>OZ022336.1:10000000-20000000 GCA_963989225.1 Dromius quadrimaculatus
TTACCATTAGATGAAATGATTTTTTTTTCTTATTCCTCTAACACAAACATTAATACCAATTAGGAGGCAATTTTTTTTATAATTCAAAAAAGTGACTCATTATTTAAAATTTAAGTTTACCTATGTATGATACGACTCAATAATAAAAAAAATCGTTTTCTCTTACACTGTGAATATTTTATAATAGTTATTTCTCATCTTTTTTTGTCTATGATTAATTAAATAGTAATAACTTTTGCTAATTATAATTTTATGCTGGGAAAAATAGTTTAATTGCTAAATATATCAAGTAATTACTTAATTATTCCCATATTTCCACTTCTTACCATAATCAAATTTTTATTTCTTGGATAAAATAGGAAAAATCCACTTGCATCATGATTATTAAATTTAGTGGAAATAATTCTCTGGAAAATATCTAAATTTTGCAGTATCATGTAATCAAATGTCTATAAATTTTGTTTTTGTTATTACTCAAGGCTACATGTGTTTTTATATTCAAATTAATCAAAATTATAGCTGCAAATTATCGTTTTTTTTTGCAATAACTCTTATTTGAATCTATAAGATAGCGCTGTAGTATCTATTATATTATTTTGATTTATTATGATGGTCATATTTCATTTTTAAATTATGATCTAGGAAAATACTATAAATAAAAATGCAGTGCTACTTGCATCATCACAGTCGGGTGCTGTGAGTTGCCTACTTATATTTCTTAAAATAATACAATAAAAGTGTTACACTGCGTCTCGGTAACATAGATCAGAAAGGTGTAGACCTACCCACCCAGAGCTTGAATTTTCAATGAAAATATTTCTTTCAGTTCCACCAAAATGAACAAGCTGTGTCGACAAGTATCCATAGAATCTCCAGGCAAAACTATGCGAGACTGCGTATTCAGTTTCGACATTCCTATCCCTGATGTGCCACCTTTAGGAGCTCGTATTAAGGTCGTTTGTGCGGGTGCATGCTACCGCATGAGACGCTCTCCTTCCGTAACAAGCATTTCAAGCACCTCTAGTTCTAGCAATGTTGAAATAGGAGACACTTCAAGCCCAGCTCATCACGGAGTGAGAGATGGAGCTCTTTTTCCTGGATACGAAGTAGCAGGAGTTATAGACGATTTAGGAGCGGATTTATCCCCCAACTGTGATTTTAAAGTCGGCCAAAGAGTAGTTTTATACCCGTATGATGGGATCCCTCACGGATACGCCGAATACATCGTTGTACCCGATTTGAAATATTTGGTTCCGATTCCTGATCATTTGAGTTTAAGTGTAGCAGCCATGTTGCCAACTGGAGCATTATTAGCCAAAAGTGCAGTTTTCACAGCGCAGGAATATGTTAAGAGGCTCTTTGAAGAAGTTCCTGATAAAAAGAATTGCAAAATTTTGATCGTTGGGACTGGTGGATTAGCTCTTTGGGCTATGAGGATTGCTGCGCACCATTTTAGTAACTCTGCCGACAGAGAAAAAGTTAAAATTACAGTTGCCAGTCTCAGAGATGAAGGATTTTTACTTGCCAAAGAATTTCAAAAGTAATTTTTCTTATTATATTTTAGAACAGCAGTTATTAACTTAATTTTTTTCACAGAGTTAGTGTGGTGCAATGGAGTGAATCTTTATACGAAAAACAATTAATAGAGCGTACCGTTGATGCCTGTAATGGGCTTGTAGATATAGTTATAGATTTTGGTACAACGTCTCGTTCATTACATCGATCATTACAATGTCTAAACAAAGTAAGAAAATTTTTTTTTTGTAATTTTTATATCTTTGATTATAATTTGCGCTTTTATAGACAGAGAAACAAAATTACAAATGCAAAATATACTTTATAATGTATTTAAAAAATATAAATTAATTTAAGGGTGGTGTTGTGTTGGTGAGTGAAGAAGTAGCTGAAAGATTGCTTCCAAAATTCTGGAAAAAGATGGAAGAAAAACAACAATACATAAAACCAGTGGCGAACGGATCAGTGGAGCAGCTAATAACCTTGGTGGAAGCAGTTGCTTCCGGAGAGGTAAGAAACCGCAAAATCTGTAATTATAAAAATACCACTTTATCTCTCACGTAGAAAATGTAAGATTAGGAATTTAATTTATAAATTTACCAGAGCAGTAAATATTATTCTGCTAATAATTATTTTGAACCATATCAACAATTTACTAACAAGTTTTTTGTTCGAGATTAGGAATATCTTATCTTTTTTATATTGTTTATTTTTAAAATTGTATTTAAAATAAGTCACTACGTATCTACAAATTTTGAAGTAATATCAGTATAGGTATATCCAATTTTATTATGATCTATTTGAATTTTAGATATAATAATCGTTATCAAAAAAATCTCCGAAAGTGTTTTGCATCATCATGTAACCAAATATTTTAAGTGAATTTTGTACTTTAAATTTTTTTATGATTGGCCAAGGTCACATAATTATGCTATTGTTTTTAAATTGAAATTACAAAGATATATTTTTTTATTTGTTTTATCATTTAGTTCAGACCGGGAATATAATTTAAATTTTTTCTGGAAAACAAATATATAAGCGACTGAAATTATATTATTCATTAGTAATACTTTTGACTATATAGTAATTATAGATCTATATATTTAATCAAAGGTAATACAAATTTAGAAAAATGTCAAGGAAAAAATTTCGAGAAATTGTATTTATTTTGACACAATTTTTCTTAGTGATAAACAAGAAAAAAGTACTTAGGTTTATTTTGATGTTGTATAATATTATATCTTGCGTCAATTTCTATTTGATATCGTGAACTCAGATTGCATCAATAGATGAAATTTTAACTCAATTAAAATACCAGGACAAATCATAAGATGCTATATTTAGAACAATGTCTCAATTAACTTTTTGTCAATAAAATGACTTGTTTTTTTCCAGATTGAGCCCCCACCTCATACAGTTTTTCCTGCTGAAGAGGCCTGCGAGGTTGTTCGAAAATTATGTCAATCGGAAATTCCTGGTCGTGCAATTTTACGCTTCCACGATATTGAATAATTATCTGGAAACGATATTAATATATTTCTCTGTAATACAGCGTACAGTATGTATTTCTATTAATTGTGATTCATTATTAACAAATCTGTGTTATCTCATTTACCTATTTCAATTTAAATGTGGTAAATGTACTCTCCGATATTTTGCACCCTGCTGATTTTTCCAGACACATACCTTTGCTGGCAAATTTTAATGCAGAAAAATAGCTGGGTGTAGTTTCAGATGTTTATCACGAATACATAAAGTGTTTATAAGAGTATTTATGTAAGAGAGACAGATTAACTTGGTTGAGTTTCTGTAGAAGCATTTCCGTGGAGTCTTTTTTTTTGTAAATTTTATAACTTACAAACGATCCCGTTTAAATGCTTCTGCATTATGGATAAACTCAGCCTCTTATGATATTGACATGTATTATTTGCGTTTCTTAATATTCCATATACATATATATATATATATATATATATATATATATATATATATATATATATATATATATATATATATATATATATATATATATATATATATATATATATATATATATATATATATATATATATATATATATATATATATATATATATATATATATATATATATATATATATATATATATATATATATATATATATATATATATATATATATATATATATATATATATATATATATATATATATAAATATATATGTACATATATATGTCATATTTTTTATACTTTACAACATTTATAGATGCAGAGTATTAAGATTTTTTGTATTATATTTACGCATAATTATTTTATATTTTAAAAGTAGAACAAGGCTAAATATCCATGGCTTGTAAATAAGATAATTTGTAAGCTTTGAAAATTTAGTCTATTATGTAAATTAAAATAGCTATTTTATTTATTATAAAATATAAGACAAGTGTACTTGTAATATATTTTACCTAATAGCTCCCTTTTTCTCTTTTATATAATATGGTTCATTTTCTCATATGTTCAAATTACAAGATTCTCTTGCTGTGAATATTTAAAACTAATGCTGCTTCTAAATTCTCCTATTTGAAAAGTATGAAATTGTTAAAGAAGTGACAGTTTATACATTGAAATATATACATACATTATATATGTAATATATGTGACGTAGGGTAATAGTGACAATAGTTTTTCAATTGAGAACCAAAAGATTTAAAAAAACACCGACATTAGTTACGAAATTGACGATATCGTTTTAGGTATTTAATTAAAAAAACTGGCTTGACCAAAAATTCATTAAAATGAGGAAATCCAAGGAAAATAACCTAAACCACGAATTGTTGCTATGAGCAGTTCGTGGTTTAGTTACTTTTTTAAATGACATCAATGAATCGTTTTAATCAGTTTTGCTCGAAAAAAGTTAACCATGTCCACAGAAAAAAATTGTGAATCAACAGAAATTGAGTGTCTAACAAAAGTTAAGATTTTAATCAAATCCTTATACTTCATCTGACTATTTGATGATATTTCTGATGAAGCTAGTTTTTTTAAATAAATCTAAAATCAATTAGAAATATAATTTCTGTCGATTTCTTCATTCGCTGGCGTTTGATTGAATCTCTAGGATTTAGATTGAAGCCCTGCTTCGTATACAGTAAATTTATAACATTTCAAAGTTTCTGTCAAAGCCCATCTCGTCAGAATTACTCCTCTTCAATTAGGACCTTGTCCCAATTCGAACTAACAATGGGAGAATAATAATAACGTCGCCGGTGGACTGGGATAGAGCCCCTTTTGAAGTGGAGTGTCCTTGATGAGATGACAGGGCCTAGACAAAACCCTTTGATACAGTTCCGGATTAAAACCCATTGGGGCCTCTAGGCACAGAATTTATTGGGACCCCTGAGCTGATGAGAATATATAAAATGCTTGGAAAAGTCTCACAGTCGGGGGTTCCTGAATTCCTGCTTAATGAATAAGCAAGACCTAGAGGGCATCTACATTTTCAGACTTTTTGGATCGCTGATTTAGTCAAGATATAATAAGCCATTTTGAGAGAACAGGTGTGTTCTGTGGGAGAAAACTAGGACGTCATTCTACCTTCATTATATTAATTTTTACATCCCTTCAGTCAGCATTCACAGTTTCAGAAATCAATAATTCATCTCAAAAGGACAGATAGAACAATTATATTTAGTGTGATTTTGAGTGCAGAACACTATAATTGTGTGAAAAAAAAAATGAGGACGTCATTCTGTCTTTATTATAATATTTCTACATCCTTTCTAAGTCAACGCTCACAGTTTCAAATTTTTTGAATTGCTGGTTTAGTCGACTTTATTTCAAGAGGACAGAGTTTAAATTTGAGCTTTGAGGTCAGTAACATTAAAAAGCTGGAATTTTAAGTAAAATTGGTGTTTTATGTACTAGTGAACTGAAAAAAGATCAGAAAAAAATGAAGAAGAGATTCTCTTCTTTATTTTTTCATAAAGTTCCATCCCTCCCCTGATTAATTAATATTTCAATAAGGGAACCTTAAAGTCGAAGGCCCCTAGGTATCTGCCTAATGGTACATTGGATAATTCGGCACTGTATTGTCATTGGCGAAAAAATCAAAGTGGCTGACCTCTGGTGGCAGGTTTATGAAAAAGAGGAATAAGGAGAACATTTCTGTGTTGGCATAAGTTTCGCTGCAATTATATGATTAGGGCAAGTAAAGGCAAAGTTTATTACGTAGTGCTGCAGTGTGATAATTATAAATCTATTCAATAATCACACACAGCTCTCCTGGAAATCTGATGCTCTCAAAAACCTGTTCAGCCGCTCTTTGAATTGAAAAACAATAACCCACAAGTTGGCATCACTGCATCATTTTAGAAGTAAACAATTATTTTATGCCTTCAATTATATTCTAAAATCTTAAACACGTGATATTAATTTAATATCAAATTTTAAAAATCCATAAAGTCAATTATTGTGTGAACAGTAGTTTGACATTCACTGGAAGATTTTGTAGTTCGTTAGTTCGAAACAAGATGACGCCATATAAGTCTAACTGTCAATGTTTTTGTTTAATTCAGAATGAAAATATAAATTAAAATGTCGACAGGTGATTATTACTCAGAATGAAATAAAGATTCAAAGCTTATATAATTTAGTTTTTAGCTGAAGATATATTGAAGGATCTAGATAAGACTGAAAATAAAATAAAGGAAATTGAAAAGGAACGAATTAAAATTAATCATAAGTTACAACAATTAAAGGCAATAGCTGATGATTTAAGAACTCAGTATAACATTTTAAAAAGTAAAGAAGCTTCAAGCGTTAACTGGGCGGAAAACACATACGATTGGTATGATGATATTATTCGAATCTTGACTCATAATTTTAAGTTACAAGAGTTTAGACATCAACAATTAGCTGCTATTAACGCAATTTTATCTCGTAAAAATGTTTTACTTGTAATGCCTACCGGAGGAGGTAAAAGTTTATGTTATCAATTGCCGGCTTTAGCAACAAAAGGTATATTGAAATCTTATTTTTAGACTAATACTAACTTTTAATACTATTTAGGCATAACAGTAGTGGTGTCACCTTTATTATCTCTTATTGATGACCAAATAATATCATTACGAAAATTAGGAATTCATGCATTAGCTTTAAATTCCACTAACAGTAAGACTCCAGATGGCAAAATGGTATATGATGCTTTGAATAAGGGTATCGATAATACTGTCAAGATAATATATATTACTCCAGAGTACATGGCCAAAAGTAAAAAATTTATGAGCAGTTTACAAAAATGTTATTCTAGAGGCTCTCTAGATCGATTCGCCATAGGTAAATCATAATTGCATTGGTATTAAACAAAATTATTTCCTACGAATCTTTAAAATCCAATATCACATTGAAGTATTCCATTTCAAACGAATAAGTGTCAAAATGATCAAATTATCGCAAAATATTTCCACTTTCCACGAGAGGAATAAATAATTATTGATTTTAAAAATTTGTGAGGAGGAATTTTGTGCAATTAAATATTGGATTATAATTACGTGATGAATAAAATATTTTACCTACAGATGAAGTACACTGTTGTTCGCAGTGGGGGCACGATTTTCGTCCAGATTTTAAATATTTACATATTTTAAAAACTCTTTTTCCTGACATACCTTTAATAGGTTTAACAGCAACTGCTACTGACACAGTGATCGCGGATTGTCAGAAAATGTTGAATATAGAAGGTTGTGTTATTCTAAAAGCCTCCTACAATCGGCCTAATTTATATTATGAAGTAATTAATATAATATTAAATATATAATAATTATTCAAAAAATAGAGATCACGGATTTAAGGGTGGATAAAACATCCCAAGACAATAACAAAAACTCATATAAACATATGTATATCCGGAAATGCCTGGTTTCAGAGCTTTAGCGATTTTAATATTTTATTAAAATTACAATAAAATCATAGTGGCCGTTACAATGGAAAACGGTCAATTATAAATTTTAAAAATTTACATATTATACCGAATTGTAAACGACCACTACGATGTTATTGTAATGTTGTTTAAATGAACTTTTTTTATTATTTTGAGATGTTCCATCTACACTTAAATCCGTGAACTCTGTTTTTTGAGCACCTGTATATATTTTTTAAATTTTGAACTAGTTTTAATATCTTCTTTTAACTCAGGTTAAAGAAAAACCAACAAATCAGAAGAAGTGTGTTGAATTATTAAGCGATATGATACTTACTAAATATAGAAAGCAATCTGGAATTATTTATACCACTACTATAAATGATAGTGTTGATTTGGCTAAAGCTTTGAAGGATCAAGGAATTTCTGTCGCATGCTACCACGCAAATATGGACGCAAACCTAAGACACAAAATTCATACTAAATGGTTGTCGAACGTATATCAAGTTATTGTAGCGACTGTTGCCTTTGGAATGGGAATAGGTATAGACACAAAAAATATTCTTGATTGTATTGTTATTATTTTTAAACCGTAGTTTGATATGTGGAATAATATACATATAATTTTTTTTTAGACAAACCTGATGTAAGATTTGTGATACACCACTCTTTACCAAAAAGTATGGCAAATTTTTACCAAGAAAGTGGTAGAGCTGGTCGAGATGGTGAAAGATCTGATTGTATCCTACTTTATAATTTCAAAGACGTTTTTAGAAATAGTTCAATGGTTTGCTCGACTCAGACTGGCTCAGAAAATTTATATAATTTCGTTAAGTATTGCTTAGATGCTAAAAAGTATGTTTCAACTATGAAAATTATTATTTTGAAGTGAAAACGTCTATACACTTTGTACCGAGTAGCCGTAATATTTAAAATTGTTGTATTGTAACCACTAAACACCCGATACTTGTATGATTTTATCGACCAAAGTCGATTGAACTGATGATACATGAAGATATTTAAATCAGTATATCTTTGAAACACGTTGAGATAAAAAGTTCCTTCGGTTGTCATTTGTAAGATCAAATAAGACTATTTAGAAATTATTTGTTATCAAAATCACTTCATCGTTGAGTGAAAATTTATTTCAATAAATTTAGTATATCATCGAAAATTAATTCTTATTACGTTTAAAACGGCGGAGAAAGCAAATAATATGGATTTTTAAAAGATTTCTAGTACCAAGCGGGCTGAGAGCTTTCAGAAAAAGGCTGAGGGAAATTTGACTGTCATTGAGTTAGGTGAGGGGCAGTGGCGTAGCTAGATTTGTGAGGCCCATGAGCAAATTCTAACTAAGGGGCCCCTACTAAAATTTTTTTCATTTCACCTGTTTCTATACATAAGAAATAGATATATTAAATGAAACAAATGTATATGTGAGGATTTTAAAATACATTTGAACGATATTTATAAACAAAGCAAAAATTGAATGTATATAATTTTTTTCACACATGAATAATAAACGAATACATTTTTGAAAGGACCCCTTAAAGCCAGTAGCTACGCCACTGGCGAGGGGTAAATAATGTGAGTAAATAAAAAGCAGGAGATAGACTCAAGCGGAAGTCAGCATCATCAAATAGCGGTGGAGACGGTGGCAATGTCAAATAAACTTTCGCAGACACATGCAAATGAAAGAATTTGGTTTCACATGCGATTTTTCTTTCGCTCTTTCGATACTACTCCTATTTACTCGTACACATAGGCGTTTTCACGAAAAATGCTGCGGCAGTATCTCAAATACTAGGCAACCCAATTTTTCTAATTAATTTTCAATTTAGTTGTAGACGATCAATTATTGCTACTCATTTTGATGATGTTTGGGATGCAACAGATTGTAACAAAATGTGTGATCATTGTCTAAGACCTGGTTATTACCAAAAAGTTGATATCACTAAGTATTGTCTAGTGATTTATAAAATAATTGAAGATTCCAACAAATCAGATACTAGACTAACTGCTACTAAATTATTGGATGCTTGGTATAAAAATGGTGGGGGGGACAAACCAAGTAATCGAGAAATAGGTGAAAATATTGTTATATTTTTACTTATTAATAATTATCTGAAAGAAGACTTACATTTTACCCCATATAACACAATTAGTTATTTAAGTAAAGGTATGTTGTGAATAATAAAAAAATAACAAATAATAAAAAATCTCTTCCAGGTTTTAGGTTTAAAACTGATTCAAAAATATCAATGTATATTAAGACTAGTACTCAACAATCTAAACTTGATGAAACTTTAGATCAAAGTTCATTTAAGGGCAAGAAAACAAACTTAGAAAACTTGTCAAATGAAACCAAAAAAATAAAAAGAAAAAATTCTAAAGAAATTGATGATAAGAATTTCTCTTCGATGAAAAAAAAAAGAATTAAAAGTGAAGATATGAAGTCAGAATTTGATCATTGTATTGTTATTGAATGATTTTTTTCCAATAAATAAAAAGTGAAAAAAAACTGTTGAATGATTAAAATATCCCTTTTGCACTCTTCTATTTCAAATCTTGCTTGTAGCTATTATTGATAAAATCTAGTATAAATTTAAAATCAGCTTCTACTGACCTTGCTTCGAAAACATATATTCTAATTACTGAATAATAAATATATTTTTTACATACATTTGATTTCACATTCTTCATTGAAAAATGATACATGTGTAAGTAACACGTAAGCGTCTAGAAGAAATGTTTTTTTAAATATTTTTTCTGATTTACTACGTTAGTGCGAATATTTTTGTTTTTTCGAAATTTAGAAAATGAATTACCAATAGACCTAATCTTGAGATGTAATTAAGATCAAGACTGTTTGTGATACGGAATGTGACCTGCGTCGAAGCAAAGTGATCACGGTTGTAGTTTTCTCGCGAAGTTTCAATGATCGCGAGCCACGACGTATGTGCGTTACGTATACGTCGTATCAGTCAATGTTTAGGGAGAGTTAGCTGTGTTCGCGCCTGCGTATACTACTGTCGTTACATTACTGTGAACCTAAACATTAGTTACAGCGAATGCGAAAGAGAAGCGTTTGTTATGGTAGTTCAAAGAACGAATGGCTAGTCATGTGTATTATTATTATCATAACTTTTAGGAATAAGTGATCAAAAGTTGAAATATTGAGTGTGATCGGGTCGTCGTGACAGAAGTGTATTATTTGGCTGAATGTGAGTACATTTGAAGACTTCGTCAACACATGTGGTGCTAGTGCCCGTGTCTTGGATCATATAGCCTTAATTATATGGATGACTTCTGAAAGGTACTACATGTTTGTATCACGCTATCATTGCTTATTGTTTGTCATTTAATTGAATACTTCATGTGTTAGTACTTGCTGTCAGCATGTAAACATTTTCTCTATATTATGGTCAATACTGTACTCCCTTAATTAGTTGGGGAATTTTATTTATCCCCAGGTTCTTAGATACGTTACGCACTTTTTGATGCGTGACTGTTTTGTACATATATATACACAAATATGTAGATTATAAATTTTGGAAATATCTCAATCAACACGATTATCTCAGTCGACCTTAACAGGAATTTTTGAGGTTATTAGCTAGATCGTTTGTCAAGGTATAATGAGTAATGTGTTTTTATCTTTAAACTATTCATGATATTTTGCGGTACCTAAAATAAATTATTACAAATAGAAAATATATATTTTCAAGACTATTTTTATCTTTATTTACAAGACAACTATTTAATAGATGATCTGTCGTCTTCAAACGAATATAATCTATAATCACTTTGTTTGTATATTAAGAAACATAATTTTCTTGTTTACAATTTTAGTTTTAGAATGAATATTCGTATTGATTTATAATGCAATATGCGTTGTAAAATGGGTACTGTTTTACTGTCACTTAAATGAATTATTATTCATCTTCATTACAATGTAATTTTATGTGTTAAGCATAGATTCTTCGGAGGAATACGTTCCGAAATTTACGTTTTTCATTAATATCGCATAGTTGACGTAATTGCAAAATGCGGTTGTGCGAATTTCTGTGCGAAGTTAGATTTGTAGCGTATGAAAGTGTTGGCTGCAGACATTACAGGGCCGAATTAGGTCGAATGCCAAAATTTGACGTAGTAATAATTCAAATGTGATGCAATTACTTGATTCATAGCTACTTGTGTTAAATATGTCTAAATTAAACTGGTTTCAATAATAAAATAGGTTATTTTTCCTCTAATTATTCTCTAGTTTATTTACGAACAATTTATTTAAAAATTGCGTCATTCAAATAAATGATGTTGTTTGTAAACATCAGCTGATTTTTAAGGTCATGTTGATTTTCAAAATGCTTCAGCGAAAAATAAGTTCAGGTATGCTAAGTACATAGCACCATCATTTTACATTATTAAATAGAATTAAATATTCATCTTGATTTGTTTACGATACTCCATACAATAAAAGAAAACCCCATTCCTAAATTTGAAAATGAATTGCATTTTCATTTATTTCTGTACTGGTCTTCAAAAAATGTTTTCTAGATCCAAAAACAAAACACAGAATGAATTCTCAAATATATGTACCTGGAGTGAATGTTCTCATTTTTTATGAACTAGGAGAGAATTAGAATCAAGTGAAATATAATCTTTAGCAACACGTGGCTTCATTAGCTCAAAATTTTCGAATCTAAATTGTATTCTTGTATAGGCTATCAGGAAATGAATTTTGCCATAAATTTGATTATATTAAGATAATTTTTTTAAAATAAAACACTTGATAGATACAATACTATCCAATCTTTTAAATAATATCGATGAAAATTAAAGCTTTCGTTTCGATATTTTTTCTTATATAGAATTATTCTGAAATAATAAATTAAAAGAGATTTATTGTTAGTACAATATTTTCTTTGTATTAACAAAAAATAATAAATTATTGATACCATATTTAAATGATTATAATGTCAAAAACAAGTTGTAAACATTATATAAAAAATCTTCCACAGTCTACTTTAAAGCATTTTCTATTATGCAGTTGTTAATTTTCATTAAAATTTACTAATTTAAATAACTTATCGCAATATTGAAGAGGTGTGAATTCGCATACTGCAGGTAATATAAATAAAATTAAATGAGATTGTTTCGACTTTTGATTGACGATTTGAAAGCAGGGTTGGAAAAGTCATGATTTGAATTTTAAAGAATCAATTTTTTTTTAATCTCTTGAAATTGTGTTACGGAATAGTGTAAAAGAAGAGTTGAATTTCTGTAACATAAATATAATTGAATTTATAAAAGGTACAAAAAAGGATCAAAATATGAGGCAAACCATTTTTTTTTGTATTTAATTCAAGCCAGCCGTGCTTCTCAGTAGTTATTAATTATTAAGCTCTGGTATGTCAAGTACAATTTTTATTATTAATTAAATGCATTTTATTATTGAGATTAGAAGCAAAATAGGAATATAATTAATTAGTACTTAATATCAAAAATCCTAGTATGAATTTTACGAAGAATAATAAACGTTGGAGCTAATAAATATACACAATATAACTTTCTTAATTTAGACGCAAAATACACTATTATCTGTAATAAAATATTGAACAAATTAGAAAAATATTCTGCATTCACTGTTACTTCTGTTAGCATCAATAAAAATTCGTAATAAAATATTCCATAAAATTTATTGAATTCAGAGAATTTGGCAGCAAAATTATTATTTTCTGCCATGTCTAATAGGGTAGCAAATTTGTGAAAAAAAAACCTTACTGCGTAATAATTTATAAATTTTCTGGTAAAAACTTAAAAATAGCATAGTACAATAATATTACAGAGAGTTGCTCTAAATATACTTTTTTGAGAAGCCAGGTAACATATTGAACAATTTATTAGTAGGTTAAAAAAACTAAAGTATCTTACTCCGAAAGTATTATCTTAACTTTCTTTTTAATAAATAAATTCAGTTAAAAAATTGTTACTACTTTTTCCTGAAGTTTATCAAAAATATACTTTTTAATACATTTTTTACTTTTTCATTTTATACTTTCGTAATAAAATAAGTTTTACTTAGCTGCTGTAACAAAATTTTATTAGTATCATACATTTAATACTTATTGGAGTTTTTAAAGAAAAATATCGTTTTCTTCAAACGAGCGACGCACAAATTGTTTTTCAGTAACTATTATATGAAAACTAATTGAATATTTAGTATTATACCGATCAATATAAAATATAATAAATATATGATTGGTATTTATAATAAAATAACATGAATGTAATAAGAGGAGCAGAGCACTTTAATATAACGTTTTTTTCAAATTTTAAGGTGATAAGAAATCGATTGATAACAATTTTAGTGGCAGTGTTGAATTAAATTCGTTAATAAAAGACTTAAATATGGAATTATTCTAATACATGGCTTATGAAAATCATACCGAAAAACCACGTTTCCTTACCGAATATTGTACATTTGTACATTATGTATCATTACATAATGGACATTATGTTTTATTTAATATTGGACAACATTCATTGCTGACCATATTCAATTATAAAATTACCGAAAAATCAATTTTATTATGAATTCTAAGGAATCGAATTCAAATACTATATTTTGTCCTCGATTTTGTGTGTTTACGATCATTTATAATTTTTTTATTCATCTATTCATATAGTTTATATCCTGAGAATAGAAAATTGAATGGAATTAACAGAAAAAAATATTTATTGTATTTAAATTATTTAACCCATGAGCTAGAGAGGAAGGGCCTAAGTGCTCCATTTGCCAATCCTCGGCTACGCCTATGTATATAGTGTCGATTCTTTTTACAAAATTCTGACTAAATGAGTTTAAATGTAGAAGTTTTGTGCGACCATTTTTAATTGTAAAGTAGAGTTTATAAAATATTATCATATTTCAATACTTGTGACGTTCTTCTGAGCAATTTTCTCAGGCTTAATCGTATACGTGCGAAAATGGACAAAAAATAATCTTTCTCTTGCATATTTCTCACAATATCACAATCTTTTATGTTATATTATTCGTTCTGATTCTTTACGTTAACAATAAGTAATAAAAATACTTATTTAATCTTTCACCCTTTTCTATCATTCAGGGTAAGGGTGCCGTTACAGCGGGCTACAGATTGATTGATAATAATAAAAAAAAACCTAAAAACTTTCATCTGTTTGTGTTATAAATCCTTCGCTCAATTTATAGTACATTAAACATCATCTTAATGACATTCCTTGTTACACATTTGTAGCTAGTATTAAATTTGAAAAATATTCTTAATGTCTTTTACTGTTCAATATTTATGTGACGTTATGGCTCAAGTTGATGGAATAATCTATACCTAAAATATTCAGACGCATATTTTGATCATTTTATTCTTGCTACTACAACAGATAAATAAATAAATTTTACTACAAAGTAAATATACTGAATTTACTATTGGAGTAAATTTAGTGGGGCGTTAATAATAGCGGCCTTTAGTGTGTCAAAATGTCCAGATTTTATTGTCGGTTAGCTTATTAATACTTACAATTTAATTAGTGAAGAGATTTCAGAATATTTAAATTATTTGGCTTCTCCTGGATTTGATCTCATGCTTTCAGCTGTTGGAATTACAGCATCGTTAATTAACACTCTCAGCCAAAAATATTTGGGCAGTATCAGACCACCCGTTAAACAGGTCTCTAATTTAAAATTGTTTTTTTCTTATTGTACTGATTATTAGCAGTAGTTTTATTAACTTTTGGGATGTTGGAGCTATGAGTTCAAATCCCACATAAGGTATGAAATAATCTTGTTTAAAATTAGAGTCAAAAATTTAAGTCAAAATTATTCTGATTTTCGTCTGTACAATACAAATTAATATATTTTTAATATCTACATGTTACAAGACAATTTCGGATTTTTGTAAGAGATATCTAGGGATTTTACAGAAAATTGATATAGTGGGTATGTAACCTAAATCACACATGTATTGGACGTACTCTGCAAGGCTATAAATTGGAAGCTCTCAGGGAGAGATAAGAGCTTTGGAGTAATTGTAAACGTAAAAATAAATAGTTAAAATTCCATTCCGATGTAGTTATATTTGCACATATTCTGCAAAAGAGCGATTTAATGGAAAAAATTGTATCATGTACCTTTGTATTTTTCTGTACTAGGCAAGTAAACAAGATAGTTATAGTGAATATATTGTTGAAAGTATTAGAATTCAATATTTCGAACACATTTTTCACAAAATATACTACATTCAATTTTTCAGTATTTTTCGTGCTTGAGTATTATGGGTTTAGTACAAGGAATAGAGACTTGAGCTCTAAGATAAAAAAATTGGGTTGGTAGTTGATAGGATATTCAATAAAATATCAAAGCTGCTGTCACGTGGAATGCTAGGAAAATTTGAAAAATTAATTTTATTGAATAAAAATTCGTACAAAAGTTTGCCATTTTCATTTTTTTGCACGACTTTCTAGCACAAAAACTGGCTAAGATATGCCACTTTAAATATGAGTACTTTTTTTCACTTCCTGAATCGAAACAAAAACAACTTTATAATACATGATTTTTTGGAATAATTATTCACCTTTTCTATACATGAATTATAAACTTTGATGAAGAAAAAATTTTGAAATTAAGAGAAAATGTTTTTCCTATATTAATGCAGTTTTTCAATTAGGTAATCTAATGTTTTATTGACATAATGAAAAGTTATTTTTTAAGGGTAATGGCAGTATTCTAAGTATTGATATTAAGCAATATTTGAAAAAATGAGACAATATATTTTTTCATATTTAAGCGTAGTATAATTATATTTTAAATAAAGATAATGGAAGCTCGAAATCCATCTTGAAATAATTATTGAATTGTTATTTCATAGAAAATGAAACTGTCTTTTAAGGAATAGCGCAGGTCAAAAGAATACTTTTTGCTTTGCACTTTGAAGGCAATTTAAATAATGACGTTTGTGAAACTTGAATAATAGAAACCAGAGTTAATTGGTGCATATTCCACGTGTCAATTTTACAGAGCCGTTCCATTAACGTTAAATTTTAAATCAAAACAATTTTTTAATAATAGTAATAGAGAAGTTCAGATAAAAACTTGAAAGCTCTTTATAAATTTTGTGGAGCTAAGGACTAATTGTATTCAAAATATAAGTACATACATTTTTTTATATATTACAAAAAATTATTAGCTCTCCAAAATTTGAAGAATTTGAAAATCATCATACAATATTCAATGTGAGATTTCTGAATCAGCTGTTGATATTATGTCTCGTGTAGTATTTTAAATAAATAATATTGCTCATTATGAGCTATTGAACTATATCGACACGTGCACTTTTTATTCATTTTTTTTTTATTTCGTATTCTAAATACTAATTATTCTCCTTTACCTGGAGAACTTCGATTGTTGACGTCAGCAATTGTAATAATTATTTTCAGAAAAGTGTTATCTAAGTACGTTTGTATTTGTTTTGTTTGTTACGTCATTTGCAGTAATTTGTGTTTACATTGCACAGTTTCATTTTTGAGATACTTTTCACTATGAAAATCATTTTGTCATACATTAATGCGCAACATATGAATTCAATATGTGATTTGATATTTCCATTAATAAATTGTAAAAAGTAATTTAAGGAAAGTTTTCTTTTTATAACACGTGCACCTAAGTGCCCTATTACTGAACTGAATTCTGCTTCGAAACCTCCCAATTCCAAACCATGGACTAATAATCATTAATTCCCTGTCGACAGGGAATTTTTCTGGGAATGAACCTCCAAACTGATCAGTACAAAATATTATAATTTCAAATAAATTGTCAATATTTATAATAAAATATTAATAAGTTGTAATGATTAAATTGAGCATTTTTTGTAAAACCTAGAACAGTTTTTATTAATGCAATCAGAAAGTAAAATTAAAATTTTTGAAGACAACATAATATGTGGCCATGTTGAAGAGTTAGAAAATTTAAGTAGATGGATATGATTGCTGCTTTGTTGCATTTGAGAATGTTCCCGAGTAGAAAGAATAAATGAGCTTGTATGAATAGAACTAACAATGTGCATGAAGCGAAATAAGTGTGTTTAGATTTAGATTTTCAACTAATTTTTCAATTATATTCCAACATTTATTGAGACTCAAGTGTTTAAAATAACCCAAAAATTAGAAGTCTACTAATTAAATATGAAGCTGCACTCACAGCCACTTTAGACTCTGCTTAATTTGCTTGCACTTGAAGTTCAAATTACGCAGGGTTATAATTTGTAGCATTCACAACCACTTTCAACATTGTTTGAAATTTTGTAATGTCATCTATGAAAACAAGTACAAAATAATGCAAATATTAAATACTTTATTCTTCTTTTCGTTTAAAAGAATATATTTTCGAATTCAGTGGCCAATTCCTTGCGGAGTATGAAGAATAGTTGTTAGTTACAGTTATCTGTTCACTTGAATTTCAGTTCTTATTGAAAAATATTATAAGGTAAATAAATATAATAAGTTAACAAATTTTATAAATCTAAATTCAATAATCTCTCGTTCATATTAAAGAAAATAAAAGATCGAATCTTGAAATATCAAACCAAGCTTTATCACCGTCAACTCACTGTTTGCATATGGCTTCTATTATTCTATTTGATTTCAAACGTCAAAAACACATGTTGAATCATCGGAAGATGCAATGCACATGACAATTCGCTAGCGGCTTGAAGTGAAAGTTTGCACTTTGCAAACATTGCAATCCGAACGTAAAGTACGCAGACTACAAATTTTAGTTGTGAATATTTACTACTGAGCTCATACGCTTAGCTTTGAATTTTTAGCTAGCATGTTCAAATTCAGTTGTGAATGGACCTTAACACTAGAACACTGAAAATATTTTAATACCAAACTTGACGGTAAATTTATTTACACCTACAATATTTATTTCATCTCGTATGCCACTGTACTTTTATCTACTTCTCGATTTTTAAAGAGCAATTGACCTCTATGTATCAACTCACATGTGCTTATATCTCCATTGTGTTGCGTCCAGATCAACGTAAAACAATCGGATTGCGCTGCTAGAATTTTTCTCGAATAATTCTAGATTCTGAGGAAAAAAAGTTCGTTACAATATAACAAACTCAAGTCAAAGGCACAATTTTTATTGACTTGTGTAAGCATAGCCTTGCTATCATATTTATTTATTGTTTCATCTTTGTTTTGTATTTTCTTGTATTTTCATTCAGTTATTTATAGCACGGTACATTCAATACATAATTATATTTTAGTAGATAATTCGTGATCAACAAATCTCAATAAGGTATACGACTGGACCCAACATCATTTAAGGAAATGGACAATTTTATTTGAGAAAATGCTTTTTTCAGAGATTTTCACATTTTTTTTATTGAAGCAGAACTACTTAAAATAAATCTATTTCATAACAAAATATCAAATATTATCTTATTGGGAGGTGACATAATACTTGAAATTAATTAAAATTTATTAGGTTCCTACATAATTTCAATGCAAAATTTAGTTTGCCTTGTTTTTACACAAATGCTGAATATGTCGACATGGTATTTATCTATAGTTTTTGTATTGGTCATACCAGTGGTGCTCGTGAATATTCGTGACGACGGTTCCCTAACAGAAGATTATCGCATAGGTCTGTTTTCTTGGTAACACTTCAGCGACTACGAGATACAGGTGCTTTGTATTGTAGTAAGTTATTAATTTTTAATTTAATTTCAGTATTGTAGCATTTTAATAAGATAATATTTGATATTTCGTTATGAAATTGATTTATTTTAAGTAGTTCAGTTCCATAAGAAAAACCCTTAAATATCTCTGGAATTAAGCAATTCCGGACATTTTCTCAGATTCTCAAAAAAAACTTCTTTTTAGGAGTTTCATATATATATTTTAACCCGGAATAAACAACACCCTTCCTAGATGTATTAAAATATTCGACCTAGATTATCTGGCTTAATCCTACTCTGCTTATTTGTTTACGCAGAATGTACTAATATAGAAATATGTACACAACTCAGAGAAAATATCAAAAGTATATTGATACAAATAAAATATTTTTCTGTGTCGATAAAATATATACTGCGCCAATGTGAATAAATTTCAATGAATTAAAAACATCGTTAGGCAAGGTTTGCTGCTGTAGTTGAGCTCAAGAATATCTAGAAAATTATCCCGTTAATTATAGAAGACTTGTTAATTCAAAAGATATTATTAACTCATTCAGATTTTCTTCAAGGGTTGAAACTTAGACCATATATTCTAGATTATGATTACTGAGATCAAGTGTAACGTAATTAAACCGTATTATGTTTTTGGTAATGAGAACAAAACAATTTCATTGAACATGAGCGTAGACTACAAAAAATTTTGGGAGTATATTTATTGCCTGACATCATTAATTATGATAATTTTTTTATGAGCATAAAATTTACTGTACTATAAAATATCACGTTTTGTATCAATTTTGAGCATTTAATTAAACTCAAGAAATTTATTACTTCGAATGAAAGTATTCATAAAAGTTTCTGGTCAGTACGGCACTGAAAAGGGCTGAATTAATTATTATAATTGATTTATTATAAAATTCTTATTTATTTTCGAGTATTTGCTCGTCATTAATAATTTTTTTTTTCGTTTTTTCAGCTGTATTAATATAGCATTAAAAAAAAGAAACATCACCTAAACCACGAATTATTCAAACATCATGTTGTGGAGAATCTCTTCTGTTCTATAATGGTTTCTTGAAAGCTTTGATGAAACATTGGAAGTCTTTTTATACAAAAGAGTTACATTTCTAACATAGTAACACTTTTTATGGCTTTACTGCTCGTACAAAAAAATTGTTACCTAAATCACAAATTGAATGTTGAAGCAAATTATGGTTTAAGTGATACCATCATACATTTACCAGACATTGTTTAATTAAATAGGTAATTATTTTAATTCGGCGCCTATGTTATTAGTTATTGTAAGGTGACTAGTGACTCCTATTGGATGTCATTGAAGTTGTTTACTTTTCATGCTCTAACCTTCTGACCTCCGTAACAGAACGACCAGTGAAATAATCGGCTGAATGAATCATAATTATTCATTATTAATCGATTATTGGTGTTGTAATTGTCTACGCTATTGATAAAATGAATCTCAAAAATATTTAAGCTTATTTTGGAGTCCCTAAAGAGATATTTAACAAATGGGTTCTTGGAGTTTCGACTTGCTTATCCAATCTTCAGGTTTGTTAACCCCGGTGAACTTCAATTTAAACAGTGAACAACAAACTTTTAACATCTACATGAAATTTTTGAATTTTTATGAAACAAAAATTAAGTATTTTCTCACAAACCATTGGGAAATAAGAAAAGATACAAATTTTAATTAGGTCAAAATTACCAATATTTTTTATTGATCTTTCTTTTTGAATCCAGTAGCGTCGTTACTGCAAAATTTTCATATAATTTTATGTTAATTTACAAAAATTAAAATTAGTCCTATCAACGTAAAATATTGCTATGGTTCAGATGGGATAAAGTTTTGATTGCGCTTGTGTTCCTCACTCCATAAACGTGAACGATTCATTTCTCAAAATATTTGAGAATTTAGGATAATTATATGTCATTTAAATATTCAAATACACAAATTTTAAGTCGAGTGATTTTGAAAAATATTTGGTAAGGAGGTTTGTCAAGTTACTAAAATTGTTGGCCGAATTTCACTGCTTGTTTACCTCGTGTTGCATACAAGACTTTTTCTACGGCCCTCAATTTTCATATTTTGACAATCATTGAGCATACAGCAAGGAAGCTCTGGGCACAAGTTGACATTTAAATTTGACAAATAATTGAACAAATGAATCATTTAGAAAATTTGAGTTTGGCGATTTTATGTATTTACAAAAATGCACACTGCAAAGTTTGTTGAATTCGTAATAAAAGAATGAATATATACCTGAATTTTTTGAATTCGTTCAAATATTTTCGAAAAAATAATTATTGAATAATGTGTGAAGTAGATTGTACTTATTTCCACTTGTGAGCAAGTCACAGAGATTTAAATATAGAGAAGGCGTAGCTAGTCATCTGTTACCGTGTGGTTATTGGTGAACATGACCAGTCAAAGCGTTCAACATAATCTACGTCATATATCCTTAAAATTTTTAATTTCATCACCAAGAGTAATTAATTTTCCTTTCTTGCATTTTTTCGTCAATTACAATAAGAGAAATTCATGTAAATATTTCCGTAATTCTATGCGATCAATTTTGATTTCATGTGTCTTGTGTTTTCATTCGAAATATGAATAAAAATAATTTTTGTCGGCAGAATTTACTTTCCATGAATATATTAGTATTTGCTATTCCTCAATATATTTGTATGAATAAATTTTTCAGTAAAAATTGTATACTTGTTAAATAAAGTTTTAATCGAGGTAAATATCATCCTAATATTTGTTGATAAATTAATGTTATCTCTTAATCAGCACTTAATATGCACTTGTTAATTTGGCAAAATAATTCCTAAAAATCTGATATTGCAACATGCAAAAAATGATAAGCTATCATGAACAAATATAACTTACAATGCGTGCAAGTTTTTATGTAATACTACTGATAATGCTTCCAATAGAAAATACATGACGCCTTTTCGTCATTTGTTACTTTTTTAATTACATGTTAAACAAGTAAAAAATTTACTTTGTGAAAATTTTATATATACTTTCTTTTTGTTGCTACTTTTTAAAAATATTTTGCAATGGCATAATACATTTTTTGGTGTCAAATTAGTATCTACAAATTGCTGTGTTCCAAACTCACTTCATACGAACTGAAGCATAAAATCCAAAACGTGCTAAATCAACCAAATTACCAACAATAAAGCTTTATTTTTAAAATATTTTGCAACAATACAATACTTTTTTCTGATGCTAAATTCTTTTATTTACTGAAACGCATTACTTAATATTGTTACACTTACGACGAAACGAGACGAGGTGTGGGATATATCGTTCTCGTCACAAAATTTGTGTCGGATTATTTGTTTTACTCAAATTGATTTATATTAATTTTTTCACATTATAATAGTAATACTTATTGCTAAATAGTTTGCACTAACAGTGGGATAAGTTACGGAAACAATAGTGGTGAGTATGTAAATATACAAAAGAGTTTAAAGTTGGGCATAATGATATGAGGTCAATTATTTGGTGTATAAATTTACAGAACTCTAAATGCTACATGTTTAAATGGTCGTAAAACTTGGTCGCGAAAAACGTTTATTTTACGCACAGCCGTAGAAATAGTATTATCATATTTTTCTCGTTCTAATCTCGCAATTTCAAATTCTAGATTTGCTTTATTCCTAACTAACTTCGTGCGAATTTTATCAAAGCTCCAAATTAAGCCAACTGCCAAATTACCATCACATCTCAGAAAAATAATAATTTTTATTCTCTATTTGAGATTAAGATTTTGTAACTATATTTGTAACAGTCTTATTCCATAATTTTATTTCTGTTCTTAGAATCATAACAATTGAAATACTTTCAACATACCATATTTTTATGGTAGAACATTAAAGAAATCATATAATTCATGCTATTAATTACATTGTTTCATTCTGAGAATAATTGTAATAAAATCAACATTATTAAAATAATATTGAAAGTATAGACTTTTTGCTTCATCAATTATGAGGGTACTACATATTCTATCAATATTTTTCAATATAATTGATCCGTATTATAATAAATTTGCAGTATCTAAGATAAGCTACAAAACAAATAATATGTATAATAGAATATTAGTATGTTAAAACTAATAACTAAACATTACTTATAATGCCCAATCAGCGTAATAATTTTTTTATCAGTACAATAAAAAAAAAGCGGAAAAACATACCACAAACTGGATCCAGGATTTAGAAAAGAAAATTCTATTGACCAAATAAACAAAATTATATTAACCGAAAATGCTTAATTACTGACCAAAATATTTATTATACTGATCTATCATTTTAAAAAATACCTGACATTCATCAATAAAAATATTGACCAAATAAATATAACGGTTCTCAAATAAACCCAGCTATAAAACTTGACTCAATAAAGTTGCTACTAAAAATATATTTACGTAGACATCACAACGAAAATAGTAAATAATATATTTTAAGAACCCTTCAACGTGCCGAAACACTAAATACTACAGATCTATAGGATGTACACACAAGCGCAGAATATAGTTTAAATGAATTTTGTGTGTATTTAAAAATAATTTGAACATCAAGTAAGGATTTTTTAATCAGTGTGTTATTTTTGAATTTTTTATTTAAATTTTCTTATGCAAATATTCAAAAGTTTTGATAAACTCCATGGTCCACATTTTTGTGCATACCCTGTAAGTTGATCATACTTTCTGAATAATATTTTATAGACCAGGTATGCAAAATTCATATTTTAATATGACGACAAAAAAGTACTGAATCCCATTCACTTTACTTTGTTTTCCTTGCATTATCAAAGCTCCCCACTCAAAATTTGTCAATTTTACTTAGATCTAGACAGTTTATTGAAATGAAACTTCTTTCAAATCGGTTTTTGTTCGGAACAGGTATAAACGGTATTGTCTCATATAGCGAGTACACATTTGCAGTCCTTGTGTTGATAAATGTAGTACAGCTGTAAAGTCTGATGCAGCAGAGGTGTATTGGAATTATTTGTATGTAATACAGAAATATAGATAATTCATCTAATGCATTCTACAATAATTTGTTAAAATAACTAAAAATTTGTTTGAATAATAAAATAATTGATTTTCATTGAGTGATGTCAGGACGTTTCGAGTGGCTATCCACTCACCATCAGTTCAAAGAAGATTCTGCGCCACGAATGCTCTTCCGCCATCCATTGGTTTATATATAAATAAATGTAATTGATTATTTAGCTTTACCGCTGTATGAATTTTAATTGTAATCGTGGCTAAAATTTTTTCTTTGAGCTGATTATAAGTGAATGGCCACTCGAAACGTTCTGAAATAATTTAATAAAAGTAGTGAAGGTTTCAAATTGATTTTTACCAATAAATGATTGATTGCATATCAATGTACAAGAATATTTGCCTCATGTTGGAAGTAAATACGTCCTTAACATTATGGCGATGATTGCTTGAGAGTATAAATGATTTTTCTCTCACATCCTATATAAAATTTGTTTTTGTTTAAGAAATAGTACTTTTAACTATAATTTAGATTTTTTAACGAATTTTCAGAACTTTTCCAGAATTCGTTTGAAGTAAAGAGCTAAAATTTGGCTAAGTTTGCTAATAACGGACCAATTATAGATATATACCATAAAACAATGATTTTAGAAATAATGATGTATTTTTCAGGATTTAAATGAAAAACAATAATATTTGTATCTTATCACATTGTGTGATTTATCAGATAAAAGCTAATAAATCAAGAAACCTCAAATGATCTATTCAATAAAATTTTTGTTGTACAAAACTTCCAAAAATGTTATCGGGGAGAAAAATAATAAAAAATTGTGTTAAAAAAAAGCAAGAATATGTATAAGAGTGCATTGCATATCATATTTTCATTAATAAAGATACGGAACATTTATCGGGCGTCTTCGGCTTGCACTTGACCGTTTTTTAATGATCAATAGCAAGATTATATCTTGGACCACATTGTTCCCATAACCCTTCGATTTATATTCAAGTCATAACTATGCTCTATTCACATTAACAGAATTAACCTATAAATGGCCTGGACGGAGATTGGAAAAGGTCAGAACATATATCTGTTCTTATTTTATTATGTACCATACACATACATATACATAGTTGATTTTATTCATGGTGACAGTAACAATAATCTATAGTTAATTTATTTACGCTGATGATTACGTTAAAGGATGGATATATTTTCATTTGAAAAATGATTTTTTAAAATTTATTAAATATATCAGTGTCAGATTATCTATTAGGCGACCTTCCTAGGCACATGTCAAGCGGTCTCTGACTTCAAGAGCCCCTAACTTTGGGAGTTTTAAAATTAAAATTTTGTATTATTCATCAAGGGATAAATGAAATTTGAAGTTCCAGCTGTCTAATGTTACTGACGTCATTTATTTATTTAAACTCTTAATTTTACGCTTCGACTACAGGGGGTTTTCCAAGAATTTCATATATTTTTATTAATCAGGGTACTCAGTAAATACAGTGCCTAGGGGCTTCATTATATACTGTGTCTAAATTCGACACTAGTCACTGTCAACAGCCGTTTTTGTTTGCTCAAATTATTTTCAAGATCATAAAAATGAGTACACTTTATTGAGTTTAAAGTTTGCAATAATTTTGAGCATTAAAGTTACTTTTTTATTGGATGCAGAAAAAAAGTTAACTAAACCACGAACAAAATAGGCAATAATTGTTATTTAAATAATATGTCTTGTTATTGCATTCTATCGCGCGCCACTGACAGATTTTTCTTTGAATAGTTAAAAAAAATCTTGTTTCTGACCAATCTCTTAGCGTATCTGCTGATAAATTTATCTGGTCGCATTCAAATGAATGACTGTACCTCCACGAAGAACAGAATCAAACATATATCAAGAAAGATATATTTTCAAGAAAGTAAAACAAAACATGAAAATAGTTGGATTCGTTCTACACAAATAAGTTTGACCTTGATTTCATTCTCATCTTTTACTTTTGCATACACAAAATAGTAAAGTACATATAGTAATCGTGGAAAATTTTGATTTTTACATTTTACGACAAAATAGTTTCTAGTCAGTAGGAACATTTTATTTATTATGAGTACTTAACTTGGAATTGTCTGAAAAGAGACATTAAAGATATCTATATGTTTGTCTGACAATTTTTTCAAAAATTTTCAGTAAATTGTCGATAAAATTTTATTATAGAAACAAAAATTAATCTGTAAAATATTCTTTGTTAGTTTACTAGTTTCGTTTAAAAACAATACACAAAAAATATATGTGAATATATTTTTTAAAACCGAAGAAATTATGTGAAGAAGAACTCCAAGTATTCATACATATTTGAATAGCTTTAGTTTCGTTAAAAACCATACATAAAAAATATTTATGAATAAATTTACTAAACATTAAAATAATTATTTTGTGCGTTCAAATTTTACATATTGCGTCAATTTTGTGCATCAATAATATATTTTGTGCAGTAATTATGCCGTTGTTTAGTTAATATAATTAAAAAAATAAATGATGTTTATATCAGGAACAGTGTATTTAGGTGAGCTCCGTTTATTGCTCATTTGGTTGAATATTATGCACATCTGATAATTTAAAAAAATAACGTGTAGGTTGCGGTCTTACTACCCGCACTACACAAATGCAGTTAAAATATCAGTCAGTGAATCCTGTGGAGTAATGCTTTAAAGCAGGGGTCGGCAACCTGCGGCCCTTTGCAACTTTTTGTGCGGCCCGCCAAAGCACCAATATCTATTTTTAATAATATTTATACCCGTATATGATATAAAAGCACTATTCAAGCTACATTTTACATCTCAATGTGCGGCCCTCATAAAAAAATTTATTGTGAAAATGGCCCGCCGTCTGAAAAAGGTTGCCGACCCCTGCTTTAAAGCATCAAATAAACTTTTTTTATCCTAAGAGTTAAAATTGGAATCCTACAATGTCTATTTATCATTTATTTGTATTGGTTATACCCAAACTCAGATGCGGATTCTTATTAGATTGCACTCGAGGCGTATTCCGCGATTTGTTTTATTTATATACATATTAAAGTAAAAAATATGATAATAATGTTATATCAAACATTAATAAAAATAAAAAATAGCTCAAAAATATTTATTTAATCAATACAATGCTTTCAGGATTTCAAGTTGGCATCTTTCATCTTTGTGATAGCTTCTAATCAGCTTAAGGTTTTATAAACCTCGTCTATAATTTATTCACTTATCGACGGTGAATCCGCTTGAAAATTGCACCTCGAAAGAACAGTGCAGTGCAATGATTTGATTTTTAATTGCAGAAGATGTTATAAAATTCATGTAAAGATGTCAAAAATGTGAAGAAAATCTTGCATTGATACTTTAATAGGTAGATCACTGTTGAACTAATAACTGAAGAAATATCAGGAAGTGTTGGAACTGTTCATAACATAATTCAGAAGAAGCTGAAAATCTGTCTGGACCTCGTCCGTCGGACTTATATTTGTTGTGACGTTTGACTTCTTGAAGAAGCTACAACAAAAAAGTCAGAATTCACTTGCAAACACAGTTCTGATAGTAACACAAAAAATTTCATGCCAGAGACACATGTAAAGTGTATTAGTATTGAGGGATTACTAACCAAAGTGCTGTATTGATTAAATAAATCATTTTTCGAATAACTCCATCGGCTTAAAGAAAAATAATAACAATTTTTATACTTTTGATATTATGTAAGGTACAATCGTTTACGTAATTGGCCGTTATTTGGAAAGTCTAATATATTTTACGCAGTCAAAGATCAGGATTTGATAAAAAGTAATCTGCAATCAAAAACAAAATCAGATATCCTCTCATCATTAGAATGATTTTTTTCTGATGAATTTTCAAGCGCGTAGCTTAGCAGGAAGAACTCTAAAATTCTAATCAACATTTTTTATAATGTTAGTTTGTCAATTATATATACGCGTTGGACACCGGAAATGATAAGAGCTTCGATAATAATTCCTATTCAGATTTATTATGAATAACTCTCTTCTTCCAAGTTATTCCGGAATTTCCATGATCCTTATGATTAATTTTTTATTCCTCAAGTGATTCTAACTCAAAAAATTGTATCTGCTGTTGTAAGTGCTTTGACATATTTGAGTAAATACTTCGTCTAAAAATTTCACAAAGCATTTTGATCCCTAAAATTTGTTTACTTTGATAATTTCGAAATCTTCATAAAAAATCATTTTATGATATAAAACGCAATTAATCAACAATTGAATGCATGAGTGATCCTAAAAGGGGTTCCGTTATCATTGAACTCCAAATAATAACAATTACACCTTTCTAGGTACGACAATCAACTACGGTGAAGACAATCGGACGAACGGACAAATAAATATTTCTAATAAGGAATTTCGTTTATTCTTTTTGAGGTACAGAACCCTAAAAACGTTGATTGAATTTCAGTGACTCTAGAATTTATATTTTGGAATAGGGAATTATCGATAAATTCTATGAATAACTTCAATTTTATTTGAGTGAATTATTTGCAAAATGCTATTCCTGCACAAAACTATAAACATTAAATCTAATTTGTTTTATTCTTTTTATGCAGATGGCATTTCAAAAGTCTTAATTATGCATAAAATTTTCTTCTATTATTTAATTGTTTTTAAAGTACTATGCTGTAACAAAGTACATAAGAGAAATAGTATGTATTTCAAGATTGAATTGTTAATATTCAAAACAAAATTATTGCTCAAGCTTTTATTTTATTTATATTATATAAGATTTAAATGTATAAATGTCGAACTCATATAAATATTTAAGAATTCTATAACTGTAAAGTAACACAGCTTGATATTATTTTCAATTTACTAAGGGTCTTTAACCTCAAATATCTTGACATAATTCTGTTGAAAGATTCGTAGATTACTTCAGGATGGTGCTATTTAAATTTATTGGGGAATTTTTTTCTTTATATTTTGAACAATCAGTATTCGTAATAAAATATGTGTCAACGTAATATAAATATAAGTGATCAATATTACACCGATCAACACTAAATATTATATCATTTATCAGCATTCCAAATAGTTGGTCACAATTCATAAGGTGGCGTGCTCATAGCGGTCACCGTAAAATCGTACTCCCAACGGTCGTCACACATTTTCGTGCCGTCTCTGTTCAGGTTTTTCTCTCGGCATTTTATCCTTCGTCATATTTCGGCCATGCTCATAGCGGCCAATATTTCTTCCCCCTCATTCATTTATTTACATAACTTAATTTAGATTCACTTTTTAATTTGAATATTATCCTATAATAGACGCTTCTCTTGCGCGCTTACGCGAAAGTCACATATGCTATTGTAAGCAGTAGCTCCCAGGTAAACTAGATTTCGGCCTACCATGAGGATCTTAGTCTCGGGCTTAAGTTTGGTCTCACAGGCGCGCTCAGCGCAATTTCGGTACTATTCAGAAATGTTCGAAAGTGCGAGCAAAGTGAGCTAACCTACAATTAATTTTTCGAAAAAAGCCACTAACAAAGTACCATTTCAATCGCCACATCTTAAAAATTGCTTGAGTTACTGGAAGCGTTTAGTCTAGGGAAGAAATATTGATCATTACGAGCACGACCGAAATAAGACGCTATGAGCACGGAACTATTTAAAATAAAATACCGGTGTGAGCATTTTACATTAATTGAAATATGAGTAAATGTCAGAGAATTTATGGATCTTTAAATGAAATTATCCTCAAGAACACGTTATATTTAATTATTTATTCGTCGCCTCATCTAGTGATAGAAAGTCCACTTAAAAATTACCAACCACAGCATTTTAAAATTGTTAAGAATTTTTTTAAAATTGAACAAACTTCAAATGCTCTTGTCAGAATACGAAGAAATACCGAGAGATATCAAAGTATCAAATGAATAATAATGCAGATTTTTTAATTCTTATGTTACAGATAACCAGTACTCTTGTCCTCAATTTCACCCTCGATGCGTATTTCATTTCTTGGTGTTAAATGTCCTTGATTTTTTTTTGGTTTTTCTGTCTTTAAAAAAATTTTCAGGAATATTTGTCATTATTTTTTACCTATCATCAATGAATCTATTGGGAAATTTCCTATTTCACAGTTCTGGAGTCTATAAAATGTAGTTCTATTGAAATATTTGAAAATACAATTTTGATACAATCATTATGAATATGAAATATAGATTTCAAAACCATTCCTAGTAATACATTTATTGTAAGTTTAGATGACTCTGCGACACGAATAATTTTATTGCTACGTGTAAACAATACTACGTCTCTTAAGGTTTATCTAGCACATAGCTCAAGTTTTAAAGACGATATTGTGGTTATTTTTGTTTATATTTAACAGTAGATTTGTGTTCTAATCACTTCAACTAATATTTTGTGATCTTGATTATTCAGTAAAATCTAGAAATTCATTTTTTTTATATTATTCTTTCATTATGAATGAATTGATCAGATATAAAAGAAAAAAATCGTTCCCTTTAAAAAATACTCTCATTAAAATTAAAAAAATAAAATAAATGTATGTAAGATATATATAACATCCAAGTTTTTGTCATTTGTCATGGATATTCAAATATCCCGCCAACTTGTGGCGCTCTATCCACCTACGGTATTCCCCTTGCTTGAACTTAGCCTAATATCCTGATTTTTTTTCTCAGGTCTTCCATTCATCCAAATCAATATTGCAACAGAACCATGAAATCATGAAATTTTAGCTTGAGAAATTGGCTTTGTGGTACCCACGAAGACTCAACTGCTAGCATGACAAAGAGGCTAGCAGTTGCTGAAAGACCAATTGAAGCCTGTAAGAGTCAGAGTCTGAACAATGTACTGCCGGTACAGACGACGAGAAGCAGTTGCCCGCAAGCGGCGAGTGCTGCATGCTGTGGAAAGGTTTTGAACCCAGAGTTCTATGGCTCACACCCTGTCAGAGGTAAGAAATTTTCAATTTTGGTGAACCATATGTACACACACTTTTTTAAACATATTTCCCAATATTATTTATTTATTTTTATTGAGGGATCTATCGATCAATATTTTCTGTATTGCAAAATATTCGAATTATTTTTATATCTTGCTGAAAATGCTCAACATGAAAATAAATTAGGATCAATAGAAAAAGATTTTTAAATTGTTTTTCCACATTTTGGCGCTCAGAACAAACGCTGAAACTTGAATAGTAAAAAATTATACTTATCAAAATATTTCTTTTCTTTTCAACAATAAAATAAATATTCCTATTTGTTGTTTGTAACTTGCTTTTTTTTGAGCAACAGTAAAATAAAATATTCAATAAATTTGATGAACTAAGAGTATAATTTGAATTGTGCATTAATATTCCGTTTTAAATATTTATTTGCAGTAGATGAATATAAAATATTTAAGTTTATATTGTCCAAGACTTTCTGAAAACTTTTCTATAGATTGTTGTTGTTTTGCTGGTCGTACTACCAAAATTTATTTATAATTGGGAATTCATCCAATTTTATATTGAATTCAGTAGCATATTCTACTAAAATTCATTGTAATTAATTTTTGGATTATTTTCTAAATTTATTTATTGAAAATTGAGCACAATTCACTACAAGATATTGCTTATAAATATTTTTGTTGAACAAAAAATATATTCAGAGCTCTCTGTTGAAAATAAATGTCATGAAACATGAAGAATTACTTGTTGAGCATTTCATCCAGCAAATAAATGGTGTTCCGCAATCTGTATCATCTAAAATACTTGATTTTTCAGCTCATAATGTAAACTAGTTTTTATCTATTTTTTGTTTGTATTTTAATGAACTCAAAAATAATAATTTAGTGATGAAATAAAATAATTCAGTTTAAATTATCTACGTTCCAGTGATACATTGGTTACTTGTCAAGAAAAACACTGTGTCGCCAGAACGTCGATAGTTTAAATATATTTTATTCAACTTTATATCAGATAAAATATTGAATGTTCTAAGTTTATAAAATAATGCTCTCAGATACTATCCTTTATATCAGACTTGCTAAATAGGAGCTTATTTTATTCTTATCGTACAGTTAATAATTTTTATTCGTTTTTACAGAAGTTAATTCCATCACCTATCGAGTTTACCCGTCAGACAGCCACTGCCTTGGGAATTTGAGCCACAGATGCGATCCAACACGAACATCAGACAGACTTCATCAGTGTACTCCATCAAGAACTGCATTCGAAAATCAGTGCTGTGAGATCAAAAGTGCAAATACAAAAAAAGACGCTTATAGTGCGCGTAGTTGCCGAAATATGGAGATTTTAAATTATATGAAAATCAAACGAACCAAAAGACTATTCGGGACGTGGAGTAGCAAAACTGGGCCCCTGTTGCTCTTCGGTGCAGTGGTTATGTTCGCATTGACGGTGGATGCGCAAACTCTCAAAGCCCAAAGTGTGACCACGGATAAGAAATCTGAAAGTAAGTTGAGATCGTATTTGCTTTGTTTGATTCTTGTGTTTCTGAGAACACCCAGGGTTGTTGCGATTCTTTTGTTTTTGATTTGTATTTCCGACTGACAGATGGACCGATGGACCACAAACGCTGCAAACAATATGAATATATATTGCACAAAATTGACAATAATTTTATAGTACACTCTCTTCAATTCTAATAAATTTAAATTAAGCATAGGATTGTTGGAGTCTAGTGAGAAATATGGTAGAATATTATTTAATAGAAGGTCCGTATTCTGACCTTTAGAAAAAGCGCCACTTCTTTAAAATTCCATTTTCCCCAATTGGAATTGGTGGCGGTGAAGTAGCGAAATAGTGGCGCCACATTACTAATGTACTTTCTTGGATTATGTAATGCAATGTGCGCACTGTTCATAATACGCAACGATCAAACATCTAAAGCTCGAGAGCCTAATAAATAAAATTAATTTATATAATATTTCGAAAGATACGATGAACACAGTTTTGTGACTACGTGAACTGAATTGAATATCAGTACCAAAATCACCAATGGTTACTCTAGTGATGTGGTGCCCTCCGCAATGAGCTTTGCCCACCAACTCTCATTTTGTTATTTTTATTGAAATTGCGCTTTTTTTAATAGCTAAGAGCTAATACTTGCATTCGATATTAGAGAAATACTTATTTTTCACTGTAAAAATACAAAAAATATGTATTTTTATTCTCATCAAGCAATTCGATTTAGAGTGGATTTGGATTATCTAATTTGCACTTTACAGTGTGATAAATACAGAAATGATTTCAATAGAATTAAATCTTTTATTCCGAAATGAGAAAAAAAATTAAACTAGCATTGAACGAATTTTAAATATATATTACTTTTATTATTTTAGACAACTCTCATCAGTAGAAGGATAATTTTACCAAAAAGCTTTTACAAAAAAATATTGAAAACCAAAAAGCTTTTACAAAAAAATATTGAAAAATTATTCCACTGTTTCTGATTACCAAATTACTTTTTAAACTCTATACGTGAAGAATATTTATTAATTTGATAATAAATAACAATATATTTTGCCTTTAATAGCTTCAATTGCGAAATTAATATTATTGAATTATATTTATTGATAACTAGAGCAGTGTAATAATATTTCGTTAAAAAACTTTACTATTGTATATAATATTAATTGTTTATTATTATTGTAACATAAATTCATTCACAATAGTAATATTGAAGTTATTAAATAATGTTATTATGAATAAATACTTTATTATGAATTATTAATTTATATATACATTTTGTACTATAAAATTATATTACTTGGTAATAGAAATAAATATTTTTAATTAATCTCGATTGGATATTGATATTTTTGCCCGTTCGAGATTATATACAGGCAATTTGTTTCCTTTTTGTATCGAAAAATGATATTTTGCCTGTTATTTATTACAAAAATTAAAAATATTCATTAAAAATTCAATTATAGTATCAATACTCAAAATGTGCAGATTTAAAATTTAAATAATTCATATGGATTATTACTGTTTGCTTGTTTTTTCGAAATCATTATTTTTGAAGTGACAGTTATTGGTAAGTGTCTGTTGAGGCACCGCCTCGTGAATTTTCTTAATGAATCTGTTCTTAGAGTTTGATGCACTTCGAAGTACCTGGTGCGGTCAGGATGAAGTTTTAAAACTTCAAAGGCCGAAACGAAACAAAGTAAACTTGCATTCCCAGATGCATGTATTGTTCTACGATCGGTGTTCCGCTGTAAATTTTAAGCAAATTAAATAAATAATGTTCGATTTATAAATAATTTTTCTCAAATGCTACCCTAGAAAAAATAGTAATTTTAACTCATTTTCGTATAAACAAACCAACAGTTCTCTTGATTGAAGTTAAAATTTTGAAGTATTTAAGATAATACGCTTACCACCTCGTAAACCGTAATAAAATCTAGATTTTTTGAAAATTAAATAAAAAATATGAAAATATAAATTAATGACTTGAATTTAGATTTTACTGAAGAGTTCAATGTTTATCCGATCAAGGGGTGTATCTACATACTAACAAATTTCAATTTTAAATCCACTATCTCGAATTCTAATGTGTGACGGTATATTTATTTTGATTTATCTTATTGTATTATAAATTTTGTTTGTTTATACGTTTTCGTTGATAATATTCTTTTATTTCTTATATTTTCATATAATATATAATGTTTGTCATTCAACACTATTTTATAAATGAATTTCAACTCTGATTTTGATCTCATTAATAATGACTATCGAACCCCTATTTGAAGATTTTTAGTTCAACAAAAAATTTAGTCCCTATAGAACTTCAAATCTAGGCTTCCAAAAATTTATAAACGTCTGTGATTCGACTGCATCCAATGTCACCAAACTTTCATGAGTATGATATGTCATTCGTTTTCTAGTATGACTGATACATTCGATCATTTAGTTTTTTTTTTTTGAAATTTTCGTCTATAGCAGCTGTGGTTGAAAAGAATTATTTATATGTATTTATTATCGATTGATAACATACAAAAAACAATTAAAATTTTCTTTCCAGTTTGTTCGAGCGTGGATATTCGAAATAGTCAAGAAACATTTGAAAAACTTCGAGGATGTCGAGTCGTCGAAGGTTTTGTCCAGATATTACTTTTTGATAAAACGGAAGAATTATCTCATGCCAATATTTCATTTCCTGAGCTAACAGAGATTACGGATTATTTATTATTATTTCGAGTTAATGGACTTAAAACACTTGAGCAGTTATTCCCAAACTTAGCTGTAATCAGAGGACAAAAGACTTTTTTCAACTATGCCTTCGTTTTGTTTGAAATGAGTCAGTTGCAGGTGAGTTTTCTTTTAATTAAAATTCTTGTTATTGTTAGCTTTGAATGTGATGTTTTTGCCAAAATAGTTGTGTCGTCTGCATTGATTTTCAGATATACAGAGCAATGTGTTGATTGGACCCATAGGTATAAAAGTTTAACATAGAAAATTATAAAATCGAAAATATTTGCTTCCATTATTATTTTAGATAAAAAATCTCGAATGAAGTTTTTAAAACGTTATATTCTGCTTCTCAATCAATAGAAAAATTGATAAAATAATAAATAAATATACGACGTTCGATCAGTCAGCACAATAATAGTTTACAAATCTGTCAACGTTCAAAAAAATTGCTTTTATCGACCATCTTTTTGTATGAATAAATAAATATTGCGAGCAGAAATTATTTTGACAATTAAATGTTAAAAATTTGTTTACTCTGTTGTGTCAGTTCTGAGCCAATTTTTAGCAATGATTTAGTTTCTGTAGTTACTAGGAAGGCAAAATCAAATTTATTTAATTTTATTTCAAATTCAAAATTGCCTTTTTTACAACTTTTTTCCGTTAAAATTATGAAAGAAGGAGAAAAGTCTGACAGTATTTTTTTATGTAGAGATCCAGTTACTATCCAGTATATCAACCTGAAGAAAAATAAATTCGTATTAAAATTAATCCATGATTTAATACTCCAAACGATTTATTTTCAGTATGCAAAATCATTATAATTAATTAAACAGGAATTGATATTAGCATGAATTTATGAAATCTTTAAAATTTTCAAAATATTTTCTATCAATTAACATTGCGTGATTCTAATATATAATAAATATGAAGAGCTACTCCGTTGGTGCTAAATCTTAATAGCTAATATTATTCATCCAGCGCTTTAATGTACGTACTATTTCTCATTAATGTTCTACAAAAAGATCGTTAAAATATTTTCTCCCTCCTTATTTAGTATTCAAAAATGAATTCAGCGATAAAAAAAAAAAAATGTTCAGTGTATGAAGGACTACAATAAATGCGGAGTGATCTATCTATGCCAAACTTTGGCAGATGAAAGTCGATGCGACTTTAAAGAAAGTATTAAATTAATTCATCTCCAATTTATCTTAGAAAGTTATGTCTTTAAAAATTTAACATACTTTAATTCATAAGACGCAATATAACAGTGAGTTAAAAATAGTATATTATTCAATGAGCTTGAAGGCTCCGTCTAAAAAGTAGTCATTATACGCGTGTCAAATACTATACTTTATCTACAACTATTCTGTTTATTTTATTTTTTTTGAAACTATTCGAATTTGTTCACTGTATCAAAGAAGAACAGCACGTCAAAATTTATCTAGACTATATTAAAAGAATTAGCAAAGATGAAGAATCTTATTAGTTCAAAAAGAGGTGGTGAATAGATCTGAAGCAAAATGTTGTGAATAATTTAGTCTACATATTGAAAAATTATAGCAATAAAAACGCACGTTTTTATTCAATAGTGTGATCTAATGGATAGCGTTAGGTATCTGAACTGAAGTTGAACTTAGTCATATGGTTATAGATTAAATAAAATATATGTTTGAAATGTCCACCTTTAACTTGGATCATCGAATCAAAAATTCTATAACACGATATATATTTTTTTTGCTTGTTATTCCATCTTAATTCCTTTTCACTTAATGCTGACTAACATTTCATAAGAACTTTGTGACTATGGCATAAACAAATTTTTATATCAAACTTAAATTAATTTCTGAGTGCAGTTTGTGAAAGGCGTGTAGTCTCTTAATTATCTGACATAGCGCAGAAATAGTTCTCTGTATACTCATTCAAAATAATTCATTAACTAAAATATTTATTTATTTACAGGAAATCGGACTTTATTCGCTAACCGACATAGTACACGGACTTGTACGTATTGACAAGAACCCATCTTTATGTTATGTAAATACAATTGACTGGGACCTCATTGCTAGGGAGGGCAAAGGTGACGAGCATTTTATCAAGGTGAGAATTCAATAAATTTTCATTATAATCTATATTAAATAAATTATGTTCAAGTAATGTTTGTCCCTTATAATAGGTCAATGACATACCAATAGTTTCAAATAGCCCACATACTTGAATAGTTTTAAATTTGAATAATTAGATTGACCATTTGACACAGCAATTGGAATATGTAACTTTAAAAAATAAAGATGAAACGGAATCAATATCAATTCAGTATACATGGTTTTAAATTCTTTCAAACCAGCTTTTACAAAGCAATAAAAAGAATCGGAATATTCATTGTTCTGTCTGATGAGAAAAATGAAGCTCAAGTTTTCGTCATTGATTTTTTTTTTTTTTTGTGCTAGAGTTATAAAATGGAGAACGAGTGCCCTGGTTGTCCCGGTGATAAATGTCCAGTCGCTAGGAATAGAGATCTGAGTACTGGATTCGTAACAGGTCGGCATCTTTGTTGGAATCATAACAGATGCCAGAAAGGTACTTACAGTCATATTGTTCAAGTGCAGTTTCTATTTGTTCTTGAGTTTTATTTTGCATACTTGAATCTTTTTGTTTGCTCTTCTAGCGAAATCTACCTTATTTTGTTTGTCGTGAGAATTTTAAAAAGAATATTTTTCTCTACGCGTAGTATAATCAGATTTTCGTAGAGTCTAATTGTAAGATATATTCCGGGTGGTCTGAAATTACCCATTTTAGATAAATTGATTCAATTTAATTATAATTACGGAAAAAATTGCAAGCATATACTAAATCAAAAGAAGCGACATTTTCTTGTTAAAAACTTGTAGAAGAAAGAGAACAAACAGAAACTGCATAGCGGACCAACATCATTATCTGTCAAGGTTAAATACCTGATGAAATGATTTTAGTATGCCCTGACCATTGTACAAAAGATGGAAAAACTTGCAACGATCAAGAACAATGTTGTAACGAAAGCTGCCTTGGTGGATGTACGGGTCCACTTCTCAATAATTGCATAGTTTGCAAACATTTGACTATCGGTGAGGGAGATCAACGGAGATGTACAACGACATGTCCCGCTGATTTCTATAAGGTAAATACTTTTTTTATTCTATAAGATGCGCACGAGAAAATCACTTTTGCAATCTGTAATAAATCATATTTATTCATAAGCTAAATTGATTCATACAATTCTTAACTTCAAATGAAGTTTGTCGGTTATTTTTTGGCAGAATGCAAAGCATGAAACTGCATGTTATTAAATTAAGTACTTTTATATTGAAAAGAAGGAATCTTGATAAGATAAAGTGGAGAATAACTTTTTTAAATTTCTGATTTTCAACGAGGTGATATCAATCCAAAATCAAGTAGAAATATACATTCGAAAGTCTCAAGTCTTCCCCTTGTTTATTGTAGATTTAAAAAATATAGTATACTATTCTTTTCTATGCTTGATTCAATAAAAAAATATTTTCGAAAATGGTGTGTAATTTTCATTATTGATGACCGTTGCACTTTCTTGCGCCACTAAACTGTTCATATAAATTGTAACAGAAGCTATTAATAAATATTATTCATGATGTTTTGTAGCTTTTCCTGCCATTAAAAAAACATTGTATAATTCACAATGAATCTAATTTCTGTGATGCACAGATAACTTTTATAATTATCTTACCACCATACAAAATTAATTATTTACTGCTGCGTTTTTTTTCTCTGAAACACTACAGGTGATCAGTAACTAATGATGTAAATTTTTTATAAGTTCTTGAACCGTCGGTGTGTAACACTAACTCAATGCATAAATATGCCTCGGCCAGCAGAGGAAATGGAACATAAGTACAAAGAAAAACCTTATAAAATTCACAATGGTTCATGTCTTTTGGATTGTCCAACAAATTATGTAGAAACTACTGTCAAAGATAAAAATGGAAGAGAGTATTCTGTTTGTAAACCATGTGAAGGTAATAAAAAGAGACAGTAAATCTCACTAAGAACTCATAACACTGTAAATATTATTATAGGATTATGTCGAAAAGATTGCCCTGGGACAAATGTAGACAGTGTTAGCAGTGCTCAAAGCTTGAGAGGATGTACACATATAAGAGGCTCTTTAGAAATACAAATTCGAGGAGGCAGTAAGTAACAGAACCGGTATCCCAACAAGAGAGCAAGATATAATTCTTTAATAAACGTACAGTTCCCTCAAATGAGTATTCAATCTACGCCAGACCTTATCCATATTTATGATTCAATTCACACAAGCTCGTTTATTGTTCCTGCCTGGAAACTTTATCACTCGTAAAAAGAAATACCGGACAACCACGCAATCGTAAATTTTCTATTCCTTTCCCAATATCCTCTTCGAAAGCCTTCTGCAAGAATTTTTCTTCAAAAGAATAAAATGTAATAGCATAAATGAATGACAATCTAGAAATATCGCATTTAAAATAGAAAAATATCCGCACTTCTCGAATATGCTTGCGCTCTTTCTGGGACACCTATATTTAGATTACAATAAAGTACGTGCATTTAAATACAGATGTAGCGCAAAGTATTGCAAAAACTTGTTTTCCAAGTCACTGAATAACAAGAAACATAACTAAAAAAGATTTGAATCTCATCTGACAGAGATAAATTACTTTTTAGGGTTTGCTGTGAAAGAACTGGAAGAAAATTTAAACATGATAGAAGTTATAGAAGGATATTTAAAGGTAGCCAGATCATTTCCATTAGTCTCACTTAATTTTTTGAAAAATTTAAAAGAAATTCAAGGACAACAAATGGAAAGCGGAAAGTATGTTTATTGTAGCTTTCTCAAATTGTTTAAATAAATAGTTATTTTGTTGATTACAGGTTTATTCTTATAGTTTTCGATAATCAAAATTTGCAAGAGTTATGGGACTTCGATAAAAATCGTACAATGAAAATTAATCATACTGGACGATTTTTTTTTCATTTTAATCCTAAACTCTGTCTAAACAAAATAGAAAGACTTCGACAAATTGCAAATTTAGAAGAATTTTCTGACGTAGATGTAGCATCCAGTTCTAATGGAGATAAAGTGGCTTGTAAGTAAATTAATCAAATAATTCAATATATAATTGTATTTTTTTTAATAATCTATAGGTAATGTGACCGAATTACGAGTAAATGTAACAAATATTCATAAAGAAGTTGTAGTATTATTTTGGAAACAGTTTAAAATGGACGATCAAAGATCTTTATTAGGATACGTCGTGTACATCATAGAGGCTCCGTTTAAGAACGTCACTTTGTATGATGGACGAGATGGCTGCGGAGGCGATGGGTAAGATTCAAGTAACCATCCGTATTATTTATAATGTAATATTTTGTAACTTTAGATGGCGAGTAGATGATGTAAGCCCTCCAGAAAAAGACTCTGTATTTCATATAATAACTCACTTAAAACCCTATACACAATATGCATATTACGTTCGTACCTATACGATTGCGTCGGAAGTGTCTGGAGCACAAAGTCCAATTTTATATTTCAAAACAAAACCAGATGGTAAGTATAACTTTGGAATTCATAAATTCATTTGTCATTTATCATTTTGAATTTTAGTTCCCAGCAAACCAATGAAATTGAATGTTGTTTCGCCTCGCAGTAACGAATTTGAGGTAAGATGGGAACCACCAAATGAACCAAAGGGCAATGTCACTCATTACATCCTCAATATAACATGCTCTCCGGTCAGTCCAAATGAAAGAGATTATTGCAAAGAACCTCCGACTCAAGTATCCGAAGAAGATCGGCAAGTTAAAGTAGATCAAACGCCGGATTTGAACAATAAAACTTGTGCTTGTGAAGCGGATGGAGAAAAAAGCAGCACCACCAGTAATAAAAACAAAGAAAATGAGCGAATCGCTCAAATTAATTTTGAGGATGAATTGCATAATAGAGTCTACATCAAAAGAACGGATGCGGCAAGAAGGAAAAAACGTGAAATAGACAGTACAAAGAAAATGTATCTACCAGAAAAGAATATTGCATCGACTTCAACCATGAATTATGATGCTTCATCATCTACAAGTACTCAGATTGCCGAGACATCAGCAAATGTACGCAATTGTACATCACTTAGCTACGTGGTGCGGCAAACTAATTTCACTTTAACTAATTTACCGCATTTCACTACCTATACAATCCACGTTCAGGCGTGCCGAGAACGGGAAATCGGAGAAAAAGATGAAACTTGCAGTACAGCAAGTATATTTACAGCAAGAACACTCAAAGCAGGTAAGTTTGCTACAAAATCCGTGACTTGCAGAATCATTGATGCATTCTTTGTTATAATGGCTTGCAGAGAGTCGAACCGAAATTATACCTTTAGTACTATCAAAGTTGTGAAACGACTTACTTTTTTCTTTATTATTTCATTTAGATTCCGTTCCGTTTCGACCCTCTTGTATAAATACAGTGCTAAATTATTGATTATTGCGACTTGAATTTGATTTCAGGAATTTTTTCAAAATTTATTAAAGGAGGCCGAAGATCTCAATTGCTTGATAAAAATGGAAATCTGTTTTATTGTTAGATTGTATGTTACAAAATTTATTATGACAAAATTATTTTTATAGATGACATTTGTGAAATTTTAAAATAAACTAAATTTGAAATTTTTATATTACTGTTATATTACTTTCCACTTTTGGAATAATTATACAATATGTGAATTTTGAATTATTATGCTATTTCTTTTGTAAACAGAAAAAGTCGATGATGTGAAACATGTTCGAGTGACTGTACTTGCGAACCAAACATCTGGAATGGTTCGTTTAATGTGGGACGAACCCAAATACCCAAATGGTATTATTCTCACGTACCAGATTCAGTATCGTCGAGTTGATAATATCAATGTGAGAATATATCTTCCAGAATACCTTATAATATTATTATTATTATTATTATTATTATTTTTGCAGATTAAACCTATGGTAGAATGTATCACTCGTCGTGAATATTTGGAGAAGAAACAATATATTTTGAAAGATCTACCTCCTGGTAATTATACTGCTAGAGTAATGGCAACATCATTAGCAGGAGATGGTGGATTTTCGCCAGAAAATTACTTCGTAATAGATGATGTTAGATCTGGTCATGCAATTGAAGTTGTCATCGGAGTTATTTCTACTCTTGTGGTAATATGTTCATTTATAATTGTTTCAGTAAATTCCTAACTGATGTATCTTTCAGATCATGTGTGTTGGAGTGTGCGGTTACATTTTTGTAAGAAGAAGATTTGCTCCAACAGTTCCAAATATGAAGCTTATAGCTTCAGTTAATCCCGAATATGTAAGCACAGCATACGTACCTGATGACTGGGAAATACCTCGTAAAAAAATCGAATTACTTAGGGAGCTAGGACAAGGCAGTTTTGGAATGGTGTATGAAGGAATAGCAAGAGATGTTGTTAAAGGGAAATCGGAAATCCGGTGCGCCATTAAAACAGTCACTGAACATGCAACTGACAGGTAAAATTTTATACCATCAAAAAAAAATAATGCATACACACTTTAAATAATTATAAATATGCTCGAATTGATGGTTGTTTTGGTTCAATCTTTGCTAATATTGTGAAACAATGAAATTATCTGATTTGGTGCTTAGTTATTTTAATGGATGTTTTCCATTTAACTGTTGTAGGCTTTCCATTCTTTGTTGTCGATTGTCGAGAGGTATTCGAAGCTACCTCTTCGTCTAAGATTGTCAACAAAACTTCACTTTTCGCGCTATGAATTAATATGGATATACGATTTAATTTTTTTTTCTCACTATTTTGTATAATTGAAAAGTTTTATGTCTTTTGGATGTCCATGACGTTTTATAACGCTACTTTTCAAGTTCTTGGACAGGTCTATCTACTTTAAATTTATTTCTAAAGAGAGTACTAATGATTTACGTGGGTGGATCTGTTCTTCACGTTTTCTGTAGCACTTTTGAAAATATTTACTTTTTTTCAAAACTTAATCTGGAGTCGGCCATAATTTTAAATCAATTTCACTTAAAGAATAAATATTAATTAAGTTATAAGTTGTAAAAGGGTGTGTACATTCTTTGGGCTACTTGTATATCAAATCTAAAACAAGCTAATGCTACTTTTTTAAATATTGGAATAATATTGATTCAATTTTTAATAATAGGGAACGCATAGAATTCTTGAATGAAGCTTCTGTCATGAAAGCTTTTGACACACAGCACGTGGTACGTCTTCTTGGAGTTGTGTCTCAGGGACAACCTACTCTTGTCGTTATGGAGCTCATGGCAAACGGTGATTTGAAATCTTACTTGCGTTCACATCGCCCGGATGCAGAATCGTATAATCCCTCATTGAACAGGCAGCCACCAACACTCAAACGAATATTGCAAATGGCTATTGAAATCGCAGATGGAATGGCGTATTTATCAGCCAAGAAATTTGTACATCGAGATTTAGCAGCTAGAAATTGCATGGTCGCTGAAGATCTTACTGTAAAAATTGGGGACTTTGGTATGACAAGGGACATTTATGAAACGGATTATTATCGAAAAGGCACAAAAGGTCTGTTACCCGTTAGATGGATGGCTCCAGAGAGTCTGAAAGATGGTGTCTTTACAAGTAACAGCGATGTTTGGAGCTACGGTGTTGTTTTATGGGAAATGGCAACGCTGGCGTCACAGCCTTATCAAGGACTTTCCAATGATCAAGTTCTGAGGTACGTCATTGATGGGGGGATAATGGAAAGACCAGAAAATTGTCCTGATAAATTATATAACTTGATGAGGGTTTGTTGGCAACATAAACCGTCATTGAGACCTTCGTTTCTAAAACTAGCCACTTTGTTACTGGATGACGCTTGTCCAAATTTTAAACAAGTGTCGTTTTACCATAGTACGGCAGGAATTGAAGCTAGAACCATTCACAATGCAGGTAATTTAGAAAAGAGGAAAAATATTGAGAAACTTGTTATTAAATATCTCTTTCACAGCTCAAGATGATCCTTCAACACCTTTACGACTTACCAAAGAAATAGAAGACTTTTCCTTAGACAGCGGTTCAGAACAGGATTCTGAACCAGAAGATCTAGAAGATGGTGTTAATAGTGATTTCGACGATAAGCATGTAATAAATTTTCCAGGATTCCAAGTAGCTTCATTCAAAGGCAATCAAAAAAGTTTGGATACCTCAGGACCTAGCCTATATTCCTATAAAGATCACGACCGAAGTCAGGACACATCAGGTCCCAGTTTTGCTTCATACAGCGAGCAATCACGGATGCCGGAGCAAAAATCACTCTTCAATGCGCGAGATCGTAAACGAAGCACAGAGTCACTCCATTCTGGAGGAGGAAGAGACTCTCTTTTGAAAGAATCTGAAGAGTCAGCCAGTATCGAAGCAAATACAACAGCGAATGGATACGTAGGCAGAAGACCGACCAATAACGTAGTGAAAAAGACGCGTTAACAGAAAGTAAAATGAACACTACGATTAGTGATTGCATCGTGCAAGCATATCATTTGGTGTGCCATTGAAATTCTAGATTACAGTGCGCCAAGCGCAAGATGGCTGATTTGTCAATGTGCTACTGCTTTCAAGGACGGTATTTTCAACTGATGCAGTTTACTTAGGACACTCAGTCGATAAATTATTTGGAGCTTGTATACCAGAGTGTTGAAGACTTGTTCCTTTCAGTGTGTTCGAATCCTAGATTTTGAATTCTTGCACACGGGTGGATTTAAATATAATCGTGAAAGAAAATTCTTGTTATTCAAAATTGTGATTGACAAATGAATTTTCTATTGAATCAAGGTTTGAGTTACTACATACTACGACGAATAAATTTTAGGTAACTTACATCTTTTGACACATGTTGCTACTTTCTTTCAGTATTTTGGTTTCGTATCTTTCCTAATAGCTTTTTCGAAATCTGAGGTTTGTAGTGGGGTTCATTTGAGCTATCTGCGACATCACCTATATTTTAATCTAGTTAGAAGGTTTCATTATTAGACAAGCGTTCGTATTTTATATAGAGGTTAGTGTAATTTTAATTTATGAATTATGATTTTAAAGTAATATTTTAATTATCATACCAAAGAAAATGAAAATAAATTATATTCCATCGTAGGATCCTCGTTTGAACCTCAGTATTAAAATTTATCATGTTTTTATTAATTTTGTACACAATCCATTTACGTAAATATTTAACTCATTGATAAACATATATTGGTGAAATTCTTACATGAATGTAAGAAAATACATAAATGGAATTTTACAGTTGCATTAGTCGGAAATTATTAATTACATTTCATGAATGCAAGATTATTACCCATTTTCACTAAGCCAGTTTTTTTTTTTTTTTAATTAAAATTGCTGTGTTGTTATTTTATTTATTCAATTAATTATGATTGTTTTAAAAAAAATATTTATCATTTAGGTTCAAGTCTTTCACCGTTGCGTGAATTCAGTTGGATATTAATAACTACGATTTCCATAGTAATTAATTCAACCAGCAGTAATAAGATTGGGCCTTGGCTAAATATTTTTACAATACTTAGTTTTATCAGAAATCGCATTTATATTTATATATATTTTTCTATATATTTCTTTTAATATTTCCATGTATTGCATTTTGAGCACATTTCATTTTGCTATAGTTTATATTATATTTATTTATACATTTATTTTATTTTGATCATGTTTTTATATAAATTTTCTCATCTCTTACACCAATTATGTTGAAATATAATTTTTGATAATTATTTGAAATAGCCCTGGTGCAAGTGGGTATTAATTATGAGAACACGTGAATTATGTGAAAATGAAACCTAATTGCCTTAATGATAAAAATCATGTAACTAAAATACCGAAAAATGATGATGCCTAAGAGTTTATTTCTTGGTAACTAAATATATGTTATATTACATTTGCTATATGCACTCAGGGGATGTATAGTTTAATATAAATTCACTAGTGTTTGTGATTCTAAATAACTTGTGACGCCAACGAATTAGGAAATTAGAAACAATAAAGGAAAGGAATGGATTGCACTTCGGAACGCGTCCACTGAGTGCGTAAAAATATTTCAGAGTCTGAGTTGATAGTTCCTCTCATTACAGAGTCGTGGGTGAGTGTAAGTAGAATAAAATAACGACAGACAATTCATACAAAACGATATTATTTTGACAGTTTGACTCACCCCGATAAAACAGATAATATTAGTTTATTGTACCTATTGCTATTTATATTATTGATTATATTTTGTACCATGTGAAATAAAATGTACACGTTTCAATTATTTATTTTATATAAATTAGTATGCATTTAAATTTGTTTTATTTGATATTTCAGAAATGGAAACCATTTTCTTGGGCTGCATCAATTTCTGGAAATTTTTCTCTTATAATTTCCTCTACATTTATATCATCCAATTGATCCTGCACGTACTTCTTCAGTGGAGATTCTAATGCATCCATAATTTGGTATCTTAATAAATTTGGCAGAACGTTCACTCCAAATTCTACTAAATAATCTAATGTTCCTGCTCCATCACATCGCACTTGAATATTACCCATTTCTAGTTGAACATCTTCTAACACGGGATGGTTTCTTGTATCTAAAGTTTGGCTCATTGAAACTCCAACATTAAAATAATCTATAGTGAAATTTACTGTTCCAGCTTTTGAAAACATTCCTGCTAAAGAGACTTCCCAATGGCTAACACCAGTTAGTTTTTGAGTTCCAACGTCCATTACTGCATGCAAGGTATGATTTCTTACTTCAAAAGTTACATTACCAACTCGGTAAAAGCTAGAAAGTCCGAGTAACCAAGTATGGGTCATATGAATGCTCAAAAGTCCAAAAGTATGATTGTAATCGGGAATCATATATGGATCATACTGTTTAGCACGAACTGCTTTCCTTGCTTCTGCAACCATTTGATCGAAAGGTGATATTGAGTTCGGAAAAGTTTGAGGTATTTGTGAAATTTGTTTATTAACATCTCCTCGAATATTTTGATTAACTTCTTTAAGTATGAATGGTTTAATTGAATCAAAAACAAATGTGCCTACAGAATTCATAATTCCTTGGAAAATATTGCCTGCAAATCCAAGATTTTCGAAATTCATTGCAATATTCTCGAATGTAATATCCATATTCATTTCTTGGGCGCGAAGTTTACCATCTTTTTCGACCTCTAATCTAGCTACTCCAGTAACAAATACATTGGATAATTTAACTGTAAATGGGCCTTGAGATCGGCTAAATAGAGTCGAAAGAGTGTATGAACCATTCACATTCAATGTGTTGATTTTCAATCCCGCCTTCACCTAAAATAGAAATAAATAATTTTTGAATTTGCTCCTGATGTACTCATTATTCACTGACAAAATTTGCGAAGAATAAATGTACCATTTCTACGGCCACCTCTAAATTTGGTGATTTATACAATGCAAGTGATGAGTGAAATAAGCTATTATCGCACTTAACTTTACCACCATAAAAACACATAGTAGTTAGATGTCGTAGCCTAAATTTAGTTTGCTTTTTTGTGAATTTATATTGCTAGCACCTGTCACTGATCGATTAGTTATTATTTGTTAAATCTTTTCGTGGGCTTGATAATTATCAAAATGTGGAAGCTGAGGAGCGCAGAAAAATATTGTATGCAACATATATGTGAACAAGCTTTATAATATTCGGACAACAATTTTCGTGATTTGGCAAGCCTAATCTCGAAATACTTGGTCTCATGCCCTAATTCTTAATTTATTACTCTTGTTATATAAATTACCTGCATAGTTGCGAGATCAGATTCAATATATTCAACTCGAAATTTAGAGAGTCCATATAATTTAACGTCTCTAAAATGCATTGTTGCGATAGAGAAAGAGTGTTTCAGAGGAGGAATGTCTAAAGGCTCTGGCACTGGAGCTCCCGGCAAACCAACAGGATCATCTTGTTTATAATGATTAATTATTTCAATTAAATATTCACTCATTTTTTTCTCTCCCTCTTTGTATATATGTTCTTTGTCTGCATTAGTATATTCTGTAAATTAACAATTACTGCTGTACTATTTTCAGGCAAAAAATCATTTAATTATTTTATGGTGAAATTGCAATGAATAAAATAATTTTTTAATGATTAATTTGAACACATTTTCACTCACCATTTCCGGCTGTTAGTTTTAGCGCAAATAATATAGCTATAAAAAGAACTAATTTGTTCAGGTTAATCATTTGGAATAATAGTTTTAACATTTAAACTGTACTGGTACACAATCTAGTTCGCAAAAGCTACTACTGGATATATCTCCGGGTCATAGTTCATAATATTATCAATTTATGACGCAGACAGAGGCTGTATGTACCTAATACGAAATAATGCAAACTATTTTTTTTACAAATTGATCTATCTCCTAGAAACTTGATTGACTGAAGACAATAAGCAATCACATTTATTTTAGAAAAATTTCTTTATTTTTATAATTATCAGTACATATTTTTTTAAATCTGAAACACATTTTTAGAATTTTAGGAATGAAATAGCAGAAGATTACAAAGAAAAATTATAGTCTATCAACATTATTCTATTGCTTCTGTATTTGGAGTCGTTCGATTAATATATGAATAATCAATCTTGAACAGTCATTGATAATTTAAATTCGTTAATCCATATATTCACCGACAGTTTTTATTCCTTAAATTCATTTTGATCTACTTGTCTTTTGCAAATAAAACAGATTCAGCGTAGCGAGCTAGCCTACCTGCAAAATAGGGTAATAGGCCGCTAATATGCACTTTCTAAAAACATCCCTGAAAAAGCCGAATTGCGCTGCACGTGCCTGTGGGATCGAAATTGAGCCCGAGACAATCGAGAAGTAGGCAATAAACTCCTCTGTTATAATAACAAATTAACGTCTTTAATATTAGCACCTTTTATATTGACAATTTCGCGCCTTTCTCTTATTATAATTTTCTCAAATTTTGTATGCAAATCCATTTTTGAGGACAATACAATATTTCAAAGATTTTGAAGCTAAAGAATGCTTGGATGTAAATCCTCAATTTATATTTTCATACGGGAAAAAAAAAACGTCAGCCGTAGGGCTGCACGCCAGATGTGAAAACTACAAGCCTAGGGAATATCCCTTTGTACATCCTGACCGTGCACCACTCTTACCCTTAACCAACATAAACTTGAGGACGAAAGTTAACTAACAAAATTTCCTTTTCAGGTTCTAATTTTTAAACTTTTTTTCAGTTATTTTGTATTGTTTTTTTGCAGATCTTTAATCAATTTGTATTTATTCAGATCATTTGCTGAGGATGAGCCCGGCTGTTGAGGTGGATGGACATCGAGTGAATGGACATCGTGGGAAGTGCAGATAATGAGTCCAGCTGCCAAAATCAATTATCAATATTTATTTTGTAGGATGCGATTCACCAAAATTTGTTTAAAGTCTGTTTCAGATTGTCGATTTATCTAATCGAATTTATAATTTAAATTTACAGTCTCGGAACTCCAGTAGATAGCAATTTACAGCTGCACTACAACCAGAGACCAGAAATCTTCGGAGATGTCCAAAAAAAATCTTCAAAGTCCTTTCTGCTCGCTACTTGCAAAGCTCAAGTAAGATTTTGATTTATTTATTTCCATATTATTTTTAACATTTCTTCAATCATTTGTATTTGTTTAAAATATTAATTTTTTACTACAGATGCAGCAGTGAAGAAACCGTACCTCTAGTCTAGATTTTGCTGGGGTTTCCCTAGACCCGAAGGGAGAATTCCCGGAGGAAGATTCGTATCTTTCCCCTACGGGCCTACGCAATTGACTGGGGACGAAACAAGGCTTAAAATGCCCCTTGTTCCTGTTACTACTTCGGATTTCCCAAATAAATACCTCCCCAAAAAATTGATTTGTATTTTATGTAATTTAAAAACTCCTATTAATCATTTCACAGAAATATATTTTCAATAGAATAGATTATTTCAAACAGCACAATTATTGCCGAAAGGTAAGCTGACTAAAATATATTGTTTTTAAAAATTCTAATCTATTTTTCTGTTTATAGATCATTTGCTGTAGAGGAAAGACACCGCAGAGGATTTCAAAAGAATAATTTCAGAAGATAGAATTTCGGACTTCCAGAAACCTGATGCAGCTGGGATATCTGGAACAGTTCAAGCATCAGAGCACCATTTAAAAAAAAAAAATGGTTTCATCTTCCTAGAACAAGAAAATTAGGTATTCCTTGGATCTATTATTTGATAAATCAATAAAAGAGAGAGCTAAAAAATCATAGCTTTCGTAACTTAAGCCCCAGACACTACACTGCCAGAACCCACATTTTCAAATTTCTTAGACCACTGATTTAAGATATAATTAATATTTTATCTTCCAAGAACATTAAAATTCAATATGTCTTGGATCTATTGATCAATAAATCATTAACAGGGATAGCTGGAAAATCATTGCTTTCGTATCTTGAGCCCCAGCAGACACTATACTGCCAGTACCCACATTTTTAAATTTTTTGAACTCCTGATTTAATAAATAATGAATATTTTATCTTCCAAGAACATATAAATTCAGTATCTCTTGGATCTATTGATTAATAAATCATTAATAGCTTTCGTAACTTGAGCCCTAGACACTACTCTACTAGAAGTCACATTTTCGAATTTTTTGGACTACTGGCTTAAAGAATAATAAATATTTTATCTGCCAAGAACAAAAAATTGGTTATTTCTTAAATCTATTGATCAGTAAATGAATGACAAAGATAGCTAGAAAATCAAGGCTTTTGTAACTTAAGCCCCAGACTATACACTACCAGATGCCAAATTTTAAAATTTTTTGAACTGCTGGTTTAAGAAATAATAAAAATTTCATCTTTCAAGAACTTGAAAATTCAATATTTCTTGGATTTATTGATCAATAAATCATTAACGGGGATAGCTAGAAAATCATAGCTTTCGTACCTTGAGCCCCTAACACTACAATACCAGTGACCACATTTTTAAATTTTTTGATCCACTGGTTTAAGGAATAATGAATATTTTATCTTCCAAGAACTTCTAAATTCAATATCTCTTGGATCTATTGATCAATAAATCATACACAGTGATAGCTGGAAATACATAGCTCTCGTACCTTGAGCCCCTAATACTACAATACAAGTGGCCACAATTTTAAATTTTTTGATCCACTGGCTTGAGGAATAATGAATATTATATCTTCCAAGAACTTAGAAATTCAATATGTCTTGGATCTATTGATCAATAAATCATTAACGGGGATAGCTGGAAAATCATAGCTTCTGTATCTTGAGCCCCTGACACTACAATACCAGTAGCCACATTGTTATACTTTTTGAACCACCGGTTTGAGAAATAATGAATATTTTATTTTCCAATAATTTAAAAATTCAATATGTCTTGAATCTATTAATTAATAAATCATTAACGGTGATAGCTGGAAAATCATAGCTTTCGTACCTTGAGCCCCTAACACTACAATACCAGTGGCCACAATTTAAAATTTTTTGAACCACTGGTTCAAGAAATAATAAATATTTAATCTTCCTAGAACATGAATATTCAGTATCTCTTGGATCTATTGATCAATTAATCAATAACAGAGATAGCTAGAAAATTATGGCTTTCGGAATTTGAGCCCTAGACACTACACTACCAATAACCACATTTTTAAATGTTTTGAACCGCTGCTTTAAGAACTAATGAATATTTTATCTTCCAAAAACATCAAAATTCAATATGCCTTGGATCTACTGATCAATAAATCATTAACGGGGATCGCTGGAAAATCCTAGCTTTCGTGCCTTGAGCTCCTAACACTACAGTAACAGTAGTCACATTTTCAAATTTTTTGAACCACTGGCCTAAGAAATATTAAATATTTCATCTTCCAAGAGTTTAAAAATTTAATATGTCTTGGATCTATTGGTCAATAAATTATTAACGGGGATCACTGGAAAATCATAACTTTCGTGCCTTGAACTCTTAACACTACAGTACCAGTAGTCACATTTCCAAATTTTTTGAGCCACTGGTCTAAGAAATAATGAATATTTTATCTTCTAAGAATTTAAAAATTTAATATGTCATGGATCTATTGATCAAAAAATCATTAACGGGAATAGCTGAAAAATCATAGTTTTCGCACCTTGAGCCCCTTACACTACACTACCAGGAGCCACATTTCTAAATTTTTTGAGCCACTGGTTCAAGAAATAATGAATATTTTGTCTTCCAAGAACTAAAAAAATTAATATGTCTTGGATCTAATGATCAATAAATCATTAACAGGGATAGCTGGCAAATCATACCTACCGTACCTTGGGCCCCTAACACTACACTACTAGTAGCCACTTTTTTTAAGTGTTCGTACCACTGGATTAAGAAATAATGAATATATTATCTTCCAGGAACATGAAAATTCAGTATCTCTTTGATCTATTGATCAAAAAATCATTGAGAGAGATAGCATGAAAATTATAGTTTTGGTACCTTGACATTCTGACAATACATTACCAGTAGCCACATTTTGAAAATTTTTGAACCCCTGGTTTAAAAAATAATGAATATTTTATCTTCCAAGAACATAAAAATTCAGTATGTGTTGGATGTATTGATCAATAAATTATTAACGGGGATAGCTGGAAAATGATAGCTGGAAAATGATAGCTTTCGTATCCTAAGCCCCTAACACTACACAACCAGTAGTCACATTTAAAAAAAACTTGAACCACTGGTTTAAGAAAGAATGAATATTTTATCTTCCAAGAACATGAAAACTCAGTATCTATTGGATCTATTGATCAATTAATCAATAACAGAGATAGCTAGAAAATCACAGCTTTCGGAATTTGAGCCTCAGACACTACACTATCAATAACCACATTCTTAAATGTTTTGGACCACTGGTTCAAGAGATAATGAATTTTTCGTATTCCAAGAATGAACAAATAAAATCTATATCTTTTGAATCTATTGATCCATTAATTACTCTTAGGCTTATGTCTCTTGTGAAAAATATTTTTTTTTGTTGTAGGGTGTCAAGAAAGTCTGCGAACCCCAGAGAGATGAACTAGGAATTTATCTATTATTGATTATATGTATAAACGCAATTGTTTTATTGATTCAAAAATATTATTATTATTATATTTATATCAAATAAAATAAATTGAATATTAAAGAAAATTACTTTTATTTAAATCATATTTCCCTTTAAATATTAATTGTTCACACGTATATAGTTCAAAAAAGTGCCGCAAGGGAGCAGCACCTGTCAATAACACCAATTAGTAATCATATCTTCCATTAGGAAAAATGATGACTACTTGTTGTGCCTTCTAAAAATCCAGAAATCAAGAAATTAATTAGCGATTTGCTCGAAAACTAGAGACATTAGGGACAAATGTTTCAAATAAAAGTTACATAACTTTCAATACCCTGTAAGATATATATAAAAGATTTTTCTCTAGGGTCTTCAGTTTTCGAGTAACGATATGCTACTACCCTTAATTTAAGGGCTGGCAGAAAATTATATGTATCTATTTCAAAGCTCTTTCAAATCTGCGTACGATGATGTAATAAAAATTGCCCGAAGGGCTATAGTTTACAAGTAAATAAAAAAAACTCTTATTAAAAACCCTTGAATTTGCTCTTCAAAATCCTGCTATCTTAATACAAATTCTGAATTTTTCACCCATAAAATTTATCGCTTCGAAAATTTTGTGCCTTCGAAAATCCAAAATTTGTATTAAGGTAGCAGGATTTGGAAGAGCAAACTCAAATAATTCAAGTGATTAATTAGCGATTATCTCGAGAACCAAAGGGTTTTGAGACAAATGCTTCAAATAGAAGTTACATAACTTTCAACGGCCTACAAGATATATATGAAAAAATTTCCTCTAGGGCTTATAGTTTTTGAGAAACGATGTGTTACTACCCTTAATTTAAGGGCTGGAAGAAAATTTTATCTACCTTTTTGATAGCTCTTTTAAAATTGCGTACGGTGATGTAATTAGAATTGCCCTAAGGGCTATAGTTCACGAGTAAATCAAGAAAAACACTTATTAAAAACCCTTGAATTTACTCTTCAAGATCCTACTAGCCGGATACAAAATCTGGATTTTTCACTCATAAAATTTATCGCTTCGAAACTTTTGTGTCTTAATAAATCCAAAATTTGTATTAAGGTAGCAGCATTTGGAAGAGTGAACTGAAAAATTCGAGACATTAATTAGCGATTATCTCGAGAACCAGAGGGTTTTGGGACAAATACTTTAAATAAAAGATACGTAGCTTTCAACGCCCTACAAGATATATATGAAAGAATTTTCTCTAGGGCTTATAGTTTTCGAGAAACGATATGCTACTACCCTTAATTTAAGGGCTAGAGGAAAATTCCATCTACCTTTTTCGTAGCCCTTCTAACGCTGCGTACAATGATGTAATTAAAATTGCGGTAAGGGCTGTAGTTCACGAGTAAATCAAGAAAAACACTTATTAAAAACCCTTGAATTTACTCTTTAAGATCCTACTAGCCGGATACAAAATCTGGATTTTTCAAACATATAATTGATCGCTTCGAAAATTCTGTTGCTTCAAAAATCCAAAATTTGTATTAAGGTAGCAGCATTTGGAAGAGTTAACTCAAAAATTCGAGAGATTAATTAGCGATTATCTCGAGAACCAGAGGGTTTTGGGACAAATGTTTCAAATAAAAGTTACATAACTTTTAACGCCCTACAAGACATATATAGAAGAATTTTCTCTAGGTCTTATAGTTTTTGAGAAACGATGTGCTACTACCTTTATTTTAAGGGCTGGAAGAAAATTCTACTTACCTTTTTCATAGCCCTTTCAAAGCTGCGTACGGTGATGTAATTAAAATTGCCCTAAGGGCTGTAGTTCTCGAGTAAATTAAGAAAAACACTTACTAAAATCCCTTGAATATACTCTTCAAGATCCTGCTACCCGGATACAAAATTTGGATTTTCAAAGCATACAAAATTCATCACGAGGCAATATTTTCCAACATGGAAGAGATGATTGCTAATTGATCTTATTGACAGGTGCTGCTCCCTGGTGGCAACTTTCTGAACTATGTACGTGTAATTAGAATAATTATCAATTTTATTCGATTTTAGTCATTTTTTTCGTCAGGGATGTAAATAAAAGTCATTTTTTATATTATTCAATTTACTATAATTTTTTTCAATTATAATATACAATAAAATTTATTCTAATACTACAATATTATCTATTATTACACTATATAATATAATACAGGTTGTACATAAATAAAATCAATATTGGTGCACGAGCTATAAATGTGAGAAATAAATTGCATAAATACTCATTTACAAATTAAGAACACCAATTCAAGATAAAATAATTATTTTTGAGTGAACAAGAGACTCTAAAACATTCAAATGGGATATAAGCTTATACAGAAATGAAATAAACTACTAATTGATATTGGTGTACGAGCTACAGGCTCAAGAATTGAATATTTCAAAAGCTAATTACAAAATTATTATTTCTGAGTGAACCAGAGGTTCTACAACATTCAAATTCTGAGTACGTAATTGAGAAGGATATAGGCCTACTTAGAAATAATATAAACTACTAATTGTTATTGGTGTACGAGCTACAGGCTAAGTAATTTGAATATTCCAGAAACTAGTTACAAACATTATTTCTGAGTAATCCAGGGATTCTAAAACATTCCAACTGTAAGTACGCACTTAGAAGGAATGTATGTTTATGTAAGAATAATATCAACTACTGATTGTAATTGCTCTACGAGCTACAGGCTCAAGAATTCAAATATTTCAAAAGCTAGTGACAAACTTATTATTTCTGAATGATTTAGAGGTTCCAAAACATAAAAATTATGAGTACGTATTCAAGAGAGATATAGGCTAATGCAGAAATAATAAAATCAACTAGTTGTTATTGGTGAACGAGCCACAGGCTCAAGAATTGAATATTTAAAAAGTTAATTACAAACTTATTATTTCTGAGTAAACCAGAGGTTCTATAACATTTAAGCTATGAGTACGTACTCAACAGGGATTACGCAGAAATAATATGAACTACTAACTGTTTTTGATATATGAGCAACAGGCTGAATAATTGAATATTACAAATACTACTTCTTAGTAAACCAGAGATTCTAAAACATTCAAATTGTAAGTACGTACTTAGAAGGAATGTATGTTCATGTATGAATAATATAAACTATCAATTGTAATTGGTGTATGAGCTACAGGCTTAAGAATTAAATATTTCTAAAGCGTTACAAAATTATCATTTCTGAGTGAACCAGCGGTTCAATAACAATCAAATTATGAATATGTACTCAAGAGGGATATAGGCTTATGCACAAATTATATCAACTACAAGTTGTTATTGGTGTACGAGCCACAGGCTTAAGAATTGAATATTTCAAAAGCTAATTACAAAATCATTATTTCTGAGTTAACTATAGGCTCTAAAACATTCAAATTGTGAGTACGTACTCAAGAGGAATATAAGCTTATGCAGAAATGATATAAGCTACTAATTGATATTGGTGTACGAGTTACAGGGTTAATAATTGAATATTTCAAAAGCTAGTTACAAAATAATTATTTCTGAGTGAACCAGAAGTTCTCCAACATTCAAATTATCAGTACGTACTTGAGAGGGATATAGGCCTATGCAGAAATAATATAAACTACTAATTGTTATTGGTGTACAAGCTACAGGCTGAGTAATTGGATATTGCAAAAACTGGTTACAAAATTATTATTTCTGAGTGAATCAGAGTTTCAATTACATTCAAATTATGAGTACGTACTCAAGAAGGACATAGGCTTATGCAGAAATTATATAAACTACTACTAGTTATTGGTGTTCGAGCTACAGGCTCAAAAATTGAATATTTTGAAAGCTAATTACAAACTTATTATTTCTGAGAGTGCCAGATGTTCTACAACGTTCAAATTATTAGTACAAACTCAAGAAGAATATAAGGTTTATGCAGAAGTAATATAAACAACTAATAGTAATTTGTGTACGAATTACAGGTTTGAGAATTGAATAATTTAAGAGCTAGTTACAAACATTATTTTTGAGTAAATCCAAGGTTCTAAAACATTCAAATTGTAGGTACGTACTTAAAAAGATTGTATATTTATGCAAGAATAATATAAAGTACTAATTGCTATTGGTGCACGAGCTACAGACTTAAGAATTGAATATTCTAATAGCTAGTTACAAAATTATTATTTTTAAATAAACCAAAAGTTCTAGAACAAATTGTGGGTGAGTACTCCAATATCTAAATAGAAAAAGACATTTAAGGGCACTCGTAAAATTAAAAATTAGGGTTCTTTGAAACTAGTATCCTATATATTATTGAAACTAGCTATTTTCTAGATTACTGTGTTATATAATATATTAATCTATAAACTATTTATATTGCAAAGTTGCTCAGAGAAATGCTGTAATATATTATACTACTGATTCTAATTTTTTATCCCACAAGCAGCCGATTGTGCTCGTTTTAGCAAAAAACAAAAATGGCTCTAATTAATTCGTGGTCTGTCTAGCCGAGACCCGGATGGTCGCATAGTTACACGAGTACGGTTGCCGACTAAGCGTCATCTCCAGAAGTCGGACTCTTGATGGCATCAATGAAGAACAATATCCACACATAACATGTGAATATTGTTTGTTCAATGATCCCAACAAGACCCGGACCGTCGCCGACAAAACGCGCGTTCCGTACATTTCCCGTAACGACACCGGCATAGAGTCTAAGAATTCCGTCTGCCCCGTCGTTTACGGGTGGGGTGTTCCCAGAGCTTTATGGTCGTGTACCGAATGAAAAATCCAACGTTGGCCCAAGTTACGGCACAAGGACATTAAAAATTACAAAAACAAAAAAAAAAAAAAACAAGACAATTATTTAATATCTAAAAGAAAAAGCAAAACGGACATTCAAAACGGAGTAAATACGCCCGAGAGCAGAGTGCCCAAAACTATGATGCGCGAATTTAAAATCCCAATTTAATTCAAAATAATTTTGATCTCTACGTTTTCACGATTTTGTACAAAACCCAAATATATTTACAGCACTTTCTAAACTACTTAAAAAATTAAATAAACGCGAGATAGAAGCGCCAGATATAACACAGCAATTTACATAATGGTCTAAATATATTTATAACATACTAACAATTGTATTCTAAACATACTCCGTTACATCTTTTTTTGAGTTTTCGTATTATTTAATTGGTAAAAAGTATCCTTTTAGGTACAGAAAAGCATTGAACGGAATTGAAGTGTTGAATGATTCGTTTCTAATCAACGGAATGTATCTAAAATACACTTAAAAAGCAGCTTTTGATACGGAGATTTTAGTTGAGGTATGTGCTGAAGAAACTGTCACTCCAATTGTGAATTTTGTACAGCCACTGCAACTAAATGTAGTCGAATTTATTATCCATCGCTGCCGCAGGTGTCCTAATTCGTCCAAATCTTCTCCACTACTGCTTTACACCGACTGATGAATTTTGAACTCGTCCAAGAACTGCACAAAATAAAAATTATTAATTTATTTGCATCATTTAAAAACTGTGAAACTATAAATATTTATTCAATTAATAATCAATTTATGAAATATAGTTATTATTTATATTGATTGCCTGCTCAACTGTACTAAAAAAAATATGAAATGAATTTATTTGCCATTTGTACATCAAACAAAACTTTGCAATGGTTCTTGCACGTTCTTTCGATTTTTAATCGCAGAAGAAGTAACAAACTTTTATTAAAAATCATTGATATTATTCAAAAGCATTCATTCAATTTGTAGTTTTGAATTTTGAAGGATGTTATTCTATTTATCAGTATTCATCAAGTCATGTACAAATTATGATTTGACGCCTCTTCTAGCTTATTGATGAATTTTCAAATCATCAAGGAAGCCGGAAACAACAATCTTTTTCAAATAGTTAATGTAATAGATTTATTTATGAATTCTGTCACATATATTACGTAAAACAAACTATGAAATGAAAAAGCTGAATTTGAAGTTTGCGTTGATTACACTGTGAGGACTTGGAAGTCATAAATACTGATAAATGCTTTCAAAATATCGAATGTAATCAAATTTTTTCTGTGTAAAGATGTTTGAAATTACTGAATCTATCATAATAATAAGAAATAAATTGAAGTTTTTTTTTCGGAAGACCCCCACTGGAACAACTTTAAATGTGTAGAAATTATCGAAAAGGTAAATAATGTAAGATTATTCATTTTAAACTTCACTAAAATTGCAAATATCAGGCTTATGTATGCTTTAATACTCAATAAAACACCATTATTATTGGTATAATCATAAAATTCATGTACTGAAGATCTGATCCTTGAAATGATTGCAAATAAAATTTATATTTAAAATACAACCAATTGTAATTTTGTAATTAAACTATGAAAAAATTAAAATAAATCACTCACTCTTAAGCTTGAAGGTTGGAAGGCTTCTCGAAACAGAATGCAAAAGCTGCTACACTCTCCATCCATTTTAATCCAATAGGGGATTGAATGACTTCTAGGATTCCAAATCAAGTATCCAACTCGAAAAAATACTGCAAGTTCGCATTATAATGCCAATTAGATTCTGATTGGATACTTGTTGAAAAAATTGCAAATCTGCTTGTAGTTCCACTTTGAATAACTAAATAATGGACGTTCTTGTCGACTTCTTCTAGAGACGTTCTTGAAGAAATTAGCATACAAAGAATACTGTAAAAGAAATTCAGTCCATTACTTACATGAACATTATGTTAATAACTTCAAAATAAGAATATTCGCACTAATTTTGTACTATTAAATGAAATAAACCCCTTTTTATCGTATTTTTCGTTGCTCAGAAACAATTACGCATTAAAAACATTGACAAAACATAGTAAAATAAATGAACGCCATGACGTAATATCACGTAATAACTTGAATGAAATTAATTCTTAAATTCCGAAATTAATAATAAATTTATTTTTTATATCAAAAAGTACAATATTTCTCAATTGAAATTATAATCTAGATTTTTTTGCATGAATAATGTACTGGTTCAATAACAAATTTTTCAACTTCGTAAATATGCTTGGAAATAATTGAAATATTTACAGAATGAAAATAAATTACCAGTTATTATTTGTCCATTTGTAATTAAAGTTTGACAAAATTTCTAACCAAAACGGAGTGAAATTTCCAATCTAAATACTTATCGATTGTGTAACAGATTAGTCTCCGTTTTATTCTACCGCGTCATTTTGTACTAATTGAATAAACACAAAGTTCAAATCACATATAATGGATATTAATTGAAATTTACCTTGTATTTAACATGATCACAATGAGTTTCAATGTTCTAAACTGAACTGTAAACTGAAATCTACCTAATTTCTATGTACCATCACATTATCACTTCAAATTCAATGAAACACACAATCCAGAGCAAATATAATATCATTTCACTTAAATTCATCCCATATTCAACTTGATTGCAATAAATTTTAATGTTTAAATATAAACTACAACCAACAAACTTGCTTTCGTTGAATGACATAAGAATACATTGCCATTACATGAACAAACTACAACAACAATGTCGATAATGATGTGAACTGTAATTCAAAAGCCATCTGTGTGACAAAGCGTCAAGTAATTTGAGTAGCGATGTCTTTCTAAGCGAGTCGGTAAAGTTAACAACAGTGAACTGTACTGAAAAGTAAATAGTTCACGCAAGTGTTCAAAGATGGCAAGCAAAAGTGCAGGGATTTTGTAAAGAAATTCGTAAACTTGCCCTAGCGCAACGCTAGCATGAAGTAGTACGTACAACTTGAATAGTCCCGGACGAAAATGTATTCAAATCCAATTATTCAGAAAAAGTTTATTATCATAATATAAATTGAAATCTGAGTGCATATTCGAACCCTATAGGGCCTAATTAGGGTCTACAGCGGTGTTATTTAGGGGAGACATGAATTTTCACCCTACTTTTCATCGTAACTTTTCAGGGTGAAGGGATTTTCCAATTTTCTTTTCAGATTTGTAATAAGCAAGTTTCAATTAGCGTGAAAATATACTTTTCTTTTTGAAACTAAATATTATGAAATAATAAAGCTAAATTTTGCGTTAGTTTTTAACGCCAAAAAAAATAAACCCAAAAAAACCATAATTCTATTGTTCAATGACTGTATAATACCATAATGGAGGCTTTATTTTATGAAGATATGGTTCAAAGTAAGCTAAATTTGAAATGACATTATAATAAACGTCAAAAATAAAAATTACTTTCAACCAGTTGGATTTAATAACTTAATATACTTCATATTTAATATTCAAGCAGTTGTATGATCCGAATTAAATTTTTAATCATTTTGGGAATGTGTTCTAATAGTTAACCTGGCTGATTATCTATCTGTTCAAACTGTTTCAATATTTCTATTAAAATTATAATTTCATTCTATATATGATTTTCCAAAATCAGCTTGTAAATTTGATGTAATAATCAGTTTTATTATTTACGCTATGCAATTTTTCAGTTTTTGTTTAGAAATTTCGAAATTTTAGATTATACTTTATCAACTACATGTACTCCAAATACAATAAGAAATACAAATATTGTATTTTCTGGCCCCGTAAGACCGAAACCTATTATAACAGCTACCGCAGAAACCAGGTTCAATTCTACTAATATCCTCAAGGTCCAGTTGCACAGTATTTGGTTTATCCTAAGCGTAATTTAATTACCTAGGTAACGATTGTTGAAAAAATTGTTACTGAGGTGATTGAGCTAATCTTAGGACAAACCAAAGACTGCAACCAGGCCTAGCAGTTTAAAATATCTATCGCACTCAGAAATGCTTGAAAGGCGTGATTATTGAGTCCTTTTCACATTTCAACCTCAAAATAACATCTCCTTTACTCTTTTATTGGTACTACAAATATTATAGAGCAAGATCCCAGGCCCGCCAGACCTTACTTATTTTCTGAGAAACAAAATGTGTGGAATAGAGTAGTGTTAGTATGTACTTTGATCATACGCATACTAGCTAGTTTGTGGCGACGGCCAATTTACAGATATGAGGTGAAAGCGGTACGTTAAGACATAACTCATTTTTCTTAAGGTCTTGAGTGCTGATTTTGAGATATTTTTCAGAGAATATTGTTAAAAATTGATAATCAACACTGCTAGACACTTTCCATCGGTGGTAATTTCTGGAAGACTCTTTGAAGCTCACAAAGAATAACGTGACCTTGCTTATAGTTTAAGTGCTAATTTTTATATATGACACTCAGGGTGCAATTTCAATACTTTTTGTCAACAGCTAGATTATTCGTAGGGCTAAACATCCCTTAGACACATCTAAAATATCGCTGTGAGTGAAAGCGCGAGATAATTGTTTATAGGCTTGATAGTAAGTGAAGTATCTATGGGCATCCAACTCTTTCTTAGTCTGGCTATTTATAAAAAGTCTTGAAATTGCTCACTGAGTATGATATATAAAAATTAGGACTCAGACTATAAGTAAGATAACGATATTTTTTTGCGAGCTGTAAGGCGTGTAGCAGGAATTACTGCCGATGAGAAGTGTCTGGCAGTGTTGATTATCAATTTTCAACAATGTTCTCTAGAACATACAGAAAAATCAGCATCCAGACTTCAAAAAAAGTGAGTATTGTCTTGATGTACCTTTAACACCTCGTATCTATAAATTGGCCGTCGGCACAAACTAGTAAATATGTGTATGATCAAAGTACCAACTAACAATATTCTAATCCACAAATTTTGTTTCTCAGAAAATAAGTAAGGTCTGGCGGGTCTGGGATCTTGGACTATTATTATCATCAACCGTTTTCTTAATAACATTTTATTTTAATAGAACTCCGAGGAAAAATTGAATTGAGTCATTTGTAAGCAGAAAAGGCGGTTCCTGTCTGAATTTTTACTTCAATTGATTATCGAATTAATTATATTCATTAGATGGTTTTGCAACTTTCTGACACGATAATATTTTGTTTTGATAATAAAATAAATTGTTAGAATCATCCCTAATCATTGATTCAGCTTAAGAATCATTAATTACAAGTAAATCAGTTTGAATTTTGTTAGCAAATGAAGGAAAAAAATATAAATAACTTTATGTAGTACTGAATTATAATCTCACCATTTTTATTGATCCATATGTCGCCTTTTTCTGTAATTCCACCTTTATTCTAGAAACTTCCTGTCATCTTGGAGGAGCCGATAGTTTCTTATTGTCATCCTTGCGAGATTATATATCACTCTGAACGTCCTGAAATACAGACAAATAATTTTAAATATTATAACTAAAAAACATGAGATTTATTCGATAATTGTGCTTATCTCCAAAAACTGAATCAATTTCTTTTAATAATGTCCTTAATAACTCTCAAATCTAAACAAAATTCATACCTATGTATTCTGCCTGATCTTTTTCATTTCCACCTCCGATATTTCATGTGATTTGACATTGATGTTCTCAAATCTGAAACAAAATCCATCAACTTTTTGAAACATTTGCTCTGTTATAAACGTTTTTATACGTAATTCAATTTAAATTCAAGTTACGAACAGACTTATTAGTGCGTTTTGCGTTATGTGACCCAACCAAAAAATTCTTGGAATTTAATTTTTAAACATATTTTACAATAAAAATTCAAGTTTCGAAACACAAAATTCATTATTATTTGCTCTCATTTATCTCTACCATTACAAAATTTGTCAAAATCTACTCATGTTTATTACGTACCAACTGCCTATACTCCTCCAATGCATCTTTCTCATGCTCACATCCATACATAGTTTGCTTACTTGTAAACTTGGCTGCAATAGGGTAGCATATACTTTTGATAGTTGATATCGCTGGTTTTTCTATTTTTGTGGAACAAACTGCTTTAAATTTGGAGGCAATTATTCGTTCTGAACCATAATTTATTAGCTAAAACAAAAAACACATTAAATTGCAATAAAAAACAAAAACTGGTATTATTAAACTGCAATGTCTCTCTGAATTTCTTAAATTAACACAAACATGCGTTTAAAATCAAATAAAGCTTAGTTCCACTCAATTTTTATTACAATGGACTTGAAATACTGGGTTTTTCTGAATAATTATTTGGTGGACTTGGAATAAACCGGACCTCAGATTCGGTATTTTAATCCTTGGTTTACTGTTAGCGTAGCTTTATTTGCATAATAATAATTGTATGGACAATAAATTTTTGCTTAGGTGATTAAATTTCGTTTACGGTGAACCGAGAATTGAAATATCGAGCTTTAGTGAATTTTTATTGTACGATATTATGTAAAGAAAGTCACCATATTGAATAAAACTTACTATTTTGCCCCCTTGTTTTCGTCTCTATATCAAGGCATTCTTCGGCTGTAATTTTTAGGTCATATGAACTGGACATCTTCCTCAGATCTTTTAAGGAAAGCAGCTTATTTTCTTCTTGAAATAATTGACTTAAGGGATTTAAAAATTCTTGCGAAAAGATTTTGGATCATTACAGAATGGTTCTGTTACTTTTAGCACAGCTGAGAGCACCTGGAAGTATTATTTATGAAATACGGTAATAACATAGAAATACACATACGAAATTGCAAATTATTTATAATATAATATTATATATCAAGATCTCATGCAAATAATTGATCGCAAATAGAATAAATGCCGTATATATGATAATCCAAATTAAAAATCGGCATTAGTTATTGAATAATGATTATTTCTTCAATCATTCATTTTGCAATTTACCTGAATCTCTTGCTGCTTCCAGAATTTTGTTTATTTCTTCTGCATTTAACAGTGTATATCTAGGCAACATTTGCGCTCTTGGAACTTTGCCGTGCTTTGCAATCGCACCTTCCCAACTCATGGACTGAGCAATTTTTTGGCGTGGGGCAAGCCAATAACATTTCACGCCTGTAACCGATTGCAAATAACATTACACCTAGATGATAGCAAGATTCTGCCAAGCCAGCTATGCAGTTACAATAGCCATTAATAATAGTTCCATCTTGTTGAACAATTGCCCATGGTCTCAAATATTCTTCATTCAATCTCGGCGAATGCGTCACCTACAATAAAAAAAAAGTACTTACTAGCTCAAAATTATATAAATATATATATAAATTTACCTTCCCAAGAATTAAAATATGTTCGCCGAATTTTTTGAACAAAATATCGCGAACCCAACCGCATTTAAAAAACTTGTAAGCATTCAAACTCTTGAATGCTTTAAACTCACTTGTTGAGTTGGTGCTGGTTGTGTGGACGAAATAAAAGTAAATATCAGTGAATTCAACTTTTGGAAACAATCGTAAGGATCGACATTATCTATCAAACTAATCTTTGATAGATAAACGTTCCTTCTCCTGCTTCGTACTTAAATTGTGAAAATCTTAAATCACCTTTTGTAAATTCTTCAAATTCATTTTGTTGACAGCGATTACTCCAAATCCATGTAAATGAAGGCTACTATGGCCGTACTAACTTCTTTGAGACTCCAAATCTAGTTTTCAACTAGAGGAAAAATCATATGAGTTTTTATTACGAGGTTTTGGTGCTTGTTGAATAAGCTGCGACTTCATTTAACAGCGAAATTACATTTTTATCTTTTTTATAGCAGTAGGTTTCTCCACTTCTTCAAATTACTTTATGATGAACATTCTAGTTGGCTTTGACAAGTCTCTTTAAGAATTTAATATGCAAAAATTGCTGCAAAATAAATTTAAAACATTACATGAATCTAGAATAATCTTGTAATATTTTTAAACAATAAACACATTTTCTCACATTTCTTGTTGTCCTTGTCTTTAGTACATTCACTATCATTTTTAATAAAATATATATTATGCCGAAATATAGGATAATTGATACTTTTAATTAAATAATTTCATTTTGATTCAATAAATTTGTATAGCCTTCAAATACTGGACATTCAATTTGTTCGTTTTACTTTTCTATTTTTTTCAGTTGAATACTGTTAAAATTTATTCACAGTTTTCTTTACGGTATAAGGAGGCCTGTTTCATCCCTGATGATATATTAGTTCTTTTTTGGCAGAATCATTTATATTCACGTATTGGATTAAAAACACACTTGTTTTTCAGTAGAATCAAATGATGTTGCCTTCGAGCATCCTTCAAAGTTACAGCTACTTCGTTTCTTCTTGTTAGAGCTACAATCATGGATGGATTTTGGCTTCCTCAGTTGTCTTTACCTTGTAAAGTCTGTGGCTATTTTCTTCCAATTTCTTAGTTTTTTTATTCAAAGTACGAGGCCTTCCAATATATCTTTTCGCGATTGGTTTTCTTATCTTTTTGGCATTTTTTTTTCCTTCCTTTGAACATGTCCGAGCCATCGTGAATGTCACATATCATAATAAAGAATCACTCAAGGCCAATTATTTCATCCGTTATCTTTTACTACATTTCTGGATCCACCAATATCACTAAAGTTATATGAATAAAGCTCATGAATTGATGGATATGTAGTTTAATTCTATATTAAATATCAATCTTACTGGACAAATTAAAATTTATGAAAAACCCACAGCCTATGAAAAGTTTAGAATGAAATTACTGTCAATGCTTTTAGATAGAAATTTGATTAAATTTATATTCCTGCTACATATGGCCCGAATTCCGTGTTACAGCTTGTAAAATACATACGTCAAATTATACTGATGTGATTAAATTATATTTTTCTTAAATTTACTTTTGATTACCGGGCTTTATGCTCTATGTCTTGTCAAAATATCTAAGCTTTGAATTCACTGTAAATCATAAAAAATACAGTTCCTAAATAAATAAATTTCACATTCTGCTCTACCTTCATTTCATCAATTCTTAATAAATTTATCTTATTTCATAAGTATTAATAAACTACTATACTGAAAATAATTTATTTACAAAGTAGAAAAGTTACAAAGAACATACAACTTGAGGCAACCAAAATTTTAAGATGTTGCCGCGAAACAGATACACAAATTTGTACTTTTGTATGAAAACCTTATCCAAAATAACTATACAAATTCAATGACCACATATCATCAAATGAACTGCTGGCTTTTATAAAAATTTTGAAAAACTTAGAAAAGACCAAGAGCAGCCAACACATTTTTCTCTTTTAAAGTCAACAAATTTACGTACCATTGAAATCGAGGAATATTTTTGAATTTTTGTATGAAATCAGTTGAATGTGCCAAAATATTTACAGAAAATATTGGATCATGCGCATACAAGACATCTTGCTGATCTGGATCATTGTCGTAGTATCTAAAATCACTCAGACGTGATTCCGATTCATCGTCACTGCACTCAGATTCCTGTAAAAATAAAAAAAATTACAAAATACTTCATCTAAATGAAAACCTTTAAATAATTTTCTTATTATTGAAGATATAAAAAAAATCGAATGAAAAAAATTGCACTAGGCCTAACGGGACACCCATCAGCGTGGGAAAATTTTGAATTGAACGAGTGGATCTCAATATTTAAAAATGCTACATTTTTCAAATGTCACCATACATATTATTCAGACTAATCCAAGAATGTATTCATTTTGAATTAATCAACACAATAATTAATCTATTCTACTCAATTAGTTTAACAAATGAGTTTAATGCAATTTTAAAATAAATAGTACGGCATATTGCACATATTTCCTCGCTTTTTTTAACAATTGACAGAGGTGCGTTAGAGTAGACTAGTTTTCATTTTTCTAATTTAAAAAAATAAAAAATAGGTGCCCCTAGAATATATATTCAAAATCCTAGAATTAAATTTCAAGTAAAATGTATTTTTAAAATCACCTCTCCTACATTGACATCAGTTTCAGTTCTTGAACGAGCATTCTTCTTCAGATGATAACCAGTTTCTCCAACCACTATTTTAAATGCTTTACCCAAAACTGGGATCTGTGTCCAAACAGTTTCTTTACTAGGAGAAATTTCTTTGGAAACGAATTCATCACGGACCATTATAGAATTCAAACGACTATCATCAGAAGTAACACTATATTCCAAAAGTTTTGTTAAAGCCAGAATACTGAAAATGAAACACAATTAGTTTTCCTACATTAATGATTGTAATCTACTCAAAAGTCAAATGAATTATAACAACTGATTTACTATTTCAAAACCAAAACATATATTTGTATTTTGTTTAATCATAACAAATCAATTGTATTCATTTGGCTTCTGAATGGTCCAATTATTAAATTAAATTTACCAAACAGTGCGATCGTAAGAGCCAGTAAAATATGATTCACGACTGAACCATTCTGTGATTACAAATTCCAGAGCAGACTGACCAGTTGGTCCAGGAACAGAAGTCAAAAAATTCATCACAAATTCTAATTCAGTGTAGAACAAATAAATAAAAACTAAAAGTAAACTTTGCCACACTTCCATTGTCTCTACTCGTTGCATTTTTGATAAGATAGCTCGAAGCAAATAATGCATGTTTGTTCCAAGAATATGTGCTGCTCTATTAATCACAGTTATAATCAATCGGCCAATTCTTTTACATGCTTCTTCTGAATGTATTGGATCCAAAAGATGAGTAAGAGCTCGTAAAATGTACTCTATACCAGCTTTTCCTTCTGGGTCTGTGTAATTACAAATTTTGTCTGCATCAACCAAAAGATACGAACGTAAACATTCTCCTCCACTCTAAAAAAATAATTTCAATTTACTTTCAATACAGAGAAATCAGTTATGGCATAACCACAAGTAACAACGTAGAATCGTTGCTATGGTATGAAAAGTACATCTTTTTGTATTCTACAAACTGTACACTGATCGACATATATCATGCATTCAAATCTTATTTTGTGTAAGTCATGTTTCAGCATTTAAATGTTAAACAGGTCTTAGAAGTTGGGAAAAAAAACAATTACTGAAGTGAAAAATCGCAGCCAACTAAAATAAAAATGAGAATTTACTCTTTCCCGACAAAAGTTAAACTATTTTACATCTTCAACATATCTTCAAATTTGAAACACGTATTCATTAATACATGTATTTGGGGTTTATTATTAAGCGTTTATTAGTTACAAAATATAATTATTTTAAATCTCCTATAATTTCGTGCGGCAGCGGTACTGGTAACCTCGAATAAAACCGATTTCAAAGAAGTATTCTTCGTCAGAAGCTAGATAATATATTTTAAATAACCGACTCTACACTTTTACTATGGCTGATCGATAAGTAGAACATTGTAAAAATTGAAGAATACATACATTTTAGTGCATTTTCTATCAATTTTGTTAAAGAACAAATACTTACAGACATGAGAAGCTGATCATCCGTATGAAGAATGCAATTGATAACAGCAGGAAATCCTACTAAAATCAAATTATCGTATAAGGATGCTTTAGAACATTTTATAATTGTTTGTAGCATGTCCATTGCTACTGTTTGTAGATCAGAAGACACTTTTTCGTCGCCAGAACTGAGAATATTCGCCAAGACAGGTGTAAATTTTTCTCGTACTGCTAGTGATGCTTGAGAATGAAGACAATATTCTTGAACAATTTGATGAATTTCATTAACAACTTCGGGATCAGAGTGATGTTTTATCAACACGTTGATTATCAGGGGTGTTACTCTAGGCTCAAATGATTCTGCGAGTGATGTCCCTAACTATAAAAATTTGAATTTGTATTAAGATAATATCAAACTATTAAAAAAATTACCCATAGCAATATTTTTAAAGCATTCAAACTGGATATGAAAATATAAAAACTATAGTTAGCATTTGCTAAATTTTCTAATAAGCATTCAACAATCGTTGGCAGTTCATTGATTATTAAATTTTTATTCGAATTATTCGAGAAGTTTTCGCTCAGTGCTATAATAGTCCTACAAATGTACAAAATTAATAAAGTATTACCAATGTATTAAATATAGGTTTTTCACGTCAAGAACGAAGTAAATCTCACATTGGAAGCATAGTAGTTCATTTCATAAACAAAAAAAAGACTGAGTACATTTTTATACCAATACAAATGAATTCTGCGTTTTGACCGAGCAGAATCGTAGGATCTAATTTCACTTTACTACGCTCTTAACGTCAATAAACAAATGATAAATACCTGATGGAAAAATATCTCAAAATAGCATCACTGCTTTTAAGACAAGTTAAAGTACATTTCATGTAGTTTTCAAACAGGCTTTGAGATAAAATGGACGAAAATTTGCCACCGAACCACATAGCTCTACCTAGAAGTAAGATTTTTTCGGGATGACTTAAAGCGAATTGCCAAGTTGTTGCCAGTTGGAAGATGGGAAATTGATGGCTATCAGAGAAAGAAGCCCTAACAATAACATTTTTAACACAGCCCAATGCAAACATAAGACATTCATGAATTTTCCACTCATCAACTACAAATCGAAGCTCAGTTGTATGGCGGTTTACAGCCTGGCAAATATGAGGCTCAACGATATTGGCATCAAAATCATGGCAAATAATCTAGAAAACAAAATATTATAATGATATTGACTAAATTGATCAATAGTCAAATTTACCATCAATACATCTCTGGCGGTGACTCGAATCGTAGTATCAAAATTTTCATTACAGTCATCTTCCATAAATGTACTAGGATCTTCGAGCCAAGCTTCTTCCATATTCTTAGTTATGTGCATAAAAATTATTATGTGGTAAAATATATCAGTGAGTACATCATATAACATTAGATTCAATTTCGGGCAGTCAACTAGACTGTGTATAAAATCAAACAAGGACAATACTAACGGGGTAAAGCCCACGACTTTGCCTAAAATGTAAATATACAAAATAAGTACAAAAGAAAAAATTTCTAATTGAAAAATGAGTAAATCCAAATTTTCATTTTATCTACAATATTAGATTAGTTATTTTATTTCTACTTCAAACTAGATTGAAAATATCTTGAATAATTCACATTCTTTCCACTATTACATTCCACATCGATCCTTTCTCGCAAACTCACATCACAAAAGTATTTTACTCCTACAGTAGATAATTTCCATGAAATTAAATTAACTAATCCAAAATTGTGGATTATTTCTAATGTTTTTGAGATTGTTAAGAAATTTGTTTTACCTTCGTCATCTTCATTATCTAGACAAGTCACCGTATTATTTACCACTGACTGAATGTAAATTTCACCGTAATGAGTAACCATTCTCCAAATGGTAGGCAGAATTATCGTAACTAGAGGTGCAAAGCTCTTGGAAAATTTTTGCACCAACAATGTGAAAAATCTAATTATATTCGCTTTTAGTCCGTAATCGCTAATACAAAGCTCATCACCTTGCAAAATTTCAACAAAATATTCGCATAAAGGCATTATTTTCTCATTCAAAGCCTCTCTCGCACAAGTTTGGCCTGGTACACAAATACTTGTACATAAACAGAGAACGTGGACTGCTTCTATACGTACTTGAATATCATAAGACTAAAAATAAAACCAAAATATTATATTTAGTTTTTATTTCGGTCAGTACTTTTATCAAGCACGAAAAATTGAGTAATTGTACTGACAGAAATGCGTTCTGGGTATTAAAATTTTGTTTATCTGGTCCATTATTTATGATAGATCCCAGGCATTATTAATTAATAATTGACAAGAATCACTTTTCAAAATTACAGATTATTAATTCATGAAACTGATCAGAAATTTTTGAAAATACCACCTTGAAAAGTAGTAGTCTATAATAAGATATCACTTACTTCAATCGAATCTAATAAGTAGCAGAGCTCAGATATAATAGGTTTGGCAATTGTAACCATTTTTTCGAGATCAGAATCCCTGATAAGATCGCCATATACACGAAGAATTCCATGAACAGCATATTCTTTATCACCAGAAGCTAAATGACGCAGATCTTCAAAAAAAGTGAGCCACTTATCAGGATAGTCCAAACAGGCAATATAAGATACGCAATAAGCAAAAGAATTTCTTATTTTGCTGTTGGTTGTTTTCAATCCATCAATTAAATTTTTTCTTATGCGATTTCTTAGCACAAAGTTTTGTAAAACATGGAAATCTTCAGCTGTACCCCAGTATGCATCAATATATTTCTTCAGCAAAACAGATGACATTTGGCGAAATTCCAATTCAAATTCGGTGTTTAGGGAAAAATCACACAGGTGTATAGCAAATTCTGTAATTGAATATAAATGAAAAAACTTGATGTTCGAAGCTATTCTGTAACTTGATTGATATTTTTTCGTCGATCATGAACTAACTTATTCAATAAAAATATTCTGCATATCTATTAGTAACAATTGTTTCGATTTGTCAAAAATTTCATCGATCGATAGAAAATTAATTATTGTATTACAGAATACGGAGGATTATTAACAATTTTATTTACCTTCTGTTATCTCCATCGCCGAAATCTTTTCTTCGGCAACCCTACGGATTTCTGTGTTTTCCGATAGGGCATCGGCAATACATATGAACAGAGCATCTTTTAAATTAGCGATTGTGTTTAAATCAGATTGATTCATAACATGCTGTAATTGAATAACAGATAATTTTTTACTACAAATCATGTTTAAAGACTGAATTTTGATGCACTAATAGATGAACATTCAATTTCAAAGGCTTTGTACAGAATTATTTGATTAGATCACATTGTGTAAAACATGTAATAATAAATAAATCTGTAATCATGATAAATTTAACCTCTTTAACTTTAACAACAATAAAAATTCTTCCATAAAAAACGTCAAACTATTTTCGTACCTATGAGTGCGTTCGCACTTCGCAGGCTTATCATTTCTAAGTTTGAATAAATTAAATAAAACGAGCTTCAAAATAACAATTAATTTACTTGATGTATTACAATTCATATCTATTCGCAAAACTGTAGCATTTCTTGATTAAAAATTTAAAAAAAACGGTAATTAGATTGAAATCTGCCTGTTTCTGTTGAATTTTGTAGTTTAAATAATAGCAAGACTCATGAATCACAGCAGAAATACTTTGGTTTCTTATTTTTGTGTACATTTATGAAATGAAAGATTCACCAGCAAACTTAACGTTTAACTTCTCTATAATGAGAGCAAATAAACCAAAGAATTTTATATATATTTCTTGATTCATTGTTACTAAATTTTATGCAAATACGTCGTGGAATTTTTGTTATCAAATTCTTTCTTTTCGGAATAGTATATACAAATTGTAATTCAGAAAACATCTTCTATTAAGTTTTATAATGTAAAAATCAAGACATTCAAAAAGTAGTAAGTATCATGAAAGCATTTCGAACAGAATAAGAGTAAAACTATACTTTTTTCTCAAAACTTACTCTGGTAACTCCTGGTCTTGTGTAAACTCTACGAGCTGAATAGTATCCATAATATAAATCATTGCGAAACTGTTGCCGTAGTCTCGATTTCTGAAATAAAGAATAAATATTGAGTTTAAATATAATTCTTACTAAGTATCACTGAAATCTGAATAGTGATTAGTCTGTCATTCATAAAAACTTCAAAAGTATATATTGTAAAACATACTTCAGAACAAAGATTTTGATATTAATTTTCGAGAATTATCAACAAATTAGTACATACAGAATACATTACTGCTTTGCATACCTGTTTTCGAATACTTTGTGATTCGGTATCTGATACAGGGACAGTAGCATCTTGATCTTCCATTTTACTCGATCCAGGCTGAGGTTGATTATCCATTTTTTTCTTCAGCAATTTTCCATAAGATCAAACTGTTACAAATAAACTTAATGTAATGACGTTTTTGCGCAATAACAAATGCGTGCTGATTTCAAGGTCAACACAACTCGATCATTGAAAGAATGAGTATATTATATCAATATATCCCTAAAATTATTGCTCAAGAATAAAATAATGAGTGAAATAAATTTCTGACTACAATTAATTCATAAATGGCAATATATTAATGCTGATCTCTTAGTGTCAATAGAGATCATGTTGGAGCTTTGGCATGTTCGATAAGCTCATAGTTTTATAACAATTATAATTTTATTTGTACAGTATGCATCATAGAAAGTTTTAAAAGATTAATAATAACTTTGTTCTTACCTGGAATTGATTTCAATCAACCTAAATCAACACAACCGCATGTTCACCATTCAACTAACACTGAACTGAAATTACTAGCAACAAATCTACTCACAACTTTATATATCTATATTATGGACAACTTTATTATATATCATCAATCTTAATTGTTTTAAAGCTAATTGTTATACAAATGAAACGTCCAACTTTTCTGCCAATCTATTTTTCGACAAATTCAAGATTTGAAATAGAACATGCAGTCTTATATATACTAGGTAGACTAACTTCTAGAAAATTCTTTTGACATTCGCTCGCGCGCGCGCGCAATTCATATTTGAAATGACTATGTTCGCTGCACGCACCCATGTTTGCTGTCAAATTTCGTTGTGAAGATAGCTATGAACCAATGACATATACACATTAGTGTAGTTAAAGAGGTAGAAATCGTACAGTAATTTCTAATTGTATGTGAAATATTAAATTATTTAGAAAAGCAACAGAATCTCATCCACTCTTGATATATAAATATGTTATTTACAATATTTCTGCCTCTAATTCTACTAGATTTTGCATTTTGTGCCCAGTTTGAGACCATAAATAACAAAATAATTTTGGAAAACGTTGACCGTTCAATAGATTTAAGTTCGCAAATAGCAAAAATAGTAAATAAAGTTACTATTAAAAATGATGGAGCTACTGCCGTGACTAGTATACTCTTTTCCACAGAAGAGCAAAGGATAAAACCGGCTTATATAGTTGTACAAGTATATGAATCTTTTTGTACATATGTAACGTAGCTAATTTATTGAAAATATTTCAGACAGCGGTTTCTAGAGTTATTCTAAAAGCAAGAGAAGTTCAAGTACAAGGCCAGCTTGAAAAGAAATTTTGGAAAATACATCTAAATAGTGGCCTGTCTCCTGGAGAAACAGTCACAATTGAAGTAAATGAATATTGGACCAAAATTATCTCTCCACATCCTCAATCAATTTCCCAAAAGGAGAAGCAATTTGTTATGTACCATGGGAACGCGTACTTATTTTCCCCTTATAAAATAAAAAAAGTTACTACTACAGTTGCTTTGCATACGCGAAATGTAGTAAACTACACCAAATTGAAACCTACATCGTTCTCTGATGGCACTATAACATATGGTGCTTATTTCAATATTGCTCCGTATAGCATGGTTGGTGAAAAATATTCTAGTATGTAGTTTATATCTAAATTTAATATTTTGTAGAATATCATTGATATTCATTACGAAAATAACGCACCATTCTTAGTAATTAGGAATTTAGAAAGAGTTATTGAAGTTTCTCATTGGGGAAATATTGCTGTTGAGGAAACAGTTGAACTATTACATACAGGTGCTAAATTAAAGGGTCCATTTTCTCGATATGACTATCAGAGGGAATCCGGAAGTGGACAGCCTAGTGTTAAATCATTCAAGGTGAGTTTATATTATTTACGAATGATTTTCGAGTGCTTAGTTTTAAAAAAAGGGTGTGTAAAATGATACGCACGTCAGAAGTAAAAAAGCCAAATATGTTGTTGTAAACAGTAGCTCTCAATCATATCAGATTTATTGGTATTATTCAAGAATGTTTTTCAAAAGTGCGAGCTAGCATACATCATTTTATCGGAAAAGAGCACTGACAAATCATTTCACTAGTGTGTTGCTCACCATCTCTTAAAAATTGTTTAAATTACTAGGATGAATTAATGTTTCATCCTCTTTCTTTATTCCCTCGCTAATAATTTTTGTCTAACTCGCTTTTTTGTGTCTAGATTTATGTAATAAAATTATCTTCACAAATAAATCAAATTTATTTTCTTATAGATGATGTTACCAGCAGCAGCTGTTGGAACTTATTATCGAGATGACATAGGAAATATTTCAACCTCTTATATGAGAGTGTTGAAAGACGCAGTGGAACTTGAATTGCGTCCCCGTTTTCCTCTTTTCGGAGGATGGCAAACACGACATATAATTGGCTACAATGTTCCTAGTTACGAGTATCTATACAACTCAGGAAACGAATACATATTAAAAATGAGAATTCTTGATCACGTTTTTGATGACATGATAGTGGAAAAATTAACCACTAGAATAATATTACCTGAAGGAGTTCTCGGTGTTGAACTATCGACTCCATACCAAGTTAAAAGATTAGCTGATGGATTACATCATACTTACTTGGATACTACTGGACGAACAGTAATTACTTTAACTAAAGATAATTTGATTGAGAATCATATACAGGATTTTCAATTGCGATACAAGTTTTCAAGTATTGTAATGTTGCAAGAACCTCTCTTAGTTGTTATAGCATTATATTCATTATTTGTGCTTGTAATTATCTATGTTCGTTTGGATTTTTCTATAGCAAAGGTGAATCACATGAACAGTCACTGATTTGTTGGATTGATTTATTAATTCATTTCTAGGATGCGGCAAGTGAATGCCGAATGCGAGTCGCTGGACTATGTGAAAAAGTAATGATACATCAAGACAAGAGATCATATTTATACCAACTTTATGACAGCCAGCTCTCAAAACTTAAATCTACCAAAGATGTCAACAACTTTAATGCTTCAATGAAAAGTATTAACAATGAATATAAGACTGAAACAAGTATTATAGCAGAACTCTGCCAAAAGTTAAAACCAAATGCTACAGACATTTATGACAAACTTCAAGACCTTCAAAAACTTGATAAAAGTCTTAAAGAACTTTACGCACATCACCAATCTTTGTACACTGATAAACTTATTCCTGGGAAGATCGGACGTTCCGCATTTGTTGATGCTGAAAATAATTTTTATAAGAAAAGAAATGATCTATTAGATAATATAAATAATTTATATAGAACTTTGGAATAATTTATTTTGTGTAAATTATTTGATCCAAATAAAATTGTATGTTTTCAATACGCTAAATAAATTTAAAAAAAATGTATCTGTTTTAGTTTGAATCTCAAATTTTGAAGACTGGTACACAGAATAAAATTGTTTTATTAAAGTATTAAAGAATAATAAAGTTCTTTTCAATTTAAAAAAATACCAAATACTCAATCTAACTTATCAAGAATATTTCTAGTCATTACATCCATATTTTTTTCAAAAAAAAAAAATTATCAAAATATTCATGTAAATTTTACAGAGTTTGAATTGAAAAAATATAGTCAGTGACATCTGAGAATAAATATTTTTTGGAATTTCAATTTGAGCTAGTAGAAATATGTTTATATAATTAGCAATTTCGACAGTTGCAGAGTATGTCACCCACTTTCCCCCGATTATTAAATAAAATTGATAGCATATTGCTACAAGGGTCGCATCAAAAACAATTTTCCAAGTTGAATATTTGCTGGAAAATAAAACATGCCACTTGTAATTTTAATGATATCTTTATAAAATATAGACTGAATTACATAAACTATTTACAGAAGATCAAACACGATGTTGGCAAAAAATAAAGAAAAAGAAACTAAACATACAGTGTTGAGTATAATACAAAGAGAACATACATTTAAACATAAATACACAAAGGAGAAAGAAGTACACATAGAAATACATATACCCAAAAACAATTTACACAGAAACACATTTTTTTTAAGAAAGGAAAACTTCCTCGATCATTTACTTTACTTACATCATAGTAGGTTTAGAGTAAAAATAAATTGACTAAATTAATTAGCAATACATCATTAGAAAATGAGAATACGGTTGAGCGCTAAGTATTTGCTAATTTAAAGATTAATTTTAGAATTTAGAATTGTATTTATATCAATACAAGTACCCAACACTGTCAACATTAACATTTTGACTTAATAAAAAACCCAATATCGGATACTCTTTACTATATACATTTTAGGTACTACCTATAAGATTTTAAATTAATTCTATAAATATCATTAATACGTAGGAATGACTGAAGATTCATTTTATAATGCACCTTACTTTATTTTCATAGTGATCACTAAGATTGTTTTAGAGAAGACTTGGATTTTTCCTTAAAGTAAGCCTCACTAGTAACAAATAAGTTACTTTATAAACATGTATTTCCAAAGTCCGTTTCAATGATTGTACATTTTCAGACTGAGGTGTCAAAAAGTAATCGTTTATGCATTAAATAGATTCCAGCGAATATTCTTTATTTATCCTTTCGTTCAATCATTGATAAAAATCACAATATTCCAATATTGAACCCAATCATCGTTTTAGTAAAATTTTGCGAACATTTTTTCAAATGCAAGATACTATATTATAAAATATATATAAAAAGCTTAGTAACGAAAATAATATTGTTCCAATTGTTTATTTAAAAATAATCATTCAAATGAAATATAAATCTAATATGTGCTACATACGTAGCTTAAATTTATTACTTGTGGAAAGTATATTTTTTGCAATTTATATTGCTGTAAACGTTTTGAAACTGTCGATAATCGTTATATTTGAAGTAAAACCACACACCACCAGTTATGTAGCATAAATTTACTATATTAAATAAAATTTAATAATAAATTCTGAACGTTTCACAATTAATGACTCCTGAACTCAAAAAGGAAAAATAAAATTTTAAATAATTGTTGACTTTAAAATGTAAAAATAATGCAAAATTTGAGGGAGTAATCCAAAAATTTAAGTACATACATTCTTAAATTATTTCTTCAGCCTGAGCCTTAAAATTCTTTTAAATTCAATGATAAATTCCCGGTCGTATAAATAAAGTAGTTATTCTAAACGGTTCACACGCTGTGTAATTCAAGATTTTTCAATAGGTTTCCATGACTTATGGTATGGTTCACATTCTAAATAATTAGTTTTTCCAATTATTTCCAAAAACTGTCTGCTGATCACTGATATAATTCACATATTGACTTAAATTAAGTACACTGTGAGTATTTTATCTGTTAGAATAGTGATTTGAGAAATTGATAGTAGATAATAATATTTAGCTAAACAATACCAAACAATTCGCAGTGAAATAGTTTTTACAATTGAATATAAGATTGGGATTTCAGAGAAGATGTTGCCAATAATACATGAAATATGCCGATTTGATAGCCAGACTCAAAGGCATCCGATATTAGGAAAGCAAACGGCATCAGGCACCTTAAAGGCAAATTCCTTTGGCAATATTATGCCATTATACTGTAGTAATTTTCGGTAATAGCAATCGAGAACCGTGAAACATCAAGTAATATCAAACGTAAATATATACTTCTAGGTGTTCCCATTGAATACAAGTGTTTATGAGACATTAAATAATTATCGGTTCGGTCCTCCCACCAACTAATTCACTAGACATATGGTCATGTTCATGCTTCACCACGATTAATACCAATTTTCTAGATCGAATGTGTTAATCCTGCTATTATATTTTCATGCTCCTAGCTTAATACCTACAAATACTTTTTACAGTAAAACCGTCCAGCCTTTGCCTTAGCCCAGCCTACACAAACTATCTGCACTTCCATTCCATACAACAAATTTGCGACAAAGGCTGGAACGTGGTGGGTATCGGTAATTACGGAACAACAGAAATAAATTTGAAAAACCGATACAAGGAAACGGCAACAACGCGCATTCGCGATTCCACCGAAATCCAATCGGAACATAATATTTGTTAGGTGGATTGTTTAATTGGAAGAAATATGGGGTGTTTTACAGTAAGGACAGGGAAGACAAATATCAAGTATTGGGTCGAAAAGTCCATCTGGAAACTGCTTACATCAAAAGTCATAAAATTATGGAATAAAAATGCGGTCTGAAAAAATCTGATTATGCAATTTGCAAAATGATTTTATAATTGTAATTAGAATTAGAAGAGAATATAGAAGTGAGTTAGTTAAGTCAGATACGTATATTATTATTGCATTTTAGTGCGTCATAAAATTTCCTTTTTGATATTGTTTCTGCTTATTTTTCTTCACTTTTTATACATTCCTATCATCTAAATTTATCACTTTTTCTTTAATAAATTACTTACTAAATAACACTAGTTATACCTTATGAATTTAAATATTGGATAATTTCTTTTTCGCCTTTTAGGAATACTACTAACGTTTAAATTGTACAACTAACTAATTTTGAGTAACATATGCTATTAATAAATTATAACTGATGCAAAAATGCTTCGATTTCTATCTGACAAATATTTTGGTAATATGAAGTCCGAACGCGCAAAATTATTAGATGAGCGAATTTGAAATTCTAGTAATTGTTATCGTGGTATCAAATTGTTAGCCGAACAACTGTAATTTATGTAAATTGAATATATCACATGTAAGTATGACATGCGAATTTATAATATATGTATCAGGGCTATCCAAACCAGATACGATCCTGGGCCAAGACAATTTACTAAATAAGAGCCGCAGAATAAATACGCACACAAACATACAAATCAGGAATTATTCTAATAATAGTGGCAGAAAACTTGTTGCCATACGAATAAATATTTCATTCACAAAAATTGAAGGATATTAAAAAATCTCAAATTGTAAGATGATTTTCAGAAGGCTGTTACTTGGAGAGAAATGGTCATAGAGAGAATATAACGTCGCGGGCCGCACAAATATAAGCCGCAGGCCGTGCTTTGGACAGCTCTTATAATATATATAAATAAATATAAATCCTTAGCAGCCTAGAATTTAAAAGAATGAAATATTAATTGTGAATTTAAGTCAGATAGACAAACGATGGCGTTAAATTGAAATTATGATGAATGACACATATCTGAATTATTTTAGTAATTAGTACATCGAATAAATAAATTAATTAACAGTCGTCTGTTTGTATAATCTAAGTATTATATCACAAAGTACACTACTAGTCGCAAAATGGTTATCGATGTTCACAAAATAAGTCTCGGTGCATCTAGCGTCGTAGCAAACCGGCCGATGCGGAGACAAGAAACTCTATTGACTTTAGAAAACAAACTATGTATTTATTTAGAATTTAGAACCAGACAGACATAGCCCGGCAAATCAGCCATACGAAACGCCAGTGTAACGCTAACAAATGTCTCGTTTCATGCGGCTAGTTTCTCGAGCTTAACAGGTACTTGGCCGGACAAAATCATCTCGAAATACTAATACGTAACACGAGATGGATTTATTATTGTCCGAATTCAAATCACGCACTCTCAAATACGATTATGTGACGTTTGACGATTACTTGAAAAGAGTTTACCTTACTCGTTGCTGAATGTTTCCGCACGCGACGACGGCATGAGGCGACATGGCCAGTAGATCAAGGAAAGAGGGTGCTCTTCTTGGCACGGTTCGAGTTTATTTATGTATATGTGGTTGAGGATTATTGGTATAATTAGAAGGAAGCTTCAACGAGATAAGTTCCATCCATGCCACCTCCTGTTTGATTCGCTTGAACTGCAGATGTTGCAGGGATGTATTTTCCGCAAGCCTGCTGCAATAATAAAATATCAAATCGCAATATAAATGACTATTTTATAAATAAATACATGTACAGTAGAGTCGCAATAAGGTGAACATCCCATAAAATAAGCAACTCGGTAAAGCGAACATAATTTTTTTTATACACAGTAGATGAACAGATAAACAATTAGTGTATGTTATTTCAGTTATTTTACTGAATCATTTTTTGGATTCAATGTATGCTGTGCCTGTAGTTTTTTGTTGTCTTGTGTGGTGTGTAGTTATTTTGCGTTAAGAACAATGAAGACTTTAACATTAGGTAAAGAGATGAAATTATATCAAGAATCGCCCCAGTACTCCTCCGGCAATATCCATTGTTGTATGAAATAAGTAATTTCGATTTGCAGGAAATGTGGTTCGGTTGGACCATCGAAGCTGCTTTTGTGTACCAAATTTCATGTCAAAATCTTCAATATTATGGAAACTAAGCAGAAAATCAAAGAATCAGTAACATTGTGATAAGTTCTAATAATTTCAACTGGATTGATCAAACGCTTCAACTGCAATTGTGGAAGTCTAACAGTACTTCACTTTGTAAATCGTCTTAGATAACTTTAAAATGAAAGTGAAGACGCAAAATCGCGGCATTAAAAGTATGAACAAAATATTTTTGCAGCTCTGTCAGACACATATATGTTCTTAGGATAAACACTCTAAACCTATTTTGCTATAATTTTCAAAACAATCTCAATCGAATTCGATAAAATTAAAAAAAAATATTCGAATTCGTTCACCTTATCGCGACTCTACTGCATGATACTCCCACAATATTAATTCTATTTTATGAGTGGTAAATTTATTACATCTAGTTGTCTTGAAAATCAGCAAGATCAATCAATAACTATAACTGTTCAAAATAATTATCATTGTTCTTGATACAAGTTCCCAATTCAGTCATGGGTAAAATCATATTTTCGTTTTCAAGTTGCATCAGTTATGTCCATACTTTTTAGGCCAGCCTGTATAATACGAATATGATAATTATAGTTACTATGAACTCTATGCATTAGCTTTTTTTTCCTCATTATATTCAATTTTTTTTAATGCCTTTTTTATGACGATGTCAATAACAAAAGTTTTAATGGTCCTGTGTAATTTGCACCAAAATGCCAAGTATTCCGCAGCCTATTATGCACTATTAAACAAGAATAAAAATACGCAATACAACACTTGTATATTCATTCTTAAATTTTACTCAAATTTATAAAAGAAATATTATTTTAGATTATTAATCCCATGTCTTTAAAAAGCCAACAACAGAGAAAATATTTAAGTATGTTTTGTTTATTTATTAGACTTCCCGTGGAGAATTTGCGTCACGCATAAGTGTAAATATTTTTCCTATAAATAATTCTCATATTACAGGAATGCATAACTGAAAACGGCTGTTGCAGCTCACCTGATATCGTTGTGGACAGCAACGACCACAACAGGCATGCAGCAAACCCAAATGGCTGTTAGTTGAGTGTGTTGGACTTGCCATGGGCGATGGAGAACCAGGCCTCTTTGGATGCCCGTTATATGGAACTTCTAGCTCTACGAATTCACGGTCCTGCAAAAGAAGAGCCAAATAAATTTAAAAAAAAACAGATGTAATGTTATTGAACTTATTGTTTCTCTTAGAATTATAACAGATATATACTATCAATTTTTCATCAGACATAAAATATTTTCAGTTTCAAGAATCTAAATGTAAAATAAATTGGAGTGATGAATATGACACCTTCATCTATGAATTTTTCTCAAACCTGTATAACTCTATTATTGTAAATGACTAATTTCCGAAATAATCATTATTTCAAACAAAAAACAAAAATTTATATTATGAATACAATTTCCTTTTGTAAACAATTTTACCAAGTGTTGAGTTTAAGATTACACAAATTAATGACATGGATAATAGCAGAAAAAATAGTGGTACAAATGTACATATGAAATGGAAAAAAAAAACTTAGTAGTTTTTCATCAGCTCATCAATGTTATAACTTTGATTCCATAGAATATATATTTCCTGGAAAAAACTAAAAACAAATTTTATCAATTAAATAAAGCCGGGGATACTCGAGCGCCAGCTCAACGTCGGTCACAAAGCACATTGCGCCGTGGAAATTGTTTCGGATGGGATTAAATCAGATTTTTGAGAAGAATATCTGAGTAAAAGTATTTCAAATACTGTGTATTTAAATACTTTCAGAGTATTTCATTCAGTATTTGATTTCAATTTTTATGAAAGTATTTGTTATTGTATTTAAATACAAATATCTTTTAGAAATGTATTTGATTTTTCAAATGTTTTCAAATATTTGCAATTTTTTTTTTAGTATTAAAAATGAAACAGTTGATAATGAAGTGTTATCTTCAGACAGAGAAGGTAATGATGAGGAAAATACTGAGATGTCTAATAAATCCCAAGTATAGAAGTCGTTCTCTAAAATATAATACACCTTCTAGATTTTATGTTTTTTTATATAAATTTTATGTTTCATCAAGTGCCACCAGCCGAATAGTTTAATTTTATATAATACACCATTACCAAGTAGGGCAACGATTGGAGGACTTTTTAGTGTAGCTGGCTGTATATTTGCAGAGAAAAGAAGTAGACTTACAGATAAATTTAAAAATTACAGAGAGTCCCCATACAAGAAACTTCTTTTTTTCGACGTTTTTTACTCGTTCTTATTAATTTCAATACATACAAACGTCTAACTAATATAATTATAATGCACGTTCTTAAGTAACTAGAGCCTGGCAACAGGGGTACGTATCAGGGGCGCAGACTCTGAAAAGGCGCAATCAGCCAAATGATAAATCATAATAAGTAAAAATTTGTTCCTGCGCCATAAAAGAGTGTCAAACTTGGTCTGTTGTTATTAAAAAAGATGTAGTGTTAAATATTGTACGGTGGTACAACACTGCGAGTGCGAGTCCGACTCGCACTTGGCCGATTTTCATTTGTTTTTTTTTACTTCAAATTGGTGGCAAAATCACCAAAATCGCTTCAGTAGTTTCCGGACTAAATCGACTACAAATACAGATGGTTCTTAAAAAATATTACTGTTAAACATTAGAAATACAATCACAGCAATAACAAGATCAAAAGGAAATAGATGAGGTAATTGGTATTAAAATTTTCTCAAAGAAAATTTATGTTTGAAAATAAGATATAAATTTCAAGCATCTTTGCAAACAATACAATAGCACATGCGTAATTTCCTGAGAAACATCTAAATCTCATATTGCAAAGTAATAAAAAACAAGAAAATATGTTTTCAATCTATTTTCAAAATTTTTGTTTTTTTGAGAATGTAGCAGAAATATTTTATGACGTAAGATTTGCATGAATGAAAAAAATATGAGCCGTGTCAAAGGATAATTAAATTGCGCAACGAGAAATAATAATGTCGATTTGTAAATAAGTTTTTCTTTGCTTACTAAAGCAAAAGCAAAACACTTTTGAAATATTTTGCGGAAATATGAGGATATGATTCATTAAAAATTTTAAACATTTGGCACTTATTTCAAAGTCAATGCAATCATACTAATTAAGAGAGAAAATTGCATTCGGTATAAATAATTAAAAACACAAATTTAAAAACTCAATCCTTTCAATTTGTCAGGCAAGTAAAACTTGAAATTACATATATTGATCCAGTCTATGTCCTACATAATCTCAAGTAGTTATACATAGGATATCACATTTAATTTTGGAGATGAAAAATTTCAGTGTCTGTTCGAAGATTTTCTTTTTCGACTACTTTTTAAATTACGTCCATTGCGGACGTTTAGATTTGATGGAAAAGGTCATCTATTTATTTCTTGTTTAATTTAATGTCAAAAACAATTTCTGTTTTCAATTGTAATTACACAATTGAGTAATTTTGACAATGGTAAGGACTAATCTTAAATGTGTCAAATGATAAAAAATATTTCGTCTGAAAAAGTCAGTTTCCAGCGAACATTTTCCAAGAAAATAGTGCTAGAATGAAACATACCGTAGTTTTCTCAAGACATCTGAGAAGATGATGATGTTGCAACTCGAAAATGTCCTCTTCTCGATAGTTGTCATCTAATTCGATGCCAGACTCTTGGGCTGCAAGTCTTGCTTCTGCAGCCTTCTTCTTGCTGACAAACGCAGCTCCTGAAGATGCCTTCGCTATTCGAATACGAGCTAATCGTGCTTTCTGTAATATAAATAAATACAAACACAATGAGCGTTTTTATGGTACACAGATGTTCGTTTGCGGTACTATGTCAAATGAGCAGGAGAAATATTGATGAATGTAACATCCATTGTTACACATGAACACTCATTTATTGACTAGACTTCGGTCCAGTATGAGGAGTTCAGTGCACCCTTCTCGGATGTATCGGGCTCAAGTTTTGTCCCACAGATGCGCACAGCACAATTCGGATATAATCAGGAAGGTTTTTCGAAAGCGCGAGCGTAGCAAACTAGCCTACAATCATTGTTACATACGAACACTCTTTTATAGACTAAATTTCAGCCCAACATGAGTGAGATAACGAGATGTTAAATATTTGGATATTTTAAATTAAAATGTGGTTAAAATTTTGATGATATTTACTATTTTTGGGCTAACAATGATTAGTTTGGAGTCATTCTCTTTAATAGAACAGCAAGATGAAAAAATTTTAATTATAATTTCACATTAAAATGGGGTTTCAATTTTGATGATCATTTACTATTTTTTGCAGTATAAAGTGTTATCTGGTGATAAGCCTTTTTTTTCTTGTTTTTCTTTATATGATCTAATTTTTTGAATGAAGGAAAAAACTTTTCAGAATTATTTTTATATAAATATAAGCCAAACCACAAGTAGAGCTCTTCGATCCCAGGAGTTAATATATTAAACTTATCTAGATACTATATCTATATATTTTTGTTGTCTTGACAACTTAATTATTTATTATAAATTGGAAAGCAACACTTTTCAAATTTTTAAAATTTTTGAATCGAACTAAAATTATTGCTTCAACTTCTGAAGTTCATTTTTTTTTTAATGTAAAGTAGGTACCTACTGAAATAATAATAATTAACTTACTCTTTGAGCTTTTCTCTTATCAGCACGCTGATTCTGATGATAGATTCTGCTGAAATTGGATACAATAACAGGAACGGGAAGAGCGATTACAAGCACACCGCTCAATGAGCATACACCCCCGACAATTTTGCCAGCGATGGTTTCCGGTACCATGTCTCCGTACCTGGACATTACAAACAAAAATGATGTGATGTATATTGTATCATTTTTCAGAGGACATATTTCATTCACTTATAATTATTCTTACCCAAGCGTCGTCATGGTGACAATCGTGTACCAGAAAGCAGCAGGAATTGATGTAAAGTTCGTAACATCGACGTTCTTCTCAGCGTAGAACATAACAGTGGCAAATATAATGATGGCCATCGCAAGGGAAAATACGAGAAAACCTAATTCAGAAGCACAAGACTTCAATGTGTAACCTAGAATCCTGAGTCCTTGAGAATGACGAGAGAATTTGAAGATTCTGAAAACACGGAATACACGAAGAGTGACAAATGCACCGGATACGTCATCGTTGTCAGTTATCCCTAAACCGATGTAATATGGCAAAATTGCCACCACATCAATTATACTCATAACGCTTCGCACGAATTTGCAACGATCGGGAGCTGCAAATAATCGGAGAAGATACTCAGCAGTAAAGATCATGACGCAAGCAGTATCCAGACAGAAGAAAACAATCTTATAACGCTCGCCACAGGGCAAAGGACCTGCACGACCAGGGCGATGACCGCAGGGGACGGTCTCCACTACGTTCGCCATCACTGATACAGCAATGAAAAAACCTGTCACGTAGTAGAAAACCAAAGCTGCAGTTGATGTGTGTGGATTTTCGAAAGCTCGCCACATTTTCTGACGAATATTGGTTAACTGTTGTAAATTTTGGTCCCCATTTTCAGATAACTTATCATCCATAAGGCGCTCAGCATTCTCACGTTTCCTGTCACGATAGTCTTCATAGCAACAATCGCCAATAACATCTGGCAGTATACCGAAGAACGCAAGTTCTTCATCGTAACTAGTAAGACATTCATGTTTGGGGTAATGAAGTTTACCAGTACGATAATAATTGAGTATATGGCGGAAGATATCTGGATCCCTATCAAAGAAGTACTCTTTGCATTCTTCATCGTAGAAGAACTCTCGTTCATTGGAACCAAGCAGCGTGTCTGGATACTTCTCAAGAGTATTACGCCAGGTTTCGAAACGGCGACCTGACACGTTGATCAACAGTTTTTCATCGTCGGTCTTCCTGCGGTCTTTTGGAATTGGCGGCGGCGGCAGTGGGTGAGTTGCGATGGGAACCCAGCCGATGGCCGCCGCCCGGGCAAATGGTAGCCAAGCGGCGACCGAGGCCATACTGTGAGGTGGAATGTTCCGACTTACGGTGACCCAATTTCACTCGGTTCACTTAAATTTTGAACAATCGGCTGTCGCTTTCCCGATCATGGGATCACGTCGCGATTGTGAATGACCTGTATTATCGTTCCGGATCCAATTCAAACACTAAAACTCACACCACCTACACTGAATCAAATCCAATAGTTGATGCGACAATGCACTCACACGCTAACACCAACACAATCACACTCTATCGCCAACTGTTTTCACAAATTAAAAATGCAATTAATGAAAGAGTCTCAACTTAAAGCAATCGCATTGTTCTTCATTGCCTTTAATCGATGTACTGCCGCGTTCGTCTCCAGCTCAAGTACAATCTACGGCGATGACTACCACTGACTTGTAAACGACTTAGTGTTTGTTATGATTTCGGGTAACGTTCATATCGACGACATAACCGAACCAGACATCGCTGCGCTATTTCAGGAACGCGGCGCACTGGTGTGTAGGCCGACCATCTTAAATGGCGACACGACGGAACATCGGGCTTCGGCGCCTCGGCGGCAGTTGCACGGCAAGACGGTACAACGCGACTCTTGCCTAGCGCCTGGGACATCGGTTGCGCATACTCCACGTTACCATCGCTAAGAAAAAATTGATTTTTTATATCATGGAGTGCCCACTTGGCGCACTTTACTCCGCAACGCGTACTGTAACAGCGCCATTGCTTTCTGAAGCTCCACCATATGTAATAATGCAGCGTCTCGACGTCGCAAACTTTTAACCTCAAACTGTTTCACGTGCTATCCACTACCAGATGACGCTATTCATTCATATTCAGTTGAATTCTATCTTCAAATGTATATTTACTCAAAATAAATTATCAGCATTAGTATTATATTCCTACAACTTCAAAAATATACACTTCTATTTTTTTGACAATACTTCCGTGCTGCACGGTTTCAGGAATTAATTTATTGATTTTCAGGAAGCGCCATCTGTCAGATTTTGATAGCGCGTATTATAAAAATAAATAGAAAGAAGACAAACGAGTATTTTAAATATTTCTTTAATCAATTCTATTCGTCTACAGTTGTGTAATTGTCGTGAAAATAATCACGATTCCACTCTGATGGATATGATATTGCCATTTTTTTACACGTTTTACTATTGCACGAAAATTATACAGGAGCCAATCGAGATAATGATTTCAAGAAAATTATCTATACAATAAATATTATGTTTGTTTTTATTATCAAATGCACCCGATCATACCGTCCACTTGATCGACCAACCGATTTAATATAATGACAAATAATACATAAGAGTGGTGCAACACAGTGCTGAACATACTCAGGAATGCTAGCAAAATATAGGGTATATACGTGCTGTAAAGGGAACTGCACAGTCTACACGAGGATGACGACTATCACCGTCTTTGTATTTCGCATTCGACCTATTTTCATTTTTTTTTTTTACGTACAAATAATCCAATGTACTATGTACGTAAAAATTAAATCTAGGATGAGAATATTTAAGAACTTAGCTGACTCTCGTATTTGAGTAGATAAGACGAATATCTAATTTGTATTTTTCCTAATAAATTTGTACACTTTAGGTAAAAAAAATAACTAAATAAATTTAAAAGTGATATATGCGTATAACTACAACAGGAATGGAATTTATATTTACAATAACCTGAGTATGTTGAAAATTTGTGAATATAAACATCGATGATATGAGTAAAAATATTAAAATAATGTCAGGTACGAATGCGAGACAAAGGAGTCGACTATCCTCGCAAATCTCCATCTAAGTACAACACATTTTAAAATGACTAGTGTAAAATAAACATATACGCAAATAATTGCTAAATTACATAAACTGATGACTAGAATTATTCTTTAGTGTCGACTAGACTCATGGACTAGCATATGCTCTACATGAATAAGGCAATCGGTTCTTGTCACCTGCTTTTTACAAAATAATATAATTACAACAACCGTCGTAGCACACACTTCTTCAAAAACATAAAACAACTGTACCGAAAAGAAAAAAAATTATTAACTTAAGCTTTATTCGCAAGTTAAATAAACGAAACATAAAATAAACTCTCGATTTCAATACAGTTGTTCGGTGCAGGCTACAACGGAGTAGATATTTGTTTCGATTTATGAATGATCACTATCCACAATTTCAAATTTTAATCGTAAGATTTGAATCCTTCATCACAACATATTTACCCAAATTGTGCAATTTAGTACAAACTAATGAAGCCAAAAGCTTTTCAAAAATACTATAGAAATAATGATTTTAAAAATATATTCATTGAAATTTGGTTTATGAGTTGCAGTTTTGTTATTGTGACGTAGGTAACTACATGAAATGTGGTCCTGATCAACCATACATCGGAAATAACAATGTCTATCTAATCTCTAAACCTTTACAGAGATAACTTTGTAAGCCAGTTGCATTTTAAAAATACCAGTCGTATATTTTTCACTTGGCTTACAAAAAGTCCCAATACAAATAGTATTTACACGTTTGCCATTTCTCATAAACGGATTTTATAATATATTATTTCATAACATGTTCATATTTCATTTATTCCCGTGTCCTTTGCGTTTCTTAAATTGACTTTCGGTTTTGTTGTTCTGAATAAAGTACAGGATCCTCAATTTAAATGCAAACATCGCGCACAAAAACAAAAAGATCGATAACTGCTGCACACGTGACCAGCACAGGGCCGGTTCAAGGTTCGTTTCGATCTCTTCTCGACATCGGACATCACTTTTCTCATTCACATTCTCCATTTTTCTCGTTCACATTTAAATTGAGTTACTTATGGGCTTATCTTTTTTGTATTCCACTATAAACACCGTCTTCATTTTTGACCTTGGAAATTTCACTTTTATCATCGCTCAACTTTGAAAGTAACTTAATATATATCACATAAATGTGAACGCGATTAGAAAAAAATATCACACGTTTTTTAGACTAGTAAAGATTAAATTCAAAAAAACTTAAACTTTATATTTCATAATAAATACTAACAAATACGTATAAAAAAATCACACATTAGATACTATCAATTAAACTTTTTGAAGCAGCTTGAAGGACCCAGGAATAGATTAAATTAAAAAATAGGTGATGTAGTTCAAAAAATTTCATTATGTTGAGCCGTTTGGGATGTCAATCCACCCATTATCTAATAATATACACTGTTAATTCAATGAAACGATGAGTACCTGCATAGTGGATAATAAACAAGGTTATACAGCAGTAAAGTTGATATATAAATAATAGATTTACATTTGATTCTACACGTTTTTTTAGGACTGCATTAGTTGGTGCTTATCACAAGCACCAACCAATGCAGCACTTAAACAACTTGTGAATCAAATGTAAATCTATCATTTATATTTAAACTTTACTGCTGTATAACCATGTAACAAAGTGAACATCATAAATGCAAAGGTGAAATTTTGTGTAATATTATTTGTAGCTGATGGATGGATTGAAATCCGAAACGTCCTGATATATTAATAATACATTTTCTTTGACTACATCACCTACTTTCTTATTTTATCAATTAAACCATGTGAGATTCTAAATTCACATTAATATTAAAAGATAAATGAAATAAATACTTTATTCAGATACATGATAAAGTAGCAAGAGATCTGAATTCGATAATCTTTATACTGATCGAATACAATTATCAATTATATTTTTTATAAATTTGTACATCATGAAAAATATTGTACATTATAAAAAATAATCTTACGTTGATTTAAATCCCTAACGTTTGCAGGTTCCGACTTTGTTAAAGCACACGACAAAAACAAAATTAAAAAAATTTCTAAAAACAAAACAAAAAAAGAATTATTCTTATCTTCAAAAATAAAATCAACGTTTCGGCGTATCTTATCGCCAGAAAATATGTAAATACTGCAGGAACAAATAACAACAATAATTGTTTTCATTTGTTACGTATAAATATTCATATAAAACGGAATGCAAATACTTGGAATGTCATAATATTAAAGCTTACAGCTGGAAATGTTTAGCTTGATACGCTGAACATGAAAAAATTCACAAGGTCAAAAATTAACGTACCATGTATCACTTCCTCGTCGTCAAATTACACTCCTCCACTTAACCATACTGAACGCTAACGAAACTCGAACTAAACGAAACCGACCCTCCGTCTCTTTGTGACTTTTCACAAAAGTAACAGTTGTCGATCCCGTAAAGCATGCTGTCACAACACATCATGTTCGTGTTCGTGTTCATCGTGGTCGTGTTCATCGTGATCATGATCGTCCAGGTCGTGGTCGTGGTCCGGGTCGTCCTGCTCTAAGCCACTGCCACCTGGTGATAGCTGCTGATGCATGCCCTGATTGGCAGCTTTCGGATCTTCATCTTTCCATTTATCCATCGAACGTCTCCGAGCGTTCATGAAGAAATTGCCTACTGTCGTTGGTTCTAGGCCCAACTGACGAGCAATTGTTACCTGCATCTCTTTTGAAGGTCGTTTAGTTTCCTGAAAAAAATAAAAACTACCTTAAAGTATTTTTGAATTTGATAATTTAAATTTAAAAATTGTTCACTATTATGTCGAAAACATTGTTCAATATTGGCTTCATGTTGAATCGAAAAAAATATTCGATCGTTGTACTGAATTTGAAAACTAATCCTTGGTCAAGCTATGAATCAAACATAATCTGTAAAATTATGTCTATCTCATTGCAAATGTCAATTTTTCATTATAAAGTCGTTTAGAATGGGAAAAATAATTATAATTTTGCTCTTAAGCACAAAATATTCATTAAAAAACCAATTAAAATAGTACGACTGAAAAATTAGGTATATTAATTGGTCTTCAATTTCTTCAAACCTAGGATAAGAATAAGGAATTATCTTAAAAATTAGTCATCAGGAGAGCAATTTTTAAAATGTGAGAACCTACCTACTAGGCTGTTGTTAGATGACGTAGATGTTTGTTCCATTCAAATCACATTGCAAATAAGATATTTTTCATTAAATGTCATGTTTCGTTAATATCTCATATTTTGAGAATAGATCTCCTGGATAAATATGTCTAAGCATTAAAGTTGTGGAATCGGCATCCATTTTATGACCTCAATATATAGTGAGCGTCCGATTTCGAATTGCAGCGAAAGCCCCAATTTTAATTTTTGGGCATTTCTCCTAAGGGTTAAACACTTTATCCAAAATAGGATAAATCATGGATTTTACTATAGCAACAACCGACAAAATTAGAAAATTTGACTTCGCGGTCCTTTATTAAACAAAGCTATCGCGCTGTAAAATATTATTTTGACGCATTCGATTGTAAATAACTATTTTTAATGCGAATGGTAGATTGTAGTCATAATTTTTTCAATGTGAATGCACCTTTATATTACCCTTCTATATACTGTATAATCAAATGTAATTAGCATCGGTAAAATTTTCTGAATACTATATGAATCATATTAAACATTTCTGTTTGACCGAAGTTTCAGCTTCAGCTTCGGCCACCTTCGATGGAAGGACATATTCGGCCTCGGCAAAAAAAAACACGAAGATTTGGCTTAAGTTGAAGGTGATATTCAGTCGAGCAATGGAGCAATTCACGCAAACGTACTAAGTGCGTGTGCACGACGCTAGTAGGATGGAACATACGGATAATTCTTTTTAATATTGGAAGTATTTTTAATGCTTAATATGACACAAGGTTTTATATGTGGCAAGTATTAAAAAACAGGACACTTCCGTATTTTTTGCAGTACGTCAAACGATAGAAGGCTTAAATTTGTGTGAAATGTCAGGCTCATTGATAAAAATATATGCCACCATTCCTCCACTTGACTGGAAGCGCGGTAGCAACCCCGAAGATAACTCATACTTCGGAGTTGCTACCGCACTTTCGGACAAATAATAACTAACAAACTAAGAGAAATTAAGAAATACCTTAAAAATAGCCTGCAGAGTACGGCGCTGAAGGTCTGTAAAAACTAGTCGGGGTTTCTTGGGTGTAGGTAATTGTTCTGGTTGGTTCACAGGTTCCTCTTTCCTCTTGCAGCCTGGTAAATATTCACAAAAATCAGCAACTAATAGAAATAAAATTAGATACTTTTTAATAATGAATGTAATTAGAATAAATGGAAGAAAATAATACTTACTGCCGCGTTGTGGAATCTGAGCAGCTGAAAAAAATAAAAAAGAATTCATTAATATATTTCTGAAGTAAAACATTGTCAGTTAGCTATTTTCTAGTAATATTTTGAGTACTGTACTTGTTTCCCCGTGTGTCATATACAATGATGCGCATGCTACAGAAATATACAACATATGATGCATTTACAAGGTCCAAAATTGAAATTGCACACCTAAATATCTTCCGAATATATAAATAAAACTGTAAAGTTTTGTGATCATTAACCACCGAAAATGCCCTCTCAATTTGCAATTCAGGTGTAATATTGTATGGTGGAATATTTGAACTATGCGGCCATCGATCAAGAAAATTTGTTGGCGTAATGGGATACGGGTGCACCAGTAATGCATACGAGAAGAGTTGTACCGTGTGAACACCGATTGAAGCGAAAAGCGAGCGATGTAGTGTTATATGGCCCAGCCGAAGTCAACCCAACCAACGCACAATTTTTATTCAACTATGGTAAACTGTCAGTCTGGATTGTTATGCTATCTACCTTTTGCGAAGCTTAAATTATAAAACATCAAATTCCATGCGACATTTTTTAAAAATTGTAAAAATAAACAGCAATGGTCTTAGTAAAATGCAAATTAGAGGAATCGCTGATGAAATTATTTGGGAAAATCAGGCCAATGTGCACTGGAAATTATAAACGAAATGTAACAAAAATTTCGCAAATATGCGGATGCCTGTAGAAGTCCATCATAAGTGGAAAGGAGCAGCGGGTCGTACGAGAGACAGATCTTAACTTAGAGACAGAGAAACTCACAAGCACGAAGAGGGTTGTTTCCTCCGTTTGGAGTTGACTGCTCTCACGTTAACATTGCGCACCTGGCAGTCTGCAATGAAAACAAGAGAGTAGTCAAAATTTAGACAGACTTTAAACAAAAGAACGACATTCAGGACATAAACATTTCTCATTGATTCAATTGCAAACAACGGTATCATATCTCTGTACGACTAACGCATCGCATTTCGCATTCGGCATACGGATACACAACGTAAACGAAATATGCGTGAACCAACTTCATAACGAAATTCAGCGTGAGCTTACGTAAACGTAATTATAAATATAAATACGATAATGTATTTACAGCTTTGTCTAGAAAAACATCCTTTGGCTAGCATGTACAATTTCACATTTTTTATTGTAATACTCATTTGGAAATTTTATAATTTTACACACGTGTCTCATTTTTGATACTGCCAATTGACAAAAGTCTAAGTAAATATTAGTTTCAAAAAGTCAAACACGTGTAAATGAAAATATTATACTGTTGTTTCAAAGAATTAGCAATCAAATATTTTTTTGTTGAACTGTTCCTCTTGGTAATCTCAACGTGACCAGCACTACACTTATGATTCATTGTATGCGGAATGTTGTAAAATTTTCAGGGTGAAAAATTTTGTATTTTCGACTATAAAAGAGAACGAAATGATTTTCATACAAAAAACAAATACTACTGTAATATTAGAATGTGCGATTCAATGTGCAGTGCTAAGGTAGTTAGCAAAAAGAAAGGCATGATTTTTATTTAATATTTGCATATACATAATGATTAACATACTGAAAGAATTGATCTTTCAGGTAAATTTAAGCAAATCTACTACGCGTAACAACTAGATACTGCATAGTAACGTAATAGACTTAAATTCATAACTGATAGTATATTAATTATATGTATATGATTATTTTTAATGTAAATAACTGAGTTCGCATGTTAAACAATTGTAGATTTGAACTGGTGCAAGTAATACGTGCAATGCGATTTCACAATATATGAGTTGATCTTTTTGCAACCGTAAATAGAACAATTTTAATACTAAAAGACCTACCTGCTAACCGTAAGGCGGACATTCTTTGAAACTCTGGTTCTTGCAGCCACTTCCACATTCGCCGAAAAGTTTCTCTTCCAGATTTAAGTTTGGACCAAGGTTTCGGATTCCGAAGGAGATCGGAGAGTGTGCCTTGAGAACGGCATAGCACTCGCTGAGCGAAAATCGCCTGGGGAATGCTATATCTCTTCAGCTCAGCGCTTATCCGCTGTGCCAAGTCTTTCGTGTTGATTTCCTCCACATCACTAGTAATTGTACCAACATTAAGAGAATTACTAGAGCCCCCACTAACGAGAGCCCCTCCAACCCCAACTCCAGAGTTTGAAACGTTCACATTTACATTAAGATTCACACTTTTCGCAGACATGGTTTGCTGCTGATGAGATAACTGCTGCTGCTGCGTAACTACAGTTTGCTGCTGTTGTTGTTGCTGTTGCTGAGAAATCGTCGTCGGTTGTTGTTGTATCGTAAGAACAGGCGGTGATGGCGAAGAAACAACAACGGCTTCACGTTGTGAATGTGCTATTTGAACCAGGCTTGGTGCAGTGTGGTGCGTATGTGTTGGAACCGGAACGATTGCACTATGCTGGGCGATTGTTGTTAGCCCATTGATTGTTGTTGTGCCACCAAAATTTGTCACAATTGTATTTCCTGGTGAATGCAAAGATGTTGAAGGTGGGCTGAGAGTAGGGCTGTGCTGCTGTAATGACGATCTTCCAACCAGTTCTCGCTGAGGGTAGGGCGAGTCGTAGCTGTTAGGCGACATGCTTTTTTGAGGAGATGGTAGCCCGTTTTGACTATACGAGCTTTGAGGTGAAATAGGACTTGGCTGCTGTTGCATACCGATGCTACCCAAAGTATTATTCGGTGAAGAATAATTATGAGGTGGAGTCATACCCATGGAAGAGATCTTATCATATGTATAGCCAGTGTTGACGTTGACACCGAGACCCAAACCTATGCCCACCCCTAGTCCATTGTTTTGCATAACAGTAAATGATCCAGAAACATTGCTTGCATGGCCATACGCAAATTTGTCCGACATGGTGGATATAGGAGGTAGCGGCTGTAAAGGTGTAAGTGTTGCGTACGACGACGTAGGGCTGAAACCTGGAGGAGACATACGTCCGTTTACTGAAGTTAACGTTTGGTACGTGGGTTCGGGTTGAAGCGCGCGAAAATCGCTAGCGTCGATCATACTAGCCACACTCACGGAAATGCCGGACGTAGGGGACAGCTTACCAGGACTTAAAAGCTCGGAATCATGCGAGTCATCCTGCGGTTGCACGATTACAGATAAACCATCTTGTTTGACTTGATCGTCAAGATCAACGGATTCTACTTCCTCGACGGTGAGATCTTCACCAACCACAACACCGACGTCGATTCCCACACCATGATCATTCTCTTCCTTGATGTGTTGCTGGTGGTTATCTATCCGTATATGTCGGCGATCTACTTGCACTTGACCTTGACGACCTCTCGTTAGCGTCTCCAAAGTGATTCTAGACGTGTGCGTATGTTGGTGCTCCGATGCTGAAGATAGCATGGTCCGCACGGCTAGTGCTCCCGCCGTCGCCACGTCCGACCTACCACTGCCATGCGTACTGCCGCCAGGAGAATCGACCGATTCCGACAACGGTTCGCCAAGAGATTGCTGTTCAATCATTTTCCCAATATTCTCCATCATAATTGTATCGTTTTGCAACATCAATGCGAATGTTGCAAGGCTGCACACACTGCACCCTTCAACAAATCAGTTTCAGTACAAGCACAGAATAATGGAGACGGCCATTGTTAATGTCATTGCATTCGCGTTCGCACCACTCCGCTTATTCGTACGTCACATTTTAGCCTTTAAATTGTCCAGCCACCGTCCAGCTTTAGCAACTCTCAACTCAAACATTATAATCGCTGTAAAATATAACTAAATATATGCAAGAAATATTATAATAAACCACAACGCACTTAATCCTTTAAATGTAGAAACAGAAATGTATGCGAACACAGCCAACCGCTATTAACCGTCTTGCGAAAAATCACAACAACCACTTTATTACGTTTATCGTTTAGCACCGCTGATGAAAATAAATCCACAAACAATGTTGATGGTAAAACTGGTAATCTTTGTTTTGTATCGTAACGCACAATACTGCGTTGCGACTCGTTCGTGTCGTGCACCGTCACGACGCTTTTGCAAGTAGCAACCACCTTTAAACATTCAACCCGTGTCACGAAGCGACAGAGCGACACTTGGTGACCAAAATCCATATCACATTCACATCTTCACTCTTACATTACATATTTCGATTGTTAACCGTGCATTATCTAACACACTAACACCGTTTGTCATCGTAGTTTCGATTGATGTTAAGTCCGTGAAACAGTCGCTCTCTGACCGGTCGATACTGAATTGAATGGATCAGCGCGCGTCGCCAGGTGGTTGGTTGAGCACGGCGCACGACCCTCATAGACCATAGTAGCTTGTATATAGCAGAGAGTTGTGGCGAAGGAGTCTCTGTATGTGTGTTCGTAATTTTATATGTGTGAGTTATCTCGTAGACGTGTCTGTGCTTGCGTACAGGCTAGGGAGGGGAAGGCGCATGTATTCGTTACCCCATATAGATGTGAATTATATTTCAAAACTTGTATCTTTTCGTACCAGGCATATTATGAATGTTACGTAATTTTTTTAATTGTTATTGTCTTAATTTCGGGGTGCCACTGTCTATTTTTTTAATTATACTTATTAAAAGGGTTGTGATTGTGATTTCGAAAAAAGTAACACCATTTGTTTCCATTTTGATTCATTCCTGTTACAGAATACAGTTGTGCGAATTAATATTTTGAAGCGGATATGACACAATGCGATATATGATATGGGTAGTTACGATGGTGGTGGAAGGACGTGGGGTACAATTCCCCTTGCGCACTGTGCGGAACAGCACGCGTGCCGATTTTGCCAGCTGCAAGTACATACGCTCATAATGAGGGGCTGTTCTTGTTCCAATCCTGTTTCATTGTTTATCATGTACACAAATATACTCATATACTATATTCTTTTCACACATTGCTAGCAAACTTTACCCAAGAAAAACCGGCAGACCATCCCCAAATCTTACTCTGCATCAACCAGTTTTACATAAAAGAAATTTAGTCAGCGGCTTTTTATGTAACTGACAAAAAATTATAATTTATTTACATTTTTATTTTAGTTAACCATGAAGACATATATCACATTTATTATTATGTAGTAATATTTTAAATGTGATGTTATATTTCGAAAACTCGTCGATTCAGTTCGTCGAGCTTACAGTTTATGAATACAGGCCAGAAAATTGGCAAAAGTCACAGCCTGAAGAGCATTGCTTGCATAGGTATCTGATTATCACATCGACTGATACACAATGCAATATGCTTATTACAGAAAGAAGTTGTAATTGAAAAACAAATGCATTTCTACGAAAATAATACTGAATTTCAATTTAAAAAAGTACAAAATTGTGGGTTAACAATGGGTACAGTTATGGCTTGATTTTACTAAAAATTTGTTACCAATACAATTAAAAACATTTCAAATAACTTAATACAACAAATATATTGAAAGGATTTTTCTTGCTTAAATTCTGTATATTTTATTTATTTTTGTATTATTGTTTTTTCTGATGAAGACTCTTGGATGGAGTCGAAACGTCAAAAATAAATAAAATATACAGAATTTAAACCAAAAAAACCTTTCAACTATGATTTAATTCTGAAAAATGTATAGATCAATATATGTATTATTTCATCAAATGTGTAAAATAATGGTGAAGATAAAGATAAAAGTTTTTTTATGAAAAAACAGCTGCTTTAATAGTACATATGTATACTGTTTGTATACGCATGTCTGCGTAATAATATGTAATATAATTAATTTTTCAGCGAAAGTAATGCAACATTTCAACTGTACTAATATCAAATTTTTAGTCTCAAGTAAATATACATTTATGAAATATATGACATGAAAATAAAATACAATAATTAAAATCTGGTCTGTAAATAAATAAATACTGTCTCATATCAATCAAATAATTTCACTAAGAATTATCTAATTCACAATTGTAAAAATCTTCACATACCACAGAACAAATTTTTCTCACTAAACCATCTTATAACAATAAACAAAAAATAACATTTTACGTATTTTTTTTGCAGCGTTTTGATATTATTATTATTTTTCTTTTTTTTTCAATTTTCAGCATACAATTTTGCAATTATTGCACAAGATTATATTTTTGAGTAGCACAGTAATCATATTCCAACAGTTTAAAATTATATTTTCTACGACCGTGCGTAAAGTGAGTCTTTTTCGCGTCCCAGTTTTATCACCATTCAAAGGTGTAACAGTTAAATTTTTGGGCATTTATTTTTTGTCACTCCCACTGATAGGTTAGCTCGAATATTTGTTAAATCTAAATGTCAACTTGTGCTCTGGGTTTTCTTACTGTGGGCACGATAATTGTTTGAATGTGGAAATTAACGGCCGTAGAAAAAATCTTGTATGCAATACAAGTGTAAATAACCAATATGACATTCGGCCAATAACTTTACACTCTTGTTGCATAAATTACTATTACGATGAATAAAAAAACAAATAAAATCGAAAAATCGGTCAAAAAATAAAAACATTAAAAGGACTGTATAAAATGAAATAATACGGAGTTGGAAGTCGGTAAATAATTGCAAATGTATATAACGAGAAAAAAAACTAGACTTTTCACTAGAACGATTAACCTGTTAAGGTCCATAGTAGTGATGAAACGATTAATATTAAGATTATTCGTAATTGATGATTATCATACTTTTACGATTAATCGTAATCGGCGATTATCTAACACGATTACTACGAATTAATAATAAAAAAAATTAAAATATATTAAACCGAGGCATTAGTGGCCATTTGGCCGAAATGCCTTAAAACAATAAAATAATAAAAAAAAAACATAAAAAACATGCAAACAAAGGCAATCAAATTAAAAACAATTAATAAATTTTTTTTTGAAACTGTTATGCTTCTTCTGTGCAAAGTAATCTATAAATCAGCCTTTACAATTTAAGATTTAAGGCTATTTTTGAACAGTAGTTGTTGTTTGCGCTTGCTTGAAAGTTTCTGACACAGATCATCAAGGTACGAATCGCGCTGCAATATAAATATTTTATTCGACTAATATCTTAATGAGTAGTTTGGAAAAATAATTATTATTCGAAAGACAGCACACAGACCAAACCACTGGACCTAAAGTTTCAATACTACATTTCTATAATAATAATAATAATAACATAGAGAACCATTAATAAAGTATTTTTTGAAACTTCATCCCTAAGGGGGATAGTCCAATACGTTTGTTTGGAAATCGTATGCTGTGCGACTATTATTATATTTTTTACGAGAAAATCAATTTGATCGGTTGACCCTAAAATAAAAGAGCAAAAAATATTTATACCACAGGGCCCTCCTTTTTCTGGGTGCTGTAGTCAATTATATTTTCAATAGAAATTCAACTGGATTGATTAACCCTAAAACAGAAAATATAGAAAGCACAGGGCTGTCGCAGTGGTACCGCGGTTAGCCCGGGTGCTGCAGTTATTATATATTTTTTCATTGATTTAAAAAGGAACATCATATCCGGGAAAAACCGCGGATGGTACAGCTAGTTAATAATAATAAAGAAAAAAAATAATCGTTATTATATTCGGAATCGTACGATCGCAAAAGTGCTAATCGTTTCATCACTAGTCCATAGCATACAATATATTACAATATTATATTACACACAGCATTCACATGTTTTATTCCTTCACTTAATATTTACAGGCACGACTTTATCGAGGGCTATGTGATTTGTGGTCGGCCCTTCGCTAGAATGCGAGTCCGTCATTTCATGTTGCACAATCATTTTACCAATAATGCCATTTACGTTTATGTTGTTGGCAGTTGGTTTTAGAAGCATATGTTTACAATCTAAGCCGGCAAGTTGAGGACTAGAACTTGCTGGTCTTTTTAAACCCGTAGTCAGTATCTTGGGACCATTCTGTTCCCGATCCCTTGTTTGCTTTGGTGAAGTAGTTCTCAATATATTCGGTCTATGTGCTAATAAAGAAGTTGCGCTCATTCCCGAAACTGTAGTAGTAGTTTTGGGAAATCTACAAGCTGTTGTTGCGTTTAAAGTCTTTACACCAAACACTGCGGCTGCTGATGATACCACGGGATTATTTTGAGAACTTTTCATTGTTACATTGAGAGCAGAAGCTACCCGTCTATTCTTTTTTAGAACAGATTTAAACTGACTACGAATGAAATCCAGTCTTCTATTACTAAAAACCACGGTATGTCCTACTTTCTTCGCTGAAAACGTAGACACGACCAATGGTTTAGGATAACTAGTATACACAGTTATATTAGTCAGTGAATCAGAAAGCGTTGGCATTTCCATAACAACAGGAACATTTAATGACTCAATGACATCTCGGGAAACGATAACAGGCTGCTGCTGCTGGGGATGAGGGGACATGGATGGGATACTCATTACGGGCACATTATTACTAGATATCGACTCTGTATTTACATTAAGGTTCACTGACGGAACAGGTACAGGCACAGGCGTTGATTGGGGAACTGAGGATTCACTAACGTTAACGCTGGCACTAGTATTCGCATTAGTATTGAGGATAATTATTGGACTTCCACTTCTGGGCAGTTTCACTGTAAACGAGTGCGATGGTGCGTTCGTATATGTATGAGTATGGGGCACTATTTGGACAATCTGCGTTGAAGAAACCGTCGAAATTGAGCTGGGATCATTGGTCTCGCTAACAGATACTACCGATGTCGCAGCACATGATGATGATGATGATGATGACGATGTGTTTATACAAATATCAACTTCGGTGCTCACACTATTTGAACTAGAGCTAACAATGTTTGGACTCGAGCAAGCGCTGCTGCCAGAGTGTACGAGGTATTCTGACGAAGAGAATGTAGTAGTTACAGTCGGAGATGAAGTATCTGGAGTATCCACACAAGTACTAGGTATTGTAGTGCTGCTACTGATTACTGATAACGTTGGGCTTAGTGGAGATGTTTGTAAGGGTGACACATCTATGACTGGCGACGTGTCTTGATTTGTGGATTGGGAAGACAGTGATGAACTCGATGATGAAAACCCTGAATCAGCTGCTTCAGATGTCGGCACAGCCTGTTACAAGAAAAAAGAGAATAAAACACTGGAAAAAATTTCAATTTGTCTACAAATATTACAGTCTTTAATAATGATTGAGGTCTTGATTTGCTGGGGACGCTCGATGATGGCTGTTCTTTCGTAGCACGATGTTCAGCCACTAGTTTGTTGAAGTCTTTAGTTCGACCAGTAACAGAACGTTTTGGAGAAGACAGCTGTGATTTGCTATTACTCGTTCTACAGCTACTTTGTTTACTATCGTCATTTGTCGAATGCTTTTCTGGTTCTAAATCTTTTTCTCGACTCTTCTGTGACTTCCGATCGTTGCTGATATTGGGTGATTTTCGTCGAGGTGAATGACTATACACGTCTGCGTCGTAAGACGTTGATAAATTGGAAACTTTCGAGGTAAAAGTCTTTGAGGTTGATGTGGTACTGGTAGTTGCTTCTACCTGCTTCACAGAAACTACTGACTGACAAGAAGGAACAACGTTTTCGCTGGAATGTATAGGTACTGGTACTGTTGCTGATTCCTTGTTTTTCATCTTGACACTAGCTATTTTGGTTTTCTTAACGGGCACTTGTGGAGGTGGTAAGAGAGCTGTTTCTGAATCGGACGTATGTTTGAGCTCCAGATGCCGCTGCAAAGCTTGAGCTTTAACCACAGCACCACACGTTGAACATACAACAGCACAAAAACGTTCATTTTCGGGACAAATACCGAACAAACCCATATCTTGTCTTGGTAATCTAGTCACCCTGGTATCTGGATTTTCATTCTGTATGTTGTCTGTAAAGAATGTAGGATAAATATAACGAAACAAATGAAAGTATATGGGTCATCTTACTTGACAATGCACTTATATCTAGGTTATCAATCCAGGATGACCACGGTTGTCCTCGACATCGAGAGAAGTCACTTGTATCCATTTCTGTTTTAAGTGACACCCCCGTATCTGCATATTAATATTTTATTAAAAATACTGCTACACTAACGTCATTATAAACACATTGCACAAAACACGAACCTAATTCTCTCTTCACGTAATTCGCAATGCTGTATTCTCCACAAGCTTTACTGCTATCTAAGAAAAAATATTTTTGGTTAAAATAAAAACCATGCAGATAATAACAGTAATCTATATTACATGTTTCATTCAAAAATGTGGTCAAGGAAGACCAGGGCTGCCCTTTAAATTGAGAAAGTTTAGGAAAATTGCAACTTATTTTTTCAGGATGCTCCATTTATCTAGTAGATATACAATACGATTAACGGTTATGTTTTACTCAACAAATATAATATTTATTTTGGTTCACCTTGCATTCTTTGTATCATCATAATATCCACATAATCATTAGAAGCAACTGAAGTAAATTGCAAAATAAAATATAACCTGTTTATGCCTAATATTAGTCACAGGATAAACAATTTTTCTATTAGGTATAAGATGTATTTACTGTACATGCAAATCTTTCATTATTAGAAAAATATAATTTTGTATTAAAGATTTCTTCAGTACTTTATTAATTTCATTGAACTTGCCACTCGCCAGCACACAGCTGTCGTCCTGCTTAGAACCATAGACATTACACACAGATAAATTGTCATAGACCACCCCACTACCGATGATATGAAGAAAACATACGAACGTCCATGAGTCCACGGTCCACGCCAAGGTCTATGAATTTTCAGCAGAATAAATAAAAGAATAGTTTCAAAAATTTAACACATTTTACTGACTTTTACATAAATTAAAATAAACTGATAAAAAATAAATACATGCTAAAAATAGTATTTTTTTTTATTAATAAGCAGATAATTGGCACTTCTTCAGATCAAATCAAAATAGTTTTCTTCGTCTCATTTGGTAAAAAGCACTTCATTCAATCTTTTTTTTAATAGCTGGAATTAATCTTTGTGATTAAAAAAGGTTATTATATTCATAGATATGAAAAAACCAACATTTTCTTCAAAAATTATCTATTCATACAAAATATCTGATTAATTTTTTCTCTTGTATTATTACTTCCACTATTCATTTAAATAGCACTGAAATTAATATCACACCTAGTACTTAAAACAAACTATTTTATTTTGACCCATTTCTTAGTAGTCTCTTTTTATCACTTGAAATTAGTACAGACAGAATTTATATGTGAAGCAACTTGGTAAAAATATGTAAACATTCATAATTTTATAAAGCAAGCCATTCTAGTTTAGAAAAATATATTTATTTATGCAGAAAAATTATTTTTACCAGTCACTGCGCTTCTATATACTTATTTCAGAAATTTTATGTGCTAAAATCAATTTTCTTTTGCTAAAATTAGGAATCCTAATTAAGACTAGACACCAGAAAACAAATTTCAAAACGTCCACAACAATCATTTCATTTAACAACTGTTCATTGTAGTACAAAATTTTCTTTCTAAGTTTTCATAAAATATTTCTTAGTTAGTAACAAAAACTATAAATACAAATAATTTCATTGCAAAAACATCAAAGAAATATGAACCGGATTAAATCCAAATATGGTTAAAAATGGTCTTACATTCATAACAATAGGTAAGAAAATATGAATACTTGAATTCAACCAATTAAAGCGAATGTTCAAACTTTTAACAAACATAAATATTTAAATACATTTTATGAAAACACTGTTTTATATCATATTTTACTATAAATATAGCAAATGTTTATTGTTAACCAGAATATTTTTCATTTACATTTGAAAATACAAATATTTATGAATGTAAGAAACAAACAATTCCATAAAAATTCTAAAAATGAAAACAATTTCGCTATTAGAATTCAAATCGCGAAAGAAGCAAACTATACAAGCTGTCTGTAGTTCTAAACCATTATGCTTGAAAGATTATGACACTTTTGCAATTTATGCCTCTAATAAATTGAATATTCAGTTTTTGCAAAATCCATTCAAAAATTTAGAAATGAGATCAATAAATTGCCAAATATTAATAAAGAAAAACAAATACACATACATAAAAGAAACAATTCTTTTTTTACTAACAATTTTTCACTTTTTTGTAATAGATATATATATATATATATATATATATATATATATATATATATATATATATATATATATATATATATATATATATATATATATATATATATATATATATATATATATATATATATATATATATATATATATATATATATATATATATATATATATATATATATATATATATATATATATATATATATATATATATATATATATATAAATTTATACATATATATATACTAATATGTCATAAAAATATATTACAATACCTAAGTTTTTTTAAAACTCATATTTACAAGCGTATTTATTTACATATTAGTGGCTTAGGAAAAACAACAGTTGAAAAATTATCTGTCAGATCCACGGGCTTCAATTTTAGGTGGACATTTTAAAATTGATGTGTTGACTACTGGTACATTTTAATGGGGACAATTTATTAAATTGTTTTAAATACCATAATTCAATTTATCATAACTATTTAAAAATTTACATATTAAAAAAGATATAGAATATTTAAGAACAATTTAATAAATTCAACCTTTAACGTTCATTATTCCTTATCCATCATACATTTTAAATAAATTTAACATATGTCACCATTAAAGAATCATTATTATTTGAACTACCTTTAAAAACAATTTTGAGCTTTGAATTGCACACATTAAACTAAAATTAAATTTGAACCAATCATAATATGCAAAAAAAAAAATATATATAAAAATTTTAAAATCATGTTTAAATACTTTAAAGCTTAGTTTCAATAATAAATATTCGTTTTTGACAGAAAGGCTGAAAAATATGGACAAGTAGTTAATTACTTAAAGATAAAACTGTGTGCCGAACTAAGTACCAAGTTTTACTGTAGAAAATCTTCACTTAATTTTTTTTTCCAATAATAAGCGTATTATCAATATACTATGATGTCGTAATATATTTCAATCGATTTGATACGTAAAGAAACACGCGTTTTTGAGAAAATATTCTTATTACTAGTACATCACTTGTTTCTGAAAGTATTTAAGCAACTGAAATATAATTCTTCATGGTACACTAATAAAATTTAATAATTTTCAATACTTATCAGCTATTCTGGTAGCTTCAAGCATAAATTCCACAGTATAATGTGACAAACAAAACCAGTTTAATAATATTTTGACAAAGCTCCGTTAATATAAACTGTGATTCAAAACTCTACTTCTTGCAGGAATAATTGACCGTATTCTGTAACACAATCATCAACTTATTATCGATCGATAAGATTTTTGACAAATGAAAACAATTGTGACAAGCAAATATTCAGAATTTTTGTCAGTGAAACCTATGTTCATTGGCTGAAATAAATAATAATCGATGAATACTTATCGATTGAGTTATATTCAGAATTTTTGTCAGTGCTACTTATATTCATTGGTTGAAATAGATAATGATCGATGAAAACTTATCGATTGAGTTACAGAATAGCCCCAAATATTTTAACAGATACAAAAAATATCTATATAAAATCAAAGTTTCCAAATGAAAGTTCTTACAACACAAAATAGCCTTTAGTTGGGCACACAAATTTATAACACACGAACATATTATAAACTAAATTGTTACTTGTCCTTGTTTATGCAATCACCTGCATATTAAAGAGTAAATGGCAATTATGTACTTATATACACGCTGTTTAATTTAAGGACACTTCCCCTTGGGATACACAAATTAACAATGTACTAGAAGAATTATAAACTATGCTTTAAACTATACGTGGCAGATTTATCTAATATCAACAAATAAACATACATTTGCTTTATTCAAATCATCATGATATTCGGTTACTCACTAGTAATCTACATAAATAAATATTTCGCAAATGATTCCAACAAAAATTAAAAAATTGGAATAATTGAGCAAATAATTATTTGAAATTAATAACCGATGTGAGTCTAAATTAAACCTGAGAGTCGCAAGATCACCGCGAACCGTTTTGTATCTATGTTCGTTCTATTAGACCGGGAGATGGTGACAGGTGGGATTCTCCGATTTTATACCGCTTGCTTTTTTGAGGGTTGCAAAATATGCAAATTCCAATTATACTTTTTTTTGTGTTTTTCCGTGACGTTACATGCGTTCATAACGTAAGAGAATTCCACCTGTCACCAGCTCCCAATCTATATGAAGGTTAGAGATAAGGAGAACTATCTTTATGTTGAAAAAAGTATTTCTCAAATAGCATTAAACTACGAAGGCGTTAGTGTACCATATTGTATTATTTTAAAAGAAGTTATTCAATTAATATTAAAGTTAACAGCGCCTTCGGACGGCGACGTTAATTTTTGTTTAATTTTGCTATCGACGCTAACAACTTGCGACGCTTTATTTAAAAATACTACATTCTGGTAAACTAACGCCAACTTAGCTTAATTGTGTTTGAGAGATACTTTTCGAGTTAAACAACCGTATGAGATATTCCTCCTCATGTCTATCCTTCACAGTACGTTCAAATTTGCTAGTGAGTATCCGGCTTTAGCAATATATTAAATAATTAAGAAGACAGTCAAAATTACAAATGTACAAATTAAACGTAACTATAAATTATTCTACAAATAATGTATATCCACCAACGTAATTAATGTAACAAACTGTGATAGGAGTTTTTGCAAAAGATTGCACAAATATGATAAATAAATTAGAACAGATTAATGACAGAAGTTAAAAAACATCGGAAAGATAAATTACGTTAACATCAATACACTATATGATCTATTCCATATGGACAGACCAAAAAGGAGAGACAAAAAACCGAATCGGGATCAGAAGTCATCGTACTAATTATAATTTCTATCTATTATTTACAAACTTGCACCTCTTTTCATACGCTTCATGGCAGGTGAATCGGGAGGAGAGTTGCCTCCCCTTGGAGCGTCGTTTCGCGGCGAACGCATTTTGTTGTGTTTGCAGAGGGCACAATAGAACACATCGGGTATGTGATTACGTCGTATTCGTGCACAGGAGAGGTGAACCCATGTTAGGCAACGGGAACATTCGATCATTGGCCGACCAGCGAATGGTTTACGGCAATAACAGGTCACCAAGTCGTACGAATCTTCGTTATTTTCATTATCTTGATCTGGTTCTGCATCTGTTCAAACAACAAAATATATAAAAGCTATATCAAATTGTTTCGAAATTTTCTAATCCATTTACATGAATGCTGCAGTAGATGTCACCATGTCACCATAGAAGCAATACGCTTCACACATATTTGAAATATTAGCTCACGATCTACATAATTAATAAATTTTATACAGTAAAAAATCATCTTTTAATATTGAAGTTGTACGGTATTATTGAAAATAAGGAAAAGAGAAGAAATTTTATAGGCATTTACACATCTAACTGAGAACGTTATGGATAATCAGAAGATAAAAATCGTTGAAAAGAACAATGAGCCGTAAATAAAATTTATCTAGTAGTAATTTATCAAGAATTATAGTATTTTCATTTAATATATTTAATAATTGTTATTTCTTCGGATCAAATGAAAAAATATATAATTTTATTTGTGTAAAAAATTGTTTATCTTACAATACACTCAAACGACTGATGTCTCATATTACTTATTTCTGTTTATTTATAATCAGACTAAATATATTCTTGCTACTGAAATACTGAAGTTTCGTATTACTTCCTCTTATCTGATCAATATAATTTAATACTTCTGATAACAAAAAATTCTTTATTATACGTAGTCGTACACCCCAACAGAAAACTAATTATATTCCATCTAAATTGTTGAAAAAATATCTACAAATTTAGGATTTTTAATTAATTTGGAAGTTTGATGGAATTAAACTAACCATCATAATCAAGATTACTATTCTATCATTTATTAGGTGATTCTTAAAGACATTATTATTAAATTTAAATGGACAATCAAGTGCCCATATTGCAGTTATTGAACAGGGACTGAATGCAAAATTCTATGCATAATTAATACTTTCACATGCACTATGACTCGTTAGAATCATTCACTTACTGTTTTAACCCCACTTAATGACATTTAAAAAATGCGATAGCATCCAAATTAGAAAACACTGACAATATTTTATATCATTAATTGAACAGATTCATAATACACAGTCACAAATACACTTCCTACCTGTGTCATCTTCAGAGGGTTTATCCTCTTCCTGTCCCGAACTTGTGGCAGATTCCGAATTCACACTGCTTCCAGAGCTATCCAAAGGTGGTGGAGTCCTAGTTGCTGTGCGATTATCCTGTCAAAAGCAAATACAAGAGTTTCAAATTGAGAATATCTCTGAAATATATAAAGAAAACTGGCATGTAATGGGATGGAATAGAACTTAAATTATTTGGATAAATGATAAAATGAGCATTACCTCTTCTGGTCTTTGTCGATCATAATTTTCATACTCTAATATATAAGTACAAAATTTATAAAAATCTTCCCTAGTTCGAGGTCTATTGCCTGGATTATTCATGTGCGATGGTGTACCCTAATAAGAAAATAATACTTTACTATTCAATTAAAAAACTGAACAAGAAAACAAAATAAACTTACGTGAAAACAGTGACATGTAGACAAATACATGAAACCTAACCTTATCATAAAAAGATAAAATTAACTATACTTACATCTTGGTCGTCCAAACTGAGACTGGGGGCTGTAAATAAACATAAAAACATTATTGTAAAGTTTCAACGGTAATCAAGCACAAATTAAAATACTACAACTGCAGAAATTTACATGTCAGAAAATATTATTTATCAATGAAACGAACCTTTTGATTCTTTATGCGTCATTCCTTACTAATTCTGCAATTTCGTTCTCCAAACCAATTAAAAGACATTACAAACTGTAGCACAATTATTGCTGAATTTATTATTAATTTTGAAGACTTGCACCACTTTGAAGAAAAAAGGGTAAAAATTATTTCACAGCGTTGTTATAATTTAACTTACGACTATTCCGCCACCAGGCGGCGAAGTGAGCAACTAGTTTATAGAAATAAACCGCGCACCTTCAATATTGAAAATATTAATTTGGAGCCAAATAAGTGCATATCCTAGAAATATTTATTATTTATAAGATAACGTAATTAAAATTTGCAAAATATTACGGACGTTTCAACTTCAGTTGTCCTGTCCTGTCATTATTAAAAAGAATGAAATAATCTTATTCGTTTTACTGAAAAATATTAATTTTAAACTCAAATTGTTCTGGATTTCAAGGTTTTGTATACAGATTCTGCTTGAAATAAGGAATATAACAAAATATAGTGATTATGTTTAAGTAGAAACAGTTCATTTAATCACTCACATACAGGAATAATAAAAACACACAAGACAGTACACACGATCTTTTCTAAAAATACTATGTCATATTAAAAACAATAAATACGAAAGATACAGATCTTTAGAGAAAATCAAAGCTTTCCAATATCTTCATATAAAGTCTCCAGCGTATGATGAATTGTACGAAAACTGGGCCTAGCCGCAGGTTTATGAGCCCAACACTGTTTCATAAGCTCATAAACTGCATGTGGTGTATTATCCGGACATGGTAGCATGTTTCCTGCTTTTATAAATTTTACCACTTCTTCATGTGTCATTCCATAGTACGGTTGTAACGCGAATGAAAATATTTCCCACAGACAAACAGCATAAGCCCATACATCAGATTCGATTGTATATTTATTGTAAAGTATGCTTTCTAGAGGCATCCAACGGACAGGGATTGCGTCGTGCTCATCTCCCTTATAGTAATCCTATAAAAATAATAAATAATAAAAAGAGCGATAGCCGTGGAATGGAACAGAATAATATACAATTTTATGACGCCTAGCGGTGTATTTATAAAACTGATTTAAATATATACTATTTTAATAGATTGAACGTGCAATATGTCAATATTTTTGCTATTATATGACTGGCTGATATTGAGACAATTTCACACTCTAATAATTTTTTTTCTAAAATAATTATAATAAGGGAGCCATTGATGATTTTCTTAGATCAACGTCTTGGGACGCCATCAGGTTGAAATAATGCACTTCAAATATTATTGATGATTGGAAACAACTAAAATCCGCAATATATTTATATAATTTTTTTAAATAAAATTTATTCATTTCTAGCCGTATTTATCGTAGTTGCACAAAGTCACACATGTAAACCATGTTTCTTAGTTGAAAAAAAGCAAATTAAAACCTAAACCTTGCAGACTACGAGATTGACCGTCTGTCTAGTAATTTCAGTTACGACTTTTAAATGCTTTCGCACGAATTTTAAATGGTAATAACAATTGAATCAATTTGACAGATGGTCATTCCGATAGACAGCAAAATTCAGACACATTTTTTCCTTTTTTACTCAGAAGCATGATGTACATGTATGAATTTGTACAACTATGAGACCATGATTGATGATATGTGGCATGGCATACGATTATTTTCTTATTGTCTATAATAAATATTGTTAAAAAATGTGTAAAAAAAAAAACTACAAGTAATTTTCTTTTAATGAGAGTTGATGGCGGCGAAATAACGAAACCAGCCATCTCAAGCGTGCTAGAGCCTAATACAGAAATCTTCAAGAATTAGCAAACCGAAAAGTTGATATGTCACTGGAATATATTTAAAATTAAAATTAATTTACATAAGTTCCCGAAAGATAGGCTAAACAGAGCTTTGTGACAATGGAAACTGCTCACTAACTCTCATCGTCTACGATAAATACTGGAAGATATATATTTTTCAATAAGAACAATGATGTGAATATAATATGAATTTAGTCGTTTTGAATCATCGAATTGCGTTTGAACGCAGTCACTTCAATTTTACTGACGGCCAGTGTTAGTAAGTTTGGTTATTTTCAATTTATTAGCCCAAAACTGCAATTCAACACTGGTTTCCGTGCTATTATAAACAGGAATGCATCCGATACCGATACCGATAATGATATATCGGCGATACCATGATTTTTTCGATATATCGGAATCGGTCATATCAATTTGCCGATACACCGATAATCAAAAGCGTCTGTTTCTAATCCAAATCCACAACTTTTTACACATTTTAAGAACTTCATTTCCCGTATCGGTATCGGTATCCTTGATACTTTTTTATAAATATCGGTATCGGTGTTATATATGCATCCCTAAATTTATAAGCCCTGTTTACAAATGGACACCAGCAATTTTTCTCAAGCTTAGTTTTCAAATTAAATCTTCTAGACTAGAAATATAACGAATATATTTGTTTTGGATGAATATTCAATCAAATTTGACTTATGAATATTACTCGTTTTAGACAACCAACACGTTCAATACCACAGATCAAAAAAAGTATTCTACTTTATATTAAGATAAAAAAATTATAAAAATTATGCCTAAATATTGAATTCATAATTCATAAAGTTCAAATTAATTATTTTTTTTTATAACCTAATAGCAGATTGTTCGTTTTAAATTTTAATACATCAATGAATTTCCAAGACATTTTGAAGCTACAACGGATCGGTGCCTCTTCTTGACAGGCGACACAAATTTTATTTCTTCTGAAGTTTCAAATTTTTGAATATGTTTTCAAAGTATCCACATGTGAATAGCATCTTTTGAAACAAGAATTTACAAAGTTTAATTTTAAAATTTAAATATTAATAATATTATTTACAAGAAAAGATATGGATATAAAAAGATTAACTGTAAACCTAAATTATTTTCGTCAGAAGGGGATTACCACATTCTAGGAATATAAATTAAGTCTCGTACAATAAGACCAACAGATACTAATAGGATTAAAATATACCGTTATCTCAAAACTCATTACTCTAATATTGGAAAAATAAGTCCAAACAAATAAAGACAATATTAATAAATAACAATATAAATAAGCCAAAATTAATGATAAAATATGAATATAGTAGTAATTATAAAATGGAGATACGAACCTGTAAGTAGATTTTTTGTGATAATCCGAAATCTGCAATTTTAACGACCATTTGATCGTTTATTAGACAGTTTCTTGTAGCCAAATCTCGATGAACAAATTTTCTATCAGATAAATAAACCATACCAGCTGCGACTTGTCTAGCTATATTTAATAAATCAAGATGTGTTAACTGTACATCTTTAAATACCTCTCTTCCTCCTTCGCCTTCTACTGTTCGCATTACATAATTACTTGGTGAACAAGATCTATAACAATAAAACAAAAATAAGCACAGTGATTACAACTATGAATATATTTTCACCTTAAAAATTCATTGAGATCGCCTTTCCCCATATATTCAAAAAGTAGACACATTGGTCTACCAACGGCACACACCCCCAATAATTTTACAATATTTGGATGGTCGAATTCGGCAAGAAGACAAGCTTCCCTTTCAAAATCAACCTGCAGATCTTGACTTGCTTCATCTTTTAGCATTTTTACAGCAACTAATGTAAATTCTTCTCCTGGAACTAAGCCCGGTGCTTTTGCTTGAAAAACCCTTCCAAATGCACCTTGGCCAAGATCCCGAACGTATATTATGTCGTTTCGAGGAAATTCAAGCTTTTCAAGTTTTGGATTTAATTGGGCCCCAGTTCTGAAATTTTATAAAAATTAAAATCATCCGGAATTATAAACAATCTCATTCATTATGAGTAATCTAAATCTCTAAATATTTTCGGGGCATAATTAAGTTTTAAAATTATAAATGAATCAAAAAAAGCCATGAAACGGACAATACAAGCATTCAGCTTAAAAAAAAATGATTACCTGTGATATGCAACATTGCTTGGCAGTTTGTTAAGATCTATATTAACTTCTTGTGTGTTGGTTGGATTATAGCCGAAGCGGTGTTTGTGAATGCGATGACACAACAGGAAAAGTAGCAAAATAACTAACACACTAGCGAATCCAATTCCAGCAATGATAAATATGAATGTTGGGGTGAAATACTTTTCCATAGCTACCTTATTATGTTCATTGTCTACATCCATAGTTGAATTATCTACAAGCACTTTGCTATAGCCATTTATTATTTTTCTACTATTTACATCAGTAATGCTTATTCTAATATGTCGCAAATGCTAATTATCTAGAAATTTCACAAAATATTTATTTTATTTGGGCTGACCACAGTCAAATTTAAGAAAAAATTGATAAATAATATGTTCATTTGTAATGCTTGTTCCACGAAATTTGCATATAAATTGTTAAGAAGCGTAAATAATTATTTAAGAATTAATGACATTTAACTAACTCTTGTTTACTAGAAAGCTGTTTGAATATTTTTTTTTGGCGAACACTTCAAAATTTAGTGAAAATGTGACACTGCATTATCATTGCAAAAATTTGTAGTTCCCATAGCTACATTTTTTCTAGATTTATTGAACTTTATACAAAAAAATTGGCACTGACTCACTGACACTCGTTATGTGAAATGTCGCTCGTTAAAGAATGTGTTCGGATCGTTATGCGAATTACTCGTTATAAGAAAATTTATATTATTATTTTTAATAAAGATAACATTTTTAAGAGCAGAAAACGTACATTATGCTGGACATATCTGATTTGACACTATAAAGATTAATAGAAAATGATTCAAAAAATATTTTAGCAACAATTATTGAAATTTATCCAGTATTTTTGTATAAATCGAAAAATAGTTCATACGATGAATTTTCCATAACGATTTCCATACTTTATTTTCTCCAACAATTAGCATTTACCCAAGCAATAATTTAAATGCAAAAAAAAAAAATAATATACAATATACTAACCACAGACAGGTACGTCGCAATGCTGCCATCGTACATTTGGATCCATAGTGTAGCACCATGGCATACTTTCTTCTCCTCCAGCATTTCTACAATAATTTTCAGCATTTTGAACCTCTGGAAACACCATTGGAGGTCTGTCATGTGAATGAGGTTCCTGGGAATCCCATTTTTGGCAAGCCAAACCGCTTGTAGTTGTGTTTACAGTGCCTTGATACCATCTACCACTGCCTCGTATGCAATCATCTGAAAGTAATCTTCATTTTTTTTCTTATTTTCCAATCAAATTGTTTCGCAGGAGGTGACATATATTTCCTAATTTGTTCTTAGGACTCGAATTCAGTAATTATATTGAATTATCTTGAATGAAAGAACAAATTCAATAATATATAGCTGAGAGAAGAGAGAATAAAAAATATTAAATTTGTAACACAGTTAGATCAGAAGACATAATTATTAGCATTCTAAATAGAAAATATTAATAATGCTAAAGTCTATGTCACCCCATGCGAAAAGTTAGAATACAGTACAGGTAATTAATTCAGTCTTCATTTCTGTGAGCCGTGCATGGGAGCAGCTAGGTGTTTCATTTTTTGGGTTAAATTTTGGCAATAAGTCACAATCTGGAAGTTTAAAGTGTCCTCTAGATTTAAAATAAATGCCCTGTGCCTTATTATGATCTATAACTGCCCAATCATTGTAGCAAAGTTGCTCCCTTACAGCAATACAATCCTCGTAACATAGGGGCAAACCTACTGAACCTTTTTCAGTTTCTAGACATTGGGGAAATGCATACATGCACAACAGTTTCTGGAAAGTTATTTAAGCGTTAAATTGTTATCTTATCACAAAAGTACTAAACGCAAGCCTTTATCAAGTCTGTAAGTTGTCAGTGACTGAAAACTTGATGAAGGCGCGCCATTCTACTGATTCGATTACCTCTGCCGCACTTTTGCAAGGTTCTTTCAAAGGGTATATCATTTCTTCCCATAATCCTTTCGTGATGTGTTCATTGAGCCAGCCTCCAGTGTTTTCTTTTGACATTTGAAACCACACCCGTCGCGCATTCAAATAATTTTTGCATATTTTTCCACCGTACGGGGCACACATGCCTTCCTGCTCTTTTTCAGCAATGCCACCATCAATGCAAAATAGTAACACGATCAAAAAATAATACATTTTTGCATTCTCACAAACATAATTCATAATACTAAAACACTGAAATGCTTCAAATCATTAGGTTACTTCCACTCATTTCCATTATTATGAGTGACATCATTAACGGAAGCATTTTTAATCATTTATTATGTGTATTATGCATCATTCCTTCACTGTTATTTCTTTACTTGTTACACCTTTCCTGTAAAAACTATTGCTCTTTCTCTACATATTGGTTTATATTTATTTTGTACTCGCGGTTCACTATACTTCCTACACTCAATTATGTATATATTTAATATATATAAACTAATGTATCAGTAATGAGGTATAAAATGTAGCGAAAATAGTAAAAAGACACTTTTTAAATGCAGTACCATCACCTGTATAATATATATATTTCTCACGCAAGATGGCGCTTTAAGACATTTATGACATAAAATTTGAATGTTCAATAATTTTTATTAAAATTTGTTATATATAATGTGAGCACTGTTCATGAAATTTAATAGGTTCAAATTGAGCAATATTGTTGTAATCATCAATAGCATGTAATTTTGTTAGTAAAACACATTAAAATAATCATAATAATCATAGTCGGAACAAAGTGTTAAATAAAAGGTTGCAAATTGTTCATCTTATTTTAATACAGCCAGAATCAATCAATGAACTGATCAAAATATTATAGTCATAAATGTGTATTTTTAAAATTGTATTTAAAAATAGTAATGAAATATTTGGAGAAATTAATTTGTCATCTACGCCACTGTGGCAAATATTATTAATAAATTTTATAATTGTAATAATCTATAAATTAATAGTGTAGGGTTATATTTGGCTTATTTTTCATAATCTAAATGTACAATTTAAATGTAAATAAATCTTAGGGATTTTATGATGTCACTGTGACCAACACGTCATCTCACAACGTTACATTCTGGTCAATTCAATATTTTGCTGCTGTTCGTATATGCCGGTATCTTTCATTTCGTATAAATAGTGTACTTTTCGTACTAAAATGTTTAAAATATGTTTGTGCAAATATCTAATATTCATAGTATGTTTGAATATAGTTCTATGTGCTGAAATAATTGATAAAAATGTTGTATTTAGAAATGTAGACAGATCAATCGATTTAACATCACAACTTGTTAAAATAACTACAACTGTATCACTAGAAAATAAGGGATCTGGATCGATAAAAAATATTATTTGGGGCTTGGATTATGGTGCCACAGGAAAACTATCGTATATATCTGTCAGGGATTCTATGAAACGAGAACTCCCAGTATCAACTACACAAGTAGATGGACACGCGGACAAAAATTTATACAACATTAATTTAAATAAAAATGTTGATCAAAAAAAAATATCTTTAACTATTGAAGAAGTTTACATTGGATCTCAGAGACCATACCCTGCAGAGATAACTCAAAAAGAGAAGCAACTTGTTAGATACTTTGGTAACCACTATTTGTTTTCTTTCTATGTCGTACAGCAGCAAACAACTAAAGTTCACGTACGTACAAAAAATATTGAAAGCTATACCAAATTAAAACCATTCACTTTTGCTGACGGCATCATCACCTACGGCCCATATGAAAATATTCAGCCTCTCACAGTAGATAAGCTAACAATTCATTTTGAAAATAATTCTCCATTCCTCACTGTTACAAATTTGAAACGCGACCTGGAAGTTTCTCATTGGGGAAATATTGCTATCGAGGAGACTATTAATCTATTGCACACTGGAGCTTCCCTTAAAGGATCATTTTCTCGGTACGATTATCAGCGAGACAATAATAATGGCGTGAACAGCGTGAAATCATTTAAGACAATTTTACCTGCATCTGCTGAGAGGCCTTATTACCGAGATTTTAACGGTAATATTTCCACTTCTAATATGCGGTTGAAAAAGGATTCCGTGGAATTGGATTTACGTCCCAGGTTCCCGTTATTTGGAGGGTGGAAAACTTGTTACACATTAGGGTGAGTTTAATGTGTTTTTCCATAATTTTTGGAAACTAAACAAAGAATTTCCGGTCAACCTGTTGACAATTATAATTTTTCGAATATTGCTGTTTATCAGAAATCAAAATATGTATTTGATAATTTGAATCTTAGATCGGATGTGTATAAGCTATATAAATATGTGTTTTTTTTGTAACTTTTACATGCATACATACATATAAATCTTGTTTTCTTCTCAAAGTGAGGTTGACATGAACCCCATTTACCATTCAACCAGCAATCATTCCTCGCCAGATATCTGTATTTTAACAAACCACTTTCACTCCACAGACATCCATAATCCTCGTTTATTCTTTCTACTTGGAAACAATCATATCCATCCGCCTGCATACAGGCCGTCCATGTAATCTTTTATTTTAATTTTCACTCTCATAAATATTTTATCCGACAGTCGTATCACATGCACAAACCAATGTAACTGACTCATCCCCATTTTACCACATTTTTCCCAATATTACATTCTTCATACACCAATATATTTCACAATTGATCTCTTCTGGTGTACCCACAAACACCACGCGAACGTATCAACGTTTATCCACACTCAAAATAATATTCATTTCTTTCCCAGCTTCATGTATTCATCAATTATTCTTCACTTTCAGCTAACAACATCATCTGCATACACTTACCAAGATATTACACTTTCACCAATATACACATCATCTAATTCATTCAAAGCTTTTCGTAATAACACATCCGCTCTTAGATTGAGAAAGCCACAGAACACCTTTTTGTTTTTCTTATGTTTTGTACATTTAAACAAATTCTACACAAAACAAAGACAATGGCCTAACAAAATATTCATTAGTAGAGTTTTTACAGCCAAGGGTTCCTTCCATTAGGTGAATTTTAAATGTTATATCGTTTGAAATTTTTTACAAGTAAAGTTCATCTTAATGAAATAAAAAACTACAGTTTTAGACTGTCCTGGATCCTGCTCTGCTCACACCTATAAATTTGCCCTGCTAGTCATGGAATTATAACTATTAACTATTGATTTAACAAATATTCATTCCGAAAGTATAATTTTACATTTAAATTAATGATCGAGTCTATAGATACAGTAATTATAAACAAATACATTCCGTGCTTTCAGAATGAAACTGCTTATTGCCTATAATAATGGATAAGTTTTTATTTATTCAAATTGAATAATAATACCCGTGATTGGGTGTAACATGCATATTATTCTGCGTTATCCGGTAGATTCTTATTTTAATATTGTGAGTGCGGTTACCAGCCGTCAAATACAGATACTCATGGCTGTTAGTGGATTTTTTGAGCTGAAAATTAATTTATTTATTGATATATTATTTTTATATTTTGTTCAGAAAATATTACAAATGAATTTTTAATTGATTTTTACAGATACAGCGTTCCAAGCTACCAATATTTGTTCCACAGTGGTGATAATTACATTTTGAAAATCCGTCTAATTGACCATGTGTTTGATGATATGCAAGTTGATGAGCTCGAAACAACTATAACTCTTCCCGTAGGAGCTAACAATATTCAACTTAGAACTCCATTTGAAGTAACAAGATTGCCGGATTCTGTGGCATACAACTACTTAGATACCAAAGGACGTCCTGTAATAAGATTTAATAAGAAAAATCTAGTCGAAAATCATATTCAAGATCTTGAATTAAGCTACCAATGGTCCAGAATTCTAATGATTCATGAACCAATTTTAATATCTGTTTGTTTGTATGCTTTATTTTTGATTATTATTTTGTATGTGCGATTAGATTTTTCAATTATTTCTAGCAATGATGTTAGTAAAAAACAACAGTAGTTTTTATATTTTTATAAAACAAATTTTCAGTGCCTTGCAAGTTTTGTAAATGTTTATGTTGAATTTTCTTTACTTTCCCTCTGAATAAAATTTTGTTTTGCCTGATAACAGCAAGTTACTAAAATTATTTTGTTCTTATACATCAAATAACTGAATTTCTAGTTTTTATTGATTGGGGATTGAAAATTGTTTAGTTGAGGAGAAATATTACAATAATTTTAATGATTCTTGGCGACATGAATAGATTTCTTTATGTAAATTTAAAATAAACCAATACTTGAAGTAAACTGTTCAATAAATAATTCAACTATTACAGAATGTTCTATTATTTTCAGTTATTTTATGTGCCACAAAAATATTATTTAATAGATGTTTCATTTTTGTCAGTTGCTTCCCCCATTAAAAAATTTGATTAATAGATAAATATTGTTTTGTTTACTTTGAAATTAAATGAATACAATTATTTGAAAATAAGTTATTATTCATGTATTTACTTACATAGTGGTCCTTACACTTAAAAAAAATGAAATTAAACTAAAAAATAAAAATAAAAGCGGTAAGTAAACAGCATAGTATATAAACAATTTTATTTTAATATGCACACATGTAGTTCTGAGATACAAAAACATAAATCACGAACATTAGTGTACATGTTATAATCTATTTCTTCGCGGCTGCCGCTTCGTCTTCGCGTTGATACGTCTGCAGCAACTCCTGTTTCTTTGTAGCGATTCTTTCTTCACGCCGTTTGCGGGCTTCGTGAACTTTTCGTCTGCGTGCCTCAGCTTGATCACTGAAAATTGAATAAAAAAGATTTAGTATCACATCGCTTTATACCAACAAAATAGTTATTGGTTTCATCAGCTCAAAAAAACTATATGGTTTTTGTTTTAAATAAAAATTACGAGAACTGAAACATTTTTTGTAATCCTGTGCGAATACTACTCGAATCAAATAAATATATTCAACTTCGAATTAAATACGCGCCCCTTCAAATTGCTCGATTTTTATCGAATTTTCTTTTTCTTCAGTCTTGTAGCTAAGTTATAGTTTTGATTTATTCATAATTAATTATAAATATGAAATAAAAGCGTTTTCCGGTAATTTCAAATTATCATTGAATGCAGAGCAAACGACTTTTTTCGTCGGCTAGTAATAATATTACAAGAAATAAACATCTCAATTGAAAATTTCTAATAAACCGTCAATTCTGAGAATTATCAACTATGCATAAATTATTCTGTTCCAAAATAAAGAAGCCTTGGTATTTTATTGTTGTAGATGAAAAAAATATTTTTTATTTATTAACTGAAGAATTAATACTATCAGCAGTTCTTCTATAGAAAAATAATAAAGCTTGAAAACTAGATTGATAATAAACGAATAAAGTAAATTAGAAAAAGCAATATTATTCAAAATAACAGAACGAATAACTCGAAAAAGAATGAATAGTTATATTTTTGAATTATTTGAAAAAACGAATATTCGATTCGTGATTCGAATCTATTATTATTCGATTCGAATTATTCGCACAGGTCTAATTTCTTGTAAACTAGAATTATACAAATTGAAACAACATATTATTTGTTAGTTTGAAATAATTTAAATTAAATTAATGTAATTCTAATCAACGATCCTTGTAATTCGAGATTTCGATATAACAAATTATAATTATAGCATCATTTTTGAATTGTTGATAAAAAAAATAATGTATGCATAAAGTTATTTCAATCGAAATCTTCGACAGTTTTGACAACTGTTTTAATGAAAAAAATTGCGTACAAAGCCGAAAATTAAACCCGAAATCTCTCGTTTGACAAGTAAATACATTAGAAAATATAAACAAGATACATACTCAAGCATTTTGGTCCTAGCTTTTTCAGCCTTCTTCTTGTGGATGTATTCCATAAGAACACGCTTATTTTTGAACACATTACCCTTCGCTTTCATGTACAGGGAGTGGTACAAATGTCTATCAATCTTCTTTGCTTGCCTATATTTCTTAAGAAGCCTTCGAAGAACGCGCATACGTTGCACCCACAATTCCTGTAACACACAAAGTTTCAAACGATTAGATCACTTGAAATATTGGTAAAATAAAATATGTTGCAAAATTTAGACAATTACCATTTAAATTAAAACAAACACTCTTAAAACTTGTATATAACTTGCGCTTCTGTTGCTCGTTCAAACATTTAATTGAAAGTGATACACTTTTACAGAATTTATAGAGATTATGCGCAACTAAGATTAAAATAAAAAATTTGGAGGGTGTAATTATAGACCAATCAAGGGATACTGACCTTCTGAGGCATACGGGCATTGGCTGTACCTTTCCTCTTACCAAAACCACAGTGCCTACCCTTCCTTCTTGCCTCAGTATTCTTACGAACTCGGGCTCGAGAGTGAACGGCCACGGGTTTTTTGATGATGAGACCATCCTTAATCAATTTACGAATATTTTGTCCTGTAAATAAATAAAAACATCAATGATTATGAATAAAAACAAACTTTTAAATTTGTAGAATATTGAATTTATAAAACTAAACAAAATACTTGGATCTAGATTAGTTTATAGAGAAAAATAATTGCAATGATTCAAAAACTCTTTGAATTACATAGAATATATAAATAAAAAGATAATGTTTCAATAATATTGTGTAATATTTTTTTACTGATTTATAACTTACGCGAATTTGTGTTCGCAATTTCGTTGATTTCATTAGGGTCCAGCCACACTTTTTTCTTGCCACATCTCATAACAGAGGCTGCTAACCTCTTCTGTAATTTTGACGAACTGTAACAATAAAAACATTAGTTAACGAGGTTCTTCATAATACATGCGAATGAAAAATATGTGAATCTACATATAACAATAATTAGTAGGAAAATGAACTGTTACATATTATTTTAATTTTAATTCTAAGAATTCACAGAACACTGAAAACTGTAACATTCCAGTGCCTAAAACCACATGGTGGAGCAAATACAGATTCACACATTTTAACCATTTTCTGAAACTGTTTGACACTTTATATTTAATGTATTAATGTAATAATGCTAACACTAAATGTTTAAATACTTCAATAATTACTAAATGCTATTATTATTTGATTTTTTTGCTAATGTTTTACGCACCTCATGACTATCGATGCACTCTCACAACGTGTAAAGCACAATAGAGAAATGAAAATGGCTGACTTCTTGTGTTGTACCAACCAAATCAACTTACATCTCAAATTAATCTTAAAAATTTTCAGAATAGCCAAATTAGCTCATAGCATATGATTTAAAAATTCAAATTATTTATTTATAAGGCTACAGAATTGAGTTTTGGCATGAAAATATACTTTTAATTTCAAGTAGTGCAAGCTTTCTCATAAAAGCGGGAAACTTAAATTATTGTAAGACACCATAGCGCTGCCAACAGCGTAATTAAAATAATCAGAAAATAATTTATAAAACAGTTTATTTATACAAATTAAATATATAATCCATAATATATGTTTATCTCAATTAGAATCTGCTATTTGTAAAAAATATTCGAGCACTGTATAAACTGCAATATAATAACTCAAATTCCTACAATATAAAAAAAGAATTAATACAGAACTAATCAGCAAAAATATAATGTATACTTGTTCAATCAAACTGAGTCTCTTTTCAGTTAAAGCTAAAGTTTGTTGCAGTTTTGAATCATCTTTATTAACAACTGCTTTCTGCTCTTCCAACTTTTTTCGTTCTTTTGAATGTTTTGTTTTTACAGATTGGAACCAATACAACGAATTTAGTTGACTACCCTGTTCTAATAATTGAATTATAAAAGCCAATCCTATAATAGAAAATACGATTAATATTTTCTAATAATAGTACCAAGATTAGTAGATTACCCATAGCAAAACCATCATCTGTAAACGCTGCACCCGTTTTGTTTTTTTTATTGATACGATCTTTACAAGTTAGTGAATGTTCTACAAAATTTATTGTCAAAGGTGGAACAATCATGTAAAAATTTTTCAAATGAACATTTTGTGGATTTCGGAATGCTGGTGCAAATGCATTTATCAGTAACTATAAACATTTTAAAAATAGATTTAGATAACATGAATATAATAAAAGGCTATTTCGGCAATTGTGCTACACAGTTACCTTGAAATATTCTGTTGCCTCAGCAAAATTATCTGTTAAATTTTTTATATCACTTTTAAGGCATTCTCCTGCTTTCAGTGTTAATTTAGAGGGATTTTCATTTTCCAAATATTCGTTTAGAGTATTCAAATTTTCAAATGTAGGTAAAAAGCATGTAGCATCGGACAAAAATCTTCTGCCTCCAGATCGAATCAATCTTACATAGCCCATTGCATTTCCTAATTAAGACATTATTGAAATTCGTTTTTATATATGATAATATAAATAATTACCAATATGACTGATCAGTTTTCGGAATAAATCTAAATAGCTTAATCCATTTTCAGTCAATCCTAATTTTCGAATGCCTTGATTGAATTTCTCAGCTCTTTCATACGGATACATCTGATCAAGATCATTTTTATTATCTACAAAATATCTGAGATCTTTCAGCAATCTCGATTTAATCTGTTCATCATACATAAACTGTGAAAAAATATAAAACTTTTTCTGCAAAAATTGGTATGTAAAATTCACCTAAAAAATAAATTATGCAAACACAAAATTAAAAACAATGCATTCGGTAAATGAGATAATCATTTACCGTAGTATTCATAATGCCTATTCCATGGGTACGTATTGAATTGGCGATGTGTGATATATTTATCGTATTCAAATGCTTATTGTTGCTCCATTCTTCAACAAATATCTGATTATTCATATTATATAAATATTTAGAAACAAAAACATGTATGTTCCTCATTATTTCCAAAACATCTAAGCCCTATGTAATAAAATTAAAACAAGTTTAACAAATAAATGCGAAATATAGTATACATGAATACCTGTTCTAAGGTCTGCATAGGCAAATGATCCTGAATAGTTACTAAACCATATTTTAATGACGCAAGCTGTCTCATCTCACCGTAAGTTTGCCAGTCGTGCAAAACAACTGTAGTCAAATTATAAAACATGGTGTTCAAGTAATGCTCAATATCACCTAAAAATATGTTCAAATATATAAATAAACAAAAACATTTAAAGAGAATAATACATAAGGTCCGTACAGAAATACTTCGTCTTGAATACCAATGTTTGTTCTCTCTGGATCAAGAAAAAGTAATAAATGAACAGGGCCTTAATGTATTATGTATAATTAACAATCACGTACCACTAATTGAAATATATTCATCAACAAATCTGTGAGGATGTTGATTTTTAGTTTGAAGCAGCTGATTTTCAAAAAATTGTTCTTCAAAAGGCGAAACAGTAGTCATTTGAAGATGAGAATGCGTTTGTAACCGTAAATTCGTTTCAATTGATTGGCAAAGATGCTGCATGAAATTATTGTTCAACATTTTACGTATTTTAGTAGAAACTGTTACAACATCAGACATGGAATTTGATTCACAGTCAGTTAATGCAGTAAACATAAGCTAAAACAAAAATAATTAAGAAAAAAAGACTTTTTGAATAGTGTTAAAAGTTTACCAACATCCTTGATAAGTCACTTTTACTTTCAAATAGGCACGAGAAGTATACCGGCATTATATATTGATGCCAATATAAAAAGGAACAATCACACAGCTTATAAAGTATTTCTTTTACATTACAAACCAATTCTAATTTTGTCAAATTGCTACGCAATTGTGATAAGGAATCTTCAGCTTGCGCATAATTTAAACCAGCAGCTGAAAGAGCTAATCGAGTGATCAATATTCTATTACTTGTGTATGGGCCATTCAAAACACGTTCAGCAACATTTAAGGATGACAAAACATCTAAATGTTGATCATTGTAAGATTTATCCTGAACGATTCCTTTCTAAAAAAAAAATCAACGTATTTTACATGAATTTTCAAAAGAATTAGAATTACATACTTTTGTGTTTGCAATAATAGTTAGAGCCTGAAATGCAATATGTTGTGAAACTAAATAAATGCAATGAACAAGTGACACGGAATGATGTTGAATAGTGAGATAAAATGCTTTTAATAATTCAACTAATCTGCAAAGAACCAATACAACTGATTTTGTCATTGGTTTTCCTTCGGCAGCATGGAGGTTTGTTATCCATTTTATAATTTCACTTGTACGTTTCATCAATTTTATTCCCTGTACTAAAAGAAGATACTGCTGGTTCAATTGTTTCATTTTGAGAGATGACATATCCAATTTCATTATTGTTTCCATCTGAATCATCCAGTTGGAACCCTAATTTCAATAACAACTTATTATTAAATTCAAGATATGTTTCACATTTAATTAAAATTTTACCTGTGTACATAAAGCGTATGAATCTTTTAGTAAGTTATGCGAACGATTGGCTATGTGAGCTTGGCGGCTTGTGAGAAATGATTTTTCTTCTAATAATTTGGACATAACAGATATATGTTTAATTAAAAATTTTTCTGGGTACCATAAAACGTTTCCAAAAAGTGTACACGCGCATACCTGAAAATATAAAACAAAATAAAGAAAATAAAAGTCAAATTTGGTATAACAATAGATAATTCATGTACTGCTTTTTCAAAAATAGATATATAAACAGAAAAATGGTTTTTTGAGCGCTAATATCACACTATTACCTAAAGAATTATGAGTTGTTTTTTATTTCCCATGAGATGTAGAAATCTTTGAAAGGAATAAATTGATATTATTCGATTTTATCGGATAATGGAATGAAGTTAGTTAATCTTATATGAATAATACTTATATTAGTATAAAAATTGATAATCTTACTTTTTTGTTGACTTCAATCAACCTCTTCAATATTTTCTTATCAATATTACCAAATACATGGTATTGAAAGACAAAAAGAGCATTAACTTGCAACCAAATTTGGGTGAATGATATGTTTTCATCATCCTTCTCTAATTCCGTCAACATATTTTGCATGCAAACAGCAAATTCATTTTTCAGTCCAGAATTTTTTACCGCAGTTATACTTTTATGCTCAATACATCTCTCAATAATTCGCTGAAATAAATATTAATGCTACATTACTGTTGACAATTTCAATTGTGAAGCTCACCTGAAATATATTACCCTTTAAAAGCTCATTTTCTATATCGGTAAGTATTTTACTTAAAAATTTAACTCTGTCCACTTCAATTCCAAACTGACTTGGGCTATGCAGAGTATTCTTTATGGCTCTTTTATAAAGAGTCCAATGTTCTTGAAGCGTGAAACTAACTAATAAATTGTCTAACGTCATGAAACAAACTAAAAGTTCAGCTAGATTATCCAAAGGCTCCTAAAAATTGACCGTAATTAGCTATCAAAAATATTAATTTATCAATTATACTTACAGGGAAGTAAAGGGTAGAATTATTAACATATAGTTCTTTCCCCGATATGACTGATAACTGATGTAAGAGCAAAGAGATGACTTGCTGTGATCTTTTAACAAAAAAATTCAATTCTTGTAGTGTTTCAAGTAATTTACTAAACATCTGCAAATTTTCAGTTCCTTTTCCTATAACTAAAATGATGAATCAATAGTCGAACATTCAAATTAGTATATATTACCTTCTCCATACAAAATAAATTTTGTGTAGTATTTATCTTTGGCTTCATTGACTAAAAAAGTGATTTCACTGCATAAGGACGCTAAACTAGCTAAAATTCTGCTCAATAATTTATTGTCTGAGTGAACAAGCTGGAGTAAAGATATATCTTCCTCTGGTTGAAACTATAAAAATGATATGATATTTGTAAGATAAACCATATATTACGACTTCTAATATTTACTTTCATTTTAATGGGCTTGGAATCAATGCATTTTACTACCGGTAACTGCTCTTCAAATGATTGCAACAAATGATTAAATTTATCCAAAAAAGTTCCATATCTTTGAAGCTGAACTTCAGCAGATAATTCTATAAAATAATTACATTAATCAGCAAAACAGCACAACGTTGCAAAAATATACTTACGATAAGTCTCTTTTTGATAATTGTCTTTGAGAATATCGCCCGATTCCAGCATTTTGTATTATTTTCTTTCCTTAAACTTAGTTTTAATTAATCATAACATAATTATTATTTGAAATTACATTACTCATTTGACAGATAACAACACTTGGCGAATTCAATTATTTATAAAAAAAAGTTTATGAGTATTAAAATATGAGCCTCCTATAAAATTATAAATCATGAAACTGATATATTACGTTTAATGTAGTAAAAATACATGAAAATATGACAAATAAACAATTTGATAGGTTCTAGTTTGACAGATGGAATTAACAATAAGTATGAGATGCGCATGCGTGTATTTATAATAAACCGCAATTTATTAATATTGTTAAGAAGAAACCATTTCAGTTCTTTGGAATTGACGGTATTTGCGCAAAATGAATAAATATGCACAATATTGTCGACGAAAATTATTTTTTTTTAAATATTTTCAGAAATTTTAGTACAAATATGTCTTGATAGATGGCGCATAGCCGGCAAGTACATTGTTTGTTTTGAAGCAAGTTAGCGACGTCAGTTAATGTGGCTCAATAAACTAAAATATTGAGTAAAATACAACAATTTCATCTATAACTTGTAGCTACAATTCCTTTACAGTATGTGAGTGACTTGTGGTATAAAAATCACAATGTCGCGCTCTCGGCAAAGAGCGGTAAGTTGTTTTGATATATTTATAGGTTAGCTTTACTATTAATGTGTTATTTGTGTACAGAATTGGGTGAATAATTTGAGACAGCTTTTATGTAGCTGCTGTGAGGATGAAACAGAAGCAATAAAATATTTGGATTTAACTCATTCACTTCTTGGCGAAATTCCGGCTGAAGTTTTCCAATGTCAACGTACTTTAGAAGCATTACACTTAGATTCAAACCATGTAAGTCATTTAATTTAGCTATGGAAGGTATTATAGATGTTAATGTTTCCTTATGAATAATTATTTGCTTTTATTCTAGGTTGTGGAGCTACCTAGACAACTTTTCAACTGCGATGAGTTACGCGAGTTGTCAGTTAGTGACAACGAAATAAGTTTCATTCCTCCTGCTATCTCATTCCTTCAGAATTTGCAAAAATTTGATGTCAGTAAAAATGGTAACTATAATTTTATTTTTTATACAGTAGCCTTAGTTTCGTTTACGTATTCTAATCATAGTGAAAAAAGCGCCAACATTAATTTTACGTCAATATCGAACAAGAAATTTATACATAAATTATTCCAGCTGTAACTACTTTACCAGATACAATTCGTCAGTGCAGTAGTCTTTCTTACCTGGATCTAAGTATTAATCCATTAGAGAGATTGCCCGAAGGACTTGTTAACATTGTATCTCTTCAAGAGTTATACCTCACAGATGCGTATTTGGAATTTCTTCCAGCCAATTTTGGAAAATTGGTAAATTTACGCATATTAGAATTGCGCGAAAATAATTTATCTACTCTACCGAAGACAATGAACCGTTTGGTATATCTAACCAGACTTGACATTGGTTTCAACGAATTTCAGGAACTGGTGAGTAATTTTGTTGTTAATTTCATTAATTTTCTACTGTAATTTATCTCTACTGTTTCTTATGTTATCTGTCTTTCCAAAGAATTGAACGTAAGTCAAAATAAAAAAATATATGATTGCAAGATATGCTTAATTATCTTCTTTTTCTAGCCTGAAGTAATTAGTTCGCTCCAGAATTTAACTGAATTATGGATTGATGGTAATCATATTAAAAAACTAAATCCATCTATTGGACAGTTGCGCAAAATGATTCATTTTGATGCAAGTCAAAATAATTTGGCCAGTTTGCCTCGCGATATAGGATACTGGACTAAAGTACAAGATTTTTATATATCTAATAACGAACTAGAAAGTTTACCCAGTTCTATTGGAAATCTTATTAATTTAGTTCGTTTGAAACTAGAAGAAAATAGTTTGAGATCTCTGCCTGACACAATTGGCAAGCTAACTAATTTAGAAGAACTTATGCTTACCCATAACTACTTGTCACATTTACCTGGTTCAGTCGGGTTATTGAGAAAATTAAAAGTATTGGATATTGACAAGAATTATTTGACGGACCTTCCTGCTGGTAATTATATTTATTTATTATTTTCGTTTATAGATTCAATTGGTATTTTTATTGTTTCAGAGTTAGGAAGTTGTGTATCTCTTTCAATTTTAAGTATTCGTGAAAATAGACTTGCAGAAATACCAGCTGAAATTGGCCATTTGTACAATTTAAAAGTTTTGAATCTGGTAGATAATCTTATAAATTACTTGCCAATGTCGATTTTAAAACTGGATCAACTAAGTGCTCTTTGGTTATCTAATAACCAGAGTCAACCTTTAATGCCATTGCAACAAGAAAAAGATCCGGAAACAAATACGAATGTTCTGACCTGTTTTATGCTACCCCAGCAGAGATCACCTCATCCCGAACCAGGTATTCAGTTCTTGATGTGCAAATATCATTACTATTTGAATTTTACATTTTTCAAAAGTTATCTATTTAGGACGATATGTTATAACAAGATAAATATTCATTCATTTAGTACTTCTGCTTTGCCAATTTGATTTATTTGATTTATTATAAGGGCCTGTACCTGAAGATGACTCTAGCTCCAGACCAAGAGTTACACCTCGCCATATTTATTTCGCACCTAACATTAGTTCTCCGTATGAGCAATCAGGAAGATTAACCAGAGCACCTACTCCATATCCTAAAGAACTTCGAGCTTTGGCCAAACATGCCAAACAAGTACAGAAGAATCTTACCGTTTCACAAGCCAGATCGGTAAGTTTGCACTTTTTTCACTTTTATTTTAAAGACTAATTAAGAACGTACTTGAATATAAATTTCTGGCTCAGTATTGTTCTTTCGTGTAATATATTTTTTTAACAGTCTGTGATTTTGTATTTAACGAATTATCCTAAAGCTAAAACATCGTTGTTAAATTGAACCTAATGTCGAGAAAATTGGAAATATGAGCACACTATATCTTATCAAATGTATGAGATGGTTCACTTATTTTTATTTCAGGGAGAAAGGATACCACCTCAAGCTCAAGGATCTCTTGAGATTAAAGAAGCAACTGTCAAAATAAAAATGAGTCCTTCATCGCAAGTGGTGGATACTGTATCCCCACAATCAGTTGAAGCACTGTCTGAGCCTTTAGTTTCCCCTCTTAGCCATTCTAGAGAAATAGAAATTACTCCAACACCAGATTCAAGCGTATCATCTCTCCCGTTAGCTTATGAAAGTACTCCAGTTATTAGGGAAGCAAAAAATATCCGTACAGATACTCAAACTAGTACAGTTGTGCATAATCCGACACCACAATTTATTCAGGTGGCCCCAGCTCCTGGAAAGAAGGCCATAGTACCTCCACCGTATCATATAGCTGCTGCTTACTCCGTAAAAGCTCAGTTTTTCAATCCAGAAACTGCTACTAATCAGCCGATTGCTGGAAGTAGTACAGATCAAACAAAAATTACCACACCAAGTAATACTATCTCAGCAGTATCTAGTCAGCACAGTGGACAAACAAGTACCCGTAGATTATACTCAGGTAGAAAGTCATTTCCGTACATGCCTCAAAATCCAAGTTTGAGCGAGTCTTCTCGAGCAGAATCTCCAACATTTTTATTTAGCGAGCGTAGTGACTCACAAAATACTAACAGAAATTTGAGACCAAATCGCATTTCACCCACACCAATGTCTTCCGATGAAAACATCGCGTCTCGAAATATTTCTGATTTTAGTCATTTTATGGCAAAAAATGTACCTGATACAGAATATCACAGCCGTCAAATAGCAGCTGCTGGTAAACCTATTTTAGATACTTCCGGCTCTTCTTCAGAATCAAAAACTGCTTCTGATGCTGGTGGACTCAGTGAGCAAAGTCATTATACTTTAAAACCATCAACAAAGGAATCTTATCAAGATGATCACGATAAGCAAGTAAAGGAAAAATATCAAGATGATTACGATAAACAAGATGAAACTAAAAGCGCGATTCAGTCTACCAGTGAAAAATCTACTCAATTCGGCCCTGATAATGCAGCTTCTTCAGCTATTCAAGATCCAATTTGTTCTGGTTCGTTGTCATCTAGTGAAGTCGGTATTCCTAGAAGCACTCGCAGTTCAAATGTTTATTTGACTCAGTCTGCTGCATCATCTCTTTCGTCAGGGTTGCAGCATACCTCAATTAACTCTGGCACTAATACCCAAATAACTAGTTCTGATGTTAGTGAGCTAAGTACTCGTACCAATTATTCTATTCAAAGACCACATCTAAATTTAGATGAATTTGTTTCGGGAACCGAAACTACTGCTACATCAAATATTACTAGCTCCTTAGCTACGAGTTCTTATAATCCAAGTGAATCGAGTAGTAGCGAACCAAGCAGTCGTTCGAGCTTCAAGTTATTAACACCACCTGCTCCACATGTTATTAATCCATCTATTTCAATGTCGCCTATTGTCGAACGTGATAGTTCTCGTATGAGCTCAGACCCGTTTGCTGATTCAGTGGAATGTGATTTGGGCGATAGTGGGAGAAACATATCCGACACATCAAGCAAATGTACATCTCTAAGATATAATATATTGCCGCAAGATAGAAGTTCAACTACTATTACAGGAGAAACTTTGACTAGTTCAGAAACTTCAGGTTCTCATGGAATTTCTACGACTAACAATGATTCTGAAAGAAAGACTTATTTAGGCCATACAAGTCAAGCTCAAACTTCAACCCAGTCAACTCAGGTTATACATGGTCACTCAGGGCGTGCAATAACTTTGGAACCAGCAAATTATGCTTTGCAAGATATAAGGAACAGTACTTATTCAGGTCATTTAGCTCAACCTCAAGCTTTATCACTTCAGTCTTCTCATTTAGATCAGCAATCTCAGGCTTTGCCGTCATCTCAGATTTTTTCGTCTCGTCCAAATCAGTCTCCTCATGTTACGTCCACCCATTCAGGTCAGTCCTCCTTTCCAGATTTATCAGTTTTTTCGGGTTGCTCGTTCCAGTTGACACCTAGTTCCTTCCATCAAGCATATTTGGCTCAAGGACAGGGTATATACCCTCATATGCATTTATCTCATTCAAGTCAGTCACCGTATCAGTCTTTGTCGATTCATTCTGATCAGACTCCTCCAGCTAATTCAACTCCATCAGTTTACTTCGGTTTGTCGAATCGTTCTGTTCATTCGAGTTATACTCCACGTTCAGTTCATACTGTACAGTCAATTCATGCTTCACAATCGAATCAAAATTTTTCTCCAAGACAGTCTGGATATTGCAGTCAGTCTGCTGAATCTGATATGGTGGATAGCGCTTGCGGATCAAAAGCTAGTCTGAATGAAACCTCGATCCGTACTTCAAATCCTGTTGTATCAGATAATGATAATGCCTCTACAGGAGATCACGAAAACAATTTTGATAATAAACCAAGATTTTTCGTACAAGATAAGCCTGCTCCTGGACAAAATATAGTGGCTCCTACACCCAAACGTCCGAATGCAGCAGATAAATCGTCTCGAATTCCGTACCTAACATCTCCAACTATGCGTCGTGCTACTGGATATATTATATCTGAGCCATCGTCCCAAATGTCGTCATTACAGTCTCTAACAATTTCACCAAGAAGTGCCAGACGAGATTTATCTCTAAGAGAAGTTAAATCGGATACTGCAATTGCTCCTGGTGGATCTGGGATAAGGAAAACTAGGATACCAGGACCTAATACTAATTTAAAACCAGTGTCACCTGAATGTAATCGTGGAAAGAAATGGGTTTTTGGCCAACATAAGAATGCAACTGTTATGAATGTTCTCATCCACAAAAATCCTGATCTTGGATTTTCCATCACTGAAACAGCAGACAAGGTAAGTTTTAAATTACTGGTGCTTGAAATTTTTGAAAAGCTCAGTTATACAATAAAAAAAATTTTAGGGAATATTTATCGACGATGTGAAGCATCAAGAATGCCTGAGTGTTGGCGACAAAATTCTAGAGGTAGAAGGAATTGACGTGACTATGCTTCGTAAGGAAGAAGTGATGGAAATTCTGCTGGCTGCTGGCAGACATATTTGTATGATGATTTCTCACATTTAACTCGTTTTAAACGATCGTTGGTTATTTGTTTGTGTTTTTTATGTTTAATGTGTTATCGTTTCATATAGTTTAAATTATTTAATTCGACTGTGAATAGCTTCGAATGTTGAGTTTAACTTTCGTTGAATTGCGTGGTTAAATTGTCATTATAATAATGTTAAGTTTAAATAAAACCCATTATTTCTTAATATTCAAGTTTCGGCCTAGAAGATATATTTTTTTTTAATATGTATTACGTGAATTTCTGTGATTTTTAATTCATGTGGTATCTAATTTTTCTTCTTGTATTCTCATGTTTCGAATGTTGGACCAAATTTTTGAAAGGATTTTCTAATTATAAGTATAACATTCTAAAAGTTCTGTGATCAAAATTTCAAAATTCTCATAATTTTAAATAAATGTGATGTACCATATAACTAGATTGTTTTCTTTGTAGTAAGAAAACCAATTGTAAAAGACTGCCATATAAAACTTTTGTATATTTATGTTTGTACGCGTTTACAAAATATTTATTTATGTGATGTACTAAAATTCTAATATTTTAACACAAATACAACTGTTAAATTAAACTTATTGTATTTATTTTATATCACATTGTTTTATCACATGGTTTACAGAACATTCAACATCGGAATCGTCGTCTGAGTCATTGGGGCTTAAAATTTCTGAACTTCCTAAACAAATTTCATAAAACTTTGTGCTGACAGCTGACGATGTTCTGTTCGCTTCAATAGTGTTATAAAGACAATACAAAAAATTTAGCAAACATTTTAAAGTACCCTCCCGTAGTTTCTGGAAATCTTTTCCTGAAATTGAGAAAATAAAGGTTAATAGTACAGGCTGTTTAGGAAAAAGCTGATAAGCTTCAGATAGAAAGATAAACACAATTTTGATGACTTTGCGTGATTTCACATAAGATAAATTTAATACATTAGAATTGTCGATTCAAAATTAATCAAATCGATCTACCTGAAACTTGTCACATATTTTCTGAATTTATGTATAAATACAGTTCTTAGAGCTCAATAAATATTTCTTCAATTTTAATTATTACCTCTTGGTAATCGAATATTTCTTAACGATATGGTTCTTTGAGTTAGCGATGCTGCAAATCTTTTTAGTAAATTTAATATTATTGATGTTTCCATTGGTTGCAGATGTAATAAAACTCTCATCAAAAATTCCAAAACATACTGACTATCCTAGAAATCAAACAAATATTTAAAATTAAAATTTCCGAACAACTTAATGTATACTATTTACTAATACTACATTTATTAGAAAATAATTAAATTATCAAAAACGTAAAATATTCTTACTATATTCAATTTTTGGAGACACAATTCTGGACGATTATTATAAATAACAATATTTGATAAATCTTCTCTAGTAATCACAGGAGTTTTTAAACTTTCTAGCCAGTCATAAAGTAATCCAGACAAAACTGCTAATTTTTTCTCAGTTTTTAATCGTGACCAGGTTGTTTGACTACTATTTAAATCAGCTTCGAATTGCCGTATATATTTTCTAGTAGATTCATCCAGAGAATTATGATCCAAAAGTAATGCATCTACAACTTCTTGTACTGAGTAAGGTTGTGCTATTTCGTGAGGACTGCCACACTGCATTTGTGAAAGCAGCTGAAAACATTTGTTTTCTCGTAGATTTTCATCAATCATCCCTCCATAAATATCATTTAGTAATTCTAAAATGGAATAATAGCAGATAAATTAAACAATAAAAATATAATTTAAAATATCAAATATTGAATGGTTAAGAGTGTTTTAGGAACAAAATTATGCCGACTATATTTATTGCAATTTTTTTTTCAATAAATCGATGTATTTCATTTAATTGACATGCATCTTCGTGCCTATAACAGTAAATTTGATTCTTTTTATAGATTCCCATTTAGAAACTTGTAATCAACGAATATTACTTCTGCTCCCAGCAAACCACAAATTTAATCAATTACATTTTTTGCGGTTTCTGTCTTTCAAAGGCGGATGACATTTGAAGTAATTAACTATTTATTTTCATAATCAAAAAGCATTTTTAATTTATTCATGTTTCGCAAGTCTTAATCGATATTAATTTGTGGAAAAATAGAACAAACTAATAAAGAACTATTAAAAAAAAAGACGAACAATTACGAATAGGACTTATATCTTGAGGGTTCCGTACCATTATATAGATGTATATTTGTATAAAACTCCTTCCTTTCGTACTGTTATATGACCGTAAAGTGAAAACTTATTTTTATGATTTCTATTATAATTGTAAGAAAGAAACTTCAAAATTATTTTCGGATTTTCGCTTTTACTTGAGCTATGGGACCTTCCTTCGTGCCAAATTTCAAGATTCAAGATCAACTGAAAGTATCTTATAGGATTTGATGTGTCAGCCAAGCCAATTTTTTTTATTGCATTGATTTTTCACGCTGTTTTGGACTTAAACTAATAATTTTATTGAATAAGATTTCATACCCGTAGAGCTATCACTTGATGAAATTGCTGCATTTATTATCTGACTGCCATTTTCTGATATTGAGCTATCTCCGTTGGATCTTGCAGATAGTTCTCCTAATATTCTAGAATTATCTTCTGTTGGAGTTGTTAAACCTACTTCTTTTTGACTATAATTTGATAAAGTTTGTTGTGCTGAAATATAATTTGAATTTGCAGTCTAAGTTCAAAGTGATTAATAGTTTCTGCAGAAACAATTAAGTGGAAATTGTATACGGAAAGGAGACATATGATCTAAAACTTTATAATTATTTGCGTGTTTGGAAAAGAATATCAATTATATCAGCTATGTTTTACGACAATTTTAAATACATTTTATATTGCGTTCAATATTTAATATTGTCTATCAAAAATTGTATTTTTTTATAAATATAAAAGTATAACAGTTGAAAAATTAAATTATGGAATAATTTTCTCTAGTATATATTTATGGAGATAATAATTTGAGTTCCTGTCAAGTATAGATGATTAATTTTATTCAATTCACGATTATCATTACTTGAAGAGATATTGATAGGGATTCTAGAACCGAGCGTTAAGTCACGTCAGCGTTACTTAACGTCAATAGTTTTCACGCCCTAACGTCAAAATGGTATTCTGAAATGTCAACGTGAAAGTTGAACGTTAATTTACACTGACGTTTGATTAACGCTAGCGTTGTATAATTCATTCCAAATTCTATGAAATGCGTGAAATTCAGCCAATCAAATTACAAGAAATTTAACAATTTGTTGTCATATTTCATTTTGACATTTCATACTTTTTAATCTTCTGGGTGGAAAATTTTCTGTGTGATCTGGTTATTATGAAGAAAATAGAGGAGAGAAAAGAGTGTTACATAGTTTCGTAAATATTAAGGAAACTATTTGACATATTCATTTAACCAATAAATGCTTCAAAAAACTATTTCCAATCCATATAAAATGTTATACAAGCTTCCAAACTGTGAATCATTTATTTTGCAGCATATAATCCAGCATCTTTTCATACACGAAAATAGTAGAGAAAAAAAGCAAGATATATATCAAGAACGCGGTAGTGTATGCTAATTCTTCAGTAATGGTTCAAGTAGAAGCTCAACTAAATCTTGATTAAATGTTTGTACTAAAAAATTAGATCAACGGCAGTTGAGTTCATCGGTTTAAAAAATTAACTTGAAATAGACAAAGCCTCCCATTCTGATGAAGCTGTTAATGAAAATAGTATTACCTATGTATGTATATGTGCAGAGAATTGATTTTAGTGAGACCATAACAGAGTGAAAAAAAATAAAAATTAGAAGATTTTGAGTTTTTATTTCAACAATCAATCTCTTCATTACAACAGTGATTATCTCAATTGGAAAGTAAAATTTCATTATGATAACAAAAAGACCGGAATCAACGGAGTGAGGAATATACGTTAAGATATCTACATTCGAAATTTTTATTTCAACAATCAACCTCTTGATGACATCAATAAATATCTTGATTGGAAGGGAAGATTTCATTCTTATTTTATTGAGACTTTAGTCATATCTGCACGTTGACAAATTTAGTTGTCTATCAGAATATATACTGTTCAATTTATAATATAGACTCATATAATTATCTGATCTTTGTTCACGATTGGAAAAGAAATGATAGATATTCTAAAACATCAAGTTACTTTTAAACTCACACTGAAAAATTTGGAATGCTTCCTAATTTTGCAAATTTGGTCTTGGAGTAATAATTCAAATCTTGAGTCTGAGGGAATTTTCTAATTCTTGAAAGTTTGATCTTGTTATGTGATACCAATGTCGAATTTGCTCATCTTTGTCGCTAAATGTTGTTTCTTCTACTTATTTTGTGAAAGTAATTGGATTTTTCTACTATTCTTATATAAATAACCTGAAAACGTAACACTTAACGCTGTCAAATGGCTAGCGTAACTTAACGTCGACTATCGGCGTGAACTTGAATCAACGTTCAGGTTCAGAATACGAAAATGACAAAACGGGAGTTAAGTTCACGTTAACGCTCGACGTGAATTAACGCTTGGTTACAGAATCCCTATGATTGTGTTTTTATTGCTCATTTCTATTTAGAATTAAAAAAAGAAAAAAAAATTATGATCTTATCGTGAAGTTTTCACATGAATTCAGTTTATGTTGGTCTATTTGTTTTTTGTTTGTTATTATGCAAATATTTTTTCTGCTAAAATAATATCAAATGAAACTGCAAATTTTATTGAAAAGATAATAATCTAACATTTTTATGTATGTTAGGTAAATATTAAAAAATAATATTTGGAAATAATATTTAAAAATTACATTTATACTAATTTCTTCCGATAATAAATCTCAAATATTTAAATTCTTGATTATTCTGTTTCCTATTCATCAAAACATATGTAACACTTATTTTTAACCTTATTTTTAGTGTTGAATGTTTGTAAAACGTAAAACTTCGTTTATTTACCTTATGACAGATAGAAGTATCGCCATCATAAATTATCGCAAATACGGGGGATGGTAGAGTCGAATTTAATTGACTCATACTGTACGGATACGGACCACAAATATATTCTTCACAGATTTCTTTTTAAAGATAATTTATTAAAAATCGAAATGATTTGGCAACTTTTTTTTTTATGATGACATATGTTTGAAATAAATACAAAATTTCTATGTGAAATGACCTATTTTATCAAATTAATAATTTATTTCATTTGGTAACACTTTTGTCATTTTTAAACTACATGTACGAAATTTTCGCTATCTAAATTTTAAGTATGTATAAGTTTAAAATATTGCGTGTTTTGGCGTCTTTAATATAATATACAAGTTCCACTGGTAGCACGAATAATAATCGATCAACAATTAGCATATACAAACTTTTATACTTACAGCCTGTTTCTGTGTGCTGCGGGCTAATGCTGTTTTTTCGGTTTTTAAAATTGAGTTTTGTTACTAGAAAATTTTTTGTAAATGGCACATTTCCAATTGCGAATTCATCACACCAACAGTTTGAGAGTAAAAGAATTCTTTCACATATTCGATATACTATCTAGAACCAAAATATTTTTTTTTTGTCCAGTTTCAAATTTAAAATGGGCTTACTCACTTTGGGTATATTTTTCAATGATCGTTCTTCGTAACCATGTAAAATAATTCTTTGATATCTCAAAAATTTTGATAATGATAAGTCTGATGATTTTTTATCTTTTGAGTGATGTGTTTGAGATGGATCTCTAGAAAAAATATTTTTCCTAAAATAATGTAAAATAAATTTTATTCTCATTTCTAACTTAAGCGACAAAGAAAAGAATGAAAAGTAGTGCTTCGTTCCCAAAAATACGAATATTATTTAATTTTTTTTTTTTCAATAGTCAAGATTGGTATGAATTATGGTGTTAAAAAATTTTCGTTATAAAACGACGACATTTTTGACATTATTACGGAAAATTGTGAACTATACTTCTCAAAAGAATAAAGTAGGTATAATTGTCTTTTCAAGGCATGAATTCCCTGACTTTTCCAGGTTTTCTCGGTTTTCCAGGTCTGTGCCAATTATGATAGTTCATTTAATGAATTTTCAAGTTGATGGATATTAAATGATCTCATGAATTGTCTTACATCTTCAAAAGAAGAAGATAAAATAAATGTAATCTCTGGAAATAATTTTTCGTAATAATGACAATTTAGTGTGTTAAAATTTGATAATAAATTTTCAAGTTGATGGATATTAAATAATCTCATGAATTGTCTTACATCTTCAAAAGAAGAAGATAAAATAAATGCAATCTCTGGAAATAATTTTTCGTTATAATGACAATTTAGTGGGTTAAAATTTGATAATTTTGTCTTCATATTTGAAAACTTAAACCTACCCACAATAATTCAAAAATATTTGAATTATTTCAATCATCACAGAATTTTGGAAGTGATGCATTCAAATAAGCCTATTTCCAATTTGGGATTATTTTCTGTTGAAAATATTTAAAAGCGATCAAATTCGAATAGCCATATTTAATACAAATCTATTTGACAATTTAAAATCTAAATACCTACCTTCTACTGATATAGTTCTAATTTTGCATTCAATACATAAATTTAGAGCTTTTGATGTTTAAATGAAAGACAAAAAATCAATAAACTTGGTTATTAAATATTAAAAGCTTGTTTATTATATTTCCGAAACAGAAAATCCACTTAATAAATTTTCAGGACTGATAATATCTGACATAATTATTTGATTTCTTTTATTCTAGAACGCCTTACTAGATAAAATTCAAGATGCGAAACACTAATAACTATGCATGAAATTTATATTCAGACATTAGAACATGATTATTAAATATAAATTAGCATATTGACATTCGATTAACGAATTGCAAATGTTTCGTTTATTCTTGGAAACATTTTTATTACCCGGGTGAAAAATGAAGATATTTTGTGGTTTCACTTCCAATTTACAAGCAACTGATATTAATTTTGATAATATGTACTTATTGAAGCATTTTTCTTCTGCAAATTGTAAACATATTATGATTACAACCGGAAAAACAGGTAAAATCAATTATTTATTAATAGCGCTTTCAGCTATACATGCAATTGTAATTCAGAAAGATATGAATAATAAATTGAACACTAATAAATTAATTTTGTTAATGAAAAAAAATCGACTATAGTATGCTACGTGGTCAGTCAAATTTAAGGAAAATACCAAGAATGTACTTAATTTTAACTGGTTTTAATAAAAATGAAATATTCAAGGTCATACGACGTAGATTATGTTATAGACATTGACTGATTATGTTGATAATATTTACCAATAAGCACACGATAACAAATGAACAGCACCCCTTTATGTCTATCTTTCTCTGTTTTGTTGACAAATGGAAATTAACATAGTCTACGTCATAAATTATTCAATAATATTTTTCTGAAACACTGAGAATATCTGAACAATTCCAAAAAAATAGGGGGATATATTTTTTTGTTATGAAGATTAATAAAAAACAGTTAGAAGCATAGAACAGAAAAAGTACTTATTATTCATGAAGTCTTCCTTAAACAAACTTTCTATTCACGCATGAATATTAGGTTAAATTATAATAACATATTTTTTGCAATACACGCTTTAAATTATAACTAATAATTGCCTAGAAGTCCAGATTACTTAATTAAAACTTTTCATATTTAAATAATCCTGATAAGACCAAAATAGCATAAGCATTGTAGAGAAAATTAAAATATTTTTGTAATCAGATTAACTCTTTAATTTATTATTTAGGGTAGAATAATTTGATATGAAAATCCATTAATTTCGTTTGCTTTTGATGTGGCGTCTATGAATTATTAATTTACTTATTTCGACTGCCATTTGTTGGGTTTTTAAACATTTTTAGTTGGTATCTATTTAAAATAAATGATCAATATTCTAGCAAATTATCAGTTCGTAATATAAATAGAGTATTATATCAAGTATTTTAAATAGAGAACTAGTATTTTCAATAAAATATAAATAAGCATAGTGTCAGAGCTGACATTACCCGAGCAAATCTGAATTCATTGGTTTTTTTATCCAATTAAAAATAAATCATAAATTTCTCCATGAGCTACCCGTAACATAATATTATGAACAGCTCTAAGGTTAAAGTTAGATTTTTTTGGGTTTTTATAATAAAATAAATCATTTCATTGAGTGTATACTAGGTGTATTTTTTAATATAATCGTAGCTCAAACCTCGTACTGACTCAAACATTCAAAAATCAAAATTATACCGATCAAATAAAATTTAGTTACTCAATGACTAAATTATTTATGTTGATAAAAATATTCGTATGAACTGACTATTGAATAAATTACTTCAATTAATTAACTGAAGCATTGAACAAATAAATAGAAATTATCCATTATTACTTTTGCTGGATCAATTTTTTCTGAATTACTTTTACGAAATAAAGTAAATAGAATTTTTCCAAGTGTTGGAGAAACCAATTTAAAATATAGAAATAAAAAATTCACTTACTTTATATTGTAGACTATACATTGTGGAAGTATATATTGAGCAAATTCTTGGATGCATAAAATTTGACCCCTTGTTTGGACAGAGCCTGGTCTTTTTAATCTAATGAAATTTATAGCATCGTTGGCTTTAACTCTTAGAATGTACACTAAGTAACACGCTATCAGCACTCCGGTTCTGCCTAGACCTACAATAAAAAATAGTTATTCAAATTTTGAAAACACGGAATTTCACATTTATTTTTGTTATAAGTTCGCGCAACTGTTCGAGCCTTTTGGTCTGTTGCAAATTGCATGCTTTCCAGTACTAGGCTTTGAATCACTTTCAACTACTTCACGTTACAAAAGCATGCAAAGTGTTGTCATAGAAAAAGACATTTTTTTAAATATAATTGGAATTTTCTCTATGCCCGGAAAGGTAAATTTTTAACCCTCAAAAAGGCATGCGGTATAAAATCGGTGAACCCCAACTGTCACCATCTCCCGGTTTAAGAGCTGAAATTTTGGCGGTTTTCATTATTAGATAAGACCTGGATACATAATTAGAATCCACGTTTAATAAAACTTTATCATTCTGAAGAATCTGCAAGAAGTCGCTTAAAATTTCATTACAAAATTATCAAAATATAAATTATAATCCTATGCTTATAAACACTTAAAAGCCTTCCATACAATTTTAATTATTTAATTTTCATCTTTCTTCTTGTTAATAAATAAAAAAAGTCACAGTTTTCATTCATTTTGTGTACATGCTTATCCAAATTACACTGCTGAATGTTTTACAATAGATAATTGAAAATCGGTTTATATTTCTCTCAGATATGTGGGTAAAAGAACATATGTCAAATGATAACTTGTTTTTTCATATTAGGCTACGGTTGGAGTTGTGCTGAACTTGAAAGTTTCAAATGAAGCTTATTACCTGCATGACAGTGTATTGCCACTCTTCCTTCTTTTACTGCAAATGCTAGAACTTTCACCATGCTTAAGAGACTTTGAAGAGATGCATTTCCGTAATCTTTCCACGTGAAATTGTAGTAAAATACTTGAAAATAAAACAATTATTAATAATAAATAGACTTTTTTGGTTTTAATTCTGTATATTTAATTTTATTTTTGACGTTTCGACTCTCTAACCGAAAGTCATCATCAAATCAAATTATTATTATTTCGGATGATTTTCCTGAACACAATATTGTACCACATTAATTTAAAAAATACAGAAAGCCAGTAAATGTCAGATGAAGAAAAGATAAAAGAAAATGCTGTTGTATGTTGTATGAACAAGCTACCACATTAGCATTACTTCACACAAATTGCTTTTTTATTCCGAAGTGTCAATTAGCTGCAGTACTCTGAATTAATGTAGGTTACATAAACTTTAACTTTGTTTTTTTTTTCATTTATTATCGATTAAAAGAAGAAAACTAATTTTTCTACTTTCATTTTACCAGGCTTTTTAAGTGGTAGGAAATTATTGCTGGTACAAAAGAAGAATCACAATTCATTACAAATTTAAAAAAAAAAAAACACTATGTAATTCTTGTTCATGTAATTAATGAACAAGTAATAGTAAACAAAATTTTCGAGCTAAACATGGTCATGAATAATTTAATTATGTATTTTTCTGAATAGATTTTTCCTGATAGTAATCTCCAATTGGTTTGATACAAATTAAATTTTATGTATGTTTGTACAGTATGTACAATAGATGAATACATTTAATATTAATGATGGTATTATGAATTAATCATAGTATTCATATAATATTCGCCACCATTTTTAGAATTTATATGTAATTAGCAATTAACTACGGGCAAAGCTCAATTAATTGGTTCACTTATGTAATAAAAAAACAAATGTAACCTCAGTCAAGAATCTAATATACATAGGAAAATCTTGAATAAGGTTACGTTTTTTCAGATTTGTTTAATGTTTTTTGACTAAAATATGACTTCAAAAAGTGATATTTAAAAAAAAAAAAACCCAGCTTTGGTGCCATTTACTTTAAAAATAGGGTGGGTACCATCTCCAAAGTGTCTTCTACAAGACAGACTAGTTTATTTTTGGTTTTAGTTCAACACAAAAAAATAATCGTGCGTATAGGGTACACTGTCAAAAGCCGGTTTTTGTGAGTAGAGAGAGCGGTGGAGTGTCGAATTAAAAAAAAATTATTCGAGTTTACATTAAGCTCTACAAGATAGGCTATTTTGTTTTTTTTTCAATTGCATGTGACAAAAAAGTTTTTCCATGTAACAAAAATCCTAGATTAAATCAGGTATTACTCGTATAAATAAACTCATCACTTCAATATAATTTATAAGTATTTTTCATGATATACGGAAAAGAAACAAAAGTAAACGGTTATAAATGTACATTTTTTGCATAAGCGCAAAAAAATATTCTATGTATGTATATTAATTTTTATATTTATAACAGCACGTCAAGATTACAATGATAATAAAATACGCGTACGATACAGTAGTAATTTATTAATACGAAAATACGCCCGCATGAATAATAAATTAATACGAACTCTTCATAAAACTGTGCATAGGAATAAAAGATACATATCTTAATGAAACAGATATCAGCTTGAAAACATATACATACTTATGTTTCCCTGGATTTATAAGTACTTCTTATCCTAATTACACAAAATACCTGACATTTTCAAAAATATGTCACGGTCGGTACTTTATTTGTTTTTGTTTAGCGTGTAAAAGAGCTATCTGAAGCATATGCAAAATATGTTATATTAGGAACAGTGAAAAATGCGCTAAAAATTACACATAAGAAAATTCTATTTTAGAAACTGGTCCGGTTAAATTTCATTGTTTCAATTTATAGCATGCTACACATACAATAAGACATCAAATCATTTTTTTTAAACACGCAAATTTTGTATGCAACTTGATGTGCTTATAAGTGCTGCATGTATACATTTTATTGATGAAAAAAAATCGTTCTCTATAATTATATAAATATTTCTGAAAATCTGAAATATGCTATTGTCGACGGATGTTCTTAACTTAGCTTATAAAAAAACTTATCTTTTTCTAAACAAGTTTTTTTTTTTTTAATTTCTTTTGCTTGTTACATAAATACAATTCACGTCGAGAAAATTCAATTTTGATGAACAAGGTGTGCAATAAAAATAAAAAGGGACACTTTCAAAATAAAAATATGAAATTTTGAAGCACTGTAATGAAAGAGCTTAGAAGGATAAATCAATAATATGTTTATTTGATTTAATACAGTGAGCTAAATAACAAACAGAAAAGTTTTATTCAACATGAAGTTCACACACTGTATTATGTAGTATTTACTGAGTCAGTATTTTTAATGAATAACCAATATCCATAAAGTATCAGTACGTGATATAGATCAGCATTATAGATGATTTGTCATTATATCAAATAGATGGTCAGAATTTATAATAAAATATATCCAATTTGGATAGTTAACAACATAAGGAATCAGATTTTATGCTGACAAAGCCACCAAAATTTACGGAAAAGTTTCAAAAAGATTTGTTGAGTAAATTACCTATTTTTGATACGAAATACATGTTATTATGACTTTGAATTCAGTCGTAAAATTCATAAAAGACTTTCAAATTTTTCAGGAATAATTGAATAGCTGTAAATATTAATGAAAATCAATTAAAAAATTATCAACAAAAAAAGCAGAAAAATGATTTTTTGGAGACATAAGATTCATGTTTCTGTATTTGGTTAAAATGTTAATACGTATTTAGTAAAGAGAGAAATGATTATTCTTTTACTAGTTTTTGCTCCAAAGTAACTAAAATTATTTTGGTCATTGTGAACTCTATGTTCTCATTTTTCAATGTATTCAGGAAATATTAAAAAAATGATTGTAAATATAAAAAATACGATTACGCACTTAAATGACAGGTGCAGGGTGCACTGATGATAAATATTGAAATTAAAGATTGAACTCACTGTCATTTTCCATAAATATAGCAGGATCATATGTAAATCCCGATTCTTCTAAAGGGGGCCCACAGCTTGAGTGTTCTTTTGGGGTTTGTAAGTTTATAATCGACTTAATGCCCCAACTAAATTTATGATATTTTGTGTATTAAATATTTTGAAATATAAATTAAATATTTCCATACAATTTGACTAGACATACCTATGAAATTGTTGTATTACATTTTTTTTTATTAATATGGAAGTACTAGGGCGCGCCATTGCCAAAATATCGTCTGTTATCCTATAATTTATAAAATTTGTCAGCAACACAAAATTACAATGGGGCAAAAATTATTGTTACAATTTTTTTTTATTCATTCCAGTGCAAGAAATAATCGAAACGAAATGAATAAAGCTTGAGAAATATATTACAAAAGTAAAAATACTTTTCTTTTCAAATAAAATGTCATTGTGGTAGTATTCGCAATATTATTATTGAAAAGAAAAACACGATAAACAAAAAGACTGAAAAAGATTTTTTAACAAGATTGAATTTTACGAACTTCCATTATTACAAAAAAGAATAATGAAAGCAAATATCTTTGAAGAAAATAAAAATGTTTCTTCATAGTGATACAATACACAAATCGAAATTATCATTTAAATTCGTGCTGAAACTGCAAATACAAGTATTTTAAATGGAAAGAGATTTCCCGAAAATGATAATAAAATCGCGTGACTGTATTTTGCTATCCCGGATATCCGAAACAATTCGCTTTGTTAAACAATAAAAAATTTGTCGAATTTTGGTTCCCTGTCGTACCAGTTGGAAAAAATTCCTTGAATCGCATAATCGGTGGAATTCCAATTATCAGGATTTTCGTATTTACAATTAGTACCGCCGCAAAACATTGTACACTGTAAACCATGCGGAGCAAGTCTGCGAATGTTATCTGATAATTTATTATAATTAGCGGAAACTACGGCAGATTCTCTCGTTTGACTAGAGAACTTTAAAGTCGCGGGTACAATATTATTTTTTTCTGTTGACATCGTAGTGTTCGTGAATATTGACAACACTTTCACACCCATCAACAGGCAACTAGCAACTGGTTTGAATTGTTTGAATTCAAAATACTGGAGAACTTGAATTGTTTAATCGATGGTTTAGTTCTTCATTTCACATTTAGTTGTCGCGTGACTATGGGTCCGCGGCAGTCAGCTGACCCTAGGGTGTCCAACAATCATTATATGCGCGGCAGTTTAAATGCTAAACTAAAATAAATAACTCAACTCATAATTTTTGAGTTTTTGTCATTACCAATACAGAGTCCCATCCTTTTACTTACCATTGCTTTTCTAGAGATGTATATCTACTCGAATAAGAATAAGCATGTTTGCGTAGTTTAATAGTTTGTCTGATAAAGCAAAGTACGGTATTTAGACAAAATTAAATCAACTGAAAATATCGATCCGTACAACTGTCCTATCATCAAAATTTTTAGAAGGAATTTGAAATAATCGTCCATGGTCTTTCTTAGATACTACACATCCCACAATGCAATATATTCCGGCAAAAAGAGGCAGGATTTGCTTGAAATGTCAAAATTTACACTGATTAAGCAGAGAACAAAATCAAAATATTCTAAACACATGATAATGCAAAGCATAAACAAAAACAATGGCCGACATCCAAATGTCACTTTGACAGTTGGTCACGTCCGTCCCCTAGCGGCAAAATTTCAAAATAGAGGAGCTAGGATAGACTTAGTGCATGAGAATGTCATTTTGCAGTTCAGTCAAAAAATTTGTTGTAGCTTCCTTACTTTCATGGAATCTTATATCACAAGCAAAACAGGATTTTCCCCATAGCAGAAAAAATATATTTTATGAAGTGATCCGAATCGACTGAATGACCATGCTCCGACTTTTTTTCCAAAAGGTGGCAACCCTGGCTCTACCATTTTTGTCATACCGTGATGTCATCCATGTTTGACGCTTTTAAATATATCATAACAACTAGGTTGACTTATTTATAGCATTTGCGATAATAATTGGTTTAATTGATAAATATCAAATAGTTTCAAAGTTTTCTTGTGTTACAGGTAGAAAATATTTAATGAAACATGTCTGCAGACTACACTCGCGATATTTTGCGACTGGTGGTTGCAAAAATATGTCAAACCATTGGATGGCATAGCATTCAAACAACACCCCTTGATGTTATGGTAGATATTCTGCGTAGGTATCTATCAGAAATCTCAAAACTTACCAACCATTACGCCGTACTGTGTAAGAATCTTTCGTTATATTACTGTTTAGGTTATGTCCATTTTGATTAAATTTTTTGTGTAGTTGGACACACTCAACCCAATTTGGATGAATTGGGACTCGCTTTCAGAGATATGCATATTAATATTGCTGATCTGGAGGAATTTGTTCGCTACGTTGATTCTTCTCCAGCTTTGGAAGTTCCCTCGTACCCACTTAAGAAAGAGTCTCATTTAAATTTTCTCAAACCCGGTAGCAATGAAGTTGTTACTCGTCCAATACATATATATGAACATTTACCTCCGATGTTTCCTGATGTTGAAGGTATGCACTTATATTATACTTTTTTAATATTTATAAATTATTTATTACTTCTAGAACCTGAAGAAAATAGAACTCAAGCGAGAGAAGATGAGCCATCTCAAAATGTTGACTCAAATGTAGCAGTATTCAAGCGTCCTGCGGATATTTCTCCAAATGAAATGATTACTAAACGACCAAGGTATGTTATATTTGTGAAAATTCATTTGGAAAATGTTGTCTTAATATTTATTTATCTGATAGATTAATAATGGAAGAAGAAGGAAGACCTACACGTGAAATCAGTAGTGTTATGATGACAACATCTGGTTTTCTTTCTCCAGCAAGAGAGGGAAAATTACCCGAAGCTAGAACACCAGTCAGTGCAATTGAAGTACCACCTCCAGCAATATCACAAGGAAATAATAATTTAAACAATGAGCAACGTTTTGATAGAAAAATACCAAAAATCGTAAAGGATTTCAAGAAAATTGATAAAAGGAAGGATAAAGCTAGCAAAGAGTTATTTAAGCCTTTGGTGGATGATATAGCTGCAAAAAAGTTTACTACTATGAAAGATGTGGTTAGAATGAAAGCTTTAAAAGCTAATGTAGCAAGTATTATCAGTAACAATGTACCTCCTGAGCTTCCAGTGAAAGCAATGGGAGTGAAAACTTCACCAGCACCAAAAATAAATAAAGTGCAACCAAAATCTGTGAAAACAGAGAAATTCAATCCTGCAGTCCAGTTACCTAAAATTCCTGTGCTACCTGATAAGTTCGTAGAGGGAAAATTATCTTCCGAACCCGATAAATCAAAACTTAATATCTTCAAAAAGATTGGTAAAGTGAAAGACGATAAAATAGATAAGGTAACAATAGAAAAAGTAAAAATCAAGGAAGAGCCACGAGCTGATGGTATTTCACAAGAATCAAGGGAGAGCTCTCCAGATTTGATTATAGATGAAACCGATAACAAAAACTGGGAGCAAAAACTTGTCAGTATTAAGCAAGAAGTTACTATTAAAAAAGAACCAGTTGAAATAGTAAAAGTACCACCACCTACAGAAATTGCCAATAAAGTATATGAGGTTAAGAGCCCGCATTCTGAAAAAGACTTTTTGTATGATGATGATTTATCTCCTCCTGGTACTCCTTCTACTCCTAAGACCCCGGAAATGCCAACACAATCACCACCTCTTAAAGCTGAAAAAGAATTGAAAAGAAAACGTAAAGAAAAAACTAAATTAAAAAATAAAACCAAGGTACCTAAATATAGTATGAGTCCACGCAGAAATAAAAGTGACAGTTTTGATGCTGAACTTGATCGTCCTAAGACTCCAAATGATCCAATTAATTTAGTCAAAGATGATCAAGTTTTAGTCCTTCCTCAACCACTAGTTCAACAACCCGTGTTTCCTTTTTTTCCAGGTTATATTCCCGGTCCGGGATTAATTCCTAATCCTCTATTTACCCGTTTACCCTTAGCACCTGGCCTACCGAAGCATGGTTTCGGCCAACCAGCACATATATCACCGGCTATGCCAGCACTCCCAACATTTCCTGCTCCAGTCAAACCTCCTCCACCTGAAGAAATTCAAGAAAAACCACCTACACCTGCAGCTTCCGAACAACAAATTATCAAAACAGAAAAACCCGAACCAGGACCTATTAGAGAAAAACACAAGAAAGATAAGAAAGACAAACCAAAGAAAAAGAATAAAAAAGATAAAATTAAAAATAAGAGCGAAAAACGAAAATTGAAAGAGGAAAAGAAAGAAAAGGATAAAGATAAGATAAAAAAAGAGAAAAAAGAAAAGAAAAAGGAGAAGGAGGTCAGTGTTATCTATGTACGTTTCGGTGTTGGGTTTTTTTTGTGAAATTTGTTTTTTTAGAAATTTTATACGCATTAATTACATGGTTAGTGATGTGTATTTCAATTTCTGGAACAAATTTCACTGATATTCTATTAATTCATTTCTGTGTTTCAGAGAGAGCACGAAGGATCAGTACCTAAATTAACTTTGAAAATAGGATCTCCTAGACCACCGACGCCAGATGTGCAAGTTACGCGTAAAATGTATTGTATCATATTCAATGAAAATTGTGTCGAAAAAGATGTATGTGATTTCAATTGTACCTAAATCAGGCAATAATTGCCTGAACTAAATTGATTAATGACTTTAAAAAAAAATATATGTGTCGCTGAAATGGCTTTGAAAGCGCTTTGAGCATGCGTGAAGCGTAAATACTATAGCACCGCTATTCTATAGAATTTATAAGGTTTTTAAATTGCTTGTCCAAAAAACCAAATAGATTGCTTTTACAATCGAAATCACGAACATCTTTTCAAATTAGTGGTTATTTTTATTTACTGTAATTATTTTCAGAATGATAAAACCAGTTTTGAAGAAAGAAGAAGAACCAGCTGTAACATCATCTGTGGCTCCAGTTGAATCCCAAGAAAAACGAGAACCATCTCCTGAACTGGCCCGAATCTCAGCATTGATAACACGGCCTCCCAAGTTGAAGGCTTCAAGTAAGCACGTAGAATGTACAGATGGTGGATTGCACGTTTCTGATAAATTATTTTTATTCCGGTCAGCAGAAACCGTTAATGACTTATCCCCGCGACATTCCACGTATCCTATTGAACCTACTGTTCCTCCTACGTCCATTCATAAAGTCAAGAAGAGTATGTTTAGAGCCATTCCTAAAATTAAAAACCGTGATTTCAAGAGAGCCGGTGACCCTGAGGATGATGTAAGTGAGTCGCAAACGCACATACAATATGATGTGCAAATGCAACCACAGAGTACCTTTCCGATCCCGGTACCGGCTCCCGTGGCACCGGCAGCTTTTTATCTTGTAAGTACTTTCGTCTTCGACCTCGCAGTAACTCAGCTAATAATATGAATCGCGCGCGTGCTGTTACGTTTATAAAATTTTGCCGTTTGCCAACGATCAGATAATATAAAACCTGACCAATTCAGTTTTAAAATGACATCATGATAGTTAACAAATCCTACCCATGCCTCCATACCAAACCATTTCATCTTTCATCGTAATTTGTACATTTTTTCGATATCTAAAAGTTTCGTTTTGTATCTATACACTGTTCAACGTGTGTCCGCAGTGATAGGCGAAATGAAGCCAATGCGAATCACTGACCAATTTAGCGACTATATTACTAATATAAAATATTCAAGCAAACAAACATCAAACTATGCTTTGGCTGCTTCAAATGGAACTTTAGAAATGTGGGCACGACTAGAACTTTTGCAATCCAGCACACATTCTTTTTCTTATCTCAACTAACACTGCAAATTTCCATTGAACAGTGTATAATGTAGTTTGCGTATGAAACTAATACTATTGTACATCTATATCAGAATAGTATTCAGCATGAGTAGTTCTATTGCTAAATTAATTATTTAGGTATGTGTACAAAGTAATTCATTCTTCATTTTCACTTCAATACGTATTTTTTCAGTGTACATAAATTCATTTTATTGTCTTATATTTGTTCGACTCGGTATTGGGTTTAGTTATGTTATTTCTGTTCTTGATATCTTTCTGTGAAGGCATTTCTTTTTGTATGATTCAAGCTAAACTAGTATTTTCTATTTTGTATTTATATTTTGTTTGATCTGTGTTTTTCTTCATAAATATAAATAAATGAATTAATGAATAAATATATTTATTCTTTATTTATTTATTTATTTTTTATTCACTATATTTAAGCATGTTGCATTATGTATATTTGCATTTTCAAACTAATGTATTATTTCTTTTTGGAATTAGTGACGAATGATTGAAAGAGAATATGCTAATTTTCTTACATAATTTGACTATACCAGAATTTTATATTTTAAAATTAATTTTCAATAGTGTTTTTTAGTAGATGTTCCTAATTTTGTTTTTCTTCATAAATCTTAGCACGCAGTAGTTCACATATTTGGTTGAACTGATGTTCGTGGTATTGTCAAAGATGTAAATAAGTGTCGGAATAAATTTTTAGCATCAGTCTGAATATTTATTCTGTACAAAACAGAGGATACGCATGGAAATAAAGAAGAGTCCGGAACCCAACAAACAAGTACAAGTCCTAAACATAGTGGTCCATTGCCTGGTCGGTCTCGGATAAATACCAATGCCAGCAAAGGTCCTTCGGCTGCAAATTCTACTCCAATTGCTGGAGTTAAAGCCGGGCCTGGTAAACAGAAACCCGTTTTGCTAAAACAGCAACCGTCTTCCGTAGTGGTGAGTTTAATTTATACAATCGTCAAAATTCTCTTACACTTTTTCATTTAAATTTAAATTATTCCAAAAATCAGTTATATGAAAAAAATTTTTCTGGAGCATGGAAATATTAAGAACAGAAAATTTGTGTCGCCCAATGCCGTGCAATTATTTATTCATTGATCATTAAGCATGTTCTCAATGCAAACATCATTATCATATTTTCATATATCTTTGCATCTTTTTCACTAATTATTCAGTTTGGTCAGGTTTATGTTATTATATTCATAAACATATTTTGACATATTCAGTGTTAGAGGTTTTTGAGCTATTATTTCAGGATAATGATGGTAATAAGGTGTGGATCTGTCCTGGATGCGGTGGTCAAGATGATGGTAGTCCGATGATCGGCTGCGATGATTGTGACGCGTGGTACCATTGGTATATTAAAATTATTTTCCTTTAGAATGTGTCACTACTTGACAGACATGATTTAAGGATGTATTCCTTGGCTGATTTCAAAATTAAAATGTTCTGTACCTTTTGTCTGAAACTCAATATTTAAGAAATTGGTCAGTATATTTTTCTGTCAGATAGTCATGATTTATTTTTGCTAGCTATATTTCAGATCAGTAATATGTCGTTAGCTCAATCATGGGTGTCCGCAAGGGATAAAAAATGTCATGTAATTTTATATTGCTGTAATATATTTGGTGAATTATAATTAATATATACCCCATTGATTTTTTTGGTATAAATAAGGCTCAATTTATTAACTTGACGTTACCGTTCGTCAATACGTTACCGCTCAAAGTTGAAATATGTGTCAAAAAAGTACGTTACTATCGCCGGAGCCGTTATAATCAACTAACCAATCTAGTGATTGCAGTACTATTTTATTTAATGGAACGAAAATAAATAATAAATTCACTGCAGTACATCTTATAATTTTTAGAAAGTTATCTCATTCAATTATAGTACAGGTATTCTGATATTTTGAATAACGAGGAATAAATCCTTAAATTATATCAATCTAGTCGCGGCACATTCTATTTTATTCCAATTTTTCGCAGCATAATACAATTAATATTTATTAGGGTCTGTGTGGGGATTCAAGTGCCACCGGATGATAATGAGGATTGGTACTGTCGAATATGTATAGTCAAGAAACAAGAAACGCTTCAAATGGATAAAAAAAAGAAACGAAAAAAGAAAGAGAAGAAAGAGCATTAAGAACACATTAATTTCGAAGTCAGTTTGGTTTTCTATTAAATTTTATAATTAGGAAAAATGTTTATTTTTATTGTTTTGAATAAAAGGAATTAATTTAAATGAAACAATTTATTTTATTGAATATGTCATATCATATCCCACAATAATATGTTATAATAGGAAATTGTAGCTACATATTAAAATTATATATAAAAATCGACTGAAGAAAAGTTATAATCCAATATATTTATTCATATGAAAATCTGAAATCTCGTGTAACCTTATTTTATATCTGAAAATTTCTTTGAGGTAATGAAAGACAAGCTAAACAAATTTGTAGCTATTCAAATCAGGGTGTATACCAACCCTGGAAAACCTGGAAAACCTGGAAATGTCAGGGAATTTAGATAAACTGGAAATGTCATGGATTCGTCAGGGAATTTCCGTTATTTGTCTGGAAAAAATAAATGATTGAATATTTATACAGTATTAATAAAAATACATAAAAATTTTCAGTTTGTAAGATACTAGGGCCATCTATCGTATGAACCACAGTGACACAGTTATTACAGTGAATGATTTATGTTGTAATTCTGTGCAAATCCATGAGTTTTACAGATCTATAGATCCATAAAAAAATTATTGAAGCGCATTTAATTTTGTTAATTAATATAAATTCGTTCGTAAGGATATCAAGTTCATTGCATATATTTTAATATCTATCAAACTTTTTGAATTTTACTGTCTGGAATTTTATCAAAAACGACCTGGAAAACCTGGAAATATCAGGGAATTTTCATTTAATTTTTTGGTATACACCCTGTCAAATATATTGGTGTTGACATAAATAAAAAAGAATATCCCGAGCTCATATAATAATTTATTAATTATTTTTTAATGATGATATACTGTTAAACAAATTCTAACAAAAAAAATTGGTATATATCTATTATTCACGTAGTGATTCAAGAATTATTTAGATAAACATAATGCCGGCAAGCTACGCGTCGATCGCCGGTTAAATCTGACTGAATTCCCGCTAAAAAGATATGCAATAAAATAACTGTTATTGACTGGCCAACCAAATATATTTAAATATAATTTTGATTTCTACAATCAGAATATAAATAAAACAATTCAAATTTGTCAATAGTTCTCCAAATAAAATTTAATTAAACATTCGAGGAGGTCATTGCATTATTTGATCCCCATACCGATAAGACTCAAATATAAAAGGTAGAACTTGCTTTTGAAATAAATTCGAAAATATAAGCTTTCCATTAGTGTTTGATTTATTAATGTAAGATAATTTATTCAGGAGATACGAGCCCTTCTCTAGAAATTGATTTATAAATTTGCGGTTTCCTGTTGAGCAGATATATTGTATGACAAGATTCTCGTTGCATTATTTTACTCCTTTTAGTTTGTGAGTTTAAAAGATAGTAGATTGAACTTGGTTTTGAAATGAATAACATGAATTAGACTTTCTATTAAAGGTAAATTGTTAAATCTAAAGTCATTTATTTAGGAAATATGAACTCTATTAGAAATTGACATATAAAACAACAGTTACTTGTTGAGCAGTTATATTGTATCATATTGTTTGACATGATTTACTTGATAGTTCACGAGAATTTAAGAGATGGCGCCATGTATCTCGTTTCAAGAAACCCTAAAGTAATTTTATTTTTTTGTGGCTAAATGGCAACTTATTTTGAAAAATTTCTCAAGATGATGTCACCCTTAATTACAATTGTCCATTAATTAAGCATGAAATAATTTTTGTATTAAGCACCAGTTTTAAAACTTTACCATACTCTGGTTGTTCTATATTACCGACATAGAAATATGAAATATAAAAAATCAATTTAAATGAATCAATTTATTTTTGTAAATATCATTTATATTGAAATTTTGCTTAAATATACCTTATATTAATTTATAACAATATAATTTAATTTTTAATACAATACTGGACGTACGTTGTATGTCTTACTTCATACGATTTAATTTGATCTTGTTTTTGTTTTGTCAACAAACACATTTCTTTTCGGTTTTAATCGCGTAGTTTTAGCGTCGTTTCTTGTATTTTTTTCGTTACTACGGGGTTGATTGGGGTGTATTAGGGGTAAATAGCTCGTGGTTAACGTAGTTTGATTTAATTTGGGAGTCGCGAGTAGTAAATTTATCTGTACCCCCCGGTACAGTTGTTCGTTTTGATAATTTCAACTTCATATGTTTGTTTGCAAAGTCCTCCCGCTTAGGCGAGGCAAAGCCCTTCCGTGAGGGTTCATCGAGGGAACGGTGCACAAGCTAGGCCTTTTAAGTGCCTGGACGGTCTTGTCGGGAGTGCATAACTCGTTTCCAAAGAACGAGCCAGTGGCTCATCATCAGGAGACGTTGCGGAGGGGACGATTATGCCCGTGTTATGTAAGCGACCATTCGGCTGTCCGGCTAGACACAGCTCGTTATTTGCTAAGAGGGGGATATGCAGAAAGACTCCTGGGGTGTAGATTCCGTAGGGCAATAAAAAACACTCCACCAATTTTGCAGTAACGCTCACGGTATCGCGTTAAATCAACATAATTTTTGTGTAGCTCGTGTTTTATGTTACTTTGAGGGTTTTGGGGCATATAAATGGTGAAACTAGCTCGGTTTAATGTAAATTTAAATTGGGATATCGCGATCAGTTTTTTTGCGTGCACCCTTCTGGTGCACTTGTTCGTTTCGCTATCAAGTGTTTTTTTTTTTTTTTGCAAAGTCCTCCCACTTAGGCGAGGCAAAGCCCTTCCGTTAAGGGTTCAACGAGGGATCGGTGCACAAGCTAGGCCTTTTAAGTGCCTGGACGGTCTTGTCGGGAGTGCATAACTCGTTTCCAAAGAACGAGCCAGTGGCTCATCATCACGAGACGTTGCGGCGGGAACGATTATGCCCGTGTTTGTAAGCGACCATTCGGCTGCCCGGCTAGACGCAGCTCGTTATTTGCTAAGAGGGGGATATGCAGAAAGACTCCTGGGGTTAGAATCAATAGGTCGGCGATATAATATGCCTCTCAATCTTCAAAGTAACGTTCGTTATTTAGACAAAATGCAACCAAATTCGCGTAACTAACTCGGCAATATCGGGTAGGCTTATAGGGTTAGGGGCAACGGGGTCAGAAAGAAGCCAACAAGAAGAAAGAACTCAAGAAAGAAGCGAAGAAAGAAAAAAGAAGCGTTTGAATGATGAATGTATGTTGAATGATTGTGACTAATCAAAAAATTCCCTTTCAGCCCTTTTTTTCAGCTCATCAACATCATCTTCAGGACGTAAGTTAACTAAAAACTTCTTCTTTTTCAGGTTTCTAATTTTTTTTTTTTTTTTTGTCTGTTCACAGGTCGTAGCTGAGGTAAAAACTTTGTTTTATTTTTTTCAATTAGTATTAAATTATTTCCTGATATTTAAATTATAATTGTACTAATATTTGTGTGTTTTTATTAATCTCAGGACCTGGTGCAGTAGCTGGAGGATCGCACTAGTTGCAAAGAACGATGAGCAGCAGTCCAAAAATCATCAAGCATCAGCTGAGCTATCATCGTTGGAGCAACCACCGTGGGAGCAGCCTCCGCTGGAACTAAAAAAACTTTCCTTTCAGGTTTCTTTTTCAGGTCATTACCATGACCACAACATTAGGACGTAATAAAAAAATTGCAATATTACAAATTTCTAATCTTTTCTGAATGTATTACAGTTCGCCCAGCAGCTGAAGAACACATTTGCAGCTGCAGAGGATCATGATCAACACAGCAGTAACAGAGCTCCTACAGCGTGATACCTGCAACTTCAGAGGCTGCCATGGTAAGAGGAGCTCAAGATAATCCAAAAAATTTGATTGGATCAGCCTGCAACTTGCAGAGTTTAAGTAAGAATAATTTATTATGCTTAATAATTCAAATTAATATTTATTGTTGATTCTAATGTATTGCTTCTTTTTGTTACAGTTGTTGCAGATTTTCAAAATGTGACATCACGAAATTCAGGATTCCTTCCATCCCTTGTCACACAATGTGAAATTTCGTCGACCCCGTCTCTCCTCCCTAACATATGACGTAATTTATGAATGGCCCCTTTCCGCAGAATTCTTCTCTTTTCTCCAAGCCAGCAATTGCCTGAAGGCGAAGCGCGACTCAAAAATATTCTCAAATTCCCTTCTCTACCTGTTGTACTCTTTTCTAATTATCAAATAAACTTCTCCTAAATGTTATATTGTTTTATTTTTATTATTAATCTTAGAAATGATGCAAAAGTATTAAATCAGAGTAGTTATAGGGTAAGGCCCTCAGGAATCCAATAAATTTTGTTCATATTATATTTCGAACGTTTCGAAATATAAAAATATAATATGAATAACATTTATTGGATTCCCGAGGGCCTTATCCTAACTACTCTAATCATTATTGGATCCTTCACACTATTTTTATTAAGTATTAAATCAAATAAATGATTAAAAAAAGTTCAAGATTGCCTTTAATAACAGTAAATTTGATTTCGATAAATCCCTATTTTATAGATAGTAAAGTGTTGTATGTGTCATTTAAAATTCTAAAATAATTTGATGAAACAATTAATTTTAAGCAAAATATAATTTTTTGAAATAATATCTTAAAAAATTTTGTGTTAGGTACCCTGAATTTTATTCTGGCTAAATAAAATACAGTCGCATAATATAATTAATAGAGCGTTATTAAAAATATAAAAATTCGCAATAAATCTTTAATAATAATAGTAATCATTATTTAAATTTTCACTGGCGTATTCAGCTTTGCTTCCTGAGGGCTTAGCGGCTGGCGCTGTCGTGGCAGGAATAGGCGGTGGAGGATTTGGAGCAGCAGCAGTGCAGATTGTTGAGCCTGTTGGGCAGCTTACTGAGTACCTTCAAAATCGATTCTAACACCTTTTAGCGTTCAACAAGTTGGCTCAATCTTTGCTGAGCTGAACCGACCATTGTTCGTTGAGCTGCAAGCTCTCCAGCTGCTTCTAAAGCGGCTTAATTCGTGTGATCTACTATTACTTGCGCTGCGTTTAAAGCTCCTTGGATAACGTTCACCTGAGAACGTTGAGAATCATTATTATTATTTTATTAAAGGATTCTAGTTTACATACCTGATGTTGGGCTTTGACCTTTGATTAATTGCTGATTTTCTCCGTCGAGTGCAACTTTACTCTAAATTGTAGTTCAATTCCTTGCAGAATGATTTGTTTTCCTGCAAGAGCTGCCTGTGCAGCAGCTTGAGCCAGAGTATTTTTTGCTACAAAAGCAGCTTGTTTAGCAGCTGCATATTGGTTATTGTTAGCTGTATTAGCTTGATCAGCGGAACCTTGAGCAATTTGTCGAAGAACTGCTCCTTTGTTTGCCAGCATCGCCAACAAGATTTAAAGAACTTTTGGGTGATTTAGAAGAGGAATCATCTCCTCCAGTAGCTGCGGTGCTACGCTTCTCATATGTAGAGTTAGGTGCCGCTTCTCTGTTGAAAAATTCTATATATATATATATGGCAAGAGAATGGTTCTGCTTGTGCTTCTTGATTTCAGCAAAGCATTTGACTCTCTGAACCATAATCTCTTACTTGCCAAATTAAAACATCTAGGTTTCGCTGAAAACAGTCTACAACTAGCAAGAAGCTACTTCTTTAACAGACGCCAGTGTGTTAAAATTAATAATGGATACTCTGATTATTCGGTAATAACTCAAGGTATAGCCCAAGGCTCAATATATGGACCTCTATTCTATCTATACGTTTGACATCTGCAAAATTGTTAAATATGTAGATTTCCATGTGTATGCTGATGATACCCAGTTATACTTACCCTTTGATGCTCACAATTCTGAAGAAGCTGTCGCGTGTATATGTGAAGATTTGCAAAGCTTGGCTTATTATGCAAAAACTCACTGCCTTATTATCAATGAAGAAAAATCAGCTGCCCTTCTTTTGGGCCAGGCACACAAAAGGTCATATTTGCTTGGAAATGACTTGCTTCATGTCAAAATAAATATAGTATCTGATGTGAAAAATTTGGGGTTGTTAATCGATGCAGAATTGCGTTTCAGAGAATATAAGACTTTGTTGATTGAAAAAGCGTACCTTGCACTAAAAAAATCTGAATATAAATCGTTTTGTACTATCTAATCTAAGAAATACCGTAAAATACTTGCAGATTCGTATGTACTTTCTGTATTCAATTATTGTGATGTGATCTACGGGCCCTGCCTAACTATGCGAGATAGACAAAGAATACAGAGAATAAAATAGCTGTGTTCGCTTCATATTATCTGCTCCAGATATGAAAGAACTTCGAAGTTCATCATCTCGCTTGTCTAACCCATGTTCCGCCTTATATTGCTGTTTTGAAGCTATAGTATCATTTTCAGGCAATCTTCTAGACAGAACTGCTTGGGAACGTATCTTACGACGTGATTCTTTATCTAAAATAAAGCGAAAATTATGAAATGTTTATAAAATAAATTATAAGATTACTACTTACGATAATTATAAAAATCACTTTCATTGAAATGTGCACTACAAATACGACTATTTTTAGTTACAGTTTTTTGTATTTTACATAATTCTATCCACACTTCTAATCTATCCTTTTTTTTTTGGAAGTTTATGCATGGTAATGTTATTTTTTCCATATCTCTCGTAGCAGCCAGGTACAGCACAGTGACAATGAGATTTGGATTTATTTTCTATGTTACCCTCTACAAAGAATTGGGACTCCATACCGCTTTTATATCCAATAGGACTGTCAAATATAAAACTATGTTATAGGTTGAATCTGGAAGCCAGTTGTTTCAATTTTTAATTCTAGAGAAACAGAAATAAATACTTTACCTCCTGAATAATTTTTCATGGATTTTTGGGTACAGATTTCTGGCAAAAAAAGAAAATACGAAAATATAAGTATTGTTATTTAAACGTCAAAACTTTACCATACTCTGGTTGTTCTATATTACCGACATAGAAATATGAAATATAAAAAATCAATTTAAATAAATCAATTTATTTTTGTAAATATCAGTTATATTGAAATTTTGCTTAAATATACCTTATATTAATTTATAACAATTTAATTTAATTTTTAATATAATACTGGACGTACGTTGTATGTCTTACTTCATACGATTTAATTTGATCTTGTTTTTGTTTTGTCAACAAACACATTTCTTTTCGGTTTTAATCGCGTAGTTTTAGTGTCGTTTCTTGTATTTTTTTCGTTACTACGGGGTTGATTGGGGTGTATTAGGGGTAAATAGCTCGTGGTTAACGTAGTTTGATTTAATTTGGGAGTCGCGAGTAGTAAATTTATCTGTACCCCCCGGTGCAGTTGTTCGTTTTGATAATTTCGATTTCATATGTTTGTTTGCAAAGTCCTCCCGCTTAGGCGAGGCAAAGCCCTTCCGTGAGGGTTCATCGAGGGAACGGTGCACAAGCTAGGCCTTTTAAGTGCCTGGACGGTCTTGTCGGGAGTGCATAACTCGTTTCCAAAGAACGAGCCAGTGGCTCATCATCAGGAGACGTTGCGGAGGGGATGATTATGCCCGTGTTATGTAAGCGACCATTCGGCTGTCCGGCTAGACACAGCTCGTTATTTGCTAAGAGGGGGATATGCAGAAAGACTCCTGGGGTGTAGATTCCGTAGGGCAATAAAAAACACTCCACCAATTTTGCAGTAACGCTCACGGTATCGCGTTAAATCAACATAATTTTTGTGTAGCTCGTGTTTTATGTTACTTTGAGGGTTTGGGGGCATATAAATGGTGAAACTAGCTCGGTTTAACGTAAATTTAAATTGGGATATCGCGATCAGTTTTTTTGCGTGCACCCTTCTAGTGCACGTGAACTTGTTCGTTTTGCTATCAAGTGTTTTTTTTTTGCAAAGTCCTCCCGCTTAGGCGAGGCAAAGCCCTTCCGTTAAGGGTTCAACGAGGGATCGGTGCACAAGCTAGGCCTTTTAAGTGCCTGGACGGTCTTGTCGGGAGTGCATAACTCGTTTCCAAAGAACGAGCCAGTGGCTCATCATCAGGAGACGTTGCGGCGGGAACGATTATGCCCGTGTTTGTAAGCGACCATTCGGCTGCCCGGCTAGACGCAGCTCGTTATTTGCTAAGAGGGGGATATGCAGAAAGACTCCTGGGGTTAGAATCAATAGGTCGGCGATATAATATGCCTCTCAATCTTCAAAGTAACGTTCGTTATTTAGACAAAATGCAACCAAATTCGCGTAACTAACTCGGCAATATCGGGTAGGCTTATAGGGTTAGGGGCAACGGGGTCAGAAAGAAGCCAACAAGAAGAAAGAACTCAAGAAAGAAGCGAAGAAATAAAAAAGAAGCGTTTGAATGATGAATGTATGTTGAATGATTGTGACTAATCAAAAAATTCCCTTTCAGCCCTTTTTTTCAGCTCATCAACATCATCTTCAGGACGTAAGTTGACGAAAAACTTCTTTTTTTCAGGTTTCTAATCTATTTGTTTTTTTTGTCTGTTCACAGGTCGTAGCTGAGGTAAAAACTTTGTTTTATTTTTTTTAATTAGTATTAAATTATTTCCTGATATTTAAATTATAATTGTACTAATATTTGTGTGTTTTTATTAATCTCAGGACCTGGAGCAGCAGTTGGAGGATCGCAACAGTTGCAGAGAACGAGCAGCAGTCCACGAATCACCAAGCATCACCTGAGCTACCATCGTTGGAGCAACCACCGTTGGAGCAGCCTCCGCTGGAACTAATCAAACTTCCCTTTCAGGTCATTGCCATCATTACAACATCAGGACGTAATAATAACTAGAAAAATTGCAATATTACAAATTTCTAATCTTTTCTGAATGTATTACAGTTCGCCCAGCAGCTGAAGAACACATCAGCAGCTGCAGAGGATCAACAAAGCAATAGCAGAGCTCATCTAGCGTGATACCTGCAACTTATTCAGAGGCAGCTATGGTAAAAGAAACTCAGTCAAGATGATCCAGTTTGAAGATCGCAGCAGTTGGAGGATCGCATCAGTTGGAGGATCGCACCAGTTGCAGAGAACGAGCAGCAGTCCACGAAACATCAAGCATCAGCTGAGCTACCATCATTGGAACAACCACCGTGGGAGCAGTCTCCGCTGGAACCAATCAAACTTCCTTTTCAGGCCATTGCCACCACCACAACATCAGGACGTAATAATAACTAAAAAAATTACAATATTACAAATTTCTAATCTTTTTTGGATGTATTACAGTTCGCCCAGCAGCTGAAGAACACATCAGCAGCTGAAGAACACATCAGCAGCTGCAGAGGATCAACAAAGCAGTAGTAGCAGAGCTCATCTAGCGTGATACCTGCAATTTATTCAGAGGCAGCTATGGTGAAAGAAGCTCAGTCAAGATGATCCAAAAACTTCGATTGGATCAGTCCGAGCTCCATAAATAACGTCACACGAATTTTATGACTTTTTGATCCCCTCCCTTGTCAAAGTTGGTCACATTTGTGAGACTCCCCCCTCCCAAATGAGACGTTACATATTTTCCAATGTTACACCTAAAAAACAGATAGAGTTGGAAATATTTCCAAGTTTTTCGTTGATAGTTCAAAGATTTTGTCACAGAATGTCAAAATTCGTCGACGTTATTTATGAATGGCCTCTTACCGAAGAAGTCGTCTCTTTCCCCCAAGCCAGCCAGTGCCTGGCTGCGAAGCGCGACTCAAAAATATTCTCCAATTCCCTTCTCTACCCGTTGTACTTTTTCCTATTTATCAAATAAACTTCTCCTAAATGTTATATTGTTTTATTTTTTATATTAATCTTGGAATTGGCGCAAAAGCTTGAATTAATGCAGAAGTATTAAATCAAATAAATGATTGAAAAAAGTTCAAAATTGCCTTTAATAACAGCAAATTTGATTACGATAAATTCCTATTTCAAAGATAGTAGAGTGTTGTATGTTTCATTTAGAAATCTAGAATAATTCAATGAAACAATTGATTTTAAGTAAAATATAATTTTTTAAAGTAATATTTTCAAAAATTTTGTATTAGGTACCCTGAATTTTATTCTGGCTAGATAAAATACAGTCGCATAATATAATTAATAGAGCGTTATTAAAAATATAAAAATTCGCAATAAATCTTTAATAATAATAGTAATCATTATTTAAATTTTCACTGGCGTATTCAGCTTTGCTCCCTGAGGGCTTAGCGGTTGGCGCTGTCGTGGCAGGAATAGGCGGTGGAGGATTTGGAGCAGCAGCAGTGCAGATTGTTGAGCCTGTTGGGCAGCTTACTGAGTACCTTCAAAATCGATTCTAACACCTTTTCAACAAGTTGGCTCAATCTTTGCTAAGCTGATCCGACCATTGTTCGTTGAGCTGCAAGCTCTCCAGCTGCTTCTAAAGCGGCTTAATTCGTATGATCTACTATTACTTGCGCTGCGTTATAGAGATCAGTGTAATCAAACGTCAAATGAAATAAGAGTTCATTTAACACACATATTCTTCTTTATTATTTTTGTAGAACGCAACCTAAATTACAAGAAAAGTTTGGAGCTTGCAAGGTTTGGGCAAAGTGGAATTTGTATGCACCAAATTTCAGCGCTGTGAACGCTACTACGGCTTTCCCATATACCAGGCTTTACGAATTTCAGGGTGTGAACGGGACTTAAAACCGAAAGATATTGAAATAAATTATATAATAGATCAAAAATAAATGCAACTAATCCAAAAATTTGTTTCTGTGACTCATAATACTGAAGTTATTAGTACTTCTATAAATTTACAATTTTCTCTTAAATAAGGGCTTTAATCGAAAAATTTTACTTAAAATCTCCTATTTATTTTCCAAAAATAATATGATTCTATTTGAAACTTTTTTTCGCTTCCCGTACTCATTTTTGAGTAATTAGGTTTTCATATTTTCAATTTGACTCTTCTGTTAATTCACATATTGATTATTTATCTATTTGTTTTTCAATACTTATTTTGTAGTGTCACATATTTATTACCCAACCCCTTTCTATAATTCATATTTATGTTTCTGGTTTTTTCTTACTGATTTTTCACTTTACTCTCGTCTAGTTGGTTTTGCATAATAATCATTGAATGACTGTTCAGATTTAATTCTCTTCTTTTCTATAAATTATTATTCACCTACTTTATTGTTTCAAATTCAGCAAGAACTGAAAGCATAGGAAAAACATGGAGTCAGGCAAAAAGAATCGCGCAAGATAGAATTAGTTGGAAGAACCTAGTAAGAGGCCCTATGCTCCAATTAGGAGTTAAAGGAGTGTATAAATGTATATATACTATTGTTTTATGTATGTTTAACTGTCTTATTGTTTTTAGTAATGTATAGTTCCTTTTTAATTGAAGGTGAAAGCTAGGGTTTTCAATTAGATGAGAATTTAAAAAAAAGGTTGAATACCCAATAAAATAACTATATAGATTGAACTTATAATAACAAAATAGAGGTCATAGAGATATTCAAGACTGTATGTACAGAATGATTAAAACTTATTGTTTAGTACTAATTACAAGTGCATTGAATTGTAATATTTAATAAAGTCGTTAATTAGATTACAATATTTGGTATTTTGAAAATACACACTTTGAAATACGTATCAAATTAAAAATAACAAAGCTGTGTTGAGTATTATCACATAAAAAATTAATACACACTGTACTGATTCCATTCACACAGATACACTTAGAAGCTATTTGAATAAGAATTCAAAATATCTATTGGTGAATTTACAAGATTTCTGGTTCAAACCCCAATTCTTCAAGAAAAATGCCCATAGGTGTTCGTTTCAAACCGATGCCTTCAATTTTGTTCACTAATTTATTTTTTATATTCCTCAAACGAAAAGATGAATGAATGAATATAACTGTAAAGAAAATATAATCAATAACCGAAACAGAATGGTCATTAATAATAATTACCAGAGAATGGTAGTAGAATTCCGAAGAAAAATACCAAAAGAGAACCCAACATGTACGTTATAAAATAGCCTGCAGATAAAATGAGTATGATGCCCAGAATTGGGTGATCCCTCTTGAACTTACTAGCGGCTCGCCTTTCGTTGGTAACATAGCAGAAAATTAAAAATCCGGTTGCAACAACCACAAAACCACTTGCCATTTTTATTGGATGAAGCACTCTTTAAAAAATAAATGTGAATATTTTTAAATATCACCAAATTATCAACTTACCCAACAATTAAAAATATAAGCACAGACATCAAAAAGTAGTTGGTCTGGTAATAAAGCAAATTATTCATCACTCTGTTACCCCATTTTTCCATATCTTTAACATTTGGTACTTGAAATCTAGCAGATTCCAATAAGAAATCATCCAGACTTCTTAATGGTGCTATTTCGAGCTCAGGTGATATTTTCTTGTTCATAATGAATTCATTTAATACTCCAATTATACAAAAATACAATGTTTTCACTTATTCTTTTAATATCTATGACCTAATATTCAACACGTAAATAACAACGCACCACCTAGCTGTACTAAATGATTTCGGAGATATAAGTACCATATGAAAATAGCAATACATGAAATGTCATATTGTATCTGATATTAGCAATAAAGAATTAAAATTTGTAGATACAAAACTATGTGGAGATGTAGATACTTTACATATTAATTTATTAAGGAAATGTTAAACAACACTTAAATATAATTAGGATAAAAACTGCATCTACATACAGTTCAAAAATTTCTCTTATCGCTCTTAATTTAGATGGCATATTTTACATATTCTCTGTGAATCTATAATTATTTTAATCCATCTACATATTATTATATTTTCAGTGATGCATTTACGTATTTTTGACCGATGAAATTATGTTATTTGTTAGTAGGGATCATTTTATTTTATTTGAGGCAATTGAGATACAGTATTAATTTTCTAATATTATCGTATTTTTACTGAGGAATCAATGCAGCTATTGTTTCTCGAAGTTTTCATCAAAATAAATTATTCCATAATATTAAAATACTGATTTTCAATATTTATGTGAATATTGCTGCTTCATTTTAATTTATTTTTATTAGATTTGAATATGAAACAGAAACTTTGTTGAAAAATAAGTTATACATAGAAGAAATATATAAATACAGAAAAATTAGGAATCATAAATTATAATTTATAATAAATGTTCTTTTACGCGCTTTTATTAGATTAGTTCATTGACAATATCTAGATGGCACTGAAACGATTATGCTGGAAAATAGAAGCACATTTCCGTCTTTATCTTTTGTGAGTAATGTATATATGTGATGTGTTGACAATTGATAAAATGCGAAAGAAATACTTTTAATAATTGTGGATTAATCACTCATGCATATAATTGATTAATGTGTGTTAATTGTAATTTAAGTTCCTCTTATTGGTTTAATACTTTAAATGTGGCAAGTGAAGTGACAAATTTAACAAAGCAGGGTGACATTTGTTTAGTTATGAAATTGAATATACAGCACAGTTATAGTTAAATTTAAATTTTTAAAAACTTATCGATTTACGGATGATTGGTTCTTTTGTGTAAGCAAAAAAATTATATTTATCTATTTTGTTGTGCTCCTTTGAATGAATGTGCTGCCATCTGTACGGTGATATGTGTTTCTAGATTTCTTACTAATTTCCAATATGGCGGTCGAGCGTTTGTGATATAGATTGTTTTCTACCTAATTTGTATTTTAATACTTGTTATATGTATAATCCAATGAAGGTACGTCATATTCAGTTAATAATAGTGTTTTATTTCTATTCATATCGGATGTGCTATTTTGTAGTTTGCAAAAATGTTAATATGTTTGCGCAAGTGTTATACTGACGTGAAACTCTGTAAATCAGTTACGAAAAGTTCATAGAATATCTACATTTCACTTCATGTAAATATTTTTCAATATATGTAAAATTTGTGGTGGATGAAATTTCGAACGTAAAATATGATATTATGGTCTAACTTAGAACGTAGTTGGTGTAAATTGTGTCTAACGTCAACGAGCTTGATTACAACAATGTGTTTTGCGACAGTAAGCAAAGTGGTGTCTTTACAGGTATATCCCATATTTGAGATCAGAAAAACAGCAAAATGAAGGTGGATAGAAGTAGGCTTAAAAAGAGCACATCTGAGGTGCCTATAGAATGTCAGAACCTCATAGACAAATTAAGATCTTGTTCTCGAATTGAACTACTGGAAGAGTTGATCCAGGTTGATACCTGGACTTTTGGAAAATGTGAGTTATATCATTGGATTGATGTTCTGGACATTTTTGATACTATATTAGAAGAAGCAGCAGAATCAGTACCTAGTAATCGATGGGCCTTAGTTTGCGACGTTAACTTTGGCGATAACGTAAGTTTAATTTTTTGTTTTAATAAGTTGAATTTAGATGTATTGGTAGATATGTAGTATGTTAGAATTATTATATATGCCAAACATTTCGATTTTGTTTTGTTATATAAGGATATTTTTGTAAATTAATTTCCGCTGTGATAACAAATCTGATTCATAAATTCCATGATACGGAGTTTGATGTTATGTCTTTCGTATTGTTTATGTTGGTACGTTTATTCCTGCATTTATAATAACAAAGATAAATGCATTGTTTCTTTATGAATCACATTTACGAAAAATGTTTTTATTTTTTATTATCTGCTAATTATCATGATGTTGCATTCTAATGATAATAATGGATGAAAATTGTGCAAAAATATTTGGAAGAATAATATTTGTAAATGAAAAAATTAATTATAGGAAAAAAAATTAGTGCTATGGACACTACATTTCACAACATTGCTCATAGAGCATTCATTTTCCCGACATCTATACAACAGTATGGAACATTTGAATGCACTATTGGCATCTTCAGACATGAAGATTGTCTTAGGTGTTCTCAATTTATTATATATGTTTTCTAAACGAAGTAATTTCATCACACGTCTAAATAGCGACAAGAGGCAGATTCTTCTTTCTAGGCTGCATTACTTGGCTGAAGTGAGTTATACGAAAACTTTTCAGAATTAGCATCTTGTATGATTTTTTTTTTTGTAGAGTTGGGGTGGTAAAGAGAACGATTTTGGCTTAGCAGATTGCTGTTCTGAAGATAGTGCAATTCCATCTAGTGCTACGACACTACACTTCGAATTTTATTGCGACAATCAAGATGCTGCTGCAAAAAATGGGAAACAACCAATAAATTATATTCACTTGGAAGATGTAGATAAAATGCGTCAAAACCCTGCAGAGATAATGCGGGGACTTATCAGTATGTACAACATACCTCCAGAAAAAGAGGTAAACATGTTTCTGGAAACTGTTATTTCATGTTGTTAATATATGATAATGTTATCTAGATGCTGTTATTCACACATGTGAGGCTAGCTAATAGATTTTCAAATTATGAGAGTCGTCTACACTGTGTCCAAGCACGATTGCAGGCACTTTCCGTGCTCGTTTATTCCAACGCATTACAAGATAATGCCCATATGCTTTTATATCCAGGGCTCCTTGAAGAACTTGTGGAATTACTAGAATTAAACAATCCTAAGCTTGTTGACATCCGATCTGCAGCTCTCAGGACTTTGACTTCCATTATCCATTTAGATAGAAATCCACATTTTCCCAAGTAAGTGTTTTTTATATTTTATTAAATCGTAGCCACCGAGCGGTTATTAACGTAACTTTTCTGATAGGTATCAGTTGACATCTTCTATTTGTTGATGTTTTGTGTTATTGGCTCTGCAGTTTCTCTTGTCATTTTGTTCATTCAATAAGAACATTTATATATTAATTTCTAATTTTATATCGTCATTGTTCTTGCAAAATTTAAGCAACAATTATCTAGTGTAAGATATTTTTAAATCTATGAAATATTTTCTCTTGTAATTATAACTTAATTAGTTCATCAGATGCATCTAAAAATAGTATAATACTTGTAAGTTATGGTACTTTTATCAGACAAATAAAATTAATATAAAATATTCAATGAAATTCGAATAAAGCTTTATTGTATATTAACGTGATCGAGGTTCAAATCTGGTCGTAACATTCATAGGGTCGCCATTTCCCATGAGGAACAATATTTTTTTATAATTTTTGTAACTTTTCGTGAAGCACAAAAAACTGATTAACAAAGTACGCTGTCTTATTTTTCTTGATCACACATTTATAAATTTGATATTTCTATAACAATGTTCCATGTGGCTTTGGCAGATTCGAGATTTCTTGTTCCAAGAGCTTCTTGACTTTTTCGTAATTTCCACATTTCAATTTTTTGTTGAGGGTTTTAATTTTAACATCCTGATGTATCATAAATGACATTTCTAATTAATTCTCTCTGCTTTTAATCCACTATTGGTAACTAAGATTAAATTAGTATTCCTCAAGACTATATTATTCAAAATATGGAATCTAAACGAAGTGGTAATAGAAATTGTTGTGTTTATGGAAGTCATTCTAAATTTAGTCGAAATGTGGAATTGAGTTTTAATAAACTTCCTAAAAAAGAGGAAAAGGAAAGTGTCTGTAGTAATTAAGTTTGGGAACTACAAACTAGTTGATAAACGTGTAAATACTTACCCGTTATACTCTTTTCTTTAAAGCTATGAATTTTATAACCTCACACAGTCTTCCAGTTACAACTGAAAATTATATTTAAATAAAAAGAATTTAAAAGAAAAACCTATATATTATGAAACAAGAAAGTCAATACTTTCCCGCACAATTAAAATTGAATTAAATAATTTAATGAAATATGAATATTTCTTTGCTGAATGTCAACGTATTTACATTGTAAACAGATTACAATCTGGCCGTAAGCACAGTGCTGCTACCAACGGTAATTTTAGTTTCTAATACTATAATCGTGAAAAATATAGCATTGAGGTCGTTTGACACGATACATTATTTTCTTCAAAATGATGTACATTATTAGGAACGAAATTTGTTTTATAATTTTTTTACAAATTTTAGTACAGCATTTTGAAGCTCTGTATGCAACTACAACATAATTCTGTACATTAATCTGTACACGCATCTGCGCACAAGATTCTTCACGTGGCAAATGTCAGATTTAATATTTAATTTTTATATCATTAGTGAAATTTGGATTTTTTAAAGTCAGTTCGCTCCAATGCCCTGGGCCTAACAAATTTTTGATCACTTTGAAACATAAGAATGTACATAATTTTGAAAGAAATTATACATCGGCACGATGACACATACGGCCTTTACATACCAGAAAGTTATTAGTTTCTTCTTTCTGGTTCCACCTAGAACAAATTACATAAATAGATGCATTATAAATGACTACACATAATTTTTTGAAATTATATTAGAGAAAAAAAGTCCATTTTTACGAATGTTTTGCGCCGTGCAAGAAAATATTTTAATATCTGCCTGCTGGCAATTTTGAGTCTCTTTTGAAATACACGATAAAAACATTACTAATTATAAGTTGTTTCTTATATTACAACTAATTTAATAATTTTTGAACCATTATTGAGTAAAAGTTTGTTAATTACTCAATAATTTACTGAAACTATATTGATTGTATTTTTTTTCTCGCAGAAAACCAGGATCAAGATTAAATATGATAATTGATGTGACTGGCGCTAGTTTATATCACGGTTTTTTGCCAGTTTTGGTGCGCAGTTGTATCAGCACTTTGATCCAAGCTCGTGCAATACCACAAGCTGAAGATGAAGCTAGCACCAGCGCTCTGGAAAACTCCGTTACCGTAGAACAGTCCACAACTGCTATGGAGGGTTGTTCGGATGCAGATACAACAGACTTGGCAATCATTCAGAAAGAGAAAGCGAACAACGATTTTCCACTCCCATTAGCCACAGCGTTATTCTCTTTCTTGTATCATTTGGCTAGTTATGAAGCTGGTGGGGATGCTCTAGTGAACTGCGGAATGATGGAATCTTTACTTCATGTTATTAACTGGCATGGCAATGAGCTTGAGCATATCACTGTCAGTTATTACTACATGATTATGAATTCCTGGGAAACTGAAAATTTGTCTTGTTTACAGTTTGTCACTCGTGCAGTCCGAGTAATCGATTTGATTACTAACATAGACATGCACTCGTTCCAAAATCATGGAGGTCTGTCCAGCTTTATCAACAGACTAAATGTAAGTAATTACTTTTTTAATGTTATGAGTGGTTCAGATGAGTATTTTTTATAGGTTGAAGTGAGCATATGTAGGAAAGAACAACCATTTGAAATAATTGTTAAATCAAACAGTGAAGATGTGATTGCAGCCATTGAAAATGAAGAAGACGTCCAATTGAATGTAGAATATAGTAGTAGCCTTCGAAATGGTAGAACTTGCTTACCTCAACGAGCCGCTCTTCTAAAGTCAATGCTAAATTTCTTGAAAAAGGCACTGCAAGATCCAGCTTTTTCTGATAGCATTCGACATGTAATGGAAGGAACTTTGCCTTCATCATTAAAACATATTATAAGTAACGCAGAATATTATGGTCCATCATTGTTTCTTCTTGCTACAGATGTAGTAACAGTTTATGTTTTTCAAGAACCTAGTTTGTTATCCTCACTCCAAGACAATGGACTTACCGATGTAGTTCTCCACGCTCTCCTGATAAAAGAAGTACCAGCTACCAGAGAAGTTCTGGGTTCACTGCCAAATGTATTCAGTGCTTTGTGTCTGAATGCTCGAGGACTTGCTTCATTCGTCAAGTGCAAACCGTTTGAAAGGCTCTTTAAAGTTCTACTCTCACCAAACTATCTACCTGCAATGCGTCGAAGACGTAGTTCAGATCCTTTGGGTGATACTGCATCAAATCTTGGAAATGCGATGGATGAACTAATGCGACACCAACCAAGTTTGAAAGTCGATGCTACAGCAGCAATTATTAAGCTTCTTCAAGAACTTTGTCAGTTGGGTACGGATACCAGATACGTATGTCAGCGTGCACATAACAAAAATGAAGTAACGACTGTACCTGTTCCTCGTGCTCCTGGTGCAAATGAAGCTGGAAGTTCCGATGAAGACGATGAAGATGAAGAGGAGTCTACTTCTTCACATACCAATAGAGATGAAAACTCCCAAGAATCAACCAATACTCCTAATCCTAGTGAAAAGACTCCAATTGTCTTAGTGGATTATATTCTAAATGTTATGAAATTTGTTGATGCTATTTTGAGCAACAATTCTACCGATGATCATTGCAGAGAATTCGTGAATCAAGGCGGTTTAGTTCCTTTGTTAAAGATCCTTGCTTTACCGAATTTGCCAGTAGATTGTCCTGTTACAACAGCCGCACAAGCTGTTGCATCTGTATGCAAATCAATTTTGAGTTTGGCACATGAACCAAAAGTCTTGAAACAAGGATTATCGCAGCTTTCCGAAGTACTTCAAGCATTGAAGCCTCTATGTTCAAACATTAACAAACCCGGTGGATCAATTCTATTGCATGAATTGGCGAATGCTCCAAATTTGGAAACTGCGTTCAGTAATCCGTCAGCAACTCCTTTACTTCACGCAATGAATGCAGCTCATGGCTACGTACTAATGTTTGTTCATGTTTGCCGAACTGGACAGAGTGACATAAGATCTTTATCGTTGCAACATTGGGGATCAGACGAAGGCATGCTTGTTCTAAACGTTCTAGCTGAGTTATACACATCTTTAGTTTGGGAGAGTACATTGTTACTAGCCCTGTGTAGTGATGACATAATTCCTTCCAATTGTGATTTTGGTAAAGAAGATATGGATAGACTTGTCGTTCATGATAAGGTAAATATAAGACATTATTTTTCTAAAGAATATCACACAAACAGATCTTTTTTTTTTTCTAGCAAATTGAAAGTGACAACAGTTCACCTGATGCACAAACCAGTGGAGCGAGTGGTATGACTTCCGCAATGCAAGCATTAAGCACTGATCCAGCCCCTGTTAATTTGGATATGGATGTAGATGCCCCATCAACAAGTAAACAGAAAGATGAACGAACAACACCAACCAGTCAACAACTAAAATATATTCGACCACTTCTGGGTGCATCATCCCGACTAGGTCGTGCTCTTGCTGAATTATTCGGCCTTTTAGTAAAACTTTGTGTAGGAACACCAATTCGGCAACGTCGAGGCCAAAATATTGTTACAACTCCACCTTACCCTGGTCCATTCGCTAGATCTGTCGCTACTGCATTAAATAATCTTCTTGCAAGTGGTCTTAACTGGGAGAAACTACCCCCTTCGCCTATTCCGAAATTTAGGCTAACATTTTTGATTTGCAGCGTTGGTTTTACAAGTCCAATGTTGTTTGATGAAAAACGGTATCCGTACCACTTAATGCTCCAAAGATTTGTGACTCTTGGTGGACAAGAAACATTCTTCAAAACATTCCGATGGGCATTGTCAGCTGGAGGCAAAATTCCTGTTGAACAAGGATTAGAACATCCAGATTTGCCAGATGGAACTGGCGAATTTTTGGACGCATGGTTGATGCTTCTGGAAAAGATGGTCAACCCTAAGGCTATCCTGGATACACCACACGTTATTTCAAACAAGGGTAACGTTAGAGGCATAAAGAATTGCCCATTTGATCCAGTAAAATATTTAATTCAAATTCACAAACTGGCATTTGATGCTGTAAAACTAATGTGGGGTAAAAAGCCGTTGAACAGCTACGGAAGCCGAATGAGTGAATCAATGTTATCAATCATGAGACATATTCTTCGTGGCGAGAAGATAATTAAAGAACGATTGAGCAAATCGGACGATTCTATGGAGTCACGTGATCAAGAAGGTGAGGATTTTCCATCTCTTGCAATTTATCATGAAATAATGTCTAATTTCGATGTGTTGATTAATATGCCAGATGTAAACTACGAACACCTGTACCAACTACTAGACATGGGCTTTCCATTTGATCAATGCCGGGAGGCGTTGATGAACACAAATAGCATGGAACAAGCTACCGACTACTTGCTGAACAACCCTCCTCAACCCCGAGATCCTTCCGCCAGCATGTCTAATGAGTCGGTCAATGGCAACACTGGTAACTCAAGCAAGGCAGCTAAGAAGCTTAAGGAAGAAGATTGCACACCATTATCAGAAAAAGCAATTGAAGAATTCATCCATGATGCACTTCCGACATGTTTGCGTCTTTTAGATACATTACCTGACACCGTTTATAGAGTCTGTGATTTATTTGTAACCATCACTAAAAGAAATGGTGATGCTTTTAGAGATCATCTTCTAGATGTTCTTTTATCTGAAATTGGCAGTAATATTGTATTAATGCTTGGTAATCAAGAAAAACAAGATCCAGCCGAAATTTTAGATCAAATGCAACATGGTGAACCAGCTGCTAAAATGGCAGTTCGAATACATCTATTTACTTTATTGTTTGAGGGACCTGTGTTCCAAGAAATGAGAATCCCGTGCGCTCAAGCTGTTCATCGATCAGGCATTCTTCCTGCTCTTATCAAGCTTTTGGTAGAATGTGAACATTATATGAGACTTGCAGAAGATCAAGATACCCCAACGCCCAAGTGGCTCACGCCAATGTTATTACTTCTTGACTTGGTTGAAAAAGTAGCTGTTTGCACCCAGCGTAAAGAAATGATGCATAAGGTTACGAAACCTATTTGGATGTGGTATGATCTGGCTACATCAAAATGGAGTCCCTATACTACAGCAAACCAAAAAATTATCAATGATGCGTATTGGAATGGCGAAAGCACAGTTAGAGTCACTTGTGGACGAAGAAGATACACTTTGACTTTCAGCACAATGGGCCAAGTAAATGATGAAAGCGGAAATCATCGTCCAATATCAATGGCTTTTCGTAATCCTTCCACCGAAACAAAACGTGAGGATACTACAGATCTCGAAGAGATGGATATAGACGAGCCAGAACAGCCTTCTACATCTGGAATAAATGTCAGTAACAATTCCGGATCAATATTATCTTCCGGTCCTTGCCCAGTACCGAACATAAAATCAGAAAAACGTAACATTGCAGTCAAGGGACTTACTGAGGAATGGACAATAATTATCGTCAGAACTTGTGTGAATTTAATGAAACTGCCAATAGATAGAGATACTTTGCACGCAGTTATGAGAATTTGTTTGCGTTTGACGCGAGATTTTCGCTGCGCAAGAATTTTCGCTCAACAAGGAGGAGTCAAATTACTTTTAGAAATGACCCAGTCTTCTTCTTTCACTGGATTTGTCACATTAGCAACTTTACTTATTAGACATGTTCTTGAAGAACCACAGACCTTGTGCTTAGCTATTGAGAAAGTTATTAGAGGAAGAGCTTTGGCAACCATACCACCATCACATAAAGAAATTCTATATTTATTCAGACAAGTTAGTTCTGCTGTATGCCGTAATCCAGACACTTTTTATGAGGTCGCAAAGAACATTTTGAGAATTGATATTAGTGCTTTGCATCGTAGAAGCAGTAAGTATTCTTAATTTTCTAAAATAAATTGACAGCTGTCTTAATTTTGACGATCTATTTTGATCAGAAGTAGTTGACGTATTTTTTTTTTTTTTTAAATGTGACAAAGGTTTATTGCTTTTTTCTTCAGCGGAGGATGAAGACAGAAGATTACTGTTGCGCTGTGAGCCTCCAACTCGTTCACCCGCCCAACCAATGGATGAAGAAGTATCGGTTCAAGTGATATATGACTTACTTATTACTTTAATCAAACCACCAATGGTTTACACAGAAAATGTATCAACTAACAGTCCAGAAAAAATTAATTCAAATTCAAAATGTGGTCATAGACGCACTAGTGAAACCATTCGCACTACACCGGACTTAATTACATGTGATTTGGTTCCTGAAGAATTGTCTTTCATCAACAATAAAGCACATAAAGGTCCGTTGTCGACGCCAAAGAAAAATGCGGTCAATGATGATGAAGCTAAGATACCATTACTGCCTAAACATTTAATTTTGAAGCTGCTTGCTGAAGCTGTTAGATCTTATGGAGCTGTAGCTAAATTAATCACTGAATTCAGCTATAAATCAGGACAGAGTGAACTTATTACTGAAGTAATTACTTTAATTTTTTAATATAAAAAATGTTCTTGATATATATTTCTATTGCAGGACTGTACTGCTTTAGCATTTTTACTCGATAAACTACTTCCAGTGAATGATAATGCCCCCGATCCCGAATGTTCAATGATGGTTCGCATGCTAATCGCAGCCATCGCGTCGTGCAATCATTCGCCAGACGCACAATCTATTCTTGTATCCGAAATTAAAAGCGCACTGTGTCGTGCATTAGTAATGCCTGAATCTAACGACAAACATTCTCAAATTCAACTTTTAACTGGCCTAGTATCAACTATGATTGAAAACTGTCCTCCTGGGCAAAGTACACCGTTTAGAGGTGTAAGAGTGCAAAGTACCACTCATTTAAATCCAAATGCAGTCAACAACATCGTAAAAATTATGTTGAGAAAAGGATTATTACAAGATTTAGCCCGTATTCCTCACTTTTTAGATTTATCCAGTCCAAATATGGCTGTAACTATCAATGCTGCTATGAAACCACTTGAAACTTTATCTAGAATTGTTAACCAACCAGTTAATTTGAATTATCAACCAAAATACATTAAATCAAAATCAAGTGGACGTAATAATCAGAGTGGAACAACTTCTGCTGAAGCTACAAATGCTCAAGGTGAAGAAACCGTAGAAGATGCAGAAAATACGGAGCATGATATTTCAGCTACAGCTGAAAGCTTAGAACCTCATTCTGAAGGTCAACCTCAAGAAGAAAATGACGTTGCTAATTTAGAAGACATTATGGATCAGCTACTGGAAAGAGATAATCAGTCTAATAGTCGTAGTTACAGCGATGTTGCATCTGGAAGAAATTTACATGCCATGGATGTTGATGAAGATCCCAATGAAATGAGGAATCTTGTCTATGACACTGAACGCGATGTTACTGTGAGTAAAATTTATATTTAATACTTTTGGTTGATATGGGCTCATTAGCTATAATTACTACTATTATTTTTTTATGGAACTATTTTAAAATTTATGAAGATCTGTGGAAAGCGTGGCTTGTATATTCACAATAACAAGGAAACACATTTTTTTTCTATATCTAAACATCTTAAATTTCAATTGGAGATGCGTGAAACTTGAATCTTATAGATGTGCCTGTGTATGTCTGCAAAATTCAACTTCTGATAGAAATAATTGAAACATGACATGTAACTTTTAATATAACATATTTTGCAATTAGGAGGAATTAATGAGCACAGATTCCGGAGAATCTGACTCAAACCCATCCGACCAAGAGGTGGAAGATGAAGAAAATGATGATGACGAAGTTGATGACGAAGATATGGATGAAGGTAATAAAAAAGAACTTGCTTGTGCTTGTGATTGTTGAAATGTAATTTTGCTTTATAAATTTAGAGAAATAATTGCATAGTTTATATTTAGTAGACATAAATAAACAAATAATGTTATCTTGTTTTCTGGAGATGTATAATTTTTGGGATCTGTTTAATTTTCTGCATGGTTTTGGTAACTTATATTTCGTTTTAATTTGTATTATAACGTCAATATCTTTTTTTTTTTCAGAAGGAGAAGAGAACGAAGACAACAATTATGAAGAAAGTGAAGATAATAATACGGGATTAGGATTCTTTGATAACGAAAATCCTAGTATTTTCCGAATAGCTCCTGAAAGAGACGAAGAAGTACTTATGATTCAATATTCTGACCCAGATGCTGAATCAGATTCAGTGTCGAGAATGGTTCATTGGAATCCATCAAATGGATTCCAGTTACCATTTGGAATGTTTGAAGATAACGCCAGTAACAATGAAATTGCTGGTAAGTAAAAATGTCTAAAATATGGTTCATTTGTTTCAGTTAATTTTGTCTTGCATTAGCACCATCCAGTCATCCATTACTTATGTCTCGACACAATGTTGAAATGAATACAATGTCCGTTTCTCGAACTCAGAGAACAAATCGGCAACGCAGATATCAATATCTGCAAATAAATCCACGAAACCAGAATCCACCTGTGATTTTACAAAGGTATATCATATTTTTAATATAGAGCTCTTTTTTCATTAGTTGTTTTTTGAAATATATTTATAATTAGATTTCGAATTTCAGGTTACTGTGTTGTAAATTGTTTTTTTAAAGTTAGCTGTTAATTTATAAAGACATTATAAAGTATACTATTTTTCTTGTCCAGATTATTGGGTCCAACATCTCAAAATATTCCAATGAGAGATCCTGTTATTGCGGAATCTAGCCTAAGAATTTCCAATCGAGTAGTTGTCATGGAAAATGGATTTGGTATTTTTCCTAATTCCGAAGAACAGATCGATTTTGTAGATCAGTCTGGTTACTTATTCGGTCCTAGCTTGGCAGCGACTTTAAATCATGTTCCTTCTGCTTTGTACTGGTGGAACGAAGAATGCAAACTTCTGGACGGTGATTCCGAAGCTGATTGTTGCGTCAACATAGCTCATCGCCTAGTAACAACTTTGGAACAACATCGAGATACCGAAATTAGTGAAAAGAAACGAAAGAGACAAGAAGATGAAGATTTTGATTACAAAAATTCAGTTACAAAGAATGGAAATGAAAGTATGGAAACTGAAAATAAAATTAATGAAGTTGCAAATGGAACTCGATCAGATTCAAGTGGAGAAAATGATTCCACCTCTGGTACTGCTCAACTTCTTGCGGAAAGGATTGTTGATTACGTCCTTCAACCGAATTCATCGTCTTCTTCTGGAGAAGCTAATAACAGAAGTAATTTTATCGAAATAATGCTACAATTTATTGATTAATTTTGTGTTTTTCATTTAGATGTTCCTGATGCCGCTCAAATGTTAGCTGAAACTATCGTACATTCGGTTCTACGTCCAAGTGAAATGCGACCACATAGAATTGGAGGTGAAATATGATTTATTTTGTGATCAGAATTTATTTTAATATTTTTTGTTTAATTCGTCGCGTTCCCAGATGGAAACAATTTATTACGCGCACCCAGAGAGTCTATGTTGAATCCGTCTGTCTTTCCGGATGTTGATTATGAGGAACGTCTACTGATGTCTCCAACAATGCGAATCACAAGATGTATGTAGTTTTTTTTTTTTCTTTTTTAGTAGTTGTAGCTTAACATTACTAAAACACTGTAGAAGTAATTTTAGAATTGTGATATTTGCATGATAGTTAATCCTAATTCTTATGCCACTTACAGCTGACTCCATGGGATTTGAAGGTGTGGTCTTTTCGTTAATTGTTATTTTATTTCTTAGCTTTCATTGATCCAGCGGAATATGACTCTAGAAATGATTCATCTCCAGTCAGACAACCGATAACAAGAAGTAAGTCGCTAATCTAGATTATTTTTTTTTCCTAGCTCTGACCGTATTTTAACCTCCAGATGCCAGTGACCAATCTTTAGCCGGAACGAGTAACACTACAAACCGTGTATACCCTCAACCTGTAAATTTCATTCAAAATGGACATGTTTGGGAATTCGCAGATACCCTGGCCAGCTCTAATACTGGTACAAGTACCTCAAATCCGCAACTGCATTCGTCACCTAGTGCCCAAGAGCCATCATCTGGTACAAGTGACAGTTATATGCTTCGACTTAATTATCAGCAACCTTCTTCCCGTGAACAATTATCTGAAACCTCGTCGAATCCTTCTACTTTTGAAGGCACTCGTCAAGAGCTTCAAAATAATGAAGATTCATCTGTGTTTTCTATCGACGTTATAAATAATCAATCGTCAAATCGTTCAGAAGACGATGTTGTAACAGTACATGGTTCAACTTCTGACGATCAGTCTGAAAATAATGATGGAATAAATTCTTCTAATCCCTCAAGAGCTCAACAGGCTCGTAGCCAAGCACCACAAGAATCTTCAGTATTAAGAGGAGCAACGATCGATCAAAATCAGGATCTTATTTCGATAAGTTCGGAGAGTCTTCCAGCATCACAAGATCAATCATCTCTGTCGGCGGATATGGATCTTCTTGTGCCCATCAGAGAAAGACCGTATGATCCTAATTATGAGTCTCATAGTGCTGATGAGACAGAAGATGATAACGATGATGATAATGATGAAATAAATGATTTTAGGATTGAGGACAGCGAGATAATAGAGATTTTGAATAACACGCAAAGAATTACAAATCCTACTTCAAGAAGAATTTCAAATTTGCAACTGATGGATGATGAAATGCCTACCGGAGAGTTAAGAAATAGGCATAATTTAGGCAGAGTTCGTAGTGCCGATGAAATTTCTACAGAATCAGATAATGGTACATCAGAGTCACATGAATCTCAATCTGATGGTGAATATCTTAATTTTAACTACAACTGCCTATTTGTGAACAAAATGCAATTAATATCACCTGATAAAATCTTTTTCAGCAAATTACATCGTGGCTTATACACAGTCTATCGCTCTTCGAGCATAAATTGATTTTCGTTTCATCCAAATATTATTTGCGCTTTTTATTTATTTTGTCTTATTTTTCTTGTATTCCTCACAATAATTTATTTTATTTGTTATTTTATGTTGCTTATCCTTATATTATTCTTAACATAAATCCTTACTAACAATTCCTATTCAAATGCAAAATTTTTTTTTTTTTATGATTTTTTAGGTATTTAGAAAAAAATTATTTGATCTGTTTGAAAATTACAGCAACTCCTCGAGTATCTCTGATGAACACACCTCTCGTTATGACTGAAGTTCCACTTATGGGTATATCTGGAGACCTTTTCCCAAGCATGAGTGATCAACAGCAGACTGTTTCTCCGATAACTGTTTCAGCACCAACTTCACCAGGTGCCAATGTTCCAGCATTGCAACAGCCACTGCATATTGCTACTTGTCCCCCTGCACCTAACATCCGAGAAGCTAGGTAAAACACATAAAATTGAGAGTGAAATCGAATTATTATTTATATATATTATTTTTTTTTTTTAGTACCACAAATAGCGATTCTGTTCAACCATCATCAGATCCTATGATGGATATTCCTGAAGGAGTAGATCCATCCTTTTTAGAGGCGCTTCCAGAAGATGTTCGCCGTGAAGTAATTGCTGAACAGCGTCGTTTGATGCGTTTGCAACAGCGTGCACAGGTTAATACAGGCAATGGAGATGCTACAGCTTCTGGTTCATCAGAAGTCAGTCCTGAATTTTTGGCCGCTTTGCCACCAGCTTTGCAAGAAGAAGTTTTAGCTCAACAGCGGCTTGAACAACAAAGACAAGCTGCTGCTACCGCCAATCCTGATGATCCAGTTGATGCTGCTGCTTTTTTCCAAAACTTGCAGCCTTCGCTTCGACAAGCTGTAAGTTATAATATTTTTAATTAGATAACAAGAGTGAACGTCTTGTTTTTGTTTCAGATTTTAACAGATATTGAAGAATCCCAGATTTCTGTATTACCACCTGATCTTGCTGCTGAAGCGCAGAATCTCCGTAGAGACTGGGAAGCCCGAAATCGGCAGATGATGCAAGAACGCTTTTTAAATCAGTTACAGTCCAACTCAGCACTATCATCAATTTTGCGACATGGTAATAGAGCCGGTCGCTTAGGTGCTCGTTATGCAATTCATACCGTTCCTCAACGTTGCAACTGGAATTCTTGGACCCGTGGGGATGTCGGTAATGGTTCAAACGGATCCGCTTCAACATCAGCATTAAAATTACGCGGACGTCAATTACTGGATCACGAATCTTTATCATGTCTTTTGGTTCTTTTGTTTGCAGATGAACCTAAATTAAACACTTTACGTCTTCACAGAGTCATACGCAATCTATGCTATCATACACCAACTAGAGATTGGATCGTTCGAGCTCTACTATCCATAATCGACCGGAGTGTCAACCTCAAGGCAGATATTGAAGTACAAAATGTTTCTAAATCTAATAAACGTGCATATAAGCCCGGTCCATTGTGCGTTAAACTAACAACTGATCCTCGTTCACAGAACAATAATGCTGCTTGGTTGAACATTAAGATGGATGCAGCTTTAGGCTGTCGAGCCAATGTCTTCATAGTTCACCGCAATCAATCTGGTAAACGAACTGACCGTCAGAATACCTCAAGTGTTACTGTCCATCCTCAAGCTGCCCCAGTAGTTTGTCGACACGCCTTGGACTTATTCATATCTTTAGCAAAAAGTTTCCCAACATTCTTCCTTCCCCTGAAAAAACATAAGGAAGACGATAAAGATAAAGAAAAGGAAAAAGAAAAGGAGAAGGATAAGGACAAAGATAAAGATAAGGATAAGGATAAAGATAAAGATAAGGATAAGGATAAAGATAAAGATAAAGAAGAAATCAAGAAAGATAATTCTCCAGATTATAAAAATGGCAAATTTTTGTACATTTCTCCTAGCAAGAAGAATCAAAATTTGACTCTAGATCAACCACAAACTGATTTCTGGGACATGTTGTTGAAGTTGGATTCATTGAGTGCTACAAAAAAAGGTAAAAACATTACTAAAGCACACAATAATTCCAACACGTCTGTTGAGTCCGATAACGGAAATTCTACCTTTGAAACCTCTACATTCGGACAGTTATTGTCTATACTCTCATCGCCTGTGATTACTCGTAGTCCTCAGTTAACAGACAAATTATTAAGATTGTTAAGCTTGATCACTTTGGGATTACCAGAAGTCCCTACTTACTTGCCTTCAGGAAAGAATGTGAAATGTAAAGGAACTAAATTAGAAAGTGTCTCTGCATTTGAAGAATCACTTCGGTTAGCTATCAATGTAATTACTGCAAAGAATTGTTCAGAAGAAGGTTTAGAAGACGCAGCAACCTTATTGTTCAATGTTGCCAATTGTTCAGATGAAATGCGATACATGGTACTTTGGTTAATGATGCAGGGAGCATTAACTTTAGCGGAAGAAGTAACTGGACAGATAAATAGTTTGCTAGAAGAACTAAAATCAACAAATAGATTGCAAACTATTGCATCGGGTGAAGAATGTTCCAGTACAGACCGTCCTGCAAAAGGTCTCATTTGTGATAGATTTACTAGAGAAGCCGTAGTAGTAACAGCTTTATCTAAAATCAAACAATCTTGTGATCTCCAATTACCTTCCATGGCACCACTTACCACAAAAACATCAAGTCAGGCATTCTTTTTAAGACTTCTAAGGTTAATTGCACAAATTCATGATACAGTCAAAAAATCTGCCAAACAGGATTTGGAAAATAAAGATCTTAATTATATCGTTCTCAAAGATAAAGAAAAGGCCCTTATTCTTTTAGATAAAAGTACGTATTATATTATTTGTAAAATTGGAAATACTGATAATTAATTTTATTTTTTAGCTGTAATTGCAGATAGAGAAGTTCCTAATCTCAGTGAAATGATGAATTTAGGCTTATTGTGGAATACATTAAGTCAGTGCCTTCTCGAATTGGAGCATACCCCAGACCACCATGCTGTCTTAGTTTTACAACCAACAGTCGAAGCATTCTTCCTTGTACATTCACCATCAAAAAGTTTAACTGAATCTAGTAGTACCGAATCTGAAGAACAAGCTGAACCACCGGAAGATCCTTTAAGTCATTTGAGCACAGGAACAAATGATGCCGCCAAAACAGCAGCTAATATTCCAGTTGATCAGCAGAAGTTCCTTCAATTTGCAGGTAAATCATTCTATTCGATTTTTACATACAGTTTCTACTAATTATTTTTTTTATACAGAAAAACATAGAACTGTACTAAATCAGATTTTGCGACAAACCTCTGCTCATTTAGCTGATGGACCTTTCTCAGTTCTTGTGGATCACACAAGAATTCTTGATTTCGACGTTAAAAGAAAATATTTTCGTACTGAACTGGAACGTTTGGATAATGGAATTCGTAGGGAAGAAACAGCTGTTCATGTTAGAAGAAGCCATATCTTTGAAGATTCATTTAGGGAATTATATAGACGTCCTCCAGAGGAATGGAAAAATAGATTTTATATTGTTTTCGAAGGTATTTTATCTACATAAAACATTCACCATAAATGTATTATATATTTTAATATTTGCAGATGAGGAAGGACAAGATGCTGGTGGACTTTTGCGTGAATGGTACATGATTATTTCGCGAGATATTTTCAATCCTATGTACGCATTATTCACTGTTTCACCTGGAGACCGAGTAACATACATGATAAACTCCTCGAGTCATTGTAATCCAAATCATTTATGTTACTATAAGTTTGTAGGCAGAGTCATTGGTATGGTTTTAATTTAATTAGTTCAGCATATAATAATTTTGATTTATTTTATAGCTAAAGCTATTTATGACAATAAACTTCTGGAATGCTATTTCACCCGCTCTTTTTACAAACATATATTGGGTATTCAAGTGAAACACACAGATATGGAAAGTGAAGACTATAGTTTGTACAAAGGTCTGAAGTATTTGACGGAAAATAGAGTAGCAGATGTTGGTTACGAACTAACATTTAGCGCCGAAGTCAATGAATTCGGATCCACCCAGATTAGAGACTTGGTACCAAATGGACAGAACATCTTAGTAACAGAAGAAAACAAAATGGAATATATACGTTTATTATGTCAGATGAAAATGACCGGTGCAATCAAACAACAGTAAGCTAAACCACACATTTTATAAATAACTTCTCTCAATTTATATAATTATTTATTTGAGGGAAAATGAAATAAACCACGAAATAGATTTTTTCTCTTCAACAAGTATTAGATTTACTAAATTGAGCGATAAACGGCGAACATTCAGTTCATGGTTTGGCCTGTTTTTACTTTTTTATTTCATTAATAAATTATTGACACGATAGAAAAATCATGTTATTGCACAAAATAGTAATTTTAATACTCAGAGTTTTTAAATAATTGACTGTCAAATACTGCCTTATTTATTTTAGATTGAAAGCTTTCCTAGAAGGTTTTTATGACATAATCCCAAAAAGACTTATATCAATATTCAACGAACAAGAATTAGAACTGCTGATATCTGGATTACCTAATGTAGATATTGAGGACCTAAAGAGTAATACAGAATATCACAAATATCAAAGTAATTCTCTACAGGTAAATATAACACATTTTATTTGATAATGATTTACTAAATCATTTTGTTGTTGTAGATCCAATGGTTCTGGAGAGCACTTAGATCTTTCGATCAAGCCGAGCGAGCTAAATTTTTACAGTTCGTTACAGGAACCTCTAAAGTGCCACTTCAAGGTTTTGCAGCTTTAGAAGGTATGAACGGCACTCAGAAATTCCAAATTCATCGTGATGATAGATCTACAGATCGCCTGCCTTCTGCTCACACATGGTAAATATGAACAAGAACACTAAATACAATTCTTTTGAAAAACGCAAAATATAATTAAATGATTGAATGATTCTCACAACTTTGTTTGTTTTCTGATTAAATTTCAATTGGATAACATTCAGAAGTGACCAAAAAGTGCTAATTGGGAATTTTGTGAAGAAGTCACTGGAGCTAATATATCAAAGAGACCTACCGGAAATGTTTACACATTAATAAATTGACAATTTACCGAATAAATTGCGTATCTTATTGAATAATTAAAGTAGAGCTTGCACTTTTGTTGAATCACACTATAGTTGTTGAAGACAGTTATTTATTTTAATGTATTTATTTTACAGTTTTAACCAGTTGGACCTACCAGTGTATGAAACATATGATAAGCTTCGATCCTATCTGTTGAAGGCGATCCACGAGTGCTCTGAAGGATTTGGCTTCGCTTAAAAGCACACTTGTTCGTTTAGGATATTAGATTTTAAGTTTGTTGAGACTGATGATATAAAAAGTTAAGGACTGTCATAGACAAACCGTTCAGAGATCAGAATTATCATGAATGCCCTGTTAAGGTATACATATGTTAGTATTTCTTATTTTGTATTTTCTCATTTGTGATTCGAGTTAAATACATGTTTTCTGTTTGTTTAGATGATTTATTTTCTAGTATTAACATGTATATAAATATTACTTATTACGCAGTGGAAAACCACTTAATTATATATTATAATAGCCAAGTAACGAATTCATATTTTTCAGTACCAAAGTGTATCATTTTTTACCTTTGTAAAAAAAAATATTTTATTATGTACCGGTGATTTAATTTGGTATGATTAATTCTAGAAGTGATTGCAAATTGTAAAACTAGCAGAATCAGGACAAGTATTTTGCTACAAGTAGCTTTTTTTCTTTTACACTCAAATTTATTAAATGGCATGTATCTATTACTTCATCAAAAATTTAATAGATATATGCGCCTGTCAATTATGACTTTTATACAGCAAAATAGTGAGATTATTATGTTTTATTTAATTCTTTAATGGTAATTTTTGTAACATGCTATTGTGATACAGATTATTCATTATTTGTAATTAGTTTCACTAATATATTTGTTTATGGATATGTTTTATTTCTTTTTTCTAATGTATTAAGTTTCACTTTTTTTTTCTTTTCATGTGATCTTTTTCAACTTAAATGGGAGTATGAGTGCTGAATTATATGTCTGTCTCTAAAACGGCTGGTCTATGTACACTATATTGTAAATTAGATGAAAAAAAAGATCATTTACATATTGTGTACTGTAAATATAACAGTTCATTGGTTGGAATTTAATTCTTAGCTATTTATTCTGTGGTTTTCACCATCATCAACTAAAATAAATATTTCTGTTAATTTGAGATGTACCGCTGAGTTTTTTATCGCAGAATCCTTTTCTACATAATTGTTTGTTGATCCATATCAGTAATTACTTTGTTTACTGTCTAGTCATGTGCCTGAATGAAGTTATTAGCAAATAGGTCGACGGGCTCGGTGCACTATACCGGATGTTTTTATATTCTAGTTTTTTCAACTTCTTGGAATATCGTAGCGAAACGCTCTTATTTTATATTGTGCAAATCAATTTGATAATAATTTATTAGAAATTCTTTATTGTAATATAATGTGATTCATAATTACTTTATCATACATTGATTTCAAATTCTATAATTAATGACGTATTTTAAATAAAAAAAATATATTTTGAATAAGAAATAAAATTATCTTCTTGATTTTTATTTCTGACTTATCTCAGCACCTTCTGGAATATTTATCAACTTATAATTATAGTTATGTATATATTTAGAAGTAGACAATACATTAAACCAAATTTATTACAGTAGAATACTCATTGTTTAACATGGGAACGAGACCATGATTCACAAATATCCATTCTACCTATTGAAAACTGCATTTGTAATGTTCATATATTTACGATACAGAAACTCTGAAAAAATTAAAGATTTTGTACTATACGTAAAAACTAATATCTGATTTAATATTAGACTTCCTTGTTTATAAAGTGGTCTTGATAAATATTCATTTACTGGCAAAAGTAGACGTACATTAATAAAATTTCCTAGGATCTAATATAATATAAACATTTTTTACATAATTGAAATTCCCGCGCGTTAACTTGTTTACATAACACCCAACTGTTTGACATTTCGTGACAAGCAAAAAGTAGTAAATCTTCTTATAGCAGAATTAGTTTTTTTTTTATCTTATTTGCGTAATCATATCTCAGCGTTTCAATACATGATCATAGTTCACTCTGTTTAGATGGTGTTTAACCCGTGATTACCCTGCCTGACCTTATTATACTATCTGGAGTAGAAATGGAACGGTAATATAAATACATAAGTTGATGATTAAATTAGTCAGTTGTGTAGCAGCTTTTCACCAAGTTGTACATTGCTTTTAATAGTGTTTTCTATTTGTGCATTAAATTAATTCAGTCTTATTTGAATCAAGTGTTTCTATATAAGTTTTTTTTGTGTTTGATTTTTGAGCGAGGTTATATTTTTCATACTTTTAATAGTAAGAGGAGGAATGCTGAATGCTGAAGGAGACTGTCTGGGCATCAGGTATCGTGTCAACACGCTGCATCAAACGTGGAAGTGGCTGCATCAAACCATTGCCCTTCACGATTACCTGATCTCTTTAGTTTCGGCGGACACAGATGTTTCCCGCTTCTAATTAATTAGGAACGTACATCAATCAATTTATTCTCCATTACTGAGGCACAACACACTGTAGACCAGTATATTGTGATCATTACGAACATTTCTTCAAGTATTGTGCACTAGAAACTAATTAACAAGAACAGTATTTGTGTAAAACATTTTTCATCTCCAAATAGAAGATTAAATTTGAGAAAAATGGCTCAAAATTTCTTGAAATCCAACTGCATGTTGATTCGTTTGATCAACCGTACTACTCAGCACCTGAGTGCTCAGACAAGAAATATTTCATGCTCTGCAGAGAAAAAGAAATCGCCAGAAATTACAAAGTCAGTGTTTATCTCACAATCGAATGATATTTATACCAACTTGGCTCTGGAAGATTGGTTATACAAGAATTTTGATTTTTCGAATCATCATATTTTAATGCTTTGGCAAAATGAGCCATGCGTTGTTATCGGTAGACACCAAAATCCTTGGCTCGAAGCAAATATTCCTGGAATATCAGAGCAAGGAGTTCAACTGGCTCGTCGTAACAGCGGTGGAGGTACCGTTTACCACGATATGGGAAACTTGAATCTCACATTTTTCACACCTCGAGACCGTTACAACAGAAAGTACAACTTAGAATTGATCACTCGAGCTCTTTTTAGAGAGTACGGATTGGCTGCTACTATTTCTCCTAGAGAAGATCTTACCATTAGAGACAGCTACAAAGTATCCTTTTCATGACTTATCAATCGCATGATTAAATTTTTCACTATTAGTATATTTCCTTAATAATTACTAGCAGATTTCTGGTACCGCAGCAAAATTGGGGAGACCAAATTCGTACCATCATTGTACATTACTCGTTAATGTCAACAAATTGGAACTTAGCCAAGCTTTACAAAAGCGACAGGTAGTTATATTTTTATATTAAAGTAAAGACAATGTGAATCAATGAATAAATTAATATTTAATTGGTGTTACAGACTGGCATAACAACAAATGCATCGTTCTCGGTCCCTGCGCCAGTAATGAATCTTTGTGAAGAGACGCCAAGTATGACCGTGGAAACATTAATTGAAGCTGTAGGAAAGGAGTATTTACGAACAGATCCCGTAGCTATCAAAGATTGCGGTAGAGACTACATTAATCAACAAAGAGGGTTCCAACTTGTGAATCCGACAGATCAGTGGTTCCCAGGTAAAATATCTAATTATAATATGTATTATTTTTAAAGAAACAAAAATCTATATTAAAAAATAGACAAGAAATAAACTAATGTTTAAACTAGGAAAAATTAAGTGCCAACTCATGCAGTGGATAATTTAAAACTGAACTTAGTCCAATAACTTGACAAAATCGTTTTTCGCAGATTATTGCTCCCCATTTTGACTTCATATCATTTTTTAATTCTTATTATTTTATTCAACGAAATACTCATGACTTGTTTAGAAAAAACCTTAATTTTGACTGCAGATATAAAATAATCAAGGAAATGTAGTCATTAACATATTTTTTTATTTCTCTCTTATTCTAGTCAGCATCATCAATAAATGTTAATTTTGACAGCTGTCATTAATAACATTTTTAAAATGTTTTTCAATTAGAGCATATAGATGTCAAAATTTTGGATAATCTGCAAAAACCTAGGTTGGGTAGTTAAGTGAAACTCTGGAGAGATGTTTTTTAGGCTACTTGCATCAAATATTAAAATTTAAGAATTTTTGACCATCTTTTTTCTCTGGAAATTGATGTTGAAATAAACCTCTACTACAATAATGTGTGTAATGAAAAATTATTAGAAAACGAAAAAAGCTGACAAAAAATGTAAGATTCAGATGAAAAATATGATCTATAAAAAAAAATCTAAAATAACTAAAAAAAACTATATTTTTCACCACATTGGTTTGCATAAACGTAGAAGGAAACATTTATAATAACTACGGCAATAGCACTTCTATCTTTACTTTAAATATATGATCGAATAGAAACAAGCCACGATTCCCACGCTATTATAAGTATTCTGAGAAAAATTGTTTGTTTTCCTTTATAAATATGAGCGAAGAATATAATAACAAGCTCTGTGTTTTGTATCGATACTAAATGCAGTCAAGTGCTCATTTCTTCAACGATTTTTGCCACCCCATAGAAGGCAGTTAAAATTCTCCTCAAGTGCGAATTTATCATCAAAATCGTCTGATATTATTAAAATGTTATTTGCGCTTCTCGCTTACTCAAGCTGTCAGAAAGAAGATTTATAGTTTATTTGATTTAGCACATTATCATGTTGTACACACGTTTTGTGCATTGTTTATTTCCTAAAACGGTATATTAGAATATCAATTCTGAGATAAAATCAACTAACTTAACTCCAAAAACACGTGTACTATGTGTGATAAGATACGTCTCAAGGATAATTTTTATTTTTAGGTTTATCTGCTATACGTGACCAGCTGTGTAGTTGGGATTGGTGTTATGGAAAAACACCAGATTTCACCATAAACCGCTGTTTTCAAGTACCCCCTCACATTCTGTCTGATACCTACAGCAGCAATCAAGAATTAAAAATAACAGTGTATGTGAAACAAGGTCGTGTAGCTGATGTCGTTCTCAATATCCCTCCAGGACTCAGCGCAACCGGATTACAAGGCGATGTGAAGGTCATCACATCATTGAAAGGATGCAAGTTCACTGAAGAAGCCATGAGCAGTCTAGAGTCCTCTCTGACCGTTGATAATATTTTGGCTGCTGATAAAGATAAGTTTGTTACTGAGTGTGTTCGCCAAGTCATGACCTCCGTTTGATATCAACAAAACAAGGACTAAATTATGTGATATTATAAACTTTTAGTCTCGAGTTTATAAACAAAAAAATTGTTTTACAAATGTATTCAAATTTGATGTTCAATGTGAATAACTATTTATGATTATTTTTTAAAGGGTGACACATTAAAAATTCTCGTGTGTTGAGATGTTATAACCATTATTTGTATATTGTTTACTTAATTGTATATAAATATTAGAATAATGATAAATTCTATGTTATATGTATTTCATTAACTTTAGCTCAAAAAAAATTGCGAAATATTTTGCAAATAATATCCAAATTGTATCGTATTTTTAATAAGCTCTGTAGTTTGTTGTGCCTATTTTCAAATAAAATTGTTATTTAAACTTATCAAATTTTATTTAGTATTTCCCATCCTTTCAAAATACAAAATTAGAGTATAGGCGAATTTATGAACGGCGAGGCTCTGAGCGCAATATTTTTTGGGGCCCTGTTTCGTTTAGTAAGTTCTTAATCTACAATATCGTATGTTTTATATTTTATATGATTAAACAAAAATATTTAAATTCAGAAAAATTTATTTTGATGAATTTTACTCATATTCTCAAATAGTTATTACAAAAAAATTATACTTGCAGTTGCAGCAATACATCTATCAATCTGCTATAAAGCAGCTTGTAGAATTTAAATTAATCTGAAGCGAGAGATTTTTGTCTTTTAAATCATAAATTCTTATTAGGGTAGCAGCAATGGAAAGAATACATATAACGCATAAAACTAAGATTGTAAAAGTTCACATTTTGTTTCTAGAGCAGCCGATTCCTTGATTTTTTCAAAATAGCGTTTTAAATTAATGTATGCCAACCTTGAGCTGTCAGTTTGGATAACATAATTACATGAATGTTGCTTTGACTAATTAAATGCTCTTTGTAAAATGGAACAAGTGAAACAGATAGCAGAATTCAATAAACTATTGTTTTATTTATTAAAATTGCCTTGAACAACCACAGGAAAGTTGACAAGGTTCATTAAACAATAGTTTAAGATAGGAAAAAATCTAGTAGTTGCATAGTAATGAAAAGTGTTCCAGTGTCCCAAATCCTGTTGAATAGTTGGAATAAGCTGTAGAGAGACGAATCTGCTATGTCAGTTGGATATAAAAAAGTGTCAAACTATGGGAGCAACTGATTGGGAAGATAGTCAATATACATTTCACATTAAGATGAAACTTGATTACAATTTTCTAATATTTCTAACTAGAGTAGCCAGACTTACGAAATCGAAAATAGTTAAAAATATAGTGTATTTGTACAAAATATAGTAGCTCCGTGGGTGGTATCCATGAGAATGTCCTTAATTTTCAATAATAGTCATGTTCCTTAAATTAGAATGCAAATAAATACGAATATTGTACTGTTTTTTTTTAATCGCAATTAGTAATTTATGCTATTCCTGGAATACTTTTTACTTGTGTTTCAGATTAATTATAATATAAATGAAGTACGTGTTTTCATTAGTTACAAATCAACTAATAGAAAATTAAGGCTTGATTTTCTATTTATAAAACAAACAGTCGTTACAAAAGAATTGTGCACAAAATGGAATATTATATAATAATAGAAAGGAGCCATATTTTTTCCAGGGTTGTAGCACGTTTTTGAACTCATTTAAATGAGTATTTTCATTAATTAAAAACTAGTATTGCGGGTTGCCAGCTTACAAGTACTACGGGCTTTTAAGCAATTTTTATTCCTAGAATCCAAATCATTTGAACGTAGAGTTTCATTAAATTATTCCAGAAAGGAATATTCTAAAACCGTAGTACATTCCATTACTTTTAAATATGAATTTGGAAAAAAAATTAAGCAAGAAAAATTAATTTGGTGTGTTATAAAAGTTGAAAAACCGTAGGTAGAAATATATTATCCTAAAGATTCTCACTCAATATGTTTTACTGATCCCCTGTAATAATTACAAATGTCAAACACAGCTGCGGTGTAGCGTTTGGGTGACTCCTCAGTCCTCTTTAACCTGGTAGCTAGCTCAAAGCCCTGAAAGTATTGAAATATCTAAGCACAAGGTTCAGTGAGGAATTACCGGTGTCCAAAGTTCTAACACACATCATACATCTACACACAATTGTCCCCAGTTGGCAGCCTGGTCAGGATTACTATAGTCTCACTACTTAATTCCAGCTGTTGGTAACCTGACAAGGATTACTACAGCCCAAAGCTGCTCGCTGCATCGTTGGCGGTTAGCCACAATCCACTACAGTCCAAAGTTGCTCGCCGAGCATCATAAACACTTCCATACACGTACTTTCCCCAGTTGGATTCAAAGCTGCTCACTGAGCCGTCGACAGCCAACCATAGTTCCATCACACACACCTGGTGGCCCCATCAAACCGTACGATAAACACACCATTCTCACACACTTTTCCTTCGTTGGTAATCTGGTCAGCGTTACTACAGTCCCACTGCTTGATCCCAGTTGTTGGCAACCTGGCGAGGGTTGCTACAGCCTAAACTGCTCGCTGTTTCGTTGGCGGCCAGCCACGGTCCAAAGCTGCTCGCTGAGCCGTCGGCAACCACCCATAGTTGCATCACACACACCCAACTCCAAGCCGTACCACAAGCATTCCACTCTTACGCACACACCCAGTAACTCAACTCATCTACCACTACACCATCTCTTTATTATCTGGACGATAAAACTGAACTGCCAGAATAACTTAAAACTCATCATCCAGCTATGAGCGATCACATATCTAATTGAATTATTAAACTGATAGACTTATGAAATCTAGCGATGATAATTTTACCTCCTGCAACAGGTGTAGTTGGACGTTGTCATATATCTCCAAAAAAAAAAAAATGGTTATTTAATTTATATCTTTGAAGAATAGGAAATTATTTAGAATACATCTCGCAAAGGCTCTATATTATTTAAATGATGAAAGATTTGGTACTCTACTTCATCAATCCACATATCTGAATATACAGTAATTTCATTTTCTCTTTAACATTCTATATTCATAACAAACAATTCAATGATCTAAATATAAAATGAATTTAAAATTATAATAATTTGCAATTGATTCTTTCAGATGTGCAAGCTGTTTTGCCATAATCGGTTTGGGTTTGAATTTATTAAGTTGACACGAAAATGAGGTAAAAATTTCATAACCAATTATTTTATTCATGTATCAACAATAGGAATCTGCAACTAAATATTTAACAATATTCCCCAATATTCTATAGTTAATAATAAAAAATCTACAGAATGAATTATATGTTTTGGGAATGTTTATTTTGACTATTTTTAAATATATATTTTTGCACATATAAAAATCGAGGTAAACATTAAAATCGAATTTTATTATTAATTCCATTTTAGCAAGTGCCAGAATTAGAAATAATTCTTGTTGAATTATTTTAAAACTATATCAACTTCAAAATTAATACAGAAAAACATGTCCTAAAAAATTAATTTAGATTTACAAATTCGAATACTCATAAAAATAATATCCACGTAATGTTTGCATTAATAATGAAATTCTTAATATTTCTACAGTTTTATAATATTGATATGAATTAGTTTACACACGAATTTAGTGAAAAAATATTTAATAACAAATACAAAATTTTAAAGCAACACCACAGAAATATTTTTGATAAATCGACAATTTAAATTTTTTTATCCGTTTTGTCCGAAAAACAAAAATCATCAATGATTTAACGGGACTAAATTTATACTGCATTTTTTTTTTATAAAAGTATAAATAAAAGTTGGACTGATAAAAGTATAATTTAAATAATAATGTAGACTGATGCAATAGTTATTTACTTGTACGTAAGACTTGAATTCATTTTCTCAATTTTTAAATAGTGCAGTATAGAATTACTAATTGAAAAGCTCTTTAAATAACAATAATTTTACAAAAATGGGATACGTACTAGTTAGCGATATTTACTATGAAGATTAAAAATACAACCAAAAGTTTAGATATTGTAAACAAATATCTATCAAGTCTTGTTTAATAAAAAGAGTAACTAATTCTTTTTTATAACTAATAAACATTAGAGTGAGAAAAATTTATTACAAAACACATATATTCCAGACATTTGTTGTATACTTTACGATAAAAAAATAAGCTTGCAAATATTTTCTACTCTATCTCAGCTGTCATGATAATACAATGAATATACGGTCTAGAACTCTCACGTTCCCAAATTATTTCTATTCACTTTGTTGATAAAAATAATTACTAACAGTTATTTAACTATGCTGTTAAATTTTTCCAGAAGTAAACTGATTAAATTAGTTCAAAAACTTTAACCCGACCCCCTATGAAAGACCCCCTTAGATACAGATAAGAAATTAGTGATAAACTCGTGATGAATAGAGAAAGCGAATATCGAGTGTTTCAAAATAAATGTGATCCGATTCGAAAAAAATTGTTTACTATAAACAAAAGATCATTTTTGGAAAACAAAAATTAGGGAATATCAGCACGAAAAATTAGTAATTACTAACGATATGCGTGGTTTAAATGTTCTTTTTGAATATAACTAGAAATAAAGATTTTTTTTTAAATATATATTTAGAAACCCTAACTCACCAAACCAAAAACTGCAATCAACAAGAAAATAATTATGAATTAGATAATTTTATGGAAATAAATTTCATTAATATCTGCAAACATCATTGGAAAACAAATAAAATTATCAAATCATGTACAGTACTGGAAGTCGGATCAGAATCGCAATCAAAATGAGGGATCATCTGGATTTGACCCCCAGCGCTGCGCATACATTTTCCACATTTTCATTAATGTTAGGACTTGAGATTGACTAATAACATCGAAAATTACTTCTATTTAATCAATGAGAAATTCTGAAAAATTTGTAAATTCTAAATAAAACGATTAAACCGATATGAATTGTTTTCAATTAAAATTATCACCATAAGTTGTGATGAATTTCTGAGACGTGCCTTGAACTTTGAATATTTACAATTCAATTTTAGCGAACTTTGATTTCTCATATTAGAATAAATGCGTCTAGCAAAAGTATTTAAATATTCTTCTAACAAATGAGAATGTATGTAATTTAAATAGAAATTAAAGACCATGAATACCAAATTTGTCGTACAAAGAAAGGCTTTGTTTGAATGTATAATATAATATTAAAATTTTAAGCATGTTGAACAGTTGAAACAGCACAGAAAAATTCGTAATATCGTGTCCCACGCATTAATAAGAATTATAATTAGTATTGCATTTTTGTGCCAGAATTGTTTAAAAGTGCATTCAGTGCCATAAACCTCGTAAATATATTAAATGAATATTGAATGAATTGAAAAAAAAGAGAAAAATTTATGAACCTTCTTCTAGAAAAAAGTTTCATCCTGGAATTTAGTTTATCTCTATTACACGAAGCCGACTGTTGAGATGTGATAAAAATAAGTACTTGTTTATCCATAAAATATTACAAACAAATAAAAAATTGTATTTCATAACCCAAAATAATATTTTCTGATAATACTTTGTTCTCTGATTTTTTGTACTGTTATGAAGACAATTTTTCGAATTTTTGATATTATTAAAACTGGCAATAATTTATGTTTCCATTTTTTTAATATTTTAGTTTTCAAAATACTACATTTGCTAGTTGCGAAATACGTAAAATCTATTTGATAGCTCATCAAATAAATCTTTCTTTGGTTAAAAATTAAGGTTCCTATACACATTTCAAAAAAATCCAAACATTTAAAAATAATACTTGTATCAAAATTGTGTACTTATCGTTTGTATGCAATGAAAATAAAATTAATTTCGGTCAATAATTGTGTTTAATAAACTGAATTAAATACAAGATTATTGATGATGAGTCAATGATTTTGGTTGTTTTTAAACTGGACAATAATCAATCGCTACTTGCTTTTTGGGGCACAAACTTTCAAATATTAGAAATTTCGTGATAAATTTCAAATATACTACACGATAATGCGCACAAAAATATATTTTTTTCACTGATCTCTTATCTAGAATCTTTTCGACACATACAATGATTTCAAAGCAATCCTGGCAAAAAGTCGAAATAAATTATGTCTGACCAAAGCATCGACTCCAGCAAGAAAAAGGTCGATAGTTTGATCGATGACTCAAACTATTCGCATGAACAAACGAAATATTGATAAACGCGTATGCGCGCTACTATAAAGTTGTTTGACATTCGATAGCGGAGAGCAGAACATGATAGCAAGTGTTTTATCATTGAAAAAAATAAATATATAATAATTCATTCTATTTACAATAAGTATTCCAAGTCTTTGGGTGGCCGACAGCCAAACAATGGCTTTGGCTCCGGCTGATTAGCTGACTTTCGGTCGGACACTACAGAGCACACGCGCGGTGCCACAGTATTTATACTTCATGCATGTTCATTACAGAGACTTAAAATAAACTTACTAATTTTTAAAACAGTTCCTAACAAAAATAAGTAAATTGGTTGATTATTGTCCAATTTACGAACAATCAATCACTATTTTCAATAAATCTTATGAAACATATCTAATCTGTACTAATTTTTGAAATTACCTTAAAGTATATACAGTAGAAAAGACAATAAAATATATTTTAAAATAATAAATAGTTGAACAAATAAAATTTCAGAGAGATAACAAGACTAGGAACCTTAACTTTGTAACTAAGACCTGGGAATTCACGGAAATACAATATAAAAAATTATTATACAAATGTTTACTATGATGATATGTACATCCATAGCATTTGCATAATAAAAACGATTAGTACAACAATCACAGTATCCATGCATGTTCTATGCGAATAATTGTCAACCCTGTCCTTTTTCAACATGTTATCAACATTTTGTTGCAATTTGGTCAATTTTTCTCCATGTTCTAATAGAGTAGTCTCCAAGCTTTGAACTGCATTCAATAATCTGTAATTAAAAAGATATCACTATTGTTGGTTTGGAATGAATTTGTTACGATCACAAATAATTAACAAAAATAACCTACCCAGCACTATTAGATATATGAACTTTCTTAGTCGACTGCGTCGAATCCGAATGGAATTCTTCAGAAGTGGTACCACTTTCGTTTACATCGGCATCTGACGAAACTTGCTTGGTGGTCAATTTTCTCTTCGAAGTTTTCAACACAGATAACGACGTTCGAGATTCAGCCTGAAGGAGAGGAATCTATATCAGAGGAAATTATCTATTTTTAGTAGATATTATTTTATTTTCTAAGATTGTCACTTCCAAAAGTCACGGAGTCAGTTTGTTTTGAACTGTAAATCTTGAGAGGGTCTTCTTTCTTCTTTTCATGTTAATAGTTATAGTTAATGCTAACTATTTTTGTTTGAAATTCATGTTTAGTGATAACATGTTAGCGTTTCATGTGTGTCCATACAAATTATAACACTATAATTTACGAGATGGATATCCAAAATTCCATACTACTATATTACAGAGCAAGTTTCACTATATTGAAAACTGATGATGACGTTTAATGGCATTTGGATAACATGTACGCCATTACGTTCTTTTATATTTCCACCAAGAAGAAATGGTCGAAATAGTTTTTGAAGATGAATTAAATGAGGATTGATCAGTGAAAAAGCTGGTAATTGAAAATATTTCTCTGCAGGCATTTATAATTTAATATTTTAACAAGATTGAAGCTTATGAGCACTACATTTTTTTGCATTATTTTTAATAATTTTCATATCAATAGAACAAGCGCAAAATTAATGCCTTGACTTCTACTTGCATTGTAATTATTAATTTCTATTTCCAATAAAAAAAAAATGGATTCAAAAAGCCGCTGTTCAAGACTGCTGCAGAGAAATGTGATTAATTTAAAATTTTAAAAAGTCCTTTAAGATAGGAATTTCAGTATTTTGCAGACAAAAACTTCATATATTTTTTCTTAGGATAAATCTCAATATTTCAGAAGTGTATTGCAGTGCAAGGAGACTATACTTCGTACTTCGTGTTCCAATTATTGCTCGTAACTGTACTCACTAACTTACTTTAGGAAAATTATGTTTAATGTAAGTGAAGTGTTAAATGATATTAGACAGAATAAAGATTATGATGAATGATTTATCTGATTGTGAATTAAGCTGCGTGACTTTTGAAAGCGGTTGATGACTTTCCTTTCAAGAAAATATGATTGCACTAGACTAAATTAGTAATGAAAACAAATGAGTGTTACGAAAGGAAAGTCATTTATGCTAAATTAATTCAGTAAATATACTCTATTTTTTTCACAATTAAAATATTCTTGTTTCAACGTTGATTCGATTGACTTTAAAGATAAAATTTTGTGGTCTATGACTATACATTTTTTATTTACTGAACTTTTTTGTGATCGTGCAAATGGAGATTAGAGCTTACCGACTGTGGTTCAACGCTAACAATACTCGCAGTGCGAATCATTGGTGTCGGATGTTTAGTTTTGGTTTGAATTACATAATCGAACTCAAATTGATAAACATCATTGCGAGGATCCCATGGTCTGAGATCCGCATGTCGATACATCCATTGTCCGGTTTTCAAGTCTTGTTCGAAGTGTTTAGGGATCCATTCCTCGCATTTCACTTTACGTTCTTTGGCACATGCACGTTGAGCTTCTTCCAAAACTGTTTTCTCTTCAGTAGCTGCTTGCTATATAAAAAATATATTAAATTACAAACTATTATGTGATTCTACGTCATATGTCATCTCAAAAAGTTAATAATAGGTATTTACATTTATCTGCCTACTAATTATTTGTTTGGAAAACATGTCAATCACTTTGATTAACTCTTTTATTATATTAGGATTGAAAATTCGTGGACACTTCCCTACTATTTTTAGTTTTATAGAATTAAAATATAAATAATATTTGATTTTTATACTTATCGTTAAGTGAATAAGTAAACCATGTTTATAGTTCTGTTTCTGATTTACTGAAATATGTATAAATAAAAAAAAAACGACAAAACTAATGATTAATTTGAATAAAATAAGATTAAAGATCTGCAAACTTTGCTTATTGTTTTTGTCAAGGCTTTTTAGTGTGAAAAAAGTTATTACACCTAACACCCTATAGCCCATATATTTAAAGTATTCTTATTAATATACATATATGTTAATCATTTTATTAATAAATTAGAAAAAAAGCTTGATCCACGTGTATCCTTGAATATAATTGAAAACTATGTAATTTAAATCAAACGTCAAATGAATTATAACTTTGAAATTGTAATGATTCTCATTATTCCGAATTAAGGTTGTACGTTGTTTCTCTCAAAAAACATGCGTTTGATTTAAAATAATCTTCCGGCAAAATTATATCCTATAAATAAATCCAGAACAAAATAAATGACCTACATCCTGGGAATAAATCAAAATCTATTGAGATACTCGCCACCGAAGAGTTCAATTATTACTGGAAAAAATAATTACAATCAATTGACTTTGATATAAAAGTAAAATATTCCCTTGTTTAAATTCTCATTTTCATTTCCCATAAGATTAACATTGTGGCGTGCATGTTCACCCACGCCTTAATCCGCAAGTGATTGCCGATATTAGGGAACCACTGCCTTGTTCATCAGAAACGTTATTCGCTTGTTTAAACAACAATTTTAGTTTAGTTTCGTTTACTCTTTAAGAATAGATTGTCATAATATGTAGCCCACCGTACGCAAATTAGATAGGAACTGTAATTTGTAATGTTTGATAGTGAAAAAAATACGGAGCCGTACGCAAATTAGATGGGAACCCAAACATAAATTTGTAGTGTTTGGAAGTGATAGTGAAAAATACGGAGCCGTACGCAAATTAGATGGGAACATAAATCAAACGTAAATTTGTAGTGTTTGGAACTGATAGTGAAAAAAAATATGGAGAACACATGGATGCGGTTACTCGGTAAGTGATATAATTCATGTTTATATGTTTATGTATGCATTGTCTACCCACGTGTTTGGAAAAAAATTCAAGAGAGGGCAGCACAGTAAGCTGTAGGAGAGATGAAATATTGTCAGTGGTACTGAAACAGTGGTGCTTCGCACCAAAACGAACGCACTTTCCCAAATAAATATAAATAATTCCTATTTAGAAATTTTAAGGTCCTTCAAAGGACCCAAATTGAGATTCACTGGTATTAGAAATCACGGCTCACATGCACAATAGCGGGCTCTTTTGGTTGGAGCAATTTTTAAGAGATGGCGATACCAGCGAAATGAAATTTTGTCGGTGGTATTGAAACGGTGGTCATATATAGGTATAGATGGAAGGGAGCATAATGTGAAGAGGAGTGTTAAGAATAGATCATGGTTCAGTGAGAGTAAGTTGAGTATGAAGAATATTTTGTGCTTTACGTTTATGGCTGCATTTCAACAACACAAAATGTAAAGTTCGGTTGTTACCTGCAGCCATTGTAACACATGAACACTTGATTTATATCGAATTTCAGCCCAACATTATGGAGTATAGTTCACCCTTCGAGGTGGTTTCCTCTCAAGTTCAGTCCCACAGGCGCGCGCAGCGCGATTGCGGTAATATTCAGGGATGTTTGTTTAAATCGCGAGCGTAGCGAGCTAACCTACAACTATGGTTATACGTTGACAATTATGAATAGATTGAATTTTGAACCGTTCAGGGTGAATTGCAAAAAAAAAGTTTTTTCCGGATAACATTTACCCTAAATCATATATTTCCTGTACTCCTATCATAAAATCCCTACAGCTGTGTTTTAGCCTGATTTTGCAATTTTCTAATTGAAAAAACCACCGTTTTAGTACCGCTGACAAAATTTCATTGTACTAGGCAATCGATAGTGTCGCCATCTCTTAAGAATTGTTTGAATTATAAGAGCCCGCTATTATGCATGTGTACCGAAATCACTGACATTAATAATACATGTGCTCTTCGTACTATCAAGTGGGTAACTCATACTAAACTTGATTCTTAATGTGTAAATACGAATCATAAGCCGTTTGGATATTATGGTTTAACAATTCAGGTTTCATTTCTAGCTTCAACGTTTGACATCTCGAAATTTTAAAAGTACTTTCTGAATTCTTGTTAATTTTCCAAAATCTTGTTACACTTTTCAATACTTGCTGACTGCTGTAGAATATACAATCATCAAATCAATATAAATAAATATGAATAAAAGTATATGCATGCCAAGACAATCGTTCTTAAGGAGTAAACTCCAGTCGCGCGCCGGAGCTGACACATAATTGTTTTTTTTATTTTTGTTTTCTATATAATATATAATATTTGCCATTCCACACCATTTCATAAATGAATATATTCCAACTCTGATTTTGATCTTATATTTAATAAATTTCAAACCCCGATTTAAAGATTAGTTTAACAAAAAGTGGATTCCATATTGAACTCTAAGCCACAGGCCTAGAAAAACTTTCGTTCCTAGGAAAATTAATTTGTATGTATTTATTATAGATTAATGACATACTTTTAGCTCTTTATCTTTACATTGTTTTAAGAATCGTACAACCTTAAATAGATATAACCCGACTATAATTTTTTATTCCTTCAATGTTTGCAGTGGTGGGCCCAACGAAACAAATATATAGTCAATTGATTTTTAATAAGCATAAATAAATGCCAAATTTGATATAAAATCACAAATTCCAACTACCACCAATGCTTTTTATTTATTTTTTAAAATAATTGAACGGTGTATTATTGGATTAGTTTTATTTACCTGATCATCTCTAAATATAGCTGCGGAGACATGCTGCCATAGTCTTTCAGATTCAAATTCACTTTGATGATCTACTGGAACAGTATATCGTTTTAACCTAGTAGCTTTTATAGCTGCTGTAGGATTCCATAAAATTTGTTCTTCCTAAAAATTAATCCATTTTCAATAATAATACACTTAAATTTTACTTTAAATCACATACACCAGTTCTTCGATCCTTTATAATAATTTTTCCATCCCAATAGCCTTCTATTGTAGCTAAAGTTTCTTTTCCAAGACGGAGTCTACCAGATATACAATTTGTATGCTCTGCTCCTCCTAAAAATGGCTGAAAAATGAAATATTGTTGTTGACTTCAGTTTTAATTAGGAGTATTTAAACATGTATTTTACCTTTAATTTAAAATCAATCTCAGTACGATAACCAGTTTTTTCGCAGTCTATAGCAACCTTTCCTCCTAGCTCCATCGTAAGTGTTCCCATAAGAATTCCTTTACAATGGGCATAAGGTACAGTCAAAGAATAATCTTCTCCCCTAGGAAGCAAAGTTAAAACAGCAACACCATCCAAAATAGCAGAAGTAGAATTTCCGTAAAATTTCGATTTAGCCAAAATAGAAGCACTTATACAAAAACCATCTTGCCGATTGGTTACATATAGAGCAGAAACTGGTGGATGATGAGAAACTTGTTCTGAAAGATAGAAGGTCTTAGAGCCACTCGAATGCTGCCAATAACAACGGAAAGTTTCTCCTAGAACGGGATTGTATGGTTTTTTGAGGCCTTTTGGCTTTTTGTACAATCCCGATAAATACCACTGAACAACACTTTTCATTCGAGTGAAAGCATCGTCTTCTAATACAGCCCTAAAAAATAATATTTATTACAGTTTAATTGTCTTGAATAAATCTTTAGAAGTTATTTTATTTCTTGTCTCGAAAAACACTACAAAATCACTTCTGATTTTCAATTACCTTGAAAGAATATCAACGTGATAATAAGAATCTGACAATTTATCCAAAAAAGATCTTGGCTCTAAAATAAAAGTAGGCAAAACTACTTTACTAAGATCCATTCCCGGCCGTACTTGTTTTACCAAAAACCAAATCAGAGATTTATGCTCTTCTGCTAACTCTTCAACTTGTTCGCCCGCCTGTAAAATTAAAAAAATTAGGAAACTATTTTTGAATTATTAAAAATGTGTTATATTTAGGACCAAGATATCCATGTCCTGACAGCAACAAAAAAGAGCATTCAATTTGACATTAATATTTGAAAGATAATATGAATATTTTGTTCATTATTTGAAAGTTTACTAGCTTATTTTATAAAGAAGTGGCTATTTTATATTTAATTTTAAGATGAATTTAAATATTTATTACAGCAAGTATTCGCAACGAACCAGTTTAATTTGTAAAAACAGGTTCAAAATGAACCAGAATAAAAACCTAATCGCTCAATTAATTCTGAATTACAAGTCGAATAAGATTTTTGAGATACTTTGAAGCCAAGTGCTTTTAAAATTATAAAAAACAAAATGAAATACAAAGAAATGAAAAAATACAAATGTACACAGAAATGCAGAAAACTGTATAGTTCACAGATAAATTACAAAAGTAAGAATTTGTTCAAGATCAAGTTTTACTAATTAATTGAAAAATAAAATTTCGATTTTTTGTTGAGTGGATAACGATGCAAACTATATGTAAATAAATCTGAATTAAAATAGCTCTGTTAAGTATTATTGATTGTAATGAATTTCAAGTGAAAGTAAATCTAATTTAGAACAAATTTTTATTCTTTATTATAGCTGTAAAATGTGTAGAAAGCCAATTTTTGAGCATATAATTGAAAATGTCATTTTTGCGTTTCTGCGCACACCTGTATATAATTGAGTTAGTACTGCTGGTGACTTTAATATGTCAATGGCCTATTTATTAATGAGTCATGTGCATTATTCAGACAGACCAAGCAGTTAAACTTATAAAATGCCTAGAAAATAGCGAAGCAAGCAAGTTTCTAAAATTAAATACAAAATACTATTTTTAAGCGCTGTTAAATACGCTACTACGAAAAAACTGTTAATAAATATTAAAATTACATGAAACATAACTTAACTGCTGATATTTTTCAGCAACTTGGTCCGAGTGAATGAATGCACCCATTTATTTCAATTGATGGCAAAAGAAAATGCTACAAAAACATTTCATTTATAATACGAAAATTGAATATGACGGTAATACTTTTTATGTTCACGCATACCGGTTTATAAGGTCAAAGTAGTTGTTATACAGCTATTATGATTGTTATTATTGTATTACTTAACTTATTCACATTCAAATGTAACATATAATTTTGTAAAAAAAATTTTTCAAAAATTATTTTTATTCGAGAATTAGAGTAATATTTTTCAAAATTTCAACTAATAAATATTAATTTATGCAAAAATAGCATAAACTTGAGCATTGTGGCATGAGGACAAGTATCTTGTGATGGAGCTTGCCGAATGTTCTAATGTTTGTTTATTAGATTTTTTCTACGGTTCTCAATTTCCATAATTTGACAATTGTTGAGCACACAGCAAGAGAGCTCTTGATATTTAAACTTGACAAATAATCTAACAGATACATATGCTACCAGCATAAATTCACAGAAAATCTAAATTTAGGTTACGGAAGCTGACTGCCACGCGTTAATATTTTACTATACGAATTCTACAGATACCACAAGTACTTCAAGTTAAAATACAATTTTGCAACAATGTTTACAATTAAAATCTACAGGTACGAATTTACGCGCTTTTTCTTGTAAACTAAAATTGTTCAATAAATAAAAAAATATGGATAACTTACTCCTCCGAATTCTTCTTCTTCGTTGAGAATATAATGTGTTTCCGGTGGGTCTTCCTCCACATCCTCCTCTTTTGCAGAGCATTCCGATTCAGAATCGGAAATATCGACATCTACTCCGCTAAGATGTGCCCCATTTTCAGGTTGACTAATATCATCTAAATCTATACAAAAAAATGAGTGCGTGCACTCATCAAAATACAAAACTGCATTCTAATTTTTGAAAAAATTATAAATGTAAAAATCATTTGGAATAATTAGCTAATAATTACCGTGATCTGTAAAATGTTTTTCATAATCGGCTTCAGACCATTGTGTTTCATGATTTGCACTTCCCCCAGTAGATTTGTTGCTCATAGAACGAACCAGGAGTGAGGAACAACGAAGAGATAATTCAAGGGCATCTAACCAGCATTTTCCCGCAGCTTGAGAAGGTGCTCGGAATATTAAATAAGCTGTCGGTAGTGGCTGAACGACAGCACCTTTGCAAAATTTAAATTTAATGATTCATTGACCACATATAGAGTATATTTATATTTACCAATAGTTTCCTTCTCAGGTCCTCTTGGAGCCCAAATTGATTGTTCGAGAGGGTGAAATAACTTAAAACAAAATCCATCTTTCTTTGACGGGCGTTCAATTACTTGGCAAGTATTTAAAAGTACAGTTCCAACCCAATGGTTGCTCTAAAACATTATCACTATATTAATGTTCGCATAATACCCAATATAGTTTGGTAATAAATTATTAATAGTGTTTTGTTCTACACTAATGAGGTTTTTGCATGAATAATTTCACTTATTTGTTCAGTAACAAATAAACAATAAAAGTGTTTGTTTACCTTGGTTTTTGGAGTTTTGTATAATAATAACAAGCCTGGTTTTAATATGCACCAAAGCTTGGTCCATGACTTCAAAGTTCCACGAACTTTTAACCAATCTGCTAGTACAATGACAGATGGATCTTTCAAGGAGCTGAGCAATTCATTTGCTACACGTTTCTTTTCTCTACGGTAATTTTTTCTTTGTGCTTTATATGACTCCTTACGTGTAAGTTTAGAAGCAGAATCAAGCAACTTTAAAATAAATAAGCAGTTTTAAATTTGTTTACATAATTTCATGCCGCAACATACCTTGTCAGATGAAGATATATCAAATTTGTCAGGAGCTGAAAGCCCTATATCAAAATAACGATGTTATGATACAATTTCAATTCGTTATATTTAATATATTCATTTTACCTGGGGATGCTGGACCAGGACTGTTACTTAAAGATTCACTGGATGGTAGTTTTGGTAATATCTGCAATATGGCCTTATTTTTCTTTTCTTCTCGAGGCGTTGTACTTGTTGGAGAAGTCATCCCTTTACTTTCTGTATTATTTCCTGTAGGCGATGACATTCCATTTCCTATATTTCCACTATCATTGAAAAACACACTTTTCCTAAACACAAATCTTCCGGTTTCAGTAAATACACATAGTACAGGTTATAATGAATTTTCACTAAGATAAAATCTTCTTGAATCTGAAGGTGCTTCAGTTAATTTTTGAAGGAAAACACATTTTGTTGCTGAACATCAAAATATTCATCTTATTTTTTTTTATACATCTACGAACTCTACTACTACACTCACTTATCAAAACAACTGACGACTGACTGACCGTGAAACACTTGCGGTGAAATTTAAAAACAAGTGACATACGGTCGATTATCGTTTACATGTACGTTCAATATTAATTTATAATTTCATCGCAGATGTAGTACACATGCGCACACATAAGATCTAAGAAAATTTTAAATAAATTAAAATTTAAAATAATCAAAATAATGGGTGTAATAAATGTCACCTTTAAAACGTTTGAAGTAGGACACATTTATTAGATACGTGTTCAAATTATTTTACATAAATATCTATGGCTTACAGTACTAATAATAATTTAATAAGTACATTTTGTTTATAAACTCTAAATTATGAGTACTGTAATTTGATCAGTCATTTATCAATAAAGCATTAAACAGTTGACAATATTTGATATGTAAACATCGCATTCCATTATATTTTATTGCCAGATTGTTCCCAGTTTCTGCATTCCTCTCTATCGGCATTGACCGGCCAGTCACAAATATGAATTTTTGTATTGTATACAGTCCCTTTGCGACAGGAGAATAGTTGAGGTTCACCAAAAACGCATCTGTAGTACTGTAAATAGAAAACAATTGAGCTCATTCTTATGTAATGCAGTAAAAAAAGTTGTAACTACGTATTTTTTCCGCCAGTAACATTGTTGACAAAATAGTTATCATTCACAGATAAAGATAGCCGAAAAACACAACAAATTAATTAAACTTTTTGAATATAGAATTAAAATAATGTACATTTATTAAATTTCTCTTCATGTTTTACTTACTTTATCGCAATCCTTGTGTGGAAGATATTCTTCATTACCGCAAGTAACTTCACCAGGATCGGAAGGCTCATCTTCACCTTTTTCTGTAGTAGATGATGTTGGTTTTGAAGTGGTGGGAGTTACAGGAGTCGTAGAGGTTGTGCTTGGCTTGGTGGAGCCATCTTCAGAAGGGGTACTTGGAGGACGTGCCCATTCAGGCTATCAAGAAAAAAATTCATTAATTTATACGTTTTCCAATGAAATGATTTCGAAATTTTCTCTAAATTGAAAATGGATAATAAGTTCTACTCAACTAAAATTTATTGCCAAAATTTTTAGTTCTGTTATCTCTATTTCAGTAAATAATAATAGATAGTTTATCAATAAAGCTATTTTTTAGTTCCAATCAATTAACTTTAAGTGACTCTCAGAAATTTGCCATTAATTTTCAAAACTCGCGTGATTAGTTTTTCAAATTGTAATTGATTTAACTAAGTTATACAATTCATTACAGCTATTTTTTTATCATACACATTCTTGATTTTTCTTCAAATTTATTTCTGTTACAAAATTTAGGAATGGAAGAACGATTTTTCGATTTATTATTTTTCATACGGAACCGATTTCGTGTTATATTTTTTCAAGCTTGAAACAGAGTGCTGTTATAAAAAATTATGACTTACCCGAGGTGTTGTGGTGAATGAATTTTCTGGCACAGTATAATCTTTCATGTTGGCATATATAATATTCATCAAAGCATTTTTAGGTCCACAAAGTCCATGGAAGTCGTCCATATCGACAGCCCAAACCATGGCACCCCCGAAACCCTTTTCTTTGATATAATCCATTTTGATTTGAACTGATTTAGGATCTTCATAGCCCACCCATTGAGTTCCTAGAAAAATAATAAAAATTAAAAAATAAAATATTGATTATTCATTTTCATCAGTCATAAAATACTGATCATTTATTAACGAATACAATGACAAATAGATATGTGATTGAGAAAAGTTCTGAGGTAAATATGCTTTTAGATAAAAGTAAATAGAGGAAAATTCAAGGCTGAATTGAATAATTGAGAAATCAACTTTCTTTGAAGTTTTATAATCATTTTAATTTGAAGTTGCTATGGAAACCATTTAATATCAGGTGAAAAAGTGAATAATACATGCAAATAAAAAATTAAAACTCCATTTAGTTAACAAAATTTACATTTTAATGATGAGAATTTTATACAAACATCTCTTTGATGTTTATAACACAAGCAAGTCTTGGATGAATATAGTATTTCAATACTGAAATTTTGAATAAATGTCTTTGAAAATGCACAAAAAGGAACATTATATCAAAGATATTATTATTATTAGTATAATACTTTTCAGTGGCATCAAGTTCAAGATTAACTTGAAGGCCTTATCAATAGTTTTTATTTTAAATTGATTTAAAAAAATATATCCAAAAATTAAGCTTCAAACTCACCCTTGTAAGTGAAAGGTACAAATCCATGTTCGTCCCATCTTTGAGTCCACCCCTTCTCTTTGTCTTGAACTTCTGTGCAAATCTGCAACAAATAGTAGTGAAAAAATGTATTTATAAATTAAAAACAAGATTGAGTTTACCTCATAGTATGCTAAGAATCCAGTTTCATTGGTGTATGGTCCAGGAGTACCACCGCCGGCTTCTTTGTTGATGTATGTTCCCAATTCGTAATTATTGTTGCCTTGGCTAAGAGTGTAAGTGCGACCATATAATGGAATACCGACAATTAATTTTTTGGGGTTGCAGCCCATATCCATCCATAGTTGAAGACCATCGTTCTTACAAAATCAATAAATATTTTAATACTATACAGACTAATTCCTACTCATAATATATAGTATATAAACTAAAAAGCAGACCACCAACAAAATAATTAATTATATTTCTCTCCAACAAAAAAAATAATGGCTTACTGGATTTAATTACGAATAAAGGAGATTTGGAAGAACTGAAAATGTAAGAATTAGAAATTAATGTTCCGCTAACGATTTATTGATTTTCAGAAAATGAAAAATAATAGGATATGAAACAAACGAATTCGTAGAATTGAATTTAAATACTCACAAAAAGAAATATCTGTATCGCTATAAAACAACGCAACACATTGTGTTGTAGATTATTTTTTCAAATAGAAAATGTAACGAGAGCGTAAACTCAAGCATTATGAGATGAGGCCAAGTATTGTTGTCTTAATGTCATAATGCTTGTTGTTGTTCTTCCATTATTTTGACAATTATTGCACATAGGAACGGAGTCCAGAGCACAAGTTACTATCAGACGTAGTTGAAACCAAATTTAAGCTACGAAACTCAGCTGCTACGCGTTTAGATGATCTAAAGCTGAGACGAGAAAATGGTTTGCTTCAAGCATCGTTTGAGATGCGTAAAGTATGAACTTTACGCATGACCGTAGAAAAAAAATTACTTTATTGGGCTAAGTTACTAGGCAAGGAGATATAGAAATTTATCAATGCTTTTGCCACGAGTCGTGATAAAATAGGCCCCGATATAAAAGCATCAGTATTTCAAATAATTTTAAGAAATTATAAATACCACATTCAGTTTTTCGTAGGCCCACTGGTCATGGGGTCGTTTGTATAAGGCACTGTGAGTATCAGCAAATCCAGCCCAATTCCCTCTCAAATCGTACGTCATGGCATGAATAGCATCAACCAATCTAATCAGAAAAACAATAATTACACTTTGAAGGCCTATATTTTAAAAACAAAGTTCGTACTCGCATAGTTCTGGTACGTGGTAACCTTCCTGAAGGCGGAATTTAGCTACTGGGACGGCCATGGTGATTTCCCAGCCTTTTCCTACTTTGTCAAAAGCACGTCTCAATTCTTCTACAAAGTAGAAAAAGCGGTCTTTGTCGGAGAATGATCCTTCACGATCGGCTGCCCCAGGGTATTCCCAATCCAAATCGAAACCGTCGAAATTATATTTGTTCAAGAATTCTAAGTAGGATGAATCATAGTCAATATTTTTTATATATTTGAACAATTTATTTATACAGAGTAACCTGATAGACTTGCAATCATTGGAATCATATTCAAATCTTTCTGCGTATTATTCATTTGATGCCATTTGTTCATTTTGTATTATTAAATATAAATAACTAGTTTGTAACTATACACACTTTACTTTGTATTTCAATAAATATTTTCTATACAAATTTAGCTCTTATTTCAGGCAGATGGAACGGATATCTAAAGGCAATAAAGGTCAAATTTATATTTGATTGTAGTCGATTAAGCTGCACTGCTAATTTCTAATTACTGTTTTTTTATTACAATGCAAACCAAAAATGGTGCCAATAATTTTTTATTACAATCCAACGAAGATTAACAATTTTTGTTGTTTAATTGTATGTTTTTAATTGGAAATAAAATAAGTCATGCTGTTTGATTCGATAGATTTATATTTTTGTACTATGACTGCTGTTACCAGCTGTCAAATATAAGTACCTATGAATATTAGTGGAATCGAACTATTTATAATTTCCGATCAATGAAAAAAGCAGTAAAATGTCATCTGAAAATTTCGTAATTTGAGTAACATTTATTTGTGTTTTTTATTGTGTAATATCAATTAATAATCACGGCTGGTACTGTTAATATTTAATTGATTATATTAATCATAATATTAGTACTCGGGACGAATATTTGAATCTATATAAAATAGTTCATTTGGTAACAAGTTTTACTATTTTTCAGTGACTATTCTGTTTTATTTAATAAGCTTTTGATTATTTTTTTTTGAAATCTGCAAAGTGCATTTAAAGGTCTGGTTTCTTGAACACTTAAAATAAGTATTCTGTTACAAAAATACATCATCTGGCAAGTATCTCATCGCTACTCTGACTTGAATGAATTGCTTGATAATATTTATTTACGTAGCAATATACATACCAACGATGTTTGCAATGAAAGTATCTCTTCTAGATTTATCAGCTACCATATCTGAATATTTTTTGCCTCCTTCGGCCCAGCCTCCTACAGCAACTTGGAATTTGACATTAGGGTGTTTAGCTTTTAGGGCAGTGAATTTTTCGAAACCTCCTTGATCAACATCTTGCTACAAAATAATAATAAATGCTGTTACATATTCAATAACTTTTGAGAGAATAACAACAAAACTAATTTAGTTTTAAGTAAATAATAAAAATCAGGGAATCCAGTCAATTAATATTTTTTTCCCCTTTCATTTTATTTTCAAATTGAAAATAATTTTCAATATCTTCGCACTGATGATTTGATAGTTGCTTGTGAGTTTTTTTTTAACTGAGCTCAATTTTCTTTCGAAATGAGATAAAATTATCGGAATATCATTTATTTAATTAATTTTGAGTTTGAAAGCCGCTACCTTTTAGCTAATTTTAAAATATTAATTATCAGAAATGTTGGACCTACTTCTGGGTCAATAACGAGAACTCCCCATTTTTTGGCATCAACTCCAATGAACGAATAAATTAAATGGGTGCATAGATCTACTGGAACATCTTCTAGAGCATATTTGCCTAAACCTGGTCTGTAAATTGCCCAATTACTGAAGTAGCAGACTACTCGGGATTTAGGGCCAGTTTCTGCAATAAAAATTTTTATTTGTAAAGTTTGGAGACAATAATTTTTAATATTTATTTACCTGCAACTGCACATGCGACCAATGCTGCTAGTATCAGAAATTTCAGCATTTTGGGATCCTATAAATCAATCGGATTTATGATATTTGATAAGAACAATTAATCATACTATAAATCAATTTTATGTGTGATTATTTTATTTGATAGATCAATAAATGGATTTTGCGAAAAATTGAGTAATCCGTTTTAATATTTTTGATAGCGACGAATTCAATTGTTTTAAATTATATAGAACTTTAAATTTGTTTTATTTATAATGTAACACAATTTTTTTTCAGAATATTCACTACAATGACCAAAAATACAGAATTAACTACAATTTCTTACTTTAATTTTATTATAATACCGGGTATTCGGAAAATAAGTGGTCGTAATAAATTATCAGCCAAATAATTCTATGCATTTTTGTCAGCTTTTTTATTATTAACTATTGGAAATTTTTTGTGAAATAGTACATTCGATTATTTTAGTCTTTATAATTTAATGTCCGTATTAAATCGCATACTGGTTAATATAATTTTGATTTTTGAATATTGAATCATTTATATTGATAAATATTGACAATTTATATATTTTGTACTGATTGGTATAATACTGACTGATATTAAAATACTGCTGTAATAAATAGCAGTTTATGCGCTAAAGATTTTTTATCTCAATTTTCTTGTTTATTTTTTTTATAAGTTAGTGAGATATGATAAAATAAACAAAAACATTTTTTGGAAATTAGTTGTAGCAATTCGAAGACGGACTTTGGCTGAAAATTTTGAAAAGTGAAATATTTAAAATTACCTGAGTTCTAACTATCAAAACACTGTCACTGTTATGATTTACGAAACTCAGTGACGACTTAAAAATGAATATCAAATCTGAAGAAACCCCTCTATTATATACCTCAAGAAGTCACCGATATCTTTTTTTCATCTTGTCACTGACCAATAGCAGTTCAGGTGCCATGCACCTCAGATATACTGATACGAGATTTGACTGTAAAATGAGCTTCATATCAAACAAAAGATAATCTTTTCGTTAGAAAGGAGTGGTCATACTTACACTCTTGAGGTTGGAATATCCTTAATAAATTTTACTATTTGTTATAGGTGGCATGTTCCATAGATATTCGAATAATATTAAGAACGTACGTAAGAATAATAACGGAATACAATACCTTGAGATTTCGATAGCTGATCGAAGACAATCCATGGTTATACATTATAAATATTTATAAATCAATCATTGGGTAGCACTACGAATTATAATTTTTATTATTAAATTCAGTGCTAAATACACGTTTATTAATAAAGTAATATCCATTAATATTTGATTTTTTGCTGTGAGAAACAACGAATCTTTTTTTTTCTCTGTAAATCTGATAATAGATTTCATATATGTTCACAAGATGCATAAAAAGCACAGATCGATGCTAGGACCTTAGATGTGAAGTGTAATAAATTAAATACTCAATTGATGATCAAATTGATAATCCATCAAACTTATTCAGAAATTTATGTCTGATTCTAATATCAATCAAATTATTGATTCTGATTGGAATTCAATCATACTGATTTTCAAATTTATAATATATAATTATTGAGCGTAAAAGGGGTGATTTTAGGTAGCAGGTACTGAGCCTAGGTCCCTAGCAGTAAAATCAAATACCTTATACTCTTGATCATCCGATTATTATAGATTAAGTTATTGATTTTAATTTGAATTGATCGCATTTATTTTTATATTTATGATGGATCTTAATATCAAGCTTCAATAAAAAAAATAATCCATTATGAATCATTATATTTTTTTTTCAGTCACATTGAATAAATTATTCAAGTTTCAATAAACTGTATAATTAAAATTTTGTCATGAATGTTTATGGAAAATTTAATAACTGTTTGTTTGGAAAATATCAATTTTATTTAATTGGTTAATTAAGTACGCTAATTATAGGGTATTGAATAGAACAGTGATCTATTTGATGTTCAAATTAATTATTCAACTTTTCATCTTGTTTGTAGGAAGAGAATATAAATAAATATATGCCTGTCACTGTTGCACCTTCATAACTCTGTAATTGTAGAAAAAAGTAAACAAAATTTAAGCCCTCAGTTTACCAATCAAGATAATCCCTTTGAATTGCGTATGGGATTCCGTTATGAATAAAAGAAACCTGTTTAAAAGGTAAATCCAATAAAAAACCGTTCTAACAGCATCAGGTCACTGATCCTTACAGGCTCAGTAAAGGAGCATTGCACGTCAGGTGATCAGATTGAAAACAAATTCACAATCATATAGCCTTAAAAATATATCATATTAACAACAATCGTTTCTATAGATTGTGACCAAAATTATTCACAAACAAAATAACTAATGGTACAATTTCTTTCTAAGGGCCCAAAATAGAATTTAATTAGAATTTCTGTGTTCTAAACGGAATCCTATAAGATTTTGACTTTAGGGGATTTGAAACAGAATCTTATTGGTTTAGATAGATTTTTTCAAGCTCAGTGAATATCGATTTAGTATAAAATTGTGAATTTTTGTCTGTGGTCTGGAAAAAATAACAAATAGAAGTATTTTGTGATATATGTTAGCCCTTTTAGACTAGTAATGGGTTAGTTCTTCATTTAATTATTATGTTTTTTCTAGTAAGTAAAGATCATGATGTATTTTGAAAGCAGCTATACAAAAATAAAAACTCCAGTTGAATGACCGCACACAAAAACAGTGTTCACCTATTTCGCTGATCAATCCTTGCTAAAAAAAGTTATTTGAACACAATACAGGACCGTACTGTAGTTGTAATTTGTGGGGATTAAATTTAATCTGATAAAATAATTTATTGATTCGCTCAAAAAAAAAAACTATATTTGAATTCAAACAGATTTATGTATGCAGAATAATCTAACTGTATTTTAATGAGAAATAAAAATACAATCTTGCAAATCATCTTTAGCAGAAAAACGAAGAGTACCAGGTTAGCAAAATTTGCATATTTGTTTATACCAAAGTCTATGCTCTAAGTATTTAAAATATTGACAAATTATCTCAATAATATAGCAACAGAATATTTAGACCTTGACTCATAAAAATTCACCTCAATTAAGATAAAACGCAAAATATTAAAAATTTAAACAAATCTTTCGGTGAAATCTTAAAATTCCGCTGGAATAAACAACTTAATCTGAATTAAAAAACTTTGATGTGATTTATTTGATATAGAGAAAAAGATTATATTATTTAATTATTTATAAATAAATATAGCTCAATATTTTTGCCACTGCGTTATGATTGACATCAATTGATAGAAATATTATTATCATGAGAATGATAAGATATTTTTGTTGTGTCGAATTAAAAGATCATAATTTTCAAATAAATTTGATTATTACATGACATTTGGAACATTTATGGAAAACAGAGACTGAATTGAATTCTACTTCCAAAAAGAGGTACTAGATGTAATAATAATTATTATAGATCATTATACGGAACTTTGGTTGAAAATTAATTTGTCATGAATAAATATAATTAAATGTTCTTGTGACAATGCGATTTAGTATAAATTATAGCTTATTTTTTGAAATATTTTATGAAGTATATACGTAGAATTTAAAAGAAAGAATATTGTCTATAAAATTGTAGTTACAATTTAAATTTTTATTTCGACCTACAGATGTTTTAAATCTAGTAGGTATTTTTTAAAAGACGATTTAATTTTGAAGTTATTGTTCTTGCAGTATTAATACTCTAAAACGTACAGAAAAACCAATTTTCGCATTTATTCAAAATCTCTAATTCCAAATTAAAACCCATTTTTGCGATAGTAAAATGTTTATCGATAAATTTTCTACTGAAAATATAATAAAAATGAGGCACATATCGATAATATTATCCTATTTCAATTGCCAAATCAAATGTGAAAAGAAAAACTGATGCAGCTTAGAAAGCTTTATTGATTTTTTTAGCCTTGATAGGAAATTGATACTTGATAGATATTTCTACTCATATTATTAACATTACTATGACTAGAGGTCAGTGATGACAGTCCAGCTTTTTAATATTTTATTTGGTCAATAACTGTATAAATAAAATATGGAACTCCGTGAAGAGTTCCAACAAAATTCGTACAAAGTGTTGGGATATAATGACATAAACTTGAAAATTATTTTGTAAAATAATAACCATTAATATTCATCTGATCTCATTGATGATTATTATAAGGGTGCGTGAAAAAGCTGAATTTCTAGCTCGAACGAAATATCGCAATTTGCTTAGCAGATCTTGAATAATTATAATAATATGAAATTATATTCGTGATATAGGAAAAAAATTAAGTTTTTTAAACTTATATTTTTAAATTTATTTCAATATAAAATCGTAAAAGTTGTTGTAAGACTGAAATTCAGTTTTCAAAACTCCCTTATTGATTTAGTGTCACATTCAAATTATTGAATTCGCAAAACAATATTGACACCTATTTTCGTATTGATTTTTCGATGTTTTGATTCAATTTTTATTACACTGTTCAAGGAAGAGAAGTTTTACAAGTACAAATAACGTTAAGTTAAAGATCTATTTGAACCCATTAGACATTTTAACAATAAAATATAAATCTGAAATATTTATTTTATAATAACAAAACTCTATTCTAATTCTTATGTTTAATATAATAATCGTCAACCATAACGACTCCATGACTTGGTGGCCAATAATTAGTAATGGCCGGTCGATCGAATTCATTTCCCCCAACAGGACTGGACTGGCCCAAAATTACAAAAACAATGTTTCGATTACAGCTCAACCCAATCCTGCTTCCATAAACTGCAAAGTTGGAGCATCATGCATAATACATCCTGTTACAGAGTCTTACTAAAAAAAGGCGTCGCCTGCCGCACATTTATCAGCTTTATAGTTTTACACAAAGAAGAGATGATAAAAATTAATACCATCTTTGCATCACGATTAGGCTGCAGTTTTTCTGAAAATGTTTGTCTCTGCAGACGCAGGTATAATGCATGTGCTGGGAAAGAGAATCGATTAGCAGTGCGAACAGTTCATGCAACATCCGTTATTCTTAAGTAAATGTTATTTATCATCAATTTAAATAATGTTCATTTTTATTTACAAGTCAGTTTACAATGACACAACATGTAGAGCAGCGTTCGCGATGCTATTTTACACTGCGGTATATAACAAGCTGAAAGTAATATTTTGCTTGTGTACAGCAAGCTCATCTTCAAATTTGGAATGTAATATACAAGTTTCAAATAAAAATAGAAAAAATATATTGTCAAAAATATTCTTGCAATAAAAATTAATTACATTTTATACAGCTTCAACGGGCGGCGGAATTGGCAAAACGACACGGATGATACGGCCGTTGCGGCCCACGTGGGTATTAATCACAATTCATGATTATACGTACATATATTGACATACTATAACCATTTTTTTTTCTTTTTGGACGTATAAATTTCATGGCGGAGATTCCGCTTTAGGCCTAAAAAAAAAGGCTCAACTACTAAATTTAAACAAAAACCGTTCCATTTCCAACTATCACCACTAAACATATTGACAATAATACATTAAATGAATAAAGTAAGGGAATTGAAGAAATAATATTTAAAATTGACAAGAACGAAGCAGACAATAAATTTTTCCGCCGCTCGCTTTGTTCAACGGCAACATTAACATATACTTAGCCGTTTCCGTACAGAATATGCCATCTACAATATTTATCTTACTGTAATATAACACAACATCACAGTATATTTTACAATGTCCTATTGCTTTAAAGGCTTTCAATAATATAATATTTATTCATATACATGACTATTTAGATAAATGCATTTTTACATATTTGAAGATTCTGAATACAAATAATTCTGAAGAGATTCACACGTAAATGATTAATTTCCAACGTTTGCAATCCTGATATAACTATTTAATATTTAAAATATCAATTATTTTATGTCCATTCTACACTGAAGACGCAAAACCAAATTCTTTAAAAATAAAAGAATTTTTTCAAGTGTGAAGAACAGTCTTGCAATCTATTACAGATATTTAAAATTTAATAAAAATAAAATGTCATGTAGGTACATATCACAATGGCATGGAAACTTACTAAAAGATCTAAGATACATATAGGTATATATATGGCATAAAATAATTTCGTTTGTATACTCAGCTAGCACTTTTGGAAAAAATTGTACAAAAGCTACTTCAATTCTTCTAAATTAAATGAATATTGAACGTTGTCTCAATCATATGCTAGCAAACTATAGTATCATTAAATAAAATTGATAAATAAATTTTCAAGACGTATTTCATTGGGATTATATAGTGATAGTTATTAAATATGTTAAAACTTAACATTAAAAACCATTCATATACAAAAATATACCTTTCCCCCATTTATTAATAGCTAAAATAAAATATGTTCATATCCCAATAAAAGTGACATCTGCTGACAGGCATTATAGTAAAATGGCTCACTTTGTACAAATAAAAAAAAATTAAATTACTGTGTTGTACAGTTTAATTCTTTTAAGATGTCTCCCAAGTATCATCCGTACTAACATAAAAACATAATGTACATTTTTGCTTTAACAAACCACGCGAAGAACAAGAATAAATGCAGTTTGTATGTTTATTATAAATTAATCCAATCTTGAACCAATTTCCCATATGTACTATTGAGATTTATTATTAACACTCCAACGATATTCGATACTATTGTATAGTAAAAAAATTTGTAATTTCGTAATTTGATAGTATTTTAAATGGCAATTTTTTTGTGAATCTGCCAAAAATTAATGTGTTCCCAGAAAAAAATCAACAACTCCAAAGAAATTGATATACCTGTTTTATGAAAGCCTATAGAAGACATCTTTCAATCATTTCACTGTATTTGTTATGTTCAAAGAATTTACTTCTATTTTAATCTTTTCGCGGTCAACTCCCTAGATAAATGCACAAGAATTGCAGTCATGAGCTATAGTTAATAGCAACAATATATCTAACATTTAAATATTGCTTGAGACATAAAAACTTCGGATTTTAATGCTTTTCATGATTGTACTAATAGACCAGTGTTAAAAATCACAACAATATAAAAAGCCTATAATAAGTAAATGGCCATTAAAAAAATAATAATAAATATGCCAAATTGTCAATCGCTTACAAAAAGCATAATTTATAAAAATCACAACTCTATTCAATTGCAATTATAGATATTTTGTAATGACATAATTATAAATTAATGGCTTACAGAGAGCATAATTTATAAAAATCACAACACTATTCAACTGCAATGAAAAATATTTTTCAATGACAGAATTTTAAATTAATTCGAGGCAAGAAGGCAAATCAAGCTAAGGGTACATTCACAACCACTTTGAACTTCCTCAATCGCAATAATTAAAAAGAATATATAGAGTTCATCTTCTGACAAATCATTTGTTTACAATAGTATTACATTTCAAGCTCAAGTGTGCTGACTACAAATTTCGATTTTGAACGGTTACCACTGAACTCACCTCCATTCCAATTTCAAGCTAACATGAAATTGTACTGAGTTTAAATTTGATTGTGAATGTATCTCAACACCCCTAACATTTCTTAAATCACAGAAAATCATATGACGGTTTGGAATTTTAAATATGCATAATTTTTCGGTCTATCAATAATATGTTATTGTAGTATTCGATTAGGAAATTTGAATTAAGATTTTATTTATATATATTTATATATAAATAATGAACATTATTATATTGGTATATTATAATCACTTTAAATGCTTGTGTTGATTATAATTTGAAAAGTAAGTTGTGAATGCCTGTTATGTTTAAAATTTGATGAAAATAATCAAACAGAAAGACCCAAATCAAAAAGATTTAAAATTTAATGTCACAATGATTTGTAATGAAATCACTAAAATAAATTGAGTGAATAGGAATATATGGAAAATTTTGTACTTAGAGTAAAGTATAGAATAATAATTGCACATCGCCCTTGTTTGACATTCATTTACAGAGACATCTATTGTGGCACTATGCGAATGAATTAAGAGATTTCAAGCATGTATCTAGCTGTTTACGCCAAATTTTACATCATACGATAATATACAAATACGATAAATTTCTTAGAAAAATTACATATCGCAGTTGTACAATGGCAATATAGTGCAGAGCAGTTTTTTTATGATATATTTTCAACAGCAAAATATTGTTAGTACATGAACGACGAACGCAAGGAGCAAATTTGTATCATTCTTCCTGTATGTCTCTTAAAATAATATTAAAGTATAATTAAATTTGATAAAGTTGAAGTAAATACATCGATTTCTGATTAAGTTCTAACCCAATTTATAGATTCGATCAAAGCAATTACAAGAAATAAAATGTTAGAAGTGGAAAGTGCGAAAGAAATGAGAGAGCACGTCCGTTGTCAATTTGGAAGAACTGTGAAATACATCTAGTTAACTACTTCAACAACAATGACCAAACAATTCGAAAAGAACTGTTTGTAATCAATTAATAGATCGTTTATTCGATTACATAAAGTGATAACATAATATACAAATGTTTCAAAACTATAACTAACCCTCAACAACATCGAAAATGCGTTCAAGACTTTATAAATAGTTATAGATTTAAATGGAACTATCAACTATTAGTAACAAGAATTTTTAAACTATATTTTAGGTTGTCTTAGTTGGTTACGTTCTGAAACAAACTGCATATATTGATATTTATTATTAATAATATATATTCGAGAGGCCCATTTGAAATGTAACCGTTTACTTAATTTAAAATAAGATATAAAAATGGATATGCTTCATATTGTAGCAAATTGATCACTCAAAATTTGTAGCATTCTGTCAATAGTACAGCAGACAAGTGTCAGAAGTCTTATTATATAAGATGAGCAAGCAACATTTGACCAGGACAACTTGGTCATTTTCAACAACTACTATTTGAATAATAAACCATACTTATTCATATTTTAATAGTTACCAGTTACTGGAAAGCTGAGAAGTTTATGTTTTGGCAGATTTTCCATTTCAAATTGCTAACATATAAAGTGGTAGCTGCTGATTACTTATCTTGCTGCTGTTGCGTGTTAGGTGCACCGTTCACTCCACCGCAGGGCTCTCCTACTGACATACTTCTTTGAGGCACAGGACTGCGGCCACCGCTTCCGCCGCTGCTTAGGGCCATTCGCTGCATTTGTCGGATGACTGTCGCTGCGTGGTACGCTTGCTAAAAAACACATACACGTTCTAATTCCTTAAACTTATAAATATTGCAAAATAAAAGATGAATTTAGAATTAAAATGTTAAATTTAAACATACCTTCCAGCGCGATTTTGCAAAATTCTTTTTAAGTTGTTCAGATACAGTGCCATGGATATTCTTATTACTGGCTGCATTTCCAGATATCCTGTGTAGAAAAAAAAAGTTGAAATAATTTTCACAAAAATATTATTAAAAGCTTACCAAGGATGTGCAAGTGCCTGTCTACAGGTGAACCGTTTCTCAACATTAACACACATTAATTGCCGGATAAAGTCTTTTGCAGAATCGCTGATTTCATCCCAATATGGGGAGTCAAATTCGAATTCGCCTATAATCAAAGTAGATAATTACTTCTTGAAATATTAAAGGGAAATATTTACCTTTTAATATTTGTGCAAATAAATTTGCGTCGTTTTCGTCGTAAAATGGAGGATATCCACACAAAAGAATATATGATATTACTCCTATACTCCAAACATCTACTGCTTTTCCGTAAGGCTTTTGAGCAAGAACTTCAGGCGCTGAAAATATAATGAAAAAATATTTTTGCTGATCTAATATTAATTTGAAACTTCGTATTTACCTACGTATCCTGGAGTGCCACACGCAGTAGCCATAATTCCTGAGTCTTCCATTTTAGACAAACCAAAATCGCTAATCATTATTTTACTATCTTCGTCAGGACTGTAATATAATAGATTTTCAGGCTGAAACATAATTCATGTAATGAATGAAATATAATCTTCAAAAGAATATAAACCTTCAAATCTCGATGAACAACTCCTTGTTCATGCATATAGTCGACTGCTTCTAGTACTTGTCGAATTAAATCCGACGCGTCTTTTTCTGTGTACGAACCTTTTTCTACAATACGGTCAAATAGTTCACCACCCGTCACTCTGCAATTCAAATTGAGGGAAGGTTGGATCTAATATCTACGATACATGCATAATAAATACGTTGCTTTGTTCACCGATGGACCGGACAAGCAAACAAACTCAACTCGATCAATCGTTGAAAATAGCAGCGTGCTTTTAAAGAACTTACAGTTCCATAACTAAATAAACTTTAGATTTATCTTCGAAAGTTTCTAATAACTGGACGATATTTGGATGTGTTAACCTGTGCAAAGAGGAACGAATCAGAGGTACAGCATCAAAGGTTCTATAATGATACAAACTTGCCTACGTTTACCCCAATAAACAGAACCAACACCAACGTTCACATTCAAGAAGAGTTAAAGAGGGCCAGCCACGGCAAGGCGAATTACTGAGATGAGATGAGAGGGCGATGGGGCAAAGGGTAGACACAGGGTAAGTGCAGGCTAAAGGGGCGGGTTGTGTTAAACTACAAGGGGCGTGGGTAAATTCAAAGAGTTATTTTCTAAGGGCAATTGGTTTGAATTTGAGTTTAAGGTCAGGGGTAAGAGAAAAGCAAATTAAAATGAGGCAGCAGGAGATGCAATAGAAGGCAATCTTTGTCATGACAAATGGGGGGTACTGGCGCTACGATAATCAGGACATCTCCTGCTCCCATTGGGCCTCGGAAAACGGAAACACAAAGCGGCACTCACCAGGTCTCCTTCACATTGTCAGAGTTAGACCCGACGCTCTGCTTGGAATGTTCACTGAACCTGAGACACAAACCCATATTACAACTGCTTGTTTCCTCGTATCGTGTGGCGTGCGTTGCTCGCTAGTTATTTCATCCAATAATCATGTGTACGTAATGCTTCAGACAAAGATTGCCCTTAATTGCATAGCACAGCATATAAAAAACATATACAAATATACGATACGAATACATAACCACGTACTTTTTACTACCTTTTATAAACAAAATACGTACTAAAAACACAATTTCTACAAGTAAAATCAGAGTCAAGTACGCTATATTAATTTAACTGGTTTGACACTCACCTACGGAGGACTTTTATTTCGTTTTCAAGAGAATCCTCTTTGCCCTTCAAAGCTTTCTTGTCAATTATTTTTACCGCGAACATCTGTCCAGGTTTCTCTTTACTCTCAGCAAGTCGCACCTCGGAAAATGCCCCCCTAGAATATAAACATTTGCATGTTATGAAAGTATTACCAGAAAAACATAATGATTGAACAAAAACAGCTGGCCAAATTACTTACGTTCCCAATAATTCTTTAAGATGATATTTATCTTCGATGGATGGTTGTTTATCTGAGTCTTTTCCATCTTTTTTTGCTTTCTTGCCTGAATCTTTTTTCCCAAATAATGGCATTTTCAATATTACAAACTTCCTCAACACAGATTACAGTTTTTAGTTTCACCAAAACATAAGCATTGAATCACTAAAACCACAATTACACACTTCAGATATCAATTTTCCTGTCGACAGCTCATACATTGTTATTGTTTACTTACAGACTTTATAAAATTATTTAAATTTATCGGAGATTTTACTTATCTCAAACACAACACAGGATGTACTGCCAGCACTTGCTCATTGCGCTATTTGTTCCTTGTGGGAAATATATTCACTACGTACTTCGCACCATTGATGAATTTGTGATTAGTATTTTATAAAAAACAGGAAAAATAAACACACACTCGCTGTAGTGCGAAAGACACATCAAAGTTAAAAGATTAATTAAAAATTATTTCCACTTAGATTCAGAATTTCAGTATTATCAGCTGTTTAATTGCATTTTGAATTTTATATCGACCTTCACTATTCAATTTTATGGTTATGGCAGCACTTTGTCCTATCAGTTGCTACAACAGGACCGTATCCAACTTTTTCGAAGTCCTTGTATTATGAGTGTGAATAAACATGGTAAATACATTAAAAAAGTAATATTTTATTATAACGGTGTTGGTTTTTTCACAATCAATTATACCAAAAATGATTTTTTTTTGGAACCAATTTATATGACAAGTTTACTACTGCAGTATTAAATACATACTATTTAAAACATACATGCAATAGCTTTCATGATGTATATACATACATTTAATATTAATAGTTTAGATAATGCACACATTGCAAATAAAATTCCTTTTCAAATATTAAACATATTTTCATTTGAAACTGTTAAAACAATATTCGAATTCAATCATTTGTCAGTATTCTGTAACACAATCATTAACTTACTATCGATCGATAAGTTTTTTGACAAATGGATAAAGATCGAAAAGATTTAAATTCATAATTCTTCGAATTGTTTGTTTCAATTAAAATATATTATATATTCAGATTTTGACCTTATTATTTAGAACTAATGTATTGATATTCGAATTTTTTCATAATGATGTAATCTTGGAAACGAATCTCAACGCTACGAGCCCAGAATCACATCATTTGGCCCAAATTCAAGAATTCTTTCATTATAAACTTACAATTAAAAAATGCTTCAGTCAGTAATGTATACCTTAAATTGTATTATTTATAACAATATTTTACTAATAGTAACAATATGAATTATAACAAATTAACAGAAAACTACTAGATTAAAGATTATATTAGTGATTCAATTTATTTGGCCCATAGTACTGATTACAATTATCACTGAATAGTATCGCCTTTTTTTTTAAAAAACTGCCTGAATTCGTTTGTTCATTGTATTTACTAAACTGTGGAAATCATCTGGAGTGAATGAATTCCAAATTTGATTGAGCTTTTCCTTTGATTATAAGGTTTTTTTTTAATTAATAATTATTCTGCTCAACTGTAAAAGTGGTTTTTATTTTGTCTACAAATTTAAATGAATTCTCTGAAGTTGTTTGATTTTCTCGATTAAAATATTCGCTTCTTTTCTTCTCCAATTCTCCAGTTGCTTTATTCCATTCCACGGTTATTTCTCCACAGTTTGCATGATAATTTAGTTTCAACATACAGGGCAAAAATCTTAAATTTTGATATTTTAGAAGTTCTTCCCAAATTCAATTTTTGCTGCGTTGGTCCGGTTGGCTGGCAATTTTACCACAAGAACTACCAGAATTGAACAATTTGACTATAACTTCATGTAAATCGTTTGACATTGACAAAGCTCTACCACGAACCATAATTGCAAAATTATTATCTATAAACAAACAATAATATCCATTTGTTTCATTCCATTCTTGAAGAGAAATATGATGCAAGTTTGTATTCATGGGCCAAATGATATGAATTGCTTATTTTATTTTCAAGTTGGCGTTAATGCATCATTCTTTATTTGCAATTCCTTCCATAAACATTAACCACAACTACACCGTTCAAGAAATAAATGTGCTGAGTAAATCATTTTTTTCCTGAACTATACAATACAGTTTCTTGAATATCTATTTCAAAAAGTTTTTGCTGGGCCAAATGATATAATTCTGGGCTTGTATGAGCGATATTTTAGTATCAACGATAAAATTTTAGCAACTTTTTAACGACTATTCTTGTCTTAGTAGCATATAGTGTGTCCCAAATAGAGTAAGATAACATGAGAATTTTTCTTTTTATTAATACGGATAATCGGCCGTATTCTGTAACACAATCATTAATTATTATCGATCGATAAGATTTTTGACAAATAGAAACAATTGTAACAAGTGAATATTCAGAATTTTTGTCAGTGCTACCTACGTTCATTGGCTGAAATAGATAATGATCGATAAAAATTTATCGATTGAGTTACAGAATAGCCCCAACTATCATTTATTCGTAAAGTCTGTGCAAGGTGCAATTTATAGAGGTGAAAATTGTGCTTTTTTAAAATTCTTGATGCTTTAGATTTAGACATATTAGTTTGAGCTTCAATTCTAGAGTCGAAATTTTCGGATTAACTTTCACACAAGCTAAAGTTGATTCCTTTTCTTCTGAGACCAAATTTATGTCTCGATTGGGTTCTTTAAAATATCCATAATGCTGCATATTCGAGTTTAATCTTGCAAACACTTTATTGTCCGGTTGTCCACGTTCTGGAAAGTTTCAGCAGCAAGTTGCCTTACCAAAGTAGGTAACTTTTATCTAAAACTTTTTTTTGTTTCTTTTATAATTACGGAGAAATTTAAGTTTTTGAAATCAGCGATTTTCAGTTTTTAGCGCATTTTTTGTAAATTCACTTTGGCTGTCTGGCGTGATGCTGAGATCACAGCAAATATAGCACTTACAGATTTGAAACAGGTACTAAATGAAAGATGCTGTTTTGTAGATTTGCACAAACTGCTTTAATTCAAGCTTAGTGATTGTGGAAGATTCAATTATTCAATTACTTGTTTGAAATAATTTGTAAACCATTCCGAGTTCGAATTATTTTTCTACGACATCTGAATCAACCCATAAAATGGCACAGCATTGTCCATTGAACCAAATATCTATCTTTAATAATAAGAAAGATATCCATGCTATCCTACTCTATTTGGGGCACACTGTATATTCACGTAATCTCATATTTATCGATGACATTAGAATATTGCTCTATATCTTTTTACATAACAATTATAGCATATTAGAGCATAATTATGTCGTATCTGTAGTTATTAAAACTATTCTAAAATAATGTATATTTAAATTTAAAGTGGCAAGTTATTCATGAACTTTAAAAGAATATTTAACATCTAATAATAATTAAAACAATAAATATTTAAACTCTTACAAATTATTAACAACCACAAAAGTGATGAAAATTAGCTAACACAAAAATAATTAAAAATAAATATTAAGAATTAATAACGTTATCTAGAAAAGGATGTAGAAGGTCCAGGACTATTTTGACGATGTTGTATACGAGCCGCTTTTAAACTATCCAAATACTCTTGCTGAGATGCGGCTAATACTCGAGCCATTACATCAGCATCTTCCCAGTCACGCAAACCTAAAACGATTTTTAATACATTATACAAAATATATACCAACAATTGTAGAAATGTGCTATTAATTTAAATAATTATTCCGAATACATAAGCATATCTGATAAACTTGACTTGACCATGAAAACCTTCTTAGTAGGTTACAGCGTTTTGCAAGGTAAAGTCAATTAATTACAATGATCACCATTTATTATAAGGTTGGTACAGATACGTAGAATTTTTTTAAGTGCATAATTATTTGTTTAGAAGCACAAATTGATGCAATACATACCAAATACTTCAGGGGGGAGACGACTAAAAATGGAATCAGTTTCACAGAAATTTTTAACTGGGACTGTTAATGCAGTTGAATTATCTTCAATCATTTGAGTACTGGAGCTACCAGAGCAACTCAATTCAGGATTTGCTATTTTAAAAATTCATTAAATAACAGTTCTTACAAATTTTTAAAAGTAAGAACTTACGGAAAGTGGAGGAAGAATTTTCCTCGGGAATAGGTGAATTCTTAAAAACCTGGGGTTTAGGAGACCTCGTTGAGGCTCTTGGAGACGCTTGAGAAGTATTTGGTGACATTGAACCCCTCGGTCGTGGTGATTTGGGACTCATACCTCCTGACCTGGGACTTGTAGCACAGGCTGCTGAAGTTATTGTTGAGCTGCTACCAGCTGCAGAGCCTGTTGCTTGTTGTTGTTTTCTACGTTTTTCATTATCTTTGCACCACTGAAGATAAGATTCACGGGCTACTTGTTCTTCTATTACTTCGTTAGTGGCTTCCCAGTCTGTAGCTTTCAGTTTGTCTTCCATCATAGTCTGTGACACAAAAAAACTAATTGTAATATTCACCGAAAACGCTGCAGACTGGAAAACATATTTTTTAGAAGAAATGAAAGAAATTAGCACAAAAATTCCGTAAACAAAAATATGCGTACCTTGAATAAACCAATATGTAAGCTGTTAAAAGATTGAACAGTATATACAGTTTATATTTCTTATATTACTGATGAAAATAATCCAATTGCTGTTACTTAAAGTGACCAACACCTACATTTTCTAACTAATACTTTTAACGGAAATGCATTGCAAATTAAAAAGTTTATTTTGAAGAAATAATAATAATAATAAGATCAATTACTAGAAGAGAAGCGGTTTTCAAAAGTTATCCATTATGTAACATTGCCACAGGATATATGTGCGATTTAATATTTATTTATATGAGGCAGAATGGTTTTCAAAAAATATAATGAGGGAAAGGAGCTAAGAGTCTAATTAAACGAATAAAATATTGTATAAACTGTATGTTTTTTTAAACGTTATGGATCTTTATTCTATGGATTTTGAAAAGTATGTTTTTTACAGTATGGAAGATTATTGCGGTATAGATTTCATGGTATGGAACAATCAGTAATGGATTTTTATTTCATGTATTTTAAAAAGTATGTTTTTTATAGTTTGTAAGATTAGGGTATTTATTTTTATTTTGATTTTCAAAGCTATGTTTTTTTTACGTTATGAAACATTTAAAATTATTTTTTAATTATAATTCTAAATAAACTTACAGAATTTTTTTAAATAATGGAAGATCCTATTGAACTCATTTTGTATTATTAAAACAATACACATACAATTCTTATTGAAATTTTGGATATTGAATAGATTTGGAAGCAAATAATAAAAAAAGAAAACGTACCTTGTCAATTATTACGCGTTATTAAAATGACAATTTATTGCATGGAGCGGATGCGCAAATGTAAACAAAGTTTGAATGTTTTGAAATATTGTTTTACACTGATTAGTAGAGTACAGAAATGTACATAGCAAAATGTATTGTGATTAAAAATTAAAAAAACGTGATATATTTTTCAAATACAGTTTGTGTTTGATGTGAATAAAGAATTTGTGAGTGCATCGAAAAAATTAAAGGTTTGATATGAGAGAATGTTATGGTAAAAATCTATTTCATGTGTGGTATATGATAAAAATCATTCAATATTATTATTTTCTTACCTGTTCGATAAGTAAGTCTTCGCTCTGGCGAACGGCATCACTTATTTGCCGTCGATCATGTTCTCCGGGTAAAGCATAGCTTGGTAAACCAAGCCCAACTCCAACTGAAGGGTTGATAGGATTTGTAATGGAATTATAGTGAGAAGCACGCTGGTAGGATAATCTAATAGGCTCATAATCGGATTTTTGAGCACCGTGAAAAATGTTAATTGGTTCTTAAAAAAATAATTCATCAAATGAACATTTATTTCACAATAAATTATAAAAAAATATAACATACTTAGCTGGTAGCAATAAACTTCTATTGATCGATGATACATCTCACTCAAAGCTTGAATTTCTAAGTGATTACCGTGAACAAAATCATGTCGCTTGCGACTTACGTATTTATTGAAATCTTCCGTTACATAAGCACAGTAGAAATCGCGATTCTTTAACTAAGTATAAAATTATTAGACCAAAATCATACAAAATAAGAGCAATACTTACTATGTAATCCATGCAATGTGTTCGGACAACACTATGCATTTCTTGATCACCATAAACCTGATCAGCAATCGCTCTAAATAAGCATGCCCCGTCTTCAACCATTGGTTTTATAACAAATCCACGCTTTTCTAATGATCGAGAAAAAATGAGATCGCGCTAAAATAATTAAACACTGTATTCAATTAATATACTTATTATTAAATCAAATTACTTGACGCCATTCTTCTTCCGTAAGCTGTTTGCTAGGATGTTCACTGTATTCATCTTCACTATTATATCCAGTTCCATCTTCTCTTTGTTGCATGGAAGATTCATCATTCAAATTATCGTTATTTTGCACTGTAGATGATGGTGATTTATTAATCAGATCCAATTTAAGTTCACAGTCTATTTTCTGTTCAATTTCCCGTTCTCGAGCTCGATCTCGTTCTTGCTTTTGTTCTCGGATTCGTTTTCTCTCCAGGTTTCTATAATATCTATCTTTTGGGATGCTAGAACTTGGATAATAGTTAATATACGATATAAGTCAATAAATAACCTTACTTACTATGCATATGTTCGCCTTTTACTCGAACTGGAAGCTTCTTCGAAGCTATTATGTTGGTTATGCAAACTGGCATGACTGTGATTCGGACGAGAATGTGGTAAATCTTCATGTCTAGTCCATAATTGTCTGTCACTTGGCTCCTAAAAATTATTTTGACGACTATATGACATTTCATACAAAATGGGGCAGTGTTCTTTCATGGTCGCCATAAAATATTTAAATTAGATGAATGTCATTCAAATACCTGATGTTTTAGTAATTGGCCATGCCCATGTCCCTGCGTTAAATTTAATCCTAATTGTAGAGAATTATGATTCAACCTCGAAGGAGGAATATTTAATCCGATAGGAATCTGCTGATTAGACTGAGTATTCTCCTCAGGTTCTTCATTATTGCCAGCATTTTGACGTTTTGCTGGTAAAATCGTCATTGTTATTTATATAAATATATCACTATATTTAATATTATTAACAGACACCACAGATATTTCACTTTTTATTCCATGTATTCATTTATGTGATGAAACAAAAATAAAATCAACAATGGAGTCTTACTATTCCCAACTTCTTCTTCTTTGAATTCTCCATTGCCTTGACCAACACAATTGCGTTCTAAAAATCTTTGCTTTCAAATCTGGCAATAAAACACATTGAATTTGATAGAATGTTAATAAACTATAGGTAAAAGTTCAAATATTATTTTTTTATTTGGTCTTAAAATGTATTTTAAATTAAATAATTAATACAATGCAATAACATTACCACAATAAAATAATTTGTATATGAAATAGTTAATGCAGAATATAAAATAATTCATTATATAAATGAAAACTTACAAGTCTTTTAAAGCTACATTATAAATATATAAAATACTTTGTATCAATAGTTAATTCAAAACTTGCATAGGTTGTCGAAGGTGCTCTGGTGCATGGTAATGTTGCTGGGGCGTTAAAGATGGGTGTATAGGGGGTGGAAAGCAACGTACATGTTCCACGGATAAACCATCATTATCACCAGACTTCAAAAATTTATTTAAAACCGCAAAGATTTGCGAGTTCAATACTTGGAATCTTCTAATTCTGTCTACCATTCGCTTTAAATTCTAAAATATAATTTATATCACTAATGACTCATCTTCAATAATCAGATACCTACGATTCCTTTGACAACATCATCTTTTCCATCAACTCGTTGCACTCTTAAAATATGATAACAAAAATCTAAGGCTTCAAATCTCCTCTGTTGACCTAAAAGAACTATCATTGTACATCCAGCCCAGTGTAGACCTTCACCGAATAGTTCCCTATAAAAAAATTGAGCAATACTCGTCCATACAGAATAAAGTTATGACAGAAACTCTTACTCGACAGTGAATTCTGTTTCTGCTACAGGAATGCAATAGACAAATTGTAAAGCTGACCAAAGCCTGTGGAATTCTGTACATTCATCAACGTTCATCACTCCATTTGGAGGCGGAGGTCCTACCCAAATAGGATCATCTAAAAAGCTTCGAAGCCTATTCAAGACAACTTCAAAAATGGAGAGACCACAACATAGACGTTCTCGAGTTAGCAAATCTCCTTCGCGTGATATCATCGCTTGCTGGAAATTAGTATTTTAAAACAATTTTAATTTAATATTGTTTATCTATAGTTACCTTTGCTGTACCAAGTTTTTCAATATTTGGAACGATCTGAAGAGCGGAGTATTTTGCTTCCAATCTTTTCTGTTTCGCTTCCGGTTTTTCACCTTCTTTACAATATGGCCTGGGCAATATATTTTGAAATGGAGCAGCGTGTAATAAATCACAAACTTCTTCTTGAGACAAAGCTTGTTCCATCAGTAAACAGAACAAAATTGTATTTCCAAATTCACGAAAATTGTGGAACAATTCAGTTTTTGCATCAGGATATTGAACAATATCATTTAATTGAGCATGGTAATACCCGAGCACACCTTAAAAAATAATAATTAATAAAGACATTTACACTTTATTGTAGTTGTACACACCGGGTGATCCATAATCATATCGTGGAAGCTTACAAATCTTAGGCATGGCTTCCATTAAAGTTTTTGTAAACTGTAATAGACTTCCCTGTATTAAACTTTTTACAATTTTCAACAATTCTTCCATAACGACCGCTATTCCTTGATAGCCTAACAACTTGCACATTGTATGAAAATGATGGGACCCAACAAAACCGGAATACTGTCCATACTGTGTCGTATAAGCCAAATTTAATGGCTTGTTACCCCACAAATAATGATGAGACATTTGTGGCGGCTTATCTCGATGAACTGGAGGAGAAAATGTGATATTTCTGCACTTTATAAATCTGTTAGTAGCAGCATTATATACATAGTTTGGTAAGAAGTCATAATTCAATTCCCAAAAGACATGAAGAGTAATTCTACCATAAGGTGCAAGAACATTATGGTTGGCTTCCCTAAACATGGAATCAAAATCATCCAATGCCAACCACTTGCTTAAAAGTTTGTGACAAAGCCTATTGACCTAAAACAAATAATATTAAAAATAAATTCATTTTGAAATAATTTTAAATTACTTGTAACAATCCGTCTAGCTCCATGACTCCAGTTATATCCCCAGCTTCAAATTTACTGACTGCAAGGTCCAAAGATTTCTGCATATCAGCGTTAATTCTTTGGGTAATTAATTTATTCAAGTCGATAGAACGACCCAATAATTGCACATGTCTTTGTTTCAATAACGTTTCGTAGCGATTGGCACGTGGATAAGGCAGTAAGTATGATCCCATTGCTAAACATTCTACGCGGAATCGTTTATCCAAAAAAATACTAAAAATTCATGATAAATAACAACTGAATTTAATAATTGATGATTTTTTACCTGGCAGCAAGTTGCTTGTAATAAGCGAAAATCTGTTCGCTTAGTTTATATACAAACTGATCAAAACATAAATTTACTTCAGCTTCAACTTCATCATATAAAAACTGTTTTCGGAAAATTGTTAATGCATACAGAGCACTATCGTTATATAAATCCAATGGGTATAAAACATATCTACGGAAATTGATTGCATTTATTCATAAAATACTTTAGAAATATGTAAAAACTCACTCCATCATAGAAGGTTCTTTTGTTTTTAAAATATGGTCGGTTAAAATCCATGGCATTGACATATCAATCGGAAATTGGATTCTCTTTTCCATTGTTATTAAATCACTACATTCCTCGTTGTGATGATGTCTTACTGTACATTTCTATAAAAAAAAAACTTAAAATTATCGGGTATTTCGAGGTTTAAGTACGAGAAAATATTAAGAAACGGTGTTTTTAGGTGCTCAGTAATTTCAAATGTCAAGAACGCACAATTTTGTGTAAAACACTTAAAGCCAACTAATGTCATACTCATCAAAATCTTTACAAATAAAAACAAGATTTCATGAAAAAAAATATATGTATTTACTTGAATTCGCCGTCCCATAGTCATTTCAAGATAGAATTCTCTGTACCATAGTTGAGACAAATCACAGCAATTCTGCAATGATTCTGAGAACAAAACAAATATCAGATAAGATTTATGATTGAATGAATATTGAGCTTACCACTGAAGCTCAATAAATAATTCCAGTAAAATGACGTTTTATGAAACTGGTCAATTTGAGCCAAATATTGCCCATCAATATCTTTTCTCAGCGTCCTTTTTCCTCCTGATTTATCAGCAATTAGTGACTCTAACATCGTGCGTACCATATATAGCTGAGTAGACGATGGTCCTTCGAAATATAACTATTATATAAACTGCAAAAATATTAATTTCAAATACTTACCCACATTTCTTCTTGGCACTTTAATCCCAAATCCATTATCCGGATCCTTTTTACCTTTCAGCGCAGGATCTTGTAAGGGTTCCATTCCTCTTTGCCAGTCGGCACAAGTTTCTCGGACTGACATAATAATACTGCCACAGAAAATACATTGAAAATTTTAGCGATGTTTATATAAAATATACTCCAATAATTTTCAAGCGATATATACATATAACTTTTGAGAAATAGTCTTTCTAAATTAGTTGGACATTTCAAATATTTTTGTGGCGGCACACATTCAAATTACGCACTACATGACGCAAATTACTCGAATTATGAAAGGCGAAAAAGTAAATAAACGACCTATATCCTGAGAATAAATCAAAATCTATTGTGATATTCGCCACTGAAGAATTCAATTATTACTGGAAAAATTAATTACAATCAATTGACCTAGATATAAAAGTAAAATATTCCCTTGTTCAAATTCTCTTCATTTCCCATAATATAAACATTGTGGCGTGCATGTTCATCCACGTCTTAATCCGCAAATGGTTGATTTGCACATATACCGATATCAGTGAACCACCGCATTGTTCATCAGAAACGTTATTCACTTGTTTAATTAGGAATTTTAGTTTAGTTTCGTTTATTCCTTAAGAAGTGACTGTCTTTGTCTCGTCGTACGCAAATTAAATGGGAACCAAAATCAAACGTAAATTTGTAGTGTTTGGAAGTGATAGTGAAAAAAATACGGAGAATGAATGCGGTTAATAGGTAAGGGATAGAATTCATGTTTATATGTGATGTAGATTGTATATACGAACATTTGTGACATTCATGTAGTTTGAACAGCTTTTTCCTGTATGACACACAGGTCAATGTTAAATGTACATACATCTTGGGGAGTTTAAGTATTTTCTAGTCTAAGGGTTGATGTGATATAGGGTATTCAATTCTCTTAATGTTTGACTACTGAAATCTGACATTTGAAGAAAATTCTACTTATGTTTCCTATGTTTTTATTTGATCTTTAAATCCAAGACGGCATATTTCTTTCGTATAAAGAATACGTTGTGAAGCAAACAATTTTTAATAATTATGAAAACAGCTGTTTAGTTTATGTGAAAAGTTTACTACTAGTGACAATCTACTGATGCGGTTATTCCACGAACTAAAAACATTGAAGGAAATAGAACTCGTTCTATTTTTTCATGTACATTAAAATTAAAGAACTTTTTCTGTATGATACATTCAATGTTCAAAAATGTACATTAAAATTGAGTGTGTCATACAGGCTTAAAAGTGTGCTCTTCTTATTTACCTAACTGCATATGCATGTACAATTAATGTATGAAATTTGTATATAATATATTTAATTAATTGTATATGTAAATATATACTCGTGCGCGTGTTCCTTCGCTCTGCCAGAGTGTGGAGGGTAGCCCTCAAACAGCGAAGTATTTATCCTTTGCCTATAGTATATATTCCAAGACAATCGTTCTTAAGGAGTAAACTCCAGTCGCGCGTCGGAGTTGTCATACACAATTTTGTTTTTTTATCTGCTGTTGTTGTTTGGCGTGAGCAAATTCGCGAGTAAAATTAAGCCGTAGCCATCTGGTGGCGAAACGAGGAACGACCCAAAAACGCATTTCGCTTGAAACGCCATTTGAGATAATGTTATTTTAATCGTTTGTTATTTGTAAACAGTGAGCTTTTGCTATATTTTTTCTATTTCACGTTTTTATTTACTATTTCAGTAAATATGTAATGATTAAAATCAGTCTTTTTGGGGACTGCTTTCCTATTTATATCAGTTTCATTCTAACTTCTTTTGCGCTTTCCTATTTACTACCTATTAATTTCTTTACTCTTTCTCCAATTATTCAATTTTTTGAGTTTAACATGAGTTTTTCCTCGAGAAAAGTGAATAATGTGAATTTAAATATTTAAAGACTATTTCCAAAGAATGGTTATTTATCTGCAAATAAATACAATTTGAAACGTCCATGCACAAAATTGGATTAATAACAATAAAATTTAATCCTCAAATTTACAAGTTTGTCAAGAGAAACCATCTTAAATATTATAATAACAAAATATGACTCCTTGGAAAACTGCGGTTTTAACATGTAAACAAGCATGTCTAAAAATAACAGTACGACTTACATCCGACATTTTGGTTGATAACAGCGCCGCTATCGATAATTTTACTCGCGAATATAACATTAAATCATTAAATATTTACCTGCGTATTAAATCTTTCTTATTTTTAATAGCTTTGCGTAAAGGTTCTCGTAAAATCAACTGAACGAAATCTTGTAGCTCTGCGTAAATGTGTCTTCTTATCGCATCATTAAATACGGTTTCCATTCTTGCCATCAAAACTTGAAGACCTTTTATCATTGCTATAACTTCGATTAGGGCAAATTTTTCTTCGTCGCTGTAATTGTATCGAGTAGCCTAAACAAGGAATATCTCAAATTTACAAATAATTCCAAAATTATTAAATTATAAACTTACTCTCTCATATTCTTCGGCTTCCAGTGGGCATTCTTTATTTTGATGGTGATCAGTAGGATGCAAAAGTTTCCAGGAATATAGCTCTGTTACAACGCTGGTCCATTCTGATAATAATTGCAAGCCCCGTAGCGCTAAATCAGCAGTTTCTTTATTCTCTGCATCGCTGCCACTTTCTTTATATGTAGTTGTAACCTAAAACAATTTTTATTATATGTTGTTTCAATACAGTAAGTTTTTCAGCAAGAATCAATCTGAAGAACGACTGCATGTAATTTCGATTTTACTATAAAACTTATTTTTGCGAAAAATAAATAATTTACCTCATTGCTGTATCTAGCAAGCTCACTAATATATTTCACATGATCTTCTCGAATCTGTGGTAGATGCACCATTAAATCAGCTTGGGGTGATATATTATTAGAGTTTGATAAGGGCCATTTACTGGGATCAAAATGCTTACTCCGTTTGATATAGTTAAACGGAGCTATTTGCATATCTCCAAATAATGGCACAACTTCTAAATTCTGTAAATAGAATCTTTAGATACAAGACTTGAAAAAAAAAAATGCATTCGCGTTGTGATGTGTAAACATTTTGTATTTGTACGTTTGCATTCAGACAGTCAGTTATAAATATGGAACACTAATATTACGTACGGTCTCTTCATTATGAATACTGAACATTCATATTACATACGCTATTTTTATTTAACTGTAAATAGTTGAACTGATCGTATAATTTCAAGACCGAAGTGTAACATATATCTTAGTAAATGTAAATGTTTACACATCAAAAATCAAGTTATCTCACTTTGAATATTCTGTCAATGCGATCCAAACGCAGCTTTTTCTTCTGGTCTAATTTGTTGATATTGCAAAGTTCGCTATCCATTAAGAACAAACCAAAGCCCATAACTTTGACCAACATGTGCTTTTCGCTTGGTGTCAAGTACATTTTAGAATCGAACATGTGAACGCATATGTTTACTACATCTGCTAAGAGATCCTCGTATCCTGGGATCTTTTCCAAATTTTCTTTAACAGTATCTCGGATTTTATTTTGAGTGGCAAGAAACATAGATAAATTCTGTGATTCTTGCAAAGTTTGAGAATCAGACATTACTTTTAAAAATTGTGCAGCTCTGCAAAATTATAAATTAACACAAAAAAAAGATATTTCAAGTAGATTACCTTCTATAAGTGGAGTAATCATTTTTAACACTTGACTTCATGTTTTTAAGTTCATCTAAAACTGCGAACATGTTGATAAATTTCCCCAATGTTAACAAATACGCTTCAGAAACAAAATCTTTCCGTTTTTCATGATGGCATAACCGTTTTACTTCTGCTGAAAATCTTTCAATTGCTTTTCTCTGTAAAATTTTACTTTAGTATCTTTTTTCATCAATTGTTTTAAATATTACTTGAAAATACATGAAGTTGAGTAATTTGTTGACTTCTGGAGCCAGAACTTCAACTGTTTTCTCGTAAATTTCAACTCTATTGGGCTGTTCATTGGATTTAGGTTGTGGAATAGCTCTTGAGCAACAACGCCAGGTATATAACATAACAGCATGTTCTTGGCCTTCTTCAAGAAGCTCGTTCTATAAAAAAAAAAATCAATACATCGAAAAATACTAGCAGGTTTTTGTTTTTATATACCAAGCTGGAATGAACAGTAGCCTCTTCGATATATTTCGCAATCCCGGTGACAAAACCATTCCGATCTTCAAAATTTGTATCAAAGTTAGCAACATAAACAACAGAACATGGTTGGGCTTCAATGCATGGTTGTTCATCTGGTAAAGTCAATTCGTCTAATACATCTACGTTGGAGAGGGCATCAGTTAAAGATACTCTGTCATTCATTGCCATTCTAATATCCTAATCTGTACAATTGAACAAATAGTTGGATAAGAACAAATGTCATAAACAGGAAAATGGATAATACACTATTATAATTGAAAATGAATTTATTACTCAAGTACTTACAGTTCAACTGACGTTTAAAAACTTCATTTAGAAGGAAAATTCTGTTTATTTAATTGAATAATTACTAATTTTTGATGATCACTGACAGATGACTAAAATCCGCACCCTACCATTTGATGTGTTGTTTTCATGTAGATGGCACGACTGCTGCTTTGTAATTCAGCGGGATTATTCAAAGTATATTTTTAACTTACAGGATTACTACAAGAAATAAAATATAAATTCCGTTAAATATATTTCCTTTTTATAGAGTTTAGAAAGGTTAATGTATAAATTAATATTGTTATCTGTGTAATAGATTATTTATTCAATTATGTATAAAAGTTTATTCTATAAAAGCATTATCACTGTCAATCACAAATGACAATCTTAAAACTAAGGGTCTAGTATCCAATAAAGAGTAGCAATAGAGATATCTCATTTATAAATAAAAACATTTTTCTCACAATTAAATAGAATACCGGACAATCAACTTTCAATTTTACAAAAAAGATTTAAAAATCATTTTTCGCTTTTTTCTAAAGGATCGTCTTTGTAATTTAAATAATACATTATTTCATCAGTTCATTAATTTCTTAGATTAATACTTATTGGCGTTGTCTGTTGTTTACTTCTCCTTCATAAACTAAACTTTCATTGTCATATTTTGATTGATCACTGTTTTTTAAATCATTTACATTCGCTTTATCAGATTGCATATGTTGCCTGTGCCGATTTTGCTCTGCCGTATACGCTGTATGTTCAATATTCTGTTGGTGAAAAAAAGCTTCAGCTGTTTGTGCTAACTGTTGTAGAGGCCTCGGGAAATTCGGCCCAGGAAATCTTTGCTGACTCTGAAAATTTGGAGGTGACGGACTTTGAAAGGATGTTTGTTGTTTCTGGGTAGCTTCAAAAGAAGGCTGCGTGTTTTGGAAATTCTGAAAATTCTGATTAAAGTTGTTTTGATTTTGTTGAACTGGCCTTTGTGCCTGTTGAGGCTTTCGCTGTTGATTTTGATCATAAGCGCGCTCTGGGATACTGAGACGTCCTTCAAAAAGTATTGTTCCTGTGGCAGTATGGCGGATGAAAAACAAGAAAGGATGATCAGCCTTAATGCGAGGCTTGGTGACACCCATTAAAGGAATAACAATAGCTCCAGTTGCCGCAGCCGCAACGGTTCCCTGTTCATTGACTTCTATATAAGTTTTGTGTAAAATATTGCTAACACGGGCGGAAACGTCAGCAACAATAGAATTTAAACTTGCATGCGGGCTAAATATGTCAGAGATGTGGACCTACACAAAAAAAGAATTAATTTACAATATACATTTAATTTAAAAATATAATAACCTTTGGCAGGTGATTAACCAGATCTACATTGTAGTCGATTCTGAAACGAGGTAATGTTACAAACACTTCCGTTTCATTCAAGTTCTGTACGATATTGTTAATTGAGGTGCGGATATCCCGAGATAATTGTTGGATTCCATTTCGCTGATTTGGCAATACAATTACCATTGAATATTCACCACCCTATCAACAAAAAATATATTTTTGCATTTTTTGTCCCGATTAAAAAATTAATTATACACACAGCATAAGGCAGTTCAATAACTTTGGCATCCAATTTATTTACTTCGGCATATTTGAAATTATCTATTATATCCATCATTGGAGTCATTTGACACTCTCCATTAGAGAGATAAAAACAATTTGTTTTAGTTTCTAAACTATCGAAAGCTTTTTCCCACGTTCCTTTGAAATATAAAGCATTAGCTAATAAAATAGATACTTCTCCAAGTGTTCCTGAAAAATAGTATTTCGTAAAATGGTACATTAATTTAAAAAAAGTTTTATCGAGAATCGAGAGAAAAAAAAATCTTTAAATCAGATGATAGTTGTACCTTCTTGTACTAGTTTAGGAATAATTCCTTGAGTTTTTTCACTGATCCAATTGTTTATTGCATTGGCACTTTGAACAGGATTCGAAAAATCTAATTCTGTTACATTAGCGTAATAATACTGATTCACAACATCTCTAAAGCTTTTAAGGACAGATAATTTTTTGGTAACAAAAATTCTGTTTGCCATTTTTAAGGTGACTCCTCCTTTTGGTTGCTGAAATAAATGATAAATAAAATGGTTTGTCACATAATAAGAAAGTATTTACAGTAAAGCCAGCTGACCAGGAATAAATATTTTAAAGACAATAAATAAATTGTCTTATTTCTTTACAGCTGGCTCGTTTTTTAAGTTTACCTCAAATTCAGCTAGTAATTTTCGAAACTGCTCCCGCACTCTTTGATTATTTGGAAGATGTAAAGCCATCCTAAGTTCATTTGCTGTTTCATTTTGAGCTCCTTCAAGAAGCATGGCCAAAACACTTTTTATACTAAGAGGTGATACTAAGATATTGCCCTCTCGCTGTTCGTGAGCAAGTTCCTGTCAAAAAAATTATAACTTTTGTATAGTTTGTATAGTTTACTATTAAAATTTGAAAAAAAATATATTTATTTATTGGACATTTTTTTTCAGTTTTAAACTTAATTTGTGATTTAATTAGTAAATGAATTAATTCAAAAATTATTTCAAAGAAAATGGCTAATGAAAATTGATATTTGCCTTGAAACGTTCGACTTAAAATAAATATTACATCTAATTAATTTTTATAACTAACGGTTTTCCCGGAATGCGTAGATAAAATTTATATTTAAATCTGAATCACTAATTTTTTTTCAATTAAAATATAAAAACAATAACATTCAGTTATTTCCAACACAATTTACATTTAATTCACTCAAATAAATAAACAGAATATATTCAAATAGCTAATCAAAATTTTGCGGTTTCAAACATTCCGATTAATTTTTTTTTTAAATGCAATGTTGATGATTTTTCAATGAGCAGCAAAATTCAAAGAAAACATTGTATCGTTTTCTCGGGACAAAATCCCCATTACAGAGCGACTTGCGGTTTTGAATTTATTTACAAAAATGTTTCAATATTTGCTCAACATATTTTATTCAAAATTACCGCGTTGATAATCACGTAGGTCAAAATAATCATAGCTTATCAAAAAACATACCTTTAAAAGGTCTATATCGAAATAAAAATATTGTTCAGCTTGTAAATCATTTTCTTCATATCCTGGAAAAAATGGGAAATGTGTCGTCCCAAAATTTTGGTTCTGATTACCAAAATTTTGATTTTGGCCATTTGCGGATGAAGCAACTGTAATACATTACTTATTTTATTTTATTTATTAGAAAATATTGAGAAAAATAAATTATTTCTATAATATGTTTTATATCATGAGTGGGTTGCTGAAATTTTTAATATTTGCTAATCCAATCATAATAGAAAAATATTGTTTCCAGTTAGAAATTGATTTGTTATGATTTCTCGAAATAATAGAACATAAATTTTTTATCGGGTTGTACATATTTCTTTCCGCGGTATCAAAATATATATTTTAATTCAAATTATATTCAACCAGATTAATTTAAAATTGTTGATAATGAGCCTAACTGATAGGACATTTTAAAATTTTATTTTTATGTGATTGAAATTACATTCTACTTGTAAGTGATCAGAATAAGTCTCATTTCATCCTTTTATGAAAACTAAAATTCATCAAATAACAAAAATTTGCTGTACTTTATGTTCGAAAACGCGCGTTTATTCCAAAACACTTCTCAAACATCCCGTATATGTACTTTTACTTATAAATTTGAATGTAAACAAATTTATTATGTTTATGAATAATATTAACATTGCTTGAATTTTGAAAATCCTAATAGTCGATTTCCGTTAAATTTTTTTGATAAATTCGAGGAAAAATAATTACAATATAATTATATGTAAAACTGATTGGATTAACACAATATTCAAACGCACAAGTGATTGGGATTTTCCAAATAGATTGAATTAAACGAAAACAAGAAAATTAATAACCGGTCTTTCTGATGAAGAGCGCGATTAGTAAGGTTGTTTACTAGAAATCATTTACCGTCATGACCTTGATGTTTCAATTCAAAAATGCACCAAAATCTAGATCTTTAAGAATAATAACAATTACCTGCCACTAGAAAAACTAAAAATCTAACACTACACTGCATTTTCACAAATTTTATGAAAGAAGTAAACTTGGAGGTCCTCACAACAATTGCTACTACAAAAGAAATTTTGCGAAATGTCAAAAATCGCAATGGTTAACACCGATCAGTTCGAAATGCCATTTGTAAGTGTACAATCGCCTTCTTAACTCTAACAAACACTGCGGTTTTGTGACGGCAAGAACGATTCTGTTGATTCAGATTCTCATTAACACGTCACGATCCACGAACAAGGAACACCGGCGACAAATACTAACGCTGAAATGCTGATGGTCACTGTTACTTATCGAACTTATATTAAGATAGCCGTTTCTTTTTCTTTTTATTGCTGTTTCCCACAGATCAATGGAATTGATTATCTATTCAGATCAGATTTGCAACTTTTAATTCATGCTTTTCTGAACGTAGCTCATTTATATTAGATTTTTAATTTATTACTCATTTCTAAATTGGGGATTTCTTATGAACTGATATCTACATAAAATCTTCAGGAAATGGTCAAAATTCCCTTCAGTTATTTTTTCGAGTAACGCCGCTGGTAAGTAACCAAGCTGGAAGGTGGACAGGTTCTTCAGATTTACGTGAATAAAGTGAAACACCAGATAGGTTAATAAAGATAGTCGCTGGTAGAATACCGCATAAACCTTGGAATTACCGAAATGTATACATATATCCCGTCAAAATATTACGTCAGTCTTTTTCTAATAAAATCAGTGCAGGAGTATTACCCAAATTTCCTGTTTTCCAGGAAAATTTTCAATGTAAGATAACTTTATCAATTTCACTTTCACAGATTGGAAAGCTAAATATAATACACTTTAGTTTATATGGTTAGTATTTTTATTAATGAATGGTATATTCTGGTCGAGAATAAATAATCGCATTTTTGTTTATTTGATTCCTAAATTGAGACTATGTGGTTTAGACTTTTTATTTTTGCCCGCGTAGCATGTTTTTTTTTTAAATCACATTGACCGGACGTTTGTGCTCGATTGGAGCATTGGAAAAAATATTATTATAATAGAAATAATTATGAATGAATTTAGTGCTGCTTACAATTTTTTTTTTCTTCGATATTTTGTTTAAAGTTATTACTTCCGGCACTGAATACATAATTATGTATTCCAGTTCAAAGAAATATGTTACATCTATTTATAAAAGAATGTCTGGTTGCATATCTATGATTTTGAGTAAAAATTATTAAATACTGATGAGTTCGAAATTAAATAATATTGTAAGAAAATTATTGATTCCTGCATTAATGAATTTAAAAATTCATATTCTTATACACAGTGTTATGAAGGGTATTTCCAAAGTTTTTTTTTTATTTTGAGGTCCTGAATTTATATTTTACGTCTCTGAAGTATTCAGTATAATAGGCAGGGTTGGAAATCAGAGTTCTGATAGCAGCAAATCAAACTGTCGTTTTAAATTATAAGCCGAGCACAGCAATTTTTTGTAAATGTTGCATATTATATTGGAGCTCTACGAAGTTCACTATAATTATTATTTGCATATAGTGCTGATTAATTACAAGTTTTTAAAGCTGGTTTTTCTAATTCTTTTTCTTTCTAGATGCAATTTATTGTAAGCAATTACTAGAAACGAATGTGGTTAAACTGGTCATATGAATATTTATCCGGGTAAGAAGATGGTCGACTGATCGTTCTACCATAAACTTGAATGGTTTTGACGCAAATAGAATTTGGTATTTCCAATATAAAAAAAAACCGTAATCGGACAAACCATCAATTGATAATATCTACCGTTTTCTATTAATAACTAACGTTTTTGAAAGAAATGACTATTTTGTTTAATTTATTTACGACTCATCAAGGTCATGAATCATTTCATATAATTAATCACAGACAATTTTTACTACAACTAGTTGAATACGTTCAATGACATTTAACTGTTTCAAAATATTTCGTACAATTCAGGAATTTCTAAATTTGAAGAACTTTAGTCCAGCAGTGGCGCCATCAAAGATTGAGATAAATAAAATTTTAATTGATATTTTTATGTGACGCCACTGGCAAAAAAACAAGACCGCTAATGATAATTTCTTGTTTCTCGCGTGACTAAGAACCAGAGATAACAATAAAAACAAAGATGGAGAATTGGAAATCCCAGAAATAGCATCTAAGCATAAATCACTATAAATATTTAAATTAAATAAGCTTGCCCAACTTTGATCTTCTCATTAAAAATCAGGTTAATAATTAACTGTCAACTACATTTACCAGCACCTTTATTGGAAGACATTTTACAAAAGCAAGCACTACAGGATTTATAAATACAAACTGTAAAGTTTTGGATTTTTAATTTACCGTCACTGTACAGAAAAACCCAAAACAAAATGTATTAGCTTTATATCATCTCCGAGCGCTCGGAGTTTGGGGCATACCTGGTGTTGATGAAGAACTGTTCGATAAAGGTGTGCTTTCTGCCGCGTCTGTTTCTCCAAATCTGCTTGGGAAATTCAAATCTTCTCTGAAAGGAGGTTGGGCCGCTTGAGTTGGATTTTCTATCTTTCCAGCAAAAAGAACACTGCCGGTAAATTCATCTTCAATATAAAATACAAAAGGATGGGAAGCGTTGAAATTTTCTCTTGGTCCTCCGAATTTATTTGCAAGTGAAACAGCTGCCAAAATTATTTAATTATTGTTTGCTTTCTATAATATTTTTTTATTTTGTACCTGAAGCAGCAAAGACCGTGCTTCCTTCTTCATTTATTTCAATACCGGATTTTTGTAAAACATTCGAAACCATTAATTTTTTGGCTGTATTTTTTCCTCGAGCGATACCAGCCAAACTAGCTGTATTTTGGAAAATATGATGGAGCCCAAGCTAAAATTTAATTTTTCATATATTTATTGAAAAAAAAAAATAAAATAATAATAATTACCGTTTGTAGAATTCTTCCTAATTTTGAATTAAATTCGAAAGCAAATCTTGGTAAATGGACATTAACATTTTTCTGATTGTTCATAACATAGACTTGTCGACGAAGTACTTGAGGATTTAAATCACGAATAAGTCCGTTGAGCCCAGCTTTAGAATTTGGCAATATAATAAACATGACTATATTTCCACTCTGTAAGTGAAATATTCAATTTTTAGATTTCAACATCGATATTTCCCAAAAGATTATTAATTAGTCACCACAAATATTTAATTGTTATATAAGAACCATTAAAATTAATTGATGGCTAGCAGTAAATAATTACTGAAGAAGATTCTTAGAAAAAGTCACAATAATCACCTGGAATGGCAGTCTTATAATTTTAGCATCGAGTTCGATAGAATTCCCAAAATAAAATGGGTATTCTGTCTGCATATAAGGAACTTGAATAGGATTATTAGGAGCTGTATAAAAAGTTCCATAATAAGATTTTTCCCTAGGGAATGGATGTCTCCAGAGCCCTTTATAATAAATAGCATTTGCTAAAATCAAGCTAGCTCCTTCTAAATCTCCTTCTGTTACTAAATCTTGGATATAACCGTGGGTTACATTGCTCACCCAATAGTTTATATCATCTTTAGTTACTGAAGTGTTTGAAAAATCTACAGATTTGATGTCAGTATCATAAAATGTTTTCAGAGCTGCTTCGAAACGCTGTTGTGGTTGAACTGAAGAATCTAAAAACACTCTTGAACCCATGTCTAAGGTTTGACCAACAGTACCAGTCTTCAAAGAATTTACTATTCTCTGAAAACTTTTTTTGGTATCTTGTTTATTTGGTGGAAAATGTAAAACTTGTTCTAATTCTTTTTCTGTGGCACCTGATGATCCCTCATACAACATCGCCAGGACCATTCTAATGCTCAATGGGGATACCACAACATTGCCAAATTCTGGAGATCCCAATTCCTACGACATATTTAATATCAGTAAATTATTAATTTTTTTGATATATTATTTACTCTTAGAAGATCCCATTCGAAAAGTTCGTATCTTTGCACTTCAAATAATGCTGCGAATTCATCAAAATTATCATCATCTGGTTCAGTTGTCCAAATTGGTCTTAATACGAAACATAATAAAATCCCTACAACATGAATTCAGATGTAGAAATGAAATTATAGTTAAATGCGATAAGAAATATTATCACTTCAAGTCATGACCTTACGTACTCAAATTTTTGCGATTTATGAATTTTTATATTTATTATAAGGACTTAAAACCAAAATTTGAGCCTCTAAACGAGGGAAAAATATTATATAAAATCACGTACATAAAATTAGTTAATAATTTGCATGCAAAAAAAAATCTGCAAGTTTTTCATAAACGACAAAAAGTACAAGTGTCATTTTGTAAGAATAAATCTTAAAATACTCACCAATAATTTGTAAATACCGGAATCGGTAAGCTTCCATTTTCCCTGTCAGATAACTATAATATGAACAAATAATTCACCGCGCGTACTGTTTGTGTGTTTTTGATGTTCAGCAACCGAAAATCAACAACAACACATCACTATGATGTTGAATCAACTGGCCAATGAATAAACGTGCCGGACTGGTTTGCCCCACGCCTGCGGGCAATTTTTAGATGGTAAAATCTTTTCCTTGTCGATTATACATTTATGGTCATTGGCTGAAATTTTTAGAGAAGTTTGTATGGTACAACAACTCAAAAAGTACAAATAAGTAATTTTAGATAAAAATATCTCATGACTTCATAATATTTTAGTCATGGATTTTTAATAATTAAATTTCAAGGTTCCGACTATCACGAATCATTTTTTTTATAAAGATGTTATTGTTTCTTGTTCATTACTTTCGTGAAAAATCTGCATTCAAAAGTTACTTGCCAAAATTATGTAGCTAACATAACATGTACGAAAATACTGGTCTATTTTACAGGCGCAAAATGATTTGATGTTAAAACAGTTGCCTATTTTAGCTTCAGCCTCCAAAAACAGGTAGAAAAAACTTATTCTTATTTCTTTTGAAGATACATTCTTTTAGGGTTCAATAACCCAATAAAATTTTTTTTGCGATAACTGTCCTCATTATTAGTGATTTAAATTCTAGAATTCAGTTCTTGACAATTTAAGGAGAACTTATTAATAAAACATTCATTGGTTTGAAAATACAAAATATTCTATTTATTGATTTTGTTCATTACTTATGAATAATAACACAATATATTATTACAAATATGGCTTGAGTTTGTTATTGTCTCACAACACTGGAAATAGTGCACAAATACATATCAAGAAAATAGTTTTACTATACTTTCGTTTCGGTACTAGTCCCATTATTGGTATGCAGTGCATCAACCTTATTCACAGTTTCAGGCTTTTCGTTTGTTTGCGAATCATTCTGTAACCTTTTCGAGTCCGAGGGATCTTCAACTTTACCAACAAAAAGTACATTACCCGTAATTTCATCTTCTAGATAAAATAAGAAAGGTCTATTGACATCAACAACATTGTTTGAGCCAAATTTTGTTCCAATTTCTAAACTACTTGTTGCCCAAGCTGTACTTCCTTCCTCATTGACTTCGATTCCTGCTTTTTGAATGAAGTTTGACACTTTGACATGGGTGACATTTTTGTCTGCTGATTTTATTGCTGGCAAACTGGCAATATCTTCGAAAATATCTATGAGGCCAAGCTAAAACAGTTTATTCAATATTTGATAGACTCTTGTTGCTAAAATTATACTCACATCTACTAAAGTTTCTTTTAATTCTGCTTTGTATTCGAAAGAAAATCTTGGAAGACGAATTGTTGTTGTTTTATAAGCTAAATACCAGCGAAGCTCATTTATTATTGATGGATCAAGTTTCCTTATAATTTCAGGAAGACCATCTATTTCTTTTGGTACAATTATAAACATGGAGATGTTACCCTGTAATAAATTGAAAGGTTTTTTTGGTTTAAATTCTGTATATTTTATTTATTTTTGATATTTCGATTCTCTATCCAAGAGACTCTTGGATAGAGAATCAAAAGGCTTATATTGGGTGCTCCGCGATAGAAACTGCAATTGAAATTTGGCATACGGATATAATTTCATCATGATTTGACCGTGTCAGATTGTGGTTGAAAACAGTTTACCTGAAATCTTTTAGCTATCGCACTGATTTTTTGATTTATCGCATAGGTTCCACAATATTGAAAATTTTAACTTGAAATTTGGTATACTGCCAGGAAGGTAGTGATGCGAAGCACGACCGATTTTTCAAAAATTGTTATGCATATCTGTGATATTAAATTGCTTTTAAATGACTACTTAATTCAACTACACGGTCAGATAAGAAAATTTTCTTAAGCTGAATCATACATAAACTACGTTCAATGAGTTATTTTTTGTAACTGATGATACAGAACAAAATAACCCTTTTACAAAAGCGTATGTGGCCAATGCTTTTTTATTAATTCCCATTACAATTAAATTGTTCAAATATTGATAATTATTGAAATTATTTGAATTAAATTCAAATTAATATCCATTGTAAAAAAATTTCAAAGGTTATTACTGCGTTGATTAAACCTTATTTGAAATATCCGGACATTATACTGACTTTTATTTGGTCTACTGCTCCATTATTAGTTTCAAGATTAAATTGAAATATTTAGTTGATGGGGTATGATCATTTTTTATTAATTAAAATTTTATTTTAACTGAAAAAATGGTTATACTGTGTACTGTGTATGATACTATGTTCTTGAAATTTATTAATATTTTCTTAAAGGTTTTGGTCACACCTCATTGTATAAAAATGTTATTACAAATGACAGAAAGTAAAAATGGAATTAAATAAGTAGTTATTGCCATAAATATTATGTCATATAATGTTTTTTTCAAACAACAAATGAGGTAATGATTGAAAAACTGTAATACTCGTATGTTAAACATATGTTAAATTACCAAAAAAATATTACCTTGAATGGAAGACGAATTATCTGGGATTTTAGTACATCTGTATCCTCATAATAATAATAATTTTCTTCAATAATCATAAATGGGACAATTTCAGTTTTGCTTTTCGTTAGATGGAACTGTGCTAGCATTGTTCTAGATTTGTTGAACGGAATTCTCCATAATCCTTTAAAATAAAGAGCATTTGCAAGAACCATAAACGAATTTTTCAATCCGTCATCATCTATCAATTGATTAACATGGCCGCGAGTGACATTATTTGCCCAGTTGTTAATTTGATCTTTAGCGTCCTCCAAATTTGAAAAATCTACTGTAGTTATCTCCGAGTTATAGTATGTTTTCAAAATTGTTTCATATTTCATGTGAGGTTTGAAGCTGTGGTCTAAGAATATTCTAGAACCAATATCCAAAGTTAAATCCGTAGAAGTTGAATTTAAAGATGAGATAATCTGCAAAAATCTGTCTCTTGTAGCGTGTCTGCTGACTGGAAAACTCAAGACTTCTTGTAGTTGTTTTTCAGTAGATCCCACAGATGCTTCGTACAGCATTGCAAGAACTAATTTTATGCTTATCGGAGAGAGAATAGCATTTCCTGTTCCTGGTGATTCTATGGACTATTTAATTGATTAGGTTTTTTTTAAATTGATTAAAATTGAGCTTACTTTTGCCAGATTCCAGTCAAAAAGATCGTAACGTTCTCCAATATAAGGTACATACTCAAATTCTGCTTTTGCTAATGCTATAAGTAGAAAACTTGTGACAATTCCTGAAAAAAAATATAACAAATAAAAACAATGATATGTAATAAATCAATTATTTTGTTTTGCATCAGCCTGATGAAGTGGTTAATGAGCGTAAAAAAAAAATTACTTGTATTCAAGATTAGAATTGATATTTTTATTTCAATGTTTTTGTTTACCAATTTTAAATTGTTACCTTCTTTCATAAATAATAAATTATTACAGGGATTCCCAAATTTCAGTGCGTATCTAGAGTAGAAGAGGAAAACTTCTGCTAAAAATAATTTTGTAATAAATTCTGAAATAGTCATAAAAAATAATTCAGTTATTAAAACCAGTTTCTTATTACCTCTCAACAATAAGACATTTTTCAATAAAAAATAGAACTGTTATTTCTTAATTATTGTAATCTCATAGTTGAGAAAAATAAATTTTGAGCATCAATGAATAATATTAATATAACATAAATTATAAACCTGATTCAAAATTTCAGAAATATTTTTAAATAATAAAACATGTATAAAGTTCTTAACTTAATGGATCAAATTTGTAAATTTCAGAAGTATTTTTGATGCTGCAGTAAAATAAAATAACTTTAAAACTATTTTTACTCACCTATAAGGCAGAAAGTCTTTTTAGTTTCCATTATATCAACAATACATACACTTTACAGTTTAAAAATCTCAGAACGATTCGCGCAAGTTTTTCTCACAAGAATCATGAACTACTACAATGGACATCTACGATCCTTGTAGTCTTTTTGTTGACGTCTTCGGAAGTAAGAAAGAGACCGAGAATGACTGGTTTGTCCCACGCCAACAGGCAGATATCCCTCCTGCTAAATGACACAACTGCGACCCTGAATATCGAAATTTTGTGTTGATACAATTAGATTAGTCATTAATTGTATTTGAACTGACTGATTTGTTTCGAATATGTAGACAATATTTTTTTTCTTCGATGATTAACCAACGTTGTTTAGATGTTTGACTAAACATGTTGATAATCGGGCTTAAATATTTTAAGGTGAATAAGTGGAAAATGAAAACAAAATTTGTCACTACTATTAAAAAGAACTGTTATTGTTGCCGGGGTATTCCAAATTCCTATGGAAAAGCTATAATTTTGAAATATCCTGGAAATAATAAAATTTCTTTGATCTCGCAAAAATATATATTTTTTATCTTTCAATAATTTGACTATCAACAATAAGTTTGAAAACTATACTGTTTAATCGATTTTTAATTATAAATTATGATTTTTTCAAACTATTAGTTGTTGTTCAATGTATTATGATGTATATCTAAGAATATTTTTACGTTTTATTTCTATTTTAATTTATGTGACACTTGCGAATCTATGCCTATTATAACAATTAATGATAAATTGTAAAAATTTTTATGACTATGACAATTTTGTTTTAAATATATTAAAGACGAGTAAAAAAATATTCCAAGAATTGTGACATGAATGTTAAGCTGTGGAACAATTGAATAATAAAAAATTAAAATTCTGAAACAATCATCTTTCTTACAAAACATCAAATCTAAAAGTCATTTTTGACACTATCATCTTCTGGAAGCAACAGTTGACACGTGTTTCGTCCTTAGTAATGTACTGATTAATCTTAATAAGGACGAAACACGTGTTCACAGGTGTACTTCCTGATTTAAGATGATAGTGTCAAAACTGACTCTTAGATTTAAATTTTTGTGGGACAGATAAATGTTTCAGAATTTTTAATTTTTTATTATTACAGAAGACTGTTCAAAAATTTAATGGATGATGGATTTAAAAGGATAACTCATATCTACTTTAATTTCTTCTACAATGCACGAACAATTAATAAAGATTTAATAAAAACCGAAATTTTGCAATTAAAAGAAGATATGAGATAATTATTACACCTTTTTTTTAATCCATCATCCCTTGAATTTTTGAACGCAATAATTTTCCTGGATACGATCATCTATATCTATAATTTTGAAAAATATCTTTTTCTTAGTGGTACTATTTAGAGTGCATCTAATTGTTTTTCTTAACACATGAAAAAATATTTCAAATAATAAATAATACAAATGTGGACCATTTCACTCCTTGAACTATGTTTACTGCAATATATTATTGTTATGTAGGTTGCGTGATGAGTTTTAATATTTCATAGAGCTGCTAAAAATGAGTTCACAGATTCCAGTATTTATTTAAACGATCAAAATATTTTTAATTTTGTTTCTTTAATACTTGAGCTTTGTATATTATTCAATAATTTCAATTTGTTTACACATAAATTGGCAATGATGAATCATATTTTTTATACGGTAATTACAAATTGAAACAATGATATCTGTGAATTATTTCGTCACAATATTTGCTTATTTGATGAGAAAATTATTTGAATTCATCATTTTGGCATGTTTTTGATCAGATTATATCATTCCACCAGAAACAATTCTTGCAAAAATTAGACCAACAAATAAGATCTGATAGAACCAAGTCAAATTAATTGTAAGTATTGATAGCGTATCATAATTATGATTATAATTTACTCTGTGGCATCCTCTCCACAAAAACTAAAAATACCTGTAGCTTGACGACTGGTAACCGCATCCTACGGCTGAAGAAATATCAATCAAGTGTACTTTAAGTGTCTGCCACCTCTTTTCTTTCACTTCGAGATCTTTTTTATTATACCCTTCACCCTTTTCCACTTTAAGGGTGTCGTTTACCTAAATCATGAAAACATGGTTTACGCATATCTAATTATTTCTCGTCACATAGATTATTTTTTATGATCAAGTAGTGCTTTTGATAGATAAATCTTTAAAGCATGGTACCTGCTTCCTCGATTTTTGAAATTTTCATTCACTTTTTGTAAAAAGAGTCATACATTTAGCAATTTTTACGCACATATTTCTCATAGAAATTCAATCATTTTGCTGTAAGTTGCATAAAATGATTATTTTATTGGATATTTTTTGATAATATATTGTATATACGTTAATAGTATATAAAAATGAGTATGCATCATTCCAATTTTATTTATTTATAAATATATGAACAAAAAACTGAAAAATTGAGCTTCACACGGATATCAAATTTGTGCTTTTATGAGACTACTGTTTTAAAAAACTTTTTCTCAGTATATTATGAATCACTATATCTATGGAATCATGTGAACGGAATCTTAAAATTGTTTATATTTTTCGAGAAATAAGCACATTAACTGAAATAAACAAATGATATTTTACGACATTCTATCATATTTTAAGATGCAAAAACTTATATATGCCTACCTCCAAGAATAGTCTATAGAACGTACTACTCCAATTTTAAATCATTCTACTGTATTTTAAGATAAACGCTAAAATTTGTTGCAAAAAAACAGAATATATTTCTTAAAATATCTCGCCTGTTATACTCAACCCGTGCAACCAGTTTGACATTTTTCTTGGAGCTGTCAATATTATCTGTGAGTGTTACATATATTTATAATCCCTTTCTCAGAGCGGTCGAATATGCAAAAGACATAAATTTATTGTTATGTATTTCATTCTGTTATTTTCGTCTAACCACTTTCATATAATATCAGAATGAATTTTTATCAAAATCACGTGAATTATGTTTATCTATAATTATGATGATGCAAAGGCATTATTAACAAAGAAAATATAGTGCTCATCAATAATCCAGATTTACAGGTGTCCTCAAGCAGATTTTACTTGAAATCCTAGCAAATTTTTTGACAGTGTTAAGATTTCAAAGTCTGACTTGACACATTATGATCGCCATACTTTTTAAGAAATGAGTAAGATATTTTCCCAAGTATCCAAGTGTCTATATTCGAAATTAGTATTTTGGATTTCCAACGGAAAGTTTTGATGATAAAATTGAAAATTAAAATAATGAAGTCGATTGTTATATGGAAAAAACAATTATTGAATAATATGAACATTCCCAAGTTACCTATTTTTTAATTTCTCTGAACATGTTGGTCGAAGTATCATATTTTTCGACGAGAAATTCATCAATATTTTGAAGAACTAGATAGTTCAATTTGGAAAATTTACATGTTTGTAGTCATCCTCAAACATATAAAGTCGTATTCTATACAATTTCAAGGAATATTATTCTCTTCACTGCTACAAGTTTGCTCCATAACATTCCGTTCACAGATTTATAATATTTAATCATTTAATCCCGTCCTGAGAATATATACAGAAAATATTGTTTTTTGTATACGACGATTAGTTACAAGAAAAAAAGTATTAATACGACAATTATAAGTACACCACAACATCTTATTGATAAAGCACAAGCAGCTACTCTCGACTTGTTACCTGCAAAATCAAAAGATTTATTTTTATTTTGTTATGACAAGTTTGTAATATGGAAAGTTTAAATGCAGGTATTATGAAAAATACAGTGTGTGGCAAGGGACAAAACACGATTTCAGCCGAGAGTGATGCCGGCCCTCGTTTCGCTCGGGCAAGCAACGCTCACCCTCGACTGAAATCGTCTTGTTTCGTCCCTAGCCACACAATATACTATTGTTTGTTATCATGCTTTTGCTTGGCAGTTGTCAAAACCGTTACTACGTTTTTGCAAGAACACAACCTTGATTAGTATTCCTGTAGAAAATTATTTCTATTCTTGGCGTCTTCCACTCAAGTTTTTCTATCAAGTATACTAAAAAATAGCATGTTCAATACGAAAGAAAAGTGGTATTACTTTGCTCGTGTAAATTTAATTTATTCGCTCGTTGCTCTCGTTCGTGAATTGAAACATTTACACTCGCTGGTAAACTCTCACTTTTCTCTACTTGTTAAACAATCTATTATTTAAGTATTCCATTATTTGCATAATCGAATGATAAAATAAAAAAGATTCTCTATTTAAAATAAGAACATTATTGCCGCCTTCGAATTTAACTGGAAGAAATATCATCTTGAAAATATTTTATTTCAACGAAGCAAGTTTCTAAGCCTTTATTCAACCAATTCAGAAAAATCTGAAGCAAATTTAAATTAGATTATTACCCACATTACGACCTGGACTTGGCAATTATTATAAATTAGGAATAATTCAACTTTCTAATAGAATCAAGTTTGATTGAAATCATTGTAATACATTATTCAAGTTCCCATAAATTCGGGAATAATTACTTTGCAGGATTATCACTTTCTTAGAAAATTCAGTTCATAATTTATATTATATTAATTATTGGATATTAGATTTCATTCACAAAATATCTGGTTCATTTTACATCTTGTTCCTAAGTTGAAAATGATATTCCGGAATAATAATAATAATATCTGCAGATAACATTTCAACCACTGAACTAAAAATTAAGTTCAGGTACTATTCGAGTCGGAAAATAAAAAACCTATGTCATAAATCTTTCTATTAGGAGAACTACCTGCTTTTAAATAAATTCAAATATAGACTACCAGATGATTGAGCAAGATATTTGGGTTGCATACACTGAAAACCCCTTGTTCGAGCTGAACAGAAATAAAATTTAGATAAACGACACCCTTAAACTGTGGAACATTTGAATAATAAAATATTAAAATTCTGAAACATTTATCTTTCTTACAAAACTTAGATCTGGAAGCAACTGTAGACACGTGTTTCATCCTTAGGAGTGTACTGATTAATCTTAATAAAGACGAAATACGTGTTTACAGGTGTGCTACCTGATTCAAGCTGATAGTGTCAAAACTGACTCTTAGATTTTAATTTTTGTGGGACAGATAAATGTTTCAGAATTTTTAATTTTTTATTATTACAGAAGACTGTTCAAAAATTTAATGGATGATGGATTTAAAAGGATAACTCATATCTACTTTAATTTCTTCTACAATGCACGAACAATTAATGAAGATTTAATATAAACCGAAATTTTGCAATTAAAAGAAGATATGAGTTAATTATTATACCTTTTTTTTTAATCCATCATCCCTTGAATTTTTGAAGGCAATAATTTTCCTGGACACGATCTATATCTATAGTTTTGAAGAATATCTTTTTCATAGTGGTACTATTTAGAATGCATCTAATTGTTTTTCTTAAGACATGAAAAAATATTTCAAATAAGAAATAATACAAATGTGGACCATTTCACTCCTTGAACTATGTTTACTGCAATATATTATTGTTATGTAGGTTGCGTGATGAGTTTTAATATTTCATAGAACTGCTTAAAATGAATTCACAGATTCCAGTATTTATTTAAACGATCAAAATATTTTTAATTTTGTTTCTTTAATACTTGAGCTTTCTATATTATTCAATAATTTCAATTTGTTTACACATAAATTGGCAACGATGAATCATATTTTTTATACGGTAGTTACAAATTGAAACAATGATATCAGTGAATTATTTCGTCACAATATTTGCTTATTTGATGAGAAAATTATTTGAATCCATCATTTTGGCATGTTTTTGATTAGATTATATCATTCCACCAGAAACAATTCTTGAAAAAATAAGGCCAACAAATAAGATCTAATAGAACCAAGTATAATTAATTGAAAGTATTGATAGCGTATCATAATTATGATTATAATTTACTATGTGGCATACTCTCCACAAAAACTAAAAATACCTGTAGCTTGACGACTGGTAACCGCATCCTACGGCTGAAGAAATATCAATCAAGTATACTTTAAGTGTCTGCCACCTCTTTTCTTTCACTTCGAGATCTTTTTTATTATACCCTTCACCCTACTTTAAAGGGGCTAGGAGACAGTTTAAGATTCTATATTTTTTTTTCGGCTTTCTAGGATTACGGAAAGTATATTAATGGTGTTGACGACTATCAGTGAGAGATAAAATCAAATAAATTTGTGTATCAATAAATTCAATAGTAGTAGGGCTATAAAAATTAAATTTGGTACTTCACATAAGTTTTTCAACTCGATTCTGTCTCAAGACTCAAGAATTTAAGATTTGAGAATACGTCGAAACGTCTTGAAAAAAGGTATACAGACAGTGTTGAATTTGATGGAGGCATTGTCGTATTCAGATTGATTCATTGAAAATTGGAGTAGTAAAAATATATTTCCAATACTTATTAAGTTATTTAGCTAGAGCTGTTAAATTGAAAGACAGTTTAAACTCAAATTATATTAATCTAAAGAAATACGACTAATTTACCAAAAAAAAAAATTGAAAATAAATATAAAAAATGCTGATATCACAATAAAGAAAAATTAAAAATAATTTGTTAGTTTTATTATAAAATATCTCTTTTTGGTATGGAGTACAGTTATAAAGGTTTTTGTTTCAGCATGCCGTAATTACACATAAATCACAGTCGATTGATATAACAATATACATAAATAAATAAAAAATTTAATTGACTGATAACCAAAATAAATACATATGCAGCAGACACTTTCAAGGGCCAACAAATTTTTAAAAGATATGATCTCTGATTGGTAGATATCACAATAAATTTGTTGGAGATTACTACCTTTATTTAGAAATTAGATAATAGTATGAAAACATTAGTAAGTCATTATATTAAAACAGAAAATGATATACTAGAAAATTGTGCGTCTCCTTTTCTTGATATTCATTTTAAATAATAAAGAAGTCACATTAGTTTATTAAAAGTCAAATTTAAAATTTTGCCGTAATGATTCAATTTTTTGATTTTTAGTACTGAATTTGTGTCAAATTTGATAAAATTTTGAGGTAGCAACCGTTTCCCTTTAAATACTACCCATCACAGTTAATGCTGCATTTCTAAAACAGCTATTATTAAATATTAAGGCAACGAAGACTTTGCTTAGGCACTCTGGCAGTGTATTGGAATGAATCAGCTCTTGCAGGTCCAGCTTGTTGATCTCTTTCCGGACTACTGTGTCGACTTCCATTATTATTTTTATCAATAGTTCTCAAACCTTGTCCATTGCCCATTAAAGCCTTAATGCACATATTTTTCTGCTTTATTCTCGATCTGACCAAATATTCCAATGTGAATAAATGTTCATCAACAGCTTCAGGGATATTATGTCTCATAAAATCCGCTAGACGGATGAGATACTCCACATTATGTCCGCATTCACCACTGGCTTCCACTATTTGGTTCGCTATTTCGTGGAGTGGGGTATCACCTAGCCAGAGGTCATTTTTTGGTGTGGCGATGTAGAGCAATGCGGTGAAAGAGGTTGCTGGAATTTGACTCGAGCTGTCCTTTTCGCAAGGGTAGAATTTGGTAAAAGTTGTCATGTAGCCGCCGAGTTTGCATTCTCTGTTTGCAAGGTATGGAAGAGCCGTTTCTCCGCTGACTTCGTAGGCGCAGCCCCAAACTTCAGCCTGAAAACAGAAAAAACATAATTAAAAATTGTTCCAAATAAATACTACAAAACATGACATATAAAGTTTTATTTAATGAAGGAATAGAATAAGTAACATTTTTATTTATTAATTATTAATTAATTTAAAAAAAAAGATGTGCACATGAATTTGTGAGCAAAAATTTAAGGAGTATTAATACGTTAACGGATTAACGTTGAAATATGTAATATTTCTTTCTAGCTGATATTAGCCAGACAAAAAATCAATGTGAAACTGTTTTATTTATTTCATTTCTTTTCAGATAAAATTGAATTTTTGTTTTATAATAAACAACAAACAATTAGCGGAATATGTATGATCCGTCATTATTTGGGATACGCGATTAAAATTACAAAAAAAATGATAACATATCGAATTTTGAAAAACAAATTTTAGATCCCTTTGTCAGCTGAGAAAGTTCAATATGTGTCAAGATAATCAATACTAGGAAAGAAGCAGTATCAGTATTATATAATTCTTTAATTTGAGTGTGTAATAAAAACTATAAACCGCGATCGCCACAAAAATGCAATGTAAACCAAGTATATATTTCATAAAAACAAATATGGATTATCTTTCTCACAGGATAACCACAGTAATAATTAATTTAAACAGCAAAAAAACATTGCTGATCGAAGTAATTTCGATATACATCAATGATTTTACTCAGCTTTTGGCGGAATCGCGAAAGGTCAATGCTACATTTAATATCTGGGGCATCAAATAATTTCATTGTAACTAAACAATATTTGGTACTAAAATTAGACTTTCTATATAAAATATTAGTATGTAATGCTTGGTCAATGTCATGCACAATTTTTATTAATATAATAAAGATCACAAAATAATGCAATTATTATTTACATTTGACCATTTATTTAAAAAAATTCTTATTGAATGAAATTTTTATTTATAGTTCCGAGACGAAGATTAGAACGCTATTTGAACATTCCGTAAATAACGGAATTGGATTTTCCAGCAGGAAAGTAAAACAAAATGAAATTGATTCCTCTTTTCAAATTGTTTTAGGTCACAATATTTTTTATCTTCTATCAAATTAGATTGAACCAGTTTTAATAGATAACTTCCACACAAAGAAGTTAAAATTATAAATAGATTTGGTATTAACCATGTACTCATTTTCAGTGATTTAGAACGAGCATTGTCTAAATAATTTGCGAATACTCCAAATAGAGCCAAGAGGTAATTTTTAAATTATTGAAAAAATAGTGAGACAATAAAAATTTAGGAATTTATTTATTTTTGACGTTTCGACTCCTTATCCAAAAGTCTGTATCAAAAAACAATGATATAAATTTTTGTATCATTTTTTTTTCTGATGAATTAAATCATTAACAATAATTTATCCAAAGGGTAAAAATGGTTTTTTCAGATAGTGTTGTATGAATATACTCAAACAGTTTGAAAAAATTTAATTCTTAGGTGATCAAATTATTATGAATAAAAATGTTTTGTCTCAAAAAATATTTTTCGGGTGAAAAGGGATTCGCTCAAAGATCAAGTTTATTTTATACTCTAAAAATATTTAGTTACAAGTTAAAAATTACTTCTGCGAGAATCTGGCAAATGTTCCAACACAAAAAAAATAATTATACTCTACAAAGCTTTGTAAAGTAGATCCGAAAATAAGCAATATGTTTTTGACATCTATAGTACGATGTGAAAGTACTGATACTTATAAATATTATTTTGGATACGAAGATTATTTTTGTGAACATAATTACTTTCATGGAGTACAAGTTTTTATATAAAAGTTTATTGAAATCTCAATTGCCCGAAAAACAAAGTTTTAAATAATAATTTTTAGAACAAAACCATGTACTTTTCTAAAAAGTATTTCTATTGTACTTGAAAGAATATTTTTCAATTTTATTTATTTGCTGACAATGATGAGGCACAAATGGCTAAATGGGATCTTTGTCTTTCAGTATTTTCTCAGGAAAGTTTGAATTGAAGCAATAATTAAAAAAAAATTTTTTTGAAGTGCAATGGCAATAGTTTTTGGAAAATTATGTTTTCATTTTAAAAATTATTATCTGGAACTTTTCTTTTTGGGTGATTAAGATTTCAATAACACTTTTATACAGGGTGTTAAAAAAAAAGGTAAAAATTTCTAATGGAATATTCGTTTCTATGTGTTGATTTACAATCAAAAATAATTTCTCCAAAAATCGCAATATTATGGGGGTGCTTCAAGAAGAGTACATTTCAAGTACCACTGGTCGACACGAAATTTTGAATGAAGCTAATAAATGAGTATTTTAACCACGTAATTAATGTTGAATTTCATTCTGGCGTTTTGTAATAATACCTACACTGTCACTGATCATAAAATTGAGTAGTTGAACATTGGTGTGGTTCCTTTATAAAAGTAATAAAACATGCCTTTTTATTTCAAAATTGAAATGGCCGATATGATTTTCAAGTATGGTCGTGCTAATGGAAACGCACTTCAAGCTCGGTGTCTTCATGAAGAAGCCTATCCAAATCGCGTATTACCTTCATCCAGGAATTTTTCAAAAAGCTTCCAGCGACTGAGTGATACTGGTTCACTAAATAAACGTTCTGCGATAGTGGACGGCAGAGGACAGTAGTTGTTATTCAACATCAATTACATGGTTAAAATACTCATTTATTAGCTTCATTGAAGCACCCCCATAATTTGCGAATTTCAAAAAAATTCTTTTTGATTGTGAATCAGCACATCGAAATGTATATGCCATAAAACTTTTTACTCTTTTTTTTAACACCCTGTATTAATTCATATTTTCAATTTGGTGTCGACATGACTGCTGCGGCGAGTAAAATGAGAGCTATACAACTGTCATTCTGATAGACAAGTACAAATGATATTTTGTTATTATTTATTTTTGGTCTTATTTCTGTTTTGAAAATAGAATTAGAATATAGGAAAACGGGTTTAGATAATCTTCTGAAGATACCAAGCATGATTATATTAAATGCAATTTTAGGTTGACAGCTGGCTATATGCTCATTTTTAAACAAGTTGCGCATGCGCTGTCGCATTTATAACTTGTCCTAGCAAAAATATTAATTGAACTATGTTATACATTCAATTACAACATACGTATATATTGAATTCAATTTGAGTATGACGAAAAATTGAATACCGCGAATTGTCTTTACCGAGATTATGAATGAAAAATTTAACGTATTCACATATATTTTTTTTTTGTATACAAATGTTATCCTGTAGGTTAAACAGAAAAAAATATCTTGTTTGAAATTAATTTTTTTCTAAACCTAGTAAGAAAACAAGTATTTTCACGACGTAAATATTTTGAAACACACAATAATTCAAATTTATACAAATTCTATTAAATAAACAAATGGAAAAAAAATATATTTTCTAGGGGTTATCAAAAATAGACATCCACAAAAACAAAATACAATAGCAAAACTTATTTTATTTAATATTTTTTATTATAAACTGATATCTATTAATCTTGAAATTTCCACGTAACTCGGGGAAAGTTCAAATGTTCAAGTAGATATATTGACGCAGAGACCACCCAAACAAACTTATCTAAGCAAAAAAATGAATATCGCAAATAAACCTAATAGTACGAATGAAAATATTGATTGTAAAATTCATAGAAGGCTAGATGACTTGTTAACCTTTTAATAATTATTACTTTAAATATTGAGATAAAATGATTATTTCTTGAAACTCGTAAGACGTATCGGTTGATTATATGCTAATGAAAATTCAATTTTATGTATTTTGATAGGAACACAATTATGTGTGCATAAAACTGGTGTTTGAAAATATAAAATTGATTAATTTTGTATGTCAGCTTGAAATAATAGAAAACGTTTTAAATATTTTTTATAGTGTTTTACAATAATCAAATTGATTTATATTTCAAATGATTAATTTACTATAAATCAGACCGTGACTTATAATGCATATTTAAAAAAAAAGTACATAAAATTTATTGCAAGTAGTAATAATATTTATTTGATTTGACTCAAATCATAATCGCTACGCTGGAACAAAAGCAATACTTGAATCATTAGAAAAAAGAAAAAAAAATGGATAACATCAAATCGCAATTTATGTTATCAATATTTTCAAATAAATATTTTAAAAAATCAAATTATAAATGCAAAACAAAATATTATCTCAAAATCAATGTTAGATATTATATTCAAGGCCTTCTATAAAATAATTCAATAATTCAAATTGGAAATTTGTTATAAATAAATACGTGCTTAGACTAAGAATACTTTTATAATTGTTATTGGAATGTTTTTTAATACCATACGTTCCCAGTATCTTGATCCGCTATAAGTTACAAAATTAGTTATGGTTTTCGAAATTGCTTATTTGTTGTTTGAAAGTATAATCTTGATAAATAATAATTTATTACGTGAGAATATGGCTCTCAATTTTTTTTTTGTATTGCTTTGTTTACGTAATTCTCGAAAAAAAGTAATCTTATTAAAAAATGTTTTTACTTCACATGTTTCACCACATTTTATTGCTTATTTTATTTTATTATTATTTAGGGTGACGTACGATTTGCACATTTAAATTTACAGTATGTTTGGATAATAAATGCCATTTTGTAATACAATTTTAATTTGTATCAATGAATAATAGTTTTTAAGGGTACTATTGAAATATGCTTTATTTTAAAGGCCTTGAGTAAAATTTTTATTTTGGGCTTATAATTACTATATAGCGCCTTAATTTATTTCCTGTCTTTTCAAAAGTGTTAATAAAACGTAGCTTAAACCAAGAATTGGATGTTCAAGCAATTCGTTATTTACTGAAGTAGTGATACGAATTATAGAATTATTATTAAATTATGGCACACCGTTTTGCTATTTAATAGCAACAATTTATTCGAGTTGAATTTAAACTGTACATTTTTATTATCTTGCAAGATAGTTTTAATTCATTGAATTTTTATGATTGAATTAAAATTATGTACATAATGAAAATTCAGAATTATTATTATCTTGCAAGATAATTTTAATGCGTTGAATTTTTATAATTGAATGAAAAGAATGTAAATAATGGAAATTCAGAATTATTATTATCTTGCAGGATAATTTTAATTCATTGAATTTTTATGACTGAATTAAAATTATGTATATAATGAAAATTCAGAATTATTATCATCTTGCAAGATAATTTTAATTCATTGAATTTGAATTATGTACATAATGAAAATTCGGAATTATTATTATCTTGCAGGATAATTTTAATTCATTGAATTTTTATGATTGAATTAAAATTATGTACATAACAATAATTAAGCATGGAGATTATCTAGCGAAATTATATGGAACCATTGAATTTTGATGGTTGAATTAAAATTATGTACACAATGAAAATTCGAAATTATTATTATCTTGCAAGAGAATTTTAATGCATTGAATTTTCATGATTGAATTAAAATTATGTACATAATGGAAATTCAGTATTACCTATTATTATCTTCAAAGATAATTTTAATGAATTTAATTTTTATGATTGAATTAAAATTATGTCGTAATGGCAATTTGGAATTTTTTAAGATTGAATTAAAATTATGTACTTAATAGAAAGTCAGAGTTCTTATTATCTTACAGGATAATTTTAATTCATTGAATTTTTATGATCGGATTAAAATTATGTACATAATTTTAATTCAATTTGTATTCAATCATAAAAATTCAATGAATTAAAATTATTTTGCAAGATAATAAAAATGTACAGTTTAAATTCAACTAGAATAAATTGTTGCTATTAAATATCAAAACGGCTTGCCATATTAAATGGTTTATTCAAGATTTATTCTCTAAAATTTGTGTGTAATAAAAACAAAACCTAAACCACAAATTAAGTGATTGAATATTACGTGGTGTAATGCGGGTTGCGTAAGCACAGTTTATTGCTTACTTTGGTTGATACTGATTGCATAAAGTATTTGTTTCCAATGTATTCTAACAAATTACATTTTTTTTTTCATGTGTTTAAGCAAAAAAGAATAATTACTATGTCTGCTACATATAAAAGAGAATTGTGGAACAAATCAGAAATTTTCTTGATTTCTCCAATGTCATGTACTTGAAAATCCATTTAATACTCCGTTCCGAAAATATAAACCACGCTAATTTCACGTGTTCTTCGACATTGGAGTCGCTATTTCAAAGCTTGAATGTATACGAGATCACAAAGGCGTAAATTGGCACTAGCATCCAGAGGTTTAAATAAGTCGTGATTAAGTTGTCAAACAATAAAACTAAATTTACTATAACACGTTCGCCGAAAGATGACGTCACAAAGAGGATTCTCTACCAATTGGACGCAGTCTGCGATTATTACTTTGTTTTTCAATAAACTATCAAACTATTTTTAAATAACTTGGCTGAAAAATTTCAGAACTGAATATTTCTAAAAGAAATATTTTTCAGTTTTGTCTTAAGGAAGCCGGAAGTTATATTTATTTACATTGGTTAGAATATGATTGACAATGAGTCAATTATGATATTGATTGTTCTGAGCTTTCTATGTATAAAACTATAAATGCAAATTCATGTTAGTAACTGTCACAGTCTCGAACTTAGTGCTCTTTGAAGTAATTACGGTCCTTTATGAATGTCAAAATATTAAAGGGATCCACTTTTCAGGTTATTTGTAAAATCTTAATGTGAACTTTGTGTATTTTAGATTCATGCCAATTTCATTTTGAGAAGAAGGCATGATTTATGTGCATGTATTTAAAATTAAGTGTCTGTATGTAAAAAGTGATCAATATTTATAATTGAGTGTATGTGATATGAGTGTTCAGCATTCATAATAAGGTGACCATACGTGATATTAGTGTTCCGTATTCATAAATATGTAATGATTAATTTAATTAATAAATACCATGAGTCAATGGAACATATTGTAAATATTTTAACGATAAAATAAGACAACTTTAAATTTGCTGTTCAATCATTTAAGGACATAATACAAAATGTTTACACATCACAGTGCGAGTGCATTATTCTTCAATATCTATCCTTTTGTTTCTTTTGCAAATAATTGTTTGATTACTTTTAATATTACTATGGAACTAATAAACATTTGACTTTTCTAATTACTATTTAATGTTGAAAGATTCTAAAATACTCAATAATATTTATTTAAAAATGAATTAACTCACTTGTTCGTCTTCTACTAAAGTGGCTACACGTCCTGGCTGAAATAAAAAGAAAAATTGATAATTATGTGAAATTTTACTTTGCAACAAATAAGTAAATTATAATATTTACTGAGGACCAGATATTTAAGCGATTTTTTCTCTTGATTTCCACAATAAATACTAACATATGGCTAGCGTAAAAATATCAGAGTTTAATTCTATAGACAACAAAAAAATATTACAGAAGGTGTGTTGATGTTAAAAAATAGTTTTCTTGAAAATGATATTTAAATATAGTTTCAATAACATTCCAATATCGTACACGTGCCGGTATTGGATTCTGGCAGATAATTTCAGATTTAAAATAAAATATATTTTTTTTAAAGTTAATCATTAATTACTGCAATGACCTATATTAATTGAGACCAAACCAATAATTATTGAAGCCGCATAAAAAAGAGAGTAATTATTTAAGGACAAAAAAAATAAGTGGACTGCCTTACCTTGTTAGTTGTGCCTCGATGAGTGGTGTTTCCTTGCCAAAATCTCCTTGCATATCCTCTCACATATCCATTCACTACCCTATTGTATTCGATTCCGGGTCTCCAGCAAAGGGATCCATACCCAAAGATCCAAAGGCTGGATGTTGTGGCACTTGACAGTCCCTGGTTGTCCATCTTGACAACGGCTGATGTAACACAAGACGAAGAATCAACTATACAAGTCTTCAATCTTCGCCGTGCCAACTGTCAACTGCATGAGTATGATCGAGGTTACCGGCCAGCACGAGGCATTCAACGGAATGTGGATGTTTTCGGGGATCGAAGAGAGGACAAGGGCGTGGCATGTGCTATCTAACCAATGAAACTTCACCGCGGGAAAGCAACGCATTCAAATTTTGGCCATAGAATGATGTAATTCCGCGTTTGGGTTGACGCATCTGCTAGTCAATCCATACACCTGTTGAAAACTTTCTCTGACGTTAACGGGACGAGAAATTTCATACGCTTTTGAAGAACAAATATTTTTATTGATATCGGTGAAATGTATCTGTGCTCAGAAATATGATGTAAATTATTATAAGTGATCTTAATTTATTTCTGGTTTTCACTATTGATGAAATCATAAAAAATTAATGATCCAAATAAATAAATCAGCCAATTTTTGATTTTTATGCTTTCATCGTAACTAGTATGTATGCACGGCAGTATGTATTTATAGTTATATTTTTATTTATACATTCTGGTATGACTTGAAGAATATACCTAAAAATTGATAACATCCATACATAAATCAGGATGACAAAATTATATGTTGCCATTTTTTTCAATAATTATAGTCACAAAACGAAAAATTAGAAGTCAGCTTGATATCAATATCCAATTTTTATATGATTAACAATTGAAATGACTGAAAAAAAATTATAATTTACGAAATGATTTTCAGATATAAATTTTTCATCTATTAGAGCTAATTTAAAAAAAAATTGCATAAAATATAATGTGAAAATAAATTATAAGCAACCATTACAGCATTACAGTCGACTTGGTTGCCTAATAATATTTTTCTTATTTTTATTAATGAAAAATTACAGCTGGACAAAAAAATATTTGTAGCATTCATTTTCCAGACATATTGTTAGGACCGGTCTTCCGAGCGAAAACATAAATATGAATGTGTGACCCATTTTTTAAGAGTACATGATATTTGTGATATATATTTATTTGGGTACTTCATTATTGAAATTATTGTTAAACTAACATGGTTTAATTGTTATGAAAGGCTATTTATAAGATAAAAAATATATAATATACAACAACCACAGACTGAATGTTCACACTATACATGCCTTACTTTTTCTACCACCATCAATACACTCACGGTTGTTGAGTTGCGTAGCCTAAATCTAATTTTTCTGTGAATTCCTGTTTGTCATCGATCCATTTGCTTTGAACTGTGAAACTTCCTATGTATAACAAATGTCACTGGCCCATTTTTTTTAAAATTATTTATTTAGCCTAAAAGTCAATTTGTGTTATGCTGTGTTTTTCAGGTTTGTTTTTGAAGTTGACATTTAGGGCCGTAGGAATTTTTTTTTTATGATTCGGCAAGCCTGGTCACCAAATATTCAGCTTTCAAATTTACATTTTTGTTGCATAAATTATTATTTCTGTCTTTAACAGGGGCGAACCATGAATTTGTGGGACACTACTTGGGGGCCTACCTAATTAAACAAACTAATTGCTATTTTGTGAATAACTGTTTTCTATAATTCGTAATATTATCCATTATATTCAATAGGGGCTGGGACCCTTTATATCCCCTAAAAAAATTAACAAGATATATCCCTATAGTTATATAAAGCTTCCAAACTGATTTTTACTAAGCATCCTGTATTGTGGTATAATCTCCATTGCAAATGTAGCAATCAAAAAATAAGTAAACACTGTTTTATAGTGACATAAACATTTGATAAATGGTATTTTGTCGTACTTGACGCTCGTAACAAAATATAGGACTTCATAAATTTTGTTCACACATTTATTTGGCATACATATCAGGTATTTTTATTACACGAATAATTAGTTGCTTCCTTTGGGTGAGGCGAATATATTATGCGAACGTAACAATTGATACAAGTGTTACGTTCCACGAATTGATGACATTGGTTTTGCATACTAACATTCTAAATTTATTTAACGGTTTGCCATGTATTGTCCCACGGTCAACGTAATATTTTTCTTCTCACTTACGTATTTCTGCAAAGATATATTTGAAAATATACACTCAATGCATAATAACAATAAAATTAAGATTTACGAAGGTATGGCATAAAAACTATTATAAATGATAACATCATCAAATAGAACGAATCAAAATAAAATCAATCTTTCAAATATTGGGCTCAAATAATCCATAACATACACTTACGTAAAGATTGTGGTATAACCAACAGAAAAATAACACAGAGGTTCAGCAGTTCTTGTATAGATGTCGTCACTTGTACTATTTTTTGATTTTTACTTGTTATTTTTGAAAATTGATTATTTTATCATTACTTGGGGCTTCTTGAATAATAAAAATATACCTTTTTGATAAGATACAAAGAATGATATGGTGAACAATACAATTTTTTTTAATTATGTACATATCGTCTAGTTAGTAATCAGTCATTGATTTTTGGGAATAAAAATCATGTAATGAGACACTTCAAATTTCAGAAGAACATAAAAAAATACATCAAAAAATTGAATATTTATTTTTCATGGAAATAGGAAACTGAAAAGTGACAGCCAGTGTGTTTGGGAGTTCAAATTCACCCGAAAAAGTCGGACGCGGGCGTCTTAATCGGTGCCGGATTACAGAATGTGCCGCATTAAAGAGGTTCTGTTGTATTATATTTCCGATTTATTTCGAAAATTACTATTTAAGGTCGCAGAGTAAATCTTGAATGCAATACGAGTGTAACAAGCATTACGCTTAAGTTTTACACATTTGAAAAAAATTCATCAAAGTATAGTTAGGTACGGCACATTAAAAAATTTCAAAAGTGTCGTTTCTGTGTGATGGCTGTACAAGGGTGTAAATCTAAATGACCAATGTTAAGTAAAAGGGTTGTAATAAATTATTTCAAGACGACGGCTCCTTTTAGTTAAAACCCCTACGGATATTTAAATATCTATTAATTATCAGTAGCAGTCTTTAAGCTAAGCATAAATCAGTCATAAAGGGTACAAAAGCAAATTATGCGTGAAAATTTGCGGAAACCCTCGTAATAGGACCCATTACTAGCTGAAACCACAGATTTGCGGGGTGGCTTCTCAGCTCGACCATTCCCAAAAAGACACTTGTATATCTCGAAGTAACAAATTGCTTGAACAAGCAGTGCAGATCTAGATTAATTTATTGAATAGGAGTTTTTTAATGCAGGCCTGAGGGTGGGGATTCAGCATAAAAAACTGACTGTCATGAGACGGTAGTGATGTTCTTATAAGCGCAAGCGCATCGATGCAGTTACGTATATCTATATTCTGTTAGGTAGAATAATGTATCTAATGCTCAAAGTTTTCGAAAAATAAATCTCCGTTCGCAAGGGTGCCACTTCACCAGTCATTTTGATTCAGGGATAGTTTAATTTGATCATATAACTTAGAGCTAAACTTTTTTATATCTTTTACTCTGCAAAATGGTAGTTGATTCAAGGTCGTAGATCAACAAAGTCACTCGCAATGGTGGTTCAAAAGTCTTGGCTCCTTATTTGTCCTCAATATCGTCAAGATATTTTTTAAAGTGAAGCTTTTTTAGGTGCGGTACTGAAAATTTGCTTGAATCAAACGAAAAAGTGAAACGTTTGAATTTTTGACCGAAATTTACATGTAATAAAAATTTGAATAAATGTTACTTTTGACAGTTCATTGGTTTTCAAATTTTGAAGTGAAATATCTTAGATGCGGTACTGCAAATTTGTGTGGATTAAACGAAAAAAGTGAAACGTTTAGATACACTTCTCGGACCTTACTGGCAATTGAGAGGAACGAGCAGGAGAATCGTTCCTACTCTCTCTGTGAATGTGCATGTATGCGTGTGTTGCGTTTATTCCACATAACCATTTTCTAATCCTGATATAATAAAATAATCAACAAATGCTAGAACCTAAGAAGTTTTACTTCTAACGAGCTAGAGTCTCACGCATATTTTTTTCCATATAATATGATGTATAATAATTTGAAGATATCTCAATTCTCCTACAGAATGAGTACTTGAAATCCTTTGTAAGATTAATAGTCCCCCGCCAATCCAAGGACAAAGTTGGCAGCGCGCATTTCGCTTTTTTGGAGTAAATGAAGTGATTATAATATAATTTTTACTATTATTACATGAATAATTGTGAATTATTTTAAATAATGTGTTTGGTGATTTTTGAACCACAATTGTGAGTGACTAAATTGACCTACATTTTGCAGAGAAAAAATATATAAAACAAAACTACCCTCAAATCCAAGATAGCGGGCAAGTGGTAATTCAAATGGGAGTTAGTGCGAAATATAGACGGTAACTTGTACTGAGATTTTTTTTCTGTGAACTCTTCGTCTCTGGGTTTAAATGGGAATGGCCAGAATAAGTGCGTCTCGTTTGCGGATCGCTGATGGTGTTCTAACATCTGACGAAAAGGATCCGAGCCGACAAATAATACCTCGAACATATTTCAAAGGATTTTTCTGGGTATTACACTGTGCGTTAATATGCATATTTGTTATTATAAATGGTTTGTTTTATGTTACTGACAGTTTTTAGCCACAGATTTGAGGCCTGCTTTTGAAAAATGGTTGGTTCATGGAAATGAGGGGTCCATGGAATTAAAACTTGTCTTTATATTAGGAAAGTGATTCTATTTAGAACAATGAAAGCATTTTGAAAAGAACCAATATATTTTTCTTTTTGCTTTATTTCATTTTTTTAAAGACCTCTCCGTTATTACTGGATCAGTAAGAGGATATAATTTTTGGAAGTTGATACTTTATTGTTTCCGATGTGTAAACCACCAAAATTAGAGGAGGCTGTAGAGAATTATATTCCGTTAAATTTATTTTTAAGTATTTTGAGTCACATCTATTGATGAATTATTTTAAATAATTTCAAATTTACTTCTGGCTCTTACGAAGTATGCAAAATCAATTTGTTTTATTGATCTAGATGCGAAATTTCATGCTCTCAAATTCTGACTTCAGTAGTAAAAGTCGGTTCCAATGTAGCAAATAAAATAGATATATAGTACATTACTTTTATGATCTCATGAGTGGATTTTAGGGTGTCGAAAATCGTAGGAGATTCAGAAATACTTATTTCTTACTTTTTAGTGGTCTATGTTGAAAATTTTATTTTTCATTTTATTAAAACATTTAAAATCTCTAACACATAGCTGACCTGTGTGGGAGATCACACACTTTGAGGAAACCCAGTTAAAGAGTTCAATACGAAATTTCATCACATATTTTTCCACCCTATTCCATTCGTAGGGGTAGAATTTGTACTTCAAATTTAAATGTCACCACCCTCGAAGTATAAAAAAAATCATCCTTTCTTTAGGGTTAGATATTTTCTTTTAAAATTCAAATGAGACTATCCTTGAGGTATAGTTTATCTAATAAAAAAAAGAAAAATCTAAATTGGTTCACAATCAGCGAAGATACAGCGTAACATACAAACAGAAATCATAATTCCACTCTTATTTCGCCCTTAGGGATATAATTTTTTCTTTAAATTTATATCTCATTTTTAATAAAGAAACAATCATCGAAATCAGTTCATGTGGTGAAGGATTATTGCTGAACATATACAGGGTGTAATAGCTAAACGAGCTACCTCGAATAACTTTTATGCTATTGAAGATACAATAAAATACTATGGGACAATCTTTATAAAAGACCAAGGGGGACACCCAGTTTTTTTAAACCAGTGGTTCTCAAGCTACAACACAAAGTTACATTACTAGTTTTTTTTTTTCAAGTGGAAAAATTTAATTCCTGTGAAATTTCCAAGTGATAACCAGTGGGTGTGAAGACGCAGTAAATTTATTTTTTTACGGTTAAGGCGTTAAAATGGGGTAGTTTTCATAGCACTTCGGCGAAAACTGTATAATAAACTCTTCTCTTTCCATTCTAGTTTTGTATTTTCTATTTTTATTGCTTTACCTGCAACCTAACAACGAAAACCCAAGATAGGAAGTGCCAGAATCTTGCCAGAACAATAAAAGTTATACTTCTGAAAAGATATTGTCATGAGGCTTCCAGATGTGTCAAATGTAAAAGTGTCTGTGAGAAAAACCATAATATAAATTTTATCTGGTCATAGATAAATATCTGAATGAGTATTTATCTTTTGCATCTGTACCGTTGAATTCTGTAGGGTGGTCATATATTTTTTTTTGCACAAAATTTAGTACTTAAAATATAGAATTATTTATTATAACCCTCAAAAAATTTATACGATTTTTTGACTTGGGGCGAATCAATGAGTTTTGAGGATGGTGGTGCACTACAACACTGGCAAAAAAATCTCCAATACATGATTATTTAAAGCAAAAATATTTTTTGCTGTTTTTATTTTATTTTGAATTCAATGATAGCTTATAAAAATAGATTTATTTTTTTGTTAAATCTAATAGCTTGTTGTTTATTTCTCTTTCTGTGCTTAGCTATCACAGGCTTCGTTTGAGGGTATATTTTATGATAATTGTTGTGTTCTCCAGGTCGATCACTTGGTGGGTGCAGAAGGTCATCGTGCGGTTTCTCTTATTCCATCGTCCAACCCAATCCTGCTTTCCAGGCACTTTCGTTGTTGTGTACCCTGTGAACGAAGCTACAACCAAGTCGCGCCCCAGGTAATGTTCGAACTTTATTTACAACCCTCAATAACCCTCACGACTACCCTGAGCAAGACTCGCGATTTACGTAATAAATTAGGGTCTTTGTTGCTTTGTTTTAGTGGGATGAAATTGCTTGCCTAAATTTTTATGTAACACTGACTTAGACTTAAAATGATAAATTCTAGTTAGGTTGTTAATAAAGTTTTCGAGTCGAATCATAATGGATTATACTTTCGGGGATATACCGTTTGAGCGTGGCGGTCAGTTTTGTCCTAATCCCATAGGCCATTTGAGCATTTTTCTCCTAATCCCTATATACCGTTTGAGCCAAGTTTATTACTTTAATCTTTTACTCTTAAATAAATGTATCTTCTCCAAATGCCAAATATTGTGAGTTAATATAATAAACGAACTTGGATAGCAATTCCTTTTATTTTATCATAAACAAATAACGACTGATATAAACTATATTAGCAGAAAAAAAAAACATATTTACAAATAATTCATTTTACTGAAAATAGTCCACAATAGTTTACATCCTTGAAAAGAATACGAAATTAGCACTTAGTTATTATGGTTATGAGCTTTTATCTACTTGCAGGACCAGGAAGTCAAGTTGTTCACTCAAATTTGCGAATTGATTGCACGTTGTGCTTCAGTTTAGAACCTATAGATAGAATAGATCATCTATAACATAAAATAATCTCTACAGACTGGATAATCTGATTAATAATTGTGAACCTATTGACTTCAATTAAGAAAAAAATGTTGATACTCTAGTGAAAATATTGTTAATAGCTACCTTACTAATGATTGTTTCAAACAATAGTTTCAAAATGATATCGTTAAAGTTTATGGTATAATTTAAAATCTAACACGAATGAAACAGGATGTAATAAAACAAAGATTTAATTGAATTCATAGTTCGCATTTAGATATATAAATAGCATAATTACTTCTTTCCATAATAAATCGTGAATCATATTTTGCTTTACAAAAAAATTATCTTAAAGAAAAAAACTGGTCAAATGCGAGTATGAGTCGTCCACTGGAACGAGCAATCTTACGAGATGCTTGAGATATTAAAATCGTTTAGTTAATTATTTCAGCGCTTACAATGGATGATTTCGAAAATAAAACAACTAATAAAAGCTCTCCAAAAATTATAAATTCAATCGCCCCTCCACAAACCCATTTAGTCTCAAGTTTTTGAAAATATTCTCTTATTTTACTCATCAAGTTTAAAATTCTGATGGATAAAAAAATTAATTTCGACCTTCTTCTGTTGGGCATAGACCGTTTGAGCACGGCGGTCAAATTTTTAATCCGTACAGCAAGGTCTTCCGTAATCCCTATGTACCACTTGAGCACGGCGGAAGATTATTGGATAAACCATAAACAAAGATAGTAAGTAAGATGTAAAATCTTTAATGTACAATGCAGATAGCCGAAATGAGCCAATCACGTTAGAATAATGAGAAAACACACCCTAATTGGACTATTTTCAATAAAATGAATTATGTTTGTTATAAGAAAATGTAAATATTTGTGAATTTGTTTTTTTCCTATCTATATAGTTTTTATCAGTCGTTATTTGTTTATATGATAAAATAAAATGAATTGCTATCCAAGATCGTTTATTATATTAACTCATAATTTTTGGCATCTAGAGAAGTTATATTTGTTTGAAATTAAAAGATTAAAGTAATAAACTTGGCTCAAACGGTATATAGGGATTAAGAGAAAAATGCTAAAATGGCCTATGGGATTAGGACAAAACTGACCGCCGCGCTCAAACGGTATATCACCCTTCAGTTATACTATTGAAAGTTTGATTCGATAAGATATTGTACCAGAACCTTGTAGGGCTCCATTTAATCTGTTTGGGCTCTGATAATCCTGGGTGTGCTATTGAAAGCTTGAGACAAGATATTGTAACAGGACATTATAGGGTTTCATTTGAGCTCTTTGGGCTCTGGTAATCCTGAGTAAAAAAAATAATTTCGTCCTTCTTCAGTCATGCTATTGAAAGTTTAATACGATATGGTATTGTAACAGAACCTTATAGGGTTCCATTTAATCTCTTTTGGCTCTGATAATTCTGGGTAAAAAAATTAATTTTGACCTTCTTCAGTCATGCTAAGTTTAATATGATATGATATTGTACCAGGACCTTGTAGGGTTCCATTTGATCTCTTTGGGTTTGAAACTGTACGAATGAGATTAATTGGGACCAGAACAAAATAAATGTTATCCAGTTCTAAATTAATACGTCGACAAACAGAAATTGAAGTGACTAGTAAGGCTCCTTTAGGTAAAAATAATCTAGAAATTAGTTTAAATTAAACAGAAACAGCGTAATTTTGAGTGGAATAAAATAATTAACAAATGTCATTCAATTTTCATTAAATCATCTCTCTGAAAATGGTGACACACAGACAAATATTGTAGTGAGACTCTAAGGATTCCGTTTGGATTGTTTAAGAACAAGAACCGTAAATATGAGTTTGATTTTTGAAAAATCAAAAAAGAAGGCAGTTTTACGGGAAATAAACTTTTCGGAAAAAGGAAAAGATGAGAAAATACTGCAGCGAAATTTTATCGAAAAAACATTAATTGAACTCAACAATTTCCTAGTTCACAATTAATCACTCAATTACCACTCTACTAATTTGCTCATGTCAACGCCATACACATCCAAGTTTTGCAGATTTCCAACTTTCCGAATTCGTGAGCGGAAGTAACATTTAGTTCGTCAGTTCAGCTGCTGTTAATCAGCATGGAGTCATTCAGTCATTGAGGAAGTATCAGTAATGATTCGCAGACGAAACGAACAAATTTGACTTAAAATACGCTCTGTGAATTGGCATATGCCAGAGGATGGATGAACTGTTGCTTCAGCCAGCGATAGCCAGATGCTGTTATTACGTGATTCCACGTCTACCTGTTTTGTTGTTTTGGTAATTTTTAGAAGAAATGGTAAAGGAAAGGAAGCCTTAGTAGATGCGTTTCAAGTAAGTTTTGAATGCATCTTTTAACCTTCCATCATCTGTTAACAGGAGGGCAACAATCGGACAAGAAAATATTTGATGTTTTTTACAGTCTTTAAGCCGAAAAGTGGAGCTTCCTCACAATATCTGTATGTTTGTTAAAGCGCTGTAGCTCGTGAGTTATAAGAGATATGTTATGCTATGAAAAAATTGAGCAAACAAATTATTTGTAGAATTCTGTGCATAGAGGGTGGTATATAAAGTCCTACAAAAACCACAATATTATCTGACTGTCTATTAGAATGCTGTAGTTCGTGAATTTAAAGATATATGTTTATAGGGAAAGAATAGCCATGAAAAATCGAACTTCAATGTCCATTTGTCTATCAGGGTGATGTAGTCCATAGAATATGAAAGCTACGTTAATTGAGGAAGATTAACCATGTGAAATACGAATAAGCAAACATATTTGATATTGGTCTCATAAAAATGATGTATGTTCATTATAAAAGATATGTCAATAAGTCCAGTGTCCTGAAAAAATCGAATAAAAAAGAATATTTATGTTCTTTCAAAAATTTTGTACATGGAAGGAAAAAAACTTAGTCCTTTCATCAAAATCTGTCTGTCTGTCGTAGCACTGTATTTCATTAGTTTTTAGCAAAAAAAAAATTACCCAAGGTTCATTCTTGGCGCGATTGTAAATTAAGAATCTTTTATTATTTTCAAACTTCATTATAGCTCGAACTCAGTGGACGTTTAATCTTTATTCAGAAAAGTAATTAAGAACTTTAAACGAAGTATAAAACCAATAAAGTGCATATTATGAATGAAGACCCGAATTCGCGTAACTGTAAAAATAATTAGTAATTTCCAGGAATAAACAGCTTGATGGATACATTATTAATTATCCCTGGAATGAGTTAAAAACAAATAGCAAATTTAAATTGTAATTTAAGGATTTCGCACCTAAAACAATAATATCTCACAGAATACTGTTATTGTATCTTATTACTAAACTGACTGCATTGATCGGCAGACAAACATTGTGAAGAAATTAATAGGACTGTCTGAACATCTTATAACCCAAAAATGTGTTTAGATTAAATGAAATGCAGCAAAGGTCGTCCAGGTTTTCTCATATCAACAAAATAGATGCACAAACTGGCAGATCTTTTGGAACCTTAAAAATAGATTTAATTGTGTAAAATAAACGTAGTGAGTTCGAAAGGATGTCTTGAAGCCCTATAATGGGTTTCATTGGGTAAAAGCGATGCAGTTTTATGTGGAATGAATCAAAATTTGTTCAGGCTCTTTCGTACCAATAAAGTAATTGCACTGACTAATAGAATTTAAAGTCAGCTAAACATGATACTGTTTGGAACCCTAAAAATATATTTAATTGAGTAAAATCAAAACAGTTTTGTAAGAGATGTAGCAAAAGTCGTCCAGGTTCTCTCATATCAACAAAATAGATGCACAAGCTAGCAGAAATTGCAGTCAGTTCGAAAGCACATTATTCGCATCCTTTACAGCCCTAAAATGAGTTTCATTGAGTAAAAGTAATGCAGTTTTGTGTGGGATGAATCAAAAGCTGTTCAGGCTCTCTCATACCAATAAACTAATTGCACTGATTAATAGAACTTGAAGTCAGCTAAAAATGATACTATTTTGAACCCTAAAAATAGGTTCAATTGAGTAAAATCAAAATAATTTTGTGAGAGATAGAGCAAAAGTCGTCCAGGTTCACTCATATCAACAAAATAGATTCTAGCAGAAATCACAGTGAGCTCGAAAGGACACTATTTGGATCCTTTAAAGTCCTAAAATGGGTTTCACTAAGTAAAATGTAGTTTTGTGTGGGATGAAACAAAAATCGTTTTTCATGCCAATAAACTAATTGCACTGATCAACAAAAATCACTGTCAGCTCAAAATGATACTATTTTGATCATTCAGAACCCTAAAAATAGATTCAATCGAGTAAAATCAACACAGTTTTGTGTGAGATGTAGCAAAATTTGTTCAGGTTCTTTTATATCAACAAAATAGATGCACAAACTGGCGTAAATTGCATTGAGCTCGAGAGGACACTATTCGGATCCTTTAAAGTCCTAAAATGGGTTTAATCAAGTAAAAGCAATGTAGTTTTGTGTGGGATTGAACAACAATCATTATTTTTCCCAATAAACTTATTGCACTGATCAACAAAAATCACTGTCAGCTGAAAATGATACTATTTTGATCATTCGGAACCTCAAAAATAGATTCAATTGAGTAAAATCAACACAGTTTTGTGTGAGATGTAACAAAATTTGTTCAGGTTCTTTTATATCAACAAAATAGATGCACAAACTGGCGTAAATTGCAGTGAGCTCGAAAGGACACTATTTGGATCCTTTAAAGTCCTAAAATGGGTTTAATTTAGTAAAAGCAGTGTAGTTTTGTGTGGGATGAAACAAAAATCGTTTTTTATGCCAATAAACTAATTGCACTGATCAACAAAATCACTATCAGCTCAGAATGATACCATTTTGATCATTCGGAATCCTAAAATAGATTCAATTGAGTAAAATCAACACAGTTTTGTGTGAGATGCATCAAAATTTGTCCAGATTTTTTTATATCAATAAAATTGATGCATAAATTGTAGTGAGTCCAAGAGGACACAATTCGGATCCTTCGAAGCCCTAAAATGGGTTTCATTGAGTGAAAGTAATGTAGTTTTGTGTGGGATGAAACAAAAGTCGTTCATTATGCCAATAAACTAATTGCACTGATTAACAGATATCACAGTCAGCTCAAAATGATACTATTTTGACCATTTGGAACCCTAAAAATAGATTCAATTGAGTAAAATCAATACAGTTTTGTGTGAGGTGCAGCAAAATTCATCCAGGGTCTTTTATATCAACAAAATAGATGCACAAACTGGCATAAATTGCCCTAAAATGGGTTTCATTGGGTGAAGGCAATGTAGTTTTGTGTGGGATGGAACAAAAGTTGTTCATTATGCCAATAAACTAATTGCATTGATTAACAGAAATTGCAGTCAGCTCAATATGATTTGATCTCTTAGAACTCTAAAAATAGGTTCAGTTGATTAAAATCAACGCAGTTTTGTTTGATAGGCAACACAAGTCTTCCAGGTTCTCTTATATCAACAAAATAGATTCATATGCTGACAGTAATTGCATTGAGTTCAAAAGAAAACTATTCGGATCCTTTAAAACCTTAAAAATGGGTGAGTAAAAGCAACGTAGTTTTGTGTGCGATTCAACAAATGTCGTACCATCAAACGAAATGAATTACTAGCTATAACATTTAATGGAAGACTTAGGATTCCTAAAATGTCTATTTAGAGTAAAACGAAAGTTTAAAATTTATTTTTGCGATAAGTGTTTCGCAAGTAGATTGATGTTTCGTCATGCTCAATGTTTATGTTTACACTGAGATGATTAAATCGGATGCATCGGAATCTGGTTTTAGAAATAAATTTATAGATAATTTTCTGCTAATCGATTACATTATTTTGTAATGTTACATTTCACTTATAGGTGCTTAGATCACCGCTCTTTAGGAAAACCTCCAGTCTGGAGCAACTTCGAGAGAACAATCCAATAAATCTTACAGAATCTATCCAATTAACATAATTTTTTTTAAATAAAATTTCCAGAAAGGAAATATATTTCGAGTAAATTACTTTTAAAAATTTTGTAGTTTGGTGGGTTGATAATTATATGGTGAAATAGTTATTTTTTCAAGCTTATAAAGAGAAATAAAATATTTATTACTTAATAAATAGACTTTTTTGGTTTTAATTCTGTATATTTAATTTTATTTTTGACGTATCATTTTTTCTGATGAAGACTTTCGGTTAGAAAGTCGAAATGTCAAAAATAAAATTAAATATACTGAGTTAAAACCAAAAAAGTCTATTTATTATGATATAATTCTGAAAGTATGTATAGATTTATTACTTAATTTCTTCATTAGTTTGAAGAAAAGTAATGGTTTCCAAATATATATCTTAATAAGTGGGAGTCAAATTTGCCTCACTTCCTACTTATCTTTTATGATTGAATAAATTAGTGCAGTCTTCACATAACATTTAGAAATTGATAACGCATGATACTTAAGAATAGTTAAAAAACTGACTATTCTTCTGGCGATCCGAACTTATGTTTACCCTTCCGAAATTATCTCACAATTCTTCCCGCCTGGACCATGTCTTAAATGCCTGAAATTTCTGTCAAAATAAATCTGCGATAACCTCCACTTAAACGACTATTTGTTTTTCACACAAAAAAGAAAGTTATCGTTTCGAATCGACCTTGCTTGTATCTTGCGAAAAAAGTTTGGTTATGGGAATCAAATTGAGAGGGAAAATATGTGCGGAATCTCAGAAAGTATTTGTTCCATGCGATGGGACGCCCATGGGAATCATCCTTGAAGATTTGTTCGTGAATTGATCGCAGGACCGGCCTTTGAGAAAATAAATTGTTTCATTGTTTAGTTTTGCCGAGTTTTAAGAGAAATAGAAAAAATGGAGTTTTATAATTAAAAAAAAAATTGATAGAATAAATTAATAATTATTAGGGCTCTGTACCGAAACGTTTATTATGAGATATTACAATATTAGCTGTAATTCGTAAATGAAATGAGATGCAGATCAGAAATTCACAATTATTGATTTTATTGAGTATACTATTAACAATGGTGGTTCTCGTCATTTATCATTTTCTGGTTATTTAATTTAACCAATTTAATCAACAGTGTAATAATATTTCAACTTCCACATGAACTGATTATGGAGGGCCGTTTCGGTGCCGAAACGTCCAGATAAAACTAAATTCAAGTTTTCTGCTGTTTTTTTTTTTAATATTGAAAAATGATCATTCGTACGTAATTCATTGTCTTAGTACCTCATTTGAGCACTCTTATATATAAAAAAGACCAATAAGACCTAGAACCTTAGATCATAAATAATATCTAGATGGAAGGAGTCCTATATCACACAATACATTTTTGCGAACGGTTATGCCAGAAAGAGAGGAAAATATAAGTTGCGTTAGAGGGATAAAGATATAAAATATAATGAAAGAGAAATGAAGTAAAACGAACTGCGCATGTCTCTCGAATTTCATTTATAAAAGTAATGTTGAGAAGATGTATTTTGCAACTAGAAAACGGCGAATGAATATAAATATTTTTTATAGAAATAAGAACTCATTACATCATGTGTTTGTTTTGCGGGCTGACAAACCGAAATTAGATTATTGTCACGCTTGCGCAGTTCATTTTTTCAGCTTTCTTACAATATATCTTCCATGTCTTTCCGTCGTAAACGTTCGCAGTTTCTTCCATCTAGATATTATTCATGATCTAAGCCTAGAACTGATAATTTGTTGAAAACAATAGTCAATAATACTAGAAAGTACAAAAATTTATGAACTGTTCCTGTAAGTATAGAAGGGTCCAAAATATCGTCAATATTTCTTACAGAGCTGATATTAAATAATTGATTATAATAATCTTAAAGATAGTCCAGGCTGTAAATTGACGACAAATAGAAACAATTTCGATACTGAATCATTTTATGGAATATGATCGCTTTTGTATAAAAATATTTTCTCTCTAAATGAGTGAGTGATTTGGCAGCTAAAGATTATTACCACAAGAAAGACGGAATAACAATGTAACTAAAATTTCAAAAGCATTGTAATAATTTTTTATTTGGGCAATTTAAACAGTGCGACTTGGAATACTACCTGAGAAATCGTGACATTTGGCATAGCGCATTTTAACAAGAAGCTTCGAGATATAAGAAATTGATGAATTATTACTAAAACCTTCACAAGTTCCTACGCTAAAATGCTTATTCATAATTGGGATTGGGATGTCTTATAAATGTTTCATAGTGGAATTTATTTTATTTGTACTTTATCTTTACGATATTAATTCACATGTCTAGATGCAAAATATTTTTGATTATCATTTTCCTAATTGAAGCAATTTTATTGAGAGGAAAGTGGACGTACGTCTGCAACATTATCAAACATAATAGTATAGTAATAGAAATTGAAAAAGTTTGATCAGCTGTGATTCCTAATAACGTCGATAAAAAAAAATAATTAGACTGTTTCCCAGTTAAAATTATTCTTGAATTAACTAATGACTATTTCAGTGTTGCGTATAATAAAAAAAATTTACAGTCAAAAGTTAGTTTCTTATAGTTTGTGACAGCCCATGCCAGTTCTGGAAGTCACATGCTGACCGTATGGCTAAGCAGTCTTTTTCTGAAATGGCATAGGCGTCGGGAAAACATATCAAACACCTGGGACCTAAGATTCTTTAGTTTACCTGACTATCGACCTAAGAAACCCAAGAAACCCAAGTTTTTGTAAAATGTTGTTTCTAAATCCAAATTGTAATTTTTTGTTCAATCACATATGGTAAATACTCTAGGCTTAGATAATACATCGTACAAGAAGCAAACCATAAATTTATTACTGTATTCTATAAAGAAGTAAGACATTACATCTGAGGTGGGAAGTATTTCATTACAGCCGAAGGCTTATTATATGTACATATATCACAAGGCTGTGATGAAATTACCACCGAAGTATGAACACTATTTCATTCAGAGTCATCCTTAATTATTAAAAAACAAAATTTGATTTGATTGCGTATTTTTTTCGACAGTTATTTGATGTATCTAGTAGTTGATGAAAACAGATGTGTTCTGAACAATTTGATTAATTTGACATTACTGAATTTTCGCCGACTGCACCTTGGCATCATTGATAGCCACATTATCTTAGCTATATATATATATATATATATATATATATATATATATATATATATATATATATATATATATATATATATATATATATATATATATATATATATATATATATATATATATATATATATATATATATATATATATATATATATATATATATATATATATATATATATATATATATATAACTTGCACATAATTATATAGTCGCCAATCGGAAAGGCAAAGTTTCTGTAAAATTGTTTATGAAATTTGAACCATCAAATAAATCATAATGAGAATTGATAATGCTCTATTGTCCCCTTTTAAGCATATTGCATGCACGAAGAAATGTGAGATTTGGCATACTTAAAGTTTACATGGAAAAGGTGTGCAGAAAGTGAAAATTATATACAGCTGTCCCATTTTAATTATATTGTAAGGTTATTTATTTTAATTTAGGGAGCAAAAGTTACTGAACACTACTATTTATTTTTATGATTTATTAAAATAATAAATTAGACAACTAACACTATTTCTAATAAATAGTTCTAATTCAAACTAAAGATCATTACACTACACTATAACTTGACTTTAATTATTTATGTCAATACTGATTTATTTCAAATAACACAATTTGTTTCAACCACTAGCAGTCCATATTATAAGGTATCTGAGCCAAAATCAATAATAATCCTCGTTGAGTTAGCCACTGATATATACTATGGGTCTAGCCCCACTACGTTTTTCCCACAAACGTCCTGGCTTTTCTAGAAAAGCACTAGAAGGTACCAGCAATTTTCTAGAAAACAAATATATTCGCTTCTATTTCTTGATGTAAGATATTTCCACAATAATTCTAAGCACCAGTAAAGCCGAAATGACTAATTTATAGACTTAAATTCGTTACAATATATTCATTATTAATACGTGAATCGGAATCTTTGTACCCCTTTTCAAGCATATTGCATGCACGAAGAAATGTGAGATTTGGCACACTTTAAGTTTATTTGGAGACAGTGAGCAGAAAGCGAAAATTATATACAGGTGTTCCATTTTAATCTATATATTAATACATGAAGAGAAAATTTTGGACCCCATTTCAAGCATATTGTGCTCACAAAGGAATGTGAGATTTGGCATGCTTTAAGTTTATATGGAGGAGGTGTGCAGAAAGCTAAAATTATATTCAGGATGTCATTTTTGGTTCACGTGAAAAGAAAACTTTGTAACGCGTGCCCTAAGGAATATGAGATTTGGCATACTTGAAGTTTATATGGAGATGGAGGGCAGAAAGCTCAAATTTTAATTTTACGTGAGGAGAAAACTTTGTACCGCGTGCACGAAGTAATATGAGATTTGGCACAGGTACTTGAAGTTAATATGAAGAAGAAGAACAGAAAGCTAAAATTATATACAAGATGTTCCATTTTAATTTTACGTGAAGAGAAAACTTTTGAACCGCGTTCACGAAGGAATGTGAGATTTGACATACTTGAAAGTTCATATGGAGAAGGAGTGCAGAAAACTTATATACAGGTGTCTCATTTTAATTCACCGCTTAAAACGATATTATTATTTGCTGGAATATATCAAGAAATATGTTCCGAATAAAAAAATGTCTCAAGTAGAAGCTTAACGATTTTCCTTTCCTCCGGAGGTCAGGAAGGCAATCACTCTATAATCTTGAATGAAAACCACTATTTTTTATTTCAGATTCGTATAGAGGCGTCGAATACCAAGCTAATTTTATTTGAAACCCTCGGGGATGGAGAGTTAAATACAATAACGTTCAAATTTATCAATATAATCAATTACGGTTGAATTTCGACCACTGGACGACCACTAGTAATAACTAATAATAAATATTCAAATAAATTCAACTATGGTTTCATTTTCGAAAGAAAGACTTGCTTTTTTCTGAAAGATGATTTCTTGTAAAATTACCAAAGTTATAATTACTTTTATGGTCAAAACTCGAGGATGGCGCACAAGTCAATAGTAAAATATGCACCGTCATCATTATTTTTTTTACGAAAGAATAAATATTTTTAGGATCGTCTTATAAAAAAATTAATTCAAATAATTGTTTATATTCACTGCAATAATTAATTCAAAAATGATTTGTTCAAGTTTTTGTTTTGAATGACGTATTAAGTACTGTAGTGAAGAGTCCCAATAAGGATGAAACACGTGTCTTGTCTACAGTTCTCGCCTTATTCATGCTGATGGTATAAAAACTGACTCCTGAGTTTGTAATTTCGGGAAACAATCAGGTTTTGATTTTTAAGAATTTATGGATACACTAATCATCACTGAATACGTCATATCTTTCCTGTCCCACAATAGAATGAGATAGATGCTTTGCAATCTCACTGATTCAAAACTACATACGTCATAATAAATTAAAAGGATGATTTTATAGAGGTTAATATGTTTAATGTATCTTTCAAATTCGTGCATTATCTTATTTCTGTAAAAGATACTTGACTTGTCGAAAAAATATAGATTGGACTTCAGTTTTTGGTTTTCCAATAAGGTCCCTAACGTAAAAATACTTTTTGTCAGATTATTTCGTGATTGATATGAAATTTTTGATATACATCTCCCCAATTTTTTATTTAGATCAAGTCAATTATTTAGTTCGAATAAATCCATAATTCATCTCATACAACTCCACAAAATTAATTTATTGACGTGAAGCTTTGACAACTTAAATTTATTTTAATTATTTAAAATAGATAAAATAAAAACTTTAAATGCGAAAGTAACTGTAAGCAAGAACGAGTGGAATATTTTCAAAAGAATATTTGGACATGATTTTATGAACAACATCTATTAGAAATTATAATTAACAGAGGTGAAAATGAAAGTATACCAACGTAGGTTTATCGTCCTCAATTATTACATTGATTGTGATGGTACATGGTAATGTGATCGTAAGAGATGAGTGTGTACCAGCCTTAATACCACAGGACCGCAATCAAAAAGCAGGGAAAAAGTAAATGTAAAAGTATATATACAGTATGTATAGTCTTCCATTCGATTTTCTAGAAAATTATTAAGTCTTATTTAATCAGAAGTGATACCAAGCGGATCAATCGGACACTAATTTGCGCAACAATTAAATTATGAAACAATGAATTGTTATTTATTCTAGAACATTCCAAATGACAATTTAAATAAATATCACAATAAATAATGTAAACAAGAGTGACAAGATAATTCATATTTGTGACAATATAATAATATAGCCTTTCGCAATGCATCTGCAACCTGCAAAACAAAGTTGTTGAGCTGGTAGAGTTTAGGAAAAGTTTACTGCAGATGGTTTCAGAGGTCACTAACCCTCCAGGAGTGATTTTAAAACAGATTGTATTTTTTTTCCAGTCCAGTATCAATTTTAATGCGAAATAAAAAAATCTGACGTGAACATCACGTGACTTATTTGTACATCATTGGATATATATATATGTATATATATATATATATATATATATATATATATATATATATATATATATATATATATATATATATATATATATATATAATACGATGTGATTTTGTGTTTGATCATATATATCATTGGATATATATAATCAAACACAAATTCTCATCATTCCACAGTTAATCGTTTTGAATTTACCCAAGAGATTCTAAAAATCTGTCAAGTAAAATGCGCTTTCAGCCAAGTCGGTTGCTATGGAAACAGTAGGCCATTATTCTTATACTACAACATTCCTAAATATTGATTTCCAAAATTCTACGACTACCAACAGATCTGATTTTATGCGCAAAATTAAAAAATAAATTCCTACTGAAATGCACTTCCGGTTCAGTCTATTGTTATGAAAATATTAGGAAATCTTTCAGATGCTACAGCAGACTGAAATACCAAATTTCAATATTCTACACCTGATCGTTTCGAATTTATGCGAAAAATTCCAAAAGACTGTCAAGTAAAGTGCACTTCTGGCTCGGTGGATCTCAATAAAAATAGGATATGAGCATTTAGACGGTATAATCGTCCTAAATACTGGATTGTAACAATCTACGTTCAATCGTTTTGGATTTATGCGGAAAATTCAAAAAATGTTTCGATTAAAGTGATCTTCCGGCTTAGTCGATAGCAATCATAATGCAAGGTGTACAACTAGATATTATAGAAGTGCCTAACACAAAATTTAAATATTCTACGACTGATTGTTTAGAATTTATGCGGAAAATTAAAAAAGTCTGTCATATAAAGTGCACTTCCGGCTCAGCCGATTAGATAGAAGATGACCATTTAGATGCTACAGCAATTTCAGATGCTAAATTTCAGTATCCTATGGCTGATTATTCTGAATTTATGCGGAAAATTAAAAAAAAGTTTCAAGTAAAGTGCACTTCCGGTTTAGCCGATCGCAATCATAATGCAAGATGTACAATAAGATGTTATAGAAGTTCTTTATACGAAATTTCAATATGCTATGGCTGATCATTCTATATTTATGCAAAAAATTCAAAAAAAGTTTCAGATAAAGTGCACTTCTGGCTCGGCCGATTCTTACAAAAATAGCAGATAACCATTCTGATACAACATCAAGTTCAAATACTGAATTTCAACATCCTACGGTTGATCATTCTGGATTTATTAGAAAAATTCGAAAAAAGTTTCAAGTAAAGTGCACTTCCGGTACAGACGATTGGAACTATAATGCGAGGTGCACAACTAGATCCTATACCAGTCTTAAATACAAAATTTCAACATTATACGTTCAACCAGTTTTGAAATTTGCGAGTTACGCACGCACGCACGAACGAAAATTCGTACCGATATCAAGCCAAAAATAGTCAAAATGGATTCAGGGATGCTCAAAACGGATATTTCCATCAAAATCTCGATAGGTGAATTTTGTCGGTTTCACAATTCTTCCTTGTACTTTATACAAGTAAGTAAAAATTGGAACTTATATAAAATGAAGAGAAACATTATTAGTGCCCGAGAGGATTAGAAATGGGTGGTGCAGGGCATGGGGGGTTTCATAATTTTTTCTATATAATTTGTCGCAAAAATATGAGCGGAAAAATGATATACAAATAAAATTTGCAAACTTAACGAATTCAATAATAATAAATTTCGAGAGCCTCTTGAAAATCTATAAGTATTGATAAATACTGGCATATTAGATTTATGAAGTAAAATCTGGATATATTTTAGGATAATACATCTCTGTCTTCCCACACTAATCTGAAATTCTTCTTAAATGTAATATTGAGAAACAAGCATTCATTTCACGTCATTTATAATTAATAATGGTGCCTACTATTCACGCGGTTTATTACTTAAATTTATATAAAGTTCGCGTAGGCTTAAACATAACCTTACTTAACGTAAACATAGTACCACCCGCCATTTTCATTAGGTTACGTGGGCAGTAGGAGACGACATATTTTTTTAACTTCTATGTTTACAATGTTCGGCTAGCCGGAAGTATTTCTTAGAATGCGGGCAATAATTGAATTTTAGTTAGTTTAAGGAAATTATTGGTATAATACTGGCTTAATTATTTACTTCTTTTTTTCTGTTGTTATGACGATATATTTCTTCGCCAATTAACAAATAAATATTAGTTTCAGGTTAACCACTCGATAGGGGTTGGTAATTATATGTCTAGCTTCAATATATAAATAAAAACAAAAATTATTTAGGTATAAATAAACATGATCGACGATCGCTTAATTTAATGTCACATATTATAGAATTGTTGGGTAGCGTATTTATTAGACAATTTTTTTTTTTAGTAATATATTAATATAAATTCAAGGGTTGTACTTTGAAACAGTTGCGAGAAACATCGGAAATAATATTGCAATATTATTTTTGAACTGTGGTTATTTATTCATTTAAAACTAATACAAGGATGGTTCGAAAAGTCCGGGTGAAGTACTACCTATTGAGGCAAAAAATTCATAATCTGGTGGTTTATCCCAAATAATTGAGCACTTTTCAAACCACCTTCGTATATGTAATTTAATTAGCTAGAGTGCCTGGACAGATATACTACAAATAGTAAATAGGGTTCCGCTAATATCTCTTGTAAATATACCCTACTACATTATTACAATCAAATTTTTGTATCAACTGATCAAAAGAAAATATAAATATTAGATTAATAAGAAAAGTAGTAGCTCTACTTTCGAAATTCATAACAGCATAAACAATATATAAAATATAAAAATAATGTTATTAATTTTATAGCAGAGTGCAATATAATTAACAGCCAGCAAATTATTGTAATTACCAAGAGAATTGTTTTCAGAGCGTAACAATTAACATCAAACTATTTGAGGCTACGGGTTTTTAAGGTTTATTGAAAACGGTTTTAGTAGACCATTTTTGTTTTTAATTACTTCCGAATAAACAGATGGAATACAGAAAATCAACTGAAGATTAATAACTATAGAAATGAGATTCAAACATATAATTATTGGAAGTTTCTATAAATAGTAGATATTCTATGATGTGAAATAAATATAACATCAATACAAAGCGATATCAAAATGAGGAAGTGACTACATTTTTTCCATATACTATCTGCGCTATTAAATATTTGTACCAAACAAGTACCCAAGCGCTTGACCGTCATTCAGGTACTTCTGAGGTTAATACGACTGAATTTTAATAATAGTGATTTAATTTTCACTTTATTTAATAAAAATAAATTATAACACATTATATACTTCCCTATGTGCTACAGGAAATAAAAAGAGCAAGGTTTGTATGCACACATTGAAAAAATCTTGCTATGTAAAAAATTCCAATATATTAATTTGAAAAAGTCAATACAAAAAAATAATTTAATCACAGTTAAAAATATTGAAGTACAACAATGTCAAGACAAACCAAGAGGTTCTTAATTCGTGGAACTAAAGAAAGAAATAAAAATAAAATATTGAAGGTTCACATTTACACTAAGTCATTGCTTACCAATAATTAAAAATAAGTCACACTAAGTAACATATTGATATGAGGATGATACATGATTGATTGGTTTGTGGATTAGAATTAAGATAAAGGAAAAGCCCTCACGGGACATGTTCTGCGTTTACTGAGAATGAATCCTTTGGTGCAGGTAGTGATTTTAATTTTTATCTGATTTAAGCGTTGTCCAATGTGATAAGAAACATTTACCTGATTTGGGATAGTTGTCAATCGCCCAGAGGCCTATTTTATGCTTTAATAAAAATAGGAGCTTGACGTCACTGGATTTGACCAATGTGGAGCGCTGTCAGGAGGCGATGACTTTTACGCATATATTCAATTTTTGAACTTCTTTGTTCATGGAGTTTATCAAAAATTCCTTCACTAAAGAGAGCAATCGATACAGCATATATTATTTTTTATAATATATGGATTTTAATGAAGTTAGATAATTTTGAATTTGTATTACTTATTAGCGGACCCGACAGAAACTGTCCTGCCCGAACGTTGACTTTTCGTTTGGACGGCATAATTGATTTCTATAATGAAATAATGGCTACACATTAAGTAAAACTATTTATTGTAAGATTTGTTGACTGCAATTGTATGTCAACACGAAAAATGTTTCTGTTACTAAGATACACCAATTTCTTCAAAATAAGTAATTTGGTTCTATCGTATATGGTATTAAATTGAAGCACCCTCGGGAATAGATCTAGTAGAAATGTCAGAGAGGATATTTAAACGATTGTCAATTTTATAAATTATTTAAATGATGTCTAGTTTGGAATCAATTTATAGCTCTCGGGGGGGATAAGCTTGGTAAAAATCCAGAGGCGGGATTTGGCAGGGGCAAGGGTGAGCAGTTGCCCTCTCTAAGTCTGGTGCCTACGACCACAAACGCTCATGTCACATGCGCTCAAATATTCAATTAAATTGTATAAAAGTCGCAGTGTTTATTATAAATAGTTTGTGTACTAAAATATTTTCGTCTTTCTGTATTTTTCTGCTTCAAATATTTTCGTCTTTCTACTTTTTTTTGCTACCTGAGCTGCTACCCTCACCCGCCATGAACTTTTTTCACATCTATTTCTTTTAAGGCTATTCTTTGTAATACTTATTCACATTCGCTCTGAGTGTTTCATCGGGTCAACGTATTGTCGCAATTTTGAGCCCCTTCCTACCTTCCTCTTTTTAGAATTTTCTCAATTTTTATATACAAGCCTATTTTCGAGAACAACACCATATTTCAAAGGTTTTGAAGCTAAATAATGCTCAGATTTAATGTGAATCGTTACTAATTGATGTTTTCATACGGAGTAATAAGGTAGTGAGACATTTTTTCCACTCCATTTTTACTACTCTCATTTTTCCACTGGATGAATTTTACACTTTACCTTTATTTTTTCCACTGAATAAAATTTTCACTATATATTCTTTCTACCAAATATATTTTCCATTATATTTTTACCACTGACTTATTTACAAGCTTTGATTACATTGGCGAAGTTCTGCGTCGAGCCTGGTCAGAGCAGGAAAAGCCCGCTCATTAGTTAGGTGCAAAACACCACCACTTGAAAACAAAAGCCATTATTTTAGTGCCACTGATACGGTGCGCATATTATTGCATTACATAATATCTCATATGAGACACGCTATCATTCAAGATTCCACACCGAAGTTGGTCAGAGCGGCTGAAGCCCGCCCGTTAGTTAAGTGCAAAGCACCGCCGGTTGAAAACAAAAATCACAGTTTTAGTTCCACTGATACAGAACGCCCATTGCATTACAAAATTATTTCCTCCTCGGAATTTCGATATCAGCGTTCGACAGTTTGAGAGGTGAAAATTTATTATTGATTTTTCGAAGAATAATTGAGAAATAATTAGTATAAAAAAAATCCAGTGGAAAAAATGGAATGAAAATAGTGTCGAATATTCATAAAGTCAAAAAATCATTTGTTAGATTCCACAAAATTTTTTTGAAAATTTACAGCTTCACATTTCAAAATAATTAAGAATAAATAAAAGGTATAGGAAAAATAATCTGCCTTTTATCAATTAAGTGGCTTAAACCCCCCTTCCCTACACCCTAGGAATCTTGGATATGAGTCTGGCTTCTAAAGTTGATATGAAGATTCAAATGTTGCTCCCAATAATATTGTTGAAATCCCGCCACTGTAAAAATATAAAATAATCACTGAACTCCACGTTGCCATTTTGGAACTACACTTCCGGTGATCAAATGTCAAACCTGTACGTTCCAATGTATTAAAGACCCCGAAAATCTAGGAAAGGACTCTCTATTTTCAAAAATACTTATTTAATGTAAGGACTAAAATCTGTGACTTGGTCTTATTAAGAACAATGCCAATATTTGGGTGATTTGATATTTTTAATTCTCTTTTCTTGCGAACTTTGTATGCTATAACAGGCAATGTCGAGCTTGGCCTAGCAGCGGCCAATGTCGCAATTTATTCATCAACATTAGCTGAAGCTAAAGTATTTGTTTTTTTCGGCAAAAATTTACAGAATAATCTTGTAATTTTGAAACCCAATGAAAACGAAAAAAAATTATATATAGATTTTTTAAGGCTAGGAATCGTCGCGGGCGTTCCCAGAACACTATATCAAAGTTTCATCACAATCTGATCAATGTTTTCGGAGCGCATAGGGAACAAACATACAAACATTGATTTTTATTTATATAGAAGAAGATTGTAAAATCCTAAATATCAGTAAATCTTGTTTTTTTGCGTAAGTTTTCAGGTTATCTAAAGGGGAGTTTCCAAAGATGATAATTGGGGTTGAATATTGGGTAAATCAAAACTGTAGGAGAATTTTTTCCCAGCTCAATAATTTGAGGTTAGGTTAGGTTAGGAATGATTATTGAAAGGAATCTATTTTACTGGGAAAAAAGGACTGAAGAAAAACGGTTGAGGAAAGTGATCGCTAATTCTCAAAGCACCTAAATTTTTATCAAAAATTCAAACTTAAGACCTTCCAAGTTCCAAATAATTGGACTTGTGTGTAAGGTATAATATTCAATCAAGTTGATGGATGGTATGCAGAAATAAAATATGTATACGATATCATTTACCGATTGAAATCCGAAGTGGAAAATTTAATAGTGGCTTGAATCTCAATAAGAACGAAACACGTGTCTACAGTTGCCTCCGATATGATTGCGCAAAAAAAGATTTTTAAATTGGAATTTTTGTTGAAGATTCGAGTGTTCTAAATTTTTAATTATTTATTTAATGTTTCACGGCCTAACAAAACGATTTTGTGAATGATGAATGTTCGAGCAGTTTTTTTATTGCCTTATATTTTTTTAGCATTTACTGGTGAATTGTTGGTAAAACCACGAAACTCTTGTCGTTGGTAAATTTGAAGATTTACGTATAGAATAAAATTTTATAGTAACGTATCTTCATCTACAGAAGAAGTCAAACCTCCAAATATGAGTTTTTGATTATTATTAATCAAATTAATTTGAACCAAGAGTTTGATAAAATTAAAATTTGGTATTGATAAAAAAACAACTTTATAAAAGAATATACTGTGAAAATTGAAAGGCATTATATTTTTTGATTCCTAATGTTGTTGCTAATGGAGTAAAGATGCAAAATTTTTATTTATTTTAAATGTGTGCGACAGCAGTGATAGATGAAACTTTCATTTTAGCAGCAGATAAGGTAAATCTTGAATTAGACGTGAAGATTTATTTTTGCTTTATAATAATTTTAGACATGAAAGTTTGGAACGGTAAATGTTTCTCGTTGATTTCAGCACATTTGAAAGGAGAACGTTAAACCGTAATTTGACGCCATTGTATACACTCCATTTCTATTTATTTTACATCTTATTCCCACGAAAAAAAAATGTTTATTCTGTTAACTGGTTTTTAGTTTTATCATAAAAGTATTTTAATGAAGATCTAGCTTATACAATAAAAATTTGAGGAAATTTTTTCCAAATAAGGTTGTAATCCTCGCAAATGATGTATCCACTTTGAAGATCAATTGTTTTGGAGATAAATAAATCGATATCTATTTTTTAACAAGCAAGTAATCGACTGTGATAAAGTTAAATATTAGAGGGCCCTTATTGCCAATGTTTCGGTAAAATTTGTGGCACAGAGTGCCGCATATTTTTTTTATTATAATTTTCGATAAGGCTATTTTTTTTAGGTGCAGGGATGTCCGAAATTAATTATTTTGTCTTATTACTCGAATTGTTGAACCAAAATAAATTCAACCGATTTATTTTTTACTCTTTCAAATTTTTCTTCTTGAAATATGGCTTCCAAATGAAGTGTTCGTACCAGAAATCATCTTCAGCAAATAAAAAAATATGGGACTTCAAGATTTTAAGTCGTAAAAAATTATTGGAATTTCATAATATTTTTAATTTTTAATTTTGATCAGGGCATTTTTTCATGTTACAAAATGATTTCAGATTAATATTTTTGTGGTTTTGTGTAGGAAGTGTTTTTTGCATGCGGAAATAGAAAACGTTCTAATACAGTACATTAATTTCAATGAAAGATGGTTATGAAAAAAATGTTGTTAGTGATGATCAAATTATTTCCTAAATGATTTTCTCTACAAGCATATTTTAATACGTGCAATGCTATTAAGAAAGCATCAGAGAAACATCTAAGTTTATCTGAGCGTAAGAAAAGGTAATTATACTTTAATTATAGAAATAAATTCATAACGTACAGAGGAGCACTTCATATACCCATATCTATCAGAGAATACTTAGCAACGAAGGCATACATTCTATTCTGGGATGTTCAGGAGAAAATATTAATGAAATTTAACCTGTTACACGCGCAAACAATTTAGAAAGTAAAAAGTAGTGTTTTACCAACAAAAAACATATTTACCGCATGCACGTCTTTCGTTTAAAAGGCGAAGAAATGTTTTATTAACTTTTTGTGGAAGCAAATTTGGACTTAACGACAAATTAGATACTTCGGCGGAAACTATGTTACATGGTAATAAACCACAATGAACTTGATCTTCAACTAGAAACAAAGCTATTTTAATTAATTTGTTATTTAGTTTTGTACGGTAGGAAAAATTTTAAGTGAGATTTTTGATAAATAAATTTCACAATTTCAACTGTTAGATACTGGCGTAGCTATGGGAAGCCTGGAGGAGCAACAAACCTAGCAAGGATTTTGTAGGCTCTTCGAAGATTTTAGAAATTATAAATTATAAAATAACAATAGTATTAAATTTATGGCTCATATTTGGATAAAGTAAAGTGGAGACGGGGCTCAGGCATCTACTATAAAATAATCCTAGTTACGCAAGTGTTGTTGAGCAGGACAAAAATTTCGTTCACAAAATATTATAAGAAAGTTTGCATCTAACTACGAATTTTGCACCTTAATGGTCATTCGAAGTCTTGTTTAACCTCAAACGATAGAGGAAGTGTGCAGAGGTATCAAGTTCATTCGGTTTTAACAAAACGTCAGTTTTCTAAATTGCAAGTATTAATTACATATCCATGTGACATAGTTTTTCCCTGTTGCATCTGTTTGTACGGTTGAAACTTCCTCAATCTCGCGATAGTCAAGCCTGTGGCTACAGCAGCATCTCGCAGAGCACAGAGCCATAGTCAAGCTAGTCACCTATATGTCTGCCAAGTTGCATTACTACTTTCTCGTGCGGAAGCGTCTTCACTTAGGAATGTTGTACATTATATATCTCTTCAATGCTCAGCCTCAGTACCACAGCTCTACCTACATACATTCAAACCACAGCACCTAGGCTCTAGCTATCAACCATAGACGGAGGAACAAAAAATTTCCAGTTAATTTTCTTCTAGAAAATTATTTGAATCGTCACATTTATATTCAAACCAATATGAATGATACGGAAGAATTTGAAGCGACTCCGAAGCTCTTTTCCTGAGTATTTGCATTTTCGATTGCCGCCCAAATCTAGTCGGGCGGCAATCGGTTGATAATCAGTAAGTCAGAGTTCGTAAAATCCGGGTTTGTAGATGAGTACGGCTTCCTACTAATAATGCTAATAATGAAAGAAACTATTATTGTTGAGTTATTTTTACTCTGCATCTTCCCCAATGAAAAATCACTTGGCGGCACCCATGAAATGAGCATTGATGTTTAGAGCTAGGTAACGTAAGCATAACGCTAGCATAACTTTACCATAGCATTAGTTAAAGTTTGCAAAGTACGTTACCGGTCTAATAAAACCGTTATCTGTATCTTAAAACCCTACCGTGCTTAATGTTATTTTTAATTCCATTCAACGTACCGTATTATTATTGCAACCTTTCTCTATGTTGAATTGTTAAGTCAAATGAGGATGATACCTACTCACTAAGGTCGCGGATTTGTGTTTCTAAATGCACGATAGTTGAATATCTCGGATCTTGTCCTAAAGAAATTGCATTCCTATGAAGCAAACAAAATTTAATCTAAGAGAATTCAAAATTCAAATACTGTGTGTTCCACAATTTAAATCTAAGATTAGTCTAGCCAAGCTACAGGTGGACTTACTTGGATGCCATGAGTAATGTTTCACGGACTATCAAAAATGCAATTATTTTGTTATATCTGTTTGAAAATTTTATTTATTGTATTGTATACAAATAACTGGTTTTTCATTGTCTAGCTTATATCTGTTAGGCTTATATTATTCAAAAATATAACCTAGTTTACAAAGTGGTGTATTTATTTTCACGGCATTCTTCAATATTTAACATTGTTTTTCCAAATAAAACAGCTTCCATATTTCGGCTTAATCAAATTCTAAATAAATACCACAAGTTCAATTTTACTTTCGATCATCCAGTTACTATAATGATTATTATTATTATTATTATTATTATGATAAAAAAGACCAAAAGTGACACCGAAATAATAAAATATAGAATAGATCGATTGAAAGACACAAAAATAAGAGAAAAGTATCAGGAAAGCATAAAGGAAATGATTAGAGTTACGCCTAAGCCGGATTGTAACAATGTGGAAGAAATTTAAATACATAATAATGGAAGCAACAGAAAAAGCATGTGCAAAGACAAGAAATAGAAATCATAGGGAGCAAACACACTGGTGGAATGAGGAGGTAAGAGAAGAAGTGAAAAAGAAAAAACAAGAGTGGAAAAAATTCTTAAGCACCAAGAAATCAGTAGATTACGAACATTTTAAGCAGCAAAGTAAAAAAGTGAAAGAGGTAATCAAAAAAGCCAAGATGAAAAGCTGGGAAGAATTTGGCGAATCGATAGAAGAGAGCTTCAAGGAAAATAAAAAGTTATATTACAAGGTACTAAAAAATGCCAAAAAGGAAAATCAAGTACAACTTAAACAAATGAAAGATAAACAAGGGAAGATTATAAGAGAGAAAAGCGAAATAATGAACGGTGGAGAGAACATTTCTAGGAACTATTAGAGGATAACAAAATAAGGAGAGATGAGGAATTGATCAAAGAAGAAAAAGAATATGCAGAAATCAAGACATTAGAAAGTGCAAAAGGAAACATAACAATGGAGGAACTGAAATTAGCACTACATAAATTAAAAAATGGAAAAGCTCCAGAACATGATATGATAAAAGCCGAACAGATAAAATATATGGGTGAAGAGGGAGAACAAGTATTACTGTTTATTGGCGCCTCCTCTCCCTCCCCCCCATCCCTCAAGAATCTCATAATAGTATTAAAATATATAATAATATATAAATTCTCTCGAAGAATTGAATCATAATTGAAAGGTTTTATATTTTGGTTCAAATTCTGTATACTTTATTCATTTTTGACGTTTTGACTTCATCAGAAAAACAGTGATACAAATATAAATAAGGCAAGTATCAGGATAATTGATAATATACATAATAGTAGATGTGAAAACGTGGATTCGACATTAAGTGCAGAAAAAACAAAATTTCTTTGGAATTCACCCAAATAAACCACATAGAACAGCCTCAAATAGAGGGATTAATAATATAATTCTCGACAATTATCATTGAGAAAAGAGAATTAATTAATATAACACCACGACGATGACCTGTTTTTGCAGAAGCACACAGTTCCAATGCACAAAAACGTCTTAAAATTTTGTCCACCAAAAGAACCAAGTCTTAATGATGTACATGAACGTGACAATAATAAAAATCAAGAAAAATGAATATCTTTCAAATCATGTATGTATATTATTCATTATAGAAAGCCAAACATTTGCCAATTCAAAACTATCAGTATGGTTGAAATTATTCGAATCTTCAATTATTTCAATCGCTTCTCTGACCAATCTACCATGAACGATGAACATCTTGCGATTAATCTTGTTTCTTCGAACTTGATCTCACCCAAAAATTCAATAACATGATCAGTAACTAAAAATTTATTTGGATAATTGAGTCTTATGCACCACCTATGTTCAGCAATACGTGTGCTAACAGTTCTGTCCGTCTGACTACAGGTACTAGGATCTTGTGGATACCCGAAGATTTTAAGAGAATCACGTCCTTTATATGTCTCATGAAGTGCTTAATTCTCATTATAGGAAAGTGGGCAACTTTGAAATTATATCTGGACAAGATCCTTTCAATCTTCTATTGAACTTTACTCACATAAGGTGAAGAACTATAATTTCTCATGTTATTATCTACAACAATAGCATTGGTAGATTTTGGTCGATGTACTTTTTTAATGGAATGATAACTCAAACCATTTCTCTGAAATATAACTCCTAGATTATTATTCTCTTCATCAAGTTTATCAGGGCACAAATATTATTAGCTCTTTAGAATCGACATTGTTCTATACTTCTGTGAAGGATAGTGATGTGATTCAGAATGAATATATTGGTTTGTGTATGTTGGCTTCCTATAAACAGTGTGTAGGATTCTGCCATCATTGCTTCGTTCTAGATTGAACATAATTCAAATAATTCAAAAAAAATTCCAAACGGAATAAGGTCCTTTGTGTTATATTATTCAATTAATTCTTTTCTCACAATGATATTAATCGTCAAGACTCATATTATTGAATAATCTGCTTGAGGCTGTTTCACATAGTTTTTTCCTCAGACCTTGAATGGATGACATAGGAATTTTATTCTTTCTGCATTAAATGTGAAACATACGTTTTCACATCTGGTATTCTGTATATTTTCAATTATCAAGATACATGCATTGCTTATTTTTGTATCATTGTTTTTCCGATGGAGACTCTGGGATAGAGAGTCGAAACGTCAAAAATAAATAAGATATACAGAATTCAAACTAAAAAAACCTTCCTAATATATAGAATTTACTCGTAATATGAATATAATAATTATTATTAATTTAGAATATGCTTCCCAGAAATCGATCAAAACAGCAATTGAAACTCATAAAATCTTGTTCGTCTTGGAGACCATTTGGCGCCCCTCCGTGAGTGGCGCCCGGAGCATAATAGACCCACTTGCACCCCCCTTGCTACGCCACTGCCAACGACTGGGAAAAAGCAGTAATATTTCCTATATTCAAAAAAGAGGACAGTAGCAACTGCAACAACTATAGAGGCATATCATTACTATGTACAACGGCGAAAGTATATGAAGCCATACTACAAAATAAATTAAGAAAATTGACAGAAGCAATACTTGAGAAAACACAGAGCGGTTTTAGGAGCGGACACTCAGTGCAAGACCATATATTTACGATCAGAAAAATGACAGAAATAACGATGAGGCAGGATAGCAAAGTATATGTAACATTCATAGATATTGAGAAAGCTTTTGACAGAATACAGAGGGAGAAGATGTGGAGAATCTTAGAAGAGAGGAAAATAGATAAACAACTATTACAAGCAATTGAAAGCATTTACAGAAGAACAACAAATTACATACGAACAGGAAACGAAGTATCAGAAGAATTCACAACCACCCAAGGGCTACGACAAGGGGGAGCCCTGAGTCCGATATTATTTATCATATATCTAGACAATATCATGAAGAGAACAAAGAACAAAACAAAGGCAATTGAAATAGGACATTACAAACTTGAAAGAATTACTTTGACAGAATGTGCATTCGCAGATGATCTGGCAATTTTCGCTAAAAGTGAAGAAGATATGCAGCATAACTTGAATGTGTGGGATGAAGAACTGCATAAACATGGAATGAAGATCAATATAGAAAAAACAAAAATCATGGTAATAGCCAAAGAAAATATAGCAACTAGTATATCACTTAATGGAAAGACGATAGAACAAGTAGAAACGTTCACATATCTAGGAGCTGCAATAAATAGTAAGGGAAGTATGGAGCCCGAAATTAATAAGAGAATCCAGGCGGCGAATAAGAATTACTATGCTATGAACAAAGCAATTCTAAATAACAAGCATATTTCAAAAACCACAAAAATGGCTGTATATAAAACAATATACCGACCAACACTAATTTACGGGAGTGAAACTTGGGTCCTTGATCAAAGAGGTCAAAGTAAAATACAGGCGACTGAGATGAGGTTTTTGAGAAGGATAGAAGAAGTTCGAAGAATTGACAAAGTAAGAAACGAAGAAATAAGACGGAATCTACAGACCGAAAGTATACAAAATACAATAGATAAAAGACAGCTAGCATGGTATGGCCACATAATAAGAATGCCAGAAAACAGACAAGTTAAACAAGTGTGGAATGCAAGATACCCAAAGAAGAAAGGAAGAGGCAGACCAAGAAAGAATTGGGAAAGTTCGATACAAGAAATATTGAAAAGAAATAGCATCAGTAATAACGAAGCAAAGAAAAAGGCTTTGGACAGGAAGCAATGGAAAGAAATAATTCAAAAATTAAATTAAAGAACTAATAATCTCGACACCCGAAAGGGTAACAGGGGCTTAAATAGATAATAATAATAATAATTATTATTATTTTACTGTAGGGCTTAGAAGCACAACTGCCTGTAGTCACTGCGACCTAAAAGATCTATTGTAACATGCCCTTGTTATTATTCCTCTGTCAGGTTTAGGCTTTTGTAGAAACCTATAATCTGCATGGGAGTCAGTTCTATGACATCGTCAGGATTTATGAAAGCCTTTTCAAATTTGTTCAGTCGTCTCCTAGAGATAGCTGGACAGTCACATATAATATGCTCTGATGTTTCATCTTCCTCATTGCAGAGTCGGCAAATGCTGTCAGCTGCCATACCAATCTTATGCAGATGGTATTTTAGAGCAAGATATCCTATGTAGATTCCTGTAAGGATTCTAACGTCCTCCTTTCCCAGTTTGAGGATTTCTATCTTTTTGTTGTTGAGAGGGTTCAAAAATCTTTTAGCTTGTGTTAGATCTGGAACTTCTTCCCAGTGTCCAGCTATAAATTTTTCCTCCCAGGAATTAACTTCTAGTTTTAAGTGACTCCTGAGGATGCCACAGAAAGGTTCTGGTCCCACAAAAGTGAGTTTGGCCCCTTTTTTCGCCAGAATGTCGGCCTGTTCATTTTCATGTACGCCTTCGTGACCTGGTACCCACCATAATGTGATGTGATTATGTGAGGCCAGTGTCTGAAGGTTTTCGATACAGTTCTAGATTAATTTTGATTCGCATGTAAATGAATCAAGCACCTTTAGCGCTCCTTGACTGTCTGTCATTACATTGATTGTTGCTCCTCTTAAAACTTTCTTGAGGTTAATGCGGGCGCAGAGATTTATTGCGTACACCTCAGCCTGAAAGATAGTGGTAGTGGTTCCAAGGGTTTCACTGACCCTGTATCCAGGTCCATATTCGGCCATTCCTACTTCTCCACTGTCCATTTTTGATCCGTCAGCATACCAGTTCGGGGATCCCGCCGTAGAGACAGGGCTGCCGGCCCAGATCTCTCTCTCAGGGATATTAATCTGATATCGTCTATCAAAGTTATATTTTACCTGCATGGTATCCAAAACAGATAGAACCATGTGAGGTAGATTTATGTCTCGAAGGATTCTTAGATGACCCACTAGATCCCCGGATTTCATTGTCGATTTATCGGCGAGTGATAGCGCGCTTAACATCGCCTTCTTTTTCACTTGAATGTGAAGAGGTGTTAAACCAAGCATTGCTTCTATAGCTGCGGTAGGACATGTGCTCATGCCACCGTTGCTTTCTTTAAAATCCCATGTAGGTGAGAGTTCCACGTTAATTTCTGGTCAAGGATTACTCCCAGATATTTCACTTCTTTTGCGAACTCTAGTGTTGCACCATTAAGGACTGGGGCTGTGAGAGCCAGTTTCCTACTAATACTGTTTTAGTTGGGTTCACATCGGGTCCCTTATTTTGACACCATCGTAGTGTGAGGTCAACGGTACCTTGCATAAGTTGTGAGATTGTTGCATCTTTTTTTCCTGTTACAAGGACGGTTATGTCGTCAGCATAGTCTACGACAAAATATCCTGCATCGGAAAGAGTAGTGAGGAGGTCGTCTACTACTATCAACCAGCATAGTGGCGAAAGTACTCCTCCTTGAGGACATCCTTTACTGGCGGTGACAGTTAGAGCTTCTCCTCCAAGTAAAGCTGTGATTTTTCGATTTTCCAGCATGGTTTTAATCCATTCTGTTATCAAAGGATCGAATCCCTTTGCTGTGCCTGCCCTTTGGATTGCTTCAAATGAGGTGTTATTAAAAGCTCCCTCTATATCTATGATACTATAATGATACTACTTTTTATACTAATCATAATTTAAAAGCAAATGGTACTTGTAATATAGTTGGATTTAATTTTATAACCGTGTACGTTAGGACCATATTTCTTTGATATTTATACTTCCATCTGTGGTTTCGTGTATTGTGCAATTGGCGGACTTATAAAGCCAAGAATTGAAGTTGGGTCGTATGCCGTCATAAATTTAATCCTACCCAAAAATATGGACATTTGCGTCAAACGAAAGCCACTGCACTTGATCTTCATTTTGGTACTAATACTAAAGGTTCTAGGAAAGGATTGAGTTTCAATAATATTTAAATTTTATTTTCATTTTATTTAATAAAAGAATAGATTGTAACACATCATATACTCACATATGTGTCATAGATGCAATAGATTTCTAAAATGAGAGCAAGATATGTATGCACAAGCACATATATTGAAATAACCTTGGTATGTGAAAAATTCCATTATATTTATTCAGGGCCGGATTTACCCTTCTTGCCGCCCCTGGGCAGTAGGGAACCTGCCCCCCCTGCCATTTTCAAAATCCAAATCTCTGCGCTACGAAGTATACGGTTGTAAATTGTAGAAAAAATACCCCACTAGTGAAAAATACACCGATTGAAGGTCAAACTGTCGATATACTACTTCATCTTTGATTTCGATGAAACTTGAAGGAAAATACTTGTTTTAGCATTACAAATATAGATATAATGATGAGTATACGCGATCAGACTCGGTTGAACTCACATGTATACATTGTGCATGTATGTATACGTGCGATATTAGCGACTCTCTAGTGAACTGAAATTTGGACACTTGGCTCAAGCTAGCAATGCTACGCAGCCAATTAACGGATGAGCTTCGCCCGCTCTGACCAAGCTTGACGTGGAGTCTTGAATCCGGGACATTAACAATTCGAGCTTGATCAGAGCGTCAATTGGGAGCAAAGCACCGCCGGTTAGAAACAAAAACACTGTTCAAGTGCTACGGACAGATTTATATTTCATTAGTGAGTACCTAGTATCGTCATCTCACACACAATGTATTGCTAAAACAAATATTTTCACCTATTATTGAAATCAAAGATGAAAAGCAGATCGACAGTTTGAGCTGATTGAAAATTGCAATTTTACTCTAAAAAAACGTTGAAAAAAGCTCGGTACCTACTCTGTTCTTCAGAATTATTTACACTTGTGTTATCAACGCATTTTTCATCAACTTCATCTGCCACACTTTTTGTTCTTTTTGTAATCTTTCGATCGTTCTCTTTTTATATGCAGCATCGCTCCATTTTTCCCGATCTTAGTTCATTTTAATATTTCATTTTTTTTTTTTATCAATAATCACGGCTCTCCCGAAAGCTACACGAGCAGATGATTTTATGTGACGAAAATGTTCAGTTCACTTAAAACTTAAACAAATAATTTGGGGGTAGCTCAAAGTAATATTTTACCAGCCTCCATTGCTTAAAACATCTATCAGTGAATAGTGATTCACTTGAAAAAAATGTGCAAACAAAAGGTCCTTCGTAGAAATTAGATGCAAGCCCAAGTTCCCATCCCTTACATGTGTTCACCAAATAAATTCCAGATGGCTATTTATGTGAACTGTGCACTTATTGCCTACGTTTAAATTTTTAGAAACCTAAGACAACTACTCGATTCAGCTTTTGCTGTACAATTTCAAATTAGAATGATATTTTTGCAACAAAATTTGAAGATATCAAGCAATGTCAAATATTTTCTTAAAAATTTGCCGCCCCCAAATATCTGCCGCCCTGGGCAGTTACCCATGAATGCCCATATCATATCAAAGTTAAATAATGTGAAGACAGAATATGAGGTACTTCATTCGTGGAACATAAGAGTGAATATAGCTCAACGGAAAACAAAATCAAAACCAAACAGCGAGATTTACATTTACACAAAGTCAATGCATAACAACTTACCAATAATTGAAAATAAATCTCAAATGGTTTGTGAATTATAATTAAGATAAAGGGAAAACCCTTACGATACATATTCTGCGTTTACTGGAAATTAACTTGCCACTTAGGCTGCATTATAAAAGATGGCACTGCTGCAGATTTATACCTCTGCATGCCATTTATCAACTCAATTTTCTTTGCCTTGCGGTTCACAAGTCTGCTGTTGCCGCCCTAATCAGGATGGTAGTGTAAAAACCGACTCCTGAATTTGTAGTTTTGTGAAACAATCAGGTTTTAATTTTCAAGAATTTGTCAATAACTTCATCCAATATAAAACAATATTTTCATCCTGTAACTGATTGGCATAAAAAAAATCACAGAAAATAAAATAAGACTTTTGCAGGAGTAAAGTCCTGTATAAAAGGCAGGAAATAGCGTGATAAGGCATAATTACTTATTAATTGTAGTATTATATTTGAAAAAATAGTAATAAAACTATAAAAGTGAGTAACTGTAGTGCTCATCTTTATTCAGTTTGTTCTTTGTTGAACTCCGAGTACGATTTGTCTCGCTTATAATTAATTACTTTGCATCGAAATGAATAATTGGTTACCATAATACAGACAATAAATTTCACATAAAAGTCACTAGTAAATGAAAGTACTGATTTACTTTACCTAGCATGTCTAGTCTTTCACATGTACCATTTCAATTTCTAAATTAGTTTTTAGATGTCGTTTGAGTATTTTATATAAGAATCTTCACAATTTTCCCACGATAAATTAATATAGCGTACAGTTACAAAAAATTATAAAATAAAATGAAATAGCTGTGAACAGCATCAAGGATAGTTTTGCCATAATTTATTGATAAATTAGTAAATTAATAGAGCGACATAGCTCCTTGCCAAGACGCAAGATTGATCAGTTCTTTTTTCTCTTTGTTAATTATGTAAATTGTGGAAGAATGAATTAAAAAAAGTTAATGCTTCCTTTTATTTGTTTTCATGTATAAATAATAATTTTACATGCAATAATTATTTCCCTTATGTAAATATAGAAAAATTCTGTAGTAAGTATCGCATTTTTTAATTAGCCTGCAAATTTCACAATAATAATTTTTTTATTCTATTTGAAAAATTGCAATTTATAAATATTATCCTACCATTTTTTATTCTATTAAGTGTGACTTCTATTTCATTCTACTATTCCACTGTTTAATTAGAAATGTTATGTACTCAATAATAAATGGTTTATTATAACAAACGTCGTTCAAGGTGGTAATATGAACCAAGCATTCTTAAATTTTGTGCAAATCCAAGTTAAAAAAGATTTAAAATCATTCAAGTGACGTCAGTAAGTTGCAGATAGTACCTAAGCCATCTATCGACACTAGTTTGAAACGCAGCGAGCGTAGCTTCCTTGCCATCCATCTAAATGTAATTATGTTGCTAACGCTAGATCTCAGTGATTACTTCATCGATTAACACAACATTTTGCATGTATATAGAACTCCAGGTGATACAAGCAGTGACTAAACTTAATTTTTGAAATCTGGCTCAGGACCTGAGATATTAGTGGTCAAAAATGACAATGTTGAATATATGGAAAAATTGTTCACGCGAATTTTATGGCAATTCAAATTTTGTGAAGCTTATTATAAGACCAATATTACCACTTATGTTTTGTTGTCATCAAGTCTCGTGATAACTTGATCAATGTCTGTGGTGATAATTTTACGATTGATGGCATCTTGAGGCTTCGCCTGCAGTTGGGCTTGAAATCGCGCAAGTTGCGCCTGTGGAACTATAGTTGTGCAAAATATTGATCCAATTAGAAATTAACGAGTAACTATATAAATTTGACCGATCTGTCCATAATATATGATTTTAGAAATTGCGGTGAGAATAAAAGAATTCATACGAATGATAGAATATATTAGAAAGTATCTTGAATTGTGATTTTTATGATTCTTAAAATATGTGGATCTCTTCTCGTCTAATAGGTTTAGCATTTATTTTATTATTTTTATTACATGGAAAGGTTAAAGTGCTGAAAAAATTGAACAAATTGAAATATCTCTACATGAGATACTAAAATCCAGTGAGAAATAAATTTTATGTAATAAATTGAGATGTTTTTTTATTGCATCTAATCTGATCACATAAATTAAACTGTGATATTAAAATTTTATTAGGAGCAATTAGTTTCATCATAAATGAGATCAGCGACAAATGTTTTAATCCATAAATTGATTATCAGTTTCATTTAGATTCAATCAATGATGAAGAGAAGATACTGAGTATGCAAAATTCTGAACAGAAAAGCATAATGTAAAAGGAATAGACATATATTCTCTGTCCTATAAACTATGTGTTGACTTCTGAATTCCTTAGGTGCCTTTTTTAGGCTGTGTACCAAATACCAACGAAGAAACTCTAGCACTGCACAATTCAAAACTCACATCAAATCCTAAAAAATATTTTTGATAATTAATGCTGTTGCAACTCTACCTATACAAAATTAAAAAGTATTAAATTTTCTACACGAATATAACCTTTCATATAGAGTAAATTCTTCATAACGAAACTCAAGGGACCGAGCATTTTTATCGTTATAGAGAGTTATCGTTATATGGAGTGAATAAAGAAAAACAACCAAATTCACAATAATTTCCAATATGTATTTGATAGAATGGGTAATTAAATTATTCTTAATGTTACGACTGACAATACGATAGGTACGTAGTGTGTTCAGTACGAGACCATAATTTCCAAGCAATAAACCAAGCGTAATAATGGACCTCAAAGGTTTAGTCGAGATCTTTTGTAACCTGATAAGATAACATAAACAATAATACTGATAATAAGTGTTTACTGTGTCTAAATATGAACAAATTTCTTCGTAATAGAGAATGGCTGTTGTGCTATAAAGAGTTTATCAATGTGTGGGCTTTAAGATAAATCAACCAAATTGTGCTCATTTCTACCTTATAGAGAGTTTATCGTTATAAAAAATAACGTTATAAAGAGTTTGCACTGTATAAGCTTCTGAATAATAGTTTCTATTATAGACCCATTAAGTAATAAGTTTGTGATTTATTAAGTGAAATAGGGGTGATATCAGTGATATTTTTGATATTTTTGATATTTTTTTGAGGTACTAGTTTGATATTCCATAGAATATTCTTGAAATTCAAGGAAGTCCAGTTTGCTTAAAATTTTTGGATAAAATATGTGTTATAATGTATAGAATAATAGAATGAGCTCTACTCTTGGTGAGATTTAAGCACGCAGCCTCTCTTAGAGCCTAGAACCAGTATACATGTATGTACAGGTGTGTTAAGCTGCAGTCTTCAGCATCCGAGGCTGAGTCATTGAAGGAAATTCACAATCAGTATGTCACACATTTTTTCCTTTCTCGTGAAATATCTTTTACGACGATGATATTTATTTATACAGCTACTTTTGGCCTACTGTTATTTCAACTTATTTAAATATGGACATAACATTGAAATCTCTGGCTTTTTAAATGTAAATAATTAGGTTAACAAGTAAAACATACCCTGATTAAAAATTGAATTACAAACAGTGTGGTTTGTTGTATACAGATTTTCAATACTTCCTATTTAGATTTTTATTGAAAAAAAAATTTGATACGAGATCCCATTAATTCAGCTTCAATATCTGTCAAAGTATCATAGCTCAGACACTAAAGTAACTACACAAAGTTCGTAGGTGGTGTGTAATAATTTTTACTTCTAATAATGAAGGTTCTATCTATAACCAAAGGTCCAATATACCTCATCTATTAACGATTATGATGTATGATTTTTTTTTAATTCTTCAAATACTTGCAGTTTTGAAAATAATAATTATTAGAAAATTTGTGACGTAGATTATGTTAATTTCCACCCGTGCCACTCGTCAACTCAGAAAGAGATAAATATAGTCATATGACCTTGAAAATTTTTATCATTCTAAATAGGCGGCAACTGTAGACACGTGTTTTGTCCTTACTGGGGCTCTTCAGTACAGTCCAGCAAGCCTAAGCGTTAAACAGCTTTTCAGTTTTTTATTCAAATTTTCTAGGATGCATTATATTAATATTTTTAAAATTTATCAATAGTTCTCTTATATTTGACTATGGTCACATACTTCTTTTTCTTTGAATTTTTCGAAAATTGAAGTAATTTGTAATTTGTGGTATATATTTTCTAGAATTCAATCATAACTTTTTAGTGACAAATTTGTATGAAACATACAGAATGTTCATTCAGTTCTAAGCTTTCTAGTTACCAAATTGTTTTGCGCTACACACACATTCGCAAAATGCAGCTAGGTTAAATAAAATCCGGACTCCGGACAAATATACGAGATGCTAGTGAAGAGCTGAGCAATGATTGGATGATACTGATGACGCTTGTAACAGTTGCATACCATTTTATAGGTTAGGTTGAAAGGTAAACGTCGCGTTGACCTGTGTCAGCACAGAGGTGGACTTATTCACAATTTCTCACTCAACATTTCATTTTAAAAAGTCGATAAATCACTAATAAGTCATTATTATCTAAATTGACCAAAAAGCACTAGTTGACATTTAAACTTTACACCTAACAAATGGATCGGAGAAAGATGTGGTGCACAGTGCTACTAACATAAATTCATAGACAAACTGAATTTAGATTACGAAACTTGATTGCCATCCGATTATTTGGTTTTGCATAACTCTGAAACATTTAAATCATTATTTTTTATTAAAAGCCTAAATGTGAATTTTCATATCCCTGACTTGAGAAATTTTATCCTCTGGAGACAAATTGTAGTCTATATCCTTCTTCAGGATGCAATCTATCATCTTGTCAAATTTTATCGAAATGTGTTTAGCGACTTTGGCGTAAAAAATTAACAGACAAACAGACAGGGTTAGTTTCATATTTATAATATTAGTATGGATTCGATGAAATTCAGATTCCACTGTTTGGAGATTCAACATCCCTAAACGATTTGGCTTGTATAATATCCTCTCCACAATAGGGGTCAAAGTTCATTGCTCCCCTTCCCTGCTATGCGACATTTCCTAGCCAAAGTAGTAAATTATGTAGAGGAGTTTGAGAATGTATTTTCATGAAAGCGAGTAGATGTCGAACGTTTAACGAAAAATACAACATTAGGAAATGAACACGTTATAAATCGCTGACGGCTTTTTGATCAATAATGATATGTCAATGATCTCATTGTGCCCCAGAAATACAAGACGCCAATGTATACACTCTTCATAGTTATGTTTACAATTGGTTGCTTCTGTAATTCTCATGAAATATGTTGACATTTTCACATTTCATTCAAATTTTACTAAATACTCTCTCTCACAATTAGAGATAAATTGTTTTACTTTCTAAATATGAACACATTATTGAAAAACTGTAGAAGTAATAGACGAGAGCAATAAACGGAGGAGTTTCGCAGTTTGTATTTCTTAAGCTTTTAGTTTGTGAATTTTTAGACCATTAAAACAAAAAATAGTAATTAATGCAACAGTCGCGTAAAGTTGATTACAATTAATTTGTCGAAAAACAAGCTTAAGTGTTCGGTCATGTATTTGTAAATTTTGGCAGAGGTCGTACATTACCAAATGACCCTAATTTATATTGGTGTATGTATGTATCGTATGTCGTTCGCTCATTTACTCGCTCGTCTAAGATTTTGTGGAGCTATCTCTTCCCAAGTTTTTAAACTGAATTTGACGAGTTTTTTCCCAGGTACATGTGGAGGTTTCATTGTTTTTCTAATAAAAAACAATAGTATCAATTAGGAAGTCATGTTGAAATCTTAAATGGGAACCAATATCGCGCACGACGGAATGTGAGATTTGGAATACTTAAAGTTTATATGGGGAAGGAGTGCAGACAACTAAAATTATATTTTTAGTTTACCGCTGAAAACTAGAATATCTTGAGAAATATACACCGAACAGAAAAATATCTGACATCTAATTCTCACTTCCCTGGGAGGAGGAGGAAGGGGGATAGAAGAAAGTCACGTTAAAATATGGAATGGAAACCACTATCTTCATTTCAGATTCGGATAGAGTATTGCATACAACTTAATTCTACCTAAAACCCCCGGAGATTGGAGATTTTTTTAAATAACGTTTAAATTTGAAAATTCGAATTTCGACTTCTGTGTAACCACCTAGTAACTATTAAACTTCTAGCTACTAAGTTACGAATAGAAAAATATTAAAATAGTCGGATCACGAAGAAAAGAATTTGAAAAAGCTGCTCTAGAGAATATTAGGAGCTCCTTGACTGTGAACAAAATCTGCTCAGCTATGGATAAACAAACACACAATTTATATAAAGTAGCCTTAATTTCCTTAATTTGAAAAATCAAAAGAAAGCACCTTCTTGATATGTTTTTAGATGAATTTTGCACATATATACAGTGTATCCACATTTTAAGGTGTCACTATTTGGTTCTGGGGAACTATAGAAGACAGTCTCAGACATGTTTTTGTTTTTTGAAAAATTTTTATAGGTCTCTAGATAATGACGATGATTGTAAATAATTCCTTAAGTGTCACAAATCGGAAAAAAAAGTTGAATATTTAAAAAATATGCCCCAAAAAAAATAATCACGTACACCACTGGCTGGGTAATAATAATATTCAACTTTTTTCCTTGAAACTATTTCTCCGATTTGCGAAAATTTAGGAATTATGTACACAGGAAAAAATCAACAAAAAATAGTTTTCCGTCATTATCTAGTGACCTATGGGAACTTTTTAAAAGACAAAAATATGATTGAGATCGTCTCTTAAACGCTCACAAAAAGTCTCAAGTAACCGAGGTCGTATCTCCTATAGTGCCCGAGATTCCAATGGTTCATCGAAACACGGATATAATTCCAAGATACTATAACATGCGAAGGTGTCATAATTCATAATTCATAAAAATTGAATAGGCCCTGAATCCGACTCTGCCTGGGCGGTACCTTTTATGTTTCTGTGTCGCGCCGCCCTACACAATCGAACACTTCTAGCAACCTGCTCGAATGACGTAGAGCATTTCTAGAAATATAAACATCCAAATATATGAAGGCCTGACTGAGGAGTAGTGAATATTAAGAGCTTGATCAGCTAAGCCTCAATTCACTATGGGCGTAAGTATAAGAAGTACATAACATAATTCTTATGAAAATCTTACGCCTGTGCACAATGAGCATAGCAAAAAAATTATTTTCATTGGTTTTAGTTTTGTTTCTTATTTTAAAGCTCTTGGTTTAGGGCAATATTTTTGTTTCTGCACATGTTTGCAAATCAAATGTCTTTTTTGGAAGACGAAATTCGTTTAGTATTGTTATTAAAACAAAGATTATAAATATTCCTAACCACAAAAACAAGTTTATTTTCATTCATTTGACACATCTACTGTCTGTGACTGTCAAAATATATTGGACATGCGCATTAAGAAAATTTATGCATTAGAAATACGTAAAGTTGAGATTTCAACTTTCTTATGCAGGTGTTATGCACTATGTAAGCATACAAATACGCAAGAGCATTGTGAACACGGCCATAAGAATCGCACATGTTCAACTCTATGTCTTATGTAATTTTTATGTATTTCTCATGCTTAAGCCCATTGCGAATTATGGCTAAGAGCGAAGTGTAATAAATAATTTGTTGTAAATAAATATTAGTTGCTTTGTAGTTGAAGTTTAATAGTAGTGTAAGAAATAAATTGTATAGTGTTTGTCTTAGTGTTGTATCAAAGAATAAAATTTTTATTTTCCTTCATTCATTAAATAGTGACTTTTATTTTGATAATAATCAATTCCTTTAAGAGCAATAAACACTACAATACTTTTGCTGTAGGAGATCGGACTGGGAAGAAAACTCGACACTGGCAATATAGTAAGCCCGCGCCTTAGTTTTATACTAAACTGGCACCATATGGTTTAGTTGGGCTTAAAGAAAAATTACATAATACATATAAATTATTTACATTATTTTCATGAATATTATTGATTTTACAAATTATTTTCTAAAAGACACTTATCTCGTTTCATATGATTGACAATTTTTTAATTCCCGATTTTTAATAGCTTTCAATATCGAAAAGCTCCTTTCATAAATGACTTGAGTGAATGCATATTTATATGCTAGATCAATTTTTTCATGAACCCGACTGGGGCCACATAAACCCATATAGGCTACGTGCATTAAGTCTACTAGCGCCTCTAACGGGCAATAAAGAACGATTGAACGCCAATTCCATCATTGTTTCATACCTATAATTTTTTAAATGTACTAATATTATTTAATTCAGTTGTGTACGTATAATATAATTTGCATAGCATAAAAGGTACGTTGAAATTATCTTATTTGAGTATTTTTCTCCTCAATTATAACGTACATATTAGAGAAAACGTCTTAATTCGTCCAAATTGACAGGATAACCTCAAATTATGACGCCGATGATCTTGCGGATCGGGTTTGTATGCATCAAACACTGTATCCCTTTTACCGAAGAAGCATTTGAGAATAGTGTGAAATTAGTTTTGTCATATTAAACATGTTGAAGAATATGTTGCTGACAATATTGACAACAAAGTTATTGCAAAGTGCATCCGACAAACTTCTTTCACTGAAACACCTTATAAATTAGAGATAGAGGTAAATTCGTGAGTCCCAAATCGATGATGAATTTTTCTAATTTCACAATTGAATTACAAACATCTTTGTAATATAGATTAATAATGAAATACAGACAATACTCAATTTACCGCTTTGATTCACTTCACTCGTTTTTTTTATGTTATAGCTGCGTATATGAAATCTATGAAACTATATTTCACTTGAATCATCCTCAACACAACAGCCTGAAACAGAACAAGCGTTTTCCTATGTTTTATATGCAATTATTTTCACTTTTAACTACAATGCTCAATGACAGCAATGACGTATTCTGAAAAATGGAGTTCGATGCTTACAATGGTGCTCACCATGAGCGCTCGCATCGATATTTGTTCAAACTCCGCCCCCTTGCACATAGCCTATAGGCAATACTTATGTACCTAAGGCTAAACGGGCCCAATGTGAGCAGACCGCAATATATGTGTTACCTCTAGAAAGCCCATCTATTTTTCTCAGCGAGCCCAATTTAATTTTTACTGAGAAAATATTGAATTGATTAATAACACTAAGAATTTGTAAAATTTCCCCCAAATTGAATTTTTTTTCTTCGTTTTTTACAGAATTGTCGGATGGCTTCTTCACCCCTGCTCTGCTGTATCAGGATTCATTACTTTGCTCTGTATGTAAGTAAAAAAAAATGCAATTGATGTATGAAATGATATTATTTGTATTTTGCGCCTAATTCGAAGATATGAATTGTCATTTCCTATTCCACTTCTAAAGTTTCGTTGCGCAAAATGATTTTAAAATAGTTTCTCTTTGAAAACTTTTGAAAATCAATAAGCTAGACTAGACGGGAATCATACATCATATGATGTTTACATTGGAATAAAAATTGATTCAACTCATTCATTTGTAGTCTCCGTTCCAATCAGAGTTAATTGCAAATGCTTTTTATTACAAAAAGGGGATTTATTAGAACGAATTCATTGTGGAAAATCAAAGTTGTTACCTAAATTTTTTTGTTTTTAAATAGGAAAAAAATTGTAGTAGATTAGGGCAATATTGACTAACCGGGTGGTCCAATGTCTTTCTGACTGTAAATCGTTGGCATGTGACTTATGCGTCTACGTCCTACAGATTTTGAGTCACAATTATGTCTAATTACACTCATTAACTTTAATTATATTGTATCACAAGTTCATTTTACGCACTGAACACACATTTTTTTTAACGCAGCAAAAACTCAATTATTCTATTATAACCTCAAAACATGACATTGTTCCTGAATTGAATTTTTTTTTTTGACGTTGCATATAATATCCTGTTTTATTACATAACCATCATTGCTGTTCTCATTACAAATTGTAATTTTTTAATTGCGGGCTTGGCAGTAGACGAATTTTCTGTACAGGGATAATCAGAATGGGAAAATCTCGACAGCGTTTTGTTTTATAACGCAATGTTCAATTATACGAAAAGCCGTACATTAGATGGCTTGTGTAAATAAAGCTGTATGACTTGTCACTTTGCATCTGATAACATCAAACAATGTAGCTTAATTAAATATTGCACTTTTATCATTAAACAGCACGTGCCTTCATTTATAAAGCACTATATTTTTGTTTTCAACACGGCTCACACTCACACCCTCCTTATGATTTTATATGCAGCGTTAAGTGAAAAACGCATACCTGTCATTCGCGTTTTTATATCAAGATGTTGGATTCCAAGTCAGAGAGGCTCTCAATTAAATTAGATTAATTTTTAAATACATATAATAAAATCGTAAATAATAAATTTAGAATACCGCATCAATTATTCAGATTCTAAAGTGACAGCTGCCATTGTTAAAGCGACAGCTGTCATTGTCAAAGTGACAGCTGTTATTGTACTACTAAGTCTCTCCCCGAGAGCTTTAATTGATACCAACCTAGACATCATTCAAATAACATATAAAAACAAAAGTTGGCAATCGTTCAGATATATTTTTTGACACTTCTACTAGAATTATTCCCGCAGGAGCTTAAATTTGATATCAAGTACGATAGAACCAAATTATTTATTTTGAAAAAAACAATTGAGGAACGTTTGCATATGATGTCAAAATATGAGTAATCATAGTTCTTATCTCATATTGCTTCAGAAAAACATAACGAATTTTATGATAATTCAAATTTTAATAATAACAAATGAACCGCTGACAATTTTGAAAAATGTTTCAGTTAAAAATTAATTTTATTCATTTATATATTATGATTAATACTATCGTTTATAAAATAAATGCAAAAATATAGAAAGTTCCATCAATAACGTTTTGGTACCACAGGTTGAAAAAAGCTCATTTACGAACTTAATCTCAGCTTTTTAATAAAACACCTGAATATAAAATTTCAGTTGAAAATTCATACGCGTTCTAAAATTATCGTGATTTCTGACAGACTGTTTTTAAAATAAAGTTTTTGGGTTCAGTAGGGTCTAAAACGTGAAGACTTCTCCTATTAAATATAGGCCGGAAAAGAAAAAATATGGCGATTGAAAGTGCGTCTTTTTATTATGTACACAATTATTTTTCCCGATTGTCTCTGTGTTTTTGCAAGTTAATCTCCACAATGGCTGAGCTAATTTGAATATGGTTTTCATTGATGTATTAAGATAAGCTAACATCTAATTTTTTTTTTATTTGAATCGGTTGACAAATAAGAAGATACGGAAATATTTAGTGTCAACGTAACTCTTGGTGGAAAGCACGTACGCACAGGCGTGACGTGTGGAGAGAAAAATACTTTCTACACGGCCCTGCATCATTTGAGCGAGCAACCTGATGATATGCAGATCTGTTTTTTAAATACGCCTTCGAGAAAAAAAATAGAGTTTTCTGAAAAAGTAAGCCATAATTCACAATGGGCGTAGCATAAGAAGTACATAACATAATTTTTATGAAAATCTTATGCGTGTTCACAATGAGCATAGCATAAAAATTATATAATAGGGATACTGCGGCCTGAGTTGGTTATAAAATATAGGTACTTTTAGTTTTTAGTATCTGTCACAATTTAAATCACTTGTCCTACACAACGCTTTGCTTTATTTTTGTTTTGATTCAATTATTTTATCAAAACAGAGCTTTTTCAAAGACTACTTTTTTTTCAAATTTTATATTTTGGTTCTGTTTTTTATATTAAAGCTCATAGTTTAGGGCATTACTTTTGTTTCTGCACATGTTTGCAATTAAATGTCTTTTCTGGAAGACGAAATCCGTTTAGTATTGTTATTAAAACAAAGATTATAAATATTCCTAACCACAAAAATAAGTTTATTTTCATTCATTTGACACATTACTGTCTGTGTCTGTAAAAATATATTGGACATGCGCATTAAGAGAATATATGCGTAAAAAATACGTAAAGTTGAGATGATTTCAACTTTCTTATGCAGCTGTTATGCACTATGTAAGCATAAGAAATACGTAAGAGCATTGTGAACACGGCCATAAGAATCGCACATGTTCAACTTTATGTCTTATGTATTTCTTATGTACTTCTTATGCTTACGCCCATTGTGAATTAGGATTTAGTTACCAATTGTGAGCGTCATGCCAAGTCCCGCATATCTAACGACTCAGCCAAGTCTCAAAAATGCAGTATTCCAAATGAAAATCTTTCGTGGACCAATAAAAAACAGAAGTTGATTAACCTATACTCCTAGAATTGATTATAATCAATTTGCTGATATTGGTCTGTACTCATTTTCAAGCCCTGAAATGGACAAGGAGGCCGAAAGGATTTTGCTGCGATATAATTATTAAATCTTGCATAACCTGAATTCTACGCGAATATAATTGGGGTTACAGCCAGGGGAGGATTCATATATGTACTCCGTGGATATAAAGGGCCCACAGCCCCCTTTAAAGACAATCGACAATATTGCGAATATAAAAAAAAAAATCCATTCATAAGGCTGGCAACCTTGAAGTCATTAAATAAATAAAATATATTGTTCTAATTTTTTTCCCATATCGTACACAGCATTATGGAAAATGTTTTTTTCACAAAATTACAATTAATTTAATTGATCATGTAGGGCCCCACAAATTCACGGTCCGCCACTGGGTACAGCTAGTTAATTAATAATGCTGCAATCAAAATAAACACGTTTGCCGAAAAAAAATTCAGACCAGTCCTCGTCCTCCCCCTGGAGGATAACTCTAGCTACGCCAATGGTACCTGTCACATTTAAAATTAAAAATATTTCCATTTCGTTTTTTTAGTAAAATTTTTATCCTTTATCCTTCCTAAGTTTATTGTTCTAATATGGATGATTTGATTCCCAAAATTCACATATCATTTGGAAAAAGCAAAACACTATTTAAGATAGAACAAACAAGAAAGGTTTTGCTCAGTTTTAAGCAGGAATTACTTAGTTTACAGTTGAACATCATAGCGCAAACAATCTCATTTCCAAATTTAAAATTTATTGCTTTATAAATAATTTTGTGTGAAAATTTTGAATATTATGAATGTTTTATATTAGGTAATAGCTGTTTGAAATTTGATATTTCAGTTTGAGTGAAAATAAAAAAAAGTTGAAGGTGTAACACAGGTAATCAAATGTAAACGAAAATGTTTCAATAACTAGTAAATAAAAATGGACTCTAAGTGCATATTGTAGTGTCAGTTTTCTGTGCGATATTTAGTTGATTTGTCTTATATGATGATGGAAATAGTACTGTTCTGAATGTGACGGTTGTTTGAACGCAATGTTGAGTTAGGAAATGTTCGCGAAGTGAATAAATCGAAGTGAAGCATACGAATGTTCATTTCCGTCTAGTTACTGATTATTCTTTGTCAGATGAGTGGAATGTAAATGACTTTGCGTGTTCTACTTGTTAGAAACGAAAATGTGGTGATTGGAGGAACTGAATCCAAGTTTGTCGAACTGAAAATTCACGTAGTGATCACTGTCAACGGGAAGTAGTAAAGGTAAGTAAAATATAGCTTGTTGTAAGTTGGAAATTGATATTTATTCTGAAAATGAGTCGAGAATATTACGTACCAGGATGGTACGGACGTGATTCATGATATTAATAAATATTTTACTTACGATGAAATTGATACTTTGTGTTCAGTAAATTCTGAGATATGAGAAAATTAATAAAACGAAAGGATATAATTGATACTATATTATTACATGTAATATGTTTTACATTTTTTCACATAAATATACAATAATATATTACAAAAAGGTCTTTTCACAATTTCTAATAGGTCCTTATCAATAACATGTCGAAAACAAAAAAAAAGATAAGTAGTACTTTATAACAAGTGGCAACATTTCTGAGAGAAAGTACTCAACGTCCTTGCAAGCAGAGTAAGTTGAGTAACCATCCCTCAAACAACCTGTGAATGACTTAGTTTTCTTAATTAGCAGGAACATGATATCTTTGTTCAAAAACAATCTATTGTTTTTAATCTTAAATCCTAATCATGCTGAATTCAATACAAAAAAAATGCCAAGAGACGAAATATTTCGTTTATAAAAATAGATCACTTACTGTCAATCCAAACCAGAATACTAGCAAAATACTGTTCAAAACATTTTTAAATAGATCATTCTGACTTAGTTTCGTTTCAAATAGATCACAAATGACATACATTCAAACAAACTCTCATGTTATGTGTTATTACATACTAGATTGCCCACAGACAACGGATTGCCGAGAATGATTTTCACAGCGCTGGATAAAGGTGACGCTAATCCCAATACACTACAAGAACCTCAAGATTAATAAACCCAAGTCTTTCGCTTCTTGCAGTGTTGCAACTTTGAGCAAGAGGCTGTCAAATTTTCATATAACAATTTGTACTAAAAATTAAGTCGAACATAATCAGTCATTTTACACAATAAATGATTGATACAATTTTGTTCATAAAAAAGATTTATCAGAATTGAACATAATGACATCATAATAATCACATAGTTGAATAAACAACGGGATAGAATTATGTTCAATAATTAATAAGGGAAAACAAAATCGTATCAAAAGTAAATAGGACAAGGGGTAAAAAGTTGACAGCCCTTCAAGTGATGCGCGTCATCTTTGATCATAAAATGGGCGCTGTGAAAATCTCGCGAGCGATCCATACAAATAACAGACATCGTAAATACCGTGCTGCTCAAGCCGCAAGAACAGACGTTAATTTAATCGTGATCAGACTACTATGTTTAAGTACGCATGCAAATAAATAAATTGGGAAAATTTTCTAAATTGCCCGCTCCGACTCGGCACCCGTATAATATAAAGCTAAATTAATAGTAATAATAAATAACTGTACAACGTGCTTTGGTCGGCTAGGGCCTTAGTGCCATCAGTCGGGCGTCGGGGCGTCAGGATTCAAGGGGTGTCGTGTCACACTCATTCAGTCACTCATTAACAGTCAGGGCGGGTCGAAGATACGAGACTACTACACGAGGCTACACTTCCGTTGCGTACATCGCCGCGTGGCCATGCGGCGTGTGGAAGTGCTCCTCTATCACATAGACGCCGCTCGTCGGAGTCGCTGCCGCCGACAGGACGGCACTCACACCGTCCTTGTCCAGAGGCCTCTTCAGTAACGACGGATCACTACAACAACAATGCAACGTCAGTCAGTATTTAACTTAAATCTAACAGTGTTGCAATTTATGTGCTGGAACTGAGTTGTGTTGTTGAAAGTGGAATGATGGAGGAACTAACCTCGTGTTGCAGAGTGACGATGAGTTGGACAAAACGGATATCCGTTTGTCACAGGCGGGAGTTTGGCTGTGCGTCGTCTGCACGCTAGAGACGGTAGACTGACGCCCGCTGGGGCACAAGTTGTCGAAGTCGCTGATGGTGCCGATGCTGGCATCATGCAGCTTCCCAGACAGCAGAGTTGACGCTCGGTGTGCTGCGGTCTCTGTATTTAGTTGTTTGTGAGACCGCGTCCTCTGTAGTGTATACACCGGCACTTGGAGCGGCACTTGCAGTGGCAACTGATGGTGCACCTTGGCAAAGCACTGTTCATTATCACTAACACTACTACTAATATCGTCGCCGGGGCCTCCGACACTAGAACTCAGAACATTGTTCGTACACTTGCCCCACGAATTCTTGATGACATGTGTTTCGGGCCCAATGGTGTTGGTGGCACGTTTTGCCATGCTGCTGTGCACTGTGTTCTGCTCGTTTTGCATACGCGCTTCCTCATCCGCGCGCGCCTGTTCACGCTTTCGTCGCTGCTTTAGACACATGACCACAACAGCGGCGATAAGCACTAGGATAGGAACGAACGTCGATAACGTCGCGATCACCACTACATGTTCTGTTGTTAGTCCTGAGTGCACACTAATGTAAGCACCACTTACTGATTCCACCGAATCGTTCGCGCAAGTTGGCCCACTGAAGTTAGTCGGGCACAAACACTCGAAATGATTCACTCGATTTATACAAGTTCCACCATTTAGGCAAGGCTGAGATTCACATTCATTTACTTGCATGCTGCAATCGGTTCCCGTAAAGCCTGGACGACAAACACAGCGGAAATTATTGGTCAGTTTCTGGCAGGTTCCTCCATTGGCACAAGGCTTGGTCAGGCAATAATCCACATCTTCTTGACACAAGTTTCCTACAAATCCTGGGATGCACTGACACCGAAATGCATTTACGCCATCTATGCATGTCCCACCATTCAGGCATGGATCTCCCAGACAGTCATCGATGTTAGAGTCGCAATGTTGGCCCGTAAAGCCAGAAGGACAAATACATTTGTAGCTATCACCATGCTCAATGCAACTGGCGCTGTTTTTGCAGGGATTAGGGGAACATAGGTTGATTTGATGTTCACATTTGACGCTGGTAAAGCCTTGTGGACAAGTGCAGCGGAATCCCACACTGTTACCAGGGGCCGGTGAAGATGTGCACGTGCCCCCATTCTTGCAAGGAGAATCATCACAAGTTTCGCTTTTTTCGCAACGGACTCCCAGCCAGCCGGCAGGACATTCACAGCGATGATAAGTGCCGTTGTGGGTGTAAGTTCCTCCGTTCAAGCAACGGTGATGAGTGTCAGTTTTGAATTCACAGTCAGTACCGTTGAATCCCGGAGGACAGCTGCATGTGTACGAACCTTGGCCGGTGTTAAAGCAGGTGCCGCCGTTGCGACAAGGTTTGTGATTGGTACAGTAGTTCAGATCTTGGTTGCAGAACAAACCTCCCCAGCCTTCATCGCATAAGCAATCCCATGGCTTCGTGCAAGTCCCATGCATGCAACCCGGATAACGCTGGCACTCGTTGCATAGAGGGCCTTCCCAACCGCTGTAGCATCTGAAATCAAACAGAACATCCGATTAATCAATAAATGGAAATAACTAAATGCATTCGAATACTATTCTCGAAGAGTTCATTCGATTTTATTCCAATAAATAATATTTGGTAAAATTTAATGAAATGATTGAATAATGGTACGACGTGACTTTTTATAATCTCCGAGAAAATGACGGAGACGTGACTTGAACCCTGTAATAATATGCCGGCATTCACATGGACTTCCGATACGAAAACGTTAAAAAACAAATCAATTCAATAATAATCATCGGACGGCTTGAATTGAGCGGATGAATTTTTTTAAATGGCTACTTCATTCTTATTGATGGAGGTTCGGTGGGAACAAACTATAACGGAAACGGGAATAAAACAACTCAATGCAAAAACAGAATAACATCACGCAGGCAACAATACCAGTAGCAGCCGCAGCTAGCAATTATTGATATCTGATACAACTCATTCTTATTGTTACAAAACCAATATTCATTGTGACAATTCTATCCTTACATTAAACCGCTTTTTATAAATGAGGAATTTTGCTGATTAAAATGAATTTTAAATCATCAACGATTTTGTTTTTCTTCCATCTTCACCAGGTTATTAAACCAAACAGTGACCGAAAAGTCGTCGAACTGATTAACAGCGTAAGTTAAGTAAAAAGTGATGTGAAAAAGAAGGGAATTGTTATGATAACGTTTATGCCGATCGACCGGCGACGTGTGACAAGCGACAATCGGCAAGCAACGGCGCCGGCAAGTGTGCGATCATGACACCGGAAATGGATGTGATTCGCGTTAGTTCAGTCGCTCAGTCCCTCTCTGTCGCCAGTTGACAGTGCAATTGGCAATCATCGAGATACATCCTGTACTCAATCCTTGCAACTGAGAACTGAGCAGCCGAGATAAGCATATTCGCGCGTTCAAGAATTATGAAAAAATAAATTGTCGGTGGATATGGTTCGCGAGAGTGATGTCTGCGGCTGACCACAGTGGACGAGTATTATGCGAGCCGCAAAGCCTCGATTCAGAAGAACAGAGCACGAATGATGCAGAGCAAGAGAGACGAGACTTAGACACGCCTACACCGCGCACCGTTCCCACGGCGGGCCCGGTGGCAAGTATGCGGGTCAAGGAGAGGTTACACTCGCACACCGGCACACCGCATATACTGCAAGCCAAGTCGGAGTCATCCGTGCCATCACAACATCTATACGGACATCCAAACCAACAGCTTTCCATACTTACATAGTGAATCACTAAAACTATACAATAACAGAAATGATACTTACATGCACTCGTTGGGCCGGTTGCAGTGGCCGTGTTGGTCGTCGCAGCCTGGGAGACACCGCGCTGCAAAAAACAAAAAAAAAACATTTAATATTGGTTTGCATTTTGAAAACTGAAAGAGTTGCAGCTGACTACAGTTAACGGCTTTAATTAGTCAATAATGATGCCAGCGAGAGAGAAACAAAGAGCGTGCCTGAATGGTGAAGGGAGAAGAGTGAAGAGCACAGCGAGAGTGCATCGCATCGGGATGGGAACCAACAGCAAGAGAACAGCCGCCAAGCTTGGTTGCTGCTAAAGCTAAAGAAAGGTAGCGTCACTTGCAGGTATGACTGCGTGTCTGGCCGACAACGCACAGTGTGGAGCGGTGATGCGGGGCTAAGCACCTATCGTGGGAAGGTACCGTGGACCTCTGCCTGCACTGACTGACTGACAAGTATTCGGCGCCGTCAAGTGTCGCTACTCATAGAATAGGAAGTCATATTGAACAAAAAAACTTACGTTTAGTGCAGTAGTCACCCTGCCACCCGGGTAGGCATACGCGGTTGCCTGTGGGAGAGCAGTCATAGTGGCCGAAATTGTCGTTGCGAGGTCGGCACAAGTTCTCGCAGCCGGAGCCATAGTAATGCGGATCACACATCACACGAAACTCATACCGCATGACGGAGTGCGCCGTTCGCTTCTCATCTTCCGTCCACTTGTCGCCAACATCCAGGAGACGCTTCGTGCTCAGACGCGTGATCAACACTGAAATGTCACAAAAACACACACATACATTAGTCAAAAGATTCTACTGCTTGAAATATATTAGTTTTGGTTGGATTTTTCAACTATTGCGTTTCTCGGTGGTTCATCAAGTCATTAGTTAATAGAAATATTGTAAATTTTAACCTTTTACTTTGTAATTATAACTGCAAGATGGTATTGCTACTTAAAACCGCCACAAAAAGATGAGACTTATCTGGCTATTACTTTCTGTACTACATCAACTAGAACAAGATACAGTAAAAAAAAACTGTGGGAGAAAATGTAAACGTGAATGGTTCTAGTATTTGAACACGAAACTCCAATATTGACACGCAAGGCACGTCAACCGAGACGTACAACTCTTCTCTGCCTCCAACTGTTTTCTTGCATCTTTATCAGCTCGACTCCCGAATTGTGTCTGGTAACTTAAAACCAGCGACTCACTTAAAACGCTAAAAGCTATGTTATAGTTATTCATGATTTGTGAGGGAGCTGTCAGTATTCCGGATTTTATGAAAATAATAGTTTATCTCTACTGTTTCCTACTTCCAGACAGATAATTTCCCATTGTTTGGAACAAATCTTGTTAGTATTCATCTATTGTATTCTGAGTTAGATTATACAGTTAATAATTAATTACAAGTGAAATATAAAGACGACATGAACACGGAGAGTTGAATGAGACTTAGTGACTTGGAGCATCTTTTAAAGTCGATGGTCGCATATTACGAGCATTGCATACACTCAACCGCTGATGGTTAAATAATTATTGTAATAACAATTATTCAAGTAAATACTTCTTATGTGACTCTGGACGAGTTAAAAGCAAAGTGCAAAGCGTTAAATTGTACTGCGGAGAGGAAACGTCGAGAACGGAGAGAGCGTGAGTTACATATGCACATGTCATTTAAGCCAACGCAGAGCCACATTTTCTTTTGTAGCATTTTCTATGATTCAACATCACAAATTTAATTGTAAGTACCACCAATAAAGATTGGTCGTTTTCATTGCATTATAAAATATAGCTTCAGACGTGGATACTTCAAAGTCACAGTCAGGATTTTGCGTCTTAAGAAGAATTACAATTTGTGTCGCTTATCAAATTTTAATGCTTCAACTCATTGATAACTTCATGTTAATCTTCTATGTTTTTGGGTTTTGTCAGAGACATTCGTACATGCTTTTGTTTTATATAACCAAATTATGTTCAGACAAAAGTTACTTGGTGTCGAGGGGGACCTGATGATGACCTCTTCTTGACCTTAAATCATTTATTTATGTCACTTTTTTAAATGGAATACCCTAAAATTTCCATTTCTTGATATCTCTCTTATATCTTGTGAAGACCGTCGACATTAGCGTTATTTAATGTGCACCACGTGGGCTTGCGCGATCAAAATTTGCCGTAAATAATTACTTTATTTCTTTTTCTGGGCCTAGCAATATCTTCGGGCAGAAAAGTATATTTATTTTTAAATAATGTATAACTTGAAATAGATGTGAATGAGTTGGATTGAACAAATATCATAATGAAAGTCTACCAGTTAAGGCAAACAAGAAAAAAAAAACATTGCTCTCTAATTTGGTAATAATCTCATCGGATAAAAAATTACTTTAGAAAAATTGTGATATTCCCCTATAAGAAGTGGAGGTGACCATCATATTTCCTCCTCGGCACCAAATAATTTTTGCCTGAACTCGATTTTGATTCAATGTCTACAAAAAAAATAGAACAATAGAAAAATTGATTCATTAATTTAGAGCACGTTGTTTATTAATGTCATATTGTTAATTGTAGCATTCGATTGTTTTGTATCGTATTTAAAAAGTACAACAGGTAGAAAAATGGCAAATCCCGAGTATGTCTCGAAAGTGTCCATATCTGTAAAAAGTATACAACATTTTGTAACTTCTCGTGGAAACGTGGAAATCGTTATGAAAAGGATTAAGATGTAGGTATTATAAATTCGCAATATTCTGTGCATCGTATCCATGAAATATTTCTCATAAATATCGTCGTCACTAGTCAGTCAACGCGCAAGTTGTAATAACCGGAATACAATGCACAAAGCTCGATTGTTTCTAAGAATACAGACGTGTTTAGCTGCGCCGTGTGTGTTCGACACCCCGTACCCTTCACTAAAAAAATTCTACATGATTTTCATTTATTTAAAACGAAAAATCGACTTGAAATTTACATAAAGAGAATCTCCCAAAAAATCGAAACTTGTACAGTAGATGGTATCAAGTTAGGTCAAATTTTGAACCACGGGGCACAATTAAGTATAGTGGGCAGTGCCTTAGGCCTCCGGGACTACTGAGGCAGCAAGAGCAGGGGCCCCATTTCAACGGCAGTTGGCTGCAGATGACAGCCGATGATGAATGAACACAAACGATGCAGCAGACACGATTTAGGGAATGGGGCAGAGATACGTTTGATTCCTAACGATGCTTAAAAATATCTGCCAACAGCATCAATTGAAATATTCTGTTTTTAAGACTTGACATAATAATTATTTATATGAAAGTATATTGATCCGTCATTCGCTGATATATAGCTACAATCACAAATGATATCATTTGTTCCATTTGACAAGAGTAGTGTCTTATTACAATTATGACAACAAGGCTAACTAGCAAAGGAACTAGAGATAGTAGAAGTTATTTAGCTCCTACCACGGCGCAACTTGCTAATTGCTCACACTAATTAGCGAAGTTCACACGTTACATTAAAACATTATTTTGTTCTTTCAATAACGAAAGCCGATGCGAACCGCAGATACGAACGGGCATTTTCAGGGAAATGAAGTCGTTAACATGAAAAATTAATGAAGTTTCAGCTATGTCATAAATTTTAACGTTATTATGCTCAACGCAGCAGTGGCAGCCATAAAATTGCTACTTTGATGCTCGCTTTATATGCAACTTGAAAAGAAAAATACAGACACATTATTCAAGATGGTAACGAAATTTTGGAAGTGGCATTTGTATTTATATCTTATTATTAATAAAATAAATCAACTTCCTTGAATGAAAAAAAAATAATAATAAACAAAAAGATGTATGTAGCAAATAATAGGAGAATGGATGTAAAAGTACGTAATTATTGTAGAATAATCTGTGAACCAAGTATACAAAGAAATAATTGTATAAACAAATTTGCTGATGATTGAAAGAAAGGCAGTAAGTTTCCACAATGGTCTCAAGACATCAATTACGGCCAACAAAACTACTAAGAAGAAGCCATCTATTGTACTGAAGTAAGAAAGGTTAAGCCATTTTTGCATGCGGGACAAAGAGCAAAAGCACAAGCAAGAGACGAGAGAAGTGAACCTTTCTCCTTGTGAAGAAAGGTGCCATGGGAAGAAGTACAGATGCCGCGTACAATATGAGTTAGCACAGACGGCTTACGGCTGCAAGCGAATTGATACCGGAAGAGCCTTCAGGAAACGGGATGGCGGGAAGGACGAAACGCTACCTGGCAGATGACAGCCAAGACACACACACTACCATGGGAATACGGCCTATACCATGCTCGCTAAGCAAATATTATGAATTTTTTGTTATTGTATCACTCGACGATCTAAAAACAGTTTCACAAAGGACCTTATTTGCTAGCTTGTTTGTAAACACTTGCCATACAGTTTTCATCATAACTATTTCAACTAGCAGTTACTAAAGTGCAAAAAGCAAGAATTAGGTGGAATTTTGTACAAATGTTATGAATTATAAAAGAATATTTGAAATTAAAGGAAGGTATGGTTTAAATTAATTAAAACGCAGTGAGTGTAAATAAGTTCTTTAATATTTATTGTAAATTAAGATCCTTTCAATATGAGAACTTTCATCTAACTAACTATCTCAAAGAGTCGAGGGGCTGTTGTGTGTGGTTACAAAAATATACACAGAATTAAAATGATTTGTATGCATAGTAAAAACGTCATCAGAAAGAAAGACGTGACCTGATATTGAGACATTATAATATTTGTTTAGTCTAGAGCATCTTGAAGTGAATACAGTTTTTGTAATTAAATTAACACCCAAAACCAACACACCCCCTCAAAAAATGTATGAACTTATATTTAGCAGTTTACGGGGAGAGTAACAACTAATGATCCAACATTCGTTGCAAGGATTAGGAAAAACCCCCACAAAAACCCAACCAGACCATGAACAATTTCAAATGAATAACAATATACATTTTGTTAAACAACTTATAACTAGAATTTCCATAGAATTTATTTTTCTATTTTTCTTGTACTCCCATCTTCTTCCTCAGATCCTTGAACTGATGGGATGGTAGAGATTTTGTCAATAGGTCAGCCTCCTGATGACCTGTAGGCAAATATTTCAAACAGACAGTGTTGTTCTCTACTTGCTCACGTATAAAATGGTATTTTACGTCAATATGTTTTGAACGTTTATGATTAGCTGGATTATTTGCAATTGCTATACAACTTTGATTGTCCTCATACAATATTATTGGTTCTGACATATTGACATTAATACCATTTAATAATGATTTAATCCATAAGGCCTCTTTTACTGCCTCAAATACAGCCATGTATTCAGCCTCTGTTGAGGACACAGCAACTGAATTTTGTCGTCGTGTAATCCATGTTACTGTACAATTTTCAAATAATTTGAATAAGCAACCTGTTGTACTTCGACGATCTAATTCATTACTAGCCTAATCCGCATCAACATATCCTATCAAATTTTCTTTGTAATTCATGTTACGTTTATATATTAATTTCATGTTAATCGTTCCTTTTACATATCTTAATACTCGCTTTAAACATAGCCAGAGTTCTTTATTGCATTTAGTTTGATATCTACTTAGTAGATTTATTGCAGTACATAAATCAGGTCGCGTACAAAGCATTGCGTACATCAAACAGCCAATCAAATTTCTACAGGGTGCATCATAACTATCATCTGAATTTAATGCTGAATAGTCTAATTTCATAGGCAACGGTGTACTGACCGGGTTGCATTCATTCATTTTAAATTTTACTAATATTGATTTCAAGTATGTTGTTTGATCGAGTGAAATTTCAGATCCTGATCTTTTTATTTTTATTCCAAGAAAGTAATTAATTTCTTTCAAATCTATCATTTCAAATTGTTTCATTAAAAACTTCTTAAAATCATTCATTGTATTTATATCTTTAGTAGCGATAACTAAATCATCTACATATAATATTACATAAATGTTTTTATGAACATGACCTTTGTCTAAGAAATACAAACAATTATCGGCTGACGAATTTACAAATCCTTTTTCAAGCATTATGTTATTAAAACACTCATACCAGCATCGAGCTGACTGCTTCAAACCGTATAAAGATTTATTTAGTTTACATACAATATTATCTGTTTGAACTGCAACACCGTCAGGCACCCTCATATAAATATTTTCTTTTAATTTCCCATTGAGAAATGCCGTTTTTACATCCATTTGATGAATTAATAGTTCAAATTGATTTGCTAACGCAAGCACGCACCTGAACGTACCAATTCGCGCAACCGGTGCGAATGTTTCATTATAATCTAATGTTTTTCTTTGGCTAAAACCGCGCGCTACTAAACGGGCTTTATATCTTTCCAAATTTCCATTACTTGCTGTTTTTATTGTAAATACCCATTTACAGTCGACAATGTTTACATTACATGGTTTCTGTATCAATGTCCATGTTTTATTTTGTTCTAATGATTTTAACTCATTTTTTATAGCTTTTTCCCATTTTGTTCTAAACGCATTTTTAAAAACGTCTTGATAACATGTGGGAATATCATTTTCAAACATTTGATTAACTACCAAATAGCTATTTATATCGAAATCATAATCTTTATATGATATTATTGGTTTATTCTTTATTCTTTCGCTCCTTCTCACATCCTGCACACTATTTAATTTCCTCAACTTTTTAGTAGAGGTACACGGACTTTCACTCTCACTATCTGAGCTCATACTGGTTGGTTCAGGGACATCCTTTAATGAGGATGTTTGACCTTGAGTGCAATTTTCAGTGACACCTTTTTCACTAAGGGTTTGCTTGCACTTTTTATCGTCCGTTTGGCCAGGTGTGATCTTTTCTACAGATTTATAATCAGCAGCACCCCCTGCTGAAATATTATTTGTACCTGTTTGTACATTTTTATCTGTATTTACTTCGCTACCAATTTCACCCATATCATCAAGTTCTTGTCTTGATGTTTTATATGTAATTTCATCAAAAACTACATCACGTGCAACTATGAATTTTTCTGAATCTGAATCAAAAATTTTATATCCATTTGGCACATAACCCACGAGAATCCCTTTAGACGATTTACTATCGAATTTACTTTTTCTCGTTTTATTATGCACATAAGCCGTGCATCCGAATATTTTTAAATGACCTAATTTTGGTTTTTTTTATCATGCCACATCTCATACGGTGTGTTCTTGAACTTTATCGCTTTTGTTGGAGATCTGTTTACCAAATAAGTTGCAGTTAAGATTGCCTCACCCCAGAAGCATTTATTTAGACTCGCACTATGTAACATAGCACGCGCTTTCTCCAACAAAGTTCGATTCATTCTTTCTGCCACTCCGTTTTGTTGTGGAGTGTACGGAACCGTGAGATGATATGTTATCCCTTTTTGTTTACAGTATTCTTTCATTTCGCCAGATAAATACTCGCTTCCGTTATCACTATATAAAGTAACCAACTTTGTATCAAATTGAGCTTCACTTTTTGCAACATAATCTTTAAAATAAGTGAATACTTCTGATTTATTAGTTAATAAATACGTTACAGTATAATGAGTATATTCATCGATAAAATTCACAAAATAATTCTTTCCATCTATCGTAGATGGTGTAATCGGCCCACACACATCTGAGTGCACAATAAATAAAGGCCTTTTTATATACTCTTTATCTTTTATCCTGGCGAAAGGAAGACGTACTTGTTTTCCGCTAATACAAGATTCGCACAACGAATCAATAGGATTAATATTCTTTAAACAAATATTATCAAATGCTAACTCATTTACTTTAATTTTTGTAAATTTTTCTCTACTTATGTGGCCCAATCGCTCATGCCACATTCTATTTTTATCAATAATATTTGCCTCAGCCACGTGACTTACAGCCCGTGCTGTTTTATGCGCATTTTGTATTATTAATTCTATAATATACAGATTATTTATGCGCTTACCTTTAATGACTGTTGTACCTCCTTTTATGACCTCCACATCTCCAGCTTCCGTAAATAACACCGACATTCCAGCCTCCTGGATGCGCCTTACGGAGATGAGGTTGGTTGGTACACTTTTGCTGTAGAGGACATTCTTCAGCTCGCCATTGTAGCCAAGTGAAGTGGTGACTTGTATCCTTCCGATATGTGTCGCCTCGATTACTGTCCCTATTTTTGCCACAGTTATTCGAATTGGCTCCTCCAGCTGTTCGCATTCAGTAAAAAGACTGAAATCCTTAATAATGTGTTCTGTTGCACCGGAATCCAGAACAAAACGCCTTGATGTTTTGTTTACGTCTTCGCACTGATTTTCATTACAAATCATGAAAGCAAATGATTTATCAATCACCGCTGTTGACGCACTGGCTTCATGATTGCTTCTTTTATTACGTTTATCGTTTGATTTTAAACTTTGCTTGTAGAAATAGCAATCACGTTTAACATGATTTGTGCGTCCACAATGGAAACATTTTTGCACCTGTTTATTTTTAAACATTTGCTTATTTCTTTTGGTGAACTTCCAATTCTTCTTTTTATTTTCATATGAATTTGTGGTGCGAAAATGAAGAGCTTTCATACTTGTATCAGTAGTTTCACGTTCTAAATATTCTTCATGTTCCAGCAACATTCCTTTTACGAATGCTAATGTGAGTCTATCATCACTCATTGTTTTAATTGCAGCTTTAATTGGCGCATAACTCGATGGCAATGAGTTTAGAGTATACCATACTTTAGTCGTCTCATTTACTTCCCCGCCACAGGCAACCATATCACGCACCATTTCATCAATTTCGATCATGTGCTTCTTAAGTGACGTACCTGGTTTAAGCTTGCAATTGAACAATCGATCTTGAAGACATAGCTGGGTTGATACCTTTTTACAGGCGTAAAGACCATCAAATTTTTCCAAAATTTGTCGCGCTGTCGCACGACCTGGCGGTATTTGCGAAATTATTGTATCATCTAGGTACTCAATTAATGTTCCCCTGGCAAATCGTTCCCATTTAATCCACTCATCAGTAATTGGTGTTGGCGGATCTTCATTTAGCACTTTACTAGCACCTTCTTGCTCAATAATTTCTAATAGTCTAAATTTCCACATAAAATAATTTTCACCATCAAATAGTTTCATATTGCGTTTTAATGCACTCAACACGCCACTAGCCATAGTTAATTTCACTGTATTTTTCTCACTATTTTAAATCATAAAAATACAATACACTCACTCGCGGTCACTCGCGGTGTCTGGGCCCATAACCTAAAGGAAGGTATGGTTTAAATTAATTAAAACGCAGTGAGTGTAAATAAGTTCTTTAATATTTATTGTAAATTAAGATCCTTTCAATATGAGAACTTTCATCTAACTAACTATCTCAAAGAGTCGAGGGGCTGTTGTGTGTGGTTACAAAAATATACACAGAATTAAAATGATTTGTATGCATAGTAAAAACGTCATCAGAAAGAAAGACGTGACCTGATATTGAGACATTATAATATTTGTTTAGTCTAGAGCATCTTGAAGTGAATACAGTTTTTGTAATTAAATTAACACCCAAAACCAACAGAAATAAAATAAACTTATATTGACTGCGCTACTTGCACTTTTGCTACGATGCTATAGTAAATATTTTAGTTGTTTATACACTTTTCGATGGAAAATAATAAAACTCTGTTTTATGATAGTATTGATAGTTAAATGAAGATAAATATTAATTTTCCCACCAAAAAATTTATTTCTGAATAATTAGTAATTGTGTTTCGCAGCTGTTAGCATTCAACACCCAGTAGAAGGCAATCAAAATCCTCTTTAATTCAATGAAAAAAAATATCATCACGCCTTCTACACTTATAGTGCACTTCGAGTATATTTTAATTCAGCGGAAATCTTACTGACTTTTTTTTTGTCGGTGAGGATCGGTCCTTCGACTTTTGGATTACAAAGCTAGCATATTTGCACAGAGCTTTGAATAAATAAAAAACATAATTGCTTGAAGATTAAACTGAGGATATCATCTTTTGAATAAGAAATTTTAATCGAGCACACTGTAGCAGCTCGTATACAGGCACTGTGGAACTGCAGCACCTCCTATTTTCATTTGATATTATTGATAACATTTTATATAATGAGTCCTTTTTTCTTTAATTCCTTCTATATATTGATTGATTTTTATTGCCATACAATAATTGATTTCACGCTGAAGGTTAATTTACAATCCAGACTATTTTGTATAATAAATTACATTATGCAACTTGCAAATTGTTAAACGGTACTGCGAAGTGAAAAAGTTGAAAAAAGAGAGCATAAGTCAGTCGTTTTCCTTTTAAATTTTCGTGTGTTGTCCATATCAATTTATATGTACTTTTTTTGCGTTTATTTATCTTCTTTGCAATATATTGCGCATATCACAATATGTAAATAACTCAATGTCATTAATATTTGTCTTGAATATCCAAGTATAAGTGAGTACTTCAAATCTTATTTTATTGTCAGTAATTGTAAATATAAATATTAGTCTTTAATTGCTGAATAATTTTAAACATTACACGCAACCCGCACTACAATGGCGGGTGCCACGCTTATTAAAATCAAATGCCACTACGTTTCGTCTACGTTATGTTTTGTCTAGGTAATTAACGTAGACAGTATCTGAATGAAAAGAATATAAGTGATACATGAATTGCGAAGTTTCTTTGAGTGAACCTGATGATATTTCATCCAATTTTCTTGTTACCTCTATATGGGTATGTGCATTTATTGAAAAAGAATTGAATTTTTACTCAAATATATAAAATAATCACTTGATTCGAATCGTGATTTTGTTTTGATATAGAAATATAATTGAATTCATCAAAAACACAAAAATATGAGAAAAAAACAAATTTAAAACAATGATCTTTTTAAAAAAATCACTGATTTAAATCATCATTAAAATTGTGATCTAAATGAAACTCACCCTGATTAAAACCATTTTTATCTGTGGGAAACGTAGTCAGCGTTTCATTATGCAATAATTATTTCCTGTTCATCTATATTAAAAATATATTATGGAGATTGATAAAGGTTATTTGTTCTATAAAATCTTTTGATATGAGTAGAAAGTTTAATGCTAAAATCTCAATATTGAAGTCGTCGTCTGGAGTTCTTATTTTTAGCGATTTACAAGTATATCATCTTGCGCCGGTATGATTTCAAAAAAGATAAAAAGCTTAAAAATGTTATTTTTGACTCACCTCCATTGCGGGCCGTGTCGTTGGTGTCATGTAGGGCCTCAACAATCAGCGTGAACCATCTCTGCAAGAAAGCAAGAATATATGAAATAAAACATTTGTAAAAGGAACATCAGCAAAACTTTCACCATACAACATAGCACGCGCACTCCACAAAACATAAATACTACAAAACAGATGTTCCGTAGTGTGGATAACGTTTCCAGCGAACGAATTTCTTACCACGGGCAAAGATTCTTAGGTTAGAATCTGGCCGCCATCTTGCGGATCCGTCACTCATCGATATTTGACATTTAAACTGTTTTTTAAACGTTTACAACATTACTTTAAAATTGAATAATAAAGTGGTGTAATTCGTTCACTGTTTACCAAAGATGAAATAACATTTCAGTAAACTCATATATAAAAAAAAATCATATAACTTGATTTTATTAAATCTATTATTTTAAATGTATACAAGCTAATCTTAGAATCGCGATCTAATATAGCTGTGGGAATATGTCATAATACTAATGAATGGTTTATAAACTGCTGGTCACCAAAACGGCAGGTTACCAACGATTCGTAAACTGGTTTTTTAGTCGTAGTTTTCTTGGAGTACGGTACCATTTCCGGTACTCATTCACAAAGCTGCTCGCATCCGAACTGCTCGAGTTTAATCCTTTCCTAAATTACTTCACTACTGAATATATTATATACTTTAGATTCGAAGAATCTTGTTGGGTTTTTATTTTGCTTATTCAGTAATTACCAGAATGTTTTTGTTTATAATTCTGTTTACCTATTGTTATAAGAAGTTGACCAATTAAATTGATTAATGTTTGAAACAATACACAGTATTGAAATATTAGTTATGTTTACACTTTACAGGCTCTTAAAGTGCAGCCGCGATCTTGAATTACAATATAATTCAGATTGACGGATTTAAATTTTTTCGTTTTCTGTTCGAAATTAGTCTATTATTTTAAAAATGTGTGAATAAATAAATAATGATTTATGTAACAAGAGTTGAAACTAAAGCATTATAAAATTAAAATGAGGGCTCGTATTTGGGTAGAGCACAAGTTCAAAACAAACGGATCGTTGACATCTGTTTTAGGTAGTATTACCAATATAAATTAATAGAAAATTTAATTAAGGTTATGCAACTTAAATTCCGCCCGTGTAAAAGTGGTGGTAGCCCTGGAAAGCAGAAGAAAATAAAATTTGAACAACACTTTACGCAAGATTGTTATGAAATTATGCTAAATCTTTCCCTAATCCTTTTGCTGGATTTGAAAATATTTTTTTTGGGTATTACCAATTGGGCAATCAACTATCAACTGTTTTCATTGATAATAAGATTTTATTTGCGGTATTATACAAAAATAATTTGTTTTTCACTGCAGATGCAGTTAATATTACTAATTCTTTTTAAATCTTGGTTTTTGTCGCAAAATGATAATTAGTACAACAATTTTCCATGACAAAAGATGGAAAGTATTATTCATTGACGCAAATGACTGTCATATTTTGACAGTTCAAAACAAATGAATCGCTGACAGCTATTTCAGGCAGTTCTACCAATATTCACAGGAAAATCAAATTTATGTTATGCAACTTAATAGCCGCGCGTGTAATGGTGGTAGGCCTGGGAGCCAAACAAGAAAAAATTGAAAAACACTTATGCAAGATTGTTTTAAAATTGGGGTGTTTTTATTATTTTATTGATTTCTCCATTTTTTGGGAAAATTACATTTGGCCCACCTAAGCAGGATTGTCAACTTTTTTTGTGGATTCGTTTGGACATTTATCATGAAGATTGTGGAATTGCTTTGAAATTTATTATGAAGATGACTAAGACAATACAAGTTTGCAAGAGTAAGTGTGATGTAATAGTTTTGAAGAATTCGCAGGTCTACCTTAACTTAACGTAAGTAAAAGGAATGTTATTTTAAATAGAAAGTGTTGAAAACAAAAGAATATGGGAAGAAAGTAGTGAAAAAAAGTCGGTAAGATATGGTAGATAGTGATAAGGGAAATAGTACAGGAACAAATACGTGACGTTTCGTTTGATCGATAAATCAATTATAATTAGTTTTGAATTTGTGCAGTGTGTCGAGCGAACGTTCCCACGGATCGAGCAACCGGCTGATATACCTGTGTAGCGCGGGAGAGGAGGATCGCTGACCGCCAATGAAGACTCGAGAACCGGAGAACCCGTCTCGTCTCGAAACGATGCGGCCGATGCGGCTGCTGTACGACTCTACTGCATCTTTACAAAATTAACGCCATGTAACAACACTCTTATGGGCGGATATTAAAAATGATTTGAGATACCCGGTCCGGTCTCCGGACTCACGTACACGTTCAGTTTCTAATGGTCATCATTTACCATTTCGCTTTAAATTAAAAGAATTAAATCTTTCCTATAATATCTATTATTATCTTTCTTCAATTTGTCTTTTTTATTTATGTTGTAATATCGTTTTTTTTTTGTGCTATCTAATACTTCTTTGATGCAATAAATCTTTAATGCTACTGAAAAGCTGCAGTCAGATGAATTCCTAATTTTCTCTTGATTATCTACGCTCACAGAGCTTTTAAATTTTTTCTAATCCTGGATGGAAGATTAAGATTTTTATATCGGTAGAAGGAATATTTTGAAAAGAAATCTTGGAGGGTAAATCGAGTGTGAATAATATAATGGAGAAAAGATTGAAAGAGGAAGCTTTCGTCGACATTGGCTAAAAAAGAGAAGTGAAGAGCGAAGTTTTAAGTGGTCTGGCATGGCACGGAAGAAGAACCTGAACGAGCGCACATGAAACGTCCGAGTGAATTTTCGAACGCAGTCAGCCCTGCTTGGCTGCGTTTGTTACTCCGTAACCATGCTGGCGCAACGACAAGCTAGCAACGAAATTGCTCAACGGAAATTGTACAGTCTGCACAGAAAACCGAACTCGACCGTATCCGGACAAGAAACACACACGAACCTATAAGCCTTCTTCAAGATTCTCAAACCAATTCCACAGCCTTCGACAACACACAAATCATAAATAAATAAGCAAAAACGGATTCAACTAATTGTTGTTACTAGTTGAGCCATTAATAGCAACAACAATAACAAAAAACGCGTTTATGATGTACTCTTTTCTTGGATTTGTATATAGACTACTAAAACTATAAGTAAAATTTTCGCGCCTGACACTTTTCAATTTATAACGAAGTCACATAACATTTGAATATTTTTATCAAGGCGTTTGTGGGTTAAAAAAAAGTTTCTTCAGGAGTCCGCTATATTGAATTCATGTCACATAGCCTATATTGTATTGTTACTCGACAACAGAGAAAGTAAGTTAATAGAAGCTTTACATATTTATATCGTGTTTCTTGGTGATTTTAAAACACGTTTAGAACGAATTATTTCTCTCATCTTCGACAACAAAAAAATCCCATCGCTGGCCTGTTCCCAACAATCTTCGGTAATTAATAAAGAACCTCACATAGAAAAAAATAAACAGCAGTGTACAGATAGGTAGAAGCTACACGGTAACGTAGTCTGGTTTCAGAAGCCGCTGTTAGCTGCTATAGCTAGGGTAGCCGATAAAGAACGGATAGTGGTAGCGCGAGCCAGGACCGTAATTTGGGGTTCTGCCGCCGGCAAGGTTCTCGACTGACTTTTAACTTGTATTGTAAACATGGGATAATTTTTGCACGAGTTTATGGAAATTTAGAATCCGATAAATTCACTAGTTTCTGGTTCCCATTCCAAATCATTTTGATAATTCAATATCACGCGTTTTTAACATTTGTATGTATGAATTACAGCATATAATGTAATCGAATTATGAATAAATACTCGGATAATTAAAAGTCATTATACATTATATAATTATCGAAAACATTTTAAAAGCCCAAATTAATATTTTTTATCTACAATATGGATATGAATAAACTAAATAACTCTTGTGTTGTGGCATGAATTAAAGTTTTTCGCATTTCATGACTACCACCAAAAACATACGCGCGGATTTCAGAATGCGTAACCTGAATTTGATGTTGATGGCATTGCGGAAGTTGTCATCGATCCATTTGTTTTTAGCTTTCAAACTCTCATCATGTAATCTTTTGGGATGTTTGTTTTAAATAATGATCAATTTTTTTAAGATTATTTATAAAGTCTAAATGTCACCTTGTGTTGTGTTGTATGTTTCGAATTTGTTTCAAAAGTTATTATTCAGGGTCGTACAATTTTTTTTGTTAGTAATACGAGTATAAAGAACCAACATGATATTCGTTCAACAATTTGACCTCTTGACATAATGCCCAAGTTTACTCATTTTGACAATTTTTAGGCAAACAATAAGGGAGCATAAAACACAAGTTGACTTTTATACGCAATTGAATAAAAAAATAGGTAACAGAAAAAATGAATTCTGGTTTCGGAACTCAACTGATGAGTGTTTATATGGCGGAAGGACTCGGTTTTTTTTATATTTCAGTCGAAAAAAATGATTTATAATAAAAGTTTTGAATGGTGTTTTTCGAGCTTTGAAAGTATGTACGATCCTGGAAGAAACGTACTGATGTGCGGGTAAACGTGACAACATCGAACGAATTTTGAGGGCAGGTGCGAGTAACAGTTTTTGTAAATAATACGCAACAGAGTGTATAGTTTGAAATCGGTCAAAGCCAGAACCGATGGCAACTTAGTAACTTTGTATCCGGTGAACTCAGCACGAGTTTTGAGACCGGACGTCGGATGAGAACTCTAGAATGATTTGGTTATATGCATCTCTTTTGAGGCGCAGTTCGCAGGATAGTTTATGTTTGTTTTTCACACACACTGCAGCTGCAGAGGGGACAACGTTTATTTTATTCATTTTTACCGAAACTTGTGGTTGATATTGGCTTACTAAAAATTAACAATTAACGTATTTTAAAAATTCTATTTGCGAAACGAGATTACTTTAGTTCGTTAGATTATGCAAATATACAGGGTGTTTGTCAATGCGTTAGTATCGTGAAATACGCCTTTACTGGCACCCTTTTGTGCAACGGACATTTAAAAAGGGCAGTGGATTTTAAAAGGTAACACATAAAAGACGGAACAGGAGCAAGCTGCCAGTGGTAGTGCGGCACAGATCCGGACTAATCATATTTTTGGTAACAACTTATTTACAAAAACAAATTATTGAAATACCCGTGGATAGTTTTATTACAAACCGGCATATTTATATTTTTGAAGTCTGCATTTTCACTTTGTAATTTACGATTGGATTTCTGCCAAATCTTTTGAAGTTTTCTACGGACATTTGATACAGTATTTGTTTCGAGAATAAAACCGTTACGATAATTTATACAATAAAAATATGCACTTGATAAAATATGAGACAAGTGGAACATTTATTCGGAATAAATAGTTTTCAAGTACGCCCCTGTTTTTTGTATTTGGCAACGTCGCACCAACAATATGTCATAGGTGCGTTAACTAACACGGGGTACGGGACTGGGCACCCTAAAAAACCAGACCCGGTGTTCACTTTTAAACCCTACTAAGAATATATGGGACTTCTAAACTTGTAAATATAGAATTCTTTACCGGAAATTTTGTCTTTTTAAATGACAAAGATTATTTTAATTGCAACTATAACAATAAAATGTCACGGAATAACTGAAATGTAATTTTTCTTTAGCTTAGTTACACCTTTGTAAACTCATCTCACAATTATTTTTCCTCCTAATTATCACGCGGATTTTAATAATTATGATTACCGCTCAAACACGACCACGATGAACATTTCTCGGTTGGCGGTAATCACACCAAATATATGTAATAATATTTTATAATCATTCTTATTATTCTAGTATTAATTAGTTGAATAAAGCGCAATAGAGTTACGTAAAAATGATAAAAATGTACTTACCGGCCAAGTAAAGTCGAAAGGAAACTGTATGGGGTTGATAAATCCATCTTGATGAGACTCTAGCATGTTGACGGAATTTCCACCCAATACGGGAGTGATGACATCCCCAAACGTGCAGGGCGATTCGTCAATCTGCGCTTGATAATGCTTCAGGCAGACTCGGAAGCGCGTCCGGCAGGATCCGCGGCACTCGGAGTTCGGGCCGCTATTCCCACTGCAGCACTTCCCGGAGTCGTTTTTTCCGCTGTTATTGTCGAAGGTCTTTAGGCGAAGCTCGAATACGCCTGAACTCTCCGCCTACGCAACAATCACACGTATGTTGTTTGACAACAATCGAACACGCGGTTCGTTTGAAGTCTTGAGTGATTGAAACACTGACCCAGTGTCAAACAACCGGTATCGCTGCATCAATCATACTACCGATACGCGTTAGACGTTCAAAAATAAATCTAAATGAATGAATTGTTTAAGTTCTCACGCTGCCAACAACGAAACATTGACCAAAAATTTTACTTTCTCAATGTTTCGTTGTGTGATTTAAAGATTACGCGAATAATGAACACTGTAAGAAAAGTTTGTGATGTTTCTGTACGAGCAAATGTCAATAGAGATGCTAAATTTACTTCGCGTGAATTGTTCTTAGCGTGAGGGATTTTCTGACAGATTATGATTCGAGCGTCTATTGCAGCGATATTTTGACTTAAGGGAAATGCGTGCTTACCTGGTGCAGGGTAACGAAGATACCGGTGAAAATGATGTATATCCAATGCATGATTGACGCAATATTTCCAGAGGTGTTGTAACCGAAAAGAGGTGGTAGCGGTTACCGGGTTACCTCAAAGGTAATCTGCAACACCACGCCATAGGCAAATTGTTCCAGAGTTCGGCTGTTCACTAGCCACAGATATCACTAAACCCCAAAATTCCGAAAATCGGTTTAAAGAGACGTCACTAGAACAGTATTGACGAACATCACACACTAAGTTGTCGCAGCACAGATTCACTAAAGAAATAATTAGGAGCACTTTGACACTAAACACTGTCCGTAGTGCGGGAGAAAAAACAACAAAAACGAGATGACGGAGTCCCAGTGTCGTAAAAAAAAAACGATGTTTCACGCACCACGGTAGCGTATACACTGCAGCTCACACGGCTACGGGCTACGGGCGTCCCAAGTCCGTCTGTCGACACCGGCTGTGGTAGCGGCAGCGTTTTTGTTGGTGGGGGAGTGGATAATGCCAGAGTGTCAGTGTTGCTGGCTGCTGCTTTATGTGCTCTCTCGCGGACCAGCGGAGCAACATGCGATGACTACGCTGCCTGCCGGTAGGGCGCTGCACACTCACACTACAACACACCAAACTCAACTTCAAAAACTATGTGGTAAGCGCTCTGCTTTCTACGTTTGCAACCCTCGACTGGCAGCGCAGCTACCCGTCCACGCTTACTTATAACATGGGGGACGAACAGCTGCAGCTGCCGGCTGCATTACACCTATCTGCCCATGGCCATGTCGTACCTATTTTTTTAATACCTAGACTACTACTGCACTGTACTATTACTCCCACCTAGCGCCTACTTCTATCCTCGGAGTATACGGCGTCGAGCGTCCCAGCGACCGAACAACAGCGCGTTTACCTGTCCGTTTTATTTCAGTCTTACTCTTGGCATTGACACTTGCGACGTCTAATTAAACACTATCCCCATTTCTATTTCTTATTTAGGTCATCCTGCCCTTTCACACAACAATCAATACGCATCTAGAATACCTGCACATTTTTATTCAACTCCACGCGATGACATTATATTGTACAGGAATAAATACCACTAAGGAAAGACCAACACTCAAATATTATCTTTTTGACGTATTATTTACTCAGAACATAAGGACTAGAAATTCATTCACGTTGCGCAATTCCCGCCATCAAAACAATGCATGGTATTCTCTCACAGGGTGTTCTGATATTTGAAAATATAATATAAATATCAAAAATATATTTAATTACCACTGTTCTTGATGCACATTCAATGTTCAAGGACATATGACGTAGATTATGTTGAACGCTTTGATTGGTTGTTGTTATATTCACCAGTAAATACGCGGTAGCTTGCCCACAAATGGAAATGAATATAGGCAACCTCACCTCACATTATTGAATTATTATTATCTTAAAATTATAAATGCTTGTATAATTTAAAAATATTCGGATATATTTTTTAATGCAGATTACAGAGAATTCTTTTTGCCTCGCATGTACAGAAGCCCTGAAAAAAAAGTCTCCAAAATCTCCACTGCACAAATTGAATTTATAATTATGTAATCAATATAATTGCAATTCTTCTATTATTAACAACTTATGCGTAAATATTGAATTTGTATTATGCAACCAGATATTTTATAATAAATGATAGGTATTCATGACAATTAACAAATTGATTTTTTTTTTCTGCGGCCTTGCATAAAGTTAGCACTTGGGTACATCATCAACGACGCGGAAAGTTAGTATATTTCACATTTTATTTATTTAGCGCCTTATGAGGCCACCACTATCAAATACACGCGCTGCTTTCAAATTGGATAAACTAAATTTTTCTGGGAATTCATGTTGGTTGTGATGTGGAACTGTCTAACTCTCAACATGCGCTTTGTGTTCTTCACAATGTTTTTAGCTCTAAATAATTTTTAATATATGGATGCTAGCTTAAAACAACGTACGTCACTGTAAGTTAGGATTAAACTCATTTTATTCGATAAATTCTGATCCAGTCTGGATACAACGTAAAAAAAATTTAGGCTGATTCCTTTAAATCAAATGATAGTACGCAGCCAGATATTGTTACTACAAGTATGCCTCCGATTCCTTTTGTTTCTGTCTTTCTAATTCGCTTCATACGCAGCCGGGTCTTTTGATTTTTGTATTGAAAAAATTTATTTACCTATTTTTAGTGTTATTTGTATCGTGTGGGAATAATAAAATATGTACAAATGTGCTGTACTAATTACGTATAAGATAATTTTGATCGTAATACGAGCTTTGGCAGGTCACGAGTTTAACATCTCTTATGTTAAAATCCATCAAGCCGCTTAGTCCACAGATCTTGCAAAAGAAATGTGACGGTCAGTCTTTTATATTAAACCCTATAACACTTCTACAATTAGGACGAATCTAATGATTCCTCATGCTTCGAAATCTATTAAGCCGTTTAGGCTACAAAGCCAAAGATACATACATTTATATACTCGAAAAACATTACCCGCCGTCTGAGACAGTCGATACTACGATACTTCAGGTAGCTATAGTCCTATATCCAAATTACTACACAACATCTCTTTCAAGGGATTACGGACGCATCTGAGTTCCTCCACGAAGCCTCAGGTAGCTATACTCCAAGTTCACTAGTAAAATGAAGCTTTATCAGTGGCACTAAACCGGCAGTGCTTCGCACCTAAACAAACGGGCGGGCTTCTGACCGACTATAATATTGAAAATATTTACACCTACTAGATTCTTGTCGCCCCTGGACAGTAGTGAATTTGCCGCCCTCCGTATCCTTCTTATTTGAGACCCAAATTTTTTTTGACAAAAACGCGATCAAAATCGTTAGTTCTACTTTTGCATCAAAATCTGTTTGCTAGTTATTAGTTAGTATATGGTAAATGATAATAAACAAAACGAATCCAACAATTTTTTCATCCTTGTTTTTATTTTTTGAGAATATTTTTCATACCATACAAACACGATAATTAGAAACTAGCCAAGTTTTCGAAATTTAAAGAAGGGAGCTACTCAAATTCGATACTTAAAAAAAATTGAGCTTTCGAATTTCGAGAGGTAATGAGTAAATCTAAATTTCCTGCCCTCCACCCTTTCAAATCTTTGCCCATAAATGCCCATGCTCAAATCCGGCCCTGATACTTACAATATTAATTTCACATCGTACGCCTCTGCTTAATTCTGTTTATTGACTGACTACCTTCTATCAAGTGAGTTTGAACCCTTATATCTCTCCTGTGTTGCATTCAGAACAGCGTAGAACAATCTTAATTATGTTGGAGTTTTTCTGGAATTATTCTAAATTCGTTACAATATTAGAGTGATTTAAAACTTCAAAATTGTAACGCAACCTAAACCACGAGCTGCTACTATTGTACAATTTAATTTTGTTTGAATGAGTTTAAAATCTTTCTTGAAGTAGATGTTGATAATTTGCAAGTGGTGCCGCTGGAAAAAATTAAACTGGTCCCTCATAAAAAATGAGAAAAATACCAATATTAAGATTAACTCCTGTACACATAAATGGTCATCGTGGTTCAAGATTACAGCGGGTCCACACTCTTGACAGGGGAAGGGGGTTACATTGGCACGCTTATGCTCACTGTAGCGCGTGGCTTAAGAAATCGGGTCCTTCACTCAGAAAGAAACGTAAACAAGATGCTGGTATGGCTTGCTCAAAGATCTGACAATGTTGATGAACAAACTGGAGGAGTGGAGGTACATCAACTCTAATTTTCAAATTATTTTTTTTGATACTTGAGAATTATTGGAAAATCCATAATTTTTTTTAAGTGAATCAAAGATAATTTTAAGGATTAACATATTGACCAATTCTGGCCCTGTTTCTCAGTGATTAAATTTGTGATGGATCACAATTTAAATGACGATAGAGCTCTGAGCGTTCTGTATCAGAGTCAGGGTGTTTTCGCAAGACAGCGCCGCAGCTCGCATCATCAGAGCAGCAGATGGTCGTCTTGCTTTGCCCCGAATGCTATCTTGCTGTTTGTGAGATGCCCAGCGGCGAAACTATTGCCATTTTCAAACCCAGCTCTTGATGACCGGCTGTTACTATTCGAGATGATGTGAACAGCTAAGATTATTTTCGCCAGTTGAGTCTTTGCCCTTATTTATTCTAATATCCACATCAACGATGCGTTCCGCATTCTAACGTACTTCCGAAATCTCGTGACATTTTGGTGAATTAATATTCAACTATTCAATCAGATATTAATAACATTGTGACTATTGGATATATTGATGTCAATATTGAATTGATGATTGATAATAATAAAAAAAATCCGCTGTGGCCACACAGTACTTCCCCGACCAGTTTCATCGCTGTTTCAGAAATTTAGAGTGTTACATCAATTAATTGCATATTTTAAAGTGAAAGCTGTTATTGGCAAAGTGACAACTGTCATTGTCACAGTGACAACTGTCATTGTCACAGTGACAACTGTCATTGTCAAAGTGATAGCTGTCATTGTTAAAGTGGCAGATGGCGGTTATTTTTTAGTCCTTACATAAAATAAGTATTTTCGAAAATGAAGAGTCCTTTTCTAAATTTTCGGGGTCTTCGATTCATTGGAACATACAGTTCCGACATTTGATCGCCGGAAGTATAATCTGAAGATGGTAACGTGGATTCCACTACTTAATTATTTATTTTTGAAATCTACTAAGCTTATCTCCCCGAGAACTTAAAATTGATACCAAACTAGACATCATTTAAATGATTTGTGAAAGAAACAATGGACAATTGTTTAAATATCCTCTTTGACTTTTCAACTAGAATTATCTCCACAAGTGCTGTAATTTGATACTAAACACGATAGAGTCAAATTACTATTTAAAAAAAAAACCATTGACGAACGTTTGTACGTGATGTCAAAATATGAGTGATTATTTTTACCATCCTAATTTCGACCAATAGAATTGCACCATTCGACGTCACGTGGTACAACCTGCACGGTTTTCAAGTGGAAATTTTTTGAAAATTTTGTCTGTTGGTTATATATACAGAACAAAGAACATTCAGCCGCGTTGATTCAGCATCTGTCAAACTGACAGACAGATTGAATGTGGAAATGAGCAGATTCGGAGTCGAGTCTCTGGAATCTATTGATGAATTTGGATGGGAAAAATAATCTTCCGAATACCATTCGTGATTAAATTTAACCTGGCAAAATTTTTAGATTGTTACGAGAGCTTGCTACCAATTTATTTCGTGATATTGATCAAAAATCACTCAATAAATTGCTAAGCAACAAGCTCTCGTAACAATCTAAAAAATTTTCCGGTAAAATTTAACCACTTATGATATTATATATGATAATAATTCCAACTCCACATTATGATTCTCATTATTTACTTTTGATAATAACAAATGAACCGTTGATAATTTTAAAAAATGTTTCTTGTAAGTGTTGTGCTAAATCATCCAAGGATTAGTTTTAGTTATATCATATTTTATAATAAATACTACCGTTTATAATATAAATGCAAAAATCTAAAAAGTTCCATCAATAAATTTTTGGTACCACTGATTGAAAAAAGCTCATCTACGAACTTGAACTTGGCCTTTTGATGAAAAACTTGAAAATAAAATTTCAGTCAAACATTCGTAGGTGTTCTCAAGTTATTTTTCGGATTTAGTAGGGTCCAAAACGTGAAGATTCATCAAAATCTCGAGTTATCAAAAAATCACGATTCCAATACTTCCCCTGTTATTTTATAAAATAATTGATTTAGATCATTTTGGATTTTTTTTGTATTTGTTTTTATAAACCGATGAAAACTGAAAATCAAGAAATATTTTATAATCGTTGAAAACAGGCGTTTTTTTCAGAAATTATGAATACTCGAAAAATATTCATTATATTTGTTAGGGATGAAATAAAAATCTAGTTTCGTGTGAAGAAAGTTCTTCGGGAAAATTGCAAGAAAAGTAAATAAAATCTCTAGCACCTTCTCTTCCTGCGTATCGTGTGAATAATAAACACAGATTCGTATACCAAGTGTTGGCCTAGTTCAACTCCTACGACAGTGTCTCACAGACCCTGTTAGATACTCGGGGTAGGGACATTTCAGCAAACAAATACCTATATGAAGGTGGCTATTTCCGGTGGCACAATGTGTTTTGTGATCTTGGGCTTCCGCTGTCTTCTGGATGTTTCCGGTACTGCCCCTACTCAGGTTTTCTTCCTCTAAGAGTTCGTGTAATATACACATGAATTTGAACACTGAATTTTTAACGCGACGAATATAGAAAAAAATTGTATATTATTTAAAGAGCGTATTCTATGTTTAGAACGATATTTTATTGAAAGCAACTAAATACAAGAAGTGATGTTAGAATCTCGAGCAGACGTCGATTAGTTGACTGAATCGAAGCCGGTAATTCAACTAATAAATTTGCTAATTTTCCAATGATAAAATACGTGCTCCGCGGGGGCGTGCCAGTCTATTCCAGTGTTTCTCAAACTTTTTGATCCGCACTTGAAAATTTTGAAGAAATCTCCTCCAAAAAATGGATATGTGTGAAGAAACATCCCGGAGAAAGGGTTGATCAGTAATCAATTTTTCTGCGCTCCTAAAAAATTTTATTCTGTATTTTCAATTTGACATTTTTTTTTACGAATTCACGCGATCTTCCAAGCCTTTTCGGCTTTTGAGAATTGCATGCCTTTCAGTACTTGGCTCTTTTTTCACGTTACAAAGGCATGTAAAATGTTGTCACGGAAAAATACTTTTTTTATAATTTCTTATCAAGGGGTAAATTTTCAACCCTCAAAAAGATATGCGATATAATATCGGAGAGCTCAAACTGTCGCCACATCCAAATCTACTTGTAACTTTTATGTTATTGACTAACCTTACAACAAGAAACAAGTTTAAATAATACATACGTTTTATTCGTATTGGAGCCGCAGCAAGCGCCCGCGAAAGCCGCACGCTGCTCGTGTATAGCGTGATGTAACAAATGTTCGCATTCGCATTCGCATTCACGAATATTCGCATTGCTCTTGACGTTTGCATTTGCATTCTTATTCGCAAAATTCAAGCGAATATGAACGTCAGAAAAAATATAGTCTTCATTTTTATATTTGATATTAAAAATTATGAATAAAATAGAAATTTGGAAATATAATAGCTATTTATGTATCTAGTGTGCGAAGTTATACTTTGGTGATTGAGAATAAGAGTTTTTTGTCGAGGCGGTAGCCGACGCACAAATCATTCGGAAGCACCAAAGAAATTTCGCGCACTAGTTGCATACAACATTTTTTCAGATATCAAAAAATGATTAACAACTACAATGCGACATTTTATATTGATATACAAATGTCATCATTTTTGGACGTCTGTTGAAAAAATATATTATATATTATGTAAACAAACCAAAACTTATTCCTCTCTTAAACTATCATCATTTATCAATCTTAATATAAATCTGGTTTTAATTTGAACATAAAATAGTCATCTTTCAATAAACTGAATATTCGCATTCGCATTCGCATTCGCGAATATCGGCGTCAGATATTCGCATTCGCGAATGCTTAAAAATTGATATTCGTTACATAACTAGTAGTCTAAATTTCAGTTGAGTGGAAATTAATTTGTAGATTAAGTTTTCCTGAAAGTATATTTACAAATTCTTTCTGAAGGTGAATACATAATTTCTGTATGGATCACGAAGATTCTATTCTCATCATACAAGGAACATTTTCTTGAAAGATCATACTTGATCGCAACTATACCATGAATCAAAATATGGAATAAATTAGAAGGGAAATAAAGTGTGATTGAAAAAATATTTTCTATAATCTCATTTTATGTATCAAAAATAAATATTTTCTTGAAGCGTTCAATAATATTTACATTGTACTCTGTTTACTACACCATGTGTCCATGTGCTCAACTTTGCCAGTTATTGGCCTCATTGTCTACCGAATAAAATGTCCCAAAAAACCAACTCTCATTTTGGCAGAAATTTCAATTCAGTGCGTTTAAAGAAAAAATAGTAGTAATTCGGAGAAGAACGCTCTTTTGTGTCTCGTTCAGTTCGCTTAGCCTTGCTAATGTTTGAGCACAAAATGATTACTTTTTGCTACTATTAAAGATATAATAAAAAAATGTATGCCTTTTATTAATATCCATGTTGTTGGTCCGTAAAATAAATATAACAGGAGAAATGATTCGATTTGTTCAAGAAATTAATAATTATGTATTCATATTTTTTTAATTTGTTGTGTCAGTGCACTTGACCGATTATTTTTGTTGTTTTTAGTTCCAGTTGTGTCATTTTTTTCATGTGTTAGACAGTTGAATGAAAGATACAGAAAAGTTCTTAAAAAACTGAGACACAAATGAGGTCTTCTTTGACTAATAAGCCAAAGTTTATGTTTGTTTTCAGCCACCCTAAACGCTCAACTATGCAAGAATAAGTATATACACTGTGGATCTTCTATTTTTGGACAGAGTAAATATAGCTTGTGGTAACACATCCAATTGCTAGTGAAGGGTTAAGAACATACACCTAAAATATATTACTTTGACTTGATCTGCGTGCAGACATTTCTGCCTAAAAACCCTCAAAAATACAATAAGAAATAATCCCTCCATATAAAAAACAAGCAAAGATATACAGCTTTTAAAATGTTATCACAAATTTTTCTCGATATTAAAATAACTAAAACATTGAATATCAAGATAAAAATGGAACCCAGTTTTTCTCATGTAATTTTACAGGAGAAACAGTGCCCCAAATATTTTTTGCAATGTTTGACGTAAGCAGTAATCAATTTAATAAAGTATGTAACATTTTCAGTCATATAGAGCTGAATTTTTATTGTTGGCATTCTAAATATTTGGACCGGTGCCAAACACCGATACAACAAAGATTTCAGTAACATATCTAAAGCTTAACCTACAAAATAGGTTCAAAGATCTTGTATATACCGAAAAGTGATACTGACAAATACATTTTTGGGAGGACACAGTTTTGACACTTTTGACAAGATAATAGACAAATTACCAGGAAGCTATATTTTTCAACCACAGTTAGGATCGTGTTTCAGAGGAGCTGAAAATTGTAACAAACTTAGAAATTATAACATGCATTTTTTTTATGAGTTAGATATTTTCAGTACATATTTTTATTTATATTTATTTCGTCATAGAATCGTGGTTCAATAATTAAGATAACGTAACGAATGAAATCGGAATAATTCGCAATTTCTGAAACTGAAAATTGAATTTGAAAGTCATGGGCTTACTTTTCGGAATATTCTATACGATCTTTATCGGAAGTTGTAGTGAAAAGGATTAATGTTTTTGTTCCGTGAATGGCCAAGGCTTTGGGCACGCTTCAAACATCTTGAATAACGTCTGCAAATGTTATTTCAAAAGATCTTTGAAGGCATCAAGTCTTTTCAGATATCGGGCACGTGCTGCTGGAACTGGACCCCAAATTTATTTGTTTATCTATATATCAAATCTGCGTCTGTATTTATGTCACTAGGAGTCCATTCAGGGAGAATTATAACTGTCAGGGAGTGAGATTTTAATTATGTGTTGACAAACCCACACAAATTAATTGATATGAACCGCCAGCTTTTTTATAACGATACGATTTCAAAGGAAATATGAATGTTAAACATGTAATGGTGTCATTTTGTTAATGATCTAATCATTATTTTGATAGTTTATTCATCAAAATATAGAATAATATATCTTTACGATTGATCCATTGATCTTTTGGTCAGATCAGATCAATTTGGCGGAGTCAATTTTATACGTATGAAACATTTTCTCTTATAATTGTATCAGTCTCAAGTTAGTAGATCGTCAAGTCATTAATTATTCATGTATTTATATATTACAGACTTTTCAGCGGTGTCTTGTTTTGAATTGGATGAAAGTTGAAAAAATATGTTGTCGAATTGATTCAATTTAATTATAAACATGCAAAAAGTAAAATTTCTTGAATAAAAAGTATACACCTGGTTATACTCATGAAATATGTAATATAAAACGTAGCGGTCTCTCTTTCCTCATAACATTTTCTGCCTCAAGCTGTTTGTGCTTTATGCCGGTAAATCCTAGCAAAAAATATTCACATGAGTGAACGCAGAGAACGGGTTGTGAACATGCTCTTCCAATATTTGCCTACAAAAAAGTATCTCTTGAAAGCAAGTACCCCGTACGTGCCAAATTCATACCGCAAGGAGTTAACTAAGTAAAGTACATTTACGCGCAGATGTATTTTGGGTTGGACTACGAGAACATCGAGCATGTACAACACCTGGTGCACATGCCGTGCGCGCGCAAGAGCAAAGCCCAAGACCAAGAGCTGCTGCTGTAAGGATCCGTCAAGCGCTAGGAGCTGCTTTAGTCTTCAGCTTTGTTCTTAACGAACATCTGCTCCACCCGCGTATGCTTGGATCTTCTGGAAGATCTAATCGTAATCGCCAAGAACCCTACAAAATCTGTAGTAAAAAACTGGCTTTTACTGCAAGTTTGATTGGATTTTGAGAATCATTCCACAAATAGTTCAGCATATTTCATCTGTTATTAAAGGTGTTGATTGTAATTATGATTAACCTATCATTAAATTGTACCCCTCTCATCCCTACTCATCTCAATTAAGGCTCAAATCATTCTGTTGTTCCCCGAAAATTATCCAAAACTCTCATGGAACCAACTGTTTGAAGCTTATGGTGTCTCATTCTTCATGAATATTTTTTTTTCAAATAAATAAACTTATAGTATCCAGTTGTAACTAATATATCTCTCTTTACTATTGAAATATTGATTATCTAGTAGACTGGGAGCTGGAGATAGTTGGAGCTCTCAGACTTTATACCGCATGCCTTTTTGAGGGTTGAAAATTTACTCCTTGATAGAAAAGATGCACACTTCCCGCTCATAGTGCAAACTCCAATTATATTTTTTTAAAAAGTACTGAACGGCATGCACTTCGCAACAGCCTAAAAGGCTCCAACGGTCGGGTGAATTTGTAAAAAAATATGGAATTCCGTGATTTCAAATTGCATGCTAATAAAAAGAATGGAATTGTCAGCCGTAGGACCCTTGTGAAAAAATTGGCATGCATCCTTCCTTGGCACAAGGATGGCAAATTTTATAATAAGAGTTGATTCTACATTTGTGTAAGATCTCCCCAAAATTTCCCACCAACAAGGGATGCATGTCAATTTTTTCACAATTTAAAAACACGGAATTACATATTTTTTTTTACAAGTTCACCCGATCGTTGGAGCCTTTTGGGCTTTGCGGATTGCATGCCTCTCAGTACTAGGCTTCAAATCACTGGCAACTATTTCACGTTAAAAAGGTATGCAAAATGTTATCACGCAAAAACCCATATTTTATGAATGGATTTTGCTATGTGATCGGAAAGCTTGCATCGTTCAATAAGCTTCTCATATTTCTTATCAGGGAGTAAATTTTCAACCCTTGAAAAGGCATGCGGTATAAAATCGGAGTCTATAGAGACCAACAACTTTTTCGTTCTAACTAAGAGTATTTCAGCTAGATTAGATATAAATACAACCTAAGGTATTTCAATGAAGTCTTGTACGATTTTTTTCATATAAAAAATAGGTGCATAGTAAATGTTGACCTAATATTTTTATTTGATTTTTTGATCAACTTAATTAGATGATATCAAATGAAATTATTTGAGTCTTGTTCTTCTTTACTATTTAGTGACGTGTGTGTTTACAACATGACAGCAGATGAATCAAAAATTCTTAAATTTAAAATTTTTTAATTTTATTGGTGACGTCACAAGTGCAAATGATATGACTACTGCGGCGAGTAAAATAAGAATTATGCAGCTATCATTCTGAGGCACATGATATTTGTTATTGTTATCCATTGTTTTCGGTGTTTTGTTCCTTTTTAAAATGGAATTAGAATATGTTAAAGCAGGATACAATAATTTCTTGGAAATATCAAGCACGATTATATCAAATACAAGGCGGTTTTTTGGTAAATATAGAAGATATGTTCATATATGCTTGCTGGGACTATATTTTCTGCACTTGTGACGTCACATAGAATACCGCGAATTGTTTTAGCCAAAGTTATGAATGAAAAGATATATTTATTCACAATACTTTTATACAAAAATAGTTAGAAAAAATTAGAGAAAATCTTTAAAAAAAAAAAAATTAATATTTTTTACAATTTTGTTTGCTCTAATTTGGATTTTCATGTAATTTGAACATATAATAATGGTGCAACTGGCATTTAACAAATTAGCACTTTCGCCCATACCACTAAAATTCCTCAAAACCAAATTTCAAAAAAGAAATCTGCAGAAATTTAAATATATATTATTACTTGAAAATTTTTGAGGTTAAATAAATGAAGGGGCACTTTTGTTACGCCATGAGCCGTATGTTCATCTGAGGCAAAGCACCCCAAGGAGCAATCCTTCTAGAGGAGAGGGGAGTCCCAAGCACCACTTGCTGGGCCTAAACGTCCGGTCATATGCCAAAACAATACAATCGTATCGTGTTTAAGAACCAGGTTATCACGCTATCCCATCCTAACTTAGCATCTCTTTCCCTCAGATGGGGGATGGGATGCTGTGGTCCAGACGCTTCCGGTGTAAGATGAAATCTGGTTTAAGTTAATTGAGTTATTGTCGACGGATTCTGATTAATGATGAAATGTGCTCTTGGATGAATCGGTTTGGTTGATTTAGTTTTTTGTTGATAATGGAAGAGTTTAACAGCTGTTAACGTTAAATGGAGGGTATTTTATTAATCTGTTTGCCACAGGCAACGCAGAATTCAATTCATTTCATGTAGATTTAGAAGCATCCGGTAAATATTTTAAAATCTAGCAGATATTTCATTCGCAAATTTTTAGCAGTACATCATAATTTGACGAGGGAAAAAATGTTCAACTATTTTCAATTCAAAGCAAAGCAGAATCAAATAAAATTAAAATAAAATAAATGAATATCAATCACGTCTTTTATTCGATTTTAGTATACATTGGTAGATTGATTGATATATCCTAAGCCGTAAGCCGTCAAACTACGAGTACTCTTCCTGATATATACAATATTTCATAGGAGATTTTAATCGTTATTATATAGACCAAGAATATTATATTGTATTATTTACAATGAACAGTAAAAGTAAATTGAGAAAATGCCTTTATTCAAGCTGTCATATAATTCATATTTATTGTGTAATAGTGATGAGATTTTATATGTCGCAGAGTAATGTTGAACATATTTTTATATATTCATAAATTCATTCTAGCGTTTCTGTATTGGGATAATCAATTGACAAATATCCTTATGCGAGACTTGACTACCAGAGTAGTAGGATAACATTTCATAGAAGCACACTAATTATTTTCAAATAATAAATCATTTGAAATTACTGATTTTTTTGTTGTACGCACATATGGGTTCGTCGCGTGTACACTAGCTGCAGTCTCCAAATTTGTTTTTAAGAAACTTCAAGAACTGTTGATATTTGTAGTCTTTATTTTATCGTGGGGCTTCTGAATGTTCCAGAACATTGTTATACATTCAGAAGCACAAGAATACATGCATGAAATGCAAAAAATATAGATTTGCAGTTATATAACACGTGAAAAATACGTTAGTACAATGTTTTCGTACTAGAAGGGCATAGGATGCATGTTGCATAGTTTTTTATTTTGTGGTTCGTGCTTCTCGACGACATCGCTCTTATCTGTTTCCCATATTGTATAATAAATGCGAGGAACGTATTCAGGAAGATTTACAGTCAATATTCAACAAAATAGAAATAACAGTACTGATTTTCAGAATATAGGGTAGTAATAATAAAAATAAATAATTCTTGAATTATTCTTCAGTTTAAAACAATTTTTGTTGATGCATTGGTCAAAGATTTTTATTTATCAGTGCAGTCTCTTGTATATATATATATATATATATATATATAAATTATGGGTTTGTGGTAGCTAAAATATGATACATGTGAGCGTAATGTGTTCAACTTGCGCGTTGAACCAAATATTTAAATTCTGTAATTGGCAGCATTTTCCACTCCTTCAAACGATCACTGTCACTAACTGTCTTTTGAGTGGGCCCGAGCAAGTGAAACAAGTTCGAGTAGTGTTATACGATCGATGTGTTACACTATTTTTATTCCAGATATAAATGTTTACACATCAAAAATTTCAAAAACATATCAGAGAGCCGCGATGATTTACCTCTATGAAAATAAACTTCCATCTTTTAGTGAGTGAGTAACATTTATAGATTGATTTTATAGGAGTTCGAGTACATTTCTTATATGATTTATATATGATTTTTATGATAGCTCAAATATAATTTGAAAAAAAAGAAATAGGTTTTATTTTCATCTCTTGGAAAAATGTTAGGTATTTTTTACCAATACAATATCAAGTTTTCCAATAACTACATTGATGATATAATATTGGTACTGAAAAAAAAATTTTCTAAATTCTAAATAATGCCCAAGTGCATTATTTTGCTAAATAACAAACAAGAATATCTTGTTTCCTAGTTATAGCAAGTAACTAGAGTAATTTCTCTGACAGAAACCACAATGGCAGGACATACATTGCTAAAAATTTTGATTGAAATAGTACATTGAAGGCACCACGGGAGTTGAACGGACGATAATGCCTACTGTCAACGTACACACCTCGGGCCGGAGGCCCTCGGAAAGTTCACTGTTCACCTGAGGCATTATTGTCCCTTTAACACCCTTGATACCTTAATTACTATAAGAAACACTATGTATACTTATAATTAATTGAAATAAATGTTTTTGATGGGGTTGTCAAAGTAACTCAATTAATTTTGACAAAAATTGGATTATTATCCTAATAATCTGAAAGATTTTAGATGAATTTAAAATTACTTTACCGGTAAAGGTACGTAACGTAACATATTACAGTTTGGCATAATTTGAGTGAAAATTGTAGAGTCCTGCCCTGTTGATGGGACAAACTTCCTTCAAATCAAAACTGTAGTCACGGAAAGTCGAACTATTGTACATATTCTGCACGCTATCACGTATCATAGGCCGTAATGGCAATCATAACAAGTAAAAATAATAATACAGTTATTTAAACGATTAAACGATATGAAAATGTCCACAATAGATATGATCAATATGCTCACCATTTTCAGCTTTTTTTTAGAATCTTATAATCTATTATTTTCACATTCCTCCTGAAATATTATGATTCTTTGACTTGGAAGGTGATCGTCCCCTGAAAAAAAAACACTGTAAAATTCACATTTCGGTGATTATTTCTATATTTTATAATGTCACAATTTATGGAGCATTATCAGTAGAAAACTGGAAATAGGTTACTCAATGTATGAAAATCAATTGCTTAGCGTCTGGCATCACTGACATATCGAGTGAGCTTATTTTTGACGTGTATACATTTATATTTAGGGTAGAGTGGCGAACTTATAGCACTTACTCGTAGTCGCGCTTCAATCAAACTCAAGAGCATGTTTGAGGAGTGGGGAACGCAACGCTGGCAATGACAGTTCATAAGCTTGGATGATCGACAGTGCGGTTGCATAGGTACTCACGATTTTTTTTTTTATATTGTCACAAATGTAGTAATTAGGTCACATAATTATTTATTTGAATTCGCTGTAAATGTAATCCTAGTTAGTATTGACAAGGTCGATGTTCAATTGTCGGACATGATTGACAGGCTGTGGTCACTAGATGTTCGGTGGTTGCCAGGCAACAACTGTTAGACAATTTAATGTTGGCCCATTGTCGGATTAGGTATATACATAAGAGCGCGAGCTAGGAGAGGAATTCAGTCATTCATTCAGAGGTTCAGTAAGAGTAACTTTGAGCGATATTGTGAAAATACGAGTATATAAAATAAATACTGGCACTGTAACCTGTGATAATAAATTATTCACATTGAAATTTGTGACAATATAGAACGTTGAGTAAGCTTTTTTGCATCTTTTTTGTTGCCTCTTTGAAAAACAGGCATAGAATTTGGATTACACTCGAATTTTAACATGATCCATTCTTTGAAGTCGAAATTGAATCTAGAGGGAAGGTTATTTTTATTCGCCGAGTCGAATAAGGTACAATTGTTTAATGAGGTTAATTTTGTAACTATTCGTATTTCAATAAAGCAAGTGCTTTTCAAGCTGTAGGTCGCGACTCCCAAGGGGGTCGCGGTCGCATTTCAGATAAAAGTAAGAAGCAAGGATTGTAGGTCCTGCACTATAATAAAATACAACAATTTCAGTGAGAAGGCTGTCAATCAATTTTTTAATTATCTGCGAAATTGTGGTTCTATTTTTCTTCTAATTGGAGCCTTTTTTCTCTCCTTAGTTTTTATTTTTGTTATTGAAGAGAACGGTTCACATAGGTAGAAAGTAAAAATGGCAATGATAATTTGTGAATATCCTTCTTTTTTTCTTTTTTTGCAAAATGAATTCCATTCTGCCATTAGCAGCAAGCTCTATTAGACTCTTTTCCATCTTCGTGGTCAGATCAGCCAGTTATACGGGCATATCAAAACAAGGATTAAGTATCCATTTATGCTCATTGTCAGCTTCAGAATTCAGTTCTGGAAAGTATATCTTCTAAATTATGCAAGCTCTGTAGCATGCAAGGATTGTGGGAGCTTACTACCAATGATTAGTCCGTTAGAATTTCTTTGACGATCTTATATCAGTGTGTAATGCTATTTCAATAGCCAATCAGGATCGCAAATTAATTTGTGTATTCAGAATTAGCAGAACTCGTGTATATCTTATCTTTGTATAGCCACCTGACTTCTGTGTGATTGGGGAAATTTTGATGTCTTCATAAATGATTTTAAATAGTCCAGTTTTAAAGGCTTTATCTTTAATAGAGCTTACAACAAATACATTTTTGAGATCACTGATATTGTCTTATTACGGTTCTAGGGGATCGCCAGAACTTTTTTACTTGTTAAGGGGGCTGCTTATTTAAAAAGGCTTACAATTTCTGTCGCAATATTCAATATTCACAACGTATTTATTATCTAATAATAGAGGAAATAATTTAAAAAAAAGTATTTCATTTAACTAACTTAATGCGCATATGATAAAATTTATTGGACTCGCGCATTTGAGCAAGCGCGTACAACTATTCGACGTAGTAGTTAAAATATTGCACGTTTAGGTTTTTTGACGAACATATTTCGAGTGCCACTGAAATTATAATGGGATTTTTATATCAGAAATTCATTATGGAAATAAGTCCCCAAATGCAATTTTCTTCTATCCTTTAAAAATAAAAATAATTTTTCTCTGGAATACGAAATAAATTTAATTTGCTTGTATTTCAACGAAGTTGGTCAAAGATTTTTTTTTTCGAGATAATGAGAGAGGTCTTGTTCTTTATAGATAGAAAATATAGAAAAAAGCTGTACGAGCTAGTCACAGACAACTGTGAAAATAAAGAATAGAGCAAGTATTATTAGATTAAATCTTCCTGTAAGTGGAATTTGGTTTTTAGGTTAGAATTAAAAAATATTCTTCAATAATAATAATAGAGTAATCCACTTTTTAAAAATATCTACGCATGGTTGTAGAAATTATTTTTATTTCCTCAAAAGTTTTATTGTATTGTGAGAATGCGATTAAAAAATGTTACTGTTCCGAAATAAAAATTTTTGGTTTGCTTCACAACGTTGTAACGCTGGACAAAATTCCAGAAATTCAAGAAAGAATGTATTACCTTCTGACTCGAAACTAAATTCCAATTAAAATATAACTAATTAATTGAGCTGACATAGTTCTCTTTAGAGTGTGAATTTTTATGCATGGTTGTTGAACACAAGAAAAGAAACATGTAAAGCATTTGGAGTATCTTGATTTGTAATCAAAGGTGTTGGGTATAAAAATTAAATATACAAGCCTCGCTCGGCTTATCTAATGACGTCATATCAACCATCATCATAAATAATGACACTTCTTGTATCTCGCTTATAACTAGTATTTTGAAATTGAAAGACAATATTGAGTTTCCTATAGCTCAAAAAAATTGAGAAAACAAAAAATAAAAATTTTCTTGTTATGCTCATACTTTTTTCATTGAATTGTTAACTGATATAAATGGCAGTAGGCGAATATATAAAGATTTATAGATATGATTTTGTAGTTTTTGACTTCGTGGAAATAATGTTTTAGTCCTGATTCTCGACGGACATTTATGGATATCATTATGACAGTAAGTAACTGCATTTCATAGTGAAAAGATATATTATTACCCAATACATCATCACTCAAACTATTCCCACATTAAAGTTAATGTAAATATTGTACATCAAGTAAATGTGATTTTTGTATTGTACTGCACTATTTAGAATTCTTTACTGCTAGTATTTGCTCTAATAATTATTATAATGAAGACAATGAATTCTTGATTACGCAAAAATTTAGAGCCTGATTACTCGCAGTAACGGTGGAAATTAATTAATTTAAATGGAGTATTAGTACTTTCTTCATTGGAACAAATTTTTTAATGAAAAGATCACAAACATTCTGGAAAATAAATCTTACTGAGTGCATGAAATATTCGTTTAGCTGTCAGTATCAAAGAAATTAATCCTTAAAAGTGCGTAGTCAGATATTTAAACTATTTTTTACTACTTCACTGACACTCTGGTTGTTCTAGTCGACCCTAGAATTGTGCAAACGGTTCAAATCTCATTTTACGTAACGTATTTTCTACATTCAACAATACAGGTATGTCCCGTCCCTTTGAAGCGTTGCTAAGACCCTTTGTGTTAGTTTCTTACGGGGGTATATGTCATAGAGCAACGGACTTCAAGGTACGATTAGGACTTTTCAAAATTCCTCGTTGTTTCTTTTGATTTATCGTTAGATTAGTGATCTTTAAACATGGAGATGAATATTTATTTTAAGCGTAATCCCATTGGAAGTGCATACAGGGTCTGCATACACATTTATTAATTTTTCAACAGTTATTAAACAGAAAAAAATTCACCAATTCCTGTTTTTTTTTAAATTAGTTGAAAGTCTGTGCTCTTTTATAGGTACACGAAACTACGTTGTTTTGATGCATTCTTGTTCACAGTTGTCCAGCAAACAAATTTAAAAATCTATTTCGGATATCAGATTCTCAGTTGCATAAGAAGTCTACAAAAATACTGACTTAAGTAGGGCACGTCTGGAAATCTTGGCGAAGTATCTATGGAAAATTTGGGCATTCATGGCTTTTGTTGAAGAAGAAACAATATTAATTTGATCGCCTAAGGCACCTTTTCAATGAAACACTACGTTAAAAAGTATAATATTAAGTTGTAAGTCAGGAAGAACGATTTAATGGGAGCTCGTTTACTAAATGGATTAATAAAACTTCAGACGAAAGTAAATTTCCAATAGGGAAAACAGAAACTTGAATGAAAGAATTAGCTCCACAAGAATCACAGGAAGTTATGCATTTAAAAAAAAATATATATAATTTATAATAATATCATTTATTTATTTTTACTTATTTCCTTATATCCTTGAAATCGGAAAAAAAATATCAAAGGTGCTCGAGAATGATATGTATCTCTATTTTATAGAACTTTGTTGTTCCTATCTACATATGTATAGGTATATGTAAAATCATATTTACATGTATATGTATACGTGACGTTTATTATTTTTTTTGATAGAAAAAATCAACAGGTAGAATCCAATAAAAAAAAATGGTACCGCGTGCACGAAGGAATGTGAGAATTGGCATACTTCAAGTTTATATGAAGAAGGAGTGCAGAAAGCTGAAATTATGCCACAACCTACTATTATGAATGAAGTCGGTTGTGGCATAAGACAAAATGAAAATTGCTCATTTTCAATTTTATACATCAGACTTTTTAATTTTTTTTAGTGTTTTATATTAATTTCCAAAACTTCTTTTATAAGTAAAAATATTATATTGTGATCAGATTTTAATTGTAGTTGATTCATAATCTAACTGTTTCATATTGTAGCGCTCTTGAAGATGGCTAAGGTGTAGCCGAAACTGTCGGGCTAGAAAAGAAAAAACAAATAAATTTTGACTGACCTCCCATATTTTATTTATTCATGTACGTTTAATCGTGTTCTATTGCAGCCCCTTTGGCATGTAATAATACCAGGCTTTTTTCTATATTGTTTCATAAGGCGATAAAAAGTAAATGGAAAAGTATTAGAAAAATTACTTGAATAAAAGTTGGAATAAATGATTAAATCGCTTCAGTGAGAACAATGAAATGAATTTTGGGAAAAAGCGCTCCTCAGAGACTCAGAGAGATGAGTCTACGGTATTTTTTCGTCCATATGCTACTCACCAGAATAATTCTATGAGAAAAACATGTCAAGTAAACACAGGCTGTGGAAAAAACATTTTCTCTGTGAATAATTTTTGCACATGCAGATTGAAAAAATCTGCCTGTTGCTTCGGCTTAGGTATCTAGTTGCAGTCCAGCTGCTGAGTTTAAACATCAGACTGTGACCATATTTATTCTCTGAAAGGGAGGTGTGCGAAATCAGGTACATTCTAACCGAAGAGCACAGATATAAGTACTGCTCTATTCGAGCATACCTGCGTGCGTAAAGGTGAAGCAACAGGCGATATATGCGTGGTGGAGTGCGTACCTATTCAAAAACACAAAAAAGTGTTTTTCACTAGGTTTGCAGTCATACCATCTGTGCTTATAAGAAAGATTAGACTAATGGCAATATGCTACTGCATTCACTATTATTTTTTTTCTTTGTCTCTTTGTGAAACTAAGCCTCAAAACCAGTTGCACCAATGAGAAAATACTAGTTTACTACTACTTGAATATAGTACTAATTGAATATAGTAATGTCGAGTGATGAGAGAATTGATGAGGATATTGAAAGAAAAGTATATGCTGGATGTAAGATTTCGATTGCGTTAGGGACGTTTGTATAGGGTGTGCACTGATGTAAGGTAGCGAATACTGGATATGACACATAAAGGATGAACGACTTCTTTGGAAATGAGATTTTTGCGTTATGTTTTGGGTATACCAGAAGAGATCGAATGCGGAATAAATTGGGGTATGAAAAATGTAGTTTTTTGAAAAAATACCTGGCTGAAATTGAAGGTGGAAGATTGCGTGGACATTCTGTGTGTTGAAGGATATTATTGATGGTTTTAGCATAAAATGAAAAATGAACTTATATGAACAGGATTACGAACATGGATTAAACAAAAGAGTTGTGTTTAGGTAGGATTTTTGGCAAAGCATTATTCTTTGGCCTGTGTTTGAAACTATATTAAATAATAAATTAACTGTAACAGTAATTAAGAAAGCCCAAAAATTATTTTATGTAACATCTGTATAGTCTTCGGCTGACAAGCATTTGATAAAGTTCTGTCATATTGAAGATAATATCTACTTAAATTTAATATTTCTTAAATTTTTATAACAGATTTTTAATTGAGGCAAGATACTCAGGTGGTAAGCAGAGAATAACTACTGAATTTGTTAAGAAGATTATTTATTTAAATTGATACACATTTTAATATCTTGTAGTCCCAACTGTAATTTTAAGATTTGGTTAACATGGAACTGACATACGCAAACCGTGTTCTAAAAAAGAGCAATATGTAGTTCAGGATCAAGATCAGATTCTTTTTTGTCCAGAAATGAGGAACCAGTATGAATTTAGATTTCATGGATCCGACAAGAAATAAAATTCAAAACCATGTTTCAAATTGACGCTCGGGCTTTGTACATGTCAACTATAAATCAAAGAAAAAACTGAGTACGCGAAAAATCATGTTTTTTCAGTATCGGTGAAACGGACACATATAACTCGGACCAATTTTTTTTTTCAGAATTCTCCTTGTTAAGAAAGTAATATAAAAATTGAGGAGACCTCGAAAAAAGCTAATTTTTATTCAGATGATAATGCTGATTAAAGCTATTTATATTAGTGGTAATAAAATACTAATTTGGAACATGTTTTATAACATTTCTGATACTAAAAGTTCAATTTTTCCTGGGGTAAATAACTCTCCCCTCGAAAATACATATTGCGTGCACTACAGCACTAAAATAAAATGAATTGAGGGCAAAGACATCTATCGGAACTGCATCTAAATGTTGTTTGGAGCAATAAGTCTTTTTTTAAGCTAAACGAACGTGATGACATTTTTGATGAGACCGTCTATGCTATGAAGGAAATGATATTTATTTGATTCGTATTACAGCATAAATATGTTTCGTGCAACGAAAGAACTATTAATTCCAATCATTTTAAAATGATTGCAAAACGGAACTTCAATCAAACGAAACAAGAATAAAATCATTGGAAAAAAGGCTTAATAATTCTTAACTACTAAAACAAAACATAATGTGTATAGAAAAGAAGTTTCGCGAAATAAACATAATACAAATATTAATTTCAGCAGTTGTATTTTTAATTTATATTTAATCGATGAAAACACGGCACAAATAGAATACATTGATTCTATTCTTATTGTTCTTATCTCCATTCTTTAATTCGAGAATTGACACAAAATGTGTTCGACTCGCTCTTTCTTTCCTTCTGGAGCAACTCGTACAATTTAACCATTTTGCTCTTTATCTCTCTTTCATTCAGCATTTTTGTTCAATTTTATCGTGAACTCACTCGTACATAAGTTATCAATTATCTTGAATATTGCGATGGTTTGAAGAAAAAAGTTTACCTAATTATGAATTGTTTATTACAAATATTAATTTCAGCAGTTGTATTTTCAATTTATATTGAATCGATAAGAACACGGCACACTATAAGAAGTCGCACAAATAAAATACATTGATTCCATTCTTAATGCTCTTATCTCCATTCTTTAATTCGAGAATTGACACAAAACGTGTTCGACTCGCTCTTTCTTTCCTTCTGTAGCAACTCGTACAATTTAATCATTTTGCTCTTTATCTCTCTTTCATTCAGCATTTTTGTTCAATTTTATCGTGAACTCACTCGTACATAAGTTATCAATTATCTTGAATATTGCGATGGTTTGAAGAAAAAAGTTTACCTAATTATGAATTGTTTATTACAGTATGTTTATGCAGTTTGCATTGTAAATAATGTTTTTCAAGTAATCGAGAAACTCAGAAAAGACGCATGCGCATGTCTTCCAAGCAACGCAAAGCCACGCTTTTCCTTGTAGTATTCTCGCACATCGTCTATGTCGAGTTCTATGTATTTTTTCCGAAGATATTTCAAATATATGAGTGGATAATGTAAGTCCATTAGAAACCTGCTCCGTCATTAAACCGTTTGCGAATACTGATTTATCTGCAATCACACGATTAACATTTTTTTTCTTTCAATTGGGAAAAAAAATTCGGTTGGCAAACAATTTTTTTACTTTTTGTCTAAATTTTATCCTAAAATAAATAGTATAAAAATTTATATAAGACATTAGTGAAAGACCAAATTGATATTTTATTAAAATGAACAGTGGACATCTATTAACATAAGAGATTAAGAAAGAATAGATTTTTCCAATTGATAACGCAATCTATGAAATTAAAGAAAAAAACGTTTAGATGACTCTTTACTCTCATTAAATTATTATCTAACGGAGTTAGTATGTCTGTAGACTTTGTTCCATTTTGAGACTTGGTATCTCATATTTCAAAGAAAGTAAGCCTTGTCCAGTTACGAAATAGAATAATGTTCCCTAAATTGTCACATAGCAACAATCATTGAAATCATACAGCAAAATCCACTGAAAAGAAAATAGTTACAAGAAAAGCATCTTCAGGTACAGGATCTAACGTATTCAACAGTTCTAACAATGACTGCCAGAACAATACTCAAAACACAATGAAATTCTCTTTGGTAACATTACATAAGAGAACTCTCAATGTCATGTCCAAAAATGAAACATTCTCTCTCAAAATTGGATTATTTCCAAAGGTAAAAAAACTTGAGATTCATTTAGATAAACATACTTGAATACTTCGCGTCCTTATTATGCAAATTTTCAGGCTGACATCTGCAGATTAATTTCCTCAAATTTAGTTTTTTATTTTTGACTTTAATGATAAGGTTTGCTTCAAGAAGAAGAAATATTAACTTTTTGCGATGAGAATGTTCCCAGCACATGAGATGAAATTCAAAATTGACTTGCAGGGTGTTATTACAACCACCGTTGCTGTAAAAAATACGAATAAGAATTCAGGAAGACAAAAGTCATTTTTATGTCATTATTTTCAATTCTTTGGTTTGAGAATTGATTTCATTTCATTGAACTACAAAAGGTCGAAATTTTAAAATATGGTGAACAACCTTAAAACCTAATCACTTTCTTATCATAAAATGAGTTGCCATAACTTTTCATCAATTTAATTCTTGTGCTTTATTTTCAGGGCTTCTTTTTGGACTTCTACGATATATCGCATGGCCACAAACTTGGAATTTGCAAGGTATGTGTAACAATTTTTTTTATATATTAGTTTTCAAAATAGTTAGGGGCAAATAAGATACAATCTAGAATTGAAACAAAAATTTTACCGACCATATTTGACAACGAAATTTAAAAAATCTGACGTGAACATCACGTGACTTACTTGTACATCATTGGATATATATATAATACGATGTGATTTTGTGTTTGATCTTATATATCATTGGATATATATAATCAGACACAAAATCTCATCGTTCCACAGTTACGCGTTTTGGATTTACCCAAGAGATTTTAAGAATCTGTCAAATAAAATGCGCTTTCAGCCAAGTCGGTTGCTATGGAAACAGTAGGCCATTATTCATATTACAACATTCCTAAATATTGATTTCCAAAATTCTACGACTACCAACAAATCTGAATTTATGCGCAAAATTAAAAAATAAATTCCTACTGAAGTGCACTTCCGGTTCAGTCTATTGTTATGAAAATAGTTGGCAATCATTCAATGCTACAGCAGACTGAAATACCAAATTTCAATATTCTACACCTGATCGCTTCGAATTTTTGCGAAAAATTCCGGCTCGGTGGATCTTAATAAAAATAGGATATGAGCATCTAGACGGTATAATCGTCCTAAATACTGGATTCTAACAATCTATACGTTCAATCGTTTTGGATTTACGCGGAAAATTCAAAAAATGTTTCAAATAAAGTGCTCTTCCGGCTTAGTCGATAGCAATCATAATGCAAGGTGTACAACTAGATATTACAAAAGTGCCTAATACAAAATTTAAATATTCTATGACTGATTGTTTAGAATTTATGCGGAAAATTCAAAAAGTCTCTCATATAAAGTGCACTTCCGGCTCAGCCGATTGGTACAAAAATAGAAGATGACCATTTAGATGCTACAGTAATTTCAAATGCTGAATTCCAGTATCCTGCGGCTGATCATTCTGGATTTATGCGGAAAATTGAAAAAAAGTTTCAAGTAAAGTGCACTTCCAGTTAAGCCGATCGCAATCATAATGCAAGATGTACAATAAGATGATATAGAAGTGCTTAATACGAAATTTCAATATGCTATGGCTGATCATTCTAGATTTATGCAAAAAATTCAAAAAAAGTTTCAAGTAAAGTGAACTTCTGGCTTGGACGATTCCTACAAAAATAGCAGATAACCAATCTGATACAACATCAAGTTCAAATACTAAATTTCAATATCCTACGGTTGATCATTCTGGATTTATTAGAAAAATTCGAAAAAAGTTTCAAGTAAAGTGCACTTCCGGTACAGACGATTGGAACCATAATGCGAGGTGCACAACTAGACTCTATATCAGTCTTAAATACAAAACTTCAACATTATACGTTCAACCAGTTTTGAGATTTGCGAGATACGCACGCACGCATGCACGAACATACGTACCGACATCAAGCCAAAAATAGTCAGAATGGATTCAGGGATGCTCAAAACGGATATTTCCATCGAAATCTCGAACTCGATAGGTGAATTTTGTCGGTTTCACAATACTTTCTTGTACTTAGTACAAATAAGTAAAAATTGCCTGAAGGGACAATTGCTTTTTGGACTATATTTGTGATATTATAATCGGCAAATGATGTTGATGTTGACGATGAAAAGGCATTACTTGGTGAAAATTGAATATATCAGAATTTTTGAAATTTTTTTTTTAAATTCGAAAAATTAATTTCCATGTTCTCAGTTAAATAATTTCCGTTGCCACTGCCACTGGATAGATGGTTATGTAAAACTTTTTAATAAAATACAATATCTATTATTCCATAACTGCTAATAATTGAATTGCGTTATGAGTGAGTTAATGTAGTTTTGTTCTGTTCGTAGTAGACTGGCAGATAATTTGTTTCTTTGGTGAATGATACATATATTGACTTTGTGAAAAAGTTAGTGATTTGTTTTAAAAATGGGTGACGCGAACGGATTTAGCAATTATGAATTAGTGAACATAGTGCTAGTAAATAGAGAGCATGTTTATGCAGAACGTTTTCCTCAAAAGCGGTATCCTGGACATCGTAAGTTCTGAGCAATTTCTCTAATAATCATATAAATCCGAATTCCATGTGACACACTTATTTTTATACATCAATATCTTTGAAACAGATCAACTATTATCAATTGTAGAATTGGTTTCATTCAAAATAATTTTGATTGTTTATTTCACTAGTATATGTAATTTGGATTATTATCTACTTGTATTGCTAGTTTTTAATTGGACAGCGAGTCCAGTACAGTACTGAAAAAATACTGTGGGGATGATACCTGTAATTTTTCGAATTTTCAATCAGCATATTGAACAACATATACTCTTAACGTATTGTCACAAATGTGAAATATTTTAAGTAACTAGTTTACATAATTATTTATTTGAATTCGCTATAACTCTAAGTCGATGCTCAATTGTCGGGCATGATTGGCAGCCTATGGTTACTAGATGTTCGGTGGTTTCCAGGCATCAACTGTTAGACAATCGAATGTTACCCCATTGTTGGATTAGGCATATGAAAGCTTGAGCTAGGAAAGGAATGGATTCAGTACGAATAACTGTGAGCGATAAATAGTGATCTTATATAGTAAATATTGGCACTGTAAGCTGGGAAAATAAATTATTTACAATAAAATTTGTGACAGTATGTACCCGAAATCATGAAATATCCTGTATATAATATCCAACTTTTTAAGAACAGAGAGTAATATGGTTGGGATAATGTTTAATATAGGGTTTGAGACAACACTAAATCATTCACAAGCACAAGACTCATCATATGTTTTTGATCATCCTAAGGTATGGGCTCTATTTATTTATAGTCCAAACTCTGCATTGAACATCACTCTCTGACTAGATAATAAATTATACAATATTGTATATAAAAATTGCATAGTACGTGAATATTTTTTTTTTATTGAACGTTGTTCAAATGATAATAATAATGACAATACTGGGAATATTCGATTTACTCGAATATTTCAAAGAATCGAATACAAATTCGAGTACTCCTCGAATCAGCTTCGAATTAGAATTGCATCCTCATAAAATGTATTCTCCATTATTAAAGATGTCTTGCATAGTTTGATTGCTGATGATTAGGGCTCGTGCCAACCTCATTTAGGGTGATTTATCTTAATATATATAATATATAACCGTTGATGCGTCTGTTAGTGATCGTGTAACTTCCTAACGACTTGACCGATTGAGGTCATATTCCCACAATATATTTGATTTGTCGAGATGATGGTTCATAGATATGGAAGGATCCAATAGTTGACGCTGTAGTCCAATTATTTCATATTTATAATGTACGCACGTACACAGCAGCGGCAAAATATTTACTGAAAGTCACACCAAACAGTGGTCATGAGTGATCACTCATGAAACAACAGCAGATCCTCTAATTTTCATCAGTAACCACTGACAAAAAAAATACAGCTAGCTTCATACACATCATATGCTATTCATTTCACTTTGTCGTTCTGTTTGACGTTTGTTGTGCTTGATTATTGTTTTTACTGGAATGTATTTCATCAGAGAAAGTGCGTTCTTTTGTTTAATGAGTGAAGTCACTCATGGCCACTGTTTGGTATGACATAGACAATATGTAATAATAATTTAACGAGAGAGAGCTATAGAGAATGTTGAGACACAAACTGCAGAATGTGAAACGGGGCTATGGATAAAATAGAGATAGAGAATGAGTGGCGGGATTGAAATAATGCAGAATTGACTTAAAACAAGTAATACATGAATGTTTCACAAAAATAAATATTGGAGCTTGGACTATTGGGCAGAAAAACATGCGTTTTGTTTCAGTGATCGAGAAAACATGTTTAATAGGTCATCTCGCTGCTAAGTTAGCCTGCTAATGTTATATACTATTCACATATATTAATAAAAATTGCGAACAAAATGAGAATCATGAAAAATAAATTTCCATATGAATGATCAAATTCTAAATGTATAATATATCAAGTACCATTGAACTTAAATTATATTTTGATGAAGTATTAGTCATGGGATTGTAAAAATACGGGCAATTTAATTAATTTTCTAATAAATGACAATTTAGTCATGTTCTAATCTCCATAATGGTTTTGGAAAATTTAGTACCGTGTAGAACAGATTTACAGCAAACAGGAAAAGAACAACATAAAATTCACAATATCCGGAAACATAAAAGACGACAACCATCGACTAACAACCACAAACCATTGCATATAAACATGACCTTACGGAGTAGCACCAGGCAAAGGGAGAGAACAACCTGCTTAGAGCCTCAATTAACGATTAAGTAATGAAATTTAGCAGGGTGCTGCTAAATCAGATTACTTCAAGGTCAGTGGAATAACACCGTGTTCTAGCAGTTGGCTCTTGTTGACCAATGAAACACATTCGTAGATAAACCTCACCTGCCTTGCACTGTTGAGAGGTTTCTATGTCTTCCGCCATCTTTGATGTTGATGCAAAAGCACGTGGCCGAATGACGCTGTTATATAACCTCAATTTTAAGTGGTTTCTTGCTGTTTTGCATTTGGCCGAAGCCTGTTATTAGTTTATCAAGCAATGCAGATTTTTGAGGTGTTAAGGATACGGTTGTCAGATGTATCGCTATCTGCTATCTCATATAAATTGAGGGAATTTGAATAAATATATTTATCAACTTTTTTCAGGAGAAGCAGCTGGCTTGATGACATCACGAGGTTCGAATTATTTTTTTAGCAAAGCGAAAAACGGTATCAAAAATTAAGTCAATTTTCTTGTTAATTACATTCAAATTTAATTCCGCGTGTTTACTTTTACTACTAAAATTAATCATAGGTGTTTAATTTGGGTCAAATAAGGCTCAGATTAGGAATGTCAGATGAAGATCTTTTAAGGATGTAACGTAGATAATTTCTTAGGTCCTTATCAGGATTACCTTATGTTGTCTTGATCAGAATTACTTTACATGATCCTAATCAGGATTTCTTCAATGATTCTTGAAATTTATCGGCCAAGCATTTATGAAAGTTTGGTTTTGATAAAACTCGTTTTCCTGTAATTCTTTTTACTGACCTAAATTTGAGGGACACCTAAGTTGGCCCTAAATACAATAATTAGATAAAAACAAATAACATTTTTGAAAGCCTATCCTGAAAAGAACTTTAGTTGGTCCTGACTAGGATGACCAATTAAAATCAAATAACTTTTTCATAAGGTTATCATAAGAAAAACTCTTTTGATTCTGAGGATGATTACTTCTTCATTATGAGAAGATGACTTTATCGTTAATTACTTTTCATTGCATAAGGTTATCCTGACTCCATCCCGACATGGAAATCATAAAGTCCTTTTGGCACTTCAAACAAACCATGAACAAATTATAATCAGGTGAATGTTGACTAAAAAAGTTTGGAGATAATTAAAATTTATCTGTTTGGAATAAAATTATTTCTTTTCTTATAAATTCAATGAGTATTTTTCTGCGGATAGTACTTTAAGAATGCTTGTAAAAATCTCGTTCGAGAATTGTCGGCGGGAAACATCTCTGCTCCATCCATTCAATTCTGAGCGTCGATTGGTAGTCGGCACGCGCCACGTGAACTGGTCGACTATGGCGCCATGGAGCCACGTGCGATGCGTCGTGCAACGGCACAACACGCCCCGTACCCCGCAAACCATGCCATGACGTGTGCCAGGTGGTTGCTGGTTGTAATGCGGTCGCGACATGTGCGCTTTCTACAAACCCGGGATGAAATCTGGTATCCTGTTGTCGTTGTAGTGGTAAAGGTCCTCACAGACCGGAACTAGCCTAATAAAGAGGCAGACAGAGAGTTGGGTTTATGAAGAGAGGCCACAAATAGTTTTTAATTATTTATAAATGTGGATTTCATAATTTTAATTCTAGGCGTTTGCTCTACATTATTTGCACGATTACACTGATATTCACAAATATTAAGTGAACTGGATTGGTTGAATTAACTGAAGAAGCTACTTCCGGAAATTTTTGCTTATATCTTGAAAACTGTACAACAATCAAACGGGAATATAAAAAAAGAAATCATGCATTTAACCCCTCAGAGAAGTATTTTACGAGTCATGGGAAAAAATATAGAATGAGATGATTCTGTGATTTTTATTTCTCCGAAATCCTAAAGGCACCTCGCAACTGTCACTGAGAGGTTAATAATTATTTTTGTAGCCATTTTTTTGTTTGCTCAGTTTTAAGTCTGTGCACGATTCGTTGCAGATTTAGTGCTGCTGAAGGGTGCCGTATGCTGCACATATTTTTTAAAGATTTAATTTTTTAAGTCACACATATGGTAAGCAGAATACGTCCGCTGTCAAATCAAGAAAGATTCAAATGATTTATTTTGATTTTGCTTTGGAGGTAGGAAGATGATTCTTTTCTATTATACTCCATACTTCCGCCTTTTTTATGAAGAAGCCAGAACACAGTATATACAGGATGTTTCAATAAAATAAACACTATGGAGTAGCTCCTTCAATATTTGAGATAAGAAATATTCGAGAGAACTTGGGAGTACAAGACCAAGAAAAATATTGATTCTAGTATTTGTCAAATGGCATCACATTATACATTGTAATTTTTTTTGTATGAAAATCGGTCATATTTTACTTAATTTAATAATGAAGGTATTTGTGAATAATTGTTATTAAATGATAAATTTTTTTGAGGCAAATAACTTTCACCGTTGGGATTTTTTAATATGACAGTCCTAATTTTTTCACAAAATTAAAAATAAAATTCATTTTTGAATGTCTCATTTATTTAATATTTGAGTGAGAATTTCTGACAATCAGACAAACTGTAACGGGACTGACAGGATGCCGTACTGGTCCCCTTATGGAATGAATATTTCGTATTATTAATCGATTTCTAATCGTTAAATACATAAAAAAATAGAAACTTTCAACATCTTTCAAGTTTTTTGTACGTTTCTTGTTGATTATTTAATAAGATAATATTTATATCAAGTTCGTACACCTGTTAATTTTAATCAGTTCTTGTTATAAAATGATATTTAAATATTTTTTATTCGACTTGTACAGGTGTACTTTATGGAACATATTTCGAGATTTCTTTTTATAATAAGAGAAATTTTAAAACTTTGGAATTTAAGTGGAAATTTTTGGTATGATTGCTCCTTGATAATTAATTTTTATTGGAAGGAAAACTACATAAATAATACTTCTCGGCTACGATTTCAATATTGTATTCAAGAAGGATATTTTCAATTAGAAAATGTTATTATTATTATTTAATTTCAAATATGCAGGGTGCTGAGTTCAAGGACGTATATTGCAATATCATTGTGCTTTTTTATTTTTAAATAATTGAATTATCTATAACTATTGTAGCGTAAAATATTATTCACCGTACCTTTATTAGCAAACTGCGTGTGGTTCGTTTGGAGGCTAAATATGTGCCGCGTACTTCAACAATTATTGGTGACAGTGCAATGCGGGGTTTTGCGATTTGTCTGGTACAAGATTTGGATTAAAATATTCGTCTTGCAAATTATTGCATAGATGTGTAGATTTTATAGTTTATTTTATTGTTTAGTGCCGAATTGAATCAGAAACGTATTTCACATTTTTCTCTTTTCTTGTACATTTTAATTTTTATTATGTGATACAAAGCTCAGATAACTGGCTCGTCTTCAGCCTATGTTCTAAATTTCATTATCCTGATTAAAATTTTATTATTCACAAATATTTTTTTTAACGATTTGCTTAATTTCAACACTTCTTATCTTCGAATGCGCTTAACAGGAACTGTTTCATCCCTTCACCGCCTATGTCCGGTACTTCACAAAGTTCTTCTGTTATATATAGGGTGAACACACCTTCCTCCCATATATAAATCGGTGCATTGTCATTTGCTATCGTTCGATGCACAGATCACACACCTGAAAATGGCACGTGCACTATATGCTATCATAATGTAAACTGTAATTCAATAAGGCCATTGTTACACTAGAGAAAAAAATCTGTATTTTTGTGAACTTATTTGATAAAATCAAATGATTTATGATACACAAATAAATTAATTATTTGAATTAGAATTTTATATTAATATATCTTAGAATAAATTAGAGTTAGTAAACTTTGCAGGGTCTAAACTGATGATAAAAATTAATATAACCCATCAGGTACCGAATTAAAGAATTCTAAATGCATCCTCCTAGTTCTACTACAATTTTCGTTTATCTGTCAGTACGCTCTTAGTTAAAAAAAATATGAGGTTGTAAAAGAATTTCATCGATTTTAAAATTTTTGATTTTGATATCTTAAGTACTTATTAGTTATGATCACTCGTATTAGGCCTGTTTTCAATTTTTATCCTCTTTTTTCAATAATAACATTTAGAATAACATATGGAAGCGTTACGAAACCCTTGATGCGCATTATTGCTCTTAATAACAAATATTCAAATGCGATAGATAGGACGGCTTCTATTGTTTGTATAACTTCCTCAAATAACAAGATTAACAAAAACTGGAACCAATATTTTAATTTTAACAGATTTTCTAATATCCTCTTCAAAGGGACATCATTTTTGACATTCCTGCCTCAATTTGACACACGTGTTAATGTGAAGCTCGCACGTGTCTTCTGTCCAGCTAAGTAGATGATATTTCATTTCATTTCCTTTCCAAATATCTCTTAAAACTATTCCGCAAGCCTGTTGATGCTTAAACCATCCCCTCATTTAAGAACTGGATCAAATCCTCAAGATCTCGATTCAGTTCTCGGGTAACCGGAAGTCTGTTTCCTCTTCCGCAGTAGCTGAGGTTGCAGAGGAAGTGCTATATTTAGTAAGTACCTACAAGGGTGCGAAGGGAAAGGGGAAATGCACACCTAGCGTTCATTCAGCAAAACCACTTTGCGCAGCTGTGAACGGACCTGTGTATAGTGTTTCTGCCACCATGCAAAATATTTTTAAATGCCTTGAGAGGGGTTCCTGAGTAAATAATATACTAAGGATAATTTATAAAGTTCAAATTTTCAGAAGACTAGTTGTTTTCTAAATGTCAACTTCTGCTGCGTGGTTGTCAAAATATGGGAGTGGAGGGATGTAAAACAAATTTTGTTTATAACATGTACATAAACCAGTATTATATTTGGATGAATATTTGAATATATTGAAATTTCTCTAGTTTATACACTTGTTGCATAAATTATTATCATAAAGTAATAATGAATAATAAAAATAAATTATTTTTTTAGTTGTTATCTGCAAAATAAAAAATTATAGTTCCCATGTTAAAGTTGGGCTGTAGCATATCTATCAAAATTTGGGAGCAGGTGTTTGTATCTTCGTTGCACCTTTAAGGAAAGCCCACCTTTTCCTCTTAAATACTTCAATCTCATTTCAAATAAAATCAGGTTCTTCATCCATTAATTCATATCAAAAAAATACCTGCCAACCTGCATTTTACATTAATTTGAAAACTCATTTTGGAGAAACTGTCCCGTTAGAACTGGCATTATTTTTCCAAATTGCACAATAATTTCGATGTTTAAAAAAGCACTATTGAATATTATTAGCAAAACGCCAGAAATAAATATTTTGGTAAATTTTCTATTCGTATCAATGAGTTACTTGAATATTTAATATTCATATTCATTATTTTATAGAGTACAGGTAATCTAAGATTAAGTTTTGTCATACTTTGTGACTCTATCTGAACAGTTCTGATTAAAAGTCAATGAATGGTATATTTTTATCCAATCATGTAATAGGAACTGATTGTAGTTGCCCGAATTATTCTATATCCGAATAGGAGATGAATCAAATGGTGAATATTATAATTATACAAACAGAGAAACTCTCAATCTTTCGAATACATATAAAAATTATTGGTTAAAGAAATAAAAACATGCTATTATTGATAAGTTGATAATGCACTAAAACAGATATAGATTTAGAATGACATCACGTAGTTCATCGTATTTTATTCATCAAATCTTTTCATTCGATACCCATGTCAAGGGTATTGTGAAGAAAAAAGTAATCCGTCATTTTGGGGCCTCCGCCATATTGGACTCAAATATTAGATATGCTATATTGTATTGTCAAGAGATGTACGTAAGTCTATCAAATTTCATCAAAATTAAATAGAGAAAAATGGGACAAAAAAAATTTTCTAGGTTTAACATATGTAGATGTAAGTGAAGCTTATGAAAGATGTGCGTGGTAATCCATGAAAACTTTTTAGAGAAATGCAAATTATAATTCATATTATTTCCGTATGAAATTCACCTTATTACAATTTTTATTTCGTTATAGCTACTCATATTCCTTAACACCATCACAAACAGATTTGTTACTCAAGTCTCTAGACGTTATACTATCATTTAATTTGGTGGTTCACCTAAATTAGGCCAGTTGTAAATGTGTATGTTTCCAGACTTAAAAGATAATCATTTTCAGTCATGTTCTGGATGTTAAAAATCGTAATATTTTATTGTACATATATAATATCAACGTTGTTACATTAGGATCCATAAGACGGCTATACTGTATTTTATTGTCGTCACAAGAGGAATTTTAATTTTACGTTCCTCGTACGAGCCCCTATATAATTTTTGAGCAGTGTAACTTCGTTATTAGGGTCAAAATTATTTGATTTCTATAATATTTCTACAACGTTGTAATCTAGACTACTTTGTTTACATAGTTTACCATGTTGAATCAACCTAATACTGACTTATATTATAGCGTGTATAGAGCTAACTGGAAGGATGGTGGGACGGGCATCACAGCGGCCAGTTACCGAGCAAATACCACAAAATTTTGCATGTATAAAATGGAAAAAATATTTTCATTCCACGGTCTCCACATTTTCAAAGTTTTCTTAAGTAATAATTTTTTTAATTCACAAACAATTCGTAGCTAATATTGTTTTGGTTTGAACTTCTTTTCTATGGCTGACTAATTAGTCATATAACAGAATACAGATCACTCAGATTTGGAGAGTTGCACTTATTGTAACTGTACATTGTATATATATTCACACTTATTGCAAAATTTACTAAGTACATATTTTACTAGCAGGTACAGTCATCCCCTGCTGTGGCGGTGCGGCCTTCCAATTAGTAAGTCAGTCATCCTTCCAGTTAACACTATACAGTTATACATATTAACACTGTATTATAAGATCTGATTAACTTTTTAATTGGTGGTTCATTTTTTTTGCGAATTTACTTGGTAGCCCTATGCACAACACCGATCACTAATCCAGTTGTTAGTTTATACGTAATCTCTAAACGTCAACTCATTCTTTGTGTCAAAATCTGCAAATTGAGGGACTTATATACCTGTATGCAACTTAAAAATTATGTTACTCGGACAACAATTAAAAAATATTTGGTTTGATGTCATAATTTTTCAGTTTACATCCTTGTTGCATAAATACCTATTAATACCACACTATAATAGTATGACAAATGAATTATTCATTTTTATTGGTTGTAATTATATTTAAAATTGCTAATTGTGTAAAAGAAATTGTGTTTTTTTATAATTAAAGTGCGCTGAATTGTTTCAAGTTTCCTATCACCGATGTGCAGAAAGCGAATCTGCCATTGGGAATGCAGTAAAAGTGAATTATTGCATTTTAATTGTTTCTAATAATTACGAATTAACCCATTCACTCCAGTTAACATTTTCCCATGAATTGCTACATTGAAATATTTGATTTGTAATGTTTATTGATTATTGTACTTTTAAGAGACGGACATTGATTTAAGCTCATAAATAGATACATCTCTGAAAATGTTATCAAAATTGGTAATTTAAGCTTTATGGAAGGTAGTAGTGGAAACTGTCGTCAATGTTAATATTTCTATTCCTCGTCTCCAAGTAAAATAAAACCATGTTTCTTGAGCTGTGACGATTCGAATGGATTCTACACTCCAGCTCTAGGTCTGAAGCTTCTTGGAATCATGGGTCCGTGAAGCAACACATGACGACATGGTACATTGTTTCGCATTACTAGAGTGTGGCAGACTTCATGACTGCCACGTGATGCCAACCGTCATGTCAGTCCATCCAGAGTCAAGATTTACCATGTGCCTATATTATATGGCTTCCCAATGATATTTGATACTGGACATTTGCACTCGACAATCTGGATTGTTTGCATTTTTGCACATGAAGCTATGACCCTGTTTTCCAAGAAATTATACATAAGAGTATAAAAATAAGTAATTATTTGATCCATTGGAATACAATTTTGAAGACGAAAAGAACAATGCATTCTAAATTGTTTTTTAAATAGTCCTACTTTGTTGAATTGCTCAAATAGTCATAGTACTCAGTAAACAACAAGCTCATAAAAAATTGTTTTTCACTTCGCTGAGGCGAAAACATATCTCCTAATGAGATTTTAGCTAGTAATCCATCCCACAAAAGAGAACATTTGGCAAAGTAGCATGGGGTATAAATGAGAAAAATGTTTGGAAATTGTAGGTTAAGTTACAGCTCCAGTAGCAAGATGTGTATGAAAGAAGATCGTTGATGAGATGAAAGCAAGCAGCTAAGCAGGTAGCGATTCTCGATCGGAAGAAAACAGCCTATTCACGTATTTTCACAGCCGGCACGTGCCGAGAACGAACCATATGTCTCTCAGGTCTTGGGTTTTCTCAAAGTTGCAGATGTTCGCATGCTGATATTTTGTTTGTCGCATCCAAAAGAACGTTTTTTTACCTGGATCTAGCGATCGCTCATTCGGAAGGCCATACGCGCATATGTTATGTTTTGTTGCCTAAAAAATCTACGAATTTCCAGAGAAATAATCTTACTTGAACAATCTAAGTGGGAAAATTTGAAAATACATCGGTCGTACATGAAAATTTGATTTAATATTGGTATGATAATGTTCAATTGTTCAGTGATGGAATTTATGAGAAGAAAATTTAGTGATTATGTTAATTTCAGGAAATAAAAGAAAACTCAACTTTTTACAAGTTTATTAAATCAAATAAATCCTATGTGCATCGTAGTGTCTATGCTTCACACATCGACATAGCGATTACATTCCTCTCATCCTTTTGTCGCCTAAAGTACCAAAATATTTATATTTCTGTGAAATAAACTGATGTTCCAAATAATAAAAGTTTGGTTGTAGTACCGATATTATCTCAAAAACTATTGGGCGAAATGAAATTAATAGAATCAGCGTAATTTGCTTATTGATATATGCTACTTCTTCAGTTTTGGTTCTGCCAGAAAGGTGGTTTTGCTATTTCACTGTGATCATAGAATTTTCTCAGAACACTTGTTTCCATATAAATATTAGAAATAACGTTTGATATTGCAGGGCTATTTTAAATATTGTAGTGCGACACAACTTTTTGAGTTGATTTGGATTAGTTTAGGTTTTTTTTTCAAAAGTTTGTGCTTTGAAATAAGTTCAAGATTAATAAATAAAATTTGTTCCTGATTTGCCTGAAGTTTCAACGATGTTATTAGGTTGAAATGAGGTTATTAATACGGCAAATTTGATGATCTCCATATCAGAACAGAATTGGAATAACCTTTCTCAACTGAAAGTTCTTCTCAGGATAATCATTTGAACAAGTAATTTGTGTTTTATCTTATCCTGTTCAGAATCAACCGAGGTTTTTCTCAAGATAATAATCTTATGAAAAATTTGTTTTTTATCTGGTTGTCTTACCCAGGACCAAACGGCTCCTCTCAGGATAACCTGATTAAAAAGTCATTCATTTTTTATTCGATCATCTTCAATACCAATCTCATGAAAAATTCATTTGTTCTTCATCAAGTTACTTTATTCAGCATAACCTAAACAGAAAGTTATTTGTTTTTGATCTGGCCAACTTTTGAAAAAAGAATCACAGGAGGGTGAGTTTTTTAAACACAAATTTTTCTGCCTGTTCGTTGAATATTGAAGAAATATAAGATGATCCTAGTCAGGTCCACAAAATTATCCTGATCAGGGCCATATAAGGGATCCTGATAGAGACTTAATGGCTTCTCTGCGTTACATTTTGATTTTTATGCAAGGGTAACCTGTGGGACATGTCATGTCCCCATAATAAACTCTATCAGGTATTAAGAAATAGAGTTGTGGAGGATTTCTTCAAATAGATAGCAATGGATCTTCACAAGCAAGACTGTAATAAATTCAAACGAATTTAAATTCCAACTTTTAACTCATGCTAGGTTATCATCATTTACGTATTTTCTATTTGAATATCGAAATTGGAATTGAAGAGGCAGGACGATAAAAATTTAGGGAATAGTAGCAGTTTTGGATCAATGTAAGAGTAAAAATAAAAGGAAGCAGCCTAGAAATAAAAAAAAATGCAATACAGCGCCTTAAACGAAAACGAAAATGTTATAGAGGCTGAAAATGAAGTAAGCAAAAGATATTATCTTCGAACCGCAGCGAGAGTGATGAAAAAATAAATTATATTAATATACAATTATTCAAATTCTTCATTTTATGTTTCCTGTACTTCGTTACAGTAGATGGTTAAATATTTAAAATATCTAACAAAACTGTATAACTTTAACCCCTTCGGAGATACCCAAGCGTAAAATGACAACAATAATATTAGTGGAACCGTTACAAAGCTGACTACTTCTTCAATATCACGTTGGAAGGTAAATTCTGTCATACAGTAGACACAGCAGGCATCCAACGTCTCCTTAGGTCGCGCAGATGACGCTGAAGCTGCATAGAACTTTGAGATCATAGACACCAGAAGGTGCTTTTCACTTCGCTTTTCACCCTTTTACGCTTGAGTACCGCTCGTGGCATATGTATACTAATTAACTAGTTTAACCCTTCCATATGGCCCTAGTAATGAGTAAACAGACCTTAAATAAAATGTCTTGTAATAGGAATGCAAGACATAGATAAATACATACATGAAAATTAATAGACTGAAATTGATGTCTTTAAATAAAGGGTTAATAGCTTATACGCTCAAATAATCATCTTAACCAACAGTTAGCAAATCGTAAAAATTCTGGAGTTCGTTAAGAAATGGGTCATTACGGTAATAATTCGTGATAATCGAAAAATTATAATTTATCAACGGAAAATTTAAATATAGTGCACGCGGGGCTTTGAAAATTACTTGATTAAAGTTTTAAGTGGTTTCAAAAGTCCAGAGTATTTTTTGTTGAAAATTATGTTGTAGTATAACATAGAAACTTTGAGAATTCGCTGCAGAAGAAATAGTGGTATGTGGAGTATGATTCACAGGAGAAAAAGCAACATGAATCTTCAGTTCGTAATGTTCAAACGTCTGACAGTGGCATAACAATCTAATGTAAAAAAATCCTACTATAATCACATTTGTAAACTAGAATACTTTTCTAAAAATTATTAAGAGAACCTTTTATGGTACATGTTGATTAAATTTGTAAGTTTTGAACATTACTCCAAATTTACAAAAACAAATGCGGTTGCTATGGATAGTAATTTGACATTTTGTTTGATAATTATGACCAAAATTTAATTTTAGTAAAAAGTAAATATTGATGAGTGATAAAAGTGAAAAATGAAGCGACATCAGTGATGAACACCTTGCTGGAAGACCTGTTTCGTGTCGTTCCCAGGGACTGTTGATGCTGTTTATAAAATGATTTAGAAAGGTCGACGAATTAGACTAAAACATTTTAGAGAGTGTCTAAATATTTCATACTTTTCGGATTGAATAAAATTTGGGTTCATCATTATGAGCTAGAAACTGAAGAATAGTCGAGGAAGTGTGATTACCTCTCTAGGATGAAAATAATTGAAATGATTTTGGTGCCTGTAAATTAGGATGTAGCAGCAGTTGAAGATTTTAGAGCTGAAAATCGTTTGTTGATATTCGGTAGTGAATAAAAAGTCACTTTTTATTGGCCAAATAGGACAATTGGTTTTATTTGTTATAGCTGCGATCAGTTCCAAACAAAATGGCTCAGATACCTGGAAGTTTGGATCAGGCAGCAATCGAGGATTTTAGATTGAGAATCGAAACTATAATATGTGACACAAGACAGTTAAACCTGCTAAATATGTGAGCAGGTGTGGCTGAGTAGCAGCAGCACACCGCAACACCGCTTGCCTTGGTCCGTACACCTGTCGCCGGCAGACACACTCGGTACACACACTACATACATTTATATACCACAATAATGCAGACGCTGGATAAGTGCGTAAATGGACTACATTGCCATGTACCAAAGATTCTGCGGGAATGACATCAAGAGCGCGACGCGCCCGACAATTATCTCAACAACAGAATCGGGTACAAATTATATTACCTATGAAAAAATGCGCGCTTGAAGTGAAAAACTATGATTGAAAGTAGGCACAAAATGTAAATTTCATATAGAATGTAAGCAAAAAAAAAAGTTTCGTGTCGCAGATCGATTCAAACAGATTTTACTTCAATGACTACATTTTTTTGCTTAAAATTGGTTTCAGATGGATATTGTGGAAATGAAATTGAAACTTTTACTATTCAAAAATAATTAGGATTCAAGAATATATTTACAATTCTTACTTATTTTGACAGAATATTGTAATACGTACAAATAATTGCAAGATATTTCTGCTGATATTTCAACTGATAATAATAAATTAAATGAATAGAAGTCTATAACTACATTAGTCATAAAAACTAAATTATATACTCGCTAAGGTGTGAATACATTTATTCTATAATTCAATACTTCAGTACACAAATGCTGAGAGCGTTTGCGCGAGAAAGCTTCACTCATACTTATGCAGTTACATCAACGAGACTTACGCTCGAAGTTTCAGTCAGCTTCTTCACATCAATAAACCATGAAAAATACAATTAGTAAACTTGGAGTGCAATTATTGCATCATAATTAAAAATAATGGGAATTCGTGCTAAAGATAACTGACGAGATGTAAAAAAGGTGGAAAAATGATTCAGCATCGATCAATAAATCATGATTGAATTTTACATGAGGTGCTTATTATATTCCAAATCTTTAAGTCCTTAAAGACACAAAACATGGACAAGAATGAGTTGAAACTTCTTGATATTTATATCCAATTGCAAGGTGATCATGTATGTAGCAAGTAACTAAGTACTTAATATTCGCCGAGCAAAAATAGAAAAATCTTTTATACATCATTTATTTAGATTAATACTGAATTTTTCATAATAAAAGATTGTGCAGCAGATGCTGCACAAAACCTGAAATGGCTAATGGTAAAGAAAAGAGACTGATCATTTTTTAATAATACAGATGTGTTTTGATTACTGGATTTCTACTTTTTCTTGTTTTCTGTAAACAGTGGTCTATGTTACCAAATAAATTTATGTGAAATGCACACAAATATCAAGATGTCTTTTAAGATAGTTTGAAACAAATTTATTCAGTGATAAATAAAATATTTTTGCTGTGTGAGAGGAAGGATCGAGCTTGCATGAATATATTACCAAACAAACGCATCATTTCCATTTGGAAAGTAATGTATTTGCTTAGACCTGATTGGAATTTTTTATTTAGACTTGTCATGGATCAAATCAGGTTATCCCTTCATAAAAATAACCTGATGAGGGTGTAACGCAGATCAACCATCAGGTCCTTGTCAGGATTATCTCATGTGGAGTATCTTATTGCATTATCAGACAAGTCTGATAGTTATTTAATCGATAGATTTTTTTTAACTGTAATCAGTTAAGAATTGGGACTTTTAACGAGTGCTCATACGAACAGTTCAAAGGACAGATATACATGCCATTTTCTAATGGGAAGTTCAAGTCGTAATAAGTATTCATAAGACAAAAATAAAAAAATTATATTAGTTTAGTGGAAGAGTTCCTCCATCCGAAAAGCTACAAAGCAGACCATAAGTATTTAACATCTGAAATTAGTTTTTTCAATCGCATTGCTGCCCAAATTATGACAGATGAAAATACTTCAAACATAACATTGAAAGGATTAAATTCTACATTTCAAGGATTAAATTCTACATTTAAAGGATTAAATTCTACATTTAAATATTTGTGTTTGACATTTCATAAATATTGCTCATTTGTAGTGATAGCCATGGAATTGAAACAAAATTACAAACAAATTAATGAGGTTTTGACTGTCAGAAAAGTCAGTTTTACTTCTTTGCGACTACTGTTTCATTATAAATTCATAAGAATGGATCATTTTTTTAGTAAAAAATAATAAAGTGGTATAATTCAGGGAAAAGTTCTAGAAAACTTGCATGTGATTTCTGATTTAGCTACAAATTTTAATGCTCTTAATGTTCTATTTAAAATATTTTCATCTAACGTGATAATAATGTCAAATTGAAACTACAATATACGATATTCAAAACTAATAGAAAAATATTTAAAAATTCAGAAGCACAAAATTCAAAAGTATATAATAACAATTGTGAGACCTGGGTATGAGCTCGTCAACAGCTTGTCGTAGACTTTGCCGACTGTGTCACTTCATAATAAAAGTAGTACCACGTTTGATTCTCTTCACATTCGCCATCGACGAAAAGAGAAATTTTTGTAGAGATGAAAATCAAACTATCTAACAAATCCTGATGGAAATTTTTAGATTTCTGTTTTGATAGTTGACTAATCAATAGAAAGAAAAAAATCATTAAAATTGGTCAAAGTTTGTGACCTGTAGCATGTCCTTATAAAAACAAACCAAAGTTCTGAGATGAGTGTGTAGGTAAAAATTCGTAATTAATATTCATGAAATTTGGTATCATTTTTTAGAGGAAGATCTTCCTCTTCAGAAAAATTATATTGAAAGTTGATTGTTTATAAAGATACGCAAAGATGTTTTAAATTTTATAGTAAGCAAATAAAAAAAAAAATGCATACTCTTAATCATCCGTTAATTTTGCATATTTTTTCTTCAAATATGTTGACTTGAAATGCTGTAAAATTTATGTTTATACATTTATTAAATGCTCGACCTTCAGACAAATACCCAAATATGTCTCATACGGGTAATTCCTTAATTAATTCAAATGTAAAAGAATAATTTTCTGCTATTCGTTATAAAAATACAAACAAATAAAATAAATTCAATACAAAATGCAGGTACTGATTATGTTAATGAAGGATTAACAGCTTTTGCATTGCAGTTTATTCTAATGTGTAGTTTTAAAGTATTACTAAAAGAATTAATTTCATTGATAATTGGTTCAAATTCTGTATATTTAATTTATTTTTGACATTTCGACTCTCTATTCAACGGTCTGTATCAGAAAAACAATCATACAAAAATGAACAAGGTAGGTATGTAGATAATTGAAAATAAGCAGAAGACTAAATGTGGAAACGTGGGCTCCACATTAAGTGCAGAAGATCAAAATTCTTCTGGCATTCACCCAAGATCTGAGGAAAACCCACGTGAAACAACCTCAAATAGACGAATTTTTCATATCTAGTCTTCTGTATATTTTTCATTATTCAGATACTTGCTTTGTTTATTTTTGTATCATTGGTTTTCAGATGAAGACTTTTGGATAGAGAGTCGAAACGTCAAAGATAAATAAAATATACGGAATTTAAACCAAAATATATTTTATTTATCATTTAATTCTGAAGAATATGTATAGATTGATAATATTTTAACAGAATAATTTGTTGTTTTATATGTTTTTTGATACACTTTTGGTCAGTATCTTTGAAAAATATTTATTATAAAAAATCAGGACAAAATATAATATTTCATCAACATATGTTTCTATTTATTGTATTTTGTTCCACTAATAATCATCAATGTATTAAACATTTTTTCAATAAAATAAAATACAAAAAATGCTGCATGAACCACGAACTGGACCAAATACTCAAAAAGAAAACAAAATAAATAACCAAATAATTGAGATTCTAGTGACCAAATATGTGATTTGATATCAATTATACTGATTATTAATTGAATGAATTATCGACTTATTATTTATAAATATCTTGACCAAATAAATACAAGTGATAAGCTATTACAGTTCTCAATAAAAAAATATAATTTGGTCGTTTCTCATAAATAATCTATATCGGAACAGTAAAAGTTTTGAGTAGCTATTTCACTGTGATCTTTTATGGGTAGCCTATTAATAATTCCGAAATTATTTTGTAATTAATAATAAGCTATAATGAACATTTTATTAATATTTCTATTGAAATTCCTATTACATATATGATTCAATTGTTTTTCCCACTTTACTTATATAGATCATTATATGGTATCAAATAAATCAATTGAAATTATTACTTCACACTCTGTTTAGTAGTGTATGTTTTATTATTGACTAGTAGGCCAGCCACGTGTTTTGAGGATAAAAGTAAATATATTTCAGCTAATTTTACGAGTAATCAAATTTCAAAACAGATTTTGGAAGAGGAAAGAAAGTAATACCATATTTTAGTTTTTATCATAATCTAAATTTGCCTTCGAATTATTTCCGTTCTTTGGTCTGTTCGTGTAAGAATATCTACATGCCACAATTCTTGACCAACTCTAGTGATTTTTTTCTATCTATTGATTAACTATTTTATTATGATTTGTCAAATAGTTTAGTTCCTATAAACAATTGATTATAGCATGATTATTCGTTATAATCGACTATTGTTAGCTTGTTATTAGGCACACATTATTCCCAAACACGATAAACATAGGAGTTAGATTTAAAATCCTAATGTAATACAACATAAGACAACAGAGAATCGGTATTTAAAAATATTGTTGACCAAATTTTATATTTTTAATGTTTCAAATAATTAGTTATAAATTCCAATCTTTTAATGGAATGGTCATAAAAATTGGCACATTTAAGTCGAAAATATGTGAACTATCAATTTTTCAATATATTTCAATTACTTTTATGGATAGAAAATTTATGGCTACCTTAATAATACCGATATTAAATTTTTGTATCAGTTCACTGAGAATGGAAGCACATAAAATATGCATATTTGAATTCATTGCCTTGGAAACTCATATATGATCAAAGAATGTTTTAAAATTGTTAGCATTTACATATACAGAGTATTGAAATCCTAAAAAGAAATAGTTATAATAAGTTGTCCATAGAAACAGATGACATGTTTAACTGTAGAAATGAAGAAAGATAGCAGGGAATTTATCCAAGAATCATAGGAAGTAAAAATTTTTGTGACGTCACTGGTATTTCGTTCGTATTTGAGCAAAAAAAAATTGAAAAGTATGAAAAATAGTATAGCCGTGGTTCGTGGTCGTATGCCACTTTGCACTAAAGCTTATGATCGCTTACAACTGTTAGATTAGAATGTATTATTTTGTTAGGGTAGGTGGCATACGACCAAAAACCACGGCTATCCTTTACTTGTTTCATACTTTTCAGGAGCGTTATTTTTCAGTAGTCTGGTTTTAGTTTTTGAATTTAATTTTTAATTTAAATTATTTTGGGGGGTATAATTCTAAAGTATTTGCAGAGCCATTTTTTATGTATGTTTTTTGGATAGGTTAGAAGAGAAGATATGTTTGGCTCACATCTGAGGCGTAATTTTAGAAATAATTCCCAATTGTCGGGTGCATGCAAGCAATGCCACGAGCAAAGGCGAACAATATATACATATTTGAAATGTGCTGATTAAGCTCTTTCATTTGATACCCAACAAGGCTCCATGAAAAAAAACGTTTTTTTCAGTTCATGACTTTATGTCCTATAGTTGACGCCATGTTCAATTTAATGTGACGTCACATAGACTTTACCCAGCAGACGATAAAGACGCTTTCAACAATACCTCACTTGCCAAATTGTGATAAATAGTTGAGAAGTAATTAGGGAACAGATGAACATACATACTGGTCAAAATATTTATATGAGCCTTACCCTCCAATTGATATAAAATAAGAGTGATCAATACGAAAGAATTGTATCCCAGCTTAAATTTGTTCCTGATTGGTTTGTAGTACCATGAGGACCTTATTAGATTAAAATAATATTCACCTAATGAGTTCCATATCGAGATAGAATCAGGAAAACCTTAAGCAATGAAAAGTTAATTGTAATAGGGTTATCCTGATCAGACCTAACGAAGATTTTTCAGGATTGTCTTATAAAATGTTAATTCATCTTTTATCTGGTCATCTTGCTCAGGAATCCTTAGAAGAGGAGAAGGCCTTAAGAGATCCAATTTTATTTATTTTTGTAGTTAAATGATCTTTTTACTTTAGAACGTTTCGGGATTCTACAGTTCCCATCTTCAGCTATATAACAAATACATGACTTATAACAATAAGTAATAAATTTTTTTATAATATCTAAAATTCTTTGACATACCTTAAAAATGTAAAAATATATCGAAGTACTATCCTTAATGGTTATAATACTGTGTTGACAAAATAAAAATCTGTGACAAATACACTGATGGAGTCCAAGTACATGGTTTGTAAGTACATATTGTTGAATACATTTTTATGTTCTAGATTTTTTATCTGCTCATCTTATTTAGGACCTGCTGGTATGATATTATTCTCAGAACAAAAATGTTATGTGTACTGTAGGTTATCCTGATCAGGGCCACTTAAAGTAATTCTGATCAGGACAGGAGATAATCTTGATAAGGACCTGATAGCTCCTTAGCGTTACATCCTTACCAGGTCCTCATTCAACAGTGCCTATCCGGACCTTATTCGTATAAAAAAATAATCTGATTTGATTCATGTTATTTAATTTAATACCACTGAGGTCACAATTGGATTTTGTAGTTCAAAAGAATCATATCTTGCTAAATAGATGAAACTTCCATATAGTTTTTCCACATATCGACTTAGGTGTTGTGTTGATGAGGAATAAGAAATAGAAGAAACACTTAATTGGGTGAAATTTTTTGGGTGGTGATATCTTTTTACCACGTATATGCAATACCCTATTTCAAATGTGTTGCAAAAGTGAAGCCAAAAATGTAATATTGTTAGAGAGAGAAAGTAACTGTGAGATAGATTGAGGCGGGCCCATGGAGTTAAATGGCTAGGTTCGATTTATTTAGTATTGGGAAGAAAATGTTTTGTGACAAATTGTGATACTGGGTACAGAACATGTAAAGAGAAATTTTCTCTTTTTTCTGCACCCAAAGATGATATTTTATTAAATAAGCAGCGAGAATATCATAAAAGAATGCTCGTCTGGAGATGTAAAAGTGAGAAGAAATCATTTTAAAATTATATTAAAATTAAAGGTTATATCAATGTCTCAAATTATTGAACGTATCTAATCTAAACTTTAAGTGAAAAATTCAACTTCAAGAAAACTCCTAATCAATAAAGAATATAAATATTTCTATTTATGTTTCAAAATCAATGGAGATGTGATAATTCTCTACTAATTCACCGTACAGTATAGTATGGAATTGTTTAATTATGTGACAAATATATTATTACAAATACCTTTCAAATATTTCCGACTAAAAGAAAATGCATGTCCGAGTATTTTTCCAAATTGCCCGAAATATTCAAGCGTCTCTAAAAAAACAAGGAAATCTCTTGTAGAACAGGATGGATCTTTGAAAAAGCCCAAGCTGTGCAAAAAAGAGAAAGATATTAAAATGTAGATAGAATTCATCTTCCATTTATTCGATTAAAATCATTTTTAATTTTTAGTAGAAGACACATAAACGCTAGAAATAAATTTAAATCCAGAGCAAAACTTGGATTCGGAGGACTTGTAGGAATTTATTCGATTTGAAAATTATATTCATCGAAGAAAAACAAATTTTCATCAATGAGAATTCAGGAGATTTTTGCTAAGTTCTTTGTTAATATTTTCCTCTCGTATATAAGAAATTGTTTGTGTGTATTTCCTCAATTTTATTACGCCCATTGTAATATAAAATATTCATAAAATTGTTTATGTATCTGTTATTCATAATTAGAAAACTTTTATCCAAAGAAACGTTTATAAAACATGTTTCATAATAATGCACTTTTTCATTGGAGATATTAATGAATTGATATGTTAATTTTCTTTTACTTTTGCCTTTCATTCAATAAATAATAAAGTATTTGAAGTAATGAAAATATTGAATTTATCTGGCAATTGTTTTTTATTGAAAAAAATTTAAATATAATCTCAATTCTGTATATGTAGCATGCAAAGCTAGGTCCGCTCTCGCTATTTTTCTCACGTCTACCGCATTACATTTTAGGCTTCATGTTTTCCAACTGAGTGTCCGCTCCACTATTATTCTCCTTCGCGCTTTTTACTAATTGATTTAAAAAATGCATGAACATAACTTCTATACTACAGAAATTAATTTGATTCTTCAAACATCATCACTTCCATAAATTAATGAATAAATTGTACAGCATTCATTTCAGACAAATAATGCTTGTAATATTTGTTTTATGTATTTTGGAATTATATATCATGAAGCGATATTATCAAAGAACAGAGGAAACATTGGCATTCCACCACAATTAAAATATGAGACACTTTCATCAAAATAAGAAAATGTATAAGCAACGGAAATAATCCCCAAAAATACAGTTTTTGTACCCTTATATAGATATATACTTGTATAAACGTCCTTCCTTCCGTGTTGTTATATTATCATAAAGTATAATTATAACAGTGTTTCTCATGCGCGTTGCATCAAATAAAGTTAGTCCATTCCTCATGTAGAATGAAAAATTAGTTATTTTTGGGGTTTTTGTTTTACTTGTGCTATGATACCTTCAAGTTTCTAGGTCAACCGGAAGTACCCTATAGGTTTTGATGTGTCAGTCAGTTAATTAGTGTATTAGTGTAAAAATATACTTTGAAAAGCTGATATTAATTTCAACTCGATATCTCTAGCCCTTCTTAGAAAAAGGGTCTTGACGGACTGACAGGCGGACAACATGTTGATCCGTTTTTGCATGCTGAAGCACGGAACCCTAAAAATGACAAGAAAAATAGATTTCCAATGTACCACAATGTTTTTTTAATCGCGCTTCTAACTGATATCCTCATTTTCTCAAACCCTCTCAGAAAAAATATCTTAGATAAGAATGGAAGTAGAATAATTTTGTGTTCGATTTCTACGAGCAGTATGAATGTTTGAGTAGTCGAAATGAAAGTTATAATTTTAGTGCAGCACAAATGATTACTTGATATCAAAATTTGTATCTTCACTATCAGCTTTTCGTATAATTATGGTCGAATATGAATTTAAAATTGACATTAACAACCATAAAAAAATTACAGTTAAATTTCCTTGTTTGATCTTAAAATGATACATAATTATCACGAACAGCCGACTCCTCCCAAAGAGGAAGACCGGAAGTCAAATTAAAATACAGGTAAATGTCAACTTTTCGATTTTTATCCAATGACGTCACGGCACGTCACACCCCATCATGTAAATTGTGTTAAATTTCCTTCCTCGATGAGCAATCTCCCAATTAATCGTAATAAATAAAAAAACCGTTTATTTTTGCATATTCTAATTTTGTAGCTGTACAGCGATGTTTATTGTAGTGTTACGTTCACCTTGCAGGTGTCCTAATTAATTAAATACCTTGCGACCTGAATAGTATTTTAAATATTCTGTCAAATGCTCAGGACCTAAAATTTCAAGTTCAATGTGTTCAGTAATTTTTTTAATAATCTAGAAGTGATACGTATAAAAACCATTTGATTTTAAGCAGCGTACTAGCATAAGTGTAAATGAAATCTAAATCAATTAGATCTACTTTTTCAAATAATTTATTCTCAAAAGTATTTATACTCAGATGATGGAAAAAGGATATGAGTTGTATTTCAAGAGAAATTGTTGTAAAAAATTGAAATTATAAACATTTTTTGCAAAGAACCTACCTCAATATAAATTATTGTAAGATTATTATAAATAAAATTACATTTTGGACTGTTACTATGGACAAATATTTTTAATTCAATTACATATCTGCAATACTCATTACTCATTTTCTCGAATGATTGCATACATTTTTTGTGGCACATACAATCACGTTTTTGTATCAAAGGTAGCAATATTCTTTTAGTATCAAAATCTGAATGTTCTTGCTGCTGCGGTACCAGCAGTAGAACTTCCGTCACACTGTCACATACGTAATTAACCTTTTAAGCTCCGTAATGCAAACATATTGAAAAAGTACAAATCCATCCTTTTCTTGAATGCATGAGCTCCATTCAACATACGACCTTTGGTAATCAGATGACAAGCATCTCTAACCCAACACCAATTACGCTCTTTTATTATTTCCACTCAGAAACATTGTCTGTAAAACAAACCGAAAATCAAATTAATTTATTTATATATTTATTTAATTAATCGCAAATACGCTTCGCTTCAGTTTTAACATTTTTTTAACGGACAAACAGTTGCCTGGTTTCAAGTCTCCTACAAAAGGCATTTTACTATCCTTGCGATTCAATATTTGCCAATCCTTTCGCATTTGCGTATAATATTAGCATAAGAAAACAATCAAAAGTAACAAATCCTATTAGTAGAAAGTGCGCATAACAATCTGTTTACATTAAGTGAGTAAACAATTCGTTGTATTACCAACAAATCCATAACAAACAACATAATACTCATAAGAACACACGTACGTGCGATCTGCGAACCATAGCGCTTAGCGCTTATGTAGAGTGCGCTGACCGCACACACACAATCATAGAGAGCAAGAGCGCTTCTTCATATGTAACGTAACGAGAGAACGTTCACTCAAAATGCACGTTTGAGGAACATTTCACTGTCACTCAACCAACTTTCATATTATGTGCTTCGCGATTTAGTTCTTGAAGCAAGAGACAACGTAATTTTCCGGAAATATAGCAACGACTGGAATTTCGAATGACTTCAATTTTTTGGTGAAAGAAATCCGGATTGATTAGATTAGCTTCCGTGCCCTAATCAAACAAAAATTGAATCTATTTTAGGGTTGCGATGTGATGGTAAAGTACCCAGACGATTGCACGTACACGATGCACTGTGTTAGCGAATCTATTGAAATCAGTACATCCGTGCAAGCGATACACAAAATGACGTAATGTATGTTGCACACTTCAACATATGTTTATTGGTCTTACAAAGGAGCCTCACCTAAATTTGCCTCAAAAAACTTTTTGAAATCTTGAGTAAAAAAGTCATAATTGATTGGATTTGCCCGACTAGACCCTGATGAGTTCCATATCGGATAGAATCAGGATATCCTTATGCAATAGAAAGTTCTTTGCCATAAAGTTATTTTGATCAGGCACAACTAAAGTTCTTCTCAAGATTCCTTTTCCAAAAAGTTAATCATTTGTTCAAGACCTATTTATTGATAAATAATTTATATCTGGTCGTCTTGTTCAGGATCAGCTGGGATTCTTCTTAGGATAACCTTATGGAAAAGTTATTCGATTTTAATTTAATCATCTTGTTCAGAACCAACTAAGGTTCTGCTTAGAGTAACATTATGAAAAAGTTATTCGCTTTTCATCTTGTTATCCTGATCAAATTCAACTGAGTTTATTATGAGGATAACCTCATGAAAAGTATTTTTTTTTATCTGATTATCCTATTCAGGACCAACTGAGAGGTTCTCCTTAGGATAAATTTTCAAGAAAAATTAGTTTCTTGTTCAGGACCAACTGAAGCTTTTTCCAGAATAATCTTATTAAAAGTTATTATTTGATCAATCTGATTAATATCAGCTGAGACTTTTTTCAGGTTAATTTTCAATAAAGTGATTTATTTTTAATCTGGTTGTATTATCACAGGAAAGCAAGTTTTTTGAAACGAATTTTTTCAAGTGCTTATCCGGTTGAAAAACTATTTTAGATTTTAAACAAGCTAACATCGACTTTTTTACAAAAGTATTGATCACATAGTAAAATTAAAAAATCATTACTACTTGTAATAATTATGTTGAATGGGATGAATTCAATGATCACAGCCAATTGTGGCTGTCATCAAAAGTACTTGCTTGCTGAGGAGATTTTATTGATAACCTTACCAGGATACAGGATATTGTTAAATCCTGATCAGAGCTACATGAGGTAATCCTGATCAGGGTCACAAGAGGTAATCCTAATCAGGGTCACACGAGGTAATCATAATCTGGTCATATAAGGTAATCTTGATAAGGATCTGATGACATTCGATAATACTGATCTGGACCTTATTTTTATAGAAGGATAATCTAATTTGGTTCATATTAGGTCCCTACGATAAATTTTCTAGTCAGGTGCTTCTCCTTCCCAGCTCTCATATAATCCAGTGAATAGAGGTGGTTTGCCCGACTAAAAATCCAGTAGTCCTGAATTTTTTATTTGTTGTTTGGGACCATTAGGTAATAATAAATTCAAATTTTTGTCATCCCCAGGGCAACTTTTGTTATACGTGAAAACCGTGAAGTTTTGGCACTTTTTCTTCAAGTTTTGGTCTATAACTTCTTTCCTGAGCATTTTCGCATACACCATTCTACCAAATTGCAGAGGATACAATTTTCAACAAATTTCATTCCTCAAGTTTTTTTGTACGACCAACAGTTACCGAAATATGGAGCAGCGAAATAGGGGTGAAATCTTAAGTTTTGCAAAATTTCAACTTTCTTGCCACTTTAACTCACGAAATCTCCATAAAGACTTCATTTTAGAGAAAACTTGCTCATATAAAAGTTGTAGAGCATTTAATTTCCTACAAAATCCATGTCTCAAACATTTTTAACGTCAAATTCTGAAGAGCTGGGATACATTTAAAGAAAAATGGAAAAATGGTATTTTTGTCATTTTGGCTCAAGATTCCTCTGATGTTCTTCGAACTTCGGTAATTTGATATTATTAGCTGTCAATTTCTCTTCCATCAGGTACAGCACTAATCGATTCAGTGAATGTGTATCTTCCAGAAAAGAATAATTATATTCCATTGCTTCATCAATTCTGGGATTTGGTCTGAATTCTTGGCAAACCCAGACTACGAGGATGCTTGGTATAACTTCTTTTGGCAGTCATGGTGGTACTGAGCGTCAGCGGCTATCAAATCCAAATCTGGAGGAATGCGAGCGATGATTTTTTTGGCTCATTCGTCCCCTCGTTTTCTGGCTGCTTTCAAAAACTTGTCTCTTGTTTCGAGTTTCTTAACCAAATGAGCTTCCTCTTCGATAGGATGAGTCTCTGTTGAGCTTTTTATAATTTGGAGGTATTTCTTCCTCACATAAGAAACATTGTCCTCTGAAGCCAAAAACTGCAACTTCTGACCTGAGCTGTGGTAGTGATGAGGTTCTTCTGGATGGCCTAGCTTCCACTTGTTGAAGTAGATATGAACTTATCGTTCTCTCATCGCTGTAATTTTTAAGCAAGAACTGTGAACTTGGATCATATCTTTGTCCTCTAACAATTTGGCATCTTCTCTCCTCCCCCTTTTAAGGCTTGCTTTCGCCAAAGTATCCAATCCTCTTTTCTTCACAGTAACTGTAACTTCTTCTTCTAAACTCTTCCCATATGTCCCTTGGCTTGTTGAAGCCATTGCTCACACATTTTGAACAATCAAATCCAAAACTTGGTTAGTTATGTAGTAGATTCAGAATGATCCGAATTTCTTTAAATTTACCCCAACTCTTCAGAATTTGACGTTAAAAAATATTATAGGCATGAATTTTGTAGGTTATTAAATGTTCTACAACTTCTATATAAGCAAGTTTTCTCTAAAATGAGGTCTTTGTTAGTTAAAGTGGCAAGAAAGTTGAAATTTTGCAAAATTTGAGGTTTGACAGTTATTTCGCTACCCCATATCTCGCTAACCGTTGGTCGTACAGAAAAACTTGATGGAGCAAATTTGTTGAAAATTTTATCCTCTACAATTTGATAGTTACAATGGTCAAAATTTCACGGTTTTCGCTTATAACAAAAGTTGGCATGGGGCTAGGATGACGAAAACTTGGATTTATCGCTACCTTATTGTCCCAAACAACATAAACAACTCAGGACTACCGGACCTTTTGTAGGGTAGACCCCCTTTTTGAGTCTCTATTCGCATTGGACCATAGTCCATTCGTCGCTCACAGGACGATGTTCACTACGGTTGCGTTTAATTTAATATCTAGGTTTTTAATTGAACATTACTTCATTTTTAGCTGATTTGAGGCTTTTATTCGAAGAACTGGGTTTATCAGGAATATTATTAAATAAAAAAAGGCTCAAATGAAAAGTAAACTCATTTTCCTGTTCTTACTCCCGTACTAACCCACATCTACAAAAAATTAACACTCAAGAAACCTTAAGATTTTATTTGATCATTTATTGATATTCCAATAAAAATCTAATATCACTTGATTATTCGATTTCGGAAAAAGTAAAAATATATTCCGTAAATGTTATAGCACTTTGCAAATATAAACTTGTATTCAAGAAAATTATGGGTTAAGAATTGTTCGTTTTGTAATTAATATAACAAGCTCATTGCTAAATGTTTGATAAAATTAATCTCTTAATAAAAACTGGAAACTAATGTCTAATGAACACAAACTAATAGAAAAAGCATGAAAAATGACATTTTTATTATATAAATTACGTAGATTCAGTCATTGCATGAAAGAATGTAGTCTTTTTCAAGTTTCTTTGACTCTAACCATTTCATTATCTACTTGGTAATTGCTAATTTGAATTCTAAAAAGCGTAAAATGTATTAGCATATACGGAAACAATCATGTGATATAAAGTGAATAATAATCATTGTTAGTGTGTTTCATTCACATTTTATGGATGTTGTTTCCAAGAAAAATCAGAAAATACCCACAGTTTAATGGAATTGACGAATACTAACGAAGAAATAAATTTTTGTCACGATATAGACAGAAATTTAGCTTCTTTCTTGTTTTGCAACTGTAAAATTTGCAACAAAATGACATTTATAGTATTCGTGACTAGTTATTTTCATTTTGTAATTATTCTCATATAGTATTCTAAAAATCTGTGGAAGAATTAATCAGAAAACATACATTCATTATTATGTGTGACAAAGGTAAATTTGTTGTTGTTCTTGTGCATATCAGAAATGAGGAATAGTCAATGAAAAATGCTAGATTACGGAAGTCAATCAATGAGATCTGCCATATATTTTTTTATTTTGTTTTTAGAAAGTTTTATTTATTTTAAGTTTGCTAGAAATTTTTGAGAATCTCATTCTATTTTAATTTTGTTGGGCACAAGTGCAAATGACGTGACTGTTGCGGTGAGTAAAATGAGAACTATACAGCTATCATTTTCAAGGACATGATGTGTTATCAATTGTTCTTATTTTTGAATGGAATTAGAATATGAGAAAGCAGGCTCCAATAATCTTTCGATTATATCAAATGCAATGGCGGTTTATTGGTTAATCAGCAAATCAGCTGACGTGTTGTTCACTTTTAAACAAGTGATAAAATAGAATAACTATTTTTGACATTTATTTACAGTGTACTCTTATATAAAATTAAATCTGAGCTCAAAAATAAATGTATTATTATTAAAGATATGTTCATATTCGTTTGCTGAGGTTATACAAATTTCTACACTTGTGACGTCACATCAATTACTGAGAATTGTTTTAGTAGAAGCTATGAACAAAAATGTTCAATTTATTGAAAAAATTCACATATGCTTTAAATTAGTTGACCTGTTAGAATCATAGATAGATTTTTTTGTGACCCCAAGTACAAAAAAACATGATATACTTTATTTCTGCTGCCAATTCAAGTTAAAAATGTTGTATAAATATAAGTCTCATGTCGTTCATATATAGCCTGACGATTATAGGTTAATTTTGTGGAAGATGACACATATACAGCCAAGCTAGGAGTAGTTTTGAATGCTTGTAACTTTGGTCTGGATAGCATTTTGAAGTCTCGAATTTTTAGGATAACATCACTCACTTACTGATGATCATCAAAACCTTTAGAGTATCTCAAAATAGGGATACAAGAATGATATAGATGGATCTATTCATTGCGCAATATTATATTATTTTGAGAATAATAATGTATTGTAGTAATATAGTTTCACTAAAAAAACAATAAGTTTCATTTCGAAATGCTCCCATTCTTATTCAAAGTATCGTTGCCTTGGTTGACTATACATACTAAATATACTACGCCAAGATAATTTTAACAATGCTTGACATTGAAATTTGAAGTATGTGTTTCAGTCTCGTCAAAACACAACCTACACTAAATAAAAAACTACCATTCTTGACGCAATTAAATACTGGATTTATTATTAAATTTTGCTGACATTTATGGCATAGTTTCCAGACGATGACGTACTCAATTTTGCCAAGAGAAACAGAACATCTAAATGCTTTTTTGGAGCTAAATAGCAATTTCAATTTTGTTATCAGTTACTGTTATCCCAAATAGTGTTATCTGGAACATTTATCAATCAATAATAATACAACCCTTCTGGCCTAGAATTATGTTTCCAAATCAATTATTAATAATCACTTGGCAAGTCTCGAACCGTTAGAAGTTAAATACGATTTTTTTTCACTATGTAAGCTATTAAGTTTATTGAGCATAACTTAAGAATCTTTTCTGAACCAATTAAAAAGACAAAGTGTGGTGAAGTTAAACAAATATCTTTAAAACAAAGAAATTTACGAGCAGTAATCATAGAAACATAGTAAACATGTGTGTAACTTTATTACTAAGTAAGACATAAAATGAGTTGGTATTCTTACGTATACAAGATTTGTTGTAAATCTATGAGAATGAAGGATATACATTTCGGAAGAGTGCAGTCAGAAGGTAGAATCAATCTATCATTAAGAAAAAAAAAACGATGCATCGACCCTTACCTAAGGTGTGAATATCTAGTCCAGTTAAAGATCAACCTTATGATAAATTCCACCCCCATAAATAAATGTAATTCTTTATTATTATTATTATTATTATCATTTTAAATCCTTTAATACCCTTACGGGTGTCAGGATTGACTATTAATTTCAGTTCATATTATTTACGAAGTCTTTCCACTCTTTTCGATTTTTTGCCATTCTCTTTGCCTCTTGGATGCTGATGTTGTTCCTTCTCTGTATTTTGTCCACTATATCCTGCCATGTTTTGGCTGGTCTTCCTCTTCTTTTTTCCTTCACTATTTTGGAGTTCCATACTTGTTTGGTTTGTCGAGTTTCCGGCATTCTTATTAGGTGATCGTACCATGCAGCTTATTTCTTTTCAATGGTGGTTTGTATATTTTCAATTTGTAGACTAGCTCTTACATGTTCATTTCTGATTTTGTCCATCCTTGTAACCCCTTCTACTCTTATAAGGAATCTCATTTCACTCGCTTGTATTTTACTCTCAAGTTTATTATTCATCTTCCATGACTCACTTCCATATATTAATGTTGGTTTATACATTGTTTTGTAAAGTGTCATTTTAGTTTCCTTAGATATCTGTTTATTATTCAATATTGTTTTGTTTATTGAGTAATGGCTTTTATTCGCGTTGAGTATTCTTTGGTATATTTCTTTTTCAATTCCTGCTCTATTATGTATAACAGCTCCAAGGTATGTAAATGTTTGCACTTATTCTATTTCTTTCCCGTTCATTGTTACGTTTGCTTCTATGTCTTCTTTTGCTATTACCATTAGTTTTGTTTTTTCTATGTTCACTTTCATGTTGTGCTTTGTGAGTTCTTCATTCCACACGTTCAGGTTGTGTTGCATGTCGTTTTCGTTTTTTACCAGAATTGCCAGATCATCCGCAAAAGTGCATTCTGCTATTGATATCCTGGCTAGTTTATGGTAGCCAATGTAATTCTTAATTAATAGAATTTTCTGCCTGGAACGACTATCAAAGTACCGATGCTGTGTCACGTGTTTTTCTTAATCTGACCTATTTCAACTTTGCCCAAAATTTCTACCCTTGTACTAAGTTTTTCCTACCATTATACGATTATACCCTCAATCGACCCAGAATCAGGTGCAGATTCTCAAAGGTAAATAGGTCGTCTCTAAAACTACCTCAAAATTCTGTAATGTGATGTAGCGTATTCTCTTGCATTGGAAGTTGACAATAGAATGTCTATAATGCATACATACATACATATAAATCATGCCTTTCCCTCAAAATGAGGCTGGCATATTATAATATGTTTATAATAATAATAATAATACTTTGTAGAATGATCAAAAATTATAACTCTCTTGAAAGGAAAACCAGGCTGGTGGTAGTAGAGACCTTGCATATCAAATTTGAACTATCTGGGACTACGACAAGTATCTTAATTGTCTAGTTGATCATCAATAAATTTTGTTCATCTATAATTTCCAAGATAACAGGGTTATAAAAAATACGCCGAATCAATACAGTAAAGGAAGTCAATACTGGATTTAAAAGAGGCACTGTTGTGCCTTACTGTGCCAGAGATTTACATCGAAGAAAATAGCTAATATATATGAACCTTACCAATGGACAATAGAATCCTGAAGCATAAAAACCGTGGTCGAAAAAAATTATTAAACAAGAATGTGAACCATACCAATGATGAAAAAAAAATTCTTGTCGATTGTTCATCCTTTTATTAATTAATACCAAATAGAGCTACAATTTAATATCACTCTGTATTCCATGAAGAAATAGAAATAATCATAAGCTCTAGGAGTGAGTTTAATATTCTCTAGAAAAAATATAATTATTTATAAAAAATTCTTTATTCTTGGTTTGGTTCAGGTACGTTGATGTCATATGTCACCCGTTACTTAGTCATTACATATAATTGCCAGACGTATGCAGCAGTACGTGACAAACACACATACGAAAGAACACATATTAAATGCAAAGACGAATAGAACTCATATATTTTATTTTTGACCTTAGTACAAGAGAATATACAGGGTGATTCGAAAGAATTTGGACATTATTTGAAAAGAGAGAACCTGATCACTGTGTGAATAGTCTTCTGTATGAACAGCGCAAATTGATATCGTAAACCAATATATTTAAGATTAGGACACATAAAATTTCGAATTATTACAAAAATAGAAAAGTGTTCCATTCAGTAAAAATGAAGAATTCAACGGCCATCTCAGTTGGTCCTGAATAGTCGAAAAACTGTCAACTTTCTCATAAGATTATTCTGAAAAGAGCTTCAGTTAGTCCTAAATAGAACAATTAGATGAAAAACAAATAACTTTCTCATAATATTATCCTAAGAACAACTTTAGTTTGTCTTGATCAGGATGACCGGATAAAAGCGAATAATTTTTTCATAAGTTTATCCCGAGAGCTTTTACTTGTCTTGGATAGGATAATAGGATAAGAAACAAATACTTTTTACCCTAAGAAGAAACTCAGTTTTAAAATCAAGTTACTTTTTCGTGAGGTTATTCTCAGAGGAACCTGAATTGGCTCTCAGCAGGATAATCCAATTAAAATCAAATAACAATTTATAAGGCTATTCTGATAAGAATTTTGGTTAATCCTTAACAGAATGACCAGATGAAAAACAAATTACTCATTTATAAAGTCATCCTGAGGAGAAACTTAGTTGGGCCTGATCAAAATTTAACATTTCAACCTGATTAGGTCCTTATGGTTTTTCAGGCAAATCAGGAATAAATTCTAATCAGGTTAGTTACTCGCGATCGATCATACCCATGTTTTTTTTCGATCTTCCTCCACAGTATCGTTTTACGCTTTGCGTTTAACGAGTTCAGAGTCTCGTTAAAAGTATTTGTTCAAAAAATACATCTATCTATTCTCAGGAAATCTAAAACTTATGAATTTTTTGTCAGATAGTTATTTTAAACTAAGAATTAGGGATGCAAAATGTATAGTAGTGATATTTGAAGCATGTAGCTCCAGTTTCACTCTATGACGAGGTCAAAATGCGAGCTTTAATTTAATAACAGTTTTTAATCCAACAATGATAATTATATTATCATACTAATGACTAATTAAGAGTAACAATGAAGAATAAATAATTTTTAATGACCTATTTGATATGCAACAACATAACTAGAACACTTGTTCGCCGTACGCATTAGACACATTTTGCAATAATAAGGAAAAAATTACAAATTCAAATGTTATAAAATGAAAACTTGATTTTTTTAATGTGAATTCATGATTTTCTTGGAAATTGTTTCAGCTTTATTGTAATTAATCATGGGAATGTTTGTTATAAAATATATTTTCATACTAATAATTCATTTGCCGTAATTTTGCTCTTTTTTAAGTGTACAGGTTTGTAATAAGTAATTTTATAGGAACAGTAATTTAAATTTTTGGCATGGTCATACTTTTATGACATTTTTATATCTTTTAGAGCATAAAGGACTTTGTTAAACACATAATATGCCATTAAAGTCAGAACTGTTTTTATATAAATTTTAAATTTACTTAATTTTGAACACTGTTGTTTTTGTGTCTTCCTAGAATGAGAATTTATTATTAAAAATATTTAAAGCTCTTAACAATTAGTTATAATTTTTTCGTGTGCAGGCAAAATACAAAATCACAAAGAATTAAGCAATGTTGAAACAAGATTCACAGCTTCTTTTAGTTGAGATAATCTCGAAAAAAATACACATTTTATCTCAATTTCTCGAAATAAGCTCCAATATTTGTTTCAATTTTCCGGAAGCTGTCTTTTTAAGACGTATGAGAATACAAGCTCATGTTTCTGTTTCATTTTTGACATACTAATAATATTTTATTCATATTTTTCTATTTATAAAAAAAAAATGTGCAAAATTCTGTATTTGTTGTTTTGACAAAAATTTCGATTATAATGAAGCATATGTATTCTTTAAGCAAAGTAAGAGGAAATAACTTAATTGGTGTCGCAATACAATTTGTTTCCGCATCTGTCAACACGTGCGCACTGAAATTTTAAAATCCCTAAGTACACGTAAGTACAATAAGGGCTCAGTTAGAGCTAGACGAGTAAATGTTTGGAGTAGGAAGTCCATGCTCTTATCACTATCAAAACAAGGGCTGAGGAACACGAGATAGTGATAAAGAGGAAGTAAATGTGATAGGAACTCAGAGTACTAGTGCCTGGGTTGTCTGTGTGAGTGTTGCGATGCAGCTGTATCGACAAGTTCCTCTACAGATGCCGGAGACGCTATGGGCAAAATTAGCAGACAGGGGTGTATTAGCTCAATAACTTGTATAAGATAAAATATTAATCTCAGAAAATTTTAATATGTAATAATCAATCTATATTGACATATTCAACTTTAAAAAATTGTCTTCTCCTCTTAGAATTATTCTACTGATGATCAGAAAACTCCAAGAAATATATGTTTAATCTATTCTTTTGAATTACACGTAAGTGAATAAACTTGAAAAAAACTATATCCAGTAATTTTTGGGAGCTTTTCGCAGAAATTCTATTGAATTGCCATGATTAAAAATAACTTGTCGACATCATTCTAGTCATTCTATGAAATTTATCCACCTTACTTTGGTCGCAAACTTCAATAAATATTTACGTATTAGTAATAAAACTATTGTAATTGGTACTTATAACAACATTGACCAGCAAAATACTTATTCATATTTTTGTTTTGAATACTTTTTTATTTCAGGATGAGTGCGTTCTGCAAGATTTTTCGAGAACTCATTCATCCTGATATTATTTTCTACACTTTTTTAGTCACTTATTTATTTAATAACGCATGGACGATTGTGCTCCATTATAATAAAAAGAGACAAACGTCAAGTGCAATATAGAGAAAGCCGTGCACGTTATATTGTGTACATTCTACTGTATATATCAAATTTTGTTGTCGGGATTTTTTGGGAGACCAAATATTCCTCTTACGGCTCTGCTGGTTAGAAGAACACACGTCTTCTGTCCAGGCAGCAGATGTCTTAGAGTCTTGTGTGTGCGCTTGCGCCCTCGCACAACATCTTAGGCCACCCGACGAACACGATCGACCAATGGTGCGTGTTGCCAGTCTTCCACTATGACTCCGTTGTCACTGTACCAAATTTCGTTTCGTTTCTTCTTTAACAGCTGCACTTCACATAATGCTTTCGCACTGCATCCAAGCCAGCTCGTTCTTCTGCATGTGTTTGTTTATTATTTAAATTAACTTTCATATCCGAATTTCGCGCGAGATAATTTTTAGAGCAGCAAATACTTGAGATATTTTGTTCGAAAATACATGTTGAATGATTATGCATTTAAGATACCTATATATTCATTTTAAATTTTTTTTTCCAGGTTGGACTTCTCGAAGGACATGTCTCACTGAAATCCAAATGGTAAATTAACTCAAAATTATATTTAAATCATTCACGTCAGATATTTTGATATTTAGATCTTTTTCCACAATATAAGAAATTCGGCAATGCCAGGGACATCTTTTATTTAATTATTACGGTTGTTATTCGCACATACAGTTCTGACCTTATTTTTTACGATGCATTATTTTTTTCGGATATATAATTTTTGATAACTCCTTGAACACTATTTGAGATCGGAGCGCTTATAATTAACCTGGAAGAACCAGAGTGTAGATGATTAAAATCAAGATTTTAATAAGTGAATTTTTCAAAAAAATCTTTGATTTTAATCAAAAACAAAATATTTTCTTTTAAAGAAAAACACCACAGTGGAAAATGATGTGAAGTACTTATCATAAGATAAAAAATTGTACTATTAAAAAAACATTAATTGAATTATGGCATGAAAAATTCCAACTTAGAATTGGAAATGGATAAAAAATTGTATATAGACACTGTGTGAGTTTTTCAAACATGCTTCGACCTGAAATCCCTGTAACTCTTGACGTATTTTTATCGTGATTTTTGATTTTTTTTTCACATCCTAAAAAAAACTTATATTTTTGAAACAAAGCTCCTTGACGCAGGTTTCAGGATAAGGAGTCGTATATAAAAAGAATCGTCTCGAGATGGAAGTGACGTCATACCAGCGTAGGTGCATCAATGCGGCCAAGTATACCTATACTCTCGTAGGCTGCATATATAAACGGAATATGCGCATGAGCTATGTAAGAGAATAGACTGCATTCGTATGCCTTATAGTAAACACATATACAAACGTAATAAGTATTTTATTTGAGGGTCATATTATTGTGTGAATTATATCTAAATATTATATATTGATTATAACTAAAATACATCTGAAACTATTTCAGATCTGTATTATTTGGAAAAGGGAAGAGTAAGAAGTGATTAAAATATAAAGAAAGTGATTCTGTCATTATATATTTATATGGAAAAGAGTAAGAAGCTTTACTTCTGTTGTGCCACTCATTGAAACACCCATTCTATTTTATTTATCAAACAGAGTGAGTTCGATAGTGTTCCCCCGCACTCACAATGACGTATGTATCCAATTATATAATAGTGCAGTCATTCATTTAATCATTAGACTCCGGCAGTGGCAGATTCACACATTTCTCAAATATAGGCTGTTAAATTTTTGGTGCCCTTATCTTTACAATTGTCAGTTCCTAGATTATTTTTACAATCCAACAATTTGGTTGAAATGGCACAAGAAAACCGTCTTACAGAAATATTTTTGATTTCTGTAAAATGACTAAACGAAAAATTCGGTCCCCAAATTTGCCGCTCCTGAAATCTGCCGCCCTAAGCTCAAGCATACTCAGCCTGCTGGTATATCCACCACTGGACCCCGTAGCTCTCTTCTTTCCCTCTCTTTTTTGAATTGCTGAAATAATAATCAAATCTAGTAATGAAATAGTGATTTACTTCATCGACAGAAAAATGAAATATAAAATACAATCCAATACAAGCCAACCTTTACACAGTGCTGGATAATCCATAAGGCATACTAGGCACATGCCTAAAGGTACCAACCTTCAGGACCCTGTTGAATATTATGGCTAGGAGCCCTAACGTGTCTCAATTCGACTCTGCCAATACGAATAAAATTATAATCATACAGTTCAATAATAATTATAAATAGCTATGGTGACATGATTTTCAGAACGACCTATATATACACAAAATTCCTAGATTCATAATATAGTCCTCTGGGAGAGTATTCACAACTGTCCTGGAATATGAATAAAAACTGATAGCATTAAAGCAAATAAAAATGCTGTTTGGAAAAGACTTCAACGCTGAGTTGTGAACGTAACTCCAAAAAGTATTCTTCTGTTGATACTAGCTAATTCATTCAATACATTTATTTGTACCTACAGAGCTTTTCCTTAAATTCGCCTGCAAGAAAACCAACTAGGGTGAGACTATGGATTATAGAGTTTTTTTAGAAAGAACTTTGTATCAAAAAATATGGATTGTTCCGACTGGGAATAATAAACGAATTTATATTAATAAAATGAAGTAGAAGAAGTGTGATTGGATAGAAACTGAGCTAAAAAAAATCATGATTGGATAGAAAAAAAAAATTTTTTTTCAATTAATTATATTTTTTTCAGATTGTATCACAGAATGCTGAAATATCAGTTTTTAATCATCTATACGTATGGAAAGTACTGTCAAGAGATCAGTTTTAATTTGGATTATTTTTGCACATTTAAAGTTTCAGCACTAATATAAAATAAACGTGTTCACGACTTGGGAGCTCAGTGCTCCACTAAAAACCTTGAAAATATTTTTTGAAGAATAAATTAAATGTGGAACCCAAATTTCCCCTTTTAGTATTCATTTCTGTATATTTGTAGTTATCTAGATACTTGCCTCGTTTATTTTGTATCATTGTTTGTGATGATGACTCTTGAACAGAGAGTCAAAACGTCAAAAATATAAATAGATACACAGAATTTGAACCAGATAAAATAAACACTTGATTCAAATCATGTTTTGTAGTGCAGTAGAAATATGACTAAATTTTTAGAAAATCCAAGAAAAAAAAACAATTATTAAAAAAAACTGATTTAAATCATGATTTAAATCGTGATTTAAATCAAACCATCTTCAGCTAGAGGTGTTTAATTGCAGATTTGAGACGAGGCTTCTCACTTGAGGAGCTGAGTTGATTTTATGTAGGGTATGTACGATCTGGTTGAGAAAATGGCTGTAATATTTACCGGTTGATCGAGCGGCGAATAATTAAGAATACTGTATTGAGTAAAACATTTTCTACAACAGTTTCCTATTGAGAAACACTCTGCAGATGTGTTTTGGGATTGTCGTTCAGGTTATAAACGCAAAGATGTCCAGTTCATAATTTAGAATCAAAGGTAAAAAAAATCTTTCACACCTGTCGGCAATTTAATTGCTCTTTCATAATTCGTATATCCCCCGCCCAAAACATTTATTATGGTACTTACATAGCAGTTCAAGATTAATTGATATCTTCACTAAAATGTGTGTTAATAACATTGCCATTAAAAGCAGATTTCGCAGATTTTCAACTGTTTCTTATTAGCATAATGCCAAATTAATTACAATATTTTCATTTTGTTTACATTTAAAAATGCATTATCACTTAAAATACAACAAAGCTACCAAAAAATATTTCATTTCACAACTCTTGTTGTATAATCAGTATTTTTCATAAAATGGTGAATTTGATATAATTCCAAAAATAATCAAAACTAAATTATTGATGAATGTTCAAAAACTTTTATAGTTGAGTGAATTTATGTGAGATTGATCAAAACACATATGACAAACTGTTTAAAATCTAAATTCAATTAATCCAGTTGAAAATTTTTTTATTTTGCAAGCTCTATACAAAATCCCAAAACTAGGAACCTTCTAAACAGTCAGATCTCAAAAGCTGCAGTCTTGAAAACTCCCACGATCAAGTACAATACGAACATGTGAAAAAAACATCTTGTAATAATAGAAAAATGGATGTGATCTACGTTCAATGGTTGACCTGACCGCACCAAAAGTCTTTCTGTACCACCTTGGCTTACCTGTCGCTCGTCATTGTGTGCTCGAAAAAGTGTAGGTAGGGTATCAGGACCCTAAACTGTAGGGTTATTTGCTGAAAAGGGTATGATAAGCATACGTGAGAACTTTTTGAAGAGTGCTGTTTGTCAAAGAAAAGATAAGAAGCTTATTAATGAATGATTTATAATAATAAAAATAGTATTAGGAATGACCTTATTTCCAAAATAATTACAGAATATTTAGATGCGGTAGTAATTTCTTTGAAATATCATATTTGTCACACTATGATTAGAATATTGGCGGTAGCCGGAAGTAGAAATGTATTAGGATACTTACTGTGCGGATGGCCAAATATCTACTTTTGCTGACATCAACATAAATTAATTTTGCTTCAATTGCTCTAATAATAAACTTAAATATTTTGATTGCACATCCAGTGACATTGCGAATAAATAAAAAAATATATCATAAGATATTTCGATACATTATTATTTTTTTGCTAAGCATTGTGCTTGTTGAGTACAATGTGTTTGGAAATTTGTTGGATACGATTTGTGTGTTGTACGAAAAAAAAATGCCGTTGCTTTTTGGGTAGTAGATTGATTAATAGATTTAGTATTGACGTTAATATGATCCAGGGTTATGGTATATCTCCGTAATTATTCAATTAATATGTTATTATATAGGGCTTTGAATGGCTTATATATTGTGCATATTGGTGGAAGTGCAGTACCTGTGTAAGCGGAATCTAGGAAAAATAGCCCCCGGGAAATAAAATCCTGGAAAGAGAACTCTAAAAGAAATCCCTCAGAAAAACCCCTAGGAAAAATAATCCCCAGAAAAAAATTCTTCTGAGAAAAAAACCAAAGAAAAATCATATGAAGACTAGTATATAGGGTCTACCTCGAATAACTTCTATGTTATTGAAGATACAATACTATAGGACAATCATATGAGGGACACCTAATTATGCATTGAAATCAAGACAAGGACTGTTTCTCATTTCCCAAGACAAGACAAGAAAGTACTATCAAAAATCAAGACTTCTTGTCAAGAAATCTTGATATCTTGACGATTAATTTTTTAAATCTGCATATTTATTAATCTATTATTAAAATATTAGAATCTGCTGTGGCCATTACAGTTTTTCCCCGACAATAAATTTCATGGCCCGTTTCATCACTGTTTCATGAATTTAGGAATGTCATACCAACTGACAGTTCAAAGTGACAGCGTCATTGTCAAAGTGACAGCTGTCATTGTCGAAGTGACAGCTGCTATTGTCGAAGTGTCAGCTGTCATTGTCAAAATGACAGCTGTCATTGTTATCGTGACAGATGGCGACTATATTTTAGTCCTTACAATATAAGTATTTCTGAAAATGGAGAGTCTCTTTATAGCTTATAGCTTTATAATAAAAAACTCAAATATTATTGTATTTCAGTCAAAAATTCGTACGGGTTCTCTAATTATTATACTTCCAGGCAGACAGACCGACCATTTCATTTGAAATTATGTTTTTTGGGCTCAGTAGCAACATTGCTATATCATATAACAAATGATAATTGCAAATACTGATCAAAACATGTAAATGACAGACTTTTTATCTATTTCTATTGATGGCAATCTTGGAAAACGTTGCTAGAATCGATTCATAACATAACTGACAGGGAGGATAAAGTAGACACTAACGCTAAACTGAGTGTTCGGATTGGATAAAGTAATAGTGACTGGGGATTCCCCTTATATGTCAAGATCAAAAAATATCAAGAATTCTTGAAACAAGATAAGAAATGCGTCGCCAAGAGATGGGCGAGACAAGAAATGATGACCACGACAAGAAATCTTGTCTTGGTGAAACACTATTTTCATAACTATTTTTTAGTGGGCTATGAACAATTGAGCTACAAAAATACATTAAATTATTATAGCTGATTTCCATCTTTATCTAAAAATGATTCAAATCTTTTCAAAATTGATTCAAAAGTAGCATTATTAATTTGTTTCGGTGTTAAAGTAGCACACGTGCCTCTTACGCGATCCATCAAATTTTCTTTTGTTGTTACTGGTGTAGAGTATACTTTATAGCAATTTGCAACAATAGAAATTATGCATTAAATAATTCAAATTGACACATAGTAGATTTTGTTTTTTTTTAGCCTACTGGAAAAAAAACTATGAAATCACATTCTTCTCAATATTTTTAACATATTAGGATATAAAGGGTAAAAATTCAGAAAAAAAATTCTATTGAACGAGTTTAAAAAATATATAGCATCTTATTCGAAAAAATATTACTTTGTGTTGTAGCTTGAGAGCCACTGATTTAAAAAAATATTTTCTTCCATACTTGGATATCCCCTTTGGTCCTGCATAAGATTATCCCATAGTATTTTATTGTATCTCCAATAACATTATACCCTGTATAAGGGTGAACAAAATTGTGATAATCAAGGAGCTTCGGTTTATAATTGATTTGCTACCATCAATATTAATGTCATAAGACATAAACATTTACACACACTTAATTTTTCAATGTCTGCGTATGTACAATTACTCGTTGCTACTTCTTGCAAAAGTTATTAATCATTTCCACAATGCTTTGTAGCCATTGAAATTGCACCACCCCAACTAGAATTTATTCCAGATTTGCTCGAAGGACCGTAGGAACCTTATAAGATAGTAAGACGGAAAGGATGGAATAGAATAAGGATAACTTTAAGCAATTAAAACTTAAACATGATGAGGTCATCCTGATCAGACCCAAATTAGATTCATTATAGGATAACCATATGAAGAAGTAATCTGTTTTTCACCTGGTCATTCTATTCAGAATCATCTGAGGCTCTTTTCAGAATAACCTTATGAAAATGTTTTCAATTTAATTCGATTATCCTGCTTAGGACCAAGTGAGGTTCTTCACAGGGTGAACTTATGAAAAAGTCATGCATTTATTATTCTATTAGAAAGAATTTAGGTGCGCCCTAGATTGACTTCTGTAAAAATAATAACAGAAGAACAAGCATTTTCAGGAGCGAGTTTTCCAAGTACTTATCCGGTAAATTTTAATAATTTTGATAGGGACTTTATTTGGCACTTGATCTGAACATTATATTTATTAAAGGATAAACTGATTTAATTCAAGTCAGGCCACTATGATACATTCTAGTCGAGTCAATAAAAATCATATATTACTTCCTTTAACCTATTATACACAATTTTATATGTAATAAGGCTTGTATAATATTGAGACCTGCCTCATTTTCTCTCACTTTTCAGACCAGTGAAGACGCTGCTTTAAGGCGAAAATATATATTCAATTACAGTAATTTGCCACACACGTAATAATTTTGCAAATTATTATTGTAATAACTGACTGATAATGATGAATAATATGGGTAAGAATGAGATATCACAAGACTGTATTCTAAGAAGACCTAGCGTGATATAATAAATGTAAGTTTGTATGTAAATAGATATTTTTCCTTTTGACGTATCTTTGATCTTTAGGATATAATTTATTTCCTGTACTTAGCACAATTCGCGTGAACCAATTAAATAAGTAGTTCTACATGGATGGAAATTGTACATACGAAAATTGCCACATATTTGATATCATCCAGGTCAATAAAATCGACGATTTAGTATCATAGCAGTAGTAGCTCAAAATGAGTTGGTTATTCAGAATATTTGATTTTTTCCTACATTTTCCTTTGCATGTCATAGTACAAAGTTCATATACTTTTTTGCTCTCCTCTATTATTCTTATTTTCTCTCATTTCTATTGTTTTACGGCTTGAATGAAAATTTAGTGCAAAAAAATTATACTCTTTACAAAAATTACAAGCAAAAACTAGAACTCCCAAGATGCCAGAGAAATATTGAATCAGACATTTATAACAACAATCGTTGTACAATTAAAAGTCTCTTAGGTTCATAGCTTCGAGACGAATGAACCATTCGTAAAAAGTTACTTCCTAGTTCCCATGAAAGACGGAATTCTTCTGCCGCAGAAATTGAAAACCATACACCTATATACTGTACGTAGACACATAAACTAGGTATTTCTGTCTCACATCGATAAATTCATGCTAAGGAGAAGTTCACGAGTTTGCCACAAGCGAATTCAAACAACATCTGTGATATTGCACAGCGTTCAATCAACATTTCGACATTTTGAAATGTGGAACATTTCTTCTTTAACTGCCAATATTTGGAGTATTACTGCACATTCCAGAAAATTTTGCAAGGTAGGTAAGGTACCAAGCGCTGAAGCAAAAAATTATTTGAATTTCATTAGTGGATTTACAGTACAGGATTATATTTTTTGGAATATTAAAAACTTTGCAAAGCTGTTAATTAATTTTAATATTATATTAATATATATATGTTTTCGGATCACTTAGACTTCATATTCTCGAATCTTGATTTTTCCACAAATTTTTTGATAATAGTTTCGAAGTTCTACCAATATTTTACCAGTAAATATTAGAAACAATGCTATCTGAAAATTATTGTCAAAATTTCAAGATACCATTGAAATAATGACAATTCCTCTGAATAGATGAGATTAGAATTGAAAATGTTTCGTCATGGACGTATATCCTCTTATATCTAAGTTCATCATATTCATTCAATTGCTAAAGAAGTTGAAAATCAGAATAAGAATAGTTTCCCTGGCTGTACGCCTCTGAATTCATATTCTCACATCATCAACAACGCATTCGCGTTTCGCGTCGAGATTCGTGACAAACCAACTTGGTTTTGGTTTAAGTTTTTACAGAAACTCGTAGCTCTGCAGCTGCACATTTAATTGACTTGGTTGCTACGCCATTTTATGGAAATGTGGATGGCAACACGCGACTAAATCTAAAGCTCTACTTCTAGTGTTAAATAGAGATTAGGTGATTCATTAGTTTTACAATGACAAACGCAGATGTTAGAGGTACGTCCAGAAGGACTAAAGCCTGATGCTTTCTAAATGGGAATTAATTTGGATGATCAGGCATTTTGGAAATGGAAATGTGTTTCAGATTATTGAAATCGTTATTTATTAGTAATATAATCGAAGGTAAACTGTGCACTCTCATACCTATCTATTAAATATCGCAAATAATTGATCACATTAAAATTATTCCAAATATCTTCCTGGAAGTATTCGAAAATATTGCAAAATAATTTTTTCATATAATTTTCCAAATTAATTGTTCTGAGCATACGGGACAGATTTCGGAATAGTAGACTGATTTTCAAGTACAAGTAACACTGAAATTCAGGAATTTAAATTATAGTTTAAGAAAAAAAAGCTTCAGGTAATAGATCCTAGAAAAAAAAAACCAAGAGAATGCTACAAAAATAATTCTTACATTTAACAAGATCTCAATGTATTCATGTTGAGTATTCATAATACTTGGGCTTATTTTTACCAGGCTGCACTACATCAAAAGGCAGGGCTATGTTTTTGCAGGTATCTTTGTAAGGGTGTGGGACTCTTCACTCCTTCGTAACAGCCAAACAACAGAATGGATTTTAATAAATGAGGTGTGATTAGATTCATCTTGAACCCAAGCCTGACATAACATTCATGAATAGTCGACTGTCAGCAGCTGTAATGTATGAAAATATTACTTTCTTCTAAATATCAATAGGAATGTCTGATTGAATCAATAAGTATATATTCAAATGTATATAACAAACAATTCCCATGTAATTTATAAATAAACAAAATACCAACATACATTGACTACCTGGTGAATTTGTAGAATATCAACTTTTTCAATCAATCGCGACTGCAGTTAGTTAAGGAGACAGAAAAATTAGGCTTAGCAGTCTTTTGAATGCCCAAAAAATAAAAGATTTCTCTCCTGAAATTTTGTCGTACTTTCGGCTTTATTTAAGCCTTCATCAGGACAATTTTATGCCAGAGATTTCGTAAGAATAACATCAATTAATGTATCGAATGTTTACTATGAATTTTGAGCAATAAATTTAAATACTTATTTTGTATACACAATTTTGTAAACATTTTACTGGTTGAAATGAATTTTATGTTGAAAAATATTGTTTAAAATTATTTTGATTTTGTTATCACAGTATTTTTGATATATGATACTCGACTGAAATTAAAAATGTGTTTTGTAGAAATTCTTTGATAACAAATCAAAATAATTTTTAACAATATTTTTAATCGAAAAATTTATTTCAGCTAATAAATTGTGTATACAAAATAAAATCTTTTAAAATCCAAAACAGTCGAAACAATAATAAATGTTAATCTTACGAAAAATCTCACATGAAATTGTTCTGATGAGGGCTTGAATACAGCCGAAAGCTGGACGAAATTTGAAAAAAAAATGTTTAGAAAATTACAATATCCAAATGCACAAAAAACGATCTAAAAAGATGAAAACAGGATAAAATTGAAAGTTACTAGAAAATATCGTGGACTGTAAAGTTCATGCAATCAAATAATAACATGCAGTCGGAGACAAGTGCATAAATTTTAGAGTCCACGACATTTGCTCTCATCTGTCGATTTCATCTTAAATTTTCGAGTAGCCGGGCCTCCCGATTTTTTTTGAAAATTTTATCTGTTGATATGAATATCTCGGAAGACTCGTTTATTTTATTTGTTAGATTTTTTTTTGGTCTGTAGTTATGAAAAAAAAAATGGTTCATAGCCTTGTTTATAAATCCAAATAAGTAAGATTCTTATACTTGAAGTATTTCATAAGATGTAAATGCACAAAGCCTAAAATAAAAGACCCAAACTCGCACTTGACAGAGAGCCTATACAACATCTGCTCTATAAATTGTCCATTTGTGAAAATATTTGGACAAATCGTATTTATTATCAATATTTTTATTGACATATTCAAATATTATTAATTTGAAAGCTTATTTTATTCTTAGTTTTTCAATATATTTCAATATTTTAGCATATGGTATGCTTTCTAAAAAAGCTTTATGGATAATAATGTAATTTCGATAAGCCATATTTTTGAATGATTTATAAATACTAACAAATATTATTTTGGTATAATAGCATCTTGAATGTTTACCAGTAATGTTTGTTTATTATTCGTAAATGGGTAAGCGTTAATTTTCTTGTTATTCTTAATCATTAGCTATAACCAAAAATTGAGCTCGGGTACTTATATTAAATATATTACCAATTGTTGATAATAATTTATGATTTATGTATGAATCATGTATGACGGAATATGTTTTGTATTTTAAAATAAGTCGAAATAGGATGTTATTAGCAAGTTACGGAAATAGAAATTACTAGATAGGTTCATTCAGAAACTAATATGTAAGTTTTCATGATATTTGAACAACAGAAATATGGAATTGTTCTGAGAAAATAATATTTGTTCATATATTTTAAATAAGTTGTTATAGAAATAGAAGTATTTAAATTTTCGAAGAAAATTATTTGAAAATTGCTCAAAAATAGATTCTTTTATTGTATTCCTAGAAACGCTACGTCATTTAAATAGAAATATAAATAATTTGGGGAAAAATTATACCAACAAATAAATTTGAATTTTGGAATAAGTTAGAATTAAATATGTAATTTTACAGTGACATGCTATTTTCTTGAAGCATATTTTCAAATTTACTTTAGATTCAAAAGATATCCAAAATATCATCAAAAAAAATTGCACACCCTGCATTTTATATTTATATATTTAAGTGATGCGATAAGTAAACATTTGTTAATTATAATGAATAATCATACAAAAATCAATTGCTTATAGAAGCTGAGCTATCTGACAAATCATTATGATAATTAATAGAGATCTATTTTGATAGTTGACCAATGGATAGGAAAAAGATCATAATAATTGGTCAAGAATTGCGATCTATAGTGTATCCTCATACAAACAGACCAAAAGACAGAAATGTATTTCATTTTTCAAAGGCAAATTGACGCTACATTTAAACCGCAGAGTGTAGATGGTTAAAATCATTTGATTTTGATCAAGTGATTTTTTAAAAAAAAAACATTGATTTTTAAAGGAAGGTATGGTTTAAATTAATTAAAACGCAGTGAGTGTAAATAAGTTCTTTAATATTCATTGTAAATTTAGATCCTTTCAATATGAGAACTTTCATCTAACTAACTATCTCAAAGAGTCGAGGGGCTGTTGTGTGTGGCTACAAAAATATACACATAATTAATATGATTTGTATGCATAGTAAAAACGTCATCAGAAAGAAAGACGTGACCTGATATTGAGACATTATAATATTTGTTTAGTCTAGAGCATCTTGAAGTGAATACAGTTTTTGTAATTAAATTAACACCCAAAACCAACACACCCCCTCAAAAAATGTATGAACTTATATTTAGCAGTTTACGGGGAGAGTAACAACTAATGATCCAACATTCGTTGCAAGGATTAGGAAAAACCCCCACAAAAACCCAACCAGACCATGAACAATTTCAAATGAATAACAATATACATTTTGTTAAACAACTTATAACTAGAATTTCCATAGAATTTATTTTTCTATTTTTCTTTTACTCCCATCTTCTCCCTCAGATCCTTGAACTGATGGGATGGTAGAGATTTTGTCAATAGGTCAGCCTCCTGATGACCTGTAGGCAAATATTTCAAACAGACAGTGTTGTTCTCTACTTGCTCACGTATAAAATGGTATTTTACGTCAATATGTTTTGAACGTTTATGATTAGCTGGATTATTTGCAATTGCTATACAACTTTGATTGTCTTCATACAATATTATTGGTTCTGACATATTGACATTAATACCATTTAATAATGATTTAATCCATAAGGCCTCTTTTACTGCCTCAAATACAGCCATGTATTCAGCCTCTGTTGAGGACACAGCAACTGAATTTTGTCGTCGTGTAATCCATGTTACTGTACAATTTTCAAATAATTTGAATAAGCAACCTGTTGTACTTCGACGATCTAATTCATTACTAGCCTAATCCGCATCAACATATCCTATCAAATTTTCTTTGTAATTCATGTTACGTTTATATATTAATTTCATGTTAATCGTTCCTTTTACATATCTTAATACTCGCTTTAAACATAGCCAGAGTTCTTTATTGCATTTAGTTTGATATCTACTTAGTAGATTTATTGCAGTACATAAATCAGGTCGCGTACAAAGCATTGCGTACATTAGACAGCCAATCAAATTTCTACAGGGTGCATCATAACTATCATCTTAATTTAATGCTGAATAATCTAATTTTATAGGCAACGGTGTACTGACCGGGTTGCATTCATTCATTTTAAATTTTACTAATATTGATTTCAAGTATGTTGTTTGATCGAGTGAAATTTCAGATCCTGATCTTTTTATTTTTATTCCAAGAAAGTAATTAATTTCTTTCAAATCTATCATTTCAAATTGTTTCATTAAAAACTTCTTAAAATCATTCATTGTATTTATATCTTTAGTAGCGATAACTAAATCATCTACATATAATATTACATAAATGTTTTTATGAACATGGCCTTTGTCTAAGAAATACAAACAATTATCGGCTGACGAATTTACAAATCCTTTTTCAAGCATTATGTTATTAAAACACTCATACCAGCATCGAGCTGACTGCTTCAAACCGTATAAAGATTTATTTAGTTCACATACAATATTATCTGTTTGAACTGCAACACCGTCAGGCACCCTCATATAAATATTTTCTTTTAATTTCCCATTGAGAAATGCCGTTTTTACATCCATTTGATGAGTTAATAGTTCAAATTGATTTGCTAACGCAAGCACGCACCTGAACGTACCAATTCGCGCAACCGGCGCGAATGTTTCATTATAATCTAATGTTTTTCTTTGGCTAAAACCGCGCGCTACTAAACGGGCTTTATATCTTTCCAAATTTCCATTACTTGCTGTTTTTATTGTAAATACCCATTTACAGTCGACAATGTTTACATTACATGGTTTCTGTATCAATGTCCATGTTTTATTTTGTTCTAATGATTTTAACTCATCTTTTATAGCTTTTTCCCATTTTGTTCTAAACGCATTTTTAAAAACGTCTTGATAACATGTGGGAATATCATTTTCAAACATTTTATTAACTACCAAATAGCTATTTATATCGAAATCATAATCTTTATATGATATTATTGGTTTATTCTTTATTCTTTCGCTCCTTCTCACATCCTGCACGCTATTTAATTTCCTCAACTTTTTAGTAGAGGTACACGGACTTTCACTCTCACTATCTGAGCTCATACTGGTTGGTTCAGGGACATCCTTTAATGAGGATGTTTGACCTTGAGTGCAATTTTCAGTGACACCTTTTTCACTAAGGGTTTGCTTGCACTTTTTATCGTCCGTTTGGCCAGGTGTGATCTTTTCTACAGATTTATAATCAGCAGCACCCCCTGCTGAAATATTATTTGTACCTGTTTGTACATTTTTATCTGTATTTACTTCGCTACCAATTTCACCCATATCATCAAGTTCTTGTCTTGATGTTTTATATGTAATTTCATCAAAAACTACATCACGTGCAACTATGAATTTTTCTGAATCTGAATCAAAAATTTTATATCCATTTGGCACATAACCCACGAGAATCCCTTTAGACGATTTACTATCGAATTTACTTTTTCTCGTTTTATTATGCACATAAGCCGTGCATCCGAATATTTTTAAATGACCTAATTTTGGTTTTTTATCATGCCACATCTCATACGGTGTGTTCTTGAACTTTATCGCTTTTGTTGGAGATCTGTTTACCAAATAAGTTGCAGTTAAGATTGCCTCACCCCAGAAGCATTTATTTAGACTCGCACTATGTAACATAGCACGCGCTTTCTCCAACAAAGTTCGATTCATTCTTTCTGCCACTCCGTTTTGTTGTGGAGTGTACGGAACCGTGAGATGATATGTTATCCCTTTTTGTTTACAGTATTCTTTCATTTCGCCAGATAAATATTCGCTTCCGTTATCACTATATAAAGTAACCAATTTTGTATCAAATTGAGCTTCACTTTTTGCAACATAATCTTTAAAATAAGTGAATACTTCTGATTTATTAGTTAATAAATACGTTACAGTATAATGAGTATATTCATCGATAAAATTCACGAAATAATTCTTTCCATCTATCGTAGATGGTGTAATCGGCCCACACACATCTGAGTGCACAATAAATAAAGGCCTTTTTATATACTCTTTATCTTTTATCCTGGCGAAAGGAAGACGTACTTGTTTTCCGCTAATACAAGATTCGAACAACGAATCAATAGGATTAATATTCTTTAAACAAATATTATCAAATGCTAACTCATTTACTTTAATTTTTGTAAATTTTTCTCTACTTATGTGGCCCAATCGCTCATGCCACATTTTATTTTTATCAATAATATTTGCCTCAGCCACGTGACTTACAGCCCGTGCTGTTTTATGCGCATTTTGTATTATTAATTCTATAATATACAGATTATTTATGCGCTTACCTTTAATGACTGTTGTACCTCCTTTTATGACCTCCACATCTCCAGCTTCCGTAAATAACACCGACATTCCAGCCTCCTGGATGCGCCTTACGGAGATGAGGTTGGTTGGTACACTTTTGCTGTAGAGGACATTCTTCAGCTCGCCATTGTAGCCAAGTGAAGTGGTGACTTGTATCCTTCCGATATGTGTCGCCTCGATTACTGTCCCTATTTTTGCCACAGTTATTTGAATTGGCTCCTCCAGCTGTTCGCATTCAGTAAAAAGACTGAAATCCTTAATAATGTGTTCTGTTGCACCGGAATCCAAAACAAAACGCCTTGATGTTTTGTTTACGTCTTCGCACTGATTTTCATTACAAATCATGAAAGCAAATGATTTATCAATCACCGCTGTTGACGCACTGGCTTCATGATTGCTTCTTTTATTACGTTTATCGTTTGATTTTAAACTTTGCTTGTAGAAATAGCAATCACGTTTAACATGATTTGTGCGTCCACAATGGAAACATTTTTGCACCTGTTTATTTTTAAACATTTGCTTATTTCTTTTGGTGAACTTCCAATTCTTCTTTTTATTTTCATATGAATTTGTGGTGCGAAAATGAAGAGCTTTCATACTTGTATCAGTAGTTTCACGTTCTAAATATTCTTCATGTTCCAGCAACATTCCTTTTACGAATGCTAATGTGAGTCTATCATCACTCATTGTTTTAATTGCAGCTTTAATTGGCGCATAACTCGATGGCAATGAGTTTAGAGTATACCATACTTTAGTCGTCTCATTTACTTCCCCGCCACAGGCAACCATATCACGCACCATTTCATCAATTTCGATCATGTGCTTCTTAAGTGACGTACCTGGTTTAAGCTTGCAATTGAACAATCGATCTTGAAGACATAGCTGGGTTGATACCTTTTTACAGGCGTAAAGACCATCAAATTTTTCCAAAATTTGTCGCGCTGTCGCACGACCTGGCGGTATTTGCGAAATTATTGTATCATCTAGGTACTCAATTAATGTTCCCCTGGCAAATCGTTCCCATTTAATCCACTCATCAGTAATTGGTGTTGGCGGATCTTCATTTAGCACTTTACTAGCACCTTCTTGCTCAATAATTTCTAATAGTCTAAATTTCCACATAAAATAATTTTCACCTTCAAATAGTTTCATATTGCGTTTTAATGCACTCAACACGCCACTAGCCATCGTTAATTTCACTGTATTTTCTCACTATTTCAAATCACAAAAATACAATACACTCACTCGCGGTCACTCGCGGTGTCTGGGCCCATAACCTAAAGGAAGGTATGGTTTAAATTAATTAAAACGCAGTGAGTGTAAATAAGTTCTTTAATATTCATTGTAAATTTAGATCCTTTCAATATGAGAACTTTCATCTAACTAACTATCTCAAAGAGTCGAGGGGCTGTTGTGTGTGGCTACAAAAATATACACATAATTAATATGATTTGTATGCATAGTAAAAACGTCATCAGAAAGAAAGACGTGACCTGATATTGAGACATTATAATATTTGTTTAGTCTAGAGCATCTTGAAGTGAATACAGTTTTTGTAATTAAATTAACACCCAAAACCAACAATTTTAATCAAAAACTAAATATTTTCTTTTAAAGAAAAACACCACAGTGGAAAATGAAATAAATTACTTATCATAAGAAAATTAGAAACAGGAAACATACATATTTTATCAAAAATGAAAAATTATACTAGAAAATAAAAAATAAATTGAATCATGGCATAAAAAATTCCAACTTAGAATTGGAAATAAACAAAATATTAAATGAAGAAACTGTGTGAGTTTCCAAACATGATTCGACCTTAAATCCCTGAAACATTTGACGCATCTTTCATGTCAATTTGAAATTAAATTAGTATTAGAGGCAGTTATGCAACAAAATGGTTCAAATAATTACTAAAAGTAATGAAAATACTATCTAATTAGTACTTTGAAAGTCAAAACTAAAGAAAAAGGAAAAAATCGAAAAAATCATGATTTTTTAATAAAAATCGTGATATTCAATTTTTTTTTTTAAATCATGATTTTTTTACACCCTTTGAAGTTGATTGATTGTGAGATTACCCGTTATAAATAATCCTATCGTCAAAACTCGGGGCAGATGCGCTAATCGATAAAAGAACATACATCATCGTTTGACGTATGCGATATAATAGCTGCAAAATGTAATACTAAAAAGTGACACATGAATATCAAATGCATCGATTCATTTCAAGTTTTCGGTCAAATCTTGAGATTTAGCAACGAAAAGTGTTTTTTGGCTTTTATCAATGATGAATTAATCAATCGATGATTAGGAATTTTTTTTTTCTTCTCCCAATTGCAGTTTAATATATCACTATTAGTAAATCTTGAAATTCATTGATAAAGCTAGGAAATAACTTCCAATTTGCATCATTCGTAAATCCTAGGACTTACGCATGAAATTCAGCATTCACCATTATTTGGAACATTACAGTAACATATAGATATCGGAAAAAATCAAAGGAATGCAAATATTAATTGCAGATATAGGTCTATTCAAAAAATAATATGGGCTCATTTGTCATACAAAGTATCGATTTTATAGCTCTCAAAATAGTAGTTAAAAAAAATTAATGAAGCAATAATTAAAACATTAGCAAAACCCACTAAGCCGTGTTGTTCAAACGACGTAACCAACACCTGTCAATAAATAAACAGCAGACTCCATTAAAATGGTTTCTAAAACCAAACCATGAAGAAAACAAAGCCAAGAACCGAAATTGAGAATCGAAATCAGGCAAGATATAAGTGAAGCGGGGCTTACCAGGACATTGATTTTGAGACAGGACAGGTGCCGTGTTTCTGACACCTGGACTTTAGGTCTGGACAGCGTGGACTTCGTGGTTTGTAGCGTCACACGCAATGTAACGCAACGTGGCAAGCTGCACGAAGTCGCAAAACACGTGCTCCATATGAATTTATTGCCAGTAATGCCATAATGTGGATTTGATTTCAACAGGTTTGTTGTGGATTAGATTTACCAAAACAAATGTTGTTTTGGACATGTGGTTGATGGAAATAGCTTCTTCTTAACAAATGCAGCTAACAGAATCAAATAAATTGTCTAATTAGAAGACTAAGCTGCTCCATACGAAAAAAAAATGTAACATCATGTCATTGCGTTTATTAACAAACAAGCGATCTTTAAATGATTACTCTTTTTTCATATTGAGAAATAGAAACTAAGATAATTAGTTTAATATTGTTTTCTTACGTCCACCTCTAAACTTGGTGGCTTACACATCGCAAACAATGCGTGAACTAAGTGAAAAATGCAATTCACCCTTCACATCATTCAAACTTATAGCAGTTGAATTTCATAGCATGAATTAAATTTTTCTGTGAGTTCATATTAGGAGCACCGAGCCAACATCTGCGACCTATCCATTTGTTAGGCTATTTACTGGTCTGCAACACGAGTGTAAACAATAATTAAGGCATTGTTATACAAAAGTATTATTTTAGAATTTTAGATATTAATAATACTTTTGTATAACAATGCCATAATTATTGTTTACACTCGTTTTGTATCGGCACGAAAGTTTTTTGCCCAGATTTTAATTATTGTCAGGGCCTGACAATAATTAAAATCTGGGCAAAAAACTTTCGTGTCGATAAAAAATAAGTGGCTGCTTTTAATCAGTTGTTTTCAATTGATAATATCAGTTGTATTGCGTGCGTACAACTAACTCATCTGCTGAACAATTTTTGTTAATATTAAAGCTTCATTGTTCTGCATCATGAAATACGGTACTTCTAATTACAAACAAACTTGTGGGAAATATTTTCAGTAAACAGAATTAATTCGAACTATCTCTCTAGACCTTGCTGTTAATATCTTTGTTTATTATGGACATGTACGGTATCTTATCAGATATTTTTGTATATTTTGAGGTTATGTGGCCCAGTGGGAATTTTTCTGCGTAATTGTTTTGATTTAAATGCGTTTTGTGTCTATTCAGATTAGGAAAACTAATTTTCCTCATGCCTAATGTCATAATTTTACATGAAACAATGACAAAATTATCTTCATTCACATTCAATTTGACCTTAAAGAAATTATTATGATGGGAAAATATTCATAACGAATTTGATATACGCACATCTTATTTGGGTGAGTTTTTTCTCACATTTCCAGTCAAAACTCAAAAATGATTGTCAGAATTTATAAGAAAGTATCACTATGTGTTTAAGTGTCCTATTGCAACATTCTATTCGAATATTAGATGTTTACTACTTATTACTTGATAGAAAATGAATGAACAATGTTTGACATAGATCTATAATAAATTGGATTATTCAAAATTCTCGGTCAACTTGAAATAATACCTATTAATTCAATAAAAAATACAGGATGCTGATGAAAACTTGTTACAAATTCATGCAGTATGTGAAGGAAGCAAAATAGATTAAATTTTGTAATTATCTACCTTGATTTTAGTTAGCTACAACCTTTTATGTCAGTCATTTGTTTCGTTTTTTTTCCTGCTTTCTTCGCTCTTAAATGCAGAGTGAAATGCGGCATTTAATGCACCGTGTCAAACAGCCCTCAGAAGCAAAAAAATAGAACTACTGAAAAAAAGGTCGTAGCCAACTAAAATTAAAGTGGATAATTACTTCTTGAGAGCCTGTAACTCAATGGGTTCATGAGCTAAAGTGCTCTATTTTCTCACATACTGTATGAATTTGTAATACGTATTTATTTACACACTGTAAACCACAAACTAAGCCAAGCATTAAAAATTAGTGTATCATGATTGAAAAACTACATTTTACTGACTTAGAGTGATATTATTGACTATTTATACTTAAATAATTTTATATGTTGTCTCATTATTGCTTTCTATTATTTTATGGTTTATTTCTTTGCAATTTGTTATAAGACATATGTGATCAAATGACCAGGTCATGTGCAAAAGAGAACTGAAATTCTTTCTGGTATATAAAACAGTCTGAATCTAAATACCCTGCATATCTCCCAAATATCCTACTGATTAATGAATTAATCAGCACATTACCGGAATTCTGTTCATTATTGCAACCAAATAAAAAATAAATAAATATCAATCACGTCTTTTACCCGATACGGGTGTGGCAGACACTTATAGTGCACTTGATATACTGATTAATATTGCATCAGACGTAGGGTGCGGTTATCTGTCGTCAAGCTACGGGTGCTCTTGTTTTTTTTTTGTATACACAGAGTGAAAATCTTACTGGAGCTACGAATACTCGTACAAAAAAAACTCCGACCATATTAATGAAGATGATTGTGAATGAATTTTGTGAATTGAGGGCTTTCTTGAGTATAAGAATGCTTCAGATCGGAGTAATGATAAATTTAGAAAATTATGTGAATGTAGATCACAAATTATTGGAGTGTTATTTTGAACATAGGTTCGGAAAACACTAAAGGAAACTATAAATAGATTGAAGATTGCACTAAATACTGAAAATACCGGAAGTCGTGAAAAATATTTGAATGTACGTCATGTTACGCTCTACTTGTTACATATATCAAAACATAATCTAACATTATTATGAATCTTGGCAGCCTGTACTAAAATTGAGGATTGTCTACTTAAATTCAAAACAATTATTCAGGATTTATTGCTGTTGGCTTTTTATGTTCAAACACAGAGAGTAGAATCAGTATAGGACTGAATTGTGCAGAGCAATAAAGGAACTAAAACGAATGTATGCCAATTATAAAATGCTCCACTATTCGACAGACATAATGTAAAGGGTTTATCCCTTAGCCCTTCCAAGTCAAAAATTTGTATTTGTTCTATAGTGTAATAATATAAGTTTATGCATTTCGAATAAGTCATCAAAATATTCAGCTATACTTCCCAATTTTTTAAAGAAATATTCTGCTTTCGTGATACAATACTTTAAAAAAAGATTTTCAGAGTGTGAAGAATGTATCAATGAAGAAAATTAATGTTTCCATCGGAAAGATCTCACAATATCCCAGCATCAAAGAAGACATTGAGAAATTGTATTTCCAACGTGACTATTATCCAATTATAAAAGCACAAAAAGTTGCCTTACTTTTTTCAAATTTATAAATCTAATGCCTCTACGCTTAAAACTATTAAAATAAACATTCAATTTGACTTAATAGTCCAATACCATGTATTAAGACCATCTAGAAAACGTAACAGTTTATAAAAACATAAACGGCAGTCCAAAAAACTGCATTTTATGGAATATCGCACACTGCATGTCTTAAAACAAACTACTTTACTTTTTTCCTCTTCCTTGAAAAACCAATATAGCTAACGATAATGACTCCTAAACATGCGATAGATTCGTCTATGTACTATTCTTTATTTGTTCTTTGTATCTTAAAGACATTTTTCGACATTTTCCAGTAATAAAACTATGCACGAGTTCCTTGCAAAAAAAAATTATAAAACTTTTAGAATCACAAGTTAGCAATTTACAAAAAAAAGACTGAAATTATTGTTGGAGATCGAGCTGAATTCACTATTCTATTCATAATCGCACAAATTTTGACGCCCGTCTCCAAACGAAGTATTTCATTCAATTGAAATAATTCGTAAACTAATAGTTTACATATCTCAGCTTTACCACCATATAAATACTTCTTAGTTATGGACCGTATCTTCAGTTATATTTTATGTTGGTAGGACCTATTATCGATTCGTTGGTTACCTATAAAGTCTAAATGTCAACTTGTGCTCTATGTCTTTTGCTGTGTGCTTAGTAATTGTTAAAATATGGTAGTTGAGGGCAGTAAAAAACAAGCTAAGGACGTTCAAAATTTTCGTGACTTGGCTAGATTAAACGCACTTGTTGCATAAAATAGCCTAAGATTCTGGCCAACAAATAAGCTTTATAATTGTTAAAGTAGAATGACAGTTTTATTTGTTTCAGATTAAAGTGCCTTCACCTGACAAATGGATGGACACTTGAGTCACACACAAAATCTTCTAAGGTAGGATTCTCCTTGAATAATTATTTTAAAAGATATAATTTTCGTGAGAAGAGCTGTAGTGAATTATTTATTTATAAATTAAATTTCCAATTCTCAATGTACTTTCTCCTACAAATAATTCTGTGAAATGGTAAATTTAATTTAATTTTCTTGCATCTTGAAGCAAAACCAAAGTAAATTGTTTAATTTCAATAATTTCATATCGAATTTAGCAGAACATTGAGCAAATCGATGAGAACAGAATAATTTCTGCAGTGTAAATACTTCAATAATTCTACATATTGTCTGCCAAAATATTATACTTTTAATGAGTCAAAACATGGAAAATAATTCATGTACTGCGAAATCTCAGTTATGCAATTCACAATCTCAGAATATATTCGCGCCGCTCCTGCATCGCGCATTTCTAAATCGCAATTTCGAGCATTTCCTTATTTCCCTACGAACTGAGTGACAGTTCGAGCATTGAGCTTCTTACCCCCTATTATAGGGATTATTTGGCGTAGAGGGAGTATGAAAGCGTTACCATTAGTCCTGACAGAGATATTAACTGACATAATGACACCTCAACTGCTGTCATTCGCAGTTTCACTAAGTACTGAAAATAAGTACTGAAAATAATTATTGAAAAAGAAAAAAACAAACAACATTTTGGCAAGATTAATTTTTGCATGTCGGGATGTATCATCAGAACAATAGGGTAAGAAAATGTATTTATCATAGAATTCAGTCGTCTTTCAGCTTAATCTATCCTTTAATAGCCAAAAAATTACCTGTTTTTAACTGATCCCAGTATACTTGTGTATGAATATAAAATAATCTACCATATGCCCCTGAAAATTTTCATTGGAAACAGTGAATACATCATGTTTTTTGCTATACCTTTTCTATAATTTCCCATTAATTTGAATATGGTCACATTTCCCAATAGATTAATATGCTGTCACTTACTAAAACATTCAATATTCCTTCGAAACGCTTTATGTATGCTTACAATTTATTACTAATTGCTACTGCTGCAAGAAACTAAGACGCTCAAGTTTTTCTTTAAGTATATATTAATTCAATTAATAGCACATATTAGAAATCATATGAAGAAACATATTTATTCCATGACTAACTGCTTGAGCTAGAATAATTCTCACTTGTGTCTCATAAAAAACTCATAATTTTATACATTTGCTAATTATTCTATAAAGTTCAATGAATTGACTGTAATATTATTAATATTTGAGGCTTTAAATATCATATCAATTAAAACAATTTTCGCATGCAAAAGATAAAATAAAAAAAATACTTATGGCGATTCTCTTCATTCATTTGGATGCTGAACGAATGATCCCTCGATTATAGCTTAATCGGAGTTGGGTTCCTGATTGTTCACAATTATTACTCATATTTTTAAGACAAGTGCATATGAAATATTTAAACTGCTCACATGAAGAAATGAACATGTTGATATAATACCATTTTTCAATTCAAATTATAAATATTGAAATAATAGTTGAATTTAATTTGGGAATTCCTATGTTTACCCACAATTTTCCTAATTTTAGCGCATTCTTGCAAAAGAAATACGCTATTATGCAATGCACTTTGGCTAACTGGCGTGACGCTGAGTTCTCAGCAACTACAGCACTTAGAGACTTGAAACTGGTACTAAATGAAAGCTGCTGTTTTGTAGGCTGGCAAAAATTGCTTGATTTTTTTATTCATACGCCCATCTTTGTGTAAACAATTAAATAAAAATTGAAAAGGTAATTACTGTTGAACTATGCATAATCAAAATCTAAAAATTGCTGCACAAAATCAGTGACAAGTCAGTAATTAAATTTGATACCCCTGATCTCGAACTGATATGAATAAGTATCCATTTTAGGGTAGAAACTATTTATCTCAATATTTCGCGAGTTACACAGGATATTGACATGCGGTTTTTGGAATTAGTATCAAAATGAATTGAAATTTTGTCTCTATAATCAATTTAGGCCAGTACATGACCACCCGTCATTCATTTTCTTAAACCTATAGTTTTGGAGGTAATTGCACCCAATTTTTAGAGATTTTCATTTCTATAACTTTGATAAAGATCAAAATAAAATATGTACTACCAATTAAAAAGATTCAAAAATGTTAATTGAGGTAAATATGTTTTGATAAATTAATAAATATGAATCACGCCTTTTACCTGGTAAGGGTGTACACTTATAGTGCACTTGGTAGATTGATTGATATTTCCTAAGCCGTAGAATACGGTCACCAGTCGTCAAACTACGGGTACTCTTAGCTTTTGTGGAGAGTACGCTACAGAGTATATTATAACTCAGTGAAAATCTAGTGACTTTTTGTCCATTCTCCGACCTCCGGATTACAAAGCCAGCATATTTACACTGAGCTATGAATACTCAATCAATGAATAACATAGTTGAAATTTTCAACCTTAGCTGCTCCAAAGTCTGATACCATCATAATCCTCAACTTTTATTGAACAACTCTTGTAAATTTTCTGACTTATTAGGAAAAAATTGAAGAATCGCTAATTTTACGTTGGTAGATACTTAGATAGTATATATCTCAAAAACCAAATCAGAAAGCGCTTCACATTTTTATACATTTAACAATCATAAAAAATATATATTCAATAATAATTTCATCCGTTATAGTGTATTATTAAGATTATTATTAAGTTTCTTTAACTATGAGTTTATTGACAATGTAATCTCTACTAACCTTTAAGAGTGAAATTAACATTTAATAAAATAGCCCCACCATTCATGACTTTAAAAAAAAAAATGCTCTGTGTTCCATTATAATAACTCGGGAAAATGCTAGTAAAAAATAGTAGCGAGTACGGATGTTCATGTAAAATGAGCATGTAATTGCAGCAGGGCGATTAAGCCTGCGCAAGGACCGTGCTAGCAGTGATCAGGGCCAGCAACACTGTGCGAGCGGTGCACGAGTTATGGATCATCACAATCACATGATAGCACATTACCAGCAAAAAACTTTCCTACATAAAAAATGGCCAATCCATGTTTTTGGTCAAATAAGGGTATAATTAATTTCACTATTATTAAAAAAAGTGTTAGACAAATATTCAATCGTGGATAGTCACGAAACATACAAATACTTCCAAAGTTTACTTGGCCACTAAATCTTCTATCTACAATTGTTGAAATAAGAAAACAACGCCAGAGAATCTATTTGATGTATTTAACAATTCAATTCTGTCTGGCGTCTGCCGACTATACGATCTTATTTCTTCAGCAATAGCTCTTCCAATTCAGTATAGACTTATGTCAATTCCCAGAGTCGAACACGACATGGTTTACGTTAGTGAGGTGTTGTTTTTCTCACATTGTTAATTCAATTCAACCAAAATCCATTTGAACAGTAGGAGTTCTTGGTGTTCGGATGTTCAAGATGAGATCTTATTTCAAAAGCGATTACTTGCGCTGATAACCGCTGGAATATATCATTAGGCATTGTTTAACAGGAAGTACTGAATACTTGAAACTTTGTCTCACAAGTTCTTTTGAGTAGCCATTAATTTATTGGACGATGATAAATAATTTTTTTATAATAATAATTATTAAATAATATATTTCAACTTGCTACGGGTGTGGCAGACACTTACAGTGCACTCGGTATATCTTCTGAAATAGCATTATACGATTTTATTTGGTAGAAAAGTTTGCTATATTGAAATTTGAGTACAATGTGTAAATTTATTTACAAGCTACGTATACACTGAATGCAGCGTTAAACAAAGCGCTAGGATTTTTTTAATTAAAAAACTCAGAAGCTTGCGAGATATTCGAAAGTAAGATTAAAATATCAAAAGAATAATAATTTAATAGAAACGGGTAAAATTGGGCCATAGAGGAGCTCTGAAAACATCAAATGCTGGATCGAATGACATACTTTTCAAAGAAAATTCCATGCTAAGCTGACTTCTTTTGTCACGATGTGGCATCTGAATTATATACTTCAAGCTGTTCATTTTATAGCAAAATCAGGTGATATAAATTTTACTTCACAGCAGTAAATTTTCCAAAGTTACTAAAGTGAAATGTCATGTGGGTTCTTACGCACTTATTTATATTCCATACAGCATTTGAAACATTAAGTTAGGGTGCAGCATAATATATTATATACTCACTTTATTTGAATATATACATAATTGTAGGCTTGTGTTCTCAAATTATTGTTTTTTAAAACATTTATTAAACACAAACTACTTTTAATATTAATAGAAAAAATCATATGGCCCAACATTTTTCTTCCTTTTTATTACATCAGTTTGACTGACCGTTTGATGGCGAATTCCTGCGTTCCATATGAACTTAACAATTAATTCAGTCGTATATAATCTTTAATCGTTAATGTTATAGTATTTTTATAGTTGCTATATATATTTTTTATATCAAAATTTATTATTATAATCAGAATTAGAAACAATAAAATCCTACAAAGATGCCTAAGTTTTAGCTAAGCACTTTGCTATTTTTTAATTTCCAAGAATATCATCCATCAAAAATACAAAAGATTTTAATATGCGACGCTGTTCAAGAAAACTTTACCGAAAATTTTTCAAACAAAAAGAACAGAAAGAGCCCATTGTTTCTTACTGCTATTATCTTATTATTAGTATTTTAATAAACCATTAGACCATGAAGTTAAAGTCCGTTTAAAGCGGAAAAAAGTTTAAAAGGGAAGCAGCAATACGCCAAAAATCAATTAATTATAAGAGCGCTCTCGTCTCTCGTATTCTGCAGATAAAAAGAGAAATTCTGTGCAGACGGTAAAACGAAATATGGGAATGAATGAATGGGATTGTGTGCACTCCCCTTTATTTATGCAAATCTTAAATTAATGGTGGAGGTTTTCTCATCCAGAACCGTAAGAGGGTATTCTCACTTGTTTTATTGCGTTATTATTCTTCTTCTCAATGCAAACTTGAAATAACCCATTAGATCATGATCTTATCTCACTACTAATTGAAATCCAAACAGATTTATGAATTAGAAAGCGTTTTATCTGAAACAGGTGAAGTTGTCTATTGATATTCCAAGGATCGCTGTTTAAATATTTTTTAAGGACTTGAATTCTACCTGCAAAATGAGTATGGTATGGTTTAAAAGAGCGTTATTTGGAAATAATTGTAGAATTTACTCGGAACAAAATTTCAAATAATTATTGAACTTTTTTGCGATTCCACTCAAAATTCTAGATACTCCAAGTTAAGATCTGGTCCTTGAACTAATAATAATTGAATTTTCATTAATAAGTCGAGTATACGTTAGCACCACCTACCCTAATACAGTACTGTCCTTACATTGGATATCAGGAGATAGCGTAAAGTGATCTGTAACTCGTATTTCCTGGGGTAGATATTCGTATCATGCCCCCGCTGAACAGATTGCCTTTTGATAAATTTAACGCCATTTGAATGAGCATCAACGTCTAAAGGAATTTCATTAACTGTCGTTTCTTCTCGTTTGCATCCGGCCGGATTAGCGCTAAGCACCCTCAATTTTCCCGCTTGCCTGGAAAATGCATCACTACGCCAATGGTAATAGAAATCAGTTTGATTATTCTGCAACTGCGACTGAAAAGCGGTGATTTATAAAGCTTTACGCCCCTGCAATGGAGTTATTTTCGAAACACTGCAGTATTTAAATCCAATTTCGACTTGTTTATTGCATTTTTGATACGGGAAAGGCATTAAATATGCGGAATCTATTTATTTCGCAGATAAACCCTCCCGTTAGAGATTGGATTATTTAAATTCAAAACTTTAGACGCTACTTATGGAAATTTTTGTTTTGAAAAACTCTCATATCTACATTGACTATTCCTTTCAGCACAGTCATTCACAATAATATACCATTATCTATAATACCCGTCCAATGCGATTGTAACAAAAAAGGACTCAAAAATATTATCTGAAATACAAAGTACTTAAACATTCTGTTATATTAAAGCTCTCTATTAAATCTGGAAATTTCAAATAGTCAATAATTAATATTGATGATAATATATGCCCATATTTACACCAAAAAAATATTCCTATGAATGAAATCAAATATTATTGCGATTAAATAATATTACAGGTTACAGTCCAATATTTCACTTTACAATTCGTCACACAATAACAAAAACCAACAATAAGTTAGCATTCAAATATCTGACAACTGAACATCCTGCAACAATGAGCTAGCATTGAAATGTCTGACAACTGAATATTTTCTAGATTGTTCGCGAATGCTAACTTAGATCGTAACTACAATAAATTATCAAATAAATAACAAATTTAACATCAGTGTAAACTAATAACTCAAGAAATTTCATATTTGTGCACTATAAATTCAAATTTTCTCCATTCCATTATAAAAATGATTTCTGTATGAGAACTTCAGTAATTTTATGGAAAACAGTCATATGTTATAAAATTAATAGTGATTTTGTAGTTTTAATGGGGAATTTGGTAATTTTATAGAATTCCTATACAACTATATTGTTACTTGAAGAATTATGCAAATTTACAAATGCCAAATCCAAAATTATAGTTCAACTGTCAAGAACGTCATGTTCAAAGGGAATCTGAAAGAAGTATCATCAATAATAGACTATTTCAATAAAGAATTAATGTATTTGTGATGAAATGTAGATAGGTGATTTGTCGTCGTTCTGGTTGTTTTTGAAATTTGGCGCCACCTTGTTTCTTCATTCATAAACTTCATCACTTACGCTCGAGCGCACCCAACCGCACACAAATAGACGCACAAGTACAAAGTCACTAAAGTCAGTAGTGTTGACCGCCTTATTGCATGTAATATATGCTGGCTAGAAAAGCTATCTTATACTCTTTGTCCAGTTGGTTGACTGTTGTTACTGCGATGTCTTTTTCCGGTTTCCGCATCGTTACTCTTACCGTCTTGCTCTTCGAGCTTCTGGTCTTAGTAGTTCAAAATCACCTCGAAAATGACACTTGGTTTTATTTTACAATGACCCTAACAAACACGTTTTTGTACTTTTGTTTGTTTTGTTTCTATCTTCATTGTCTGGCTGACCATACAATTTCAAATAAAATACAAAATATCTTAATTCGACGCAGGTATAAATAAAATTATTATAATAGAATCATTAACACTTCAGGTCTCATTGTTTTTAACCATGGTCATACAATCTAACAAGACAATCATACACAAATTAAGAATTAAAATAAAAGTTTTGAATATGTGATGCAGTATCTATACAGGGTTGAATTAATATTTCTGCTTTCAAAATTCAAAAACTTTTTTTAACATAGCCACGGTTCACGAAATTTGAGAGATCAGAGCACGAACGTATTTATATTTTTTTCTGATTCAAATTGACTTTTTATCATACGAGATTCACGCTCTAATCATTAAAAATAAAAACTTGGTTCATCTTTCCTAGGAATCTATTTTAAATATGTTAAATATGCTTGAACAATAAATTATTCGGCCATTCTTTCCTTCCGCTTTTCAAAAGCTTTCAGCCACTCCTCTTTAGGAATATTTTCAGACATTATGTCAAATCCTCAGATTAAAACTTTCTACCCCCAAAAAAGGGACAAAAATCGTATATTGCCACATCAAGTGTGTGTCAAATGCTTTAGTATTTTTACTATTTTTTTTTGTTAAAAACTAAAATGCTGCAGCAGCCAGCTGCAATCAATCCAATCAATTCACCAGGAAATATGATGATTGTAAAATAGCATTCAAATTTCAAATGTGAGTTGAACAACTGATGAAATGAAAGAGGGAAAATCTTAAATTAGTAATAAAAGGACCATAAAAACAAACCTCCTTATGTACTCCTTTAGTCAATATGCACAGGAAACAAACAGGCAATTCAATCGACGTAAAGTCGTTTCAGAACAGATAAAATAAAATAATGGGGTTATAAAACAGTGACAGGTTATGTGAACTACATTGAAAAGACGATGAAGAACATTATTCAGTATGCATGAAGTATAATAGACATCAATATCGATACGTAGGCAATTATAAAACAATTATCAATGCAAAATACAGAATCGATTCGCATAAAATCGATCATAAAGAACATTTTTAAAACCAGTTACTGGCATTTTATCGTAAATCACCTCAGCATTTAAGAAATAAATTGTAGTTGTGTGGTGATTTTCAATTGTAACATAAGGCATAAGTCGTAAGGGTACCATCATGGTCATCGTAGCGCATGCGTGTTCATACGCATGTTTTTATTATGCTCACGCAATTGACTTATGAGATGTATATGGGGTTTCAAGGTCAATCAGTCTGTTGCATTGTTAAAAACGCCTGCATAATCGTGGAAAAAATCTGAACGAGTATTATATTTGCAATTAAACCTTTAGCTCTGTGAGACACTGATGGCTGAGCAGCAATTTTGAACATTCTTCGGCGGTACAGGTGCAGTCATTGCAAATTTGCCGTAAATAAAATTATTGTTATTATGAGAGATATCTGCAACATATTTTTCACTTTTTAAATGATCCACACATGCAAATATTAGATTTTCAGAGAATTAGATGGGTGCGATATTCAAAAACATTCAAAAGATTTAATACTCTCCACAACATAATACATACATAGAATGTATAAATTAAATTGATCAACCCCTTTAACCAAATTTAGAAAAATGTAGGAAATCTCCAGATAATAAATGGAAATAAATCACGCTAAATAACATACTTATATGAGCATACATGATAATGATAACTGTATTTGAAAAAATAGCGTCAATAAAAATTCTATTGTTTTGCGGATTAGAATTAAGATAGTGGGAAATCACTTATGGTACATGTTCTGCGTTTACTGGGAATTAATCCTTCGGTGCAGTTGGTCATAGTGCCTAACCTACAGAATCATACAGCATGATATATGTGTGCCTAATTTAGAAATAGGTAAAAAGCATGATTAATTGATTTTCCAATTTATGGCTCCTGAAGAACGCAGGTTTTCACTGTGTGAGTTTCACATTTACATACTAGTTGTAATACCGGGTGTTTTCGAAAGAATATGAAAACAAAAAATGATTCCTAACGCGAAAAACTTTAAATTTAATACTGCTTCATTTATTATATTGGTTTATTTCTTTTTATCTTGAGATGATAAATGAATTGTGCAATCTGTTCCCTGCTCTCGAATTGTGTGTAAAAAATTATGAACAATGGGGGCTCAAGGTCGCTTACAAATGCATTGACATATTTTGACATATTAAAATTGTGGATTAATCTTTACAGAAGTAATCAAAATCAGTGATTCTGAAAATGTGTGCTTAGTGTTCATATAGATTACAATCTTTTGATGAAGTCAAGGAATTAATTGTTATCCATATTTCCAAAAATATTAAAGCATCTGAACACAAAATCTAATAAAAGTAATTAACATGTATCCCGTCTCATTCTGACACTAATGTTTTTAAAAGTGAAGTAGTAAAAGTAACAGGTCATTTTTCATCGTAAAAAATATATTTAAAACTAAAGAGCAGAGCTGAAGATGGTCTGATAAGACTATAGCTAATAATTTGAATGAATAATATGCAAAATGCAACCGTTATTACTTGGTAATCTAAACGGCGAATCTCAGAGTCAGAAGCAGCAGACGATACCGGAAGTAGTAATTATCGACGAGTCAATTAATTAGTCCGCTAGTGATGAGAAGCAGTCGCTGCAAACGAACCGCGATGAAAGGGGAGTCATGTGAAGTAGCTGCGATTGATTTTCTATCAGATGGAGACAATCAATTTAAATTTTACAGCAGACTCAAATTTATGGGCTATAATACATGATTACGCTTTTAAAAAATTAAAAATAGAATTTGTTGCAACATTGAAACTTCATTTCGGAACTGATAATAAGATTCCTACTGGATAATCTATATTCCTGAAATGTTTTCAGTTAACGACAGAAATATCTAAGATTTTGTGATCCAATTGAGGGGTGTTTCAAACTTAAAAACAAAAAGGAACTTACTACTAATTTGTGGTCTTAGAAAAAGTATATTGTGTCACACGTGCGGAAAATTGCAACAATTATTATTGAATCCATCAATTAGTCTAAGGGTATTCATTGTATCAACTGATGACAGAGACTGTAAATAGCCGTATATTATGAGAACAATAAAAAACATACACAAGAATTTCTTATATGTGACGGAAAAGCAATTTTCTTGAATTAATATCAAGCAGTGATTGCGCCCTCCAATTTATCTATCATACAATTTAGATTTATGATATAATACTGGATGTACTTAAAAATGAAAATCTTCGAAAATTACGATATTCATATGTCAACATTAATCATGAAAGTGCCAAAACTCTGTATTACATCCAGCATCTGCTTTTTCGGTTACCTTCGGCTAAATTCGTCTGTGAAGTTTTTGGCAGCTGCCACACATGCCCATGCGCATTTGCAAACCGCGCGAGATTATGAGGTTCGTTCGTATTCTCAATAAAATGTTTACGAAACATATTTTGTTGATAATATAAACGTGTGATTCCAATTAAATAATAATCAAATTAGATTTATTGACCAATAAAGCTATTATTGTTTCTCAGCCGATATACTTTCAATAAATTTAATAAAGGAGGTAAAAAACTGCGAAACAAATGGAATTATTACTCATTACAGTCATCAAAATGGACAAAAATGTTATTATTTATTGCACTTCGATAACAAACTATAAATAGTGTTGATAATATATATATTACCAATATGATTTTAGAAAAAAACGAGCCATGGGAAATTACAGTTTTTCGTATACAAATTGTAATATGTTGTGAAAGTACTTAAATTTATTTTAATAATAATAATAAGAAAATACCCGATCTGGTCTATAAATATGATTTTTCTGTTACTAAAATATCGGAGCATGTGATGAAATTTGAGAAGACCATAATAAAACGCAGACATAAATAAAACTGCTAGCGCCTCAAAAAAATCGCGCACTCCAAAAAACTTCTATGTTTTGTGTCAAAGACACCGCATATTTGTGACCCCTGCAGACAACTCTGCTCAATTTATATAATTCTGCATAAAAACATTCAACTTCATCACAAGGTGGTGTTAAAAAAATATCTCTAAATATCAATTAACAAGTGCCTGAAGACAAAATCAACAAAGATCTTCTGCATTCTCCGTTTTTATTAGGAAATTTTTTGTTCTTTGACACCCGCGACGATATAAAAAATATGACAAAACATTACACATATGATTGTTTTTATAAACAAATGAATAGAAGCCATTTTATAACATGTGGTCATGATCTGTATTGTACCACACGTCAAGATAAAATAACCACATGTCGAGGGACTTCGTCGTATGACCAAAGGTCCTATAATTATCGAAAAGATATTTTTTAAAGATTTAACAATATAAACCTATATATTCACACCTCCAGAATTATTTGAAATATCGTTAAAGTGATAGAGCTTTTATTTTTAATATCTGTTTTTTTTTTAAGTACCACTTGGTAGGACAAAATTTTAGTCCTTCAGTTCTTAACGAGGTGGTTAAAAAGATTTATTTGGTTCATATAATAATTCTGGTCAAATACATAGTTCATTGAGAAAAGTGTTACTGCTCTCGTCTGTACATAAATTGTACATTTATCAACCTAATTGCTTGTTCTATCATTAATACAGCGTAGAAAGTGCGCATTCATTCGTCTTCCAAGTAATCATTTCAGCAAATGAAAATTTGTAATTTTTTTCAGTGAATACTTCTTAACAAAAATATACAATCAATTCAAATTTATCTTAGCAAGAGATCAGAATTATAGTCTAATCAACAAGTTAAAAAACGTGTTAATTACTGCTACTGCGAATTAAAATATGTGCGATAGCTCGTCAAACTCGTTATGACGTCTAGAAAAATGTGCAAAAATTTCAAATCCGCACATAAACAATTGCGAAAGTTATAAACAATTGAAGATTCCAAAGGAAAGAAGTCTATTTTTTTGAAAATTACTCAAAAACTGTTAGTGCTAAAACAATTTTACAAACAATTTCTGAAAGAGGAGAAAATTTCCAAGAGAAAATGTAGACTCCTAGAGCTTGACCTCTATTGTTAACACTTTTATTCGATATTAAAAATAGGGTTCTGTGCGGTGAGCGCGGTGCCGTTACGCTGCCTTGAAACCGACCGCTAATTACAAAAAATATTTTTACATATATCACATATTAATTTGAAAATTTGAAAAAATTACTGTGCGAGCTCAAACTATTAGTTGGAAAAATTGAAATCAATGATTATGTTATAGCTGTTTACCAGCTAAAAATTGTAACAACAATAGAACTTTATTAAAAAAAATTTGTAGCCCCTTTTTGCCTTTTAAAATTATTTTGTTGCTTAAATTACTCCTAATTAATAGATAATAACAATGTAAAATACCGCATGCTGATAACTTCATTTAGTGTAATTACCAAAAGGTCTACACGAAGCAAAAAAACTTTATGATCCTTTGTTTGACAATTATCGGACTTAAACTGTAAATGAGATTTTAAAAAAATTCATTACTTTTACTACAAAAGAACGAAAAAAAATTCTCAAATTAATATCTAATACATGTAAAAATTGTTTTTGTAATTAGCGGTCGGTTTCAAGGCACTCACCGCGCGGAACCCTAACATCAAATAAAAAGTATTAAAACTGAAGGTCAAGTTCCAGGAGTCAACATTTTTCCTTGCAAATTTTCTCTTCTTCAAGAATCTGTTCGTAAAATTCCTCTAGCACCAATAGTTTTCGAATAATTTCCAAAAAAGTAGTCTCCTTTTCTTTGGAATCTTCGATTGTGTATAGCTTTTGCAATTGTTTATGTGCGGGTTTGAAATTTTTGCACATTTTTCTAGACGTTATAACGAAATCGACGAGCTATCGCACGTATTTTAATTCGCAGTATCAAGAATTAACACATTTTTTAACTTGTTGACTAGACTATTACACTTTTGATGATTTATTATTATAAACACTTTTCTGGTCACGACGATGTGTATAGTTGAAATTAGCTCCAAAATAGTGATAATTATGAACTCCGAAGAAAACGACATAATTTTTGTTATTGATTTCTTCAGAAAAATGGAATTAAAAAATTATGATACTCACCAAGTCATGGAAGAAAGTCTTAATAAGTAAACGGAATAGATTTTTGGGTTATTCGTAAAAATAAATAAATATAATTCATGCCTTCTACCCGATACGTGTGTGGTAGACATTTATAGTGCACTTGGTAGATTGATATTTCTTCAGCTGTGGAGTGTGGCTACCAGTCGTCAAGCCAAGTTTCTGCGGAGAGTACGTTACAGAGTATATTAGAATTCAGTGAAAATCTGATTTACTGGATGGTTCGTGGCTCAAATTTTTCATTTTTTATTATTTACAGTTTAAAGAAAAACCATGAAAAGGCATAACAATAATGATCTGACCAACAAAATAAATATTTGAGCAATTCTTGGTTGAGATCATATTTACTGCAATAATTCTATACGTTTATTAAATAAAGAGTTACATAAAAAAATATCTGAGTGTTATACAGGTGATATGAAACTGTTCTTTTACACATTAATTTAAAACAGTATAAAAAATTAGTGTATGAAAAGTACAATTGTATCTTCTGCGAAACTAATTTGATTGTTGCAGTAATGATTCTTCACGGAAAATTTCTTAAAAATTATTAGGTGTATTAGCCAGTTGTTTTTGTAAACAAGCCCTAATAACATGGTAAATGTTACTCTGTTTCAAAACATACCTGCCAAATTTAGCGTCAACATGGGTTTCAAAGATAAGTATACCCGCATTTTGTGGGAAACCGACTCGAAATTATTACACCAGTGACATATCTTAAATTAGAGATACATGGCAATCATTAGAAAACGAGTTTTTAGAAGTTTTACTGGTATTTATTAGACTTATGCGGCTTTTAAACATGAATAGTTATATAAACGAATATCAATAATTAAGAGTATTGCAACTATATTTCTTAGAGTCTTTAAAATAAATTAGAGTTAGATGTTCATATCAATAACACTTCAATTTGAATTTTCAAGGATTACAAAACATGAGAATAGGTTTCTGCTTGCGCAAAGCCAAAAAAATACACATTGATTTTCAATTAAAATGATTCTTCTTTCATTATAATCCAAGTATCAATAGGCGTCTTATAATTTATTTATTCAATATCTCGATTTAAAGATATGCTGATACATCAATTAAGGTTGTTTTAAAAGTACCATCTAATTCTGAAATTATTTAAATTCATGTACTTTTGCTCTAAAATCAATACCTGAGGAAATATCGCCATTCGAAAAATGTAGGTAGGTAATTTCTCAATTGTGACTGGAGTGAAGATATTATCAAATAATGTTCTATAATGGATTAATAGGGCATAACTAATATCGCACACACGAACTTTTTTCCATAAAATTCCAAAAGCATGCCAATCTAACTTGTCTCCCCAAACACATTTCCGTATAATAATTCCAGGATACTCTCTCATCAAATACCTCCGGATGTGATACATCTGGTTTACAACTCACAAGCCATACACGTGCTACGCACTACGCACCATGTCACGCGTCATGCGTTGCACGTGATACAAGACCAAGTGAATGAATTCACACTGCAAGATGTGTTTTGTGTAATGACAGTGTACGACAGAAGCACAAATCATCTTCATGTTCCGAGGCATCGTCCACAATGAAACAGAACTGGGTCGATCGTAATAATATGGCAAAATTTTGCGAAGATGGTTTTTGTGTAGCCAACAATAATTTTATGCGTATTTGGGTGAGGAATAATGCATGTCTATTTACGTGAAATATTCGGCATTGTTGAATTGAAGTTATGGGCTTAGTCCGCAAGATAATAATAACAGAATGATTCTAAAAATATTTTTCCTACAAGCTACAAAAGATGACTCTTCGTAATCCTTAAAAATCTTCGATCACTCGTTTATTCGATCAAATTCACTTATTATATGTCAAGTTTTGAAGATGAAAGATGCTTGAGAAAACTGAATCAGGTGAAAATAAGATAAACTAAATTTAATTTGATCAAAATAGGAATGAATTTTCGTGGTAAAACCGGAAAAAAACTACTAAAAGTTTCTTTAGTTTCGAACCTACCAACATAAATTCACAGAATAATTCAATTTAGGCTACGAACGTGCAGAACTAGCACGCGTTTATATTGGGTGTTAACCATCAAGCTAAAAAATGGTCGTAGAAAAAGTATTATATAAGTAACTAAACTTGTAATAGAATTGCACAGCTCACTCGGTACTAAAATAAAATTTATGTCAGAAATGTTTTGAGTTTGTCCATTTTAATTCTTCAAAACAATTGGTCATATTTATTGTAAACAATAACAACATAAAACACATGAAATAAAAAAGTATAATTTATGTATCACCGGGTGCTCTTTAACATTCAATACCTCTACTCGGAAAGGAGTGTTTTTTCGCTGTATATTATCGTCAAATCTGTCATAACTTCTTAAAAAATCGATTTAGAACTCCCCTTCAGATTTTTAAAAATATCTCTTCAAGCTGCAAAACTGTCGCCGTTTTCGTCCGCTGCTTCAAAACCACGTTCTGCAACGGAACATAAATATAACAAATCATAAATAAATATATTGCCACGTGTGTAAGTTTCTTAAAAAACGCGCACGTGGACTTATTCCCCCAGGTTATGGCGGGAAGGAGATGATTCTGAATGTGTTTAACACGTTGTTGAAGACAACTTGCGTATTTTTTCCATTTTTTTGAAATTGGGGTATTTTTTAGGTTTCCTTTCCAACATCTGCGAGGAATCGCAATATTTTGATCATATTTTTGCAAAGATAAGATAAACAATTATAACAATATACAGAGGAAAAAATAAAAAGAATTTAACTGTAAAAGCTTTTTTTGATAATTTTTGCCATTTTCAACTGCATTCTCACTTTTTTCAACATTTCATTGTTGCTCGAATACCCAATCAAATATATTTTCGAATAGGAACAAAAAACAACTGTTTGGGAATTCAGTAGGCAAAAGTCGAATCTAGGATCAATTTTCAGTGAACTATAATTATTGTTTAAATAATTTGATTATGTACAGAATCGTTCGAATGTATTTTCAACACAGGATAAACCAAATTTAAACCATTTTCAATATGACGGAATACGCGAATACCCCTCAAGGTAGAAAAATATACTTGGAAGTTAGGATTAAATTGAAAAACCCTATGGAGATTTTCTGGCAGATAAACTCTTCATTGAATGAACTTTATGGTATGAATAAATAAATGACACGGAATACCCCACAGACATTTCCACTATTTCTAGGAACTGTCAGAGTTGCTGGAAAGTGAGGATTTTCCTGTTAGAATCCTCTTTGTAAATTAACGTTAATGCTTGAAATTTTGAAATATTGTACAACAATTATCTGGAATATATTCTTAAACCCTTAGATATTAATTTAAAGTAAAATTTCTCCAGTGATTTAGACGTAGATATTTTTACTTCTCCTGTCGCTCAGAATTTGATAAAAAATATTAATGAATAAGTAATTTGAAATACCTGGATATGTGTTTCAAGCTCAAATCTAATATTTTTTGAAATTCTGTGTTTAGTTCAAACTTTTTATCAACCTATTTTCTTAATATATTATTTATTATGAGTAACGGAACTTATCGCACAAATATATAAAATGGAAGTAGCAAAATAGAACAAAATCTATTCAATTAACAATAAATTATTAATAACAAATAATAGCTACTATTAAAATATACTTCGTTAGTATAATAAATAACAAAATTGGCTTTTATTACCAAAACAAAATAATTATCAGTTTTCTCTATAGAATTACTTATTTGTTAATTATAAATCAATGTTTGAGAACAGTGATAAAAAAGTCATTAGTAATTATGTATTCATTAACACAGATATAGCATAAAAATTCGCGTATTTAATTTACGACATACGTACGAAACTTTCCCACGATAAAATCTCAAATACTTAATCATAAGGACAAATCTAATAACGTGCTGAATTTGCATAGCATATATAATATGGATATATTACTATTGGCTTATTTGAGTCTAATTATTCATGATATTAATTAATAAATTATAGATTTATTTGCATCAATCACATAAACCAGTAGTTATATGTAACAACGTATTAATCTATATATTTATAATTGTTGAAATACATTTTTCAACATTTATATATCGAATGATTTATGACTTCTGTTCATTAATTAAATAATATTGCCAATAAAACACAATGTTCAATTATATAAATATTCTTCGAATCTTTTCAATTTTCCAATAATATTCTCACAACAATAGTCAATCATAATAGTAATAATTATTTTATCACTGTATTAGATCAATAAGAATTCTTGAATCATCTCTTAGACCAGGCGCTCGTGACATAAAAGGAAACAATTTTTTACAGGTTACCATTTATAGGGAAGATCCTCGAAGCTGTAAGCGATATTTGCATTCAAAAGTCATCGCTAGTTGTTGATACATATTAAAAAATTGATTTTAATTAGCTTCTTTAACAACTTTTTACAATCTGCAATGAATGTAAGGCAAGCTTGCAAATTTGACTGGAAAATATGCATTAACACCTAGTGATATTTTAAAATTCAAATATCTTAAGCTTACAGCTGTAAATATCTTCACTATAAATGGCAGCCTGTAAAAAATTGTTTTTTTTTCTGTCATGAACGCTCGGTCTATCTGATAACTAGTATGGTCCTCAATGTTCTCATATTGAATAATGTCAAATTTTTCCGGAATATTTTCTTTGTCCATTCGTATGATTGATTAATGTTTAATTTTGGTTCTCTCTAAGATTTTCAGGAATATTTTTCATTAATTCAAAATTTTTCCTAAAGTTTGTGGAAACTATCTTCGATCATTATTCTTGGTTTCTTCCTCAGGCTCTTCAACCAATAGCATGGTTCACTTAGCTGTCACCATGAATTTTCAAATTATATTCGTAACTCCCACTTTTAACATAGTTCATTTATTGAAGAATCTTCCGGGATTTCCTTAAGATTTTTGGAAAATGTCTTTTATCATTAATTTTGTCTACTCTATCAGAACTTAGGAATTATTATCGTCGTCAAAATTCTAGCTTTTCCTATTTTTGTTATTATCTTCGACTACTGGCATAGTCCACATATTGTCTAATCTTAATTTTTCTTTCGGATTTTTGTGAAATGTTTTCGATACATTTTTCTTAGGTTCTTCTACTACTGCAAGTTTTACACGTCGAATTGAATTATAAAGAAGTAATTTCAATTTTCTCCTGCAATATTATGTACTACTGTTGAAAATTGAATCTTCAATGTACGCATACCTTTGTAAATATCTTTAGATTTCTTCAGACCCAAAATACTTTCCTGGAATTATTGATTATTTGATAAAAATTCTGATTTTGTACCTACTGCTGGAAATTTTGACTCTTCACTTTCCCGCCTGTAGGTATTCAGCAATGCATAAAGAATTGAACAGTAATTTTATTCATTAAGTTAGCTCAAAGCAGTCTTTATTCATAAAAGCGATAAAAATCAGTTTTTTAGTTCCCAAAAAATAAAAAGCTAGCACCCCAACTCTCCCACTTCTCTCAAAATCATTTCTTTTCTTCGGAATATAACATCTGTCGCATGGACAATGATTAAGTAAAAAAGATGGATATTATTGTTAGACCAAGCGCACAGGTATAAACATAAAATAAGGCAACGGTTCGGAAAGGGTTAAAGAACAGAACCAAGAAAAGAAAGGATAAAACGGAACAAGACATACGTTGGGCTTGAGAACATCCTGATTTGTCCAACTGTTGCTCTGCGCTTGCGTACTGACTGAGTAGGAGAAGTGATGGGAAAGTCCCGAAGTTGGACCCTGATAAAAGAAAGATAGGAAACATGCAGAGGTGTATTTATTGAAAATTACTTCCGCAATTACAAAGCACTTCCAGATATTTACATACTTAAGTAAACTGAAGATAAGATTTGTATCACGATTAATATGGAAAAATCGGTCAAGTTAAAGTCAGCACCCGCTAAAAATAATACTTAGAAGTTCTGGAAGTAAGACTCTTGGGGGAATCTTATGCAAATATATATTTATAAGTAGATTGTTAAATCTGTTGATTATAATTAATGTGAAAATTGATGTATTCTTTCAAGTTAACGAAATTATGCACTGCACGTATTTCCCAATGAACCAAGCTCAAATTTGGCGCGAGAATAGATTGATTTGACATCTCGGTCAAATTCGAAGATAGATGAATCAACTTTGTTATCCAAATTCATCGGCACATCGTCAACATATATTTTTTAGACTGGCGCTGCTAACGTTGTTTTTAAAAATTCTTCATAGCCCTCTAATGGAAAAAATATTTGACACTCAGGCAATATACGACCAAACGAGCTTTGAAATTATTGCAAATTCAATGTCTATAGTTTCATCTGTTCTGGATAAAAGTGGCTGTGACAGACGGATGAACACACAACTTATACTAGAAACAGTTTCACCTAAGCTTGTCATGATAACAGAATCCTTAAATAGTTCGTTAAAAAAAAGGATAGTTTAACATTCTGGATAAAAGGATTTGTAACAGACTGATAGACCAACAGGGCTCAGCAATATATAAGGGCTTAATCTGTCAGAGGAGTACTAGAAATGTACGTGAATTCATGATTTTAAATGCAAGTGCAGATTTAGTAGGAAATGATGTTAGCCCGCCTCTGACCACTGGGCTATCCCTTGGCGCACTGAGGACGAAGCAGGGGCACGAACTCCGGACAAATCAAGGTTAAGGGAATGACACCTGCACACCAGATGCTAGAGCCAGCTTTTGGGCTGGCAATACAGCTACAGCAACAGGCGCAACTAACTTATTAAAACCGGTAATACAATGAAAGTACTCTGGTCGTGACATCTGTTTTAGGAACCAACACTCATCATTTCCAGCGAAAATCATCCCTTCTCCGCAGTCCTCGGCCCTACACTGATTTTATTGCAATCGGAAAAAAAGATGGACATCTGGTGTCCATGCTCAAAACAAATTTATTTTATTATCATACGGCTCTTCGCATTTTTCATTACCCATGCTTAATTTTCAGATTGAGAATTCTAGAAGACGAATAGTGCTACCTCATACACTTATCGGTTTTTAATAACATTTTAAATACGACAAAAAATCTGAGAGTACCTCATCGATAAAACAATATTGAGAATAAATTAGATTTAGAAGTTGATATTCACCCTGTTCATATATAGAAGCCTGTTTCCACATCGATCAAGCTTCTACCACACTCCAATCTCCTCAACCCAGAACAAACTCAGGCAAGATCAAAATTTAAAATAATTATTGACTTTGCAGTCCTCTTAGAGTCAACAGCATTCAAAAATTGGATCAAAAGAATTAAAAAATTCATGAAGTAAATCCTCTTAATACAGCGCATTGGAGTCAAAGAAAATCAGCCAATTTTCAGTAATTTTTTGAATAACCTGTATATGACAATATTAGTATTATGAATGTCATTAAACCTTTGTATCAACTCCAGTTGGTTATTTATATTGCACTGACGTGGTAAAGTCTCACAGAAGAAGAACATCTGTTTCGCAGGTTCTAAACTCAGCGATTTTACGGCCTTTATTGTATTGTAAGTTTACCTATTTCCTATTTAATACCGAGGTATAGAAATTCATATAACATCTGTGTAACAGATCCAGTATAATCATAAAACCTCTAGGAAGTTTATTGTGACCTGTAAAAATGGGAATTCCGGAAATGCCTGATTGCAATGTGCAAATCACCTGTGGAACTTGCATTTTATTTCTCGAGTTACATTTGTTTTCCAGAAGTTCAACAATTTTTCTTGATCTACTGAATACAATATTTATTATCGTGAGAATATATTAAATTTGACCAAAAGATTCTAAATTTATTTTCGTCTGCATGCTAACAGGCAACCATAAGAAAATGGAATTCGATTGTGTCAAAATTATCGATATTACTGAAGATTGTATACAATGGTGTTCAAATTCAGTTGCTCAGCAAGTTTAATATGTGCTGGACACCAGGTTTTCTTGAAGATTGCGCAAATATCAGTGCAGGAGAGTCTTAATTTCCAAAATCTGTGTTGGTAGCTATTGCCCACAAACAAATTTAACCATTGTTCTTAAATAAAGTAGGCGATACAGAATGATTTTTTAATGAATAGTTAGTTGTATGGTGCCTAAGGCACCCGTTGAAAAATGATGATTATAATAAACATTTTAATTTAGCAAACAGGAAATATTTATTGAAAATTACATTTCTTTTAATATATAATGAGAAATTAATTATTTTATCTTAATTGATTTTGAGCGATAAATTGAATATTTGATTGAAGAAACTCGCAAATAAAAGAGTGATTGAAAATTTACAAATTTAAAAAAAAGCTATTTTCTACGGCTGTACGTAAAGTCGGTCTTTATTATGTCCCAGATTTATCACTATTTAAATGCGTAGCAGGTAAATTTCCATGAAGTCATGTTTGTGGCAGCTCTCACTGATTCACTAGTTCGGATTTTGTCAAATCTAAATGTTAAAACATGGAAATTGAGGGCCGTAGAAAAAATCTTGTATCCAACACTCGTTGTAAACAAACATTATGGCATTCAGCCAACAACTTGGCTTTATACTTTTGTTGCATAAATTACTATTCTTCAACTTCTAGCACATATCAAAAAAATGAAAATGTGATATTCTATTATTGTATATGTGCATATAAAATTTATTTTAGTACATATCCGAGCGTTACAGAGTCAGTCAGTCAGACAGTGATGAGCGGAACATATTATGAATTTAGGTCAAATTAATATTTTTATCAAATACTGAATTAGGGGTCTAATAATTGTAGGCTCCTTGAGGGCTATCTAATTCTAGGAGTCCCTGGCATTGTGCTATTCTACAGTTACGCCTATGGATAAATATAGATAATATAATTACGTGATGGAGAAAAATATTAATGAAATTTTATGTGGTGAAAATGGCATGTTGCCGTTAATTTCAGAAGAAAATATGAAATTAAGTTCTATTCCACACCTCACATGCTTAGCGCCATCCTCGAGTTCTGACGATAGAAATAAATTTAACTCTATTCATTTTTTTCAACTTTATATATTTCATCTTGGAAAGAGAAACCATTTACTAATTTATTCAAACATTCATAATGACCTAAATATGCTTTTGAAAGGTTACATGCATTTCCGTCCGTTAGTCCTTTTGTACAAGGACTCGTTACAAATCTCAAATTCTGATCTATTTCAGTAATTATTTTTTTTAGGCTATTTATGTATATAATAATCTAATGAGACGTATCACATCTCTTGGACACATGTACTTTTTACTATCTTTGGCAACATATTAAATATGTCATATATTTATATAAATCCTGTGCCCATCGTTTTCTCTTTGCATTGCACACTCAGATGTCTATCCCTACAGCAATTAGGGTCTTCAAGTTCTTCAAAATTTGAATTTGAAGCTTCAAAATTTGTCTGAAACTCTATTATCCTAATACTCATATATTTTTTTATTTTACTCTGTCAAAAATCATATTGAAATGAAAATTATTAGATTCTTGAAGAACAATATGTGAGTCACTTATTTGTGTCTAAAGCACAAAATTTGAATTTCAAATTTTTGCATTGACACTGGTCGTAATTATAAGGCAATTAAATGAAACGGTATTGAATCCATGGTCGTCATACCCACTGACCAAAACGTTTACCTCCCTTGTCTAGAAATAATCATTCTCAGAATAAAAATAAAAGCCATTTTCTTCATCTCTTTATTTCTTTTTGTTCAGCCCAGACCTCTAGAGACACAATACTGCTTTAGAAAAAAACTCGAATGATACTTCCTTCTATATATGTTTTTTTTTATTATTGTATAAAAGAACATTATAAACTAAATTTTCAAAAAATTTTAATCCAGCAACATCGTATCTTGTAAAATAGTGATAAAAAATATATCAAAGATAAATACATCAAAATCGCATTTAAAAAAATATTAGTAGTGCATTGATAACTAGGAAACAGGCTCATGTTCTAATCTGATAGGGATACATGGCAAATCTTAAGTTAATCCTTGATAATTTATATTACATCAGGTAATTATTTAATGAAGAAATACTGAACACAGTGACCATTGAAAAATATCCGTTAAACAAAATTTGATAAATTATTAAAAATCGAAACCTGATTGTTTCACAAAATTACAAATTCTAGGAGTCGGTTTTTTCACTATTATCCTGAATAGGGCGACAACTGTAGACACGTGCTTAGGACTCTCCAGTATAGTCTAGCAAGCCTCAGATAATCAAACTTGTAAACCGCGAAGCTATGAAAATGTAGAGATATATAATCAATTAATACCTGAATAAAATGGGACCAGTCATTCAAAAAAGTTCTCAAAAACACCTATTTATCATTGAATTTAATAATGATTGGCAGCAATATAAAAATGCTTATTTAGGCATACCAAGTACTGCAGTTCATAGTGGGTCAAATGTAAGTCTGGGAAATCCATATTTCTTAATTCTTTACGGGTCCATGGCCAGGCCAGCCCAAAAAGACAGTACATTGCTCTTAGACAGAAGGTGGACTATCTTGCTTATCAATTTTAATATAAAGACATAATAGAATAACATCAAATAAATAAGCTCATATCTATAATCAGCCCTAAGTTTATCAAAAAATCGTTTGTAAGAATACCTTTTGGAAGGAAGCCACTTTATTTCAAAAGCGAAAAAAACTCATTCGTCAATAACAGCAAAGTACTTCTTATTTCATGCTTTTGTTAGTAAAAGATCGACAGATAAACATATTCTATTCTTATTTCTCATCGCGCGATATACTTAAAATATGCTCTTCCGGTGACGCAATACGTTGAATAATCTTATTAAAGATTAGTTATGTTCATATCTGAGATATTTGCAGTAAATACCTTGGCGGGATGTGGGATGTTATGATGCATAATTTGTTTTTACGGGAAAAATATAATTGGACTGTTGTCTCAAGGATTTTGCTATGCAATAATTTTACGTAAGATAATTTCACATTATTTTGTAGGGTACTCGGGACTCGGTAGACATAAAATTTGACTTAAAAATTGATGTATACAAATTTTTGTGTGGTTTCTGTGTTTCTGTAGTCAGAGCTGAGTCTACCTGATTTAATAATTATTTTATACTCAATCTGTGAATACTTTTTTATACATTTGAGTCTGATTTTTTTGAAAATATAATTATGAAAGATGTATGATATTTTGAAATGGTAATATTTGAATCTTTTCATTTCTGCAAATATTTTTCTACTTAGAAAATTCACGAAACCCGCCTGGTACTAATTTTCCTTAATTTATTTACATTTTATGTGCTTGGAATTATTCTTCACTTCAATTTGTATGTTTCTTAAAAATTGATAGTCAGATTCTAAAAACTGCACTTCTCTACAGTAAAGGTGAGTGACCTCTGGGTCTGATGTTTCCGAAACCTACCAGCTCATCATCTTTGTTCTGCGGGTTGCGGGTGCATCAAAATATGCATACATAATTTGTTGAATTTCTTTCAATATCTATTGAGTTGATACCAACATCTGTACTTATTATTTTAGCATGAACAATTTCTTTTATTCAAGCTAGTGTGCTTATGTATTTTTAGAAGTTATCTAATTATAATTTGTTTTCATGATACTCATTTACATGTGAAGAACGACACTCTTGTAAACAATTGTTAGTAATAATTTTGTTGGTTTGAGGTTCGTAACAACCCCTTCTAAAAAAATGGATCTTTGGGTATACGCATTTTTTTTATTAAAAATTAGAATGTAGAATTAATATTGAAATATTCATTTCTAGTTACATGGAAAACTCATTATTATCATCTAAGGTTCAATCAAAAAATCATAACCTTTATAATTATTGAAGCTCTGTTGAAAATTTCTAAATTTTGTAAAAGATGCAGGGCTGCAACCATGAATTTTGAATTTGTTTTCCGACTTTAAATTACATTAATTTCAATTTTATCATGGAACATTAGTCAAAATTAACGAATGTGTTCATCCTCTACTCTCCAGCTTGCAGCCATGTGAAATTAATCAACAATCAATAGAAAAAAACAGATTTTTTTGTCGAAAGGGTAGCTCGACTATGATGTGTCAGTCCAACGATTTTATATATTCCATTAATTATAAAATGATTCTAAATTAATGAACGAAGGTTTTTTGTGCGATCAAGGTGTGCTCACTCTCATCGAATTGTAGGCTTTAACCCCTTGTTGTGAGCATATGTGGGTGTTGATTTTTTCAGCTGTAATAGTGAAATAGCTTTCCAATTCAAATTGTGTTAAACCAACTGCTATGTAACATACACTCGGTGTTTAAATTCACAAGGGGTGTGATAAACGTTTGAAAAAGACATATATTAATGGTCACAATCTTTTTAATATTAGCAGTCTGATTGTTCTGCCTTTAAATGGGTGATAATAATAATAGGAAGCCTCAGATATGCTGGACGTATTCATTTCTTGATAAAAAGGTCCAAAGCTGATATTATAAACATGGATGATCAAATAAAGAATTCTGATAGCCGAATGAGTTTAGACAGCCCTCAGTTTTTTTGTAGTAAATGGAATAAAGATAATAGTTATTTTTTTCAAAAATCATTTATTTTTATTTTTCCATTTCAATGTCTTATTTCCAAAAGAAAAACTCTGGAAATATGTTGTACAATTAATCTGTAGAGTATTTCAAATGAAACTATGATCTTGAAAGTTGTACCTCCTAAAAGTTGATTATTCTAATTCATTTTTCAGCTCCTAAAGACCATTCTTGTCATTTTTGGTTGAAGGATCAATACTTTTTTTTCTAGTTGGATTCATGTTCATCAAAAAAAAAAAAAATATCAAGAAATGTTTAACTATAAGAAACTTCTATACAAGTAAGAATTGTTTTGGCTTAAGTCGTCTTGTTATTCTCGCTTTCTCCCCCTTGCTAGTTCATTGAAGAAAACAGTGTATGTAAGAATGAAATGTAATTTGTATGTAGTGAAGGAATGATAAGGTAAGCGTGTATAGAGCATAGGGCAGCGTTTTATAGGAGGCAGGTCGCGGTGTGTAGCCACGGTATCTTCATGACTCAAGACTTCCGGTCAGCCGGTCTCACCGGATCTGCGGCTGGACTGGCACACAACCACACTCAGAAACTGATGCCTTGATCTTAATATACTACGTTTACATTAGATTGTTTAGTTCAACAAACCAAAATTAGGGACAATACCAGATTAAAAATTTTTGAACGACAACAAATCAGAAAACTTTGTGGTGTTCATTTCTTTCAATAAAAGTACATCATTCTTCGACATCTATTTGAAAACAAGGAATGAGGAAACTAATTTTTAGGCTCAAAATTTGCAGCTTCTCGTATCTAGTAGATTTGCAACATAATAATAGATACTTTATTTGAAAAAGCTAGTAAAATAGTACATGTTCTGCGTTTACTGGGAATTTATTCCTTGGTGTAGTTGGTCATTTTTAAGCATTGGCTCAAATTTCTAATGTGAAACAAATTTTTTACCTGGTAAGGTGCAGTTGGCAATCGCCCGAATTCATCAGTCTCATGAAAAATTATTTTTTCGGATTGAATTAGTGGATTTTAATGACTGGAATTGGCAGTTAAATGAAAGGAAAAGATATTTATGTCATATAAAGAAAACATTTGCAGAAGTCTATCCCCACAGTGATTGAGTTATACTAACAAATAAAGTCTCATAAAAGTGATACTGTATAGTTTATTCAAAAATTATAACTTAACAATAATTTGTAACTGGAGGAATACTTTTTATTCAATTTTATTTGCAATTATTCGTTTGATAAACAGTTGGAACAGTCAATAAAATTTATTAATCAAACTAAGGCAGCGTTTTCTAGTACAAATAAAGAAATTGAATCTAAAAGATCATAATACTATTCTAATAATAACATTATAAATGTTTTCTTATTCAAGTATAAAAGTAATAAATAAATGAATATCAGTCACGCCTTTTATCCGATATGAGGATGGCAGATAAATAAAATGGACTTTGGTAGATTGAATGATATTTTCTAAGCCATTAGGTGCGGTTATCAATCGTTGAGCTACGATTACTCTTAATTTTTGTGAAGAGTATGCCATATAGAGTATATTATAATTTACTTGATACTGATTTTTCTCTTGACCTTCGAATTACAAAGCCAGAATGTTTGTACTGAATTATGAATACTCATAAAAGTGATAAATAAAAATCATAGTACGATAATTTTGAGAAGAGGCATGATTCTCACGAAAATATTGTAGCATTGTTTACTCAGTTATGTAGTTCGAGTACATTTCATAAGTAATATTTATATACAGTTTGAAAATATTTTGTACATCCACGAATCTGAATATAATTCCTTACGTGGGATTCTAATTCACAGTACTGACGTTGGCAGTTTGAGTAAACCTCAACTTCACACCATTTGGATGACAATATCCTGAAAATACAATGAAACTCAAAAGACCCAGCGATTTCTTTCGTTATAGAAAGTTTTGATGACAGGGAATTAGTACGAATAACAGCTAAATAAATTTCCTCATTCAGAAGGTAATATAATAGACAAAAATTGAATGAATTAAACCAGGGAATGATCCCTGATTAAACTAAAATAGAGTAGGCTCATATTAGTCAGTCATCTTTATTTACACTTTTTGTTATTCTTTCAATATATTTTGTAATGTTCAAGATAATTTCAAAAAATTTGGAAAAAAGTCTTGCCCACACTCACTGCTCTATATTTTTATTTCATAAAAATGCTGACCGGCTTCGATTATTCAATTAATCATCATCAGAGCCGATTTAGAACTCTACAACTACAGAAGTGCTGCTATGTTTATTTATTTTACAAATATATCCAATAAATTGCTTGAGTACCAACGAATCAATGTGAACGTGAAATGAATTTTGACTCAGTCGAATATAACCACAATAAGATGAATGAATACACGGCCAAATAAGCAGCCAGTAGTGCAAGAAGCCACAATAGGGGGTAGGTTTACCCAGCTTTATCAGATTTTATAAATTAAAGTACAAGAAACAGTCCAGACACAATAGTACACTTAAATTGAAAACAATGCTCTTTTTTCTAGCAAAAACACCCTCACTAATATGATGCTCGTAATTACTATCACAAAAACTAATCTCATTTTCTAAATCACAAATAATTAGGTAGAGAAAAAACCAGATAATGTCAAGTGTAACGTGATGAAAAATTAATGTTCCTATGTCCAGTCTATCTACCTGAAATAATCATCTTATTATTTTGCGAATTTTTATAATTAAGAGATGGTTGACGAAATAAAAAGTGCATTTGTCCTACTCAAGAACTGTGACGAATTTTATACTACAAACATGCAGGGTGTACAATTATTTTTTTTAGTATTTCATATAGAGTCAACTACATTCATTTTCACATTTGCAGAAAGAGTTGGTAATATTTTTTATTTCAAGTATTAAAAAGATGTACAACGAGTCAGTAGAAACTCTGGGCGGCTGATCAAAAAAGAAGAAACAATGTTACGAGATATCTCACAGATTTTCTTATATCGTTCAAAATATTTCCATAAAATCGAAAAATTGTTGAAAGGAAGATGTTATGTAGCGTTGCAAGTTGCTACGTTTTTTAAATCTGATTCAGTAACTGTAAAAAATGCTTGAGAAAAAAATGATAGTGTGTTTTGAAACATAGAAACAAAAATGAAATTAAATATAATAATTCAAAATGCTAGATTGGTTCTTGTACTATGAAACTGAAACTTTAAAATTCATAAATATATTGTAAATTGTACAGTAAAAATGACCAATACCAAATATACGACCTAAGCCGAAATTTCGGTTGGACAATATCTGTTAGTTAACTTTATGAATCTTAAAATGCATATTAAAGAATAAATTTCATGTGAGATTTTATAATATCATATTCTATTATATTATAATGCATTTTAGCACATTTTTGACAAACAGGATTTTTTCCTACGGCTCCTAGCTTCCATACTCTCATAATTATTAAGTACACAGTACACTGCTTAGTATAAGCAGTGCTTGCGATATATGAACCACAAAGTTTAGAGGTGGCTGTAAAAAAATATATTTCGATTATTACTCAACGGCGTTTTTTTTTGGGTTGATGTGTCCTACTTAACCACGGCCACAATTTTCTCATGATTAAACTCGCTATTAATAAATTTGTTAATAGTTGTTGTTATCGGCTATAAACAATATCAGTAACTGTTCATATTTTTATTTGAAGATTTCTCACGACCGATTCTGTGTCAACTACCCAAATGTATTACTGTGTGATACAGAAAATAGTTCGTGTGAACAATAGAGCATTATTTATGTTAAGGCGCCAATAACAATGCAGAATATTCACCGGCGCTTAATATACAGGATGCAATGCGTAGAGATAACATAGACTTCCAGAATTTTATTATTATTAAATCTAGTAACCTATGCATTTAAAAAAAAAAATTAGACGACAGCAAGTTTCTCTCGAGCGTCACGTTTCTTCATAAACAATTTAAGAATCAGCTTGATGATCACAGCACATTTTTGGCTGTTCATGAATTACTATATCTTTCAAAATCAAACAGTTTGGGCAAACCTACAAATCAGCAGCTTTCATTTAGTTACAATTTTAAGTCTGTAAGTGCTGTAGTTGCTGAGAACTTAGCTTTTACGCCAGCCAACCAGCCTTCAGCCAGCCAGACAACTAAAGTGAATAAAATAGTCAATTTTTTTTTCAAAAATTCGCTAAAACTTATTTTGTGTATCGTTACGACTGGAGTCGCAAGAATGAAAAACCAATCACCTTGTAAAAAAAAAAAAAAGATTCACCGAATCAAATCAAATATTTCGTTGCCATCGCTTGCCTTGGCCATCTCAAATTTAATTGAAGATATGGACAGTCTTGAATAATAATTACTGTTTTATTTTGAACATTATCGTGCTGTTTATTGATTAAATTTTTGCAGGGGTTGTCTGAAATGTTATTATATTTTTAATAACTGTGTATCTACTAGAATCTCCAATTTTAATTATTTAAATTGTACAAAATTTAAGCTATTAAAAAAGAGATTTGAATCAAAAATTATTTCTTCTCTAACTAACTTGTTTATCTTATAATCTAATGAGCGTATCACTTCCTGCCCAAGACTATTTTTTACCATTAGTACGCGTGAGTACAGTAGCGTAGAATTTATTTGGGAAAAAGGAACAGCTGATTAAAAAACCGGACAATAATTGGACCCTCAATGAGCGCTTATTTCGAATAGTATTGATTGGGGCATTAAATATTGTAAATTATAATAATATTAACGAATCATATTTTTGAATTGTTCTTGTTTTACAAGCTACATCAATAAAAAAATGTACCATGTATTCAATGAATTTAAATGATCCTTCTCTGGATTTCAGAGATTTTTCTAGAAAAATTTTAGAGAGCATCCTTTTGATTATTAATTGAACTATCATATCAGCATGAATGTTATTTACACAATTCTCCATTTGAAGAAACCCTTAATGTTACTGATATTTTTTTAATATTTATTAATATATAAATTTGGCTTTGAAATTAGACATGCTTTTCCGTTTTTTCATCTGTTCGTATGAGAACACGCTAGGTCACAATTCTTGGCCAATTTTGGTGTTTTTTTTTTTTTTTGTAGATTGGTCAACTGTCAGACTTCAAGAATCCTATTGATTTAAATGATAATAGTTCCATTATTGCTTGATTATTCATTATAATTAACCAATTCAAATTTATGGCATCACTTAGATATATGAATATGAGACACAAGGTGCGCACTTTCGATTCTATCAGCAATTTTATTCTATAATTTCGGCACTATTGGTATAATACTTATTATTATAGTAAAGAAATTGAGCTTTAAATTTTCAAAAATTTTTCTTTCAAACTGTATTTTTTTGTCGAAACATAAAACGTGAGAATAAGTTCATTTCAATAGAGCATTTTGTTCAAAAAATTTGATTTGACCATCAGTATACATACTATTAACTAATTTTACCTTTAACTTTTCATTTGTATTTTACTAAAAATTTTGTAATCATAATAATTAATATATGTAACATACATGTCCTATGTTCATGAACATGTAAAGTTTAAAAGAGAAAATACTAATTACAAATTATATAGGAAAACGTAGGATAATTTATGCAAAATTAGAATCATCACACTGTTAGTATATTTATAACTGATTTCAAAACTACTTGTATATTAGCAGCGCATCTTACTTTTACTTTCACCTTATTTTTTAGAATGCCGTCGAACATATTTTTCACTCATTTATTTCCATGAGAGCCAACATAATTTATTTGAAATATTTTATACCTAAATGGCAATATATATGTAAATTAAATTAACTACTATATAAATATGTCATATTACGTCCTATTTCCACATATCTACCAATATTTTCAAGTCAGATTTTGCAAAATTGCAAATATATAACCAATACTAATAATCAATTCTAATTATTAATTTATATATTTGACAGCTCAATTGATAATATAAAAAAATTATTAATTACTTATTTTGCAAGGAATCTGAAAGATTGAAGAGATTACCTAAACCTAAAACTAAATAACAAGATAGTGCACTATTTTTTCACCCAAATATATATAAATCACGCTTTCTCCTCAAAATTAAATTGACTACATTCAATTAGCAATTATTTTTTGCTTGAAACTTTTGTATAAACATACCTTTTTTGCTTCATCCACATTCATAAACCTATTCGTACAATCTCGATTACCGTATAGAAATAATCTTCAAGGAATATAGAGAATATATATAAAAAGTAGAATTAATGAAGAAGCTACAGCATTTAGAAATGTTCATGAAACATCATTGGCTCCTGACAACACTGTAGAAAGTTGGATCCAATGGTGACACAGCTCTATTTTTTTAAGGTCATAAGGTCGAACCTATTCCATATTTTCGTAATATCCAAAAAATATCTGCCACAAAATTTATTACTACAAATTATTTTTTATTTATTTATTAACATATTTTTTTTTTCCAACAGGATAGAATTACACACAAGATTATCGACTGGTACACTCGAGGCAGAAATCGAAGTTGCAGTTCCAACATTTGCAGTATTCGCTCAGATGTGAGTAACATCTTTTTGCTTATGATCTAATATGTTCTTAGAATTTAACATTGAAAATTGCTGGGAATAGTTTACTCAACATATTTTTTCATATACCAGATTTTTCTACATGCTTGGAAATCAAATCAAATCATCGAACAAACATTAATTTTCAAAAATTCTTAAATTAATTGCGTTTATACTGGTAAATACTACCCTCAATAATATGTTGACCAAAAAACGGCTCCTGTACAATTAAAATCAGTAATCTGCTCTTTTGCAACTATCACTAAGAATTTCCCAAATTTGCTAAAGCTAAATTCATCCTGCCTGATTTTATAAAAAATTTAACGGGCGTGCTGATTACAAGGCAGATGAACCTCAGTTTTTCAGTTACAGAAGGCTAGGGGTTATTTTTAAACCATTAATAAATCTTCCCAAGATACTGCAAACTGTAGTAATGACCTATTATCACCGGAATGATTATTGCCGCAAATTTGTAATAATTATTATTTTCATATTACCAATACTGCAACCTACACATTATAGTAAAATCACGGACTGGGATAAATAATTATACTTATTTGTGATCATTTATATTGATAATCCAGATATCAGTAGGTCCAGTAAATAATACAGCGTTTTTCTGTTGCGTATGTCCCAGGCGTTAAAGAAAGTCTAGACCTTTAGTGAAACGCGGTCATCTGAAAAACAATCGAATTTATTTTTCATCAATACAATAGAACCCAAAATAATTTCAGCTCAAACCTTGAACTGCTTACGTATCGAAAAATAAGAGTCACCTCTGGATTAGTTTGGTAGATATTTTAATCCTAATACGATACTTTTTTTTTACTTATATATGCGGTCTTATGGGACGGCATAACACATTTGCTACTATTTTGGATATTGTCGCGATAAGCAGTAAAAGATATGAACAAAAAACTAACAGTTTATAGAATTATTTATTTGATAATAGTCACGGATTAGTAAAAAAGATATTTCAATATTAAATTCAGTTCAGGACAAAAAATCAATATTTAGCCTTGTCCCTGAGTTCTCTATCTCTGTATAGTTTCAATATTCCCCATGGCTCCGTCTTTCTTACGCTTTATCTACATTATCAATCTGCATTCTTTATTAGTTGTTTCAAACGTTTGACTAACAGATGGCAGTTTTTCTGTGGTGAGCACCTTAAGGAATTTTTCCAAACATGCAAACGATACGTTAAACTCTCCCTTTTCTATTTTGATATGAAAATTTACAAATGAAATTCAATTAAGATATAATTTTGGTTGAAAAACTGTAATTTTTTTACGTTAGAAAATATTAAACTATTGTCTGTGCAAGTTTAAAAAAAATTTGCGTCCACGCTCAAACCTTAAATTATTAAGTTTGTGTTAAAAATTCAGTGTGAAAGCAATAATCAGCGATTACCTAAACCATTCTTGAGGTTTAGATTGTATTTTCCTGAATTTATTGTACTATGTTCAATTAATAAGTCATTTTAGAGCTCAAAATTAATACAATATAGTAAGCAAAAAGTTAAATTATTTGGATCCTTAAATTTTTTTAATTTTTTGTTCATATTTAAAATTAAGAACCTTATTGAGCATCAAAAGAAATGAAAATAAATGAACTATTTTTTGTGTTTATAAACACGTTTAATAACTCCGTGTTGGTAAACATTCCTACTAACCGATCTTAAATCAAAAAAACATGAAACATTTTTTATGCTTTTTTTTTACTTTGTCAAGTATTTGGCAACGTGGTGTCTGCGCCCAAAAATAGCTAACTGATCTCTCTTCAATTGTAAACAGTGCACGTAAACGAAGGTACTAATGACGTCAGATATAAGTTAGGTTATGTGTGGTCAACAGTTCCTCAGTTAGCCGCTACAGCTCTGTCCTATTTAGTCGAGACGCCACTGTTTGGAGTGCTTTTTTTATTCTTTTCGTGGCAAACTTAAAATATACCGGATGCCGCCACGTCTCAGAGTACTCCAAACGCCTGGTTCTCTTTTCGATTAAAATTTACCAATTTTTTAATACATACTCGTTGCATTGGAATTGTGAAATTATTATAAAATATTTGATTCGACGGGAATCGGCAAACTTATCTAATGGTCTTGTAACCGATATTTAAATTATTGATTTATTTATTGATCTACATATACATTTTTTATTAAGTAACATGCTCAAAATATCAACGATTAACTGGAATTACATACATTAATAATTCCTTGAAAACAAACATTTGAAATGAGTTCACAGCTATTAAGAAATTCGATAGTGTTCTAGAAAAAGAATATGATGAATCGAATTATTAAAATATAATAGATTTTGCAGAATGTTTTATTGTTTCGACTATCGATTCATCTTACTTGATTAATAAATAAAATATTATTATCCTAGTTGTATTTTTTTTTGATCTTCAAATAAATCCATGAACAAATATATTTTCAAGAATGTCAGATGTCCTAAAAATTGGTGTTATTTATATCAGTTGAAGATCTGCTCTATGTTTATTTCAAAAGTTGACAATTTATCGCTAACAGAAATTGTCACTCGTCAAAATACTTCAAACTTATCTAGGATCAGTCATTTCCTTAACCCTAAGCTAACAATCTCCATTTGTACTAGTCGTTCATTGCACGCAGGAAAAGGTGACTAGATCATTTTATCTAGATCTAGATACGGGCATCGGAGAGCCGAATAATTGTCCGCAAAATGAAAACCAGCTGTTGGCTCGCGCGACACCCAAACCTTTGACGTTTAGCCCTTATGGAAGCATTTTGGAAACAATTGGAAGATATGACACGTCCTATACAACAGCTGCTAAATTATATTAACATACTGTCTAAGAGAGAGAATGTTTTCGTTTTGTGAAATGTTTCCACCTTGACAAATTATTGATAATGTAATTGGATGACGTACAAGATTTTTAAATGGAATTCTAGTTTTCAATACATAGATATCCAATTTCTTCAGATGAGTTCGGCACGAATCATTTCCAATTATCAACCAGCAACTAATCTAAATAATAAAACATGTCTTTTGCCTCATTCGCATCTATGATTCTAAAGAAAGATTCTCATACTTATTACAAACTTCACAATCAAGTTGTTCCAATAATGTATGACCCGTGAATTGATCTGCTAAACAAATAAAATGTATGCAATTTTGCATCTTTTATTTTAGAAAACAAATTATTCACTCATCACATTTGTAGGCTATGTGTTTTCTGTTCTATAAGAATAGAAGCTTTCAGAATTGTGGCAATATTTTCAATTAAATTCAATATTCCAGCATTTTCTTAAAGAAATCATTGAATGATTTTTTCTTAATATTTGGGATCTGGTTTGAGAATAACAATCAGTTTATTCTATACTCACAAATGGTAGCATAGATTTCAATTTCTACCACCATCCCAGCTGTTATCTATGAAAGTGTAATGAACTTGTAGCAATTTTATTTTCTAAGAAATGTACTATCTGAAAAAATACGTGAAATAAAATAATCACAAAGGTAAATTAATATCTTAATCTATTGCCAAAATATAAATATTCTCTCAGTTTTAAATGAAAAATTGACATGACTTTGATCGTTCAAAGTCATAAAATACTCACTTCAATCGATAACTGTCATTTCTCTAACAAATATCAAATATTCAGATCAAACCAGGCTCACAATTAAATTTTTGACAAAACTTAAATGATTAAACTAGATATCCAGAAGGTTTAAAGGAAAAAGTAATTAAGAAAAATTATTTGAAGATTGACTGGCCTGGCCAAAGCTAAAAATTTAAAATATTCTCCTTTCTTTGATAATTTTGGCATTAATCATTTTAAGTTAGGTACTTAGAATTTCTTCAGCCAATTTAGTTCCCTTGAAGATTGGAAAAAGGACACTAGTCAAATTCAAAAAATTTAAGGATTTTTTCTTATACTGACCAATTAACTATTATAATAGCTTGTTTTAGCTTCATGCAAGGAATTAAATGGAAAGTCAATAATTTAAGTTAGTGACACTCTCTCACAATGAAAAATATTCCGTTAGATCGTCTTTTCGATTACCAGTTATTTAAATATGCAGAATGAGCAAATAATTTCCTATCTCGTCTTTAATAGATAAAGCGATGAACTTTCGGAAAAACAAGTAATTTCTCTTGCTACTACAGCGAGAATAAAAGTGTGTTGTTTTCTTAACTACTTCCTTTAATGGCTCCAACGTAAAATTCATTTAAAGTTTATAAAAAGTCCCTAGATATCTACTTCTGCAGCAGAGTTGGCACGAGGGACCGAATTTTCGCAAGTAATTAGGGAATAAGCGACATATGTTAGCAAATGTTTGCTGCAGAATTATATTAAGTTTAAATCCAATTAGTAAAGTCATTTTCAGAATTCTATTTCGCAATAAATTCAATTTTATAATAATACGAGGAATAATCTTTTCCCATGAGAAAAAAAAAATTAAATTGTTTATCACACTATTCGATCGGTCATATCGATCCAGCAAGTCAATTAATCAAATGATCGAATAGTTGAATCGATCATTTGAACATTCCATTCTCTCATACTATTATAATCAAGTCATATTGATTAATTAATTTAATTGTAGCTCTACATTTGACTATGTAATAGAGAGTTGATAGGTTACCCTTCTATAAAAATAAGAAAAAGATTAAGATAACAAGGATTTAGGGCTCAAAACGAGATGCGATTATGTCAATATCGATCCGATATGGTACCATCGCTGTTCTATTAATGAATATTGATCGATCACAAAGATATTAGTACTTTTTATATCGAATTTCATCAAGTACGTTCCTGTTTTTCTACACCCAATCTAATGGTAATATCTGAGCAGTGTTTAAGCAAGCGAAGATAAGTAAGAAGAGAACAAATGCCCTGAAATTCCTGCGCCCCGTTCTAATTCCCGTTAAATAGAAAACTAATGTGGGGGAAACATCTTGACTGTTTCCTCTTGTGTAAGTTTATTTGCTATTAATTCTAAACTGCAATTTAGGGGTAAACACTCGTAACTCAACTTTTTTTACTTGCTGAGTAGGATTTCGCGGAAATTCTTTAGGGAGGTAAATAAGTTTGTTTGACTTCACCTTTTAACTTCAAAAGGGAAGAAATTTATCACTCAGTTTTGAAATTTTACAACTGTCATTATTTTCACTGCTACTATTCTTGAATGAGAGCTAAATATTCTAAATTGACCTATTTGACAAATTTTTATACTTCGACAGCCAATTCTTTCGCTTTAGAGATCCAGAAATCAGTTTGAAAATAAAGAAATTTATGGAAAAAATCTTTAATGATTATGGAAAGAATAAATTATAGGATTTATTCGAACCATTGAATCTAAAAGTATTTTTTAAAGATGTTGGACAAGAATTACATCATCTTCCATATTTTGTTTTGTCTCAATCGATTAAACACCGATTTGAGATCGATTTTATGCGTTTTTTTGGGTTTGAGTTGGAAATTAAAATTAAGTTCATGCGTCGTCTGCCAATTTCTCTCACAAAGCCAGCTTTTGGAATTGAAAATTGAAATTTGTCAGATTAGTAGCAGAGAGTCTTTAAATTATGTATTGTGAAACAAATACAATTTTCTATCAATGTATCTAATACTACGACTATTTTTACTGTAACGCTCTTGTAGAATCGAAGGGATGCGACTCAGTGTGTTGTATTTAAGTTCATTTTAGTTACCATGAGGAAATTGTTGATTATTTACATCCTAAAATATCAATAATCAAAAATGCACAATTAGTTAATTATTAGCCTAATGTCGAAAACGAAAATATTTTATTTTTAATATTTTTCCTGTGATATATATTTCATCCTGCTCGCATGTTCAAACCCTTAGTTATCCCCAAACGACGTCAGATGTCAGTTGCGTTCTGATGATCTCATTTACTTACAGTTCTTGAGGACTAAAAATAAGACACGTTAAATGCTCTCAAAGTTGAGTTGAGCCAGCCAGAACCACCACTCCATTGAGATAATGTAATCGCTAGTACATTATTTTGTGCCTTCTTGTCTCGGGAGAAGGATACAGGAACAGAAACCCGGTTACAAGAAGTGATTTCTGAAAAACTCTACTACGTGGAGATTGCATTGAACTTCTGCCAGAATAGACATAAATTAAAATTAAAAATAAAATCTTTCACAGCGATTGAAAACTTGCTTAATGGTAAATAGAAATGGTTCTTGGAAGTCTAATACCTACATTCAAATTTAAAACGAATTTAAAATATAAATATACAGGTTACATACTCCAAAAGATAAATCCATGTTTGATTTTCAATTATTTTCGACTTATTGGAAGAATTTTTGGCTTAATTCTGAGCGTGTTAAATGCGAAGTACAAACCGTTAAATGGTACTGCGAGAAAGAACGTATAAAAGAGAGAGAGCGTGAGACGCACATTGCATCAGAAATCGACCCCTTAAAGTGTGATTATATCTGTATATATGTTGTGTAAAAATTATGAAAGCTCGAGAATTTTGCAAGTTCATCATTCAACTCACGTTTCTTCGCCTGTAAATATATTCAAATTTCACGTATACTGTTTAAATGACGAATGAACTTAATTTGACAACTGAATCATTGGTAGACAATATTATTAATAATTTTGTCGAACTGATGAATTAGCAACACCCCTATTATTTTTTCAAGTCATCTCCATGATATAGCCATATGTTCGATACCATATTGCAAAATCCTATCCTAATCATTCATTAGTAAAGGTTACCTAGGGTTAAACTCGATAACTTTCTATTTACCCAGTGGAGTGAAAAATGAATTATTTCCATTTTTTAACATCTTTATAGCTACTGACTAGATAAAAGAAGCATTAATTTGACGAGTGTTGTGAGATATAAAATATCGCAAAAATTAATTATAACTTTTACATGCTTCAAGATTAAAAAGAGACTGACTACTTATAATAAACTCCTGATTACTAAAACCAAGAATCACAACGGTAGCTTATCACTAACAAACAGCTACAGTTTTTATACATCTCGTAATATCTATAAATTAATAATTTGTTCAGTTTTCGTACCTTCCATACATCTGTCACCAGGAGTCATCTTCGAAATTAATCAATTTCATTATTAAAACTACTATTTTGTAAAATTCATGAGGCTAAGAATTAATTTGGTGCCGAGTTTCGCCGAGTTGACAATGAAAAAAACCTGTATTTTCAACACGTCTATCATTTTTCATCGCATTTCTATTATGCAAAAAAATCCTACGTTCGGTTATTATCAAAGCTGATTCACATACTACTATCTGTTGCCAAACAGTATTTATGTCAAAATGCCAGCATGTGCCCTCCTACATCCAGTAATAACGAAATCTTTGACTTTATAATTTTTAGATTTATCTATTTCTCCAATATCTAGGGGAAAAATCATTCAACTTTAAATGAGGAGGATACAGAAAAAAGTGTTATATTTAATTTTACGACGGAGTACAAATTAAGTGTCAGTTTTTGGTTTTATGTTTTTACTAATAAATTTAAATAGAAGAGTGAATTCTTACTGTCACTCAGATTATCGTAAAACTCATTTTTTATCCGTGTACTTAAATTTTTTCAAGTATTTACTACTAAACAGTGTCAGAACTATTTTTATGAATCTAAAAATTATTGAATTTTTTATATAGTACGCTATGGACCAAGTGTATAATTGGTCACTGTGCTAACTGTCACTTCAAAATGTGGAATAACTATCAAACTTGTATGATTCAAAATATTAGGTTTTTGTCATGGCCGAACGTACTTTTTCAGAAGGAGCTTTGCTCGAACTCTAAGGGCTTGTTCATAATAATAAATGATTTATAGTAAAATTAAAAAGACAGCAAAAAATTTGTTACGTTTGTTTGCAGATGCATTAAATATCCATTTTCAAATATAAATGTTGCCTATTTTGCATACGTTTACGTTTTTGATCAGACTACATTACTACCTATTTTTTTGCAAAGAGCCACGCACCACTATTTTTCAAATAGAATAAATTCTTTTTAGCAATAAATTCGTGCACTATAGCCTGATATTTCACGAGAGATTCCCACCGTAATTGTATTTGATTTTGTCATCAACGGTAAAAATGTATCATGTTCTGTTAAATGATATGTCATTTCAAAGTGCCGAATTCATATAACTTCCAAATACAATTTAATTATTGAATAGTTACAAATAGTGTTCGCATACAACATTCGAATGATTATCACATTATCACACACGCCTTTGGCTAGTGTCCTAAGCTACATCCTCATCAAATAATACGCTATTTTTATCACAAAATACAATAACTTTTTCAGAATAGACGCCAATTCAAATAAAAAATAGGTATGTTAAATAAACGAATTGCTGTGAGCTAATGTATATTGAAAAACAAAGACAAAAATATGTTGTCCTTGATTTTTTTTTAAGGACATCTATAAAAAGACAGACTTGTAAATTAAGTAGGCCCTTTGAGGGGGCGGTTTTTTAAAGCGACGTCCGCCGTCATCAAATTCTCAACGGTGTCTCGATGCTTTTGTCTACATTCCAAAACATACCGAAATGCTAGCCAGAATTCATTCATTCACAGTTTTACATACACAGACATTAAAAAAATTACACATACTGCTATACTTCATATATTTTTTAACCTTGTTCTGCAACAATCAAAATTTTATCCTGTACTTTTACTCATTAAAATTAAGGCAATTTTCTATTTGATCAATGATTTCCTTTTCCCATCTTGAAACAATTGCAAAAAAATGTATGAAAAGTCAAATGTATTTTACAGACGCAGTAACTCTGAAGACTATGTATAAATGGTATGATCGATTTCAAATCAGGTTAAATTGGAGTCGATTTCTGATTTGGAGCGATTCCAAAAGAAACGCAGCAAATGTTGAATGTATTTATAGTAACCCTGAAAATTATGTAAAAGTGGTACAAACGATTTCAAATTGGTGTTGAATCGATTGACAACGATCCGAAATGCTTTGGCTAAATTAAACTTTACATTCTAATCGCAAACTACTTATTTTTTGGAACTTTCTTATCCGCCTATTACAGTAGCCCTTGAATCGATTGGCGACAAAAAAAGATTTGGAGTAAAATTTTATTTTACCAACTTTTTCTCATGCACCTTTATTCGCCGTATTTATTGATCACATCTCGTACTACTCAAGAAGATAATGAAACCTTCAAATAATTTCTGTTAATATTGAATCATTTTTGAATAACTGGAGAAATTTTTCCAATTATATTCACAAAAATATTTACAGACGAAAGTTATTTAGATCTAGCGCTATTCAGTTCTGTTCTGTTTCCTGAAACAGCACTGGTCGATTAGACACAAAGTAATTGATTAATTAGCAAAGATGTTGGCATTACTTGAAACAAAGATAATTATAGAGTTGTCATAAATATTTACCAAATAGCGAGCAATAAAATTTTTAAATGCCGACCTCAATAAGCTTCTAAAAATACGTTTTAACACATATTTTAACTAATCTTATGCATTTCACTCAATACAAAATTGTTTAGACACACAGCTAAAATCAGTAATCATATTGAGAACTTTCATTATCTGTTTCCAAATTCTTATAAATCATATTATGTTTGCTTCTTTGACAGGTAAATCAAACAGAAAATTTCACTAATTAGGTTCCTAGTTGATAAACTAAAATTTTCAACAACCATAATCAAATTCCTGCTCTTAACATCGAAACCAAATTCCTGCAAAGAAATGGCAAAAGATTAGACCTTATTTGTAAGTTATATAAGGCTTAAAATGCCTGTGCAGTATGGCGAAGGTTTTTCGTTCGTCGATTCTTGAACCCGTGACAAATGAAAGATGCAGAGAAGCAGCAAACGGCATACCAAGACTTTCTAAAATAGGTGCAATACATTTTTCGCATTCTCATGTCGAACTTTATTTAATATCGTCTTCTACAACGAGAACCTTGTAAATAAGATGAAAAACAGCATTGATTTTTTACTAGCAGATTATTGTATTTCTTATGATTTCTACCGAATAATCTGTCAGGATTTTGGACGAATGGTTCGAATTCATAATAAAATATCGGTATGATAAGACAATTTATCGTATATTAAATGGAAATATTTTTATTAGCCTATCTTTGAATGGAATTATGTTGCGACCAACTACAATATTTCTTAATTGAATACATTTTTCTCTTCCAAATGTTATAAAGGCTACATCTATGATCCACAACCTTAAAAATGTGTATCAATGATTTTTTCATTCAAAACTATTTTCGATTATTATTTCAGTTAGTTATTGTTTATACAGTCAAAGAATCAAGTGTTTACGAAATTACAGTGTCCTGTTTTCCGACCCATCTAATAAGAAATAATGATCAAATGGTGGTGAGTAAGTGTTTTGGATATGTTAATCTTCCAATTTCAACGACAATGATTATTTTAAAGTTCTTTGAATTCATACAAACTATTTTTAAGTTTTATGATGATCTTAAATTTAAGTCACTAGATTCATAAAGTCAACAATTTTATTAGACGGCGTATGTAAGGGTTTCTTTAATTTTTTGAGTGTCGTGTTTCATGATTTACTATTACTAATAAAAAAAAGTATTCAAAAACATTTAAGAGACAATTTTACGATCTGAAAGGATTTTCTAGGATCATATTTTCAAATTCACCAATTTTGAAACCAGTAAACAATAATAAATTTACTTGACATACTACTCAGTATATATATAGCAGGGGGGGGCCATTGCGCTACGCGCGATCCGCATGCGGCTCTCGCGGGTGGTTAGTGCGGCTCTTATGCAAATAAACTGGATCATGTTGATCAGACATCTACGAGAGATTAAATCAGACTGACCAGGATGAACTTCCTGAAATTTAGCCTCCCGAGGTAATGTAGCTGGTCATTCTTGGTATAGAGTTTTGAAAAAAATACTTTTCTCCTTTGAATTGATCTGGAAATGTAGAATATATTATCGATATGCGTGACCTAAGCGTTTACGCATCCTTGCATTACAACCATCAAAACATACTTAGCTGTCAAGTTATAGTAGTCTAGATATTGTAGAATTGATAGGATCACTAACCACACACAGCATGGGGCTAGGACGTGTTGACCGAAGGGCATTATTAAAAATATTTTTCGTTTTTAAAACCTAATATGATTTTTGGAAAAAATATTAATGAATACCGAATAATCTTCGTTTTTTAATCCTAATATTCATTTTGAAAAAAGCACTAATGAAAGGTTCAATATGTCCCTAATATTAATAATTAACTTTTAATCCTTTCCTGACTGCTAAATAACATTATTTTATTTTGGTTTCCTAAATTCTATGTTTGTCATATAATTATAGAAAACAGTATTAAAACATGAACTGTTCTTATATACTGTTGAAAATTAACAAAGAAATTAGAGTGCCAGCCTGGAAATTTAAAATTTACGACTTTCTCAAAGACAACCTGCTGATAAAGTTAATCACGACCGTTTTACAATATCTAGACCTCTACTATGCATATGCTAAATTTAGATTATCTGTAATTTCACGTTAGTAGCACTGTAGATAGATTTGATACTCAATCATTTATTGGATTATTTGTAAAGTCTAATTGTCAATTTGTGTCCCGTTTCCAATTTATTTCAAAAGAGTTACGTTATAATACTGGATTTGAATATTGAATTTTGGACAAATGTATGATTTTCGACTTGGAATATCCTAAAAAATAGGTATGTCAGTCAGCATGTAAATGTTTTCGATAATTTGAGCACAATTAATGTTTTGAAATTTCATGAAAACTTGATTCAAATAAGTTCAGTAAATATTCCGTGCATCATGCAAGATCCAAATTCAAAAGATTAAATTAAAGCTACGATTGAAAAATCTAATAATAGATGAACAGGATGTTTTGTAAATAGCGACACAAATTTAAGGCTATAGCGTATTACTAGTCATTAAAAACTAATAGCAATACACCAAATTATAATGGCAGGAAACACTCAAAATTTCAGTTACAAAATACTCATTAATTTTGTACACTTTCTGCGATTGTTTCGTTTCTATTAATCAATAATTTGCGTTTAGCATTTTGATTGAGTCATTCTAAATAATTTCTTACAGTTTTATTTATAAAATGGAGACGTTTTGATGACTGAAAACTGTTATTAATTTCGTAATACAATGAACGTGACCTCGTGTAGAAGCCATTACCAAAAAGATGACTTATTATAATACTAAAGTATATATTTGCTATTTCTAAAAATGGAAATCAGAAAGACTAGCAGACAAATCATTTTATTAAATGGTATTAGGATATCCTTTTCATATCAAATCATATAAATTATTTCGAATGATGAATGTGGTACCAATTTCTTCATTTTTTGTTTGGAACAACTGTATATAAATGTCATGTAAATGTTTAGTTCGCTAACATGTTAGGAACATATAAAAACGTTAAGTATGATTATCGTATTTTTGCTCAGTAATTATATTAGGTATTATTGCAGAAAATGTTATTAATTTATTTTGAGAAAAAAACATCACTTGCATGGTGTATTCTGCTTATAATTAGTTCATAGAGTTAATGAACTAAAGAAAAAAAATCATATTATTTTCAATCTACAACAATTCATTCTACAATAGAAATACCTGTAATATAGTTTTACTGTTAAATGACAACATTTTGCCACAAAATTTTGGTTGATAGATTAAATAAAATAACAATAATTTAAAACCCATGTAATATTATCAGGATCCGTTGATTGTTGAGCCTTCAACTCCAAAAATTACGAGGACCAAATTATAATTATTTAGAATAAGAAATATGTTTCATGTTTCAGGATTTATTTATATATAATATAATAAATCTGTAAAGAATTTTCATTTTGTGCACATATCACACGGAAAATACTTGACGACTTTCAATGAAACTTGACTGAGTGATAGCTTATATCCTAGATCATAATTTACTTTTCATCCCGGAAAATGAAAAGCTTCCTGCAATTAATAAATAAAATCTTAACTCGCCATAGGTCGTATTCTCATCGCTCCAGTTTCAGCGTAACTGAGGCAACGATACAACATATGCGCATGCCTGAGGTGAGAGAATATGTAACACTCCGGTCAGACTGGTTTTTTTAAATATTGAGGCAGAAGTCCATGGGAAAAAATATTGAGGTACAATTTACTGGGCATACGCATAAACCAAAACAAAAACATTCCGGTGTTCCGGAAAGTTCTGAAATATTTTTTGACAGTCAAAAAATTCCCTTAATTTCTACTAAGCACTTCAGACAAAGAATTTTTATCCAGCTAATTGCATTTACCGGGCTTACTGTTTCTTGATTATTGTTGGGTTTTCCCATTTTCATGACTCTCCTGGTGTCACAATTTCTGAAAATAAGTGATATCCGCCACTAACTGAAATTGACTCTTATTTATTTTTAAATCCTAAAATCATGTATCAATCATGTCTTTTACGTGATACTGGTACGGCAGATACTGTTTTCAGTGTACATTGGCTGATTGACTGATATTTCCTAAACCGTGGAGTGTAGCTACTAATCGTCAAGCCACTGATTATAAGCTTTTGTGGAGATTACGCCACAGAGTATATTATAATTAACTGAAAATCATAATGACTTTGTTCGAAACTGGGATCGATCCTACGACCTTCGGACTATAAAGCCAGCATATTTGTGCTTTTTAATTTCGATGAATATAATTCTAAATATCAGGTTTTAAGCATAGTGATCTGCTTCATGAAATAAAATGTGGTATGCCATTTTTATTACATGAATATTTTCTTCCAACATTCACTTTTCTTATTTTAAGTTTATTTTTCCATCAAAAAATCATTCTTCTGTAAGACTAATATATTAAATATTAACTTTTAAACACAGAAGATTGCAATTCTAATCGAAGAATAAATTAGCAAGTGAGTGAAGGACAAGAAGTCTTCAGCAAATCCAAGCACCAACCTCATTTAAAGTAAAAGACGACTACACGGTGGCATTTCAAGTAGATCAGTTGTAAACGGTGCCATACTCATCGTGTGCCGTATTAGAAATGTTGTTGCGAACAACTTGTTTAATATTTACGGAATCATCACTTGTAGCGTTAGAAAGACCTACTATTACTTTCTCTTACTATATTCAGGCCAGCACCTACAGCCTGTGTGTTAACCGACTTGAGCATCTTCACTTTGAAATCGCCTTCTACGTCTTATTATAAACTCATATTTCCGGGTGGAAATATCTAGAATTTTTCGCTAAAATGTTTATGTTTTCTGGGAAAATTAATCGGAATAGTTTGTAAAGAACAGATGGGTATCATAGAGAATGTTGAATGGTGTAAAGTAAATAAATATGTCAACGCATTCTTCATCTTATTTTCAGATTTCTTTCTGACTATAATAATGACATTTAGAACGCCCTGAATATTACAGACGCTTGGAAATTTTTCTACTTAAACATACAAAGTTCAGTCAGAACGTAAAGAACATTTGACTTTTATTAATTAAAAATATTTTTTCTATGACTACCTCTAAACCTAATCGTTCACTCATCGCAAATGCTCACACATTTGAGTTATATTTAAATCTAATATCAGTGATTTGTGATGTCTCTTAATTTCAAGAAAATTCGGTAATTACAATTCTAGCACACATTTTATGGATGAGGCCATGACTAAGAGCATATTTTCTATTGTACCTTCAGCAGGAATCTATAGATCTTCAAGGAAAACAACTCAATTATGAATAGGTGTATCCAGAACATACCACAAGAAAATGAAAATCATCTTCTGTTTTGTTTCAAGGGTGTAACTAATAATAGTGATATTTTTGCAACAAAGCCTATACTTGGGAAATGTGTAAACTCGCCACTGTCCGAAATGATATTTTTTGCATTTATTTTGAAATCACAGACAGACAATTCAATTTTATTTATCTGTATAGATAAAAATTAAAACTATTCCACATTAATAAAATTTTTAGAACATCATTTCATGTTCTAAAATATGTTGCCTAATCAGTTTTTGACAGCCAGTAAATGAACCCAACTTGATTAAATGAAGATTCATCATCTAAAATTTGAACTAATTTATATAAGTTCATTACGCAAAACGTCTAAAAATGTCGAATTTAAGAGCATTTTAGCCTTTCCGCCTTTCCCAAAAGAAGCTACGATACTTTCACCATATGAAGACATCAGATCATTCAATAAATCTAAATAAAATTCAAAAATAATTAGAAGTCGAAAACTTATCGTCAGTTATATAATTTACTGATGATTTATTAATTTGGCATGTGCAATTTCCAGTACAAATAAATGATAATATATAAAATATCGACTGGATTCATAATTTATTGCAAATTATTAAAAACTGGTATGATAATTTATTGAATTCCGCAATTTTAGAGAGCATTCGGACAGTATTTGCATCAAATTGTATAACAGCACAAGATTTATATTTCTATACATTTGTAACTTTAAAGGTCTCAATGCATCAGTTTTTTTTACATGTCAAAATTCAAAACCGAGTTCGTAGGATCAAATATCGTAATCAATTCTAAACTCAAAAAACCTTCTCTGTGATGTACTTTCCCCTAACTTTTTGGGTACTTGCATTTGACAGCTGGTAACCGCAATTACAGTGCAAAAATATCAATGCCGCTCTTCTCTTTTTTCTGACTGTCTAAATATTCAATTGTAAAGGAATTATGCCTCGTTTTTTAAGTGCTGTAGCTGTGTGTGAGGTTTGCCGGTATTACACTGTTGAACATTTTTCATTCATAGCTCGATTGTTTGAAAAACGATTACGTTATTTTTTTACGCTGAAATTCATATTTTTTAAGGAATTGCCAAGCCTTGAAACAGTGAACACTCAATAAGAGAAATATAAATTCAACCAATCAATTAATGCAATGTTTTGACGGTATTTGAAGGTGCGTCATTTAGTCGTAAATAATAAATAAACATCGGCATAGTAGAGCCTATAAATAATCTCTACGGGGGAACAAGAATAGAACACTTTTTAAAGCGCTTCATAGCACTTTTACTTTCTTAATCAGTACTCAAATAAAAACATCAAGCGCCATTTTAATTTGCAGTGCGGTGACTGACACTGCTTTCATTTTTTCAATAGTTAAATCAACTAAAAAATATTTTTATTAGAGGAATTCGGTACATAAATTTAAATTTAATTAAAATATAATAGAAATGGTTAGACTAAAGTTGACCCCACCTTGAGTCGGTTAAATCGGTCTAAGGAAATTTGGGAAGCCTCAAAGGTTAAAAGAAACTTCAGTTTATTTTATCTTATCAAGTATACAAACCTTTTGTTCTAATTTAAAATATAAAACAGACAAAACAGATCAAGCAGACAAAAGAATTTAAGCTTACCCAAATTTGTAAAAAACATGCCAGGTTGGACATATCGTCATGGAACCAAAATAACACACATTTTTCAATCACCTTTCACAATTGTTTACATAAAACATTGATATATAATGAAACTTCACATTGTTTTAATTGTAGAAAAACTTATATTTTTACACACCCGACATTTTAAGCTACCGGTTTTTTTTTAATTGAAATGTATAATTGTTATGATGATCAGAGTAAATACTGCCGTTCAGTTCCCACAAATACTGAAGCTCGCATCGTGAGCGAGTTAAGAGAATCGTTTGTGAACCAAGAAGCTAATAAAACGGCGAAAATAGAACTACGAAAATCTGTAAGCAAACGTAGAGTCAACTTCGAGCCAGGTTATCTTACATTGAGATTCAATAATTGATTTCAAAATATTCCCTCCAATTTTAGCACAACTTTTTTTTTCAGTGACACAAAATTAAATTTGGCTATGCATATTATTTTAGCTAGAAAATAAAACTTCCGAAAAAGTAATTTTAATGAAAAACATTTGAAATTATAATGCAAGCAATCTTCCACTTGCCATCTTTTAAATATTTTTCTTTCTTAAATTTGCATTTTGATGCCCAAGAGAGATTGCGACAATTTTTGTTTGAGAATCTACCCCTGGACTGTCTACGGAATATCAAACTCTATCTCCATCCAAAATTTTACCTTTTTGAATTACAGATTTGCGAGAGATAAACAGGTGGATGCACTAATGGATAATCCTATTAGGAGTTCTATTCATACTTTTTGAGATACGGGTCCTCAAAAATCTGTACTTTCTTAAACAAGGAATAATGAAATTCAAATACTGATATTTTTTTTAGTAAACACGAAATTATATTTTACAAATTCAGACAATTTTTACACACTGTTTGACATGAAATCGACATACAGTTTTAAAAAACAATTAAAACTGTTTATGTACATTAAAATCAAAATCAATAAATGAAATAAACAAATGACAATGCTACAAAAAAACGCTTTTTTTGCATTATTGTTGTATTAATACATAGGCAGATAAAATTTGAAATTGGGAATGTATACAATTAACAGATTCAAATAAACAATAAACATGTACAATTTACATAAGTGATGTGTCACAATAATTAAGATTGTAAATCGTCTACTTACATGAACAATAAATTATCTTAATACCTATAAAAGTAAATCTGTAAAATTTGAAATCATGTCCTTATCACAGAATAAATTTTGTAAGTATTAATAAATGTTTGTCATAATCAGATCTCAAATACTGAGATAGAATCCAAAATAAAAATGATTATAATCCTTATGAGCCAGTACGGCTCTGCGCATTAATAGTTGATGTGGTACAAGCAATTGAGGTTAGGTAGACATCACATAAATTTTTACGAAACAATCTTAGTTTCAATGGTTCAAATATTGTATATACAAATAATAGAAAATTGTGATGTCAGATCATCCCCAAAAAATTTCACTGTTCTCATAATTCATCTACTGATTAACGCGTATAATATATTTAAATCAAATTAAATTATCAATTTCAGCTAGATTAAATACGAATAATGATAATTATTAAAAAAGTGCATAGTTAAAAATAATTATTTCTTTCAAAAATATTATCACGATCAAAATAATAAAAATTAAAAATTAAAAAAATTCAATTCAAAATAAGGAAAATGTATAATTGGGAAAACTAGATTTTATCATTGATCTGTATGAATAACTGGTTAGGGTATAGTACCAATTACGTGAAGCCAATTGAAGCGATCGCTATTGTGAGAAAAGTGACCATCCGACTGCAGCATATCAGACATAACGTATCAAACGTATTTAGCGATATGTTTGGAATAGAGATAGTTTGTTCAGTTGGGATTACCAGAAAAGCTCTAATAAATGACTGTGTGAATAATAGTAATTTATGGAAGAACGCTAATACGATGGCCACTTTCCTCACTTTTTCTGTTCAACCAGCTAATGGATTATTTAGCCTGAATGCTCTATCCAATTATTCATGCAGATAGTTTTGATTCGTCCAGATATTACGTCACACTTTAATTGGTATGCTTGGGATCAAATAAGTGTGGAAAAGGGATAATGCAAAATGTGACACAGAAGTGCCAAGATGTTCAGAAGCATCTTAATTCCAATGAATCAAATTGAAATAGAATATTAAAACGAAAAATTTCATGCATAAAAATTGCATTTCCAGATAAAAAAACACATTTCGAAGAATAAAAAATTTCAAGCCAAATATGATGATAAAATAATCTCGAAATTTAGTTTAAAATAAATAATTTTGCGAAGATTTTTCAAATAATTTGAAAATATGAGTCTTTTGTCTGTTTATCATGCAGACTTAAATTATTTTGTTGAGTATATTCACGATCTCAAATATTGAGGCTCATATTTTTCTTTTAAATAATGTGGTATCGCCTGGTGTATGTTCTTTTCACAAACAATTCAATTAGAATCTGTAGGAGTTTTAATATATATTTTTTTTAATTGTTCTTCACTTATTAGTCTTACAATGGTATTCATAGACAGTTGCTAGTGAAGCGTTGATTTGCGAATAACGCATCTTTTCGATCGATCATCATTTGGTGTCTAGAAACGGGCGAACAACTATGAATACAAAAATGTATACTAAATAGCTCAGTTTATTATACAAAAATCTATAGAATCATTGGAAAATTTAAAAAATCAGTCATTTTTTGTACTTCTGATTTCTCTTCAGTATTTTTCTGAAATATTTGTTTTATTACTAATAAAATATGCTTCGGTATTTCATTCCAAACAAATTTTGTTCAACAATTTTCCTCTGAATCTAATAAGTAAAGAGATGTAATAATATTTAAGGAACTTCATTATTGAAACCCCTACAGATTAGTCTTTACTTTATATATCAAACTCATTAGCAAAACGATATTCGGAATTCAACTTTTAAATGTGAATAAATATATTTTTTTTGATTGTGCTTGTAAGAAAGTTATATGATGTCATGAAAAAAAGAGTTTAAACTTATAAACTTTGCGCCTTTCAAACGACTAAATTGAAAAAAATATATTTTATCTTTGTAACCACTTACTAAGCGATTTGATTCATACTCATTGATCATGTTCAGGGGTGGACTCATAAAAACAATAATTCATACTATCAGATACTGTCGATGACTGCGAGGCCATTGTGCTGGATCCTGACCTGATTGGAACAGGAAGCGGCCTTGCCGGCTTCCTAGGACGAGATACTCCGCGGACTCCTTGGTTGGAAGGACCTCCGGGCTTCAAACGAGGACGACCAGGACCGCGCCGAACTGGAACAGGACTACCACCTCTCGGAGACTGGGATTGTTGACTGTCCCATAAAGTAGATTGACTAGATTCGAAACTCGTGTCTAGAAAAGATTGAGTGAGTCAAATTTTAGTTTTCTGCTATATATATATAAAATAGAGGAGAGTGCACAGGAACGGGCTGAGCTTCTCAGATATTGATTTATTCATTTTACATATTATTTCACTTAATTCATTTATAGTTTGCTAGCTAATATGAAGTAAGTCGGTAATATAGTACACTTTTTCAAACCAAATTCTGGACATTAAATCACCAGTAATTAGTTTCGTCTCAAAAAATGATGAGAATATCAGAAACAAGCAAACAGTTTTCGACGAGAAACAATTTCTTTCTTTTTACTCAACAACAAAAAGGAGGGCATTAAGCCTGTATCATTCAGTTCGCGGTTTAGATTACGTTTTTATTTTTTTAATTACCCGCTAAAATTACCAATTCAATGAAAAATACAAAACAGCAATTTTTATGCTCAAAAATTTATGCAATATTATGTACAAAAAGTAGATTTTTATTGCACATTAAATGCTTAAATTTAAAAAAAAAAAAATCCTTATATAAAATATCACTGCCATTTACATTTTCACTTCAAAAGAATTTAGTAGCAGTCAACTCACAGGCACTTTCAAGATGTTCGGCTTAGGAGAAATTATAATGTAATAAAATTTGGTACATCTTCATTTTCTTTTTAAAAATAACTGATTATTGATTATAAATCTGTCTAGAAATAAATCAGGGCTTATGAGTCATTAGACCTTAAAATTTCGCACACATTTAGGCCCATGTATCGTGAAATGAAACGCCGACATCTTATAAAAAAGAAAATAAAAAACACAAAATATATGGGGTGCTTATGAATACCTTAAAGGATATCCGGTCCAGCTGCTTATGCAGAGGGTCGAATTGAACCATAAAAAAATAGTTGCTCTTGAGAAATTTACAATAATTTTTTCTTCCACCATAGAGCACTATAATTTTTCAAGATATTTAGATAAAGACTTCTGCAAGCACGTCACATCTACATACTTTTCTCGATGTCATATCAAACGTCATCATAATAAATGATGTTTCTAATACATACTACAAGCACTTTATATTTAAATTTCCAACGTAACATTTCGAAATTTGAATAATTTAGTACTTCTCATATTTTAATGTTTGAAATTATGTTCTAGGTCATACATAATTTGAGCGACAAACCTCTAATTAATTATACCAGCAGTACTTATATTATTTTGATCCCATCATGAAACTTGTGAGCCTTATTCCAATTATTATTAACTAATATAATAAAATATTAAATACTTAAATCTGGGATAGTTTTTAGATTCCGGATAATTCAAAATAATTTTGTGCAATATTTAAGGAAAAATGCATCATATAATAATAAATAAATACTGTTTAAGAATCCTCAAATAACATCCTTCCAAATGATACCTACTCAATGAGGGCAAACAATATTAATTTCTTTAAATTCTCAAATCTTGATCCTTTAAAATGAAGAAATAATTTTCCGAGAAATTAATACTTCAACTGACCAAACAAGATTCATGATTATTGAATTTCGATAGCTTTAACTATTCTTGTTAAAAGAGACTGCGACAGACGGACAGACACATTGATCAAACAATAAGCAGTCCCGCTCATACTCTTGAGGTAGCGCAACAAGTTCAAATTCTTACTAAATCCCAAAGTTGATGCCCTCAAAAATAAATATTCAAAGAATTTCTTGATGTTCTGTAAATTATTGTATTTTAAATAATAATTCAAACAATAATTGTAATCAGCCTAACAACTAACTGAACCTAAGATATCTTAACCCATACATTATCCAAAATATATTGTAAACGGATATCATAAACGTTTAAAGAATAGACAAAAATAGAATTAAAAAACCTGCTCCTATTTCATTTATCAAACCTAGCGTGTAACACTTGATATTTCTTCCCATATGGGGTGCAGGAGTATAGAATCACCCTTATAACGGGTATTTCGTATTAAAAACAGGTCATGTGAATGCCATTATAGAACTAACCCTTTCATTTTATCCACTTAGATGTATAATAAATTTGTTTATATTTAAATTTTAAGTCGATAACACCTGGTGTATAGCCAGATAACACTTTCGTTTTGAAACTAACGAAATGTGTTGATCTGCTTCACTTGAGAATTACTCATCCGAAATGTTCTTACACCTGTCTAAGATCTTATTGTTTCAAATAATTGCTATAACTGTTTCAAATAATACAGGACATTCTAACAGTCTAAAATTGTAAAATAAAATATAACGCAGTTTTGAAAGCTTTCAATTATTTTAAAACAGGATTTTATGTAATCAAGCTTGAAAAAATTGTAGACTTATTGTAGCTGCTATAACTGCCCTAAATAAAAAAAAATGATAAAGTGCAAACCAGACATCAAGCGACTATTGTGCTGTACCTTTAAAGTAAATGGCTTGTATCCGAAGAGGATTAAACAGAAACTTGAAGGAATTATTTTCGCTACATTCTCTCATTTTTAGTTTTGCTAGTTTCCATATCGTTACGTGGAATAGAAAAGTAGCGGTCAAAAGCGAGTTGAACTCGCGTACCAAATATTTCGTACCATAATTAATACATCTATGCAATGAATTATGATTATGTGCCAATTGCGCCCGTGCGAGATGCATCCATGGAGAAAATCGAGCCGTTTGCGTCCACTATTTAATTTCTCCTTTCATAAGATGCCAGATACGCCCGTTCCTCTCCTCCACCAAATATTTAATATGTATTTATCAACAACTTATATACATATTTATTTTGTAATTTACCTAAACCAATCCTAAATCTAACCTTAACCTAAACCTAAGCTTAAACCTAACCTAAGCCTAACCCAAACCTAATCTAAACCTGACCCAAGCCTAACCAAAATCTGGCCTAAGCATAACCTAAACTTGGCCTAAACCTATAATAGGAAAAATGTAAATAAATTCATAATAAAGTGAGCGCATCTGGCTCCGTAATGAGAGAAGAAATTAAGTAGTGGGCGCAAACGGCACGATTTTTATCATGGGCGCACCTGACACGGGCGCAACTGGAACAATACCATGAATTACACTGCAGATATTTTTTATCCAATATGGACTTATTATACATACAGATTATTGATTTTTCTAAATTTGATGTGGTACTACAGACAAGTTTAAAAATTAAAAAAAATCTTTGTTACTTCTTCAAAGCCCACAAATTATGCTTAGAATTCCAAACTGAAATTTTTGAGCTTCACGTGATTTTTGATCCGTTATAATCTATAAATATGCTTATTTTCAACTCTTCACGTTGGACAGTCTATGGAAAAAAGACTGTGACACACAAACATCTAGCTGTTCTCGTAATTCATAACTGATCCACTTTTTCAGGTCCGAAATTAAAAAAAAATATTTCTTCTTATTTATTTTCATTGCATCTAAGCCCGAATTTATTATTTTAACACTGATTTGTGACGTAAAAGAGGCAAGGTATACTTGGCAGATGTTATAAACACACCAAATTAATTTAAAAAATTGTACAATATAAATCTCTTTCATTTATTTATTGTAAGATGCTGTACGAATTCTAAAATATTCAAATGTCTTTGACGTCAATATCTCCTCCTCAGAAACTTAATCGTTTACGTTGAAGTTATTGAAAAGAAATCTTCGATAAAATGCATTTTTTTGATCAGGTATCATATACATTAAGTATAATGAAAGGTATTAGAATTATGAATACAAAATTGAATATAATAAATTTTTGATAAAGTACTGAAGTATAATTATTTAAAATTTATTAAAGTACAACAATTACAAAAAAAGTAGTAGATTTTAGCCAAAATACAGCATAAAACAATAACAGATAATCTCAATTACTTTATCGTATGTATAAAAATACCAACAATTATTCAATGTATATAATATTTAAACATAATATTTGTTAACTGAAAAATGAAATAAATCTAACATGTTACCCAAAAATATTGCCAACTACGAAACTAATAGTAAATAATTTCTACTTCACAATTTTCTACAATAATTATTTATTTTGATCGACTCACCGAGACCTGAAGCATATCCTGAAGACGAGGATTGTGACGCAGGATTGACAGGTCGTCCAACTCCTAAGGATCTTCTGGATCCTCGAGGCCTTCCACGTTTTGATTGACCTCGGCCTACTACTCGGGGGCGATTAGATGATCCGTAAGGTGGAGTGAATGTCACTGTGACAAACAAAATCACTTTCAAAAGAATAAAAGAGCAATACAGTATTTTCTGGTACATGTAATAAATGATTCAAAACAAAACATGTATTAATACGAATGTTGAAAATCGAATCAATAAAGTAGAATTTGCACTCACGAGGACTGCTGCCAACATTGGGATCTAAATCCACGACAAGCGCTTCATTGCTCGTATCCTCTTGATTGCTCCCGACACCGCTGCCTTCCGACAAGGCGTCGGAGTTGGAGGGGCTAGGAGGGCAACTGTCAACATTCAGCCAGACATCATCGAGACCATTGTCGCTGTCTTTTGATTTCTTGTTTTCTCCACTTCGCGACTGTAACAAAACCCAGCTAGAGAATTCAATAAGACGCGAATTTGTTGCGATAGTTACGTTTGACTTGACAGCCATTATTTGTTTTCGTTTCCTTTCACGCTCGCGTTCTTTTTCTCTCTCGCGAAGCTCTTCCACTTGTCTGCGTTCTTCTGTACGTTGTCGGTCTGAAAAATAGCTTACAATTTTTACCAGGGCAATGACTCAAAATTTCATGATATGATGAAAAATGACCAAGTAAACTTGTAAAGTACGGAAGATATTTCAAAAACTAGAAGAAATACAAGATTCATTACATAAAAGAAAAATTGTGATTTTAGTTTACCATTTTATCAATTTTTTTTTCGAATAGTTTTAAATATACAGAGTGACTACGATTATATATCAGAGAGCTCCATCATATTGTCGCAAATTCTTAATTTTCTAATCATTTTACAAAAAAAAATTAAAATACAGGTTTCAAAGCGTGAAAATTTATATTTTGCATACCTATAGTGACAGAAATCAAGTTTAAAAACATTTTTTATATAATTGCTACTGTAGGCATGTGAAATAATTTTCATTGTATGTTTTAAAATTAATAATTGAGACAATTGTTTCTACATATTAAGGTTCTATGATCAATAGCCGTAGTTATCACCTTTTCTGTACAAAGTATAATAGTAATGATTGCATTGCATCTTCTATAATTTTAGAAATATTCTTAATAGCCTGAATTAACCAAGCAGTCAGTTCAGAAACTGTGAGATCACGAGATACTGGATTAAAAATACAAAAAAAAAAATTAGAATCAGTTCTGATTTGCGGTAAAATTTGCAATAAATAATTAATCAAATCAGAAATATTCCGACGAAAAACATTAACCGAAACCGGTTGAATGAACCATGAAATTGAGTCAGTTTTAAAAATAAATTATAAAGGAAAAAATTTACATTTCATTTCAATTTCTTCATCATCCAATAGCAGCGAAACAACTTCCTTCGGTTTCAGAGTATCAGGTTTGAAGTTTCCGCCACTTATAACCATTCTTTGAATCTGAAAAACAGTTTAAATAATATCGTAATATACGCTGGAATCTAGTTGTTTTTACTTCGCTTTTTTCTCTGGCCCGTTGCAATATTCTTTCTTCTATTGATCCCTTACAAATCAATCTGTACACAGTGACCTGTTTAGTTTGACCCAACCTATGAGCACGATCCATTGCTTGCTGGTCAACAGTCGGGTTCCAATCGCTATCGTAGAAAATAACCTGAAAGATATTGTTTTTCTATTTCAGTAGGAGAAGGAATTGCGTGCTTTAGTTCAACAGTGTCAAACTCTGTACTTTATATGGTTCACTTTATGAAATAGCTAAGTATATAATTCTATTGAAATTCGTTATACTTTCAATTTTTTCAAAAGCTATTACTGGAATTTCAGGAAATAATTCTCAAGTACAGTAGATTTTGCAAATTATTTCAAGTAAAGCATATAATGCCCTTCTGTCAATTGCCTACCAATTTATTGAATGTATATACCGTCATGTCATTAAGTTTTTTTTTTTTTATTTAATCGGCGAAGTATTATATTTCCCCAAAAATAAACAACAGTATTCAAGAACAATAAATATTAAGGACAATATAATTTATTGAAATGCCATGGAAGTATGTTTCTTAAAGGAATGTAGCTCATAAATGAAATAAAATACAGATTTGAAATTATGTGTAATAATTTCACCCAAAATCAAATTTTTATTATAATTCCAAAAATATAATTATTTTGAGGAGCTCCGTGCATTCAAAAGGGATCAAAAATCAATAAGTATTCTTCCAAACAGGCGTGTAAGGTATTAATGTAAAGAACTCGTGAAGTAGAATAAGGCTGTATATTTTTAAATTTTAAAGTATTTTTGCTACCGATCTATTTTCGAGAACAAATAAGAATTATTTTGATTTCTTTAGTAATTTGTGTTTATGATCATTTTTGTGAGCTAGTTATTCTCATATCTTATGACATTAATAGCTTCTTGCAAAAATTATATATCTCTATTCCAATTATAGATAAACGAAAAATAATTATTGAACTGTACAGAATGCAGTGAACAATGAACATCGAGATAAATCCTAGTAAAACAAAAGTAAAAGATTATAAGAAAAAGTAATTTAAAAGATGAAATATATCTGCTGGTGGCAGACCCGTATTCACATAATTCAAGCTATCAAGGCCATTCGTATTTCGTGAAGTGGAAGAAAAAGTGCTCACAACGATAGCTAAGATCAGAGACGGATCTGGGAATTTCCACAAAAAATTACTCACAGATATTCTAAAATGGCATGAGAAAATTTTTTATGCAATCCGCTTAGGTTGAAAATGATCTATTTATTTCTAATATTCATTCTGTTTCATAGAATTTGAGGACATTCTTATCTACGTTATTCGAAGAACAGTAAAACAGCTTTCTCTCAACCGACAGATTTTCAAAGACAGCCCCTAATTTTCTTAATTTTTATTTTTATTCAAAATAAATGTGAATGCTTTTATACGGTTTCTGTTCCTGCTTCCTCAAAAATAACAGTTTGACTCACAAAATATTATATTTTTAACTAAATACAGGCCTGTTGAAATCGAAGCAAAGCAAACCACAGGCTGCATTATCTTCACTATTCGCTGTTTTGGCTTCATGCCACACAATAATCGTTATATGGAAGAACATCAAACTAAAAGAAAGAATAATTCCCATACAACATCAAAATTCTGGGGTGAATGCTTAAATGTTGATAGGACCATATCTGTTTAGAATATTAAATGATAGAGCAGTCAGATTTTATCAACAAACCATTGTTTTAAACCTGTTTCAAATTTAGGATTACATATTTCATTCGTAAGATGTTTTCTGGAAGGAATATATTTTTGGACTAATTCAATTCACATGTTATTGATTACTTGAAGTATTTATAGATACCCTCGAAGTCTAAAGAGGAAATAAATGGGTGAAGTCTTTTGGAACTTGGCAAAAATTTAACTAAACTCAAATATTATTTACAATTACTTCGAATATGAATGATTATTTCAATCATTAATTCACGATGATTAATGAATAAATTTTCGAAAATTACAAGTAATATATGTCTTTCAATGGCCTCTGAACTACTCAGACTAGCTGTACATTAGATAAAATTAATATTGAGATGACTGTGATTTATTCCAGTTGTTCTCCAGATAAAGTCCGCAAATTTCTTAAATATTTATTTATTCGGTTTTATACCGGATGTTTACTTTTTGTGTCATGCAAAAAATGCAATGCTGAGAAAGAATGTATTTATTATTTGAATAAATAATGCAAAAATTCCATACAGATCTTAATATTTATTTTGTAAAATGTCCACTATCTTATTTTTTCTAATTGAAACCCATTCATTCTAATTATTGTTCTATCTAATCAAATTGATTATTTAAATAGTTCTTACATTTTATACCAGTAACTTAGGTGTTGAAATTGAGAATAACATACATTTTACATGAGATATCTGTGATAGATATTTTAAAAACGTATTTAATTTTTTTAGATGAAATGATTTCCTGCAGTTGGAATTATTTGCATTATACTCTTGGAAAACTTTTATTTTGTGTAAGTCGAAAATAATTTGAAGAAATATTTATATTTTTGTAACAAATAATTTTATGCCTCTGATGCTATGCCCTCCTAAACATAAGCCACATAATTCTAAAATGCCGGGAGTACAATAAAAAAAAATCAAAACATCAAATTCCACTGACACTGAAAGAAGCCCTAAACGAGCCAAGCATCTTAAAAACAATAAATTATATCGAACACATAAATATTGCTAATAAATTATAATAACACTAAGCACCAAACATGAAATATACCTAATACTTATGTAAGTGCTAAAAAAAAACGGATCATATGTACATGGATGATTTTTGATCAAAGGTGAAGTGACATACGTTCTCTATTTAAATTGTAAAATAGAAAATAAAAATAACAATCACGCCTTTTATTCAATTACGGGTGTGGCAGGTACTATTTTAGTGCACATTGGTAGATTGATTGAGATCGTAGGGCGCGGTTACAAGTCGTCAAGCCACGGATACTCTTCGCTTTTAGAGTATATTATAATTCATTGAAAATCATATTGACTTTTTGTCCGAACCTGACATCGATCCCACGACATTCGGATTACAAAGTAAACATATTTAAACTGAGCTATGATTACTCATATAAACTGTATAGTAGCTAAATGCAAATTGGATACCGATTTATATTTATATTTCCATTATGTGACTGTAACTTTCGTCACACTGTGAAAGAATTGTGTCTCCCATATTGTCATGGTGCAAAAAGATTTGAAAGAAATTTCACTTCAAAAAAATCTTTGTTTTTATATTAATGATAAACAATGTTATTGAGTCTTGAAAATTTTATGAGATATAATCAACTAAACTGGCTACTGAACCATTTTTCTTCTAGATTAAAATAATATTACTTCATATGGTGCAAATGTCTAACAGTTCATAGTAAACTCCAAATCACTCAAACCCAGTTGTAATTTTTTCTAGGAAAATCTATCCGTCTTTTTATTATTTGGAAATAATTTTGTTAGCTAGATAATCTAATAAAGAAAAGAAAATTATAATATTCTTTGAAGTAATGATCGTGAAGTATCCATATCGTACCCTTCTAAATGAAACCAATCCTTAAACAAACCACAGCAGATCTGCGGCTCCGTTCAAACGACAGATCGACATATGATCCACATCCACTCTACGCAAAGCGAAAGCTCATTTCAAGCACACGTGCGTTCGTGGTTTTCCTCTACTTCGTACACCTCCCCCGGTGAAAAGAATACAGAACACCCAGGGCAGGAAGTGGCAGAGGATCCCACTATATCCGGTATATTATGCAATAACAATCTCTTCAATCTCTTCACCAACAACGCGAGATTCGTGTTCGAGCACGTGCGCTTAAGGGTTGTAAAATTTGTGGGCTGGACACCCATCTGGAGCCACCCTAAATTAGGTGAGGATTTTTAATAGTAGGACTTGTTTAGCTATATATCTTTAAAATATAACATAGTAAACGGCAATAAAAAAAAATCGCATTTTCGATCAGTAGAATTTTGTTGATTTAGTCGATATAATTTTTGTTTTTGGATTTTTTAACAAATTTTTAGTTTAAGCTACGTATTTGTGCTTATATTGTATTAATTAATTAGTATCACATTGATCAGATTCTAAATACTGGTCCTAAATTATTGACCCGATAAATAGCAGTCTTTTCTCAGTGGTAGTCAAACTTTCGCATTTTTGTTTACTGACCACTTAGTGCCTCTGTGTGCATGTTTGGTGATTCGCGTCATGCGTGGTCCTAGCGCACTGTGAACGACTAAGCGCGTCCGTTCACACACCACACGACGACGTCATCGTCTCTATTAATCTATCTCTTTTCCATTCCTTCATCTACCTCTTTCTCATTACAACAATGACCAAACATACGCGCCCAAATTATTTATTGTTTTCAGAGATTGGTGATTCTTCAGAATATATCTTACCAGTGTTTCTTAAACTTTCTCAGGGTGCAGCCTCCTAGTATTACTTTTTCCAAATAGTCAAAAGATCACTGATTGAGGACTGCTGCTTTTTATCTTAAGTACAGTTTGACATGAGTATTAAGACGCTCAAATTTATTTATAATTTTCGATTTCTTTCAAATGCATCCCTCTCTTGTTATCTTTACAGACTATTGGTTAAGAACAGGGCCCTTATACATTAGATATAGTTTGGCACCAGTTCGAAAGTTGATCTTAATTTAAAGTGACTTCTTAATTTAAAAAAAAAAACTGAGATTTCCAAATCTATTGTTTCACTGGGTATCTGTACAACCCTAATTACTTAGTTACAAAGATCATAAATTAATTGAAACATCCGCTGTCATACTATAGTCAGAATAAAACAAAATCTTACAACAGACAAAATTTTATTTCTGCCAAGATTTCGAAACACAATTATTGGATCGATACAATTAAAATTGGAAAAGCGTACATCTTCACGATCTAGAATATTATAATTTAGACGGCCACAAAAAATTAAATTGTTGACAGCAGAACAATTCGGTAATAAATTTTATAATATTCGACTTCGACTTAGGCCTGTACAACAAATAATCTTGATTTTATGAACAATATTCAATCAATAAGTAATCAATGTCTATTTGACCCATAACAATTTAAATAGTTTTACTAAATAAAAAAAAGTACGTACTGGCATTTCGTTCCACAAACAACTCAGTAGGAACTACATGTCTAAAATTAATAATAAAAAAGAAATATTCATTTTTTCATCACTGTATATAATAAAATACTTTATACTACATAAAATTATTCGTTTGATTTCAATCAGAATGTATATAAAAACTTTTATTTTGAAATATTTGCGGCAAATGAAAAACATTAAAAGTTTTATGGAGTTCTGCAAAATTAGGAAAAGATTAATAGATTCATATGTTTGTGGCATGTCTTCTTGAGATAATATTGTACATACTTGGCAGAAATTTTATTAGAACCAAAAGGCATCTTGCCAACTATAACAAATTTATTTTCCTTCCCCAACTTGGAGAACAACTACATCTAAATTTATTTACTATAATTTGAGAATTGTTTGTTATGAAAATTACGCATATAATCATTAAAATTCTCGAGATAAACATTTTTTTCTATTACGTCATACGCTAAAATTGTAAAGGTGAATAATGTAGAGAAAATTTCAAACATATTGCGAAAATAATTTTAAACCCTATGTCCGTATTTTTGTACGCACCTTTTTGTTAGATACTTCCTAAGTAAAATAAATTTGCTTCACGATAAAACTATAAAACTCGACTTTTTTAGTTAAATTATTACGAATTCATAGTTCGTTTTCAGTGTTTTTCTTATGTCTACAGAATTACAAATAGCTATGACCACAAACAGACACCACATCAAAATATAAAATGATACAATTTCAGACAATATCTCGAATTTCAGTCACGCTTTTTGGCTATTACTCCGTATATCTACTCCACATTTGGTACAAAGATCCCGAGAAGTCGCATCAGCTTATAGAATGTAAAACAATGAACTAAATTTTATACTTTAAATTATAAATTTGATCACGTTGTTTGCCATGTATACATTGAGTTAAATAGAGATTTGATATAATCGTAAAAAATTTTGCTTCATCAAAATATTATTTACAAACAATATTAAATTTTGTTTAATCCTTGAATCGTATGGCAGTCTACATAATTCTCAAATATTGAATCAAAATTAAATGAAATTCATCACATACAATCGACATTCATCTCTCAAATATTAAAGTTGATGAAAAGCCAAAAAAAAATACAAAAGTAGCATTTGAAGGCGAAATCCAAGATTAAACAAAAATTTTGTCAGGCCATGCAAAAAATTGATTTATCAAACTATTACTAAAATAATTTTATTTGATAGCTCACACAATTCATTTTATCCCTAAAATTTCAAATACAAGATTATATTTAGTCCATTATATTTAGTCCATTATCAAGTACAACCATACCATATGTGATTTGCTTTTCTAGTTTTGGCAAGACTCTGAAAATTATCAGCCAGTCATAAATGCATTAATTTCTTTTTAATAAGTTTTATTTAACTTGACTTTTAGATTAGTTAGTATGTTTAGGTTAAATCTAGAAATCCAATAGGGCGGATGACCCAAGATGGCGGAGAACTTTACCTCTTTTGACATGATATAAAATAGAAAAATTTGTCGAGAAAAATACGATAAGATATATGACGTCATGACCCAAAGACCTATAAAACACGCTTTAATAGGTAGCTCACTAATAAGCTCAAAATAACATTATAGCTTGAAGAAACAAATACACACTTTTGTTTATGAATATACAATGCACAAAAACAGATAAAAAAATGATTAAATTAGTACCTGAACTCACACATTTTTTGTGATGCATAAAAGCGTATGGCGCTTTCTTCGTTCAAGAATTGCTAATTCAATAACATAGGTAATATACTTTTCAAAAACCTAGCTACAAAGTGCTGCATGCTTTTAGTCATTTAGATAATTTATTAATCCCAAAAAATATGTGAGTTCAAGAACTAAGCATTTGTAAATTGTTATATGCGTTTTAGTGCATTAATTTATAAATTAAAGTGTGTCTTTCATTTTTTAAACTATATTTTTGTAAATACTAAGACTTTTATTTTTCATTTTAGTCTAAAAGACTTGTATTTCATCCATAAATTTAAAGAATATTTTTAAGAAAATTGAACATTTCCAAGTATTTTTATTCAATTTTTCATCCATAGGAGTAGAGGTTTTATATTTTAATTCTAGATGAAAATATAAGAATGTTTTTATTTCTGCGAAGTGTCAATAGACAGAAGTAACAAATATCTAGGGCTAAAGTATGAATGCAAATGACCCCCTGAGAAAACAGAAACGGCACCCATTATGTAAACATGGCAAATATGACACATCAGTTGTCAGTTGTAAACAATAGCAACACACTCGCAAAGATCATGAACGAATCGGCAGTCAGAAGTCACTGATTTAACAGGCATCGGGTAACGTATGCTATGAATGTTAAAGGAAATATGTGACATTCCTTCCAAGGAAACATACATGAGAACAACGTCCCATGTTTCGCTCCCAGCATGTCTCGAATGTACGTGCATCGTGACTCTGAAGACACTTTAGAAGTTTGACACGGTGCCGTTCCTTTTTCCAGCTAAAAAGTCCACTTTTCAACTATTGCAATAACACCATGAAACGAAAGTTCTATTCATAAATAATGAATGTAGAGAAAGCACAAGAAAAACATAATAATAAAAAAAATCAAATGCGAGACATTATACACATTCTTTATTTTTTCAGATTTTTTTTTTCAATTTTGTTACTATTTTGAAAATTTTTGGCAACAAAATAAATGGATGATTTTTAAATTTTTGGTCTCGTTACTCCACTAGCTTTTGTATGATACTATAATATCGACAAATACAGAAATCATTCTTGTCACTCTTTTGTACTTAAAAATTTAGAAATAATTCTTTATGTTTTTATGCTCCATTACTAATTATTACAACATTGTCAAATTTCAGTTATTTACGTCAATTGGAAGATAGTTGTGACAAACAAAAGCCCGAATAGAAATATTCAAGAATTTACTCTCAAGCTTAATAAAATTGGTCAATCTATTTTGAAGATACGAGGCAAAAGGCACCTTTTCTTCCGCCTCCAATGCACAAATCTTCGTTCTTTTGGTGAGTGAATTTAAAATGAAGTTTTAAGGCATTTATTTCTTGTAAATAAAAATAGAAGATAAATTAATACAATTTCCATATAAGGGAATCAAAAATGATTATATTATGGCCAAATTGTCGTCCCGTCAAAAATTGAATTTTTTACCGTCATTTTTCTGAATAAGTATTATTTCGTTTTTATTTGACAAACACATCATGGCATAAAAATGCAGGCCTATGAGAATTTCATTCTATGACCACTTTAGCGGTGAACCATTGAGAATGTAACATTCTTAAAAGTCTGACAGATTTCGAGGAAACTATGAATGACAAATTTACTAAAAGAATTTTGTAACAGAAAAAAAAAACTTTTACCTGAATAAAAATTATTATTTTCTCAAGTTCTTATATAATTGGTTAGTGAATTAAATTCAAACTACTGAAACAATTTTCTCTGGCATATAATTTTCGTTTTTATTACAATACAAACTCTATATTATAATTGAACATCCATTTTATGTATGATATCTCAAAATCATAGCATCCGTGTCATAAATAGAAATATTATTATTGTAAAAAAGTCTTGAATGGAACGAATCGACAAACAAAATCATTTAATAACAGAAATTATATCTTATCACAAAGACGTGACGAAAACTGCTGATGAACTTGACTTAGAAATTCTATGCAATCTATGTATTGCATGAAAACATCAATATGGTGATGTCATGTACAAATATAAAAGATGAAACGTATTCAAGAAGACAAAAAATACTTATTTATTATTAAATTATTATCAACATCTATTACAATTATATTTTTACTTTAATAAAACCAGATAGTGTACAGAGAGCCATCTATATTTTTTTAATCAAACTTTCTCGAATTATTTGTCAAGAAAAGTGATTCTTGTACAATCATAATCAAATCTTATGAGAAGAATTACTGTACTATAGTAGTTTTATTTCACTTTCAATATGAATACTTCTAATTTTTTCAAAACGTTAGATCCGTGTCAACTTTCCTCACTTTTAAATGGCGAGTTTTGTCCAGTCATTTATTGGTAATTAAAATTACCGTTGAGCGCAGTACAAAATGGCGGATCTTTCGTGGACATTGTGAGCACAATATTCAGCACGATTTCATTCGTATTTTATCAATTGATTCCAATCAAATGCAGCTGTATTGGAAAATATAAATTTCACTATACAAAAAAGGTAATAGTTAATTGAATAATTTTCAGGTGCAATTGGCAGCTATACCAGGTTATGTCATAGAGAATAATGTGCGAAAAGAATAATTCTACAACAAACTTTTGGGTACTCCTTTATATATTCTTGAACAATCAATATTTATTGCCTCATTATTTTGCTAATTACAAATTTTGATTTAAATGAAAAATATTAGACTAGAAAAAAAGGAGATTCATAAAAATCTCGATGTTTTCATCAAATTATAGAAAATAAAATTACACACAATTGTTAAAACATAGCATTTGGTTCCAAGATATCAATAGATAATTTTATAACAAAATTTGGAGTATTCCTTTATATATTCTTGAACAATCAATATTCTCTGCCTCATAATTTTGTTAATCACAAGTTGTTATTCAAATTTAAAAAAAGTGAGACTGGAAAAAAAGGAGATTGATCGGAATCTGAATGTTTTCATCAAATTGTAGAAAATAAAATCACACATAAATAATAGAACATAGCAATTGGTTCCAATATATCAATGAATATCATTAATAAATGTAATAAAATAAGCGATTGATTGCCTAAGAAGAAGTCAACACAAATCCACAAAAGGGAAGTATCGCTCATATCCGCTAGATGGCTACGTGTTAATTTCAGTTGCCAATACAGATCAGTGATACTCAAACACTTGTAGATTATTATTTTTTTTTAATAAATTGCATTGAAAAATTATTGGTATCTACATAATGTAATTACGGTTATATTATCTGAGATAAGATTCGGCCAGATGGTAGATCTGTCCGGGGTCGTCTTCAGAACAGTTTGACTCATAATTAAAATAGTATGATGGATATTTATCAACAAATGGATGATGTTTATTTGTAATTTATAGAGTTGTCATAAACTTTCCATACTGTTTAAGTTAAAAACAAAGATCGAAATACTAATTCATCATGCGAAAGAAAGTCTAAATGCTGAGCCATTTTTAAAACGAATTTGTGTATTACGATTGATGAAACTTTAAAAAATATACAAAATTTCTAGATAGTAGCAGAATATAGAAATTCAAAGTGAAAATATAAACATAATCAATGATTTTAAGCTGGGTTCAAGCAAAATAAATTTTAATTTTTAAAAGTTGACAACAAAAATCATTTGGCATATACACACAAGTAAATTTTGTCAAACTGAAAATAAACTGTGCAGAAAATTTGCATGAACATTCTTGGAATGTAATTTTAATGTTGTGAAAATGAAATTGGTGTTAGTTTTGCATGAGCAGAGCTACTCCAAAAAACCCTTGCTCAATTAACAGCACATGTATAAAATAATACGATATAGAACTTTTTTTAAAAATCAGATAGTCCTCAATTAAAATAATAATATAACACATATTTTTATCAAGCCCATTCATAGATATGCAGTCATATCAAATAACGATTTTAAAAGATAAAATTTAATTCTGGAATGTATACTTTTTCATTTTTGCTTATTGCACAGAAAAAACTATTTCGTTCAAATTCAAAATCCTCCTAAGTGAAATTAGGGAAAAAAAAGCATAAAAGACTTTTACTAAAATTACTTCATTTGTCTCAAAAGAGAGATGATATAAAAACATACGCTAAATGAGATAAAATGATTACCAGCGACAGATGACTTAAGTTAAAAATAAAATTACAGGTTTTTCTACCTACATCAACTTATTTTATTTTCATTTGAAAAAATATATTATGAATTTTGAAATTACTTACAGTGTCTGCAGCCGTCAGGTTAATACCCAGACCTCCTGCTCTTGTGCTCAGCAAAAAAACAAAAATATCAGTTCTTGCTTGAAAATCGGCAACCATGTCACGACGTTCAGATATTTTAGAAGAGCCATCCAATCGCATATATTTGTGTTTTCTATGCCACATATATTCCTGAAAAACAAAATATATTTTCATAAAATTATCAGTGAAACTATCAACAAACTTACTTCTAATAAATCAATCATCTTCGTCATTTGAGAATAAATTAATACTCGATGTCCGCCTTCTTTTAAGCGTTTCAAAAGATTATCCAGAACTGATAATTTTCCAGCATCCGTAACCAAAGTTTCTTTGTCTAAAAATATAAATTTCATTTAGCATAATTGTTGCATTACGTTGAATGAATGAAATTACCAGGAACAATAATATTCGACCATGATTTCAAAGGTGAAGAGGCTTCTATGCCTCCTATCATTGGAACATGATGCATATAAGTTTTAAATTTCTCTCTAAAGTTCTCGATATTACAACAAGAATTCCAAACGGATTGTAAACCCTGCCAACTGTGGATTTGTAAAAATTTCAACCAATCCCACTGAGCCTTCCGGCTATTACAGTACATTTGCTTAGCCCTACAGTGGACCTAAAACAAAAATATTTTCAATAATTATCTTTATAAAGATGCCTGTAACCTGTATTCAAACGAGTGGCAGTAGTAGGGATTAATAAAGATTATAGAACTACTCTGCCGCCATTTTTTAGAATTCCAACTTACTTTAGGTGTAAGATTTAGCAAAAATCTTGGCATATCGGTCCTCTGACAGAGAAGCGTTTTTGATGGTCTCTCAATATAAGTGAATTCGTTTAATAAAGATACCACATCTCCATTATTATCTAGGATTTCTTTCTTGTCCTCTGTATTTTTATTCCTATGAGCACCCATCCTACTTCGAATCATTCTGTGCTCCAGAGTTTCAGGCATAGAATGATAAACTTGATCTGTATGGGTATAAATAATGCTACGACGTTCGGAAACATTCGTAAAAATAATATCTTGTAGAATTTCACTAGATTCAATTTCGCAAATTGATAAACGGAACTCTGAAGATGGAAGAACATGACAGGATTTGATACGGTTCTTCCAAAATCGTTGGTGGTGCAAAATATTCATATAATTTTCAGTTTCAATATAGTGTTTCCACCTAAATTCAAACGTATTAATAAGTCAATTGATTTAAATAGATTCAAAATTACCTGAATAATAAATTTCCGTTCATAATTTCAAATAATTCTTGAGGCGACATATTTAAATATTTTAAAAAAGAAAATCCTGAACACAATTCATTGTTTGTAGCTTGTCGAATATTTTCACAGATAAAAATGTACAATAAATTGTATAAAATATGACGTTTACTTGGTACACTATCACTTAATATACCATCTTCGTATAAAAGTTTAGGAATGTCGTAATTTAAACATTCTAGAAATAACGGAGATTTAGCATCTCTTCTTTCAAATAGTTCTGGATGATTGCAAACCTAAAATAATCAAGAATTAATTATATATATTTTTTTTTCATCTAAGAATAGTTACTTTTCTGAACTGCATAACAAGATTCATCAGATTTGACGTAAAATTTCTATCTACTGTATGTGATTCGTTTCCCCCTGATATAGTATAATGTAATAGATCTTCTATCCTAATTTTCTTTTTTAAAGCCATATATAATAATTTTTGTCTTGTAGTTAGTGGACAATACACCATAATTTCAATTTTATCAGATAATTCGTTTTCCACGTCTTTCTTGATTCTTCTCAGCATAAAAGGTTTTAAAATCATGTGTAGCCTAGATAAATGTTCTATAAAATAAAATATTGAAATTAAATGAGAATAAGAATGGACAAATATAAAACACTCGCATACTGAAGATTCCATACAGTTAATTTGGGTGGGAGGACATTATATTTTCTTTGTCATCCCGCCCACTGCATCATACCTTCCACATACATACATACACTTCGCACATATTTTTCTATTAAGATTGAAATCATAATGTCGAACAAAATTCGATCGATTCTTAGATATTATGTAAAAATAATTATTTGTTTCATTAGTACAGGAAATGCATAATTCCAGGGACGAGTAAAAAAGACTGCTAAACGACGCGGAGCGGGGCAATTTTATGAATCGTTAAACGTTTTTTTTACACATGAAATATATTTTTCGTCAACCACTGATTCTGCAAATTTTGTTAAAAAGAACTATTCAAATTAAAACATTTTTTGACGGTTCAAAATAATGAAAATCAAAACATTTTGATATAAACTATTCTAATTGATTCAACATATATAATTATATTTATCAGTCATTGTTACTGGAGCATACTCGCTAATGCACTGAGATAACATTTATTTTTTGTATTATGAAAAAAGTAAGATTTTGGTACAGTTGCCATGGTGACTCGCAATTACATACTTTTTACACAAAAAAATGTTAAAATAGTGGTTTATATTCAAGTGATTAACGAAAAAATACATATTTTCCATCTTGTCGAAAAATTTTGAAACGGATTTTTTTTCTGTGAAGTAAACACCACGACCACTATTATTTTCGAAATTTGAGCCTCTTGTCTTTCGCAATAAAGGCGGTATGTGGTAATACCAATTTTTTACATTTACAATCACAAAAAATTACTATAGGGAAACTCTGAAAATTTTATTTTGATCTCCGATTTTGGAAATAATGCCACACATAAATATTGAAATATTTGAATTTTCGAGTACCAAAATTTACAAAAGTGTCTGGAAAACTATAGGCGGATTAGCAATCTTTATATGTTTATCCAGTTCAAAGAAATTTGATCATGACCGACAAACAAATGTATGTGCAAACAAGTGTCGCGTTAGGATTAGTTTTATTCAATCACAGAATCCTGGAAATACTGAATTTGAGACTTACTTTCATCAATTCCAGTTTTATTTTCGGCATGACTTTCAATGTCTTTGGAAAACCATTCGTTAAACTCATCATGGGAATCAAATAACGTTGGCATTATAAAATGAAGTAGAGCCCACAGCTCCGCCATACTATTTTGTATAGGGGTACCGCTTAGTAATAAACGATTCCTGCAGCTGAACCCTAAAAGCATTTTCCACCGAACACTGAAAAAAACATCATCATTATAATGCTCGTTTTTATCTGGAGCTGTAATTATATTAATATTACCTGCTAGTGCTTTTTATAGCTTGCGCCTCATCTAGAATCATATACTGCCATTTTATCCTGTTAAAGTACTTGAAATCGGTAATGACAATTTGATAACTGGTTATTACGACATGAAAACTCGCGTCTTTGGTGTGCATGTCTTTTTGATCCCAAAACTGTCGTAATATTTTTCTTTCCTAAAACGACGATTAACATAATCACGTTATTAAAAAATGCTTTATAAAACTTTCTTACATTTGGGTTGCCCCAGTACGGAACAACTTTAAAGTCAGGAACAAATCGTTCCATTTCTTGCTGCCAATTGTGTAAAGTTGAGGCAGGTGAAATGATTAAAAATGGACCCCAAACAGCTGCAAACAAATTTTTTACACTCAAGATTATAGTGTTTGTTATATAAAGATATATCTTACAATATTTTTCTGCGATATGACATAAAAAAGCAATTGACTGAACAGTTTTTCCTAAGCCCATTTCATCTGCTAGAATTCCACTGATACCTTGGTCATATAAATTTGCGAGCCAGTTCATTCCTCTGAGTTGGTAGCCTTTTAAATTTCCTTTGAATAGTATTGGTTGAGGATGTTCTTCGTCAACTGGGCTCAAATTTGTATCGGATAAGCCAATATCGTCTGTTACGTCCGATGGTTTCATTTTTGAATTCGATTGTATGTCAAATTGCTTTGTTCTATTTCTTTCATTTGCAAAAGCTTCCTTTGCATTTTTCTTAGCTTTCGCTTTAACAGCCTCGCTATAAAAAATAAATATATATAATTTTTTTATTTGGTTTGCACAAATAATCTTTTTTCCACAAACCATGCTTCCTTAACAATTAAGTTTTCCAAAACATTTATATTTCAAATTAAAAAAATAAAATTAATGCAATATAGTTGATATCCCATTAACAATCTAAGACAGGGGTCGGCAACCTGCGGCCCGCATGCGGCGGCCCTTTGAACTTTTTGCGCGGCCCTCAGGCCGCATGCGGCGGCCCTTTGAACTTTTTGCGCGGCTCGCCAAAGCACCAATAAAATAATTAATAATATTTATACTCGTATATGATATAAAAGCACTATTTAATTCACATTTGAATGTGCGGCTTATATAAAAAAATTATTTTGAAAATGGCCCGCCGTCCGAAAAAGGTTGCCGACCCCTGATCTAAGACATAGGATATTTCTAATATAGATCAGCATTCCAGGATAGTATACGAGAAATATCTATTTTCGATTATGTAACTATTTCTTGATGATGATGGCCCTAATGTGAAATAAAATCGGTTGAATTAAAATGAAAGAATACTGATACAGAATCCCACGATTTTTATTTAACATAAAAAACACAAATGGAAAACGTATATTACAAAATAAAAGTATATCATATAAAAGAATGTTGCTGGCTTTGGAGAATTTCCCGGGAAATATTCTAAATGAACTTGAAAAACAAGAATCATAACAAATTTACATTGCATTTTTTCAAATATGTATAATGAAATGTTACGTTAGAATTTCAAATAGAATATTTGCCGTTACAGAAGAAGATTCCCAAAATGTGAATTTATATTTTAAACAGATTTTTTTTTATATCATAACAGAATAAAATGTTTATTCTTGAACAAAAACGTAACCAAGCCAATAATGCAAATATAAATTGTCCCAAGAAAAAACATTACAAGTTTATGAAAGTAGATTTCCAGGTACAGCCGGTAAAAATAAATATAATAAATGAGTAATAACAAAAGGAAAAAAACTAAATTAAATAGAAAACTACTGCGGTAAATAGATTATTCATACCTATCATAATCATCGATGCTAGCAAGACGAGGATTCTTCTCTTCATCGAGCTGACTCAAAATTCTCAACTGTTCTTCTGGCGAAGCTTTTCCAAGCTTCTTGGACATGAAATGTGCATAAAGTTCGGTCTGAGTGATCAAGAAGTTTAATTTTCTTTGCTGACGTTTAGCCTCAATCATTTCCACGTCCATTTTCCGTTGCTCTTCGGCTTCTTTCTCCAATCGACGCCGATTTTCTCGCTCTACGCGATCAAATCGCTTCCAGTAAGATTGCATTTCGCGGGTCAGACGCTTGGATCTCCAAAGAGTTTCTTTCATGTTCTTTTGAGACTGCATTGCTTTCTGACGGCAGTGACGCATACAAAGTTGAGCTGTTTTTTTACAAGCTGCTAGCACTTCTTTATGATTATTGGCTCTAGCACGTTGAACTTTTCCAATTTCTTTTTTACACATTAGGATCCAAACCTTTCTACGTCTAGCTGCCATTACTTCAGGATCTGTTTGGGTAAATCTCTTTTTAGACAGTGGAATGCCGTTTTTAAATTCGAAATCATCATCTAATTCTTCTTTGTATTGTGGTATTTCATCTTCCCAATCCAAATTATTGTAGTTTAAGTAGGAATCATCCTAAAAATAATGAATGAGAAAAATATAGCTCATTAATATACTGTGGAAAAAATACCTGAGCATCTTCTAATTCTTTTGATTTAACTACTACCCGTTTTAACACTTTCTTGTCATTTTTTTTATCTTTTTCTCGTTTCCTCTTCTTAACATGTGGTACAGATTTCTGGCGTTCAGGATATTTATCATAATTAGACAAAAGCCCTGCACTAAAATACTGATACTGTCCATTCTGTAATAAAATTTGATAGAATCTACATAATTAAAATAACTTTTATCACTCACGTCCTTATCCGAATAATACTTCTTTCTATATTTATTTATCATTGCATGATGCTTCAACATATCTAAATATTCTTCTTTGGTTATTTCGTCGGATGAAGATTCTTCTGAAGACTCTGAAGATTCCAATAAAATATTCTGTAGCCATTCCCTATCTCTCGTAACATTTGAAAAATTATATAATTTGGATTTGTCCGTAGGAACACCTACAAGAAAATTAGTTTTATTTTTTCATGAACTAAATAAATAATTTGATTGCATTACTATCTGAGTTTGTGGCTGGAAAATCATCCAGTGAATTATAATTTTGTTCATATTCTTCTGTTGAATTGGAATCTTCATCGTTTATAGAGCCTCCAGTCGTTTGTTCCAAGCTCTGTAGAAATGGTCCTAAATCTAGTGCTTTTTCAAGTCGTTGAATATGTACAGGTTTCGCTACTTCTGGCACGGATGCGGTCTGTTTATCAGACATCTCTAAATTACACGTATCATATAAATGTTAAATTATTGTTTGAAAAGTTAAATATAACCTAACTTATTTATACTTAACCTTTATTTTTGTTTAATGATAAGAACACACATTAAGTACTTCAGTCGATTGCACCACTTATAAAAATCATTATGTATTCGCATTTAAAAAATAGTATATAGTGAAACGCATAATCGTTCAACCAAAAATCGTTTGCTAATTCATTTGATATAAACATACACACGCGAATGCTATCTACTGAGACATGCGTGCGCGCTAGCAGAAAATACAGTGCTGCAAAAGAAAAAATATTCCTCAAACAATAATAACTTTATTATCAACATGAGTTTAACAATCTTAAATATATGACTCATCAACTATTAATTGCAGCAGATCAAGTCAAAATGAGTTTATTATAAAACATTATCTGCCACCTAAAGTATGTTTGCCAAAGTAACTTTAGAGTTTATTGAAATTGAACTCAGAATATTTTTTGTCTTCTAAAATAAAAATGGAGAGCTAAAAACATAAAATGGATAAAGTGAATGATAGGTCCCTATGTTGTGCGCTTGCGCTCGATATACATGTGTACAGAGTAAGTGGTAGCTAAGCAGTAGTCCTCAAACATGACATGTGAAAGTTTCATTATTTTGGTCCAACATGGAGAAATTTGGTTCACCCTTCGAGGTGGTTTCCTCTCAAGTTCAGTCCCACAGGCGCGCGCAGCGCAAGTGCGGTAATATTCAGGGATGTTTGTTAAAGCCGCGAGCGTAGCGAGCTAACCTACAACCATTGTTACACATAAACACTGTTTTAGTGCCACTGACAAAATTTGTTTTTACTGCAGAGACGTCAGTATCGCCATCTCTTTAAAATTGTGCGAAATTGTCATAGGGACCTATTAGTCACTCTTACCCATAAAATTAACGTATTTTCAACTTTTTTAATAAAATTTTTGGCCAAACTGCATGATAGTTATTTGTTTTAGTGGGCTTGCGCAACAGACGCACATGTTCTTATGCTGAGCAGTAGTCCTCAAACAGTCCGTGTCTGCCTGTGGGTTTTTTTCGCCCAGACCTGGGCAGAATCGATTTCTTGAACCCAAAAAGGATATATCGATGAATTTTATCACAATCGTCTACAAAGTACCAATTTTATTTTAGAATTCAAATAGATTTCTTAAACTCGTTGTAAAATAAAATGCTTTTTCTTCACTGAAAACAGCAGGTAACTGAATTTCACCGTAATTATCAGGGTCCGCACCTAAGATAAAAGCAATTTAAGTCTAACATGTATTTGTCCAAAAGTGAGAGCTAGGTGAATCGGATGATTTTTTGATTTAAAATTTTATTTGTTCCCGTTCATTTACAAAAATTCGAACAAGATGTGGCAGGCAGTACAACTATTTGTTCCCCTATTAGTATCTCGAAAGTAATAATTAATAAGAGCTACAAGGTTGGTTGGATAAAATAAAAATTGGGGAATATAAGGCCTACAATTTATAAACCTTCACAAAATTTAAACCCAAGCTTCGTTTGCATTAATGATACATTGATTATTAATCTGAATTTTTAATGATAAATACTCTTATAAATAGAGAGGACTTTTTCAAACAAAAATTAATGTTTTATTAACTTGAAGATTAAAGGACAAATACTTCAAATAAAAGTTAAATAACTTTCAACGCCCTACAAGATTTACTCGAACTCAATTCGAGTTTTCTGTAACGCCAGGTATGCGCAAAAAAAAAATTATTCTGAGCAGTGTAATGTAATAAAGTATTTACTGTCATTTTTACAATATTAAATTCTCAAATTTATAGCTCGTGCACCAATTACAATTAAAGGCTGCCAATTATTTTGCATATACCTACATCCATTCTGAATACGTGCTCACACTTTGAGTTTTCTACAACTCCTGGTATACCCAAAAAAAATTAGTTTGTTGTGAGCGGTGTAATGTAATAAAATTATTTACTGCTTTAGAATATTTAATTCTTAAATTTATAGCTCGTGCACCAATTACGATTAATGACTGCAAATAATTCTGCATATACTTACATCTATCCTGAGTACGTACCCACAATTTGGATTCTCTACAACATCTGGTATATGTAGAAAAAATTAATTTTTTCGGAGCAATAAAATGTATTAAATTATTAACTGTTTTTTAGATTTTTAATTCTTAAATTTATAGCTCGAGCATCAATTACAATTCATGACTCCCAATTATTCTGTATATACGTGCATCCATCCTGAATGCGTACCTACAATTTGAGTTTTCTACAAGTTCTGGTATATGCAGAAAAAAATAGTTTGTTCCGAACGGTGAAATGTAATAAATAATTAACTGATTTAAAATATTTAATTCTTAGATTTATAGCTCGTGCATCAATTACGCTTAATGACTGCAAATTATTCTGCATATACATACATCTATCCTAAGTATGTAGCCACAATTTGTATTCTCTACAACACCTGGTATACCAAGAAAAAATTAGTTTGTTCCGAGCAGTGAAATGTATTACATTATTAACTGTTTTTTAGATATTCAATTCTTAAACTTATAGCTCGTGCACCAATTACAATTAATGACTGCCCATAATTTTGCATATACCTACATCCATCCTGAATGCGTACTCACAATTCGAGTTTTCTATAACTTCTGGTATATGCAAAAAAAATAGTTGGCTCCGAACGGTGAAATGTAGTAAATTATTTACTGATTTAAAATATTCAATTCTTAAATTTATAGCTCGTGCATCAATTACGATTAATGACTGCAAACTGCAAACTGCAAATCATTCTGCATATACGTACATCTATCCTGAGTACGTACCCACAATTTGGGTTCTCTACATCTGGTATATGTAGAAAAAATTAGTTTGTTCGGAGCAGTGAAATGTATTAATTTATTGACTGTTTTTTTAGGTTTTCAATTCTTAAATTTATAGCTCCGGCACCAATTAAGATTAATGACTGCCAATTATTTTGCATATAGTTACATCCATCCTGAGTATGTACCTACAGTTTGAGTTTTCTACAACCCCCGGTATATGCAAAAAAAAAAAATATTTATTCTAAGCGATGCAATATAATAAATTATTAACTGTCTTTGAGATATTTCATTCGACTTATGTACCAATTATCATTAGAGGGACTGCATAAATCTACAACCCTTGAGCAGTTTTAAAATATTATCAAATACTTTGGGGTTTAACTGCCTTTTTTATATCAAAAAGTAGATGGTTAAAAAAATTTAAATAATATATTAACAAGTAATTACATAAAATGAAACAATATTTTTGCAAAATTGCAATTTGCATTCAAAATGCATTTTGAATTTACTTTTTTTAATATTTATTGAATATTTTGATTCTTCAAATACACAAAATTCAAATTTATTCATCAATTTTAATATATTTCAATGCCAGAAATGATTAAATTAAAGTTTTACATTGCATAATCTTGTTTGGTTTGGTTTTGTACGGGCTTGGCATGCAACTGTATAAGCGCTACGAGGTATCTTTTGATATTGTGTATTCTTTCTAACGCATTGCGCGCTATGGACAGGTGAACGTAGTTCGGAGATTCAAAATAAATTTAGTTGGAGATCGTTGCGTTCTGCTATTCTTTGTCACATTCTTTGTTGCGCTATTGAATAGAACAGGAGTGCGTTGCTCTGTTTTCGCGAAATACGTTGAAAATAAATATATTTTAAAAGTGTTTCATTATATTTGGGGTTGTGAATTTTGCTTATTAACGTAGAGATCAAAATTTTGTGTATTTAAATATGTAAATTGGGGTGAATTTGTTCCGCATTGCGTGTCCGTTAGGGGCACGTATTTGCGATGTTAGTCTTTGCTTTTATTATGTAATAAATAAATAAAATGTCTTGGTTTTTTTGCAAAGGCCTGTAATGAAAGGTCCAACGTGGGAATCGGTGCACACGTAGGTACCGCTACGAGAGGCACCCCCCCTGGTGAACACCACCGCGTGGATTTGCAATGAGTTCTAGGGCGAACGAGCGAATTAACTGGGGAGTAACGGCATACTCTCGATATGTACCTATCGGAAGTCGGAAAATATGGTAATTGGCGGGGGTCCTTGATTAAGTTCAAGAAACAACATTAGCTGAGACCGATACTTAAGGTTACCATATCGCGTAATTAGGCGGTATCGCGGGCCTCGGAATATGCATTGGCCACGAATTCAAACAACGTATTTTTTTTTTTGCAAACGACGAGCACACCGGTGCTTGGGTGTCTGAGCGCTCAGGCACTCATTGGGGTAGTAAAGTAGAGTCAATATCAGTAGCATAATATATTGAGCACTTTTAAAATAACTTCGGGAAATAATAAAGCAACAATCACTCGTCGTGTAGCTCTTCGAACACTAACCAAAACACATAACACGAATGAATGTTGAACGAATGTTGAATGAATGTAACTAATAAAAAATTCCCTTTCAGCTTCTTCAATTCATCATTACCACCTCCAACAAATTAACAAAAGGACGTAAGTTGACTAATAAACTTTGCTTTTCAGGTTCTAATCAATTTTTTTTCAGCTATTTTGTATTGCTTTTTTGCAAATTTCTAATTAATTTGTATTTTTTCAGATCATTTGCAGAGGATGAGCCCAGCTGATGAGGTGGACATCGAGGGATTGGACATCAAGGGATTGGACATCGAGGGAATGAACATCGTGGGAGGAGCTGAGGATGAGCCCAGCAGCTAAAATCAACTCTCAATATTTGTTTTGTTGAATGTGATTCACCAAAATTTGTTTCAAGTTTCTGTTTCAGGTCGCCGGCCGTGGATCTTCATAACATCATCGCATCATCAGCTAGGTAATATAATATTGCTCATTGTATAACTGTTTTTGAAATAATTTGTCTAATATTCCAATTTTTAGCTTCAGGAGAAAGCAGCCTGCAGTTCCAGCTGTTACCAGATTTCAGAGAACTTCGGAAATGTTCAAGAAAGTCCACTGAGTGTATTTTGTCCGCTGTTTGCAAAGCTCAAGTAAGACTCTGATTACTGAAGATTCATATTATTTTCAAACATTCCCCAATTATTTAGATTTGATTGTAATATTTTATTATCTGTTATAGATGCAGCAGCGAAGAGCCGCTCCTCTGTCTAGGTTTTGCTGGGGTTTCCCTAGACGCTAAGGGAGAATTCTCGGAGGAAGTTTCGTCTCTTTCCCCTTAGTCATTGCCAGGAGACGAAACAAGGCTAAAACATTCATCTTGTTCCTGCCACTTGCCGCTTCCAGGTTCCAGAGAACTTCGAAAAAGATGCTCAAGAAAATTGGTTCACATCTGCTCTGCTGCTTGCATAGCTCAAGTAAGTATCTTATTTATTTGACTTTATAATAATTTTTACAATTAAATAATTATATAAATTTTATTCTAATTTTTATTTTTTGTTACAGTTGCAAAAGCGAAGAAACTGCTTCCAGATGGCGTAATAAGGATTGCAAATTCATCTTGTTCCTGTCATCTGCCGCTTCATGATTCCAGAGAACTTCGGAGAAGATGCTCAAGAAAATTGGTTCACTTCTGCTCTGCTGCTTGCATAGCTCAAGTAATTATCTTACTTATTTTGACTTTATAATATTTTTCACAATCAATAATTATATGAGTTTTGTAACTTTTTATTTTTTGTTACAGTTGCAACAGCGAAGAAACTGCTTCCAGAAGGCGAAATAAGGGTTGAAAATTCATCTTGTTCCTGTAATTCCTTCAAACACTTCGAAATAAAATCTTTACCAAACAAACTATTGTTTTATTCATTATAATAAAATATTAAATCTATTTTTTTCAGTGGTAAATAAAAAATAAAGTAATAACTAAACTTGTATGTTTAAATTTAAGAAATAAATATTAACAAAATAATAAATATCATATTATACTGTAATAATAAATAATACTGTAATCTAGTGCATAATTGTATCAATTTATTCATTATTAAAAAATGTATGTTGAAAAATATTCGCTTTTCATTTCTTCTCTCAAGAATCTAGTTCCAAAATTTACCACCAGGTGGCAGCATCTGTCAAGAAAGGATTTGAATACAATCACACGTATGTAGTTCTCAAAACTGCCGCACTGTGGCAGCATCTGTCAATAACACCAAGTAGCCGGAAACTAGAGGGTTGGAGGACAATTTTTTGAGTAAAAGTTACAGTACCCTACAAGATTCATGGAAAGAGTTTTTCGCAAAGCTTATTGTTTCCGAGAGACAATATGTTACTACCTTTAATTCAAGGACTGGAAGAAAATTCTATCCACTTTTTCGATAGTCCTTTCAAAACTGCGTACGATGATGTAATTAAAATTGCACTAAGGGCTATAGTTCACGAGTTAATCAAGAAAAACACTTATTAGAAACCCTTGAATTTGCTCTTCAAGATTCTGTTATCTTAATACAGATTCTCGATTTTTCAACCATAAAATTTATCGCTTCGAAAATTTTGTGCCTTCGAAAATCCAAAATTTGTATTAAGGTAGCAGCATTTGGAAGAGTAAACTCCAAAATTCGAGAGATTAATTAGCGAATATCTCGAGAACCAGGGGCTTTTTAGACAAATGTTTCAAATAAAAGTTACATAACTTTTAACGCCCTACAAAATATATATGAAAGAATTTTCTCTAGGGCTTATAGTTTTTGAGAAACGATATGCTACTACCCTTAATTCAAGGGCTGGAAGAAAATTATATTGGCCTTTTTCATAGCCCTTCTAAAGTTGCGTACGATGATGTAATTAAAATTGCCCTAAAGGCTACAGTTCACGAGTAAATCAAGAAAAACACTCATTAAAAACCCTTGAATTTGCTCTTCAAGATCATGCTACCCGGATACAAATTCTGGATTTTTTGAACACAAAATTGATCGCTTCGAAAATTTTGTTGCTTCAAAAATCCAAAATTTGTATTAAGGTAGCAGCATTTGGAAGAGTGAACTCAAAAATTCGAGACATTAATTAGCGATTATCTCGAGAACCAGAGGGTTTTGGCACAAATGTTTTAAATAAAAGTCACATAACTTTTAACGCCGTACAAGATGTATATGAAAGAATTTTCTCTAGGGCTTATAGTTTTTGAGAAACGATATGCTACTATCCTTAATTTAAGGGCTGGAAGAAAATTATATTTACCTTTTCGATAGCCCTTTTAAAGTTGCGTACGATGATGTAATTAAAATTGCCCTAAGGGCTATAGTTCACGAGTAAATCAAGAAAAATACTTATTAAAAACCCTTGAATTTACTCTTCAAGATCCTACTAGCCGGATACAAAATCTGGATTTTTCACTCATAAAATTTATCGCTTCGAAAATTTTGTGTCTTCAAAAATCCAAAATTTGTATTAAGATAGCAGCATTTGGAAGAGTGAACTAGAAAATTCGAGACATTAATTAGCGATTATCTCGAGAACCGGAGGGTTTTGGGACAAATACTTCAAATAAAAGATACGTAACTTTCAACGCCCTACAAGATATATATATAAAAGAATTTTCTCTAGGGCTTATAGTTTTCGAGAAACGATATGCTACTACCCTTAATTTAAGGGCTGGAAGAAAATTCTATCTACCTTTTTTGTAGCCCTTCTAACGCTGCGTACAATGATGTAATTAAAATTGCGGTAAGGGCTGTAGTTCACGAGTAAATCAAGAAAAACATTTATTAAAAACCCTTGAATTTACTCTTTAAGATCCTACTAGCCGGATACAAAATCTGGATTCTTCAAACATAAAATTGATCGCTTCGAAAATTTGGTTGCATCAAAAATCCAAAATTTGTATTAAGGTAGCAGCATTTGGAAGAGTAAACTCAAAAATTCGAGAGATCAATTAGCGATTATCTCGAGAACCAGAGGGTTTTGGGACAAATGTTTCAAATAAAAGTTACATAACTTTTAACGTCCTACAATACACATATGGAAGAATTTTCTCTAGGTCTTATAGTTTTTGAGAAACGATGTATTACTACCCTTATTTTGAGGGCTGGAAGAAAATTTTATTCACCTTTTTCATAGCCCTTTCAAAGCTGCGTACGGTGATGTAATTAAAATTGCCCTAAAGGCTGTAGTTCACGAGTAAATTAAGAAAAACACTTACCAAAATCCCTTGAATTTACTCTTCAAGATCCTGCTACCCGGATACAAAATTTGGATTTTCAAAGCATACAAATCACGAGGCAATATTTTCCAACATGGAAGATATGATTGCTAATTGATGTTATTGACAGGTGCTGCCCTCTGGTGGCAACTTTCTGAACTATATACATGTAATTAAATAATTGATTGATTTTATTCCCTTTAACTAATTTTTTTCGTCATGGAAGTAAATAAAAGTCATTATTTATATTATTCAATTTATTATAATTTTTTCATTTATAAAATACAAAAAAATTTATTCTAATTAATACTACAATATTATCTATTATTACAGTATAATATAACACAGTTTGTGCATAAATACAATCCCTATTGGTGCACGAACTATAAATATGAGAAATAAATTACATAAATAGTAAATTACAAATTTAGAACACCAATTCAAGATTAAAAAATCATTTCTGAGTGAACTAGAGGTTCTAGAACATTTAAATTATTGTGAGTACGTACTCAAAATGGATATAAGTTTCTGCAAAAATGATATAAACTACCAATTGTTATTGGTGTACGAGCTACAGGCTAAAAAATTGAATATTTCAAAAGCTAGTTACAAACTTATTATTTCTGAGTAAACCAGAGGTTCTACAACATTCAAATTATGAGTACGTACTGAAGAGGGACACAGGCCTATGCAGAAATAATACAAACTACTGATTGTTATTGGTGTACGAGCTACAGGCTCAATAATTGAATATCTCAAAAGCTAGTTACAAATAATATTTCTGAGTAAACCATGTTCTAAAACATTCAAATTGTAGATACGTACTTAGAAGGGATGTATGTTTATGAAAGAATAATATAAACTACCAATCGTAATAGGTGTACAAGTTACAGGCTTCAAAATTGAATATTTCAAAAGCTAGTAACTTATCATTTCTGAGTGAACCAGAGGTTCCAAAACATACAAATTATGAGTACGTACTCAAGAGAGAAATTATATAAACTTCTACTTGTTATTGATGTTCGAGCCACAGGCTCAAGAATTGAATATTTTAAAAGCTAATTACAAACTTATTATTTCTGAGTGAACCAGAGGTTCTACAACATTCAAATTATTAGTACATACTCAACAGGGATCTACGCAAAATAATATAAACTACTAATTGTTATTGGTGTACGAGCTACAGGCTGAGTAATTGAATATTTCAAAAACTAGTTACAAATATATTTCTGAGTAAGCCAGAGGTTCTACAACATTCTAATTTTAGGTACGTACTTAGAAGGAATGTATGTTTAAGTAAAAATGATATCAACTATCAATTGTAATTGGCGTACGAGCTACAGGATTGAGAATTAAATATTTTAAAAGCTAGTTACAAACTTATTAGTTCTGAGTGAATCAGAGGTTCGATAACATTCAAATTAGGAGTACGTACTTAAGAAGGATATAGGCTTATGTAGAAATTATATAAGCTACTACTTGTTATTGGTGTTCGAGCTACAGGCTCAAAAATTGAATATTTTAAAAGCTAATTACAAACTTATTATTTCTACAACATTCAAATTATTGGTAAAAACTCAACAGGGATATAAGGTTTATGCAGAAATAATATAAACTACTAATTGTAATTTGAGTAAGAGTTACAGGCATGCGGATTGAATATTTCAAGAGCTAGTTACAAACATTATTTCTGAGTAAATCAGAGGTTCTAAGACATTCAAATTGTAGGTACGTACTAAGAAGGAATGTATGATTATGCAAGAATAATATCAACTACCAATTGTTATTGGTGTATGAGCTACAGACTTCAGAATTGAATATTTTAATAGCTAATTACGAAATTATTATTTCTAAGTAAACCAGAAGTTCTAGAACAAATTGTGAGTAAGTACTCTAATATTTGAATAGAACAAGACATTTTAGGGAACTCGTGAAACTAAAAATTAGGTTTTTTTGAAACTAGTATACTAATATACTATTGAAACTAGCTATTTTCTAGATTACTGTGTTATATTATATATTAATCTATAAACTATTTATATTGCAAAGTTGCTCAGAGAAATGCTGTAATATATTATACTACTGATTCTAATTTTTTATCCCACAAGCAGCCGATTGTGCTCGTTTTAGCAAAAAACAAAAATGAGTCTAATTAATTCGTGGTCTGTCTAGCCGAGACCCGGATGGTCGCATAATTACACGAGTACGGTTGCCGACTAAGCGTCATCTCGAGAAGTCGGACTCTTGATGGCATCAATGAAGAACAATATCCACACATAACATGTGAATATTGTTTGTTCAGTGATCCCAACAAGACCCGGACCGTCGCCGACAAAATGCGCGTTCCGTACGTTTCCCGTAACGACAACCGGCATATAGTCTGAAAATTCCGTCTGTCCCGTCGTTTAGGGAGGGGGTGTTCACAGAGCTATATGGTCGTGTACCGAATGAAAAATCCAACGTTGGCCCAAGTTACGGCACAAGGACATCAAAAATTAAAAAAAAAATCCAAAATAATTATTTAACATCTAAAAGAAAAAGCAAAACGGATATTCAAAACGGAGTTAATACGCCCGAGAGCAGAGTGCCCAAAACTATGATGCGCGAATTTAAAATCCCAATTGAATTTAAAATAATTTTGATCTCTACATTAACACGATTTTGTACAAAACCCAAATATATTTACAGCACTTTCTAAACTACTTAAAAAATTAAATAAACGCGAGATAGAAGCGCAAGATATAACACAACAATTTACATAATGGTCTAAATATATTTATAACATACTAACAATTGTATTCTAAGCATACTCCGTTACACCTTTGTTTCGATTATTCGTATTATTTAATAGGTAAAAAGTATTCTTTCAGATACAGAAAAGTATTGAACGGAATTGAAGTGTTGAATGATTCGTTTCTAATCAACGGAATGTACCTAAAATACACTTAAAAAGCAGCTTTTGATACAGAGATTTTAGTTGAGGTATGTGCTGAAGAAACTGCCTCTCCAATTGTGATTTTTGTACAGCCACTGCAACTAAATGTAGTTGAATTTATTATCCATCGCTGCCGCAGGTGTCCTAATTCGTCCAAATCTTCTCCACTACTGCTGCACACCGACTGATGAATTTTGAACTCGTCCAAGAACTGCACAAAATAAAAATTATTAATTTATTTGCATCATTTAAAAATTGTAAAACTATAAATATTTATTCAATTAATAATCAATTTATGAAATATAGTTATTATTTATAGTAATTGCCTGGTCAACCGTACTAAAAAAAAAAAAAAAAAAACTAATTTATTTGCCATTTGTACATCAAACAAAACTTTTCAATGGTTCATGCACGTTCTTTCGATTTTTAATCGCAGAAGAAGTAACAAACTTTTATTAAAAATCATTGATATTATTTAAACGCATTTATTCAATTTGAAGTTTTGAATTTTGAAGGATGTTATTGTATTTATCAGTATTTATCAAGTCATGTACAAATTATGATTTGACGCCTCTTCTAGCTGATTGATGAATTTTCAAATCATCAAGTAAGCCGAAAACAACAATCTTTTTCAAATAGTTAATATAATAGATTTATTTATGAATTCTGTCACATATATTACGTAAAACAAACTATGAAATGACAAAGCTAAATTTGAAGTTTGCGTTGGTTACACTGTGAGGACTTGAAGATCATAAATACTGATAAATGCTTTTAAAATATCGAATGTAATTCAAAGGAAGTTGGTGCCGTCTGTAATATGGCTCAAACATGAAAGATTTAATATTGGCAAATATTTTACTTTTAAATTGACTTCTAACCGTCTAAATTTTTTGCTAACTGAAATATTGTAACATATGCACAAGAAGATCAGATTACAACTCTCAAGAAATGTCTACAAGCTGCGTGCTCGTCTCCAAAAAATTAAAAGCAATTTTTCTTTGTCGTGAAGTATCAAGGTCGTATAAAGTAGTAATAATTCTTTATTTATTACTCAAAATACGATTTAATACGTTCAAAGCTAATAAATTCCTTTAAAAAAATATATTTTTGCCAATTGGACCAACTTTAAATGTGTAGAAATTATCGAGACGGTAAATAATGTAAGATTATTCATTTTAAACTTCACTAACATAGTAAATATCAGTCTTATGTATGCTTTTATACTCAATAAAACACCATTATTATTGGTATAATCATAAAACATTTATGTACTGAAGATCTGATAATTGAAATGATTGCAAATCAAATTTATATTTAAAATAAAAGCAATTGTAATTTTGTAATGAAACTATGAAAAAATGAAAATAGATTACTCACTCTTAAGCTTGAAGGTTGAAAGGCTTCTCGAAACAGAGTGCAAAGGCTGCTACACTCCTATCCATTTAAATCCAACAGAGGATTGACTCAAATCCATAACCAAGGGCTGTTTTCAGACATCTGTGAATGAGTTTTAGGACTCCGAATCAAGTGTCCAACTCTAAAGAATACTGCGAGCTCGCATTATAATGCCAATTAGATTCTGATGATTGGATACTTGTTGAAAAAACTGCAAATCTGCTTGTAGTTCCACTTTGAATAACTAAATAATAGACGTTCTTGTCGACTTCTTCTAGAGGCGTTCTTGAAGAAATTAGCATACAAAGAATACTGTAAAATAAATTCAGTTTATTACTTACATGAACACTTTGTTTATAATCGTAAAATAAAAATATTTACACTAATGTTGTATTATTAAGGTTGTTGTCGTAGTGCATTATTGTTAAAAAGTAAAGTCTAGCGTAACTACAAAAAACGCTTTGCAAGCTGATGTATATAGATGCTTGTAATTCTTATCAGAACGTGTCCATAATACAGATAGTTCAGTACATAGATTTTTATGATAATATTAATGAGTAAAGACTAAGAAATTTAGAATAAATTTAGTGGATGCCTGAATTTTTTGTCGGAGAGTGTATCTCAAACACGTTCATCGTAGTGTGATATACACGATCACTGGCCGGAAAAATAGCTTGGCAACAATGTGCTTAACTGTTTCTCAGTATAAAAAACATGTCCAAAAATCTAGCGTATAAAGGCAAATTATAAAACAAAAAGCCTTAGATAAAATTTATTCTATCCATAATAGATATTATTGTTTACTGAAACCATTATTAAGTATCTATTTTAATCTCTTTCCGTTTGAATTTGCAGGTCGGATAGTACAATGCAATGTTTAGTGACGTACAGTGCTGCCAAGTTGTTTCTGTTCAACGTGTCGCGACGTATTTTATATATAAAATGTTCAACTTTGCGCTCTCATATCTAAACAATGAGGTGGTCAATAATTTTATTTTTATTTTCAAATACGCAGAACATGTAAATCAATTCACAGCTAGTTTTTCAAAATAATCTGACAGTTAGTTTTTTCATTAAAAATTAAAACTGATATAATTTCTTCTTAACATGTATACTCTCCATTGCTCTCCATGTTGAAAATTTGAAATTTAATTGCGTCTATTTAGAGTTTGAGATGATCAATCGACTTAAAATGTTAGGGATGATTGTATAATAATATTCTGAATAACTGTACAAAACTTTGAAAAATTCTGATACTATGTCCATAGCAGGACAAGTGAAATAAATACCTTATTATCGTATTTTTCGTTGCTTAGAAATAATTACGCATTACAAACATTGACAAAGCAAATAGTGAAATGAAGGAACGCTATGACGTAATATCACGTAATAATTTGAATGAAATAATAACAAAAAATTACTACTGCATTTACATAGCCTTTTCCATTTATTACCGCTTTGATATGTTTTTTCATAGTGTCAACTGATGATTACCAATCATCTGAAGTAAACTACTCCTAATTTTTTTTGATATGAGAGCGTTTTGCGGACTATAGTTTGAGCTTTTTCTTCATATGTTATAAGAGTTTCGATTGGCAAGAGATTTAGACTATTGGGCGTCTATTTTAAACGTGGATTATCATTTTCCATTCAATCTTCCCCTATTTGAGTCCTAAACAAAAGGCATTATCTTTTTGGAAGATACATTTGAATTGATATTATATAAACGCATCTGTTCAATTTGTAGCTTTAAAATGAACATATGCGTTTGTTATTTGACTCAAATAGTGAAAAATTATAAGAAAAATTCAAAAATTGCATGCTGTATCGAAAAAAATTAAAGTAATTTTTCTTTAAACGATTGCTACACATTAGTTGACTCTATTTTCAGACGTATCAAGGCGGTAATAAGTCGAAAAGGCAATGTAAGCAATGTTAATTTTGGACTCAATTTGTATAGATATTGGAAATTTTTCAGAGTCTTTTTGTTACCAAAAGTATAGCTTATTATGCCAAAAAAGTTGTCCAATTAAGCACAAAAATATGTCAAGTTTAATAAATTTCTCGAAAATAGGCAAAATTGCTTCACTTTTGTTAGCAGAACAAACACCATTGAGACAGGACTCATATTCTTTACTATTTTCGTTTGTACACAAACGAAGTTCAATTCTGTGCTAAACTAGAAAAACAAGTGACAGTGGTCACATTTTTATTAATGTAGGTATAATACAAGGTTTATTTGTCAACGTAATTGAAGTTTGCAATTGTTTGTTAGCTACGAGATAATAAATTTAAATAAAACTCACATTTTCATTCTCTTCAAATTCATTTTGTTGACAGCGACTGAACCAAATCTATGTACAATGAAGACTACTCCGGTCGTACCAACTGCTTTGAGACTTCAAATCAAATTTCCAGCTTGAGAACAACTGCGAGTCCAATACGACTTCATTCAACCGAGTGTAATTGCATTCACATCTCTTTCACAGCGGTAGGTATCTTCAACTAAGTGATGAACGTTCTAGTTGGCATTGACAAGTCTCTTGAAGAATTTAATACACAAATATCGCTGTGAAAGAAATTTAAAACATTATTTACATGAACACACTGATTAGTTAGCTTGACATAAAATTTTGAAACTAATTTTGTAGTATTTCGAAGCAATATTTTTTCACATTATTTTTCGTTTGTATGCAATCACGCATCATAAACGGGAATAAGGCGAATAACTGCCTATCATACATTTACTGACTCTTATCATTTGAAATTGAATATACAAGTGTGCAGAAGCTTGGAATAAATTATATAATTGATTAAATGATTTTATTTGAGAAATATTTTCTTTCACAGCACAAACACATAAATTATTACGCAACCGCAGCACCTTAAGCGATATGGCGACTGAATCTCAAACTAGATAAGTTAGATTTAGCACCAAATATTTATATTGCACATGTATTTAGTATTAAATCAAATAATAATATTCTATATAAGATTATCTACCACGTATGCACAACAAATACATTCAAAATAATTTTGAATGATTTTAACCTTTTTTTTTTTTAATTCATGATTGAAATTTGTTACAAAAAATTATGTTGAACCCAATGAAACAAATCTACCAGTTTATAACTGAATCAGTGGTCCAAAAATTACGAAACTTTTTATACATACTAGTAAAGAAATAGGGATAACTGCAAAATATATAACAATTACCAATCAATATTTGTTTACGAATTATACGAATTGAAAATTATTTAAAATCAAGATAGTAAATCAAAAAAATCAATTATAATCATTCATAATCATTGATCTAGTTTGAGAATCAATAATTACAAGCAAATCAGTTTTAATTTTGTTCATAAAAGAAAAAAATATGACAGACTAGCATATATAATACTGAATTATAATCTCACCATTCTGATTATTCCATATGTCGCCTTTTTCTGAAATTCCACATGTATTTTAGTTGTTCAGTAACTCCGTCAGCTTGGATGAACCAATATTTTTTTTTCCTTACGAGATTACATCTTTTTCTGAACGTCCTGAAATACAAACAAATAATTCTAAATGTCGTAGCTAAAAAACATGAAATTTATTCGATATGGACTATGTTTATTAATTAATTTTTTTTGAAAATGACTCAAATAACTTATGCAGAATTAGACAACAAATATTCAAATCTATTTAAAATTCATATATCTATGTATTCTGCTTAGTTATTTAGTTCCAGCTTCGATATTTCATGTGATAAAACAAAATTAGTTTCATTTTTGAAATATATGTTGTCACGAGTGTCTTTATACATAATTAAATTAAAATCCAAGTTACGAAGACTGATTAGAGCGTTATGTAACCAAACCAAGAAATTCTTGGGATTTGCTTTTTAAATATATTTAGCAATAAAAATTCAAATTTCGGAATAAAAATTTGCTATTAATTACCATTATTTGCTGATTTATCTCTACTACTACAAAATCAATACAATATGTGAGAATTCAATTACCTTAAATTCATGATGTTACTATTTCCGATGATTCACATAATTTTCGCTCCAGATTTACTTTTCTTCTGCTATTTTCCATTTCTGAGGAGCAGAATGTAACAGCTGTTATGGAGGTCTCCTTTTGTATACTCTTGCAATTCATTTTGTCGACATCGCTTGATCCAAATCCATGTACAATGAAAGTTATTCTGGTCATACTGACTTCTTTGAGGCCCTAAATCAAGTTCCCAGCTTGAAGACAACTGTGAGCTCATTACGAAGTCCTAATTCTTGCTGAAGAAGCTGCGACTCCATTTAACCGAGTGTAGTTTCATTTTAATCACTTCCATGTATTGCTCTGAAAGAAATTCAAAACACTATTTACATGAACATTGTTAGCTTAACATATGAAATTTTAAACTAATCTTGTAATATTTTCAAACAATAAGCACCTTTTTTCACATTATTTGTCGTTTAATTACAATTACGTATCATAAACGCGAACATAAAGAACGACTGTCTTTAGTACATTTACTAACATGAATCATTTGAAATAAAATATACAAGTACGCAGTTTAGAATATTTGATAACTTTAGATTTATCAATTTCACTTTGGAATTATTCTCAATCATAAGAACACGAAAACGATGTTATGTCAACAACTGCCATCTTTAACTCACAAACAATGTTGCCAACCATGCAAATGTTCTATATCAATGTTCCCTGGCAATAGAATATTAATTTATTCTGAGCTCCTTCCTGCCTGACTGAATCAGAGCCCAAATGATTATAAAATTTTGTTTGCATACAGAGGAAGCGTATAGATATGGCTGGCAATAAAATCAATAAATTATTGATCCCCGTCCATGAATTATTGACGAACATACATAATACCGAATTTATTGTATTTGATAGCTTCGGCAATAAAGCCAAACGAACTATATGCTGCTATTTTTAGTCTCTAGAGCCATATGATCGTAACCTAAAATTAAAACAATAATATTGGTCCAAGATAGGCCAATACTTTAAAAATTACAAAAATACAAGACAATTGTTCAATATTAATTAGCAAAAGCAAGAACGGATTGAATTCAAAAACTATGATAAATACTAGAAATTCAGAAATATGTAACTGAATTTCAAATACTTTCTGAAAGTTTTTTTGGAATTGCGTAAGTTATAAAAACGAGACGTATCTACTTGTCTTCAGGATTCTTGAGATTCTGATGACGAAGTACTTGAGGAAAAAGCTACTATTGCAATTGTGACTTTCTCAAGTTACTTTAATCAAACACTTGGTGTGGTTACTCACAGCGGCATGTGTTCTTGTATCTTATAAGAATCTAAACGAATCCGGTGGCTTTTATGTATTATACATTCAATTAAAACGTACTTACTTCTTTTATGAACCAAATGAGAATTCAACTCTGAGAAATACTACGTTGTTTGTTGACAGTGTAGCTCAAATTGACTTTGCCGGGCTCGTGATGAATTCAGAGTAGAACCGTTGCTGTAAAATAAATTCATTCTGTTACCACTTGAGCATACTACTTGTTAACCTATAAATATCTTACATTCACACACTAATAAAATGAAATAGACACTTTTTCACGTCTAAATAATACGTGATAAACAAAATTACGCAATTCACAAGCGTGTCCATAGATACATATGGCCTACAGACTATACATTACAACAAAAAAGTTGACACAGTTGTAGCTTTGTATGTATACTACTACCTGACATTACTGTACCTATATTAGTTTCAAAATGGCTATAAAATTCGTTTGTCTATGCGGCATATTATCTATGCTTTGTTTAATGATAAGCTTCATGATCTTTCTTTTATAATTTGTGTCATGTGTAAATTTTATTTTTTATTTTAAATTAAAAAAAAAATTTTATAGCTGGTTCAAGAAATAGACGATCGTAGAGATTTAACAAGTTTAAAAAGAACAAGTGCAATATAATAATATTTAAAATATTGCTACATTGCGGTGTAATTACCGTATTTAAAATAGTAATGGTTATTTGTCAATTGTCAGTCGTTCATCAGTTTGCAGTTTGAAGATTCAAATTTGAATATATCTAGGTACCATGTACATATATTAGTTACTTTAACCCTCCGTTAGTGTTCTCGAAAAAAGTTTCACGGTTGGTGTTGTGGGGTATGTCATACCCCATATGAAAGTCCTCTCAAGCTATTTTAAATTCTAAAATATGATAATTTTTCTGTTTGCACATGTTCTACAACTTGTTACCAAGTGATATAAACTGAACAAAATGTATCCAGCTATATTTATTGTAAAAATATAAAAGATAAATCAAAATAACAGCAAGTCTGCCTTGGAAAAAACATACATCAATATTATCGCTCATAAATACTTCTAATATCATCACACATCAAAGATCTCACAGTATTTTTCGAGAAGGAGGATCAAAAAAGTAAAGCAAGAAAAAATTACTCAAGTATCATCAAAGAAAAAAAAATTATTGCTCCTCAAACTGGGCACAGTTTTTGCAACTCAAAATTGCATGTTCCAAGCACAGTGGAATTCTATATCGCTTACAAGCATTAAATGTCTTTTTAATACATAAGCACTATTTTGCGCTCGTTTTTCTGGGCAGTAAATGGCTCTTTGGCTTTTGAGTGCGCCAAGTATAATTAGCGTGTGACAAGTAATCTTGTCGCACGCAAATCATTTACCGCTTAAAAAAATTAGCGCAAAATGGTACTTATCCCGCATTCGTAATAAAAAATAGTATCTGCAACTCGTGCGGTGTTGTCAATTACCCACTTGAGCGAATGTACGCACTTGCTTCGTTCGTGTACGCCCAACTTCGCTTTCGTGCGCAATCGACAACTTATCGCACTTGTTGCACAATTTACTATTCTATCTTTGTTTCTAGGACAAACAGAACATCTTCTGCTTGTCTTTTGTCATTTGGCTAAATTGGCCTCAAAAAACACCAAAATATGAAATAGCTTATTGTATAACGTAATATAATTTTAGATTTAGAATGACATCGACAGAAATTGAAATTGTAGTTTCGAATACTTTATATATTTTCCGATAAAAGTTGTCAATTTGCAGAAAATCCAGGAATAATTTTGTATTGTCTCAAAACGTGCTAGATGCTGCCATCTACTAGCCTCTTGTGGAACTATACTTCAAATTTTAATAAAATTGCAGTAAATCGAAAAAAACTTTCAAGTAAACTCATGTTTTTTTTTCGAAAATAATTAGGGTCTTTCATATAACATTTTTTGATTGGAGTCCTAATTTTGACAGAAATCGGCGAATTATGGCAATAATACGGATTTCTGACTGAACCAGAACCGTAATCAAAAAATTGTAAATGACAGAGTTGAATAATTTCTTGAAAATAATATGACCTTACTTGAAAGATTTTTTCGATTGACAGCCTTGATTTCGAGTTGACAAAGCAAGTAATTTTTTCACATAATTGTATCGAAATCTCAAAATTGGGGTCGTAAGTCTAAATTTTCTTGTAAGTAAACCTATATTATTTTTTGAAAATAGTTGGGGTACTTTATATAAATTTTTTTGATTAGAGCCCTCATTCTGACACAAATCGTTAATATATGGCAATAACACTAATTTCTGACTGAACCAGGGCCGTAATCAAAAATTAGTTAATGACAAACTCTGAGTATTTTTTGAAAATATTATGAGTTTACTTGAAAGATTTTTTCCGTTAACGGTCTTAATTTCGAGTAAACGGCGTCAGAAACTTTTGTTCAAAAAACGATAAATTACTAAAAAAATTTCACGTAATCAACAGAAATTGAAATTGTTGTGTCGAATTCTTCATTTATATCTCGATAAAAGTAGTCAGTTCGCAGAAAATCGAGGAATAATTTTGTATCGTCTCAAAACGTGCTAGATGCTGCCATCTACTAGCCTCTTGTGGAACTATACTCCAAATTTTAATAAAATTGCAGTAAATCGAAAAAACTTTTGAGTAAACTCATGTTTTTTTTTCGAAAATAATTAGGGTCTTTTATATAACATTTTTTGATTGGAGCCCTAATTTTGACAGAAATCGGCGAATTATGGCAATAATACGGATTTCTGACTGAACCAGAGCCGTAATCAAAAAATTGTAAATGACAGAGTTGAATTATTTTTTGAAAATAATATGACCTTACTTGAAAGATTTTTTCGATTGACAGCCTTAATTTCGAGTTGACAAAGCAAGTAATTTTTTCATATAATTGTATCAAAATCTCAAAATTGGGGTCGTAAATCTGAATTTTCTTTCAAATAAACCTATATTATTTTTTGAAAATAGTTGGGGTACTTTATATAAATTTTTTCGATTAGAGCCCTCATTCTGACACAAATCGTTAATATATGGCAATAACACTAATTTCTGACTGAACCAGGGCCGTAATCAAAAATTAGTTAATGACAAACTCTGAGTATTTTTGGAAAATATTATGAGTTTACTTGAAAGATTTTTTCCGTTAACGGTCTTAATTTCGAGTAAACGGCGTCAGAAACTTTTGTTCAAAAAACGATAAATTACTAAAAAAATTTCACGTAATCAACAGAAATTGAAATTGTAGTGTCGAATTCTTCATTTATATCTCGATAAAAGTAGTCAGTTCGCGGAAAATCGAGGAATAATTTTGTATCGTCTCAAAACGTGCTAGATGCTGCCATCTACTAGCCTCTTGTGGAACTATACTCCAAATTTTAATAAAATTGCAGTAAATCGAAAAAAACTTTTGAGTAAACTCATGTTTTTTTTCGAAAATAATTAGGGTCTTTCATATAACATTTTTTGTTTGGAGCCCTAATTTTGACAGAACTCGGCGAATTATGGCAATAATACGGATTTCTGACTGAACCAGAGCCGTAATCAAAAAATTGTAAATGACAGAGTTGAATTATTTTTTGAAAATAATATGACCTTACTTGAAAGATTTTTTCGATTGACAGCCTCAATTTCGAGTTGACAAAGCAAGTAATTTTTTCATATAATTGTATCAAAATCTCAAAATTGGGGTCGTAAATCTGAATTTTCTTTCAAGTAAACCTATATTATTTTTTGAAAATAGTTGGGGTACTCTATATAAATTTTTTCGATTAGAGCCCTCATTCTGACACAAATCGTTGATATATGGCAATAACACTAATTTCTGACCGAACCAGGGCCGTAATCAAAAATTAGTTAATGACAAACTCTGAGTATTTTTGGAAAATATTATGAGTTTACTTGAAAGATTTTTTCCGTTAACGGTCTTAATTTCGAGTAAACGGCGTCAGAAACTTTTGTTCAAAAAACGATAAATTACTAAAAAATTTTCACGTAATCGACAGAAATTGAAATTGTAGTGTCGAATTCTTCATTTATATCTCGATAAAAGTAGTCAGTTCGCGGAAAATCGAGGAATAATTTTGTATCGTCTCAAAACGTGCTAGATGCTGCCATCTACTAGCCTCTTGTGGAACTATACTCCAAATTTTAATAAAATTGCAGTAAATCGAAAAAAACTTTTGAGTAAACTCATGTTTTTTTTCGAAAATAATTAGGGTCTTTCATATAACATTTTTTGATTGGAGCCCTAATTTTGACAGAAATCGGCGAATTATGGCAATAATACGGATTTCTGACTGAACCAGAGCCGTAATCAAAAAATTGTAAATGACAGAGTTGAATTATTTTTTGAAAATAATATGACCTTACTTGAAAGATTTTTTCGATTGACAGCCTTAATTTCGAGTTGACAAAGCAAGTAATTTTTTCATATAATTGTATCAAAATCTCAAAATTGGGGTCGTAAATCTGAATTTTCTTTCAAGTAAACCTATATTATTTTTTGAAAATAGTTGGGGTACTTTATATAAATTTTTTCGATTAGAGCCCTCATTCTGACACAAATCGTTAATATATGGCAATAACACTAATTTCTGACCGAACCAGGGCCGTAATCAAAAATTAGTTAATGACAAACTCTGAGTATTTTTTGAAAATATTATGAGTTTACTTGAAAGATTTTTTCCGTTAACGGTCTTAATTTCGAGTAAACGGCGTCAGAAACTTTTGTTCAAAAAACGATAAATTACTAAAAATTTTTCACGTAATCGACAGAAATTGAAATTGTAGTGTCGAATTCTTCATTTATATCTCGATAAAAGTAGTCAGTTCGCGGAAAATCGAGGAATAATTTTGTATCGTCTCAAAACGTGCTAGATGCTGCCATCTACTAGCCTCTTGTGGAACTATACTCCAAATTTTAATAAAATTGCAGTAAATCGAAAAAAACTTTTGAGTAAACTCATGTTTTTTTTCGAAAATAATTATGGTCTTTCATATAACATTTTTTGTTTGGAGCCCTAATTTTGACAGAACTCGGCGAATTATGGCAATAATACGGATTTCTGACTGAACCAGAGCCGTAATCAAAAAATTGTAAATGACAGAGTTGAATTATTTTTTGAAAATAATATGACCTTACTTGAAAGATTTTTTTCGATTGACAGCCTCAATTTCGAGTTGACAAAGCAAGTAATTTTTTCATATAATTGTATCAAAATCTCAAAATTGGGGTCGTAAATCTGAATTTTCTTTCAAGTAAACCTATATTATTTTTTGAAAATAGTTGGGGTACTTTATATAAATTTTTTCGATTAGAGCCCTCATTCTGACACAAATCGTTAATATATGGCAATAACACTAATTTCTGACTGAACCAGGGCCGTAATCAAAAATTAGTTAATGACAAACTCTGAGTATTTTTTGAAAATATTATGAGTTTACTTGAAAGATTTTTTCCGTTAACGGTCTTAATTTCGAGTAAACGGCGTCAGAAACTTTTGTTCAAAAAACGATAAATTACTAAAAATTTTTCACGTAATCGACAGAAATTGAAATTCCAGTGTCGAATTCTTCATTTATATCTCGATAAAAGTAGTCAGTTCGCGGAAAATCGAGGAATAATTTTGTATCGTCTCAAAACGTGCTAGATGATGCCATCTACTAGCCTCTTGTGGAACTATACTCCAAATTTTAATAAAATTGCAGTAAATCGAAAAAAACTTTTGAGTAAGCTCATGTTTTTTTTCGAAAATAATTAGGGTCTTTTATATAACATTTTCTGATTGGAGCCCTAATTTTGACAGAAATCGGCGAATTATGGCAATAATACGGATTTCTGACTGAACCAGAGCCGTAATCAAAAAATTGTAAATGACAGAGTTGAATTATTTTTTGAAATTAATATGACCTTACTTGAAAGATTTCTTCGATTGACAGCCTTAATTTCGAGTTGACAAAGCAAGTAATTTTTTCATATAATTGTATCAAAATCTCAAAATTGGGGTCGTAAATCTAAATTTTCTTTTTAGTAAACCTATATTATTTTTTGAAAATAGTTGGGGTACTTTATATAAATTTTTTCGATTAGAGCCCTCATTCTGACACAAATCGTTAATATATAGCAATAACACTAGTTTCTGACTGAACCGGGGCCTAGTATTGCAGTGAGATGTGCGTTCATATTTTAGGAATAATTACACAATAAATTATTGGGATGGAATATCAAACAAAAATGTACATAGGGCTTTTCTACATCTACATAAGAAGTTACTTTAAAAGTGTACCGGGGTATATCATACCCCAACCAACTTCCAGCAAGTCTGATGCTCAATTGAAAGTTTATACATAGTTGTATATAAGTCTGTTCTCTTTGTTCAAGTATAATCCTAAGCTACTGAGAAATAGAAATCACTTGTTTGTCTTAAATTGATTTTACGATTGGAAATAGAGTTAATGGGGTATGACATACCCCACGACACTAACGAAGGGTTAATTTCTTGGATTTATTTCCAGAAGCTTTTTTAAATCCTACATTTTATGTGAGTGAATTATGTTTGCATTTCAGTCAATCCTTGTCCCATAAGAGCCTTGGACCATTCTTAACTGGAATAGACTGTAAATGTGATATATGGTGATAGATCCACATTTCGACAAAAAATAGTTTCACCACAACTATATAGATCAATGTTATCGATAAATTTAATCTTTTCCATATATAGTTCTTTCATATACTTGTCAAAGTTTCAAAATACAAAGATATGATTCTTTGAGACTTCAAAAATATCTTTTTTCACTTCGGAATTTTAAAAACTGGTATTACTTTGGAATAAGTAATGGCAGTCGTAATTATAATAACAAAAAATTTACAGCTCGTGATTTTAGAAAAATAAGTAAAACTTTAATTGATACTTAGTAACATTTACCGAGCCAAAATTATGTATAGTTCAATTAGATTGTATATAAAAATAAAATAATTTATCAAAAAAAAAAAATATATATGTTTTTTCATCACTGGATCATCATTTTTTGAATATCTAAAGCCAATTTGTGGCTAAGGTTATATATTTTTATCATTAACTATCATAATGACAATATCAGCTTATATTATCACAAAATGATATTTCATTATAAGTTGCCTCAAAAATAGCAGCCTAACTCAATATATATTTCAGAAGAAATTCTCATTGTCAGTTAGATTAAACGGTACTTCAAAATTTTATTCTGTCCTAGTGAAGAATCAACTAAAAAACGAAAAAATAAATTTCTTAAACTAGGGAACAATAAGCAGCTTTGAATTGTAGATTGCGTTGAAGAATAAGTCTTATTAAGAGATTATATTGTTACAAGTGCATAGTCAAACAGAGGCTTAATAATGCGTACACTGTCGATTCAATAAAGTGACAATGTCAATTCAATTTGCTTCAGAAACGAGAAACTTTTTGTAATGAGAATATATAATTGTATGTAGATGTGTAACTGACACTTCCCAAGCATTTTTGTCACTCTTTAATATGTAAAATAACGCGATAGGAAATTCATGTCACTTTAGATGAAATATGAATTGGCGTTAATATCAATTACAGTAAACATAAATTACGAAAACAAATATCTATTTTTAGATGCACAAGTCAATTATTTAAAAGCCCTCTGGTGTATTAAGCACTGTAATTCTCATCTAAGAAAATAAAAAATACATGCGAACTGATGGATTTTTTTTATATATGGTAAAAATCTGTATATAGAAATATATTTTTTACAGCCCTAAATAGTAACTTGCGAAAAAAATCGCCAACACACACTACACAGAACAAGTTGACATTTAAAATAACGATAAAAATCAGTCGGTGACAGATGTTGTACATGTACACAATGCGGTGTTTCCAATTTTTTCGTAATTTTTTTTTTCGATATCATCGATTTCTAATTTTAAGCCCTTATTAAGAACCAATCACACTGCAAGGAACTGAAAGCATAAGCTTAGAGCTTAGGAAGTTCAAAATAAATGAACCAGTGACATCTATTTCACGCAGTGCTTCCAGCATGAATTCACAAAAAGATTAAATTTCGGTTACGAAACCTTACCAGCCGCGAATGTACTAATAGTGATAGCTCTGGAATGCATGAAGAATTCGATGAACAATCATTTTCAATTGGGAAAGTAGCTAAAAGTAAACAGTAAAATATCAATGATTACAATTAATATAATTAATATTGTTTTTATTCCTAATTTTTATATTACTATTAATTATTCACAAGAAACAATACTTTTAAAATAATTTGGTAACGTTGTCAACGTGGGGCTCCAGCTCCAAAATAGATGAAATGTAGGAAAAGCTTCTATTAGACAGGGGGACTATGAGAAAAATAAATGACAAGTAGGGTTCGAGCTCGCATGATCTTGAAATCACTGTTTTTATACTGATAACAATGGATATAGCTACTCTCGCTTTTCCGAAAAACATCCTTCAATATTACCGAATTGCATTGCGCGTGCCTGTTGGACAGAACTTGAGCCCGAGACAGCCGAAAAGGATGCACTGAACTCCGCATATTTCCAAATCGCGCAGTGCAATTTAGTAATATTTAGAACTTTTTTTTGAAAGCGCGGGATAATTAAGCAAGCCTACAATCATTGTTACATACGGACAGTTCTTTATAGACTGAATTTTAACTCAACATGAGTGATTTCAAGGTCATACAAGCCTGGCCCCTACTTCTAGTAGAAGTTTTTCCCAAAATTTCATCCATTTTAGAATTGGTGCCCCTCATCGACATCATTACCAATAACTTCTTGGTTGAGTTCTCTTATCAGAATGACATTCAATTCGATTTATCTTATTTTCATGACGATCTGATACGCATCAGAAATTTTATTATATATTTTTGTGCTTTTACATCGAGTAAGAGACTTTTGGATGAAAGTGATTGTTTATTTTTACTTTTTTACTTAAAATGTACAGGAGAATAAATTTTTGCACGTATTAAGAATCTTATGTCAACTTCTATATCTTTTATTACTGTGCATGTACGAGTATATCAAGTTTACGATATAAAGTTTCCATATCAAATAGGTAACTACGTTGACATTTTGACTGTAAAATTAAGTTGAGGCCTGATTTTGAGCATATCAATTTATTGTTAGTAAAATAAAGAATGAAAATATTAATGATTTTATTTTGGAAAAAAACGCAAAAAATAACTTATAGAGACATTTTAGAGCTAGAGGTGCGAATTCCATTCAGGGATTATTCATAAGTATTTATCTATTCCCTGTCTGTAACTGTGATTTTATCTTGTTGAAATGTATTCTATCTGAATTTATCATGATAAATGGAATTACATATATTCAGTCTTACTTTTAAATACTGTTAATAATGACTATTCTTTACTGCTACGAAAATAATACTAAAAAAAATCCAAGAATGAAACGGTAGTTGCGCAGGTAGAAAAATCGTCAGAAAATATTATTAAAGCATGAAAAATCGAAGCACACCTATCACATCGACCTTGTGTTGGAAAAGCTGACGAATACAATGATGTGATGTTTGTATGTAGTTTGATTAGTTTACGTCAAGACTGCAAATGACACTACCTTCGAGTGGGGCACGCGATAGTGGGGACCCGCAGAGAAATCAAGACCAGCAGTATGAGCTGTAATACTTGTGAGTTAAACGGTAATTATTCGTGACTTAAATACTTGAAATGACAACTCGAAGAACAAGTGCTAATATTTATGATTATCCTGAACATCTGAACCCTTTTTATGAGGAGGATAATCACAGTCGATTGAGGTTTTGGGCTGTAACGAAGAAATCTCGATCAAATAGTTTCAGTTTTCAATCTATTAAGGATTTTAGAGGCTCGCTGTAAGTATTTTATCTATTATTCATAAGAATATATAATTAAATAATCAATTCGCTACCAAAATATTTTTTGTTGTTAGAAAGAACCTCATAATTTTGAAACATGAATGACAAGATATTTGGTTTTTTGATTGAAAAAAAATTTGCATAGTGTCACGTCAAATGATCAAAGTACTCGGTGCTAATTTTAATTTTTGCTTAGTTACAGAGCAATTTCAATTGTACTCAAATTTTATCACATTTTATTAATGTAGTTGCAGATAAAATAACAACATTTTTTATTGCTGAATGAATCATTTCTTATTTAATTAATGATTTGCGCCAAAATTAATTTGTTCAATGACACAAAACAATTCAGTTAATAATTAGTTTGCCATTTGACATTTGCCGTCAATAATTGACGTAGTATCATTGAAGAAAATTGGGATGCGAATCGCATACTACTATCAGAGCATATGAAAAAATCTTATATCAATTAGTAATCATTGCTATCTTATAGATAAGTATAATACTTTCCACAAACTTCAGTGTTCAAGAAAAAAATCATTCAGAGAATCTATTTGAATAACAAACTGATTTCAGTATTTTTAAGTTGCTTTTCATTGGGATAATATTTTAAATAAATGGTCAGTATTTATTACCAAATGTCAGTAGCTAATATATATTCATTATTACCTACACCAATCTGTATAAGATAAAGTTATCTGAGAAAATGTTATATATCATAGTCATAATGTATAACTATTATAATATATACCCGGTTAGTGTGATAAAAGAAACACAAAAAAGTAATCTGAACCTCGAAATGATTCAAATATTCAAAACACATAATGATAACAGTAAATAAAAAAACATACTGATCCTTTATTATTTATACCAATTGAACAACTATTTATATAATTTATTTCACAAATTATCCACCATATATTAATAAAAATACTGACCAGATATAAGCAGCCTTTAAGATAGTTCTGAACTAATGTAATATGGTGTAAGAATTCAAGAATAAAAATGACGTTATATTTTATTGATTTTGTTTGGATTTAAATATTTATAAATCATGCATAATACATGTGAAAAAATTCAGTTGCTGATTTTTACAATGCTCGCAAATGTCACTCCTCTTTTAACGATTTAAGGTCAATCGATTTTGTCCATGAAGTTAATAATCGAGACAAATCTATTTAATCTATTCAATCAATTTATTTCACACAACCATGGGCTGCTATTTTGGTTTGTTAGTTAGTAGCAATTTTTATTCTGCTGTAAAATGAACTTTGGTAAGGTAACACCTGCAATTTTATCTTTTAATTTTTAGAAGACTCCCCCGTTCCAGAAATCGTGCTGAAACGTCAAGTTCCTTATCACAATTAAATTGCTATGGCACCAAACCCAAAACTGAGACACATTCTGATAGTGTTGAAAGTCAAAATAAATTTTTTTCGACTTTTCGTAAATTGTAAGAAATTTTTTAAAACGCATGATGCAGTTTTTCACTAATGGGTTACTAATACGCATTTTTCCTAATGATACTAATTGAGTTGTTAATACTTCAATTTTAATGAGTTCTAAAAGTACTAATAAAGATATGGCAGCTATTCATAAACAAAAATAAGCATTAACATTATAATTCTTGACTTTTATTTAGCGCTAAATTTATGACTAATTTTTATAGGTGTATAAACAATGGAATATTTTGAGAACCTATGCTAAGGTATTGTAAACATAAAGTCATAAATTTCACTGGAATTATTAAAAACATACCAACTTTACTTCCGTCTTCGAAGTATTTGTTTTCTATATTTCACCAAGAATAGAGTTCATAAAATTTTGATAACTTTAGATGAAAATTCAATTCAAACATTATCTTATGATCAATTGGAAATTTACATTTTTACCTAGTTAAAGTGACGAGCAGTGCCGGATTCAGGCACGTTGCGGCCGATCGAGCTGGAAAGAATATATGAAATGCTTGGAAAATCTAAATCCAAGCTCTGAACGTTGGGGATTAATTGATCCGGCACTAACTGACGATTATATACATTGTTTTGTTAAATATTAATTTGAAAAAAATTATGAGAAGTTGATAGTAAAAGGTGAAGTTATATATCATTAATAAATACTTACATTAATCATAAATTAATAATGTTAACAACAGATAAATTCATGAAAGGCTTAATAATATATTTATAATGGGAAAATGTACTTTTTTTTTGAGTTTTAATTTATGTGTGTTATTACAGAAGCCGTTCCTTCTCAATAAGAAACAAGAATAAAAACAGCACAAATAGTCTAGACAAATCTTCTCCAATAGAAAATGGTAAGTTGTCACCATTCAAAAATTTTAATCGCAAAACATAGCTGTTCATTGAGATGCAGCATTATTCTTTAGGAAATTAGCAAATTGTCTTTATAACTTCTATGTTCCTCAATTTGCACATCCGCATGAAATATTATATCTTATCTTGTGACAGAAGAACAAAGAGTAAACAACTTATACCTTGTTGTAGTGAAATAATTATGTAATATTAAAGTTTAAATGTTGAATTAAATAAAAATAACTAAAAACGTTAAATTTATCATCTTGCATTATGAAAAATAGTCAATTTTACAATTCATACATTGATTGTTCCAGAACCGCTATGTTATTTTCTAATTATTATTTGAAATTTAATCTAAAATTCCTTACGACCATTAAAAATGAATTTAGAGTGTGTGACAAGAACAGCGAGTCTCTAGCACTACTAGCTTTATTTTGTTATTGATTATAAATTTTGATCTACTCTGTTTTCTAAATTTACCTGCTAGGAATTCTTGAATTTTCGAATTTAATATAACCTTTAGTATTTATTTTTCTTCAAAGATCAAAAAATGGAACTCTACGATGAATAATTATTGTGAGAATAAAGAAATAATCATCATTTCAGTAGTAAAAATTAATTTTTACCACCATCAAAGTGACGTATCAACAGCGAATCAATATATTTTTCTATGATATATTAAATCATCGCCATGAAGAAGACTGATCTGCAGTCGATTCTTCTTCAAAGAAATTTGTATAAAATAAAAAATACTTTTTTGTTACTAGATGAAGTTCAGCTACGAGTTTCGCCGCCGAAACGATTTGCAGAAAGCTATTCAGAGCCTCAGCCTTTACCACGTAGTCGATTCTACGAACGAGTAAGAAATTCTGAAAACCTGGAGTCACCAAAATCAACAAAAAGAAACGAGCCCCGGCTTTCAACACCCACAGATGATAATAATCCTTTTAATGAAGATGGGGATGAAGAAAATTCTGTAGTGTTAAGGTCTCGATCGCCCTTGAAACAACCAGCCACTCCGTCAAGAAAAAAAAATAGAGCTCCTCCGCCCCCAGTAAGAAAGTCTTCCTTGAATGTAAAAACTCTGATGGACAGTCAAACTTTAACACAAGTAAGTTCATAATTTAATAGAATATGAAAAATATTAATATTGATTGAATTATTATCTTCTTAATTATTCATTTTCCGAAATTCCATTGACAGTTGATTAATATCTATGTGAAAAAAATCGTTAGAATGAATAAATTATGCAAGATGATACAAAAATGCTGAAGACTGAAATTCAGGATGAATTCAAAGGGGTGGAATAATGTAATTTGAAGTCAAATACAACGAATTATCAATTTCAGATTCATGAAAAATTGCAATTGTTATTCATTAAATTACATATATACATACATATAAAATATGCCTACTCCACAAAATTAAGTTGATATAAATCCCACTTAAATTCAACCAGCAATAATTCTTCGCCAGATACCCCTATCTAAATATGTCTCTTTTGCTTCATCCACATTCATAATCTTAATCATACACATTTGCTTATTTTTTTCACTTAAAAACTTCTTTTTACGTCACAGACCAACAATCACATCCATCAACCTATATACACAGGTGTTTACGTTATCTTTCACCTTCAGTTTTACCAATGTATATTTTTTTTTCAAAAATCTTCCACTCAACATCCCTTTCACATACCCCGATCAACGTAACTAGCTCATTTTCATTCTTTCAGGCACATTTCTTTCAATGTTACAGATTTCATACACCAATTTATTTCTGGTATACCCACAAACATCAAATTATCCACATTAAACAAACAAAATGAGTCATTTTAAATAATTTTTTCCTGTTAAAATACAGACACGATAATCATTGATATTTTTATATATACATTTATCAATGGAATGTGTCGTGAAAATGTAAGTGAAGCAGCTGAACAATAAAGACCTCACATTTATGTATTTGAAGATGTAAAGCTGAAAGAATAGCGGTGTTCATTTTTAGCATTCAATTTAGTGATTAATTTTTTTATATTTTTCAAAGATATCTGTACATAATTTATCAATCATTCATGATAAAGATAGGTTCTAATAATTTCAACCACGAGCCATGAGTAGGAGTTTTTGACTTCCAGTTAAATTAGTAATTGAAGTATGTTCATATCTTTAGAACATCCTACACGTCTGCAAATTTTGAGAAAAATTGACTCAATTAAGAACTAATACTTTCTAATCAAAATTGTACTTGAGATCCTAATTTGTCAATTATTTTTACAGAATGAAGACGAACCGTCAGCATCAACCGATGAAAAAATAACTTCTAGAGAAATAGAAACAATAAATACAAGTAATGAAGACATAGAAAAAGAAATGAAAGAAGTAATTGTAACAGACAATAAAGAGGATAATAACACTGTCACAACAGAAGACAGAGAAACATCGAGGAATGAAGAAACCGTTATAAAACAAAATGAAGATACAGTATCTGATACAGTAACCATTCATAAGTCGAAAAACAGGGAACAAACGACGGACAAAGTTGAAAAGGAAGCTCCAACAGTAGAAAAAATTCCATTAGAAGAAAATGCTTCCATATCAGCACACCGTGAAAAGGCGCTTTCGTTGTATGACGTTGCAAACGCTGAAGACTGTATAAATTACAACTCCGAAATAACTACTACAAGTTCCCATAGCTCGATAACTAAATTAGAACAATTGCAGGAGCACGAAATCATTGAGGACACCTCGGACTTATTAGAATTAGTAAACAAACTTAAAATGGAAGTTGATAAGATGACTGATGATACAAACAACAATATCATTGAAACAGAGGAAGAAAAAAAGGCAAGAAACATTGAGAGTTGGATAAAATTAAACTCATCAAAAGAAAAAAATGAAATACTCATCGATAACATTGATGATAACGATGTTGTTTGTAGTGCTCCAATGTCACCCAGATTCGTTAGATTAAGAAAAGATAATGATTGGATAAAGCAAGATAATTGAGTTGTTTTATGTGACTTTGTTTAATTTTATATTATTTATAGCTACTTGACTAATTTGTATTTGTTTAAGTATTTTATTCATGTTCGATATTTAATTTATAAATTAATAAACGTTTATTCAAATTAGCAACAGATTCCAATTTCCTGGTATTACTAAATTAGTTTGGTCGTTTAAGCAGAGATCATTATTGCAAGCCAAAGTTTTTTTAATCTCTAAAGGCAATGTTGGCGGATTTTTTCAAATAGTCATCTTCTGGTTTGTGTCCCTTGTAAATTTATTGTGTAAGTATTTCATACTTTTGACCTTTTTTTATATTGTATATTGATATAGAATTAAAATCATATTCTCTCTGGTTACGTCTGAAGATGACCATTAAGTGGTCAAAACCGGATACAAAGTTTTAAAAAAATATCGAGAACCGTGTGATTAACACTTTGGTTTTCAACACCTTTATTATCCTTTACACTTAATCTCCATCACACTTGAGTTAATTGCTCTTCTACAAGTTTGATAATACATGATACTACATAAATTTTCTGTCAGCGTTTGATTCATTATATATTATTTCACCTCTTGTACTACCAGGATTGAAATTGAAACTGATTTTATAATAAATGAAACTACATAAGCCTCATACTAGCATTTGATTCATTATGCTGTAATTATTATTCAGCTTATAGATATTGTCTTATTTTTGTTATATTTATGCTAACGTATTCAAGTGTTGAATCTGATTTCATAATATATCAGACTACATATCACAAGCTTTCTATCTGCGTTTAGTTCATTATTCTACGATTATTATTTTAGGAGATATGAGTTATCAAATTTTGACAGAGTTTCATTGCATCGTTAGAAGTATCAATATTTCTGTTAAAGTCAAAAATTAAGTGTAATACTTACTTTTAAGTATCAGGTTTTTGCTGTACAATCACTAGGGCGTGGGATGATCCTTACAAACATTTGTCTATGTGGATGGTATCTGAGGATAATGTTCCGCGTAAAATCGCTCTGTTAATCATTAATTTCGTCTCGACTCTACGTATAAATAATATATCCATTCACTTCCACGGTACGGCATCTTTCACAAATTAACTATAATACAAAATACATATTTTACTTTCATAAAAAAATCGAAAAGTACAAATAAAAATTATCAAAACCAAATAAATTTGAAAATCACACAACACCCTGAGTCATTCGACATTATAATAGATTGGGGATTTTTATTTCACAAAAATAAATACATAATTCGACAAGAAGTTTCAAGTATGGAGTGTATAGGAGGAGGGTTATCCCTAATGAACGACATTTTCAAAGCTGGTGACAAGTGAGGTGCTTCGATTTTATACCGCATGCCTTTTTGCATAGTGCAAATTTCAATTACATTTTTTAAAGAATGTTACGGAAAAACACAAATTTAAAAAACTTGGAATTTGCACTATGATTGGAAAGAGTGCATCTTTCTCATCAAGGGGTAAATTATCAATGTTGAAAACGGCATTCGGTATAAAATAGGAGAACTTCACATGTCACCAGCCTTCGGTCTGTAAGTATAAGTACATTAGGAGATGCACTACCATATTCATATACCGTCGAATCTTTTTGCACATTCCTGATAGCGATGCTAACATCGTTGCGATAAACAGTGGGCAATTGCTGAGACATAAGACAATGATTTCTAATTTATCAAGGGCTTTTATCAAACAAAATATAATACATAACACATCAAAAGTATTTTTCAAAAATATTATTTTTTACTTGAGACTTTTTCGATTTATGTATTTATTTTCGAGATAGGAACACATTCATTATTCACAACTGCTCTAGTTGTAAATGTTTGATTATTATTAACTTTTTATTGCTGTTTTCTGGAACAAACTATCTACAAAGTGGAATCAAATAGTATTAACGTCTCTGTTAATCAGTTTATTAATTATAACAAAACATAAATCCATTCTTCTAACTAAACATATAGTTTTAAGTTACAAGTAAATAAGTTGTAACCAAAAAATTAACCAAGTACGTTAATATTAACAATAATATACAACATGAAACTGAAACTGAAAATTCATAGTAAATAACGATATCACTTTGCAAACAATTTGCATAAATCACACAAACAAAGAGTCAAACTGTCGATGTACTTCTTCATTTCCGATTGCAATGAAACTTAGTGAAAAGATTTGTTATAACATTACAAATATGAAGCTTTATTTATTGATTTATAACATTAAAAAATTTATACACTGCGCGGTGTGCATGTGTAAGAAGGCGAAACTATCGACTCACTAGTGAAATGAAATAAATCAGTAGTTTTTGTTTTTAACCGGCGGTGCTTCGTACCCAACTAACGAACGGATTTCACCCGTTCTGATCAAGCTCGATGGGGAATTTTGAGTCCGAGACAATGATGACAGATCAAACTCAACATGAGGTGTTTAGTGCACCCTTCGTCATTGTCTCGGACTCACGATTTCACGTCAAGCTTGGTCTGTGCGGACGAAGCACGCCTATTAGTTGGGTGCGAAGCACCGCCGGTTGAAACAAACTGTTTAGCACCACTGACAAAATTTCATTTCACTAGGGAATCGCTAGTATCGCAAACAATCACATGCACAATGTACACATGATATATTAAAATAAATTAATAAATATGATTTTCAAGATCAACCGACTCTGACCGCCAATCTTTTAAACAAGTTTCATTGAAATCGGAGGCGACGTGTAATACATCGACAATTTGACCAAACAAAGATATGTGCAAATTGAAACAATGAATCAAAAATAAAGTCACCCATTGTGTTTGTACACCAGTAAAGTTAACGGACGTGCATACCTGTTGAGATTGTGCTTCAAAACTCAGTCAACAATCATCCGAGTGTAGAGGGTTGTAGTGGATTACAGCAGGTGAGATGTTTTACACGAGCCCTGATTTGGCCCAGACTCCAAACAATACTCGTATGTCCCAGCATCTTTTCAAAACACAATTATCCACTCATGATCTACAGAATATTTCAGAAAAAATAGTCATTATTTCAGGATGTCATAATATGGACTATTCTAAATTGAAAAAAGTTCATATAGGTGCAATTTTTAGTTTTTGTGGTAATATAACTGTTTGATTGCTACGCATAGAAAAAAACTCGAAAAAAAAAATTTAGATAGCGCCAGCTTGAAGCAGCTGTATATTAACAATCACTAAAAATTGGACACATATTTATGTCTTCAATTCAAAATAGTCATGCTAACATCTGATGAAAGGTTTACAACTTTTTCTGAAACAGTTTGTATATCTGCAATTTTATTGCTATCAACATTGTGAAAATTTTTAGTCAATCAATATTGAATTATTGTCAATAGAAATATCTAATGATACAGATATTAAGATGCGCCAGAAAAATAGGATAGAGAAATTCGGCATGGGAAAATAAAAAAATTATGAATATCTACTTCCCAGTACTACATATCACTGTTATATTGAATTGTTAAACATCAATTCTAAAATTTTAAATATTTTACAGCCCCACGCAGAATTAGATTACGAAAAGTTTTACTTTGAATCTGATATTTGAATTTACTAATTTTTTGTACTGTAAAGTAAAGAAGTGTATCCGTTGCAGGAAGGATGTAAAACACAGAATTTTGAATTTCTATAAAAAAGGATTTCACAACATCTGTACAATATATGCATTTTGAGAGATTGGATTCAGTTATGCCCTAGCATATTTTAAAATCGAAATTTATCGACCATTTCAAAAAACTATTCGAAATAAGAGAATAGGGGTACATGACCCTTTGAGTTTCATTATTATTTGATTGATTCTGTGAATTTTATTTTGCTTCACTTATATTGTATAAAGATTGAAAGAGATTAGTTGAATTTTCTGTAAATAGGAAATTATTGATAAATACTAATATTTGTAAGCAATATTCATTTTATGTTTGCTGAAAAATGATTTGTTTACGAATAATATTTTTGTGGTGGGCAATGTTAGTTTTGTGAAGATTGGGCCGTGTGAATATTATTTGCAACTTGAGCCAAAGAGCTCTCTGAGGTTGAATACGTCACCTCTACATCAAGCATTCACAAGCACTCTTCCTAATCTAACAATAACGAAAGCCTCAAGTCAAAATACAAAAGTAATTAACTATAAAATTCTTATCATTTGTATAGAAAAACAGTAGATTCCAATTTACATTATTGTTATATGATGCAGATTCAAGATATTCGTATCTTAATTTATCACAATTTTACAGCAAGTTTGAATATAGTACAATTTAGAGTTTCTCCCTAAATATGATTTGTCGAATACTTTTTTTCTACGAATATCTGAAACCTGGGAGAAACGAAATTCACGTCATGGAAATGCGGTGTTGATATTTATAAAAATATGTAGATAAATACTGATATGTAATTTTCTATTTTTAATTGAATCGAAATCTTAGCCAAACTGCACATATTTTTACAGTAATTTAACCGCTTAATACTGGACGTTAATTAAGTTTCCTCTAAGTGCCCTTACTACAGTCTATTTTCTTTAATCACTAGTAACATTAGAAACCTCACCACTTTCAAATGCTGAGCTTTCTCCCCCAGGATTATGTTCGTTTTTAAATTTGGTTGATGTTGTAGAGTAATCAACGAACTCATCTTTTCCTTCTTCTGTATCATCTTTTGGTTCTTCTTTCACAAATAATTTATCTTCAGTTTCACTGTCATTTTCTAAATTATTATTTTGGTTTTGTACCTCAGTTCCATCATTTTTATTTCCTTTTTTAGTTTTCTGATCTTTGACATAAAATTTGGCTAGCTCTCCATTTTTAGAGGGGTCAAATTTTCCGTTAACGGATATGTAGTATGCTTTTGGACTTAGTAAAGGTAAGTCAGCTTCGGTTGAAGATCTTGAGCTACGACCAAGGTGGCTGTAACTATGATTGTCTAATTCCGCTCGGAAGAAAAATTTCATGCTGCATTGTGGGCAATCGTAGGGTCTTGCAGCTAAACCATGGTCAATAATATGATTTTGAAGTCCTTGAGAGCCTGTGAAAACAGCTGAACATAAATAACAAGTAAAACCACCACATCCAGCGAAGGTATGTTCAATTAAATGGGCTTGAAGTTTCATCGGACTTGAAAATAATCTTCGACATAAGTGACATTCGTGGTTGCTACCCTCTGACATAAGGTGAGTTGTGACGTGGATCTGTACATCTCTTTCATTTTCGAAAGATGCTTGGCATTTAATACAAGTGTAGGTTTTACTGTGAGTCGAATCCATATGCTGTTCTAGAGCTAAACTGCTCTCAAATGAAAATTGACATTCAGTACAGTGAAAACTACGCGGCTGAATATCAGATGGTAAAGAATAACATTCAGAGCATATATAATTGCCTTTGGTAAATATTGTGTTTTGCAGATCAACATTTTTAAAGCATACAGAACATTGATATTCAGTTTGCTGCATGGTGTTCCGTAGGTGGAATTGTGAGTGGATTCGAACTTCCACATCTGAAATTAATGTTTGTCGACATATCACACATGAAGTAGGTAAAGCAATTTGTGTTTTGGATTTTTGGTTGTTACTGTTGTTATTATTGTTGCTATGCTGAACCAAATGGGAATAAAATTGTTCTTCACTATTTAGGCTTGCTTTACATTGAGTGCAACAGTTGCCTGATATTACTTTGCAGTGGGTTAATTTATGTTCAGCTAATAAAACAGCTGATGGACAAATTTCATCACATATATTGCATTTATGTTTACCCGTCACACCACTGCTTTGAGAATGACTTTTCATATGATTTTCAAGCTCTGTACGGGTCTTGCAGTTTTCGTTGCAATATGCACAATGCAGACTGACAACACCATTTTTGGTGTTGCTTCTTGAATGGTGGGCCAATTTTCGATGAGCTACTAATTCATTTTCGTTGCTGAAGTCATTACGCTCGCAAATATCACAGTTGTTTAGTTGAGACACATCATGCTGTTTCTTCACATTATTATTTTCACCTGATGACGATTTTTGGGAAGTTCTTCCTGGGGAAGGATGAGTTTTTCCGACTTGTTGTGGAGAGTTTGAAGATTTCTTTACGGATTTCTCTACATCGGCGTTATCGTCGGTTTCACCGTTGATATTCTGGTAAAAATAAATACATACATCAAAATCAGACCACTCAGCTAGCAACCAAATTATATTAGACACTTCTTTCGCCTCCAGCTACATTCATGAGTACATTCATAAAAGATTGTTTTTTTTTCAATTTTTTTTTTTGGGAACTGCCACAAATCAACATTCATTTTATTTCATTTACACATCATTCACCCTCAGATTTTTTCACATACATCCTCTTCAAGATCGTTTCATTTCAATCTCCAATTCAACGCAGCTTAATCATTCCCAAAAAAATATAAATTAGCTTACTCTTCCATTGTTGTGGTAAGTCTGAATGTGTCGGTCTAGAAGAAACTCAATCTGGAAGCTTTCAGAGCAGATAGGGCAGCGAAACTGTTTCGTATGAGTTGCTAAATGAAACTGCATTTCTAAATCAGATCCGAAGACTTGACGACAAAACATACATCTCAAAGTTTTGGAATGCGATTGAAGAGCTGATAACAACGCATGAGCGCCGTGTACAGTACGAACGTGTAAACTAAACTCTAATTCTGTATGAAACATGGACACCGAATTGGGGCACGCTGTACACCGGTATAACTTACATTCATTGCTATGTTTAACAGCGAAATGAACTTGAATTGCCACTTTGGAGTCAAACATTTCTTTACAAAGAGAACATCTATAAAGATGATGAGCATGGATATCCATTAAATGCTTTTGTAGTTCATCAGGTTTGGAGAACATTTTAAGACAGCTCTGGCAACCATATTCAACAGCTGTGGAAAGAAAATGAGCATAAATGTGTTGCTCACAAGAAATTAGATCTTTGAAGGTTGCTCCGCAATGAGGACAAACGCAATTATTTTGTAGTTTAAGACTTTCTTGTTGAAAGGCGTCTAGCAAACTAACCCCACTAGTTTGTAAAAAGGATCTCACTCCACCAGTTTGATCCAAATGTGATTTAAGATGAGTCCTAAAAGACTCAAAATCTGGTAGAGCTGCGTCACATTGATTGCAAAGAAACATACTAGGGTAATCATACTGTCCAGTTGATGGATTTGGAGTCATCAAATCTAATCTAGATCCATCGTCGGTTACACAAAGTCTTTTAGATTTTCTGTCTCCAGAACTAGATCTTGGTGTCTTTCGGCTCAAATCAGTTGGCTTAACTTGTTCAGGAACGGGAGAAACAGCTGATAAAGAAGGACTGCTTCCACCATGTACCATTAAATAATGTTCAGTGAATGCAGTGGACGAATGAAAAGGCAAAGCACATTGCACACAAACAAGTGGACTCTGTTGCACAGAATCATTTCCTTCTTTCTGGTGACTGAAATCACTATTTCTATGGACGGTAAGAGCATGTTTTCTCAGCCGGTGAAGGGTTGGAAATCTCATGGTGCACATATCACAAGAATAAAGAGAAGAGTTTGATAAGTGACCATTCCCGGATATCAAGGCAGGGGGTGGTGTCATTAAATGGTGGGGGGACGAAGTTGCAGTCTGGCGACCGATGGAATATTCTCGAATTTCGCCATTGAGGATAGAACTGTGCATGGCTTGTACATGGAGCTGAAGTTGTTCCATAGTTGTAAAACTATCTTTAGTGCAATAAATGCAAGCCAATTTTGGGGTAAGTTGGGGTAAAATTTGTTCAGGTATGGTAAGTAAGACATTTTTGCGAGACGATTCCTCCGGAGATATCAGGTTTGAAGTATGTATGTTCAGTATGTGAGTCTGAAAATTATAAACAATATTTCAAGGTGTAAAAATGATTCAATAGGTGTTTTTTTACCTGCAGATGATCTTGCTTTTTGAAAGTATCTCCACACTGCGTACAGTGGAAACTATCAGGACTGGAAACACTTTCTTCACTAGCATTTCCAGGCGTTTTCCCGCTGTTGCTGATGCTTCCTCCACCTGCAGAGCCAGAAGGTGTTTCTGGTCGCTGTCTTTTGTGGTTCTGCATGTGAGAAGTTAAAGCGGCTGCAGTGTTGTACCCACGATTGCATATTGTACACTGGAAAGGTTTTTGAGTGTCGTGGGTTTTCATGTGAATTTTCAGGTGGTCGCTGTGAAAAAAAAATCAATTTTTATATAAATTATACAGATAATTTCCATACAAATGATAAAATAATTATTGAATTAATAAGAAATATATGAATTCAAATGATTCTATATAAAAGTGTACATTTTTCTGATCAATCTTTTATTTGACGGTTTATATCTTACAGATTTTAAATCAGATCAGATCTAACGTTGAATTTGAATAAAAAGTTATTTAAGTTTATTTAACTCAATTTTGATTTTAGTTTGTGGATCTTGAGTGAAAAAATGAATCTGAAACTCCGTAGCACCAAATTTGTTTCAAAATATTGAATAATTAATTATAAAAGAAAATTTCTGTACCTTCTGGAGAAAGCGGCTTCGCAGTGGGTACATCTATACTTCTTGTCCCCTGTGTGAAGTTTGATGTGCCGATCACGTGATCTCTTATGTTTAAAAAGTCTCGAGCAAAATTCGCACCGAAACGGCATATGATCTCCATGGGTCTGAAACAGAATAATTTGATTCTATTTAATTGTAGGTTGTCGGTTAGATGTTTACATTTAGAATAATATCCACAAAATTATATGATTACCTAGTGTTTTAGAGCGTTGCATTTTCTAGGAAACTTATTTGTTGTTTTTAAGAAAGTAATTTGGGATTTTAAACTCTTTGTTATTTCCTAGTAATCAAATTATTAAATTATTATTTTTTTGGGTTACGACAGATTGAAGTGAAGATATTTTATCGTTAAACATAAAAAAGTTGTATGTTTTGATACTCAAGCAAATCCAAAAGAAAATAAAATGTTACAGATATAACATTTTCTGATTGGATCTCTTCGATTCTTCCATAGAGGTCAGAAAACCACAAGATTATTATAAATAACTTTTTTTTTACGGGAATAATATAAGTTCCGGTATTTTGCATATAACTGGGTGACTGATTTTAAACTTCTAAACTGCACTCTGAAAGTTGTATCACCACTTTTTGAGTTTTATTTCCAAAAAACTTGAAAATGGTGTGTTTTGAAGTATTTCAAAATATGGCTCATCCATAAATGAAAATATTAAATATATGTATTCATATCTTAGGGTGAAATCGAGCCACAGTTCTAGAATGCTAAGTGTGAAAAGGCTGTTTAATTTATATGTTTAATAAAAAAATTAATGGGAGTAACTGATACCATTAGTTAAATTTCTCCACATAACAAAAGAAATTTTCATCTCAGCGTAACTCTTTTGAGTATGTAGAACAAAGAAATTCCCAAACTACACATCTGACAAGTTCTGGTAGCATAGTTCATCACCATCAGCGTCGGGTCGTCGGTAAGATGATAAGATTCTCAGCGTCACTTGCTACACTGCGATGACATACACTCTACAGGTAAATGTTAACATCGTCAAGTACTGCGTACAGAACATACAACGTGCGGTAAATGTGTACAATGACAGCAGCTCAGATGTAACGAGATTGCCAGAATGAAATGCGATGCGCAGCATGGCCTGACCTCTGACCAAAATATTCTGTGAGGGGCAACAGTCATTTCACGTTATGTACTTTTGTTAACGAATGTTTTGTGAGACAGACATTGAAAATTGTCCTTTTTTTTTCACCAAATAACGTCGAATCAATAATTTTAGCATGAATTAATAACAGATATTCTAAATTATTCGACCACAATGAAAAACAAAAAGCTTTTTTGCATGATTGACCTATGGGGCTAATTTAATCGCACGTTTCAAAAATCTACAATTTTCCTTTTATAAGTTTTTGAAGTTGCATGGAATTGAAGCAGCTGAAATTTAATTTATCTTCCAACTTAAAAAAAAAGAGTCGAAATACAGTGAAAAATTTATTTATTTACAAGTTTAGCATGATGTTCTAGTTGAAAATTCGTCCATCTTTGGCTAGAAGATTAATACGATCTGAAAAATTCAATTATAGCTGAAAATAAACGGGGTAGTAAAAAAATACGATTATTTAAAAGGTATAAAAGGGCGTTCTGGACTGTGTACCATTATAGCTGAAGATAAATGGTGTAAATTCGTAAGATTCAGTTACACTTGTGAATAAACAAATTTTTAGTTCATTTCACTTACATATTTCTTATTGAAAAAGTGAAATTATGGGTCTAATACGTTTGCAACTAAAACAAATGTTTTTAAATTCTTTGTATAATACGATGATGTAAAATAACAGATGTTTCAATCATTACATCCAAATGATCAATAAATGTGTCTGCCTTGAATATTTGGTCTTGAAGTCTTCAGTTAGGAAAGCTGAATTTTATCATACAACTGTTGAAATCAACGCAGTCAATCGTATTTATTAATTCTACTACTATGAGAAAGGAAGATGTAATCTGTCTAGACCTCTAAACGCTTGTCTAAGTGATATGTAGATCAAAAGATTGGCAATTTGAAAAAAAGAAAAATCCATCAATAGACTCGGTGAAATTTTGGACTTATCTTCCACAGGCGAATAAAGGAACACACTATCCTATACAAATTTCTATGCTCTTGGTGGGATTCAAATTTACAGTTCTAGCATGCAGTGTTTATTGTTTAACACCGTTTCCTCAAAGAAGTAGTTTGTCAAGATTTGAGAGCCGCTTTCCAAAAATTTACATGTAAGCTGCTCCTGTTATCAATTCTATCCGACATACAGTATACATATATCAATTCAAGAATGCTATTCATTGCGAAATGGAATGTTCAGGTTTTTGTCTGCTTGCGACCATCTCACTTTCTTTACCCATTAAGATATTAATCTTAAATATTCTAAAACTAAATTTAGCAATATTGTAACGTACGCTATATGGGTTTTCTGGCCTCAGACAATCATATCCATATTATCTACGCATCAATATTGAAACTAGCTTGTATCTCAATATCAGTCCCTTACCTGCTCATGTTTCTTGAGGAAGCTAAGTCTAGGAAACGCTTTCTCACAGAATTGACAAGCGTACGGTGTAGCCTCCGTGATGCCGACGGTAAAGCTCAGCTCAGCATCAGGAAGATCAGTACTGGAATTTGGTGTTGCGCACGAAGAAGGCGCTGGAGATGTCTGAGGATCTTCCGGAGTTTCTGATCGGTAACTACTGCCTTGCTCTGTGCCCAGGGCTTCTGCAAGAGAAAAAAATGTCTGTAACAATAAAATTTGAGAACTTGCCAACAGAAATATTGAACAGGAAGTACTTTGTAGTACATAAAATTTTTTATTTTGCTATTAAGAGTTCGCATTTTGATAGCAATATTTTCGTTATTGATCTTTGGTTTTATGTTTATTTTTCATATAACAGGAAGTTTTAAAATGCTATTAAATTATATAAATCTCAAAATAACAATATTTATCTCACTAAACGTGAGATCTCACGTGAAATAATATAACCATACTATTCTATAATTTTGTATTACATAAACAAGACAATGATCTCAAATTTATTTCAATAAGTTATAATAAGTTACAATTATGTTTTAGGATTTTTTTGTCAAAAGCCCCTTTTATTCAGAATGGATACAGATACGGATTTGGAATTCAGAATAGTTGTATAGCTTGGTTGTTCACACCTAGCCCAATGTTAGGTATCTAGAAAATAAATTTCTCAGAGAAAGAAAATCATTTTTTGAGGATAAAAAAAAATTCAGCAAGTAGGGTGCCATTACAAAAACACGGTTCTCTGGAGTATATAGAATTATCCTTTATATAGGAACTCTCTTAGAAATATTAAAGAATCTTGAATAAAGACTTTGTACTAAGCTGAATTTCATTAGTTCAATCTAATAATTGATGGAAGAGATTTTCGTGAATATTCTGGAATTGGTTTGCTACAGTCGAAAGAGCCTAAGTAAAACGGACAAGTAGATGAAAATGAAGTCAAGAATGTCTGGAGAACGGACATCCCAAACGAAGTCTTGACAAATTGTTGAGGTCGCTATTTACTTGACGTAACCAAGCAACACATACATATCAAGTAATGTAGACGAATGACACCGCATTCGTTTGGGTTGTTATTTTTAACGGTGTGGCGTATTTTCAAAGTCGGGTTTTTTTCACATTTTTATTAGGTATGCGGGATAGGCGAGGATAATAGAGTGAAATATAGTGATGAGATGCCGTATTTCCCTCAAATTGAGATGGATTGTTGAGGAAGAACAGAATCTGATTCTTCGCGTGCCCTGCACACGTCATGAGCAAAATTGGTTTCTTATCCGCCAGCCAGCAAGTCGACATACGCGATATATAGATACTAATACAAATATATTTATGTAGGGGTGTATTGATAGCTACACAAATGAACAGAGAGCGCTAATGCATATTTTGTGTACAAATTTAATACTTCTCATACGATTGTCCCAGAAGAAACTTCATAAAATGTATTCAATTTGGGTACGCATCTCCAGCCCAGAAACGACCTGACTTTGTATTTCCAATTTGAAAACCAGGAGAAATACATCATTTAAAATGACAAAAAAATCATTTTTATATTTCGTATCTGCTACCATATCAACTGACTTAAAAAGTGAGTTTTAATCAACAATATACAGAGTATTTTAGATGGAACAATAAACACATATTTGAAAAGATAGTAGGAGCAAAAAAGTTCAGTCTGTATATATGTCCAATTTTCAATGAGATATAGATCCAAGGGAGTACTTGAGTTCCTCCACTTTTATCTGTTTTAATCCTCGACTGTAAGGTTGGAAGATTAGTCCCATAGCTGAGTTCCTCCACCTTCACTTTTAATCCTAATCTTCATAATAATTTTGTAAGGACCAGGTGGCTACAGCCGTTTGTGTTTTGTTTCATACCAGATATAGAAAGCCGACATATTCGCTACTGTTCAAAACTCTCACAAAAAAATGTATGAGACTTAGGCGCTTAGGCCTGGTTGCATGAACGTGCATTAACTAGAGAGCTCTTTAAAAAGGAACAATATCAAATCGAATATATTCGTCAAACCAGTTGCTTAGCATTGCTGTCAAAAATTTGATTTGATATTGTTCATTTTTGAAGAACTGTTTAGCTAATGAACGTTCATGCAACCGGGCATATATCTGGTTTTCGATCCACAGCAAATAGTTATACATTTTGAAAGTGCAATTCATAATGCTGGTCGTAAGATATGGCAGTATATTAAAATTATATGGTGCAGATTTCATTAAGGGCAAGCTTGGTTCCGGAAAATTCAAACATTAGGTTGAAGACGCAATTCTTTTGGCAGCCAATTATTAAAACAATTTTTTGGTATCCAGTTTTTAAGTCCAGAAAAAGTTGGCGTTTTCTTCGTGTAAGAAATATTTGGCAATGTTCCTTTGAATGATTATGTACTGGAAAGTTATATAAGTCAAGAAAATCGGTTCCTCCTGAAATATGGGCCTGTGCTGATATTTCTTTGTACAGAACAACAAACTGATGTGAATCATTCCATTCTAGGTTGAATTCTAATTTTCATTCAAATTATCTGAATATTTTTCAATTTTCAAATATTCTACAGAATTTTTAGTCAGGAACTTATGTAAAAATCCATACAGCTAACAAATTCACTAAAAGGCTCACAAAAAAAAGAAAAAAATAAGATTTTTTGAAAAATAAAATTTTCCAATTAAAAAACAAGGAAATTTTCGAAAAAGAGTTTGTAAGGCCAGTATGTTTTATTATCGTCTGCCAATGTAATATTATGTTGGCTGATATCTCATTCTTCATATGTAGGTAATGTTTTGAGAATAAAATATCACTGAACAGAATGATATTTATATGGTGCTCTATCAATTTCCCAGAATTGTTTTAATCCCTGAGGTCATCGGTGGTGGAGCAACTCAGCTAAGGGATTATAGCTACCTGAAATCTGGTGGAGCAACTTCGCTATATGCCCAGATCCAGAAAGAGAAGTGTACGATTTTTCCTGGAATTTATTTGGGAAAAGACATGATGTACCAATATTTTTTTCAACAATAACTTTATAAATACAAATTATAATACTTATCGCATTACGATGGTATTAGGTAGGTGGTTTTGAATAATAATTACCCATGACAATGAGCTATAACGTTTGTACATATATCAATCTGCGTCTAAAATGTAAAAAATAATTTAGTTTATAATGCAAAGAGCAAATACATTTTAACACTATTTGAATTGATTACCATTGGAATTAAGATTGTTCGATGTAGTCTCGATTCAAATCGAGTAAAAATGGTCTCATAAATAAACTCTCTAGAGAGTAAACATGCCATTATTTCTCTCTGGAGTAAATTCATCTTTTTTTGTCGTGGGAAGAGACTTTTATGTTCGACTCAGAAAAAAATTATTAATTTGATGTGAACAAAAAAGTAACATTCATGAGCGCCTGTATTAGCTGAAATAATTATTTTACGTCTTGAGCCAATTCTTGAAAAAAATTATGTATACTTTGCGAGCCGAAAGTACAACTACAGGATTTAATAAATCGGCTATGCCTCGAACAAAAGTTTCTACGAAGGAAACGAGCGGGAAAATATATTGTTTTTAACTCATTCATAATACGAAATTAGTATTTAGTGTTAGTAGTTATGGTTAGTGGTTAGTCTTTATATTTTGAGTATTAAAAACAGTATTTACAATGCTCCGAATCAACACATTATAAATAAAGTTTCTTCCGTTGATAGAGTGTACTTTGGTTTTAATTTGAGATTTCATAGAAAATATCTGTCAAACAACTAGCACTAACCATAACTACTAATTTCATGTTGTGAACGGGATAGTTTTAAGTACACAAATAACTGTTATATGTAGGCATATTCTTTGTTGAGAAGAAGCCGATAAATTCAAGAAAAATAAACAAGATTTTCTACTGTACATCTTTACAGTGAAATTAAGTTGTATAAAAAAAAAATTGCTGATGAAATTATCTGATTTTTTTTTTGCAATGGCTCCTAGAATGGTGACGCTATGTTTCAGATATTTCTGCAGATAGAAATGATAAAAAATTAGTGAGATAAGAAAATATTTTATTCCTCTTTTTGTAGTATGTTATCTATAAGAGAGTTATCCATATACGGAAGCCGAAATCGTTCTTCCACTGTACAATACCAGAACAAGATTTTGGTACATGTAATTTTTTACTCGCAATTGATAAGCTGCTCGAATTTGATATCCGGAACTTTCTGTCAGTTTTTCCGGAGTTGCAAGAAACAAAAAACGATCCAGGGTAGATAGTTTACACATTTAAAATTACTCAGCACGTTAACGCAAAGCGCAGAGTGCTGAAAAATATTATAAAGGAGAGAGAGAGAGAAAGAGAGCGTAAGTCACGCATGCGCATGTCGTTTAAGGCAACGCAAAGCTGTGTTTTCTCTTGTAGCATTTTTGTGTATCGCCTATTTTTAGAGCTAATATTGTTTTTTTTTTAACACATCGCGCGGATATCAGGAATTTATGTGTATAACTTAATATTATTGGGTCGACGTTTATATTAAGTGTAAGTTATTATTACAGACAGAGTTTTGTAGTTTCAAATCAAACGGAATAGTATTAAACGTGTGTTCAAAACGCTTTAAATTGTAGATTTTTCTCTACGATCTTTAAATCCTATATTTTTACAATCATTAAACACATAATAAAGAGGTTAACACTTAGACTTTACAAATAACCTAATATGAGTTGGTGATTCACAGGAAAACTAAAAACGGACATGAGTTTTATGGTAGCACCGCTGGGCTGCGTAAACAATTAGCTTACGCATTGTTTGCAATGAGTAAACCCTCAAACTAAGAAGTGATATTACAAAAAATTAAGCTCGAAAATATTGTTTAATGTCAGAGCAAGTATCACAGTATTATTTTGTCGATATAACGATAGATAAATCATTTATTGATCCTCTAAAATCATTTCATTCCGCAGTAAGCTACAAATTTATTTAGGTCTGCTATTTGTTTAAACAGTAAAATATAATTAACATATTTGGAATAAATTATCGCTCTCCACTTACTTTTTATTCTAGATAATTTATACCAATATATTATTGTATTAAATCAAAATATCAACAAATCGGTAGAATTAGCATATCAAATTTCAACAAGGCACAAATATATTATAATATAGTAAATCATAACAATTGTTGTTTTATATAATCACTGTTACCGTAAATTAAAACTACATAAAGTAGCATAAAAAAAGGTGATATACGCATTTCTAATGGAATTTTATTAAACAATGAACCATTAAAATATTAATAATATTGGTTTATCACAAATATTTTTTTATATATAAATTCAATGTAACTATAAAAAATGATATATATGTTATTTGAATTTAAAATTGAATTTTATAGTACTATGAAATTTAAATATGAGCTAAAAATTATTTAATTCCTATTAATAAATTATACTTTTATTTAGCAGCCATAATGAGTGTAATTTAATAACTAGTTTCTTAAATGATATGATTATTTTTTAAACAACTTTTAGAATAGTAATCAACATTTGAAAACATATTTTGTTCAATACAGTATTTTATCGAGACTATTAAACAAACACCGATCATAATATTTTTATTTCATGATAGATGTGAGATATAAATCTGTAAGTTGATATTTTAATGATTATTATTGTTATTATCGTTACTATATGGTTTCCAGGTTTCTTAAAGCGTTCTCACAAAGTCATTCTTACTTAAAAACTTCTTTGCAATATAATTTCATGCACCTAAGTAAAATAAATTTCGATTTAGATTTTAGGTAAAATAATAATAATTGCAACTCATCTTACGAATAATTTTCACGATAATTGATAATTTATTGGTAATAAAAATTGAAAAATCTACGAGATGGAGTTTTTTCTTTTTTTCCTCTAAATTGAACACGGAAAAAAGGTTTGTATTCTTCGCAATAAATAGACAAATTGTAGGCTTCATAATCATATTCCCAGTACTATATTATTATTAAATTTGTCGTGAGAACCATTTCAATTTTAGAAAATTTGAGGAAAGTCTAATTTAGACGTTGCGACATTGACACCCATGTAGTTTATGTGAGGGTGGCACGGAAAGAACTCATTCCATAATTATGATTAATGACAAATTATAAAATTGAGGAAATGTAGAAAAACTGACAATATTCTAGTTCCTTCTTTTGCGTGTTCTGGGTTTTTGATGTGAAATGTACAAAAAATTAAAATGTAAAGAAACTGTCATTTTAGAATCTTAGTAAGGATTCTATTGGAATATGATTACAGAAGAACAGCTATACATTTAAATTACTTATGTATAGTACAGGACAAATTATTTTAGCATGGCTTTAGGAAATCCTCACAGTAAGGGGGCTATAAGCAGCTAATGAATTTTCTTTTTTCTGAGCTGTACTAAAATTATTTTGACTTTTATTTTAATATTAGCTTGAATTTAAAAAGAAGTTACAGTTTAAGTATTAATTCAAATTTTAAAATTGAAATATATATAAAATAATCACCAAATACTTTTTTCTTACATCTAAATATTATGTTCTAGGAAAAATACAGAAATTTACTTAAAAGAAAAATATTCTTAATACCACCCTTTTTCACAGATAAACAGACTTCATGCTGTGCCGCGGTTTACCATGCTATTAGCGAAGTAAACTCATGCTAAAATAAATTGACCTGTACTATACTAGAAATAATCTTGATTCTCAGTGTTAAACTAGCTGAAAACTGGTATGATGGTATGACTATTACAATTTTCCAGAATATTCTATGATGGAAAAGATTAGGAAATATCAATATATGAATATTAATATTTCATATATAGATGCTCTCACCTACTGGATTCATGTTTTAAGATGCTGGAAAAATATACTATTCAGAACCAGAAGTAAGAGTAGAAATAAGAAATAAATTGGGTAAAATGGTTTAAGCAGACTGGATCAGTAAATGTAAGTAGTGGAAATTAGGGAGTTCAGTGATTTTTATATTATTTTATTTTATGACTCTACAGTTTCGGGTACACATTAGCCATCTTCAGGAGCAAAAAAAAAATATTCAGTTCAAATTTAAATTTATACATATATTTAGCCTTTCAAATACATGTATAAATTCAAATTTGAATTAAATAATTTTTTTCGCTCCTGAAGATGGCTAAAGTGTAGCCGAAACTGTAGAGTCAGAAAAAAATATAATTAACTGAATTCCCTTATTTCCACTACTTATATAAGAAATAAAGGTTGAAGTGAAAGAAGAGACAACAAAACAATATCAGATTGGACAATTTTGACTCCAAAAAGCCTTGAATATTAATGGCTCCAGCTTCGTTGATACTGTCGCATAAGGGTAAAATTTGTCTCATTGTAAATCTGTTACAGAATAAATCATTTTTCAATTAGTTCTTTACTACAAATCGATTGTAAATAATTGAGTGCAAGTAAATTGACATGAGGAATATGGAAAAAAAAACCAATGGATAGGTGTATTGAATATTTTTTGAATTTAACCAAAGAGAAATTAAGGTACACATATGCATGAATTAAGCGGGATACGATTTGAATATGGAATATCTAACATTTGAGTATTTCCTTCAAATTTTTGCTACCTCACGCAACCTGGTAGCTAAGTTGTTTACGGCTGTAACCTATTCATAATCTGGGGTTCCGCATTTAAATCTTATGTAAAACAAATATTTGTGTTTATCGTTAAAATTTACTAATTTTTTATTTTCTTTGAAAATTTTGTTACTTGAAATAAGAATCAATTGTTATGGTCTTGGCAGCCTATTTATAGTGTAGCTGGATATTAATTTTATGTAACGAATTTATATTTGAATCGATAAATGAAATATTTTTTAGAGCCTGTTCAAAAAAGTGCTAGTGATGTGGGTTCAAACTTCACATTGATTAATTTATTAATCTTGTCGGACTTTTTTTGGGATGAAGTGAAATTTTTTATTCAGAATGTTTATTACTTAATAATAAATAAATTTAAGGTTGCAGCGTACGCAAAATGTGAATGTTAAGACTGTGAGATTCTTTTTCGTCAAGTATGAATGTTTGCGTTCATTAGTGGCTAATCCAAATTTTGTTGGGATGTTTTCTTAAAGAAATTTTTTTTTCAAGTAGGATTGTCTTTCAACTTATAATAACTTTTGTTGATAAATACTTCAGTAGCTAAGCTATACCATCATCATAGTACTCTGGTGAGGATAGCTTAGCTACCAAAATGTATTTAGTAAAAGTTATTATATTGTAGAAAAGCAATGATTGGATTTAAGTCATATAAGTCCTCACGTGACTCATATCTTTCATATGTCAAATTTAAAATAACTAATTAATTCTTGAAGAAATTCAGTAAAAATAATCTGAGAATATATGAAAAATATGGAGAACAAAATAATGAAGCTAAAAAAGAGAAAATGTTCTCTTAAAAGTAACCAATGGCAACCCTAATTTCAAGAAAACTTTTACCAATAAATGAATGAAAGTGTATGCGTTGTTAGGAGTATAGTAAGCAGTACTGTAGTGTGTATTGTAGTGTTATTTATTTTTGTTTTGGTCATAAATAACATAATTTCTACAACTAGGAAGCAAATTGCTTTTACGATGATTTAAAAACGCAAATAAACTCAACAAGACAACAAGGCACGAGGCGTTCCAAAAATAGCCTGAAATTCTTAATTTAGACCTATATGCTATATATAGCAATGATTAAAACCACTTACTTAATATAATAGTTGCAAAATTATCCGTATAATTTCTAGGCGAGTTCAACATTGGCTAGCATATGGGAGAGTACATTCTTAGGCCAATTTAACTACGAACACTTGTCAGCCGCGATAGCGCAGATGTCAAGTGACGGCTAAAGAACCAATAATGCAGATGTTCTAATGTGGTCGGCCAAATCAGTGCCAAGTATACAAAATACTAGATTGGTGACCACAAAGTAATACACAAACAAAAAATCGTACCTCGGCAAAGAGTTGGTCGTCGAAATTTTTCTTTATTCTTATTTTATATGCAGGCTGTCCACTGGCAATACTACGCTAATTTTTATAGATATGCTTGATTCTTATCACTATATCTATATTAAAAATTGTGATACACTTTTAAAGGATGTCCATTTATGTGGTGGGGATAAAATTCGATTTCTATAAAAATCCTAAGGACATAATTGTAAACAGGCACATAGTTATATTTTATATATTTTGCTAAAGCCCAGAGCTCTATGGTGAATTTATATATTCGGGCTATTTTAACATATTTTTTGCGTATTCCAGATATTTTTTTAGAATCTAGAAATTGCCAAGCAATAAAATAGTAGAGACAAAAAAAATCGGCACACAAATTTAGGCTTATTAATACAATATAAAAAGACATTAAAAATATTACTGTGACAAAAATAAGACAGTAGGTATAAATGAAAAATTGAAACTACACATCATATTATTGGATAAGCTCCAAAAGGATACTAGTAAAATAAAACAAAATACCAGTTTTACAATAATTCTTCAGATTTTTACACTATAGGGTTTTGAAAAAATTATGTGAAACAGTAATGATTTTTGTACATGATTTCTTGTCTTCCCGTGTTTTTTTTTTTAATAATTGATACAAATATCTACTTGGATTGGATTTATCAAGATTCTCAGTTGAACAATATATCATTTGGATTATCAAATTTTTTGCTTTTCTGTGCTAAGAAATTTTATAAAAATATACTTTGTTGTATATTCCAATACAATTTTTCAAAATTTACATTTATATTCCGAAAGAAATAATATCACAAAATGAGTACTCCTGAATAGAGCAGGAACCTGAATATAAAAAAGAGTAAGATTATCAATCACTTATGTCAAAATGGATTGAAAGTGAATTAAAATAAGTGAGATAAAATTTTAAAAGTTACTTCCCGTAATATTGTAAGTTGCATGTATTTAAATATATTTGACGTTTCGGCGACACTGGGTCTTCCTGCGCAGTGTCACCGGGACGTCGACAATGCAACTTAAAAATATCAAATTAAACTTGTTTATTTATTTCTATTTATACCAGCAGTAACAAAAGTGAAGTTATAGTAAACATTTGATAAAATTACTTATTTACTATAAGAATTTTATGGTTTTTATTTAAACAATATAATTTCTAATAGCATTAGTAAAATAATTTACTACACTAGTATAATCAATAATAATAACAATTAATAAACAATTAAATCGCAAACCTTTAATCGTAGTGGCCTCACTATTTTCTTTATTAGACTGTATCTTCTCAATGAGCAATTCCAACCTGCTACTATTCCCTTTAAACAACATCATATCTCAACATCCCTTGATTCGGCACTGTTCACTCTAACATGTACTACAACTCTTTTGAAGTTCGCGGTTACAGAAGCGATTGTAGTGTGGTGTACTTTTCGTGCAAGTGGTATGGAAGGCACGAGCCGACAACAACTAAGAAAGCGCGCTGGCGGAAGACTGGAGTGGAACTCCCGCCCCATGATTCTCAGGGTCAGGGACAAAATGAGTAGTGGCGCTCCGTGGAGATGGAAGTGCTCAAATCATAGCACTACTTAAGAAAAGTAATTCGCGGATGATTGATTAGGTAAAGACAGGAGAGTTACTTCACCTATAATTGAGTCATTCAACTACCGTATTATATGTTACATGGAATATGGCAGAATATTTCATATTCTTCGGCTTCTATAGAAATTGATCGCTTTTTTTTAACCTACTGAGCATGATTTTCAGAGCTTTATTTTACAAATTATGCCATTTGGTAATGGATCTCATTTGAAGGAAGTACAAGTTTGATAAAATTTTTTGAATTGAAATCTGACCATTAGAGCTTTCAGCAAACTAACAGTACATAAGGCTCTCATAAAATTAAGATAGTTCCTAAATTTGAAGTGATTACACACTTTTCTCGAATTATGAATCCTATACCTACTAATTAGTAATTACTATGCCTCGGGGCCCCTTGAGGCTGGGGCTTCTGGTAATTTGTTTTACTTACTCTATTACTCTAATATTACTATTACTTGAAAAATCTTAAAAAAAAAACCTAAACCGACTTCAACATAGACTACAAAAAAGAAAGAAATCAGTATTTTTGAATTTTCTACGATTTTTGATTCCTTGAAGTCGGCTCCAATGTAGCAGTTGAAGTAGATAGTGCATCTGTCTTATGTTCTCATTAGCAGACTTCAAGGTGTCGAAAATCATAGGAGATTCAATAATATTCATTTCTTACTTTTCGGTGATCTATGTTGAAGTCGCTTTTTATTTTATTTTTTTTTTTAAATAATTCATTTCTTATTTTTCAGTTGGAGAAAAACTCCAGAAGCACTGAACATCTTCAACACATTATTGATCTCTGAAGGAAGTCACACCCATTGAGAAAGTCCGGTTATAGTATATATATAATATAAAATTCCATCCCCTATTTTTCTACTCTATTTTCATACTTCGGGGTGGAATTTGAATGGGATTAATCTCAAAGTATAAACTATTTAATGAAAAAATTATGATTGCACCTTTATTTCACCCTAAGGGGTGTAATTTTTCCTTTAAATTCAAATGGAACTATTCTCGAGTTATATAGCCAATCCAATAAAGAAAAATTAAAATCGGTTCACAATCATCGAAGATATCACGTAACATACACACAAGGAGTGGTTTTTTTCTTTCAAATTAATATCCTCTTTCTAACGAAAAATAGGTCCACGGTACATAAAAAATATGTACTTACAGACGAATCTCTTTTTTGAAATTGGCTAAAAAAATGAATAAATAAGGCCTGAATTTTAGAAGATCTAGTAAGATACCTGGCCGGATTTTTCTGTTCATGGTGGTGCCACTTTGCTTGTCATTTGAATTTAGGGGTAGTTTTGCTTTAAGACCAAACCTATTTTATATTTTTCCTTGCAAATTGATTAGTACAATCAAAGGTCGTGGGTTTAATAGATCACTTTCAATGGTGGATCAAAGGTCATCGAAAAGGAATTTTTTTTTTTGCTGCAATTATTTCTTGAACTCAAATATAATACATTTTTTATTCAACTACTATTTTGCAGGGGGGAAATATATAATAAGTTCGATATTAAATTGTATAGTAACTAGAATAGGTTTGCACTCATGCATTAAGCTCGTCGATACTGAAGATAAAAAACTATGTCAGCGGCTCTCAAAATATGAGACCACCATATGGCACATCTAATCAATATCGCATCTCTTCACAAACAAAAGCTAGTAACGGTGAAAGTGAAATTTAATTTATTTAAATTTTATTCTTAATTATTGATTCTTATTAAAAAAAAATAGATCGTTACGTATACCTTGGAAAATTTCATCAAATTCAGTTGAAACACCTAAGAGAAGGTAGTTCCACAAAAATTAGACGAGCGAGCGAGTAAGCGAACGACATACATACATACACCTATATAAATGAAGGCAATTTTTGTCATTTATGACCTCTGTCTGAAATTTATATGGCAAATTTTAAAATCAAAGAATGTTACACACACATGCCCAAACACTTAGGCTTGTCTGTCGACGAGCTAAAAACAAAACTATCTCGAAATTCAGGATTCTTATTATGAATAAATGTTTTCGTGATCGTCAACTGCAAAAAAATACAAGCACAAGTTATATGCTAGTTAATAATACATAATTGTATCAGTGAATGTGGCGCAATCGGTAAAGGCTCCGACTGTTATTCTGTTGGCTTAGGCTTATTCTCGAGTGCCACAATTCCAGATTTTTTCAATTTTATGAATGAAAAAATATTCATCTATTAGTCTTGAATATCTATTTGTAGCTATTATATTGTATGCGTATGTGTTCTATTGTCAAATAACGCGCCAGCCACAAGATTTGAAGTAAAACTTTTGATGTAATATTTTGGAAAGAGGGGGTCACCCTCTTGCATTTGAAAAATGACATGCATGTCCATTGTCTGTTACAAGATGCAATTCTTTCGATATATGTGACTTTTTTCTATCGATTGGTTAGCTATCAGAATAAAATGCTATTGATTTTCATTATGATTTATTAAATAGTTATTACTTTCAAGAGATTTACAACGAGTCTCAGATTTATGTATCATCCCTTTAATTTATTTTTTGGTAGACGTTGCACCAAAATCTAATCTATAGACAAAAGTTGCTTGGTGTCGAGGGGGACATCTGATGATGATCTCTCCTCATTGACCTTGAATAGATTTTTTATGGCTGTTTCAATGGTAATTTTTTTAATAAGTTTTACTCAAATTTAAAGCATGATATCTTAGGAGAAAGCAATTGGTGAGAAACTTTTCGGATTAACAAAAAATGTCATATTTTTCTATGTAATAAAATGATATTAAAAATTGGAGTATTCCATTTGATAAAGTAGGGAATATTTTATAAAACCCAAAAAAAAAAATCGATTGAGGATCAAAAAGAGCAAGAACTTTTGTTTGAACACGATTTTGTTACATGTACCAAAAGGAAATTATTTGGGACACGTACAGATATGAGAAGCGAGTTTTATATTAATGATTCAAATATTTTTTATGTATTAATATAAAATAAAAGAGTAAAAACGCAGCCTAAACCACGAACTGAATGCTCAAGCTGTGACTTTTTGCGAATTTTATTAAATTTAATGCTCATCTTTTATCAATCATAGAATATATCAGAAATTTGTGGATTCAAATTCAGTTTATTTTTAGTTACAAAATGAATATCATCCATATTATATGAAATATCCTATTCCAATAATACCTAAAGGTAATTTTTATTTATTGATGACTGTTTTACCTCCTTGGGCAAAATGCACATTTCAATAATATAAACAACGGTTCAAATTAAAAATATCGTTCAAATATGATATACAATTTACATTACATGTTCAACTACAAACAACAAATGGAAAATAACATCAACAGTGTACCTTTTATTGAAATATTAATATGTTGAATAATCAGCAGTGGTAAACGAAATAATTCGAACTGAAATCTAAAACTGCAATAACAATAATATGCGCTAGAAAAATTTTATTGCAGGATTATCAAACTCATAAACGTGTATATTTATTGCTAAATTATTTTTAAATGAAACAATAGCGAACCTCTTATGGGAAATTGACATTACTGTCAAAAATTAATATTATGCGCATTTATATCGTTGATAAGGGGCCGTTTATGATATTGGGAAAATATTTAAAGGAGATAAAAATTTAGTACCTATACATATGCATTTTCTAGAAAAAAAAATAGATCGTATATTTCAAACATTCCATATTATTGCAAAGTTTTGAGATATTACTAATTGAAATAATTTGGCAAGTGAAAATCATTGTTTTATTTACAGTTCTTTGAATGTTACTTTCATATTTTGAATATACTTCGCTAAATTTTTGAAGACAGAACGTTCCATGATTCGATAAACATAGTTGAGAAAATTTCAACTTGAAATACACCAATACCTTGTATCCGTGAACTTATATGACATACCTATTGCATATGTTTCGCAAAAAGGCAAACACCAACAAACCATAAAAAAATATATGAGTTCTGAAATATCAAATTCGTTATTTCAGTGATTTATTGTTTGGTATAGCCCACAACAAGAAATTGGAGTAAATTTCTGGTTTGAACTTCTTAGTTTCCGAGGGTGACAAATATATAAAATCCAGAGAAAGTTTTCTGTTACCAATAATAATAATTCAAAGATTTATCCTACAAAATATTAATCGAAGCTCCTGGAGACTTCAACGTAGGATCAAGCGCAGCAACTCAATAAAGAATTCTTCCCTAAAATCTGTAGAATACTGTTTTCACGTCATTCTGCAAATAAAGACATCAAAGTGAACATTAACGTCAGAATAGCGTGTCCACAATTTTCACAAGCAGCGCACACGTGAACGAGATCACGCAGTCGGAAGCATGGACTATTAAAGGGTCCCCACTTCACCACGTGGTGAACAGGAAGTTCGAAGACTCGCTACCGACAAACACTAAGTAAGGAGAATCCGCCTTCAACTGCCTCGGCCAATGGCAGTGGGCGAAGCACCCCGAAACCGCCATCGAGACGACTTGAACACGGAGAAGTGGGTAACTGAATCATTTCCAAAAATATATATGGGATAAAAAAAGTAACATGGAGCCTAAAGATTTTAAATATGAATATAAACCACCTCTACGAATATACAATTATACCACAGTAAAAACTGGTTGGAAAGACAATTTTACTTACAAAATATCTTGAACCAGTTAGTTTATTTACAATCCAAAATATAATCGATACTTTGAATATGGTTTCAATAAATTTGTGGGTATTTACTTATTTATTTTCAATCAGTAAAGGGCATTTTTCTATTTGGTGTTTTTAATATTACTTTATGAGAATCGCTCGGTTTCCTAAAGTACCTACCTATATTAAAAGGATTCATTGAAAAAGTTATTGCGAGCAAAGCTGGTGTCTTTATTAAATAATATTTTCATAAGTTCCGCAGTTACTTTTTTGAGTGAAAAGATCATTGAATTGAGGATATTTTGAAAACGATGCCTAGCGTAGTGATGCCGATTGTTATCAATGTCGTTTGTATTGATCCATGGACAATATAATATCTGGAATCAAGCAGTAGTTTTCATTCTTTTTGATTTTAATTGTTCGAGAAGGGATGATTGCAGGATAGACGTCAGGTGTCGCCTTCAAAATTGGCGTCGGTATGACTGAACAATTCATAAAAACTTCGCAGTGTCGTTTCTGTATGAGGAGATTATTAAAATGACAAACAATTTGTACATTCAAATATATATAATTTTTTAATATAAATATCAAACTTTCAGAAGTGCGTATAAGCATTATTAAAAATGAAAAATAAAATCATCTGTTAGTCTACCAATTTTTAAAACACTGAATAGGCTCCGGAAAATTGATATATTCACACCTTTTATTTTTTCTCTTGAAAAGGTAACATTCAATTTTGATGAAAAATCTTTATGATAACCACAGTGTGCATATTATTTTAGAAAAAATCCCTCAAACAGTCGACTTATTTGACAATGATAGTTATACTTCGACTAATTTACCCAATATCTTTATCTATTATAGCCTATGTACTATTCTGATACATAAGCTATAACATTGTACAGTTTCATCAAAATCCGTCCAGTAGCTTTTGCGTGAATGATTAATAAACATCCATTCATCCTCACAAACTTTCACGTTTATAATATTAGTGGGATGGTCTCTGAGAAAAATATATGACGGGAAGATTGAAACAGAAATATATCGAATTGATGTTTTCTGCTTCTCCAATTAATCATAGGTAATTATGTGTTGGTGTTTCAAATTCTAGAACATATTTCTTTAATTAAATAAATTTAGTAACAAGTTCTTATTTAAAATCTGGAGCTATTATTACTTATAGACTTGCGTAACTTATTCGTGATTTACATTCTATTTTAGTAAAGTTAGATAAAAAAATGACAAGATCATAATGACCAATTCTTGATTAAAAAAAAATATATTTCTCAATGAGAGAAACAAATAAATGAAGTGTCTTGGGATTTGTCGAAGAAAGGAAAAGTTGTTTAATTGGAAACAATGAAATAGATGAATATGTTCAGAAACAACAATTTAATAACGATTTTCCCACATAAATAAATAAGGCAGCCCTTCAAACCAGATCTCCAGTAATTCTAATCGTCACATCGGGTGGCTTTTTATATTTTCGAACCTAAATATACTACATGTAAACACCGATTATTTCATATGCGCCGACCTCGTACACCTATTATTCTAAATGCGCCGAACATCGATTTTATATGCGTCGACCAAGCACGCAAATTTTTTGTACCAACCATGCACATCTTTTATTCTATATGCGTCCACTGCGCACACTAATTGTTTTATATAAGCCGACCGCGCATCCTGATTCTTTCGTATGCACCAAATGCACAAACCAATTGTTTCATATGCACCGATCGCGCACGCTAATTTTTTTTATATGCACCGACCGCGTATGCCAATTAAGCCGAAGAATTTTCATAAGGTAGTAAATTTCCTCTTTGTTTTTTCTTGTTTCTGTAATAAGTGATAATATCTCATTATTTAAGGTGAGCATATATTGTGCGCTGTTTACCAAGTAATGAAATATACCTCATCGAAAATATATAATATTTTTCATTTCCAAATTAAATTGTTAAAATTTAATATCAAAGTGTGTCATTGCCTGTAACAATTTCATCCTTCGCTTCTTCCAAAAATTAGTTATTAAATTATTAGAAGCGACTAATCTACAAGTATACGAGAATAAATATAAGATATCTCATTTTTGGGGCTGACTGAACTATTTTGTACTTTATAAATTGCACTTGCACAGTTATATTTCTCAAGCTATATAAATATAATATTTCTTCTAATATAGTTATATTATTGAAAATAAAATTTTCGGTTTATTGGAATTTAAAACAAAAAAAATTCAGTTGAAAAGTCTGTAAGAATTTTTGTCTTTGTAACTTTCTAGAATTGCAAATTACAATACCTTCTTCAGTTGAATAAACAGTATAAGCTTTACATTTCTCGGTAGTTAACCAATTTAGTTAGCATAACAGTTTCTTCTTCTCGATTCTAATCCGCAAAAACCAAATCTTCAAGTTTAAAGATCGTGCGACTGACACACTGAAGAAAAACCAACACCACTTCCATCAGCAAGCGAAGAAATGTTGGTGTAGGCTCTGGTGGTGCTAGCCGATGAATGAATCCTTGCATAAGGTGGCAGATTCTTTCTTAGCGTTTTTACGGAGATGAGATCTGAGAATGTTGCTCCTTCCCACGTTCTATATAGGGTTAAATGCTAGAATCTAACCGTCACCGAGCCTCTACGGAGCAGTGAATCAGTGTGCTGGTGGTCAGAGCGCTACCAAGAGTTCTTTGCGATTGTACTTCTTGTCGCTGGAACTAGCCAGTAGTGTCTAACTGAGATCATCGTACTTGAGCAGGATGCTTGTGATGCTCACTTAGGTGCTGTGAACAAAAAACCTAACACCAAGACGCAAAAACTGCCCAATCGGCAAATTAGACTTTACTATAGGTATTAACATGCTTTAATACCACTTTCCTGGATTTTTAATGAATAATGATTATTTTGAGCAAAAACTCAAATTTCTTCGACAAGTCGATAATGGAACAACAAAATATGCATTAAGTCAAATATTCTGACTGTCGGTAGAATTACATGAATGTATCAAAATATTTCTTAGCAGCGTTTTATGATACCATATTGGGTATATAAAACCCTATTTGATATTTGTCTGTATGTTAGTTCTATTTTAGAATTTTTCGAAGCTATTGACATGATTGGCGTAGTTATGGATCAAAATGATAAAAAAAATAATATTCATACCTACTTTTGAATATTACAAACTTTTTTCAATTCAGGCTCTTTTAGAAATAACACCGAATCATCGAAATAGACTTGAAAAACTATGCCCTGCTTTACTCCACATAGATTATGACCCGACCAAAAGTAAATTTCTCTCATTGATAGAAAATTTATTACAACATATTTTCATGGAATGATTGAAGAAATTTATATCGACAAACTAACTAGCTTCATGTTTTGAAAATGAAGTAATTTCAATGATACCCGTCGCCTTCCAAACACTGATATTTATATATGGAAATTACTTCTACCAAAAAACTCTTGCGTATGCGATCTTCAGTTCGTTATTTTTTTGTTCTTGATTTCTATAGATTTTAATTTGTATATTCCCTCCTTTGGATATGTTTACAAAAATAATCAAGTATGTAAGGGTAGCATATTGTAATAGTTAGTCGATGTCATCTGAAACATTTTATTTATATACAAAGCAGGTCATCTCCTCAACTGAAGTTGGCACGAACTTCGAACCAAAATTCAACCAACAATCTACACCGAATAACTCTACCTACAAAAATCTCTTGCCTCATCCACATTAAAAAAAAAATATACGGATATGAGGTTTGTTCAAGAAAAAACCATGCAATCCTGGAAATGCCAGAATTTCCATAATGCAATCAACGACGTTTTTCCAATTTAACACTGATTTTGATTTGGAAACAAGATCAAATTACAGAGAGCAAGATTTAGGGAGTTAAAAGGTTGGGGAAGGACAGTCTTCTGATTGTTGACACAAAAACCACGAATTGACAAGGCTGGATGAGCAGATGCATTGTCATGATGAAGAAACATGCATTATTACGCCACATGGTTCCTTTTTGCGTTTCCGTTAATGTTTCTCCCAGTTTTAAGCAAAATTTTAGACTAGACATCTATCAAATAATTTGTAAAAGAAACAACTGACGATCGTTAAAATATCCTCCTTAACGCACTTCTATTAGAATTATCTCCACAAGAGATTTAATTTGATATCAAACACGATAGAGCCAAATTACTTATTTTAAAAAACAATTCATGAATATTTGCATGTGATGTGAAAATATAAATGATAATAATCCTAATTTCACATTTAATTCTCATTATTTCTTTGCTTCAGGAAAATATAACGAATTTTGTAATAATAAAAATTTTGATAATTAAAAATGAACCGTTTATAATTTTGGAAAATGTTTCTTCTGAATGTTCTGCCAAATCATTCAAGGATCAATTTTAATTTTTTCATATTTCAAGATAAATACTACCGTTTATAAAATAAACGTAAAAAACTACAAAGTATCACTGGTTAAAAAAAGCTCATCTATAGACTTGAACCTAGCTTTTTGATGAGAAACTTAAATATAAAATTTCCGTCAAAAATTCGTACTCGTTTTCGTTATCGTGCTTCCACACACACTGACAGACAGACCGACTTTTTTTAAAATTATGTTCTCCGGGTTTACTAGTGTCTAAAACGTGAAGATTCATAAAAATCTCGAATTGTCAAAAATCTCGATTAAAATACTTCCCCTATTATATTGTCTGCCTCTTCTTCTGTTTCCGCCTGGTTCCCATTGAAGAATTGCCCTTACGGTGTCTTCTTCTCTTTTTCTCCATATGTGTCCTAACCATTTCGTCCTCTGTTGTTTTATTTTCCTTACTATATCTTCTCCTTGCAATTCTTGTTCTATTTCATGGTTCATTAGTATTCTATACTCGTTTTCTGTCGCTTTTACTAGTGCTGAAATAGTTCTCACTATTTTTCTTTCTACTATTCGCAAATCTTCTTCATCTTTTTTGGTCATTGTCATTGTTTCTGCAGCGTACATTATTATCGGTCTGATTATTATTCTATATACTTTTAATTTTGTTTTCTTTGTTAGATTTTTATCCTTGAGTAATTTTTTATTTGCGTAAAAGGCTCTGTTCCCTGTTAATATCATTTCTTGGATTTCTGTTTCCCTGTCTCCTTTATTTGTTTATTTGATAGCATAATGCTTGGGTATTTGAATTTATTCACCTCCTCAAACTGTAGGTTACATATTTTTATATTTCTACTTCCTGATTTTTTTCCTATCCTCATTAATTTCGTTTTGTTCTCATTGATTTTTAAGTCCATTTTGTTTCCTTCTGTTACTATTTCTTCGACCATTTCTTTCAATAATTTCCTATTTTTTTGCCAATACTATATCGTCTGCATATGCTATTATTTGTTCGCCTTTAGTTCTGAGTGTTCCTTTGTTCAAATTCCTCATCACATATTCTAACGCTATGTTGAACAGAGTTGGCGATACTGTATCTCCTTGTCTTACTCCTTTGTTTATTTCGAATTCCTGAGATTCTTCTTTTTGTGTTTTAATTTTGGTTGTTGTTCCACTTAATGTCATCAAGATCAAACTTTTTAGTTTAGCTGTTATTCCAAATTCTTCTAGGGCTGTCATAAGTTTTTCTCTTTTGATCGAGTCAAACGCTTGTTTAAAATCAATGAATAATAAATCTATGTTCAGTTTATATTCATGTGCTTTCTCTATTATCTGTTCAACTGTATGTATTGCGTCTGTTGTTGATCTGCTTTGCTTAAATCCGCACTGATGCTGCCCTATTATGTTTACTGTTTCTTTCTGGACTCTTTTTTGTATTAGTGTTGACATTATTTTATATGTCGTGTTCAGTAGCGTTATACCTCTATAATTTTCGCATGTTTGTTGATCTCCTTTTTTGTGAATTGTGACTATTTGTCCTCTTTCCCAATCCTTTGGCATTTTTTCTGTTCTCCACACCTTCATTATAAGTTTATATATATATTCGTGTAGTTCATCTCCTCCATATTTTATCAGCTCTGTGTTTATTCCATCTTTGCCTGGAGTCTTCCCATTTCGCCTGCTTCTTATTATTTCTGACTTTTTCTTTTGTTGATTCTTCTAATACTCCTTCGTCCGCAATTTCATCTTGTGTTGTAATATCCACGTTTTGTTGCCGTTTCTGTTAGCAGGTTTTTAAAGTATTCTACCCATGTTTTTTTATATCGCTCATCGTTTTCTGTTTTGTTGCCCTTTGCTTCTTTTATACAGTAGACTTTTGGTTTGTATGTTCTCTTTTGTTCATTTATTTTTTTATAGAACTATTTCAAATTTCTATTCACACTTTCTTTCTCAATATCTGTTATTTTATCGTCTATCCAATCTCTCTTGTTTTTTCTTAGAATTTTACAACACTTCTTCCTTATTTTTTTATAATCTTCTCTGTCTTCTATCCTATTTGTATTCATCCACTTCAGTCTTGCATTTTTCTTTCTTAATACTACTTCTTGGCACTCTTTGTTGAACCATGTTTTTTTATTTTCTTGTTTTTCTCCTCCTATCCATTTTTCTGTAGCTTGGTTTTATACAGTTGTGTATCATGCCACTTCTTCTCTACATCGTCTTCTTCTTCATATTTTTCTTTGATGTGTTTCTCTATTTCTTCCTTGTACGTCTTCCTTGTGTCTTCATTGCTTAGATTTTCTATGTCCCATTTAGTTCTCTTGTTTCTTTCCTTCTGATTTCTTCTTACTTTTATATTATATAGGTCGGGGAATTAAAAAGATATAAACAATTTGAAAAAAAAGGTTATTCGGAAGATTGCGACAATTACATATAGCACTGTCACCCACACATCACTGAGCCGTTCCGGTCGAGTATTTCAAAAATTTGGTCATTTTTTGAACAGACTTCGTATATATGGATATTCTTCAACCCACGTTTCCATCATTTGGTCATTTATTATTAATTGTTTTATGTGTCACACTACTTGAAAAATCTTTTGGTGACTTACACAATGATGTAGTTGAATTTTTAACACAATTATGTTCTGTAAATGTAAATTTTAATTTGTATTCACATTTATTCTAGGATCATTTCAAGACAGTACTTGGAAGAACAATACAAAAACTTTATTTATGAAGAAATCGAGGCGATTAATCCTCAACACTTTTTGAAAACAGTTTTTTAATCCTTTGAATTTTCTTCGATCATTCTGCAGTCTTGAAGAAACAATGGCACAAGTCGGAATATTTATTTCAAATCGATTTGTTTCTTTGAATTCTTGGAATACTGAGCACCTTATATATGTAACATCTTTCTCTGGTTGGATGGTATAGTAATCTTTTATCCATTATTTTCTTCACATCATTGGTTTCACACGATCTAAAATGTGCAGTTTTCTCATGGTTATCAGACCAAACGGTTGCCGATTTTCACGCTGCTTACTTGTATCGAAATGGAAGAAGATTAACTCAGAAGTATCTGATCTTGGATATTTCTATTTTATAGGTGTCTTAGAAGTAAAATCAATCGACGTTGCTGAAAATCATCACAGCCCATTTCCTACAGTAATTTTTTCTTGAGAAAATTCAAGTTATTTAATTGAATATTTTTTTTAAATAGACATAAATACATCTCACGTCATATTTAAACTCATATATACAAATTACTCAACTTCCAGAACCGGCCTATAAATTTAAATATGGAATAGAGCTTTGTGATTTTGATTATCCTATTGAAATTCGGTATAATACACCCCAGCTCACAAACCCTTAAAATATCCCAATTATGTTTTGTTTCAGAATGATACAAGAAATCATAATGGATATTTTGATACTGGTATTGATAGGAATTTATAGAACAGTTAATTTATATTTAGGAATTAGTTAATGCTTACACACGTATCGCATACAAAAATTTTCTACATTTTTAAAATTTTCAAGTACCTAGGAAGACAGCACAGGGTTTTATAAATAACCAAACAAATGGATCAGTGACAATTGTTACCAGCATGCATTCACATAAACTCTAATTTAGATAATGACACATAGCTGCCACGCTTTTGTATGATGGTAGATCTTGAATATGTGGTGTGGACGTCTAGTTTACGCATTACTGGTAATGTGTAAGCAATCAAGTTCAGGGGTGGCAGTAGGGGAATAATTTTCAATGTCTCTTTTTTGATTTCTAAAAGCGATGATAACAATAGATTTTTTAGTTGTTGACGTCAAAAATTATAATTTTTTATGTAGCACAAATTCGGACATACAGGATTGTTATCTCTAGAACTATAAGAGATAAAAACTAAATTCGCTAAAAATCTGCTATAGTATTTCAACTTGTGTGGGCAACAAAATTTTTCTAGAATAATCTGCCCTATAGTCTCCAACTAATCTGACGTTTAGATTTGAGAATCATCTCACACCTATTTACAAATGTGTTCAAGTGTAACGAAACAGGCAAACAGTAAGTTAGGGGATTGATGACGATGATTACTGGTGGTCATTGGTGCATTGGTGTTTAGAGTTAGCAGCTGTCGCCTGCCAAATGCACTAAATAATAACGTAATCAGTCAATTGGAACTTCTTTGATCGGATTTTTTCTTGGGCAATCATTAGATTAAATTACAAATAGAGAGAATATGCTTCTAGCCGGATGTCTTAACACCTTGACTGTTTTTGAAGATTTTCAAATTGGAGATATTTATTCCTGATATGCGAATTGGACTCGTGATCAAGAGCTCCATACAAATCACGAATTTAGCTTGTATTTTTACGTTAGGAACTTTGCTTTCTATAAAACTCAATTAAGCTAGATCAGTATAATTTTCAGAATATTTGTAGAACTTCTCATGACACTTATGAAATATTTTTGCGGACTACCAAGCATAGAACCAGAATGGACACAATTTTAAAATTCTCAAACAATGCCCTTTTAAATAGAACTCCACACTCACACATGTCATACGGTTAACAAACAATTAAGGTATTACGGTGTACAAAAGTGCTAAAATATTTGAATTTTATATTACTAGCGATAGTTTTGATATTTTTTTATAATAAGGAAACGAAGAGTATTTTTGAATGACGATGAAATTAGTGCATTTCTTATCAAGAATAGTCTGAAATGGAGTGATTGAATCTGAATCAATTCTGTGACCAATCCCCCTTGTCCGAATGGTTCGAATCCCATGGGTGGCCCTCGCTTAGTCGCAATGCACCAACACCGCTAACGCAGCGTAAGCCGCGGGCTATCGCATAAGCGGCACAAATAGATCATGAAACTGAATCTGCCATGCACCGTCATCATAGGGAAATTTCACTATTCTCACCGATTCACGCTACCAGCCTACGACTACGATACAGTTGTATACAACGAAAAAAAACTTACAAAAAACAGTTTTTTATTATTTTAATTGAACTATGTGTGAGAAACAGTTTTGAAAAGGTTTCTTTTGGTAACTGTTAGGTCAATTTTATTGTTTTCTAGTTTTATGTATACTGTGAAATTGAAATTTCAAATAACAAGAAAAGATTTCGTGGATATTCTCCTTTTTGTGGGCTGACTCAGACCCCCTACGATGATCAAAAAAAGAATCAGCAAAAACATATCTATGGAGTAGGTATTCCAAAGAATATAGAGACTTTTTTAAACCTTACAGACTAAAACAAAAATATCTCAAAACATACTTTTTTTAATTGGTAATTTACACATTGCAAAAAAATGCGTAAACTAAGCTTTACCACCATATATAATTATAAATGCGTAGTAGCCAAGTTTCATAAACCAAATTCCGTATTCCCGTGAATTCATGTTCGTAGCAATGTGCGCATCTATCACATATTTATTTATTGGATTATGTCAATTTGTGCTCTCTTGCTCTTGCTGCATGCTCAATAATTGTCAAAATATGAAAGTTGAGGGCCGTAAAAATTCAGACAGCAATTTTCCTAGCTCGTCAAATCTCTTCTCAAAATATTGGCTCTATATCACAATGTTTAAGGAGTTTACTTATCGCATATATTACTATCATCATCGTCTATATTTTATAGATAAGCAGACAGACGAATATTTCCAATAGATGTCTCCTAACTGGCTAGTAAATACAATAATTGTTATTTCTAATATTATTTATCTACAATGGCATTATTATTTGCATTGAGTGTGTACAATACGTGCGTGGTGCGTGTGCAAGTCTTCAATAAATAATTCTATTTGGTAGTGCGTGTGTCAAACATTAGTACGTCAGCTAATAATCAATTGGTAGTATAGATCCTGAGTTCACATACACAATGAGGCTATATCAACGGAACTGTTAATATCCCCTTTATCCTTTACGGATAATAGACTTGCTCCCAATCCCAGACTCCCTCGGACACAGTACGCAAAATCGTTTTCCCCGGCCCCAATCCAAGCAGTGTTTACTGCCCACTCGAACAAGGGATAACATACGACATTCGACGATTAGCAAGATTCAATCTTACCCGGATCGAAATACAATATGATGATACTGTTTTACAAGAAAGAATAGCTTATATTCTGTAATTGCCATAATTTCCAGTAAAGCTTCCTTGTTGACAACACTTTGAAATTAATTTTGTATGATAAAGAACACATTTCAGTGTCTATTGACTTGGGCAATTAAATTCAGTTCGGTGAGCTGTGTCGTTTCTAATTGATAATAATTTATGTAGTATTAGTTCTATAATTAATCTATATAATTTATTTTTAAAATTATTCCTGTAATAAACTCAACTTAAAATGAATGGTTCAGCGATATTTAAAAAAAAAAATTGCAGATTGATCTTGTTCTTGGTCAAGTTTTGCACATGCGGTCTTGATTTTGAGCGCGTAAGTGTAGGAAGTTGTCTTGGTCTTGCTAAAACGCAAGACTGAGATCAAGACTGCAAGACCAAGACTAATTTTGTTCCTGTCTACGTGTCACTCGAAACGTTTATTGAATATTGTAAGAAAGTGAGAGAAGATTGAGCGGTCGGAGAGTAGACAAGTCGGAGGTCAAAATAAATATTCTAGGAAAATAAACATTTTTTCGCAGTTATTATCAAGTGTAAAAGTTATAGTTATTAGTTCGTTTTGTTTACCAATTAACCTTTAATTTCTGGTTATTTTCAAATAATAGTGCCTATGTTTTATTGCAAGCCTTGAAAACAAAACTATTGATTTCAAAATTTTTTATCCACATCCTTTCAACAAATTTTGTCAAGATATTTTTTTTACAGTATTGTATAGACTGAAAAATTGAGTTCCTGAGAAAATACGAGACTTTCTTCACTATACGTTAATTTGATGGTTATATCTCTCAAAATTAATATAGCAGTAAATGCACCTGATCTATTCTGTTAGCGATACATGTTAAATCATAGCTTAACTTTGGTTTTTTTACATACTTTCAAGTAATAAAGACTCATATGCAAAACTTTTACAGGTGTCAGTCATGTGCGTCCTTAATTCACACCTTTTTCTACGCTGTGTGAGCCATCAAGTTCAAAGTACCAGTAGAAAAAAAGAATTGTACAACTACAAGTGTTCGGTGTATTCATCCTGCAAGAATTTATTTCAACGTAACAGAAATATTTCTCAATTTCGTTTTTCAAGTTCAAAAAATTTATTTTTTTATAGATTATTAATTATAAAAAAGCAATACTGAAAATGACATTAGGTATGAGATTTTTTCAATTGAGTGATGAATGATTGTAGTTCAGTTATTAAAGTTAAATTCCGAAAGCGAGATGTAGTAATTCTGGAATGATGTTTTTATGTTTGTAGGATATGTTTGGTCGTGTAGGGTTCAGACGGAGTTTGTAGATGGGAAGTGTTGTCGATCGGAGTGATTGTGGCGCCTGGCACACCGCCGTCGTCAATAGCGTCGGACAATTGCACAACGCCCATGCCGAACGATAGGCACCCAGGGACCAGTTACAAGGCACCAGTAATGCATTGAATTAGACAGTAATACAACAGCGTTGCGATTGCTCCCAACGGCCGCTGCCAACGTCGTTCTGGGGACATAGGCCAACCCCACGACCCACAACCGCGAAATGTCTACAGCTACAACTCGCACAGATGACTTTTTAAATTGTCCAGCAGAGACGACTGCTATTTTATAGCTGTCTAATAAACGGATCGTTTCATTATGACAACTTCTACAATTCACAAACCATCCTATAATCATTAAAATACAGAGTGATCCGAAATATATAAAAAAATATTGAGAGATCTGGAAGGCCGGGATACTGATTAATTTGAGAGTTGCGAGCATAGAGGAAAAAAAAAGAAAGCCTCAGGCAATACAATCTGAACGTACCTCATTTCAAATACGATAATGATATATGCATCATGAAAGAGCAAATAAATTTGAAAAAATTACTGATTTGGTCTCTGGATTTTTGGACTCCGAGAAACTTCATCCAATCCAATTCATATCATGGAATTTTTTGCGGCTGTTTTGCGATGCATCGTTCCAAAAGGCAGTAAAGAGGTTAATTCAAATATTTGTTCATAATTTACAACACTTTAATTGGTTCATTCTATGAGATTAAGTGTAATATAAATAGCTAAAAGTTATAAAGTGTAACTACTACCAGGAACGGCTTTATTTGATTCTTATTTTATGTTAATATAAATCAATAGTTCATATCACAACATTCATTACTTTCGAGACTATTTTATACTTTTTATTGCGATCTAAATTTTTGCCAATAAAATGAGCCTAATTTATTAAAAATTTCTTAGAAGCTAGTATTAATATCGATCGAATACCACAATTATAATTTTAATGGTAGTAAATAAAATTATATGATCGGCGAAACGATTTGCTCAAAACCAAATTTGGATTGTTTTCGGAACACTAAAATATTTTTAGTTGGCACAATCCTAATTTAGATATAATTGACCTATGGAGTTATCCCAGGATGAAAAACCAGCTGAAATTTCCAGCGATGGACTAAAATTTTTAAATAAGAATATGTTACTCAGCATCATCCATTAGTAGTGGCTATTTAGCTTTTAAAACGTATGTAAAAATTCAAATTCAAACTAAATAATTCCTTTCGCTCCTGAAGATGACTAAGGTGTAGCCGAAACTGTAGATTTAGAACAGAAAAAAATCATATAATTGACTGAATTCCCTTATTTTCACTACTTATATTCACTAATCCAATCAGCTTCAACCGGAAAATTTCAATATGTGTTCTTCACTATTCGATCTGTAAGAACCGGAATTATTATTAAACGAAGAACGATGGGAAATGTAATATTGTTTTATTATGGTGGTACTATATTGAATTTTAAAAGTGCCTTTCCTTCTCGTTTTGTTCTATCTTTTTTCGATACCTTTTCAGCACTCACCGAAATTTTTCTATAAACAAATACATTCTTACAGATACATCTGGTATATTCGTTCGCGAGTGCCGAGTGTTGTTAGGTACACGTTATATGTTTGAAGCAAAACTTTAGTGCTGTTTTGTGGCAATATCAGCTTCTGTGGGACCATTGGGGCATTGTTTCCAAACAATAACATTTCGCCTTACAAGCCGCGGTGGCACTAGCACACAGCACTACAGAGCACTACAGCTAGAAGACACGAGCGGATGCTGCCAACCCCGTACGGTACAGAAAGGTATTCTGCACTGCCACCTCGGGACGATGCTGCGATAGCACCCTGGTGAACTGGAAGAAGTTGGCCTAAGAAGGAGACATGATCCACAGGACATAATAGTTTTCAGTATGACATTAACGACAATAAGAATGATAATTTAATACGCCAGAAATAGATTCAATGAAATATTACAACAGCAGTATAACAGTAGGTAAGTGAAGGATATGCCGGCCGTTGGTTTGCACCAGGAAATTAATTGCTATGAAATTTTATTCGATTGCGAGTCGGAGCTGCAAGATGAATATTCTATAGCAAGGATGAAATCGGTAAAGCGTATTCTAACGTTTACAACCTAACTTATTTTATATAATAACTTTTATGATTTGGATTCCAATAAGTGTTACTACATTGTAATGAGCTTCAAATATAAAAGCAAAATTTTAGACCATCATGTATGTCTAAAATAGGTACAAATAAACCTGATTCCGAAGATTAGAACGATTTCCTTTCAATCTACACATTTATCCTCTTATTCCAGAGAATCAGCAGTTTTTTTTGAATCGGTTTCATTTGAAAATAGGAAGCGATATTCAAAAACTTCACTTCACAAAATCAAGATGGATGTAATTTCAAAATCCCAAAATAATGCCTTAAAATGTTATCCAACTTCTTTAGATGGAGAAATATTCATTCGTTTTTTTTTTTTTTTTTCAGAATATGAGATGAATTCATGAGCTAGAAACATACTTTATCCAATCAGTAAGCTGAATTTAGTAGAAAAAAAATTGAAATCTAGAATGATTAGATTTAAAATTCAAAATGGATAGGTGTAAAAATATATTTTATAATTACATCAAGACTTGAACAAAAAAAGTATATATTCAAAATAAAAAAGCTCTATTTTCTACCTTTATTATTTCAAATTCCAAATCACATTCTCTAGTTGTAATAAGAGGAATCACAATTACAAGCAAATCTCAACCTTATTGTTACAAGACCATGTACTGCATGGAGTGGGAAACTGAGTACAACTACCACTATCTCATGTTGTATTACTGATGTTATCTCTCTCTCTGAATCTCTGTAACTATGTCACACAGTGTTAATAAGTTTTTCTCAAAACAGAGTGTTTTTTTCTTATATAACAACCAAACTGAGATGTCGAAGGAATATTGAGTTACGAATAAATTTGATTAAAAGCAAAGAGATTATTTTGTTGCTCAGAATTTATTATTTATGCCACATTTTGATATTTAATAGCAGAAAATCTAGTTTTCTAGCCCTGTTGAAATAATAGTAATTAGGGGTTCCTATACAACATGAGATTCGTTTGACAAAGTTTCGCTTTAATACAAATAAATTATTTGAAGATTTTTATTGATTGTGTGGGTACAATCCGATTGGCCACTAAAAAGGCAAATGAGATATTTGCAACTTTTTGATTTTCAAAAGTTTCGCGTTCGATACGAGCTTTTAGTAGTTCATTCTTTAGCAAAATAATGTGTTGAATCAATTTTTGATAATAGAGATAGCTTTAACCCTCAAACTTTAATTTTTTAGTGAATCGAGTCATCATCACGAATTATATCAAAATAACATGGTTTTGTAAGTTTCTGGAAATTAATATACAATTTGTCATACTTTTCAGTACTGAAAAAACATACGGTTATTGTGATAAATTATACTTTGCGGAACTTGATACAAATCATCATCAGATCATGACAGCATCAAAATTAAAAGTAGCAGTTATTTAAATGAAGCCTCTTAGTTGGTATTTGAGTTACACTTCATGATAAGTAGTAATTAAAAACTGTTTGGCTCTATAATCAAAAAGATTGACTCAAGAAATCAATGCACCACGATACAAGATCTCAATGACTGGATGATTAAATATAATTCGAATGAAATGATATGCAACCGGAAGTACGAAAACAAAGTCAGACAATACCTAGTGTGAAGAAAGCTGTTACATTATTTTTGTACCTGAGCAAATAGTCACTAAATAAATCATGTCACAAACTTTTTTGACAATGATGAAATTGAAGGTGGATCACATCTAATGAAGTTTACTCCACTTCTAATCATAAATTATGGTTGGGATATTATTTACCGAGTTTGAAAGAGTCTAACGGTGCTACAAAGAAGATATCTGGATATAAGAATTAAATTTCTCCCCTGAAAAGTTGTATTAATGAAAAGTAGAAATGAGGAAAGGAAGATTGAAGGTGCAGTGTTGAACAGTGAAACATCGACGCAGAATCTTTTACCCAGACGTGTCGTTGAGCGACTCACATGTGTATACGGTACCCACAACGGTAACTTTTAATTCCCAATCTGACCGTCTCCTACTCATGCAAGCTTTTTTCTCCAATTTGCCTTGTTTTTGATTGCCTGGGTCGACCCGCAAATCCTCAGTGGCCTATAACCGCCGCCCGAATGGCCCTCCAAACACCCATAATGCCACTGCTAATGTTTCCTACCTGCAGAATTAACCTGAGGGATGCGACTACCAGTAATTAGCTGACATTTTTCCTTTTTTCCGCGTGCCGCAACACCGCTACTACTCTCACGTAATGTAACTAGACGCGACACTCCGTAATGTGCTCTTGTGTTTTACCCACTGCCACTGATCTAAAGCTCAAGCGAGCTGAAAAACATCTGAACTTAACCCATCTCACATTCAAACCAAACTCACTTTGCAAGTAAAGATTACAGGAAAAGTAGAGCCATGTCTAAAACTAATTTCAGAGGAACAGATAATTATGTAATTAATAGTAAAATCTTTCTACAACAGCCCAGATCAGGCATCACATAATATGAATTTAGTTTTGATTGAGCGTCTGAATTTATTTTTCCACTTGTGCAAAGCTAGAATAGCAGTAGGAGGTTAATTACAATTCATTGTTATTTGATATCATGAAATATATATATATCATCAACATTTAAACATAACCCATCCTAATTAAAACAGCACTCATTCTGCAGTCAGCTCTTTCATACTTAAGGTTATTCGACCTTAAGAGCAATACAAAGATAAGAATTAAAAATTTTAATATGTTGTTTTTGGGTATCTTACACATTGGACTGAATTTTTCCAAGAGTATTGAACGTCTTGTTTTGATTCATTAATTATTGAAAATGTAGTTTTTAATACAGACTAAATGAGACAATTTACCAGAACTAACCATATTATCATAATTTAACCAGAACTGCTAAAGATATAAATACAAAAAACTGTCATTTATATTAATCAATTCTATTACTATTATTGAAAAAGTATTCTGATCTGCAGTTTGGTAGATATTTCAATGCACGAAAATATCCTATTTGGCGACGTTAGATGCACTCAAATTACGGACGTACCTAAGTTTTTCGGAACCTTTGAAGTTGAAATTCAATAAGGATCATATTTTTTTGTTAAACTAAAAATCTTGAAATTCTTTATCAATAAGATCAAAATAAGAGTTGAAATTTATTTATGAAATGGTGTTGAATGACAAACATTACATATTATATAAAAAACATATAAAATAGAGAGATGTTTTTAACAAAAACGTATGAACAAACAAAAAATATAATGAAAAAATATCAATTAAAATAAATATACCGTCACAGATTCGAATTTGAGACAGTGGATTTAAAATGAAAAGTAGAAGGTATTGTAGAACCACTCCTGCGTCGGGCTAACACTGATTTCTAGCAGGCAACTGTCAGATACAATAAAAATACTGAAATCAAAAGACACTTATTTGATATTGGTATTGGTAGTGAATAAATAAAGAAGGATTTTAATAAATATCTTGTAATTTACAACACCTTACAGAGAATTGAATGGGTGCTTCTCCTATAAGGTGCGTGGCCATTTCCAAGGGTTGTTAACGTTTTAATTAATACTGATTGGACAATTTTTTATCTTTTATCTTATTTATCTTAGAAGCAAACAATACTCATATTTTGATGCACACTAGAATTTTATTAAAATAATCTGACTACTTTCAAATTAAGACTCAATAAAAATGATCAATGTTTTGAAGCTATAGAATGATCATGCACATAGCTCTATTTCTCTCCTATGAGAGTGAAAATGAACCTTTCTTTCTCAGAATAAAAAGATAAAACAATCGAAACAAAGCATTCACGTCTGCATCCAAATAAAAAAGCTATACCACTGTAAATTTGTTGTATGTGATATTTGATATTTTTTGCTTACCTAGTGAGTAAAATTCAACGGGTATATAAGATCCGAACACAGGTATTCATTTCATAATAGTGATATCAAATGAAAATGAATTATAAATAAACCTCCCACTGCCATTCTTCCTTTGAACGAGCGGAAGAACCAATTCAAAGATTGAATTGGAACAAAACTTAAAGATTCTGCGAAACCTGAACTGGGGGAGATTGTAGTCAATGTGGCAGCGAATTCAGGTGCGCCTTTATAAATGTATTCAAAATTGGAGAGAGGAACTGGTCAAGTGCGAATGTGACAAGAAAAAGTTTTACAAATATAATGACTAATTATTAATATCTCAGAGCCTATAGCAATTCTGTTTTCCCACTTCTTGTAAATTAGATTTCCAATCAATGAGGGGAACCTGAAATTGTTGGGGCATAAATTGCGGAAATTTTTGTCAAATTAATTTGATAGCTTTAAAACTTCCTGAAAAAAGTCGGCTGTGGCAAACAGACCGCCCGACTTCACTGTCTCACTGTAAGGGATACATGTGTGTGATACGGAATCACAAAAAGGTCGGATAGTATTTGTATTCGTGCGTCAAGAAGATTTGTATTAATCAAAAATAATTCTTTAAAGAGTTCCAATTTTGAATTTAAGCTGAAAAAATTTGTACCCTCTCGTATTAATTAAATTAATTATTTTTATTACTATTTCTCCCTGGATAATTAGAGAGAATTGAAGATTCCAAAATAAAAATGAATGATCTATCAACTATATTTTCCCAGAGTTTATTTTAAAAAATGACTTTATTTCGTAGCACTTTTCAATCTTTTGGATTGAAGCTTTAAAACATGAATTTTCCTCATGTTTTTTACTAAAAAATTATTACACACCTGAAGTGAATATTATGATTCACTTCAATGACGTAAAAGAATGAAAGTAGAAGTATGATCAAGTTGAACGTAACGGAAGTAAAAATGTTTCGAATTAAATGTTTGAAAATGAAAAATAAAGAATTTGACTGAATAATAGAGCCATTTGAGTTGTAGGGATCACGTTGGCCAGAGTTTGACTTATAGAATCAGATTGAATAAACAGGTTTGAGTTTTATAGCCGTGAATTCGAGTAACACTTTCCAGGTTTTAGTTACAGAAACAAAATCATATATTCTGCAAGCTTCATGACTGGTTCGTGTTATGGGTACTCCTTCTTAGCATTTTAAGGTCAACTAATAGTCTTATTAAAATCTTCGACCTATAGAAAGTCAAATTACCTAAGTTTGACCGAATAAAGTATAACAATCGTATTGATTCCCAATTTTTTATTATAATAAAAATAGTAGAAGAAAGTATTTTCTCCTTTTTAGGCCCCACAAATAATTTAACACAATCTAGTTTTGCGCTCAAATTTCAATTCTTGAACATCAACACAGCGAGGTCACCTCAGCATTAACACAACACGTTGTGTCATTTCGTCCACATTCCAGAATTTCATACACCCGTTCTTAGTTCTTGTACAATTTGCTGTTCTTTCGCATTAACCCTGCGACCCTGCGCGGTTGTCATCTTTTTGATTATCTATACTGGATGGACAACATGAGAAGTGGTCGGTCTTACTACAAAGTTGCGAGTTTTGTTGTTGAACGAGATTGTCTAGCTATGTTGGGAATATAATAACTATTCTGAATATGCTCTTCTCAATTTCAACAAACAAATAATAGCACTATTGTTCATCAATAAAATATGATTGTTGATTCAACCTTATTTGATACATTCTCCAGTTTACAGTAAAATCTTGAGATATAGTTTTGTTTTCCCAATTGTATATTGTTAACGGGCTTATCAGGTGATTAAGAAGTAATTAAATTGTTTCTCAACGATTATGTTACATATATATTCATATTCATATACTACGGATTTTCAGTTATAGATGTATGTAGTATATTAGGTACTCACAAACAAATTGGTTGAGCATATTAATTGTAATAGAACAACTGACATCAAATTTCAAATTCTTGGTGTTAATAATATGAACTTGAATCTTATTTCAATATTATAAGATATAATTGAAAGCAATGTTGATGGGATCACATTTGAATTCAAAATTATCCACTGGTGCTATCAAATGATTAATTTTAAAGTCTTACTGCGCAGGCCTGTCGCACAAAAAGTTTGCGTTATGAAAATTACTTTGTATATCGGCTGTTTCTGACAAACTATCTTTATAATATTATGTAGCTTAAGACCTTATCTGAATACTTCCACTATACTTTTTACGAATGTGCATGTGCATGTAACCTGCGACAAAACGCGCAGCTGATTTACGTCGACGCGCTGTAACGAATGGACGCGTTCGTCAATTAAAGACTAGTTTTCAATACATTTATATTTTTTTATCTCAGACACTGTCATGCCTTGAAAACTTTTGGATAATTTGATTGACGAAATTAGACATAAGTTCTTTTGTGGTTCTTAGATCGACAATGGTTTGCCACTTACCGACCAAATAATGCTTTGCGATGAGAGTAGGTCAAGCCGTATACAAAGATAAAAAAAATAGCGAAGATATCTTAATCTGATCAAAAGTTATGAGACTAAAAATTTTTATTTTCATCGTAGCTTTCCACATAATTCAAAGAGTTGAAAGTGCTAGAAATGATTTGAATGATTAGGAATGCTATTACTATAATTTGTATTAAAATAAAGTTTATAGTGTTGTAGATGCGTGTGCAGAGGGAGTCGATAAGTGCGACCGTTGCGAAGTTGACAGCTTATTGTTTATTTGATGAGACGGTAAGCAGAAGGTTTGATTGTCACTTTTGCATAAATGAAATTAGGAATCGCGAAGGAGGGAAGATTGAAGGTGCGGAGGATTGGGATGAAGGACGAAGGTGAGATGAAACGGCGGTGGCGATGGTGGTGGTGGTGGCGGCGGTTAGCGCCGGGAAGAATGGCGCGGAGTCAGGCGGGAGGGTGCTTGCATATCATCTTAAAGTTTAATTGAGTCTTGGCGCTCGGGGAGGAAGTGACTGAGATTGCTTGGGAATTCCAGTGGGAATAAGGCACGGCTCGGTCCTCGTTCGTTCTCGTACCCGTACGCCCTCTGGCACACCGGCGCAGAGACGCGGCGTCGGCGTCTGTTGCCACTTATACGCCTCTGCCTGTGATCAAACAAATTATAAAAGATGACGCCGTCTCCCGTCCGACGGACGCCCAACGTTCGCTGTTCAGGCGACGGTTTCAAGCCACCAAGGAATAATGTGGCCATGCATTGGTAATAAAGTTCATATTACCGCTGCGATGCCATTACTTCGTTCGTCTTACCTTTAACCGAACACTGGATGCTTCAACCCGAACCGTGCACTTACACCTACATCTCGTTTTATTATTATTCTTATTTTATATCACTTCCTTTATTTTCTTTGCTCCATTGCATCACGCGACTTTTTACCCCGAAGGTTAGATTTCAGAAAACAAATTTATTATTCATCACTTTTTACTTGAATTTAATACTATCATAGCAATAAGAAAATGAATCAGAGAGTGTAGCACCATTGACGATGAAGCTATCTATTACAATGTTCTAATCGTCTAACTAATGATTGAATTGAATTTATTCCAAGTTCCCGTATTCGAAGAAACAGTAGTTTTTGGCCTTATATAAACCGTTCGATTTTTAGGACTGGCATCATCAGTTGTAAATTGCATTATATTAAGACAGAAACCGCTCAATGAAAAGAGAAAATAAGTAGCTACTGTGAGTATTCGATGACGTTGACGACCAAACATCTAAACTAAGTGTAAAATTATACAGACAACATAAACAACTCCTTGCTTAAACTATATATCAGCTATTTATTCTGATTCCTAAGATTCTAATAATGGTGTTCAGCTTAGTATCGATCTATTTTCGATCTTTGAGCGTATCATGATATGGATTCTGTTTCAGCAACATATGTTCACTGATTTTTATTCAGCTAAAGTGACATGATCAAGATGAGTGGATTTTCCAAATTTGGGCGTTCTTCTCCTCCACTTTCAATTATAAAGTGACATTAACTGATTTTATCATATTTTGTAAATAGAATAATTCACGCAACAAATTTGAAAGCTCAAGCATTATGACATGAGGTTCCAATATTTGTGGTCCGAATGCAAGATTCGTCACGAAAATTATAGCCCAAATGTCAATACTTGTTTACATACGTGTTGCATACATACGGCTCCCAAATTTAATTTTTCCTACCATTATTAAGCTCACAGCAAGGCAGCACATGACACAAGTTGACACTTAGACTTCACAAATAGCCATACAAATGGATCGATGAGGTATTATGAACAGTGCTACTACCATGAATCCACAAAAACTTTATATCGCGAGACTCGATTGACACGCGTTTGTATAGTAGTGGAGTTGGTAAGCGCGAACGCTTAGTTTACACACAAAAAAGGGATGGTTCTAGAAAAATTATTTCGTCAAAACATCGACTTTCAGAGCAATGAAATATTGTTGAGAAGAATAAAAAGAAGAATAGCTTCTTGAAGAAAGGTCCTATCCAGTTTCTACCGTTTTTATTCTCAATATTGTGGTGAATAAATACTACTGTGTAATTTTGGGTGAACGTCTGTTGAATGTGGAATATTCCCTAAAAGAGAACTTCCGCGTATAGGGTAAGAGTATAAATAACAGATTTCTTTGTGTGGAAAGTCCTCAGCAAGTAGCAAGCCTGATAACAAATTTGGAAGCGGCTGATAAGTCTCCCAACAGAAACAAGGAGTTATTTCTCATACTATTTATACTTGGTGTTGTTGGAAGTGACGTAATTACAGGAAAAGATTAGATTATAGAGGCGCGAATCTAACCAACTTTGCTAAATTTGAAGAGGTTTGGGACATGCGTTTACGCTTGGTTCGCCCGCATACAGACAAGAGAATAATGTGCAACAATAATCAGATGGAATTATGTACCAGAAATATTATTTTAGATTATTTTTATTTTTTTAAGTTTGTTTATGCATCTCAAACGATGTGATGCAGCGTGGCTAGGAACTTTTATTTTCATGAAATGAAGCGTCAAAATATCACTTGAAGCAAAAATAGAATGATTTGAATATCTGTTAATAAATAGGCATAAAGAAATAAAAACCCAATGACATATTTCATATTTGCAGAAAAGACTAAAAGTACAAATTATATTGCGAGTTTCTGCATCAGGAATGAAGAAAGTAATGGTAGGAGCCCCTTATTCCTGCTCTTGCTTTTGCGCCAGTTTCCTTCATTGCCTTTGGGCGAAAAGTGTAAAATATTATCAAACATTTATCTTACACTGACTACTATCTTAATGGGGTGTGCACCAACCCCTTGGATTACGTATTCTATTGTTCTAAAACAGACGGAAAAGAATGCTATTTCTCTCTTGGTATTTCCTGCAATTTACACGGGGAATGTAGCAGATTAATAACAGTCAAACTATCTATAACGGAATATGATAAATAATAATAATAATAAATGATATTGATGATCAGTAATAATTAATTATTGTTGGATACATTTTGAGAGAGAAGTTTATAGGATCTCTTCTAAATTAGGAGCAATTGATTAATTGAAACATTGTACTGTACTTACAAAACTTCCAACAGATGTCACATATTTATTAGAATTATATCAATTTATTGAATAATTAATTGAAATTATAAGTGATATTCTATATTTCGAGTTAAAATTGTTTGTTTTGTTGTTTCTTATTGCTTTTTATTAATCTTTAAAACTAAAAATATATATTCTTTTTAAATTCAGATATAAATATTTTTTTGAGACAATAATTGTTGAATAATGTAATTCCATTCATTAGGTTGGCAACCATGAAGTCATTTGAATAAATAAAATATTCCATTGTCTCAATTTTTTTCTTACAGGTACCGTGTACATCATTATATAAAACAGTATTTTGGCAAAATGCTAACTCCAAAGTAATGTTAGCTCAGGGCCGCACAAATTCACGGTCCGCCCCTGGACGTGTTATTCCCACTCGGAAAAAAAATCAGAGATAGATGCAGAGATGATGTGAAATGTAAATATTCATCTGTTATCGCGTGATTATTAGTGAACATAAGTAATCAGACCGCCTAACATAATCTACGTCATACGCATTTTGTTTTCATTAAGAACAGTAGTATAATTGAATATGTTTTAGTTCTATTTCTTTAGATGCATGGAATATTTTTGAAATTTATCAATATTTTTTTTGAGTTAGAGCCAGTGATTCCCAAAGTGGTTCACAGGAGACTCGACGGGTTTCTACGTTGACGGGGAAAAAAATTGGGAGTTCATAAGCTCTAAGTGAGGGTCCACGAAAAGGGATTTGGGTTTCAACGAAATCAGTAAAATTTAGAAAATGGTCTACGAGAAAAAAAGTTTGGCAGACTCTGAGTCAGACTGTGATCACATATTATATTTATTTACTGTACAAAAATTGAGTCATGCTACATTGTACATTTTTTTTAAATTTCAATATCAGCTGTACTAGTAATATAAAGATATTCTCGCATTTCGTATTATTCGGAAAATTAGTTTCTTGCCGTATTCTTTTCACAAAAACTGACCTATGTATTCACAAAAGTAACAGATGATTTCGAGAGTACTGTAACGGATTTCCTCTTAATTTACGTCTGGAATATTTCGAGATAAGTAATACAGGTAAATAGAAGAGACCCCTCCCTCTGCTTATATAAAGGATATGTCGTTTACCTGAGAGGTCAAAGAGAATAAAACGATCGGACAGCAAACTATGGAGCAGGTCATTATAAATCAGAGTGATATGAATATTTCTAAAAATAAATATTGCTTTCATCATTATTATTAAGTGTAGAGTAATAAATACTTGTAGAGTATTCTTGTGCTTTGCTTCACTCAGTAAACTTATCCGTGACAATAATGACGGTCGTTCAGTGTCAGTGTTGCATACGATACTTTTTGTTATAAGTGCACCTCATTACTGAACTTTTTAAATAAATTCAGAAGTTTAAACTATCTTATTGATTTTAAAAACAAATTTTTGCATTTCCGATCACATTTACCATAAACTAATACAATGAAACCTAACTTACATGATTTATTTTATTGATTCATATTTTTCACATTTTCTGTACTATCACGTTTACAGCAAATGCGAACACTATAAAGAACATATTTCAATACAATTCATATTCATTTATTCTCTGTCAACAGGGAAATAATGATTATTGTTTCCATGGTTTGAATTTGAGAAAAACTTGTTGCATAAATCACTATTTTTAAATTTATGTTGTATTTATTTCTTGTATAGGCTTAGAAGCAAATTATACGTTGTTGTATTTTCGAAGCAAAAGGGCGATATTTAGTTTAATTAATAATTTATCATTTGTACGTTATCGACAGATCAATAGGATTGGTTTCAGTTAAATGTTAGCTCAAAAATCCTTTTAGTTCAATTTAAAAAAAAATGTTTTGAAAATTTCGAGCATTGAATTCATATATAAATTCATTGAAGTGAGAACATTTGAAAAAGCTATCCATATAGTGTTGCCTTTAAAAGGCTACTGCTATAAATGAATTAGAAAAAAAATAAAATCTAAATGATGAAATGAATTCTGAATCCTACAGGTACAGATTGTAGAGCCTCATTTATAGATCACTTTAGAGAATTGACATTCAACAATTTTAGAAAACAGTCACCTTTTGTATGGTTTATAATTTGTACAAAAGGTTTTCTTATATCCTTGGCTCTGAAAAAAATTCTTTATGTTAATATTTTCAGTTTCAGTTGTCCAGCGAAAAATATGTCCGCTTGAGCCGACCCTGTACATCGAGATTAACTTCTGTAAAATTACTTTAAAATCGTCCCTTTTTCTACGTTCTGATTTAAAACAAATCCGTGTTTACTCTCGGATGATTTTTATTTGTTTTCTAGTGTGATTACGCGCCGGCATTGTAGGCAAGTGGCGTCGTTATTTTCATCCGTTGTGGAAGCAACAGGTGCTCCAACGTGGACGAGTGGCGCCCCAGAGCACGCGGGCAGCCTTATTGAAGACGCGCCTGAATGCTTCACCAAGACAAGACTTATCAACGGAACGAGAAAAGAGGACAGTTGTTGTGCTTCGCTGATTTTGTTGAATAAGTACAGAGGCGCAGACATTGGGAGGAAAAATCTGTCCAAAATCAATTAATACCGAAAAATTACACAATATTTTTGATATTTTAGAGTTCCACATCCTCAAAATATAAAACGTAGCCCTGTAAATTCTTTTACAATGTCTGCTTGTCTGTCAAAGCATTGTACTCCTCACATTAAGAATTGAATTATATAACTTAGCATATTATATGATCGTTCTCCTGGATGTAATATGTAAGACAAATCAAAACGCCTTCCATATAATAAATATTGAATATAATAGTTTTCAAGGGTAGAATATGTGCAACTTAAACTCAAAATAAATGCTTCCCATTGAGATACATCAAATGTTCATTAAATTTTATTTTATAAAATAATAACTCAAAAAATCTATTTATGGAATATATGCTCCTATGGAAAAAAATTCTCACTCCGCTAATGCCGGTTTCCATAATTATTTCCTTTATCCGGTAAACAGCTGTCAGCATTTACATGATATTAAGTACGTATTGTATTGCTTTAAAAAAATAAATAAAAAAACCAACGACTCATATCAGAGTCAAATGTATAGTCAGTCAAAATTAAATTAAAATATATTTTCAAATGACTGCTTGATTTTCTTGAAACGTACCTCAAATGAGAAAATAATGGGAATCATAGTTTTTATCAGTTTTATGAAACACGCTATTTTCAGGCTCAATATTTCATAACTTATGTCATGAAAATAATTAAATTCTTCATATTCCATTCCCATTCGAAAAAGAGATTTCTCCCCGATATCAAAAAATAATAACTATTGTTCACATAGTTTCCAAGTAATTATGGCTCTATCCGAGTTGGGCATTGTACCTGAGATAATCCCTTACAACCGAAAGGGTAGGCGTAATAAGCTCTTCTAGTTGGGCATTTCTCTACCTGTATTTTTCTGTATATCAGAAGTGAGTTCGAACTACTTTTATTTCAATAATCATAGGAGACTAAAGTTATGATACTATTAATTTCTTTCAAACACCAAACGAATCAGCTTGGATGGTTTTTCGGTAAGGTCGGAGACTGCTTTTTTTTTCGACAATATTACCTAGCGCCTGCCGTTCAATGTTTAATTCTTCTTCGTGATTATAAACCAAGTCACTGTTTATTATTTTAAACTCGCGATTTGTATATACTTTAGCGGTACATCGATAATTTTTATTTGTACAACACCATTTCATTCTGTCGTTTGTTGTCGAAGATACACAAAATTTAAAATTGTCAATAATTAGCAATTCCTTTCCCTTCTCACCAACTATGCGATTTATTTCCATAATCACTGAATATTAAATAACTGAAACGCAAATATTATATTTTCTTCACTTTCATTTGTTGATGAAAGTAAAGCCACCAATTTTAATGAAATTTTTTCTAGAACTTCTTAACTCTTGAAGCTATACATACAATTAGGGAAATGACCAAACAGTACATAGTATTAGGAGTAGGCGAAGTTAAAAACTAAATGTTATGGAAAATGTAAAATGTATAAATATTTTGCAAACATTATAATCATACAGTTATGGGGGCGTACATGAACTCAACACCAAGAACATGAACTCGGCACCAATGCTAATCCGATTAACGAGGGGCGCACACGAACTCGGCACCGTCAATTTTTAAATAAAGCCACGATCTACCTGTAAGATTTGGTTTTATAAGTCTCCATATTTTATTTTGAAATTAATTTGTATTGAAAATAATACTGCAAATAATATTTGATAAAACTTCAGAATACAAAAAATTGTTAAAAAAAAGACTTATTTATGCATATGTCCGTACATACCTACATTATTACAAAAACATACAAATATGTAAAGAACACACTAAAACATTAATTTTTTTTGGTATTTTTGACATTGGATTTTTTAGCATCAAATGGAAACAAATTATTTTATCTACGATATGCAGGACTTTTGAGTTGTTGATGTCACAGGTGTGATTAGATTCGTTTAAAAGTACGGCTAAATCTGAATCTGGTTTATTATTAATATAAAATCGCAGGTGTCCATAAAATCTCACTCAGGCAGAACGATTGAGTCACAAATCCTAATCCATAGGGTAGTGCCGAGTTCGAGTAGGGGATTAAAGATACAGGTAGTTTGGTGCCGAGATCGAGGCCGCCCCAGTTATGGAGGCGGATAGGTACTTGACACAGGTAAATCCGATATCTGCATTGTAAGGGATTAAAATGCCCAACTGGAATACTGAGATTAAGGTACCCTTTACCGAATGCCCAACTAGACTGCAGCGGTAATTATCACGTAAATTTGGACAAATTGTTCTTTTTGGATATATTCTGAAATATCTTATATGCACAAATAATTGGGAATTCGATTAAAATTCCTTCTATGCAATTGAAGTTCTTAATTTCGGTCAACAATTTTAGTGAACCTCCTCCCAAAATACTTGACCTCATGTCATAATGTGTAGTTTTCACTCTTGTAGCATAAATTACTATTAGGTTTTTTCTGCGCAATCTGAAAATTATGTATGAAACTGTCCAAGTCTACGATTTTTGGAACAGTGAAATTTGTCGGTCAATGCTAACAAAATCTTTATCAGATCACAGTGAACAGTTAAAAAACAAAACAAAAAACGAATAATTGTGATTGAGTGCGCTCGATACTTTGAAACATTGTATTATTGGCGTTGTATTTTGTACCGTACTGTTTCTGCCGACTGCATGTTCTCAGCTCAGTCTGTTCTAAAGTTATAAATTGAAAGAAAAAATAATATTTTTTCACCTTCATATACCTTTCTGTCCGCATTGAAGTATTGTTTAAATTTGACCACATTTTTGGAAAGACTGGGGAATATCCTATGCGAAGAATACTAATTTTTCAAAATTTTGACCATGTACTAAAAAAAAAAAAAATTGAATGGTCTGAAATCTTGCAAATATTACAGAAAAAACTTTTTTTTCTTTATAAAATTCCAACAATATCGTAGTGTACATTTTTTTCTAAATTAGTGGAAGAAAAAAGGAGTCAAACAAAAATTTTTTTCTTGGAAAATATTTTGTAACTGATAGCTACTAAATGGATTGAGTTGAGAGTCTATACATCTATTAATTTAGGATAGATAAAACATTTGAAAAGAATATTGAGTGCATAATAGATCATATTGTATACTTCGCACCGCGGTATGTATTCTATTATCGACTAGTGATCCAGCCTTGAGTTTCAATAATAATAATAATAATAATAATAATAATAATAATAATAATAATAATAAATTCTTCACTTATTTTGGTGATTCTTCATTCAATCGATTGGTTAACTATCAGAATAGAGCTCTATTGATTTTCATTATTATTTGCCAGATAGATGCCTAGACTCAGCAGGCATATAAATGGCTTATATACTTGTTAAAATTGGGTAACGTTGTGCACTAGCGCGTTGAAGGGCCGAATCTGGGCATGGAACGAGAAATACTTTTTCATTCAATTTTATGACTTTAAAATATTCAAATATTATTTTTTGATATTTTTCTTGTCTTTATTAACAACTGATTACTGCATGATTAATTGATGTGAATTTATCACTTATCACTTAGGGTTTTAGGAATAAGAGACGCAGGATGCGAATTTTCGGTTCTACCAACGATATAAGAATCGGGCTTCAGGTGATTACTCATTTTGATTTACAGGTGCATTAAAATAAAGATGTATGTGGCAATTAATTTACATTCGAAGTGAAGCTTTATCAATAAATTAAATTCCAATTTGATCAATTAATAATGCGATCTAAACAAGAGAGCTTCAAATAATGTAGGTTACTTTTTTGGAACATATCTTTACATAAATCCAGTTTATAAAGAATTTTCGCGACTGGAACCTTATTTTTAGAATTAGGTTGAAGCCGCATAGCACAAATTAGCCATCTGCAGAATTTACTGCTCATTGCGTAGCTGTTGGGTGCGCTATCCATCAGACTGTCATTGCACAATATCCAGGGGGTCTACGTACTGTGCAGCACCTTGCACAGTTTCGTCGTGCCGCAGAGAACGGGGCACGGCACCCTTCTGAGTGTATGACAGTCCCGTTATTCCACAACACCGAGAATTTATTTCCAGTCTGGATATCCCAGCTTAAAACTAATTATGAAATCAGAAATCATCTACAGTAGAGAAATCAAAAAGGAATTTCACCATTTTTTTATAGACGCAATTAGATTGTACTGAAGAATCGTCTACAGTAATCTATCAATAATTTAGGTGATTTTCAAGTTCCCTAGTGGATCTACGGGTTATTTAGATAATCTATATATAGGTTGCTTCAAAAATCTTCAAATAGTCTAAATTTTGAACAAATCAGTTCGTGAGCCAAATGTTAATCCTCTTTCGCACGTAATTATTTATTTGTTCCTAAAAGTGTCATAAATAATAAAAATAAAAAAAAAAGCTAAAAAATAAATAAAATATTGAGCAAAGAGACAATCAAACGCAATATAAAAAAATGACTAAATATAACACGTGTATTCTTTCAGTAACATATTTGAAAACTGAAGAAAATCTTCTATAGTAAAACTTATGTATCGCTAAGCAAAGATGTATTGCTGGTCACAGTTAATTGAATTCAACTGGTTCAATAGGGTGTTGGTAGAAAAACTTCAATTTGTTTACTGTCATTCTTCCAGAATGTTATAAAATGTTTCAAAAAGTTTTGGAAAATATTTTACAATGTATTGAAATGTTTTAGAACGTAATCCTACCAGCAGAAGACTCTTCTATTTTCGGAGCCCGGGTCCTTTTAAAGTCATTCTTATTGCATTATTAAATAATTTCACATAATACTGTCTACTAATTACACACTTTCACACTGATATTTTTTATTTTACATATTATTTGCGTATTTCCAACGCATTTCTCAGTTAAAAATCACTACTTTCACGCAAAGACGCCCGAAATGAACTGACTTGGTTACATAGGCGAGATTAGGTTGCAACTTGTTTCGAACAAAAAAATTTGTTTTCAATTATTAATTACAGCGTAAATGAATAAAATTTAGTAACTTTAAATATTTTGGTGCAAAAAAATGTGAATACGTGACACTTTTCATTCATAATTTCGGTAAAAACAATTTGGCCATATTTAAAGATATGTGTAAAAAAAGATTGGGACAAGGAAAATTTGTCACAATACTGTGAAAAGGAGGAATTCTGAAGTAGATTCGTATTTTTGACAATTTTTTGTACCTGCTTTGAAATATCTGCATAAAATAAAAATGCAACAGAACATACGGCGTTGTTCTAAAATCTGCCATTCAATCCATACATTTGTTATCATACAAAAATGTTTCGAGTCAATTATTGTTTTTTCACGCCATATTCATATTCAGCAATCTCAAAAGTTGAAAAAACCTTCAAAATGGTGACAACGAGTATTTTTTCCACAATGACAGCAGTTTTGACAGTTGTCATGTGTCGTAAATTTTCTCAATCAAACTTTCAGAAAAGATGAAAAATAAAAAATAAACAGTGGAAGACCCCATTTCTCTTATTATGAACCAAAGATACATAGTAAAAAGTAATTAGCAAATAAGAATAACAAATTCGGTTAGAGATCGATTGTCCTGATAAACTAATGTGGAAATAAATAGTTTACTACTTGTAGAGTATAGGTAAACTTAGATAAGTATATTAAAAAGTAAATAATTAACACGTTACGTGTCTAGAGACATCTCTCTAGTTACGGGTTACGGGTTACGGTTTCACACCGTCTCAAGATATAACATCGTCAATGATTCAAGAAAGAGGGTGCGTGAGCGCCAGAGTGTTGCTAAACCTAACGCCTACCAATTCAGTGGCTCTATCTCTGTCTAACTTAACAAACAAGCTTCGCGAGCTTGGAACTTGATTATTGGAGAGAGATGATCAAAATGAAAACGGGGAAATCACAGTGAAATTGATTCACAACTAATAGAGAATTTGTAAAAAATTTTACTGCACATGTTTCTTTTATTATATATCCTATACAGGTGATGCAAAAGGTAAAAACTTTATTCATCAAAAACGATTTGAAATAAAAAATTCTGATAAATTTATGGTCTGTTCATCCAGTAACTGAAAGTTTTCAGTCCTAAAAAATGAATAAGTTGGTTGATTATGATCAAATTTATGTTCAAATTGAATTACAGGTGCTTTTTTCGAATGCTCTGTATTTCACAGATCATTTTTATGTGCAAGAAGACAGTTTTCTACGTTAAATAGTTAGCAAGGAACATCTAAAACATCCGGTATGTAATAAATAATATATTTTCAGGTCGTGAATAAATCATATTTCAGTGAATTGTGTTTTACAATAATTCTGTGATGTTTATCTGTTTTAGGTTAATGGCACATTTGCCAAATGTAAGTACAAAATTTAAATCTGACTTGAATAAACATAAATGCACAGTCCATTAATTCAGAGTATAACATATTTTGTCATTTGAATTTCGCATCTGTGTTTGTTTACTATGTATCGTATATTGATAATCCACATACTGAAAATCCTATATTTATTTGTTTTGATAATTGAATTACAATGAATTCATGCTTCTATATTCCGTCAGTAGAACTGTTTCGAGTATTGTACAAACATTGAATTTTTATAATATTATTCATGGCAAAAAATAGGGTTTATCAGAAACTTCCACTTATTTTATTTATAAATAAGATAGTAACCTGCACAATTCACTAAAAAACTTATGGTACGAAGGCTGTGCAATTATTATTGAGAATAATTCTCTAAAATTCAATTTAAATATGCTCAACGTCAGTGGCGTAGCTATCGGACGGCTAGGTCGAAGTCCCAAGCTTAGGGGGGCCCCCGGCCAATAGCCAACAAACCTCGAACTGACCTCGCAAAAATTTCATTTTATTTTCTACTCCAATATTCTCTTAAGAATTTTATAACATTTTGGTATAAATTATGTTGAAATCAAATGAAAGCGACCGCGTATAACTCTTTTAATAGCTATGTAGAATCTTTTTGCTGAGTTCTCTGTACGAACGTTTAGAACGAATTTTATCATCTTGATTTCTCAGGTAAATTGCTGCGAATGTTCCAAGTGTAATTTACGTTGGGAACATTTCGTAGTTCCCGACACATCAATTTGTTTATTTTCCATTAAATATGTGCAGTGAAATGCAATTTTCTCCTGACATGATCTACGGATGCGAAAGATGTGTTAGATATAAGACATCCTATTAGGTATTTGCACACGCGTTAACTTTGCCATTTGCGTTTAAGAATTGTCACTACACTGTGAAATTCTGCCATTTACTAAGATTTATTCCGAATTAAAACACAATCTATTAGTCGTTGTTTCTTCATACGAGGGCTTTCATTGTAGTTTTGCATACAGGCTCACAGATGAAGCCACCAATTGAATGTCAAACAGAAAAAAAAAAAAAAACTTTTCTAAAAAATTATTTCAACAAAAATGCCTCGTCGAAATTTGTCAAAAGTCACCCGTTCTCGTTTCTCGAAGTGTGTCCAAAAAGATAATCGCGACATTTGTTTCAAAAGCAGTTCATACAGCAGCAATTCTTTGCAAGATCGAAGAACTGTTACTGCCCATTGGAATATCACCATTTGTTTGCCGAATGTAATTGGTGAATTTCAAAAAACCAACTCTAACGATGAATCCTCCTCCACCAAGACAATGCAAGTTTTTAGAGAAACATAACGTCGGATTGTATTAAACTATCCTCTTTAGAGTCCCAATCTAAGTTTCCACAATTTTTTTATTTTCCTAAAAATCAAAAAAGGACTGCGTGGTCAATGGTGTGTTACAAAAAATTTCGTCTTACGTCTTTTTTGTACAATTCTTTTTCTCATTCCATACCTATGTCGCCATCTGTATAACAAATTTGCACTCATTTTGTAAATTAGTACTTGCTAATGACACTTGATTGAAGGCGCGCTAATTTAGGGAGGATGCGCGTCTCCTTTGGCCTCTTTGGTTCCTGAGCAGCCTTGTAATTTTGGATCCAACGCGTTGCGGATTTGTTATTCAACAACTCGTAGTTTAGTTTCTTACGTTGTTTGTGTGGTTTTTGGTTTCCAAAGCTTGAAATATTTTGTTGTGGGCTTTAGTTCCCGTTTTTGAGCTGGAAAATCCTACGAGTTTGTGAAGATTGATCCAATTTTTTTTAGTAACGAATTACGTTCGTAAATTTATCGACTCGTCGCTAATAATCCTTTTTCTTGTCTTGCTAGACTTTGTATTTTCTTTTTTTTTCTTCTCTTTAATGCTCAGCGTATTTTTTTTTTACTTTGTTAATTTTTAGTGCACAATTTAAAATTAGGCAAATAAATAACTATTGATAATTTTATTTAATTTTTACTAAATTTACAGTTTATTCGTTTTTAAATTTAAATCTAAATTTATTTATTCAAGTTTAACGCTTCTCGTTTGAAGAGAGCTCTCCAATTTTTTTATAGGAACCTCCTGTTTCAGTTGAATTGGATACTGGTTGGGTTATTTGTTTTCAGTGTAAACTGCTAGGGATCTTAGGAACCCGTGGCCACTTGAGACTAGTTTCTGGCCAACTTTACGTTAAGAAGAACATTAACACGTCTACGAAATTAAGAAGAACATTAATACGTCCCGAAGTTGATTACCAGGCGCACGGCCAACCTTAACACCTTCAAGAACCGTTGAGTATTTATCAAAGCCCTATAAGACGCAAGATCAACTTTACTTAATTCAGGGAACGTTCTTGTCTGATGTTGTTTTTGTGGCTAACAATTCGTCATCTACCTTCTCTGCCGATACTAGTCTTGAGTTCCGCCTGAAGACGATATTTAGCTAGTTTTTGTAACGTAATTTTGAACGTCAGTCCTTTTTTGGCTGTTGCAGCGAGATTTGTTTGTATTATAGCTTTAAACATTTTCGTAAGTTACCAAATTTTTTTAATTATAATTCTTGGAATTATTTGCTTTAAATTAATAATAATTTTGTTTATAATTGATTTCGACGTCTATGCTTTATTTCTTTTTTTGCTGTCACTATTGTCTCCCAGAATAGCACCTTTTTCTCATTTGATCATTTCCTGGGAGTGGCGCCCATTTCCTATTTTTCAGGTAAAATATTCCCGGTGCCCTTATTAATAGCTAGCCTGGGTCTTCACTTTCAAGGTAGGATATTCCAATACTTAGTGTCAATCAGAAGTACATTAAGTTTTTGCTATCAAATAGTAAAGAAACATTACCATTTTTAATTCTCACTGCCTCCTTGGAGATAGGAAAAGGTACAGGTTTCAGTTGCCGGAAGAAGCAGTCGACGTCTTTATAAATGCATTATCGTTCGTGACAAATACTTCAGAAAATAATGAAGTCATTAAAATCTATATACTGTTTTCTTCCATTTCTATATGCAAAACTAAAAAGACAATCCTCGTATGAATAAAAGAAAGTCGTATTTTTAAATTTGTATACCTTTTGGGTATAATTTTTTTCTATTCTGCACGGTAGATATATTTAATCAATAAGTGATGACAAGTAATATTTATTCACACTTTTATGAATAATTAGTTGAGCCTCGAAACATGGTATCTACATAATATAGATTTGATGTTTATTTAATGGGAAATCTATAGTGGAATAAAAACAGACTGTTGAAAATTTGATCAATCAACAAAATTATTAATTCATCATCAGTCAGTTGCAATAAACAGTATAAAATGACAATGATTAAAATGAGCTTTATACAATATTATCAAACCATGTGTGAAAACTGAAAAACATTGAAGCTCATTTTGCAGAGGCTTTCAAAAAGATGACTGAAGAGCTTATACTTTGATAAGCCCAGCATACATGGATCCTTTTTTCTAGGTCTGAATCGAATAAGTCTCCGATCCAAAACGTACATAAAAAAATTCTAATTTCAGAACTACAATAAAACAGGCGCTGATATGTTTGAAAGACATTCAATAAACGAGTTTGCTTTCCATATGTCAGCAACCTGCAGAACAGAATTGTTAAGTTGGTAATGTTCTGAAAAAGCTAGCTAGACTTCAGGTATAATTTAAAAAGCAATAATTGTACGAGTACGTGCTATCTGTCATACATATGTCAGAATGCTTGAATGAGATCTTGCCTAAAATATTAGGTTATATTTTTCCATATATCTTTCCAACGGAATGAGATAAGAACTCGTTCAAGTTCTCGTTTTTTACGTATTGACTACAAACTGCTGAAAAGTATTCTATTCTAGAAATAACGTAGTATCCTTTGTGATGGATAGCATTTTCAGTTCTGAAAAAACAGATCCATGTATTCCGGACCTGAATGATTAAGTGTCACTAATAATTCTCTTTGTTAACTTTAACATTCAACGCAAAAAAGAAGTGTGGGCAGCCCGTGACAGACTACGTGAAGTGATCACGGAGCTTACAGGTGGCCACGGATCAATTTCACAGAGAGTATTTTAGTTTGAAATGTGATATGTCACAAAGTTCCAATTAAATCAGGCATTAGCGTTTGAAAAGCGCGACCTGGAGCTGGCATGCAGTTGGACATAACAACATTTTACACTTAACACGTCGAGGATTTTCAAACTCAGGAATACATTTGTGCATTGTCTGCATCATACGGACCCCATGTCCATGTCTCATAATTAACTAATGCAGTTTTGCGTGTAACGGGCCTCATTTGAATTTCGACGCGATAGAAGTGCGGTGCCTGATGCTGCGGACGTAGACGAGGACGATAGACGGACAACCACTAACCACACACCTCAAACTCTTCAAACATTACGATAAACAGCACTCTTTATTCTTCCCAATTTAGTTATTATTATTTTTTTATTAAATGGGCTTCGTATATCAGAGTATATGTTTATCTTTCGATATTATGATGATTAAAACAATATTCTCGAATCGCTTTTTTTCACTTTTTTAAATTTGATATTTCAATCTTTCTTCTTGTTTCTGTACCCTTGAATAGATTGTTGTCCATTCGTCTGTCTGGCACCGCAGTTTATCTACGCAATTATTATAACTAAAATGGTTAGTCTTTTTATTACTTTGCAAACTCAATAATCTTTATACTCTATAGCTATATTAGCTAAAAAAGTGAAATATTGAATTATGGCAAGCAACTCAACTCATACGTTTTTCATTGTGTTCTATTTAACATTTGGAGCTTAGGGTTCTACATTTAAAATCTTTTTTTATTGGAAATATCATTCAGGTTCAATCCACCACTATTTAAAAGATTTTTAGCGCATTTTTGAAAAAAAAAATACGCTATTATGTTCACTTTGGCTGTCTGGCGTGACGCTGAGATCTCAGCAACTACAGCACTTACAAACTTGAATTATTCAATTAAAGCTGCTGCTTCGTAGGTTGACACAAACTGCTAGATTTCTTTATTCATACACCCGGTTTTGGGTAAAAAATTAAATAAAAATTCAAAAGTTAGTTACTACTGAAATATGCATAATTGAAATTTGGGAATTGCTGCACAGAATAAGCAACATGCCAGAAATTAAATTTTATAGCCTAAATTTCGAACTGATATGGGTCAGTACCCATTTTAGGGTAGAAATTATTTATCTCTATATCTTGCGAGTTGCACAAGATATTGACATGCGATTTTCGATGTTAGAATCAGAATGAATTAAATCTTTAGTTTTGGAGGTAACTGCACCAAACTTTCAAGATTTTTTTAATACAACTTTAATAAAGATCCAATTATTATTTTATAGTACAGCACATGACCTCCAATCAATCAATAACTAAACAATAAAGACTAAAAGATCCTTTTGAGTTTTTACGTGCACAAGTTATGTATAAAATAGTCACAGCTTGAAACTAGTACTAAATGAAAGCTGCTGTTGCGTAGGTTTGCTCAAACAGCTTGACTTTAAGCTCAATGACTGTGGGAGATAGTAATTTGCGGGATCTCTGAGCTAACAAACATTCATGAACTGCAAAAAATGCGCTTTGATCATCAAGATGATTCTTCGATTTTTTTACATTTGAAGGACACATTGGAAGAAAGGGAATTAATGAATTTTGTATGATAGTCGACTATTTGTACTTGAATTATCAATTGAGGTTATTCGACCTTTAGAGCACCTTTAGAGCAATATAAAAACAAAAGTCTGAAATTTTAATATGTCGTTTATCGGTATCTCATACATTAAAGTATTTTTTTTTAATATTGGACGTCTGGCTTTCGAGAAATCAATTATTGAGAATATAATTTTCAACGGTATAAATGAAAAAATTCATAAGAAATATTCATTCCATTAAAATTTAAACATATCTGCTAAAGATAAAAATACAAGAAACTGTAATTTATATAAATCAATTCTCGTAGAGTATTTGAAGAACATTGAAAAAATATTCTGACGTGCAGTTTTGTGGGTATTTCAATCTGAATGATCGAAAATAGCCATACTTGAAATCAAATGACATACCGCTACTATTTGGCGACGTTGGATGCACTCAAATTAGGGATGCATCCAAGTTTTTCGGGGCCTAGAGGTTGAAGTTCAACAGGTGCCCCATTTTTTAGTTGAACTAAAAATCTAAATTTAGATATGAAATTTATTACTGATAAAATAAAAATCAGAATTAAAATATATTCATTCATGAAATAGTATTGTGTGACAACATTATATATTATACAAAAAAAAAAACATAAGAATTGAAGCGATATTATTAACAGAAATGTAAGAAAAAACAAAATTTATGTTAAAAAAAAAGTAGAGTGGGATGAATATGCTATCACATTTTCGAATTGTAAAAGTGGATTTAAAATTGGAACTTGAAGGTATATATAGCTATCCCTGCGTCAGATAAGCACCGAACTTTAGTGGGTAGCTGTTAGATGCGTTGTTACCAAGTTAAGTTCAACAAAAAATACTGAAGTCAAAGGAGACTTATTCATTATTGTTAGTAAATTGATAATTCAGTAAATCCGATAAAAGATTATCTTCAATAACATCTTAATTCAAATTATTAATCTACATGTTCATATTTCTTATTATAGTAAGTAATGAATGACGAAGTAAAAATTTAATAAATAAAATTGGTATATTTGAAATGAAAAAAAAAATATCATTCACGACTTCTATCTGATACAAGAGTGGTAGATATTATTGGTTGATTAATTGATATTTTCCAAGCTCTAGGGTGCGGTCACTAGTAGTCATCAAGCCATGGATACTCTTTGCGCAAAGTATTTTCACTAAAAATCATACTTATCCAAAGCTAGGATCGATTAAACGGCGTTTGAATTGAAAGCCAATATTTTAAGATTGTCACTGATTATAACTTTGTGAACCGCATTTCGATATATCTTTATGTCCTCGAAAAATCGCACTAAAGTTATTAATTTTTTGACGACAATAAAAAAAAAAAGACAGAAATTTTAGAATGTGAGACTGAAAATTTTCTTCTACAACTAGAGGATTATTGACAAATAATTGAAATGTTTTGCTACAAATTTTTATCAAATAGCAAGTAAAGTTGTGTCTATACTTTTTTAATCCCTAGTATTCTACGCTTGGACATAAAAAACGGTTTCGAATTTTTATTGGACAAAAGTGGCAGTTGCAAATGAATGGACGGACGTACAAGTCATACTTTTTTGAACTTTAATTCAGATAAGCCGCAAAAAAATGTGATTTATCTTATATAAATTTAAGCAAGTTTAATATGCATGAAGAAAAAAGGTTTGTCAAGTGATAAGCTGGAAATATTTAGGTGAGAAATAATGCAAAATCGTGACATAACGTCGAAGAAGTATAAATAAATGAGTTGTCGGAATCTGGACGATGGTGATGTTGGAAGTGGATGAAAATAGAAAGGGCATGTGGATGTGCTAAACGTAAATCACAGTAAATCCTAAAAGAGCACTATACAGGCCCATTTAAAAATGCATGAAATCCCTATGTGTATTGAAGCGGTGCGACGTAGTGACGAGTGGCTGGTATGTCATTGTCACACTTATCATTCATGACTCCGGTCGGAACTCCGTCGCTGATTCGGTGATAGAGTCACCAGCAGGTAAACCTGAAGCCGTGACTACCATCACACCACAACAGCGACACGAGGGTTGCAGGATATTCGTTAAAAGAGATATCCTTTGTCAACCGCCTTACTAATATGAATTCAGAACGATCAAAAAACTGAAGCTCTGTCCGACAAATACTATCCAATTTCTTAATCTAAGTGTTGATAGTGATTATTGTTGACAGGTAAACATATCAGTTTTTAGCAGTAAATTCCAAAATTATACGGGTATCCGGTTATTGAAATCGTGAATACGTGTCCTAGAAATTTGAAACACGATTGAAACCGTAACTGATCGGTATTCGATTGAAAGCAAAATTAGCCGGAGCTCGACTAACTAAACAAAGATTTTTGCAAATAAGATGAATTCCGTAGATTTCAAATTGTGTTATATTCGGTTCCTAATGTTACTTTCAGTCCAGAAACACTTCGTATGTTCAGTCGGACGATAATCGCTATAGCAAATCAGAACCAATAATTCAAGATACCAACAAAAAGATTTGCCTAAAATTACTAATAAATTTGGTGTTAGTGTCTGTAGTAATGTTCTTACTTAGATCATATTAAATTTAGTTGAACGACATCATACAAAGGAATGAATTGTAAATATAAACATGTTCATTCCATAATTACTCTCATTGCAATAATTTCTTATTACAGCGTTTTCCATGAAGCTTAATACAGGTCTCAAGACCAAAACATCATTTGAATAACATTACGTGAACGTCCCAGTAGCCAGTAAGCTCGGCTTGGGACGAGAGACCAGGGAATATCAAATGCAAGACAGAATAACCACGGACACCAACACTATCCTCCAAGTTGCCGGTTGTACGTTTCTCCAGTTCTAGGTTCTCCCGCAGTGCATATAGTAATGTCCTGCGAGGCCAACTGGCCGAGAGGTTCGTCCTTGTGCTGACCAACAGACCACAAGGGCAGATAATGGGGATGAAAGATAGAATTTCCGTGTTCTAAGGGTATTTTAATTGATGGTATGGACATACTGCGGCCGCATACTATCTAGTTAGTGCTGAACTGACGCCGGACGCACTGCATAACAAACTCTAACTGTCCTATTGTTACCTTGTTGTTTTGGACATTACAACTTCTACATCTAACTATTCTTGGGTGTAAACACAACTTTTACATGAAAAATTGTTGAAAAAATTGAGAATTACTGCCCGAATTCCATTACCCTAATGGAAACTTGGACTATTTCGTTCTTTAGAACCAACAAGCACAACACAAAACTTCAAGCAGTTGCTGTAAGAACAACTGTTGCTTAACACATTTCAAAATACATATATTCACAGTACACATAAAACATGTTTAAATATGGGAAGAATCACATTATATTGAAAGAAACATAATGACATGAGGCTAAATGTTTTGCTACCAAATATCAATGCTTATTTACTCACGTCTTGCATACCATATTTTGACAATTATTAAGCACAAAGCAAAAGAGCACAGCACAAGTTTTTTTTCATCAACTAAATGACCTAATAAATGGATGACAGTTGTTGTGCACCATGCTATCACCATGTATTCACAAAAAATTTAGGTTATGAAAATTTACTCATATATGTATTCACTTTGTTTACGAATTTTTCGATGCATAAGCCACAAAATTCAGAGGTGGTAAACACTCTATTGATTCATCTCATACCATTATTGTGAATGGCAGAAAAACTTGCTGTTCTCGAGATATTTTACAAATCAATCTCAAGCTAAAGACAGATGGTCTAACTATGTTTTTTTTTCTTAAAACTTCCAATCAAATAGCTACGATTACTCAAAAAACGTTACTTCCAAAAGAATAGTGCGCTGTCTTTCTTGATTTAAAATTTTCCCACATGAATTTATTTTAATTTTGATAAATCATCAACGAATTAAGGTTACAACACACAAGATAATCGAAGAATATGTCTTCAAGAAAGACAGAAGAAAATCTCTTTAATTAACTACTAAGATGATTACTAATATTTGTAGTCTGTCATTGACGCCTTTAGAATCACCAGCGCCACTTTACTGAGAGTGGAACTAAAATGACATTCGGTTCGACACATGATGAGAACAAAGCACTTTTTTGTGTCAATTTTATTGCGTCATAAATATTACTATTTTCAAATATATTGATGTCTTTAAAATATTTGAATTATTATTAATTCGTTTTCATGATCAAATTTTTCTTAGAAAAATGTATTTTATAAACAAATAAACAAAAGCAGGAAGAATACCATATTCTATTTTTTTCCGTGTATTTTCTAAAAATAAATAAATGATATTTCAGGATTAAGAGAATCGTCCTTGTGTGTTATATTAATTATTTTTTTTTTAATATAATAATTGTCAAGACTTATATTATTGATTCCTCTGTATGTGGTTGTTTCACCTGGTTTTTCCTCAAATCTTGGGTGAATGTCAGAGGAATTTTGTCCTTTCTGCAATAAATGTGGAATCCACGTTTTCACATCTAGTATACTGATGTATTTTTAATTATCTAGTTACTTGCCTTGTTTATTTTGTATCATTGTTTCTGCTGAAGACTTTCGGATAGAGAGTCGAAACGTCAAAAATATAAATAAATATACTGAATTTAAATTCAAAAAACCAATTAAGTATCTATAAAATTTTGTTAAATTCTATCATAAATTATAATTTAAATTTTAGAGAATAGATTTTTCCGAAGTAAAATGAAGCTTTATAAAACTATATTATGAGATTTTAATTTTATATAAATGCATAAAAATATGAAATTGCCCAAATTTTCATATAAGTTACAATTTGTAATTAAAATAAAATGATATTTGATAAAATGTTCCTCCATCAAAATACGCGATGAAAATCTCAGTATCTAGGCTAGGTTCATATTTTAAATTTCTCCCTATAAGTATCAACTCTCCAGTTATATTTAGATCAATGACTAAAATATATAGCCTCAGTCCCTAGCATTTATTCGATGAATTGAAAATCATAAAGCTACTGTAATAATAGGAATAATATTCTGAATTGAATTTTAGGGACAACAAAATTATTTAAAAACTCACCAGATTCCAGACTATCATTAGTCTCTTGTTTTTCGATGTGGAATGGAGATTGTAGATATATTTCCGTGTTGCTATCTCCCTCATACTGTCCTGCAAAAATTTTTTTTCAAATTAAAAATTATTAATGTTTGTTTTTGCTAGATATATAATAAATTTGATCTATATAGATATATTAAACGGATTTTTATTGATTTCTCACTGTTATTACTTCATGTTCCATAATCAAATTGAATAATCCTCCACACTATGTATAATTCAAAATTAATTATATATCAATGCATATATTTTTCTTTCTATCTGTGGATTATTAAATTCAGCAGAATTATAATTATCAACTTCCACTATTCTACATCATTGCAATTACGATAATGAGAATGCCATTTGATATTATAGCTAGACATATTGTTGAATTTAATCGAACAGACAGCATTTTCAATATGACCCCAGAAATGTTCATTATGACAATGCGTCCACATAGTTCGTATAAGAAGGTAAAAATAGGCAGGGTACGATCCCAAGGGAGCTAATTAGGGAATAGGTCTGTCACTTGAGACTGCTTTCATCGGATATAGGAACGTAGGGACGTCTTCAAGAATCGCTAAGTCCTACGGGAGGATTGCTGACCGAGGAGACAAAAGAGAACAATGCTGTTATTTTATTCCAAGCCAAAGCCAAATTGACCAAAGAAATTAAACTTGAAATCAATATAAGTTGAGATATACAAGCTGATCTTTGGCAGATAAAAAAATAGAGGAAGAATAAGAAAGAGAAGAAGTGCGCATGCACATGTTTTCTGACTACGCATCATGACACCAGTAATAATTATACATAAAAAGTATGAGCGATGAAAATAATCCTAAGCATTGATTCATTTCAAATGACATCTTAGCCAACTAGAAAATCGTACAAAAAATCAAAATATGCAGGATAACGTCTATTACAAAAAAACAGTTTATCCCATATTTCCAAGTTATATGTGAAAAACTGTATTGTTTTCCAATTTCCAAATTTGCTACATGACAGCAACTAACTATATCCAAATTTTCATTGAGTCACTTATTTTTTAAAGCCCTATCAGATTTTTTTTTTCAAATCATCTACTATCATTAATTGAATATCCTGTTGAATTTCAAGTATAGGCGCAGGTGATTTTTTTATGATCAGTTCTGTTAGTATTTCGTTGAAATTTGATTCCCAGACTTATTTATTGTGTGAAATTCAGCACGATCTAGCGTCTGGATTTCAATATCTCGGCAGCAAACCTGTTAAGTATTCCATACAGAAGGGTGCTGATGCCGATACTACAGACATGCATATGTAGGTTTGTGATGTCCAGCCTCTAGAGACTTGGAATCTCCCTGCCTGGAGCCTACGAGTGCTTTCCGGCTTCTTCTAACCACTGCCGGTAGCTTTGGTATAGTGTTGGTATATTGCCGGCAGTGCCCGATGTAGGTCCTTCGACTCTCTAAACCCAACATTACACATTCGCACTCTACGCTGAAATATTGATTTATAATTTATGCACTGCTTGAATGCTGAAGTAAGGATCAAATGCAAAAATCGAAATTCACCTTGGGTCACTTTGGGAGAGGGTCACAGTGATTGATTGGATTGTGTGTACATATATTTTTTGATTAAAATTATTTAAAGCTTCCAAAATAAATACAACACGCAACGAAGTATTGAACAGCCATCGAACTGTAATCTCAAATATTTTAACAGTCTAAAATCATCTCTCATATTAGAAGCTCAAGCTTTGTAGCAATAAAACTCTTAGGTTTTAAAGATCAACCAATAATGAAAAGTGGAAGTTCATCAATTATTTCTGATACCTCCAGAAAAAAAAATGAACGTAGAACACATCGCAAGGTTCTGCACGGCGGAGTTGAGCAATTATTATTATTATTATTACAAACTAATAGATGGCATAATAAAATAGTTCATCAACTAAACAACCATTTAATATTAGAATTTTGATAGCTTCTCGAAATCTTTTATGAATTATCTGATTTTGGTTCTCTGAATATATTGTTTCGATTTGTTCTCATTCTCGATGATAATGCAAGCTGGGTGAGCCTTATATTTATGATTTGGTGGTAGAAATGACAGGTGTATTCTGCAAGAAGAAACATACGTTCGCTGCAAGCTATTACAATCGAACTATACCCTGGGGAGAAGTCACGAGTCACCCTACCCTCATGCGGTGGTGTTTACCTCCAGTTCAACCGCCGCTACTCCAGTGCCATTTCGAAGTAGCTTCTATATAGTTTCTACGTTTTTCTATATGTCACCTCCCCCATTACTTTTACAAATAACAACCTACACGACTGAGGTGATCGAATGCAAGAATGCGATACGTTCCAAGCAGCTATTTTCCTGTCAATCTGGGTGGAATAAAATACTGCAAATTATTATTCTTAATTCAGATTATGAATTATTACATAAAAAATTGTTGACAAAATATCTGATTGACCAGGAAATAAATAGAGGATAGATTACTTTGCACTGCCCTGCCCCAATTCAAACTTACGTTGGGCTTGCGGAAATTGACGGAAGTGCTTTGTCAAAATATTGACATTCCGATAACTCTACGATCATGGTCACAGTCCTTTGTGATCGATCATCAGTCCTTTTTCCAAGACATTGGATCGATCAGAAAGAGATCAAAGATCCATCACAAATTTTTCAAATTGCACGGATAATAACAATTCAAAGAAAATAATCCTGAATCTATATATTAATACGAGAAGAGAAAATTTCCCATCCCCTTTTAAAGCATATTGCATGCACGAAGGAATGTGAAATTTGGAATAATTAAAGTTTATATAGAGAACGAATGCAGAAAGCTGAAATTATATACAGGTTGTCCCATTTTAGGTTTTCTTGTGAAGAAAAAACTTTGCAAGGAATGTGAGATTCGGCTTACTTGAATATATGGAGAAGGAGTACAGACTGCTCAAATTATGTACAGGTGTCCCATTTTAATTTTACAGGAAGACAAAACTTTGAACCGAGAGCACGAAGGAATGTGAGATTTGGCATACTTGCAGTTTATATAAAGAAGAAGTGCAGCAAAATAAAATTTTATACAAGATGTTCCATTTTAATTTTACGTGAAAGGAAAACGTTTGTACCGCGCTCATGAAGGAATGTGAGATTTAACATACTTGAAGTTCATATGGAGAAGGAGCGCATAAAGCTAAAAGTATATATAGGTGTTCCATTTCAATTTACCGCTGAAAACAATATTATTTTTTGCTGGAATATATCGAGAAATATGCAGCAAATAAAAAATGTCTCAGGTAAAAGTTTAACGATTTTCCCCTCCTCCGGAGAACAGGAAGAAAATCACTCTAAAATCTTGAATGGGAACTACTATTTTAAAATTTCAGATTCGGATAGAGCGTCGAATACCAAGTTAATTTTACCTGAAACCCTCAGGGATGGGGAGTCAAATTCATAAATGATCAATTGCCCAATGTACATTTGAAATTTAAATTGCATGTAATCAACTATTTTCTCGGAAAAGGAAGTATTCAATTAAGCTAAAGTAATAATGAAATCATAAATAATATTTTTTGTATTGATTATTTGATAATTTTAACATAACATAATACACAGGCTGGATTTCAGCAGCAGAAAGCTTATGCGAATACAAATTGACACAATAATTTTTCGATGGATTCCAGTACCTCCACCAAACAATTTTCAAGAAATATCAGTACTATCGACTCACTAGTGAGATGAAATTTTGTCAAAAACACTAGAACAGTATTTTTTTTTCTTTCGATAAAATAAAGAATTGTGCTTAATTGTTTGTAGATTAGCTCGCTACATTTGTATTTTTAGAGAATAGACAGAAGTAGTACCAAGTTGCACTGCGCGGGCCTGTAGTACCAAACTTGAGCCCAAGTCAACCGAAAAGGAATGCATTAAACTCTTCATATTAGACCAAGATCCAGTTTTTTTAAAGCTATCCGCGTAGTAACAACATAAGCGCAATTTTGGGCCCACATGACTACAAATGAGCCGAATTCTTCGTATAAAAACATCTTAAAAAAAAATGCTAGAAGTTCATCTAGAAAAGTAGCCCTGACATTCGTGATTCTTTTGGCAAAAATCAGTTGGGCTAAAATGTACTGAAGATATGTTGACGACTCCTTAGAGAAATTGAAAAAATGTAAAAGCGTAGTATTTCATCTTTGAAAATAGTAAAGTGTACGGTAAGTTATGGAAGACGAGCATGTAATGACCGTCAGGTTCTTAATATATCATTAAAAATATTAACCAATAACGACAATAGTTTTTACGAAAGATGTCAGAAATGTTAAATATTTTTACATTGCTCAAAATTTTTAACATGTTAAAAATAAGCGGATATGTTAAGAATAGCCCTGTAAATTCGTTACAAATAAAACATACAGAGCTTCAATGAAATGGATGGAAAGTTTCTCACATTAATATTTCAAGAAAAGAAAATACTGAATGCTCATGAATATCGACTAAGAATATAACAATATCTCAGTGTGATGCTCGTCCACATAAAAGAAAGCATTCTTATACAACAGAATCCATTTAATTTTTGTCAGGGTATAATGGCAACCTGGGTACGTACGGCACCTCTCTGGGGTGGCATATACGAGAACCGATGCAATATTATGTTTTCTTTTAATGGCCACATTGGTCAATGAGGAACACGTGTCGTGAGAGAACTTTCATGGAAAAAAACCTGATGGAGACATAAAAAACATTTTGTGTTAACAACATTCGGCCAAAAATGTCTTCCGGTACGCTCCCAAACACTTTAGACTTTACTTAATGTACACTTGAAAGTAAAAATTGTGGAGGGTTTAAATTTGCATGATATTCAGAATGGTCTTTCAGCTTTTCGACATGGCGGATGAACTTTTATAAAATAAGTAACAGGCCTACCCCAAATTCACACGGGGAGACAAAGCTAAGTTAAATGTATACAACCACGTAAGTCTCTGATAATTCGCAGCATGATGACCTATTCAGCATGTTTCCGTCTCCCTCGATCATTATTACAATAAAAAAAATTGTGAAAGTTTGGAATTCAAATTTTGGGTGAAATATTGCAAACACGGAAAAATTGTATAACTTGATTTAATTAAATTTGTATTACTTAAACAATGCGGTAACTTATTCACTTCGGTATTTCACAGGCAACTTTCACAGAAAACTTGTACAGCGCTATGCGCTGACTTGTCTATATTGTGTTCTCTTTCTATCGCATGACGCAAATATATCTAGAAGTAAATCCAGAAAAAAGTTATAAAATATGTATGAAATTGAAAAAATGAGCCATTATCAAACGATTCAGTAGTTTTCAACTGGTTTAACCGATTGAGTTGAAACTTTCTACAGTTCCTTCTGGCACTTGCGTAAAGATTTCTGACAGCACCATCAACGTACAATAAGTGGTGCACCAAGCGTAATTGTTAGTTCGCGCATTGTTCATCCATTTGAGTTGGAACTTTGTATGGTTGTTGTTGGCGCTTGCGTGAAACGTGCGATGAGTGGAGCGCAAATTGTATCGAATAATTGTTCATTCGCGCATCGTACATCCGAATGAGTTGGAAATTTGTACATGTCAAAAATTGAAGCTAAAATTATTGACCTGTATGATTTTTATTAGCCTAATTTAAAACTTTAAGCTGGTATAAGTTCGCTTATGAATGAACATTTACTGAGTAAAAGGTTGTTGTTTTTGCAAACAGAAATTTATCAAGAAGTTACTAATATTCTTCATTGTATACATCATTGATGGTGCCGTTTTTATGTCGTAGCTCCTACTTTTATTTATTTTGTTTCATTCATTCTGTACAACTTGGAATTCAATATTTATCTTAAAACAGTGTCGGAACTGAAGAACAAGAAATGGGGCATACAATAATAAAGTTGGGTAACACACTTCAAACATGAATGACCAATGCATGAGAAATTAATTGAGTTAGTATCACGTTTTTCTAAAAAACAAGGTAAATGGTTAGATTTTTCATTTTTCTTTATGTTTAAATATGAAACTCTCCAAGACTGAATTATCAAATTTTTGTTGTACTGACTTTTCGAGTTACAAAAGAACTGAACAACAAGGTTCGTTATATATTTGTATTGCTTTTGGTTTCTTAGAAACAATTTTCGAATAAATACGCTTGTACATTTGATAGGCGGCCGGTGGGATTGTCAGTTCCTCAATAAGAAGACAATAACAGATATACCTGAAGTCTACATCATTAATTAATGAAACCAATTTATAATAGTGATTATAAAAAAGAAAGATTTTTGAAAATATGAGGATATGAAGCGTTCAGAGTGAAAATTAAGCGGTAAAGTGTAGAGGTCAAGTATAAAGAGGAATGCAAATCGACTTCAGATGAAGGTAGGTGAGATATGGAATGGTTTCTAAGTTGGGCCCTTGTGTTCGGCAGATTCGATGTTGGTGGCAATGTCACGGACCGCACTGGCGTGTGTAGCTTGGCGCGCGGAGAGAATGAGAGAGAGGATAGATTTCCCTTGGGATTGCGTTAATTTTCTGCCGCCTTGCGCATAGTGTGCCCTTGGGATTCGATGTTCGAGCTAGCGCGCTCTCGCGACGTCCCAACGGACCGCGGTACGTCATAACTTCTTCTTCTTCTTCTCCGCCTCCATTCTAGCATCATCGCCGCCACAGCAAACGCCCCCGTTGCTTCTGTTGCCCCGTTTCTTCACCTCCCCGGTGTAAACCATGACATATTATCCGCGAATGCGACTATAAATGTATACCCGCGGGTAGTTCATTTACCCAACAACAATGCATCGCGCTCCATCGCATCTTCTACGGTGCTACGTTTCCACCTTGAAGAATTTAGTTGTACGACGCCACTGCTCCGTAGCTTCCAAACAACAATACCTGTATATAGCGCACAGTATACGGCATAACACCGTTATTTCTACCTTAAAAACAACTAAATGAACAACAAATATAACATGGCATGGTTCTAGCTAATTATAGAATATATGCGGTTGGAAACAAATGAACCTGATTTAATGTACGTTACAATAAATAGAAAATATGTAAATAAGTTCCAGGTGATGATTGACAAACACATTTTGGTTGCGGATGAAATATTGATAACAATATTCAGGGCCGCGTCATTGTGGTTGTAGTGTGTGATATGCGCGCGTCGCATATCTGAGCGTCGAGCGCTGAGCGCCGTCCCCAAGGGACGCGAAGCTGCCGCCAAGCCCTGGCGCTGCCGCTAGCGGGTGACGCTGAACACCTCGCCATACGTATGTCCGTATGGATCCCAGCATCCCAGCAGCAGCTACGTAGCGCCAAAAACTCTGATTAGTTAGTTTTCCAAAGGGATTCCCGAGCGACTGAAGCATACTGCACACCCCAACCAATCAAACACGGAAACAGAGCCATAGGAAACAAGGAAGCATATACCTGCACTGATATTCGCCAAAACGCAAACATATCCACACTTAGATATTCAACAACTATGACCCAACTGACGACAAACTTTTCACAGGAAAACGACAGTTCATTTCGCCAAATTATCGCCTTGAATGGCTCTTTACTACGCCACTGGAATTATTTGGAAACACACAACCTACATAATTTGAAGTATCATACTCAAGATTGTATCTGATTGTAGAAATTATTTTAGTTTGCAGCTTTTGATGATATCAATTTAATTTTTATTGCAATTTAATATTTCAAATTTGCACTAGGTGTCAGGGATCAGCGCCCTGAAGATTATCATTGTTCATGTACGGATAGAACGCTTGAAGAAGAGAAGAAATGAAGTGGCGAAAGAAATTATTAGTCATCATCCATTACTACTTTTCAAGAAGTTATAATGATTATATGAATTGATATTTCCGAAAGATCCTAATAAACCATATTTTGTTCATTCGATCCCGAAAACACATAAGCAAATTTTCTAAACGTATTTCATACCGATTCAGATAACTCAAAATTAAAGTCGGAATAATAACTACTCAAATTTTTTGATGGATCAATGAGATTTCGTGCTGGGAGATCCATCAATTATGTTATAGTACGTAACCTAAACCGAGCTTATGTTTGTACTGCGGCTCCACAATCTGATGGAGCTAGGACAAATGGGGATGAACAAAAAAAAAACCTATCGGAAACTTAGCCTAAATCGAGCATTTTAAGTTGTACAGGGGCGCCATAATCTGATGGAGCTGAGACAAGTGGGAATAAAGAAAAAAGTCTACCGGAAACTTTGCCTAAACCGAGCTTTTTAGATTGACTAGTATTTAGAGAGGACATTCAAAACCATCTACAATGACGATTTCTTTGCCTTTTTTACTAACACCAAATTGTACCGAACTCATTTTCATTTCTCAGGGAACAATTGATGGGTCGCCGGGAGACAACTGATGTGCCATAAAATCTACCAGGTAGAGATTAGGTGACAACTGATAAAATCCAGAAAAACCTAGAGGAACCAGAAAAAACGAATGAGATATTTTAATGCCAAAGAAAGTTTGAAGCAAGGAAACACAAATTTTATTAAATAATATTCAATAATTACTATATTTACTATCGATCCATGCCTTATAGTGCGGTCAAGTTAATCCCAAAAATAGGGGTACCCTTGCATAAATTCCCAAGAAGCTGAAAATTGACATGAACGTTGGGGATATCAATAAAATGAAGCTGTGAAAAATCCTTATCGATCCCGTGTGTGCAAAAAAATTTATGCGAGGCCAAAGTTCGTAAAAATGGTTTTTTTTAGCGAAACGATTGGTTTTATAATAAAAATAATTCAGACAAACATTATAGATCTCTCGATTATCTACAAAAATGTTTTTCACTTCTTTTCCTAAGATTCACCATTTCTGAGAAAAAGCCATTCTAAAGTTATATTCTTTATAATATGCACACGTTTCCACACCACTTATGAGGTAGGTACTGTACTTGGCGAGTATTTTTTAACGTGATTCACACGGTAGGCCTGCTCAACGGTTTTTTATTGAAGTTTAATATAATATTAGATCTTCTACTTCATCTTATTCTTCTTCTTCTCTTCCTCCATCGTCTTCCTCTTCACCATCTTCATCTTCCTGAGCTGACGTAAATTGTTCAAACAGCGATACATCAGTTGTTTCGCCGTTGATGTAAGCGTCATCTTCTGTTGAAGATTCAGTATTTGAACGACTGACATTGACAGCTGGTGCATGCTGGTGAACAAAGTGAACCTACTTTTTTGCAGCCGCATTTCGGATTGCTCCCCTTTTTGCAGAAGAAGAAGAAGACGAAGAAGATAAAGAAGAAGATCTAATATTACATTAAACTTCAATAAAAAGACCATGAAGTAGGCTTACCAGGGAATCCAAGTAAAAAAATACGCGCCAAATATTGTACTTAATAGATGGCGTGGAAACGTGTGCATATTATGGAGAATATAACTTTACAATGGCTTTTTCTCAGAAATGGTGAGTCTTAGGAAAAAGGTGTGAAGATAATTTTTGTAGAGAATTAAAAGATCTACACTTTCTTTTACTTTGTATAGAATTTTTTGCACACACGGGATCGATGGGGACTTTTCACAATTTCATTATAATGGTATCTCTACCGTTCATGTCAATTTTCAGCTTCTTGGGAGTTCGAGCAAGGGTGAATGTCTATTTTGACTGGGCTATATAAGTAATTATATTCTATTAACAGTTACAATTTTACTTATTGGAGAAAATGCAGTGAAAATATGTTTAAAAGACAACTTGTCGCTTTTGTGGTCCTGTAAGCTAATATATTCTGATATTTAGTTTTAAAACATACTTGTTTTATAAAGTGTATTTTGTTTTAGGAATCCAGTTTTTGAGAAATTTGTAATTAATGAACTAGCACGAATTATGAACATGGGATTAAAAATGTTTGGTCAATATTCAAAAATTACTATAATAAACATTGGATTAGACGGATTCGATAAAAAAGATGTGATAAATAAGTTGGCATAAAGCAATATAGGTTATCTCGTCGGGAATTCAAAAGAACAGGACGAAACGCACAGTAGAAGAAATACAAAAATCCATTTAGAGCACTGGATGAAGAAACGTTTTGAGTGAGGACATGCTCATATAGAAATGTAGCTTCAAAATTAAGAATTAATTGATCTACTCTCGTATTCCGCTTAATTTTGTATTGACCAGAATGAGCAGGGTGAAAAAAAAAGTCTACCAAATAATTACAAAATTAAGGAAGAGAAATGTGACACCATCTATCTGGGCCAAATATAATAATTTGAGGAGGAATTGGAGAACTTGAATTCACAATCCTTAGTGATTAATACCTGCAGGTAGGTACCTATCAATTTGATTAATAGCACAAGGTAAGAGCTAGAGCAAGGGAGGTATTAGGTGCGGTGGACAGTCACGTTGTAGGCCTCTCGAGACATAGGCGCCGATGACGAATACAGTACCAATAGGACAATAGTACATAGCGTGTGCAGAAACATATGCACGGGTGTATTTCGTAAACACACGTGCGCGCTTCTGTGCGATGAAGGTGGTGGAGGGTCGACGGCATCCCCTGGGAGGGTAGTCTCGCTCGCTGCTTGCAACTCCCGTTCCAAACGCCAGTAAGCTCGTGCGCAATGACTACTCCAAGAATGCTAATTAGAGAAAGATAGAAATATGACAATTTTGCTGCTGTTCTCTGTCAGTTACTTTATGTCATTTCTTATGTAGTTCCCGAAGGACGGCACGGGCGCAATCTCTGATTCCTTTACTAACTTATTTTCATGTAAGTCCCGACGCTTCTCGTCTGCTTTATCCCCTATATTATTCACTCACCTGAATTCATAAATATCCAATTCGAACTTCTATCGACGATTCCTTAAAAGATGAATACATAATTTTAAATTAATTGCAAAACCTTCATCAAAAATACTACATTCAAACGAGTCAACTTCTACATTCCAGCAGGAAGATAACAACAGCACCGAATTGACTATTTTACTAAGAAGTACCCTATTACTGACAAAAATACATGATATAGGTTATCAGAAGATAGAAATATAACATAAATAAAGTTTTTCAAAAAAGTCATAATGATTTATAATGAATAAACAGAAATAAATATAGTCATTTATTTAGCCATTTCAAAGACTAAAGACCCAAAGATAGAAAGAACCAAAATATTCATATCTTGGTATGATTCGAATTCGCAGTCCAAGAAATCGCAACGTAAATTGTCTAAAAAGTACTTGTCAGGTGTTTCCGTGATAATCAGTAATTCAGAAATAATTTTAAAATTGATTTACGATAACTTGTATATTTCATGAACTTGGTATCAGTGGTTGATATGATATTGGAATATCAATTATGGATTCATCTATTCTTTTACCACTGCTGGTCTAATCACTCCAAATTTCAATTAGGTTTCAAACAGAGTATAGACGAAGAGATAAATAAAGAATTTATTGAATATTACGATCTGGAACGCCCTGTATGCACAAACGTACAGTGCCGTAATTAGTCTTTTATGCCATGGTGTCAGTTAATTTTTTTGTTCGGCCACGCTGGGCGATAAAAGTATCGGAGTATTCAACTTCAGTACAAATAACCTGGTTACATTATTCTGCAAAGTTTTTGGAAATATGTATACCACTTCAAAAGAATTATCTAAATTACCTATGAAGTAATGTTGTGATTTAAATATCTGATGAATTATTTGTTGGTAGTAAAAGTTGCAAAGTATTTAGAGGTCAACATATTAACAAAACATTAAATCCAAAAACATGACCAATAAGTCCAAATACACAGAACAAGGGAAAACTAAATTGAAAATAGCATGTATCGACTAAACGGTCACTAAATACTTGAACATACATACAAGGGACGATTTAATTACAAAGTGTTAGCTCTTTGACGATCGAATTTCAAGAATCCTGTAAAAAAAATTCTTGTTGATGTGTAAACATTTATACTGGCGGTAGGATGGAGTGAATTGAGATTATGTAACATTACCTACAAGAGTAGGTATGGTCAAACCCGGAAATGCGTTTGAAGAAAAAAGAACGCTACGCTACGCTGACAACAGCTCACATTATTAGTTATGGTGGTTGCAAAGAAAATTGCTATATGTTTTATTTTATAAACTTCAATTATTCCATTTGTGTTCACTGACTAACGTTGATGTTCACACATCATAGTGCGAGTGCAGAAGCACTCGCTTATTTTTGCAGTTAAGTAGACATCAGAATCATCATAGCTGAAGAATGTTGATGTTTCACACACATTCGGAGAGCCAATTGATTATTGTTGATCATGAAGGCGTACTGGTTATTTTGAAAAAAGACAGTTTAGTGCATGATTTCAACATTCGATTGACAAACTGAATCTGTGTTTTTACGTGAAAAATCGAGTGTGATGTATCTGAAATATTTGAATGTATAATGGAGTGTCAACAAAAATGACGAACCTGGGGTTAGGAAGGGCTGACAGAGGAAAAAAGATTCGTCCTTTTTAGTGAATTGGATGATGGTTGATAACATTCAGGCATTGAAGACTGTATATAGGTACCCTCTTCGGGGGTACAGCGCAAACACAACAAAGTTGGTTTACTCGATGCCAATAAGCGATAAGCGAAATCAAAGATGATTCGCCAAGCATTTGCGCGTGTGCTTAATCCTGAGGCTGGGGCGTTAGTCGACTACGAAGAAAATTAATGGAATACGGACGAACGTACGTGCATGCTGAATCGAGTTCTAAACTATTCTACTCTAGCTCGATAGAGATGCTAGGATCCCTAAGGACCTCGATGCCTCGGTTCCGTCTCCGACCGCTCCCATGGCGATCGATCAATTAAGAAAGAGACAAGTCTTTCGCCCCTCACACCGTCCCTCGCAAAAACTCCACTCATATCGGAATAAACTGTACTGTTGGACTTCAGAGGCTTTGTTTGAGTCTTTTATACATGCGAATTCATCGTAATACTATCACATTCAAATTTTCCAATTAGAATTAAGTCCTAGCCAACATTAGCTAGATTCTATTAATTTGCACTAATCCAGAATATATCAGAACGTGCGCGATAATAGAATCATTGAAATATAAATGTTATAAGAACAATCAATATACTTCAATTGAAAAAAATCAGTGAATATTTAGGGATTTATGGATCGGACGGGAACAAAAGTTCGTTTCTATGACCAAAAAGTTATAACTAGAATAGGTCGGCACCCATGCCTAAAGCTCGTCGATGCCAAAAATATAAGACCATAATATTGTACATATTGTCTAATCAAACCAACACAGTTTCTCTTCATACACAAAAGTTAGCACCTTGTATATATATTTATTAATTCCCATGTTTATTATTGAAATTATTAGGTAAATTTTTTCAAATATTCTCTTTTTACTTCCTCGACCTATAATACAATAGGAGTATTGTAATCGTGATATTTTGACAGTTCAAAATTTTGATGAATCTACACGTTTTAGACCCTACTGAACTCGAGGAACATAATTTAAAATTTAAAAAAAAGTCGATGTATCAGTCTGTCTGGAAGCACGACAACTTGAGAACGCGTACAATTTTTCGACTGAAATTTTATACTTAAGTTTTTCATGAAAAACCTAGGTTCAAGTTCGTAGATGAGTTTTTTCAACCAGTGGTACCAAAATTTTATTAATGGAACTTTTTAGTTTTTTGCGTTTATTTTATAAAAGGTAGGTAGTATTTATCATGAAATATGAAACAACTAGAACTAATCCTTGAATGATTTAGCACAACATTCACAAAGCACATTCTTCAAAATTATCAGCGGTTCATTTGTTCTTATCAAAATTTGAATTATGAAATTCGTCATATTTTTCTGAACCAAAGATATAATGTGAATGTTGTGCTAAATCATTCAATGATTAGTTTTAGTCATTTAATATTTTATGATAAATACTACCGTTTATAAAATAAACGCAAAAAACTCATATTTTGACATCACATGCAAACGTCAATTGTATTTTTAAAATAAGTAATTTGACTCTATCGTGCTTGGTATCAAATTAAAGCTCTTATGGAAATAATTTTAGTAGAAGTGCCTTAGAGGATATTTAAACGATTGTCAATTGTTTCTTCCACAAATTATTTGAATGATGTCTTGTTTGGTATCAATTTAAGCTCTCGGGGAGATAAGCTTAGTAGATATCAAAAATAAATAATTAAGTATAGTGGAATCCACGTTACCATCTTCAAATTATACATCCAGCGATCAACTATCGAAACTGTATGTTCCAATGAATTAAAGATCCCGAAAATCTAGAAAAGAATTCTTCATTTTCAAAAATTATGTAAGGACTAAAAAATAACCGCCATCTGTCACTTTAACAATGACAGCTGTCATTTTGATAATGACAGTTGTCATTTTGACAATGACAGTTGTCACTTTGACAATGACAGCTTTTACTTTAAAATATGCAATTAATTGATGCGACACTCATTTCTGGAACAGCGATGAAACTGGCCATGAAATTTATGATCGGGGAAGTACTGCGTGGCCACAGCAGATTTTTTTATAGTATTATTGCGAAAGTAATACTTATGTAATGAACGATTAAATTAAAAAAAAAAAAACAAATAATCCAATTAGAATATTAATATTACCCATTTTGCTCAAAAACTTAATTTGAATCATTAAGGAATTTGGACGAATAAGCGAGCGACATATACCAATATAAGTGAAGGTCATTTAAGTCATCCACGACCTCTGTCCGAAATTTATATGAAAAAAATTTTGAAATCAGATAATGTTACAGACACATTGCACGAGTTAAAAAGTAATGGGTTTACTCTTCACAGAGAGTTTGCTGTGTGGGGCTATTTTCACTCCAATAAGACTTACATTACATCTGATTTAATTTGATAGAGGTACGAGGGTTAATTTTTAAGTATTTTATATAGCCATAATAGCAAACAGTCAATGGACAGCTGTTAGCTAGCCTTTAGAATGCCCGTTGCCATCCGAACGATTGATCTATTGACCATATAATCAGATAATAATCAATCAATATCTGGAAAGAATAGCCCAGCCTTGAACATACAAAAAAAATTTCGTCGAGCAAATATTAGAGAGAAAAATAACTCGTGCCACATGACCGGACAATTTGAAAAACAAGCTCAGAGCAAAAATATGAAAAATCTCATTGCACTAATTTTCTAATTTTTTGGCAAAAATTGGCATAAGTAAAAAAGTTGTACGTACATACTGTCAGTTCAAATTGAGGCTCATTAACAATTTCTACACAACTGAACTACATTCCTCGCATCGTGGTGGGTGTTTTTTATCGAATTTTGACGATAGAAGTACAAGAATAATTTCACAAGAGCTTTTCATATTAGTTTTGGGAAATGATGTCATTTCAAAAATATTTATAAGGATCTAAATCTGCCTTTAAAAAATGACATACGCCTCCCTTCGTTGATCTGTTCGTAAGAGGACATGCTACAGGTCGCAATTCTTGACCGATTTTGATGATTCATTTCTCTAGCATTAAGCTAACTATCAGAATGAAACTCCATCAATTCTCATAATGATTTGTTACACTCTCTATATTCAATTAATAGCATTCAAATGTTTTGTCAGTGTCAGAAAATAGACCAACATATAAGAATAGAGAGCTGTTGTAAAGAATGTTTTATTGGACTCAAAAGCCTCTCGTCCTTCAGGCGTCGTGACTAAAATTTTTCTTTCCTGACTAATATATTACAATTCACTATTATTACGTATTTTTAGTCCAAAATTGGTTATTACAACAAAACAAAAATATGTCTGAATTCAATTTAAAATATTGGCAATGTAATCAACAACACAATTTTTGGCACTTGAATCTTAACCACGATGTAAAATAGTTATAAACCGATGTTAACTTAATTCGCATGATGGCTAAATGAAAGCTAAAGGTCGATAGAACTTACCTCTGTTGTTAGCAGCGATCGCAAGATCAGAAGTGGCAGCAACTTGGTCATCAAGAAAAGCGGTTTCATAGGGTATCATGGCCAAGGGAGTAGTCCTGCTCTCAAGTTCAGCTGGAACAGAATAACATATATGAGCCAGTCAGCAGGTGTGTAGCACATAACGTAAATCTGGCCTGCGCACATTAGCTAGATTAATAGTCGCCGTATCTCGTAATTATGAGAAAACAAATGAAAGCTTACGATATTGGGATGACTCCCTCCCCCTGGTATAAAGGTAAGCTTACGGCTCGCAGCTGCACTGACTTACACCAGCTTAACGTCATTTTTACTCCAGTCCGTTCGTTTTATTAATGAATGCGGAACGGGGTACAGATAAGCCCCCGTCTCGCAGGTATTAATATTAAATATTTCGGCATTAACTACCAGAAACGACTATGTTTGCGTTTTCCCCAACAACCAATTAATTTTATTCAAAATAATAACTCCACCTTTTTGGTATTTTTTGAGAATATTGTTCAAATTGCATTCTTACTAATAATAATCTTCTGTGATATACATAACTAACAACAATGTCAATAATTGACGGCACGAGAAAGACAATAATGGCGTAGTCTACAGTCTATTACATTCAAATTATGGGAAACCTTTATAAAAAAGGAAGTATGTGCTAATAATGAAACAATTCTAAATATTACTCCATTTTGATTGAAAAATCAATTCAATATTTGCACGGTGTTATTATGACCTAATTGCGTCCCTCAGTGGATTTAATGCTTGTAAAAGTAGTTTTTCTCATATTTTTTTTTTTTCTAAAAAATATCAATGAACGCTATTGTATTTTTTCAGTAGTAAATTAGAAAAATTTTGATATGATACGTACATTGAAATTGAGTGTCATACTTTTTTTTTGTACGGATATCTGAAGAAAATGGAACACAAAAGAGGATTTCCGATGATTCGAGATTTAAAAGATTAAACAAGAAATCAAGGGTTCCTAATTAGAATTACCGGACACTTTTTTCAAGAATTGAAAATATTTGAAATTTTATGGTATTTTGAAACGTGGCTTCTTTTTCCAAATTATTGGAAAATTAATTGAATTTAGTCGTTAATACGCTTTGAAACAATTCTTGGCAGTATTATTTGGGGATGTTGCTAACTAAATTTTTTTTCGGCTCCCTCTGAGCTTGGTGGTTTGCACGTCGCAAATAATACGTATTTTAAGGTAGTAATCACGTTTCGTAACATCAATTTAGTTTTCAAATAAATTAATGTTGTGTATCACCATTTGATAGGTTTCTTGTAAAGTCCAAATGTCAACTTGTACTTTGGACCCCCTGCTGTATGCTTGGCCTCATGCGTTCACACTTGTTGCATATATTACAATTACTAGCTCATTGGCTCTTCAACTTTGTGACGTGTTAAAAGTGTGGCGATTATTACAAAGTTGTTTGGTGAAAACAGCAATAGAAAGACGCAAGCAGAGAAGCACCGTGCTCGCTCAAGGATGAATACGTATAATGTAACGTAACGGAATATAAGGTATAGGTAAAACTCAAGGGACCTACACCTTAAAAGCCTTACGAGAGTCTGAATTTTTAGATAGAGAGAAATAATAAAATAATTTCCATTCTGTTTTCATTTCGCGGAAAGAATACCCTACAGATGTATAAGATAAAGGCGTTTGTGTATAACAAAAATGAATTCTTCTGTAAAAGCATTGGGAATAAGAAGTCCGCAGTCGAAGCGTAAACGAGTTCCCTGAAGTGCAACATTCGTCTTCGCGCGTCGCATGCTCTTGTGCGAGATGATGAGCTCATTTTGCAGCTGATATACTTTAACCCAATACAATTTAGGTTCGATTTTTAAACACTCTTCCTGTCAGCACCTACTGCAGAGCCACAAAATGAGCAAAGGTCCAAGATCTTGGAGAATTCGATACCGTTTCGCCAACGAATCGCTAATTAGGCTATTATCGCTAATGTCCCTCATTCCACGTTAAATTCACTTCATCAGATTCTTCGATCTTTTCATGATGAAAATATTGGGACACAAGCTATGGACAATTTCAAGGATGAATAGCTAATTTAATTTATTTTTCAAATATGTGACTATTGAATGGTTATTCGATTTAGTCTATAAAAAATCATTATATCCTGTTCTAGGAGTCTTATTTTTGGTGTCCATCGGGCCTGCATATTGGACCATGTCCCGTAATGGGAAATATGACAGATTAAGAGAGACATGAACAACAGCAGAACATAAAGAGGGAGTACTTTCTTTGACAGCGTAATGCATTATGGGATTATGGAAGGATTACTTATAACCACACGTTTTAATAAAGCTTTCTGTAAAGTCCACTTACCACAGTCTAAATTTACAGCACATTATTTAAAATTACTTGGTGCATTAAACGGAATTGGGCAGTAATGGAAATTCTAATCGAAATGCATTATGCCTAAAATGATTATTATTAACAATTAAATTTTTTCCTAATATTCTCTTATTGATGGTATATTATTGTCTTTGCGGATTATTTATGCTGTCACCTCTACTATGGTGCCTTTAAACTTTTTTCACTAATCACAATAATATTTAGTATCCATTACTTATATATAATTGCCAATATAAAGGTGTCTCTTCAAATGGTGACATGTAAATAATGAATGAGAATCAACAAATGATACAAACAATTGATTAAATCAGCATGCCAACAGACAACAAAATCTAGTATGTCATTTTAAAATCATGTCCTCAAAATTGATGACACATGCATGTCCTTCAACTGTGTAGCAATTCATTTCAATATTGTGTTAAATAATTGAATCGATAATAATTATATGTATCTTTGAACGAGAAAATCCATCCGATTTCATGGATAGCTGTCTGAACATCATACTGCGCTTGTAGGATCTTAAGCTCTTCCAGGCCACCGGCAGTAATCGAGAAGTCAAAGTAAAACGAACGTTTGGAGAGTAAACAAGTCAGGTCAAAATAAATTGGGTGCAACATAGATTTTCTAGAAAAATGTGTAATAATGCACGATTATTATCAAGTGTAAGATAGTTATAGTTGTAGTTATTTGTGTATTTTATGTGATGAACTTCAAATCGTAGTTATTCTTAAATACAAAGTGTTCATAAATTACTAGGATTGTACTGCGCTTTTGGCTAAAAAATTAGGTCCACAAGTGTTTCAAAGTTCAGAAAAGAGATATGGTATCAGTTCTGAAAGATACTCATAGACAATTTAATTTAATATATCGCAGATCAATAATCTGAATTATCTTTAACTCAATTTCAACAGCTATATTCGATCGAATAATGTAGTCTTTTGTCGTGGTAGCGTCAGTGTAGAATTGTTTATGGAAGAAACTAAACTTCAGCTGGGTATTTGGGATTCTAAGAGCAATTAGGAATGAAAGATTAAAGACTTTAGATAATGCAGAAAAGTGAAGTAGGGTGGATTCGGATATGACGAAGGCCGTGCACCATGCATTCAAATACCGCGGATGAGCCGGAGGGACGCGGAGACGCACAGAACAAACTTTTCTGGCGACCAGGAGGCAGAAACGGAGAAAAGAGGAACCAGAGGGAATGGAAGGGTGGCTTGGGACAAAGTCGGGAGTCGGCAGGCTCGGTGCTCGGGCCGTTCAGGGCGGAGGTCAGCTCCCAGAGGACCGTGATCCAGCAGTCTGCGTCGCACCCCACTCTCCGTTCAGCGCGCCATATCGCGCGCACCGCACCACTGGGACCTAGGACTCTGCCACTCCTGGGAACCCCACAGGACCGTGCCACGCACTCGAATTCACCACGTATCTAAACTTTTACATCTAATCGACAACGCCTCCATCGGACCAGCCAGTAATCAGCAGCCCTAATCGAACACTCAGAGAACACAGACGAAAGTTATCGACCACTCGTAATCAGTCAACGAGAAGCATATTTTATAGATCGTTATGAAATACCAGAAGAATCTATAATGCGATCTAAGCTCTATGACATATTTTTATAGATGGAATCTGAAGCGAAAAAAATAATATGAATATAGGTATAGAGTATGCCGCGTCGTCCATACGCCCAGGGGTGTCTTCAAGCGATTGCTCATAGCGAAAGAAATAAACCAATTCATAATTCGTTACGTTCCTAACAGAGTATTATTTGACTAGCTCATGATGAATGATTACCGATACAGAAAAATAAATATGGTTGCAAACATTCACATTCACAATTCCACAAAATTCAATCGTATTCACAAGTGCTCTAAATTGGTTACGGCGCTTTGAAATAAAATGGCTATGCATTTGGATATGTAATACTACCTTATTTTTATGTAGGCATGTGGCTAATATTTTTGCGGCGGCAAAATTGAAAGCAAGATAACAAAGATACAGAAATATTGCTGGGTTGCATATCAATTGAAATCAATCGTTCTCATAGTTCGATTTTGATTACTAGATCAAAGCATAAAGACTTTAAAGTATTATTCTATCCAGTACATTCCCCTCTGGATTTACAGTTGAATGAATATTACTGAAGTTCTATTTCTTGCTTCTAAATAATCAAGTTATAATGCCAGAAAATTAGATATAAATACCGATGAGATTTGCAGTACACTTCTTATTTTTTTGCACGTTTCCATTTATCCGGTAGGGCAAATTTTATAATATTATTTGTAGGAGTCCATTAAAATTAAAATATGAATGTGCTCTTTCTTGCAATGAGCAATTTTCACTATCACGAATAATATAATTGAATCAATGAATCAAAATTTTGCACACTGACTATTACCATTCCGTAATAGTTTTAATTAATTTAAGTAATAAGATCATTGGCATTTTATTGGAAGCTCCTATTTCCTAAAAACTAGTTGTATCTCAAGACGAACAGTAGTATAATAATTTAACAAATGAAACCTGATACTGTCAAGAAAGAAAAGATCTGTATGATAATTTACGGAAATTAAAAAAAATTAAAATTATAATTCAAATTAGATTTTTTTGCAGGAGACCTACATTTTAAATACATTGTGATAGTGTACAGCAATACGTGAACACCAACAATCATATAAATTCCAGGATCCATTAGTAGCAACCCCTGCCCAAGAAAAAGTTACCCCATGGCGAATAGCGAAATTTAACATTATTTATTTTCTACTTTTTATTATATAAAAACTTACAAAAGAATTATTGCTTGTAGAATTAAATGTATTCATTTGTGTGTAAGTTTGTTAACGTAAAATAGCGGGAAAAAAATTTTCATCTGTCAGTTGCCACAACCGACATCTGTAGAGGACGCTAACTAAATGCGTGTTAAAAATCGTGCGTGCACGCATTGCCAAAAAATATTGATTGGCATAGGCAGAAATTAGTCTATCAATTAAAATGTCTTTCAATTCCTGTTTTATATACAACATGTCCAATGTAAGTCTTTTAGTCAAGACATTCCCATGATTTCAACTTGAATAAAAGACTTACATTGAAAATGTTGTATATTGTCACAAATATGAAATATTTGTAGTAATTCGGTCACATAAGTATTTATTTGAATTCGCTGTAACTGTAACTCTAGTTAGTATTGACGGGGTCGATGTTCAACTATCGGACATGATTGACAGGCTATGATCATTAGATGTTCGGTGGTTGCCAGGCAACTACTGTTAGACAATTGAATGTTGGCCCATTGTCGGCTTAGGTATATAAGAGCGTAAGCTAGGAGAGGAATTCATTAATTCATTCAGTCAGTGATTCAGTACGAGTAACTGTGCGCGATATTGTGAGCATACGAGTTCGTAAAGTGAAGATTTACACTGTAACCTGTGTTAATAAATTATTCTAAATAAAATTTGTGACAATATAATAAAACATTACAAACAAAATATTAATGAAAAAAAAGATACTTTAGCGGTTAGCCCAATATACAACAATATTCTTTAAGATCTAGGTTCATGTTACCTTCCTGATTTTTGTTTATATTTTTGACACTTTGTATGATGCATATGCTTAAATTCAATTTTAATTGATTGACACCACAACTGACTAATTTCGCGTGCACGCATGATTTTTAGCACGCATTCAAACACCGTCTTCCAAAGATATCGGTAGTGGCAATTGACAAATGCATTTTTTTTCCGCTATTTTACGGCAAAAAACTTACACACAAATGTATACATTTAATTCTACAAAAAATAATTATTTTATAAGTATTTCCGACATCCACAATATACCAGTAATAAAGTAAATAAAATTGTAGAGCTTCTGAAGATGGCTGGGGCGCAGCCGAAACTGTAAAGTACAAAAGAAATAATATTAAAATAATTGACTCAATTGTATTACTCACATGAAATATGCAATTTCAAGAAAAAAAATGTTTGATACGATACGTTTTATTCTTATGCCAACAGATGCCTGTGAAAACGAAATATTAAACTATCGACATTTGTTTGTATACAATATGGTACAATACAAAGAAAACTATTTTAAAATACATCAACTGTACCAAAAATTATCAATGCGTTTTCTATTTACTTATACAATAAAAAAGACGAATAGGAGTAAATACTTTTCCTGCCACTCTGTATGCGTTAAATGTTAAGTGCAAATCATTAAACGGTAGTGTGAAAGTAGTATGTATAGAAAATAAAGAGAACGTAAATCATGATGCATTTAAGAAAACGCAAAGCCACGTTTTTATCCATTTTCTATAACAAGATTTATATATTTTTTTTCTTTGAATAAATTGTGGAGATATAAATATATGAAATATTCGGTATCGTATTTCCTTCGTTCCTATGGTTAAATCAATTAAGCTGTGTGTAACGACATTAATCTTAGCGCATTTTTGCAAAAAAAAATATGTTATTATATGCATTTTGACGGTCTGGCTGGCTGACGTGACGCTGAGTTCTCAGCAACTACAGCACTTACAGATTTGAAACTAGTACTAAATAAAAGCTGCCGTTTTCTAGATCTCCACAAACTGCTTGAATTTTTTATTCTTATACCCAGTTTTTGGTAAAAAATTGAATAAAAATTCAAAAGGTAATTACTGCTGAACTATGCATAATTGAAATCTGAAAATTGCTGTACAAAATGAGCAGCATGTCAGTAATTAAATTTTATGCCTTAATTTTCGAGCTGATATGGGTTAGTACCCATTTTAGTGTAGAAACTATTCTTCTCAATATCTTGCGAGTTACACGAGATATTAACATGCGGTTTTCGATGTTGGTATCAGAATGAATTAACTTTTGTTTTTAGGATCAATTTAGGCCAGTGCATGATCACCGTTACTCATTTTCTTGAATCTGTAGTTTTGGAGATAATTGCACCAAATTTTTAGGGTTTTGTTTTGTATAACTTTGATAAAGTTAAATTATTATTTCAGGGTACAGCACATGATCTCCCGTCAGTCATTAACTGAACAATCAAGACTGAAAGGTCCTTTTGAGATTGTACGTGCATAAGTTATGTATAAAATAGTCACAACTTGAAACTGGTACTATATAAAAGCTACTTTTTCGTACGTTTGCCCAAATTGCTTGATTTTAAGCTCAGTGATTGTGGGAGATAATAATTTGTGAAATCTCTGAACTAGCAAACATTCATAAGATGATTCTATTTTTTTCTTGTAACCGCATTAGCTTATGTCTGCTAAAGTTTGTCATTATCCTCAAATTCATAGATAAACTTTCAAAGATGTGTCCTATTTACATGTCTACTGAACCTCAACAAGTTAGTCTCAATTATAGAAGGATCCATGCCTTATTCATTGCTCCAGCATTTGCGGGGTGAACAAGTTATTATCTCAAACAATTCAGCTACTAGGATTAATCATACATTCACGGACCCACGGACAGGCAAAGGACATTTTTCTAATTAATAACATAATTTCAAATTCATCTGATTCGCAAGACAAGTAGTTCAAATAATATTGTATCTCTATGTGTCAATGTTATGGAGATATCGTGGCATTATTTCCAGGTATTGGAAAAATTGAAGAATCTGATGTTGCAGCAAATATAACGTGAAATGAAAGGCATTAGCGATAATGGTCTAACTAGCGATCTAGCGAACCTTGTTCGACAGAGCGTGTGTGTAAAGCAATACACAGCGCAAGCCAATAATTAATCGACATCCCTAAGTCCCGCGGGGCAAAGACTGTATGCAAATATTCGTATTCGTTTCACCCTCGTCACATCGTAACAGTACATATGAGCCAGGTCATCGGAATTTAGATCATACATTAACAACGACCGGGGACTTAATACACTGAAGTTGATGCTGTATAGTGGAGGTAACGATTCGCACCTATATCTATCAGGAAGTTATTCAGAAATTTTCCAATCCCACCCCCCTCATGAAGTTTCTTGCCGAAACTTTTCTTGGCATCTAATTTTTCATCTATTAACATCACTAAATTCCAAAAATATGTAGGTACTACAGGTAGTAACAGTGACTTTGGAGGCAGGAGCCTATTTAAACTGCAAGCACAGAAGCTAAAGCTTCGAATGCTATGTACCTATGTATGACAACACTTAGAAAAATTGCTCAAGAGAACCAAGCAAAGATTCCAAATTATATTTAGATAGTTTTGTTTGTTATACGTTACACATCAAATTCTCATGCATTTTTCTGTTAATAAATAAAATTATCTTGACCGGTACAAAAAAATCTGTTGGATACCTTGTTCTACTATTTTCTCGCAACTTCCCCTATCTACAACCAATCCTTCCCATACAAAATTACTGTCAACTTGTACATCTACTCAAGACATGGTTCTGTGGACTGATGAGTCGTGGTCAGAGGATCACCTAAAATTATTATACCCAATTCTGTGTTGGGCAACACCAGAGGTTTGTTCTAGCAAAGAACATCTTAACGACCGAGCAAACCATACTGTTATCAACAAAATCAGTAGTGGAAGCTTCATTTCCTATGAACAATGCGACGTATGACCATAAATTAATCCATAGCAGAAATCATCAGTTACACAACAGCCCTTGGGTGGATCGAGGCCTTTCTAATCGGTGTCACCAAGTCGCAATTTAACACTGCCTTACTGACGATCAGCTGTTGTTACATATTTTTAAAGTGTATAAGTAGGTAATGTATAGCACCCCAGTGTGATGCAAGTGGATTAATTTTTATTTTTACGACAGATCACACATTGTTGGCCGGCGGTTTTAAACTTACAACTTCTTGGTCGAGTGGAGGTACAATAAACACGCTCAGCCACTGCACTGGCTGAGAAAGTTATTATTTAATATTTAATTACGTGAACAATGTGAATCCCCGCATGAACAAGTGGAGGTGCAAAATTTGATATTTTAATAATGTAGAAATAAACGACATTATCGTGAATAAATAAGAATTAAGTTGGTACCTATTCAGATTTTCAATCTCCAGTGCATTATTAATTATTTTTTACAACCGTCCTGTACTAGTGGCAGAGCCCGAACTGTTCGTATAAGATTATAGTGAATTAAGTAAATGTCTGTGACCCCTTCATCAGGGAATCTGCATGACCAAGCAATTGGGAGTACCCTAAAGGTAGCTACAGTGTCAGATAAGCAAAATTTACTTTTGATAGTCTCGTGGCACCCAAAGGTACGTGTTTGCTCCGTCCAAATGGACGCCACTGGTCGTGGACGTTTGGGACTAGGAGAGTTGGTTATGGACAGAGACAGCGTCGGGTGCGCAGTGCGCGAGCACGTCATGGTGCCCTGAGGGACTGCGCTTCATACACGAACACCGCCATACCCCTTCCATACAGCCCCACTGACGACGCCCCAGCGCTGACCGGTGTCGGATGCCCCACGGGACTTCTAGAATGACCAATATTGCATACGTACATGTCGATAATACGACGACCAATATTACCCGGAATACGATGAATTTTTGGTGCAAGTTACTTCTTTTTAAATATTTTCTAGCATCCCTTACAATTTTATTTATAACTTATTGTTAGTAAAAATATTTCGCGTTATTATCTACACGCAAGCATGCAGTCATTAATTAAAATCTAGGCCACAGTTTTAAAATTAATTAAATCTGTTTTAGCAATTAAAATCTTGGCTTTTATGGCAATCCACGACTATATGGAGACCCGGATTACATGTACAATTTTAGCTAGTGAAATCAATATATTTTATTTATCAGAAATACTCGAGATTTTTGAAAGCTCTACATTGTGGTAGGAGGCAATCATGAGTTTTCAAGAAAAATTCTATTGAAGAGAAAAAAGGGTCGGGTACTAGTGCTATGGGCTTGGACCAATGAGCATAATTTTCAAGTGATTCTTTAGAATTACTGGTGAGACAAAGTTCAAGAAATTTTTTTTTCCTATTGCAATGATTGTAGGTACCAAATTGCGCTGCGCGCGCCTGTGGTGCCGAACTTGAGTCCAAGACAACCGAGAAGGATGAACTAAACTTCTCATGTTGAGTCGAAATTCAGTTCTGCGTGGAACGAACTGATCTGTTTAAATAAATATAAATATAATTTTAACATAAGCTGGGCGCACCAGTACCAAGCAAAAAAGGTATGTGAATGTGAAGAAAAATACTGTATGGGATGTATTTATCAAGAAATTCGTTAAATCAACAGTAGTTTGCAAAAAAATTATATTTTGGGTATCACTGGTTGTCATACTCCAGTACAAGATGAAGAAATACTTATGTTATACAATATTCACATCACAAGCATATTTTATTATAATTGACTGATATTTTAAACAATTGTAGATGTCACATGAATCTTAAAGAAGGAATTGAAAAATTATTTTTCCAAAATTGTCACCGTTCACAGCAACACACAGTGCAGCACGTTGAATAAGAGAAATGGTACATACTTGACGAAAAAAATCATGTTTTATTATTACTGCAATTTTTTCAACATGCTGTTATTGAAGTCCTTCAATGTTCAGAAAGTATACAAGAAAACTGAATGAAAATTCCCTGACGTTTCCAGGTATTCCAGGCTATTTTCAATAAAATGTATATACATATACATTTATATTTGCACAGGGCGTAACATTAATTTCAACCAGTAATAGAAATCGTAGAGTAAAACTATTTTTCTTCATAACTTTTTCCTGTAAGCCCTCTGGAAATCCAATAAAAATTCATTGAAGTTTTGTCAAAAAATTCACTGTGCGTCTATGGTTCGATCTGAATGTTTGATATCTTTTGAAAAAATGACAGCTGTCAATTAAAATAAGTATTTTGTGAAATTGTCAATCATTCATTTAAAACTGAAATAATATTTGTATTTTGACAATACATTGAGAACTTAGCTCACCTTTATTTTTGCATATTTTTCTTTATGATCAACAATTGCATCATCTCATCTGTTGTTTAAAGAAAATAGCTTATGACTCTTTTAAGATACAGAAATCATATTCCTCTGTTTGGGGCTTTCACGTGGTTTTTCCTCAAGCCTTGGGTGAATGCCAGTAGATTCTATTCTCTTTGTTTAGATGTGATATCCACGTTATCACATCTAGTATTCTGTACATTTTGGTATCTAGTTACTTGCCTTTATTTTGAATCATTGTTTTCTGAAGAAGATCCTTGGCCAAAGGATCGAAACATCAAAGTTTCAAATAAAATATACAGAATTTAAAATCAAAAGTGGTTTTTATATTGCATATAATTTCATTTCTGAAATAGATAGAGTACGGAAGCCAGCAACGAGAGAACCACGAAGTACGGGTCATTACCGACATATGATAACACATTCTAGTACTATTTTGTCTTCTAAATCAAAAATGACAGAGCTAGTTTTAGCACATTTTAGTCAGTACCACCACTATTTTGAAGACATATTTTCATGATAAACTCAGTTTAAGCTATCCACACAATGCCTAAAAAAAATTCTATCCAAAAAGCCGCAAGCTTCCGAACTATTTATGTATGTTCTTCAAACTATCGTTTGCAACATATACCCAAGTTTAAAACTACATATTGTTATAACCATCGTAATACGAAGCCGCGAAAGTGAATGTTTTCCGGGCCAAAATAAAACATGATTACCATTTATTTAGGTTCGGAAAAATGATTCTCGTCGTGGTGTATACAATATGTTTTATCCCTCACAAAAGCAACAACGTTAGAACTCAGAAGCTTATAAGAGAGCATTACTAAAGAGCGTGTACAAAGCCCTCAACCAAACTTTCGATTGAAGGATAAAGAAAGCTGTTTATAGATTACCAATTTTTGGTAAATAATATCGAAAATATCTGCTGAAGGTTTTTCTGCATTTTTACCCTACTATCTATCTCCGTACCATAAATTAAGTACGTACGTAATAGTTAATCTATATAGCTCAAGATTATTTAAATTAATGACAGGTGACTGGAGTGTCATCTGTTAGTGAATATGATGTACTTTACTTTCGCGCCTAGCCGCGTAGCAATTGTATTCACAAATGTAACTATTTTCGCAACAATACCTCAAATGGATGGTTTATCAAATGATCATTCGATTTAGAAAATTTTTTGTGTCAAAATGAGTTGATAACAATTATCATCAATGTGTCAATCAAGCCAGAGATTAATAAATTACACAATGATGCACTACTAGCATTCCTATTCACTGTTTTGTGTATAAATCAATTTTTGAAACCAAATGGACCGATAATATCAAAACAGTGTCTAAAATTAACGATACAGATCTGTCAAGCTATATTGCAATATGAAGGACCCCATTAGCTTGCAAAATTTCGTACACGGTGATCTACCTCATATCTCACTCACACAGATCATCTTAATTAAACTGTCATTCATCATTTGATCTACAACCCGAATCACTAAGCATCATAATGTATTCAGCTCGATTCTCACATGCTTTCAACATTTTACTACATGAATTTGAGTAACAATTCGTGTTTATGGAAATTGAGTTTTTGGAAGAATTGAGTTCTTGTTTATCAATTCTATTTAAAATTAAAAAGCATTATATTCGCCACGACGAGATGCAAAAAAAAATATAACGATGAACATAATCATTCAAAGAAGAGAAATATATGATTATTCCTGAGGTACAATTTGAAAATAATATTGTATCCTGACAAGTATATCATAAGATTTACCAACAATTGATGGTAAGACCCCTAACTCCTTAATTTTGTCAATATTTTACCAATAAATGTTGGGGAAGATATACCAACTGTAATGCTAGAGCCTATAAAACGTAACCTAAGTAAAATAAATAAAAATTTGATCCAAATTTATAATTTGTACCACTCTATGTTTAACGTTTTGGTTTTTATGACCTTGCAGCAATGTTAGGGTTGATCCAATCTAGTTTGGCATAGGCTGATAGTTGATCCTGTCACGCTTAGGGAGAATTTCTGCCGAATGCAATGTGGTAGATAATGTAACGAATTTTCTTAATAATTAAAGTCTGGAATATTTGAGATAAACTCTAGCAGCCTCTCGAAATGCGGTAGAACACTTCCAGGCCACCGCAGGTAAACAAAGGACCGCGTCGTTTAGTGAGGGAGTCAGAGTAAATCGAACGGTCGGAGTGTTACGTCTTTTTTGTACAATTTTTTTCTCATTCCATACCTATTTCGCCATCTGTATAACAAATTTGCACTAATTTTGTGAATTAGTACTTGCTAATGACACTTGATTGAAGGCGCGCTAATTTGGGGAGGATGCGCGTCTCCCTTGGCCTCTTTGGTTCCTCAGCGGTTGTTACAGACGAATTTGTTTTGAGCAATCTTGTAATTTTTCTAGTTTTTCTAAATTTTGTGGTTATTTTATTTTATTAAAATCAGTGCTATTATTTTGTGAGTATTTTGTTTATTATTTGTTCACGTTATTCCAAATTTAGTATAATTTTTGCTAGTGATTTCGTTTGAAGGCGATCTGCATAGTAAACCTTTTGATTTCCAAATTTATCTCTTTCATCCTTAATTCTTTGTTAGTTTTTTGTGCTCAGAACCTTTTTTTACAACCTTGAAACTTTTCTACCAAATGAATATCTTTCTTCCAAATTTAATTTTTCCGGTCGAAGGAGCTGGCCTTTTTTTTGTCGGTACTCGTTTGTGAGTACTTATTCGTTTTTTTTTTCTTTGGGAGGTTATTATTATTTGTTGTCTTTCCTCGGGAAGATACGTTTAATTATTTCTGTTTTTTTTTATATTCAGATTCGTTTTGACAATCATTACAATTGAGAGTGTTTCGTACACATGTTCTAGTTGATACCTGCCCTAGTTTATCATACTATTCCGTCTACAAGAGTAGACATTCCTTTTTTGTAATTTACCGGTTTTTTGTATTTCTGTTTAAAATTTTTTTTTACTATCAAACGCGATCAGGTGGATATAGATTCGGTGATACGCGATTTTTTTTATATATACATTCGAAGTAAAAAACCTACGAGATTTATGGCTATCTTCGTTCCTCCTTTTACCTTTCCTCACCTAATTATGTTTGATGTATGAATGATTAGTGAAATTGATTGATAATACATAATTTAACTATATTTTGGATTCAACGCGTTGCGGATTTGTCATTCAACAACTCGTAGTTTAGTTTCTTACGTTGTTTGTGTAGTTTTTGGTTTCCAAAGCTTAAAATATTTTGTTGTGGGCTTTAGTTCCCGTTTTTAAGCTGGAAAATCCTACGAGTTTGTGAAGATTGATCAAATATTTTTAGTAACGAACCACGTTCGTAAATTTATCGACTCGTCGCTAATAATCCTTCTTCTTGTCTTGCTAGACTTTGTATTTTCTTTGTTTTTCTTCTCTTAATGCTCAGCGTAGTTTTTTTTACTTCGTAAATTTTTAGTGCACAATTTAAAATTAGGCAATTGAATAACTTTTCTGATTATTTTATTTAATTTTTACTAAATTTACAGTTTATTCGTTTTTCAATTTAAATCTAAATTTATTTATTCACGTTTGGAGAGAGCTCTCCAATATTTTTATAGGAGCCTCCTGTTTCAGTTGAATTGGATACTGGTTGGGTTATTTGTTTCTAGTATAAACTGCTAGGGATCTTAGGAACCCGTGGCCACTTGAGACTAGTTTCTGGCCAACTTTACGTTAAGAAGAACATTAACACGTCTACGAAATTAAGAAGAACATTAATACGTCCCGAAGTTGATTACCAGGCGCACGGCCAACCTTAACACCTTCAAGAACCGTTGGGTATTTATCAAAGTCCTATAAGACGCAAGATCAACTTTACTTAATTCAGGAAACGGTCTTGTCTGACGTTGTTTCTGTGGCTAACAATTCGTCATCTATCTTCTCTGCCGATACTAGTCTTGAGTTCCGCCTGAAGAGGATATTTAGCTAGTTTTTGTAACGTAATTTTGAACGTCTGTGACGTGCTCTCCAGTTCCCTTTTGGCTGTTGCAGTGAGATTCTTTTGTATTATAGCTTTAACAATTTTCGTAAGCTACCAAATTTTTTAATTATAATTTTTGGAATTATTTGCTTCAAATTAATAATAATTTTATTTATAATTGATTTCGATGTCTATGCTTTATTTCTTTTTTGCTGTCGCTATTGTCTCCCAGAATAGCACCTTTTTCTTCTTTGATCATTTCCTGGGAGTGGCGCCCATTTCCTATTTTTCAGGTAAAATGTTTCCGGTGCCCTTATTAATAGCAAGCCTGGGTCTTCACTTTCAAGGTAGGATATTCCAATACTTAAATTTAGTGTCAATCAGAAGTACATTAAGTTTTTATTACCAAATAGTGAAGAAACATTACCTTTTTTAATTTCCTACTGCCACCTTGGAAATAGGAAAAGGTACAAGTTCTCAATTATTGTTAAATGTGAAATAGTTAATAATAATGTATTTTGTTCCTCAAATAAACTTTAATTTCTAATTATTTTTGAATAATATCGTTTGGTTTTTTTTATTGCGAACCCTGAGAACATTACAATAACATTCAGCTCTGAAAAAAACCCGAATTAATGTAGTCCAGACCCAAGTAGCAAATTTTGAAAAAAATCGGAAAAATACAACACAGTAAAACTTGACATTTAGACTTTGAAAATAACCAAGCAAATGGATCGGTGACAGATGTTTTACAGCGCTACAAAAATGAGTTCACAAAAAGACTTAATTTAGGTCACGTGTGTATTTTTTTGAACAAAATAATATGCGAAAAATGCTTAATTTACAAATCGTTGTAAACTACCAAGTACGAAAAAAATAAATTCAAGACTTTACAAACCATGAGTAAATAATTTCGAGGAAGTCACATTTTTTGTTTTGTTGTAATGCAGTCTAATAATAACATGATTTTATCCGGACATTTATTGATAGACTATTATAAAATTTATCTCAAGATTACAGTATTACTAGTGCAGCAGTTTTAAATTGACCACTATTCAAATCAAGAAAGCAGTAACATGTAGCGTAAATTTCAATTTTAATCAAGTAAGAATAATCTAATAAATTAAATTTCCTGGAAAGTACAGTACATGTGAATTCACCAATTATGTCATAATTTTTGTTATAGAAACGGACCATTATTTCAATATTTTCGTAATCTTAATGATAACTCCAGGAAAAAGACAAATCAACACGTTTTCGAATAATTTGCACTATAAAATGATTTCATATTTGGGAAAATTGAATTTTTGAATGCAATAGAGGTTATGGTAGCAGAATTCTGCATTCGCAGCTCACAAGGCATTGCCGGGCTAGATGTAGGTATATATGAGTCCCTAGAGAATGCGTCATGGGAACACATATTTCCCTGTCCGGTCGGTGTCCCATCTCTCCCCGATTCACCCCGCCGAACAATCCACTTAAATCATACTCCGCTCGAAATAGTTTGGTTATTATTGCTGCCTCTGATTTTGCAGAGCATTGACATTGAGGAACAAAGATTGAAAATTCTCAATGAAGTTACATACAGTGAAAACTCTATAACATAACTGAAGAAAAGAGCAATTTCTTTCCCTTTAGAGCAGAGGCTCCCAAAAATTTTTTTCTCGTAGATCACTTTCTAAATTTTAGTTTTGGTGAACCTCAAGTCCCTTTTCGTGGACCCCCACTTACGACTTGTGAATCCCCAATTTTTTTCCCGCCAACGTAGACCTCCGTCGAGTCTCCTGTGAACCACTGCTCGAAAGTTTGAGAATAAGAATGGAAAAACAAATTTTTCCTACGGTCACCTCCAAACGCAAATGATGCGTAGACTGAGCATTATGTTGTTTACATTTATTTTTTAATATGTACAGGAGCGCCAGTTTCCACACAAATTCAAAAATACATGTTAAATTAGTATGTTGCGTGATTTTGTGAACGGACTGTATACTTATAGACGGTAAAAATGTCTTATACAAGCCAAAAAAGTAACATTTTGAAACGGTGCTACTGCTTCACACTAGCTACAGACGGGCAACCAGCAACACTCTACTGTAAGAATGGCATCTACTAATTTTTATTGAGTCATGGACGATAATTTTTGTCTTACAATCAGACCTTATCAATTTTACTCATTTGTAAGTCAAAATTATCAGTATAAAAAATTATTTTGTGAAAAATAAAGTCTTGCAGCCCATCAGCGCTCATACAATTATCTGCGATGAGGCTGCAAACTTGCCAACTTGTTAAAATTCTCTAAATATCGACATTTTATATCCGAATGAAAATTAAACAAAAAAATCTTTTAGAAAAATATAATCGGAGTAAAAGTTTATACTTTTAACAGTGGCACAAAAAAATGGAAAATGATATGTAGTAGAAAGTTTTGTTCATAACTGAAACAAACTTTGAACTCCGTAAAGTTGCAATGCGCTGTAGGAATTTTTCTTTGATTCACTTTTGATCGATTCGAATTCGCTCAAAATAAAAATATAGTCATATTTTATGGAATTATTATTTCTGCATTACAATATTTGGATAAGAGTTCTTCTTTGATTTAGGTAGCTTCGTATGATTTTTTTAACGAATAATTTTGGAGAAGGCCGTGTTAATCCAAAATCATAATAATCTTTTTGGTCATTCAAAGTCAAAAATAATTTCATGGAATAAATATTTCGAAAAACAAATAAAATAAATATTCTTACATTTCTTTGAAAATTCACGCGCAAGATTTATTTATGTATAGCTCGTGAGTATTGTTGGAAGCATGACTACTTGATTTGTACATTGGTAAACAATTCATTCCAATTATTTGCACAACCGATTCTATATCTGAGTTATTCATAAAGAATTTTTACAATTACAATTAATTTGGAGACCCAAAACCCCAGTATACACATGATCGGTTCCAAGTAGTCTAAAAATCGCCACTTGTGAGCATTAAGGAATATGCAATTTATTATTATTGAAATTAATAACACGAATTTGCAGAGTATAATCTAGGAAACGAAGAGAGTGCTCCGAAGAAAAAGGTACCTACAGGATACAACTACTTTGAGTAATTTATTTCAGGATGCAATATTTTAAAATATTTCAGGACACCAGTTTTTAAAGATATATGTAACAAAGATTCACTGATGTCACAGTATACTGTATTATGATTTCTTTATAAGTGCACTATTATAGAAAAATTTATGTCTATTCACTTTATAAGTGCATTATTTGGAGAATTGTTCTAGCAAAATAGTTAGATTTCTTTGAAAAATATCAATGTTTACTTACGTTTAAAGGAGCGTGGTTTGGCCTGTTTTCTTCTCGACATTGTCAGTTATCACGTGTTTCCTCTTTTTTTAAACCATTCTAGCTGTCACTAACACTGGACTGTTCACCACTTTCACAATTTTTGAAGGACTTGTCATCGACGACACCAAATGTCCACGTGGCTTCGAAGGAGACACCGGCACGCTGACGCGGTTCGCAAAAGCGCGACACTACGTCACTACTCCAAGGATTCTGTTGAACTGACGGCAGGCGTCCGACTACAGACGCGCTCGCATGAGCGTCGGTATTTAAAGGGTGGGAGGACGAGCGCTCTTTGATTATAAACTGTCAACAAAAAGAGTCAAAAATGTTATTAATAAAAATGAAGCTTGAGATGAAAATTTGGAAAAATAAGTCTTATCGAGCCCAAATACTTCTCAAACAAGTAGATAACTCATGATTCTATTGTTTGAGAGAAACTTTTGTAACTTATAATTCAGTGTATACAGGATCGGCTTCAGGCAGAAAAGTAGGATAATACCTAGGAACATCGGCTTAAAGCATCAGCTATAGATAAGCAATAAGGTCTTGCATTCAATTTTAAAATTGTTATTGTCTTCTTTATATACGAAAGAATACATGTTAGTTATATGATTATGTATGCATAAATGAATATAAAAATTGTTCATTATTACTGAAATATTTAATTTAGGACTGCTCAGTTCATATTACCGCCTTGAATGACGTACGTAATAATATGCCAATCATCTCTATTTCAAGATAGAATGAGATAGATGTAATGTGATCTTACTGGCTTGAACAGTTGGGGCTCTCCGCATGCCTTTTTGAAGGTTTAAAATTTACTCCTTGATAAGAAAAATCAAAGGTTACTGACCGATAAACGATTTCCGGTCGTAGTACAAACTCCAATTATATATTAAAAAAAAAAAATCTGGGACAACATTTTGCATGCCTTTATAACGTGAAATAGTTGACAGTGATCTAAAGCCTATTACTGAAAGGCATACAATTCATAATAGCCCAAAGGCTCAAACGGTTGCGTGAACTTTAAAAAAATATGAAATTCCGTGTTTTCAAATTGCATGCCAATAAAAAGAATAGAAGTTTCAGCCATAGAACTTTTGTGAAATAATTGGCATGCATCCCTCGTTGGCAGAAGGGTGGAAAGTTTTGGGGAAATTTTGCACAAATGTAAAACCAATTAGCCGGGATCTCTCTTATTACATAGTTTGCTACACTTGTACCAACGAGGAATGCATGTCAATTTTTTCACAAGGGTTTCATGGCTGAAACTTCCATTCTTTCCATTGGCATGCATTTTGAAAACACATTTTTTTTACAAGTTTCCTTGACTGTTCGAGCCTTTTGAACTGTTGTGAGCTGCATGCCTTCCAGTACTTCACTTTCAATTATTTCATGTTACAAAGGCATGAAAAATTCTGCCATACAAAAACCCTTTTTTTTTAATATAATTGGAGCTTGCGCTATGATCAATAACCTTTATATCTTTTTATTTATTATTAAACTTCCTGTTAAAATCGATATGAACAGTTTGAGTTTCCAGTTTCCTGTACCACAGTATCATCGATGTGATTCTTTTTTTTCAATACCTAGTAGAGCCTCCTCGGGCTTGGCATCTTGTTGGCATGCTTGAAATTATCAATATGTTACTGTACTCGCAGTATTCTATCCAACAGTATAGGCAATAATTGTGCAAGCTGTCTTGGGGCTATAGGATAGGGAACATGATTATCTAACAATCTCCGAAGCATATCTCATACATGATCTTTGGGGCTCAAGTTTGGAGATGGTAGAAGGGCAAGATGGTTGATATGCAGTTCATCAAGAGTCTGCAACACTATTCTCGCTCGGTGCGGATGAGTATTATCATCCAAAAATATAAAATTTTGAAGTCCATTGTAGTCACGACTGTTCGCAACATATTCGAAGATGATCTCGGCTCTATATTGTCCAGTGACTCTATCTATAATCAACCATAGGTCGGTACGCCATCCGTAAGAGATAGCTCCTCAAACCATAGTATCCACACCTTCAAATGGGACCACTGGCTGAATATACTGTGGCACTTATTGACACGACATCGGCTGTCATTAAGGATACAAAATCTGGACTTATTCGTGAACAGAACATGTTCCCAAGAAGTAGTGTCAATGAGTCGCTGGTTAGCCCATTCCAATATTTGACCTCGGTGAGCACGAGTTTTTGAAATCGATCTTAAAGATCGGTATGAAGTCAAACCAACCTCCCACAAATGGTTTCGCATTGTTTGATCACTCACCAGGACTCCTGTGGAATTATAAAGATCTTGCTGCAGTTGTCGCGCATTTACAAAAGACTGTTTCTTCGTTAGTATTGTAAGATTTCGGCCCTGTTGCACTGTGAAATACTCTGATACACATACAAGATTCACTTCTCAATTCCCGTGTCCAGTCTGCCGATAATCCTCACTCCGTGCTTCACATTCGATTCTTTCTCCAGCTCCGTGCAGCATTAGACACAACTATTTTATGCCACCCTATTACAGTTATCTAATACTATTATAACTATTATTATTAAATACATTACATCAATAGATTACATGCGACTAGATCTACTACCAGGCCTTCTTGAAATTGTGCCTGTTTCGCTGTACCAACAAATTAGTCTCGAAATTATACTTTGAGATGTATTGAAATTTTTAGGTATTTCGATGCATTTGTAAGACCAAATCAGCACATTCTCTTGAGAGTGAAAGATGATTCCTCTGCATTTCTTCATTCAATAAAAATACTACAGTTTATGATTGAAAGACTGCAATTGTCCTTGAAGACCTGTTATTCTGATAATTTTAGCATTATTTTCATTCATTTAACTTATACTTGCAGAAACTAGTTAATTTTTTCTTGGATAGACTTTCTTTTTAATACATACTAGTGGTCGCCCAGTGATCGAAATTCGACCGTAATTCATTATATTGCTGAGTTTGAACGTTATTGATTTTAACTCTCCATCCCCGGGGGTTTCAGTTAAAATTAACTTGGTATTAGACATTCTTTCATTCGGTGCATATTTCTCGATATATTCCAGCGGAAAATAAAATTGTTTTCGGCGGTAAATTAAAATAGGACACCTGTATATCATTTTAGTTTTCTGCACTCTTTCTCCATATAATCTTCAAGTGTGCAAATCTCACATTCCTTCGTGCGCGCGGTACAAAGTTTCCTCTTCACGTAAAATTAAAATGAGACACCTGTATATAGTTTCAACTTTTTGCACTCCTCCATATAATCTTCAAGTATGCCTAATCTTACATACCTTTGAGCGCGGAATATGCTTAAAAAGGGGTACAAAGCTTTCTCTTCACGTATTAATATATAATTAACCCTGGACATGCACACTTCATTTGTTGTTGCATAAGTGTCACACTGGGGTCTCAGAGACCCCAAACGAAAACGTAGTTTTGCTGAGAATTGTACGTTGTTTTGACTAATTTTCATGATACGTAATCTATTCAGGATAATTATGAAAGGAGTAAGAGAACATTGAGTTCTTCAAGAGCACAATTTATTGAGAAAAAGGACAATGCATAAGAAGTTGCAAATTTTTCGAATTTTTCTTATTCAATGCATAAAATACTAGATCTTTCATGAATTCACATTCAAGCTGATCATTTATCAATGCAGAAAGATCTTTGAATTCCGAAGGAGTCATTTTCTGCTGAAATGTCAAAATGGCGAATAATAGTGAGCTTTCAGCTATGCTAATAAATGTAGCGCAAAATCCCAAACGAAAACGTAGTTTCTCTGAGATATGGATGTTGTTATAATTAATTTTCATGATATGTACTCTAGTCAGGATGATAGTGAATGAAGTGAGAAAGCATTGAATTCTTTGAGAGCACAATTTATTGAAAAAAAGGACAATGCATAAAAAGTACATATTTTCCGAATTTTTCTTGTTTAATGCATAAAATATAAGATCTTTCATGAATTTCGCGTTCAAATTCATCATTTATCAACGCAGAAGGGTCTTTGAATTCCGAAGTAGTCATTTTCTGCTGAAATTTCAAAATGGATAATAATAAAGAGCTTTCAGCTGTACCAAAAAATCTAACGCAAACAGTCACACTGGGGTCTCAGAGACCCAAACACAAACAAATTCATAAATTATGACCCACTTACTTCAGCTATCATCAAAATACATATAGCACATACTGAAGACATTACTAAACTGAATTTACGAGGTGGTTACATCGTACTATATCGACTTTGTACTTTTGCACAAGATAAAAATTGGAGCATGGGGTTTCTGAAAAATTTCACTTAACGTATTAATATATAGATATGAGAAAATAATTGTTCGCTATCATAGGAGACCTTTTTTTAATATTTCTATTCACTTTTGAGTAGTTTATAATTTACTGAATTGCGATCTCAATTGCTAATGCTTCGATTATTTGGCCTTCATCAGGGCCAAAGAGTTGCCAGAAACGTTTGCAAACCGGCATTCAATAAATATATTATTATTCCATCATTCCAACGGTCGATGTTGCTCTCAATGTAAATGAATACTTTAAAAACTTTGATATTCCCATCTATAGATTTCATTCCTTGAAAAGATTGGCAAGTAAAATTACCGTTGAGGGCAGCACATAATAGCGGATATTTAGTGAACTTGGCAAAGCGGTATTATGACAATATTCAGCAAAATTTCATTCGTAAATTTATCGGAAAATATAGATTTCACTGTACAAAATAGACAATAGTTTTTTATTATAAACTTGTAAATAAATGAATCATTTTCAGATGTAATTGACAGCTGTATGAGGTTATGTTAAAAAGAATAATGGGCGAAAAGATTGTATTATAACAAAATTTTGCATATATTTTTGAATATAACAATAAATATTCATTGCACCATAATTTTGTTGATCACAAAAAATCAAAAATTTGTAATTGTCATCGAAAAAAGCATTAACCAGTGAGAAATCAAAACTTTTAGCACTTCCGGAGCCAGTACTCAACAGAGTGATATTTTTTTGATGATGATCCTCAGATATTTTCTTTATCAGTTTTCAAACATATTTATAATTGACGAAAACTAAGTATTAAGGAAATTTAAGTTTAATTTCCGATGGGACTAAAAATTTTAATTAAAATTATTCTCCAAGGAATACCATCTGCTAATATCTGCAGATACGTCTAAGTTGACAGATGATAACAAAAATATTTTCCTGAACACATAAAATTTTCATATTACGTTTCCCAATATTTGTTACTATTCCTGCGAAATTTTTGCCTAAATCAGCAAATTTGCATCAATACATAAAAAATGTAACAATTTGTTATTATTGTCATAACGATGAATGCACGAATTTCATTTAATTACTAGAGTAAAAAATTAACACGGAATAATTTTCATAACAGAGTATGCGACCATTTTTTAAATTTTTTTCTTATATATCTTCATGAAAAATGAAATATTCGTATCTTTAAAATTATCAAAATATTTATAATGTGTGACGTATGTAATGTTCATTCATGACCAACCAAAAGCAACAACATAATCTACATGATAATGACATATTAGGTCCTTGAAATTTCCTTTTTATTAAAAATAATGATGAATATTTGTATTAATATCCCATTCACATATCGCACTCCTCTTTTGATGCAAAATTGTTTCATCTATTATAATCATAATTCAATACATATTGAACCAAATAACTTGACATATTTTATTACAGGAAGTGGATGGAGTTATTAAGTTTATTGTACTTAGCACCTGTACATTCATTCCGTATGAATCACTTAAATATACCTATAACTTAAATTTAATAGCGCATTAAATCTCAAATTTGTTTATAAACAGATCAGTTTCAAATTATTCTGGAATTTTTATACCAGTTATGATTTGGATGGAAGCTATTGATCAATTGATCAACATTTATTGATCCTCTTTTCAAGTGATTTTAATTGAAAATGATGTGTGGGTGAAATGTGCAAAATATTTTTGTGACAAATGCAGATGGCTGCCGACCAAAGATGGATGGTGGACTGAGAAAATCAAAGAAGCGATTGCAGGGTAAAAGAAAGCGTGCTTGAAAAATATTTGTTTGGTAATTTGAGTGATGAATACAGAAGATTGAATAAATGTGGTTAGAGAAAGTAATAGACTGGGAGATGGTGACAGTCGGGATTTTCAGATTTTATACCGCATGCCTTTTTGAAGGCTGAAAATTTACCCCTTGATAAGAAATGGTTTTAAACGTATACACGCTTTCCGGTAATTATATTCAAAAAAAGGGGTTTTATCGTGACAACATTTTGCATGCCATTGTAACGTGAAATAGTTAACAGTGATTTAAAGTCTGGTACTGAATACCGAAAGGCATGCAATTCGCAACAGCCCGAAAGGGTAGAATGGTCCAGTGAACTTGTGAAAAAAATTGCATGGCAATAAAAAGAATGGAAATCTCAGCCATAAAGCCCTTCCTTGTGAAAAAATTGGCATGCATCTCTCGCTGGCACATGAATAGCAAACTTTATAATAAGAGAGATCTCGGTTAATTGGTTTTACATTTGTGCAAAATTTTCCCGAAATTTTCTATCCTGGTGCCAATTATTTCACAAGGGTTTATGGCTGAAACTTCCGTTCTTTTTATTGGCATGCAATTTGAAAACACAAAGTTTCATATTTTTTTACAAGTTCACGCGACCGTTTGAGCCTGTTGAGTTTTTGTGAATTGCATGCCTTCAGTAATAGGCTTTAAATCAATGTCAACTAGTTCACGTTACAAAAACATGTTAAATTTTTTTTCTTATACTATAACTGGAAAGCGTGCATCGGTCAATAAATTTTTTATCTTTATTTGCGAATTGCATGCCTTTCAATACTAGGCTTCAAATCACTGTCAACTATTTCACGTTACAAACCCCATATTTTTTAAATATAATTCGGGTTTGCATTATGACTGTTAAGCATGCAACCTTTTTATGTTTCTTATCAAGGAGTAAATTTTCAACTCTCAAAAAGGCATGCGGTATAAAATTGGAGAGCCTCACCTGTCAGCAGCTCCCAGTCTAAAAGATGCGTTGGATGAATCAGTGATTAAAATTGCATGCATGCATTATTATTAGATTTTAGATTAATGGTCATTATTCATAGAAGGCAATGAAAAATTGTTTAGATAAGTTATTTGAAATAAAAGTTATATACGGTTTTTTCGATTATACCTAATCATCCCATTTTTCATTTTTATACATTTATTTTGTCCAAACAAATTCCGATAGTTGAGCTATGACGAATTTGTAAAATTTTGTTTTTAGGTCAGCCAAGATATTATTTTAAGTGAACTGAATTTGAAGTTTAATTAAGAGATATAATATCGCAGACATATTTTACCTGAGGAAAGTTATTTTCTCTTGTAAGAGATTAGAAAATTTTAAAAATAATTTATGTTTTGTTTAGGCAATGTTGGATATTACTGGGTTTTAATATCGCTGATTCACAGTTCCAGCTACAGTCTTATTGTGTTCACCTTAAGGGTCGACTTCAGTTTATATCATTCTATCAGTGAATATGGTAACTATAATTTAGAGATTTTTTTTCTTGGATTGAACTTGGAATTAATTTATAGTCTAATATTACGTGGGGAATCGCTGGTACCGGCAAAATTTGCAATGACTTTGTTCTTGCTTTGCAAATTTTAGATGGGACATCTCACATTGTTAAAGCCGTAGTAGGTCGGGACTTACAAAAAGCTACCGATTTTGCAAAATTCCACAAAATTGAAGAATTTTCAAACGATTTCCAGTATTTAGCCAAACATCATGAAATTAGTAAGTTGATGTATTTGTTTGTATGCTTGTTTTCAGTGAATTTTAATTACAGATGTTGTTTATATCGGCGTTCTTAATCCCGAACATTTCCGAATTGCAAAAATGTTGCTTGAAAGTGGGAAAAGTGTTTTATGTGAGAAACCCATGTGTATGAATGCAAAAGAAACTGCCGAATTAATTAAAATTGCGAAAAAGAAAAAAGTTTTTCTAATGGAAGCATTATGGTCGAGATTTTTTCCAATCTATAAAGAACTAAAAGAAATGCTAGCAGCAGGCGAAATCGGCGAAATTCACCAAGTTGTTGTGAATTTCGGTTTTCCATTAACTGATGTATTAAGATTTACGTTAGTATTTATCAAATAGAATAAATTGAATTAGTTATATGGAAGATATTTTATAGTTCTCAGGAGTTGGGCGGAGGTAGCGTTTTGAATTTGGGTATTTACGTGCTGCAGTTTGCTCAATTTGTATTTCCGGATATGAGACCAATTGAAATTGAAGCCATTGGTAATTTGAACAACGAAAATGTGGATCTAGAAGTTGCGATTCTCATCAAATTTCCTAGAGGGAAAATAGCAGTACTGTCTTGTAATACTCAAGCATGTACATCCAATACTGCTGAAATTTATGGAGAGAAAGGATACATTTCTGTAAGTTCACATTATTCTTTAGTTCTCCCAAATTTTGCCGATAAGCAAAACCATTTCATAAATCATTCACATATTTTAATTGAAAGTTCAAAGTAATATGCAATGAAAAAATTTATCAGATACCAAATTTCTGGAGCCCTACGTCTATGAAAACCCCTTCTGGTGAAAAATTTTTTCCACTGCCGGAATCGTCTGGAAAATTTAACTATATCAACAGTGCTGGTCTCGCCTATGAAGCTGAAGAAGTGCACCGCTGTATTACTGAAGGTACATCTTTTAAAAAAAAATTCGAAACATTCATTCACCATCTATATTTCTAATTCAGGATTATTGGAGAGTCCTAATATGCTTTTGGAGCAGAGTATTATGTTAGCAGAGTGGCGAGATATCATCCACAAGAAAATTGGAAGAAAAGATTGATCATTACAACACAATATCTTTAATTTGATACGTAGTTGTAGTGGAAAATTTATTCAACTTATAATTTTTATTAAGTTCCTTCTGAAAATTATTTGCAAGCTTTTTGTGATCTTTAAAAAAATATGTATTTTTCTAGATTTATTTCCTAATTTGTAGATATTACAATTCCAGTAGTTCAAATACGGAGTACGGAGTAAATCGTACAATCGCTTTCACCCATTTTGTTTCTATACTAATGCCCTATCGAAGGGCAGAAACAGTATTCCGATAAAAATCACCCTGCAAGTCTCAGAGTACACAGACAAATTTCAGAAAATAATTTTTCTACATGTACAGAAAATCGCTTCCATTTATTTTGTATCTATTCCAATGCTCTATCGAATGGCAAAATTTTTTTCCCGATAGAAGCTACTCTGTGACCAGGAAAATTTCCGGAGTACATAGATCCACAAAAAAAAACTGAATTTTAAATAATTTTAAAATAAAATAAAATTGAAAGATTGTTTCCAAACATTTTGTTCCTATTCGAATGCCAATCAAATGAAAAAAAAAATCCTATTTAAGCAACCCTGTGACTAGAAAAATTTCTGTAAGTACACAGACAAAAGATGATTTTTTTACGACTAATAAACTTATAGAAAATCGTTTTAGCCCATTTTGTCTCTTTTCCAATGCCTTATTCAAATATTTTTACAATTGATAGCCAGAAAAATTAGCAAAAGTTCAAAATTTAGTATTTTTTCAGATAATGTAGCGACATGATATATTATTTAATAAATAAAAATAATGGTTAATAACTGTCACCAATGTGGTGGCATGATATACTTGTTATCAGTGGAAAGCAAGTTGATTAATGGTGCGATTCTGGAATTTTCTATAACGCTACAGAACTGTAAATCTAAACAAAATCACATCATTTCTTGATGTCAAATGACACTAAATGTATTTGTCAACAAAAATTGTTGCGATTTTGGTCAGATTTACAGTTCTGTAGCGTTATAGAAAATTCCAGAATCGCTACATTAATTTAGTTAATATGATTGTAAAATAGTTGGGCTCTTTTTGAAACGCCAAAAATTGTCCTAGCCTTAAATTCAATCAACAAATAAATAAAATTCTATGAATAATAAACTGATAGAACATACTATATATACTGTTTATAATAATTCCAATCATTTATGTTTGTTAAATAGAAATCAAACAGCTTTTCAATCACTTCTAAATGATATTTATTTGTAAAATAGATGAATTACTGTACATCCCCAAATTGAAACTCAAGCTACTAGCTTGCTGCCATCTACCAGACTTCTTTCAAAGAACTGTACACTAGTACACTGCTTCAATATTTTCCAAAGTGACTCTATTTGAAGTTTCTGTCGCTCAATAAAGACATATTTTTTAATTTAACCTACTCGACAATTCGAACGGATCAGATATAAAATGCAGAGTGCAGCACGAGGAATATGATCAAACCGTCATCAAGAGCCCTTTCTCAGCTCAATTTCATAAAATAAAATGATTGATTTATGTTTCAGTTTGCTTTTTCTTCCTTCGCCAACCATATGTGCAAAAATCCAGATTTTTATTATTCGAATCATTATTTCTTTCCCTAATTTAAGAATAATTAAACACGCAAACGTATGAAAAGAAGCAGTTTTAGTTATATTTGCATGGTTCCTAACCATTTTAGAAAGAGCGATACTATATCAAAATTTTCTGTTTTTCGTGTATTTTATGTTTATCAGTTGGACACATAGACAAATTATTTTAGAAAACTGATATTGGACTCACCGCAAATAAAATTTTATGCTTTTTTAAAGAATATGGGTAAAAATTGAATAATATAGCTTTAAAACAGAGGAAAACGCGATCAAAGGCTAAAACATATATTTTCCGTAGAGAAACTTTTAAAATTCGTAACTTCTCAACAAACTGGGATGAGAAAATGCGGCTGGCGGCATTTGATCATTTTTCTGTTATACTTGCGTCATTCTCTGTATATCTAATTTACTTGCGCATTAGTTTATGATACGTTTGAATATATTACATTTGTTAGAAAAATGACATCAACAACACATTTACCAAAATAATATAGGATAAGGAATGACAGGAACAATAAATCAGCACAATACACAGATAATTATTCTATTTTTAATTCAAGTCCATTGTCACTACTTTTTCCCCATAATTTGATACTACTAACAGATGCAGACAAAAATATTTCCCTTTCAGGATGAACACTTAAGGAATGTATAGCTTTACCATTGTTATGAACAAGTTTGAACTTCACATTACCCGTCACCAAATCCCAAAAAAATATTTCCCCAGATAAAGAACCAGAAATTACCATTGTATCATCCGTGTTGATTGCGCTCTCTATGCTGACGTCCTCCGTCCGATGCCCACTATATCTAAAAAAAAAATCATGATTCAATAACAAAAAGAACAGTAATAATAATACTCAAATATAGTTTTGTACACCAAACTTTAGCCAATTATTGTAGTCCACAAGATAAATTAATAAAAATAAGTTAATATCTCGCTCAGTTTCCAGAAAATTCAAAGTCGAAACATACAATTGACTCTTTGAAGTACAATCTCATCATATGGTGCACTTTTTATTGCAATTTTATTTGACACTCAGATTATAATATACACTTGAACAAGCGTAACCTGTCTCTTGAGAATTTTGGTTCTGGAGATAGAAACAACCTGACCTAATAGTATCTATCTCCCTTTTACTAATGGTATAAAAGGGACATTTGCTACATGACATTTGTCTACCCAAATTCCGACATACTTTATTGCTGATGTCTTCTTTAAACCCTATCTACCACCTTGTATCAGTGAAAACGTATGTTTGTGTGGAACTATTTAGTATATTCACTTGGTGAATTTTGTTTAGACATGAGACATAATTATGTGTCGAACGTAGTTTGCAACATGTGTGGGTAATCATTTGTTCAGTTGTGATTTTCAATAGATCGCTGTGTGAAGTTCTAGTTTTATAAAAATAAAAAATCGCTAAGCTGGTGTCCATTTTCTGTCCACTATCCTCACTTTTTCTGCTTTATCGAGTCGATGAAGCAGTGATATCCTATCCAGTTATTTATACAGATCAGTGTATCTATTTTTGTTTCGTTAATAAAGCCAATGTTAACTTACTCGCACAGTAATTCTCCCGAAATTTTCTCCATCAGTCTCACCGTACTATCACTGCAACTAGCTAAAATACATTCTTCGTTTTTGGAATGATTTATACATGTTATAGGTTCTGAAAAAAAATCAAATAATTAGATTATAACAAATATTTTATATTCTGTTAGTACCTCCTAAGAAATCTGTTATTAATTTCCCATTTCTAATATCATATCTTCTAATGAAACAGTCAACAGAGCTGGTTAAAATTTCATAGCTTGTAACTTTAACTGATGTTATACAATCTCTAGCATCGGATAAAATTTGTATGGGTTCTGCATTTCTGGATCGCATGTCCCAACAACATACTGTGTTATCCTTGCTTCCTGACACTGCAACCTATTTACAAATAATTCCCAACATATTAAACTATGAATAGAAGCGTTACCGATGAATCTTCATTAAAACAAATACATGTTACATTGCCAGCATGACCCCGTAACCTTCTGAGGGATTGCCCTGTTGAAACATCCCATAAAATCACAGATTTATCTCTAGAACAAGACACTATTTGACTGCTGTCACAAGATCCGGCAGCATCTGTTACGTCGTCGCTGTGTCCGCCGTAAGTTTTTAAAATTAATCCACGAAATGGATTCCATAGTTTTAATTTTTTGTCGCTGCCGCAAGTTATACAATATGATCCATTAACTGCAATTATAAAATAAACAACAAAAAACAATAGGTTATGATACCAGCTGACATAAACAAACATTTCAAAGCAATTTTATGTATTACCGTTAAATCGAACTGCTCTAACAGCACCTTGATCACAATCTATCGTATTTAAACACTCAAAACTCATAATTATTGATATTATTATACTTGTACATCTTTTAAAATTCAATATTCAATCTCCAACCTGCTCCGACCATCTTTGAGGTTGTGTCACATTCTAGCTTCCAGATCTAAGTGCAGATGTCACTACCAATCTCACATTAATTTTTTGTTGCAAATATGCAAATATTAACTTAGTACGAACATATGGGAAATTATCTAATATAAACATAATTTAAGTCAACTTTTAGCTGTAAATTTTATAAGTTATACGATAGTTTATATTAGAAATTAAAAATTAGAATTAAAAAATGTTCTGTAATTTTCCACTGTTGAATTATTGGAATTGCAATAAAAAATTTAATGTTAATTTTTTTAGTACCAATAACTTTTCTGTTTACAGTTACTGCATAGTTTGAATGCGGAGCTAAGTGTAAACTGTGTAAACAAAGTAACACTTGCATTTGTTTTCATTCCATTCCCATTTAATTCTCATAGTTTCAATTTTTATTGCTTTGATTAATTACTAATTTCAGATAACGACTGAACTATAAAAGCAAAGGTTTCGTCGAGAGCTGTTACACAATTATCATCTCTAATTATAATCACTTATCAAGTACTTGAGATAAAACTTAATATTGCTGATTCAGTTCCAGATTTATTTTGTTCATCTTGAGGTCGACTTCAGCTCTCAACATCCTTAAATAAATATGGTAACTATATTCCAGAACAATTTCTTCTTGATTAAAATTGAGATGAATTTATAGTCTACTATCACCTGGGGAATCGCTGGTACCGGAAAAATTTGCAACGACTTTGTTCTTGCTATTTTAGATAGGAAATCTCACATTATTAAAGCCGTAGTAGGTCGGGACTTACAAAAAGCTACTGATTTTGCAAAATCTCACAAAATTGATGAATTTTCAAACGATTTTCGGTATTTAGCCAAACACAATGAGATTAGTAAGTCAATATATTTGTCAGTAGGCTTGTTTTAAGTGAATTTTATTTATAGATGTTGTTTATATCGGCGTTGTTAATACCGAACATTTCCGAATTGCAAAAATGTTGCTTGAAAGCGGGAAAAATGTTTTGTGTGAGAAACCCATGTGTATGAATGCAAAAGAAACTGCTGAATTGATTAAAATTGCGAAAAAGAAAAAAGTTTTTCTAATGGAAGCAATATGGTCGAGATTTTTTCCAATCTATAAAGAACTAAAAAAAATGCTAGCAGCTGGCGAAATCGGTGAAATTCACCAAGTTGTTGCGAATTTCGGTTTTCCATTAACTGATGTACTAAGAATGACGTTAGTATTTATTACACAGAATAAAATGAATTAGTTATATCAAAGATATTTTATAGTTCTCACGAGTTGGGCGGAGGTAGCGTTTTAGATTTGGGTGTTTACGTACTGCAATTTGCTCAGTTCGTATTTCCGGATTTAAGACCAATTGAAATTCAAGCCGTTGGTAATTTGAACAACGAGAATGTTGATCTAGATGCTGCAATCCTCATCAAATTTCCCAGGGGAAAAACTGCAGTACTGTCCTGTAATGCTAAAGCATGCATGACCAATACTGCTGAAATTTTTGGGGAGAAAGGATACATCTCTGTAAGTTCATATTATTTTTCAGCTCTCCCAGATTTCACTGATAAGCAGGATCATTTCATATATCATTCATTTTTTCATAATGAAATAAATAACTTAATTTAAATTTATATTTCACGCGAAATCGCAATTCAGATACATATTTAACAGAAATTTCACTTCAAAAAAATCCCAGTCAGCGAAATCTGGACAAAATGTAGAGAATAAGGTAATATATAATAAAAAAAATGATTAGATACCAAATTTCTGGTGCCCTACGTCTTTGAAAACCTCGGCTGGTGAAAAGTTTTTCCCACTGCCGGAATCGTCTGGAACATTTAATTTTATCAACAGTGCTGGTCTCGCCTATGAAGCTGAAGAAGTGCGCCGCTGTATTACTGAAGGTATACCTGTTAAAAAAATTTCAATACATTCATTTATCAATTATATTTCAAATTCAGGTTTATTGGAGAGTTCCAATATGCTTTTGGAGCAGAGTGTTGCGTTAGCACAGTGGCGAGATATCATCCACAAGAAAATTGGAAGAAAAGATTAATCAATATAATATCTTGAATATGATACGTAGTTGTTCAGTTGTAATAGCTTGAATACAATATATTAATTGATATACGTATATTTATTATAATAAAACACATTACAATATGTACGAACAGTCACAACCAAAATAATTCAACAAAAGTACGAATTCGATTTTTTTTTGTTTTAATACGACTGTAACAAAGTACTTCGTAAAAAACCGATATTATAAACAAACGAACTTATGACAATAAAACAATCAAGGTAACTGAATGAATTACACTAAATATTGCAACATGCAAGAAATAACTTTCAGGTAAATCGTTTATAAAAAATCAGATTAAAACTTCTGATTGATGAAAAAGCAAAAATTATCAACAAAATGGTAACATTAAAGGGTCATCATCATATATAATGGCAAGTCACAAAATAACGAATATTTTGTTCAGAAATTCTTCGTCTAAATATATGTAAATAAAAGAATCATGCTATTATCAAGGTCACTTTACTCATTACGTTTGTATTATAGAAAAATCTTTTCTACCTTTTAATATCTAAAATATCTCTGAATTATCTATTCTTTGATGACAACTCAAAATCGTTATTACAAATCACATTCGAAATTATTCACAACTTCATTATAACAAGTCTTACGTACATAAAAATGTTTTGTGTTGTATGCGCGTCGCAAGCTGTTCAGACGATACATTTTTCTGTACATGAAACAGTCTATATAAATCCAAATGAAAAGTTCGAAATTTACAAAATGAATTTCGAATTCTTCAAACGGATTTTGAGTTACATGCATTTTTCTGTTTGAATGTTCATGTCAAATACCTACCAAATTTTACAGTTTAAAACAGAAAATTTAGTCTGCACAAATTTTTGTATACAAAAAAATGCATCATCTGGAAAAAGCTTCATACAAATTGATAAAAAAGTGTAGAACCAATTTTACAGTTTGTCACACTTTCTGTAAAAAATTATTATTCACAAAATCACTCAAAGTAAGACCGGATCTATAAACATTTAAGCTCTTAGTACGGGATGCGTTTTGTTGTACCTGTTCTTACTTCTCGCGCACACTACTACAGGATTTGTTTATAAGGGAGCTTATATGTTCACACATCAATTCTTTTGCATACCTTACCACCCACATCTGAATTTGTGAAATACTTGTAGTTGAAAAACATACTTGATTCCACACTTTTAGCAAACTTGTACCCATAATGATAAAAGTGACTTATAGTGGTTTCCTTAAAGTAATAAAAATAAACCTACATCCATAATATTTCTAGTATAAAATAGAAAAACTGAAAAATCTCAAGTATTCTAAATCCAAGAATAATTCTGCTAAAAAAATATGGATGGGTTTCCAGTCTTAAAGTACGAAATGTACTGACCTTATAGTCTATCGTTCAAAATAAATACGATGTGCAGAGACAGAAACAGCGAACTGTCGAAATGAGTATACAGTAAGCAGAGATAAATGAGAGTCAGGCTTCGGAGGTATGAGAATTTAGGATGGCGGAAATGTTGGTATAACTATAGGTATATGGTTGTTTACGGGCATATTTGAATTCAACATAGGGTGCTCCATGTACGGGTGCATATTCAGCTTGTCTGCACTTAGATTAGACGTTGAACTATCAGGTACATTTGTTGTTAAAAGTGTATCTGTTGAAACTTGCGGATTTTCGGAGGCAGCGGCAGCAGGTACAGTCACACTACGAAGAATTGGTTCCTTAGTTTGTAGCTTATTAGGCACTATATGTTCGTTTGTGTTTACACCAGCAGCTTCGAAAGAGTTATCACCAACAATTGATTTTCTTGGATTATGTACGTGGACTTCACTAGCATGTATCAGCGTCTGATACCGATGTCGGAATCGCATATTGCAATGTTCGCACTGAAAAGGATTTGATAGAGAGTGCTGCCAGTAGCAATGCAACGCAAGGCTCCCCCTCGAGCGAAATGCAAACACAAACTTTCGTTTCTTGCACAAATGGCAGTTCAATCCTTTTCTAGTCATGAGCTGTGACATGTACTTGTTTTTTAATCTAGTCAATACACTTTTGGCGTTACTTCTATGTTTGCTGCTTGAACGTTTTTTAACTTGAATCTCTGGATTTTCACTCAAAGGAGGCACTACTTTACGGGGCTGGCTCTGTTTTCGAGATCTCTTACACGTGCCATTTACACTTTGACCATCCTGGTAACAATAACCTATGATACCTTCTTGTCCACTAGAAATATCATTGTTGCCTTTTTTTCTCTGATTATTGACTAGAGATTGTTTTTTGTTACAGTACTGTTCTTCTGTATTATTATGGCTTAAAGAAATATGAGATCTCATGTGAGTCATTATGTTAACTTGACTGGAGAAATTTAATTTACAAATAGAACAATTATAATTAGTAGACTTTGGATTAACATTTTCCTTAGAATCTAAGTTCTTTTCTAGTATTGCGTTGGTTTTAGCTGCGTTTTTCTTAAGTAACTTTCGACTCGTTTTGGAATTTGCGGGAGATGAGGCAATTTTTTCGACACGATGATGTGTGTACTGGTGGGTTTCCAAGGAGGTATCGTCGACAAATTCGCAGCCACATTCTTTACAAATAAAAAGTGGAAGTTCCATTTCTTCCTCATATTCATCTTCAAATTCTCCTTGGTTATTATTTCCCACATCCCCCGCTTCAGGAAAATCCGACTGATTTCTCTGAGATGCGTTCGCTGACATTCTATTCAATTCGTCATTACTGGCAGTTGTATCACACTCTGGGTCGGAACCATCACTAGCTTCCATATAGTTAAAGAGTCGCGCAGCTCCGTGTTGCTTGGGTGTGTATGGTTTCCAAGGTTTAGTGTCACTGTTTGATATAATGTTACCCGCCATTGGCAATAAGCGGCTTCCATGTTGCAAAATTGCTGCTGCTGCGCTTAGTTCATACGGTTTTAAATTTGATCCCAAAGACTGTCCATGTCTGTATATCAAATAGAGGGTGAATAAAAGATTATAATAATATAGTTGAAATATATTTACCCAAATGGTTGATTGGACTGGTTACTTGTATTAAAGCTATTGTTACGCAAGACATTAGAAGATCTATTATTACGCTGCTCCAAAGGACTGGAAATAATAAATAATAAATTAATCTATTTTATAATTTGAATCTAGAATAACTTACTGGTGTTCCTGTTGGTGTGCGGCCAGCTGTACTTGATCATCTGCCATAAATAAACATCTTCCGCAGGCTCTCTTATTGTGAACCTTCAGAACATGCGTAGCTAAGCGTTCCGATCTCGCCGCTTTGTAATCACATAGGCCACATACAAATGGTTTCAAGTGAGTATTCAAATGTCGTTTTAAGCACCAATTGTCTACACCTGACCAGGAACAGTAGCAACAAGAGTACCGTTTCTCTCCCTTCTTTTTTGAATTTGATTTTCCTGAGGTATTTGGTTTTACATTAGGAGGAGTTTTAGATGTCTGCGGACTTGCAGGCTTGGCACTTGGTAAATTATGGTCAACACGTGCCATTCCGCCAAATCCGTTTGGAATTGTTAACTGATGTTGCATTCCAGGTTGCATATTATTCACAGATTCAGTAGGAGACGAATTAGTTGAACTACCATTATTATATTTATGATAATATGACATGCCAGAGGCATTCTTTGGTGGGTGTCGCCTAATACGGTTTAGATCATAAGGATGTTCACGGTGCATTCTTAAAAAATGTTTTTTTACATGGTCCGCTCGATTGAACTGTTTTTGACAAACATAACATTGAAAAGGTTTTTCTTCTCTGTGAATATTCTCATGTCGTGTGAATAAATCTCTTCTATCTGTAGCATAAGGACAGTAACTACAGCTGTATCTCTTAGAGTTACCATTTGTTGCGCAACCAGCAACTGCAGAGCTACTATTGCCTGAGTTAGATGTTTCTGGTGCGCATGTCTCTGAAGATGACGCAGGTGCACTAGAGTTTCCGTTGAGCCTTGGTGATGAACTTAAGTGGCCATTCGATTGGAAGTGATCTGAAACTGTAGTAGAAGACTGTCCCTTAGAGAAATTTGAGCCCTCAAATCTATTTTTCAGTCGCTGGAGATATCTCGTTATCTCGTGAAATACGGGATTTTCTTTTAAAAATGAATCAACGCTTTCTTCGCTGGTAACATTGTGTTGTCGAGCCAGGTGCATACGAACACATCGTGCCCAAGCACTTGCGTAAGGGCACTGGGGACATTGGAAGACTCGAAGATTCGCGTGTGTTCCAAGCCAGTGTTCTGCCACTCGAGTTAAAAATCCAACGCAATCACAATCCGCACAGCGGAATAACTTCTGCGACGGATTATAACTTGCTATTTTCGACTGTGTCCACTGCAGATAATCATCATTAGATATCCATTTATCTTCGGCTGCGATATTGGGCTTTGCTTGTTGAAAATTCGGATTAAGGATGCCTGCAGGCGGAAATCCGTTTTGCATAAGCGCTGCCAGTCCAAATGCTGTGATGTGCTCTTCCGGTTTGAAAACTGGAGGATCGACATCATAATCTATCCCGGTAAGGCCTCGCTCAACTGATGTAGTAATTCCTGTAAGTTTCTCTCCAGAAGCCAAGTCCGGAAGCCCGTCTTCTCCGTAAAGTTTCCTGGTGATTTCTTTGAACATGTCTTCGTAGCTGTCCATGGCTGTCACCGCAGTCGAGCCAGCTCCAGCCACGGGCATTGCCACCTCCATTATTTCAGCGGATGATATCCAGTCCTCGACAGGACCGGATTACTACTGTTGTAACCTAATAACAGTCATTAATACAATCATTAATAAAGGATCTGTTAGTGGATAGATGTTCAATTTATGTAGGTACACACCATTCATACAAGTTAATGCGTGCCGCGTTCGTACATATACCATCGTGGTGCGCGGAGCCGCACATGTATAATCCCTACACATGATACATTGGTACGGTGAAGATTCAGATAAGTAACACAAGAACAGAAGTGCGTTCGCGACCAGCGATTGAACAAGCAGCAAGCACCTGCACCACGCGAGGTGCATGAAACATCTGACCCACCCAACTCCTACGCCACATCAGTGGGAGAGGGTGAATGAGCAGAGAGGGGTTGATGCGATATCAAGGGGCGAGAAGTGTTGGGTGGGGGAACGAGGAAGACAGAGACATGCCTGTGTCCTATCCACCCCTCTATCCCTCTTATCAACTAACTCCTAGTCTGCGACCCACAGCCATTACCGTACCTTTTTCTTGACGAGACGTGGGTTGCGTAAAGGGATACTACATAAAAAGTGATCGGAATACGAAGGATATGAGTTGACGCGGCGAACAGCTATGCGGGAGAGGGATCAGTGGGAGTTGCTAAGCAACGCCGAGGGTTCAAACGAGGGAAAGTCTTACGCGGTTCAGCCGCTCAGCTGTTCACTCATCGCCAGTACCATCACGCATTCAAGAGGGGATTTTTTTCTGTTTTAAAGTACTTCAAATTTAAAACTAGTCTAATTCATTTTAATCCTCTAAGAAAGAAAAGTTTTACTGATAACAAATTGAAGAACTCTTTCTTCTAATTAGAGCTTTTTGATTTGTAATGTATTTTTTGATAAGTTGACGCTAACGCGGGTTTCTTGATTCAATTTCGCAATTCCTCGCTCACACGTCGTATGAGAGGCTCTCTTGCAAGCTTGTCGAGAATAAGACCAGTGTAGGTGGATGTCGGTCAACTTCACCCCCCGGGGATAACTGATCGATACAGGGTTTGCTGCCTGCTTCGCTCTCGCTAGTAGGGTGGAGCGAGTATGGAGCGGTTATGCGGGGTGTACGCAACACCAAGGAGCTAGTGCTTGGGCTGTTTGCGCCCCGCGGGGGGTGGATAAAGAGGAATAGCAAGGGAATGTGATATAACACTGTTGCAGTTATTTTATCAGCGTACGATGACTAAACGCTGGAAATAATTTTAATGGGAGATATTACTATCTACTATTTCTTCAAAATTATTCTTCTGGATGAATGGTGCATTCACAATTCAAATCTTATATGATTTGAAATAGAATTTGCGACGTATTATATACAAAATTTTTATTTTTATAATAGTAATTATGCAATTTGTTGCACTATATATAGCGTGACAATATCATAAATTTCAGGATACATAAAATATTTATAGCTAAATATACGTTCCATTTAGTATGAACTTGAAATTCATTTGATATGATCAATTATTTGTTGTGTTTCCAATATGTAAATAAATTTAATGTATTCCGTTGTTGATTCGAATATCTCCTATTTCTATGAATATATAACACATCAACTGCCACAGTTTAATTTATTAATAGTTGATGCATTAATATTAATCTAAGACATATTTAAAATACAGAGAACATAAAATTGATCAAGATTAAGTTGTAGGGTGATTTAATTTCGTATAGATACTGTAACAGTACAGGACTAACAAAAGATAAGGTTGTAATAATAATAAGATATAAATAAAAAAACAGGTGCCGATAACTTTTATCGAAAGTAGCAGAACTGAGCGAATTTTGAGTAATATTGATTGAATTGCGATAATACTTGTAGTGGAAAATTAGACTTGAATTGATGTAGAGAAGTTTTGCAAAGGAAATTAGTTAGCTTTCAAGTATGGAAATATGATGGATTTTCATCAGTCTTTCAACTTACATTAAAACAATGCAACGTGAAGTGGAAGGGCGCGTGCGCTTCACGCAAAATCGGCCTTAGGTCGTTCGATGATGAGGCGTACAATTTGGTGGAGCCACAGTCACATGTATACACAGTCATATGCGCGCACACTTAAAACAAACACTACAGAAACGAAACAACTGAAATAAGACACTGTCGCGACTTACGTGTTCACATCGTTGACAGAAGAATGCTACGTCTACGATAGTGAAGAAGGACTCTTGAGTGTAATTTTGATAGAATGTTCACCAACCCACCCACTGTTTCGGACTGTGGGCTGCACACTCCCGGTCGGGGTCGCAGTCGCGACCACCCTACGTCTTGTCGCCCCACCCCGAGAAGAGTGGAAGCCTGCGCGGCAGGCGGGTTACGGAGGGAGTGCCTCCCCCGCACTCGTTCCACCGCGCTTGCTCCCTGAACTCCCAGCATGTGCCCTGGCAGTCTCTTTACTGATTGTGCTCTTGCTTATGCAAAATACTCCACCATTTACTTTTTAATATCCCAAATACATACATTTTACTCTGAATTCAGTTACCACTTCACTTTCAAGAGCATGTGGTAAATAGTGAATACACCCGATTTTTTTGCAATATAATCATTCAATAAATACAGAGCCGTATTCAATTACCGAGACTACTGTAGACCCCAGCATTTTCTATTGCTCGAATTTTTTTCGAGACAATTGAATTTTAAACTTTAGACATTGAATTTATTCTGAGCCATGAAATCAGAGTTTTGCACATTTTTAATAATTATTTAGTGCCGTCTTATTAAGCTATTAATAAAACAGAAAACTCAACCTGAACCATGAACTGAATATGCAAGCAATTTGTGGCTCAAGTAATACGGGCTGCGGAGCACTTTTAATTATTTTAAAGAACAAATATTTTCTTCTATTCATTTATTCTTTTCCAAATGCAGTTTTTTTTTTCAATCGAAAGAATTGCCTTTTCTATTGTAAACCTCTATTTATCAAGTCATCTTTGAACGCTGAAAATGATCAAATAACAATTCAAATTAATCTTCAATTCACATAAATTGCTTGCTATATTCAGTACAATAAGTTTGATGGAATGACAACTAGAATAATTTGAATTATTCTATTGGCTATAAATTGAATGATTGATGTTTATTTTTCAAAAGAAATGTCTCTTTGATCTGTAATGTAAAATAAACAAAAAATCATGTTAAAAATATTTATACTGCTCTCAATACATCTACACTAAAAAAAAGGTTAAAATTCAATATTGATTTTGAATTAAAATTCTATTAATTTTTGTGTTCTTTGATTTGCATTACTGAATAAATTTTTGAGAAGCAGCAATGTGAAAAGAAACCAATTTTAAATTATATGAAAGCTCTCAGCTCTCCCGTATTTGAATTCGAAAAAAATACAATACCTGTATTTTTTCGGCAAATAAATTTTTCTGAGTGGAAAATATTGACTGGCAGATGTAGTGACCAAACGAGTCAAAATCCAAAATGACTAGGCTTCTTATCTCGAGTTTTTTGCGCCAACTTGAAAATATTTTCATATCGTTTTTTTTTCAAATATAGTAAATCTGGAAAGAAATTTTGACTTCAAATTATGTAGGAGGAGAAAAAAATCAATAAAAAACTTCTACATTGCGTTTTATTTACATTTAACAGTTCTTTAATTAAAGTGGGTTTAATTTTTTTGTTCTAACTCGAAGAGTTTTCGTTACAAACGAAAAAATATAATTTTGGGTACCTTTAGCACCATCTAATTTTTCAAGTATCAATTTCACACAGTTACAATTCTAACGGAAAATGCAGAATATTTTTTTGACGTACCTACGGTATTCATATTTTCAGGATGGCCGAAAACGTTTGAGGAAGGGGTACGCAACAATTTGGATTTTTACCAAATCGCTCACCAAAAACAATACATTTGTACTGTACCATAAACTGAAAGTTCCACCAGATCTTTCAGTTTTTTCAGTTTAATGAAACCATTAAGTATCAATCAATTAAGTGCACTATAAGTGTTTGCCACATCCGTACCAGGTAAAGACGTATTTTTTTTTATGAAATCATTGTCTCAAAGCACGAATGACAAATGAAACATCTAATTAAAAGGATTAGATTTCTTGTATTTCAGTAACAAACTCAAAGCAACATTTCAAGATTAAAAACATAAAAAAATAAAGTTGCCTGCGTTAATTAGAAAGAAAACTGTAAACATTCTAACTGGAACATTTTGCTGAGCAATTCAAGAAATGTTTTCTAAACACCCCCCAAGCTAAAAACAAAACCACCATGTCAGCTTGAAGCATCTTTCAACACCGTAATTCAGTTTCAGAACGACTTCAGTGTGTGAAGTCTACATGTGGGCATGTGGGACGTTCAGACTTCAGCGAGCTTTCGCTTTCATTTTCATTTCAGTGGTGAAGCTGAAATATTTGAATTTGAAACCAGAGATCTGGAATCTGACATGATTGTTGAATTCTAATTCATGTTACAGTAATTAGGAAATGACCTTTTTTTTGATCGTGGAGTAAGGAACACCTAATGGTGATACTTCATTATTCACATGAAGTATGTGAATACAACAAAAAAAAATTCAATTTCAAGCAACCAGACTGTTTTTTGGGTCATTTGGGCTCCGAAAAACAAAGGTCCTTGTACTCACAGACAGTTCAATTAATTTTGAAATATTAACATAAAATGTGACCACTGCATTAAATACAATATAAAAGGACAATGTATATTTTCGAAGAATGCAGGTACAGATCTTGCAGTGGGTAAATTACGACAAAGTAATAATGGATTGTTCTGAAACACGTGTTTGATGTGCCTTGCGTGTGGTTGAGTGACACTCTGTGTAGTTACACCACAAAGCTGAACCACATCAACTAACCACTTGCATCAATGAAATCCTTGTATTATCATTCTATTATTTGTTTCAATTATCAAACATTTACTTCATATTATGTACGATGAAGCTAAACAATTCTGACGTTGAGTTATTAGATTCATATGAACTAAGCATTAAAATAGAGTTAAAACTAAAAAAATGTTATCTATTGTTTTTCAATGTAGTCGATATCGTCCGGTAAAAAATTCGAAAAACAAAGAAGCTGCACACTTGATTTCTTTATAGGTTGAAAATATTTTCCTCGTAGATTTCTCTTCAAATATCACAATAAATAAAAGTAGCTGGCAGTGGTAGGCAGAATGGTTAAGCTTCCGGAACCTATAGTCCAGTTACGTACAGTAACTGATGCAATCGATGAAGAAGTCAATTTATGCAGTTTTCGCCGAAATGGGCGAAATGAATTCGTTTCTTTTAACGGTATTGGAGTCCTTCCAACCAATTGGAGCTGTATCGACTAGGAGGAGACTACATTAAAAACAATAGATAAAAGAAAGGCAGATATTTATAAAGTGAAAATTCAATTAATCATTTTCGAAATAATTATAGTCAAATATTGACATGACATGTTAACCATGAATTGGAAACCTTTTCACACACTCAAAACTAATGTTTTACCAATTGTGGCGCATTTGTATTTAACTATTCAAAAGAGGATACACCGTTTGAGCGCGGCGGTCAGTTTTGTCTTAATCCCATAGACCATTTGAGCATTTTTCTCTTAATCCCTGTATACCGTTTGAGTCAAGTTTATTACTTTAATCTTTTAATCCCAAATAAATCTATCTTCTCTAAGTGCCAAAAATTGTGAGTTAATAGTAATAAACGAACTTGGATAACAATTTATTTTATTTTATCATAAACAAATAACGACTGATAAAAACTATATAGGTATAAAAAATATAACATATTTACAATTATTTACACTTTCTAACAACTAGCATAATTCATTTTATTGAAAACTCGTCATCATTTACATACCTAAGAATATTATTTTTTCGAAAAATCATAGCTAATAGCTTTTACAAAATCATGTCTTGTTATATTCCTTTGTCTTATAATTCTATTAAATTATTATTATATTCTTTCCTTTTGAAAGATTTAATGTTGATCATATGAATATGTAAAAAATAATAATGAATGAATATTAATGAGAATGTTATATTCTGGTGTCAATTCATGAACTTACTCCTACATTTTTCATTCGCAAAAATAGTCCAATTAGGGTGTATTTTTATCATTATTCTTACGTGATTGGTTCATTTCGGCTATCTACATTGTACATTAAAGATTTTACATTTTACTTACTATCTTTGTTTATGGTTTATCCAATAATCTGTTAAGCTTCCGCCGTGCTCAAGTGGTACATAGGGATTACAAAAGACTTTGCTATACTGATTAAAAATTTGACCGCCGTGCTCAAACGGTCTATGCCCATTCAAAAATACCAAACTTTATATGATCACTCTTTTGATAGTTTATAAATTAGTTAAAGGAAATTGTAGTTTTCTCAATTGAGGTACTGTCAATTATGCACCTGATAGGAAATATTCAACAAAGATTGACGAATGGGTCAATATTTAGCAAAAAATCAGAAGTAAAGCAATGATGTGTTGTGGCGTGAGCCTCATGAGTACAACGGTGGCGAAGGCGAGCGGAAAAAAGGGTTCAATGAATAAAATCATGAATAAATTTCAAGGCAATAATCTGGAAGCGCACTGGATCTAGAACAAGAAAAATGCGTTGCAGACAAAACAAATAATAATAAAAAAACACATGGAATGCTTGTGGTATAAGAATTCGAAAATTGCAATCTAGAAACCCACTAGACCTCTCTAGAAATATGATTTTTGTGATAAATAAAATCACGATTTTTTTTGTTTTTTAATTTTTTCTTTGTTTCAAATAGTATCTAAATAATATTCTCAATAAGTTTATTAATTATTTGAACCGTTTCGTTCACAATTTTTTGTTTATCTCTAAATCTAAGTTAGAATTTTTCTATGCCATAATTTAATTAATTTTTCATTTTATAGTAGTTATAATTTTTTATTTTTGATAAAATAAATATGTTTCTTGTTTCTAATTTTCTTATGATAAGTAGTTTAGCTTATTTTCTACTGTGGTGTTTTTCTTAATAAATAAAACTAATTTTGAATGAAATCAATGATTTTTACTTACTTGTACAAAGTACAAGTATTGTGAAACCGACAAAATTCACATTTCGAGATTTTAATGGAAATATCCGTTTTGAGCATCCCCTAATCCATTTTGACTATTTTTGGCTTGATGTCGGTACGTATGTGTGTGCGTTCATAGCTCGCAGATCTTAAAACCCATCGAACGTTTAATGTTGAGATTTTTTATTTAACTAGGGTCTAGTTGTGCACATCGTATTATGGTTGCAATCGTCTGTACCGGAAGTGCACTTTGCTTGAAACTTTTTTTGAATTTTCCGCATAAATCCAGAATGATCAGCCGTAAGATACTAAAATTCAGTATTTGAGATTGCTGTAGCATTTAAATGGTTATCTTCTATTTTTGTACCACTCGACTGAGCCGAAAGTGCACTTTATATAACAGACTTTTCGAATCTTCCGCATAAATTTAAAACAATCAGAATCTATAATATCTAGTTATACATCTCGCATTATGATTGCAATCGTCTGTACCGGAAGTGCACTTTGCCCGAATTTTTTTTTAATTTTCCAATAAATCCTAAACGATTGAACATAGATTGTTAGAATTCAATATTCAAGACGATAGTGCCGTCTAGATGCTCATATCCTATTTTCATCGAGATAGACTGAGCTGGAAGTGTATTTTACTTGACAGTATTTTGGAATTTTTCGCATATATTCGAAACGATCGGCTGTAGATGCCTACTATTCTCATAGCAATCGACTGAACCGAAAGTGCACTTCAATTGTTTTTTTATTAATTTTGCGTATGAATTCAGAACTGCTAGCCGTAGAATCTTGGAAATCAGTATCTAGGAATGTTGTAGCATAAGAATGATGACCTACTGGATCAAAAGCGCACTTTACTTGACAGATTTTTGGAACAATTTTTTAAATAAATCCAAAAAAATTAGCCGTGGAACGATGGAATTTTGTGTTTGAATATCGTATTATTATATGAAAAAAATTGCCCAATGATGTACAAGTGAGTCACGTGATGTCCACGTCAAATTTTTCTGAATAAATTACTTGATCAAAATCATGATTTTAATCATGATTTGAATCAAATGATTTTAATCCCTGGTGCAAACAGTGATAGACAGTATGAAGAAAGTAAAAACATCAAAATATAGAAAAGGTAAGATCATAAGGACATCTGAACGTATAGGACGTAGAATGATGATCATTGCGTAACAAATAAAAAATCTGTGTGTCGTTACACACGTCTGAAGTGAATACTTCTTATAAGGTAGGACAGAGGTCTTCAAACTACGGCTCGCGGGTAGACACCGGCCTGTGAGTATCACATCACCAGTCCGGTCCACGATAGTGAGTATGTGGCTCTTAGGCTAAAAAGTTTGGAAATCCCTGACGTAGGCGAACAAAAGAAAGAGAAGATTGATCTTGTGGTTACAGAAGGCACATGACTAGTAGATGCATCAGCACTCGTAGAAGGTTCTTTGATGAGACTGAATTATTGCGATTTTGCATTGCCTTGAACGACATGCGCATGCGTTACTAACGCTCTCTTTCTTTTATACTTTCCTCTTTCACAGTACTGTTTAACATTTTTCACTTAGTGGCATAAAAAATCGGAAAATAGTAGTGCAAACATTAGAAAAGCAGTATTGGAAAAATATAAACAGCACAGTGAAGAAAAATGAAGATAAAATGTCACATGGGACATCTTTGATATAAGACTTTGACAAGCGTAGTCGAGTAACTGGACTATTCTAGAATGATGACCGTTGTCTAGGAGATAAAAAGAAACATTACGAAAAGTACAAAATATGGCAGATAATTGAAATTTAAGTGAAACGAATGAAAAAATATCAAAAATAAACCTAGTTAATACCTATCCACATACATAAGAATCATGCTATATCCTCAAATGAGATTGGTACAAATCTCATTAATCAATGTTTGCCAGATACCTCTATCCAAACACACCCCTTTCACGTTATTGACAAGCTCGTTTATATTTCAGTTACTGTAACACAAAATATAAATTTTGAGAATTTTTTTCTTTAGAGTCATCCTCTCGAAACTATTCAGTCATTAATTTTTCCCAAAAGACTTGATCTGAAATTGTAACTATTAATTCGTTTTTACTTTCATATAAAGGTCGGTTCATACAGAGTATTAACCGCATCATTGTGCAATTTCAAAGCCCATCATCCTGAAGATTAGAGATAATTGAATATATATTGTCTTGTGCCCAGATGAAAAATAGTAAGTACGGTCGTTGTCGGCATGCGACATGTGGCGTGTAGCGTGCCACCATTTTGGAGTCTGGCCTAGGCGCCGGCGCGACGTCAGGGTAGGAGGAGAACCGGAGGATTGCGTCGCGACGGCGCAGGATGTAGTGGGTGACGGCGCGCCGGTGCCACGACCAGTCGACACCTGAACTTAGGTTGCGAATGTGTGGTGAGCGACAATACTCGCATTTTGCCGCTCTGCGACACCGGAATGGGTGTAACACCAACGTCGAAACGTCGCATCTACTGCCAAGCACAAATCGCATCTAGTGTCAGCTGTTCTGGCCACGGCTTCCACAACATTGCCAACTAACTGTGTGTGTAACTGTAACGTGACGCGTCGTGACGTTCATTCATTCATCCGCGCACTATTCACAGCGGCTCCTGGTACCCGGCGCCTGACACCGCAACTATTTACTAATCATTCGTTGAGTTCAGCGACCAACATTCAACATTGAGTCGAGAGCGAGCCGTGTGTGTTGGAATCAATAAGTGAAAACCTTATCGCCGGTGTGCGTGATATCAGAGCCAGTGGCGTCCACATGGTCCGGACGAGGACGTAGGCCTCCGTAGAGCATGGCGGGCAAGATTTTCCCGCCTGCTGCCGCTTTCCAAGCGGACCACCACCTCCTACCTGTAGCCGTCGTATAGACCAGGCTGCTCTTCCCGTCTTAATGGCCATTGATGAAGGTAGATTATCATGCCATACTCTTGATGTCTACACATTCTTTCATCATTCTTCTTGCATATCGTACCGCGAAACACCCAAAACAAAACACCAAAAATAAATCAATACATTTCAGGTTCAGGTGTGAATCGTACGTTATTTCGGGCCTAGTTGCGTAATATCCTCCCTCAAGATGCAATGCTATCACAAAGTGAATGTTCAATAACTCCAGTTTGCATTTAACTCCTGCAGAGCGTATATATTCTGTACAATTGCACGGCTCTGACTTCCAACTCTCAAATATCTTAATATAGAATTGTTTACATTTTATTGTGAACTGGGAGTCAGTAGACTCCACAAAGTCTGCTGTGCGAGTTTATATTGAACGAGTTTAATACCATAGTATGTTTCCATTAAATGCTCATTATATCTTGTTTCTGTATAACACACGCGATATGAGTCTTATAAACACAATCCTTTTGCTTTATACTCTCTATGTGCTTTTATTACGTCACACTGCTTTTCAAGAACATAATATTTACATTATTCAACCTAAAATATGACATGGGAAGTTGAAAATCTTCAAGATATATGAGTTGCAGTGACGTCCATTTTCCAGAAATATGAACTATACTCGCATTTTCTTTACTATCCAGGGATGTGGATCAAAACTTCCAAAGCGTTCTACATAAAATAAATATTATTCAGTTTAGCACAGGGGACCTAATATAAATGTTAGTGTCATTTGTATATCATCAATGGAATGTCCAGAAATTTCCAGTAATAATAAATCACTTTACGCATCGCAAACTATGCGTAAAGTAAGCGTTTCTCGTGCCCCAGTTTCACGACTATTTAAACAGCTAAATTTCTGTTAATTCATGTTTGTAGCAACTCTTATTGATCCATTTGTTTAGTTGTTTGTTAATATTAAATGTCAACTTGTGTTGAGGGCTCCTTTGCCGTGTGCTCAATAATTTGTCATAATATGGAAGTTGAGGGCCGCATAAATTACTATTGATATTCATATCAGTAATGTGATATGTGACCACACTCAAATTCATGAAAAAATATTTATGAATACCAAAAATATCATCTATCGTAGGAAATATAAAAGAGATATCAAAAATATACCTAATTACCACTACTCTAAATGAATATTAAAATTTCAAGAATATAGTAACGTAGACCATGCTGGACGCATTTAATTGGTCATGTTAGTCATATTCAACACTGAATTCAGAGTGATAGATGAATAAATTCTCTGAAGAACTGAAAAAAAATCAGGTATTGAGAAAAACAATAGGAAAATATGTTCCCATACGCTGATCTATCCATTGTTATAGAAAAGATAAGAAGAAATTAATAAATAAATATGTTTTATTGGGATATCAGTTCTGTACATTAATTAGAAACACAACGTTTCGACAGCAAAGTGTTTCCTTTTTAAACTGTAAAGAAATATGAAAATAAATAAACAAAATTGTCAAGACAACAAAAATAAAAGTACAAATAGTAACTAGAATAGTTTGAAATATATTAACTCCTAGGATCGTAGAACTCTGCCTGTGATTGATGATTCAATATCCACAAGTCTTCAGGAGATAATAATGAAGGTCTAAATAGGGAAATTGTCAACTCCTTGTGGTTCTAGGTCAATCTGGCTCTACTCTTTTTGGTTTGGCGCATAACTGAACCATCCACAGATCTTCAGGAGGTGGTGATGAAGTAACTCTTGCAAGTAGATTCGTAGATACAAATAACTTGAAATTATGAACAAATGATTGGTAGCCATGATCGATTAAGTTCATATCCGGTATTCAAATTCAAATTATTCGGTGATTTTTTTATTTCAATTGCTTCTCTTATAAGCCTCTTGAACCAATTTTTTTCTTTAGCCAGAAGCTTCGTATTCTTGAAGTCAATGCCATGTAATTCTTGAATAGCTTGCTCAGCCACAGTAGATTTTTCTGGATGGTTCAATCTTATATGACGAGAATGCTCTTCCAATCTTGTTTCTACAGTCTTCTTGGTTTGTCCAATATATACTTTGCCACATTGACAAGGAGTCTTATATATGCCTGGATACTGTAGGTAGAGGAAATCTGTCTTTAACATTACCAAAGAGATTTCGAATTTTTGAATTGGAAGTGTATGAAGTTTTAATGTCATATTTATGTAAAAGCCTTCCAATTTTATCTGTTATAATAGCTACGTAAGGCAACGTAACAAATATTTTCTTATTATTTGGATCTTGAAAAGGTGGCGTAGAATTCTTCTGTCTAAGTGCTTTCTTAATCGGTGTTCTATTATAAATAATAATAATATAACATATTTATTTATAAAATGAGTTCTGAAAAGTTTTTTCCTTTATTAGAAATTAATAACTCTAAAGCTGGTGTAAATATAGTGTCATAATTTTCATCCAAATACGTTGGCAATACTTCCAAATGTCTGGGTGAAATAATTTATCAGTTCTAATGTTAACTGCATAGAACCAACATTTTAGCGTACCAGACTAAGCAACAATAATATTCAAAGCGACATGAATGAGTATTAAGTGAACAGGCAACGAAAAAACGGGATCTATAAGATCACTTTGTTGTCTGTCTGTCCATCTGTCAAAATCCTCTTTCCCAGGAACTATCAGAGATATCGAGTTAAAATTAATAATAAATAATAAAATCTACAGCTTTAGTCCTGTAAGAAGTTCAAGCTTCTAACTCAAGCCAATTAGCATTTTCATATTGCCAGATTAATTCATTGACTGATACATCAAAACCTATAGGGTAACTTCCCTTTGACCTAAAATCTTGAAATTTGTCACGAGGGACGTAATTAACTAATTTTATATGGAATTATTACTTGGCGAACTTATTTGAACGTTTCATAGAGCGTACATGAAAGAAACCGCATAATTAAGTTGATTCATCATATACAAAACTTTCAAACAGTTTCCATCAAAATAAGGGAAAAAAATTGAGAACTGTCATACTGAGTATGAATGAGTATGAAGTATAGTATCACAATTTTTTTGACATTTACACTACCAGTTCTGCTATGTAATGATAAAAAAAAAACACCAAAATCGGTCAAGGAGTGCGACCTGTAGCGTACCCTCGTATACGAACAGGCCAAAAGATTTTATCAATTTTTGGAAAAAATCTACTTTTCCCAAAAAAGTATCTATAAAATTTCCACTCGTAGTAAGAGATCGATTTGAAATCAACTAAGATATTTTCTTGAGTTAATTTCCAATGGGAAATATCTGGTTAATATTTATGTTCCACCAATACTTTATCTGTTTATACTACTGCACGGACTCTCTTATACAAATACATTTTTATTTTATGTGCTAACAAATTTATACCCTGCCTCAAAAGACAAAAATAAATAAAACATATCTTCTATCAAAACATATATTCATATATGTTATATTCTATATTTATGTATTTTACTTATATTTAATAAATAAAACTTTTTTTATTTTGTGCTCTGCGTTATTTTTTTCAATTTTATTTTCAGTACTTTTTTTGAAGGAATGGATAGAAAGAATACCGGAAAATATTTGAAGATATCAAAAATTATTCGCTAGTATTCAGTTTTTCGTCGACGAAGCGCTCGTCAGCGAATCGCCTATTTTTATGAACACCGAATGATAGTGATTGCACAAAGGGCATGCGCAATCCTCAGAAACGAACGCTTCGCTTTACGGGAATTTCGCCGGCGAACGGCTGTGAATACCAGTATTATGTGTCTAGCTTCAAATCGCTGCCCATTATGCCTAACGTGACCATTTATATTTATTGTCAAAGCGGGACATCTCCTGCGGAATTGCGTGAAAAAAAACTTTTTGGTGTTTAACACGTTTTTTATTAGAGAAGGAATAATAATATTAATACAAAATAATCAAAGCACTAATAATAATAAGTAAGTTGCATGAGTTGACGTGACTGAAGAAATCAGTTATAAATATTGGGTATGCGAGTGTACAAAATGAGTGTGAATTAAATTATCGTTGGGTTTTTTTGCGAAAGCGGGCCTTTATTGCCCTCACTGGGGACAGCGGAACGGACAACCTGAAAGCGGAACGTATGGTCTCGTTAATTATGCCATACTGTTAAATGACTGCTGTCATTTTTTGATAGTAAACTAAATTATCACTAGTTTTTCACTTCAGTTCTATTCCCCATCATTTTTAAAATTGATCTTTCATAGTGAGTAAAAAACTGGTCAAACACTTAAATGACTTTTTAAAGTGAAACTTTCATCAAAATTAATTGAGGAAGCTGTAGGTACTCGATGAAATATTTTGAATAAGGTTTTTGAAAAGATGCTCGCTGAAGTTAAGCAAATTTCTTTTTTACCTATGGGCTCGCCACTCTCTTGGTTACTTGCTGAATTATTCATGGACTCTTTTGAACGGAATCTTTTTGACAATAATTGTATGAAAAATATCATTTTCTGGTATCGCTATGTGGATGATATTTTGTGTCAGTTTACTGGAACCCACATAAGAATTAAGACTTTCGTAAATATTCTCAATTTCTTGGAAACAAATATAAAATTTACAGTTGAGATGTAAACAAAAAAATTCAATAATTTCTTAGATTAAACAATTTATAGGAAACCAACGTATACAAACACAATTATACTGCAATGTTTTTAGGGTTCGAAATAGAACAAAATACTATTATTCAAAAATAAATAAAAATCGAATCTATCAAATAAAGCAAAGCACTGAAAATAGAATATAACTATTTATTACTCTACACTTAACAATAATATTGCAACTAATATTTATTTCTAGTAATATTTATATCACTAAAATTTATATTGACCAGCTCCGAAGGTTTATTCACTTTGACCTCTCAAGTAAACGACGCGGTCTTTATGAAGGCTGAGGTTTTTCTTGCGTTTGCCTGGAACAATTCTACCACTTTATAAGAAATTGCTAGAATCATCTCGAAGTATTCCTGACATCAAAATACCATTTCTCCAGAAACAGAGTTTGATGTAACAATCCCAATAGCTGTAAATAATGGATATAACAAAAACAATGTTCATAATTTGGTTAGAAAAAAAAAAGAGAAATCCTTATGGACAATTTTATAATAGCACGAATGAAAATTTATTTCAGGTAAATGAAGGAAAAAACTTTCAGAACTCATTTTTTAATAAATATGTTTTATTTGGGAAAGTTCTGTATGAGTAATTAGAAACACAACATTTCGACAGCAAAGTGCTGCCTTTTTCAAGTGTGAAGAAATATGAAAATAAATAAACAAAATTGTCAAGATAACAAAAATAAAAGTACAAATAATAACTAGATTAGTTTAAAATATTAACTCCTAGGATCGTAGAGCTCTGCCAGTGGTTGATGATTCAATATTCACAGGTCTTCAGGAGATAATAATGAAAGTCTAAATAGGGAAATTGTCAACTCCTTGTGGTTCTAGGTCAATCTGGATCTACTCTTTTTGGTTTGGCGCATAACTGAATCATCCACAGATCTTCAGGAGGTGGTGATGAAGTAACTCTTGCAAGTAGATACGTAGATAAAAATAACTTGAAATTATGAACAAATGATTAGTAGCCATGATCGATTAAGTTCATAACCGGTATTCAAATTCAAATTATTCGGTGATTTTTTTATTTCAATTGCTTCTCTTATAAGCCTCTTGAACCAATTGTTCTCTTTAGCCAGAAGCTTCGTATTCTTGAAGTCAATACCATGTAATTCTTGAATAGCATGCTCAGCCACCGCAGACTTTTCTGGGTGGTTCAATCTTATATGACGAGGACGCTCTTTCAATCTTGTTTCCACAGTCCTCTTGGTCTGTCCATTATATACTTTTCCACATTGGCAAGAAATCTTGTATATACCTGGATACTGTAGAGGAAATCTGTCTTTAACATTACCAATAAGATTTCGAATTTTTAAACTGGAAGTGTATGAAGTTTTTATGTCATATTTATGTGAAAGCCTTCCAATTTTATCCGTTATATTAGCTACGTAAGGCAACGTAACAAATATTTTCTTATTATTTGGATCTTGAACAGGAGGCGTAGAATTCTTCTGTCTAAGTGCTTTCTTAATCTGTGTTCTAGTATAACCATTCTTCAAGAAAACATCATCCAAAAATTTAATTTCATCAGATGGTTTAGTTGGATGACATAATGAAGAGACTCTCTGATATAAAGTTTTAATAGTACAAAATTTTTGAGCAGGATGGTGATTTGATAACTCATGTAAATATTGATTTGTATGGGCCGGCTTCCTATATACAGAATGGATAAGTTTACCATTATCTTGTTACTCCAGGTGAAAGTCCAGAAAAGGAAGACAGTTATTTTCTTCAACCTCAATACTGAAGATCTGTGAATGGTTCAGTTATGCGCCAAATCAAAAAGAGTAGAGCCAAATTGACCTAGAACCACAAGGAGTTGACAATTTCCATATTTAGACCTTCATTATTATCTCCTGAAGACCTGTGAATATTGAATCATCAACCACTGGCAGAGCTCTACGATCCTAGGAGTTAATATTTCAAACTAATCTAGTTACTATTTGTACTTTTATTTTTGTTGTCTTGACAATTTAGTTTATTAATTTTCATATTTCTTCACACTTGAAAAAGGCAGCACTTTGCTGTCGAAACGTTGTGTTTCTAATTATATATACAGAACTTTTCCAAATAAAACATATTTATTATTTCAGATATGTTAATCTATGAAAAGCTCAAATACATGAAAAACGTCAGCTACAATTTATCTTTTGAACTTCAGAAATTCAATATTGTTTCAGGTCTTCACTCATTCTTTGAAAAATTGTCGAGTTGACAATAAAATTGTTCACAGAGATCCTTTTGATAAGTCAGGAATCTATCAGATAAATTGTGGAAATATGATTCTGTATATATTGGTCATACTAGACGTAATTCTGAAATTAGATTTAAGGAACACTAGCCTTGTTTGAAAAATAATAGATGAAGATTATCATTTTCAGAAGCCATGAGTAACAATTAACCAATAATGAACGATTAATTGGATATTGTAGATGCACCGCCCTGGATTTCCCCAATAACACCTCCACTTTTGTAATTGTGACCTTATTTTGTAAACATTTCTGAAGCTTCGGCGAATAATTTTTCAAAAACTTCATTCCTCTAGATCGTTTTGTGTAACGAAATTTGAAGAGAATAATAACCATGTTGACCATGTGGATCGCAATAGTCCGATGATATGATCATAAAACATCTACCAATTGTGTCTTTAAGATCGTATCCCACATTATAAGAATTTTAAAATTTAAAATTTAAAAAAATGTAAAAAGGGCATTTATTCACAGTTGCTGGTAATCCACAAAAATGTTTGTGACTTTTTCGATCCTCCAAACCAATCTTATTATTCTTATTCAACTACAACAAAGTAAAAACGTTAAAGTAGGCCCCTTGCTTACAGTATATGAAGTTTTTATTTGTTATAGTTGATAGTGCTTCCAATAATATTTTTAATTTAATGAAGAAGTTTCACTTCGAACGTGCAAGTGCCGTTTTTCACAATATTCAATTGAGAGGTTTCAAAAAAACCTCGAAAATTTTCAAATTGTTGCCTCTTCATTTACGTTGCAGCGAGCGTTGAAGTTAATTAAATTTAAATTTGCAGATCTGTTTGCCCTAATTAATGAGCCCTTCACAGTGATAGCTGTGGCAATTAAAAATAGTATATTATGTTATTATGAGAGGCAAGCAGTCATTTTGTGTTGAGCTGTCATTCGCGGCCCAGGCTATAGTCGATGCAATGACAAAGCAAGCCAATTTCCAAGCTGAAAATCCTGAACCACATCAATAAAAATCTATTTAAAGAGAAGTTTTTTGAAACTATATATGTATCGAGAAATTGATGTATCTATGAATCATTATATTGTGTGCTATGAGTTTGACATTTGAGAAAAGTTTGACAAATGTGGGAAGTTCCGTGAAAAATGTGCGGAGGAGGAAGAAAGAAAGTGTTCGGAAACAGAGTAAGAAATAGTGAGCGCTCGAAAATAAAGTCAACATCAAAAATAAGACATCTTTCAAATATTTACATCTTGCAAGGCAGTAAGCAACGTTTCAACGATTTGATGGTATAATTTCTTGGAAACGAGTGGAGAAGGATAAAACGCATTTCATCATTCAATTTCGAAACTAATTCCACATGGAAGTGCACTCTAAGATAGTCGGGAAAATTTTTGTTTATTTTTCTGGTATATTTCATGATGCAGTAAAGTCCAATTTTTTTCACTTACTGAACCCAGCGATTAGTACAAATCCTACAAATGTTCCTTATAAAAATAGGATCTCCCGACTTTATCTACTGGTACTTGCTTAGTTTCGAATTAATAATTAAAATATATGAATAATATTTAATGAAAGTTTTTATTTGAAAATAGGTATGACAAATATTAAATATTAAACTTTCAATTGGTAAACACTGTATTATTTTACAAAATAATTATTTGAATGTGTACCGGATTGAAATATTGAAGTAATTAATTGAAAAGGTACACAGACAGAGACAAACTAATTAAATAAAAAATTGAATCAAACTGATAATAAATTATGCAAAATACGAGAATATATTTTTAAATATACGAAAGTGCTAACTTTGTAATGTGAATGTTAATTTGAAAGAAAAAACATTTTTTTTAATATGATCTTTGAAATTTTCTCAAATACAAATTTACAGCAGGTCAACTGCTTTCTACTGAAAAGTGTGAGCTATTTTTCTTTACTATTCATATTTTCATCTGTGGTTTTGTGTATTCAACAGGCTTCAAAATCAAACTGAATCGAACTGTACATTCTTATTTTCTGATATATTTTTTTGTTCCAATTATTTCAACAATAATAAATATATCGTTCTTCCAATAATAGAGACTTTATATTCAACATTTTGAAAATATCTCATTGCTAAAATCTATTTATGAACAAAATGTGAAAGTAAATGTTACACGCAGAATAAATCAGTAGGGATGGTAATATCAATTCTGATATTTTTAGCCATTAAAAAATCAATTAGTCCTTTCTAATACATCAGGGACTTGGAGGTAAAATTTCACATTACAAATACCTCTTTCACTTTTGAGGGATATCGTAGAATATTTAAATATCTAAACAGCACCATCCTCATACTAGCTTAATCAATTAATAAAAAAAAATCGAAAGAATGCTAAATTTTATCAAGACAAATACGTTTTTTATAGGTTTATGAGCTTGATTTTGTTTTTCGAAGTTATGTCTCCTTTAGTTTTCCATCAAAATTTTGATTATCTTGCGAAAAATGTAATATATTTCAAAGTGCTTGTGAATACTTATTTTGTGTCGCTACGCACGAATATTATAAAAAATTAATTAAATTATTCAGGAGTACAAGAAAAAAAAAACATTGGTATTATGAGAAATGAATAAGTAGGGGTAGTGACGATAAGGAAAATTGGAAATCTGGGTTTGGTTTTTTAAGTAGAGTAATTGCACTTCAATATTTCACAAAAAAGAAAAAATAATATTAACGTCGACACAAAAACATTGAGTTATCAACATTTGGGATATTCGCGCATATAAATGCATAGAAATCGATATAAATCATGCACGATAATACTATAAAAAAAAGCGTAACTATAAACGAGATGAGCATGCGTGGCTCACGCTCACGCTTTCTCTCTCTCTTTTATACGTTCCTTTCCCACAGTCACGAAGGAGAATAATAGAGGAGCGGACACTCAGTTGGAAAACATGAAGTCTAAAATGTAATGCAGCAGGTGTGAGAGAGATAGCGAGAGCGGGCCTAGCTTTGCGTGCTTCATATGCAGAAATAAGATTATATTTCAATTATTTTCAATAAAATACAATTGCCAGATAGATTTCTTATTTTCATTACGTTAAATACTACATTATTTATCAAATGAATGGCAGAAATAGAAGAAAATCAGCATTTCTATTCATTAAAACCTGCAATGAATTAGTACATTATGGAACATGCTTTATAAACGTTTCTTTGGACATGCGTTTTCTGATTATGAATTATAATAGACACATAAATAATATGATGAATATTTCATATTAGAACACTTGCTCTGTTCACTTTTGACAATAATTGTATTTTCAATAACTTTTATATATTGATGAAAAGTGAAGAAATTAATGTTGAAATAAGTCTTTTGAATTTATAAATATATGGACAAGAAGTTTCCTCGAAGTTGAATTCTTCACAAAAAGTTTAGGTTAGATACGTTTGATAATTTAAAACTTTGATATAATCTTTCAATTTATAAAATAGAATTACAGTAGATCTGCTATTATAATTTTAAATTAATTTCTACATACTTCAACATCTCTAGACAATTTTGTCATTATATCCTCCTCTCTGAAATGTTTTTCAAAAACGTAATCTGCAATTTCCAATGTTCTATTCTGTCGTGGTATGTTCTTGCGCCACTTATTCAATAAAATATTATTTTAGGGTACAGAAAAAAGAGAATATTTGTGTTTACATGTTCTGTACTCTCTATTACAATTTTGCACTAAACATTTTCTTCCTATTTTACAATATATTTCCACATGAAAATACTAAATAAAGCGAAACTTGTCATTTACCGCCATACAAACATGGGCCCGCCTCTACCTATCTCTCAGTTACTTTCTCTCTCTAACAATATTACATTTTTGGCTTCACTTTTGCAACACAGTTAAGATAGGGAATTGCATAGGCGTGCCCACAGTACTGTTTTGCTTTGCACTTTGTGTCCAACGCATACAGAATCAGATGTATTCGCTTAAAAAAAAAATATTTTAAATAATACTTTTTGCATATTGTCCATAGTTCAAAAAAACAGAATAATAATATTTCAAAATGTAGTGTTCAAAAGAAGCACAACGGAACTGGTAAGAGTTTAGAGGAAAAATAAAAAAACAGAAAATTCTCAATCACACAGTCACACTGTTCTCAAAATTTATTTAGCAACCGGTTTCGATTACTGGATAATCATCTCCAAGCTACCGGTGAGACTATAAAGAAATCTATCAAATTCAAAAATAATAAAAATAATTTCCAAAGTAAGAATAAACAAAAATTAGCAAGAAGAGCGGTAAAAAATAAAATTATATCTCAGATCAACACTAAAGACAGTAGAATTCTACGCCTCTTGTTCAAGATCTGAATAATAAGAAAATATTTGCTACGTTGCCTTACGTAGCTAATATAACGGATAAAATTGTTAGATTTTTACATAAATATGACATAGAAACCTCATACACTTCCAATTTAAAAATTCGAAATCTTATTGGCAATGTTGAAGACAGATTTCCTCTACAGTTATTTACAAGATCTCTTGCCAATGTGGCAAAGTATATATTGGACAAACCAAAAGGACTGTGGAAACAAGATTGAAAGAGCATTCTCGTCATATAAGATTGAACCACCCAGAAAAGTCTGCGGTGGCTGAGCATGCTATTCAAGAATTACATGGCATTGACTTCAAAAGTTACAAAGCTTCTGGCTAAAGAGAAAAAGAGAGGCAATTGAAAATAAAAAATCACCGAATAATTTGAATTTGAATACTGGTTATGAACTCAATCGATCGTGGTTACCAGTAATTTGTTTATAAGTTATTTTTATCTACGAATCTAATTGCCAGATTACTTTATCACCACCTTCTAAAGATCTGTGGATGGTTTAGTTATGCGCCAAACCAATAAGAGTAGAGCCAGATTGACCTAGAACCCCAAGGAGTTGACAATTTCCCTATTTAGATCTTCATTTTTATGTCCTATGTGGCTAAACCACAGGCAGAGCTCTACGATCCTAGGAGTTGATATTTTATATTTATCTAGTTACTTTTGTATTCTTGTTGTTTTGACAATTTTGTTTATTTATTTATTATACATTTATACACTTGAAAAAGGCAGTACATTGCTGTTGAAACGTTGTGTTTCTAATAATTTATATACAGAACTTTATCCAAATAAAACATTTATATCTCAATTTGTCCAACAAAATTTCCAAACTGTAACTGAAAAGAACTTAAAAAAGGAGTAATTATAGTGTGAATCCATCTAATTAGCCTCATTCCAAACCTGTCACAGAATATCTATTATTCCTTCAGGTTTTAAGTAAATAATGGTGTAAACTAGCACGACAGATTTTACAATGAATACTGTTTAATTGATTGTTAAAGTGCAGTTCGTAATCGATTCATAAACCAAAGACAATAGAACTTTGAGTATAGTTCTTGTCAAAAGGGTCTTCTATACACAATTATATAATCGCAAACCGCATTATGCGATATGTTATTGTGAATGATTGATGATTATTATCGCTTTAATGAAGATATACAGAGAGCGAATAGACGAAATGGAACATAAATACAAATTTATATCACTAGACCGAAATTATAAATTAAGATTGGAAAAGGGGAGACTACCTACAAATTGAACGCTGACATACTTTTTACAACTTAAAGGTCTCGTATTTTTCCGGAACCAAAAAGAGTTGTTCGATTAGAAAAACTGGTGCGATTTGTTCCCCTCTGCCAGTTTGAGTATTAGTAATTTGTTGATTTTTTAGTTTATTGATGCCATTTCCAAGTTTTCCACGTGGATACTTCACTTTATTTGGAAATTGTAAGAGAATTAGCAGTCGTTGAACAATTTCTTATTACGCAAATACCAAGCATAGCACATTGCGTGCCAAAATGCGAAAAGAAATTGGGCTCAAAGAACAATTGATTCCTGTCTGCCAGCGCATCATAGAGTTATTTTTATTGCAAAAGTTATATTAACTTTTTGTTCCATAGAACTATTAGTCCCCGTCTGCCATTGATAATTAAATGTAAGTTATAGTGTTGATTCTTAGTGATTCAGTAACTATTCTGATGATACCACAGAACGTGACATTTCCCCCTTCATAGTTTATATAAGACCATTGCACTAGAGAATAAGACATTCAGTATTCACATTTTTTAGAATTAGTAACAAAGCTTTATATTATACACTTAGCAATTATATTGTACTTGTACTCGCAAGAAATAAAGTTTTTAAAAACGCGATCGATCAATCAAGAAATTTATAAATAAAGTTTATATATGAAATATCCAATAAAATTGCTACTACTTATCATCACATCAACCATGCCACTTCAAGTTGTCAGGGATACCGGAAATTGCTCCATGTACCACTTAAATTGCTACCCTTACCATTTAGCTCTGTCACTGCACAAGTAACCACCTCGTTTTCTCGTTTAGCTATGAAGGTGTGTATGGAAATTAACAGGCCGACATTTTGGCGAAAAAACTCACTTTTGTGAGACAACAACCTTTCTGTAGCATCCTTAAGAGTTACTTAAAACTGGAAGTTAATTCTTAAGAGGGAAAATCCACATCTAGACACTAAAGTCCAGCGACTTTGAATTAATCCGACAAGAAATTGAAAAAAATTGACAGCAGCAATGGAATAACTGCATTGAACATGTGATAAAATAGAAGATAAATTTGTATCACTTTACAAAGACGTGCAACCACTAATCATTATTACTTTCAGTGATTTGAATGTGTCCGATATTAATCCTGAGGATGAGGAGATGGACGAAGACGAGTAAATGTCTGAATAAATATATATTTTTTTTAAATGACATGTGGTGTATAGGCTGGAGAAATCGCCACTATAAACAAAGGTTAACGGTCCCCAATCAGTACCTCTTGGGGAAGTCATGGAAATCTGATAATGCAACATCTTATTAAAAACATAGTCTATATTTTGAAGGCATGAAATATATCGAATTCTAACTCAAATTTTTTGTTACGGCCCTGGTGCACCTCAAGCTTGTGGTTTTGGATATTGTGTGACTGCAATAAAACCCTAATAAACCGTTAACGATTATTAGGGATGTCTATGTAAAGTATTTTTTGAATGCATGTATTGAAATACGGAAATCCAGTCAAGAGTTTGATTTTTCTTTCTTCTCTACAGTTTCAGTTCCACCTGGACCATTCTCAGGAGTGAAAAGAAACCATAGCTTAAAAACATATTGAGTTTATTTTAATGAAAACTAAGATCTTCTTCAAGTCAAAGAAAATAGTCTAGAATGGTCGGTCGTTGCAAATTATAATATGTATATATTTTTTGACTTAAAAAACATTTTAGTTTCCATTAAAATGAACTTATATGTTTTTGAAGCATTACTAAACATACACTGTTCAATTTTAAACTACCATTTATTCCCACTTCTGAGGATGGTCCGAGTGGGACCAAAACTGTATAGTAGAAAGAAAAATTAAATTCTGGACTGAATTTCCGTATTTCAATACCTACATTTATTTTTATGTATGGAGTACGAAGTCCTTGATTAATTTTTTCAAACTGTTACTGATTGTCAAATCTCGTTTTTCCGTTACAAATAACACAATAAATCATGCATTCAATAAAAAAAAACATTTCAGTCATGAGCGATACAAAATTCTCCAATTATATTCAATTACATTAATTTGTGCAACTGAAAATTCATCACTTCGCTGTATCGGAACAATATTTTTTCAGCGTAATTTCCAATAGATGGGATTTTATTAAAATGAATCATATTCTTATTTTTCAATATGCAAAATTGTATTCAATGAAAAATTTTTAATTAATGGACTTTAAAGTCAATTTTTCATTCTTAATTTTACATACTTGTTCAAATAATAGCTCATATATATGGAAAATGATGATGATATTTTTGAAGAAAACGTGTAATTGTAAATATTAGACATACTATATTATTATACAGGGTGTATAAATAATATTATCACACGTTACCAATAAATATAAGTATTTGAATATTTGAAAAATTTTATATGCCGTTATAGAAAGGAATAAAAAGCAATGAAAAAAATGGTCATCCTATCACAATATTTGCAGATAAATAGACAATTTATTCGATGATTAACAATGCCTTAAAGATATAAAAAAACATCGCTCGGAAAACTACAAATTATCTTATGTCCAAAAACTCGTTTTCCGTGATATTATGCTCCATAAAAATATACACTCTATTTCCCGAAATCTGCATAATAGCTGAATACCACCCAAGAAAAAGCAGTAAAACTCGTAATGGCATTATTCACAAAATTTTCTAAAAGAAAATCTTTAACATGCGCGCGCAATCTCTAATTTTCTTTAAAATGGCGCATGAAAAAAGAATGAATGAAGAGCAAAACTTGGTTACATTTTCAAAATAGAATAAAATGAACATTCGTTAAGTTTTCAACTTACAGTAGTAATGCGTTGATTTAAGACAAATATTATTCAGAAAAGAACAAAACATATAAAACATTTTCTCAATTCCTCAAAAATTGTAACTTCTAATTTGATGATTCATATAGAGATCAAATAAATGAAACTAATTTAATTGAAATACGGGAGTGGGTGGAAGAATATACGCCTCCACCAAATCTCTTATTTTTCCTTCTGTGTGAAAAGTAATATTATTATTTTTATTTACGTCAATTGTAAATGATAAAATTTTCATAGTCATACATCGCAAGATCGTGAAAATTATTGTAGTTTCGGGAATAAATCGACAAAAGTCCTGAAAAATAGTCAGGCTTTTTACATTTAGATTGAAATGATGATGTCCCACACAATTATTTTTTTAATATACTTCATTTAGACTTATTGGGTTTTCCATAGCTAACTCACTTTAAAGAATCGATAACAAGTATTGCTGCAATTTGTTCAGTATTCCTCGACTTGTAGTTCTATTCAACTTCAAATTCTTGACTTTATAAGCCCGGCGATTAGCATAACAATACACAAAACTACAGATGGAAAATCCAGTAAAAAAGGACAATGGTCCTGACGTATAGACACTCTGGATATGAAATTGTTTTTACTTATTCAGTAGAAACCAGCTCATTCACTTTTCGCCTATTTAGCTATATTTTAAGTACCGAAAAAGAGATACTAAGCATTTCCTAATACTGCCAAAATACAAAAATATTCAGAGAAAATTACCATATTTACGTAGGTACTATCTTATAGATACCTACACTGTTCTCAGCTTGTTAACATCTTACCTACTTGTACAAAGTAACAAGTATTGTGAAACCGACAAAATTCACCTATCGAGATTTTGATGGAAATATTCGTTTTGAGCATCCCTGAATCCATTTTGACTATTTTTGGCTTGATGTCGGTACGTATGTTCGTGCGTGCGCGCGTACGTGCGTTCCTAACTCGCAATCGCAAATCTCAAAACTGGTTGAACGTTTAATGTTGAAATTTTTTATTTAAGACTAGTATAGGGTTATGCACCTCGTATTATGGTTCCAATTGTCTGTACCGGAAGTGCACTTTACTTGAAACTTTTTTCGAATTTGTCTAATAAATCCAGAATGATCAACCGTAGGATGTTGAAATTCAGTATTTAAACTTGATGTTGTATCAGAATGGTCATCTGCTATTTTTGTATGAATCGGCCAGGACAGAAGTGCACTTTACTTGAAACTTTTTTTGAATTTTTTGCATAAATCTAGAATGATTAGCCATAGCATATTGAAATTTCGTATCAAGCACTTCTATAACATCTTATTGTACAACTTGCATTATGATTGCGATTGGCTGAACCGGAAGTGCACTTTACTTGAAACTTTTTTTCAATTTTCCGCTTAAATTCAGAATGATCAGCCATAGGATACTGGGATTTAGCATTTGAAATTGCTGTAGCATCGTAATGGTCATCTTCTATTTTTGTAACAATCGGCTGAGCCGGAAGTGCACTTTATATGACAGACTTTTTGAATTTTCCGCATAAATTCTAAGCAATCAGTTGTAGAATATTTAAATTTTGTATAAGGCACTTTTATAATATTAAGTTGTACACCTTGCATTATGATTGCTATCGACTAAGCCGGAAGAACACTTTATTCGAAACATTTTTGAATTTTCCGCATAAATCCAAAACGATCGAACGTAGATTGTTAGAATTCAGTATTTAGGACGATTATACCGTGTAGATGCTCATATCCTATTTTTATTAAGATCCACCAAACCGGAAGTGCACTTTACTTGACAGTCTTTTGGATTTTTCGCATAAATTCGAAACGATCAGGTGTAGAGTATTGAAATTTGGTATTACAGTCTGCTGTAGCATCTGAATGATTGTCTACTATTTTCATAACAATAGACTGAACCGGAAGTGCACTTCAGTAGGAATTTATTTTTCAATTTTGCGCATAAAATCAGATCTGTTGGTAGTCGTAGAATTTTGGAAATCAGTATTTAGGAATGTTGTAGTATAAGAATAATGGCCTACTGTTTCCATAGCAACAGACGTGGCTGAAAGCGCATTTTACTTGACAGATATTTAGAATTTCTTGAGTAAATCCAAAACGATTAACTGTGGAACGATGAGATTTCGAGATTTCGTGTTTGATTATATATATCCAATGATATATATGATCAAACACAGAATTACATTGTATTATATATATATATATATATATATATATATATATATATATATATATATATATATATATATATATATATATATATATATATATATATATATATCCAATGATGTACAAGTAAGTCACGTGGTGTTCACGTCAGATTTTTTACTTGTACTTTCTACAAATATTGTGAAACCGACAAAATTCACATTTCGAGATTTTGATATCCGTTTTGAGCAACCCTTAATCCATTTTGACTATTTTCGGCATGACGTCGGTACGTGTATGTGCGTTCGTAACTCACAAATCTCAAAACCCGTCGCACGTATAATGTTGAAATTTTGTATTTAAAACTGGTCTAGGGTCTAGTTATGCCCTTCGCATTATGGTTGCAATCGTCTGTACCGGAAGTGCACTTTACTTGAACCCTTTTTTTAATTTTTCGCATAAACTCAGAATGATTAGCCGTAGGATGCTGAAATTCAATATTTGAGATTAATGTAGTATTTAAATGGTTATTTTTTATTTTTGTACTAATCGGCTGAGCCGAAAGTGCACTTTATATAACAGACTTTTCGTATTTTCCGCATAAACTTAAAACAATCAGTCGTAGAATATTGAAATTTCGCATTAGCACTTCTATAACATATAATTGTACACCTCGCATTATGATTGCAATCGTCTGTACCGGGATAGCACTTTACTCGAAACATTTTTTGAATTTTCCGCATAAATCCAAAACGATCAAATGTAGAATGTTAGAAGTTAGTATTCAAGACAATGGTACCGTATAGATGTTTATATCCTATTTTTATTGAGATCGACTGAGCCAAAAGTGCATTTTACTTGACAATCTTTTGGAATTTTTCGCATAAATTCGAAATGATCGGCTTAGAATGTTGAAATTTAGTATTTCAGTCTGCAGTAGTATCTGAATGATTGCCTACTATTCTCATAACAATCGAATGAACCGGAAGTGCACTTCAGTTGTTTTTTTTTTTAATTTTGCACATAATTTCAGAACTGCTAGCCGTAGAATTTTGGAAATCAGTATTTAGTATGATGTTACAATGCAACCGACTGAGACGAAAACGCATTTTACTTGAAAGATTTTTATAATTTTTTGGATAAATCCAAAACGTTTAGCCGTGGAACGATGGATTATATGCAAAAAGTATATCCAATGATGTACAAGTAAGTCACGTGATGTCCACGTCAGATTTTTATAATGGGTTTCCTCAGGAGGCATATTATCCACGTATCAAAATCACAAATTAAAAATCAAATTAGCCTTCCTTGAATTAGGTGATATTTAAAATCTTTGGATTATTTAATATAAGTATTTCTGTCTTCGACACCCATACGGTACAAGAGGATCTGTAATCTGACTGAAATTGTTTGGAAAGTTGTAAAATAAAAATTAATTCAACGATGTCGATAGCAAAACGACGGAGCTAAACATGGAAAATTGGTCAATCGCAGTAAGCTAAGCTTGAACAAAATGAACAGTAATTTCCCCGGATACAGCTGTTTTGATGGCGTGTCATTTACATATTTCCATTATAAATTATATTCCAGTTATATTTTGATTGGATCATATTTCTTTTCGTGCTCACCGAAGACAGCTTTGACTGATTATATTTTAACAATATTGTTCGCTAGCTTTTCACAAAATTTATGTGATTCATTCCAGTTGGCAAGTCAGATGGTTTGGGACGAGTATAACGAATTAAGAAATGTTAACTGAGGATGGTTAAAATTCAATAATTCCATGCAAATTATATCAGACATTCATTTAATTGGTATTATGTTTTCATCAGAGTAGATAAATAATAATAAAATACCTACATGATGACATTTTATATTACTTATTTCATTATTATTTATACTCTTTGAGGAATTTTTAGATGATGGCTAAGATCATAATATGACGTCGACATTTAGTCATAAATGATTTAAACTTGTCATTATATGACGTCATTTAGCCCCACGCATTGACGTCTTGCTGACACGACTGAGATTAAAAATGTGACCTTATATCGACGTCATATTTGGTCAAAATTGTTACTTGGGCTCCGTTATTTATTTATCCTAATTGGGCAACTTACTAAATTTCGGATTATATTCTGGTAGCATCATCTTAATAATTGTTTGAGTAATGTTACCTGATCTCGGAAAATTAGCTAAAAACAAAAACGTTTGATCTACCAAATTTAGTCTTTTCAACTATACCTAAGCAAACAATTATTGGCGCGCTACTGGAATGTATATGACAGACTGATTTATTACTCTCTCTCTCTCATTCTGAAATGAAGTATAAAATAAGTTTTTTTGGATAAGTAATTGACATCAATTTATTTTTGCTTCTGGGACTGATGCAAACTGTACTCTAAAGAAATATTTGTAGTTTGTAATGAATGAATTTTTGTCGTATCGTCCTCAGTTTGTCCATGAGTAAATATTGTTCTTATTTTCTGTACGTTCTTACAATCCGTACTTCAAACGAAAAGTACCTTCACACAGATCATAAAAAGTCGATTTCATTCAACAACAAACAAACGTAGAATATTTATAAAAAAAGGAATACATTATTCAAATTAATTTTAATGATAAAAACAATAAATAATGCAATGAAACTCATTAAAAATTTCTTGGGCGCGACTTATTGCATCGTTAAATCCAAGTTTATGAATTTAATAATGGGTAGGAATATTATCAACGTTGAAATTATCGTTAATGGTTAGTATTGATATACAATTTATATTCACAATAATAAAAGGTAGAGATAGGTTATATCTTGTATTTTATACACAAAACATAAAATAGCTTTATTGATAAAGAATGTTAAAAGCAAATTGAATGTGTTGTTGGTAATAAAATAGAATGGAATAAATCCTGATGCAAAGTAAAATCAGGTAAAAACATTGTATTACACAGTATTCACGTTTTTCAAAATAATGTACGGTTTGACAAATATACAGAATCATAGTTAGATGTGCACAAAATATTTCTCATTCAACAAGCTTGGCAAGCTAGCATCTAATTTTAGGATTGAACCTCATGGAATAATGCGATTTCGCTAGAGCTTTTGACAGATTTGGTTAGAAATAAGTTATCAAAGTTTAAGTTAGTTGCAAAACTCTCTCCATTATTCCATTTCCTCCATTTTGTGTTGATTTCCATATTTGAAGTATAAAGTAGGTAATTTCCCCTTCATTTTGTTTTTATAATTAAAGAAACTCCAAGCGATCACAAAATTAGAATTCTTATTTTATTTTAGTTGGAAAGTTAATTACACACAACTAATAATCGTCAGAAATGTCAATCTAAGTGAGTAATTAACATCTAACGCAAGATTTGAGGGCTATATTACCATTATTTCTACATTATCAGCTAGATAAATTATTAAATGATTGATTTAGAATCAATATCAAGTCTTGAAATAATGGACAAATTACTTTCTCGTTCCATATTAGCTGTGATACTTTCGCTAATTACCTATTTCCTCAATCTGTAATTTTGATAGTTTGACCGTGCGTTTCAACAAGTAAACAAAATAATGAATCAACGGAAATTTGTTTAGAGTGATAATAATTCAGGGATAAAACTATTTCAAGGATTTTTGGTTTATTAAGAGAAAAGTTGACCAATAAATTATTGCTGCACGCCAGAAATTCTCGTCGCATCGTCTCGTCTCAAAAACTATATGGGAAGAGAAAATTTGTGACCGAAAATTGATAAATGCAAATCGAAATATTCTTCTTCTTCATTCCATTATAATATTTTGAAAAAATTTACGATCTAATAAACATTACGAGACATCATATTTTTATTTAGTATTCAAGTATAAAATGCACTCGCGGCTACGATACATATAATAAAAATGGGGTATTTCGAAAAAATGAGATTTCTATTTATTTCCTATTTATATGATGAATTTAATAATTTTAAACATCTTTATACAAAAAAAATTTGATAACGTAACACTTTTCATTCATAATTTTGATAAAAACAATTCGCGGTATCCAAAGTGACGTCACAGCTGCTAGAATTGTGTAAAGTAACATCAAGCAAATATGAACAACCTTTTATAAATGTTATATATCTATTTTGGTACCTTAATTTATTTTAAAATACATTTGGACGTCAAAATAGGTTGTTCAAAACAGATGTTCCATTCTGCCGAATAAAGTAAAACTAAAATTATTCAAAACATGTAATATTCGTGCTTGGACGGGCTATAGATATATGTGAAAGACCATGCGCACAAAGCACGCGCATAACGTGCTCAAATGTAGACAACTGATTGGCAGTTAGGCAACTGGCAATTGATACGTCATTACAGAATTTGAAATATGATGAAATTTTCAAAAAAATATATTTAAGGAACTACAGAGTTTTGGCGAGTTTGACAAATTTTAAAGTTATGATTTTAAATCCAACTTAAATATAAAAAAAAAAAATCAGTGAAAGACTCCATTCACATTGCTGTTTGAATCTAGCGCCAGCTGTGATCATGGGACTGTGACTCCTATCACAAGCAAACTCAGTTTTAGTGATGTAAACCGAATCAAAAGATGATTTACTTGAATAAAAATATACGTTTGACACTCGTTTATATGAAACATTCTTCTTTGCTCCACTCATGGTATTCGAAAATTCATTTTATACAACTCCTAATTATAATATTATATTATTCTATGAAAATAAAGCTACAAACTACGTTTGTATTCATAATTACTTCATCTGTCATATGGGGCTTCGGCTTCAACCACCATCAGCCACACATTCGGCTTCGGCAGAAAAAAGGTCGAAGGTTTTACCGAACGAAGTACGAACTGTGCGTGCGCACGACTACAGAGTAGGCCGACACAATAAAAATAAATAAAAAGTAATTTATAGACTCACCAAATCAGGAATCACGTATTTTCCAATATGAAATAGAGATCCGGATGCTTTTTGCTTCTTGTACTGCACTAATCTGAAAAGAAATAGCAATTTATGAAATAAGAATTAAAACTTGACTGAATGAATCGATGACAGAAAAAGTTAATTTAGTAAAGTTAACTAAACTTGGCTGATGATACTGTAACGGATATCCCTCATTGAAGTATGGAATATTTCCGATAAAATTCTAGGCGGAATCCAGAAAGACGGTAGAACTTTTTCAGGTCAACACAGCTAGGAAACCCGTTATCTATATAAGGGGGCGGCCGCGATTTCGGCACCAAACTACCTGTATCTTTAATCCCCTACTCGAACTCGGCACTATACTATGGATTAGGACTAATGACTTAATCGTTCTGCCTGAGTGAGATTCTATATTAATAATAAACTAGATTCAAATTTAGCCGTACATTTGATCACTCATTTATAGACTGGATTTCGGCAACATGAGAAGTTCAGTGCACCCTTCTCAGCTGTCTCGGGCTTAACTTCCGTCCCACAGGCGTACGCAGCGCAATTCCGTAATATTCAGAGATGCTTTTCGAAAGCGCGAGCGTAGCGAGCTAGCCTACAATCATTGTTATAGACTGTATTTCAGCCCAACATGAGGGATTTCGAAGTTATTCTCACTTATAAAACCAAATCTTGCAGAGTGGTCGTGAGTTTATTTGAAATTGACAGTGCCAAGTTCATGCGCGACCGGCGCTAATCGGTTTAGCATCGGTGCCGAGTTCATGTCCTAGGTGCCGAATTCGTGTACGCCCATATAAGAGGGGTCATCGTCTGTCTGAGAGAGGCAGGGACTCAATGAGACAGTGTTACAGTAAACAGTAGTACGGTTGGAAATTAATATGATTCCTTGTAAGGGTAGTTCGAAAAGTTCTCGGCCGGAAGCATAAATGTCGCTAATATGACCGTAATTCTATTTTAACTAAGCAAAAATTTTCAGTTAGCACTGTGCCAAGTTTCAAACTTGTGTCTGTCTTATGAAATGAATAAAATTGAAGCTCGAAAGACAGAAATAAAAGGACAAGTTAGATATCATATCAAAAGAATCTGCTTATTCATTTTCGACAGTTAAATTGTGGATGGCTTAATTTAAACGTCGTCCTACATCAACCCAGGATGATGATGCACAGGACGTCCAAAAATCGTAGTGACCGACGAAATCATCGCGAAAATCCACAATTCCATACTAGACGATCGTCGATCACATTTTACGTGATGTTTTACGTATGCGGAAGCTGACTGCTCGCTGGGTGCCGCGTCAATTAGCAGTCGATCAAAAACGCATTCGTTTGAACATTGTTTAAGAGTGTCTAGACATTTAATCGCAATCCCACTGAGTTTTTTAGACGTTTCATCACTATAAATTAATATTAAATTCATTACTGCATGCCAGAGATAAAGCAGCAGTCCAAATAATGGATTGGAACAGGGAAAAGTACCCCTAAAAATCCAAAATAGCTTCATCTGCCAGAAAAGTCATAACAACGGTCTTCCGGGATTATTAATTACTGGACAAATTGAATTATGCAATCAAAGTAAAACGTCTTCATCTGGTAAAAAAGGAAGTGTTATTTACACGATAATGCACCTGCACACAAGTCCCGCGTTGTTGCGGCAAAACTCGAGGCACTTTGATTCCAAATGTTTCCACTTGCTCATTTGCCAGATTTGGCTCCCAACGATTTCTTCTTTTTCCTCAACTTGAATAAATGGCTAGGGGGAAAAGATCGAAACTTAGACCGACGTTTATTTTGCAAACGCATCTTATTATTCTGAAGGTATTAAAAAGTAAGAACATCGTTGGACTAAATCTAATGAATTGCAAAATCATGTAGAAAAATTGAAATTGAAATCCTGCCGAACTTTTAAAATAATATTGTGGAAAAATTGAGTTGTGGAAAAGGACTAGACCTTTTATTTACACATCGTTCCATAATTAAAGAGAACTGGAAATTATTTCTAAGAAATAGATTCTTCAATAAACAGGGAACCACTTTTTCAGATTTTGCTTCATCATTATTGGTTCCGTGCCGCACCCGCAGGAGTAGCAAAACCCAATCATAAGTATTATATTGTCACAAATTTTGTTGTAAATTATTTATTTTCACAGGTTACAGTGCCAGTATTTATTTTATATACTCGTATGTTCACAATATTACTCACTGTTACTCGTACTGAATCACTGAATCACTGACTGATTCTCCTAGTTCACGCTCTTATATACCTAAGCCGACAATGGGCCAACATTCAAACATCTAACAGTTGTTGCCTGGCAACCACTGAACATCTAGTAGCCATAGCCTGTCAATCATGTCCGACAATTGAACATCGATTTAGTCAATGCTAACTAGGCTTACAGTTACAATAAATTATTGGCTAAATAGCAAATTCAAATAAATAATAACGTGAGCTAAATTACTTAACATATTTCACATTTGTGACAATATCAATTTCATGTTTCTGTAATATAGGAAAAATAATCAGAAATTATTTTTCATGTTCTGGATAAAGTTAGATGTGGACAATATTGAATTGGAAAATAAATGGTGTGCATCAAATCTCCATTTGTAAGAAATACCAAATTTTTATTTTAACTGTACACAATGTATCATAATTCTTGTATTTTCATAATATTAATGTTATTCTGTAATTAGTGATCCATAAAACAAAACCTAATAATTGCATATCAATTCTGTGTACATTGATTAATTTCCTGTTCCGGTTGATAACTACATGAATTTTCAATTCAACTGAATAACAGATGGAGCGTTTAAATTTTTGAGTTGTATAGACAATTTATACATAATGCAGACACTGATGATGATTTGTAAATTACATTTTTAAATAGTGTTCTACAAATTTTATTTTCATGATCCTACTTTGAGCGAAAGATAGTACTCCCTGCTGGGGTGGGCGTAAGCTGGGCACCAAATATATGGATTTACCTGCCCTGTAAAAAGGATTGCTTGATCCTACAGGTAATCTGGGCACCATGTATCTTGTTTGCTTCAAGTAAGAAATTAGATCCGCTTCTCGGTCTTCAGTTTTGTTGTATACAGTGAAGAATTGTGGAGATCTCTTTCGTGGACAGTGACAAAGGAAAACGTTTGTTAGTGGTTAACATGTACATCTTTTCAAAACAGAAAGAACTTTTTCACGAAATACTAATCAACCTAAAAAACTCGGTTTAGGTTACGTTACAGTAGGTTAATTATTTTCCCCATTATCCTCATGTTTCCTTTCTTTTAACATAATTCTCAGTTCTATTACATATAACCTTTGCGTATACATTTTCAGCTAGTGCCCAAATTACCAACGAGTTTAAATTTCAGGTAGGTCCCCCATGCTGTGTTGTGTATACCCCGATAAGTAAGTCAAAGTCATAGCCCTTATCCAAATGAAACTAAGAAAAATGCATTTCACGTGACCTTGATATTGATGTATATTCAGAAAAAAAAATCAACCAATTCCGATTTGATGGAGACTCTTGTGCAGATGCAAACGTCGATTTATATTACGAAAGCAATTACTTTTCACACAAAGGTATAGGAAAGTTTTGAATGTGGGTACACAACACATGTTCCAATTTTATTGGAATAAATATCAGAGATATGAACGAAATAAAACTCAAAAATAACTTTCTCACAAATTATTCAAAGAAAATATTTTCTTGTACCCTTGATTTTTTGATCTAGGATACATATCCTTTTTAGCTTATTGGAAAATATTAATTGAGAACGGGGAAATTGAATTATAAGTTTTTAATTAGTAATTGCTTGAACTAAATCGAGGCTTTGCCAATTCTCGGGTTACCGATAATAGGTGCTTAGAAAGATAATGTTACGGAAGGAAAGTTCCATGGAACTTTACCTACCAACCAAAGATTACACAAATCTATTTAGAACTCCAACCGAAACGATTATTCAGCTCAAACTTTAAGCAGTCGAATTTAGAGCTATTTTTTAGCGAACAAATGGTTATACTAGTGCGATGTACGTCATCAATTAATGTTACTTGCTTCTTCTGTATCTGGTTTTGAGCTGTATAATAAGCTGCGGAATAAAATAGTAAAAAAATATTTATTTTTATAATAGGTATATTGTATTCAACACCTGTTTATTACATTGCTACAATTGAGTAGCTTATAAACTACTGTAGTCTGTTTGAAAATGAGCTGAAATGATAAATATAAATTTGAAAAAAATAATATTGAATTTTCATGCTTTATGCTTGAAACAATGCTCATTTCTTTCAAGATTCCCTGTTTTAGTCGCGTTGCCGATGTTTAGGTTGCCAACTCTCTCTAAAAAATCGTTTTAATTGTAAAAATCTCTTGGTTCCAGAAACGCAGCTGGAATCTTCTAGAAGGTTATAGAGCTAGAATCTTCCTGAAAAAATCCGTGTTAGGCCTTCCTCATCCGAGCATATACGCATGGATGAAACCCATGTCAAAAGTAAAATACAAGTGAGCACTAATTGTTAATGCAAGTGTGATACATTTTGAGAATGTATTGCAGCTGTTCGCCGTGCAATAAATACAATTTCTAATAAACAGTATTTGAATATCATATATTTTGATTTCACCTCTAAGTATGGCCGTCTGAGGGAAGGCAGTACAAGGACAAGGGAAGCGTATGCTCTTTTCAAGCCTTTGTTGAAAAATGCGAAAGAAATTATCCTTCTCTATTCCTCTTCTTCTCCCAATCTACTCTTCATCCTCTCCTACCCTAGTTCTTCTTTTCTACCTCCCCACTCCTTTACTCCACTACTACTCTACTCGTCTAATTATCTACTCCTCTACTTCTCTCTTCCTCCACTTCTCCTCCTCCACTCCTCTTCTACTCGTCTTCTTCTTCTCTACTCCTCTATTTATCTACTCCTCTACTTCTCTCTTCCTCCACTCCTCTTCTACTCGTTTTCTTCTTCTCTACTCCTTCTTTACTCCTTCTCTATTCCTACTTTTCTCTTCATCCACACTTCTATTCTTATACTCCTCGACTCCTCCTCTACTCCTCTTCTCTATCTTCATTCCTCCTTTTATCCTTCTCCAATCTTTCTTTCCCCTGTCCTTTAATTCTCTATTCCTCCTATTCTTCTCCTCTACTCTTCCTCTCTTCAATCTCTTCTTTTCCTCCACTCTTCTATTCCTCTACTCCTCCTCTATTCTTTCTGCTCTCTTCTTCTTCTCCTTTTCTCATTCTCTTCTTATCATATCATTCTCTACTCTTCTTCTTCTCCTCTACTTCTCTTCTCATCCTCTCCTTCCCTATACTACACTTTTTCTCTTTTATTTCTCTACTTATCCATCCCTTATCTTTTCTTCCTCTATTCTTCCTCTTCTACTCCTTTACTCCTATTCTTCTCCTCTACTCCTGCTCTTCTCCTCCGCTACTTCTCTACAATCACTTCTCATCTAACCCTTCTTTCCTTCTCTATCTTTCCACATGTAAATAGTCACTTTCTTCATCTTTAGCTTCATTATCACTCCCCAATCAGAAAGCTAATAGAAAAAACCATGAATCAGGATAGCAAATTACATATAACATTTGTTGATCTGGAAAAAGCGTTCGACAGGGTATATCGCGAGAAAAAGACATTAATAATCCATATAGTTTAACCATCGAATAAAAGTTGACTCCCAAATTATTTTATAGATGTGGTTTTCTTTCAAAAAAATTAATTATTACTCCAATTGTAAATAAAACTGACCTTTACAAGTATCCACTGAAATACTGGACTAGGAATCCCCAGAAATATACCAACATGAATGTTCTTAATACCACTGGATTACTGGAGACATTGAAATGGTCTCAGCAACAGGGTTTCAGGGATGTATTACGACTTATTTGTCTTATTACAAAAGTATCAGGCAGATAGATATCTTAGATGACAATTTTTAAAATGTGGTGATTCCAATATGAGTGAATCTTCTTTTGAACCATTTCTACAAGATATATACAACATATTTTGTTAGAATCAAAATAAATAATAAAAAATACGTTCAATGCAACCCTGTCCTGTAAATATCATTCATCCATCTATTTCAAGCAAGTTATACTAATGTATTTATGGGAATTCCTAATCCAGTATTTGAATGGGTGCTTGCAAAAATTCTCGGGGCCTGAATTCTAATCTTTGCTAACCATTCCGTCATAAAGTTTATAGTCCAAGATCCCAGCGGCGATTCCCAGCTCGGCACATTTACAGGTAGTCTCTGCTAATGACTCCCCAACTCGGCACATACAAGTATCTCAGGTACCTGCAATGATACCCAACTCGGCACACTTGCAGGTAGTCTGGACATTCTAATATTTTTAAATAAAATAAAATAAATTTTATAGTTTCTTTTTTATAATCATACAAAATTTGACATACAATAATACAAAATCAAAAAATAAGTAGGCTGCATCATACAATAAAAATAATAATTTTAGCGTGATCGTGGATTAACCTTTTTGTCGTTATTACTCGATCTCTTGACTCGCTCATAATATGGAAAAATGTTTTGCACTTTCGATTAACACACCGCTACTTCACTTCACAAGATAAAAATTTTCGATTTGATTTACTGAATTTATGTTGTTCTACAATCAATAGTGTTTTTCCACATTGGCTAGCTACAGTTGGCGAATTGATTTCTTTGATGTTGTTGATTGAATTGTTAGATTAATAATAGATGACTACTAAACAAAACATTTTAATTTATATTTTTCTTAGGTGTTAAGCCGATAATAGGGATGGGTTTTTCTGCAAACATTTGTTTAAGATGTGCCGAGTTGGTCATAAGGATTACCACCAACCCTTGACTGATGTCCCATCGGGAGATTAAATGTGCCGAGTTGGAGTGTGCCCGATCCCAGACCCGCCAGACCTTACTTATTTTCCTGAGAAACAAAATTTGTGCATTAGAATAGTGTTAGTCGGTACTTTGACCATACACATATTTACTAGTTTGTGCCGACGGCCAATTTATAGATACGAGGTGTTATAGGTACATCAAGACAATACTAACTTTTCTTGAAGTCTGAGTGCTGATTTTTATGTATGTTCTAGAGAATATTGTTGAAAATTGATAATCAACATTGCCAGACACTTCTCATCGGCAGTAATTCCTGTTAAACGCTTTAAAGCTCGCAAAAAAATATCGTTATCTTTATTATAGTCTGAGTCCTAATTTTTATATACAATACTCAGTGAGTAATTTCAAGACTTTCTATAAATAGCCAGACCAAGGAAGAGTTGGATGCCCAGAGATACCTACAAATAGTGACCTCGCGCATTTACTCACAGCAATATTCTAGATGTGTCTGGGGGATGTTTAGCCCTACGATTAATCTAGCTGTTAACAAAAAGTATTATAATTGTATCCTGAGTGTCATACATAAAAATTAGCACTCAAACTATACGCAAGATCACGTTATTCTTTGAGAACTTTAAAGAGTCTGGCAGAAACTACCACCGATGGAAAGTGTCTAGTAGTGTTGATTATCAATTTTTAACAATATTCTCTGAAATATACCTCAAAATCAGCACTCAAGACCTTAAGAAAAGTGAGAAATGTCTTAACGTACCGCTAGCACCTCGTATCTGTAAATTGGCCGTCGCCACAAACTAGCTAGTATGCGTATGATCAAACATTTTGTTTCTCAGAAAATAAGTAAGGTCTGGCGAGCCTGGGATCTTGCTCTATTAGTTTTTTTTGAGATTCGAATAATAGCTAAATGTTCTGAAAGAAAACCACATCTATAAAATAATTTGAGAGTCAACTTTCATTCGATGGTTAAACTATACATTTTTCAGAATTTTTCTGAATAAAAACGACTTTTGATTTTAAATTTTATATATTTTTTTGAAACTTTGACGTTTCGATCCTTTGACCAAGGATCTTCTTCAGAAAACAATGATACAAAATAAAACAAGGCAAGTAACTAGACACTAAAAATGTACAGAATACTAGATGTGATAACGTGGATATCACACCTAAACAAAAAGAATAAAATCCTCTGGCATTCACCCAAGGCTTGAGGAGAACCACGTTAAAACCCCAAACCTCTGTTTGGGGTTTTCAATTTGTCCAGTAATGATAGTTCTGCCTTTTTCTAGTTACTTAAAGTACGAGAATCCCGGAAGACCGTTGCCATGACTTTTCTGGCAGATGGAACTATTTTGGCTTTTTAGGGGTACTTTTCCCTGTTCCAATCCATTATTTGGACTGCTGTGTTATCTCTGGCGTGCAATAATGAATTTAAGATTCATTTATAGTGATGAAACGTCTAAAAATCTCAGTGGGATAGCGTTTAAATAGAACTAGACACTCTTAAAAAATGTTCAAACGAATGCGTTTTTGATCGACTGCTAATTGACGCGGCACCCAGCGAGCTGTCAGCTTCCGCATACCCAAAACATCACGTAAAATGTGGTCGACGATCGTCTAGTATGGAATTGTGAATCTTCGCGACGATTTCGTCGGTCACGACGATTTTTAGACGTCCTGTGCATCATCATCCTGGGTTGATGTACGACGATGTTTGAATTCAGCCATCCACTTTTTAGCTGTCAAAAATGAATAAGCAGATTCTTTTGATATAATATCTAACTCATTTTTTTTATCTCTGTTTTTCGAGCTTTAATTTTATTCATTTCATAAGACAGACACATGTTTGAAACTTGGCACAATGCTAACTGAAGATTTTTGCTTAGTTAAAGTAGAATTACGCTCATATTAGCGATATTCATGCTTCCGGCCGAGAACTTTTCGAACTACCCGTACAAGGAATCATATTAATTTTCAATCGTACTGCTGTTTACTGTAACACTGTCTCATTGAGTCTCTGCCTCACTCAGACAGACGACGACCCCCCTAATATGACTGTACACGAATTCGGCACCTAGGACATGAACTCGGCACCGATGCTAAACCGATTAGCGCCGGTCGTACATGAACTTGGCACTGTCAATTTTAAATAAACCCACGACCAACTTGCAAGATTTGGTTTTATAAGTGAGTATAACTTTGAAATCACTAATGTTGGGCTGAAATACAGTCTGTAACAATGATTGTAGGCTAGCTCGCTACGCTCGCGCTTTTAAAAAACATCAAAGTTTCAAATAAATATACAGAATTTAAAATTAAAAGTCTTTTTAAAAGACATTAAATTATATCAGAGCCGGAAACGAAATATCAGCAGAATTCTCTACCACGCAAAGATTAAGGTAAGGAGATGCATAAGTTCGCTTCTATTTATAATATTCTTGGATAATATAATCAAGAAAATAAAAGATAAAACAACAAAAGTGAAAATTGGCTACCACCAACTCGCAATGACAACAATAGGAGAATGTGCCTTTGCAGATGATCTTGCGATATTAACTAAAAACGAGAAAGATATGCAACACAATTTTAATTTGACTGTAAATGTAGAAAAAGCAAAAACAATGGTGATAGCAAAAGAAGGTATAATAACAAACGGAAAGGAAATAGAACAAGTAAAAACATTCACATACCTAAGGATAACAATTAACAACAAAGGTAGCATAGATCAAGAAATCAACAAAAGAATATTAGCAGCCAATAGAAACCTACATGATTAAATAAAGCAATATTAAATAACAAGCAAGATTACAGAAAAGAAAAAAAGAGAAAGACCTAAAAAAACATGGGAGAACAATATAGAAGAGATACTAAGGAGAAACAACATCAGCTGTTAGGATACGAAAAGAAAAGAACTAATAAATAATTTGAATTAAAATTAATATAATCGCGACGCCCGAAAGGGTATAAAGCAGATTTAAAAAGATTAATAATAATAATCACTTCCCAAGTAAATAATTGATGGTTGAACCTATTCTTGATCGAGATCTTTGGAGTGTGCCATTTTCCTTATTTATTCTACTACACGTTTCGTCGAGTTCTTCCAGATTTATGTCAAGATAGTTTACAGTGTTTCATGCGCCACATATTTTTCATCGAATCCGTCTGTATAAATGTGTGTGTTGTGATAATTTTTTGATATTCCTCAAACATTTTCAATAACAATAAAAATGGAATGGTGTATGGTGGTAAACTAAGAACCTCATTTCCATATTGCAGTGCAAGTTCATAAATTACGTATTTTTCATGAGCTGCATTCATAACATAAAAGGACAATATTTGAAAACTAAATATTAAAATATATCACAAGTTAAAAACAGTATTTTCAAATATACAGAGCAACAAGATCAAGAAGTTGTTTTTTAAAAATATTTTCTTTAAAGTTGATACTACTGGATCTTAATTTTCTTCACACACATCACACCTCAAATGGCCCAGATATTCCAAACAGATTTATCACAATCACTTGACAGTAAAATAAAAGCAGGAACAAAATGTGTCTACTAGCGTGAACTGTCAGTACTGCATTTTCCCAATGAGTAATATTGTCATTATAAATAGAATATAATCCCTCAAAACGCATGTACGATTGTAAATATAATAGTTATTAGATATTATTCAATGAAATTTGAGTTTCCTTGCATATAACTTTTTTAAATCAACATTCAAATATCTCATTGGGTCTTTTTGATTTTACTTGGTTTTTCACCAATAGATGACGTACATCGGTTTCTTAAAAATTTTTAGTAGACAAAACTATTGATCTGTATAAAAAATTGGGTACGGCATAGAACTAATTATGTGAAGCGATCGCTATTGTGAGAAAAGTGGCCATCATTTTGCAACATATTTGGAACCGAAATAGTTTGTTCAGTGGTGATTTCCAATGAATTAATGTGAATAATTTTAAACAGACGGTCACTTTCCTCACTTTTTCTGCTTCACTATGGTTAATAGGATCTGTTTTTGACCGTCTAACAGAGTTGTGACGTTGCAATACTAAAATATACTGGTTTTCAAATACTATCGTCAAAACCGTTTATAGCTTCTGGTTCAATCCAATATCTCAAATATATTCGTTTGACTTATCAATCCTAGTCTATCAATTTTACAGAATTAGGATGTCCCAAAAAAGACGACCTAATATACGGATTCACTCTATTATAGTTATTACAAATTAAATACTGCGCAAGAATATTTCGGAGCATCCATAGATCACTGGTATAACTAGTTTATGTATGTATATAAATATATACAGAGTTGGTAAACTAATAAACATAAGTGAGTCTCTAGTACTGTTTATAAATATACGATATAAATAAAATAAGCAGCATCCTAACCTTCTCTTAGTAAGATTCCAGTGCGGCAAGATTTCAAAGTTTATTAATGAGAAGAATTCAATATTGTTTATTTCCTCACATTCTTTTGTTCTTTGACTTTCATCTATTGAAAATCCAAGAGATGGTCATTCACCTTAACGATCGAGAAACATGTGAAATTCAAAGTTTTAAATTTAGAAGCGGGTGTATAATTCACATGGTAATAAAAACATATCTATTGTGTTTGAGATTATCTGCATATTTAATTGTTTATAAATGGATACATTAAATATTTAGAGGATTTTCAGAAGTGGAACGTTTTAAATTGAATACTTGATTTCCAGTAATATGAATCTAAACTTGAAAGACGATTCGCTCAAAAAAATGAAAAGCGTTTGCTACAATGTGGATAGCTCCAACACCACCAGAAGCAAACATTTTTCTTACAGATAAAATTATTCTCCATTTGGCAAACATAAAAAATGATTTAGTTGTGGTATTAGACATTTAATAAATATTTTATGCGTTATAATGCATTACTTTATCAATAAAATAATTTTATTTTCAACTTTTTAATGCACTACCCATAAAAGTATTTTATAGGTTTTTTATTCTAGAATGACGTCACATAGCTTATCATGTTTTACTCGTTAAACCCTTTAACTTGATACTAATGTCAACGATATTGTGAAATAAAAGCCAATCCGCCATTTTTGGGCTACCGCCATATTGGACTTTCTTTTATCTGGAAGTACTGGATGATGCTGACTGTTATATTAAATAAAGGAAACGAAGTGTGGAAATTCAATCAAGACCATCTGCAGGAGTGCTACAAAAGTGTACTTACAATATAATTAATGTTTGTGTGAGTTAACAATAAATTATGTAAAGGACGATGTGATAAAAATAAGAAAAACAATCAGGTATTTAGTCAAAAAAAAATTTTTTAAAAAATGCTTGGCAACAATTGACCGTTATGAGAGCTCAAGACTAAGTACTTGTAGAAGAAAGTGCGTGCCCGCGTAATGCGGAAAAGCAAAATCGCACAGCTCACTAACAGTCAGTTGATGAAGTCAACCAATAGATAAGAATCACATAAAGATGTCATGGGATGCAAGCCACAAAAGAAATAAATGGCCTCTGATGTAGTTGCTACGTCGGGTTTTCTAGCTTTCTTCAATATTTTGTGAAGAAATGACGTGTGACAGTACGTCGAGTAACCTTGTTCAGTTTTATCACTTGTCACAGGCTCAGTTCTTTGAGTAAAGCCTGTTTTCTATCCTTCATGAGGTATTGATCCTAAATCTGATTACAGGTCGAATTTCTTCGTTTTCAACTATTTTTTGCTGAGTATTGGCCTCTGACGTGGTTTCTGCGTTGGATAATCTTCCTCTCTTCCATTCTTTGTGTAGAAATAGTCTTTGACACAACCTGCGAGCCAACACCGACCTGCGAGCACCACCAACTCGGCCTTTGCTAACCAGTCGGACATGTTCGATATCCTGCCCTCCATAGTTTATAATTATTACTTACATTATAAATGAATCATACAAAATAATAAACAAATATTTTTTAATAACGACCAATTAGAACTTTCCGTCCATTGAGAGCAGTACGAAATCAAGCGAATACCCATCGTCCATTGCTGCAATATTTGTCTGGTATTCGTACAGGCGTTATGGTACTGGCATTCGGAAAAAAATTGTGTGATGATTCTGATGAAGAATTTATAGCATTGAAAATATTACCTTTGATATTTCGGCGTATATCGCACAGAAAAAAAATTATTAAACCCTCAAGGGTTAGCTTGAAAAATTCAGCAATTTTTTGAAGACTATTTCATCAGAAGGATGGCTAGCTGTTACATTACGGTAAATGTGATTGGAAAATCATTCTATTTTTTGCACCATGTTTCGAACCAATTCGCAAGTAAAATCTCAGCTCGATCTCGGGATCGATTCGCACTTCGCAGAAACACGCACGATCAGTGACGAACGATACGGACCCAGTAGACGCGACTCACCTTCGGACCACACATTTGAATCATTCGTGCGAATTCGAACGAATTCTGCAGCTTACCATAGCTTTTCGCTCCAACTGGACGAGAAACTTCAAGGTTTTGGTCCTTGGAACTTAGTGTGAGGCTCAGAGTGGACCTTAGGCTGAAAATTTGGGAGTCTCTGGTCTTCGACATAGTTAACTTCTTCTTAGACTTAATTCCCCTCAAGTGGGTCTTTGCCTCCTCAACTATTTGCCTCCATTTTTTTCGGTTCTTTGCAACTCTCCTCCAGTTCTTCATTCAAAGCTTTTGTAAGTCTTTGAAAACATTATCCACATATCTGGTTCTCGGTCTTCCTCTCGGCCTGGTCGTCTCCGGCCTGCTGTTAAAGTTCCTGCTTACTGGACCCTTTTAACTCATCCTTTCCACATGTCCTATCCATCTGATTCTATGACTTTTCACGATACCAATTACATCCGTGTTTTGATACTCTTCGTACAGTTCCATATTCATCCTTGTTCGCTACAAGTCTCCTTCTTTAACTGGGCCTATTATTCTCCTCAGTACTTTCCTCTCGAATATTGCCAGCTTGCTAGTGCTAGTTGAAGTCCATGTTTCACAGCCGTAAGTTAAAATAGTTATCACTTTCGGTAGTTTTATTTTCTTCCACTACTTGTATAGTTTGGACACATGTTTATCTGTGGTTTGGACCTATAGTGTGGTTTGCATGTAGAATAACTTCGAGAATAACCTACGCTTTCATCATTCATCTGATGACACCTCTTAAAAAAGCGGTTGAAATATCAGGTTTTAGCCCTAATTTTGACCTATTTCACTTTCAGGAGTCTTAAAGGAACTCAAAATGGATTAATCTTTCTTCTTTCTCTTCCAAAGAAATTGGCCTCTGACATGGTTGCCACTTCGGGTAATCTTCCTTTCTTCAGTTTTTGCCGGTTTTTGCGAAGGAATGACTTCTGACATAATTACCACTTCAAACAACCTTCTTCTTTTATCATTTGTGAGGTGTTCAGTATTTAAAATTATCCTGATTTTATTTCCTTATTTGCGGAACAATATTCTATGACATAATTGTCACTTTAGGTAACTCTTTTTTCTCCCATTTCTTGTAAAGTTTCGATCTCTAGCGTGGTTCGCATGCTGAATCATCATTCTCCTGATAACACCTCTTGAAAAAGCGGATGAAACATCTGGTTTCAACTCTTATTTTGATCTGGTTCAATTCCAGAAGTCCACTTCAAAATTATTAATTAGCGAGTGATGGTTTCGATCACTGGCATATCGTGACGTGTTATTTCATTCGTAAATAGTTTTATTTGAATATGCATGCTGACCTAATTAAACGGATTTAATTCAATGAAGATTATTATTAGGTGTAAGTTTTGGATGATATTGGTGGTTGGTTAATACGATTTTGTTGCAGATGTCCTGCGGCGGTGTGAGTGAGTTGGTGATCGAACGTAGGACCGGTGGCGGTGGCGGCGGTGGCGGCAACAACTCCGTCGGCTGCCGCCTGAGGGGAGGCAGCACGAGTAACTCCACGCCACCGAATTCCAAAGGGGGCGGTGGGGGGAGCGGTTCCGTCGCGCAGACCACCCCGACATCCCAGTCTGCGCAGCAGGTTCCGCTCAGGCCCACCAAACCCTGTTGTTTTTGCTGGTGCTGCTGCTGCAGTTGCTCATGGTAAGATGCTCAAGATTTATGTACAAGGTGCCACTCACAAAATATTCTAACAGTAATCTCTATTTTCCACTATCTCCTGATAAATAATATTGAAAACAGTAATTCTAGTCATCTTCTACTTTAAATTAGTTTCCTTGGATATGGATACATTAATTACCAAAACGCAGGACTTATGAGTTTAACATCTTGAAATTACACGGAAATTTTTTTTTCTGCACATTTTAGAGCCAATTACTGCACAAATAAAAAATTTCTAGTCTAACTCCTATACTTTGCGCTCCTGTGAACATATTATGAATAGTTTTTAATTTTAAGCTATGCGATTTTGAAAATTTGTGGTCAATATTTGATCTCTCTTCTTGACCCAAATCTATCAGATCAAATTATTGGTCCTATTTGAATCGATTATCTTTAAAAACGCATTAATGACCACTTTAGCAAAGCTTTGATTATTTTTTCCGACCAGTTATCTGCTCATAAATCTGTTTTAATTCAAGAATTACATTATTTCGTTCCTATTCATTAAAAAAAATTTACCCGATACTTATGACATGATGCTAGTCTAGTTGACACACGGATAACTTTTAGTATTCAGACCGCCTTTTTGAGAGTTAATAATTTACCCCTCGATAAAAAAGATAGAAAGGTTATTGATCGATATACACTTTCCGGTCATAGCGCAAATTCCAATTATATATTTTTTTAAATTTGTATATTTCCGTAACATCATATTGCATGCCTTTGTAATATAAAATAATTGAAAATGACTGAAAGGCATGCAATAATTTGAAACAACTCAAAAGAGTCAAACAGTCGCGTGAACTTGTAAAAAAATGTGAAACTCCGCGTTTTCAGATTGCATGCCAATAAAAAGAATGGAAGTTTCAGTCATAAAACCCTTGTGAAAAAATTGGCACGCACCCTTCGGTGGCACAAGGAAGATAAATTTTGGGAAAATCTTGCACAAATAAAGAACCAATTATACGTGATCACTCTTATGCCAACGAAGGGTGCATACCAATTCTTTCATAAGATTTTTATGACTGAAACTTTCATTCTTTTCATTGACATCGGAAATCGCGTTAAATATACATCTGAAAAGCCTGTGGAGAGAGTTTATGACAAAAATATCGTAGAGAACGAAAATTTTGTAGTAGCTGAAAATATGGAAACTGCAAACACATTTCTTTCATTCATAGTGATTAGAAAAAAAAATTGTGTCAGTTAAAATCTAACGGCATTAGAAATGGAACTTTTTATAGAGTGCAAAAACTGTCAACGAGGATAAATATACATTGAAATAAAGACTATGACGGAACGGAACTGATTTGTAGTATAAATCAATAAAAGATGCATATGCACTCCATAATGGTTTTTAATTTTTATTTATTGGAAATTTGAATATTCACTAAGATGTTTCACATCTACCGGGCGTTCCATGACGACAATTTTTTTTTACAACTCACGCGACTGTTCAAGCATTTTGGACTGTTAGGAATAATATATTTTCAAATCACTTTTAACTATTTCACGCTTTAAAGCGTCACGAGAAGATACATTTAAAAAATATATATAATTGGAATTTGCACTATGAGCGGAAAGCGTGTATCAGTCTATGGCAAAATCTTTTTTATCAGGGGATAGATTATTAACACTCAAAAAGGCATGCGGCATAAAATCGGAGAGCCTCCACATGTCACTAGCTTTCAATCTAATTCGATTGGAAAATGAAACTACACTACTTTCACTCAACAAATAGTAGTGCAACGCCCAATAAAAAAAATTGTAACACCTTCTTCTATGGCACGCCGTTTTGCTATTTCATAGCAACAATTTATTCCAGTTAAATTTAAACTATACATTCTCATATCTTGCAAGATAATTTTAATTCATTGAATTTTTATGATTGAATTAAAATTATGTACATAATGAGAATTCAGAATTATTATTATCTTGCAAGATAATTTTAATGCATTGAATTCTTATGATTAAATTAAAATTATGTACATAATGGAAATTAGGAATTCTTATTATCTTGCAGGATGATTTTAATTCATTGAATTTTTTTGATTGAATTAAAATTATGTACATAATGGCGATTCAGAATTATTATTATCTTGCAAGATAATTTTAATACATTGAATTTTTATGATTGAATTAAAATTATGTACATGATGATAATCCAGCATAGAGACTATCTAGCAAAATTATACGGAACCGTTGAATTTTTATGATTGATTAAAAATTATGTACATAATGAAAATTCAGAATTATTATTATCTTGCAAGATAATTTTAATGCATTGAATTTTTATGATTGAATTAAAATTATGTACATGATAGAAATTTAGTATTTCTATTATCTTGCATGATAATTTTAATTCATTGAATTTTCATGATTGAATTAAAATTATGTACATAATGGGAATTCAAAATAATTATTTTCTTGCGAGATAATTTTAGTAAATTGATATTTATGATTGAATTAAAATTATGTGCATAATGGAAATTCGGACTTCTTATTATGTTGCAGTATAATTTAAATTCATTGAATTTTTATGATTGAATTGAAATTATGTACATAATAGAAATTCAGAATTATTATTACCTTGCAAGATAATTTTAATCAATTGAATTTCTATGATTGAATCATGAAAATTCGATGGATTAAAATTATCTTGCAAGATGATGATAATTCTGAATTTCCATTATGTACATAATTTTTATTCAATCATAAAAATTCAATGAACTAAATTATCTTGCAAGATAAAAAAAAATGTACTTTAAATTTAAGTGGAATAAATTTTTGCTATTAAATTTGCAAAACGGCGTGCCATATTCTTCCTAGAATGAATAGTCGTGTTAAAATTATCACGTCAAATATCGTAAGACGATATTATATATAAGTATTAAATTGATTGATTTTACACTAATTTGGTGTGACCGGAGTATAAAATTGTTTTAATTGTAATATTTATATTCAAATAGCATTACAAAGTTTTCTTATTGAAATTAAACACCAGTGGCGGCTTAAAACACATTTTACTTTGTCACACAAAATCAAATAAATTTTTTATGCAATCAGTTTGAGAAAAATTGTATCACTTAGAATTAGAATTAAAAGTTTTGGAAAACAACCATTTTTTGCGTTATACAGTTGCGATGAATTTCCACTTTGTTTAAATCAAAACTAGTCTAAAATGTGATAAGCTGGAGAATTAGTTTAAATTGGCATCATCTCATTCCAGACTAGTTTAGATTCAAACACATTGAAAATTTACTACCATTTTTAAACGCAAAAAATTGTTTTTCTTTCAATTTCAATTCTACACAATTTTTTTCAAATTAATTGCACAAAAAAAATTATGTGATTTTGTGTGATAAACTTGACATGTATTTCAATTGTAATAATCCTGAACTTACAAATTTCAATGTATCGAAAATTCTATTATAAATTGACGGACGTTAATCTACAATTTCTCGCATGAAATATATGTCGAAATTTTAACAAGTATTCAAAATTTTTTTTTGTATCAATCAAAGTTCGTATAATTCGTTATTCTAGCGTCCTGATGAAGGTTATGAAAAATAAGCCGAAAGCTTTTACCTTTGGCCCACTCAATTCGTTGGGTATAGATCAAAATCAAATTTCGAGAACTTTGAATATATCCTTCGTAGTTGTCCTATTAGAAAATGAATTCCTATTGGAAAAATCCTTTCAAATCAAAAGTAAATTACAATTTCTTCAAGCGCAAGCTCTCCGTCAAAGTGAGATCTGCAGTGTGATTTTTCCTCATGGAAAAGTCAAAAAAGTATAAAAATTGCATAGGAATATTAAATTACATCAACCAAGTCGGAAAAGTCAATACTGCAAACGTTTCATTGGTTGAAATTTTCGTCTCTGCACACAATATTGAATTAAAATTCATCGGAAAATTTAATTACAACTTCAAGTACACAAAACATAAGTCAAAGACAAACAAACTGTAAATTTCTGTCAAGAATAAAATTATGTGAAAGCTAATTTAATAATTGGAATGCGATGGAAATAATTTCACCGAAACAGATTAGTTAATTTAAATTTTAGGCATGTATGTGTTGCGGTGTTAGACAAAACAATCGGATAGAAAATGTATTGAATATTTCTTTGTAGATACAGCAAATCCGAAAGTAATAATAAGTTATTGATTTTCATTTGCCGCACAAGTAAAAGTACACAAAAATTTGATCGAAAATTTGTATGTTCGCGTCGCTGAATGGAAAAATTTATTATTTGTTATATTGACATTAATAGAAAACAGGGTTGTATATGGTTATATTATTGAGAAAGGCTTTGAATAATCCAGACGCGGGCAAAAGCCGGCCCTTTTGATTGTTTAATCCGGCCCGTAGCACCAATTTGCGTAATGTATGTACACAACATTTTCTTTGAAAAAAAACACATAAGAATTCAATTATGCAATAAATATAAAATCATGAAAACATGCTACACCTTATTGTAATAATATAATAATAGATGTACGCGGTATCTCTTACGGCCCTAAGAATTTTGGCCCCCGCTCAAGAGTATTTGCCCACCCCTGGATAGTGCACACATTGATGAAAGTGTAGTCCAAACAGACATCATCTACCTAATAATCCTTAACAGTTTATTAGGGTTTTATTGCAGTCACACAAAGGTCAAAACCACAAGCCTGGGGTGCGCCAGAACCGTAACAAATAATTTGGGTCGGAATACCTCTGTTAGCGTGTGCAGATGATAATGTTGTTTTCAATAAAAATTAATAATAATTAAATGACGTTGGGGAAGAGGACACGAATTTTATTTTGAATGTTGATAAATGTAAAGTTTTGTTATTTGAGAAGAATGAATGAGTTTGTAAATCTGGGAAGTGTAATGTCGAGTGATGAAAGAAAAGACAAAGAGAATAAAAAATGAAGACCTGTTTGCTGAGAAATTTTGCGTGCGTTAGGGACGTTTGTACAGAACGTGTCTTCTTCAAAGGATGCAAGATTTATATTATTAAAAGAAGTGAGTCTGGATAGGGGCGTATGAGAAAAATGATTGCTGGTTGCATGCCAACCTCATTTTAAAGAGAATGCGTAGTTTATAATACGTATGTATTTGTACATAATATAGTATGTACAATTGATTTTAATCTTCATGACTACCATAAGAATAATATGAAGTATAGTACAGTTCAACTCCAAATTCTTGACCTCATAATAACCGATAGACAAGGATAAAAATAATTAATTTTTCTGGCATCTACATCTTGTACGAGCAATTATATATGTTAGGTGCCTGTACGTGAAGATAATTTTGCCATTTATTCTTCAATCTGTTGTTTTGCGTATTGTTGTACTGTTGGGAGGCCTTATAAAAACAAAAATATGAGGTCATAAACCATATGTGCCAGTACGAAGCTTTTAATTCGAACATTAATTTGATCCTACCAAAAAATATGGACATTTGCACCAAACAAGTACCCCTGCGCTTGACCGTCAACAAATTATGACAAATCATTTATTCACCTATGTGTTACAGGAGTTTTTGCAATAGATTTCGTAAAAGAGAGAAAGGTATGTATGCACAATGCACATACATTGAAATAATCTTGGTATGTAAAAAATTAATTCACCTATAGGTTTTGCAAAGATAAAATAATTATATCACATTTAAAACATATTGAAGTACAGCAATGTGAAGACAGAACATGAGGTACTTTATTCGTGGAACATAGGAAAGAAAATAACTCAACAGAAAACAAAACTAAAATGAAACAACGAGGTTCACATTTACACAAAATCATTGCATAACAATTTACCAATAATATATAACATATTGATATGAAAATACATGATAACAGATACTGCATATAAAAAAAAAATCTATAACTATGATTACTTAAGGATTAGGATGAAGGAAAAGCCCTTACGCACATGTTTTGCGTTTACTGGGAATTAATTCATTGGTACAGTTGGTCATTATATTTTTATTTGGTTTTAAGCGTCGACGCAGATGTCCAATGTGATAAGAAATTTATATCTGGTCTGGCGCAGTTGGCAATTGCCCGAATTTGAATTGAACTAATGTATACCTGTTTTTTAGTCTGTTTCGGGTCTTAATATTTGGGAAAAACCTCACTTGATTGAAAGGATGGGTTTAACCACTTATTGTAAGTCTATAAGATAACTTTATAATCTTATTAGCTGAATAAGAAGATTAGGTAATTATTTATTCGAAAATACAGCCAGACGAAAGTGGTTATAAGTTAAAATTTGTGGGGTTTTGCCCACAATTAATCTCCGTATGTCACTAACAGATGATCCTGTACTGTTAACAATTAATCAAACATCTTGTTCAGTGATGTATTTGTGCATGAAACAATTTTGCAAGCAACAAAATGTTATTTATTTTAAAATCATCGCGGGGTCTGTTATTAGTTAGAACATGAACATGAACATACCTCGTTTTTATGATCGATATCAACGTTTTATAGCAATATTTCAACTAAAACAAATTTTAATACAGCCCTGTTATTGAATAAGATGAAAACATCAAAAATTGATTTGAGCACAATTTTATGCAAATTGGCGATTACTTAACAAAATCAGATAATGTGAAAGTTGGAGTGAAGTGATAAATTAGATAAATCAACCAAATGGAATGCAACTCCTATTAGCAACTACGTAAGCTGACTAATCGAGCTGAATCTTCCCTTGATAATATAGGATTGTAAAACGATTATGAGATTTCTCGAACTTAGATGCTCATCTAATAGATTAAATGGTCTAGGAACTCACTTAACACATCCTAATTTCCCTCGTTCCTATTAAACGGAGTCATCTCAAGAAATTTATACACGTTACGGATCATGAAATGAAGTATGTTGCCATTTATTAACCTTCACATAAAGAAAAAATACCCATTTTTTTTTTAATTGCTCAAAAAATAATAATTTTATGAAAAAGATTAATAAAAATGACGATGTTCTAGAAATCAAACTGTCATAACGCGAGCCTATAGATGTTTCGCTTAAAAAAAATTATACAAGATGCAGTAATGATTTATATATTGTAACGTGCGAAGGTGTCATTATTCGTAAAAATAAAATAGGCCCTGAATCCGACTACACATTCGAACGGGGATACACCGTTTGAGCACGACGGTCAGTTTTGTCCTAATCCCATAGGCCATTTGAGCATTTTTCTCTTAATCCCTGTATACCGTTTGAGCCACGTGTGTCTTATATTGTTTTATCTTTGATCGTTATTGTTGGTTCAGTTGTACATAATACGCAATTCAAAAATATACAAACTTAATGTGAAACTAATTAACAAGAATTAAAGTATTTTATGTGCATTGTTACAAAAAATTCCTAAGAAATTCAGTGTTTTATTTCAACCCTGTCATTGAACATCATGAGGAAGTAAATTACATTGTTTTGTCCTTTATAGTGCGTTACTGGCAAAAAAGTGTTTTTTTATGTGTTGGACACGCAAATAAATTCCGTAGTTGGGTTTCAAGAACAAACTTTGCTCATAATTCGTACTGTCGCATTCCTAATGGTCACAAACGTGAATTTAATCTCGTTTTGGAATTTAAATGTTAATTCTATTTAGTGTCCGAGGATATGCTCCATAAATGAACTATCACAATTTGATTATTTCATCCAAGTGGATGCAAAAGCACAAATTTCAGCCAAATTATGGAATTTCCATCTTCCTCATTTATGATAGTCGCTGCAATTTCTCTTGCATACCGATTCGTTATTTCCTGGGAAAATTAGACCATTCAATTCATCAAAGATTTAACGAAGTGCCACGTGCACGAATCAATAGGGCTTAATAGAGTTTGAAACATCTTTTGCTTATAATACAACTTTTATATATAATTCAGGTTTATATATAGGAAGGTAATAATCGAAAAAATCTTGGAATTAAATTGGGTTTGTAATAATAATAATTTGGAGGCAAGTTTTATCATTGTAATGTTTCAGGTTTCGAAATAAAAATAAAATATTAAAATTTAGAGATAATTAAAAATTAAGCTGTCTTCTTTATAGGCACAACATATTTTGGAAATTCAAAAATCCCTCTAAAATTTGACTGCTTAAAATACCATCAGTTCCAGATTTATTATTTTTTTTTTTTTGCTCACTTATCATTGGTAACCAAGCAATATGAGAGAGCAAAAAATTTTAGACTAATTCTGTTTTACAAGCGAACGATAAATTAATTGAGTCCAAGCTCAAAATAGGTATAAAATTTCGTAAAGAAGGAAAGATATTGGAGGAAATAAGGAGAGATTGCAGGTGCAATTTGTTCCGCTATAAATAATATAAATTCGTTCATTTGTATCTTATTGTAGGAGTATCAAGTTTATAATCAAACCTTTTGAAATGCCTATTTTATCGCGAAATATTAAATTTCTTCAATAAAAACTCAATTTGATTCAAGCCAAAGAAGTGACTTTCCGATAAAATATAGTTAAAAAATATTTCGTATCATGTCACGTGTGATCAATCTACGAGAGCTTCGAATTGACAATGTGTTTTAATTTTCCCTTCCATTTCATCTCTCATAAAATCAACGTTCTCTTTCTTTCGTTCTTCTACGTTATTTAATTTATTCATTATGAAAAAAATATTCACTTCGTCTTCAGTCGTTCGTAACGATACACGAAATAATTTTTCTTGTTCTATTTGCGACCAAATTGGATCGATGAACAGTCGAATCGTCACTTATCGTTTTTCACTGTACTCGACAAATTTTATTTGTAATAAATTACAGGAATTTTTCTTATAGTTTCAAGTTTATGTCGAACAAAGGTAAAAATAATATTTTTCTTGCGGTCGTGCGTAAAGTATCAACTTGACGCATCGCAAATGATGCGTAAAATAAATGCTTTTCGCATTTTATCTTATTTCGTGAAGAAACTGTCTTCAATCCATTCGTTTTAGACTATCATACTCCCAACTCTGTGATTTTTGCAGTGTTGTTAGTTCCTAATAAGTCAATATGTAGAAAAGAAAAATGTAATTCGTGTTTAATTTTTTGGCTCCAAGAAGAAACAAATTCGTATATCCAAGCCCAAGCTTTTATTTTGAAGTACCAGACTTTCAAAATGGAATAATTACTGCTTTCCGAAAAAAAAGTGCGATTTTAATCCAAATACAAGTGAGATACCTCGGAAATTGTTTTTATGCGTCTGCAGAAAAAAAACTAATTATTAAGTATTATGTTTTTGTGCATACAAATTCCCTAGACGACATACATTCTATGTATATACATCGACAAACCAATCCACATGCAGCAGATTTGCAGCAGCGACCTAAAATATTTGTAAAAAATGACTCCACGTGTAACTTTTTCACAATAATAATTATACTGTTTCACAGTACGTATTTTCCCAACAATAAATAAATCAGCGAACAAATTTGAATGCGAAGCAAGTTTAACACAAACTTTTCCAAAATTATTTTTGACCTTGAAAAAAGCGTCTGCTTCTGAATTTAAAATGCGTTTAGCAAAACTGCCACGTTTTTATGACGAAGTTTATAAGACACTGATTGTAGATACAATTTATTCTGAATATATCTTTTTTTTATGGTTTATTTATCTTGAACAAACAGTTTTACGATATCACATTGTTAATTTAGTACATACATTGATCATATTTTCGTGAGTAAAAGTAAAAAATGGTTTTGGAACACAAAAATCTTGAAATATATTTAGAACCAGATTGTATACTCGTAGTGCGCGCTTCGTCAATGTGACTCACGATAGTCAAAATAAATAATCATAAAGAATGAATAAATGAAAAGTAAAATTGTTGTTCATAATAATTGTTTCTGGGAATTATTATCATTGAAGAAAGCAACTCAATTCTATTAGACAGAAAGTATTCCCTTTCATGCCAGACCTAAGGTCAGATTTTGGCCGGAACCGAAGTCGATTGTTCGGCCCTATATATAATACTAGTCTCGTGGATATAAATGGTTCCCATCCCCCATTGAAGATAAAGTACAATATTGCGAATTTAATAGTTATTTTGACTATCAATAGTTCAATAATTCAATAATTCGGATCTTTATTGGATAAAATTAATTTTAAAAAATTAAGTACTCACGGTGAAGATGTGCACACGTCAAGGTTAGTCTGAGATTGCAAGGAAATGATTGAGAACTCGATGTCGGATTTACAGCAACTGAAACAAGACAATTGAATTTCTCAACTGAAAATTAAATTAGCATATGAACAGTACAATAGTGTTAAATACGGAATTTGGCATAATAATCAATACCAGCAGTATTTGTTTTATTGTCAGTACAATTCTAACCTACTTTTGAAGTAAGGCATGTATAATGCTATTTTGATAAGATTTTGTAGTGGGCACTTGGTGAAACATTTTAAATAACTGAGAGAAAAATTAAACACTTGGTTAAGTTTCACAATATTTTATTAACACGACGTACGTATAGGTATACCTGATGATGACTTTGTAAGTCGAAACGTACGTCGTGTTAATAAAATATTGTGAAACTTAACCAAGTGTTTGATTTTTCTCTCAGTTATAATGCTATTTACATAATATTCAATAAATATCAGTTATTCAGTTAACGAATATATTTCTGATACGATTAAATCGTATGCAGTTGATAGATGAAACTGAAGTTGGTTACAAATTTGACAGCTTAAAATCCTGTTCACCATCGAATGAAAGTTAACTCCTAAATTATTTTATAGACGTGGTTTTCTTTCAAAACATTAAGCTATGACTAGAATTGTGAAGAAAACTGGCCTGAAAAACATCAACATGAATATTCTCAATACCACTGGATTACTGGACACATTGAAAATGATCTTAGCAACAGGGTTTCAGGGATGAATAAGGAGTCATTTGACTCATTACCAAAATATCAGGCAGATAGATAACTTAGGTGACAACTTTCAAAATGTGGCAACCGTGGGTTTCGGTGATTCTGGCATAAATTAATTTTCTTTTAAACCATTTCTACAAAACATATACAACCTGTTTTGTTAGAATCAAAATAAATAATTTAAAATATTTTCAATGCACCCCTGTCTTGTTCCCTACTATCCTGTAAATATCATAGTCAACCATCTATTTCAAGCAAGTTATACTAATGTATTTATGGGAATTCCTAATCCAGTATTGAGCGGGTACTTGCAAAAATTCTCGGGGCCTGACCGTTATAAAGTTTAGTCCCCTTTGAAATTCGAATAATAGCTAAATAATCTGAAAGAAAACCACATCTATAAAATAATTTAAGAGTCAACTTATAGTTTAACCATCAAATGAAAGTTGACTTCCAAACTATTTTATAGATGTGGTTTTCTTCATAAAAATTTAGTTATTACCCGAATTGTAAATAAAACTGACCTTTACAAGTACCCACTGAAATACTGGACTAGGAATCCCCAGAAATAATTCAACATGAATGTTCTTAATACCACTGGATTACTGGAGACATTGAAAATGATCTCAGCAACAGGGTTTCAGGGATGTATTACGACTCATTTGTCTTATATTAAATAATATGAGTCTTATTTTCTCATTACCAAAGTATCAGGCAGATAGATAATTTAGATGACAATTTTTCAAATGTGGCAATCATGGGTCTCTGGTGATTCCAATAGGAATGAATCTTCTTTTGAACTATTTCTACAAGATATATACAACATATTTTATTAGAATCAAAATAAATAATAGAAAATACGTTCAATGTACCCCTGTCTTGTTCTCCACTATCCTGTAAATATCAGTCATCCATCTATTTCAAGCAAGTTATACTAATGTATTTATAGGAATTCCTAATCCAGTATTTGAATGGGTGCTTGCAAAAATTCTCGGGGCCTGAATTCTAATCTTTGCTAACCATTCAGTCTTAAAGTTTAGTTTTCTTTGAGACTCGAATAATAGCTAAATGGTCTGAAAGGAAACCACATCTATAAAATAATGTAAGAGTCAACTTTCATTCGATGGTTAAACTTATACATTACAGAGACGAGAGATGAAAATATGATGAGCCTAGATCGCTTATGTTGTTTATGAGGAGATTAGTTCACCCTTCTCGATTGTATCGGGCTCAAGTCCAGTTCCACAGCTCAATTCGGCACCCTATAAAAATGTTTGTTAAAAGTGCCATCTCTTAAAAATTGTGAGCATTGGTTGTAGACAAAGCTTAGTACACTATCTGTCAGATTTGTAGCCAACCCGTTTCCTCCAAGTGCGGTTCTACCTCTAAGTCTTATCAATCTCAATTTTTACTTACTTGTACAAAGTAACAAGTAAGTATTGTGATACCGACAAAATTCACCTATCGAGATTTTGATGGAAATATCCGTTTTGAGCATCCCTGAATCCATTTTGACTATTTTTGGCTTGATGTCGGTACGTATGTTCGTGCATGCGTGCGTGCGTTCGTGCGTAACTTGCAAATCTCAAAACTGGTTGAACGTATAATGTTGAAATTTTGTACTTAAGACTGTTATAGGGTCTAGTTGTGCACCTCGCATTATAATTCCAATCGTCTGTACCGGAAGTGCCCTTTACTTGAAACTTTTTTCGAATTTTTCTAATAAATCCAGAATGATCAACCGTAGGATATTGAAATTCAGTATTTGAACTTGATATTATATCAGAATGGTCATCTGCTATTTTTGTATGAATCGACCAAGCCAGAAGTGCACTTTACTTGAAACTTTTTTTGAATTTTTTACATAAATATAGAATGATTCGCCATAGCATATTGAAATTTCGTATAAAGAACTTCTATAACATCTTATTGTACATCTTACATTATGATTGCGATCGGCTAAACCGGAAGTGCACTTTATTTGAAACTTTTTTCTAATTTTCCGCATAAATTCAGAATGATCAGCCATAGGATACTGGAATTTAGTATTTGAAATTGCTGTAGCATCTCAATGGTCATCTTCTATTTTTGTAACAATCGGCTGAGCCGAAAGTGCACTTTATATGACAGACTTTTTGAATTTTTCGCATAAATTCTAAACAATCAGTCGTAGAATATTTAAATTTTGTATTAGGCACTTTTATAATATCTAGTTATACACCTTGTATCATGATTGCTATCGTCTAAGCCGGGAGAGCACTTTATTCGAAACATTTTTTGAATTTTCTCCATAAATCCAAAACGATAGAACGTAGATTGTTAGAATTCAGTATTTATGACGAATATACCGTCTAGATGCACATATCCTATTTTTATTGAGATCCACCAAGCCGGAAGTGCACTTTACTTGACAGTCTTTTGAAATTTTTCGCATAAATTCGAAACGATCAAGTGTAGAATATTGAAATTCTGGCATTTTAGTCTGCTGTAGCATCAGAATGATTGCCTACTATTTTCATAACAATAGACTGAACCGGAAGTGCCCTTCAGTAGGAATTTATTATTTTTAATTTTGCGCATAAATTCAGATCAGTTGGTAGTCGTAGAATTTCGGAAATCAGTATTTAGGAATGTTGTAGTATAAGAACAATGGCCTACTGTTTCCATAGCAACTGACTTGGCTGAAAGCGCATTTTACTTGACAGATTCTTAGAATCTTTTGCTGGGTAAATCCAAAACGATTAACTGTAGAACGATGAGATTTTGTGTTTGATTATATATATATATCCAATGATATATATGATCAAACACAAAATCACGTCGTATTATACATACATATATATATATATATATATATATATATATATATATATATATATATATATATATATATATATATATATATATATATATATATATATATATATATATATATCCAATGATGTACAAGTAAGTCACGTGATGTTCACGTCAGATTTTTATAATAAATACTGAGCAACTTCACTTTGAAAAATACAATTGTGAATATTCAAAACCACACAAATAATTCACATATTTTACTGCTTTATATCCCAGCGTTCCTCACTCTCTCAAGCGCAAATTGCCTCTAAATTTCAGTAGAGTGTAAGAGAACTACATAACTTTCTGATTAGTACTGAATTATAATAATAGAGGTATACAGTGTATAGAGCTAACTGGAAGGATGGCCACTTCACAGCGGACAGTTACCGAGCAAATACCAAAAAACTGCAAAAAAAAATGTAAGAAAATCCCGAGCTGTACTGGAAAATTATTATTTTCTTAGTTTTCCTTCCACAGAATTCAAGATAAAGTCGATAATATAACAATAATTATTATAAAACAGGTAAAGTCATATATAAACAACATATTTAATATTATAAACTATATACATACATATCATTCTGATTTGGGGATTTGTACTTATGGGAACGATACATACGTTCACACTAATTGCAAAATTTTCCTAAGAATATCTCCTACTAGCAGATACAGACACTTCCTGCTGTGGTGGTGCGGCCTTCCAATTAGTAAGCCAGTCATCCTTCCAGTTAGCTCTTACACGCTATACTATTGATGTTAAGTAGGACTATATAGGTGGTTATCATAAATATACCATCTGGGCTAGTGAAAAGCTCTTAATTAGGTTATAAATTTAATCTTACAAAAAATATGGACATTAACGCCAAACTGAAGCCCTTGCACTTCACCGTCATTCAAGTACTTCTACGGCTAATACGAAGGTTATATTAAATTTCAATAATATTTAGATGTCATCTTTATTTAATTCAATAAAATAACAATTTATAACACATCATATACTCACATACGTGTCATAGGATTTTTTTCTATATGTAGGTATGTCAAAATTTCCAATATATTTGAAAAAATTAATGAAGCAAATGTTTTGCAAAAATAAAATAATTATATTACAGTTAGAAATATTTCAATAAACAATGTGGAGAGAGAACATCAGGTACTCAATTCATCGAACATAAGAAATTAATACTTAACAAAATACAAAAATAAAATTAAGCATGGAGGTTTGGATTAAAATTTAACAAAGGAAATCAATGAAGGAAAAAACTTTTCAGAATTCATTTTTTAAGAAATATGTTTTATTTGGGTAAAGCACTTTGCTAAACAATTTTTAAATAAACAAAAATTGTTTAGCAAAGTGCTGCCTTTTTCAAGTGTAAATGTATAATAAATAAATAAACAAAAATTGTTTATTTATTTATTATACATTTACACTTGAAAAAGACAGCACTTTGCTGTTGAAACGTTGTGTTTCCAATTATTTTATACAGAAATTTACCCAAATAAAACATATTTATTAAAAGGAAATCCCTGGCGGTACATGTTCTGCGGGGCGGACTCGATCTCGAACTAAACTACCTGGATCTTTAATCCTCTACTCGAACTCGGCGCTACGCTATGGACTAGGATTTGTGACTCAATCGTTCTGCCTGAGTGAGATTTTCTGGACACATGCGATTTTATATTAATAATAAACCAGGCTCAAATTTAACCGTACTTTTAAACGAATCTAATCATACGTGTGCCATCAGCAACTCAATCGTCTTGCATATCGTAGATAAAATAATTTGTTTCCATTTGATGCAAGAAACTCCAGTGTCAAAAATACTGTCACAAATTTTATTTAGAATAATTTATTAACACAGGTTATAGTGTAAATCTTCACTTTACAAACTCGTATGTTCACAATAACGCGCACAGTTACTCGTACTGAATTCCTCTCCTAGCTCGCGCTCTTATATACCTAATCCGACAATGGGCCAACATTCAATTGTCTAACAGTTGTTACCTGGCAACCACCGAACATCTAGTGACCATAGCCTGTCAATCATGTCCGACAATTGAACATCGACCTTATCAATACTAACTAGGATTACAGTTACAGCGAATCCAAATAAATAATTATGTGACCTAATTACTACAAATATTTCATATTTGTGACAATATCAAAAAAAATTAAATGTTTTAGTGTGTTCTATAAATATTTGTATGTTTTTGTAATAATGTAGGTATGTACGGACATATAAATAAATAAGTCTTTTTTTCTGAAGTTTCATCAAATATTATTTGCAGTATTATTTTTAATACGGATTAATTTCAAAATTAAATATAGACCTATAAAACCAAATCTTGCAGGTAGATCGTGGCTTTATTTAAAAATTGACAGTGCCGAGTTCGTGTGCGCGCGCGCTAATCGGATTAGCATTGGTGCCGAGTTCGTGTACACCCGTTCTGCGTTTACTGGGAATGAATCCTTTGGTGCAGTTAGTCATTTTTATTTTTACCTGGTTTTACGCGATGGCCCAGATGACGAATGTGATAAGAAATTTATACCTAATTTAGTGCAGCTGGCCCGGTTTTGCATTGAAGGACTTGATATTTAGTTTTGAAAGAGCAATTATTTCAGGATTTGTGGCTTTGAGCGAATAGTTACTGAATGATATTTTATTGACGTTTTCTATACATTTTCTTACAGGAGTCTGATTGAAGCGGACCTGAGCAAGAATATAAGTATTACACATCAAAAAATTACAGAATAAAGTCTATTATGAATTTATTGCAATATTGGTAGACGAAAAATGTTCTCGTCTCGAAATACTTGCGTGAACTATTATTACTTACATTTTGCTTGTAATTCTCAAATAAATTAAAGAAGCTCAATTTTATAGCTAATAGTTCGATTTATAGAAATACTGTTTTTGTTTTCATGATTTGTTTGAACAAAAGCATGTTTTATTCGAATATAAAATTATTATTTTTTGAATAAAATTCGCATTAGTCGCTAATGCTATTGATAATCTGATAACACAAACGTTATCAACTCGAGTAAAAATCCATGCAGAGAAACCGCAGACCACAGAAAATTTTGATGTTGTTTGTTAAACTACAATCATTTGTTTAGTTATGTGTGGAGCAATTATGATAGTGCGTAATAAAAATGGCTTGTTTCTTTGTTTGTTATAGTTTGGCCGTAAAAAACGTAGATGAAAATGGGCCTACCAAGAACTTGAACAATTCTGATTTGCTCAACTGCGATGGAGAACCTCCGTAAGTAATAAATAATATGTTCATAAATAATTTGTCTTTAGTTCACTTCAAATTAGCTATCGGATTAAAAATACAGTGATAGGGTGGTATACGTTCAGTAGCATGACTAATTTGGAGGTACCTGAAAACAAATATCAAGAAGAACGATGTTTCACTCAGCTAAATTCTTCAGTGGTGGATTTACTAACAAAAGAGGGAGAAAAAATAATAATAAAATTAGGAAGAATAATTTAGAACACGTTATTAATTTATAAAATTCATACTTTGTGCATTTTGAATCTATACAGCCACGAGTAATAAATTTAAACTCGTCTGAATCTGAACATGACAGTGTAGATTCTGATTGAAATTGATGCTTTTTGACATGTGGAAATAGGCCTACAGGCCTAATCGTCGTGTCGAAAAGGGCGCTGAAAATTCTAAATTGAATGGTTTAAAAATAAAAACACTTTTTGGCCACACACATGATTTGGACAATGACCAAACTAACAATTTTTTGGACTTACAAAAACTACGGCGTAGAAAGCTTTCGTCTGGAGATGAGATTGATGTGCATATTCATCATTATTTTGAAAGTATTCTGAAGGACGAGTAATTGAAAGCTTCCAAGTAAAGTAAATAATGCTCAAGTTTAACTACTGTCAACATATTCAAAATAAAATCCTAAAAAATATGAATATGCTCCTTATTCTCAAAAAGCGGAATACGTAAAATTTTCCCAAATGTTAAATAACAGTTTTTCCTGTTATGTCCTTCAAAAATTTATCCCCAGTACGCCCATGAATGAAGAAAATATGTATTTCCCCACGGAATTTTAAAGACAATGTATTGACTAACATCTTCAGAGGGAATTCTAAGCCTGCGTAGGAAATGTGGAGCCATTTTTCTACTAATAATGGAAACTTTAGTTCAGAAAATATTTTCTAATTTCCAAGCCTCGAAAATTTATTATTTCAGTATCTACGAATATTTAAGATTGTGAATTAATTTTTTCAATAATCATTATTACAGATCAGCTTGAATTTAGTAAAAATATATGTAACTCGATTCGAGTGAAGTGTCTAGTTTTGAAGCCCGAACTAGAAAAATCCGTTTTTACCAAGCAACAAAATTGTTCGGTCGCTGTAAATAATCCAAATCTTTTTTTAGGGTGTATATAAGCACCTCTATTTTTGCATAATGTTCGTCAGTTTTGAGAAAGGAGTAGTTTTTTTGAGATGCTTCAAAATCTGCGTACACCAAAATAAAAATAATTCACATATCTGAATCATAAGATGTTATTGAGATTTATTTATAGAACACAATAAATTTGGTTCAATCTTTTCATAAATTATTGAACATATCGCTTCTAAATTTAAATGCCAAATGAAATTTATGGAATGCTAAACACTGACGTCGTTCGATTTCTTCAACGTTTGATTTTTTCCTCTCTTATTTTTTGGTCTTATTCAAATTAAAATCTCAGACCATTATTCAGTTCCAGAACTTTTTATTGATGAAATATTTGATGATTAACTGTTTTTTATGTTACAGTCCATCTTTAGACGAAATTAGAAGTTGGGGAAAATCTTTCGACAAGCTCATGAGAAGTTCGGGTAAGTAGTTCCAATGGAACTTTTAATCGATAAGAAAAATCACTGGTCTTCTGAACTAGAGACATACAAACTTTTAACACTTCAAGCCCAATGTTTCTTCGAACCAAATAAAAATCTGTTTTTCGAATACTTGGTCGTATTATTTGTATTAATGTTACAATTCGATCTAGTTTAGTGCCGGTATGCCATCTGCGCCAGTTAAAAGCTCTTAATCCGGTCATAAATTTAATCTTACCCAATAATATGGACATTTGCATCAAACAAGTACCTCTGTACTTGACCGTCAATCAGATACTTCTGAGGTTTATATGACGAGCTCTAGAAAATTACAATAATATACAAATTACAGACAAAAATTTTAGGATATTCCATTTATTTGCATATTTGAAAATATGCTACCAACATTAAAAATATCAATTTTTGACAATTCAAAACAGTACCAACATTCGAGACCTGTCCTGAAAGTATCCAAATTTAAACTACAGCGATCTATCTACTTGTACAATTATTCAAAGATTAGAGGGAACCTTTGCGAGTTCCGTGTACTAAATAGTATAACGCATAAGCAGCTCAGTCGAATGTGACGCACTGTGAATGTCATATCTCTTACGCATTGAACAAAGTCTTGTTGGAAAATCACTGTTAATTCAATGACAAAAAATGTATGATCCAGAGATGAAAGTTCATAGCCTCTCAATGAAAAATACGCAAAGAGCAACGAGACGAGGAAGCGCGCCCGTATCAATAAAAACAGTGGACAAAGAGTGTTAGTTCGAAGTTCTGAAAAGGTTTCGTAACGCAGTAAGAAGAAAACGGCCCAATTTGTTGAATGCTTCATCATGCAATGCCCATTTTTTTAACGATTTTTGATAACATACGAGATTTTTCAGCTTTGTCAGCTGCCAGTCAGCACCTTACAACATTAAGCTGTTCCTTAAATCGGAGAAAACTTTGAAAGAGGAAAGATTTGAATACCCAGAGGAGATAAAAAAGTGCGGTGAAGCAGCTGTTGGCAATTGTGCGAAGTGAATATAAGAAGTGCTTCCGAAAGTAGAAGGATGCTGTAAGAAGATTGTGGATTCCAATTAACTCTATCTCCTGCTACAGCTTAAAGTTGAATACATGCAGGGCAGACCTCGTATTTACAGTTATGATTTATAACTTTAATTCCAAATCACAATTCGGAAAGAAAGAAATGTTCTAAGTCACAAAAAATAAATAAACATAGATATTTATATTTAATATAAATATTTATATTCCACGTGTGAATTCAGTGTGATATATTTTGGATATAATAAACACAATACTGTAGACTTCAAATTAAATTAAATATGAGCTTTGTACTCGTGTTTACTGTACGACATACAAATGCAGTCTATTTTCTAACAGAGCGCATGCGTGCATTCCATATGAACACGTTTATACATGCAGCCTAGTAGAGTATACGTGGACACACCGATGCGCCTATATGACATAAAGCTTTGTTCCAAAAATTCAATAATTATTCAATATTGAATCATGAGTCGATATTCTTTCAAAATTTATTTTTACATATTGTCATAGCCTTATACATTTCAAGCCACTGAATGAACAAGTTTTCATGCGGATCATGAAGTTAGGAATGTAAAGTACAGAATATTTCCTCATTAATTTCTTATTAATTATTTTATATTGAATCGTTGAAGTATTACAGAGCACCTCCACTCATTTTTGCGAGTACTTTGCAATTCATAAATTCTTGAATGGAATTTTATTGCTTACATTTTACTTAGTTACACTTCCATACAGAAATAGCATGAAAAAAATTATTCACGACACTATTATTTATTTAGGACTTTATTATAAAAACAAATGCAGCTAATTTTGTTACCACTATTTGAAAAATAAAAGACGTTTTCTGCAACCCGTTAGACATGTTTGAGTAAAATATGCTGCAATGTGTACTTCTGGACTATCCTCAATGGAATACATTGACAAGAATAGAGATAAACGAGTTTTTTACACGTTAACAAAATGTAAAATTATTTAAAATTTTATCTACTGGTTCAGCTTAGATCTAATTTCGATTTTATATCAATAAATAAATCATTTATTCATACAGTACGTACTATTTTTGCAACTTTTCCAAATAAATCAATGAGAGTATTTCTACTGATAATCAAAAAATGTGTCGCAGCAATTTGTTTCAGTATGAAATAATTGATTAAAATCTAAGCCGTTTTTTTGCAGTATGCGGAGGAGGGTAGAATATTCCGCAAAAAATCCATTATAGTAACATGTTTTACTGGGAATTGTGAATCGTATGTATCATTTAGTGGAAAATGAAACGTTTTGAACTGCTCCCTATCATTTCATAGTACACAGTTACTAATAATCTATTTCGAATTAGTAGATATAACTAGCAATTACGGTAATTGCTCCATAATCAATAAATGTATGGTACATCTGCTTTTATTTAGATATGAGGGTGGAGCTTATTCTATGAAATATTGTGATTTTTTTTTTGTGAATCGGGGCATACGAACTTAATTTTATTCCCGATATTCTATTTTTCAGAAAACCACTTGAGTATGAAACCATTATTTCAGCTGTTTTATATAAAAAGTTTGTTATTACCATGGCAATCATACCGAAATCATACTTTTTTCATAATACAAAACTGCATAAACAGTATGCTAGAGCTACAATGATATACATTATCTGAGCTTGCTACCCAAAAATGGGTAAAAAGCGTGATTGATATTTATTTTTCATTCAATTTTATAATTCAATACACCGGAATTATCAAATTTTAATCACAAGAATATGAACATGTTTTGCTCATGGGCAAATTTATCAATTAAAAATTAAATGCATCGCAATATTGATTACATTTCACCGTGTATGCATGAAGTATAGAACCAATTAAATGTCAAGCTAATATTATTGGACTGTGAATGAATTACTGAAAATAGCCATTTAAATAAATGGCACTTTATTAAAAATAGTTTTTCCTATTTTTGGAACAAAATTTTGCTGCTACTAATATCAATTCCCTATAATTATGAATAAATGCCTACGTTCAGCTCGGCACTAATTGTTGCAACAGTAATAATTTGATAGTGTTATTGTTATTACAATCCAGAATATATATAATAAGGTTGGTAAACTCAGTTTGATCAGCCATTGGCAGGCATGTGACTGACAATGAAGCAATGCGGGTGGGTCTTAAGAAGTACACTGCGCAAATGGGCTATTGAGCATCTTACTGTTTCTTTCTTTCTCACAATTTCTTACTATTAGTGCAAGAATGGAATGTGATCCAACCACGAAGAAGAATAATTATAGGAGCTTAGTTGGAAAACATGAATCCTAAAATGTAATGCAGCCTGTGCAAGTGAGATAGCGAGATTAGGCCTAGTTTCGTGTGCATCAAATGCAGAAATGAGATCATATTCTTATTTTATTCAACATAAAATTAAATAATACATTATGAAACATGTTCTATAAACATTTCGTTGGACACGAGTTTTTCAATTATGAATTATAATAGACATATGAACAATTTTATATCATGATGGATGTAATAAAATTTAAAAATATTCTTATGCAAACAGTTTCTCATCTATCAGAAGAAAGATAGAAATAGAAAATGCTGCTTTGTAAGAATATTTAATTGTTGAATACATATAAAATATACATTTATAGTTTAACCATCGAATGAAAGTTGACTCTCAAATTATTTTATAGATGTGGTTTTCTTTCAGAACATTTAGCTATTATTCGAATCACAAAGAAAACTAAAATTTATGACGGAATGGTCAGGCCCCAAAAATTTTTGCAAGTACCCATTCAAATACTGGATTAGGAATTCCCATAAATACATTAGTATAACTTGCTTGGAATAGATGGATGACTGATATTTATACTTTCCTAGTTGAGAACAAGACAGGGGTGCATTGAACGAATTTTTTATAATTTATTTTGATTCTAACAAAATATGTTGTATATATCTTGTAGAAATGGTTCAAAAGAAGATTCACTTCTATTGAAATCACCAGAGACCCACGGTTGCCATATTTTGAAAATTGTCATCTAAGTTATCTAGCTAATAGGACAAATGAGTCATAATACATCCCTGAAACCCTGTTGCTAAGATCATTTTCAATGCTCCAGTAATCCAGTGGTATTAAGAACATTCATGTTGATATATTTCTGGGGATTCCTAGCCCAGTAATTCAGTGGATATTTGTAAAGGTCAGTTTTATTTACAATTCGAGTAATAACTAAATTTTTGAAAGAAAACCACATCTATAAAATAATTTAGGAGTCAACTTTCATTCGATGGTTAAACGACTCACAAAAAGTGACAGTTTTTGACATAATTTCTGGTGTAAAAAAAAGTTGTTATGACAAACTGCGCAATAAAAATTTTATTGCTTGATTCTCTTGTATCAGTAAGTACATCAATCCCTTAAACATAGTTTTTAAATTTCAATTTGTCGGAATTAACAAAGGAGGAATCAAACAAAGCTATTCTAATGCCATAAGGCTAACAAAAACCCTTGTTTCGCTTACTTTTTACAATTGTATTCTGAAAAAATGAATTCTGTGTAAATCTTAAAGTCATATGAATTCATAAATCCCTAAATTATGAACAAAATCGCGATGAACTTGCCATCCTTATGAACAAATTGACATTAATTTAGAAAAGTTGATGCGTTTTTATCAGTTTCTTATGGATTTATAGATCTGTAATGCTGAGGTCTCACTAACTTCTAATGATGTAAACTAAGACGTTAAACTTTTGCATCTCCAGATGATCATTCTTTTATAATATCTCCCTCTGTAAAATATTTCTCACAAATGAACTCAGTTTTTCCCAGTATTTTGTTCTGCCGTGGTATGTCTTACGCCACTTATTTAATAAAATATTTTTGTGTACAGAAAAAACAGAATGTTTCTTTTTACATGTTCTTCACCCACTATTGCAATTAGGTACAAAGCATTGCCTGCCCATTTCACAACATTTTTCAAGATGAAAATGCTAAATAGAGTGGAAATTGCCATTTACTTCCATATAAACATGGGCCTAATCTAGCTATCTCTCAGTTACCTTCTCTCTCCAACAGTATTAAATTTTTGGCTTCACTTTCACAACACAGTCAAGTTGGGGAATTGCATAGGTGTTACTCCTGAACAAATAGTAAGAAATTGTGAGAAAAAATAGACGGATAGATGCGCAGTAGGCCATTGGGCCATGTACACTTAAACAACCACCCTTGTTGCTTTTATTATCTCGCATACCCCATCCACGCGAGTTTACCTTATTATATCCATACTTTACTTCATTTAGTCCAGGTCTCATAGCAAACAAAAATAATGCTAACATTTTGTAAGCTGAACAACACTGCAGTAAAAATTTATAATATTGGGGTAACTTGAATAATTTAAAGTTTGGTTTTTGCTTCAGGCATACTTTTGAAATCTCTAAGGACCTCTTTTCTATAAAACGTTGTGCCAAACCCACAAATACATTTTAGAAAAAAATTCTAATATTCTAAAGTAAGATACATTTGTACGTTCCACCAACATCCCTCAGTGCATGTACATGTACTTGACGGCTGGTAACCATACTTACAGTTCAAAATATCAATTTACCGATTTGTATAACATGATTTGTGTGTGTGTCACACCTAAAAATGGGTGAAAAACGTGGCAAATTTTTTTATAGGAAAATATAGCAATGTATAACTCAATTGATTTTTGGATGATCATCATTCTTGAAAAATTTTCAATCAATAATTTGATTTATTTCGGTCCTGCTCGTAGCGAGCAATGTTCTTTCCCCATCATTTATTTATTCACAAAACTTAATTTGTAAATCACCTTTCAATTTGAATACAGAAATAAGAGTGTTTAAATATTAATTTTTTTTATTGGTTTGATACTATTATACACGCTTATTTTGCGTTGTTGTTGTAAGCAGTGGTTCTTAAATAAAATATATTCCAGCCCAACATGAGGAGTTTAATTCAACCTCTTCGGTTGTCTCGGGTTTTAGTTTTATTCCTCAGGATATTATTTAGAGACGTTTTTCAAAAGTGCAAGCAATGCGAGCTAGCCTACAATCAATTTAACAAAAAATCTACTATTTTCGTACCACTAACAGAGCTTCATTTCTTTAATTAATATTTGAGTATACTTATTTCTTTATTCAAAGCAAGAAGAGAATTCAAATTAAGTTACATGAATAAATAAACGATGGAGAATATTTACCATTATGAGCACGACCAAATTATAACAGGGGATAAAATTTCGAATAAAAAAACCTAAATTGAAGGACAAGAAAATATGACCGCTATGAGCACGGAACCTTTATGATTCATGTTCGTTAATTCCTACCGCATTTTTTGCTGATATAATTTGATAAATTGACTGTGGATAAATAATACTATAATTACATAATTTCATCCAAGCTGAATAGAGCCTAATTTTGTTCAGCACACAATTCATTAAATTTTCAGAGCAATTGAAAACTCTCGTATAATTTCGGAATCATTCCAAAAATAGAAAATCGCTATTTATTTCCAACTAAAACATTTTTGTATATTATTTTTGTCATGTGGGTTTTTCATTATTTTCCCATTCCCACCCTATAGCCCCTCCCCCTTACTGATTGCGTGTGCCAACATTTTTACTCTGAAATGATTAGGGAAGCACTAAAAATTACATAAGCATTATTTTCGGGTGGTAAATATATTAGGGATTTGAAAAATGTGGTTCAAAGGATATAAGGGACGAACGTCAAATAAAAATTTTAGAAAAAATATATATTTAGGAGAAATTGAGTGTGAAATATATCGATATCGTGGATGTCGAGCATGATTGTTGGTACGGGCGTCGCCAGGATTTATTGCAAGGGAAGGAAGGGCAGACAAATTTGATAAAACAATGTAAAAAATTTTAATTACCTAGTCAGAGTTCATCATTAATTTTTGATTTATAATTCAATATTTGTTTTTTGTCGGTAATAATCATAAAATTGGATCCTTACTAGTCCTCCCTTACGGTATCCATGATTTTTGATTTGCCGGATCAGAATAATAGATGATATTGTGTAAAACGAATCATGAATGTGGACGAAGCGAAAGAAAATGAGAGGATTGAGAAATGGCTTGATTGGTTTGAGTATGTATTTAAATGTGCAATATTTCAAAGAAGTTGAATATTCTGTGTAATAAACTGAATGGATTTTAAGCAATAAAATTTTAATTCCTTGCAATTAAAGTTTTGTTTCTTCTTTGTTTAATAAAATTATCTTAAGTCTCGCAATGAATACTCGCGAGTGGAACGGTTTGCCGATCACCGTTAATTTCTCACTTTAGAAAAAATAATAAAACTAATGTACATCTAGTAATTTCAGAAAGTAAAAAATTTTTTTCCTCTATTAATCTTTGATATTAAACTGTTTCATTTTTCCCTATAAGTTTTTAATCATCCTGCCACCCTTCGCATTCGTGGTATTTTCACCCCTGCTAATTGTGTGTAACGGTGTTACAGCTGGTCGCAAAGTGTTCAGGGACTTTTTACGTTGCGAATACTCGGAAGAGAACATTTTGTTTTGGCTGGCCTGCGAAGAACTGAAACGAGAAACCAACCCAGATGTCGTCGAGGAGAAGGCACGTAAAATATACGAGGACTACATATCGATTCTCTCGCCAAAAGAGGTAGGAGGCTTAAATATTCCTTACGCCTTGTTCGCTTCTCGCGTTTGCGTTACATGATCTACTTTCATATCTTCACTCTATTAAAATACCTCATCTTTTTATCTCTGCTAAATTATTGCGTTCCAAACACGAACATAAAGTCGTGCTGAAAATGTTACTCTGTATTCATCCCAGAACGAAAAAATCAGTACAAAGCTTTCAAATACATATCTTGATATACAGAATGAATACAGAAACGCGGGGCATAGGTTTTCAACATAAAATCTTAAATTGATGCGGAAATTGACTCTCCCGTACAATTTTGACTTTTAGAGCAAAAGTACAAGAACAATAAACCATTTATATCAAATTTCACTTCTGAGGAGCTCCTATTCAATACAATAGCATATCGATGAAGTTGGCTGCACTCAGTGCAGGCGAGGGCAAAGCGCGAGGAAAGACGAGGGCGAAACCCAAGGCGTAGCCTTGTGCAGCTAGCTTCATCTGTGACAATAATGACGGTCGGTGTTCCATACGTTACTTTTTGTAACAAGTGCACCGAAGTACCCCATTACAGAGCTTCTTAAAAAAATTTAGATGTATTGAAACTATCTTATCAATTTCACAAAACAATTTGAACACATTTCCAGCCACCTAAAACTACGGAACATAACTTATCCGACTTATTTTATTGATTGATATTTTTCACATTTTCTGTGCTATCACGTTTACAGCAAATGTATTTTTTTTAAATCTAATAAATTACAACATTTTTTTTACTAGGTCAGTCCTTGCTTCGTTTCAAAGACTTCCAACTTCTTTGTCTAGTGAGTTTGTATTATGTTTTGTTAACGCATAAACTAATTTTGCCGTAAAGTTATGAGATCGCCTGTATATTGATTCAGTTTTGTATCTGCAGATCTTTATTAAATTCAGTCCTCTCTTACAAAGTAAAGTTTTCAGTCTGAAGCCAACAAATCTTTAAATTTGAAAGTAATTCAATCTGCGTTACCAAACTACAGAAAATTAGCTTCATTTCAATACCAGGAACAAGTTATTTGAAATTATATCAAAATATCAACTAAGGTAAACTCATATGATAATTAAATATGCAATTAGCGATTAGTAACCGCTTTGTTCTATTAATAATGCATTTCAATTTGTTTGACGACACATTTGAATTTCAAGTGACTAAGTATTTCCTTGAAATTCAAATAATGAGCTTAACTATTTTCATTTTAATATACCTTGGTAATGAAAATTCTAATAAAGTCATCTAAGAATATAAGATTATGTCTGGCGTATATAATAAAGAATATCATTATTATTTTCAACGAAATATTTTCACAATTTGAATAATAATTATTAGAAAAATTTCCCAATCTATTGGTGATCCAATTACATATTTAGAATTTAACAAAAGGATAACGTGAGAAACGATCAAATTCCAGCAGTAAACTAGACTTGAGTTTTATTTGAACGTTTCGGCACCAAAACGGCCCACCATAATTGAAAAATTACATCATTGGTAAAAATTTTTTTGTTACTTAAACAAGTTTTTACCAGTAATGTAATTGTTCATCTTCTAATTAAGCTAATGATGGCGGATTGTTTCAGCTCCGAAACGTCCAAATTAAACTTAATTCAAGTTTACTGCTGAAATATGATCCCTTGCCACCATATCCTTATTGTCAAATATTGGAAAAATTGTGTATCACATTTGGTAATCATAGATGCATAACATGCCTTCTCTGAATGAGGTTACTATTAACCAGAAATATGATTCAAACATTTTTTTTCATCCACCTACACTCAGGACGTCAACACAATCATTCCCCTCCAGTGCGACCCCCATATATATTTTTTCAAATCATTCCTACTGTTAGTGATTTAGATACGTGAAAAAAACTTGTATCCCGGTCGTACTCTGTAATATTTATTTTTTTTCGATTTAAAACTTTAAAATTCGCTAGATTGTAAGAGCACTCATTAATTTTGAATACCTCTAGAATATACGATTTTTGTTCACATGCACTGTTCTTAGTTGAGCTAAAAGCCGCATAAATATTGTAAACTAAAAATTTATTTGAATACTTTACGTGCTATTTTCTGGAACTACCCTTGTAGCTCATCTATTATTCATTTGTTTCTTTATACTCATTATTCTGGTGCTACGATCAACGATCTCGTCGTTGAATATTAAAAATGGATTTGCAGCACATAGTTTATTTTTGAGGAATTATTATGCAACGCATTTTCAGGTAACTCAAAGTTATTAAGTTCTTATATATTTACGATCGATGTGAGCTTTTCAAAAATGCAAAAGTGGAAAATATCAGTGAAAGAAAAATTTATAGAATTTCATGTTATACCATAATGAAAAAAATAAAATAAAAGAGAGCACCTTTGATGGTTTTAAATAATAAATTTCAGGTAAAATATTAAAATCTACTATCATTTCATTGTCTAGTAATCTAATATTCACAAACAAATAAAATCTTTTACTTGGTTAGCATTTTCATCAATAAACTAGCTGTAATACCCGGCGCAATAGCGCTGCCCCGGTTTCATATAATCAGGAAGAATCTGAGAATAAACAAAATTATAGTTGAAGAAACTGAATACATGCTTTTATTGATTATTTGATAATGCAGTAAAATGGATAAAATATTTGTGAAGTAAAAATTAATTCACCATTTTGGGCTTAGAATGATAATTTTCTATATGTTATATTGCATTATCACATGAATAACTTAAGGTTATTCGACCTTTGGAGCAATTTAAAGATAAAAATCTATTGTGGTCCCACAGTACTTCCCCGGCCATAAATTTCATGGCCAGTTTCATCGCTGTTTCAAAAATTTAGAGTGTCGCATCAATTAATTGCATATTTTAAAATGACAGCTGTTATTGTTAAAGTGACAGATAGCGGTTATATTTTAGTCCTTACATAAAATAAGTATTTTGGATTTGGATTTTTGGGATCTTTAATTCATTGGAACATACAGTTTCGACATTTGTTTGTCGGAAGTGTAATTTGAAGATGGTAACATGGATTCCACTAATTATTTATTTTTGATATCTACTAAGCTTATCTCTCCGAGAGCTTCAAATTGATACCAAACTAGACATCATTTAAATAATTTGCTTAAATATTCTCTTCGACACTTTTATTTGAATTATCACCGCAAGAGCTTTAATTTGATGCATCACAATAGAGCCGAATTACTTATTTTGAAAAAACAACTGACGAACGTTTACATGTGATGTCCAAATATGAGTGATAATAATTCTTATTTCACATTATGATTCTCATTATTTCTTTGCTTCTGATAAATATAACGAATTTTATAATAATTCAAATTTTAATAATTCCAAATGAACTGCTGATGATTTTGAAGAATGTTTTTAATGAATGCTGTGCCAAATTACTCGAGAATCAATTTTAGTTATTTCATATTTCATAATAAATACTACCGTTTATAAAATAAACGCAACAAACTAAAAAGTTCCATCTATACAGCTTTGGTACCACTGGTTAAAAAATTCATCTACGAACTTGAACCTAGCTTTTTAATAAATAACTTAAATATAAAATTTCGGCGTTCTCAAATTATCGTGCTTCCAGACAGACAGACCGACTTTTTTCAACGAAAACTAGATTTTTCTTACCAAGTAAACTGTAAATTTAATAAATTTATAAATTTTCAAATTTATGTACATAAATAAAACTGTAGGCCTAATACAATATCTTACATGGCTTTATAAATGATCTTTTCTTGGTTAATTTGTTTCCTATTCATTCCACACATATAACTAGCTTCCTTTATTATCCAAAAAAAATCGTTAACCAAAACGGCTCCGCCCCCTTTATTTCAGTTTGAAAAGATCCTACTGTACATAAACTCACGCAATTTCCCTCAATGAGATTAACGCGAATCCCAATCCAACATTAAACCAGCAATCAATCTACCTCAGACAAATCTCATCAAAATTAATAATTTTAGTCATAAAGTTTATTATTCCTAATTTGAAACTTTCGCATTTGTAACAAACCCACAATTATATGAATCTGAAAATGGCTATAATAGATTATATTAGTAATTAAAAATAGGGTCGTCATAATTTAAATCAGTTTAATGAAAGAAAAAACTTTTCAGAACTTATTTTTTAATAAATATGTTTCATTTGGAATAGTTCTGTATAAAAATGATTAGAAACTCAACGTTTCGACAGCAAAATGCTGCCTTTTTCAAGTGTAAAGAAATATGAAAATAAATAAACAAAATTGTCAAGACAACAAAAATAAAAGTACAAATAGTAACTAGATTAGTTTAAAATATTAACTCTTAAGATCGTAGAGCTCTGCCTGTGATTGATGATTCAATATCCACAGGTTTTCAGGAGATAATAATGAAGGTCTAAATAGGGAAGTTGTCAACTCCTTGTGGTTCTAGGTCAATCTGGCTCTACTCTTTTTGGTTTGGCGCATAACTGAACCATCCACAGATCTTCAGGAGGTGATGATGAAGTAACTCTTGCAAATAGATTCGTAGATAAAAATAATTTAATATTATGAATAAATGATTGGTAGCCATGATCGATTAAGTTCATAACCAGTATTTAAATTCAAATTATTCGGTGATTTCTTTATTTCAATTGCTTCTCTTATAAGCCTCTTGAACCAATTGTTCTCTTCAGCCAGAAGCTACGTATTCTTGAACTCAATGCCATGTAATTCTTGAATAGCATGCTCAGCCACAGCAGTTTTTTCTTGATGATTCAATCTTATATGAGGAGAATGCTCTTTCAATCTTGTTTCTACAGTCCTCTAGGTTTGTCCAGTATATACTTTGCCACATTGACAAGAAATCTTGTATATATACCAAAAAAAGTAGAGCCAGATTGACCTAGAACCACAAGGAGTTGACAACTTCCCTATTTAGACCTTCATTATTATCTCCTGAAGACCTGTGGATATTGAATCATCAATCACAGGCAGAACTCTACGATCTTAGGAGTTAATATTTCAAACTAATCTAGTTACTATTTGTACTTTTATTTTTGTTGTCTTGACAATTTTGTTTATTTATTTTCATATTTCTTTACACTTGAAAAAGGCAGCACTTTGCTGTCGAAACGTTGTGTTTCTAATCTTTTTTATATAGAACTATTCCAAATAAAACATATTTATTAAATCAGTTTATTTAAATCAGTTTTGAGTGGACTAAACCAAACGTGGAGAATAATTTGTGCACAAGTGATTAAATATTACATACCAGTTATTGAAATTGGGTTCTAATAATGAAATAACTATAACATAAAAATTGGGTAAAAATAGAATAAAAAATTGAGATATAAATAAAAAAAAATCCGATTTAAATCAAAAAAATTCCTACCTAAAAATACAAATACTGACCATCTGATTGTTCTAATTAATATTATCAAATTTGTACTGATCAATGCAGTACTGACCACATATTATATCATGTACTTATGTTTTAATATAGATGCTGACTATTCATGTGATTTAATGATCAAAAATCACTCTTATTTTGAATTAAAAGTTTTCAGAATTATTTTATAATAATTAGATTATTTTGATTTCAATTCTGTATATTTATTTTTTTTTGACGTTTCGACTTTCTATCTGAGAGTCTTTTCAGAAAAAATGGTATAAAAATAAACAAGGTAAGAAGATATCATTTTTTCTGAAGAAGATTTTCAGATAGAAAGTCGAAACGTCAAAATAAAAATAAATATACAGAATTGAAACCAAAAAATCTATTTATTAAAATTTTTCTATAATAAAAACATACTCAAATATTCTTAGTTAGAATTAATTTTCAAATTCTCGAAATGTTTATTTTGAACCTTGAGAAAAAGTCCTAATTGGAGCCACTGCCCGAAAACATAGAGCCTTTATAGTAAACTTAATATATCACTGGCAGTTTTATCAAAATATAACACAAATCATAAAATTTAATGTACAAAAACGTCATTTAATAAAATGAATTTTCCCAGCCATTCAGTGAAACAAACACTAGAACTGTCTTAGGCAACCCACCGTACGTGGGAGTTGAGATGTAGCCACTTTCTACATTTAGGTCATGATAAAAGTACACCCCTGCTAAACCTTCATTATTTTCCTAATTTGTCGAGTTTTTCATTTTGCTCCTAATTTCTTTTAAAGATTAATTTGAGAATACACCTCTGGTTGTCATTAAAGTTAGCCCATTAGTAAAGGGTCATAATGTGTTTTGTGTATTCTATCATAATGGTGTTCATGCAGTGCCGGCTCCAGGGGACCATTTCAAGAAGCTACCTCCTACAGTAATCTCATATTTCTTTTTAACGGAGATTCATCAAATTTTATCACTCATAAAAGAACATTATGAGTTATAATATAACTTTTATATTTTTACAAAATCTTCAATAAGTGCTTAAAAGGATAATTCTTGGTTTATTTCGAAGTGTGAGTGATTCTGATTTTATTTGTTTTAATATCTTGATATGGCTCGAATACGAATGGAAAAAAAGTATGTATTTTAAAAAAGACAAGTACAAAAGAAATCATATAAAATGAGTGAAATTATTACATATTGTTCTTGGTACCATAACGGACCTATTATGAACTTAATTTTATTCGAATCAAATCAGTTTTGTAATTTTCCGCTCGAAATACTTTGGTACATACGCTGACTCAAAGTGAAGTTGATTAGGAGGTATTTTGTTAACAATTTGTAAACAGGAAGTTGTTCCTTTTGCTTCCTGTATAAGATTAGAATTGCCTTATCTAATTACAATAGAACAGCTAAATTATTTAGTGCGAAACAAGAAAAAGAACTCCATACAAATCATTTGTTGGTAAGAAATTAATAAGGTATATTTGCGTACAAAATATTTTTTTTAAATATTTCTGAAGTTGCAACATAGAAAAAAACGCATAAAATCTTTTTAATGGATACGTAAATTATTTTTTTCCACAGTGGAAATAGCAACAATCAATTTGATTTACAAGCAAAATATGATATGTGACCGATGATCTGCAGCCAATTTTTGGCTGTTGTTGTTAGGTTCAACTAGACTAGAAATACAGTATCTATAATAAAATGATATTTCTTCCAATGATAAATTGACAAATTTTTCAAGCAATTTTGCTTGTTGGAGCCGCGCTGGCTGCCACGCTGGCTCCGATGCTTGGTGCTGTGCTTGCCACGCGACTTGTTTTACAAGATAGGTTCGGTGCTGGCTTCTATCCATGGCCAATCAGAACGAGTATCGAAATTACGTGATTACATCATCAGCTTTATACCGTATTTACCTGGCAACACTGACTTGTATTTCGTAAGATTTTGAGAAATTGTTACTTTGAAGGCATATTCGGTTATTTATAATTAATCATTTGATCTTAACGATTTTCTACAATTAACTAGACGACGCAGAAAGCGCAATCAAACAATGCAAACAATCGTAAAGAATTAGTTTAGAGATACCGTTTAGATTAATTGATGCATCGCAAATATTCTTCAAACATTAACAATCAAAGTAAAAGAAAAATGTAAAAATGAGAATAAGTTTTCCGCACCCTATACAGAAAACTCAGTAGTAAGGATAATAATTTAAGTTGTACGTGAGCAATTCAAGTGGTATCCCCTACAACTTGAAGTTGTAAGGTCGGTGTGATAGTAATTGGTAAGGTGTTGCAGTTTTAAATTGTAAAATCCTGACCACTTAATTAGCAACCGCACTTGCAATTGTAAAGCAAAAAGACGTCCAACGTCAAAATTTGGAGGTTAGGAAATGTATTTTTATCTCAATTGTTTGTACCAAGAGTAGTCATCTTTTGCGTACATAAGATCTACTTTTCATCCTAAAAATATGTCGCAATCAACTTATAACTTCTATTTTTCTATTTTGAATGGCGCAATTCAGTTTTCTCAGTGTCGTTCGTCGAGCATGTTAAGAACACCGCGACTTTAAAACCCTTTTAGAAACCACTCTCTTGAACATAGTTTTCTCTTTTTTTTTCTACCTGTATTCTAATTGATTCCCACAATAAGTGTCGCAGCTTGCTTCGTGTGCTGCGAAAACTAGTGTCACACCAAGCGCAGCTCAAAGCGGCCAAGAGAGCAAGAAAACCTGCTGCAAATTAAGTAAACAAAATTTCTTAGAAAATTGCTTCGTGTGCAACGGGCTTCAGACTGTACTGTAGTCGAGGCACGCGCAATTTGTTCGTTTAGCTTCGACTCAACTTTTGGCTATTTTCTGCCGAAGCCGAATGTGCAGTCGAAGATTGCTTTTTCGGTTGGATAAGGTCAAAATGTAGAGTCAAATCTGGTCAACAATTCGACTGTATTGCCTACACAATAGATTAAATTAATCATAGCTATTTTTACGGTACACTAACATTTACAGTATCTGGCCAAATTATTAGGAACAGTCCATAAATTTTTGTACTTTCCACTTTCATTGACTATTATTTTCAACAAATTATTGGTTTTAGGTCTTATTGATCTTTCTTATATATAAGAATGTTTAGTTGGGATGCTAAAACAATGGAGAACGAGAAGAAAAATATTAATTTTCAAATAAAAAAAAATGGAAAAGCCAAAATAGAGAAATTAATTTAACAATCGGAATTCGGGCATAAGATCAAAATATTAGCAGTAAACTTGAATTTAGTTTTATTTGGACGTTTCGGCGCCAAAACGGCCCTCCATAATCAGCTTATTTGGAAGTTGAAATATTATCACGTTTTTGATTGAATTTGAAGTTATTTTATAGAAAAAACATCAAAATTTAGACGTTGAAGCCAAGAAAAAAAATTCAAATAATATGAGGCCTTGGCATCACTTATATTGATTTTTATTGAGTAGTACCATTGGTGGTTCACGTCATTCATCAAAAAATACCATGACCTCATATTGTTTAGTTTTTTTTTTCCTGGTTTCATCGTCCAAATTTTTATGTTTTCTTTGCAAAATAATTTCAAATTTAACCAACAATGCAATAATATTTCAACTTCATATGAGCTGAATATGAAGGACCATTCGGCGCCGAAACGGTCAAATAAAACTAAATTGGAGTTTACTGCTGATATTTTGATCCATTGCCACAATTTTTGACTGCAGAATTTATTTCTCTATTTTGGATCTTTAATTTTTTTTCTATTGAAGAATTAATTTTATTTTCTCGTAATTCATTGTTTTAGTATTTCAATTGAACACTCTTCTACAAAAAATGAACCAATAAGACTTAAAATCGATAATTTGTTGAAAACAATTGTCGGAAAAACTAAAAAGTACAAAAATTTATGGACTGTCCCTAATAATTTGGCCAAGTATGTATATATACTCGTAACATCTGAAATTTGGTAATATTTGACGTAAAATAGTTTCCGAGTTGGTAAAATAGACGAACATGTATAAATAGAATGAAAGATGTGGAGAAAATAAGATATTGAATGAGATACATGCCAGCTTCGGTTGAGATGGCATTATGTAATGTTTTTCATGAACAGAAATTCAAGATGAGTTAAATTGAAGTATCTTAGAGGTTTCAAATAAAAATGCTTAATTTATTCTGAAGCTAAGAACATTCAAGCAGTTCCAATTTCAATTTAGTTCGTAGGGTTTCGACATCTTGAATCACCAATAAGATAATTGAAATTTAATATGAAATATTTGGTTGCAGGTGTCTTTAGATTCCCGGGTCCGCGAAATAGTCAACCGCAACATGGTGGAGCCGACGCCGCATACGTTCGACGAGGCTCAATTACAAATCTACACCCTGATGCATCGAGATAGCTACCCTCGCTTCGTGAACTCACCGCTGTTTAAATCCCTAGCACAACTCAACAGCGGCGCAGCGAGCGACGCAGGAAGCGGAGAGGATACCAAGCCCGGCGAAGATACAAATGGCTAGGACACTTCGCAACGATCATTCTATTTCTCAACACGCATCGCATAACTCACGAAGATCTCCTTTTGTTTGTCTGTCCCTATCCCGAAGAGCGATGCTTGGTGTGAAAAACTCGACAATAAGTTCGCCGGCCTACGGCAGTACAAACGACAGCTTGGCAAAAATTGCCAAAGTAGTAAAAAAATATGCCAAATGCTTACTGAGGTAATGAACATCAAATCTTTCCAATCATGGCCTAATTTTCCGAAAGGAGATTAGAAGATCGGTCAGGTTAACTATGGACCAATTCAAGAAACAGGTATGCCAGATAAGGCTATAGAAACTGGTTATAAATGCCAGATTTATTTAAATTTACTAGAAAGATCAATTAAACAGTAGACCATAGCCCAACTTCGGCGATCGATTTACCAGCTGTGGCAAAAAAGAACAGAAGTTGGCAATAGATACGTACAAAAGATATAGCAATATATCTCTTATCTTTAGAACTGGCACATAAAAAACTATCTTCTGACAGTATTGGCATTTTGCAATAATCATTCAAACACGAAGCAATAGAAATCGAATTCTGGTATCAGTTAGCTAAAAGCTGTAATGACAAAATGATGAATCTTTGAACCAATTGTAAATATTTATTACAAAATGCCAGTTGCAATAACTTGATCATCCAGACCAACAGCAATAGAAATGTAACAGTAAGCCTAATAGAAATGATAAGCTAATAATGATGAACTTTTGAACAAATTGCAAGTCAGATTTTTTTGGTTCATTCAATGCCAGTAGCAATAGAAATATCAATTCAGTAATTGTCACATTTGGAAAATAGATGCCCAACTGGTCGATCAGTAAATCGGTCATCTAACTTGGACCAATCATTGCGTAGATAATCGCAGGTGTTCTACCCATTGTCACAAGATCATATATGGACCGTTTGTGCAATAGCAGTGAACTTTAACTATTTATTGTGAACTATCCCATCTTCGTATATAAACTCAGAGTATTAAAAGTTTTGTTAACTAGTTAAAATATGGAACTGGTGCGGTTTAAAAACAGACCATTTTGCACGGACTACAATCTAGAAGATACAGTACACCTGAGGATGAAGGAAGATCATCTCGTTCATTTTCTTACGCATGGCGGTGTGATAATGAATTAGAAGAACTTAATATCAAGTTGTAAGGATGTAAGAATAAATTGTCTAAGCTGCGCTTTGCAGCAGGAAATCAATACGACAGGGTAGGTGATGGTAGTATTGCGCAAGCGTAATATTACGATTTAAACTACAAAAAATATAATAGCAAGCAAAGCAATGTAACTATAATTACCCTGTATGTAAACTAAACTACAAGTATTTTAGATGCCATGAGCATGATACACGAACTAAGTTGTAATGTCTTTGTCTACAACTACGAGCATAGTTCTATCTTCGTCTACGATTTCTTACGCCTTGAACCTTCTAAGATGTGCAAATGAAACATAAAAATTATATATAGATATATAATTATATATATATATATATATATAGATATATATATAATATATAATATATATAGAACACCAAGGGGAAAAAATCAACAAACCAGGAACCAATAATAGGAAACGAATCAATCCATTTCTGTACCGAATTCTAATTAGAATACAGCGCATTGTGTATAACTGTATCCTTATAGAGTTGTTATAATTATGTTGTGTTATGCATAAATACTATACGTACAATATAATTACAGGCTTATTATTATTACGCATTTCGATTGATTGGTGTGAAACACAATATAACAATGTGATATAGATACACTCTCACCCACCAAATATCGTTCACAAATGTGTACCAATAAAAGTGCGACGAACAAACGTACACACATAATATTCAACTGAGATAAGTCTTATATGTGCACTTTGAAAATCCACATGATAACTGCATTATATTCAGATAAATCAAGTTACTCTTCCAATGTCACCCTTTTAAAAAGTCGTATTTTCTGGAATACACATAATTCTGTAATAAAAATTGCACTAATTGTTAACGTACTTTCCCAAACAATGGTAAGTATTAACTATTTTAAAACTGTTTACAATGTTAGAGAAAATTACATGTTTCTTCTAATTCCACTGCTAAGTACAGAACATCCTGCAGGATACAATTATTAATATAAACATAAATAATTACTATTTATCCTGTACTGAAATTTATTGACCAATCTTTTATCTGAAAATAAGATTTGCATTCTAGCCAATAACCGCAGCAATATAATGCAACACGATATACAGTCATGTACTGTGAGTTGCCAATTGTATTTATTATTTTTGATTTATATCTTTAATGAAGAATGACATTATATATACCCAATAAAAAATGGACCATAATCTGAATTAATTTTTTTAACTATTTAACTACACCTGCTGGTCAATTTTGCCAATTAAATAAGTAATTACAACAACAAAACTATTGGTTTTTAGTCAGTAGTCAAATATTTTACTTTTACAAAGCTTTGTATGTATTAAGTGAAACCTGGGATCCAATTAAATAGGCAACAATTAAACTGTATTCTTACCTGTTGAGTGGCAACACTCATGACAGTCATGTAGGAACAACATGGCACGCAAAATAAAAATAGCTGTTTCAAAAAGTTCAAATCCTAACATAAATACATAATATTTCGTATTCTAACTCCATTTCAGTCGAATAATTATTTTTACTATAATAGATTCAGCAGCGTCCAAATTTTTACAATTTTCAAAAATTATTGTTGTGCAAAAAGTGTAATTATTCCAAGAAATATTATTAATTCAAACGATTGGAGAGTAAACTTGGTTTAGCTATTATATTATACCATAGTGATAATAATAATCGACACTACTGTGAATAAATATTAAATAAATATCAATTTAAATTTAATTGTACTTATTCACCTCAACTGCACATACTCATAACCAATGCACGAAATCTACTTGATGACTTCTGGAGACAGGCAGTTGTTTACTGACTACAAATAATGATAAATGACATCCAAGTATAGTGAAGGGAGCCAAAAGCTCTAATTTCTATGACTCACCCTCCATTTATATTCTGGTGTCGTTAAATGACAGATTGCCACATCAAAGAGTATAGAATCCGCAGAAAAATAAAGTACAAGTCACAGAAATATTCTATCAATAATCAAAAATATATAAAAAGCTATATAATATTTAGAATAAGGATCTACTTCAACAGATTTCAGAATAATAAAATACAGGGTAGTATTTTCTGTTTTATAATTATTCCGAAGCAAAAAAAAATGTATACAAATATTTTGCAGACTTGAAATTGGGATTTAGCTGAAAAATAGCAATATTTATGGACTTAAAGCAAAAACATTTGTTTATTGTTTTGTTTTAGATTCAAGATTCTATTTTCTATATTCATTTTTGTTGTTACTGTCAGTAGACAATCAAAATTTGTCTTGTTTATTGATTTTGATTGCCCAATTTTTGTTCTAATCTTATATTCGGAATATATATATTTTTTATAATTAAAGAAGCAGAGATTATGGTAATATAATGCTGCATGTTAAAGCTTCAAGCTCTAAAACTTCACTTACTATTCTGAATGTAATTTAATTTAAAATTTATTGTGAATATGTCACGGCTAAATCCGCAAAATGGACAGAACTGGTAATGCCTGGACAAAATGATTTATTTATGTCGTAGAGTAATAATAAAAACAATTTCTCAATTGAAAACCTAGATTTAATAAAACGCCGACAAATAGAGAAATCAACAATATATTCCTGAGTGATTTTGGGCTTTTATTTTAAAAACTGGATCACCAGGAACTTAATCTAATTGAAATCCTGACTTGCGCTGGGTATTTTGTATTTTGTAGTTCAAGATGGGCAGAAGTAACTTTGCCCAGGTAAAATTAAACAAAATAGTGTACTTATATTATAAAATACACAAAAAAGGAACCTGAACCACGAGCTACACGTAGTAGCACATTCAAGTTTGTAGCTTAGGTTGATTTTATTATTCACCGGTGTTTAATTTAATTTCTAGGTTCTCAACTGTGAAATCGATTTAATATCATGAAAAATACAAAAAAAACGAACTGCCCATAATAGACCAGGAGATGGTGACAGTTAGAGCTCTCCGATTTCATACCGCATGCCTTTTTGAGGGCTGAAAATTTACCCATTCCAATCATATTTAATTTTTTAAATGTGTTTTTCCGTGACATTTTGCGTGCCTTTGTAATGTAAAATAGATAAAAGGATATTGAAAGCCTGGCATAAGGGTATTAAATTTTAGAGAAATTTTACCAACTGACGAAGGGTGCATGCCAATTTTTTCGCAAGGGTTTTATGACTGAAACTCATTTTTTTCATTGACATGCAATTTGAAAACACGGAATTTCACATTAATTTTTTCGCGACGGCTTGGCTTTTTGGTCTGTTGCGAATTGCATGCCTTTCGAGACTAGATTTTAAATAATTTGTGGCTATTTTATGTCACGAAGGTATGCAAAATGTTATTTTCGAAAAAATTGCACCATGACCGGAAAGCATCTTTATCTTGTTTTTCAAGGAATAAATTATCAACCCTCAAAAGGCATGCGGTATAAAATCGGATGGCCCTCACTTGTCACCAGCTCCCAGTCTATAAACTTATATTCCTGATTGAGGTTACGTTTTTTATTGAATTTTTGATGGTGTACTAAATCAATTATTTAGCCAGCTCTAACAATTTGCGGACTTCGCCCGTGATAGATATAAAAAATATTTGAGAAGTACAAATAAAGAATTTATATTTATATCTGTTCCAAAATGATAGTACCTTATACAATCTATATGAAATTATAATATAAAATAAGCATTTATCTACATAAAATACATTTTTTTTTTTAAATATTTTGTCTTGCTGAAACATGAAATTATTGAAATATTTAGAGAAAAAATAGACATTTAAAGGCTAATGTACAGTTATTTAAATCAATAAGAAATAGGTATTTTACAAATAATTTTAAAAATTTGACTGTACTAGCACAAATAACTATATTGTTAGTATAGTGCTCATTCATCTGTGAGAACTGACAAGCTCTAAATTGTGCTAATTCACCCCAACTACCTATCTCGATTTAGGAGGTTTCATTTTCCTTAAAACCCATAATAAAATAATTTAATATAAAATCTAATACTAGAAGATTAACCAATAATTTTAATCCTTATATATAAAAAGAATTAAAAGTTATCTTACGAATAAAAAAAAGTCATTTTTGTACGAATTCATTCAACAATGACATCTTATTGAGCTTCTAGAAAATGTAAACTTCATTAGTAAGGGTGCAGGTAGTTGGTTCGAGTGAGTGCAATTTGTAGTTTGGGCTCAGTTAGCACAAGGCTAGTTCTGAAAACTCAATTATATTTCCCTCTTAGTCATAATACATAATTAAATTTGAAAAAATATGCTATTTACATTTTAGTGAGATCAACTGCCTGACTCTATTCCCCTAAAAACCACTGCACAAAGAACTAACTTTTGTACCATTTCCAAATATTTGAAACCGCATCGGTCTTGGATCGTTGGTAGAAAATATTTGTAATCTTTCCTGTACACTATTTTTACTTTTATATTAAAAGTATTGTAATCATGAAAATTTTCAGTTTCGATTTTCTGTCGCTCGAACCATACCCTTATCCGCGAAATGAATGTATGGATGTGTCTGTGTGTAGGAATATCTACAAAGGTATAAACAAAATTTTGTTTAGAGATTCAGATGTTAGAAATAAATTTTCAATTGTCGTAGACTAGCTCTTATGGAATTATCACTTTACTTTTATATCAAAATAATAGAATTCTAATAATTTATTATTAAATTCTAAGCTGCCTGTACATACTCATCCTATGAACCAATAAATAGTACACATTTGTTTATAAATTTCACTATTACTTGTAATTTTTAATTATTTTGTTAATAATATTCATGTTTGTTAAATCCAAATAAATAAAGCAAGTTTTTGTTATATTTTGTATTTTTGTTATTGGAACACCCAGTATGACATATTTTTTAGTTGTTTTTTATTTATTCAAACGTCGAAAATAATCATGATTACAAGACTTCTAAGATTTCAATAATTCCAATTCGACAAAAATCAAACATAAATATAAATAATTCTGATTCTTCGCTATGTAAAAATTGGGGATATACCGTTTGAGCGCGGCGGTCAGTTTTGTCCTAATCCCATAGACCATTTGAGCATTTTCTCTTATTCCCTTTATACAGTTTGAGCCAAGTTTATTACTTTAATCTTTTATTCTCAAATAAATGTATCTTCTCTAAATACCAAAAATTGTGAGTTAATATAATAAACGAACTTGGATAGCAATTCATTTTATTTTATCGTAAACAAATAACGACTGATATAAATTATATAGGTAGAAAAAAAAACATATTTACAAATATTTACACTTTCTTACAGGTTACAGCTAACATAATTCATTTTACTGAAAATAGTCCAATTAGAGTGTTTTTTTTCCATTATTCTTACGTGATTGGTTTATTTCGGCTATCTGCATTGTACATTAAAGATTTTACATTTTACTTACTATCTTTGCTTATGGTTTATCCAATAATCTGTTAAGCTTCCGCCGTGCTCAAGTGGTACATAGGGATTACAAAAGACCTTGCTGTACGGATTAAAAATTTGACCGCCGTGCTCAAACGGTCTATGCCCTAAAAATTGTAGCCAAATTTTATTTTTACGGAACGAAAAATTTTGGTTAATACATGTTATTGATATTTATTGAAATAATTCAGGAAATTTGTAAGGTAGGAAATTATTTTGTAATGGTTCGCAATATTTAAAAGTAACTAGAAATTAAAGTTTATTTATTGAACAAAATACACTAACTATAAACTATTTTACACTTGATCATAGCTATGAATTAATGTTTATTTTTCTAGAACATTTATGTCGCATCAAATTTATTTTGACCTGACTTGTTTACTCTCCGATCATTCAACTTACTCTGTGAACTCTCGACTAAACGACACAATCCCTTATATAGGTCGAGGGAGGAGTCTCATTTGTTTACCTGCCAGTGGCCTGGAAGTGTACCGCATTTCGAGGGACTACTAGAATTATCTCGAATATTCCAGCCGTTAGGTGAAGAAATTCGTTACACTTTACACAATGAAAGTTGACGTTTCAAGTCACTTTAAAAGTGTTATTGTACGCAATATTTAGGTATATGCTGCAATTTATAAAAAATACCTTCACAAAATAGATTTTCTAGAGTTTAATTCAAAATTAAACAAACATTATTTACTGACCAGTCGTAAGATATTGAAAAACTTATTTCATTATAAATTCTAAGGAATCAAGATGCGTGCGCATGCTCGAATAAGCAAATCTAGTAACTTTTCTCATATGCACAATAAAATACTTTCTTTTTATTTTATTATTGTTAAGGTTAAGTATCTGGTGACGAGACCTACCGAGTCGCTAAAATTATTGACCGAATGTCATAATTCTTGTTTACCCTCGTACCACATATAAGTTTGTTTTCTACGGCCCTAAATAGTACCTTTCAAAACACATTCGAATGACATTTAAATTTTATGCAAATAACCTAAACAATGGATTGATGACAGATGTACACAGATTTCTAGCACTTATTAAGAACCAGCAATACTGCAAGAAACACAAAACACGATTCATGCCAAATGAAAGCTGCTACCAATATGACTTCACAGAAAAATTAAATCAAGGTTACACAGCTTGACAGCCGTGCGTATATTAATAGTAATAAAATCTGAAAAATACTAATTTTGCACATTGTTTGCGATGCATAAAGGACTAACTTTACGTATAGTCGAGATAAATACATTATTGATATGGAATATGGTGGAAAAGTAGCTGAAAATAGTAATTTATGCAACAACAGTGTAAAGTTGAGTATTGAGTAGTAAAATTGTTGGCCGGAAGCACGAAGGAGAATAATAGAGGAGCGGACACTCAGTTGGAAAACGTGAAGCCTAAAATGTAATGCGGCAGCTGTGAGAGAGATAGCGAGAGCGGGCCCAGCTTTGCGTGCGTAATATGCAGAAATTAATTATTTTCAATAAAATTGCCACATAGATTTCTCATTTTCATTACGTTAAATACTACATTATTTATTAAATGAAAGGCAAAAGTAGAAGAAAATTAGCATTTCTATTCATTAAAACCTGCAATGATGAAACATATTTTATAAACGTTTCTTTGGACGCGAGTTTTCTGATTATGAATTATAATAACTACATAAATAATTTGTTGGATATTTTATATTACAATAGGCGTCATGAAATTGAAAAAATATACACAAACAATTTCTTATTCACTAGAATAAAGGTAGAAATAGAAAATGCTGCTCTGCAAAAATTTTTTGTTTGTTGAACATGAACGAAAAATTCAACCAAAATACAATATACATCTACTATCTCACATAAAGTAATAGTTTTTGATATAATTTCTGGTGTAAAAAGAGTTATTAAATTAAACTGCGCAATTAAAGTTTTATTATTTGACTCTATTCTATCAGTAAATACTTTAAACATAGTTTTTATAACTCATGCAGGATAAGTACTATTTTGCATATATTTCTCCGGGCGATAAATGGCTTTTGGCTTTTGCGTGCGCCAAGTATAATTTACCGCCCGGAAAAAACAAGCGCAAAATAGTAATTACCGGCATTCGTAATAAAAAATAGTATCTGCAACTCGTGCAGTGTTGTCAGTTGCCCACTTGAGCTCTTGTGGGCAATCGAGAATTTATTGCACTTGTTGCACAATATACTATCGTTAATTTCAATTTTTCGGAAGTAGCACAGGAGAAATAAAAAAACTATTCTAATATGCCACAGGGCTAACAAGAACACTTGCTTCGCTCACTTTTGACAATTGTATTCTCAATAACTTTTATATATTGACGAAAAATGAAGAAATTAATGTTGCAATTCTGTGTAAATCTATAAGTTTTATGAATTGAAAAATTTATTGACAAAAAGTTTCCTCGAAGCTGAATTTTTCATTAAAAGTCTAAGTTAGATACGTTTAATAATTTGAAATATTGATATAACCTTTCAATTTCTAACATAGAATTGTCAGTAGTTCTGCTATTATAATTTTAAAATAATTTCTACTCACTTTTACATCTCTAGACGATCATTCTTCTAAAATATCCGCCTCTCTGAAATATTTTTCACAAACGTAATCTGTAATTTCCAATGTTCTATTCTGTCGTGTTATGTTCTTGCGCCACTTATTTAATAAAATATCATTTTTAGGTACAGAAAAAAGACAATATTTCTCTTTACAAGTTCTGTACCTACTATAACAATTTGACACAAAACATTTTCTTCCTATTTTACAATATATTTCCACATGAAAATACTAAATAGAACGAAGCTCGCCATTTACTTCCATACAAACATGGGCCCGCCTCTACCTATCTCTCAGTTACCTTCTCTCTAACAATATTACATTTTTGGCTTCATTTTTGCAACACAATTAAGATAGGGAATTGCATAGACGTGGCCGGAAGTCATAATGATTGTTCACACACTTCTTGCATACAAGATTTTTCTACGACCATCATCTTTATTTTGACAATTATTGAGCACACAGCAAGGGTGTCCAGAGCACAGTTAACTAAACAAATGCATCATCGAAAAGTGCCACAAACATGAATTGACAGAAAAACTAAATTCAGGCTCAAATTTCTCTTGTTATTTATATTGAATTAATATGTTAAATATGAGCTTGAAAATTGCAGATCACTCATATTTATGAATTATGAAAACTCTATTCTTTTATATTCTCATATATCAAAAATATAAACAATAAAAATATTCGATTACATATCTAGATTTACTTTTGACTGGCTGACGGTTGTGAATTGATCGCCAGAGCGTTAGAAGTTAGAATAGCCCCAAGGCCCACACGATTTTTTATTTTTTTCCTATATTAGATATCAATTCGTATCGTCTGTATTCGTCCCTCGACTCAATTCAGCCCAATACCAAAACTAACATTAGAATATTTAAAAAGTATAAATAATATTCATATTATTATTAGAACTCCCTTCGAGTTTATAGTGCATAGTATATTTATTATTTTATAAGCTGATACAAATTTATCAAACTGATAAATTGAGGAAATTTGGATATTAGGACAAATTAAAAGGACACGAATTAGAACTCCTTTTCTATCTGTTACTCAACTGCTTCGTGGAAATATTAGGTGAGATGTGTTACGATTTTTCCCCGAATTGGGTACCTGTTGCAAGGATCCGAAACACGCGTAGTGACCACTAAGAAAATATTTCAGTGTTTCCTAAATGGTTTTCTAGAAAATAATGCATTTTTGGAAAACATTCTAAACGTAAATAACTTTCTACCGCACAATAATGGGACAGTTTGTGTTAGTTTCACCCAATATTGTTAAACTCTCAGATATTTTTTTATACAGAAATTAATTTGACAAGCAAAAAGGTTGAGAATATCTGGAAAATTATTATCTACCATCGACCGCAAATGGAAGACGGCAAAAACGTTTGTTATTATTATTTTCTAGGAAATATGTGGTTTAAAAAAGGAAAAATTTTGACCGTCACTGGTATATTTGATTATCACCGATTAAAAAAAGACTTCTTAAAGGCCGCAAAAGCCGCGAAAAACAAAACAAAAAACTTCACACACACACGCTCATCACAAACATGAGTTTTAAACAGAGACGCAAATGTTAGCGCACTACAAACAAAAGTTTTATCAAATGTGTTAGTTTTGTTGAACTTAACAAAATATGTTCCGTCTTGTAAATATTTCATTTTTATCTATGTATTCTGTGTTGTTTATTTATTTTTGACCTTTAGAAATAATATTTTTCTTATTCAAGAAGGTAATTAATGTTTTCGAAATTTAATCAAATACATTGGAAGTACAATTTTATGTACATTCAATTTAAAATTATTTTGTAATTTCACATAATTATTTCCCAACGAAATTAATAGTTACATTTTTCCTATTGAAATTGCTAGTTCAATTATATTATGTTTTAAAAGTCAATAATAAAACAATAATTTGATTCCCTTCCTATATTTATATATATGCTGACAAGCTTCACATTAGAGGCCTAATTTTCCGTACAAAAGTATATTTTAAGAAGTTCCCGTTGCCGAAAAAGAACAGTACCCGTTAGCACCTTGCGCTATTGTATATTATTCTGATTTTATTTATTGCTCTAGGGGCTATATTTTAAATGTGTATTTGTAGAGAATTGTTTCTGGTAGAACAGTGAACACAAGGTAAAAGCGAAAGAAGAAAGAACGAAAAGAGCGGCATGTTTAGAGGCCTCGAGGATAGTGACTTCCAAATACGTACCGTGCGAGTTCACCCCCAAATTAAAATTGAGGGATTCATGTTTCAATAATTTAAATCATATTAAAATTAAAATTGATTCCAAAGCTGTGTGAGAAGATAAATTCGTACGAACGCTATTCCACGTTGCGAAAATTCCTAGTTCTGAAGCGTTCACTAAAATTCCATGTTATGAAGTGATCCGAGCTGGTCCACTGGGTTCATATCGTTCGTTAGTGTTCGTGCGTACAGCTGCGAATCGATCTATCAGGATTTTACTAGCGAATTAGAGCGAATCACACAGTGCAAAACCAAAATAAAAAACTCATTTTACAAACAAATTACTGTTATGTAACAGCTAATTGTCCTGATAAAATCGTCTCCAAAAATTTGTTACATTTTTATGTTCAAAAGAAATTTTATGAAAGATGTAGCAAAATGTGCCTTTTCTCATTCAAAAATAGGAAAAATGGTGGTCATCGATTTGTAGATCTCGCCCCGAATGAGAAAATTCACTCCACATTTCCTGTCTTCTCCAATATTGTGATGTACGTCGAAGTATCAAAGCCAATAATTCCAATGCTATAAATTCTTCATCAGAACTATCACACAAATCGTTTCCGAGTGCCAACGCCGTATCATCTGTACTAATTTCGGGCAAATACTGCAGCAATGGACGATGGGCGTTCGCACGATTTCGTAGGAATAGCATGTGTTGTTTCGCGCAAATTGAACACATTACACTTGCGTCTCAATTTTTAGTTACCACAGCCCCATTATTTCATGTACACAAGAGATTGAACATTCTGATTAATAAAAATCTTCAAGCTCCCAAAGAGAATCGCTTTCTGTTTCATTTCCTATGCTCTAATCCTTTCACTGTTGATATTTACACATCTTCACTGTGAGTCACAATTTTTTTTTTTATCCATCTGATTGTCTATAATGTGGTATGTTGTTTGTCGTGGGTCAAAGTCGGTTGGCACGGAACTGATTGACAAGAATGGATGTTGGTTTGCGGGTGAAGGCAAAGACCTAGCAGTCCAACAGCCCAACACCCAAGCGGCCAAGCTGTTGGTGCTGTCGGCACAATCAAAGGCGGGACGCGACACAGACAGACATGCTCCAAGACTTTTAAGATCGCTCACTGTGTGTGGCTGAAAGCGAGGTAATCGGGCAGATGGCAGGGGGATTTTACAAAGCGCAAGAAACGAACCACCTGATAATTCTGATGCATTCACAACAACATTTTTTACAAGAATCACTCAAATATGGAGAGTCTTAAACTCATTGCTTCAAATCTTCTGATTTCAGCTTCCAGAGCTTTAATACTTCCATTCAGAAATGAATACTTCACTTTCGATGTTACTCATTGACCATAAATGGGCTACGTGATGATACTGATACGTTCAAAACAATTTTTTTATGTATATATATCACACAAAAAAAATATTTTCAACTTATTACATTAAAATTTCTAATCTAAATTTCTTTGATATTATTATTATTATTATTATTCAACTTATTGCTTCAAAAATGTATCTATCTCTCTCCGATTTGTTCATGAGTAGGACTTATTAAATTTTTTTTCTCAACAAATTTTAATATTATAGCAATTAAAAAAATTAAGATTATTTTTTTATGGTGATGAAAAGTAATAGAAGATAATGGTCACATGCCTCATTCTTTCGCAGATCATTTATTTTGATGTTATCCACCGACTAAAAGAGCATTTCCTAGAAAACTATGAAATTGCAGCTAAATTTTGAATTGTTTTAGTATAGTGTTTGACTCTTCACGACCAAGTTTTATTTATAACACCAGGTAAATAAAATGTAAATATACAAAAAAAGTACCCTAAACCACAGTCTCTCTATTCGAGTTCACTTGTGCTTTCCCTATTATATCAGTGATGAATATTAATTTCATTATGAATACTGACCAATGATTAATAATAACCACAACAATTGCGCACATTATTTTCAAAATCAATTTTAAAAGAAAAGTGTACGAATATTAAATTTTGCTAAAATATAAAATAAGAATGATTAATTCCTGAATTTATTGGGTGTGAATGTATTTGACTCATTTGAAAAATGAAAATAATTATTAACAAATTTTGAAGAACCCACTGCCGATTTAGTATTACCTGAAATGCCATCTCTACTTATAAATGTCCTCCTTGAAGGCACCTGGTACCTTAGGCAACCAGCAGTCAAATGTTGCTTTCTTTCTGAAGCTGTTATGCTGTTGTGCCTCGGCCTATCTGGCCTATGTACCGCCGCCACAGCGCCCGAGCCCCATCAGCGGCGGCACCAGGCTCTGCTGCCTTGAAGTTGTAAAGTTTAAAGCCGGCTGCACACGCCCCAAAAACCGAGGAATTTTACAACGATGAACTCAAATTTTAACGATGCTAGGAAATATAGACAATTTTAAGTCGAACAGAAATGAAACAGAATATTTTTACTTTCTTGATGCATATTAATTTTTGAAAAAAAAATTTTTTTATATAGGAGCTAATCTAAATGGCTCATTTTTATAGCAACTCTATGTTACATACTATGAAAATTTGAATAATTTTTGTAACGTCAAGACTATCACTGGGCACAGCCATCTGGCGGACTAATTGTCACTACACTAGCATTTCATTTATTTATGACAATATTTGTCCCAAAATATACGACTGATTTAGCCATAAATAAGCTAAATATGATGTCTAATGTGCCCAAACCGGGAGATAGTGACAGTTGAAGCTCACCAATTTTATACCGCATGCCTTTTTGAAGGTCAATGACCGATGCACGCTTTCCAGTCATAGTGGAAACTCCAATCATATATTTTTTTTAAATTGGATTTCTCCATGACACTATTTTACATGCCTTTGTCACGTCAAATAGTTGTAAGACCAAAAGACTCGAAAGTTTTCAAATTGAATATCAATGAAAATAATGGAAATTTCAGCCATAAAACCCTTGTGAAAAATTGGCATGCATCCCTCGTTGGCACAAGGGTGAGAAATGTTGGGGAAATCTTGCACAAATGTAAAACCAATCAGTCGGGATATCTCGCTTATTATATAATTTCTCATCCTTGTGCCAGCGAGAGATTTCAATTTTTTTCACAATGGTTCTATGGCTAAGATTTTTTTACAAGTTCACGCGACTATTTGAGTGTTTTGGACTATAGCAAATTGCAAGCCTTCAAGTACTTCGCTTTAAATCACTTTTTACTATTTTAAATTACAAAGGCATGCACAATGTTGTCACGGAAAAACCCAATTTTTTAAAAAACATAATTGGAGTTTGTGCTATGACCTGAAAGCGTGCATCGGTTATTAATCTTTTTATCTTTCTTATCAAGGGGTAAACTATCAACCCCAAAAAAGGCATGCGGTATAAAATCGGAGAGCCCCAATTATCACCATCTCCATTTTCTGTGCGAATAAAAGCTTATCCTCACAAGGAAACGCTAGAAAAATGTGATTTTAATATAATATATTTCTTATTCACATAAAAATTTATTTTAAGGTGTTTGAACTAAACATATGTAACATATAAATGCTCATCGATGCATTGTAACTTATTGACCTCACGGATTCCAAGCGCAAATTTCATTAATAAATTAGTTAATCATTCTGAGTCATAGCTTGGTGCAAATATGCTAGTGGGATTGATCCCAGCTTCGGACAAAAAATCAATATGATTTTCACTGAATTATAATATATTGCAACGAATTTAAGTCTATAAATTAGTCATTTCGGGTCTATTGGTGCTTAGAATTATTGTGGAAATATTTTACATCAAGAAATAGAAGCGAATATATTTGTTTTCTAAAAAATTGTTGGTACCTTCTAGCGTTTTCTAGAAAAGCCTGGACGTTTGCGGAAAAAAAGTAGTGAGGACCCACGGTATACATATGTGACTGACTCAACGAGGAGATTATTGATTTTGGTTCAGAGACCTTATAATATGGACTGCTAGTGGTTGAAATAAATTGTGTTATTTAAAATAAATCAATATTGACATAAATAATTAAAGTTAAGTTATAGTGTAGTGTAATAATCTTTAGTTTAAATTAGAATTATTTTTTAGAAATAGTGTTAGTTAGGTTATTTATTATTTTAATAAATTATAAAAATAAATAGTAGTGTTTAGTAACTTTTGCTCCCTAAATTAAAATAAATAACGTTACAGTATGTACTCTGTGGTGTACTCTCCTCATAAGCTAAGAGTACCCAAGATTTGACTATCGACCGCATAACGAAAATATCAATCAATCATTGTGCATTAAAAATAGTGTCTACCACACCTGTATCGGATAAATGGCGTTATTGAAATTCATCTTTTTTCACAATTCTTTTGTGATAACTTAATTTTGCTATTTCCATTTTATGTGATATTGGGTATGATCCAAAATAATCAGTCAATGGAACAAATAATTTGCAAATTTTCAGGAATTTAAAATATTAAGAACGTAATTCCATGAAAATATTTACACGTTATTTATTGTGAAAATATACTTAAACGGCGTTAAAGAATTTTTGTTACAAAATTCAAGAAAAATAAAATAAGTGAGATCATGCTGAAATGTTGAGAGAAGGGTTTCAGCAATACAGAACGTAATTTCATGAAAGTGTTTGTACAACGTTATTGAAAGGATAATATTGTGTCTGGAAATCGTGTTATGTGCACAAGAATCGAGGGTAAAAGAGATTTAATATTTAATCATAAATGTTATCGCTGTTTTCACAGTCCTTGTATGAACTGTGACATATTCATTTATTTTTTGGCAGGAATTTTGAGAGTATCAGTACTTAAAAATACTTTTTAACCGATTGGTTACTTCTGATTTGAAAGAAACAGTATTTTTATTAATTCTAATATGTGAATATTCCCCAAGAAATATTGAGTTACGACATACGTTTCATGATCACAGTATAGTTTCATAGATTGTTTGAGTAAAAAATTTTCAGGGATAGTAAACAACCAAATATTATATTTTTTTTCATCGATTTAAAAAAAAAACCTATACATGTGAGCGGATAGACATGCTAGTATAATATATAATTATTGAGAATGGTAACAGGAACACATGATCTAGTTTCTGAAATGTTCTACGATGCTAATATAATCAAAAAAACAAAAATAATAAGAGCATATTTAATTACATTTCGTCCAGCTTCAAATTCTTGACTTTATAAGCCATTCGATTAGCACAACAATACACAGAACCACAGATGAAAGAATAAATAGCAAAGGAAATAGCTATTACGCCTTCTCTATAAGTATTTCTGATTTGTTCCCGATTGGGAATGAACACAATAATTATTTTCTCAAAAATCTTGAATATTTGAAGTTTTTGTCATGGATGTTAATAAGGAGGTTAGAGCGTGGAATAAGCCTAAATACTGTGAAGAAAAGCTTTTGCGAAAATATCACAAAATGTATCAACTATATATTTATATAAATATTGCTAATTAGAAAAAAAAGGGAATAGAATGACAAAATTAAAATTAATTTTGCTTTTTTCTCTCTAAACAATAGTTTTTGTAACGAATCTTCTTAACGCAGACTTCGGAATGGGGAGTCACGAGACGGAAGTGACAACACCAGCTATACTCTCGTTAGCTGCTTGATAAAGAAAGCGCGCATGCGCTCTGTTAGAGAATAGACTGCATCCGTATGCCGTGCAGTAAACACGTACAAAAACGTTCTATTTTATTTTATTTGTAGGTTATGATATCACGATGGTTAAATTCAAAATATATAAAAAACTGGTTTACGTTTAAAATATAAATACCTATACTCTTATCTATATGTTATTTTGTTTCGTATTTAATTTATTATTTTTTTTCATTCGGGGGAGGAAAGTGGATAGTAGGAAAAAAGCGATAATTATGATAACTGTGTTATGAATTTATTTAGAAAGCGTTAGAAGTTTCGCTTATCGTGCATCCACTCATCGACAAAACCGTTTTTTTCTTTTACTTTTTATCGTGAATTCAATATATTAAAATTCACTAATAAGATTTGATGTGTCACTCTAATGTTAAGTCGTATTTTTGTGAATACTTGGATGCATTAAATGCAGAGTGCAAAGCGTTAAACGGTACCGTGAAGGAAAACGTAGATGTGAGAGTATGAGTCACGCATGCGCATATCGTTTTAAGTAACGCAAACCTCTGTTCTCCCTTACGGCATTTTTGTCCATTGTCTATATCAAGTTCTATGTATATCAGAAATACATGTGTAATGTATAATTTAGTGCTATGACGTCGACGCTGATATTTTTTGTGTTAAATATTAAAGTGGGAGTAATCATTATAAATAAACCTCACTTGTAACCATAAATATAATAAAAATCTCAATTCAAAAATTTGTTATGCTTGTAAACTGATTTCTCCTTAATTCTTGAATTCAAGCCCAAGACTAAATGCTTTGAAGGGTGATGAGTAGGTGAGGTAAAATTAAGGAATAATTCTTTTAGAATAACCATAGTTGCAGGCTTTTAATGGTAAAATGTAGGAAACAGCAGGGAAGTGTATATCCCACTTACTTGAGAGTATGGTCGTAGTCGGAGATCGGCAGCGACTCAAAGACAGCCGAGAGTCGAATCGGCACAGCATTGCTTGCAGTCGGCACTGTTGGCAGTCGAGTGGACACAACGTTGTTGGTAGGACGGTTATCTACATTTGCCTGCGTGCGACACACGTGTTTACGTCTTGCTTATTTTTACGTTCATAATTACATATTCGCCCAAAATTAAATTACAGTCAATGATGACAATTGGGTTTAAGTTCACCGGACCTTAGTGAAGTAACAAAGTTCGTAAGAAGACAAATCTTCCTGTGATGTGTGCGTGAAACCCGAAGTTAAAGACGAAAGAAGGAAAGGTGATGTGTGCAGTGTTGCAATGTTAACATTAGTGTTTAGTGTCAATTGATTGATCATCCCTTATGTTACCTTGGTCTTCCTCTTCCATCACGATGGCCAACAACCTGATCAAATGGTGGAGAACCAAATTTCTCAATGGTTACAAACAATTCTCTGGTGAGTCGTCATTTTAATACGCATCGATGATCACCAATCTCGAATAGTCGGATAGTGATTCTCATTCAGTATGCTTAGCTGTTTCTGTATTTATTTATGTTTTGTGTTTGCTTGGAGCATTGAGTACCGCGCGTCACACTCAACTATGCAGGTAACAAAACCAGTAGCTGGATTCGAAAAAGTCGTTTTTTAGACGAAACAGCCACTGGGGAGCTGAGATACTTCCGAAAACTTTTTGGCGGCCAAAACTCTGCTTCCATCACAACACAAAACACCTCATTCATGTCAATTTTTATATTTGTGAGATTGAAATTGTTAATCTCAATTTTTTTTAAATCATAAGCTTCAAAATAATGTCGTTTATTATTTGCGGTTATTTTTTGGATGTCGGTCACACTATTCAAAAATTATTAATTTATAAGGGTTGTTAGAAGTACAAAAATTAATTTCGAATGTGTCACATCCCCATGGCCAACAATTTTGAATAAAATTACTGTAAATTGCCTGTCATTTCATTTTCATAATAACTTTTGAATATATTCCAATGCTGTAATTGTGTCATTTTTGGGAAATATTCTATTATGTTTTTGAAATAGGGGCGTTAAAATTAATAAAAATATTTATAGGTGTCCCAATTATTGAAATAAAAGATTTAACCTTCCGGAAAACTATCAATAACTGAAGATTAATTAATTTTCAGTTAGAAAACGTTTAGCGAAAAGCTGGTCATCAGCGCATTAAGAGGATTTAAGTGTTCATTAGCTAAATGGTTTTAGACAAAGAGTAATGCTTACATTAGGGCTGCCAATACGTAATATTTAATTTTTCTTTTTGAGACAAATTACCCGATAATCACTTTCGAAATGTTCAATTATACGTTCAACTCAAAAACATTAATTTAAACGTTGAAGTCCGAAAATAATAAATTTTTTAAATGATTATTAGGGCACTATTTGATTTATAGAACTTACAAAAATGTGCTTTTTTCTGGGTACTGTAAAAGACCTAAAACAGTTTCAAAAAATGGATGTTTTCAATTTTATTTCTTGATTTTGTATCAATTTTAAGTTTCTACGACTTTCTTAAAATTATAATTCAAAATATGTTTATTGTGGTAGATTATGTACATCATAAATTGACTGTTTGGCGTTTCAATTTATGTTTGTTCCAGGCTCAGTTCATTAATGATGACATGTGTACTTCTCATTAATGCTGTGTTCGTATGCATGCTATTTTTTGTAATACAAAGTACGAAACACCTATTTCGTGTTGTCACGCACGTTATCAAATTTCCAAACATTGCGAAAGCAATTTATCTGATAGATCTAATACTGCATAACAGCGGTGTTTTCCGTTTTGTTTTAAATATACGTGAAGTGAACAAAAAGACTTTCGTAACTCGCAAGAAGTCATTCCATAGCAAATACCACGACTAGTACTAGATCGAGATCTGTGCCACGGTTAGAAAGTTTCGTAACTTCTTACGAGCCAAGGGACGCGCTATGAACGCAAGTCTTGAGATTTGTTGTTATTGAGATTCAGCAGCTCAAACGTTAGAGTAAAAATTTTGTTAATTTTAACGTGAAGGGATAAATTTTTCTTGGAGTGCAATTTGAAATCCCTGAATACACTCTTATTATCCACGAATCCAACAGTAATTATATGAATACAATTGTAAGATTTTTCTACGACCTTTAACTTCCACATTTTGTGAATTATTAAGCACACGGTAAGAGCACAAGCTGTCAAATAGACTTTACAAATAACCTAACAAATGAATCGATGACAGTTGTTGTACATCATGAATTCACAGAGAAATTTCAATTTTAATTGCCACACGTTCATATTGACGATGTGCGCACCCCTAAGTTTATTGGTGGATTTAATATAATTTGCGTAATTTTATTTGCAATTCATGACTTTTTCTCAATTTGTTATAAATCACCCTGAAAGTATCTTCGAGACAGTATGTACTCACGAAATATACATATTTGTGATATATGACGAAGTCGCGTCGTAAACATTACAAATTTTATAAAAACATACATAAATGTTTGGTAATATTTTACTTTGGTTTATAGTTGACATTGAGATACACAGATTAATAAAATTTATATTATCTAGTGTTTTTCCAGGGTTTCGAACGAACCCCATTAGTTTTGCTGTATGTCTGTAAAGGGGTTATAGCTCGTAGATTAAATGAGATACAAAATTGTTGAATTTAATGCTACTAGTAAAATATGACGTACATTATTTCAGAATATTTGATTGTTGTTTTGGTTTCATTTGCCAGAAAACACTTACTTTTTCAATGAGAAAGGACATAATCCACTCATTAATATTTTCTCAGAAACTATTAATATTTTAAGAGTTTAAAAAAAATACAACCATGTTTTTTTTTAATATGGCATTTAACTCAAAATTGCAAAACAAGGACTTCTTTCTATGTATATTCAGTGCCAGATTACGATATGTTGAAGACCTAAGCATTTAATGTGGCATACTTTTAGAATTTTTATAAAAATACATGAGATGGGCTCATGAATTTCAAAATGGTTTGCCTAACTCGATACTTACGAGGGCTCTAAAATCGGGACTCCCTGGACATTTACCTAGTGTACCTAATGTATAATGCGGGACTGTTTTTATCGACTATAAATAAGTTATCAGGGGAAATATCAAAGTGCGAGTTAACTTATTCAATTTTTTTGTAAATTTCTTATGTCTTTTTGGGCGTGTTTTTCTCAAATATAAAAACAAAAAGTGTTAAGTACTCACCTAAATACCGCTACATTTTCATCCACATTCATTAGTTTTCTAACTACAGCATGCCGCCTTTTATGTTCTTCAAACACTTTTTTTCAGCTTGTGTTTACTTTAGGGAAACCGAAACAAACTTGAATTCTTGGAAACTCATCTGAAATAGACAATCAACTATTATCTTGCCAAAAAAACAAAAGTTATTTAATTAAATAATACAAAGAACAGAATAATGGGCTTTATTTTTTGTGTAGTGTTTTTTCGTGTTTCTATTTTGTAACGGCCCCACACTGACAAAGAAATATGTCGTCGTCAGTATTGCTCTTTGATAGTAACATCAAAATAAATTTTAAGAGCAATATACTGCTGGGTGTCCACTTGAAATTCCGAACATAGAAAGTGCAGAATTGAATCGTGGTTTTGGCTACGATTTTTTGTGTTTTTAATTGCAATTAAGAATTACTATTTAATCATAATCGCTACGACAGCTTAGATTATTGTTTTACATACTGATATTTTATTGAAAATATTAACTACAGTTTTTCAGGCTGTACTGCAAACTTATATTATGAATTCGATCTTCCCAATTATTAAAAATTATGCTCAATTCTTCTGTTTTTGTACAAAACCCTTGTAAGACTAATCACGGAATCGTACTTATATAGTACTGCTACATGCACGTAGCTTTTAAGTACTTGTACATGTATTCACGGAAGTAATATAGTCAGGTTGAATAAGGTCAAAACATAACGTATATTTCCGTTATAATGGCAAATTCCAAAATCTTTATGTTAACACTTAACACTATTTTGCGGAAAAAAATGTGTCGTCAAGATCAAAGTTACAAAGTTTTATCAATTTTCTTACTGCCAGAAAAGAAAAACAAATTTTGGAAGTTATTACAAAACTTTTAGGTCTTCTACATAAATTTGGTTCATAAATAGGTTAACGGAACCAACGCAGTAAAAAATTTCAAGTGAAATGACTGTAACAAGATTTGAAATAAATATTCTAATAGAATTCAGCACATAAAAATCTTTAATAATTTTTGTACGGTCCTGCGTGCATTAAATATTGTAGCTTTTCTTCAAAATTAAAATTATAAATGATTATATCATGTCGATAGATATTTTTTTTGCATGCAAGGAAGATTAGGGTGCGCTATTAGCTTAATCACTGTAAGAATAGGCTTCTGCATGTGCGTCGGCGAGGATAATAGGATAAGCGCTAGGTTCACGTATACGTGACATATTCAACAGTAAAAATGTGCAAATTTAACTATACAAAGTTGTTTTTTCAAATTGTTGAACGAGAAAAAAATTTAAGTATATGTTTTTCTTCATAAAACTTATGTTTTCGGATTTGGCACACTTTAAAATTTGTCTAGCAGTACTGGACAATAAATCTGTCAGAGTTGGATTTGTTTGTGTAACAAAATTAAAATTCTATCCGAAGTAAACTGTTTCTAATAAAATATAAATGAAAGTACATAAATAAGCGATTTGTTGACGAAAATGAGTATATTTGCCAAGCTTTCAGCGTCAGAAAGATTCTGAAAGAAGCAATCTTGTTCTCGCGTTTCGAACTATTCCCTTTTGGACCCTGCTTGTGAAGCTTTGTCACATGGGGTGACATGTGTTCATGACACTTCTGTAAAGCCGCGTCGAATGCATGACGGGAAATCGATACAAATATTAAGGCAAACAAAACAGCGACATGGCGGCCGACAAAAGCTTTGCCAAATAATAGAGACGTCGTCAAAATGACGATAATTAAATTCGGGCGCCCGTTGCACCTGCAGCATTACACTCGTCAATACAATAGTTTCATCTTTCGTAAATAACACACTATACAAGTTCAATAATTGTTTATTGCCTAGTGCAGCGCATTTTGAGCACTTTTGGCAGCCGTTAATCAAAGTTCATTTGTAATTAGCGTTATATTGGAATTCGGAATAGTAATGGAGGTGTCAGAATTAATTTATAACAGTGCAATTGTTCAAGATATTAATTTCAACGAACTCAACCCTCCTCCCCTTACTTTTAGAACTGTATTATTTATTCTTTCAATTTACTGATTACGAACGAATAGTTTCTGAGTGAAGTACCATCAATTAATGAAGAATACAAAACCTAATCTTAGTTTATTTGATATGTTAAATGTGATAAATAAATCAGTATCTCCAAAATTGAGAGAGATTGCTAAAAACCCTAACATGATTTTCTTTATTGATAAGAATTATTGTGAGTTATGATGGTTACTTGTATATTAATCGATAATCTGCAATATAAATTTGTTTTTATCACATCAGAATCACAAATTCTCATAAGCCATAAACAAATTAATAATGACAACTAAGATACAAACTAAAATATATGAAAAGTAAAAATACTACAATATTTTATCATAATTTAAGGAGAATATAAAATACGTCAATCTTTCGGGTCGTAAAATATGCAGGAATGTGCAAAAAGTAATTTCTTTGAAATATTTTCCTGATAAACTCAATTTTCTTGCCTCTGTATCAATGAAGCAAAACAGTGTATAAATACTAATGAAGGCTATTGGCTGATTTACGTATGTTCTAGTTATTTTTAAATTACCTATTTGTGTTGATTGAAATTGTTTGAAATAACCCACGCGCCTAGTGATAAAGCGCGAGACTATATTACCAACACATGTCTACATATTCATTGAAGACAATATTATCGTAAAATATTGTGTCAATAGAATGCTTACAACAATAGATTACAACTATGTAGTACTGTTTGAGTATTTGCAATTTTATCGTAAGTAAAAAATGGGATATGCGTTTTTTTTATTGCTTTAAGATTATACGACTACTAAGTCATAATTAAATCTTGATTTTTCAAAATTAAATACGAAATGTGAACATGTAATTCAATAACTTTTTAAGATCATTTTTATCTGGTTTATTTCATTATTTATTTACTAAAAATAATTAAGAAGTATCATTTGACTTGAGTTTTCGCGTCAAATAAATCTAGCAATAGGGCATATAACAACTGTCTGCGTTGTTGCTGGTGTTCAGTGTTCATCTGACTGAGGGGCGAATCCACAGTCCACTGTCTCGAATTCAAATGGGTGATGATATTTTAATTTATTTTACTAAAATTTTTGCTTTTTTTATACGTTTTTGGCAATAATATTTCTTTATTTCTTATATAATGTTTGTCATTCAACATTATTCCATAAACGAATATATTTCAACTCTGATTTTAATCTTATTAACAATGAATTCCAAGCCCCAATTTGAAGATTTTTGGTTTCATAAAAAAATAAGAAGTCAATTGAACTTTAAGCTCATGGCCCCGAAATTCACTAAATAATAATTGATATGTATTTACTACATATAACACCTATAGGTAACTAATTTTTATAAAATCCTAAATTGGAGCCTAAGTACAGTTTATCAACGAAATTTTAATGCGTTAATTTAGAGCAATGTGAATGCTGTTTTTGAAGCTCAAAGTATAAACACTAACTCCTAATTTCGTATTGTGAATGAGGCTTTAAGGTTTCGTTTACCTAAAAATGAATCACTGTTGTCCGCATGTCCGTCAAAACTCTTTTTTCCAGAAATTATTGAAGATATCAAGTTGAAATTAATACCAAAGTCTACAACCTCAAGTTTTTTATTCAGTGTATTAAAATTATTCAACCTTCGAAAATGTATTACTATATTGACACACATCAAAACATATCGCATACTTCCCGTTGACAAAAAATCTTGATAAAAATTGAAAATCAGTAATTTCTAATCACTACTTGATAAATTTGGTGTAGTTTCTTTCATACAGCGTACATGAAAGAAACCAAAAAATTAAATTAATCATCAGAGCTTATTTTTCAACACCTATTATAACGGTACGGATTACGGAATCTTCCGTTCTTATCCGTCTTCTTATTTATTGATACGTTTTTTTTTTTTCAAATCTTATATTCATAGTTTTCAGAAAATGGAGATTGAGTAATGTGTTTCCTCAAAAACAGTAATTGAATATGTTTAGAAGTTTGCTTTCAGTAGAACGCGAATAGGAAACTGTATATTTAGATACGTGGGGAACGTGATTTGATTTGCTGGGGTTGAAACCTATTAACTTGATTAGTACTGGAGTGTCCTTTCATCACGGTTTTGTATCTACTTCCAATATTCCTCGGCCATCGACTAAATATTAAATGAACTAACACACTCCATACAACACTAGATAATTGAACTAAAATGTTTATAAATGAATTAAAGCACAGTTAGGAACAAGAATTAGATTTTAGAACATATCTCGAAATACTTCGTGTCATAATGCATTATTTTGCACTCATGTTGCATAAGATGCTATTATGCAACAGGAGTGCAAAATTTTAAAACAAGGCCTACCGAGTCACGAAAATTGTTGCCCGAATGTCACATTAAAATATGTATTGTATACAAGTTTTTTTTACAGTCCTTAACTTCCAAATAATTGACGAATGTCTCTCGGTGTTGACGTTAATTTTACGCATTGTTTGCGATGTGTAAAACATTAAGTTTAAAGGTGCTCATGAAAAAATGTGTAATAAATGGCTTTCTAATATATTTCAGTGCGAAAATTATTTTCACTCTATCTACAGGTAATTATCCGTTAAAGAATTACAGATCATATATTTTCAGATCTCAAATAGATTTTCTAATGAAGTTTACAGAAATATTCGAAGTTAGATTGCTTTCTAGTGGATTTAATTGGTTAGTAATGTAATTCTCTGTAAATTGTCTTGTGCGCAGAGGTTTACCGTTAAGAAATCTTATCGCTATAATCCGATAATGATTCGATGTCGTCGTTTTCACAATTCTTTGTGGCTTTACTCTTTAAGTTATAGGAATTGCACCTTTAATTACAATAGGTGATTTTTGTAAAGTAATAAAATTATTTTCGTAAAAAAGAGAAGTGTCATCGTATTTTACTTGGTACATTGCGGCTTATTTTATTACAGGCTTGCTAAGCATAAAGAAAATTCACAAAGCTCCTTTGAGATAGCCGTGTAGGCCATGTTCTTGGTTTATGCCGTTGTTGAATAGTTGTTAGACACACTGTAACTCACACCGAATTTTTTTCTCAGACTGTACCAGGTATAAGGACAGTCTGTACACAACTGTTCCCCAGGATTAAGCTGTATATCACTGTATTGTCAAAACGGCTTTATGTTTAGCCCTTCATAAAATTTTGCGAAAAAATGCAATTTCGAGAACTCAATTCACGCAAGAAATCTTTCACCCCCAGTTCACCCAAATATACAAAAACCTTTCCTGGAAATTCTAGATTTTCGTCAAACTTTTACATCTGCCAGAACAGCCCCTTGTAATTATGTTTATAAGATTTGAAAAATTATACTCTTTTAAGAACAGGCAAGCACAAAAAAGTTCGAAATATTATCTTGGGTATTTTACCGTAAAAAAATATATCAAAACGTTAATACATTTCCTGTGCCCATTTTCCTCACTGTACCTCTCATATGCAGTATAAAATCCCAAGTTTTATCGGAGAAGAAACAGGACACAAAAAATAATTACTGGATTTTTTTTATTTTTGTAACACTCATAATTTTTGGGAAAATTATGATTGCATGATAACGCCTTTGATTGGGCCAACATAATCTTCCTCACATGTCTTAGGAATATCCACATTTAACAGTACAGTTAATTATTTTTTTGAACATAAAAATAATCAATATTTTTGATGACATTAACTGTACTGTTGAATGTGGATATTGAAATAAGGGAATGCAGTTAAGTTTTAATTTTTTCCCCTCTGCAATATCGGTCCAAACTGGACCATCTTTAGGAGTGATACAGATTTGCATACTAGTGGACAATTTGATACAAAAAAGCTCGAAGTACTTACAACAGTCATTTGTTTAACAAGTATGAAAAATGCTAGATTTTGGAATGGGTAAGAATCCCAAAATCGTATTTTTTGCACGCATTAAACATATTTTTTTCTTCTATCGCAATTTATTATTAGATTCGAACTATGTAACGTGATTTACTTTTTGTACTAGTCCAAAAAAGTCAATGCTCTTTGTACAGTTGCCATGGCACTTTTGTATGTAGTGTAGTGTTACAATATAGCGAATATAATTGAAACAATATGATATTTTTGGACTGAGATCACATTCCCCATTTAAATTTCTTTACTTTAATGCGCTAGTTAACAATTGTAAAAATTTTAAAATTCAGTCCCACAAAAAATCTCTGTTACCGCCTGTTTACCTAAAACTACTCAAAACCTTTTCCTTAGAATTCTCGTTTTTCATCAAGTTTTGACATCTGCTGGAGCTATCCTTGTAATTAAGCGTATTTGAAGCAGAACAAAACTAAATGAAAGTTTTGAACTTTCAAAAATATAAAAACAAGAACCCCAACAGTTTTCTGTGGAAGCTTAGTGGAACCCTGGGGTTTCGGAGAACTCAGTTTGAATAGCCCTGTTCCTCAAGAATTTAAAATGCAGAGATAATTTGATAAAAACTTAAATCAGGGACAGTAATTTGAAAAATTTACATTTTAAGATAAAATTTACGACCGGCAACCAAAGAGAAAATTAACGTTTTTCCTAAATCTGCTTCACTTTACTAATCGGAAAATCCAAAAATTGCTGGCAAACACAAAATAAACACCGTTGTTTGTATTTTGTATTTTTTAAATGATAAATTCAATTTCAAATCGATATTGAATTATTCAAACCACACTGCAGAAATTTTTTTATATATCAGTCATGCTTTCAGTAGTGATTAATATAATTTGAATATTTATAGTAACACTAACCTTATGCTATTTGGTTTGGCCATGCTGGTACCTACATTCTTTTCAACACAAACAAATGTCCCTTAAATCCACTATAGTTTATAATTAACACTAGAAATTTGTTACTAACAAATTAAAACTACAAACTCCACTTGTAAAAGTTTGTTGAGACAATTGAATTATGACAGATGAGATTTTACTTGTTTCCGAAGTGTTGCCAACTTACTAATTTAAAAATCAGCAGAAAATACTTCCGGATTTTATTTTATTTTCTTAAATAAGGTTCACCGCGAAGAAGATTGTTTATTATCTAATAAAAATTGTATTACAAGCTCTTTCAAACTAAAACGAATGAATAATAGCAGCCGAGGCTTTGCACTTTGCAAACTATACGTGAACCGTTTGTTAGGTTATTTGTTAGATCATAATACTTGAGGTTACACTTTTGTTGCATAAATTACTATTTCAGTATTTGATTTTATCTTTATTGTTGGAAATGTCTAAAATTTTGCCGGAGCAAAGCAAACCGTTACGTGTTCCCAACATTTCCAACGTATTGTACATACAACAGGATGTTATTCACTCCGATTGATACCATTTTCATCCTTAAAGTAAATAGAATCTCATAGACTTTTAGATGATTTTTGTGTGCATTACATGAGAAAGCCACGAATCTAAACATTTTGAAGAGAGGAAGAACAATACTTTTATTATATATATATGCCATTACTTACGAAGTTCTAAAGATATAAGAGCCGCATCTGTGTGTTGAGATTTCTTGATACTAAGAGTTGTTCAACCATTGCGCAATCGGTAGACGTCTACATTCATTCTAGATTTGGATTATACAACACGAATCTTTTCACATACAGTGTGTTCCATTTAAGTGATGATGTGGACAATTTATTTTTGTAAATGAAAAAATGGCTCAAACAAATTTGTTGAAACAATTGAATACTGACAGGTGCGATTTTACAAGTGTTACCAACTTGGAAACTTGAAAATTAGAAACCGCTGAGAATATTTCAGCTTAAAATAATTCTGGATGATTTAAGTACTAATTTTGGAAATAAAATACTTATTTAGCAAACTGGGAGTTATTGGTTACAAAAAATGAGAAAAAATTATGGAATGCTTCAAAATGACTTACGATAATCGAAATATTCAAATTTGGTTTTACAATACTTCTAATTCATGTTTTAAGAATGTCGTGAAAAGAAATGTGTAAAATAATGAGCTAAATTTACTACTACTACGTACGTTTGTACATTTATATAATAGTTAGAATTTTTCCTAAGCCTTTTTATCTGCAAAAACCTGATATCCTCCCATGTTGAATGCCTAAGCCAACGACTACGTGGGACACACTGTATATTCCGAGATGGCAAGCATTCATTACACTGTAAAATAAAAGTGAGTTTCTTCGAAATTTCGTCGGTCAACATGTTCAACAACGAATATCTCAGGAAATAAAAAAATTAGTAAGAAACTTTTCGAATAAAAAATATGTAATTTTCTCTGTACAAAAAAATGACATTCAGAAATTGGGGTATTTCAATTGAATAAGTAACTTTGACACTATAAAAAATATAAAGAAACGTGTCCTAAACCACGATCTGAATTTTGAAATAGGCAGTGGCTCAACAGGTTGTAATGTGTCGTTTATTGCTTTTTTATTTTTGTGTATTACATTGAATTTAAGCATCAATTTATTTCCTTAAAATGATTTTCATAAAGTTAAAATTTATTAACATAATAATAAAAACATTTTGTTATGCAGACAGGCTAAGGAAATGTGAGTTATGAATAAATTATTTTAATCGGACATGTTTATTAATAAAATCTAGTTTGCATAAATATGTCGCTCATAATCTGAAATTTTAATATTTATTTATATTGTCGGTAATCTATTTACTTTTTCGGATAGCCTATCACTTACGTCCGATACGGTCTATTTTCATGGCAGCTTTTATTGAAGAACTGCAAGATATTTCAAAGCTTTTATCAATAATACAAAAATTAATCAAAACAGAAATTTCAGTTTAATCTTCGATAATAATAGTTTTTTTCTTTTGTCTGATAATTCGACCGATTTCTTGGCTTGAAATTAATTGAATTAAATATTTTTCTTGATTTGACGTTTTTTTTTTTGCAGTGATACAAATGGACAATAATGATAGTCGTCTGTCAGATACTGAGGAACTCTTGGGCAGTAGAAATACCAATGAACATTATGTTCATGGGGAAACAGCGCTTCCAACATGCAGTACACCACCTGCAGCATCAAATACCAGTATCCATGAATCCTCCAAATCGGTGCCGAGGCCGTCGACACCCCAAACTCAACCAACCGCCGAAAATAAGCATATTAATTTAGAGGTAAAAAATTATTACTAATTAATAAAATATCTATCCATTGAATCAAGAGATCCAATTCATTGAAATATTTAATGTTACAAAAATAAGACCTTGGAATCTCTTTTGATGAATTTGGCATGGTAACGAGACTGTTAGAAATTCCGGTATGTGCTTTCTATCTGATTATTTTTGTCAATAAAGTTGTTTGTTGTACTTTCAAATCACCGCTTGCCGCATACCATTAAATGCTTGTTATTCCGTTTGAATTGAGCCGCAAAAACTGACAATATCCTTTTATTGTTTTCTTTAATTTACGGTCTCCCGTCAAGACGGATGTAAATCGATAAAAAATAACAAAGTTTGGTAAAACATTCTTCACACTTTTTCGTACATTTCAAAACTATTTTCAATTTTCGAAAAGATCATACCATAAACGTATCGTCTATTCCCTTCTGGGACCAACGGACGTATTGCTGATTTCCGAACGTATAGTTTGATTCAAAACGCTCCTACAATTCTCTGTAGAAATCATGGACGTATTGTTAATTCCCTTCAGGATCCTTTAGAGATCACTGACGTATTGTTACTTCCCTTTTGGAATAACAAACGAACAAACCACTCTCCGCATTCCTTTGAATGCTTTTATTCCGTTTAAATTGAATTACTAAAATTACAATATATTTTAATATTTCCTTCAGATTACGGTCTTCCGCCAAGACAGTCGTAAATCGTAAATATCGATACAAAATAACAAAATAATGTTATTTTTCGCTTTTTTGTATCATCGATTAAAATCACGGGCGTATCTTCTATACCTTTCAGAATTACTGAAACTGTTGTTGATGTCCATTTTAAATATATACTCGTCAGAAAACACTGACGTATTGTTGATTTTCATTTGGGATCATGGACGTATTCGTATCGTGTATATATTTTAAGAATGATTGAAGCTATTGTTGATTCTCATTTGGGATCACGGTACTTATTGTCAATTTCCTTAACTAGAAGCTTATGCCTAAGGTATGACTGTTCTCAAAAAATTCCAAAAGTTTTTGCTGTTATAATGTTCTAAAAACAGTAGTGATTAATCTAAATCAAAATTATTATATATATTTTCATTTAATTATCTTTATGGTCTTGATAAGATACGAAAATAACAAAAAACAAATTAACGAAGATTAGCTATTGATTGCTTCGAGCAGAAAAGCGGCTTCGATTGAGCACGTCACAGCGAAAAATATTTGATTCATACTATCCGGTCGGCATTACCATATCAAAGGTGCGCGACTTTTATAATTTCATACACATAGTTTTGTTGTTAGTAACCGCTACAAAAAGACCAAGCCATTTATGTTTTAAAATTCGATAAAAAGAGAAAGATATTAAGCTATCATTTTGTTGGAACTGTTTTATTTAAAACGTCATTTATTGATATTAATATAGTGTATAATTTCATGAATGAAAAGTTTATATTAAATTGTTGATTTTGTTATCAAAAACATTATCCGAAAATGATAACCTTCTTGCACAAATTAACAACCATAATTTTATTAGTTGTCTTTGTAATTTCATTCATAAAGCATCTCCGTTGTTTTTAGCTGAAGCAAATTTTCATATTTATAAGAAACAAAGAACGCTTGAAGTATTGAAAAGAATTGGAATGAATTAGTTGAAATGTAAGTAGTATTTGTTTCCGGTAGGTAGGTAAGCCGTAAGCAGTCCGAAGTACTGAGTACGCGGTAACGTTGTACGCGCCTGTTGCACATAAGTGTTATATATTGTGGACGTGAGTCCAATGGACGCCAAAGCTGGCGGCACATCAAAAGAAACGAGCGAGAGCGCTGGTCTCCTCACTCGTTGACCTTGAAGTGGTTTTTCTCTTTCTAACACGCGTAAATGGCGCATAGCGTTCAACGTTTCGTCTCTGTCTGTAGTTTCTCTTTGATAAGCAAGCCGTGGTACCGATTCGGTTTGTTTCCCTGGTATCTTCAATCGGCCGCCGCGCTCAGATGAATCTTCGTTCTCTTTGGGTTGCCGTTGCCGACAAATCAAGGTCATTGTTTTCGTGTACATGTGGCGTCTTGTCTTACTGTAACAACGAATAACTAATACTTTTCTCTGTTCTTTTCATTCGACACTTTTTCTATTTCTTTAATTTTTTGTAATGTTTTTTTCTTCTTAATTTCAGGAATTTTCTTGTGATGTTTCGATGGAAGGTGGAGTGTACCGCGATGGCCAAGAATTTTCTTTCACATTGTACGACTTCGATGGTCACGGTAAAATTACCAAAGATGTAAGGACATTCAACCAGGAATGCTAATTAGCATGAAATTAATTTTTTTTTTGTGTATAGGATATAGCTGGCCTGGTAACTACTATTTATGAAACTCTGGGTTCTTCGGTAAAAGTTCCTCATTACGGTAGCAAGACAATAAAAGTAAAATTAACAGTATCACCGGATCAGAGGAAGCGAATGTCGGCGACTGTAATCGACCACAAATCGCCATCTCACGGTAGTCCAAGTCAGAGTGAACAGCATCAGCAAGAAAACAGACCGAAGGAAGACAGCGTGAACGACAACACATACGTCAAGCGACATCGGCAGACACAGTGCAGGCGACAGAAGCGGGGACGCGACGGGGAACGGGAACATATTTGCTGCAACGTGGATGTATCGGATGCTGAGCCTGACTACAGCGACCACTGCAGCAGAGTCTCGGAAGATGAAATCACGGAGGACGAAGGTGAATGCTCGGAAGACCAAATGCCCAAACATCCATCGCGTGAGAAAATCAAACCGAGAAGATATCAGAAAAACACTCATTTTAGACATCCAGCACACTTTGTACCCAGTGCTCATGTCCATCCGTACTCAGCTCCCGTACTATGTACCAAAGCCCGACGAAATAAGAAGAAATCCAGCTCGTTACAGCGAAAAGAACTACTCGAAATTATTCAGGCTAATATGGAAAAGAACAACCATAGTTTTCAAACCAATAGGTCAGTTTAAAAAACATTATAATAATATAACAATATTAATCATTGTATTTAATTACAGCAGAAAACAACACTATCCAGCCCATGTTAACAATGAAAATGAGCAGACTTTTCCAGTAGAACATAAACCGCATCGACATAAACATAGAATTCCACATGATTCATCTGCTCAACTTCAATGTCTTGCTAACATCGTAAATTCCGAAAATTGCTATTTGGATTTGGCGACTTTACAAGATGAAACGCATGTTTCAACTGATGGCCAAAATCTTTATAAACATGTACCTTACTGCCGTTACGACAAATTGCTTGGAGCTGTCGTCTGCATGTCAAACCCACAAAAATCTCAAATGACTCCGTCTCCTTGTAGACATAAAAGACACTATCGTTCACGATCTCACGACTTGTCCCAAGTGCCTCTACGGTATAACTTGTTAGAATCTCAAAATAACAATGCAAATGAAGTGAAAAGTGAGGTGAGAGAAAATCTCAATAGCTCAGCAAAAAAAACGAATACTAAAGTCAAATCATGTGACACAAGTTTTGAACAACCGCCAACTCCATTCAAAAAACAAGTGAAAAAATTTCCTCAAGTAGTAGTAGGCCATTCTTCTTCCCCTCACCATTTGAAACATCGGAATCGGCAAGAAGATCAGGCTAGAGCGATGGCTCAAGTTGTGCGTTGGTTGGAGCAAGAGTTTTCATCAAATGTTAACGTGAACATTAACAAGAAATCTGATACAGGCAAGAAGAATAAAAGTAATCCACGAACATCTCCGAGTGTTTCAGCAGCTGCAGTTGAGCGGCATGAGCATCACCATGTTCACGAACATATTCACCACCACTACCATCACTATCAAGAGACCCCCGTAGTTGTATGACAGCTCATGCAAGTGTTAGCTCGAACTTTTAAACTTCAATTGACAGAGCTGTGCGAAACTTATGTCCTCCAATCAGTATTGAGAAACATGTGAATTTTTTCCATAAAACAAGTATGTTTATATTTTTAAAGTACTTAATTTGGTTGAAATAGTCTGCAATAAATGTGTGTAAATCGTCAAATACTCAGATATGCGGTATTTTCTAATGTAAATAGTTAATGAATCCTGACTAGTCTTATTTTTATTAAATACAAGAAATTATGTTACAACTACAGTTCAAAGTCGGCCTAACAAGTCAGTATTTAATTATAACTTTTAGTTAACTAAAAATTTAAGCTTAGTAATTGTCAGATTTGAATAAGCATTTAAGAACTAACGCAGTGTTGGATAAAGTAACATATTTTTGAATGTAGAAAGTATTTCGCTATGTACTGCTCTGTGATATTTTTGAAATGGTTCTTTCGAGCTTTAATTTCATTTTTTAACAACCTGCTTTTGGAAAATGTATGAGGAGCTGAAATGCAAAGCTGAGGAAATCACAAAAATATGTTTTCTCTTAATAAGTCCATTATTTACTTTTAAATCCAATTAAGATATTTCCACTTTTAGTTTGGATATAGTTGTTATTGCACTTTCACCCGAGATCTCTCCTGGAAATCAGACGAACAGTCATTTCTAGAATAAATTTTATCAATATTAATTTGTCATGGTGATACAAATGCTTTAATAAAAATAGAATCGATAAATTGAAGAAAATAATGTATTCCAAGCATTTTATACATACTCACTAGTTCAGGAGGCCCCCATTAAATATTGTGCGGAAGGATTCCAACGTGTTTCAATCAGACACTGTATTTTGGTGATTTTCTCAATAATAACACTATAATGACGTAATATTTGAGGAGGTTCGAGTGTGGGTACACAAATTAGGAAATCGCTTCAAAATTGCTTAAAAGATAGTTGAGTATGTTCTGAACTGAAAAACACAAAACTAGAACAGTTTTAACGTTATAAGGCCTCGTCGTTTTTTATTCATTGCTTCTTTCAAACATTGGATGATTTTATTTAAAAATAAATTTTCGATAGAAAAATCCACAAAATTTTCAACTAAATAAAAAAAAATTAATTAGTGCATAATGCACTGTGATGCATGAATGGATGATTGCAAATGAAAGGATTGCAGATTAGAAAAATAAACAGACTTAACACAATTATAACTTGTTCAACCGCCACCACAACTAATATTGTGATCTGTTGTCAGCGTAGCGCTTCCCTTCTCTCAAACGCACTTCCGAGTTCGACCTCACCTACTCTGTACTAAGTGGACAGGCTGAATTATTACATAATCTCAATTCACTCTATCATACCACTGGTATAAATGTTTACATATCAAAAATTGACACCTTGCCGAACATTGTAAAATAGTAATTTATGCAATGTGAGTGTAAAGTTGAGCATTATGACTTGATGCCAAGTATTTGATGACGAGACTAGTAATGAAAATAAGACGCGAGAAAATCTAACTTTGCGCACGGTCGTAGAAAAATACTTTTTTGGTCGGCAGACTACTAAATTTTGAGTTTAGAGCATGTGCAACTGATGACTGTCCAAGTTTGAAGTGATTCCCCAATCTTTTGCATCCGCACTCGAAACTCCTTTAATAAAATTAGTATTGCATCGAACAGATAGAGTTTAGGTTTGCGTCAAATTTGAAAATTCTGATTTGTGTCAAGCGATAGTAACAAACTATATCAATAACTCATCCTAATTGAATCATTTTTAGAATATCGTAACACTGCGTATACAATAAATTGAAGTTTATAGCGATATTTGAATAATATATGGTATATCGCTGCTTAAAACTATTTTCTACCTACCTCTTATAAAATAATGGATACCAATAGCATTATACCAACGGCGTTTCAATCTTGTGTTAATTTTACTGAACACTACATCTGTTTAACGTTCTAGATAGTAGTCGTAAGTGTATAAATTTATTTTTTTAATGTTAAATCTTAAAATCGGTATTAACGAGTGTTCAACAACTTTAAGCAAGTATTAAAAGTCAAAATTTGAACAAATATCTTAGATATTTGTACTAGTGTAAGGTTAACTGTTTTTAATTTAACTCTATATATTATTTAATTCAGATTTTATTGTATAGTTAGTTTTTAAAGTTGTATTACAATATTTTAATAACATATTTATTGAATTAATGAATGAATAAACTGATTTTTTTCATAAAAATTTTGAAACTATTTTATTGAATCACTTATAATTATTTTGAATTGCTCTTACAGTTAGTATATTTTTTTTAATTTCAAGCCTTAGAATGAATTGCATATAAAAATAGTGTCGCTGTTTGATTACGTAATCGAAATACAAATTGTATCAAGTACACCATCTAGTTTTCATAAGACACACTAAATATTAGTTAAATATCAACAATATTTTCTAAAACTTTAATTTTTTATAATTTCAACCCTTCTTGTTGAAGTAATTTAAATATTTGACTTTTTGTAGCAATTAATGTGTCTTTAATTGCGTGTCAAATCTGCAAATCATTGCATACAAGTTTATTGAAGACCGACATAAACTATGACATTTTTCAGTAAATAGAAAGAGTTATTTTTATTCAAATATGAATATTTTAATAATCATTAAAAATATTTAAAAAATTAATGATGGATCTCATGAAAATAAGAAAAGCAAAATATTTTTAAATATTATTATTACCATTCTGTTCCAAATATATATCAAAATTTACTTTGCTAGGGGCAACGGATGTTTGATCAATAATTTATATTAATTTAATAAAATCTATATATCAAGTATCATTCATCATAAAATATTCTAATGGTGTAAACTAGTAAATTCACATAAATACGTCGTAGGTGATCATATATGGGCGCGTAAATCGGTAGTTTTGCGTAATTAATTCTTCTAATTATTAAGAGCTGAAGTAATCTTAAAAGGAAATCTTCCAAAAAAACAGTTGAAACTCACAATATCATTTGAAGTGAATATTAACGAAAAATCTAAAAATAAGTATTTTTAAAATATTTTGGCCCAGCGCCAATTAGTTATTTATATGTTTGTTAACCGAGATTGAATCATGCTCCAGTTACATTGTTCATTCTTTCACCGACCTTTTTTGTTTTGTTTTGCCATCATTTTCTAACAATTACCCCAAACTATTTCATTTCATACTAACAATGTATAGAACGTGGAGAGAAAAAGTTTATTTTGTAACTATGATATATTTATTTTGTATTTTTGCATTTAAAATTGTTGATTTTACAGGGGACACTTAGAAGAGCAGAAACTCCACTTCCAATGGCAGAATCTAAATCAACTTTACTCAACACTCTAACAGAATTGATGTTCGCTGATAATCGACCTCATACTTACAATGATCAAAGTATAAATATGATTGAGCCTGGATTATATCTTGGAGATGGGTTAGAATGAAATTAAATGTTACAGAATAATTTATCAATGTGGTAATTATGAAAAATATCCAGTAAATGTTTTTTCTTTAACTATTATATTCACTGGTTATTGATGGTAATTACCAGGTTTGCCGAAATTATTATGGCATGTCTCTAATTATAGCACATTTTATAATAAATTGATTGTTTAGAGCTGCTGCCTGTGATTTAAATCTGTTGCAAAAAGAAGGTTTTACACATGTGTTGAACATGGCCGAAGGATATGGTGTCGGTTGTGTAAACACAACTCCAAATTATTACAGACGGACAAATATTAAATACAAAGGTTTTAAAGCTTATGACAGGCCTTCTTTCCCTTTGGATACGTATTTCTTGGAGGCTGTTAAATTTATTGAAGAAGCAATGATGTCTGGAGGTATGCAAATGTCACATTTAAAATCCGCTCTAAACAAACTAACAAGTAGCCATACCAACTTCAAATTTCATTCTAATAAAATCAAATGAAACTGATGAATTAATTTGTTATTTTAGGTAAAATTCTTGTTCATTGCGTTATGGGTATATCCCGTTCTGCATCAATTGTAATGGCATATTTAATGATCACTAAGAAAATCCGTGCATCCCAGGCTTTGAGATATGTGTACTTACGTCGCATTGTACAACCAAACGATGGATTTATGGAACAACTTGCTAAGTTCAGTAATATGCAAGAAAGGGCAAGAAACTATAAATAATAGATTTATACGATATATTCATTTCGATATTTATGTATAACGAAAACGATATTGTTCAGTATGCTTCGAAATTAACGAAGATGCCTTAATAAAACGAGAAATGTACATTTATAACAATAATTGTATATTTATTTAATAAATATTATTTATAACACAGATGTACAAATATCTTTTTTGATTTTACGTCACAGAAACTTTAACAAAAAAAGATTTACATTAAATATCAAAAAATCTAAGTTTTCTAGACACATAATTTGTCTAAGATTTTAAAAAGCAACATGAACTTGTTTTTCAAGCTGAAATAGTAATTTATGCAACAAGTATGTAAACTTTAAAATTATGACAAGGTAATTGTTGACGGAATGTCATAATGCTTTTTTATACTCTTGTTGCATAAATTGTAATAATTCTAAAAATTAAACTAACAACATTGAGATAACATGAACAATAAAATATTACGCTAAAAGCAATAATAGAAAATTATTTAAAATAATCTTCAGTGGAAGTAATAGTAGCTTCAACTAAAAGACCAAAATCTAGTTCAGCCAAACTGGCTTTAGCCGTAAGCAAATCTAAAAATGTATCCAAAGGAGATAGTCTATCAGCAGAAGGAAATGCAGCTAAACCAAACTGATTCGTTCGCAGACGTTGCAATCCTCGAGATCTAGGTTGATTTCCTTCTACACCTGAAAGAATATTTAAAGCATGCTCTCTTGCTCTCAGCATTAAACTTGCAGGGTGTCCCCATGCATTCAACAATCTCTTAGCTCTAGATCTTGGGAGGAGAGAGAGTAGTTTTAATTTTTGGAGCACCCCTTGTCTTGTGTCATCAGTATCTTGAAACAATATTTAATTAAAATGTTTAGTAAAATAACAATTATTTCCAATTACCTGCCATTATAACTTTCATGACATCAACTTGTAATTCGAAAACATTCCTGTGAACATACTGAAGAAAAGTGTTGAAATTTAAAGTACGATAGCCTAAAAATGTAAAGAATGATGTAAAACCCTGCGGAAGAGGAAAAGCAATTGATTCAACAGCTAGATAATATCGTTCCAAAAGCGTGAACAACAAAAATCGTTTTTCATCTTGTAAATGATCTCTACAACAAATAAAACTTTTATTAAATTTCGGAAATTGCAGCACATCAATAAATTTATTACATTAAAACAAATCCTTTTTCGTGTTCATGTTTAGCGTCCACATTTGCACTTCGACATAACAACTGGCATAAATATTTTGACTGCTCTAGTTGCGCTGCAACATATCTGGTTGCAACTGCATGAACATGCATTGGAGTTTGTGATTGCCATTGTAGTCTGCTTAAAGTATTATTTCCAAGGCTATGTTTCAATAAATGCATACTTATTTCGCGTAGATTCTGAAAGACACCGAGTTTATTAAACCTTTTCTTTCTAATGCACAATTCAGTGGCGGCTTGTGCAGCACAAGAATATTTTTAGTCTTTATTTTCAAATTGTGTAGTAGGAAATAAACATATTTACAAAGAAAATTTATTCAGTAACTTGATAAAGTCCTAAAACAACAAAATCAAACCAAAATTGTTACAGTTCAAGCCCGATTTATTAATTTAAAAATGATTCGGCACTGTGGGAGCAGCAGTTCACTCTTTTCCTCACAGCCTTGCGAGCTGCTTCTTATACGCGCTTGCGCACAACAAACATCACGTCGCTGGAACTCTAAAGCGCACAGTTCCATACAAAGATTTTTATATTTTTTTCATAAACTGAAGAAAAGTTCAAGAATTATATACTGTACAAATATAAATAAAGAAGAGAAGAAAGGAATCATTACATTAAATGTTCTCACTAATATCAAGTGGAACTAGAGGGTGTTGCAGTTCCGCAGTACACAAGCCGCCACTGGCCTAATTTATAGATTGCATTATCATTGCATAGCACAGAAATGGAAATAGCATAGATATTTGCATCAGAAATAACTGAAATAAAATATTATATGTTTATGTATTATTAAGCGAGAAACACAGAGTAAGCGTTTAAACGAACCGAAAAATTACAGAAAAACAGGAATACTGATAGATTAACGTCAATAGAATAGAAATAGAACAAGAAATAAAATATGGTCAATTGATGTGCCATTCTTTGATATCTCAATCCATCTGTAAAATTTACAAATGGTTACACGAAACTTGAAATTTTTAAATTTCGAATTTCTAAATTTTATATTACCAGAAATTTCAAATCAATGAAAAGTGGAATTTATATTGAATTTTTTAGATGCAATATCTGTTTTCTTTCACATGAATTTTTAATTTCTGCTAGTAATTTTTTTGGGATTCACCTTTGTGTGGTAATTCGCCCGAAAATGAAGCAATAGTGTTATGGGATATCCTACAGATTGTCACACCGTCCAAGACATTTTCACCAAACAAAAAAATAATCTAGTAATTTGAGAATTGTACAAAAATTCTTGAACTATCAAAAAAAGTTTAAAATTAAAAAATTATTTTGTAAATTACTTTTTTAGAATAAGGTAGTACATCCTCTTCAATTTTTGTTCGCATTCCATTCCTGTGCTATGAAAGCTAGAAATCAGGCCTTAAGATGTAGTAGCCTAAACTTACCACTGAAATAATATGTTCTTGTTTACTTGCAGTACAGCTCTCAAATTCATAAAACGGCAAAGAATCCATTTGATTTTTTCTACTGTTTTGAGAAGTGATTGTTGAGATATCTGTTGAACTGCCAAGTACACCTCCAGGAGAAAGAGGAGTACTTGATCTAGATAATGCTTCAGGCTGTAAAAAGAGTAAATTAACAAAAAATACACCACCAATTATATATTACCAACTTGGTAACACATGAGCGAAACCATAAGTTTGTCAGCAACATGACTAGGTTTAAACTTGGCTTTAGTTTTACCAGTTTGCAATAAATTTTCCCATAACCTCGTCCATAAATCAACTCTATATGGAACAATTCTTTGTTGGGGTGATAGTAACATCATTGCAGTGTTCCATAAAATGTCTTGAGATAATCGAACGTTATATTTATTCATTTTCACATCTGTATCCCTTCCAGGTAGAAGAGTAGTTACAGATAATAAATTTACGAGCTGACTTGCATCTGACGGTAAATTTCGTTGGACAGAGGCATAAGAACTCCCAATAAGAAATTCGCGCAAAAGTTGAGGCAATCCCAATGAAAGAGATTTTTGCGCAAAAGTTGATAGTAACTACAAAATATTATATTAGACATTTATAAAAAAATATAAACATAATATACCTCTCCAACAGCTTCAATTTCATTTCTATGAACAATTAAATAATGTAAGATCGACAATTTATTGTCTGTAGTTGTGTCACTTTTGAAAGTATCTACTAACTGATTTGTAGGAACAGTAAAATAAATTAAATCTAGAGTATTTAAATTAATTGTTAAATTTGTATCAAAATTAAGCGGCACTAATCGTAAGTCAACATTATCTTGATTTACAATTGGAGGAATAACAACATGACAGCAAGGCTCATGATTTATTCCGATATCCAGCAAATGTGTAAACAACTTTGGTATGAAAATTAGCATATGATGATCTGAAATAATATTTCAAAAAGAATTTTAGAAGTATTATAGAGTGAGAGCTGAATTTAAAAAATCGAGCCCATGAAGCTACAAGATAAAATGTAAACCATTTTTGCCATTCGTCCGCTTTTCCTCGGACACTGTTCTCTTTTTCATTCCATCTGTACCATTTATAAATGGTGAAAAGTAGAGAATATATTGAGTTTTTTAGATTTTTAATTTCTGCTAAAACATGAAAAAATAATATTTCGGGTATTTCAAAACATTAAAAAATAACCAGAATTCAATAATTAAAACTTCTTGAATTATCAAACAAAAAATTAAATTCAAAAAGGGTATCTGGGGTTATCCAAGGAAATTTTTCAATTGAAAAGTTCTCGAGATTTTGTAATGAATTCATGTACATACTGTCAACGTAAATAGTTTTAATTTTTTTAGATCCTTTCATTTTAAAAATGTATTCAGTAATAATAGCATACAAATTATAAGGATTTAATCAATCCCACAGAATATTAAAAATTCCGAAGTTTAAAACGTATCTAAATAATAAAAAAGGAACCTAATTAGAAGATTTCTTTTTTGTTTGCTCATTTTTATGTGCGTCTGGATCTATGAATGAATAAATGTATGGCAACTCTAGCTCATGAGGAAGTTGCGCTTGTCAGTATAGGGGATTTCCGGAAGTAGAAGAGATAGGAAAAAACTAGTAAAGTAGTTAGGTTCCCTTTTCGAGATTTGTTCAATGGTCTTTCTTTGTTTTTCGAGCAGTCATGTATATGCCTTACAATTCACGTACAATTGAAGAAATTGAAATATATGTTGACATTATTCCGGCACTTATTTGAGTAAAATCGATTTGCCAAATAATTTTTTTTTTTTATTATTCGCTTCAGATTTATTTTTTAAATGGAAACTATAGTAGACTATGACATAAAATAGAGACTCAAAAAAGAGCCTTAGTAATATCAATTTTTTTTGACGTGAAAACGTCTATTCGTTCGTTATGGCCGGTCAAACTTTTTTGTGTTAAAAAATATCGTTAGATTTCAATCGCTAATAACTCTGAGATTAATAATGCGATAACATCGGTTGAGGTCTCAATGGATAGAGCATGCCTGTACGTATTTGTTATGCAGTATTTGTTTTGCCTGTGACGTCATCGGGTTGATTATAGCACTAGATAAAGCACAGCTGACTCGTCCGCCATTTTGGAGCCCACTGTCAGTTGTTTTCCGTTTACCGATGTGTGAACTTTAATATAAATTAATAAAATAATTCCAAATGACGGGCTGTTCTCATTTTGAATTTCGAATTTTACTGTTCGATTGTAAAAGGCTGAGTGCATATTCAGAGTAAATGTCAGTAATATCGCAAGAATCTTTGCCCTTCAGTAATATTCTTAATGACTTGCTACTAAATTGTCATAATTTCCCGAAGTTTTGCAGTATTGCAAATTATTTGTTAGAGCACTACATTGTTGTGAGAAGTTTGAGGATTAAGAATTTTGAAAATTCAAACAAAAATGAAACCACCAGCTACAATTCCAAATAAGCTAACAAAAAAAATACAAGAAGCAAGTAATTGTATTTCATTCTTTTTGAACCGTATTTTAAATTTTTATTGTATTTTCTATGATTACCTTAACTGATATCTTTTAAAAAAAATTTTTTTTTGCTTATTATTATTTATTATTTAACCTGCTTTGACCAAAGCGAATATTCAGGTACCTAAGTACCTATCTGTTTAAATCACCATACTACCTACTTCAACTTCATAATTTGAATACTAAACATTTACAGATTTTGTGTAGAAAATTCATGCAAGCAGATAAATTTCTTAAAGAACAAGATGCACAACTGCCTGCTATTTTAATCTTGTTATTATTCATCTAGAAACCTAAATAATTTAGACAAAATCATAAAAATAAGGATATTAAACGTTTCACAGACTTGTCAGTGGGCTCCAAGATGGCGGACGAGTCAGCTATGCCTATCTAGTGCAGTAGGGTTGATGTTGGCACCTGTGCGTGATCGTTGTGAATTAGTGAATTATAAATTTGTGTAGTGTAAGAACGCGTTTAGCTAGGACGTTGATTCGGGTGTCATTGTAAAGAGCTTGAGAAGCACTACTAGGACTCAAAGTGAAACAATAAAAATATTTGTCGAAATATATGTAAAAAATACAGCGGAATACTGTATACTAGCACATTTTATCCTATAGATTCATTGGCTCGATTACATTTACATTAAAACCCTTTTAAACAGAATTCGCTGCATTCGAAACCTGTGTTGACCCAAACGAAAATTAGATAACTACAGACTTTTTAAAATTAATGTACATAAATAAAACATTACCTCTTTTGATTTAGTAAATGATTTTTACTTGGATATTTTGCATCTTTCGATCATTTTACACATATAACTACTTAATTAGTTTTCTTTTATTATACGGAAAGAATCATTATTTCGGCTTAAAAGGGTTTTACTGTATTATACATTTAAATAATTTACCATCATAAAGCATGAACGTAGGACAAATTTTCTTGGCTTCCACCCATGGTATGCCAGGTATAACACAATGAATAACACAACTGTGATGTAAGACAGTAACAGAATATGCAAAATGGACAGTAGTCTGAAGATCTTCATCCGTATTAAGTGAATTCAAAGTCTCACACTTGACTGGCTGATATAAATAATGATGACATATACAAACGATTCCATTCGAATTGGAAACAACTTGTAAATCTAGCGTAGAGTCATGGATGCGAAGAGGAACAGTATCATCTTCATAAATAGCTTGAAATACTGGTTGAGTTTCTGCCATATGTTGCAGATTCATTGGAATGTTCAACTAGTTTAAAATAACTTGAATTTATTCGAAAAATTATAAATTTTTTAATCCATTCATACATACAACAGTCTCATGCGGAAGATCATCGTGGAATTGTAATCCAGATAAGGTCGGTGACAGTTTCATACTTTCATGTATGTCATATTCTTCACCTTCCACTAAACAACGTATAGGTTTGCGATAATGTATGTAATATAATACTTGATGAGTGCAGTCCCATTGCGCCCAAACAAATGCTCTAACTAATAATTCATGAGTCAACCAAGTATTATCAATTTCAGTCATATCACTCATTTTTAACATATCAATTTGATACAACAACGCGCCTATAAATTAAATTGACATTAATGAAAGATTAAGTTTAATATTCCAGTTCATACATTCTTGATGAATTAATAATAAAAATTTCTCGGTAGGTTGTCTCTCATTTAAAACAGATTGTTTTTTATACAAAAACTGAATCATTATTTGTTTGGATTTTTCCAACTTGAAGTCGAGCACATTTTTATTTATTAAATTAATTAGATAAACTCTGTACAGTAGAGCATTTTCTGCCGTATCTTTTGTATTATTCTCATTTTCGTCTTCCAAATCTTTTGTTACTATTCCCAAAAGACTCCGGGAAGAGTTTACCGAAGCTTGAATAACATTTTGAGCATTATCAAATCTATAAATAGTTTCTAAAGAATTTGTAGAATATTCAAATATTCCAATTTTAGTTCTTTCATTTTCATTTGTAGATTCTATCCAAGAAAATAAAAGAGATCCATCTTGCTCTTGATTTAAAAGTCGCCAGTTAGTTGCCTCAACTAGAAATTCATAATAAATAAATTAATACAACAATATTTGCAATGAAATTTCAAATATTTCACATAATATTCTATCATATTTTATTTTGAATTGGCGCGAATATCAAATAGGACAGTCAAACATCAGAGTGCGCAGTTAAAAACAAGTATTTCTTTTCAAACTATGTATTATTATGTGACATTATAATTCCGTGTTTTCACTAAGAGTTAATTACAGACTGAATTGTTATTTAATACGTGTGTGTGAATATGAAAAAGTACTGTTTTTTTAAATTATATGTGGTAAAAATCAATACTTTGCAAAATAAGAATATTTCATAAATTATCAAGTATTACACCTATTTGATTAAAGCACTAATTTGAAAATTAACCTAAGGATTGAACTATGTAAATAAATATACCTGATGGATTTTCGTTCAATATCAGTGCACATAATTTAGATGGAAGGTTATCGTTTGACACCATGATAGCGAACAGCGAACTGACAGTTGCTGTATATTCAAATCGATTAATCCAATGATGAAAACCAATATGTCAGATATGAAATTAAGATTTTTTGGATAACATGATTACAAAAAGTGATATCATTTTTTAATTATTTCTAATAATTCGTGTTTGATAGAAAGTAAGGAGATAATTGAAAAAAAATCAGTAAATCTTAAAAAATATTTTTTCATCATCCTGTGATCATAGAATTTATTTTTCTAGGCTAGTAAAAATTTCGGATCAACTTTTAAAGTTGTAAATATTGAGTATACATGCGGCGCACAACGGCAGCAACGTGACTAAAGAAAAATGTATTGCGCAGGCGCACTTAACGTCATTGCTTACAGTAGATCAACCGAGAGCCATTTATGTGCGATTTGTTTTTAGCATGTGTTAGGTATTGAAAACTATTATTACACATTAATCAGTATATAATTCTGTAATAATATTTATAACATGAGGCCTACGTCGGCTTCAAGTGCAGGGACAAGTGTTCCTGCATTTTTATCAAAATTATGGAAAATGGTAAACGACCCAGAGACGAATCATCTGATATGCTGGAGTCCGGTAAGGTTCTTAATTTATTTATTAACAGATAATAGATTAATGAATCGGCTCAATTGGCTCATATTTATTAATTTTGTAGCTAAAAAGAACTTGTTTGGCTTCAAGTTTTTATAAATTCTGCAAATTAAATACATTCAGTATATTATTGTCTAGTATTGAAATTTAATGCTTTTATTTCGTAATTTATCAGGCTGAATATGTATTGAGTATTAATATAATCTAATGAGTGTACTACATAAAGTTTTGTTGTTTTAGGGAGGACATAGTTTTGTTATACAAAATGAGGCACAGTTTTGGTATTCGCTGCTCCCTATTTACTATAAACACAATAACATGTCTAGTTTTATCAGACAGCTCAATATGTGTAAGTAATCTCTGGACATATCCTCTATATCAACAAATATAAATAATTATCTAATTAATCATAGATGGATTTCACAAAGTCTCATCCGAAAATGGTGGAATGGACTGTGATAAGGACGAAATCAAATTTTTTCATCCACATTTTCAGCAAGGTCAGCCCAATCTTCTAAAACATATTAAAAGAAAGGTATCTATATATATTTTTCATCTTTATTGCATTGACCTAATTATTATTATTTATTTTTTTCTTTAGATACCATCCAGTAAAACATCTACTACTACAGCTGCAGAAGAAACTACAGTAAATAACGTTGACCAAATTAGTAAAGTTCTCGTTGACGTGAAGCAACTCCGAGGACGTCAAGAAAATGTTGATAGTCAATTGGTAGCCATGAAACAAGAAAATGCAGCATTATGGAGAGAGTTGGCTCTGTTGAGACAGAAACATATGAAGCAGCAACAAATAGTGAATAAGGTAGGAGTAGTAAATTTATTTCACTACATAAAAAATAATAATAAGACTGGATTTCTGTGAATCCTAATTTTCAAATGACTTGAAAATTTGCAAGAACATTCAAATAATCTCAGAAAAGAAACCCCTGAAAGAGTTTTTGGCCACTTCTAATGGAAGGGCTAATTGTTCACTACCACGACCAATTATTGTATCTATTTCAATCGGTTTTCCTTCTATCTTTTATGATCTAGCTAGTACCGTACACACGCAATTCATCGCTAAATATTTATTGTATCATGTAAAACACTATTGTATTGCCTACCAATTATAAAATCATGCAAAAAGTCGCAATATTCAAAAACAGGAGAGTTGATTTCCGCTCAAAATTAAAAATCACATGGCCAACTTCTACGTTCATGGAGGGCTGGAAAATTATAATAAAAATAAATTAGGGTATTAAAGATGAGCGTGCAATCGTGTGAGCGATGCACGGATTACGCATCATTACCGGCACAACATCAGTACATTCGCACATTATTTTCTTTTAAATTAATAATGAACGGAGGTGCTTTCATCTGCAGTTTATTCAGGATTTTATTTTTATAAAAATTTGCTGGTATTTTATAGATAAATATTAATATCGTTTCTGTGTTAGTTGATACATTTCCTCGTAACAATTGTTCAACCTTCACGGACTGGGTTGGGCGGTTTGGGAGTGAAGCGAAGATACCCTCTTATGATTAACGATGCAAAATATCCAAAACTATCAAAAACTGAATCAAACTTTGATGGTCCTACAATCCATGAGTTAGACCCGGAAACCGCACTCAATGATTCAATATTATTACATGATATTGCTGGCAGCAATAAATCTAAAATGGATAATCAGCAAATGAGAGTGGAGAGTCCCTCAGCAGAAAGTCTTGATTCTAACAATGTATTGCTTGATATTCCAATTGAAGAAACAGATAATTTACCCGATGATTCTTTAAGTCCTGACATGTTACTCGAATCAGATCCAAACTTAGAGGATGCAGAGCTAATTATACCTGATAAAGACGTAGGAAATTTGCTTGCTGATACAACTTTACCACTAGATACGAATAATGACACTTTCTCTCAAGAAAGTGATTTATCACAAGTTATTTCTGATAAAGATATATTACAAGTCGCTGAGCAAATATACAATCATAAAGAAGCGAACATTGAAGAACCAAGTTTAGAAGATGCGAAATTTCAAGTAATGAATCCTAATGCTATGATTAGTAATGTATCTATGGGATCAGGAGCTGATAATGCGAAAAATTATCAGGATAAGAGAAAATCAATGACTGTTTCTACTAAAAATGCACAGGATCTTACAAACTTCAAAATAAATGCAGGGTAAGAATTTATTTAATAATGTAATAATTTATTTTTGAACCTTTGATGTGCTTTTAGTGACAATTTTTGTATTGATGAACTGGATAACCACTTGGAAACCACACAGGGCGAATTAGATTCCATTAAGGATATGTTATTCGAAGGCTACCCTATGGACGCTAATGCCATATTGGGAGTGAGTATTTCAAAATTCGCGATCGCTAGATAAATATATTTTGTTACTCATCTACCCCTATCTCAGTCATTTTTTATTAGTTATTCAAATTCTCATTTTTATAATAAATAAAAACTGACTGTTTCCTTTTAAGTGTTTGAAGTAATACAACTTATTTATCAAGTAGACGTTTGGGATAAATTGGTAAAATATTTAGGAACTATATGTGTTGTTTTCCTCCAATAGAACTTAAGTAATCCATATGATGCCGTACCTTTGCAGTTATTTAATCCAAATGAAGATTTTCCATTGGATGTTCCACCGCTCACTAACCCAGAAGAAAATAAAAAAAGTACTACCGAAAATGGTGGTGAGTACAGATTATTTAACGTATATTAACTCCATAAAATTGAAATTTTACTCCTAATTTAATAAATGTATTTCTACATTCAATGAACATATTTTTTTAAGTGAAGCTTTTTTCAAATCGGTTTGTGTAACGAAACTTGAGTACATGGTGTGAATTGGTGCGCAATTATAAATTATATCGTCTGATATAATTGCAGCATATTCGTTTATATACTTAATACGACCGTAAATTCTAATACATCAAAATTATTTCAGAACTATTTGTATGTAACATAAAAAAAAAATTTTAATATTCTGCTATAATCCGTTAAAATAATTAAGAATGGGGAATATTTTGAATCCAAATTATTTCTTCATAGAAGAAGTTTAAAATGAATCGTTAGTAAGAAATGCATTTACTCGATCGTTTTTTCGTTGACTTCTTTGCAAAATTGGTCTCCACGAAATAATTTTCCATTTTAACGGGAATATATACAGTGTATGTCTACCCTAAAGGCCCATTCTTAACCCTGGACATGCACACTTCATTTGTTGTTGCATAAGTGTCACACTGGGGTCTCAGAAACCCCAAACGAAAACTTAGTTTTTCTGAGAATTGGATGTTGTTTTGACTAATTTTCATGATACGTAATCTATTCAGGATAATCATGAAAGGAGTAAGAGAACATTGAGTTCTTCAAGAGCACAATTCATTAAGAAAAAGGACAATGCATTAAAAAAAAAATTTTTCGAATTTTTCTTATTCAATGCATAAAATACTAGATATTCCATGAATTCACGTTCAAGTTCATCATTTATCAATGCAGGAAGATCTTTGAATTCCAAAGGAGTCATTTTCTGCTGAAATGTCAAAATGGTGAATAATAGTGAGCTTTCAGCTATGCTAATAAATCTAACGCAAAATCCCAAACGAAAACGTAGTTTCCCTGAGAAATGGATGTTGTTTTAATTAATTTTCATTATATGTACCCTATTCAGGATGATAATGAATGAAGTGAGAAAGCATTGAATTTTTGAGAGCACAGTTTATTGAAAAAAAGGACAATGCATAAAAAGTACATATTTTCCGAATTTTTCTTGTTTAATGCATAAAATATAAAATCTTTCATGAATTACGCGTTCAAGTTCATCATTTCAACGCAGAAGGGTCTTTGAGTTCCGAAGTAGTCATTTTCTGCTGAAATGTCAAAATGGATAATAATAAAGAGCTTTCAGCTATACCAAAAAATCCAACGCAAACAGTCACACTGGGGTCTCAAAGATCCAAACACAAACAAATTCATAAATTATGACCCACTTACTTCAGCTATCATCAAAGTACATATAGTACATACTGAAGACATTACTAAACTAAATTTACGAGGTGGTCACATCGTACTATATCGACTTTGTGCTTGTGCACAAGATAAAAATTGGAGCATGTGGTTTCTGAGACCCCAGTGGGTAGATTCAGGGTTAATATTGGTGAAAAAATTTTGAAAATCGGATGAGTAGTTACGGAGATTACCTCTTACATCCAAACTTACAAACTTTACCTTTTTATTATTAAATAAATGACAGGTCGCATAATTTCAGATTTACATTGTCCGGTCGGTATTTATTTTCAAATACGTGCCAGTCATATTTATCATAAAAATAGTTCTTTCAGTTATAATTTAATTTTATTAAAGAAGTTTTACTTCCAATGTGCGGGTTTTGTGAACTATTACGCACATTTTTTTCTAATATTTTATTTACAGACCCAATGATGTCAGGATCTGAATTAACAACATACGTGAACACGCCTTTCGGAATAAATTTCGATAATTTGTTTGAAGATAGCTCGGACGCACTTATCAACAATGATATTACAACAGAGGCTTCCCAAGAAAATATCGATGATCAACTCACTACTCCAGTTATTATTAAAAAAGAACCAACATACCCAGTTGTTAAACGTACCAATAAAAAGTGATGTTATTGCATTCATTACAGATGTAGTTTGAAATATATCAAACTATATTACATGTGTTTTCTAATTCAAATTGCCGATTATTTTATTTAATGATTGATTTTCAACACTAATATCAAACATGAAAAAGGGATATTTCTATTGGCCTAAAATTGAAATTATTATTTATAATATTTATAAGTGTTATCAGTTAAAAGCTGAAATTTATGATTGGTAAAATCATTGTTTTTGTTTTAAAATTTAAAACGTGTTATTGGTATTTATTTGCTTGTTGAAATATTGTATTATTTAAGACTACAGTCGCATGTATAACTTTTTTAATTTGAAATGTATCAAATTGCATTAATGATGCATTTTCATCACTGAAAAAAGCTGTTGATTATTGATGTGTGAATATTATAGATATCGGTACAGGAATCAAAATGTTTACACATCAATTTTTGTGAGTGCCGCATTACTCAAATTTTTTTTTTGTTATTTTGTTCAGCTTATAACAAATCTAACACTTTAAATGTATTTTTGGGCCAGTACTTATTGCCAGTTTTTAGTTTCGAATTAATTGATATTTTATTTTAATTTTTATATTTGTTTTGTGGTTTTCCTTGATTGATACTACTTATGTGTGATGAGTAGTTGAATATACCATATTCGAAAATGTTCCGATTCAAGTCTGGAATTCAAAAATGACGATAAGTTGTTGCCTATAAGAATGTTATGGTATTAAATTTAATGAACAGATTGTAAAGAATAGTATATTTTTAAACTTTTGATCTAAGTGTGATGAGATTTGCATCACGTGTATATGTATGAAAATATGTTGTATAGTCAAAGTAGAAAACGTTTGCTTTATACTAATAATTCTTGAGTTAAAGTAATTTATACGGTTATAAATTAATGTGTGTGTGATTGGCAGAATGTTTTAAGGTGATATTCATAGTACGTAATGCATTTAGATACAAAAAGGCAGACCCTGCTCAGTAAAATCAAACTCAAATAAATGTATGTTATTCAGTTTTCTCTTTTTAGTGTCAGCATCAGTACAACCAGGGTAAATTATTGTATTTTGTTTTTATTAATGTATTGGAAATAGAAATATTCAGTTATAGATTTGCAACTGAATATGTTTCATGAACTATTTGTGTCTTAATTCATTACAATATTTGCAACAAATTTTAATAAACTATTGTAAATTTAGGTTACTACACCAGAAATTGTTGTTTTTATTAGTAACCCTGTATCAATTTCAGTGGACGCCAAAATTTCTAAATGGTATAAATTGAAATCTATACTTTCGTCTTGTATCAAGGACTCCATATACTCTAGACTTCTAGAGTCTAGACAAAGCAAGTAGCTATTTGTTGTGAACCCAGTAGGACAAAATGGGACATACAAGAATAGAGATATATTTTGTATACTGAATTGAATAAACATAAACTAAAACCCGCCAGTGGCGTAATTAGGGTCCGCAAAACCTCGCAATGCGGGGGGGCCGCGCAGTTAAGGGGGCACAATTTGCCATAAAACTATAATATGCAAATCTTTTTGAATTCTTAAGGCCAAGAACATTTCTAACATTATCAGAAAAAGAGCTTTTAATGTCGGCAATAGAATTACAAAAACATTATAGTGATGATTTATCAGAAAATTTTCTGATGCAATTCATTAATGCGGTATATTTAAAAAAAAATGACATTAATGCCAATACAACTATTCAAGAAATGACAGATATTATTTTAATCAAATATTTATTTATCGAAAGTGATTTATGTGAGGTTTGCACTGCTTTATTACTATTTTTGAGCATTCCTGTCACTGAGGCTACAGCAGAAAGACCTTTCAGGAAATTAAGAATAATTAAATTCTATCTTAAAAACGGCATGAATCAAGATAGATTAGGTAATCTCGCTCTTTTGGCAACAGAACATCATGCAGCAGAAAATTCGAATTTAAAAAACTCTTATAACTGATTTTGCGAATAAAAAAGCCGGAATAACTGATATTTAATTAAATTTTATATGAAATATGTGAATTATAATTTTTTTTTGTAATTTTTTGACTTTTAAGAATTATAAAAAATATTGCATTTATGACTATTTTCTTGCACCTAGTCATTGAATTTTCAAAAGCTTATTGGGGCTTGGATTTTGTTTTGCAGGGGGGCCACCAAATCCTAGTTACGCCACTGAAACCCGCATTATTTTATAAAAATAGTATGACTACTTGAAACTTTTTTCGATTATCGTACCCATTTTCGAGTAATCTGTACCTGCATCTGTTATAAATTATGTATCAATAACTTCAATAATTATTGTTCCCGCAAAACTGGTGCCACTTATAAAAATTATTTCATGTTCAATCAATGCATAATTGTGATGACTACCTTAAAAGATGAAGAATTTTATAACAATTCAATAGAATATTTTGAAGGGATGGTTGAAATTATATAGTTATTTATTTATTATTACATAGAAATTGATAACATGATAGCATTTTGTACATAACGGTATGGATTTTTATTTTGTTTTTCATTCAAGGGTATGTGATTTTAAGGTATAGTAGATTATTTATGAGTTTTTAATGTCATTCGATTTTACATACAATAATATAGTTTGAACAAAATTTAGATTTTTTGCGGACCATTTATATGAAGATACGGACGAGCAAAGCCGTGGCCGGTGTCTAGTACTGTATAAAATTGGTAGTACAAAGATCAAGAATTCGAAATACAAAAATAATTCGCATATGTGCTACGTAAATCAAACTTTTTTTGAGTTAAGCTGAATACCCTACGGAAAACTATTATAATTGGCAGCGAATATTTCTATAGTTTTCATTGAGAAAATAAGACTAACTTAATTATATTATTCGTTTTCATCTACAACTCTGCTACTGACTCTTCCGACTCATTGTACTACTTTAGATTTTTGGTATGAGCTACGGACAATTTAACGTGTCAATTGCAGGAACTCAGCAGGAACTACAGATCTCATAACCTAAAATTAGTGAGCGCAGGAAAATGTAGAGTAGTTAACTCTACTACAATAAAAAAAAATGATTGAATACCTATCGAAATTATAGTACTTAATATAAAACTAATAAAATAAATCAGGCAAGTTTAAAATTCAAATCTCTGTCATGAAACTTTGTTTTTAGTGTGATTTTTAGGTTAGAATGCAAACCACAACATTGCAGTCATGTATAATTTACTTAAATTCTTACTTCAAACTGTGTTCTCCACCATCAGTAAGGAAACTGGCATCGTCTGCTGTTGTTTCCCATATAAATGACAGAAGAAATTTGTACCATGACAGCAATTCCATACCAACTCACGCTCGTGTTGTAATAGCAGGAGCAGGAGTAGTCGCTAATTCAGTAGCTTATCATTTAATGGAAAATGGATGGAATGATGTGCTTATTTTGGAGCAAAACACAATTGGTAGTGGAACATCTCGTTCTGGCTCAGGGACTTTGGGTTTATTCAAACCAATAGCAATTAGAAATATTGTTTTATATAGTATTAATTTGTACAAAAAGCTAGAAGACATGGGGTACAATATAGGATTCAAACAATGCGGTAGCGTCAATTTAGCCCAAACTAAAGACCGTGTAATTGCGTTGAAAAGGCGCATGGCTTATAATTTACCCACGGGATTATATTGCGAATTAGTAGATAAAAGGGAGTTACAAAAACTTCATCCTTATTTAAATACAAATAATATAGAAGGAGCTGCTTGGGTACCTGATGATGCTGTTGCCGATCCTAAAGCAATATGTGATGCATTAGCATCATTAGCACAAAAAGGTGGTGTCACTTACGTGGAAAACTGCATGGTCGAAAAAGTACTTACTGATAACTATACTATAACTGGAGTAAAGACTGATAAAGGTATTATTGGTTGTGAATATTTCGTGAATTGTGCTGGAATGTGGGCAAGAGAGCTTGGTCTTAGATGCTCTCCTCCTGTAAGAATTCCTGCATATCCTGCCCAGCATTTCTATGCACTCACAACTCCTATTGATGATGACATTGAAAATCAAATGCTACCTTGTATACGAGATTACGACGCACATACTTATGTCAGAGAACACAATGGAAGATTTTTAGTTGGTTGGTTTGAGTCAGAAGCTCTGCCAGCTTTTAGTCAAAGTACTGTTCCTAGAGATTGGCAAAAACATCTTACAAAGGACTCAACGCGTTTCGGTAAGAAACTACCACTAGAAAATAATGTGTAAACATCTTGGCTCTTGGTTGGAACTGTGTCTCGTTAATGTGCATGCCTGCATCAGTATTTGGAAAGCGTACACAATCATAGTATCAGATTTTGGCCGAAGCCGGTTGTTCGGTTCTAGCCTGAATCTTCGGCCGAAGCCGAATGTTCAACTTTAATAGAAGATTCTATAATACTGGATAAAAACCTTATTTTCATTCTATTCAAAACTTCTTTTAAAATAATAGATAATAGATCTTTTGTCAAAAATTTTCCTACGATCGAATCGTGGAAAATTATAAAAATGAATTTACTCTACATGATAAAATAATACCACGGCGAGTACGAAATGCAAGGAATCAAGACAACATTGCTGCTGTAAGAGCCAGTATTGCCAGTAAAAGTTGAAAAAATGGAAAAATTATAAGAGATTTTTTGTGATTTCAATTAAAATAAATGGATTTGAATGCTATTACAAGATCGTCCGTTTTTGGCGGCTGATGGAAAACTTCGGCTTCGGCCAAAATTCAGTCGAAGAGCTGAATGTATAGTCGAAGGTAGCCGAAACCGAATATTCGGTCAGACACTAGAAGGTATATTACATGAGCTCAGATGATTACACATCAATGATTGTTCACACTTTTTGAGGTGAAAACGTTTATACGCTCGAAATTGAGCAGCCGCGTCATATATTTCAGGCACTGAAAATATGTAAGATTTCAGCTCGTTGTACTGTAGCCATTAAATATAGTGGAAACAAGTGTGCTATATATAGATATCTGACATTTGTCTGCTTCTAGCTAACGAGATTATTCGAATTGATGACATCAAACTTGGGTGTGGCGCACATTCGTGCGAGTAGCGCGATTTTGAGCTATGTGGAAAGGATAGATATCCATAACATGTATTTTCCCCTGAAGAGTTCTTTACTTTTGCGAGACCTTATGCTATTCGAATATCGTCTGTCATCTCTTACTAATAATCAATGAAAAAATTGACAGAATTATGCGTGCACAAAACAGTATGTAGCTCACAACAATCAGCAATGTTCTATCGATTTTTTTTTTTAATTTTCAAATATTAGTGCAGTGTCCCATCACTTTATCTTTTTTTATGTATGATAAAGCAGATTGTAAAAAATAACATACGTAAGCATAGAAGTGTGCGCTAATGCCTAAAATAAAAAAAAATCGATAAGACAGCTGCCGATCGTTTTTGTAAACCACAATTGTTTTGTGTACGCGTTTAATTTTTTTTCCCATATTATTTTCAATGGTGATTAGTAAGAGATGACAGACATAATACGATACTTAAATAATGTGAGTAGGTTAATAGCGTCCCGCAACAGTAAATAATTCTTTAAGGTAAAATACATATAGACGCTCATTCTTTTTGAATCTTTATATCCCTGGAAACAATTGAGATGATCATTTGAAAGATCACATAAGACTCTATTTAGAATCAAATGAAAAAAATATTTGCTGTCAAAATCAGTGCTATAATTAGGTGAAAACCTATTCCGATAAATTTTGGATAATGCCGAAAATTAATAGCAAATACGATCGAAATTGGTGAAAACTTTAAGTAGAGAGGAAGAGAATGCCTGGTACTGAGTGGTCGCAGGCTTCCAGGAAGCGTCGAAAATGAGCGATGAGCAAGGAAAATTGTCTCTGTGGCGTCGGGGAGCTTCGTGAGCTGTGACCCACCTGACAATCCTGTTCTTTTTTGTTTTCTATCGCTCTTTCTACACGTCACTTATTCACGCGCACGTATAGACGTTTTCTCGCAAAATACTGCCTTCCTATTTTTTTCTTCAAATATTTAAAACTAGATTATTCTATTCAAGAACCATTATGGGAGAAAGCAGTAAAACGTTTACCCATTTTAAAAGACTGTGAGGATCCTGTTATGACGAATTCTCCCGATAATTTTACTCCAGATGGACGATGGATTCTGGGAGAAACTCCAGAAGTGAATAATTATTATGTTGCTGTTGGGATGAATGGGAATTCTTTGCAGGGAGCTGGTGGAATCGGTAAAGCTGTTGCTGAATGGATAGTTGAAGGCAAACCAACACAAGATTTACTCCCTTTTAATGTTCAAAGATTCTTAGATGTTCATAACAATCGAAGATATCTTCAGAGACGTGTCACCGAAATTGTGGGAAGGTATGTTATTTATATACTTGAATTCCCTAGTTCCTTAAATGATCTTTAGTGATCAATCTACACAAGCCACCTCATCCACAGTCATGATTCTATTTATGAAAGCTCGGCAGTTTATCCTTTACCCTGTTCAAAATCCTATAGTCATAATAAAAATTATTATGTTTTAGACACTACTCTATACTGTATCCATTTCAAAGTGAGTACAATTATGCTCGTCATATTCGATCGTCACCATTATACAGCGTGTTAGAAAAACGTGGAGCAATATTTGGTATCAGAATGGCCTATGAGCGAGCTTTATACTTTGATTCTACGTATAAAGGTGAATTTTAATCATTGATATTTCTTATTGTTCATTATAATTATCTTTTATATTGTAGAAGGAGATCTGCAGCCAAAAATGCCACCTGGAAGTTTTTACAAACCGAAATTCTTGAATTTTATGAGAGAAGAATATTTAGCATGTCGTGAAGGAGTTGGAATTATTGATATGTCTTCGTTTTCTAAAATTGAAATAAAGGTGAAAAAATAATATTTTCAGGGTTTTTTCAATCTGATAAATTTGATTTTAGTCGAATGGTATGGAAGTAATAAAATATTTACAAAATTTATGTTCAAATGACATTAATATCCCAATTGGTGCTATAGTTCACACAGGAATGCAAAACGAAAGAGGAGGCTATGAAAATGATTGTATTATTGTACGCCAGTCTGATAATAGGTAAAGCATATCAGTATTTCCTTGACACAATAGCTATTTTTCTACGGCCACCTCTAAATTTGATAGCTTACACATCGCTCTTCCACCACATAAACTCTAGGCATTTAAGTTTTGTAGCCTAAATTTAGTTTTTCTGTTATTTCATGCTGGTTTTTTGGGCAAAAAGGCCGAAGGTAACATCCAGTCGAGAGATTCACGCAAACGAACAAAATGCCGTGCGCGCGTCGTTAGAGTATAATGGCTTCGGCTTAAAAACACCTTCGGCCATTTTTTAAAACTGAATGCCAACTTTTGCATCTAATGTTTTCTTGATAATCAGGAAAAATGTGGAATTTGTGGGCCGTAGAAAAAATATTATGCAATGTGTGTGCAAACAAGCATTATAATAATTGCCTTCATGTCATGTAGTATAAGTTTGCACTCATGTTGTATAAATTACTATTACGCAACACAATACAAACAGCAGAAAAACTTTTTTTTTTAAGTTTCTTCATGGTTTCGCCTACAAGTCAACAAACAAGAGTATACGAATGGATGTCTCGACATTTACCAACAAATCAGTCAATAGTTCTAAACGACATAACTTCGATGTATACTGTTATAAATGTGGTGGGCCCTAAAGCAATAGATTTACTTAGCGAACTTTCAAATTCTGATATGAAACTTCACCCATTCTCTTATAAAAAAGTGAATGTTGGATATGCTTCTGATGTAATGGTCATGTCTTTTACTCATACTGGAGAACCTGGATATTGTTTATATGTTCCTTCTGAATATGCTCTTCATATTTATTATAAGTTAATGTCTGTTGGAAAAGATTATGGAGCAAGAGATGTTGGAACTTTAACTCAAAGATTCATGAGATTAGAAAGATTTATTCCATTTTGGGCCGAAGAATTATCAAGTTTTATCACGCCTTATGAAGCTGGTAATGGGTACAAAGTTAGATTGGATGTAAAATGAGTTCCTATTTTCAAATAAATAATTATTATATAATTTTATTATTCTAGAAAGAAGATTTCATCGGTAAAAAGGCTTTACAAAAGCAGAAAAAAGAAGGTGTTAATCGACATTTAGTTTTGTTTCATATAAATGATATTGATCCTGATAAAGATATCTGGCCATGGGGTGGCGAACCATTGTATAGAAATAATGAATTTGTGGGAACTGTCACTTCTGCAGGGTAAAAAGTAGACTTTTATCTATAATTATATATTATTGAATCATTTGGTTTCAGGTATGGTTTTACTACTGATAAATTATTATGTTTAGGTTTTATTGAAAGGCCTCAATCAGACACTACTCGAAGAACTGTAACTGCTGATTTTATTTTAGCTAAAGATGCAGTATATCAAATCGACATTGCTGGGTATAAATTTTCTTTAACGCCGTACCTTCATGCCCCTCATGTTTCATCTGCTTCTAATGTAAACAGACGATACAAGCCTACTGTAGTGAACTACAGTAGTGATATTGTGCTTTAATTTTCGTCTAGTCGAATTCTTAAACTATTTTTATAATGTATCTACAATTGTTATTGAAATATTTTATTTTGAAGTGATTATCATTTTCAAAACTTGACGTTTTACATTTTTACTGTTTACTTTTTGATTGTTATTATTTATTGTAGCAATAATTTGTATTTGAGATAAAACCATTATTTGATAAAAATTTATACTGTTTTTATTTTTCCCGCGCTTTAGATCTCGATCACCATAGCAACCACATAGCAACGGAAAGAGGGGATTCTATGCCCGGGAACGGCAGACAGACAAAAATAAATCTCACGCTGTTATCGCGAAAATTTCTGATATAATTCTAAATGAATAGAAATTTTTGGAGTAATAATACATCATGTTAGATCAATTGCCTCCTGAGGTAAACTATTAATTAAACTATTCTCCAATTCGCATTCAAAAAAATTATTGATTTTTAGGTTATTCTGATCATTTATCGATACTTGGACTTGGAGGATTTAAAATCTATTCGTGAAACGTGTAAAAAATTGTATGAATGCAGCTTGAAACGTTCTATAATTGAAAATGAAATACTTTATATTGATAAAAGAATTGATAAAAAAGATGGACTACAAATTTTACGAAGCTTAAGAAAAACTAATAGAAAATATTCACATCTGCATATGTCAAACATAAACTATTGCGGATTTTCCTGGATATTTATTAAATTTGGAGATTGGATCAAGTCAGTTATATTTGAAGAATGTACTGTAAATTTTTGTCAGTTCGTACGGCTAGTACAATATCTACCAAATTTAGAAGAATTATCAATTAAAAGTTGTACTGATCTGTTCTTAGACAATTCTATTCTGTATTCCAAGCCTTTGGATTTAGATATTCATTTGGGTCGTATCAGAAAGTTGGAAATAACCCATACAAATTACTTGACCGATGAATCATTATGCAAATTCTTCAGATTGTGCCCAAATATAGAATATTTATCAATTGAGAGAGTCAGTCTGTGCATTCATCAAGGAGTTTTTGACTTCAACTATAGATCTACAACAGATGTACTTTCTTCACCTAGCGCAAATGTTTTGACAATTAATTGTGTTAAATTATTAATTGAGAGTAGATGCAATTCAATACGTGGATTAAATTTGTCGAATACACTCATAAATAATATATGGCTCTCAGAATTATTTCAAATAGAAGGCTTGCGCTTGGAGCGTCTAATTTTGCAAAATTGTTATGAGCTACGAACAAACGATTTAATTGGTTTTGGATTTTGGCAATGTGATCTAATAGAGTTACAAGTACCATGTTGCCGCTTGATATCAAATCAATTCCTGTGGCATATTTCCGTCAGTATGCCGCGCTTGAAAGTACTGAATATTTCTGGGAATCAAAGCATAGACGACACTGGAATTCAGAACTTAGCAGAACTAAAAAATATTTTTGAATTGGATATAAGTAATTGCAAACGTATATCTAGTACAAAAATTAATGAAACTATAACACAGCATTTAGCTAAAAACATTAAAATACTGAAAATGCGGGAAACATCTATAAACGATTCTGATTTTATAAATATTGTATTTAACACACAGTTAATTGAAATAGATGTATCCTATTGTGAACATTTAACAAATTATAGTTTATATGCTATTTTTATTTCTCAAAAATATCTTCAAAAATTATGCCTGAGTCTTACTAAGATAGACGACGAAGGCTTGACCGGCTTGAATATATCAGAAAGGGTAATGACGGAAGATTTTAAAAAATATCGAGGACAAAATTTGTTGCTAGATAGCATCCAAGAAAATTTAATGTCTGAAAGTTTACATTATTATAACAGCACGTTGAGTTTTGGAAGAGCTCTTTATTGTGTTGAAGACTTATCTAGTTTAACGAGCCTAGATCTAAAAGGATGTGAAATGATCACAGACCACTCCTCAATTCCTATGCGTCTGCCTAATTTAAAAGTATTAAACTTATCAGGCTGTCATGAAGTATGTTATGTTTGAAAAATTTAAATGGACAATGATTTCATAGATTTTTTGTTTGCAGCTTTCAAGTTTGGGTTTGATAGTCTTGTCGTATAACTGCCCTAGTTTAGAGAATTTACACTTAGATGAGACCAATATAGACGATGTTGGGATTTCAGTTCTTGTTCGAAAAGCATTTCATTTAAGAAAATTGTATTTGCAGGTAAGAAATTAAAATTAATATTTATTCCAAACGATATATGTCAAAATTCATATAGCAGAAACATGGAATCTGTATTGCCTGAGTGGTTCTTAATAACATATTAGCTAGCAGTAATAAATATCATCTCCGTAGCGTTATTTTACTCTTAGTGAATTTTGCGGACTATTGCGGACTGGCTATTTAATTTAACCCTGCAGAACAGAGACTTGGAATCTGTAATGTCTAAATGTTTCTTGATAACATATTAGCCAGCAGTAACAAACATCTCCTCTATAAGGTTACTTTATTCTTGGTGAATTTTGCGGACTGACTAATATGTTATCCAGAAGCATTCAGGCGTTACCATAACTAGAATAGCCCCTACGGAGATGATGATTATTACTGCTGGCTGAAATGTTATTAAAGACAACTCAGGCATTACAGATTCCAAGTGCCCGTTCTGTGGGGCTAAATTAAATAGCCAGTCCGCAAAATTCACCAAGAGTAAAGTAACCCTACGGAGATGATGTTTATCACTGCTGGCTAATATGTTATTAAGGACCACTCAGGCAGTACATATTCTAAGTTTCTGCTATGTGCGGCTAATTTTAATAGCCAGTCCGCAACCTTTTTTTGTGATCCGCAAATTAGATACTACCACATAAAAGTCACAAATGTTCGCATGTACAATCTATATCACATACAAACAGGAATTATATCACTTGCCTAGTAACTGCATCCATGTGTTCTCCGTTTTTTTTTCACTATCACTTCCAAAATCTACACTTTTACATTTGATTCCGGTTCTCATCTAATTTGCGTACGACGGGCTACATTTATGACAATCACTTCTTAAGGATTTAACGAAACTGATGGTTGTGCCCTGTTATCGGTATACGTGCAAATCAACCACTTGCGAATTAAGACGTGGATGAACATGCACGCCACAATATTATTCTTATGGGAAATGAAGATAAAAATTTGAACAAGACAATATTTTACTTTTATATCAAGGTCAATAGATTGTAATTAATTTTTCCAGTAATAATTGAACTCTTCGGTGACGAATATCACAATAGATTTTGATTTATTGTTAGGATATATATTTTTTCACATCTCCCATTAGGAGGAATTTTTTTGTAAATCTTCAAGTCACTCGAAAGTTGAAGGCTTTCGAAATTTTTAGCCTTTTTATAATTGAAGTTTGTTTATTTCAGAAATGTCTAATGCTAACGAATATAAGCTTGGAGCTTATCTATAAATATTGTAAGAGACTGCGTATTTTGAATATCAATTTGTGTACAAATATGAGTGAAGGCAGCCTATGGGCAGTAAAAAATATGAGAAGTGTTATAAAAGTTATTGGGGAGCCAGCACAGCCAACAGAACAACCTTTTTTTATACCGATCTCACCTCCGTTGCCGACTTAATATTTTAAAATGCTACGTCTTTGGAAGAGAGTCTTCATTTAATTTATTTTGTTCAAGTTTTAAATAATTTCTAGACTTTAAAAAACCTAGTCTCAACACATTGTTTTATTAGTGTTAAAATAACATAGTATAATTTCTTGTTACCGATTTAATACCACTATTATAATAAAAAATTGTAATTAGATTTAAAAAAAAAGGTAGATTCCGTCCAGAAATACCACAAATTCAGCATTTAAAAGTTAAATGTTGAAAGTATTTTTTTACTGAATTTCACTACAAATCTATAGCTATAATAATTAATATGTAAGTTTCAAATTTCATTTGATGTTAATTCTTGTTTATTTAATAGCAGAATGCTAGTTAGTTAAATAAAGGAAATATTATTTGAATAAATACAAACAAATTATCGATGTAGTATATTTTTACTTATTTTATGTATCCGCATTGTTCAATTTTGTTTGTATTGTCTGTTTGTTAAATTTTCAGTAAATAAAATAAAATATTATAGAATCATATTTTTTGTGTTGGCAGTATTGTACCCATGTTTAGTAACATTTCTTTTTGGACTAAACAGCACTACGTACAGTTCTCTTCTTTACCGTTGTTTCGTGTCATCGTAAGAAGGTGAGATTGTGATGTGAAAATATCTGTGATTTTCTATGTAATCAGTGAAATAAATTGTGTTTTCATATTAAATAAGGTTTCGTGTTTAAGTGCTCGTTCAACTTCTACTTATATTTTTCTCGATTAGGTGAATTTTGTGTTATGTCAAATTTCGGGGTTATGATATCTGAGTTTGTGTTCATATTGATAGTTTGCAAAACATTTTAATGAAATATTATAACGAAGTGTTTACATTGTATATTGTTTGAAGCAATTATACATATTTTTGTTGCTGATGCAGTTTCTTTGATTTATTAATTATTATTGAATGTTGCTTTGGCAGACTGTCAAGACGAACATGTGCGATCTACCGATTGAGTGGAGGGAAATATATTGTTACTTCTCGTATTTTTGTTTCACCAAATTGTTCTGTTTGAATTATGCTGCATAATATTCATCTATTTTGAGCCGAAAGTCAATTCCAAGTTTTACATTCTTTATTTGTTTCAGGCTTAAAGTGCAACGATGGCACCTAAAAGGAATAATATGATCCCTAATGGGCATTTCCACAAAGATTGGCAACGATTTGTCAAAACTTGGTTCAACCAGCCAGCTAGAAAAATTAGACGTAGGCATAACAGAGTCAAGAAAGCCCGTGCTATCGCTCCGAGACCTTCGGCTGGTCCTATTCGTCCGGTTGTGAGATGCCCTACATTTCGGTATCACACCAAAGTTCGTGCGGGACGTGGCTTCACTCTCCGGGAACTCAAGGTATGGAAATATTTCAACTAATCAAGTAAATGTGCTACTATTTGTTTATTTATATTCAATTTGTTTAGGCTGCTGGTTTAAATGCACCTTTTGCTCGGTCCATTGGCATTGCTGTGGACTATCGCAGGCGTAACAAGTCTGTGGAATCTCTTCAACTCAATGCACAGAGATTGAAAGAATACCGCAGCAAACTAATCTTGTTCCCTCGTCATGAAAAGAAGAAGCTGCGTAAAGGTGAAGCAACTGAAGCAGAACGCAAGGTAGCCACACAGCTTAAGGGAGATGTTATGCCAATCCGCAAAACTACTGCAAAATCTAAGGCCCGCAAGATTACAGACGAGGAAAAGAAATTCAATGCCTACATTTTCCTGAGAAAGGTATGTATCGACTACTAGAAACAGCTCTGCTATTATTTATTTGAATAAATGAACTGCGCTTGTATGTGGCGGGAGTATAGTAAAATAACATGCGACTCCTTGAAGGGATGAAAGAAATTATAGCTTGATATTTCATATAATTTCATCTTTGAAAATAGTAGAGAGTATGAGACGTTATGGAAGATGAGCGGGCACCGAGCGAACGATGCATGAACTCAATACCGACACATGGTAGCACATGCAAGAGCTTTCTTTACTCATAAATAAAAAATGGCGGTATATTCTGGACATTATACATGTATAATTAATTTTTATTTACTATTTTTAGGCACGCGCTGACGCTAGACTAGTTGGTATCAGAGCTAAACGTGCGAAAGACGCTTCAGAAAATCCCGATGACGTGACGAAAGTAGGTAAAGAACCTAAGAAGGCTAAGAAATAAATTTGTAATGAGTATTTAAGCATCAGGAACATGTAATATTTTATAATTATATTGAAATTATCTACTTGTCCATCTTTTTTTTTATTCTATCCTTTTGTGTATCTTTGATTGTTTTGGCATTTATATTTGCGGGTGATTCGTATATTAATTATTGGCACGATTAACTCGCATTCGCGTTTGTCTTAAATTTGGGTTATTTTGAATTTACCGAAAAAATCGATAAAAACATTAAATTTGTAATGTAGTTATAAAATTTTGAGGGTGGCAAAAAATTTAAAAACATTGAGGAAATTTTCAGGGACTTATGTGTATTTCAACAAGATTAGCCAAAAATTTCAAAAGACTAGTCGATGGTTGCGAGAACTTTTTTATATTTTGTAAACTGTTGGAAATTATAACAATCAAATTGTTGAAAACTTAAATTGAATTTTTGAACGATTTTGGCTGGGTGGCTTGACGCTGAATTCTCAGCAGCTACAGCACTTACAGACTTGAAACTGGTACTAAAAAAAAGCTGGTGTTTCGTGAGTTTACACATACTGCTAGATTTTTTATACATACACCCAGTTTTGAGTGAAAAATTCAAAAGATAATTACTTCTGAACTATGAATAATTGAAATCTGAAAATTGCTGCACAGAATGAGCAGCATGTCAGTAATTAAATTTTTTACCTTCAATTTCGAAATGATATACGTAACGTAATACCCATTTTAGGGTAGAAACTATTTATCTCAATATTTCACAAGTTAGGCAGCGGTCTCACTGAGCGTGTCGTGTCATTTTGTATCATTTGAAAAACGATGGTCCGGTCTCACTGATCGAGTCGTGTAGAGTGAATTTTTCTCCTTTGACTGGTTAGTATCAATCGAAACATAGCCTTTCATGAGTAAATTCTCATCTTTAGCAAATTAAATACAATGTCTGGAAATAGAATGATTGTCATTTCTTAGATACAGTTTTCAGATCCCATCCTTTACTGAAAAATGTTTTGCGATGTATAATATTTGTCAATAACATTGACATTTGATTATCCAGGTCATTAAATCCACATTTTCTTCATGGAGATTGATTAATAAATATATTTTGCTAGTAGTCCATTCAACTTTTGCCATTTTTACGAGTGTCAAGTGTCAAAGTAAAATCCAAACAACCGCAAAAAAAAAAAATGATCAGTTCCACCGAATGGTAGACCGTGAATTTTTTTCCAAATGTACTAAAATTATTCATTACCACAATAATTTTAAAAATTTTGAATGAATGGATTAAAATTTCTACATCTTATGACTCTTTTTGTCACGTCAATTCTGTATATCTTTCATACGCATACGTAGACGTGTCGAGTGACAAGTGAAAGTCCCACTGGACGTGTCGTGTCGTGTAAAGTTGTGTCGAGTTGGCCTTGAAAATTTCAAACACATGTATTGCAATGGTGTCGGTCTCACTGGACCATTGTGCGCTGTCGAGTGCTAGCGAGTTGTTTGATTTTCAGTTTGGTTTGAATTTCACTTGTCACTCGACACTTCTACGCATGCGTTTGAGAGATTCACAGAATTGACATGACAAAAAGAGTCATAAGATGAAGAAATTTTTATCCATTCATTTAAAAATTTTAAAATTATTGTGGTTATGAATAATTTTAGTACATTTGGAAAAAAAGTCACAATCTTCCACTCGGTGACAACTGATAATTATTTTTTTTGCGGTCGTTTGGATTCTAAGTTGACACTTGACACTTGTAAAAATGGCAAAAATTGAGTGTATTAATCAGTCTCCATGGGGCAAATGTGAATTTAATCTATCAATTCAGACCTGGATAATCAAATGTAAATGTTATTGACAAATATTGGCGATATATCGCAAAACGTTTTTCATTAAAGGATGGGTTCTGAAAATTGTGTTTAAGAAATGACAATCATCCTATTTCCGAATATTGTATTTAATTTGCTAAATATGAGAATAACTCATAAAAGCCTATGTTTCGATTGATATTAAAGTCAAAGTAGAAAAATTTACTCGACACGACTCGACCAGTGAGACCGGACCATCGTTTTTCAAACAACACGACGTGACACGACACGACACCACTCGCTCAGTGGGACCGCTGCCTTACACAAGATATTGACATGCGGTTTTCGATGTTAGTATCAGTGAATTAAGCTTTTGACTATATGATCAATTTAGGCCAGAACATGACCACCCGTTACTCATCTGTAGTTTTGGGTGTAATTGCAACAAATTTTCAGGATTTGTTTTTTCACAACTTCGATGAAGATCTAATTATTATTTTAGGGCACTAAATAGCCAAAAATGCGCTTCGATCATCAAGATGATTCTTTATTTTTTTAAGTACATATCCTTTTACAGTTTAATGCTCTTAAGAAGTCACCTGATCTCATTTTCTAATTGACCATTTTAATCATTTCCAGAAATCTTAATTTATGTTATTGGTTAAAATGATGCATCTCCATTTATTGGTAATTAAACATAACTCTTATTTCCGTTATTGTTAGAAATTATATCCCTCCAATTATTTGTTATTATATTTCTAAAATGTTTAGCTGTTCTTGTTATTGGTACAATAAAAAGTACAAATATTATATTCATACAAGCATATAGGTATAAAGAAAAATATAAATAATTATTCTTACGACTTGATTATGTTTTAAATATTAGCATATTTACAACAGAAATACTTTCGGAAAAAGGAACATTGAGAAGTCTTTCACGTGATTGAGTTAAATTAAAAATATACACAATATCATTTTGAACTTGCTGAAGAATTCTCTGAATTTTCACTTCCAATAGTTACGGATGAACTACCTAATCAATTATGATTTTTTACCTATGTTGTGTGATTCATTAGATCAAAATTTTGAATTGAAAGTGCAGTTATCAGCCCTCATGTACAGGTACTCATGAATGTTAGTGGAGGGTATAGGCGTACCGATTTTATTGAAAAAAAGTTGTTAATTGTTTATGGTAAAATTATATTACTGCCGCCCTAATGTGAGCTCCAATGTGAAACATATTTTTTATAGAGATTTTTATATTTGATAATAAATAAGTCAACACAAATTCAGTATTGTCGCCATTTGTTAGTTAAAAGTCTACCGTGAATATTTAATAAGGATTCAAAACATAATTTGGACATTAAATTAAGTTTTCCCTAAATGTACGAAACTGATTCTCAATAAGTTATGCTTGTACGAAACAGTGTTTGTAATTTAGACATCAAGGAAAATTTTCAAATTGAAAAAAAAATATTTCTCAAATACTGCGTGGTTTTCTTGAATCGCATTTTCACTAATACTTGTATTTATTCCTGTACGATCAGAAAAGAGGTTTAAAAAAACAGTGGAACACTCCAAACGTGCTAGATGCTGCCATCTCTATAATATTGTTCAAACTAATATTTGGCGGGCTTAATTATTAACAAAAAATTATACTCAGAGGGATACAGAAATTTCCAACAAGTTTTGTTTTATTTAGGAAAAATAATCTGGATCTTTTCCATAAATTTTACCAAAATAGCCCTATATGGCACATCTAAAATTCCCCATATAACTGATAAAATTCCCTATATTTGAAACACACTCATCCCGTGCGTTGTATGTTGTGTGTTTAATTTTTGTGTCTGTAATATTCACTTTTATATTTGATCTGGGAATTTTTACATCAGAGTAATTACAAATCGTTCATAAAATGTAAGTGTTTACTGTATTATGGATTGAGATTTAACTAGAAAACGTATTTCATATTTTCTAAGGTTATAGCATATTTTACATGATTCCTTCTTTATAATTTAGGGCTTTAGTTACGAAACCAAAATCAGAAATGACTGCAGAAGAGCTAGCTGCTCGTGAAGAAGAAGAATTTAACACAGGGCCTCTTTCTGTATTGACGCAGTCTGTGAAGAATAATACACAAGTGTTGATCAATTGCAGAAATAACAAGAAGCTCTTAGGAAGAATCAAAGCATTTGACCGTCATTGTAACATGGTTTTAGAAAATGTAAAAGAAATGTGGACAGAGCTACCACGAACTGGAAAAGGAAAGAAAAAGGTATATTTAATTTTAAATGAGTTGCTTTAGGCTCGTAATACAAACAATTTTTTTTCACAGGCCAAACCAGTCAATAAGGACAGGTTTATTTCAAAAATGTTTCTAAGGGGAGATTCTGTCATCCTTGTAGTTCGTAATCCATGTGCAGTAATGCAAAGTAAATAATTATTTAAAATTTCCCTTTTATATATATTGTAATTATACCTATTTTCCACATCAAATTACTTTTTTAAAGACTTACATTGAGGATAATTTACCTCAAATCTAAATCAGTCACGATGTTTCCTTAGACATCTCTCTTTAGTTTAATAATCATATTAGAATGGATTAAACAATTACATTTGTATTATACATATTGATAATTTCATTTATATTTGTCGTGTCAAATTGAAATTTTTACATTGAATATTTATACAATAAATAAATTGGTATATAGGACATATTTCTTTTGTTTAGAACAGTAATTAACTTTTTTACCAACCATTATAAAAAATAGCTGTTACGAGCGAAACCAGCATATAAGACAGAATACAGAACTGAAAAAAATATTTTATTTATGTGATAAAAAAATAATGATAATGTAACTTTGGTCATAAACTGCTCATAATAGTATTGTTAAGGTAACATTTTTGTTGATTGATGAATGGAGTTTTGCCTGACCAATGTTAGTAACATATCTTCAAAATAAAATAAGAACAAATGCAGAAAAATCTCTTTGGTTTCAGTCATAAAATATTTATAGATCAGGTCACTCTACTAGTTTCGACTCTACTTGAGACCTCCTCAGGAGTTGGATGAATACAATTCAAAAAAAGAAAATGAAAATACATTGCTAACGCAATGTTGCATAATACATTCAAGAAATAAAATTAAAGGAACACGGCATCAAGTGTAACTTAATTTGTATTCATTTGCCTTAGCCTAGCATAATTATATATTTTTTTCGCATATTTCAATCGCTGTATTTTTCATATATACACTGTAAATAAATACGACTAGAATGTCACCAGATTTTCATGCGGCAAAATTCAATTTGAAATAGTCGGCGCGTAAAGCCCTGTTCAGACGTGAACTCACGAGGACTCACTTCAGAATTTGAGTATTGTTATTTGAACGCCAAAACTTTACCATACTCTGGTTGTTCTATATTACCGACATAGAAATATGAAATATAAAAAATCAATTTGAATAAATCAATTTATTTTTATAAATATCAGTTATATTGAAATTTTGCTTAAATATCTCTTATATTGATTTATAACAATTTTCTATGCTACCCTCTACAAAGAATTGGGACTCCATACCGCTTTTATATCCAATAGGACTGTCAAATATAAAACTATGTTATAGGTTGAATCTGGAAGCCAGTTGTTTCAATTTTTAATTCTAGAGAAACAGAAATAAATACTTTACCTCCTGAATAATTTTTCATGGATTTTTGGGTACAGATTTCTGGCAAAAAAAGAAAATACGAAAATATAAGTATTGTTATTTAAACGTCAAAACTTTACCATACTCTGGTTGTTCTATATTACCGACATAGAAATATGAAATATAAAAAATCAATTTAAATAAATCAATTTATTTTTGTAAATATCAGTTATATTGAAATTTTGCTTAAATATACCTTATATTAATTTATAACAATTTAATTTAATTTTTAATACAATACTGGACGTACGTTGTATGTCTTACTTCATACGATTTAATTTGATCTTGTTTTTGTTTTGTCAACAAACAAATTTCTTTTCGGTTTTAATCGCGTAGTTTTAGCGTCGTTTCTTGTATTTTTTTCGTTACTACGGGGTTGATTGGGGTGTATTAGGGGTAAATAGCTCGTGGTTAACGTAGTTTGATTTAATTTGGGAGTCGCGAGTAGTAAATTTATCTGTACCCCCCGGTACAGTTGTTCGTTTTGATAATTTCAATTTCATATGTTTGTTTGCAAAGTCCTCCCGCTTAGGCGAGGCAAAGCCCTTCCGTGAGGGTTCATCGAGGGAACGGTACACAAGCTAGGCCTTTTAAGTGCCTGGACGGTCTTGTCGGGAGTGCATAACTCGTTTCCAAAGAACGAGCCAGTGGCTCATCATCAGGAGACGTTGCGGCGGCGACGATTATGCCCGTGTTATGTAAGCGACCATTCGGCTGTCCGGCTAGACACAGCTCGTTATTTGCTAAGAGGGGGATATGCAGAAAGACTCCTGGGGTGTAGATTCCGTAGGGCAATAAAAAACACTCCACCAATTTTGCAGTAACGCTCACGGTATCGCGTTAAATCAACATAATTTTTGTGTAGCTCGTGTTTTATGTTACTTTGACGGTTTGGGGGCATATAAATGGTGAAACTAGCTCGGTTTAACGTAAATTTAAATTGGGATATCGCGATCAGTTTTTTTTGCGTGCACCGTTCTGGTGCACGTGAACTTGTTCGTTTTGCTATCAAGTGTTTTTTTTTTTGCAAAGTCCTCCCGCTTAGGCGAGGCAAAGCCCTTCCGTTAAGGGTTCAACGAGGGATCGGTGCACAAGCTAGGCCTTTTAAGTGCCTGGACGGTCTTGTCGGGAGTGCATAACTCGTTTCCAAAGAACGAGCCAGTGGCTCATCATCACGAGACGTTGCGGCGGGGACGATTATGCCCGTGTTATGTAAGCGACCATTCGGCTGCCCGGCTAGACGCAGCTCGTTATTTGCTAAGAGGGGGATATGCAGAAAGACTCCTGGGGTTAGAATCAATAGGTCGACGATATAATATGTCTCTCAATCTTCAAAGTAACGTTCGTTATTTAGGCAAAAAGCAACCAACTTCGCGTAGTTAACTCGGCAATATCGAATAGGTTTATAGGGTTAGGGGAAACGGGGTTAGAAAGAAGCCAACAAGAAGAAAGAACTCAAGAAAGAAGCGAAGAAAGAAAAAAGAAGCGTTCGAATGATGAATGTATGTTGAATGATTGTGACTAATCAAAAAATTCCCTTTCAGCCCTTTTTTGCAGCTCATCAACATCATCTTCAGGACGTAAGTTTACTAAAAACTTCTTCTTTTTCAGGTTTCTAATCTATTTGTTTTTTTTTTTGTCTGTTCACAGGTCGTAGCTGAGGTAAAAAACTTTGTTTTATTTTTTTAAATTAGTATTAAATTATTTCCTGATATTTAAATTATAATTGTACTGATATTTGTGTGTTTTTATTAATCTTAGGACCTGGAGCAGTAGTTGGAGGATCGCACCAGTTGCAAATAACGATGAGCAGCAGTCCAAAAATCATCAAGCATCAGCTGAGCTATCATCGTTGGAGCAACCACCGTGGGAGCAGCCTCCGCTGGAACTAAAAAAACTTTCCTTTCAGGTTTCTTTTTCAGGTCATTGCCATGACCACAACATTAGGACGTAATAATAACTAAAAAAATTGCAATATTACAAATTTCTAATCTTTTCTGAATGTATTACAGTTCGCCCAGCAGCTGAAGAACACATTTGCAGCTGCAGAGGATCATGATCAACACAGCAGTAACAGAGCTCCTACAGCGTGATACCTGCAACTTCAGAGGCTGCCATGGTAAGAGGAGCTCAAGATGATCCAAAAAATTTGATTGGATCAGCCTGCAGCTTGCAGAGTTTAAGTAAGAATAATTTATTATGCTTAATAATTCAAATTAATATTTATTGTTGATTCTAATGTATTGCTTCTTTTTGTTACAGTTGTTGCAGATTTTCAAAATATGACATCACGAAATTCAGGATTCCTTCCACCCTTTGTCACACAATGTGAAATTTCGTCGACCCCGTCTCTCCTCCCTAACATGTGACGTAATTTATGAATGGCCCCTTTCCGCAGAATTCTTCTCTTTTCTCCAAGCCAGCAATTGCCTGGAGGCGAAGCGCGACTCAAAAATATTCTCAAATTCCCTTCTCTACCTGTTGTACTTTTTTCTAATTATCAAATAAACTTCTCCTAAATGTTATATTGTTTTATTTCTATTATTAATCTTAGAAATGGCGCAAAAGCTTGAATTGATGCAAAAGTATTAAATCAGAGTAGTTATAGGGTAAGGCCCTCAGGAATCCAATAAATTTTGTTCATATTATATTTCGAACGTTTCGAAATATAAAAATATAATATGAATAACATTTATTGGATTCCTGAGGGCCTTATCCTAACTACTCTAATCATTATTGGATCCTTCACACTATTTTTACTAAGTATTAAATCAAATAAATGATTGAAAAAAGTTCAAGATTGCCTTTAATAACAGTAAATTTGATTTCGATAAATCCCTATTTTATAGATAGTAAAGTGTTGTATGTGTCATTTAAAAATCTAAAATAATTTGATGAAACAATTAATTTTAAGTAAAATATAATTTTTTGAAGTAATATCTTCAAAAATTTTGTGTTAGGTACCCTGAATTTTATTCTGGCTAAATAAAATACAGTCGCATAATATAATTAATAGAGCGTTATTAAAAATATAAAAATTCGCAATAAATCTTCATTAATAATAGTAATCATTATTTAAATTTTCACTGGCGTATTCAGCTTTGCTCCCTGAGGGCTTAGCGGCTGGCGCTGTCGTGGCAGGAATAGGCGGTGGAGGATTTGGAGCAGCAGCAGTGCAGATTGTTGAGCCTGTTGGGCAGCTTTCTGAGTACCTTCAAAATCGATTCTAACACCTTTTAGCGTTCAACAAGTTGGCTCAATCTTTGCTGAGCTGAACCGACCATTGTTCGTTGAGCTGCAAGCTCTCCAGCTGCTTCTAAAGCGGCTTAATTCGTGTGATCTACTATTACTTGCGCTGCGTTTAAAGCTCCTTGGATAACGTTCACCTGAGAACGTTGAGAATCATTATTATTATTTTATTGAAGGATTCTAGTTTACATACCTGATGTTGGGCTTTGACCTTTGATTAATTGCTGATTTTCTCCGTCGAGTGCAACTTTACTCTAAATTGTAGTTCAATTCCTTGCAGAATGATTTGTTTTCCTGCAAGAGCTGCCTGTGCAGTTGCAGAAGCTTGTGCAGCAGCTTGAGCCAGAGTATTTTTGCTACAAAAGCAGCTTGTTCAGCAGCTGCATATTGGTTATTGTTAGCTGTATTAGCTTGATCAGCGGAACCTTGAGCAATTTGTCGAAGAACTGCTCCTTTGTTTGCCAGCATCGCCAACAAGATTTAGAGAACTTTTGGGTGATTTAGAAGAGGAATCATCTCCTCCAGTAGCTGCGGTGCTACGCTTCTCATATGTAGAGCTAGGTGCCGCTTCTCTGTTGAAAAAGAGAATGGTTCTGCTTGTGCTTCTTGATTTTAGCAAAGCATTTGATTCGCTGAACCATAATCTCTTACTTGCCAAATTAAAACATCTAGGTTTCACTCAAAACAGTCTACAACTAGCAAGGAGCTACTTCTTTAACAGACGCCAGTGTGTTAAAATTAATCATGATCCTTCGGTAATAACTCAAGGTATAGCCCAAGGCTCAATATATGGACCTCTATTCTATCTATACGTTTGACATCTGCAAAATTGTTAAATATGTAGATTTTCATGTGTATGCTGATGATACCCAGTTATACTTACCCTTTGATGCTCACAATTCTGAAGAAGCTGTCGCGTGTATATGTGAAGATTTGCAAAGCTTGGCTTATTATGCAAAAACTCACTGCCTTATTATCAATGAAGAAAAATCAGCTGCCCTTCTTTTGGGCCAGGCACACAAAAGGTCATATTTGCTTGGAAATGACTTGCTTCATGTCAAAATAAATATAGTATCTGATGTGAAAAATTTGGGGTTGTTAATCGATGCAGAATTGCGTTTCAGAGAATATAAGACTTTGTTGATTGAAAAAGCGTACCTTGCACTAAAAAAATCTGAATATAAATCGTTTTGTACTATCTATCTAAGAAATACCGTAAAATACTTGCAGATTCGTATGTACTTTCTGTATTCAATTATTGTGATGTGATCTACGGGCCCTGCCTAACTATGCGAGATAGACAAAGAATACAGAGAATAAAATAGCTGTGTTCGCTTCATATTATCTGCTCCAGATATGAAAGAACTTCGAAGTTCATCATCTCGCTTGTCTAACCCATGTTCCGCCTTATATTGCTGCTTAAATTGTGCACAAATCTAAAATGCATAACAGATTATTAAGAAATAATTTCAGTATCCACAATGTCGCTCACCGTTTATAATAATGTTCCACATAACCACAAAGTTCTGATAAATAATTCTTTCACAATTTATTTTATACAAGAATCAAATCTTCATCCCCAGGCTCAACCGGAATGAAAGAAGGTCGTCATATTTTGAATACGTATTCATGGATGATAAATTAAACTTTATTGCGGTAAATAATACAAATTGCATCAAATAGGCTGAAATCCAGTCTATATTTCATGCTAGCTGTCAAATTATAGAACAACATTTTGAGGGTCATTTGTTTTTATTGAAAAATGTTTGAGATTCACTGCTTGCATTTACAACATAGAATTAATGACTAAATTTAAAGTGCGCATGCGTGAGTTGAAAATTAATTAAAATTTAGATACGCTTAAATCACTCTAAATTACTCTAAATTACAAATCCTGCTTTGTACAAGCATGTTTGTTAAATAAACATTTTGCTTCAATATCCATTATATTAATTTATAACAATTTAAATTAATTTTTAATACATTACTGGACGTATGTGTATGTCTTACTTCGTACAATTTGATTTGATCTTCTTTTTTTCGTTTTCGTGTTTGTTGACAGACGCTTTTCGCTTTGTTTGGTTTTAAAGTAATTTGTTGTATTTTTTTCGTTATTTCGGGGTTAATTGGGGTGTAATAGGGGTAAATAACTCGTGGTTAACGTAGAGATAAATTTGTACGGCGACACTTCTGATAAATGTTTCCAAATTTAGTCCGTAGAATTGAGCAATTTTTGCGTTCGGTTATCGCGTTGAAACAACATCGTTTTTTGGTTTAGCTCGTGTTTCACGTTACTTTGAGGGTTTGGGGGCATATTATGGGTGAATTTAGCTCGGTTTAACGTAAATTTAAATTGGGATATCGCGTTTAGTTTTTTTTTTTGCGTGCACCCTTCTGGTGCACGTGCACTTGTTCGTTTTGCTATCAAGTATTTTTTTTTTGCAAAGTCCTCCCGCTTAGGCGAGGCAAAGCCCTTCCGTTAAGGGTTCAACGAGGGATCGGTGCACAAGCTAGGCCTTTCAAGTGCCTGGACGGTCTTGTCGGGAGTGCATAACTCGTTTCCAAAGAACGAGCCAGTGGCTCATCATCAGGAGACGTTGCGGCGGGAACGATTATGCCCGTGTTTGTAAGCGACCATTCGGCTGCCCGGCTAGACGCAGCTCGTTATTTGCTAAGAGGGGGATATGCAGAAAGACTCCTGGGGTTAGAATCAATAGGTCGGCGATATAATATGCCTCTCAATCTTCAAAGTAACGTTCGTTATTTAGACAAAATGCAACCAAATTCGCGTAACTAACTCGGCAATATCGGGTAGGCTTATAGGGTTAGGGGCAACGGGGTTAGAAAGAAGCCAACAAGAAGAAAGAACTCAAGAAAGAAGCGAAGAAAGAAAAAAGAAGCGTTTGAATGATGAATGTATGTTGAATGATTGTGACTAATCAAAAAATTCCCTTTCAGCCCTTTTTTTCAGCTCATCAACATCATCTTCAGGACGTAAGTTAACTAAAAACTTCTTCTTTTTCAGGTTTCTAATCTATTTGTTTTTTTTTTGTCTGTTCACAGGTCGTAGCTGAGGTAAAAACTTTGTTTTATTTTTTGAAATTAGTATTAAATTATTTCCTGATATTTAAATTATAATTGTACTAATATTTGTGTGTTTTTATTAATCTCAGGACCTGGAGCAGCAGTTGGAGGATCGCAGCAGTTGCAGAGAACGAGCAGCAGTCCACGAATCATCAAGCATCACCTGAGCTACCATCGTTGGAGCAACCACCGTTGGAGCAGCCTCCGCTGGAACTAATTAAACTTCCCTTTCAGGACATTGTCATCATTACAACATCAGGACGTAATAATAACTAGAAAAATTGCAATATTACAAATTTCTAAACTTTTCTGAATGTATTACAGGTCGCCCAGCAGCTGAAGAACACATCAGCAGCTGCAGAGGATCAACAAAGCAGTAGTAGCAGAGCTCATCTGGCGTGATACCTGCAACTTATTCAGAGGCAGCTATGGTAAAGAAACTCAGTCAAGATGATCCAGTTTGAAGATCGCAGCAGTTGGAGGATCGCATCAGTTGGAGGATCGCATCAGTTGGAGGATCGCAACAGTTGCTGAGAACGAGCAGCAGTCCACGAAACATCAAGCATCAGCTGAGCTACCATCGTTGGAACAACCACCGTGGGAGCAGCCTCCGCTGGAACCAATCAAACTTCCTTTTCAGGTCATTGCCACCACCACAACATCAGGACGTAATAACAACTAAAAAAATTACAATATTACAAATTTCTAATCTTTTTTGAATGTATTACAGTTCGCCCAGCAGCTGAAGAACACATCAGCAGCTGCAGAGGATCAACAAAGCAGTAGTAGCAGAGCTCATCTAGCGTGATACCTGCAACTTATTCAGAGGCAGCTATGGTGAAAGAAGTCTAGAGGCGAAGCGCGACTCAAAAATATTCTCCAATTCCCTTCTCTACCCGTTGTACTTTTTCCTATTTATCAAATAAACTTCTCCTAAATGTTATATTGTTTTATTTTTTATATTAATCTTGGAATTGGCGCAAAAACTTGAATTAATGCAGAAGTATTAAATCAAATAAATGATTGAAAAAAGTTCAAAATTGCCTTTAATAACAGCAAATTTGATTTCGATAAATTCCTATTTCAAAGATAGTAGAGTGTTGTATGTTTCATTTAAAAATCTAGAATAATTTAATGAAACAATTGATTTTAAGTAAAATATAATTTTTTAAAGTAATATTTTCAAAAATTTTGTATTAGGTATCCTGAATTTTATTCTGGCTCAATAAAATACAGTCGCATAATATAATTTTAAAAAGAGCTTTATTAAAAATATAAAAGTTCGCAATAAATCTTTAATAATAATAGTAATTATTATTTAAATTTTCACTGGCGTATCCAGCTTCGCTCCCTGATGGTTTAGCAGTTGGCGCTGTCGTGGCAGGAATAGGCGGTGGAGCAGTAGCAGCCGCTGCAGTTGCTGCGACATTTTGCGCTTGCTGTGCAGATTGTTGAACCTTGAACCTGTTAGGCAGCTTGCTGAGTAGCTTCAAAATCGATTCTAACATCTTTTAGCGTCTCAAAAAGTTGGCTCAATCTTAGCTGAGCTGAACCGACCATTCCCGCTTCTGAAGCGGCTTAATTCGTGTGATCTGCTGTTACTTGCGCTGCGTTTAAAGCTCCTTGGATAACGATCACCTGAGAACGTTGAGAATCATTACTATTATTTTATTGAAGGATTCTAGTTTACATACCTGATGTTGGGCTTGTTGAGAAGCTTATTGAGTAGCATCAGCTACTATTTGACCTTGCATTAATTGCTGATTTTCCGAGTGCAACTTTAGCATCTCTAAATTGTAATTCAATTCCTTGCAGAATGATTTGTTTCCCTGCAAGGGCTGCCTGTGCAGTCGCAGAAGCTTGTGCAGCAGCTTGAGCCAGAGTATTTTTTGCTACAAAAGCAGCTTGTTTAGCAGCTGCATATTGGTTATTGTTAGCTGTATTAGCTTGATCAGCGGAACCTTGAGCAATTTGTCGAAGAACTGCTTCTTTGTTTGCCAGCATCGCCAACAAGATTTAGAGAACTTTTGGGTGTTTTAGAAGAGGAATCATTTCCTCCAGTAGCAGCGGTGTTACGCTTCTCATATGTAGAGCTAGGTGCCGCTTGATTTTAGCATAGTATTTGACTCTCTGAACCATAATCTCTTACTTGCCAAGTTAAAACATTTAGGTTTCGCTGAAAACAGTCTACCGGGTGGTGCGCGGTTAGGGTGTACATAGGGATTTAACCCAGGATAGTTGTTTTGTGCAATTTCCTGCTCTCCTATCTATTCTACGGCAAAAATGATAGAGTACGAAGTTGTTGAGAATTAAAATGTGTACCCAAAACTGTCTTCATATTTTTAGTTGAGTGTGTGGTTTTTTCATAATTCTGAAAAGAAATTGCAAAATATAAATTGAATCATAGCAGTAGCCATGACTTTTGTTTTCCATGAATTATTTCTAAATGTCAACGCCCGTGTAGGGGCCCGAAGAACTGAAGATGAAAATACTATGGGTAAATTCCATTATGGCACAAGAAATGAACGAGAGCAACTATTGGTGGATTTTGCCACAAGCTTGCAGCTGAAAATAGGGAACACATTTTTCAGTAAAGGTAACAATAAAGAATCTAAATGGACTTGGATCTCGCCGAAAGGGGATAGATTCGAAATGGATTACATCCTTTTCAAAAATAAGAACAATATACTAAATATAGAAGTAATTCAAAATTTGAAATTTAACTCAGACCATAGGCTCGTAAGAGCAACAATTATCCTAGGAAAAAATGGCAGAAAGGATCTCTTCAACAGAAAAAAGAACCGCAAAATACAATTAGGTATGGAAACAATATTCCAGGAGAACCTATCAAAATCAATTATCACTATAAAACAATATGAAATTAAAGACATATATAGCCTCCAAAAATACTATGACCTACTAGAAAATATTATATTAAATGCAGTACCAAAGGAAATAATTGTGAAACAACATAAGAAAATATCTGGAGAAACATTAGATCTAATAGAAAAAAGAGAGGCTCTGAAAAATATGAAAAACAAAACAGCACAACAAAGAATAGAATTTTGCGAAGTACGAAAATTAACAAAGAGGAAAATTAAAGAAGACTTAAGAAAATACAACGATAAGAAAATTGACGAGATTGTGGGGTCTACAGGAGCAGTAAAAAGAATGAGGCAAGAATTAAGTATTGGGAAGAACTGGATAACCAAGATAAAAGAAAATGCGGTAGTGAAAACAAATAGAGTCGACATACTCTCCACAGCGACAGAATTTTACTCTCAAATATATACAAGCAATACCGGTGATGAAAAAAAAAGGAACTATAAAATTAGAGGAGGAGTCGGAAGTTCATTGTATCATGAAGGATGAAATAGTACATGCAATTAAGAATCTCAAAGACAACAAGGCACCTGGTGACGATGAAATTAACAATGAAATGGTTAAAAATGGAGTAGAAATACTTATTGAACCTCTATATTATGTTTTTAATCAAATCCTCAAAATAGAACATATGCCAACACAATGGTCGCATTCCAACATAATATTAATTCATAAGAAGAGAGATAGAGAAATTTTGGACAATTATAGACCCATCAGTCTATCTTCATGTCTATATAAAGTATTTACAAATATATTACACTCCAGAATTTATAAGAAAATCGAAAGTTTCATAACAGTGGAACAAGCTGGATTTAGAAAAGGATTCTTCACATCAGACCATCTCCAAACGGTCAATCAAATTATCGAGAGAGCAAAAGAATATACGATGACACTATACCTTGCCTTCATAGACTTTCAGAAAGCTTTTGATAGGATTGAACACCACTACATTATTAAATCGTTAAATCAAGCAGGGATCGAACATAAATACATAAGAATAATTAAAAATATCTATGATAAAAGTACAGCAAAAATAGTTTTAGAGAGGCCGGGAAAAACATTCAACATTGCAAGAGGAGTAAGACAAGGGGATCCTCTATCACCGATACTGTTTTCGTGCGTACTCGAATCCATTTTTAAAGAACTGAACTGGGAAGAAAAGAGTCTAAAGATAGATGGAAAGTACTTATTAAACCTCAAATTTGCAGACGATATAGTTCTCATTTCTGAAACTCCGGAAGCTCTCGAATCCATGCTTGAAGATATACAACGCGAAAGCAAAGAGGCGGGATTGCAAATGAATTTAAATAAAACCAAAATTATGACAAATGGACCAAAAAAAGACATCAAACTGATGGGATCATACTTAGAATACGTTGGAAAATACATATACCTTGGACAAACAATATCTTTTGATAATAGAGTAACAGAAGAGGTAGACAGAAGAATAGTATTAGCATGGAAAAAATATTGGTCTCTAAAAGAAATTTTCAAGGGACAATTTCCAACATATTTAAACCTGGAGCCTAAGCCAGAATCATTGGAACAAATTAAATTTAACTGTACGAAGAATGGAAAGAAGTCTTTTAGGAATTAGCTTAAAAGACAGAGTAAGAAACACAGAAATAAGAAGAAAATCAAATATAGCCGACGTATCACAAAGAATAAAACAATCAAAATGGAACTGGGCAGGACACGTTATGAGAACCAAAGATGACAGGTGAACAAAAAACACTACAGTATGGATACCATTGGATAGAAACAGAAGAAGAGGTAGACCAACTAAACGCTGGCAGGATGACATAAAGAAACAAGCGGGAGTTACATGGATGAGACTCACAGAAAACCGGAAAGAATGGCAACAATTGGGGGAGGCCTACGCTCAAAATAGGGCTGGATGAATTCAGTAAATGTTGTAATTAACCTATTTGTTTACTTACATACTCACTGCCTTTTGCCTTATTATCAATGAAGAAAAATCAGCTGCCCTTCTCTTGGGCCAGGCACACAACAGGTCATATTTGCTTGGAAATGACTTGCTTCATGTCAAAATAAATAATACTACAATAAATATAGTATCTAATGTGAAAAATTTGGGGTTGTTAATTGATGCAGAATTGCGTTTCAGAGAATATAATACTTTGTTGATTGAAAAAGCGTACCTTGCACTAAAAAAATCTGAATATAAATCGTTTTGTACTATCTAATCTAAGAAATACTGTAAAATACTTGCAGATTCGTATGTACTTTCTGTATTCAATTATTGTGATGTGATCTACGGGCCCTGCCTAACTATGCGAGATAGACAAAGAATACAGAAAGTAAAATAGCTGTGTTCGCTTCATATTATCTGCTCCAGATATGAAAGAACTTCGAAGTTCATCATCTCGCTTGTCTAACCCATGTTCCGCCTTATATTGCTGTTTTGAAGCTATAGCATCATTTTCAGGCAATCTTCTAGACAGAACTGCTTGGGAACGTATCTTACGACGTGATTCTTTATCTAAAATAAAGCGAAAATTATGAAATGTTTATAAAATAAATTATAAGATTACTACTTACGATAATTATAAAAATCACTTTCATTGAAATGTGCACTACAAATACGACTATTTTTAGTTACAGTTTTTTGTATTTTACATAATTCTATCCACACTTCTAATCTATCCTTTTTTTTTGGAAGTTTATGCATGGTAATGTTATTTTTTCCATATCTCTCGTAGCAGCCAGGTACAGCACAGTGACAATGAGATTTGGATTTATTTTCTATGTTATCCTCTACAAAGAATTGGGACTCCATACCGCTTTTATATCCAATAGGACTGTCAAATATAAAACTATGTTATAGGTTGAATCTGGAAGCCAGTTGTTTCAATTTTTAATTCTAGAGAAACAGAAATAAATACTTTACCTCCTGAATAATTTTTCATGGATTTTTGGGTACAGATTTCTGGCAAAAAAAGAAAATACGAAAATATAAGTATTGTTATTTAAACGTCAAAACTTTACCATACTCTGGTTGTTCTATATTACCGACATAGAAATATGAAATATAAAAAATCAATTTAAATAAATCAATTTATTTTTGTAAATATCAGTTATATTGAAATTTTGCTTAAATATACCTTATATTAATTTATAACAATTTAATTTAATTTTTAATACAATACTGGACGTACGTTGTATGTCTTACTTCATACGATTTAATTTGATCTTGTTTTTGTTTTGTCAACAAACACATTTCTTTTCGGTTTTGATCGCGTAGTTTTAGTGTCGTTTCTTGTATTTTTTTCGTTACTACGGGGTTGATTGGGGTGTATTAGGGGTAAATAGCTCGTGGTTAACGTAGTTTGATTTAATTTGGGAGTCGCGAGTAGTAAATTTATCTGTACCCCCCGGTGCAGTTGTTCGTTTTGATAATTTCGATTTCATATGTTTGTTTGCAAAGTCCTCCCGCTTAGGCGAGGCAAAGCCCTTCCGTGAGGGTTCATCGAGGGAACGGTGCACAAGCTAGGCCTTTTAAGTGCCTGGACGGTCTTGTCGGGAGTGCATAACTCGTTTCCAAAGAACGAGCCAGTTGCTCATCATCAGGAGACGTTGCGGAGGGGACGATTATGCCCGTGTTATGTAAGCGACCATTCGGCTGTCCGGCTAGACACAGCTCGTTATTTGCTAAGAGGGGGATATGCAGAAAGACTCCTGGGGTGTAGATTCCGTAGGGCAATAAAAAACACTCTACCAATTTTGCAGTAACGCTCACGGTATCGCGTTAAATCAACATAATTTTTCTGTAGCTCGTGTTTTATGTTACTTTGAGGGTTTGGGGGCATATAAATGGTGAAACTAGCTCGGTTTAACGTAAATTTAAATTGGGATATCGCGATCAGTTTTTTTGCGTGTACCCTTCTGGTGCACGTGAACTTGTTCGTTTTGCTATCAAGTGTTTTTTTTTTTTGCAAAGTCCTCCCACTTAGGCGAGGCAAAGCCCTTCCGTTAAGGGTTCAACGAGGGATCGGTGCACAAGCTAGGCCTTTTAAGTGCCTGGACGGTCTTGTCGGGAGTGCATAACTCGTTTCCAAAGAACGAGCCAGTGGCTCATCATCAGGAGACGTTGCGGAGGGGACGATTATGCCCGTGTTATGTAAGCGACCATTCGGCTGTCCGGCTAGACACAGCTCGTTATTTGCTAAGAGGGGGATATGCAGAAAGACTCCTGGGGTTAGAATCAATAGGTCGACGATATAATATGCCTCTCAATCTTTAAAGTAACGTTCGTTATTTAGACAAAAAGCAACCAAATTCGCGTAACTAACTCGGTAATATCGGGTAGGCTTATAGGGTTAGGGGCAACGGGGTTAGAAAGAAGCCAACAAGAAGAAAGAACTCAAGAAAGAAGCGAAGAAAGAAAAAAGAAGCGTTTGAATGATGAATGTATGTTGAATGATTGTGACTAATCAAAAAATTCCCTTTCAGCCCTTTTTTTCAGCTCATCAACATCATCTTCAGGACGTAAGTTTACTAAAAACTTCTTCTTTTTCAGGTTTCTAATCTATTTGTTTTTTTTTTGTCTGTTCACAGGTCGTAGCTGAGGTAAAAAACTTTTTTTTATTTTTTTAAATTAGTATTAAATTATTTCCTGATATTTAAATTATAATTGTACTGATATTTGTGTGTTTTTATTAATCTTAGGACCTGGAGCAGTAGTTGGAGGATCGCACCAGTTGCAAAGAACGATGAGCAGCAGTCCAAAAATCATCAAGCATCAGCTGAGCTATCATCGTTGGAGCAACCACCGTGGGAGCAGCCTCCGCTGGAACTAAAAAAACTTTCCTTTCAGGTTTCTTTTTCAGGTCATTGCCATGACCACAACATTAGAACGTAATAATAACTAAAAAATTGCAATATTACAAATTTCTAATCTTTTCTGAATGTATTACAGTTCGCCCAGCAGCTGAAGAACACATTTGCAGCTGCAGAGGATCATGATCAACACAGCAGTAGCAGAGCTCCTACAGCGTGATACCTGCAACTTCAGAGGCTGCCATGGTAAGAGGAGCTCAAGATGATCCAAAAAATTTGATTGGATCAGCCTGCAGCTTGCAGAGTTTAAGTAAGAATAATTTATTATGCTTAATAATTCAAATTAATATTTATTGTTGATTCTAATGTATTGCTTCTTTTTGTTACAGTTGTTGCAGATTTTCAAAATGTGACATCACGAAATTCAGGATTCCTTCCACCCCTTGTCACACAATGTGACGTAATTTATGAATGGCCCCTTTCCGCAGAATTCTTCTCTTTTCTCCAAGCCAGCAATTGCCTGGAGGCGAAGCGCGACTCAAAAATATTCTCAAATTCCCTTCTCTACCTGTTGTACTTTTTTCTAATTATCAAATAAACTTCTCCTAAATGTTATATTGTTTTATTTTTGTTATTAATCTTAGAAATGGTGCAAAAGCTTGAATTGATGCAAAAGTATTAAATCAGAGTAGTTATAGGGTAAGGCCCTCAGGAATCCAATAAATTTTTTTCATATTATATTTCGAACGTTTCGAAATATAAAAATATAATATGAATAACATTTATTGGATTCCTGAGGGCCTTATCCTAACTACTCTAATCATTATTGGATCGTTCACACTATTTTTATTAAGTATTAAATCAAATAAATGATTGAAAAAAGTTCAAGATTGCCTTTAATAACAGTAAATTTGATTTCGATAAATCCCTATTTCATAGATAGTAAAGTGTTGTATGTGTCATTTAAAAATCTAAAATAATTTGATGAAACAATTAATTTTAAGTAAAATATAATTTTTTGAAGTAATATCTTCAAAAATTTTGTGTTAGGTACCCTGAATTTTATTCTGGCTAAATAAAATACAGTCGCATAATATAATTAATAGAGCGTTATTAAAAATATAAAAATTCGCAATAAATCTTTAATAATAATAGTAATCATTATTTAAATTTTCACTGGCGTATTCAGCTTTGCTCCCTGAGGGCTTAGCGGCTGGCGCTGTCGTGGCAGGAATAGGCGGTGGAGGATTTGGAGCAGCAGCAGTGCAGATTGTTGAGCCTGTTGGGCAGCTTACTGAGTACCTTCAAAATCGATTCTAACACCTTTTAGCGTTCAACAAGTTGGCTCAATCTTTGCTGAGCTGAACCGACCATTGTTCGTTGAGCTGCAAGTTCTCCAGCTGCTTCTAAAGCGGCTTAATTCGTGTGATCTACTATTACTTGCGCTGCGTTTAAAGCTCCTTGGATAACGTTCACCTGAGAACGTTGAGAATTATTATTATTATTTTATTGAAGGATTCTAGTTTACATACCTGATGTTGGGCTTTGACCTTTGATTAATTGCTGATTTTCTCCGTCGAGTGCAACTTTACTCTAAATTGTAGTTCAATTCCTTGCAGAATGATTTGTTTTCCTGCAAGAGCTGCCTGTGCAGCAGCTTGAGCCAGAGTATTTTTTGCTACAAAAGCAGCTTGTTTAGCAGCTGCATATTGGTTATTGTTAGCTGTATTAGCTTGATCAGCGGAACCTTGAGCAATTTGTCGAAGAACTGCTCCTTTGTTTGCCAGCATCGCCAACAAGATTTAAAGAACTTTTGGGTGATTTAGAAGAGGAATCATCTCCTCCAGTAGCTGCGGTGCTACGCTTCTCATATGTAGAGTTAGGTGCCGCTTCTCTGTTGAAAAATTCTATATATATATATGGCAAGAGAATGGTTCTGCTTGTGCTTCTTGATTTCAGCAAAGCATTTGACTCTCTGAACCATAATCTCTTACTTGCCAAATTAAAACATCTAGGTTTCGCTGAAAACAGTCTACAACTAGCAAGAAGCTACTTCTTTAACAGACGCCAGTGTGTTAAAATTAATAATGGATACTCTGATTTTTCGGTAATAACTCAAGGTATAGCCCAAGGCTCAATATATGGACCTCTATTCTATCTATACGTTTGACATCTGCAAAATTGTTAAATATGTAGATTTTCATGTGTATGCTGATGATACCCAGTTATACTTACCCTTTGATGCTCACAATTCTGAAGAAGCTGTCGCGTGTATATGTGAAGATTTGCAAAGCTTGGCTTATTATGCAAAAACTCACTGCCTTATTATCAATGAAGAAAAATCAGCTGCCCTTCTTTTGGGCCAGGCACACAAAAGGTCATATTTGCTTGGAAATGACTTGCTTCATGTCAAAATAAATATAGTATCTGATGTGAAAAATTTGGGGTTGTTAATCGATGCAGAATTGCGTTTCAGAGAATATAAGACTTTGTTGATTGAAAAAGCGTACCTTGCACTAAAAAAATCTGAATATAAATCGTTTTGTACTATCTAATCTAAGAAATACCGTAAAATACTTGCAGATTCGTATGTACTTTCTGTATTCAATTATTGTGATGTGATCTACGGGCCCTGCCTAACTATGCGAGATAGACAAAGAATACAGAGAATAAAATAGCTGTGTTCGCTTCATATTATCTGCTCCAGATATGAAAGAACTTCGAAGTTCATCATCTCGCTTGTCTAACCCATGTTCCGCCTTATATTGCTGCTTAAATTGTGCACAAATCTAAAATGCATAACAGATTATTAAGAAATAATTTCAGTATCCACAATGTCACTCACCGTTTATAATAATGTTCCACATAACCACAAAGTTCTGATAAATAATTCTTTCACAATTTATTTTATACAAGAATCAAATCTTCATCCTCAGGCTCAACCGGAATGAAAGAAGGTCGTCATATTTTGAATACGTATTCATGGATGATAAATTAAACTTTATTGCGGTAAATAATACAAATTGCATCAAATAGGCTGAAATCCAGTCTATATTTCATGCTAGCTGTCAAATTATAGAACAACATTTTGAGGGTCATTTGTTTTTATTGAAAAATGTTTGAGATTCACTGCTTGCATTTACAACATAGAATTAATGACTAAATTTAAAGTGCGCATGCGTGAGTTGAAAATTAATTAAAATTTAGATACGCTTAAATCACTCTAAATTACTCTAAATTACAAATCCTGCTTTGTACAAGCATGTTTGTTAAATAAACATTTTGCTTCAATATCCATTATATTAATTTATAACAATTTAAATTAATTTTTAATACATTACTGGACGTATGTGTATGTCTTACTTCGTACAATTTGATTTGATCTTCTTTTTTTCGTTTTCGTGTTTGTTGACAGACGCTTTTCGCTTTGTTTGGTTTTAAAGTAATTTGTTGTATTTTTTTCGTTATTTCGGGGTTAATTGGGGTGTAATAGAGGTAAATAACTCGTGGTTAACGTAGAGATAAATTTGTACGGCGACACTTCTGATAAATGTTTCCAAATTTAGTCCGTAGAATTGAGCAATTTTTGCGTTCGGTTATCGCGTTGAAACAACATCGTTTTTTGGTTTAGCTCGTGTTTCACGTTACTTTGAGGGTTTGGGGGCATATTATGGGTGAATTTAGCTCGGTTTAACGTAAATTTAAATTGGGATATCGCGTTTAGTTTTTTTTTTTGCGTGCACCCTTCTGGTGCACGTGCACTTGTTCGTTTTGCTATCAAGTATTTTTTTTTTGCAAAGTCCTCCCGCTTAGGCGAGGCAAAGCCCTTCCGTTAAGGGTTCAACGAGGGATCGGTGCACAAGCTAGGCCTTTTAAGTGCCTGGACGGTCTTGTCGGGAGTGCATAACTCGTTTCCAAAGAACGAGCCAGTGGCTCATCATCAGGAGACGTTGCGGCGGGAACGATTATGCCCGTGTTTGTAAGCGACCATTCGGCTGCCCGGCTAGACGCAGCTCGTTATTTGCTAAGAGGGGGATATGCAGAAAGACTCCTGGGGTTAGAATCAATAGGTCGGCGATATAATATGCCTCTCAATCTTCAAAGTAACGTTCGTTATTTAGACAAAATGCAACCAAATTCGCGTAACTAACTCGGCAATATCGGGTAGGCTTATAGGGTTAGGGGCAACGGGGTTAGAAAGAAGCCAACAAGAAGAAAGAACTCAAGAAAGAAGCGAAGAAAGAAAAAAGAAGCGTTTGAATGATGAATGTATGTTGAATGATTGTGACTAATCAAAAAATTCCCTTTCAGCCCTTTTTTTCAGCTCATCAACATCATCTTCAGGACGTAAGTTAACTAAAAACTTCTTCTTTTTCAGGTTTCTAATCTATTTGTTTTTTTTTTGTCTGTTCACAGGTCGTAGCTGAGGTAAAAACTTTGTTTTATTTTTTGAAATTAGTATTAAATTATTTCCTGATATTTAAATTATAATTGTACTAATATTTGTGTGTTTTTATTAATCTCAGGACCTGGAGCAGCAGTTGGAGGATCGCAGCAGTTGCAGAGAACGAGCAGCAGTCCACGAATCATCAAGCATCACCTGAGCTACCATCGTTGGAGCAACCACCGTTGGAGCAGCCTCCGCTGGAACTAATTAAACTTCCCTTTCAGGACATTGTCATCATTACAACATCAGGACGTAATAATAACTAGAAAAATTGCAATATTACAAATTTCTAAACTTTTCTGAATGTATTACAGGTCGCCCAGCAGCTGAAGAACACATCAGCAGCTGCAGAGGATCAACAAAGCAGTAGTAGCAGAGCTCATCTGGCGTGATACCTGCAACTTATTCAGAGGCAGCTATGGTAAAGAAACTCAGTCAAGATGATCCAGTTTGAAGATCGCAGCAGTTGGAGGATCGCATCAGTTGGAGGATCGCAACAGTTGCTGAGAACGAGCAGCAGTCCACGAAACATCAAGCATCAGCTGAGCTACCATCGTTGGAACAACCACCGTGGGAGCAGCCTCCGCTGGAACCAATCAAACTTCCTTTTCAGGTCATTGCCACCACCACAACATCAGGACGTAATAACAACTAAAAAAATTACAATATTACAAATTTCTAATCTTTTTTGAATGTATTACAGTTCGCCCAGCAGCTGAAGAACACATCAGCAGCTGCAGAGGATCAACAAAGCAGTAGTAGCAGAGCTCATCTAGCGTGATACCTGCAACTTATTCAGAGGCAGCTATGGTGAAAGAAGTCTAGAGGCGAAGCGCGACTCAAAAATATTCTCCAATTCCCTTCTCTACCCGTTGTACTTTTTCCTATTTATCAAATAAACTTCTCCTAAATGTTATATTGTTTTATTTTTTATATTAATCTTGGAATTGGCGCAAAAACTTGAATTAATGCAGAAGTATTAAATCAAATAAATGATTGAAAAAAGTTCAAAATTGCCTTTAATAACAGCAAATTTGATTTCGATAAATTCCTATTTCAAAGATAGTAGAGTGTTGTATGTTTCATTTAAAAATCTAGAATAATTTAATGAAACAATTGATTTTAAGTAAAATATAATTTTTTAAAGTAATATTCTCAAAAATTTTGTATTAGGTATCCTGAATTTTATTCTGGCTCAATAAAATACAGTCGCATAATATAATTTTAAAAAGAGCTTTATTAAAAATATAAAAGTTCGCAATAAATCTTTAATAATAATAGTCATTATTATTTAAATTTTCACTGGCGTATCCAGCTTCGCTCCCTGATGGTTTAGCAGTTGGCGCTGTCGTGGCAGGAATAGGCGGTGGAGCAGTAGCAGCCGCTGCAGTTGCTGCGACATTTTGCGCTTGCTGTGCAGATTGTTGAACCTTGAACCTGTTAGGCAGCTTGCTGAGTAGCTTCAAAATCGATTCTAACATCTTTTAGCGTCTCAAAAAGTTGGCTCAATCTTAGCTGAGCTGAACCGACCATTCCCGCTTCTGAAGCGGCTTAATTCGTGTGATCTGCTGTTACTTGCGCTGCGTTTAAAGCTCCTTGGATAACGATCACCTGAGAACGTTGAGAATCATTACTATTATTTTATTGAAGGATTCTAGTTTACATACCTGATGTTGGGCTTGTTGAGAAGCTTATTGAGTAGCATCAGCTACTATTTGACCTTGCATTAATTGCTGATTTTCCGAGTGCAACTTTAGCATCTCTAAATTGTAATTCAATTCCTTGCAGAATGATTTGTTTCCCTGCAAGGGCTGCCTGTGCAGTCGCAGAAGCTTGTGCAGCAGCTTGAGCCAGAGTATTTTTTGCTACAAAAGCAGCTTGTTTAGCAGCTGCATATTGGTTATTGTTAGCTGTATTAGCTTGATCAGCGGAACCTTGAGCAATTTGTCGAAGAACTGCTTCTTTGTTTGCCAGCATCGCCAACAAGATTTAGAGAACTTTTGGGTGTTTTAGAAGAGGAATCATTTCCTCCAGTAGCTGCGGTGTTACGCTTTTCATATGTAGAGCTAGGTGCCGCTTGATTTTAGCATAGTATTTGACTCTCTGAACCATAATCTCTTACTTGCCAAGTTAAAACATTTAGGTTTCGCTGAAAACAGTCTACCGGGTGGTGCGCGGTTAGGGTGTACATAGGGATTTAACCCAGGATAGTTGTTTTGTGCAATTTCCTGCTCTCCTATCTATTCTACGGCAAAAATGATAGAGTACGAAGTTGTTGAGAATTAAAATGTGTACCCAAAACTGTCTTCATATTTTTAGTTGAGTGTGTGGTTTTTTCATAATTCTGAAAAGAAATTGCAAAATATAAATTGAATCATAGCAGTAGCCATGACTTTTGTTTTCCATGAATTATTTCTAAATGTCAACGCCCGTGTAGGGGCCCGAAGAACTGAAGATGAAAATACTATGGGTAAATTCCATTATGGCACAAGAAATGAACGAGAGCAACTATTGGTGGATTTTGCCACAAGCTTGCAGCTGAAAATAGGGAACACATTTTTCAGTAAAGGTAACAATAAAGAATCTAAATGGACTTGGATCTCGCCGAAAGGGGATAGATTCGAAATGGATTACATCCTTTTCAAAAATAAGAACAATATACTAAATATAGAAGTAATTCAAAATTTGAAATTTAACTCAGACCATAGGCTCGTAAGAGCAACAATTATCCTAGGAAAAAATGGCAGAACGGATCTCTTCAACAGAAAAAAGAACCGCAAAATACAATTAGGTATGGAAACAATATTCCAGGAGAACCTATCAAAATCAATTATCACTATAAAACAATATGAAATTAAAGACATATATAGCCTCCAAAAATACTATGACCTACTAGAAAATATTATATTAAATGCAGTACCAAAGGAAATAATTGTGAAACAACATAAGAAAATATCTGGAGAAACATTAGATCTAATAGAAAAAAGAGAGGCTCTGAAAAATATGAAAAACAAAACAGCACAACAAAGAATAGAATTTTGCGAAGTACGAAAATTAACAAAGAGGAAAATTAAAGAAGACTTAAGAAAATACAACGATAAGAAAATTGACGAGATTGTGGGGTCTACAGGAGCAGTAAAAAGAATGAGGCAAGAATTAAGTATTGGGAAGAACTGGATAACCAAGATAAAAGAAAATGCGGTAGTGAAAACAAATAGAGTCGACATACTCTCCACAGCGACAGAATTTTACTCTCAAATATATACAAGCAATACCGGTGATGAAAAAAAAGGAACTATAAAATTAGAGGAGGAGTCGGAAGTTCATTGTATCATGAAGGATGAAATAGTACATGCAATTAAGAATCTCAAAGACAACAAGGCACCTGGTGACGATGAAATTAACAATGAAATGGTTAAAAATGGAGTAGAAATACTTATTGAACCTCTATATTATGTTTTTAATCAAATCCTCAAAATAGAACATATGCCAACACAATGGTCGCATTCCAACATAATATTAATTCATAAGAAGAGAGATAGAGAAATTTTGGACAATTATAGACCCATCAGTCTATCTTCATGTCTATATAAAGTATTTACAAATATATTACACTCCAGAATTTATAAGAAAATCGAAAGTTTCATAACAGTGGAACAAGCTGGATTTAGAAAAGGATTCTCCACATCAGACCATCTCCAAACGGTCAATCAAATTATCGAGAAAGCAAAAGAATATACGATGACACTATACCTTGCCTTCATAGACTTTCAGAAAGCTTTTGATAGTATTGAACACCACTACATTATTAAATCGTTAAATCAAGCAGGGATCGAACATAAATACATAAGAATAATTAAAAATATCTATGATAAAAGTACAGCAAAAATAGTTTTAGAGAGGCCGGGAAAAACATTCAACATTGCAAGAGGAGTAAGACAAGGGGATCCTCTATCACCGATACTGTTTTCGTGCGTACTCGAATCCATTTTTAAAGAACTGAACTGGGAAGAAAAGAGTCTAAAGATAGATGGAAAGTACTTATTAAACCTCAAATTTGCAGACGATATAGTTCTCATTTCTGAAACTCCGGAAGCTCTCGAATCCATGCTTGAAGATATACAACGCGAAAGCAAAGAGGCGGGATTGCAAATGAATTTAAATAAAACCAAAATTATGACAAATGGACCAAAAAAAGACATCAAACTGATGGGATCATACTTAGAATACGTTGGAAAATACATATACCTTGGACAAACAATATCTTTTGATAATAGAGTAACAGAAGAGGTAGACAGAAGAATAGTATTAGCATGGAAAAAATATTGGTCTCTAAAAGAAATTTTCAAGGGACAATTTCCAACATATTTAAACCTGGAGCCTAAGCCAGAATCATTGGAACAAATTAAATTTAACTGTACGAAGAATGGAAAGAAGTCTTTTAGGAATTAGCTTAAAAGACAGAGTAAGAAACACAGAAATAAGAAGAAAATCAAATATAGCCGACGTATCACAAAGAATAAAACAATCAAAATGGAACTGGGCAGGACACGTTATGAGAACCAAAGATGACAGGTGAACAAAAAACACTACAGTATGGATACCATTGGATAGAAACAGAAGAAGAGGTAGACCAACTAAACGCTGGCAGGATGACATAAAGAAACAAGCGGGAGTTACATGGATGAGACTCACAGAAAACCGGAAAGAATGGCAACAATTGGGGGAGGCCTACGCTCAAAATAGGGCTGGATGAATTCAGTAAATGTTGTAATTAACCTATTTGTTTACTTACATACTCACTGCCTTTTGCCTTATTATCAATGAAGAAAAATCAGCTGCCCTTCTCTTGGGCCAGGCACACAACAGGTCATATTTGCTTGGAAATGACTTGCTTCATGTCAAAATAAATAATACTACAATAAATATAGTATCTAATGTGAAAAATTTGGGGTTGTTAATTGATGCAGAATTGCGTTTCAGAGAATATAATACTTTGTTGATTGAAAAAGCGTACCTTGCACTAAAAAAATCTGAATATAAATCGTTTTGTACTATCTAATCTAAGAAATACTGTAAAATACTTGCAGATTCGTATGTACTTTCTGTATTCAATTATTGTGATGTGATCTACGGGCCCTGCCTAACTATGCGAGATAGACAAAGAATACAGAAAGTAAAATAGCTGTGTTCGCTTCATATTATCTGCTCCAGATATGAAAGAACTTCGAAGTTCATCATCTCGCTTGTCTAACCCATGTTCCGCCTTATATTGCTGTTTTGAAGCTATAGCATCATTTTCAGGCAATCTTCTAGACAGAACTGCTTGGGAACGTATCTTACGACGTGATTCTTTATCTAAAATAAAGCGAAAATTATGAAATGTTTATAAAATAAATTATAAGATTACTACTTACGATAATTATAAAAATCACTTTCATTGAAATGTGCACTACAAATACGACTATTTTTAGTTACAGTTTTTTGTATTTTACATAATTCTATCCACACTTCTAATCTATCCTTTTTTTTTGGAAGTTTATGCATGGTAATGTTATTTTTTCCATATCTCTCGTAGCAGCCAGGTACAGCACAGTGACAATGAGATTTGGATTTATTTTCTATGTTATCCTCTACAAAGAATTGGGACTCCATACCGCTTTTATATCCAATAGGACTGTCAAATATAAAACTATGTTATAGGTTGAATCTGGAAGCCAGTTGTTTCAATTTTTAATTCTAGAGAAACAGAAATAAATACTTTACCTCCTGAATAATTTTTCATGGATTTTTGGGTACAGATTTCTGGCAAAAAAAGAAAATACGAAAATATAAGTATTGTTATTTAAACGTCAAAACTTTACCATACTCTGGTTGTTCTATATTACCGACATAGAAATATGAAATATAAAAAATCAATTTAAATAAATCAATTTATTTTTGTAAATATCAGTTATATTGAAATTTTGCTTAAATATACCTTATATTAATTTATAACAATTTAATTTAATTTTTAATACAATACTGGACGTACGTTGTATGTCTTACTTCATACGATTTAATTTGATCTTGTTTTTGTTTTGTCAACAAACACATTTCTTTTCGGTTTTGATCGCGTAGTTTTAGTGTCGTTTCTTGTATTTTTTTCGTTACTACGGGGTTGATTGGGGTGTATTAGGGGTAAATAGCTCGTGGTTAACGTAGTTTGATTTAATTTGGGAGTCGCGAGTAGTAAATTTATCTGTACCCCCCGGTGCAGTTGTTCGTTTTGATAATTTCGATTTCATATGTTTGTTTGCAAAGTCCTCCCGCTTAGGCGAGGCAAAGCCCTTCCGTGAGGGTTCATCGAGGGAACGGTGCACAAGCTAGGCCTTTTAAGTGCCTGGACGGTCTTGTCGGGAGTGCATAACTCGTTTCCAAAGAACGAGCCAGTGGCTCATCATCAGGAGACGTTGCGGCGGGAACGATTATGCCCGTGTTTGTAAGCGACCATTCGGCTGCCCGGCTAGACGCAGCTCGTTATTTGCTAAGAGGGGGATATGCAGAAAGACTCCTGGGGTTAGAATCAATAGGTCGGCGATATAATATGCCTCTCAATCTTCAAAGTAACGTTCGTTATTTAGACAAAATGCAACCAAATTCGCGTAACTAACTCGGCTATATCGGGTAGGCTCATAGGGTTAGGGGCAACGGGGTTAGAAAGAAGCCAACAAGAAGAAAGAACTCAAGAAAGAAGCGAAGAAAGAAAAAAGAAGCTTTTGAATGATGAATGTATGTTGAATGATTGTGACTAATCAAAAAATTCCCTTTCAGCCCTTTTTTTCAGCTCATCAACATCATCTTCAAGACGTAAGTTAACGAAAAACTTCTTTTTTTCAGGTTTCTAATCTATTTGTTTTTTTTGTCTGTTCACAGGTCGTAGCTGAGGTAAAAACTTTGTTTTATTTTTTTTAATTAGTATTAAATTATTTCCTGATATTTCAATTATAATTGTACTAATATTTGTGTGTTTTTATTAATCTCAGGACCTGGAGCAGCAGTTGGAGGATCGCAACAGTTGCAGAGAACGAGCAGCAGTCCACGAATCACCAAGCATCACCTGAGCTACCATCGTTGGAGCAACCACCGTTGGAGCAGCCTCCGCTGGAACTAATCAAACTTCCCTTTCAGGTCATTGCCATCATTACAACATCAGGACGTAATAATAACTAGAAAAATTGCAATATTACAAATTTCTAATCTTTTCTGAATGTATTACAGTTCGCCCAGCAGCTGAAGAACACATCAGCAGCTGCAGAGGATCAACAAAGCAATAGCAGAGCTCATCTAGCGTGATACCTGCAACTTATTCAGAGGCAGCTATGGTAAAAGAAACTCAGTCAAGATAATCCAGTTTGAAGATCGCAGCAGTTGGAGGATCGCATCAGTTGGAGGATCGCACCAGTTGCAGAGAACGAGCAGCAGTCCACGAAACATCAAGCATCAGCTGAGCTACCATCGTTGGAACAACCACCGTGGGAGCAGTCTCCGCTGGAACCAATCAAACTTCCTTTTCAGGTCATTGCCACCACCACAACATCAGGACGTAATAATAACTAAAAAAATTACAATATTACAAATTTCTAATCTTTTTTGAATGTATTACAGTTCGCCCAGCAGCTGAAGAACACATCAGCAGCTGAAGAACACATCAGCAGCTGAAGAACACATCAGCAGCTGCAGAGGATCAACAAAGCAGTAGTAGCAGAGCTCATCTAGCGTGATACCTGCAACTTATTCAGAGGCAGCTATGGTGAAAGAAGCTCAGTCAAGATGATCCAAAAACTTCGAATGGATCAGTCCGAGCTCCATAAATAACGTCACACGAATTTTATGATTTTTTGATCCCCTCCCTTGTCAAAGTTGGTCACATTTGTGAGACTCCCCCCTCCCAAATGTGACGTTACATATTTTCCAATGTTACACCTAAAAAACAGATAGAGTTGGAAATATTTCCAAGTTTTTCGTTGATAGTTCAAAGATTTTGTCACACAATGTCAAAATTCGTCGACGTTATTTATGAATGGCCCCTTTCCGAAGAATTCGTCTCTTTCCCCCAAGCCAGCCAGTGCCTGGAGGCGAAGCGCGACTCAAAAATATTCTCCAATTCCCTTCTCTACCCGTTGTACTTTTTCCTATTTATCAAATAAACTTCTCCTAAATGTTATATTGTTTTATTTTTTGTATAAATCTTGGAATTGGCGCAAAAGCTTGAATTAATGCAGAAGTATTAAATCAAATAAATGATTGAAAAAAGTTCAAAATTGCCTTTAATAACAGCAAATTTGATTTCGATAAATTCCTATTTCAAAGATAGTAGAGTGTTGTATGTTTCATTTAGAAATCTAGAATAATTTAATGAAACAATTGATTTTAAGTAAAAAAACGTTTTTTCTGCACTGTAGAAGGAACATATTGTCTCTTACAGCTTTTTTGTTTTGCTTCCTATCTCTCAGGCACTGATGAAGGTATAATATATACTGAAACGTTTGCAATAAAGGAGATGACCTAATTATTTATCCTCTTTGTTATCCACAATCCGACGACTTTAATACAATATTTATTAGTAGTATTCAAACTCTAATCATTCAGAAACAGTTTTTCATCATATTATAAATGATGATTTTATTTTAAAAGTGGAAGAAGAGATACATTTTGACGCAACAGACAAGCTACACGTGTGAACAGCCAAGACTCAAAAATATTTTGTTGCTTCAAAAAACTTCTTCTTCTTAAGACTCAAATTCTGAAGTGAGTCCTCTGTGAGTCCACGTCTGAAAAGGGACTTAACCTTCCCACTTCTATTTTACAAATATTGTTTGTTACAAAAACAACAAAAAATATTTCAATAATACGAATTATTGTATTACATCACGAAAGCAAAAATATTTTATTAAATAAATAATAATAATAAATTTATTTATATTTGTTTCGCCCTGATGTTTAAAGTGAAGTTATTTGTTAGTGTCTTAACTCTGTAGGCAACGAAAGAACAGATTTTAGGAGAACAACAAAAAAAGGTGTTGACTACTTCATGCTCATGGTCTGTGTTCATGCTGTTATCTGATTTTTTAGAGGATCTTCTAAACTCGAAGATATTGCCATGTCGTCTGATCTGGAGTCACTAGTTCAAATATTAATTGAAGAACGGAATAAGACATCAAAATCTGTCTTAGAATTCGACTACAACAAGAAGAGGATAAAAATATTATCATCGGAAACCAATGTAAAAGCAGAAAGTGCGGGTATTGTTTATTGGATGTCTCGAGAAATGCGAGTTCAGGATAACTGGAGCTTCTTATTTGCTCAAAAATTAGCTTTAAAAAACAAACTACCATTACATGTATTGTTTTTTCTTTTACCGAAATTTCTAGACGCTTCTGCCAGACATTTCAAATTTTTATTGAAAGGTAAGTAAAGTAGGTAACTCTTAATTTTATTTTATAAATATAATTTTTTAGGTCTTGCTGAAGTATCTAAAGAATGTTCCGAACTGAATATACCATTTTATTTATATTCAGGAGAAGTAGAAGTTGAATTGCCTAAAATAGTTAAAGATTGTAACATTGGGGCTGTAGTTTGTGACTTTTCACCTTTACGTACTTTTAAAAGTTGGATATCTAAAGTTGAGAGTGATTTGCCAAAGGATGTTGTTTTTTGCCAAGTAAAAGAAAATATATTGAAATTTTCAAATTATAAAAGCTAATGTTATAGGTTGACGGTCACAATATTGTCCCTTGTTGGGAAGCCTCACCCAAGCAAGAATATGCGGCAAGAACTATTAGACCAAAGATAATGAAGCAATTAGATCATTTCCTAACACCGTTTCCACCGGTAATTAAGCACCCTTACACAGGAAAACTAGATATTGAAGTATGTTCTACAAATTAATATTTTCCAAATAACTATGAACTATTTTCAGGTTGACGATAAAATCTGGTCAAAATATGATGATGCAAATCTTCCCGACTGGATCAGTCCGGGATATAGAAGCGGCATAGAAATGCTGGATTCTTTCTGTAAAAAACGTATGAAAATATTTTGTAAAGAACGAAATAATCCAGCAATTAATGCAAGTTCAAATTTATCTCCATGGATGCATTTTGGTCAAATAGCACCGCAAAGATGCGTATTAGAGGTAACGAAGTACAAAAATAAGTATTTGGAAAGTTTTAACTCATTTTGTGAAGAAATAATCGTACGCCGTGAATTATCCGATAATTTTTGTTTTTATAATGAAAATTATGATAATATTGAAGGATGCGCTAGCTGGGCACGAATCACGCTGAATGATCATAGGTAAAATAATTTTAAACTAATACATTGCAATTTACAGAATAATAATTAAGTTATCTGCGTTTTTTGGCATGTGTGCACGTATAAGTGCTGGGTAGAAGAGTGAATGAAAACAAAAAAGAAGCAGTAAGCTCCGCTTTCCGACACCACAGATTCAGTTATCGCATTCAAGTTTTCCTCGACCACCACTTCGTGGAAGCACTCAATCTCTTGGTATCAGATATTGGTGACTTTTAAAATCGTTACAAGCTACTGTTTCTTCAGTTTCGAATATGTTGTTCAAAATTTATCAAAGTAAAATTTCATCAACAATAGCTATTTCATACAAATTCTGTCTGAGCTATTCATTTTAATAGATGTTTTCACGTCAATTGTGTAAATTGATTGTTTGTTTATATTGGTAGTGGAAAAGAATAAACTAGATTGTAAAAATAGAAACATGAACGTGAAAGAGTTGTTTGTATTGGATATTTTGTTGAATGTTGGTTTTGAAGTTCATACTAGCCTCAATTGAGAAAGTGGCTGTATGTATTAATGTCTTTCAATTTTAGAAAAGATAAACGTACCCATATCTACACGCAAGAACAGTTTGAAGAAGCTAAAACACACGATCCTCTTTGGAACGCAGCACAAATAGAATTAGTTGAAAAGGGAAAAATGCATGGTTTTCTAAGGATGTATTGGGCCAAAAAAATATTGGAATGGACACCTTCTCCAGAAGAAGCTCTAAGAATTGGAATTTATTTGAATGATCGTTATAGTTTTGATGGGAGGGATCCAAATGGATATGTAGGCTTAATGTGGTCAATTTGTGGAATCCATGATCAAGGTTGGAGAGAGAGAGAAGTTTTTGGGAAAATAAGATATATGAATTTTGCTGGATGTAAGAGGAAATTTGATGTTCCTAAATATATTGCAAATAACAAGCAAAACTCTGTTGCAAAGAAACAAAAATCAATTGCAGATAACAAGCAAAACTCTGCTGCAAAGAAACAAAAATTATCAGATGATTAAATTAAATTTAGTTCATATGATAAATAAATAACACTTGAAACTTAATATTTTTGTACTTAAGTTATTACTTTAATTTATTGTTTAATACGTTTTTCAATAAACGGCACAATGTTTATAATTTGTTGTTTAATGAAATTTCCTACTACAAAAAGTAATTCAAGGATGTTGCGAGAAGAAAATATTTTTATTCAACAAACGACACAGTTAAATATTACTATTTAACTTTTATAAATATATCTTACAAAAATGAACACAGTTCTTAAATGGAATGTGATATGTACTGAACATTAAATGAAGAAACAATTATTCGATTATAAGACCGTAAATGAATTAACAAAACTGCAATTCAAAATCGCATCAACATCTAATAATAACTATAACAATTGTTTATTTCGATACTGAGTAATATATTGCTAACATAAGGCAACCGATAGACGACAAAAATTGCACTTCTCTTTTACTAGCAAAGTACTTTGGTAAGTTACAGCCTCTTTAGTAGAATAAATGACATTTTGTCAACATAGCATTTCCCACGTTTTTTATGACATTATCAAAAACGCATCAAAAATAAAGAATATTCTAAAAAGTATGTTTAAAATACAAGGCATTCATTTAATGCATGCATTCTGAAGCTGCTTTCTTAACAATATTAACTGCACGTGTTATGTCTTCTTCAACGAAATCAATGTTGACAGAAATTTTGATTTGCCATTGCTCATTTCCTGTATTTTTAATCGGGATGAGCGCCACTCCATTTTTCTGGCACTAGAAAAAAAAAATGTCTAGAAGCATAGGTCGTAACTTATTAAAATAGACTGATCACGTATATTTAAACACTGAAATGATTTTGGATTAAGGTTGGGCAGGGAATATGCGGTGCTACCAGTAACTAGCGCTTTGTTGATTCTATAAGTTTTGCTCCCCATCCTCCTAACTCGAGCAATTAGCGTTTGGTGAGTGATGGATACGCGATAAGCATTATGAAAGATTTTGATCTGCCGGTAGCACTAACAACCAACTTTGGGTTATCTGCATTTTCACTTCAATTTATTGATTATACGAAATTTTAGATATTTTCATACTGAAATCTGTTATTTACATGATAATTTATCTATTTTTGTAAAATCAGCTCAAATTTGATACCTATATTGATATAATATTAAGTCTAATCATCCAACAAATTTCGATCATGACAATAATTTTTCGATTCAAACATAACTGGTCGATGTTTCCCAAAAACGTATTCTACAAAAAGGTGTAAGTTGAAAGTTAAACTTTTTTATATTGAAACTGATGGAATAGTGGGTTACGTCTATGGTAAAAATTATATCTCGGCAGAAAAAAATGGTACCGGTAAAAAAGATTTACTCCCGTTCAACAGCCTCACCCATTCATATTTCGCAAGTCGGAAATTGAGAATCTTGTCACGATATTTTTAAAGATAACTCTAAGCTAACAGCGCTGTGATTATGGGGTTTTTTTTTTTTTGCGCGTTTTTTATGTTAAAACGATTGTCAATTGTTTTTTTACAGCTTAATCAGATTAGGCCAAATTTGGGATCAACTAAAGCAATTTCTTTTCTCGCTTTTACTGTGGATGAAACTAATTTTTATTGCATATACAGGAAGGAATGGAAAAGCCCATCATTTAAGTAAATATGTACTTACCATTTGTACGAATCTATTATAAATTTTGAATTCATTACACGGTTCGCCAGTAAAATCGATGAGGAGTAGATATTTCACTGGAGATAAGTGATTACTGATAAGTTGCATGTTAGGTATGTCCAGTAGCTTGACATGAAGCTGACTACATTTTGTACGCAGTTTTTCGCAAATTTCTCCTCCTTTCGCATCTAAATAATCAAAAGCACAGTATGCAGCGCGAGTCAACACAGGAGGTAGAGATGCAGAGAAGCAGTAGCCTGAAAAAAAAAAACATAGAATCAACCCCGAAGATATGCTGATATCCCTAGTAAAACTTATATCTTACCTAGACCAGATAGTCGTTGATGTTCGATGATAAAATGAGTTCCAACGCAAAAGCCTCCCACCGATCCGACGATTCCTTCCAAGGATCCGATTACCATGTCGATTTCAGTGGGCTAGAAGTATTAAGAGATGTTATTTAGTCGTAGATATGATTCTCAGAGACTTACATCAATATCAAAATATTCAATAAGCCCTCGTCCTGTTTGTCCCAGAACGCCAATTGAAAGAGATTCATCCAAGAACAATCTCATTTTATATTTACCACGGAGTTTAATCATAGGTGGTAAATCGCAAATATTCCCTGTATTGTGATAAATTCCTTCAAGAAACAAAAATTTCCTTGGTTGAGATCTCTTCAATGCTACTTTTTTGTTAAATTCCTTAATTTTAACTTCCAAATCATGAAAATCATTGTGTTTGAAACACACTACTTGACATTTTGAAGCATCCATGCCTTTCTTAGCAGCAAAAGAAATCATTTCGTCACTGTAATTAGTAATAAACTTATTGTTGATTATTTGAAATACTATATAACTTACCAAAATATGACATCATGACGTTTACAATATGCTGGAATAGCACTAGCTACAGTTGAGAACCAATAAGAATAAACAACAGCCTCTTCCATTTTCATAAATTTGGCAATTCTCTCTTCCAAATCAAGATGTACATCTGAAATAATAATAACTTATAACCACACTTAATGGCAGATGGGCCAGTAGGGATTTCAAGAGATTTTCCGAAGGGCCGCATACTTTCGATCCGGAATGGGCCGGTGGTCTCGTCATGAACGATGGTAGTAAAAAATTATGAACTTATATTTATCGACAAATAAAAGAAGCTGATATAATATGCAGGACAATAATAGCATTTAAAAGTAAAGTTTATAACAGATGAAATAAATGCGTAAAATACTATGTTTTTTCACTTACCAACAGTCCCATAAAATCCTCGAGGTCCACAAGATCCCACTCCATATTTTCTGATGGTTTCCACAGCTTCGATATTGATAAAACTTTTTTGGACAAGGTTTAAAAAATTTTCAGATCCAAAATTAATACACTCTTTTCCCTAAATACAGATTTAAGTCAGTTCTATATAAAATTACTTATTTATAGGTAAACTTACGTTAATAACAATTTTAGTTCCAATTTTACCAGTAACAACATTTGGCTGTAAAAGTAAGACGTTTTCTGTTTCTGTGTCAGATTCTACCAACGGTTCAGGATTAAATCGTTCAAGAATTTCGTCCAGTAGCTAGAATAAATTGTATCACAGAATGTCACACACAATTATTTTTCTACAAACCTGTTCGTCACCGTTCTCTTCATTTTTACGCAGACTATAGTAATATACAAATAATACAGCAAACCCAATTGCAATTGAAAACAAAATCACATTAAGGCTCAACTAGAATTAAAAAATATATCAAAAATATGACTCACAATTTACAATTTAGGTTATACCTACCCCGGCATACAGTACTGAATTAATTGCAAAGGAATACATTTTCATTAATATTCGATGCAGCAACTTATCTAGTATTTATATAAAATCACTTTATTATGAAATCATTAGAGCAAATATCTTTCAATTTTCATCAGAATCTCACTAACTCGTTTCTTATCACAGTGCCCTGCCCTGTCATCTGCATCAACCATTACATCAACATGCCATGCTCAATGTTTATCAAACCGCTAGTACAGTCATTTTAACGGACATTCACACAAAGCAGTAGTGGGGGTGAATTCACCGCAGTAGGTATTCGACGGTGTGGACTTTTGATGGATGGGTATTCGACGATGCGGGCTGCTCCCCACTGAATCATCGTCATTATTGTCACGGATGAAGTTACCCTCGCCTCCATCCAGATAAATTTACTACTCGCGATTCCCAAATCAAATCATACTAATCTTTACGTTAGCTATGAACCCCGAAGTAACGGAAAAAATTAAAACATACACAAATACACTAATGTATTAAAAATTAAATTGAATTATTATAAATTATGATTTGATTTCGTCAGTTGCAGATTAAAAAAAAATTAATTATTAGTTTTAATAAACGTACATGAAGTTTGATACACAATTTACCAACCCGAGAAAATTGATGTAATTTTGTTTGATAATTCTTTATTGAATATCTAAAATAATTATATTATATCAAATTGAGAATAAAATCGTATATTTAATGTTTTTGGATATTACAAATTTTTTGTTTGAAGTTCTAGGTTCTATCTTTGCTCACGATGTTCATGTCGTAGTTGAGTTTGATGTGTTGTTTTGTCATTTATTTGTCAAAGTAGATAGTGATTTTATTGCCTTTAAATACTACCTGTTATTTATATCAATGCTTTAATTATTTAATTTTTGATTTGATTCTTTCATTACCATTCAATTTCGTCAAAGTTCCCTTTTAACATTCGGAAAAACATGTTTCAGGTGTATGTAAATTACAGGAAAAAATTGTCATGGAATTTTTATCATATTTTTGTTTTAGATAACTATATTTATTGAAAGATCCACGTAGGAAATGTGACGAACCAACGAATCAGATATAATGTTGGATAATATTAGTTTAAAATATGGGTCAGTGTTGAAGTGTATTGCTATGTTTGAAAATATTTATTATTTATTTGATTTTATAAAGGAGATGAGTCTGATATTTCTACATATAAAGTAGTACAAATGGGTGCTGATAATAGTCCTACTGCAACCAGTAGATTAATTACTTTACAAACAAGAAAACATCAGTTGGAAGAACGCATATCGGTGAAAAATAAGGAACTACGACGACTATGTATCCAGGTAGATTTTTTTGTTAAAATTAAGTAAAGAACTATTTAAAATGCATTTTTTGATTTGATAGGAAGCAGAATTAACTGGTGTCATGCCACCAGAGATTCCGCTAGAACCTGGAGAAACATTACCTACTATAAGAAAACGAATTGGCACATCATTTGAATATCCTCAGAACATCATAAATTCTCTATCAAATGAGGTAATTTTAATAAATTTCTCTTATACAAAGCACTAAACTTTTTTATTTATCTCAGGATGAAACTGTACCTACTCTTGAAACTAAAATTGAAGTTCAAAAGAAGATAGCTGAAGCCGCGCTACAACTCGCTAACAATGCCACAATTAGTAAGGTAATTTAAATATATTGTAATGCCGTTGCTTGAATTCAAGTTTGGCTCACCGATTCTGTATGTTATTTCAGTCTATTCGTCGCAAGAATATGTCATTATATCGTCAGACAAAGCAACAATTGAATTTTATGGAACAAAGATTAAAGACTGTTAAATCACAGGATAAATCATTAGCAACTCCATCAAATTCACAAAATCAGCAACTAAAGCAGAAGAAAAAACCAAGACCATTTTTAGACGCTGATTCAATTTCAACCAAAAGTAATAATCCATCACAAAGTGAAGAAACCAGTGTTAGTCGTAATATAATTGCTCAACCAGTTCTACAAAGAGATCAAAATCGTACCACCGAACGTTTTATATTAACTAATAAGTATAATACATTTAGTAATACAACTTCCTATTTGTCTGAAGGCGATTTACTCAATTCAGAAGTTCAGAGTTATCATATTCCAGAAGAAAACATGATCCCACCGATAAACAAATTATCTTTGAATAATCATGACAGGTAAATAATTTATATATAACGAAATAGTAGAGCTAGATCACAAACTAGATGATTTGGCTGTCTGGTTTAGTCAACTTATTTTTTTACGCCCTTATCGCCGGTACAGGGTTGAAAAATCTCAAAATTTGAAAACTTATATCTCCTGAAAAAAAAAAGAGAATGCAAATAGTTTTGTACAGAGTACGTACGTTCGAAGTGAAACTTCTTAAATACCAATATTTACCTATTTTTGCTAATTATTATTGATATTTTTTCTGTTATATACAAATAATTCCAAGATGTTTCTGCTGATACAGAGCTCATAAATGTACTACATATATGAGGAAAATTTGCTTGTTGAAATGTATTTGCTATACATTTGTATTTACGCCAGTTTCGACTATATGATCATTACTTCTGTCCGAATGTAACCTTTCAGTTTCATTCCTCAAGATTTCTTTGCTCAAACTGATTCAAAAGAAGTTTCACTTCAATAATAATCGTAGAATGATGAACCAAACGCTGATAAAAAGCATATGTAGTTCCGTTTATTATAAAATCAATTTCAACTTTTCATAGCCGTGCGCTCGTGACAGAAAAAAGAAGATTATTTTTTACAGGCTGCCATTCATAGGGTAGATACTTACAGCTGTAAGCTTAAGATATTTGCATTTAAAAATCCCCGCTAGGTGCTAATGCATATTGAAAAAATGGATTTTAATTAGCAACAAAATAGCTTTTTCGAACAACATTTTTTTCGAACGTTAGCAAAATCGACTAGAAGCTTATTGGTTCCAAGCTACGCAATAAATTTACGAGTTCACTTAAATATGTACCTAGAGTTAACTCCAGGTACTATTCTACATTTCAATTAAAAATTGCACGAACTAAATCTTTTATTTTCTTCGCAAACAACTTACATCTGTTGCTATAATACTGATATGTACAGTGGCGTAACTAGGTGAAGTGGCGTCCGTGGCAAGTGTTGTAATTATATTCAAAACCAGATTTATTAGTTTGTCGCTTTATATAAGCGAGATATAGTTAGTTTTTACTACATAGTGAATCATTTAAAGTGTTCGACGCTAACCAATCTTGATCCATAGAGACTCGAAGATAATTTAGAATCAATTTTGATTTTCTGAATGATCTTTTACAGCTAGCAATGGAAACTACAATCGTGATTAATGTTTTGATGACAATTCTAAGATTCGGAAAGACGCTTTCATCTCCGTATTGCATTTTATTATTATATTATCGATAGCCGATGTACAGTCATACCTATGAAATATCTAAAAAAACTGTTAAAAGTGGAACAGTCAAATTTTTAGAGATTTTTAATAGTTTTGATTTAATTCAACGAGAGTGCCAAGCGGCGCCCAGAGCACGTGCTCTGTCTGCCCTAGATACGCCTCTGTGTCATCCTGTAATTGGGATTCTTATCCTGTAGGTTTGATTTCTTCAATAAATAAATATGCTTTACTCTTGGATTCAAGCGTCTGCCAATAAGCTTTCAGTAGATTTTGCAAAAATGTCTTACGTTTGAAAATAACAGACTGTAAAATGTAATTCAAAACAAGTAGCAGGAATTTTTAAATGCAAATATCTTTAATTTACAGCTGTATCTTCCCCATAAATGGCAGCTTAATATACGTAATTTTACGTCTCCAGTTGCGGCATAGTCCTTTACTGTACCTCTTGCATTTTTGTTTTCGTTCCAATAAATCATAAAAAGGCGTAATTTCAATCACAAACTTTGGTTGCATTCAGTTTAATTTAAGGCAAAAATTTTCCGCCTGAGAAAAAGATCAAACTATAAGTGGATTTTGCTTGTACGAAGCTTTTGAAAATATTTAGAATATACTGGATGCTTATTTCTAGACAATCACCGAAACTTGTATAATGTATTTGTTTTTTTTTTTAGAAATAGCAAAGAAGATGGTAATTCGCATATACAAGCGTCTTATTCACATTCTAGTCCAAACATTTATCATCAGCAACAGCCGCATTCACAATACCTATCAAATTCACAAACACTTCCTCATATTTCACCTGCCCAATATCATCAGAGAGCTTCAACTCATGGAAGTTTACACTTCCCTCTCCATGCACACACTCTTTATCCTAATACTCGATTACGTTGCCATCCAGAAGAACGAAAACATGGAAACGATGTATATCGAGTTAGTTACAACCAAGATACATATCCGTACTATAATACTTCAAATTCCCACCCGATTTTAATGCATTTGTCTCCGCAAAACTATAAACAGCTAGGATATATGGAATCAAATCACCATATTTTGTCCCATCAACAGTATGAACCCGAGGCTGTTTCCTCTGCTGGTCTTGGAGGGCACTGGGTTAAAACTGAAAATGGGGAGATGATTTGGTGTTCAACTTTACATGAGGATGTAGCTAATGCTTGGCACACGGATAAAAGGTAAATGAAGCTTATTTTTGTAGCTATATTGGTTCATCCTATTTTGGGATATCTTAAAGACTGATTTTGATCTTAATTTAGGGTCATTAAAAAGCTATTCTGGATTTTAGTGATATATCAATTAACAATCGTCAAACAATTTACTTGTTTGAAAACAGTGGGAGTCTTATTATCAATCATTTCGATGACTAGGGCATGCATCGAACTTGAACACAATGCTATTACGCGTCACCTCAGTCATTCATTAGCCAAATATCAAATTTCAGCAAACTTATTTGGTTTTGGGATCACCTAGAAGTCTCCATTTTACTTTTTCATTTATTTTCAAGAGAAATAAACAATCGATATTGTCTATGTGATCATTTTCAATTCATTTTAGTATATATAATCTTACAAGAAAAGAGTTTAGAAGCTTTTTGTTGTAACAAATCTGAATTACCCTTTACTGAAGTGAAAACTGTTTGCGTGCTGATGTCATAGCATATAGTAAAGTAGTTGTCATTGATTATATTATTTCACTTTTAGGTTTGGTAGTTTGGATCGTAGAAAAGCAAAACATATTAGACATAAACGTACATCACCTAATCTTGATATGGTTAATAAACAAGCAGTACCTGTTAGACCTGTGTTAAATTCTCAGGACATTCCTAGACCAATGACTTTACAGTCAGTGCCAGTAAGTTTTGTTTCCTATTCATTGAGTAAATGTTATATATGTTTACATTATTTTTTGCAGACTACAACGCGTTCCGAAAGACATGATCGTCAGTTAGTTCGTACCCAGTCTTTAGGTAGCGTTGGCGCACAAACAGTAGATAGTGTCTGGCCCAGTGACGACAATTCTTCATATGATAGCGATGGTCATAGTATAAACGAACTTAGCATCGCATCTCGCAAACTAAAGCAAAAAGGCTGGTGTGAAACATCATTAGATGGACCTGCAGTAGTTCCAAATACAGTTACAGAAGAACTCCGTACTCCTCCCCAACAGCCAGTAACATCTCCCGTGGTTTTATCTCCTACTTTATCCGTTCGAACCCCTCGACCGATATTGGAAATTCCTGCCGAGTCCAATCCGTCTCCAATGCACATGGAAACAAATATGGAAATGTTTAACAACGCTGTTATGGCAGATTTACCGAAAAATTGTACTGTGGTACATGCGGGTCAAGTTATACCTTATCGTGAAGAAACAAAACCATTTGAAATGTCAGATTTTTACAAATATTCCACAAAATTTCGAGAGAGGAATCAGGATAAATTCGTGAATAAAAATGAAAATGGTAATGTAAGTCAAGAAACAAGTTTTGGTGCTTCTCCAAGAACTCCAAGTGATAATTGCCTACCGCAGGAGGATGTTTATCAAAAAGGAGTGTATCAACCACTGCAACCTATGAAGTGTCAACCCTTAAACTCATCCAAGTAAGTACTCAGTTTATTTGGATTAGATTTAATGAAAATTTATGCAAACATGTGAGAATTGATAAAATAATAATTACTAAAAAATGTGTATAATTCATTTGACGGGGAAAATATCTGTACAGATAATACGCAACTTTAAATGAAGAGAATCATTTAGACTTAACGCGGCAATTTCAAGCTTTTCAACATCATTCTGTTGCGCTAGAAATGGATCAAAAACTTGAACAACTGTGGTTCCGTGGCTTAGATCATAAATAATATCTAGATGGAAGAAACTGCGAACGGTTACGACGGAAAGAGATGGAAGATATATTGTAAGTAAGCTGGAGAAAAGAACTGCGCAAGCGTGACAATCAAATTTCGGTTTGTCAAGCCCGCAAAATGACAAACATTTGATGTAATGAGTTCTTATTTCTGTAAAAAGTATTTATATTCATTCGCCATTTTCTATTTGCAAATACATCTTCTTAAAATTGCTTTTATAAACGGCAGATGAAATTCGATAGACATGCGCAGTTCGTTTCACTTCATTTTACTATCATTATATTTTATTTCCTTGTCCCCAATGACGTATTAACAGTAGACCCAGCACGCGGCATTTGTTTTGATGCAGGAGTAAACAGTGGGGTGAGGAGGGTAAACATCGTTGTATCGCAAGTTGCGTTTTTCATTTGAAAAAATATCGATTGTGAGATGCGGGAAAAATCTAGTGTATTTTTTATTTTGAATCAATTAATATATTATTACATCTATTTTAACCAATATATACATACAGTACAGAATATAGGCGCGCACTTCTCAAACATAAATAAAAGCAGGCAAACCGCATAACAAGCATGTTTACTCCCTTCGCTTCTCAGAGCCCCTCACCTTATAAGTGCTAACATCACAACAAACTGTGGACTGCCATAGGACGCGCTGGGTCTACTTTAATAATACGTCATTGCTTGTCCCTCTAACGTAACCTATATTTTCCTCTCTTTCTGGCATAACCGTTCGCAAGAATGTGTTGTATGATATAGGACTCCTTCCATCTAGATATCATTTATGATCTAAGTTCCGCGGACAGATTTTGGATTTTCAATGTCTCCATGTTGCATAACTCGCAATTTGTGCAATTTCAAACCCAATAGCGGGTGAGGCCACTAGATGCAGTCGATTTGTCAAATTTTCTCGTTTTCTCGATTCTCATGTTATCACAATACTTAATGACGATAAGATAATAAGTGATGATGTAGGTCTTACCATAAGCTTCACAGGCTGTCTTGAAACAGTTTTACATATATATTCAGTTATTTTACACTAATTTAGTTGAATAAATTTAGTTATATTGAATTTAATTTTTTCAATTGAACACATTTATATTAATCAAATTATACGATCGAATTTATACTAGAAAAGAAAATTTGAGCAGAGCTTCCAGAATTTTATTACTTTTTTTGGGCCATATCAGGACTTTTCTTACCAACTAATTAAATCGTTAAGTGATTTGCTGGTAGAGACGTGAACAATACGCGAAAAACTGGGCACGCTATTTTTTTTGGCTCAAATTTCGCCACAGATTTCGCATTATCATTTTTGCCATAAAATATTTCAGGTTATAGATCAAATTCAAAAAATCGATCCTGCTACGATATGTATCACATCGAATTTGAAATAAAAAATTGATTTTGAAAACAATACCGAGAACATGTACTTATCTTATAAATGATATATGTGAATAATTAAATTTTGAAATATGTGTTTTTTTTTTTACAGCAATAGCTTTAATAGATATCTTGGCAGTCAATGTGCTGATAATATCAACAATAGTGTGGACAGTATAGGATTAAATTCATCAAATATAGATGTAGCTGAACATTTTTCGGCTGAAATGAACGCGTGGTATCAAACGCATAATCATGGAGATCCTCGCATCGATAATAATAACACAAGTACAAGTCCTGTGCCTTTAGGAAGATCCACTGCTACTCTTGTATGATAAAAGTGCCTGATCTTATTTTATTAGATTATATTTTCTCTCAGTTTTACTGTCCTTGAAATAATTTTTTTTTATCATATTACATTTCAATCAGTTTTGTTATTAATTTATTATTTATATTGTGTGACTGGTTCATTCATTATATCAATATTTTACTTTTTCGCGGCTAAAATGACGATTAAGTTTCAAAATAATAATAAACGATATAAATATAAATATTTTTACAAGCAGAAAATTATTCATTACTTTCGTTGTAGTGAAAGTATTTTTATTACTATGAAATATAAGCAAAACAAATGACTGTAGCGTGAAATAATTTCGCGTGTGATTTAGATTGTTGATAAGCATTGAAATGAAAATTGAATTTTATAAATTCCAGTTATAATCTACCTACTATTAATCTGAATTTTTTTAAATTTGAATTTAAAGAAAAAATTATTTTAAGAACGGATGAAATAGGTATATTGTCGAAATGTTGACTGATTTCTTCATTAAATTTAGTAAAGTCTTATAACAATGTACATAATTTTGAACAAATATTTATTTTTATAAAAGATAGCATATAAAACCTACAAATTATTATTATGCTTACTATAAGGTGCTCATTAGTAAATATATTGTTTATAAAATGATTCAATGCATAATATTTGAAAATTTGTATGACAATATTTTTAAATAATTCCAAAATATATTTGTTAAAAATTTGTCGTTGTTATCACATAGAAGTACAACGTTTAACTATGATTAAGTGTGTAAATAAGCTCAAGTTGTTAGTTTGAGTTACAAATATTCATATTTAAGGAATCCTGTTATTTCTTACTTTAATTATTTATAAAAGCAATATATAACAAGTGTGTTTCAAACATAGATTCAAGTGACCTTATCCGAACGAAGTGTTTTTGTTCCAATATATTTGCTGGGAGTGGCATTTTGTATGAAATAAAATATTTTCAAATAAATTTAATAGAGTTTTTTCTTTACTTCGTATCCTGTTCTTTCTCTCAGTTTTATCATTGGTATCACTCTTGAGCTCAAACTTAAGCTGTAAAAACTATTTGAGTGAGTAAAAAGTCTTGGGAATTCAGTCAATATGTTTTAATTTCTTTCCTACTTTACAGTTTCGGCTGTAAGCGAAAAGAATTTATATTGTGAAAAATTAAAAATGTACATTGAAATGTGATGTCGAGTTTAATAAAATAGCGGAAAAAAAATGATATTTTTTTTTTTCCATTTGTCAAATGCCACAACCTGCATCTGTGGAAGACGTTGACCAAACTATGTTTGTAAATACCGCGTTGAGTTTTATTTATGAAAGTAAGGACGTGTAGCAGTTATGCGTTTGCGCTTCTTGGTGACCTGCGTGCTAGATCATTTGTCGTGTCATCATCCGTATCCTGCTCACTATTCTCCCACAATTCTTTCTTTTCAGCGAGTACCTTCGTACAGTGCGGGTGCTACAAGTTGTGCTCTTGGTGAATAATAAGTAAAGTTAACTTTGCACGTTTGCATTTAGATTTTTACATTCCGTTTAAAAATCAGGTACGATTTATTAGTATTTATTACTAATAACAATATAATATAGTGAATCTGCTTCGTAAACTAAATTATAAGTGTGTTATCACCACGTGTACACTTTACCATTGGACTTTTGCCATATGCTCATTGTTGTGTTTTACCATTTTTGATGATAAATTCACAGTCGAATAATATTAGTGCTATTATTATTAACAAGTAGTGTTTAATTCTAATATATACTGACTAATTGGTGTAATATTGTGCAGCTATGCTAGACTTGTAAATTTTTAGGAATAGCATGGTGTCACACATATTACACTCATTAAGCATGTGTACTAATCTAAAGTTTTAAAAAACAATTGAAAGAAAACTAATGACATTCTTTTTTTTGTGTAGGTAAAATGGGTAAGGAGAAGATTCATATTAACATTGTCGTCATCGGTCACGTAGATTCCGGTAAATCTACTACCACTGGCCATTTGATCTACAAATGTGGTGGTATCGACAAACGTACCATCGAAAAATTCGAGAAGGAAGCTCAAGAAATGGGCAAAGGCTCTTTCAAATACGCTTGGGTATTGGACAAACTGAAAGCAGAACGTGAACGTGGTATCACCATCGATATTGCCCTGTGGAAATTCGAAACCGCGAAATATTATGTCACCATCATTGATGCCCCCGGCCATAGAGATTTCATTAAGAACATGATTACTGGTACATCTCAAGCTGATTGCGCGGTGTTGATCGTTGCCGCTGGTACCGGTGAATTCGAAGCCGGTATTTCCAAAAACGGACAGACTCGTGAACATGCTCTGCTTGCTTTTACTCTGGGCGTCAAACAACTTATTGTTGGTGTCAACAAAATGGACTCAACGGAACCACCATACAGCGAATCCCGATTTGAAGAAATCAAAAAAGAAGTATCTTCCTACATTAAGAAAATTGGATATAATCCCGCTGCAGTTGCTTTCGTGCCCATCTCCGGTTGGCATGGAGACAACATGCTGGAGCCGTCCAGCAAGATGCCCTGGTTCAAGGGATGGGCAGTTGAACGCAAGGAAGGCAAAGCCGATGGTAAGTGCCTTATCGAAGCTCTTGATGCCATTTTGCCTCCTAGCAGACCTACCGAGAAGCCTCTCCGTCTACCCCTGCAAGACGTGTACAAAATCGGCGGTATCGGCACAGTACCCGTTGGCCGTGTTGAAACCGGTGTCCTGAAACCCGGCATGGTCGTTGTGTTTGCCCCAGCAAACTTGACCACTGAAGTCAAGTCCGTCGAAATGCATCACGAAGCTTTGCAAGAGGCTGTTCCCGGAGACAACGTTGGTTTCAACGTCAAGAACGTGTCTGTCAAAGAATTGCGCCGTGGTTACGTAGCCGGTGACTCCAAGGCCAGTCCACCCAGAGGTGCCGCTGATTTTACAGCTCAGGTCATCGTACTCAATCACCCTGGTCAGATCAGCAATGGTTACACGCCTGTGCTCGATTGCCACACAGCTCACATTGCCTGCAAATTCGCAGAAATCAAAGAAAAGGTTGACAGGCGTACTGGTAAGACCACCGAAGAAAACCCTAAGGCCATCAAGTCTGGTGATGCTGCCATTGTCAATCTCGTACCCAGCAAGCCCATGTGCGTCGAGTCATTCCAGGAGTTCCCACCCCTTGGACGTTTCGCTGTCCGTGACATGAGACAGACAGTTGCTGTCGGCGTTATCAAGAGCGTCAACTTCAAGGAAGGTGGTGCCGGCAAAGTAACGAAGGCTGCTGAAAAGGCCTCCAAAAAGAAGTAGTTTCGATTTATCGTCCTCGATATACTTGTTTTGTTTCACACTATTTCCTTTTGTAAGATCATTACAATTTGCATAAGATTTAAAGAGAAGAACTGAGTTAATTTTATTTTGTATGAATCTTTGTGATTAAAATGATTGCTTAAAATAGGATATTTTATTTCATTCACCTATTCTGAATATCAATTAAACCCTTCCTTGTAAAATTTTATTATATTGAATAAATTCTAGTAATAAATAATTTGATTTTATGTTGAAATTGCCCATATAATAATTGAATAAATAAGAATCATGCACTTGAAGGTCATAGTTTTTTTATCATTTTGCTAAGCAAGGTCAGGTGAAGTTTGAATATCCCGCTGAGATTGTAGGATATGAAATGGGTATCATCCTGTCTAAAATGGAGTCTTCGATTAATGAACAAGTGGCGCCTCCATTCTCTGTATGTGAAAACAGTAATCTATGTCCTCTACGGTGCTGACAAAGTTGTCGTCCAATTGCGCAACTAAAAAATATTGTTTTTAATTCTATTTTAGATATCTTTTATTAAACACTTAATTTTAATGTGCATGCATATCTGGCAAAATGTGATTGTTATAATATAATAGTGGTGCATCAAATATAATGTGGGAGAAGTGGAAAAGTTCATTCAGTCTGTTTTAAAAGAACAAGGACTCCAGCTACGTATGTAAAATTCTAGGTATTCGAGGTTCCTAAGAATAAGTGTTATCATGCTTTAATAGTACTAGTAGTCAGAATTTATCAACATATTGTTTTTGGAAATGCTAAATACAGTGAGTTTAAAATAGTAATAATTTCTGTGTCACATTTAGTTAGTTTCCTTCATGTCATTTAGGTTAACATGATTTATTTACATTAGAATTGCTTTTTCTTTAACCTTTTAAGGTGAGCTATATTTAGCAACAATTGTTTAGTAGTGCAAGCATAATAATTTGTTTATTACAGTAATCCTAAAAAATTGTTTTTAATTTGACTATCATTTCCAGGCAGCAATGAATGTGTCTTCAGAGACGTGCTTAAATGTCTTTGACAAAGAGGTGCATGAGCCTGACATGGAGAAATGTAAATTTCAGTGTATACAAAAGAACTCTAGAACATATATTCGGGAAAAATGTTATTGATAAAGTGATCAGTGCTAAGTGTTAGTTTATGTGGAATTTGAGAAACATTACAAATATGGCATGGACCTTGCTACCTCCTACGGCTGGGACCAGAATACTTGTATTTTTACCTGTTTTTTATATTTTAATTCAATCTTCAAAATGTGACGTGAAGAACTGTAATCTACTAGATACACCTGGCAGTAAGTTTTTCTTATTTTTCTTGAAATGCATTTCGTAAATGGTACACCAGATTTGTTTATGTTGTTTTTATCTCTGTTCATATCAATAATTTTTATAATTGAATAAATAAATAAAAAGTTGAATGCAAATTTAAATTAAAATCCTTAAAACGGGCGTTAAACTGGTTTGTTTACTTGACAAAGTTTGAAAATTGTGACTATTGGAAGTACTCATAATTTTAGCATTGTGATTCAGTAGTTTGACAATATCTGAGTGTAAATTGACGTCTGGAGATACAATGTAAATCGCAATTAGGTAATTGCAGTGTTAAACGGTTGAAAACGCTATATATTAGCATGTATCACAATCTGAGTGTAATAGGAATAAATCCTTTCAATTTAAATAAACTACTTTATTACTTCAGTAGAAATCCGACGACGTTTTATTAATAGATGTTGGAGGCAAAAACAAATTGATTACTAAATAATATATTTTTTCCAGTAACCATTCCTGAAGGCGATATTACTATTGAACATGGACAACCCTTGGATATATATTGTAAACTGCACGACGATTTCATGAAAGAATATGTTAATATAACTAGTAAAGATATAGAATTCACAAGAAGTGCAGATACATTGCCATCAGAATGGGTAAGATTAATTTTCAATAATATAATTTTAAACCGAAAGTATTTGAATCTGCTGATAACCTTTTTGTGTGTAAAGTTCACGAGCTAACTGAATCGAGTATTGTTTAAATACTAAGCAATAATGAATCAAGAGGGCAGGGTCAATATTCGTAAATATTGAAAACTCATATCTTTTCCATAATAGCTGGAAATACTGCTAGAATTCATTTTCGGGAATTAAATAATGAATATTTTGTTTACGACATTAAGATTTTTTTGTCTTTGAAATATTATTATTAATACGTTACTGATTCTACGAAAATTGCAATGAAACTGTCAACACATCTTAAATATTTGTAAATATAGTTTGACTAGAGTTTCATTTCAATTTTTCACTGCTTTGTAATTATTAATGACATGATTATAGATAACTATTCTAACATTCCATCCAGTTTTCTCATTAGATAAATTAATTTTGATTTACCTAAAATTAACCTATTTGAACTCTGTGGGTCGAAAACAACCCATGGAAATTTTGCCATATAATAAGAAAATCTAGATTCAGCATTCAGTCGTAAACTTATCAAATCAAAATCGATTGGCATTACCTATGTTTTTCTATCAGTATTTATTGCTTGCATTATGTGGAATTTTTGAAATTACCTTCCGTATAGAATTATAGCGTGAAGATGATTTCATTAAAATATTCCATAATCTGTTATTACAATATCGTAGGACCCTTTTAAACCGAAATAAAGGGGACCTGGTAAACCAAGAGATATTATATCAGGCCCACGTCTTATTTATGAAACGAATTTTCTTCGCTAAATCTAAAAATTTTTCTGCAAAAATCTAGAAGTGTTTCCTAAATGTTAGTTGAATATCAAAAGAGCCAATTGAGTAACAAGCGAGAGTTAGTGGAAAAAAAATTGTACTGTGAATATAAATCAATTCTAGTTTAAGTTCTACTGTAATTATTACTTCAAGCTATTATTTGTTTTCGTTGATTTTCATTTTGACTTATTTCAAAAACTAATTATCAATTTAGAATCCTATAAACATAAACTCGAAAAAAGTCTCTAATATCACACTACTTCTGAAAAAGCAAAAGCTCAACTGACATTGATTCCGTAGCTCCGTTCAAAGAAAAACTGTCAACTTAATAAGAAATTGTGTAATTTTCGTTTCATTTAACCCAGGTTTCAGGGGAAGCGAGTTTGATTAAAAATGGTTTTACTGTGTTATTTTTGTTGTATAGAGATGAGTTATTTTCGGCCCACATGAAACAACCTCTTGTATGTGTCAATTACATATCGCAACTTTATAATACTATAGTCATCGTTAAATTTTTACTTTAGATTGATGCGATAATTTTCGTATTTTGCTATCGGAAATTAATGAGAAGAGTAGTGCTCAAGAACTACAAGCTAGAGTTCATCTATTTATAAGTGCACTTGATAGCAAGAGAGTGAACTTTATTATAAATTGAAGAAAAATGGAGAAATATTTTAAATATCGGCAGAAAATTTTAGAACATGTTCAATTCAAGCACAGATCCTTCTGAAAAAAATTCCACGGCTAATTGTTTTTGATTTATCCAGAAAATTCTAAAAATCTGTCAAGTAAAATGCGCTTTTAGCCTAGTCGGTTGCTATGGAAACAGTAGGTCATCATTCTCATGCTACAACATTCCTAAATACTGATTTCCAAGATTCTACGGCTCACAGTTCTGAATTTATACGCAAAATTGAAAAATAAATTCCAACTGAAGTGCACTTCCGGTTATTATTATTGTTATGAGAATAGTAGGCAATCATTCAGATGCTACAGCAGACTGAAATACCAAATTTCAATTTTCTACAAATGATCGTTCTGAATTTATGCGAAAAATTCCAAAAGATTGTCAAGTATAGTGCACTGCCGGCTCAGCCGATATCAATGAAAATAGGATATGAGCATCTAGAAGACGGTACTATCGTCTTGAATACTGAATTCTAATATTCTACGTTCAATCGTTTTGGATTTATGCGGAAAATTCAAGAAATGTTTCGAGTAAACTGCACTTCCGGTTCAGCCGATCGCAATCATAATGCAAGATGTACTGCTAGATGTTATAGAAGTGCTTAATACAAAATTTCAATATTCTACGACCGATTGTTTTGAATTTATGAAGAAAATTCGAAAAGTCTGTCATATCAAGTGCACTTCCGGTTGAGCCGATTGGTACGAAAGTAGAAGATGACCATTTGGATGCTACATCAATTTCGAATGCTGAATTTCAACATCCTACGGTTGATCATTCTGGATTTATCAGAAAAATTCGAAAAAAGTTTCATGTAAAGTGCACTTCCGGTGATTGAAACCATAATGCGAGGTGCACAACTAGACCCTATACCAGTTTTAAATACAAAATTTCAACATTATAAGTTCAACCAGTTTTGAGATTTGCGAGTTACGCACGCACGAACATACGTACCGACATCAAGCCAAAAATAGTCAAAATGGATTCAGGGATGCTCAAAACGGATATTTCTATCAAAATCTCGGTAGGTGAATTTTGTCGGTTTCACAATACTTTCTTGTACTTAGTACAAGTAAAAAACTAAACAGGTTGATGAAAATCAGAGTTTAATATTATGTGGCCATTTACCTGGAAATTACTATGATAAGAGCTGCACATTATACCTTGGCAGCTGTTCTACTCCTGTAATTCGCGAATATATACTTTTCAATAATAATTAAAGAACGATACCTTCGAATAATCAGAAAATAAAAGCGTGCAAGTGACTGTGATAATTGTAATGATGCATTATATCGTACATTTTTTATTCAATTCTTATTATAGAATATTATTAGTTTCTGGGGCATAAATTCTCTTAATATCTAAGTTTCATATATTATAAAGCAGAGATTCCCAAGTTTTATTAATAGGGCCAAATTTTAAATTCAAATTCAAATGCAAATGGAAAAGATTCATACTAATTTTATAAGATAATCATTCTTCATTTATTATAATAATTATTCTATATCACAAAGTGTTTATTTATACTTTTCCAAAAATAATTAACCGCACGGCAAAGTAAGTTCATCGGAAAACAACTGTGCGTTGATAAATGAAAGCGTAAGCATCAACTTTTCCCAGCAATCGTGAAAAAGTAAATTATTTCAAATAATAAATTCATCAACCTTAAGTGTAAAACATCTGCAGTTGTTTTCTTTCACTAATACCGCTGAGCCTTAGCTCTAAGTCGGTTCACTATATTCTTAGCACAGTTTGTAAATGTTCTTCATCATTTTAATCTTGTAAAAATTCTATGAATGCAAGACCGCGGATGATCTGATATTACGGGTTGTATTTCTAGGGTTGAGTATTGCACTTTAAGAGTTCCTTATTAAGGGTTGTCTCCATGTGAGTCGTTTTCTACTTAGACCATATTTTCAAAGTGGATAATGTTGAAATTTTGTTAATTTTGTTACTATTATTGCGGATCTTACCACCAGATGCTCTCTTTTTATAAAATCTATTTAATTGTTTAAAAATTATCACGGGTATGAATGGGTTGAGAAATTAAAACAACTTTAGGAAAATTTGAAATTATTGAATTGAAATTAACACTACATAGAAAATATTTCTTGGAAAATTTTTATTGTGAATATTTTTAAACATTAATTAGTAAATGTTAGCCATAAGGAAAATGGTTAGGTAGTTGAAAATAGGAAAATGTACTTTAATTATAATCTTAGTCATTTTGGAAGCAATAATTTATTTTGTGTATGACACAAAAATTAAAAGTTACTTATTCGAAAAACTGTCTTAAATAATGAATTTATCATGAATATAAATAAATCATTATTATGTGGAGCAAACTGTTTGAAAATTAACCGTTTCATTCGATTATATTTATCATTGTATATTAAATTAAATTTTATTTTGTGACGATATTTATGATAAGTTCAAGAACTTGAAAATTCTATTGGTTTGATATTTCATACATACATATACGGGAAGTAGAATCAAATCAAATCATGTGCTGTATTAATAAATTGATCCCATAAAATAGATTTCTCACATATATTAATTGTGTTTATTATAGAACATAAAATACGTATGCTATAAATTTGACATTGATAACTTTTATAATGCTGATTGGGTACTTATTCTCACTGTGTTTGATAAGCTGTGTTAGTTATTTGCTAATTAATATTTTGCGTATTCATTTTCTAATCATGATTGTTCAACATTTTTGTTATACATTTTTTTTTATTTATTTGGTATATGTGAAAATTAATTTATTCAAGGAGATGTGAAGTTTTGTAGAATAGATTTAAAAAATTTGTATAGAAATTCTTACAGATTAAATACATTTATAAGCTCGGTATCAGTTGAATATTAATGTTTTTTGAAAATCACAACTAAATTATGTCAAGTAATTTCCATTTTCCATAGAAATCTTAAAATCTTTGTCGTGCTCTATTCTACGGAATTATTTTTAGATATGTATTTCAACATTCAGTATCTCAATCATTTTGTTTGAAATTTTAACATTTCAAATCAATTGCACTTCAACAACAAGAACATAATTTGAATAATTGACAAAATATTTATATTTTGAGTAACTCAAATTATGAAGTATGATTTTTGAAATAATCGTGGCTTTGAATGATTTGATATTGAAATAAATAACATTTTGAAGATGCAAAAATTGTAGCATTCGGTTACGCTTAATAATTTTTGAATTTTCAATTATAATTCAAATAATATTTTTTTGTGAAGTCTATAGTCCAGAGTTTTTTTTAATTGTTCCAGTTTCTTGTGATTTGAAGTACTAAATTCTAATATAAATTTGGGATACGTTTCATGTCCGTTACGGAAAGCTTTTTTCTGGGCCGTGAAGGATGTTAATCGTTTGGACAGAAACAGAATTTTCAAGAACAGTTTTGTTGCTTGTATTTGCAATGTTTAAATAAATGATTCTTTGGGATCTGGTTTGCATTCTAAATTTTTTTCTGGACCAAAACATATGTAAATTGTTTCCTAAGCAAATATTTGAATAAACAACTAGATCTCATAGTGCCTTCGGAGAAAAACAAATCCTTGTAGTCTGAGCTTTATATTCAGACTACAGAAAAAGACGGATTTCTGTAGTCCGGATCTCAGTGCTCGATTGTTTTTTTGAGAAAATTAATATTTTACACATTGGAGAAATATATTTCTGCAAGGGTTTGATTACAAGAATTTTTTACGATTTGGTAAATAACAGCACGGTGCTTGTAATAGTCATCTTCAAAATCCTTATATTTTTTCGGGATACGATTATTGAAATTTTAATCATTTTCTCAAATAGGTTTGAAAAATATAACTTTTACACGTTATTTGTTGCTAGGTACAAATCTTGAACAATTCAACCGCCAGACTACACATAGACAATCCACCGCCGTCTAGTTCTTTGTATACTTGTAAATTAAAAGGACTCGAAAAAGCAGTATGCCTAAATAATGTTGCAGTGGGCAGTAAGTATTGAAATTCTATGATTTAATATTAAAAAATTCTCTAAAACTAAATTTTTCGTTTCATTGCAGCAAAACCAACTGGAGTACAAAATTTTAGTTGTATTGGGTACAATTACGAAAATATGACCTGCTCATGGATTCAACCCGAACATTACGTGAAAACAGAATATAATTTAACGTATACTTTTCCGGGGGGTCGGAGTAGCAGGTAAAAATATATATTCATTATATTTTTGAGCATACACTATATCTCTTATATTATCTGAATTTTTTTTAATAACTTTTGTATTTTTGGTGGAATTAAGTTTTTTTTTTTCATATTACTAATAGTTTTAGGATCGGCATTGTTGTTGAAAAGATGAAAAGAGTGGCATTTTTCAACCCAACAAATTAAGTTTTTTATGAGAAATTTATGTAATTAAGCGACCTAATATTCAAATAACGTATTTTCAGGTGGTATAGAGGATAAAATGATGTGACAAATATCTGTCATGTATGTCATATTTTGAAATCTTATATTTTCTGAATAAATAACCGTAAACTAAACTAAATTTTATTAGACATCCTACCATTCATTGTAAAATTAGTTTCAACCGTTTAATATATCTCTACGTCTTCGGTTGCGGCACAGTCGTAATAATTTGCGCTTCATTTTTTTTGTTGTATTAAAAATCAATCTAAAAATCCCGAATTTGTGGCTGTGAGTATATATTTTGTAGAAATTGTTAAAAATCTCCGACTTTATATTCTCTTATTAGAAAAATATATTTTTTCATCAAAATTTTTTATTAATGGATAATTGTTGTTCAGGTTTATCTTCAGATAATACGAAACACACTGTATATTGAGTGATTAAATGGAAAACGTTATTTTTGTACGTCATAATTACGCACTGGGTGGTACCATCGTATCAGTGTTATTGGAATTGAAGGTCCAAATACATAACGGTTTTTACAGAATTTGATAAAATATGCAAATCACACTGCACGCATTCTCGCCTTATTTACGACTTATTATAAAAAAATTTAATTTCTTGATGAAACTATTGCATTATAATTACATGGAACGTGTTCTTCTTCAAAATATTGAATTATTTAACTGTTCTTTTAATTTTACGCAAAGATAATTTATTTTATATTTATTTAAACAATTTTTTTGAATTATAGAGTCATCGAGGTTTTTTAAAATCAAAGAACCACTAATTTTTTTAATATATATAAAATAATTTTCTATTTATCAGGTTTTTTACTATTAACAGGTTCTTATATGTATGTCCGAATATAACCAGACATGGAAACCGTGCATCGTGCTTTTGGAGCGTAAGCACTCGTCCTCACTATAGACAAACACAATTAATTTACAATTTTGTTTTCAATATGTCAAATAAATTTGGGAATTCCTCCCAAAAAATTGTATTTCTACATTTTGCTAATGGTAAGATAACGTTTCATATGAAAATATTTTCAGATGCAGTAACTGTATTTCGAAAATTTATTATAATTATAAATATATAATAAAAAGCTCTGGGGAAATCTTTATCTAAAAATTTTATTTTTGTGATTCAACAAAAAAAAATGATAAAATCGTTTAATAAACCGGAATGATTTTAGTTATACCGGGACCAGCTGAAAATTTAACCGTATTAAACAGAACTTCAGACTATGTAACTTTAAGCTGGTCAGTTTCTCAACCTATGCAGCTTTTCCAACCATCTGTTTTACACAGGGTAGTATATCAGTCTGAATTTGATAAGAATGACGAATGGCATGTAAGTATCATGATAAATTTTTTGTTGATGAAAATTAATACATTATCTGTTTTTGTAGGTAGCAAACACAACTAGTATAAATAGAATCAATAAGCCTGTGTTTAAATTAACTGGTTTAAAGTATGCACATGTTTTGTATGATATTCGAGTATCAATGATATCCAGCAAAGCTCGAATATCGGATGAAAAAATGTGGTCTAGGAATGTGTCCGTAACAGTGAGAACTGAAAGTGCATGTATGTATAAATACATAAGATATCTTCTATAAATACATACTAATAAATTTATTTGATAAAATTCATTTGTCAGTATTTTTCAGACTTGGCAATAATATTATAATAGCAAAATTTCCCAAATCGAATAATTTGTAAAGTGTAAAATTTCAATAAATTCAGCGAAAATTTAGTAATTTTTAAATTGAAAATTTCCAAAATAAAGAAGGTAATCAGGATATTTTGATTATTTCAAGTGCCCTAATTAGACTGCCGATGATGTTAAATAATGAATTTAAAAACATTCATTCCACTATGCTATTTAACCGCGTTCTTCTTCAGTGTATGCTTTAAATTAATTTTTTGTCAATTTTTCTCTATGAAATTATCCTGGTCAAATTTGAATTGGCATGCAGTTGATTTTTACGTCTAACGCATTTATTTGTAAACTTTGCTTTCTTACTTTTTTGCTAATGAGTATCACAAAGCTCTACTTTCCGATCAACATAATGATTATTTTATAGCGTGAATTAATTTGGAATGTAGTTTTCCCAATAAATGCGATTCGGAAAATTTGCCGGTACATTTTGACTTGATTCCGTGGTTTTACAGAACCTTGACTAAAGAAACCTTTAGCAGTTCAGTCTGTTTCAAATTTATCTTTAAAAAGAATAATGATCATTTGCATTGATCGATATGTTCATAGCAGTGGCGTGCAGTCCATATGTGCAGGGGGTGCATTGCACACCCCAAGAAAATATTAGAAATTACGTAAATAAAATTATTATAATGGTTTATTGAATACTTCATTTTGTTCCACAAATTTTCATTATAAAATCAGAAAGAGCGTATTTTATCTATTTATGCAACCAGAAATACGGGCGCGCTTCGCGGGCCACTCTGCTATATATTTGAAAAGAATGTCGACGCTTGAGGTGCATGATTTCTCGCTGCACGGCGAGCGAGGTCTGTTTGGCATATTCAGTATTAGGAAAGTGAAGGAATAGAGTCTGACAGAGAAAAAGTATACCGATATTAGCATATCTCCACTGATCTCTATAATAACACTGGATTGGATTTAGGCCGCTGAGATGCGTCCGCAATTGAGCGTCGCCATCTTGGCAAAAACTGGGGTTTTGTGACAGATCAATACCGCGTTGTGCCGCGATATTTAAAATTTAGCTGTTTGGTTTGACGGTATTTTACGTATTTTATTTATCAAACATGATGATCGAGTGCATGTTTTGCGGAAAGAAACCCGATTCATCGAGAAATTTAACACTGCACAAGTAAGTACAACGAAATAACCTGAAGTAACTGTCGTTATGACTGAAATAAGTAAACATTACTTATTTTTATTGCTATGCTATGATGTGAATATTTTCAAGATTTCCATCCGACGAACAATCGTTCTAAAAATGGCTCGAACAAATGGGTTTGCCAAACTTAGAAATAGAAAAGATACACGACTCTGGAAAATAATGTTGTTCCGACTATTTTCAACGAACTATACAAAAAATATAGCGTCAACTGCAAAACCAAAAAAAAATGTTCAAATAGTCATACAATTCTCAATACGATTTATTTATTATTTAGATTTATAACAAAAATCGTAAAACTATTCAATGAATTTGATAATTCAGAGCTAAAATGTTTAAAAAATAGTTTAAATACTGATACTAAAAAGTTAACAATTATCGTAAGCTATTAATGAATATTTTTTAATATTTTAACTATTATAACAATTTTTAAATACTTTTAACTATTATTGATTATTAATGTGTATTATGCTTAAAATCTCATCGAGTATCTCCTTTAAGTATTTTGAATTTGCCGCTGAATCGTGTCACAAAACCTCAGTTTTACTGTCAAGGTCGCCGTTCAACCGGGGCCGCTTTCAGATGCCAGAATACGGCCTAAACCCAATCCAGTGTTATATTAATTATTAAAGGCCAGCAGTCCGTGCGACATTTCCAAATTAAAATATATGAAAAATTTAAATGGATTGCTGGTTGTTGCGAGAAAAATAAGCTGTATTGTTGGCCATGTATATATCCCCTTCCTCACCACCGACTGTGCACACCTATCACAGAAAGTCACCGCACGCCACTGGTTCATAGCTATTTATTTAAGGGTGAGTTTCAAGCGCTCTACAAATAAACGCGGCCAGTGTTGAAAATAAATTTGAGTAACTGACGTATTTTCTGTCAATAGATGTCTCTGACCAAATAAATAACATTGAAAGATAGGGATCTCAAAATCAGTGGTATTTCGTTATAAAAATAAATGAACATTTTTCACGGTATAAAATCATGAAGCATTTTTTCTACATTTCAAACCCCTCACTATTCTACTATCCGCAATTTCGGGTAGAATACAATTTAAATAAAATTGTTTCAATTTCGGCAACATAATATTCTCCCATAAATTTGCATCTCTTTCTATTTTTTTTCAATCAAAATCATTATTGTCATTTACATATACAATATAATAACAATATCGACATTTTGAGATATTCAATTGCCTTTATATCTGTAAAATAAGAACTCCATTAGAAACATTATTGGAACTTTTTTCATTGAATATTATTCATAAGATTATACGTAGCAGTTTTATAGCATTCATCACTTAAGAAGCTTCCTAATGACTTTAGATTTTTCACCAAAAATTTTGCAATGGAATAATCTATTGAAAAAACTATTTTAGATTCATTTCATTATTATTGCCCCCCGCCTCAACCGACACCTCTTCCTATTCAAGAAATTAGGAATGAATCATATTGCTTCTAAATCTGTAGAAGCGCCAGAAAAATGCAGCGGAATGTAGCTGAACTATTTCCTCAATTTTCAGCTACTAGTACATGCAAAATTTTGTTCATAACTCATTCAAATTGTACAGTAGATATTAAGAAGGAAAAAAATTTAAATGAAATAATAATAAGTAATCTTGTTCATTCCATAGTTTTTATAGTAATAGATGCTTTAGTTTTGAAGATATGAAAAAAATCTCATGTAAATTAGAATTGTTTGCAATCAAAAGTATACAATGAAATAGATATTGATATTAGCTCTTCATTCATGTAAAATTTATCTTAATAAACATCGTCGTTATTTAATGAGTTATGAATAAAAATAATTACTGCTGGCAGACTACCCGCACTACTTTGAACGCACCCTTAACTGTGGTTGCAGTTGAATTTCATTTTCACATTCCCTGCAACTCTTTAATAGAATTGCAAAAAAATGCACATCCATGGATTGATCAAAATGATCTTAGTCAATGAAAGATGATCTGAACATTTGAATTATCTGACGGAATCATTTGGTCAATTCAAAATTATTTTTTATTCAATAAAAACAAAATAATTTATTATTTACTTACAATTAGGTGAAAAAGGTATCTAACAAATATTTATATCTGTGAAGTTTACGGCTTTGTGATGCACATTTGAAAGCCTTCAGCAGTCCTTTTTTATTGATATAATCGATTAGCAGAAAATTATAACCTTTTGGCTAACTCATGATCAATAGTTCGATTGGATCGACCAGAATCGGTCAGGACAAGAATCGATCTTGATCGATCAAAAATAATAATTCAAGATCGATCACTAATTTCCAGGATCACATAATCCTACTCTTTAATAAAAAAAATATTTTTCTTTTAAATCAATCTGAAAATTCTCGGATGTTGGAATGGTTTCGTCTTGAAAAAGACAAAAATTAAGGAATCATGAATAGCAGAAGTGTGTATGAATTTTTTGGGGTTATTTTTGATTTCTCAGTAATATTGTTTATGCTAAAAAAATTTGCCTGTTGAAACTTACTGACACATTATTATTTGTGAAAGATATCTCTAATAAATTTGAATGATGCTTTTCATATATTTTCTTATATTTGATTTGAATTCTAGTACCTGGTGCGCCTCCTCGGACTAATATTGGCAGTTTTGAAATTTTGAATAATAAAACTGGGAGAGATGTGTATATATATTGGCAGTCTATTTCAGAACAGCTAAAAAATGGAGAAAACTTTTCGTATAAAGTTATCCCAATGAAGGATGAAATCACTGGAAAGTATGTTTTTTTTAATAGAAAAAGTTTTAATTTCATATTTTTTTTATATCTGCTTTTCTTATAGAAATAGAATTGAACTAGTGGAAATGACAAATTCGTATGCAAGAATTAATAACTTGAATGATCACGTGAGGTATAGATTCAAAATTGTTTCTGAGAATGAAGTGGGCCAATCTGTAAATAGCTCAGAAATAGTCATCCCTTCTCTCACCGAAAGTAAGAATTGAATATAAATTCAAAAGATGATTTTAAATACTTTTTCATTACAGAGGTAAAGGAACCATCTTCATTCACAAAAATCTCTTTCGGTAATCAAGTATATGAGCTTTCATGGATACCACCGCCCAGTAATAATATTCAGAGTTACACATTATTTTATTGTCGTAATGAGTATGATAGACCATTCCAGTGCAAGGTAACTATTTGAAATATTTATAAATATAATGAAAATGAAAAGCTCATCTTTTTTTTACATTTCTGACATACAGAAGATCTATTAGCTTTATTTCTAACATCAAAAGATGATGTAAAATATATATTACCTTGTCTTTTGTTTTGATCTAAATTTTTCCTGACGAAAGTGATTGTATTATTTAAAATTCAAATAACAACTTTTTCATCACTTTAAAAGTTTTTGGCTACTACAATCTTGCTATTGTTACAAAGAATTATTTTCAATCAAAAATGTCAGACCTGTGCTTATAAAATATGATAATTTCTCTACACTAACAATAAAAAGTCTACTCTAGATCTTTTAAGCTTCAACTTTCAAAAAATCCAAAATAATTGTGGTTTAAATGAAGACGCTTTCTTATTTTTGTTGATTATTTAATAATAAATTCAAATTTAGGGCTATCTTGAATGGATTGTTGTACCAAGTAATATTAATATTATTAACGTCACCGTCCCAGAAGACAAAATTTATCAGTTTGCAATATCTGCAAATTCAGAAAACAGTAGTAGCGGTATGGCTTGGGCCTCCTGTACAGTTATTCATGATAAAGGTAAAATTGTCTGTCAATATTGTCAACATACATAATTTATTTATTTATTTTTTAAACAGGTGATACAAAAATGAAAAACGTCTGGATTAATAGTATTGATTCTGATTACATAGAAGTTGGATGGAAATTGGAATGTTCAGATCGTGTAGGAAATATTGAAGGGTTCACTATAGATTATTGTACAATATTATCTCCTATAGATTCAGTATGTAATGGAACTGTGCAGAGTATCACAATAAGCGGAGATCCAGTGGCAAGTCGTGGTAAAATAACAAATTTACGACCGTACACAACATACAGGTTGACAGTTTCCGTAAAGTCAAAGCATAATAACGGATTACCAAGTGATCCATTATATAATACTACCTTGGAAGCAGCTCCAGATCCTCCAGAAAACGTTACTGTAACAAATATAACTAGTACTTCAATGGTTGTGCAGTGGTCGCCACCGAAAAACATGAATGGTGTGTTACGTTTTTATGAAGTGCATTATTATCAAAATGGAAAGGAATTTAAGAAACGACCTGATGATGATAAATCTCCTATTGTGACTCTCACTAACTTGCATACTTATACTGCGTACAATATAACAGTTTACGCTGCTACTATTAAAGAATCCAAACCTTCTGAAGTAATAACAGCTAAAACATCAATTTCCATTCCTGGAAAAATGCTTAGTCCGACTAGTAAATTCCAGAACGAAACTTTGATTGTTATATCCTGGACTCCGCCAAATCCAGCGGGCGGTAATTTGGATATTTATGAACTGAGAATAAAAGAAAAAATTAATTCTGTCAATCACACGAGATATTTGAACGTGACTGGATCAGGTTAGTATTATAAATGTTTATGAATGCTTTACGTTTATACTTATATTGCTTCCAGAAACACAATCAGAGGTACCAAATTGTGGCGCCGATCGTAATTACAAAGTTTTATACTTTGCAATTCGAGCAATTAATTTTGATGTTAAATCAAATAAAAGCTATGAAGGAGAATGGAGCGATGAAACCGAATATTCTTGCCGAGAAACTACGCGATTTATTTACTGGGTTGTAATTGCTTGTGGAATTTGTGTATTAATATTCTTCGCATATATATTGAAAAAGTAAGTTCAAATAATTTAATAAATAAACTTTTTTGATTTTAATTCTGTATATTTAATTTTATTTTTGACGTTTCGACTCTTTAACCGAAAGTCTTCATCAGAAAAAATGATACAAGAGTCGAAACGTCAAAAATAAAATTAAATATACAGAATTAAAACCAAAAAAGTCTATTTATTATGATATAATTCTGAAAGTATGTAAAGATTTTCAAATAATTTAGTTTTTTCATAATTCTCAGTGAGATTTCAATCGTCTCCTATGCCTTTGTCTGTGTATGAACGCAAACTTATAATAGTTCAACCGTTCCACTTTTTTTAAAGTTTTATTCTTCATGAAATCTCTGTACACTAGTAGAATTCATTATATCATATATTGCCTGAAAAGCAGTGGCGTGCAGTCCATATGTGCAGGGTGTGCACTGCACACCCTATGGAAATATTAGAAATTACGTAAATAAAATTAATATAATGGTTTATTGAATACTTCATTTTGTTTAACAATTTTTTTTTAAAATCAGAGGAAGAGCGTATTTTATCTATTTATGCAACCAGAAATACGGGCTCGCTGGATGCAGGCAGACTTTCTGCACCTGGAGCTGAATATTCAACGTTTAGATGTGTTCTTTTTCAAACGCCTTTTATAAATTTGTTTTAAAATAGTTGAAATATTGTCATTTGTTACTTAAAACAACAATATTAGGTAAACACTTATTATATACGTTTCTTGAATTATTTATTCTTGTGAAATTATCATTTTTGTAGAATGACAACTGAAAATAGATCTATAATTTGTGATCTACTGGAAAATCCTTTTTCACGTCGTGATGTTGAAACGAAAAATGAAATTATGAAAACAAGTCCAACGCCAGACATAAAACTCACTCAAAATATCAAAATTAAAGGCCAGCAGTCCATGCGACAATTCCAAATTAAAATACATGAAAAATTTAAATGGATTGCTGGTTGTTGCCAGAAAAATAAGCTGTATTGTTGGCCATGTATTTATTCCCTTCCTCACCACCGACTGTGCACACCTATCACAGAAAGTCACCGCACGCCACTGCTGAAAAGTACAGTATATTATCAACATTTAACTATGAAATTGAAATGTTTAGCCTCTAACTGGCAGACTAGTGAACCGTGAGTCATACATTAAATATTAAATTGAAACTCATATTTAAATTTGAATCAAATAATTCTTTTCGCTCCTGACTATGTCTAGGTGTAGTCGAAACTGTAGAGTAATAAAGAAAATTTTTTTGACTGCATTCGCATGATTCTATTACTTATCTTGTCCTTTATTGGCTTTCATGAGGACTTTCTGCAAGAAAACAATCTGTAGCTTCACCATGACTTTCATATACTTCTTTATTTTATCGTGATTCTGCATTTCTTCTATTATTCTTGCGCTAAATTTTTTTATTGATTAATTAGTTTAATACCACAGTAAAACGTTGTAACGTACCAAAATATAAAATATAATAAGATTTTTTTGTGTATAGAGATTTCTCAAAACTTTCATGAAAAATAAAACGTAAAAGAAAATTGAACGGTCAAAACTTTTTTTTGGGAAAAATATGAATACAGTACAATGTTGCCTTCTCTGCTTGATATAAAAGAATTCATAAGCTTTATTAGAAAATAACGACAGTTAAAATTTATCTAGGTCCTTGTTGATGTATTTCATTTCATGTGTTTTGTTTTAGGTTGTGGCATCATTGTAAAATCATGCGAGATGTTGAAGTAAAACTACCTCCAGGCTTAACCCCACCGGTAGCAAACGATGTGAGCCTTCATCATTGGCCCGTATCAGTACAGAAATCTTCAACTGAAGATCAGTTGATGCATATTCGAACTGATTCTTCGGCGGATGAAGAGGTAAGCTTATAAATTAATTTATCAACAGGATAGTTGATGATAATTATAGATTTTTCAGCTTTTGTTGGCTAAGAAAGCTGAATGTGGCGAGAGCCATGATCGCATTCCAAGTGGGGATTCTAGTGGATGTAGTTCTGGTCATGAATCAGTTACGTCTTCTTTAGCATCTGGCACGAATTTATCGAGCACTTCCGACTCGGGAACAGAAGTGAGTTAATCTTATAATGCATATTTCTGTAATTACATTGTTGAAAATTGTTTTTGTAGCAACCTCGAACACCAAGTAGTGAAAGTGTAAGTCGAGAAAACTCTCTCCGTCAGCGACGTACAGGTTCCGAAACATTAGGCTGGGATTCGGAGATCGCTTGGCCTAATCCTAAAGGCTATGTATTATCAATGCCTCATAATGAAAAAACAATTTCTCCTACAAATTGGAACACAAATAAAACTATTTCTCCAAGTAATTACTGCGTACTGGGTGTAGATACTGTAACGCCATCTGTTGACACTGGTATACATGGAGGTTATGTCCCCGTTCCTATAAGTGTTTCTAAAAGTGATTCGCCAATGAAAAGTTCGCCGTACATAACTTGTGACTCATTATTCACTAAACAAGCTGACATTGGTGGGTCGCCCTCACACCCCAAAACACCAGCATATGTGAAGAGCAGTGACGCAGGATTAGTTGGACGACCTATGTCGTCCACCGCTGCAACTGAACCACAAGGCAGCAAGAATATATCGTCTCCGACGTACGTTATGGCGAGCAATAAAGGTCGCCCGTATGTCAAGTCCATAGATTCTGATACTCTTCCCACCGGAAAATTAATTAATATTGAACCTTTGCATGATGTAGCTATAGATAGCTACATGCAGCATACGACTGAATTGGATAAAACTGCTAGTCCTGCGACTAATCCGTAAGTACACATATTGTTTTCATATATTTTAAAATAATTGATTGTGGCCTCCACAATTTCAGCTACATCATTTTTAACTTTGAAAGCTGGTATTTCCTAGAATAACAATCGTAGAGTAGTGAACCAAACGCTGATAGAAAATTTATTATAAAATCAGTCTCTTCATTTTTCCACCCAAAACCAGAAATTTTATGAAATTTCACACTTTGAAAGCTTATATCTTACTTGAATTCTAATCGTAGAACAATGAACCAAACACTGGTATAAAACTTTGGTCGTATATTTTTTTTATAAAAATCAAATAAATTTTCATGTATCAATCTTTAAATACAGTAGGATAAAAACTAAAAATTATGGAAAATTTCACATTTTTAAAGCTTATATACGAAAATAATAACTGTACAGTAATTAACTAAATGCTGATAGTAAACTTATATAGTACCGCAAAAATTGGACCAAAGCGATAACTAAATATATTCAGAAATCTTTTTGTGGTCTCCTTTGTCAGTATACATAAGGTGTTGCACCAAGGCACTATCAATTTTGATTTCTAATCTTGATCTAACGTTTGCAATACGTTTCAAAACCATAGAATTAATCAGAAATTAAAAATCCAATTGGAATAATTTCGATATCATTCCAACTGGAATTTAGTTCCGTTCTCCTTAAACATTGGTCCATTTCCGCGTAACTGTTATACGGACGGGAGGAAGGCTCAACGCGTAACGACCATTTTACACTCTATATAAATCGACACTCAAGATTCAAGAACCGCTAGCACACTGATTTTCGTCATAAGTTATTAGATTAGATCTACGAGGTACAAGTACAAATAAAAACATCTCACTAGTCTAAAGTAATTCGACCTTTAGAGCAATGTAAAGATGAAAATCTGAAATTTCAATATGTTGTACAGGAGTATCTTATATAATGAACGGATTTTTTTACTTACTTGTACTAAGTACAAGGAAGTATTGTGAAACCGACAAAATTCACCTATCGAGATTTTGATGGAAATATCCATTTTGAGCATCCCTGAATCCATTTTGACTATTTTTGGCTTGATGTCGGTACGTATGTGCGTGCGTTCGTTCGTGCGTAACTCGCAAATCTCAAAACTGATTGAACGTATAATGTTAAAATTTTGTATTTAAGACTGGTATAGGGTCTAGTTGTGCACCTCGCATTATGGTTGCAATCGTCTGTACCGAAAGTGCACTTCACTTGAAACTTTTTTTGAATTTTTTGCATAAATCTAGAATGATTAGCCATAACATATTGAAATTTAGTGTTTGAACTTGTTGTAGCATCAAAATAGTTATCTATTATTTTTGTATCAATCGGCTGAACCGGAAGTGCAGTTTATAAGTATAACAGACATTCATAATTTGCCGTATAAAACAATCAGTTTAATTGAAATGAGATGGTAGGCAATGATAATCTGTTGTCAATTTTTTGATTTTGTTTGACATTTTACATGTCAAAATATTATTAAAACTATAATAATTATAATCTGGAGTGACAGAAAACTTTATTGAATAAATTTGTGTATATATCAAATGATGTACAAGTAAGTCACGTGATTCTCACGTCAGATTTTTTTAATATTGGACGTTTGGCTTTCTAGTAATCAGTTATTGGAAATGTGGTTTTTAATACGGTAAATGAGAAAAATTATCGGAAAGGCCCAGTTTATTAAAACTTGAACACAACTGCTAAAGCTGTCATTTATATAAATCAATTCTTGTATATATGATATACTTGCAAACGAATGACATATTCTATCCGGCGACGTTTTCCAGGGCCTAGAGATTGAAATTGAACAGGAGTCCCATTTTTTGTTGAGCTAAAAATCTAAATTGAAATATATTAATTTATGAAATAATGTTGTGGAACAATATTATATAAAAAAGAAACATAAGAATTGAAAAAATATTATTAACAAAAACGTATGAACAAACAAAATTCATAATAAAATATAGTAGATTGAGATAAATATACCATCACATATTGAAATTCGTGACAGTGGATTAAAAATTGAAATTTGAAGGTATGTAGAGCCACCCCTGCGTCGGAAAAACACAGAATTCTAGCAGGCTGCTGTTAGATGTGCTGTTGTCAAGTTAATTTCACGCCAAAAATACTGAGGTCATAAGACATTTATTATTGTTAGTAAATAGGTAATGAAGTGAATTCGATTAAAAGTTATCTTAAGTAACTTCTAAATTCAAGTTTTAGTGAAATAAAGATCTAGATTTTATTATGACCTTAAGTGCCAATTCACAATGAGCGTAAACATAAGAAGTACGTAAAAACATAACCGTAAGAAATTATGTATGTTCACAGTGGTCGTAACGTGAAATATTTAAATAAAGTATTTTTTTCATTTTACGTTGGTACAAATTAGGGTTATTGATGTATTGTGTTGGTTTCTCTGACTGTCATTTTTAAACATTCTGTTGATTTCGATTCTGTTTCGTGTTTAATGTTTTTCTTTGGTTTCACTTTTATTAGTTTGGAGTTTAGTTTGTTTTGTTTTATTGTATGATGTCTGAGAAAGATCTTGCGATTGTTTCATTATTATTGAAACTGCGTTATAAAAGTCGCCAACAAGAGAAATATTAAGACGAGGAAGAAATGGTTGTTTTTTTTTATTAATAACTCTATGTCAGTCATATTTAAAGCATGTTTCGATCCAGGGTGTTGTCAACTATCAGATGAAAACATGTGTTTAAAGTTGACACATGCGCTATTTTTTCTTTCGTACGTAAACATAACATAAAGTTGAATTTATCTCAACTTTACGTTTTCATTACGTAGCTCTTATGTCAATACGTAAACGTAAGAGCATTGTGAGCACGGGCATTGGAATAGTTCAACTTTATGTTTATGGTTACGTACTCTTTACGTTTACGTACATTGTGAATTGGCACTCAGCCATAATTCACAATGGGCGTAAGCATAAGAAATACATAAGAAATGCATAAGACATAAAGTTGAACATGTGCGATTCTTATGGCCGTGTTCACAATGCTCTTACGTATTTCTTATGCTTACGTAGTGCATAACAACTGCATAAGAAAGTTGAAATCATCTCAACTTTACGTATTTCTTACGCATATATTTTCTTAATGCGCATGTCCAATATATTTTCACAGACACAGTCACAGACAGTAGATGTGTCAAATGAATGAAAATAAACTTGTTTTTGTGGCTAGGAATATTTATAATCTTTGTTTTAATAACAATTCTAAATGAATTTCGTCTTCCAAAAAAGACATTTAATTGCAAACATATGCAGAAACAAAAGTAATGCCCTGGCCTAAACTAAGAGCTTTCATATAAAAATCAAAATCAAAAGCAATGAAAATAATTGTGAATTAGGGCTTAGAGTATTGGGAGAATAACTTTAAATGGTCGAAAAACTTCTTGGAATAAAGAAAAATCGAAATATTTTGGAATGTCGGCTAAAATAACGTCCAAAAACCAATCTAGAATATAGAAGATGCAAAGCATTGGAAATAGCGTCTCAGATACAATCAGTAGTTTAGGAAAATAAACTTCGCTCGTCACACTTGAAAACACTTTCAATTTAGATTTTATTTCGATGAAAACCATCTGTGGCTGCGAAAAGTTGATCAAGATTTGATTATCGGAAAAAGGAACTTCGCTCCAAAACATATTTTCGTTCATTTATCTTCGGCATGGTAGTGTTGATGTAAAAAATTTTGGAGCTGTGACCGGTGCTCAGTAGGAGTAATTGTTAAAAAGAGATTAGTTAGCATGACCTTCATTTGCCCATTATGTTAACTAATACAACCTGCTTGACGTGAATAAACTATTCTAGCATACCGTCCCATATCCTTCTCCTTTCGATGTTTCTATGCTAATAATGCAGTGATTATATGGAAAATTTAAATTGCTGTTGCAGTCCCTTGGAAAGTTTAGCAACAGGACCAGTTAATACAACTTCACCCTACGTGAAAGCCGATTACATACTAAGTTTAAAAGACCGTGCAACCACCGCAACCGCAAAACCAACAGAAGATCGAACATTGTCTCTTGGGACGGAAATTCCTGAAGAGCAACAATCTTCCCTCAACTCATATTGCCGTCTGGGATGGGACAGGAACTCCCCTACACCTGCTGAATCGTACGTAGTCTCATCACCCCGAAGTGCTGTCATGGAACCAAGCAAGGGCTATGTGCCGCACAGACAATTTGAAAATAAGTCATTAAAAGAAGACTAAAGACTTTATGATTGGATTTGTGTGAATGTGTACAGTTGGTGTATGTTTTATTAGTCCTCTGATTTTATCTCTTTTATTATTAAATGAATGCTTTTAACGTAGTTTGTAAGGTTTTAATCTGTTGTCTACTTAAAATGTTATACAAAACTATTTATTGTTATTTACAAAAATTTCGGAATTAGGTTGAATTAATTGAAATGAAGAAAAAAATTGATTATATATATGTATGAATGTTTATATATAAGTTTTAAAAAGGGAACGAATTTTATCTGTCTGAAATGTATATTTCGTGTATCGAATTTTCTAATTACGAACTACATTTCTTTTTAATAGAATTTTAAAAAAATAACATATATATTTTAAATTTAATATTATGCTTTTATCATACCATGGCTCAAGTATCATAAGTTATTTAACTGAGATGAAAATATTTTATATTGCTGAAAATCTTCTGATATTTGTATCATAGTCTGAAATAGGGCTTTTTATTAGTTTTATGTGAATATAACGAAATATTTTTAAAGAGAATAGTTCGGTATGTAATAATTACATATGATCTCCGACATTTAGGTGCAAATCAATGCCAATGATACAGATGATACAAATTCAAACTGCACGGGTGGTGCATACGCTAAAAATCATTTTTGTATTTGACACAATCATTGAGACCTGTTGTAAGCGTATTTTGTTTGCACTACATCTTGTAGTTTTTTAAATGAATAATAAGTCGAAGATCGACGTAAATATCTTAGTTAGTGTATGAATGTGCCTGTGCCTTAACAATTTTATCATTATTTACCCCTATTCTGTTTGTGATATGATCTTTTATTAGATGCAGCCTTTTGTATAACAAATCCAAAAAACTTGCCACGAATGATGTACTATCTAAGTTTGCTTTAATTACGTTGACATTATAGATGACGTTGCAATTATTGATTTATATTATTTTTTATTCATATGTATGTATGTGAATATTTTAAAATTATTATGTAGTCTGGTATTCATACTTAATTATATCCAGCTTCATTCATAAAATTATGTAGTATATACATAAACTACTTCATTAAAAATCTGTATTTGTACTCGGTAATCGTAAAATTATTTCGTCCGAATTCACAAGGTTAGTGTAATTAATGTACATGTAGTCCATAACTTTAAATTAGCCAATTTTTTTCTAAAGAACTGTGAATCACGAAATAATGCTGTAATTTTCAATATTGCAAATCACTATCTTTCACGGCATACAAATATCTGTCAACTATTTTATACATTTGTCATTAGTTACTAATATTTTATTTAATGACGTGAATAAAAATATTCTATTTAAAGAATTTGTCTCATCTCTATAGCGAACCTTCAGTTTAATTTTCATATATTTTTTTAATTATAATGCGAAAAATTTACTCGCGAAATAATTTCAGGGGATCAAGTTATACAATTAGTGAATTTAAGCGCAAATGTACGGCATCATGAAGTACAGTACCACTCAGAAGTTACGTGATGATGAATAGTATCCGATCAAAGATCAGATTTTGGCCGAAGCCGATTGTTCGATTCTGGCCGAAACCGAATGATCAACTTCAAAACCATTATTTAGTATTATGCATGATAGTAGTGATAAAGAAGTACCTACTCAATAAGATTCATATAAAGGATCCCTCAATAGCAATTATATGTTTTCAAAATATGACGACCATGTTTGTGACAAAAGAAATGTTATTTCTTAACAGTTGTGTAAACAAAATCTAGCATTTCATTATGGTGAAATATACGCTCCAAGAATGTCTCCTTATCATTCAAAACTTCTTTAAAATAATAGATCTTTAGTCCAGAATCGTTCGCTCATTGAGCGAAAATTTTGGAAGAGATAATTTTCCTGCTGTCGAATCGTGAAAAACTATGAAAGTAAATAATACTACAGCGACGACGAAATTCAAGAAATCAAGACAACATTGCAACTGTGAGAACCAGTGTTGCCAGTGAAAGCTGATAGATATCGAATAATAAATGGATTTGAATGGTAAATTCTTCCAACAGGACGCTTCTACGCCACTCTTCTGTTGAAATCATTGACACGTTCTTACAAGATCGTAGAAAACTTCGCCTTCGGCTGATTTTCGGCCGAAGCCTAATGTGTGACCGAAGGTGATTTTTCTGGTCGAAGGTAGCTGGAGTTCGTTCGGACACTAGTGATAAGTGGAACCGCCGAAAAGCGCGTGAGTCGAATTCGTGTAGGTTGGCGCACATCTTTACATATAAATTTTGGTCTATCAGGATCAAGAGTCTAAAAAGTTAAGACATTTATATAATAAATATTCGTAAATTTCACGGCAAATTTTTAAAATTATTTACGCATTTAACATGTCGAATTAAAATTTTTAGCTTCCTGAATTATAAAGATACTTAAAACAAATATTAAGGTAACCGCTTTTTTTGTAGAACAGAATTTGCCGAACTTTAATTGAAATGACTTTTTTTTGGAGAATATCGTAAATTTCATATAATTTATACATTGATAATATTTTTGTAAATACCATTTATACAATATTATTTACTATTCTATTTTACCAAAATTCAATTATTTTGAATAGTGCACTCAGATAATGAGTATTTTTTTATATTTTAATTTATTGAACAAATATTGGGAGATAGATTTTTTAACAATTGTAGATAGTATATAGAATTCATATTATCATATCAAAACTAGAATTTTTTCCGTTTAATAATTCATGAAATATTGAGGCTTGATTGTGCGTTTCAAAAACTGAAGAAAATTGTGGTTGTCTTTTGATAGTTTTCCATTTCACGAAAAATTTCAACATATTCGCAAATATATATAGTAATTTTGCTTTCATACTAAGTATATCAAGTAAGCAGTTGATATATTACAATTTATCCCTCCAATTAGTACATATAGAAGAAAAATGTGTAATAATTTTTTTTTCTTACATATCACTGATTTTAATAATCACATGATAGAAGTAATTTGGATGTAGAAGTCTAACAAATATCTTTATACACATAGATTTTCCTTGCGTTATAGCCAAAAGACGTTTTTTTTGAGTTTAATTTTCCAATTTTTTAAATTGATTGACCGCGTATCACGTAATTCGCTCAAATCGCGGGTAGTTGAGAATCTAAATTCTCATTATCAATAACAGATGTCGCTAAACAGATTATATGACGTGTAACCTAACTACAAAACATACGAAAACAGTGCGAGAGAGATTTGATTATATGTGTTCGTAAAACAATATTTTTTAGAATTGTTTATTATTTTAAGTTACAACTATGGTTCTCGCAGATTTAGGTCGTAAAATCACAAGTGCGTTACAATCACTGAGTAAAGCAACAGTAATTAACGAAGAGGTAGTATATTTAAATTTATATTTTATGAAGTTAACCTCATTCTTCAATGTGAGATTAACAATATGTAATTATTTACTGAAGATTTGCGTGCTTTTAAGTATTATTGTCTCATATTATCTCTTTTTCAAGGTTTTAAATGGAATGCTCAAAGAAATTTGTGCCGCCTTATTAGAAGCTGATGTCAATATTGTACTTGTCAAGAAGCTGCGAGAAAATGTACGAGCTGTCATTGATTTTGAAGAAATGGCAGGGGGCCTTAATAAAAGGAGGATGATTCAAAGTGCAGTTTATAAAGAACTCATAAAGGTTAACTGTGTGACAAAAGTATTCAATTTTTGTAACCTAATTCTCTGTTTTGCAGCTCGTTGATCCAGGTGTCAAACCTTTTCAACCAGTAAAAGGCAAACCAAATATCGTCATGTTTGTCGGCTTACAAGGTTCTGGCAAAACGACTACATGTACAAAATTAGCGTATCACTATCAGAAGAAGAACTGGAAGTCTTGTATTGTTTGTGCTGATACATTTCGTGCCGGTGCTTATGATCAAGTCAAACAAAATTGTACAAAAGCTAGGATTCCTTTTTATGGTAGTTACACAGAGGTAGATCCAGTAGTAATCGCACAAGATGGTGTAGATATGTTCACGAAAGAGGGTTTTGAATTTATTATAGTAGATACTAGCGGTAGGCATAAGCAGGAAGAGTCACTGTTTGAAGAAATGTTAGCAGTTTCGAATGCGATCGTAAGTGAATAATTGTTGAATAGTAAGAAACCAAAAACAAAATTTTAAATTTGTTATAGAAACCGGATAATATTATTTTCGTAATGGATGCTACGATTGGTCAGGCTTGCGAGTCTCAAGCAAAAGCTTTCAAAGAAAAAGTGGATGTAGGATCTGTAATTATCACTAAATTAGATGGTCATGCAAAGGGTGGCGGTGCTCTCAGCGCGTAAGTATATTCTTAATGTTTAATTGAACAATTCTTAGAAAATATTTTGTAGTGTGGCAGCTACAAAGAGTCCCATCATCTTTATGGGTACTGGTGAACACATAGATGATCTAGAGCCCTTTAAAACGAAACCTTTTATCAGTAAATTATTAGGAATGGGTGATATTGAAGGTCTTATTGATCGCGTGAATGAATTAAAATTAGAAGATAATGAAGGGCTGCTAGAAAAGATTAAACATGGTCAGTTCACGTTACGAGATATGTACGAACAATTCCAGAATATTATGAAAATGGGACCGTTCTCACAAATATTGGTGAGTATAGTCAGTAGTATTTTATAGATGAATTTGTAATTACGCAGCAACAAATCAATGATTATGTATGATATATGTAATTTTAGGAGTTACTTATTACCACACCTAGAACATTTGCCAGTAGGGGCGCCTTTTATTTAAGCCTGATATTAATTGTCACAAATTTCAGTATCATAATGAACACCACTCATCCTCAGACTAATGCTGCTAATCTATTTAAACTTACAAGTCTTATAGATTTATAAATCTGTAAATTATAAACAAAATCACAATCTTGTAGTCTTCATGAGCCAGTTGACATTAATAAATTAATTTTTATATCTAGAGTTATTGTAACACAAATAAGTTCGTATTATTTAAGTGATTTCAAGTCGAAAATATGCTTTACATATTTTTCCGTGAGTCAATTTACAGGAGAAGAAATCCGTAAATAGGAAATTGTGTTCAGAACGAATCTAATTTTAGTAACAACTAGTGTTTCGGCCCGCTTCGCGGGCGTGAATCCTAGGCTTCGCAGCATATTTTCTTGACGTATGTTCAATTTCGTTTACAAATTGAAGTTTTGGTCTCTGAATTCACAATCCTTTCGCTACATTTTAATCAATCTATAGATCTTTCTAAGACCTATTCATTGAGGAAAAAATTATTTTAGTCACTTTTTCATCCTCTTTGAATTCATCTTAGTAGCTAAATATTGATCTATCCATATCGGTTTATATACATATTTATCTGAATAAGGATTAATAATGAATTGAGGGAAACAGCTTCGCAAATAACCTATCGTTTATTGTGAGTGTTTAGGAGATAGACACATGCTATCGCGGACTTTTCTGTAGGCCTTTTAAGATATACAGTTTTCTAGTACATTGTTTTGATGTATCTTTAAGATTTGGACAGCGTTAATCATATGTAAGCGTACGAAAACAGTTTTTTTTGCAACACACTGTCATAGCTCAGCCATTTTGTACAAAATATTTACAAATTATATACACAAACCTTCCTCGATTCGCTCTTTTTATTAGTGAAAACGAAGCGGAGAAACAGAGAGAGGCAGACAGCGACTTAGTTTATACTATTTAGAGATAATGGTTTGAAACATGCGAGATGACGCACACGTACCTGCAAATTTATCTCTCAGCAGTGAAACACTACATTTTTGCAGTACGCTACTAAAGTATCGTGAATAGAAATATATAAATAAATATGAACCGTTGTTTTAGTCATTTTTTATTCTCTGAATTCAGCGTCAATCAAAAGTTTTTGCAAAAAGTCGAGCCTACGTCAAATTAAGCCGCGTGAGATCGCTCGAAGGAATCCGATTGAAGATTTTTGATTGCTTCAGAGTGCAGGACAAAGAAGATACAAGCTCGTGACAGAAAAAAAAAACATTTTTTTACAGGTTGCTATTTATAGGGAAGATACTTACAGCTGTAAGCTTGAGATATTTGCATTCAAAAATCCCCGCTAGATGATAATGCATATTGAAAAATTGATTTTAATTCAAACAGTATATTATGGAATACGCCTAATTTTTTTTGTGTTATTGCATTATTCTACGATTATTATTTTAGGAAGTTGAGACAGAATCATGGCATTTCCTCTAATTTTTTTTAATGCTATAATATTTAAGGGTTGAAATAATAATAATAATAATACACTTTATTGAGATCCACTCAAAGGCTTGATGCTGTTCTTCCACCTAACCCATAGTACAAAATGAATGATAGATGAAATTGAACAATAAAAAATGTGAAGACATAGCTAATACAACAAGAAAATAAAATATGATAATTGATTGGCATCATATACATCAGAAAATGAGGAAAATTTAATTATTCAAGTCTGTGTATCTGCGTTGAAGTTAAACAAGCGTTTAATGTATTTAACGAGCCAGATTTCAAAGAATCAGGAATACGAGAACGAACCCTCCATCATACTTTTACGAAAAATAGGAACTACAAATTTATCCATGTCCCGCAAATTGTAGTTAAGTTCTGTCGTAATGAGTTTGTTGTACAGGCAAAAAGAGATTTTTGTCAAATATATCTTATGAATAATGCATAGAGATATTCAGCCCTTTGATCAATACAACTAATGCTAGCCGATTACCTATGCAATGATACGTGGTCATATTTACGTATATTATAAACAAAATTGGTTTTATAATAAATCGGACTACTAATGTGTTTCTAAAATGCAACATGCATAACAGATGTTCTGTCCTAAAAGGTCTGAAACCAAACTGATTGGTCAGATTTTGAATGATTTGTAAATTGCGTAATAATATATTTATCTGAAAATGCTTTACGTGAAGAAATTGTATTAATCAACTTTATTAGGGAATGATACCAGGATTCAGTCAAGACTTTATGGGTAAAGGTAGCGAACAGGAATCAATGGCCCGTTTGAAGCGCCTCATGACAATTATGGATAGTATGAATGATGGCGAGCTAGACAACAGAGATGGAGCAAAATTATTTAGCAAGCAAACTGGACGAGTAATTCGCGTCGCTCAAGGTGCTGGTGTAACTGAACGCGAAGTTAAAGACCTCATTTCCCAATACACAAAATTTGCTGCTGTTGTTAAGAAAATGGGAGGCATTAAAGGGCTTTTTAAAGGTGGAGATATGGCCAAGAATGTCAATCAAATGCAGATGCAGAAGTTGAATCAACAAATGGCAAAAATGATTGACCCCAGAGTCCTGCATCAAATGGGAGGAATGTCTGGTCTTCAGAACATGATGCGTCAATTACAAACAGGTGCTGCTCAGGGTATGGGGGGATTAGGGAATTTAATGGGTGGATTAGGCAAACAGTAATGCAATAATTAATTATTAGATAATTTATCTGAATTCGGTATTGAATGGAGGTGAATTACTGGAAAAATAAGTCGCTTTTATACTGCCAATCAAGTATTTTTAATTGTATTTGATGAATTTTCTTCCGAGTAAACACCAATTTGTTTTAAATGCCACGAGTCCCAGTTGTTGGAGTGTTTCTGTTTATATTTTTCCGGTAATTTACTGATAACGTGCTATAAGAAGTTTGGAACGAATAAAAATTTTGGATTTAATTTGCTAAAAAATTGAATACGGGTTTTTTTATTTGCGTATTTTCCTGAAATTGTGTCATCCCGACAATGGATTCAATAATTTTCCTTCAAGACTTTTGAGAAAACTTTTTTTATAAATATATAATATATATTGTTATGTAGAAAGTGCGAATGAAAAAAGGCTCCTTTTTTGCATATTGTTTTAGTCTATTTCACTGAAACATTTTTTATGTATTGAAGTCTATTTTAATTACTATTAGTTGTGAATAAGTATGTTGAAGGTAACTTTGTACATTAAATTAAAAAAAAAAATTATAATATTGTTCGTAATATATTTTTTTCCTTTCAGTTATTTATGATGATTTATTTTTCTTTAATTTCATATTCAGTATAGGAAATCTTATGGGAAATAAATCTGTCAAAATTTTATCTTTTTGAACATTTCGGCGCTGAAATGATCACTATCATAAATTTGTATGTTTTTTCTTGGTAGCTCACTCAAATTATAAATAAAATAAAAATGTTCCATACATTATTTTGAACTCCATATGAATCTACGTAAATATCCACGATTGTAACTAGTTCCGGATTAATACACGTTGGTAGTGTTGGTACCCCCAAATACTTGGTAAATTATAGGAGTCCTTAAGCAGTTAACTAGTTACTGCCAACTTCTCTTTGAATTTTTCATCTCATATCTTGCTGGAATAAAGAGAAAAGTTTCATAATTTCAAATTGCATGCATTTGAATACGAGTATATTATTTAAAAATTTTAACCAGAAAGGGCTCATACAGAGCCCTATTAGCTTTCCTACAATGTATGTTCGTCTGTTGGAGCTCCTACACAAAATTAAAATATATTTGAAGCCTGATAGCTACTTTATAACAGAAAATAATAATTATCCTTAATATTGCCGTATTGCGAAACCGATATAGTTTATATCAGTCGTTATTAGTTTATGATAAAATAAAATGAATTGCTATCCAAGTTCGTTTATTATATTAACTCACAATTTTTGGCTTTTAGATAAGATACATTTATTTGAGAATAAAAGATAGTAATAAACTTGGCTCAAACGGTATATAGGGATTAAGAGAAAAATGCTCAAATGGCCTATGGGATTAGGACAAAACTGACCGCCGCGCTCAAACGGTATATCTCCCTCAATGGATTGTAGCAGAGGATGGCAATCGTTTCGGGGTCCAAATGAAAAAAATACTCTGGAAGTTACTTCAAGAGCATTTTTGTTAAAAAGATGTCTGTAAATATCTAATACAGACATTTGAAAGACTTAATAATGTTTCAATTATTAAAATACATGAAGCTAATTTGTTGACGAAACTTTAAATTTTCATGGTCATCAGGTCACGCTTAGTTATTAATTCGTCATGAAACTGATAAAAGTTTAATCTTTTAATATTCATTAAAATTTTTATAATTTTATAGCGCCATCTATGAACCATTAGCTGTACTTTTTCAGTATTGCAGTAATCTAATTGAATAATGTATAATAATATTTTCTTTGGTTTTAATTTCTGAATTTTTTTCTAGTTGGAGATGATATTTATAGAAAATTGAGAAAAAAAGTTGAAGAAACTTCCACATCCGAGTATTTTATCGCTAGCCGGAGTCTTCGGATGCAGACATTCTAGATCGTTCGAATAATTTTAAAGGTAATGAATTTTTTTTTGTTTTTATGTCACATTTTGGGAAAAATGCAATATTTTTGACTGTTTTTATATTATTGTTAAAATTAGTCATTTTTCCGCGCGAGGGCGCTGTACTCAGTGTACAGTTTTGTAATAGCCTCATCGATACAGATACAACACATGAGACAAGTGAAGTCGTTGACGAATTGTGTCTTGTCTGGTAAAACGAGTGTGAGTGTTCTGTGTTGTGTTGTTTTTCATATAAATGTCCAGCTTTTTGGAATTATAGCCCACAAATCTTTCATGTAAGCAAAAGTTTATTTATTTTACACTTAACAATTGAAATTGTTATAAACTGTACATTAATAATGTTAGAACCATAAACAATATCTTAAATTGTCTGTCACAACCGGTGATTACTCGTATTAATTGACATTTTTGCTTTCGGATTAATAATTTTAGTCAGTGGAAGACAGTATATTACTTAGACAAATTTCCTCCAAAATGTTATTAAGTACGACCTTTAGAATTAGTTGCAAACTTACACAATTTTCCATTTCATTTCTGAGAATGCAATTCTGTAAAAAATGGTTCAAGTAAAGTCTAGCAATCCTCAAATCATTGTTTAAAACGTTTGAAATTTATATCGGAGCTTCTTTGAAGTTTTTACAAAGAAAATTGGTAATAAATTGACTTTTAAAATAGCAGTATTACTTCTATTCAAAAATATCTCTACAAAGTCATTAATATAATCAATTTGCATACTAGATCTTGAGTGCTAAGTGTTGTAAGTTAAGTCCGAATGACGTTTATACCATACAATTATAAATTTTGTAGTATGACAATGAAAACGGACTAGGGTTATATTTTTTATGATTGTAGTTGTATGCATGTTTTATTGCTAATAAATATTACTTGACTACTTTCATGCAAATCTAGCTTCAAGTTGAATATAGTCTGATATAAAATTAGTGATAAATAATTTTGTTTGAAACATTAGGACGAAAACTTATATAAAGTAAACAACATAAACACTCCTATTTGAAAGAATTATGTGATATGTATTGAATATCACTCGCATCTGTCATTTTCAGTCATTGTAACTAGCTAGGTACAATTTGATTGTTATGAATTGTTGTGTCTTTGAATGCAGTTAAAACAAATTGTTTCAATTACTTTTATGCGAAAATTTAATTCCCATTCCTAAATTTCTCAATTAGTATATATTTATGTTCTGTGTTAACTGTATTTATTGTTAATAATAGTCTATTGTGTCGCTATTTTTCCATTGATTCAGTTGTAATATGTTTTTTATACGGTCACATCTGAATTTGATGGTTTACACATCACAAAAAATGCGTATTTTTCGCATCTAAGCTCTGCGACAATATGATAGCAGGCCAGTTTTATTTTTTTTCTGTTAATTCATGTTAGTAGCATTTTTTGTTTAGTCTAAATGTCAATTTGTACTCTGGGCTCCCGAGCTTATTAACTATTAAAATATACTTTTCTACGATTGAAGTTAATTTTATAGCTAAACATGATGTAAAGCTTTGTTTATAAACTACCAAGTCAAGTGTATAAGTGAAAATATCATTATTTTAGTAAATAATCAATTTGTTACATAATTTGTTCTTCTCGTTATGCTCACACTGAAAAGCGAAAGTTTAAGTTCATTCATTTGACTTGATTATGACCCTGTATCTATTATAGTACACGATTGTGTTTCATTGATTATAAGATCAGTCTCTATCTTCTGACTAGTGATTTGCTTTATAATTACAGTGTTGTACTCTTGAATTCTAAATGTAGAAATTTGCGCGGGATATCTGCATTCGAATTGAAACATGAAGATTTAAGTTCCTGCAGATGCACCTGTGCTTTTGATGCAAAAAATTCTGGGCACTATAATTATTTTTGGTGTTATTACCTCTTAAATGCCATGTGGACCGAATCCTTCACTTTTTTTCGTTTTGAAAGCATCAAAACAGTTTTTTTTGACATGAAATTTACTATAATTATTATTGTCACCGAAAAATATAATTTTTGAAGAAATAAATTATATTGTCTTACTTGAAATTGTAATAATATTATTCGATTTTTCCTAGAATATTTTTCCGAAGTAAGGTACGCAAATAATTTTGAAGTCATGCAATATTTAGCTATTTATAAGTATTGTTATCTTACATACATAGTTATCACTTTGTAATAAGTTGGAAGGCCAGTAAATGTTTTTTCTTACTAGCAAATACAGTTACTCTATTACGAGAATATTTAAATAAATATACAATATAAATGATCCCCAAATTTTTTAGGTTTGTATTAGATAAATAGTGTTCCGCAACCCGTATTACCTGAAAAAATGGTTGGATGTATTACTAACCATATTAGTGTTGCTTAATTTGTATGCATCAAATAATAAATTAAAATAATACACGCTTCAAAACTACTTTAAAAAAAATGTTGGATGAGATGAAATTTGACACATTCCTACATAAGGATGAGAGAGAAAGAGATTGTTCCTTTCACAAATCAAGTTGTTCTCAATACGCACAAATTTAGAAAGAAGTTGACAATTATATCCTATTGTGAATACATAATTGATAATACTTTTGCACTGCTCTAGTTTGAAATTATTCCGACCACACGCGAACTGTTGAGTACTGCAATGCGACATCAGCAGAAAATGCAGATTTCTTGAAAATTTTCACAACTAAACTTTTTTATATTCAAAAAATAATGTGTATTAAACATATTAAATTACAGTTTAAAAACACTCCTTCAACAAAATAATATTTCCATTTTTATTTGGAGTTTAGAGGAAATGATGTGTGACTACAGTCAAACTTGAAGAAAATATTGATGAAGATGAACATTTAATTACCACTGTTTTTAATAATATGACGTACATTATATTATTCGCTTGGATTGGTCATGTTTGTTGTGTTTACTAGTAAAACGAGCGGTAAAAGATAAATAACTGCACTTTGTCTATATCTATCTTTTTCTCACTTGCTCACAAGTAGGTGTAAACATAATCTACGTCATACATTATTAAAAAATTATTAATAATATAACGATTCTAAAAATATGAATATATATATTTTTTTATGAAGAATTACAATTAAAACAAATGGTTTCATACCCCTTGAAATGTATGACTGTAATTTCAATCAAAATGAAATGTGCCATTGTTTAATATAAAGCTTGAGGATGAAAGTCAAAGGTATTAAATTAATGATAGGATTTTAAATTGTCTGGCATTTAGTTGTTAAAGTTTGAGTGAACGTTTCCTAATGCCATGAGCACGACTAGATTTTCTTCGCTCTTTGGGCGTATTCCGACTTTTGAGTGACACGGCATGATGATTTAAAAATACAAACAGAAATCAATCACTTTGAAAAAAATGTGAGCTGAATAGAACCATTGTTATTAATTAAAAATCACTTCTATTTGTTTGATCGTATTTTTATTATTGAATGATGAAGCATTTTGTAAAATGAATGCTAATAATTTTTCTGATCAGTTTACCTGTCACTATTAACTCGTAATTTTGTGTTTTTTTTTAAATTATATATTCTCTATTGAGAAACAATCACAGTATAATTAAAGTAAAAATAGTTGATGATCTTATTAAAACCTGTTTCAAGATGATTATTTTATGTTATGTTTTCTCCAAAACTATGACACCTATAAATTGATTTGCTGTAGAGATTTTATTACTGCATAAAATTGTCTCTTTAATTGTAGCACATGTATTAGTCACTACTAGATGTCTCTAGCAGCGCTGGTATGACTCACTGTTAGAATCTTCCTGCTGTTCTAAAATCGTATGAATGTAGCATGTAACTGGATAGGATCACGCAACTTTGTTTCGAGTACTTTTGATATAATATGGAAGGGAAAAGTTTCGTGACATATGGGCTAACTGAACCGCAGACAACACGTGCCTCCGCTGCTTGAACAATATTAATTTTGCTTAACGGGATTCCTTTGACTGATAAGGGAGTTCATAACTAGACTTTATTGTACTTGAGACAGTAAAGTTGTAAACAAAATTCAAGTTGTACTCGTTTGGTGCCAAACAAATTGTTGAACATAATAAATGTTTATAGTTTGTTAATAAGACTTTGTACAAATTTACGTTCATTAGATCAATAGGATTTTTTTCAAGACGTTTGGACAGTAAAATATATTTTTCTATTATTTATCTGGGTTTAGCCTGGCAACCCACATTACATGAAAGCAAGTAAGAATGAGGGTAGAAAATATTGCACTATTGAATTTTTGTTTTAAAACTAAATAACAATACATTTTAAGCTCAGAATAACAAGTATATAAATGAACCTGTTAGTGTTTCTTCTGTTATCCTATTCAAAATTCACCTGTTTTGAAGGTCGACCAGTATGCGTTGTACACTGCAAAAATTCCGTACTTGCTTGCCTGTGTACCTTATGCGCAATTTATCCCTTTGGTAGCTTTATTTATTTGAAATTTAATCGTATTTCGGGATATTGTCTTTATATATTTTAATACTCACAGATTTATCGGAAATTAACCGAATAGTTGAAGACATGAATTTTGAATTATGTAAAAATTTAGACACTGATAAGATTTGTATTTTGAAAGATTTTTCAATAAAACTATTTTAGAAAATAGGATCCTAGTGTTTTAGTTTTACGAATATAATTTTTGTTTCAAATTATTTCTACTTTTCCACGTAATCCGTTGATCAATGCATTTTATGGACGCTAAAATCTGAATTATTATGAAAATCGTTATAATTTTTTGAAGTAAAGAAATAATGAGAATCATTATGTGAAATTAGAAATTATTATTACTCATATTTGGACATCACATGCAAACGTTCGTCAATTGTTTTTTCAAGATAAGTAATTTAGTTATCGTGTTTGGTATCAAATAAAAGCTCCTGCGGGAATAATTCTAGTACAAGTATCAAAGAAGATATTAAACAATTGTCAATTTTTTTTACAAGTTAATTAGATGATGTCTAGTTTGTTATCAATTCAAAGCGCTCGGGAAGATAAGCTTAGTAGAAATATAGAATAAATAATCAGTGGAATCCACGCTACCATCTTTACATTACACTTACGGCGATCAAATGTCAAAACTGTAAGTTCCAATGAATTAAAGACTGAAAATCTAGAAAATAATTTTTCGTTTTTAAAAATACTAATTTTATGTAACTGAAATATAGCCACTATCTGTCACTTAACAATGACAGCTGTCACTTTGACAATAGTAGCTGTCACTTTAACACTGACAGCTGTCACTTTAAAATATGCAATTAATTGATGCGACACTTTAAATTTATGAAACAGCGATGAAATTAAACATGCATTTTATGGTCGGGGAAGTACTGTGTGACCACAGCAGATTTATAATAATGTTCATGAACATTGGCTATTTTTTTCAGGTTTTGTATAAATTAGTCGGTATTTAATTGCTTTGGCTGAATTTGTTTGTTCCCAGCTAGATTATTTTTACTTGGATTAATAGGCTTTGCCTCCTACACTTTCTTTCTCAAAAGAAATTACACTTGTTACAATGTTGGTAATGTAAGAATTTTGAAGTACTTAGAGACGCACATATAATATTTTATTGTGATATAAACTAGTCTGTATATGCATAGATAAAATAAATGCCATTTTCTTATTTACATCCTATATGGCAGAAGTATAAAATAAAGTGATACAGAGCTGGATTCAGTACTTAACAAAATTACTTACAAACTACATAGTAAAATAAATTGAATATTCTAATGATTTCAGACCTGAAGACTATTTTTGCATGAAAATATATAGGGTACTAAAAAAGCTGATATAAATTTTTGAATACGTAATCAAAGAAAAAACTGTAAATGCATAAACCATTTATTTCGGAGATACTTGTTATTTATTACAATAAAAATACCAACAATAAATATTATTCAATGTAGGTTTAACCCGGTTTAACCAATACTTTTTTTTTTATGAACGATTGTCTATTGTTTTAGTAACAGTCGAACTTACAGCTACCTTACCAGTATTATGAAAATGTTGGTCAGCTACCAGCTCAACATTGAGTAAATAAATAAATACAATAGATAAAAAAGTTATTGTTTCAAAATGTGCTCCAAATCAGGTTCTGCACTATCGTCTGATCTTAAGAATCTTAGCTGTGAATGTTTCAAATGAATAGGACTTGTGTGAAAATTTTAAATAGTATGAGATATAGTAATGGAGTTATAGACATTCACTATTCTCTTTTTATGTATGTACCACTTCTGTTGAGGCAGTTTCTGCTTGTATATAAATTTAATATTAACTGCTGCTTGTCTTCAGCAACTTAACATTTCATGTTTCATGTGCGTATATTTAATTATTTTGTCTCACTTAACATATATTTTATCCGCCTCTCACAGACTTTCAAAAGTTTCATATTAAATAAAGTAGCTTATTTTATTTCTCTAGCCTGTAGGCTTTGTGGAATAAAACTATTTTGTGGAACAGATAATGGCTTCCCTCATATACATTTGCCTGAATACATACCCATATAAGTATAAATTTATTCTCAAATCGAGAAAGAGAACAATCTTCTCTATTCTGTAACTGTGTCGTTCATATTTCTGTCCAATGATTTCTAATAATTTTTGTTGAATTTGTATTTTATAGAGAACTAAAATATTTTAATGTAATTGTTAGTGCAAACAAGCGGCCAAATGATAGTTCAACTCGTCTAATGAGCGTTTACTTCAAAATTCTTTCATTAGCTTTCATATAATACCCTACACTGTGAGCTGATTTTTTTTTTCTCTGCAGTCATGCATTATTTTACGCAACGCGAACGGTTCGTATCCATCAATATCCGCTCGATTATTGAATTGTGTAACCTATTTTTTTTCTGTGTATTTTTTTTAAGTGTCAAGATATGAAAGTCCTAATGTTGAATTGTGCTGTATTGTGTGTTTCGGATTTGTTTTGACTATTCAGGACCATTGATAAAATCTTGTATGTAATACGAATGTAAACAAGCATTGGCAACTCACGTCGCCAAACACTGGACCGTAAAAAAAAATAATATAATGATGTCTTCTGGCATTCCTATTAGATATGTATTGTGTCTTTTCTGTAACTGTTGGTATACTTTCTGTTTGTAACTGTTTTCTTATCTTTTTGAATGATTAATACTCTTTATTATTTTTTAAATTAATGGGTTGAAATGACCCCTCTTACTAGTCAATGACGCCTACGCTTCGGCTTCTTCCGTTTTGCCAGCTTCCCACATACATGCCATGTTTTACTGTATCTGCTTCGCCTACTAACCTTTCTATTTGCTGGGAGAAAAATAACTGCCAAGTTTCGTTATTAACACCTAGGGAGCAACAAAAGTAAAAGTACAATGTGTATAGATAATAGAATAGTTTACTCTAGTTTTTTATGTGTTTAACATTTCGCTAAAAAGGTCATCGCAAAAAGGAAACAATACCTAGAAAAGTTATTATCAAATTTATTCTTCGCGAATGCAATAACTTTCTTTATAGTTCATAATAGCTTGAAAGGCAATTAAAATGTATCCCTGCATTCTTTCATCTCTGAGAAATAAACAAGGTAGTAAATTCAAAGTTCAAATTCAATTTTTGAGACAACTCTATACAAACTAATCACTCTACAATATGGTATTGACCATTTTTTTTTGTTTTGTAATCTTCATAACAGAGAAAACAGCCATATTTTTTAAATCGCTCATATATATGAAGCTTTTCAAAAAATAATTACTGAATAATGTAACTCGTGAACAAAACTTAAGAGAAATAAATATTGACCGGTAATCAGACATTTTTCCCAAAAAAAAAGGAAGCAACAGCTGATTTTGAAGTTTTTTCGGTTGTAGGGGTGCCACATTGCCCGCCAATTTGAATTCATAATCTAATTCGCGTGTAGTAGTAGCTTAGCTATCATTCATAATAATTAAAATATGGCAAGATATTCAGAACGTATTGCTTTTCTGAAACGCGAAACAACAGATTGAAAGCCTAAAAAATCAGGAATTTGAGATGACTGTCAAATAAATCAATGGGGTCTACCAAGGAAAAAAAACTCCTATTTATTTCCTATTATTTTGATAGATTTAGTAATTTTAAACATCTTTACAGAAAAAATTTGATTACGTAACACTTATCATTCATAATTTTGATAAAAACAATTCGCGGTATCTAAAGTGACGTCACAGCTGCTAGAATTGTGTATAGTGACACCAAGCGAATATGAACAATCTTTTATAAATGTTATATATCTAATTTGGTACCTTAATTTATTTTAAAATACATTTGGACGTCAAATAGGATGTTCAAAAGAAATATTCCATTCTGCCTAATAAAATGGAACTAAAATTATTCAAAATATGTAAGATTCGTGCTTGAACGGGCTATAGATATATGTAGAAGACCGTGCGCACAAAACGCGCGCATAACGTGTTCAAATGTAGGCAACTCTGATTGGCAGTTAGGTGCCTGGCAATTGATACACGTCATCACAAAATTTGAAATATGATCAAGTTTTCAAAAAAAAAAAAAATATTTGAGAAACTACATAGTTCTGGTAAATTTGACAAACTTTAAAACTATCATTTTGAATTCAGCGTTCATAAAAAAAATAGAAAAAAACAGTGAAATTTATAAATAAAACATCTGATTTTTTTTTTTTGTGTATCGTGCATACTGTAACGTTATTTATTTTAATTTAGGGAGCAAAAGTTACTAAACACTACTACTTATTTTTATGATTTATTAAAATAATAAATTGAATAACTAACACTATTTCTAATAAATAATTCTTATTTGAACTAAAGATTATTACACTACACTATAACTCAACTTCAATTATTTATATCAATATTGATTTATTTTAAATAACACAATTTATTTTTATCACTAGCAGTCCATATTATAAGGTCTCTGAGCCAAAATCAATTATACTCCTCGTTGAGTTAGCGAATATATACCGTGGATCTCTCTCCACTACGTTTTTCCCGCAAACGTCCAGGCGTTTCTAGAAAACGCTTGAAGGTATCAGCAATTTTCTAGAAAACAAATATATTTGCTTCTATTTCTTGATGTAAAATATTTCTATAATAATTCTAAGCACCAGTAAACCCGAAATGACTAATTTATAGACTTAAATTCGTTACAATACGTTTTTTCTCATACTCATTACAAACTGTTTCAATAATGTGTGCTTCCGGAGCTTTTAACGTGTAGAATTTTGTGATAAACTATTTGAAATGCCTGACATCAAAACAAACACTTGACAAAGTTTTTCAATAATTCCGATCAAGCTGTATGTAATATTGCATCTAATATTTCAGAAAACAATTATTTCTTTCACCAAATTTATTTTGATAACATTTGTGCAAGTAACGCGTTCCTTGTTGCCAGAAGCTGTCACAATTGCAAATGCTCTAGATTCATTTTTTTTTAGAAATAAAATTGATTGAATATTCTTCCGTTCTTTCCAAATAAATCGATGAATATTTTTCTCTAAATATTTGGGCCGAAATGACATTTTTAGTTTATTTAGCATTTATATTATAGCACAGATTTAGCTGTTGAATGCAATGAATTTCGTGTACAAACTGTCGTAGAAAGAGTTCAATCTAAACAAATGTATGAAAATTCTATGAGGGTAGATAGAAATTTATTTACATGGCAGAGAAGTTGTTCCACAAATTTAACTTGGCTTACAAAACATGCCCAAAAATGTATTGCCAAAATATTAATATTCTTTCAGTTTTAAATGAATTACTAATTTCAATTGTCATTTTGTTAACAAATGTTAGACATCCAGATCCATAGAAGCTCAATGATATTTTTGACTAAACTTTAATGAATTTTCACTCGTTATCCAGAACGTCTACAAGAAAAAGTTAGCAAGAAATATTGCTATACTTAACGAGATCTATTGGAAATTGGAATTAATGTGCTTATTTCTGTTACATCCTGTATATTTGTCTTGAACTACGAAGGTTCGTTCTTCTTATTAAAAACGATTCAGTTGCTTGTAGTCAGCCTGTACAAAATTCAAATATTTGGGTTTGAGAAGAATATGTTCCAAAATCAAATCGTATCCTAAATAGTATTTAATTTTGGACTGTTTTTTCAGCTCCGGTAAAGGAGGATCCTTGTAGTCCGGTCCGTAAGTTCAGGAAATATCTGTGACATAAATTAAAATGTAAAACTCTTTCTCCTTGTAATATTATAGCTCATAATTTCAAAAGAAACATGTTTCTGAAGCCCTGCAAGCACAAAACGTTCCACTCTGTAAATATTGCAAGCTATTATTTAACTATTATTTAATATTTCATAGAAATTGCATTTATCTACAAATTATAGTACTAAAGCTCAAAAGTAATTATTATCAATTAAAAATGATAAAACTTGGAATTATATAATCCTGGTTGGTAAGCGCAAAGAACGCATAGCAAGTTTCCCCGTCTCTTTTTTTCGGTTATTGCACGTACAGCAGGTGTAAGTAAAAGTTGCCATGATTTGCACCGAGTATTGTTTTTACTTGTGATGTATGTCAGTCTGCCGTTTGGTTCTCAGTGATATGTGATGTAAAAATTATGTTTTGTGCTGAAAGAAATGTGGTTTCTACTGCTATGGATAAATTTCTGAATTTTAGTTGCTTCAAATGTTTGAATGTTTGGATGAGGCTCGATCATAATAAGGTACGATTTTGAAATTTCTGTATTTATTTGTAAGCTAAGTCATGTAGTGCCAAACTCTTTAAATTATATCAAAAAGCATCAGAATAATCAGAATAGATAACTTCCAATGCCTATTTACAGCCTGAAAGTTTGGATGAAAGCTGATTATGATGAGATAAATTTTTATTTGACATTTCTACATTTGTAGGCTATAGGTTATTATCTGCAATATTTCTTTTATCTCGCCGAAGATATTGAAATATGTTATTAATATTGATAATAGCTATAATATCTTTTCTGTGAATAATTTTTAAATAACGAAGTGAGAGTGTCAATTTGTGGGACGCCTAACATCGTTGCTCCAATAAGATTTATTCGTCTTAAGCCAAAGAAATATAGTATCATATATAATGAGTTGTAAAAGTTTTTTCAAACGATAAACTGAATTTATCTGATCTTATTTGCCCTAAAGGATTTTACTGAGCTCTTAAAAAAATAACAACTATTCTAGAGCATCTCTAGAGAATATCTATTTATTAATAATATTTTCTTTCTGGTAGTAAATCCTTTTGTAATAAATTACCTTATTTTTAGTGCTCTATGGAACAAATGATGAATTATTAGCGCAAGCTTTACGTCATACTCATCACTTTTTGATAGCTTTTCTCTGTTATATAAAAATATTTGTTAATTATTATTATATTGAGAGGAAAATGACATAACATATTTCAGTATAAACTAATTAATAATTCAGTTGAAAATCGTTTGATCAAATTCCTAAAATTTTATAGGGTGTGAAATTCAATTTTAATAGAAATTTTATTAGTTTCTTTCAAATTTGCATTCAAAATATTTAATAGTACGTTGCTTAGACTTTATTTATTGTTAGCAATTCAATTGCATTGTATTAATTATGCTCCTGACTTAATGTTGTTCAATTTCTTGCATATTCCACAAAAATTGTCAGGCCAACATTTTAAAGCAATACTTTAATCTTTTAGGACTGATTTTACAATTTCAGTATGAAATCCCGGGTATAATAACCATAAAACGATTGTTTTAATTATAGTCACCATAGTAATCATACCTACGATACTGTATTGTGAAGTTGGCTCTTAATCCGGTATAAAATATTTATATATTAAGGCTAAGAAACGGTAAATTTATCGAATATATTGCGCCCAACACTCTCAGCAGGTCTATTGTTAGGGGTTTCAACTTCACTACTGACGGTAAATATATTGAATAAATCGGGCGATTGCCAACTGCACCAGACCAGATATGAATTTCTTATCACATTGGATGCCTAAAACCAGGCAAAAATAAAAATGACTAACTGCACCACAGGATTAATTTCCAGTAAACGCAGAACATGTACAGTAAGGGCTTTCCCTTTATCTGAATTCTAATCCATAAACTAATCAATTTTTTTTTTTTTAGATAGGGTATCTATTATCATGTTGTATTTTTCTTAGTTTTTGTGTGAACTTCGATGTTTTATTTTAATGAAGTACCTTATGTTCTGTCTTCACATTGTTGTATTAAAATGTTACTGTGATATAATTATTACATTTTTGTATAACATATGGTCTATTAATAGTATTATTTAAATCCAATACAGCCTCTCCTCCTTCGTAGGAGCCACAGAAGTACCTGAATTACAGTCAAGTACTGAGGCTTTCGTTTGGCGCAAATGTCCATATTTTTGGGTAGGATAAAATTTATGACCGGATTCACTAGCTTAGATGGCGTACGACCAATAATACAAGTTGGTATTGAAAATTGTCTTATTTAAGTTTAACAACAGAATGATAATGAGATGGAAAATTTACCAGAAAAAAAATTGTTATTATGTAGTATGGAATATTCAGAATTACATTCTGCCTAGCAATGTGTCATTAAATTCAATAAATAATAAAACAATCATCAAATATTATACATTGAAATAAATAATATAGAGTTTCTTGCGAATTTAACTTTTACCTGAGCTTCTGTGTGTGGTATACCTACCCCTGACTAGTAACAGTAGAGGGTTGGAAACACAAATATTCATAGGAACCCATATTGTACAACCAATTAGTTAGGTGCTTGTACGTTAAGACCATTTCTCTATGCTAATTTATTCTTCCATCTGTGGCTTCCTGTCTGTTTGTGCTTATCAGCGGTTTTATAAAGCTTTGCATTTGAAGTTGAAAAGAACTATACCTATTAGCAGGATTGAGCAAAATCATGAATTCAATAAAAAAAATATAAAATCATAGATTTTTTGAATTGATCATGATTTTTTTGATTTCATTAATTTTTCCAATTCCTAAAAAGTGTATCTCAAAATGAATAAAACTATTAATATTCAATCATTTATGTGTATGATCAATACTTTTCAATTTTTAATTATTATCGTACATTTCAAATTATAGTACGAATATAAAATAAACTTGTTTACAACTTATGAGTTCAATGTTTTACTAAACCCTTCAAAGGGGTTTTTCAAAGAATCGAATTCAAATATATTAAATAATCACTATTTTGTTCTGTAATTGAGATATAACTGAAGTAATGAAATATATAAGGAAAAAAATTAAATGATTTTTCCTAAAAAGATCACACTGATTTAAATCAAGATTTAGATAAATCAGTTAATTTAAATCAGGCCTATTAACGAGCCATTTGAGTCGTGTGCTTTCTTATTGTGTGCCTCGAGTGCCCAATTATTGTCGAAATATATAAATTTAGGACCGTAGAAAAAAATCTTGTTGCAACACAAGAGTAAAAAAAAAAAATGGTAATTTGATTTATTTTGACATTGTAAGAGATTTTATACTTCGAAAATATAACTAATTATTTTATAGCAATTTTAGATGAAAAAAATTGAAATGTGCATAATTCTTCAGTTTTACATTAAATCCAGAAAATAGCTCTTTTAATCTTATCAATGTTTAATTTTTTTGTTACAAACACGATTAAAACTCCTTACTATTGTAGTTCACAAATGTATTGTGTAAACTGAACAGCGTAGGAATTTAATCTAACTACAAATAAAAAATAAAATTATTCGTTATCAGCGTCTTTGATATAATAACGTACTTTTTAAAATTATGGTCCTTAAAGTTTGATAAACTTAAATGAGTTTACTTAACAGAAATAAAGTGCGTATTAATTTAGAAGTTTTGAGTTTTATAAATGTCATGATGTAGAGTTTGACGTATTTTTGACTCATTGTGTTAAACAGTTTAGCTAAACATTTTTGTGCATTTCAGCATTTTATTGAATAGAATTTTTATAGCTCATTCAGTCGTTCATATAATAGAAACTTCAAGCAATCCATAATTTGAGAAGTGATACGGGTTGCAGAAAAATATTTGTTATTCATTTTGTTTGTTCTCAAAGAAGAAATGAATAAGGTAAATTTATAATATTTACTTGAGGGTTTTATCGTACAGTTTAGTTGATGAGCGTTTTTTTACTTGAAATGGGTTTTTTAAACTTGTTTCAATTACAATCTTACTGAAATCAAACTACAACTGAAATATGATTATTTATATGTTGCTTTAAGATTTCTAGCATTTACAATTAGAAAAATTAGCTAGTACTTCACAAATAGTAATGCAAATAAGATTTCAAGTCGTAGAAATCATTATTTACACAGTGATTATGTTTCTTTGAATTCCTCAGGCAGGAAGAATAAATTCATATAGATTTCTCAATGACAAATATGTTTATTTTTTTTATTTATTAGTAAATTACACAAGTGCGACAAATTAGGTAACATCACTTTCTAAAATTGACAGTCTTAATTAACAACAAAATTATTTTGTCAATTTTTTGGGGTTTTGTAAAGTATGATTGGAAAATTGATGATGATTCAATTGAAGCGAACTCTGGGCGTTGGTAATTGAAAATTATCATTTGCCCTCATAAAGAAATAAAATCAAAATGAATTAGCGAGTGGAGAGCATTCTACTGTAACTGATTTCAAATTGTATAGTATATTCATATTGTGTTATTTTATATAACTTGATAATTAAATCTATATAATTTTCGCAAATCATTGCAACATCACATTAAAATATACAAAAATTGAATTTCATAAATTTTATTGTTGTTTTCTAATTGGTTATGTATAAAAACTGTATATGTTTGCTCCAAATATGTAGAGCCTATTTTATTATATACCATTTTCATTGCTTCATTATTAATTACATGTGAATAGAGCTGGTTCTGTAACGCGAGAATACATATTGAATTTTGCTCCGAAAAACTGCTACAAACATGAAAATTTTGACTGAAAATTTATGTATTTTTTTCAGGGAGCTAGTACTACAGAATTGGTTTTTTCCGCTTTGAATTGTATAGTTAAGGCGATTTAGAGAGAGTACCAATTAACCTGCCATCTTGAGTTTGGGGGTAGTTGAGCTTTTTTTTTATATTTTGCATTACGCCGCACGAGAATGTATTTTATTCCTTACAAAGTGTCGTAGATCGAATAGGTCACTCGTGATGGCGATTCAGTCATTTAGGAAGAGATGTCTGAAAATATCACTTCTTCAGCTCTTTCTTTGGGGCCCGGTTATATTTGTTTAATTGGAATTTTTAATGAAAAATGTTGTATGGAACAATTTTCATAACAAGAATTGTTTACTTTCTCGATATTGATAGTATTTTTTAAAGGGATATTAAAAATGGACATCGATACTAAATTATACTCGATTGAAAAAAAAATGTGTGAAACATGTGAACAGATTAAATGGCATTGTTTTACATATTTTTGGAACTGCAGACATTAGAATTAGATGCAGGTGTCAATTTTTACATTTTTGAGAGTTCATGAACCTTTTGGAATCCAACACTAGGTGTATTCCATGATATTTATAATATGCTGAATATAGAAACACATGTTGTGTTCTCCAGAATATTTTTTAAAGTTCCTGGCATATTTCGAAATGAAAGTTGTGGAAAATATTTTCCAAGAAGGAAATTTATGATGTTGAATGTATTTGGGCCTTTATGGAAAATAATTAGTTAGGCGACGATAAAATCAAGAAAAGCTTGAAGCACCTCAGTGGTAAACTCATTTAGTTCTGTCGTGTTTTCATTTCCGAAGTAAAAATACACATCAAATGGAGAGTTTATTTTGGCGTTTGGTAAATTAAACGTATTAGTCTAATGCCAATTATTTAAATTAAAGACAAAGTTTATTTTAGTTACTTTTGATCTCTATAATTGATTAATAGAGGAGATCGAATTAGTATTTGATAAATTACAGATATTGTCTTTTAAATCCACTCAGTATTTGAAATGAATGGTCAGTACTTAATAAGAAAGTAGCAGTACATCACATAAGTATATATAATTGAATTGGTAAGATGAAAAACAGTCAGAAAAGTTCATTTTTGAGTAAATCGAAAAAACTTTTTGATTCTGATACAATTTCGGCATGAAAATAAAAATAAATATCAATCACACCCTTTACCCGTTACGGGTGTGGTAGACACTCATAGTTCACTTGATAGATTGATTGATAATCTCTCAATCGTAGATTGCGGTTACCAGTCGACAAACTATGGATACTCTTAGATTTTGTGAAGAGTACGCCACATAGTGTACTGTAATTCACTGAAAATCTTACTATTTGTCCGTTTGGAGGATTCGATCCCGTGATTTCTTGATTTCAAAGCCACATATTTGCACTGATCTATGGATACTCATTTTGATATATAGGACAATTATTGTGGACCTATTTTTCGTGTCAACAAACTTTGGAAATTAATTAAAATTTTAGTTGTAATTGACTCATTGAAGTGTATACACTATATTTTTTTTTGTAACCAAATTGAATGATGTAACTTAATTTTGACAATGTGGAATCCATTTGGAACTCTCTTATAACATCAATGTTGTTTAAAAAATTCAATTAGTTGATAAGTCAAAATATTTTTGAATTTTTTGAACAATGTTAAACATAACTGATCATTTTTAGAATTGAGAATGGCCTAAATGTAGGCCAAACATCTTCAATATTTTTTGAAATATTACTAAACCCAGTATTCCAAGGAAATATTAAAGTTATTGCCCTAATTTTCATATTCTATGACATAAACATTAGTTTTTGTTTTATACAAAAAAAATAGTCGCATACTGTGGACTATTTGGTCGAAGTATATCAAGAATATAATCGAATGTTATTTCCATAACTCAAATTCTACCTCTTCCAGTTTTATGTAGAACTGGACGATGAGACTAGAAACCTATTGATCTGTATAAATAATTGACTTAAAACCAATTAGGTGAAGCTGATTGAAGGGATCGTCATTATGAGGAAAGTGACCATCCGACTGTAGCCCTATCAGACAACAATGTGTCAAGTATTGTTTGCAAAATGCCCTATAGGGATTTAAAGCTATGCTATCAGCGCCACTGTGAGTAAAATTCGAAGCTTGAAAAGAGACATTGCGCGAATTTATTGCATAGTGTACAAGTGGAAATAAAGTGATTTACAAAGAATTTGCTGTATTTAAAAGTTGTACATCAATAGAAATTACAATGTTACAGATTGGTATTGTTCTGAATTTGATTCTTCACTTTTATATCACATTTAAGTTTCAGATAAATCATTCAATGAATAATAGCGGAATGACGTAGGACTAATATTTTTCTTGATAGAATATTTCCGATCTATTAAAATTAAAATTCCAGGGTAGTTTACGTAGGAGAAGAAGTTTTTAATGCTGGACACATAATTATTTGTGGCACTTCACGTGACAACTCAGATTTAAATATGAAATTGTTGGGTTTACGTTTGCAAACTTCTGCGTTGCAGTCACCGCTACAATAAAATTGAAGAATTACTTTCATAAAAGGACTCACTCTTTTTCAAATTTTGAAAGAATTAATTCATACTTTTTTTTTTACTTATAAAATCAAAATCATTAAATTTATTTTTCACTTTAACCTTACTTCCCTGCTTAGGAAATAGGAAAAAAATTGAGCTTGAATCTTGCTTTTTTCAAGAACTACAGCCAGGTACACAACATTATGTAGTTGACATAATAATTCAAATCAAATATTCAAATAATAATGGTTAAATTTTTAATAAATTCAATTGAAAGAGGTAAAAGAATGTAACTGACGTATTACGAATATCTCTTATTGAGCTTCTAAAATTTGCCATCAGATTGCGTAGCGCTTAGCTGGAAATCCTTTTACAGTTATTCATATAAATAAGTGTAAAATAGTCGACTGTAAAAATCTCCCGGTTTTTTCACACTTCTGTCGCACCGTGGCTTTGACTCTATAACCTGACAAAGTCTTAGGTCTTTTTTCGCCCATGTATTTGCGCATGTCACTATTCTGAGTAAAGTGGACATCCGACTGTAACCTTGTTACACCATCAGACATAAATAATGTATCGAACGTAGTTTGTAAAATGTTTAGATTAGAAAAAGTTTGTTCAGTTGTGATTTCTGATAAATTACTATGTATTCAGTTTCGTCCCTATTTAGTTATTTATACAGATCAGTGCTAGAAACAATACAAATGACGGAATTAACCTCAAAGCGATTATCCATCTCAATTTAAGTGTTGATTTTCGGATTTGTATAGTTTTTTTTTGGGTTGTCATGATTATATCAGTTGATTTTAAACAATTGATTTTAATCATGATTTGAATCAAACAAAAAATAACGATTTAAATCAATAAAAATTTCTTATTCAAATACCTATCAGATTCACATAAAATAAAATTAAATAAATATAATTATCATCAAGTTATAATCTAATTCAACCTTTTATACGGTAATTTAGTTTGGCCGCTCTCTCTGTCTCCAACTGGTTTCTCAGTTTTGAGTGGGCTAAACCAAACGTGAAGAATAATTTGTACACAAGTGATTGAATATTACCTACCAGTTATTGAAGTTGGGTTATAATTTATAATAATGAAAAGTATAATGAAATAACAATAACATAAAAATTGGGTAAACATAAAATAAAAAAATAGGAATTTTTTGTTTAAATGTAGAAAATTGTGATTTAAATTAAAAAAATCTGATGTAAATCAAAAGAATAGATTTTTTGGATTTTTTATTAAAATTTTTTCCAAACCTAGTTTTTTATCTCACCAATTCAATAATGATACAAATTAGAATAATATTTCACAAAAATCCACCCCAATAAAAGTTACTGTGAGATTATGTATTAAAAATAAGTAGCTATAATATTTTGGTGAGATATTTATGATGATTATTTATTTTGACGATAATTGTGGAATCGATTTGATAAATTCAATATATTTTTCCCTGCTCCTCATGGTATATTGGAAGTAATAATAATGAGGGGATATGATTGACATATCCACACCATGTGCTTATATAAAATTTAGCCACAGCATGTGCTAATATTAAATTCACGTTATTTTATTTATTTGTAAACAGATTTTATTCAAAACCAGATAACAACAAGAATCTCTGCTTACTCGCATACATATTGACATTTGGTTTGTGTTTATTTACACTACTCTGTATTAACAGTATTTTATCACTGTTCTTTTATTTCAATAACTAATATCGTAATTTTAACATATCACAAACTTGATACTGTTTTATTAAGTGTTATTTATTTGTGTCACGTCAGATTGATACATATCTGAAATTTATATAAACTTACTGGTTAGTCAGTGCTGGTTTAGCTCGAACTTTTGAGTTTGTTAATTCACGTGACACTAAGAGTGATCCTTCACTATTTATTACAATATTCAATCAATTATAATACAGGCACTTGGTGATATGTTTGTATTGCTTAAATATAGATTATTAAATTTTGTGCTATACAAACTCTGGAAATGTTTTCGATGAGAGGCGCCAACTTCAAAATTGATGAACAGGCTCGAATGACCTTGAAACCTCTCACAATGCTCGCGCTATTGATAAACTTCTCTCAATATTACCGAATTTTGTGCTTTCTGTTAACAAAAACGATCATATCGGTTACAATATACTGACCATTCATTTCACTGAGTACTATTTATTTACTATTAAAAAACTAGATATGTTATGATTTATTCTTTATGTTAGCATTGCACGGGTTGACTGAGAAACCTGTATATATTAATTATAAAAGTAATTACATTATAAATTTGAATAAACCAATAAAAATCTCCATATTATTGATGCAGAAATACTTTCTTACACTTTCATGAAATCTTCGAACCGTTTGCACAGGTTGATGCAAAAACCAGTAAAACTATCTCAAATCGCCATTTTCGAATTACAATAAAATTCTGAAATTATTACATTGCACGGGTTAATGCAGAAACCTGTAAATATTTTATTTCACCAAGTCGTCTGATATCAAAGATTTTCTTGTACTGAAAGTGGCATTAGTTAATAGAATATTTAGTCTAAAGCCAGTTGGATATTTGCACGGGTTTTATTAGAAACCTGTAATATGTTTTTGTATGTTAATCTTTGAAAATTGAAGAGTGCAATGCTATCTGGCTATTAGTTAATTTAATCATAAGTCTAAAGCCTGATTCTACGCAAATATTTTGCACAGTTTTTTATAAAAATCTGTAAAATGGTCTGAACTGAACAACTGTTGTTTCGTTGTCTTATTTAAATCTAATTATTGATGAATTGTTTATTATAAAATATAAATAATATTTATTGTTGAGTGTATTAAATATAAATAGGTATTAGTATACCCGATACGGGTTCTATTTAAGTGCATATTGGTAGATCGATATTTCCTAAGCCGTGGGGTGAATGCTATTCATCATGTTATACATTAAAAATAAAAGTACGTTATGAATTATTGATTTGAATATTCAAATCGACAAAAATTTCACTATTTTAACGTCTAGTTTCTATGATACAGGTAAGATAATAATACACAATGAATAAAAAATTAAAAATAATTACCCAAATAATTACCAATAATTGATTTTTTGTTTGGAAGCAAAAAAGACGGTAAAATGAGTTAACTGTGCTACATTTTCAATAATTTTGTTTACCATTTGGTCAATTAAATTATTAATATACTCAAGCAAAAAAATTGAATCTTTTTTTTATGTTAAACAATAATACTTTCCAATGAAATAATTTTTCACACTTGAGTATTTGTTGAATCTTCGCGTGCTGAAAAATGGCACAGTTTTAGGTTATTTAACCTTGAAAAAAACGTGAGCAATAGGTTATCGAATGTGATTCTGCCTATCTGTAATTATTTTTGGCCGAAATTGTCGGTAAAATTCAGAAAAATGGCTTTTTAATATTAGCTCGTCCCAGCATTGATTGATCAAGCAATAAGTCGTGATAAATGTTGAATCAAATTGACCTAAAATGCCAAAATTGTATATTTTGATAAAAACATAATAGACTACTCTTTCATCATCAAGATTTTAGTAAAGTACAGTTAATAATTTTACAATTTGATGGTGAAAATAATGGTGCAGGAGTATTTTCGTTGGGCATAGACCGTTTGAGCATGGCGGTCAAATTTTTAATCCGTATAGCAAGGTCTTCCGTAACCCTATGTACCACTTGAGCACGGCGGAAGCTTAACAGATTATTGGATAAACCATAAACAAAGATAGTAAGTAAAATTTAAAATCTTTAATGTACAATGCCGATAGCCGAAATGAACCAATCACGTAACAATAATGAAAAAAAAAAACCCTAATTGGACTATTTTTGTGAATGAATAATGTAGGGGTAAGTATATAAATTGACACCAAAATATAACATTCTCATTAATATTCATCCATATTTATTGTTTACTATTACTAATTATATGACCAACATTAAATCTTTGAAAAGGAAAGAATATAATAATAATTTAATAGAATTATACCAAAGAATTGATTTTGTAAAAGCTTTTAGTTATGATTTTTCGAAAAAATGATATACTTGTGTAAATGATGACGAGTTTTCAATAAAATGAATTATATTAGTTGTAATAAAGTGTAAATATTTGTAAATATGTTATATTTTTTCTACCTATATAATTTTTATCAGTCGTTATTTGTTAATGATAAAATTAAATGAATTGTTATCCAAGTTCGTTTATTAATCAACTCACAATTTTTGGCACTCAGAGAAGACACATTTATTTGGGATTCAAAGATTAAAGTAATAAACTCTCCTCAAACGGTATATAAGGATTAAGAGAAAAATGCTCAAATGGTCTATGGGATTAGGACAAAGCTGACCGCCGCGCTCAAACGGTATATCCCCTTTTCGTTCATTGTAGTCACGAATACAAGCTATAAAATTCAAGGAAAATATTGATGAATTAGAGGAATATATTATTTACTCAAGGAAATATAGAAAAATAAAAATAATAATATCACCTTTTTTAATGAAAATACAATTTTAAAAACTTATGACGTAGATTATATTGGATTCAGATGGTCACGGTGGTTATATTCACCAGTAAATACCCTATAACAGATGAATAATTCCCTTTTTATCTATTTCCCTCTGATCTGTGAGTGGTAAAAAAACATTAAAAAAAATTTGGGTTCATATTTTTGTTGTGAACATTTTCACATATCCTATCTTACACGTCATAACATAAATTCTGTTACAATGGCTTATTCAGAAAGATAAAAATTGAGAATCTTGTTATATAATCTAAGGAAAAAATTAATATTTTTCCGGTCATTGACCGAGAATCCCAAACAAATTCTTGTTGAAAAAAAATCGGACGCCTTCATTCATAAACAACCATTATAAAAAATTAAAGCATGCAATGAATTACAACGGAGGTGAAAATCTATCTACAATAAATAATCATCAATTTCGACAATACTAATGATCTGTTTAGCACGTGGAATAGTGTCTAACACACTGCAAAGTATATTTTTGTTTAATGTACGGCTCCAGAAACCATCTTACCGGGATAATACGGCTGTAATGACGTCAGAAGGTAATTTTAAAATACTCTTCGAAGTAGCTGAAGTTCCAGAGCTTGAGATATGTCACTCTTGCTGTTGGATGAGTCTCCATAGCAGGAAAAATGCGACCGTCAGGCAGGACCTCCCAATTCAGTCACTCTCATTTCGGACAAAACATTCAAAAATAGTTGCAATAAAATACATTTATGTGGATATGGTTTTGTGGAAGCGGTCACGGATTAGTCAGGAAAATTTCGAAAGTGCATTCAAGTCACGTCAAAATTATTGACACAAGTATTGCTTTCTTGCCACACACGGCGAATAATTTTGCAGTTGCAATCAATCAAATAAAAGCAAATATCAAAGTGATTTGATAGCTTTATTTTTTTAAATTTGGAAATAATTATTTTTAGCTTAATTCGTTAAAAAATTGTTTCTACAATTTTTATTTCAGATTAGCTGTAATTGAATAAAAATGGTTTATTATTATGGTCTCCTTCCAAAAAATACTTATCACGATAAAAAATTAATGCAAAACACTTGTGTCAGAAGTGGCTCCATGTCATTCGTAAGTTATCTCAAATAACTATATAATCTTATTTTATTTCTACACTCTAAATATAGTTTCAAGCCCCGTTGTTTTGAATTCCAATTCCTCGTCGGTATTCCTGTTTTAAAAAAATTGCAACTGCTTCTTAAACATCTTGGCTGAAATGAAAATGGCCGAAGTCCTCCGTCTGTTTCTTTCCTCTCTGATGGTTCTCATACCTCCACATTCCAAATTGATGTGGCTGGGTAAGTGTGTTCCCGCCTTGTCACGCGTATGCTATGCGTTTTTGCTGCACTGCGTTCTTGTTCTGAGTTGAAATTTTCCTTTTTCTGGTGCTATTAATAAATGCATTGGTCTCATGCTTGTTTCAATGCTGGGATGTTCTCATTCAATGAAAATGCAAGTATATTATCCAAAAAAGTTTTCTAAAAATTACTTACAGTTACAAATTATTTAATAAATCAAATTATCCACTTCCGGTAATATTTTATTGGTATATTTGTTGGATGATTATAGGTTATGAGAGATTTACATATTTGGTCGCCATTTTGGTCCACCATATTGAACTTTTCAAAACATTGTCCGATTGTGCCTGGAATTGTTTTTTTTTAGTAGAAAAGACAATACGTTTTTTGTTGATACTTTTATATATTCAATTATTATTATCCAAGTAAATAAAACTGTAAAACTATCACCTTGAATATAAATTAATGTTAATAGGAATTTTATATGCTTAAGATTATCTCTATTTATAGAAATCCTGACGTTCTTGGAAACATGAAAAATATGTTACAAATATATTTGTAAATTTCTAGACAATTTTCATGAAATATAAAAAATGCCCGTGTTCAATAATTGTTTACTTTATCCTAATGTTTTCATTTATATATATTTATAAAATATTATAATCACATTTTAAAGTTGCATTTACAATTCGGAAAAACATTTATTGTCGATTATATTCTAAAAAACTTCAGTCTGTTTAAGATCGTTTTATTTTAATAAAAATTATTTGTTTAGCAGCAAAAAGGCTTGGGAAACATGCAAGTGTGTTATGAAAATCTTATATGAATCTTATTGGGATCTCACGTAGGTGTTTTAATACCGGTTTTTATATAATACTTCTCCTATAAATCATTTAAATAAATTTCTTCGGAATGCTTTTAAAGTCAATTAAGCTAGGAAAAATTCAAAATTTTCTCACATCATTTAAAGTACATAATTTAATTATAATAATTTTAGGAGTGGTTAGATTCTCATAAAATATCGAAGTTAATTATTCAGTATTTCACAACAATAGTTTAAAGGTACCGTATTATTAAATGTTGAATGAATAATTGAGCACGAAGCAATAGCGTACTAACATATGGATAATATTCGTGTGCTTAACATAAATCCTATCCTACATGTATTTCTAAATTATTCAAATTTGAAAACAATATCTTGCGGTACTAGTGTCGAAATTGCTGGATAATAATAAAATTCAAAAATGTCTCCTACTATTACCCATATTTTCATTCAAAACATGCTTCTATACAATTAAATTAAAAGATAGACTGGGATTTGCCGAACCAGGATAGTTGTGCGATGACTCAAAATAATATTGCTGATTTTGATCTTTAATAAAATATGTACAATTTTTTATTTTTATAATTATTAACATGAATTGGATGGACAAATTTTTAAATTTTTTAATCTGAATACACTCTCAAAGAGCAAAATATTTCCGCATCAATCTGTAAGCTAATTTGTTTACGATGAAATCTCATGTAAAATCATAATGAATGCTTGAACAGTAACATACATAGATTAGATTAATAATGAGATACCGGAACGCTACGCAATAACGCAGAATGGCAAAACGCAATAGGTAATAACGCCAGGTGTAAGAATTCACAAATAGAAAATACCTGTAAGTGAACAATAGTCACACATGCTCATGCATACGATTCTTGAAGAGGAAAGGCAACTAACTGTACATTCAAACGGTTTAAATACAATTTATAGAGCTTATTCTGACAATTTAGTAATATAATAACCCTTTTTCTGAATTTGAATAGCGATATATTGTTTTATTTGTAATTGATGGGAAAGGCTTTTCCAATTGTTTGAATAATCCGTTTTGTTATTGAATTATTTACCTACATAAATTACTTTTACTATCTTCAAAGGAAGTTAGGTGAGAAAAACAAAGTAAATCTGAACTGTCTATCTTAAATAATTTATTTGTTTATTTTTCTTTATTATTTTATTTTTCACATATAACTTTAATTCGAATTTGTTGATACATTCTTGATAATTCTTTAATAAAGCATATTTTTGCAGACATTCCCCGAACAGTTTCCAAATTAATAATAACATTTAACAGAAAAAAATGAATTTACAAACTTCTCGAACAGCAAGTTATTATTAGATCGGGAGATGGTGATAGTTGAGGCTCTCTGATTTTATACCGCATACCTTTTTGAGGACTGAAAATGTTCTTTTTTGCATGCCTTTATAACGTGGAACAGTTGAAAGTGATTTAAAGCCTAGTACTGAAAGGCATGCAATTCGCAACAGACCAAAAAACCACAACGGTTACATGAGCTTGTAAAAAAAAAAAAAATTGCATGCCAATGAAAAGAATGAATTGGCATTTATCCCTCGTTGATTACAGATCTTGCTCATAGTAAACATGTAAAAATATATTCTAACAATGGATCGTATCTATTCAGTAACATAATATCCTTATTCTGAATCTGAATTGCGAGTATTTTGTTTCAGTCGCAATTTAGCTTCAGTAGACCGTATTTGGCCTTTCCTGCTAACCGGAAAATCATATTTAGTCCGGTAGGTGACAAATGAATGCAAAAGTATACAGTATAAATTACTATTGTAACTGTATGCTAACTCCACTTGCACTGGAAAACTTGTTCTAGTTCAGTGTAAAGTGAAATAGAGAATCATCTGTATGTACAATTCTAATATATGTCTATTCTATAAGTAGGTTACAGAATATGTTTCTACCTAATGCGGGAAGATACAACTATCTGACTAAATAAAAAAGATTTAAATAAGGATGAGCGAAAGTTGTTCAGTTTATGGATGCTGGCATAGCTAAATAACTCAATGAAGCAACTCTCTGATTATTTACAAGATGATTATATTGAGGAGTACTGAAATTCATTAAAAGGGACCAAATTTGGTCAACCTAAATAGAACATTTGAAGTATCAATTTAAATTATGACCTAAAACATGAACTGATCGACCATTCAGTTTATGGCTTAGTTTATGTTTATATTTTTGTATAAATTCTATGGTCAACGTGATTAATTAAGCATTGTTTTTATTACCTAGACGATTTGATAGATAATTTTTGGCAATACAATAAAAAATTAGTAACCTTAATCAACGTTCAGTTTGTGACATGGATTGCATCAATTTTTATTGTATCAATAGAAAATTATTTATTAAAATTAAAAATTGTAGGTTTTTTTGAATTTATCATATTTTTTTAAGACTACTGATTTTTTCAATTCTTGAAATTATTTATGTGTGATTAACACTTTCAAAAGATAATTAGTTTGAGCATTTGGAACTATAGCACGAATATAGAATAAACGAGTTCACAACTTAGTAGTTCAATGTTTTACTATAAACCTCAAAAATATTTCTTAAAGAATTGAATTTTCACTCAAATATATTAAATAATCATTTGATTCAAATCGTTATTTTGTTCTACAATGTAAACATAATTGAATTAATGAAATATATGAGAAGAAAATTTAAATGATTTGAATCAGGCCAACCCTGCTTTTAATACTCATTCAATTTGATTGATAATTTTTCAATAATATAATCAAAACACGAATTTTCATTTTGTGATTCAGGTTGTGTTTATTTTTAGAATGAATGCTGTAGTCAGTGTGGATATTAGACATTATCTTATCTATAATATTCGGTAAATTTATTTTTTAATGATAAAAAAAAAAATTTGAACAAATATTCAATTTTTGACTTAAGCTACGGTTATTTTATTTGTTATGAATATGACTTAGTGAAGAAAAGTTTATGAGAATTTGTATATAAATTCTCAAAGAAGTGTTTCACCACCCTTCGAAAGAAGAAATAAATCTGGTCGTTGAGAATCGAGAAAAAAATTATCAAAGTTTTCCACTTTAGATTTAAAAAATTATATTTTAAATAAAGCAAATTTAATTTGAAGGTATTATTATTGGAAATTGGTTGGTTATTTAAGGATCGGAATAAATCATAGTCATTGTAGACACATTTTATTTGGACGTTGTCACAGCAACCATCTTCAGCGACTATTTAATAAATTGCAAGGTTTTATATTATTTTATTTTGGTACATTAGTACATGGATAATATTTTTTTATATTACATATTATCCGTGTAAGTACCACTACTAATGTACCAAAATTAAATAATATAAAACCTTGTAATTAAATAGTCGCTGAAGATGGTTGCTGTGACAACCGAAACGTCCAAATAAACTGTGTCTACAATGACTATGATTTATTCCGATCCTTTAAACCAACCAATTTCCAATAATAGTGCTATAAGGATAGGATCAAACTTCAAAGTTTATATTAATTTGAAAGTAATATGACGTAGTTTGAGCGATGAAAAATGAAGTCTTTAAATTTAAAAGCGATATATTTAATTCCCAGTGTTCCTTTGGGATAGATCAAGAGTTTTTCGAAGCATATTACGAGGGTGTATTGAGAATTCGAATTTTAATGCCTCAATCTTCTAGAATAAGAATTCTTAGGGAAATTATCTATTATGTTCTAGCTATAATTTTAGGATTAAACCGTTATTTGTCACTATGCACCTATATAAATCCAGGTAAGTTTCACTATCTTCACTTGATGCTTGTCATTTGTGCCATCACTTTTAGTGATTTGGATGTGTCCGATATTGAAAATGACATGTGGTTTATAAGCCTCTTGGGGAAATTGTCACTATAAACAAAGGTTAACTGTCCTCAATCAGTACCTCTTCGGGGGTCATGGAAACCTGATGATGCAACATTTTATTGAAAACATAGTCTACATATAGAAAACATGAAATATATCGAATTCCTACTCAAATTTTTTGCTACGGCCCTGGCGCACCTCAGGCTTGTAGTTATGACCATTGTGTGACTGCAACAAAACTCTTAATACCTACAGAACCACCGTGTATTACATGTACATATTTTTGGAATATTTGTGTTTCTTCAAAGTAAATCGTTATTATATAACAAGCAAAAGAAAACAATAAGAATAACTTTTTTCGGAATATTGAAAATAAATTTTTTCACAAGTGGACAAATTGTATAGTACCAATAATCTGAGAAATTGAGAAACAGGTGAAAATTACAACAAATAAATTCTAAAATTTTTAACGCAAGGTTAAAAATTTCATGAATATTTAAACGTATTATGTTCACAAGAAACTACTCAACAGTTAAGTCACATACACACTTGGTAGTAAATCTTAAAAATAAGAATCCAAGAAGTGAAAAAAACTGTATTTTGTTTTCAACAATGCGACTCATGAATTTTTTCAGCATTTTTATGGAAATTTGCGATGGGAAAGATAAAAGATATTTTAATTTTTGTATTAATTACTTAAAAGTTTGATGAGACAATGCAGGAAATAAAAAAAGTTTTCACATTGTTATCATGCAGTCAGGGGTTTACTTCCCCAGCAAATTTTAATAGTAATTCTATTATATATTTATTGCATGATTTTTTGCAATTCATTATTTTATCAATATAAAATTACATATTTTTTTATCATAAACTTTTATTCGTGAAAAACTGATTTTACATCTTGAAACACCAAGTCAATCTTCAATTTAAAGTTTAAAACATGCGTCATATTAAAATGTCTGATAAAATCTTTAAAAGTTTTGAGAAGAAATCAGCCATTATGAATCTGATGATCTTTTGTGAAATTGTATGTAACAAAGTTTGTGAAAATTTCGGCGCATTGTTCATGATTTAATAAGTTCCAAACTAGTAATTTTGTAAAGCTATTATTAGCACTAATCTCTCCTCTAATTTTGTTGGAACAATCTTAAATTTTTCGTACGAAGAAAATGGAATTGTCTAGTCGATAAATATGTTAATGTCGTAGAAAAATTTGTACGTGAGCATTATTTTAATAATACACAAGTCTAGTGTTTTCATTCATACTTAGAAGACAAGTGAATCATTGAACAAAATTGCTGTTTGATTTTATGAGTAAGATATTTTTGTTTGATTTCCAATATACTGTACTATTATTAATGCCTATATTATTAGATCTTTAAGCTATTTGTAAAAAAAGTAATTTTATTTTTGTTGGTACATTTTTATGTAATAATCACATGTTTAAATTGTTCTCCGTTTAGGTCGTAATTGTAATTAATTTTCAAAGTTAGTATGACGTCACTGTTTTGTTGGTTTTCCATTCTCAAACAGTGGAACTAGCTTTTACTAAATCAATTATTTTACAATGACAAAATCAGGATTCACAACCCCTATTGATTTTTTATGGACAAATTTCATTCGGATATTATTTACCGCAGTATTATTGTTTTGGATACACTGGTTTGGATGAAAACGGAAATTACGCCCTCACGAAATTGTGTTCATAATTAGCTTATTGATTTTCTGTCAGCTATTCAAATATTTTAACATTTGCCTAAATTATGACTCCACCCTTTTGCATTAATAAGTTAGCCTTTTTATTTTACCGTGAAAGATTTTGTGATAAAAGTGGAGGATGTTAAACATTTGAAAAATAATTTATCTGATGGAAAAGTAGTTTGAATTATTAAAACATTTTATTCCATGTTTTAATAAGCATTATTGATTAGCACACATAATTTATTCATGTTTGGAGTAAAATATAAATGATATTAATTTTGTACATTGATATCTTAAATATATCTTGTACATTTAAAAAAATAAATTTATCAAGAACAGCTCTGTTAATAGAATAAGAAGAAAAAAATTAAATTGCACAAGAAAATTGAGAATAACTGTAAAGTATCAAATTCGCGAATGTATTAGCCTAAAAAATGCCGAAAGTAAAGTGATATCTACTCTCAAGTTCGCGGTTAACAAACAATTTGTCAAAACTTTGACAGATGTTAGCAACATGAATTTTCATGCAGGAAATAAAAATTCCATTTTTTATAGATAATTGGATTGATACACAATCTATCATAATTTATTGTAAAGTAATAGAGTATGTGACCACAATCAAATTTAAGACATATATGGATAATAAAAAATTACTACATTTATTATTCCTGGTACATGTAACAATGATACTGGAACATTTTAAATTTTTTTCGAAGTATGCACAGCACATCTATCTACAATAAATTAGCTTTTTTATACATTACAAACGTTTTTGGGGCCGGTATTTTACTTCTTTTTTTCATAAATAGTTTGATTGATTTATTACAAATATTTTAAAATAAAAGTGAGACCTGCATTTAATTATATTGCGCTTGGAAGATTGATTTATATTTTTTCAGACATAGGATGTGGTTACCAGTCGTCAAACTACAGATACTCTTGGTTTCTGTGGAAAATTCACTGTTATATACATTATAATTTAGCGAAAAATCTTACAGACTTTTTTGAAAAATTGTGATACCTCAAAAAACAATTAACTGTGATGTGAATAAACTTTAAACATTATTATGATTATCTCAAATAATAATCATTTGTCTACATAAATAACATCTACATAATTCATTCATACTAATTGTCAGGTGCTAAAAATTATTTTTATTTAATGTCAATATGGTCCAAAACCGCATCAAACAAGTCATTGAATATACCCCGAATAGACAGGCTAGTAGCAGTGAATAATTGTAGCAAGATTGAAATTAGCGACACTATTGGCCATAGTAATAACTAGATCTTTGTCGTCTCTTCTATTTATGTAATATTATATCTAAGTTAAAAATTGGCAGACCGAATTATGGAGCACGTACAATGAAATGCCATATTGAACATTTGAGAATATAAAAACAATAATTATTTCCCAATTACGCGAGTATTTTGTGATTCAAGCCATGTACATCTAAAGAAAAAAATTAGTTCTGAATTCGAAATCACCTACATGTATTTGTAATAAATAATATTTTGACCCCTTCTAATTGACTTACAACACGGGGTCGCCATGTCGTTCGTTCATCGTTTTTAAACTTTTGTTTATGTTATTTATAATAAAAATAAATTAGCTTTTTGGCCTGACCGGGTGTCTTGATCTATTACAGTTGCAATTTGTTTCAAAAGACATACGTTTTACAAGGGTTCTAAGAAAACAAATTCATCCAGCCAAATAATTTTCAGAGCTGTTCTTCTTGGCTTAGCAACATACGCAAATTATCAATACCTTTACTAGAGTTAACAGGGTTGTATTTAATCAAGAATTATTATTTGCAAATTTTTTTCCGATAAATCAAAATCAAACCAAGTAATGAATATTTTTCGACCTCTGCGTCCAGAGGCTAGCATTTTACCACTGTGCTATCTCGCTGTTTGTGGTCGTCAGCTCGAATTTCAGTCAGGTCATGAAATTTTTCGCTGCCTGGCTGGATCGATATTCACTCTCGTTACCTTTTCAAGCTGGGAAATTAAATTAACACACATCCGCAAGGTGAAAAATAGCTGTGTGTGTCAAAAAGTCAATCTAGGGACATAACCAATAGGTTCAAATCACGAAATTCGTACAATACAATGCAATGCGAATATTTTTCGAAGTTGTTAAACATGAAATCCGTTTATTTTGTCACTTTTGAATGAACTGAATACAAAAAATGTTAAATAAATATCTTTTACCCCTTTTTTCTCCTTTGTTACATTTTTTCATCCTTCTACCTAATAATACGTCACAAAAAATGGACCTTCCTTAAAGGATGATTATTAGTAACATACAGAAAAATTGTGTAAATGTAAGCTGATAATTAGAAACAACCTCCTTAATATAGCAAGTCGCTATTCGCCAACAGATTCGTATTCTTATTTAAAAATTTCCGTATGGAACCCAATGAATGAATTATGAAAGGGATAGCTATAAAAAAATATATTCATATGTGTTTTACTAACTTTATTCCGTGGTAGATCATTTTGATGATAACAACTTTTACAAGTCACGTGATGGTCAATCATTTATGATTACCTTTTCTAGATACGGTGTTAAATGTTTAAAAAAATAGTGCTCATGGTATTGCCGTTGCCCTGCACACGTGAAAAGCTATTCTCACAACGATTAAAGCTCATTTCTTGAATATTTCATGTTTGTATCTTATATAGTGAACGAGATACGACTAACTGACGTATCAAGAGTAATAGGGCTCCTTGGAAGTTTCAAAATGAATTCCAAAAACTGCTTCTGTGTCTTGAAAAATCTGTCTAATTAATATCACCATAAAATCTAAAACTAAAATTAAATCCTGTCTTAAATCTGCATAAAGCGCCTGCGCCAAGCAGAGCGTCTTTCTCCGTGGGAATCCGATGCCATGATTCTTCAGTTAGCGCCAAGGTCAGTCACTACTCCTCAGCTCTAGTGTAAGTGTGACTCTTCTTCGGCTATGAAGCAGACACCGTTGCAAAGACTAAGACGTATTCTATTGTTGACTATGACTAGTCTGTGTTAGTGATAGTGCGGTGTTCATTGCAAGTGTCGTTTGAATATTGATGGATTATGACACGTACTCTGCGGGATATTGAGGTATTGATAATGATTATACCTTCAATTGTTTTATTCTGACCGTGGAGAAAACAATTTGTCATTTGTTTGCGGATGTAAACATGGACATGCATCTTAAAGTTTACGAAAATGGTGATCAATAATTTGATTTAAAACATTAACAGTTCCTTTTATATTATAGAACTAACGCTCTTACAAATAATTTGTTATTATCATTTAGCGTCACATTTTATTATTGCCTCATAAAGTAGAATTTTAGGTAATCATTGAATGATTGGCTATAACTTTTATTTGATATAAATCTTGAGAAGCTGAAAATTTTTAACTGCATTAGGAAATAACCTAATTTTAACGCATGTTAGAATTGATACCGCATTTCTGGATTATTAAGAAAAAAATGTTTTGATGTATACTTTTATTTAACTTTTTTCTAGAATTAAATGATTTTATTGTCCGCAAGTTTAAGATTTTTGAGTATACCCAGAGTATGGTTCAAGTGTTGATTATTTCAAAAACTGAGCTATAAATTTATCATTTGTGCAACAAAATCCAACGCTTAGCTCCAACTTTGAGTTTAAATTAAAAATTTTAAGCAATAATACTCTTTCGCCTGTTTTGTATTTTATTAAGGCAATTGTTTTATAATTTTTATTTGAAATTTTGCTTGTTTTTAGTTTCCATTAGAATCTATGTGTCTGTAAAATTGTCTGAAATCCAAAATTTTTGCATATAAATTTCGGACAGAGGTCAGATTTGACAGAAATGACCTTCACTTATATTGGTGCATGTATATATAATTTCTTGTGGAGCTATCTCCTCCTAGGTTCTTCAATCGAATTTTGCAAAAAGGATCTAATTATTTTTCTAATAAAAATAAGTTATACTTACTTCATAATAACTGAGAAAAAACTCCTGAATGAGTCAAATTCCGGTTTTGAGCAAAAAGTGGTTTGACAATTGCTAAATGGGAAATTTCAATATTTCTATTAGATTACTTGATTTTTTTTTTTTAAATTTGGTTTATACTTGAGCTTAATTCTTGCAATAATATTATCAAAAAAATATATGTGAAAAATCAATTACAAATTTTTAACAATCAAAATGGTTAATGTGTCATATTATGGTCTCATATTTTTCAGCATCGACGATTTTTGGCATGGCTGCCGATCTACTGTAGTTAATTTCTTCATATGATCTGCTAAACTGATTCTCATAATACTTGAGTATTGTAATGTTCTTAGGGTTTGAAATAGCTAATAAAAATTAATAAAAAATAAAATTTATTAAATACAGCAAAGCACTTACGATACACTATAAATATTTATTACTCTACACTTAATAATAATAATGCAACTAATATTTATTTCCATAAATATTTACATCTCTAAAATTTATATTGATCTGCTCCATAGTTTTATTGTTTCTCCGACCGTTCGATTTATTCTGTGTTCTCTCGACTTAACTATAAGGTTCTTTATATAGGCAGAGGGCTTTCGAGAGGCTACTAGAATTATCTCGAATATTCCAGATTTTTAATTGATGAAATCCGTTTCAGTATTAGAGTCAACGTTAACGAAGTGATTTCTGTTAAATATAAGCAATGGGCTGAATCGTTGCTAAAATGATGCTGGAAAATAGGTATCTATTAATTTCTTTATCTTGATTTGGTGAATTAAAAGTTATGTTACAGAATGAGATTCTTGGAATTGTTACAGCAGTTATATATAAATGGTAAACAATTCAAGTGAACTTTCAAGTCTACTTTCGCCATTTTTCTTTACTTTAGTAATTAAACTAATCAGTTTGATTCTAGAATTTTTGTAGATTATTATTGATTAAAATACCAGCGCATAACGGAAGAGAAATATTAATTTATTAGAGTAGAATGCGTAAGATCTAATCTCCATAGTGCACCTAATCGGTGTGTTTCCCCAAATGGAATTGATTTTATTGAAGTTAGGTTATGAAAGCAAAAGTTAGGTAGGAAAGTTGAGTAGTCCATTTCAGATTTTTTAAATCGTTCTCATGTTTTGTAATATGATGATTTTGTATGCATTGCTTGCTATTTAGTTCGCTTTCTTTTTTACTTACATTCTTTTCATTAAGTTTAACAATGCATCTGAGTATCAATTTTTTTACCTGAGTTAACATAGTCTTATAACACTTGAGATAAAGTCATTGCGGAAGTTTGTACTAATCGCTCAGTATTTCGAAGTTCTAAAAGGAGCAGACAGGAAGCAGACATCATTAAAGAAATATATCTTCTTTTTTGTTATTTGTGCAAAAACAAAGAAATTTCTGTATTTAACGCTTGAATCATTAGCAAGATATAACGTAGCTCTAAATAACATAACTCAAAATGGTAACAATTTCTATTGAAAATATTGGGAATAATATAGGTAAATGAAACGAAAGCTCCTGCACTTGACCGTCATTCCGGTACTTCCATGGCTAATACGAAGAGTTCTAGGAAAGGCCATATTAAATTTCAGTAATATTTTATTTAATAAAAAAAAGTGAAGTCAGAACATTAGGTACTTCAATCATAGAATATAAGAAAATGCTCAACAAAAAACAAAACGAAAATAAAACATTGTGATTTAGATTAAAATTAAGGTGAACGGAAAGCCCTCACGGTATATGCTTTGCGTTTGCTTGGAATGAATCCCTTGGTAATTTTTATCTGTTCTCAAGCGTTGATGCAGATGTTCAGTGAGATAAGAAATTTATACCTGATATGGTGTAGTTGGCAGTCGCCCGATTGGAATATGAAATGTGATAATTTTTCCCACTCATAAATAAGTAAGAGCGGTATAGACATAGAGAAGCCATAGCTATTCATCTGTTACTGCGTGTTTACTGATGAATATGTTACGAACGAAGTTGCCCAGGTAAAGCTCAATTCATACGTTCGTTTATTCTGTAGAAAGCACAGGAAATAAAACGTATCTTAACCACGAACTGCCCATAATAATTATGAGCAGTTCGTGGTAAACGTACGGATTTTTTATTTTTTTATTTTTATGATGTAAACAAATCATTTTGTTGAGCTTGGCCTGGGCAAAGTCAGCTCTGCCTACTATAATATAATAAAAACAACATAACCAATCAAAACATCCAACATAATCATCATATGTCCTTAAAAACTTTATTGTTATTAAAGGCAGCTGTTGTAGGATATGTTTTGGATTTCTTCTTCATTTCTTTGGACGTACACGAATTCGGTACCGATGCTAAGCCGATTAGCGCGGGGCGCAAACGAACTCGGCACTGTCAATTTAAAAAAAAACCCATGATCACCCTGGAAGATTAAGTTTTATAAGTGAGTACAACTTTAGAATCACTCATGTTGGGCTGAAATACAGTCAATAACAATGATTGTAGGCTGGTTTGCTACGTTCGCGCTTTTGGAAAACATCCCTGAATATTACCGAATAACGCTGCGCGCGCCTGAGGGACAGAGCTTGAGCCCGAGACAGCCGAAAAGGGTGCACTGAATTCATATTTGGTCGAAATTCAGTTTATGAATGAGTGTTCAAATGTACGGCTAAATTTGAGTCTGATTTATTATTGATATAAAATCGCATGTGTCCAGAGAATCTCACTCAGGTAGAAAGATTAAGTCTTTAGTCCTAATCCATAGTATAGTGCCGAGTTCGAGTAGGGGATTAAAGATCCAAGTAGTTTGGTGCCGAGATGGAGGCCGCCCATTTCTTTAGATAAATAATACAATATTTTTAAAGATTTGACTATGGTTACATAGCCCATTGCTAGAACATGTTTTTTGTGACTTAAGCTAAAATTTTTTATGTACTAATATTTAATATTTCCCTACTATTGAATAATTTAACACAACATACAAAATTCCCAAGCTGTTGTGAATATTGTTTGAATTAACTAATGATTTCGAAACATAAAAAGTTCCTAGGTAAACGGAACTTTAATTATCTTTATGTAATGTCTGTGTATTTGTGTGTCTGCTGTAGATCTTAAACTTGAATAACCTCATACTCGTAGGGCCTAAAAGCACAGTTTTTCTTTTTTTTTTGAATTTTCTATAAAAATTGAAGACATTAAATCTGAATTGCTTCTTTGGACAAACTTTCGATGTACTACTTCACCTCCGATTACAATGAAACTTGGTGAAAAGATTTGTTTTAGCATTACAAAATGGGAAAGATAATAAACTTTGGCGGTCAGACTCGACTGACCTTCAAAACCTTATTTATTAATTTATACCATTAAAAAATGTATACATTGCGCGATGTGTGTTATTATTTTTTTAGTATTTTTTTTCTGATGATACTTGGAAACAGGGTCAAAACGTTGAATTCAGATAAAATATACAGAATTCATATTTTGTATGTTACTACACACAGTTGAAGTGTCCCCTCATAACAAATTAATCGAATGACGTTGAAGAACGAAAGAAAGAGAACACTGATCTTATGAAAGATGAAAAGGGTAGAAAAGTAATAATAATATTATGAAATCAAACATAGGTGTTTATATAATGCAATTCCGTTTTTTTTTTTAATTAAAAAAAATGATTTGGGCAGATCGCTTCTCATGGATCTGCCGAACATGAAATCAAATAAATGAATAATTTAAAATGTTATCAACAACGGCATTGGCTGCTGCAAAATCAACATTGATGATGCGATATTTTGACGAGCCAAGATTACTTCATTGACACTAGCCCTGTAAACGTACAACCGCAATAACGCACGCTTCCGAATCTCGCTGATCGACCCATAGTCGAACTGCTTTAAGGCGGTTTCCGACTTTTATTTTTGTATTTTATTCTTGCCATGTCATCGTGTTTAACGTCGATTCGAAATATATATTTTTTGTTAAGGAATGTGGCATCGTGATACAAAGCTCATTAGAAATAGTCTCAATTCAATAAAATTTGAATTGCTTTACTTTCAAGTTAAGATTAGGAAGTAAAAAACTTGGCGCTTTTGTCATACAAAATCGTTTAGCTTAAAATTGTGAATAAAATATGATATGTGGTCCATGCTTTTAATATTTATATGGAATAAGAATGATCTCCATATCTCAATTATCATAAGAGATATGGTGGTTTTTGTGGTTAAATTACGTCATTTTAGTTGTCAGTAAAATGATAACTGTTCGATATAATCTGTCCAATTTACTATTGCGAAATGCCCCACATACATAAAAAATGTGGGAAAATTGTTCCGATAAATATAAAAATATTTTTAGGCTAAATTTTTGACATCTGACATTCACGTTTGATGTTATCGCTCGGCATGCATCACCTTTTAAGATGTTAGTTATTTATCATTTACATAGTCTGTAATTTTTAATATAATAGCCCTATAGTTAACTATGAAAATTACCGGAAATTACTCTTCTTTTATTTTTAGACGGTTTTTGTTTTAAACTTGAGAATATGAGGTATGATCGTCCTACTCCCGGATTCAAAACACATGTTATGAAATTGGAAAATAGAACTCGCAATTAAAATAATTATTTTGGTTTTAGTTTTTTTTGGATGATGTTTGGCGCTCAATTTTCACATAATGTTTATAGATAACATTATTAGACAGTTTAAATATAATTCTAAATATATTGTTACTAGTAACCCAAATTTTTGTAGTCTAGAAATTCTTACGATTAACAGTTTATTTTATTTATAGTAGACTGTTATTGTAAATATTTATGAACTTTGTAGGTGCGTATTATTGCTACTTCAGTACATATATTTTTAATATAATAATAATAGATAAAAAATTAAATCAATGCAAAAATATAATTGAATACTGATTTTCAGTCAACAATACTGATCAATATTTTTATTGATAGTGTCTATTTATTCCACTAAATATTTGCTATTCATTAAGAAAACTATTAAGTTAATAATAGGAGTGTTTCGAAATCATTATGTTCCGTGTTTGTTTGTACATCCCGTATGATCACCATATGAAACGTTTCATAATATGCATTATACATGTAAATATAAACATGAATCTGAAGCATAAAACGTTTATTTAATCAACAACAGCATAAATTTAATAAAGTATTCTCATTTGTTTTTCGCAACTACCTACTTACAATTTATTTTCTCAACTGTAATTTATAATTTTTCCTTTGATTATAATTGCATTGGTCGTGAAATCTGTAAATAACTTCAATTATTATTCTCAATACTGTCAATAATAACCATAATTTAAAATATATAGAAGTATAAACAAAGTATATTAAGGTTACTATTTACTGGGTCAGAATTGTTGCTTATTATTTTGAATAAATGATCAGAATTTATGACGAAATATCGATATTTTAAATAGATAGGTAGTATTTATAATAAAATTTTATAAATTGTCAGGTCCTGTATGATGAATACGTAACCTAAACCATGAATTGATTCATGATTTCTATAAATTTTATAGACACTTTGTCAAAATATTTCATTTTAGAATACTCACCATTAATTAATAAAATACTGAGTAAATAAATACAAACATTTAATAATACAAGAAAAGAGAATCAAATTTCAGAATATAATTATGAACTGTTAAAATGTAATTTGTCCACTTATTTCTAAAACAATTTTAATTATTAAACCATACTTTCGAAATTTAGTGAAAAGAAAATTACTTATATTAAGAAATTAACGCGTTTGGATGAAATTGCCTGAAGGAAGAACTGACATATTTCCCTAATTCGCGTATTTGTTTGTATATATCATATTGGTTCTCACGATTGTCTTCTTTGAAACAAAGGAGAATCGCTAATTATATAATTTTTATCAACTTTCATAAAATTGATATAAAAAGTGTATGACAAACAACTTTTGGGAACGATTCTTCAAAAATGAGGGATTCATAACTATTTTTCCAAAAACGAAAAAGAGCTTCTGAAAAATTTTTTGTCAGAAAAATTTCTAGATACAATTTGAATTTTAAAATGTTGGTCCAGAAATTCAAACTTTAATGATTTAGACTAAAATTTTTATTTATAAGTAGAAAGAACGATAGGATCATTTTTCGAATGCAATATACTCCACAGCTCATTTCTACTGCATATTCGACTTTAGTAAAAATATTCTTAGATTGAAATCATAAATATGGTCTCATATGAAAGTTGTTATTATGCTTATTAATTTTGAAATCAATCAACATTGACATAAAATAATATTTTATTCAGAATTTTTACGTTATAATAACATTTCAATTCGACTGAGCTCACATCAGATTGGCTATTTAATAATTGTAATAAATTGAATTTATCTAAATGTACATCTAAATTAATTTTATTATTATCTACACCTTTGATCTACACGGGGTGTTTCAGCAAAATAGAAATGCTCATATCTGAAATAAAATCTATTTTATATACTATATAGTCAAAATTTTTATTGTGTACATCATCGAACAAACTAGGAACAGAGGAATAACGAGCGCCTTAGACATTTAATGAGAAAAGAACTATTTAAAAACTTCATTTACTTGTAGGAGCATTGATAGACCATTTTTGTACATTATTGATTAATACATTCAATTCATTACAGATTCATTTGATTGTGAAATTAATTTGCAATGCCGATGAGAATTATATTTTTATTCAACTTAGTGCCCTGGGTACCTATTCTATAACTTTTCACGACTTATCACCCACTTGGGGTGATATATTAATGACGTCATATGCCCTTCCACCGTTGAAGCATCTGAAGGTACTCGTCTAATAACTTTCACTTGTTTAAGTTTCTGGTTATATCTATTTATGTTGGCACACTATAGTTTGGAAATTTGTCAGATTTAATAATTATTCATATTTTACAGCATTAATCAATGAGAATTAAAATCTGACTGCATAATATTGAATATTACAGTTATTAAAATTTAACCTACTATATTTTTAACCTTAATAAGATTTCAAATTATTATTTGTTTCAAATTATTATGAATTTTCATCTTACGGTGGGTTTATGCACAAGAATTTTGTGTACTTTAGCCCACAACTAAAAATCAGATCCATTTAGAAATAAAATATGAAACACCATAACCTCAAACGTCAAAGTATCACCGGTGATAAGTTTCTACCACCACACGCCGGTGAAACGCTATGCTATCTCCCTATACCAGCTGTGTCTCAATATCTTATCGCGTTAGAGAGAGAGGTTAAGTGTGTGAGATGGAAGATAGTAGGCATGTTTCTCAATGCATTTAGCATTTGCTACCATTGAGTTTGCAGCTAGTTTTGTGATTTGAAGCTTGGAATTTTTAATTATTTAACTTTAGAATGGAAAGAAAGTGTTTTATTCCCAATTGCAATAGTGGGTACCCAAGTTGTAACGAGAAATATCTATTTTTAGTGCTCCGAAGGACGAAAAGACAATAATGAAATGGAGACGAGTAATACCGCGAAAAGATTGGTTATTTTCATTAATATATATATATATATATATATATATATATATATATATATATATATATATATATATATATATATATATATATATATATATATATATATATATATATATATATATATATATATATATATATATATATATATATATATTTTTTTTTTTTTTTTGATATATTTGATTATTATTATTATCTTTAGTATTTATTTGTGAATATGTGAATAAGAAAATTGATGTATATGATAATTTTCACTATTTCTTTTATTTATTCCTCCTATGTCAATCAAATGCTGATAAATAATTATTTCTAGTAACGTGAGACACCATTTTGAAATTTATATTATTGATATTGAAGAAAGTCAATTATAAAAAAATCTATCACAATTTATTAATTTCAACTCGTTTTGTGTTGCAAGCAGTGGTTGGAGTTATTATTAATAAAATCAGCTGTGTGAGTGGGTTTTCTAAAAATTTTATATGTAAAATTATTACTTCTTGTGATGTGTACTTAGGTCGAGGAAATTTAACGAGTTGTTAGTCTTAATTTCAATGCTGAATTTCATATAGCGCGTTGAGTTTAGTATGGAAGCTATGCAAAAGTTCACTTTCTTCCGGAAAAATTAACTATTTTAAAAATAGAATAAGTTATTATTTGAAAATGATTTTCAATCATAAATAAATCAGTTGGTGGCAGGATGTTTGAAAATCGTAATAATTAAAAAAGCTAGAGGTATGTATACAGAATTTAAAATAAAAAATAATACATTATTCATTAAGATTCTGAAAAATGTATAGATTATCATTTATTAATTTCACATAGGACGTTTCGGATGTCAATTCATTTGAGTGAATCAAGACTTTCCACAAAATGCGCATTTGTACCTTTGCTGGAAGTAAAAGGAATTTCTGTATTTATCTGAAGTAAATCCATGATTTTTATTTCAAAAAATCGCAGTACAAATCATTATAAAAAATCATTTTATTTGAAAAAATACAACCTGATCAATAATAAATAAACTAAAAATTTTAAGTGATTTTAAGCACTTCGTTTCAACTCCTATATATATTATACTTCGTGTACCACCACCTCTTTGCTGGGTGATACGAGGTGATACATATTTCACTATGACGTCACATAGCATAGTTCGGCAAAAGCGCCGCAAGACGGCAGCCCAAAATATATCACCCTGTTTGCGTATCACCGGTGATAAAAGTTATAGAATAGGGGCTCTGGACCTATTCTTAGTATTCTGTCCCTCTGTAAAGTGGCCCTGGCTATGAATTTTTATAGATTTTTTAGAATTTTTTCTTCTAGATATTGATTAGAATATTCAAATTTACATTAAATTATCAGTACGTTATATCTAGTATTCAATTATTGTAAATCAGTTAGTTAACTAAATATTCGGCTGTTGCTGTCATCTTCGGCCAAAACCGAGTCCTAATTATGAACGCTACTTATTCGTTTACTTGAATCACTTGGATTCCGAACAAACTTTTTTCTCGAAGCTGAAGTTTCGATCGGACTTATTAGTATTGCATCAAATAGTACAGGATATAATAATGGGGTCTTTAAAAAAAAAAATTATTTCACTCACCGCAGCAGTCGAATAACTTGCACTTATTAAACAAGTTTTGGACCTCCGTAACGTTCGGTTGTTGCAAATTATTATACATTTTTAAACTTGAAGAAACTTTTCAATTCTTATTAAAGTAAGCTCAATATATTTTATATATTATTGAACATATTCTATTCAATTTTAAGCTCACATATTCTTTTCACTCCTGAGGATGGTTTAGGTAGGATCGTGCATCGAATAGTACATATTTTAACTTGGAAAAACTTTTCAGTTTTTATTAAAATAAGCTCAATATATTTTATATATTATTGAACATATGCTGTTCAATTTTAAACTCACATATTCTTTTCACTGCTGAGGATGGTTCAGGTGAGACTGAAACTGTAGAGTAGAAAGAAAAATTGAAACTCTTGACTGAATTCCCGTCATTTAATATCTCCAGTAGGTGGCCAAATTATTATATTAATTATATATTTATAAATTTTTGTATTTTCTAGTTTTGTAGGTTTTTTTTTTCAACAAATTAATGGCTCTAGGTCTCATTGATCCTCTTTTTATATGCAAGAGTGTCTAGTTGAAATACTAAAACAATGAAAAATTGTGGAAGAAAAATATTAATTAAAAAAAAAAAATCATATAAAGAAAAATGAATTTAACAATCAGAAGGGATCAAATATCGGCTTATGTAGAAATTATTACATTATTAAATTGTTGGTTCTATTTTAAGATAATTTATAAAAAAAATACAATTTAGACATTAAAGCCAGAAAATGAAAACCAAACAATACAAAGCCATGGCATTTTTTGATAAATAACTCATTAAAATCAATAATAGTGATACTAGGAACAAAACTACATAAATAAATTCTATGAAAACCAATTTGTTCATTTTTTCGTACAGTCCCTAATAATTTGGCCACCTACTGTTCATTCAAATTACCAGTCAGTAATAACAACCATTTAAAATTATTAGTTCAAATCAAACTTTTCAGAAACAAAAATAGTGGAAAATAATACTAAAAATACCGAATATCAAATTTTGTTTAACTCTGATAATTCATTTATTTGTAACAAAAATACTGACCAATAAATAGGAGTGATTTGAAATTTTATTTGAATTCCTATGTGGCGCATTTCTGTGCGCACCCTGTATAATAAATTTGTATTGTCTATTCACATTTCTTGGAGAACATAACGTATTCTAGTTTTATGTATGTGCCTTTAGTGACAAACACAGTAAAGAATTTCACGTGGGTCGGTGAATAAATAAGTGAAATGCATTTAATGTTCAAAACCTTGTTTATTATACATTCTAGTTCTTCAACCACTTGCAAACCTACTTCACCCAATTTCAAATTGTTTGTATTAATTCAAAATTTTATACATTTGCCTCTTGGAAAATAAATAAATAATAATGTTGGACCCACGTTGCATTTTAACAATTGTGCATTGTTTTGAACAGTTCAGTGAACCTAGAAATTTTGACATGTCTTTTATTTAATAAATCTAAGCTTAATCAAAATTTTATTGCTTCTTCCCACACAATAACTTGTATTTTAGATGAAAATTTGGAGTTTCACATATATATCTTGAGAGAAAACTTTCTTTTAGAAAGAATATGGACTTGATAAAGGAAAACGAAAAAAGAAATTTATTATAAAATATGTAACAAAATAAAATATAAAAATGAGATGTTGAAAAGATATGTACTTGCATTGTACTCTGATGTGTTGCAGAATTTCTTTCGGAATTTTGACGAATGGAATCACCAGTTATTATTTTTTTTTCTGTTTGGTATTTAAAAAAGTGATGCTACAGATAATTTATGGCATGAAACTATAGTATAACTCACACTTTCCCAGTATTTTTCCAATAAATTTTTATAGCATCATCAATATAATCTATTTCATATCTATCTTGATCTTTTCCATGAGAAAATGCTGTATTTAAATCACCTTTACATTTCTTATTCTCGATCGAAGTTGTAATAAGGTCAGTCATCCATACTTATTAGCAAGTTACACATTATGTTACTTCTTGTAGAAGCCGACGTCCGCTCATTCGATGTCTAATGTTTTATTTTATAACTTCATTCGATTTAAGAGCCCGTGGAAGTATTAAAAGTCCTTGCAGTATTTAGTGGTGTGGCTTTTTTCAGGAGAAAGTGAAAGTCAAAATCTGATATCGTGTGGATAAGATGGTTTTATATTACTTAAAAATCTGGGGTGGAATGCTTTCTAATTCAACTTTAAAATATTCGAATATATGATTATTATCTGCAGTACTTTACAACTGTCGGATAAAATTTCAAATTTTCAGTTTAGCGATTTGACACTCTTTCTATAATGTGTTTGATTGATTTATGGCTTAGATTATATTTTATTTTTGTCCATTTTTATTTTATTACAACCCTCAAGAGCGAACAAACAGATCAGTTACGGAATTGTACCAAGATTTTGTACTTCAACCAATTAACTGTAAATTAACTAAGAGCTAAATGATGTGCACATCTACGGTCTCAAGCTTCTAAATGTCGCGTGTTTATGTTGTTAAGGATGTTTCGAAGTCGCGTGTATAATATTATCAGTTCGAATGGGTTTACGGTATATATTATAGGCGATTTTGTTAGATGATTTGAAACGGTTAAAAAACATTTCTCAATTAGCGACTCACAACGGATATATAAAATACAACAATAATAAAAATAAACCCATAACTAGTGAAGAACCGGATGATAAAATTTGGATTAAATTTACATATATCGTTAAAAAACACATGGAATAACCAAATTCAAAAAATAAAATGAACTTGAGCATCGTAAATAATCATAAATACAATGGAAACAGGATTTATTAATTAAAATATGCAACTTATGCTTTAAATAATATCGGAGACACGGGACGTAAATTTTAAGATCGTTATAAAAAACATATTCACTCATTTAAATATTTTAAAACTGATTCTAATTACGCAAATCATCTCGACCATAATTACTCAGCGCGTAAGATTGGAGACATCTTGTCAATATGTTGACAACAAAGTAAAAATAACATACTAAACATAGCGGAAAGCAAGATATTAAAGAAAGAATAACAAGCCAACCTTAAGGTGCTTGTTACAAAAATCGACATCCAAATGATAAAATTTGGATGCTATAAAAAATAAAAATCACCTCTGGATTAGTTTGGTAAATATTTAAACCCTAAATTGATACTTTTTTTTTTGTACTTATATATGAGCCGAGGTCTTATGGAATGGCATAACACTGTTTTGGACTTTGTCAGACAGTGAAATATATGAACAAAAAACTCACAATTTATAGAATGAATACTCACAATCATTTGATCAAAATTGAATGAATGAACTAGAACCTAGCTTTTTGATGAAAAACTTAAATATGAAATTTAATTCGAATATTCGTTTGTGTCCTCAAGTTGTGCTTCCACACAGATGGACTGACAGACCGACTTTTTTTAAAACTATCTCTTTTGAGTTCAGTAGCGTCTAAAATTTGAAGATTCATCAAAATCTCGATCTGTCAAAAAATCACGATTACAATACTTTCCCTATTATAACCTCTTCAGTCCATTTGGTCGCCCGCTGGACCATTTTCTCTTTTATTTTCAGAAATTGAGAACCTGACGGTTTTTTGGAAGACATTCTGTTATCTGGTTGAATAAAAATATTCTATTTTGAATAAAAAATCATGCCACGATATGAAAATATACTTACTTGCAGGAAATACTAGAATAAACTGATTTTGAAAAATAGATGAAATGTTAAAAGTCAAAAATATATTCTTCTTTAACAAATCTAGCGTAGCGAGAGGCTTCGGCGATTCCCAACTCGGCACATTTACAGGTAGTCTCTGCTAATGTCTCCCCAACTCGGCACATACGAGTATCTCAGGTACCTGCAATGATACCCAACTCGGCACACTTGCAGGTAGTCCGGGCATTCTAATGTTTTTAAATAAAATAAAATCAATTTTATAGTTTCTTTTTTATAATCATACATAACATACAATAATACAAAATCAAAAAATAAGTAGGTTGCATCATACAATAAAAATAATAATTTCAGCGTGATCGTGAATTAACCTTTTTGTCGTTATTACTCGATCTCTGGACTCGCTCATAATATGGAAAAATGCTTTGCACTTTCGATTAACACACCGCTACTTTACTTCACCAGATAAAAATTTTCGATTTGATTTATTGAATTTAGGTTGTTCTACAATCAATAATGTTTTTTCATGTTGGCTAGCTATATTTGGCGAATTGATTCCTTTGATGTTGTTGATTGAACTGTTAGATTGATAATAGATAGCTACTAGACAAAAAATTTTAATTTATATTTTTCTTAGGTGCTAAACCGATAATAGGGATGGGTTTTTTTGCAAACACTTGTTTAAGATGTGCCGAGTTGGTCATAAGGATTACCACCAACCCTTGACTGATGTCCAATCGGGAGATTAAATGTGCCGAGTTGGGGTGTGCCCAGTGGCTCGGCGTTCACAATGCACGAAATGCAGAAGCTAGACTATTTGCTGATAGAGCAATGTACATCTCCAATAACCAATATACCCAAGTAAAATTATATAGTTGACCTCAAGATGAGATGGGTAGAAAGTAGTATAACGATAGAAGCTTTCTCACCCAAATCCCGACATAAAACACTTCTTAAATTTGAATTCAAATAATTTTTTTAATGCAGTTTATAAAATTTTGCACTTTCTAGGAGTCTGCGCCCGTGGCAGGGGCCACCTTCGCCACGCCCTAATTCCGGCTCTGCAGATTAGTAAAAAAGATATTCAGTTCCAGACAAAAAACTAATATTTAGCCCTGTCCCTACATTATCTAGCTCCGTCTGTTTTGCACTTTATCTACAATATCGATCTGCATTCTTTCTTAGTTGTTTCAAGCGTTTGACCAACATATGTCAGTGCTTTCGTAGCAAGCACCTTAACGTACAAATCATTCGCCAATCCAAAATAATTTTTCAATTGCTGAAGTTTCTTCACAAATCTCCCATTCTCAGTCTACACCTGATGTTGTTTGGAAGAATGAAACGATTTATGATCAAAATTGTAAGGAGTATTGTGATTGAGTTAGTGTTGTGTATGATTTGCTACATTGTATTGTGCCTCTTAAACCCTACATTGAGCATTAGTACAACCTCATTATTCTCTGTCGATTTCATAAAAGGTACAATATTGTATACTTATAAATATTATTGTAGCAATGAACTTCATTTTAACATATTTAATTTTAGATCATTTATAGATTACCGAAATATCGCACATTATGTGTATCATACAATTTCAGGCTTTGATGCCCCCTTACGTAGTCAATTTTTGACAGAACAGTTAAAAAATAATTAATACTTGTAAACTATCGCCACCAATTTATCTTTAAAAAAACTCAGGTGACAAAATCGTATCATTAACAAATGAACTCTAAGTGCGATACTAAAAATGCCGTTATTCCGCTTTTCCAAAGTTGTTCGAACCTACTTTTATTTATCTTTAAACCTTTGCGTTAGAGGTAACAGGTGATAACTTTTCCGGTACGCGATGTACGCATTACCCTAAAAAATTGGTTAGATGTAAACATTTAATTTATCTTTGTGAAACTCCACCTTTATAGATACCAAATTTTGAAGAAAAAGAGCTCTTATCCACAACATCTTGCTTCTTCTTTAAAATATAAGTACATATATCTTTCTGTTTGTTTGCGTCAGAAATATATATTTCCAGGAGACGTTTTATAATTTTTTTCTGAAAAAAGGACGGAGATCACTTAAGTTTGACAATCACTGATTTAGAGTTAAGTCTTGTAAACGTGTATAAGTCTGGTGACAATATAATATAGTATATCTGAAAGACTCCTTCTTCAACGAACTACAAGTACAGGTAGATAAAAGCAATAAAAACGTTATAATAATGGGGGATCTAAATGGCAGAGTAGGAAACAAAAACAACGGTATAGAATGGTGCTTAGGTAAATATGGAGAAAACAAAAAGAACACAAACGGAGAAAGATTAATCGAATTCTGTACAGAAAACGAACTAATAATAGGAAATACACACTTTGCGCACAAAGAAATACATAAAATAACAAGAGAAGTGACAAGTAGAAAGGAAAAATCAATAATTGACTATTTCCTAGTTAGCAAAGAAAGCTGGGCGAACATAAGAGACATAAGAGTGAGAAGAGGAGCGGAGATAGGAAGCGACCATTACCTAGTCACACTGACCTTTAAAGACAAGAAATATAGAGAACCAGAGCAAAAGAAAAGAAAGGCAACAAACAAAAAAATAAGATGTTACAAACTGAAAGATGCAGACATAAAGCTAAAATACCAAGAAAAGTTAAACCAGAGTCTAAGAGGAACATGTAAACAAGAGGAAATAGAAGAAATATGGAAAACTTTTAAACAAAACATCATAACAGCGGCAGAAGAGTGCTGCGGAACAACAAAAATCACGAACAAAGAGATAAAACAAACGCTTTGGTGGAATGGAAAAGTAAAAGAGGCAATTAAGAGGAAGAAAGAGAAATGGAAAAGATACATAAATACAAGGAACGAAAAGAATTATGAAAGCTATAAAGCTGAAAGAAAAAAGGCAAAGAATGCAGTAATGGAGGCAAAAAAGAACTCATGGACAGAATTTGGCGAACTAATGAAAACAGCATATAAGGACAATCAAAAACTATTCTTCGGGATAATAAAGAAAACAAGAAAGAGAAAGACACAAATGTTGCATAATATTAAAAACAAGATTGGAGAACTGATGACAAAAGAGGAAGAGATAATGGAAACATGGAGACAGTACTTCAAAGAGCTATTAGAAGGAGAAGATATAAAAGAAAAGAAAAGTACACAGGAAAAGAGAGAACCCATACCACAGGAGAAAAAACTTGAACAAGATGAGGAAATAACTCTAGATGAGATAAAAGAAGCACTAAAGAAAACCAAAGCAGGTAAAGCCCCAGGACATGATAAGATAACGGCAGAAATGCTTAAAGCAGCAACAGATATAGCGCTGGAAAGGTTGAAGGAAATTTACAATAAAGTAATTAGTTCAGGAATTGCACCGGAAGACTGGCAAATAGGTATTATATGCCCCATATATAAACAGAAAGGTGACATAAAAGAATGCCAAAGCTACCGAGGAATAACACTCTTAAGTACAGCGGCGAAATTGTTTGCAAGAATCCTGGAGAAGAAACTAAGGACCCAAGTAGAAAAATCCCTAGAAGATAATCAATATGGCTTCAGACCAAACAGAGGAGTAAATGACGCAATAATTATAATGAGGCAAGTGAGTGAGAAAATAATAAAACAAGGAGACAAGGTGCATCTGTGCTTCATAGATCTAGAGAAGGCGTTCGACAGAGTGGATAGAGAAGACATATGGAACACGCTAAGAGAAAGAGAAGTAGATACTAACATAATAATGGGTATACAAAGTCTATACAAAAAGACTAAAAATTATGTAAGAACAAAGAAAGAAACATCAGACATGTTCGAAACTACAAAAGGAGTAAGACAAGGCTGCATATTAAGCCCGTTACTCTTTACACTAGTGATTGACAAAGCAATAAAAGAAGCAAGAAAGGAAGCGAAAGAATACATAATAGGAAAGTGGAAAATGGAAAACGTAAAAATAATAGAGACATGTTATGCAGATGACATGGTAATAATAGGAAAAGACGAAGACACACTAAACAAGAACTTAGAAATATTCAGAAGACATCTTGAAAAAATTAACATGAAGATTAACGGCAATAAAACCAAATCGATGGTCATAAGCAGAAACGAGGAAAAACATACAATTAAGTTAGAAGGAGAAACGTTAGAACAAGTCAAGAAGTTTAAATACCTAGGAACAATACTGACTTATGACGGAAAACTAGATGATGAAATAAACGAAAGAACAGGAGCCACAGGTAGACTTTTCAACGCTTTGAAGAAGACTATACTAACAAATAAAGAAATACCGAAGGAAACCAAAGCACAAATATACAAAAAAGTAGCTGTGCGTATCCTGTCCTACGGATCAGAAACCTGGACAACAACAGAAAGACAACGTAGTAAATTGAACAGTACAGAGATGAGATTCCTGAGAAAAATAGAAGGGAAAACAGTTTTGGACAAGAAAAGAAACAAGGTATATAGAGAGAGATACTGAATGTAAAACCGATAGAAAACATAATAGAAGAAGGACAATTGAGATGGTGGGGCCATATACAAAGAATGGAAGAGGAGAGAACGACAAAAAAAGTGTACGAAGCAAGAACAGCAAAAACAAAACAGAGAGGAAGACCCAGAAAAACATGGAAAGAAGAAGTGAAGAAAGCACTGAAAAAGAGGGGCTGTAAATGGGAGGAAGCAGGCCACTTAAGCAAAAAGAGAGAAAAATGGATGGAGATCTGGAAGCGGATACCAATAGAAGAAGAAGAAGAATGAACAAGAAAAGTAAAAACCACCAGCCTTACACCTGAAAAGGTAGATAGGCTTTAGGATTAAGTAAGTAAGTAAGAAGTATATCTGAAATTGTTCTCAATTCAATATGGCAGACGCCCAAAGATGGCTGATTGCAACCAAAATTTTGACTGGTTCGAAATTTTGCGACCTTCACGTGACCTGTAAAAGTTCGTATTAAGATTGAAATTATTTTCTTCTTCATTTGGGAAAGGTTTAAAATCAAAAATGTATCTCGTTGAAGGATAATTTGAAACAGTATTAAAGAGCCAACTCACATCAATTGAGGTTAGTGAATAGCTTACTCCAGGGCTCTACAGTTTAAAATTTATCACAAAATTATTTTCTACGAAAAGCATAACAGATATGCACATTTTTTATTTATATCATATTCTTTGTACTTTCTTGTTAAAGAAAAAAAATAGCAAGTAGTTAATTTTCAAATCAAACCGTCATTTATTCAAATTGTTAGGATACAATGATCCATCAATCGTAGTCATTAACTGAACATGCGGCAAAGAAAAATCAGAACAAGAAGGCACGGTCAATCCTTTATGATTCATGTAGTATATTTAATATCGTTTTAAATTTAATTTGGCGAATAAAAGAATATTATAGAAGAAGTATTGTTTATGGAAGTTTTTTTTTGTCTTTATTTTACTCTAAAATACAGTGTGAGTGGAGAAAAAATGTGACAATTGGGAGTATTCCATCATCTTTTAAACATCCGTAATATTATAAGAGCAATAATAAAATATTTGATCGTGTCCTCGGTTGTGGCATTGAAGAAAAAATACATTTATAGTATTACATTTTACATGACGGTTTGAAAGGTTTTTTGGAATACAAAATTAACTTATATCAAAACTTTGATAAAGAAACACAAAGTTCATCAACAGTTTTTTGCTGTTAAATAATGTTCACACCAAAATTATCATTAGCACAAGTTGTGTGTATCAGTACGCATTTAAATTTGTTCATATAAAACGCTCAACTTCAGTCCTGTAAATAGAAAACGGCAAGTAATTTTTCAATATTTATGGGTTAAAATTAGCCATGTGTGTAGTACATTTCACATCAATGTCATACTTGAATTATTTAGACGTAAATTTCTTGTGTAATGAGAATGAATTAGTCATACCTATATAATTTGTCCATATCGGTATCTTGTTGATAATAATGAACAATAGAATTTTATGAACACTCATATATTCTTAGCTTATTTAAAAATAATTATTTTAATATCTTTCTTTAAAATAAATCAAACTGCTTAAGGAGATTGGGTAGTAAAATGAAAAAGCAAGAGTTATATGAAATTTTGCACATATGTTTATTTAAGCTACTTGCATCAAATATTGAAATTTGAAATTTTTTTACCATCTTGCTTTTGCGAAAATTGATGTTGATGTTTGTAGAATATCTGGAAGAAAACAATATTTTTAAATCAACAGGGCAACAGCGCTTCTATCTCCACCACAAATACAAGATCGAATAAGAACAAACCGTATTACCTATAATGCTTATATTAACTGCGCTACTTGCACTGTTACCACAATTCTCATTCTATTATTAGTTTTCTAAGAAATTGATTATATTTCTTCAAATTATAATTTTTTATGCTAGAATAAATTCCCTAAAATGTTTTACGAGCGTATTGATAATTAAACGCAGTTAAATGCTTAATATTACCCAACGAAAAATTTATTTCTGAATGTTTTGCTGCTGTACTTTAGCAGTGGTAATCTCCTTTTTTCACCACCGCGTAGAAGGCAGTTAATATTGTAGCGAATTTAAGTCTATAAATTAGTCATTTCGGCTTTACTTCTGCTTAGAATTATTGTGGAATCATTTTACATTAAGAAATAGAAGCGAATATATTTGTTTTCTGGAAAATTGCTGGTACCTTCTAGCTTTTTTCTAGAAACGCCTGGACGTTTGCGGGAAAAACGCAGTGGGGAGAGATCCGAGGTATATATGTGACTGACAGCGAGAAGCATTATTGATTTTTGGCTCAGTGACCTTATACTATGGATTGAAATAAATTGTGTTATTTAAAATAAATCAACATTGACATAAATAATTAAAGTTAAGTTATAGTCTAGTGTATAATAATCTTCAGTTTAAATTAGAATTAGTTATTAAAAATAGTGTTATGAATAAATAACGTTACAATATCATCTTTAAACATGAAATTGTGATAATCACTGTTTTAATATTTTGAAATAGATTCCTTCTGATTTTTTCTGTTAAACTCAAACTGCGACTCCCCTAAAATTGAACGACGTTTGCACAAACAAGCTCTTAATTATTATAAAGTTTAAATACCAATCAATCGGCCATTTTGGGTGATTTTAAGTAATTGTTTTTTTGTTTTGGATGAAAATGAATGTGACAGATGAGTTATCTTCTAAATGATTCTCATGGTACTGCTTAAACTGCATATATTTGTTCGAAATCATTAGCAAGCTCTAGAATTCCATTATGGCGGGTGTATCGTCCACAATTACTCATTACTAGATTATTATAGCCTTACATGCACTTATGGCAAACATTTGTACTGATATCGCTGTTAATAATGTGTTGTATATTAAACTTTATGTTATTGATATACTGTTACTTGCGTAGTTGCACGTATTTATGGGAATTAACCTCAAATTGCAGTAAATGTTTGCAATTTGTTACTGAACTAATACACAAACTTATAACGATAAAATAATGATGTGAACAACACAAACGCAATCTTTTACGTGGGTATGTTTCAGAAATTGCTACTAGTAAAATAAATAGAACAAAACTGATTCTATTCCCCAAGTGCATCGTAAAATAACCTAAAATTTGTCAAATACTCTCACTTTTATTTTTTATCCAATGTTGTTATTGATAAATGATTTTAATTAGCTTTTGATTGTAAAACAATTAAAAAATAATTATAACGTATCAAAATTATATTTGAGACATAATTAACGAGTTATAAAATTCAAAATAATCTTTGAAAATTAGTTTATGATAACAGTTGCTGCGTTATTCTATTTTCCTGAATTTTAAAGAAAATAAGTATCACACAGCTATAAACTATTGAACAATGAGTTACCTCGTAGTCCGACAACACCCGTGAAGTCAAAGTTGAAGACTTGCAGAGCTAGCTATAAAGCTCTAGGGCCTACCGCGTGCATTCCTATAGTCCGCTCACCAGCAACCGTTGTTTGACACTTTCATAGTTCTTGTTGTTGTATATGTTGTTAGTTCCATGACAACATGCTACCGCAGTGAATAGTGAAAACATTGATTTTCGGTAAGGAATTTGTGCTGCAAATAATTAAAGCTTTTGCTCTTTTTGGTTAACCGGGTTTTATTTATACTGCAGATGCTTCCAGCACCTGCATTTAAAAGCAGGAGACGCATCAAATAGGAAAGAGTCTTGTTATTGAACGAAGGTATTAAATCTTATATGGGAGACTTTATTATTAAATAAAGATATAAAATGATTTATGTACTTCACTATAAACTGAGCTTTGGAGAAATGTGATTTCACTTATACCACTGAATATTTCAAATTAAATATTATATTTACTTGATAAACAAACAAATAAAGAAAGAAATTTTCATTTTATCATTAATATTTTACGTTTATTAATATTGAGTAGGTGAATATAAAAAGTTTCAGTAAATAATAAACATATTATTTATTAAATGTTAAAACTTAACTGTATTCCCTATTTCGGTACTATAATGTCAATTGAAAGAAGATTAAAAATATTGAACCTGGCAAAAAAATTTGCTTGGCTTAGTAATCTTGTAACATTAATTAAATCTTATTCTTCACAAATAACTTTAATAAGTTGAAAAAGCGTAAAGTGTATACTTTCCTCGAAATTTAAACCTATATTTATTTATTCAACTACTCTAATGTTATTTCCATTGTAATCGTATGACTCAACAAACATCGAAATATTTTTTCGTAAATTAAACTGTAAAGATATTTATTAGCATTTAAAATAATTACTCTTCTTCACGTCACCCTAAAATAGTGTCACCCCCACCTGGCGAAATTCGTGATTTGATCTCGAGCGATGCATAGTGCACAAATTGAACTTCGGTACAAGCTAACGCGATTGAGCCTATTAAAACCATGAACTTGTCAGTTGCCTGCACACTGTCTTCAAGTTGCTTTAGCCAGTGGTTGCAGAATTTCCCTTGGCAAGTAAATATATATTTTTTTACGTTACATTATTATATATTTGTATACAGACGTCATGAATTACGTTTAATTATGGTCACAGTTTCGTATTTTATTGTTCTATGAAATTTTTTTTCCCTGAAGTGACTCCTTTGGCTATTTTATGCCCTGGTACCTATAAAGTTAAAAAAAATTAATAATATCTTCTGTTCCTTTCAACACTGTAACATACATAACGTAAACTTGTGATATAATTAATATGGAATGAAATTGATGATTATTCGTATATTGACTCATAAATTAGAAATGAAATTTCTCAATGCAAGTGGTATTTTTATTTAGATAAGTTATGCATAAGACTACACGTGTGCAACGTGTCTAAAAATAAGCTGATGGTCAGCTGTCAACCTAAAATTGCATTTAATAGATCGTGATAATAATTATACACAACCACTGATCTCTAATATAACACTGGATTGGATTTAGGCCGCTGGAATGCGGCCCCAATTGAGCGTTGCCATCGTGGTAAAAACTGAGGTTCTGTGTCAATTGGTGACAGTTCAGTATGGTGTTGGGACGCAAATTTATGCTGAATAAATTTTGTTTATTTGTTTGAATGTAGACATATTAATACATAATATTGTTATTGTTTTATTTTATTAGAAAAACTCAACTGAAAAAGTTTGAAGATATAACTTATTCCTATTTTCAGTGAAGTATTACTTTTTACAGGTTTTATGGAGACCTAGAAGGATACATCAATTATTATGTTAAAGTTATCAAACGATTTGATTTTCAATTTTAGATTAAATTGAAAATATCATGAATAATAAAATCATATTGTTGGGCAATGTTACAAAGTTATGATAACAAATTTGAGTAATATATCAAATTTAATATAAAATATCTTGTTCGCAAAATTAATCGCTGGACTGCAAATTTGTGCTTACTTACGAACAATAAAATCTTGATTATTAAATGTATTATTATTCTCTTATCATGTGTAGTAGATATTTAAAATTATTAGTTTTAAGTAGGCAATATTATCGCGGAAATGCACTTCATTTATTCATATAGGTAAATTCATAGTTTTAAATTTTAGGTAACAAAAATTTATAAAACTATTGAACGGATTAAATAATACTAAACTACAATGTTTAGAATATAGTTAAAACACTGACACTAAAAAGTTCACAAATATTTTTAACTATTGATAAGTATTTCAACTATTATAACAATTTTTTACTTTTGTTGATTATTAATGTATTTTAATATATATTGAGAATAATTTCTTCATCTTACTTGCATTATACTTTGAATTTCATCGAGTGTCTTCTATAAGTGTTTTGAATTTGCCGCCGAATAGTGACACAAAATCTCAGTTTTACTGTCAAGGCCGCCGTTCAACCAGGGCCGCTTTCAGATGCCAGAATACGGTCTAAACCCAATCCAGTGTTATATAGAGATCAGTGTACACAACATATTACCTACAGACAGTAATGGAGAAGAGATAATGCTCAATGTAGTGTAAACCATACAAAATACTAGCTCAGCCACATTACTTGTCACAATGTTAGTTACAACGCGTTTCATTCTCTTGAAAATCATCAGGTGTGGATTGACATTGAGTATTATCTCTTCTCCATTACTGTCGAGTTCATAGATAGTAATATTTTGTGTATAATTGTCATTGTGATGATGAACTTCGGAAATTCTGATTTATTTAATTTTAATATATCGTGCTCGGTATTTTCAGAAGATTAATGGAACCAGTTTTCTCATATTCTTATTTTTTTCAAACAAAGATAAGACCCGACACAAATTATAACAAAATATCATACGTACTTGCCTATCAGAATGTGTAATTCTCATTTTACTCATCGCAGTAGTCAAATCATTTGCATTTGGGACTTCAATAGATTTGATATAAGATGTTTATATATTCTAATCATTATGACGTCACATGAGACCAAGTAATTCGAAAATTACTATCCAAATGTCATAATTAGAGCTGCGCGGTATTCAACTTCGAATATCAGTACAAATATTGATAGCTTACGATATATTGATTAATCAATTTATCAACATCTTTAATAATAAGCGATTGGTAAAGAAAAATTCAATTTTGACTGACAAATAAAACAACAAAAAAAAACGTATATTTATAGAATATAATTATGTTGAAAAAACCGTCTACAGCTCTAAAAAATAATCAATAAGATATAAAAAATGAAACCTGCTAGACTGCTTTTCCGTTATTAGAAAATTTATTTTTTGTAATATTATTGTGTTTGCTCTCAATAGCAGTTTATTTAATCTATCGTCTTTATTCAGTTTTTTGAAATTTCTTATCAATGTTTTTTTCTGCACATTAGTAGCAAATAAAATTAAACTGCAATTCATGAAACCTATTTTGTTTTATTTGTGTGAATTAAAGTGTTGCAGAATATTGTTTTTATTCAAATTGTTCACGCAATTATACATCATGAATGAATCTAGTTTTTATCATTTTCGTGTTGTGTTATTTTTTCTTGTTAACCGTTGCTGTAATTATATATTTATGAATGAATGAATCACACAAATAACACTACGTTTGCTGCATCATTGCTTTTCCGGTTCGGAGGGAACTAGGAACCAGTGACGCACGATCATTTTTTAACGGTGGGGGGGGCAAAGAAAACGAATACTCTTTTGTTTTTTATTCTTAACTTTGAGAATATCTAATATGATAGGATTATTGTGAATTGTTAGGTTGAAGATATTTCCAATTCTCAATTCCTTTTGCATGTACGAAGCTCCCAAAATATGGTCCCTTGAAAATTTTAAATCTGTATAGAATCATTTTTTTTAAGTTTCAAGCATAGCAATAGGCCTCCGTTTGAACTTGTCGCATGTGGTTTTCAAAAATTATGCTACGAATTGTTCATACAAACAGATTAACATGAGGAGGAAACTAAAATTCAGTGACGTACAAGTATTTTTGCACTAGGAGCAAAAGAAAACTAATACCCCCTTATCTTCCACATTAAAGATATATAATATGATTTCCTTAATAATTGTTATTATCATAATTAGCTGTTTATGGCACATCATTTTAGATAGAGAAAATTGCTAAGGTGGAAAGTATTTCCTGTACGAGACTTGAGTGCAAATGCATTTTTAATACTTTATAGAAATTGTTTATTGCTTACTACCTATTAATTTCAAAGTAAGAAACAATTCTTACAAATAACTCATGGAAATAATACTAGGTATTTTTAAAATATGATTTATGTATATTTGAAATATTTTCAGTGAAAATTTGTGCATATTTTCACATAATGTGTATACAGCTTTTATAAACAGGACGAAGCAAGAGTTAGATTGGCCTACACAAAATACGCAAAATATCAAATAATTTTTTTGTTATAATTCATAATACAAAACCACAATCGCAAAGCTTTTTACAGTATAATCGTACATGCCCATGAACGAAATATCTGCTTATAAGTAGAGCCTATAAAATAATAATTCTATTCAAATTTTGAAATTCATTTCGGATTTTGAATGAAATCAATGTACGTAATTCTAGCTCACGGATTACAGCGCGTTCTCACAGATGTCTCTCGCGTTCCTTGCGCATATTTGAAAAAATATATTGAACAAGAAATCTAACATATTTTCATAAGAACTAGTGCATTCCACAAAGAAATGTGTGTCTTTCTTCCGCACATGTTACGCCACTGGTCAAAACAACCTGCAGACATAAAACGATCGATTGATTATGAATGTATGTGTGCTAACAACATACATGTCACAATATAAATTTTCTCTTTGCTAGTTAACAGATTTTTATCAAAAGTTCTTGATTTGATGAATTGCTTCCTTCTTCTAAATTGTCTTATTGTTAACGATTTCAAACTTTATTATGACGTATGCTGTACAGTTATGAATAAATAGACACACGCGCTCATTTAAATATTGTTTCCATATATTAAAAGAGCTATTATTTAAAAAATGAAGTATCAATAAATTTCTCTGAGTGCTCTACATTATTTATGGATCTTATACAACACTATAGTTCATCTGCCAAGAGCTTGCCAACTTTCTCACAGCGATGGTAAAGAATTTCTTTAAAGAGGACCTAGGGTGTCTGTTTGGTATATAAAATTTATTTTGATTCGGATCAACCCGAAGATTAATTTTACTTTTGTAACGTTTATTTTTAAATCGAAATTGAATTACTATAACCACTAGACTTTTTAAATTTCCAATCCCGACTGACTGAGTGTGGAAATTGCATGCGGTTATATATACTCCAGAGTGCCTCTAGAACCGCGTAGAACAATCTAGCTAGACGATGCTGCTAGAATTTTTTTGAATGAAAAATTTATCACTCAACATTTGATAATTCTTGAGATATCTCTGGCACGCTCCGGACGAATGAAGTTTAAATCTCATACAAGAAAAAAATTGTAATAGAAAAGAATAGTGTAATAACAAATGAGATATTTTGGAAAGTATTGTTTGAAAATCTTTTCTGTCATAAAACAGAAATTCGAATTGTTGAGTGTATTTTAATTCGTGTTTTATTGACAATAATCACGAAAATTTATGCCTATCAAACTTTGTTTTTGTAATTCAATTTATTTTCGAATTAGAATCACACATATTCTGTGTATTTTACAGTTTCAGAATTTTGATTTTTAAATTGATTATATGACCACTGTCAAATTTAAAGAAAATATTGATGAATTTCAAAAATATAATAATACCCATCCAAGCTCATGGAAAACATATCAGAAATGTGACATATTGTATGTAAAATTACAACTATTTTTAATGATAAATTTTTAGGGATCTCATGGAATGCAAATTATAATGAAGTAATCTGAATTTAAATTTTCACAAAGAAAACTATTTAAATAATTTTCAGAATCGATTTTGTTCATAAAATATAACTTATCATTGGAATTACTTTCGTCTCTGCAATTTATATTACTTTCGCAATATTCAAATCGTTAACCATCTTTATGTCTATAGTAATATGCATTCTATTTAAATAATTTAAAATGGCATTAAATTGCTAAAATCTTGTAGCATTCATAAGAAACTTAAAGAGCATTTTCTTCATTCAACATTAATACAGCAATAAATAACAACTTGCCATTTCTGTTTATCTATATAGTATATTTGCATAAAATTCAATTCAACTAAATTAGTTGAAAAAAACTTATATTACCATTTGGAAAAATAGAACTCTACATTATAACTGGAGGATCAATAGAATTGGTTTTTTATACCGGTGGATGCTCCCCTGATTTTGTATAACTTTATTAGTTTGTTTTTTTTAAATAGTGAAATTATTTTAAGCTTCGCGACAGCATTGTCAAAAAGTAGTAGACCGCATGCCTTTTTGAGGGTTGAAAATTCATTCTTTGATAAGAAAGATGAAAAGTTCATTGACCGATGCACGCTTTCCGGTCAAATTGCAAATTCCAATTATATATAAAAAAATTTAAACCTAGTACTAAAAGGCATGCAATTCGCAACCGACCAAAAGGCTGCAAAGATCACGTGGACTTGTAAAATAAAATGTGAAACTCCGTGTTTTCAAATTGCATGCCAATGAAAAAATGTAAGTTTTTTCATAAAATCCTTGTGAAAAAAATTGGCATGCATTCCTCGTTGGCATAAGGGTGGGAAATTATGGGGAAATCTTGCACAAATGTAAAACCAATTAGCCGGGATCACTCTTATTATATAAAATTAAAATTAGGGTTGTATTTGTTTATGAATTATTCAGACATGATATAAAAAAGCATATTTCATTAATCAATGGATTAAGAAAAGAAGGGTTGGGGCTAACTGACGAAAAGTAGAATTTTCTAACTATATTTAATATATGAATTATTGATTAATAGATCTGATATTTATAACGTAAGGTGTTATGCAGGAATTCTTCTCCTTCTAAGAACTGTTAACTCCAGGTCTGTTCATAAACTGGTTTCTTAGTAAGTCTTTTAACACTTTGATATACTGGACATGTTAGCATGGTTGTAGATGTAGATATCAATGGTCTTATGTTTTGCATGAGTACGCTAATTATTATCGGGCAAGAGGTAAAAATAGGCTCTTTAACACATAATTTAATTTACTAAATAGCCTAGTTGTTACGGCTTCTCGTTGCCTCGTTATTGTCGTTGTCGCATTGAAGGAGGACGTACAAATAAGGCAATTATGTCATGGAAGTGCATCAAATTTAACTCGTTTACTGAATTACTTCTTATGTATTTGCTTCCAGGGAAACTGCATTATAATGAGCTCCATAAACCGAGATAATCTTTAATTAAACTCGAGTGTCCACAGATTTGGCGTCTTATTAGTTATCAGACATTTGAGAACACCAAACAGCAATGTAAAAATATCATTTCCGGTTTAAAAGGAAATGCAAGCTACTTGGGAGGTAGCCAGATTTCTTGAGCTCTGTTTTTTATATCAAATTTCACATTTACTTTGTCCTTATTGAAATAGAATCTAAGTGCACTACAAATCTCATATAGCGAATATATTAATCAAGAACTCTTTGAATACGTATTAAAATAAAAACAGCACTTGGTTGCCTCACAGAATTTATTGAATTTTATAAATTATGGTACAATTCTCGATCATCATCAGGTTCACTAATTTTAAATTCCAAGCTACAAAAGTACAGCATTTAATAAAAAAATATTCATAAGTGGAGGTGTTCCCTCATTTGGTTATTTACAATGTTTTTATTGGTGTTAACTGCTTTCCTAATTCTAAAATTTTCAATAGCTTTAATTTTAGTTTTGAAAATTTGTTTCATCAATCCAAATAGCGGAAGAGATATTATTCAATAGATTAGAATATTATTTAATAGATTTATAATTATCACATTGCGTTTAGTTGCCCTAATCACACAATTGCAGCGAAACTTATGGCAACAAAGATATGTTTTCCTTATTCCTCTTATTCATAAATCTGCCACCAGAGGTCAGCCACTTTGATTTTTTCCGCTAATAAAAAGATCCTTCAGGAACTTGGAATTTAGAATTAGCGAACCTGATGATGACGGAGAGGTCGAAATAGAACTATCATTTATAAAATTCAATAAATAATACAAATATTAGTTTATCAAACGTCTAGCTGCAAATGAAAATTTAACGGCGATAAACATTTTGGTAGCCGGACTTATTAACGTCATGGTCATGGGAATGATCTGAACTTCGAGGATTCTTTGAAAGTATTTTGTGTATTAAAATATATTCGAAATAGAATGTATTTGCGGTTATTCGTGTCTTTTTTGGAGAAAGAAAATTAGTTAAAAATACAACTCCAGTTCTTTTGGGATAAATATGCAGGATGTCCAAATTTTGATAGGATAGATGACATGGCTAACTGAATTATAAAAGCCACAATTTCAATTAAATAGGACTTTTGGTATACAGTCAAGGGACCACCTCGAAGATGTTTTTGTTTTCGTGTCATCCATAGCTTACGTAATGATGGCAAGAAAAAAATGTTTTCTGAAATAAATTCTATTATTATTATTATTATTATTATTATTATTATTATTATTAATCCCGGAATTCTTTTACCCTAATAGGGTGTCGAGTTATTTTTAGGTTCATTTAATTTAAGTATGATTTCTAGTAAGTGCACGCCATTTATTACGGTCCTTTGTTAATTCTTTTAATTCTACTTTATTAATGTTTCTCGAATTAAAAAATTCATCTATTCCCTTGCCCCAAGATTTGCTAGGTCGTCCTCTTCCTTTTCTTCCGTGCTGTTTGGCTATCCATATTCTTTTGACTTGTCGGTCTTCCGGCATTCTCATTAGATGCCCGTACCAATTTAGCTGTTTTTCTTCTATTATATTTAAGGTTGACTTGACATTAAGACTTTCTGTTATTGTTTCATTTCGTACTTTATCTACTTTGGTTATACCTTCTATCCTTCTTAAATACCTCATCTCTGCTGCTTGAATTCTACTTTTTTGTCTTCCGTTCAATACCCATGATTCTGAACCTTGTAATAAGATTGCTTGATAGATTGTTCCAAACACAGTAGTTTTAGTTCGGTTTGATATATTCTTATTATTAAGTACTAATCTATATGCTCCAAAATAACTTTCACTTGCTGCATTTATTCTCTCATTTATCTCTTCTTCGTACTCCCCTTTCTCGTTTATTATTGCTCCTAGGTATTTGAAGGATTTTACTTGTTCTACTGGCTCAGAATTTATTTGTATTTCCACTTTTATATCTGTCTTTGATATTGCCATTACTTTGGTTTTATCGATGGTTATTTCAATATTGTAGTTCAATAGTTCTTCGTTCCATATCTCTAGTTTTGATTGTAGGTCTGCCTCCGATTTTGCGTATATGGCCAGGTCATCAGCAAATGATCTTTCTGCTACTGAGTAACTTTGTAGTCTGTTGTATCCTACTACTATACTTTTTGTTTTCCTATGTACATTCATCTGTTATAAGATTGTCTATTCTTACTACGTTTCTTGTTGTTGTGTAGATACTTTTAACTGCTCTTATGAGTTCTTCCTCAACTTCTCTACATTCTAGGATATTCCACAATTTATTCCTGTTAACTTTATCAAAAGCTTTCACCAGATCTATAAAAGCTACATATAACGTTTTATTATAAGTCTTGTATTGTTGTATCAATTGTCTCATAGAAAAAATGTGGTCTTGGGTGCTGTATCCCTTTCTGAATCCACTCTGCGATGGTTCAATGGTCATTTCTAATTTATTCTTCAATTTGTTTTCTAGAATGGATTCCAAAACTTTAGACAGCGTTATTTCTCTGTAATTTGAGCATGTCATTTTATCTCCCTTCTTGTATATTGAAAAAATAATTGCAATCTTCCATTCCTTAGGTATTTTACCTGCTTTTAATATTGCCTTGAATAAAAGAGACAGTATTTCCATCCCATTTTCGCCTATATTTTTTAATTGTTCTGGTTTTATTCCATCACTTCCTGCCGCCTTCCCAATTTTCAGCTTTCCTAGTGCAATTCTTATCTCTTCTGAACTAATTTCTAGTACATAATTGTGCTTTGAGTCTTCAATAATTCTTATATCATTTTCTTCTCTTTCTTCGCTATTAATATCGTATGTCTTAGCTTCTAGGAGTTCTTCAAAGTACCTCTTCCATCTTTGTCTTATTTTTTCTTCTGTAATTATTGCGCCATTTTCTTCTCTTATTTGCTTTAATTTGATTGTTTTTTGTCCTTTTTCATTTTTTATTGCGTTGTGGAATAACTTTTGATTTGCTTTGAATTTTTTTTCCAGGGTCTCTCCGAATTCATCCCACGATTTTTTCTTTGCGTATAATAACATTTGTTTGGCTTTAGTTCTCTGTTTTTTGTATTGTTCATTATCAGTTTGATTTTTCGTTCCTAGATATGAAATAAATTCTAAACATTTGTAATTTCTGCTTACTAGAAAGCAGGGTTGGCAAAAATCTTGATTTAAATTTTAAAAAAAATAGATTTTTTTGAATTTATCATGATATTTTGATTTTGTAGAATTTTTCAACTTTTAAAAATTGTCTCTCAAAATTAATAATTTTAAAAGATAATTAGTTTTGGCTTCAATTATTATTGCGCATGAAAAATTATAGCTCGAATATTAAATGTGTTCACAACTTGGGAGTTCATTATTTTGCTAAAACCTCAAAAATGTTTTTCAAAGAATTGAATTCTCACCCAAAAATATAATCACTTAATTCGAATTGAATCGAATCTGAATGAATGAAATATACAAATATATGACATATAAGTTCAAATTTTTAATAATTGATTTCATCGTACAGTGTTTTTAATTTTTGTATTTTCAACAGTGTAAATTTTCGATAAAAATTTTTTCGCATTGTAGCTTTTATAGTTTAGAAGTTAGCCATGTTATCCTATCGAAATTTGGACACCCATTCACATACTAATGATAAAATTCGAATGAAAAAGCTAAATTGGTTTATTTACCTTATTATCAAGAATAAAATACTAAAATCAATTCAAGAATAATTTTTTCTAATGTGTTCGTGAACATTCGTTTTCAATAGGCTTTTCGTAATATTTTCCCACAGTCTTCTTTTATTTGCTGATCTTTCAGGATGTAGATCATAAGCAGCTGTCATTTTGTTCTATTATTTTGCTTATTTGCAGGCTTCTCGGTATTATAAATAGTTTTACGATAATAATAAATGTTACGTTCAATTAGATTTATATTTCTCTTATTTTAATCGTAACTATGAATGCTGTGAAATAGACTAATCACTAATCCATTTCATTCACTAAATCGTAAAAGTGCATGATATATCATTCATTATATTTAAGTTTATATCCTTGATCTATAATCAATAGATTTGAAGGTCAATATTAGTATATATTTCCGCAAATTTTGAATATTAATGAAAATATTTCGTAAGGTCGTTGTTTCAAAATGGGTTTAAGTATGGGCGGAGTATTGTCAGTCTTACGCGGTCATCGTTTATTAAAAACAGAATTATAATTATAATCTCAAACAAAAAAGAGCAGAAAATTGCGGATGCTAATGTCTAATTACTATTTGCAAAACCTTTTAGCATGGCATGGATAAATTCTTCACTAGTTTTTTTGTTTAGATAGGAATTAATCTAACGATCAACATTACTTGCAACTGTTGAAATACTTTCCAAACTGACAAATAAAATACATATATCATTTTGTAATTGAATCATGTAATTTAAGTAAATTGGATGTGTTGAATATGGGTGTCAATGATTTATTTTAATGCACTCTATCTGATCAATTCAGTACATTAATATTTGTTATAAAATTTGAGTTACATTCCTTGGTTTGATGATTCATAAGACTAATCAGCATTCAGCAATGTTGGAATGGTTAACTGAAGAATTTTCTTCAAGATTTTCCTAGAAAATATGAATAATATCTCTATGGATTGGTTCAAAAGATATGGACACAACTTTAGAAATCATTTATTGCGCCAACTCTTTGTGTAAATAGCTTTTGAATCACCTGTAGGTGTTCGAATTTATTAATCTTCTTGTCGTGGTCTTGCTTTAGAATTTGATATCCAATCTTCAGTTTTCATCCATTATATCCAAATTAAGAATCTTTAAAAATTGCTGGTCACTGTCTGAATGGAAGTTGATCGTAATTTTTTCTTACGAAATCCTTTGTGATGAAGCAACCAACGACAGACAGCTTATAGATTCATATATTATTGATCATCATTTGGTTCTAAGTTCTTACTTCACAAGTTGAAGAACCGGACGGTCTTCGACTAGAGATACTAATGTAAACCTTAACCAAAATGATATGTTACAGGAAGCCGCAGGTTCAAGGCCGTGCAGGCTTCATTCAACATGGAGCGCACGTGGTAATTTAAGCATATATCAGGAAACTAAGACCCCAACACAACACCAAGAAACAACACAAGGAAAATCACACAAGGTATCATCAATTTCAACACAAACGCAGACTGACTTCCACCGCATTTCGGTAGCTACACAAACTGAAACAGAACACATCGAAGAATTCTACAATGCAAGGAAAGACTCCTATTCCTCTTCGTCTTCAGTGATCTTCGACGGCATCATTAATAGTTCGCTGGAACTGCTAGTTGACATCACTGACACCACCAATGACATTGCACGTTTAACGAGAGATGCGGAAAAGCTATTCGTCAAAATGCCAGTCGGAACTAGTAAATCATCCATATTTGTGAATATGCTTGTGGATATGATGTCTAATATTTATTTCAGATTTCGAAAACTCTGCGTTGAAAGCTAGTTTCTCTTTATCTTCACTGCCGCCCTCTACTGGCCTAGAAGGTTTGGAGCATGTTAAGATGAAAAATGAACGGCCCTACAATAGTCTCACCAAGAAAAGGTAATATTTTTGCATCATTGAAATATAAAAACAACTCAACTAAAATTAACAGTAAAATCATATGCGAAATTTCGATCTAATCTGCTTATTCTTCTACCTGTCGTTATGTTCCATGTTGATTATCTTTAGAAGATTGAACAAAACGTCAGGCAATAAAAAGCTAATCGACCACGGTCACAAAGCTCGAATAAATTACGTCTCAATAATAAATCAAAATATTGATTAATTGATTATTTCTGTACAAAACATAAATGCTTCAAATTAAACAAAAAATCTCGTTTTGCAGCGATTCTATTTTCCACACGTCATCGGTAGAAGATTCAACTATAATTATGCTTGGGAAATGATAAATTCTGACAATTTGTTTTCTTTTTAATTGAATATAATATGAGCATCATCAAATAGTTCTAAGCTTAATTACATAAAATGATTCATTTTCGGATATACTATTTCCGCTTGTCGGATTGCCATTAAATTTTAATTGGACAAGACAATTAATTTAAATATTTTTCGAGTAATTTGTTGAAAGTACGTAAAATATAGACAAGATAATGAGGATGCACTGATCAGAGTTCTGTAATCAGATTCCATTGAGTTCATTATACAAATTGGTGAAGTAGGCCGGTATTTAAATGAAAAAAATTAAATCTTGCCTGTGCCCTTAAAAAGGAACACGTTTGAATCACGTACGGTATGAAGATCATGAGATCGAGATACGTGCGGTCCTTTAAATATTACTAAATTTTTATTGCATCATCTGAACTCGAACGCTTTCAGCATTTCTGAAGACAATTTTTATTGTAATTTTTTGTATGCGTATAATTTTGTATTTCTTTACTTATGTGAGATTTGAATCGCACATTTATAGATTAAATTGTGGCATATTATTTTTGGTTTGCTCAGGAAAGACCCCAAACATGAGAACTGGCGAAAATCTTGGGGTAGTAACTGTGATAATAAAGACGATTTCTGGTCAGCAATTCAAGCCAATTATGATTATATTATGGATAATAACTTAATAGACAGCTGCCAGGTAAGTCAATTAGATTCGATATCTCTCAGATATGAAAGAAAAACTTCCGTAGGAAATCGATCGAGACATACGAACGCAAGCAGAAGAAACGTGGACTTTAAATCAGCTAATTTCACACTTCTCAGAGTTATGTTCCTTCCTTAACGACATCCAAGATACTGTGTATGGGAAAGCTGAAAATGTCACCAACTGGGCTTTGCGAACTGTGAGTATCTAGTATAGACCTACGTTTCTGCGGTTTAGTCAGCACTGCACGACTGTCTATTTGGCCTTAATAGGAAGTGTTTTTAAAGCCGCAAGGTCAATGGAGGAAAAGTTATCAGAGACCTCTGTTAGCCGATAGCGAAATTCATATATTTTTTAAAAATTTATTCATGCAACCAGTGGCTGCTCAATGGGGGCCTTCACTTTAGTCGAATCACAATGAATTAATTATAAAATCATGATTTACATGTTCAAATGTGGCCATTAATAAGTAGATTTATGCATCAACTATTAGAAATTGAGATTTTCGTTACGTCACTAATATTCAGTTTGAATTTTGACATATTATATTAAATTTAATATTTTATTTGTGTCGGCAATAGCAGATCTTGTACCACTTTGCATCAGTAACGTCCTCTTCTCTTGAACTGTTCTTTTTATCTAAATATTTCAAAACTATTTATGTTATTTGATTTTCATTGCGTTGCCGTATAATATAATATAAAATTGATAAATATACAATAGAATTGTTCAATAGAAAGACTGTTCCTTCGATTCACTTTCGTGCAATGATATGTTAGAATAAGAAGACGTCAAAGCTGAATTTCAGAAGTTTAAAAAATTATAAATCCTGAATAGGGGGCAACTGTAAACACGTGTTTCTGCCTTGCAGTATAGTTGGACTTGTGAAATAGTCGCACTTGTAAACCGCGAACGAAGCTTTGAAGATGGAGTTGATACATGGGATGCAGAGATATAAATCTGCAGCAGTGTCATCTACCATAATGCAGCCGAAGTGGCAGGTTTGAAGAAATACAGGACACTGTAGCTTCGTTCGCGGTTCACAAATCCGACTGTCTTAGGCTTGATATACTGTTCTGAAGACGCGTATCTACAGTTGTCGCCCTATTCAGGATGATGGTGTAAAAACCGACTCCTGAATTTGTAATTTGTTTTTCATATTCATAACTTTTATCGAAAATATAAACAATAGGCTAAATAAATCTACTTCAGTACATTACAGTTCTAAAAAAAATAAACTGATTTTTCGCACAACGTATCTACAGGCTGTCCGTTAATTTAGATATGTACAGTGAATAATTTAGAACATCACAATTATTGAACAGCCTGAAAGTGATGGAATTTTTTAAACTTAGCTTAATATTAATGACTGAGGAAACAACAAATTTTGCATTCCTGTTGTGATTAGGTAGCTCAAATTATAAATTTGTCTGCCCCTCTCTAAAAGAAAATTGTGATGGCACCCATGAAGTTGGTTCAGCAGAAACTTTTTTATTATTGTGTGAAACATTAGGGCCCACATGTTTTATAATCCAATGTTGTGATCTTATGAGAATTGACTACTGAAAAGGAGTTTCATTGTTCTGTCAAAATCAATGCACATTATACTGAAATATCCGCACAAAGAAATGTCCAAAATCAATTAATCATGCTTCCAAAAGAGAAATCTCAACCAATTTCTCAATCTTTATAAATATGAAAGGAAGCGTAAGCGTAGCAGTAAAAAAAGATTGCTACTGCTGCTTGCATTATATTTAGTTTTCGGTGAAGTGCATTCCAACTTCTCGCTTTTATTTCGAGATTCACTCATAATAAGATCATCGCTTCATTCCTTTCCCCTTCCGTTTTAACATCCTGTGTGGTGTCTATGCTCTCCGCTACGGTATAGTCACACTCTAAGCGCCGACAAGAACCGAAACGGTCAGCGGTCAAAGAACGTAAAACGTTACTCACTGAGACAAAAATGGAAGCAGAGACGTACACGAGTGCAGTCTCGGAGGGAGCAGGGGAATTTTCTAGCGAGACGTTGAAAAACATTTTTTTTGTCAAAGTAAAAAATAATGAGAAATATAAATAAAGCTTAGGCTCAATTTTACTTAACAGGGACGTACTAGCTGGAGTGCACTTGAAATAAGAATAATATTTTATATTCAATTTTATCCATTTTAGTCAAAATTTTGAATAAAATGGTATCAAAAATAAACGTTCATAAATCTTCTTCAATATTTTATTGAGAATTTTGCTTTATTCCTGGTAATACAATAAATTTATAGTTTCAACATTTTAAGAAATGATTAAAAATATTTTGTTATTTCTTACCAGTTCGTATACAGGTGTTTATTTAACTAGTCCAGTATTAATCTGTCTTAAGAATTGTAAGGGCTACAAAGTAATTTGAATTTTTCTACAATACCATTCTAATAGTAAAACAAATGGTTCAATGAGGAATGCTACAAACATGCATTCACAAAAATTTGAATGCTACGCGTTTAAATAGTGCTAAAACTGAAACGCGAATAAATCTAACTTGACGCACGGCCATAGGAAATAATTATTTTTAAACTACGTCAAAAAGTTCCTTTATTTTAAATGGCACACATATTGTTTGACTCCGGTGAATAGGTTTTTGACTTAAAATTACTTTTTTTCGGCGATTTAGGTAAATTATTTAATGAAAATATGTCACCGTTTGGAAGCTTATATCTCCTAAAATAATGATCGAGCAATAATAACGATAGAAAGCCTTATGTAGTACCACTCATCACGGAACCAGTTTCAATCCTTCATCTTCCAACCAAATATGGCAGCATAAAAATTAAAGATTTTGCGAAATTTCACTCTCTAAAAGCTTAAATCTCCAAATTATAACTGTGCATTAATGAAACAAACGCTTATAGAAAGCTTGTATAAAATCCATTTATTATTATTTATTTATTAATTATTAGTAGGCAGTCATTCAGATGCTACAGCAGACTGGAATACTAAATTTCAATATTCTACACCTGATCGTTTCGAATTTATGGGAAAAATTTCAAAAGACTGCCAAGTAAAGTGCACTTCCGGCTTGATGGATCTCAATAAAAACAAAATATGAGCATCTAGACGGTATACTCGTCCTAAGTACTGAATTCTAACAATCTACGTTCAATCGTTTCGGATTTATGCGGAAAATTCAAAGAATGTTTTGAATAAAGTGCTCTTCCGGCTCAGTCGGTAGCAATTATAATGCATGGTGTACAACTAGATATTATAAAAGTACTTAATACAAAATTTAAATATTCTACGACTGATTGCTTAGAATTTATGCGGAAATTTCAAAAAATCTGTCATATAAAGTGCACTTCCGGTTCAGCCGATTGTTACAAGAATAGAGGATGACCATTGAGATGCTACAGCAATTCCAAATGCTGAATTCCAGTATCCTATGGCTGATCATTCTGAATTTATGTGAAAAATTGAAAAAAAGTTTCAAGTAAAGTGCACTTCCGGTTTAGCCGATCGCAATCATAATGCAAGATGTACACTAAGATGTTATAGAAGTTCCTTATACGAAATTTCAATATGCTATGGCGGATCATTCTATATTTATGCAAAAAATTCAAAAAAAGTTTCAAGTAAAGTGCACTTCTGGCCTGGCCGATTCTTACAAAAATAGCAGATGACCATTCTGATACAACATCAAGTTCAAATACTGAATTTCAACATTGTACGGTTGATCATTCTGGATTTATTAGAAAAATTCGAAAAAAGTTTCAAATAAAGTCCACTTCCGGTACAGACGATTGGAACCATAATGCGAGGTACACAACTAGACCCTTTACCAATCTTAAATACAAAATTTCAACATTATACGTTGAACCAGTTTTGAGATTTGCGAGCTACGCACGTAGGAACATACGTACCGACATCAAGCCAAAAATAGTCAAAATGGATTCAGGGATGCTCAAAACGGATATTTCCATCAAAATCTCGATAGGTGAATTTTGTCGGTTTCACAATACTTGTTACTTTGTACAAGTAAAAATTGTGCGAAATTTCATATATTCAAAGTTATATCCATTCAAATAATCATGCCATAATGAATCAAATGCTCAAAGAAAACTTGAGTAATACTATTATTATAAAACCAGTTTCAACCCTTTATTTTTCAACCCTAGTACGGTGGTATAAAAACCAAAAATTATTATATATGTAGTTCTACGTCTTCGGTTGCGATACAGTCATAACTGTGCCTCTTTTCTTCTCACTAGGTGCATGAAAGTAAAATTATTCAACACCCTTTTCCCGACAAGTGTGCTGAAGTAGAATTATTCATAATTTCTCGGCCTTTTATGATATTTAAATGAACCAAATATCATGTTTTCCTTTAAATTAAGCAATAATTTCGCAGTAAAAATTGTTTTATATTAGATCTCATAAATGACAGCACTGAATTTATAATAATAAAGATAGTTGTTGAAGTGCTACTAATCTTGGCTACAAATTAGGAAAAATGACAATATCTCATCTTATTTCAGTCACATATGGAAGAAATGACTCGGGTATCACCTCGCCGTAAGCTTTTCAATGATCAAGCAAACAGACTGATGGACGAGATACCGGGGCTGCAAGATGAGATCTCCTGGCGTGTCAGTCACCTCAATTCTAAGTGGGAGCAGGTGGAGAGCGCACTCAGTACAAATGGTTGCTCCAGGTGTGAGCAGGAATCTTGTCCAGGTAATGCATCTGTAAAACAAAGACAGAGAAAATAACGTAGTACAGTTAGGAAGATAGATTATTGTAAATAAAACAAAATGCAGCTATAAGAATTGCGAAAGAAAAGTAAAAACATTCCAGCTGTATTGTTGAGTGATTGATTATATGAAATCAGAGGTTAAAGATTCATTATAAAATGATAAAAGAAAACTTGACAATGAAGACAGTATTATTGATTATAAAAATTGAGTACGTGTTCTATTTTAGTCTGATGTTCACTTGTCAAAATGTAGGCTAAGCCATGTATATAAAATCAGGCATTAATTTGTTTTTTAAGATAGACTTCAAGAACAATTTGAAAAATTAGGTCTTATTGAAATTTAACTTTCTGTCAAAAAACTTTGTTCTATCTATCGATAACACCTTGAGAATAATTTCTGAAAAATGCTTTGGTGGTCCTTGAAATCAGTTTAATATAAAATATAATCCTTAGTTACGATTTTTTGATGTAGCATAATCTGTTGCTTCGCTCATAGTCCAAGAGCCCGCTACGAGAATCATATGAAAGGGTTAAATGTTTTTAAAATGATAGTATATATCAACATAAAACGAAAATGGGCTGTGTGTCAAGTTTTAACAAATTGAAAATGCAAATTACTTGGAAAGCCGGCAATCATCACCAATTTTGGACTTGATTTTTTTTAAATCCACTCAATTACAGAACTATTTTTCAGCTAAATAGAATTCCACACTACAAGACAATATTTCAACTTGAAATTAAAAATGCAAAGAATTGAAAGTATATTATTGAACATTTTTGTATTTCTAATCATGAGTCCCAAGTATTTTGTAAGCAATTTTGTTTGTTTTCTGCGATTTACTTGATAGATAAAAAAAATAATAATAATAACGTTTTTTATTCACTTCTAAGTGTTACATACTCACTTCATGTTCCGTAATTAGGTAGATTGATATTCTTGTACTGTAAATGCAATTACTAGTTGAAAACAGATATCCATGGATGTTAATGGAGGATACACCACACGGCAGATTTTTTTGAATTGAAAATTGGTTGCGATAGATATCCTAGTCTATTTTCAATTGCATGAAATTTAATCATTTCAATAATGCGGAACTCAATTAAATAGTCTCATGTAGTGATATTGTGGATGTCTATTATCAAATAACTAAAGAATAAATATTTGAATATGTAATACTGATCTATCTGCCGAATATAAATTCTATGTATATCTAAATAATTATGAAAGTATAGTAAGTCTTGATCTATGTATCATATATAATTTATGGAGGAATACGGCAGTGTGCCGGCAAAAATTTTCAGTACCCCTTTAATACAAAATATTTGTAATTTTGTTTATCTAATAAGTTTTCCAATTACTTAGACTCTTTGGAGGGGAAGTAAAATCGACGTCAGCGTTAGCTGCGGATATTTCAAGCACATTGGGGCGATGTTTGATATTTGTAATACACGCGTTAATTTGAATTTTTCAAAAAAATAAATTTAATGAGTTACCGGAGATACTGTATTATGAATTGAAAACGTACTAGCAGGAAAAACGAATGTAAATTTTATAAATTCCGGATTGAAAAATAGAAATAAGATCAAGAAAATCAATAGATAGCTGCATTAGAGAGGGAAAAATGATTACTACCATAGCCTTTGTTTTTGTAATAAAAGTAAAATTGAAAATAGCGGACATCAGAAAATTTATAGGTTTTTATAGACAATTATATATTATTTTTAAATTTAAAATGATGACAGAAAATTCATTAAACAAGTTTTTCATGAGTGTCAAATCAATTTTTATCCAAAATGCGATATAAATGAAATTCATGTAATAAACCACTTCTGGTGGAAGCACTATTCATTTTATAGGGTATGAAATATCCAATACCAAACTACCGATAGTTTTTTTTTTCTTATCGTACTATGATACTGTGCTCATTTATACTAGCAGTAAATCTAAAAGCACCTATCTTTATATCATTAATCACAAGAAGATTGTTCTAGAAATCTAGTTTTACGGTTTAAATTGACGATAAAATCTGCTTCAATGGAGAAACTGTAACTAAAGCCACATTCCCACCTCTATCATAATTATAGTCGTAAGGAAATTCGACCGTTTCCAGCTCTTGTCATAAGCATAATATTTTGTTCACAACTTAATTTGAAAAGTAGTGAAATATATTCAAAATGATTAATAATTAAATTTTACTGTTCTATAGAAATAATACTACTTTGCTGAGGTAAAAAATAATACCCATGTTAAATAACAAATAATAAATAATAAATGCATATATAAAATGTAGTCAATTGTATGTGAACATACCATGAATCTTTGAAATATGTAATAACATTATATGAAATAAATCATAATTTATATTGAATTACTTTGAAAGTTGTAAAATATCCAGAAATATTTAAAACAATATTGTTTTAATTTATTTGAGAAAATATCGTAATTAGTAGTGATTTCTAGGCCACTGAATTCATCAACTTCATGTCGATTTTGACATTTTGGTTTTTGATTGCTTGGTGTCGTGTTTGATAATTTGATTTATATTCATATTTTTATATCTATAACCTTTCTTTCTATGACAAAAGTAAATAACAGTAGTGAAATCAATAACGCTTCCATGAAATGAAATAGCGCTACGTATATTCATCTCTTTCTATTTATGCTTACGACAAAAAGTTTGGGCGCGCCAATCTTTTATGATTGCGACTTATGACTTACGACTTATGACTATGACTACGACAAGAGCAGGAAACGCTCCAATGTTTTCGCGTTTGTCAAACTCTCAAGGTTACGACTTAAGACTTATGACTATGATTATGATAGAGGTGGGAATGTGGCTTAATTCATAAATATGCACTTTTGCAAACTCATGTCATTTCACAAATACACAGGGTGTATCAGGACTAGTGTAAAAAAAAAATTAAAGCATATTATTTACATCATTCTGAGCAAAAAATGTCATATGAACATATATCCTATTCTTTTTGATTACTAAAAAAACTAAAATAAACGAAATCAAAATTTTACAAACAGCAGCAAATAAAAAAAAAAAAAATAGAAAATCAACGTACTTTTGAAACAAAGTTAGAAACAATGAAAAACAATGCGAAATTAATTGGAAATTGACAAATAAATACAAGTAATCAATCACTAGGAGGTATAATAAACGCCTCAGCTGACATTCGTAACTACTCAAATATAATTAACATAGTTTATAATTCTGTGATTCGTCGATGTAAAACTTGCATCCGAGTTCAAGAGGCATATTTTGAACATTTAGTATAAGACATAAAATAAATATATTCAATGTTCACATTGTTTCTACTGCTATTTATGAAATTTTGGTCTCTTGTATTTTGGTAACCAAAAGTAATAGGACCTATGTGCATATAACATTTTTTACACAAAATGATGTCAGGAATTTGCTATTATTTTTTAAATGAATTTTTATTTCATAATACTATATGAAACGTCTTTTTTTAAATTTTATTGACATCACTTGACCAAATTTTCATTGAGTATTAAGCTATAAATCTGGATAATTTGAAATTGAACTTTTCAATTGCGATGTCCCATTAAATTATATTATCAATTTCCTCAAGAAGCGCCCTTTAGTTCATAAATTACTTGGCACTGCTATTCAATCGCTTTAGCTTTCTACTAAGTATATTATATTGTCACAAATTTTATTGTGATTTAATAATATTACAGGCTACAGTACTCTTTTTCACTTTACAATTCGTCGCATAATAACAAAATCGCTGACCGTAAGTTTTATTGAATGATTATTCCTCATAACAGCACACGTTGCTTCATATACTCTTTTCTAACAATAAGCTAGCACTCAAATATCGGACAACTCAACACTCCGCAACAATGAGCTAGCATTCAAGTATCTGACAATCCAACATCCCGCAACCATGAGCTAGCATTCAAATGTCTGGCAATCGAACATCTTGCAACAGTGAGCTAGCATTCAAATGTCTGACAATTGAACATTTTCCAGATTGTTCGCGAATGCTAACTTAGATCGTATTTACAATAAATTATTAAATAAATAACAAACTTCAATAAACATAAGTGTAAACTAATAACTTGAGATAATATGAGTTGGTATTTCGGATTGTTTCATTTTCAACCAACAAATTCATTGCTCTCAGGTCATAGACCGGTAATATTTCTGAATAATAAAATTGCAAGATTTGTTTTTTATACAAATATTGAATCACTGTATTTAAAAACGATCCTAGAGTCGAAATATCATACTTTGTTTTAATGGGGTGATAATCATGAGAAAATCTGTATATTTTAGAACCATCCAGAAATGCTGGTTTCCTTAAAAACTCATTTTGTACTTTTTCGAGTTTTAACAAACAATTTTTGACTATTGGTTTCCATATGACAAAGGCATATGTTAGATTTATACCTAGAAAGTTTCAATAGATTGTGATTTCCTTTTGCCGCAGTTTCTCATTATTTGCCCCAATTTTCTACTAGCTACTAAAATTATATTATTTAGTGGCTTTCAAAAGTAGGTTTCGAATCAAAAGCTATTCCCAAATCTTTAACATAGTCAACTCTTTTCAAACTTACATCATTTATCTTATAATCAAACAACACACGATCTTTCATTTTACAAAAAGTAATAATGCAGCATTTATCAATAATATTCATTATAATCTTTACATCACGTATATTACCAATTCAAATAACAATTTATATCGTCAAATTTTATCAAATTAACTAGATCATTAAAATGAATAATAAAAAGTATTGGATCCAGATGTGATCCCTCTGAAACTCTAGAATTAATTTCAAACCACTTTGAAAAAACCCCATTTATTTTTACTCTCTTTTCTACCGGTTAAATAATTTGCCACCCATGAAATTAGATATTTTGCCATATTATACATCTCTAGTTTTTAGTTCTATTATAAATAACATTTAGTTGACTACTTTATAACTTCACTTGTTAATTGAGACAAATTCGTTAGTACATATCGGCCCTCAAGAAACCTCTGTGTTGATATATATCAGGCAGAGCTGGGTAGTATTCGAATACTTTGGTATTCGGATACATTATTCCAATACTTTTTGTGTATTCGGATGCTGTTCCCGAATATTTAAAAAAAATTGTATTTGTTATCCGTATCCGTAAGATAATTGTGAAAGTATCTGTATTCGAATACTTTCTCTTCTCCACGGATACAATTTTATTAGATATTTTCCCAATGTGTCTCTACAGCGCTGACTGTCTCGTGTCGTGAGGCGCAAGCATCTGGAGAAATGACGGACAGACAAATTTCGTTAAGATATTTCAAGATAAAAGAACAAACATGCAAATACTTAATGAATATCCGTTGTTAAAGAAGTTGTCTCTTAAATACTATACATGCCTGCCATCTTAAGCACCAGTTGAAAGATTATTTTCCTTTGCAACTATGATTGATGCAGTACGACGAAACGCACTCATCGATGAAAATTTTGAAATTCTTATTCTGACTGAGGCAAACTCTAACAAATTCCATCAAAATAATTGCAACAATTCAATATATTTTTTTATACATGGTTATAGTACGCTTAATACGCGTTTTTCTTGAATAATCATTCTTTTCACTTAGTTATTCATCCCTTTTAGGTATCCGTATCCAGTATTCTATAAAAGTATTCGAGTACAAGTATTTTGAGTACATTTTCTGACAAGAGTATCTGTATTCGTTATTCAGTATCCGAACGCTATTGATTGTATCCGTATCCGGTATTCGGATACATTTTACAAGTATCCGTACCCAGCTCTGATATCAGGGAGTTTTTGCAACCCTCCGCAATTGATACGATAACGCTAACGTGAAAAACTATTTTTTTGGGGAATGCTTGCTCAATAATGCTAGCTTGAATTACAGAGTACTCACAAGAAACTTCAAGGATTAGTAGGCATCAATACAATGAACATATTTTGTCAATTTCAGTTCAGATGCACAAAGAAAATCGTTTTTGACGTTAGCGTTAACGTTTCATTAGCACAAATTTTATTGTGATTCAATAATATTACAGGTTAAAGTACAAATTCGTCGCACAATAACAAAATCACTGACGGTCACTTTTATTGAATGATTATTCTTCACCCCCCAGCTTTATATACTCATGTCCAATCATGAGCTAGTATAAACTCACCTACAGAAATATATGTACATATAGCATTATTCAAATAGTTTAAATAGAAAAATCATTGCCTGCTTATTGTTAAATTTCATGGTAAGCAAGCAATAATTTATTGTTTAAAACCAATTAGACTATATCATATATTTCTGTAGGTGAGTTTAAAGGAGCTTTAATTTAACACCCACTTGGTTCTCAAAATTTTTATTGGCGAAGCTAACAAAACCACTTGTACTTTTTCGGAGCTTAGCCCACTTTTCACTTTCATATTTTTGGTGGGATTGTAATATTTCTAGTTTGTTTAATTTATGTAACTTCTGAATAACCATCCATGTTTTTATCCATTATATGAGTAAAAATAATTATCTATTGAATGAAGTCGCGATAATAAATTACATTTATTGTATTACATGGGGTTTTTAAAAGTCTGATTAATTGAATCCAAATTTTGTCTTTGTCAGATAATAACATTCATTTGGTCGAAAAAGTTATCCCAGATATCTGATGCATACATTATTAAAGTTTGATTATAAGTATAATTTTTCAATCTTTTTGAACTGAATCTACTGGAGCTATTTGTTAAGGAAATGTTTTTTGTCATTTTTTCCAGATATAGAACATGAAGTTCGGTGTCTTCGAAAATGGGTGAAAGAAATGGAATCGCGATTACAACCTCTGAATTTCCAGCTGGAATGGACTATAGCAGAATTGGAGAAAAAGGCGCTGGAGCACATGGTACGTACATAATTTTTTATTCCGAATTTCTAATCTATGGGATAGTATTTGATTGTATTGAGAAATATAGTGAAACCCAATTCCTTATGGCAGCTTATTCCAAAGTCATTATCAATCGAGAAAAAAATAAAATTTTGCCAGTATACAAATTTAAAGTACTTTCACAACCAAATTAGAACATAGCATGAATTTATGCCAGTTTAAAATTTAAAGTGTGGCCTACGAGCTCAATAATAACCATTCACAACCAAAATTTGTAATCATCACACTTTTGGTCTGAATTGCTAATGTGTAAGCTCACATCTCACGCTAGGTACGCTGATGTATTTATTCAACACGTATTTTTTGACTGTTAAATTCAAATGCAAACAGAAGCCAAAGCTTGATTTGTTATTTTATAAAATAATTGTATTTTTTTTAATATAGAGGGAAATTATTGAATTATTGTGGCAATTTGATGCAAGTTCACAAATTTTACAGATCTAAAAATCCATAAAAAAATAATGAGAACACCTAATTTTTTTTTTTAATATATGTATATAATCAATAAATATAAGTGAAACTTCTGTAGTATCTAAAAAAATCCAAGCGATTTTGAAAGTGGCTGTGAATGCTACAATTTTAAACCCTGCGTAATTTAAACGCAAAGTACATGTTGAGCAGAGTTTATAGTGGATGTGAATGCATCTTTACAGTTTTATTGAGAAGTGTACTCATTCCTACCAAATATATGGGTTAAATCTGTCGTTAAAACAGTATTAACTTTAATTACTTGATAAAACTTCAAATTTATAGTATAAAAGAATCTTCAAATCGTAAATTTGATTGTAATGTATAGAGATGCAATTAAATGTTTTTTTCTCATCATTTGTGAATTAATTAATTCATTTGTGATCAGTATATCAAAAAAGTGGATTATAGTCATTACTCTTAATAGAAGTTAGGTCAAAATTTGTTCTCAAGTTTTCGAAATAATTTTAATTTAAAGATAAATTTCAAATGCTTTTAGTATTGGAAATTTATTTTTCAATTCTATTGTGTTAAAAACAATCGACAAATTGGAATAATGTCTTTATCTTCGTTCTACAAAATTGCAAATTTATTCTTTTGTTGCTTTCGTATTTAAATGTAACAGTTACATTCCTTTTGTTTTTATCAAGTATTGCAACTGAAGAATGGCAAATTTGCATTTGTTATGTCCCTGAATGGGCGAAGCAATCACTAGCAAAAAAAACTATTGTTTTTATTAGTCTCCACCCGAATTATTGCAACACAACAATGAGCTAAATTCGTAGGTATGAAACCTTTAGATTATAAATAAGATATAAATTCCAAGGTTTCCAAACATGTTTTAGGCCTATGTCCTGATTTTAAAGTAGTAAATTCTAATTTTGCGATACATGCATTAGAATTTTCAATAATATATGAATTTCAAACCATGGCTTTTCAGTTTTATCCAAGTACACATGATAAAGTTAATCAAGTCATTCAAAACGAGGTTGAGATTTTCAAATTTTTGCTTTGAAGGATTTTTAGGAAGCCTGAGAATTGGAAAATATATATTTATTTTTATTTTAATTTAAACATTTTTAGCGCATTTTTACAAAAAAATATGCTATTATATGCACTTTAGCTGTCTGGCTGGCTGGCGTGACGCTGAGATCTCAGCAACTACAGCACTTACAGACTTTAAACAGGTACTAAATGAAAGATGCTGATTTGTAGATTTGCTAGATTCTCTTATTCATACACCCAGTTTTGGGTGAAAATTGAAACAAAAATTGAAAAGGTAATCATTGCTGAACTATGCATAGTTGAAATCTGAAAATTGCTGCAAAGAATGAGCAACATATCAGTAATTGAATCTTACACCCGAAATTTTGATCCGATATGGGTTAGTACCCATTGTAGGGTAGAAACTATTTATTTCAATATCTCGCGAGTTACTCAAGATATTGACATGTGGTTTCCGATGTTATTAGTATCACAATGAGTTTGAATTTTGTTTTACGATCAATTTAGGCCAGTACATGACCACCTGTCACTTATTTTCTTGAATATGTAGCTTTTGAGGTGATTTTCAGGAATTTTTTTTATATAGCTTTAATGAAGATCAAATTATTATTTTAGGGTACAGCACATGACCTTCCATCAGTCAATAACTAAACAATAAAGATTAAAAGGTATTTTTGAGTTTGTACGTGCTCAAATTATGTATCTATCAAAAAGTCAACTTGAAACTGGTACTAAATGAAAGCTGCTGTTTCGTAGGTTCACCTAAACTGCTTGATTTCAAGCTCAGTGATTGTGGGAGATGGTAATTTGCGAAATTTCTGAAGTAACAAGCATTCATAAGCTGTCAAAAATGCGCTTTCATCATCAAGATGATTCTTTAATTTTTTTAAAACCTTTGTAAGAAAGTTTGAATTATTTCTTATTTTGTTCACTTCTTCTAGTGACAAATTAAGAGGAAGGAATAATATGGCTATCAGGTTTATATTTAACGCATAAATTTATTTGGAGAAGGGAAGAACTGTCTGTATTCTTGAAATTTTGTTTATGTGAATCTATAAACTTGCAGTTCCGTTTTGACGGTTAGATATCTCAATTTACATGAGTAAAATTGTTGCAATCCATCTTTTCCTGTTTTTAACCGTAATGGTAAGGATAGGATTCGGTAGGTACACATATTCAATCTGAAAGGAAAATTTAAGTAAACAACCTAAAAATGTAATCAATGCAAGTAACGTAAAAGTCATGAGACTATTTTCGCAACGGTAACGTACTATATAAATGATTCTACAGTTGAACAGGAGTTTCAACTTTAAAGAATAACGTCTAGGTAAAAGCATAACAAATATTCAACAGCCTTATTTAAATAAATATGTTTTATTGGGATATAAGTTCTGTACATTAATTAGAAACACAACGTTTCGACAGCAAAGTGCTGCCTTTTTCAAGTGTAAAGAAATAGTAATTTTTCAGGATATTTGAGAAGTTTACATTTCCAATTTTGGGCTGAATTTCATTAAATAATATTGGAAATTAAAATGATGTGTATTTGATGAACACTTATTCAACTGAAGATATATATTTTATGATCAAAAATTATTTTAGTCTCTCAATTAAGAAAAAAGGGAAAATTAATATTTAATTATTTATGATAATATCTGAGCCATTTTAAATTTGTTTCTAAACATTGTTTGTATTTATGTTAACTCATTTGATTTCCCTATTTGTACATATTTCATTTTTGGCATAAATTGTAATGCAAGTTGCATGCCTGTAGACGAAAGAGCCTTCCTCTCAAAAAAAAAAAAACTTGAACATAATTTTCCGTCAGAACTAAGATCATGTGAAGTATTAGGAATGGTAATACAGAATTTCATCCCAACTTCTCAGAATTCTGTGTACGGAATATATTGATTAATCTGATATCAACTGTTGCACATTAAATATTCTATTTTTTGTTTTTATTGTATTAAAAATTGTCTTTAATGTAGGCAACTTAATATTCAGAACTTTATAATTCTGGGTGAGATAGAAAATTATTTAGAGTACTATGAACAATATTATTTGAAATTGAATTCTTATATGGAAAGGGAAACACCCTCCTAAAATTAAAGCACCTATTAAACTATGTTAGCTCTTGTAAAATGAAATTGATAGTAAGTCTGACCATAAATTTCGCGTTATTTTTTTTCTTTTGTAGTTGGAATAAAAGAGAATCAATTCAAATTGATCGTTTGAAATATCTGCTGCATTGTGATATTTCTTTGTTTTGAGTAGGTAGTATTTCGTTCCATAAAACAAAATAATAGCGCTATGAGATTCTACTTGATTAAATTCCATTTGCCAGCGTGTATTCTACTACAATAATTATTTCTCATGCATTTTCTGCATCTAAACAAATGTTTTGAAACTTAGGTGAAATAGAGCGTATTATAAACTGTGAAATAAATTCTGTCATTTAATATTGAATAACTTTTGATTGGGAAAGTGGTTCAATTAATAACGAAAAATTTGAAATTGAAGATGATTTCGCGAATCTTCTGTCGCTTTTATATTGCATTTCAGTTGTATGGTTATGTAACTACGTAACCTTGGAAAATGGGACGTATTTTGAATTAGTTCACTTGTATATTATATTTATTCATATGCAATAAGAGCTATTGTCATAGATAGTTAACAAAGCGAACCAAATTTTTACTGAAAAATATGTTCCGGTCAGTTGCACTTCAGTCATTCAAATTTTATAAAATAAGTTTGATTATTTATAAAATATCACAAGTTTTTATTCATACTGTTATAGTAAACTTTCAGAATTTATATTATTTATTAATCAAGTAGAAAACAAATTTTCACTTATTTATTTGAAAAAATATCAAGGAAACAATTAATTCCTTGAAATTGAAATACTGGTTAGCTATTTGAAGAATTGAAATTATATTCTGTACTGATTACCAAAAATATCCAAGAATACTGATTCAATTAATATCATCTACTATTATAAACATAATACGAATAAATTGATGTTTACGGGCAAATTATTGAATCATTGTAGGATTTTTTTATTATAAATCAAATTCGCGGAGCAGAAGGTCATTCTAACACTTGTTTTTTAGAAATAAGACAAGCCTCAAAGACTAAAAAAATTAATAAGATACTGTAACGCAATATAGTTTTTTTTAACCTCATGAATCAATAAAAACACAATACAAAAAATGCTGTCTAATTTAATAGATTATAAAAAATTTCTATGAACGTGAACAAATTAATTTGAAACATGATTTAGTGGATTGTGTTACTTTTTTTTCTGGTTTGTATTCTGGTTTTTGCAATTCAGGGAAGTTAGTTTTTTATTCTGAAATATAATCTGAAATAGGTGACTTTTTTGGGTCAATGTAATCAATTTCATCTAAAGCTCAAGTTGCTAACATGATTGACCGAAAAAAAAATATAATTCATTAAACAGTCGAATCGACTGAAGGCCAGTAATTTATTGAATCAGTATTTTCAATTTTTTTTTTTGGTCAGTATCAGTACAAATGGGATTTGCGACCACATTCAAATTCAAGGAACATGTTTATTGATGAATTTAAGAAGAATCATTTATTTAAGAAAATAGGAGGGAAATATTAAAAACGATATGAAGATAAAAATTAGAAATTATTATGCTGTTTCTGGGTATGTATCTATATGTAGAACTACATTTTCTTAAGAGTACTGAACGCCTGGTTTTTAAGTAATTAATTATTGAAAATGTAGTTCTACATATTCATATTAATCAATTCTCGTAGAATATCTGAAATCATTGGAAAAGTATTCTGACGTGCAATTTTGTGAATATTTCAACCTGAATGATCGAAAATATTAAATATCTATCAGCCATACTTGAAAACAAATGACATAAGTGAAAATATTGAATCAATAGCATGACGTCGCATCCATATTGTAGTTCTAATGCGGTGTTAGACTATATGCTATGATGGTTGCGTATGTCAAGATAATTGGTAAATATTCTAGATGAGCGGAAATAATATTTTGGTTCTAATTCTGAAGACGATGATTAAATAAAGTGGAATTAAAAGAGGTTTAAATAATGAACAACATTTATTACAAAAAAATGTATGTAACTAGGAAATATTTAAATTATTAAAATGCAGAAAACGACCAACAATGGAAAAATTTAATTGAAATTAATTAATTGCAGAAGAATATCACAGAAATCAGATACAATAGTTGAAAATGTAACAAGTTTAATATATACAAATATAGCGATTAAATAACACAAACGTCAAACACTAAAATAATGCTGCAACTAAAAATATGTATAGTCCGAAAATTACCAAATAGCGGAGATTAATTAGCTGCAAAAAAATATCACAGAAGTCAAATACAATTGAGAATATATCAAGTTTCAAGGTGCCAAGTTACTTAAACTTTGCAGAGTTGGGATTTCAGTCAATTTAATTTTATTTCTTTTCTGCTTTGCAGTTTCGGCTGCACCTCAGCCATCCTCGAAAGCACCACAATTTTATTTTATTACTAATTATGTGTTTATGCATGTCAAAATACTTACAAAGGAATTATTGTTTAAAAAAATTGAAGTTATACATTTGTTCAAATTGATATTACTATTAAAAAGCGGAAAAAAGAGAAATTTTCTATTGTCCTTTGCCACACCCGACATCTATGGAAGGCGTTGGCTAACTGCATGTTAAAAATCGTGCGTGCACGTATTGTCAAAAAAATACATATTGACACTGGTAGAAGTTTGTCGATTGTGGTGTCAATCAATTAAAATTGTGCATCACGCAAGGTGTCAACAATATAAACAAAAATCAAAAAGGAACATGAGCCTAGATCTGAAGGATATTGTTGTAAATCGTGCTAAGCGCTATAGCATCTGTCTTTTCATTAATATTTTGTTTGTCCTGTTTTATATACAACATCTCTAATGTAAGTCTTTTATTTAAGTTTACTTCACCATGAATAATACTAGTTTCATCAAAATTGAATGTATGACCTGAATCAATGCAATGTGTGACTAGCGCACATCCCGGCGTATTTTTATTTAATTTTTTACTATTTCGTTTGTGTTCATCCAGCCTTGTTTTTAAATATCTTTTAGTTTGCCCTGTGTATTGTGCATCACAATCATTACACGGTATTTTGTATATTAAATTGGATCTTGAGTTTTTATCAGTTTTATCTTTTATTTTGGAGAATAAATTGCCAACTGTTTTGTACTGTTTGAAACAAATTTCAATTCCCTCTTTATTTTCGAATACTCGTTTGATCATGTAACTAACGCTATCTATGTAAGGAATTGTGAAGTATTTAGGCTCATGTTCCTTTTTGATTTTTGTTTATATTTTTGACACCTTGCGTGATGCACAATTTTAATTGATTGACACCACAATTGACAAACTTCTACCAGTGTCCATATGTATTTTTTTGACAATGCGTGCACGCACGATTTTTAACATGCAGTTAACCAACGCCTTCCATAGATGTCGGGTGTGGCAAAGGACAAGAGAAAATTTCTCTTTTTTCCGCTTTTTAATAGTAATATCAATTTGAACAAATGTATAACTTGAATTTTTTTAAACAATAATTCCTTTGAAAGTATTTTGACATTCATAAATACATAATTAGTAATAAAATAAAATTGTAGCGCTTTTGAGGATGGCTGAGGTGCAGCCGAAACTGTAAAGCAGAAAAGAAATAAAATTAAATTGACTGAAATCCCAAGAAAACATCACTCACATTAATTATATATTATATTAAAAATGTAGGAAATGAAGAGATAAAGAAGAAATCACATAAATAAAAATTTCACACAAAAACTGTGAAATATGTGAAGTGCTGTGCTATGGAACATTCAAAAAATATAGAGATATTATCAACAAAAATGTATGAACAAATAATATTCATAATGAAAAAAAGTAAATTGAAAAAATTTACCTTCATATATTCGAATTTAAAGCCCGTATGACACGCGTTTTGATTTACTCAATTTTTCGTTCAATGAAATTATAGAACTCGTCCAATTTTGTTCAATGTTTTCGTCAATTAATTGCGCAGATTATATGCGCACTATATCGCATTGCGCTATCAATGGTAGTCAGAGATAAAAAATACATTCGTATTATTTAAAACAAAATTAAACAAAATCAGAGCAGAAAAAAAGAAATAAAGGGAGCAGAAACTGGCTACTACGTAGAGAAACGAACGATGGTATTTTAACAACGTTGAAAGAATAATTGATAATATAAATTCGTTTAGAAATTATCTAAGATTGCTGAATGAATGTTTCCAGAATGTTTCGTAGATTTTTCATATTTAAATTAGTAGCTGCAACTAATCAATTTCCTCCACATAACCCATTTTTGACATTAAATGTTTGACAGCTACACCTTGTTGGTATGATTCTCAGAAAGTGAAAATAAAGCACGCATGCGCATGCAACAAAAAATTGAGATACGTTGCATAAAGGATTTCTTGCTTTCATTGATTTAGTTCATAAAAGAATACAGAAAAATTGATTACAAAACATTGACATAGAAATTGTACGAAAAAATTGAGCGTGTCATACGGGCTTAAGACAGTGAATTTAAAATTGAAATTAGAAGGTATTGTAGAACCACCCCCGGATAAGCTCTGAATTCTAGCAGACAGCTGTTAAATGCGCTGTTGCCATTTAATGTTAGTACATACATAATGGAGCTAATCCGATAAAAGTGATCTAAATTGAAGTTATTCATTTACATGTTTATATTTATTCATAAATAGGCACATTTAAACAAATAATTTATTATTTAATAATCATTTAATTGTAATTCGATTGGGGTGGAGACCACAAAATACCGATTTGCCATTTCAAATAAATAGGAAGGTGTGAGGTATAACAAACTGTTTATGAATATAGCACAATATGTAAGGCAGTATGTCTTGAGCACCGCCTGCTAATTAATTCAGTTTGTCGTTTAAAGTTATAATGTATACATAGTAAAACATTAATCGAAGATAGAAAATAGGAACTAAATAATTATAATTTGTAATTTGAATATAACCGAGTACTATAAACAAAAACTATTAGTCACATTGTTGATATTTTATTTATGTTTTCCGTCTGTTGTAAGAATTCGAGTAAAATTGACTATTTATTTAATATACTGATTAAACAGGTTTTGAAAATATGGAGCTCGTATACAATAACCTTTTAAAACGAATGAATAATTCAAACTAGATAACGATAAGCACAGGGAAAGGACGTACCAAAAGTTCCATTTATTATAGAAAAATTCCCATATTATCGTGAATCTATTTTTAATATAAATGACTTTAGTTGAAAACTGTTTTGTATTCGATCGTAAAAAAATATATTGTACAATGGTGCGTTTGCGGTAAAATATAGAAGGTATGTTGTGTTCCACCCTGGCTCAATAGGAGGTCTACGTATTCTAAATAAAGATAGATAGGAAACAATAAATGTTTACACTTGGCATATTTGAAGTAACTCCTCCTCAAAGGATACTAGCTTCATTTGCATTGACACCACTGGCGTCACATCAATTTATTATTCGGGGGAGTCAATTTTACACAACAAAAGAAAAATATTTGAAATGTCAGTTTCATTAACAATAGAAATGTTTTACACCTTAACACAATTTCTGTCCAACTCTTCACGGAATGCCACAATAGCATTGAAATCATAGGCGCTACTCAATTTATTTTTAGGAAGGAAGCTAATTAATCTTACGCAATGTTACAAATTTAGAAATTTAATTCATAATTACATATTTTAAGTGCATTCTTTTCACGCTACAATTGTAATGAAACCATGGACGTCAACTGGATTTGTTTTGTGGTGGGGGCACTTGAAAGTTATTGTAATAAATACAATTTTGAGAAATGCCATTTTATTTCACACGTCAATTTTGCTCCCCACTCGCAGAATAATTCCCTTCCAAATGACGCTTTCTATGGACGCCACTGTTTAATACATTTCATACGTTTGGCACTTGAAATCTTTTTGTGATAGTGTTTATATTACTAGTGTATTAGTCGGCAGGTGTCGAAAGGTAATGTAGATAAATCCGTTTCATAGTCTGATCCTAGTTTTGTTTTTCTGTGTTTTTCTGGTGACGTGAGTTGTAGTGCTATATTAGAGTGGAAGGTGTCGCAGCGTGGATATACATACAGTCAAAAAAAAGTTATATTCAAATTTGTGAACGTGAGTTATTGCAATTAAAAAATTCACCAATTATGGTATCACCCTATTTTTCTTACTATTAGGCCCATGTTTCCTCTATTTCTAAACATTGTAATTTTTCACTTCTGAATATTGTTCTTTTTTTTATTTACCATGATGTGGCACTCTCTCAAATATGTCAGAAAACAAACCATGAATTCGTATTTAACACTATTTAATTAGCCTTATTTCGAACTCCTCATACATTTTGTCCATAGAAAAAGCAATGTTATTTATAATTAAATTAGTGTATTTCACGAAAATACGAATCTAAATGAAATAATGATATAAGGGCATGTAATTTTTCTCCGCGATGCTTTGTGTTCAAGATTTGTTGCCCTTTCCACTCGGAGTTTATTATTTTATAGAACCTGGTTGGAGACGCGCGGTCCCACAAGGTAGTTTGAAGTTTGAATTTATATTGAGTCAGTCTAGTCGGCAGTTACCGTAGTCTTTCGCGAAGAATCGGACGCCGGTTTTGTTGGTCGGTCCCTGTAACCGCTATACTGTTGCTCCTATAAACATTCTGTTTGGTTTGAATATTTAGTTTGCGCTCAGAGTTGGCACTGCCAACTAGGCAGTATACGGGAAAGTGTGGTGTTTCGGTTTCACTCTGATAATAAGTGATCGGCGGTATTTGTGAGGTGTCATGTGGCGTATCCACGTGCAAAGTGCAGGAGGGACACAGGTGCATTCGACATGCTGACGAACCCGGTTTCTTAGGCTCTCCATTCTTATGCTGTCTTCTCGTTAAAGTTTTGCAGCGGTTTCACGCAAGGTGTGTTTGCGAACCTAATTTGTTCTTTGTCACTCTTAGCATTGCATATTATTGTTAAGTGACTTATAATTACTTACAAAAGTTCTTCTCTCTTCACTTGTTTTACCTTTTGCACGTGTTTTCTAATCTTCGAACTTTGGGCTATTTATAATAATGAATAAGTTGGAAACTCTCCGTGGGGTTAACGCTTCTCGGAAAGCTTTTTCTGCACTAGTTTTAGTGCTTTTGCACATATTATTGCTTGGTTTGCTCTATTTCTTCCAGTGATCTAGATGAAATATCATTTGATTGACAGGTAACACAAAATAATTCTTCAGAATTTCGGAAAATACACCTCTGAAATGTTTGATTACAGATAAGTACAAAATGTCAATATTTTATCGTAATGATAACAGAAAGCTTATTTGAATCTATAATAATCCGTTGGAAATTGAACTAGATTATTTGTTCTGCAATTTAGGATAATAAGGCATATGGCATTCACACAAATTGTTTCTTTCACTTTGATTACTGACCGTTCCTTATTTAATTTGATTATTGCGAAAATTGTTTATACATCAAAGTGGAGTTATTATCCATACCTGTGTATGAGTTTTTTATAACATCGCCCTGTTATTCGTACTGCCGATAAATATGAAGATTGGAGACATACAGACTTTCTGACTGATTTCACTACGCTACTATGAACTACATTGAAATAATTTATTTCAATTAGAGGCATTTGTGCAGCTGTTGTAAAATAATACGTGGGCCAGTGCACTTCCATGACCATGTGGGCATTAAGAGAAAATTATGTATAGCATTATATACAGTTGTTTGTCTGTACATTTGAAGTTAATGTTCTCGACGTTTTTGCATCCTTTTTTATCATAATTCACATGGAAATTACTGCTAAAGAGCACAGTACGTAGCAAGTGTTGCTGATCACACTTGGATACTATATGCTAAATTAGTGTGTCCCAGTTTCAAGAGGTTGAATAGCTAAATATATTCTGAACTTGCTAGATGAGTGCATACTAATTTTTTATTGGAACTGTATGCCAAACATACCTCAAAGATGCTTTTTGCTTCTCTGAAGATGAAGAAATGACAGAAGCTTGTGGAGTATTACTAACATACATATTTGAAAAAAAAAAAACAGTAGATATTTCAAGAAAATTGTCCATCTGTACAAAGAATCAGGCCCAGACTACATTGATCCGATTTTTCTTCGGAGCTGATGAAAGTCCGATCTAGAATGTTGTCGACCACATTGTGCTCAGAAAAAAATTTAGTTTGTTGGGCACAATCGTGAATGATAGATTCGAAGTAGTAGCACGAAATTCATCTGGAGCGGAATGTAGTCGTCTTCTAACAACTCTACATATATGTGTATATGTATTTAAAATCCGGAGCATATTCCGTTTTTAAGTTCCCGGATTGTGTGTAAACACGAACAGAATTTAGTTTCTGGACCTAAACAGGGAATTGTTGGAAATTATTTATACTGTAATGCAATCATTGGGGAATAAAAGGAACATTAGTAAAATGAAAGACCCCTAGATAATGGGATCTTGCACGAATTTTTTCTTACATCTCATGTGGAGGATGACTCAAAATATTAGACTATTATTTTATTTTTTCATCATTTCAATCAGAAGATATCAAATAAAATAAATTCAATATTAGTTAATTCATCTTACAGCGGAGTACGTAGTAAAACCGTAATGCTTAATATTAGTTCGATTGAATATCAATCATAAATCTACTTATGTTACCTTTAAAATATATTATCAAATGTCTTGAGGGCAAAAATTAAAATTCAGCTTAATAAATTACAAGTCAAGCAGCCAATCCCAATAGTAAAAGTCCTAAAAATCTTCAGATGAAGTATCAATCAGTACAGCAGTTTGGAAACGTCTACTTATGTTACGATCTAATATCTTATCGAACATCTGGAGGCAAGGATTTAAATTAGGTTCAATGATTGATGCCACAAAACCCAATAGAAAAGTATTAGAGTCTAATCTGATTGAAAATCATTCAGTACTTCCGGTTGGGAGAACCTACTGCTATAAGTACTTGACGAGGAGAAAAATATGATATAAAAATTCGTCCAGATATCAATCATTTCGGAAGTTTGGAAACGTCTATTTATGTTACAATATCAAATGTCTTGGAGGCAGACTTAAATCAGGTCCAATAAGCCAAGAAAGACCAAACCCAGCTCTTGGAGTCTTAAGAATTAGTATTAAAGTGTTCTTCGTGATCTGGATTAAAATATTTATCATAAAAGTGTTTTGAGTATCTCGATGAAAAGATTGGTCCGTAGGAGATGTAATCTATATAATGAATGTGAAGGCACGAGCCATTGTGCTCTTATAGATGGAATCATCGACAAAAAGTGCTCCAACTGTTAGTTTAAAGCGCGAAGCGCAGTCTATTTAGATTGCGGTTAATAAATGACTTATTGCGGTACGAGCACAAGTCATGTTTTTCCTTAATACCTCATAGTCATAGCACATCCTGTTTGAAATGAATAATACATAAAAACTGAAAGTTTGGTATTTGTTATAGAAATGAAACTTTCCATAGGTAATATCATTTTTTAGTTGCAAGAAATTATGACGTGACCAGCCAACCATATACAACCTTTTCGTAAACTGATGCTTGAGCTCAATAAGAAACTATTTACTAGGATCGAAAAGATCTTCATTGGAACAGCGTCTCATTACCAAATGAAGTTTAGTATTAAAAATAGAAAATGCTGGGATCCAGTCACAAAATAAATTTGTTATCCCAAAGATCGAACTGTTGGGACATAACACAGATATCATTCAATCAGCAATCAATTTCACTAAATCTACACGCAAGAAAGCAATAATTATATCCACCTACAGTACAAACCAGACTGCTAAAAATAACCACAAGAGGAAATACCTAATTAAAGGAATGATAGTATTTGAAAGAAACCCTGATTAATTGTATCTCTTTCTCTTGATGGGAGAAAAGTTTAAATCATTCGAATGATCTTTCAAAAGAATCTTATAAATGTTGGCTCAGCGATTTAATAGCCTCAGGAAATACTCGTACATATCTGATTACCAAACGGAACCCCGATTTTAATACTATTGCAAAAATCTAAACTATTCGAGGAATCTTTAAAAGACATTTAGTAAATGTTGGCATTGTTACAACCTTTGCATGAAATCGTAAGAATGAGTTCAACAAATAAACCACAATTAGATAGTCGTAATCTGAGGCTAAACATGCTGAATAAATGATGCTAGCTAACTGTGTTACTTTAAGAAGAAATGATAACGATGAAACAGTTTTTTCTGAGAAGCCTCAGATTTCACGGAAACATGTCATTAATATGACTGGCATCTAAACAGTTTATTTGTAAAAAGCGAAAAAAATATTGCCAGACACTGTTATTCCATTGCGAATAGCCATAATTTGAGTGAACAGAATTTGGAAGAAATTCGACGTGAACAGAAAGAGGAAAACAAGAAAAAAGTTTTGTTTTGTTTTATTGCAGATTTATGGGAACAGAATTACAGCCCAACATGCAAACTGCAAAACTTTAGTCATAATCTGATAATAAAGACGAATTGAAGTTTGTAGCAAAATTATTGAAATCACCATCCAAATGTTTGAAATAAATCTTATTCCACTTGAGAATATTCCTATCCATGGAACACTCCATCCATTAGATACTAGAAATATAAGACTTTTTCACCCTTAAGCCTTAAAAATTAGTTAATTCGAATATATAAATCGAAGAGTATAAGAATATTGTTTTATTCTTTTATTCGAAATAAAGATACTTGCAGGGACTACCTCTCACAAAAATTTTGTACATTGTAATTGCCATATATGTATTTCCTCTGATATACCTGCATTTCTGTACTTTAAGACCGAATTAATTTCTTAATTAATTTGATTCTGTAAGTTAAATTGTGGCATAAACGATCTTGGTTTTTCAAAAAGAATGGATATAATGTATTACAGAAGCATCTATAAGTTAAATAAGGAGGAACAAATTCACCAAAGTTCGAGGTATTTGAACAACTGAGCTTCCCAGCAGGATGAAAACATTGAATGTAAAGCTAAGATTGAACTGTGAATCAAACCAGTGGTTAAAGATAATGCCCAAAAGCCTGAAACGAAAATAAAATATGGAGTCAAAAACTGTAAGATGATACAACATTTGAACCATCATAGGGGTCAAAAATAATACCTGTATATTTTTGATTAAATTATAATTACAGTAGAGATTATTCCTTATAATCTAAGGGAGTAGGTAAGAGGGGCACACCCGAACTCGGCACATTTAATCTTCCAAAGGAACATCAATCGGTTGGTGGTAATCCTTATGACCAACTCGGCACATCTTAAACAGGTGTTTGCAGAAAAATCCATCCCTATCTATTATCAGCTTGAGAACGCTAGTCTAGAATCAATCCCAGTTAAACTGTAATTGATGATGACAATGCTATAAAATTTATTTGGAGCAAGTCAAAAACTACTGGTGACCGTTTTCAATTAAGCGAAGCATAGTGGCGAGAAACTCAAAATTTAGGACTGTCTGCAAAATATAAGAATAAAAACGGCGAAATCGGAAAGTGTATACGTTATTGTTTCGGAATGATATTTTTAGGTGCTTATTTGGTTAGCCATTTTTTTTATTTTCGAGCTGTTTGAAATTGAATCTAACGATGGCAGACTGAATAGGTAAGTTTTTAGATTATCTAATCGAAACTTATACATCATAAGAAGCACTTATTCCACCTTCAGTACGATTTTTATTGTATGATGTAATTTACTTTTTCATGATTTTGTTTTATTGTATGTCAAATTTTGTATGATAATGGAAGAGTGAAGAGGGTTTTATTTCATTTAAAAACATTAGAATTCCTATTTCTCCTCTTGTTCAGGTATGTGAGTCATTTCATAATCATCAGAGACTACCTGCAAGTGTGCCGAGTTGGGTATCACTGCAGATACCTGAGATACTCGTATGTGCCGAGTTGGGGAATCATTAACAGAGACTACCTGTAAATGTGCCGAGTGGGGAATCGCCGGGTAAGGGGCGGCCTCGATCTCGGCACCAAACTACCTGTTTCTTCCGGCGATTCCCAACTCGGCACATTCGCAGGTAGTCTCTGCTAATGACTCCCCAACTCGGCACACACGAGTATCTCAGGTACCTGCAGCGATACCCAACTCGGCACACTTGCAGGTAGTCTCTGATGATAATGAAATGACTCAGGTACCTGAACAAGAGGAGGACTGAGCATTCTAATGTTTTTAAATAAAATAAAATCAATTCTATAGTTTCTTTTTTATAATCATACAAAATTTTACATATAATACAAAATCAAAAAAAACTTTGCACTTTCGATTAACACACCGCTATTTCACTTTACCAGATAAAGCTTTCGATTTAATTTACTGAATTTATGTTGCTCTACAATCAGTAGTGTTTTTCCAAGTTGGCTAGTTATCTCGCGAACTTATTTCTTTGATGTTGTTGTTTGAACTGTTAGATTGATAATACATAGCTACTAAACAAAAGATTTCAATTCATATTTTTCTTAGGTGTTAAGCCGATAATAGGGATGGGTTTTTCTGCAAACACTTGTTTTAGATGTGCCGAGCTGGTCATAGGGATTACCCTTGACTGATGTCCCATCGAGAGATCAAATGTGCCGAGTTGGGGTGTGCCCGGATCTTCAATCCTCTACTCGAACTCGGCACTATACTATGGATTAGGACTAATGACTTAATCTTTCTACCTGAGTTCATGTTCTTGGTGCCGAATTCGTGTACGCCATAGGTAAGGCAGTACATGAGGTGGAATCAATTTTCGTCATCCTTTCGGGAGTTACAACCTTCTTCCAGAAATTCTACTTTCGAAAGCATTCCTTTTATTCACTTCGCCCAGTTCCTTACATTTCTTCTATTTTCTCCTTTATCTTCATCTAATTTACGGAATGACCTAAAGTTATAGGGAGCTGTGTGGCAACTGATGCAATATTTTACTAGAAATCGCCAAATTGTAATGGAGTCACCACTTTTCAACAAATTAGGTCGTTTTCTTCTCACCGTTTTACATAATTGCTTCAGAATTTCTGGTTTAATATTTTCGTGATAAAAGAAACATTCCGAATCGAAAAAACAGTAAACATTGCTGTACTGTTACTCTGATTCTGACGCACTTCTTCAGCTTGTTATTCATAATAAGAGGGGTCTTAGATTAATCGCTGAACGCTCTTTGAATTATTGCAATGTATTCTGGATTATACTTTTTGACAAAATTTAATGTAGACTCTTTGTTAATGTGTTTCCTTCTTGTACAATTCGATGTTCATACAACAATCGATTGAGCTTGCTCATGTCAAGTTGTTTGATAAAAGAAATTGGTGAAGGTTCCATCTAAAGTGTGAATACTCTTTGTTGACAGATACTTTCGGTACAGATCTCGTAACATTAAAACCATTTCAGACGTCAAATACAGTTCTTGAGAGCTTGAGGAAAAATATATGTAAACGATGATAATCCAACTCTGACTATATTTGAAGACCAGAGTTTTGATGAATTAACTATTAGTTGCTTGTCAAATAAGTTGACAGTAACTCCATCAACCAGTTCTTCCTCAAAGTTGTTGTTTCCTAAAAATAATTGGAAAACTGGATAATCTAATTTAGTGTAATTGAGAAATGCTGTTTTTAACGATACTGCTTTATTTATGTCCCTTGAAAGACAAGAATCGTGTAACCATTCGTTGGAAGCCAGTAAACCATACTTCCGTTGTTGGATAGGGGTAAAGTAATAGACTTCAAACTTGACGGCTGCTTGATAACCCACCAGTGCTATGACAGAAGAACCAGACAAAATTTAACATGGGGGCTATTCACCCGCACATCCCTACGAGCTGAAATCTAAATTCGTTTATTTGCTTTGGGAAATATTTGGGGCGATAGTTCAAATGATCGCTTGTCATAACATTAACCAGGATTGTATGCATAGCTTGAATCAACAACGAACCAGAATTTAGACTGGATAATTATTTACAGAAAGATTACTGATACCAATAAATAAATTTGAGATATTCAGTGTGTTTTAAGGTATTTTTTGGAAAGTAGGGTACCGTTCAAAAGAGCATTCTAAATCGGTTTTTGAAACTGTGTCATCTTGCATCTATTTTCAAAGATGCGAGATTGGGAAATCTGGAAATTTTTTGAATAATAGAGACGCGTACAGATCACCGGAAAAATATATGGTCCTTGAAATCGGAAATAGTTATTCATAGATTTCTGCAGTACTATCGTTTAAAGTCATTTCGATGTTAAAATTCTTTATATGACTGAGACTTATTTGAAACTATAACCTACAAAGTTGGATTTATTGGTTATAATAATGAAAAATTTCATTGTATAAAGCTGTCATTTCAAGAAAGTTTATTTTCGTTGATCTCTAGTTTGGGAATCTTATTGTCTTTGTGCTTTGACCGGGTGACCTACCATTGAATTCTGGATCAGTTGGACATAAATAATCCAATCTCCAATAGGATAATGGTGTATGATTCAGTTCGTAACCGGTTTATGAACTTGTATTTACAAGTAATGTACAAGTTAGTGTCTGGTTTAAAGTTTACGAGCTAGTTTTCGCTTATATTAGTGTCTTCGTAAGGATTTCTGTAAATTTATAGTATGGAAAGTGCCGGTAAATTAGTTTCTGCTTTTAGTACCTTTCTTCGAACCAATTTTTAACAAAATAAACGTCATGTCAAGATAAAGTGGATGTCCATTAAAACTGCAAAAAAGGACAAAACATTTTTGGTTATCCTTTGTTATATCTTTTTTTATGTCATTTTTGCAAGCGAGAAGCCCAATATTGCTCAACCCAAACGCTTTGTCCCCTAAATTTGCAATCAAATATATATTTTCCTTATTTCAATAAAATATTGTCTGAAAATAGATCTATAATTGGATAATATGATTTATAAGGCAGTCACAGTATTTGAAACTCATGTGTATTATTAAATAAGTTTATGGTCCGTACGTGACGAAACTATGTTTCCTCAATGGACACACATTTAATGTAATTTAAGAAGTTCGTTGTTCGTTGGTGTTGTTGCTCGTTCTGTAGGTGGACTTAAGTTCTTGAGTATGCTAACTATACCATAATAACTCGTGGCTGTAAATAAGAGAATATGTCATTGGCATCGGGTCATTCAAATCTAAAAATACGATTGCTTCATCACATAAAAACGTTGAACATAATTTGGTTACAATTTCAAATTATATTAAGCAATCATAGTTGATACTGTTAGGTCAATAATTTTCAAATTATTTTACTACGTATACGGTTTACGACTATTGTAACGATATATTTTCACTTAAAATAGGTTATAGTTATGATATCTATCGTAAATTATCGGGACCAAGTAATAAATTCTGAAATCTGTTCGTTGAACTAAAAACAAAGCTGATGTGAATTCAGGTTTTCTCAGATCTCATTGATAATCCCTGTGTGGACTCTTCATTATAATATACATATTTTTTTTTTTAGTTTTATAGTAATATTGTACTGCCTAATATAAAGTTACAATTCATCATCCATTATTCTTATCCCTTTATGGAAATATGGTGTCCGGACTCCTAAATCCAGTCTAGTGTCTCTAAAATCTTTCGTAGTACCTGTACACTTGTATTGTTTTGAGAATGAAACCTCAAGAGAAGGATCGTGCACCGCGGTATATTTTTGTGTGCCCAACTCTTAGTTTTGATGATTCTCATTCTTGAATCTGAGATCACGGGGTGCTTTGCTGAGCCTTCGTCTATTTCTGAACTGCATTGCATGAAGGTTATCCAAGTTCAGAATCCACAGCAATGAAGTATACTCCACACAACTTGAGTTCTCTTTGACCGTCTGGCGGCTGGCGCTGCTGTTTTTTCAGATTTCGGTTTTTTTGTGGGCGTCTGTTGGCTGCGTATTATTAATATATTCTTATTATTAACTCGGAACAAATATTACTGAACTTCCTCTATGCCTGGAATTTTCTCCGCGGAGGAGATGGACAGTTTGTTTGAAACAAACATGGAATAAAAACGTGTTATTATGTACAAATTTGTCGAGTAGAATTTCTCTTATGGTGAATGAATTGAGCACAGTGGAAGAGTAGAAATAACAATCCTTTTTCGTGCTTTTCTTTATTTATAGTTTTATAAATAATTGTAATTTTAACTTAGAAAGCAAATATAAACCCATAATGGAAAATTTTGTGCCGATCTGCCGACAGGCACAGATATAGACTTCAGTACCAGTTTTTTATCGGACTCTGTATAATTAAGTTATAACTAAGAAACAGGAAACTCTAAATTTTCTCCTTTTTAAAAGTTGCAACGAAATTTAATCCGTTCTCAATATACCTACAGGTGATTCATTGATCATTTAACAAACTTAAATATATGAACAAGAATGAAATGCCCTCTTTGTGTTCATTGAAGAGTTAAAAGTCTTCGAAAAGCACCACTCAGTACTAAATAAAAAAGATTATCTTTAATATCAAAAGGTTGAAAACTTCTTAGTCTACATATAGGCCATTTTCTATTCAACAAGTCAATTATAAATGTGATCAGAAATTCTAATTTATTTTAATAATATTTATTAGACATAGGACGTTTCGGGTATCAATGCACCATCATCAGCTGAATTAAATTCACTTTAAACTAAAGCTGAGCAAGAATAAAATTTAAAAAATACTTTTTACCAAAGAGTAGCAATAACATTGCAATTTAATTATTAGAATTCAACTACATAGTAGTGTTAATAAATTTGAATTGCACATAATGAACATATGCGAAATCCTTGAAAATGAAGACCAAGTTCTCGAAATGAGAGTCAGCGAGCGACTGAATAAAACAGGATATAAAAAATCAAAAGTCAGGATTTTTATTGAAAAAATAATGATTTTTTGGATTTTTTTCTTTTTTTTTAGTTTTGACTTTTAAAGAACTATTTAGAGAATATTTTCAATAATTTTTGTAATTATTTGAACTGTTTCGTTGCATAACTGCCTCAAATTGACATGGAAAATGCGTCAAGTATTTCACGAATTTCAGGTCGAAGCATGTTTGAAAAACTCCAATAGTTTATTTATATAATTTTTTGCTTATTTTCAATTCTGAGTTAGAATTGTTGTTTCTGTTTCTTATTTTCTTATCGTTTTTATTTTTCTTTAAAAGAAAATATTGTTTCTTGATTAAAATCAATGATTTTTTTGAAAATATCACTTGATTAAAATCCTAATTTCAATCATGATTCAAATCAAATTATTTTAATCATCTGCACCCTGGAATAAAATAGCGTAGGGAAAAAACCATTCAAAAACCGCAAGAAAAATCATCAAACTCAAGTTGGTAACTTAGAACTTCCTGTAAAATTCGTGGCATATTAATTATAATAATAATTATACACAAAATATTACCTTCTATGAACTTTATAGATAGTAATGGATTGAATCTGAAATCTTCAATCTATTACTGTGAATAGAAATTTTGTGTGTAATTATTATTGTGACGATGAATCTCGGAAATTCTGATATATTTAATTTTAATATTGATTATAAATACATCGAAGCTCTTAGTATTGTTATGTTTATTGCTTTAAAAGGAATTGTTTATAAACAAATAAAAATCACTAGCCAATAAATGAAAAGAAAATAAAAGTTTTATTCTTCGAAGTGTAACTAAACAAACACTACACTTGTTTCATTTACTACTATTAATCTTCAACAACAAAGCCATATATATTTATTTTCAATACTTATTTATTTATTACACAATATTTATTACACAATATTTATATATATATATATATAAATATATATATCACTGATCTCTATATAACACTGGATTGGGTTTAGACCGTATTCTGGCATCTGAAAGCGGCCCCGGTTGAACGGCGGCCTTGACAGTAAAATTGAGGCTTTGTGTTCCTATTCGGCGGCAAATTCAAAACACTTATAGAAGACACTCGATGAAATTCAAAGTATAATGCAAGTAAGATGAAGAAATTATTCTCAATATATATTAAAATACATACATTAATAATCAACAAAAGTTAAAAATTGTTATAATAGTTGAAATATTTATTAATAGTTAAAAATATTTGTGAACTTTTTAGTGTCAGTGTTTTAACTATTTTTTAAACATTGTAGTTTAGTATTATTTAATCCGTTCAATAGTTTTATAAATTTTTGTTACCTAAAATTTAAAACTATGAATTTACCTATATGAATAAATGAAGTGCATTTCTGCGATAATATTGCCTATTCAAAACTAATAATTTTAAATATCTACTACACATGATAGGAGAATAATAATACATTTAATAATCAAGATTTTATTGTTCCTAAGTAAGCACAAATTTGCAGTCCAGCGATTAATTTTGTGAGCAAGATATTTTATATTAAATTTGATATATTACTTAAATTTGTTATCATAACTTATTTGTGCAGCGTCAAATTTCTTAATGAATCGGCTTTATTTCCGCAGAACATGCATTTGAACACCATGATTTAAAAATTGCGTCCCAACACCATACTAAACTGTCACCAACATATGTCACCAATTGAACACAGAACCTCATTTTTGCCAAGATGGCGACATTCAATTGGGGCCGCATTCCAGCGACCTAAACCCAATCCAGTGTTATATTCAGATCAGTGATATATATATATATATATATATATATATATATATATATATATATATATATATATATATATATATATATATATATATATATATATATATATATATATATATATATATATACACAGATGTTCGTTTCTAGAAATGTTCTAGATTAGTCGAGAGCACGTTACTAGAATTTTCGACCGTACGGGGCGGTGCGGTGCGATACAAAGAGTGACGAGAGGCGCCGCTCAGACAGGGCCAGATTCAGGGCTTATTTTTTTTCACGACTTATGACACTTTCGCACATTATAAATACATTGAAGTTCTATAGGAATTCAGTAAAATCCCTGTTGTCAGAAGTTACATTTTCAAGAAAAATGTGTACACATCAGTGTTTTAATTATCAAATCATAATGTACACTTCAATATAAATCATTTGTATTTTATTTTCCTCAAAAAAATTACTTCTGACAACAGTGATTCTACTGAATTTCTTCAAGAACTTCAATGTATTTATAATTTAACTGAAAAATGAAAATTGGAAATGTTTACCGAAATGTCTTTAACTTTTTGATATTAATGTTGAGTCAGTATTTCAAAAATTCAAGAAATTTTATTTATTCAACTACATTTCTAAATGAATTTCTTATTGTAAATTAAGACATAAACATCTACTATAGTTACCCAAATTGTGCACAATTTAGAATTTTCGTAGGTTCTAGTGTTGAAAGTGGTTATAATAAAGCTTTTTGTCAATTGAGACATCAGTTAATGTATCGAATAATGAATTTTCTACAAACTAAATACGTGGTCATTTTCAAATCCTCAAAGTTCCTTAATTAAGACGATTGGAATATAAATGTTCATATAATCGCGTCAATTTCATTCTCTTAAAGTTTGTACATTACTCTGTATAATTTGTTATTGGATTCTTTTATGTAGTGATTTGAGCGTGTAATAAGTGTATATCAAAAAGAACAAAAAGGTGCTTATTACAACTGAGTCTGAGTTTGCTGGAGACAAACAAACATGCCTGATTATAAGAAACGCTTTTTATAACTCTTCTAATTACTATAAATCGAGAAAATAATGATATATGTAGCAGCGCATAAGTACACAAACAAAAAAATTATATTTTTCGTCCAGAGGTAATACGTAAAATATTACTTAATGTACAGGTCGAGGTACAGGTGGACGGAAGTAATTTTTATTTGTAGTTGACATTCAAGATTTTTGCCCTGATTTCGAGATGAATGATTTAGTAATAAATTGGGTACTGGTATAAAGGTCAATATGAAATTTGCACATTTCATGTTCATTAAATATGTTTGTGAACAAAATTATAAGGAATTGAATAGAACTAATAAATAAGAAAATGATTCGATTAATAGTACTGGTGAATAATCAACAAGTAGCCAGTATAAATTATACGGTACGCAAAACAACAAAGTATTTGATTTGCAGTATCAATACATTCCATTTACCCTCCATGTACTTTAGCTGTTAACTTTTGATCCAGGATTTTTTAATCAGCAAACTGCCAAGTAGGTATTCTATTCTGCACTTTCTACATAATGAACCAAAGAATCCGTGACGACGAATTTAAACAAAATACAATATTTATACAAAACACAAATTCCTCGTAACCATAGAGAGAAATCCTTAGATCACGAATAATGTTTGCCCTAAGAAATAATAACTATGTTGATAATAAACACTACCGGTACGTGCGGTGAAAACTTTGCAAAAATATATTTATGGCCAGTGCTTTTATGGAAGAAAATTTCAAATTTCATGTTTCTAGGGAAAAGATTATGATTATGTATTGCAAAAACAAGTAAAGTTTTTTTAAATGCAGTAACTATTAAATATTACAAGTACGTTTAACCAGTCAGAGATTAGCAAGAAGATATATGAAACAGGAGTTACAGCTTCTAAGTTATGTGGAAAGTTTTTGAGAAATACATCAAAATTTATCTTGCTATTAATTATGGGAATTCAGTCAAATGTTTTAATATTTCTCTCTACTCTACAGCTCTGATCCTACGTGGACATCTTTTGGCGTGAAATAATAACGTGAATAATATTGTATATCGAAAAAAAAAGTTTGCTGTTACACACTGCTGCAATGAATACTAATTTTAAAGAATTAATTGGATAACGTAGAAAAACGAAAGAAAAAGAATATTGCCCTTGTGAGAGATGACGTTTTATTTAAAACTACAAAAATTTATTTGTGAATTACTTATACTTGAATATTTGTCGTAAATAATATTAACACCGAGACAATAACACTGAGCTAAAAAGATTTAGGTGCTCCTCCACGGTACCGTTTAACGTTTTACACTTTGCGCTCAACTCATCCAAAGTCGCTTGAGAAGTATCCAATTAAAAAATGTTTGGATGACTGTATACACATTGCATTTCATAAAAATAATGCGGAACAAATTTTAATACCAATTCAAAATAACAATGGACAATACAAACAATTCGTTCTAATTGTAAGATGGACTCAATTGGACCATAATTATTCAAATAAATCCATTAATTTCTATTTTCACTTTGTCGCATTCAACTGTTCAATCAATAAATCAAGTAATTACATAGACAATTATTCTAATTGTTGAATTAAGTTTCTATTTACATTGGACTGTTATAACAATGTTGTAAAAACTGTGAAGAGGTATTTATTGCCTTTTCATTTGCAATTGAGTTAAATGTTTCTTGTATGGATGACAAAATTGCTAATGAAGTCATAAACAATACAACTTTCCAAGTTTTAACATTAATTAGGTAAGTCTATCTATAACAATCGATTAATTCATTTTTTCTAGTTACATTTGACGTTATTCTTTGTTGTTGATATTAATTGCTCTATTTTCATAATTTATTTAAATTAACTAAATTCCTTACTTTCTCCGAATCCCTCAGCTGAGTAATTCGGTGTGATTTAAGATTTATCGCAATTATCTCTAGGAAAATCACGTACGAAAGAACATGCATTGTAAATTGTTGCTGAGTTATGTGCGTAAGCGTCTAATATCACGACGAAGAGAAATGGTAATAACTTTTATCTCCAAGTAGTTAGCCACTTGAAATGAATACATAAATCCTTTTCAATTAAGTCTGAAAAGTTGCTAAATTATAAATGACTTCAGAATTTTCAGCTACGTGATATGTCATGTCCCAAATACGTCGTTCGCAGCTGACAAATTATTTGTAGAAATAATTTCGCGGAACCCTTTCTCAGAAATATTTTGATCATTTCTATTCGTATAAAAAATGTGTATTCACAATTTTTACGGAATATTGTAGAACAGATTTGATAAATTCTTTATATTTTTTGTATTATAACACAAATAAATTCAAGATGCTTCTGCTGATACAGAGTTCATAAAGGTGCTACCGTGCTACATATTGAAAAATAGAAATTGCAAGTACAGGAAGGTACTTGCTGTACATTTGAAACGATAATATTAGCATTTCGTGCTTATCCTATTCATGGGTGCCCACAGTAAATTTTCACATGGGAGGCCAGCCACGTGTAAAATTACATTAATAAAAAAAAAGCTAATTATTTTGGCTATCCTACTTCAGTATAACATAAACTTAAAACTTAGAGATTCGACCCACTGCAAATTCATTAAATGTAGTCATCATTTTATTGATTTAATTTTTTTTTGACTAGTCATAACCCCAATTTTTTGTGTTTTTATGTAACATGCTTTTTTTATTGAATAGTCTAAGATTAAGTACAACATGAGAATGTCAAAATCCAGGAGGAGGAAGCGGTTGCTCCCTTCTTCCTCCGGGCACATAATTTCACTTCCCAATTTTCATTATACAAAGACAAACTGTTTTAAAATAAGTTTAAATTCAAAACTTCGTAAGTAACAGATGAAGTAGTTTTTCTTCACATCGAATTAAGTGAATTAAGTAATTTCACCCGAAAGAGACCTTTTTTTCTATGTATATGCTTCACTAGTTTTCAAAACCTTTGGATGGTAGGGTAATTATTTTTTTTGTACCTTTTGTTATAAAATAGTTTCTAACTTTCCTTCTCATTGCATGCTTATCTTGAGCGTACTTCTATAAGCAAAATACACTACAATTTCTTTTTGTTGTAAGCTATTAGAAATTAAGACAATCATCTAAATAAGAATAAAAATCACTCAAACAAGAAAGCGGACATAGAACGAGGATCAATAAATAAAACAAATGATGTAAAGATCTGCTACAAGCGCTGAGTGCTCTAGTTTGATTCTGACTGCTCATCAATGATCTAATCAGTTGTGTGTCGATATGAACAGCAATTAATTCATAATGAAATGACTGTGAAATGATTCGGCATCGATAGTTGTTGAAGTAGCTGGACTCATAGGCGTACACATCTCTAATCAAATAGAGGCAAAATTGAAATTAATAACTTGGATATATATCGTTGAATTTTCCAAATAGGAAATTACTCTTTTAGTGAATATGTTATTAAATAAATTTCACAAAATAACAAATTCAGGAGTCAGTCTTGAATAGGGCGGCAACTATAGACACGTGTTTCGTCCTTGTTGGGACTCTTCAGTACAGTCTAACAAGCCTCATATAGTCGGACTTGTGAACCGCAAGGCGATGAAAATAAAGTTAATACATGGCATGCAGAGATATAAATCTGCAGCGGTGCCATCATGTAGCTGAAGTAGCAGGTTTGGTATATGTAATTCTCATAAAATTGAATTCTAATACATGTCCATATGTTTAATTTTAATGGAAATGATCTTTACTATGTTACGATTAAAATCTTGTTTACTCTGCAAAGATTTTGTAGGGTATTTTTTTTGTAATAATCATGAAGATATTTTTTTTTTAAATTATGAAATTGATTTCTTTTAATAAATCCGAAGAATTCCTACAAGATTTTTACGAACTATTCATTTCTTTAATGGATCGAAAATCAATTTATAGAAAATTAAGTATCTGTTTATAATTTGGATGTACTTATCAGATGAATGAACTCCAAAATTGGATCTAGAGCAGTTTGAAGCGATCCAGTTTTAGTGTTACATAAAAATCCTCCCAAAAACGTACGCCTATGGGCAAAATAATAGTAATAGTAATAGACAATTCCTCGTTCATAACGGATTCACGCGACTCGGGTCACGCAGCTGGCCACCGTTTCATATTTTCGGTACAAACAAAAAATAAAACATTTGGGTTGAACTATCGTACAAGGTACGCTGCAAGCTATCAGGCTTACCAAATGACGTACGCAAATGCCAGTAATCAGGACAATTAAATTTAACTACAGGTCTGATGTTTTTTTGGCATTTTTTGGGGACCACGTGCATCGTACAGGGTAGTATAATGCTATCAATAAAACGAAAATAGGATTTTTAATTATCAGCAGCAGATGCGAGAATAAAACGAGGGAATAACAATTATTTCGAGCCCAACCGGATATTGTGCTGCAAATACAAATAAGAATATGAGTCGCGCAGAGCATACTGTGTCGCTAACATATCTCTTGAACCACGAGCTACTTGAATATTAATTTTTTGGTTTAGGTTTAGTTTCTTCACATTTCGTATTGTGTAAATTAGAAGCCCACATCAAGTCAGGCTATTTTTGTAATCTCTAAAATACTTTTTTGCAATTAGTTGAATCATAGTTTTAATTTTAATTCGAGTCTGTCCGAAGTTGAGGTCAACCCCACAACCTTCGGATTATAAAGCCAGTATCTTTAAAATTAAACACGTTGATTTAATTGTCTTCATTATAGCGCTATATTTATTTATACCAATCTTTGTTTAAGTAGCGTTTGAGTGTTTAAATTTTTATTTTTAAACGATTCACAGCAGGATACTTAAAAATTTTGATTGACATTTCTGGACATCTTGATGAGTTTAATAATTTGAAGTCACGATTAAATTATTGTACGTATTTTGCCAATTTTTTTTTACTAATATCAAAGTTAATATTCCTTTCAATTTATGATTAATATCAGATGTCTGTCTATATTGAGTTATCTCAATCATTTTGATTGCTGTAAAATAAGTCAAGCAAGAATATAGCGTTTGACAGATTAAATGATGGTTTTTGCTGTAAGCTATCATCTGTCATTGTTTTATTTATTGGTCCTGAATCTCATTTTGTATCCGCTTCCGTGTTTAAATGCATTTGAAACCAATTTCGATTGTCTTCGTATTGTGCGGGAACAATTCGAAACATTTCTGAAAGTAATTCCTGACGTTGACGGCTATTCAGTTCAGAACGAATTGCCGTAAAACTGGAGAAAGGAATACTATGAATATGTTCATAATAAATATAGATTGAACCGATTGGTTACACATTATACATAAACGGGATTGGCTGTGATATTAACCATAACAGTTACTGCCGTTTTTGAACTTGTGGCATTTTATTTAGAGGTAATTTGCTTTGTCACCAACGTACAATTTTCCTACACCGCTATCGGCATTCTAAAATTTGTTTCACCTTTTTTCCATAAACGTTGAATATTGAAGTCAATCAGATTTAATAGAACGAAAATTTTATACAGTAGTTTTACAATAAGATTCCAAGATCAGAGAAATTCCAGTAAAATTCATGCTGGGTCACTTGACCTCTTCAAAATATCGATGGGCTTGTTGACTATAGACTAAAAAATTGGCCAATTTCAGTTTTTATGATTCCCTAGTAATTTTTCCCATCGAGAACAGGTTGTTTCGTTGGTATTTGTATTGCAGTTAAATATTAACTGACGAAATTAAGGGCTTCTACTACTCAAATTGATTAATCCTGGGAGACAAATTAAGGATTCAGTATTATTCGATATTTTACAGTTTAATTATTCATAGTTTTTTTCAAGTAAGAAGGCTGATGTCCTGTTCCACTTGAGTACAAGGATCAGCAGTTAATTAAAAGCTATCTCCTATGTTCCATTACACACAGTAGAATACTACTTCAAGTAGTTTTATACCGATAAGATTTGAACATCGTTGGTAATGTCTTCTGGTTTTTGCGTAAGACTTTCTTGAGTCAATGATTGTCTGAAGGCTTTATCGACAACATAGTATCTATTTAATAGTTGTTCTCCATCATCCCTGTTTGCAGGATCGGCATTAGATACTCTTGAGCAAATTTAATTTTGAATATAAATATACTTCAGGTTTCAAGACGTTCAAAAAAGCAAAAAATATATATTTTTAATCAGCTTATATTTGTACAGAAGCTGTCTGCTTACTGTCGAGGGCAGACCCAGCTTTTACGGAGCAAGAGTTTTTCTGTGAATCATCTATTAAATATTTTACTACCATGGTGACAGTCTTCTAATATATTATATGTTCCTTAAATTTTAATTCTAAAAATGTTGGATGATTCTGTTCTGGACAATCCGTAAAAGATGTTTTTTTCAGAATCGGATGATTCCGGGTTGTTTTTAGTCGACACATACAGAATACAAATCCTTAAAATATGGTTGACATACATCTCGGGGCAGAAATAACATCCAGTTGTTTGTGACGACATGTCCAAAATTCCAGCATTTTTTTGGGATAAGATTTGCGTAAGTCTTGGAACGGTGTTAATACTCTTTGAATGCTAAACGAAACGATATGCTCATTCCATTTTTACTTACTTGTACAAAGTAACAAGTAAGTATTGTGAAACTGACAAAATTCACCTATCGAGATTTTGATGAAAATATCCGTTTTGAGCATGCCTGAATCCATTTTGACTATTTTTGGCTTGATGTCGATACGTATGTTCGTGCGTGCGTGCGTTCGTGCGTAACTCGCCAATCTCAAAACTGGTTGAACGTATAATGTTGAAATTTTGTATTTAAGACTGGTATAGGGTCTAGTTGTGCACCTTGCATTATGGTTCCAATCGTCTGTACCGGAAGTGCACTTTACTTGAAACTTTTTTCGAATTTCTCTTATAAATTCAGAATGATCAACCGTAGGATGTTGAAATTCAGTATTTGAACTTGATGTTGTATCAGAATGGTTATCTGCTATTTTTGTAAGAATCGGCCAGGCCAGAAGTGCACTTTACTTGAAACTTTTTTTGAATTTTTTGCATAGATAAAGAATGATACGCCATTGCATATTGAAATTTCGTATAAGGAACTTCTAGAACATCTTATTGTACATCTTGCATTATGATTGCGATCGGCTAAACCGGAAGTGCACTTCACTCGAAACTTTTTTTTAATTTTCCGCATAAATTCAGAATGATCAGCCGTAGGATACTGGAATTTAGCATTTGAAATTGCTGTAGCATCTCAATGGTCGTCTTCTATTTTTGTAACAATCGGCTGTGCCGGAAGTGCACTTTATATGACAGACTTTTTGAATTTTCCGCATAAATTCTAAACAATCAGTCGTAGAATATTTAAATTTTGTATTAGGCAGTTTTATAATATCTAGTTGTACACCTTGCATTATGATTGCTATCGACTAAGCCGGAAGAGCACTTTATTCGAAACATTTTTTGAATTTTCTGCATAAATCCAAAACGATTGAACGTAGATTGTTAGAATTTAGTATTTAGGACGATTATACCGTCTAGATGTTCATATCCTATTTTTATTGAGATCCACCAAGCCGGAAGTGCACTTTACTTGACAGTCTTTTGGAATTTTTCGCATAAATTCGAAACGATCAGGTGTAGAATATTGAAATTTGGTATTTCAGACTGCTGTAGCATCGGAATGATTGCCTACTATTTTCATAACAATAGACTGAACCGGAAGTGCCCTTAAGTAGGAATTTATTTTTTAATTTTGCGCATAAATTCAGATCTGTTGGTAGTCGTAGAATTTTGGAAATCAGTATTAAGGAATGTTAGAGTATAAGAATAATGGCCTTCTGTTTCCATAGCAACCGACTTGGCTGAAAGCGCATTTTACTTGACAGATTTTTAGAATCTCTTGGGTAAATCCAAAACGATTAACTGTGGAACGATGAGATCTTGTGTTTGATTATATATATCCAATGATATAAACGTGTGCTAGTTGAATTTCATGAACTAAATTTGGATTTTCTGTGAATTCATGTTAGCACTAAACACTTGTGTAAATAAGTTTCATATAGGATTCTACCAAGTTAAAAATTACTAATTATTGTTTGACATTTTTGTGACTTGAATTTTTTTCGTAAAATTGACCAGTGAATTTGCTGGCTTAAAATATGTCAGTTTTATACCAAATATTTCATTGATTCTATAATTTTTTTTGGGAAACAAAATCAAAATCAATGATATTTTTGTTTTCTATTTTCGATGCTGATTAGTATTTGGTTCAGGTTCAGCGATTTCAATTTTTGTAGTAGATCTAGTTTAGACTTAATAATTTCAAACAGTAGTTGCATTTATAATTTCCTAATTTATACATTGACGTGCAATAATTTTCTAATAGGGTAACAGTAACGGCAGTCAGTATTTAGATGCAATAGTAATTTACTTGCTTATTAAACGTTGCACGGAAAACAAAAAAAGCTACCAATATGCAATATTTTTCGTAATAAATAATTGTAATTTCATCATAAAATTACATCGATTAATTCAATGCATATCCGTTATTTCCTATTAATAGTCATGACTAAAGATCGTCAGTATAATGTTGCAGAGTTTTTACTCTATCAAATTACCATAATTTGTACGTTGAGTGTTGAATAATTGTTCGGTGCAGAGTGATAGAAAATTTGGATCTCTATTGTTCTCAATTCAGAGATGATTACATGTTTTTCCACATTGTAAGAAGAATACACATTTGCTTCTCAAATTGTTGTTAGATCTAGCTCATGTTTATGTATTTTAGTTATTATGTGAGTAATTCTAATTCTATTGTTTTTGAATAATGGCACTATAATTTGAATATGTTAGTTTGATGATTCAATTCGTTATTTACTTTCCATTTTTCATGATGTTGTATCTCATGCGATGCAGTAAGCTTTGTTTTTTGACAATTTGCTATTTCATCTTGTGGAGCAATCAATACAAAAGTTGGTCGTACTTCATCCCAGTACTTTTCGGCAGTATTCATGGTCTTTTCGGGAGAGATTTATTGAAAGACTTGAAGACAAGAACTACGAATTCATATTTACAAACATGATGAGTAATTGTAATTGTAATTGGGGTGGAACTTATTCAAGTGTATTCTTTATTTATTAGAGAGTTTTGTAATATTTCATTGTATTTTCAGAATTCAGAAACTGTTAAAGAATTTAAAACTAAGTTAAGGCAAATATTATAGGAATATTCATTTTTTTTCTGGAAATCATAATTATGTTTTTTTTTGTATGTTGGTTAGCATATTGCTATTTAATAAAGGGTTATTATTAAATAAGCATACAGCAATGCTATTAAAGTTTTGTTTGGTATAGCGTGTATAAAGCTAACTGGAAGGATGACTGACTTACTAATTGGAAGGCCGCATCGCCACAGCAGGGGGTGTCTGTACCTGCTAGTAAAAGACGTACCGTTACGATAAGTATAAATCCCCAAATCTGAGTAGTCAAACCAAAATATCATTAGTTACGATTTGCTTGCGAATTTGAAAAGATATCACTCAAGAAAACTGTCTGTGAAATATGTGGAATGAAAATATTAATGTTTTATAATAATTATTATTGAATCATTGACTTTATCTTGAATTATGTGGAAGGAAAACCAAGAAAATAATAATTTTCCAGTACAGCTTTGGTTTTTTTCCATTTTATGCTTGCAAAATTTTGTGGTATTTGCTCGGTAACTGCCTGCTGTGATGCCCGTCCCACCATCCTTCCAGTTAGCTTTATACACGCTATATCAACAGGTATTCTGATGATGGTAGCTAAGCAACCGAAATGTGCATATTAGTGTGAAAATAAAGGAGTGGGCAAAGTTAACCAAATTGTTTCGCCTGTTATAATTTTTTTACAATGTCAATTTGTCTTTTCTACGAGCCAGAAGGTTCAGGTGGATAATATTAATTAGAGAAAAACTGAAAATCGTCTAATCAACTATGTCACAGTTTTCTCAATAATTATAGCTTTATCCTCGTATGTTCTGTCGTCATGTCAAAAACCTTTGTAGGTAAATTTTTGCTGTTGGTTCAATAATTGCTCATTTATTAAAATATTTACAGCACCTATAGCTGTATCTTTTATGGATATTACTTACGAAATAGGAAATTTTATGTTGTTTTTTTTTTTCTTCAAAATATGTAAGATTCATCATGTTTTCCTTATATAATTATTTATTGTCGTATAGCAGTCATATGTTTATGTAATTTGTTTATTGCTTGTCATTTCCTGACAGAAGATATTTACATTGAGTGATGAAATATTGAAAATGGGAAAAGATATAAAACAAAATTCATGCTGCTTGAATATATATGCATATAATGCCCATTTTTCGGATACTATAAAATATATAATGGTTTCGTTTCTTCTATACATCATAAAATTAGATGAAAACAGTTTTCTTCAAAATATCGCGATTAATTATTAATAATGAACTTTATTTTAATAATTATTCCAACATATGAAGTTAATTGCTTTATGAAACAATCAACTAGAATAATGAAAGTAAAAGTTAACACGAAAGTTCGCTTGAGACCAAATTTCTCCTAGCAATTGTTTTCAAATTGACGTTTAATAAATTAGTCTAATTTATATTGGAACTAGACCGTTTATTCGTTCAATATCTTTAAATCGATACTCAATTTGATTCATTTTGAGAAATAACCTTGCAATGCTATTTAATTTTTACTCAACAAATTGTTTCTTTTTGGTGAATCCTCCAAAATATGTAATGTTTTTTTAATCATACTGTATTGCAATAACAAAAGGATCATGTGCACCCTAATTGGCCTGTAGATTCACTAGATAGTTCGCTGATTGTCGACAATTTCACACATCGGTAACAAACATAAATATTTTGGTTAATCTAAATCTAAATGGATGAGCGTCAGTATTAAGGTCGACCTGACGTGAGATTTAGTTTTGTTATTGTGGTACAGTTGAGTTCTTTTCGAAAATATTGCCAACTGTAGTAAGTAAAAATTTATGAATTTTTAATATGTACAAACACAACATAAAGTAGCTACCTTTTCACTATTTTCAATTGAAAAATCTTACGTTCATTCAACAGGAACGTTGTTTTTCAAGAATTGATTCTTTATTGCTCAAGCTATATCATATTATGCGTTCAGGTTGCAGTCCACTTTGTGGGCGTGGGTTCGAATCCCACTTCTGATGTTAAATTCTTCAAAATATAAAATACATAAACTGTAAATCCACTCCTTTATTCTTTATTCTTCTTATCAATTCAAAGTCAAGTCAAATGTATCGCTGATATAACAAAATCTTATTATATATAATATTACAACAATGCTGATTGTTCAAAGATGGTCCGAGAGGAGAGTTTGGAGATCTCCACCGTCTCGACGTCAACTCCAAGAAATAATGGATTGCTAACACATAGTTTTCTATTTAATTCTCTTCATTGAAAGTATAATTTTGTCAGTCTGAAATTTTGAAAAAATGCCCACATCTGTATAAGAACCCGTGCATTTTCATTCAACTCAGGGTGGTAAAACACCACTTTCCATCACACAATCTTTGTGCCAAGTCAACTTATCGCATTTTTGTTTACTTCTTCGATATAATTAGGTTTTTTTGTACACTACGCAAATTCGTTGCTCAAGTCACGATTTTTGTGTTATTTAATTATTGTAATTATGGAAACAATTTTTCAAAGTTACTGGATGTAATAAATAGTGCTAAAATAATTATATAGATTGCCCATATATTTAAAATATTGATAATATTAATGGGTGTAACTATTTAAATCATGTTCCGATAATTTATTTATCAAAATATTGATCAAATTGGTCGAAAAAATAACAGCCTTTGTTTTTTTTTTGTTGTTATCAATTTTTTTTCTCAAAATATTAGCAGGTATTAAGGATGAATCACTGCTAATTTTAGTGTAGCGAAATATTTTAGTTTGTATTTGGCCTTGTATTAAATTGTACTTTGTTGGTATCTGATCTGACGTCATCAGAACTACAAAGAAGAGGAAATATACATTTAATTTTATTCTTTTCCTGGCTTTGAAGAAGTAATTGATCGTTTGCAAGTTTTAATTTATATTTGCAAATTTTCTCAAATTAAGCTTAAAATAGTTCCTTGGTGAAAAGTTGATTTTGTAATTCGCGCTAAATTATGGATCTTCCGACTGTGGAGGAGTAAGTTTCAACTCATTAATTTATTTATATTGTTCATAAGTACTTTTATATCCTACTGAAATTTCCCGGTGTTTTCTCTTTTGTCTACTATTTTTGTTAGTTCGTGCTCAGAAAATAACTTCGTCATTTTCGTCAAATAATAATAACCCTGTCAAAATGGTGACACGCAAAATATTAAAGGAACTACTCATAAGTATTATAATTTTAAACAGGATGTTACTAAAAATGTGATATCTGAAATCTAAATCACCTGTTTTTAACGATCTATTTATGGTTGCTGCGCAAAAAAATTGTTTACCTTTGTGATTAACTTCGATAAGAGCTAATACGATATCGACAATCATTGGGCGTATTGTGTATTGCAAGGAGAATAACTTAATAAATACCCAATAATTTTTGTGTATGGCATAATAACTATTGTTTTTTATTTGTGAAACTCTATTCAGTTTTCAAATGTGGTCAATTCTTAATTAGGTTGTTGAATAACTTACGTAAGAAAAATACAGAACAGTTATTAATAAAAATGGCGATCTAGAAAAACCTAGCATTCTCCTTAACGCTCAATCAAAAAGTTAATTTCAAAAAGATGTCAAGTTTTTTGTATCTACTGCAAGGAAAATAATGCATGGCCACGTTTTCATAGTTGAGGTTCAATTAATTTACTAAATTACATTACTTCATATTTAGAACGGATATTGTTTGTATATTGAAGGTTAAGAAACCAAATTAAAAAACTGTACTTTTGTGCAAAGAAATTAATTTCATGAATAGTATTCAACTGTAACTTCAAGCATTATAACATGAGGGCAAGTATCAGGTCAAAAAAATTGTTTTACAAATATCATAATGCTTGTTTACACACGTGTTGATTTTATTTTGATGATCATTGAACACACAATAAATGAGCACAGGGCACATGATATTTAGACTTGAAAAATTACCTCGCAACTGAATTGATAAGTGCTACTAATATGAATTCACAGAAAAATTACATTTAGGCTAGTAAACTTAGCTATCACTTGTTTATGTGACAGTAAGCGAAAATTAGGTTATTCTAAATATGAAAAATATCTGAAATTACTTTTGTGAGATTTAATTTTGTTGATTTTGATGATATACAATGGTGAATCATTGGTTAAACCGAAAAATACATTCCGCCTGTTGTCGTTCGGAAATTGTTTCAAAAAAAAAAATTACCTAATTATTTTGGGAATATCCTAGCACTACTTAAATTTAAAAAGTCTCTTATAATTATATTTTGATGAATTAACGTGGTAACAAATACTCAGGCACATAATTACTTGTAATTATTGAACTGTCAGACCTAACACTTTAAATTCTAATTAGCTTTGTAATCGATCATAACCGGAATGATAAAATGAAATAATTGTAAATCTGTACATGTACATGTCAAAATTGTAATCTGAATTTCAAAGTTTAATAATGAAAAGTAGGTTTCAAATTATTAATGTCTAAGTGATGTCTAAATTCAACTTGTGGTTTATGTTTCCTTGATATGTGCTCAATTGTCAAAATATGGAAGTTGAGGGCAATTTTTGTGTCTCGTCTCGAAATTCATACCTTCATGTCATAATGCTAAATTTTAAACACTTGTTGCATAAATTACTATTATCCCTTCGAAATATGTTAAAGAAACTCTAAGAACTTTTAACTGCATGATAAATCTATGTACATTGCCTGTTAAAGAGCGTTGTAAACATGACTCAAGATTAAAAAAAATGTTTCAGTGTATGAACTGTCACTATAAATCTAATTAATTACGCATTCTACATTTAAATGTCAAAGGATTTTGTATTTTAATGCAGATTTGGGTCAGAAATATTTAGCATAACTGCACAACTTTCCATAAATAAAAAATCATTCAAACATTGAAACTTTGACCGGATATCCGGTTCCGCTTTACACAAATCTACAAATTACCTAGTCTATTTACAATAAATATCAACTACGTGTAGTTTTGTTGATGAGTTTGTTGTGGGTGCTTCAACTTTATTCCCAGGATCTGAGTTTCAAAAAAATATTTTTATAAGGATAAATATGAGGTAAATAAACAATAATCATCTGACACTGCCGTATATTTGATTGAAACCAATTTGGAATTAGAATTAATCCCCTCCGGATCAAGAAAAATGTATTGTTTTCAGACCGTTAAATTTGAAAAACTTGTGAAAAAAATGAGAAATTCCGTGCTTTCAAATTGCATGCTAATGAACAAAATGTAAGTTTTAGCCATAAAATGCATCCCCCGTTGGCACATGGGTGGGCAAGTATTTAATTGGAGAGATCCCGGCTAATTGGTTTTACATTTAAATTAGTTCCAATTATTTCACGTTACAAATAAGGCATGCAAAATATTGGCACGGGAAAATCCATTTTTTTTAAAATATAATTGGAGTTTGCACTACCATCGGAAAGCGTGCATCGGTCAATAATCTTTTTATCTTTTTTATCAAGGGGTAAATTTTCAGCCTTCAAAAAGACATGCGGTATGAAATCGCAGAACCTTAACTGTCACCATCTCTTGGTCCATTAGAATTGCAATCTTTAGCCTCTCTTCCAGAATAAGACGGCAATGCATGTCATTTTTCAAAGGCAAATTTAGATCATAGTAAATATTTGAAAAAATAATTTTAAATGGTTTCATTGTTAACAAAAAATTATTAGTGAAATTAGGCAAGTTATAATCACTTCTATTGTTAAAACTTCAGGCCGGAGCGCTGGTCGATAATAGATTAAACACTGCGACCCGTGTTACATTTAAGATTTTTTTCTACGGCCTTCAATATCCATATTAACAACAAGGGAGCACACAGCACATGTTACTATGACCCAACAAATAGATCTGTGATAAGTGCTGTGCACAGTGCTACCAACATAAGTCTCCAGAAAAACTGAATTTTTATTACGAAACTTGGCTGCCACTTGTTTTTATGGTGGTAGAGCTGTGTATACGCTTAGCTCAAGCATTATTTGATGAGTAAACCACAAAGACCATCCAAATGATGTGAAAGTATTTTTGGGGTTTCAATTGAAACATATGAAAGCAAAGCTTATTTGGTCAGTTATTTGAATGCAATAAAATTTTATTGGTTTAGAATAATGTTTTTGCAGTAGCGCTGATTTTTAGTTTCTGCAAATAGATTGTTAAATTTATATTCAACAATAAAATTTGTTTATTGTTTATTATTAATAAATAATCCTTAATAGGTTTCCTATGTAAGATTGTAAATGGACACAATGTCTAAACTAACTTTGTGATTCCAGTTTGTGAAAGGTCTTTTCTTTTATACCATGATTTATGTTTATTGCTAAAACGTATACTGACTGGTGTTCACGATATGCATTTTTAGGTTAGATATAAATTTACTTATTTATACGAAATCTCATAATTTTTATTTGGGAGCTTACGAAACGTTTTCATTTTTACCAAATTTGTATTTATTTTTATTGTTTAATGTTTAATAAATCTTACTGGTTTGCTGAAAAAGGAATTGTTGACCAATACAGTAATTTTTTACCGTAAATCTTCTTCAAGTTTTATTTCTGATTGTTAAACGAAATAATTTTCCTTGCTAGTTATTGTAGAATGAAAATGGAAATATCAGAATATCATATTTTGATTGACTAGAATGAATGCATTTTAGTGCTTCCCTTGGATGCGGATGATTTGTACCAATTCATTAGTAATTAACAACTGATGATCAATAATATCTATTTGATTCATCGCACTGATAAAATCTCGGAAATTTTCAACAAACAATTATCGAGTTGAGAATTCAAAGGGCAATATCTCATTACCTATTAATTTTTGAATAAAAATGCAAGAATAACAATTTGTCAAGAAATCATTTTTCAATAATTATTTTCTGGAAAATCTAGAAAATTTGAATTATTTAAAAATTATGAGTAATTTTCTTTTCCTTGAAGATTATTATAAAACATTTGAAAAAATTTTGTTTTAGAATTAATGGGTGAAGAGATTTCGAAAGTTCAAAAATTTTACTTCATAATTGCGGTTCAGGATTACATGTAGACATCCGGTATAGTCTGTTTATCGATAGTTGAAACTTTGGTTTCTAAGATTTTGTGAGTCTATTGTACCAAATCTTATTGGGATAAGAAAAAAGTGCTGTAAAAAATATATATTTTTATTTTTATTAATGATTTTCACCTGTTGCTTGTTGCAGGTGCTGCAACGTGATATCGAGAATCACAGCAAGATCGTGAGCTCGGTGGTTCGTCTGTGCAACCGTGTGGGCCCCCGAGACGCCAAGTGCCACGCCAGCAACGCAAGGCGCGTTGCTAACGGCCTGGAAAGAAGGTACCACCTGCTTTTTCTGCGCTCCCTGGAATGGCAGTGCCATATTGAAAGCCTATTCAAGCTGCACAACAATCGAGTGAGTAACAATTTTTATGAATAACAGGATTTATCTTTGATTTTTTTTTTAAGAAGGATATGAAATACAAAACATATTTTTCCAAAAAATCACTAAATTAGATTTAGTATCAATCAATTTCCATATTTTGTTCATTATTGTGTACCTACACAAAAAGGAAACACAAATGACTTAATAAATGGATCGGTAGCAAGCGCTACCTGCATGAATTCATTGAAAAAATGAATTTGGGTCAAAAACTTGACCGCCACATGTTTATATAGTTAAAAGTTGGAATGCGCATCATTCACAATATGTTAATCATCAAACTCAGAGGTGGTCGTTAATACCGGTATTATATGATTATCGGCAACCAATTATTATTGAAATTGATCCGGTTTATCGCTCTTGCTATAACAAATGCACAAAATTTGTTTATTCTTTTTGATCGACTGTCAGAAAATGCTCTAATTCCATTGTTCAAGTGAGAATTCCCACAATATTTGTAGAACAAAACCAACCTCTGTGTCTATCCATCGAATTCTTTTTTGTTAATTATGAACAATACCGTTATAGATGTAAAAAGGCACGCACCGTAATGATATTATAATTCATGTTATTTAAAACATATTTGAATTTTTTCATGTGGTAGGCTCGCATATTTCCACTATTCAAAACGCAAAAGTTACGCGGCCCCTTTTTAAAATCTAGTAGTCGACGTCCATGACGAAAGAAAATGAATAAAGAAGGGTAAAGGGAAAAAAAGAAGGATGACTCGTGCTCAAGATGCGATACGTGGTTTTTGCCGTGTCTTGTGCCGCGTTTATTATTTTTTTTTAGTTGGTAGACCTTTTGTTTTGATTCTGTTTATCATGGTTTATTTGGAATACTTCAGTTTCGGCAGTTTTATGGTCATTTTGACCAGAAAAATAAGCCAATTTTCGGTTTACAGTTATGTAATTTCAGCTCATTCTAGGAAAGATTTCATTTGTTCATTTTCTGATACTAAAATAAGCTAAATATTGCGTAAAATCTCAATCAAACCTTTTTTGTATTAAATTATATATTGACCATTACTCCTTTGATTCAGTCGAAATTATTTGGGAATTAGATGAACGATTTTAGCAACTCGTTATTCGGATTGTGTTTTGGTTGCGTTTCGGCTGGACTTCCGAAAACCTTCAACCTCCGATTGACTTTTAATTTTTTTTGCACATCTCCACTTATTTTAATGTTTTTCGAGTCAGTCGAAGGTTGTCGGTTTCCGGAGCTCCAGCCGTAACGTTCGTTTCCATAGTTTCTAAACTGTTTTATGTAAGTCTGCTATAGTAAAAAAAGTTTAGAGCCACTGGCTTCCGCTAATTTAAAAATTAATACTCTAAACACTAGCTCATATTGTTCTAATGGTGCAAGATATCAAATTTATTAATCCTAACAATATATTAATAGATAGAGTTTATTAAATTGTTTACATCCTTTGTAGTGAATAAATGAAATAAATTTAACTAATTAATTTAGAGATGAAAGTTTTGCAAATCCTGTTTTGTATGTTCATTTATTTCAAAATTGTGTGAGAACTATGGAGAAAACTTTTTTTTTTGAGTTTTGAATTTAATTGACCAATTTTTCTGAACTAGTTTTCAAGTCAAATATGATCACCATTTGGTATGTTCCTAAAATTCTACATTACCTAAATATTATTCTATAATTATTAATCCGTCGTAGGTAATTAGCATATTAAGTGTGTATCTATTACTCACCTAGATCTGTCTTTAAGTGAGAACTATTTTTTAGACTACAAAATTTTTCGCTGTATTTAATTTTCTGCTTAGCTTATTCCTCAGGGTACTAATTTTTCAAAATGAGCGATAGTTAAAAAATAGTTATGCTGTCACTAATAGTACCAGCTGTATAATTATAATCATTTTAAATATTTGATGTAATGATTGCAAAATTTATCATCGGTTGAAAAAATTAAATATATAATTGCAAAGTTCCAGTCTAGTAATAATCATTCTGGCCTGTGTACAAAATAATTGATCTATAAGAAAAAAAGTTATTTGTAGGATAGTTGCAACAGGCAAGACGAAAAAGTCATCAACATTTTTTCTACAAGATATATTTTAAATTATTATTTTTGATCTAACAATATCAAGATTAATAATATTGAGAAAAACATATTGGTAAATATTTGTCAGGAAAAATAAACTATTCAACAAATCGTAATGAAAACCAAATAGGTTGAATTCTATAATAGTTGAAGAATTGATTTAAAAAAAAAAACACCAAAATCGATCCAGAATTTGCGAGTTGTACGAAATAATGTATTAATAATTTAGTAGTTGCAAAATTATTCTAGTTATTATTACTTCTCACCCTAGTCGATCATATAATACATATACTAGAGGCCCGTAACAGAAAAACCTGGCGCGATTTGTTTCCGTCCGCCAATCTGAGTATTAGTAGCTTTTTGATTTTTTAGTTGATTGAGCCCATTCCCAAGTTTTCCTCGTGGATACTTCATATAAAAACTTTATTTGGGAATGTATTCATTCAATTGTCAATGGCAGACGAAGACTAATTGTTCTATGGAACAAAAAATTGATACAACTTTGACGAAACGCCCACGCACTGGTATAGGCAAAAATGTCTGCCGCTTTTTTGTTCTCAACTTTTGTAATAAAAATAACTCTATGACGCGTTGGCAGATAGGAATCAATTGTTCTTTGAGTCCAATTTTTTTTCGCATTTTGGCTCGTGATATGCGAGGCTTGATGTTTGCGAAATAAGACTGCTAATTCTCGTACAATTTCCAAATAAAGTGAAATATCCACGTGGAAAACTTGGACTAAAAAATCAAAAACTTACTAATACTCAAATTTTTTGTTGAATCTTCCGTCTTTTTCTTGGGGAAAGTAACAGGAATTGAAGTACATTTTCCGTCCGAAATCTAAGTTCCGTGAAGAAGCTATGATTACGTCCCACGAGATCTGATATTCAAAAATATAATCATAAATGCGGACCGCAAGCAGTAAACAATATACTAAGCTATAATCAAAAACCAAATAACCAAAAATTATAGACGTAATTACATAGTGTTTGTACTTTTGGTTTTGATTGGTACATTGTACATTTCCACTGATTCACACGCAACGGGCCTAATTCTGTAAAATTTCATGAAGGGAATAATTGTTTTGTTTCAAATATGAAACTTGTGCGAGGAATTTGAAATTTCGTTCTGGAATGGTAATTTTAGATACTAGGCGTATTTTTAACTCATTCAAATATTCTGACCCACATTTTGGAATTGGAAGAATGTTTCGGGTTTTATAGTAGACAAAATGACTAAAGGAAGTTTTAATAATTTCATGCAAATTCATATAGAAAAATGTTTCAGGAGAGATGTTTAAATCAATCTTCAATTACGAGCAGTCTAAAAATCACTTTTCAATTCATTTTGCTGTTTCTAATCATAATTATTGAAATCAATTTTTATTTATATGACCACCCTTAAACTTGATGGTTTACACGTCACAAATAACTTTTAGTTGACGTATTACAGCTTGGTGGTTAAATTTCACAACGTTTTCGGCAAAATTCTTAAAAAAAAAATGTTTCAAATTTTGTACATTCTGTACAAGAAATTTGTTGAATGTGTAAAAACTATGTCAAATAAGGCTATAAACCCATCGTATTCTTTTTGCTCCGCTCATGCAGAATCCTACCCCACAGCAATCAAGCTCTCCCCATTTCCCAACCTCCTTGAAATATTGTAGTCACCAAATTAGTGTAATTATTTTTATTGCTTCCTTGGCAATAATATTTTTTCTTGGAAACTTTTTCTTTTTACTAATAAAAGTTGAAACTCAATTCAGGAAATCTTATCTTGAAATTAATAATAATGTTGACAGAACTTCCTTTTTTAGTTTCGAAACAATTTAAGATCTCTCTTAATTTCACATCAAGTATTCCAAATAAAAACAATTGTTCTAATTAATGATACGTTAACACTACTTTATTACTTAAAGCACAAAAATTCTAGTCATTATTTCTCTGGGTATTAGAACAATTACTTTATTAACTGCTGTAGATTTCTAATGAAATCATTACAAAGTATACAATGAAAAGCATACAATTAAGGGTAAAAAAATCGCTAGAAATTAGCATCCGCGATAGAAATTGTAGATTTTCTCATTGCTGATTTTTTTCTTGCGCATGTGCACGAACATTTAACGTTCCGCAAATGTAAATAGAAATGGATCTTTAGGCGTCCATTAGCGATGCTAATAGACATGTGTCGATCAGTGATGTCGAATATCGTGTGCTTGGATGCAAATTCTCGTGAGAGAAACCAGAAAACAGAAAACTGTGGTTTCTGGTCGCTTTTCTGCATGGAATGTTACATTGTAATTTAGGTTAGGTGTACGCCTTATACGAGGGCCTGACACACCTGTTCATCCAACGTTTAGCTGGCTTTATTATTAAAGTCAGAGTTTAACTTTCCTGATTCTTCAGCAGATAAACTTACGAATTATTAGTTCAAATAAGTGTGTTAGAAGTTTTACTTGAATGACTATTATTATTATTATTTTTATAGGGATGATGAAGTAGGTCATAAGTGACCCAAATATTTTTTTAACTTTGAGGACGTTTTGAGCGTCATCATCAGCTTGAAATAGGTGTTACAGTAAATTAATTTTGATTACTCAAAAGTCAAATTATGGGTAATATCATTTTTAATTATCAACGTTGGTAGTACTAATGGAATGAATTCTTCAAAGACATGGTCACTTTGAGAAGAGGTGTACTAATATGGTGTACCGTCGAAACGTTAGAATGAAAAATTGTACCAACATTTGAATCATTTATAGCCTACTTTATTCTCTCTAAATATTTTTTTTTTTTTGAAAATTTCAATAACTTGAATTTAGTGTTTTGCGAAATATATAATGATTGTGTACAAAAACTGACATTTAATTTTCAACAAATTATTTTCATTTTCATGTGAAACGTAATTATTTTTTTGCTATAGAACGCCAAAATTATTGTTATTATTTGAACTTTACTACTTACAATATAGAAAAGTAACTTTCTCTCTAGTGAATATAAGTTTTACAAAGAATCATCTCCGTGCATTTCATAGTTTTCTTTGTTACCATTTTTAAGACTTCCCCCCTTGAAAGTATTGCATCCGTGTACCCCCCACAGTTTGGGAAACGCTGACCTGTCATTTTTAAGTTAACATATCGTGAGTTGTGGCTATAGGAAATCTTTATTGCCTGTCAGTAATTGAACATTATTTTATTCACTTTCTCATCGAATTGAATTTTTTTGAAAGTGCATTATTTACGCCATTTTTCTGCTAATGTGATTGTGTTTGTAAATTAGTTTCTTTGTTTATGTTTGACCTTATAAACTATTTGCTCTACACCAGGGACACTGAAACTTGAAACCTTCAACGAACAGGTATATAATGTTTTATATTTTTATCGTTGATAGGTATTATTTGAAATAACAAATTTATAGTGCTCCTAGATCAAATTGAATTATTTTACTAATGTTAGGAACGAGGTACAAATCATTAGGAAAATTTAATGGAAGACATATGAATTTGCAGTCCCTGCCGAAATTTCTTAATCATGCCTATATAAGCCGATGATTTGGCAGTTTTTGAAAACAGTTAGAAGATAATTCAACCTTAATTGAACGTCAGATTCATAATAAATATTCAAATGTTGTCCTCCATCCGTAATACGTTTGTATAATTTTCCTTTTCAGTTCAAATTTTCGACCATGTTTAAAATAATTGATCGTTTCCTTGTTAAAAGTATTTTTAGAATTGAAGTTATGTGTGATTTAGTTTTATTATTCTAGTACTGTTGAGTCTTATAGTGGAGCAGTTTCTCGAGAATTTCAAAGTAAAAATTTGTGTGAGCAACATGATACTACCGCTTTCTTTGTCACTGTTCCTTTTGCTACATCTATCGCAGTTTCTTTCACTTTAATCCCGACGTCAGCAACATTGCCAAGTTTCTTGTATCGAATTGTTACGTTCCGCTTCCCCACTTTTTTCGATTAAAAACTACACACGTCTCCATGACAACTCGTGTATTTTCGTCAAACTCGGATACCAGATTTTTTTTCTTTTAATAGGGTGATGGAACATCACTTTTAGAATTTATTTCCAAATTTTAATAAACTTTTTCTCACTCAGTCATCGTGCCAGGTCACTATCTCTCCAATCCCAATTAATCTTTTAAATTGATAGATTCATATGAACAAAATCAGTAAGAAATTATCTAAGACCTACATTTTAAAAATCAATGATTTATTTTCATTTAAGTATTGTAGATCTTAAAATAAATTTGTATAATGAATATACCGTACACATTACACATATTGTATCTTGTGAGAAGCTAGGAGTTTTATAAGAAAATGCTGCTATAAATTGTGTAAGACATGAAATTAATAATATTATTAATATACACAAGAAAAACCATAACCTGAACCACATACCATTCAAATATCTACTTCATCATTCAACTTGAATTAATTCGTCTTATTGTAATAAGAAACAGTAGAAATTTAGTACAAGTATAATTTTCGATTGGTTTTTTTAAAAAATCAGAATTTTTTATTATTAGCTTAGTCCTGCAATTTTTTTTCATTATTTATCGGCAATTTTAATAGCCGTTTTTAATTTGTCAATTATAAAATTTTGTTAAATTAAAAAAAAAATCAAAACCTGTTTGTTTCACAAAATTACAAATATAGCAGTCAGTTTTTAGTACACCATCACCCTGAATAGGGCGGCAACTGTAGACACGTGCTTCATCCGTATTGGCACTCTTCAGTACAGGCTAGCAGACCTCAAATTGTCAGAACCGCGGTTCACAAGTCCAGTATTTCTTATAAAATTTTGATCTGGATGAACTTTTTGGCGATCGTAACACACATAAATTGTTGAAAAATTTAAAAGTGCGCATTCTGCGACCCATATTTAAATATCCAAGATGACTCAAATCATAATAAATGTAAAAAAAATTGCTTGTGAAACTATCTGACTTTAAATTTCTTATATTGTTAACTTTCAAGACTGGCGTGCTATTTGATAATAGAACAGAAACTGTCGCGCAATAAATACAATACACAATGAAAATAGGCGTTCTTTTTGAATAAGTATATACAGATTTACGTAAAATTTTGTGCTAATTATCTTTCTAAATTTAAGTAATAATGTAAATTTACACTCGCAGTGTCAAGGATACCCTATATTTAAAACTAGTTGACATTTTTATCGTACTAAATGCAGAGCAAGTTTTTTCACACCAATAAATTATGATAATTTATTTATATCCGATTTAACTTTCGTTTGAGAACGTCTTGTCCACTCCGTAGGTGTTTAGTATGCAAAAATGACAATGTTAGAATAATCTGGCCTTGTTTATTTATCCTAAGGATGTTTTTTTGCGAGCAGGAAAGTTGTAAATAGAATAGTTATTTCCGTTAACAATATTTCACTAATATTTACATATAATATTTGAAAGTAAAAACTTGAAGGAATACTTTCGTGTACTTTTACTTTCATAATTTTATTTAGTTTATTACGATAATAAATCTTATTATTATATTATCATGTGTAAGTATTTGATCCATTTATTCTGACTTATAAATAGACCAGGGCCACCTTAAGGAGATCAGTTTTTGACCAAACATTTAAATGTCGAAGAATGATTCAGATAATCTTGTGAAGAAAATTTATTGAATAATGTTTAGATATTGCTTTTTCTGTTTGATCAGTATGATCGATTAATTTGATAATATAGCATCTCCGCCCCGTGATCTGTTCACATGAAGTTACGCTATAGGTCGCAATTCTTGACTGATTCTTGTTTCATCGATTGGTCAACTATCAGATTAGGTACCCTATTGATTTTCGCAATGATTTGTCGGATAGTTAATTTTTTATAGAGAATTGGTTTTTGTATTATAAATTATAATTAACTGATGTAAACTTATTATTGAGCTATATGAATACAAGACGCGGGATACGCACTTTTAATTTATCAATGACTTAACTGTATTTTTAATTAGCATAATTTGACTCATAAATGAGAAAAAATTGTTTTTTGAATATTTGATGCGGTTTGTAGCTCAGTATCGTACTATGACCCATTAGTGTGGACAAATAAGTCATGTGTAAGAGAAGAGCAATATTTTTCATTTAATGTTGTCTGGCTACGACCAGGCCCCTCTGGGCACGTGCCTAAGGTCCCGCGATCTATAGGTGCCCTCTAGTTCTTACCAGATCACCAAACGATAACCGATATTCACTACTCGCAGGATCGGAGGATAACCGCATAGTGGAGCGGCGATACAAGCGATGATAAGTGAGAAGAGAAGAGTGACGAATATAATTACACGCATTTCAATAGAACACAGCATAGTGGGGACTGGAGAGTAGAGCAATGAGCGCTGCTACAAGCGATAAGAGCAAAGGAATCAAACATACTTGTTTTCGTCGCTATTCCCGCTAGTGGTTTAGGGCAAAATGCATGCTGGGCTGCTCATAGGTAGAGTGTTTGTGTGAAAGCCTAACAGGGTTGATGGGATTGTAATTGAAATTCGTTCAATTTTTCAATAGTCTATGTTCAATTTTGGCTAGAATGTAGTCAAATGTGTCTATTTTAACAAAATAGTGGCTCTGTCAAGGTTATAAGAGCCCCATCATCTTAATAAGCCCAGGGCCTCCAATAGATTAAAGACGGTCCTGCCTACGATCTAGATAATTTGTAAAATTTCTAGATAATCTGCAAATTTTTATGAGTTCGTCAAAAATGTTGCCGAAAAGTATTTTAACTTATTAATCAGGACTGCATAGACGACAGCCTTTTCCAAATGTTCAGAGCCGCGATTCATTTCAGGACGGCCCTGAATAATAGACTATGTGAAAAAAAGGAATTACATAGCTTAACTTTCCCATGAACTACATGTGTGGTTTTAATTAAATAAAAAAAGAATATCTACTTATGTTGAGAGCTCGGAATGTGCTTCAATTTGAGATAAATAATTTTCTTACGTCTCTGAATGCTTTTATCGTAACTTTCTATTGCTATAGTTTCGTTTGGTATTTAATACTATTATGTTGTTAGATTTGAACTTGAATTTTTTTCTTTAATTGTTTTGGCCTTTGTTCAAGTACAGTGATGATGTAAGTCGAGATCTCTCCAAAATACTTCATAGATTTATCAAAATATTAGTTTTTAATTGTTTTCCTTCAGGGAATGAAAAATGACCACATATTACATGACTCAGGATATAAACAAAGAATAATTATTTTTATCTAGAAGTTTACGCTACCAATTTTGTGTATATTTAAATTGTCTAGTATGTAGAACACACATTTTTGCCCTGCAGCTTTGTTTTGATTATTTTTTATACAATAAACAAAACATTAGCTGCCTTACTTATTCTTCGTAATACCGGGTGTGTGCTACAGACGCAATTCTCTAAATTCTATCTCTTTACAGAACGGCTAACAATATGTTATGAATTAAAGGTTCTAGTTATCTTTATCATGGAGAAAAAACTTGGACCGTGAACTGAATGTTCAAGCAATTCCTAGTTCAAAATATCTGTATCCATTTTGTGGTTTATTACTACAGTTAAATAAACGAAGACTTAACTTGAGCCGGAAACTGCTGGAATATTCTATTCAGGTCATGATTTTTTTTTTTAGATAAATACAATTAGATGAATTTGACTGTTCATCTCATACTATATTTATCAAATTGTTTCATGTTACTTATGTGGGAAACACAAAAAATTAAAATAATAAAGTAATTAGAAACGATCGAGCAATTAAATGATGATGACTCGGTTTTTCTTGAATTGGAAATAAAATATCATGATGACCATATCATTATTATCGTATCAAATGTGATATGAAACCGTATTTTTTATTGTTCTTTTCGTGTTTATCTCCATAGTAAAAATTATTAAATAATGTGTGACGTAGATTATGGTCATTTCCACTCGTTAACAAATCAGAGAGATATAGATATAGAGAAAGCGTAGATATTCATTATCTACGTTATATGTCCTTGAAAATATAATTTTCTTTGAAAACAACAGTAATTGAATATTATAGGATTTTTAATTTATGTACTGTTTTTGAGATTTATCAATATTTCTCATAAATTTAATTGTGTACATATATGTACAATATTATTTGAATGTAGTGTTCATCTTCTAGTAAGATGTGTATCTTGAGTTGAAAAAAAATTATTTATGGATTTATTACCTAGTATAACAAGACGAAAATAAAAATAGACTTCCAATATATTGCATAGGCCTTTTGTTGATGTCATTAATTTATGTTTGGCGTTCGTCACTTGTCAGTTTCATAAAAATCAAATTAAGCCTAAAATTAGATTTTACATCAATTTTGCTTCACTTTCAACACTTTCGTAATATTCAAGCAACGTGAAAATATAATTTAGATTGAAAAATGAATCAGTTTCACCAGCAAACAATTTTATTTGACTATTACTTCAACATTTGTATCATACATAATTCAAACTTAGAAAATTCCACTTAATCGCTTGTTGAAAAAATAAAAGGATTTCATACTTTTTTGCTAAGAGCATTTAATTATTCTTGCAAAAATCACACGGAAATTTTCAAAAAACTAGACTACAAAAAAATTATTATAAAAGTAATAATATTTTGTCAAGAGTACGGCAGTTATTGTTCCAATCAATTTTTGGTTGAAGTTTCTTTTTAATTTCCAAGGGTTCCTTATCGTCCTGTTTCTCCATCAGAATACTTCAAAGTTTCGATTGTAACAACTTCGTCTCGATTCTTCTTTTACAGAATGTCTTTCAAGTCTCTCCATCGAAAAAATAAGTTGAGCATTAATAGAAATTGGGCAACTAAATTTAAACAATGGCAATTTTGACTGTAGAACTTAGATCAATAATATCTAGATGGAAGGAGTCCTATATCACACAATACATTTTTGCGAACGGTTATGCCAGAAAGAGAGCAAAATATAGGTTACGTTAGAGGGATAAAGAAATAAAATATAATGAAAGAAAAATGAAGTGAAACGAACTGCGTATGTCTATCGAATTTCATTTGCTATTTATAAAAGTAATGTTAAGAAGATGTATTTTGCAACTAGAAAACAGTGAATGAATATAAATATTTTTTACAGAAATAAGAACTCATTACACCATGTGTTTGTCATTTTGCGGGCTTGACAAACCGAAAATTGATTATTGTCTCGCTTGCGCAGTTCATTTCTCCAGCTTTCTTACAATGTATCTTCCATCTCTTTCCGTCATAACCGTTCGCAGTTTCTTCCATCTAGATATTATTTATGATCTAAGCTGTAGAAATATCTCCAATCTCCAAAAACGTGCACTAATATATATTACGATATATTATATATGACAAGCTCTCTATGAACGAACTATAAGTGTATGATTCAGAATCATAAAACAAAGAACACAATTTACTTTATATTATAATTTATGTACAGTTCCTATTAGTATTGAATTTGCTGTTACGTTCAACACATTAAAATTTGTTTATTTATGAAGACAAGTATCTAAGTTGCTGTACTATTTCCGTAAAGTATCGAGATTTATCTGTTGTTAACATACCATATCGATAAATTATCGTTTAGCACTTTCCCACTTAAAAGTCAAGCGAAAATAATCTATTTGTCATAATGGAGACATTCAAAGCATTGATTATTAGATTACTTGTATGTAAAAGCAACATGTTATTGAAGTTGGCATTTCTAAAAAATAAAATATTGAATATTACATCATGCTTATTTTTAAATAGGATGTGGGAGGTTAGTCACCACTTGAAGATGGTGCAGTACATTTAGTAATATAAGATGATTACAATTTTAGTGTAAAAATAATATATTTTCCAACCAATTTTTGATCATTTTCATTCATATTATTTATGAATGTATTCATGGAAAATCTTTCTTTTAGATAAATGTTGATTGTTGTTCTCATTCTTGCATTCTCAATCTTCGTTTTTTAAAAACATGAAACATTAAAATTTGTAATACTTAAAAAAAGTACTTACCATATAATTTATTTTCACTGATAATTTTAAGTAATGAACTCAATTCACAAAATTACAGGTAAAATTAAAAAGTGTTACTTTCAAAATATGTTACTATCAAATTCATAATTCGGAATGTACAGGAAGTACTAATTATAATATTTTTTACTTTTATTTTTGGCATTTTTAAACCGTAGAAGTTGAGGATACCTAATATTAGTTGTTAATATGGATAAATTACAATCAAATTTAATTTTTGAGGCATTTAATTTCTGGTTGAAAATAGGGTCAGTAGTTTATTACGATAGTCTTTTATCTTGAGCTTGAAAGAATTTTCAAATAAATTTTATATTTGAAAGTAATTTATGTATTGAAATATTTTAGAATTGAAAGTAAGTAGTTTTTAAATCTCCGTACATTTATTTATCAATATTATATGAAATAAATTGTTATGAAAACAATTATCCTGAATTGGGGGGCGATTGTAGACACGTGCTTCGTCCTTACTGGGTCTTTTCAGTACAGTCTAGCAAACTTCAGATAGTCGGACTTGTGAACCGCAAGGCAATGAAAATGAAGTTGCAGTGCAATTTATCATAATGCAACCAAAGTGCCATCAGGTTTGAAGAAATACAGGACACTGTGAAGTGACCTTTGAAAACATCCATGAAACGAATTTGATGAATTGTTGAAAATCAAAACCTGATTGTTTCACAAAATTATAAATTCAGGAGTCGGTTTTTATACTATCATCCTGAATAGGGCGGCAATTGTGCTGAAGAGTTCCAATAAGGACGAAACCCGTGTCTACAGTTGCCGCCCTATTCAGGATGCTGGTATAAAAACTGACTCCTGGATTTGTAATCTTGCCAGGTTTTGTTAGTGTTCGTATTTATACTAAAAAGTCTGTTGAATTAGTCTAAAAATAGTAAGTATCCTCAAAAGAACAATGCCTGCAGATTATTTTATTGAAATGCGCTGCTTGAAAATAATCACCATTTCTTTGGAATCTGCGTAAATTTACACTTTTCTCACAAATCTTTCAATTCCTTTTACCATTCAGCTGATGATCTTTGAAAGTACAATAATTGAAATTTAATGCTTTTTTCTTTAAATCGGCTTGAATCATTTTTACAAATACTATTTCAGAACTGTCAACTGCTATATTTTTGAAAGTAACACTCACGAAAATATGTGTTTAACTAATCAGCCTCATTCTTTCAATTGTCATAACAAATTTTTTCGAAAGTACAATAAGTACATTTTCATTTTGATTAAATATGAACTGTCATAATAAACTTTCAGGAAACAATACCAGAATTGACACCAATTTTGCCCACTTGTCTGATTCTTTGAATTTCCATAACTAATTTTTATTTTGCATTTTATTTTGAAAGAACAATACCTAAGAATTTGCACAAATCTTTCAATTTTTGTCAGCTGTCAAATAAATCTTTTTTGAAAGTACAGTCACACTTTTTGCAATTTGCTTAAATCTTTCAATGGTCATAAGTTCATAACAAACTATGTTTGAAGGTATATCTTTCACATTGCGACCCTTTCTAAGAAAATTTTACCTGAGCTTTGAGTGGGTCACTCAACTCACTGACGTAAATGAATTGTGCCCACGATGTTAACAGCAACGTCCAAGAAAGATGCAATATGCTAACGAAAGACACAAGCCTCTTTGCATCTTGCATGATGATGGACTGTGTTTACAAATGCATCCGATGTTAAAACGCTGATAGCGGATGTTGCCTTCAAACGATGCTTTTTAATGCTGCCAGATTTTACTCCAGCATGTTTTTGTTGTTATAACTTCTATGATCTCAACCGTTTGAAATCAGACATTTGAAGAATGATTCTAAATGGAACGCTTTTTATGAGATTTTGACAGTTTACGAAATAAATGTTTCAACATGGTTTTTTACTACACTGGCCTCAATTTTTGAGCGACTTTTTGTTGCGTATACGATTAATCTAAAAATGAATCAAGCAAATATGTTGAAGAGTTGAGATTCGTTGGGAAATGAGACATAAAAGAAATTTGGATACAGTACGATCTGATATTACTGTTAAAATTTCTGAGTACCTACCGACGATATTTAAGAATAATATAGGTTTAAAATATATTTTTTCATAATATAAATAAATTCCTTAGGCAATGTAAATTTGTTTTCTCTGCCCGTAAACTATACATGTTCTAATCTAGATTAATTTTTCCTAACTTCCATAGATGATAAAAGGCATCAAATTAATCATTCTCCTTCCATAAATGTAAAAACATTCTGTATAGGTATGATTAGGAGAATTAAGAAGTCAGTAATATGAATTGCAAAACTATATAAAATTTGATTCAGTAGATCAACTACAGCATCAGCGAAGAACTCAAGCAAGTATGACACGGCAATCCATTCCAGAAATACCAACCTTGGAGATATCTTAGCTCGCTGGTTACAGTTGCTACTATAAATAATTCTTCGCGTTATAAACAGAAATGATTCTGACTCGAAGTTACGTTGTTGGTATTCCTGCAAACCAAATTAGATAAAGGACGCCTACTAAGGCAGGAAATACAGTTGTACCGTTTGGTCTCGGTTTCCAGGCTAATGGAAAACAGCAAATTACCACATTAAATTTTTTGAAATAAGATCCTGTACTTCGGACGTCAAGAGCGTGCCTACGTTAATGATAATTCTTAGAATGTGAATCCTTTTTAACATATCTTTTTTATGACAAATTCTTGTTCTATAACCTTCCTTAAAAGAGGCGATTTCTATAAAGATAAACTTGATGAGCTGGTAAATGAGGAATGAAACATTAAGAAGAGTGTGACTGAAAGAGTATGTTGTCGAATAAAGGAATATATGTGGCAAAAAATATGTCGACTAAAATGCAATCGAAATTTCAAATTGTTTCCAATTATGGCGATATCAATTTTTTTTTCAATTGGGGAAATTCAAAACTACTTGCGCGAAGAGAATCGCGCCGAAGCGACAAATTTGGGATCATTAATAATGCACATGGATGTCATGATGTCATTAAAATGAATTGCAAAACACTACAGGCAAGCATTTCCGGATGAACAAGTGTGATTTTTATCGCACTGAATTAATTGAATCTTGCATTGTGTACAGTTGTTTTTAATTGCTATTAGAGTGATCGTACCGAGTGATATACTTTGAACTGTACTGTAATTGTTTCAAATAGAATTCTCGGTAAACCGTTCAAGTTTCATTCGGAGCTGTTATTAATATAGAATAATTTATTTTATATCGCAAACAAATCCTTTTCACTGAATAATGACACAAGGATGAATTGTGGTGTTTTTTTTTGATAAATTTCTAATTGCAACTAAGTTTTAAACGCAAGATGTAAAGAGTGTCATGACGTCATTTTTGTATGGTGTAAATTGAAGTATCGAAAAATTTCTATTAGGAATATTCTGTGAAATAACCGTTTCAAAATACTGCTACTTATAATTTTTATTCGTTTTGTAGTACAGTTCATACAATTGTGTTATTTCAGCCAAATACAATTGAAAAAAATATATAATTGTGTTTTTGCCCAAGCGCAAAATTATAACTGCTTTCTACTGAATATATGTAAGCATTTTATGCTGAAAAAAATATCCTAACTTTTTTTTGTTATTTATTTTTCCATCTGTGGTTTTGTCTGTTTGGCTATTCGCCCTGCTTATAAAGTTAATAATTTGAAGTTAAACCAGACAATCCCAAAACTATTGAGCTTTTTTTTTTTAGAAGTTGAATTAGTTAGAATATATTTTGCGAGGAAATAAATATCTAATCTGATGAAACACTCGAAATAATTATTAGGAAATAGAAGTAATCAATCAAAGAAATATTTTCATTCGCATATATTAATGCTACGAAAATTAATTACCTCTAGGAAATAGTAATTAAAATTACAATAGTAATAAAAAAATTAATTGTCAGTTTTCTAATTTTTCTTTTGTAAATACATCAATATCTATAGACAAGCATATACATAATTTATTGAGTTGTCAAGAAAAATTATCATTGAAACATCAAATGAACAATAATATAAAATTACAAATAATTTATTACAAAACTTTCTATACTTTAAGTTATTAATTTCATTCATGATTTAACACTTCAGATATCGATATTTTTTTATTCTTAAAACGTGAATGTGTGCTTTGAAAATGAAGCCGATTTTAGTGTGCCAGTAGTTTTGAAACCGACATTAAAAAAGATTGTTATTTAGTTTATTACTTGGTGTGAATAATCCAGGAGTATCTTTTCAACAAATTAGAAATAAAAACATTAAAGTTCGTCCATATAGACGTCGAATTGTGCACATTTTGAGCCCTCAGTCTTTCAACTCTTTATACCAAATTGTAGATTCTTGCGGATATATCTGTTCGTAGATTATATTCATTTGAACTAGGAGAACTGTTCGGAAAAACCGATATTGATGAGGTTTTTTGTAGTTTCATTCTCTTTCCAATCTATTTATTCAATATTTTGATGCAGATTGAAGGACCCAAATATGGATTAAGTAAAAATGTAGGTATTGTAGTCCACTTGATTTCATTAAAATTGACTATTAAAGTTCGAACGTTTCGGATGCGTACCCATCCATCTTCAGCTTTCTTATAAATTCTATCACCAGCCACGTTGGTTAGTGGTCGCCTCAAAGTTACATTCACACATTTTTGTGGTTTTTGAGTAAATTGTTAATTTCATATTGTATTTCAACAAATATTAGAAGTTAATTTTTACAATTATACTTTATACAACAATGTAATACTTTTGTAACAACATTTATAAGAAAGCTGAAGATGGGTGGGTGCGCATCCGAAACGTTCGAACTTTAATAGTTAATTTTACTAAAATCAAGTGGACTACAATACCTACATTTTTACTTAATTTATTCAATAATTTGAAAGTTTGTTATCCTTTGTACGATGGAATCTTTAATTATGAACAGTTCACATGTTGAAGAGTTATTAGTTGTAGCAATATACTGCGTATTTTATTTGGAATAAATGATTTTCCTTCAATTATTTCCAAAGCAGATTTGGGTTTGGGATAGTTTATATAAGTAGTATTTTATGTGAAAGAAGTATTTTCGAAAACATGATTAATTCTACTCGTAGATCCAAAACAAATTGGCTGAAGATGATTTTCAAATTACAAAATTAGAAATTGAATTAAAAAATAAATGAGGATATATATGGGACTCTTTGCTGCCCCTATGTCAAACTTTGTTACATTTGTAATACCTCCTACCCTTTTCTGGGTATTATACAATAGAGTCCCGCTTGATAAGAGAATAAATTTTTAAATTAGAGGATTGATCAATAACAAAAAAATATTGCTATAAATAATTGAATGGTAAACTGTAAAAATTCAATTATCGAGCGGTTAGTACCAATAAATTTAAAGAGAAGGTTTGATTTGATCATTTGGCTCCTGTGCTTTCTTTTGAAGTACTGTTCAATAAATGAGTCTCGACTATTAATCACGAATAAGTTTTTGCTTTGTTAATCGTATTTTCCAAAGTGTATTTATGAGAAAAAATCGCTAAAATATTCTTTTATTTCACAGCAAATTCCGTTTAATCCGGACTTTCGGTGACCCGGACAGATTCCGGTCCCATCTAGTCCGGATTAGCGGGACTCTACTGTATACCATCATTAACAACAATATGATGAACATAAGGCGTAAATAACACTTAGGTTTAAAAAAAAAACTATCTTGGAAGCCAATACTGAATTAATAAAAAATCAGCACAAATTTCCATATTTTAATAAGATTTCATGTCACATTTTATTTTAATTGTTTGTTTCTCTTCCCCTCCTGCTTACAGACGACCCTTTAAAAGAAGGTCTAAAGTTCGAGAAAAATTTATGTTCACAGAATATCAGTTAAGTCAACAAAAAATTCAAATGAAATACAAACGTGAAAAAAAAAAAATTAAAATTATAATAAAATGTATTGAGTATTGGATGTCTTGAAGCAATACTATTCACACTGCAAATGCAAGAACTGTGGGTTTGAATCCCACGTAAATAATCGCTATTTGTATAATTGGGACATTGGGATGAAATGGAATAATTGAATAATAATTGTCTACATAGTCGAGTGTATATTAAAGTTATTTCATGATTATTATGCGGATACATAATTATTAATTCATAGAAAACTATAGCAGTTGAAGACATTGCTTTATTTTTCTGTAATCTGTACTAGATTCTCTATCAGTGAGGAGAATCTAACTTTTCGAATATAAAAATCAGAGATAAGAGAGGTGACATACTTTTTTACGCTATTCACAACGTGACATTGAAAGCTGGTTTGGATGCACAAAAGTAAGTCTTTCATTCGATACTCTACTTGATAGGGTAAGATATATTTTCTTTCCATCGCTTTTTCGCTCGCTTCTGAACAATTTGAGATTGGTAATTCATGTAACAAGAATGACATGAGGTCAATTTTTTTTACAAGATTTACCAAGACACGAAAATTTTTGTTCGAATTATGCTTATTCACACATGTTTCTCTCAAATTTAATATTTTGACAAATATTTATAACACAATAAGGGAGCACAGAGTGCAAGTTGACATTTAGACCGGATAAATGATGCGGAAAATGTTTGTTTTACGACGCTTGGTTGCGATGTGTAAATAACCTATAGCTCAGCTGTGACCGTAGAAAACATATTTTTAAAAATGATGATTCATGTTAATACTTTCAGTACCTTCTGGAAAAAAATTGACATTGTTTGGAGCTCTGGAAAATGGAGTTGTTTTACTCTAATCGTTTTAGACTATACAGCTTACATGTAGTTTATAGACTGAATTGTTATTTTTATTCAATATGAAAATGTTTGAAAGAAATATGATATCAAATGCTAAATTACAATCAATAATTCTTCATAACGTATAATCTAAGTGGCATTAGGAACTGTTTTAGTCTCGGGCTCGTATTTCAAGCAGTGGAATGTTTTGTAACACTGAGTAATTGAACTAATAATATATATTTAAATGTCAGTGAAACTATCAATTCAATAAACCTACGCATTGAGGCAATAACCATGTTATTCATTGCCAAATCAATCTTTTTTTTGTCTTTATCTCGTCAAAATATCACTTCTATTCGCAGAGAACGGAACACCTACTATTTTTGTCCGGCAGAAAAAGCATTAGGAATTGCTAATGAATCGGTCACGCATGTCAATCATAGCTATAATTCTCTTCTTATGCAATATAAAATTATGATTGGATAGATAATTAAAAGCATTTTCTTGAAATGCATTGCCGGATTAACAACCTTCAGGTAGTGATAAAATTGGATGTTTCTAGTAATTGGTTTAAGAACAGTCTTGTTGGTCGAATTGTGTCATATTCCAAGCCAACAGCTTTTGGATAAAAGCGTGACAACAGACGGACGTGTACAATTCGTACTTCTTTGGGAAACGGAGCCCTAAAAACTATTAAAAGTAATAGATCTAAATATAACTTTCTCAGGCATTAGACAAGCATTTTTTCATTATACTTTTAATCACTTCGGATGACCCTGTGAATGCACCAGAGATTAAATCAATTTTATTCAACCGATGAGAGAATTGTGAAAGTTTCCTTGAAATTATGTTAATAAAAATGTAATTTTTCACTTATTTATGGATGCCTGAGAGCAATTAATTCCATTCGTAATAGATTTGCATACCGTAATTGTTTATAAGTTCATCTAACATAATAGAAAATTTGCGATAGCATTTCCATACCCACTTTTCAAATAATTCGTAAAATTATTAAATTTAATTAACTTTCGAAATATTCTTTATCTCTGTAATTGAAGTTTGTTGCAATATTTACAAAGAAAATAAGTACCTACTTCGAAAAAGTTATTATTAGAAATTTTCTAAAGTATAATCAAAGTGAATTCGGTTTTCATAAAGGGAATCTGAGTCCTAGATTTCTTTTGTTTGAATTAGAATTACAGTAACTTCGTAATAAGAATGTTGGGTATTATTACAACAAAATCAGTCCAATTTTAATGGAAGGTTTGATTTTGTACTTAAGAAACAATTTAAAAGTCGGGTCACGCGAAAGTGCATGTGTAGAAATCATGTTGCAAAGTTTACTGTGATCATTTTGTTTTAAAATAAAAATTTGTTGGACTTCCACTTGCAATTTTGAGAAGCGAACTGTTCCAAATATTCGAACCGTGTTAGCCCTACCAATATATTCACGTTATATCAATGAAATATATCATTCAAATGCTAATATATTTAACCATATATTCGAAAAACAATTTGTGTAAATTCCAATTTTTACCTTTTTTCTTTCAGGTCAATATTTAGCTAAAATAATGAGTTAATTGTTCTAAAACTTGTGTAGGATCAGTAACGTTTAGGATCATCTAAAGTTGATATTTCTGAAACGCTACCAACGAAAAAGTTCTGTTTTGCTGGTTGTAGGCACATCAAAAGTAGTAATGTCTTTCTAAATCTTAAAAGTTGTGCAGTACTAGTAATTTAAAACTCGATATTGCTAAGCTGAGGATCCACATAATTTTGAATCAGAATTTACTTTATCATCTAGTGTTAAAAAAATCGAGTAAAATATAAAACAGCTGCAAAACGAAAGTTAGAATACTGAGTAAAAAAATATCTCTTCTACAAGATTGGTAATATGCTGCATGCCATATGAAACAAAATATGCTCTTTAATAACTGTTTTTTATGACATTTCGTGGAAACTGTGGTAGTCAGAATAATCGTTCAACATTTGCAATTTCCTTCTATGGTAAACTTTCTTATTATGCATACTAAATAATTATAGAAATAAAATTTACTAGACTTGTTTTATTTCTGTCTTCAGGAATATTTGCCACATTCGAATTTTCACTCGAAGAATTTTTCTAGGAAAGCTGACCTATAAAAAACTTCGTAATTTTTTAATGTACACCATGGAGTCGAAAAATACGTTATAATAAGCTCATTTTTGCGTTTCTAGGAAAAATTATTATTTTAAAAATATATAATGATGATAGATTTGTTCCGATCATTACAATATTATAATTTTGTTTGAATGTAGTACTGCCATTTTCAAATAATAAAAAAACTATTGCTACATTATTTCAACGGAAATAAATTTAAATTAAAAAACATATGTCATTATAAAGGAAAATAGAATTATGACAGAAGCAAAAAGTAACAATTGTTTCATATCTTGATTGAAAAGTTTCTAAACATGGAAATCATTATCCATACTCACACAAAACAATACAATCAATGGCGTAACCACAACATAAATCTGGGGCACATATATTCTCCTAAATAAAAAGGAGCACAAGATACAACAGAATTAAGCAAAAACAAAATAATGATTTCATAACAAAGGGAACAAGCATCTAACTCTGAAAAATAATCGTAAACGATTTGATTGGTTCCGCTTGGACTACAAATCAAAGTATCTTTTTCAATCAAGAAATCTTGTTAGCTGCCATTGAAAATCGTAATAAAAACTAGATGTATAAGTTCCATTGTTAAGAACTTTGTAACTGTATTCAATGCCATTAGAGTGCTAAATTTTTATCTCTGGGCATTTCGTGACGAAAGCCGCGTGCGTGAGTATTGCTTCACAAACAACTCATATTAGTTAGTATTCTAATATAAATAGTATTATAATTGTACTAAACAGGCGATTCCGCAATTACTGATTGGACGGTGTTAAGAAATTATTGTCACTTGCAGGAATAAAAATGAAACTGTTTTCATTAATGCATGTTGTTAGTCAAATCGAAGAACGTCTTAGGAATCAGAAATTGGATTATATTAGACATATACGATTTTTTAAAGTTCTAAAATTATAACAAACAAGAAATACTTGTTATCATGTAATAATACTTAAGTTCACGCACTTGTTGCATAAATACTATTACTTCTAAAATCCAATTATAATTTCATCAGAAATTTTGAAAAATATTGTTAATTTAGTATCTATTAATCATTTAAAGATCTTTTGATTAGAGTTTCAAAAGAGAGTAAAAACTAATTTGATTGAATGAATAATCCCGAAAAAAACTATTAGAAGAATTGCTTCATTCATAAGGTTCGACCATACGAGTTGAGCCACTAAAAAAATTAAACGTAAAAATATCAAAAGTGATTTTATGGTACCATATATTTAAAATTTCTCGCAAAATTCTAATACATAAAAATACACAGAAGTTTCATTTTTATTAAGAAAGTTATTCCATTTCCGGTGAAACAGGAAATTATATTTTTGTCACAGTACATACAAATCTATTTTATAACGTACTGAAAGTAATTTATGACGTGAGATAAATCAATACAATGTATAAAACAATTCCTATCAATAATAAAATAACTACAATATCACATTTGATTTTTATATTTTGTTTCAATTTACTGTCGAACAATCCATATTAAGTGTAGATATTGTGAGTAAAATTACGATTTAAATAATTTTTGCTCTATAACGCCCAGGATAGTCAATTTTTGCATTATTAAGTCACATGCTTTCCCCTATGTAGTGTGTCCCTGTACACTTCCTGTATAAGGAAATAATATGGGAAATTCAAACAATAGTAAGCGAGAAAATGATTTCCTCTGTCATTGCCCTGTTTTATTATACTTTTTGACAGGCTGATATTATAAGCTACTTTACCATATTGTTTTGAATAAAATATTGCTACTCTAGCATTCAGAAACCTATTTATTACTTTTTTATCACTATTCCTTTGTTTATAAGTACTAGTTAATGAATTAAAAATAGCTCCATTACGTCCTAATGTGTCCTTTATGTTATTGTACCCCTTTTGTTACAATAATCGATACGTTCCATATCATTAGGAGGGTTCAGTTCGGTCGATGTGTGAATAACCCCTTTACCAGCACCAGATGTCATTAACTCTATTTTTACCGAAGTTACTTACACCAGCGCAATGATGATTTGGTAGAAATATTGTGTGTGGTTGACCGCACGTGTGTATTGCATATCGGATCGTTTTTCTTCAGAGGCGGCGTCAGAAGAAGGGCAAAGATTGACATTCCATTAATCTTGATCATGATTTACTTCCTGATTGGTGCAAAACGGGTTATTTGATTTTTTTCTCTTGCGATTACTTTTGTATGCTAAACAGGAACCAGCAATTGTTTTAATTTTTTTTAACATTTCAAATTTTATGGCAGATATTTCCCGTTTTGTGGGTAATGTGACCGAATTTTTGACCACAATTTTTTTAGGTAAATTTGTTCTAGTATTTGGTGAAAAAATATTTTCACGGTCTGATTCTAAACTTAGTAATCTTAAACTGTCAAAATTTGGGTTGTCGAATCTTAATGTATTACAGTATTACGGAGCGCTAAATAATGTTGGGATTCCAAAACTGAAATTCTGGAATTTTGTGATAATTTGAACAATTTTTATAGCCAATAAAAACTTGCGCATCGTTTTTATATTCTGCAACTGTTTATAAAAATGCGGAAAATATTCCAAGAGAAATCTTGGATAATATGCAATGAACTGTAATTTTTATTAGTCATAAACGTGAAATAAAACCGTATAAAATTCAAACTGAGCAAGAATAAAATGAAACTCAAAATACCTCTGACCCAGCACAATATAAAATAGCGTAAAATTTTTAATTGGTATTATACTAAAATTGCTGGGATTACGTAATATTTTCTCGTGTTTTTATAAGAATGACGTAGATATATGATTCCATTCACTTTTATTTCCATCATTTTTATAGATTTGAAAAGTGTTAAAATCAAAAGTACTCTAAGATAGGCATTTTTATTGTTCAACGCTATCTCCTTTTAGACATGCATTTCGTCCAACGCTGCTCCAGTTTATTGTTCCCTTCCGAATAATAAAATTGATCAAAATCCGTAAAATAGGCATTAATTCCCACAATTACATCCTCACTGTAGTGAAATTTTTCATCCGCTGTTCATTTTTCCATATGAGGCAACAATTAGCAGTCCGAGAAAGTAGATGGGTACGAAACGAGCTGGAACCCTAAACCCTTGAATTTCGCGACCACAATTCCAGAGGAGTGAGCTTGTACATTGTCGTGATGGCAAAGGACTATTTTGTGGACCTATCGGGCATGTTTTTTTCAGCCAAGTTTCCAAGCAGTTTAATAACGATGCATAATATGCATCTCCAAATAGTCGACGAGGATTATTCCTTGCGAATCCCAAAAAATCCGACTGAACGGTCTTTTTGGTGCACTTTTCGCTAGCAACCCAATGTTTGGATTGTTCTAAAGTTTCAGGCGTATAGTGGTGTATCCGTGTTTTGTTAGTGATGAAACTACGCCTGAAGTCTTGTGAATAGAGTTGCATTTACTGCAAACCGTCCTTGGAACACGTCATACGATTTTATTCTTGGTCAACTGTGTGCAATCTAGAGACATCCAGAACACCCATATGACCATTCTGAAAATTCTGAAACAACTTATAAACCGATCGAATGGAAGGTGTGCAGAGTTATCATAAGTTTATTAAGCTTCTCTTTAGTCTCCTGAGGCGATTTGCCTTTCATGAAGTAATGTGCTATCGACACACGATATCCTCTTTCGTCCATTTTCTGGAAATCATTCAACTTGCACGATAATGAAAGTAAAGCACAGAATAATAAATCAATACTTTTCTGACTTTTATTCTTGTAAAATCATTTCTATTTCATACTTGATTAGTATTTTGTGAAATATATGGTCAGCGGTTATGAGCAAATTATTGACCAAAAAAGGTTGAAAAATACTTACTCAATAAATCATAATTATTCTTTTGAAATTATTTTCCTCTTGAACAAATGATGCAAATTTCAATTATAAATATTCCTTATTTGTGTGTGAAGAAATATGTTCAACTCCTACAGATTTCTTTGTTCACTTTCAAAAATCACTTCTGATGACTGTAATATATACTCAGCATCGCTATCTGCGAAAAATACTGCTATTGTTAGTATCGCGTTAGATTTCAGTTCTGTATTCTATAATTGTCTGATTCATCATTTCTAATAATTACGAGGATTACGTGGGCAACGTTATATTTACGGAATGTATTTCCTAGATTTGATTTTGATAGCATTGTATTGGGCTCCATTATGTGTTATGGAAATTATTATATCATTATATTCAGCATTTCTTCCAAGATGATTCTAGCTCGGCATTTTCTCGATTATATCATGATGAATTTATTGAACGATTGGGCGGTTGATGGTTTAAGAATTAAAAACTTTCTCTTTTTTAATATTTTATTATATTTTTAATCGGTCCATCTCAGCAGGACATCCCAATTATAGAGGAATTGATAAATACATATTTATGCAACTTTCGAACCATAATTTCAGTGTCTACGATGCATAAAACCGTTATTTAAAACACTGACCGCTTGAGATTTTGACCAATATATTTAAACTGATTTAAATATGTTTTCTCTCCGCTGTAGAGCATAAAAGTGGAATTCCATTCGGTATATTGAGTTACCAAGAAATTGACGGCTTTTAATGATCTCCGAATTACCTGGACCCATCGGTGAATCATTTGATAAATTTATAGTTTTTATAATCGAGTATGTCATCGTCTGCTTATCACTTTGACAAGTGTACTTAACTGTGCAAAGACAACTGCTGAAGTTGATACTGTTAAAAAAGTACATTCAATTAATATGAAATGAGTTAGCTATACCGGATGATCCAAATATGGACCATGGTAGTACCAACTTTTTTTGAAATTATAAAAAAATTGTCGGATAAGTTGTAATAGTTGAAATAATAATAAATTTCTTTAAAAAATAATTCAAAGCATCAAATATGCCTGTAAACTGTTTTTGAATTTATTATAGAAGAATACTTGAATATAAATATATTAGATAAAACGTTTGAGATAATGTTCTATATTTTATTAATTGTAATTTGATTTTTTATATTATGTGATATACTTTGGACTAACTAGACTCCACCCGTTATTGCAAACCCTCACTGAACAGAGTGTATAACATTCAATGGTCAAAATTGCTTATTAAGCGAAAGAAATAGTCACTATACAGTGAGGATGGTACTGAAAAATCAAATACTGAAACTATGAATTGAAATCCTATTTATTATTTGATATATTGGCCATTTTAAAAATCTTTGGAGTCTTGAAACTAGTGTCCGATTGAAAGTCAGTTCGGCTAACGTTACCTTCGGCTGAAACCGAAGGTATAACTAGACTAGAGCGCTTATAATAAATAGCGTAAAAAATTGTTTATTTTCCAACGATAAAACAAGTGGTAGTCTGCTCTGTCAACACACGTATGCGCACCTTCGGTTTCGACCTTTTTCCGCCGAAGCCGGATGTACGGATCTTTTTTATCGAAACTACGACCGATCATTACTTAGAGCATTCTTCAGTTTTCTATTCCGATATTTGGACCATCAGTATCGACAACAACGCGTTACGGTTGTTTTTCTGTATCGTATATGTATACTATTTTAAGGTTCTGGAGTTCCAATTTAATTTCAATGAAACAGAAATATGACCGGAATAAATCAATCAGAAGTAATGATTTTCGTGACGATTTGATCAAGCGATCCATAATTTTTTCTCTTGTTGATGTTGTTGAGCAACATCGATCTAAATTACTTATTCAATATTTAAGTGTGTTCATCGTGTCTAATTAGAATTTAATGACAGTAACTCCGACGAAAGTAGAAGAGTACTCTCTAATTTTTTATGTAACACAAAATTTTCGATTAAAATTCCATTAGGTCGTAGTAAAGTCATGAGTTCTGGATTGGTACTTGTATTTTATATAAATTTTATTTTTAATTACAGTGCCAAGACTTCTCTTCTGATGCGGATTCCGATGAAGAGCCGTGCATGAAACAACCACGCCTCAGCTCCGATTACGTCGTTTACAGCAGCTCAAATCAGTGCGAGGATGTGAGTATACTTAAACTTGATTATTTGTTCAGGTGTATATTGTTCCAATCTTGTTACAGGAAGACGTGAGTTTCACCGATACGGGCATGGATATCAACACTGAACTTGTGAACGTCAAAATGGTCAACAACGGTAACGAACACGAACGCGAAATAAATAACAAACCAGCTACTGAAGATTATCAGAAGTAGGTTTCGCTTCATCGCATATACTAGTTTATTTTTTCTGTTTATCTCTTAATCTTAGAACACTAGCATTTTCTCTTCCTTGCAAACTTTATTTGTTTTGTTTTAGTCACTGTGAGAACGGAAACGATATAACTGCAGAGATGAAAAACGAATATGAATTACACAAAACAGGCACCACCCCCGCAAAAGGTGTTCAGAATTTAAACAGGTAATTGAAATAGTTGTAGAAAACTATTATTACTGCAAGTAGTATTTAGATTTGGCTAGAAGTTATGACAGTCAATTTTGAGGTCTTTAAAATAACCTATCCTACCTCATAACAATGCAATGTTGTTGAAACTTCATAAATATTTTTTAACATATCAAAAGATTTGATTTCTCTAGGTATATTGATACATTTTATTTTATTTTGGTTGTTTTGAATAAATTATAATATTAGAAACTTTTGTTCAAATCACATGTACAAATTATGCAACGGAAATCTGTCACATTTTAAAAACTATATTTAGAGTAACAATCGTAGAATAATGTACCAAACACCGATAGAAAGCTCAGGTATTACAAAACTGATTTTATCCTTCATCTTCCAACCCTTAAATATGATAGCATAAAAATAAATTGAAAAATTATAATACACGTACTTCTATGTCTTCGGTTGCGACGCAGTCGTAACTCCTTGCATTTTTTTTTTCTCCAATTCACTTAACACTGCAAATACCACTGAATAGACAGCTGTGTTCGGCAAGATTAAATTAAAATTGGGGTAAATTTTGAGGGATGTCTTATCGTAATTTTCCATTTATCCGTGAATCCTCAAAAAGTAATCCAATCTTCTTCTGTTCTAGTTTTGGGCATACTTCAACCGAAAGGACCTCAAAAGAAAATAACATCCTGCAGAAGTTACCAGTTTCCGTTGAAGCAAATATTGGTTCCTACTACTACAAACATCGTGACACGGATTCAGAACTCGATACAAATAACTCAGTCATTTCAATGTTTTCAAACAAAGATCAAAAGAAAGAAGAATCTTCAGAGGACGAATTTACATATTGCGCTAAATCTATGGAGACCCAAAATATATCAGAAACAATTAACGATCTGCAAGAACCCGATAAAGAATGCATTCAGAGACTTGTACAACGTGTAGAAGAATTAGTATCAACACCAAAAGTAGACCCACTTATGTTTCACACCGAGCAACAGAAATCGAAATTGTCCCGAGTCAAAGAATGGTTAAATTTTGAAGAAAAACCGATTGATAGTTGCGATGCAAGTGGGGAATGTACGTCTGGAGAATCTGAGGAGGACAAAGAATCTCAGTCATCTGAAGACTTAAATGACAGTATTGTTACTTGTAGACCACAACAGTTACACGATTCTTGCTTGCCACTGGATGATCCTCAAGAAGAGCTTTCTTTTACCACAGAAATCTGCAAAGTAAGTACACTTGATTTTATGAAAATCAGTATTATCACAAATAATTTGCTTGCTATTACGTAATAATCAAACAAAACAATTTTGAATCATATTTCCTGGTAATTTAATGCTGAAATTACGTGTACATTGATTTAAATGCGGTTTGTAACCAAATCTACAAGTTATTATTGATGCATAAAAATCCTCAGCTCTCGGTAGGGGCTGCGTGAGATTTCGATCTGTTACACTTTTAGGTGAATCATCCTGAGTGATCATTTTAGCACGATATTTTAGCGAATAACGCATAATTCAAACTTGTCTCTTATTGCAGGTAAATCTACGTCCAAAACGTTTTCAAATGAAAGGAAATCGACCCTGGAGTGTTTCATGTTTATCCCAATTTTCCCAAATATCCCCAACCAAAATTAATCCAGACGCTCTTCCAAATTTTTCCATTTCTGAATCTGCTTTGAATAACTTGTCCGGTTTCACTCCCAATTCAGTTAAAATCAGACCTTTCACCTCAAGTGCAAATAGTATCGGTATACAAGGCAACAATTCGACTTCGTCTACTGTTGAAGAAGGCATGGTGTTCTTGAACGAAGGTGCTAAATCGTCTTCAGTCCGAAAGAAGAAAATCAGATTACGCAAAAAACACATTGTGAGTTAACCAGTTTCATTTGTATGTTCACAGTAAGAATAATTTATTTTTGTTTAGGTTCGCAAGAATGAATCTGGATCCGAATCACAAAACTACAGATCTCCGTGTCATGCTATTTCAAAATCTCACGTCTATACTTTGGTGAAATCTGGCTCATTTTCTGGTTGTGGGTCCCGGGTTGTCTCTCATGAAAGACATACAGCTAGTGATCCATCTACCAGGCCGTACAATGGCAGTCGAGGTGTTTGCGATACTTCAACAACTAGTGGAGCTGATAGTGAGGATGACAAAAAGATGCTTTCCAAACTTCCCAAGTTTTTGCTGGGTCCTCATTCAGGAATCATTAAAGGATACTGCACATCAAACCTCAAACCTGAAGACAGGGATAGCAGCCCAGAAAAAAGCAGTTTAAACACAGCAGAAGAACAATCTAGCTCATTATCGGAGCAAGCTTGGGATAATTATCAAGAAAAATATATGTCAGAAAATTATAGTGAAGCTCATGATTCAGACGCAGCAAGAAGGCTATTAGAATTTGGAGAAGATTATCGGTGTTATTTAGACAGCCAATCAGACTGCTGGTCAGCTCATTCGCAAAATCACTCTCCTCAGTTTAGACGCAAAGCTACCTTGATTCCTCAAAGAGATTCGGATTCGGAAATAGAAGATATAAAACAATACATAAACGATTCAAAGGCACAATTGAAATACACGAAAGATATTTACGATAAACACGTTGCGATGGAACTTCATGAATTCCTTATATCTAGTGATTGCGTAAGTTGCATCTCTGTTTTCAGTTGTATTGTTTACTAATTTGGTATTTAATGTTGCAGGGAGAAATTATTGCAACATGCGAACGCCACATTTATGGTTTAGAAGTTGTTATTGACGCTAATGATGACACTAAAGTTCTCCCGGACGTAGACATGTTGGAAGTTAAAGGTAAGAAAGTTTTTAATATTAACTTGGTTTCTTAATTCAACTTTCTTGTAAAGGTGACATTTATTGGGCCATTAAGACGAACAAAAGCATTCTAAAATGAAGTTATTATATTGATTTGTTTGGTTTAGAAAGTGAAATCAATAAAAGTTGAGGAAGAATTATGTGGGAGTAATCGAATATGTAAATTTATGCAAAAACAATTAATGTGATAAGATTTTGAAGAAGGAAAATGTTGTAATCATTCCCTCATTTATTATCGAATTCGAAACATATTATTTATTTTTTTCACCTGTCAGTTGTCTGATTAGAAAACCATGTTTAACACACTTTTTCTGCAATCATTCAAATTATTTACTTGTTTATAAATTACCAACATGTTTTGATAACAAGTGTACGATAAATTCCTACTTAATTAACATTTTCACAGTATAGCTAAGTCATTAGGATTAGAATGTCAATATGTTCTACTTGAACAATGATAAATCTTTGTTTAAAAAAGTCCTTAACAGGAGTGACCAACTTTTTCATCTCTATAATTGATTTTCTTGAGTAAAAGTGTGAATAATTGAGCTAAAATGAACAAAATTATATTAACCACAGCCTGAATAAAAGAAGTTCTTTGATATTATGTCACTTTCCCCCTGTTTCATAATGGAATTAAAGTCATTACAGTTTAAGGTTTAATTTTTAAATTAAAGAATTATTTTCGTAGAAGCAAGATGAAGCTTCGTTATGTGCCAAATATGGTAATAACGAATTTCATTGAAAATTTACAAATTCTGAATGGAAATATAAGTTGATAGCAGAAAACCTAAATTTTTCAAATCGGATTTTTAATTTGAGTAATTATAATTCTCTCATGGAACCGAGGATTTATCCCAGAGGAAATGCAACTAAAAATTTTATATTGGCTGTCCGATGTTGCCTTACTATTCAAAATAATTGTTATAAATTCAAAATTGCTTATATTTCTTAAATTAGAATGAAATTGTTATTAATTTAGTAGCTTCAGATAATGACAACTTATTTTCCAATTATTTTCTCTTCATATGATTGTCAAAAAGTCACTTGAAGAAAACAACGACGATGTTGTGTGGCTTTCTCGATCCTAAAAAGAATTTGTTAATGTTCTTCCGTTCTTTGAGATTTATTGGGCCCGATTCGTGCGTTTTATAAAAAATTGACTTCTATTCGGATTGACGGTAGATTTGGTGATCATTGGTTTAGTATTGATGCTGGTGTAAAACAAGGCTATTTAATTTGTACAAAGATATGCTATTGTGAAATATTTTTAATGATTTACATGATGTGCTTATTAGTGGACGTTTAGTATTTGAATTAACGTATTCAGGTGATTTTATTCTAGATCAGAGATTCTAAACTTTTTGGTCTCGTAGACCACGTGTCATTTTTTTCTGTTTATGATTGACCTCCGCCTTTCTCAAATTGAATTTTTACACATTTATCAACTTGCTTTATATCTTCATTATGATCCACAAACATTTATGTTTTGAAAATATTCACTGCATACGTTATTTATACGTCTCTACTGGTATTTTGTAAGCACTGTGTTGTGCATTATATCATTTATGGAAAGTCAAAATTTCGGTCTCGCTCTGCTTAAATGGAATCCACTCTCGTGGATATCTATTTACATCTCACGCTCCTCCAATTTTTGTTTTCGCTGACATGGACCCCTCGCAGTTCGGAATTGACCTTTAGGGCTCGATATAGACCACTTTGGGAATGACTGTTCTAGATGAAAGTGAAGAACAATCGAATGAAATTAAAAACGGTATTAATGTAAAATTTAGTGTTTGAGAAGGATGATCCATTGCAATATTTTGTCCTACGGCGTGAATCTAGATCAAGTGAGTGAGTTTGTGTATTTGTTGTTAGATTGTTAGGGGTATCTAACAGAATATATCTGTTTCAAGGGATGCAAGATTAAGTGTATATAATGGAATTCTTGTATCAGCGTTGATATAACAGGTGCTACGGGAGTATTAATGGAGAGTTACGGCTGCGAAAATGAGATTCTTACAGAAGAGAGCGCTTACGGAATTGATTAGTGTATGAAGAATACTGGAAAGAATGTGGTTGAATCTTGAATGAGTCAATTGTGTTGGCTTGGACATGTGGAATGAATGACGAATGAAGAAAATATTTGGATGAAATTAGAAGCAAGTGAAAGATTACGTAAATGCTTTTTTCTTCTATCGCTTCAATAAGACGCCATATTGTAACACTACACTGCATGCAAAAGTAGTCCATTTTGTTATTTCTACAAATGGCCAATGCAACTGTACAAAAAGTATCGATTTTTTAGACTAGTAAAAAAAGTAAATCACGTTATAGTACAGGTCAATTTATTTTGGCATGACTTTACTTGCTAATAGCATAGTAAACCGTGGCACAGCATGAGGTCTGTTTACCTGTGAAAAAGGGTGGTATTAAGAATATTTTTCTTTTAAGTAAATTTCTGTATTTTTCCTAGAACATAATATTTAGAAGTAAGAAAAAAGTATTTGGTAATTATTTTATATGTATTTCAATTTTAAAATTTGGATTAATACGTGAACTGTAACTTTATTTTAAATTCAAGCTAATATTAAAATCAAAGTCAAAATAATTTTAGTACAACCCAGAAAAAAGAAAATTTATTAGCTGCTTATAGCCCCCTTACTGTGAAGATTTCTTAAAGCCATGCTAGAATAATTTGTCCTGTACCATACAGATTACATAGTTCGTATCTCCCAGCTACTAATATGATCATATAATTCAGAACAGAAAATGTCACTACAATTTTTACCGATTTAATAATAAAGTACGATAGAAAAAAAAATATTATGTTTAATTTGTACAAAAAATACGTTTGTAAGATCGTTTACTTTCTTACTCAATCCAAAATCTAGCATTCCTTGTATTTGCTAAACAAATAACTATTGTGAAGGTGGATGTACATGCAAGTTGTCGAATAGGAAAAATACGCTTGTATGAATAGGATTATGAATGTGGATGAAGCAAAAGATATGTGTTTGAATAGAATAATTGGGGATTGAATGAGGCTCCAGCTAACCTTTTTTCTGAAGATAAGGCCTGATTTATATGTCTGTATGTATGTTTTTCACAGAATATCATTAATTAATATCCTCTGAATGCAGTTTTTGTCCATTAAACTATTCAATTGAAACTAGCAGAAATTATATTTCCTATATGTCTTAAAAATCAAAAAATGTTAGTACGGGTAGCTGACAAATAATTCAGATTATTCAATAAATGTTATTATTATGAGTCTTCAATTGTTAAAAATAAATACCTTGTATATTGCGGGTATCTAATTACTAACTTTGAATATCATCAATTGTAGGCTGTATACATTTTTGGGTTGAAAAATATTGGTCGCGTTCAGCCCGACATAGTACTATGTAACCATAATGACACTTTGCTGTAATATTCAGCGCAGTTGGCTTTTTATGTGATTTATCAAATCTTCTGATTCGTAGCAAAATTAGGATCAAAATAAATTACAACCAACCAAAAATTTGGTTTCAAAATTATCAAAATTCATACCTCTTTACTACATAATTTGTTTTATGAGGCACTCATTTTGCAAAGTTAGAAATGATAAATTATTTAAATGATTAATGCTCGGATTATAAGCATCCGTTTTTCTTTGGGGGCTAAAGAAACGACTTGTGGTTGGACTGTCCGAAATTGAGCTTAGCTCAAAAATATTTTTATGGGGCACAATACGCTTTATATTGAAAACGACTTAATAATACCAGACCCGATATTATTTCCCAGAAAAATATTTTATGTTTTCATAAGTCAACTACTAATAACCAGAGCATGGTTTCCTGTTTCGGAAAATAACGGATTCACGAAGTCCACTGTTGATAATAATTTTGTTTTTACTTGTTGGGCAGCACTGATTTATTTCTCGCATTTATTTGATATTAGTAACAGTTTTGCGTGACTATTCACGTTTAGCTGTATAATTCATTCGCATCTAATTTGAATGACAACGAAAAACTTCGATCGAGGACAGTGTTTCTTTTTAACAAAAATCACAGATAGAATTAATTAATTGCATGTAATGGGGCCACAGTTTAGGTAATCTAGCAGTCCATCATTAGTAGCCCACGTACTTCGACCGATGACGCAATTCTTGGCAAGTTCTTTACCTCATTTGCAGTTTGAATTTCTAGGTAAGCACATCTCAATTGTGTACTGATCAAAATTTATGCCATGATATGCAGATTCCGGATTCTGCTCGGAGAAATTCGGTCACATCCGCTCTGAAAAAATAAAAAACTAAATATATGCTGGCTCAATTCGCCGGCGGCGAGTGAAGTTGCGAGTCTTACTTTTACTTTGTTTAGTGGTTCTTGTCAGCTGCGATTGACATTTCAGTTGCGTAATGACAGATGTGTTGATTAAACTGATTCTGTGAATATTTATAAACAATTGCTTTGAACTGTAGTGAATCTTTTACTTGTTTTGTTGACATATATGGATTGGTATTTAGTTCGAAATGAAATAGAACACCTGTAGTAAGTTTCACTTTTCACTTCTTTATTTTCAACATTTCACAAAACTTTTTCTCACAAATTTGACATTATTTTGCAAACAAATCATAATTACTCGAAATTCATGTACACAAACTTACTCACTTCAAATATATTCCCGTTACGATAATTTTCACAGTATAGACATAAACCTAATTTTTTTCATGACATATGTATCAAATTTATCTATTCAAATTATTAATTTAAATTCAATTTTCTTTTAAATGATATATTGAATTTGGTTGAGAATGCGAATTTAAAGAATATAGCTTCAAAAGTTTAAGTTTATTTTATCAAATTCCATTATGTATTATTAAAATTCATTTTATAGATGTGAATATATACATATGAAGCATTCGTTAATGACCCAATAAATTAAATCCTTGCAAACCAAATAAGGAAATGTCTCACTATCTGTTTTAGAAAAAATGTTATTTACTTTTAATGTTTTAAGCCTTTATGTTTTCTTTTGTATGTTTAGTAATTCATTCTGGGTATTAATCTCTTATAATTTTCTTCTTGCAGCGTTAATGTCAGCTTGGATGGATTTGAAATGGTCAGCGAAAAAAATGCAAAGTTCACGGGCCTTATACAATGAAGTATTATTCTTCAAAAAAGATCTGTCGCAGTACGCTGTCAATTCAGGCCCCATCAACGAAATAAGGTCCAAAGAAGAACTAAAGGCTGAAATAGATCGATTAACGGTAAGTGCTTTCATTTTCTAATCTAAACAATAGATTTTTTTCACTTGTTCATTAACGAAAACATTCGGGGCAACGAAGTAGGCCATGACAATGACAGTCATTTTCTAATTCAAGTAGTAAATAATGGCAAAATTATGTATTCTTGAAGCATAATCGCTTGATATTTGAAACTTTCGTTCAAGGTGAGTTAGTTTAAAATTGGAGTTACCAGATCAAGTTACACGCTGCACGAAAAAAGAAATTAAAAAAACTGCGAAATATTCATTTCTCTTTCACTGCGTGTTATAATTTTAATATGAAATTGAATGCGTTATTAAATCAGGATCTATTCTAAGAATTCACAAGAATAAGTATTTATATATTTATTGATCGATAAAACATCTGCACATAGTTATAAACTCGTGGTTTACGTCATTTTTATTTATATAAAAGCAGTAAAAAGTGAAATGGGTCGTAACTATGCTCACAGTTTTAAATTTTCGCGCCATTAGTTGTATAGAGTACCACCGGTAGTTTTACCGGCAGTAGTGCTGCCATCAAAAGTCACCAGGATTTGGCGGGACGCTTAGTTCACAACATCGTCGCTAGATGGCTATACTTGTACATTATTTAAACTCATTATTAAATTGTCTTTTTTATGTTTCAAACAATTTCAATTCAATCAATTCAGTTTGTATATTTAATTAATCAAGACTACAACTTCAATTTTAAAATAATAACTAATTATAGGTTAATATTATTTGGTAGTGATTTCATTAGTGATTAATACATACATGATTTTTTTTTGAGTTAATGTTTTTACTAGAAATGTTATAAATATAGTTATCTGCGGATGGTTTCGAATTTAGACTGCAATATCCAGTAAGCTAAAACCAGCGATATATGATGTTTTTTTGAGTTTTAAATGACGATGAAAGCGTTGCCGTGTCGCACCACCGCTGGGGTAGGTTACGTGACTTGAATTCGACGCGGTGTGACGTAGTATAAGCCAACACAACGTGATGTTAACGTACTGCAACGCCAAAAATTCAGCCCTCGTGAGAGAATTACTTTCAGACGAGTGCTACAAAGAAATATAAAAAAAAAATTCATTATGAAACTTGATCTAATTTAGAAACTCCGAGTAAATGAAATTGAAGAAAATATTAAGAGTAATTCTTAATCAAATATCAAAAATAAAGTCATATTCGGAAGAAGATATTCTTCCAACTTGAATTATAGAATTTCTTGTTTCAATTTTTTTGTAAAAAAAAATATATAAATCAAAAATTATTGTGACGGTCTACCATATAGAATTATCCATTAATTAACACTTTATTCCTAATTAGATTTTAATTAAGTACAAGGGAATTATTGTTAAAATAAATTCACTTTCCCGTTTTTATAATTTCAAATGTATTACTGGCAGCTTATATTAGGTTACATCCTGCATAATTGGTAACAAGGTACTGTATATTCATGGTTTAGTTACATGATTGATATTGATTTTTTTTCTACATGAAAAAGGTAAACATTCCACAGAATTCAATAAAATAAGAATATTTATAATGATACGAAGAAGAAAGTGTAAATAATGCATTATTTATGTTTTTCTTTTCATTTAGTTTCTGTAAGAAATTTTAATGGTTGAAAAAGTAACGTGTAGCTAAAATGGAACAATTTTTTAATTTCCTTTTTGAGCTCGATACTCGGAATTTCGATAGAATTCTTTTGTTCCCTTTTTACGCCGATAACACAGCAGAAACCAATAAATCCGTGTATTAACGAACTCAGAGTAAATTGATGATCTGGACAATTACTTTAAACTATATACAGAAGACGATCTATAATTCAACGAAATTTATTGTTTTTACTTTTGTTATGTACTTGCTTTTTCATTTACCACTAATTGATTAGCTTCAATTACTAACTTTGTTTTATGTATTTACAAATATCTCAATACAATGCGGTCACGTTTCTAACGACCAAATAATAAAAATTGTTGACATTTTATATTCTCGTTTTTAATTATTTCCCATAATTTGCAGTCTCATAAAAATTGCTGAAAGCCATTTGTTTTTTTATTTTTTCTCGAACAATTCATCCTGAGCACGAAACTAAAAACGAAATCTATTTCCATTCACAAAATCGAGGCTTATCCTAAGTCAAATTGATTCATATTAGTCAGATTATTTGCTCTATTAATTTTGCATGTATTCGTAGCCTCCATGCTTTTTGGTATAAAATAACGTTTTGTCTGCAAATAGTTGTAGATATTTGTACATAAAACAATAAAAAAGTTGGTGAATAAAAGCTTTCAGCAAAGAAGAGAATTGAATTTTAAGAAATATTGAATAAATATTGTAAAAAAACCAACTAGACTAAACCAGAAACACATAAATATAAATGTAAATTATAAAAACGGATGCGAAAATAGATATATGGCACTACAAAATAAATATTGTAAGACAAGTAGATAAATAAATAAATAATCAATAAGTTGATCAATTTTGAAATGGGGTGCGCATGAGGAAATAAAATAGTAGTCAAGTTGTGAAGTATTATATTCTTCCATTAGATCAAATCAATTCTCACAATCAAAATTTGGAGTAATTCTATTGTTTGCAGCCCTGAAACTGTTAGAAGTATTGATGAGGTATTCATTAGCTATTGTTTTTGAAGGTAGATTTCTGGGTAATGTTGAAGGCCGTAAATTCCTCAAAGTTAGTTCTTCTGCAGGAGTGATGGCTGTGGTGGCGGTGTCGTCCAAACTTGACTTGTTCTGTGCAAACTGGAAATTACTTGTATTTCCTTAAACAGCGCGAACAGTTTTTCATGTGTGGTACTTCACTCCGCACATCAAGATCCATATCTAGCAATATAACGAGATTGCTCGCTCACGATACGGGATCTTTACAGACCTTTTATATATATTTTCCATTTAATCTTTATTTCAGTTAGTTTTTACCTACTATTTAGCTAAATATTTTATCAATATTACTTTGGATATATCCCTCTAGGGAGCTGCATTTTCTCCTAATAATAATTCAATTTTTTTGAATTTAACCGAAGCTAAAAACTGTAACAAATCAAAAAATCTGAAATTTTACAAGATGCTACAAAATATATTTTATAGCTGGAAATTTGTAATTATTTATAGTATTTAAATTATTCCATACAATTTTGTAATGTCAATCAAATATTAGTTGATAACTTATTCACAGTATTACAGTATATTCTTCCAGATATTGAAGTGAAAAGATTGTATTGTATATTCCAAGATTTTTCGATTATTTTTTGCCGTTTTTGAACATGGGAATACGAATCCACGAAAGATTGTGCTTATGTTAGGAAGTCGCGTTATTAAGGTTGTACGATAACTACCCCGTAAGTCAAATTAAGTCTTAAGCTAAGGTCACATAGCTTATGTCATGTCATGTCTGTGTAATGTTTGTATGTTATGTTATGTCAACAGACACAAAGACTTGAAGCCATCATGTGTAGGATTTTAGAACTACATAATTTCAATAACAAGATTATTTATAATTTTATAAACTCTCTTATGTATTTTCCTTCTCACAACATGTTCATAATTCTTATAATTGTTACAATAAAAAATAAGATTCAGTATTACTTTCTACGAATGTAATTAATAAATTTTCCTTCATCTTTTGAGGTTAGATGAAATGTCAAAGAATGATAACCGTCAACTGCGCCGGCGCAGACATAATATATCGTCCGAAAGTTGAGTTGAAATCAACTGTTGTGTTATGTCAAATGACATTACGAACATGACATAACCTATGTGACATGTTTCATAAGTTTCAATAGGTCTCAACATAATGACATAACATAGACATAACATAACATAAGCTATGTGACCGTACCTTTACCAAAATAAGAAATGTAAATTAATGATTTAAATTTTGATGTCATTCAGGATAACTTATGATCAAATTTAGCTTATTGTTTATTTACTAAAAATAATAAATAAATATCTTTCTGCTGTCAGCTTTGTATGCCTGTATGTCTGATACTAAGACGGACCTACATTTCCATTAAGTTACAATTTTAAATCCGTTGTCTGGAATGAATATGCAGGGTGTAACAGAAATAAGTACATTAATTTCAACCAGTTATAGTTCTCGTCAAGCGTAACAATTTTTCTTAGTTACTTTTTCCCGAATTCTCATCTTTTTTTAGCATCTTTAATCCCCTATAATTTAACGAGTCGTTCAGGTGCATAATTATTGGATCCAGTAGCTATTGCAATAGAACAATAATTGATTTTGACAATGTGAGTTATCAATTCCTTCAAATAAATTCTGGAATAAAACCGATTATTAATTATTAATTCTGTCTACGATTTCACAAGCAGTTTAGGATTAGCTTAGCGAATTTATTTGGAACGATTTCCGAATTGTCATTTTTCACTAAAAATTGAATTATTGTGGTTATGCTAATGTATTTAATGTCAAAATATTATGCACTTATACATTATGATGAGAATACCTTGGGATATTTAAAACTTATCGTTTATCTGGAACGTAACAGCAGATGAGATGAATGAAATACATTAATTTATAAATGATGTACCTGTGTATTAGTTTTTCTCATATGATTACAAACTTCAGACTCAGATCGTTTCAATAAAGTATGCCCCATGAATTGATCTGCTGAATAAATAAAATATTGTATCATATATTTTAGAAAATATTTAAAATCAATTACCAAATTAAGTTTGATACATTTATTGGTTATATTTTCTGTTTTTCAAGAATAGAATCTTCAAAATTTCATGTAGCAATATTTCTATTGAATTATTCAGTGAATTAATCGATTAAGTATTGCATTCCATTTAATATTCCACCGTTTTCTTGAAATGAATCGTTGGATGATTTTCTCTTTATGTTTCTGATGAAGTAAGTTGAGAACAGCTACTACTTTTTGAACAGCTCGTAGATGGCAGTACATTCTGACACTCCTGTCACAGTTTCAGACAATAAAAATCAGCTAATTCAAGTGCAATGAACTTGTGCAGACAATCTTATGTTTAAGAAATGTACTATCCGAAAATATACGTGAAATCCCTGAATAAAAATAAAATTTCTTGAAAATGACATAAATACGACTAAAAGACCAAATTGTTGATTACAGAGACAAATTTAGTCTTTCTTCCAACATAATGCAAAAATAGAATTATCGAGGTGAGTGAATATTAATGTATTGCCAAAATACTAATATTCTTTCAGTTTCAAATGAATGATTGACAAGACTACGATGGCTCTAAGTTGCAAAATACTCCTTTAAATCGACAGCTGTCATTCTTCCAACAAATGAGAAACATTCAGTTTGAGCCATAGGCACACTATGAAATTTTTGACAAAACTTTGATGAATTTTTACTCTACATCCAGAGGATTTACGGAAAAAAGTTATTAAGAAAAATTTTTATGTTTAACGAGTTCCATTACAGGTTAAAATTGATGTACTTATTTCCGTTACAGTCTGTATTGCAACTATAATTTTGATCTTAGTAATAATCAATTAGTTTGAAAAGTAAGGTCGCTATTTAACTTCAAGCGGTAGGCCCCGAAAAACCGACGCAGGATTGCATTGAACTTCGTCAACAGTCCATGAGAGTGACTGGCTGTCAGATGTTCTCTGAATTTTCGATCAAAACTGTGCGTCATAATATTCTCGTTAAAGTTTTGAAGTGATCTACAAAAATTAGCTAATATAAATACATTTTTTTGTATTTTCACATCCAGCAATTGTGGTTAAATTATTTGAAAAGTGTGCGTTTTACAGAACAAAGCACGTGATTTCCTATTGACTATATATTAAATATCCAGTTCGAAAAAAAAAACACACGTCAGCTATATCAAAAAATTGAATTATATTTGTATGAATTTACTTTCAATTACTTACATACAAGAAATCAGACTTGTATATCCACATTGCTCTAATGATCGTTTAATTTTTTTCAAGTGGCCGAAATCAGCAACGCCCTGCAAGCGATGCGCCAACTGTAGAGCTTGAAGTTATGTTGAACTATGTTGCCTTGCTTCGGATACAACTAAAAGAAAATAATTATTTTAATCAGCCAATTCGTGTTTTTTACTTTAAAAAATGAAAAATTTGGAGTTTGTGTCCTGTGGCCGTAGGCTGGTATTCACAAAATTATACTCTTTAAAAAAAATTATTGTATTTGACACAATAAGAATATAAAATGCACAATTGAATTATTTATTGCACAGTCAAATATTATAGTAACGGATAAAAAACAGTAAATTATTTATGAACAAAGTGTTGAATATTTTGCAATGGCTGAGCTGTCGCTCCACTACCAATTGGTACAGTAGAGCTGAATTCTCAATTCAGATCATTTGATTGGCTGTTGATTGCAAATCGAATTAGATTGGTATGCACGTGCTGGTGAATAGATTCGAACATAACCTGCATACAAATGCAGCAGCTCGCTTTGGCCATTATGCCGTGGTGGCGCCGAATTAACGCCCATAGTTTTGTATCCGGTAAACTCGCTTTTCCCGGCTGCTGCGGGAAATTGTGTCCTGCATGCTTCATGCAGATTATGCCCACAATCATGATGACTATTTAGGATTTCCGATGTTTCAGGCCTGATTAGATAAATTTGTATTTGTCGATAATTTTCGGCAAACGCCATTCCACATTATGCTCATAATGACAGTAAATACAATGCTTTGAATTTCAATCACTCATTTATCGATTTGAGTTTCTTCAAAATTTTTTATTCCATGGAGACGAATCATCTAGCATTCATATTTCATATCCTGTAAACATTTATATGTGTTTCATTAAATTCGGCGTTTACACCTATCAATTAAAAAATACAGAATTAATTGTATTGTATGGCAATGAAAGTGAATAATTCTCGATCCATTTAGAAATTGCATCGAAGCAGTAAGCCGTAAACTGGTCGAGAATCGTGAATATTTAAAAATGATCGAATTAGCGAGACAGTGACATACTGTCACGGAACAAATAAGACATACAGGGAGCGCGGAATAACATATGGATGATGTTTGGACGTTTCGAGCTTGCTGTTGCTGTGTGCAGGCGTTCGGCAGAGCTTGTGATGACCACATAGGCTCATAAAACTGAGTAATTTATGTACAAGAAGTCATCAATGTCCAAACGTTGCGATATATGTTCCTGATCACTGATAGTCACCCTAGCTAGAGCGTACTTCGTCGTACGAACAGTATACGTGGAGTAGATCCTGTGAAATGTACGATACTTTGCAACTTTTCTTGTTTATCTATTTCTCATGTACAAAATGCATTCCTACAGACAATCCCAAGTTCACGAATTTTTTTCATAAATACCAAATTAATTTTATCATCCCCTTAAATTGTTATTTCAATAGACGCTCGACAATTTTATCTTTAAAAAAAAACAGTCTTTTCTGAAAAAGCTAGAGACTTATGTAGATCGATTTCTGACCAGACGAGTGAAAAATGAATCGTTAAATAAGATAATTTATTTATCACGTTTTTTTTGTTTTAAAATGATATTGTGGGCTTGAAGTGTAGTTAATAAGAATGAAAAAACTTCGAAATATCATTCTCAAGATATCTAATTGAAAATTATCCAAACACTTTTTCAATAAACTCTCAGACTCTCCTAGTTGAATACAAATAAAAAAAGTATCTGATGGAATTTCTCTCACATATTGTTTTAATTACACTCAAACGATAAGAACAAAATTGATCTAAAAATGCCTAAAAGCCCTGAAAAGACATCTCTCGTTATATTCAAATAAATTATGCCAAAAAAGCAAGAGGCCTAGTTATGACTGTGCCTCAAGCGAAGACGTAGAGCTACGTTAAGGGCTAGAAGGTGAAGGGTTGAAATTAGTTATATAATACGTTAATAGTACTATATAAATTTTCCATCAGCGTTGGGTTCATTATCCTATGATTATATAAGCATTCAAAGTGTGCCATATTTTCGTTGCAATATTCAACATACCACTGGACTAGGGTTTAAAAATGAAGGGTTGAATCTGGTTTTGTAATAAATGGTACCACATAAACTTTATATCAGCGTTTGGTTTATTATTCAATGATTATTAGTTTCAAATTGTGACAGATGTTCGTTACATCATTTAACCCCCTATACCGCCGAGAAAGACGTATCTGTACGTCAAACGTGTATGGCCAAAATCAATTCATGCGCATTTTCGGTAATTCAAAACGTCATCATTAGTTTTATTATATCTGAGCGTCCTTTTAAAACGTGTGTGTTTTTTGAATGTTCTAGGAGATCCAGAACGTGCTGCATACGAAGAAGCGCCGTCTCCTGGAGTTGAACGTGGCAATCCATCGCTACATAATCAATGAACATACTCCCTGCTACACTAACCTAAAATCCGAAGTGTCCGATCTCTACACACTATGGAACGATACTTGTCAAAGGTAAGAACGAAATTTCTGTTATCTTTTTCGAAGAGTTTTTCGTAATTCGGTGGCTCGGAATTTTGGTTCCTTCGCGACACAGCATGGCGCTTTATTTATTCAGCCATCTTCAATGGAAGAACAGCACATGACCAGAATGCAGATGAGATAAGGGTTCAATAAATGTGTTTCCGGTATGTCTTGTGTTTTCGTGTAGGTACTATGATGGCTGTCGTGATGTGTATATTATTAACTCATTTATCTAAATATACTTGGAAAAAGAATCTTAAGAGACTTTCCGAATAAGGATGTTGTTTTGAAATGATTTCCCTGGATTTATATTACACAATTTGAAATTGTAATTGACCATTGACATGATTAACATGATATGCAATCTTAGATTTTCTGTTGGTCTGAAGAAACGTAAACATAAATGTGAAGTTTAGGAATCAGATTTTTTACAAATTCTTCAATAGCCTTTTTAAACAGCTGTATACCAAACTCCGGTAGATAACGATGGAAACATGTTATTGAACATAAGAAGTAATTAGCCTTTGAAGATTGATAAGTTTTAATACACAAGACGTAACACAACTTACATCAATGAATCAAGATTCTACTACAGGAATGAAATTTGGATTTTTTTTTATGTAATTAGTTGCAAAAACTGTTATTAATTTAAATCAAGCTTTGTTCTTGTCCCTTTTATTTTTTGTAGATCCATACCATCAGTGCTCTCGTAAAATGATGTATTGTGTTTTTTAAAAATCACTTTCTTTCAAAATAAGTTTATTTTTCTTGGAAGAATATGAAATATGTTTTATGACATTTGTTCACTTCACTTGGAATGTAAATATTTTTCCAAAGTGACACTTATTAGTGCGACTTGAAATCAAATTGATGGTTGAGTAAATAAAGCTTGTGACACATTCGGAATTTATTTCAGTTCGTCTGATGACTGAACCAATACACTCATTTGCAGGGGTGCATGTGTAGAGTGTTGTTTACTTACTTTTGATTTCTTCCTAGAATGGGGAACGAGAAATTGAATTCATTTATTTTGTAAATTAATTTCTTTGAATTTTGGATTACTAATGTGAATTGTTATATACCTACAATAAGAAAAATAAGTCAAAGTTGATTATGGACTGAAAAACGTATGTCGTTACTTTAAATTGTCTTTAGGGAATAGCTGTTGACATTGGGGATCGTGCAAAATGAAGCACTTCTGTTTGAATTCAGTTTACATTTTTATGAATATTCGTATTACTAGAAGATAGCATTTTATGAATATTTTTGAAGATTTCTTCTGAGTTAAAAATACACTTTTCTGTTCATAATCTGCTATTACATTATTCTACTTCAGAAAATATTACCTATTTATTTGTTGACGAATTTTTTCCGAGTAATGAATTGATTATCTAAGTAACAAATACGGAATATTATGGTTAATAAGCAATAGAAAGAAAATTGTACTGACGAAACTAGCAACTAGTGAACGGAAAATCAACATTTGTCCAAGTAATGAAGCCAGTGTGAGGGTCTGTACATAGGCGCCGATAAAATATTTTGGGGTGCAAATATTGGTTATGTTTTGAGAGTACATGTTGCTTGAATCTTTTATAAAACTTTCTGGGCTGTCAGTAGTATAATCTGGCAATGATCTGGAAGTTAAAATTAAAATGGTTACTGAGCAACATGTCTAGTTCAAAATAGATGGATTACTACAATATCTGAATGATAGCCAGTCAGGGATGTTTTAAAATAGACCGTCTATATAAACTAAATTAAAAATCAATTTCTAATAAACTGTAGGTATAATCACTACAATTTCAAAGATGTCATTTCTGTCATGATCATAGATCAATTCTAAAAGTAATAGATTTTTTGGATTGTAATAAATTTTAGAAACATGTGTCTTGAAAAATTTATTTCGTTACTTTAATGTTGCTCTTAAAATCAGTTGATACTTATTTCTAATAAAATTTTCTGATCATTGATAATGTTTTTCCATTTGGAGACATCCAATAAATATCTAATGTTTTGTCCCACGCTGTATTAAGTAGAGTACACACAGAAAATTTCCTGAAATCGACGCCTATGGGTTTGAGGGTCAGTAGGTAGCGGAATGGTCACTTTTATTATTACAACCTTAGGGAGAGAGAAATAATTTATCGTCCCCAGCTTGAATCCACATAGGCGGCGGTGCGGAGCAGTCGCAAGGGGCGTACAGAGCTAGGAAGAGCGGAGCCTCGGGCAAGAAAGCTTGTTTACCAAGACCTTAAACATGAGCAATATCTGACCAGCAGACAAACATAAGCCAATATTTTGACAACTTCATTGCACTGATAATATATCCGTCTTTAACCCGAAAGGCACTATTCGTGACAAGAATGGGATATCATGGGGGTCATAAAACTGTACTTGATGAAAATTATTCAAAAATTAACCCTGTTTTACATTGGCAAATATTTTGAAGTGTCAATTGTTCAATTATAAAAAAAAAACTATATATACGTAAGGTAATATTTTAATAAATATATGATCTGTGATAAAGATATAAATTCTTTTCTCATGATTTGTGTTTTATTTATGTTTCAGTGTGAACGAACGAATGAACGATCTAAGTGGTCACCTGCAGGTCTGGGCTCAGCTGGAAACACGGCTCGATGAATTGCAGTCAGATTTGCGGAGCGATGGACAAACGCTTCGGCTGTTGGACACCGCGCTCAACGGTGGTGTAGTCTCCATGGAAGTTGCGACTTCTGTACGAGATGTTGCCAAAGTGCTCTCCGAAGCCAAGACTGTTTCTCAGGTAAGAAGAAAAAATTCTACATAGAAATCTTGATTAAAAATTTGGATTTCATCTTTTTGAAATATTTACCAGCTTTGATCTTCATGTTCCAAATGTCTGTTTTCATATCCCTATGCGCTATGAAGATAACAGTGTTTTGCGTCGTGGTGCACAAGTCACTTAAGATTTTCAAATATTAATGGTCTTGCTTTCGTGTCCTTTAAGGGTACACATGTGTCACAGTTTTTTCCACAATTTTTACAAGCTGTTGCTACGTTTGATTTTCTCAGAAATTCATGCCTTTTATCTTGAATATATACTTTAAATTCAATATAATTTACTAATGAATGTTTATACGAAAAGTAAAAATTCAATCACCAATTTGCCTACTGATGGTATATCTAGTAAAATTAAAAAAATTGTTGTGATCATTCAACAATAAATTTGTTATGCTTTTTTTCGCTATCGTTTCAGTTAAGGTACATATTAGAGCAGAACATTTCTTCCCTAGTTTAAGACTAAGGTAAAACTGAAATTTCCTTTCCTAGGGAGAAAGCAAACTCATTTTTAAAGCAATCTATTCAGTTTTTATTGTATTCGATCAGGGCAGCAATTTAGGTCTTCACCTGTTTTCACTTTCTAACAGGGTAGAGTAGAAAAAATTGTAGGTACCTTTTACTAAACTCTTGAGCTACAATCGGTCTACAACATCTTTTTAATTTTTGGTAAAGTAGCTACAGAAAATATCACCAAATTTATTAGGTACTGATTTTTTTGTCTTCAATTGTTCTCAAAACGGTTAATTAATCTAATATTCCTATGTCATCTTATACATTGCACTTTTCTTCACTAGTAAATTGTCTGACGTTAATATTCAGTTCTTTATTATAAATTTAACAAAAATTAATTTGCGTGAATACTCTATTATTTAGTTTTTCATTACTACGTAATCTTGTTTTGAATTAAATGAATAAATGTAAAACATAGAAACACTTTCAAGACTAATCCCAAATAATAGTAAAACTCGTTTTGAGAACATCATTTTTAATCTAATGCTATTGATTGGATCGAATATTCTTATTTATTGTGATGTGTAATAAATGGAATGTAGTTATTGGAAATTTGTAATTTGACGTTTCTAGTCGTGTAAACATAAATAAATATCGGTTTGGGCGTTAGTTCCTCTGGTTAACAGTAGGGGCGTGTGTGCGGAGATTTGGCGATACATCATTGTCAGTGGTTCGGAATGTCTGAAGTAGCAGCTTGTGTTCGCGTGTTTTCACCCCCTAGACGATTGCAAAAAGCGCGCTTCCCGTTCCGGAAGTAGCTAAAAGAGACAAATCGCACCAACTTTAATGCGACATCAACGTTACACCGCTCTTACTTTATATGTAAATTAGGTGAGCGACAAACGAATAACGTGCTAGCGGTAATGTACACTGCTAACTTCCTTTTCTTGGCGATTTCACCAAGATGTTGAGTTGTAGACCCTGCTATTAACACAGTTCAACTAAAAGAGAATTAAATACCTTTATGGGCAACCAACGGTGCCGTCTTACGAATTAAATGCATACTACACTTATAAACTCGCTACCGCCCTGCCTCTTCGTTATGTCTTGAATCACTGAACTTTAGATAATAAAACTAGATAAACTTTGCTGTATTACTAAATTGTACAACATGCATAATCTTCTTTATGTCTTGTAGCTTTGTTCTTGATCTTGTACTTACGCTGCTGTGTCATTATGACTAAATCCAATTGAAACATTTTACATTTCATTCTAGAACAAATTTGCTAGATTGCATTCCTCAAAACATATTGAACTTTTGTACAAAATATTTAATGGTACTTATTTGTAATTGTATTTATAATTGTGTTGTAGATAGTTGATAAAATAGCTTTTTATATACCTGTTTTCTGCACCTTTCGATTGATGAGTCTTCTGCTCAATACACCATGTCCATTTAGTTTTGTTACAAGGCTTTTAAAGTGGAAAATTACTTTTTCGCACACAATTATGTCTTCTTGCAATATAATAAGATTGAAAAGTACTACCCTTTTTATGGTATAATTGATTGGATACCATTATTATGGTAAAAAAAAATCAGGAAATTGTGAAATTCAGTTTTACCTGAGAATGGTGGTTGGAATCCATATTTTCGTTTACAGTTTTAAACAATTGGTATCCGAACTCCAGATCTTTGCTAAATTCATAATAGCAAAATTTAACAATATTGTGATCATTAATTTCCCAATACTGTAGTTTTTTTCTTGAAATGGTACTTCAATTTTTTTAAGGATTCCATGGAAATTTTGTCGAATGTTCTGAAAGGAAGATTAGCAAAAGTACCAGCACATGATTATATTTGAAGATGGATAAATCACACTCGAAATCACTGCAGCTAATGTTTATTATATTAAAACAATTAATTTTTTAGAAGCTTTTAATCTTTGCTGTGATTTTTGAGGATTCTCGAGATTGAAAGACTATAGACGCGCACACAATACAATGCTCCTATCGGGTAATCCTTTTCTGCCCAAAATGACCAAAATGATTTTTGGCAGCACAACACTTTTTGATATTTAAAAGTTCGGTGATCTATGTTTGTTATGATTACTGTATTTACAGGTGGCCTATTAGACTACTAATACAACACTAGATCCTACTTTCTTAGAAACAGAACCAATGCTTCAATATAAATTTTCAAAGATATCTCTCGTTCTGTTGTAAAACGTCTAATAGGCAACTTAGTTAAAGCATCTGGGATGTGTTAAAAAAGTGGAGAATTATTTCTTTTTGCATTGAGGTGTCGAATGATGAGTTCATTTAGCTTAATTAGTGAAATATAATGAGGGTGGAAGGCGGCTAAACAGAAACAGTTTACCGGTTTAGTTCTGGTTCGGCAACATGGGCAGTGATGTGCGCATGGGCCTGGGCATCGTCGACGCCGACGCCGACGCAAAACTGGATCGTTAATCGCGGTTTCTTTTGGTTTCCGGTCACGTATGCTCGGATGGTTGGTGGAATCAGCGTAAAAATACAAATTTAATATCGGGTTGGATAGAGCTTAGCTCTCTGGCGTCGACCGCTGGGCTGCTGGGCCGCAGTCCGTTTGCTCGCTTTTGCTTCCAACTCCGACACGCAGAAGTCAGACAAGCGCTACAGGCCACCCAGATTAAGGCGAATTATTTTATAAATGGTTCCTCATATTTTGATGTTTAACTTAGAAACATTCAGTTCCGAATTCATCAGAGGAATAGCGTTGCAGAATTGTTATTTCTTTATTTCCTATTAATCATCAGCCTGATTGACTCAAAAGAATTATACAATTTCAAAGAACTGTCCGTACGGATTGTACTACTTGAGTAAATACATTGACAACTGTATCTTGTTTGATGTCTTGACCAAATGATCCTCATATACCAATATTCGGAACATTTAGCTCAGTCTTTTATTAATTCATTTTTTGTTATTAATATCAGAAAATATTGTTTTGACGGATGTACTACTGCAAGAAGAGATCGTGCCTCCGTGACGGGATCTGTAGGTTCGAAGTACTGCAGATGCAGAACGGGATGCAGGGTTAGGGGTGACGAAGAATTGGGACGTGATGATGATCACGATCACGATCGCATACGTGAACGTAGTGTTCGTGGTACATGAAGACGCATGCGTGCGGACGTATATTCAAGGGTAGTTCCTGGCGACGATTTCTCGTTGTTAGGATAAGAATGATCACCGAGGAAAAGTAGTGATCTTGATGGAAAATTGAAAGGATTCACCTACTTTTCTCAGTAAAATGTCCATTTTCATTGACTATCACACGATAGTTGATTATTCAGAATTTATGTTAATTACTTGGGAATGATATTGAGGTACTGCTTCGCTACCTATTCATGCGAGCACCACTATATGCCTAATGGATGATATTTAATTGACTTATTTGAATCTATCGGATTCTATAATTCGCACTGCAAACCTTACAATTTTCGAGAATATTCATCAAATTTGTAGGTATATACAAAGCGTCGCAAGAAAACATTGTATATTTGTTGTACAAACCTTTTTTTATTACTCATGCGGGATAAGTACTACTTTGCGCACGTTTTTCCGGGCGGTAAATAACTCTTTGCTTTTTGAGTGCGCCAAGTATAATTTGAGTGCGACAAGTAAACTTGTAATGACATTTACCGCCTGGGAAAACAAACGCAAAATAATACCCATCCCACATTCGTAATAAAAAATAGTATCTGCAACTCGTGCGGTGTTGTCAATTGCCCACTTCAAAACTGGATTAATTGTCCACTGTAATTAAAATTCATGTGACTCTTATAGTTTCCGAGTTACAACCTCCAGCATTCCTTTACATTCCATACAACCACGTTTTAAATAAAAATTAATATGATATTATCCAGTCATGACAAATAAACCAAATTTTGTACACTAGTACTTCTCGTGGACAATCAACAACTTATCGCACTTGTTACACAATATACTATTTACTTTCCACCGACCCGAGGAGTGTGGAAAGTATTGTCTTCGTCTAAAAATTCGTTCTCTAGTTCTCTGTAGATCGCCTTGATACCGTTAAATCTTTCTGTTTTGGAACTAAAAGAATAGACCAACATTGCTTTTATCCATTACTTACAGTCCTATAAATGTTTTCAGCCACTTTTACCCACTTGTGTTCCGAAAAAAGCTAAGATAATTAAACTATTCAGTATATTACATAGTTCACACTATGACTTCTGGTTAATGACAGTCGAAAAATAACAATAATCATTCATATATCCATGACAATATTTTGTGTATGCTAGTGACAAAAAGTATTGTTAATGGAATGATTAGCAATGGGAAGTTACTTTCGATGTAGTGTAACGCGGTTGGTGTTGGAAATCGTGGCCTGGGATGCGTTTTTCGTTCGTGCGCTTGAGTTTCTTGGCGAAGTTCAGCATCGGCGTCGGCGCCTGCTTTGTATGCGACGCGGCGCTTTTCATTATTGGAGCGGGCTCATCTATGCTGCGACGCCGCCCTCGCCGCTGCCTCCGTTACATGCTTGTCTACTTGCTCTCTCGTCTCTCGTACTCAAGATCAGTCGATAGAAAATGTTTGCTGCTCAAAATTTAAGCCTGGCGGCTCACACCACTTGCAGATAGTTCTCACTATGTTTACAGTCACCAGCATATGTAATTGTACTAGATACCATGATTAGATTTTATGCATTGAACAAACAATGGTCTTTACATAAAATACAAACATATATCTTTTGTTTCAGTTAAATTCAGACATTTTTAATAATGGAAAACATTACGATACTAATATAGTTCTTTCATTAAATGGAAGCTTTGCGAGATATCTTTAACAAATAATGCTAGATTTATGCAACTTTTTGATAAAACCAAAACGTACATCTCTTCAGTTGTTTACGTAGAAATACTTAATTAGTCATCAAGGAAATATTATATGATTAATTCGCAATATCAAATTATCTGTTCCGTTACCTTTTAAAGAGTTTTTTGTAATTATTATGATGAAAATATTAGATACATTTATTCGTAAAATTAGAATGAAAAAAATTGCAGTGTATTATTTATTTTACTACATAATTTGATTATTTTTTGTTCCAGAAATACGTGGAAGCATCAGGCACCCAGGAAGCAGCACCAGGCTTGTTCAGTAACAGAACTTTATCGTTATCTTTACTGACAGAGGGCTCCTTCTCTGACAGTGGGATCTCCGACGAGGGCTCGGAACAAGAACTTAGCGAGCGAGAACATCGTCTTGCTGCTATCAGACGTCTTGTTAGGCACCTGGAGACCATCATGGCACCGGACAGCGAGGCCAGAATCAAAATGACTCAGGTAAGAAAAAAAGATCTACAATCTCTTATAACAACTACAATCTTCATTGACATGAAATAAATATATTTTTTCGTCAAATAAATAAATGATGTCTTGTAAAAAAAAAACTGAATTTGAAAGTGTTAGTGTCCATTAATTGTTTTTTTTGAGTGAGGTACTTCGAAGATTCAACATAAAAAGATCTAACAGGATTAATTTGTTAGCAGAACAAAATTTAATGCATGATTTATTAAACAATAGCAAGTAATGTAATGAGAATCACAAAAGAAATAATGAAATTTAAACTTTTTTATTTTTCCTCGTGATAAACCGTCCATAAAATCTATTTATTTTTTGTCGTTTCGCTGTAGTCAGAAACTATTTGTTTCTTACTGGTCTATTTATACTCTTCCGATAACAAATTCGTTTGTTGAACTAGCATTTCAGTTTTCTTATGGTTTTTTTATTTGTTCTTTTACTATTTAACAAGAATTCCTTTCTTAAAGCAACAATCTATTCATAGTGCAAATCCTGGAGTTGGGGGCTCGAATCCCACGTAAAGCATAAATGTGTTGCGAATAATTCTTTTGGTAATTAAGACTTTTTTAATAGACAGATACGTACTGATACAATTTTTTATGAGATAGATTTTCTCTCGAAGATTCTAGCTGCTTTTTTAAGAATGCGAGAAAAAAATTGTGTTGTTAGCGACAACTGCGAAGAGTAGCTGTTAAATGGAAGTGGCTATCAACACCTGCTAACTGTTGGACACTTTTTGTATTGCAGAGACTAGAAGAAGCTGAAAACGAACTTCGAAAACTGCAAAGTCAGTGCCGGGGCTTAATAGTTCGGACTGCAGTCTGCGCTGAGGTGCAGTCACAGAACAAAACCGCCACGTAAGTCAAGAAAATCTAGTTTTATAAGCCATATTTCTCCTAATTAACTGCCGCTCTTTGTTTTTACCTAAATGCAAATTGAACACTGGGAGCAAAAAGATTTCTGAATAATATTATTAAGTATGAATTTAAAAACAATTAATACACGCTTGACTTCTGAATCGTTTAGTCTATCATTATGAGGGCAAAGACTAACAAATTCATTTGATTCCCCTCTGTATAAAATTAATAGATTAGATGATAATATTTTTCTAGGAACAATAATCACTTTTATGAATTGCGGGCAAAATTATATATACAACAATTGTTTTTTTTAGCGTCATTAAACAATTGAAATATGATTCAAATGAAAATATTTCAGTACAAGCTGCGTTGACTGATTGGAGAGTATTATATTAAAACTGAACATTAATAATTCACGTTTGTAGTCTGAAGTATCGGCTACTCTTTTTTGTTTGTGTGAGTGGAGCCCGGGTATAAGATAAATTGACCGTTTACAAACTCAACTTACGGTTGTAATTAATTACACTAAAATTAAATAAAACAAATGAATGAATTCAAAACCTGTTAGATATGCAGTGGGGTGTCGGCATCTTACTTTTATTTTTCTCAAATCGTTTATTTTGAGAGCAATTTGATGGGTGATGGACATTACAGGTGATTTGATGTAATTTATTATGCACCTCACTTTTTAACCTGCACCAAGAGTCATTTTATTCAAATTTATTCCAAAATACTGGACATTCTTGGGGGACTTTTGATAGAGACTTAGGCAATTGACTTGAAGTTTTTGTTAGGAGATCAAAAAATTAATTGGGGCCGGAATGAAATTTTAAGATATCGAAAAGGGATATTAAAGTTTTTATTCATTCTTAAAATCAATTTTTGCTTCCATGTAAGAATAGTTTCATATATCCCATTTATTGTTGTACCTCATTTTGATGTATATTAATGCCCCATATTTGTCACATTTTCTTCGAATACAATGTCGATCGCACGGTAGATTAGAGTTCGATTTAAATGTAGGTAGTTTTCTGTATTGTAGTATCTATATATGTCTCTCAGATAAATCGAAATAGTCACATTCGAACGCGCTTTTGTCCAAGATCGAATCATGTGAAATAACTTCTACGCTGTCAAAATCATTTGTAAATGTCACAAGTCGATTTGCAAATACCTTGCAGCCGTTCACGAAACTAGAAATGTTTTCAGCTATTAGAAAGTGTGAAATTATATCGATTTGTCAGCCGAAGGAATAAGCACCCTTCGCTATTGAATTGAACGGAAAGTCAAGGCCCGGGGTTTGGAGACCCTTAGGTTTCTCGGATGAAAAACTGTGGACGTATGTTTATTACTAGGTACAGTATTATGTCCGTCATTGTAATGACATTGCTGTAAAAATTCCGGACAATTTTAGAGAAGAATATAGCATAAAACGGCAAGAGAGACAAAAAACTATTTTATTCTTTCGAATTTGAATTAGAGTATTGTTTCATTTTAAAAATAATGTCGTTTACTCTTCTTACCTTTTTTTGTTAATAAATTAGAACATTGATTATCAATTCTTCACACTTTTGATCCCTAAAAAATATATTTTATTGCTAATACTATACATCGTTTAGTGAAAATTTGCAACGTTAGCCGGGCTTACTAGACTGCACCTATCACTGCAAAATATATTCAATAAATAGTGTGTAGCTGTGATTAGGAAATGTTTGATTTTTTTTGTTTGTTTTGAATGAAAATCGTAGAATTTCAAACTTGTGATATTATTTCTTTTTTTATTAAAACAAAAAATGTTGGGAAATATTTTGAAATTTTAATTTCGCTATTTGCATGTACAATTATTTTCAACTCAATCTCGTTTGAAAAGCAGTATGATCGCTGTACTGTTTTCGTATCGCAGGAGATGTCAAGTTCTTGTTGAATCCTCTAGGTTGAGGTCGTACTGAGGAATCCTTTCTTGCTTTCGTTGTGCGTGATGCAAAATAAGTGGAGCATTTCTATGCGACGCACGAGCCACCGCGCGTTCCATCATTACCGACTACTTAAAAGCCAAGTGGCACCGTGACGCAGCCCCGTTCTGTAGTCCTGCGTTGTCTTTTGATTCCCTGTAGAACGCCTCGACTCGCCGTCGTGTTATTTCAAACAAAAACACTCATCATCACCCGCTAAAAACGATTTTGTGTGGCTTGTAATAGACACGTCTACACCTAAAAGAACAATTTGTAGAATAGTTTATTCTTCAACAAGTTCGGGGCTTATTTTTCCTTAGCAGAAAGTATGCCTCTTTTGCCTTCAGCTCGTAATGAATACGTAGGAAAAGACAATGAAAACTAGTGCAAAAAATGACAAATAAGCTGACTATTCGACAGAGGGTCAAAATTTGGAGTCAATTTATCTGTTTTTTTTTGATCAGTGTATTTAATTTGTTCAATCATTATCATCATTTGAATTGCAAAATAGGCTTCGATGATAATATACGTAACTTGTCGTTTCTATTACAGAAATGGAAACTTCAACTGTGATCTCAACCTTACAAATGGCAAGGACGAACTTTCTGTAAGTGATATTCTTTGCAGACCGCTACCTGATGGAGATGATCCAGACAATAACCCAGATAATGGGTCTTGGTTCTGGAGAGTGATGAGGGCTTCCGTTCCTTTTCAGGTAAGAATTTATTTTGAATATAAAAACATTTTGGGTCATCTGTCGGAGTATTCCTGATAATGATGTAACAGTTCTCTAATCTAAATTTAAAGTATTTTTGATATCATTAGAGGTCTACATAAAAAAAAAATGCAGAAACTGTTAATTGTATTAGTAGGATATTTATTGACAGCACAGTCAATAATATATTTGCTGCGTTGGCCTGCGTAAATCAGATTACAATTATTCGCTGAACAGTGTACATATTCTGTTTTTATTTTGAAAATATTTCTACGGTTATCCAGATATAATCCGTCATCGTCACTTCGCGAATTAAGTGTGTTTAATATTTTATTTCAGGTCGCCATTGTGGCCCTCATCTGCATGGCTTGCCTCCTGGAGCCCAGTTGCTGTGACTCCATAAATAATCTTAGCCTTTCCCTTACTCCACAGTTAAGATACGTCAGAGGACCACCGCCGGTCTAAAAACACAGGTTTTATTTAATTTTTTTTTGTTTCTTTTTTCTTAAATGTTTATATTTCCTTTATTTTCGAGGAATAGCGTTATGGAATATATGTTGTTTTGCAAACATTTAATTTGTTTTGAATCATAGGATGTTGCGTTTGCCATTTTCATTGAACAGTATTTTTAGTTTTTCATTTGTTAACTTAACTATGCATGATCTGTTTAATTAGGTATTGTTGATTCTTATTCTATTTATTATGAAACAAGAAGAAACTTGAAGCTTCTGGTTTCAACATATATATTCATTTTAGTAATATAATATTTATATGGCAAAAACATCAAAAAAGTTCATAACATGTTGTTATTTTCTGTAAATAGATTATTATATGTTTTATTTTGGTAAAACTAACATAATAGACTGTCACTATGGATCCATTAATCTTAAATTAAGAAGAGTGGTTTTTTCCAGTTTTAGACGTCCGGCGTATTCCGCAAAAATAATTTTTTCAAACTATACCTGAACCATTTGTGTCTTAGAGGGGGTTAGTTTATGCAATGACCAGAAAAATAAATTTGGAATATGCTTAGGATAATTATAATTTTATATATCATTGTTTAACAATGAAAGAACATATTTGCATATTTTTTTCAGGCTGTTGCATAATGTGTTTCATTTTATCTAACAGTATCCTTAAACTGTGTAAATACTTGTATTTTTTTAAGCAGGGCTGCTAATTAATTTGTCTCGGGTGCTGTTATATTTCTTTTTGTCACTAACGAGACCTCAGTTTAAAGATGATGTTAGATAACCAGGCCTGTATTCAGACCTAATCATAAAATGGTGTAAATCCATAGATTTACACTATCCTAGCATTACTTATTGTAATGAATGTGTTCATTTTGTGTTTGTGCATTGGTTGAGGTGTTATCATTTACCTTATCCATGCACGATATACTTTCTCACCTATTGCCTTATAAGATTTAACAACTATACTATATAGTTTTATTTTAAACCCTATAAAAAATAACAAAAACTATCGGAACAAGGGTAAGCTACTTATTTTAATATTAATATTTTTAATTCTGTTCCTGTCCTTTGCTGGTCAGATTATATTAAAATAAAATAAGGTATTATGTATGAGTTCCGTATACCATCAACAGCAGTTAAATAGCAACTATAGGTATAGATGTATTAAGGGCCAAAATTCTCATATTTTGTTTTTGACTATTACAAAAAAAATTGAACTTAAATAAAATAATTGTAATATCAAAAAAAGATATGATAATTTTGTGGTTTCTAGCCATGTCAAGAATCACCTTTCGACTGACTTAGTCGAATGCGGACTAAAATAAATAGTTGCAAATAGTGCCGTCATTTTTGAAATGCCGGCGTTTAATAATAATTAGTTAGTTGTATTAAAAGCCGATATTTCATGCAATGACATCAGATACGCGATTTTGCTACTTAATTTTAGCTAATTAATTCCTATATAGAACACTATCAAGTGTTTGAAGGCTTGTGACGATTTGTCGAAATTTTTACACAAAAGTGGTCACTATTTGGTCACGAATTGGACGATAACGAAATGTCATGAGCTGTGTAAGGCAGAGTAGGGTAATATCACTATATTGCTCAAGTCGAGTTTTCCAGTGCCTTTTGATTTATCAACGGTTTCCTTGCATGAAATTATCGCCACTGGCTTATATATTTACCAGTGTTTCGTGTGATTCGTGTTTTTTTAGTGTAGCATGATTCTCTTCAGTTATTTATTAACGTTAGCTACTGGCGAAAGTCGTATTTTTTAAATTTTATATAAGAATTTTGTAATAATTTGCGTGATTTGTTACGGCCAAAATGTAAAAATCACGCGGGAACTATCAGATAGATTGTAGGAGAAGAACAGCAGTCAATTAAAAACTTTTTTACACAACTGAAAAGTTTTCTTGGAACTAGACCTAGTTACAGTCCGACCAAGCAAAGTGATCCTCTCTAGAAATGATTGGAAATTGTGATTACAAGATATTTTTTCAAATTATAGCATTAGTATATTTATTATAATTATTGATTCACATTTTTATTTTTAGTTACATTTTCTAATTGATTTCAATTGTGGTAGAACTTTGAGGACTTGCTATGAAAATGCTTGGAAGGAATAATTCCTTTCTTTCATATCTTTCCTATCAGAATTTTTCTGTTCTCTAGTTTTTGTTGAAGAACAAAATAATTGTTTGTTGGGTATTGTTTTATTGTATCATTGGGTTGTAGTTTGTGAGGGTTTTATATTTATCATCGATGATGTATGAAACTTTAATATTCAAGATTACACATCTTCAAATTATCCAAATCTAAAGATCTACAAACTATCTAGATCCTAAATATTTAAAGTGCAAAATCTCAGTGATCTTTCGTACATAACGTGTTTATTCATTATTATGTGTTTCTGTACTATAAAAACAAACAAAATAACTTCATCTGTATCAGTTAATGAATATTTTATGACAAAATTCAATATTAAAACAATATTTTTCAAAAGTCACATTTTAATAAATTGATTTTAAGACAAGAGTCTTGGATTTGGAGTCTTAAAAGTTTCAAAATTGGTTTTTTAAAGTTTTTGAGTTTGTCTGTGAGAACAAAGAAACCATCTTTCTTTTGTTTCCAGGTTTTTTCGTGGCTGCTGACTGCGATGAAGGTGGGTAAAGTCTTTTTATAACTCAACTTGAAGTAAGTATTTTTCATCATTATTCATATCGCAACTTATGCAGTTGTAATATTATACACAGATCATGTCCGTGTGTCTTTGACCACCATAATAAAAATGACGTCACTTCCTTCGAATGTCCACCGTCAGGACAATAAACTCTTCTCAAAACCATATCCATTGTAGTTATTGTTGGCTTTCAATTCAATGCGCGTATTTACGATTTATATCACTTTTACATGCCGACGTAAATTTAAATAGAGAAAATTAGCATTTGTACACGTTGACTTTTTGAAACTACAGGAAACAAAATAAAATAAGGCAATAAAATTTTCTTTGTATTCTTCTGAAGTAGTCATCACTTCGAACGAAAAAGTGTCAAACACATTCATTTTAGAGTTCCAATAGAAAATTGAGGCGAAGATATTTCAAGCTTTGAATAAATCTAGCCATGAAGGTACATAAAATTTGCACCAATAGTGAGAGGAATTCTCAAAATAAGTGGATAGTGCATGACTCCAATTATGTGCCCTAATTGAAGCGGTTGCTATTGTGAGGAAAGTGGACATCTGATTGCAGCACCATCAGACATAATAATGTGTCGAACGTAATTTGAAAAATGTCTGGAATAAAAATAATTTGGTCAGTTGGGATTTCCAATAAATTATTGTGAGAATAATTGCAAATTTACAAAAACTGCTAAACAGGTGTCTACTGTCCTCAGTTTTAAATAGATTCAGAATACCCTAATTCAGTCATTTTAAACAGATCACTGTTTTTAATACATTATATTCGTCCTCTGTGAACGGTGTTAATTAGCTCACTGGCTGAAGGTCGGTGGCTTGTTACAGAAATTGAAAAATTGCATTCGGATTTATAAATTGTGTGCTTATTATTTAACCAGAGTGATAAAAATCCTAGTGTAGTGTTGAGATAGTTGCGACGAATAAGATTTTTATTGGCAAATAGAACTGACACTTATTTAGTATTGAAATGAGAGATACAGCAATCAAAGATAAAAATATGTCCAAAATAAGATGGTACGATAGAGGATGATATTGCAACTAGGAATCAGAAATTGGAAAGAGGTATATGCTTCGTTTCGTTGATGAATCGTTCGTGTAGTTGGGTCGCTCTATTAAGATGGAGTGAATTGAATAAAGAAATGGATAGTCGATTTGGAAAATGATATGTTGATAATTATGAATCTGAATGAATGAATGAATCAATTCTTCGACAATTCATCTGAAATATTTCTCTTGTTGTTATCACATCGCTTGTAAAATGTAAGGCTTCCGTTTACAAATGGTTCCCGTAATGACGTTCACGAGATAACTATTCAATTACCAAAGTTATATCTGTTATAACTATTAGTCATTTCAAAAGCGTTCCCGAAATTACGTTCACGAGATGACTATTCAATTACCAAACTGGGTTCAATTGAAAACGCTTCCAGAATTTTTGACTTAGAAAATTTATGAATCTACTTAATTTTGTATGTCGTTATAACCTTAAAATTGATTTCTTGCTCGTAAAATCACTTGATTAAGAAGAGAACTTAGTATTGGAAATAGGGCTGTCCAAATTAGATACGATTACGGACCAATACAAATTACTAAAAAAAAATGGAGGGCCGCTAAAACCAATACTTTGGATGTTTCAAGAAAAAATAAGAATTCAAGGATATCATCATTATATTTATTAATTGTTCATTGATAATTTATCTTTCGAAATACTATAAAGATCAATATTATCTTGTCAAGATATAATTTCAAAGTTTCCCTCGCTCCGATAATGAAAATCAAGCAGTTCATGAGACCTGTAAAGGACGTGATTCCCCTACAATCTTCTGGCATTTATAAGATCCCTTGTACCTGTGGGAAAGTCTACGTTGGACAGACGGGCCAAACTGTGAACACTCGCATTGCTGAACATAGGAGATGCATAAGATTAAACAATCCAAATAAATCTTCTGTAGCTGATCATGCCATTGAGTTTTTGCATGACATCAAGTTTGAAGAAAGAAGAATAGTCGCAAGATGCTCATCGATTCATGGTAGATTGGTCAGAGAAGCAATTGAGATACTTAACATCCAAATAACTTCAACTATACTGGTGGTTTTGAATTATCAAATGTTTGGCTTTCTATAATCAATAACACACATATATAATGACTATGTTTTAGTTGGTGTAGTTCTGTGTATATTTTGGATTATAAAGTCCACTGAAGACTATTTGACACTGCAGTTGTGAACCAAACCAATAGCAAAGAGTAGCGCTACGCTGTCTTGTTGAAATGTCATGTATTTTGGGATTTGGGATGTGTGCGGAGTTGTTCCAAGTAGGACATATTCATCTGTTTGGAGTTTTCACGTGGTTTTCCTCAAGCCTTGGGTGAATGCAAGAGGATTTTATTCTTTTTGTTTAGATGTGATATCCACGTTATTACATCTAGTATTCCGTATATTTTTGACATCTAGTTACTTGCTTTGTTTTATTATTATTCATCATTGTTTTCTGAAGAAGATCCTTGGTCAAAGGATCGAAACATCAAAGTTTCAAATAAATATACAGAATTTAAAATCAAAAGTCGTTTTTATTCAATAATATTCTGAAAAATGTATAGATTATCAATATTAATATTTATATTAGTTGTTGTCAGACGTGGTGCTTGTCTAAGTGACTTATCTGTCAGTGAAGATCTATATTTAGATTTTATAAAATTTGAATACGCACTTTTACAAAGATAGGTAAAGACATACTTTTAGGTGTTTTGATGTTTTACAGAAGGCTGTTACTTGGAGAGAAATGGTCGTAGACAAAATATAGGTAAAACGTCGCAGGACTAGCAGGCCGCACAAATATAAGCCGCGGGACGCATGCGGCCGTGATTTCGACAGCCCTGTTTTAAAATAGGACTAGCATATAAGTAAGTCTCAGTATATTTTGCACATTTTGATGAATAAAGAAAATAAATTTGATGCACATTAGTATAAGATACAGCTTCATGATACATGATTTTAGGGCACGGGTAATAGTTGAAAAACATCGGGTATTTCTAACTACCATCCATATCGATATCCATCAATGTGTCCGTGTACTACAAGAAAGTGCTAAAGTTTAAAAAAAAATGTAGTGTTCATACCTAAAGAGCTTATTTTACTCAGTACGATTTATTTCAAAAAGATAAAGCTATTAAAAACCAGATTTGAAATATATTGTGTACAAAATACATGACATAATATCCAAAATACAATTTCGAAACTGTCAGATCAATTTGTTCTGTGGAGCCCACGTGTTTGCGGTAGCGCAAAGAACGTATACATTAACGTAATCCGGGATGTAAGAAATTTGTTTGTTCCATGTAAGAAATTTGTTAAGTGCCACTTTTGGTAGATGACAGCTAGGTATACCTCGTCCAAAGAACGTGTAGATAGATGATTCAGCATCCATATCACTTTTATATCGTCGACAATGCGCTTAATTTTTCTGTATTCATCAATTATTACACGATTATTAATTCTATTACAAATATATGAGCAATATAAAATTGATTTTAGGCAATCCATCTGCTATTCTCATTATCTGTTATGTTCTAATTTTGTCTCGAATTATCAGATAGTCTGAGAAAAAATAAAATATTGTAACTTGAATGGAAGACATTGTTGATCCTCGGTGGGACATTTCAATGTGTTACGAAATGAATGAATCAATTTTGCGTTCAAATTTATATGAGTTAGTCTTAACTACAAGACATTTTTTCAAAAATAATTCTGGACGGAGTATACATCATAAGAATGAATGAATCAATTTCTATGCTGATCGTCTCAAAAATTTTGCGATCAAATTGTTATAAGTTAGGAATGTAAACAGAGTTTAAACTAGAAGATACTTTTTCAAAAAGAATTCTATACGGATTATACATCATAAGAGTCTTCTTGTTCAGTGTCTAGTTGTCGCTTGCCGATTGCTTGTAGCAGAAGACACGATGTTCATACAGACACCTACCGTGTGAATGTGCGGCTCCCCGTTGCCTTCACCATGTTTCTCCTTGGCACCCGATATCTCATGTTATGCACGAGATATTCGTTATACCATACATTCTGTATACATATATTGTATCGTATATGACGCTACTACTCGTAACCTCGTTTTATCCTCAAATTATTTATCGTTCAGGACATCATAATAAATGCATTACCAGAGAGATGCTCATTTTTTATCTTTACTTGTTTGGGGGTTGAAATGAATGAAGATACATTAATACATCTGATGATATAGTTGTGGTATATTAGAAGATAGATAAAATTAGCAGCGCGTAGAATATCTGATTCTTCAGTGGTTATCAGCTGAAATTGTCCGGTCCTCAGTATGTTCAAGCAGTTTGTAAGGTATTTAGTGTTTTTTAGGTTTTTTTTTGAAATTTACCAATTTCTTTTTATGAAATTTTCAGATTTGTATGTGTTTGAAATTCATATTAGCAAACAATTCTATTAATGTTGAAAATAAATAATTTCTCTTTGACTGTTTGGTTACAATCGAATTCTCTTATGCAAAAACATGAGCAGAATCTTCCACAGCTACTACAATGACTTTTTTGGATGATAGTACAGATCATTAGTGGCTAAAACTGTTGTTTTAAAATATGTGTGGTGAGTTGAGTGGCACAAAACAATATTACGTGCACGTGCTAACACTCAACACTGGGGCCGCTTATTTCTTGCTTTTTCTTACTCCTTGTCTAGTGCCGCTCTGTCGGGTGAGCTGGAAGAGTTCTCGGGTAAGTTTGCGCCTTGGATTTCATTCTGCAGATCAACGGACACACATGCGTCTTGCATACAAATGTAAACAAGTCTTAAACGTTTCTGCCGCTGTTTTTTCATTAAATTTCTTTCAGATTGTTGGCCATTACCAATCTTTAGATGAGCAACAGAAATAAAATTTCGAGAAAATAGGAAGATACTGTGCTGAGAACTAATACAAAGTCTGGTCGCTTTAATCTTTGTTAGTAAATATTTTTACTCGAATTCACAATTCTTGAATTCGCAATGTGAGTAGGCTGTTTCTTTGAAACACTCGGCTGCCAGAATTGATAAAATAACAGGCACTGACTGACAGCCTCAATTTATTGATAAGTAATATGAGTTTTGAAAGAAAGAATTATACAATACTAAGGAATCCCCTTAACCTTAAACAATTTACAAAAACTAAATATGCATCTTAAAAACCAAGTTCCTCTAGATATGCTCTCCACCACATAGGCTGAGGAGTTCCACTGTAAATATGTTCTCCACCAATATTTCCAGTAGAACTCCTAAGCTTACATGGTGGAGAGCATGTCTTTGGAGGAACTACAGCCTGCGGTTTATGTGTTTCGCCAAATAGCTACTGATGATTAAAACTTAGCTCAAGATTAAAGGGTACTTTACTTTCGCACACTCCGTTTTTTTTCTCCAAATTCTGGAAATATTGGATTGACTTATCGTGAATTCTTTCATGAATCAAATTATGCCTATGTTCACTAATTAAAAGATGCTCAAATACATCATTCGAATCTTAACTATGGTAATAACACGTATTCCATACACCTGATCAAAAAACTCTCGGTATTAATAATTTATTGCACATAAGCACAATGAACATGAGACTTCAGTTTAAGGTTCAAAATTTCTCGTTCAATTCGAATGTGATTGGGCTCGTTATTTATGTAAGTCATTTGCTTTAGCGGCATACGTAACTCACATAAAAGGTCATGAGGTTACTGAGAAATCATTGCTGACTCCATGATTGATAGATGAGCATTTCTTTCATATACGCTGCATTCAAAATGATAACGATTTGTAGGTGTAAAGGCAAGGCGGTTTAATAAGAGGAATCTTTGATAGATTGATATGGACAAACCATATCAGAATATTTATGGTACGTTCTGTATAACGTTAAACATTTGAAATGGCTACAGAGGAAAGAAAATCTCCAGTAATTTCTAGTTACTGAAAATAATTAACTTAAATATATTTTTGTAAATTTTCAGTTTATTTAACATTGTTGTTGAGTCAGAAATTATTTTTAAAACTTGTATTGAAGGGGTCCTACCCTGTGCTTTATTTTGATAAGAATGACTAAACAAAATCAGGAACTCTTCATATTCGGTTTGAATACAAGTAACAAACAATATTTACGGTATTTTTTGTATAAAATGGTTGGAAATAAATCGGTTGTTGATAAGTAATTGAAGCATTTGACGAAATTGCTGCCTCATGCACCCGTTTTAGAAATAATTATACTGCAGCGACAGAGATGGACTTACCCATCAAAGCATCAACTTGGGATTAAAAAACTGTAATTTTTATGTTACAGCAATAAATATCCGAAAAAAATCAAGTTTAAAATTTAAACGGAGACGCTCTTTAAATCACACCAATTTCATTACTTATTAGTATAATTTATATTTGAATGTTTCGGATCATGAATTTAGGTCTATTTCAGGAGGTAAAAAATACGAAAATATATTCTATATCCTCAAAACCATTCTTATCATATATTTCAAGAACGTGCTGAGATATTAAGGTTCTGTTTCTGGGTTCGAATTCTGTGCGTGAATTTGAGAGGATGTAAGTGCATTTTAATTTTGAAAGTGGTAATTTAGGGTCGAAAATGAGACATTTTAATTGATTCTACAATTTGACATGTCCAATCTCAAAATTTTTGATATCTTGGTAACCTGAAGAAATCGTGCAATCCCAAACAAATTGAATATTTCTAATATGAACCCTTTGATACTGATATATGTAGGACCTTAAATTATAGGGTCCTAAGTCACAGGTGTATTTTTACTTGACTTTTGGAAAGAAAAAAATTCAATAATAAACTGTGTGAATATATCTTTTGATGAAGGAAAAAACTTTTCAGAACTCATTTTTAAATAAATATGTTTTATTGGGTATAAGCTCTGTAATTTATTAGAAACACAACGTTTCAACAGCAAAGTGCTGCCTTTTTCAAGTGAAAAGAAATATAAATATAAATATAAATATAAATATTTCTTTTCACTTGAAAAAGGCAGCACTTTGCTGTTGAAACGTTGTGTTTCTAATAAATTACAGAACTTATACCCAATAAAACATATTTATATCTTTTGATGTTTAAATTTTGATTTACTGTCTTCAAATAATGTTTTTTTTTTTATTATAGTTGCTGCACGCGGAGAAGTTTCCCACTAGCGCAAATTTTGTGAGGGATTCTGTCAAACCTAAAGGAAGAATCGTCTAACGAAGATACATTTTCTCATGAGCCACTTGCTGAAGCCGACTAGTAGCTCACAAATTTTCCAATTCACAAAAATATCTGCCCAAATTTCTATTACCCTCTTTTGAGATGCTCATCTATCGATATCATGAGAACTGATATAGTTAGAAATCTGAAACTTTGCACATGGGCCTTAATAATAAAGCCGGGTTAATCTAAAATATTTTCAAAATGGCGACACTTTCGGTTATATTGGAAATTGACATTAACTTTCTTATTTTAAATGGAACACTTATATTTTTGAATTTTCCTCTATTTTTTATTGGGACTTTATTAAAGCAACTATGGCTTTTTTTTATCAGTTTCTGAAATAATTGCATTTTTAAATTTTTTTTAACAGGTACATGCAGCTACTAAAAATGAAAATCTCGAGTTCACGTCTTTTTCAACATTGTGAATTCGAGATATTAGTTTTTTAGTAGCTGCATGCATCTGTCAAAAAATTTAAAAAAGCGCCATTATTTCAGAAACTGTTGGAAATAAGGCCATAGTTGCTTTGATAAAGTCCCATTGAAAAATACAGGTGTTTCATTTGAAATGGGAAAGTTGATGTCGACTTCCGATATAACCGGTAGTGTCGCCATTTTGAAAATATTTTAGATTAACTCGCCTTTATTATTGAGGCCCATATACAAAGTTTCAGATTTCTAACTATATCAGTTCTCAAGATATCGATAAACTAGCATCTCAAAAAACACCCTGTATGTAATACAAATTGTAGAAATATTTCTCATTGTAATAATGGATGTGTATTAATTAGTACTTTATTTGAAGTAATTAAGATCATAATCTTGTAGTGTATTGTTTGGAAGTATGAATAAATGGATATTGAAAATAAATTTGTTTTATTCACTTTATTTTTCAGGTATAATAAACTATTTATCTTCTTAATATTAAATAATAACATTAAAAATGAAGATTTATTACTTACATGCACGTAGTTTTAAAAGTTGTCGCCAGAGGGCAGCACCTGTCGATACGATCAATTAGCAATCATCTCTTATATGATGAAAAATATGACATAGTGACGAATTCTGTGTCTTCGAAAAAACCAAAAAAGTTAACAGGAGAATAGAGCTTGAAAGAGTTCTCTTAAGAAATTAATTAGTATTTTTCTCGGAAGCTAGAGGGTTAAGGGTGAAATGTTTCAAATAAAAGTTGTATAACTTTCGATGACCTACAAGATTTGTATGAAAAATTTTCCTCTTGGGCTTATAGTTTCCGAGAAACCATATACTACTACCCTTAATTTAAGGGATGAAGAACCAATTGTGATATTTTTAGATAGCCCTTTCAATTCTACGTTCATTTTACTCAAAACAATTTCCGTTTACGCATTACTTCCAGAGTTATTAATGTTTTCTCCTTGAGATAACTCTTCTCAATCCTGTTACCTGGATAGGAATTCTGGTTTTCTCGAAGACACAAAATTCATCATGTTTATAAGAAGACAAGAACAAGTGAATTTTTTAAAAACATATTATCGATTTTCTCGAAGGATATGAAGATTAGAGGGAAACTATTATATAGGTCTTACGTAACTTTTCATGCTTTATATTTTTTGTTTGAAACATTTTTTTCTAGGACTTATAGTTTTCGAGAAACGATATACTACTACCCCTAATTTAAGGGATGAAAAATCAGTTGTCATATTTTCAGGTAGCCCTTTCAATTCTGCGTATATTTTGCTTGAAACAATTTTTGTTTAGGGCATTAGTTTCAGAGTTATTAACGTTTTCTCCTTGAGATAGCTCTTCTCAATCCTGCTACCCGGATAACAAGTTTGGTTTTTTGAAAGACACAAAATTCATCCATACAGCGATGTTTTACATCAATATGAGATTAATTGTTGATTCGACTTATTGACAAGTGCTGCCCCCTGCGGCAAATTTTAGAACTATATGCGAGTGAATGATAGATTTTTAAAATTTTTAATGATTTTATTGTACAAGTGAACTTGGCTAATAATTAAGTTCAAAAATTTTGTTTGTCAGAAATGAGTACTGACATATGCGTTAATCTAGTAGTGAATAATAAATACATTATTTACTGAATATCAATTCTTTTTATGTTTGGAATCAAATTTTTATTCCGGAGGAACAAATTTTAAAGGGAAAAAATAATGATACAGCGGAAATTCATAATACGAAATTTTATTTACATTTTATATAATACATACAAAAAAAATATTATTAGAACATACTTTATGAATGACATAATATTATAATTCAATAAATTTATTTAAATAAATAAATAGGGGAAGGATTTTTCGTCCCAACGAGAACGCAAATAATTTATTTTGATTCTATTTTTGATTTTACAAAGTAATGGGAGATATTTTGTCTAATATTATGTTTCGCACTTGACCGTAATGTAAGTTTTCAAATGAATAGAAATAATAGGGGATGTATTATTATTATTTGTTTAATGAGGTCTTGCGTTCATGCTGGGCTAACAAAAGTGGTTTATTTGGGTGTGATATTTGGTAATTATGTATGTAGGGCGACATTTAAAGGAAGAAATGTTCTCCAGAAATTCTTCTTTCTAGTCCAAGGGCTCCTCCTTATATTATTTCTAGCCATGGAAGCACCATTTTCCTGGGCAGCAACTGTAACAGAAAAATATATTTTTAGAAATTATTTGGTAAATACTAGATTACAAAAGAATAGGATGGTCAATTTATGCAAATCTCAATACAGATTTTTGAAAACTTGCGGATGGAGGTCAAAATGGTCTGAAATAAATGCTATTTTTTTTTAACTTGATTTTCTCTGCACTTTTTGGGTGTATTTATATAAAATTTACAAAATATATTATCTACAGGCTTAACCGAATGAATACAAACGACAAAATTATCAAAAATCACCAACGAATTTCTTTTTTGATATATTTTGTATCCGAAAGTCGCATAAAAAATTTAAATTTTCAAAACCTATTTTGGGTTCTACATATATAGGTTTCAAATAATTTGAATGGAGGGACATTGGATTGCCTTATTTCTGAGATTTTTTTTAAATAAGCGAGATATCGCAGTTTGAGTTTTCGTTGAAAGTGATATTGCTCTATTTCCCATCCCATCCCCCATTACTACTTGTAAAATCAAATTTTACCCTATCCCACTCAAATTCACGCATAGAATCTGGATCTCTGAAAAAAATCCAAACATCTTGACATGTTTTTGTGATCTCCGATAAAGATGATTTTGACAATGAAAGTTTAGCAAATTTCTCTATTTTTATTTTACCAAAACGGGGTCAAATTCATGATTTGCAAAACTAAAATATGTACTATCATCTTAAATCAACACTGTAGATGATGAGTATGTGATAAAAATTGCTCCACACATTTTCGAAAAAACGCGAATGGAAGTCAAAATAGTCTGAAATAGGTGCGAATTGGAAGAGCGCCGCCCTCCAATTTTTACAAAGTTACAATTTTATAAACTACTTGTTCGAATTAATTGTGTTTGAGAAGCACTGATCTACAATATCGAGTCGAGTACATAGGTAACAGTAGTGGTGTAGGGACCAATGATCTGATCCGATCCGATCGGAATCGAAACGAGTTACTAAATGGTTGTATCATCCGATGAACCTGACCGATAGTGCCAATAAAAAACACATAGGTACGCTCGGTTGTTGAGGAAAAAAAGGTAATAATCTTATTTCGGCGCGGTCTGCCGCATCGGCGGTTCTTGGTTCGCGGTCTGGATCTAACTTCCACACTGGGAAATTATCTCAGGCGCGAGAAATAGGCGGCGTACAATTTCAACGTTGCCGTTGCCGCTGATAAACCGGCGTAAATAGAGTTACCTGTGTAATTTCAAAGCAACCTGTATACAAGCACGAAAATCTTTGTTTATAACGACTACCATTTCACTAGAGCGGACTATTGACTAAAATGAACCGCAAAGGATATTGTTTCATTCACGCTTTATTCAAATCGTGGTACAGATGTTGGAATTGATTCTGACAACGTTCGGATAATCAATTTTTAATTTTTTAAATCGATGTACCGAGTAAGTATATTAAAATTATGCAATGTATAAGTGAAGACATTGGTTTTTATTTTCATAATGCAGATGTTTGAAGTCATAGAATGAGGTTTGCACGAAAAACGAATAGTATTTTTCTTCAATACGGAAGAAATCATATTATTAATCAAAAATATTGAAATATTTATTTTCGGTACTTCTTATAATTAGTTGCATGACTGTTGACGACTACACTAGATCAGGTATAAATTTCTTATCACATTGGACATCTGCGCCAAAGCTTAAAAACAGGTAAACATAAAAATGAACAACTGCACCAAAGGATCAATTCCCAATAAACGCAGAATATGTATCGAAAGGGCTTTCCCTTTATCTAAATTCTAATAATATCTAAAATGTTAACTTCCATGTTTTATTTCAGTTATGTTTTTTGTTGAGCTATATTCTTTCTTATGTTCAATAAATGAAGTACCTAATGTTCTGTCTTCACATTTTAATTGTTACATGATTATTTTATTTTTGTAAAACATATGTTCAATAAGTTTTCCAAATTATTGGGATACAGTTTTCCCGGCCGTTTTTTGTCCAGTAATATTTCTCCAGGCATATTTACCCGAATACATTTTTCCCCAAATACATTTTTTCACAAATAAAAGAGCTGGGACAAGTGGGAATGAATAAAAAAACCTGCCGGAAACGTAACAAACCGATGTTTTCAGGTAGATTTATATTTGAAGGAAAAGTTCTACAAAAATCCATCATCTGCGGCGTCTCAGTAACCGCAATAGGCCCAAGAATAGTACTGAATTGAAGCTCGGTTTAGATTACCTTTCCAGTAGGTTTCTTTAAGTTTTCCTCTCCACTCGTAATAATTTTTCCCATTATTCTAATTTTGAGTAATGAAATGAGCTGAATTGAATATGTAATTCAAATTCCAACATAAGGAGAATTATGAAAGCGGGAAAAAAAGACCCGGGGAAAAAGACCGGGAAAAAGTGTCCTCAAACCATTCGTAGGATGGCTGATTGTTAGAACACAGTTGGATGTTAATTATAATTTGAGTAATTTAAGCGTAACCGTCACATTTATTGATTTTATAATGTTATATGTAAATATTTTTGACATTATTGGTGAAATGATGATGGAAAAAAGACGATTCTAAAAGAGATATTGTGGTGTTGCTATTGTGGATGTGAGTGTAGTGGTAAGTGCGTGCTTACATTGAGTTATGTGGTTGTGAGGATTGAGTGTATTAATTGTTCTCTTTTTCTAAACCTATAGCAAAAATTCCTGACACATAGGTGAGTTATAATTTGTTCTTTTATTATGTAAAATGAAAATTAAATCCAAATATTATTGACATTCAATATAACCTTTCCCCAGAACCTTTCGTATTTGCCACACAAGTACCTGAATGACAGTCAAGTGCAGATGCTTTCGTGGACGACCTCGATCTCGGCACCAAACTACCTGGATCTTTAATCCCCTATTCGAACTCGGCACTATACTATGGATTAGGACTAATGACTTAATCTTTCTACCTGAGTGAGATTCTCTGGACTCAAGCTCTGTCCCACAGGCACGCGCAGCGCAATTCGGTAATATTCAGCGATGTTTTTCAAAAGCGCCAACGTAGCGAGCTAGCCTATAATAATTGTTTCAGACTGTATTCCAGCCTAACATAAGTGATTCACTTATAAAACCAAATATTGCAGGGTGATCGTAGGCTTATTTAAAATTGGTAGTGCCGAGTTCATGTGCGTCCCGCACTTATCGGCTTAGCATCAGTGCCGAGTTCATGTTCTTGGTGCCGAATTCGTGTATGCCCGCTTTTGTTTGGCGCAAATGTCTATATTTTTCACAGGCAGAGATGGCATACGACCGACGATTGACGTATTGTTGATTTGAAATTGCAACCATTAGCAAATTGAAAATAAAATATCTTGAAAAAAAAAAACTACGGAAACTTCAAAATTACAATAGTAAAAAGAGATTTTTAGTTCAAATTATATACAATTAAGATGAATTCCGGATCTATAATATTGTTCATAAATTTCATACTGCACCAATCAATGCAAAGTTATTCAAATATTAATCTGTCTAAATTTCAAAAGAATTCTGAAAAAATGCACTTGGTGTTGGACGAAATTTGAAAAAAGAGAAAATCTGTCTTCCCAACTAACGTTGAATTAAATTATTCTATTATTCTATATTCGAATATCAATCAAACAATCACGCCTTTTACCCGATACGAGTATGGCATACACTTATAGTGCACTTGATAGATTAATTGATATTTCCTCAGCTGTAGGGTGCAGTTAGCAGTCATCAAGCTACGGGTTTTCTTGGTTTTTGTGGAGAGAGTATTTTATAATCTCCATGATTTTTTTGTCCGTCGGCGAGATTCGATCTCGCGACCTTCGGATTACATAGCCTGCAAATTTGCACTGAGCTATGAATACTTATATTTTGTATTCTTCCACGTTTTATTAAAATTGCATACACGCCAATATTATTTCGTTTACTTTTCAGTAAATATTTTTTCGAAAGATTTCATTTGAAATGTGCTTGAAGTTGATATGAGTATGTATATCTATATGAATATCCACTAATTTACTATTTTATTGAAGGTGAGGTACTTTGAATTTCTAATAGTAATTTGTGATCGTATTCTTCAAGTGGTGATTAAATCCTCGAGATCCTAATTCAAAAATTCTGTAATGCTCGTATTCCCTTCAAGTAAAATTTTTATTGGTACAACTCACGTGAGGAGCACGATTTCGACTGATGAATCTTATTGATGTGAAACTATCTGTGATCAGGTCTAAATACGGTTATTGATGAATAATATTGATGTTCACTGGATATTAGCAAAGGTGTAGCGCACACCTGGCCGGAACGTGAATCAAGAACGTATACAATCAGTGTGAGCATGGGTTATACGCACGAAGCATTGAGCACATTACCGGCAACTGACAAACGGTATGGGCCTGGTATGGGCTACCTTGTTATTAGGAGAGCAGTCCGTCAGACCGCCACTTCATATCACCTCATTATTTCCTTCCTCGATGGATGAAATTAAGAATTGAGATATAGTGCTATGATTTATAAGAAAATTCAGTTTTGTGATAATGTAATATTAAGAAAATCATGAAAGCAGAATCACTCATTGTATCAACTATTCCTTTAAATAAGACCAAGAAAGACTCAAATTCATCAACTAAATAGATTGGAATTCTGTGGCGTACTGGGGACTTGACGACTGGTAGCCGCACTCCACGACTTGGGAAATATCAATCAATTCATCAATATGTTCTAAAAATAGTATCTGCAAAATCCGTATCAGGTAAAAGAAATGATTGATACTTATTGGGGCTTTAGTTTTTTCACAAAAAGTATAAATACTAAGACTATTTATAAACTATAATTTAGTGTCCAAGATTTAACAGTTTCAAATTTACTTTCGGCATCTTCTTGATCAAGATTTCCCATCATTAAATACTTTATGCGACAAAATAATTTAATGTTTATTATATCGTAATATATCTTGTTTTAAAAATCCATTTAAACGAGTGGAGCAAATAACCGGTGTGAGAAGCAACTGAGACTATTTACATTTCGCTCTTCTGCTCTTTGGCTATCGCATGTCTCAGGATTGCGTGTCAGTAATTACATTCACACGTTTGATGATTTTACTGAGTGGTTGTATTAACACGTTTTCACTTTCATTCCCTGCACTTATCTCCAACTTGTTTTTGATAATTTGTAATAAATACGTCTTCTAGATAATGCATCAGGTAAATTGTGACACTTGGATGCATCGTAATTATAACATTAAAGAAGTTTTGTGGAACATCCGCAAGAAAAGCAAGATTAATTGAGCTGTGTAATGATTTATGAATGTGGACGAGTAAGCAAAAAGTAGCCACAACGTCTACAGTTTTAATAGCTATTTGTATACCAAGCCGCAAAAGTAGATGTTTCCCTGGTCAAATTAAAGCACTTTTCCATCGTGGTGTACATGATATTTTTTATCCCACACGAACCTTCAACCTAACTTTAAATTTTAGACGAACGAAGCTGTTTACATATTGCTAACATTGTATGATTTTGAATGAATTTGACTATTATTATCATTCTAAATCTTGGAACTTTAACAATAATTGGCAAAATATATCTACTGGAGATGAGCATAATATAATTATTTAGACATAAATTTTGTTCAGCTGGAAATCTACAGAATGATTTTTATAACCTCTTCATCTTCAAATTGCACATTCAAAAGCAGCACAAAACTTGGTATATCGATTCTAGGATAAAAGTTACATCTATATGAATGTATATATTGAAAATTTGTGTGCTGTTATCAAATTGAAAGTGAGATTATATGTTGCGCATACTCTATCGAATAAATTTATAAACGAAACATAATATTTTCATATCATATTGTTGTACTTGTTTTGTACACGAGTCTGATTCAAATTTGGTTGGATTTTTTTCTTTATGTTATCTGTCAGAAGTTTAAGGATGTAGAAAATTGAATGCCCCATTCATTTTGAGTAACTTATGAATGCTGTTTATGGTGAGTTGTGAAATAAATCATAATTATTATGTTTTGAGTGGATGTGTTTGACTTAAGCTAATTGTTCAAATATATTTAATAGGAAAAGGATTAGGACCGTGCTGAGCGCTGTTGAAACGAATAATTCCCAACACATACATAAATTTTTAATAATGAATGTTGTTTGGTAGAATTGAATGTACATTTTATAATTAAATACCACCCGCGAATAGGGGTCCTATTTATCATATGTACAAGTGAATATTTATAATTAAAATCTCTAGCATTTTACTTATGAGATATGTGATGATCATTAGGAAGTTCTGAGTTAATAAAAGAACATGGCATCGCGCCACGGGGGTTTGGTCCCGGATTTACAGAAATTGGTGAGTTGTCGAGAACAAGAAAGTGTCTCCCAGACCTGCTGTTGCTGACTTGATATTTAAATACCAGTGCCGTACACACATAAAATGTACCTATCTTAGAGTTAGAACTGAAGTCATATTTGCTGAAATTTTGATGAATTTATTCGAAATAAAATATTGATCCAGAGAAAATATGATGTAAACTGAAATGTAATTTCGAAAAAAATTATCCTTGATACCATAGGATACGAATAATGCATTTATGATCCCATGAGACATTTATAAATAAAATACCTTTGTGATTTCGTAAGAGAAAATACAATTTTGGTCCCATACAATGTTCAATTGAAGAGATTATGTCGGTGATTCCATAGGGAGCATGCATTCAAAAATAATAATCTAGTGATTGCATGAGACATCCTTTCGAATTATATCTACTTGTAGTCCTGCCAGGACTTCTATTTCTAAACAGAGCGATAAGTATTATGGTCAAGCTGATAAAATGCAAGTGGGTGTCAATTTATTCAAATTAATAAATCTTTTGAGTAGAATTGAGTTTAAGTACAGGAAAACATCAGATTTCAGTCGAAATACTTAGATGACCCAAGATCTATCGAATCGGAATCATATCTGCAGTCTAAAATTCAATCGATTGCCTGATTAATGTATGGTTCGCAGTAGCCTTTGGGAATGTTATGTTTTCTTCTTCTTTTTTCATTCCTGGAAAAAAACTGTTATAACAGTAAGCTTGCTATTTTCTACGATTCTTTATTCCAATTTGTCTGAAGTGAAAGTGATGCTTCTTTGGTACAGATGAAATATGGATTAGGGAATAATACAACTTGATGTATGATTTTCATCTTTGAAAACTACATGAAATAGCGTTATCATTATTCATTCCAATTTCCTGAAGAAGCGCTTTTTCAGAAAGAGAGAATTTTTGTTTTCATTTTTTCTTGAATCCCAAAAAAAGTTTTAAAATCTGAGATTTAGTTTATTTATTCATTTGGTTTTGATCCTTCTGCGCCGCTGGTATTTTCAGTCCTCATGTGCTCTACCTATCTGTGTGATATGTTTATATGTATTCAAAGTGGATTCTCGGCTTCTGATGAACATACACATACGAAATACGTTACAACTTCTTGTTATATGTTCATTATTTTTATCTGATTAGTTTTATAACGGAAAGTAATAAGGAACAAACATTCTTATTAATTTCCAGCATATCAGAAGAAAATCGTTCAATTGTATTATTATTGAAGCTGCAGCTCCCCAAATTTACAAGAAAAAGTTCTCTTCCATGACTGCAAACAGCAGTATCCGTGTGGAAGATAAAACCTACCCCGATGTTTTTCGATCTAGCTATTAACAACAGAGTCAGTTTTTTTCTCGAATAAGCTGGAATAGTAAAGCACCATATCTTTCAGCATGTGCTGAATCCAAATCAATTGCTTCACGCAATCTTAACATGTGTAAATTGTGACATGTTAACAAGCTGGATGGTAGAAAGGTTTGAAGACAAAGACAGAGAATGTACGGTTTGTACCGTGGGTGTGGAGGAAGTACTTCGAATGATTATTCCCGATACGTGTGACTATGGCGAGGTAGACATCACTACCTGAATCTTTGCGTTGTCTCGCATATTAAAATCTACGATTCAGCTTTCATGTTTGTTGTCTGTCCACGTTGTACAGTAGCATACACAGGATGTTCCACTCACTTAACGTTTTTGTTGACAAACCCCAAAGAGAAGAGAGCACAATGGATTATAAATAACATTTATTAGCCACGCAAAGTTTATAAATGTGTCAACAGATGGATAAGCAGTAGATTCATGGCTTCATTTGTCCAAATAAATCATTTTTAGAAGCTCTAGACAGTAAGGAAACAGGTAAAATATCTTGAAGCAGCTACAAGACTTGTTACCACAGTGAATAATCTTTGGATAATCTGAACCAACGACAATATCATCTTTGTATTTCTTCAAACAATCGAACCTGCCACTTCGACTGCAGATTTATATGTATATCTGCATGCCATGTATCAACTCCATTTTCATAGCCTTGCGATTCACAAGTCCGACTATCTGAGGCATGCTAGCCTGTAGTAAAGAATCCCTATAAGGAAGAAACACGTGTCTACAGTTGCCGCTTTTTTCAGGATGATGGTGTGAAAATCGATTCCTGAATTTGTAATTTTGTAAAACAATCAAGTTTTGCTATCAAAATACATTGGCTGGAGGTATGAACATTGAGCGACCATGTTAGGTCCTAAATAACTACATTTTGTGCCAATACATCTATTTCAGCCTAATTTTTGAGAGATTATAAACTAAAATATGGAGAAAATTGGTACGTATTAGTATCTAACTCAATTCATTCCCAAATTTTTTTGGTATTTATACAAAATAAATTTACTTGGGATATACATAATTTTTCATTTACTAGTCACTACCAAGTCTTAGTCTTTGAGATCAGATATTTCATTACTAGTTCCTGATTTCCCGTATTTTCATAATTCATTCTGGTGCGGAAATCTTTGAAGACAATTTTTAGTTTACAATTGAAGACCAGCATAAATCCTCAAGCGGTCAATCACAACAAGGAACGGATGAAGACTATGGTCCGTATTCTCATTTTTTGAAGAAATGCTTCATCCCAAATTCTCTAAATTACCAATCATATGTACTACCTCTTGATGACTACAATATAAATTTAACAGAAATTAAATACTTTTTTATTGATTCAAAGTTCTCCTGGCCCCCCTACAGGTGTCCATTGTTACCTTATTACATATTTAACAGCTTGCTAACTTCCATTGGACACACATTCAATGTTTCTTAAGTAATATATTTGTACAGTTGGCATTCAAAGTAATTTATGTTTGACGTAAAGATGTCTTCGTAGAATTGTTTTATTATGCTTTGTTGTAATATATAATTATTCTAATAAATTTTATTGGTGATGAAAATTTTATTATGAAAATAAAATGCTGATATATGTACATATGATTTTCAAAGCTCACTGGGTATTGATTATTTAATATATTAATAGATGTCCTTCGAATTAAATTAGGATTATTTTTCCCGAGCAGGAAATAGGTCGGCACATCAAATAAAAAGTTTTAGAAGCTTGAGCATTTTTAGCATATTTCAAGTTTTACCGAAATCATATTTATTGACTCCATTAAAAAAAAAATACTCTGAGAAATATAACGATCTATATTCGAGCCCACAATACATGCAATGGCAATGAAAATAGGCTGCTTCTTGAACCATCTGATGTCAGGCTCAAAAATATAATTCATTTTCCTCCGGAAGTAACAACAGTGAATCGACAGATAACTATAGATTATATAATCATTTTTCAAGGAATGTGGAGATAACCATTCAAAAATTAAGTCCAAGAGAAACTTTGGGACTATTGGTTTTCACTCAGTCACTGGGAGAAAGAATGATGTTCCAAGTATAAAATTGTAGATGTATTGCAACGTGAAACTAGTACATGGTCGAAATACCAAATACCCCGTTAGAATATTTGATATCGACACAATAAAAAAGTAAAAATGCGATTACACATACTGTATACCAGGAACGCTGGGACGTGGACGATGATGATATGAATGTGAAAACGTAAGGTAGCAATGGTATAGGTAGTATTGTGTTTATAAATTCTTGGTGTGACATACACACGCACGCAATCTGCGTACAAAGAGATCACGTGACCACGGTAAAATGAGCTCGTTGTACGCACCCGGTTCATTCCGAATACTCATCACATGTTGCAGTAAACGACGTGCATTCGAAACGAAATACAATTCTGTAATCAATTCAAATTATGTTCGCCCGTTTGCTTTACTCCGACATACGAGTGCCAGATAACCGAAGCTTGTGGGACCAAATGTCTATTGCAGAAAACTGATTTATCCAAATAACATAGAAATTAGAAGAGTATCAGAAATCATGGAGTAAAGAAAATACACAGAATGAAGTACACAGAAAATGTGAAAAATTACTGCGAAATAGTAGTCTCGAAACTGGAAGAAAACAATAAGAATAATAAGTTCTACTATTTAAGAAATGGTAATACAAGAACTAATAGATGAAATATATAAAAATAGATACTCACAGAAGTTTCAATATTGGGAGAAAAATGGGAAATTCCATTTGAAATAATAGTATAAAGAATGTAATAAAATGGAGACTCCAAAAAGGTACAAAAACAATGTAATACTAATGATAAAATTTCAGAACCAAAAGAAGACAAAGAAAAATCTATCTGAAATATAATAACATAATGTTGGTAATTCACAAAGCTTTCTCGCGAGTGAGAAGATATTCCTGGTTGAAATAGAATTTTCATATTCAGTCATAGATTATTTGACCAACTCAAAAGATTTGAGCTGCTATAGAATCTCATGATGAAGCGATTTGATATTTATTTTGGAAGATATTTTTGGAAATTACGAATGACATAAACAATATCCGTACTGTTTTTTGCAATTTTATCTATCAGGTATATTTATACAATCATTTTAGTAGAGCCAAAATTAATAAAATAAAACAATGTAATGTTCCATTTGTATAATAAAGTCGTCAAGAGGGTAACAAGCAACGTGATCCCTTTATTAAAAGATAATTCCTACACCCCCATCTATTTAATTTGCATTCATACATCATTCTCTACATGTCATATGCTTTGTCAAACATTCATATCCTGACACACCTCTTCACTTCGTCACTTCATCAACATTTATAATATCTTTCGTTTCACGTATTTATTATCTGCATTTAATATTTCCTTTATTATTATTGTTAGATTTGTATTTATTCATCTCATTTTAAAGAAGAAATATATTAACCATAAAACAGATATCTGTTGTGTTCAAAGCGTTGCTGCTTCTAGACTTCTGAAGAAATTCGAAGAATAATTGAGCTTTTAGTCAAAGTCTTGTGATATGTTTTATTTAATCCCGTAACATTCTTTGAAATTTTTCCAAGTAATTCGTCTAGGAAAAAAACTTCTAAAAATGTCCAAAACAAATTTGAGCCATATGATGAAACTTTTCTTAATGATCACGGTCCAGTACACCGAGAATTAATCAATATATCATCAGATCTAGCTCTGAAACTCTGAATTTACTAAATTCATTCAAATTCAATCAGATGGTGAAAAACATTTAGTTGGAAACCGGTAATTTCTGATTTTGCCTAAAACATCTGATAATACATTCAATCAATTGTAAAAACACAGACTTATTTCGGATTCTTAATTAGGAGCATCCTGAGATTGAAGCTTGGTATCATTTTAAATTTTGGTTGAATTGTTGGACATAGCGCATAACTATTTTAGACTTCGATCGGAAGTTCAGTTGAATATTAAACCAAAATCGAAACATGTTGGCTATATCACATTGTGAATAATTGAAGAATGTATTTCTCATTGAAACACTACTCTTTTGATTTTGATATGGCTAAGTTGAATAAGATGAACAAAAATTTCATTTCGAATATCATTACATGGAGAAAAATTATCCAAAGGTATATTGTTCGTGGAAAAAATAAAAATATCAGAATAAATTTGTAAAAATTCAGTTGACAACTTGGGAAGAAATGTAAGTAAAAATAACTGCCTGTGATGACTCATATTTAAAATAATACTCCTATCATTTTACAAATAGACCGCAAGCCGCGCCGTCCACAACAATTTTTTTTATTATTTCAAAACGAGCTGTGTATTTAATCAATCAGCTCTGGAGAATTTCAAATCAATTTGTTTTTTTTTTTCCAACTAATAGCTAATAAGAATTGAGTTATTGAAACTAATTGATTGGATTTGATGATTATCGCTGTTAAGAGAAAAGCTAATTCGACCAAATGTCAAACTCACATCTAACGTTAAAGTAATTATTAAGATTGTGGCGTATGGCGTGTTGGAATTTTGAGTTTTTTTTTTGGGCACCCAGTATAATGAAAGAAGATTCTTGGTGCAATGCGGCTATGCAGTGAATCCGAAAGAAGAAAGATCGATGAACTACAGTAATTAATTTAAAGGTAAATGCATAAAACAACTAAATCCAAATTAAATTATCTGGGTGAAATTATATTCTGCGACAGTTCATTAAAAACACATTCAACTTATGATTAAGCTCTTTTAATTATGCCTAATGCGTTTAAAAGGTATGAGGTCTTTTCGGATCTCATTAATCAAAATGAAATCAGTTAATCGTTTTTTGATCTGAACCTGACGCTCGCTTGCTGCGATCACGGTAAACGAAGCCCGTATTTTTTAACTCAGATGGGATTATTACGGAACAATATGCTGAAGTTGAAGTTTTTCTAATTTCAGAGCAAATAAAAAACAACTCCTTGCAATACAAAAAAGTTTTAAGCACGTAGCAATCATTGTGGGAAGTAATTACTGAATAAAAATTATCCAGAAAGATTTTACAACGTGATTTGTGAGTCCTGCACTGAATCAATCTCATTGTCATTCAGTGGAAATGAGAAAAAATAACAGGAATTTCGTTGAGGGATGGACCTTGAATTTGATAAGATTTCTAAAGAAATCAAATTTAATGCTATCTACATTCTCTTTCGTGTATTCTTCATTTCTTATAATCTAGCAAAGAGAAAAAACAATCATATTGAAGTTGGAAAAATTTTAAAAACATTTTTGAATATCGATAAGTGCTGAATAAACCAATTCGACGTTTATGTCACGTTTTTTCAATATCATTGTTTGAACTTCACAATCCAACATTGCTAAATTTGTAGATTTACAAGAATAACCAAAGATTTGCTATTATTTGGAATTTTATAGTAGTCTCGAAATATTGTATCTTTATTTTAGTGAGATACAAGTTTGGAAGCTCAAGAAATATGGTAGAATCCTAGATTACACACTTCTCTTAATTTGGACAATTTTTGAGAGATATCAGCGTCTCACAAGTGAAATGGAGCTTTGTCGATAAATTCAATGTAGACTGCGCGCGCCATGTGAGACTGAACTTGAGCACGAGACAACTGAGCAGAGTGAACTAAACTTCGCAAGTTGGACCGAAATTTAGTTTATTTGAGAGCTACTGCTTATAAGCTAAAAATATATTTGGAAAATATACAAATGGACAGGAACACGTCAAATTATATTGTTCTTGGTTGAAGTTCGATACAGAAAGGGTTCTTAAGTTCTTGAGGCATGAGAGTACATATTTCCAATACAATCTCATCTTATAATAATACGGAATTTTCAGAGCACAAGTCCAACCTGAGCAGAATTTTTGCATGTAAATATTTCTTTCAATCTATTAAATGACGAATCATATGTTAGGTGGCATTAAATTTTATATAATAAATACTATTCACGAAATCTGTCAAAGGGTTTCAATTGAATCAAAGATCTTCGTTAACATCTATGAGAAGTCCTTCCACCTCTTGCGGAAGTAAAAATCTGATTTGGGCTTTGCCTTCGGCATATCCAACTGTTGCGTATAAGATCAAGTGTGGATGTCGAACAAGCACAAAGTCCAGCATCTCAGCGGGTCTCTTTTGAACCGGTTTCCAATGGAGTCCGGACCCCTGCAGTTTCCGACGGGTCTTAACGCTCTGGGCTGAACTGCCGGAAGTAGATATGCTAATTTTGTATTATGCGATTTTTGCGACTCTATGGGCAAGTGGCAAAATGTCGCAAACATAAGAAATCAATGATTCTTAAAAATCTTTCAATTATAAGTACGTTGCCGCTCATTGCATTCAAATGGTTTGAGAGATAAAATAAATTGTTCCTACCAGTACCGGATTGTCCATTGGGCACAACCGGCACGTGTCTAGGGGTCTCAGACTTTAAAGGTTTCCCAAACATACACTCTCACCAGCTTTTTTAAATTTTTGCCTAGGGGCCCCAGCGTGTCTCAATCGATACTAATTAATACTATGAGTTTATTGGTTCAAAGTCAAAGTGATATGTGGATGTTTTTATTAATCTGGATATGCGATTATATCTTGTTGTTTTCCTTTTCAATAAAAATCACCCTGTTTAATGAATACTTGTTAAATATCCTCACAAAAACCTTGACTGTTTCTTACCAACGACTTTAGTTTTCGTGCAGGTTCGTAAATCACAGAATCAATTCTGGCAAATTAATAAAAATGGTAACACCTTCAAATTCTCCACTTATTTTACCGCACAAAATAACTAAAAAACACGGGACGTAAGCGCTTGACTGCACCCATTATCTCACTCAAACTTCTGTATATAAACCTCAGGTATCTAAAATTTAAGGAACAACCGTTTTTCGTTGTCAGGAGCTGAACAGTCTGATCATAATTTACTCCACACTGTTTCAGTACAAAAATTATGATATGCTGAAAAATTCCTACGGTGTAATAATTGTTTCTGTGAAAAATGGTCGGTTAACGGTTTGTTTTGATCTCGGATTTCGTACTGAGTAAGAGGTAGATCTCGAAGGTTTTATCTGTGTTATAATCAAATTATCTACTGGTTATTAATGTTTCTGCTGAGATAGATACAGTCAGTAACTCTACACAAGTGTCAAAACAAATAATTTATTAATTAAGAAACAGAAGATATAAGAGATAGGTAATTTAAATTATTTCACTCTGTTCTTCGCGCAGAAGCTAGCAGTTTGATTGCAATAAAATTGTAAGGACAATCCAGGGAAAATTCATATTATACCATTTAACATTCTGATTACACATTCAGTAATTGACTTTTGAAAAATTTTGGGACTTCTTTTTAATTTTGAAGAACTTTTTTTGACAATTAGAATAGTTTTTTAATAAACACGTAGATACAAATTTTTTGAAATTCTATAATTGTTTTTATCTGCTCATAATTCCATTGCTAACATGACATTGATATGATTTTGGTACGGTCACTTTCTATTCAGTTGCCGACGTTTTCACAAGTTCATTTTCAGCTTTTGCATTCCACTGATGGCCATATTTTTTTGCGTGGGCATTTCCAGGATTCCACTTCTGACACCAATTCATATCTCAGTGCAAATATGTTGATTTTGTAATTTGAGGGTTATGGAGTCGAGCCTAGCTTTGGACAAAATGTCAATGTGATTCTCACTGAATTATAATTTTCTCTGTGCCATAATCTTCACAAAAATAAGAGTATCCGTAGCTTAACGACTAGTAACCGCCCGCTCTTCACGATTTAGTATATAAATCAATCTACCAATGTGAACTAGAAATAGTGTCTATCATACTGATATTGGGTAAAAGACGTATTTTATTTCATTTATTTTTATTAGAAAACTCGTACTCCATCAACAAAAAAATATCATTTACAACAAAATACATTGGTTATGAGGATTGTTATTATTCGTCGGTTATGCAAAAGGATACCTCATTCAAGATTTTTTTGCACAATTTTGAAATGAATGGTTCTGGAAATAAGCCATTCAACAAAAGTCATCAATTTGGACATAATGGAAAGACTAATAATCTTCCGCTTGAAGACTCTGGAAGCTACTATCATATTATTCTATTGGACCAGTGAAAAAGTAGGTAACTATTTTTATCTACGAAAGAATGACAAGGGAACAATGAATTATTGGGAGAAAATCAATTTTCAATATCGTTACTCATTTTTTGAGAGTATTTACTGTAACTTCATAAATAATAGAAAAAGAAGAATACTTAATGGAGATATAATTTATTCTTATCAAATATTTAGCATATAGAACCATGAAAAGTTATGTGAATAATCCTCCGTATTTACTTAATCTTATATAAAGGGTACATCATTTTATACTTCAATTTATTGTCGTATGCTTGCAGTAGTAAAATGTTGCCTAAGAAACTGAGACGCTTCTTTCCGATGTATTGTTTCGCATATTTTTATGATTTACTGCCATTTCGATATGAACAGGATAATAAAGAAATTTTTCACACAATATTTTAACAATAAACCTCAAGTGAAAATCAGAAAAGTTCATGCAGCTTCAATGATGATTGAGAAATTGGTTCAAAACTGAAAGATATTTTCACTTCAGGTTGTTGAAAAATTGATCTATGCTTAAAATTTAGTACAGCTTCTTTTAAAATTCTATATAGTCTTAAAAATATTGGTGACTTTATTTTTCTCCTTTGGTAAAATATTTTTCTATAGGTTCGATTGGAATTTGTACCATTGGGTTGAACCAAACACGCCTTGAAATTTTCATTGAATAATTCACATCTCTCTTCAGTTGACGATTCTATTACAAAATCTCAGATATTCCATGGAAAAATATATGATCTCCGATGTACAACTTCTTGATTGGAGATCACATTAATTATTTTATTTCTTCGGCGTTACCTAGAATTTTCTTCTCAAATTGATGGAAAAATAACAGACATTTAAAATTTATGGAAGGTTGTAAGATTTTAAACGCAGTAGCAGAAATACTGTGAAAACCTTAATTTCAGTGACTATGCGGCCGACATATACAAATAGTCTATCCTGATGGCCTTATCCATCCATTGCCTATCTGCGGTAGTTCGGCGGTCAAGCTAATAACCTGTTAATCATTATTTTGGTTCGAATCCTACCGCACCCTCAGGCGGAAATGTTCGTGTCGTGTCAAATTTGTGCTCTTCATCCTCAAAATTGAAATTTCAGTAATTACCACAAAAAAAATTAAAGATGTAAATTAAGATTTAAGGTTGTATATATAATTTTAACACATCTGTTGTATTATTTTCTGCACGATAAGGTGAATAACCCAAAATAAACTAGTTGGGAAGAAGATTAAATCGTGATTTATGTTTACTAATTACCTGTAATAAATAATTATAACGCCCAAAGGTCAAAGTATACAAATATGAAAATAAAATAGAGACATTCTCTATGGAATTATGATAAAAAAATTAATGCTACAAATTGAAAGTTAGTGTTGTGTAAAAATTAAGGCAAATTTCAATAACATGTGCGTATTTTTCAAGATATTTTTGAGTATTTTAACTTGAAGACTTTAAAACTAGGTTTGGTTCTGTTAAAGTATCTAAGGGTGCTGAGATAGGTAGCTCATAAAAGTAAAGACCCAAATTCAGTTGATGATTCCGTCTGAATTCAAAAATTGTAATATATTTTTAATTGGATGATAATTTTTTGGGTTGCCAGCACGCCAATACGATTGGAAGTCTGTCACAGTACTATAGTTCGTGTATTGAATAAAGTTGATTTACTTAAAAATTGTATTCGGTAAAATTAAAATCCAGAGATTTTGGCCCCACAAAAACTCAAATCTGAGAATTGGTTTTTAAAACAATCATTTTAGACCAGGGAGCAACTGTGGACACGTGTTCCGTCCTTATAAGGATGTACAGGGTATTCTGTTACTTCAATCAAAAACTGAGGTATTGTTGCAACCGTATGCGAAGACATATTATTATGATTTAATTCCTTTCTCTGGAGCTCTACTGAACACTCCAGGCAAACATTTTCCAGTGTACAATTTAGCAGTAATTGTCAATACAGCCTAATTATATCTACCAGGATCTCATTTCTGTAGTGTAGAACATTGCATAAAATACTTTTTCATGGCTCGCTGCTTCTTATTTATTGGAGATTTTGAGTCCAAATACAACTCTCACAACCAGCGAGTAGATACTTCAAAAAACTTTTGTTTACCTGTCACAATGTTTACCACTATTGAAAAGACTTAATATTTCATTACTACATTTTGCATGCTTTGCCTTTTGAAAATCAAAAAGCTGATGTGGTACAAATCGACTGACAGCTTTTTCAAAATGTAAGTGATCACGTATGATTCTTTCAATAACTCAATCTCAAGCTGATGCTTATTGTCCCTTTCGATTATCATCTTAACATCAGCATTGTTTTTTTTTTTAGTAACAGCCGTAAAAGATACCCCTGCTCTTTTTTGGTGCTGAACAGTATACCACGTTCGTGTAAATTTTTTATACCAGCAGTAAATCATAACCAAAGAAAGTGCCTGTTCATCAAAATCTGAGTCAAAACTTTTTGCACACTCATAGGCGCTTAAAAATTTTTCAAAATCATGATTTGAAAATGTGAATTTACTTTTCTGACAAACAACGATACATTAAATAGTCAATGAACCAAAATTTTATCAACTTAACTTCCAATGACCGACGATGAATAACAGAATGAAATAATAGTTGAATTTTTGTTTTCCTTCGCCTATATTTATTCTAGTTAATTACAGCATTACTTTCGTACATGAAATGGAGCGTTTATATTCGAAGTATTCTGTACGGAACTCTATCAGTCTCAGTCTCAGTACAATGTTTATCTAAATCTAAGAATGATTATGCTTTTGGACTGAAAGATCTAAAAACAAATATATCGATGAATATAAATAGCCATGCTTAAGAGGGATTCAAATTTGAAACCCCAGAATTTGCAGTATGAAAGAGAACTGCCTTAAATAAGTCAGTTGCCAGGACCTACATACACTCAAATTTGAATTGCGAAAAAATTATCAACAAATAAAATCAAGATAAATTGTTAAGGTAGATTGATCACGAGTGCTGGAAATATATTAATGAAGAGAAATAACTAAGGGTCATGAAGTGATAAAGTTGAACCCAAGCCCTTGGGAACATTGACCGTGAGTTGCATTTGTGAATTAATATTAAGTGATATCGCACAAATTGAATAATTCAAAAACTGCAATAAAAGAGCAAAAAAGGAGGAAAACAATTCATACAGGTAAAACACAAGTACGACAAGAATAAAGGCGAAGTAAATAATATAATACAACGTTTACTACACAAAACAAAGCACTGATGGGCTCATAGGCGTACGCAACAAGATTCAAAATTCTATAGTTCCATCAGTTTGTTAATTGTTTATTTATTATATTTTTATGAAATACAACCTGATGATGACTTTAATGATCGAAATTAAATTTGTATAAACCAGTCAACAGGCAGAAAATTAAAGTCATGAAAAGCTTCGACCAGAAAAGGATTTTTTAGTTGCACGAGCAAAAGAGCTGTGATATTGAAATAGAAGTTGAGGTATATTTTAGTTCGTACTAAATGACACTCATAGGGTGGTAATCGAAATTGTTGAAAAACAGAAATATGCATGACTATTATTGAAATGAAACTTTTCTTTATTGTGGAATATTCTGTTGATGGACGCCCCTGGCCAGTGCAGCTATACAGGAAGCTGCAAACGTTATCTCACGCATCTACGGACTGAAAAAATCATAAAACACGTCAAAAACGAGCAGCTTGCAGATAAGACGTAGCACCGCGTCCAGCATTATTTATACAGTGTATGTGGACCTTTCTTTTTCATTCACTGTTTTACCCGAAAAATATGAATCGAGTTCGTGGTTGTTGTTAGTGACGATAACACAAGACGAACGAGCGGTCTAGCCGGGATAGACGATTATACAGGGGCGGATGCAAGAGGATGGTTTGTCCAGGTCGCATGTAATATTCGTAGACCGTGCCTAGAATCACTAATCAAAAATCAACAACTATGGAATATGGAAGATGTACATATCAAAATTGCTCTTACTTACGGAAAAATATTTTTCTATTATCTACCTAGCCATGAAAAACAAGTGACGATCATAAATGCTTGCTGTCAAGTAGCTGTAATATTTTGATACGTTCTGGTCAAGTCTGGCTTAAATTCAAAAAAACTTTGCTGTTTTTACAGGACCTTATGTAACAAGAGATTAGTGGAAGCGTGACCACATTTTTGACGAAGGAAGGGAATATAGCCAAGGATCTCCATGAGGGAATATGTATGAGGACGATGCACCGTCATATTCTATGAAAAATCATACTCACAAGCATTTTTGATAGGGTAAAGAATCAATTCAAGATTAGGTACTCAAAATGCGAAAGGACTGTGATAACATCAGAAAAGTCAAGCAGATCGAGAATAATGGTTTCAATTATTGCTGCTGAAGCAGGGATATCGGAAGTTACCAAAATAATATCACATGAAGATTAAGCAATGAATTAGGTGTCAGCACGTTGGATATTCAAATTGTTAAACCACCTGAACAAAATTGTATAGATCTCTTTCCGAATATTATAGCAAATCACTAAGCAAGAATCCATGCAATGAATCCACAAGTGATCTCCGTAGCTAAAAAAGGTAACGCAGAAACCGTCAGGAAAATTGATGGCGCTATGGTCTTCTAGGATGCAGAAAGAGTATCAATAATTGAATATATGAAAAAGGCTCAGCAATAACAGTAGAAGTTTATAATGAGAAAAACAGAAATTTGGAAGCTGCCATACAACAACAAAAAAATCCTAGAACGGTGATGAAAATATTGTGTTGCTTTATGACAATTGTAGGGTCCAGAAAGCTTTTCAAACTCGTGGAATAATCAACAAATGTGGTTTTATAGAGATGAAACATCCATCTTTCAGACTGGACTTGGCATCGTGTGACCATTATCTCTTTCCTTAATTAGGAAAGCACATTCGCGGAAATATGTCTCATTCAAATGAGTACCTGAAAAAAGCGACCGAGAAATATCATGAAAATTTACTGGAAGATGTTTTTTTTGAATGTATAGGCTTATTGAAAAATCGTTCGAATAAGTTTGTTTCCATGAATCTGAATGAACTCAAATCCATAATATAAATTACAAAGAACTGTAGTTCGATAACTTCTACTTTTTGATATACAGATTGCAGAGAAATAATCTTACTTCAGAAAAAAATACGACTGTGAAATTATTGCTAGTGTTTGGGAAATTTTGAGGATAAAATCTTTCTGAAAATTTACTTGAAAAAATAATAAATATCCATGTATCCATATTCAGAGTTGTCCAAGAAGATCTTTTTTGTGGGAATATTGCAAGATATATCTACATGAGCAATGTATGTTAGCCTGCTATCCGTTCATCGTTATTCAGAACTTCAGTGGGTCAGATATCCCAAGGGATTCGACGCCGATTCACCTATTTTTTCACAGATCGAATGCACCACTTTTCTTTGAGTTGCTTTGCTGTAGATAAAACAATCGAGTAAGTAGTTTTTGGAAAGTGGTGATGAAATAAAAATATCACTCATTCAAAATTTCAGATGACATTCTATTTCTAGTATTATTCTGATGCTTGTCATGGAAAACGAAAAACGCCCAAGTGTGGGTATGAATTACGCACCGAGGATTCCGTACATTTGATTTTTATGAAATTATCATCTATTTTTGCATGACTACAACAATCGCCCTATTTTGCCCGAAAACTTTGCCTTATTTTGTATCAGATTGCAATATAAAACAGAATAGTCCGGATAATAGGTTTTTTTTCTCTCGCCAATGATTTTTCTTCCTATTGGAGATCAGGAGACTGATCTGAAGAGTAGGGAGATGCGGAACGAGTTGGAGCATCAATTCTATCAATTTCGCGACCACAACTTCAAAGAAATGAGTTGATGGGCCGTCGTGATGAAAAAGGATTTTTCTGTGGGGTGATTGTGGGAATCAAGCAATCTAATAATGATGTATAATATACACCTAAAGTAGTTCTGCCAATCTCCAAATAGTCGACAAGAATCAAAAAACAATCGCCAAGGCCTTCCCTGATGAAAATAAGGTCTTCGTATTTTTCATGTAGACTCTACCATGACAACCTAATTTTTAACGACACCTAAGGTCTTGTGGATTATGATGGAACAGCTGGAGACCGTTCTCGGAGCACGTCACGCAATATCGTTTTTGGTCAACAATTAGTAATCGAAAAACCCATTATGCAAACATCTTTCTCATGTTTAAATGTTGGTGCAAATTATTATATATCCGATTACATTAGTTGCCCATAGCACCAGCAATCTTGAGTACCTTTACTCTTCCATCACATTTTATCAGATCATGGTTTTATCAATAATTTCTGGAGTAGTTGCCTTAACAGGGCGTCCAGAATATTCAGTGTCATTTTTGGTCATTTTAAAACCACTTATATTCCGTTTTGGATAATTGGAATTGATGATTATTAAGCTGCTTCTCAATCTGCGAAAGTGATTTAGTTTTCTTGAAATAATGTTTTATCAACACTTCATTATCTGGAAATCACTTTACTTGCAAGATTCAAATGAAAGCAGAATACAGAGGAGTGATAAACCAATATGACTTAAATGTGTTGATCATCTCCAAGAGATGCTACTCAAAATAACACACCTATACCAGTTTCAAATACAAAGTACCACCGTAGTTCAATATCACGAATGTATATTGATTAAGACAACACACGGTTTTGAAAACCAGTATGATTATAAAAAATCATTCAATCATGATTATTAGTAATTTCTGTCAAGAGACTTTTTCTTGTTCTAATAATAAAAAATTCTAAAAGTCCTTCTACAATCATTGTATTATTTACATCTTTCTCTTTAGTATGCTGACCTGATCCGGGGTAACTGAAATACAAGGCACCAGGTTGGGCGATCTGGGACTCCGGACGCACGCCGGAACGTTGGACGTTGTATGAGCACGCATCGTCAGGGGGCAGACAGAGAATGTACGTGATCACGTTTCACGTTCGTAGCTCTAACACATGATCAGATACATCGTTCGCACGGACGAGAATTAGTTCAGACGTCGCTGTGCTTGAATAGGGGTTGAAAACTAATATTATTGCACTGATGAAGTGTTGTACTTTTATGCAGGACATCATTCATTTTCAAAAATTTGAGCTCTTAAGAGTATATCAGCCAACAAGAACTAATTTTTGAAAACAATTTTACAACTTCATACCAAATTTTGGCAGATAAGAAACAATAAATAATAAGGAAGAGAGATGCGTGTGTGGTATTTCACAAAAACCGCACGTTCGATGTGAAACTTCCTCAATGCATTCTCACTTATTTTGATGAATAGTTGTAGAATATATTATATACTAGGAATATTGTATATAGTATTTGTGTTACATGAAGAAGAAAAATTGAATCAAGATTACAGCCACGCTCCTAATATGAACTGTATAGTATTCAAATGCAAATAAACTTGATATGGCAGTACATATTTTGAATTACGCTAATATTGTTTCACAATCAGTTATCATCACACCATCACGTACAAAACTCATTCTAAAAGTTCCATGACGCAAACCGATCTAAAAGAAGTTCCATTTCAAGAAAATGTTGCATACCCGTCTCAAATGAATATATTCAAATACTACTCATCTTGTTACAGAGTTCCTGTTAAGCAAGGTATTGTCAATTTAACTGTGACATCTTCAAAGATTTATAATTCCTTACATATCCTACGTCTCATACTTTTGTTAAAAATTTGATTTTTTTCTTGAGTACTCTGATACATCTTGAAGAGGAAGATGATGTCGAGTAGATATGAATAAAATTAACAGATGTTGCAGTAATATGAAAAAAAAACTTGAAGTGAGGAGCCAATTTCAGCATTTTCATAATTTTCTAGCACATTTTATAAATTTTAAAGATCATTGAGAGAGTGACATGTCAAAAACTGGAAGGACGACACATCGATATGTAGTAATTGTGCCTAGTTGCAAAAGCGTGAAGTGATCAAGGTATTTTGTTGAAACCGCAAGTTTGGATCGGTACCTTATCCCCATGTGATACACATTTCACAGTTCACTTAGTTGTAGAGATGACTGTCACTGAACGCACATTTTTTATGCGGTATTGTGGTGTGCAGAATGTTGGTAATTGAATCCATATCGGTTCGACACAACTTCAAACGCATCGGTTCGGGAAACGGGTATCGGACATCGGGTGAAACAGGTGTTGTGTGAACCGTACAACTAGCGCTGCAGCTAGGTGGGAGTATCGCTATCAATGGAAATGGGTCGGGCTTGGGAAATGCGGCGGCGCGCAAAGTTGCGGGCAGGCCGGATCCGCGTCACGTGATGCGGCGCGCTCGCACGCGGCTCCCACAACTCCGCCTCAAACCGCCTCCGAGTAACTCTTTCTCTCCAGGAATCATCTCACTCGCACTCGGACACTATACACATACAGAAGAGTACGAGCAACGGTCCGTGGACTAGTGAGCGATCAATGGCCAAGTGGCCGAGCTGTTTGACACACGTGCTCTTGGTCGTCCATAGTTCCGTGCCGGCGCCGGAGCCCCAGGTGCCTTCGGTGCCTCGTTGCACCGACACCGCGACTTTCAGTAGTTTGACCAAAGTGGAACTTTAGTGGATTGTTATTGTTGTTGTGACATCTTGATAAGTGTTTGAGTGAGTGGTTGATGCACTCGAGTGTATCCCGCGGCTTCGACCTGGATCACCCGGGCGGGTTTGCGTCGTCGCCGTGGGCGGCGGCGATGCTGGGCCACCACCATTCGGCGGCGGCTGCGGCGGCCGCTGCTGCCGGAGGCATGATGCAACCCGGAGACCACCACGGTTACCCGCACCCCGGAGCCGGACATGCGCACCCCAGTGCTACTGCTGCTGCAGCCGCCGCCGCCGCTGCCGCAGCCGCCACCGTGCCCATGGACCTTCACATGCCCCAGGGCTTCCCTTACTATCGGTAAGTCTACGCCACTTGTTGCTCAACGCAACTCTCCCTTCTGTCAAATACGAACCCTACGCATACAATTCTACAATATTTGCATGTGTCTGCTACCCACACGTCAAATTCTCCAATTCGTAATTATGTCGTTGCGTACGTACAAGCACCAATTAACGCCTGTTGGTAAATTAAACGGTTCATCTAGATATACGCGGCACAATTGTGTTAACATCTCATATCGGATTGCTGTCATCTCTATCTATGCATCGAGGGTTGTAGGTTGTTGGTTTTACGCTGCTGGACTGCTACGTGAGATGTCTGAACATAGTCACGAGAGTCTGCAGCGTACTTCCGAATGATAGCTGAGAATATTGTCCTCTCAAGATTGCATTTATCATTAACCATTATACGGGTACGGTATCTCTAGCCGTCGTGTGAAATATGTTGTTTAATCATCATTTATAATTTTTATCTTTCGCGAACGAAAACGGCATGGGGAAATATTAATTATGTTCGAGAGGCATGCGATACGTGCATAAATAATACAGGCATAGCTTCGGCCCAACAACGTAAAACGAGGAACACGTATTGCAACGCAACCTATCCACTATCCTATCGCATCGATGTCGATGTGGTCATATACAAGTGTTCAAGAGCTGTAAGCACACTTTACACTTGCTGCTTTCTCATTACCCGTGCTACAATTTGCAATTTGCTTCAAACATAATCTCTGTATACACGTGAACCAACACAAGACAAATAAAACTTCAAATGTATAACTAAAAGACAAGCAGTGTTTGTCGAATACCAAGAGCAATGGACAACGGGGACGGGGGAAAAACGTTGTTAACTAATATTTAAAATCGTTTTGTTTGCTTGAAACGGGAACGGTGACGAAGACGGTAACGTTCAAAGACAAGAAGAAGCCGAGTTGACCACCATCAGTGATGCGGCCAGCAAAGTCCGTCAGTCCGTCGCTTCTAGCTTAGGACTCTGTTTGTGGAGTGTTGTAATCGGTTGAAAGATGTTCCTAATTTATAAGTAACAGAACTTATGAAGGCCACTTCCAACGATAACAAACAGTAAAGTAATGGATCTTCTAAATGTAAACAGCAAGTGTCAAGTTCAAAGGCTTTAGGAATTAGTTTCAGATTGCGTTGGGCGTCTCGTGCACAAATCTCATTAGAAATCAAATTTCTTAAAACGGAGGATCCTTAATAAATTAACTCCGAATGAAAAAAGTATGCAAATTACTGCTTGTGTACAACTGTTACTATAATTTGCTGGCACGAAAATAATTGAAAGTATTGCATTTTAATGAGTGAGGGTTAAAAATTCGCCCTTAGCTCAAGACGGCGATGGTTAATGTCTTTACGGAGTGTGAAGGGGCCAGGAGACATTTGCAAGTATGATTTTTTTTCTGGCAGGGTGCAAGGGCATGTCTAGCTGATTATTCTTTAAAACACTAAGTGTCTTTGCTTGGGGTTCGTTCCTTTGCTACTGTTCGCTACTCCCTTTCCATTTGTGAACATATGGGAGCTAGAAAAACTTAAGCGCCACTCATAAATAATACTTACTGAACTCCAGTTGTTATTCATATCTTTTGCAACGGTTTATAGACTGAAAAACTGGAAGTATTCCAGAAACCATAATATTTTCGGGTATTAGTCTACGTTAGATGGATTGTGCAGCTCTTTATATATTTTAACTGAAAATAAATGAGTGAAGCATCCAAAATATATTGTTTTCGTAAACAATTTACAAATTTTGGACTACTAAGTTACATTTATTTTAATCCTAATTTCTTCAATTTGCATCAGATATTTCTGTCCAAGTTGTTAATAAATGTATCTATATCTCCGATTGCATTTGTACGTTTTGCTAGCTCAGTGTTCAGGCAGTGTTTATTTTTTTTATTCATCTACGTCTTATTAGTGTTATTTATATCATACCTGCTTTAGAGAAAAACATAACCCTTTATTTGCTGTAGCGCAGGAGCATCAAGAGTATTGTGATGGTATTGGATTATTTCTATTCTACGAATTCATCGAGTATCCAATGTATGTCTGTAATTTTTTATTGACAAATTCCATTAAATGTAATGTACGTTTGAATATTTGGAATCACCCGAATAAGATATTTCTTATAATACCCAGATCGCCATGTTATATGTCTTAGAACTTTATACATTTTATGTCACTCTTGGCATTAAGACAAATTAAATGACACCTCATTTATTAAAATCCATCCACTCGTTTGGATGCTGCAGAGGCATTAAGTATCCCACGTAGATACGTGCGAAACACAACTTTGCCTTTTACTGTCACGCAGTCGGATAAAAAATGTACTTAGATGAACAACACTAGGTGAACTGACTGAAAACTCGAAAATTGATTTCCATATAAATCTTTGTAACAATTTCACAATAAACTGATATTGTTATATGATCCAAAAACTCACAAAAAATCATCACGAGATAATGTTATCGTGTAATCCAATATGCGATCTTACAAATGTTGAGTTCAGTCTGAATTTATGTCTTCATGTGTTTAACCTGCGTTCAAGTAACACGAATCTTTTAAAAATGAATTTATTTAGGTGTACGATGCCTATGCATTTTTATTAGGAGGGACTGTTCGTCGGCCCTTCTTTCAGAACGCTATCATATTCATATTAGCTATTTGCCTTTATTACATTTCTTAGGGGGTAAAAATCAAAGATCTCTCCTGCCTTGAAGATAGTATAGCTATACTAAGTCATGAATATGTGATTTGAGGGCTTATCCATTAGCGCCCAGGTTTTTCTTGTCACCGTCTTTCATCTATGACCTCATTGGGTTTATGCATCATCTGGATTTTTTTTGATGTCGTTCCATTTTTTTCCATCAGATTCATGCAAATATTTTTTACCAATCTCACCCTTCGGATTTATGAGCATTTTTCTTATCTGCATATTCTGATGCATTATTCAAAACTATTCCTTTCAAAAATAATAATTATTATAGCTTTTTATTTTACTGATAAATTATTTAGGAGAAAAAAATGGTAGACTGTTTTATTTGAATATTCAACACAAACAACCAATTGAATGGAAGTCGGAGTTGTGCACTGAAAATTCGGCACTTATCACGAAATAAGATGACTCTGTCAAAAGTATTTGTACATAGAAAGCTTTAGAATCCCTGGAAAGAAAATTCTGAGTTAATATATTCATTAAAAGCTTATAAAACACAATTATCGAACACTAAAACCGGAAATAATTAGTTTGCACCCAAGCTATGAACTGTTTATAGAAATAGTAATTAATGCAACAAAATTGTTAACTTGAGTATGAAGATATGAGGGCAAATATTTGTTCGTGGAATATTATAATGCTTGTTTACATTTGTTGTGCATTTTTAATTTTTTCTACGGCCCTAAATAGAAACTTTCGCAACAAATCCGAAATACACAACATAGCACATGTTGTCATTCACTTTAAAAGTAACTTCACTCATGAATAGGTGAGAAATGTAGTCAGAGCGTTGAGTTTTTAATTTCTTCGTAATGTTTTTCTCTGACTTTATCGGATCCATATTTTGACATTTTTTGAGAATCAACGAAGTTGTGAAAAGCACAAAGTACAAATTGAGAGTTTGACAGATCAAAACAAAGAACTGATGACAGCTGCTTCACGTAGTACTACCAACATGAATTCACAAAAAAAGATAAGGTAATATAATAGCCGTGAGTGTTTTAATAGTTGTAGTCCTGGAATGCGTACATTGAATTATATTAGATGAAGACCAATGCGTGAAGTACAAACTTATATTTCGAAATATGAAGCCATAAGAATAAATGCATATGAAATTCTTCTGAATATCTCGGAATTTCAGAACTAAGTTTAGTAGAAATTATTCTGGCTTTGAAGATATTTGGAATATTTGTAGAAAGTTTAAAATACACATAAATACTAATAAAAATCTAATTAATCAATTAGTAAGTTTAAAATGATAATTATAAAATTTGATGGAATATTAAATAAATTTATATCCCATAGAAGATTTGATAGGACATTATGAGAGTTCTAATGTAGAATTTTTCTTGACAATGTTTTTTTATATATTTATGGATCTTAAGGTATAGAAAATAAATATATTTTTTTTTTGAATTACTGTTCTTCATTATTCTTTATAACAAAAAAAAATTACCCGTGTCTTTAAGAATTGCTTAAATATATATTGTTTTTGATAAAATAATTATTGAATAATGTGTGACGCATATTATGTACATTACTACTCCTGAGCAAGTTAGAGAGTAAATGATAAAGGGAAAGTGTAGTTAGCTCGCGTATTCACTAGTGAAAATAACCAACATGACCAATCAAAGCGTCCAACATAATCTACGTGATACATCCTTGAAAATTAAGTTTTGATTGTGGTACTTGAATATCATTTCTCTTTTTATTCGGATCGATAATATTGTTTTTGAATTGGTTCAATACTTGAATATTTTCCTTAAATTTGTTTGTGGTCATATTCTTTATCATTGGCTAATTGTTGTTTAGTTCTTAAGTTTTCGATTAAATAGAACTCGAACAATTTGCCATCACAAAAAAATTCAGAACAGTTTATCCAACAAAAAATAATGATTTGAGGAAAAATTGAACATTCGGTTTATTGAAATCTCTATTGAACAGAACTATTCATACTAATAATTAATTTATATTTATGCTGTCAAAAGTCATTACTGAAACACATTTCAACTTGTCACGTTGTAAAAAACGGATCCTAGAATCTCCAAATAAGATACCAGATCAGTTAAATTAAACAATAGTTGCCACTTTAGTAGCCCAATAGTGGAGTTTTTTTCTGGAAAAAATCAGGTAAAAATGTATATATTTGTGATTCTCTTTAATTACTTTTAATTCGTTAATGATGTCAGATAAGAAATAGAACAAAAAAGGGGACCTATTAGAAACTACATCAGCCCTTAGCAAAGACTTTTTGTGGGGCAGTATTTAACTCATTCCACTTTTGATTTCATTACCTAAAATCGAATCAAAATTTTTTCCAATCATGCTTTTAACCTATTCATGGGTATAGCACAAAGTATAACAGATCATACAGTTCGATTCGGTATAATGATATTTGAACTTTAAGTGAGGTTACCAAACGTCAAGTATATGTACCCATATGAACGTTAGTGAAGCTACACTACACATAATCAAAAAAAACGGTTTCAGCAAGAATTTTTTTTTCAACACTTGTAAATTCATAGCTCTTTCACTGTATGATAAAAAAAATTTCAACATAATATTACTGGAAAAACAAAATTACTTGAGCTCAAAACAAGGTCCAGCTGGGAAAAAATTTTTTCGTCACTCATAGCTCTTTTAATTTTGACATTAAATATATATTATTTTTTTTATCGCTTTCAGAAAATTTCCTGTGCTTTTATTCAAGCCCCGGGTGGAAATCGAACCTACGATCCCAGTAGCCAAACGGTAGAGATTACTTGAGCGCTGTCTAAACACGCTTGACCACCGGAACGGCTTAGTAAAAAATTAAATTGATGAATAGTAAGATTTAGATAACCAATACCAAGATCAAGACTGAGTACACAAGACCAAACCAAGACGGCCGAGGTCTTGGTCTTGGTCTTGCTTTGCTAATCACTAATATTCAAAAGTAATATATGCGATAACTGTTACAAGTATTAAATTAAAGTATTATGACATGAAACAAGGCTTGCCAAATCACGAAAATAGTTGTCCGAGTATCGTTATGCTTGTTCACAAATGAGTCGGATATAAGATTTTCTCTGCGATTCTCTACTTACATATTTTCAAAATTATTAAGGACGTAGTAAAAAAGTGACGACAAGTGTTGTGCACAATGCTACCAACGTGAATTAGGTTATGAAACCTATTTTCCAAGCTATGCATATATGATGGTAGAGCTGGTATCCTTGAGTACTTGGTGTGTAAACCATCATCTTATCCAAATCATGATTTAAATCATGATTTAAATCAGTGATAAGATTTTTCTAAAAAGATCTTTGATTTAAATCATTTCCAATTTTTATGGTATTTTTCACGAGTTCAGTAATATTTTTATTGTAGGACAAAATTACTATTCAATAAAGTGTTTATTTTTATATATTTGAGTGATAATTTAATTCCTTAAGAAATATTTCTAAGGTTTTTAGTAAAACACTGAGCTCCTAAGTTGTGAACACGTTTATTTTATAATTGCTCTGAAATTTTCAAGGCGCAATAATGATCCAAATCGAAGCTAATTATCTCTTGAAGGTATTTTTTATTCATATATGTAGATGATTGAATACGAATAATTCTAATCCATTTTGTGATTTAATTTTAAGAAATGGAAAAAAATCAATAAAATGACTAAACCCGAAAAAATCTACGATTTTATTTTTTTTTATTCAAATCATGATTTTTTCAACACTGTTGTAATTTGTAAACTAACAAGTTTTGAGGTGATAGTGGAAAAAATATTCTCAAGTTATCGATTCTTGAATTGGGTGTAGAGTCAATATGAATTGATTCTTTCTATTTAAAATAGGCTGTACCTATGCATGTGTCATAATCCATACCTACTAGCTTTGCTTCTAGGTTTCTGCTTACATCGTCGAGAAATTATTTTTTGAATGTTCAAATTGATTTCTCTTTTTAACACGCTTATATTAGCTTCACTTGTATCTATGTAACGGAATCTTTGAACGTGACTTCAAAACGTCAGATTGAATTGAAACTTTGTATACTTCTCAAAAACAGATGACAATATAATAATTTATCAAGTTTGTCCCATTATCTTGATCAGGATCATCAGGATTAACAATTCGCTTTCGGTGAGGGAACCTGATGAACAGCTACCACATCCAAGCAAGGTAGCTTGGTTAACTGTAAGCTTCCCTATGAGCGAAGCGAGCTCAGTTAATGTTAAGGTGCTGTGCGAGCGTAGCGAGCTCGATTAACGTCAAGTCGCCGTGCGAGCGAAGCGAGCTCGGTCTACTGTAATACTGAATAAATTTTCTATAGCAGATCAAACTAAAAAATCAAAAATAAACTATAGTTTTCAGAAACTAAGAAACACGCTTCTATGGGAGACCGAACTAAAAAGTAAAAATAATTATTAATATAAAAATTAAGTAATACCGAGAGAATTGATGTTACTGTGGAAAAAGCGTGAGGTGCATATTTTCATATTAGCTCTACATTCAGAAATCGTATCAGTGGAATATTTATAACAACTGATATCAAGCACTCACGCTTTTTTCACAGTAACATCAATTTTCTCGGTCATTACTCAATTTTTATATTGAAAATTATTTCTTACTTTTCAGTTCGGTCTACCATAGAAGCGCATTTCTTAATTTTTTTAAACTTTTTTTTTTTTCTTATTGCTGTATTTCATTAGATACTTGGTATATCCAAAGCAGTATTTCTTGTATAATTATTACATATTTGTCTTCAGTTTTTACTACTTATAAATTAGTGAAACACGATTTTATATTCATCATACTTTATCATAGATATAAGATAACTGTTGAATTCATTAACCTTTTTGAATAATAATTGATTAATAATGTTTACATGTGTTTTGTTTTTCTTCTCTTGATAAAAAAAAATAAATGTATAACTAAACACCTCTATTTCCGCCACCAACGGAAGTTCAAGTGACGATCATTTTACATTTTAAATTGATTCACAACTTTGTATAATTGATTATTATCGTATTCGATATTAATCTTCAATAAAATTTACATATTTATGAATTAAACATGAAGAATGAGTCTCATTTCATTCTGATTTGCAATTAATAACTTATTTGTGAACGAGGTTTATCTGTTCCAACATAATTTATATTACATGTCATGATTTTTACACAGGTACTTAGAAAATATAAGAGAGTAGATCATTCAAAAAGGTGAGAAATGCAATAAAAAATATTGGATATCTCAATTCATGAAATAATTGATATTTTACGTTTAGGGTATTTATAGGATTCTAACCGCGTTTCAAAATTTAAATTTGTAAATATTAGGGGAGTTTTTCAACATAAAGAGTATGAGCATCCATTATTCCGAAGTTTAATCAAAGGTCTTTATTTCGAGGACTATGAATGTCCTATATTGATAATCAAGCTTCCAGTAATTCTATTTCCATAATTCATAAATCACAAGATACATTGTGGTGCTAATTACGAGCAAGGGGCAAAGATGAGCATTATGCGAGCATTACAGTCCATTCCCATTATCGACATATTTAATAAATGAGTGCAAGCAAGTTAATTACGAAACAGATTAATAATCACGATGAGAAAATGTTTTCGGGTTCATCAAGTCCGTCATGTAGTGTCATGAGAACAGCTAATACCTGAAGCCGCTTACGTATGGACGGTGTGCGCCTATATGACCTGTGTACATAAGAACCATTGCTCACCCTTGAACTCTACCTCGTCACTTTACATGTTATGCTTGTTTTAATAATGCATAACACTATTTTATTTGACTCTTAATGTTCCGGAAAACTGTAAATTTGCTACCTAAGAACTTTACAGAAGAGCATAAATGCCACTTCGATGTTCTAGAAACTGTACAAGAAATAATTACTATGGAAAACTTTCTAGAAGCAGTATTAATGATGTTAAGATTCAATGAGTCCAAGAATTTGCTGACTTAATTCGTTTCAAAATTTTCAGAAACAACAATGAAGTTTCTAAGATCGGGTGCCTTGAGAAATTTGAGTGCCCTGTTACTAGATGATTTTGCAGAAACATTCAAATATATTTCTGCTCTGGTTCTTGGTGCTAAATAACAAATCATTTGATGGTAATTGATTAGGACCGATATTGCCAAGTTCTTGATTGGAATTCAAGTTACTTAATTTCTGATTAGAATCTAAAGTGGTTGGTTATTCATTTTAATTTTATCGGATCTAAATTCTGGAATCAAAACAGTCATACCTGGGCTCTGAAACTGTAAATTTTCAATTATTCTCATGATTATATTTTTATATTATTTGTGTATAAAGTCGTATCCGTTTTATTGTGTATTAGTATGGATGAAGTATCATCTATATACATGTTATATGTCGTATATAATTCTAATCGAATAAAAGAAGAATCGAGGGAGAAGATAAAAGAGCAAAAAACGCATCTCACAAAAAATAGCGATCACGGTTGAGCACCATCTCTGAGTACTTCCCTCCCCTATACATTCCGTTAAATGGAATAATCCTTCCGGAAGGTGCGTATAGTATATTAAAGGTCCCGTTCAAGAACATCTCATTGTGTTGGGCCATCGACGTCTATTCCTAATCGAGCGATGCTAGTAACGTCGTGTGAACCCTGACGCCGAGCGTCATTTCTTCAAGGGAGGCAGCAGATCACGAGGAAAGAATCAATGCAGATAGAGAGACGATCGGGGCCAATACTCACTGTATGAACCCCAAGAGATTGGCAGCAATTTCCTGTGACATGTCACTCTAGATGCCTTCGAGCTGATTCTGATTCTATTCTCAATGGCGCTCCATCGCATTTTTCATTATGACATACGTTTTATTTGCATCGCTAATTCTTACATTACGAACATATTTCAAATGGAAATGAATTATAGCCCATATAGGGTGGTAACAAGATTCTCGAGCTATAAGAATTTTATACAATTTTCTACTACTGATAATTGTTTGAACATTATGAAAACACGTGAATCGTGCGCTGAGCGTTTATTGAATATAGTTAGTAAAAAATCTTGACATATTCAATTAAATGGGACCAATAATAAATATTATATAGAATCTTTAAGAACTTCAACGCTCATTAATTAAAATGAAAAACGGTTTATTTATGAGTGTGACCCGTACGCCAAGGGTTCTGTACACATAATAAATTATTATTTTTTTAAGATGAAAAACTGAAATAATGAAAAATGCTTCTTTTGTCTTGTTTCAAATGCATCTTTAAACGATATTCTTCCTGGTTGAGTGTAACAATTTGATTTTCCATCAGCCACCCCTCAACGCAGCTCCACCATTCCGCGTGACAATCAAGTATTTTAATATTTTGTCTTTTAGATTAGCTTGTTTTTAGGCTAATTTTTATATAACTTCAACACCTTGAGGGATAATTCATCAAGTGGTATGTCTTTCATTCTTAAGATTGTCTTCTTTCAAGTCTGCCAATACTGAATTCTTCGCATCTATATGGAGGCCAATTTTTAATTTTTAATTACTTGGCTCATTAAATCAACAAAAAATGTGTTGCAGCATGAGTTCGATTCAAAAAGAAGCAGAATGTATAGAATTTGAAAAAAAAAGATTCATTATCATCAAAGCAAAAAGTAAATATGGCTTCAACAACTTTCACTCACAACTCTTAAATTTAATGAATGTATACATGAATTCATTTGAAATGGATCATTTGTTGTTATAATTGGTGGGAAAATAAACAAAATTATTTTTATAAACAGTAAACAGGTCAAGTGCGAATGTGATTCACGCGCCGAAGATTCCGTAGTACATTTTTACATAATAAATTTCATAAACATTTAATTTCTCGAGAACTAGTAGAGTTATTTTGCTTCCAAAATTAACTAGATTTTTTATCCAGAAGGAAGATTTCAGATTTGTAGGACTGAAAATTCTAATGATACCTTCTAGCTGACGCAACATGAAACGAATTGCTTAAAGCTCACATAATAATACTTGAAAAATATTTTTCATATTCTGGACTGAATGTAGTTCAGTTTTATCTAAAAAAATAACAAATTTCATATTGCTAGCTACAGTTATTACGGAAAAAATCACCTATACATGAATACAGAGTCAACAAAAAATACTGTTATAAATACACCAAAATGTCGTGGAAGTGGACTGCACCAAGTGTGCCAAATGCAAGATGATATCCTTTGCAGCATTTCGTGATACCTGGAAAGTTAAATTCTCAACTTATGAAACGTGGCGATAAAAGTTATAGTCAGTATGTTTATATTTCTGTGCAGATCCTTCCAGGACAGAAGTTCGGGTCAGGTGCAGACATATCGCCAGAAAAAGACGATATTACGTAAATAATAAATGCTGAGAGGAGCATTATTACAAAAATGCATTCCGAATACATAAAGATATCTGATATTGCAGAATTTTTGTTCAAAGTACATCAACAAAGTTATAATAATAACATGTGATTCAGGATGATGAAGCCTGAACTGATAATACTAAATTATGAATTTCTCGAGAATTATATCTTTGCTCAATAGAGGAAAATAGTCGTTTTTTTCTACTTTCAATCCCATCAACTTTGGGACTTGTTCAAAGATAGATAAATGGTTTTTGTTGCACAAAAGTGTGTATGATACCAAACTCGATGGGACTGAAAATAGTATGTAAGGGCACTCGTCATTTGTGACAATTAAAAAAAGCAACAACAATTTTTGTAACTCGGCAAGGATCAACTCAAAAAAATTTGGCTTCATGTCTTAACGCACGAGTTAACACTCTTGTTGCATAAACTGCTATTATTTTATACTACTACTTTCTCATGTATTGTTTTTTTGATCGAATGATTTGAATTCAATTTTTGAGGAATCAGACTGTGCAGACTTAGAAGTCATACTATATAGTATTAGGTACGGAAAATTGAATTCACATATTTAAGAGAGCGAGATTATATTCATATGTCATGATAGTTAGCCAGAACATGGACCACATTCAAAAAGACAATTTGAAAACGAATGGTTTTTGACAGACCAGACTCGGAAACAAAAATTGAATCTACAATTGATTAGGACTGAAACAGAAATAATAGTGAAACTAAAAAGATTTTGTACTGATTCAGTATACTTGTATTAATTTTCAAAGATAAATTTGGTCATGATTAATATCTACAAGAATTAATAAATTGTGTGATTTTCAAGAGGAAGATTTATTTTTAAAAAGCTGCGTTGTGAATTTATTGATATAATTGCTTTTATTGTCAAAGCTCGAGGCTGGCGCGCTCATGTGCAAATTAATCTAAGCTCAATATTAAAATATATTTTCTAGAAGATCAATAGAAATGGATGTATTTATTGTATGTGTTTGAGATTACAACCCGTTCCGCGAAAAATCACCCTCATTCAATTAATTAAAAACTTGTACCTCATAAATTTAATTAAATTTAACTCAGTGAATTAAATTCTTCGAGTTAAAGAGGAAAAATAAAATGAAGAAAAGCATTTCTCAAAGCTGCGTTGTTCCAGTATTGTTCCAGTCAGAAGTGAAACACAAGAGCAAAAGGCAGATTTGTCGAATAAACGTCGGTCCGCCCACTGATGGTATCTGTCAGAAGTTGCACCTTCTTTTCAACATTCGTTTTGACGCAATAAATATGGTGCAGTCAACTGCTGACTGAACTTTTAAACGCTTGCTTAAAGAATTGAATGAGCTAAGCTTGTTTAGCACTTTGACTTAACCTATGGGAAATTAAACACTATGCGATTACTGCATTATGGCAGTGACTCCCAAACATCATGAAATTTTAGCCCTCATTAAAATTATATATTTGGAATTCTCAATTATTTGCTTGCAAATCAAATCTATCCATTGAGATTATTCAAGATTAGAGTAGATACACAAAGATTCAGTTCAGCAAAGTTTTCTAGCATTTTTACTGCCAAGATTCTGTCACTTGGAAATCGCGTCAAATTTTAATTGTGGTTTCTATGATTATATATTTTTATTACCATACTTGTCACGTTTTGATAAAAAAAAGCATTGTGATTTGCTGATTCCTATGGTAGCTCGTTAAGAAGTTGTAAATACTACCTACTTGTAATCTATCAAAAATGTCTACCAAAAAGATCAATTACTTTCAGTTTTGATTGAAATTAGACTTCAAATCTATGCGCGCATAAAACGTGAGAACTTTGTAACTTTTTGACGTCATATAATTGAATCAACTTATATCAAGACATTAATAGAAAAAATATCAATAATTCGAGTATATAGAATAATATCGGTTCAATGTGTCTGCTTTTTTTTTGTTTAACTGTCAAAATCGCAATCAACATTTTGGGAAACTCTGAAATGTGCAGACAGATCAAGTATATGCAAGGGGTTTTACTTTTATACTCTAATTTTATGTTTACTTGCGGATTAAAAATAAAATTAATGAACGATGATACGAAGACAGTAACGCTTCAGGTGTTGAACGATCTGTTACATTTTCTGGGGTTAGTTTACTTTTTGTGAAACATGTATTCCTTCAAAATACTTTGCAATTTAAAATTCCATTTTATATCGTCAAGTTTGGAGAATACCTCAAAATACATTCATGATCCCTTCTTCAATTTATAGAAATTTGAACATCTTTAGCAGATATTGAATATTCTTCAATTATTTGTCAGGTCTAAAATTTATTATTTTGTTATTCTCACCACCGATATTTCAACTTTTCCAACTTTTAGACGTTTTTGAGTATCAAAAATACTACGATTTTCATATACCTGAATATCTATGCAGTTTTTGAAAGAGACTGGATATCAATAAGATATCAATAAGATAAAAAAAGATGAAAATATATTCTACAAACGGTAAAGGATGATAATGACTAAAGTTAGGGAATATGTCAATAAAAATTATAAATGTACTCACCGCTTCTGTTGGATGAAAACGTTCAAAGTTCTGAAGTTGTCCCCCAAATGATCAACTGCATACCTGGAACAAAATTAAAAATTAAGTAAGAACAGAAAAATAAAGATGGTAGCAATCAGTATGAAGACATTTATCTATCTATTCTTTAATGTATTAACTAAATGTTAATGTATACAGTTCATTGATTCGTCGATAGAATAGCTGCATTCGAGTTTAAAATGAACTCAGTTTGAGTTTGAGCATTTCATTCTATAATTTGTAAATAAAGTTCTCCATTTCATAGTGTTTTTTTACAAAATACTTGACTGTGAATTTATTGGAATAATTTTATAAATACGGTATCAAGCTTTCATATTTCAGTTATGAAACGTGGGAAAATTGTTCCTAAAAATTTGGTAGGCATAGATCTGTATTATTATCAAAATTCAGGATACCTTGCCATCAATATTCAAGAATAAAATTAATATTAAGTATGTATATTAATCTTACAAAATAATCAAATTTAATATGATTATTCGATTTTACTGCTAAAGAAGAGTGATGGAGCACTCGAAACGTCCAAATTGTATACTAATTGATGTAATGGAGTACAATGAACTTATTTATAATCTTTAATATGTTATAGTTCATGTAATATGAAAATTCAATGGCACAATATTATCACGGTCAGAACAAATGTTCAATTTAGCAAAACTTTTCAAATTCGTTATGAATCATCTAGTATTGCCGATATTTTTGTTTTATACGGATGATCAACTTTCATCCTATACAAAATAGTTGTTTTTTGGGACATAAGTTGTTTTGGAGGTTCTCGGATCATGAACTCACAATTAAATAATGATAATAAACGTATCAAGATGCATTTATTATAGGTAGTTAGTCATCGATGTTCTGCCAGACCAGTTATGACCTCAAGAACAACTTTGATCGTTTGATCGACTCGAGTCGTTTTTTTATGCGTGAGACACCCAGCACCAGTGTTTTGACGTCTGTCAGGGTCAGGTAACATGAAACAGCGACCGTCGGTGGCTCATTCTGTGTTATTACGCTATCGATGTAGGCCTACAGTATAGTTAAAGTAATTGAGATAATGTAACGAAGCCCAGCATCTCCTACGGATTGACTAAAGTGAAGTCTAACATAGGATAGACGTTATGTGATTGCCTGGTGAAGAATAGAATGACACGTTTGCTGCCTTTATTTCTTATAATGGGTAATTGAATCAGAGATGAATTTCTCAGCTGAGCACAACATATTTTTCTCTTACTGACGTGTTCAATATTTCTGATGGAAGAGTAGAACGATTCTTACCATGGGCAACAGAGCCACTACACTGACAACATTTTGTTCAGTACTGGCAACATAGGTTTCAAAACATATACAAAATAATAATTTAATCAATTGATAATGATAAAGAGGTTTAACCTGGACATCATTCAACTGATCTAGATTCCAATATATTTCTTCAACTGCGTTTTCAATGCGATTCATCAAATTATCATTCGTGTTACTCAAAAATTTCTAGCTTGTGATAGAGAACTGTAGTAAATATAAATAAAGCTAATAAAGAAGTATTCGTACGTAACAAAATTTGTAGGCTAGCTCGCTACGCTTGCGCTTTCGAAAAGCATCCCTGAATATTACCGAATTGCGCTGCGTCCAACATGAGGAGTTAAGTGTACTCTTCTCGGCTGTCTCGGGCTCAAGTTCCGCCTCACAGGCGCGCTCAGCGCGATTCGGTACTATTCAGGGAAGTTTTTCGAAAGCGCGAGCGCAGCGAGCCAGCCTACAGTCATTGTTACATACAAACATTTCTTTATAGATTGAAAGATTTCAAAGTTATGCGAGGTCCACCTCACTTATCATTATTTTTCTAATTATCGCATGTTCAAAATTTCACCCAATGTAGAGCTGACTCATCGACAACATTATCAAATATTTTTTAATATTTTGTTAATAATCTTAATTTAACAAGTATGAAATCAGACATCGCAACAATTGTTTCACTAGGTCGTTACCGTGGTATTATTATAAAAACTTGCTATATTTTTGAATAAAGCTGATGATATAATAGAGATAAAAATTGCATTAGCAATGAAAAATATTGCTTTTGTTTCAATGTAACGGATGACTGAGCAGAAATGTTACCTTCAATTGTTATTTCATTTATTTACCTTGTGTTTATGTAGTTTTTAGGCTAATTATGATTGGAATAAATCTTGAAGTAGTTTGTTGCTTTTTTCTATCAGACTTAAAAAAATTAGTAGCCTCTCAAATTCAGATACATATTTTAGGAGTAAGTGGATGAAACTTACAGGAATAGTAAGGATTACATGAGTGGACCAAACCAATGATAAAAAAATCCTGAAATTGTGACCCATGGAAGTGATCGAAGGCAGTTGATCTGAGCTTTTTGGATGGTATTGTGGAATACCAGGATATACTCATGGACCACTCAAATACTTTTTGACCTCTGAAATGATTCACAAATTATCAGGAACACGTTGGGTAGTCTAAGTGTTTCTTTTTTTGGTTCTTAGAAATTGTCTTTGACTACTTGCATGGTTAATATATGTTATGTGATTTTAGCTTTTCCTCAGGATCATTCTTCTGATTGGAACTTATCTTTAAACTAATTATCTATTCAAATAAAATATGATTTGAACGATTTGAATAGTTATCGACTAATATCTATTTTCTTGAATTTCTGGAATTGTTTTTGAAGAGCCACGGAACCAACTGAAGATTTTTTCCGTGGAAAGGGCGTTTGTTTATTTAATTTTTGTACATTGGCAACGGGTCCATCTCCATCCATAGCAGAGCTAATTGCCTGCATTAGTATTCATCGTCCGACGTTGTTTTGATAAAATATCCTTTTGAAAACTTCCAGTCGTTTTAACGTGATAGTTAATGGAAGAGTAAATAGTAGTTAAAATATTTGTAATATACGTACTTGTTTCTCGTTCTGTGCGTTATGAACGCAGCACTTGGTAGCTTAGCTCTAGTGCGTCAAGTAATATCAATTCGCGATTTTGAAATGTTTACAACTTCGCCTTGACTAACACTATAACCTTCCAAATCATTTGCTACGAATAAGCAATTAGATATTTTTGTTTATCGCAAAATTTGTAAGTAAATTTGACTATATTACATAAAATCAACAGTTTTTGTAAGTATTTGAACAACTTTTTTCAGTAGATATTTAGATATCAATGAATATTTGGAAATATAACTTAAACAAGATAAGAATTGGACAAAACAAAAATAAAGCACCTGTGCTATGGGTTCCGTACACTAAACACGTACAAATTACTCAAACCATATTCCTCCTTATCTCCATATGTCATCGCCATCAGTTCTGGCTATTTTAAAGCATTTATATCAAAAATCAATTATAATATGGAAATTCTCAAAATTTCATTCGAATTCACCAAGTATTCCTGATATTCAAGCTTTTTTCTGGAAACTATGACTTTCTGCTTTTCTAAATTCCTATTATACTTTCTTGGATCCAAACTAATTTTGACTCCAGAGGAGGCTGCGACATATTAATTTATGTTAGTACATCGAACTCTACGCTTATATAAAATTCTAGCTATTAAAAGTTTCGATGTATACTGCCAAGGCAGACAAAAAGATGAACGGATAAATGAATGATTCCACAAAAGGTCCATCTGTACCTTTTAAGGTACGGAGATCTAACAATAGAAAACTCGTGGAATTCCCTACAGATTATTGACAACAATGTCAAATACATGTCAATGTCATTCATGTGAGCTCTTCTCCTTCCAAACCATTGGAGGCGTGTGTGCATTGTGAAAAATGACGGGTTACAGCCGAAGATAAAATTGCTGGCTAATTAGCACCTTACAGGAAATTGCATGTAAAGTATATGTAATCACAAGTTAATTATTGTCTTGATATTTGTGGTTTCGTACAATTGTTAGAAATTATGTGGCGGCGTGGAATGATTGCTGTGAAATTCATACATTCTTACCACCACCATCCTATTCTGTTTCATCGGACCGCCAATAGTCAAGTTACCTGAACCTGCACAGAGATTAGAATTGAGAAGTTTGGATCAGATTCCAATTAACTTCAAGAGAATTGTGTAAAGATTACAGTCACTATAATCGTGTGAAGGAACTAATCATATTTTATAACAGAATACTCAAAAACAGTTCGATCAATCTGTCACTGTTTGTGATGGGACTATAGGGTGAAGCAAGTGAAGATTTATTTATAGTTGTGTACAAAGATCTTGTAGAGTGGTAAGTCTGAAGCCTACATTCAACAGGCGAATAGAGAATGTGTTGAAAGTACGTTGAGGATGATAATCATTAGGGGGGTTACAAATGAGTGAAATTAAGTGAAGATCAAGCACCGCGCTCGCATCTGCCTCTTTGGTACATTTCCTAACTTAGTGAGTGTAAGTTCGGATGAAGATTTTAACATTACGACGCAGCGCTGTTAGCAACGGTAATTATACTTTTAATAATTACCATAACGTTAGCCATGGGAAAGACTTAAGACTATCTTGAGACCAAACATAGAATGCATACGTGTGATGATGCTTAGTGCTTAGTTTGTTAGCGGTGGGTTAGCGACGGGTCACACACCACATTAGCGAGTGGAGTACGATGTCTAAGTACACTATATCTATGTGATTCTTTGTTGTTCGTTTAACGAAACTGTGTCGTCAAATCAGTTTGCTCCTGACAGTCTTGCAGCCCTTTATCAATTTCATTCCGCTCTTGGTTACGACAGCTTATGGAAGCAAAAATAATCTCACTATTGGATGGAGTGATTCATCATTTCCACCAACTACTAAGACATGAGCTTCAATCAATGATCGTTCACAAATAAGTATAAAGAAACCAAATAAGGAATTGAGAAAAGATGCACTCTCCCAAAAAAATTTGGTTGACATTTACTTATTAACATTTTATAATAGGACTGATATGATTCTGAGAACGTAATAAACTAACCTGAGGAATAACGAAAATACTATTTTCATTTACATTAAGTAAACTCTAACTATAATATCCCAGCTAGCTCAAAATAAAATCTCTTTTCCAAAAATATTCACCGAAAGATTAATCTAGTAGTTATCCGTGAATCAATTAGGTTTGATTCATATTATCGATTTGCTTGCGGTATGATCATGCTGCAGCCTCCGTCAGATCAAATATTTTTTAATTGTTTTGAAAGCCGTAGAACGTGATCCGAACATTACTCATAGTATAAATACATACTTTATAAACCAGTGAAAAACATTTGATCGAACCGAGAGCAGAACGTGATCATACCAATAGTGTGGAGCAAGTCCTAAGAATTATGTTATTAAGATATTTGTGATGTTTTTCATCTAAGATAAAATGAGCAACACTGCTAATCACTATAATTTAGGAAAAAAATCTATTACTATTCCAATACGCGTGCAATTACTCTTTAAAATGTATGAACTTTGGAATGATAAAATATTTCAAATTAAATTAAGGGTAAAAAATAGACTATCACAATTTAAGTGTGATGATGGATGTGAAAAAAGTTCGAACGAGTCTGTGATTATTTTTCTTTATTTCATTCCTGCGGTAATATCTATTCTTTGGGTTGAAATGAGCTGAACATGTCAATAAGAATACAAAAAACCTAATAAAATACGGTAATCGAAAGAAACAAAAGAAATAAAAAGTTTGTTGGATGTTATTTCCCATTGAGAAGGACGGTGGAGACAGCGGCTGCGCATTAGAAGGGCTCGGCCGTTTAATTTCTTAAACGAATGTAGTTTGGATTCATGAATACGGTGTTATCGAGAACACGCTTTTATCCGAATGCCGGCGCCTCTGAGTCCAGGTCCGCAGACTCATGGTCGCTGTCCGCTGCCCACTCTACCACTCTTCACTTCTTTAACTCTTTGGTCTTTGCCTGGAATCCGTCTGACTTCTGACGATCTGATCAAGGAACACAAAAACTAGCCTCTGACTATCATGTCCAGCCAAACGCGAAATAACCACTTATAAGTACTCTCCATGCGCAATTATCCATTACGGTCAACTAAAATATGACCACATTACCGCCAACATTTGACCCTGAACATTCAAAAAAATGTCGCGCGATAACTTTGGTAGCATAATTTTTTTACATTTTCATGAACTTCTGCCTGCTTTTCTAAACAAAAAAAACTTCACAAAAACTTAATGACGAAGAAATAATTATTGATTTTTCTATTTTTTGAGAATAGTATATTTTCCATCAGGAGCAAGTTAGTATTAAAGTTTTGGAGGGACATTTGTCATGAGAAATGAATAGTATACTCATAGTGATTGAAAAAAAAAAAATTGTCATTATGTGCGTTGTTGGGTCGAGAATCAAAATTTGAAACTATATTAATTAATTTTGTTATGAATTGGGAATGCAATTGAAAAACACAAACAGCCTGTGCCTCTTTTTGTTGGTGTGCATACGAGAAAGGATCAAATTCGAAAGAAATTGGTGTACAAAGAAAATTATAATGAAAATAATGTGGTTGAATGAAGCATGTTGAACAATTGTTGATCCATCCCACATTTATATTATCTTCAAAAGCCTTTAACTTGAAAGTGAACAATTTTCAAGTGAGAAAAACGACCGGGCTGGTATAGATGGAATTATATCTATATATTAATATGTGAAAAGACAGCTTTCCATCACCTTTTTATGCATATTGCATGAACGAAGAAATCTGAGATTTGGCATACTTGAAGTTTATATGGAGAAGGTATGCAGAAAGCTGAAATTATATATAGGCTGACCTATTTTAAATTCACGTGAAGAGAAAACTTTGTAAGGCGCGCATAAAGTAATGTGAAATTTTGCATATTTCAAGTTTATATGGAAAAGGAGTGCAGAAAGATGGAATTATATACAGGTGTCCCATTTTAATTTTATGTGAAGAGAAAACTTTTGTACAGCGCTCATGAAGGAATGTGAGATTTGACATACTTGAAGTTTATATGGAGAAGGAGTGCAGAAAGCTGTAAGTATATACAGGTGTCCCATTTCAATGAAACGCTGAAAACGTTATTATTTTTTGCTGGAATATATCGAGGAATATGCACCGAATAGAAAAATGTCTCAAGTAAAAGTTTAACAATAACGATTTTCCTCTCCTCCGGAAAGCAGGTAGGGAGAAAAAATATAGAGCTTATAGTGTCAATGTTTCACAATAAGATGTATTAGTTTCCATTACACAACGAGAATATATTTCAATTTATTAATTATCTCAAAATTATGCCGCTAATGACACCTCACTCCGAATTATAACACTGAAGATAGTCTTTGGTAATTTGTTTGTTTGTTTGTTTGTTGATAGACTTTGTTTGGATTGATTCAACATCAAAGTCGAGGAATCTCTATTAAATTTATTTTCCAAGCATCAGCATCCGAGCCTTACGCAGTGTTTTTGACTAAACAGCGATTACTAAAACACGAAATTTCAATTAAACAAACATATATAGTAATGAGACCGGTACAAATTTATGCCTACTGACACAGACACGAAACTGGGATGCGACTGCTGCTGCACTCAGCCGCTGCAGAGACCGATGACAGCTCACGCTAACGCCTCAAGTGATACTTTACGTTTCTGTAGGTCTATTTGTCTTTGACAGGATCACTTAATAAATTAGAATGCAAAGATTCATCAGCCGAGAACTGAACAGAATTTCAGGAATTCCGCCACACTTGTTGGACAAAATTTCTTAAACAGCTGCTGTGATATAAAATCATTTTTTTACTTACTTATAATAATAGAAAATCTATTGGAGAAGGACAAATTAGCATAACAACCAATTTCTAAGATAAGGACCACAAGATGGCACATAAACTCGAAGTAAAGAAAATAAGAGTAGAACGACCTTGTAACACGTGGAATAAAAGAAAATATAAGGTGAATGTCAGGACAGACAATAAAAATTTATCATTTTAATCATACAACACATAACAATTTTTGAGCAGCAAGGATAGTAATGAATAACTGGATTAAACCAAATTTTATATTACCGCACTTTTTTGGTTTATGTCCGATCCTGCATATAGATAATAAACAAGACAATTCAGCTCCTGTCTTAAATATCAAACGTCCATTTTGTCATTCTATTTTCCTTTTATATAACATTCAAAGCATGGGCAGATGTAAATACTTCGATTGAAAATATTTTGGAAATTTTTTCAGAAGGTGTTGTGTAAATAGACATTAATAGTCAACTTTCGCATATTTTTCATCTCATTCGCCAATTTCGAAAAACTATTCTCACAAAAATATCACAAATATTTTACTGTCAATAACTCCAAAATATCAACATTAGAAACAAGTTAGTAGCAAGACAAGCGTTAAGAAAAATATTTTTAAACCGGTTTACAGTTCAATTATTGTATTGGAATTCTATTTTTGGTATTAATATTCCGTGACTTATTATTAATATTCAATTTCTTTGTATTCAACACAGGTTATCATTGCCAAAATAAATATTATCTTATGCAAGGACACAACAAATTATATGGTACTAAATTTTGAAATTATAATATCATTGCACTTGCATATATGAATATAAAAGAATGTAATAATGGATGTCTTAATACTGAACCCTTTAATTTATTTAAAGTGAACTTTAAATGACACATCAATACATCTCGAACAGAAATATCTACCATAAACTCTCAAAATAAAATATTTTTGTGGAAAATGGTTCGTGAATTCACCGATCTTATTAGTTAATGGGATAATTTGGTAAAAATTCAAATTTGTATTGGTTTACCGCTATTTACTATGACATGCATTGGAGCTGATGTTGGACATTTGAAGCATGTTTTGTAACTTGCTTAAAGTAGTCTCAATCAGAGCTTAATTTGAAAAAAAATTGTCCAAAGCAGATCTGGAAATTTTCATGTGCCTGCAACCTGCAGAGCAAAATTGATAAGTTGATAGTGTCTTGTGAAGGGCCGTGTTACAGAACTTTAAAGGTCATTGATCCTATGAGTGTGGTTTTCAAAACAGTTTGTTTACTTTTTGAGCTATCTATCGACTCTAAGCTAAAAATTGTAGTTTTCATCAGTTGATATCAGGAACAATAGTTATAAGTGTAATACAGTACAAATTTGAACACAATTAGAATATAAATTCGGTATAAAGACGAGACTGCTTTCATGTTATATCATAGACACAGATTCATTTTCCAGTACAAGTTAAGTATAATTGTCTCAAATTATAGTGATTTTATTAATTAATGAAAAGTATTATGAAGTGTTAACTATGAAAATGCTGCCATACTAATTTTGTTTGTTTCAATGTAAAACAATAAGCGCAAATGTTTTTGAATGGGAATGCACAGATCTGCCGTGAGATAAATCGAAGAATTCTAAATTATGTATGCGGCGTTATGTCAAGATCCCGTGCTCGGAATAAATTAATAATGATTCAATAGCGAATTATTAATTACTGTATCTATTATCAGAAGTGTTGAAATAGGTACGCACCATAGAAGATCGCACACGCGTTTAGTGTCGCAGAAGAATTATGATTTCAATTTCAAATTTGTTCACTACAACATGTGGAAAAGTATACTTCCATCTATAACTATTTGAATATGGATGTGGTATGTATCTCAGTCCCAATAAATAATAGTATTACTCTAATTACTCATTTCTCATTTGTTTTCAGCAGTACTTTCGTTATACAAATTTCGTAGCACTTTTTCATATCGTATCTTACAAATTTGTATCATAAATAATATCGATGCCTCTAGTAGAATTCGATCCTATAATACTAGTGGACACGGTGGGTCACCAGTGCCGGCAACTAGAATATGAAATTCTTATTTCAACAGCCACCGCATGATAAATAAACAACATCATTACCGAATTCCTTCTTAGGGCTTTTCACCACTATTTTTCGAGTTCATACCCTGTATTAAAAACCTGACGTTTATTTTTTTTAACTCGGTCCAAGTGGTGATGATGCGTTATGCTTTTTTGAATGAGGTGTTAAAACCAATGATTCTCAAATACATCCAGAAAAATGAATAGATATGGAGAATTGATTTGTCTTTTTATTATACTGGAAACAGTCTCATATGGAGGCATGATAGATATGTAACACTCGTTGAGTACTACGTATTAACGCACTCTCTCTCTGGAAGCACTCTTTACTCTGCTAATATACTCTCCTAAAAAAATAACGGTACTCGTATAATATATTATTCTGTTCTTCTCAAATATGTTAGCGTACAATATTCATGTATTTTTATAGATTTGTTTGCTCAAGAAATTATCACATGTGTCAGGCCTAGTGAATATTGAATAGAAAAACAATTTTTGGTAGCTTTTATTTCTTGCCGACTCAAAGAAAATATTAAAGATTTGATAATAAGTTTGTTCCCACCTAGGAGTTATTTATTTTGAGTAACTTTGAATGTATGATTACTCAAGGCTAATAGATTACAATTAAAAACAATTAGCATCGCATTGAACTTGCATGTAGGAAGAATTCAGTTGATGTACTTATAATATGACATGATGTGTAATATGACCTATCATTTGGCTAGCTAATTATAGCTATGCTACTTATATTCAACTGAACGAAAAGGTAAATGTTGTCATTCGACGCTTTGGCGACATATAACTCAAAGTATATTAAATTAGCATAGTAGTTAGTAACAATAATTGAAATAAGATACATGTGCAACTAACATTCCATCAAATGATGAACTGTAACTTCAGTCAGCACTTGGTTAAAATCTGAAATCTATAGCCTATCATCTTTGTTAAAATAGAGTGTAATGCCAGATAGCCACAATATATTTGAGCAGTATGAGCAAGATTATATTTTAATTTATTGTTTAAAATATCCCATCCTTTGATATTTTCCCACACCTGTGCGTTTTATGCACCAATTAGAGATTTGTTGCGTCTGCATCCAGTTATCCATTTCTAGCCCCGCTGTTCGAGAATCATAATGAGCTTCATAATTTCTCAGTGATTTATTAGATGTTGTATCAATTTTTCCAGTGTTCCTGTGCTTATCCTGTTTGTCTTTTAAGTTTTTGTCAAGCTTGACTGCGAAGTAAATAGCTGAAAATTTTAATTCAAAAAGGAGTAACGTAACTTCTATGGTTATTGATTGGTGATCGGGTGAAATTTGTGCAAAAATATAAATATTTGAGCATCGTCTGCAGCGAGAATATTTCGCTGGAACACATAATGGGTATTGGACTTTGCGGACTTCGAGTCACAGTGGTAGCTACATTATATATTCAGGTGGGGTAGCGGTGCCAGCAGAGACAAATTTAACAGCAGCGGCCGATTCTATCCCGCTACTGACAATTTTCGAAGAGCACCACTTCAAACCACATGTTACACTTCAGGTTGTGTTTTATGCGAGCTGCATGACACCACATTCTGCATTTACAAGCGCGTATTGTTCATGTAATTGGCGTCGCCGTCGCCGCTTGCTGTAAGACGCACCCTTTAATGTATCAAGCTTCCCCTACACTCAAATAAAAAATTGCGCGAAAATTTACACGCACACAATATTGCTTTTGTTTCCTTTGGCGTGACAATATCACAGAATGTTACAATTTTCTCGCAAAATGACACATTCATTTAATTTCAATACTTACACGACTGCTAAAAATTTTGGAGCACAATTTGAACTGTTCGTGCGATGTTATGGAGAATATTTGGGAGGATTTACTGTTTATCAACACATCAATCTATTGCTTACTTTTAATTTGGGATATTTAAATACTAATTATATCCTTATTAGCTCTATCTCAATAATAGGTTTTGGTGGGAAAACTTCTGATCTTCAGAAAATTGAGCTTATTAGGTCTATCAATCTTAGAATAAATATGTATTTATATTAAAAAAATTAGTTCAGAAATCATAATTACCTCCCTTAAAGATATTTAGAATGGATTGAGATGGGGACGATTGTACTGTATTATTTGTGGATAGAAAACTACATATGGTTGGGACTCTTTATCAAAGGTATAGGTATGATTATGTAAATGAAAACTCATTTTCACTTCACAGTTATTGTTCCGTGACCACTTAATAACTAACTCAATACATACTTTGAAAGATCCAATAAAATTATGGAATTTTGCATTTTGAATTATATACAAATATCCATTGTTCTACGACCACTGCTCAAGTGATAGAACTATCGTTCTCCTGTCAAAATTCAATGCAAATAGTGATTTTTTCGTACTTTCAGTTTTAATATCAATATTATTGTAAAAAAAGATATTAGTCATTCAATAGTTACAAACGTTTCTTATTCCTATTGATACAAATTTGAAGGATGTCTTTTACAATTTTTTTTTAATTTTCCTATTCTGATTTGGGAAGTTTAGTTTCAAGTAATATTCTCGAAGCTTTTTGAACTTATCAAACTTTGTTGTTTTTGGATAAATACTTTTTGAGTTTCATCATATTTCGAATTTATTAGTGTCGTCATAAGTACAAATGATTTGACTGCTGCAATGATTAAAATAAGAATTAAACAACTGTTTTTCTGATGTTAGGATATTTTGTTATTATCTGTTTATGGTGTTATTTCTGTTCTCAAAATAGAATAAGAATATCAATTGTTGTAAGTGACTCTTATCATTATAGTTTTTGAAAAGAAAATAGTGGCGAAAGGAGTCATGTTAAATGCTGGATTATACTAAATATAATTTCAGGACCATCATCAGCTCATTCAAGTTGAAAAAACAAAAAGGAGTAAAAAGTAAAACATTTTGTTCATAAATGTAAATGAGAATAAAAAAAATTCATAAGTGACAGTAGTTGTACTGAGTCTAGATGACTTCAGTCTTAAGTCTGTATGATAAATGTCTAAAAGTTGTATAATTGAAAATAAATAAAATAAAGTATTCAGGGCTATAAGCTATATAAAGCTTGAAGAGCCGTCAAGTTATTATCATTATTATTAATTGTTTTTTCCTAATTAAGAATGTAAAGTTTTGTGTATCCACAATTATTGTATAGAAACGTTTAGAATCAGAAAAAAAATTGGTGGAAATTTTGTTTTAGTTTTGGAAGATCCCATGTTATAGAATTATTTTTTTTTAGAATGCTCAATATTTGTCTGCATTTATGAATAAAATATATTGACAATTGATGTTTATCCGCAAGAGATCTATGCCCCTCTTTCTTTATACAAATGAAATTATACAATTATTCTTGCAAAATTAATTACGAATAATGATTTTAGCATGAATTTCTAGTTTACTCGACAATATTTTGTAGGAAAAAAAAAATCAACCTTTTTTTATTCCTTCAAATTCCATTGATTTTATTCTGAAATGATTGTTCCCTTTAAATTATCGAGTATGAATTATAATACATGTTCTCACGTTGAGTTAAGCTGTCAATAATTTATTGAAAAAATATTGTTTTTTTTCTGTATATTTATTTGTGACAAACATGAAAAAATACTATTTAGCACAGGGTGTAGGGCAAAATCAGGTCAGTACGGTATTTATTGGTATCATATTGAGAAACGAAATTCTAAAAAAAATATTCCTAGATTTATTTTTCTGTTCACAAATTCAGCCAGTAGCATTAAACTTTAATATATGATTTTAATTTTACTAATGAAATACAAAGGTTGGAAAATTGGGCATTTAAGAGGCAGTTAAAAGGCGGTACCTCTCACAATGAATTAATTTAAATACACTATGCATATTAGAACAACCTGCTCTATGAATGAAGCTATTTCTCTTTCTTTCTGAAGGTAAACTTAATTCCATTTAACTCTAAATATTTCCAATGTCACTTACAGACCCTACAAAAGACCGTCTATAAATTTCGGACCACGTATTATGTTCGACATTTATTGTCCCATAATATTCCAAGTTTAATTCGTATCTCGGAATTGGACGTTATGAATGGATTTTCTCAGTGAGAATCAGGCTAGAATCTAACTCGTGATGACTGTTTGATTACAGAATCCCATTATATGGACGACGTATTGCTCGCATGGCATATGACAGGTGTACATCATGGCTAAAGTTTTGTTTGCAGCTATATCGTATTTCAGCGGAACTTTTTGCAGCTAATTTTCATATTACATTCAAATGGGGATATAAAATGAGATCCCCGATTCTTTTATCGCAAGTTTCACGAAATATGACTACAGTTCGCGCAGCTATGTTTTATTCTTTTCAAATGAGGTGCCTTCCGAAAAGGAAATTATGTTTTCAACAGCTGCCTGATGCGAAATTAACTTTTGGAGAAACATTCAAAATCAGAACTAATTTGTTCAGTTTTGATTTTGAATGCTTGAATATTAGGGCTATATGCTATATCCCTATTTGGAATTGCACGAATACATCAGACATCGATCATTTCCTGTATGATTTATATCTATTGCTAGATTCTGAATAATTGAAATTCCAAATTTGATTCATTCAATATTAAAAACATGATAAATTGGAGTTATTCTAAGAACACAGGATTAAAAAGATATCGGTTCTTTCGAGAATAGTAGTTTGAGCAACAAAGTCAATTATTTCGGAAAAAGGCTAGCTGAGTTAGATTTTAGAAATATTGAGCCCAAATTTCGGTGTATAAGTTGTCATTATACTTAACAAATGACTTGACAAGTGGTTCGGAAAGAGGTGCTACCAACATGAATTCGTAGGATTACTGAATTCTATCTTATTATCTGAGACACTTGATTAGAGTAAAAAAGTGCTGAGCTGACAAAACAGAATTGTTATTAATTAGAAATCACAGCGTTAATCTTCTCCCATCTGCTTGTTCTCGTAGTGGTGTTCCTTGTGCCGTCTCCATGATCAGTCAAAATAAAAGTAAAAAACATCAGAGCTTGATTTATACACGTAATTTATCATGACTGTTCCGCGTTACAATGCTAAAAGATTTCCCGGCAACGAGAGGAATATTTATCGTGGAGCGCACGACCAAGCGACTTCAGGTGACTGCAATAGATGTGCATGGAATAAGGCCTTCAGCAAGCGCTCGCGCTTAGGGCCTAAAGAGAAGTGCTCTTTTTGACCAATCTCAAAGAAGACATATTTCCAATTTGTAGTATTTAGAGCGTATCTCAAAATGTATGAAAAGTGGCCTACAAGTGGGTTTTGTGAATTTCTTTGGAACAATAATTGCAGCTATTAGTTTTCGTTGACCTAGGCACATTTAATAGAGCAGAAAATAATGATCATTAAACTGTTTCACTGCAATTTTACTTTGCTTCTTCTAAGCTCAACCCTTTATTACTGTTTCAAAAAGTTGATTACCTAGCAAAATGCGGATATTATACAGAAGCAGTGCCGGATTTACAGACTTTGGGACTCCTAGGCAAAGTATATGATGGGCACAAAGGTCCTTGAAGTTGAGGGACCCTATAGGCACGTGTCTAGTGTGCCTGATAGATAGTCCAATACTGTTTATAGATATCAAAAAATTTGCTGAGATCTAACACTACAGAACTGTGTTCAGCACTGAGTTTGATTTCCAAGAGTCTTCCAGAAACCTAACTTACTCCATTATCTACTTAATTGAATGAAATGTGGTGAAATAAGTCACCATACACAGAAAGTATTTTTACGTTATGGTCTGGAAGAGCTTCCGGAGACTTGACACAGTGCGAACTATACAATTATACTTTTTCAAATAATTTTTGATCTAATATCGAACAGGAAATACCAATTATTACATTATATTAGAATCTGCTGGAAAATTTTTTCTTCCAGTATATTGTCATGAATTGAGGGATGATTGTATCATTTAGAATCCGTGACTTATTCGGAGGAATAAATTGTGGCAGTATTCTGTGTTTGGGCCGAATGAGCAGTGGACGAATTAACACCTTGGTGAGCGTTGCCCGCAGCGGTTAGAATTTTATCTTGCTGGCAATGGGCAATGGGCATTGAGGCATTGGACACTGGGAACGGACGCCACTGGCCGGTCATGTGAAACGATGAAATTATGTGGCCATGATGCCCCGCACTCAGTACTGGTTAACTTTCCACAAGAATCATTTACCTTTGTATCTTCTCGTTAAGTATTACCCATATTTTATACAGGGTGTATTGAGGCTCACAATCATTGTAAAAAGCATCCATTTTCGAATAATGTCATGAAATTTATTCATACATAATCAAAAATAATTCACATGTAAAATACATATATCAATTACGCCTTTTACCCATTTTTGAATGTTGCACACAAAGATCGTGCTGTGTGATTTGGCAGATCGATATTTTGAACTATGCAGTTACTATCCATCAATTACAGTTGCACATGAATGTTAGTGGAAGGTGCACTACAAGGTGGATTGATTGTGACTTGCGTTTCTTGAAACGTATTCAGGAAGAAAATAGGGAACTATATAGTTCCAAAAACAACGATTGATTATCTGTAAATCACTTAATTCTGCTTTTCGTCTTATCTAAAGCTAAATTAAAGTACGAAGAAGACTAATCGATGAATATTTATGTCTTATGCAAGATTTGAACAGTAACTTGAATATTCACAGCCAAAGTTTGAATAGGATTCATCATTGGAACTGGCAAAACTCAACCCTCAAGAATAAAATCTGCGCACACACAGATGACATCCATAGTTTCAAACGATTAAAAAGAAAAAAATTTCATTCACAATTTGGAATAAGATTGTATTATTTTGATTTTTGATTCACATCCTGTATTTTTGAATGGTTGTGAAAGCTAATTATGTTTGATAATATCCAAAAAGTGGTATCGTATCTTAGAGGGTGGCATGGCTGTCAGGTATACGGCTACCGTTAATAAGTGTTATGGTATATGTTGGCGGACAGTGGGCGAGACGTGACGAGACGACGTAATCGACATCAACCGAGATCCACGATCAAGCTACGGGACCTATACACTCGATCCTTTCATTATTAGGGAGCGATTAGACGGCCGCAGGGCTCAACAACTCGTCTCATCTCCGAGGTTACCGCTGGTTATGATCTTCTGTTACCACAATTCATTCAAAGTCGATGCCTCTAGGTTATATGTCAAACTGGCTACTCAATTTGCACTATATCGCGTTGAAAGCTGGATATTTAAAATGTAGAAATATTACCGACAATTTGCGCACGGCTTTCCAACAACGTTTGTTAAATTAACTCCATCAGCAAGTCCGTTCCGCCTTGAAGAGTTCGTTTAGTCTTCACTCGACTGGAATCTTTGCTTTTTAACCCTTATTTTGATCTCTTTAGGGTTCACTGATCTATGCTCAAGCGTTAGAACTTCAAAAAAAATTGATCTTATACTATATTTAAAGTATTACAATGCAAATTAGAAATCGATTAGAATTTTATTTATTGTATATCGATCACCAAAAATATATAGAACAGTTCTGGTAAGACATTTATTTATCAGGTGAAACGAATGTGGGAGAGAATAATTGAAAAAGAGATTCTAACTAGATGTTAGAGTTACATTGGAGCAGATTAGCACAGTGCAAAATCTAATAAATGTCATTCGAAGGATTATGTATTTTAGGTATGGTGTTGTTACAGATAAAGAATGTGAGCCATCAATGTATACATCAGACATTGAAGCCAATATTCACAGTAATTCGTATCTGTCCGTCATCAATTCGGTGTTAATAGAAACGAGCAATTAGCTGATGGGCACTTTACTAACGAATCATTGAGAATACCAGCATTCATATTCCCACTGAAATAAATATGATCATTTTGTGGTTGAGGTGACTCTTTTTGTCTCTTGTATTAAGACATGAGCTCGTGCAATCAAATCATGTGCAAAAGGTGTTAAAAATTTTGCACATTATCTGTTCAAGATTTAGATAAGCTGCATGTTCTTTAGATAATCAGTAGATCTCTTGCATAACCTGTGGATCTCTTCGATAACTTACAGCTCTTCTGGATACCCTGCATGTTTTTTAGATGATCTACTGTTCTTCTAAATAATCAAAAAGACTCATAGATAACCATCAAATCCCCTCCAATGTCTCTTAGATAATTTTTAAGCTTCTTAGAGAATCTAAAGGTCTTGTAAATAAAATATAGATCTCCTACATAATCTGCGAATCTTACAGATAACCTAAGGGTCTTCTAGATGACCTGCGGGGCACAAAATTGACCTGCAGATCACTTAAATGACTTGCGAATCACCTGATTATTGTGGTCTATTGATAACAGCAGGTATTCTAGATAACCTTGAGGTCTCCCAAATGACCTACAGGTCTTCCTGTTAGCCCACAAGTCTATTCGATATACTGCAGATCTCCTCAATGTCATGCAGATCACGTGAATGTCCTGCAGATCACTTAAATGTCCCACAGATAAAGTGAGCTGCAGATTACCTATATGACCTGCAAATCATTTATAAACCACCTAAATTATCTGCATATAACCTAAATTGAATCACATGCAGTATATCACTTGAGTAATCTGAAAACTAACCAATAATTATCTAGATAACCAGCAATGGACTCGAATAATGTACAGAGTACAAAAGTTTCGTTACTGATATTTAAAAACGATTATTGAAGGATTTTCGTTCAATAACGAAATATCCTATAACAATAAGTGTTCTAGTTATGTTAAAATTCTTAGCTATAGCCATATATGAAAGATCAAATTTCCAAACAGTTGAAACCAGAAGCACCCCAATATGAGCATATTCATTGAGTTCCGCGGTAATGTGAGTTTTTCTAACACATTTCCTGCAAGCAGGGAGAATCATATAAGTCAACTCGTATTAGTGAAGTTAGTTGTATTTCTGTTTGCGCTCTACAATTTATTGACCGCACTTTTATATGAATACTGCTTCGAAGAATATTTTCGTTTCTTGTGTAAAAGCTTTTTCTTGTCGCGAAGTGGACACTTCATTGATCAAATAAAAACTGGATGGTTTTATACAGTACACATGTTTCATTATATGTCTGGAAATATTTATTAAATATTGCGATTTCGAAATTGAATTACTGTATATGTCATGTACTAGATCTCAGTTCAGTAATTTCTAATGTTGTTGAACTGTCATGTCAAAACGATTAAAATCTAAGTGATATTATTTTCTGTTACAGGTATCGTGAGGAAGCTCTCTGTTGGGCTGACAGGTAAATTTCATTCATTCAATATTATTATGTAAGAAATCATAGAATAACTCCTTTATCGTCAGGTGAAGCGTATAAGACTAACAAAGACATCATTTCAACGCAAAAATTCTCAAGTTATGGTGAAAATCTTTTCCAAATTCATCAAGTTATTTAGGCTGTCCTATTGTCGAGTTATGATTTATTTGCTCAAAATGCAGCTGGAATTTGGGCATATTATAGTTCATTTTAAATGTAATAGATTCCATGACAACAAACAACTTTCATGAATATAGAGAACTTTCATACACTTTCCATTTACTCATCAAAATTGTGATTAATGGTAATTTTTTCCAGGGTAACGTTTGAAACTTGTTGCGTTTTTCGTAGCAACCACCAAATAAACGCATGAAAATTAAGTATTGTAGCTTCCATTTAGTTTTTCTGTGAGTTCAGGTTGATGAGTACTATCAATCTGGATTCACAGAAAAACCAATCGACTTGATAGGTATAAAAGACAACTTGTGCTCTCTAATCTCTTGCTGTGTTGAGTTGAGGATCCTAGGAAAAAGTCTTGCATGCAACACGTGTTACATTTGGAAAACAGTTTTCTTGTCATAATGCTCAAGTCACACACTTGTTGCATAAATTACTATTTTCTACAACCATGCGTAAGGTTAGCTCTTCACGCATCGCAAACGTTGCGTAAAATAAGTGCTCTTCACATTTTTTATTTTATTCTTCCCAAAAATATCACCGCTCCTACCATCAATAAACGCACGGCTGTTGAATTGCATAACCTATTTTTTTCAGGATTGATATGGGTAACAAGCAACCATTCGTTTCTAACTCTCAACTAGTATTTTGTATAGCGTGTATAGAGCTAACTGGAAGGATGGTAGGACGGACATCCCAGCGGCGATTCCCAACTCGGCACATTTACAGGTAGTCTCTGCTAATGACTCCCCAACTCGGCACATACGAGTATCTCAGGTACCTGCAATGATACCCAACTCGGCACACTTGCAGGTAGTCTGGGCATTCTAATGTTTTCAAATAAAATAAAATCAATTTTATAGTTTCTTTTTTATAATCCTACAAAATTTGACATGCAATAATACAAAATCAAAAAATAAGTAGGCTGCATCATACAATAAAAATAATAGTTTCAGCGTGATCGTGGATTTACCTTTTTGTCGTTATTACTCGATCTCTGGACTCGCTCATAATATGGAAAAATGCTTTGCACTTTCGATTAACACACTGCCACCTCACTTCACCAGATAAAAATTTTCGATTTGATTTACTGAATTTATATTGTTCTAGAATCAATAGTGTTTTTTCACGTTGGCTAGCTATAGTTGGCAAATTGATTTCTTTGATATTGTTGATTGAACTGTTAGATTGATAATAGATAGCTACTACACAAAAAAATTTAATTTATATTTTTCTTAGGTGTTAAAGCGATAATAGGGATAGGTTTTTCTGCAAACTCTTGTTTAAGATGTGCCGAGTTGGTCATAACTGATGTCCCATCGGGAGATTAAATGTGCCGAGTTGGGGTGTACCCCATCCCAGCAGGTAACTACCGAGCAAATACCATAAAATTTTGCAGGTATAAAATGAAAAAAAAAACAGAGTTGTACTGGAAAATTATTATTCTACTGGTTTTCCTTCCACAGAATTCAAGATAAAGTCAATGATATAACAATAATTATCGTAAAACAGATCAAGTCATATACATACAATATATTTGATATTATAAACTATATAGGACATTTTGATTTGAACTCCTTTTATATAGCTGACTAATTAGTCATATAACGGAATGCAGATCACTGAGATTTGGGGATTTGTACTTATTGTAACGGTACATATATTCACACTAATTGCAAAATTTTCCTAACTACATTTCTTACTAGTAGGTACAGACACCCCTCGCTGTGGTGGTGCGGCCATCCAATTAGTAAGTCAATCATCCTTCCAGTTAGCTCTATACACGCTACACATACATTTGAGCTTTTTGCAGTGCTGTTGGTTTCTAATTAATGTAAAAATATAGAAGATGATACACCTGTCACCAATCCATTGTCTAAATGGTAACTAATGCTATGTGTGCCTTGGTTTAAACTTGAAAGCTACAATTTGGGAGCGTAAAAAAAATCTTGTATGCACTACAAATGTAAACAAATATCATGACATTTGATAAGCAGTTTTACTCTTGTCGCCAAATACTTGGCAGCATGTCATGTCATAATAATCAAGTTTAAACTCCAGTTGTATAGATTAAAAAAATCCTTTCTCACAATAATCGATATCTTCCTAATCTTGCAGTTTCTTATTTCTTCAATATTAGAGGAATGGAACATACTGTATATTTCATCCTTCCCACATTGCATCGAGCCTTCAATTCCGACCACCTACTTCAATAAAATGATCGAGTTAATCATGTCATTACAATCTCAAGTGTACTCACATTGAAAAATATGCAAACGTTTAAACAATTCTTCTAATCAGATAATGTTGGCTGAAAAAATGTATATTTAAATAGAATCTCATTATTTTTCCATGAACTTAGGAGGCCATCTCTTACGGTGGCAAACACAAATAGTAGACCGACCGTTTTTGTATGTTTTTCCGTTAAATGGTTATGATTACTACGAATCAATCTGTCAGGATTTCATCCAACTTAATTTAACGTTTTTCTCGAATTAAATTTATTGTTATTGTTCCTCGTGATGGCGCTCGCTTTCTTGGCTTAAACGAATGGCGGATGACTTGAATCTTGCATCTCGCTTGATCTTCTGTTGTCTCTTCCTAATCATTATCGCTTTTCTACAGACTGCTACATTTCAATCAAATCAAAGAGTGACAAAATATGACTTTGATGAGAGATAGTTCAACGAATTTTTATTGACGAAATTTTTTTTTTCTATTACGTAAGAATTTGATCAATCCAAAAAAAAATTTACAAAAATTTTTGAGAAATTATGTCATCATTGGTGATTTGACAAACAAGAAACAACTATTCGTAATGACTACAGTAATAGAATTTAAGTACTACTTTTCGATGTACGTTTTCTTTTTTCCTTCAAAGGAGCGCGTAAGACCTACATTTTATTGAATGAAGTGAAGTCGTAGTCTAAATGTAACAGTAAAAAAATAATTTTCAGATTCATTTTAGAATAGAAAAAAATATCAACATATTCAATTGTCACTATTTTTGGTGGAAATTAGATTTTAAGGATGTATGAGTAGGTTATATAAGACGTACTTAATAGGTTGAAAGATAAGGTCTTTATCTAAATTATCTCAGCTTCAAACTAAATGATATACGTTTTCTTTTAGAGGGCACCTCAATCGGTTATAGTGCTCAATGAATTATCGACCTGGTAACTAATTATTCAAAAGTGCAATATTCACTCTGTCGTCTTCTAGAAATTATAAATACTCGATGAGAAATTGTCTCAGTATTTTTCGCTAGAACGGTACGTGAGGAACAGAAATTATTGACGCTTTGAGTAATGTTATGCAATATACTATTTGTAACAGCATAATGATTCTAAACCTGAATTTTTGTCAGCCTACATTTTGTATTTTCACACCATCGATTCATATAAACTAAATTTTTAATAAAAGTAGCAAATAAAAGAAGACTTATAAAATCGATTAACTAGGCCATTAAAGTCACTTCTTTTTTATTTCTCATGTTTTTTCGATGCTTCATAAATTGCTGGACAAAAATTGCAGCTAAGATAATTGCGAGGCAGGATCAATTTTAATGCTCAAAAGCTGTATAGCGCTTGTTAATTTTCGGCACTTTTGTTCGAAATTAATCAGTTATGGTACTGTTAACAAAAATAGGAGCGGATAATAACACGAAGAAGATAGAACATGGTTCTTAAAGGATGGTTATTGGTACTTTTAAGAGTAGTTCGTTCACCATCCACCGACATCTTCGTCGCATCAAGTTGCGTTGCCACATTCCTACCATATATAAGTTTTATTGAACAATCAGCTTCAACTTGCGCCAGCAATTATAAATTGATAGAAAGGGACACAATTCAAGTTTTACGTATTTCAGCGAAAATCCTCACATCAAAATTCAACACCAAACACGCAAGTTTTTTTATTTGGGAGAATCTCATCACGCAATGTTCTCAAAACTGGAATGGCACGAGTCCGAACATAGCAACGTGTATGGCATTTTATTTCTTTTTAACCAGAATAATTTCTCTCTTGTTCAACAAACTATCAATCATATCAATCCATTAAAGCGATTTGATATGTACGGTTGAAATGATGAACAAGTTCACAGAACTATTATGTTCTGATACTTCATTTATTAAGTTGTTAGAAGAAGTATCTAATTTAGGAGATATTGTGCAGTATGCAAATGTGGAGCGTCGACTATAGACAAATAAAGAGGAGAAAGGAGGAAAAGCCACTTACAAAAGCTGCTATTATCGTATGGAGAACGCTGTGACGCCGTAATAAAGATTATGCCGTCGTAATGAAGTGCAGGTATTAAGTTCTTTTCCGGAAAAATTCTCCAACATACAAATTTCTTCCTAAGGCATAAAAGTATCGGAAAAATGTCAAACTATTACATTTATATTAATAGGATTTTAATACACCCTACTTTACCGCGATCGGTTTCATCTCCAATCTATTTACTGCGAAAGCTGCAACAACATTTAGACTTATCAGGAGTAAGAATTCTATAAGTGCGAGTATAAATCGTGTTGAATATATCGGATGGCGAGATGCTTTTAAAATCTTGTTTCGGTCCACGAGCCGTGCTCGATGACGTGTCCGCTGCTATCGCTAATCTGCTATGATTAGCCGAAACAACGTTGGCATTGTGCGCCCCTGGGGCCTTAGGGAGGGCGAAGGCGCGAGGCTAAGCAAGGATCAGGCTGAGGGCGAGCAACATGACACGTAAAGCACGGCAGGGCGCTGCTACGAGGGGACTGAGCACTAGCACAAGTCAAAACTATTCCGGCAATTATTTGACCTATATAATGAAAGCAATCATACATAATGCGTTCATCTCAACGTCTCTAGCATTACATCGCGGAAGCATCTAATAAATAAGTATTTGTTTTTTGTAGGACCGGTACTTTTCTAATTGTTTTATAAACTCAATTAAAATATATGTACTGGTACCAAAAACCTTGAGAATTAATGTCATTTCTTAAAAGCAATTAGACCATAATTGGTAGTTGCAGATTGTCTCGCATCGAAGCTGTGTTGGTACAACATGAACTTGCCATAAATGGAAGTGCAATTGTTTCAAGAAACAATTTTATATTATATTAAGAATGATGAGCGGGTAAAATGATAGACGCGTGCTTAAGAGTACGTGAAGCGATTTGAATTTGTCAACAGATGTGGTTCGCAGTAGCTAAGAACTGTACGAACTGAAGAAACTGCAGAACGTGTCACCATCACTGAATAAACAAATGTGCTATTAATTGGCGTACGCCACATGCCTACAGGGCAACATACAACACGACCACATCTTTCTGGCTCTTAGTTTGGAAGATCAGAGGATCAGACCATGGGGTACACCGTCATTAATCACCTTACATTATGGCTCGCTCTGCGTGAATAATGCATGGTACTTTCTGGAATGTAACGGACACTGGGCAGAGCGGCTAGTGCGGCATTTACCATAGCTGATCTCGGATCATGGATAGACATAGACTATGATCAGTCAATAGCATCGGGTTGTGGTTGTGGACCGCGAAGTAAATACCCGCCTCCCTCCACTTGTCCGTTTCCCGTTCCCGGCAGACTTCATTTATGAGACAAGTTTTTTCCGCTTCTTATTGTTGTCGATCCGTCAGTGACCAGTGGCAATTCCACTGGCACAAGTCCACCTCTTTACCGCTCTAACCGCTCTTGAGACTGTTTTCCTCTGGCGATGCTGAGCTACCTTGATGCATTGATGTCTTTCACATTCTGCTCTGCTCCTTTTTTTAATCCTTCATCACATATTTCTAAAAATAACTGATACAACTCCTGACATTTTTGTTCGAGATCCTGTTGCATCTCAGGACAATTTCACAACTTTTCGTCAAACAAAAAATATCATAGAACATGACTATACATTCATACAGCACAATCATTGCTTCAACTATTAAAAAAAATTAAAAGACGAATATTTGAATGAAAGAAACTTTTTGTACAATATCACCTGCAATAAAAAACTTGATACAAATTTTAAAAAACCGATATTGAACTTATATTAAGGGGGTATACTACATAAACCATTGGAATTACTTGAAGTAGGACGGCCACGTCATCCAATTTTAGATACAAGACAAGCAGGACGATAACCGAAATACTGGTAAAATATGAATAAAATAATGAATATACATCAACAGGAAAAAAGATTCGAGGAATCACATTATGATGAGAGGACGGAAATACGATGAATATAGACCAACAAAGTGATATAACTGATCTCTGTTCTATGTTTGCCCAGTCGTTTACTGTCTGACATTGCACTTTATTTCTACAAATACAATAAGTTGGACAGTCCAACTTGCGTGCTGAGCAAAAATCAGAGTAATATCTTATACGTTAATTTGAGAAAATCTGAAAAATTGGTTTGCCATATATTTCTAGAAAATCAGATCCTCCGCATTTCTTATAGTGGAGTTTCATATGAATTAATGGAAAATAAAAATATTTCGTTACAAATGACAATATTTTGATTCAGAGTTGTTGACAATGGGCCCAGTACGAATGTGCTTACCTGCATTATACTGGGACAGCGCATTGTCCTACTGTATAGCAACACTTCATGAATATGGAGCGTGAGTGCGTCGCTCGTCGCACATCCGACAATAGTCGACTGGCTCACTGTTCACGAAACGACATTGATTCCAATTACGACACGAACCATAATTCATTGATGTTTGTGTCCTCGCTGCCGCTAACCGCTGAACCATTCGTCCTTGTATCAAGCTTAACTGTGAATTGAGATTGAGATTTCGTAGAGTTCTGAAACTCGTGAAGCCCACACCGTTGACCAGCTCGCAGGATCACTCCTCTGGCTGTTTTTAATTACATCACATCATCGAATAGTTTGCGCGAGGGTAGTTGATTTATGGGGACGTTATAAGATCTCATAAACAGCACATGGCATGGGCGACAGATCGCACGCGCACCCTGCCCACTTCCTGAAGACCGAGAAGACCGGGTACCGTCACGTTCCGTTCTGTTTTAGTCGAAACGCCTTTGCTACCAGCCGCCTTGACGCACATACGTCTCTCCTTCCACTTGCAAATAAAAATTCCTGGCGATGCTTCCTGCCGTATTCTTCAGATTCATCCAGCCATTCATTATAACATTCTCAATGAATTTACTATTCATTCATTCTAATGCTATTTAATTTGAATATTTTTCACCTTACGGTTATGAAGACATTAGCTGAATCTCATTGATCCTTGGATAAAATCTGACTTGAAAATGGATGCTGGTACGAGCTCCATTCAACATTCAACCAGCAATTAGAAAGGTCAAATACTGCTCTACACAGTCTCTTTCTGCTTCTTCTACATTCATGAATCGAGTTTTCCATTCTACATTTATTCTTTACACCTAGAGAAACACAACTGATTTATTTTTCCTCCTCACCCGCATCTAGTCTCTTCGAGTACACGTTCGAACACCATGTGATCTCTACATCAATTTAGTTGCACGTACTTCGGTAAAAACTCCTATAACGAAGATATTTCGGGAGAGTTTCCTTGATGCAGGTGGAAAATACTCTTCTTTTCATCTCCTTGTCAATTTTCCAATTGTACAACATTACATCAATCAAATATACTTCTAATCCACTTGCTTCTGTTTCACTTAATTACCCAAAATATTGCATTTCATCCTTCTATATCAGGACCCATGAACTTTCCCAACAGTAATTATTATTATCTGCTTGTGTATGTATTCATCATGTCGTGTATGCAATTATACTTCTCTTAGTAACTATTTAACGTATTTAGAATATCTGGTAAGATGATCGGAAGATAGAGCTCACGTGTGTTCTGCTTATGAAAACAAGTGTGTTAAAAATAATCGATGTGATGTCGATAGCTATCGGCTATCAGTTATTAGGTAGGATGAATATCGAGTGATCTGGTGGTCTGGTGGTCGGTAGTCGTACCCTGATCCCGTTGACGAATTGAATCGAGCGTGACATGAATATGCAGCCATGAGATGTTATCTTTAGACCGCGGTGTGCTTCGAAACACTTGTCCAATCAACTTTGCATTGTTGCTTCTGTCACCAACTAATGTTACTGTCGAGGTCTCAAAGCCGGCTAATACCTTCCGGCAAGACAATATAGTACAAATTTAGGAGAAGAAAGCATGAAAATTGACGTTCAAATTAATTTTTCTCAAGAGAAGTTTAGTGATGAGGACTTTTTCCGGATATCGATTATTAAAGTCACATAAGATGTATTCATGTCAATAATATATTTTGATGTATGAATTATATCGATATAGTACTGTCACATGAACAAGAATGATGAAGAGGAACAGTATATGCTTATTATTATTGGTTAGAATTTTATCATACAGTGAAACCGGGAAACTTCTGAGCTTGTTGAATTGATTTTTTTTTATACAATCCATGTTATTCCCATTGTATTGACAATTTCAATTTACATTCCTCACATATGGAAAACTCGAAGATCTACTGCAGGCGGGTCCCAAGGCAGGAGTGGACGTAAATATATAATAATTTATTCTCGAACGACAGTTGTATGAAGTTACAAACAACAGCGCATATACATGCTGAATAGCTATTGAGATTTAATTAATAGACATTACCTATATTGTAAGTAGTTGGTAATATAATAAATAAAATTTATCTTGTATCAAAAGTTTTATAAACACTAATGTGCATTAATTGGAAGCTATTGCTATGGAAGAAACTCACGACAGGACAATGACAGTATACACATGTAGATAATGCCACACAAAATACTCGTTCCACTTCTCTTTCAATTGGACTTAAATAAATTCAATTAGGTTTACAAGAAAATCCTAATTGATCGCTGATAGCGAATCATTTTGCAGCAAATTTAAAAGATCCACTATTCGTCTCAACAAAATTGGAAAGATAAGAGAAATAATCATATTTGTATGCAAATTTTACAGGTAATTGATACCTTGTTGTAAATTTGCTTGTAAATGATAGAATATTTTCGAGAAGCAATTTCAACCAAAAGCCGTCAGATTAAAGACTTCGATTTTTAATTATAAAAAGTATATTCTTTAAGATGATGGATTGAAGAATCTAGATTTTGAAAATGATAATATGGACTATGCTTCAAATTTTGACAAAAGTTACAACACTGATTTAACTTTATTTGCAGTTCAGAATATAAAAATTCCAGCATTTGCAATGGAGAATTGAATTTTAATTCCATATTTAATCAATAAAAACAAAAAATATGTTCACTCATATAAGAGTGTGAATATTCTTGATTCATGGTGCTATGTTATCAAAAATGGTTAGACATATTTCGTACGACAGGAACCTCGGCCCATCAGATTGGTTATTTTCAAAATCTTCGCTTCAGAAAATGATTATGATTCTAAGATCAAAGTAAATTTATATGGGTATACAACTAGCTTGTAATAGGAAGAAACTTTATTTGAAAAAGTGAAATATCTGATATCATTATTTATCTGTGAAGAAGTAAACTAAAATGAGTTTCAAGTGGAAACCCTTTTACGATCCTTCAGAGTTAATAACATTCACGCTTACTGCTGCTTACTGCAGCTGAAGTGAAATAAAAAGTGCTAAGTAAATACTTTCTGGTTCTAGTACTTACTTCTGGGAATTCATCAGCGCTCTTCAAACGTTGTATGGGAAACGGAAACACTCCTCAGGGTAGATTATACGAGCTGAGCAGTTTGACAATCACCTAAAAAGCAAGGGGTGTATTTTAAAAATGATTACACATCAGACCAGAAGATATATCTACAGATAAGCAATCGAGGAATTTATAGCTTTTTCAATGTAAAAACACTGCTCCCCAGATACCAAGAAACTCAAAAGAGAAATTTGAAACTGGTATATTAATTGAAGACGGTAAATAATGACATAGAAAATCCAAACTGGAATAAACATTGTTCTGAATATATATGAGAGGATCTAGAATATAAATATATATATAGCTGTTTTTGGATACTTTCTGTAGTTTTTTCCACAGGAAATGTAATTATTATAAAATTCGATCGACTTTCATCTATTCTGTCATTCAATAGTTGCTTCGCTGGTACGTACATTTCAACGCCATTTTTTTGAATAATAATTTTACAATTTGCAATGCTCCGAAGTGGGTGAAATAGGTCAAAAATGTGTACTTTTAGATGAAAATAAGTTTCAAATTGCAATAGAATTCTGAAAAGCTACTCTTTCAGGTAACCAAAACTCGCTGATTTATAGGCCAATGTGAATATGTCGCTCGAATTTATGATAACTACGTTTTCTGTAGGAACAAATTCTGAAATTACCCGCCAAAATAGCTATTTTCGATATCAAGATATTTGTGCGCTTGCGCGAATCACATTTAAGTTCACTATCAGTCGATAACAGACAGATGTACACAAAAATGATGAGTTTCCAATATCTTCTCAATTTTCTTCCCCATATCATGGACTTTATTATTTTTTGGCATTAATTCATAACCAAAAGTACAAATGCACGAAAAACTAGTTAAGAGATTGACAGCTCAAAGCGAATGACTGCTTGTTACCAACGTCAATTCACAACAAAAAGATTCAGGCAACGTTATCCAACAACCACACGTGTCTTGATTGTAAAGTAGTGATTATCCTGGGATGCGTGAAATAGAAGAATGCACAAAACACTTATTTTACGCATCGTTTTCAATGCGTAAATAATTCACTCCACGTAATGCTGTAGGGGAAAATATCTCAACCATTTTTTCTATTTCCATCAAAATAATTGATCATTCTTTTCGATCAGAACATAAATGTCAAATGATATCAGTCACATAAACGCTTAGCCTCCGAATTCGACTCCTTCATTTTATGATGAGGACTGGGTGAAGTTTCATGCATTGATTCGGGCGTCATCTAATTTAACGAGTTTTGGTATAAGTGGGCATTAATATACACAAAAATATCTAAAAGACATCCATCAGGCAGACAACAATCTTTGTAAAGGTCTACATAGTAAACTTACATGTTTATTTATTTATTCAGGTTTCTTTGAATCAAATTTTTCTTGAAAATCATTCAAATATCTGAATATTAATCTAAAGAAAGGATCTAGAAGAGTTATCTATGGTAATAATAATATGAAAGACGATTTACAATCAGAAAAAATGTAAAAAAAAATGTTTTTTTCATACAGATCAATGGTTTGGGCAGGATTGTTATGAAATGAACCAATGAGCCATTAAAAGAACATTTCATTTACTGTTGGAGTATGTATTAATAATGGATTTCCAATAAAAATTTCTTTGAAGAAAGAATTTGATCATCGGAACTTAAGTAAAAACCGGTAAAAACTATTTTTCTGTCAAGCTTTCTCAGAATCAACTACAAAAGTCTCAGTTCCTTCTGTATGAATACATACGAAAAAATGCCTAGCAATGCAATAGGGAAGGAAAACGTCCCTTTTTAAAATATTACCCTCTAAAGAAAATTAAAGTACCTCATTCAGCCACAAGTCGCTTACAGAACCACGATCGTGAAAAATACTCCACACACGACACTGCATATAGGTCTACATAAATAATAACAAAACGAATGTGGAATATGTAACAGGTTTCGGACTAGATATTCTCTATTCTGCCGCAGTGCCTAAGATGCTGCGTCAGGAATTCCAAAATTGAGAGCGAAATATTTGAGTAGGAGTTGAAAAATGAAAGCAACAGATAAGGAAAGATTATAAGTGGGGCAGATCCGAGGACAGACCCTTTAGCGTTCTTATATTACAAGTGCGACATTAAGTATATAAGAAAATTTTACAATTACTAATACTACTGACGAATTTTTTCTTCTATCACTACGTCATTTAATTTATTCGTCATAAAAGTATATACTTCAATATATAACATAAATATTTGAAATAGATGTTGGTTCGAGGCTCGTGTGAACATCATTCGAAGAGATAACATGATTTTTATATAGGTATTATGTTCTATTATAATAAATAAATTTTGTATTGAAAATCGGAATTGTTATTATGCGATGAAAGGCATATTCTGGGGCCCGAGCGCCGAACACATTCTTGCGTCTCACGAAGAGTGTTATGAATATTAATTTCACATGAGTATACAACCGAACAGCAATAAATCATACGACTCGGTCTTGGATCACATAAGTAAGATGCCAATGTTATTGAATAAATTACACTGTTTTCGGCGTTAAGAGGTATTAATCAGTAGTTCTAATCAAATTGATGATATTCCATTAGTTTCCACAATAAATATTATTCAACTTACTTTCGTACATACACCGTCACCTAAGAATTAATCAGGAGTAATTTTCCACCAGAATTCCTAATCCAAACACTCCTATTCCATCCACATTCATAATTACTCTCAGGAGCAAAAAAACAGGCCACCTGAAATGTTTCCAGTTTTCTGAGCATGTTATTATCTCTGTAATCCTTGAACTAAACTTTTGGTGTCAAATATTAGAATTAACTATTGAAGTGTAAAAAATAACAACATATAGTTATTAAACATAAAAAGCCGAACAGGACAACTGACGTTAAATTTCGCCTATATAAACCAACGTTTGACACGAAAGTTCAGTTCTGAAGATTACAGAAACATGGTCAGAAAACTGGAATTTTTCTGGGTGGTCCGTTTTTTTTTTGTATCTGAGTATATATTACAACAAATTACTGCTACCATATTCATCCACTTACACATTGTCATTTCCATCCTCTTATATTTCTTCAAAAATCTATTTCACGTTCTTTTGACATATTCAATCTAACGTAGCTGACTCATTATTATTCTTATTTATTTCGATAAAAATAATTTCTTGGTGGATAATCCGGCCCTGATCTACTTGGCATAAATGTTGCGAATCATCAATAAATAACGTAAAAAAATGTCAGAATGATTTATTTGTGTTTATATGGAATGATGTGATTCACCATATGTGCAAGTTAATTATAAGAAAGTACCTTGATTCCGGTATATATATTTCAGGGCATAAAAGCACTAAAAAGAAAATATCTGAGATTGTTTTTCTGAATAGATTTTGATCGAATGCGAAGCAACCGACATAAGATAAATGATTTGAAGAATTTCTTGTCGAGTAACATCCCCAGTAGTACACTTCATCAATGACATTTTTTCGTACCGCACAAAATGATATTCTCCCGTGAACATATCGGCCATACTACTTTGTACTGCCAATATATATTGTCGATTTAAAATTCATTCGAATTAATTATTTTTAAACTGTACGATCTTTTTATCGCTCGTTTATGTTGTACCACGCGTTTTACAGCTAATATTTATGTTCGTATCTTGACGTCGGACAACCTATATGGCAGTCATTATGTCATTTCGTTTTGGTCTGCAGACAACTCACATACAAAACCGCTTCCATTTCATTAATTACACTCTCCTGCTAGTTATCTTCTTTTCAACTGAAACTTCTCTCTGATTTCTAACTGGTAAGTACTACTGCTTGCCAATCTAACGAGCTTAGTTTTATTGATACTTACTTTCCAATTTCATATAGGTAATGTTCTGATTGTGTATCTTAAGCTACTTGTCTACATGGTTCGGCCCCATTGCCGGTTCGATCTTCAATTTTTTCTATTTTATGTGAGATCAATCAGATTTTATCACAGGCATTTAGATAAATCAATTTTCCAGCTAAAAACCTGGACATCAGTCACAGATTTTAAAAGCCAATTATTGGCTGAGAAAACGAACTTAAGCCACGGATTGAGAGTTAAACAATTCATGAATTAGGTTAAATTTTCAATTTGCCGCATTGTTGTAATAGTGACTAGCATTAACGAATCATTTCAACCTAAAAATTTGAATAGATGACAGTTTCATTTGAAAATTTCCCGATAATAAGTCCTCTCCTTACTCTCTTACTTCTTAAGAGCAAGATATGAATAAAATAAGTACAAATATGAAGTGTCAATTTTATCCCGTAGAAAATAATTTTGATCTTAATACGAACTTTTACAAGTCAAGGGATAGTCAATTATTTCTGATAGTAGAATCAGTGATCGATTCTGAGTAGTGGAACTGATATACTAGGGCTCTGGAAGTAGAACCTATAATCGTTTTTAGGTTGTAGGCAGTAAAACCAATACACTCACCTAATTTTATCCCATAGAAAATCATTTAAATCATAATACAAGCTTTCACAAGTCACGTGATCGTCAATCATTCTTGACAGTAGAATCAATGATCGATTTCAAATAGTGGAACCGATACTCAGGCTCGAAAAGTAGAACCGACTCGGGTTCCGGTAGTGGACAATAAAACCGATACACTCATCCGAAAGAAAGGACCAATATTTGCCGTCCATTTGAAGCAGAAAGTTGCGAAATCGAACTCGTCTGATTTCGCACGAACGATCCAACTGTGTGGTTTAGAGGGCCCATATCGTTCTGAATGTATAATAGATACTGCATATTTTGTATTCAGGTTCAAATGAAATGCCACTATTGATAGTAACGGAGAAAATCGTAAATATATACAATATTATTTTTTGTTAACCATGATCAAAATCAAGTATCTTTTTTGAAATTTCAATTGTTAGTATAATAATACACTGAAAGTTGATTAGTTAATTTGTATACAATTAGACTGAAGCTCAATATTATTGCCTGTCCCATTAGTTTTGAAATACTGTTCCGATTAGTGACAACTGTTTGAGTCCAAGTATACATTTTGCGATTTGGGCACTTCCTTACAATTGTCAGGGAAATGAAGATATAGAACTCATTTAGGGGTCGCAATGCATGTTCCTGGAGGGGGTTGTAATAATAGTGGGGGAATAACAAGGGTACGAAGCATGTGATCAGGACAGACACATCTCGCGATTCGTACGCACTGCTTACTTTTCGTAATATCAATGAATACACCGCGGCCTTAGTCCGGTCACAGACCGGTTTACTTTTCGAATTTAGTTTAGTTACGAGGGAGATAATGCTTTGCGGTGTTAAATTCGGACAGGCCGAAGTGCCGGTGACGTTTCCAGCTCCAGCTGATTATTGGTTTGGTTTCAGGAAACCCACGGTGGACGATGTGAGCAACCCGACATCTGTCAATGCTCGGTAAGTTTATTTTATAATATTTTATTTTATTTTACCGCTTTAGTCTAGATGATATTCACTTTGTCATTAATATGAAGTAATTGCCACATGTCTATTCAAAATAAGGGTGCATTTATATTAGTTAACTACTTTAGATATGTCAGATGAATTCAGGATAAATATATTGATGCTGAAAATTTGATACAAGAAATTTTAGCTCTCGAAAAGCATTTTGTGAATGAAATTTGAGAAATGAATTTGAAATTTCTAAAAATTAGAGTGGAACTTGAATTTTGTAGTAAAATTTTGATAGTTTTGAATAGTTCCAATTCGATAGTTATCAAGTTATTAGTTGATATCCGATTGAAGATTTTAAAGTTATCTGAGTAATCGTATTATTTGATATCTAAATGATAACATTATAGGTTCGAAGTCATCTTTTATTGAACATCTTAATTCCATTCACAATGACTAAAACTTGATATAGACCTTTCTCAAAAATTATTATTTTCACATTTGTAATAACTTTAATCGTATACCAAAAATGTTCAAGAATTCATTTCACGTAATAAAGGTACTTAATTGATATAACTACGTTAGACCATTCATCTGTTGAAGCTCTGGATGAATGCAGTGGAATCTGTCGTTAATTTGTTTTATAATGAATAAATTCCGTTGTTTTACCTGTAAATTCCGAGAAAAAATTTATATCAGTGTCAAAATACATGAAAAAAATTACCAATATTTGGAGCTCTTACAGTAACAATATAATAACACAATCGCTCAGTAGGGTGGCCCATTTTGTGAATAGTTTGATGATTTTGAGCTTGTTGGGCCATATGTTCAGAGTTCCGGATTATCGTTCAAATGTATGTTCCTAATATAAGGGTTTTATGACAGATTCTACAGTAACATTCATTCTGTTTCATCAATGAGCATCCTAGTATAATTCCATCGAAAGATCAGTGCCGGCACGTCATTAATTGAATGTGGGCAATGTACATAAATCTCAATGTACCTCATATTTTGTGCACAGATTCTCGATGAACCCGGCAATCTGACAACCTTTTACACTCTGGCGCGCTCCGACTAACCATTAAAATCTTAATACGGGGTTATTCCGCGCTTCTAATGACAGACAACAGGTGCCCGGTACTGTTTGAGAGTGTTGTCTTCAACTCTTATCGAAACTACACGTATGCCATAATTTCAGCTTTCTCAAGACAGCCATAAAAATCTTTCATTTTTTCAACTTGTTAATTTTGAATTATTGCCGACTTGTTTATTAATTGATAATCACTACCATGTAAAGAACTATACTCTATGAATGTATTGGTGTGTGATTACGTGTCGTGGTGCGATCTCTGAGCACCAGCTTCAATAAATTACGCATCCCGTTAATTTAAACCGAACAGGAACAGCACTTATGCTCAGTACTGAAATTATATTGGACATGGATAAGATTAATAAATATAGCCCAATGCCCAAACGCGTTCGAATACCTATCGATCAATCCAACGATTTATATTATAAGTCAAGTTGATAAACTGTTACCTAACTCAGTTTTTGTTTTCAGTAACACATTCATATACCCGTAAGTAGCTTTGTAGTTTTAGATGGTGCATGGCGCTGCTTGGAAGCATCCAAATTTAAGTCACTTTACTTAGAATTAAAGTTACTTCAGTTTGGATTGTTTCATTACATCATAAACTGTAATAGCTTTAAATAATTAAGGCATTTTTAAAATAGACAAGATTTCTTGTTTCATGTTGTATATTAACACCTGAAGGTTACTAAAGTGATCTCAAAAGTAGTAATATGATCACCGATGCGATTTGATGTGAATAAAATTCTCAATCGCCTAGTTTTGGATGAAAATCTTGATTGAGAATGATCCAAAGTGTATTTAGGTAGTCATCTCAAGAAACTATTTGAAATTACTAATTATTTTTTGAATAACAATTTGATAAATTGCATTCATACCACGACTGAAGGAATATATTAATAGGTCAACTGAATGATGTATCTACATACAATTAAATATGTAGAGTTTGTATTGGAAATGTTGTCGGCCATTTTGAACTATTTCAGTTATAAACTGCCACTTTTTGTACTCTCTAGAGACAACTATATTCAATTCGTACCTTATGAGTCTTTCTACATCTCAGTCGATAATGACTCTAATTCTACTTGAAAAAACAGACAATATAATCGCTATTAAATTTTTGAATCGATTAATTCCTTTTCAATATCACCTTTCTCCGTTTTTAATGCAATATCCTGTATGATCAAACAAAAGTTTCATCGAGAAAATATACTAAAAATCGTACGGAAAAGCTACTTATTTTTGTTGAAAAATTCGAACTTCAGTGACCTAAATGCTCCGTACCAATTTTGTTCTTTTTGTAGCATGCTATTTTTCATCGAAATACAAAATAAACGCTTTATCTATAAGCTAATTTCCAAAGACTCTGTTTACTGAATAAAAAAATACTGTCTAAATTTGGTTAGAAGCTTTCAAGACGATTTTGACTGCTGATAATCCATCCATTTGAACATACCTACGTATGAACTTTTATACTGAGAATATCACGTCTCAAGAAATTAAATATCTCTTCTAAAACATCTTTGAATTAAACAACTTCTCAATTGTTGATTCAGAGAAGAAATGCTTGATTTAGCTTTAGTTAACTATTGTGACTGCAAAAAAACTCCTCTTCCAGAAAATTATTTTCATTTAATGAAAAAGCTACTTTATGGAGCGTACATGTTGCGTATTCCTGTGGCGTCGCTCACGTCCATCGGACAAGTTATGAAACGGACGTCCGTGTCCGTATATCTAGCGCCACTTGGTGACGTCCACGTTACGTCACAACTCTATCCACGTTTAACAGCTGTCCGTGACGTGCCTTTGGACCTGATTTTATTTCTGATTCAGCGGACGAAGCTGGAACGAACCACATTCACGCCTCGAAACCACTAGACACATTTCGGCGACCGGCCATCTAGTCAGCTGATACACGTGGAAGTACGTGATGCCAAGCGATATAAGCTCGCGTGTGAGGCACGTACGGGACGTGAATTCGATGCCTCATACACTGGCTTATTTTATTGAAATATTAAGAGAAGTTTTTCAGACGTTCTGAATTCAAACCAATATTGCGCGCAAGGAATGCTCGTAACTATTTTTATGTCAGCTCTTTCTGCCTCAAATAATAAAACAATATAATTTTTAATTAGAATTTCATTGAAAAGATGTTGGCATTCAATGACAAACAGCAATAAAATAGTACTCGGCAACTGGTATGATACATACACATTTAGTGAAGATTGGAGAATAACTTGCAAGAATCAAATCAAATCATATACAGAATTTTTCTTAAGACATACAAAAAAGAATACAAGTCCATGTATTTTTTAACCCTGCATACTTAAAATTTTGGACTTTTGGAATAAAATTTCTAATTCTAATATTCAAAATGAAAGAGAAAATCATAAACTAATCATGAAATTAGGTTCTAGATGTTGCAAAAAAGCAAAAAAAAAAATTAAAATAGTGAACACTCATGCGCTGCAAAAATAGTCGGTATACTACATGCACACTTTTTCAAAATCCTTGATATTAAAAAAGTTTTTCTGTGATTTTTATTCCATTGTTGAACAACCTGCAATTACAATCGCAATAAACAAAATTGTTTATTTACTAGAACAGATAAAACTTGAGTAAACCGCATACGTAGTAAAAAAGATGTCACAATCTTTGCAAAATTTATTAGATGCATTAAAATAGTCAATATTTGACATAAAGAACTTCGGTATTGGTACAAGTGTTCGAAAAGAAAAACGACTTGTCTTTTCTTATCTAAGGCACCGCAATATGTTTAGCTAGGGACCCCATACTGTGTGTACACATATATCACCTTCCGATATTTGTTTTGTAATAGAACTGCCAGCCCTAAATATGGAAAAAAGAAAACCTTCTTTCCTTCACTATGAATAATACCGTTTGGAATTTCTCAAAACCATTATAAGTTGATATTGACTTTTCTATATTTTATTTATCTAATTTGAATGTAAAATTTATGTTGATTATTTTGACGCCGGTTGTTTATACACTATACTTCTTTATTATACCTACATAAACAATTAACTTGGAGATTTGTTTTTTGGAACAAATAAAAACACTTATAGCAAAGAAGTTTATATTAATTTACGGAAGGTACGAAGTGAAACTTCTCCAATAAATCAGGATTTCAATTATTCCTCCGTCATTCTGTTTGAGATCACAAACCCAAGAGCAGGAACTGTTTGTCTATATTCAATAATAATGATGTAAATGAGTGCAAAGGTTGCACTTTTTAATGAGGTAATTTTGAAAAAAGTAGTTTCTAACAGATGTTGGTATTTGAATGATATTGAATCGGATTGAGGTAGTTTCTCCAATAGATTTTATCAAAAAATTGATAAATATCGATTTAATGACAAAACTAGAGTTAATCTGATTTAAAGAAAAACCCATAATTTGAATTAAGCATCTAAAAATGTTATTGGAAAAAAAAATATCAATCACGACATTCACTCGATACGAGTATGGCAGACACTATTTCAATATTACAAAGTCAGCATATTTGCTCTGAGCTATGAATATTCATATTTATAAAATAATATATTTTTGTATTTGAAGAATTTTGGGTGAATAATTTTACACAGCTCACACTGAAAAGAAAATTTTGGCACAAATAATTTGTTTCGTATTCAGAATATTTTGAAATCGAATGCTGAATTTCCATGATAACATTATATTATTTAATGCGCGTTATCAGAAGGATAAATTTCACTTCATCTACAAGCTATTGCTATTGCTACCAACTTCAATTTTGTCTGCAAATGGTAATGCACAAAAACTTAGAAAAATTCGTCGTGAGCTTCGCGATGTCCGAGTCTTTTTGATGGGCAAAGAGATCACCGATCAAAGATCGCAAGCAAACTGCCACACGGACGGAATGCTGACGGACATGCGCGCTTACTTATTTTTTATTTACTAACATTTTTTGTCGGTCTGTCCATTCCAGTTCGATTCTTCTTTTAAGAATGTTGTCCTTAGATGTTTGGACAATAGAATCGTTCATTAGAAAAAATGTATCGATCGCCAAAACACCGATCGTCGGTCCTTCTGTCTGCAATGGACAATATGCCAACAAATACTATTACCCTGATTAAGAATCCTTAACTGCCAACAGTCGATAGGCCAATTAACGGGGAGTGCAACACCCTTCAAACCAGCATCGGATATAAGACACACGATCAAATATAAATATCTCACATATTAATGCCACAATCTTCATCATAAAAATTGGGGAAGCTCTCGTAAAGATTGTTCACAATTTTTAAACGGAAGTAGAACAAAAATCAAAACAGATAATCCGTCAATATTCTTTCCAGAATATATCAAATATGAGTAAATTTTATAAACAAAATTACATGACAAAAATGCAATCTAAATAAACATTCATTTATTATTACTCACGAAATATTTAAATCTAATAGAAGATGAATAGTTAAACAAAAACATTAAAACAATTTTTTTGTTATTTTTCAAGATCATTTCGTTTTTTATCCCTTCAAACTGCAGGAAAAAGAAGTATTTTAATCGTGCCGATTTTTTCTGACAACGACGGATATCAGTTTTAAGGTCTCCTAAACCGATTAGGACAATTATTTTCAGAGTGAAATTAGTCTGTTGGTTTTTGTGTCCCTTATCTTCCACGATAGCAGCGGCAATCAAGTTAAAATTTAATATACGGTCATAATTTTATCATGATTCGACCTATCGGATTGTGGTTGAAATCGCATCACTAGTAAGTTTGATTTTCTGCATGATTGTCATAAGTTGAAGGTATTACTTAGAATTTGATTTACGGGGGCAGTTTTGAAAATAGTTTATCGATTTTTTTCGATGGTTTTGAAAAGATCTCTCCCGAAGAAACGCTTTGAAAAAATCCATTTAATACTCCTATGAACACTGCCGGGAAAGTACAGGGGCGAAGCACAACCAATTTTTTCAAAATAAATTTCAATATTCAAATTTATCATGCTTACATATTCCATGAGCAATCATCTATTTCAATAAAATACATAATCTGCGAAAGCGAGCATTAAAAAAACGAAACAAAGGCGCGATTTCGTAACTTCCAATTCAACCGTTTTCATTTTCGACTAATATTGAAATTTCTAACCGTCATATGCAGAAAATTCAGAAATTATTGCCTCAGATCATTTTGCTATTTTACAATTCGACTATTCTGAGACAGTTGCTCTTGAGTTTTTCTCATATGGCGGACAAAAGAGTCGAAAATGGAATACTTTAATTGAAAGCTGCGAAATCACACTCCAGGCTAGAAATGTTCAAATTCGACAGATAATTTTAAATTATTATTTATCATATTTCTTTAAGAAAATATACGTATTTTGAAGCAGAAATTTCTAGAAATACTAACCTTATGAGCAACTACAATGAAGATCTAATAGCTCCGTCATCACTTCTCCGTGAAAAAAATTGTCATAAAATTTCTAAATTCTTATTTTTATATATACTGCATGCAATCTATTAGCTGCATTTCGAAATTTTTCACTTGTTTGGCATTCGTTCTTTCAAAACATTTGTTAGTTTATAATAATAATGGAACCGAATGCTGTCAAATCGGGCATAAAAAGTTACATAATGTGTACAAAATTTTATGATATTTGGTCGACAAAAATTAATTTCATGGGTAAAAAACTGATAATGGCCGAAAGCTAGAAAAAAAGGAAAGGGATATTTTTAAATTTTCTTAAAAAAAAAATTATTCCTAGATATGAATGCTATACCACTTTTCTAAACATTTTAAGCCCAGAAATCACAGAAAAATTAATTATAATGACATCCGATTCTACACTTTAAAGAAATCAACAAGTTTACATAAAAAATATTGGGGAAATTAATCTAATTAAAAAATAGTGAATTATTGATTTGCTGATGATGTATACAAATTTGTATGTCAATTCATTGAATAATATAAATTTAATGACTCCTGAACTTGGAGGAAAAATATGAATAATCTAATAGTCTGCAAATGTGGAGAACTTGGACTGTAAGTAGTAACATCCATAATGTGTTTTGGAATTTTAAGTGAGAGTATCATCCTAAATTTTTAGTCAAATTTTCATATTACTAACTTTGGGTAACTTTTCAATATTACAATCAAATACATAATAGTAAAAAAGTGACAAATTTTGTGTGGTGGTGGCAAATATTCCTTGGCAATTATCGTAATTTTTAATATTTTATAATTGGCGCTGTCCCGCCGACATGTCTGAGTTCTTCAACTGTTTTTATTGAATAATGACAAAAAAAAATCCAATTGGCCATTTTTTTGACCCATATTTGATGAATGGATCAACAATCACATCATAATGCATATTCATATCCTGAAAAAATAGTTTTTGATTGATGGTTGACTTCGAAACTACAACAGTCTAATTTTTCATGTAAAGTGCAAACTCTGTATTTAATTCAGAAATTTTACTGAATAAAATGCATATCAAAATACGGAATGAGTATTATTCCGTTCAGTACAACTGTATTTAGCTGAAATGCATTTGTATTTGATCTTCATATATTAAGTATCCCTATGCATATGTACGTCAAATTGTTTTGGTACTACAATCCAACATTTTCAAAATGATTGTGGATTAAAATATCAACTATTCAAATCATTCATTATGCTTTATGTGTGTGAAAATTAAATAAAAAGGTAAAATAATTTTTTTCGGAGCGCGTCCGTCAATTTTGGATAGGATTGTCTCCAATCAAGAAGGTATGGAATCGAAGGTGTTCGATTCTGAGGTTGTTTCTTCTTTGGGGTCAGCGTTTGGTCAGTGCGGCTAGCTATCTATCCGCGATGGTTGCGGCTGCTTTGAAGGGACCGCGACCGCAACTGCTCAAATCGTCCGCTGTCCGATAAAAGCATTCAAAACGCAATATAAAACCTAAGACATCTACAACAATACGACACTATGTCCACTTAAGAAAACGATTTTAGAATCAGTACAATACCTAACTAAACGATAAGATTTGGTATTGGTATGTGATATTCAATAAAAAGATAAAACCTGGTATTCAGCTATTAAAAAAGATATTTATAAACCACGTTCACAATGATGCATTATTGAGAAGATAATAGTGATAAATTATTATCAGAATTCCATCACCCTAAAGGGAATCCTACATAATTGATCATGATGAACTACTTTTCAAAAATATTTTGAAAATCTATATTTTTTGATCCTTACAAAATGAAGATGAGCGTTAGAAACTACGTTTTGATGTATAGTGGACATTCATTAGACTTAACAAGATCTTGATATCTGGTACTTAATTGATAGCCGACTGAAGATCGGTTTGTCAGCCGCAGCCGATGCTTGACTATCGTCCTCAATTTCGAAGCCAAAGGTGCAATTAGTTAGTAGTTGCCAATAGTGAAAAAAATAAGACATACTTAATATCATATGAGGACACTACATAATAATAGATACTCTATTTGAAAGAATAAAAAATAGTAAAAATTTGATTGGTTTGTGGATAAGAATGAACATAAGAGGAAAGTTCTAACGGTATATGTTTTACGTTTACTGGGAATCAATCCTTTGGTGCATTTGGTCATTTTTATTTTTACCTGGTTTTAAGCATTGGTGCGATTATATTTAAGTCCTTACATAATATAAGTCCTTTCCTAAGTTTTCGGGGCCTTCAATTTATTGGAACATCTAGTTTCGACATTTGATCGCCGGAAGTATAAAGATGGTAACGTGGATTCCACTAATTTCATAAAGTTTTACCACTGGTTAAAAAAAACTCATTTACGAGCTTGAAACTAACTTTTAAATAAAATGCTTGAATATTAAATTTAAATTATGTTTCATCAAAATCTCATACTGTTAAAAAATGACGATCACAATACCCGATTGCATATAGGCTGGAGAATTAAAATGTACAGAATTGCAGCACAATTCTTGAAATCTGTCTTGGTAGTTACGCCTATTTCGAAGCATTATCTATAAACATCAAATTGAAATTTGGTTTTCCTCTCTATCTCTTAGAGGTATAACTGTGTGTTGTGTAGAGAGCATTATGTTTTTTATCTAGTCTTAAATAATGGAGTAGAAGATCCCCATTTCAATGTGACCGTCAACAGAAAGTTATTCCAAATGTCATAGATATATAAGCCATAAAAAATTTAATTGCGCGTGTTCCCCTCACAAATTTCACGGCTGAATCCCTTCTATGTTTACCCATTCAAATTCGTAGTGATAGCAATTACGGGCAGTGGTTAACCCACGGATCAAGCGCTCGCTGGTCAACAGTGACCGCGGTGAAGGGTTTCTAGGGAGGAAAGACCGCTGGCCAGCGCAAATCGCAGGGCTTGAGGGCTTCCCGCAGTCGTCCGTGCTGAGCTGGCCGATTAAACCAGATCACAACAGGTAGTCTGACCATGCATACAACCAAAATCATTCGACACGGAATTATTTAAGATTTACAAGGAAACGGGTGTGTCGATCAAACATTATTGTGCTAAGACCACACATCTGGAGCTAATTCTATGAACAAAAATGTTGTGATTTTGATATACTTTTCCCTGAATAAGGTACTATGACAATCAAGTTGAAGGATGTTTTCAATAAAAAAATGGGTGTGCTGGGTAATATCTATTTTCAACCCTCTTCCGGTTTCGATACTACTTGCGCATTCCTCAAGAAGTTGAATTAAAACAGGTAGAGGGCTGGAAGCGTTTATTTTCTAATAAAATTCCAGAAATTTATCGTTTGAAAAAATCTTCTGTAATACTGTACGTTACATAATTCCTGTTCGCTTGATTTCATGGATAGTGATGAGCAAAATGGGTCGTGACTTTTTTGTGCTAAAAAATATGTTAAAAAAAGTAATTGTAGATAAAATAGTAGAGGTAGCTAATGAAGCCATTGTGGTGATATGTGGGTTTCCACAATTCAGTTATTCATTGTATGTGATCGTGGTCGTGCGCATCTAACACTGTTGTCCGGGTCAGTGTCAGAGTAGAGTGTTCATATCGCATGCTGAGCAGGCTCTAGACGAGGACAAGACGGACCTCAAGCGCTCGAACTTCGACATGTTTGCCTCAGAGTCTGTAGCACGTACGTTAACGGGATGTGCACGACTCGTCTCCGGCATCAGTCACGAGACCGCAATGAAATCAACGCACGAGTTGAACAGCAACAAGAGCGTTTCACTAGATACACAACAACAAGACCTAATCTCCACGCAACACATGATACATACACATGTAATGTCAATATTCTACATCGTGATACATACTGAACACTACACTATACTATCAACCAACATAATACTAATTTCTTTAACAATCTTTATGCTACCTGCAGTAGAATTATCTCAATGGTATACAGAACAGGACATTTTCGACCTCAAGTTACTGCCCTAATCTTGTTAAGGAAGATATAGGCTCTCGATGGAAGTTCACATTTAAGACAATCTTTAAAAGCTGACATTTGCAGAAAAAAATTGTCGAGAAAGCTCGTCGAATCCTCATTTAAAAAAATATATATTAAGAAAACTATAAGCGCATTTTAAACAGTTAAATTTGTTTTTGAATATCGCAGTGTCGTCTAAACTTATTTTTAATATTAAATTTCTTCAGATGTATATTCGACAACAAGTATTGGAATGGCCTATATTCTAAACGAGCGTAAAAGTGATCCGAGCCAAAGGTAAGGACCACGGTTCACGAGTGTGGAATACACCTTTTCCAAACTGGTGTAGACATTCTCGCAAAAAAAAAATTATCACAAAAATTGTGTCATAAATATTATGCTACATAATATTTGAATAATAAAAAAATAAAAATTCTGATACATTCATTTGTCCCACAAAAATTCAAATCCAAAAGTCGATTTTGACACCATTATCTTAGATCGGGGAACAACTATAGACACGTGTGTCGTCTTCATTAGGATCTTCTGTTACCATGTAACGTAATGTATGGACGATTCTTAACCGTTCCACACTATCAATCAATTTCAGGAACGCTTGTATTTTGAATTTTGACCATAGACTAACAACCTGATCAAACATACAGGTTCAAATCTTGAAATCCATACATATATAAAATTTATCCTTAATTCATCTACTAATGTATCAATTCTGCAATGAGGATTGCCTTTGCAATTTGAGGATGATGAAAATAACTTTATATAAATAAATTTGTTACCGATTTAATAAGGAATCAAGCCTTATTCCATCTGATTAGTATAGGTACCCATGAATTCAAGGAATAATTCATTTCTTACTGCATGACTGATGTTGAAGTCAAATTTTCTATATTACATTAAATCCGAACTGAACCGTAACACAAAATTCAACCAGGCTTTACTTGAGTACGAAAAAACCAAAAAGAAATCAGAACGAAAGCTTTGAGAGAGCTGTTCACGAATTCCTGTCGAAGTGAGGACGAAACAGTACACCTATTACTGATTTAATATCGCCCAATTTAACGGTGGCGTGATGTCATCACTTTAGAAGAAGAAACACGGTGAATTCAACCAGTTTTAGATAGAAAATCACTTACGTGTCTTCCGAAATCAGAACAGAAGCTCCTCACAGGTGCAGTAGCAGTGACTAGTGGTATACAGTCTTCTGATTATAGATGACGATAATAGTGCAAGTCACACACTGCTTACGGCTACTCGACGGGTGATCCTGAATTATATTCATCCTTAAGTGGCTTATATAACGTACTTATTAACTCATATTGATATATCTTCTGTATTATCGTGAACTGTCTTCTTTATCGACGACTACGAATAATGTATTCCATTTCAGTTAATCGGTCATTGGAGAATTTGTTCTGAGATGGTAACGGTTACCGCGGTCTTTATTGTTATTGTTACCCATTTGTGTAGGTATTTGTAGGCTTTTCTCGAGATCATATTTTTTGTTATTTTGAATGCCTCCAAGCATCGTCCAGCTGCTCATATGGTCATAGAGGTATCACTGCAAAGAAAAAGCAATTAGTATTTGAAATAGAAGTTAGTATAAATTTTGAAATAGTGCATTATTATCTTCAAATTACATCTGGATTAATTCAATTTATTCATTTCAGCTTTGAATATACAATTATTTTACTACATGAAGATTATAAATTTGATATAGTTTCAATTAAGTCTCTATATCCACATATTATACTTTTTTATCGTACTCTTTGATACAAAATCGGTTTACTTGCATCTCTCATCCAACCTCTACGTGTATCATAATAAAAACATAATTGTTTTGTTGGCAATTCTGTTTTACGACTTTTATTCTATATTTTTTCACGGCATAATAAAAAAATAAGAATTGTACATTTTCTAGAGTAATCAAGTGCATTAGAGTACTTTTTCACAGTGAGATACTTTTCTAACTAAAACGTTGTGGGCGCACGAAATTTGTAAAAAAAAATCCGGCAGACAATATTGTAACGCATCTGCTTCAATAAAAAAAAAAATCTATAAGCGATCCAGATCGTTCTAAGCTATTCTAGATGCCACGCAGGTAACCATATGATTTTAAGTACTAATTTCAGTGTCACAGTGCTCTTAACAAATAGACTTTTATTCTGATATATTTTTTCAGCTTTCTAACCGAAGATGTTACAATATATCGTCACTATCATAGCCAACTATCAAATGTGCAAAAATGCAGTTTCCATATTCACTATCTTCCTGACAATTAAAAACATATAGATTGAGTTATTCAAATGAGAACATGATCAAAAAGGTTGAGAAAATATGAAATATATTACTTTTAAAACAGCTTTTTTTCCATTCTGGAAAGTGGATATTTTCACATTCGATAGTTGGAGATAGTGTAGCGATGATATATTTAAATAAATAAATAAAAATTGTTCAAAAATATCTGAAGTTACTATAAGTTGGCAGTTCAAATATTCTAATTTAAATATTTTTATTTTGCCCTACATTGACAGCTGTTAGAAAATAACGAGAAATAACAATATTTCCTTTTTTTATACTTTTTACAGATTAAATAGTGGTGTGCTTATGTCGGTCGCGCTCATAGTGGTCATCATTAAATCGTGCTAATAGCGGTCACATATTCCTTCCCCTTCGTTCAGTTTTTTATTTCGGAATTTTTCGGCCATGCTCATAGCGGTTATGATCCTTTCTCCATCATTTATTTACTCACATAACTCAATTCGTATAATAAAATAAACGTGTTTAAATATCAAATATTTTTCAATTATTGGGTTGATCCTGTAATAGGCACTCCTTTTACGCGCTTGCCCGAAGGCCATCTATGCTGTTGTTATAAGCAGTAGCTCTCAAATAAATTAGATAAGAAGTTCAGTGCATCCTTCTCGGTTGCTCGGGGCTCAAATTTGGCCCCACAGGCATGCGCAGCCCAATTCAACGATGTTTTTCTGATGTGCAAGCAAAACGAGCTATCAATTAATAGAAAAAAGGCAATGGCAAAGCTTAATTCCACCAGAGATGCTGATATCGCCATTTCTAAAAAACTGTTCAAATGAAAAATATTCACTTTTTGAATATGCTTATTTCTTCATTCAAATTGATGTAGAAATCCAAATATAAACCGTTACAAGCACGACCAAAATGTGGCGAGAGGTGAAATTCCACAAAAAACATGAGCAAAAGGGCAAGAAAATATGTGACCGCTGTAAGCACGATTTTACAGTGATCGCTATGAGCACGGAACCGATTGAATACTATGTGAAATAACTTTTTTCATCAAACTCTGCATTTTATATTCAATGTATTTTTGAGATTTTTGTAATAATTTAGTGCTTTTCAATAAATTACATTACAAACCTACCTTATAACATTGTGTACATGAAAATTATTCAAGCAATATAAACCAGAATAACATGCGTTTTACAGTTTAAGAGGCCAAAAAGTCCTTTTTGCGTCACAAAACGACAAATATGACATCTTTCAAGGCTCTGTACGTCAAAAATAAAGGAGCTCTTATTTTGGTACTTGTTTCGTATCTATCTCTTAATCCTTCCATAGCCATGTGGTAGACTCAGATGGAGCTCTCCGATTTTATACCGCATGCCTTTTTGAAGGTTGAAAATCTACCTCTTGGTAAGAAACATAAAAAGGTTATTGATGGATGCACGTTTCCCGGTCATAGTGCAAACTCCAATTATATTTTTAAAAAAATGCGTTTTTCCGTGACAACATTTTCATGCCTGTTTAACGTGAAACAGTTGACAGTGATTTGAAGCCTAGTACTAAAAGGCATGCAGTTCGCAACTGCCCAAAAGGCTCGAGTTGCGTGAGCTTGTATTGAATTCCGTGTTTTCAAACTTGCATGTCAATGAAAAGGATGGAAATTTCAGCCATAAAACCTTTGTGAATAAAATAGCATGCAACTTTGTTGGCATAAGGGTGGCATATTATATAATAAAAGAGATCCAGGCTAGTTGATTTTACATTTGCGCAAGATTTTCCCAAAATTTTTCACCCTTGAGCCAACGAGATATGTATGCCATTTTTTTCACAAGAGTTTCATGGCTGGAACTTCCATTCTTTTTATTGGAATGCAATTTGAAAATGTGGAATTTCACATTTTTTTACAATTTCAGGCGATCATTCGAATTTTTTGGGCTCTGGCGAATTACATGCCTTTTAGTTCTAAGCTTTAAATCACTGGCAACTGTTCCACATTAGAGAGGTATCCTAAATGTTGTCACGAAAAACCCCATTTTTTTAAAATATCATTGGAGTTTGCACTATGACCGGAAAGCGTGCATCTGTCAATAACCTTTTCATCTTTCTTATCAAGGGGTAAATTTCCAACTCTCAGAAAGGCATGCGGTATGAAATCGGAGAAGCTCATCTGGGACCAGCTCCCAGTCTATAGATTCTAAATTAATGAAGCAGAGGATTAGAATTTTAGTCTGTGGTCAGAGTTGCTGATCCGTATGTGGTGCATCGTGAAAATTGGATAACAGAACTCATATGATGATACTTCCTTGTCTATCGGTTTGTTAGTTTACCACAGGCTTGTAACTTCCAAGATATCAAAGTCAAGATTTGAAATTTAGCTCGTGGTTAGAGATCACTAAGCCATTGTAAGAAAGTTTCATTTCCTCTGAAGGTTAAATGTAGAGTCCTTATAATGAGACTCCATGTTCTGTAAGTACGTCTTCTTTTATACAGGATTGTAATTTCTGATGAGCTATTGTGGCAAAGAATTATGGATTCAACCAGTAGCTAGAGTTCACTGTTCCGCAGATTTGTTGAGAGAGTTTTGTCAACCAAAAGGTGAATGATGACAAAAATATCAAATATCGAAGTTAAAAGTTACAAATTCGATCCGAAGTCAGAATTTACCAATCGTTGAGGACTGTAACTTGTAAGCTACATATAAGCATAAACTTTGTCACAATTAATTTGCGACATCTACTTTATCTACATATAAGAATTAGGAGCTTGAAATTTGGTTAGTTTGTTTCAAGCTTATAGCTGGAAATTATTAAACCACAGAAAATAATCTGATCATCAGTGATCATTAATAAGATCTCAATGGAGCTGTCATGATTAAATCTCCTATTCTATCATCGTTAAATTTGTCAAAGACTATTCAAAAAAACAGTACAATCTTTGGAAAAGCTCAAGACCACATTTTCTTCTTGGTCTAATTTGTCATAGGCCTACAGCTTCCAATTATTACAGCTGAAAATTTGAATTGACTTGCAATTAGAGATTCCTGGTGATTCGTAGATGTCTAATCATTGAAGAGAAATTTTTTTAATATGAAAAAAAAATTCAAGTTGTAAACCCTTGAATAAAAATCAGAACCTTTGATTGATCCTGAAGCATCCCCACAAATCATATGATTTTTTTTTATATGATAAACGGGATTAGTCATAAGTTCTCTTTCAACCAATATTTTTGCTCGTATCTATAAGTAAAATTGGAAATTTCTGGTCATATTTTTCTGTGTTCCAAAGAATCAACCGGAAATCTTAACTTACGGAGAACAATTTTTTTTTTCAAATGAGAATTTGATTTGCTGTTTTATGTGAGCATTTATTCCATATATTCGTTAAAAGTGATAAAAAATAAGACAGTATATGATGACGAGAGACAACGATGGAATCAATTCAGTTTAGATTTTTATCTTTGTGTAATCAGCAGTTAACTTATCTCATGAATATATTTAGTATAGGAAATTACCGATAAAATTACATTGCCTTTCACAAATTCATATTTATTTGATGGTAGATTTTTTTCGAATATAAAATCTCGGTGAAACTGTTGAGTGAAGCTTAATTTTAGAGTATGTATCCGGAGAAGAATTTTTTTGTTGAAGATGAAGGTTTTGCGAACGCCGGATTGTAGTGACATATGGTATACTTTTAAAAATGCAATCTACTTTAGTCGGAAAGACATTTATTATGTATGTGAGGATTACGATTGCATGTTTGTGAGTGTATGTGTCCCCCACAAACTAGAATACACAGAAAACAGCATCAGCAACAGCAACGGCGTTATATTAAACATAAGCACAGCATTGTAGAAGTATCGAGTACGAAGCCTGGATCTCGGCGAGTCGAGTCCGCGTCCTTGGCTGGAAATGAGAAGGCCTGCCCCAATGTAATCTCATTACAACGTATACCACCGAATCTATAATTACCGACGCGGCATCTATTAACTATTTTTTATAATTTTTTTTATTTGTATTAATTACGAATATCGTAAACTGTCCTCCCACTTTTGACCGCAATTGAATCCACCGGGGAAACTTTTCCTTTTCACAATTGGAAAGCTTTTTAGGGCTCCGTAATCTTAAAAAATATTAGCAGAATCACCTTCACTATGTCTCTTTGCCTTAAGAGTTCCATTACTTCAAAAAATTTAAGCTTATACCCATTAGCGTTTTAATTTTGGAAACTAAAAGTGGCGTCTTCCTCAAATAATGCAGTATAGTCCTTGAAATTTGTGATATACTTATTTTTGTTGATAAATTTAGAACGCGATCAGAGAAAATTGTTCTGAAATACTGAGGGATACTTAATTTTCTATGGATTAAGATACCAACATAACTGTTCTGGGTAAGGTTACCAACGTAAAAATATGTGTTATCGAAGACACCAGGATATAGAATTCTGAAAAAATTCAGTTGAATTATATTTTCCTTGAATCTAGATCCAAGAATACATTATCGGTAGTATCCTGCTTTTTAACGTCAGAAATATTACAGGAATGCGTCTTCCAATTCGGCAGATTCCATTTTCGACCAGAACTGAGTTTTTTCCCTCATTTTTTCTGGCCGCCACATACAACGAATTTAAAAACTACTACCTCAGAGCAGTCAAATTATAAAAGGAAATACTTTTCGAGTTCGTTGCACATGGCGGCCAGAGTATAAAATTTGTATTCGAAAATTAAATCTGTTGAATTGAAAGTTACAAAATCGTGCCCTAGCATTGTCCTGGCAACGTAAAAGCACATTTACTGACTCCCAAAATATGGAATATTTTGTATTTTATTTATAAATTTATATTCTAAATGTCGTTCATAAGTCTAAAACTTTTTGAATTGTTTGATGCCTCACTTCAAAAGCGATTCTTACGGAATTTCGATGTGCGAGTCTAACGCACATTATAAAGAAATTTTTGTTATAAACTCCAGCCACGTCCATAAGACGCAAAGGAATGGAAACGCTATGAGCACTTATCCTTTATCGATAAATGTGTGTGTCATTTGAAAATAATTTGTTTCGAATTGAAAATGTCGCATGGATAATTTAATGAACCACAGTCGGTCCAGCCAGGTTAGGTAATAGTCTTCCCTCATCTTTCCATTGAGTTGTATCGACCGCTCGTCGCTTCAACCGATTACAAGTTGATTAAAATCCAAGAGCTGCAGTTAAGTTCATTGTATTAGCCATTAAATTGCACGCAACATTGGTACGTCATAATTTCAGGTCTACCGTAATTATTTTCCCAATTTACTCAAAATGAGTGCATTAATTTTTATTTTTTTCGTGAAACATTTATTTTTAATAATTTAGTCTGGTGCATTTAAAAATATTTGTTGATTACCTTATGCATAAATAATTCTACATAGTGTTGACAGCAGAAGCGTGATACTGCATGCGACGCAGGTGCACAGCTCTGGAGAGGTGTATCCGCGTTCGCATCCGATGTAGGTACAAATTATAAATTCGTTCGACCATCTGAGAACAGATTGCAGTGAGCCTCCTTCGTAATTGCAGCCACTATTGGTTTGAGACTCAAGCGAAGGCAAAACAACGAAGGACGGGACAAGTGAATGCTATCATATAGAGATACGTGGACACACCACAATCTCACCATCATTAAATTACCTGCACCGAATGCCGCATGAGCCCAAATCTTCAGATACAATATCATCGAACTGCCATCCAAATGATTACTTCAAAAAAATTCAACGAGAATCACAACTGCCGATTTTGAAACAATCATATTCTCTCAGAGAATATCATCATACATTATTGAAAAAGACTGTGGTGATCGGTGGACCTTCTCAACCTATTTATGTAATACTACATTTCGAAGAATAATTTATTATATCAGTCGATTAATTGAAGACCCAATGCGACAAAAAGTGAATATTAAGAAAGCTTTTTGATATATATATATAAGAAAACAAATTTTTGTAGGCGTGGCAGTCAATGATAGGGGTCAAAATAAAAGATTTCTCTTCTAAATTATGTCAAGCTTTCGGTTTTTATTTGAAACCATCACCAGGATGTTAGAAAAACGAAATAACATTTATTGTAAACAAGTTACATTATGAAATGTTGAAAAATCATCAACAAATTTTTTTTAAATTTCGTATTGTAACTTGTTTACAATAAATGTTATTTTTTTAGTTTCAAATAAAGCTCGAAAGCTTGAGCTTGACATAATTTAAAAATAGTGTGTAAATCAAAAATCAAGCCTTGTGTATTTAATATGAAAAACACTATTGCTAACTCCCACTATTCAATTTGCCGGTTTTTTCCTATGAAAACTGATTATTATATGGTTCCTAATGTAGTCGAAAAATATTCGTTAGCTTTGACCAATCTGAGTAGTCAATCAAGTGAGACGATTGTTTTGATTTTAAGCTTCGATCAACCCTTTTAGTATACTCTAGGTTGACTAGTATGAATGTTGGTGTTTAAATTGGTGTCTAATCGCGGTTTATTTTTTAATGCCATCTTGTCTCATTATCTTCCAGGTATTGTATTTTTCTCTAGACTTTCTAATGCTTGGCTGGTATTTTTATACCGAGTGCTTAATTTAGTACCTGCAAAATACCTTTATTATTTAAATTTTCTACAATTTACAGTTCTCGATAACTTAGAATACTTCCAAATCTATTCATCATAAACTTACAACCTAACCACACATGACAATAAGTGATAGATTATTTTATAATTACAAAATGGAAACTTGTTATCCCACAAATAAGAGGTCAGCTTTTTAAAACTTTAAAACAAGATTCCAAATCTTCGTAATCATTGTTAGCAAAATCAATCAAGTGAAGATCATAACTCTATCTTTGAAATCAGTAATCAGTAGGATGTCAATAAAGAAGCGTAATTGTCGACGCCTATGGTTATCCCAGAATCAGTAGTTCTTCGAATAAGAGAAACTCAGTAAGACTAGCGATTCTCTATCGGCTATTGGCCCATCGACTTATCATTTGATTGCCAGATGGAAATGAGATGACCGCGTTTATTATTTGCCAAATGATATTTGGACGAAGGGCGCATCTTCTTCGTCTTACTCCAACACAAGGAATTCACTTCCCTGTTCACACGGATGAAGGGAGATAGCACAAGAATAGAAATTGCCGTTTCCGAATGGCAATTCGTGGGGTTAACCGCCCAAGCCGATACCTGCCACCTATTTTATGTCGTCTTGAATGTTTTTTAAATCTCATGATTCGATTCCGAATATACTGCTAAAGCCTGAAGGAACAAAGGCCGTGACTGCACGACCCACAACCTACGACTAGCTTCTTCCAAATGTTTTCTTCAATTCTTTGTTTTTTTCATGACTTTCTGCGCATTAAATGAATCGGTGAGTAGGTATTTGTACTATTTTGACCGCTGCTCGAGGTCAACGCGACGATATTTCAGCTGGGACACCTCCCTGCTCATTTATTCAACAGCTTTTCAATATTTCGTTGATGATGGTTATTTAAATTATTTTGATACTATTATACTGAATTTGCTTATAATTGAAACTGTGCTATAAATTTGATGAGATATATTCTGATATTTGAAATTCGTGAAACCTGCTGAGGTGAAAAACGCTTCAAAATTCTAACCTAAATTACAGCATCAAATGTCTTGTTGATATTAGCTAATTTGTCAAACTAAAATAAATAAATATTAATTATACCTTTTATCCGATAAAGAATTGATAGATTGATTGATATTTTCCAAGCAGTAAGAAACCGTTACCAGTCGTCAAGCCACGGGTACTCTTTATTTTTGTGCAAAGTGTACCACAAAGTATCTTATAATACAGTAAAAATCGTGCCAACTTCTTTGTCCAAAGCTGGGATCAACCCCACGACCTTGTATAATCACAAAACCAGTATATTTGCCCTGAGCTAAAAGCTTATTTGTGATTGACACAAAATTTTTGGTACCCCAGTAAGACACGCACTTGACCTTATTTAATGAAATTTAACGTCAACGTTTCATCAATTTCAAGTTGTCACGCGAAAGAATATTCATTGTAGCATTTTTTTTCCAAACTTCTATCAAAACATAATTTCGTCTTTAATATGTTTTGGATGAGGAGCTTATCATTTTAATAAAAATTTTGGACAAAATCGAAAACTTTTGGCGTAGACACACGTAATTACGTTTTCCCCATTATAAAACAGAAAACAATTTGTGTTATAATAACGTGAGCTGATGTGTGCTTATGCAAGGATTATAGGGAGTGCAATGAACGTCGAACGGTCGACGGTCGACTGGGGTGGTACGTGTGTTTGGGGCTCTATCGAAGAGTTTAGCCCTCGAACGAACTTGCCCTCTAGCTTCCGCATCGTTATTTGTTATTCTATTGGCCACGTCAATCATAAAATATCGTCCCAGTTCTTATCGATGACATTTCAATTCATTTTAAATGCATTTATAATACAACTATGCATAACCATTGACCGAAAACGAATTCTATGATATTGCTATTTATATTTTTATCCCACACTGTTGCAGAACGGAAAAAATGTTTCTTGATAATAGAGCTCCTCACAGTTAATTCGATTACTATTCTTGAAGTATTTCTTTATAATTATTTAAGAAGCTAGTGGATTTAATCGATTCATATTCTTAAACATTATTTATGAATGAATCAAAATAATTGCAATATGCACATTAGAACTTATCACACATTGATAGTAAGCTTGTCATCTAACAGTATAAGATTTCAGATCCCAATCAAAAAAGGTCATAGCTTTATACTCAATGTTTGATATACGACGCTTAAAGCTCTATACTCAAAACTTGATTATCAATGCTCAGTGCTTGATGCTGTGAATTCGAATTTTAGCAGAAATGATATAATTATAATTTGCCTCACCTACTATTAGAAAAAGGTTATACTTATATATGTAGAACAATTTTTTAAAGAGCGAATGCTAGGATTGTGAGTTAAGTTCCCACATACTCGTGATATGACGAATGGTAGAAAATAATTGACTAATGCAAGAGATGGCCCAATCAGAATAAAATTAATCCAAATCCTCTAATGATTACTATTGCGCCTTTCAGTTCACGTTTAAGTTATTGAAGGAGAGCTACAAAATATCGTGCAATAATTCTTAAAAAAAGGAACAAATTTAACGATGTTTATGAGGACTCTGCACATTGTTTGGAACAATTAAATGGTCTATAAAATATAAGGGAAGATAACACTAGTTTACAGTACATCTGTTGCCGGAAAAATTTTAGCTGTTGCTGAGTAAATATGTTATCCCTATTTTAAATATGTAAGCAGAATTTTTCTATCAGCTCTAGTTTTTGAGTCTCAGCTATGTACTTTTAAAACAGAAAAAAACATGTATATACATGGAAAAAATTCATTAAAAAATTAAATTAATCATTGAGCTCTGGAAAACTTTGCTTTAGAGCTCTTCTCTTATGTGTAGAATTAGGAAAATAGCGTATCAGAGACCAGCAATAGTCAGACATCATCCCAGAAACCTTGATAACGTTCTTTCATCACGTGTATGTCCTGATGCTTACGCTTTCTTTGCTCCTCGCTCATATCTCCTAAATTTTCCGAAAACTTGTCCAGGTGACTATGGAGAAAGTGGAGTTCCATGCACATATTGCACCTCATATCTTTTAATAGTAAAAATAGGTCTTCAACAAGTTCAATATAATTTTCTGATTTCGTATTTCCGAGAAAGTTCTGCATCACAAAGACAAAAGCTGTCAAAGCCCTTAATTCAAGCTTAGTCAAAGAATTTTTAAATTAGGTATCTTTCGTAAGTTGTCTAATTTGGGGGCCATCAAAAATACCTGCCCTAATCTTTTCAATAGTGAGCTGAGGAAATTTTTTGCAAACGTAAGAAAAGCAGTTCCCGTCTCTATCGAGTGATTTAATAAACTGATTTATGATGCGCAGTTTTATATGCAATGGTGGTAGAATAATTTTGTAACTTGGATACTGCCATTTGGCTCGATTTTTAGCGTCTATGCCGTTTATATTCACACTACAAAATAACAGTCATCGAGATGATTTCGGGGTTCTCGCCAAATGATTGGTGTTCCAAATTTGAAAGTACTTCTTTTACCACTTTGCCGTAATCTTGAATATTCAACACACGATTTACAAACTTAATCAGGAGCCCAAGATTTGTTAACTTTAACCAAGAGCATCCCAAAATACAGAAAATAGGTGTTTTCAACCAACTCTGATGAACTTTTCTACAATCCTTGAACACGTATTCTCCGCATATGTAGCAAAAATGATTTGGATTGTTTAAGCAACGTCTCCTTGAACTATTCATCTCACAAAAACTCCAGATATCAATCTTAACACAGTGAAATAAGCACGTTATCGACGAATAAATGGAATGATAAAAATCAAAAACAAAAGAACTAGAGCTGTACAAAAAAAAGTCATTTTTGACAAAGACAAGTCTTAAAGGAACATTATCAACCATAAAATTCACAGCAACAGACAAATAGTTGAATTTTGTAAACTACTGTAATAAATAATTGACAAGTGACTAAGCGCGAGATAGCTGAGGTTTGGGCATCTCAGTCGAACAGGAGCTCAACATTTTACATGAAATATTTGGCAATCTGCCAAATGCGTGCCGCATTTGCTGTCTATCGGTAACAAACACCGAAGGAATGTTTAGCAATTTTCAACCAAAATAATAAAATCTTTTTACGCCGTTTTGTAGCCAATGACAAAACATTGATCCATCATAACGTATCAGAAAACAAGGAACAGTCGAAACAGAGGACTACTTCTGGCGAATCGAAGCCGGAAAAGGTCAAAAGAATCAAGGGTATACATTATGCAGAGCTGTTGAGACCGCTTCGACACCAATTTGAAGCGAAAGTGGTCGCATTTAATTAAGAAAGAAATGCATTTCTACCAGGACAATATGTACATCAGCGCACAAGTGCGCAGTTGTAATAGCAAAACTCTACGAATTGCGGTACGAATTAGCCCCTCATCCATCATATTGTTCAGATTTTGGCCCTTCCGACTACTATTTATTTGCAAACTTGAAGAAATGGCTCGGTGGTAAGAGATTTGGATCGAATAATAAGATTATCGCTGAAATTGAGGTCTAATTTGACAGCTTGGACAAATTGTATTAGCTGGAGTGCATCGAGAAATTCAAGAATCGTTGGACGATGTATATTGGACCAAAAGAAGGACAAGGAATTAATTGAGTTTTACTACAAAAGTTGTATTTTCTTACCTAAACCGATTACTTGAACTGCTAGAATCTGTCCAAAAATTAACAATCCAGTTGCTTGCATACATTATCCTATCCGATTTCATTTTACATCCTTGTCGACCCAGAAAATGTGACAATATGTTCTAAAAACGAGAGCACACCGTGTTTCTTTCGATTACGAAGAAAAATTAGTACTTCTTATACAGGTCTTAGAGATGAATGATTGTATCTCTCAAATGTCCTGTAGTGGCATTGCAGAATGAACATATGAAATCATCAGAATATAATTTCATCCAAGGCTCAATATTGTGGACGCATTCGAACTCCTCCACGAAGCCTTAGGTAGCTATAATCCTATATCCGAATTTCTGCGCCTCAGGTAGCTATACTCCAAGCTCACCAGTAAAATGAAGCTATATCAGTATCACTAAAACAGTGGTTCTGTTTTCAACCGGCGGTTTTCGTACCAAAACGAACGGGCGGGCTTCACTTGCTCTGAACAGCTCGACATATGGAGTCTCGCGTAACTTAAAACAGTGGTTTTGTTTTCAACTGGCGGTGCTTCGCACCAAAACAAACGGGCAAACTTGGTCCGCTCTGACCGAGTTCGACCTGTGGAATCTAGCGTGCGCTAAACATCTCCTGTTGGGTCAAAATAAGTCTTCAATTTGTTCCTTATATTTGTTTGTTTGAGAGCTATTGCTAATCCTTCTAACAGCTGCAAAAGTGAAGGTGGAGTAATTCGACTATGGAATTATCGTTCCAACCTTACGGTCGAGGATTAAAACAGGTTAGAGTGGAGGAATTCGGACGCGCCGAATATTGTCACTCTTACTTCAGAAAATCAAGGAAACGAAAAACAGCATGAGTTTCTCAATTCCAATTTTTTCGAAGGAATCTGTATAATGGTGTGCAAGATGATACTTTTGCAATAAGTAAGAATATACGTGATTTTTTTTCTAATACATTTTTCCTGGCACTAATCTAAAACCACATTGATATCACTGAAGAAGGTATATTTTTTAATTTGACGACGATTTTGTCAATTTTTTGATATTGCAAACTAGGAATCTTTCATGCAAATATCACACGTGTGTAGTACCTTGCGGAATGGGTCTCCTTTGAAGTTAGCTATAATGTTATTGCCTTGTGTCGAGTGACACCGACTTCGTGCGTTCCTCATCTTCAATGCACTCCACGAATAGGCATTATATGATACAGCCATTTCGCATCCATATCCAAACATCATATTTCATCATACAAACCACTGAAGTAGATTATCATCTGAATTATTAACATATCTTGTAGAGAAATTTCAGACTGTCATTTATTGGGACAATTCTTTTGAACATTTATGTTATTATTTTAACTAATAAATTATAATTAGGTATGTGATCAGTTCAGTGTACTGTACTTTCTGGTCAAGGATGTATTGATGTCCAAACAATAATTCTTTTAAAAAAATGTATCGACTTTATGAACGTTACTGTACTGTCAAAAATTCTATTTTATATTGATTCCTGACTATTTATGCTGAGTCAAATATTTCTGACTAATTATTTTACGAAATATTCACCATTTGATAATGAATCTGTTGACTGAAATATAGACTACTCTAATATTTTGATTGCAACTCAAAAATGATTACTTTTTTCATAAAATTCGTCGCATGGCAAAAAAAAACTAGATCGGAGTTTCATTCAACTCAGACAGGTTACCCAGGTATAGTATCTGGGCCATTTTAGAGTTAACCTTATAATCATCTTCCATAACGGCTAATTTTGGTTGTTGAATTCCATCACAAAGATTAACTAGAAATTGACCTGCGAATTTTCAGCATTGTTAGAGAAATAACTTTGGAGCTATTTTGCTACAAAGGAGTTGTAATTGTATCTCATTGATAGTTTTTGTGGACCTCACAAAGAGGTAGATTTTCACATCTCTCCTCGAACTCTAATTCGAATTGGGATTATTTTTATATTATAAACTGGAATCAATCAGTTTTTAATAGTAATCATGAAAAACAGTTTCAAAATCACTGTTTCTTGATTAGACTAAAGAAAAAAATCGCCATTCAAGATGACGCAGAGAAAAGTGCCCAGATGGTCCACAAATTCATCATCATTTGTCAAATTTCCTATATAACTTCGATCAAACTGGCCACAATTGGGAATATCTTCATTCAGTCGAAATATAAAAATCACAAAAAACCCAAAAAACTACAAGAGGGGACAGATGCAATTTGTTACATATTTAATGGCAAAACGATTGGAAATTGGAATCAAACTGTGATATATGAGATCAGCAGATGAATGCTGGAGTTTGCGGTAGGGCAAACAAGAAAAGAAGAATATTTTAATGTTAAACTTGAGTGTCGAGTTTTCTATTATTTACAGGCACTTTTCTTTCCGTGATATTTCGTCCTCAGGAGACTAGTTCTTTATGCATGCGTTTCAACGAAAACCGCAGTGTTCGGATGCCAATTCTAACAATGCATGATCTTCACTTTGCCAAGATATGAATATCAAATAAAAGGAGAATAGAAAACATTATTCTGCAACCATTTTTTACGGACTTCAGAGACATCAAACATTGGGAGTTTACGATCCATCCACCGTTTAGCATAATGTTTATTAGCATAATTAAGTTTTAACATGACCGTACAATATAGGTATAAAAGAGTAAAATTATTCAGACATGCATTTTAGGTATAAAATGGGTCAGAATAATGCAAAAAATCGAGCGAAAAAACACACCTTTCATTTATTCGAAGTTATGAAGTTTGTATCAGAAATAATGGTATTCATTTCAGACAATTTGGTTATAATTAATCTCTCCGAGCCGTCTCCACTGAATTTTGTTGTACATATCAATTACATCCTTTTGAAAAAAAAAAAAAAAAGGGCAATTAGGAACAGTAGAAAACAGTATTCTGGGGTCCTAGACTCAAAAATTATCTTGTAATATCAAAATACCAATACATCCTCTTGATTGTTCTTGATAACGACTACTACATAAATACTTAAATATATTAAAAATTGGCCATTTTGGACTTCCAAGCTTTCAGGTTGTGTGTATACCTCCTCAATTATATTGTATGAAGCTACAGTAATCCATCGAATACTAAATAGGTTTCAAAGATTGTTTTTGATGCTATGGAGTTGTTGTTTCGACAACAATGTCAATTAGGTCCATTGGTTAATTTGTGTATTAGAAATACCTCTGAAATTGCAATGCTAGATGTATTCAAAATAATAATTTTCGAATATTTCGTCACTTGACTTGTTACAAAGGTATTATTAGAATGAGAATTAGAAGCGATTTCGTAGAGTAGAATGAGCGTAGACTGAGCGCCTCGTAAGGAACTTTTTTGATCAATTGAAAATAGAGAAGTACAAGAAACGATTACAGAACGCACAGATACAGCGTCTAGAGGCACGAGGTAATAATGAAAGACTTGTATTCAGTCACGTGCACAATTCTTACACGCCGACAAGTCGGCTGATACTTTATATCGGCATCGACGTAATGGTATTCGTGGATTTTACAGCACTTTTTTAACTTGCTGGATATTTCTGAGACATTTAACACGACATTAGACCAACTGGTATAGTGGATGAAGGGATGGGACGCAATTTGTTCAACACAGAAGAAATGGGAGGAAAGAATGAAATGCGAACGGCAAAAATTAAAGAGTACGGAGAAGTCGGTTTCAAAGCATAGGCCAAGAAATAAATGAGAGATACGCGAAGGGAATTATTAACAGAGCTCCTACAAGGGCGAGTACCCGAACACCGTAAACAAATTGCAACACCCCATCTCGACAGACTTACGCTGTTCGCCGTAAAAAAACCTATCCGTTCACATTTTTAATTAGACACTCTGTTCTTCTATTTCTTTTGGCTCCCTAACCTCTACACCCTCACTACTCGCCACCTTTCTTAAATGCATTTTATTCAAATAGATAAATTGCAATTAAAACTTCCTGGTTCTGCGGTACATATTTTTTACGGCCTGCAAGGCATTCTTTCTGCCAGACTATATGCATCGGCATTCTTTAATTTGCCTACAGTCGTTTTTCACTAAATTTAATTCAGCTATGATATTTTACTTCTCACTTCCTATAATTAAAAAGTTTGTAGAAGGATTGAAAGACATCTATAAGGATAAGTTCATAGATCATGCATTTGTGCTTCGAGATCGAAGTATGCAAAACTTAGTTGACAAGGATCAAGTAAAAATAAGAAATTCCATGATTCAAATTAAAAACAAAAGCTCAAAGCAAACATGCTAAAGGTGTGAAAACATTTTTTTGGCGTTTAGATTTGATTGAAGGCTACCATATTGATATAAAATATGCAGTATATTTGTTAAAGTTTTTGTAAAGGTTAACCCGGGTAGACTAATAGAAATTTTGGCAATTTAAATAATCGATAACGTTGATTGTCAGACGTTAGACTGATTTCCTCCAAAATCACGGAAGTGCCATCAACTCCCTTCTAGAGTTGTGAATGTACCATCAATTTTCTTTAAATCATTGATGTATCGTCGATTACCTTCAGAATTTATTAAAATATTGTCGAAGTCCTTCTTATTTATTTCTTTAGGAATTATGTCTGCATACTTCATAGAGATCACTGACGTTTTTGATTTTCTTCTGAAATCACGGACATATCTTAGATATCCTTAATCACAAGCTCAATAGTAATTCACAAAATAAGTGTGTAGACTCAAGCCTGACCATAGATTTGTTGTTCGAAAATCGTAATGCTACTTCCATATTTCGACAATAATTAGGAACACAATAACAGAGCAGAGAGCTTCAGATTTTACAAATATTCTAACAAATATATCGGTGACAGTTGTTGTGCACAGTAGTATCAGCATGAATACACAAGAAAATTGAATGTAAGTTACGAAACTGAATTGTTTATATAGTGATAAAGCTGAATTATTTGCGATTTGTATATCATCAAGTTTAATATGGTTGTAGAAAAAAAATTGTATTCTATGACAAGGAGTCGAAAAAAAACTTTTCAAATGGCCAATTGACGTTTCGGTTTATTTTAAACCATCTTCAGAGTTGAAATTAGACTACAAACACATGAAAACAGTTACAACTAAATTTCAGAAGTAAAGAAAAAATTAATAATTAACATTACATACCGTCGTAACACTAATGCCAACTATTTCTCATGGATAACTTTGTATTTGGCATAACTGCTACGACATATGTACTGTAATTATTAATTTCTTCTTCATTTCTGAAATTAAATTGTACAGGATTGTAACTGTTTTCTTGTGTTTTTAGTCTAATTTCAACTCTGAAGATGGTTTATAATAAACCGAAACGTAAGTTGGGCATTTGGAAAGTTTTTTTTTCCGACTCATTGTCCTCATTCCGACAAATAAAATTTGTATTTCAACTGCAAGAACCCGATTCTTTCTTCAAAAATAAGGTATATAAATATATTCTAGTAAATAAGGAGTTGCAGTTAATGATTGAAGATGATCTTATTTCTAAGCAAAATACGGAATATAATCAAAGGCTGAGGATTGGCTAAAACTTCCTGTCTTTTCTGCCAATTTATTCCGAAGAAATTGAAACTCTTGAACTTGAAAATTTGATGATATATAAAGCAGGGTTGGACAAATTAATGTTTCAATAAGAAAAAACGAAAATTATAGATTTTTTGGAAAATAAACTTGATTCTTATTTTGGAGTGAGATTACTATCATTTAGTCATCAATTTTTACCACCGTCTTTTTTGCTACTAATTCTTTTCACCACTCTTTTTTTATCACTAAGTAATTCTTTTTGCCATCAACATATTTACCAACGTATTCTTTTTACCACCATTTTTTTCATCATCCCCATTACTACTTTGTGTGTCAGTGTATGTTCAACCGGCAGTGCTTCGCACCCAAACGAACGGGTGGGCGTCATCCGCTCTTATCAAGCTCGACGTTCCATGCTCAATGTTTATCAAACCGCTAGTTCAGTCATAAACAGTGGTTTTGGTTTTCAACCAGCGATACTTCGCACCTGAGTAACTAATTTCAAACCTAACCTCAATTTATTCACGAGACCAAAGACGAAGAGGAAATTGTTGAGTACTAAAGAGGACATAACAACCAACTTCGAATGAAACTTTATTGTACTGTATTTGTAAAAATAATAGTAAAAAAGTATGGTACTAAAAAAGTACGGTGGTTAAAAAGTATGGAGGTCAAAAAGTATGGAGGTCAAAAAGTATGATAGTTGAAAAGTAGGGTGATAAAAATGGAGTGGTACAGGTTGAATGGTACAAGTAGAGTGGTAAAAGTGGACCCCTATGCATTTCAGAGATTATCAGCTTTCATTTGTATTATTATTGTGTATTTTAAGTTCTAGTCCGAATATACAATAAATTTGTGCATAATTTGGGAGTTGAGTGTTCCACTTAAAACCTCAAAAATGTTTCATAAAGTATTTAATTTCAACTCTAAGATATAAATTAACACTTGATTTGAATCGTGATTCTGTTCTGCAAGAAATATTTGCGAATCTTTAAAAAATTCAAAAAAAAAAAAGATTTAAATCAATTATTTTAATCAAGACTGCCATGCTATCAAGTAATAGTTATTTTTATATAGGATTTAAGGAGAAAATGGTGCATATTTCAAAATATTGTAGTTATATAGAAATATGGGATTGCAATCTTAAGATCAAATCTATGAGAAATCTAAAAAGAACAGACAAGAAACAGAAAAAAAATCTGGAAATGTTACAATTTGATTTGATATTTCAAGATAGGCGCAAATGAGTTAATTCTCCTTCCTCTCCATTTATCTCTTAGTGAAGTCGTTCTCCTAATTTGTTCCTTAATAACTGTTGTTAAGAAAGTATTTAACATGTTAGTGTAATATAGGTAATCTGAATATCACGTAAGGCTCTGTCGCATAATGTATCGTCCCAAGTCATCAAGTCAAGTGACTTGGACGTGAATGCAGTTCACCGCAAGACGGCAAAGCAAACAACGTCATCCTGACAAGCCCGGCAGGAATCTATTCAAATAACCAGCTTGTCGCGTCGCCTGCAATAATTAAGACAAACACTCCTGGGATCGCGGTTCGACGGCTCACAACTTCTTACACGGTACCCAATTAACATGATAAATTTTGGCAATACTATTATCCTGCTTCGTTGATCCCATCTCAAAACAGATATGATAATCCCCTTCCTCAACCAGTTGCGTTGTTTGATTTTGACGCCTTGAAATAACACTGCATCGACGTTTTAACGTTACTCTCAGTTCCCATTCACAGATAATATATTCATTCGTTGTTGAGGATCTTTCACCCGAAGAAATTAAATCACCATCAGCACATTACTTCGATTAATTAACTTCGTTATTGCAAAACACACTAGCAATCATATTTCGATTGTCTTTTGCCCCTATTGGATTTTGAGTTAGTTCCTTGACTTTGAAATGAGATGGGTTTTAGAGCTATGATGAATCTCTAGATTTAAAGTTATTTTTTAATTCAAGCTGTCTATCCAGGCCGACTCTTGATGATCTAATTCTATTCACATTTAGTTGAACAGAAAAAAAATATTTTCTTATTCATTTATACAGCTTATACTGCATAGAAAGTAATAGTATAGTAAGGCGTAAGCGTCGAATGAAGGAGAGGCAAGTCGATGGAAAAATAGCTTGATTTAAAATGCCTCAGATATAGATGATCTTCCTCGTGGTATTTGACATAAGTTAAGATAAACTTGGGGTGACACAGCCCACAACCGTTCAAGTGTGCACCCTGCCTCAATGTCCAGCAGAGGGGTTGATCTCCAGACGTCCAGCACTGCAGATAGCGAACTTATTTCGGGCATTATTGAAGAATCGATCGGACCTTTTAGATAGTTATGTTGAAATAAAAGGGACACAGGACCGCAGGCTGGTTAAATGACGGTCATTATGTAAACTAGAACAGTCCCCGGTGACTGCAGTACGCTCGCCAGAAACTCCAGTGGTCATAGACTAGAGAATTCATTCAATTTCGCAGAGGTCTTGGACACTTGGACATCTGTTGCCAGAAAATGCAACTAAAAACTAATATTAGCAAATCTATTTATGATATAGGGTATGTCCAAAATCAGATACCATTGACTTAAACTCAAGGGAAGGACTAAACAAGATAAGCAGAAGGAAAAAGAGAATACTAAGGCCCAGTTGCATGAAACATTATCAACATTTTGGTTACTGACATGTTATTAACTCAATATTTAAATGACGTTTCATCAAAAAATCTAGATTTCAAGACCGGTCCACTTGTTTCTAACATTTAAATATACTTATTTTAAGTTAAGTTTAAAATATTATTGTTTGCATTGAAATGAGGAAAAGTAATGTTAGGAATGTGATTAGAGTTAACTATGCTTTATGCACCTGGGCCTGAATGTTAGAACAAATAGGAATTACTGTTTTTAATTCAACAACAGAACAAGTTTTTTTTTTTCTTTCTTCTAATATGCACACATACAGAAGCCTGTTCCTACAGCAATTGGCCATACTTATGCTCTGACCTCCTTAAGATTTTAAAAAGAGGAATTTACGCGTTAGTCTTGAAATTCACAAATGATGGGTCATAGAAACCATTTAATTTGTTGTTAGGCCAGTAAATCCTAAGATGTACTGATGAAGATCAATTAATCATTTAAAGAGGCTAAAAATGATTCTTTCTGTCCCAATTCCTTCAACTTGTTCCACATTTTGTAGGTAAAACTCAATGTTTCCTCGAAAAATCTGAGATTTTACAATCTGTGCTTCGCAAAAAAAATAACTGCTTCCTAATTAAATAGAAAACAATATGATATAGATATTAGCAAAAATCCAGATCCAGTAGGACATCAGACAATCATAGTCATGATCATGTTATATATGTAGCTTCACCATTGAAGAAAAAATAATATCTTCAAGGACTGAAACATCAAATTAACTCAATACCATTCTACTAAGAAAACTCCAAATCTGAGCAATGAGGTTTCTGATAATTTAAATTCTCCCTAATAAAATTGTTTCAAACTTGGCTACATTTTATATTTTTGCTGGTCGTTTAGACGTCCATTTGGCCGTTCTAGACTTTAAAATACATTTATTACATTTCTTACTTTTGTGTCCATCTTCATAATTCACTTCCACGGCGATGTAGTGTCCAGGTCTTGCGATGGAGACTCCCAGGGGAATCTGTATGAACGCAAATGCGCGTCTCATCTGACGTAACGACGTCTTGCGATGTTACTCGTCGGTGTTTATGTGCATTCGGTGGATGGGGAAAGTTAGTGGACGTCGTAAATGTCCGCTGTACTTTTGAATCATTTATCAAATCATTACTTTTACCGGAACTGGACTCGAGTTAAATGCAGCGAGCCGGCAGTATTTAAATCATTCCAGAAACAAAATAAATCAACTATTTTTTGAGAATTATATCTGCCGAAAGAGAGTTTTTGAGTGGAAAATAGGAACGCGAAAGGACAATACAGTGTTAATATTTTTTTACCAGGCTTTTATCTATTTGTGAAGATTTGATAATAACATTGGAAGTGGTTTCTGGAAACGTATGAAATTAATTATCAAAGATGACGTATCCTGTAAAAATATTTCGCGAAATTCGAGTAGCGCTCAAAATCATAATAATTCTCTTACAATGAAATCCATCTGGCATGTGAAATAGTAAGTTCTCGCGTTTCCAAGTGATATATTTACGTAAATTTGTATTCGAGATGATATAGATACAGAAACAGCCTGTAGTACGCACTGCTGCTTATTCTTAGTGCGTTTGTATGTGTGTGTGTCAACGCATATACTGTGTACACACACTAAGTTTAAATGTGTGCGTAAATAAAGGTTAGCTCAAGTTGACCTTTCCATGACGAAATCTCAGCGTGGGAACTCCTGGGGTTGAGAGAAACCAAGAAGTTGATGTTTCAGACTCAGATTAAATGATGTCACTTTTTGATGTTCTGTAAACGCCCTTGTAATTGGTAATCAAATTTAGATTTTACAGGAATGTTAACTCCAAGAGATATTTCAAACAGTAAAATTATTCTTAATAGCAGATTACAACCGGAAGGTGGAATAAATACAAATAAAAATATTTACTGGAATTTTTAGTAGTAAAACGATAAGTTGTTTAATAAACGTATAATAAAATCTATTTTTCTGGAGTAGCTTAGACACGAGCCTCAGATAATGACGACTTTTGCAAGATTCGAAGAAAGTTGGACCTAATTTCCATATCTCAAATCTGACTGAATTTCTCTCTTGCTTTAGGTAGTGAAACCCTTAATCATTTGTATTTTATTTGGAAAATTGGCCTAGAAGATGCTTGTCATTCTTCAAGAGTTTTAGGTCATAATTAATATTTTTTCAGATAAAATTTTTTTTTTGGAAAGATCTCTCTCCAAAAAACTACGTGAAAAGTTGAAATTATCCAAGTTATAATCACTACTATCGTCAAGAAATGGGATTCGGAAGCGAACTCGAGTCAGTAACGGGAAAATTAGAGCCTTCGTCGACTGCACCACGCCAACATTGACTTAACTAGTATACTATGACTTGCGCTTGTGATTTTTCACAATCTATTGAGCTAAAACTATTCAACAAATCCTAATGAATATCAAAAGGATTTTATTCTGATAGCTAATCAATCGGCAGACAGACAGAATAACCAAATTGGTCATAGCTCATACGTACAAATTAAATAACGAGATGTAAAATTTTTTAAATAAAATATCTTGAAAATTGGAGACTATTGTTTTTGAAAGCTCGAGGTTGACGTTGCCGTGCGAGGTATATAATATCGATTGTGGAATAAATAATAATCCTGATAAGAACAGCAAATTGAGAGCCTTTTTGTATTTTACAATTTTTCAATCAATAATGAATTATCTATAAATTTTTATTAGACAAAACCATTATGTTTTTCTAAAATTCAATTTCGTTTTTACGGATATAAATTGAAATTGAAATTCATTGAAAAATACTGTCTCAAAATTGATTAAAAATATGCCCGCATTGGAAATTAAAAGTGTCAGAGAATTATAATTATTAAGTGGGTCTAATTATTTTCAATATGCTTTGCGATTTTATCAAACTACATTTAAAATTAATTTCAACCACATTCGTTTCAAACCGGTTTATGGAGAATTTTACTTAGATAGAATATTATGGAGATTAAAGCAATTTTACCTAAGGTAATAGATAATTTCAAGCAAAATTTATCAAAATTGAATAGATCTATATTTTTAAGAGTAAAAGAGTTTTTTCCACATCTACTACTGGGTTAGAGCACGATTATTATCAGTATATTTTGACCAAGGTGATGCAACTTTTATGCAAAACTACAGTTGCTCATTTGAAATATACCAAGCGTTCGGTTGATTAGTTCAAACCTTCTTCAGAATAATTCCTTTTGAGAATTCATAGTAGAATTTCATATCAGATAAATTTTAGTGTACTCGGTAGATTGACTGATACTTCTTCAGCCGTAGGGTGCGGCTACCAGTCATCAAGCTACAGGTACTTTTAGTTTTTGTGGAAAATCCTACTAACTTTTTGTCCGTCGGTGAGATTCGATCCCGCGAAAATTCTTCAAAATTTATCTGAGATGTAATTATACTATGCAATCTTGAACGTAATTACCAATAGAACCGGAAGCTTTCAAATTTCAAATGAGCAAAATTTCATATACTATGGCCAAATTCAATAGATATTATATAGATTTCGAATATTTTTATATCAAAATAAAAAAAAAAACAACACTAGTTTACGCATACTTTGGTGTCTTCCTTTTTGGGGCTGCTAAACACGATCCTACAATAAAAAAAAAAAGTTGAACAGTATCCGGCAGCGATAGCAATTTGATGCTGCTTTCGCTGATGGAACGTTCTTATTAATGGTGGTATCGTGTATAGCAGTCCCAAAAACTATGGGAAATATAACAATGTCAGTGTAAACTTGTAATTTGATTTGAAACTTCCGAAATCGTACAAAAATTCCAGTTAAAATTAAATCCTTCGGTGGCACACTATTTTATGATTACAAAATTTTTCTTTTGGATGGATTAATATTTTCGGAGATATCGAGTCCGCGGGTGCGACTATGAAAATTGAAAATGTCCCAAGTTGAGGTATTATCCCTTTAATATCACAAATTTGAAACGAGACGAAATGAGATTTTCTCGCTTCGCAGTGCAAGTGCACACTGCTATGATATTGGATCGCGATCTGCATTTTTTCGATCAAAACCAAAAATTCTTGTTGACCAGTAAATCTGGGTCTATTTTTTTTTTATTAGTCTTAAGATTGCAAGAAGAAATGCATATTAATGTAGGAGCAATGTGAAATTTGTGCAATATGAAGTCAAAAAATAAAGAAGAATATTTCCCTGTTATATAATTTATGAATACAATGAACTAAATTAATTATAAGGTGTCAGAGTGTGTTAAATTGTCCGGTATGTTGACTGCTGAGTCAGTTCATTCAGACCTGCAGGTCAACTCAGCATGTTTATTTGTTAGCTGGGAGACCGAGATATATCTACACCAAGAGTTAGTGTATACACTAGTACTTGCTACTTCGTACTTGGTACCTACACTTATTAAAGAATGTAATAAGGAAGACGTTACTTAAGAGCTATGTAGTTCGCGCCAGTTAAAATATACTGACGATAAACTGCTGCTAAGATTCTTCCTTTTCGTTAACTAATCTAGGTTATTTATTAATGTAACAAGCATTCCACTGCGGAATATTATTTTCAATTATTTCCTATTATCATTAATAAATAACTTAAATTAAGTATCAAATAAATATATTTTTCAATGACCACCGCTGAATTTAGTGGTTCATACATGACGAATTAACACAGGGCAATCAAGTTTTGTGTGATCTAGATTTAGTAATTCTGTGAATTTACATTGATAGCGCTGTGTTCAAAATCTGTCATTGTCCATTTGTTGGGTTTTTTATTAAGTCAATCTATTCTATCATCTATACATCAGATTTCATGCACAACATCAGCCTGTGAGTACTATTCCCTTAAATGCAGTTTGACCAAAGCGGAACCGAGCAAGTGTAACAAGTCCGAGTAGTGTTACAAATCTCACCCGATATAATGAAAATATTTTGAAAACTATGGAATAGTTTTTGAATTGTCTCTGTATAGTTACATTTTGAAGTTGGAACATTGGGCTTTTTCTCTTATCAATGGATAATGTTTTAGACGAAATATTACGCGAAGAATGTGACTAACAAGACTAAAAATGGGGTTAAATACCACCAACTAAATTTTTAAATATTTTTTCACCTTCAGTAATTTTTTCTCCAGTTTAAAGTAACATTTTTATTCATTTGTTCAAATTTCTGAAAAGAGCGTGAAATTTCCTACGCAGTAAATCTAATATTAGTTTTTGGAATTTTTTAATTCAATCAATAACATGACAAACATAACACGAAAAACTGAAAATTATGAAAGTCTATAAATCTCTCCTGAAATCGTACAAATATCTTCTTATAAGCTTTCCAACGTTGCGTGTGCAGTTATTCTTATATTAGTGGAAGAAGTAACGTCCAAATATCAAAAACCGTGGTTCGTCCTACACTTGCAGATGCCTATCACCATAATATCAGTTTTCATTACGCTTTAATGTTGATATTGAGTTATGAGATAGAGAACTTCAAAAATAATTTCAGCATTTCAAAAAATATGTCAAATACTATGGAACAAAGATGTCTCAATAGTTTTTGAGTATTTTGAGTTGAAATAAAGAATCTTGATTGTACAAAAATAAAATTAATGTAGTCGCGAAAGATAGTTAAAACTCTGCATTCTTTAATTAAAATTATGTACTAAGGCATGATTTACACCAGGTCAGATGCTGTGCTGTACCACACCGGCAATGAAGAGTAAAAACCAGTAACTCTCAACATTCTTGGAAAAATTAATTCAGAAATTTGCACAATATAAGAATTATTAACATCAAAGTGGTCCTTGTAAGAATCTGTTTGCTCCGGAATTAATAAACAGCTCATTCACTTGTGGTCGATCTGTACAAAATTTTGATATTATTTTGGGATACGGTTTGCATCCGTTTAAAAAAATACAATATGTTGAATGATTTTTCAATGATTAACAGTCAAAAAAGTGGGCCGTTTGCCTGTGGTTATCTTACAAAATTAGGTACCTACTGTTTGCATCCATCAAACAAGACTTATTTTCTCCGAACTTATACAAACCGTATCCCAAAAGGATACTGAAATTTTATACGTGCCATTTTATTGGAATCCGGCAAAAAAATTATCCTTGTGGTTTAGATTTTTCAAAACGTGATAAATTTATGATTGAGAATATTGATTAGTGCAAATTGAATTGTTCCCTATATTATCTTCTAAAATATTTACAATAGTTCAAAGTAGTGTTCTGAGAAGAACCGGTTAAGAATCACTGTATAGGCTCTCTTTTACACTCCGCATTTTCAAGAACGGAGGAAGGGGAAGTATTTTAATTTCATGAAGATAACAAGGAACAAGAGAATTCGCATAAATGTAGGCGACGATCAAATTCCAAGGAAATGAAGAATTATTTTTGAAGTAGGAGTAAGACTATTTTTCTTTTATTTGTTATATAAAAAAACGCAAATATAAGACTGCTCCTATTTATTACAAATTCAAATATTTTGAGAAAACTTCAGAAACACTTTGGGATAATTATGCCAATAAATACATAACTAGATATTATTTGAAATAAATTTAGGAGATTCAAGTGTGAAAATTGATCAAAGAATTTTTTTCGAGCCTTGATTGTTTACACATCGCAAACAATGCGTAATTTGAGGATTTTCATATTTTTTTCTGTTCACACAACACAGCGCTAACATCATCAATACATACGTGTCAATTGAGCTGCGTAACTCAAATAAAGTCTTTCCATTTTCAAGATGCAGGCCCATCGGTACAATACTTATTTGGAAAATTTCCTAGCAGTCAAAAATAACTGATGATTGTTGTTTGACTCGAAGATATTCTAAAAATTCGGAAGATTTTGACAATCTCATTGTTTTCTCTTCGGGTTGTTTCTTTGGCTTATTGTTTCGAAAACTCTTATATAGATATTACTTTCTCTTTGTTCTAGTGGTAATAAAATTAGTTAATTTATGTTGAATATAGGTGCCAAGTACATTAAATAACATTTCAATTACTTTTTACTCTATTTTATAATTAAATTTCCATCGAAAATGTAATTTTAGAAAGTCTTCGATCTTTTAAACCACCGCAAAAACCAATTTCAACTTTTTTCGTTTTATTTATTTTATTGGGTCTTATTTTGGTTTTAGTAAAAATTATAACGATTTTCACTCTTAAAAGATTACTTAGCTCTTCGGACCCGTAAAAAAGTGAACATATTTTTACGACTCCTGCACTCTGCTGAGGTTTGTTATGGTATAAATGGCAAAAGCTTGGGTGATAACAACTTTGAAGACTTTTATGATCTTCACCAGTTGTCGGTGTTGCTTTTTCTGTCACTTGTTTATAACTTCTGTTATTTAGTTTGACTTTTTAAATGATATTTCTTCTTATTATGGGGGATCATGAGCGCTATGTGCGTTAAAATACATATTTTTTTCATTCTAGAATACGTGCAATATAATATTTACATTCCTGTATATTTTATTTAACAATTATAGGCTCATAAAATCTATTCCGTTTGCAAAAATGTCTGAAGTTCCAACTTAAACCTAAATATATGGAGTACTTAAATTTAAACATTTTGTAGACACCTTAAATTATTCCTCCTCCCGGTATAAATTGTGAAAAACTAAATAAAAAATTCGGAACGTGCATCAATTTTCTACTTGTTCTTGGTAATAACTGTCCTAGCTTCTGCGTGCATTCAATAAAATATTTTCTCAAATCATTCGATACATTATGATTTTTGATAACTTGACTTGAAAGAATATGAGTAAATATAATAAATTTCATTTTAAATCAATAGTTTCTAATTGGTTGGACACAAAAGCATTTTGAGTGGTGCGCGAAAAGGTTAATTAATTAATTATACCTTAAAAATATGATGTAACTAGTGGTACGTCACAACTTTACAGATTTATCAGGTAGTTCTCAATTAAGGTCTATCACCATTTTTTTTTTCGTGTACTTCAAAATAATAACTTCAAAGTTTGTCAAACCCACCAAAATTGTAGTTTCTTGAATATAATCTTATTCAAATTTCATCATATTTCAAATTTATTAATGATGTTCCAACTACTGCTGTGAGCAAAATAAGAACTGCACACATCTGTCACTCTGATGAATAAATATATTCAATATTTTGTTCTTATTTTTGAGTTTGTGAATAGGCTTAGAACATAAATAAACGGGCTCCAATAATCTTCTGAAAATACCAAGCACAGCTATATTAAATACAATTTTAGGTTGACAGATGACGATAAGCACATTGCGCACACACTTATTAACCAAGGCTACATACTATTTGCTGTGGATAATTTTATTTCCATTTTATCAGATGGAATGGTATAGCTACTTTGGGCATCATACTACAACATCTGAATATATTTTGAAATAAAAAGCACCAAAATGAATATATAATATGTATTTATAGAAGTATCCAAATTTGTTTGCTGTGACTATACACATTTCCGCAGTTGTGTAACTTTGAACACCGCGAATCGTTTTTATCGAAATTTGAATGGATATTCACTTTTTTTTTTCTGTACCATGATGTTCAAAATTCCCAAGTGTATCATAATAATAGAAAATAAATGCAAGTTTTTTTTTGAAGATTCAATTATATAAAGGTTCGGCATATTTACCATTAGAAAATATTCAGAAATAAACCTTAATAAGTTAATTTTTGTTGGGACATAAGCGACAAGGAGTGCTGCTGTTGAAAAACTCTTCAATATAAATTAATTGCCAATAAAAAATAAATAAATACGATTGCATCTTAAAAATTCGGTCGTACTTCGCCCTAATACTTTCCCGACAGTATCGTGTTTTTCTGGAAGCGTCAACAACTAAAACAATTGAAAAAAGAACGACATACTTATGACTAAAAGCACAAAGAACATGTAACTGAAGAAGTATCTATTTCAACTCGATTAGTCCAAAGACTTGTGAAGATTACACACACGCAAGCATCCAGACGCAGTGACACACACAGATTAACAGACTGTCTTCACTTTGAAAACTGTCGTAATCGTTGTTTTCAGCTCGTCTTTTTTTTAGAGTAGGTCAGGGAAGTAAAATTACAGGTTAGACGAAGTGTTGACAGAAATGCGGCACGTGAGGTTTCGAATATATGCGATTCTGGAACATTTATTTTTTCCACAAAAATTCAAATTTAAGAGTCAGTTTTGACACTATCATCTGAGATCGAAAAACAAATTTAGACACATGTTTCGTCCTTATTAGGAATCGTCAGTACATTTCCAAACCCAAGTTAATCAGGATTGGATCCCACAGTATAAAAACTCATATGGATTGATGATCCGCAGAGCTGGAAACTACATGCAACACCATCTAGCAAATTCATAGCCAATTACGGCATGTAAATAAATTGGATATTACAAAATTGTGACATAAATGTTGAGCTATGGAACATTTGAATAATCAAAAATTAAAATTTTAAAATTTGTCCCACATAAATTTGAACCTAGGAGTCAGCTTTGACACTATCAATTAAGAAAGGGGAGCAACTGTAGACACGTGTTCCGTCCATATTATATAAGTTTGGTAGATGAAGTTGCATGTAGTTTCTACGTTCTTCCTCTGCGGATCAAAATCTTGACTATCTTACATACAGGCATTTATATTATTTTATCAAATTTACTAAATGCAAAATTTCTAAATAATTTTTTTTTCTTGCTTGGATAAATTAAACCTGTCGAAATTTTTTTGTTTCAATTGATTTAAACAACTATTCATCAGATTTTCGATAGAATCGACACCATACTTGCAGGCAAAGTCAAATTAATACCAAAGTATCAATTTTAATCAATAATTAAAATTATGATTTGACATTTCAATCATTCTAGAGTCAAATATCACTATTAGCGATATTAGGTCAGATAATAGCTTCTCTATTGTCTATGTTGTTTGAAAAATTTGAGTTATCAAAAATAATGTGGATGCAAAATCAATAAGAAGAGCTGTCAAAATTAATATCTTAATATTGGCACCTGAAGCACCAATAACCATAAAATCGTTCTTTACTGCTTGAATGCGGCAGTAAAACGCTAAAGACAAAACAAATAAGTTATTATGATATGCTTTACGACTTCACGACGTCGTTTGTTCGTTGTGGCAATTTCATGACATTAAGCAAGTTGTTAATATCACGGCTTATTGTCTCAATGTTGCATCGCTAGCTCTACCAGCTACCGGAATGTGCACCAGATTGTGGAAAACGCTCTAGCGAAGCACGAACCAAACATTCGTTAAAGCTTTTGGGATGAAGTTATCGTATCGTTGTTTCTAATATAGCTTCGTTTGAACTGTCACCACGCAAAACAAATTATTAACAATATTTGCGATGAGACGGTACAGCTGCTCTCACAGTAGGAAACGTATTTGCTCTAAAATATAGATGGGTTTATCTTTTTCTGCTCCAACCATTTGGTCCCATGTTATTTTTTTATAAAGAATTAGAAATTCAATGCACATGAATGTTTCGCAAAAAAATCAAATGTAGGAATCGATTTTTACACCATTATCCTTAATCGAGTGGTAACTGTAGACACGTGTTACTTTCTTTTATCACTTTGTCGTGCTCTGTATTTTTAATTACTACTTATTATAAACAGTCAATCGCAAGTTAAATGTTATCGTTTTCAACCTGCATGTCAAAATCAATCTCATTTACCTATTGTAAGAATTTTTGTGAATATTATTCTAATAAAAGCATTTAAGTTATTAAAAATCAAATGCTGGTATCTCGTACAACTCTAGAGATATTGAGATGCATATAAAGGAATATGTAATATTAAAATCACTTTTGATTCACCTACAACCTGCAGGACAAGATCGTTATGCTGGTAGCGTTAAAGTCATCAACCTACATAATTTTTAAAACTGTCTATTTTTGATCAAACTACTGAAGGAATTGAAATTTGAACTTATTAAAGTTGAGTTGAAGAACATTCATATGTATTTTAATTATGTATGACCCACTAACAAATAAAGGGCTGAACAACGAACCAAGTGTATTGAGATTCTGGTCTCAAGCGAAGCCTTTAAATAAGTTTACAATTTCTAGATTCAAATGAGATTAACCGCTGTTAGTAGGAAGTTCAAAACTTCCTTGACAACTTGCTCAAGTGCAAAAAAGCGTATAAGTATTTATAATGAGATTCCACCCCCAAATGTGTAAAGGCGGTGCAACAATGCTATTAATTCCGACAAATTGTTTGTAACAACAACTCTAAGCGGGAATTAAGTGATATTTATGAGTTTTGGTAACCAACCAGGTTAACATGCGGGTGTATGAGGGCGGCAGGTGACCAAACGAAACCTAGAATGATTTAAGAACCTTCAAGAACTGAAAGATATATTTTCGGTTAAATGATTTGATATTCAGGGAATAACTGTTGTCGGTTGATTTCTATAATGACAGAGAATAGATCTTTCCTTCCAACCTCTCTATTTTGGGTGACAGGTCAAGTATGAGAAAAAAGTATTGACATGAGGTTAATTATTGATAGCTGAGCAAGGAAATATAAGTTGACTTCACAAATAACCTAACAAATGAATCCATGACAGATATTGTGGACGGTGCTACAGAAAAATCCAATTACGATTACAGAGCTTGACAACCACGCTTTTATTTGGTGAGGCTGGGATTCGTAAATCAGCATACGTCACCTTCCAACACTATTTTACCACCATATACAAACGCGTGTAGGTCAAAATTCGTAGCCCTAATTAATTATCGATTCACTTATTAGATTATTCCTCAAATCCTATAAGTTATCAAAATATTATAGGAGAAAAGTTGTATGCAACAAGTGTGTAGTAAACAAGCTTTCTAACTTTCGGATGTCCTAATACTCAAATTCATTTCCTGCATAACTCACCATTACGTTTCTGAATTATTGTTCCAAGATGGAATGATAAAAAATGGTTCGATCCGATTCCTGGTTACTTGAATTTGATATTTAAGTGAAATAAAAACCAATCGGTATTAGATTGTTACCGAAACTAGCCAGTATTCAATTCGAACCGAGAATAATCGGTATTCACTTGGAGCCGAAACTAAGCGAAGTCTGCTTAGAACCGAATTACAAACTACAAATTTAATCCATCCTGTTACAAAGAAAAGCGACATTATTAAGTTATTGAAAACATTTCTTTATGATGATTAATATTACCAACTATTAGCTACTTCTTCTAGTAATCCTGAAAACCACCGGGTAAAATCTTAAAGCTCGTCACGAGGACTTTTGTTTCTTGTAACAGCAAATTGAGAACCATTTCACCATATTCACATTTCATATCAGTTAGAGCTCATGAAATCTCTCTTTGAAAGTATTTCCCGCACGTTGACATGATAAACAGCTCCACTAATTTTTGTATTTTAATATGATTTTAATATCTTTTTTTATAACTTTTTAACGTCTGGAGAAAAAATGATGTATGCAGCTCGTGCACGAAACTTCTTTGGTGCTTTCGAATGATTTGTGTCTCGGCAACTTTCATTCTCAAGCTCCAAAATATAATTTCGCGCACTAGATACATAAATAATTATTTTTTCTTCATGCGTAAAGTTAGTTCTGTACGTATCGCAGATTATCAATACACGCGCGAAAATTAAATTGCATAACATGAATTTAATTTCTTTTGTGACTTCATTTTGATTACAAGCAGTCAATTGCTTTAAACTGTCAAACTGTGAATCGATATTTCGTGCATTTTTTCTTTTGCAGTGTTGTTGGTTCCTAAATAGTGTCAAAAAATGAAAGTCGATGATATTGAAGAAAAAATTATGAAGCATCGATCCATTGTTTACGTTATGTGTCTAGTTCAAACATCAACTAAGGTATTATGAGTCTCAAATTTGTATTTACAGCTATTATTTAGGACCATAGAAGAAAAATCTTCTATGCAATTTGAATGTTCGAAAGTATCATGACATTCAGCCAACAATTTTAGTGACTCAGTGCCTACTCACTTGGCTCCATGACATAATCCTCAACTTTATACCCCTGTTGCATAAATTACTATTATGTTCTTGTTTTACCATATAAATTTACATAAGCATTAATCTCACTATCTTATGAAAATGGGTCAAATCTGCAACCAACTATCGATTCCATGACTCGGAATTGATCGCCGATTACATTACTCAAAATCGATTTTGGCGAACGAGCACCGATTTTTATTACCCAGGTATCTAGTATCCGAGTACCCGGTTCCAATATCTCTTGGTTCATGAAAGCACTGATAAATATAAAAAGAGACAAATATTTGGAATGGCAATTGGCGTTGGAACTGGCAATCAGTCATTCCGTTTTTCAATTAATTAAATATGCTTTAAATTATTACAACTTATAATTCTTATTTAGGAAAGGTGCAAAGCAGTGTAAAAACATCCATTCCCTGTTTTAATTTAGATTTTTTACTAGTGGCTCAAGTTGATTATGTCTGGGTGTCTAAATAAGTTTGAAGAGATCACAGTTGGACGTCATTACCAAATTAAAGTTAGGGCAGTAACGCAGTAAGTGCCGTTGGATGTCGTTTTGTGGCCTTTTTACGAGTATTCGTACAGATTGCAACGTATTCGGTCCCTTTCTGTGGAGAAATATAAAATGCGGATATTTGGGATTAACTTCGCTTACTTAAATGAAACGGAGAGCTGGATTAACGAGGTTACTTTATACCGGATGTTCCAGTATAAACAAGTAATGTAATTTTTACCTAATGTAACACTTCAGTAAAAATTAGAATAATGTGAAAATTGTTCATCCTTTTTTCAGAAAAAAATCTGAGAGATCTTTTCTGTTTGACAGATAGTCAGTGGGTTAGTAGTACAAGGGGAAGCAATAAGCAATTTGTCGTATGACATTTGCGTTCCTTGCAGAAATCTTTCACGCGCCTCATGCAAGATCACGAGACGTAAGGAAATCGAACTGACACCCTCCCCGATTTATCGTGACATCTTCACTATTTATGAGTGCCTGTAGAATTGCACTGAACACCAGTAAAATTCTCACCACAAATGTTTGAGCGTTCTTTTTCTTTTAGATTTATAGTTGCACTAAATGGGTGCATATAATCGCTTTGTGGAGACGCTTGACATATTGCTATTCAAATACTTATTTTAGAAGTGGTTTTGCTTGGATAAATTATGATTGAAAATGCAATTTCTATAATGAATATAGATTTCATGCACGTCATTACGTTAATGCCACAATTTTACTGTCGTATTTATTCCTTAAATTTCGTGACGTAGACCATTTCAGAACAAAACAAGTATCATGACATTCGGACAACAATTTTGGTGACTTGGCATGCCTTGGTCCAAAATACAGGATCACATATCATTATGCTAAAGTTTGCATTATTGTTGCATGAATTATTATTAATATTATTCGATCACAAGAATGGTCTACTTCTTCATTCAATTGGTTCAGGATTGGAAAATAAGTATGCTCAATTGTGTAATTACGTTACTTGTTGTACTCTAAATTGCACGGACTACAAAAATCAAGTCCAATGCTCATATCAATAAAATGCTAATCAATGGTGTGCTTCTCGAATTTTTTTCTGCTCCTTGAGCCCAAATATTCTTAAACCACCCTTATCAGATTATTTTATCCCATGACATTGCTAACGAGCGCAGGGTGCAAAACTAATCCCCTTTAGTGAAGCTGCAAACTAGGAACTTAGCCTCCGACTAGCACTAAAAAGAAACCTGAGTGCAAACTCTTGTAAGAAAGGCCACAGTATTGAGCAAGCGTATGTGTTACTCCGCTTAGGGTATTATTCCCGTAATCTTAAGTCGCGAAGTCGTGCTAGAAACCGCTAAGCTTATTTACACTATTATGGAGCAATTATAACGCAGGGAAGAAACCCCAAAAGTTTAAAACAGTAATTCTACTTGCTAAAGATTTCAGACTTTACAAAGAAATAGATTAGGTGCTTCTTGATTGCACAACCGTTGAATTACGTTATTAAGATTATTTGATTTTGTCCGAAAACAACTGATTTAATAATCTAGCAAAAATGTTAGGAAACAACGCTTTTAAATGTGCCTATTGCCCAACAATGATGAAGAAAATTTTCAAAGTATTTTTCGGAATTTTCATGAGAGTAGGTATAGATGAGCTTATGAAATCCATATAAATCTCTTATAAGCTGCGATTTCTTGGAATCTTTCCCTACATATTTTTATTCAAAGGTTCAGTCTGGAGGCATCCGCCATATTGAATTTATAATTACACCTCATTGTTTATTGCATATTATTTTATTTACATTTGATGCCCACATCAAGAGGGTTATGGAAACAGCAATCATTCATTATTCCAGAGCGTCCATTATATCGAATTATTTACACATGTAGGTAAGCAGAATTCCATAGTTAATCTGTGAAGAAAAGATCGCAATATTGACCACAAAATTTTGCTCAGGCAATAACAAAGAGCAGAAATTCATGAAAGCCTTATAAAAACACTATCAAATAAAAGATTGGACAATAATCAACCAAACTATAGCTTGTAAGAAACAACAAAATTAAACTGATGGGAAAGTTAGACTACCTCAAAGTTCACGAGAGAATAAAACAATTTATTTCTATGTATCTGGCCGAAAAGTTAACGTACCTCTTTTGTAGATAATTTTCTCATAATTCAAGTAGATTCTTATCAAAGTGTTCTATAATTAATTAGAGGGCCATTTCAACCCTCAAAATATTCTTTTAATTGAGGTTATTATCTGGAGATATAATTCTAGGGAAGTTACCCCAAAATTTGTAAGCTAATTTCTGTAATCTAATGGAGCGCAAGATAAATAGAGAAGCAGTTAGCAACTATAGCGGTGTAGCCTACAATTATTAAGATGATTTTGCACCGCAACTCCAGCTATCACCTTATACATAAGGACAGAAATATTACACGGCTTCACAAAAATTTAGTACAGCAGAACATTTCATTCATAAATTAATACAACTATTCATATTTATCTACCTATGTAATAAATAGTAATTATAAATAAAACAGCGCAATTCCGTTTATTTTCCTATTTTATCACAGCCACTGCTAAAATTGTTTATAGTGGAATCTCAATGAATGTGATGAGAGAATCCTATTCATTAAAGAACATAGACATTCAGACTCAACATTTTGTGACAAATTTTTACGCCAAATCTGGAAATGTTTAACAAAAAAAGGCTAGAAGCGCTCTCAAAATGTTCCACACTATACTAAATGCCTAACGTTCGGCATCAGGTATTAAAGAGTACGTGGTTTATGATCGACAGTTGAATATGAAAAGAGCCAGTTAAATGTCAAGCAAAAATCGGTGAAAATAAATACTGTAACATCGTGGATCTAAATTTATTAATTTTTTAATAAAGTATCAAGTTTAAGCGTAGCTAAGGGGCTGTCATCATTCAAATCAATTAATTACTTTGAGTTAAATCATGATTTTATTTTAATCAAGTGAAAAAATCACGATTTAAATCAATCAAAATTTCTTATTCAAATACCTATCAGATTCCCTTAAGATAGAATAAAATAAATATAATTATCATCAAGTTATAACTTAATTGAACCCTTTATATAGGTAGATAATTTGGTCGCTCTCTCTGTCCCCAACTGATTTTTTAGTTTTGAGTGGACTATACCAATAAACGTGGAGAATAATTTGTACACAAGTGATTAAATATTACATAGCAGTTATTGAAATTGGGTTTTAATAATGAAAAGTATAATGAAATACCAATAGCATAAAAATTGGATAAAAATAAGATCAAAAATTATTTTTTTTAATTTGAAAAATTGTGATTTAAATCAGAAAAATCCGATTTAAATCAGAAAAATCTGTATTAAGAAAATAGAATTTTTTTTCCACCCCTAATAATAGCAAGACGAAAAGATTATTCCCTTTAAAACTTGAAAGCTATGACCGGCAGATCATCAATTCTCCCATATTAGTACAGGGATTATATATATTAAAAATAAAAAAGTGCTGACTTGGTTGAAAAAAAAAATGCTCAAGAACGAGTGTGACTCGGGCGTCTAGGTTTCCGCACATTTTGTACATGATTTGTCCCTATTTATTTGAAGTTCTTCGATCTCTAGTAGTAGAGCTGAAATGTTCCAAATAGTTCACACTATTGTTTATTTGAATCCGTTATTTATTCAATAATTTATTGTAATTACGCTTTGAGTGAGCATTCGCGAACAATCTAGAAAATGTTCAATTGACAGACATTTGAATGCTAACTCATTGTTGCGAGATGTTCGATTGTTAGACATTTGAATGCTAGCTAATTGTTGCGAGATATTCAGTTGTCCGACATTTGAATGCTAGCTCATTGTTGCAAGATGTTCAGTTGTCAGACATTTGAATGCTAGCTCATTTTTGGAAAAAAGTATATAAAGCCCCGTGGGCTGGTGAGAAAATTATTAATCATTCAAAAATAGTGACGGTAAACGATTTTGTTTTTTTGTGAAGTGAAAAAGTGTACTGTAACCTGTAATATATTCAAATAACAATAAATGTGTGACAATATTATTAATCTATAGTAAATAGAATACATATAAATTCATTTTTTGTGAATGAATCGGCCAGTAGTTTTTATGTGATTCTTTTTTGAAACTGATATTTAACAGGTATAGTGTAAAGACAAAAATATATTGAACTATATTTTATATTAATCAATTCTCGTAAATTTTTTTTGAAAGAATTATTCTGACGTGCAGTTTGTGGTATATTTCATTCTGAATTATTGAAAATGCACGAAAATATCTATTAGCCATAGTTGAGAGTGAATGAAATATCCTACTTGTGGAAGTATGGTAATGTCGGATTCAATCGGATCAGGGACGAATCTAGGTTTTTTTTGCCCTAGAGCTTGAAGTTCAATAGGAGCCTTACTTTTTGTTGAACTAAAAATTTTAAAATAGGGTTTGAAATTCATTATTAACAAGATCAGAATCAGAGTTGAAATATATTCATTCATGAGATAGTAATGAATGACAAACAATATATATTATGGATAAACATCTTGTTTCGGATATCCATTATCTTTCATTGAAATTACCAAGAGTACAATTCGCTAATGCAAGATCAAATGGCGTCAACTGTCTACCTGAAGACGCATACAGTGTACTCTTATTAATTTCAATAAAAGACGATAAAAGTCCGAAGCAAAGTGTTTATTCATCAAACCACATCGTTATTCAACTTTAAAAACAAACATATATTATATAAAAACATAAGAAATACGGAAATATCACTAGCATAAACGTATAAAACAAAATATTCAATGAATCAAAAACAATATACCATCGCGCATTGAAATTCGAGACAGTGGACTTAAAATTGAAACTTGGTGGTATATAGATTCGCTCCTGAATCGGCAGAGACGAATTTAGGCTAATGGCGCCCCTAGGCCCATTCTGATATAGTACTCCTCTTGGTTTTTGATGGTATACATGTTATAATTAGAAATATTATCATAAAAACAAAGAAAGCCAAAATAAATCATGTTCAAATAGTGTATAGAAAGATAATAAAAAATTTCTCCCAATTCTTGTTAAATCAAAATAGGTCGAGTATATATTTTGCCTTATAATTAATTTCAATTTTAGTCATTCTTCAAAACTTGGCGTCTTCCAAATTCTGACGCCCAAAGGCCTAGGCCTAAATCCTCCTCTGTGAGTCGGATAGATACTGAACACTGTTAATAACAGCAGACATCTGTTAGATGCACTGTTGCTAGATCTATTTCACGTGGAAAAATATTCAAGTCAAGGCACTTATTTATAATCGTTGGTAAATAAATAATTAAGTATTTATATATATTGTTTCACGACGTAGTGCAGTTACAGAAATCTCAATTATCTCTTCAATATCTGTTATATTTTCTGTCAATAACGACCTTAACTTCAAAACATGGTAACTGAAAACATATTTTTCATGCCACTTCAATATCTCTTGAATGACAATGAAACAAAAAAAAAATAGTTCAAATCCACCAAGTGATCCTACTTGAGGAAGTAAAATTTTCCTTTTTAACACTTAGTCCCTCCCTTCACCAATATAAAATAGTAATCCATGCAACAAGAGCGTAAAATTGGGCATTATGACATGAGGTCATGTATTTGGTGACGAGACTTGCCTTGCTGGCCAAATTTTTTTCTACGGCCCTTAAAAAGTTGACGTTCAGAACTAATAAATATTCGGACAAATGCATAAGGGAGAGGTGCTACAAACATGAATTCATAAAAATTGAACTGCAAAGCGTTGAATTGGTGCTAAATCATTTACACATCGCAAACGAAGCGTCAAATTGGCGTTTTTTTTTTGTTTAAGCGTAGGATAACTATCTGATCGCACCAAACTCCACTTAGATTTCATTTCTGATAGGAATAAAAATATGGAAATCGATCATCAAATAAAGGAGAGAGTTACAAATAAATTGGAAATTCGTTGCTCGAAGTACATCTGTCATCAACCCTTTTTTAGATTACTTGTAAAAAATATTGAATTGTGCTCCGTTTAGTCGTTCCGAATTTGTTCTGAATGAAACTGTTTGGGGCCGTAGAAAAGCTATCAGAACTTGTAGTAGTGCTCCGTTTCACATTCTTGTTACATAAATTTTATTTTGTCCTGAAATGATTTGCAAGAGTCAATATTATTGAGCTTGTCAACTTAGACGTAACACAGTATAAATCATGTCTTATTTGACGTAAAATCAACAGCTATACGGTTAGCGAATCTCACGATGAATCTGCAGCCTGCGGCTAATACACTGTCATTCTCGTCTTAGTCAGAAGGCCGCGGATGAAGCCTCTCTTAGAATCCTCTTGATTCTCCTTCCTCGCAACGACGTACGACACTGAATTTTTCATTCATATCTCCAAATGACAAAGATTTCGATGCATTTCCATATAAATTACATCATATTTCTACACGAGCAGGGGTTTCCGAGCTGTGTATGTGGAAGCTGTTAGTCATTCTAAGCAATGATTTATGGATGCTAACATATTGCTCGGACGAAATTCGGTGAGGCTTGGATGTTGGATAGTGAACGTCCACCCCGTCTATACTGCGGAAAATGCCGAAAATAGCAGCGGAAGGCGACAAGGGTCGAACGGCCTGAATCGTGGATTGTGCACTGATCATCTGCAGTGGAAAACACATACAGGGATGTTCGAACACAGGTGTCATGGGGAGAAATTCATCTTCAGGACAACAAATAATAATATCTCATATTCAGTAGAATCATTTCATATTTTTAAATAATTTTTTAACGAGGTACGAGCATAGCTGAAGTACGTAAACTGAAGTTATCTTACTAATGATAAAATATGATAAACAATGTAATCTTATTAAGAAATTTGAATCCTTGTCTTAGTTAACAACAAAAATTTCAGAAAGTAATAAGAGGTGTTCCAAGAATTTGAAAAGTCATGATTTTTTACTGTTTTTCAATTATTCGTTAAATGACAATCAAAATTGACTCGAGCTTTTGATTTCAATTATCAACAAGCTCTGAGAAGAATCTGTGAGGCCCTATTCAAAAATAAGCTTATTCCAGCCCCGCTGCGGGAAATAATCTATTTGTAGTCCGTTTCTCGATGACGCGTGAAATACCAACAATTCTTCGGAGTTCATTGAGAGTTCCTTCCCCATGCATCTCTAGCACTCGCTAAACTGCAATAAACGAATGCCTTTGAAGCAGTTTGTCACTTGAACTGTGATACGGAATTTGGCGAAAGTAGAGAGCATTCACTCAGAGCGCCATACCGCATTATTTTATCTCATTTCTTGTATAATACTTAAAAGACGGCAGAAAAACACCAATAAATTGATTCGTTCCAGAGTAGAGTATTTTGCAAATTGTTACAGAAACAAGAGATTGTTGAAGCGAACTCAGAATCTGCTGGAACATTTTTTCAGTAAATTGCTTCATTTTTTTGATCATTTCTTTGTTCTTCTTCTTGATGAACTAGACATGAACATTCTTCCAGTAACAATTTGGAGTACTCTTAAATCAGTTTGTATCACAAACTTTAACAATGTGACGATGTCAACTTCAACTTCATCATTTTAACATTTAGAGCTCAACTTCAAATGATTGACAAATAACTGAATCAGATTATGGTGCTACTTTTGTTTGTTTGTTTGCATGGCCTATCTATTTTTTTAAATTTTAAATGTATATAGCGTTACCGTAGTGTAATATAAAATCCGACTTTTAATTTGAAAAAATTAACCAAAAGCCTTAAAAATCTTTAGAATCTTCTAAACACATAAGATATTTTGAACGCATTTGAAGCTAGAAATGGTATCTTTTCCAGGTGCAATTATTAATGAATGATTGATTATCAACAGACACCGCTCTGTTAATTAACACGTTAACAGTTAGACCTCATCCTCAATGACTTTTTGTTTACACAAATAGCTCTCATGTTGATCTACCATGTCACATCGATCAATGACTAGCAAGAGCTGTTAACCGTCGACGTCGGCTCCAGGGATCGACGCCCCCCGCCTTCCACTCATCGGTATGCAGGAAATGCGTCCGCACCGTCTTACGTCTCCACCGGATTTTATGAGAAAATGTGAACTTAATAAGACCCGCGTCGCTGCAGTTCTTGCCACCTTTTTTATTTGCATATACTGATTTAAAATCTAATGTGATGCATTGCCCTCCACCCGCCTCTGGAGAAAATATGCACGGGCCTAAATCCTGGCGTGGAAGACTCTATAAGTCTTAGAAGATTTCCGAACCGGGGAATACATAATTATGTGAGATCCGACGAGAAAATATAAAGTTATGATTTTGTGAGGAAAGAATTTGATAATCGATATTTTTTATATTTTACCAGTAACTGATAGCAGGAATGCCTGGATATATATATATATATATATATATATATATATATATATATATATATATATATATATATATATATATATATATATATATTCTGCTTTTTCGTTGTTTTTTAGGATAAAATTATTGGATTCTCGTAGTAGATAAAAAATAAATATCTCCAATTCGCGAAACCTTCAATTAATGTATCATTTATATATTTATGCATGAATTGGGAAACTGTACAAAAAAATCAAATAAAAGCTTAGGACAAAGCCCGAAAATGGGCCAGAGCTGACATAGCCCCGATAAAGCTCTATTAATCAATTCATTTATACGAGGTCAAGCATGAAAATTTATAAAGGAATAAAGAATACAAAATTGGTCGATTTGAACAAAAGTGTCCCACTAGGAGGCCAATTTGGAAATGTTTGGAGACTCAATATAAGCAAAAATTGAAATGTTGTCAATTTCGGTTTCTGTCTGAAACTTTCATCTTTAAATTATAACAAGTTCATAATTTGTATGTTCTACAGGTACTTTTCTCTTCATCTCAAACAGATTTCGAGAAATTCAAGCCAAATTTCAATTTTTATATGAAGCCCTTTAGGGCTTATAACCATCTCAATATTAAACACAGGTACATTGAAATTAAAATAAGAGCAGAAATGACAATTTTCAAGAGTTCTCTCTGTTTTTATTCAAGGGAGACTATGAATAATAATAAAATCATAATAATCATGACACATAGACGGCACCGTAAAGTGACCTTTGAAAAAGTCCGTGTAACAGAAGTTGATTTTTACATCATCATCCTGAATAGAGTGGCAACTGTAGACACGTGTTTCGTCCTGTTTGGGACTCTTCAGTACAGTCTAGCAAGCGTCCGATTTGTGATTTTGTGAGAAAATCAGATTATTTTTTTTATTTATCAAATTAAACTTTTCAAAGGTCACTTTACAGTACCCATATTTCTTCAAATCTGCCACTTCGTCTGCATTTTGATAGGTGGCATTGTTGCAGATTTATATCACTACATGCCTTGTATCAACTTCATTTTCATTGCTTTGCGGTTCACAAATCCAAATATCTGAGGCTTGCTAGACTGTACTGACTGTCCTAATAAGGACGAAACACGTGTCTACAGTTACCGCCCTATTCAGGATGATGGTGTGAAAGCCGACTCTTGAATTTGTAATTTTGTGAAACAATCAGGATTTTATTTTTTGAATCTATAATTGTAGTAAAATTGGATTGCTTCAATTAATACATAAACCAGAGGAAACATAAATCATGTGAATAGCTCCAGGACATTTATCTGCAATCAATCGCCTGAGCCATGTACTCTAAACCTCTGGTTCATGATTTAGTTTACGTTTTATCTATATTTTTGTTCCTTGGACATAAAAAAATAATGTTATTCTAATAAATAGACTTTTTTGGTTTTAATTCTGTATATTTAATTTTATTTTTGACGTTTCGACTTTCTAACCGAAAATCTTCATCAGAAAAAATCATTTTTTCTGATGAAGATTTTCGGTTAGAAAGTCGAAACGTCAAAAATAAAATTAAATATACAGAATTAAAACCAAAAAAGTCTATTTATTATGATATAATTCTGAAAATATGTATAGATCATTAATGTTATTCTAAGAAAAAGTGATTTAAATGCTCAAAATTGTTACAATTATGTTCTAAACCTGAAACTTCATCGCAGAATATATAAAATATGTTTGAACTGTTAATGATTGGCCGTGCCTCATCATTGTGATAGTAACTACGATTGACGGATTATTCTAACCTATCAAATTTGAATGAATCACTGCTCAATTCGAAAAAGATACGAGATAATACAGTTCTTCATTTTTCCACTCCTTTATTCCTAAGATCAACATATGGCCAAAATATATATCACAGAGTACAAGAAATAAAAAAATATGGTATATTATATATGTGTTATACTAATTTTATGTCATGAAAAATTTTTTATGATCATGCAGTATAACGTATTCTCAAATTTCACACGGAATATTTAATTCTTTTCCATAAAATCATCAAACTATTATGTGTGCAGAAATAAAAAATTACTTAAAGTTTAAACATGAAGTATATTCAAAAGAGAAATTGTAGTAATAAAAATTATTTGGAATTACAATTGACTTCAAATGAATTGAAATGATAAGTGAAACACTTCAGTTTTATTAGACTGATTGTGGTTGCGAATTAGGTACTCTCATAGAAAACTGTGACCAAGTATTTCCTTTAAAATTATTGTTGCTGAAAAAATTAAATTTGAAATAAACTTACCAGGAAATATTGCAGTTCAGTTAATTTTCACATTCTCTGGAAGCCTTGATGTTAAAGTGGATATTTGATTCCAGAAAGCAAATTCAGACGGTTATTTGAGAATTGGCAATGTCAATTCTATTTATTTATTAAATAACTGAAAAAAAAGAAAAAACGCAGTCAGGATTTAATTCCGTACTATTTATGCAGTGTAACATATAATTATTTCCGCATATGATTTTTCCGCGGCATATTTCAGATTGAATTGTAATTTCCACCCCCAAAAGTGTTTTGCAATAATAGCATTTTAATTTTCAATAAAACAGTAATTTTTCCAATTCAAATTTTTTATCTCCCCTTCAATTCCTAATAACAGAAACATGTGAAAATTCTCCCCAATAGCCGCTAACAATTCTCAAAAAAGGGAAAACAAAAATTAAGCTCGAAATGGTTCATTACCATGACAATACCACCTAAAAAAGCCCTTATTACTCATCTTCAGACTATAATGCACCCTACTTTATTTGACCTAGGTGTAGTTAAATCGCTCGTGTAGGGTGGGTGTAACGTATGATTTCAAAACGCCCCTTGTTCATGAAGGGTGGCGTTTCAATTATTGCGAGGGTCATGGTACAACAGACTGTGGCGCCATCTAGCGGAAGAACGGTGAAATAAGCAGTTGAGGAGGAAACCGCTAGGTGGAAGCAAGTACAAGTGTTACCTCAGCCCGCAAGAGATGGGTTCACTCTTGAGAAAATATCATAAGACATTTTTGACATATTATTATTTCACATAGATAGTCAGTGATAATCTAAATTCAAAATGATTTGAACGACGAATGTACTATAATTTTTTTTCTATGAATTATATTACTTATTCGTAATAATTCAAATATTCCTACTAAAATAAATATTTAATATTGTAGAAAATAACGCACCCCATATTCTTGGATTTTTAATAAATCTTATATCTAAAATACCGAATATGTGGAACGCATATTAGGCCATATTTATTATTTTTTCTTACGTGAAGCCAATTTACTTGTTATATATTTGCAAAGCATTTGAAAAATAATTTATTATCACTGTTATTGCTTGTACTAATAAATCACAGCAGTTTGATGTTCTACTCCAAAAAAATAATTTGCCTGCTTGTAATAAACATAATAATAATATTTTCATGCAGGATCAGAATAAGTATGATTCTGCTAGACTTATTTAAATAAATGCAAATGCTAATAACAATATTAATCAATTTTTACAGGAGTGAAAGAACTACAAATTCTTTTAGACTTTTTTTAACTCAATTACAGCGTGAAACTTTCGAAAAGCCATAATTTGAGAATAAAAATAAATTGGATTTAAAGTTCATGTGTGGGGGAGAGTTGAGACTCCATCCCCTGTCAAACCCTCAAATCTTCTCCCTAAAACGGCGGTGTCAGCATCAATCATGGACCAGTCGGAATCACCGAATCCATTTGTTAAACAAGACTGACAACATAAGCTTCAGTTTATTATACATGAGTATGGCTAACTTATGACAGCACGATCGCTATCATGAATGTATCGCGGCTTCTACAAGCAAAAGCGCTTTTTCTGAAACAAATTGTGTACCAGCTCTATCATTTTATCATGTGAACATTGTCATTTGTTTATGCAAAACAAAAAAAAAACAGTGAAACACGCATTTATGGAATACGCACTACTCTCATGACATCGATACAAGAGATATCAAAATAATTTTTATTTGTTGTTTGCACAGAATGCTGTTATCAAAATCGGGAGTACGCTTGAAGGGTGGGTGTCGCTATGCTGGCAATGACAGATTATAATCGTTGAATGATCGATTGTATAATTTACAATTGATATTTTATATTAATTTTATATGAAGTGACCGTACGAAATATAAGTGTTCCGTATTTATAATTAAGTGTCTATGTAAAAAGCAGTTAGTATGTAGTATGAGTGTTCAGTATTTACAATAAAACGAAAGTAAGTGATATTAGTATTCCGTATTCATGATTATTTAAGAATCAATTCAATGAAAAAATACTATAAGTCAATAAAACATATTGAAAATATTTAAACGATACAATGAGACAGTTGTAAATTGTGGATTGAATAGAGCATTTCGCTGTTTAATTACAGTAGAACATAGCACAATATCTTCATGCAGCACAAGCGCATAAATGCTCTCGCTAGTGTTTTTGTTTTTCTACAGCCATCTCTGGCTTACAGCAGTGCATAAATAAAACGTTTCTTGTGGTTAATTCATGCTGGTAGAACTGTGCACCAGTCGTTCCTTTTGTTAAGTTTTTTGCTGACTGGTCTATGTTCCTTTGCTGTGTGCTTGATTATTGCCAAAATATGGTATATGAGGACCGTAGAAAAAATTTTGACTCTTTACTATTACATGTTGCACACAGTGCTACCAATCTGAATTCGCATAAAAATAAAATTTTAATCACACAACTCAACTTATCTGAAACGCGTTGATAAAATAAAATGCTCATCGTGTCTAAATGGCATAATATATATTTTGAAAATGTCTGATCAAAGTATTATTATACACCAGAAAATCTTAAAAATCGATAAATATTTTGCAGGAATTCGCCACTCGTTAGATTAATGGAGGAAATTGTTCATCACACTCCATAATATTTAGATATATAAAGAATGAATTAAATCAATGACGTATCTTGTTTACATAACAGTTAACAAATCATTCATCAAAAATGACAATGAGTCAGATGTAAAGAATAAAAACGAAATGTTTTATTGTCCTGAATCTGAATTGTCAAGGTGTCATTTTATATAAGGACGTATGCGTCGACTGTCTCTTCACTTCGTCATTCAAATGTTTCGCAAAGACGTCTTGAATATACGATATGTATATATTCTCCAATTTTATGCGACAAACCTACCCTTGAAAATAGAGTAAAGGCTGAAACTAAGAATATCCTTGAATAGATTATATACTTTTTTTATTAAAAAAAAAACTACGGAGTGCATATACTCGGGGTGCCATGTATAAACATTTTATATTAGACTAGGAGCCTGATGGAGCTCATCGATTTTAAACCGCATGTCTTTTTGAGGGTTGAATTCACTTCTTGATAAAAAAGATAAAAAGGTTATTGACGTTTGCATGCTTTCCGGTCATAGAGCAAACACCAATGAATTATATTTAAAAAAATTAATTTGCATGTCTTTGTAACGCGAAATAGTTGACAGTGAATTGAAGCCTATTACTGAAAGGCATGCAATTCGCAACAGCCCATAAGGCTCGAACGGTCGCGTGAGCTTATAAAAAAAAAAATATATATGAAATTTTGTGTTTTCAAATCGTATGTCAATAAAAAGAATGAAAGTTTCAGTCATAAAACCTCTGTGAAAAAATTGACATGCATCTCTCGTTGGCACAAGGGTAGTAAATTATATAATAATAGTTGGTTTACATTTGTGCAAGATTTTCCTAAAATTTTCCAGCCTTGTGCCAACGAGCAATGCATGCCAATTTTTTCAGAATAGTTTTATGGTTAAAACTTCCATTCTTTTCACTATCATGTAATTTGAGTCTCCTGGGCTGTTGAGAATTGCATGTCTTTCAGTACTACGCTTCAAATCACTGTCAATTATGTCACGTTACAAAGGTGTGCAAAATGTTTGTCACGAAAAAACCCATTTTTTCCAAAATGTGTGACGCATATTATTGTTATGCTAATAATATTTAGATTTTCATTTATGAAATTTATTTTCAAAACATGTGTCTTAACTTCAAAATAGTTCCTTCATTTACTATAGATACATAACAGACTTGTACTATACTCATTATTCAGCACGTAATGATTTAGAAAATGAACTCAATTCGTACATGTTTGTTAAAATATAAATGCACAGAAATAAGTAATAATTACAATTTAAATTAAATATGGAATCAATATAAAATAGCAAATATTGACCAACTTCACTGAAAAACAACTGCATAAACTCGTTCGCACAATTAAGTCACCATGCTTATCAGCTGTGATTGCTAGCTCTTCCTAGTTTGAGTTACCCGAGCAAATATTCACCATATTGCCGGTATAAATGCTTGCACTTCAAAAATTAAAAATAAATACCTTTTCCAATTTGTTTGTGATGATTTTTATTTATTTTATTTACGTCAACTTGCTTTTCAAGACAAACTATAAATAAAATTCTTGTTTCATTATAATGTTTCATGAGCAAGCGTAAAGCGTGAATACTATGGCACCGGGCATCGTCCCAGTTTTCCTTGAGCCTATTCGTATTTCAGCAAAATATTTTTTTTGCGGCCACCAAGAACCTTGATCTGACAGTGGACTCTTAACACATAACGTGCTAATTCCACCAAAGATCTTAATCGTGCTAATTGGGAGCAGCTACTTGCAGTCCCCATTAATAAGTGCGGACTCATCCCAATTGCCTGGCCTGAACTTTTTCCAAGGTCAACTTTTCTAGGAAGTTTAATGAGATACCATTTCAGGTATGAAATATGAAACGTATGTTTGACAAATTCAAAAAAATAAGCTACATATTATATTTTTTACCTGAAATGACACTTAGTTAAACTTTCAAGAAAAGCTAATATCCAAATAGGCCTGGCAATTGGGATGAGTTCGTACTCATTAACAAGGGTTCAGGTAGCTATTTCTAGCTAGCACAATTGGCATCTTTGGAAGGAATAGCATTGCATCGATCTGACCTCTATAAACTATTTTTTTCGGTAATCATTTCAAAAACATTGTCTGTACCAATGTGAGAAAAATTTTGGGGGGTATCAGTCGTTGTGGCAACCTTTTGAGCATAGAAAAAAATTTAAAACAATTTTTCACAAAGACAATAAGGGTTCTTTACTGATTAAAAATATTGTCTGATGTATTATAATAAGGACGACGTGCTACGCTATAGTTTTTATGCTCTTCGTGCTCAAAGCACATTTAAAACACCACTGTTTTCTAAATACAAGTTAATTTGTTGTTTATGGTTCATGTACTTACAAATGAAAACACCCAAATTATTTGACGACCTGTCTATAAAATGTTGAGAGCTCCTGTGTGCTCTATCCTTATTTCCACTATCTCCTTAACAAGACTTCCTCGTACCTTTGTAGTCTAGTCCTGGAGCAGCGTTCGCATAACAAAGTAAGATTCTGCTTTTCATTTCAACCCTAATGTCTACACTCGTTCGCGTTTAAAGGGTTGAATTTACGTTTTAATTTCACACACAATAACGCTCAAGATGTAACGAATAAGAAATGAAGAAAAGGGAGTAAGTACGGATTTTATTTTACTCGGATGTCCTGTTTCCTAAGAACATTGATTAGATTTTTTGCTAATTACGGTAGAATTACAACTTTTAAATAGTCGTAGAAATAAAATAAACATTATTTGATCTTCGCATAATAGGCTGTGTCAATTATCCATGATATTTCTCCCAAGGGTGGAGGATTAATGCCCAGTTCTCAAATTTAAAGGATTTAAAAATACGGAATTACTTTTATAAGATGTGCAGTAGATGAAGGGTTGGAAATTGGAGCAGGATATATTATAATTGGCTGCGAATATTATACAATAATCAGCGGCATGAACTAATTCAGGTTCTACCCCTATTTCTCGAAATACGATTATGCTATTTTGAAACAGGAATAGATAAACACTTATTATGATACAAGGTGATACAAAATGTACGGACAGGGATCGGTTGCTAATTCATTTGAAGTCGAAAATCCAAATAATTCATAAGCTGATTTTCAATAGTCTTCTAGTTATTTTAATGATAATTACAATTAAATTCTTAGTTTACTTTAGGATGTCTATTCTTAATTGGTTACCACTACAATCATTGAAGTACTGTATGAGAAAATACTAAACAAATTCTAAATTGTAGGAGCCCTAAATTCTTTGAGATATGTGTGTTTTTGCGTAACTGTCACAAACAATACAATTAAAATGAAAAAAAAAAATAAAGAAACTCTCTCAGAACAAGTCAATTTGTATAATTTGTCGATGATGATAGAGATAGATCAAATTTAGTGTAACTCTATCATTAAGAATAACGACCTGAGGCCAACACGATCTTATATTTCAGAGGCGAAGTTAAGACTCAGGTAGCTAAGCTACATCGCCTGATAACATCGGCGAATAATTTTTCCTGTATGTCATGCACTTTTTCCGAACAATATTTTACAATCTTATGGCCACTGTCGCCAGCGATATATATCACTTGTACCAACTTTCCAAGGAAAACATGAAATAGTTTACACGTAGGAAAAATGCATTTTGCAATCTTTAAAATAAAGTTTATTAAATGCAACTAAGATTCGACAATAAAAGATTTCTTAAATAATTAATTCCAAATAAATAAATATCAGTTACACCTTTTACTTAATATGGAAAATTGATTGATATTTCCTTAGCCATGGGGCGCAGTTAACATTAGTCTAATCCACGTATATGCTTAGTTTTTGTGAAGAGTACGCCACATTGTATATTATAATTCAGTCGATAGGATTCGACTCCACGATCTTCGAGCTAGAAAGCCAGCATATTTGTATTGAGCTATGAATACTCATAATACATAGTTATTAATTTCTCGGAAGTTATTGTATTTAAGTTAGGTTAATTAATCTCTGCCAGCGCTAAAAACCAGGTAAAAGTAAAAATGACCAACTGCGGGCGTACACGAACTCGGCACCAAGAACATGAACTCGGCACCAATGCTAATCCGATTAGCGAGGGGCGCACACGAACTCGGCACCGTCAATTTTTAAATAAAGCCAAGATCTACCTGTAAGATTTGGTTTTATAAGTCTCCATATTTTATTTTGAAATTAATTTGTATTGAAAATAATACTGCAAATAATATTTAATAAAACTTCAGAATAAAAAAAATTGTTAAAAAAAAGACTTATTTATGCATATGTCCGTACATACCTACATTATTACAAAAACATACAAATATGTAAAGAACACACTAAAACATAATTTTTTTTTGGTATTTTTGACATTGGATTTTCTAGCATCAAATGGAAACAAATTATTTTATCTACGATATGCAGGACTTTTGAGTTGTTGATGTCACAGGTATGATTAGATTCGTTTAAAAGTACGGTTAAATCTGAATCTGGTTTATTATTAATATAAAATCGCAGGTGTCCATAAAATCTCACTCAGGCAGAACGATTGAGTCACAAATCCTAATCCATAGGGTAGTGCAGAGTTCGAGTAGGGGATTAAAGATACAGGTAGTTTAGTGCCGAGATCGAGGCTGCCCCCAACTGCACCAAAGAATTAATTCCCAGTAAACGCAGAATATGTGTCGTTAGAACTTTCCCTTCATCTAAATTCTAGGCTACAAAGCAATTTTTACATTTTTTTTTTTTAGATAGGGTTTTTATCATATGTATTTATCTTATATCAATATGTTATTTAGTATGATTTATTTATAATTATTGATAAGTTGTAAATGTGAACCTCGATGATTTATTTTAGTTTTATTTTTTTTATACCTAACTCATGTTTTGTCTTCACATTGTTGTACTAATATGTTTTTAACTATGATAAAATGAAAATGAAATCTAAGTATTATTGAAATTTAATACAACCTTTGCTAGAATCCGTCGTATTAGCCACAAAAATGCAGGGGCCTTCGTTTGGGGCAAATATCCATATTTTTGGGCAGGATTAAATTTATGACTGGATTAAGAGCTTTATACTGGCGCAGATGGCATACGACCCCTCAGCTAGCTATTTGGATCTTTGACCGAATTAGCACTACCGTTTTGCCCGGGTAAAGTCAGCTCTGCCCACTTTGCGAGCTTTAATCGTAATATCTTCCGCTCACCTCACGCTATGTGAGTTGGGATTTCAATTGAACTGCTGAATTTTATCTCGTTATTCAATTATGTTCCTGATGATAAAATCATTTTTTGAAATAAGAACCTTAAAGTCGATTGGTTAATTTTCCGGCGTTTCATTGAATCTCTGTTTTTGAAACGAAGCTTCTTAGCACAGACGGAAACGACGTCCTACCAATGTAGGCACATCCATTTGACCACGTATGGTACGCTGCGTGTAAAGCGTGTTGATACGGAATGCGCGCATGTGCTCTGTTAGAGAATTGACTGCATTCGTATGCCGTACAATAATCACGTGCACAAACGTAGTTTTTTGTTTAATTTGAAGATCATATTATCGTGTTAATTATATCCAGAGTATAACAAACGTTAATTTATATTTAAAACTTGAATATTCAATTTATATCCGAAGATCGTGGGGTCGAACTCACATTTGAACAAAAAGTAGTAAGATTTTCACTTAATTATAATATACTGTATTCTTTACAAAACTAAAATATTTGTGGCTTGACAACTGATAACCGTACTCGACGAGAAAATATTAATCAATCTACCAATGTACACTAGAAATAGTGTCTGCTACATCCATATTGGGTAAAAGGCATGGTTGATATTTATTTATTTATTATTTTAGAAAAGCGCGAAAAGCTTTGCCTTTCTGTCGTGCGTTTAGTGTTTCACAAGAATCAGGAAGTAATCTTGATCTTGTCTTGATCTTGTCGTGAAATCAAGACAAGACCAAGACAAGAAGTATTTTTTATTTCCCAAGACAAGACAAGAAAGTACTATCAAGAATCAATACTTCTTGTCAAGAAATCTTGATATCTTGATAATTAATTTTTCAAATCTGCATATTTATTAATCTATTATTGAAATATTAAAATCTGCTGTAGCCATTACTGCTTTTCCCCGGCAATAAATTTCATGGCCAGTTTCATCACTGTTTAATGAATTTAGGAATGGCATACCAACTTTCAAAGTGACATATGTCATTGCCAAACTGACAGTTCAAAGTGACAGCGTCATTATTAGAATGACAGCGTCATTGTCAAAATGACATCGTCATTGTCAAAGTGACAGCGCCATTTTCGAAGTGACAGCTGTCATTATCAAAATGACAGATGGCGGCTATATGTTAGTCCTTACAATATAAGTATTTTTTAAGATGGCGAGTCTATAGATTTTCTGGTTGAAAAAACTCATTTATGAATTTAAACCTAGCTTTTTTATCAAAAAACTCAAATATTGTGAAATTTCAGTTGAAAATTCGTTCAGGTTCTCTAATTATTATACTTTTAGACAGGCAGACCGACCGATTTCATTCAAACTCATGTTTTCTGGGTTCAGTAGGGTCTAAGATGTGAAAATTCATCAGAGTTTTGAACTATCAAAAAATCACTATTCTAATACTTTCCCTATTATATATAAATCGGGAAAGTAAAAACTATTTGTGACTATGATTAAAACAAATATTTGAGACATATCGAAAGCATAAGTCGTCGGTTTCCGGTGGTTAAATCGTTCATGTTCATGTAGAAAAGAAATGTATAGGTAGATTCCCCAATATTCTAAGAAAGTTGCTATCTCTTAGCAACATTGCCATATCATATAACAAATAATAATTCTGATTAAAACATGAAAATGACAGACTTTTCATTTATTTCTATTGGTGGCAATCTTGGAAAACGTTGCTAGAATCGATTCATAACATAACTGACAGGGAGGATAAAGAATAGCATTAACGCTAAACTGAGTGTTCGGATTGGATAAAGCAATAGAGTAAGGGGAATCCCCCTATAAGTCAAGATCAAGAAATATCAAGAAGTCTTTAATCAAGACAAGAAATGCGTCGTCAAGAAATGGGCAAGACAAGATGTTTTTATTTTCTTGTCTTGAAAATCAAGACAAGACAAGAAATGATCATCAAGACAAGAAATCTTGTCTTGATGAAACCCTACGTGCGTTCACTCACGGACACACCCATTTTTTTCTGATTGAAAGACGGTTTTCATTATTACCTCAATATCCACGAATGAGCCAAACAAACTGAAATAAGAATGTCGCATTATTTTTCTCAATATTAACTAACTCGATTATAATTGAAGACTGGGATGCATTGATGCGTTTTTAGCCGGTCCTAGCAGAAGTATAGTATACGAATTTTAAGAATATGTATACGTGGGGTAAGGCATGATCAAATTAAAATAAATTAATCAATACAGTATGTGACACTTTTCTTATGTATAGTATACAAAACACAAAATGCAATATCACAAAAGAAATTACGAGAGCAGATGCAGCATTGTTCTGATATTAATGTCCTGAAATTTATCATCCCCTAATAAAATTCTAGTTGAGTGACAAACTCCGTCGTCACTGGGGAGGTATGGCTCGTCTAACCCCAAAGACGCTGTATAAAATTTTACAACTTATTATCATCCCTGAATCCTGCCTCATTCTCACCTTCTCAATATCTCTAGTTGTAAAATGTGAATTGGTGTAATATTTATCTTCTTGAATTTGAATTGAGGACTTACATTAACTTTCGTATTCCGTTTCTGGCATTATCTGCTGCTTCCCCGTCTTTAGGGATGGTGAGCCTATTGAACAAGGTAGATTTGTGCGCTTCTTTAAAATTGTCGTGTTTGTATCCCAAGGGCATGTTTGCGAGATTTAAAAGTTTTCAAATCATACATATGTAATGAATTTTGAGGGGTGATACTACACACCAATTCGGCTTATTTATTGGATGATTGCAATTGGAGAAATATGAGGCAGTTTATTTTTTAGACTTTTGGAAAACATATTGCCTACTTATTTTGAACCGCCCTGTTTGAATGACTTGAAAGTTTTGTTAAATGTAATGCTCTAACAAGATTACAGCGTGGCATCTGACGTGATAAGATTTTTAATGTACTTCAGCACAACCTCGGGCCACATAGAATATGCATCGCTCGCACGGATTGTTTTCAATGGGAAAAAATATTTGGTTTCTTAAAAAGGACATTTTGCGTCGAGTGGCACGTTGACTATTTATTTATTTCACTCATATATTCCTATGCTTATTTACTTATTTAAAATTCCAGAGAATGCTGAATTGACAGTACGTGAACACAAAATCAAGTAGCTACTTATACAAATATGCAATAGTCAATATATCTAGCATTGACAAAGTTACATGAGAATGTGCAAACGGCTACGCTGGTTCTCATATATAAAAGGTGAAATGTTCTTAATATTATTCGGGAAAGAAATGTTGGGAAGTGGGTGACGTTGGTTTTGGAGTTCTTGATGCGACACGGCGCTCCTGACTCGCGTTCCGAATACCAAACACGACGTTATGATATGCCTTTTGCCGGAGGACTGAGGACTGTCGCCGTACCGTAGGCGTTGCCTGGATTTGTACACGGATCTCGTGCGGATAGGTAATATTTGTACCATCCAAATATTTAAATACGAAAATGAGAATTCATACATATACAGGTGTTTCTACACTCCATCACCTAACAAAAAAATCTTGTTACATTGATCATGTAACTTCATAAAACTTTAAGTGCTGTAGCTCGTCAAGTAACTGAATGAAATAAGATACATACTTGAAATTTACAAGTCATATTTCCATCCGAAATATTCTTCAAATTCATACGTACAAAAACCAAACCATTTCCTCAAAGGAGAGCCTGAAATAATCCAACAATCGATCTACAGACTTTTAAAATCACTTTTTATTATTATTTTTACATTATTTCACCCCCCCCCCCCCCCCCCCCCCTATTCTTTTCATTTCTTACAAGCTCAACGCCCTCTTTATTTCGTTTTTCTTCTTCATTTAATTGATTCTTTATATGGAATATTCATTTCAGACGTGTATAACAAACAAACAAAATAATTTTTTATTGTACGTGCATCATAGTCACTGATTGAAAGACTAAAAAGCGTGCGTAATCTCAAGATCAAACACTTTTAATATTAAGAAGCAACACACGCCAATGACGTCATCAATTCATTCATCCCAACTGCCAATGAAAATACTAATTTTATTTATTATACATTTTTTCACTTGAAAAAGGCAGCACTTTGCTGTTGGAACATTGTGTATCTTATTGTCTTTTATATACAGAACTTATACTCAATAAAATTAATTGATATTCAGATACAATATATTACCTTTTATGAGCTCGTCAGAGAATAATGAAGTTGAAATAATAAATATTCGTCACAATGTTGGTCACAACGCGTTTCGTTCTTTCGAACATCATCAGGTATTAACTCATACATGCATTTGCCCTTGACATAATTTAGAAACACCTTATTGATGTGTATATTTTTTGGACGTAAGAAAATATATTTCTCAAATAATTTTTACTGATAAAGCAACTACAGATGGCAGGAGGGCCGTTCAACCGGTGCTTCGTCCCCTCCTCACCACAGCAAGTTTTAGGAACGCTCTATATTAAAGGATAAAAGGATCGCAACACACTAACTCAATCGCTCAGTACTCAAAATCATATTCAAACATTAATAGCAATTCAACCATGGATAACTCACCGAAAATATCACTATATTTAACATAAGCACTGAAGTAAAACACAACTATCCATTTCGAAAGATCAAATAACACTGAAATAGAGAGTTATTAAATAGGATAACCGATAAGCATGTTATGCTTACATCATTACCTGCAAATAAATTATTGTTACTTAATACCTCAAAAAAATCCATAATATTACAGTATTCAGATATTGTCAATAATTGCAAATTTTCGACCTTTTTTGTTTTTCATGGTCGAATACTATTAAATATAGCAAAGCCTGTTCTACTGATATCAAATATACGTAAATCACACATTTAATACCTTCAGCATGAACCAAACAAGCCACATATAATAACAACCTGAAGATTGATTAATTATAACAATTTTGCAGAAATATTGTAATTTAATATCTTCAAAAATAAATAAGTATCATCAGGAGCAAGATTTTTTTTTTTTGGTGAAAACCAAAGTTTTCTTAGTTTCGTATTGCATGCTATTTGTAAGGAAATATAAAATTGATACTATTCTTGATTTTCAACATTGCTTGTTAATTTGAATATAAACACTAAAAAGTTGATGATTCCTAGATATGTAGTAGACTATCAAGATGTAAGTCTACTTTTGGCGGGACGTTCCGTCTTTCAGGACACGTTCCGCCTGCACTCTGAGCAGGACGCTCAAAAATCCGCTTTTTCATTATCAAGTAGCAAATTTGGCGCGGTAGGTACTTAAAAAAATTGGACGAGCGATAAAATCAATTCCTTACATTGCAACTTCCTTTTGCAAATAATAATATATTTTTGTCGAATATTGAATAATTGTTTATCTTGATAGTACGAAAGTCACTATATTCGGAAAAACAGATCGGGCAACACTAATCAAGAGATGCAACATATTTAAAAAAAAATACATTTAAATATGTAAACTAATCAGTGTTTCAATTTTCATGCAAACAATCATTAAAGATTCATTCACAGTTTCCAAGTTTTGTTTTGCATTCTCATCATCAATTTCTCATATTTCTTATAATACGTGTTTTTTGACTTTTCCAGAATCAATCGCATTCCAGCTTGTTGCACTAATTTTAAATCACAATAAATAATTATGAAATACAAGAATAGTATAAATGCAACAATATGACGTCATACAAAACAATTCGCTTGGTAAAATGAATTCAAGTCGAAATGCTGATACTTTCAAGCTTTTTTTCATGGAATTATGATGCAGGAATCATAAAAAATAGATAAGAGTTTAATTTTTTGATGATCCTTCATTAAAATTTTTTGTATGATGAATTGTGGCCATGAGATCATGAAAAATCCTCAAGTGAAAAAACTACTGTAAGTTTATTTGGACGTTTCGGCGGCGAAATGGTGGACCATGCTTGTCATGGTGATCATGACACTGTATTTTCGCTTTTTCATACTTAATTAACGTCTAATTTATCCCAAATTTTATTGTATTTGATGTTAAACAACTATTCTTCAACATGATGTGAAAAATAGCATTTACTGTCAGCTGATAATGACGGGCCGTTTCGACGTCGAAACGTCCAAATAAACATACAGTGGTTCTTTCACTTGAGGTTTTTCCAGATCCCATGACCACAATTCATCATACAAAAAATAATAAAAAATAGTTTAAAAAAACTAAAAGACATGCTAAAAAGGACAAAATAATGAAATTTATTATTAATGTTTAATGACTGTCGAAAAACGTGGGGCGCTCTGCCGAAATTATTTGCAAGTACAATTTCCTTGAATAACCGTGACCAAAAAAGCATTCCACACTTTTTGACATAGCGATTGAACATTAAGAAAAAAGACTACATTATTTTTTCCTTGTCAGTGCACTACGTATTTTTTTTTAACTTCTCTTGAAAAAAATTCCCTATAATTATCTTAACATATTCATACTCTCATCACTGATTTACTGACTCTGTAACGCTCTAAGATAGATATATAGATATAAGTCAGATACAGCACCAAATTATTATAGACCGTCAGATAGTCGTAAATTTGGGTGCCCCATTTTATTTTCTCTGCCTTCAAGAGTTTTGATAAGTATGTATATTTGGAGGATAATAATGCCAAAATTAAAGCTGGACCGTGTGGCCAACAAAATAAAAATTAATTCTAAATTTTAATAAAAAAACATGTTCTGATCCAATTTTCTCGCTTCTGCCATGGTTACTAAATGAAATTTAGGGAAAAAAGAGTCAGCGGAAAACGATAGGTAGAAGTGATCCACTTGGCCGAGGGTTTGGAATGAGGGCTTTATTGTGCAAAAAAATTATATCAATTGTTCACCTTTTTCTCGTTTCTGACATTTGGCCATATGAAAGTTGATATCATGAGTATCTCGTAGAAACGGATGGCATAAGTTTTTCGAATGACCAAGTCAAGATATGCACGAAAACATTCAAATTTTCGCAACATGTTTTCGTACATATCTTGACTTGGTCATTCGAAAAACTTTTGCCATTCGTTTCTTCGAGATACTCATGATATCAACTTTCATACGGCCAAACGGCAGAAGCGAGAAGAACGTCAACAATTGATATAATTTTTTTGCACAATCGAACCCTCATTCCAAACCTTTGACCAAGTAGATCACTTCTGCCTATCGTTTCCCGCTGACTCTTTTTCCCTAAATTTCATTTCGTAAGCATGGCAGAAGCGAGAGTATTGGATCAAAACATGTTTTTTTATAAAAATTAATATTTTTTTTTATTTTGTTGGCCACACGGTCCAGCTTTAATTTTGGCATTATTATATTCCAAATATACATACTTATCAAAACTCTTGAAGGCAGAGAAAACAAAATGGGGCACTGAAATCTACGACTATCTGACGGTCTAATACGGCAGTCTATGCCTCAAAGGTAAAGCGTTGGTCTATGGTTCGACAGGTACCAAGTTCGAGTCGCGTTCTGGTGAAATTAAAATTGTCATATTTTGTTTCTTTTATATAGATAACCATTCCATCAATATTATCCACCTAAAGCACCATTAATCACGTTTAATGTATTTTATGTTAGTTTCAGGCGCCTTGCATACTCCTAGTTATTCAATATAGACCAAACTCAAAAGGACCTTTTAGTCCATATGCTATACTTATCTTAGAATAATAATTTAAATACTCTGAAAATTTGGTGCAATAGCCCCCCAAACGTCAGGTTCAAGAAAATAATGGAAGTTGGTAATACTCTGTGAAGAATATTGATGTAAAGATTGAAATAATAATAAGACGTATTGTTCTGCACTTTAATTTATTGCCAAAGCAAATTTTCTTAATAAGTGACCGGTTTCGGCAATTCAATTACATTCTTCAGGCCGTTATAGATCTACAAATAATATGTCAGCTGAAGTCAAGATATAAAATAAATTATAAAATATGAATTTTTACGAGTAGGTCAAATTTTTTCTCCAAATATTTATACCGAAATTATTACTATTATAATTAATTTCGAATAATGTATATTGCACGTAAATTAGAAAAAAGAAAAATGAAACTAGACTCTCAAAAAATAGAAATCAGATTTTTAATCAAGTTCAAAAACTTGGTGAAACAATTGATTAACTAGAAAATGATTAACGGAAGGTCATGTACTGACCTGAGCACATTATCATAACAAAAGTTCAATTCATTTTGATACTAATATGGAAGACCGCATGTCAATATATTTTGTAACTCACGAGATATTGACGTAAATAGTAAATTATAAAATTCAATTACTGACATGCTGCTTATTCTGTGCAACAATTTTCAAATTTCAAATAGGTATAGTTCAGCAGTAATAATCTTTATTTTACCCGAAACTAAGTGTGTGAATCAAAAAATATCATATTATTATATTGTCAGCGGTTCTTTACGTGTGCAAAATTTCAAATTATTCTGGCGTTTGGAAAAGGGTAACATTCAATTTGAAAGATTCTGTTACATAGATACATCCATACAGGTCAAGCTAATAAAAGCGTGTTAAATACACGTGTATAATTGTCTTCAGAGTACTTGCGATATTAAAAGCACTCCGCTTCGCGTCGTGTCCTGAAGCTTGTCGTGCGTATCATAATAAACTATTCTGTTTAAATTAAGGTCGCATGGACCCATAGAAGTCCTGTGTATATAGTTACGATTATGAATGTGGATGGATTGCTAATTAATGTAGTACGGTGTCTATGTCAAGCTCTTTTCCGGAAAAAAGCAAAATTGCATAAGAAAAGCTGCAATGTTTGAAAGAGGCTATTATGCACCGATATGTATCTTATAATAAAAAACTGTCGTAAATAAAACGCTACAAGTAGTTCTAAATTACGAGAAGATAAAACAGAGAAAGGAAAATTATCTGAACAATCCTTCCCTAGGCATTATAACTCATCCTTCCAGCATCATGAAACATGGAGAGAGCATATTTATTTTAAGGAAATGTAATTTAAATTTCGTATAATTAAATTGTTATTTAGGTTTACGTTTAGGTCCGGCGGAATAGCTAGTGCGCGGTTGCAAGGGACTAGTTATTGTCTGAGATAAGGAAATAATGTAACTAACTTCGGTAGATAAATTCCGTGTTATCTATGATGTGGCGGTTGTGTTCATTATGTTTACATTTAATGCTATTGTTGAGTAAATTTCGCCTTAATTTCACTGCGTCTAAATCTATTAATTACTTCAACCTTACCGTAATAGTCCTTATAGAAGATATAACTTGAAACTTACCTCAATGGTAGAAACTATTTTGAGATACAATTACTTGATTAATCAATTTCACATGATTAGGAACAAATATGTTTTTTCATATCTAATGTCAATCACAGCCAATTTCAAATAATAAAATTCAAATGTGATTTTTTGGCAAGCTTATAGCAGTCACCGAAAATTCGTGCTTATAGCAGTCATATGTACCTTTTTGTTCAGGTTTTTATTTCGGAAATTTATCTCTTATCACATTTTGGTCGTGCTTGTAGCGGTCACTATTCCCTCTTCATCATTTATTAATTTTCACAATTTAATTTAGTTTAATTGAATATTTTTTATTTACTGGCTTGATCCTTAAAAAAATACGCTTCTTTTGCAGAAGCTTTCAAAAGAACAAGATGTAGATCCAACATGAGGAGTTAAGTTAAGTTAAGGAGCTAGCCTAATTAATCAATTAATGGAAAAATCACTGTTTTGTGATGATTTTGTGCTCCTAATACAGAAAACAAATTCTTTGACGTTTTAAGAGCATACTAAAGATTAAGTAACCAGATTTTTTTCCGGATGGTTTTTCATAGTGGTTCCAACTAAAATAGACAGTATTTTAGTATATCTTGAAGAGTTAAGGGTGGATTGAATTACTAGGCGTGTGAGTTGAATGAATGTGCGAGTACCTGTGTTGAGGTTGTGTGATGTGGTGTGAGTTATCCTTTACCTTCCTTGCCATGATAAAGATAAAGAGCCTCACGATGGTGAGCGGCTTATGCACTTTATTCTAATTAAGAAGTAGATCCAAATTAAGTTGCAAAAATAAATCAACAATAGGAAGACAACTTTGAGTAAAAAGCCTGAATTGAAGGGCAATTTTATGATGACCACTATGAGCACGACTGCTGAGAGCATGGAATCTGTGATTTTGGAATGTGTTTCGTATGGTATCTTAACATTTTACATGATTATAATTTTTTTTTTTTTGGCATATTCATCAGAGTATTCCAGGCTAAGATATTAAGCATATGTGTCCTGAATATTTTTAGAATATAATACAGTGAGCAAATCAATTATCTATTTCAAAAAAAGTCGGTACTTGCAAAAAATCGAGTATGCGTGAAAAAACAATCACTCGGAAAATTGTTCCTGAGTCGTTAGTCCTTCCTTCAGGCATGAATCGCTCAAGCGTCCAGTTGGCATGCATGACTGGCTGATATGCTATTGAAGACTTCCATAAAGGATCTCCTTGCAACGCCCGGCTTGAATAAAATGGATAGTCTTCACACGATGGATTGTGACAATTACCTTTCTTATCCTAAATCAATCAACAAGTACCATGAGAAGTATTTTCTGCTTGGCATTGAAGTTGAATAAATTTTTTGAGAATTGATAGGTGACAGAGTTCTTTGTGAAATTTAGGTTGGAATATATACATGCAAAAGCTTAAAGCTGGTTAATAATTGAAGAATTGCTAACGTCCACGATGGGGGATATCATAAAAATATTGGCAATATGATTTTCTATCTCCTCAAATGCGGAGGTTACAGCTTTTGCTAATGCACGAACTGTCAAGTGACTTCTGAAATACTGCGGAATTGTCTGACCTGGCGACATCGCGACGCTAAGGCATACCTATTCAGGTTACGTAATTTTTCCAGTTAAAAAAGAATGTGCCTCAAAATATTTTACTCCACTAATGGATCTTATGAAATATATAAATATTCACATTGCTGGTACGTTTCTATAAAAGAAATTTTCCAAGTAGAAAGATCATAATAATGAATTTGGTGGTTGAATACTTGAATGTGTGTCGTTATACACGGCTGAAGTAAATACTTCTTATAACAAATTAATCGAATGAACAGAAAGAGATGTTGATCCTGTGAGTAATGGAAAGGAAATTTGAGTTAAATTAGTAGCTTGTAACATGTTCATCAGCCATGTTTAACCTCTTGTGCATAAATAAAATTAACGTCGACACAATAACACTGAGTTATTCACAAATATTTGTGATATCCGTGCAAAAAGCTCCATATAGACGATGCACAAAAATGCTACAGGGAAAAACGTGTCTCTGCATTGCCTTAAACTTCACTTCTTTTCCACAACCGTTTAACGCCTTGCACTTTGCGTTCAAAGCATCTAGAGTTGTATAAGAAGAATCCACTTCAAAACAAATATCTGCTGGTTGTAAGATTCTGGATGCATTTATGACGATTGCCTGTTCCCAGGGTTGCAAGATTGAATGTTTATAAAGGAATACTTGATCCATGAAAGTAAATACTGGGCGTGGTTGCAAAAGCATAAACGGCAAGAGACTGTTGTGAAAATTAAATTTTCACTTTGTTCTATACTTGTAACAGTATTGAAAAAGTCTGTATTTTGTGAAATGAATTTGGATGGAAATTGTGAAATATCGTCTGATGGTTTTGTGTCATCGTAGTGTAAGTTTGATAAATGTGTATGTAATATGATTTCATAATGGAAAAATACGTGGGCAGTGCAACAGTTTGATTAGCGATGATGGCTTCCACGCGTACAATAATCGATGACAATGGTGTCCTTTGTGTCACCGGATATGGGTGTCATATCAGTAATGAATGCCGGGATTGTAACGCAATGCAAACTGTACGCGTACGGAATCGTAAAAGAGGCTAGCGCTAGGTTGACGTTCGTTGCTCGTTTTATCGACGATCCTCGTTCATCGTTCTGTCGTTTACCCACAACCAACACTAGTAGCATACCGACATATCCCCTTAAACCTTACTAAGGTATCTTATCCCAAACCACCTCACTTGTACCTTTACGAACAGCACGAGTATTGCAATACAAAAATACAAATATTATAGTTTTTCTTGTGAGGGGGATTCTAATTTGAACTTCATCTAGATTTTTTTGTTATGAATTCATCAACATTCATCACACATTAATCACTTCCTGATTAGCTGAACGAAAAGTTTTGAGACTTTTACAACTTAAGACTCTTTTAGATTATTAATACTTTTCCGATCAATCACAATTGTTTTATGAATCTGATACTCACTCGTTCACCGATTTGGAGCACTATTGTTTATGAAAGAAAAATTCAGACCGTACAGCTTTCGTCTTTATATCCGTGCCAAATTTCAACTGGATATCTTCATCTTTTCTAGGGAAATTTGGCTATCATAAATGCGCAGACAGACAAAACGAGTGATTTCAAAATAATTCAGCTTTTTTATTTAGGAAAATCGAGCCCAAAAATGCTCACGTTTTGTGTACGCGATCAATCAGTTTCTTGGTCATAATACAAAAGAAAAATGGTAAAATATAATTTATACCATTGTCTGATACGAGTTTTTCAGTTTTGCATATAGAAATGGAAGAGAACAGTAGATTTCAATCACTTTTTTCGAAGTATTTTTCACAAACGTTGATGCATTTTTGCATTCGCTCGAACCAACTTTTGAAGCAGATAATCTACTCGTTTGCTGGTACTGACAAAATTGCATTTATGAAGACGTTGACTGCTTTTTCAGGCGACTGACACCTTTAACTTTTTGGAAAAGCAAAAAAAAATCATTGGGACTTAGGTCAAGACTGTAAGGAGGATGGTTCAACAATTCGACGTTTGCTGCTTTACAAATTTAATAGTCTTGCGAGCTGTGTGCGAATTTGCATTGTCTTGGTGGCAGATGAATCGTCGTTGGTTTCTCGAAGCTCAATAATTATTTCCGACAAACAAATGGTTGTATACCAATCGGTCTTGCAGAGAAATTGTTGCCGTATGACCTGCTTTTTAGACAAATGTCGCGACCATCTTTTTGGGCACACTTCGAGAACGGATGACTTGTGTCGGATTTTCTTCAATTTGAAACACCCAAACAGACGACTGGTGTTAATTTTCAGGTTCATATGAATAAATCCACGATTCGTCACCACTGACGATGCTGTACACGTTTTTAAAGTTGCCTGCTGAAACGATCTAGAATTTTTTGACACCAATTGACCCTAACATCTTTCTGATCTTCGGTCAACAGATGAGGTATCCAACAGAAAACTAATTTCTTCATGCAATTTTTTTGAAATGAGGTGTTCGAAATCCTCAATGATGCTTTAATCTCGCGATATGTCACATGTCGATCTTCGTTGATGAACTTGCGCACGGCATTGATATTTTCCTGAATGACTGCCGTTCTTGAAGGAACTGTCATTAATTCAATATGGAGGTTCATTTTTTGATTGACATTAGCCAGTATGCAAACGACAAAGACTGCCCTCGACCATAATCACTAGCAAAAGATGTAAGAAAAAACCTGATCAGTGATTCAGAATTGACAAATATAAAGTTTTGTTGTTAGATGTTGGAAAACGTTCAAAATAGCTTATCATGCTACGACGTTCAGGCATCCTTGACAATACGATCCCAAATATGTAATGAATTCCATTTCATATTCCACGTATGTAATTCGATTGATTTCATCCCTTGAAAATTTCTTTCCTATGTAATCACATAGTGAATCGTCGGAGTTTCCCTTCCATTGCTTTAAACGCATGTCGCCCGTCGCTTGTCATACCCCAAACCCTACAATAAGAATCCCCAGTTCGCTTATATTTTCTCTACCCTTACAAAACTTATCAAATTATAATATTGTTTGGTGTCTGCTACAACTGTGAGATTCCTACAAGATTTTTTTCTAGACCGCTTTATAGCAATTTGATTGCCCACATCATTTTTGGATAATCTCTCCCAGAATCGACTTCGCACGCATTTCTCTGGTAAATACTAAAGTTTTGATTGTCAAGTTGTGTAAGGTGATTGATTAGCTCTATGACAAACTGGATGCTACATGGATGAAGATGAATTTTGCTATTCGTAAATTAGCGCAGAAAAAGAATAGAAAGAGTAGGGTCCACTAAAAGTAATTATGAATTGGCGGTTGCTTAAGACGAAACGCGACAATATTTATTGCACGCCGGAGAATGGGCTCAGCTTACCTTGTAACTACTCAGTACTCCTTCGTTGGTAATAAAAATGAATTAACAACGCTCAAGATATAAGTGTTGCTATTTTATAATGAATATTTTTGTGAAGCAAAAATATTTAGGGTTCTCTAGAGACCAGATACATATAAATACAGCTGTAACTTTTTGAAGAGCAATATCTTATGCACATTTTCCAGAATTATAACGGTGCTAATTCCTGGAACAGAGAATATCTCCCAAGTTTTACTCATTTACATCCATAATTGAAAACTACATTTGAATACTTGGAGAGTTACGTTACTACGATCTGATTTTAGAATCACATTGATATGATAATGTGGCCAAAAAGGGATCACATTTTGATAATTCAGTAAAAGGGTTAGCGGAAATAATCCCAACGATCTAAAATTGTTTGTAAGATAAGTTTGTCAGTAAATTAATAAATATAGGCACATAATGTGCGAATGGAACTCGCACTTGTCCTTTTTTTGAATTAATGTTTAGATATTAAGAGAATAATATAAAGTATGCGTTTTATAATTTAGTGTCAGGGTTGCAATCTTGCGATATGTATCGTTATTATTTAGCGTTTAAATTTAAAGAGGGACGTAAAGTCCTTGTAGGGAGTTGAGAAGGAACAAGGACGGGTGACCCACAGGAACTGGCAGCGTCTTAGACGGAAATTGTGAGCTGTGAATTATTACTATTAAGATGACATTGCAGCAAAGCGTTTCCCACCTAACTAAATTATTAAGTCCTTCGTCGACGCCTTCTACACTCACTGTTAAGGAGGTAATCGTTTAAGGACATTAAATCACCAAAAATAAAATACTGTATCAAAACTTCGTTAACTCTATTCATTCTGGAAGATTTTCCGGGAGATATAACCACAATTTATGCACGACTTTTCAAGACTTATTTATTAAAAAAAATTCAAAACATGTCGAACGTATGATGTTGAAATTTTGTATTTAAGACTGGTCTAGGGTCTAATTGTGCACCTCGAATTATGGTCTTATAATTCAAATTTCTACTTGTAGAATCACATCTATGTTAGAAAATATTGCAAAAAATATAATAAACAAATCAAATCATCTCGGAGACTCTAATTATTATAAGATAGGGCAGCTTATTATACTAATAATACTTATTTACTCTGGAATTGGGTAATATTCTAATTAAAAGGAGGCAAATCTATGTGTAAATAATATTTGTTCTTGTAACCGCATCATAGTCTTTTTTTCTAAGTCAATGAATCATTATTATAGAGCTCCACAATAAATTTTTTGTAGCTGTCAAATACTATTCAATAAGATTTGATATATCAGAGGAAATGAATGATAATGAATGAAAGAAAAAGCTGATTCTTCCGCAAAATGATTATATTTGTGCTTGTCTGATAGGTAATAAAGTTCTCCCCAAGTAACCGTATTTCTTATTAGAAGTTACTTGTGGCTGGACCTTCGTTGGATTGTATCTCTAGGTCTACATACTCGTACGTAGACGTATGTTTACGCTGTAAGTTAAGAGTGAGGGTGAAATGTTGATAGAAAAGAGTAGCCCCACATAACGCTGATTGTGCCACGATCAACTAGCAACCCCAGACTCAGTAAATAAAGCGTAATCAAGCACCCAAAACCCAAACCGGTTGATTAGACCTGTAAGTTCCTGTCTGAGGCCTAGACGCTGAGACTTTGTCCCCAACCGACAACTTTACCCTAACTCACATAATCGCGGTTTTTACTATTTTTCTTCCTTATATACAGAGAACTTATGACAGAACGCGAACATGAATTATTCAACATATAAAGTATTCTTTGTGCACTCCTACTTCTCTGATGACATGCCTCTAAATCCCCATATATGTAATAAACAAATAACGCAGTATTCAAATTTAAAATGTGTGCGGGAATACTTTGAAAGAGAGAACAATTCTTGATCATTAAAATATTCTGAAAAACTGCAAGTTTAATGCTACCACATAATTATCAGATCTGTATAATTTCAATTATTTGCTAAAATTGCACGTAAATTCATCTGGAACCATGTAAAAATGGTAATGTATTTATTCCACTTTAGCTCATACAGGAATATGATAATTCAAATTCTACAATAACTTATCAGACATCTAATATTTTGAGCAATATAAATATATAATAGAAACGAACTTTCACATCAGAATATAGAATCATTCAAGAAAAATTCTGGCTGCACAATCTTGATTGTTCTACGCTGCTCTATAAATGCAACACGAGATATATAAGCGCATGTGAAAACCCACTCCGAGTAAGTTGGTACTAGAGGTCAGTCGTTGATAAAATGGAGCTGTGGAGGACAGTGTGAAATAGATATAGCAGGTGTTAATAAATGTTAGTTTTCAAAATTTAGTATAAATTTTTTTTTGTGTCTTAATGTTTTTATTCGAATAAATGGACTTCGATTCTAATTTATTTGGAAGAAATGTTAATCCCAATAGACGTTACAATATGTTATCTGAAATAATATTGTTCAATGCAATTACTTATAGATGTTGTGATACATCAAGATTCAACTGGAATACGAAACTGACGATATATTACAAAGGATTCTTAGCTCCTTCCAAAACTTTCGTCAATTTTTTTCGAGATATCTGATTAAAAAAGTGCTACTTCTTAATGCAAAAACTTCACCCAGAAAATATGATACCAAAAAGCTGACTAAAATTTCGATAGGCTAATGTACATCTTTGACATTTTCCGCGATATCCAAGTATTTGAGTCACTTGTAATGCCTCTTTTTGGACGCATTCATCTCATCAGAAACAGAGATACCAAAATCCGATTTAAATAAAGAAAACAAAGAGATTTAAAGACTATATTGTCACAAATATGAAATATCTTAAGTATGCTATTTATTCAATAATTTATTGTAACTACGATCCAAGGTAGCATTCGAAAACACTTTTGAAAGCTAGTTTATTGTTGCAAAGTATTCAACTGTCAGACATTTGAATGCTAGCTCATTGCTGCAAGGTATTCAACTGTTAAACAATTAAATGCTAGCTTATTATTGCAAGGTATTCAATTGTGACAATAAAAGTGACGGTCAGCGATTCTATTATTGTGCAAGTCAATAAGTCTACTATGACCTGTTAAATTATTGAATCACAATGAAATTTGTGATAAATTGGTGTCAGAAGTGGGACCCTGAAAAATTACTAATTTATTTCAAATTTTATTGTGATTTAAATTCAATCTACCGAGTGCATTATAAGTGTCTGCCACACTCGTACCGGGTAAAAGGCGTGATTGATATTTATTTATTTTATTTTTAATAATTGAACAGGTCATGTACACTTATTGATTTCACGATTCGTTGAACAATAATAAAATCGCTGACCGTCATTTCTCTCACCAGCCCACGGGGCTTTATATATATATATTCTTTTACAACAATGAACTAACATTCAAATGTCTGATAATTGAGCACCTTCCAACAAGGAGCTAGCATTCAAATGTCTAACAACTGAACATTATCTAGATTGTTTTCGAATGCTCACTTAAATCGTTGTTAAAATAAATTATTAAATAAATAACAAACTCAAGATATCTCATATTTGTGACAATATAAATTCATCATGATGTTTTAATAGAAAAGCTATAATGCTACCTTTTAATAATGATCACAATTAAAAAATGACTGGAATACTATATAAATATATTTTTGGAAAGATTAATTTCATAATACGTCGATTCTTCTGCTCTCGATTAATTTATCTCTCGAGATAAATGAGATACGAAAATTCGATTAGAACAATAAATATACATAACTAAAACTTCTGATCTTAATCCTTCCGCAGTTCTTTCCTTATCGTTGTGCTTGTTGTAAAGCAGTGTATCAAGTGTAAAATATATCACCAAGAAAAGGCTTCATAATAAACCTGCCACCCTTCATCTCAAAGAAAGGTTCTCTTGATATATTGACTGAGAATCTTTGAGATATTTGAAGCTTTTTTCGCTACCTGCTCACTTCTGGACAACTCAATAACCTCGAAAGAATGATGATATTTTATCACGATTTGTGTGGGGACTATAATTATATCTTTATCTTTTTATGTCTCATTTAGTTGAGAGATGACAGCTGACAAGAAAATTATTATTTTCAGTTGTGGATAATTGTTATGTTAGTGATAATATTTTAATAGAAGTATGTATTTCTTTGATGAACAACTATATTTGTAATATATATACAAGTAGTCAGATTAAACATACTATTCCAATTCTTATTGTAAATAATAATAAAAATATTGGATGTACGTTTGAATGGAAGGTTTCTTATCATAACGAAGACTAGATTTGCAACACGTATTCCTACGTTAAGAGCCTAAGAGTCCTTAATACCCAGCCTCACTTTTATTTTGACCTTATAATAAAAAGTACTCATCACTTTTATTACTTTCTAAAGGAATATTTAACCAAATTCAAATTGTCATGAGTCCATAAATATGTCAATGATCAGAATATTTCTCCTGAAATATGTATAGGTTCCTTAATGTTTCAAAATATTTGCAAATTTCCTGATATGCTCAAAATTTCTCCCATTTGATACATGTTATACGATTCTGGTATACTGAATAATCCGAATTATTTTCCGTAGTTTTTCAGAATCGTATGCTCCCGGATTGTGTTAAGTCGTCCCTCCATAGACAAGTAAAAGACAGATAGATGTAATCCGAGCCTAAAATTGAATTATTTTTACTCTGGGTTTCAAAATATATTTGTTTAGATATCCTGGAGATCACAGTACAGCTGTATCCTTGTGTCCATAAATACTTGTATATTGTTATAGATTCTTGGTAACAAATCAATAAACAGTCGCAATAAACTGAAATAAATATGGTTTTCAGATTGTCCAAAACTGATATTTTACTTTTCGTTGAAGTTTGTAGACAATGTTCGATGATTATTCAAAGATTCCATTTTTTATTGATATTTCAATTGTTGAGTCAGAAGCATCAGAATTATGACTAGATCTTCAGCCCCAATTTTTCCAATGTAAAATTACATTTTGCAGATACCAACTATGTTATCCGATAAAATGTAAATATTTTCAACAAAATCAATGATTTGAAAACACAAAATCTAACTGAAATAACCCTTAGTACCCTAGTTAAATTTGCTATTCAAATATGTTGGTTTGAACTTAATCTATTTACTAAAGCCACCCTTACATTACATATGTCATATAATTAGTCTCCCATTGTGACTTTATAATTAAATCATTAATTTGCATGATATAATTTTACTAACCAGATTCTCGAATACCACAAAAGTTCAATTACTCGATTAGAATCAGCGATATATTTACCGAATATATTCAAAGTTAAAATGAATTTGTTATCGTAAATATCTCAGTAATAATCTTACCGAAATAAAGTGTATTTGAAACGATTTGATAATGATTATGCAGCGAATTTGATTGTGTCCAAGTGCGCCTCGAAGCGACGAAGAACACTGTATCTTTTAAATCTTTGGTACAATCGGCCGTAAAGGTAATTTGTAGATCCGTAACTTGGTAGATATTAAGAGACATTGGACACCGCAGGCACAATACGTGCGCTAATGATTTTATGAGCAGCTGGGCTAAGAAGAACAGAGACGGTCTGAAACTACCCCTAAATTCTAGTGAGTGTCGCAGTAAGAAAATTGTATCAAATATTCACCGCGATAACTTCTTCTATTCAATAAAATTATCTTAAGAAAAAATAATTTCGTAGCATAACATAATAATATCAAAATATTTACATTATTAAAAAGTAAGTATTGTGAAACCGAAAAAATTTACATATCAAAATTTTAATGGAAATATCTATTTTGAGCATCCCTGAATCCGTTTTGACTATTTTCGGTTTGATGTCGGTACATATGTGCGTTCGTAGCTCGCAAATCTCAAAATCCATCGAACGTATAATGTTGAAATTTTGTATTCACGACTGGTCTAGGGTCTAGTTGTGCACCTCGCATCATGGTTACAATCGTCTGTACCAGAAGTGCACTTTACTTGAAACTTTATTCGAGTTTTTCTAATAAATCCAGAATGATCAATCGTAGGATGTTGAAATTCAGTATTTGAACTTGATGTTCCACCAGAATGGTTATCTGCTATTTTTATATGAATCAGCCAAGCCAGAAGTGCACTTTATTTGAAACTTTTTTAAATTTTTTGCATAACTCTATAATGATCAGCCATAGAATATTGAAATTTAGTGTTTGATTAGCCGTAGGATATTCAAATTCAGTATTTGAGATTGCTGTAGCATGTAAATGGTTATCTTCTATTTTTGTACCAATCGGTTGAGCCGGAAGTGCACTTTATATAACAGATTTTTCGAATTTTCCGCATAAATCCAAAATGATTGAACGTAGAACATTAGAATTAAATATTTAAGATTATAATACCATCTAGATGCTCATATCCTATTTTCATCAAGATCGACAGAGCCGAAAGTGCATTTTACTTGACAGTCTTTTGGAATTTTTCGCATAAATTCGGAACGATCGGCTGTAGAGTATTGAAATTTAGTATTTCAGTCTCCTATAGCATCTGAATGATTGCCTACTATTCTCTTAAAAATAGAGTGAACCGAAAGTTCACTTCACTTGGATCTTTTTTTCAATTTTGCGCATGAATTCAGAACTGTTAGCTGTATTTCGAAATGTTGTAGCATAAGAATGATGATCTACGGTTTTCACAGCAACCTACTGGGCTGAAAGAGCACTTTACTTGACAGACTTTTAGAATTTTTTGGATAAATCCAAAACGGAACAATGGAATTTTGTGTTTGATTATCGTATTATTATATGCAAAAAAAAATATCGAATGATGTACGAGTAAGTCACGTGATGTTCACATCAGATTTTTTATTCTATAGAAGAAGGTTGTGAATATGCAACTTCAGAGTTGTAATTCTCATTTTTTCAAAGAAAACGCCATTAACTCCTTCAAACTCGGAATATCATTTTATATCAAAGGGCTGCTGATATCAAATGAAAATGCATTCAAGGACTCATCGTTTGCTAAGAATTTTCTCAGAAAAAATTGTATGTGCAGTGTTGCCTCTTGCTTCAAATAAATGGCACTCAGTTATTTCCCACCTTATACTTCATTCCCCATTGAGGGTTATTTGTTACCACACTCGTTTTGAATATTGAGGAGTGATCATATTTTGTATCACAAGGATAATTCTTCGAAATACGAATTGCATCAGTACAAACTTTCGTTTCCCAAAAAAAAAATATTCAAATTTTGTATCTATGTGTAGATCACAGGCAACGTTCTTCAACTCTGGAAAAAATTGGTTTGTTGTAGTTTGGATCTTTTCAAGGATAAAATTAAGAATATTAATTTGATATTCCATAATGGTTTGATTCATGCTCAATTTTGATTTGCTGGAATTAGTACCATAATTTATAAACAGTAGCTTTAGATGTAGATGAAATTATTTGTGTAGCTGTAGGTACACCAAATTTGGTAGATTAGACATTGCAAACATTGTGTAAACTAAGCATGTACGCAGCCCAGCCATCATATAGACGCGTGATAGTTTCATAGCTAAATTTAGTTTCTCTGTGAATTTTGTGAACCTGTCATTAATCAATTTGTTGGATTCTGTCTAAAAGTCAACTAGAACTCTGAGCTTATTGATTGTCAAAATATGAAAATTGAAGGATGTAGAAAAAATAATCCTTTTTTGACAAGCATTTTGACATTTGGATAACAATTTTCGTGACTCGGTAAATCTTGTTTCGGATACTCTTGTTGCATATTACTACAATGATGTATTTTTATAAGACCATTTATAACGAATTGAGATTAATGTGGATTAACCTAAGTTGCGTTGGATCATTATTAACTCAAATTTTAATAATTTACTGTATAAAAAATGGATATTTTACTAATTTATTCTATTTTTGGATCTTGATCATTTTTTATCCATATTTCTCGACGATTCAAGTTTTACGAACCTAAGTATGTTTGAATGGTAATTTTTAAAGTTATTTCCATTCTTCCTCATAAATGTGTGTTATTGGTGGTGTACGGTCCTGATTTTGAAATTGTGTGGCGCTCGTGTTGCCGTTATGCCATTACCGCATTCGGTCTTTCTAAATCTGCATTAAATACTCGCCGGAGGACATGCCAACCAATCCACGATCTACCAACAGATTTACAACGTTCCGATTCGAACTCTAAAGGTAATTATGTACCAATTAGAACCTACACTGCATAGGGATGTGAACATAATTGCACATTTATTTATTTACACCCCGTAGATGTAGATACACAAGAGGAAGACAAGATACATGAGATCATAAAAGTAATCCAACTAAAAGCCATTAACGAAAATGTCATTTAACAAGATTGTTTTGAAGCATGAGAATAGCTTTTGTACTCATTTCCAGGGTTCCGTATCTCAAAATGATATAGCAGAAGGTGTTTGTCTGCTTGTGTGTCTATCACAGTCATATTTGTCTGAATAGTATAGTTTTACTAACGCGTCAAAACTTTGTTTCTATTAACTTTGGGGCTCAAAATTACTTCTATCGTCGTGCAGAATGTGCAATAGATCTTTTCAAAAATTGGCTGAATGAAACCCTTGCCGCATCAACGATACTCGCTCTTATGAAATTCTTCAAATAATAGCTTTCTGTTCTTCTAGTTACTGTATTGCAATGTAGGAGAAAACAAAGATGCAACAGTGAAAAATCAATTTATGAAGAAAATATGTAATCCACAAATGTTTCTGAAGTGCTTTCGTTTAAGATAAAACTGGCAGATGACACGCGAATTACGCGCATCGTTAAGCAAATCGATTGCAAGTTAGAAAAAGAAAGAAAAAAACTCCGAAGAAGCTATTAAAATTCCATACAAATTTCATGCTTTACAAATAAAAACAAGTGACAAGAGACTGAGATTTTTCAAATACCTGAACACCGCTAAATTCAGGTATCAAGGCGTAAGGGAGAAAAAGAAGATCAAAAATAGTCAACTGGTCCCCCAATTTCTTTAATTATCTCCCCTACATGTTCACTGTTCATCACGATATTATAATTACATTTGTCCCCTCAATTACTCGTGTCAGCAGCAAAATACATAGGGTGGACTTAAAAATATCACTTTTAAAATGATCCTCATCTCTACTTCGTTAAATCATAAGAGATTAAAGGAAATAGAACAGTTTATGATAAGAATGACATATACAAGATACAGGAGAAAACTTACATAAAAATTTTCAACATTGTATTAAACTTCGTAATAGAAAGTGGGAAATGATAATAAAATAACGTGGCAAGAGATCGAAATTTCAGCAGAAAACTTGGAATGTTTTATTTGGACGTTTCGGCGCCGAGACGGTCTGCCATCATCAGCTTATGTAGAAGTTGATAAATTACAAAAAACTGATTTTATAAATCTTTCGACCATAAAGTACTTTCCGTTAAATGAGTGAAAATTTAAATTTGAGTGAATTCACAGCGGCAAGTAGCATTACCCGGCAGCGCAATTGTATAATTCAAGTCAATAATATGAATAGGAAATTACAGTTTTTGCAATTATTGAATATAGTGACTTGAATGAATCAATAATGACGACTATTATGACCCAATTTATTGTCATGTTCTAATCAGCGAATGCAGTTTTTTTGACAATAAAAATTTCCTAATCAAGTTGAAAAACAAGAGTCGAACAGAATAAATGATGTCTGCAAACATTTCCACTTCTCGCATTTCAGCTAAATTGCCCAAACCATAATCTGTTTACCCTTATGTTTATCCTTATAAACTTGAATCCTATGGCACGCTTTAAGAAAATGTTTTAAAGGCTTAGAGCGTGCAATTCTCTCCCTTTTTAAGGCCAGCAGGGCCTAAACTCAGCGCTCCCCAATGAAAGCTGTCATTGTACTTCCCACACCCTACAAAAGGCAAGGGATCTTATTCCTTGATATGTTACTGTTACTGCGTTAGTGGGTTATTGCCACTGTCCATGACTTCAATTCAATTAGCATTTCATTTAAAATTTCTTTGTGAATTTTTCTGCTTTTGTGCATTGCTACAAAGTGGATATGCATGTTCTAAGGCTGTGAATAGAGAACTAATATAATTTTATTTGTAAAAATAAGATTCCAAGGAGCTTTTATGAATTTTTTCAAACAAAACTTAAATTCAATTTTCATCATTCACCAAAGAACAAAATTTCTTACAACCAGAAAAAAAAAAATTATACAAAGTTGAAATATTTCAAGATTTGCATCCACTTTGGAAACATACGCAAATTTTTGATATTTTTTCAAACACACGTTCGTTTTGAAAACAAAAACTTAGAAGAATCCGTCTTCCATCTGACAGAATTTGACCGTACTCTGCCCGAATTCCATTATTGGTATCAGAGAACTCGTCAGGCACTAGCTCACTCGATTACAATGTTGTTTGTAGCTTTGATCATACATTCGCAGTCCCAACAATCGGCGATGCCGCACGCTTCTGAATTTCGCTGCGCGCGCTTGTTGTCACATTTTGCGAGTATTTTCCTGTTCGTTCGATCTCTATGATTTCTTTATTGCCTCACGTGTCACTAAGTGACGGTGAATGGTTTGTATGCGGTTGCCAACTTTTATTTTTCATTTTATTCTTGGCTTGTCGTCGTATCCAGCGTCGATTTGAACACTCCGTTGAAAATTCTTATGCGATCTTGTTGAAACAAAAGCTAATCTAGTAAAATCATTCAAAGTTCAACTTTGACTTCAACACATTATCCGCGTAACTTAAGATTAACAACACATTTGGCATGAGCGTACGTCAAACCACTACTGACTACCACATGCTTTATAGGAACGTATTTTCGTAACTCTCGATTTCAGAGCAGCACCGGCTACCATATGTATATTTTGGTAAAACGTGAAATTTGATTCATGTCAAATAAGATTCATTTATTGCGAACTCAAATTTTGTGCAAGTATTAATTTCTTAAAATACGGACCCACTTGCTCAAATATTCCATTTCATTTATTCAACTAAAAAGAGATCAAATGCAAAATATAGACACGATACAATTCACATTCCACAAAAATACTTGAATAATTTAGATTCGACTAAGAGCGCTTGAGTCGTCTTTTTTTGGTTCCTTTTAGTAGAAAATTTGATCGTTTCCTTGTACATTGTAGTTGAGTTAAGATTTGTTTGATGATTTATTTTAATGAATTTTATGTAAACGTTTTGGTTATTGATGCAACCTCATCAATATATGGTATGTTTTTTTTGAATTTTTTCATAAAATTGATTTCTTTTGCTTTACTATGTTGTTGGGTATGATCTTAAAGGCACAATTATCAGATATATGTTGCTTTTTCTCCAGACTTTTTCACAGATTTTCAAACACAAAATCTCATCGTTCCACAGTTAATCGTTTTGGATTTACCCAAGAGATTCTAAGAATCTGTCAAGTAAAATGCGCTTTTAGCCAAGTTGGTTGCTATAGAAACAGTAGGTCATTATTCTTATACTACAACATTCCTTAATACTGATTCCCGAAATTCTACGACTACCAACAGATCTGAATTTATGCGCAAAATTAAAAAATAAATTCCTACTGAAGGGCACTTCCGGTTCAGTCTATTGTTATGAAAATAGTAGGCAATCATTCAGATGCTACAGCAGGCTGGAATACCAAATTTCAATATTCTACACCTGATCGTTTCGAATTTATGCGAAAAATTCCAAAAGACTGTCAAGTAAAGTGCACTTCCGGCTCGGTGGATCTCAATAAAAATAGAATATGAGTATCGAGACGGTATAATCGTCCTAAATACTGAATTCTAACAATCTTTGTTCAATAGTTTTGGATTTATGCGGAAAATTCAAAAAATGTTTCCAATAAAGTGCTCTTCCGCTTTAGTCGATAGCAATCATAATGCAGGGTGTACAACTAGATATTATAAAAGTGCCTAATACAAAATTTAAGTATTCTATGACTGATTGTTTAGAATTTATGCGGAAAATTCAAAAAGTCTGTCATATAAAGTGCACTTCCGGCTCAGCCGATTGTTACAAAAATAGAAGATGACCCTTGAGATGCTACAGCAATTTCAAATACTAAATTCCTGTATCCTATGGCTGATCAATCTGGATTTATGCGGAAAATTAAAAAAAATTCTCAAGTAAAGTGCACTTCCGGCTTAGCCGATTGCAATCATAATGCAAGATGTACAATAAGATGTTATAGAAGTTCTTTATACGAAATTTTAATTTGCTATGGCGGATCATTCTATATTTATGCAGAAAAATCAAAAAAAGTTTTAAGTAAAGTGCACTTCTGGCCTGGCCGATTCTCACAAAAATAGCAGATAATCATTCTGATATAACATCAAGTTCAAATATTGAATTTCAACATCCTACGGTAGATTATTCTTGATTTATTAGAGAAATTCGAAAAAAGTTTCAAGTAAAGTGCACTTCCGGTACAGACGATTGGAACTATAATGCGAGGTGCACAATTAGACCCTATACCAGTCTTAAATACAAAATTTCAACATTATACGTTCAACCAGTTTTGAGATTTGCAAGTTACGCACGAACACACGCACGCACGCACGAACATACGTACCGACATCAAGCCAAAAATAGTCAAAATGGATTCAGGGATGCTCAAAACGGATATTTCCATCAAAATCTCGATAGGTGAATTTTGTCGGATTCACAATACTTGTTACTTTGTGCAAGTAAGTAAAAAGTGCGAATAAAAGACAACATATGCCTATCTACTATCGTGTCTTTGAAATTGTACCCAACAACATTGTGAAGTAAAAAGAAGTCATTTCATAAAACAAGTGTAGAGGGTGTACCATACGCTGATGATGGTTGCATCGAAAATCGAAACATCAATATAAAAAATGTTTAATAAATATGATTTATAATACTTTAGATATGCACGCTTCACTTTCTGAATCTGTGTTGTCAGATTATAGAAGCACCTCTTTGTGAGCGCTACATTGTCCAAATAAACCCAGACGCTTGAATTTATATTAGAAGGATTAATCTGAAAAATCTAATTTGAATTCAAGCGTCTGGGTTGAATTGGACAATGTAGTGCTCACAAAGAGTTGCTTCCATCATCTGACACCATAGACTCAGAAAAGTAAAGAATGCATACCCTAAAATATTATAAAACATATTTATTCAGAAAATGAGTCTTGAAAAGTTTTTTTCTTTTTTAAAAATGTTTGTTTTTGCTTCAATATTTCAAACCAAAATTCGGCTACATTTCTGGTTCCATATAATTACGAATCCTTGTTAACTGAGTTTAAATATCAGATCGTCGATTTCCAACACATTGATCTAAACCTAAATCCTCAATACATATTTTCTTCAGAAAAGTCTTGCAATAAACGCAGCTCATAAAGTTTTTGACTTCAGCAAACAGAGTATCATTTTCAAGAAGGAGAGAATTCATTTCATCTATGTAAATAAGTTTTTTAGGACAACCCCAGTTACGGACATAATTGTACTACCTTTCAAATCGATAGCTTTGTCCGTTCCAGTTAAAATTGAATGTGACCAACGGACGCACGATTTGAACAAAAAAAAAGATCCGCTTGTATTTTATAATATATATGAGTTTCAAAATTTCAAGTGTTTGTGGAATGGTGCTCGTTGTCCAGAATATAGAAGGTAAGAAAATAATTGTGTATAATTCCATGTTTCAGAAGCTCTTTGTTCACAAACTTACAGGCTATTGTTTCAAATGCATTGTTCATCTTCTCAATAAGACAATCTTCTGTTTGAATAGTTAAAACAAATGACACATTAAATAAATTAATCAACAGATATGTCTGTGATTCGCGATAAGTACAATATGGGACGTGAATCACAGCAAATTGAAAGTCAAAGTAAATGAATGATTTCCTCGGTCATTTCTGAAGGGTCACCAAGTAGATACAAATTAAGATATTCTAATTGCCCGAACCCTTGCAAGTGGGGAACGACTGTGTGCATGTATGTGTGCGGATGTCACCAGGAAGACTAGCAAGAGAACAGCAACTCAGTCTTGGTAAAATGTAGTACACTCTCGGAGTTTTATTCAAGTACTCATTTACTAATGAGTGTACGTGAATACGTAGGGATATGTGACACAGTGGTTCTGAATAGGTCACACTTTTTAGTATTCATTATTTCTTAGACATATATGAAAAAAAATATTTAGTGATTTAGAGTTTACTAATATCCTTATGTTTCTTGTAGTTTAACAATCAGTAGACTACCACAAAATACAAACTGGTTGATGAAACTGACAGAACTCCCGCAATTTTCTCAACAAAAAAAGAGTTTTTAATCTTATTAATATTAATAAGATCGACTGCTTACAGTAACCTCCTATATGTCATCGTATTGCTTTATAATATACAGGGTATAATCAACATAGAACATAAAGAAGATGACCATAAATACAATTAAAAAATTATTCTTTGTCTGGATAAGTTGTATTGCTCATTTTGGTCACATCCTCATCCTGGTTGAGAGTCACTTGTGCGAGTATACGCATAATCCGACATTCATACACGATGTTGAGATAGTAGAGATAACAATTTTCTGAAACACCAATGCAGCAAAACCAAGTGCCTTAATATACAATTCCTGAGGGAGTCATCTTCGGGACCATTCTGTTGGGTATGTGGTTCGCTCTTTCCTCTTAAATATTATCAGTTTGCTTGGAGATCGGCCACGCTGCTAACAGTTTTGTGATTTTGCATACGTATGTGTTAGGAAACATGTAGTTAACAGCGCCCCTATTACAGATACAGGTACGCTGTTCGTTGCTCGCTCCTTCCAGCGACTATTTTAATCAACTTCTTCACTTAATATTATAATTAAAATGTATAGTCATCTATTTATGCTGGTAATTATCGATTACGACCTGAAAAATTGAGATAATAGAAAACTCAAAATAGCTTAGACAGTTGGAGTTTTAATGTGAGTTTCAAGAAACATCTATTTTTTCTTCCGAAATTATGGGCTTTCACCAGCTCAAGCGTCCTTTTGAATACTGTGCCCAAGGACTGATCGAGCTAGCCTGGATTCTCGGCATACTGTAATTTGTTGCACTTCAAAGAAATACTCAGTCTCAATCAAGAAATGAGGCTACAATTAGGGTGGATTTGACCACTAGAAACTTGGGCAACATAAAAAAAAAATCATACTTTCCACGAATTTCTCTGAATGACGCAGGGTTAACATTTAGGACAATAATGAGGACCACTATAATCATTGAGCTAACTTGGAGACATTGTACAATCTCTTCCCATTCTTAAATTCCAAAACTGAATAGGAAAGAATTACAAATTCAGACATCATGCTGGAATTTATTCAATATTTAGATCAACCTAGTAGACATCGTAGTGTTAATATTAGAATCTAAAATTAAGTTGATTGGAATCAAATTTTCTTCTAGCCTGGGTTCATTCTCTTTAGAAAAATAAGCTCAATTTGACTATTACGTCAACCTGAGTTCTAAAATTTACTCGTGAATATCTCAAAGTCTTAGGCCAACCTGGAAAACATCGTAGTGTTCATATTTATTCTTAGAATCCAAAGGTAAATTATGGGAATTTAATTTTAACTACTTGTTCTTCAGGGATGACATGAGCGTATCCTCTTTAAATAAACAGATTCGACTTAACTACGCCAATCCAGGCATTATAGTAGAGTGCTGGAATTTTTTTAATTTTCAGGTCAGTCTGGTACACATCCTAATGTTCATATCCATTCTCAGAATCCAAACTTAAACTGATGGAATCGATTTGTTTTCCTGTCTGGATTCATCCTTTTCAGGATAATAAGTTCGACTTGACTATTACGTCAAGCTAGGCAGTATCTAGAGTTCTGAAAAGCCTAGAAGACATTGTCTTATTTATACTCTTTCTCAAAATCTAAATTTTAAAATAAAATGGATTCACATATTCGTACTGCCTGTTCAACAGGAATAACATGAGCTCATCCTTTTCAAATAAACAGAATCGATTTAATCATAATACTAATTCGGGTATTATCCTAAAATGCTGAAACGCTTGAATTTCGTCCATCTGTAGACCAACCGGGAAATCGTAATATTCAACTTTCATTAAAATCTGCTGGAGTTAAATTTAATTACTACCTATTCTTTAGAAATAGCATGGGTTTATCATCTTCAAACCGGTTTGACTTGACCGAACCCCAATCTAGGCACTATTCCAAAGCACTGGTATTCACTCTTGAATCTATTCAATACTTGGGCCCACCTGAGATACATAGTAGTGTTCATACCCATTCTTAAAGTCCAAATTTGTTTACTTGGTCGGAATTACATTTTTATCTATTCTCAAAGTATAACATGGGCTTATCCTCTTCAAGCAAACAGGTTTGACTTGACTATACCACCACCTAGACTACTAAGCATTATTCTGAGGTGCTGAAAAATATTTTTGAATATCTTTAATGTACACGTTAATCTAGAAGAATGTTCATTTTTATTCTTAAAATTCAATATTATATTGGAGGTAATCAAATTCTCTACGAATAGTGTGGGCTCATGCTCTTCATACGAACAGAATTAACTTGACCATTACACCAATCTAGGCACTGGTCTATAGTTGTGAAATTTACTTTAAAATCTCTTTTATCTTTAGATCAACCTGGTAGGCATCATTGTATTCATATTTATTCTCAAAGCCAAAATTCGTTAAATAAGGATTTACATATTGAAATATATTACTTTTTATGAACTCTTCAAAGAGTAACGGGGTTGAGATAATGTTCATGCATCATCAGGTATTAACTTCATACCTGATGATGTTCGAAGAACCAAAACTCGTTGACCAGCTTTGTAACGAATTAGTGTTGTGTTTGGTTTGCTAAATTGAATTGTACTTTTCATCAATCTTTGTCTCAAACCCTACTTTGAGCTATCTCAGCCCCATTACTCTCCATAATAGGTAACATATTCTATTTAAATATTATTGTGACGATGAACTTCGGAAATTCTGACATAAATAATTCACATATTCGTATTGCCTATTTTTTATGAATAACATGGGCTTGACTAGGCAATATTTAGTACTAAAATTTACTCTTGAATCTCTCCAATCCATAGGCCAATCTGGGAGATATTCTAGTGTTTATATTAATTTTTTTAATTTAAATTTGTTGAATTTACATTTTTTTGCTGTTCCTGTTATTTAAGAACATTAATTTATCCTCTTGAGACGAAATACCTAGGTAAACATTTACTCTTGAAAATATTAATTTATAATCAAATAGTTGTCATTTCCTACTGGTCATGCTTGGAAAAATAGTTTGGGGTTTATCTTATTGGAACAAAATTAAGATCGTCTTGACCATTACGTCAACCTGGCAATAATGATCATACACTAGCACTACTATATATTAATGTGCTTGGTATAAAACAAAGATTGATCATTTAGGGTTTTGGTCATCCTATTTCATCAAGATATATAACAGAGGCAGAGATGATTTATCGACAACAAAATTCTCTTGCCTCACGAAAAGAACCACGTCTTAAGTATTCGCACGGTACATTTAATCACTCATAATCAGACGCTTATACTTAAAAAAAGGCTCATCCCCCAAACTTGTTACTCTTGAAAATTGGTAAAATATTCTGTAAAATTGAATTAAAGTCTGTTTTCAAGCAATATCCCATTTCTTTTCATTATATGTAGACAATTCTTTACACTAATCCCGTCTTCCTTATTATTGTTGTTCACAGTTTAATATGTAGGATGCTTTTCATAATAATCCTTCAAGTAGATGTATATAGTTCGCACTTACAGACCCTTGGCTCTTGTGGTCGTGATCGAAGAACGAAAAGAAAATCGTGGAACACCGGATCATGATCCGGGATATTGGGGTATTATTATTACTAGACCATTGTACAGATGTATTGGCTACTTGTTGATGATCGACACGACAGCGGCAGCAAGTTGTGTGCGATTCGCGAGCATGCGCATTAGTCGCGAATGGTTTCGCGAAATCTGATGGTTTGGGTTATGTCGGTGACGCGATCCTCCGGAGCCCGGAGCCAACCAACCACGCGCTACGTTCGCGAAAAGAGGGACGTAACACGCGCTGCGCCCAGCCCAACTAACATTACTCCCACGCCCACTCACCAAGAAGAAGAGTCACACACAAGACGAAGTCGTTACTCGTTAGTTCGCGCGAAGATATTGTCCGAGTCCTCTCTGGTGATGTTTGTGTTGTGAATGTGTGGAAGACGTCGTCATTCGTCATGTTGCCGTATCAAGCAGTCGCCATGGACTACGCCGTGTCGTCGTCCTTCCAGCGTCAAACGCCTGGAATAGGCGTCGGGGTCGGTCTGGGAGTCAACATTAACCCAGCCTTCACGCACTCCTGGTTCGTACCGGCGGATCTCTGTGTCCCGTACAAACAGAATCAGAGTCCTCTCCTCGAGCCAGGGCATGTCAATCTTATTATATATCGCTTTTTTAATCACTCATCATTATGATCTATTTTTTTACTTCACATTCTTCTATTTATCCCTGTATATATTTCAAATTGCTTGATAAGCCCAAAAATGACAAGTACCTAACGCAAGAAACTGGAAAGAATTTTACACACATTTTTTCCAGGCTCCTATATAATAACAACAAAATTGACATTAAGTTTTATTGTTTAAAAAAAAATTCTATAGAGGATATCAAAAGATTTAGCAACTTTTAATAATATTCTCGGCCTAAAATTGGCCCAATTTCACAATTGACATTGTATGCAGATACAAAATCATCAACTTATGGTAATCTTTAGGTAAGATTATTTCAGGCGACAGAATTAAGTAATGCAAAATCTAAGCAAATATAATTGAGCTTCCAATGACCTTAAATCCATAGTACCAAAATACTGTTTACTTTTTAATTAAGCTGAAAAGATTGTATACTGAAATAATTATTTAGACAGTACGATCTTTTTATCAGCAAAAATCTGTTATTAGTCGAAAATAGATGCACTGAGAAAACTAAATTGCATCATTCAAATATTTAAAAGTAAGTGCTACCACACAAGTGGTGTTCGTTCAATCAAATATAATTCGATAAAGATTTGTTCTACAGCCGCAAGTGTTGAATTGCAAGATCAACCATCACATCAGCTTTATCACTCCATGTTGTCAGAAATACCACTATAATTGCTATTCGTACCACTTAAATTGCTACCCTTACCACATGGTTTTCTCAGTGTGCAAAGCCGCATTTAAAGAAGTCGTCCCTCATAAGGATGCACCCTGAATTATTAATTCAAACAGCCACTATTCCATTCTGGTCACATGTTGCACTACCTAGTTGACATTGGCCTTTATATCTATATATAAGTCTCCAGAATTTTGAAGGCTCTCGACCAACTTTCAGAATCTTAATACTCACATGTCTATCACAGTTTTTTTTTTTTTATAGACCGTTTGAAATTTGATGTAATTATTGACCAAATACAGAAGTGATTTTCATCAGTTTACCGAAGGGTGACTGTTTCAATCGAAACATTTATTTAACGTCACTGACAGGACTTCGTTCACATTCTTTCATCAAAACTACGAAAAAGTCATAATGTTCTGAAATTTCAAATATTGTTCTGAATAAAAAAATATCAGCATATGCAAATTTCTACTAAAAATTATGAACTCATCATTTTTGTAATTAGGGTCATTATAAAGAAAAAATAATTTTCTTTACAACCGTATCTGCAATAAACATCAAATGTTTCAGGCAACGTTAAGTAAATTACTGTTTCCTGCTCCGCCATTTTGTTGGAAATAAGCACTTAAAATTCAAATTTACTTTTAGTTCATTATTCTAAATTACCAAAAATTCATACATATTGCATTTGTATTTAAATGTGAAAAGAGACGTGCATATATTGCTAATTTCAAAATAGAGGGCATTTGACTTCTTTAATGCCCTATCAAAAAGTAAACAGTTTTTTGGTAAAAATATATTTTTAACAATTTCTCTCTGGCTTTAAATCATGACGTACCCTCAGCCATATTATCTGATCCTTAGAAGATACAGAAAGAAGATAAATGACCAATAACTTAACCCAAGATAAATAGTTATTGATACTTGCACCAGATTTATATCTTTATGATTGAACATGAAAATTTATTGGAATTTTAATGTTTCACAAATTTACCTTTCCAAAAATAATATCGCAGTTTTAGTCAATAATTTTCATTCTGCACATTAATTTAGGTAGTATTGATTCTGAATCAAATTATTTTGGGTAGTTACCAAAAACCTATATCCAAAAATCAGAGCGCACATATCCAATATTCGATCCTCTCACTTCCAACAGCATTATCAAAATATTTAGAGGCGCGCTGTTGTGCGGTACGAGCGATAACGTTGCCAAGTCAGAAGCGCACTATCAAACTTCTGAATACGGACTAGGTAATGATTCTAAAATGGGTGTTGCACTGCTAGGCGAGAAAATTTTACTTCTCGACTTTCTTTTCTCGAATATGCAGACTATTGTTACCAAAAAATAATGTTGGACTGCTAGGTAAGAAGATATTGCTTCTCGCCATGTCTATTTTCGAAAATGCGAGCGGGAACAATATGGGAAAATGAAATACGAGTTCTAGCAGCTCTCGCGAGACTCTCGTACGAGTAACCAAGCAAGAATTTCAAAAATAAGTGCAAGAACAATATATTTTATATTTTGTTTCGTCTAATCTAATGTGCAACACTAATAAAATTTGTCCATTAGGCATGTATCTAGAGCAGGGTGTAGATGATTAAAATCATTTGATTTAAATCATGATTAAAATCAAGTGATTTTTTCAATAAACCCCAAACTTGGAGAATTCTCGAACATTACATACATTCTCACATAGGGGCCCAACGTGTTCCAATCCGGCACTCATTTAGGTTGCAGAAGAATCAGTTAGATATTGTTTTATATGTGCTCAAAAAAATCATTTTTTTCGATAGCTTTCTTGATAGTAAATAAATTTTAATCACTACAAGAAATCTGAATAGTTGATAATAAATAATCATAGAAACAACAAATCAAGTTCTGTACCAAAATTCTAGAGCAAATTTGGAGTTGAAATCAATAATTTCAAAAATCGTTGACAAATAATGACATTGTCTGTCGCTCCATACTAAATGAATTAATATCAAAAGAAGAAATATTTATCGCGTTTTTTACCTATTTCCGGGTGTGGTACGCGAAAGTTATCCTGTGTGATCCAGTAGATTGATATTTGGTTTGAAAATCCTCTAATAAAAACTAATCGACGCAATCGCGAAATTATTCCCATTTTCAAAAAAATTAGGTTTTTTGTAGGTCTACTGCATATATGTAATACAGTTTATGAATGCTTGAAACTATTCTAGTAGGGAAAACTTTGCAATGGCCCTAAGAATGTAAATCTGTCCAGCTGAATAGTTTTCAAAGCTGTTATTCTTGCATTGAACAACTTTTCAATACTTTTCTCGAGTTACCAGGGTTCATAAATGATAATTTGACTCAAAATTATTATTCGGAAAAACTTTATTTGAAAAAATTACATTTATGAAGTCATGTTAAAATCATTTGTATTTTGGATTTTTGTGAAGGAAACACCACAGGGAAGATTTTCAAGCTTTGAAAATTTATTGCGACTTTTGAACCAACCGGGGATCAAGCCCGGTTCCCCCGGGACATACAGAACTTAGAACACTTGACTTATGTTCTGACTAAAAACGTTTGCTGCGTTCATTGATTATCTGATTGTAGTAAATAATAATAAATAATAGCCTAGTCTGTAGAAATTATTGAATCAAATAATAGTTATTAAAAATACAAGTGCAAAAAGTTATTTTTAAATACACGAGCGACTTGATTAAATATACGAGCGAAGCGATTGTGTTTGAAAGCTCCGTGAGTACATTAGAGACTTTTTACACGTGTGTCTTACAATATTTTATCTTCGATCGACCTTGATTTCGTTCATGAATATTTTGCTCTCTGTCAATATCACTTTGACGGCTAGTATTTAGTGTTGAAGAAGAGTTTCAAAATACCCTTCTCCCCAATGTTTGAAATACTGACAATTACATTAAAATCGCGCGATAAAATTGTGCAATAAAAATTTGATTACACAGTTTTTTATGAAACTCTACTTTTCACATCGGGAATAATGTAAAAAACTGTCACTTTTCATACAATTGTAGATAAATAATATCTTCACGTCAATCACGAAAATTTGATTACACAAATGACTACTTTTCGCATTGAAAATTATGTAAAAAACTGTCAATTTTCATACTATCGTTGATAATATTTGTACATCAACCTCTTCAATATTACGCCATTATTTCAACTTTTTTTGTATAAAAAGTATATTATTGTGGCACTATTGTTATCACTACGGCTGTACCAGTCTTACTACTTGACTTTGCACAAAAAATGAATGTCATTTCACTACGTAAGCGAATGTGCTCGAATTGACAATAATCGCAAAATAAAATTTATTGTACTAATAGAAAACACATGTATATAGCTGTACTTTAGTATTCAATAATTTAAGACATAAGAGTATCTTAGGCTCTAGCTTCTAGCAGCTTGTAAAAAAACGATCCATTGATAAATTGTCAAATAAAACTAGATGGTGCAGTGAAGATTCAATCAATATTCTAATATTCATCTAGTAGGTATTTGATCGGATTGAAACAGTAGATCACCTATTACAGATAGAGGAGGGCAACAGAGATTTCCCTACAAATATTTTTTTCTTAAATAAAAGCAAAAACAGATAATAAATGTGTATTCTGTCGTTTGATATGATCAAATTAATTGAGTCGTTTTAAACGAAATGCCATTTGGTACACCAAATTGGTATATCCATGGCCATAGGCCAAAATATATTGTCAAATAACAATAATTGAGTTGACACAACAAAAAAATTATTGATGGAATATAATCTGGATTTTGCAGTAATTTTATACTGAGTAATTATTTCTACTCATACATAAATTGTAGATATTTCTTTCCTAAAGGTTCTAATTCTTCCATTGCATTATAATAAATTGATCTCCAATGAATGATTTTCTGCAATTCAGGGATTTCCGCAATGGGTGATTGCCCAGTTTTCATTTCATCAGTTTGTCTCCGGATCTTACAAAACGGATGTAAACAGTCCCTCCGGAATATTCTTCCGTTATGCAGCAAATCTATGCGCAGTATAGTGCTCGAGAGACATCGAATTTCGTTACGTTCCCAATGATTCTCTGATTGAAAAATACACAAGGGGCCTAGCGTTAATATTTCGTATGAGCGGAATCCGAAATCGTAGAAATTTTCGCGTAGTTTCTCTCGGTTTTTTGCGTGTATTGTTCCCCTAAAAGACGTCATTCTTTCCCTATAATATAGCTACAACCCTCATTTTACCAATCGATCGAAAAAACCATTATAGCAATGGTAATAATTTGGCCGGACAATGTACATTACTTTAAATCAGTTCTGTCGATCTGGTTTTATACAGGATTATTGCAACAGCTGCTGACCGAAATAAATATTATCTATTTTTGACATTTATACGAAAATATAACCACTCAAAGACACTCAGATTTAGACAATTCCGATAGAAGTCCGCTTATTATTTCAGCAAGTCAGAACACAGAACTGTGGCTCTGTTCACAAATTATGGACAGATATTTAAATAGCACTTATTAACAAGGAATCACAAAGCAATGATAGTTTAGAACGAATGAATCGGTATCAGCTGACTTACGCAGTGCTACCAACATGAATGTATTATTGATGGTGGTACCTGGTCATACGGCTTGAACATGAGGAGTTTAGTACACCTTTCTCGGTTGTCTCGGGCTAAAGTTTGATCCCACAAGCGCACGGAACGCAATTCGGTACTAATAAGGGATTTTTTCAAGAGTCCAAAAGCTAACGAACCTATTTACAATCATTGCAGTAAAATGAACTGTTTCAGTGCCACTGACTAAACTTAATTCAAACAGTAAGTCGATAAAAAATCTCTTAAAAATTGTGCGCGCTGATTCAAGTCACAAAAGTAGGATCCTCTTCATAAAATTTACTTTACGCATTGCAGGGCTACTACTGCTACCACTATCAATACACGTGCGGTTGTTGAATTGCCCAACTGAATTTTTTTTGGCGACTTGTTGTTTGGTAACGAACAGTCATTTGTTTTAAATAATAATTATAACATGCATTATTTGTGCTGTTTGCAGTTTTGTTGGTTCTTAATTAGGGTCAAAATATGGAAGTCGATGATATTAAAGAGAGAATTGGAAAAAAATTGGAAACTCGCCACTCTATGTACATCTGTCATCGACCCTTTGTTGAGTTATGTGTAAAGTATATCAGCTAGTGCTGTGTTAAATGTCTCGTTTTTATTTTTAAAGTTACTATTTATTACCGTAGAAAAAATCTTATATGCAATACAAGTGTAAACAAGCATTATGACATTCGGCAAACAATTTTAGTGAGTCGGCTAAGCCTCATCACAAAATATTTTGTCTCATGTCATAAAGCTCAACTTTACACTTTTATTGTCTAAATTACTATTATGAAAAACGGTTTGCGTCAGTCTCATTTAGAAAAAACTTGAATATGTCTTCAGGATTGTATTGCAACCATCATAGCCTGAATAAAGTCAGGTCGAAGAAGCACACATTCTTTTTTTTCTGTTGTTTGCTTAGTCAGTTTCAATTAAATCAAAATATAAAAAACGGCTGACACTCGCTTTGATAAAAAAAAAGCTTTCATTTATAGAGAATAAGGAGCCTCACGCTTGCTGCTGGACCAATTTTGCTAAAAATTTATATCTGGATTCACAAAAAATTATCAACGTAATTTTTGAAGATTTTACTTGAAAAGTGCGTACTCTGTGAATTGCTACACACACCAGAAAAAAATATTTTTGTATGATTCGGGCCTGATGATGAACTACTTATTAAATACTACTAGAAGAAAAGTATCAGTACACTTAAGCTAAAGCCTGGACTACAAAAGAATCAGTAAAAACGGTCCAACTTCTTGTAGTGGAAAATTACAGAAATCAGTTCAGAGATAAATTTCTAATTTTGAGACAAATGACAACCATGTCAATGAGATATTTGAAAAACAAACGGAAACAGAGCTTGATTCGAATCTCAAGTTGTGAAAATTTTTCTCAAGAAAAAGGCAAATGAGGATTGGGTACAACAGTTATTACTTAATAAGTTATTTGTTTCATGGTTTCTAGTACCGATTGATTTTGTGTTACTCTCTTCTATGCTTCTCAAGTGTCAATAACAAATTAGAAAAATGTGGCTATATGGATTGGAGGACGGTAAAATGATTAGTATGTGTAGAAGAGTCTATAGACTTGTGAATAGATGGTAGGTTGAAAGCAAATGATCCCAGGGGAATAATGTGGTGTAGCATGATGCCTTCACAACCAACACTTCCGAGTTCCGACATCTCGATCATTCGATGCGCCGTGCGTCGCGATGTGGAACGAAAACGGAGCAGCGTCCTCTCGCCGTGTGAAAACAAAATTAAGGCGAACTTTTGGTCAAATTGGTTGAAATTGGCCGACGCTAGTTCACTCGTCATTCGTGTCCGTAGAGAGTTATCCCCCGCATTTGTCAGTTATTAGGTTATCTGAACACTGAACGCGCTGAACACTACTGAACACTGTCGGCTCGCAAGTCGAAGCGCTGAAAAAAGGGACGAGTACGTTAAATAAAGAAAGCGTCGATTTGCTCTCTGCCAATTTACACAATTTGTGCTACCGCTGTCCGACGAAGCTAAATGTAATATTCGCAAAGGGAACCCAATGTAAGGGAGACTAGCCCTTCACTGTCTCACATCATAAGCAGGACTCATTCAGCTGTGAGCAATCAGCTGTTTGTAATGCGAATATATTAGGCTGATCACTGTTTTCTCTAAAAATAGACACTCTACCTAATTGGAAGAAAATTTTCTGCTAGTTGTTAAGTTTTGGGTGCGTTAAAGACGTTTGCACGGAATGTGCCTGCTTCAAGGGATGCAAGATTGAGTTTTCATGATCGAGTACTTATAAATGCATTGATTTATGGAAGTGAATGCTGGATGTGTATAATGCGTTTGAGATTTTCGCGTGGTGTTGTGTTTGGGGTTGGGAAAAAAATATCAAATGAAAGGTTTGTGACTTAATTGATATGATTGTTATTTTATTACGTATGAAGAAAGCTTGTACGAATATAATAATGAATGTGAATGAAGCGAAAGAGATAAGTTTGGATAATGTCTTAATTATACGGTAAAGTAATGGGAAAGAGCTTTGTACTGTGTTGTCATAAAAAAATTACAAAGTAAATACGGAGTTTGTGTCATTTGGTTTCTAATCCATCGGATTTCGTAGTTTTCTTTGTATGGATTGGAATTTGTGATCGATTGGTCCGCGGTTTACGATAAGAGTGGAGTCCTGTCGATGTGAGACGAACGTGAAGAGTTCTATTGGTTTCATGAGCGCCAAGAATAGATCCCAAGTGCAGAGTGCTGATGCTGACCGAAGTCGGAGACACTGGACATCAATTCAAACCATCTACTTTGCCCGGGTTTACGACCAGTCGTACCGGACGGACGACGAACACCACTCTGTCCGTCATGACCTATGCGTGCACCAACGTGTCACACTAATGACTGCCGAAAGCCCGATGGTCCCTCTGGGAGTCATACGCCCTACGTGGACACTTACACTCTACCGGAGACAATGAGAATTTTTATATATCTACTTCAGACCAGACTTCTAAGGTGGAATCTCAACATTCGACCCTGCAGTCGATATTCTAAACAAACTATTCAAGTTTACGACATCGTGTCAAACAGTGGTTTACAACATCTTTATTTGTTCCACTAAATCTTATGTTTCCAAATGTTGTTGTTATTAGCACTTTATATGTGCATATTCTTGAACTCCATTCAAATATAGCCAAAAAGATAAGATCAAATTTATGGGCATCTTTCTCGTTCAATTTGTTTCTGAATAAGAACCTTCTGAGATTCGCATCCTGTTAATAAATATTCATAGGGTATCTACCATTAGCAAGGCTCACATTAACTTTTAGACCTAATTTGGGAAATAATAAGCACAACAGAAATTCAGTATCCATGAAAGCTACTGGAAAAATAATAATTAGATTTGGAATCTATTATCTAGAAATGTATAATAATAATGTACCTTGACGAAAGTACTTCAATAGTGTTTAAAGTCAAAGGTTTGAGTATTAAATTGAGAATATTTTCCAGAGCCTTAGAATCATATTAAAATCAATATGCTTATTCTCAGAAATAAGCTCCCATTTCCACTTAAAAAAAAAAAATGCACAATATGCACAATTTCTTGTTAAAATCAAAACCGGATTGTTTCACAAAATTAAAAATTCAGGAGTCGATTTTAACACCATTATCCTGAATAGGACGACAATTGTGGACACCTGTTTCGTCCTTATTAGGACTCTTCAGTACAGTCTGGCAAGCCTCAGACAGTCGGATTTGTGAACCGCAAAACAATGAAAATGAAGTTGACACATTACTAGACTGTACTAAAGAGTCCTAATAAGGACGAAACACGCGTCTACAGTGTCCGCCCTATTCAGGCTGAATGTGTAAAAGCCGACTCCTGAATTTGTAATTTTGTGTCACTTTGATTCAAAATAATATCAATCATGAACAAACCATGAATTTCTCATAAAAGCTCTATTCCAGAAAAATTCAAATATAGAAAGACAAGTTTTTCGCAATGATAATCAGATTACTACTTCCTACAATTTCTAATTCATTCAAAGAATATATGTTTCAAATGGAAAAAAAGCACAAAACAGCAAATTCTCGTTTTGTAAAATTCACATCAACTCTATTCAATTAAATTAAGCTAAAAAAACCAAAATAGTGCTTTCTTGAATGATGGAATGCAGTCGTTAACTGTGACGTAGTTATCGCTGTATTCAAGCATAGTACATGTCAATAGCATTTTCGTCAACTACTGTAGTTGCCTGTAAATACCTCAAAATGATGAGAGCTAACCAGGTTGTTGAATAATCTAATTCTTTTTTGATTAAGAGGGTCACTTTATTCGCGATTGTGCAAGTACAATGCCTTAGTTTTCGAGGAGAAAGTGGTACGTCGCACGTTATCGCAAATAAACAATTTATTGCCTCTAGTCCGTTAAGGTCAGTCTCAATTTGATCGCTTTGTAGCTCGACTGGTGGACATTTCATTTTGGGATACGCCTAATCATCATCTTTCGCCGCGATAGCTATGCTCCAGCCTGCCACTTTTCACTTTTATACATCCTTGGGGAACACGCGAGGAACGCGGGTCTGGGGTGCCGTACAGAACTGAATCCTCAATCCCGAAATCCGAATTCCCTTGTCATTGAAGGTATGGAGCCGTTATAGCTACAGTTCTCAAACTTCCAACAATTAAAAAATCCAACTTACAATGGGGGCTCCCTCTTCAATCGAAATGCATGTATAATGAGGTCATTAATGAATAAAGATATAGAAATTAAGATTATGTTACGTCACTGGTATTCAGTTTGAATTTTGACGGAATGAGTCATGATACAGCAGATATAGTAACTTCTATCTGTCACTCAAAAGAATAATCTATCTTATCACCTCTACGACCCGTAAATAATGAGGATAATAATAAATAACTGCATTATATATGTCGCAACCATATTTTGAAACTGGCTATCTCATGTTCAGACAAATTGCAGTTTGTCTAAATAGAAGAACGCCGCATTGTAACCGTGCGTCGCGTTTTTCAAAGCACCTGAATAACGTACTTACAATTTAGGGCTTGATCCTGTAATAGGCGTTTCCTTTGCGCTTTTGCACAAAAATCACATATAAGAAATAGATTTTGCCCCAAAATAAGTTTATTTCACTCTTCTCGATTGTCTCGGGCTTAAGTTCGATCCCACAGGCGCGCAGCGCGATTTGGTACTATTAAGGGATGTTTTTCGAAAGTACGAGCGAAGCGAGTTAGCCTACAATCAATTTATCGAATTTTTTGCCGGTTAAAAATTATTCAAATTGCAAGGTGCGCCTGTTTTAGGCCTTTTGGAGTAACAATAGTCAAAATGTGTGTGAGAACAGTGAGTTTCGAGAAAAGTTAAATGTATGATTCAAAAATTTCTATGACGAGCAGTCCGGAACACTGATCGACAAATAAATGATTGCCCACAATAAAACTATATGTTTGCCGCCGCTTTGTGGAACGTATAGCTATCACATTTCGTCGGAGCGCTATTTTGCAAACCGGCTAGTCGTCTTGTTATATACGGCATGTTTTACAACCAAATGATAAAAATTTGTTTATTTGTTCTACGTTTTTATTTAAGCACTGGAAAAATTGGAGTACAAGATAAAATGAAAATAATTTAGAAATAATCTATGATTTGTCAAATGTGTCTCTTAAATTTAATCAAAATGATACAACCTATAAATTTATTAGTCCCAAAATTAAACTAATAATTGTAGTACGTAGAATATTTCTTATCCAGATCAATTGGAACTAGGGGTCATCTATAGAAAATAGAGAAAAAAAATCCGATGCAGCAAAATAGAGAAATTTATTTTTCACATACTAAGGACGAAAAATAAGAATAACATTTCCATTAAAACAATTTTGCTTATGATTCACAGTGTGAAGAAACAAAAGAGTGTAGACCCCTAAGTAAAACATTGTCGCTCGCTCATGTGACCGTGTATAAAAAGCTCGGACTCGGTACGTCCGGATAATAGAGAATCCGGATGATAGAGGTCTTGATCAGAAAGGTGACACACGAATGCTGGCATTAAAGATTCGAGTTCCAAGTACGGCATGGTTGTGTTGGTTGAAAAAAAATCTTTCATTCGAACATCAAGTCATTATAATCTAGTCTCCTAGTTAGGCTTTAATGGGCAAAATTTGATCCTATTATGTACAAGAATTAAGATATTCAAAATAAAATATCAAATTCTGGCAACTTTAATGTTTGGGTATCACTGTGTGTTCGAGCTTTACTGACCGACGGCGTAGAAAAGCCAAGGACCGTAGATACGAACTGCGGTCCTGTCGCCTCATTTCCGAATATTTCAATTCGAATCCCACACGAGTAAACTGCGATATAGTACTGATTTTCATTGGCCCTAAGCTATATTCAATTTCGAAAAGAAAATGATAAGAATATTCGGTACTTCGAAAAAAAAAATTTTCCTATAAATTCTCTTAAATATTATTACATAATAATGAACAAAAACTAGCCTAAACCAACAAACTACAAAGAACAGTATATTCAAGAAAATCATACTGACTTTTATCTAAAGCTGGAATCGACTCCATGACCTTCGGATTACAAAGACAGGATGATAGCGAAGAACTTCCAAGTGTTTTAAAAAAAAAAATTACGACCATAAAGTTGATACATTACGCATCACATTCATTTTACGCATTCCAGGGCTATCAAAAACACGCGCAGTTGTCAACTTGCATAACCTAAATTAAATTTTTCTATCGTTGGTCCATTTGTTATACAATCAAAGTTTCAACTTGAGTTTTGTGTTCCTTGCAGTATTGGTTCCTAATAAGAGTCGAAATATGGAATCCAATAATATCCAAGAAGAAAACTTCTATCATCAATAAAGTCTAAATGTCAACTTGTGCTGTGTTGTGTGTTTCTGATTTGCTACTATTTAGAGTCGTTGAAAAAATCTTATATGTAATACAAGGACATTAGGACAAGGCTTATCAAGCCACTAAAATTGTTCACACTCTTGTTTCATAAATTACTATTATATATGCAATACTTTTTTACCTGTCAAAATTAATATTGTAATTTCTATAGACTTTATATCAAAATAAGAGTAGTGAAAAACTTAACGATAAAATTGCTAGTACATATTTATTTTCAAAACAACTGGTGCAGTATAATAAATTACTATAAAATAATAACCTACATAAAAAAAATCGCAATAGAACACCCATAATTATGTGGAATAAAATTACTTACACCACAGTAATACCAACATTGTTATTAACTTTTAATCATAACAGCCTTTTTTAGCTCGATTTATTACCATGTATCCCACTTTTGTTAACAACTCCTGTTATAAAACAATGGAGGTCAACATTTGTAAAATTAATTGCTGATGAAAAACATTTCGCCGAGCAAATTTTCAGCAATATTGCTAAACACCGGATTTCGGTAATGATCCAAAATAATTAGTGAAATTATTATAAAGGCAGCTGCGAAATTACGGTTATTTTCGAGTTTTTAATAATTCCAGCACGTAATATTATTTTGGGTGTCACAATAGGGGTGCTTTTTATACTGGGTGCTGCATTTTATCGCTATATCAAAATGTTCAACGATTGAAAATTGTTCGCCACTATTACTACACTAAACTAGTCAAAAAAATTCAATTAATTTCGACCATTTTCACGATTCTATCATCAATTGTTAACAAATAAGTCATAACTTTAGTAAATTAATTTGAACTGTAAATGTGATTACCAACCATCAGCTACAGATACCAATGGATGTTAGTGAAGAATACACCACAGGTGATTTTTTAGCCACAATGCCACAAAAATTTATTGTAATTGTACATTGATTTTCCCTGATGGCTAGGCAGATGTCAACTGTTTTATATATAGTATAGTAAACATATATAATATTTATATACCCCCGAAATGCAAAAAATATCAAGAATTTAATTAAGTACTGCTTTTTGCTGACTTGTTCACGAATGGAAATAGCATAGTCTACGTCACACATTATTCAATAATTATTTTCTCAACAACAATGAATATTCGAACAATTTAACAAAATATGGATTTTTTCATGTGTTAACATATATCACATAGCACATAATAACTGAGAGAATATTTGTATTCTAGCAACACATTAAAATCTTAGCTTACCTCTGTAATTCTATTTTTGCATACTTTGTAAGATAGGCTAAATTTTTTTTATAACGGCTTTGAGATCAACCATTTGATCTATTAATCATATCTTTATCTCAGATATTTAAAAAAAAAGTACCCCATCAGAGGGAAATTCTAAATAAATACTACTCCGGTATTCAACTTGTGTTTGATTATTTGGTTGGACAATTTGTTCAGAACACTCCCAAACAGCGTCATAGCTAGGGTCATTGGCGCCCAGGGCGGGATTCCGTGAGCCCTTTAAAGGTTGGATATATTTATTAAAATGCTCATTTGGCTGATTGTACCCCTCTGGGATTGCGCACCTGGCACGTGCCTCTGTCTTTCACTCAATTTGTTCCACCAATGCATTTTTTCAGCCAATTTTTTTTTCCACTATATACATTTCTTACTCCCTATTCGTTTTTCCACTAACTTTTTTCCACTCAAATTCAAAATCTGACTTCATTAGCCAACTTCGAAATGAATAATTGGGTAATGTTGTCGATGTTGGACCTCAGTCAAAAATGGATTGGATTTTGGGAAGTTTCTATTGAGGATTATGGAAAAAATAATGACTAGTGAGGATTGGGCTCGTATGACCTTGAAATCATTGTTCATTTTTATACTAATTTCTTCGACAATCTTATAATATTACTCATCTTAAAAAGCTTGGTTTAAGTTACGTTTCCGGTAAGTTTTTTTTTGTTTACTCCCACTTGTCCTGGCTCCAATATGTATTAAATTTTGTGAAAAGTCCCTACAAAACATGAGGGAATAGAAAAAAATAATGACAAGTGGAGGTAAACAAAAAGAACCTGCCGGAAACGTAACCTAAACTGAGTTTTTCAGGTTGACTAGTGTTTCAGGGGAGAGTTCTACAAATATTCATCATCAGATTGTGGCGCCACAGTAACCGTAGAATCCTTTTATTCGAGAAAAAGTAGCAAAAAAATGAAAAAGGCTTGTGGAAAAAAGTATTGGTTGAAAAAAGTGCGATGGAAAAAAAGAGGTAGAAGAAATAGAGTGGAAGAAATAGAATGACAAAAATGGAATGGAAAAAATGTTCCCCTATAATGACTGCTCCCAAAGACATTGTCATAATTTTATTTATAAAAGAAAAAAGAGAATATCCGATTAAGCTTCTATTATTTTTTGCAACAAAAGGACTAAATAAATTAATAACTCTGAAATGATAAATTGATTTTCAAGCACTGATTCTTACTATTAAAAAAGTTGTAAAATTATTCATCAACTAATCTATGTTTATAAATGATATCTATTTGAAGAGTTCTGTTATCTCTATTTTAATTCTGATTTCTCTCTTTGCAGTATTTTGGAGCTTCGGAAAGAAAAAAGCCGAGACGCGGCGCGGTCTCGTCGCGGAAAAGAAAATTTCGAGTTTTATGAACTCGCAAAGATGTTACCCCTTCCCGCCGCCATTACGTCACAGCTGGATAAAGCTAGTATTATAAGACTCACGATATCTTATCTAAAGTTACGCGACTTTTCCGGGCACGGCGATCCACCATGGAGTAGGGATGGTCCACCGCCCAATAAAAGCGTCAAAGGTAAGAATAATTTATTTTTTTATAAATTTTTCAGATTCTCATCCCAAATAGATTTGGAGTAAAACCCTATTAGAACTGATATAATATTTATCGATATTGTTTTTCTCTTAACACAATAAATAGATACATTATTGAATTATACAGGATGTAACAATCATAAGTACATTAATTTAAAACCATTTATAGAGCTCATCAAGTGTGACAATTTTTTCGTATAACTTTTTTTCTGTTAACCCTCTGGCTATCCAGTTGAATTTCATTGAAGTTTTGTCAAAAATTCCACTGTGCGCCTATGGTTCGATCTGAATGTTTGATATTTGTTAGAGGAATGACAGCTGTCGATTAAAATAAGTATTTTGCGACTGAACGTTCATAGCCATGTCTATTATTCATTTGAATCTGAGAGAATATTTATATTTTGGCAATACATTGAGAACTTAGCTCACCTCTGCAATTCTATTTTTGCATGCTTTGTAAGGAATGTTAAATTTTCCTAATAACATCTGTAAGATCTATTATTCCTATCTATATGTCACTGTCGGATTAACTTATTTCTATTTAGAGATTTTAGGTATTTTTTCAGATAGTTAGTACATTTCTAACAAATTAAAATGGCTACAAGTTCATTGCACTTTTACAAATAACAGCTGAGACGGCAGTCGAAATATGTGTTTCCATCTGTGAGCGTTGAATAAATTAACTGTTATTTTCAAATCAAGTCTCAAACATTAAGAGAAAATCATTTAAAAATTCATTTAAAGAAAACGGTGGAATATTGAATGAAATTCAATTCTAAAATTGAATTGAAAATATTACCACAATTCTGAAAGCATATAACCAAAAAATGAAATCAAAATAAATTTGGAATATTGGATGCAATATTATATTATACGTTTTATTTGCTAAGCAGATCAATGCACAAGGCACCTGTTATTAAAACGATTTGAATATAAAGTTTGAAATAAGTATAAGAAAAAACTTGTATGTCATTCATCTGCTGTTCTGGGTTTCCGAAAAAAATAAGTTCTAATACCTCACAGTATTTTCATCATTATGTACGAGCGAACAAGATTTTGACATAGAATACGTTGACCTAATCACAATAATTATATCTATTACAAATAAATTAGAACGTTCTCCTAAACTTCATTATATAGCTGCATGCCTGTGAAATCGCTGTAAGGCATTCTCACAGGTTTAAACTTATGTGATAATTATTAATCGATTTATTGTTATTGCTACTGACTCAAATAATTTTGGGAGCACCAGAACAGCTCGTTGAATTATGGAGGGACAAACATGCGAAAAAAATTGAGAATTTCTTAAAAAAGTTTTCAAGAAATATTGTTGTTCTATTACTCAATAAATTATGTAACATCTGTATATTGATATATTTTCAATTAAAAAATTAAACTCACTTTGATGTTGCCTAAGAGGTTCTGTATACGGGAAACGGATTCTGGATGCCATTTGATCTGAAACAGTTGAGAAAATTATTAGGAAAATTTTTATGATTTATTATAGAAAATGATGAAACACTTAAGGGTAGTTAACAGTTGACGCAGGCTGAAAAGGTTTAGGGCGACAGATTTTAGGGGCAAATTTGGGGGCCGAAATATACCCAAAAAGTATTTCTTTTGCAATTTCAACCAAATTGTTGAATTGTAAAAATAATCTAGGAAATGATAATTACAGAGGCAAGGGTGGCAAAAATTTAACGCCCTATACCAAGGAAATGTAGAAATCCGCCACTGGTTCTAAAGAATTTTCTATACTTGTACGTATATTATTATGAATAACAATTATCATAATTTTATGCACTGTAATCCAGAATAAGCGACATTTATAGTAAAATGCTCATAGTAATCATGTATAATCAACTAATGTCTCAACTTATCTAGTCTTCTCTTGCCAATTCAAAATTATCATTATTATTTATAACTGAAATACATTGCAAGAACTTACCAACGATTGATGAACTATTTTCAACAATATTGATTCATCAGGAAACACTAAAATTGCAAAATTATTGGTTCTCAAACACAATTTTGCCACAAAACAATTGCTAAACGTCAAAATTTGCTTGCACGCCAGAGCGAGATTTCTGCTGCCCTCTATGCTGAACTTAATCAACTAAATAAATGTATGTGCAGAATTCAAAATATATATAGAATATGATTTGGTTCAGTAATTATTGATAAAAATTCTATTTAACTTTAAAACTTAATATTTTGTTTGAAGCTGAGCCTGGATCCCAAAAACTTTTATTTTTTTTACTTACTTGTACTAAGTACAAGGAAGTATTGTGAAACCGACAAAATTCACCTATCGAGATTTTGATGGAAATATCCGTTTTGAGCATTCATGAATCCATTTTGACTATTTTTGGCTTGATGTCGGTACATATGTTCGTTCGTGCGTTCGTAACTCGCAAATCTCAAAACTGGTTGAAAGTATAATGTTGAAATTTTGTATTTAAGACTGGTATAGGGTCTAGTTGTGCATCTCGCATTATGGTTCCAATCGTCTGTACCGGAAGTGCACTTTACTTGAAACTTTATTCGAGTTTTTCTAATAAATCCAGAATGATTAACCGTAGGATGTCGAAATTCAGTATTAGAACTTGATGTTTTATCAGAATGGTTATCTGCTATTTTTGTATGAATCGGCCAAGCCAGAAGTGCACTTTACTTGAAACTTTTTTTTTAATTTTTTGCATAACTGTAGAATGATCAGCCATAGCATATTGAAATTTAGTGTTTGAACTTGTTGTAGCATCAAAATAGTTATCTACTATTTTTGTATCAATCGGCCAAGCCGGAAGTGCAGTTTATGAGTATAACAGACATTCAGAATTTGCCGTACAAAACAATCAGTTTAATTGAAATGATAAGGTAGGCAATGGTAATCTGTTGTCAAATTTTTAATTTTGTCTGACATTTTACATGTCAAAATATTTTTCACTAAATTTCATTTCGTAAGAATGACAAAAGCGACAAAATTGGATCAGAACAGGCTTTTTCATACAAATCTAAAATTAATTTTCATTATGTTGGTCACATGGTTCAGCTTAAATTTCAGCATTATTGAACTTACATACATACTTATCAAACCTCTTGAAGGTATGAAAATCAAAATGAGGTACTGAAAGCTACGACTATCTGACGTTCTAAAATTCCAAGAAAATATTGTGAAACCGACAAAATTCACATATCGAGATTTTGATGGATATATCCGTTTTGAGCATCCCTGAATCCATTTTGACTATTTTTGGCTTGATGTCGGTACGTATGTACGTATGTATGTGTGTATGTGCGTAACTCGCAAATCTTAGAATTCGTCTAACGTATAGTGCTGAAATTTTTTATAAAAGACTGGTATAGGATCTAGGATCTGATGTGCACCTCATATTATGGTTTCAATCGTCTGTACTGGAAGTGCACTTTACCTGATACTTTTTTTGAATTTTTCGCATAAATCTAGAATGATTAGCCGTAGGATACTGGAATTCAGTATTTGAAATTGCGGTAGCATCTAAATGATCATCTCCTACTTTCGTCTCAATCGACTAAGCCGGAAGTGCACTTCATATTACAGACTTTTCGAATTTTTCTCATAAATTTGAAATAATCAGTCGCAGAATATTGAGATTTCGTATTAAGCACTTTTATAGCATCTAGTTGCACACCTTGCATTATGATTGTGATCGGCTAAGCCGGGAGTGCAGTTTACTTGAAACATTTTTTAATTTTCCGCATAAATCCAAAACGATTGAACGTAGAATATTAGAACACAGTATTCAAGATGATAGTACTGTCTAGATGCTCATATCCTATTTTCATTGAGATCGACTGAGTCGAAAGTGCACTATACTTGACGATCTTGGAATTTTGCGCATAAACTCAGAACTGTTAGCCGTAGAATCCTGGAAATCAGTATTTAGGAATGTTGTAGCATAAGAATGATGACCTACTGTTTCCATAGCAACCGACTAGCCGCGGAATGATGAGATGTTGTGTTTGATTATATATATCCAATGATGTACAAGTAAGTCACGTGATGTTCACGTCAGATTTTCTTTCTTTACAGGAGAAATTTTGTGACTTATTAGAAATGATCATTGAGTAATTTAATTATTGTGTATTTATGAAAAATACTAATATCTCGGCAGACTATAATTTCTATAAGCAAAACTGAATTCAGATAATTAATAATTACAAAAAAAAAAAATATTATCCATCTAGTTTATTGAATGAATAATTATACACACATAATATACTTTTGCAACATCGATCAGTAGCAGGTCAACAGTTTTGATATAATATTCGTCAGATTTCAGATTATTTCCTGCCCGCGATTCAAATTATTATTGCATCAACAATTCTGATAGAAATAAAATTGATATTGGTAGCCCTAGAATGCGTAAAATAAATAAAATGTGTAAAGCACTGACTAACGTAATTAATTTCTTTGATATTATCTACTTCCGCATTTTGATCATTAAAAACAAGAGTTTGACAGTTCAAAGAAATTTAATGTTTTGGTAGTAGTAGTCCTGAAATACGTAAACCACTTACTTTACACATATGGCCGTAGAAAATAGTAATTCTAGAACAAGAGTGTAATGCTGAGCATTATGACATGACCGAATATCATAATGACTTTACACTCGTATACATACAAGATTTGTCTACGGCCTTAAATAGAAACTTGCAAAATGACACAACACAGTACTAGTATACATTTAGACATTATATATAAATAACCTAAACAATGGTAGTGTTGTGTGTTTCCAATTTATTCTTGATTAAATACTGTAAAAAGCACAAAACACTAATAGAGAGTTTGACAGTCCAGCATAATTGGATAGATAGGAGCTGCTGCTACTAACATGAATTAGGTTACGCAGTTCAAAAGCTGCACGTGATCTGCAACTAGATTTTAACATTATTATAGCAACAATTTCAAAATGATTATTACTGAAACTTGAGAAAGAATGTACAATCATAAAAAAATAAAATTGTTTTTAATAGCGTTGTTGGTTCCCATATTTTTTTCTTAGAAGTTTAAAGTCTGTCGAAGGGGTTCATTAATAAGAAATTATTTAAAGTAGCTAAATAAGATGTGAATACTGAGAACAAATTCCCAACAGATGTGCATCATACAATTGCTTGTTGAACTGTATTCTGTGTTAAAGTTTTCCCCACCCTCCTTTAGCAGCACCCTTTCATCATGCCACAAGTACACGAATTACGGTTGTAAATTTGCAGAGTTTGGTTTACAATAAGCGCTGCCTAATTTCATCATTCGCTGGCAAGCGAGGAATTGGATTTACTAGTTTAACTGTGCCATACAACGGAAGCGCTGATTAGATTTGCATGTTCTATTACAGAAGGGGGATATTTTTCGCTTTTCGGGTCGCATCATCTACTGTGCCACATTGCCCCAAGCCTAACACCAAATTTAGTTTGCTTCAAAAAATTTCATAACATCACACTAAAAATTCAATTTATTATTTTAGTTTGTTTACTCTTCAAACACAGGATGATTTTATTATTTTTCCCTCTGTGCTCATATTTCGGGAAAGAAAAACAAAACAAATATGTGATTTATAATTTTTTTTATACCCAAATACTGCTATTTTCTATTAACAAAAAAAAAATACCAGGATATAAGCAAACAATGCATCTTACATAATCTACGTCATATGTACTTAAAAATTTATTTTTTATTGAAAATAGTGATAATTTCAATATTCTTACCCATTTCTCAAGATAATTGATATTATATTTTTTAAATTGCTAAAGATTTTATTTGGTGCTACAAGATCCACAGCCTTCAAACTACTGACGACTCAAAGTAACCTCCAACCACTCAGAATCAGTTATGAATTTTTTTTCTTCTAGTAGGGCTCAATTACATATACTGTATTGTACTTATTCGATCGAGTATTTGTTGACACTTGAAGTGTGTCGACGGTAGAAACACAAGAAGCAGGGCAATCTAAATCATTTACAAACATATTCGCTTGGAACAGTCTCAGGATATCTAGTGATTCATTGCTATTGCTTGCTTGGTGTAGGCTTTTATTGGGGAAACGACACAAACGGTGCAAAGACGGCTTAAGCTCTGGGGAATATTCGCTGAACGTCGGAACGCCTGGACTCTAGCCCCGGAGTCCAGGCGCAGCGGTCAGCGCCGGTAGCGGTCAGCGCCGGTAGCGGTCAGCTGCCAAACTACTGATAATTCAATCAAGCTGATTTTCACCAACACAACATTCAATTTCGAGGAATTGTTTTGCCATTTTGACATTGTTTATTTTTCTGACTTGCGGACAAAAGTAAATGGGCTCCCAAATATTTTTCTTTATCCGCTTTATGTGATGTCCTGTCGGCATGTGGAAAGTAAATCTATAATTGTATTCTCAATTATTTGGAGTAGGTACTCGAGTAAATCGAGTCAATAAATTCGGATACCTGATTTGCTCGAGTACTTTGCATAATTGAAAAAAATTACTCAGACATTCTCCAATTATGTAAAAAGCTATCACTTTATGTAGCCCTTTTAATTTTCATTTTGGCGACTTAAATATGCCTTACAAATTACAAAACTCGCTTATGAACAGAACTGAAGTATTAAATTCGTAAAGGAAACTCGAGTCTTAGACTCAGTTTACTTGATTCGAGTACTATAGTTGACTCTAAAATCAGAACTCGAGTCTCAACACTCGAGTTCTGATTCAATTTTTTTTACGAGTACGAGTTCACTAGATTCTGAAAGTAAGCAAATCAGCACCTAATTGTCAGACTCTTCCTATGCAATTTATTGTTTCTACAACCATGCAAAAAGATAGCTCTTTCCACATCGTTGTGAGTAGCATAAGCGCTTTAAATTCATGTTGGTAGTAGCAGCTTTCATTCATTCAATTGTGCTGGACTGTCAAACTCTCAATTACTGTTTTGTGCTTTTTGCATAGTGTTTAATTATAAAAATAAATTGGAAACACACTACTCTACCATTGATTAGATTATTTGCAATGTCTAGATGTCTGTGTTATGTGTTTCGGATTTGTTTTTGCAATCTACTATTAAAGTCCGTAGCAAAAATCTTGTATGCAATACGAGTGTAAAAATGAGCATGATGGCATTGAGCCAACAATTTTAGTGACAAACACTTGACCTCATGTCATATAGCTCAACTTTATACTTATTCCTTAAATTTGGTATTATTTTCTACGACCATGTGTGGAATAAGTGCTTATTGCATTTTATTTATATAACGCATTTCAGGGCTACTATCATCAAAACACGGGTGCGCTGATAAATAGTGTTAACTAATTTGAATTATTTTGGACTTTCAAACTCTCAACTGTACGCTGTGCTCTTTGCAATATTGTTGGTTTTTAATGTCAAAATATGGAAGTTGATGATATCGAAAAAAAAAATTACGAAGAAATTGGGGACTCGCCTTATTTTTCGGTTATTTGTGAAATATAAATGTCAGCTTGTGCTGTTACATGTTTCCGATTCATTCGAAAATTACTATTTGGGGGGACCGTAGAAAAAATTTCGAGCCTATGCAATACGATTTAGGAATTTTATATTATAGAAAAATTTTAAAAAAATTGTTATTACAAAAATACATAAAAACCAAAATCTCGAAGCTCAAGTTCTTACTAGTTTAGCTTATTTTAAAAAAAAAAAAACTATTATATTCACTTCGGTTGCCTGACTGTTTGGTGTAACGCTGAATTCTCAGCAACTACAGCACTTGAAGACTTGAAACTGATACTATATGAAAGCTGCTGTTTCGTAGGTTTGCCCAAACTGCTTGATTTTTAATGAGAAGTTATTTGTAAAAGTATTGCGATGAAATAATCCACAAGCACGACAAAAAATAGAAGAATCATCTTGATAATGAAAGCGCATTTTTGATAGCTCATGAATGCTTGTTACTTAAGAGATTTCGCAAATTACCATCTCCTACAATCACTGAGCTTGAAATCAAGCAATTTAGGCAAACCTACAAAACAGCTGATTTCATTTAGTTGACTATTTGATAGATACATAATTTGTGAACGTACAAACTTAAAAATACCTTTTAATCTTTATTGCTCAGTTATTGACTGACGGGAGGTCATGTGCTGTACCTTAAAATAACAATTTGATCTATATTAAAAAAAAACCCTGAAAATTACCTCCAAAGCTACAGATACAAGAAAATAAGTAACGGGTGATCATGTACTGGCCTAAATTGATTGTAAAAACAAAAGTCGAACTCATTCTGATTCTAATAACATTGGAAACCGCATGTCAATATCTTGTGTAACTCGCGAGATATTGAAATGAATAGTTTCTACCCTAAAATGGGTACTAACCCATATCGGTTCGAAATTTCGGGTGAAAAATTCAATTACTGATATGTTGCTTATTCTGTGCAGCAATTTTCAGATTTCAACTATGTATAGTTCAGCAGTAATTACCTTTTCAATTTTTGTTTCAATTTTTACCCAAAACTGGGTGTATGAATAAGAAAATCTAGAAACTTGTGCAAACCTACAAATCAGTATCTTTCATTTGGTACCTGTTTAAAGTCTGTAAGTGCTGTAGTTGCTGAGATCTCAGCGTCACGCCAGCCAGTCAGCCAGCCTGCCGGCCAGCCGGCCAGCCAGACAGCCAAAGTGCATATAATAGCGTATTTTTTTTTGTAAAAATACGCTAAAAATGTTTGAACTAACAAACATTAATGAACTGCCAAAAATGCGCTTAGATGATCAAGATGATTCTTTTTTTTTATTTCTGTACTGATTTGTTAATAATTTTCCCGTAAAAAATGAGTAATTTGATACTGTTAAACAATTTGGAAAACATTTTGGTTATAATAACTCATAAATTTAAATTATTATTTAATACATATAATGCTTCGAATTTTAGTAAATCCAATTTCAATATAAAAACTAGTTGATTAGAACCCAGCCAAATAAATACATTCATAACTTGACAAAACAAAAAAATTGACTAATCTATATTGTATTAGGAATCAGCTCAGGGCCGTAGCCAGAGTTGAATCTAAAATAGGGCAGTGGTAATTACAAGTAGGGCGCAAGTAACAATTTAACTTGATCTGATCTGGTGAATCGATTTTCGTCGTACATGTGTGAGACAGTTCTTAATTGTTGGGAGAGGAATGATCAAAACATTTATTTATTCACCTATGATCAAGGATTACCTTGTGTTCTTCCACCAGGTGGATAATACTTACGTATTTGTACACAAGGTAATTTTTGATCATTGCTAGCAATGAACTTCCAAAAAGTAACTGCAGCATCAATAGCTTTTTATTTATTAAGGTCTATATTAGATCCCAAGCATAATTTAAAAATACAGAATGAAAAGAAAATTGAAAATAGTAGAAAGACCTTCCTTGAAATAATCGAATCTCCCGATTCTTCATATCATTGAAAATAGAAAGAGCTTTTCCATTTTTTGCCAAGGAATGTCCGTATATCCATCGCAAAATCAATCTATCTGCACTACAGTTCACGAAATACTATCCCTATTGCACTACACTACCAACCAACACCACAGACAAATTCAAATCTCGAAATCTACTTCAGATTTCTTGTCGACTAAACCTTGATTATGCATACCAAATATAAAAATTTAGACTTTCACGTAAACCTAATCTTTCCTATTTGTCATCTGTCAAGAATAGATTCTAAGTTAAAGTTTGCTATAACTTTCAAGTTTCTCGATAAAGTTATTATTAAAGATTTCAAATTATGAACAGTTTACTAAAATATTATCATAGTCGATGGTATTTCTTAAGATAGGGCAATGGTACTTGAAGGTAGGGCATTGCCCCATAATGCCCAGCCCTAGCTACGGCCCTGAATCAGCTTAAAATTGGGACTTTTGATTTAATAATTATATCTGAAAAAAATCAAAAAATAAATTCGTGAAATTCTAAGCCCAAGTACTCAAATGTTATTTCTGTGAAAATATATGAGGCTTGGAATATAATTTGTTAGCTTGAACATTGGAAAACAATGTGCTGGCCACATCTGATTTTTAGCTTATTGAAATGCATGTGACGACTGAGCTTACATCCGGTGTCTCGATGCCAGTTAGTTGTGGCCCCGTATTCACCTGACACCCTTTTTTAGAATTTTCTTTCTCTTTTCTATTTTCTATATTTATACGTCTATAATTATGAGTAACAATTATTATAATTTTATGCATTGTGATACATAATATGTGACATTTATAGTAGAACACGTATATAGATAATGCATATTTGACTGGTCACCTAATTTGTAAAGAAAATCATTGTCTTTTACTGCCAAATTGTAATTATCATAATTATTTATAGCTAAAATATAATTTTAGAGCTTACCGATTGATGAATTATTCGGAGGGTAATACACAGAAAGCGATAAAATCACAGATGCAACATTTCATGTTATACACTAAAAAATGAGACAATTGTTAAACGTTAAACTTGGCTTGCAAACACTGATCTCACTAATATTCATGGGAAAAAATGTAAAATATGGACCTAGCCTGCGCAGCGCTACTGAACGAAACAACACACGCGTCAAGTGCACAGACATGTTTATGCTGATAATTTAATTTGAGAACTTACAACAGTACCGCTATTTTCAAAAATTAAAAATATATTTTACGATAAATAATATTTTTATACCAGGTGGTCCATCGGTCTGTACTTTTCTTTCAACTCGATTATTTTAAATATTACCAAAATATTTTTCGAATAAAGTTTATTCACTAATTATTCCCAAATATTGTTACATATTCAGGAAGATATTTTATTTTATTAAATGGAGCAATTTTATATTCATTTAACATAGATAATTCTGTACTAATCATTTTGAAACTATAACAAATCAAAACATCCTTAAAGAGAAATTAAATATCATTAAAAATATGATTTGTTATAGTTTCAAAATGATTAGTACAGAATTATCCATGTAAAATGACTATAAAATTGCTCCATTTAATAAAATAAAATATCTTCCAGAATATGCAACAATATTTAAGATGTTACATTAAAAATTAAGAAATTGCAAATCATTGGAAAATGGAGCACCCTGTAAAAAATTTTATAGGCAAAAATGTGGGTAATTTAATGGTCAATAAACTTAGTTGAAAAAATATTCTAAAATATTTCAAAATATCCCAATAGTATTGAAATAATTAAGTTAAAAGAAGTACGAACCGATGGACCACCTGTATATCCGATTAGTGTGTTTTAACAAATGTCATTTTAGTTTCTCTATAAAGGATGAGTAATCGCAACCGCTGATTAGATGAAGAAACAGTGATACTGGATGTAATCGGTTGTGGACTTGAGGCCTCAAAAAAAAAAAGTTGTTGACTCTTTCAAGCTGCCAAGCTTTCGGATTGAATTTGATCCTTCCTCAGGACAAACTTGATGAGTTCATTTTGAAACATAGTCAGATTGACGAATTTTGCGTGACTTCATATCATTAGCAATCAGGAACATCAAAACAATTAAATTTGTTGTGATTTTAAGTTAACATTATTAAAATTTTTAATTCTATAAAAAATGTATCACAAGATTAAATTTTGACAAACATGGCGACACCACGTATACACACCTAGTTGGGTTGAAATTTTAAAAATGTTAAATTAAAATGACAACTAATTTAATTGTATTAATATTCCTGATTGCTAATGATATGAAGTCACGCAAAATTCGTCAATCTGACTATGTTTCAAAATGAACTCATCAAGTTTGTCCTGAGGAAGGATAAAATTAAATCCGAAAGCTTGACAAAACTTAAAAGAGTCAACAACTTTTTTCTCTTTGAGACTTCAATTCCACAACCGACTACATCCACTATTACCGTTTCTTTTATATACATATACTTGCAAATTAAAAAATTAGGCTGCTGTTGCCAACATTGTGAAACATGTCACAATAAATGTCAGTAGAAAATTCAAAATATAATGTAAAATATGATTCGTTCACAACTGTAAGGTAAAAAAACATGAATATATCAAAAATATCAACTATAATCATACCTATATTCAATATTAATTCATTTATTAGCAAATCTGAATGTAAATCCTATTTAATTTTGAAACAGATCGTTAATTACAATGAAATAAAGTTGACAAACAAGTATGGTATTACAAATCAGTTTACAAATGAAATTATTCCCGAAGTACAAGCCCTTATTGAAATTAACATATCGCGAGGGGAAGATATTCCCTGTATAAAACAAGAATTTCAAAGTTTATTCCTCCTCCTATAATTTAATTCCAAGTATAACAAGTTTCGTTTGTCACTGATTGCTAACGATCTTGGGATCTTTCCCTATTTTTAAGAAATTATAATTCATTAATAATTTCAGTTATCCAGAAACATGCCAAGCAAATTTTCTTTCGCAATTGGTAATTATTTTGAAAAATTTGTGTCGGTTCCACATGTTCCGCACTGGCAGCGGTAAATATTGAGCGCGTACCTTTTATATTAAGTGATTTATGTCCTCCGGGATTTCTATCTATGACTTATTTACTTATAAATTGACTTTGTGCAGTCTCATAACACTTGTGTAACATATGAGCCTAGCCCTCCAACAAATTGGTTTATGTTACACCTGTCATCTTTTAAAATATTGTCTGTACTTTTGCGAAAGATATTGCCACATGTGTTAGAAAGAAGACGAGGAAGATCTGATCCTCCTGCTTTTATTCTCCATTGATTTATTGATCATTTTTGAAATTATAATTCGTATCATCACGAAACAAAATTTTGTATTGATGTTGCAATCTTATAATTCAGAAATTAGCCATCGCATAAAAATTTGGACACTGTATATTTCAACTTTTTAGATCTTTAACTTTGATCGTATATATTTTTGAATAATTATTGGAACTAAAAATATCTGTGTTCATTAGGAATTCGAACATAAGACTTACATTCGCAGTGTAAAATCACAGTCATCTTTTTCTATAAATGAAAATACAAATCAAATCATCCAGGTCAAAAATATTTCTCTAACAAATACATAATAAGTGTTCAGTGTGATGAATAGAGTCTTGATTCCTCGTCCAGCTATGATGAAGTAAATAATCCAAAGGATTTCATCAAGTCAATACAATTCCATCGAGATGAAATACCCAAAGTTCAATAAACAGTATTTACTCGAAATAATACAACCCTTTTGTAAGCTAAACCCGAAGATTGGACACTGAGTCATCGATTAACTTATTTGATCCGTCCTGCAGTTGGAACTACATTCGAACTTCATTAATGAGAAAATGAATCACGTAGGGCTGCGGACCCAATCAATACTTTGCCAATAAGTGTTTAAATCCACTCTTATAATAATATTGGTAACTAATCCTTCTTATAATATATACCGGGTGTTTTTTTTTAACTTGATACTACTAAATATCTCGAAAAATATGCATCCTACAAAAAAGATGTTTAATATGAAAAGTAATATTTTGAAAGGGGACATCCGTCTGTGCTAAAACTAGCCACCCCCCGGATAGGTGAGGCGGGAGGCAGCTTTGAAATCTTAGAGGTGGTCCGGTAACTTGGTCTGCTAGATCACCCGACCTTACGTCGCCGGATTTTTTTGTGGGGTCATCTGAAAGACAAAGTGTATGCAGAAGTACCTACTACTCGACAAAACGTATCAGAAATACTTGCGCAGAAATTACAGCAGACATACTTATAAATTGTGTATCTACATTTCAAGCTCGTATTAATGAATGTATCGAAATGGAAGGTGGACATTTTGAACATTTGTTGTGAATGACAATAATGATGAGAGGCAAGGAGGTTTATCAAAATCAAGCACCTCGAGGGTGACAGGCAAGGGGATGGTAAATCCGAATCTGCAATAAAGCAAGATTTCTATTACGAAAAATCACATTTTTTGCGATTAAAGCGCCATCTACTACGATTGGAAAAAATGTTTCAGGCAAATCCTAGGTAATATTTAAAAGTTGTTCCCATCCCACGCATTTGGGGGGGGGGAGGATGGTGAACTTAGCTAGTATTAGCACAGACGGATGTCCCCTTTCAAAATATCACTTCTTATGTCAAAATATTTTATTTCGTAGGATGCATATTCTTCGAAATATTTAGTTGTCCCAGCAGCAATGCTGTCTTGATTTCTTGCATTTTGTCGTCGGTGATGTTATTTTATCGTGTAGAATAAATTCACTTCTAAAGTTTTTCACCATTCGACGAGTTGCAAGCACCGTAGAAAGATTCTCTCTTCCAAAATTTTCACTTAACGAGCGAACGAATTTGGACAAAAGATCGGTTATTTTGAAAGAAGAAGTAGACATTCTTGAAGCATATATTGGTATTATGGTTTTTAAACGGCGAGATAGCACAGTGATAGTGTGCTAGCATCTGGACGCGTGGGTTCGAATCTCAGTTAGGTCATGAAAATTTTCACGACTATTCTGGATCGGTATTCACTCTCGTTGCCTTTCCAAGCTGGGAATCAAATTAATTTGGCCTCATTGTAGCTATCTGGCACCGGCTAATTGTTGTAAAATGGGCCTGCACCGGTTAACGGGCAACACACATGGCAGCAAGGTAAAAACGTGGCAAGTAAAATGAAAAATAGCTGTGTGTGTGAAAAGTCAACCTAGGGACATAACCGACAGGTTCAAATCCCGAAATCCTTTAAATAAATAAATAAAAAGTATTATGGTTTTTACTCAATCGGCTTCGTTTTCGGCCAAATTTTGACATTCGGTCGGACTCTAATCGTATCCACTCTTTTCCACTTCGAAGTCAATTAAAGTTTTTGAATTACAATTCTACTTTATTTTTAATAATACTTCAATCGTCTACATAAAGTTATAGCTATCTGATAAGTAGATATATGAATATATAGTAAAACAGAGTCCTAAAAAATCCGAAAATATGTACTATTACAATAAAAAATCCAAATTTCTCCGATTTCATTAACAAAACTTAATAGTTGATCTAAAATATATCGACATTCTATATTTATGAAAAATTATAAAATTTTAAGATACCACTAAATTTGGCATATTTTGTTTTTCAGGTGGGCCAACAAGAAGTCGTACAGCAGCAGGAATGGCCATGGAGATGTTCGAACAGCACCAGGGAACGCATATTCTGCAGGTAAAAGAAAAATACTTCTTATCGACAAATTGAAAGATCATTAAATGAACAGGACTCTGATTGAAAATTTTTATATGACACCTCAATTATTTTCATGAATGTTTGTTCAGTCACCGCACTTATTTTTCAGAGGGAATTTTGCCTCTTCTGTAAACGTGCTAGGTGCTGCCATCTCTTCAATTTCCCGGAACTTAGCGATAAATCAAAAGAAAAATCAGACCTAAAAAAAATTTCCCGTTGAGCCATATTATTTTTTTAAATGAAAGAAGTCTATTATTCGCATTTTTTATTGGAGCCCTAGTTTAGTAAAAGATTGTTGATTTATAAATGTCGTTACTTTTGTCTTTTATCAATTTTGAATTGAATCTGCATGTCCGAAAATATATTTAGAAGAATCATTTCATTACGAACAGTTGTAGAGGTTCCAAAATATTTTTTGTGAGCCAGATTTGTGCAGACTTATGATATAATTCTATAATCCAACCGCACATGAATACTCCCCATAATGATTAGCTGTAGATATTTGATTATTTGACATCAACCAAATTTGAATTGATTGAAATCATTTGATGAAACAGAATAAAAAATAATCTTTAAGAAATTAGTTCAGAAAATAATAGCTCATAAGCAAGAATCACGTAGAAAAAATCCTTTCAATCATTCTTTGCATATGTACTATAGGCAAATAAATTTATAATACTGCTACCCATTTGAATACCCATCTTGCTAATTATTCTTCTCACCAGGTGTTAAGATTCTTGAATAGAAAAAAAAATTTTAGGTTCAGTTTGTTATTGAAGTGAAATTTTCTGTAAGTAAAACTTTGTAGAAATAAACAATTTCAAAGATAATAATTCTTTTCGTGAGTTATATATTTGTTTCCTCGAATATGCTTTGTACGTTTGCGGTAATATTTCGTTTTTCTCCTAATGAAAGTGCAAGCTGTACGGATGTTGCTATTTAGGTCTGGATTATTTTTACAAAATTAATTCTCCTTTCCTTTGTTATCCTTCTTTATCCTCTTGTCTGACACCTCTATCGTTGTTGGTTCCGGTATCCTCGACGAGATCCGGCTAGCGGGCTGACTGTTTCCGGTCTGCTCAATTTGTGCTGCTTCTACTTTCCACGAACAACCGTAGCATTGCTAGCCGCTACCCTCACTATATAAAGAATAACTCTATCCACGTGACAAGAATAAAGCAACAGTACGATCATCACAAAGCGAACTCAACATAACACAAGAAATATTAAAGTTGCTAGGATGTCTAACGACCAAACAGAATATTTCAAACAATTTTACTTACATGGGGATAGTGCAATACAGGCTCCAGAAGTTTCTGCAGAAGAATTAATTCAATTTTTTGACGTAGAACTACGCCATATCTGACGTAGGAGGTTAGATGATGCAAGAAAATCTGTCACACTTATATAGTCCCGAATTTATATATCACACCATTTTTTAGTATGCGTTAAATCAAAATCGAGTTCAAACAGGAGAATATCTGATGATGACCCTTTCTTAACCTTGAATCGATTTTTCCCATTTCCATCTCCACTTTTTAGAGCGAAATACTCCAATTTTTGTTATATTTTACTCTATAGAAAAACATCTTGTAAAGACCATCGACATAAGCGTTTTCTAATGTGCACCACGTGGAGGCTGTGTGATCAGAATTTGCACATCATTGGCCTTGAAAAGGCCGATATTGATTGATCGAAATAAATAAATTCTCAAACACATGTCCGGATGATAAGATGTAATTTTTCCTGCAAAATAAATTTTAAAAAATTAGGTATTTCATTGCAAAAAATGAGGTGAGCATGAGAAAGCTTTTTAAAAATCAATTTAAGGTCAAGAAGAGGTCATCATCAGATGTCCCACTCGACGCCAAGTAACTTTTGTCTGTGCTCTATTTTGATTCAACAACTATAGACAAAAAAAACTTCAAATCCTTCTTTTTTCAACCCTTAAATATGGTAACATAAAAACCAAAAATTTAAATTATCATCACAAAATTCAGCAACTGGTTCTACAAATTTTCGTCAGGTCTTAGTGGCTAAAAAATTTCCTTCTCCCTCTACTATTTGCACCTGATTCATAAGCCGTTCAATTTCCATTGTTTTCCATCGATTTTAGCCGTTTAAACAAATATAACAAGATGCGGTTTGGCAGTTTTCTTTTCCTGACGTTGTCAAAAAATTTGGCTTTTTTTTAATTTTCCATTTGATTTTTTTTTTTCGAGAGCGATTGTCCTCCACCCTACATCATTGTCTTCTTATTTTCATGAGGAATCTATTAATATTTCTTCAATATCAATTTTTTTTTGTCATTTGAGAAGTATCTGGAAAAACAATAATTCAGAACTTCAAATTTTACGTACTTATTCATGAGCACCCAGCGGAACATTTTCTGCAAAAAATTGCATTCCCTAGAGATCGGTCTAGAAATGCTAATTCGACTCTACTTTTACTGAATTCACAAACAGAGTGTTTTTTCATCTCTTCGGTTTTCAGTAATTGAAATAAGATCTTTCTCTTTGTGAATAAAATTCTCTATCTACGCGCAAACATATTTGGAAAGTAAATTAAACCGTAAGATAGCATCAATTAATGGGGAAGAATCGGATACCTGTAGTACCAATGATTAATAGATCGTTAGCTTAATAGCCGGAAGATTAGGGCCAATTAGATAATTGTTGAATTGCTGAATTATTTATGTTTGAGAAAGCCCACAGGAACACTGAATTAAATTTGGAACGATTTTTAGGATTTTTAGTGGCATAAAAATATTTATCAATATTGTTTGTTGGAATTATGAATAAATGTTTTCTAATGGTCTTTAGAACTAACAAAAAATATTGCTGTTATTTGATGGTTAGATATTAGATTCAAGTCTAATTAAATTATGAGAATTTCACTCTACAATTTCGGTCCCACCGAAATTTTGTTGTAAATTATTATAAACGTTCACTGCAAAATAATTCATCCCAAATAATGATTTTAACTATATTGATTTCTTTATCTTACAGAGTTTGGATGGGTTCGCCTTAGCTTTGGCAGCTGATGGTCGATTCCTCTACATCTCAGAAACAGTCTCAATATATTTGGGACTATCACAGGTGAGCAGATTAATTTAATTATACAAAAATAATCTGTGGAAAGGTCCGATCACTTTTAGAAAGAAAAGTGGCAAGTTTTTGTTGCTGAAATATCAGTAAACTAAAATAAGAATTTCCAAAAAATCTGTGTATATTCTTTAGCTGAAAAGAGCATAAAATACTCAACATACATATTCAGGTGTGTGAATATTCTCATAGAGAAACCACACAACACAGAGGTTTACATCTAGCTGCTGTAGCGCTCCTGCTGGTCGCACTCAGTGAGTCCGCTCACGTAGTCTTCTGCAGCGGCGTGTCTGCCATTCATAATGGCGCGTTGGGCTGGAGCCGGGCCAACTCGGGGCTGAGGCTCGAGGCCGCGAGGCAATCAATAGGGTGTTCGCAACTGCCGCCAACATGGCTGACATCACATACTCACGTTATCATCTGCAGATGTAGGACCTAGAGCTATTACCAACACAGTTTTATGGCTGGATAACACCCCGGAAGGGTGCAGATCTATTCTAAATTACACAAAAAGGATTTATGTTAATTTATCAACTTTCATACAATTTTTAATATTCATTTTCACATAAATTACTGAATTTCACCCCGAAAGGCCCAAGGAATTATAGTTAATTATCATACAACAGCGAATGAGCGCTAGGTTTCATGAGAACAAATTATTTTTCAGATAAGAACTTTCAGGACAGCGTCTTGTATTGCTTTTATATTTCTTTGGTTCTGGACAAACTTTCATATATTTCTTATTTTTCCATTAAAATCAAAAATAAAATCGGTTTCGGCATCTACATTACATTCAACTTAAGTGCAACTCAACCAGTTTAACAAAATTTAATAATTTAATTTTTGTTGATTGAAGGAAGAAATTATTTAAATAAATGAAATATAGACTCTGTAGTCCCATTGGTTGATATTTCTTATCTCTTGCTGAATAGGTGTTCTCCTACCTTTTTTACTCACTATGGATGTGGCAGGCACTTATAGTGCACTCGGCAGATTGATTGATACTTCTTCAGCCGTAGGGTGCGGTCGGTGGGAAGATTACAATGATTTTAATATCAATCTAATCTATACAGAAAATAAGATTGAAGTGTCTGTCTCTTATTTCAAAATTAATAGAAAAATTTAAGAGAGAACTGCTATTTAAACGCTGCTCAATCATAAATGACCATTTTTAGAATTTTTGTCAGTCTGTCCATCTGAAAGTTTGTCTCGAATTGGCTCCGAAACGATTCAACAGATTTCAATAAAAATTTCAGTGATTAAGACAGGAATTTCAACTTAAATTTTCCTGTATGTTTTACTTCGATAACTTGCAGGGTACAGAAGACATAATTATAAATATTTGTTAGTTTTTTCGTATAGTCAGTTATTATATTTTCAAGAGAAAATTAATTAGATTGATTAACTACTCTTGACTATTTTCGACGTTTCAACTCTATCCAAGAGTATTCATCAGAAGATAAAGATTGTTGGACAGAGAGTTGAAACGTCAAAAATAAATAAATTATACAGAATTTAAACTAAAAAACCTTTCAGTCATTATTTAATTATAAAAAAATGTATAGACTATTGGAACGAAATATGTTATGCATGCTTTCAACCAAGTGCTTCACACATTTTTCAATTTACGAATTTTACATTAATCAGTCCAATCCTGTACAAAATGCCCCAATTTATTGTTTTATAACAACCTATATATTTTGTTACTCATAGAAGCTTCTGGACTTATCCTACAAATAAAATATTATTATTGGTACTTATAGCTAGAGTAACAAATTAATATACAAGCATGTTTTTGTATTGTGACCTTTTCACATTTTTTTCTGACAGTTACAGTAAAGGAACTACTTTTTCACGAGGAATGTATTTTAGCGATAATGAAATACTTGAATAAGTACGTGCCAAAATATTTTATTGACAGAATAATTTAATAACTAAATTTATACTGAAAAGACAAAACATTAAATGTTATTTATATTCATTAACCATATTTATATAGAAGATCACGTATTGCTGAACTTTCCTCTAACATCAACAGAATTCAAAAACAATCTAGAATATATTTAAATTCTAATTTTCCAATATGTTAAATAGAAGCCATCATGATTTTGAAATAAAATACTTAAAAACTTCAAACATCAATTGTCTGCAACTTATTTATGACCTAATTTTCAAAAATTGCACCGAGAAAAACATTTATGATAATTTAATAGTTTTGGGAAGTATGAAGTGAATTTTTACGGTAAATTTCCCAATTTACTAAGTTTTCGTGTCCCCGGCGGTCGTCCACCCCTGTGCTATAAATTACCCCCACAATAAATAATTTACGGAATGCATCACGACCATCATAACATGCTTTCGCCTGGCCTAGAAATATATAAATTATTCGTTTGTTTTCGACGGAAAAGAAGATAAAATAAATATTTCATTATTTTAATCACTTATATCGAAGTTTCCAAATCAAACCAATTTCTACAGTGTATATGTTACAGACAGAGCTTGATTTCAGGTCAAACCAATTTTGTCTAGACCAAACCGGTTTGGTTCGCGATTTAGGTTACATTTCTATCAAGCTTTTCATGATCAAAATGAATTATTTATTGATTAGTTTGGATTAAAGATTACCGGTAAGGATCCAGGAGGCAGTTTACTAATTTGAGCTGTATTTGGAGTTTGCCGGTTTCTCATATTTGTTTTTCTCCTGTAAATATTAATAGCCTACTAACAACTTTTGGTATGGTATCTTGCTCCTTCAAAATCCCTTTACAAACAAAAATAAAGGCCTGTTCGATAACAGACATGTTGTCCTCTTTCAAGGTCGAAATGACGGGTAGCAGCATCTTCGACTACATCCACCACCAAGATCATTCCGAAATGGCTGAACAACTCGGTTTGGGTCTTGCGACGGGTCAAAATATGGCTTCCCCAAGTAGCGCTGGTTCTGAAGAAGGAGCGTCTTCTACGGGCACCAATAATCCAGATGGTAAAGTAGCAGTGGTTGAATACCATGCTATAAGCGCAAACACAATTAAAAGTTAATGTTTTAGTTTCCACACTGATGACTTTGGCTGGAAATCCCGCGTTCAAAGGATTAGATAGAGCCTTTTGTGTCAGGATGAAGTCAACGTTAACGAAGAGAGGGTGCCATTTTAAGTCTTCTGGTTATAGAGTAAGTTTGATACTTTTTGATCAATTGTGCCAATGTTTCGAATTTTGTTATCTTTTGTAAAAAAAAAGCTATTGGATAAAAAAATTTGTTTTACAATGAATAAAACTAGAATTATCGTTTAATTATTGTTGTTTCTTTTTAGGTAGTACTAATGTTATGTAGATTACGACCACAATACACATTTTCGCATTCAAGAAAGAATCCGCCTCCTTTATTAGGAATGGTGGCACTGGCCATAGCCTTACCTCCTCCTAGCGTCCATGAAATACGATTAGAAACAGATATGTTCGTTACAAGAATAAATTTTGACTTCAGAATAGCACATTGCGAACCTAGGTAAGTTCATTTTGTTGCAACGCATGCAAACCTCCATCTCAATCATTACGTTTACAGAATATCGGAATTACTAGACTACACAGCAGAAGAGCTTACTGGGAAAAATTTGTATAATTTATGCCATGGAGAAGATGCTAACAAATTACGGAAATGTCACGTAGATTGTAAGTTGTATTATCAATTAATTATAGTAATTATGTGAAGGAATATAAAATTAAACTACTCATTGTTCCAGTAATAAATAAAGGCCAAGTTTTAACGCATTATTATCGTATTATGAATAAAAATGGTGGATATACTTGGATTCAAACATGTGCCACAGTCGTATGTAATTCTAAAAACGCCGATGAGCAAAATATTGTCTGCGTTAATTATGTAATTAGGTAAGAAAACTAAATTTTTCTATCTTCTTACAGAATTTACTTGATATTTTTTTTCTAATAGTAAGCTTATTTTCAGTGGTAGGGAATATGAAAATTTAATAATGGACTGCTGTCAATTAGAAGACAATTCTCACAATGTTAAGCGCGAAGAAGCTGGCGGGAATGACCCAGAAAATGGTTCTCCTGATGCGGATCGTGGAGGTAATCAACTTCCATCTCAAAAACAAATAAATAAATCACTATCAATTACTAACAACATTATTTCATTTAGAAGGACACAACACTGGGGGTCCGGCGAACTCTCAGCAAGATCCTCACCGATCACCTCCAGACATTGACGATGGATCTTCCGAAGATCCAGGCGATCCTCACGGACGAGGTCACAACCACATAGACCACGTAACACAGCTCCAAAGCTCGCAGAATACGAAATCAAAACAGCCGCCCATAGCAGAGCATGCAGTCTCCATCCATAACAACAAAAAACTGAATATCGATAAAGAGATATCCATCCTGCAAAGAAGAGGGCAAAAAAGAAGATTGCGTACTGAGTCGAGTGGAACATCCGAAGAGGAAGAGACAGAAGAAGTAGAAAAAATCAGTCAACAATTAGCACAACCTCAACATAGAAACGCAATGAGTCCTACTTCACCCTGTCATTCAACGACAGGGACTCGGATTACTATTTCTGATCCAACTAATGCAAGCCCAAAGACTTTACCAAGTGTTGAAGATTCGGAAGTTAGTGCACCTGGTACCTCAGTCAAAGATTTAGAACATGCAATGTCTAAACATTTACCCTCAAATATGATAAACAAAAATGGTTCTCCCCCGTTATCCTCGAATCCTCCTACAGATTTTAGTACGGATGCCTTGTTAAAACAACAGCAACGTAGTACAATTCAGTGGATAGGAACTCATCACCATTTGAATCATTTGAACCACCAGCAGTTACAACATGCGCAAAGTACTGCAGGAACTGCGCCCCTTCCTGCATCAGCACTCCTTCGTCAATTGTACGCTAATCGAGAAAGTGTGATAAGAGCAGCAAATGTCCATGGTATTACAACTGCTACAGGGACTGTCGCTTCAACAGCTACTGGTACTTCCGGCAGTACGAGATCTTCCTCCAATAGTGGTACTCCATCCTCATATTATACAAATGATGTGAATCAAATGGGTCCATTACCAACTCCTCCTGGCAGTGAAGGCTCGTCAACATATAGTGAACATCAATTTATGTTATCACATCATCAGAAACCAAGTAATGGAGATGCGTTTAGTAGTCTAGTGTCATATTCTGCGACGGCTAGCTATCCGATGGACTATCATTCAGCCATGACGCCTCCTTCATCTGTTTCACCAAGAGATAAGCATCAACACGGTAGTATTCATAGTGGTGTAGGAGTTGGTGTATCTTTTGATAATCCGTCAGTGTATTCTGATGTGGTGCTTCGACATCAGTATTTAGGAGGAGGCACTGGATCAAATGTAGGAATATCAGATTCCCCTGCGCAGCCCCTTCCATTAAAGCCCCAAGTTTATTCAGCGATGCATCCTAGTGCGTTAGATGCAGCAGCTGCAGCTTATGTAGCATCTAGTCCGTTGGATCAGTCGCAATTCTACCACCATGGTGCGGCGAGTGCCGGCTTCCACCTTTATCACCCAGGAAATAAAGGGAACTCGGCTGCAGCTGCAGCGGCTGCCGCATCTGTCTACCCAGACGCGCTCAAGAACTCCACCAATTGGTATTCGAGTTCATAGTGAGCTACCCATGGACGCACTGCCTCTGTACTTATATCCACTATGTCATTCCAGTCCAGCTCCAGCGTAATCATGTAATATAATGTGATGTGTTATGCCAACGTGAACCATTATAAAAACATTTTAAAGTAAAATTTATTTATGACATACGAGTTCATGTGACCATCATAATTTAAACTGTAAATACAGTTAAACTATTTTAAATGTTTAAATATGTATCATATGTGTAGGTACAAACATATTTCACATGTGCACACATATTTGTATGTAATCAGAAATTGGTGTTATCTTTTGAAACTAATGAATATAAGCAGTATATATCAGATCATTCTGAATCATGGTGATCGTGCAATTCCTACGTAATTTTAAATTATTTATTTCAATAAATTACATTCCTATAGTGAATATTTTTAATACCCGAGTCATTTAATCATATTCTTGTGCTATCATTCGTATACAGTGACTGCAAAATTTTTACTGTTGTATTAGTAGCTTGGTCAGTGTGTTCATTAGTAATTCAGAAGATATCCCGTTTAATGTTTGTCATTGTTCACTAAACAGGTTAGATTAAAATGCACATGGGTGAAAACAAAGATAGCAAAAATCGTCTATTCCAAAGAAACTATGTTAGATGAGCAATTCTCAAAAATTTTAATTATTTTCTTCAAATAATATTTGTAGAATATTTAGCAGATGTTTTGAAGGCTAGTATTTAAAGTGCAATAGATGTTGAAGTTAAGGACGATTTTTGCTATATTCTGCAAAAAATGCCCGTGATAATCTTTGTGAACTTATGAAATATCTGGTGTGCAATAGAAAGTTAGACAATTATTTATATTTTATTGTTATTTATAATACAATTAAAATACAAAACTTGAAAAGTAATTTTCGCCCTCCAAATTTGTGCAAATATAAAATCAAAAACTAGTTTTAATCATTTTTATTTGTTGTCTTTAAAAAATTGTAATAATAATGTTATTTTTGTTACGAGTTAATAGTACAATAAATTATTTAATATGTTTCACACAAGATATTTCGTATCTGCAGTAATGTATTCATCAAATGAAGAAAAATTACATTTTTGTTGCGATTTCGTTTTATGTAATTGATTTGTGATAAAACATTTTGTTGTTTCGATACACCAAAGCAAATGAACGATATTTGTAACTTTAACAGCACATACAAATTAATCTTTGACACGAATACTGCATATCGAATTATCATTTTCAAATGTATATATTAGTACCTATTGTATATTTTCTTTTTATAAAAGTACCCAATGATTCAGTATTTTAGTCTCCAGTGTTTAATTAAGGTAATAGAAACAAGTGAAGATTTAAAATACCAAATATTTGATTGATGAACGCATAAAATTCGAATAATTCATCTTAGACTCCAAAAATTTGTATTATAGGTATGTTTTATTTCATTTTGCAAGCTATTTATCCGTTTCTCACTGTTGTTTATATTGTACAACAAAAACACCTGAAAAAATTAATTTTTCAAAATTATGTTCCAGTACGACAGTTATAGGTTTTGATTTTAAACACGTCTTGCAATCTCTAAAATTTATGTATCTTTGTTAAAATTTTAATATATTTTATGATCTAGTACTGCTGTATATTTATTATTCAGCAAAAACATTTTATGTTAATTATACTATGTACAATCATTAGTTTTTTAAACCAAATATTGTTTCAATAAATAATAACTGAACATAAGACATCAGTATTAAATTTATCATCTTCATAAATTTGTCTTTTATTGATTCATAATAATCTACATTTTAACATGGGACTATCCAACCCTAATAATTTCTATTGCGTAAATTACCCTATATTTTAATACACCTGCAGCCAAAAAACCAGCCAAAATTTGCCTCAGCTCCACCCAAAATTGATGTGCATTTTTTACAGATTTCTTACATATTTTTAAAAGTGACTGACTATCAACACCATACTACAAAAATTATTTTCAACACGGTTTTTTCAGTATAAAAGTATATTAGTGACCTTAAACAACTCTTACGGACAGTGTGGATCCCAAACATGATCACTATTTATGAATTTTAGTCAAAAGCCAAACTAGCTGAGAAATTACTTATTTATATCATAAAAAGCCTAAGCAAAATACACATACGACAATAAATTGAAGATAGCTTTGAAAAATTTTCACGGACTGCACAGCTAAATTTTTTTCTCAAGCTTATGTTATTAATTATTTTAAATAACTTATTTTTTATTGAAGAGACAAGATCATTGGCCTAACTCTGTTTTTATTTGATTGATAATTGTCGTTTTGAAGCTAAAAACTTTGTATCCTTCATTAAATAAATTGTTCACAATTTTATTTTGAACAAAACAAGCTGTTCGCTCATCGAAACGTCGATTATTAATCAAATTAATACCGAATCTTTTTCTGACAACAAAATATTATCTATATTACTCCAGTATGGAATAAAAAAATGTAATTAATCTGCAAAACGAGCACATCCATTTTTTTCATAAAACTGAGTCAAATTTTGTATCGAAAGTGAAACCTCACTTTTGTGAGATTCATTACTTTAATATGCATATATTTAGCAATAGTTCATGCTGAAGTATAAAACTACAAAGCTTCCAATCATACAAAATTGTACAAATTTTCCTAAAAGCATTTTAGTTCAAAAATATTTATGGCAAATTGTACTACATATTTTTTAGATAGTTTGCCAACATAAATGCAAAATATTGCAAGATAAAAGTAGCCGTAGAATAAAAATAATTTAAAAATAGTGTTACAAAATGTGAATTACTATCGGAGTAAAACTAGTCAGTTGGAAATAAATAATAATATATTTTCGACTAATTGCTTGATTTTCTTGAAACGTACCTCATATATTTTTACAAATATATATATATATATATATATATATATATATATATATATATATATATATATATATATATATATATATATATATATATATATATATATATATATATATATATATATATATATATATATATGATCATATAACTGAATATCAGTGGCGGATTTACCAGTAGGCTGAGTAGGCATCAATTGATATTTGATTTAATTAAACTTACTTTAACGAAATAATTGAAAAAGAATATTTAGAATAAAAGTTTGAAAATATTGAAACAAAATTATTTTCAAATATTGTAAAATTATTGTGGATACAATAAATTATTTTCATTCATAATTGTTTAGACAATAATAAAGCAGAATTTGGAAAAAAAATAAAATAAAATTAGAATTAGAATTATAAATAAAATTTAATTGAATAAAAATCATATTAAATTTTTGAGATTATAATACTTACTACATTTGAACTGCTGCAGATGATCAGGCTGCTCTAAGTGTTGAAGCTGATTTAGATACCCAAGCTGTCCAAATCCATTTAATAGCTGCTCCGAAAACTGCAGGTCATGATGATGGTAAGCTTCACGACGTCATAGTTGAATGTCGTCTCAATCTCAAGATGCCATCAGGTCCAACGGCGAGTCCCCAAGGTCTCGTCGATGGCTGCTCCTCAAACTGCGTGTCCCACGACGTCGGTGTCGGATACCATCAACTGCAAAAAAATGCAAACAATAAATAAATCATCAAATCAATATTAAAACAAAAATTAAACGCAATAAAATAGGAAAATAAAAATTATGAAAATCATTGACATCGTGGACAATTTTACTTTTAAACACGTATGCAAAAAAATCAAATTTTTTCAACGATGTGAATTTGAGATATATTCGTTTTTTAGTAACTGCAAGCATCTGTCAAAAAAAAACTTTGAAGTTTTAATCCTTTGTCTCTATTTATTCAATGCTTTGAGCGATGTAATGTAAAAAATTATTAACTGTCTTTTAGAATGTTTAATTCTTAAATTTGTAGCTCGTGCACCAATTATGATTGATGACTGCCAACTATTCTGCAACCTGAATACGTATCTAAAATTTATATTCTCTACAACACCTTGTATACGCAGAAAAAAAATTATTCGTTTTAAGCGGTTTATTGTAATGAATTATTAACTGATTTAGAACATTTAATTCATAAGTTTATAGCTCGTGTACCAATTACAATCAATGACTCCTAATAATTTTGCATTAACCTTCATCTATCCTGATTGCGTACCCACAATTTGAGTTTTCTACAACTGCTGGTATACGCAAAACAAAATAGTTTGTTCCGAACGGTGGAATGTAATAAATTATTAACTGATTTAAAATATTTAATTCTTAAATTTGTAGCTCGTGCACCAATTACGATTGATGACTGCAAATCATTCTGCATATACATACATCTATCCTGAGTACGTACCCACGATTTGGGTTCTCTACAACACCTTGTGTACGAAGAAAACATTAGTTTGTTCCGAGCAGTGAAATGTACTAAATTATCAACTGTTTTTCAGATATCCAATTCTTAAACTTATAGCTCGTGCACCAATTTCAATTAATGACTACCCATAATTTCGCATATACCTACATCCATCCTGAATGCGTACTCACAATTTGAGATTTTTACAATTTCTGGTATATGCAAAAAAAATTCTTAAATTTATAGCTCGTGCACCAATTACCATTAATGATTGCAAATCATTCTACATATACATACATCTATTCTGAGTACATACTCACAATTTGGGCTCTTTACAACACTTTGTATACGAAAAAAAAATTAGTTTGTTCCGAGCAGTGAAATGTATCAAACTATTAACTGTTTATTAGATATTCAATTCCTAAACTTATAACTCGTGCACCAATTACAATTGATGACTGCCTATAATTTTGCATATACCTACATCCATTCTGAATGCATACTAACAATTTGAGTTTTCTACAACTCCTGGTATATGCAAAAAAAAAATGTTTGTTCCGAACGGTAAAAAGTAATTAATTACTAACTGATTTAAAATATTTAATTCTTGAGTTTATAGCTCGCGCACTAATTACGATTAATGACTGCAAATCATTCTGCATATACATACATCTATCCTGAGTATGTACCCATAATTTGGGTTCTCTAAAATACTTGGTATATGAAGAAAAAATTAGTTTGTTCCGAGCAGTGAAATGTATTAATTTATAAACTGTTTTTTAGATATTCATTTCATAAACTTATAGCCCGTGCACCAATTACAAATAATGATTGCCCATAATTTTGCATATACCTACATCCATCCTGAATGCATACTCACAATTTGAGTTTTCTACAACTCCTGGTATCTGCAAAAAAAAATAAGTTTGCTCCGAACGGTGAAATGTAATAAATTATTAACTGATTTAAAATATTTAATTCTTGAATTTATAGCTCCCGCACCAATAACCATTATTGATTGCAAATCATTCTGCATATACATACATCTATTCTGAGTACTTGCCCACAATTTGGGTTCTCTACAACATCTTGTGTACGAAGAAAAAATTAGTGTGTTCCGAGCAGTGAAATGTATTAAATTAGTAACTGTTTTCAAAAAATTCAATTCTTAAACTTATAACTCGTGTATCAATTACAATTAATGACTGCCTATAATTGTGCATATACCTACATCCATCCTAAATGCGTACTCACAATTTGAGTTTTTTACAATTCCTGGTATATGCAAAAAAAAAAATTTGTTCCGAACGGTGAAATGTAAAAAATTATTAACTGATTTAAAATATTTAATTCTTAAATTTATAGCTCGTGCACCAATTACTATTCATGATTGCAAATCATTCTGCATATACATACATCTATTCTCAATAGGTACCCATAGTTTGGGCTCTTTACAACACCTTGTATACGAAAAAAAAAATAGTTTGTTCCGAGCAGTGAAATGTATCAAACTATTAACAATTTATTAGATATTCAATTCCTAAACTTATAACTCGTGCACCAATTACAATTTATGACTGCCTATAATTTTGCATATGCCTACATCCATCCTGGATGCATACTCACAATTTGAGTTTTTTACAACACTTGGTATATGCAAAAAAAAATAGTTTGTTCCGAAGGGTGAAATGTAATAAATTATTAACTGATTTAAAATATTTAATTCTTAAATTTATAGCTCGTGCACCAATTACTATTCATGATTGCAAATCATTCTGCATATACATACATCTATTCTCAATAGGTACCCATAGTTTGGGCTCTTTACAACACCTTGTATACGAAAAAAAAAATAGTTTGTTCCGAGCAGTGAAATGTATCAAACTATTAACAATTTATTAGATATTCAATTCCTAAACTTATAACTCGTGCACCAATTACAATTGATGACTGCCTATAATTTTGCATATGCCTACATCCATCCTGGATGCATACTCACAATTTGAGTTTTTTACAACACTTGGTATATGCAAAAAAAAATAGTTTGTTCCGAAGGGTGAAATGTAATAAATTATTAACTGATTTAAAATATTTAATTCTTAAATTTATTGCTCGTGCACCAATTGCGATTAATGACTGCAAATCATTCTGCATATACATACATCTATCCTGAGTATGTACCCACAATTTGAGTTTTCTACAACACCTGGTATATAAAGAAAAAATTAGTTTGCTCGGAGCAGTGAAATGTATTAATTTATTAACGGTTTTTTAGATTTTCAATTCTTAAATTTATAATTCGGGCACTAATTGAGATTAATGACTGCCAATTATTCTGCATATAGGTACATCCATCCTGAGTAAGTACCTACAATATGAGTTTTCTACAACCCCCGGTATATGCAAAAAAAAAATATTTATTCTAAGCGATGCAATATAATAAATTATTAACTGTCTTTGAGATATTTCATTCTTAAATTTATGACTCGTGTACCAATTACAATTCATGACTGCCTATAATTTTGCATGTACCTACATCCATCCTTAATGCGTACTCACAATTTGAGTTTTCTACAATTCCTGGTATATGCAAAAAAAAACTAGTTTGTTCCGAACGGTGAAATGTAAAAAATTATTAACTGATTTAAAATATTTAATTCTTAAATTTATAGCTCGTGCACCAAATACCATTCATGAATGCAAATCATTCTGCATATACATACATCTATTCTAAGTAGGTACTCATAATTTGGGCACTTTACAACACCTTGTATACGAAAAAAAAAAAGTTTGTTCCGAGCAGTGGAATGTATTAAACTATTAACTGTTTATTAGATATTCAATTCTTAAACTTATAACTCGTGCACTAATTACAATTAATGACTGCCTATAATTCTGCATATGCCAATTTGAGTTTTCTACAACTCCTGGTATATGCAAAAAAAAATAGTTTGTCCCGAACGGTGAAACGTAATAAATTATTAACTGATTTAAAATATTTAATTCTTAAATTTATTGCTCGTGCACCAATTACGATTAATGACTGCAAATCATTCTGCATATACATACATCTATCCTGAGTATGTACCCACAATTTGAGTTCTCTACAACACCTGGTATATGAAGAAAAAATTAGTTTGTTCGGAGCAGTGAAGTGTATTAATGTATTAACTGTTTTTTAGATTTTCAATTCTTAAATTTATAGTTCGGGCACTAATTAGGATTAATGACTGCCAATTATTCTGCATATAGGTACATCCATCCTGAGTATGTATCTACAATAAGAGTTTTCTACAATCCCCGGTATATGCAAAAAAAAATTATTTATTCTAAGCGATGCAATATAATAAATTATTAACTGTCTTTGAGATATTTCATTCTTAAATTTATGACTCGTGTACCAATTACAATTAATGATTGCCTATAATTTTGCATATACCTACATCCATCCTTAATGCGTACTCACAATTTGAGTTTTCTACAAAAAAAAATTGATGACTCGTGTATCAATTATGATTATAGGGACTGCATAAATCTACAACCCTTGAGCAGTTTTAAAATTCTATCAAATACTTTGGGGTTTAACTGCCTCTTTCATAAAAAAAATAGACGGTTAAAAAAAATAAAATAATATATCAACAAATAATCACATAAAATTAAACAATATTTTTGCAAAATTGCAATTTGCATTCAAAATGCAATTTAAATTTATTTTTTTTTGAATATTTATTGAATATTTTTATTCTTCAAACATACAAAATTCAAATTTACTCATCAATTTTAAATAAATTTCAAATTAAATTAAAGTTTTACATTGCATAATCTTGTTTGGTTTGGTTTTGTACGGGCTTGGCATGCAACTGTATAAGCGCTACGAGGTATCTTTTGATATTGTGTATTCTTTCTAACGCATTGCGCGCTATGGACAGGTGAACGTAGTTCGGAGCTTCAAAATAAATTGAGTTGGAGATCGTTGCGTTCTGCTATTCTTTGTCACATTCTTTGTTGCGCGTTTGAATAGAACAGGAGTGCGTTGCTCTGTTTTCGCGAAATACGTTGAAAATAAATATATTTTAAAAGTGTTTCATTATATTTGGGGTTTTGAATTTTGCTCATTAACGTAGAGATCAAAATTTTGTGTATTTAAATATGTAAATTGGGGTGAATTTGTTCCGCATTGCGTGTCCGTTAGGGGCACGTATTTGCGATGTTAGTCTTTGCTTTTATTATGTAATAAATAAATAAAATGTCTTGGTTTTTTTGCAAAGGCCTGTAATGAAAGGTCCAACGTGGGAATCGGTGCACACGTAGGTACCGCTACGAGAGGCACCCCCCCTGGTGAACACCACCGCGTGGATTTGCAATGAGTTCTAGGGCGAACGAGCGAATTAACTGGGGAGTAACGGCATACTCTCGATATGTACCTATCGGAAGTCGGAAAATATGGTAATTGGCGGGGGTCCTTGATTAAGTTCAAGAAACAACATTAGCTGAGACCGATACTTAAGGTTACCATATCGCGTAATTAGGCGGTATCGCGGGCCTCGGAATATGCATTGGCCACGTATTCAAACAACGTATTTTTTTTTTGCAAACGACGAGCACACCGGTGCTATGGATGTCTGAGCGCTCAGGCATTCATTGGGGTAGTAAAGTAGAGTCAATATCAGTAGCATAATATATTGAGCACTTTTAAAATAACTTCGGGAAATAATAAAGCAACAATCACAATCTTCGAACACTAACCAAAACATACAACACGATTGAAAGTTGAACGAATGTTGAATGAATGCGACTAATAAAAATTCCCTTTCAGCTTCTTCAATTCATCATTACCACCTCCAACAAATTAACAACAGGACGTAAGTTGACTAATAAACTTTGCTTTTCAGGTTCTAATCAATTTTTTTTTCAGCTATTTTGTATTGCTTTTTTGCAAATTTCTAATTAATTTGTATTTTTTCAGATCATTTGCAGAGGATGAGTCCAGCTGATGAGGTGGACATCGAAGGATTGGACATCGAGGGAATGGACATCGTGGGAGGAGCTGAGGATGAGCCCAGCAGCCAAAATCAACTCTCAATATTTGTTTTGTTGAATGTGATTCACCAAAATTTGTTTTAAGTTTCTGTTTCAGGTCGCCGGCCGTGGATCTTCATAACATCATCGCATCATCAGCTAGGTAATATAATATTGCGCATTTATAAAACTGTTTTCAACTATTGCTAAACACGTAAATTACCTATCTTCAATTTAATAATTTATTTGTATTTTTTATGTTTTTAGGCCATCCAGCAGCGGAACCAGAGCCCAGCAGCAGAATCAGACCTCAGAAGCAGAATAAGAGCCCAGCAGCAGAACCAGAACCCAGCAGTAAGATCACAGCCCAGCAGCAGAACTAGAGCCCAGCAGCAGAACCAGAACCCAGCAGTAAGATCACAGCCCAGCAGCAGAACTAGAGCCCAGCAGCCATCCAAGAAATCCTCCAGTAGCAGCAGAACCAGAGCCCAATAATCTTCCAAGAAATCCTGCAGCAGCAAAACCAGAGCCCAGCAGCCGTCCAAGAAGTCCTCTAGTAACTGCAGAAGATCAACACATCAGTAGCAACTGTTCCAGATCCCAATTCAACTCAACTTTAAAGAAGTCAACTGATTAATTCTGTCCGCCGCTTGCAAAGTTCAAGTGAGTTCAATTTTCAGTTTCTTTTTAAATTCTCCGACTTGTAATAATTATTTTGTTGTTTCAGTTGCAGCGAGCGAAGAAGCCACTTCTCTGGTCTAGGTTTCGCTGGGGTTTCCCTAGACCCAAAGGGAGAATTCTCGGAGAAGAGTTCGTCTCTTTCCCCTTAGTCATTGCCTGGGGACGAACAAGGCTTACAACAATGCAACAGCATCGCGGACAAGACTTCCAACATCACAACAGCATCGTGTAATCAACAATTAATCTTCGAACCTTTGTACCCTTTCCTAATTCCCAAAATAAAGTCATTCCCACAAAATTTACAGTCGTTTTATTTCTAAAACCTATTTTAATTATTTTCAGAAGTAGTTATGCTTAAAATGGTCCATGTTCTGTAACTTATTTTAAAATTACCAAATAGAACCTTTCCCACAAAATTGAATGTATTTTATTTATTTCAAAAACCTGTATTTTTTTTTCAGTCAAAAATAAATAATATTCAATTATTATATTTGTAAATTCAAATTTAAATATAAGTGAATAGGCGAGCAACTCGCAATGCAAGTTTGCCCAAAGGGTGCTAGTCATCATACAAACCATTTATTGTATGAATAATAAATTGAATCCTTCAATAAAACATTAATTTTGTTTTATTTATTTCTAAAATAATACAGCGGAAAATAATATGCTTAATTAAAAGTTCCCTACAATTTTTTTGATAAAATGAACCGTTTAGCCAAAAAAAATATTTAGTTTTCATTTATTGAATTGTATTGTATTGTTGAAATTTAAGTATATTATTACAATAAATTTTATGTTTGTATTTTATTCTTGTTTAATTTCAAACATCAAGAGTAAAGTTAAAAAATTCTCCGCAAGCGGCAGCACCTGTCAAGGGATGCCCACAAAAAAATATTTATTGAATAATAGATAATTTGTTAATTTTATCGTTCAAAAATAATAAATTTAATCAAAATGAAATATTTAAAAACCTTTGGGGTGAATAAATATCCCAAATAGTCGCTATTTTTAATTATTAATTAAATTTGGTTCCAAAACGTAGTAGGTGCTGTTATCTCTGACAAAATGACTGAACTAGTTGTATCGCAAAGAATATTGGTGTTGACATAAATAAAACCGAATATTACGAGCTTGCTTAATGTTTTATAAATTATTTTTGATCAATAATAAACTCTATATTAAATTCTAAAGAAGATTTATAGTATATATTAATTATTCATGTAATGATTCAAGAAATATTTAGATAAATACAATGCCGGCAAGCGATGCGTCGATCGCTGGTAAACCTGACGGCTCCCGCTAAGCTTCCGCTGAAATAGTACGGAATAGAATAACTGGTGTTGACTTATTATTATATTTTCGTATAGATTTTCATTCGTATAATTAAAATATGAAAAATTATTTCGAATTGGTCAACTAACTTCAAAATAGAAACTATTTGAACGCTAGAACTTGATTTTAAAATGAATAATTGATTGATTTATAAGCCATTGAAAAGAAAATATAGTCTAATAGTTGAACCAGCGATTCCAAAACTTTCAAACTGGGGCTACTAATAGTAAATGGATACAAGTATAATGTGTAAAGAATTTGTCATGATTTCTTCAGCCGATGAAAAGTTATAGGCCATTGAACTTTGAATTGTTTAATATACAATTAAAATTGTCTCTATTCTTTCAATGAATAGAAAATATAGTCCAATAGTTGAACCAGCGATTCCAAAAGTTTCAAAGTTTCTTCACAAAGGCCTATATGTTTATGTATTATTTATATTCAATTAAAATATAAAATAATATTCCTATTAATTAATTTTAATCATATTCTTCTATATTTATTGCAAAAAAGTCCGTATTTATAACATAACAGCGTTAAAAACCATCCCAATACATTTACTTAGTTGAAATTCCTCGTCAGTCTAAAGTTTCACAAGTTTTGAAACTAGAAACATTGCCAAGACATCTAAATTGAATAAGAACTCAACTTCGGTACCACTGGAGGCGTGTTTTCAATGCTGCAAATTGATTTAATTATGACTCATTTCAATCAATAACAAAAATAAAGAATTTTATAAGATATGGAGGATAATTAGCACTGATTAAGAATTGATTATTTTTGTCCAATAATAAAATAAGATAATTTTAGCAAATATTTGAATGGTTGTCATTTATTAAAAATGGAGCATTTAGAACCAATAACAAAAATATTCTACAAAATACTGGAGATAAAAATGGGGGACATTGAGCAACTGTAAGGCGGAACACTACAAATATAAATGAATATTTTAATGGAGTATTTTATTGTAATAAAATTGTAAAACAGTTATGTGTGAATTTGGAGCAGATTTTATTACAATTTGTAATGAAAATGGAGGATTTTGTAGAACTGTTAGGCGGTAGATTATAAATATAATTATTTTGATGAAATATTTTATTGTAATAAAATTAATAATAAAACAGTTATATATGAATTTGGGGTGGATTTTATGACAATTTGTGACTTTAAGGACGTTTTTTGATAATTTAAACACACCATACATAATAAAATAATTTATATGTTCATATAAGTGCGATGTTGAATTGCGATTTGATATTATGTGCTGTAATTATACTCATTTTCTTATGTTTTTTCTGCAGTAGATTACCTATTTTGGATCGGTGATATTAATATAGACCTACTTCATATAGAAAGCAGTAGCTCCAGATCCTTCATAAACATGTATTGTAGGTTATCTCTTAATCAACTAGTTACCGAACCAACAAGGATCAGAATCACCTCTGAAACGCTGGTCGATGCTATTCTTTCTTCAGATCAAGACATCTGCTCTCAAGTTACTAATATTGACACCAATATTTCTAATCATCGATTAACTTGTCTTAAGATTAACAGTGACGCGCCTGTAACAAAACAAAATAAAGTAATTTTATTGAGAATTTTAAGAATCTAATTGATAAATTTAGAGATGCCCAAATCGTGAAGTGGATGAGATTAGGAGGTAAGTCACAAACAAGAAAAATTTCTCTGTGTAATGTCTTTCTTCACATTTTATTTAATATTAATAACGTCGACCGGTTTCGGATATTGACATATCCATCATCAGAACCGGTAAAGAAAATGAAGGTAACAGAAGCTACAATATGGAAAACCAAATCGACATATTATCCAGAAACAGGAGACCCATGTGGTGAAAAAATCAAGCAATCTTCACCAAGAACAACACTGCAACTTGACCAGACAGTGACAGTGACAGTGACAGTCACTGTCTGGTCATGTTGCAGTGTTGTTCTTGGTGAAGGTTGCTTGATTTTTTCACCACATGGGTCTCCTGTTTCTGGATAATATGTCGATTTGGTTTTCCATATTGTAGCTTCTGTTACCTTCATTTTCTTTACCGGTTCTGATGATGGATATGTCAATATCCGAAACCGGTCGACGTTATTAATATTAAATAAAATGTGAAGAAAGACGTTACACAGAGAAATTTTTCTTGTTTGTGATTTACCTCCTAATTAAGAATCTAATTTGTGATTATCTCCTTGGCACATTGAAATATGTATCGTGACATGAATTCTATTTGCATAATAATTACTGACGATCTGTTCCGGTACTTAGACGACAAAAAAATTGTTCTCCTTGTGCTTCTTGATTTTAGCAAAGCATTTAACTCTCTGAACAGTCTGAACCATAATCTCTCACTTGCCAAGATAAAACATCTAGGTTTTGCTGAAAACAGTCTACAGCTAGTGAGGAGCTTCTTCTTTAACAGACGCCAATGTGATAAAATTAATAATTAATACTCCAATCTATCGGAAATAACTCTAAGTATAGCCCAAGGCTCAATATATGGATCTCTATTCTATCTACACGTTTGACATCTGCAAAATTGTTAAATATGTAGATTTTCATGTGTATGCTGATGATACCCAGTTATACTTACCCTTTGATGCTCACAATTCTGCAGAAGCTGTCGCGTGTATATGTGAAGATTTGCAAAGCTTGGCTTATTATGCAAAAACTCACTGCCTTATTATCAATGAAGAAAAATCAGCTGCCCTTCTCTTGGGCCAGGCACACAACAGGTCATATTTGCTTGGAAATGACTTGCTTCATGTCAAAATAAATAATACTAGAATAAATATAGTATCTAATGTGAAAAATTTGAGGTTGTTAATTGATGCAGAATTGCGTTTCAGAGAATATAAGACTTTGTTGATTGAAAAAGCGTACCTTGCACTAAAAAAATCTGAATATAAATCGTTCTGTACTATCTAATCTAAGAAATACCGTAAAATACTTGCAGATTCGTATGTACTTTCTGTATCCAATTATTGTGATGTGATCTACGGGCCCTGCCTAACTATGCGAGATAGACAAAGAATACAGAAAGTAAAATAGCTGTGTTCGCTTCATATTATCTGCTCCAGATATGAAAGAACTTCGAAGTTCATCATCTCACTTGTCTAACCCATGTACCGCCTTATATTGCTGCTAAAATTGTGCACAGATCTAAGATGCATAACAGATTATTAAGAAATAATTTCAGTATCCACACTGTCACTCACCGTATATCTTTCAGTTATAACTCCGTCAATGTTTATAATAATATTCCACATAACCACAAAGTTCTGATAAGTAATTCTTTCACAATTTATTTTATACAAGAATCAAATCTTCATTCCCAAGCTCTACCGGAATGAAAGAAGGTCGTCATATTTTGAATACGTATTCATGGATGATAAATTAAACTTAATTGCGGTAAACAATACAAATTGCATCAAATAGGCTGAAATCCAGTCTATATTTCATGCTAGCTGTCAAATTATAGAACAACATTTTGAGGGTCATTTGTTTTTATTAGAGAAATGTTTGAGATTCACTGTTTGCATTCACAACATAGAATTAACGACTGGATTTAAAGTGCGCATGCGTGAGTTGAAAATTAATTAAAATCTAGATACGCTTAAATCACTCTGAATTACTCTAAATTACAAATCCTGCTTTGTACAGCATGTTTGTTAAATAAACATTTTGCTTCAATATCCATTATATTAATTTATAGCAATTTAATTTAATTTTTAATACAATACTGGACGTACGTTGTAGGTCCTACTTCATACGATTTAATTTGATCTTGTTTTTGTTTTGTCAACAAACAAATTTCTTTTCGGTTTTAATCGCGTAGTTTTAGCGTCGTTTCTTGTATTTTTTTCGTTACTACGGGGTTGATTGGGGTGTATTAGGGGTAAATAGCTCGTGGTTAACGTAGTTTGATTTAATTTGGGAGTCGCGAGTAGTAAATTTATCTGTACCCCCCGGTACAGTTGTTCGTTTTGATCATTTCAATTTCATATGTTTGTTTGCAAAGTCCTCCCGCTTAGGCGAGGCAAAGCCCTTCCGTGAGGGTTCATCGAGGGAACGGTGCACAAGCTAGGCCTTTTAAGTGCCTGGACGGTCTTGTCGGGAGTGCATAACTCGTTTCCAAAGAACGAGCCAGTGGCTCATCATCAGGAGACGTTGCGGCGGCGACGATTATGCCCGTGTTATGTAAGCGACCATTCGGCTGTCCGGCTAGACACAGCTCGTTATTTGCTAAGAGGGGGATATGCAGAAAGACTCCTGGGGTGTAGATTCCGTAGGGCAATAAAAAACACTCCACCAATTTTGCAGTAACGCTCGCGGTATCGCGTTAAATCAACATAATTTTTGTGTAGCTCGTGTTTTATGTTACTTTGAGGGTTTGGGGGCATATAAATGGTGAAACTAGCTCGGTTTAACGTAAATTTAGATTGGGATATCGCGATCAGTTTTTTTGCGTGCACCCTTCTGGTGCACGTGAACTTGTTCGTGTTGCTATCAAGCGTTTTTTTTTTTTTGCAAAGTCCTCCCACTTAGGCGAGGCAAAGCCCTTCCGTTAAGGGTTCAACGAGGGATCGGTGCACAAGCTAGGCCTTTTAAGTGCCTGGACGGTCTTGTCGGGAGTGCATAACTCGTTTCCAAAGAACGAGCCAGTGGCTCATCATCACGAGACGTTGCGGAGGGGACGATTATGCCCGTGTTATGTAAGCGACCATTCGGCTGTCCGGCTAGACACAGCTCGTTATTTGCTAAGAGGAGGATATGCAGAAAGACTCCTGGGGTTAGAATCAATAGGTCGACGATATAATATGCCTCTCAATCTTCAAAGTAACGTTCGTTATTTAGGCAAAAAGCAACCAACTTCGCGTAGCTAACTCGGCAATATCGAATAGGTTCATAGGGTTAGGGGCAACGGGGTTAAAAAGAAGCCAACAAGAAGAAAGAACTCAAGAAAGAAGCGAAGAAAGAAAAAAGAAGCGTTTGAATGATGAATGTATGTTGAATGATTGTGACTAATCAAAAAATTCCCTTTCAGCCCTTTTTTTCAGCTCATCAACATCATCTTCAGGACGTAAGTTAACTAAAAACTTCTTCTTTTTCAGGTTTCTAATCTATTTGTTTTTTTTTTGTCTGTTCACAGGTCGTAGCTGAGGTAAAAAACTTTGTTTTATTTTTTTTTAAATCAGTATTAAATTATTTCCTGATATTTAAATTATAATTGTACTAATATTTGTGTGTTTTTATTAGTCTCAGGACCTGGAGCAGTAGTTGGAGGATCGCACCAGTTGCAAAGAACGATGAGCAGCAGTCCTAAAATCATCAAGCATCAGCTGAGCTATCATCGTTGGAGCAACCACCGTGGGAGTAGCCTCCGCTGGAACTGAAAAAACTTTCCTTTCAGGTTTCTTTTTCAGGTCATTGCCATGACCACAACATTAGGACGTAATAATAACTAAAAAAATTGCAATATTATAAATTTCTAATCTTTTCTGAATGTATTACAGTTCGCCCAGCAGCTGAAGAACACATTTGCAGCTGCAGAGGATCATGATCAACACAGCAGTAGCAGAGCTCCTACAGCGTGATACCTGCAACTTCAGAGGCAGCCATGGTAAGAGGAGCTAAAGATGATCCAAAAAATTTGATTGGATCAGCCTGCCTCTTGCAGAGTTTAAGTAGGAATAATTTATTATGCTTAATAATTCAAATTAATATTTATTGTTGATTCTAATGTATTGCTTCTTTTTGTTACAGTTGTTGCAGATTATGAAATGTGACATTACAAAATTCAGGATTCCTTCCACCCCTTGTCACACAATGTGAAATTTCGTCGACCCCGTCTCTCCTCCCTAATATGTGACGTAATTTATGAATGGCCCCTTTCCGCAGAATTCTTCTCTTTTCTCCAAGCCAGCAATTGCCTGGAGGCGAAGCGCGACTCAAAAATATTCTCAAACTCCCTTCTCTACCTATTGTACTTTTTTCTAATTATCAAATAAACTTCTCCTAAATGTTATATTGTTTTATTTTTAATATTAATGTTGATATTGACGCAAAAGTATCGAATCAAATAGATGTGGTAAGTGAGCCCTTTCCAATGATCCTAATGCCTAGGCTCTACGACCCTGTCGAATCAATTAAGGACTAATATTGTGACTATAAGACATCAATAAAAACGAAAACTTTACTAGAAACAATTTTAATTGCGTATTGATCAATTTAAAGTTAAATGGCTAATAATTTTTGAACGGCTCAACAAATCATTCACACATTATACTTGTATCCATCTACTATTAGTTGGCCAATTCGAATTAATCGCTTCCTATTCTAATTATACGAATAAAAATCTATACGAAAATATAATAATAAGTCAACACCAATTATTCTATTCCGTACCTCTTCAGCGGAAGCTGTCAGTTTTAACTTAACCGGCGATCGACGCATCGCTTGCCGGCATTGTATTTATCTGAATATTTCTTGAATCATTACATGAATAATCAATATATACTATAAAACTTTCTTAGATTTCGTTATAGAGTTTATTATTGATCAAAAATAATTTATAAAACATTAAAGAAGCTCATAATATTCGGTTTTATTTATGTCAGCACCAATATTCTTTGCGATACAACTAGTTCAGTCATTTTGTCAGAGATGGCAGCACCTAGCACGTTTTGGAACTAAATTTTATTAATAATAAAAAATAGCAACTATTTGGCATATTTATTCAACCCAAAGTGTTTTGAATATTCTATTTTGATTAAATTTATTGTTTTTGAAGGATTAACTCAACAAATAATCTTTTATTCAATAAATACTTTTTTGTTGGCACTCATTGACAGGTGCTGCCGCTTGCGGAGAAATTTTGAACCTTACTCCTGATGTTTAAAATTAAACAAGAATAAAATACAAACATAAAATTTATTGTTATAATATATTTAAATTGCAACAATACAATCCAATAAATGAAAACTAAATATTTTGTTTTGGCCAAACGGTTCATTTTATCAAAAAAATTGTAGGGAGCCCAGATTAGTATATTATTATCTGCTGTATTATTTTAAAAATGAATAAAACAAAATTGATGTTCTATTGCAGGATATATTTTATTATTCATACAATAAATGGTTTTTATGATGACTAGCACCCTTTGGGCAAACGAAAAAAGGGTTTTCAATTTGTTAAAAACTTGTATTGCGGGTTGCCCGCCTATTCACTTATATTTAAATTTCAATTTACAAATACAATAATTGAATATTCTTTATTTTTGACTGAAAAAAAATACAGGTTTTCAAAATAAATAAAATACATTTAATTTTGTGGGAAAGGTTTTATTTGTTAATTTTAAAATAAGTTACAGAACAAGGACCATTTTAAGCCTAACTACTTCTGAAAAGAATTAAAATAGGTTTTAGAAATAAAACAACTGTAAATTTTGTGGAAATGACTTTATTTTGGGAATTAGGAAAGGGTACAAAGGTTCGAAGATTAATTGTTGATTACACGATGCTGTTGTGATGTTGCAAGTCTTGTCCGCGATGCTGTTGCGTTGTTGTAAGCCTTGTTCGTCCCCAGGCAATGACTAAGGGGAAAGAGACGAACTCTTCTCCGAGAATTCTCCCTTTGGGTCTAGGAAAACCCCAGCGAAACCTAGACCAGAGAAGTGGCTTCTTCGCTCGCTGCAACTGAAGCAACAAAATAATTATTACAAATCGGAGAATTTAAAAAGAAATTAAACTCACTTGAACTTTGCAAGCGGCGGACAAAATTAATCAGTTGACTTCTTTGAAGTTGAGTTGAATTGGGGACTGGAAGAGTTGCTACTGATGTGTTGATCTTCTGCAGTTACTGGAGGACTTCTTGGACGGCTGCTGGGCTCTGGTTTTGCTGCTGCTGCAGGATTTCTTGGAAGGTTATTATGCTCTGGTTCTGCTGCTACTGGAGGACTTCTTGGACGACTGCTGGGCTCTGATTCTGTTGCTGGGCTCTGATTTTGCAGCTGGTTTCTGATTCTACTGCTGGATTCTTATTCTGCTTCTGAGGTCTGATTCTGCTACTGGGCTCTGGTTCCGCTGCTGGATGGCCTAAAAACATAAAAAATACAAATAAATTTTCAAATTGAAGATGAGTAATTTACGTGTTTAGCAATAGTTAAAAACAGTTATATAAATGCGCAATATTATATTACCTAGCTGATGATGCGATGATGTTATGAAGATCCACGGCCGACGACCTGAAACAGAAACTTAAAACAAATTTTGGTGAATCACATTCAACAAAACAAATATTGAGAGTTGATTTTGGCTGCTGGGCTCATCCTCAGCTACTCCCACGATGTCCATTCCCTCGATGTCCACCTCATCAGCTGGGCTCATCCTCTGCAAATGATCTGAAAAAATACAAATTAATTAGAAATTTGCAAAAAAGCAATACAAAATAGCTGAAAAAAAAAATTGATTAGAACCTGAAAAGCAAAGTTTATTAGTCAACTTACGTCCTTTTGTTAATTTGTTGGAGGTGGTAATGATGAATTGAAGAAGCTGAAAGGGAATTTTTTATTAGTTACATTCATTCAACATTCGTTCAACATTCAATCGTGTTGTGTGTTTTGGTTAGTGTTCGAAGAGCTTCACGACGAGTGATTGTTGCTTTATTATTTCCCGAAGTTATTTTAAAAGTGCTCAATATATTATGCTACTGATATTGACTCTCCTTTACTACCCCAATGAGTGCCTGAGCGCTCAGACACCCAAGCACCGGTGTGCTCGTCGTTTGCAAAAAAAAAATACGTTGTTTGAATACGTGGCCAATGCATATTCCGAGGCCCGCGATACCGCCTAATTACGCGATATGGTAACCTTAAGTATCGGTCTCAGCTAATGTCGTTTCTTGAACTTAATCAAGGACCCCCGCCAGCTACCATATTTTCCCGACTTCCGATAGGTACATATCGAGAGTATGCCGTTACTCCCTAATTAGATCGCTCGTTCGCCCTAGAACTCATTGCAACCCCACGCGGTGGTGTTCATCAGGGGGGGTGCCTCTCGTAGCGGTACCTATGTGTGCACCGATTCCCACGTTGGACCTTTCATTACAGGCCTTTGCAAAAAAACCAAGACATTTTATTTATTTATTACATAATAAAAGCAAAGACTAACATCGCAAATACGTGCCCCTAACGGACACGCAATGCGGTACAAATTCACCCCAATTTACATATTTAAATACACAAAATTTTGATCTCTACGTTAATAAGCAAAATTCACAACCCCAAATATAATGAAACACTTTTAAAATATATTTATTTTCAACGTATTTCGCGAGAACAGAGCAACGCACTCCTGTTCTATTCAATAGCGCAACAAAGAATGTGACAAAGAATAGCAGAACGCAACGATCTCCAACTCAATTTATTTTGAATCTACGAACTACGTTCGCCTGTCCATAGCAAGCAATGCGTTAGAAAGAATACACAATATCAAAAGATACTTCGCAGCGCTTATACAGTTACAGCACAAAACCAAACCAAACAAGATTGTGCAATCTAAAACTTTAATTTAATTTGAAATTTATTTAAAATTGATGAATAAATTCGAATTTTGTATATTTAAAGAGTAAAAATATTCAATAAATATTAAAAAAAATAAATTCACAGTGCATTTTGAATGCAAATTGCAATTTTGCAAAAATATTGTTCAATTTTATGTGATTATTTGTTGATAAATTATTTAATTTTTTTTAACCGTCTATTTTTTGATATAACAAGGTAGTTAAACCCCAAAGTATATGATAATATTTTAAAACTGCTCAAGGGGTGTAGATTTATGCAGCCCCTAATCATAATTGGTACACGAGCCATGAATTGAAGAATTAAATATCTCAAAGACAGTTAATAATTTAATACATTTCACCGTTCGGAACAAACTATTTTTTTTTTCATATACCAGGAGTTGCAGAAAACTCAAATTGTGGGTACGCATTCAGGATGGATGTAGGTATATGCAAAATTATTGGCATTCATTAATTATAACTGGTGCACGAGCTATAAATTTATGAATTAGATATTTTAAATCGGTTAATAATTTATTATATTGCACCACTTAAAATAAATATTTTTTTTTGCGTATACCGGAGGTTGTAGAAAACTCAAATTGTGGGTACATACTCAAGAAGAATGTAAGTAAATGCAAAATAATTGACAATCATTAATTGTAATTGGTGGACGAGCTATAAATTTAAGGATCAAATATTTTAAAATACAATAATTTATTACATTTTATTCCTCGAAACAAACTATTTTTTTTGCATATACTGGGAGTTGCAGAAAAATCCAATTGATGGTACGAACTCAAGATCGATGTAAATATATGCAAAATTATTTGCAGTCATTTATCGTAATTGGTGCACGAGCTATAAATTTATTAATTAAATATTCTAGATTAGTTAATAATTTATTACAGTTCACCGTTCTAAACAAATTATTTTTTTGCGTATACCAAGTGTTGTAAGACACTCAAATTGTGGGTACGTACTCAGGATGGATATACGTAAATGCAGAATTATTTGTAGTCATTAATAGTAATTGGTGCACGAGCTATAAATTTAAGAATTGAATATTTTTAGAAATTATCTTTCACCGTTCGAAACATTTTTTTTTTGCTTATACTCGAATTGTAGGTACGTACTCATGATGGATGTACGTATATGCAAAATTATTTATAGTCATTAATAGTGATTGGCGGACGAGCTATAAATTTAAGAATTGAATATTCTAAGAAACAATTAAATTTATTACCTTTCACCGTTCGAAATAAATATTTTTTGGTAATTGAATATTCATCTTGGGAACGTCATTTCAGAAACGCTCCCGAGATAAATGAAATAAATTATATAGTAAATCAAAAATTATTGCAACTAATCCAAAATATTTTTCCTATGGCATATAATACTAAAGTTATTAGTACTTTCATAAATTTATGATTTTCTTTTAAATAAGGGCTTTACTCAAAAAATTTCACTTGAAGTACTCCACTTATTTTCCAAAAATAATATGACTTTACTCGAATTTTTTTCGCTTCCCGTACTCATTTTCGAGTTAAGAACTTGTAATATCTATTATTCTGAAGCAATAAGGAGATTATAGAAAAATATCTTAAAAAATTTTGTGTTAGGTACCCTGAATTTTATTCTGGCTAAATAAAATACAGTCGCATAATATAATTAATAGAGCGTTATTAAAAATATAGAAATTCGCAATAAATCTTTAATAATAATAGTAATCATTATTTAAATTTTCACTGTCGTATTCAGCTTTGCTCCCTGAGTGCTTAGCGGTTGGCGCTGTCGTGGCAGGAATAGGCGATGGAGGATTTGGAGCAGCAGCAGTGCAGATTGTTGAGCAAGTTGGCTCAATCTCTGCTTCCTGAACCGACCATTGTTCGTTGAGCTGCAAGCTCTCCAGCTGCTTCTAAAGCGGCTTAATTCGTGTGATCTACTATTACTTGCGCTGCGTTTAAAGCTCCTTGGATAACGTTCACCTGAGAACGTTGAGAATCATTATTATTATTTTATTGAAGGATTCTAGTTTACATACCTGATGTTGGGCTTTGACCTTTGATTAATTGCTGATTTTCTCCGTCGAGTGCAACTTTACTCTAAATTGTAGTTCAATTCCTTGCAGAATGATTTGTTTTCCTGCAAGAGCTGCCTGTGCAGTTGCAGAAGCTTGTGCAGCAGCTTGAGCCAGAGTATTTTTTGCTACAAAAGCAGCTTGTTTAGCAGCTGCATATTGGTTATTGTTAACTGTATTAGCTTGATCAGCGGAACCTTGAGCAATTTGTCGAGAACTGCTCCTTTGTTTGCCAGCATCGCCAACAAGATTTAGAGAACTTTTGGGTGTTATAGAAGAGGAATCATCTCCTCCAGTAGCTGCGGTGTTACGCTTCTCATATGTGGAGCTAGGTGCCGCTTCTCTGTTGAAAAATTCTATATATATATATGGCAAGAGAATGGTTCTGCTTGTGCTTCTTGATTTTAGCAAAGCATCTGACTCTCTGAACCATAATCTCTTACTTGCCAAATTAAAACATCTAGGTTTCGTTGAAAACAGTCTACAACTAGCAAGGAGCTACTTCTTTAACAGACGCTAGTGTGTTAAAATTAATCATGATCCTTCGGTAATAACTCAAGGTATAGCCCAAGGCTCAATATATGGACCTCCATTCTATCTATACGTTTAACATCTGCAAAATTGTTAAATATGTAGATTTTCATGTGTATGCTGATGATACCAAGTTATACTTACCCTTTGATGCTCACAATTCTGAAGAAGCTGTCACGTGTATATGTGAAGATTTGCAAAGCTTGGCTTATTATGCAAAAACTCACTGCCTTATTATCAATGAAGAAAAATCAGCTGCCCTTCTCTTGGGCCAGGCACACAACAGGTCATATTTGCTTGGAAATGACTTGCTTCATGTCAAAATAGATAATACTAGAATAAATATAGTATCTAATGTGAAAAATTTGGGGTTGTTAATCGATGCAGAATTGCGTTTCAGAGAATATAAGACTTTGTTGATTGAAAAAGCGTACCTTGCACTAAAAAAATCTGAATATAAATTGTTTTGTACTATTTAAGAAATACCGTAAAATACTTGCAGATTCGTATGTACTTTCTGTATCCAATTATTGTGATGTGATCTACGGGCCCTGCCTAACTATGTGAGATAGACAAAGAATACAGAAAGTAAAATAGCTGTGTTCGCTTCATATTATCTGCTCCAGATATGAAAGAACTTCGAAGTTCATCATCTCGCTTGTCTAACCCATGTTCCGCCTTATATTGCTGTTTTGAAGCTATTTCATCATTTTCAGGCAATCTTCTAGACGGAACTGCTTGGGAACGTATCTTACGACGTGATTCTTTGTCTCAAATAAAGCGAAAATTATGAAATGTTTATAAAATAAATTCTAAGATTACTACTTACGATAATTATAAAAATCACTTTCATTGAAATGTGCACTACAAATACGACTATTTTTAGTTACAGTTTTTTGTATTTTACATAATTCTATCCACACTTCTAATCTATCCTTTTTTTTTGGAAGTTTATGCATGGAAATGTTATTTTTTCCATATCTCTCATAGCAGCCAGGTACAGCACAGTGACAATGAGATTTGGATTTATTTTCTATGTTACCCTCTACAAAGAATTGGGATTCCATACCGCTTTTATATCCAATAGGACTGTCAAATATAAAACTATGTCATAGGTTAAATCTGGAAGCCAGTTGTTTCAATTTTTAACTCTAGAGAAACAGAAATAAATACTTTACCTCCTGAATAATTTTTCATGGATTTTTGGGTACAGATTCCAGGCAAAAAAAGAAAATACGAAAATATAAGTATTGTTATTTGAACGTCAAAACTTTACCATACTCTGGTTGTTCTATATTACCGACATAGAAATATGAAATATAAAAAATCAATTTAAATAAATCAATTTATTTTTGTAAATATCAGTTATATTGAAATTTTGCTTAAATATACCTTATATTAATTTATAACAATTTAATTTAATTTTTAATACAATACTGGACGTACGTTGTAGGTCTTACTTCATACGATTTAATTTGATCTTGTTTTTGTTTTGTCAACAAACAAATTTCTTTTCGGTTTTAATCGCGTAGTTTTAGCGTCGTTTCTTGTATTTTTTTCGTTACTACGGGGTTGATTGGGGTGTATTAGGGGTAAATAGCTCGTGGTTAACGTAGTTTGATTTAATTTGGGAGTCGCGAGTAGTAAATTTATCTGTACCCCCCGGTACAGTTGTTCGTTTTGATCATTTCAATTTCATATGTTTGTTTGCAAAGTCCTCCCGCTTAGGCGAGGCAAAGCCCTTCCGTGAGGGTTCATCGAGGGAACGGTGCACAAGCTAGGCCTTTTAAGTGCCTGGACGGTCTTGTCGGGAGTGCATAACTCGTTTCCAAAGAACGAGCCAGTGGCTCATCATCAGGAGACGTTGCGGCGGCGACGATTATGCCCGTGTTATGTAAGCGACCATTCGGCTGTCCGGCTAGACACAGCTCGTTATTTGCTAAGAGGGGGATATGCAGAAAGACTCCTGGGGTGTAGATTCCGTAGGGCAATAAAAAACACTCCACCAATTTTGCAGTAACGCTCGCGGTATCGCGTTAAATCAACATAATTTTTGTGTAGCTCGTGTTTTATGTTACTTTGAGGGTTTGGGGGCATATAAATGGTGAAACTAGCTCGGTTTAACGTAAATTTAGATTGGGATATCGCGATCAGTTTTTTTGCGTGCACCCTTCTGGTGCACGTGAACTTGTTCGTGTTGCTATCAAGCGTTTTTTTTTTTTTGCAAAGTCCTCCCACTTAGGCGAGGCAAAGCCCTTCCGTTAAGGGTTCAACGAGGGATCGGTGCACAAGCTAGGCCTTTTAAGTGCCTGGACGGTCTTGTCGGGAGTGCATAACTCGTTTCCAAAGAACGAGCCAGTGGCTCATCATCACGAGACGTTGCGGAGGGGACGATTATGCCCGTGTTATGTAAGCGACCATTCGGCTGTCCGGCTAGACACAGCTCGTTATTTGCTAAGAGGAGGATATGCAGAAAGACTCCTGGGGTTAGAATCAATAGGTCGACGATATAATATGCCTCTCAATCTTCAAAGTAACGTTCGTTATTTAGGCAAAAAGCAACCAACTTCGCGTAGCTAACTCGGCAATATCGAATAGGTTCATAGGGTTAGGGGCAACGGGGTTAAAAAGAAGCCAACAAGAAGAAAGAACTCAAGTAAGAAGCGAAGAAAGAAAAAAGAAGCGTTTGAATGATGAATATATGTTGAATGATTGTGACTAATCAAAAAATTCCCTTTCAGCCCTTTTTTTCAGCTCATCAACATCATCTTCAGGACGTAAGTTAACTAAAAACTTCTTCTTTTTCAGGTTTCTAATCTATTTGTTTTTTTTTGTCTGTTCACAGGTCGTAGCTGAGGTAAAAACTTTGTTTTATTTTTTTTAATTAGTATTAAATTATTTCCTGATATTTAAATTATAATTGTACTAATATTTGTGTGTTTTTATTAATGACCTGAAGCAGCAGCTGGAGGATCGCATCAGTTAGAGGACCGTACCAGTTACAGAGAACGAGCAGCAGTTCACGAATCATCAAGCATCAGCAGAATAAGAGCCCAGCAGCAGAACCAGAGCCCAGCAGTAAGATCACAGCCCAGCAGCAGAACTAGAGCCCAGCAGCAAAATTAGAGCGCAGCAACAGAATTAGAACCCAACAGCAGAGTCAGAACCCAGCAGCAAAATCAAAGCCCAGCAACAGAATCAGAGCCCAGCAGCCGTCCAAGAAGTCCTCCAGTAGCTGCAGAACCAGAGTCCAATAACCTTCCAAGAAGTCCTGCAGCAGCAGCAAAACCAGAGCCCAGCAACCGTCCAAGAAGTCCTCCAGTAGCAGCAGAGTCAGAGCCCAATAGCCTTCCAAGAAGTCCTACAGCAGTAGAACCAGAGCCCAGCAGCCATCCAAGAAGTCATCCAGTAACTGCAGAAGATCAACACATCAGCAGCAACTGTTCCAGGCCACAATTCAACTCAACTTTAAAAAAGTTAACTGATTAATTCTGTCCGCCACTTGCAAAGTTAAAGTGAGTTCAATTTTCAATTTCTTTTTAAATTCTCCGACTTGTAATAATTATTTTGTTGTTTGAGTTCCAGCGAGCGAAGAAGCCACTTCTCTGGTCTAGGTTTCGCTGGGGTTTTTTCAGACCCAAAGGGAGAATTCTCGGAGAAGAGTTCGTCTCTTTCCCCTTAGTCATTGCCTGGGGACGAACAAGGCTTACAACAATGCAACAGCATCGCAGACAAGACTTCCAACATCACAACAGCATCGTGTAATCAACAATTAATCTTCGAACCTTTGTACTCTTTCCTTATTCCCAAAATAAAGTCATTCCCACAAAATTTACAGTCGTTTTATTTCTAAAACCTATTTTAATTATTTTCAGAAGTAGTTAGGCTTAAAATGGTCCTTGTTCTGTAACTTATTTCAAAATTACCAAATAAAACCTTTCCCACAAAATTAAATGTATTTTAATGAAGGAAAAAACTTTTCAGAACTCATTTTATAAATAAATATGTTTTATTGGGTATAAGTTCTGTAAATTTATTAGAAACACAACGTTTCAACAGCAAAGTGCTGCCTTTTTCAAGTGAAAAAAAAAATATATATATATATATATATATTTATTGTGTTTCTAATAAATTTACAGAACTTATACCCAATAAAACATATTTATATAGATGTATTTTATTTATTTTGAAAACCTGCAAATTTTTTTTCAGTAAAATATAAATAATATTCAATTATTGTATTTGTAGATTCAAATTTAAATATAAGTGAATAGGTGGGAGACCCGCAATGCAAGTTTTTTAAAAATTGAAAACCCTTTTTTCGTTTACCCAAAGGATGCTAGTCATAAAAACCATTTATTGTATGAACAATAAAATGAATCCTTCAATAAAACATTATTTTGTTTTATTTATTTTTAAAATAATATGCTAATCTGGTAGACATTAAAAAATAAAATTAAATTCCCTTCAATTTTTTTGATAAAATGAACCGTTTGGTCAAAAAAATATTTAGTTTTCATTTATTGAATTGTACTGTTGAAATTTAAACATATTATTACAATAAATTTTATGTTTGTATTTTATTGTTTAATTTCAAACATCAAGAATAAAGTCCAAAAATTCTCCGCAAGTGGCAGCACCTATCAAGGAGTGTCAACAAAAAATATTTATTGAATAAAAGATTATTTGTTAATTTAATCATTCAAAAATATTAAGTTTAATCAAAATAAAATATTCAAAAAACTTTGGGGTGAATAAATATGCCTAATAGTCGCTATTTTTTATTAATAATAAAATCTAGCTCCAGAACGTGCTAGATGCTGTCATCTCTGACAAAATGACTGAACTAGTTGTATTGCAAAGAATATTGGTGTTGACATAAATAAAACCGAATATTACGAGCTTGTTTAATGTTTTATAAATTATTTTTGGTCAATAATAAACTCTATATTAAATTCTAAAAAAGATTTATAGTATATATTAATTATTCATGTAATGATTCAAGAAATATTCAGATAAATACAATGCCGGTAAGCGATGCGTCGATCGCCGGTTATGACTGAAGAGGTACGGAATAGAATCAAAATCAAAGTTAAAAAATTTTCCGCAGCATCTATCAATGAGTGTCACCAAAAAATATTTATTATAGTGAAAGACTATTTGTTGTTTCAATTGTTTAAAAATATCAAATTCAATCAAAATAAAGTATTTAAATGATTCTGGGATGAATAAACATGCCAAATAGTCGCTATTTTTTATTATTCATAAAATTTAGTTTCAAAACGTGCTAGGTGCTGCTCTCTTTGACAAGATGAATGAACTAACATGTATCAAAAGGGATATTGGTGCTGCTGACATTATTTCGAGCTTGTTTAATACTTTATAAATTATTTTTGGTCAAAAATATACTGTATATTGAATGCTAATAAGAATTTATGATATTTATTGGCTATTCAGGTGATTTATTAAATATTTAGATAAACACAATGCCAGCAAGCAAACTACAGCTACCTACTGATAAAAGATTGATACAATCAAAGCAAAATATAAGTTTTTGGCTTAACTGGAGTTCCAAAAAATTTCAAAATGTAGCTACTGATGGAAAATGGATACGAGTATAATGTGTGAATAATTTGTTATGATTCTTTAGGTCATTCATAAATCATTGACCACTAAACTTTGAATTTTTTAATAGACAATTAAAATTGTCTCTATTTTTTCAATGAAAACAATATACAGTTTTCTGGCTTGGCTAGCGATTCAAAAAGTTTAACACTATGCCAACTAATATGAGATGGATACAAGTATAATGTGTAAATAATTTGCTAGGATTTGTTTAGCTGTTCATAAGTTATTAACCATTGAACTTTGAATTGCTTAATAGACAATTAAAATTGTCTCTATTTTTTCAATAGAAACAAAATACAGTTTTCTGGCTTAATTAGCGATTCAAAAAGTTTCACACTATACCAACTAATAGTAGATGGATACAAGTATAATGTGTAAATAATTTGTTTAGCTGTTCGTAAGTTATTAACCATTGAACTTCGAATTTTTTAATAGACAATTGAAATTATCTGTATTTCTAATTTCTAATAAAAAGTGAATCATCCCCGAAGGAATTATTAATTGCAGATGAATATGGTGAGTCTTTTCTAATATCTTACCCTAAATATTTTGTTCAGAAGTTGAGGATATCTATTTTCTGTTGCATTTATTCTTACTAATATAATTATAAATATGAAAATATTGGAATATAATAAGTAAATATACAATTTTCACTCAAAACTATAAATCGGATTGAAAATAATCTATCAAAAAAATTGGATGCATGTATCCCACCTTACCTTAAATCAGTTTCCTTCATTTTATTAAAATGTCAACAAATTCACTGAAATTTTTCATCTGATTTTGTTTTAGGAAGATATCAGAAAATGAAAACTATAGTCTCTAAGTAATTCTCAAGTAAAGTTAGACAAATGCAGTTTTACTAAAAAAGCTGTTCTTTTGGATGTTTTTGAATATTCATTTATGTTTGAACTCAACTGACTATATTTTTTATTTCTTTCAAAATGTCATATTTACTTTATTTCTGTAATAAAAATGCAGAATATTTTAAAATACAATTTAATATGTAAATAAAAATACAATAAAATTGTAATTACGACTAGATGAATTTGTATATGAAAAATATATCAATTACAATTAATATTTGTCTGAGTTATTAGCTCTTGGATATTTATGTATTCAGTATCTGTGGAAAATATTTGTAAAAGTTCATCAAAAGTTGGTCTATCTTCGGCTTTGTATGCCCAACAGCGTTCCATAATTTCAAAAATATGATTAGGACATTTCTCAGGTTGTTCCAGACGTTCGCCCCTTTCTATTAAAAAAATTACTTCTGCTCCTTTTTTATCTCCATAAGGCTGTTTTCCATACGAAAACATTTCCCATAAAGTAACTCCAAAGCTCCAAACATCACTTGCATTTGAAAATGTTCCAAAATTAAAAGATTCCGGTGCGTACCACCTCAAAGGCCATTTCCCACCTTGTACCGCTTTATAATATTCATGATCTGTACTAAGAGCTCTAGATAAACCAAAATCACTGATTTTAGCTTGATGTCGAGAAGATAAAAGAATATTCCTAGCAGCCAAGTCACGATGAACAAATCGTTGAGATTCCAAATATTTCATTCCACAAGCAATTTGCGCCGCCCACAACTTCAATTCATATTCAGGATTAACTTGTTCCGGAAAATCCAATAAAAATGCCAACATGGACCCTAATGCTACCAGCTCTTGCACCATTCGGAGTACTGGACTTGTACAAATACCAATTAATTTAACAATGCAATGATGATCAAGCTTCATCATTACTTGAGCCTCCGTTAAGAAGGCGTCTCTATTTGTTTCGTAGTGCTCTTTGTGAAGTGTTTTGACGGCTACTTCTTTACCGCGATATGTACCCTTTATCACAGATCCAAATTCTCCTTCGCCTAAAACTTCTCCTAATTCTAATAGATCAGCAGGAATGCACAAATCATCATGCTCGGCTTTTTTCTTCATTGTATTTTTGTGCTGACGCGGCATTGTTGAAAACTGTAAAGTATTACAATTAATTTACAGTAAAATGATATTTCAACAATTTTACCTCAGGAACAGGTGGTTTAGGTCTAGGAAATATGGGAAATTTTAAAATACTGGGCAGACCATCTGCCATTGAGCTATAATAATCAATAACATGTTCCAATGATTCCAAATATGGCCCATCATCAATAAATAAATAATTGTTCTACAAAAAAATCATTAAAACACATTAATTATTCGATTTTTTATTATTACATCAATACGAAGTATTTGCAAGTTGTTAAAAAAATGAGGTAACCAAAAAAATTGCTAATTTATGTCAACAAATTGATATTACATTATATTAACAATATATTGCCCAATTTCAATTCATGAGTTTTTTTTAAATAAACTTTTGCAAAATTTGTGACGTAATAAATTGAAATATATATTTTTATGAACGCACTCCTGAAGTCATTTCATGAGCATCGTGGTTTTAATAACAGCGACGCACTAATTTTAAATTGGGTACAGATATTGTTAGATTATAAATGTAAATGAGTTAACCTGTATTGCTTACAATTTTCTTTCCCGAAACTGGCTTCTATTCTTAAAAAACGGTAATGTTGTTGATGAGAAGCTCCAGCTTCAAAATGGAATAAATTTTGGGAAAAGCTTCTATAGACATGGGGATAGTGTGAAAAATAATGATAAGTGGAGGCCAGGCTCGTATGACCTTGAAATTATTCATGTTGGGATGAAATCTAGTCTATTAAAAGGTGGTCACATATATCAATGATTATGGGCTAGCTTGCTCCACGCGTGCTTTCAAAAAACACCCCTGAACTTGAGCCCGAGCCAACCGAGAAGGGTTATGTTAGGTCGAAATCCAGTCTATAAATAAGTGTTCATGTTAAACGAGGGTTATAAGTTAGCTCGATACGCTCGCGGTTTCGAAAAACATCTCCAAATATTGCCAAATTGCGTTGCGCATGAATTCAGTGCACCTTTCTCGGCTATCTCGGGCTCAAGTTTTGTTCGACAGGCGCGCGCAGCGCAATTCGGTAATATTCAAGAATGTTATTCGAAAGTGCGAGCGTAGCGAGCTAAACTCACATCTATTTTTACACATGAACACTCATTTATAGTGTTTATGAATAAATCAGTATAAAAACAGTGATTTCAAGGTCTTGTGAGCTCGAGCCTCACTTGTCATTATTTTTCTCATAATCCCCATGTCTAGTAGAAGCTTTCCCTAAAATTTCATTCACTTTGGAGCTGGCGTCCCTCATCGACAACATTACCCAAAAAACACGTTTACAAGTATGAATATTGTAAACAAACTTTGAAAATTGTGGGCTGACTACAATCATAAATGTCAAAAGGTTTTTTTTTTAGTTAAGTGTAAGACTTTAGATACATACCTCTTTATGAATTAAAAAATGGAATGTTTGTTTATCATGCAACATAGTTAAAACATAACAACCTCCATTTCTATCACTAAAACGCACTAAGAAGCTTCCATCTTTATTCCCGTGCTGCTGAATTTCAGCTATGGCCTCATTCCTACCTAAAGTCCCATGGTACCATAAAGATCTATGAGTTTTTGGGGTCGGACTTTCATAATGTTTCAATAAATTCACACATTCACTATGTCCACTTGTTTTCGCTAATTGAATTGGAATGTCGTTGTCTTTTGTACGTGGATTTACTGGAGCATTTAATGAGAGCAACATTTTAACTACTTCTATATGGCCTCGGCTTGCTGCCTCATGTAATGGCACCCAACCAGTTAAAGTATTTCTAGCTTGAACGTTTGCTCCTCCTTGCACAACCAACAGTCGAACTGTGCTTGTCAGATTACTCTGACATGCATACTATAAAGATAAAAAAAGAAATTAGAAACAGCACAGTTACGATCAAAGACGTAGAACAACGTATATTATTATTTTTTAATTTTTGGGCTTTTGCAGTTGTGGCCCTTCGTATACGGGGGTCCCATGCACGCCACTGCATTTTGGGATTCAAATAAATTTCATAATAAAAAGTACAACATGATCTTATAAGCGTTTAGTTCATTATACGAATATTGTTTTAGGAGACATAAGTTCACAGAAGATGAAATTTCGCCTTTTGTTTGGTTTTTATGCTAGCGTATCCAAAAATTAGAGGATAGATTTGAAACTACTTTTATAATAAATAGCACTGCTTAAGTTTTTTATCAGCGTTTGGTTGATAATTCTACGATAAATATTTTAAGATTGTGACAAAATTTCGTTAAATCATTAAGCCCCTTATACCACCGGAAATAACGTAGTTCTACGTCAAAATGTGTGAGTAGACTGAATTTGATTACAAAATAAACTTACATGTAGTGGTGTGTAACCGGCAGTATCTCTACAATTAACATTAGCTCCATTATCAATAAGTTTTTTTAAAATTTCGTCTTTTCCCATTCGACTAGCCAAATGAACAGCTGTTTGACCATCTTGATTTTTGGCTTCCAATCTATATCCACATTTAACTAATTCTGATACAACTATATAGTTGCCTTCCTTCGTTGCACGATGTAATAAATTTGTACGACCATGTCTTCGAGAATTATGAGGTGGAGGTTCAGATTTACAATATCTTGTCAGTTTTGTCACTAACCCATGAACCTCTTCTTGGTAGTATTCTATTAAAGAATCCAGTCCATGACTTGTAGTGTGCTCATCTGAATGAAAAATAATTTAGTACTATTTTATTACATATTAAGTTGTACTTACGTATGTTCTACATTATGAATAGCATGAAACAAAATATAAATTGAAAAAACTACTTGATAGTATGTTGAATATTACCTATAGAAAAAAATGCATCTTCTCCATGTTTACGTATTTGATAATGAACTACTTGTCCCTCATGTAACACAGATAATACGAAATCACCAACAGAGGTATTGCTGTCACGTACCAAAAAAAGTCCATCTTCTGGCTCCTCTAAATGAAAAAATTGAATTTAGTTACATGAAAATTACTTTAAATTACGAACCTCACCTTCTAATAAGATATTTTCTGCGGTTTCTCTTGATATATTGCTGTGATACCAACATATATCATCTTCTCGATTCATTATTGTCATATAATTCTAAGGTTATGCTCAATAAAAAGTACAAAATTAATAATATACACTTGACTAACTTATAAATTAAAATTCACAATTGTAAATAAGGCACCAAAGATCGCATAATTGATTCTTGAAAGATAATTCAGAAAAAGTTTGTTGTACATTGTATCGTCACTCTACGCCATTACTACACTATTTGATGGCCATTACAGATTACAGTCAACAGTTTACGATGTGGTCATGAGCTAGTAATGACTAAAATTTTACTTTGTTTTTAGCAAACAATGAGTCAGGCAATTGAGCTCACAGCAAATTTATTCTTAAAAAATACTTCCTAAATTATAAATTTTTAATGCAGTTTACTGAACATTTGAATTTTCGAAATATTAACATTTTTTATTGCTAGAACATTCATTTTACGTTTTATTCACTTATCATCAAAGTAAAATTGAAATGAACAATTTATATTAGAGTTATAAATAAAATACTTTTCGGTTAATTTATTTTTTTCTTAGAATAAATGGTTCTATAATTTCAGATAATTATCAAGTTTTTCGATTACAACGAAAACAAAAACTACTGTTCACGTGAGCAACTTCCGGAAAAGTTATTTAATAGATAAAAAAAAAAACATATTAACAGATGCGCACGACTACATCTAATTTTCAAATTGTAATATAAAGTGATAAATAAGACAAACAAATAAAATTCATTTTCTTTAATTTGATCTTAGTTTAATTTCTTAAATTATGAGTTAGGCAAATACAAATTTTTACATTAATGTATATTGTCAATGTAAGAATTCTACAGTTACAAAACAAATTTCTTATCAAAATGATACATTTAATCAATTAAAAAGAAATTCTAACACAAAATTCATTCAAGATTTCAACTTTAACATATGCGTAACTAGACTATTCATGACAATTTTCTTCATACGCAGAGATAAAATTATTACGGACAATTTCATCGGAGCATGTAAACCATGGATGATAATTTACTTAGACTTGATATCTTTATCAGCTTCTTTCTTTTTCTGTTTTTCTCTCATTGCATCGGCATCTCTGGAAAAGAAAAAGCCCAAAAATGAAGCATTATAATCACAGATATTTTATTTAGTTGTAATTCCGAGAACCCGTTACCTCCGACTAGCTTAAAAATATTATTATTTGCTCTATACAATTCCAGATTATTTTTGGCGACTCCAAGTGGAAACTTTGCGTATTTCAACGAATAGATCGTGCATTATTGAAAAACGATACAACAAATTAAAAATTATTATTTTATATGGTGAATAAAGTGATGATTTTTCTGAGCTGTTTTGATTTTTTGTTTACGGAATGGAATACACCACATGCAATTTGAGTTTTCGTGTGGAAATCCTTCCGGTTTTATAAACGTAGAAGAGCTGTCAAGGTTAAAGTCATGAACATCATACTAAAAAATCTGATGTGGACACATGACTTACTAGAAAACTTTTTGACTGAATAATTGACAGTTGACATTAGACAAAATAGATTGCAACCAAATGTTGCGGTGACCATTTAGATTCTATGATAGTCCTAAATACAAAACTGCAACATGCTATGGCCAATAGTATCGAATTGTGAATTTTGGCGATTGCGCGTTCGTAAGAGCCACACTAATGGAACGATTGGAACCAGAAACACCGTGCGAGCGATACTCTTTAATTCAATGTCTCTAAAAAAAAATTCACTCGCTTCTTTTCCGAGTATATTTGAATGTTTCATTAAATTTTCAAGTCGATTGAAGGTTGGAAGCTTTCGGAGCTCTAACCTTCCTAAAAATAAAATTCCATGCCGTTGCATCACAATAAAAGGTTAGCGAAATACGATATCAAAAACAAAGAAGTAGTATGTCACAACAATATAACAAAAACACAACAATTCATAAACAAATTATGATAAACATTTCACATGATACCAAACAAAATTTGTCTTTAAAGTAGAATGAAACAATATAGGAAAACTTTTCAGAACTAATTTTAAATAAATATGTTCCATTGGGAAAAGTTCTGTATAAAAAATAAATAATCAGAAGCACAGTTTCAGCAGAGAAGTGCTGCCTTTTTCAAGTGAAATAAAAATTTAAATAAAGTTGTGTTCCGAATAAAACATATTTATTAACATTAAACAATATATTTAATGTATGAAATTTGATTATATTATTGCCATCATATGCACACTGCAAAATATCGTTCTTTGACATCACAAAAAAAGACTTATTTGGCATTAAGCACAATTAGGACAATAATTTACTGAAATATAGTTGTTATTAAAAAAAATTACCTCTGTTTTCTAGCTTCAAGACTCAAACCATCTTCTTTCTTCTTTTTGGCCAGTTCAGCTTGCTTTTTCATGTTTTTGGCCCTCGCCATATCACGCTGGTTTCCACCTTAATAAAAGAAAACATTACTCCATTTTTTCCTTATTGGAAAAACTTTTCATTCGTACTTACGAGTCATGATTATTGTGTTAATATTAAATTTAATACAAATGTATTTAAATAATGAATAAAATAATATTTCACTCTAACTTCAAAGGCCGTAGCCCCGAAAAGAGAGGAAATATTTATACTAGATTTTAACCTCTGTTACCAACAGCTACAGAGGCAAAAATGAGATTTCCATCAATGCCAACTATATGTACCCATGGAAAGTGTCAAATTTCCCTACTCTTCTAATTTCGGTCAGAAAACCTAAACAAACCTTGAAAGAAGCGATTTAACATTCTTTCTTTTCAATAACTTTTGAGTGTTTCATATTTCATGTAAACATTTTTATATTGTGAAAGAAAATTGATCCTATTTATTTTCATACAGATATTTTTGTGTTAAGATTAAGAAAGGATTGCATCAAGTTGTTAACATAAATCGTAATTATTTAATGGAAAAATTGTTTTTTAACTGAATTTTTCCTAGTATTATCGTAGCATTCATAATTAAATTTTTTACCAATCAAATTCTAGTAATCCAGATTTCCACAGTATCTACATTCTATAACAAAATTTAATTATTGTACTTTAGACTTAAAACTTACGTTGCGTGTATTCATCTTCCTTCACTATGCTGTATATTATTATCTTTATTTACTTAATCTATTTATTGAACAAGGCGTCTTGTTTTTATCAAATGAATCATTACATTCAATAATATTTGTTGATTAGCCTGTACTGTTGCTATCGACCAAAGAACAAACCACGCCTCCCAGGTTTCAAATTTCTTTAGGTTTTTATTTCACATACTTACCGTTTGGCGCGACGATCTTGACAGCTTTTTAGAATGACGCGATCCCAAACCCAAATACGTTTTTATGTTGTGTAGATTGTTTTTCTATGACCTATTATCTCGCATACATTCAGTTGTTCATTTAAAATGAATAAACGAAAAGTTTCTATTCTCGATGAATTAGAAGAGAGAGACGTAAAGAAATATAAAGAAACCGAAAATATAAAAAAACATTCGTTAGACTCCGATGAGGAAGATGATAACCAGGATGTCTATAATATTATGAATGAAAATGATATTGAAGGTATTATTCAGTCAATATTTTGGATCAATTATGTTTTAATAACCACAAATTTAGGTGAAGAAGAGGGAATAGCGGGAAACGAAGATGGAATCCGTATCACAGCATTTAATATGAGGGATGAAATGGAAGAAGGTCATTTTGATGGTGACGGTCACTTTATTTGGAACAAAGACTCTGAAATACGAGACAGCTGGCTTGATAATATTGACTGGCATCAAATTAAAAACAAAGATACTAAAGACACTAGAGAGGAAAGTGATAGCGATGATGAACCCAATACATTCAATGAAATTGAGAAATATAAAGAAATATTACAGTATATGAAACCAAAAGAAAATGTGACAAAAGCTTTACGAAGATTAGGAGGTAATATTTATAAAAAACAAATATTTGCGTGTTTCACAGCTTATATGCCTTAGGTACCGGTAAAAAACTGTCTAGCGTCGAGAGATTAAAATTAAAAAAATCTGGAGGCCTTACACAAAGTGAAGAGGTTATTAAATTAACTGAAATAGTTAATAACTTTTTGAACCAAACCGGAAACATGGATATCTACGAAGAAACTTATGAAAAAATATCAGATAAGGTATATCAAATTGATTTTATTACACATGAGTCTTATATAATTTGTAGACTAAATAGGTAATTAGTTTGATAGTCCCGGGCTTGAATTCGGTCCTACAAGCGCGCGCCACGCTATTCGGTCGGGTTTCGTTGTTTTTTACTTATCTGATAATAAGGGAAGTATTATAAGCTAAGAAGCTACAAATATTACTACGCATGGACGCTTGCATCTATAAAGGCTTGATTTCGGCTCATCAGGAGCAGTTCTCGATTAAATTTTATTCTACTATTTAGTTTATAATCGATTTGGGTCCTAAATCAGTGAAAATTTGCAATAATGTATTGATTTGCTTTTAGATTGCAGCAGCAGAGAAAAAATCTAAGCCGAAACCTGCTGCCCCGGAGTTAGATATGTATTCTGATGATTTTGAAGAAAAAGAGAAGAAACGGTTGGATGAACCAGGGCCAAGTAGCACAAAAGAAGACACGTATGAAAGCAACGAATTAATGTGGGAAATAAAATGGGCTCAGGATTCTAAAGAAGTAGAAGGGCCTTATTCTACTGAACAGATGCAAAAATGGGTAGATGAGGGCAAATTTAAAAACGGAGCATGGGTGCGGAAACGCGGACAAGACCAATTCTATTCCTCTAACCGAATAGATTTTGAACTGTATTTATCTTGAAAATATGTTTGTTTCTACTGTACATAATTGTTTGTAACATAAATTATAAGCACAATAATGTGAAAAATAAATATTTGTTTTATAAAAGTTTAGAAATAAACTTTTAATACATTTTAAATTTGATTCTATTAATTTGCTACTAGAAAATTTACATGATTTTATTGCTTTATAACATAAACTGGAAAAGTTTTGTACTTGTATATGTTGTGCATTAAAATATCCCACGTCGCGTATGAGAAAGTTTTCAAACATTCTCAACTACTGTAAAATAAACAAATAAAAAGAGAGATATATGACATTTCAAATGGAGGGATGATGTGCAACACTAGAAAATACAGATCTAGAAATTACAAACATAGAAAATACAGCAGCAGAATGTTAAAGATCTAGAAAATACATCATCAGAAATTACGCGCACAAGAAAGTACAACATCAGAAAGTACAAATCTAGAAAATGTAGGAGGGACTTAGAATTAAGGGGCGGAGTTATTTATATTTCAACCTTTGAGAAATAGATGTCATGCCAACGTTCAATGAAAACTTCAAATGAAAATATCGACTGAGAAATGTCATTAAATAAATTGGGGTTATGGCACTGTCCGAATAGATTTATTTATTTATTCATAACTAAAAGAAAGAAGAGCGTGTTTCTAGAGCTGTGTTACTGATATAAAAATTGCGACTTTTGAAATAATGGAGACAACAAAAATATGCATGTGGTAATAAAACAATAATTGAATATTGGATCCCCAAACTATCAAGAAAATCATACCCGATTATCTACATTGCAACAAAGTGGCAATCATTTTGTGCAGCATCAACTCCTTATTTTGCGAAAGCAGCGACAGGTGAAGAAACCTATATTGCCGTTTTTTGACATACCTACCAGCCAATAAAAACCTTGAATTGTTTCAGAGAGAAGCAGCAAGCTATAAGAAAGATTGTTTCACGGAGATGAGGAAATGACCAAGATGCATTTTGTAAAAATATGGGCCTAGTAAATGAGTTGAGTTAGATTTCCACATAAGATATCATTTCATTCAGCAGTTTTGTCTTTCAACTTCTTGGTAAATATTAAAATACCCATCATACTCACCTAATTTAGCAGTGTGAGATATTTACTTATTTTTTAGTCTACTTATCGCAGTTGGTGCTTATTATGAAGGCATTGCAAGAGAAAATTGGTTGAGGACTTTTAAACAATAATAAGAAAAACCGTCAAGAGTATTGCATAGAGTCGATGCTGAAGAACAACCAATTATAGTACTTTATAACATTTAAATTATTCATTATATTCAAAAAACTAGTGATAGCAGATTATATTACGCAAATTTAAGAAAAATGATTGAAAATACCTTCTTCTACATTTCTGTAAATTGATAGTAGATAATGTAAAAATTACGTAAGAATATTGTTGAATTATATGTTTGCAAAAGTAAGTTGAATATATTTTATTTACATCCACTCAATGTTCTTATCTATCTATTTTTTAATACTCTCTAGATTTTTAATATTTGAAAAGAATAGTAACTAATTGTTCGTTTTTAAATGTTTGTTTATTGTTTCACATTGACAAAGATATGCTATTAGTAAAACGTATAAATAATAAATTCTCCATTAAATGGTTTGTTATTTTTATAAAATATTTTTTTCTGTAATAATTGGTATAATGTATTATAGGAAAGAAGAATAAGCTAAAAAATGGGTGAATATAAAAATATTCTAAATATCAAATTAGAAGTACAAGAAGCATGACTAAATTTAATTCTGAAGAAGTTTTGAATGAAGAGTTTACTGAATTCAGCCTTAGGAAGATACAAGAGGCGTTAGTATTATAATATTATAAATAAAAATATTCTTTTGGCATATTTTTCCAATCTTCGAAAAATATGTATCTTCTTTGTAATGAAAATTTCATCACTGTATGGGAAACTCATCGCTTATTTGGAAAGCGAATCGAGAATTCAAAGAGGACAAAAAAACAAGAAAGCAGCATATTGAAACTTTATCAAAAGAAGCGCCGGATGATACTTATCTAATGACGAAGATATTTTATTTATATTTTTGCTCGCTTTGCAATAATTGATTGTGAGGGAGGCCAAATTGTGAAAAAATTACAAGAGAGGATGGCCTTTAGAAATAAAAACTGCAAAATGTCTTCTATTCACACTGTTTTCGTAATTTTGTTTATTTACACGACCAATTTCGGCCACTTGGTGGCCATCTTCAAGGTGGTACCTGTGAGACTATATTTAAAAATAGCGGTAATAATATAATATGTAGAAATAAATCTTTTATAAGACAAAGAATAAAATATAAAATTCCTGTTAAGAACAAACACCAATTCAATTCCAAAAATATAAAATTACTTAATAAATAAATAAAATTACTTACGCATGAAAAACTACAGGAAGTTGCTGAAGCGAAGGTGAAAATACTTGGAAACCGAGAAAGACAAAAGAGAAGAAATTATGAAAACCAGTCAAGAAAATGAAAAAATACGTACAAATGCAACTGAAGAATTGCAAAAATTTCAAGTAAATGCTCGCGGGGTAAGGGTGATCAGATTGGTGCTCGGAATATTTTTAAAAATGACCAAATTAATTTGAGTACCATCGCGCTTTTAAAAATATTTCGAGGATCTACTATCTCCCTTTCCTGCGAGCATTTACTTTAAATTTTTTGGATTTTTTCAGTTGTAATTGTGCGTATTCTTTCATTTTGTTGGCAGATTTTCGTATTTTTTTCTCTAATATCTTTCTCGGTTTTTAATAGTATATTATTATACGAGCATATAATGAAGGCTATTATTCACGAAGGTCAAGTTTATGTCACGAGCGTAGCGAGTGGCATAATTAACCTGAGTGAATCATAGCTTATTATATGTGAGTAGAATACTATACTTTGTCCACGACTACTATTGACTTTAATTCCATAATTTTTTTTTAAACAAGTTTTTAAATGTTTCTAATTTCTTATCTTCATTGCAAGATATTTTTCATCAGTGGCTTGAATAAGAAATTTGCAAATTTTTTCGGATGGAAATGTATTACCTTTTTTCGGACGAAATCTCTGAGATCTCCGTTTTAAAAGTGACCGCAGTTTTGCCTAGTCTTCTATATCGACTCCTTAATTTATATCAAGCGTACTCCTAAGCATAGAGAAAAGTGTCCATAATATGGATGATTCATATTTTGCAGCTAATTCCGTAAAATATGCCAGTAAAACTGACCATGAAAATGAATTGATTTTCTTGGTCGCCCTTTAATCCATAAAGGTATTGTACACAAGAATGTAAAGATTTCGGGATTTCTCAGGCAACAAATTCAGGGAGGTGACTTTTGCAGCTTCTGTTATCTCCGGTGTAGTACAAGTACACAATATTTCTTTCTCACTATCAATTTTCATTTTTTACGTATTCTGGATCGAAATTATGACGTTTTCAAATTGACAATAATTTATGCTTCGTTTGTCATGTCATATCAATGGCTTACTTGATATAGTTTATTTAATGTCAAATTTTTTCTTCAAGAGCATTAAAAAATAGATTAAAGTAATATTTTAATAATATTTTTGTGATTTGTATAAAGTTAGCTAATCAAAGTGCATGGTTATTGCCTAGACGTACTGAAAAATGCTTGCCAGATTCATAATATATACCGCGTGCCCTAGGAATTCTATACCCGTGTTTAATGATTATTCACTGCTATTATTCACTCTGTGAAAAATGACTATCGTTTTGTTTCAGTTTACTGATTTATAAGGGATATATTATAAGGTAGTCGTGGACAAAATATATTATTACCTTCGCTTCAACATAGTTTCCTGTAATTTTTAACGTGTAAGTATTTTTTATTTATTTATTTTTATTTACTTGGGAAATTTAAATTTTTAGAATTGAATTGGTGTTCGTTGTCAAGAGGAATTTCGAATTTTATTCTTTATCTTATTAAAAGAATATGTTTCAAAATAAAAAATCCTTTTTTATATTTTCGGGGTCGTTAATTATTTGGAACATATAGTTTTGACATTTGATCACCGGAAGTATAATTTAAAGAAGCTAACGTCCGTGGATTCCACTGATTATTTGTTTTAGATTTCTACTGAGCTTATCTCTCTGAGAGCTTTAAATTGACATCATTTTAATGAGGGTATTGAAAATAAGGGAATCCAGATAAATATATAACTTGTAAAAAAACAATTGACTATTGTTTTAATTTTCATTTCACACTTCCGAGAGTAAAAGACGAATTTAATCCCTGATTTTAGGGACTTGAGTTTAGTTCTCAGGGATCTAAAATGATCAAAACTTCCAATGGACTAGAGTAACATAAACAAATTTTGCCATGAAAACTGAATATCAAATAAAAATTTTTTATTAGAAGTCAAATTTTCATTATTGATGATTTATATTAGCATTATTGCAATTTGCACAATTTAACAAATGCATCGTATTGTTGTTCGTAGATTTTCTAAATTTTTGAGATAATATAATAGTGTGCGCCAAAATTCGAATTTATTTCTTCTTCAATAATAAATGTATAAGACTAGGTTGGCAACAGTGTGTCCTGGGCGGATGTCAGATTCAATCGGCTATTTGTTTACATAGGGTTTGACATTTGTGCCATTTTAAAAAAAGCCCTACATTTTTATAAAAAGGTTTAGAACGGAAGTGATTGTTGCATTGGTAAATTTTAAGAAAAGATTTTTATTTTGAGTGTCAAATGTTTTAAAATATCCTAATTTACTAATTTTTATCATATTTATGTTCTTAGGACGACAGTTGCAGTTGTCGTCGAGAGAAGTGTTTACCTATTTAAATTCGATCAAACTCGTCCCAAAATTTCTAAAAGGGGAAAGAAATAGTAAACAGTGTATTATCAGTTTATGTGGCATTACACAATTAAGGACAAGTATCGTTGAGAGTGGATCTCAGATGTGAGTGTGATTACTCCTGATGAGTATCGCTGCAACTGGTTCTCAGAGTATAATCTGCTAGATTCTGTAGAAGTTTCTGTGATGTGTGTGCGACTCCTCATTGAGTAGTTTCTCATGATTGTTCCTCTTTTAGCAGCCATCCGCTCTTAACCACTAAATTCACTTTTAACATATATTATTAATTAATAAAGAGATTTATCTGTAATATGATTATTCAATTATTATTATTTTCAGCCCTAATAAAAAGTACTTTTGATATGCTTGAAGGAAGTCTTTTCCGCGTTCCAGTTTTATCATTATAGAAATGCATAGCAGTTAAATTTCTGTGAATTTATGTATTTAGCCATTCTTTACTGATCTATTAGTTCGGTTATTTGTCGAATCTACTTGTGCTCTGGGCTTCTTTGCTGTGACCTCAATAATTGTTTGTATATGTAAGTTGGAGGCCGTAGAAAAAATCTTGTATGCAATACGAGTGACATTCAGCCAACAATTTTTGTGACTCGGCAAGCCCCGTCACCAAATACTTGACCTCATGCCAAAATGCTCAATTTCACACTTTTGTTGCATAAATTACTATTACTTTTACAGTCACTCTTGGCTCGTTGCGGTATTAAAAAAAAATTTTGGTGAGGCTACTAACAGTAAAGCAACATTTGTTCTAGATATGTACTCTAAAAAGTCACACTTTGTTATCATGGATTGGTAATATCTAAAGTCTTTCATCCACTTGTTCTAGGACTGTGACTGAAAATAACAGGTATTCTCAACTCATTTTTTCAAAATTTGAGGAGCTGTCTTTCCTTCATCCTATTGTTTCCCGTGTAGCACTATCTTTACTTATTTCAATTTTTGTTGATAAATCATCTAAAATATGAATTAGTTATTTTTCAAATTTCTTGTATATTTTCAAATTGAAAATAGGATTTTTCTTTGATTCGCAATTAAATTGCACTGCTATTACTATGTGTAATAGATATAATCGCTTTCAATAATAATTATTCATCTGTAACCTCTGTGATGCAGATATATAGCTCTTTGGAGTGTTTAATGAACATAATAGAGAATAATAAGTCATCATAAATTTGGATATTTATTAATGAGGACAAAAATATACAAAATTTACAGACTACTCATATTATGTGTAATATGTTCTCTTCGGGTGTATTTTCTAGAGATTTTAAAATATAAATGATATATTTGTAACAAATTTGCAGCTGTAATTAAATTGAATAAATCATTTTAATCATATTTAATAGATATGGAATGTTTTTTGAAGATTTGCAGTACTAGAGGTGACATCTAGGTCTGGGTAGTTCAGTTTTTTAATGCGAACAAACTTCTATTTGAGTGCAATTTTTTGTTATTTGTAGCTCCACCCCTTAGGTCTAAGTCCCTCCTACATTTTCTAGATTTGTACTTTCTGATGTTGTACTTTCTTGTGCGCGTAATTTCTGATGATGTATTTTCTAGATCTTTAACATTCTGCTGCTGTATTTTCTATGTTTGTAATTTCTAGATCTGTATTTTCTAGTGTTGCACTCGTTCCCCAAATGGATCTAAAAGAGTTATTTGTTTGTCGCGATCCGTGCCTATTATATTTGATTTGCTAAACTGGGAAGATACAGGTTTTTAATAATTTAATTACAGCAGAAGATTATTTATTTGTCTCAAAAAAATACTACTCAATTTATCTCGGCGAAAAAATACAATCTCCTGCACACTAGAGCCGCCTGTGGTGTAATTGTGGAACGAAGAATATAAACTAGAATCTTGTTTGACAGACAGCAACGGGACACCGTGATATTGGAATAGTACGATTGATAGTGTGGATTGTGAGTGGAGAGTACTTAGGTTGAACGCAAGTGTATGTGATGAACGATAAGTGGTCGTGTGGTTTCACTTAAATAAATTATATCAGTAATCAAGATGTTGTGCACACATAAGGAAATGAATAAATAATATAGTGCTGTGTGATATATGTTAACATTTATTCCAATAACTAGTTGTACACGGTATTTAACAATGTTACTGTCAAACGTTCCACCAGCAGAGTCAGATGTCTTTTATTTTACCTGCTGTAAATCATTTTGGAGGATAAGAAATTACTGGTTGAGCTGTTGCTGCGAAATTTGCAAGTGAATATGTTGACAAGAAATTACTGTAATGACACAAGTAAGGTTAGAATGTAAAATATAAATTAAACATTTGTAGTAAGATGCAAGCGAAAAAACGTTATTTGTTAGTGTTTGTTTCTTGTGCATTCTTAGCTTATTGTTATTTTGGTGGTTATCGTTTGAAAAGTGAAGGTGTAATATCCGAATTCAAAACACTGCCGTCTTATTATGATTATGTACATATGCTGGAGAATGAAAGTATTGACAATAGTGTGAATCTGAAGCGTCGAACTGGAAGTGATAGATTGTCTCGAGCTAACTATAACATGTGTCGCATGGAGAGCTGCTTCGACTTTAGTCGCTGTAGAAGTGACTTCAAAGTTTATGTCTATCCGCAAGAAGTATCAGAAGATAACCCAAGTCCACTGCCGTCATCTTCATACCAAAAGCTGCTGAATGTGCTGGAAGAGTCCCGCTACTACACTTCGGACCCATCTCAAGCCTGCCTTTTCGTCCTGTCTCTGGACACCTTGGATCGGGATCGTCTATCCGCAGACTATGTTCGAAATCTTCCAACTCGCATCCAGCGGCTTCCGTTATGGAACAACGGGATGAACCACGTTATCTTCAATCTCTATTCGGGTACTTGGCCTGACTACACGGAGGAGAACTTGGATTTTGATCCAGGGATGGCTATTCTAGCCAAAGCGAGTATGTCAACTAGTCATCTCAGACCAGGATTCGATATTAGCATTCCCTTGTTTCACAAGAAACATCCTGAGAAGGGAGGCGAGCCGGGTTTCGTTGTTAGTAATAATTTCCCTCTCAACAAGAAGTATCTTCTAGCCTTCAAGGGTAAAAGATATGTCCACGGTATTGGTTCCGAAACTAGGAATGCGTTATTCCATCTGCATAATGAACGAGATCTTGTTATGGTCACTACTTGTCGCCATGGCAAGAGCTGGAAAGAAATGAAAGATGAACGCTGTGATGAAGATAATTTGGAATACGATAGGTATGTTCCTACTGATAAAATTAAAAAGAATAATTTCAACATAATTACTCCTAAGTAATCTAAATTCTCAACATCAGTAAAATTAATATTAAAATTACACAATATATTAACCTGAAAACAATAAAAACGGATGTATATAGTAGTTCTTAGCAGTGGCGGTTCCCAAATATAGGCTGTTAAATTTTTGCCGTCCTTACCGCTACAATTGTCAGTTACCATAGAATGCACAGAAGTTTGCGTTACCCTTGAATAAACAATGGAAGGGAAAAATCACCAGAAAGATGTCTTTTGGCAAGGCATCAAAAACCGTCTTACAGAAATTATATTGATTTCTGTAAGACGGCTAAAAAAAATTTGGTCCGCAAATTTGCCGCCCCTAAAATCTGCTGCCCTGGGCTCAAGCCTACTCAGCCTGCTGGCAAATCCTCCACTGGTTTTTATAGTATATCAGTACTGTGTGGTTAAACAATTAGAAAAAAGTCTGCACCGTAAGAATAAATAGTGCAGTCCCATAAAGGAAGCCTTCGTGTGAACTATCCCCAATTTTTTGAATTAAAAATTAAAAGATATCCCTAGAAAATCTTTGAAGATAACATTTTTTTCGAAGCTAAAAAAATTAGATATGAAATGTTGACCACATTGCGCCCGAAAAAAAATTACTCAGTTTGTCGGGCGCAATCATAAATGATGCGATGGACACTTGACTTTAAAATAATAGCATGAAATCCATCGCGAAACGTGAATATAATCATCTTTCAACAACTCTATTATGTTCTTCAAATTTTGATTCCGGACATGCTGAATAATCCCGTGCCGGACTATTGGACAATCCGGAACTTATTCAGTTTTTTTTTCTTCTTAATGTGTAGCCGACACACGACACATACAAAATTTATAAATATTTCCTTGAAACACAGTTTGCGTACGTCTCGGAACAGATATTAATCCTTTTCAATTTGGAAAAAACCTAATACACCTAGCTGTGAATTTAGGTTTAGGTGTAGACTTGATGAACAGACACAAATACTCTTATAAACTAGCCTTAATTACGTTAAATGTAGGTATTAAACTATGGGAATTTAGTCAAAGATTTTTAATATTGCTTTCTACAGTTTTGGTCTCACCTGGATCATCTTCAGGCGTGAAAAGAATTTGTGAGTTAACAGTTGAACAGCATATGTAGAATAACAAAAATTAAAAATCTTTGACAGAATTCCCATAATTTTACCTACATTCAAAGTATCAGTCAGAAACAACAACTATTTAATTAATAAAATTTTTAGAAAATAAAGGAGGTACTTCTAGAAAATACTTGGAAATTTCTAAGTATAAATTTTAAAGTATAGAACTCGACTTCCGGCGCTGCATATTACTTTTTTATATATTATAAACTTCCGAAATAAATGATAAAATAAATATCAATCACGCATTGATAGATTGATTGACATTGCCTAAGCATATAGTATGGTTACCAGTCGTCAAGCCACGGGTACTCTTAGTTTATGTGAAGTACGCCACAAAGTGTATTATAATTCATGAAGCTGGTATCGACCCCACGACCTTCGGAATATGAAGCCACTATATTTGTACTTGGCTATGAATTAACATTTGAAGGCTGAATCATCCAATTACCCATATTCTATTAAGAATTTTATCGTTTGACAATAGCTACCAAGTGAAAATTGAATAACTAAAGTCTTGTAATCCACCATTTATTGATAAATACGAATTTTATGCTTTTACTATGAAGAAGTAATTCAAATTCAGGAATATATTTAAAATTCTTACATATTTTTACGGAATTTTGTAAAATAAATTTGGTAAACTCTGTTTTTTTTTGTATTATATACAAATAAAGTACCAAGTGTGTGTGCTTTATACATATGAAATATTTTTCATTCTTCGCGCCTTCTTCAACAACGTGACCATCACTTCCGTCCGAATTTAACGTTCCAATTTCACTCCTCACAAACTCATTAAAAAAAATTCGATAATGTATAAAATGAGAGTAATTAATTGAAAGATAGAAATAATGATTATTAATTAAAATATAAGATGAAAGAGTAAGCCATAAAAATTTGCGTAAAATTCCTATGCATGGCAAAATGGTTTATCCTTTTAGTAGAAATATTTAGGAATTGAGTTAAAAATAATTTAATAAAGTCACGTCACATAACACTGGAAACTTCGCTTTCGTAAGCCGTTTTCCTAGAAATCCTGTTAAAGCTATTTGATCAGCTAAGTTTACACTTAACATACGAACAAATTTACATAATAACAGAGTTACCACTCCTACAATTGGGGAAAAGGCGTTTTATATATATTTTAGAAAGACTGTTCACTGGGCGTATATAACGCGCTCTGTATTTGATATGTAGGAAGTCGGATCGTATTTCGTTGCAGTTGTTTGCAAATCACTGTAAAGAAGACCCAAGAAAGAGTCAAGGTGATTTCATTTATTTGCCCATTGTGTTGAATAAGAATACAATAAAAATTAGTAAAATTGCAGCTGTAAATATATAAATGTTTTTAGCCACGAAGACACACGTCATTCGCTGGCTTATTGTCACGTTATTTCTGTTTGCATATTGTATATTTCTGTCAATATTTTCCTTGATCATTACCTTACAATGTACCTTCGTATTTATTTTATGGATAAACTCTTACGTAAGAGATATTGGTTTATCGTTTTCTGGATTTGGATTGCTCTTAGTTCGGGCCTTAGTCAGCAGTTATCAAAACGGTCGTACGGTTTTACGTGACCAGATAAACTCCAGCTTATTGGAAAAACTTATTTGCTCAATTTTTTGATATTTGACGATTATTGATAAATCTGCAATTTTCAATGAAATCCTTGAGCGCTTATCTAAGAAATCACAAAAAATAATGCATCCAAATTAATCAGATTATCAGTGCTGTTTTTATCAAATATATAAATGATTGAAATATGTAGCAAAAACTGTTTCTCATTTTGTTGATTATTATTTGAAATTTCAGCAAAAGATTGTTGGGAAAATATTTTGATGTAGAAGAAAGAATTTCAAAACTTCCTGCTCCGTGCTATGAAAATATGTTATCTAGAATTTGCTTTGACGTAATGATTTTAAAAACATTGATATCTGTTTAAACTTTGACCGACTATTTTTTTTTTAAGAGTTTGCATAAGTGATATGAAATGAAAACTGCATGTCTGGATGATAATAACATATGCCTTTTCAGATTTATTTGGCGTGATGTTATATCAATTAGAAATATAAGATTTGATTGTAAATGAACATAACTATAAAGTTTAATGGGCATACAACACATCTGGAACTTATTAGACAAGTGTTTTCTTATTATTTAATTATTAGAAAGTTTAAAATGTGCATAGATCATTAACTAAAAATTATTATTTCTCAAATTTCTACCAGAAGTATTAAAAAAGCCCATCAGGAAAAATGAGAAGCAAAATTTTATTTAGAAACCAAGATATATTAATTTTTACTTACATTTCATGAAGTTAGCTACCAATCAACATTCAACCAGCAATCAAATTACGTCAAACATCTCTTTCGCACAATCCATATTCATCATTCTTCCATACAAGCTCGAAACTTTCTCACACACAATTAACTAACAGATCGGGAAATCACACAGGACCCCAAAAGCAAGAGCAAACTTAAGCATTATGATAAGTATTGTTAACTTTACGGCTTAATACTTTTTATACTCATTTTGCATATAATATGTTTTTACGGCTTCAAGTGGTTATTTCCGAAACAAATCAGAAACACACTATTTATCATAAATCCATGCTTGGAATGATTCAACAAATGGTTCGGTGACAGATGTTGTACACAATGGCATCAGTATAAATTTGCAGACAAACTAAATTCAGATTACCTTACTTACGCGTGTATTGATTGATGTAAGTTTAGTATGCAAACTCAAGAATTATTATACAAGTTCAAATTTTCGAGGTGTCCGAATGTCATACAACATATATAATTATTTCTACGACCTTCAATTCAATTAAAATAGTTCGATAGTAGGTGCTACCAGCATGAATTCATAAAAGAACTAAATTCGGTCTACGAGACATGATTGGTGAATATAATTAACTATGTATTTTATTCGAGGTATGACTACGAAGTATTACTGCAAAACTCGACATTTTGCCTGGTGCCTCGTGGTCGACGCCTGGGTTCGTTCCGTTTCCTGGAGGCCCTGCAGGCTGGTTGCATTCCCGTGCTGCTGTCCAACGGTTGGGCACTTCCGTTTGCGCAACGTATCGACTGGAATAAGGCCGTGGTGTGGGCCGACGAGCGACTCTTGCTGCAGGTACCCAACACCGTGCGCTCGCTTTCCCCGTCCCGAATTCTGCAGCTGAGACAACAAACACAAATACTCTGGGAAAGATATTTCTCTTCCATCGAAAAAATTGTCTTCACAACTTTAGAGGTGATATTAAGTGGGCTAATTATTTTGATTATATAATACACAAATTTTGAAGCACCTTGAATCATATAATTTGCAGGTATAAAAACATCCCTGTTTTTATTGAGTATCATAAACAGTTATTAATCGTTTGCCGATTACAGCTATTTGTTCTTAAGAAATCTTGTTGACCTTACTTGTTTAAATCAATCACTAAAATTAAACAAGTTAATTTATTTTAATTGGCAAAAAAATAATTACGTAAATAATTTGCTTACGTTCATGTTGAACATTTTCGACCTTGTTTTTATGAACAGATAATACGTGAACGTCTGCCGCGTCAACCTTCCCGCAACGGCCTGGTTTGGAACAACGCTCCAGGTGCTTTACTTACGCTGCCACAATTTTCTGACTCGTTATCCAACTACCCGTTCTATACAGCGCTTCAGGCATCGAGTCCAGGAGATCGTTTTACGGCGGTGATCTACTGCCAGCTTGGATTGCCCGTAGTAAGCACGTCACCCCTATATCGCTTGGTGGCAAACGTAGCACGAAGTCAATACATTGCGCGATTGATCATTGTGTGGTCAAATGATAAGCCGCCTCCTCTGCGGAATCGATGGCCACCAACGCCAACTCATGTTCCTCTTAACGTCCTGCAGTCGCCGGCTGGCGGGGCGACTTCTTTAACTGCTTCACGTGATCATAATAAATCAAGCATCTCACAGAGATTTTTTCCTCATCCTCTTATCCAAACAGCCGGTGTGCTGTCGCTGGACGAAGACACCATGCTTACCACAGACGAGGTGGATTTCGCGTTCAAGGTGTGGCGGCAGTTTTCAGATCGAATTATTGGCTACCCAGCAAGGTCCCACTATTGGGATGATGCAAAGGCTTCTTGGGGATATACGTCTAAATGGACGAATGATTATTCCATCGTGCTGACCGGTGCTGCCTTTTACCATCGGTACTATAATGTCCTATATACAGACTGGCTAAGTCCGCTTTTACATAAGACTGTTGAGCAAAGTCAAAATTGCGAAGATATTCTAATGAATTTTCTCGTGAGTCACGTCACAAGACGACCTCCTATAAAAGTAACCCAAAGGAAACAATACAAAGAACAACCAACTGCTGGTGCTAGGTACGTCAGTAGCAATTCTGTTTATTGTTTTGTATGTTTATGTGTATTGTCACGTTCCAGGTCACCGTGGAATGACCCTGATCATTTTATCCAACGTCAGACTTGCCTCAACACTTTCGCAGCAGTTTTCGGTTACATGCCTTTATTGCGATCAAATCTGCGCTTAGATCCTGTTTTATTTAAAGATCCCGTCTCAAACCTCCGGAAAAAGTATAGACAAATTGAACTCGTGGGTAGCTAGCTGATGGTTCATCAGTTTTACTGTTTTGAAAAGTGATCTTTCGTATATTATTACAGAACAATACGTCCAAACTTAAAAATCAGTGATGGAGTATCATAAACGTAATGCCCAGTATAGATGTATACCAATTATTAAGTATATGTATTTTGTATTATTTCATGATGACTGCTAGTTTGGTAAAAATCGGGCAACAGCACATGTTACATTGAACAATGTTTAAATTTGGCGTGCAGTATTTAACATTTGGATAAAATATGATTTTGTTTTGTTTCCAAAATTGAGTAACAAATCAAGCAAGGCAGGCATACCATATTTATTTAATTTCCTGGAATCCTGAGAGCCTGCAATCTCCGATTCTATACTTTCTATATAACTCCAGATGAAAGCTTCTATGACCAACGGCATTAAAATTTACAGAGCACATAGATCTGCCTGATCAGATGACAGATTCGTCTGGATTAAGATCAATTCAAATTCAAACATAAAGGCGGGTATCCCATATAAGTTGATACTGCATTTAGCAAAATATATATTTTTCGATGATAGCGATAATAATAATAACATCACAAAGAAAATATCTAAGCTGAAACATATAATGTGCAGTATTTCAGATCATTTTATTTGATCACAAAATAATTTTCAATTGGCTTATGTGAACCTAGTTCGAATACCATACATGCAATAGCTACAATAAAATCTAGTATTACAGAAACAATTATTGATACTATTTCTAATATGTTTATTGTTTAGTGAACTTGAATCCCCTCTTCCAATATCAGCATCTTATTGAAAAAAACTATTACATTCTGGCGTTGGACGACCAGTTTGTTTTATTTCAAGTTTTTTATTTATGCTCAAAGCGCTAAATATAACGTTTTTAATTTCACTTACTTTCATAATTGTCTTTAAAGTCTAATAAAAATGAAAAAACTTTTAAAAATTGCGAAAGCTCCACTACTCACGATTTACTAGGCACCGGAATTACCACTAGAGCGGTGGTTGTCTTGACGATCATCGTATCGACCTTGGGCGCAGTCTGGAAGCGTCGTAGAGCTCATTTAAGCGCTATTTTTATATCGTAGTCCGTAAGTTGAATTAAATTGATCGCAACGCAAGTACAAAGGATAGCCGTTCGTTTTCTATTATTATTAAAAAATATTTCGTAAAGCTAGATAATCGGAGTATACATTTTTGTCATAACATTTTTTGACTCAGAGCCCGCACCGGCCATCACTAACCCAAAGGTGATACAATTGCTCAGTCTTCTCGGTCTTCGAATGCTAAGTAGACAGATCTTGATCTGAACGCCCTGGATTTCAATGCCGAACGTAGAAGATCATTCAGATTTAAAGTCGAATGCGTTAGATGTTAATGCCGAACGGTTTTGGCGACTCCAAGGGTTAATTTAACGATAATTAAAAATCTGCTGATGGGTTGCAATCATGTGCTGATAATGATTCATAGTTTGTGCATCGCTCGCATACATATACAATCTTTCATAACTTATTTCTACTGTATGATAAAATAGATGGTGCATTAATTTTTTTGCTAACCATTAACCATTACATAGGAGTTGACCATGCAATTTTAAACTTTGTGCGGAATTTGGTTCTTCCGCGTTTATGTTGACATCTATTTTTCTTCGAAAATGATTTGCAAACTCGTTCAAAACTGGAGAAAATATCAAGCGGGCGAGAAGTTCGCGGCGATACTAGATCGCTTATAATTTTAGGACAAAAACAAATGAAAATCGTATGTTACTCAAATGTCAAACACTGCAATGCCTAATTCAAAATTCATGAAGCGTTAGTACTAACAACTGTTTCGAATTTGTGATTTCCAGTTGTCATACGCAGAACTCTCAATTCTATAACAGTTTCGAATTATTGGTTCGAACAAAAACTAGCTCATTTAAGAATGCAAATTAATATCAAATATAAATTGATAGACGATTGAATTGTGGATCATGAGCATTCAATCAGATTATCACATATTCTTGTCAGAGGAAAATTTTTATTTGTTCTCAATGAACCAAATTCATTGTCAAAATCAATTAAGCTAGTGGCAGTGGCCCACTTATTGATCAATTATCAATAAACGTATTCTGTAAAATGTGTCAAGTGCTGAAAATACTTTTGTACATTAATGATAATACTAACTGAAGGAATGTCAATCATTTATACTTCATGTGAATTTAAAGCTACTAAAATATATGATGAGTAGTAATCATGTAATAATAGGTCATTTCTAGAAGGCTGCTATAAACCGATCAAACGGAGTCTGTGTTTTTGTATTCATATGCAAATTATACTCATTTTTATTTTAAACATCTACCATGTACTGATTTTTAGCAATAACAACATTTTAATGCTCCATGGCAATTTTAAAATTAATTAAATTAAATACTGATCAATTAATATATTTTTTACACTGTAGATAGTCAAAAACGCCATAAATATTTATAATTTTTTTATTTATGCTGTGTAAAGTATGTATATTGTTTTTATTTTAAAATTTATATAGAAGTAGATTATTTTTTGGACACGGTAATGAATGTGTATATTGCCATTCCACTCTATCTATATTTTTGTATATTAGCAAAAGACAGAGAATGAATTTGTGGCATTATGACTGTACTTAATTCTCGAATCATCTGAACAGAATGTGAATAGAAACGTGAAGCATATGAAAATTGGCTCTCCTGTACATTTTGAGCAAAAATGTAAGGATAACATTTAGAATTTGATTCTGGCAGCGTCGCTAGCTGAAATCACTATTGAGATGTGTCCGACCATTTCCAACTAACATTTTAAGATGTCTAGCAGGGCGCTGTTATGACGGTAGAAACGAGTTGTAAACTTTGAAGAATATATTTATATCATTTAATCAACGGCTGTGAATAGAACCTCTTCCAGAACAATAAGCACGCTGCCAAGATAACTTGAACTGATGACATCATGTTTGCGCGAGCCTCGCGTTCGTGTGAGTAGCGTGATTTCAAGCTGTAGAAATTTTCAAATCAGTATACATAAGATTCTATTTGGATCTAGATAAAAAAAATTGTTTTTGAGTGAAAATTTGTTTCGATAAATTTTGGACAAATTCATTGCAACTGCCGGGGAGAGAGCTGGGCAATCGAGGACTTCAAGGATGCGACAGCCGTGGAAAATTGATTGCCACTGCACTAGAAGAACCTTTGACGTCGGGAAGCGGAATTAAACTGCCTCGTGAAAGTAAATAGTATGCCGGAGGCAAGCAAAAAATTAATTCAAGTTAACATCATGATGTAGAGATTGGCAATATCAAAATTTCCGCAGACGTATTTGGTTTCGCATGCGGTTTTTCTTTCGCTCACATAGCCGTTTTCTATCTAAATACTGCCTACCTATTTTTTTTCTCTAAAATATGCAGGAGAGCCAATATTCCCCCATATTCAAAATATGTTAAGTCCATAGGTTTCGTGTTTCTGTCCAAATTCTGTATATCCATTGTGCCATACTGACTTGATTTCTTTGTTTTTATGTATTTTATTTTATAGTACATGCATATATATGATGTATTATTTAGTGTGACTGGTATTGGCTGTGGTGGATATAATTAAATGTATAAATTTACGCAAATTGTAAATGTATTTCTGTTACTAGTAATTGACTAGACTTATTTTAAAGAGATATCATTCTTATTTTGGGTTGCAAGGAAAAATATTTTTTGCTTCCCAGAGTAAGTGTCTTATTTTCATTCATATCAAATTTAAAAAGACTACTTTCACGTATGCTGTTTGTGAATGTCGTAATTATTTATGAGACGTATCAGTAACACCATGGTCTAATTTTTTAGATATAATCACGCTAATAATAAAATGTATTTTTTGTATAGTCAGAAGTCATTTTTAAAATTTTAAATTTTGTACAGTTTTGTATCTATTCTACAGAAAATTGCCTGTTACATGATTTTGTGATTAACAGACTTTTAATAAATTACTTTTAAAACTTGTTTATTACATAACTCTTTTTTATTGGACATATAATTTAAGTGCCATTTGAATATGTTTGTGCAACAGAAAGTAATAAATAATTGTATTTTTAGTAAACAAATGATAACAATGTTCCTTGGCCTCTAGTTTGAGCTTCCTTTAATGTGTGGCGCTAGTTGTCCATGAGTGACACGTCTTGTAAACGAAAACCGGTGTGTATATATAAACGTCAAGTAGCTCAGTAGAAAATAAATATTTTGAAATGGGTAAGAATAGCACAATAGAGTAAGAAGTTAATTTTATCATTTTGAATAATTTTCAGCGGTATCCAGCGGTACATCTTTCGTATTATCATCAATAATGACAGTTCTTCTCTTTTCTGGTATGCAAACTTACCGCCCTTGGTTGGCCTCTAGTCAAATCCATACAATATTTGGAGGATATTTAGGATCTATTTTATTTATATTAATACTAACTGTGAGTACCCTTTGCTGAAATTTGCTGGTACTTCTAGGTTATAATTTTTGTTGACTTTTCAGGCTGTGGGAAACATTGAAACTGCTATGTTCGGAAAATCATTCCAAACAAAATTATTCCCAGAAGGTAATCATAAAAAAATAGCGTATGATTCTTAATGACAACACTCATTTGTTTCCAGTTGTTTTCTGTTTATTAATGGCGATGTTCGCTTCTGGCATGGTACATAGAGTTTGTAGCACTACCTGGTTAGTAAACATTTATTTTTCTTATAAATTCTTCGCAGTAATTTATGCAACAAGCTATATAGTACATGGGACCGAGTCACTAATATTATTGACCGAAAGTCATAATGCTTGTTTACATACAAAAAAATATTCTACGGCTCTCAACTTTCATATTTTGATAATTATCGAGCCCACAGCAATACAGCCAAAAGCACAAGATGACATTTAGATTTAACAAATATCCAAATAAATGTGGAAAGTGGTGCTATAAAAATTAATTCACAGAATTTCAGCTAGTACGATCCTGAAGATGGCTAAGGTGTAGCCGAAACTGTAGAGTTAGGAAGGAAATTCCTTATTTCCACTACTTACATTCAATAATCCATTAAAATATTACTTGGCGTCTATTCTCTAACAGCGCCTTTCTCCCCCAGTTATTATCCCGGGGATGTATCTTTTTAGCTCCGCGGTCAGTTTTATCTTAATCCGTAGGCCAGTTGAGCATTTTTTCCTTAATCCCTGTGTACTAATTGCGCCCAGTTTATTATTTTAATCTTTCAATCCCAGATAAATATTTCTTTTCTAGTTAAAATAACTAATAACTAACAAACTTGCTCAATATGGTTACTGTTTATTAAACCAAAAATATTGGGATAATAATTATAAAAAGAAGAATAAAGGTGACTATGAAACGATTCACAACAATTTTTGGTTTGATATTCGACTGATAAATCTAAATTTCGACTATCTCCACTTTTAATATGAAAATTTTACATTTTACTTATTATCTACATACTTTATCCAATAATCTGTTGATCTTCCGCCGAGTGCAAGTGGTACCTAAGCATTAGAGAAGTTCTTGTCTTACGGATTAAAAATTTGATCGCGTAGCTCAAATGATCTCTGCCCATTATCCCCCGGTTAAAATTTTCAAAAAACGCTCCTGAATCGACTTTTTTAAGAATATTTACTCTTTCTCCTATATATCCCCGTGGTCAAAATTGTTTGCATAGCTCGAAGTTGATACGATGTCGAGGAATAGAATGTACGGAAAATATTGAGAAAATTAAAGGTACCACTTTAGGAGGATGCTTTAAAAAAAAAATCTGATTGCAATCGATGCTGTTTCGGTAATGGTGGTGATTTTTTTTCACAAATTCCTTTTAGGGTCTTTTTTTTGAGCGTATTGAACAAATTTTCTAGTCTACTGGAAGTTGGGGCTGTTTTATATTGTTACATTCAGAAATGGCGTGAAAGACAATTGCATCAAGTTCTGCATGCTTATAATTTTTTGACACTAAATATGTGTGATATTAAGTCCAAATATGAGGATTAATTACATTATTCTTTTCAACGGAGAATAGTTTAATTAATTTAAAGTATAGATAATTTTGTCAAACTTCGTTTTACACTTTTTTTTTAATTATAACAAATGTATTTCAGTTTGATATTTTCAATCGTGGCCCTTTACTACATCAATCAGATATCTCAGAAAATCCATGCTCAACCAATAGTGATACCATCTCAACCAATCAAGAAGAAAAACAAATGAATATTGGATATTAATATTATGAATATTGTGTTTTATATATGTTGAAAAATAAATTTTATATGCTTTGTATCTGAAATTATTCTGTTTAAGCCAGGCAATTTATTCCGAAAAACAGTATTTAGAAAAAATATTTTGACTTATTTACAGTGCTGTTTCTTCATATCGAGATTTCCTCAGTTTCTTTTTCACTCTTAAGATTATTTGATCTTTAGAGCTATGTAAAGATGAAAATATATTAATATGTTGTTTATGGATATTTCATACAATGAGCTGATTTTTTCGCAAAGATTAGACGACTGGTTTTCGAGTAATTAATGATTGATAATGTGGTTTCTAGTACAGGGTAAGATAAATAAGATAACTTATCGAAAACGCCCACTTTATTGAAATTTATTCAGAACTGATGAAGATAGAAATACAAAAAACTAATCTATATATTAATACCCATTTTTAAGCATATTGCGCACGAAGGAATGTAAGATTTGTCATAGTTGAAGTTTACATGGAGAAGGAGTGTAGACAACTAAAAATATATATAATTGTTCCATTTTAATTTACCACTGATAACGATATTATTTTTCCCTGGAATATCTCGAAAATATATACACTGGGAAAAATGTTTGACATCCAATTCTCACTTCCCCGGGGTGTGGAGGGAGGGGGTAGAAGGAAGTAACGTTAAAATCTTGTATGGGAACTACTGTTTTTATTTTAGATTCGGAAAGAGTGCCGAATACTGAGTTAATTCTACCTGAAACCCCTGAAGATGGACGGTTAAATTCAATAACGTTAACTTGGAAATTTAATGAATTACGGTCAAATTTCGACCACTGGACTATTTATATTAATCAATAAAAACATTGAGAAAGTATCGTGATGTGTAGTTTTGTAGATATTTTGATATAAATGTAAGAAAAAACCATACTTGAAACGAATGACGCTCTACAAGGCGGCGTTTAATGTAGTCGAATCAGAGACGTTTCTAAATTTTTAGGAACCTAGAGGTTAAAATTTTTCTGGTAAACTAAGAATCTTCAAATTGCGGTTGAGGTTTGAAATTCGCTATTAATAACATCAAAATCAGAGTTGAAATTCATTTATGAAACAGTACATATTATATAAAAACACAAAAAAAGAGATATTAACAAAAATGTATGAACAATCAAAATTTATGATTAGAGTGAGTTGAAATAAATATAACATCACACATTCGAATTCGAGACACTGAATTGGAAATTGTACCTTGATCGTTTGTAGATCCATCCCTTCATCGGATAAACACAACTCTAGCAGGCAGCTGTTAGATGCGCTGTTGCTCAATTTCTTTCATTTAAAAAATTCTCAAGTTCAAAGACACTTATTTATTTTGTTAGCAAATAAATAATGAAGTAAATACGATTTTAACTGTTATTAAGTAACATTTAAATTCAAATTATTAATTTACATGTTCATATTTCTTATTTTGCTAAATACGTCACTAAATCGAGCACACTTTTGTCATTTGAAAAATATGGAACTATCTCCTCAACGACAACAAACTTGGCAGATTTGTCTACAGGTAAGTGATATTCATTCTAGAAAAGTTTAATTAGATTTTTTTGGAAGATAGTCTTGAAGAGACATTATTATTTAATTTTATTTATAACAAATTTTGTCCATACGTGTGATCTGCTGGAAAATTTAACACCTTAATTCATTTTTCCAGTCTATAAGGAAGTGTACGTATGTAAAAATAATTGTTGGCTGACTCACTATGCTCGCGCTTTCGAAAAATAGCTCTAAATAATACTGAATTGCACTGCGTGTGCCTGTGGGACAGAACTTGAGCCCGAGACAGCCGACAAGGGTGAACTGATGTTGCGTCGAAATCCAGTCTAAAAATAAGTGTTCATGTGTATAGTCATAGGTTAGCTCGCTCCGCTCGCGTTCTCGAAAAACATCTCTAAGTATTACTAAATTGTGCTGCGCTATTTTGGAAGGTTTAATTTATTTTGATATTTATTAAAAAACTACAATAGTACAAAGAGCACAAATTAGAAGTTTGACAATTCAAAATAAAAGGTTAGATGAAATAACATTGAGTTACGCAATTCAACAGTCATACGTGTTTTGATGGTGGTAGCCCTGGAATACATGAAATAAATAAAATACGAAAAATATTTACTTTACGCATCGTTTGCGTAAAACAAATATTACAGTCAGTAAAAACGTTCAACATTTTTTTATATTTTACATAATCCAGAGTTGTATAAATAAAATTCATATAATTATACTAATAACCATCCTAAAATATTGCTACCTATATTAAAAGACATATTTTTATTACGATTTCAACATTATTTAGTGAACTAACAAGTATTTGATACGAGAACATGAAATAAGTTTTTCTTTTTAATAATTTTCTACTGTAAATTAAAAACTAATCCATTTGATACTAATTTTAAATCATATAATTATATATTACATAGTGAATAAATTAATTATATGGTTTTTGAAGTCAATATTGTGAAATAGAAGGTGATTGCAGTTTTATTTATTTAGTTTTGAAAGTCTATGGAAATTGATATTTAAGTTATTAATTTTCGTAACTTGCTATAACCAGCCAGCCAGCCCCTTGATGCTTGTTCAATTGTTTTTCGTAAATAGTTATGGCGAATGTTTCATACAGAACGCTTGTCACTTTGGTAGTTTTGATTGAAAATATCAATATTTTAGGTGTATTCTCGCGAGAATAAGTGGTTGGAGACTTAATTAACAATTTAGTGATGTTGTTGAGTGCAAAATATCGAACTTTAGTGCAAAAATGGGACTGAAAACAACATACGAAGACGCTGCTTTACGAAGGTAAGATTCAGTTTGTTTCCTACATAGATTGTATAGTGATAAACACTTACATTAGTAAAAATATTTTCAATCTTTACTGAAATTATGACATATTAATATTAAGAATATATTATGTTAATAAGGGGTTTTCTTAATGCTAATCGCCCTTAAGATTTATGCGTGCTATATTACTTTTTTTTCTAAAATCATTTTTTAAGATTATGATCATTGCTAATAACATACTATGCAGCAAATAACATATGGTTTTGTTGCAATTTCTGTTTGAAATGAATACATTACGTGACTATTATCTGAAGTTTATACGCAAGAGTAAGCTAAATCTTGTAATTTTCTGAAACTTGAGGCAGGCATTAATGTTTCGAACAAAGTTTGATGTAGTAAAGCTATAATTAATAATAGTAGGAATGAATAATTTTTCATGACATGTTTTGATAAATATTAGAATGTGTAAAATTGAAAATAAAAAAGGAAAATGATCTTTTCATAAAATATTCCTGAAAAAGACTTTTTTTGTTAAACTATTTGATTAGTTTATGTTCACACAGGAAATATCAAAAGCATATATTATAAATAATTGACCAAAAAGAAAACGGAATGCTTTTTATTTAAATATGTGATGTCAATTTGAGCCCATAATCGTGGACGCCCAACACGTTTCCGGTTTTCTTCACAGCCCCTTGGTATATGTGCAAATTAAAATATTTCGACTGTTGAAACAACTTCTACTGCAGCTTTTTGCGTTCAACTTTTAAGTTTTAATAATTCATGTAAATTATTTGATTTTCCTTCTTGTACATTAATGAAAGCTTTGTTTGGATTTATTTTTTTCGAGTTGAGGATGGAGTATGAGGGTGTAAAAAAGTGCTATTTATATTCGGAAATATGATTTATTTTCACTGTAATATTTTATACATTTCAGTTTTGCAATATGCAAAAAAGACATTTAAATTAATTTCTATTACTTTTAAAAATTTCTCAATGGTCCACATGCCTACATAATTCCACCTGTAAGTAGCTACTATTCTGATAAATATGATTTCATTCATAAACACTCGATTTTCACCATAAAGTTCTATTTATGGTAAAAGAAACAGAAAAATCAAGTGTTTACTAACCTCGCACTGGAGTAACTAGTATTATTTCCTAAGGGTAATCTGGGATATTCTCACGTAGTTACGGCAATGCTTTTTCGAATCTTTGATCATATGAACAGATTCACCCATTTTGTACTTGCTATTTAGTTCAGAAAATCAACTGATATTGAAAAATAATTCATAAATGATTTTTTATGTTAATTAGTACTTTATGGGCGTTAGAGAACTGATGCTATCTCTATATCAGATCATCCATCTGTTTATATGATTGGGATACATTTAAAATTGTAGGGCTTTCCATATAGAGCTATAAATGTCGTATTCTATAAACTATAAAATTGTATATTTATTTATTCATGTCCTAAATAAAAATGTGTAGTATTTTTACAACATATCAGACATCAATTTATTGATAATTTCTTACCAGTGGCGGATCTTCAAATAAATTCTCAACTCTTGGACTGATGACTAAATAATATTTTTATGATATACAACCACAGAGTGAGTACATAATATGCTCAGTGTTTCAACTCAAAAAATAAATTAATCAAGATAGCAGGCCACCAATTTGTCCTAACTATAATCCAGGTTGCATCAAATATTTTGCCAAAAATATCGAATAATTTTGTAGTTTTAGGAGATTGCTAGGCTGGCTTACTAATTTGAGTCTTGTTTATTGGAAATCATTGGATGAAAAATATTGCACCATGAAAATGACGTATGTTTGAAGCAAAATTTATTTTTTAATCGTCAACTATGAGCATATCTGGGATTATTTTTAGAAGAGTCTGAATTTGTTCCTTGATTATCAATTTTTAATTGAATATTTTCGGGATTTCGTGCAGATGCTGTACCCCAGCTCTCGTACAGTCAACTCTTCAAATCAAACCAGAACCATAATAATAAAAATAAATATCTATTGATTTCGTTCTTACTAATTATTGAATTGTAAATCAGTTTAGGTTCTGTAGAATCCACCTCTGTATTTAATTACCGATAAGAACTAAACTATATGGAAAGCACTTTACATAATCATAAATAAAATAAGTATAATATGGAATATTTCCATCTATATCACAGTTGCTATAGAATTATGACTAACAAATTTACAAATATTTTTCTATTCTACGTACATAACGAAGGGGTTTCATAGTTGAATGTATTGAGTGATAAAATATTTTTTATTTATATTTAAAATTGGTGTATGAATTGACGTGAAAGTGTACGATCTACAAATTCTACTATATCAGTGCTACTAGAAATAGTTGTATATTTGGCCCGGGTCCTTTTTTGCGTATTGCTCAACAAATTTAAACTATACGTAGCAGAAAATTAATACAGATTGCAAATCGGTAATCTGTAGCTAGCGGCTATGTTCATAGGCGCCGACAATCTGGTTTTCTAAGGGGTAATAATAATATATCACCTATATTGATTCATGAATAATTTTTTTTTTATGAAGAATAGTGAAAGTAAAATATTTAATTAATATAATAATTGAATTTGAACTAGTATTTACAAATATTGTACTATATATGAAAAAATTATCAGGTCACTATGTAGTTTATATGAATATACGCAAAAAGTATATACAGGCTGTGTTTAGAAATGCAAAGCATGGCATTTTGAATAATACATAAATTGGTCCTCTTTACATTTTAGGACAAAAATGCAAGTTTATAATTGGATTTTCCAATAAAAAATGCTTTATTCAGTGTAATTGTGTATCTGAGAATCGAAAAAAAATCATAATTATGAAATATTTGTTGATGAAACAAACTGAATTAAATGTCAATATAATAATACAATCTTCATAGTATTTTATTTATTATGACTCGAATTTATGGATCAGATTATTCTTTCATGACAATAAGATCAGGAACAGAAATGGCGAATAAAGACATGATAAAAATGTAATGCAGAAGTCCTTAACAGGATTACCTTATGTGGTCCTGATCAGAATCATCTTAGTGGTTCTGATGAGCTCTAAATTTATAACTTTTCAGAGGAACCTCAGTTGGTCCTGAGCAGGATGGTTACAATAAAATCAAATATTTTTACATGAGGTTGATCTGAGAAGAACCTAAGTTGATCCTGAGGAGGATAACCAAATTAAAATCAAATAAATTTTTATAAGGTTATCCTGGGAAGAACCTTAGTTAATCCTGATTGGAATGACCGTATTGCAAACAAATTACTTCTTCATATAATTATTCTGTAAAATCCTTACATGGCTTGATCTGGATGACGTTATTGCAATTAATTTTATATAATGTATAAAGTTATTCTGACTCTGTCCTGATATGGAAATAATCAGGTTCGCCTTATTCAAGAAAACCTTGTCTCAAAAAGGCAAATTAGGAACAAATTCTAGTCGGGATTGTTTCTACTTTTTCTGTTACATTATTGTGTGTTGCCAGCCAACCCGGCGTAAGCCCTTGGTCACTTTATTAAGTATTTCTTATATAAATTATGATCTATAATAAATGAAACTGTCATATTGTTATTTAATTTTATTCTCATGTTCCGCATTTCCGTACACACCTTGTATAATAAAATATTCACCCCATATTTGAATAAATTGAACTAATATGCATACGCCTTCTGACAAATGAAAATCGTCAGGAAACTCTCTCTAAATGATAAATGTGAGTAAGTACAGTAAATAACAAATGAAAATGCTTCTACTGAGCCGAATTTTTCAACTTTTTTTTATCGTTTGTATCTCATATTTAAAAAGTAGAAATGATTAGTATTAATAATGAATAGGGGATAAAATTGTATTTATATTTTTTTGTCGATTTACTAAAAACCGCAAAGATAAGAAAGTCTTATGATATTTAGAAAATATTTTGCATCAATCTATATTATTCATATTTAGAAATTCGTCCGAATTTCTTGATCAATTATTTCTTTTAATTTTGGAAATTTTTTTGTAAGAGGTCCAGTAAATCCTATTAAATACATCCATATAGTATCCGTATACCATGAAAAATAATTCTTAATGCGTTTTTGAGAATGAGAGCAAGGCTATAATCTTCAAAATAATATTTCAAAGAGACTAGGCATGCATGAATCTCGAAATCATATTTCATCCGGATACATGGAAATTTTTGCTTTCTGGTGTAAATTAATCCATATCAATGCTAACTCGATTATTTTAATAATTCACTGTCAAAATACGGATAAGTGTGAATTTTGCAATAATTTTATCTTGAATTTCAAATAGAATAACTATTTTATTTCAAATAGACCGGGAGATAGTGTCAGTTGGGGCTCTCCGATTTTATACCGCATTCCTTTTTGAGGGTTAAAAATTTACTCCTTGATAAGAAAGATAAAAGAGGTTATTGACCGTTGCACGTTATTGCATGCCTTTGTGAAATAGTTGAAAGCAGGGTGTAAAATAATCATGATTTAAAAAAAAAAAATAAAAAAGCACGATGGTCGAGTGAACTTGCAGATTTGTTTTTTTAAATTCGTGTCTTCAAATTGCATGCTAAAGAAAGTTTTAAGGGGTCGGAAATTTTGGAAAAATCTTGCACAAATGTAGAATAAAATAGCGGTGATCACTCTTATGCCTACGAAGGGTGCATGCCAATTTTTTCACAAGGGTTTTATTACTGACACTTTCATTCTTTTCATCGGCATGCAATTTGAAAACACGGAATTTTACCCTTTTTTTTACAAGTTCACGCGACCGTTTGTGCTCTTTGGTTTGTTGCAAATTGCATGCCTTTCAGTACTAGGCTTTAAATCATTTTTAACTATTTACGTCATAAAAGCATGCAAAATTGGAAAGCTGGTATCGGTCAATAATCTTTTTATCTTATCAAGGGATAAACTATCAAACCTCAAAAAGGCATGCGGTATAAAATCGGATAACCACACCTGTCACCAGCTTCCAGTCTAAAAGCTTGCACGCATTTATTTTGATTCTTGAAACAAAATGATCTGTTGAATTATTTATTACAAAATCATGAAATTATCTGACAGGGATCTTTATTATATCATACAGTGGCTTTTTAGTCAGCGCCTATGTTTTAAAAGTATCTACTTTTGACACGCACACACATAAAAACGTATGAAATTGAAATTGACAATATTTGGTCATGTTCTGTAGAAAACATTGCGATGTAATAAACACATGCGTGCTTCGTGCGTTTAAGTGCCCGATTTTCTAGAAGTACTTGTTATCGATGAAATTTCAATAAATCCATAGGGTATAAAATCTGATATATACGTGGCATCTAACACCAAATGCTTGCAGCATCGTCAATTGAAAGAAAAATAAATGTATATGGGCTTTTTTTTATAGAAAAATATTGCATAGAAAGCCCTTAATAAATAAAAGCACGGTAAAAAATATGCTGCCAAAATGTGCACACAAAAACACTACAAGGGAACTTTCCACATCAAAAACTGCCCACACAAAAAAAAACTACACTGAAGCTGGATAGTTCCCAAATAAATACAATCCGAACTAAGAACTACCCCATCCTATTATTATAAGCAGTTCGTGGTTCAGATCATTTTTTTCATTCCTTTAATGATATATAAATTAAACTAGTTCATTGGCCGTGAATTTTTTTTTGCTTGGGTAATTTTTCGAGTGTGTATAAGCACTAGTAGTATGCGAATTTTTTTGTGAGCCTATTCCGCGGTAGTTGGAATTGTGCATACATTTTTCCAGTAAGAAAATAATAAGTTACCTATTTTGGTTTAACTGGGCATTTTTCGGCGTGGGCTCTTTACGGTTGGACCAAAAATTCCGTGTGCTTAATTTTTTATATAGGCTATTTCCCCCACCCCTTTTGTTTTCTGTGTTTCATTTATGACAGTGGTCTATTTCTGTTTAAAATACTCTTATGGTATTTTTCAAGTGCGTTTTCCGAGAATGTGGTTAAGTGTATTGTATTTTTTATGATGTTTTGTAGGCTGGGATAGCTTAACTACAGAAAATTCACTACGTTTATCGCAAATGCAAATAGCAAAAATTTATTGCGCGTTAACCTATTTTTCTCCGTATATATAATCGCTTTATAATTATTTGAATGAGGATGTTTGATAGATATTTGATCATTTTATTTTCAGTAGTATTTCAAAATTTATTTGATCATTATATTTTCAGTAGTATTTCGAAATTTCTGATGAACGCATTTATAGCCATAAATATATTCATGTTATATTAAATTGACATAAAAATTGTGCTGGAATTTCTCGTTTTATTTACTCGGTTGGATTCAACTCAATTATATTTTCTGTTTCACGAGGTGAAATTAATTTGATAACAGAAGTTAGCAGACAATAAAAGATAATTAAAATAATTTTTTGTATCGCAAATTCAGAAATCCGCAAAGCGCATGAGAAATGAATGAATATATTTCCATAATTCTAGCTGGTATTTATTGAGTCAGCATTTCGAAAAATCTTACGAGCTAAAAAAAAAATGTTATTATTTGAAATATTAAGACGTAGAGGTACGTAATTGAGTGGTCACTATTTTAAATAGATGGTCAGTAATAACATAATTGATTGATCTTTATTCATAATAATCATAAAACTCGATCAAATGAACGATAGAATACCGACTAAATCATACAACAAGAGTGTGAAGTTGAGCATTATGTCCTCGATTATGTCAGAAGCAGATATAAGGCTTGGGCTTGGAGCTTAATGTGGGCCCCATGTTTTGTTGAACCAAGAATCTTTAAATCAGAGTTCAAATGTATTTTATTCACAATTATTATAATAATATAGCCATTACAAAATTTTAGAAATAGGGCAATATGTAATGTCTAACTGCAATGAAAAGTTAACGGGTGGGAGGTGACAGTTCCATTTCTTGGGCGAAAATTTGATTCATTAATCCAGCAAATGTCAAATCAATTAAACTGTTCAGAATTAACCGATTTCATAGACTACTACATTAAATTTTAAAATAATAATTGATTTTCTATAAAAACTTGTAAATAATCTGCTGTCTGATATTTTCAATGCTACATTCATTATAGAAATCTATTTATTTTCTTAATTCAATTTCTATTTTGCAACCGAAAATATATGAAATTTTTCTGCACAGTAGCTGCAGTAGCTCATTTAATTTATTTTTTCGAAAAATTCAAATTATTACGTGTATTTCATGAATCAAAAGTATACAAAACATCGCCTCGAAATGTATGAGTTATCCGTAGCTAACGCTGGCGTCGATTTTACTTCCCCTACCATCATTTCACTCTGAGCGAATATCTAACGCTCGTGGCTTCACGTCTCGGTCAAATAACGAGTACTCAGCTGTAATATGTCATGTTTATTAAATGGTGTTGAATGACGAAGATTATCGCATCAATTAATTACATATTTCAAAGTGACAGCTGTTATATTTTAGTCCTTAAATAAAATAAGTATTTTTGAAAATTCTTTTCTAGATTTTCAGGGTATTTAATTCATTGGAACATACAGCTATGATAATTGATCGCCGGAAGTGTAATTTAAATATAGGAACGTGGATTTCACTGATATTTCTACTAAGAATATATCCCCAAGAGCTTTAAATTGATACCAAACTAGACATCATTTAAATAACTTGCAAAAAAATAATTGACAATCATTTAAATATTTTTACTGGCACTTCTACTAGAATTATTCCTACAGGTGCTTTAATTTGATAACAAAGAAACCCCTATTAGTAACATGGGGCCAAGTATTTAAAAACGAGGCTTGTCAATTGATTGGAATTTTTGTCCGAGTGTCATCATGCACTTTATTTTCTTCGGATTTTAATAATAAGTATAAAAAAAAATCGAAGCACACGACACAGCAAGAAAATAAGTTGATGGCAATTGTGCATTTTTAAATTCTTCTTCGATATCATCGATTTTAATATGCAAAACACAAAACACAAGTCGAGAGTTTGCCTGTTTGAAAAAAATGGGTCAGTGACATGAATTAACAAAAAAGTTGAATTTAGGTTACGTAAATTAACAACCGAGCGTCTAATTCTGGTAGGAGTGAAATAAATAAAATGCGAAAAACTTTATCGAGATTTATTTATAATTATTATTAATAAACTGACCATCTATTTTATGAAACACTTGACAAGTGATAAAAAATCGACCAAATATATGAAGATGTATTATTTGTGTGAATAAGATGAAGTTATCCATCAATTGTTTTTGTATAGATAGTATAATTATTTCGATTGACGTTTCTATCGATCTTAAAATTATTATTTAGGTTCAATTGAATATATATTTGATTTAATTACATAGAATTAGTATATAAGCTTAGTCGATCTTCCTCAATTTTTGAAAATAATATCGCAGAGTTGAATATCAAAATGTTATTTAATTCTCAAAATACCCGTAATTTTTTAGTCAGTCAATGATAGGAGCAACCAAGGCCATATCGAATTGCATTCTTCAAAATATTAAAAAAATCAAAAAGTTGGAATTTAATTGAATTAAGCACGAAAAATTATTTTATTTGAATATTCGATTTTTAGTGAAAATTTATTTTAGTCTTGATAGGTACTTTTCGATAAGGCCCTGAATGCAACTCACAATATTCTGCAGTGCTGCAGTTATTATATTTTCAAGCTTCGAATGATTATTGTGGGAGATGATGCTATTCCAAATAACTACAAGAAAATGTCATTTTTGCCTCTTTGTGAGTATGCCACAATTGACGATAATAATATTTACCCAAAATTTTCACTGTAACATGATTGAGTATTGTGATACGTCGAGATAAACGTAGTGATTGTGTAAAATGATAGTGAGACTACATAATGATAGCGCACCAATGTTACAGAACCATAGGCGAAATCGACTTGCCTAGCATAGATCGACAAACCATAATTTGGAATTTTAATACCTCCACAATGTTTGAGCAGCTCATGGTACCTCAAGTCATCGATATTTTAGGTGTTCGACGTGCCAAGCTACATTTTCATCTATTAACATTCATACCGTATATTTAGATAGTGTAACAAATCGATCGTGTAAACATCGATCATGTAACGCTATCCGAACTTGTTACACTTGCTCGAGCCCGCTTAGTTAGAAGTAGCGAGCGCTTGGGAAAGTATAAGACGGTGGAAAACACAATTTACAACTATTAGGAGAGTTGAAATAGATTTTTTGATGTAGAAAAATTTGACAGCAATCCAAGTCAACCATGTAAATTATCAGAATAATCGTAATGCCCAAAAAAGATAATTTGTAGAATAAAATTTTTTCGATCGGTGCTAGTTTTACCGAGAAAAACGTGAAAAGCCTCTAAAAATTGGTCATCTTTTAAAAATGTATAACTTCGCCAATTTAACGTTTGTAGCATCGTTTTTTCTGGAAAAGGTAGTGATTATTGAGCACAATAAGTGAGCGACAGCAGAATTCAGTCCGACTTATTGTTTTTCACACAATTGCAATAACAATATTGTGACAAGTAATTTTGCACGTCACTCTGCCTCTGATTAACGTATGTCAAATTTTCGTTATTGAAGTTCGAAATTCAAAGAACAAAATGTATATTTTACTTTTCTGCTTTCCCTAATACCGCTCCACCGCCGCTACTTCTCCAAGCGTTCGGACGGAAGGAGCAATGTTTGGATGCATTTTTCGATGACTTATGGGTATTTAAACAAAACAGTGAAATAACCATTTTTTTCCTTGAATTTTAAACTTTAATAATATGTACGAGAATTTGATATACGTTAATCGGGAAAGATAGAGTAATTTATGCAAATTTACTTGTCACAATATTGTTTTGCAATTGTGCAAAAACTATAAGTCTGATTACTTCTTTCGCTCACTTATTGTGCTTAATGATAACTATTTTCTCCTGAAAGCCCGATGTTTTAAACGTTGAATAGGGTATATTGATGAATTTATTTTATATTTTTAATTCACTGTTTACATCGTTATAAAATAGTAAAAAATATAAATTATGTTTAAAAGTGCTGTAATCAAGTTTGAAAAAATATTTAAAATTGAGAATAATTTTGAGCTGTTTAAACGCCGCCATTTTCGCGCGCTCTATTGATGACGTCAAATACCATTTCTAGTGACATTACAGTTCATTGTTTACTACAGGTGTTTTCGTTCTCAACTTATTTCAGCATTAAAAAAGGTCAAAAATCGGTTTATAAGTATTGCATCGTGCCTGAATGCAAAATACTATCAGAAATGTACCTGATAAAGTCTTTTTTCCAATCCAGTTTTAAAATACGTAAGAAATGATATAAGGTTATCAGAAGAGATGAAGTATCATAATAAATTTGACAGATCATGAATAACATTATACGTGATAAGTTTTAACAATAAAATACAGTGTATGTATACGGCTTCGTTTAACATTTGCTCGTTTTAAAATAAACAAAAATTATAGGTTATGTTTACTGCTCATCATATTTCGGATTGTATTTATTAAAATAGCGTACATAATGTTTTATTATTGAATAATTACTTTACAGTGTTCACTATTTTTACTTCAGCGGACGTAAAATTTGGATTTGAAAGAAAATAAGAAGACATCATGAATGGATCTATTCTTGGCAGATTATCCGATTGTGCTTTTACAAAACTACTGTCTTAAATGATTTATAATCTCACTGGGATGCTAAAATTACACTAAGACAATAATTGAACTTATAACACACGTTATTACTATGTTTTCTAATCAAAAACCTGCAATGCCATACAAATGTAAGCAGTGCGCACTTGTTGGCATAGTATTTGACGTCACATTTCGCTTTTACCAATGGTACTGCGTTTTGGAATTTCGAATTTCCCTCGCTAAATTTGCACTTTTATTTATTAATTTTAAAAAATTGAAAAGATATTAATTACCAAAATGATGGTTTAGTACAAATGTCCGGCCAATAAAAATTCGGAATAAAAACATTTGAACCAAATTTAAATTTCATCCATATTCCCTATTGACGAAGCTATGAATTTTTTGATAAATGACCATTTTTCAGAGGTTTTTCACGTTTTTCTTGGTGGAATTATTTCCGATCGTGAAAATTCAAATTTTATTTTAAAATTCTTGCAATTTTCTACAAATTGTCTTATTTAGGCGTTTCGATTACTTTGATAATTCTCAAAATAAATGCGAAAAACAAGACAAAACAGCAAATTGCTTTGTTTGAACATTGTTTACACATCTTCACCGTGAGTCCCTGTGTTCACAAATACTTTTGTGTTACCAAAGTTATGGATACCATGTGGAAAATGAGTTTCGACATAATGACATGTGGTTGGAGTTTTTCGACAATATGGTACATTGAACACTTAAGATATAAAGGAAAATGATGTGATAGTATGTAGGATAATCGGCTCGTCGACTTGGCACGTCGAATTGTGGCATATTAACGTTGATTTATGACACGTGGTACAGTCGATAAGATACCTAATACTTTTGGCTTAAGCCTATGTCACTGTAACGGCACGTCACACAACCTATAAGGATCTGAGTCCTTTCATATTTAGCTGTGTTCGCGGTGCGGTTTGGAAGACATCTGAATGACCGCTTCGCTGTTACTTGAAAAACTGTAAGATAAATTCAATGATATTCGGCGCTCTGCATTTTTTACAATAGTACATTGGAATATACAACATGTACTGCAACAGTAGAATGTATGTATTTATGATCTATTTTTTGTCAAAATATACTGTAGTTATATTAGATTTGAACATATTGCCGAGAGAGTTTTTCTAATATTGTGTTACAAATTGAATTAATTTCGTATTCCTCTAATGATTTCAGGAAATATTTTTAATCCTATTTAATTAACAATTATAAAAACATTACAGAATATGACAACTTGGCTATTTTTAAACGGAAATCACATTCATCGGAAAGTTATTCAAATAAAAAAATGAGTACCTAGTAGATTAAGTTGATTATCGATTAAATTGTATCATTGAAACAAAAAGAATCAATCCTTTGATACTATATTGCAAATTTTTGATTGATTAGTTGTCTCTCGCCAAATAGTTCAGTTTAATTTTAATATGCAATTTCGACTGCACCAGTTGTGATTACCGATTTCTGTAGGTGATATATAAATGCGTGTGGTTACTGGCCGTCAATTCTGGAACAAAATGATTTATGTGAAGAGAACTGTTCCACGAATTTTGATTTTTGTCCAGTGTCGTACACACCGAAATTTAATATCTTTATAATTGCTGAAATAAACTAAATGAGACACCTAGAAAATCAAATATTTGTACACCCACAATTTTCTACTTATATAAGTGGGAGTTTTTGCAATCCTCCGCTAAAAATACCATAACGCTAACTTGATAAGCGAATATCTTACATCGTCAACGTTACGGTAAGCTTATTTCTCACTTTAGCGTTGACGTATCATTATCGATAGCTTGCTAAAATTCAACGTAGAATCTTTGTAGTACGATTTTGAACAACAAATTGTATATTTGAATGATACAGAATAACAGGCTCGAGGAATATCGAAGTACTCAATTTGTAACACAAATAGAAAAAGAATGCAAAGATTTACAAGTAGTTAGGTCTTCGTAAACAGCAGAAAAACCCCATGTTTTTGTACAACGAATTTCTCCGACGTTTATTTGTCCATTGGTTGTTAATGTCGTCGCCCGTGAGTGCGACGTTCTTTTCTGAAAAACAAATGTGGTATATCAGTGCATCCTAAAATTTCAACTGGCAAATTTTCTAAAGTAACCATGCAAAACTAGAATATTTTCTAGATGTAGTAGATTAAAAAGGAGATGCAATTCAAGTAAAACAAACTACGATATAAGCTACTCATTATCTCGTTATTTTATCAGATATTTAATAAAAACATATTGTTTATTAATCATCTCGCCCAATTAGCGAGATACATTTAAGTTGAAACAGATTTTATTACAAAAACTCAAATGCTCCCCATTATTTCGTTTTGATAAAAAATCTGTAAAACATGTAATCTATTCGAAATAAAGCACATATTGTTGAAAACCTAGGATAGAGCATGCGACCTTTCAAACAATTTTCGCGGCCCGTCGAACAACTTCAGTTTTCCGTACTTATATAGAAATAAATAATATTTTGATTAAAAAATAATGCCTCGGTCTTCGTTTAATTAATTTGACACGTGACATCAGCAAAATTTTCGACTCCTGACCTAGGACATCAACTAACGTGCCAAATGAAACAGACTTTAATCTACTAAATTAAAAAAAAAACAAGCAATGTATTTCCCAACAGTTCTTGAATGATTCTTATCATTTAATAAATATATATTTTATTTAAGCTATCAATCTTTATTACAGGGATCTTTTTCATTTTCACTTTCGAAAGTGTTAAATATTCAAGAATAGTTTCTATTGGCTATCCGCTACCGACACAGTTGTTTGAACGCGACTCTCGCGCTGCCTAGCGGTTCAAAGTGTAATGTTTTCATATATACTGACTACCGCCGTTTAGAATCATGCAAATTTATATTTTTAAGCGCTTGATTTCGAGCTATCATTAATGTAATTTTGATTAGCAGTCCAGACAGTAGCCCTGTCATGTGGATTTCAAATGTTGATTAGTTCTGGAAAAATAGTTGTTTCAAAGAGTTACAAATATACAGATTCTTAAAAAAAAAATCTCTGCAGTTTAGAGGCACAGTATAAGCTCTTTGATCCGGCACCTACGGGACCTTAGTCGTGCCGAATTACCGATTTTACCGGATTATCAAAACTCCATAATTTCAATAGGAATATAAGATAAATCATTGATTGAAACATGTGTTTTACATACACTCTGAACCTGTGCAGTCAATATAAATATTCGACAAAGTACATTAGTACATGTATTTCGTCATTCTAGCATCTACGGAGAACATACACAAAATTTTATCAAACAAAATTTTTTTCACCTGCTGGGTACAGTCAGTATAGTGGTGAACTCAAATTTACCCGAAAAACCCGAACGCGGGCATTTCAATCGGTGCCGGATTACAAAATGTATCGAATCGTAGAATGCCGGATTACAGAGGTTCTATTGTATCACTAACAATTTGCTCATGTGTTTATTACACTGAACTAATCATAAAACTCATGTGGATTCAGCATATTTAATGTACAAAAATGCTTTCGAGACTGAACTGTCAATTTGATATATGTTTAGTAATTTGATTTTAATTTACTTTGTGTACGCCTGACAGCAACGATCTAGTTTTTATTCCTTTCAACTTCGTGACTCTTATTTGGAAAGAAATAAACATAATATTTTTATTCGAGTATATGAATTATTTATGGAAAGCGCCGCTAAAGGCGCTACAAACGTTGTGTTGGTAGCGTATAGGATTAGCACTCTATTGCCAACAAGAGTATATATTAGGATGGGCCAAAAATGATATCAATTTTTTTTTCTTTAGTAACCATGAAAGTATCGTTTAAGATGATGGAAAAAAATTCTGGTAAGGTTTGAACTCTTGATTTAATATTAAAAGGTGCCTCTTCGTGATTTTTAATTGCCCGTTTAGATAACACGGGAATTATTATTTTTTTTTATTTAGAGTTTTATTGCGACTCAACCAATTAGCGTGTTGTAGAAATCAATACATATTCTTGTTGGAAACTGTACGATTCCCAAAACAGGTCTGAAATGATTTTTCGCTAAGTCAATTCGTTCAAAAATTATTCAAGAATAAAGTTCAATCTCAAATAGTATATTTATCGTGAATTTTATCAAATGTTCTTTGGTAATAGCTATTATTTTCGGCCCATCCTAGTATATATGTATGTATTGGATATATTTATTGAATGCTTCAATATTTGAATCAAGTTTTTTCATGGAAATGTTCTGAAGCACTGGTAATTCTGGTGAGCAAACGGGGATATCCTTTTTGGGGATGAAAAAGTGTTTGTATAAAATTGTTCAGGAAACACATTGCAAAATAAATGTAGGGCCAGAGACCCCCATCCGTCAGCACAAATCCTCGTTCTCTGACTGTGATTGAAGTGACAAGCAGACAAGCTTGCAAGGAAGCAAGAGCCCCATTTTTCTACCTGTATCCTAACGCCTAACTGCTCGGCTATAACTCACCCAAATTATTCTCTTGTTGTGGCATGAACTCTTGCATGGTTTTTAAGATTCGCGATATTTCTTGAGAATCCTTCGCAATGCTGCACAGTTCTTCTTGGTTGAAGTCGGGAGTTATCTGTTTACAGAGGAGGATTTGACTTATCACGTTTCCCAGATTTGAGGGGCCCGCTCGGTTATCTGCAAACATAATTTTTTAACTTAACTCAGTTGTTGTTTATCTGTGAATGTGATTTATTCTTCAAAAGAATTGTATTTCAGAGGAAATAAGAAGAAGTAGGCCAGAAAAATGCATTTTTCATTTTAAATAATCAACTAAATTCTGTAATTTTAAGAAAGTTCGTGAATGATTGAATCGTGATAAAAAAATTCAAAACGATTTGTATAATGAAATTAACGATTAAAGTTATACGTTATATTTCAATTCTATTTTTATTTTCAATCTATGGACATTTCGACCTTTTAGGTCATCATCAGGCTTTTGAATGTATATAAATAAACAAATATAGAAAAAAAATGAATGTTCAGAGATATTACTATCCCTGAATTTCTTTGAAATATTTTAATTTAATTTTCATCAATAAGTGGAGCATGATAATAATCAGTTATTTTATTGAGTGAATTTTTATTATTATTGGTGCATTTTCTCGTTTCTCAAAATTCCTATGAATTTAATCTTTCATTAACATCCAAATCTAGAATTTTAAGATTGAAAATGTTGCAAGAATGGCCATTGTCAAATAAATGTTTTGCCAAGTTGGAAATTCATATTTTACCATATTTTTAATAACATATTTCTAAAAGAATAGATTTTGCAATCTCTGCCAGACGGTACTGCATACTTAGAGTAGCAATTTTAATAAACAATTTCGTAAACACCGGACCTTAAAATAAAATTGGATTAATGGAATTTCGGACCTACGACGCGCGTAAAATATCTAATCCTTTGAAAAAATTACTTGACTAAAGTTTACCAAGAAATATTTTTTTTTTGTATTTATGTTATTCTGCTCATTGGATTGGAGTTATTCCAAAATAATTTTCCTCCTCTTTCTACTTGAAATTTTGTCTATTATTCTTTTTTTATTGTAATCCTTTTTACGTGCTAAATAATAAATTATTCTTTATTTATTCAAAAAAAATCCATTTCTGACGAAGGTATTGACAACAATCTATGAATATAGCAATGAGAAAAAGCTAATTCATAATTTATAGGTTGATTAGAATTCAAAAGTATGAAGCTGGTTTCCTGAAAATTTCAAAAAAACATTTAGAATTCACATGTTCTTTATTTAAATGTATTTCCAATTGAATACAATAATGAAATTTGAGGGCTAAATTCCGATCGTGATGGTGATGAGAGTTTGCGCTTAGTGCAAACGAATCGTTTTGATTTCAGTAATGTATTGGAGCAGCGAATACACTTCACGTTAGTATCAACTAGTTTATATAACTATGTAACCTTTCATAGAGCAAAATTATATTCAAATTATTTATGTCACTCAATATATATACTTAAATTATTCTATAATTATTCGGTGACATAAGTATTAGTCTTTTTCTTTGGATTTTGTCGAAAACTTTGTCTAAGCTGAGAAAATCGTTACGATGACTGTAATTTTGTCTATTGAATCTTCTCAGCATTAGCCACTAATTTTGAAAAATTTGAGAATAGTATGGCAGGATGTGTTCATGGTTTTTGAGAGACAACCGACAAATTACTAAACTTGATACAGCCTGATAAGTAAGAGATTTCAAAGATGCGCGGTGCCTCAGTATTTACCCTCTACGCATGCTATAAGCGCATTTCAGAAGAAACAAGTGGATTACTTATTTGCTGTCCTATTTATGAGCAACTGATAACGTCTTCGATCATCCAAAGCCCTTTAAATATCATTATGTGTGAAAATACATATTCGCATTGAAAAAATGTTCTTGTACATTATTTTACTCCAGTTTTTGTTGAAAAATATAGGAATCAATTTGTTCCATTACTTACTTCGTACATACTGTAATGTTTATTGCTCGATCAAATAGTTTGTAATCAAATAAAAATCACTATTTAATAATTTAAATTGAAATAAAAGTTTTATTATTCTCAATATCACTAACAACACTATATTTATTTATTTATCACTTAATTCCAACTCAAACAAAGTCGCAGATATTTATATTTAACTATTTATATATATTGTTCACTTCACTGTTCTAGTTCCAATATACACTACTGAAACACACGTCTTTTGTTTGTCCTTATATAGAGAAATATCGATTTCTCGAATGTTCTACTTCTGGAATTTTCTACTTCTGGAATATTGCTAGAGGCTTCCATCAGGAGGGGTGATGTGATGCGACGCGGCGCGACGTAACGAGGACGAAAGGCTCCACCCATACTAGGTCGTCTTTACAAGCTTCCCCACTCTCGCACGTTGCAATACCATGTTTTTCTAAATTTTCTTTTATATAGTTATGGAGTTTCTTTAATTACTGCCTATGATTTCCGAGAACAAATAGAGATTTTTCATTTTTTAATACTACAGTAGTTGGTAAAAAAAGCAAAAACGACATTTAGAAGTATTGAACTTTTTCTCGTTACACGCAAAGAAATCAAGTATCTGCGACGATTTGGCACAAAGTTATGAATTAAACAAAAAAAAATACATTCTGCGCTTTTTTGGTCATAACTCGGCTAATCTTGCACGAAAATTGTTGAACTTTGTTTCGTTGAAAATATTTTATTGTCAATTTGCGTACTATTGAAAAGAGGACTTAAAACTTTTCAAAACTCAAAAGTTCATCAATTTCCGTGCAAAATTAGCCGAGTTTTGACCAAAAAAGCACAGAATGTCATTTTTTTGTTTATTTCATGACTGCGTCAAATCGTCACATTTAAAAGAAAATGAATGAACTTGATTTCCTGGGTTGTGAATTGAGTCTACGATTTTCTTTGCACCCGGTATAAGTTAATTTTGGAAAAAATAAAAAACACAGGAAGCCAGTTGTTTGTATTTTGGCATAAAACTGATGAATTGACAAAACTAAAGCTGCATTCACAATCACTTTAGACTCTGCTTAATTTGCACTTGAAGTTCAAATTACGCAGGGTTAAAATTTGTAGCATTCACAACCACTTTCAACATTGCTTGAAATTTTGTAATGTCATCTATGAAAACAAGTACAAAATAATGCAAATATTAAATATTTTATTCTTCTTTTCGCTTGAAAGAATATATTTTCAAATTCAGTGGTCAATTCTTTGCGGGGCATAAAGAATAGTTGTTAGTTACAGTTATCTATTTACTTGAATTTCAGTTCTTATTGAAGAATGTTATAAGGTAAATAAATATGATAAGTTAGCAAACTTTATAAATCAAAATTCAATAATCTCTCGTCCATATTAAAGAAAAAAAATGACCGATTAATGAAATATCAAACCAATCTTTATCACCGTCAATTCACTGTTTGCATATGGCTTCTATTATTTTATTTGATATTAAACGTCAAAAGCACATGTTGAATCATCGGAAGATGTAATGCACATGCCAATTCGCTATCGACTTGAAGTGAAAGTTTGCACTTTGCAAACATTGTAATCCGAACGTAAAGTACGCAGACTACAAACTTAAGTTGTGAATGGTTACTACTGAGCTCATACGCTTAGCTTTGAATTTTAAGCTAGCATGAAATTGTGCCATGTTCAAATTCGGTTGTGAATGGACCTTAAGTATGCGGGCGTATTACCATGGTGCAAGAGCTAAAAATATTGAAAATATGGTTTCAATCATGACTTATAATGAAATATTGAGAAACAATGTATTCTAAGTTAAAGTTAAATTATTTATGTGTTGAAAGTGAAGTCAGTTGTTCATCGTGAAAAAATCGGGAGAACATGAATGCCACAGTTATAGACAGTAAGTTGAAACATTTCGATTTATGATCAAATATATGGATAAAAATGTAACCAACGGACGAAAGATATGGAGCAGATGCAATGAAGTACCTTAAAAATTTTATATGAGCAAACAGCTTCAAAGATTGTAGCAATATTGTGAGTTATCAATGTTTTCGTAAGTGCAGGATAAAAAAAGCAAAATTTGTAATATTGAAATGGCATCATCGGTTTGGGCCGATTAACGATTGGAAATATGCGTACATGCATCCATTCCGATCTTCGTGCTGTTTTGATCTTCAATGGAAATGACTACAATGTCTACATTTACATTAACAGCTTATGTCTTAACATCCAAAATTAAATATTCTTGAACCTTGTCATGGCAACTCGTCTTTCTGGATATTTTCAATGCTTTTATCTATGGTTCTTTTATCCTCTTACAGTATGATGCTCAAGATATTGTTATACTTCTCTTTGAAATTTTTTCTGCCTTCATTCTCTGAAGTATTAAGTTTTATATCCATATTAGTATATACAAATTTAGTTGCAAAAGTATTATATGAGATATATTTATTGGAATCTTACGTTATCGAAAACAATGATGAAACAGAAAATTTTGACCCAATATAAAAAGTTGCATGAGCAAATTTTTGTTTTTCGAATTTTATCACGTGTATGAGACTTCAATTTCGGATATGTCTAATTGTAGTCTAATTCTACTCATACTTCGAAAGAATAGAGTATGAACATTTTGAATATCTTTGAAATTTTGGACTTCTACCGTCTTTTATTAGACGTAGACAAACAAGTAAAGATCAACAATACGTATTTGTATCAAAATAAATTCACACTTCAATGCTTCGAGCATTCTTTTCGCATGGCTGATTTTATAGTTGATTTCCAGATGTAGGAGATTTGCTGAAGGTGCCCGCGTACAATGAGGCGTAGCGAAGCGAAGCGAAGAGAAGAGACGTCCTGATTGAAGTACATGGAACACCGCACACTGCGACGCGAGGAGAAGCGAAGCGAAGAGCCATCGCGCGAATGGTCTTCAGAGCATTCAGGCGAAGTCGCCTCTCGCCGCTTCTCTTCGCGCCGTGCCAGTGTGCGGTAGGTAGAAGAAGTGAAGAGCCGAATATTCTAGCGTCGTCTTCCGGACACTTTCGGATGAAATCGACAGGTTCATATTTGAAAAAAATCCTCTTTCTTTCCGTAAATCCGGAAATAGGTGACGGAATTCACCAAAAGTGTCCCTCTTTTGGTTAATGTCATGCACTCAAACTTTAGTATGGTTTTTCCTTTTCTTCCATAGTGGCAATTAGATCAAGCACAAATAGATCTTATTCAAATGAGGAACTACTCATTTTGTACAACAATCACCTCCAAAGTCCAAAATGCAAAACTAGAGCGCTTTCATGATTATTTCACTTCACTTCTCTTCGCTCAAGTGTGCGGACTCTGCTAAAACGACGCTTTGCTTCGCCGCGCTTCTCTTTTCTCTTCTCTTCTCGTCGCCTCAGTGTGCGCGCAACTTAAGGATACTGTACGCGGTTTCGTAGTGAATAAAATTCCTTTTGAACTAGTTGTTGTTTCACACTACTTCGGCTGATGGTGTTTTGTCCATAAGTGCTCAGCCATTCCTAATTTGTTGATTCCGCCTTTGTGTTTGTTCGGTGTTCTTTTATTTGTACATCTATTGGTCTTTTGGTTTTACCTAAAAATGAACCTCTGCACTCGAATGGAATCTTGTAGATGCCGCTATTTGTATCCACTAGCGGTCTGTTCTGTACTACAGTACCTGGCCAAATTATTAGGGACAGTCCATAAATTTTTGTACTTTCTAGTTTCTCTGACAATTGTTTTCAACAATTATCGATTTTAAGTCTTATTGGTTTATTTTTTGTATAAGAGTGTTCAATTGAGATACTAAAACAATAGATAACAAGAAAATTATTTCTTCAATTGAAAAAAAATTGAAAATCCAAAATAAAGAAATAAATTCTTCAATCAAAAATCGTGGCAAAAGATCAAAATATCAGCAGTAAACTTCAATTTAGTTTTATTTGAACGTTTCGGCGCTGAAATGGTCCTTCATATTCAGCTCATATGAAGTTAAAATATTATTGCATTTTTGGTTAAATTTAAAGTTATTTTGCAAACAAAACATAAGAATTTGGACGTTCAAACAAGGAAAAAAAAACCTAAACAATATAAGATCATGGTATTTTTTGATAAATGACGTGAACTACCAATGTTACTTCTCAATAAAAATCAATATGAGTGATGTCAAGGCCTTATATTATTTAATTTTTTTTTCCTGGCTTCAACGTCTAAATTTTGATGTTTTTTTTATAAAATAACTTTAAATTCAACCAAAAAAGTAATAATATTTCAACTTTCACTTAAGCTGATTATGGAGGGCCGTTTCGGCGCCGAAACGTCCAAATAAAATCAAATTCAAGTTTACTGCTAATATTTTGATCTTTTGCCCGAATTCTTATTGTTGAATTTATTTCTCTATTTTGGCTTTTCCATTTTAATATTTTTTTTCCATACTCCATTGTTTTAGCATCCCAACTGAACACTCTTTTATATAAGAAAGATCAATAAGACCTAAAACCAATAATTTGTTGAAAATAATAGTCAAAGAAAGTGGAAAGTACAAAAATTTATGGACTGTCCCTAATAATTTGGCCAAGTACTGTATTTTACAGTGATGAGGTCAAATTTCTTACCTGATCGCTTTATACACTATGATACTCTTGGAATATAGGTAATGAATATATGAGTTTCCCCGGATATCTATTGTCCTCCAAATCTTGCTTTCTTACTCTGAGCTGCAAATTTTCCTTGCCCTGTCTGTGAAATTCCAGACGAAACCTCGATTTACCATTGTCGAATGATTTGCGTCAAAGTTGAGCTATGTCCTGTCGATGTTCACTTCCTGTTTACGGTTAGTTCCAGTTGTATTCCTGTTCTAATTATTCCTACATTCAAGAAGAGTAGAATGTTGCTCTCTTCTTCTTTCATGGTCAAATTTATCTTTTGATGAATGTGATTTATTTGATTGACTTTTTTTTTCGCTTTTCCAAATAATGAAGATGTCCTCCACATATCGTAGCTACAGTTTGGAAACTATATTTTTATGATAGCATTAGATAGAATCTTTTAATGTTTATAATTAGTAATTCGCGTTTTTTTTCTTTTATTAAAATTCGTTATTTGTTTTTGATGTTATTCCAGCATTTATAGATTTCCCAACAAAAATTGGTTTCCAATAATCACGAACATCAAACAACTACAAAATAGATACCGAACGTATCACATGCATTAAATTTTAATGCAAATATTACCTACAGACCCAAATGGAATGATTTATTCATGACCTGAATTGAAGTGCTCAAAATTTGATTTTAACAGGGAAACATATCGTTATTATATAATTTGATTGTGTTACCAAATAAATAAATAGGAAACTCAGTTATGGGTGCACGAAAAAGATTTAACAGTATGGTTAAATAATATTCATCCTGATGTTAAGCCATTTGTTTAATTATCGTGTTATAGGAACACATACAAGACTTGTTGTCCAATAAAACAGAGAGCCAATCTATAATTATCCTGAGAAAAAAATTTCTTTGATTCAATCAAAAGAAGACGAGATAATGATTTTTTTTTTACAAATGAATCACTGTGGGAGGAAACTACATCAATGGATATTCGTTGAGATAAATTGCAATATAATTATTTCAATGAGTATATTACTGTGTATATATTTTCTAACTTTTAACACTGATAAAACTTTTGCGCATGTTTGAATGTTTGTTCATCGTTTTAATTTACTCTAACCAAATATGTTCCGCTTCAATACGTGTTCATTACGTTTTAAATTCATAGTTGTTTGAATACCTTTGAAAAATAATTTGAAACGAAGTTAATTATTTGATTATTCGTGATGTGCAGATCTCAATTAGGAAGTGACCATGTTTCGGTCACTATGCCTGCCTTCATTCATGATTAAACAAAGCAGATCAACTTTCTTTAAATATTTACCTTTGAACTTTACAACCAAATTAAACATTTAACTTCCTATAGTGACATTGTCGAGAACCTACAATGGAATTTACTCCAAAAGTCCTGAAATAAAGATAAAAAATAAAAAAATCTGAGGGACAAATTTGGGAGATAAAGATAACTACTATCGACAGGCGTCATTTTTGGAAATAAGATAATAATATTAACTGAAAACAAAAGAGGAGACTGGGAATTATTATAGCCAATTTTGTTGACATATTTTGCAATCTGAGTTTGGAACAAATACGATCGATTAATTAAAAATTAAAAAAATATTTGTACTGATTTCACTCAAAATCAGAAGTTATTTGGGCTACACAATTAACTGAATTTCTTTGAAGCTAGATTTACCTCAAAATATGATTTTGTGAGGGAGCGGAGAATCATTTTTATGCACATTTATTGGAGGTCCTACTGCTGGAACCATTTCATTTAGTTTCATCAGAATAACGTATACTATTATTCGCAAATGGAAAAAGAAGTATTGTGACAATGCTGTTTTTTACTTGTACAAGGAAGTATTGTGAAACCAACAAAATTCACATATCGAGATTTTGATGGATATATCCGTTTTGAGCATCCCTGAATCCATTTTGACTATTTTTGGCTTGATGTCGGTACGTATGTTCGTACGTGCGTTCGTGCGTGCGTGCGTAACTCGCAAATCTCAAAACTGGTAGCGTATAATCTTGAAATTTTGTATTTAAGACTGGTATAAGGTCTAGTTGTGCACCTCGCATTATGGTTCCAATCGTCTGTACCGGAAGTGCACTTTACTTGAAACTTTTTTCGAATTTTTCTATTAAATCTAGATTGATCAACCATAGGATGTTGAAATTCAGTATTTGAACTTGATGTTGTATCAGAATGATTATCTGTTATTTTTGTAAGAATCGGCCAGGCCAGAAGTACACTTTACTTGAAACTTTTTTTGAATTTTTTGCATAGATAAAGAATGATACGCCATTGCATATTGAAATTTCGTTTAAGGAACTTCTATAACATCTTATTGTACATCTTGCATTATGATTGCGATCGGCTAGTACCGGAAATGCACTTTACTTGAAACTTTTTTTTAATTTTTCGCATAAATTCAGAATGATCAGCCATAGGATACTGGAATTCAGCATTTGAAATTGCTGTAGCATCTAAATGGTCATCTTCTATTTTTGTAACAATCGGCTGAGCCGGAAGTGCACTTTATATGACAGACTTTTTGAATTTTCCGCATAAATTCTAAACAATCAGTCGTAGAATATTTAAATTTTTTATTAGGCACTTTTATAATATCTAGTTGTACACTTTGCATTATGATTGCTATCGACTAAGCCGGAAGAGCACTTTATTCGAAACATTTTTTGAATTTTCCGCATAAATCCAAAACGATTGAACGTAGATTATTAGAATTCAGTATTTAGGACGATTATACCGTCTAAATGCTCATATCCTATTCTTATTGAGATCCATCGAGCCGGAAGTGCACTTTACTTGACAGTCTTTTGGAATTTTCTGCATAAATTCGAAACGATCAGGTGTAGAATATTGAAATTTGGTATTTTAGTCGTCTGTAGCATCTGAATGATTGCCTACTATTTTCATAACAATAGACTGAACCGGAAGTGCACTTCAGTAGGAATTTATTTTTTAATTTTGCGCATAAATTCAGATCTGTTGGTAGTCGTAGAGTTTTGGAAATCAGTTATCAGGAATGTTGTAGTATAAGAATAATGGCCTACTGTTTCCATAGTAACCGACTTGGCTGAAAGCGCATTTTACTTGACAGATTCTTAGAATCTCTTGGGTAAATCCAAAACGATTAACTGTGGAACGATGAGATTTCGTTTCGTGTTTGATTATATATATCAAATGATATATATGATCAAACACAAAATCACATCGAATTATATATATATATATATATATATATATATATATATATATATATATATATATATATATATATATATATATATATATATATATATATCCAATGATGTACAAGTAAGTCACGTGATGTTCACGTCAGATTTTTTTTATATATGACAGATATATGTATCACGTTTTGAGGTATCCTTAAAGTGAATTCGGCCCGTTTGTCCTTGTGTATGTATCTATTCTTCCATGATATCAGCAGTGCACTGATATGATACTACTTTGATTTCTGCGTAGCTTCTATAGTATTGAAGATATCGACTTGCAATTTGAGAAAGAAAGGCAGCTATTCCGAACAGGTGTTCTTCGATATTGAAACTAGTCTGACGGATCATATTAATACGTCAAATTGACAAAGCAACAAACTATACCCTCTTCGTCCCGAAGAAATAATCAAACCCGACCCTTCACAATAGCGGCCGATATTTATACTGGTAGATATAAGTTTGTAGTTCTTATTTCAACTCTTCGAGTAGGTTTCTCCCGAAAAGAGTTTATGTCTAAGAACTGTCGGGGAAGTACTGAGAGGAAGTACGACGGATTATTTTATTATTATTTTTCGCTATCAGAAGGCAGAAAAAAATGGTGAAAATATATTTTTTATGATTATTGTGGTGTAAAATTTCACAGTTCAGTTTGTTAATTATTTCATATCAAAGTAGGCAATCGGTAGCGCAAATTTCTCATTTCATGGCTAAGAAAGATATTTAACATATTTTCCTGTGGAATAAGAATATGTTTGTATTCATGAACTTTAATCTGATCGCAACTCTCTGAAATTCATTATCAGATCTTTTAAGAATTAAGTCCATAATCTGAAAATTGAAGTAAGTTTGGTACTAGAAAGTATGCTTTCCATAATCCAATGAAAGGACATTAATTTTTGATTACTTTGTTTAAATAATATCGATTTTGGTAACCTGGAATATATTTGCACAAGAAATTTATATGTTTGTAGTTCAATTTTCACATGAGGTATGAACTTTCTGTTTACTCCAAAAAAATATATTTGTGATGAAGATTTCATATCTCAAGATTTAATAAAACAATAGGAATAATATTATTGACGTCATGTTTTATTAATCAAATTTTCTATTGAGATATATGATACTAAGAAATATTCTTTTCAAATCTAATTATAATGAATATTATTTTACTTCTCTTTTCATTTTTATTGAGATTATATCAGAGTAATAATATATCCGATATCTAATGGAATTTTCTTGAAACAGTCTATGATTACTAATACTAAGAGCAAAATTGCATTGATGAAGAAATAAGAACTTGATAATTCTATCTTATCGGAAGAAACCATATTGGATTACATTATGATCTTGATAAAAAATGAGAAAATTGTTTAATGTACAATGTTTTGAAGCACCAACGATATTAGCGGTTGAATTCAATCATAATTATAAAAGCTTCACATAATTAAAAAAGGTTTTCGAGAAAGCTAGTCAAGTAAGAAAGGTGGACTTTTTTTTATCAAAAGACAAATTTTTATATAAACTTTCAAGACGCAGGCTTTAGATATAATTTTCATTAGATTATAATGTGTACAAAAACACTTCTGAGAATTTTTTAGACTGTCGTTCCATTGTCATTTTTTATTCGTCTTAGTTCCATATAAAACAATAATCAAGCAAGCAATTATATGATTCATCTGTATGGAACCTTAAATTTGAAAAATCCACTGTGGCCACACAGTACTTCTCCGACCATAAATTTCATGGCCAGTTTCATCGCCGTTTAAAAAATTTAGAGTGTCGCATTAATTAATTGCATATTTCAAAGTGAAAGCTGTAATTGTCAAAGTGACAAATGTCATTGTCAAAGTGTCAACTGTCATTGTCAAAGTGACAGCTATCATTGTTAAAGTGACAGACGGTGGTTATATTTTAGTCCTTACACAAAATAAGTATTTTTACAAATGAAGAGTCCTTTTCTAGATTTTTGGAGTCTCTAATTCATTGGATCATACAGCTTCGATATTACCGGAAGTGAAATTTGGAGATGGTAACGTGGATTCCACTACTTAATTATTTATTTTTGAAATTCACTAAGCTTATCTCCCCGAGAGCTTAAAATTGATACCAAACTAGACATCATTTAGATGATTCGTGAAAGAAACAATTGACAGTCGTTTAAATATCCTCTTTGGCACTTCTACTAGAATTATCTCCATAAGAGCTATAATTTGATATTAAACACGGTAGAGTCAAATTACTTATTTTAAAGAAACGATTGGCGAACGTTTGCATGTGATGTCAAAATATGAGTGATAATAATTCTTACTCCACATTATGGTTCTCATTATTTCTTTGGTTCAGAAAAATATAATGAATTTTAGAATAATTTTAATTATGATAATTAAAAATGAAGAGCTGATAATTTTAAGAAATGTTTCATGTAGATGTTGTGCCAAATCATTCAAGGATTCAATCCTATACCGTTTATAAAATAAACGCAAAAAAACTAAAAAGTTCCATCAATAAAGTTTTAGTACCACTTGTTGAAAAAAGCTCATCTACGAACTTGAACCTAGCTTTTTGTTGAAAAACTTGAATATAAAATTTCAGTCGAAAATTCGTACGCATTCTTAAGTTATCGTGCTTCCAGACAGACCGCCTTTTTTTCGGGTTCAGTAGGGTCTAAAACGTGAAGACTCATCAAAATCTCGAACTGTCAAAAAATCACGATTACAATACTTCCCCTATTAGATCATAGGTCAGGGAAGTAAGAATATGATTATATATCAGCGTACTAACCTTTTGGGTTCAGTTCCAAATTAATACATACTTAGGTTTGTGAAAAGTGTGAAAAATAGAAGAAACAATATAATAATGCTCGTAATATCGAGTTAATAAAATTGGTAGCCCAGTACTACCTCAACAGTGTCCATGATTGTATGGTTTGAGTTTTTCTAAGCGCCTCTTCGAGGAGATCTGTTGAAAGACTTGAAAATAAGAAACAAACGTATATTAGCTTAAGAAGTTTCAAAAATCTGCAAAGAATGTGTGGTTGGACGGGAGTTGAAAACTACCTTTATATACGAAATACTACAGAAATTATGCAGAAAATCAAAGAATCATTGTGGTACCTGAAAGCCTTTTGGCAAATTAATTCTAATTGTAGCCTGATTTGATCAAATCATGATGAATTTATGCCCGCATTCTGAATTTCAAGTCGATTTGTTAAATATTGCACCAGCTATCGTAAAAAATTACACATTTATGCACACACACATACTAGTTATAAGAGACAGTAAAATTTTTTCATCACTTATAATAAAATTACATTTGTACATTTCTGTAGCGAAGCTACCATCTTCAGGGTACAATAAATCAAAACAAAAAAGATCTTATGACTACAAACATGATACAAAATACCAAAAGAATATCCAATCAAATCATAGGGTTTAAGGTAGGCGGAGCTAAGAACTATAATGTAAGATAAAGTTAAAATAATAGGCAAAAAATCATCAATATAATGCAATAAAGGATTATCTGAAGGAGACATACGTGATTCAAATACAAAAAGAATATCAAGTCAAAATACAGAGTTTTAAAAATTTAATAAATAGTTTAGCTTCTGACATGTTCAATTGACAATAATTGCTACAGCTTTTCAGCAATTTCAAATTATATTATTCAAATTTGTGTCCTGTTCCATGAAGGTAGTAAGCTAAAGCGGATTTCAATATATTTCTGCACTTAATATGATAAAAATGTTTCTTTAATCTAGTCCCAATATGTCTCTTCGTTTGGCCCATATCCCTTTTATCACAATCAGAGCAAGAATACCTGGTTTTATTTCATCATCTATTCTATCCAAATTATTGGAAATCAAGTTTTTCAATTCAAATTTATTTGTAAAAACTATTTGTTTATCATGTTTTTTGAAAAAATTACTCAACTTGCTATTAATGTTTTCATTCAATGTGATTTTAGCGAATCTGTGTTTATTTTCTGTATTCGTCAATTTAGTTAAATTTATGTTTATTCAATAACTATGAAATTGGTACTTTTTATAACCATTCAACTAAGCTATGTGAAAAATGCGATTTAGTTCTATGTTGTACCTTTAAACAAACCGAGATACAGCATAGACAACTGTAACAATTATAGTCAATTGAACATGTCAGAAGCTATATTCATGAAAAAACACAAAAAATATTTATTTAATTTCGATCGGTCTCCTTTAATTAATCCTTTATTGAATTGCATTGATTATTTCTTCCTATTGGTTTGACTTTATTTTTACATTATAGCTTTTAGCTCCGCCCACCTCAAACCCTATGATTTGATTGGTTATTCTTTAGGTATTTTGTATCTTGTTTGTAGTTATAAGATTTATTTTTTGTTTTAAAAAGTGAAGAAAAGGTTTTATTGTGTTTTATTATTAAAATGTTCTCGTAGCTCATTTCAGTGTTCACATACTAGTTGATCAGTGGCGTGCGGTGACTTTCTGTGATAGGTGTGCACAGTCGGTGGTGGGAAAGGGGATATATACATGGCCAACAATACAGCTTATTTTTCTCGCAACAACCAGCAATCCATTTAAATTTTTCATATAATTTAATTTGGAAATGTCGCACGGACTGCTGGCCTTTAATTTTGATATTTTGAGTGAGTTTTATAAAGTCTGGCGCTGGTCCTGTTTTTATTATTCCATTTTTCCTTTCGACATCACGACGTGAAAAAGGATTTACCAGTAGATCACAAATGATAGATTCATTTTCAGTTGTCATTCTACAAATGATAATTTTAGGAAAATAAACAATTCAAAAAACGTATAAAATAAGTGTTTACCTAATATTATGTCTTAAATAACAAATAACAATATTTCAACTATTTTAACAAACTTATAAAAGGTGTTTAAAAAAAGAACACAGCTAAACATTGAGTATTCAGCTCCCGGTGCAGAAAGTTTGCCTGCACCCAGCGAGAGAGAACGAGCGATAGGAGATCGCTAATATCGGTATGCTTTTTCTCTATCAGACTCTATTCCTTCACTTTCCTAATACTGACTATGCTAAACAGACCTCGCTCGCCGTGCAGCGAGAAATTCTGCACCTCAAGCGTCGACATTCGTTTCAAATATATAGCAGAGTGGCCCGCGAGGCGCGCCCGTATTTTTGGTTGCATAAATAGATAAAATACGCTCTTTCTCTGATTTTATAATGAAAATTTGTGAAACTAAATGAAGTATTCAATAAACCATTATATTAATTTTATTTACGTGATTTCTAATATTTTCATAGGATGTGCAGTGCACACCCTGCACATATGGACTGCACGCCACTATAGTTGATCGACTTTATTCTGGCAAAACGATCATAATACTCCCTTTTGAACAGAAAAGGCTCTGTATGATGACTAGATATTTGATTTAGAGGTGGGTGCTACTCCTTTATTACTAGGGTTGCCATTGCAAAATATATAGCCCCGAAAACACATAAATACGCGGAAAATAAAAAAAAATCGATTCCTGTTATACATGGATATTTTCCAAGCTTTGGAGTTCCCAATCTCTGATATTAAATACATTCAATAAATAAACTAAAAGTTCTTACGCTACAAATAATTTGTATATTATAACTGTTTGAAGTCCCCGATAAAAGGGACAGTATCCGGGCAAAAGAGGATGTATGATAGTTATTTAGTTATTCCTTTTATTCAATTGTTAAATAAAGGGTGTTGAAGAAGGGTTGATCCAAATTCTACATCAGGTAGAAGTCAGAGAAGTCTTCAAGAACATTGTCGTAAGAAACATTTATCAATCCAAGTGGAGAAAACAAATTTCACCCTTTTAAAACGAATACGTGTAATAAATTGACCAGTTTGAGAACTGGAGTGTTACAGTAATAATGAAGATTTTAAAGCTACAAAATATTACAACTGGATTGCTTACATTCTCGAATAGGACTAGAATTCTTGCATTCGCCAATAAGAACAGTTCTCTTTTATATTAAAGGTTACAACGCGTAATCGACGCGATTCTCGGGTGCTCAATCTATTTCAAAAGCTCGGAACAATTTTTCATTAGTTTTTTGTTTGCTCAGAATATAGTGCCAAAAAGTACAGGCTTTACAGGCGAAAAAAGACGAGCCAGTACGACTCCTAACATAGTATTGCAATCAATAAAAAATAAACTACACACGGCTTACAAAGTTTTCTGTAATTCTTCTTCTATTCGTACTCACAGAATATTTTGATTGATTTTGATACAGTCCATCCCATTTTCTTTAACATACCACATAATTAATAAATAACGATCATCACTTGACTTCATTTAGAAAGTTGAGCAGTTGGAATTATATTTTTTTGCACTAAAGATCTCCATGAACGTAATCTTCAGGGATCAGGACTTCTAATCCAATTAATAGATATCATTGTGATGATATTCTATTACTACAGAAATTGAAAATTATAGAAGTTATTACTTATTGGACTTCAACTTCTGGATATGATGTCTTCTTGATTTTATCGAACAAATACAGACAGAATTGCAGATAGTGTTTCTATTTAATATGGTTAATCAGAATGGGTTAGAAATGCCAAGAGTTCAATTATTCATTTTGATAATCCCTGTCGTTATATGCCTTGGAAAAATAGAAAAATATGTATAGTTGATTACAAGTTTAAATATTCTATGAATAAATATTAATAATATAATATATTCGATGTAATATTGCAGTTTCCAGAACCTACTGAGCTTCTCATAATGTCAATTGGGGCTATTCTGTATCTCAATATTAAGTTTTTATCGATCATTATTTATTTCAACTAATGGACATAAGTAGCACTGACAGTGTTTTCATTTGTCAAAAATCTTGTAGATCGATATTGCTGAAAATTTTGATTGAAATAGTACATTAGCCGGACATTAAACATTAAAGGCACCACAGGAGTTGAACGGACGACAATGTTTACGATCAACGTACACACCTCGGGCCGGAGGCCCTCAAAAAGTACACTGTTGACCTCAGACATTATTATCTTTTTAATATCCTTGATACATCAATTACTATAATGATTGTGTTACAGAATACGACCAATTATTAAATTTTAAGCTCAATATTAAAAAGAGAAAAAATGACATTATAAGTTATTTGTTTTGAACATTTCGAAGGATGAATTACTAGAAAATTAGGAGTATCTGTCTATTGGAGCTCGGAGCAAATTTTAAAAGTCTATTTCTGGAGTTTCTGAGTAATATATAGTCAAAAGAAAATATGATATTGTAGATTACTCAACGTATTAGGCACTTCAGAGACCAAAATTTTACAGAGGATAAAAAACCTAGATTACAGGGTTAATAACGTTAAAGGCCATAAGCAATTTACTTTTGATAATAATTTTGAATCAGTCAATTTCTGGAGGTCTAAGTCATTATGATTTCCAGGTTTGTCAACGGTTGATATTTAAATCACTTTCGTTAAAGGCATTGCTGGTGACTAAATGAGTTGAGCATTTCAGGGAAAGAAAAAAGCTGAAGTACCAACGTGTCAATCGAGATAGAAAACCATTGATCTACTGAAAGGTTGAATTCTAACTTTGATTTTTATTTTGTCCTTTCTTAGAAGTCGAACAACTATTTCAGATCTATTTGATGTATTATTTGTATTGAAGACCACAATGGAGTATAGTTACTTACAAAAAAGCAAGTTTTTCCTCTGTTGTGCAATATTAGTGCGAATTTTTACGTCACTTACCATAGTATCCTGACATGTCCATCGGAATCACTTGGACTAAACGATGGCATTTGGCTAATTCCCGAAGGACAAGCTGTGACATGAAGAACAGTAGAACTAAGTGAGGATTGTCAGCTGGAATGCCCTCCGCGGCGGCGCTACAAACAACAAATATCACTTACAATCATATAATACACAAATATTCTTCTGACAACATGCATGAAACATTCACACCCCTCATATGCTTCCTCTGAAACCTTGTAATATATAAAAAAAGAAAAAACCTGACGGAATATTCCCTCGGCTGATTCTGAATCATAGGGATGTTTACTTTCAAATATTTCGCAATCTGAGAGAATGCTTGAATGATCAATGATGCGATTTTTTACACACTGGATATATCTATTTATTTATTCCATTGCAGATACAAACAAAAACAACGAACTCAAATGTTTATATATTATAGAAGATTCGATAAAGAGATTATTGATGCGTTCCCAAGAATATCTCAAATCAGACGGATAGACTATCGAACTCTTTTTTGGAAGGTGTTGACTATTTTCGTGATAGTATTCCATTTTTCATGTCTCTCGTGCAATTGAATATAAAAATCTGGAATTACTTTTTGTGTGTTTGAAGGTTTTCTAACTGTCGTTAAATATCTGATTTATAGCAAATTTTGTTAGGATAAAAAGGAAACATCAGTTGCTACAACTTCACTCCAAACATTTTTCTCTATTTGTTCCAGTTCGGAACTTTAAATGGCAACGCTTATAGTTTTTTTTCTTTTGCTTCATGACAATATACTTTTATAAACAAATGTTTGTCTTACAATATAGAATATTATAGAAAGATGAGACAACGATATTTGATCCTATCTATTGATCGAATTAGCTGAAATACACTGGAAAAGATTACTAGGAATATTGCGTCTTAATCCTAAATATACTTTGGTATATTTATTCTATGATACAGCGTGTTTCAAAAACATTTTGACAATCCTTTAGGAGCAGGAGAAATAAATTTTGAAATTATATATCTTCTACCTAATGTTCCACAAATGTCTGAATAGATCATAGGAAAAATAAAATCCTTTTTGAGATTCTTCATCCGTAATGCAAAGATAATTAAGAAACGCAATTATAACTTTGGAATGAAGTAAGTTACTGCGAAGAATTAAGCGTCATTTTCCTTGCAAATAAAGGGAAACAAGATCTATTTGTACATTTTCAATGGTATCATTACAGGAGATCTGCGAATATTATAATTATTGAAGTATAATATATATTGACCTACTATGAAGTGGTGAAATTTCAATTTTTAGTCCCTTAATCAATAACTTCACAATTTAAGAATTATCTCTTTTTTTTTCATTATTTCATTCAATTGAAAAGTAAAAGCACATTGCGTGTGAACAATCAAACAACATCGTCTTAAAATTTGAAGTTCCATGCACTTGAATTTATCAATTCTTTGACAAGATAAATGTAGCTGTAGAAAACAAACAAAAAGTTTGGTTCAAGATGGTTCTTAATGTAGACAACCTTTTAAAAATATCCATATTGGAACTCAAAATAATATGACTGATTTGAATCATACCAAAATTTTCTGTAGAATTTAAAATAACAGTGAGGGTACATTAAACCCAAACAAAGCGTTTAAATAATAACAGCAAATTTTCAAAAATAGTACATGCGTGAACAACACTGATATTTGTCTACTGAATTATTAATCACAATCCAAACAAAAGCCAAATGGTTGTATGAAGATTCTAAAAGAGGAAAAAATCAACGATTACAAGAGATTCTTTGTATATCACGGATAAGAGGAATTCAATCACTTAGTATGTTACTTAACAAATAAAGAACTTCTAAGAATGTTGATACACTCTGTTATTAGGCTATAAAGTCTACATATATACGGAATATTGTTTTTATGTTTGATGTTACATTTTACATCTGAAAAGAAATGTTCAATTTCCCTAATGTCTCCTAAAAGCGTCATTGCTGTTTGACATTTCAAAAAATATCAACCTCCAAGCCTTAAAATTATCTCTAAATCTTAATATATATTCCGATTACATACTCATACCAATGGTCAAAGAGATTCATATATAGTACCTGGCCAAATTATCAGGGACAGTTCATGAATTTTTATACTTTCCAGTTTTACTGACTATTGTAATCAAGTTCTCATTAGTCTATCAAGAGTGTGCAATTGAGATACCAAAACAATAAATTACAAAATGAGAACATCAATTTTTCAATAAAAAAGAAAAATGGAAAATGCAATGTAGGGAAATAAATTCATTAATCAGAAATCGTGGCAAGGGATCAAAATATCAGCAGTTAACTTGGATTTAGTTTTATTTGTACGTTTCGGCACCGAAACGGCCCTCAATAATCCGCTCATGTGGAAATCCAGGAAGTTGGAAGCTCGAAGAACTGATATTTGATCCAATTTCATTTGAAGTATGTAAACTACAAGTTATTTTTGAGATTATTTTTACCTTTAAAAAATATTGCATTCATGACTCTTTTTCTTCTACCTAATCATTGAATTTCCAAAAGTTTATCGAAGGCCACCAATTCCTAGTTACGCTACTGACTAATCATTGCGCTCTGTTTACCATATTAAAAATAATCTGAATCTCATATTCATATTGTAAAAATAATACTCAACTAGTGAAAAATACGTTGATTAAAAATTGCAATTTTACATAAACAAAACATTTGAAAAAGCTGAGGTATCTACCTTGTTTTTTAAAATTATTTTCACTCGTGCTATCAACGCAATTTTCATCAATTTGTTTTTCTTGAGAAAAAGAATCGAGTTTACAATTGCAAGTCATCTTCAATACTTCAAGTACGTTCCACTAGGCGATCGCAACGATTCTCTCGCGACCGCAGTTTTTGTCGTTCCACTAACATAAATTGCTGGGTTTGGTGCTTAAAGTGGAACGATGCGAGTGTCTGTTGCATGTCAAATGAACTGACAATTCGTGGTTAAGTTCAAAAAGTAAATCATTCATAAAATTGAGTCGACCTATAGCAAAAAAGATACATAAATGGAATGAATTCAATATGCCTGTGTGAATTAATCTCTCATTGATAGTAGAGAAAATGATGAGAGACCGTGAAATTATCTGTCATATTGACAAATAAATAATCTTGAACCACACGAAGTCATTTGAAATCAAAAGTACAAACTGGAAAGACAAATTTCCAATTGATTAAATTTTTTCGATGATTTCTGCAAAAATAAATATAACATCCGCTTCAATTCATCTTTCAATCGCGGGCGTTATGAGCTTAAAGCGGCCGCGATGAATGACGTCATCTATGACGTATTCATCTTGATCGCAAAGCTCACGATCGTCTTGTGGAACGATTATTGAGGCGACAAGGCGTTGCGGTCGTCTTATGGAACGAGCCCTTTCTGATCTTTTCGTAATTTGTCTGCTGCTCGCTTTTCATATGCAGCGCCGCTCAATTATTGCCGAATCGATTGATAAACACTGTTCTTCCAAAAATTACACGACGAGACCATTGTATATGACGAGAAAAACTGTTCAGCTCACTTGAAACATAAACAAATAATTTGAGTGTGGCGCTGGATCTCAATAGCTTAAAGTAATATTTTTACAGTCTCCATGGCCTAAAAGATCTATCAGTGACTAGTGACTCTCTTCAAAAAAATGTGCAAACAGGAGGTCCTGAGTAAAAATTAGATGAAAGTGTGAATTTTCATCTCTTACACGTGTTCACCAGATAGTCCACATGGCTACAAATGTGAACTGGTGCACTTATTACCTATGTTAAAATGTTCAGGAGCTCTACCTGAGACAACAATTTGATTCAGCTTTTGCTGTTCTGGATTTAGAATGATATCTTTGCAATACAGTTTATTTCAAATTTTTCAAAATTTGCCGCCCTCAAATATTTGCCGCCCTGGGTAGTTGCCCATAAATGTACATGCCTAAATCCGGCCCTGGACATCACAATTTAGACGTTGAAACTAGGAAAAAGGAGAACCAGACAACATGAGGCCACGGCATCACTATTATTGATTTTATTAAGTATTACCATTAGTGGTTCTCGTCTTTTATCAAAAAAAGCCATGGTCTTATATTGTTTAGTTTTTCTCCTGGTTTCAATGTCTAAATCGCGATGTTTTTTTTTTTGTATAATTTCAAATTCAATCAACAATGTAATAATATATCAACTCCCGCATGAGCTGATTATGATTATAAAGTCCAGATAAAACTGAATTCTCCTTCCGTAATTCATTGTTTTAATATGACCAATGAGACCTAGGACCGACAATGGTCAATCAAACTAGAATTTATGAATTGTCCCTAATAACTTGGCCAGGTACTGTATATATATATATATATATATATATATACACAGGTGTAGCATGACCAGTAATACAACTCGTCAAGAGCAACACAATTCCTAATATCTTTTTTTCAAAAATCACTTCACAGTGTCCTGCATTTTTTATATAAAATTTAGTTAAAAAATAGCTGTTTTTTACTTTTTTCGTGGATTATTATAACATGTATGGATTAAATCGATACATAGCTTCCCAGACGGATGTATCATTAATCTCCATATCAAATTGCAGCTACCAGTATTTAAAATTGTTGCCAGAAACTCTGGAATTTGAAACATATTGTTTTAATATATATTTCAGACACAAGTGAATCGCCTGCAATAATCATTATTCATTATTCTATTATATTTGAATAATCCAAGATATTTTCCTCTTGCTGAAAGATATTTTTAGAAGTTCAAGTTAAAAGGTGTCCAGAATATTGATCACTCTTGAATTACTTTCTTCTGGATTTCGGGAGATTCATCTTTGAGTCTATGTTTATGTAGGGCTTTTCTTGTAAGCACATTTCTAGTGTATCTTCTTCAGTCCAAATTTATTTCACCGCAGGAATTTTAAGAGACCATAATTTACTATGAAAGGATGACAGAAACTACAGTCGATGTACAGCTTGTACAACAGAAAATACGATTTGCTGTACCCACAAACCACTCGTGATCAATAGAACATGAAGTATACAGCAATTGGTAGCCACATAATAGAAGGTCTTTCAAGGATTCACCTCATAAATTTCTTGCCTATTTGTGTAAAGTCTAGTAGCTAATAATAAACGGCAGAGGAATCGACATCTTCATTTATAACAAGTTATTTGTTGGTTTAATCTATTACACACATTGTCCAGAATAAAAACCCAATGCTTGGATAATTTGGAATATAGACCGAACAGATTTGAGAATGAAATTATAACATTCCAGATTCCGGATGTTGAGGGTGTTCAAGTGACGTTTGCCGGCGGCATAAAATTGAGTATTATCCAATTTTTATGTTCTATCTGAAAACGGGCATCATATGCTAGGCTTGAAGATCGAAAGGAATTACATAGTGATCAATGTTAAACGACTGAATACCGGGATCAGAAACTGGAGGATGTTGTAGAACTCAGGAAAAAAGACGGTTATATTGCATTTTAATTCATTCAGAATTAATCTACATTCCGAGACTTTGTGAACCGTGCTTAAAAAAATGCTTGGATTTCGATATTTTGTTCTCTAATAATTGGAGATCACCCGAAAGAAAGATATGTATGAAAACAAGGAACCCCTTGCCGTACTCTTTGTGGAAAACATATTTTGAAGTAATTTTATTCGTTTAAGGAAGGATTTTGATTATTGATTCTAAAAAACACAGCAAAAATTGTGTTTGATGAACTCTATATTACAATTTAGAATTTAGAAAAAAAGTATCTCGTCCCCTTATAATAATTTATATTCCAACTTCAGTCATTGAATTGGTTGTCCCAGTAATATTTATTCAGATTATTTGATCTTCTTCCGAAAAATCCGATTGTGTCAACTTCTGCTAGAGGTCTAGAACAGAATTGCAAATTGCCTATTTTCGCATATCGATCACGGTGTCTCTTTGTGATTGCGGAATCGAGTGGGCATTTCCGGCTTCCTCTTTTTGAAATCGATTCTGGTTTTAGTACCTCACAGCAACACATTCACAAAGATACTTCAATTTTGAATCTCTTCTTGTATTAACCCTGATTAAAATGTAACAAAACAGATCACAGTTAGTAATTTTGGAAATTGATATCATTAACAAACTCAATTTTAATTTGCCAATGTTTGTGTTAAAATGATTAAACTGTAATAATATTTTTATTGCGTCGGTTAACAGAAATTAGCTTCCTAATTGAATTGTTATATCAACTGTTTGTTAAAAGCTGCAGCATGGTAATTTACACTGATCGAAATCCAATCAAAGTTGTCAAAATAATAATTATGTACTTGTAAAAAAATGTGCGCCTGAAATTGTTTATTAATTCTGTAATTTCTTTAGAAATTTCACCTTCAAATTCTGTTGGAACACTCTACATTTCATTGAGAATAATTGATTAGGTAAGAATTGCCTGGCTAATGAGGATTGGGAGGATACGCGGTGCCGTAGTGTTTATGCCCAATCAAAGTGATTTTATGATGATCCTATTGATATTTCAATTTTAATGACTATAGTTTTTAGTTTTCCATCATCAGACAGAACGTAGAAAGTGTCAAACAGGAACAAATATCTTGTTATTCCCGTTCCATATTCATTGCAAATGTGAATCACATTAACCTTGAACTGGATTAAATCAAATCTCATGTGAAAAGGCACGTGTATTTCAACGGAAATCTAACAAACATAACTGTCCCATTTTCCCATTCTCAAACCAAAAATCCTATTATTAACTTATAATCTTGTTATTTGCCTTCTTTGACGGCTATTCCCCAATGCTTTTATTTGCTTATGGGAGGATGTACATAAAAAGTGCAGAGCGGAAACAGTGGCATATAGCAGGAGAAACTACAGGCTGGTAATCCGCTACAAGCTTACATAGCAGGTACAGGCTGATGCAATATGTGGCTCATTTCAGAAGCAGATAGAGGATGACCAAGTCCCACAGGAAAGCTCACATATCACGGAATTGTAAAGAATCTTTTCATTTTATTTATTTAATTTCACCTGTCCTTTTCATGCCACGATTCGCTGTGTGTACGTGAGATTATACCTCAAGCTATATCTTTCTAACAGGAGGTCCGTATTCATCTATTTTAAGGTATAAAAAAATACAATACACAAAATGTTCATTCGCTCTTATCACAGAAAAATAGACATGAAGAACACGAGACAGCTCATTAATGGTTTGTCTATAAGGTAGCTGTAGTTGGAGGTCTTGCAATGATTTATTTCAGCTTTTTTAAGTGCTCCGTATCACATTCGGTTTTGTTGTCCGTCTGTCTGTCCGACTGTAAAAATAATTTTTTGTCTGGAACGGATAGATTTATCAATTTGAAATTCATTTCAAGTACTAAAGTATACAGTCCCTCGTATACGGTCATTTATACCATCTATTTTAATATTCACAAACCCACTTATCAAAACCTTAGAGTCCTTAGACTAATTCCCGTCGACCTGACTCTAAATTAGGGTCCGCGAGCGCCACTAATTCAATCCGCGACAGTAGGCTGGACATGCCAGATATTCGAACCACTACATTCATTTTGAATAAGTAGAAGTAGTGAGTAAATCATACAAAATAATAATCAGGTGTTTTTATTTAACCACCACTTAAGGTTTTGGTCCTTGAGACTTAGTGGAGGAGTCAATGTAGCCCTTAGGCTAAAAAATATGGAGACCTCTGACCTCGAACATTGTTTCTCAAACCCCCTAAATAGTCAAAAAATTGAGGGAATACGACTATCTAACAATAATATTTCAATCGTAATCAAAGTTTCTTTAAATAAATCATCGAATGATTTTCTCTTAGTATTTTCGGACTGTTTTCCTCAGCGGTTGTCTGTGAAATTGCAATGAACTTGTGCGGGCAATCTAATCTGAAAAAATCTCTGAATAGAGATCAATTTACTTGACAGTGAAATATAAATATAACTAATAAACCAAATGGTTTATCTCAGAGACAAATTTAGTCCATCTTATAGAATTCTTCCAGTTTTAAATGAATGATTGACATGGTTCAAAGTAACAAAATTTCAATCGACAGCTGTCATTCTTCCAACAAATGTCAAACATTCAGATCGAATGTGTGTCAAGGGGCACAGTGAAATTTTGGACAAATTTTTAATGAATGTCAAATGAATGTTCAGAGTTTGCAGGAAAAATTTATTAAAATAAATTGTTATACTTGACGAGTTTTATAACTGTTTCTGATCAATGTTCTTATTTTTGCTACATCCTGTATATACTAACGATATATAAACATTAAATTTATTTGATGAATAATTAGCTTCACTCAATATTGAAAATTGTATTGAAATTTGGACACATTGATTATTTTCGGGACCATACGCATGTGAAGGTGACCAATAAATTATTTAATTTCAAAATATGAGAGGAATGGGTGGTCGGCGTATATAAAACAATCTATGTTAACTAGAAATTATATTTAACATGAAAATTATAATATTAGCATTTCTGTTCCACAAATTGTTCTATAATAACACAACTGTCACAATTTTTTGTAATATCTTTTTTATTTACAATATAAGTTTTGATTCTACGATAAAATATTATCGCAATAAATAAAATAATATATTTATGTATGTGAGAAATGGTAATAATATAACATTACAAATGTACTTCTATTTTTTCCGTGTAGTGTCGATAAATTGCATTAGTTTATGATTATTATACTGACCCTGCTAGACGCCGGACTACGTGACTTGGGACAAAATAATACAACCGCATTCATTATTTTCCGCGTTATTCTTTCTCGGTCTGAGGTCTTTTTTTTTGTTTTTTCTTGCAGTTGTAGTTGTTAAGCCCCTTTCAAATAACTTAGACAATATGAAACTCTATGCCGTTTGCATGTATTTTCCTCTTTCCGTGGTCGTATTTTTCCTTTCGTACTGGTTTATTTATTTATCAGATATTGTTCTATAAAATGAAATCACTCTTGTTTTATATCCAATTTAAATCATATAATTTTTTGAAGCTTAAAATGGTTTTCAACTCTTTGAATTGAATTCTGCTTTTCTTAGAATCGATGTGACTCGTAGCTTGTATATAAAGGCCGGATTCGATCTCTCCGCGCTTTTTCATCCCCTGGTTTTTAATTCTTTTTTGTTCAGTTCTTTTCAATCTTCTTTATGGGGTGAGAACAGATGACAACGTTACCTGAATCGCGAATTGCTCAAGCATCTAACATATCAATTCTCAGCGCTGTTTTATCACATGGATTTATGATAACTTTTCTATTGACCTGAGATACCTAACTAAAAAAATATGGATCATTCTAGACTACTAATTTTTGTGCCTCCAAACATAATACGAGGCCTGTTTGAAGAAAACCCAAACTTAATTTTTCAGGACTTTATCAATAATTTTACAGATTATTGGTCCTTGTCTTCTTCAAAGTACTCCCCTTCCCTATTTACACACTTTTTCCAGCATCGTTTCCATTTCCCGAAGCAGTCCTGGATAACTTCCTTTAGAATGGATTTTAAGGTATGTGACGAGTTTGCTTTGATGTCAGCATGAGTCTGGAAACGGCATCTTTTCAGCACCGATTTCAATTTCGAAAACAAGAAAAATCACAGAAGACCAGGTCTGACGAGTGAAGAGGGTAATTTGAATTTTGGCATAAAACTTACGAGTTGATAAAGCTGAGTATGCGGGCTTATTGTCATGGTGTTAGAACTATGAGTTGTCCGCCACAAGTGTAGTTACTTGCATATATATAGTACACACGGTTCACTGTTCCACCTTGAGGCAAGTATTCAAGATGCAAAATTCCATTAAAGTTGAAAAAAACAGTGAGCATCATTTTCAAATTGGATCAAGATTGAATTGTTTCTTTGCGACGTGGAGATCTTTTGCTAACTCACTGTAATGATTGAACTATTTTCGCAATGTCGTCGAAACGTTTCTGTGAAAGTTTCTTCTAGTTTCACGCAAAATTTCACGTTGCATCGTTGCCCCAGAAGATTACACATTTCAAAAACCTGATATCAACAATCCAACACGTGGTTACAGCTGAGGGTATGTGCAATGCAATACTGCCAGCCACATATCACCAAATATCTTCATTGACCTGTAATTTATTTCGTATAGTGAGCTTTCTGCTTCACAATTATGCTGTATAACTCTGATAGCTTTTAGCTATTATAATTTTTACTAAACCACACAATAACGTGATTTTTCCGATGCACGTAAATTTTTTAAGAGTGAGCTATTACCCACGATGTTTATCAATACCTTCAGATACTCAGTGAAATCAGAGACTCAATTGTGAAATACAATTCGTGCAAGTTATGATACAGAAACTGTAAATGTAACTGAATCTAAATTGCAGTTATTAAGAATCAGTGAAATATATGGGCAATAAATGTTCAGTAAATATTTTGCAAAGTCCATAAACTTTGTAGGAATTCGAAACTGTTTGATAAAGTAGCAGTTTCCTTGGGCTTTTCACGACGATGTGCTTTGGTAGGCAACTATTTTGTGTTGCTTCTATTTTAACAAAATTTATATAGTATGAATTGAAATTTCAAGAGAATCTCACAAGTTTGTTTGCTATATTCATATTCATTAATGAATAAACGCACAAAATACTGTTGTATTCAGTTATATACGATGTGTTTCAACAAAAAAAAATAGTACATAAAGGAGAAAGAAAGTTGAAAATTCCTTCTTGAAATATGCATCTGATGCATAAAGAACATTCCATGGATATTTTCAATCCTCAAACATTAGCAAGAAATTATTTGTATCACCTCAAATCAATCTTCTCCAGTCATATCTGTCCAAACTTAATCTGTTGCTCCATCTACATTATTGATTCTACGCATACAAGCTTCTATATTCCTATTTTTATTTGGGAAGTTTCTCAACTACAACAAACCAATATATCAACCCAATAACATACCAGCAATACAGAAATCATCTGAATCAATGCCCTTCTAACATAATAATGCAAAAATATGTTGATTTTCTTCTCTCCCTCAACTCTTGAAGGTGCTTCCGTAGTACCCACTTGAACAAACCCTTATTCAAAAAGCTTGTTATGCTGGGAATAAGCCTTTTCTTAAAGTTTGAAGTACGGCTATGCGTTCGGATTGAACAAAAAATGGACTTATAATCAATCATGATCAATCGCGATGTCCACACTTCGATAACTTTTGCGTCAATTTCCACATGGGACAGTGCAGATCTTCGACCTTTTTTCTGGACCATCAAAAATTCTTTCAGATTGATAATTTCGATTCTAACGAGTTCAATACAAAATCTGATGAAGAGATTATATCGAATTGAAAATGAGATTGACCAAAAAATCGAATGCCAGATTGATCTCATCTTTCAAAGAACATCGATGTTTTGATTGAATAAATTTGTACCCGTTACTCTAGTTCGGAAAATTGACACACTGAATTGAATTGAATTCATAGTTTGGAGCCCAACGTCTAAAGCTACATATTGTAGCGAATTTAAGTCTATAAATTAGTCATTTTGGCTTTACTGGTGCTTAGAATTATTGTGGAATTATTTTACATTAAGAAATAGAAGCGAATATATTTGTTTTCTGGAAAATTGCTGGGACCTTCTAGCGTTTTTCTAGAAACGCCTAGATGTTTGCGGGAAGAACGTAAGAACGTAGTGGGGAGAGACCTACGGTATATATTCGCTGACTAAGTGAGGAGGAATATTGATTTTTTAGCACAGTGACCTTATACTATGGATTGGAATAAATTGTGTTATTTAAAATAAATCAACATTGACATAAATAATTAAAGTTAAGTTATAGTGTAGTGTATAATAATCTTCAGTTTAAATCAGAATTAGTTATTAAAAATAGTGTTAGTTATTTAATCTATTATTTTGATAAATCATAAAAATAAATAGTAGTGTTTAGTGACTTTTGCTCCCGAAATTAGAATAAATAACGTTACAATATTGTAAAAATCTTTCCTGATATATTTAGTAATGCTCAGTGCTCAGAAAGGTCTTGTATATTCCGTATGTTGTGCGAAGGTATGGAACAAACGAGCAAAGTTTTCTTTATTAACCTGAATAAGAATAGAAGAGCAGGGCAATATGACAATATGGACATTGTCTGGAACACTTCACTTTTCTCTTAAGTTCTATTGTACTTTTGTTGCTTGTATGTAGAACACTGTTATTTGCTTGCCTTATTAAAAACGACTCATTCACAGAATACGAGAGATGCTTATGATGGCATTTGTGTTTGTTCTACTTGCAACATTTTTAAGTTTATTGAAGAAGCTTTTATGTGCATCCACTTCTGAAACATCTATTTAAACAACATTGCATCTACACTTACCCACATTTGACACGATATCATACTGATTTTCAGGGTTTCCTTACTTGAAGAGATCCTTGTAAACGTGCTGATGTTGCCAATTCACTTACGGAAGCTTTGGCTTGCGGGTTCTTTTCACATTTGAGTTAGGTCCCCAACGTGAGGATATTTTTGTCGATTTTTGCTAATTTTGTGGCTATTATTGTCAATGTTAGTTTCCTTTTTTGGTATCTTTTGTGCTTGAATCCAATTTTTAGTGCTCCATACCACAAATTCTACATAACGAGTCTTTTACGGTGAAACTTCTATGTTTGTACATATGTCACAGTCGATTTCTTAGAAAGTACTGAAACTATTAACACAAAATTTAGCTAAGTCAAGATCACATATTTAGTCGCACTTAGACCACTACAAAGTATGAGATAGACAAAAATTAGAAAGAGGCTCAAGCGTGATAGAAAAAAAATTCCATCTTGTGGGGTATTATTGACCGGATTCATTTGTGATGAATAAGTCTCTTAATGTTTAATTGATGAAGCTGATGGTATAAAATAAGAAATCTGGATTCAGCCAAAGTGCCTTTTACTCATAAAGAAAATTGTGAAAAGTATTTTTTGTAAAGCACGCTTCTCAAAGTACTTTTCTTTGGAATTGCTACGGCTTTTTGAGATTCCATTCTATTCAACTGAAACTCAGCTCTATGGTCAGTGGGATACTTCGAATGTAATGAGTAAAATTTCGAATGTGTAAGTGGATTAGAACAACTTTGTATGAGATAGTTCAAAAATTGAACTTTAGGAAACCAATTAGAAGGAGTTAAATAAGCGATTGTAGGATGGAAGTTTCTTTTAGTTCTAGAATAATGGATACGAGCAGAAAATACCCTTGAGAACGAAAACTTTAAGTATCATTGTAAGTAAGTCGTAAAATTTGAGGTCTTACCCTCGAAAACTATCGCTCAACTATTCTTACTTATAGAACGAAGGAATTGCATTTGATTTCTTGAGTAAATAGACATTATAAATTGTTAAATATCAAAACCCTGATAGTTTCCCAAAATTTCAAATTCAGGAGTCGACTTTTACACCATTTTCCTGAATGGGACAGCAACTGTAGACACGTGCTTCGTCCTTATTAGGACTCTTCAGTACAGTATTGACTCCTGAATTTGTGATTTTGTGAAACTATCAGGGTTTTGATTTTTAACAATTTATCAAATTTTCAAAGGTCATTTCACAGTGTCCTGCATTTCTTCTAACTAGACATTATTTTAATTTTCGGCAATATGACGATATTTCGTTATCAACCATAGCTTCATGTATCAGTGACTCAAAAAATTTAGCGCTGTACAAGTAGCTCAATTGCAATGATCCAAAATAGCTATTATAATAATTTTATGGATTAGAATGAGGGATGTAAATTTTCTCTTCTTCATTTTAGTTCGTAGAAAGTGTAGCTTGTCAAATAATAACGTTTATTAATGAAGAATAGGCGTGCATGTAGGTATTAGAGGTATTCAAAGCTACGCATACAAATTTGTTCACAAAGTTTAATATATTCTAAATTCTAATCAAGTAGACGCGACACCCCTAAAGAGGACTGATGAGAATGTCAATGAAAGAGAAACTCCAATCAGAAGACGCTAAATGTTATTTAAATTCAGAGACCATACGCTTTAACAGCAATACGAAAATAAATTATTTCTTAATTGGATAATTTCTATAATGTTGATAAAAATATATTAGAAATGGCAAATTATCCCTAATATTTCTGAAAATGAATTCAACTATTGTACAAAGTTGCTCTATTATTCATGATACAAACTTCACATCTTCGAATAAATAGTTTGTGTTTATTATTGAATTATTGTTATTCTTGCTCACCCACGCTATATACTTTATTTTTACTTAAGCCCGCATAAAATAAACAAGAATATAAAATTGTTGAAATGCTCTCTACATTACAAGGAATAATTTAGCTTTTTTGAATTACTCGAAGAAGAATCGTGCATTTGCATTTTGGAACTTCACAGATGATGTGCAAAATAACTTAAACAATTATTTAAGTAATCTGCAGTTGAAGTGCGAAATCATGATCGTTTCGCGCACATGTTACATGAGGTAAAATTATCATCACCCGATTTCATGAATCTATCAGTCTATTAATAAATATAGTTATGGGACCGTTTATAACTGAATGATGAGTTTCAAGTTATTCTGTTATTTTATTATTATCGTCCAGATAGTCAAGACGTGGGTATTACAGAGTTGATGAAGTGATAGTACTAGTGTTAGGTGAACTGAGTTACTAGATGCGTAAGTTGAGTTATTAGGTGTGTGAGTTTAATTACTAGGTGTGTGAGTTAAGTTACTAGGCGTGTGAGCTGAGCTATTAGATGTGTGAGTTAAGTTACTCAGTGTGTGTGTGTGTATATAGGCATGGAATGCTTATGGTACAGCCCGGCGCTGAGCGTGAGAGAATGGAGTGTCTATGATACGACTTGAAACCGGGCATGTGTGATGCGACTGTGGTTGATTGCCGACAGCTCAGCGAGAAGCTTCGGGCTGTAGTGTGCCGTGGCTAGCCGCCAACGATGCAGCGACTCAGCGAGTAGCTTTGGGCTGTTGTAACCCTTGCCAGGTTGCCAACGGCTGGAATAAAGCAGTGGAACTGTAGCAATCCTGACCAGATTGCCAACGGGGAAAAAGTATGTGTGTGTGAGAATGGTGTGTTCATGGAACAGCTTGAAGCCGGGTGCGACCATAATTAGCTACCGACAACTCAGCGATTGACTGTGTATGCAAGAATGGAGTGTCTATGATGCGGTTTGAAGCCGGGCATATGTGATGCGACTATGGTTGGTTGTCGACGGCTCAGCGATCAGCTTCGGGCTGTAGTGTGCTGTGGCTGGCCGCCAATGAAGCAGCGAGCAGCTTTGGGCTGTAGCGACCCTTGCCAGGTTACCAACGGCTGGGATCAAGCAGTGGGACTGTAGTAATCCTGACTAGGTTACCAACGAGGGAAAAGTGTGTATAGGTGTTTGATAATTCCTCACTGAGTCTTTTCACTCTTGAGGACAGAAGACTCACCCGGACGCTACATCACAGTTGTGCTTGATTTTTGATTATAACAGGGAGTCAATAGCTCATATTGGATGAGAAACTTCAGAGTAATTCCTTTTCTACCTCTATGGTTTTTCAACGTTTATAACACACATAACTTCATTCTCGCATGTTCTATAATAATATAAATATTGCACGAGCTGATCAAATACAAGGTAGAACAAACACCAATGAGGATGCAAATAAAGTTGAATTCTCGTTTATTTTATTATTTCTACTAAAAGAGTAATGAGTCCTGAGGCAAATACTTTCCGAAATTTTTGAAAATTTGAAGTTCCAACTGAAGTAGTAGCGTAATGTCATTGGTTTTAAATATTCTACAGCGTTGTTAAAATCTGCTAAAATTGCACACACATTTTCAAATATTCTTCTTCAATTGAGATGTCAACTATTTCGTATATACCTCGAAGAGTCTTAGTACTTTCCCAAAAATATTGTTCATTATTCTACTATCGAATTTAAAACCTTTGTTTAATAACATTCTTATACCTACTTGTAGTAAATGAGGTCAAAGGATTCTAAGGGTTTTTTTCTACTGTCACGATAAATTAAACTCATTCCTTTTCTGGTTTTAGAATGTTGGAAATTCTCCATTATTTTTTGTTGTACATTCGAATTCTCTTTGTTTGAGATCATTGTCTGCTTCTATCCAAAACTGCGCTATTATCATGCAGATTATTACAAATGATATATTTGTATCCATAATGCGCGGTTACCAGTTGATCAAATTATTATTAATGAACATTAGTATTCAGTTGAATGTTTAGATTTTCACACAAAAATATCACAAGTTGATTCTTTTATATTGGCAGTATTCAAAATCACTTTATTTTAGCCTGAAACTTTGTCTTTGGAGTCTATGTTTTCATACCTACATGGACTTTACATGACATCCGACAAAATATTGGGAATATCGTAGAAGACTGATGAATTGAGGCACATCACAAATCAATGTGGTTTTAAATTCCACATGGGTTTTTCTGCTCTATGATCCATCAAAAATATACCCCTGATAGCAAAGTAGTTCAAGGCAATTTTTTTTTACAGTACGGACGTTAGGACCGTTGTTTCGAATATCACGTGAGTACATAAATTGTGAATGAAAACAATAATATTCAATTTTGACATTATCTTTGGGGTGGATTATGGTGGCACGATTTAAACTTCACTGGGATTTAATAAAAAAATTCAGCGATTAGAAAAATTGAAAATTTGTTCGGAACTCCCAGGGCAACCACAGCGCGGAAACTTTACGGAACGTTACACAAACAAGCAAAAGGCCAAAACTTCACCAAAATTAAATTTGGACAAATCCCTGGAGAACTGAATCTCTCCACACAGTTATTTCTATCTAGTAATAGGTCGTTTTCATTATATTGATGAGTGAATCTAAATTGAGTCAACTACATCCAAATAAACCTTTGCAATTGCGACGTAAGCAATAACGCTTATTTTATTATGTAAATTGAACAGTGACTGGTTTTGATTCTGCATCATTTGCACCGAACACATGAAGGTTCTATATAGACTCACAATAATTTTTATTGCTAATTTGATGTTATATTACGCAAAATGGTGACATTAATACGAAGTGCCAAAATTATAAGCAGTACAACTGATAATATTTTGAGCCTTAAATAATATTTATATCAAAATGAATATTTCAAGAACAAAGTTCACATCATTAGAAACCAATTCGAATGTAAAAACTATGCTTACTCAACATGGGAACCATAACAGTGGTCAAACACAATTTCCGTAAGCCCAGTGGGAGACCATGTAAACTAAATCTATGGCAAAAGTTGAGATTATACAAATAAATTAAGAATGCTGATAGTTGAATAAAGCTTTTGAAACCTGAGGCGAAAGTCAAGATCACACAATCAAAAAAATTTGAGCTATTGGAAATTCAATTTTTGATTTTTTATAGAGAAAACTAAGTTGATCGTGGGAGACAATTTTTGATATCTATGCAAAAAGCTAAGGGACAATATGTGAGTCATTCTAAAAGCCTACAATCCTTGAGGATTATTCTTCATTATGAATCTAATAGTATACGATTAAGGTCCTTGAATCAGATGCTGGTGAAAAATTTAAATGTACAAAGAGCCACCAAAAATTTTGTGACTTCTCATGGTGATTAATGAATCATACACATTAATTTCTTGGAAAATTGCTGTAATATTCTAACCCACTGTTCGAGTTAGTGGATGCTTTTTAGAATAATATTTTACCTTTTGGTGAAGCAGTACTAGCATGAAACCTTAGTTGCACAAGTTAATTATGATAAAGGCTTCATATTAATTTCACTCTGATAATAAAAACAATTACTTACTTTTGGGAAAGGTTTTATCTTCAATGTTTGAGAAATGAGTTTTTGAATTAATTGTGGCTAAAAATGTAAACGCGGTATCGAATTGCTGTTACGTGATATGAGAGGACTCAAGGACTACTCAGCTTAACGGAATGTATTTGTGTTCCTGCTCTTGATTCTGTGATGTGAAACAGAAACCCTGATGCTAGAGCACGTAATGTTATTCTCGTGCGACAAATTGCAAAATGAGAACAATTATTTAATAGCAGATGCAACATGAAGGCGCTTAAGAGCAGATGCTTTCACTATCTAAGAGTATTTAGTAATGCTTTTAACTTGTTTCAATTAATTTGGAACTGGGTTTTGGACTGATTTTTCATTTTTGACAAGTATATATTCAAGGAGCCAGGCTACCAAAAAATTCACAAATGGATTTTAGTGAAGAAATTACTCTTGAAACTTGTTTTTTTTTTTCCATTAATTCAGTCGGGTGGTCATCTCACTGGATTTTTTCTCTAGTAAACTGCTTCTGCCCTCTTAAGAAAGGGAGATTAACGAATGAAATAAATCATTGTATAATACGACATGTTAGTACTTTCACACAAATAGGAAAATAAATAATTGTGCACATTTGAAGAAAGTAGAAGTTAACAAGCTTAGTAAGCTGAGAGGAAGAGAAAATTGGATAATAAATGACTGTACTTGTTTTAGAAAAAAGATTTAGATATATGAATGTGACATGTAAGTGAATAAAAGACATAATTACGACAATAATATCTCTTGAAGCTTCCAAGTCTGGAACACATAGCAAATAATGATTTATTCAGATTGAAGTTAGGTGGCTGATTAAGCCTCGCAACACTTAGCGGTATAAACTATCGTGTAATTATGGTTTAACCTTAGCCAACAACAGAACAGAGATGCATGAACGGTTTAAATGCCAACAGCAGGCTCCAGTGACTTGTGACAAACAAACACTGAATTTGAGTACTCTGATACAGAACAGACAGATCGATCCACGATCTCTTGAATAATGCACAGCTCATTTTCATCTACAAATGGCAGACGGATTCACTTGATTCGTTATATTCATTCGGTGGTCATTGCAAAGTCACCTACCACCCAACATGACTTCATAAAAACAATGAAAGAATTTGATTTCCGACCCAGTTGCCTCTGCAATTCCAACACCGCATTCACCAGCTTTGCTTTGATCTCTCAAATGAAAATGCAGAGATAATAGGAACTTCGTCCATCGAACATTTTTCCATTTCAACTAAGCATTCGCTAGATGCAATGACCTACGAAGTACATATTGGAATATCCATTGTATAAAAATCTTCTACTTCGAAACGAAATAAAAGATTCTATACTGGAAGGTTTTATTGAGACGTATATGTAGCACCCATACAATTTTAATGCTATTGTAAGATTGAACAAAATCCGGTGTGCAGAGAAAAGTGAAAAAAAAAATATATCACTCGGAGGGTTAGTGGAACATTTGCTACCGACATAATAGTAATGATAATTTATTGCCTAATGGTATAATCAATTATAAGGAAAAATAAATATTAGATATATTCTCGAAAGACTTGAAATATTTATAAAAATTACACTCAGCGAACAGTTGGTATGACATATTTTGGTAGATTTTTGCAAAGTATTCATACGCGGAGTGGGTGGAATCACAAAAAAATTCGTCTTCAGATAACGAAGTACGATTGTGTCGTTCTTGAAATGCGTCTAAGTTGAATTCTCTAACTGGGAAAACACTATCTACCTTCAAAGACAGATTTTCCAAAAATCTCCTTTGTATGCGATCAACCGAAAGACACGTATACGAAGGGTACCAAATGGTATAGCATATTCAAGATTAATTTCCACAAGTGTAAAATATAACGTGTCAATTAAAGACGTATCATAATACAAACTTGTAATTTTCAGCAGTGCACGTATTCTCTATTTGAATTTCTAAGTTGAATTTTAATGTAAAAGTGATGTCTAAGTCCTTGACAGATGTTTTGATTACAAGAGAAGCTCCAATCATTTTATAATCAGAACCGACGGGAGTTCAACGTTTTGTTTATGACACAGTACGACATTTATCGGTATTTGGATTTAATTTGTTGTTATGACACCACTCCTCTCGCATATAGCTGAATATTTCTTTATAGGACAGCAGCATCAGTGGAAGAGAATAAAAAACTATAAACTTTCATATCATCAGCATAAGCGAATACAAACTATAATAGTCTAGTCAATAAATGCTCAATAGAAGGGTGTAGAGGGAAATCGAAGGAACACAATTTTTGACTTCGGAACTTTGTTCGGACTAGGTGGGAAGTTAACATACTAAAAGTCCAAACTCGTAGGAGGCAGGCAGGAGGCAGAGAGGTACGTAGAAAGATCCTTTTTTCGATTTCTCGCTTATATCTCAGAAACTAGGCATCTAAGCGTCAAGACCATCATATACAAAATTAAAACTGATAAAATTTGCTTCAAGATTGTTTGCATCAATTTTTTGCTACCTTATATAATTTCCGAAATATCCACGCTCGAAATTCATAAATTTTGAAAAAGAATTGTATTACGTTTTTTTTTTGTCGTACAAAATAAGTCATGCAAAATAAAGTTGTAGAGAATCAAATTCTCTTTAAGAATATGAAATATTTTACTTTCAACTTCAACCGTTCAAAAGTTAGATCAATTTCAACATTGTGTAAACTTCGAAAATTGGCTGAAAAACTTGGCTTTCATATTTTCATTATTCCAATGCTTCAACGATATAAATAAGTAAATATATTCCGTTACACACTCTTCTTCTTCATCCGTTGAAAAAGTGGAAACATCTTCGAGGATGACTGGCAGAGGATCAATATCTTTTTCTTCATCCCCATTGTCCAAGAAGGGGTTCCTATTAAGACAGTTCGCCTGGCAGTGTTGGCGGGTAGCAAAATACTTGATAGATGTTTTTTTGCATCCGCATGTGATGGTGACACAATCTTTTGTATAACGATAAGAAATAAATTTTAATATTTCATCCGGTGCAGTCTGCTGCTCACTGTGCATCGAGGTTAGAGATTTATTGGAAGTTAACTCTCACCCATACATATGAGCAGGCAGCTCATGTCACAACCATATCTGAACTCGGTGATATGTCCTCAGAGAATGTTGTTTCGTTATCCCCTCAGTTGGTGGGAGGCATGAGATGCCCGATTTGATATTGACAAGTGATTTAATTAAGGATTGGTAACGATAAGCGTTCAGAGATTTCTCTTCAAATGGGGTCTCATACCACCTCAACATATACTTTTTCCCCGATATCATCCTTGGTTGAAAAAGAGTCTGGAAAAACTGCAGCAGCTTTCTGGAAGTTTGGAGACCTCAAGTACATTTTGATAATTTCCAGCCTACTCTTTCGGTTTGCTGCTGAGGTAGTATCACACTCAGTAAAGGCGTGCAGAAATAAAATGTCTCGCAGTCCCTGGGTCTGAAGCTCCTGGATAGAAACCAGTGAAGTTTTTATCTTTCCACGTCTAGGCTTGATGAAAATTATGTCGTAGTCACTAGGTGTCTTGACCATCAACAGGACTATTAGGTCGACGTCCTCATCAATAACAGCAACAGCGGTTGATTTTCACCACTCTACACCGTGTCTGCAATGAGGACGTCAGTATCGCTTTGTGCTTGAAGTGTTCTGATACCATGTGCCTGTAGTTTGATCTTCAGCATGCTAATCAGCCGACTTTTATTGGGGACATTTGTCAGGAAACCTTCCTGCTTCATAGTTATGACTGTCTCCTGATTGAAATGTATATCGGCTGACTTAATGAGGCAGTACCTCCTTTGCTGCTCAGCAAATTTGGTGCTTGATGATGGGCCATCAAACACTACAGTGCTACTTTTTCCACATAAAGTTTTAATTGCTCCAACTTTTGAGCGATTGAAGATAAAAGTTAAATATTATATATTCTTGAAGGATATTTGATGTTCTACAACTTTATTTCGCATAACTTTTTTGTAGGACAAAGAGCTGTAGAGTTTGATAGTCAAATTGGGCAAAAAACGTAAGTGCAAATATCTTGAAAATCATGCAAGTTAACGGAAAAATTAAAGGGAATAATCTTGCAGCAAATTTTATCAGCTTTAATTTTGTATGATGATCTTATCCCTAGGAGACATAGTTTCCGAGTTATAAGCGAAAAACCAAAATAATGAACCTTCTACGTGTCCCTCTGCCCCCCGCCCGGGAAATGAGGACTTTTAGTATGTTTACTTCTTACCTAGTCCAAACAAAGCCTCGAAGTCAAAAATTGTGTTTCTCTGATTTCCTCCTATAACCTTTCATTGACTGGACTATAAATAAATGGGCCAAGATTCGAACCTTGGGAGACATCTGATATTGCTGAAATCTAAACGACAAAAAACTATTATAGAAAACCTAACAAGAACGGCCACTTGGATAAAATTGAAATAATTACAAGAAGAAGGTAGTTGCACCAAATGCGATTATTTTCGGAACTGATATCCTGTGATCTAGTAAATCATGTTAATCTGGCCATGATTATTAATATATTGAGAAAAACTGTGTGAAACACATAACATTAACGGGTTAGGTGGCTGAATCTCGCCCTTGAGAGTAACTCAATAAAGAAATTTATTATTATAATTATTATTATAACATCGGTTGTTGTGCGACTTTTCATAAAATCATGTTGGTCTGTTGATAGGTAGGGGCCCGTACGTAACAGAAAAGTTGGCGCGATTTGTTTCCGTCCACCAATTTGAGCATTAGTAAGTTTCTGATTCTTTGGTTGATTGAGGCCATTTCCAAGTTTTCCACGTGGATACTCCACTTTTTTGCAAATTGTAAGAAAATCAGCAATCTTTGAACAATTTATTATTTCGCAAACATCAAGCCTCGCATATTGCGTGCCAAAATGCGAAAAAAAATTGGGCTAAAAGAACAATAGATTCCTGTCTATCAACGCATCATAGAGTTATTTTTATTGTAAGTTTAGAACAAAAAAGCGGCAGACTTTTTTGCTTATACTAGTGCGTGGATGTTTAGTCAAAGTTGTATTAATTTTTTGTTTAATAGAGCAATTAGATGTGTGAATTTCCAAGTAAAGGTTTTATATGAAGATCCACGTGGATAACTTGGGAATGGTCTCAATCAACTAAAAAATCAAAAAGCTACTAATACTCAGATTGGCACAAATCACGCCAGTTTTTTTGTTAGAGACTGAATATTGCCACATATTGAATTTAATAATATTTTGTTGAAAATGTTTGTGGAGATGTTAAGAATTAAAACAGGGTAGTAGTTTTTAGTACTGATCTTCTCATATTTTCCCCAAATAAGAGTTATTCTAGTTTATTTATATCAATCTGGGAAATGGTATGAGCCAATTTGACATCCAGCATTGTTGGAGTTCTCTCTTTGGTAAGACATTTTTGATTTTGTTAGAATTTTTGTCCATCTATCAGAATCCCTATGTGATGTAATTATAGAAATCGAACTGCATACTTGTTAGGAAGGACTTTCTTCAGTTTGCAGTACCTAAGAACGTTCGACTGTGAGGGGAGTCTAATGCTCTGGGAATAGGCTTTTGTATGTGTGGGGCAATGAATACGTGATTCATATCCATATTTGACATCATATATCAGATTTGGTCACAATAGTTTTTCGATATTTGAGAATAACAAAAAATTACAGTGAAAAACATGTATTTTTGTAATTTATAAGTAACATAATTGTCAGAACTATCCAGAATGACCTCCATAAAAGAAAAATCATCACTGTCAAAGCAACATATCTGTACTTTCTTGAAATTTTTTGATTGGCTTCGCACATGAAATTCTTCGTGTCTTCTTGCTCATAAAAGTACAGATTTTCTTTTATATATTTCCTGCAGCAGAGTTACGTTTTTGTCAGGGTTCTTTTCGGGACTTCGTGCGTGGTGAAATCTACGTGAGCTAATAAAAAAACTTGATAGTGGGTATCTGCAGCCTTAGCACCATTGCAGCAGATTTGTAGAATATAATTATTGATATATTTATGACGTAATAAAAATATCTTTATGCAGTTTTATGGAAGTAAGAAATGCTTCACAACACTTTCGAGTAGAAATACGAGTCACTACAACATTGGAGGGATGCTATCACAAAACTAGCAGGAAATATGTTTTCGTAAGTTTTTTAGAATTCTTCAAAATAACACTCAAGGAAAAATTACATTTTGACTACTTTGTGAGAATCGTAAAAATTTTACAGGACATTAAAATAATATTTTCAAGTCTGGTTTTTCATGTTTTCCTCCCGAAATGAGGATCGGCGCAGGAAATTTTAGACGTGAATAATATTTTCAATTGCTACTATTTTTATCAATACATCAGTTTGGAGATGAAAATATTATTGGAAACACTTGAAATGCTTATTATTCAGTGGAGCTTACCACATAAACCGTACTGAATCACCAGTTACTGTGGTTGGAGAATGAAACCGCATAGTTCGGGAATTGCTGGTTGAATGAAAAATAAATACATAGTAACTGCCAAGTTCGTGAACACAGTATTCATCAAAACAATAAAACTTTGGAATAAAATCTAAGTGAAAAAAGGATTTAGGTTTGAAATTACAAAGTCCGATTATAGAAAATTGGATTGTCGAATTGGATTGTTGAATTTCCATTAAAGAGTGCAAAATAAGAGTACTGTTTAATTAAAAGACCAATTTCATGTCAATTACAAACCGATTAAATGTGAGTTCGAATCACACATTATGGTTATAAATCTCAATAACGGAAACTATAATAACTATCATTTATCTTGAGATCGTTCTTAATTACTATTGCTACAATTTCAAGACTCAAATGGGAGAGACAAAAAACTAGAATCTATTGTAACATGTCTCCATTATTATGGAAGCAATTTAGATATCTTGCTTAGTTCTACTTGCTGGGCTCTTTGTATCACGTTACAGGAATATTGTTAGGTTGGACCACAATATAATGTAGAATGAGCTGTTATTAGTGGACTCTTAGGTCTACTAGAAGTCGAGATATTTCAGATAATTGACCAATGAAATAGATAAATTTTTTGTGGTTTATCAAAGTAACAAGTTGCAATCGCAATTCTATGGTATTATGTTATTGTAAAAAAAATCATATGTTTAATTATCAAATATGATACAAGAAGAAAAGTTTTGTACTTATGGGATTAAATACTGTTAGATAACTGGACTTGATGGTTTTTGAAAGAATTGTGATACCTTTGGCTGTTGTAGTCAACTCATTGAGTAGAATAGAGTACTGAAAGTTTGTTTTAATCCGGCAATCACTTTGTATGACACTTTTGAACTAACATATCTATCAGTTCAATCTACGCTAACATTTTCGAAATATATAAGAGTTTCCAAACTAAGAGAGGTAGACTGCTACAACTCTACTGTAAGTAATATCTGAAAGTCTGAATTAGATCTTTTTCTCGAGTAGAGTGGAGGTTAATCCCAACTGCTTAACTGCACCAGCTCAAAATAAGGAAAATATTCGAGTAGCAGTTGCTGGAATTATGGTAACTCCAGAGAATAGTTTGTAAACTGATGGAATCCAGGGATCCAAGTAAGGTTTGAGAAGGGAAAGATGGAAACAGTTCTCAAAGGCGGATAAGTATGAAAGCCGGAGTCTGAAAACAATGACAAGCGAGAAGGGAGCTGAACAGAACGGGGCAAAAGTGTCAGTGTCAACGACAGACCGTAGCACAACATCTGCACTGACACTTCGCCTCTAATCGATCTGGCTGGTAGGAAGAACTCCAGAATGTAGTTACTGGACACACTGCATTGCACTGCTCCATCATTTCGGTTCCCGTTTTCATTATTGACTTAGATGTGAATCACAGGACAATATTTGAGGTAATCATGACGATTCACATGATCATACACCAACTGGAGTATCGTAATCAGGAGCAAAACTTCGCAGATAAATTCCGCAAGATATAGCATGACCTATAAATGAATCTATGTCGCTGTGTCGACATTGTACTACTGTACTCTATTTTCTGTTCAGTATGCAGTATATTTCAGGGTGAATCACTGAAATGTTGGAGCATTTTACGGTCAAATATCGTCAAGAAAAACGTAAAATATAAATGAACTGACTCACGCGCTTATTACGCAGCTATGAACAATTTCCTTCAAGGTTTCAGGTCACCAAGCCTGAATCAACTTACATGTATGTCACAAAACCATATTAGCCAAATAATTGTCATAATTGGTGTATGGAGAATATGATATTGAGAATAATGTGATTGGAAGAATGGACATGTGAAATGAAAGACTCTTGAAATTGCCAGATCTAGATTCGTTAGGGCTCTTAGGCACAGTATTTAATGTGGATTCCTGAAATTGATGAAGTTTTAGAGGCTTTCATAAAACTACATATCTGCTGTCGTATCCACGGGAACGGTATTTCAATGTGATGACATCAAACACATCATGATTTCATTGTTTTTATCTTCTTGATATAATTATCAAAATATGTATAAGCTTGAGCATTACGACAGCCCAGTTTGTGGAACTAAGGCTTTCCAAATCACCTATATTTTTTTTTCTGAATTTCATAATGTACATGACAGGTGACAGTGCCACAAACAATTATCCAAATTCAGAGTATAAAACTCAACTTCCAGGCGTAACATGGAATTGAACTGAGATTGGCATTGTTTGCGATGTGTATACCACAAAGTCTAGAGGTGGCCGTTGGATTTTTGTTCCGTAGATATCAAGTTTTCTAGGCTTTGTAATCGTGTTCTATTTGGACAGTAATTGGAAGAATGTCTTATTTCCTACTACATTTATGTATTTTTTTAGAAATATTACATGCACATCAACGTTTTGATTGGGTGTCCATTATTTGGCAAAACCAACAGAAGCAAAAATTTATTATTTATGGATATATTCGCTTCTTATGGATAAGAGCAGTACTCGGATATTGTGGAATTAAATTCAATTTTTTCCAAAAGGATTGAAATGATTCATTTTGTTTCTTTCGCATTAGACTTCACATAAAACATAAAATGTAGTTCAAACAATTGTAACACTCATGTACATCAATTTCCCTCTTTTGTTTGTACTGAATGAGTATAAGTAATGAAAGTCTAAAACATATTTGTTCAATATTTAATGTATTTAGGAATCAATATTGTAATAATATAGTTTTTCCAATTTTGAACGTTGGAAATTACATTGTATGATAATGTATTACGAACTCGTCAATAGATAACTGAACCTTTTATGCTCAAGAGGACTAGCTATTATGTTCAAGCAGTCTTTAATGGCCAAATTGCTTTTTTTGTGTTGTATATAGTGTTCAAATTACTCGATTTCATGTATAAGCAGCAGCTTTAAAAGATCCTGGATCGAAGATCGTAGCTTAAAAAATTTGAGTCACTTGTCAAATAGAGGCGCCGCTATTTTGAGTCTTGCAAAGTGGGCGTTGTCGTTTCCTCATCTCATTGATAACTTCATGGTAATCTATGCCTTTGGCTTTTATTGTTTTTTTGCATCATTTAATTCTTTTTATCGTATTTGGAATGTGCAAAAGGCAGAAAAGTATAGCAAATACATTTCTTTCTTTAATTATTGATTGCTGATTTGTAAACGAGTTTGAGAACACTACAAAAAAAGAGACTGGGTTAAAAAATAAAGGATATCTAGAGAGAGTCTTTATTTACTATAAAAGAATTAGGAGCAGAATATTTACAGTCTTTTAAGAATTTTTTGACAATTTTATTAGTAGTATTCAAACTCTAATCATTCAGAAACAGTTTTTCATCATATTATAAATAGAATAATCTTCTCAATAATTCAATATGAATTCTTTGTGAATAATCTAGTACAAAAGTACCAATGGAATAAATCAATTTTCAAAGGATTTTATTCTAAAACTGGAAGAAGAAATACATTTGACGCAACAAACAAGCTACACGTGTGAATGGCTAAGACTCAAAAATATTTTGTTGCTTCAAAAAACTTCTTCTTAAGACTCAAATTCTCAAGTAAGTCTTGTGTGAGTCCACGTCTGAACAGGGCTTTATCGAATAAAATTGTTGCCAATTCGCAGTGCTACAAATAAAAAAATGCTACTTTCAGTTGCTGGCGGAATTAAGCGTCTGTGTTAATTCCAGATATAGACTAGGAGCCCGTTACAGAAAATCTGGCGCGATTTGTTCCCATCTGCCAATTTGAGTATTAGTATCTTTTTGATTTTGGGAATTGTAAGAGAATTAGCAGTTTTTTCTTACTTCGCAAACATCAAGCTTCACACAATAAATTGCGCCAGTCTTTCTATTACAGGCCCCTAGTCTAATAGATGTAGCCACAAGATTGAATGATGAAATGAGAAACTCATTCCTTATAAGTCTTTTCGCTCAATGTTTCATCATTGGTTCAAAAATTATTGAAATGATTGTCAAAAATTCGGGTCAGCTGCGAATTGGATTCGCGGTTAGCACGAAATGAAATGGTTGAACATATTTCATGTTAGGAGCTTTTCGGATTCTGATGACCCAACTTATTGAAGCAACCATGAATGATAATGTCTTCAGTTATTCAAGTATCATCTAGAAAAAAATCTAAAACCGTATTCATAAAGCTAGCGCCCCTATGATTTTTGATTTGAATAGTTTCTATCAAAATTCCTGGATTCTAATTGATAGCTTCATCCGTTTTGGATATAAGAGGCTCATTACCTACCTCCAAAAGTAGTAGAACTCTAAAAATAATATGACTCACACATGATACCATTTAGGATTGATATATAGGTGATTCTAGCTTTAGAGCTCCTTTCCAGACCCCAGATATTGGTAAAAATATGTTCATAACGCCACTTGGGTGTTGGCAGGTATAAGAGTAGCAAAATTCTGAGAATGGTAGTAATACTAAAATTAATTTAAATTAATATAAAACGGTAATACTACTTGTAGATTAACGAACAAGTCGATTTGTATACAATTATTTCTTTTAGAATATTAGAACTCATATAGTGCCATTTAGAGCCTCCAGACGGACAAATCCTTTTTTGCAGAGTTTCACTGATACCCCATTCCGTTAAAATTATTATTTGGAAGATACGTGCACTATACGTAGCTTTCTGAAACTGAATTTATGTAATATATCTCAATGTAAGATCTTTTTCTCATATCTGTTGAGATAAAAGATAAAACTTATGGAAATATGACCATAATGAGTAATGAATCAGTATCTTTGTATAGGATTTCAATTATTCCTTTCAAAATAACAGAGCTTTAAATATGGTGCCACCTGGGGCTGCCGCATACAAACAAATCCTATTGCAAAGAGTATCACTAAAACCTCATTTCATTCAAATTATGACAGATACAATGCAATAGGTTTCTAAAACCTTCATGTAGTTATATTAAAACTATGCGAGATGTGAAATATGATTTTCACAAAACTAAAATTCCAAACCTGTCAGTGAAGCAGTTGCAAATAATACGACCTTGTTATTGATTGACATGATTCGCAGGTCTCCTTTTTTATGAGAATATGAATGATGAACAATGAAATCGAAATCTTAGATCAGTAGAACAGGTTCTCATTTCATGAACTCTTGCCGTAGTAATTTTTTTTCTTGCTTATCTGTAAAAAATGAACTGACAAACAGAAAAAACTGCTATAAGTATACCAGAAGACAGTAACTAACTGTTTCAAACATCAGATGAAAATTATGAAAAAGTATCATTTGTTCATTCTGTTATACCTAAATCAATACAAGTCACATAGCGGATAATAGAGTTTAATTTCAATTATTTGAATGTGTCTTGCTCCGAAAATTATTAAAAATAAGCATACTTAAAATTAATTGTAGAATATAGAATATTTCATCTGAATGAGTCAACAAAATCGTTTATTCACGAATATAAATCATTTTATATGTCGTTACACATGACTGAGGAGAAACAATTCTCGTAACAAATCAATTGATTTATGAACAACATCGAAAGAAATAGCTAGTGGCAGGTGGGATCTCCGATTTCATACCGCAATCTTTTTTGAGGGTTGATAATTTACCAATTGGAAAAAAAGATAAAAAGGTTACTGACCGATGCATGATTTCCGGTCATAGTGCAAATTTTTTTCTCTGTTACTGCATTTTGCATGCCTTTATGACGTGGAATAGTTCAAAATGCAATTTATAACAGACCAAAAGATTTGAACGATCGCGTAAACTTAAGAAGAAAATTAAAATTACATGCCAATTGAAAGAATGGAAGTTTTAGTCATGAAATCCGTTCGTTGGCATAAGAGTGATCATGGTCAATTAGTTTTATATTTGTGCAAGATTTTTCCAAAATTTCCTACCCTTGTGCCAACGAGGAATGCATGTCAATTTTTTCACAAGGGTATTATAACTCAAACTACCATTTTATTCATTGGCATGTAATTTGAGAACATGGAATTATTTTTTTACAAGTCCACCCAACCGTGCAAGCCTTTTGATCTGTTGCGAATTGCATACCTTTCAGTTACAAAAGCATGCAAAATGTTGTCACGGAAAATTACATTTTTTTTTTAAATGTAATTGAAATTTGCATTATGACCGGAAAGTGTGCATCGGTCAATCACCTTATTATCTATCTTATCAAGGGCTAAATTTTCAATCTTCAAGAAAGCATTCGGAATAAAATCGGAAAGCCTGAACGGTTGCCATCTCCTGGTTTAAAAGAGAACGTCAATCTTGTGTGATTTTATTACACAAGAGAAATATTGATGTCGACATAATAACACTAACTTATCCGAATATATGTATTTGTGATATCCGTGCAAAATAAAATACATAAAGTTGTACAGATAATGTACGAGAATGTAACAAGGAAAAAAGTGGCTTTGTATTGCCTTGGACGAAATGCGCATGCGTAACTCAAGTTCTGTCTCTTTTCTAGGTTCCTCCATCACAATACCGTTTAACGCTTTGCATTTTATTTTCAATTCTACAAATCCAAAAGTATTTACATCAATGTCTTAGTTACTGATCAAGGTTCTCTTTAAAGATTACTTGTTTGATCCCTGTAATTTTTAACACAAATAATTTTTTTCATGGATTTATATGTTGGATTTTGTTTTGCTCAACTTTCATCAGAATCACTTCCGTCAAATTAATTTGAAAAGCAGTGTACAATGGAAATCTGTTTTCTCATGCTAAACGCTTATTGCTCGTATTTTATGTATACCTATTTAATGCTAAAAGTCGGATTTGGAGATTTTGATGAATAATCACACCTGTTTACAGTATATTCGTAGTATTAAAATTTTTTGTGTTGAGAAAAAAGTTTTAATTTCGCATGACCCCATTTGAGTGGAAAATTGAATTGACAGAAAAAAGTTGAATGACAGAGGACGGATTCATAGCAGACAACAGAAAATCACAAATTGCGATTTGAATGATACATGAGTGAGAAGTTTGAAACATATTTTAGACAAAATTTCAACTACAGCATGGATATTTACAAATACAAAGATATGTAAAATGTTTGAAGACAGGCCAGAGACCCTCGGGGCTGATCCGGATATGAGTAGGAAGGTGCGGATGTGGATTCGAATCCACATACGAAGGAAAATGCATTCAACCAAAATGTAACTCTCTGCCAATCCTCGGTTCGTATTTACCGCAGTGGATAATCGACAAAATTTTTACGCCTAGCAACTTTCCTCTCTTGGTGTCCTTTAAAACATTTTAATTAATGTTAAACTTCTAATTAACATGTCGATTCTGTCAAACGGCACAGATTCGTATCCTTCTAAATGGAACAGAACGGATAACTTTTGCTAATCAACATTCGACGTTTAAACTTTAGTTGAATATATCTCGTTTGCATTTCCACCATTAGAATTTATACATACATGCAAAAAATATTGAAACTTTGAGTCCAAATTTTTTTGAATTAAAATTCTATGAAACCTCTAATTTCATATAATAAATTCCATTTCAGAATGCTAGTCAGTAGATAAAAGGACGCGCAAACTTTGAACGTATTTTTACATTTGGAGTTGCAAGATTCTTAGAAACTTTACTAAATCTTAATTATGCTATGTTTTTCGCCTCGTAATTTCTATTTTGTGGTTATAAACTAGTAGGGCTATGAAAAATAGGCATGCAAACCGCGCCAGGTATTGCCGGTATTCACGGTGTTACTGAATCCGGTTTCTCCACTAAGAAGGTTCCCTCATACGCACGCACAGTCATTTGGTAGCAATTATACGTCTATTTTTTATAACAGAGCTGAATTTAAGGATTTGTTAATCTGAAAAGTTTTTTTTTCAGATCCTTCCAATTGCAAGAAATCCGTATAGGGGAAGAAAGGTAAGCTTATTTTGAAATATTAACTACAGATTATTAAACATGAGATAAAAGAAAGCAAGGTTACTCATTTTGTAAATTAATCTCGAAATATTGACTTTTGGTTTGGTATCCATGCAATAATTTTTCCGATCGTACTCCTACAAAAGTAGGGGAATGTTTGATTGCTAATTTAATTTTTCTAATGTCAACTTAGTGGTTTACGCAAAATATGCTTTAACTAAGTGTTTATGCATAGCAACTCTATTATCATATAAATGTATGGCACTTTTTGCTGTGAATTTATGCTGGAAGCACTACAAACAATATTAATTGTGCTTTCAAATTGAAGAACACAGAATAAAATATGTAAACAAGCCTTTAAACATTCGGCAAGTCTCGTACCATGTCATAATGCTCAAACTTACACACTTGTTGCAAAAATTACTAATCACATTCATTCCTATATGTCATATGGTCATAACGACTCTAAGCGTGCAAGTCTGCCCTGTTTTATATCGATTCTAATTTCCTTTGTTCCCAAAGTTCAACAATATTATTGAATAAAACAACTCAAACTAAAACTTCTTTAATATTACTTTAGTAAGTAATCTTATTTCAACAAATGATTCTAGAAATCATACTGAAGCCGTTCACAGAATGAGACTGTAACAATATCCACAACTTTTGATACACAATTAATTAATTTGAGATTGTGAAATGCCCTAATTCATTGTGAATACGAAGGAGGACGTCAAGTCTGAAACGTATCTTATCGATTTCAGATCTGTTTCTTCGTGTAAGATAATAGTATCATTGCGCTTTTGTTTCACCTGTCATGTTATCGTTCATTGTTAATTAACATTGAGTTCTGGTATCCCAACATACAGCGGTGTCGGGAAATATAGCAGAGAGAACCTGAAAATGCCGGAAACGCCAAATACAATATATGGTCGAATTGCGAAAACGTACAACATAAAAAATTGCAGTACTAAAAATGTCATGAGGGAAATACGGCTTAACATAAAAAATCGTCCGAGAAATCATCACTTAAATTGATGAAATTTTTTCGAAGAACTTGAGAAATATAAATTAAAATGGTAATAATTTTGGTGAATTTATGCACATAAAATTGAAGGATAAGACATAAGTATAGGAATATGATTGATTTATGGAATTTAAAGATAAGCATCAGCGTGAGGAAATATAACATATAACTAGCAAGAAATATAGCACCTTACTCATACAATACAATCTACAGCCTGGAGCTATACTCCAATAAACAATAGGAAGAATACGAACACACCAAACTACCCTGATAGCATCGAACAAAAAATAAGAGACAAACGTAGACTTCCGAGAACATGGCACGAAACCCGATCACCTCCGGAAAAAACCAGATTTAATCAGGCCACAAAAATTTGAAAGAAATGATTTCAGAATGGAACAACTGCAACAGATAACAATATATGTCACAACTTAACTAACCGAATATGCCTTATGGAAAGTAAACAAGTCAGTTAAACAACTGCTTTAATTAAAAAACAAGACAACACTAGGGCCAAAAGCAACAAAGAAAAAGCCGAAGTATTTGCAACATATTTTGAGAATGTCTACACACTCTTTCCAAGACAAATAACAATAGAACAAGAACAAGAAATTCATAGCCTCCCACAAACAACTAACTAACTTTTACCCCCTATCAAGGACATAATACGTAGGAGAAATTGAGACTATAATACAAAACGAAATACACACAAAAAAGGCACCAGATAATAACCTAATTACACAGAAAATATTGAAAGGAACTCCCATACAAAACCAAGAAACTCATAACGTTCATATTCAACGCAATCATTAGACTAAGTCACTTCTCCACACAGTGAAAAGTCGCTCAAATTATTCCCGTCTTGAAGCCTGCAAAACTATGTAACGTAGCATCATCATTTAGACCAATTAGCCTTCTAATCGTATTGTCCCGATAATAATAAAAAACAACCTGATTCCCGACCACCAGTTCGGTTTCAGACAAAAGCACTCAACAATAAAACAAATACACAAAGTTAAGGCATTCATATCGAAGCTCTACTGCTTTACAGTATTCCTTGATATTTCACAAGCCTTTGACAAAGTATAGCATCCAGATTTGCTCTACAAATTGAAATTGAACCTCCCAAACAATATATACTTATTCCTTCATTCATATCTTAACGACAGATACTTTCAAATCAACTTTAAGAACGAAATCACAAAGCTATATCCCATAGAAGCAGGAGTACCATAAGGTAGTGTCCTCACTCCAGTGCTATACACACTCTACATGAGCAATCCCCACACAGAAACAATGACTTTTGCCGACGACACAGCAATATTAGCCACCGACGGAAATCCGAGCACAGCATCCCAAAACTTCAAGATAACCTAGATAGCATTCAAGAATGGCTCCATAAATGGCGAATAAAAATAAATGAAAATAGATCTTCTCACGTCACATTCACAATAAAACGAGAAAAATGCCCACAAGTTAGCATCAACAAGCTAATATCTCAAGCTGATGACACTAAATATCTTGGAATGCATCTTGACAGATGCAGCACATGGAGAGAGCATATAAAGACAAAAAGACAGCAATTAGATATAAAATTAAGACAGTACTTTTGGTAGCTAAGATCCAAATCGAAACTATCATTGGACAATAAACTTTTGATATACAAAACAATATTGAAGCCCGCCGGGACCTATGGAATTCAGCTGTCGAGAACTGCCAGCAGCTTCAACATCAAAATGCTTCAAAGACTCCAAACAAAAAACCTTAAGACACACTACAAACACTTCATGGTATATACAGAATAAAGTCATACACAACGACCTCCACATGCGAACAGTTAGGAAAGAAGTACAAGTCGACAGCAAAAAATACATACAAAGGCTAGAAAACAACCCAAACCACCAAGCAGTAGACCTCCTAGACAACAGCCAGGAGATGAGAAAAAATGGATTGAACTGGAAAAAAGTGCGTCTAGAAAGCCAAAACAGTTCTATCTGCCAGAGAAGAACTATTACGAAGCCTACTGCTCTTCATTACTGGACAAATTGAATGATACATATAGCAAAAAAGAAGCTGCTATCTAATCATGTTATCGTATCTGCGCACAAGTCTTGCGTTGTGGCAGCAAAATTCGAGGAACTGCGATTTCAAGTTCTACCACATGTCCCATATTCGTCAGATTTGCTTCCCAGCGATTTTTTTTTTCCAGATTGAAAAAATGACAAGGAGCTTGAAGCTGAGATAAACGCTTATTTTGTAAACTTGAACGCATCTTATTATTCCAATGATATTGTAATGTTTATTGCTATTGAAGAATTGCTTAGTGTTAAAATAAAAAATCACTATTTAATAAATAAAAAGCAAATAAAATTCTTATTATCGGTTGTAACACTGGAACAAACACTATATAATTTATTTCTCACTCACTTTTATTAAACCTGAACTACAAAACCACAATTATTTATTTTCAACAACTTACTTATTTATCACGCTCTGAATATTCACTCCATTTCTCTATTCACTGTTTTTCAGTTAGGCTGTTCACCCTTATATTTACGGAAACCAAACATCCAGAAATTTCTACGTTATTCTCGAATCTCGCTTTGGCGCGACGTAATGAGATAACAGGCTCCACTCAGACAACAGGGGCGGACTCAATACCTACTCTATTTTTATGAATTATGACACTTTCGCACGTTACAATATTAAAAAGTTGGAATATCGATGGACTGAATGTGTTGAATTGCTAGAAGATTATGTAGAGAATTAAAAAAATTGCCTAGAAATCTCTCGCTCAGTACCAATATAATATGGCCTGGTATTGAGGCGCGATCTGGGGTAGCTCATGCCCAGGAGTGGAATGATATGACGGATGTTAATGACATAATACAACTGATATTGTATCATTTGCATCAGACAGATAGGCATAGACCTCCCCTATATTGCACCTCAACATCAAGTCTTCCGATAACCACATTGATGATATTGTATTGGTACTGAGAGAGTCATCTGAGAGGACGTACAATGAATATTTACAATTAGGTAATTGGACTTGGCTCTATTAGATCCACAGCGTTTTACTGCTACGCAATAATAAGTTTTCAATCTTTACAAATACTGTTTACGCTTGTATCTGAATGCATAAACATTTACAATCGTTATGCTTGGAATTATTCTCAACATCATTCTTTCAGTTATTGTTATCGTATAATCCTTGTGCATAAACCCATTTATAGTTCATATCTTATTTCTAAATTTCGCTAATATTATTTAAGTATAGGAGAGTCCAAAAAACATATTTATAATTTCAATATCATCTATAATAGAAATCAGAAAGGTTACTATGTGGCACTCAAGAATATGTTTTGAGTGTCTGAATTATATGTTATGAATGTCTAAATTAGAAATTACGTCAGTTCTTTTGAAAATAAAGCATTTGAATTCATGAAACATCAGATTTAATTATACTTTTGTTCCACTTTATTCTTCTTGCACTCTTTGTGAAAGAATTAAACCTGGTTTTGCCATTACAATGATGATGCAATTATCTATCTTCCCAGTTCTCCGACTTTGTCTTCCCAGCTTATTTAAAATTTCAACATGTTTTCACAGAAACTGATTCTTTTGATTTTTGTTTCAGTTATGATTACATTCCAGAATTTTTTTGTGCTGCACATGAGATATATAATATATCGTTCTCGTTTCAAAATTTAATTCTTATCATCGATTTTGGCTTCGTACTTTCCCTAAGTTCTAGAAATCTCGTCTCGTTGCTGAATGATAAAATCCTGTATAATGTGCTTCACTTAATTAGTGAATGCTAACTGCTTATGTGTCTAATATAGTTTCAAATTCAATTATTTTCTTGTAATATGTAAATATGAAAATTTTGTTACAAATTACCCATTTTATTCTTCTTAAGAAGCAATTTCTTTAATACCAAGGATTCTTAGTATGGCTCCAACAATTTTTATGCTCGAAGAATAGTAAAATCCTTAATGTTATCACTAAATAATGCCTGGAAAGAGCTCTAAGAGTCCCATTTTTTTTTTTAGATCTTTTATAGGCGATTCAACTTTAATGATACTATCGGTCAGTAGCTATTTCAGCTTTTCTTAGAAAAATTACTACTGATTTAAAACATATTTGTCTTTTTCAAATTCCTATGATTGTAACGATAGTTCAAATTCTAATATTTGATCCACTGCTGAAGCAATTCCATTTTAAATATAAAAATACTATCAAAACTTTGATATGATACAGAACCATAAAGCAATGTCTATTCGAAATCCTATTTTTGAAACGAAAAATTATTATTGACTTTTGATTAATGGAGAATGATTTTTGATATTGCCAATTGATATTTGCTAATTTTATCATATTTTTCAGTTACATCGACGATTGGCTACCGCATCCCACCATTCAGGGAATATCAATCAATCTACCAATATGCTCTAAAAATAGTGTGTAATTAATTAATTTATTCATTCATACTCCTATATATAGATATTTTTGGTTTTTTCGGACTCTTTAAGTGGTAAATAAATCGTACTTACAAATCTCTTCGTTTTTTTGCGCGATTACGAGAGGTAAGAGATGGTGGATTTTTTTCTCCAATACAAAGAATCTAGTCCTATTTTCTTGAGTTTTGATGAACTACAAAATAAAAAGATGAGCCATACCATAGCTAAGATGGCCTATATTATACATTTATCTTGTGTTCAAAGTGCTTTCGGGTTCAATGATAGCAGCTAGTTCTGAAACGATTTTAGGATCGTGAGAATCGTTTCCAGAATACAACCGCAATGCATAGCAATGTAACCACTGGACTCTATTCAACTCCCAAACTTTCAGCTACATCAAACTACACCAAAACATGAACTCTGGCTATAGATACTTCGGAACTCAAATTCAACTAACAAAGGTGCAATTCATTCGAAACAAAACCAATTTCCAATTATGGAAAGAGAATTTGTGGGAGGCTGTGGATGCAACTAACCGAATTATTTGAAAATAAATTACTTTTTACGATCGTATGTATTTTTGGACATCCTACAATGATAGTAGAAGGGATAGATTCATAAGCAAGAAAAGGGAATATATGAGGAAATAATTTTTTCAAATGCTTGTACATTACAAAAAATTATTTACGGCCTTTGTGTAAAGAGACGTTAATTCAAAGACATCTTTACATGCCTTTCGTTGTGTCGACTACAGTTTCAGTGTTGTAGAAAGATCGATATGAGTACTGCTGTCTTATTCACCGATTTTTTTTCCATTGCTTGGGGATACAGTCTTTTCTCTTCTTTACAAAATATTTTTAAGGTAACGATTCTTACTCTCAAGCGTACAGTTTTTTTTTTTAAATAAGAACACAAATTCATGTGTATATCGTTATTGTGAAACTCAGGATTCACGCAAAAACCAAGGCATTAGAATCAACAAACTTTATATTCCGAAATTCAACAATAAATGTTAACGAAGATTCATGTTAATAGTGAACATTAAAAGAGGCGTGTTCTCAATTTGGACTAGATAATTCAATATTGATGAATATTTATAATCTATACAAGTGTGTAAACTGAAGCATCAAGAAATGAGGATGAGTACTTGAAGACAAGGCTTGTCGAATCACGAAATATTGTCCGAATATCATAATACTTAAGATTATGTACATATTGTAACGTTATTTATTTTAATTTAGGGAGCAAAAGTTACTGAACATTAATATTTCTTTTTATGATTTATTAAAATAATAAATTAGATGACTAACAACACTATTTCTGATAGATAATTCTAATTTAAACTAAAGATTTTTACACTGCACTATAACTTGACTTTAATTATTTATGTCAATATTGATTTATTTTAAGTAACACAATTTATTACAACCACTAGCAGTCCATATTATAAGGTCTCTGAGCCAAAATTAATAATGCTGTTCGTTGAGTCAGCCACTGATATATACTGTGGGTCCCTCCTCATTACGTTTTTCCCGCAAACGTCCAGGCGTTTCTAGAAAGCGCTAGAAGGTACCAGCAATTTTCTAGAAAACAAATATATTCGCTTCTATTTCTTGATGTTAATTATTTTCACAATAATTCTAAGCACCAGTAAAGCCGAAATGAATAATTTATAGACTTAAATTCGTTTCAATATTTTTACGGCTCCCACTTTTCATATTCTCACAATTATTGGGTAGCTTGGAACACAAGTTGACATTAGACAGATGATCAAACGAATCGTTAGACGACAGATAATGTGCACAATACTGCCAGCATAAATTCACTGAAATCGTATCTGATCGTAGAGATGGGAGGTGGCTATAGTAATAGATATTTTCCAATTTCAATTCATAAGTTTTACTACTGTTCGTTGGGAAATCTTGAAACTAACCCATAAAAACCAAGTTCTACTTACATTTGGAGTTTTTCAGTAGCATATTGTTCATGATAAAATAAAAATTTGACGATAAAATAAAAATTTGCGAGAAATAGCTCTACTTTATTCTATCACTTTATTGTATTGTACTTTAATGTTCCAATACATAAATTCCTATTACAAGTACCCACGTAAGTTTTAACATTCAGAAAGATTTGAAAATATATAACTGAGTCTATTTTTGGAAACAATTTTATCATACCATATTGTTAGAGCTTTCGAAATGCATCAAAGCATCGATTCCAGAGTAACACAAAACTGTATTGAAATTTTATTATATGACATAAAGTAGTCAATAACCATCTCAGTATCATATCAAAAATATCTAACGAAACATTCAATACATTCTTTCTTTTGAGGTACTAGTACAGAAATTGTAATAAGATATCAATAGATATCCAAGAATAATGCAAGCAGAGTATATTCCGGTAGTACAATAGATTGGCTTTTTACTCATCCTATTGTGAATTTCATAAGAGATGAAAATCGAAATAAGTCACTATGCTTTTCCATTAAATATCTTTTATAGCCATTATCATCAAATTTGAATGATACCATCGTTTTTGTTACATATTTTTTTCTATTTCAAGGAAGTCAGAAACTCTTACTTCATCTCTTCAAATTATCACAATGTGAAATCTAAAGCAAAATCTATACTAATAGATAGCTCTGCTCCTTTAAAATAGAGAACAATACCTAAAATTTAGACACGCAATGAGCAACGGAATAAATTCAGATCGCGTATTTGTTAAAGCAGAAATCCCACAATGCAATGTTCCTCCGCCTACATTATCTTTCTTATGTGTAAATTATTTGAATCAAATTTTTATAATGAATGTATTGTCACTTCACAGTAGCTCACCCTATTTCAAAATTATGAGGAATTTACACAGCATACATAAAGATAGTCAAATTATTTTACAGAACAAGCAATAACTAATTATTATTTAACGGGTCTACCGAACAAGTAAATAATAACTGTAAATAATAGAAAAATAAATAAAAGTATAGGAGTGGCAAGACTTTTTATGATTGATTATTATCACGGTACATGTTAAACTGTTCAGCTTTTCAATATAGTCCTTCTTTCAACTGATGTTATGCTCATTCTTGTGGTAAGCATCTCCAAATGTCAATTGTGCTTGTGGATCGTCTATAATTTTTAGCAATGAGCTGCGAGACGAAAGTGTGTCCAAAAGGTATCTTAACCCTGGAACTGCACACTGATATCTCAGAAACCCCATGCTCCAATTTTTATCTTGTGCACAAGCACAAAGTCGATATAGTACGATGTAACCACCTCGTAAATTTAGTTTAGTAATGTCTTCAGTATGTGCTATATGTATTATGATGATAGCAGAAATAAGTGGGTCATAATTTATGAATTTGTTTGTGTTTGGGTCTCTGAGACCCCAGTGTGACTGTTTGTGTTAGATTTTTTGGTATAGCTGAAAGCTTTTTATTATTATCCATTTTGACATTTCAGCAGAAAATGACTACTCAAAGATCCTTCTGCGTTGATAAATGATGAGCTTGAACGCGAAATTCATAAAAGATCTTATATTTTATGCATTAAACAAGAAAAATTCGGAAAATATGTACTTATTATGCATTGTCCTTTTTTTCAATAAACTGTGCCCTCAAAAAATTCAATGCTTTCTCACTTCATTCATTATCATCATGAATAGAATACATATTATAAAAATTAATTAAAACAGCATCTATTTCTCAGAGGAACTACGTTTTGGTTTGGGATTTTGCGCTAGATTTATTAGCATAGCTGAAAGCTCACTATTATTCGCCATTTTGACATTTCAGCAGGAAATGACTCCTTCGGAATTCAAAGATCTTTCTGCATTGATAAATGATGAACTCAAACGTGAATTCATGAAAGATCTAAATTTTATGCATTGAATAAGAAAAATTTGAAAAATTTGCACTTTTTTATGCATTGTCCTTTTTCTCAATAAATTGTGCTCTTGAAGAACTTAATGTTCTCTTACTCCTTTCATGATTATCCTGAATAGATTAAGTATCATGAAAATTAGTCAAAACAACATCCAATTCTCAGAAAAACTACGTTTTCGTTTGGGGTTTCTGAGACCCCAGTGTGACACTTATGCAACAACAAGTGAAGTGTGCATGTCCAGGGTTAAGATCTGAAATACAAAAACAAGCAAAAGCTTCATGTAGAAACAAAAGCAAAATGCCAAAGATCTACACTTCTACAGAATACAGCTTAAAATTATGATATGCTACTTTTGAGTCCATATGACGGAAGTGGCTCAAAATGATTTTATTTCACATACAGTTGTAAAAAATTCATCATGGTCTTATCGTCTTACAAATTTTCCAAGTTATTTTCACACGGTACTCTGACAAATTTTTATTACATGAAAAGCTGCTATAAACTGCATAAAGTTTCTTAATTTCAAATCCTGAAGTATTTAAATATTCTAAGAGGTTTCCGGAACTTCTTGGATCAACAATTCATATTCAAAAGACGAAGAGACGTTAGATTCATGTTATTCTATAAGTATGATATTGTAATTAACAGGCAATTCCAATATTTTTTGATGAGAGGTACAAAAAAAAATTTATAAATAATATAGCATTTTGATTACCCACTGTCATGAGCATATGAAAGCAAACAGTATGTAATACTATTCAACACAACTTATATTTGAACAAGAAACAAATATCTAAGCTATTGAATAAATGAACAGTTTTCTACGTAATTAACTATTGGAATAAAATCAATGTTGCTTCCAGTGTGCCTATATAATGCTCTTCAGCAACACATAGTAGGATTAGGGATATGTGGAGAATACTGCTAATTCAGATCTTCAAGGTATGAGCTATCATTAGCTCAATTTCATTATTGCAGTGAGCAACCTACAATAATAAACTTACTGCCATCTCAAAAGTTATATGAAATTTTGTAGTTGATGGTAAACTTATCTGATGATGACTGCAAGATCGGTGTAAAATATTGGATGTGGCTATTTATACATACAGTATGTATACGCAATTGGCTATTTATACATACAGTATGTATATGCAATTGGCTATTTATACATACAATATGTATATGCAATTGGCTATTTATACATACAGTATGTATATGCGATTGGCTATTTATAGTTACGTATAACGTACTAACTAACCAAAAAGTTTATTGATATTAATATTTTAATAAAAACTACATAATTATAGATAAATATTGTTTTATTTATTGTTTATTGTTACAATATACTTGGGTATTTATTTTATTTTTTATTTCGTGTTTTAGTTTGCTTCTTGTAAAACTGAATCTGTTTAGTTTTTCTCTTCGGACGTCCTTTAGACTTAATTTTTGTTTTAAATTTTATGTTTTCATTTGATTGATGATTTGTATCGGATTCGTTCTGACTTTCAGTACCAACTAAGCTATCCTGGCAACTTCCAGCTTCAACTAAGTTACGTGTCTCAAATTCTATTGAACTAATTTTAGGATCACTATACTCATTCTCAAACAGAGAAACCCCATTTCTAGCATTTTTTTCAATTAATTTTAGTTCGTTCATATATTTGTTAAAGGTTGTAGTTCCATAATTTACAAATAATGATTCTACTTCTTCTTCTGCATCTTTTTGTATAGCGTATATACCACCATTTTCTTCGATTTCCGCTAAGAATTCCATTAAATGATTTTGGTCCACTTCGGTACATGAAGGAAAAAGTTTGTTTCGAAAATTTTGTATATCCTTTCTTATAAACTGTTTCCCACTTTTTTTACTTAACACTGCAGCAACCATTCCATCTTTGGCGCTAGACAAGATTAAATCTGTTGCTGTTTCGTAATCATTTTCATTCATAATTTTGGCTTTGCCGTAATTACTATATTCTTCTTTGCCAACGGTATGATTGTGATTTAGTAATAGTTTTGTTAATTTCCATTTTTCATTTTTGCTTTTATAAAAATTAATTTGAGCTTTACAATTCTTGTAGTAGTAATGTTGATTCGGACGTTTTCCCAGGCATTTTGAATTTTGCTTAATACCATGACAACATTTGTACAGCACTTGTTTCTGAGACCGTGTTCTAATAACAAATGGATGATAATGCTCTTTACAAAATACATTAACAGTCTTTGATAACTGTTCATAATCATTAAAATGTTGACCAACATTTAAAGTATGTTCACTAACATTGTTGTCATTAACGGACATTTGTTCTGTCATCTAAAAGTTAGGTTAGAATATTAAAAATTTAATTAATTTAAAAAAATCAGCTAATACCTTGCAACACTTTTATAGAATAAGTCATTCACAATTTAGCACTTCGATTATCTATTCAATGTACATATGTATAAAATAGTAATTATCTTGACTTGAATCACTTGAATAGTTTCAATTATTAGTACCGGTGCACACGGGCGTCAAAAGTAAGCTAACCGCGCGCTCGATTTGCAGCAGATAGGTAGAGAGACATTGGCGCTTATGATGTGATGCACATGGTAAGCTGCTTACTTTTGACGCGCCGATAGGTATCGAAATCAGCGCGTGTTTCTGTGGGAGCAGCTTCCTATCTTGCCTATCCCGATACCCACAGAGGCATTGCTGGCTATTGTGCGATGCACACGAGACGCAGCTTACTATCGCCTATCTCCATTAAAAATTATTTATGAGCTTCGTGATGACTTGAAAATCGGAATATGTGCACTGTGAGTAAACTAGCTCATCACGATATGCAAAATTAACGCAGATTACTTTTGACGCCCGTGTATGTTAAACAGAAGTATTAACAAGAAGAAGGGGCACTTTAATGAATATAGTGGAGGCAAACATTTTAGTTGAGGATGGCATATATAGATGGTCACAATCAATATTCTACTTTTCTATCTGCGTTATACGTAACTATAAATAGCCAATTTCTTATACATATTGTATGTATAAATAGCCAATTGCATATACATACTGTATGTATAAATAGCCAATTGCATATACATATTGTATGTATAAATAGCCAATTGCATATACATACTGTATGTATAAATAGCCAATTGCGTATACATACTGTATGTATAAATAGCCACATCCTAAAATATTATTGATATACAGAATGTGTTACTCCAATGTGAATTTATCATGCAATAGTCGAACAAGGTGTTATCAGAGCACATGACAAAGTTGTCAGTCTGTGTAAGATAGAATATGCGTTAATCTGAGAGAAGAATAAAATCGGAGAGGACTTGACTCAGGATAAATATCTACTGAAAATGACTGACGATACTATCGAGAAATGGGAAATCAAGGAAACTAGAACATATGTCGGATAGCCCAACAGTACATAACAAGACTGTTTTTCAATCAACTAGCACATTTTTACGATTACATTGTACAGAAAAAAATCTGAACAGAACTGCAAGTTCTGCAAGAACAGGTCCTTGTGAATGTGGCGGTTCTTACATAGCATGAAAAAAAGACCATTAGAAATAAGACTGGGAGAACATAAAATGAGATCACAGAAATCAGAAATCAGGTATTGCGAGACATGCTTGGTCAAAATATCATCATGTCATATAGGAAGAAGCTCAAATAATACACTGGCGGAAACGATAACTCATGGAAGCATCGTACATCATTAACAACGAAGGAGTCTTCAGTTAACCAAGCATAGAAGTCTGTAATGTGTGGCAACATTTCATTGCACATCTCATCAAAATCAAAAGATATGAAACGAAAATAACACAGTCCATTAGATTAGATGAAACTAGTATACAAACCTCAACCATCAGATGTCTGTTCATAAGTCATTTGATAATGATTGAAGAGGCCGTGTTATTTCAATTTAAACATTGAAATGATGGAAAAAACTTTCCAATCTAAAACTATTTGAAGTATCAAGAAAAATGCTGGTTCCGATGATAATGGGGTCTTCTACTGTTCTTTTTTTATATATTTTACCTTTCAATCAGAGTTGCCTACATTTGAACACGTTATGCGTGCGTTTTGTGCGTACGGTCTTTCAAATTTATGAATAGCCCGTCCAAGCACGAATATAACATATTTTAAATAACTTTAGTTCTATTTTATCAGACAGAATGGAATATTTATTTTGTTCATCCTACTTTGACGTCCAAATGTATTTCAAAATAATTTAAGGTACCAAAATAGATATATAACATTTATAAAGCATTGTTCATATTCGCTTGGTGTTATTATATACAATTCTAGCAGCTGTGATGTCACTTTGGTAACCTCAAAATGTTTTTATTAAAATTATGAATGAAAAGTGTCACGTGATCAATTTTTTTTCTATATAAAGATCTATCAAATTACTGAATCTATCATAATAATAGGAAAGAGATAGAAGTCTTTAGTAAAGATAGAATAGTGTTGAGGAGAAAAAAAATTCTAGAAGTAGTCCTCTTCTTATTTGATATTGAAAGAGTCGGCCGGTTTCAGCTCCTTAAAGAGCAATCTTTAAGACTGGAGAGAAAACAAGATATAGAACTAACTATGACATACAATTGTACTAGTGGTGGCCCAGTGGTCGAAATTCGACCGTAATTGATTATATTGCTAAGTTTGAACGTTATTGAATTTAACTCTTCATCCACGAGGGCCTCAGGTGGAATCAACTTGATATTCGATACTCCATCCGAATCCGGAATGAAAATAGTAGTACTTATTCAAGATCTTAGAGTGATTCCCTTCCTGCCCCCCGGAGGAGGGCGAGATCTTTTAACTTTTACTTGAGACATTTTTTTTATTCGGTGAATATTTCTCGATATATTCCAGCAAAAAATGATATTGGTTTCAGTAATGAATTAAAATGGGACACTCTGTAAATACTTTTAGCTTTCTATACTCCTTCTCTAAGTATGTCAAATCGCGCATTCCTTCGTGAGCGCAATGCTAAAGTTTTCTCTTCACGTGAAATAAAATGGAACACTTTGTATATAATTCTTGATTTCTGCACTCATCTATATACACTTCAAGTATGCAAAATCTCATATTCCTTCGTGCACGCGGTACAAAGTTTTCTATTCACATAGAATTAAAATGGAACACTTGTATATAATTTGAGATTTCTGTACTCTTTCTCCATATAAACTTCAAGTATGTCAAATGTAACATCCCTTCGGACGCGCGTTTCTAAAAAATTGAAGTCGCATAATCTGTTACAAAGTTAAGAAAAAGGCTAGATCTCTGCATATGATGAAATTTTAGCTGAATTTTAGCTAAATTACATAAGTTTCGGTTGCGGCTCCGGCCGAAACTGGAAGAGGAGCCGAATGTTCGGTTATAGTTTCGATCTAGGCTTGAAATCATGTTTCAATCGAACACTAGTTCATATATATGCTTGGTTCTATAGTATCTTAGCAAATTCTGCGAAACTATTAGATTTATCCTCTCTAGTATTCTATTTCAAAGAAACTATCAAATTATTGACCACCAAATTATTGAACAAAAATTAAAATGGGATCTAATGAGCGAATTATAAAGAATTATTAAGGCACGAGCAACGCTGAACCTTTGAGTTTTGTTTTCGTTGTTGAACCAGCACATGTTTCTTTGATCTAAGTTAATATGGATTTCATAATTTATTTCAAAATTAAATGAAATATGCGATACAAAATAATTATTTTTTGTTTTTTTGGAGCTTTTAATATTATCAAAACAATTCTCTCCCTAAGAAAGCCCAAGATATTGAGCGAAATATTGAAATCAAATTGAATTGATTATTCATTGATGGTTTAATTCATCAAATCTGGTCACAGTAATGTAATGCATGCATAATTTGAATTTTGTCTCCAGTAATGCTTTCAAAAATCTAGCATTTGCATAGCTTCATTTATTATAAAATTGAAAATACGTGCACCAAAATTGTATTACTAATTTAATAACAATGATTTCCATATCTAGTTATTCTTGGAAAACGCATATAATTACATTAATTCATATTTAATTCAATAAAGTTAATTCAATTGCAAGCCGATATTATCAGCAGTATATTTTTTTGTATATTTCCGAATCATCAGCGAGAAGCAAATAATTTTTTTAGAGAGGGCTTATGTAAACATTGAGGTTCACAAGAAGTCACTTCGACTACCTCAGAATGATGATCATTCACTTATCTATTGGCAATACCCATATTATCGAGTTTTTGCAATAATAATTCAGTATTTACCCAATTGAAATCTATTTTAAAATCAGTATATAATGCTATCGACAAGGCCCTTTTTCATGCATCTGTAGAAAAACTGAACACATGGTAGAAAAATAGTAGTTGTGAATCCACTCGCATAATAACCATCGATAATTGAATGTTCAAAACTCTCGAACAATTTATTATGAACCAGTCATCCTAATACTTTCAGAATAGCAGATTTATCGGAATATTAGTCATAAACAACAATAACACATGTATGATTCGATTTCTATCAATTTATCTTTGGTCTACTAATTATCACACCGGAGATGAATCAATATGATTAGAAAACCCGGTAGATATGTTATTAATGTAAAATAAATGTTAGTATGATAATTCTCTACCCTCAAATGTCTTGAATCTATATATTTAACAAAATAAGTCTTATGACATATCTGCCATAAACTGAGATTATAAAAGGTGTAGACTATGTTATGTTAGTTGTTGTAGCCGATTTCTGAAATGCTCTTAAGAAATGCCAGACTACAAAGTTATAAGCCATGTTAGTGATTGGAGCTCTCAGAAATGCTGAGATTACAAAACATCCATGTCTTTTTCTCCAGAAATCACCTTTAATAATTATAATGGTTTTTCCATTCACTTTATTGATTCTTGGTATCTATATAAATATCCTTTCATGTCCTCATTTGCTTATAGAAATTGTCCTGTGATCATTAATATAGCTCTTAGCATTTTCTATAGGTTAGCAGGTTTTCCTAAATCACTGGTAAGGTTTTTATCTTTTACCACAGGTTTCCACACTAATAATCTTTTCTGTTGATTTCCAGGAATTTCTTGGATTATTTGATATGGCTGACATTTTGTTTTATCACTGCTCTTTCTATAAGTTTTCATGGATTGTCTTCCATAACTTTTTGTTAAGCACTACTACTTTTTCCCACAAATTCATGTGATTTTAATTTTTTTTTAATGTTAATGGTTACTTTGCCCTCTGGATGTGCAATGGTAAGCAACGGCTATTAAATTACAGTGTTTTAATTTAATTTTATATCAACGCCAATTGATAATTTCATCACTAAATGATAGATTCCTCTTATTATTCGTTGATTTGATTACGAACATAATTTTTCCGATTTTTTTTCATTCCATCTGAATGGAACATCAAATTGTTTCAAAGCAATTATCATATTAAATTCGATGGTATCAATTTTGTTATCATTTTGACAGAAATTTATTCACTGAATTGATTTGTATATTGTATGGAACATTTTTATTCAACTCATAAATATAATTTGCATTCAGTTTGAATTTAGATGGCCCATTAATGTTAACTTCATAAATTCATTACAGAATTTTCCACTAGTAATAATTTAAAAGGTCATTACTAGTCTGTGAAATTTTATATCAAAAACATTTTCCAGTTATTCATTTCATTATGTGAATAGTATATAGTTTTATCCATAATTTATTGATAGTTAGATATTTTTCGACCTATATTCTCTCATAAAAATCCAAACTAGATAGACTCATATCGCGCTTTTCTGCTTTTTAAATTTTAAATGCTGTAATTGGAATAAAAATCAAGACAATCAGCCACTTTAGCAATATTGAAGGTACCCACACTGTGAACAGAATTGCATTGCGTATCCAATTGTTCTCCGAATTGTTGTCTTGAATATTTATCTATGGTAATTATTACCAATAATTCCGAAGATGATAAGTTCAATTTTTTCCATAATTTGTGCATAAAAAATCTCGTCTAATGTAACGTAACTATGTATCACGTATCTTTTACAAACTTTAAATTCATATTTTAGAACTTATAAATGAATTATTAGTATCACATGTTTGAAATATCGAATCAAAATTTCTCTTTATTAGTTGGAAAGATAATTTTAGCTTCCTTGCACGTCCCTGAGAACACAAAGACATGACACATGATTTAATGGTACGGAACCAACAAATAAGCTTGGATAGATTTCTCACACGCAAGGATCCTTGCTTTATCATCGTTGTTCAAATTGGCAGCACCCTTTGGCAGATCTTTCCTCAGTATGTAAAGCATGAAACCTCAGTGACACCACCCGAAGCCATATCGACCGATGATTTCTGCTGCGTGTCAAGTATATAGTTAAGAACTTTTTGTGATCGGTATTTCCGATTTTATTGAGAATTTTTCCATTTCAATATCCCTCGACCGAATAAAAAATGCTGTAAGGGCTCCTTTATCTATTGTTGAATCAAAGATAGAATCCTGAATCTAGGTGGAAATTCAAGAGAAAGAAATATATCTCAAGATTTGTGACTGTTAGCGCTACGTCTTTTTAGTGAGTTTGTTAAACCTTATGAAAATTGGATATTTTCGCTTTATATTTTAATATTGGAAACGCAAACAATTCTTACGTGTTCAGGTCGCAGTTTTGCTCGCAAATAAAAGACGAATAAGGGACGGTAAGAAAGAGACAATCGTCGATCGCTATCCTGAAAATTCGAGAGGGAACTATTTTTCCTTTAAAATCGCCTTTCACAATATTTGCTGTACAAAGAACAGAGAGCTGAGCCTTAAGGTACCATTTGAGTAATGCTTTTATTTAGAAGCACTTTGAAATAAATGAAATTAACCGAAAAAATATATTGCAATGGTATAAAAAAATCATCTTCGTCAAGCGAACTATGAAATTGGTAATTGATACTTTAAAATCATATAAAAAATAACAATTTGAGCCTTACCTATGTTCCACTTTAACATCAATCCATCATTTTTCTGTGATTCACTGTCATTGATCTCTAACATCTTTTGATTCTTTGGAAGCTGCCTGTAGTGCCTAGTATTGACCTTGTGCAACCCAATTATTTCGTAAGTTACTTCCACCGTCGTTGCTTTAACAAATATTCCTTATATGTTTTATCAATTCATCATCAGAAAAAAAGTTGAATGGATATTGAAAAAAATAATTAAAAGAAGATGCTCCCACAATGCCAGCCACCTATATGGAAGTGTAAACTGTTTTTTATATGTTTGCAATGTTAAATTTAAAAATAATAATTTCAAAGTGGTAGCTGCTGCTGAAATTAGGTTTACAGGTGTAACAGCGAAACGAGCTACCTCAAATAACTTCTATGTTATTAAAGATACAATAAAATACTATAAAACAATCTTATGCAGGACTGAAGGGGACACTCAATTATGGAAGAAAATATCTTTTTGAATCAGTGGTTCTCAAGCTACTACACAAAGTTACATTTCTTCAAATTAAATGATATATATTTCATGATTCTTCTAACTCGATGAGGCATTTTTATCTAAATTCAACCATGTATTCATTTTATACACTTACATGTTAAAAATATTGAGTTAAATGCGATTAAAATTCAAATAAACCTAATTTTCATAGTTATTTTTCAGTAGGCTATGAGAAACAAAATCCGCTATCTGTCAATTTGAATTATTTAATGCATAATTCCTATTGTTGCAAGCTGCTATAAAGTGTACTCTACACCAATAACAACAAAAAATTAAATGGATCGGGAAAGAGATGCGTGTGCTATTTTAACACCGAAATGAATTAAATGCTAATTTTGAATAACGTTTGAAAATATTTGAATTCTGTTTAGAAAGAGATGGAAATCAGCTAGATGAAGTTAATAAAATTGTTAATAAAATTTATTCAAACTTCAATCGCATTTTTCTCAATATTTTCATTATGTAAGGGTATAAAACGAATACATGGTTGAATTTAGGAAAAATATTTTGTCGAAAGGGACTTAAAAATATATCGCAACTTATTTAGAAAAATCTAACTTTGTCTTGTAGCTTGAGAACCACTGATGTGAAAAAATATTTTCTTCTATAATTGAGTGTCTCCTTTAGTCTCGCATAAAATTGTTTTGAAGTATTTTATTGTGTCTTTAATAATATAGAAGTTATTTAGCTGTTACACCCTGTATAGGATCAAATCAATAAAATAGTAATAGTAGCAGAAAAATAACTAGCAATTAGAAATTGCTTCAATCTTCTTAAAATATCTGGGATACGCCTAATATTACAGTATTTCATAACTTTTATTTGAATCTTTACCAACAATAGTTCGCTTGTTTAGATTTCACATAAATGTTTTGAAGGCTCATATTGGAACTTCAAAAGAGATCGCAACAAAAGATTTCTGATGCATCAGTTCCTGGATTGTCTGCCAGATATAAAACTGCCTGAACATCAAAAATTTCTTGTGTTTAGCTATCATTTTGAAGTAAACACTCCAAAATGACAAATAAACAGACAATCAGACGTGGCGATCCTAAATTTTTTGAAGTATGCCCTACAAGCATGCAAATGCGGCGAAATATGTAAATTATTATTGATATTCATACTCATTTTTCGTTTTAAATTATACTCTGATTTCCTAAATTCAAACCAATCTTCTTAAGATCTTGATTTGATCCTTCAAGGAAGATGATAATTAAAGATTCTTTCTACTATTGTATGTATGTAGTTCTTTATACTGTTGTATAAAAATGCTCGTTTTCAGTGCTGTCTTTTTTCCGATACCAGTTTTGTCCTTCAGGGCCAATCACCACCGTTTATCAAATTAATTAAAACCTTCACCTTTGCTAACTCTTGTTTTATTTAATTATAACTTCTTGTATTATAGACAGAATTTCCACAAGAATTTTTGACATTTACTTCATTTGATTTAGTTGTCATGTCAACAATGAGTTATGTTGTTGACAATAGAATGATATTTCAAGATGTTTTATTCAAAAACTTTCAAATAGTTGTAAATTGATAAAAATTTAAAAATAAAATATCAATCACGGCTTTCACTCGAAATGGGTGTGGCATACACATATAGTGCACTTGGTAGATTGACTAATATTTTCTCAGCTGTATAGGGTGCGGTAAATAGTTGTAGATAAAGTATAGCATTCTACTGGCGTATAACTACGCGTATTATATGTTTATTGAATGTTATATTTATACATCGCCTTCTTGACTATTTGTAAAATACTACTGTCAACTCCATCTGTTTAGTTTCAAGTTTGAATATAAGTCCGATGTATAAAGAGCCTATGTCAAGTTTTATATTTTTGAATATAATTCAATATTGTGGATAGTAATTATTTCAATTAATCAATGAAGTGTGAATATAACAAACAACATCAATTTTTCACCGCAAGCTGTTCCACAAGCCATATACATAAAAGGTCTTGATTCTGCTGACAAAATTATGCATAATATACTGCTTGGGAACAACAGGGAAATAAACAAACCCTTCGTCATTCTGTCATACAAAATTATGAAACTAAATTTAATTCAGTACTTTTATTTCAGGCCTTAAATGTGGAACAAATTAAAAAAAATTATACTGTTTTTATAAAATATTATGCACAATAATAATTCCAGACAAGTCTCTTCCCTATTGCTAATATAGGGAAGTTATTTTAACTTCAAGATATAGGAAGTACGTAATAAGCAATTCGAAAATGTCCACCGCATAACTTCCATATTTTAACAATTACTAAGCACACCCCAACAGAGCACAATAGAACATTTGAGAAAATAATCGAAGAAATGAATAGGTGGTAAGTGTTATGCACAGTACTACTAACATGGAATAACAGAAAAAATCAGTACAACTGGAATGTTTTTGCGATGTGAAAATTACGTAATTGAGAGTTGATCGTGGAAAAAAATAAAATGCTGTAAATAAAACTCTGTAAATAAAAATCGTCAGGAAGCAGGATTGTCTTAATTTTCATATTAAAATTTAATTTGACGTAGCAAATTTCATTGAAGTGAGTGCATAATTTCCATGTTTAAACCGTACCGTGAAGTTCTCATGAATAATTTGTTGGATACGAAAATGAGAAGTAAATCTGTTTATTCAATAAATAAAATATGAGGAATTTATTCGACAAATCTGATTATATATTATCTTCATTAAACTTAAAATGTTATATCTGAAAGATGTATGTAAATCTAGTTCTCTGACATAGGTTCTTAATTCTGATTTTGTGATAGATATTCCTAAAAAAAATTTATCAAGTTTTTTTTGTGACGAACAATTGCAGATACAACATCATTATATCTTTTTTTCAAACTTGATATGTGGAGTTTATTTTTGACACGTCATGCGGACAGACAAAAAATTTTAATAATTGCCAATCGTTACCTTGTTACTCTTTGTATGTGCATATATGTTTCTGTTCCAAATTAGACTAACGCTCGAATTCATTCAATTGTCAAACAACTCTTAGACTAATAAATAGAGAAGGAATGCGCGAATGAACTCACACAAAGTGTCACTCAAGATAATGTTCAAACACAGCAAGTTACACTTGCGTGTGCTCAAGCACAGTTTGGTTCATAGTTTTTCATCTTCCTCATTCATCCTTCACTCTCATAACTTATTCTGTGAAATCTATGTCTTCATACCTACGTAGCTGGGGCATGATGAGTTGACTCGTATTCTTGCAGGCTTCAACGCAGCTCCTGCGCAGTTTCCGGATTTTCTCACGAAGTTCCGGACAGTCGCGTGTCTGTCCAATGTGGATCAGCAGGTCTCTGAATAGCGCCACCTGCCCGTTGATATCCAGGATCAACTGCAATATGTCAAAAATAAATGTATGTAGAAAGGATTTATTCAGGAGAACAATATACAAGCGTACGCAAAAACGCGAAATATAATAATCATATCGGTACTGACTTGGAAAACATTTCTTCTAATAATCATAATGTACAGTGTTTCATAGATATTTTAAAGTAACTACAGGAGAAATCATATAATCCGTTGCTGCGAAAAATTATCCATCTTCATAAGACTGCACCTCCTAATTAATTATTTTCAAAGTACGGGGGAAATCATATAATCTGTTACTGTAAAAAATTATCCATCTTCATAAAACGGAGCCTTCCTCGCACAACACCTCCTAATTTTTTCACACTTCTTATTGTTCCTTATGTCAACTTGTGAAAGTTTCGACTCTCAATTTTGCTCTAAAATTAAAAATTGATTCATAAAAGCAAACTGCGGGTACAAATGACGTGAATACGTCTGCAATTTACTGATTCTATTATCTATTGCATAGCCGCCGCCGTGGTAGATATATTGACATGCGTTGCTACCGCCACAGGGGCTCTATTCCGTTTCCGTGAACGTTTAATTCTCTTATAAAGAGTTTGTGGAGCACTACTGGATTGCTGTTGAATGCTCTTTCCAACTTGGTTTATCTACGAGTATAAGCCATCAATGTCTTAACCCTTATTTATTTCCAACATCGATTTAATAAAAACTCAAAGTAAATAGATTTGTTAAAAACGATCAGAATTATCGATTGAGTATATAACGAGCGGTGTAGCTTCAGTGAGTCTAATGTAATTTTGCGTGAGTGTTTTCAATAACATCACAATTCTCATTAAGTGAAATAAGCTCTCAGATTCTTTATGTGTCGCGTTGTATATTCTGATTTTTGAAGAATACAATAATTTTTGAGTTGCAGTACGAAACTGTACTTTCGGTACAGAAGCAAAATTAACGGCATATTCATGTCGAAAGTGGACTGTCTTAAAAAATATACCTGTGGAGTCAATAACTTTCCAAGATTTTTATATTTGACGTTTTCGAAACGCTACTAACTCAACAATAATGTTGTGCAAGCTGCAGGTACATCAGAATTGACTGAATATCTTATATAAATAAAAATCAATGTTTGTATGTTTGTACCTTATGCATTCCGAAACCATTGATCAGATTGTGGTGAAACTTTGATAGAGTGTTCTAGGGACGTACGTTGGTTCGTGGTACAAAAAATCCATATATAAATGATTTTTTTTTTAAATCAATTGTTCTGCTCTGGTAGAAAGAATGTATATTATTAATGACTCAATACACAAATAATCAACCATTATTATTACTTCATTAAAGTTTATATCAAAAATTATATTGATATCAGTATTATATAAAACAAAGTCGGGTTACTTATACCATTCATAATTCAAGAGCGGCTGATTTTCATGATCTTTGATTTTTTGGATTTGTGTCCGTCCAGAATAGCAGAATAAGTATTAAAAAATCGGAAGGAGAAATGTCATTCTCTCATACATTTTGTATAAAACAGATTTTTTGATATCATGGGAACTTATTTATCCTATTCAGCTTATAAGATTTGCCCCAGGGTGGTACAAACAAAAGTAGCCGATAGGACGTGAAAATGAATTTGGAAATTTCAGGTCCTATCTGCTGCTTTTTTTCGCCATGCGAGTGAAACGAGCGTGGTCAAAAATAAGTCGCCATGCAAGCGAAGCGAGCTCCGTCAACGTTAAAACGCCTTACTAGAGATGCGAACTCGGTTAATGGTAAGCTGCGGTGCTAGCAAAGCAAGCTAGATCAATGGTAAACCACCGTACGAGAAAATTGAGTTCGGTCAACAGTAGACCACTGTGCGAGCAAAACGAGCTCGGATAACTGTAAGATGCCGTGTTAGCGAAGCGAGCTAGGTCAATTCCAAGCTGCTGTGCGAGCAAAAAGAGCTCAGTTAAACGGCAAGCTGCCGTGCGAGTGAAACAAGCTCGGTTGACTATAAGCTACCGTGCGATTGAAGTGAGCTTGGTCAACTGTAGAACGTCGTGCGAGCGGAACGAGATTGGTAAGATGCCGAGCGAGCGAAGCGTGCTCGGTCAACGTTACTCAGTTAAAGGCAAGCGGTCGTGCGAACGAAGCGACGTCGCTCAATAGTAAACCGCCATATGAACGAAACGAGTTTGGTAAACTTGGATTATTCCCAGCACATGCATATTCATTTCATTGTTACATTTTGCTTAGGTTTATATTCAAATAGACACGTTATGTTCAATATAATAGTTACTTCTATATAATAGTTGAATAAGCATGTCATGTGAGATTCATATATTTAATGTATAATCTTTAATAAATTAACAAAAAAAAATACTAATATAAACTCAAAAGACATTCAGTGGAACTGCAAAGTCTCGGCCAAATACAAAAATCTCCTATTTCGATTGATTTCCCACAAAAGAAGATCTTTTCACAGTTTGACATGTCCTTATTATTTCCGGGTTATAAGATCCTGATATAAAAGATAGGCTCAAGTACCTTGCAATCTTAATTTATCAATTCTGTGGCGTTACGAAGTACGCCGGGTCAGCTAGTTATTTATAAAAGATAAGAAACAGATTTTATTCAAAAAAATTAATGAAATTTCGTTCAATCCGCTCACTTTCTCCGTTATTTTGTATATTTGAAGAATTAAAATTCAGTTTTAAATGCAGAAAGATCTAACATTATTTACCAAAATTTTCGTGGAATTTCAAGTCAATGAAAAAAATTTCTTCTATTTAAAAACAAACATTTAATATACTCAGATTCTGAAACTCCAAATTCTATTTCTGTTATAAATAAAAGCTTTGTCTGATTATTCTTGATTGCCAAGTTCAACCTAATGGCTTTTTAAATAAACTGCTATCCATCCTATTCAACGTGCTTGAAGAAATCAGAAATTGTGGGTTGAAGCAAAAAATAAATCTAAAAACAAGGATTTTCCATTTCTGAAACGAATTAGCTCAGAATCTAATTAAAGTGTATAATAACCACTATTACTGTTGAAATGTATAAAAAGATTTATCTCATTAAAAAATTACGAGAATCTAGATTCCAGGAAAGTAGGATTCTTATCAGGTAAGCGCTAAAAGCAGAGAATAAGCAATTTTTGTTTTATTTTTGCGGAAAACTTCAAGTTTCTTCAAATGTAAGTTGGAATGCTTTTACCTTTGTTAAATTTATAATGGATACATGCGCTACATTTGTTTTATATACAGCATAGTGCTAAAAAATTTCATCAACATTCAACTATCTGTAATGGACACAACAAACTATGCAAATATTATTATGTAATTAAGTTATTGTAGCAACGTTCAGCGCGGTATTCAATTACCACTTCATCCTTTGAGGCAACAAATTGATATGTACAAAAAAGACTCATTCATTTTCTTTTTCCTGTTTATTTAAAAAGTAAGATACATTTTACAAACAAAATTTTACTCATTTCTCATTGAATATATCCGGGGAATTAAAGCAAAGGCAAATGGAATAAATCAGCACAAACAGGGTTCGAAACTACCACCACTCATTGCCCAAAAGATCTCATTGATACAACAAATGTGTAAACTCACGCATTATAGCATGAGGCTAGGGTTGCCACCCGTACTATAATGTATAGTATTGTACTATATTTTTTCAGTCTGCCTCCTATATACTATTAAAAAAAAATATATATATTTTCATCACCGAGTTCTAACAAACAGATCCTTCATTTCAAAAATTTACTAACTCGTCTTACAGAGAGGATATTTTCGGTTATGAATTAGAAATGGCGAGAAGAAAGAAAAAGAAGTAATATCTCATTAATAAAAAATGAACTTTTGATTCCCATTAATTTAAAAATTGAATGCAATAAAGCATACGATACTTTTATTTCAGGCAAAAAATTATAAAAAAATGCAAGAAGTGCAAAAAATATAATTTTCATGAAAATGAATAAGTAGTGAATATATCTGTGTCTAGTATTTGCTTTTCTCACAAGATACTATATTTTTTTTGAGGTGTACTATATTTTTTATAGCTCATACTCGAAAATACTATATTTCGCCGAAGATATGGTGGCAACCCTACATGAAGCCAACAATTTCGAGAATGAGTGTCGAGCTACAAAAATTGTCCTATAGTCATAAATGCTTGTTTATACGTGTCTCATACAAGACTTTTTCTACGGCACTCAACTACCTATTTTTGTTTAAAATATTTGCCCTATATCTAAATGATATATAACAGTTATTAGATTAAAAAAAAAAGTACTAGCATATCATCCTGCGTTTCAGCTTTTGTGAAATTTTAAAACTTCTAAAAACAATATACCGTAGCTAATTATTATCATCCCTATTTTATTTCGAACAAACACAATTCTAACTCGCTGTCAACAACAGTACATACCTACAACAAATACAATAATTTTGAATCAATATTTGCGCCTACATTCAAATACGGTCATAATTTCACCGTTTAAATTTGTTATCATATCATGCGAAAATTAATTCAATCGTGAAAATCTCCCCTCAGAGTCATTCTACAACAACAACTGTACAATGTGAGTTTCGTGATTTTTTTAGGGTAATTACCCTTCACGGGAAAATATATCGTGTATGAGATCTGCAATTGCATGACTGCTACCCTTCAAAATACAAAATAGTAAACGAAATATTTCATTTATATTTATGAGGTGGATAGTCGGAGGTTTAAGTATGCAATCATGATTTTTTCAGAGGCTCGGCAATTTCAAACTATAAAACTGCTATCTATTTATTATGATACTGAAAACAGTGTCTAATTATAGATTGTTACCAGTCGTCAAGCCAAGAATACTTTTAACTCTTGTGGGAAGTACGTTTCAAAGTTTATAAATCAGTGGAAATCATATCAAAATTTTGCCTGAATCTGGGATCGATCTACGACCTTCTAGTAGCCGCACCTCACGACTTGAGGAATATCAATCAATCAATCAATGTGCGCTGAAATAGCGTACAAAACATCAAACCCAATGAGTTCTCATAATTGACATAATTTTTAAAATTCCCCTTATTATAGAATATTTTATTTCATACTTCAGAACAATTTTCGTTACACCCCTCATACTCTTGAATTATTAGTATAACAGAATCGGGCGTACACAAACCCGGCACCAAGAACATGAACTCGGCACCGATGCTAAGCCGATTAGCGCGGGGCGCACATGAGCTCGGCACTGTCAATTTTAAATAAACCCACGATCACCCTGCAAAATTTGGTTTTATAAATGAGTACAACTTTGGAATCACTCATGTAGGGCGGAAATACAGTCTATAACAATGATTGTAGGCTAGCTCGCTACATTCGCGCTATTGAAAAACATCTCTGAATAATATTACCGAATTGCGCTACGCACGCCTAAGGGATAGAACTTGAGCCCGAGATAGCCGAGTAGGGTGCACTAAACTCCTCATGTTGGGTCGAAATCCAGTCTATAAATGAGTGTTTGAATGTATGGCTAAATTCGTGTCTGGTTATACAAATATACAAAATTGCATGAGTCCAGTGGATCTCACTCAGGTAGAATGATTAAGTCATTCCTAATCTACAGTATAGTGCCGAGTTCGAGTAGGGGATTAAAGATCCAGATAATTTGGTGCCGAGATCGAGGCCGCCCACAGAATCATTCCGATTCTTGGCATTTTCAGTATTACTCATTTAAATAGCGGCGATTATTTCTCCAATTATTATATTTTCAATCTATTAGGTACAAGCACGGTAGAAGTGATCAAAATGTTGGGAATTCTCGGATCCATTCCCATATCTAACGTGTCTGAAGACTTGATACCACTATCATTTTTAAATATTACTAACAGTGTTTTGGCGCCAGGCTCAAAGAGTAGCACCAAATTTGAACTTTATAACTTGTTTGGTTGAATCTAGAATTCATGTTATTATTAATGTTGGTTCAGCGAATTAATTAATGCATACGAAATTGCTGCGTAATTATTAGTTTTTGTTTCATGTATCAATAATTTCGAAATAACATTTTGAAATTTCAACAAAATAGGTTGCGCAAGATATATTCTTGTTTCCCATTGATTATTGATCGCTGTTTGAAGAAACATATTGCTTCTATATACCAATTGTGAATTTTAAAACAATTAATTGTATTATTCAACATCATTATATTATTAATGGCAACTTCTAGCCTTTTAGAGGTTGAGAAATACGTAATTTTCAAATGCAAGGACAATCTCCGAGTGGAAACTGATAGTTGTATCTATTATTATGCAAGATAAATCTTTGTTGAAGTAAAATAATCCATACTGTCAAAAATGTTGGTCATATCCATTGATTACAAATTGAAAATAAGTGATTTTATAATAAATTAATAGGTATAATGAAAAATTCTAACCGACTCTTGCTTTTCTGATGAAACAAATCTTCAACGACTTTTAAAGCACTTTCGTTCAGCTCTAGGCGAGTAAATTGCTCTATCTCACTGTTATAAATTGTTAATAACTTCACTACATACAATTTCAGGGTATAATGTCAAACTAATTGAATTGTTTACAACACATTTGTTTTCATAGACTACTATATCAACTATTGTTGAAAAAATAACGAAATCAGACTGCGAATGTTATTCACAATCTGATTTCGTCCTTTTTTTCCCCAAATGTGTCAGACCAGTTAATAATTTCTTATCACATTGGAAATCTGCACCAACGCCTAAAACCAGATAGAAATAAAATGACCGACTGCACCAAAGGATTAATGTCCAGTAAACGCGGAGCATGTACTGTAAGAGCTTTCCTTATATCTTAACTTTAATCCACAAACCAAAGCTCTACTTTTTTTTTTAAATAGAGCATCTATTATTATCTATTCTCTTCACATCAATATATTTGGTGTGACTTATTTTTAATTATTGGTTAGTTGTTATGTGATGAGATGACTGATGTGGATATGTGAACCTTGATGTTTCATTCTAATTTTCTTCTGATTTCTGTTGGGCTATATTCTTTCATATGCTCTACAAATGTATTGTCTCCACATTGTTGTACTTTTGTTGTAGTTCAATATGTTAAACTGTGATTTGATTATTTTATTATTGTGGAACTTATGGTCCATTGATTTTTACTAAATGAATATATTGGCATTTTTTACAAACTAAGAATATTTCAATATAATGTGCATACATATCTTGCTCTCTTTTTCGAAATCTAATGCAAAAACTCTTGTAACACATAGGTGAGTGAGTATATGATGTTCTGTAATTTTTTTTCACTAAATAAAGTGAAAATAAAATCTAAATATCATTAAAATTCAATAGAGTCTTTCCTAGAACCCGTCGTATTAACCACAGAAGTACCCGAATGACGGCCAGGAGCAGGGGTATTCGTTTGGTGCAAATGTTCATATTTTTGGGTACGTTAAATTTATGATCGGCGCAGATGGCATACGACCGTGAATAAAATAATAAATTTCGGAGGGAGTTTCATCACAGCCTTGCGTTATATAATAAACCCTCGACTGTAATGAGATACTTCGCACCTCAGATGTAATATACTATTTATCCAGTGCTCCGTATCCTACGAGTGAACTATTATGAGAATTAGAACAAAGTTCATAATTTCCAAATCAGTTTACCAAGCTGGATTTTATTCTAAAAACAGATTCATAAAACTGAATTTTCATGAAAAGATATTCCTATCACAGCCAATTCCAGATTCTGAAAAAAATTCGTTCCAAAATATTTTGTTCTCCAACTATATCTCTATCCTAATTTTTAGATCATCCAAAAAATAGAGATCCTTTTGAACTAACTACGATCAAACTTTGTATCTATTCTAAATTTGAAGTTGGTGGTTTGTTCATTTCAAAGAAAAAAAAGTCAACATTTTTATGTTTATACCTTCTAGAATAAAAAAGCCTAAACGTTATTTATACAAGAAGTAATTTTAAATTTCAAGTATAGTTGAGATCCGAATAACAGGAGCTCCTGGATTAAGCTGTAGGACGATTTTGAGGAATAACCGAGGTTAACCGAGGCTAGAAATTTCAACTCAACCCAACTATGATCAATTATTGATCAATTCTAGTCAAATTAAATTAGGTTAGACTAAGCTAGTTTCCCTTCAAATATTGATTAGCCATGTTACTCACATCCACGATAATCAAGATTTATAAATTCTAAATTTGAATACGACAAATAGTCATTTCTTCCATCAACTTTTTAAGCTATGATCATTCCTTTCCCGAAAATCTTCTTAAACATTTTGATAAGTAGTGCTAATTATGTACCTTCAAAGTCAGTACTATATGTGTTTCTGTTGCTCGTACAATATGAACATCCAGCAATACAAACATAAGTGCACATAAATGCTAATTGGTTAATGAGAACAATAAACAGCTTGTAAATGTAATATCAGAATGGACCTTTGTGGAGTTGTCTGGTTGCCTCTTTCATCGAATAATGGGACACCCAAGAATTGGGCCACCTGGACAATGTTCATTGATGTTGCGCACAGAATCAACACAGACAACATGTTAACAGAATCAACTGAAACTAATGTGTATACAGGACCGGAATCTATCCATAAATTCATCAGTTATTTAACACATACAATTTTTTTCAATTACGCAGACGAACTAATGAAGAAGTTTCAGATGGAGATGGGATGAATCTCAAAAGCTATTTCGAATTATCAACAAAAGGTTGTATAAGCAAAACACTTGCAAAGCAAAATGAGGATTACTCCAGAAGGTTTGAAGGTAAAGCAGGAATGGATAATTCTAAGAGCTTATTCAAATTCTGGTATAATCAAAGACTGGACTTTAACATATGTTCGTCAATCCATTAAAAGCTCAAAGAAATACAATAATTGAAGGGTCTATTTCAAACCGTTGTACGACGACCTTCTGATCTTTTCATTACTCTAACAGGAGACCTTTTCATTGTCCAGGATTTGATATTTAACTCTTTCAATGCTTCAAGGTGCAGTTACTTTACTCCTAGAAGACTAGGTCCATTAACAGTGTGTGTTAAATAAGTGTCAAGGGGCCTCTGCATATTGGTTCTTGTATCAGTCCTTATGTCAAATGGGTACCGAGTATCTAATAATTAAATTTAATAGATTTTCAAGCAATTGTAAAAACGAAATTAAATAACCATATTCTGCAGCAGTAATATTTACTCACAACTTCCAGTTATGAATCATTGGAAGCAGACAATGTATCTCTTTCTAGGATGACTTATTCAGAAAGTATTAGAAAGCTCAATCTGTATTGAGAAATGCAATTTTACAGAAGTAAATTGAATTTTTCTTTTTCATCAATTCCAGGATTTCATATTCCGATTTACTTGGAAAGTAATGCAGTTCCATGTGCATGATTTTTTTTTTCATTCACCAGAATCAGATAAAGAAAGCATTCCAATGTTATTTTAGTAATTCTTGAAAAAATGCATTTTATTCTTTATATAAATCAATCGAAAATAATTAACAAATGGATATTCTCATAAATTCTAGAATCTAGAATCTAGATCATTTGGAACATATACTTCACGGCAGGTGACATCAAAGAGATACAAACTAGCGAATCTAATGTAGATTTTTTTTGTACGGGCTGCTATTGACATTTTGTACGATGTACACAAGCATTATACAATAGGATGATCTTGCAACGGATAATTAAAATCAGCGATTAGATTCTGCTCGTTATGGAGATGAACATAGTTCTCATTAATATTCTTCTAATTATTTATACTTGATTCAGGAAACTGGAAGATCATGGAAACAAGATATCTACCGCTTTGCCAGTGACTGTAATCATCCTTGGGCAAAATTGTCTGGAGGTCAATAAATATGAAGATTCGAAAATAAAATTAACTAATTTGTGAAGATAACTACTGTGCTCTCGTTCAAATGGCGCAGGTTAAATTACTACAAATTGTGAAAGAGTTTTAATACAATTGACAAAATTGCGTAGTTATTACAGAACCATCCATCACCAGGAAATATCGATTGGACAATTTTACGCAAACTTACCAAACAGTATGTAATACTATCTAATGATATTATCTATATTATACTCGACAACCATTCACACAACAATACACAATAAAGATTTGAATTATAACAGGAAAGATAAAAAAAGACATGGTCAATGTACACACATTTATCAACAGGACTGTAATGATGATTCCTGAATAAACATTTATAGAATGAAGTAATTACTCAAATAAATTGATATTTGGATAAAAGTGTTTTGTAGAAGGCATGCTTCACTGTCGCATCCTGGAATTTTTGTGAAGCTTGTTTTGATTATGATGTAAAAAAGCTTGCTTCATTCAACAACTTTGAGCAATCAAATAAGAATGTTAGCCTTCTTTCTTTTTTGATAGGAAGATTTCAGTCTAAAAGTATCCAAATCTACTTTGATGTATTACCTGTATAATCTAATCCGAATGCTGGAGCTATCAGAAGGCATTTTTACATAATCATTTTTCTACAGCTTTATTATATACATATATTGGAACACATTCCATAATTTGAAATTCACAGTGTCAAAATACAGTATAAAACATTTCAATAGATACCTTTCAAGTTTTTATTTTTACTGAAATCAACTATACGACGTATTATCTATCAATGATTGAAGTACGATTATTAGTCCTGATTCTTGGAGACATAGTAATTGGAAAAGACGATTGCTCCAAGACACCAATAATATTGTTTTTTTTTTACTATAATCGTCTACGGTATGATAATTGACAGCGTGTAAAATTTGGACCAATGATTCATGAGGAGTTGTACGAAAATTAAATTCAATAGTCTCAAGTGAAAGAGCGAAAAGGCTCAAGAGATCAACAGTGCTATGGAAAATCATCCACATCCACAAGCCAAAAAAAAAAACGACACAGAGCTCTTGGAACATGCCATTAGACTTCAAAAAATCTGTTAGGCAAGTCTTAGGATTTCTAAAATTTCTCATTTCTTGCAGACGACTTAGTAATATATTACAGAGGGAACAACATAAAAACAGTGGAAGAAAGAATACAAAACACCATTTACAAATTGAAATACTGGTCGATGGAAACAGGATTTCGCTTCTCCGGGAACAAAACCAAAGCAATGCAGTTCTGCAAAAGCAGAAAATTCAACGAGCAGCTAAGAATAAAATCAAATGAAGCGAACATTGAATACGTGAACACAATTAAATTCCCAGGCATAACACTCGACAAAAAACTGTCTTGGGTACCACATATTCTGAGCCTCAAAAAAGAATGCATACAGAAACTGAACATCATGAAAATTTCAAGTCATCTAAAATGGAGAACCAACAAAAAGTCAATAATTAACATATACGAAGCACTCACCAGACTACGCAAGCATATCATACTCAACTGCAGGTGAATCAGAATTGAAAATACTTGATCCAGTACAAGATACTGCTCTACGTCTACCATCAGGAGCCTTCCGAACAAGCCCAGTAAATAGTATTTTAGTAGACACAGGAGAAACAACACTTAAAACACGAAAAAAACAATTAACCCTCAATTATATATTCAAACTGACAAGCAGCCCCCAAAATTCCACCACAAAACCATATTAGTCAATACCTCCATAGACTCCAAATATATTGTAACGTGCGAGAGTGTGGAAGTTCGTAGGAGTGGGGTAGGCTTGGGCCTGACCTTATATGGGCGGGGCCTTTCATCCTCGTTGTATCGCGCTGCACCGCACCATGGGAAAATCTAGCAACATGTACTAGACTAAATCTAGAACATTCGACAAAACGGGACTCCATATATAAACGCAAGCATTACACTATATCTTCAAGTAGCTTGCTTACGTTTATAGTGTAACGTGCGAGAGTGTGAAAGTTCTAAATGCAGTCTAGTATATGTTGCTAGATTTTTGCATCGTGCGGGGCGATGTGGTGCGGTGCGGCGCGATACAACGAGGACGAAAGGCCCCGCCCAGATAAGGTCAGGCCCTATCCTACCTCCACACTCTCGCACGTTACAATATGTACCAAACACAGAATACAAATCATATAATAAGTTTTCACTATGGTCCCTAAAGCACCCAACAATAAATCTAACACTAACCACCCACACCAGACAAGATACTTCCTCTGAACTCTATTGGAACTACTTGAATGCAATAAAAGAAGATAACCGAGAAGCCCATTTCATGAAGAAACCGGAACCAGTACCGTAACACAGAACAACACCTAGAGATTCCACTTACCCCAATTCTGCATACAGTCGAAAGCTTCAGCATGAAAGAAGCTGTCGGATTAAAATAATGTAAACGTAATATGTACAGTCTCGCTTAGCGTTGCACAAAGAATAAAAAACCTCTATAATACAAGCAACTGTCTAAAAAGAACACAAGATGACCTTAATGAAGCAATAAACTTCCAAGGAAAAAATATACAAATCCTGTGAGCTCCATCCCATGAAGGTATAAGAGGAAATGAAGAAGCAGATCATGCAGCAAAAGCAGCTATAAACAAAGAAAAACATCACATCCCTATCCCAGCACACGACCTTGAACCTCTGATAAAGAAGAATATAATGAAAATGTAGCAAAGTACATGAGAAAAAAATACGAACAACAAACTGAGAAAAATCAGAGAATAAGTCAAGTAATGACCAAAACACGAAGACAGAAGAACACAAACAACATTTGCAAGACTAAGAATTGGACACACTCGCTCCAAATATATTTACTACAAAAAACTTCACCTGAAATATGTAACACATGCAACACAGAAAACACAGTAGAACACATAATAATAGACTGTACTAAATACAGCACAGAACGACATGTCCACAAATTCCCATCAATACTTGTAGAAGCTTTAGAAAACATTGAGACAACACACAAAAAAACTTAATAAAATTCATCAACATAAACAATAAAATATGATCAACATGTGAATACCAAATGTAAACCGAGGCAGTAGTGAGCAAAGCTCGAAGTGCGTTCAAGCTCTCAATAAAAAAAAAAATATTTTATGGTTTTGATCTGACAACAGTTTGTAAAATCAAAGCATATATTGATAAAAAATGTGGATTAATATTAAACCATGTAACTACAGATATTTACACTTTCATTGATCCACGTAATCAACAGTTAGAGACTAAAGCTGGAGCTGAAGTTCACCTACTGCTGTTACCCTCGGCTGGAACCAAAGCCAAAGCCTATGTGTGTAACAGTAAATAGTTTGGATGAATGCCACCTTCAACTTCAATTAAGCCCTCGACTTTTTTTTCCTTGGGTCCAATATACGACCGAAGGTGGCCGAAGTTTCAATTGAACTCTATCAGCTGTTCCTGGACCAAATTGTCATTCACTTTGAACACGTACTCAGTTAAACAAATCTAATGTCTGTCTTCTTCAGATAACAGAAATAATACTGAATTCATAATTATTCAAAATGTGTATGTGTTATAAATGACCGAAGTTCGAGGGTTTTCTAAAATTAATTCCTGTTTATCAAGAGCTTGATATTCTGAGAACTGCCGGATCAGAGATATAATGAATTAACACACAAAAGCACCTTTTCTTCACTAGATACATAATTCTATTGACTTATGTTATATTTCGGAAGCAAAGTAACCATCTTCAAAGTACTATGAAGATGGTACCTTTGTTACCGAAATGTTGAATAAGTGAATAAGGTTTTTTTTGTGTGTTAATTGTGTCACCTTCTCGTAGCTTATCCATATCAGAAATATAATAATTTATTCATCCACATTCTTCGTTATTTGGGCTGTATGTATTTGAAAATCTGAATAATTCGCTTTCACTTCTTATTCTCGTTTTGTAGGAATCACATATAATTATAGCAAACTCTAGCTAATTTTCAACACATGTTTAGCAATATACAGGCTTTGCTTCCTAATTACCTCTTGCAAATATGTTCTTGGAGTGTAAGCTTTTACCTCAATATTCGTATTTTTGTAAAACAACACCAACTGTTTTTGTGTGTTTTTATTTAGTCGCTTAAAATGTTTTTTCATGTTCTGACAGTGGATTTTTCTCAAATTATAAAAATTCAAATATCTGGCAAACTTTTGAAGCACTTTCTAGAGGTACTGAATTGAATTTTTATTGTGGAAGCGAAAATGTTATTCGCAAATAGTTTTGGCAAAAATAAGGTCAAGATCCTACAAAACAATATAAAATCATCTTGAGTTTCAACAATATCCTTTTTGATTATAACAGTAATTTGAATTTTCTCCCTCGCTACCTCATTATTGATCGAAAGAGAGATGAAAAGATACGAAATATTTTTTCTAAAGAACTGTAAAGTAAAATCTACGTTCTTTCATTCAGGATGAAATATAATTTTCAAATTGAGGTCGCATGCCGATCTCGAAAGGCCAGTGGTTTTAGTAAATACTGCGAATGCTCCAGCTGGGGTTCTAATCCCACTTAGGGCTACTATGGATATCTCTTAAATGCCTCTCTTTGGGATTGCCCTGTTGAAAAGGATTTGTCAAAGTGAATAAATAATTCTGGTTTAATTCAAATAAAAATGCGTTTTGTTCGCTTTTTAGAGATGGTGCAAAATTTTAAATATATAAGGTCATATAAAGTATAAATCGAAATATGTAATATGATAATTAGTTCATGAATTAAAACACTGAACTTTTTTTAATTATTTTGAAATGAACTTGAATATTATAACATTCTCAAACTGTTTCAGAATATGGACTGAATGTACATTCATGTACATATTTCAAATTCCCCAACTACCAGTATATAATTGGTTGTGTGAATTGAATCAACATTCGTACAACCCAACCCTTCAAAATCATTCTAAAAATGTTGATACACTAGATACACAAAATGGAAAAAGATATTTTTGCTTATTAAAACAATTTTTTGCCCACGTGTTCCTTTATATTTTCAGATTCATCAAGCAGTATGAAAGCTGGAGATCCCCAGGGGCTGTTCGTAAGACATAAACGTTTTTCTCCTCCATAAAATCCTTTCTCCACCAGATAAATTATTTCAAATTTCCGCTCAAAATATAATCAATAAAAAATATATTTGGCCATGTGTTGTCAGGAACTGGGATGAAAAATTTGTGACCATTAGAACCCTTATAAGATGAATGCGTCAAAATAGAAAAAATATTGTGGATGAATTAAAAAATGTGAACTAGATATTTTGTTGGGCTTCTAGGGACGCTGCAGAATATGAATTAGTGTTTTGAGACCCTGCATGTGTGAATTGGTAATATATGTACGGCTCTGGTTTGAGGGAGCATAGAACACAGAACACAAGTGGACATTAGTTTCATGTTTCGTGACACTGTGACGCTTAGCGAAGCATAAGCGCTATGACTTATGACACATGAACACGTTATTGTCCTGCGTACGAAAATGTACCTAATTTTATATGCATGTAACTATTTATTTCTGCTTCTGGATTTATGTATCCAACTTTAATTACATCATGATTCTTTCATTTATGATAATTTCCTGGATGAATGAAACTCTATGGCCCGCATTTTCACACCCTGAAAAATTGCTTCATCTAATTATTACACTTTAGTAGTGCCTTTTTAAGAGGTGTAAATACAGACCTATAGATCCTGTTTTCAAGGAGAAACGTCAGACTTGGTGCTAAATTGGCAATTATGCTTAATTGCAGATGAATTTAGTAGAATATTACCCCTGAAAGCGGGATTGAATTCGATCGTTTAGCACCGAAAATACCAGCGGAACATTCATAAAAGTTTTTAAGAAAACTACGTTTGTCTTATCATTTATCCATATACTTGAGATTACGAAAAATATCTTCAGGATTTTATTATTTTTGCATCTTAAAGTCAAAATAATACGCAATGGATTTCAAGTTATCGCTATAAGTTTTGAGTAATAATATTTAATTGATTTTATCTACAGTTATATTTAAATAATATAGAAATGATACATTATATGTTTTTATAAATGACCATTATCATTCCCATCTTCTGGAAATATAGAAAAACCATTCAATTATTAATAAAGAACTGTCGATATTATTTATTTGATGAAAATAACAGTGTTTTGTTGCATTGTAAACTCAATTCTCCGTAAATGAATTTATTTGTTTTAAGATATTTTGTTCTCCATAAATCCTCTTTTATTATTAATAATTATTCAGTCGAATACTCCAATGTTTCATTCAATTCACAAATTCCGCCGTTCGAAAATTCCCTGCATTGACGATTAAATTTTCGTGAAGTTATGAATACATTGAAAGAAGCGTTTATAAAGTTTTGCAGTCAATTCGGAACTGCTTCAAACTTTTCATTTATTCGTAATAATGGATTTCCAAACAAATTTGACAAGATAGTCAACAAACAAAAGTGAATTTATTATTGGTGACAATAACAAGAGATTAACTGAATCACACAGATTTACAGTAATGTTGAGTCGAATTTCAATTCAATATAGGGATTATTCAGCCGGCCATTCAGTTACAATCTATGAGCTTTTGTAATATAATCAAATAACAGACACTGCTTCCAACTTTTCCACTTAATGATAAGAACAATGAGACAATTAAAGCAGTATCATTTTTAGTGATGATAATCTCATATTTTTTCTAAACAGAGAAAACTAAGTGATAAGGATTGCAATTTTAGCGGTATCCTCAACAACTTGAAGTAGTAAGGTGGTGTGTATTAAAATCTTGCAACTAAAGTGGTAAAATCTTACCACTTATGTGGTGAACGGTCAGTTGTAGAATAAATAAGACGTCAAAGTCAAAGTTTCCAGGTTAGGGAATATATTTTCATCTTTATCGAACTACAGTGTGTGTACAAAATCTGAATACGAAAAATTATTTCCAAACTAATAGTCTATACTAGTGATGGTCAACTTTTATGTATAAAAATAGGTCGCGATTGGTTTAGTTTTTACCATTTGAATTTCATCACTTGAAATTTAGCACTTAAGAGCTGAAACTTTGTCACTTATACTTTTTGAGCAGTTCAATTTAGTTCTCTCTGTGTAATAATATTGGTTCGAGCAAATAATCAAGTAGGCCAACACTGGAATATTTTACATAGAAAATATCAATTAAATCAGAATACTATTTGTTCCGGAATATTTATTTTACAGCGATACATAGATATGTCAAACAATTATCAAATTGTGTAACGTAATACCACAACTGTAGCATTTCGTACCTCCATTTTTCACCTAAAAACTGAAACTCAATTTTTCTCGAGTTCAGAAAAGGAAAATAAGGAATTGAGTTATAATTTTCTGTAATAGAAATCTGACATCTACATCTAAATAATTATTATAGGCAGAGAATTCAAACGTTGCAAGTTATTCTAGAATTTTTTTTAAGTGTGTTTTCTAAGAAGACCCGCTACAGGCTGCAATTCTTGCAGTCAAAATCCAGAGAAAAATAGAACAAGGTGCCTGATTACCAAATTAACCAATTTGAATCTCTATATTGTTATCCGGAATCAACCTCAGAGTGGGAGTCGATTCTGGGACTGTCAAAAAAGTATTAAGAGGATGCGATAATAATAATAATTGATAATAGATATACTAAAATATAAGTAGAAAATATATTTTGCTGATGAGCTGTAGGTGGCCTTGCCGTCAAGAGTAAGGAGCTGGTCAGGTGTTAGGGTGTAATTAAGCCGAATTCTTCTGAAAGTACTATGAGTTTCAGCCACAATGCTCTGTGAGATGTCATCAGAGAGTCACACACATCAATTCTCGGCCATAGGAGCATTTCAGGTTTAGTTTAGGTAACTAGAACGGATATCAAAATGATGCACCTGCCTTAGAGGTTGGATAGGATATCTGGCTAACAGATAGGCCGTTGAGTTCACCGAATAGATAGCTACCAGTACTATAGTAAACACACGCGATTTGGTCGATTTACTCACTCTTGGAGCAACCCCGTTGCCCGCAATAACATACAGTACATGCGGTTGGCATACACATATTCCCGCGCAACACCGACAGAATAATGTAGCTCCTAGATAGCTAAGTCACTGCACTGTTCATCTCACGTTGGACGACATCTCCAGATGGCTATTAGTACCGTAATGTTGTACCAATGCCTACGACACACGCCGGTTGTTTGATTTATCCACTCTTGGAACAACCCTGTTACCCGCAATAACACACAGTACATTGGCAACAATCACCACCGTCACACGATCAAGGTGTGCGCACTGATGGCATTGGTACCCCAAGTAGCTAAAGATACTAACACTTCAAAGGAAAAGGATCATATACCACGCACACTTAGCGTGGCGTCACCACATGTGACCAAACTCATAAAACTCAATGACAAACTTACCAAATTGATAAAGTTCTCAGCCACTTCACAACACTGAATTGAATAATATGATGGCTAATTATGGTCAGATAATCAAAGTAAACAATGCACCAAACAGGTAAACTGAACGCTCAAAGTTCGACTTTAAAGTGATGCAAATGTGTTTGCAGCACAAGCTTCCGCTTTGAAAGGATTACGGTTGTTCACTCGAAACTAGGTTTTATGTATACTACGGTTTTTTGATCATATTGGTATAGGTAGGTGAGTCACGAGTCTGTTCGCATTACGAGGACAAAAAATACGGGCCTGGCCATATGGTATATTTCTAACTAATGAATATTTCTTTCGAAAGCAGAAAAATATTTATAAATTACTGTATTTAAAAATTATTATAACAAAAGCATTCTATTTTGTAGCATACAAAGCCAAAATTTGGTTGAAAAACTTTTCAAATAAAGAAATGATCAAGAAATAACTCAATTTTATAGCATTATACTATTAGTTTGAACATTATATTATTTACTATAAAGAAGGCTTTAGTTGAGCCGAAAAGTTGATTTATAATTCAATTTTAAACTCTTCAATATCATTTATTTTTTTCTACAAATTTTCCGCTTTTCATCATCTCGGTTCTAAGATTAAGTCAGGGTGAATTAAAAAAAAGAATGAAAATTTGACTTTGCGATCAGAATTTGGACTCAAAATCGAAAGTCAGTTCTGGAATCGGATTTAAAAATCAGTTCTGGATTATATAAAATCTGCATCAATTAGTTTCCAAATTTATCATTTTGAAGGAATTGTATTGCATGCTTCGCACGACGGTGTGAATTCTATCATCAACGAACGCACAGCTTCGGGCTTTAATAGTAGTTATTATAACGAGGATAATTTCATGAACAATCCACCTTTAATTTAGCTTTTTGGTTTGACGAGATCTTAATCTAGTCATAATTTTTCTATTAATTATTTATTTATCCATTCAAACCAGTGCATTTTATATTACAAATAATAAGAAATATTTTTTCTACGGCCGTGCACATAGTATGTTTGTTTGATTCCCAGTTTTATCACCATTTAAATGTGTAGCAATTAAATTTCTATGAATTCATGTCTATATTAATTCTCACTAATCCATTAGTTCGGATATTTATTGAATCTTAATATCAACTTGTGCACTGGGCTTCCTTTCTGTGTGCTTAATAATTGATAAAATATGGAAGTAAAGGGCCGTATAATTGTTTCTTTCAATACGATTGCAAACAAGCAATATGACATTTGGTCAACAGTTTTAGTGATTAGGCAAGCCTCGTCACCAAATATTTGGCCTCATGTCATAATAATCAACTTCACACCCTTGTTGCATAAATCACTATTATAAAAGCACGCCTATGCAATTTCCTATCTTAACTGTGTTGCAAAAGTGAAGCCAAAAATGTAATATTGTTAGAGAGAGAAGGTAACTGAGAGATAGGTAGAGGCGGGCCCATGTTTGTATGGAAGTAAATGGCGAGTTTCGCTCTATTTAGTATTTTTATGTGGAAATATATTATAAAATAGGAAGAAAATGTTTTGTACCAAATTGTAATAGTACGTACAGAACTTGTGAAGAGAAATATTGTGTTTTTTCTGTACCCAAAAATGATATTTTATTAAATAAGTGGCGCAAGAACATAACACGACAGAATAGAACATTGGAAATTACAGATTAAGTTTGTAAAAAACATTTCAGAGAGGAGGATATTATAAAAAAATGGTCATCTAGAGATGCAAAAGTGAGTAGAAATTATTTTAAAATTATAATAGCAGATCTACTGACAATTCTATGTGAGAAATTGAAAGGTTATATCAATGTTTTGAATTATTAAACATATCTAATCTAGACTTTTAGTGAAAAATTCAATTTCGAAGAAACTTCTTGTCAATAAATTCATTAATTCATAAAACTTATAGATTTACACAAAATTGCAACATTTGGTTTTTCTTCACTTTTCATCAATATATAAAAGTTGTTGAGAATACAATTGTCAAAAGTGAGCGAAGCAAGTATTCTTGTTAGCCCTGTGACATATTAGAATAGTTTTTTATTTCTCCAATGCTACTTTCGAAAAATTGAAATTAACAATAGTATATTGTGCAACAAGTGCAATAAGTTCTCGATTGCCCACGAGAACTCAAGTGGGCAACTGACAACACCGCACGAGTTGCAGATACTATTTTTTATCACGAATGCGGGTGAATACTATTTTGCGCTTGTTTTTTTTTCGGGCGATAAATTATACTTGGCGCACGCAAAAGCCAAAGAGCCATTTATCGCCCGGAGAAATATGTGCAAAATAGTACTTATCCTGCATGAATAATAAAAACTATTCACTGATAGTATAGAATCAAGTAATAAATCTTTTATCGCGCAGTTTAATTTAATAATTTTTTTTTACACCAGAAATTATGCCAAAAACTGTTATTTTTTGTGAAATTGTAGATGTATATTATATTTTGTTAAATTTTTCGTTCATGTTCAACAAACAAAAATTTTTGCAGAGCAGCATTTTCTATTTTTATCTTTCTTCTAGTGAATAAGAAATTGTTTGTATCTATTTTTTCAATTTTATCACTCCCATTGTAATATAAAATATTCATCAAATTATTTATGTGCCTATTATAATTCTTAATCAGAAAACTCGCGTCAAAAGAAACGTTTATAAAACAAGTTTCATCATAATGTATAAATTCATTGCAGGTTTTAATGAATAGAAATGCTAGTTTTCTTCTACTTTTGTCTTTCATTTAATAAATAATGTAGTTTTTAACGTAATGAAAGTAAGAAATCTATCTGGCAATTGTATTCTATTGAAAATAATTGAAATATAATTTTATTTATGCATATGACGGACGTAAAGCTGGGCCCGCTCTCGCTATCTCTCTCACAGCTGCCGCATTACATTTTAGGCTTCACGTTTTCCAGCTGAGTGTCCGCTCCTCTATTATTCTCCTTCGTGTATAAAAGTAAGCAGCTTACAGAGGCATACAAGATACCTGTGTGTAATGCTGGTACAGAAAAAAAAACTTCAAACTAAATTTTAAAATTGTATTTGACTCTAAATAAAAATTCAAATTAGATTACTAAATAATTTCGAAGAACTTTTCCGAAAATATATCGGAAAAACCGCATAGAATTAATTATATTCCATATTTTTTATTATACAATTTCTACATCCACCGCATATTTGGAACGAACAATAAAGTCAGAATTTTGGCTGAAATAGTCAGTTATTTTACATTTTCCTCCATTACCTCATTGACAACCAATAATAGCATAATCACATAAAATTACATAATTCCCAACCTGTCAACAAATATGGTGGACCAACCCCTTTCTCTCAGTTCAGTAGAATTTAATTCGCAAAAACAGATATATTTCACCAAAAATTCCCTACTGCCTACTGTAATCATATACGAATTTTGGAAGCAATTTACAGCTCGTGAAAATAAAAAACCCGAAAGCAGTAAAAATGCAATTATGGAAATGAGTACAGGAATGTAAAATAATTGCAGGTAAATATAATAAATATGTCCAGAAAATACGCCCTGCCTTGAAAAAAATCATTTACAAACAATTTTTTGTTGGACAAATTAAACTTGTCCCAAGAAAAATTGAGCAGTTGAATTATAAGTAATATGTGGAAAGTGATAAGTTATTATAATTCAGATCTTCAATAAAATTTTTATTATACAGAAATATGATGGCCCCTTTTATAGATTTCTTTTTATATCATTCTTCCGAATCCTGAACTTTCAGATAACATTTTTACCTGTTGTATAATTTTTATCGCGCGAGCAACAAATATCGTATGGAAATAATTTCCGGTTCGTTTTGATTTAGTAGTAACTAATAAATTTCAAATCTCATACGAAAGTCCCTCAAGAGGTGCCCCGGACTGCCCCTGTAAAAAGTTGGTGGTCTGCTGAAAGTTGCATCAAATTGAAATAATCCCTTGGGACTGTTGCCGACAATATTAATCACTTTTTGATATTTTAAATTTGTCAGATAAAAATGGATTTCCAAGTGAACTAATACTTTGAAATCTTCTTACGGAATTGTATTTCCAACAAAAAAATATCAAGCTTCAAACAGAATTGATTTGTCATCACTGTATATATAAATACTTGCTAGTAATTATAGACAGCTTCCTAAAAAGTCCATGCTGTGTAGATTCAAAATAAATCACCTACTCCCTGTTCTATAATAAAATTAAAGTTATTCCAGTTTAAAGACCGACTTTGGAAATAGGGCTTTTTTCCTATAGAATATAGATCTTCGTCCCGTGAGAAACATGGTATTGACAAAAAAATTTAATAAAATTAACAGGTTCCGTAAAATTATATAGAATTATGATAGAAGTTATATTTATTTTAATCTCGTGTTTAGTATGTTGGTGATCTTTTTATTCAAAATTTTTTTAATTGGAATGTGGCTAAGGGATCATAAAAACGGTGTAGTAGAGAAACTATAAGTTTCAATTGGACGTTTCGGCGCCGAAACGGCCCGCTATCATCAGCTGGTAGATGTAGATATCTTTACATTATGTTGTATAATATGTTATTTTGATAAAATACTGACAAATTTGGAAAAAATTATCAATGGTTGAGTATGAAAAAAGTGCAACAGTAAAATGCAAAATTATGTGTCGCTTGTTCACCATACTACGCCATGGCGAACATAATTTTGTACTTTTTTCATACTCAATCAATGATAATTTTTCCAAAGTCAGTATTTTATTAAAATAACATACTATACAACATAAAGTTATAAGATATCTATATCTACCAGCTGATGATGGCGGGCCGTTTCGGCGCCGAAACGTCCAATTAAACTTATAGTTTCTCTACTATACCGTTTTTTATGATACTTTGCCCTAATTCCAATTTTAAAAATATTTTAATCTCGTTATTGATTATCATATAGCAGTACGTGATGTAGCTGTCAGCGATTCATTTATTTTGAACTGCCTCCTAACTTGTACTTGATGCTTTTTGCAATATTTCAGTTCTTAGAAGTATCAAAATATGGAAGTCGATAATATCGAAAAAGAATGGTTGTAAAAATAAAAATGAGTCTTTCATATCAGTTAGAGAACGTTGAATAAAATGTTTCCAGAAAAAATATATGTGTGGTAAAATTAAAAGTGACAGATTGTGCAGATGGTTTATGTGTGAAAGGATGGATATTATTGTTGGTTTGTTGCGTGTGGGAAGAATAAATGTGGCTAAAGCACAAAAAAAAATGCAAAAATTTTGTAGTCTACCTCTCTAAATTAAGAAAAATATTTTTCTTTCCAGTATCGAAATGAAACTTCAGAATATAGAAATGTACACAATTTTTCTCAAATTAAGAATAGATCTAAGCTTAAAAGAGCAGATGTAAATTTAGCTCGGTGTGCATACAATTTGCAATCATTTAATATCGATCTATGAATTATTCATATATTTTAGATAAAATATATAATTTCCGAGCCTGTATACACAGTGGCCATAATAACAAAGACAATACTGCAATTAAGAGATTTCGCCTCTATTGCATATTTCATAAGTTCCTTTATTGGATAAAATTAATTTTTAAATTTTAAATCAGTTTGAATTGAATAAATTTTGGAATGTTACACAAAATTTAAAATTCTGAAACATACAGAACACACAATTGAGAAAATGCACAATTATAGTACTTTGATACATTCATAAGCTTATTTTGGCTTTTGAAAGTTGGAGCAAATATTCCTGAATTGGTGGAATTCATAGAAATTTTGAGAATTACTGTTATTTCTTTATTAAAAGTAAAGACCGCAAGGGGAGAAAATTAAAATTAAATATGAAATAATGAACAAACTGAATTAGCTAGATTCGCATTTTTGAAAACTCGTTTTTAGTAATTTGTATCTTGAGGCTGCAGCCTATTTACACTACGAATGATAGGGCTGAATAGCACGCATTGCATGGATGCTTCTCTTCGTCAACAAATCCTATTTTTAATATTTTGTCTTGAATGTAAAATTGTTTCATTAAACTGATAGTCCGATATTCAAGAGCTCACTCAGATCTTTGTCAGGAAAAATCGTTAATTAACCCCAATTGATGGAGTTGGTTTATTATCAATTCACCATATCCTGTCAAACTGCAAATTTGCCATAATGGCGTTAAAAGGAATCCACCTAGCTCCACAAATGAGAACGAGGGCAATTACGTTTGTTTAGAACCATAAATTTAACTAAATTATTAGATTATTTCCTATTTCAATTCGAATAATCGGAAGTTCAGACACAAATGAAACGATGTTAATTTGTGATGTTATGTATACGTGCTCTCGTGAAGTAATAATACAGGGAATAAAGACATTGCATAGTGGAAAAAATGAGGGAAACCTTAATTTTTGCATGAAGCTTCCTTTTGTGAGTTAAAACAACATCTCAAATATCTATGTCTACACCGTTAAAATGTTACGCGGGGCCAAAGGTCAAGATGGTTTCTCGCAAAAATCTCGCTAACGGTAACTTTCATCTAAAAAATAATAATAATCAAATATGTAGCTTAGAAAATTACCTACAAAAAACATGCGATAATTTTTTTCGTAAGACTAACAATTTTTGAGAAAATTTGATTCAAAAAGTTGTCACCTACAGTATGCACTCCTTGACGGTATATGTGATCCATTGATAATCTCAGATATTTTACGTTTGCGAAAAAAAAAACCTGTAGAACTATCTTATCTTCCGCCAACATCTGGTGCTGCTCGGCAACATTTATATCGTGTTTACTAACAAGTACAAGTATGGCTTGGTAGCGAGCTTGACCTTTTGACTGGAGATGGACATTGCAAGATCAAATTTTAGAGCCATCTGCGCCTGATAGTCTGTCTACTCAACTCTATTTTTTGTATTTGCTCCAAGGGATGTATCTTGAACTGTGATTGCAGAAAAGTTGGGTTATACTGTTCACCAGTTAGCTGTAATTGTCACGGTCAGGATTGTTTAAATGTATCACCCAATACGTTTAATGACGTTAATAATGACGAGCCTAGTGAAGATCCATCGTGTTTCTTGACTGAATCTATGGAAATACAGGAGACGGAAGAAGAAGATAATGAAGAGTTGAACGTGTTTATTGAATCATTTTGCTAATAAAAAATAATTTATAATTTGTATATTTTCTTTAATAAATAAATATTTTTCTTACAAATAAACGTGGTTTGTGCCTATTGGAAACACCACTTGAAAATAATCGCATCTTGACCTCTACCTCAAAGGTAGTGTGGCGATTAGTGCACGTATTATAAAAAAGATGAACGTCAGAACAATTTGAATCAAATTTTCTCAAAAACCGTTGGTCTTACGAAAAAAGTACGAGAATGTTTTTTGTAGGCAATCTTATAAACTACAAATTTGATGCAGATCATTTTTTCAATAAAAGTTACCGTCAGGGACATTTCTGCCAAAAACAGTTTATCCTAACTCTTAACCTCGCATAGCATTTTAGGCGGAGCATTCATCGGCGAGGATATTTGGGATGTTGTTTGAAACCACAAAAAAGAACATATGTGAAAGATTTACGTACATTAAAAAAGAAGTGTGCGTAGTTGGCGCATACAAAAAATAGATGTGCGCATTTGGATCATATTAAGTAGTTATTATTCGTGATATAAACGACATTCGCCATTGGCGCATATAAAATACTCAGTATTCACCGTTGGTGTATATAAAATAATAGGTGTGCCACTTTTAGAAAGATAAAATGTACTTTGTTATTTATATCAAAGTTGGGCCATTATTTGTAAAAAAGTTACGAATAAATGATAAATCTGATCAAATTGCAGAGAAAAGTTGTTTTTGTGATTGAGTAGAGTGATTCATTAGAATCAGTTGCTCAATTTTTAACACTTGTGGAGAAAACAATATTTTTTTTCTTGGTGTATAAATAATTATGTCAACACTTTTTCGGAAAAATATTTGAATTGGATACATGAAATAATAGTTTTATAAACTGTTTTATCTTGATGATACTTTAGCTGTATTACTTACTGAACCTAAATCCGAATATTTACTGATAAATTGCTATTGATAACTGATTCACTAGTAATTGCCCCAAAAAGCAAGTCCCAGAAAATTAATTTCATCAATCTTCATTTGAAAAAAAATTGTTGGAACATCAGTAGGTACTTAAATATTTATTGAGTAAATACTCCAAGTATATCAGAACATAAAAGTAATAACCGTATTAGCATATTTATATTCCATAATACTAATGAATGTGGAATAACTGGAAAAAATATATTACATTTGTTCATTACTGTTCAGAAGATATAGAAAAACAAATTTATTATGCATTTCAATGTACTACTTTATCACAAACAATTCACCATTGTTTGTATCATAACATTTTTTGAATAATCAAATATGGGATCTGTCATATTCCATAAGTAAAATTTTTGATTCATAATGAAATTATTAGTATTTAAAAAATATTAAAACTGACCTAATAAAAAATCTAATTGCACTGAAAATTTATTCAAACATATTACATTATTTATTTGACACCGTATTAATTTCCACTTTTTCACGCTTGTCACGCCAGTGGCTCTCTGAATTATAAACTGTCTCCGGTGAAAGCTGTGGGCCTCTATATACCTGCGTGTGCAGCATCCAGAATTGCGTAAAGCAATTCAGAAGAGCTTAAAGATTTATGCACGAATATTTCTAGTTTTTGATGTAGTAATGTTTCATTATGCAATTTTTTAACCTGAAGTGCAAAGCATTAAACGATATTGCGGAGGATGAATAGCCTGAATAGAATTTTTCTATGAATTTATGATGGAAGCACCTGTTACAGATTTGTCCTAAATGATAACTTGTGCAGTGTGCTACCTTGTTGTGTGCTAATTAGCTTCCATTCCTATAAACCATCATTCTGAAATGAATTGGATAGAATTTATTTGCTAATTTTTAATCTGCATCTTATATGGTCTCGGAGCCACAGAGATCTGACGGACAGACAGACACCAATATTAAAATACTATTTCAAGTCAGATGGTTTTGTAAATACAGTAGCAAAAGTCCTCTGGGAATATTAACTTTATTATCCCTTACCACGTATTTTATAATGAATTAAAATATTCCAGTGGAAATCTGAGTGAAAATTTCAATCTTTTAGCATCAATTCTTCGTTTAACATGATTAAAAAGTTTTATTTCATCCCTTCCAGTACCGCCGAAATGTAATTTATGTGTATTGAAAAAGAGAAAAAGATACATTGATATTCTTTTTCTTCAAAATGAAGTAGTAAATGCAGCCAAGATCTTGATATTGATAAATCAGTAATGTTCAAAAAAGAGCATTTATATACCTAGTTATTAGAAGTAACCGATAAAACATCGTCTAGTTTTCCGGTTTCCGGTTTCTGCTGAGCTTGTCAGACTCTGAAGCTGATATTGGTGATCCAAACGACAATTTTTTATAACTGATCGTGCACTAGACTTTTACAAACTATACACTTTGTGACTTTAAACTTTGAGCAAAAAAAATAAATTGCAGAAATTCTATAAACTTCAGTCGTTTTTATTTTTATTACTGTGATTGACATTAGAAAATTGAATTCCTTTGAAACGACATGATATAAAAAAAAATATTTTCGCATTTATGTTATCCGGATGTAAAACAATATTATAAATAATATAAGTTATATACTCAATTTTCATGGCACCGTTAATATAAAAAAAAATGGAATCGATTATAGTCTATCGAAAGAAATATTTTTCAGCAAAAAGTAATAGGTACTCAATTTAACAGGTATGATAATAATTTGAAAATTGTATCTTATATCATTCAGTTCACTTCTATAAAAAAAAAATATGAACTTATATTTGGATTTCAGAGCAATGAAAAATATATTCAACCTTAAAGGTAACCAAGCATGTAATAGCAGCTCTTCCATTTTAAATGCCGATGGATTATTTTTTCGGTTAGATTCGAGTCCATCTAATAAAATATTAAATTCTATTTGCTCGCTAAAATCATTCCTGTTCTTCGACATTTGTGGTTATTTACTGTAGAGATTTTGAGGTTTTGGAAACTAAATGTTATTCTTGAAGAATAGAAAAAAACAATACTCCATTTTTGCTCAATTGTGATTGATTCTATTCTGCATTTGACTATAATTTTTCAATATTTGAAACAGAATTTTTGGAAATATAGCATTGAGGGTTCCATAATTTCGGCTTTTAGGTTGGCTTATGGACCATAATTTTTACAATTCTCACAAAAAATTGTCCTGATGAAGACTTAAATAAAGTCGAAAGCTAAACTAAATTACAGAAGAGAAATCTTTGATGTGGCAGTCAATGAAAGAGGCCAAAATAAAGGAGTTCTCTTTTAAATTCTGTCAAGCTTTCGGTCTTTATTTGAAACCTTGATCAGGACAATTTATTAGATAATTCATAGCTCAACATTCGTTAATATTCTTCTATATATTATGAATGCTGAGCTACAAATTTTCTTAGCTCGGTAAGTCAAGCACAAAATTCACCAAGAAACTTATATTATTGCTCTAATATAATAATAATTCAATTATTACACTCGTGATATCATGGTTTGGTTTTATATGTAATAAACTGTAGCACAATGTAAATATTATTATACGCTTGGAGAAAATTAATAACTGCGTATGAAATAATTATAACAGATAGATTTATTAGCGCGTTTGCGGAAATATCGTTCATAAAACGTTATTCTATTCATTATAATAAAAGTATCTTGTTAAAACACGGGTTTGCTATGTACCTAAAATGATAAGCAAAAGTGGAAGATGATATTGAATGATGTAAATATGCGAAGCAAATTTCAGAAGATATGTATGAAGGAGAATGACGGATAAAAATGTTTTATGAATTTTATTTCAAGTCAATGCTGTGTAACAACCGCAAACAAATTTATTTCTAACGAGCGCAGCTCTTCTTCAGATAATAAAAATTTTACTGCAATTTTGTTTATGAGCCAGATTTACTTCACCATAAATACAGGTGATAAAAGCTGCAAAATATTCTATGTCAATGTCAAAAGTAGCAACTGTACCTTCAGAAAACTTATTTTAACGCACTAATTATAGAAAATTATTTAATACTGAATTATGAATTATGAATTAATTCCAGTCGTTTGGGATTTGGGGCTTAAGTAGGCTATTTGGACGATGGAAACGTTTATCCATTAAGCTGATATATGTTCTTGTTCAATTTTTGGCTGTTTTACATCAGACTCCATTTTGCGCATATTTCACAGATACCACAAACTCAGATTTTTTTTCAAGTGCACATATTGTTGATACTGACCCTAAAATTTATTGGCAAATATATCTCAACTCTTTATTGGTATTATATTGTAATGTCTATTGCTCAAAAGGAAATAGTTTATAATTAAATAAAAGTCACTATTATTTAATAATTGAAAACAAAATAAAAGTTTTATTCTTCTGGATATCACTAACAAACACTATATTATTTATTCATCACTTACTACTATCTTAAACAAAGCCGCAGATATTTATTTTTAACTATTGATATACACTGATCACTTCACTGTTTGATATTCACTACTCTAGATTCACCATTACACTATATCCTCTTCAAATGGTTTGTCTGCGTTTTTATATGGAATCCAGTTTTCTCGAAAGTTCCAGATTTAATCTGGTACATGCTGCTAGATTTTTCCATCGTGCGGGGTGGTGTGGTGCGGCGCGGCACGATACAACAAGGAGGAAGGGCTTCGCCCAGACAAGGCCAAGTCCAAGCCTACTCCACTTTTTCGAACCTCCACACTCTCGCACGTTACAATATCTTATTTATATACTTTATTCATACAAAAATCGAGCCTTTTTAAAAATGAGACTGGCATATATTAGCCCCATTTAAGCTTGAACCAGCTATTATTGTTCGCTAGAGAGTACTATTTAGTATTTAAACACACCTCTTATGCTTCATTCACACTCATAGTAATATGTATTCAAGCCCGACATTATTTCCAATAATTTTCGTATACCAGTTCATGTAGCATTCAATTTCTTCTGTTATTTCCACAAACATAACATACTCTTATCAAGTTATTATTGTTCCAGAGCAATAAGACGTTCATCAAAATATGGGTGTGGAACAAAATGACGATTTGGCAAAATTTATATAATTAAAGCCACAATTCGGAAGTATAAAATTTACTCTGTTAGTAAATTGCTCAGAATTTATTTGAAACAGAAAAAAATTGTTTTTGCCATTATCACGCCTATGGGAGATTTTAAAAGAACGAAAACACTTAACATTATCCCTTGAATATGCACATTATTCTAAATTCAACTGCAATCGCAATGGCAATATCTTTCTTTGTACTGATGTAGTGGAGACTGAGAGAAGAATGAATTGTCAACCGATAAAGAATCCAGAATAGAAATGTATGATATATTCAATTACCGTGTATTGATAGTTTTGGCACGATCAAATCAAAATGACCCAAATAATATTCTGCAGTCATTATTTAATAATACAAATGACCATTTATACATTATTACGTTATAATTGTATGACATGTCCCACATTTATTAAATAAAGCCATCACGTCATCATTAAACGAATTTTCAATTTGTGGCTTGTATGTTGCATAATACATGTTGAAATAATTTTTATTTTCCAAGAGATCTCTTTGTGAAAAAATTGCAGAAAAAGAAATACAATATTACGATATACATATATGTTTTAAATTTACTCTTGCAATAGTCAAATCAACAGCATAGTTATTAAGAGAAAAAAGTATTTGTTCAAACCGGAGGGTTCACTACGATTTTTCAGCTACAAAAAATATTTAATAGGCCAAATCTGCTTTCTGTTTTCGATAGCATGAAAAATCGAACAGTCCGTTAACAATCGACTGATTCCGTACCTTCACTAGTTATATTTCAATATTCAACCAAAATTCGGATACAGGTTTTTCTTTTATTTTCATCGAATATTCCTGCTATTGAATGAACGATTGAAATATGAGATGCTGCAAAATTCCATGTAAATTCAACATATGTAAGACCATAATATTCATGAATATTTATGAAAATTTGATACTCTGATATTACTTATACACCTTACCTATTGATTTCTTGATGCCAAAGACTGAATTTCATAAAGTACTTTGTTAATAAATTGTCAGCAAAATATGCGGTAAACATTTTCAAGGCTTCAAATAATTCAAAACTATTTCTTGAAAAGTATTATCAGTCATTTCTTAGAATTGATTTCCTTTCCATGAAAATTTATTCTTAGCTGTGACATAATGAAAGCAAATAAGCTATCAACAAGCTCAAAACAAAACCAGAAGTCTTAATTCTAGTTCGCTCATTAATTTTTTATTTAAAAATACTTAATCATATTCTACTTATAATATATGCGGTGTGTTGCTACGAGACGAGATGAGAAACGATTTTAATAAGTTCCGTATTTGTCTCGACTAGCTCAGTCGCCTCTCGATCTTGTCAAGGTCTCGACTAAGCTCATCAAGTCTCGATCTTGTCAGAGTCGCAACTAGCCTTCTCTCATTAAAAATCTTGAGTAACGACGTGAGTCGCACCTTTTTTCTCTCAAATAGCATATTCCTACATAACTTTAGGCTAGATATATTATAATTAGCAAACTACGAATTATTTTTCGAATCTCGCGTTTCATTCATTTCTTAATGCCTCTCGTGCAGCTCTGAGGCTGTGAACATGTACGTCGGGCTACCCCGTGAATTGCTTCCGAAATTTAGGATCTCTAAGTCTTGACTATCGGCGCTTTCAGGAATCTCACGGATCTAATTTTTAATAAAAATATATCAATACTATTTTACAGTGACCGCAAGATAAGTTATTAAGATTGTCATAAGAAGATTTAAGCGCCTTGCAATTTTGTACACAATAGGAATTGCAATTGTTACTTTGATTCTATTAATCACTCACAGTTGTTCAGAAAATATAGCCGGACATGTTTTTAAGCAATTTAAAAGCTTATCAAAGTTGTTAATAAGTTAAAATTATATTCTTAATGAGCACTTAGTTGAATATATAGTTTTCTGAATTATAGTATTGGAAATAAGTTATATAAAACATGCAATTTTCAACCACCTTCTTCGCCAAGTACTATGATGCACTTTCATACACTTGTAGAACAATCTGTTGTAAAACTTCATCTGATACTTTATTTCTTGAACTATTCCCCTTTCTCACCAAAAGTTCCGTCTTCTTTATTTTCCACATTCTCTATGAAGCTGTCTACAACCACTGTCAGGCCAGATAATGAAATATTTTATGAAGATAATAGATATTAGACATTGTTTCAAATTATCTAGATGAAGGTAATAAATAACGCTGTAATTTGTAGATAAATATTCTCAGATAACAAACAAGATGAAAGCTCTTGTTCATGTTTTTACTCAATGTGCAATATTTAACAATATTCATTTTCACTTTAATCCAAAAATACTTAATTCCAAGCTCTACTGCAAGATGTTGCCCATTTAGCAATAAATTGTAATATAGTTCAACCTAATAGGACCTTTTGAAAAAAAAAACTCTTATTTCTTTTCTTTCATTTTCTTTCTATTTAGTAATTCCAAACATCTTGGGTAAAAAAAAAATCATTATGTGACACTTTCCATTCATTCATAATTTCGATAGAAAAAATTCACAATTACTGAGAATGTGATCACAACACTCGAATAAAAATAATTTTTTTATGAATATCATATATTTATTATGGTGCTCAATCCATTTTAAAATACATTCGGATGTTGTACTGGATGTCACAAATAGTTCATTCTATCTGGTAATAATATTCTTTGAAGCAAATAGTTTTGTAGCTTGGACTAACTATACATGCGATAAGTGCAAGAGCGTGGCGCAATGTGCTTATGGCCAGCTGTCAACCTAAAATTGTATTCGATATAACCATGCTTGGTATCTTCAGTAGATTATTGGATTCCATTTTCTTGTTATCTATTTATAAAACAAAAATAAGACTGAACACAAATCATTACAATATATGATATATATTCATCCATCAGAATAACAGATGTGCACTTCTTATTTTGCTTACCGCAGCAGTCATATAGTTCACATTTGAAACGTTATCAATTAATTTAAAATTTAGAAAAAGATTGTAAGACACTATGAGGTTTCAATGGGTTTGAGAAAATTTTGAAATTATAATTCTATTGATAATAAAATAGCACCATATTTTTATCAAAGCGAAGATAAGTTCTCATTCTTATATCTTTGAGTATAGTATTAAAGAATTTAAAGACGGCTTGGAGAATATAGATTCAACTTGAAGTTGAATCATATGCTATTTCCTTATTTTATTTAGACTAGTGGTCTCCCAGTGGTCGAAATTCGACCGTGACTCAGAATATTGCTAAATTTGAACGTTATTAAATTTAATCTCCCATCCTCGGAGGTTTTAGGTAAAATTTATTTGGCATTCGACGCTCTATCTGAGTCTGAAATAAAAGATAGTAGTTCTCATTCAAACTTTTAAGGCGACTTACTATCCTTCGCCCCAACCTTCGGAGGGAGGAAGAAATCATTAAACTTTTACTTCAGGCATTCTCCCATTTGGTGCAAATTTCTCGATAATATATTCCAGTGTGAAATACTATCGTAGTCAACGGTAAATCGAGATGGGACACCTGTATATAATTTTAGTTTTCTGCACTACTTGTCCATAAGTATGCCAAGTCTCGCTGTCCTTCGTGTGCGCGGTACAAAGTTTTCTCTTCACGTAAAACTAAAATAGAACACCTTTATAAAATTTCAGCTATCTGAACTGCTTCTCCATATTAATCTCAGTATGCCAACTCTCACATTCCTTTGTGCGCGGTACAAAGTTTTCTCTTCACGTAAAATCAAAATTATTCTAGCTTTCTGCTCATCTTTCTCATATAAACTTTAAATATGCCAAATCTCACATTTTTTACGCGCGTTACAAAGTTTTCTCTTCACGTGAACCTAAACTGGAATACTTTGTATATGATTTTAGCTTTCTGCACTCCTTCTTCATATAAACTTCAAACAGGCAACTATTTAATACTTTTTCTCAAAAATCTCAGATCAACGGTATATTCTTCATGCCGTTAGGTTTTCCTTCAAAGTTTCCTCATAAATAACAATTCTATTGAACAATGATAATATCGTATAATAAGCCTCACCATTACTAACTAATATTTTGGATTCAGTTTTCAGAAATAATCTTTATTAGGAATATCTCAAATTTTTATATCTACAAGGTTTTGCATGAGTCAAATTTTGTTCACAATATTGGCAAAATCTATGAAATTCGGTCCAGTAATGTCGAGTGAATAACGAACAGATTTACATACACAGTTACCAATGTTTATGGGGATTTCTTTTTTGTAGAAAATTCAAATCTTTTTATGACACCCTTTGTCATTCATCTTGCGACCTATAAACCATATTTTTAACTTAAAAATAGGTATAAATACACAGTTTGCATCAAACTCTTGATCAAAATCGTCCAAATAGCTTTAATAAGTTGTCGCATTTTTGAAAGTTCTGCTTGAATGTTTTTTTTTCTATGGAAATATGACCTAGAACAAGGAATCACGTCCAATCTTACTAGTGGTGGTTGGGTTATTTCTTGGTCTCGACTTTAGTACCGAGACTTGTATGGTTTCGGCTCAAATTTTTTTATGTAAGATGAAACGATACCGCAAATGTTTTCGAGTCTCATGGTAACGCTATCTACGCGGCACAAATATGTACCAATTTTTCGGAATGTGTAACATAAATTCAAAATATCGATGAGAAACGGATTGGGAGGAATCACATCTAGCCATTCGGACGAAATGCAATCGGGACAAATGGCCAGTAGCCGAAACGACACGTCTACTGAATTTACGAGAGAACGATACGTCCAACACACTCGTACATTACATTACTTTAGGCGCCCATAAGCGCCGACTAGTCACCATTTCAGGGAGAAACTAATATTTCAAAATATTAAACAATAGGTTTCCAAACTCAAAACTAATAAGTAGCAATTTTCAATAGCTTCTAGGATGATCTACTTTGAAATCAATGCTCAATTTTCTGGCTCAACTGATTTTTAACACGACCTTCGACAAATTTATCACTTTCCAACTTCGAATAATTATTAAGCAATCATAATATCTTACTAATTCAAACTTATATACCTGAATATATAAAGACTAAGGCAGCAGTAAAATATTTGAACTACACCTCTAAAGCTCAGGTTAAATAATTTATTATGAGTAACATTTTATAACAAAAAGCATTACACGTCGCACAGAAACTTTGTCAAATCAAATAAATAAAACGCATGGAAATTGTATTATTCTAGCTAAAAATAAAAATAATATCAACTTCTATCGGATTTGTTTTCAAATTTTCCGAGCTGATATTTTCATCCCAAATACATAAAAAAAACATGGTGAATGCATTTTTTTTCTGCATCATTTTTCGAACATAAAACTCAGCCAGAATTCAAGCCTTGATTACGTGTCATTCTTAAAGCCTCTCTTTCAAAAAGTTTAATTTTTGTGAACAGTATTTTTCATTAAAAACATAAACAGGATTCTAAAACAGGTCTCTCATGTTCGAAATTTCAGATTGGCTTTGTACCCTTTCAAAAAAATGTTCTCTCCAACCCTGAATGTCCCTTCTGCCACAATGTTGCGTACTTTCCAATCTGCCAGAAGCATACCACATACCATAAACTATTCTACCCCAGTAGTTCTCAACATCCGTTAACAGCTTCACCTTGCCCTTTGCAGGCGTAACAATTCGTATCATTTATCCACGTATTCGAAAGAAACTTGTGATCATATCAACTTTAAAAAGAATTTTACATTTGAGTGTGATATACAAATTATACAGTTTAAACTTTCTATAACGAAACTAAAGTGACCAAGCAACTTATTTTATCATAGAGTTTTTGTGAGAAAGAATTGATATACAATTTCTTACGGACCACTTCAAAAGCTCATCTAATTCTCATTACAAGCATTTATTTAACTTCATTTGTCTGTATGTAGTACGTTTAGGTCAAATTTAGAAAATTGAATTTGACTTTTTTCTTGTTGGAATTTGAAAAACAAACGTAAGTCAAATGGCAAAACAATATAGTATTATCTAATATTGTTCTAAATTTAATATGATAGATGCCACAAAATCTCCTTGATGAGGGTATCACAGGAAAGGATTCGACGAATAAAATACGATTGATTATGTGACTTTATTCTTAACCCAATATGGCGTATGTACCAAGATGGTTTCATTTCACAAACCCCTTGACCTAGTTATCAAATGAAGCTTTATAGGTGTCGACCTGCAATGATCAAGGAGTCGAATGAAATTCATTTTTATGCAATAAAATATGTCAACAAGAGTAACGTTGATGATTTGCCTAAAGAAATCTGTTTGAGGTCATGTTGACATATTTTATTTCATGGAAAATAAATTTCATTCAGTTACTTGATCGGTGCAGGTCGACATCTATAACGTATTCTAGACTACAAGTGCCAGCACACAAATGCTTTTAATATTGAACAAAATTTCGTCAAAAAATCTTGTGTTCTTTTTCATGTAGGTATGTGAAATCAATCAAATTAAAAATTCCTTATTGTTTCTGTGATATACTGCTTTGTAAGGTAAGCAGTAAAAAAGCGCATAGTTCCCTTTTGTCCATATCATTTAATATTTCCTTTATTAGCACCCGGACCCATATTTATAGAACGGGTATTTTGACAAACAACACCAGCCATCTTGTGATGGGTATCAAACTATCAAAAGCCTCACTGAAACGTATATATTACGACACAATTAGATTTTCCTGATTTTGGCGCTTAGACTACTGTCTATTTTTTTTTCATAAGTATAAATGATGTTTTTACCATTGTCTCACTATCTGCTTATTTTTAACTGTTTGCTATAGTTCTCCTTAGTTCTTGCACATAATGTTACAAAAAAATAATGGGTCCTTGCTTGATGGAGTGTAAAGATTATTGTAAAACTAAAAGTCAAATTTGTATAACAAGTTAATATTATTATAAACGCTCATCACCAATTCACTGACCAAGTATGTAACACTCGGATATTAGACGGAGCATCGAATAAATTTTACATGCACACATCCTACCATTAAATTTTAAACACATTCACATTTCCTTTTTTTATATGTGGTACGGAGTGCATTTGAATTTCCCATTCAAAGATGGCACTAAATGTTAAAGAAAAGTTTTTTTTTTTTTTTTAAATTGTGAGTTTTCAATAATTTATTTGATAGTCGAATTTGATTAATGAACTTTGCAAAGTAAATATTCAATTCATTGCTAAAAATCAATTCTGATAACTGAATTTATCTTTTAGAATTAAAATGAATTCATTTTCATTACACAATATTAAGAGAAATCTATAGCGTAAATTCTTTATAACGAACTTCTTTATTGCACAATACTCTTTATAGCATGGATATTGCTCGAAATTGGTTGGTTCACATTTTTAACTATACATTAAAACACTCTCTATACCGTAATAGTCATTCTCTATAACGAGAAATACGTCTCTGCTTGGACATCTGTGTACTTCTCTTGGTTAAGGCATCAATATACATTTTTATCGGCTTCCATTTTCCAAGAATAACAATTGTGTTCCTCCTATCTTTCGTTGTTTGCCATTACTGTCTTAATGGATACGAATGCATTGTCATAAGCCCACGCTGAAATTCAACTAGCGCTTGACGCAGCTAAATTATTATGCGAGTTTTCAGTACTTCATGGAAAAAATCCCACCTCAATACCTCATCTAAAGATATGGATATAATTTATGAACAAAACACAAATCAAGTATTGGCTTAGCAAAAAACGTTAGGCCGAAATAATGGCCTATGCAGAATAACAGAGATTTTGGAAATTGACGTTATGTATACCTGATTATAAAAATACAAATAGTGTATCTGTGCTCTTACATTGTCTTTTTTTAAAACTCTTTATAACGAAAGATAACAATCGGTACTTTGAACTTCATTATATAGAGTTTGTACATTGATACCCGGTACTACATGTTTTTATATACATTTTACCAACATTCTGTGTTTGGTTGCTCATATTGTATTTCATATTTTTATTCTATTAGGCTTGTCTGTGTTAGGTATTTGATTACATTTTGGGATTTTGTAGTGTCGTTTCATGGTGACCGGTATGGCTTTTTGTGCCTTTTAAGTAGCGTATTTTTGGCATCGTAGAAGTAGATGTTCAACTGTTAGTTGTATATTACAAGTCGGGCATAATGGTGAATGAATTTTTTTTAAATATGAGTTCCTGTTATATTTCCGTGTATCATATTCTTATTCGCGTAGTTTTTATTAGGTCTTTTCTGTTATCCAAACTGTGCCATCTTTCTGTATCTTCTTTAATAGTTATTAGGTAGTTTTTGGAGTTATTCGTCCATTTTTCCTTTCATAGTTTTGTTATTCTTTTTTTCTCAGTATTGTTTTCAGGTTTCATGCTGAAGTAGGTATGTAGTTTATTCTATCACAGCTTGAATCTTTTGCTACTCTATTTACTATTTTGTTTTCATCTATGGCTGTGGTCATAATTTCATGTATTTTCTCTTGAATACTTTGTAGAATCGTTTCTTTGCTGTATAGTGTGTTGATTTATCATACGTTCAATGAATCCATGCATATCATGTGCATTTTCCTGAATTCGGTGATCCTTATATGTTTCTCCCAGGGCTCTTAAGATACTGTATGTTTCTGCTTTGTTTGCAGATACTGTATTTGGAAGTCTGTTTTTTATAGTGTTGTTATTTTTATATATTGTTCCTCCTACTTCCTCATCAATTTTTGATCCATCTGTATACCTCATTTGGGCTTTTTCTTGTCTGCATATTTTTTTCGAATTCTTGAGTGTATATGTCTGATGTTGTTATACTTTCTTTTAAACTTTGTTAGTTCTAAAACTTGGAGTCTTCTCCGCCTATGGTTGCACTTTGTCTGTGTATTTGCTTTTGTATGAATAATTTCACATTTTATATCCGACTACCATACTTCGTTATATAAAACTAAGGAACCTATATCTTGCTGTTTTCTCACCTCAATAGTTTATTTTAACATTCAACACTAAAAGTTCCGTTCTAAAAAACACAGAAACAAAAATATCTACAGAAAAGATACAAAAGGCACGTGACTTGTTTTTATTCTACATTTGAGTGTATATTTTCTTTTAAACTCACAATCATTCTATAAATTTCCAGTAACATTCAATATAGAAAGATTGAGGTGAAAAATATTGAATAAACTTCGATACAAGGAAAATTTAATTTATTGACAATTGAATACTCATGTCATTCATTAAGTGATTGATGTACAAGGAAATAATTGAATATTGAGCGATCAAGCATAACCAGTCCAAATAATTTTAGATCGGCGACTTTATGAAATTTGGTAACTTCAGTATTGACTTTTTGAAAGTGAAGAGCATCTGAAAATCATCTATAAAGCTTCATCTTTTGCTAGAATTAATGATGCTACATGCTTGTCAAGGATTCTAATATTTTCCCAAGTATAACAATGTTACTAACTTTCGGTATGTGCACAATTAGTAATTTACAGACATTTAGTCGATACTTCAAATACTGCCATTTACTGGAACATTTCCACAATAATTTGTTCAATAGTAGCTTTTAAGTCATCAATGTCTGTCACTCAGGTATGGAGCACGAAATCTTTGACGAATCTCGATGAAAGCACAGGGAGTGTTGTCAGCAATCTAGCCAATGAATTGCATTTTCCCAGACTATACATCAAACTAGTGATGTGTTATCCAGAGACTACGGAAGCTAAAGACAAGATAACCTAACATGAACATATTCACTCTTGTTGATTTGTTTATTTATAACACTTTCAAAATAAAACGTCTAGATAAACTACTCTTTTCTGATAATACTGAATAATGCCTCAAAGATTCAATAATATAGTACATAAGAGTGGGTGCATCGGTCGTTTTCATCTTCATGTATATTGCATTTTCAAAAGCGACCTAGATACGACAAATCGGGGAATCACTTGGGAAAAAGGAAATAAACTCAATCATAGCATATTCTGAGAAAATTGTTTGCTTGTTGGAAATTGAAAATTAGCCACCTATACAAGAATCACAAAATGTAAGTCATTATGTGGTTTGGACACGGAACATGTAAATCCTGCCACCTATGACCTTCACCGTAATTGGTCAGCTCGAGCGGAGATCTCCCTCGCGCATATGACAATGGATGATATTCATTTGTGTAATTAATTTTCGCACATTTTTGTAATGATATTGTCAGGGAAATATGAAAACTGTGATCAGCCAAATTGCAGTTTTGTCATTGATTCTATTTTTTCTCCATTATTGTTGATTGAAATTGTTATTAAAACAACATTTCATGCAAATATTTTTTTGCTGAAATGATTGCAAGCAAAATAGCAGCGAAAAAATGTCACACAAAAAAGCACAGATTTCTCTGAGGTCCTAAATTTGATTATGGAAATACGATTAGAAACAGCAGGCTTGACACAGGGTTTTCTCTGTGATTCTGCAAATGTTTTTGCTGTAAATGCGGTTACCAGCTGTCAAAGCACCTGAATGTAGGTCGAAGAGAAAACATTCCATGGGAACAATTTAAAAAAGGAAAGTTTAGTTGAATTGAACCTTGAAGCACGCACTTAACGTCCTGGCAGGATATTGAAAATTTTACGCATCATTGTCACATTGAAGATAAGCGAACTAAACATATTTTTTACACGACTTATTACATCTATTTATGAACACGAAGTACATGTACATCTTGTGGAATCAAGCTTCTTCAGGGATCTTCTACGCCTTTTCATCTAAGTGGAATCACTCATCAATACTTTTCAAAGATTTTTCACATATCAATCCTTTCATGGTTTCTCTAATTGGAAGAGTATAAGCTACTTCAAATCATGTATCAATCCATTTTAGGGTTCCTTTAACTCAAAACGTACTTCTAAAATCATTTACCAAGTCTTTTAAAATGTACAAAGTTATTTTCCAATAATTTTTAGAATTTAGCTATCATGATATAATCGAATCATTTTTCGTGTGACTTGTGCGTTTGTCCGTCTGTGACAGGATCTTTTATCCAGAATGGATAAGACTAAGTTGAAATTGAAAAAAAAATTCTTATGATTCAAGATGTCCAAAGATTTATGATCTAAAATAAAAATCATTTTTTTATTTTATCTAATGGTACAGTAACAATGGATCTTGCATTATTCAAGGATACTAAAATGTTACTCATCTACTATTTTTTAAATTATTTCTGATATATGCTCGCCTCTCTAATTTCGAAAGAAAGTGATTTGAAAATCTGTAAATACCTCCAAATATATGTTTGACACTTTTGAGATCAAAATATTACAATACTATAGGACCAAGTTTTTCATGGTTGCATGTTTGGTCTACGCCATCTTATTTCGTGAGCGAAACACAAATTCGCCCCTGTTTTGACCGGACCGTATTATAAGCGTTGATGCAAATGTCCGAATAATTATATTTTAATTATTTCAAAAGTTTCGACAGGCTAAACCCTATTTTCAGCTGATGTGAATCTTGAGGATCACTGTGATACTTGATGAACAAATTTAATTGTAACTAGAATCATTAACTAAAGATGAACTAGCCTCCGAAAAAGTCCTGGAAAAAATTTAAATTAACTATTTGGACTACAAAGTATTTCTATCATTATACTTCAAACAATTTCCTGATTCCTCAAATTCATAAAACTTGTCGTCTATGCTAATTAAATTCGCCTAATTATTTTTCTCAATTAAGACAACTTCATTGCTGAGCCCAACAACACATTTTCGCAATGAGTTGTTCTTAATTCGCAATTTTCGATCACGTACCTAATTCGTACAGTAACAAATTGATCACGTACAGCAGTAGTAGACATTATGATTAAATTTTTTCGAAGAGTAGTTTAGTTCAAATTACTTTTCTTTTTAAAGGAGCTATTTATGCTACGATAAATCTACAAAGTTATAATTATTTGTATGATTTTTTAACTCTCTTGACGTTGTAATCAAGTGGAGTTTAAGTGCATAAAGGGTCGTTTATTTCACATTTTCTCCTTATCGTACTAACATGTAAATGTAAATAAGGGATTGAAATGATTACGGTATGTACTACTGTAGTATGTGCTTTTGGAATATAATCATAAAAAGGTCTATAATTTTACGTTTTGTTATTTCTACATTTTCTGTTCAGATATTTTACGATTATTTTTGAATGAAACTAGTATAGCACGAATTCAAATACTTGTAATAACAATGATATAATATTGCATTTAACTTATTGTACTCAATGCAGTAGAAAAGCTGAAATTTTGTTACTTAGGTAAACTAGACTAGATTCTACTTATTGTCGTTTCTATAGTTTCCCTTGAAACTTTAGACAAATGCTTGGAGTTATTCCGAATATGTGAGTTTTCTTCCATGATAAATGATCTGTCTCTTAAATATTTCTATCTGTTCATGTCACGAAGCGATCTCAAATGTATAGTGCTCTGAAAAAGCATATGATCTGCGAATAATAAAATATCCATCGTACAAGCTGAAATATTCATCTGACTTTTCCTACTGTTCAAGTATATTGGTCACTTTTTCATGAAGTATTTTGATGAAGCTGATAGCTTTGAAAATAATTTCAAAATAAGTGTTGGTGTAACACTTGCGATGTGAAGCGAGTACCATTGATGAAGGTTCACGAAGGGTCGAAGTTTATTACTTACCGAATGGATGTTGGGCTGAGCAGGATCGTGGTGGAAATGTCCTGAATGGCGATGGTGATGCTGATGGCCAGTGCTGGCCATGGCACAGAATAGTGATCACCACACTTCACACATCGCCTAGACATCGAACCCTAATCTAACTCGCTCACGACGAAAATGAGTTCCATCTCAGAGAAATATAAAACCACTAACTGTGAAATAAGCTCTTAATATTATCTTAATAATGTTCACGAGAAAGGAAAAGCATATTCTCGCAGCTAAAGTGTGTGACTTCCTCGTGTGTCTTGGGACATGTGTTGATGATGCGCGAAGAGAAACGTGCTTTGCGGACAATTGATGCAGATGTCTCGCGCTCGCGTCTGCGGACCTACTAGAATGTTTCACGCCTCGTCCACGCGCTCACGCTATCACGCGCATGAGCATCGAGGCGTCGCGATGTCAAAAAACACTCATTACCTAGCTCACGCACTTTCAAATTCACCACCCTTACTGCCAGAAGGACCCAGAAATAGAAACCACTTCATTGCTGCCTACAAATCAGAAATCTGTATAAGTTTACGGAATTTTCTGGCTCTTTCGGATTGTATTAATCATAGCAAGCGACTTACTAGATCTTAAAATTTTTCGCAATAATCATCGATGCCAAGAAAATTTTAAGAAAAAATTATATACGATGACTTAAGAGTGACATTTGTCTCCTCATTTGGATCGAAGATAGAATGATTTCAGTTCGGAATTATTCAAAATCATTTATTTTTGTTTAAGTCTGGCCAAACTTTGATTTATTCGGATATAACCAACTTCATTCTGTCTGAAATCAGTGACTCCAAATTAAGTTGAAAATGGTCCTAAGTATCAACTTGAAATAGATGCACCAGAAAATACCTGCATCCGTGCTCTCATTTATAATATTCACAAAATTCTGATCCATTTTATTAAGAAAAATATTCTCACGAAGTTAATGAACTGTGTACGATTCAATATTTTTCTTCTCCAATCTGATGCTTTGCTCACTCCTCTGAATAGGGTATTTTCATAGATCCAGTAGACCATTGCCAGCAAACCGAAAATGATTATGTCAAATTCCAAATTCAAAAAGGATTTTTTTTTAACTAAGATCCTAGCCTCATATGTTGGGATTAGTGCTCATTATCCTGGTACTTACAGTGATTAGGGTGCTGCCTAACACCATTCAATTAATTTGCGCTATAAGTGATATATGCGCGAGCTCAAATTCAGCCTGTTCCAGCATCTTTTTCATTCAGCATATTTTTGTCATGATCATTTGAGGTGGAAGTATTATTTATATACTAATACGTGAATAGAAAACTTTCCATCCCCTTCTTAAGCATAATGCATGTACGAAGGAATGTAAGATTTGGCATACTTTAAATCTAGATGAAGAAGGAGTGCAGAAAGCAGAAGTCATATACAGGATGTCCTATTTTAATTATATATTATTATGTAAAGAGAAAAAAGTGTACCCCTTTTTAAGTATAATGCATGCACGAAGAAATGTGACATTTGGCATACTAATAAAGTTTATATGGAGAAGAGATGCAGAAAGCGAAAATTATGTACCCCTTTTTAAATATATTGCGCCCACAAAGTAATGTGAGATTAAGCATACTTGAAATTTATATTGAGATGCAGAAAGTTAAAATAATACACACGTTTGAAGAGAAAACGTTGTACCGCGCTAACGAAGGAATGTGAAACTTGACATTCTTGAAGTTTATATGGAGGAGTGCATAAAGCTAAAAGTGTATACAATGTGTCCTTTTATAATTTACCGCTGAAAACGATATTATTTTTAGTTGGAATATATCGAGAAGTATGCATTGAATGGAAAAAAGTCTGAGGTCCCCGGAGGAGGGAAAAAACCACTTTTTATTATAGATTCGGATAGAGCGTCGAATACCAAGTTAATTTTACCTTAAACCTCCTGGGATGGAGAGTTGAATTTAATAACGCTTGAACTCAGCAATATTATGAATTACGGTCAAATTTCGACCACTGGGCACTGGGCGACCACTAGTTATTATTATTATACGAGAAGCAGATAAATCATTTTCAGGATTCTTGAAAAACAGTTGAATTGTATCATGGCCATTTGAAGTAAAACTATCAATTCTTTGATGCATCAAATAAAAATCTGTTCCAGGATACATATATTAGAGAAATACATGCATTCATGTAAAAACGAGCCAAAATCATATTGCTTATGCTTCTTAGAAAATATTCAAATAAAAACCATTGTCTGAAATTTATCATAATTTTGATTGTCAGAAAACCAGGACAAGAACTTTGCACAGTTGTCGAAGTTTCCTAATGACATAATTTTCCTGAGGCGACGGAAGCAACAATCTCCAAGACCACAAACGAAACTTATCACTCATAAATTTTGAAATATTACTAAAACAATTTGAGCTATAATATTAAAAAATTGAATAATTATTTCTATTTGATAATTCACTTGTTATTAGTAGAATAAAGTTTGAAGTGAAGAAAGAATTGATCAACAGGTACAAAAACCCACATTATATGCAGGAATCGAACCCAGAGCTCTAGCATTCACAGTGTGAATTTTTTATTGCTCTAAACCATTTGAAATATTGCTATCTCGTGGATAATACTATTTATGATTGAAACTTCAATAAACAATTTATTTATAAATCATTGTTTTAAAGAACTCTTCTACTTGCTCTACTCCAACAAATCAAAATTGAAAGAAGAATCTTGAATGACCCCATGTTAAAAAAAATTATCAATATCTCTAGTATTTTGTGTGATATAATTTTTGTACACTTGAGTAACTTTTCGATAATTCCGCCTAAAGGAACGAATACCAGGGTGGCGGTCTGTCACCGACTAGAAATAATTAGACGTATAATTAAGTATCGTCAATATAATTTGAAAATCGCCTTTTCTCGAATGAATGAACAAGCTTTTCAACTGTGAGATTATTAAATTGATAAATATACTCGTTTTAATTATGTGATCTGTCCACCCCTGTATTAAGTGTAATATATGAATACATCCGCTGTATGTATGTCAACCCTCATATAATATATTCTAAAGCCTAAATACACAACTATCTAGATTAACAGAGCTCTTATTTAAGCGAAATTTACAGCGGCTATGTGTTGGGCTCTTTGCTTTCAGTGACACCAACATTTGAACAAATGTTACAATATAAGTACCCTTAAAATAACAAGTGTCGAATATTCCAATATACTAAATATATTCATCACATTAACCAAATTTCATACACCGTAATAGCTATTATTAGACATCCATTCATTATTTTCCATAATAACAGAAATTCCACTAAATATCAAACACTTCTGAAGCACTAGTCCATGGCAAATTGTTTGGTAAGATTAGTTGTAAACTATCCACAGACAAATTTCTTTATTGAGAAAAACAACGTGAAAATAGAGACGAACCAATTTAGTGATATCCACAGCCATATTGATTGCTCCATATTTTGTTTCAATATTTCAAGTGAAAATGAGAGCTAGTAATAATCACAAGTGCTCCAGAAATTAGGTTGTTGTGATCAATATAATTTATTTGATAATGAATAATATAGTTCAAAACCATAAATAAAAATATTTGTTTAATTTGAAAAAATGAATGTATCGGTGAGTTTACGCACGACTGAAGCGAAACTTCTTACGTTTTCTATATAAATGTATAGTAGAATCACTATCTGGATCTCTTTATCTTCCTGTCTTTCTATTACTTTCTCTACCCAAATGAAACAGAGCATTGAATAAACTGAAAATATTATTTAAAATATCAAGTAATGAGATAGACATTGTAATTTGCATGTTTATTTAAATCAATTTGATGATACTTTAGTATTCGACGTTTTAGATGGGGACCCATCTTCAGCTTAATGCGATGTTCAAATATATAGTAACATCGTAAAGTAATAAATTTGACTAATGTAATAGAATAACATTACATTACTCATAACATGTTAACGATGCCAAAAGTCTTATTCGTACTAGCTGGGAACAACTATTTGCGACCCTTATTAATGAAAGCGGATTCATCTCAATTGCCTAACCAAATTTTTTTAAAGATCTGCTTAAATTATATATTATATAGTATCTAGTCATGTTTTTTTTTCTTATCTCTAGTAAATTTCTAGCTGGAATAATAGACATATGTCGGGTATTATCTACAGTTATAATTGTGTCAACAATTATAAATGAAATAATTAAATACAATGTATCACCCTCTATGAACTCTCCAGAGAGTAATGGAGATGAGATCTTTGAGACAAAGATTGATACTAAGTACAATACACTGTAGCAAACCATACACAACACTAACTTAGTCACATTACTCATCACAATGTTGGCCCTAGTAGTCCCCATGTATATGATTATTTTATAATTTATGTCTGATATATTTAGAAAATTTAGATACATTTTATATTTCATACCTGAAATGATGTCCTGTTGAAATTCCAAGAAAAGTCAATCTTCAAAAAGGACTAGGCTAAGCAATTGGGATGAGTCCGCACTTATTAATAAAACATGTAGCTGTTCCCAGCTAGCTCGTAGCACGATTAAGACCTTTAGCGGAGCTAGTACGCTATGACAGGAGTCCACCAAATTTGCACTACCTATCCATCTTTCTATTTAATCAAATTCCTGAGTTCTCCAAGCTCTTTTAAAATATTTAACAAATAGATAAAAATATAGATATTCATATCTATATTCATATTTTGAATATGAATTGATTGCTGATATATTTTAGATATAATTAACACAATAAAAAAATAAAACCTACAAATTAAATAAGATATTACGTTTGTGCACGTATTTACTGTAAGGCAGACGGATGCAGACTATTTTCTAATATTTCGTGTCAATACGTCTATTCACGCAGCCCACGAGAGTATAGGTATACGTGGCCGCATGGATGCGCTTGCACTGGTATGACGTCCTAACCCAAATCCTACGTTTGAAAGCTACAGACAACTATAATGATCCATTCATTTGATCCAAATACATTTTGTCTGTTATTACAATTTCACATTTGAAACATTCATGCCACAGGTAGGAAAATAATGAACAATGAAGAAAATCGCTTGCAATGTAGTCTATTCTGGCATTGTTATCATGATTGGTATGGCTTGTTTTTCACCTAATGTTTCACTTACACTTGTGGTAGTCCTCTTCGCCAATTTTATTTCATTGAAACATAAGATAATGCATTCCTTAGTCCATAAATTTATGGTCTTTAATTGAATGCCTAGTCAAATGGTCAAGGATTCAAAAGTTTGTATTTTCAAGCAGAATTTATTCAAAAGTGGGCTGCATCTGTAGTTTAGATAAATTATGACCTCTTCTTTCTCATATTTCAATCACCCTTACGATGAGAATTTTCAGAATTCTCATTGAAGAGGGTGAAATACTCTTGAGTGGTGAGTGGCGAGTGGCGTGGCTTTGAAATTGAGGGGGTGTGGAAATAAGGTTAAACGTGATATGGTAGTGGAGTGGTATCGTGCCAACGAGGGATGCATGCCAATTTTTCACAAAAGTCTTCTGGCTAAGACATTCATTCTTTTCATTGGCATGCAATTTGAAAACACGGATTTTTACATTTTTTTTTCAAGTTCACGCGATCGTTTTGGTCTGTTGCGAATTGCATGTCTGTCAGTACTAGGCTTCAAATCACTCTCAGCTATTCCACGTTACAAAGGCATGCAAAATGCTGTCACGGAAAAACCCAATTTTTTTTTCAATATAATTCGAATTTGCACTATGACCAAAATGCTTTTCATCTTTCTTATCAAGGAGTCTAATTACCACGCTACTCACGCGGCTTGCTTTGGAGAACATTTTGAAAGCGCCACAGATATTTGCGAACCCCAGATGGAAAAAAATAAGATCTGATCAACTGTAATCAAACCAAATATACTCAGTCACAAATTGTCAGTTTCCCTATGCGAAATTTTGCAATTCGATTTGAATACTTATTAATAAACATAAAAATGCAATGAGAGCTTCGACGAGAGACTAAAACAGATTAATCCGTGGGGGAGGGGGCAAGATCTGTTAGTAAACATTCAAAAAATTAGCTAATTCTTCAGTTTCTAATTGCTTGTTTTGTTATCAAAGATAAATCAATTCAAATATTCTTTTTTGAAATATGGCTTCCAAAGCTTTGTCAGTAATATTCATTAAGGATCCAAATGTTCGTTTGTGTCCGATTAATAAAGAGAGCTAGTTATTTATTCAAATTCCTTTTTAGAACTTTTGAAATTTCTCGTTTGAACTCTTGTTTCAGTTTTCAGTGTAAAAATGATTGTTCAAATATTAAAAACAGCAAAAAAAGTTTGAAACAATGACATGAAACAAAAGTTGTTTAATAATGAACAGTTAATAAAGCACCGAATAAAAGTAGAGTATGTTTAATGGGAACTATGAAAAATAAATACTTATGATTGATGGGGCACTTACAATCAGCATGTACAGGGTGTTTGTTCGAAATCAATTGGAAGTATTATTAATTATAGAAAAAGGCTTCCTCTATAAATGAATATGATTGACGAACATATCACAAAAAGTTATTTCAATAATGTTCATATTTTATTTCCAATATTTTTGAAACAGAAACTGAAAATAGGTGTATTATGAATTTAGCTTATCCCTTCCTTGAGTGATATTCGTGACCGCGATTTCCCCATTCTCGATATTTTCATAAATCTTCACTTTTAGGGATGCGAAATTGAATTTATATCGAATGTTGGGCTGAAAGTAGATTCTATCAGTTAAAACGATTAATTTTTCTCAAGTTACTGAGCCTTACCGACAATTTTGTTGTATGTCAAGACCCAGGATTATAATTTGATGCAAATCATTAGTCAATGTAGTCCGAAGTTCATATTATATTTGATGATAATTTATCTTAAAATGGGACGTTCCGAATAATACCCTTAACTATCTGCAGCTTATGTTCACTAGTTAAATTCTGAAGGATTATATTGCTTATAACAGAAAATCAAACTTATGTTGTGCACTTTAAACTATGAATATTTTAAGCTATGCTGGAAAGTTTAAAATTGATTGTTAAACAGTGATGGTTTTTTTTGTACTAGAGATATATTTCATAGCATAACTTTTCATAAAGCTAAAATATGTACTTAGCAACAAATATTCTACTGTACCACTGTATAATACTATAGTGTGTAGCAAGTAACGTTATTAATTGCTATTAATTATTGAAAACAAACAAGATTTGCAAAATGCATGGCATATACATAAAACAGATCAATGAGTTAATTTGGTTCACTGTCGTGCGAAAAACTTTCACCTTACGCATCGTTTGCGATGCATAAAGTACCCCTTTTACGCACGACCGTAAAAAAATATATTGAGATGTTGAGAAGAAACTTTTATTTTAGCAGTAATTATCGAATTTATAGAGTCAATTATTATATTCCTAATAGAATTATTTCTGCAGTTATTGAGAAAATTTCGTTTGCTATTTTGTATAGTCCATTATTTCGTGCTTAACATCGAGAACAATAGATACAAATATTCAGAATATTGCAGGTCATAGCAGCATACAATTTCAATAAGGTTCATTCACTCTCATCACTAAATTTTCCGTCTAATGTAATCTTCTGTAACACCCTATATCGATTTAATAGATGTGCAGGTATAGTACCTATTGTGTACGTTCCAAACTGTTATAGATTGATGGTCAAATGACTGATTAGTTGATTGTGGTTATTGATTGCTCTAGTTTTGACAATTCTGTATTCAATTCGATCAAGAGACAATTGAATTGAAAAATGGTTCAGCAGTAATTCCTACGGGAGAATTTTGATTGCTTTATCATTGCAAAAAGAAATCCAGAAAAACGTAAATTCTCTGGGATATAAAAGAATACGAAATAAAATTTGAAATAGTTTTTTTATATTTAATTTAATTGTACACACCTAGTTCAGTAATCTGTTCTCAAAATTATTCTGTCTTTATTTTAGGTGTTCAACAATTCGAAATGATATTCTTAAGAAACTTTTTGACAAAATCAACTCTAATTTTATGTGATATGGTTAAGTTGTACTTTAAATTCCTAATTCTATAAGCCTCCGATCAGCACATAATACACGGAATTACAGATGAAAGAATGAATAGCAAAGAAATGTAGTTTTTTTCAATGAAAGTTTTTATTATATATAACTACATGTTCAATAAGAGATATAAAAATAAAAACAGTTTATTATCATCAAATATTGCTTGGAACTACATATAATAAAAATATATATATAATAAAAAATCAAAAATTAAATATATTTTTTGACAACTGCGAAGTTATTCAATTCCAAATAAAGTTTTTAAAATTTTCTGCCGATGTCCAATAATTTATTTCATTTATCTTTGGTTTTGCACCACATTTGTACGAAATTCAGAAATGTGGTACTACTGCAAAATGAAAATGAAAATGCACCACTTGTGGACCATGTGGTACAATTGTACCATTCAATAGCACTGACCGTGAATGTGTATCGACTATCGACCGACAACGCGGCGGCTGCGCAAGACCGCCACCTGTATGCTGTGATGAATAGGTATATCAGAAATTCAGAGACACGGTATAAAAAGAATGGTATTGTGACTTCCTGCTGCGGGCTGTACGAAAAATTGTAGCATTTGGCTGCACCGTTCAGGGTTCGCCGGTAGATTCGTACGCAGCCCGTATTTTCTAAATACACATATTATATAAAACTCATAGCAGGCGGGCAGTCACATGGTACTGTGACGTAACTTGGGTGCTATCTGTCATTCTGATATTAAACGTACGAACCTTGCAGCGAACGCCTGAACGGCGCAGTCAACTGCTGCGTATTTAAACGGGAGTCACTATACCATTCTACCTCTCGCTGCGATCAGAATCAACCAACAGCGCAGTGAAGCTCAGTAATGTGAAAAGGAATCCTGCAACTGGATAAAGATTTAAACATTAGAATAAATTAGTTGCACAATGCATAAGAAATAATTGATAATTTTCGATAAAAAAGTTAAACTATTTAAAGCATAATAGTCGACGTTATGCTACACAAATATAAAAAAAATGGGAGAAAGGCATTTTTGAGGCTATTCTTGAAACTTTAAATTTTACTTAGTCTATTCAATAAATTTAATTTTTTGTAATATTCCTTTAGTAGGACAACGAATATCAAACATATCCAACTGAAATTCATCAAAATAATTACTCTAGAAAATTAATTATACTCAAAATATGTGCTACGTGCCTTAGAGAGGTGCGTAAAAAGGCCTCGTTGCTCCCAGGGTAGCCATAGGTATTTTTCAGGCTTTGTGAACTAATTCCGAACACTACCCGTGGCGCCACGTAGTTGTCTGCTCGTCTGCAGGGTGCACAACAACGAAAATACCTGGAAAGAAGGGTGTTGGGCTGGACGATGTAATAAGGAACAATGTTACGGTGAAATGAACTTTTACATCAACCAAGTGGTCGACCTGGTCAACAAAAAACTTACCAACAGAGGGGAGATTCCACTCTGTCCAATAAAATAGCAAGCTATTAAATTCAACAGATTAGCAAGATAATTAATAAACACAATAATAAACCACATAATCTGAAAGTGGATTTACTAAAATTATTGTAGATGAATATAACTAATAGATGTTCCATTGATTCTAATGTACAAAAACTTATTATAACAAATAGCAGAAGTCTCGTGCTTTTAGAATAACACGTTTTGAGGGCATAACGCAACCTAAGAATAAAACAACAAACAATATCACGCCTATACGCCTGTGCCAAAATCAGAGATGTTCACAAAGTATATGGTAGTCAAAAGGGCCTACCCGAGTCGATCTAGTTTTACAATTCGACGTATAGCGCCTTAATAAATCTACTGCGTAGTAACAGCTGCTTCCAATTCGCGCACAGCGGGTAAAATAAATGATAATAACTACTCCTTAGTCCGGCCCCAAATTTACTAATTCTATGGGAACCGAGATTTCTATTGACCGCCTTTTCAATTGTACAAAATATATATATCGGATCTCAACTTCCAAACGAGTAATCCGCATCAGATGTAGATTTTATTTTATATCATAATATAATATTTGAACACTCCGACTTATAAATTCTGCATATGGTATCTGACTAACACAACAGCCATGCCTCGACCGAGATTCAAACCTGGGACACTGGTTTAGGCCGTTTAATAATTCATAACAAAAGAGTTATGGGAATTTCCCTGAAAAAAATGTTGATTTCTTAGTAAAATCAGTTCATCTGTTTATTACGGTTGACTGTGAAGCCTGAAGGAACAATTTTTCACAGGAAAAATGAGTGTGAAGTAAATCATGAATATTATAAAAACAACATGCGTTGTTACGTATCCCAATGCCCAAATGGTTTCAGCGGTGACATCACATTCATGAACAGCGTTTTGCGAGCGCTTACAATTTTAATGTGTTCATTACCTGTGCATACACTATACACATTCTACCATTGAATGTAGTGAATAACTCCCGCTTTTGATTAACAGCGCTTTTGTGTTGAGACCGGAGTTAGAGTATGTGCTGTGCACCGGAATCCGGAATCCAAAGATCAGATTCATCATTTCAAACGAGGGATGACAACAATTGCTAGAATGCTACCTAATAAACTCTGCTGCTTCTTTGCTACTAATAGACATTTCTGATTCACGTTATACGTTTTTTGCTTCAATCTATTGTGGCGAAATGTATGTGGGTTGTTACAGAATTAGTTGAAGAAGTACATTAGTTAGCTTTTTTTAATGAATCTTGGAATGGAGCGTAACAAGTATATCATTTGAAAACAAAATTAACTAAAAGATAAGTTGTTAAAAATCAAATTATGTTTCACGGACAAACTTTAAAGATCACTTTACCGTGTTCTGCATATCTTTTTTAATAAAAGAGTTTGATTCGAACATCAAAAATACCCATTTACAGAAACGTTCATGCAAAGGGACATCTTGGAACGGTCCACCTTTGGTAAATTAAAACGATATACTATGAGCAGATCGTGGTTAAGGTCTTGTTTTTTTTATATATAATTATAATAAAACTCCACCTTCCCAAAGTGCCAACAACTACTATACCAAGTTTCAACTTAATTGGATGAATGATACACGAACAAACAATTACAACTCGTGCTCCACTTGACGTATGTTGATGGTACTATAGTAAAAACCTTCACGAAAGTGCCACCAACAACTATAGAAAGTTTTAACCCAATCGGATGAACAATGCTTGAACGAACAGCCTATGTTACTTAATGAGTAGTTTTTGAGTTTATTCATTACAAACAAAAATACAAATCTTTTATCTTTATATATTAATATGGATTGAGAAATTGAAGCTTCTTAAAAAGATTGGCTGAAAAAACTGAATAACTGAAATCATAGTAGGATTTTCGAACTCTGAAAGATAATATAATGCTAAATAGATGAAATTTCATCATCTCAAATATAGACAAAAATCATCTAAAGTTAAAAAAGCAGCAAAGTTGTCCATCAATATATAATTTATTAAATTATAGACACAAATATTATTCTATTTATCCGATAGAAATAAAATCAAACAAATAATGTTTCAAAGCTATTTTCTAGCTCAAAATTGTCTTTTACTTGTACTAATGCGCACGAAACATTATTTATGTGATTCATTGTGAATGACATGACTACTCTACAATAATAAATGTACATAAACCTAATTGTTTCTATATTAATCGTAATTTAATTGGGTACATTAAACATTGGTTTATCATTTTTGTTGTAGATCCAAGCAGATAACGTACTGTCATCATGAAAATTGAGAAATTATTGACCAGCCACCTTGGTGTAGAAAATTGTCAAATGGTAAGTGCATTTTTCTTCAATCCCCATTCTAAAGGCAATTAATCGATAAGGCAATAAATATTTATCAATGCTGCAGTCATTCGTAATAAGTCAACAGAGACTTCCTCGACATACTCGATCCATCTGTGGTCTTGTGGTTATCTAATTGAAAGAAAAACACACTTTAGAAGAAAAGAGCTATATATTTATCATTAATAACAAAATTATTTCTTGAATTATTTGAAACAAGGAAATTTAGTCAAAAGTTTTAGTATTTCTTTTCACTCTACTGTTTCAGCTCCACGTGGACCATCCTCAGGATTAAAAAGAATATGTTTAACGGTGAATGAAAAGCATAATTTAATTTTCTTATAACTCTTTTCACTCCTGAGAATGATCCTGATGGAACCAAAACCGAAGATTTTTTTTTTTTCGTGGTTGAATTATATTATTTTAATAACTTCATTTAATTCACCAGTCACTGTCATCAACCATATTTCTGCCTCTTATATTTTTGAATAGCCTTATTTAAAAAAATCAAATAACTTTTGAATATTGAATAGTTCTAATTTGCCATATTTGATACATTCTCGTATATTTTACCACTCGCAAGCGAGAATCACACGCAGTTTGCTGTCGACCTCTGTTATCTAAATTGAATTACTTTGTTGCATCTTACATCAATCTTAATCAACACTATCGAACATCAAATTTCTGATCTGCTTTATTATCACATTATTGAAGTCTGCATTCAACTTTCGCTTATTACATTGCTATAAATTATATAGCTCTGAAATAGATTATTATTAAATAGATACTTTGTATATCATTCTTATTTTGTAAATTATTTTAAATATAATGTATTACTGATATATGAAGGATTATAGTTCAATTTTTCAACAAAAAATGTACCAAGCCAGTGGAGTACGTAAATATTTTTTTCTGGGGCATATTTTTGAAATACAATACAAAGTTCTAATTTTTTGAATAAAACTTATAACTGGAAATGACTCTAAAAATTACATTTTTTTTTTCATTTCAATGACAAAATTTATTTTCTTTGTGCTGGGTACAACATGAGAAATCTTACAATTCCTGTATTTTGTGTTAACAAATTACAATGAATGCATTAATTCATGCTATATAGTAATTTACCTTCATATTCTAAGATAGCATAAAACAATTGAAATTAATTAATAATGCCGTGGAAAACAGAAATCATCGTTTATTGAATAAAAGTGACAGCTAGCTAAGTAATAAATCAAATTAAATAATTAATTTTTTTTTTTGCAAAGTTCGCAAAATATAGAAAAAAGTATTCTAATGAAAAAAAAAATAGATGTGCTTATAATTTATAGTAAAAAAATTGAAAATAGTTTACTTGTCTGTAAAGAGTATTCAAACACTTGTCCACATCGACGGCAACCAAATAGGAAATCATTTAGAAAGCTGGAAAGCAATCTCAGACAATATAATTTATTTGAAAAATCAAGAACTGAATACGAAATTAATTTAAATACAGCAATAAATGTTTTGACGGCAGTAGAAATTAGACCTTCTACGAACATGACTCTAAGACTCAGCATATGCAATAATTTAATGTTTTATATTTTTTCAAATATTCTAATTATATTATTTATTGAGTATTTGAAAATATAAAGATAAGAAAGCATTGGAATTGAATATTTGTCTCGCAGAACACAGTAAAAATTTTACGTTATTCAAAAAAAATATATATATATATATATATATTATATATATATATATATAATACGATGTGATTTTGTGTTTGATCATATATATCATTGGATATATATAATCAAACACAAATTTTCATCGTTCCACAGTTAATCGTTTTGGATTTACCCAAGAGATTCTAAGAATCTGTCAAGTAAATTGCGCTTTCAGCCAAGTCGGTTGCTATGGAAACAGTAGGCCATTATTCTTATACTACAACATTCCTAAATACTGATTTTCAAAATTCTACAACTACCAACAGATCTGAATTTATGCGCAAAATTAAAAAATAAATTCCTACTGAAGTGCACTTCCGGTTCAGTCTATTGTTATGAAAATAGGAGGCAATCATTCAGATGCTGCAGCAGACTGAAATATCAAATTTCAATATTCTACATCTGATCGTTTCGAATTTATGCGAAAAATTCCATAAGACTGTCAAGTAAAGTGCACTTCCGGCTCGGTGGATCTCAATAAAAATAGGATATGAGCATCTAGACGGTATAATCGTCCTAAATACTGAATTCTTACAATCTACGTTCAATCATTTTGGATTTATGCGAAAAATTCAAAAAATGTTTCGAATAAAGTGCTCTTCCGGCTTAGTCGATAACAATCATAATGCAAAGTGTACAACTAGATATTATAAAAGTGCCCAATACAAAATTTAAATATACTACGACTGATAGTTTAGAATTTATGCGGAAAATTCAAAAAGTCTGTCATATAAAGTGCACTTCCGGCTCAGCCGATTGTTACAAAAATAGAAGATGACCATTTAGATGCTACAGCAATTTCAAATGCTAAATTTCAGTATCCTATGGCTGATCATTCTGAATTTATGCGAAAAATTAAAAAAAAGTTTCAAGTAAAGTGCACTTCCGATTTAGCCGATCGCAATCATAATGCAAGATGTACAACAAGATATTATAGAAGTTCTTTAGACGAAATTTCAATATGCTATGGCGGATCATTCTATATTTATGCAAAAAATTCAAAAAAAGTTTCAAATAAAGTGTACTTCTGGCCGAGCCGATTCTTACAAAAATAACAGATAATCATTTTGATACAACATCAAGTTCAAATACTGAATTTCAACATCCTACGGTTGATCAATCTGGATTTATTAGAAAAATTCGAAAAAATGTTCAAGTAAAGTGCACTTCCGGTACAGATAATTGGAACCATAATGCGAGGTTCACAACTAGACCCTATACCAGTCTTAGATACAAAGTTTCAACATTATACGTTCAGCCAGTTTTGAAATTTGCGAGCTACGCACGCACGAACGCACGCACGAACGAACGCACGATCATACGTACCGACATCAAGCCAAAAATAGTCAAAATGGATTCAGGGATGCTCAAAACGGATATATCCATCCAAATCTCGATATGTGAATTTTGTTGGTTTCACAATACTTCCTAGTACTTTGTACAAGTGAGTCAAAAAAAAAAATGTCTGATTGAAAAAATAATAACATCAAATATCAAAATGACAGATATGAATATTCAGTGGCCAAAAAATTGATTATTCCCGAAAACTCTAATTTTTGCCTCATGAGAACCTCTGTCTCAACCAACTGTACTCATTTTGCATGATTTTTGATTGGAGGTAGAAAGATCTGAACGAACGCATTTCTTTTATTTGAAATTATTTTTAAATAAATATTTCAACATGAACTGAAAGCCTATAAAGTGTTTTATTAACTTTAAATCATTAGAAAAAATTACATGTTATCAATTTCAATGGACAAACTGTATTCAATTGAAAAAATGCAATTAAGGCATAAAATCCAGTTCTCAAATTTTATAGCTAATTTATTAAGATTTACTTGCAAGGAATACACCAAATTAAAAAATACGAAGCCCATTATTGAGCACATCACTAATAATTCTTACTGCTGCAACCGCAATATGTACAGAAACTGAATTTTTCCGATACAAATGTGAGTACTCAAGTAAAAATATCGACGCCACTGTATCTGCAAATAAAATTATATATCAATTTAAATAAATATTCATAATTTAGAGCAAGTGTAAGTTAAATACGTTGCCCCACAAATCAAATGATTTCACGACACTGTAACATTCACTAGAAAAAAAAAGTGACGAAACATTTTCTACCGACCGAATGGCTACAAACTTGTAACCGTTATTATCTTGAAAGAATTTTATTTCTAGAACTTGGAATAACTAAGGTCCAAGCTTTTATTTGAAAAAATCTTTTTGTAATTTAATTGCTGGTCGCATAATGGAGCTCAATATTTTACAATTATTTTTTTTGCTATGTCAATTTATAAGATAAATGTCATTTGTTTCTGTCATCAATGCATTTATTTTCATTATTGGCGAAGAAAGACAAAAAGAACAAAAGATTTGCGGTATTTTTGTAAGAGTTCTTTTGCAAACTATTTAGATAACAACGCAATGTTTCAAAAAGCTCGGTCGAGGTAATGTAATAAGAATTTCATTCTGAAAGCTCACATTGAAATTGAACGCAAGTTCGTTTACAAATTCAATAGCTGATTTATTTTCCTTTGAAAAATTTAGGTAGTGTCATCTTCCAGCCTCTTATTGAACTACATAATTGGTATAGTAGGCGATTACATAACGTGGTAGTTTAGTATTTTGATCATAGATGGTAGCTGTAGGATCATCTTAAAAATAATATTCATATATCTAGATTTTCTCTAATATTTAGGGATTTAAATCTTATTTTATTGCTTTTATTGTACTCCTTGTGGTCTTAAGTTACACATCTGTCTACATAGCGAGATATAAAGTGAGAACGGTTCGCAATTTAGACAAGCGCCTTCACTCATGGTCAAATTAACGAAGAACATGTACCTCGCTTGTTTTTATGGTACATTAAAAACTGGTCGTGTCCTTCTCGGCGTAAGTTCATTTTCGGTCCGTCACAAAACGAACAGCAGTTTCAACGATCCAGTAAGATTTAAACGCGGAATATTTCTCCAAAATATAGTACTAAAACAGAGATTTACCGACGATATACTAAGACCTGGGGTGAAACAAAGAGATCGCCTATACCGGGATTCAAAGTATACAGAGAAGGCGGTATATTAAACTGGACATGGCGGCTACTAGTGTTGTTGTGTTAGATAGGGGAAATAATACAACGTGTACTATCAATTTACACGGTAAGAATCTATTTACATTATGTAATTATGTGCATGTTACATTTCCCACATTTGACAATAATTACATGCTTGCGATTCATTGTTTTTCTTTTGCACTTAACCTTCATTTTTTATAATTTGAGTAATTGTTTCCTATTTTTTTATGTCTTATTGTGTAAGTAAGTTAATAAACTTTTACTGTTTTACGTATTATTCACTTATTTTTACTGTCATTGTCATTGTTATACAAGAATGCTGGGAATGTGATGAAAAACAAGTGTAATTTTTTTTGTAAACAAAAACAATTTCAGGTGCGACTGTTGTTTCATGGCGTGTTAATAATCAGGAGCAGTTGTTTGTGAGGTAAAATAGAATTCTAGTGAAAGATATTCAATGTTACTTGGATTATTTTCTCATTTTTAGCAAACAAGCTGTGTTTGATGGCAAGAAAGCAATCAGAGGTGGAATTCCTTTCGTATTTCGTAAGTAATTTTTTTTATTTCAATACATATAATTATTAATTAAATTATTCATCATCAGCACAATTTGGACATTGGTCATTTGGACCTCAACATGGTTTTGCTAGAATCGTTCGCTGGAATTTGGAAAAAGCTCCAGAAAGGTTGCCAAGCGGTGATGTAGAGGCTGTGTTTTCTATCATGGACAACGATTTCACTCGGTCCATGTGGAATTATTCGTAAGTCATGCTAAAAAATGATCACTTTGAAATCTAACTGGACTCTGCTCATAGATTTCGACTGACGTATCGATTAATATTGCGCGAGAAAGAACTACATTTCAATATTGCAGTTTATAATCCAAGTAAAGATTTGACATTTAGTTTCAATATGTTACTGCATACGTATTTCAAAGTGCCTGATGTAAGACGTTGCCAAATCACTGGCTTACACGGCTGTACTTTTATTGATAAGGTAAGAAAATTATTCATGAAATTCACTTTAATTTAAAAACAATAACTGAAGTATGAATATCTAATACACAAGACTGAATAATCCAAAATAAAAAATTAATTTCAAATTCATCAGTGATACTCACTTAAATCACTAGAATGTATGCTTTTTATTCATTCAAAATATGGTAGAAAATCTATTTGGCCCAAAGTTGACGAAATATTGAATAATACTTGCACGTGACGTTTTAAGATGGCTGATTGTGGATAAACTGATCAATGTAATATTTGAATTATTTCTGTAAAAGTGAATCAATATGGGCACCTTTATAGCCTGATACATTCAGTGTATCCGTCTGTACTGATATTTCTCAATATTCTTTGCGATATTTCTACAATGCAACGTAGAGCCGTAAAGAACGCTTGAGTTAAAAAGTTAAAAAAATTATGTCTCCTGCACATTTATTAATTTAGCTATTCGAGTTTCGATTTCCTCTTTTTCCTCAATATATTTTATAATGAAAAAATGCTAATGACGTATCGTACGTCCGTAAGATGTGACGGAATCATAAGGCGCCGTCGACGATTTCTACATGCTTTACTATGTATAGTATAGCAAAGTTTTCCTCTACATCTTTTAAGCTTAAAAGTTTTCCGAGGGCCCTGCAATTATGTCGATTTCATACAGTTCAAAGATTAATAGCTGAACCACTTCTAGAAAATCGGGTCAATTTTTAACGTTTTTTAATCGAATTTTGCAATTGATGTATGGTAGAATTACAAAGGGATAAATGGCATATCCAATGAGGTATATAAAAATCTAAAAAATGAACGAAGGGGCAAATTTGGAAATAAAAGAAAAAACATATTGTTTTGAATTTAATTCTCTATCAAATAGCTGAAACAGTTTTTCCATAGAAGCTACCACCTGGTGTCCAGGTTAATTAGCAAAAGCTTGAAATTTGTAATTTTTCCACTTTTTTTAACGATTTATTTAAATTTTAAATTGCAGTCAATATTGAAAAAAGTTTCTTATCGAGGCGCATTCAACGAGTTGTATATTGTAAGGAATCTCATTACTAAGAATACCTGGATAGACTGGAAAACTACTTTAAATGTATTCAAAATATATAATGAAAAAGTGAATGAAATATTGTGTGACCAGGAAAACTTCCAAAGTAAACTGACCAAAACTGATTAAAAAAAAAAAAATAGTGGCGAAATGCTAAATAATTTTAATATTCTTATTGTCTTAATAATGGTAAATAACCGTCGCCAATGTGGCAACATGATATACTAGTTACTACTTCTTAATAAGTAAAGGTCTTCAATTATTTAATTTACTGAAATAAATTCAAATAGTATGTCTCTCTTACAGTAGGTGAAATTAAGTACTTATTTCCCTGAATTCTAAGAGATAAATATTTTGTACTAACGTATACATCGAGTTGAAAATATTTAAACAAATTTCGCATTTGTTTCGGTCCCAAATGATTTTGAGTTGATATTTTAACAAATTGAAAGCCTGTGATGTGTTTTATAGTACAAATTATCTGCATTTTTATTATTGGGAGAAACTAAATCATTTCTCTAAAATTGATTTTAGTAAGAGCATCATACAAAAATTATGGTTATTCACAATCAGCTGTTCACCGACATGTTAAACGTCATTTGCTTCTAATTGTTCAAATTATTTAATAACTAGTTCAGAATATGATAGATTGGTATTAAGAAATAACTAATGTGCCAGTATACAGCATGAAAAAATTACAGACTCGGATCAACGCAGTATGCCAAGAAGGTCGAGATGTGGTGACTATAAACGAATGGACTGACCGTATCTATCAAAACACTCCACAAGAGCACATAATCACAAATGTAGTCTCTGGTCGAAAAATGCGCATCCAAAAGTACAACTTTCCAGATACAGTAATTTGGAATCCTTGGGTAAACCAAGCAAAAGAACTAACAGATTTCGGAGATGACGAATATCCCAACATGGTATGTGTAGAATCTGGGCATGTTTCAAGTCCGGTGATTTTGTTGCCGGGCACGGCATTCGAGGCGAGTCAGATTCTGCAGGTGATGTGAGTAGAGAATGCAGTTGGCGGGGACGGCGCGTGGATTGAGCCGTGGCCCGCCACCCCGTGGCTACTGCCGCACCACCTGCTGCCTCATTCCGGCTGCGGCGGAGGAGGCTCGAATGGTGCAGATTCTCTTTGCACCATTTGTTCGCTCAATCTCTAGCTGCTAGAACATTCCTTGACGCCCATGGCGCTTACCCGTTCTATTTATTTCTTTACTCGTTCTCATGTTATAGTACAGTACGAAATAAGTCAATTATTAATCATAACGTTCCCCTGAGAACCGTTCTGCTTCAGTTTTTATTAAGGAGGAAAATATTGGAAAACTCTTAGTACAATTTCTAAATATTCAAAATATTTTAATTCTGATTATTTTATCTATTGAAATGATTTATGTAAGAAATGTAATAATTTTGCCATACTGCAAGATGATGAGCAATTGAGATTTGCCATGAAACTCCAGTAAATAGCATTTAATAGTGCTAAGTATTTATTATTACCGTATATGAGATTACTCTATATTTTTATATATATATTGATTTACATTTGATTTGCTCAATTGTTTACATATGACTTTAATAGTTAAGATTTCAGCTTGAGCAATATCCGAACATGTTTGTTGGTGTAAAGTATATCTCAGTAGCGTAGTAATTTTGCATATATCTCAATGAAATTTAAATTCCAATAAGTAAAGTGAGAACATTCTGTGCCAATTTCTCAATACAATGTTCTTCCAATTATAGATATCATTTTATATTCCAATAAGTACCAATTCCGTCAAACCGTACATAAAGTTCACTCAAAATCGATTTTTCTTTTCATTTCCAAAGTAGATACAATAGGTACTATACGAGGTGAAAAATCATTTTGAGGCTAATATTGGACTTGTGTATATATTCTTAAGTATTTTATTGATGATTACTGTAATCGCCAGAAATTAGCCCTTTTCATTAGTACAAGTCTTGGAAAAACCGCTAGAGGCAGCACACATATAACTTTAAATTTTTAAGTCCACCTTTTTATAGTACAAGCAAATTAAAGGTAAAAATCAGGTTTACTTAAAAAAATAAGTACCGGCAGATGTTTAGAGGATGGATGTAGGATGTGAACTGAGTTTGGAACCAAGTTTTCCCGATCGTGGCGATACCACTTTGCTCACCATCTTAGATTTAATTATATAATTTACGACTAAACTCAAACTGCAAAATAAAAGTTATTTTAAGGTTGTAAATCAATAGATTACTTGCAATGGCAGTTTAAAGGTCATCAAGAATAAAGTTTATTGAGATTACTTCAAACTAGTACCGAAGTAGTATATGAAAAAAAAATTCTTCACGATGTCGAAAAACAAAAACCATCCCTTTTCGTTGACATTTGACCAATTTGATCTACGACCTTCATTGAACTATTATTTTGCAGAGGGAAAAATACTTAATAAGTTTAGTTCTAAATTATATAAGAAAAGCAAAACTACCTCCAAATTCAAGATGGCGAGCAAAATGTTATCCAAAAATCAATCCATTTAAAAAAATTAAGATGCCTATTGACTTGTACTATCAAGAGTTACAACATTTTTTCATTATTTTGTATTCACAATGTGTTCGGTTATGAAACCAAAAACAATTTCATATAGATGCTATTGTGAAATTGCGGACCTTGTCTTGATTATTTTTCCCATACAGCTTGAAATATTGGTCGGGTATATACTTCATAATGTTATTATTGTAGAAACTCAATAAATTATGTCGCTTCACTGTCATCTCTCCACAAAATTATTCAAATCGCAATTTATAATTTTTTTAATCTGGAAATAGCAAACCTTAAACTTTAGTTACAGGGTTACCGTATTTCTCAAAATTCATTGATTATTTCCAGCTACTTCTAATAATTGAAACAATTCTGCAAAATGATAAGACTTAAAAAAATATATATTTGTTGTATTTGCAACTGTAAAATCTGTGATCTTCACTTATTCAAGACGGATAAGTGTTTTTATTTTTCGTAAGCATACACAAAGTATTAAAACTAGTAATCGTACGATATCACACTATAAATTATGGAGTGTATAAGAGGATTATCTCTAATGGGTGACACATTCCAAATGTGTTCAAATTTTGTAGGGCAAATAAGGATATTTAGAATATCCGATGTGGCGTTGTTCAATCTATGTAGACTCTTGAATAAGTTGCTATACAATATTTTACATACTGTACAAGTAAAATAGCTTATTTCTTTTTCTTTTATTGATAATTTCGAATCTAATACATAATTTTTTTTTTCATTGGTAATCATTTAATTCAACAGTAATTATGGAATGCTTTTTACTAACCGGGCTATTTCCGTTAAACAGTGCCATCCCTGTTTGCACCCAAAATCAGCTCATATTTTCTAACCACAAGATAAGCCTTCTTCTATACACTCCATATTATAAACTTACAAACGCCATAACTGTAGCCAGCCTGTGGTAAGAAATTTTTTTTTCATTGAATGAAATTATTATTATAAATTCAATATAATTATTTATAATGCATAAAACGATGGTAGATATAATAATTATTAAATATAATTTAATAAAATTTGTGTTTCCTTGCATTCATTTTTTCGATTCGCCGCTTAAAGCTCTTTTGGTTTTACAAGGTTTTTTCCCCAAATCGTTTGATTGTTTGTTTCTAGCTTAACCTGTAGTTAAATTAATTTGAATACTTTGTGCATGTTCACGGAAACTAAATAAATTCATTCGTTTTTATATAATTGGAGGGCAGTTTACTGCCAGAGCACAATCTCTTATTTACGATTGACTCTCTTGGATTATATGCTTTGAAATTTAAACTATGTCAAGCAACAATAATAGCCACTAGCGATTTTTCAATTGTGTTCGTGTAAAAGACTAATTTTTATCATCTCCAATGCATCTTACATTCAAATAAGATAAAATTGTTTGAAGATGGCATTTTTATCAAAAGAATTACTGTTAAGTAGTCATAATTTATCAAATTATATAAAATAGATAGGTGCTCAAATAATAACTGATTATATTTGCACTGATTATTCAGTGTAACGTATTTCATGTTACGAGAGTTTAGCCTTACTTTGTATACGAGGACTGGTATTTAGAGTTGTATATGTATATGTATGTACTCTTTTGTGCAATAGTCTTACACTATGTAACAAGTGGTATATGAGTGTATTCTGCAGCAGCACCGTTATACTAAAGCGGTAGAACACAATATCGCAATTTTTTAAGCTATGTACATTTTCCATAAAACAAATATTTCTATGAATTATTCCCAAAAGTTAACGGTGCTTTGTAGTTTTACATTATAGACTGCATGAGATTTAAATAAAAGACAGTTTAAAATTATTGCTCTTCAACATTTATCCTAGAATGAATTAAAAATGAGGGCAATCAGTCAAATTATTTAATCTTTTCTACACCTTAGCCATCTTTAAATGAGAAGAATTATTTTGTATCTAAACAAAATAATTATTTTTGCTCCTGAAGATATAGCTAAGGTGTAGCCGAAACTGTAGAGTCAGACGAGAAAAGATTAAATAATTTGACTGAATTCCCTCATTTTAATACTCACATTGTATATTTAGTTTGAGCTTAAGTCTAGAAGTCCTATTTCTATTAAGTCTTCTTATTTCATTCCCGTTGTCTAAAAGATTTATCATTAATATATTGGGGTGGTTATCCTGTCTTTCCACATATTTGATACTCAAGATTTTTATTTGTTCATTCACGTATTTTATTTTGAAATCATTGTGCAGTCGTTTCTACGTACATACCATGGTGCATCTGATATTGTACATAGTGTCTTTTTTTGTAATCGCTATATTAAATTTATGTTAGACTGCTTTGCACAGCACCACAACTGAATACCGTAAGTCCAGATAGGTACTAGGATGGCTTTAAATAGCAATATTTTACTTTGCAATGATATCTGCGACTTGCAACCAATAAGCCAGCACATATTTTTGATTTTAATATCTAACTGCTTCATTTTCGCGGATAGATGTTTCTTTCACAGTAGATCTTTTTTGGATGCATCCTTAGATATGTGAATTCACATTTTTTTAATGAAATTATAATTTTTCAGGACATACGACGTAAAATATGTTGGACGCATTTGATTGGTCATATACCAACAAATGCGCGGTGACAGATGATTAGATACGATGACCCTATATGTACAAAAAAAAGAATATTCGAACAATCAAAAATATTAACGAAAAAAAAAAAAAACAATAATAAGAAGTGTTCACATCCCGTATTTTATTTTTAATAATATCTCTCAAATGATACCCGTTTATCTAACATTATACAATCTGAAGAAAAGATATATGAAATTATTTTTTAAATACTAAAATAAATAGACTTTAAAATAGCCACATATTTTATTGTATTCGAGATTTTAAACATTGCTAAAATTTATAAGTCGGTATATGATATTCTAAGGAATTTATTTCTAAGAAAAATAATTGCACCATATATAAATATTATTGAAATAAGCATTTGGAATTTGTCGTTCATTAATTTTAGTATCGTCTTATGAAAATGTGATCAGTCGCTAATCTTCCAAGTAAAAGGTACGTAATTAACAAATCTGAGAAATTAAATACTAAAAATTCGATGACTAATATCAAAAATTTCTGTGGTATATTCCGTTATTTAAAAAAAATTGTTCATATAAACTTTACCTCAAAAGTCGTAATACATGTAATGTATAAAAATAAATAATTCAGCAGTCATGGAAGTCAGAATATAAGAAAAAACTATAATTATATATATTAAAATAAAAGTGCTGACAATCAATTTTTTTGAAAAAGGGAGTTGTTTGCTTCTTTATAAAAGCAGCCAATCTTTGGCTTCTTTTTTCGTTTTGAAATTGTATAATTATTTGTCTACATCAAGCAAATTACATTGTTTTCTCACGATTTAAATTAATTTGCAGATATTTTAAAATGAGTTTATTGTTTCAACGTGTATATAAAAACAACAAAGCTTTTTTTGGGTCGTTAAATTCGGACGGAAGTAACGGTCAGGTAGTGCAAATTGGCGCAAAATATAAATAATTTGTCATATAAATGGCAATTACAGCTGCACTTGCAGTTCATTTTTCATACGTTAACGCAAAGTATCAAAAATATTTTATTGTTTCATTAAAACAGTTCTACTGCGAACCTCGTGAACTATCACATACATTTTTTTATTTAAAATTACATAAATATTTTGTATTCTGATCAAATTATATCATTTCCTCAATTTGTGAAATATATTTAAATTTATAATAACTAAATTTGCAATTGAAGTCATGATGACCGAAAAAAAAATTGTGCTAGAGTATTTATTTTGATATCGGTAATTTTTATTCGTTTTTATAATCAAAAATAAAAACAACGTCCAGTTAACAATAATTCTAAAGTGATTGTATGTGTGTATTTTAAAAGCACGTTTGTGCGATAAAATTTTATGTTATCAGCCCCGTTTATTTCTAAATTTGGCAAAGTCGTTATAAGAAACATTTTCTATAATTAAATATTTTTTTAAAGAATTGGCTGCTTCAAGGGATGAATATTATTGGTTGTTAAAAATCATATGATCAAAATTCAAACCCCAGGTGAGTATTGATAAACGAACAACACCGAACACGAACGATTATACACGAAATATCATTATAAACGCGAATTTTGTGCAGTTCAGGTAAAATTGAACTTCTAAAATGGTACTACCAAATGAGCGAATGTATTAACCGGCATGGAAGTGCCGGCTTGTGTCATGTAGCATACCCACACAATGCACTATTCGTGCTGATATTCCCAACCAAAAACGCATAAGTGCGTTGATTGTCACTCACACGTGGTGTAGTGAGACGGATCATGAGTCAAGATTTGAAACAATAACATATCTACTATTAAATTGTAAGTTAATTATATGTTTAATAATTCACATGTCAGTTCTCCAAGTTTGCACTTACAAAAAAACATAGTTTTTGCTATTGCCGTTTTAAAATTTGAAAGCTAGTTCATAATGAAAATTATTTCCTTGATTCAATCACTAAAACTATGTTTCCGTTTTGGTATCAATATAATATAATACGTAAATCTATTATCCAAGGATAAATAAAATTATATTTGCAATTTTATCTACCTGTCATAAAATATTTTATGCTCATCCAGTATCACAAAAATAGTTGATCAAACAATACGGGTTAATTTATTAAAAAAATCCGTAGGTAAGAATAATAACATCAATTTTTTTTGCATCCTTGATCAATTCCTTTAAGTATACAACAGAATTATCTTTAATTACTGATTCAATAATTGATATTTTTTTCAATTAATAAAATTGATCTCAAGTAATCTAGCTTTGATAGTTTGATAGCTGTTTTGAATTTGAATATATGTTCCTGTAAAATTTTTGTTGTCTAATGCATTGCGCTATTAGGAAATTTTTTCAATTAAAAAAAAAACCATCAACTTTTTGGAATATTCCTAAAATATGGAATATTTTAATTTAATGTATATCAAGAATCAGATTTTTAATATTATGTATTTTGAATCACTAAATAACAATTATTATTTTATTTGGAATCAAAATGTTTCTCATACTAATGGTCAAAAGTATAAGAGTATTCTTTTAATTTATTCTTTATGTGATTTTTTCCACTAATTATAGATATCTATCATTTGATTTAGAATTATATCAATTATTTTTTATAAAATGTCAATATAAGAATGATAAAATCGTTAATCACTAGTATAGGGTATTCTATAGAGAGCAAAAAATATATCACACTCGAATGATATTGCAAAATATAAAAACGGAATAATATTTAATATTAACAATTTTTCAATTTATCTTACAGAATATAATAAATAAACACAAGTAGTACAGACAAATTAAACATTTTACTTTAAAAAAAAATAACGGTTGACTTTTTTGTGTTTAAAACCGATTTTTTCCATATATAAGGTTTTCATTTTGCACGAAATTTTTGAATTTAAGGGTAGTTTTGTTTTATATAAAAGTGGTGGTCAGCTGCAGTACCTTGGGTAGTCACATTTCTAACAGGAAATTTTAAGAGCGTCGTTACTTATCTTTGAAAATTTAATAAACAATGAGAGAGAAATTTTTTTTTTCATTTTTTTAATGACTTCACAAATTCTCGTCTACCCCCAGCCACTCTTAGATACCCTTGATTAATGAAAAACCGTATGCATCTTGCAAACCACACTAAAACCACTCTTTTATATAACTCAGGACCAAACTCATCTTATATTTTATCCCTAAAATTGTAATTGGATCAAGGTCTTAGGTCAAATAGGCCACATGCAATGGTGGTTCGAATGTCATTGAAAAGTAATTATTTTTTGTTTTTCAACAATTTTTTTTAATATAATGCTTGGGGAGGAGATATCTCAGTTACTTGAGTTCTTTCATAAAAATAAAAATCCTTTCCTATTCCAAAATTTGTCACGCTCATTTCGCGCTAAATCAATTCCAGCGTGTTTCGTGTTTTAAGAGTAAATGAAGTAATTTTATTGAAATTTTCACTACTGTCACATGAAATTGTCAATTATTCTGTATTATGTAACAATAATGTATTATCTGCAATTATTCTCTCGAATATATGACCTTTAAACCACCATTGCAAGTAACCTATTTGTTCCACAAATTTGATTCAAGACCATTTTGCAGAAAAAATAAATAACTTTGATCCGAAGAATATTCCCGTGCGACGAATTGTGAATAAGCTAAATGTTAGATACAAAATTACCCCCAAATATGAGATGGCGGACAAAGTGGCACTTCACAGTAACAGTAAAATTCGAACCCTCCAAATACAACCGTTACTAATTTTTCTTATGTAAACATGATTTACCCGTATTGACAATAAAACCAAATAAATAAAAGTAGAAATATTAAATGATTTTTCAGTCGTTTTACGAAAAATCCTCATTACGTCTCATATCTGGCATAGTTTAGATGCATAGATAGAGCATAAATGTCATGCTATGTCGGCTTAGAATCATGCTGTTCATACCTATTAAATTTATTTTGCGATAAATTGATAGTGGGCTTCTAACTCAGGTTTCAATTAACCAAACGTCTGCGGTAAAGTCCAGGTCTTAGAGTCATCTCGAAATTGCAATTGCGTGGAGTACTTTCAGATATAACTAGTTTAAATTTTGATCATTCATATTGTGATTGAGATAGTCGTGATTCAGTTTTGGTTTGGATCTGTGATAGAACTGATTATCTACTGCCAAAGGTAAAAACAATTATGATGAGCATTTGTTTTGCTTTGTAAACCATAAGCATGGGCACTAAACATTGCGATTTTATTCAAATATTCCTTTCAGTTTACTTTTTCAACTAAAACAAGTCTATCAAACTAAATTAAAACACAATGCTTTATTGTTCATGAAACACCAGTTTCCAAAACATTTTCTATAAACGTAATACGAGTTTTATATGCTCCATACTAAAATTCTCAAAAATATTGCCATAAATTTTTATTGATTTCAGTTGATTTATTATCGAAAAAGGATTGAAATATGATCATATAATAAGAGTAAAATATTGGCAGCTATTAAAATGCGATCAATAGGCTTGTATTTATAGATTTAAAGGTGTTAACTTTGCGCCAGTCAAAATAATGCTATTTATTACTGTGTTGACTGAATTTTTATTCCATACAAAAAATATAGTACAATTAAATTATTTGAGCTTACCATCATAGATTCACGTGTGGATTTCAAGTGCTAGAAATTCAAAAGTGATCTTTGCTATTCAGTAAAAAAAAAAATCTGCATTGAATCTAATTGTTCAAGAAAATTGGTAACACTTGCATATTATATAGGTTCTATATTAGACTATAAATTAGGTGTACAATTAAAATAAATTGCTAACAGTTAGCTGGCAAAATAATTTCCTCTGTTATCATATAATACTATTTTACGTGACCTCGATTTGAAAAGTTTATCCGTTTTTCCATATTTTGAAATTCATTTGTATTCAAATATTCTTATTTAAATGGCTATCTTTTATTTAGGCAATTGAATTGCCTCTATTTTTGCATAAAATATTTATTTTTCAAATCATGGCAATACACCTTCATTGTTTACCAATAAAAGCTATTTATTCTATTATTGTTTCATTCTGCAAACAGAGCAGATTTTAGAACCATTTATAGATTCGAAAATTTGTTTCACTTGGATTATATACATTATAGGTAAAACTCGATTTCAGGTAAAATAAATTTGTCCTAGGCCAAGTTAACTAAAAAATGATTTATTTATCATGAAAAATCTAAAATTGATTGAACATACTGTTATGAGCAGTTTGTGGTTTAGGTAACATTTTTTCTAGGCTTTCCATGATAAATAAATTATTTCCCAACTAATTTGGTATAATCAGACCTGAAATCGATTTTTGCCTGTAGCACATATAGAAAACTATCACATAAAGTCAATATTAGCAAAATATTAATTTTACCGGCATTTCTATATTGCTAAAATTCCGGAAATAGATGGGAATTTACAATAAAATACTTTCTAGTTTGTTTTGATTATCATATGCTTTACTGTAGGCATTTTATGTAATAAAAGTCTTAAAAAGATTCTGAATCTGTGAAGGATTTCAATTTGGCTCTGAGATCATCGGTCTATAATAACTTATTGAATCAATTTTTCGTACTATTCTTTTTTAAGTAGTCTAATGTTGCAACAAAGTATGTGGTTACAATAAATTTATGAAATTTATTTCAAAAACATAATATTATCAAAAAAAAATGAAATAAAAAATATTAAAAGCCTAATCATTTACCACTATTTTTTATTAAAGTAAGATTTTCAAGGCCATATAACGTAGATTATATTAGACGAATCTCATTAGTCATACTGGTTATATTCACGAGTGAGAATAAACATAGTTCACGTCATACATTATTTAACAATATTTTCTTAAAAACTATACGGACATCTATTTTTACCATAAAAATTTATTTAAAAAAAAAATAAAGATTACATACCCCTTTCTGCACAGGTCCATAGATCTTACAGATCTATGTATACATAAGAAATATTTGGATCTCATCGACTTTTGTTGATTTATATAAAATCTCTCATAGAAAGCAAGTTCATTGCGATTTTGTCCCTAATTTACAGATCTATTGATTTATTAGATTCATAGTTTTGCTTCGAATTTTAGCACAAGGCTCAGAATGAGCTGATAACTAAAGACTTTTCGTTAGGAATTGGCGACTAGCATAAATTCTGGAATTCAAAACAAGATTGATATAAAACGATTTGATTATTCTATATCCAAAAAGTAATAAAAATGAGAATATATCTGTTGAAGCTCCACAAAATTCTGCAATTATTTAAATTGTTTCGTCTGATATTTCGTCTCAAATTCATATTTCATTAAATTTCTTATTTTACAAAGATGCCGCTTTTTTTAATAATCACCATCTGCAAATCCTTTCAAGTACTGTACAGTAAAATTATGAAATACTTTTATTGAAAATGTATAAGAGAGATATTCAAATTTTCTATTGCCGTATATTTTAACACATCCTGTATAAGTAGGTGAAAGATAAAATATGCTAATTTTTGTTGTAACAAAATTTGTATTTGTGTTTCAATTAGGTCTGACGCAGGATGCATTAAATCATCATCGTACTGGTGCATGGTGCATCATTTTCATTCGATTATGCCATTATTACAATAACAATATGAAACAAATAATATAAAGCCCATTTACATATACCATGAGTCAAGCAATACAATCGTGGCTTGTTAAAAACTGCTAGCTCTTTTCATTGTCATTATGAGAGCATTGTTCAGCGGCAGTTCTCAGCACAATAGTCTTCAATTTCAGATGGGTGTTGGTGTCAGGTCACTTCAACACTTGCGAGTTACTCTAGAAAATCACGTCACTCCCCATTCGCGCATTTACAGTTCGCGGTTTCAATTTAATTTTTTTTCTGCTAAGGCTGCGTGTGGGAGAATCTAAAATTAAAAACATTGATAATTGATACTGAGAAAATTATGTATTTAGAACGAAATACTGTGTGAGTGGATACACGAAGTTTACCGTTCACAATAACAAAAATAATTTCACCTACTTCTATACATGATTCTGTAACCAGAGAACTCCTCAAGTATTTTGTAAAATATTTCTTCATATTTATTTGCGCATCAATTTTCTCATTTATCATTTTGTCAAAAATGAGATTTGGATCCGCCTTGGTTTTTACCTGAATTTCGAATTTGTGGTATATAACACAATGTAGAAAAATAATTAGTAAACTCCCTTTTTTATACAACTCTAATTCTAAGAGTGAATCTGAAGATGGATCATTTTACCTTGCGTTTATTTTGCTGGTTTTATTGTTATTTAATGATACTGCACTTATTACTATTATTATGAAGGCAGGTGAAGATGAAATGTAAAAAAGGTTCTCCATTCTAACACGCATCATGCAGAAGGAAACATGAGGCAAAAAGCTAATATTATCAAATGTGAATTTTATAACATGTTGTGAAGACAAGTGGATAAATATTGCTGTTAAACCACGAGTAAAATAGCAAATATAAATATTTTAATGTTATGTTCTCCCATAAAGATAATTGTTTGTTAAAAAAATGCATGTAAAGTAAACAGTGCATACAAAGTAACCTAGGAAAACTACGCACCTGTATAGTATTTAGAGTTGAAATTAAATAAACTCGTACAAAAATATTTGTGATAACTCAATATGATGTAAGTGCCTAAATATTTTTTTTTAATTTTGTTAGTTTTGTATTTGAATTCAATTTTTTTAATCCAGTAGTTTTTGAAACAAATATGGACAGACAGGGAGTGTCTCTGACCAAAAAACTAAATTAAAAAATGGAGGCTGATTCTACTACTCATTGAGCTATTCATTTTTATAACCTACATGCATGAGGACCACAAGGCCACCCACCTGACTTTTAGTTGACAAACATCATTTTGTTCAGTTCAACTTCATAATAATAACAAATGAAAAATATTGCTGCAGTCTTCCGAAAATTAAAAGCCAATATTTTTCTGACGAAGGTTGCATTAGTTTGTCGAAACTTTGAATTTATTAAATGGGGAATACAAATAAAACAGGACATTTAAATATTTCTACAGGGTAGTTCAAAATTATCTCTTTATTTTATAATTTTTGTTCCCTCTCCCTTCCAGAAAATTGCACCAGCAAAGGGACGAATGACAAATTGAGCGTAGGACCGATTTCACCTAAATCATGAAATCAGATATTAGATTTTTACGATAAAAATCTATTTCCAAAACTATCCAACTTAGAATTGTGCAAGTAATCTCAAATGTGGTCTATGCTCTGTGTACTAACGACACCCAAAAAAAACTTTGATACCTCATGTATTTTATGAGATAATATCGTATTCGTTTGAAAGGTGTGGAACCCATATTGCATGAGTCAGATTCGCATTTGACCAATTTTCAAAATTAGTAGGTAGACAGATATCGCCAAAAGGAAATCTTAGCATTCTGTTTCCTGTGTCCAATAAGAAAGAAAACACCTGGTGTAATGCCTGAAGCATGATTGGTGTATACTTAGTGACAAATGACTGCCAAACCTGGAATATTAACCTAAAAGGCAAGGTCCATATGTAAATTACTCCAAAGAAAAAAAAAAAGCACAAATATTGCATAATAGGATAGCATTCTGAAACATCATTTCTGTAATTTCCTAATTCGTAAGTAGAAGATAATGGGCAGGGAAGTTATACGCAGATTGTTTTCAGTTTTTATGTTTTTTACACTTGACCTAGACACACAATTATCCACAGTTTAACGTAGGTCAGTTTTATTTAACGAATCATATAACTTGACTTGGCTCATTTCGAAACGTTGGAAAGTGTGGATACAGTTATTCAAATAGTTTGTAATAAAATGTTTCAGTAGAATAACGAAACCTAGCTCATTATATTTGATCTAATAATAAGTTTCATTTTCATACAATTTTTGAAAATATTTGTTTATTGGAACTGGTTCAACCAACTGTATCAAGTGTATAATATAAAATACTATAACTTAATTTATACCGTTTTCTATAAACGCAATCACTTATTTACTCCAAAACATAATAATTTTTTACCCGAATTCCTTGTAAAATAATGTCAATTTTAATAAAAGTTACGTCAATTGTATTTCGATTAATAACGTTAACTTTATGTCGATGAAGTACGTCACTTTGTCACTTAAATGGTCGCGTCCGCATCGTCAATCGACCAAATTTTCTGGTAATTCATGTTACTTGAAATGTTCAAGCGCTCGTTCGCGCTTACACTCATTACGTTAAAAGACTGCAAATTTTTGAAACGTGCTAGAATAGATCGTTTTTCGCACCTTATCGTTTAATATTATATTACAATTAATCATAAATACTAATATTTTGGTTTAATTAGTTGAACAAAAAAGATAATACTGGGTAAATTTTAACAAGTAAAACACGTTTACAAGAATGAATAAGATTAGAAGAATAATAAATTAGATGAAAATGTAAAACAGATATTGATATTATTATTTTTATTTTTTTCATATAATTAATTTAGAAGTAATTTAATTTTGTTACTTCAATTCAGTATTTAATCCAAATTTCAGTTTCCGTTATGTCTCGAGCAAAACAGAAATTTCCTTAGAGAAAAATCTCTTACTGTAATACATCAATTTCAGACTGATTTTTATCTGCTACAGCTACTTTGAACATTATTTTTTGGTCAAATATACAGATTTTAAACCCAAATAAACATATTCCAGTAATACATACATTTTTCACAAAAATAAATACATATTGGGGCTTAGACTAAAGGGCAGGAATACATGGCAAGAGAGACAGAAAATATGCTGCAGGCATGTTTATACTTACGTACGAGCAAAGCGATGTGCGTAAGTTTCAAAAAATACATATTTTAGCTTAGACTAAAGTGTAGGATAAGAACGTCGGCCCATGAATTTCAAAGTAGTAATTACAAAGGAGAAATATGTCACAGACATGCTTCTCGAACGCACGAGCGAAGCGAAGTGCATGAGTATTGTAATAATAACCGAGAATAAGGGCTATCTCATTGCAAAGTTTATGCTTAGACCTGCGAAGCGGGTTGAAATACTGTATATCAATAAAATATTGTAAAAATTGCTTATTTTTTTTCAAGTTTCACCAAAAATATCAAAATTAATTATAATAGACTCTCATTGTACACTGCGTAAAAATATACAGCATACAAGTTCTACCTCTCAAGGTGATTGAGAATTGAGATATTTCAACATTTAGACATTCACACAGTTTTCCAGTATTCCAGTTGCCTCGATCATTTATTTAACTATATTCAAGATTATGTTGTAAGTCAATTTCTACTAAAAAAATGCATGTCTTCTCTTATGAATTTATCTATTTCTTTCGTTCCGACATTTCCATTAATGATGCAAGCTACTAATTTCTGATGAAATCGTTTGATTCATTGATTGAAAGCTCACACATTTTCCAATTAATTATATGAAAATGAAATATTATGCTTTTTTTCACTATAAGAGAAAAGTGAAACCGGTTTGATTTATCTGTAAAAAAAAATGGCTTTCTTCGCACCGGCAGTATCTATAGTCATATGACATGAAGTTTTTTCGAAACGTGTTTTCAGGTGACACCTACTGAAAGACTTGAAAAAAAAGAACGACAAACCTATGTCAACCGTACTCAAAAATTTCAAGAAACTGCAGAATTTCAACTTATCTGCCCTTGTATAGTTTAACCATCGAATGAAAGTTAACTCCTAAATCATTTTATAGATGTGGTTTTCTTTCAAAAAATTTAGTTATTACTCGAATTGTAAATAAAACTGACTTTTACAAGTACCCACTGAAATACTGGACTAGGGATCCCCAGAAATATATCAACATGAATGTTCATTATACCACTGGAGACATTGAAAATGATCTTAGCAACAGGGTTTCAGGGATGTATTACGACTCATTTGTCTTATTACCAAAGTATCAGGCAGATAGATAACTCAGATGACAATTTTTAAAATGTGGCAACCGTGGGTCTCTGGTGATTCCAATAGGAATGAATCTTCTTTTGAATCATTCTACAACATATTTTGTTAGAATCAAAATAAATAATAAAAATACGTTCAATGCACCCCTGTCTTGTTCTCCACTATCCTGTAAATATAAGTCATCCATCTGTTTCAAGCAAGTTATACTAATGTATTTATGGAAATTCCTAATCCAGTATTTGAATAGGTGCTTGCAAAAATTCTTGGGGCCTGAATTTCAATCTTTGCTAACCATTCCGTCATAAAGTTTAGTTTTCTTTGAGATTCGAATAATAGCTAAATGTTCTGAAAGAAAACCACATCTATAAAATAATTTAAGAGTCATCTTTCATTCGATGGTTAAACTATATATGCTTCAAGTCAATATATTCATATTATGGAAGTTATACAGAAAATTAAAGAGTCAGTGTGGTACTTGAGGGCATCTTGACGAACTGATTCCCAATTATAATTTGATACAGTCGAATCACGATGAAATTTTGCAACTATACCAAATTTGAACACATACACAAACTAACAAACCGACTTCTTTCTAGAAATCGTATTAGGGGATCTCAAAGGGATACATCTTTCGTTTTTAGAATGATTACACTTACAATACTTCCTCTCCCAGGCGGACCGAGGAAGTAAAACGCAAATAACATTCATTGACGTGAAACTGAAAGCAACAATATAAATAGAAACCATAAATATGAATCAAAAAATTGTCTATTTTGGCGGCAATTGAAATACTGAGAATAAACGATTGTTGTTATAATTACAGAAAAAGCATTTTGCATAGAAAGTTTTCTATTAAACAATCGGTTTCACAAGGTCATCTAGACAGGACAATAAAACATTATGATTTTATATCTAAGTACACAATTTGTGTGCTCTAAATTTCTCAAGAGGTGTACTTCAAATATTGAAAGGTTCTGATTAATTTTAAAATAATAGTACTTGAGTTTTAGGAGAATTAGCGCTTATCATGATGAGAAGGAAGTTGGAATAGCATTTCAAAACAAACAAACTTTTATCACATTTAATCAATTCACAATAATGTAACTTAATCAAATCATATGGTTTCTTCAAGTGAGAATAAATATTTGGCACTGAAAGTCCGGCAAAAAATGTACGAAAAACGTATGTCTGGGACTAAGAATTATTAAGTAGACGTCAATTTTGGTAATATTAATATTTATTTTCAAAATGAATGAAATATTACCTAATTATTGAAATAGAAATGCCTAATTTCTTCGATAATTTTTAACAGTCTCTGTCAAATTGTCATTTCGTAAACAATTTAAAGTTGAGTCATTTTCTGCTCATGGTCTTTTTTAAACACTCTGTGAAACATGTTCACCTGTAGCGATTAAAGCAATGATATTATTTAAGCGATACATCACGAAAGTGCAACATTTGCGGATATCATAAAGCTGTCAAGGTAATTTTTGCAAGCAATTTCCATAGGCTTTCGAACGAGTTGACAAGTTAATAAAGATATAAAGATTAAGATTAGATTACTTAAAATGAATAGATAATAATCATTCTGACATTTATTGCACTGTATCCCAGAATATTCAGTTCAAACGTAGTTAGTGTCTCATAAATACTAATGTCCAGTGTTTGGAGTAATTGGTCATTTTATTAATTGGATACCCACTTGGTTTGTTAAAATTGTATCACGGATGCAAAAACATTCTTAGTTTTTCATCAGTTGTGACAAAAGTTCTAAGAACTCTAATAAATAAATAAATAAATAAATATTATATATATATATATATATATATATATATATATATATATATATATATATATATATATATATATATATATATATATATATATATATATATATATATATATATATATATATATATATATATATATATATATATATATATATATATATATATATATATATATATATATATATATATACGTATATATATATTTTTTCAGAATAAAATCGACTGTGATAATTAAATAGGCGAGAAAGATCAATTCAAAGAACAACTTAGCTTTACATTCCAAGGTAAGACTGTTTTATTGCCGTTTCTTGTTTTTCATGTTGCATATTTGAGCGTGTTAGTTGTGAAATCGATTCGTAAGTAATATTTTGTTTGAAAGTAAGCTACAGTGTACATGAAGCTGATAGAATCGGGAATGTGTCACGTGATGTATTTCCATTTAACGTGTAACGCGCAACTTATCCGAGAGACCTTGTGTGACTACAAACACATGAATAAACATTTATTTTTCATCCGAAACTCTTTTCTTCACCAAATATCACCCGTGTGGTATTTTACAATACTTTAAAACATATAACGGTGCTAGTTTGTCCGCAGCTACCCTCGTGTGGATTTTAGAAAATAACAAATTCATTTTAGGCAGTTTCCAATTGGGCTCATGAATTGATTTTTAGTAAAATTTGAGCTGAGGTTTTTTTCATCACATTCAAATTATATTTCACTTCAGAATAAAGGTGCTCATACGGAATTTTCTGTGAAGTAACGACTTATGCGCGCAGTTTGTTTTGAATTCGACAAAAAAAATCATACTATCACACTGATTTAATTAAAGGCTATTGCACATTTAGGAGACGCGAAACGCGACGAAGCGACAAATTTTAAACCAACACCCACTCGAACTAAGGAAACTGATGCAATTAATGGAGTTTTTCAAAAATGTGCAAAAAAAAAAGAGAGGCAAAAAAAAATTCACATAGTGTGAGTTTATCCAATTTGTAAGAAGAGAAAAAATGAGGGCGAGTACATAATCCTATTCGCGTACTTGGTTGAAGATGGTTTCAAGTTTCACCAATATTTCCGGTAGAGGTACGAGAATTTCTTGTAGCTTCGTGCTGATTTAGATTACTTCAGGATATCATACATCCACTTAGGAGAAGCAAAGCAAAACTACTACGTACGGCGAGGAGAAACATATTCTGTTAGAAGAATCTAAGAAGGTTGTCGCGCTGCTTTACACATCACATTTCCGAAGTTCGCAAACATACATAAGCATACAATGAATGGAATTTATGAAAGATCTTGTATCTAGGACAACCAGGATTGCTAAAATCATACAGTTTCCTGTATTTTGAGATTAAAGCCATCAATTCCTTCATATCTTGTTATTCATGGTGTTCAACATTTATTGACAGATCTAAATTCAAAATTATAGATCTAATTCGACCAATTCCGATTTATTTCGATCAAATTCGATTTGATTTATGTAGCTTCGCTTCATCAGAGCGAAGCTACGCGTGACGAAAAATATCAAATCGAAAGAATCTTGGAATATATCTTTGAAGTGCACGTACACGCATAACACATTGAATGAAAAAAAATCTCAACGCTATACTCATGTTCTCCATATTTCGCTTCACTCGAGTGTGCGATAGTGTTTAAGCACCTTTATTCATTTTCAATTTGAAAAAGACCTTAAGTCCGAACTACAAGAATCCATTTTTCCCCTGAGACGAAAAAAAGCCCTCTTCAGATTAAATATTAAAAAATATTGAGATAGCCAACATTAATTTTGTCGTATTTTCTTGATATTTAATGATTATTAGTAGATGTCAATATTTAAAATGTATAGTATGCACATCCCATAATTTTCATCCAATGTCAGACCCAGCTATTCCTGAAAGTACTGCTGTGGACACACCGGCGGCTGCTTTAGTTTGTTCGACGCATACAGTCAACATCCGTAAAACGCTTCCAGAGTAACATTTTTCATTTCACTTCATTATGACCTCACTTTTTATTTTAGTTGTGTTTATGTACATTACATTTTAGTACAAATGAATTGGTTTCACAGCTTATACCCATTTCCAGCATAAAATAAAAGCAGAATAGAAATAATCTAATGGAAAATCGGAATATTTAATTGAATGAATCATAATTATTCGGACTTTTTAAATTCACTGTTTGGTTTTTCTAAATTAGTCATTTATACAAAGAGAAAATTTCCATATTCAACAAAAACATTTCATAATTTGCTATTAAAAACAAAGATTAGATTCAGATAGAAAAATGTTATCGCTGAGAATAGAACTTAATAGACAGGTTCTTGATTTTTTCAAGTATGTCTTGATTGTTTATTAATTTGTTTTTGTTTCAGATGAAAATAATATTAGATGTATGGAAAAAAGAATTTTCTTTACGAAGCCTGTCCATGAAACACGACCAACAATCAGATTTTTACACGAGCCAGGTCAGTACTATTTTCACAGATTCTATATACTTTATATATATATATATATATATATATATATATATATATATATATATATATATATATATATATATATATATATAAACGATTATTTTTTTGTGGTGTGATCAGATCAAAATTACTGAATGTATCGGTATAGCACTTTGACTATTTGATGCGGAAAAGTTTGAGGATGGTTTTATTTAGGCTATTAATTTTTTTAATTTCATACGTATTTTACCACTTCTCTTTTGATAAGGTAGATGAACAGCCCTTGGCTGAACCTCGCTCAATAACTCAATAGAAAAATGTATTATTATTATTATTATTATTCACTTTTATACATATTTGCGCCAAGTAATAAAAAGAGAACACAATATAGAATTGCGCCATGCGATAGAAAGAGAACAAAATACAGGCAAGTCAGCGCGGATCGGTGACAGGTTCTACCAACTTAAATTCACAGAAAACTAAATTTCAGCTTTGAAACTTAATTGCCACGCATTAGTAAGCTGCTTAAACTTAATATTTTCAAACATTAACGAGGAACCTTTGTGGTCAAATTTATTTTGGGGCACATGAATGCCTAATAGCCTGTCTTGAGATTATCTGATATCAATGGAACAATAAACACCGGAAAACTTCTAGAAAATCTTAATTTTTAGATAAATAATTTTGAATAAGCTCTGCAATATTTTTTGTCTAAAAATCAATGAACCTACATCAGCAAAAAAAACAAAGCTATTCATAGCTTTTTCATATTTTAGTTGGATTCTTCGCTAGTCTACATTTTTGTTAAAAAAAAAGCTTGTTATAACTTATTATCGTAAAGAGATACAAAAGTACTTTTAGGAAAATGCTGAAAAACTATGTGTTTTTATTTCCATTATATGCAACGGTTTTCTGTAGTTTCATATTTTCATATTAATTATTATTTACAAGTTGTAAAATTGACTCATTCACGTATATTATTTATTTATTCTTGTAATAGGAAATAATTTATTCGATTAGGCATCATAAAAAATTATGTTTATAAATTTTTACGACTATATTACAACTTGTAGACAAAACATCGAACGGAAATCAACTCATATTTATGAAATTTAACAGTGCAATATATGTTTTATTGTTCCCTCAATTGTTTCTCGTAAATCAAAAATATACCGGAAGTTTATATAATTATAAATAAATATTTGACAAAATTTTCATGTATGCCAAATTTGAATTTAGTTTCCAATTATAAACAATTTGCTTATAATTAAAACTTATCGGTGATTTTAATTTGAACATAATCGTAACCATTTGTGGTAAACAAATGATTAGGGGCTATTTTAGGTAGAAGAAATTTTTATGTATGCCAAATTTAAATTTAGTTTCCAATCATAAACAATTTGCTTATAATTATTAACTATCGGTGTTTTTAATTTGAACATAATCGTAACCATTTGTGGTAAACAAATGATTAAGAGCTATATTAGTTAGAAGAAATGCCCTTCTAAAAAAAGTTTACTAATAGTATATTGAGAAACAAGAGTCATAAGATATGAACAATTGCCCTTAAATGCCTTACGTGTCGAGTATATCTTATACCATATTTTCTATTTGGGCTCTTAAATGTTGAAAAATATAAATTATTTCATTCTCAATTTTGAGAAATTCGTTTAGATATATATTATTTTTTATGTGACTTGACTTGCAGTTTGAATATTTTTTCTGGAATTATATGTATTGTATTTTGAAAGTTAAGTTACTAACCTAATAGAAATTAGGTTTAATCACTTTAAAGAAATACTTTCTAAGAACCAAACGAGTTTCATAAAGTACACATTAAATACCCAAAAAAATAAGATATGTGTAAAATTGAACATTGTGACAAGAGGCTAAGTATGTGGTGACTAGGCTTGACAGAGTCACTTTTTCTACGACTCTAATTTTTTGAAACAAAACAGTAATATACAACAACAGGAAATATATATTTATATTTTGAATATTGAATGGCATATTCTATGTGCAAATAACTATTGAATATATGTATTAATGCTTGAAAATAAATTTAGAAAAAGAGGGACGCAATAAAAAAAAATTTCAAATTTTTAATTATATACATATTTTGTGTGAAAAACTTATCATCGATTCATCTGAAAATTAGTCTTTTCCAAAGTCTGAAGAAATGCTTTTGCTATGATCTCAGATAGTAGTCGTCAAGAATTTATAAAAACCCAGGTAAATCATCTTTGACAGTCAATAACCAGTTATAGCTCTGAAAAAAAGTACAGGCAGTCGAAACGTTGATGTGTTATTGGTGTAAATAAACGACATTTTTTTTTTCATTCTTTTATAGTTGCTGTTTAGCCAAAATAAGCTATCAGCACTTGTTGATATGTAACTTAGCATATATCATCTTACGAAGTAGTAAAATACGGTATGTTTGACACTTGAAAGAAATACTGCAGATTCGAGTCGTGTTCCATTCAAGATAACTCACTTTGCTTACTTAAAGGCCTCGGAAAGGAATTCTTGCTATTCAACACGATGTTTATGAATGTAATAAAATTAAAAATCAATAACTAAGTTAGTTCAGCTGAAAAACAATAACATCAGAAAAGCCAAAAAAAAGTGATATGCTACTGCAAAATTTGGAAATCGAGTTTAATATCTTTACAAGGGATAATATCTATATTTGAATACAATTTTGTTATTATCAAGTCAAACTGCAGAAAACAGCACTTACCTCTTTTATTTTAATCACCTTGCACAATCGAGGCCAAATTTAGTTGTTGGAGAAAAATCTAGCTTGCGGCTAAGAACAGTTATCTAGGAGTTCTGCAGAAGGATCCAATTACATAGAAACTAAAATATATTTTTCAACCTGACAATAAATGATTCAGAGGTCACTATAACTCGTTGATCTACTTGAAAACTATCTGTCTGAAAAATGTCATCTCCAAACTTCGAAATAAGTTGTTTTATATTTTGAGATGACAATGGAATAAGTATTTAAAGTAAAAAAATTTATGTTATAATACTCATGATCGGCGGAGAACAGAGTTCAACTTGGCAGAAAATAAAATTTACTGCCTTGTCTGTGCTGTAAAACTTCAGCCGCGACAGTCAACAAATAAGTATTCAAAATAAAATTCAGATCTGTATTGAACAATTATTTTTAGTTTATATATTTTACCCAGTTCAGGAGCATATTATGCCTAGGATTCCCAACGTGTTTCAATTTGGCACTGTAAATGAATAAATAACTTATTTATCACTTCTAAAGGAATCCATTATACGGCTCTACCTTTATTTGCGTTGCAAATGGTTCTGAGATCTTCTGGTATCCTTAAAACTAATATTTATTGAGTAACAAAGATTTTTCCAATTTTCTCTTTCACGTTGATAGAAAAAAAAAATTAAATATCCTAAATATATGTGAAAAACATTCAAAGTATCATGTCCACTAGAGAAACCATTGATAATTTATACTTAAGATAATTGAAAATCAATTTGAGGGAATAATGTAGAAATTATTTCTTTTTCAGTGGCAAAAGACTCCAGATGTCAATCTAGTATATATGCTCTACCGTGTAGCTATTGCTTTAACATTTTTCGTAACATTGGTCTTATCCATCATTGACATCAGCAATTTGGATGCATCTGGTGTGGACCGAGCCAAATGGCTGATCTACCTCACCCACTGGGGCTATGCCATCTGTACCATTCAGGCGCTATTGGCATGTTATATTGTACTCCATATGTACAGAAAAGTCCGGAAGCGTGATACCAACTTCTTAACAAGTGGTGCCTCAGCGTATATTAGTCCAAAATTATGCGCGAGCTACTGGGTGCTCTATACTATCGCCACTGATGGGGCCTTTGCAATCACCTGTATCTATTGGTCGCTGATTTTTGACCGTAAGTTTTTACATTTTCTACTTTTTATTTTTATTGTTATTAACAAATTAATGACTATATTTACATTTAAATTAAATGGTTTTGTTTATTTAGTGTTTGATAGCTTAAGGTTAAAATTGAAATGACCTCGTAATATATTTCGCTTTTATTTTTGGCAGCCTCAACTTTAAATCATAATCTGAAATAATAGTATCTCGCAAATTGCATTCACGAACATCTAGACTAATTATCTCTTATCAAAATCACAACTTATCAAAACTTCAAAGTACTTCAGATTTCAAGTGGTTTTTTTTACGAAGATAAAATCAGAGAAGCTCTAATTTCAGAACTAATAGAATAGTTATTTTCGTTAGCCACTCGAATATGACACCATTTTCAATTTTTTTTATATAAGAAGTATTCTATTGCACTACTGTTGTTATCACCATACCATATAAATCGAAATATTACTACAAAAAAATATAATCAGAGTTTAAAAAACTGATGAGGCGCTTTTATTGATAATTTAATAGTGCACTTGAACTAATGAAATAATTATTAAATGCCTAATACTTCAAATTACACATTTTTATTGTTTGCTGAATGGTAACTAGATGCATAAAAGCGTGGAGCGCTTTTTGATTGTTTTTTGAGAAGTATACTACTTATGTTATTAAATTCGCGGCTTTCAAACGAAGAAGCGTGTTTTATAGGTCTTTGAGTTTAGAATGATGTCACATAACTTATCGTAGTTTATCCATCAAATCCTTTCATTTGATGCTCATGTCAAGGAGGCTATAACCAAAGTATTTTGATTTCTATTATCTTTAAGGGAAAAAAATATTAACCATCTATTTATTTGAATAATTGTACATAAATTTGCAAATTTGATAATAAGTGAAAAAATATAATGTTTTATTCATAAAATTAGCATTTTTTCCGATTCTCGAAATTATACAACAAATAATTATTTGGTGTCACATGCAAGTAACTGATGAAAAAAAAAAATTTAACAGATAAATTAATTGGAAAACTATAATACTTGAAATTCTGCTAAGGGTAATAAATATATTCGTTTTCTTTATCATCCTTAAGATGATTCCGGATGAACCAAAGAATTTTACAAAATATTGACTGAAAATCATTGTTTTTTTGATTTGCAGTATTTACCAAGATACTTCCTTCCTTAAAATTATTTAAAAAATAATATCGATATTTTTTGCAAGATAAACTGTGCGTCATATTTTCAAATTAAAATATATTTTCGACTATTTTTTGCTTTGTTGGAGGAAATCTTACAGCTAATCATAGCAGACTTCTTGAAATTTGTATATTAATGCAATCCTGTACGCACTCAAACAATGTCAACTAAAATGCCAGACATGTCGATTTAAAATCGTTAATTGCAGTTATGTTTCTGAACTTTACTGTTACTTATTTAAAATTACAATGCGTCAAATGGATCGTCATATCCATGAAGAATTTTCATAGAAATTATCATTTCTGCTTTGCAACTAATTGGATGCCATGACAGATATTTATTATTGTTTTTTAATTACATAACTGTTATTTTATTTGTTTTTGTTATTGACGTTACATTCGATATTAAATCACTAGATGCAACTTACTCGTCTGACTCGTCCTTTTCCATATAAAAATCAAAAGATCACAAAAATATACGGAATGCTTCTACACTAAAGGGATATTTTAATTTTGTTCGGGTCTGCCTTAAATAAGTGGACTGTTTTATCAGCTCTATCAGCTCCAAGAATACTGAATTCTTGAAATTAATTTTATTTTACCTAAATTTTAATTTTTCTCATGAATCTTGTAATTTATGATCGTTGAAGTATCTATAACTTTATTTGTAAATATGAATCATTTGAAAAATAATAGTGCCCGATCGGAGCTTTGGCTTCGACTCTCTTCAGTCACACATTCGACTTCGGTGAAAAAAGTACTGAAGATTTGGTTGAAACCGAAGGTGCATCTTCTGGAGCAATTCACGTCAACGAACTGCGTGTAGACACAGTAAGCTTGCACTTCGTGGGTATAACAGCAAGCGGTTTATTATTGAAAAAAAAGTTTTATTATGTTGTTTACTATAAGTATTCTCGTCTAGTTGCATCTTCAGCTTCGATCGGACACTATCTTTTCTTTGGAAATTCTAAAAGTAGTGGAACTAAACAGCAAACAAATTTTGAAAAATTAGAGACATATCAGTTTAGTCTTCAGTTTGTGATTGTTGTTGTAGCAAAACAACATCCTTTAAACATAATGAACATCTTCGTCCATGGCGTCAACTCGATTTTGATGATGACTGATCTTTTTGTGGTGGCACATCCTGTGAGACTCCTCCACTGCTACTGGCCATTTCTCTTTGCCTTGGTGTACATCGTCTTCAACATCATCTACTACTTAGCAGGAGGAACTGACAAACATGGCTTGCATTACGTCTACACCATCCTGGACTGGGAAAAGCCGGGCAGATCCGCTACGGCGGCATTCTTAGCGCTCACATTTCTCGTCTTTTTACATTTGCTCACTTACTGCATGTTCCTATTACGTAGACGAATTTACAACCAATACAAATCGGATCCAGACAGTAATGCCTATTCCATGAGTGTTCAAGCTAATAGTAAAAATCAGCATATTTATAATGAACATTCGGAATATTTATAATTACGTGATTTTTAAAGATGTTGTGATGCTGATCAATTTCCTACGTTTAGCTCGAACTAGAGAGATTTGACAGTTTATCTTTCTCGAAACTTTTATTGCTCATTCAAAAATCTGCTTCTTATAACAAAATTCTTCTGCACACAAGCTGTCAATTATAGTGTACAGTGAAAAATCTCAGAGGCTGCACAGCGGATCCTAAAATACCTAAATTTGATAGTGTTACGGATATCACGAGCAAATCACCCTCAAAAACAGAAATACAGGGTATCAATCAGCACGAAAAAAATTTGAAAATTTGGCTGTTTACCTTATTTAAATGTATATTTTATACCACTTCGTTAGTTGAGAACATGTCTGAATCAATACATAAACAGTAAAAAATTATTTTTGTATCCAACCACTATCAGGAATCAAGTTGAAATACAAGGAAAAACGTATTATTGATTTCTTATTTGATATATCCAGCTGAAAAGCTCAAATCAATTTAGTAATTCGGGTATTATAATCATAAAATCTGAATGCAAAGTGACTAAAAGTAAATTTTGGGATATTTACTACATATCCTTTCTAAGTGCATACGTAGCAAATAATTCTTAATCCCGCATTTTGAAATGTTCTGATGATTCTTCTTGAACATTGGCATGCTTTGGCAAACGGAGTAAAGATGTATTTTCTTTGATTATATCTCGTAGTCTCGACAAAAGCAAGCTATCTGTGGTAACTGCAATATTCGTATATTTAGTGATAAATTATTTCCTGTATTTAATAGCCGATCTGAAAAATTCAATATTGAGTCCCCTACGCACGTTTGTTGTTTATTTCTATGGCTTTGTGTACTGTGTAGCAAGTATGCTGTATTGTTGACGACATAACTTACTTCGGAGAAAACATCAAATCCAACATTACAAAAAAGTCTCTTTTGTCTTATTGGCCTGATGTTTAGTTACAAGTCACACATAACAAATATTTTATGATCCATTCATTCACTGCAAATAGAAGTACCTACACAAGTTTTATTTTTTCAACTGTTGCAATATTTAGTCAACATTAGTTTGAAAAAAATGTTATTTTTGATAGTTGAAACTATATGGCTGACAGTTGCATCTCACGTATTTGGCGATTTTATGGTCACATATCATTATATCTCAAATGAATAAGCAAAATTTATTTCAATATTAACAGTTAAACAGTATTTGAGCAATTAAAAGTATTATTGCACTTTATATTTGGATGTAAAGGCAAGAAAATTAGTATTAAAAATGATAGCTTTAATTAGGCTTAAATATAAGTTTTTATAATAGAAGCTCTCTTTTTAGCTCGTCTAAATATTTTGCTCACAAATTTCGGACAGAGATCATAGATAACTAAAATGACCTTCACTTATATTGGTATAATATGTATGTATGTCGCTCGCTCACTCGTCTAATTTTTTGCAGAGTCTAGTTGTTTTTCTAATAAAATTCCAATTTTCGAACAAAAAGTGGTTTGACAATTGTGAAATGGAATATTTCAACATTCTCAATAGGTTACTTGATTTTTATCCTATTTATCCTAATACATGAGTATTACTTGCGCAATAATAGTATAACAAATATTATTATTATTATTATCATTATATGAAGATATATGATGCTGGTTAGATTAGACAGTTATATGCCATATTATTATGATCTCTGTTTGAGAACCGCTGACATAGACTTTTCCAATTTCAGTATTAACGAGCTTTAGGCATGGGTGCTGACCTATTCTAATTTATATTAGTAATATTAACAAACTAAAACAAAAAAAATATATATTAATTTGTTCATGACTGATAGAATTTAGCGCTTAACACGAATAATAGTACTCAGTATTCATCAATAATTGTATTATAATCATTTGGATTGATTGTCAATTATTTAAAATCATTTTCTGATGCATACAAATTAATATCACATTTCAGATTTCGCGAGAATATAACTCAGATAAACCAGCTGATGGTACATTAGTTTCACATTTGTCTTTTGCCAAAAAGATTTTTTGATCAAAAATTGATTGCTCACTTTTATATATTTTAAATATAAACAGTTCATTATTAAAAGCAGCGTCATTAAATATGTTCTTTTCAAAATTATGTTAATTTAAGTGAGAAATAAGAAAAATAAAGAAACCTTTATTGTACTGAGATCAGATGTCCTAAATTACGGAGAATTTCATGAACCGGTCCGTGATTCAATACATCCTGAAAAAAACTTCGAATTGTTGAAAGTTTATTGCATTTATTCTTGCCACAGCTGAATTTTAAAATGAAAAATATCGTATAACCCTGTTATTGAAGGTTATAGACCTCTAAATTAATAAATTAATCTAGAAAATAATTAAGGATCCATTTTTTAGATAAAAATTATGTTGAATTTTGAATTTGCGATTTGCGAATTGTGTGGTACATAATAGTAACTTATGTAACAAGAATATTTATATACAACATAATAACAAATGGATCGGTGATACCTGCTACCATCATAAATTCACAGTTTTTTTAATTTAGGTTATGAAATTTACCTACCACATATATGATAATAGAGCTAGGATGCGAAAAACACTGGTTTAAGTATTGTTTGCGATCAGTGTCGGATTGAGACCCTGAAGTGGTAAGAATACATAAAATATTTGGCAACCTTCAAGAATGAAAGATCCTTGACATGTACCCAATGATCCTAATAATAGTACAGCATTGTTTGCGATACGTAGATACGTAAACCATCAAGTTTGAAAAAAATTATTGATACACTTAGTGACCGTTTAAATTTACTTTTTGTTCTTTGTTGAGGACATCAGAATAAATAATATAAAGAAATCCAAGCAATATTCATCAGAAAAATAATGAATTTGTTTATTGTGTGTTGTCCCAGTTAGGTGCGTTGCAGACCTAATCACATTACTGTTCTTTTAATACATCATAAACAATGTACTATAAAACTAATAAAAAGCAAGACAAAAATCAAAAAATATGTGAAATGCATCTGTAAGCCATATCAAGTTTACCCGTACTCATGCCATCGTTTGTATTGGGGTGGTAAAAATTTGATTTATTTTCAAACTATTCCGCGATGGCTAATTACATGAATTGAGCATCGAACTGGTTCTAGAATATTGTGTGTCTATAAATACCTTTACTAGTACGCGATTTCTTAACCGTACGTAGTTGGTAGTCATTTCATAGAGAAAATATTTTTCTAAGATTTGTAAGGTTCCCTACATGATGTATTTGTATTATTTGTGTTTTATTTATTTGAATTGTGTCGTTTAGATAATTAGATAAATTAGTTTGCAATTTTCATAGCTTCTATTAATTTTAACCCTGTGTTATAATTTATTTTTAATCAATAAAGTTCCTACATAAACAAATGATAACCAGAGATCATACAATTGCCTTGAATTTTAATGAGTACAATATGCAATCTAATTTAGAGTTAAATTGTTTTATTTGCTTAGTAAACTGTTGTTAGATGTTATAAAACTCCTACGATCATCTCAAGATGTTGTCCTTCCATTTTGGGTCATCTAGCATTTTCATTGTCATTTGGAGCTTCGCAGAACTTTCTGGATCACTTGAGTACTGCCGGTACAAAGTACAGTGCTACGTACCATACGATATACGAACTGGTAATACTAGAAGACGATCGAATGGCTCCTTCCCATTTGGAACATGCATAAATTAATCGCAGATATTTTTTAATTAACATTACTTCCTGGATTCCTGCGTTTCTTACCAGTTGCTAATTTGATGCATACATCAATTTATATAAAATCGCAAATCATGACTTTTTGTAAATATCATAATTCTATTTATAAAAGATCAAGAAAACCACTAAATTAAATAAATGTCAATTTACCTATTTATATTTTCGTCTACCGTTTACTTACTTAAGATTAAGAATAAATTAAGATCGTATATAATTTTGCTTATAATTCAAACTATCTTCACATTTACCTACAATATATCGTTTTTATTCAGGATCAGTCTTTTCAACATTAGTTTCATTAATTTGGAGGTTATTGTTTATTGCCATAATTGTATTAACAATTAGTACCATTGCCTCAAATGCATTCAATCGACATTAATGTGAAATTGGTTCTTAATCAGCTGTATTCTATTTATGCACATTCAACTCTCTTGCAACTTGCAAGTAAGGTACATTTGAGATTATTGAATGAGGGAATCTTCCAAAACCAATCCTTGCATCTTTGCTTGCATAAACTCTGTCTTATACAGGTATTACGAAAATATGAGTGTGACAGACACAATTTCAGTGCACATTGGTAGATTGATTAATATTTCTCAAGCCGTGCGGTGCGGTTAGCAGTCGTCAAGCTACGGGTACTCTTAACTTTTGTGGAAAGTACACCACACAGTATATTGTAATTCTGTGAAAATCATACAGCGTTTTTGTTCGAAGCTGGGTTCGACCCCATGATTTTCAGATTATAAAGCCAGCATATTTGCACTAAGCTATGAATACTCAAAAAAAGATTATATGAATTTAAGTTTTATCTGAATATTTTTAAGATAGCAGTTGATATTTCTGGTGTTTTCGTTTTTTCTTTAGTTTATTCAAGGGCTAAAACTCATGCCTTAATTGTTAGCATTCATACTGGGAATGGTTCTAGTGGTCGGTGTTGTCGTTGAGAACGGATGCTGCTGCGGGGTTTGGGGAACTGCCGAGCAGTTCGTTCAGTTCACGTTGAAGTAAAGTGGAAGGTATCTCGTCCGCCTATTAAACCACAGCTCGAAGCAATTAGCGGTGACCAGTTCGCAGTCCGCAGACTTAGACGGTTTGCCAGCGGCGGCACTCCGGCAACATGCGCCCTCGCATGATATTCACACGATCAGCGACATACACACACATACATCCATATGTAAACTAGAGTGTAGATAAACCCAACCTAACAACCTGGCACATAGCGACTAACTAGGATTGTTTGCTGGGTAATGTTGGTTTTAGCTAAACGAGGAAGTCCTCCAATCTTGCAATATCTTATTCGTAATTCACTTAGTCTTAGGCACCTGATAGCTGATGCTTTTGACCGGTTGTTGACAGACGAGCCAATCTGTAATTCACATTCAGGCCCTCATGAGCTACAATATTTTGATCAGAAGGAAAAAATTTAAAAATTTTTGTGGAATGTTAATTCAATAATTTTAATATACTAATTAGATTCAATCTCCTTCAAAAATCAGTATAATTAAAAAAAATATATCATAGTTATCAAGCTATAAGGCACAATATTGTGTAAACAAGGAAAAAATTATAATTTTAATGTACTCTACAGCAGCCTTTGATACCTTCGTTAAGGAATAATGATCAATTAAAAGAAATTTTTACATACACATTTTTTTCTAAAATTAAGTTCTTAAATTCCGTACATAAACAAGTTTTAATTTAGTTAAATACATTTGTAATCTTTGACTATACCACGTTTATTGATAAAATTGTCAGTAAAATTTCAAAATACATCTAATTTTCGGAAGAAATTACATATTAATAACCAGAAACCTGAGCTTAAGAAAGATATCCAATAAGAAAAGTGCCCATAGGGTGTAAAGATGTACTTTATAATCATTCTAATATTTAATGAAAATGGTTTGAAGTTGCTCCCCATTATATGAATGCAGGAAATTTGTATTTCTGATTATAAAACACCTTACAGTCTTTCTGTTTGTTAGAATATTCAGTGAAAATCTCTTTTAAATAAGAAAAACTGCGAAATTTGTATACGTTAATAATGATGCAAAATAAAGAGACGATGTAAGAACTTTGGTGATACGGTTGGTTGAGACATTGATTCTCACGGATCGAAACATAAGATTATCGGTTCAAATCTCGGAGTGAATAATTAAAAAAAATATAAGTGTAAAAGAGATTACAATGGAATATCTACCTCTTAGAATTCAGATATATGAGAAATAAATTTTGGGCCATTATTGGAATCAGTAAGAAACATACTACTCAAATTTATTTGAATGAAAGATAAACTGATCCATATTAACAACTGTTGTAATAGTTGTTACCATACTAATCCGGAAAATTGAGTTATCCGACGATTGAAAGACCGGAGCTTAGAAAATAAATTGAATAAAATAAAATAACAAATTGACAAAAATAAATATCCAAACTAAAAAATAAATATTAATTTATTGTCTTTTTATTTGAACCAGGGATACTAAGTTTTGTTTCATGAGGACCAGCGACTCAAGCAGTTAAAAAGTTATACACAAATATCATATTTTTTTCTTGTTTAAAGAGTTTTTAAATAAATATTTTAACAAAAACTTAAAACCTGTTTTCAATACAAATTTTTATTATTTATGTCACAGGGAGAAACTGTAAGCCATTTTATAAAAATTGAATGTCATTTTTCAATGTTATCAGTTCAGGTATACATTGTGTGCTCAAATATACAGTACCTTATAATTATAGAAAATCATTCATCTCCTTTTTATGAGGCTTGCTTTGCTAGTTAGATTCGATTATTTTGGTTTAGGTTAGGTTGAGCCTTATTTTTCTATGCGGGAATTTTTTCTTCGTGAGCTATTTTCTGTACGGGTTTTTTTCTGAATACACATTTGTCTTATATGGGTGTTTTTCCATTATACATATATATTACTTGATTTTCTCTAAATGCGTATTTTTTCTGTAGTTTTCCTCATTGTGCGCATTAATCCGTTGTTCATATATGATGGTAAAATTTTGCTGATGAGTGCACATTTTCTGTGTTTCTTTCCTGAGATCATATTTTACCTAAACTTTTTTCTGATTGCCATTTTCCTTTCAAGTTTTGAGCACGTATTTCTTTTATGTACATACGAATCATAATAGGTCTTCTTCTCACCACTTTTGTAAGAACAATTTTTCGTGTGCGCAATCACGACAGAAGCATTTTTTATGTAATTTATATTGTGCTCTTATTCCTAGAACTATCATATAATGTGCAATTTGAACCCCTAGACTAATGAGGCTCCTGAGTTGCTGAAAATATATGAAATGCTTGAAAATTTCTAGAATCAAGGGACACTAGGCACATGCCTAATGCGGATAATCTGGTACTGAATTTTCCTTTTAGATTTTGAGTGCGTAACTCTTTTATGTATACGAGTCAGTGGTTTTTTGCAATAGTTATCTATGTGCGTATTCACGACAGTCTTTTTTTGTAATTCGTCGTTTGTACTAATTTCTAGAACTTTCATTCTTAGATGTACAATTTGAAAATATTTTGTTGAAGTCACTTTCAATAAAATTTCCTGCAAGAAAATTGGTATTATTAAACATCGTTGTCGAACAAGAGTCTTTTTTGATAAAGTTCTTCAACATTTGCGGGTTACTCACTGAGAGCGGTAATACCGTAACAAGCCTCATGCGGAAAACGCTAATTTCATTATCTTTTTATGACTAATATTTCGCGCTTCACACTAAAGTAGATATTTAACGTTTTTATGCTTATTATAATCAAATTCATCAAAGCACTTGTTCGTCGATTTTCATTTTTTTCACTTATAATAAACATATTTCATTTGATTTGCCCAACTTTTCTGTAATTACTAATTACAGTAATATAATTTGATGAAAATCAATTTTCTAGTAGGTTGAGTAAAAATTTTGTTTCATATATTAAATGTATAAAGTATAAATCAAGTTTTGATAATAAAATACGTTCAAATTGAATAAAAAGTGTGATGAAATCAGTGATGTGCAGCCGAGTTTGCATCTTAACCATGCATTGAAATTTTTGTCGTCTTGAATCGCGCAGCTCGCTTTCTACTCGTGCAAAACACAGAACCGTCTTAAGTTGGTAAATTCACGAATGAGGGACGACAAAGTGACGGAACGGCTGCCAGCATTGCGGCGTTTGTTCTTCTTGGTTTACACCGGAAACAAGTTATTAACATCCACCAGCTATTTTGTATTCTTGTTTCCTATCGCGACTCATTAATATTCAGGTGGTTTTCCAACCATAACATTCTGTTTCTCACAGCAAAATTCCCACGTTTTTTAAACGTGGTATAATAGTCTTACAGTCTGAGAAACATTATGATATGCATTTTCGTTTTAGGTTTTATTTATTTTACACTCAAATCGTATTTTATTCCCCGTGATACAAATACATTGTGAATGGATATCAAAACAGTTATGATGAAATATTGTGTTGAAAGTTGTTTGCCCTAAATAAAACGAAAAGTGCGACATCAACCAAGAGGGACTATCTGTCTCTTAGAAGCATCTTCAATAATCATTTGTAAAAAAATATAAAATATGACTGCAGCTGAAGAGACAAACAGAAAATCACAATCGCTAATTTATGGAGTGTAGTATATTCTGCATATGTGGACGCGCAAGTTAGAAATGTCATCATGTTGAGTATCAGGCAGCAGTCAACACTCAGAATTCTCCTCGACATCGGCACACCACCACACCGGCAGCGAGTTGACTTGAGCTAATGGTAATGGCAGTAGTGTTGGGGGACTCCCCGCACGTCGCACACCTGTTTTCCAGCCCAGCCACTGTCTTTTGCTTGAAGCACACAAGCTTCGAAGCACTCAGCACTCCGCGTTCGTTCTTTGTCTCGCGCTGAGCGTCCATGTGTTTGATGTGACGAGTGTTGTACAGGCAGAGTGTCTTGTGTTGGGTTGGAGACCGGCGGTGCTGCGTAGTGCAGCTGGTCACGATGAAACTGTGGCGATCTGGATGTAGTCGCGGCCGTCGTCGTCATCGTACCTGTCACTGTAGCTTCAGTGACATGTCATTTTCAGTGTTCTGTGTGTGATTTGATTGTGTTTGTGACTCGCGACAGCATCAGCATGATGGTGTATCCGGATCTGCAGTGCGCCCAGTGGACCTGTCCCACCGCGACGCCCATGCTCCAGCTGTACGACGACGTCGGATATCGCGGTGAGTAATATCAGTCATGTGGAATGCGACACAAATGTGCAACTGTAATATAACGGTTTCCGGGCACAGGCAGACTGAGGCGTGAGACTAAGACCTTTAGATGTGTACCATGTGTAACAGCATCAACATGCGACTGCCGATGAGTCCAATGCTCACTACTTGTTGCTTGACATTGCCAGACAGCAAAAACTTGTATGCGCGGCATAAATTTAGTTGAAACTGTAACTTAGACCATTAAATGTTTAAAAACTTGCTCTGACCAAACGTAAAAGGTCGGCGCACTTTGGCTACTTGCCGCACCACTCGCCACTGCCAATTGTAATCAGCACACAATGCTTTTGTTTGAACGCACGCGTACTCGCACGTATATGCACAGAGACAGGATGACGCATGTGCAACGCACTCGCACCACTGTCCCCGAGCTCATGACCAGCCGCGTCCCACGTCACCCCGTCACTATGACCATCCTGCGATCGTCCATCGACCAGCGACCATCTCCACATCTCACATGCTGCATCTCCAGCCACTATCACTATCACTACACATAGACATACTTGCAATCATACACTTACTGACATCGGCATCCTAATTATCCAATCCCGATGTTCACCGCATCATGTTTGAACTTGTTCCCAATCTGTTTAAGGGTACTCGACAATCTCATATTGCGTTCGCGTCACTAATTCGACTTTAACATTTGTTTACAGTGAACGTAGTGGAGGCATTACAAGAGTTCTGGCAGATGAAACAAGCCCGTGGCGCCGATTTACGCAACGGCGCCCTTGTCATATATGAGTCGGTGCCCTCCAATGCACAACCATATGTTTGTTACGTCACGTTGCCTGGGGGATCCTGTTTTGGTAGTTTTCAGAGTTGCCCAACCAAAGCGGAAGCACGGAGAAGTGCAGCTAAGATAGCGCTCATGAATTCGGTGTTTAATGAGCACCCGTCGCGCCGCATTTCCGACGACTTTATCGAAAAAGCAGTGGCTGAAGCCCGATCGTCCTTCAAAGGCGATCCAGAGGAAGCGGACAATCCCAATACAGGAATTGGCGCATTTCGTTTTATGCTGGAAGCGAACAAAGGTCGTACGATGCTGGAATTCCAAGAACTGATGACGGTATTCCAGTTGTTGCACTGGAATGGCAGTCTGAAAGCGATGCGAGAGCGCCAATGTTCTCGCCAGGAAGTCGTAGCTCATTACTCAAATAGGGCGTTAGACGACGATATGCGTTCTCAGATGGCTTTAGATTGGATTGCGAGGGAGCAAGAAAATGCTGGCTCACTTCGAAGGGAGCTAAATCAAGCCGAACGGGAATTGGAATCCGCCCGACTTGCAGGTCGTGAACTCCGTTTTCCTAAGGAAAAGAAAGACATCCTCATACTCGCTCACAGTCAAGTTAACATGGGACTCTCAAGTTAACTAAAGTGCGCTATCAGTGCTGTACATTCATGGACATATAGTGTTAAGTCGATAAGGTAACAATTGTGATACTGAACTGATGACAAATTATATTCGTAGGGTGTAAGTTTACATTTTGATGACATTGTTTGTAATTCGTTTTCTTTTCTTCAGGATTACATATTTTCTTTACAATGAGTAAATTATTTTTTGCAACTGCTGCCTAAACAGAGAATGTATTTTAAGTAGGTGGCAATGATCAGGTCAAAGTGTAGGCGTTAAGAATATATTTATTTTTATATTATTCTACATTCTAATTAATTAACATCTTTGCACTAATTTAAAAAGATTTCTAATTACAAATTTTGTTCAAAAATGTGAATTACACCTACTACATAGATATTCTTCGTGGTATATCAAAGTGCACTAACAATAAATTATCTATTTTCTCATTAGCTACTTAATAATATACAATGTACAAGCCGCATGCTGCATTAAGGCTAAGGTAAGCTAGTGCATAATAAACATTCAATACATCTTCAAAACTTGATCATATGTATCCATGTATGGTTTTTATTTATTTTTTTATTTTGTGTTTTTTAAATTATGAAATTGTTACTTATATGCGTTGCATAAAAATGACTACAAATAGTATTAGGTATTTCAGTCATTTTTCTTGCGTGATTGATTTTTTGATCATAATGATTTTGATTTAAATTAACATGTTCTAAACATGTAAATAACATTTTAGGTATTTATTTTGAGTAGGCATGAGTCTTGTGATGAATTATCTGTGAATATTTAACTATAGAATGTGTTGATATTTTGCATTTAAATGTAATAAATTTATGGTGTTACTAATATTGTCATTTATTATTTTGCTTTGCAATACTAAGATTTTTTTTACGATTACCATTCAAATAAAATTGTTAATTACTTATCATGTAAAAATAATAAAACGTTTCAAATAAAGTATAGTTCTGAAATTAATTTATAAATCAAAATTATTCTTAATTTTTGTTCATATTAATTGATACTACATGAAAAAGTTGATTGTAAATATGGTCTGGCCTATTACTTTTCAAGTAGCTTTTAAATATGATGGATAATATTGTGTGAAATCTAATTAAATGTCTTCTGTGTACTTTCTTCCAAACAAAATAATCATATTCTGGAAAAATGGACCAATAAAGTAGGAAAACTATATTTTTTTTCCATTCCCAGCGTGATTTCTTTTTACCGAAATAATATCTACTGAGACAAGTTGTATATCTAATAACTAGTGGACGTAGATTGAGAACAATACATATAAAATTTATGTAAATCACAATGAGCATAACATAATGATTTTAGTGTTTTTGAAAGTAGGTTGGTTTTAATCGAAAATAGTTCTTTTCTTTTGTACAAACGTCTAGTTGAACAACATAAGGAATTTGCTTCGTATGGATACTATAAAATTCCTAAGGAAAAAAAATATATATTTAGAAACAGAAGATGAAAAGAAAAACAACAAATTTACAGTTAATTGTACCAACTGAATTAATAATTTTCGGTCTATTTTATATTACTAATTTTCAACTAAAAAAAAATAAGGATCACATTTATATTAGGTGTCTCCTGACGCATGTTTCAATGCGCTTGCGCGTATATGTGTTCCTGTAAGCAGTAGCTCTCAAACAGTGAATCCTCTATTTATATTCACATATGTGTATCATAAAAGGGAAGAATTCTACATCTAGCTCATTTAAAGAAAGCGAAGCTTGCCCGTTAGGTGAATGCTAAGCACCCCTGATGAAGAAATCAGGAAAAATTATCGATTTTCTACGAGAAAAAAGTACCGTTTTGGTGCCACTAGCAATAAAAAAAAAAAAAGGTTAGGTTTGGTACGTGAACGAAATGTCAGATGACGTCATTCTATTCCGTGCTCCGTGTTGTGTCACATAATTTCTATGTTGTATTCTACTCCATTCCATTTCGTGTTATCTATAAACCAGGACCACAGACTACATGTTGAAATGACCAAAATAAACAGAAATGCGAAAATTGACATCTTGGCCATGAAAAACCAATGGTTTATGCATTTCGTTTCTGCGTTTACGTTTTGTTTTTACGTTTTTTGTGAGTAAACATTGCTAACTTCATTGCTATGAATGGCTTTTGTTAAAAAATAGCATGTTCTTCCTGTGTTTTTAGTTCAGAAAGCTATAAAATATTATATTATTTTTGATCATTAAGAATAAATAGCTCTTAAAATGCGTAAAAGAAGTTCTAAGAAGCGTGCTACTACTAGAAGATCCGAAAAGAATCAAAAGCCAAAGCCAAAGTTGTCAAGAAAGTTTTTGATCAAACACATACGAAATCTACAGAAAATAGAAAAGAAATTGGACTGGTATATTCACCAGTTAGATGCAGCAGGAGTAAAGGATACTGATTGTGTGGAAATAATGAATTCATTACATGAATATAATGAAATAAAGGATGCTGTGAATGAAATTTTCAAGTATAGCGGTGAATGTTTTCAAATGACAAGTCGACAGCTTCACGTGAGATACGACATTCCACCGCAATAAAATAGTAAGTTTATCAAGTAGAAGTCGAGTATAATGTCTCCTATTGATTTCAATAATTTTAAAGAAATAGCCTTTAGGTGCGTACACATGACGCCACGAACATTTAAAAATGGTAGCCTGGTGGACCAAGAAACTTTCTGTCATGAAACACATGCAACAATGACCCAATTTTGTGCCGTTGTTGGTAGTTCTTAGAAAAGTGGGACTGTGCAAGGTTTATCTATTCATAGATTTCCGTAAGATAGAGACTCCAGTGAAACAACTTGCCTATCGGCGGTAAAAAACGGGAAAATGCTCTGAAAAGGAGCGATTTAACTGACACCAAAATCAAGTACGGCCATATTTGTAGCAGGCACTTTATTATTATTATTATATCTATTTGAATCTGATATTTAATATTCCAAATAAATATAAGGTAGTTATTGAAATTTATGGCTGTATGAAGTATCTTAGTCAGATGTTATAGGTTAGAAATAACACTAGAGGAAATAAGTTATAACTATTACACTATACTTGTGTAAAATTGCTACAAACTCAAACCATAGAAATTATTTCTGAATTATAGGAAAACCAGCTTCTTTGAACGATAAAGACAATCCTGATTGGATACCGTTTGTAGATATAGACTTATGTTGCAGGACTCTGGCTTGTGAATGACAATAAATAAGATAAACTTATTTTTCACAATATGGATTTTTAGCGTCCCTAAGACTACCCCTAAAAATATTAGGATCCTAGATAAATCCCATTATTCATTTTCCCTCCTAAATTTAAGAGGAAATCCCTAAGTTTGTAACCCTGTTTTAAATGCTGACATAGTTCCAGCACAGGATAGTGCAACTCAATAAGACATAGTCCCTGTGGAAAATATTTCTTTCAAACTGCGAATAGCATTATCAATTTTAAAGCCAAGTGCACCTATATGTAAGCATGTTTCACCCATCCCAGCTACACAATCACAATGTGCACTCATTATTATCCACTTTCGTTGCAAATCAACTATGTCAAATAAGATTTATTTTTGATTTTTTGAAAATGTAGTACCTACCTGCTGACAATAATATATTGGAATGGAAAATGAAATTTAAATTGTCTTAAAAGATGTTAAGTCAGAAAAAATCAAATTATTCTTTTATTACAGCTTCTATAAATAATTTTGAAGATCATAGTAATGTTGGTTAGATTTAATAATTTAAAATTTCATATAAGCTTTTACAAGTTATAACATATTAGATTGAATTCAGCTCCATTCATTAGCTAAAGTAGATCCTCCAATCACCCTATCTCCAACACATAGATCTTCACAGATAATAAACGAGACATTTTCTCCAAATCTTCTTCTGTGGCACAACAGCCCTATGAAGGCCAAGGCCTCAAGTACATGCGTACTCGTTTCGTTACCGAATTATCCTCATAGATTTGAAACCTCAATCTTTGCGACGATCTTAAATTACCAACGATTAAGCAGCATCACAGAGATTTCTTATGCTACCAGGGTTACCTTTAAGACATACAGGTGGTAAGCCTACAGTGTCCGAGTATGATTTGAGTGCTTGACCTTGTAGCACTCTTTCGGTAAATCATAATATAAGCCGGGAATTGAACCAGGAACCCATGGATTCGTACGTCACAGACATACAGTGAAGAGCGCGCTAACGCACCGAGCCACTGGCACGGCCCATTTTTTTCAAATACCTATGTATTATATTTTCAGCAGATAATAATAATCTTCGTTTAATCGAGACATTATAATAAACTAAATTACATAGACATTAAATCCATAGTACGTCAACCAAACACAATATCAAAGGTAATGGTTTGGTTTGTTGGTCCACCAGGCTGGCAGGTTGCATAGATTCGACCACGTGATGCACGTGCCTAATTCAATTTGTTTTAGCGCAACTAATACGACAAACTGAGAAGCTTAATTCGCTTCTTTATCTAGCTACAAATTTTGATGACGTCTCTCTGCTTAATTTTATCGCCTATATCTTTTTTGTTAACTTGAGTTGAGTTCTAAGTTTAGGTAGTGGAGTTAAATAAATTGATGTAAAATTGTTTTCGTTAATATTCACAGAAAATTTAAATGATACTGCATACAATTACAGAGGAAATGCAAATTATAGAAAATATTGTATTGGGGAGGAAAATTTAAAATTTCTGTTTAGAAAATAAATACTTCATTGATTTGGCAGTGATAGTTGGGAATTTTGCTACGTAAATATATTTCAGATTCAGAAAAAAATATTTTTAAGCTCTGTCAGATCACGTGATATAAATAAATATACAGAATTTAAAGCAAAAATACCTATTAATTTGAGAACTATTGCGCATTTGTGCAGAAGGAGTACATTATTCAAGACTCGAGCCATTTATTATTTCAATTATATACTTTTTCACCTATTTTATTACAGGTATTGCGAAGCATCACTTGACTGAAAGACATCGCATTGCCATTTCCGTATTTCCAGTTAAATATTTTCTCTATAAAATTATTGTGTCACACATAAGCATAGGAATATATTATGATGTTATATATTTTATGCTAAATGTTAACTAACTATAGAATTTATTGTGAATAATGTATAAAATACACTTTGTAACGAAATAAATTATTTTGTAATAGACCATTATCATAAAATTAACTTAAACTTTATTCACACACAATTTTTACAAAGTAGACGTGAAAAATTATTTAGAAATTTAAATGTACAACAAGAAAACATGTAATATCAAGTTATATTACATAAATGACAATTTGAATTATATAAACATGAAATATCACATAATTATTTGTGGTTCTGGTACAGACGTAGCAATTGATTTGTGAGGAAGGACCTGACCACCATTAACATATAGTTCATCCTTTACAATAACATCTTCACCGAGCACTGTGATACCTTCCATTCGAACCCATCTGCCCACCACGCATTTCCAGCCAATTATACAGCTATCCAACCAAGCATGAGATCGGATAGTAGCATCTCTGAGAATCGTACATCGCTTTATGCAAGCACCTACAAAATTTTCAATAAAAGTAAGTGGTTCATTCCAAAAATTTTATTAGGAAGATTTCTAAAGTTCTTGAATAGTTTTTGATAAGAAAAAATAGGAATACGCAAACAACAATGTGCTGTTTCAGTTAGACGGTGAGATATCCTAATTTTTAAAATTGGATTGAGAGAGGATTTAAACTATATACGACACGTTTTTGTACGTAGCCTCTCAAGTATCTGATTCATACAAAATCTTAAATTCTAAATATTAATGTTGTAGCGGACACAGCTTTAGTTTGATTAAAAGCAGTTACCAAATTTTCGGCAACCACGTTCCGTAAATGTAACCGGTTTTCGGAAAAATAGCCGCAATTAACATGGGCCTGTTTTGGAATATATTATTATGCTTTTCTTCATTCCGGTTAATTTTTTCAAGCATAGATGCCTATTCGAGCAGTTCTTGAATAAGATTACTTTTGCCGCTTTTTTAATTAGATCAATGTATTGTGAAAAAATATGCGAAAATATTAGCGCCACTCAAATGAATATAGTTTTATTTAAATTTATTTTACCATCTTCAACAACAACTCCCGGTCCAATAGTAACGTTAGGTCCAATTTGACAATCGGCTCCAATTCTCGCAGTAGGATCAATTAGTACATTTCCCACAAAACCAGAACCTTTATGCAATTTTTGTGGGTGATTCTGATTCAAAGATTTAAGATATAAACACATTCCAGTCAAAAAATCTTTCGGTTGTCCGATGTCCATCCAAAATCCAGATAATTCAAAAGCATAAAGTTCACAATCTTTCGCCATCTCCGGGAAAATTTCCTTCTCTATCGATGTAGGACGAAGCTGAATTCTCTCCAAAACGCTCGGATTGAGCATGTAAATGCCAGCATTAATTTTATTTGAAACGAACTCCTGGGGTTTCTCAATGAAGTTCTGTATGCAGCCATCTCCTTTGTATACAACCACACCGTACTTAGAAGGCTCTTCAACTTTCGTCACTACAATAGTACCTTCTTTTTTATGTTGGCGATGAAACTTTGCTAACTCTTTGAAAGGGAATTCGCAAATAATATCCGAATTTAAAACGAAAAATGGCTCTTGACTGGATTCTAATATATTTTTAGCTAAGGCAATGGGCCCAGCTGTACCAAGTGGTTCTGACTCATGTGAGAATATTAAAGTTACGCCTAATTTGTCAGCTTCTTCCTCTAAAAACAGACAAAACGTTAATGAAATAAAAATTGGCTGTCATGGAGGACTGCCGACAGAAGTGAAAATTTTAAACCATGAAATAACAGTATTTTTTTCTTTATATTCGAAATCAAAATTTCATTATTTATAAATCAAAATCATTCACAATAGTCTGATTTTTACATCTATCGACATTCTAAGCAACCATTATAAACATTTTAACATGATTTATTCTTTAATAAAAACATGAAGAGCTGCGCAAGCCCAGTACAAAATATGTCGGTGACGCGAACTACTAGATTTAATTCATCTAAAAAATTTCACTTCAAAAATACATTATTTTTTGAAATACGCTTCAACTGATTGAATTGCATCACAAATTCTTTGCTCCTAAATATAATACACTAAACTATTGTTAAAATGCACGTACATAAAACACATTCATGGAATTAATAAGAATATTCTTGAGACTGAACTGTCAACACAGAAAGTAGTCTCTGAAAAAATAAGAATAAAAGATATGGCCTCGCTGAACCGCGTCAGTGGTATGTCGGTAACGCGAACTTATAAGATTTTACCCATCCAAAAATTGCTTAACGTATCTATAGAAATTTTCATTTGAAAAAGAACTGTCATTTATATGAAATTTTATGACGCAACAATACGTGGCAATTTAAAGTGATAAACCATAATTGTAATCAAGATAACGTATGTTTTAGCTCGTACTTAATTCTTTTTCCATTTGCTCAGCTCTGTAAGAAACAGCCAAAATTACTTCGCTAACGCCGGCTGTCACCAATGCCTCAATTTGGTGCAAAAGAATAGGTTTATTGGCAAATTCCACCAGAGGTTTCGGCCGGCTTAATGTCAGTGGCCGAAGTCTTGTTCCATAACCTCCAACTAAGATCAAGGCCCTCATTCCACACGTTTTTCCACACATTTTAGACTGCAACAATTAGTTAAGTACATGTCAAAGTTGAAAATTTCACAAACTTACGCAATACAAATAGATCTCCACTCAATCCAAAGTCAAAGAAGTAGAGATAATTATTTTACTAACGTAGGCATTATTCCATGATAAAAATATTGGTTTCGTCGCGATAAGCAGAAAATAGTATGTATTGATAATAGTAAAACATACACGTCAACACACCCCCCTTATTCGGAATGAGGTTCAGGATTACCAACCTATATAATCTATAGTCAAGATTTATTTATTTTTTCTATATCAATATTTATTATTACCTAGGCTCACTTATAAATTTAAATTTAAAAAATTGATGATGCTCGCCACACGACCAGTATGCCAGAATGTGCTCTTATGTAAAAAGATGTTGGATGGATCAAAATTTATATTAAAATATATTTGGTTGGCAAGTTAACAACAGTTATTTTATTGCATACCTTTTTAGCGGGAGCTGTCAGATTTAACCAGCGATCGACGCGTAGCTTGCCGGCATTGTGTTTATCTGAATAATTCTTGAGTCACTACTTGAATAATAATTATAAACCAATATTTATACTTGTTAGAATTTATTAAAGAGTATATTTTGATCAAAAATAATGTATAAAAACTCGTACGTCAACATATCTTTGAATAGGCACTAGTTTGTTTAGATGGTTAGAGATGGCAGCATCTAGCACGTTTTTGAACTAAATTTTTTTAATGGCAAGAAATAGCGACTATTTGGCATGTTTATCTATAACAGAGCCTTATTAATATTATATTATTGACTTGGATGGAAAAGAAATAATTTTCTAAATTACTGATTTGATTTTAATAATATATTTAAATAGTTGACGAAGTATTAGTTTTTCTACGGTCGTGCGTAAATTAGGTACTTCAAACACCGTAAACGATGTGTAAAGTAAGGTTTTTTCGCATCCCATTTTTACCACTATTTAAATGCGTAGAAGCTATATTTCTGTGAATTCATATTTGTAGCATGTTTTACTAACCCATTTGTTTGGAAATTTGTTGAATCTGAGTGTCATCTTGTATTTTTGGCTCTTTTGCTGTATACATAATAATTGTCAAAATATGGAAGTCGCAGGTCATACTGCTTTTTGAAATTCGTATTGCATACAAGATTTTTTCTACAGCCCTCAACTTTTATATTTTGACAATTATTGGATAATCAGTAATAAAGTCGAAACGCAAGTTCATTTAAACGATAAATAACCAAACAAATAGATCAGTGAGAGATGCTACTAGCATAAATTCGCAGAAATTGCTTCACGGTCAAGTGATGTTTTAATCTGTAATTGTAACAAAATATTCTTTTCTATTGTTATATTTATCTGTTCTCAAGTAAACGGAAAAATAAATGTGATTCATTTTTTTTGCGGAGATCTCCAAAAAGTACATCAATATTCATAATTGTATAATATTATACAAATTAACGGATAATTATTTTGTATCTTAAAGTGTATTTTGTTTTAACCTCCCTTTGAATCAAATTACTGTATCTGCGCCGAATTTATATTAAACTCTTTCAAGAACTTATTTAATCGCAATTAAATGCTTCTAAATTCTTCACAAATGATAATTTAATTATCTTTGTATTCGTAATACTCGCACATCCTCCATTTCTTACATAATTTCCTATTTTTATATTGGTTCTAAATGATCCACCTCTCAATTGGTTGAAATCATCATCCTAATATATCATTGGGCTGAAATAATTTGTCTTTAATCAATGCTTAATATCCTCCATATCTTATACAATTCAATTTTTTTTATTGGTTAAATAATTAAATGTATGAGAAGCACTGCCCACTGGTATACCGAATAGAACTCCCTCCAATTCTGCTCTCCTAGTCTTTTATTTTACGATTTTAAACTTGTGAAAGTTTCAACGATGAGATTGTACGGGGTGGCATTTATCGCTGTAGTGCTATGGACACGGCCTTTTTGGTACTAAATATAGATGAATATGATCAATATAATAATTGTAGATGATTTCAATTTTTATTAATTAATATTTCACCGAAATAAACATTAATAAGCGGTTTCTATAATAAATTTAGTTTTTTTTTGGATAATTATGTTAGAAAATAGTAGGAATTAATTAATAAATAAAAATAATTTTTTGTACTGTAAATAAGGAAGCAACAGATTCATTTGCAGTAATTTTTCTCACTCCTTACTTTAATTTAAGGATACTTGTATACATATACGCTCATGTAGGGCCCCTCTGAACTATATCATGCTGTTTTACTTCAAGAATATATAAATGCATATAAACATCTTTATATGCAGCTTCTAGCCAGCGCATTTTTTTATAGGCATTCAATTGGAGCAGACATCCACCCCAGCGACTTTTTCACCAGAATTCGGCCCTATAATAATTTTTATTTCCTTTTTTTGTTTAAATATTAAGTTGATAATTTATTTATTGCTCCTATTTATTTACAGTTGATGGCATCCGACACCGGCGTTGTAAAACCCCGCAGTACAAGAAACAGCCATCGGAGAAATCTTGGGGGCTCATCATTGGACCTGACTGCGTTAAATTACAGCATCGTGGAACGTGCAGTGCTATGGATAGAAGATTAATTTAAAAATTCTTTTCCAGCTTTCTGTTTCAGTTTATTATCAACATATTTATAGATCATTTACTGAGGATGAACCAAGCAACTAAAGAGAATAGACACCGCAGAGGATTTCAACAGGATTGTTGCACACACCTGAAGTAGTTTGGACACCTGGAGCAGCTCACGTATCAGAAACAACATCTTCAAAGAATTAATTCGGCTCACATCTTTCCAAATCAAAGTGAGTATCATTACTTTATTCTATTTGAACTTGAGAAAATTAAGAATTGTTTTTTTAACACTAAGAAATCATTTTTCATTCTCTAATTCTAATTTTATTTTTTTTGTTACAGCTGATGTAGCCACTTCGGTGCCTAGATTTTGCTGGGGTTTCCCTGGGCATCAAGGAAGAATTTCCGCAGAAGAATTCGTCCCTTTCCCCCAAGCCATTCAACAATACCCTACATTTTCCGTTTTTCACTTTGTAAATTTTTCACCTTTTACCTTTTTCTAATTACATAAAAAACCCTTTCCCAACATGTTATATTGTTTTTTCCTTTTAATTGTTTTGTGATGGCTTCTAAGTACATGTATAGCAATTTATATTTGTTTATTAGTTGAAATAATTATATTATAAGCAAAAGATTTTATTTTGATAATTTAATGCAAAATAAAATCTTAATTTTGTAATATTTTAGTTTCTAAGTGGAATAATATAAGGATATTTATAATTATACGTCATTTTGCAATAATAATCTTTCCGATTGAGCTTAGATTTGATAAATCCTTTTTTTGGGGTATACCAATCAAAAAATGGATTTTAAAAACTCATTTTATTCGCGAAATAATTTCAAAGCTGTGAAAATGGGCCTAAAAATTGAGAAAATAAATTAATAGTGTATTTCATGTATATAAGGACTCCTTTATATTATCTTATTATTTGAATAAAATATAACGTTATACAATTTGGTTTCAATTTAGTCCTTCCCTTTATTTCTTTCAGGATAATTTAATTGTATTACACATATATAGTTCAAAATGTTGCCGCAAGGGCAGCACCTGTCAATAAGACCAATTAGTAATCACCTCATGTGTGAAGTAGGTTGAAATTTGTGTCTTAGAAAAATCCAAAATTTGTATTAAGGTAGCAGAATATGGAAGCGTTAACTCAAAAATTCGAATGATTAATTAGCGATTATCTCGAGAACCAGAGGGTTTTGGGACAAATGTTTCAAATAAAAGTTACATAATTTTCAACGCCCTACAAGATATATATAAAAGAATTTTCTCTAGGGCTTATAGTTTTCGAGAAACAATATGCTACTACCCTTAATTTAAGGGCTGGGAGAAAATTCTATCCATCTTTTTGATAGCCCTTTTAAAGTTGCGTATGATGATGTGATTAAAATTTCCCTAAGAGCTATAGTTCAGGAGTAAATCAAGAAAAACACTTCTTGAAAACCCTTGAATTTGCTCTTCAAGATCATGCTACCCGGATACAAATTCTGGATTTTTCAACACAAAATTGCTCGCTTCTGAAATTTAGTTGCTTCAAAAATCCAAAATTTGTATTAAGGTAGCAGCATTTGGAAGAGTGAACTCAAAAATTCGAGACATTAATTAGCGATTATCTCGAGAACCAGAGGGTTTTGGGACAAATGTTTCATATAAAAGCTACGTAACTTTCAACGCCCTACAAGATATATATGAAAGAATTTTCTCTAGGGCTTATAGTTTTTGAGAAACGATATGCTACTACCCTTAATTTAAGGGCTGGAACAAAAATCTATTTACCTTTTTCGTAGCCCTTCTGAAGTTGTGTACGATGATGTAATTAAAATTGCACTAAGGGCTATAGTTCACGAGTAAATCAAGAAAAACACTTATTAAAAACCCTTGAATTTACTCTTCGAGATCCTACTAGCCGGATACAAAATCTGGATTTTTCAAACATAAAATTGATCGCTTCGAAAATTTTGTTGCTCCAAAAATCCAAAATTTGTATTAAGGTAGCAGCATTTGGAGGAGTAAACTCAAAAATTCGAGAGATTAATTAGCGATTATCTCGAGAACCAGAGGGTTTTGGGACAAATGTTTCAAATAAAAGTTACATAACTTTTAACGCCCTACAAGATACATATGGAAGAATTTTCTCTAGGGCTTATAGTTTTCGAGAAACGATGTGCTACTACCCTTATTTCAAGAGCTGGAAGAAAATTCTATTTACCTTTTTTATAGCCCTTCCAAATCTGCGTACGGTGATGTAATTAAAATTGCCCTAAGGGCTGTAGTTCACGAGTAAATCAAGAAAACACTTACTAAAAACCCTTGAATTTTCTCTTCAAGATCCTGCTACCCGGATACAAAATTTGGATTTTTAAAGCACACAAAATTCATCACGAAACAATATTTTCCAACATGGAAGAGATGATTGCTAATTGATCTTATTGACAGGTGCTGCCCTCTGGTGGCAACTTTCTGAACTATGTGCGTGTAATTGAATAATTATCAATTTTATTCTAGTTTAGTCATTTTTTTCGACAGGGATGTAAATAAAAGTCATTGTCTATATTATTCAATTTATTATAATTTTTTTCAATTATAATATACAATAAAATTCATTCTAATACTAAAATATTATCTATTATTACACTATATAATATAATGTTTGTACATAAATACAATCAATATTGGTGCACGAGCTATAAATGTGAGAAATAAATTGCATAAATAGTCATTTACAAATTTATAGCACCAATTCAAGATGAAATAATTATTTCTGAGTGAACTAGAGGTTCCAAAACATTCAAATTGTGAGTACGTACTCAAGAGGGATATAAGCTCATGCAAAAATGATATAAACTACTAATTGATATTGGTGTACGAGCTACAGGCTTAAGAATTGAATATTTCAAAATCTAGTTACAAAATTATTATTTCTGAGTGAACCAGAGGTTCTACTACATTCAAATTATGAGTACGTACTCAAAATGGATATAAGGTTTATGCATATAAACTACTAATTGTAATTGGTGTAAGAGTTACAGGCTTGAGAATTGAATATTTCAAGAGCTATTTACAAACATTATTTCTGCGTAAACCACAGATTCTAAAACATTCAAATTGTAAGTACGTACTTAGAAGGAATGTGTGTTCATGTAAGAATAATATCAAGAACTAATTTTAATTGCTGCACGAGCTACAGGCTCTAGAATTAAATATTTCAAAAGCTAGTAACAAACTTATTTTTTCTGAGTGAATCAGAGGCTCCAAAACATAGAAATTATGAGTACGTACTCAAGAGAGATATGGGCTAATGCAGAAATAATAAAAACTACTAGTTGTTATTGGTAAACGAGCCACAGGCTCAAGAATTGAATATTTTAAAAGCTAATTGCAAACTTTTTATTTCTGAGTGAACCAGAGGCTCTACAACATTCAAATTATGAGTACGTACTCAACAGGGATCTACGCAGCAATAATATTAACTACTAATTGTTATTGGTGTATGAGCTACAGGCTGAGTAATGGAATATTACAAAAACTAATTACAAACATTATTTCTTAGTAAACCAGAGGTTCTAAATCATTCAAATTGTAAGTACGTACTTAGAAGGAATGTATGTTTATGTATGAATAATATCAACTATAAATTGTAATTGGTGTACGAGCTACAGGCTCAAGAATTAAATATTTCAAAAGCTAGTTACAAAATTATTTTTTCAGATTGAACCAGAGGTCCAATAACATTCAAATTATGAGTACGTACTCAAGAGGGATATAGGCTTATGTGTAAATTATATAAACTACTAGTTGTTATTGGTTTACGAGCCACAAGCTCAGGAATTGAATATTTCAAAAGCTATTTACAAAATTATCATTTCTGAGTGAACTAGAAGTTCTAAAACATTCAAATTGTGAGTACGTACTCAAGAGGGATATAAGCTTATGCAGAGATGATATAAATTACTAATTGATATTGGTGTACGAGCTACAGGCTTAAGAATTGAATATTTCAAAAGCTAGTTTCTTAACTATTATTTCTGAGTGAACCAGAGGTTCTACAACATACAAATTATAAGTACGTACTTGAAAGAGATATGGGCTTAGGCAGAAATGACATAAACTACTAATTGTTATTGGTGTACGAGCTACAGGCTTAGTAATTGAATATTTCAAAAGCTAGTTACAAAATTAATATTTCTGAGTGAACAAGAGGTTCTACAACATTCAAATTATGAGTACGTACTCAAAAGGGATATAAGGTTTATGCAGAAGTAATATAAACTACTAATTGTAATTGGTGTAAGAGTTACAGGCTTGAGAATTGAATATTTCAAGAGCAATTTACAAACATTATTTCTGCGTAAACCACAGATTCTAAAACATTCAAATTGTAGGTACGTACTTAGAAGGAATGTATGTTTTAGCAAGAATAATATCAATCACTAATTGTTATTAGTGCACGAGTTACAGACTTGAGAATTGAATATTTTAATAGCTAGGTACAAAATTATTATTTCCAAGTAAACCAGAGGTTCTAGAACAAATTATGGGTACGTACTCTAATATCTGAATAGAAAGACATTTTAAGGCCCTTGTAAAATTTAAAATTAGGTTTTTTGTAACTAGTATCCTATATACTATTGAAATTAATTATTTTCTAGATTACAGTGTCATATCATATATTAATCTATAAACTATTTATATTGCAAAGTTGTTCAGAGAAATGCTGTAATATATTATACTACTGATTCTAATTTTTTATCCCACAAGCAGCCGATTGTGCTCGTTTTAGCAAAAAACAAAAATGACTCTAATTAATTCGTGGTCTGTCTAGCTGAGACCCGGATGGTCGCATAATTACACGAGTACGGTTGCCGACTAAGCGTCATCTCGAGAAGTCGGACTCTTGATGGCATTAATGAAGAACAATATCCACACATAACATGTGAATATTATTTGTTCAGTGATCCCAACAAGACCCGGACCGTCGCCGACAAAAACGCGCGTTCCGTACATTTCCCGTAACGACAACCGACATATAGTCTGAAAATTCCGTCTGTCCCGTCGTTTAGGGAGGGGGTGTTCACAGAGCTATATGGTCGTGTACCGAATGAAAAATCCAACGCTGGCCCAAGTTACGGCACAAGGACATTAAAAATTAAAAAAATAAAATCCAAAACAATTATTTAACATCTAAAAGAAAAAGCAAAACGGATATTCAAAACGGAATAGATACGCCCGAGAGCAGAGTGCCCAAAACTATGATGCGCGAATTTAAAATCCCAATTTAATTCAAAATAATTCTGATCTCTACGTTAACACGATTTTGTACAAAACCCAAATATATTTACAGCACTACTCAAAAAACTGAAGCAATAAACGCGAACCTGAAGCACAAGATATAACACAGCAATTAACATAATGGCTTAAATATACCTATAACATATTAACAGTTGTATTCTCAGCTTATTTGATTTCTTTGTTTTAAATACATATTTATATTATTTAATTGAATTCAAATGGATTCTTCCAGAAGAACAATATTGAAAGAAATATAATTCTTGGATTATCCGTTCCTAATTAATGGAACGTATTTAGAATACGCTCAGTTCATATTACGAAGCTGGGAGACTTGCTGGAGAAACTGCCATTCCAATTGCGAATTCCTTGGGCCACTACAAGTGAGGTTGCATTTATTATCCATCACAGCGACAGGTCTTCTAATTTGTCCAAATATTCTTCGCTACTGCTGTACACACGACTCTCTGATGAATTTTGAAGATCTACAGAACCTGCAGAAAAGATATATAATTAATTTATTTGCATCATGTCCAAGTTGTAAAACTATTCTAAAATGTATTCCAATAAATAATTAAATTAAATAAAAAATGATTACTTAGTAATCGAAATTTACATCTCGTTTGTTTAAATAAATTTGTGAAGAAAAGCTATATTTACTAATTATTATTAATGTGCTCTTTACGAAGTTCGATTAATAGATTAATCAATGATATTTATTATTTACATTATTGATCTGCCAGCTATACTCAAAAAATTGTGAAATTAATCAATGTATTTGAAGATTATACATCAAAGTAAAATTGCTCTCAATTTCTTGTAGAAAAGCGCACAGCTTTGTGACAGTTCTTGCAGTCAGTGTAATTTTACTTTTTAGTTTTTGAGTACCACAAACGCAAACTCTAAATTTAGCTCACTTATATATATTATATAGAGACGAACTAAATATTATTAATGACAGAGCTGAATTTGAGATTTGCGTTGGTTTTATACGTCAAAAGTAAATAAAATTTCCCTAAGTAATTGATAAAATGTGTTGATTTCAATTTTTATAGTGACATTTTGTTACAGTGCCAAAAAGGCGGTTGTTATCTGAATTTATAATTCAATTAATTATTGAATTAGTTTTATTCTTTAAATGGCTAAGTAATTTTTTGACGTTACGACAATACTTTGATTTCACAAAAAATCAATTTGGATTATTCATCTAGTTTGAGAATAATTGATTTTGAGTAAATAAGAATGAATTTGGCAAGCAGATTAAGAAAAGATGACAAAATTGTATATGAATGACTCACCACTCTGATAATTCCATATGTCGCCTTTATCAGTGATTCCACCTTTGTTCTAGCTGTTCGGGAACTTCCTGTCACCTTGGAGAAACCGATAGTTTCTCATTGTCATCCTTGCGAGACTACATCTCATTCTGAACGTCCTGAAATACAGATAAATAATTCTAAATATCATGACTAAAAAATCTATTCGATGAGAATTGTGTTTATTCCCAAAGTTGAATTAATCTCTTTTAATAATTTCTCAAACAATTCATGCAGAATTAAATAAAAAATATCCAAATTTAGACAAAATTCATACCTTAGAATTCGGTCCAGTCGTTTTCGCTTCCACCTTCGATATTTTATGTGATTTGTCGTTGATATTCTCAAATCTGGGAAAAAAAAAGCTTAATGAAATATTTGTAGTGTTATGAACGTTTTATACGTAATTCAATTTAAATACAAGTTACGAAAAGACTGATTAGTGCGTTATGTAACAACCAAAAACTTCTGAAAAAAATTTTTTTACAATGAAAATTCAAGTTTCGAAGCCCATAATTCATTATTATTTGCTCTATTTACCATTACAAAATTTGTCAAAATCTATTCTAGGATTCCTGAACAATCGTTAAGATGGAGCAATTCAGAATTTTCAAGGAATAGATAAAATGAAAATTTAATTACCTCAAACTTTTTTAGCTTCTTTCCATTGATGCACAGAATTCTTGCTTCAGATTCACTTTCTTCCGCTCTTCTTCACTTTTGGAAAACAAAATGTAACAGCTGCTATGGAATCTCAAACCACCTTTTGTAGCCTCTCCAAATTCATTTTGTTGACAGCGACTGATCCAAATCCATTTGAATGAAGGCTTCTACGGCCGTACTAACTTCTTTGTGACTCCAATCAAGTTTCCAACTCGAACATCTGCGGGCTTATTACGAAGTCCTGATGCTTGTTGAACTAGCTGCGACTCCATTTGTGGTTATTTCATAACAGATAATAAATAACAATGATACAATGCATTACGTAACTAAACAAAAAATAATTATTGAAATCAATTTTTACAAACTTTGAAACATAAAATTCGTTATTATCTGCTCTCATTCATCTTTACCACTAAAAACTTTGCCAAAATCTAATATTCGTAGAATGAAGCAATTGATTTAACATAACAGAAGCATTGAGAACACTATTACCTTAATTTGTTATTCGAAATTCTACAGTAACACATATACAAATTGAAGTAAACTTATATTTTCAAATTAACCTTGTATTTCTAGCAGTATTCATTGATTACACAGAATTTCAGGCACTTTTTAGCAAATATGTCATGACATTAAGTAAAGGTAAAGTACAGGCGTTATTCGCGACATTTTCAAAACATTTCCACATGAATTAGCACTGAATGCGCATGCCTCAAAAATGAAAAATGGACAAGCAGCGCACCATGCGGTTGTCGAATAAAGCTTTGGTACACATGCATAATAGCGGGCTCCTATAATTCAAACAATTTTTAAGAGATGGCGATACTATCGATGACCTAGTACAATGGAACTTTGTCAGCGGTCCTAAAACGGTGGTTTCTTCAATTAGAAATTTGCAAAATCAGGCTAAAACACAGCTGGAGGGATTTTATGATAGGAGCACAGGATATATATGATTTAGGGTACTCGAGCCGGAGTGAGTGTTATCAGGAAAAAACTCCTTTTTGTTGAAATTCGCCCTGAACGGTTCAAAATTCATTCTATTCATAATTGTTCACGTATAACCATAGTTGTAGGTTAGCTCGCTAAGCTCGCGACTTAAAAAAGCCCTGAATATTACCGCAATCGCGCTGCGCAAGCTTGAACTTGAGAGGAAAACACCTCGAAGGGTGAACTGTACTCCATAATGTTGGGCTGAAATTCGATATAAATCAAGTGTTAATGTGTAACAATGGCTGCAGGTAACGGTCGAACTTCACATTCCGTGTTGTTGAGATGCAGCCAATCCTCTCTTAATAGTATCCCACGTACCTTCTATTGAATTTGTATGCGCCCCTGTATCAAGGTCACTGAAGTTGATGGAATGATTAACTGTCAGATGTTTTTACCCTTCATCCTGTTATGTCGAATAAGTCCTCCAACAATCGCTTATTATGGTCGTCCCACGTAAAATGTATTGTTTTATAATGCCCGATAGTACAATCCTGCTCCTCTCTTGTACCACAGCCATAAAACACTTATCCGTTCCTCTTTCAATCCCCCCAAACACCCATTGTCCATCCACTCTATTGATTCCCTCTGTTATACTACCGTTTCCCAAATTTGCCTTCATCAATTTCCACAATTCTTCCCTTTCCACCCAACTTTTCATTATGCAACACATACAATTCCACACACATCTCCCTACAAAAAGAATTCCAGTCAGCCATCATATGTACTGATGAACCTAACTCATGCCACATGGCTTCATTCGTAGCTTTCATACATCACATAAACGTTAAGCACAAAATATTTCTCATACTCAACTTATTCTCACTGAACCATGACCCATTCCTAACACTCCTCTTCACATTATGCTCTCTTCCATCTATACCTATATATGACCACCGTTTCAATACCACCGATAAAATTTCATTTCGCTGGTAACGCCATCTCTTAAATATTGCTCCAACCAAAAGAGCTCGCTATTGTGCATGTGAACCGAAAAACATGTCTGTCAGTTCAGTACCACTGATCACTATAAAACTGGATAGTTGATACGTACGGAAATTTTTTTAAGATATAGATCTGTACATTGATACTGAACCAAAATTAACATAACAGTAAACGCATCAAGTCACAAAGTCATGTATACGCTATCAGTAAATTGGCGTTGGAATTGCTTTAAAAGGATCGACAACAGATATATCCATATATAAAGATCAGTGGTCAACGCTCATACTTCCAAACAATGTTGCCAACTATGCAAACGTTCCCTATTAGAGTGAAATTACTTAATTTGTTAATTTTATTAGTTTAACAAAAACATTCGTAAAGTTCAGGAGTAACTTATTCAATGATTAAAATGATCTAAATTATCAAATCATTTCACAATTTAAGCTACAAAAATTACGACTTTTAAGGAAATACTTTTTTTTTTATATTCCGTAACAAATTCAATAATTAACATAATTGTGACCCGTTCTACAATTTTGATTGATATTTTTATAATATAATAATTTGACGTCGTTTCACACACACTAGATGTTGCCATCTCTCAATTATCTACGAACTAGTATTTTAAAATGTAGTTCACTTGTACTCTGGGTGACGTTGTAGTTTAGTTCAGTTCATTTTATTTGTAACGTTCGGTCATTTTTCGGTTTGCAGCGACGCCAACAATTTAGGAGCACATTTCCTAAATATGAATCCCTATTTACACATCAAAACAGAAGACAAAATCTTGGTAATAGAAAATATATAAAATAACATAAAATTTACTCTTTTTTATAATAAATTCTATTTCTGCAGACCATGTCCATGGAGGATGTTTTGGATATAAGCAACTATAGTGATTTAGATGAAGAAGATGAAGGAAAGGAAAAGCGTAAGTTAATCACTTCCTATCATTTCTAGTTCATTAGTGTTGTATTTCATTGAAATTGTACTCTTAATTCTTTTTTAATTTGTGATTAGAATCAAGTAACCACACATTGTCGAAGTGTTATAAGCTAATTTTAATTAATTTTCAAACAGATACATTCTTTTGAAATATACTAATCATATTAAAGTTCTTAAATAACAAATAATAATGATATGAGAACAAATTTTAGATTACTTCTGTTGTAGAAAAAATTGCTTGTTTAAAAGCAGAAGATGTGAAGCAGGAACATCATGGCGTTGATGGAAAGCAGGTTGAACACAAAAAAAATCATGATCATGAATGCTTAGAAGTTGAAGCTGGTGATAAGCCTATACCTCAAAAATGTATATTTCAATTACCCATTCAGACACATTTATATTTTTATTTATTTTATTTTGCAGCTGCTGAAGGTTGGGTTCTTTTCGTAACTTCGGTTCACGAGGAGGCTACCGAGGAAGATTTGCATGAAAAATTTGCAGAATATGGGAAAATCAAGAGTATTATACTCAATTTAGACAGAGGGACCGGTTTTAAGAAGGTATGATTTGATAAGAAGAGAATAGTTCAAATTAAAATGTTGCAAATATTTAGGGCTACGCCTTAATTGAATTTGGAACATACGAACAGGCTAATGACGCAAGAGAGGCTCTTAATGGATCTGAAATTCTCGGTCGGGTCATTGGCGTTGATTGGTGCTTCGTACAGGAACCAAATAAGTAAGTTTTTCACTTCAAACTCCAATATTTTTAAGATATATGAGTAGAAATTCGGAAGCATTATGATATTTTAGTGTTAAATAATTTTTTTTTTTGTAAATTCCTTTTTGGAAAACATTAATTTATTTCAGAAGTTTGGAGCAGGCCGAGGCCGCAAACAACGCAAAGTAGTGAAAGAATCTGGATCAATGACCAATAATTGATTTCTTAACTATTTATCTATAAGTAGATGCTTAATGATGTTAATATAGGTTTTCTTTTTTTATTTATACATGATTGTACTTTTTTTCTGTTTCTTTAATAAAGTTTGATGTAAATACATAATTCTATTTTTATTTTATCTGTAATGCAAGTACTTTTGTATGAAATTGAAAATTATTAGTTGACTGTTTCTACATTTTGAATAGTCCATTTCGTTGATTTCTGTACATGAAAAAAATTTCGAATGAAATGCTTTTAAACAATATGTGTGGAAAAAATTGAGCAAAATAGTGAAGTAATCGATCAAAATTAATCAATTAAAACATCAAAAATAATTCCAAATAATTTAGTCGACCAATTTTTCAAACAATTAATTACAATCTTATTTTTAAGCGATAGTTTGAGATCTAAATGCCACGAATTGAAATCACAAAATTTCATATTATCGATAGGATCGGTTCAGACAACAAAAATGAAAAAATACGCATAGCACAGTGTGCTCCGTCAATAATTTTTTTCCGATGATGTGATCCCGGGTTTAGTCTGCGATTTGTCCGGATGCTACAGTAGATTATTATATATTTTTTACATTGATTCCAAAAAGTACATCTACATGCGAGAAAATCGTTTGGTTGGTTGCGCGAATCCGGTGAATTTGAGAAATTTAAATTATATGATATTGATATCACTTCAGTATGACGCCATTAAATTAAAAAATTAATATCTGCCCTACCAGTGAGTTTGAAAAAAATAAATTATAAAATATTGATAAGGGATGGTCAGGAGCTTGAATAACGAAAATTAGAATTTTATTGGTATATGCATTTATGAGTTCATGATCTTTATTGATACTAGGTTGCTATTAGACAAAATATTGAATAACTAATGAACAAGTGCACGAAAAAAAAAAAAAATTGATGTTGATAGAAGATAGTTGTAGACTCAAGAGATGTGAGCAATGATTTTTTTGCTGTATATGTCCATGAGTTATTGATTATTAAATCCTGAGATAACTTTGATATAACATCCTTTTAAGATGAAAAATTGATTATTCTTCAAACTATACCTCCAAACCAAATTGATGTCCAAATCGATTTGTCTTCAGAATTTATTTAAATAAATTGGTTATTATCAATGATTACAACGGTTATACTGCAAAAATAATAAAGTATTATATCAGTTGGACATATTTGCATTAAATAATCATAAATATACTGGAAAAAGTATTAATTATCATTGGATATTATAACCCAGTGCATTCTGATTCATAAAGCAATTGATTGGTTTCTATTTACATCAAAACACCTGTCATCATTTAATATCTCAATAGCCGATTATCGCTCAAAACAATTATTGTTTCTGCGAAAATCACGACTTTCTCGAAAGTTCAAATTGTGGGTATGTATTCAGGAAGGATGTAGGTTTATAAAGAAATAATATCAATTACCAATTGTTATTCGTGTACGAGTAACTGGCTTAAGAATTAAATGTTGAAAAAATCAGATACAATTTTCCAATCCACGTTATACCGCTTAAAATAAACTAATCTATTCTGAATAAACCAAAGGGTCTACAATATTCAAATTGTGGGTACGTACTCAGGGTATTTATACAAACATAATATCAATCACCAATCGTAATTGGTGCACGAGCTATAGACTCAGGAACTCTCGTTAATGAAGAGTTATAATTATGTAAAGTATTGATGAAATAATTCACAAGCACGACAAAAAATCTCTGAGCTAACAAACATTCATAAACTGCCAAAAATGTGCTTTGATCAAGATGATTCTTTAATTTTTGGTTAAAGAATTGTCAAAATTTACTCACAGTATTTTTTTGATAGAAGGAAACATATCTTCTCGGAGATCATGCAAAACCTTCTCGATAGGAAGCATCTGAATTCATTAATTAATCCAAGAGAGGAATTATGTTGTCTACAAAAATCCTTTGAAATTCCATTGGCCTCGTCTACCTACATAAAAACATTTCTTGTTAAATTTATTTTCTCAAGGCATTTTATTGTAAGGGGATTGATTATGTATGAAACGAATGATTTCATTATTAATTTTCCAATTAATATAATTTTTCATAAGTTAGTGGTGCTTTAAGTTTTTGCCATCAGAAGATGCTTAGGAGGAGTTGCCTATCATTAAATAGATAAAAAAAGTAACATGATTATTACTGTAAATACAGTATGTCCCAAATAAAGTAGGATAGTATGGGTATCTTGTGCTCTGGGTTCCCTTACTGTGTGCTTAATAATTGTTGAAATATGGAAGTTGAGGAGCGTAGAAATAATCTAGTATGCAATAGGAGTGTAAACAAGTATTATGACATTCGGCCAATAATTTCAGTGATTCGGTAAACCTCGTTACCAAATACTTGGCCTCATGTCATAGTGCTCAGCTTCTTTTTTGAACAGGAAACTTTCAAAGGTCTCGTGAATGTTCCATGACACGAACCATTCCCAAATATTCCACTGTTTGTCGCCAAATAATCTCATTTCTCAACTTTCTTCGTTTAAACCAGAATTAAATTGAGATAATCAAGCATAAAGGATTGTTAAATCAATCACATTCTCTAACCTTACATTTTAAAGTTGAAGTACAACTTACATCATTTTCAAAACTTAGGCCTAGTTGCACAGTCTTTGGTTTATCCTAAGCATAGCCTAATTACCTAGGTAACGATTGTTGAAAAAATTAAGGTAATTGAGCTAAGCCCAGGATAAACCAAAAACTGTGTAATTGGGCCTGTCAACGCCAATCAAATTTATTTGGAGATTATTTTAAGTTCATAATTATAGCAATAATAGTATCAACAATGATTTTCTGATAAAATAACCTCAAAATAAATTTAGCTCACGTGGATGAAACCTATCCTTAGAATTGTTATTTAATTGCTAGGAACAAAATTTGAAAAACCTAGAATTGGCGCGCTGAGAGCACCATGTTCACTGTATCCGAAAAAAGGAGAAATTTCCGTTACATTATAACAGCGGTATAATTTTTTAATTAATAAATTAATAGAACTAGAATGAGGTGCAAGATATTAATTTATTATCTAATCTGAGCTAATATAGGGATGAATTAGCAGAAGCCTAATAAAAATAATGATACGAATTGGGACGGACTTGGAAATCAATAGGTTTAGCGATATTTAAGAATACAAATATTTATAATTTGTGCATAATAAAATAAATAAGAATGTTTGACTCACATTTATAGCCAAGATTGAAATCTAAAACAATCAATTTTCTGATTTTTTCTGATGATATTTCATATTTCCACACACTAATTTAACAAATAAGTACGTATTTAGTTCATTATTATCAATTTCACACGTATTTTTATTGATTTAATCACTTGAAACGCAGGTAAAAACGTCGAAAAATATGTAAAACAATATGGCTGGTTGTTTATTATTGAAACAATTGAAATTGTAGTCGTACCGTAATCAAAATAGTTGTTACTGTTAACTTGAATCGTGCCTAACTATAAAATCTACTAGAAAGATCAATCTTCTGATCTTTTTTTTGACGATATTTCACATTTTCACACATTAATTCTACAAATAAACACGTATTTAGTTCATTATAATCAATTTCACACGTTTTTTTAATGATTGAAACATTAAAAACGTAGGTATAAATATTTAGCTTCCAGAAATATGTAAAACAATATGTCTGATTGTTTGCTTATTGAAACATTGGAATAACTGATATTAATTTATGATCTAATTTGAGCTAATATAAAGATAAATTAGCAGGAGCCTAATAAAAATAGTAGTACGAATTGGGACGGACTCAAGAAATCGATTGTAACGAAATTTAAGAATACAATTATTTATAATTTGTGAATAATCTAATAAATAAGAATATTTGACTCACATTTATAGCCAAGATTGAAACCCAAAACAATTAATCTTCTGATCTTTTTCTGATGATATTTCACATTTCCACACACTAATTTAACAAATAAGCACGTATTTAGTTCATTATTATCAATTTCACACGTATTTTAAATCGCAGGTAAAAACGTCGAACAATAAGTAAAATAATATGGCTAATTGTTTATTATTGAAACAATTGAAATTGTAGTCGTACCGTAATCAAAATAGTTGTTACTGTTAACTTAAATCGTGCCCAACTAAAAATCTACTAGAAAGATCAGTCTTTATTTCACATTTTCACACACTAATTCAACAAATAAACACGTATTTAATTAATTATAATCAAATAATGATTTAGTCATACCGTTACAAGTAACTAAAATAGTTGTTACTGTTAACTTAAAACGCGCTCAACTAAAAATCTTAAATTTTTAATATATTACACTCTTGTTGCATAAATTACTATTCTAAGATCATTCAAAAATCATAAATTGATTTCTTGTAAGATGGGTTTTGTTAAATACGAGTTTTAAAACAAGTGTTAGTGGAAGCTCTGTGCGACCAGAGGCGGATTTAGGCTGATGGCGCCCCTAGGCCCATTCTGATATGGCGCCCCTCTTGTTTTTTGATAGTATAATGTTATAATTAAAAATATTATCATAAAAACTAGGCCTAGGCCTAAATCCGCCTTTGTGTGCGACTCAACTGTTAAAGAACAAACCATTAGAGAAAGAGATTGGGTACAAGTAGGACGAAAAGATGGAAAAAGTTGACTTGAAAAATCATGCGTAGTAGTAATATAGTGAATCTTTTCACTGTGAATCGCCCGGGAGGTTCACAAAGTTAAATGTTAATAATCACTTACTGTAAATGTGAAATAAATGTAACATTTTAAAAATGTTATCAGTTACTATGTATGTATGTATGTATGTATATATGTATATATGTACCTACAGCTAATGTCAAATAAATTATATTATTATAATTAATAACAAAAGCATTATTCACAATGCTTTTTTCCTTTTATGTTCCCTTTAAATTATTCAATTAGATTGTTATAGAGAGGCAGTTTGTACCCGCTGAAAAGGGTACAAAGTGACTCGATCTCAGTTAAGAACTGAAATACGGTCCCGCTGAAGTAAAGCGATCTTTTTGTGGTGGCAAAGTTTAGCTATAAACTTCTGGTGATGGTGAATAACAGCTTCACATTTCAAAAATAAATTACTCTAAAAACTAACCATTTTTCATTTAAACTTGTAATAGCGCTGACAATAATTCTTGAATTAAAATTACAATTACTACTATTAAAAAATCATACTTCTCGATAAGCACTATTAAATAAATTGACTGAATTAGAACTAAATTAGCTTACTGCGAACCAGGTGTGCATTTTTTTCTTACCTAAAAGGTCTGCTTCCTTCCACTGCCTGTGATTATCATCAATTTAAAGTGAAGGCTGCATCACACCAAAATTTTAACGCTGAAAGAGATTCTGGAAGACTCTTTGGCTTTTAATGTTGCTGTTTGAGCTTGCTGGATGGTTGACATCATCTAGACAACGACAGAAATTTAAAGAAGCACTCACAACTATTTAAAATATATTTTTTTATAATATAAGGTTTATTTATTAACGTAATTGAAGGTTGCAATTGATGAAAGTAATGAATAGATTTTTAGAACTTACTTTTTAACTTTGGAAGTGGCAGACTTTTCGGTAAGATAATGAATTGTAAATGCTGCTATGGGACCTTAGATCACCTTTTGTACCCTCTTTAAATTCATCTTGTCGACAGTGACTGCAATGTACAATGGAGGTTATTCCATTAACATCTCATAGCTGTAGATGCGCAGACAAATAAAATTAATGTTGTGTTAAAAATTGATGTATAAATATGACTGAATGTCAATTACCTATTATATGATTTGCAAATATGAGAAATTTTAATTCATTTTCTAAAAACGAGAAGTACTTACTTCTGCGAGACTACAAATCAAATTTCTAACTTCTAACTGCGAGCTCATTCAAAACCATGTACAATGAAAGCTACACCGCCGGATTGACTTCTTTAAGACTCAAAATCAAGCTTCCAACTTGAAGAGCAACTGCGAGTTTATTACGAACTAAGTAATGAAGATTCTACTAGGCTTTGACACGCCTCTTGAAGAATTGAATATACATGAAGACTGCTGTAAAAGAAATTTAAGACATTATGTACTTACATAAACACATTTATTGATGTATTGTTAACTTTAAATATGAAATTTTAAATTAATCTTGCAGTATTATGAAGCAATAAACACCTTTTTTACATTTCTTGTTTGAAAACAAGCACGTATCACAAACATGAACAGGAAGAAGAGTGCCTATGGTACTGGTTCTTTTAATCATTTGTAATTAAATATACAACTATGCCAAATTATAGGACAATTGTTAGTTCTTATTAAATAATTTCATCAAAAAATTATTTCCTATCACAACAGCAACATGTAAAATGTCAAATCAATGACGTCCATCTAAACTTACAATTCTGTCAATCATTTAAATGTTCTGCACCACTCACATTATTTTAATTGTTAATTTTATAAATTCTAAATAAAGCATTTGGAGAATTTAAAAAATACGTATCGACTGATAGAAATCGGATAAATTTTCAACTTTTTTTCACAATTTTGAATTGAAGAACCAACATCGACTTTCGTCCCCCAGCAGCATGATATTCAAAATAAATTAAATTTCAATTGTGAAGTTTCACTGTAATAGTCAAATAAATACAGGAACAGACAGCATTAAAATAAATAGGATAAATAAACAATATTTTTTCATATTCCGTAACAAATTTTTCATAATTGTAGCAAATATTTTGAGTTTTGATGTTCCATCTTCAAATTAGATAAAAGAAGCCGAAACTATTATATGTTAAGAAATAATGAAAACGACTTCTACAGTTTCCTTTTTTTATTATTTATGTAATTGATCCAAATTCTATGCTAAATTTTAGCTCAATAAATTTACATAGCGTTCTACTACCTAACAATTCAATTGTTCGTTTCACTTTCCTATTCTTTTGGGTTTATTCAGTTTTCTTTTCAGGAAAGGGAAGTCTATCATTAAAGATCGTACAGAATCTGATGATATATTAATTACTTTTTGGCATGATCATTTTTTTTCACGAATTGGCTTGAGATGAGAGCATGCCTTTTGGAAAATTTTTAGGAATAAAGACTTGGTAACATTTCAAAAGATTTATTGACAAAAATTAATGTACATTTCGGCTTTTACACCATCTTTAGATATCTCTTTAGCAGGCAGAAATGATGTTATCATCAAAACTCTTTGAAGTTTCATCTACCCAAAAACATCTCATTTTATTGATTTCTCTAAGGCATTCCTAAAATAATTTCCAAACATTTTGTTGTAATGTACGAGATAGTAAATAATTAATCATTATGGTAGTTTATTACACAGCAGTTTACACTGATCAAAGAACAAGTTATAGAAAAAAATTGTGCCAAATATTTTTACATAAAACGATATACAAAATAGACATATTCGAGAAGATAAAAAAATATTGATTAATATTAAATGAAACTTGAGAAATAACGAAGAAGCTTGATGATTCTCAAAGTGAGGATCACAGAAAAATGTATTACATTTTTTTTTTTTAATATTTCATTAATTCACGTTTAAAAATATTAAATTGACTCCCCTCCCTTCCGGAATATTTTTCTTCATATATCTATTATTCCGGGGAGGGTACTCTTTTAAAATTTCTAAGTCTTTGCAATGCTTGTGGCTTTTACCATACGAGGCACAGCGAAAAAAGTATCGATTAGTTAGCACTCCGAAAAGAAAAGGACGGATCAGTTGAAAATTTCTTTTTATTTCCAATTCAGAAAACAAATTCATAGCTGACAATCATAAATAAATAGACTGCAGATTTGGGACAACTAAAATAACTTATGTTCTAAACAATGATATTTCAATTTGATTTTTCGCGATCTTTGACCTTATAATGACTTCTTTTTGATTATATTCATGAGTTTTTAGTTTTTAGAACTAAGCGCACCCTACGGTTTGGGAAATATAAATCAATCTGCCACATCCGTATCGGTAAAATTATGTAAGTCAGTAAATGCACTATGGACAGCTATACACCGTGTTCTCGTTTATATATATAATTATAGTTTGGAGGCCGAGTCATAGCGAGGTTTCCAAATATTATGCGAAATCGGTAGTGTACTTATTGACCGTGATGCTTACAAATTTTTTGGCACGATTGGAACATCTACCGAAAATATGGACCCTAATTTTCTTTTTTAAATTGAGTTACTACTGATGATTGCTTACTGCTGTCAGCTGTCAAGTTTGACATTTTATTGTGAATGTTCAATTACAAATAAAGAAAAATAAATGATATTTTTTGTGAAAATCCACAATTTTTTACTTACCGCCTTTGCCCATGGGCGGTAAGTCAGCATAACCATAGTAACCTCAGTTTGCCGATAAAATAAACGTACCACCTCAAATAGAGGGCCGGTAAATACATAAAAATGCCCAATCGTGCAAAAAAGATGTCTATTGCATTAAAATAGTACAAAATTTGTGTACATTTTCATATTATGTATGTATATATAAGTTTCAGTCAGCCAAACTACTGCACAATAGGTCCAATTTATGCAATGATTTTCTAATATGCAATCAAAACAATATTCAGTAAACCATTAGGATTTTGAGAAAGAAATATACAGTGTGAACAATTTGTTCAACATTGGGATCTCGAGAAGTTCGGCTGAATAAATTAGAAGCTGCGTAATATTTGATCTTTACGGGGTTTAAAGATTTTCAACAATAACTCCTCGTATTATAATTAAAATTTTCGTGAGACATTTTTACGTTTATTTCAGTTGATTTCATTTCCAAATATATTTAGAGCATATAAAGAAGTCTATCACTGTTAAAGAGATGTAGATACAATTTGCAGAAAATATCAGGACTTGAAGTTGAAATCTTGATTTAGAATCACAAAGAACATCACGACCCGAGTAATCATCATTTGGATCTATCGCTGTCGAGAAAATTCATCTGGGAGGAATATATGAGAAGGGCAGAAGAGAAGTGAATCTGGACTCTGGTAATAGAGAAAGCAGAAGCATAGAAAAATTCAAGATAATTGAGTTCTCATACCTTCTTTTGATTTACAATTCTTAATAACTTGATTATAACGTTTATTTAGATAATGCTGAAATAAATTGTGGTAAATTTTTTAGTAGTAGAGATGAATGAGAGCATCAGGACTTGAAGTTGAAATCTTGATTTGGAGTCACAAAGAACATTACGATCGAGTAATCTTCATTTGGATCTATCGCTGTCAAGAAAATATATCACGAGGAGAGATAAAAAATTATCTGATATTGCGTAGCAGTTGTTACATTGTTTTCCAAAAGTAGAAAAGAGCAGAAAAAAAGTGAATCTGGTCTAGACCAAAAAATCTGCATAATAGAGAAAGCAGGAGCATAGAAAAATTTAAGATAATTGAGTTCTCATACCTTCTTTTGATTTACAATTCTTAATTACTTGATTATAACGTTTATTTAGATAATGCTGAAATAACTTGTGGTAAATTTTGTAGTAGTAGAAATAAATGAGAGCTCAAGGACTTGAAGTTGAAATCTTGATTTAGAGTCACAAAGAACGTTACGATCCGAGTAATCTTCATTTGGATCTATCGCTGTCAAGAAAATTTATCTGAGAAGAATATATGAAACGAGCAGAGAAAAAGTGAATCTGGATCTGGTAATAGAGAAAGCAGAGCATAGAAAAATTCCAGATAATTGAGATTACAATTCTCAATTACTTGTATAGTTTTTTCATTGGGGAAGAGTTGAAACATTTTAAGTTAATAATGGTAGGAAAAGTTAAGTTTCAAATTATGATTTTTTATTATTCTACGATGATCATTTCGACATATTAAGTCATCTTCAGGTATCTTTTTTATAAAAAGAATATAAATAAACAATATAACAAAATATTAACAAATGAAAACATTTTCAGTAGAAACACAAAGTTGGCAAAATAAATGGAATGAAATAAATGAGTAGATTTATCATCATACGTAAATGAAAAAATGATAATGATGATAATTCAATTTAGAAAATTTTCATTTTATTCTTATCCAAAAGTGGTGTGTTATAATAATCAGTTATTTCATTCAATATGACGAATTACCAAATGGTTTATTGACTTGGGAAAGCTTTTCAGAGTCGATTAGTCATCAATTTACAGGTGAATTGGGTTTTGCTAAGTTATTAAAAGAGGCTGTTTTGTATACTAGTACATCTGGTTCTGATCTCAAAACATATTGTTTTATGAAAGTAGGAAAAATCAACCGTTTGAAATTGAATTTGTCAGAAGATAAGTTAGTAGATTTTGTCGTGGATGGAATTCATGATGAAAGCATACGCACTACTATATTAGCATCTAAATGTAAAACAATTTCGGAATTAAATAACATGTTAGGTGTATTTAATGCGTCTAATAACAAAAACAAAGACCAAAAGCACATAAAACAACATACGGTGCGTTATTCTCAAAATTGTAAACATAGTAATCGTAAAAAAAAACAAACACTTGTTTTAACTGTGGCAAGATGGGTCACATAAAAATAAATTGTCCTGAACCGATAAAAGATGAGAATAAAAAAATTAACAACAAACAAAGTAATAACAAAGAATGGAAAAGTAGAGTGATTTGCGGAAATTGTAATATACCTGGTCACTCCGCAGAAAAGTGCTATAAAAAGAAAAATTATAGAGAAACGCCCAGTAAGTCTGTTTTAATGATAGATGCATCAATAAAATCTTTAGAAAATGAAGATGATTCAGAAAGCATTGAAAGACCTTCGAAAAGGTGTATCATAAATAAAATAGATAAAGACTGTACGGTAGATCTAGGCAGTGATAGTTCGCTAATGAGAGAAGGTGTTGCCAGATTACTGAGGTTGCAATTTGTCCCAACAAATGCTGTATTAGCTGGATTCAATCACTCTCTGGTTGCTCCAATAGCTTCAGCTAAGGCATCAGTTATTATAGATAATATAGTTTTTGAGATTGATTTTCTTATAGTTGATGATGAGCAATTATCACGAGAAATACTAATTGGACGAAATATACTGACTGATGCTGATGTCATGGCTATTGCAGACGTCACAGGGGTACGATTTGTAAAAAAGACAGTTCATACAGAATCAGAATTAATACACGGTATACAAGAAGTATATTTAGTAAATCAGGTTGAACAGAAACCCAAGATTTTTGAACCTATAGAAATTTCAGATGTACATTGCTCAAAACTTAGTAAAGAACATAAAATAAGGCTAATTGAATTATTGAATAAGTATCGCAAATGCATAGCTTTGGATATGTCAGAACTAGGTACATTAAAAGGCGCGGAAATGAAAATAGAATTAACTAACGATATACCTATTTATCGTCGACCGTACCGGTTATCTTTAACTGAGCGGGAAAAAGTAAAAACAATTATCGGAGATCTAAAAACTAATGGTATAATTCGTGATAGTAAATCACCATATGCTAGCCCAATATTATTAGTCAACAAAAAAAATGGAGAACCGCGAATGTGTGTAGATTTTAGACCTTTAAACAAAATTACAAAACGTCGAAAATTTCCAATACCAAATATCGATGATCAAATTGATCAATTAAAGGGTCAAAATTTTTACACTATACTTGATATGCGATCCGGATTTTATCAGATATTAATGAGTCCAGAATCTATCGAAAAAACTGCATTTATTACACCCGACGGACATTACGAATTTCTTCGAATGCCGTTCGGTTTGGTGAATGCACCGGAAGAATATCAAAGCAATGTAGATCCCATATTTTGCGATATAGCGAGACCTTATATTGATGATTCGGTGTTAGTTTTTTTAGATATTGAAGAAATGTTCAGTAAATTAGAGATGTTTTTGCAACGCATGGATGAATATGGATTAACATTGAATTTGACTAAATGTAAATTTTTTGAAGAGAAAATTGAATATTTAGGCAGGGAAATATCTGCAGAAGGAGTAAGACCAGGACAAGAAAAGATAAGAGCTGTTGCAAAAGTTGCGGATCCAAAGAACGTGACAGAAGTACGCCAATTTTTAGGACTTGCGGGTTATTTTCGCAAGTTTATAAAAAATTATGCCCAAAAGGTCGCACCGCTTACTAATTTGTTGAAAAAAAATGTAGGTTGGATTTGGGATGATGAACATTCACAAGTAGTACAAGAAATTAAAAAGATTTTATGTAGTCGACCAGTATTGGCAATTTATGATTCTAATCTACCAACTGAAGTGCATACTGATGCAAGCTCTATAGATTTAGGGGCAATACTAATTCAAATAGAAAATAATGATAAGCGAGTTATAGCATATTATAGTCGAAAAACAACAGCAGTAGAAGAAAAATATCATTCGTATGATTTAGAAACACTTGCTATTGTTTGTGCTTTAAAGGTCTGGCGCATATATTTGCTAGGAATAAAATTTAAAATAGTGACAGATTGTAGTGCAGTTCGTGCAACTGCTACAAAGAAGGATATACTACCTCGAGTGACAAGATGGTGGTCGTATCTTCAGGACTACGATTTTGAAGTGATTCATCGTCCTAGCACTCAGCTCAAGCACGTTGATTATTTGAGTCGTAATTCTACTGAGAATATTGAATGTCTGGCGATAGATATTACTGAATCTGAATGGATACAAGCGGTACAAATACAAGACGGTGATATCAATGTTATTAAAAAAATTTTAGAATCTGGAGAATTTAAGCCTGAAGCTAAACATTATTTTGATCAATACGATTTAAGAAATGGAGTTATATTCCGTAGAACTGAAAATGGTAATAAATGGGTCGTTCCTAAGGCGTGTCGGTGGAATGTAGTTAAAATGTGTCATGATGATCAGGGGCACTTCGCTTTAGATAAAACAGTAGAAAAAGTTGAACAAAATTATTGGTTTAAAGGTATTAGAAAATTTATAGCTAAATATGTTAAAGCATGTTTAAGGTGTCTATATTATAAAACATCCTCAAGCTGTAAGCCTGGTTATTTAAACCCAATTGAGAAAATAGCCATACCTTTTCACACGTTGCACATAGACCATCAAGGTCCTTATGTAAAGAGTAAACGTAATAATACACAAGTTTTGGCAATAGTTGATGGCTTTACAAAGTTTTGTATTCTTGAACCTGTGCGAAATACTAAATCAAAGTGGGTCTGCAAAATTTTAGAACAAATTTTTGATCTATTTGGTGTACCTGCACGAATTATAAGTGATAGAGGTACAGCTTTTACTTCTCATCGCTTTGAAACATTTTGTAAAGAGAATGGTATCAAGCACATATTAAATGCAGTAGCGACACCAAGAGCTAATGGACAATGTGAACGACTTAATAGAGTTGTTGTTAGTTCGCTAGCTGCAACTTGTGCAGGTAAATCAGAAGACCAATGGGATCTTGATCTTAAGAAAGTGCAGAGTGCAATTAACTGTTCAGTCAATCGAACAACACGGCGAAGTCCTGCGCAATTACTTTTAGGCTATTTACCGAGAAATCGTGCAGACGCTGCATTACTAGAGAGTATACAGAACACTCTAGATGGTATAGACCTGGTTGAGCTGCGAAAAGAAGCCAAAAAGGCTACAGACATTGATCAGAGGGTCCAAAAGATTCACTTCGACGCCAAACGATGTAAGGCGCCAGTTTACAAAGTAGGTGACGTGGTCATGGTTGCTACCAATCCTGCAGCTACAGGTCAGAGTAGGAAACTACCGAATGATCGTTACGAAGTTGAAGACTTACGAGCGATGAAAAGGGCCCGAGGACAAAAGAGCATTGTGGCAGTGGATAGTCTCCAGAAATGGGTCACTTTTAATGCACTGAAATAGTTTTGAGGTGAGATAATATCATTTCTTGAATTCGTTGTTTCAGGTTGGGACTGGTAAATGCTAATGACTTAGAAGATCTATTGAGAGGTCCGAGGAAGTTTGAGTCAGGTGGCGAATACATCAGTTATTGCAGCCAAAAGCAGTTGAGCAGCCACTGAATCAATATGCCTTATTCAAGTAGTTGTTACTTGATAGAAGGATGGCCGAACGGGTCGTCAACGCAGAGCTGTCACAGACCAAGAGATATCTGGTAGATGACGAGAATGCTGTTGACATTGAGATGGTCAAACTGGTCAAGGTCTTAAGAACTCTGGTGCATTCGGTAGGAATGTATGGGCTGAGTCGTGATGAGACAAGGATCATTAATATTGACCCGGATAGTCAAGGAATTTGGTGCATTATCTGGTCAAGTAATGTATGGGCTTATTCCTGTGGCAAGGGTTGGACTATAATAGGGTTGTGCCCACGAGGCCTGAGAGTTTCTGACATGACTAATGGTCAAACCGATAGAAATCTCATGGCAGGGGGGAAACCATGGCAGTCGTTGAGTCAGACGAACTAAAAGTCGAGTTGGTTATGGGTGCCACTTGGATGACTTTGGTTGTTGGCAAGGCTGAGAATTATAATCTGGTTGAGTCTGATGCTCTCGAGAGAGGTTTAAATATGCGAACCTTTCTTGTAGCAGCTAGGAGGAAACTGATTGGAATGAATGTTCCTTTCCTGAACCTATTCCTTAGGCGCCAGTGGTGGCTATTGTAATGCGAATTTTGCTGATCACGACGGAACTGATCACTCTGTCCAAGCGATCATTCGGAGTACAAAGTTACCCATCTACTGACTGAAATAAATAAAACAAAACTAATTTTGTATTGTTTATGATAAATTTGCAGATCGACCTAGTCAGTGAAGCCGAGGACGACTTAAAATCAGGAAAGCCGAATGAAGTCAGCATATTCATTTATCCGTGTTGACATACTGAGAGTTATTACGGCGGGCCGATGTTCCCATTAAATCGAGGCAGTCATCAGTTTTTAAGAAAATAAACAAAGGTTCGAGATGACGACTGCGTTTGAGGGATCATCGACCAGAGAAGGGCAGTGAGACTTCAGCTACGAATGCGGCAGCGTCTTAATTAATTTTTATTATTTGATTGTTGTTCATCCATACACATATATATATATATATATATATATATATATATATATATATATATATATATATATATATATATATATATATATATATATATATATATATATATATATATATATATATATATATATATATATATATATATATATATATATATATATATATATATATATATATATATATATATATATATATATATATATATATATATATATATATATATGTGTATGGATGAACTGGGCGATGCATTTTCAACTGGGAACGATAATATTATTGAACAAGACAAAAAGGAAAATTATCAGTGTTATGTGTGTCACAGTACATGTCCCACTAAAGATAAATTGAAAAATCATATCCTATCACATGGTACCCCAAATAAATTTAAAAATAATAAAGAAAAAAATGGTGATAATGAGGACTTGATTTACAAAAATACAAACAAGAATCAAGGGAGTTGGGGAAAAAAACAAGTAGACTGGTTTTAGAGACAGTGATTGACATTGTGGTAAAATGAACGCACTTAGTAGTTTACCAACTTGCCGCCAGGTTGAAAAATATATATATATATATATATATATATATATATATATATATATATATATATATATATATATATATATATATATATATATATATATATGTATGAAAATTAGTACATGTCCCACTAAAGTGAAATTGAAAAAACATATCCTATCACATGGTACCCCAAATAAATTTAAAAATAATAAAGAAAAAAATTGTGATAATGAGGACTTGATTTACAAAAATACAAACAAGAATCAAGGGAGTTGGAGAAAAAAACAAGTAGACTGGTTTTAGAGACAGTGATTGACATTGTGGTAAAATGAACGCACTTAGTAGTTTACCAACTTGCCGCCAGGTTGAAAAAAAAAATATATATATATATATATATATATATATATATATATATATATATATATATATATATATATATATATATGTATGAAAATTAGTACATGTCCCACTAAAGTGAAATTGAAAAAACATATCCTATCACATGGTACCCCAAATAAATTTAAAAATAATAAAGAAAAAAATTGTGATAATGAGGACTTGATTTACAAAAATACAAACAAGAATCAAGGGAGTTGGGGAGAAAAACAAGTAGACTGGTTTTAGAGACAGTGATTGACATTGTGGTAAAATGAACGCACTTAGTAGTTTACCAACTTGCCGCCAGGTTGAAAAAGAAGAAAAAACGTTATTATTGATTTTGCACCTCCGAAAAAGAAAAACTGTCAATTTCTTTTGTCCACACAGTGTATCATAAAATATCATAGTAAATAAAGCGATTTTGTACAACCTTGCGTGCAATCATTTGGTAGACATACCTACCATCATACGACATTTTTGGCGACGAGGTAAAAAAAGCACAAAAGTTTTTTTTAAAAAAAGAACATACATGTGGTAACACCACAATGGCGGACAACAACATATCAAAATTTATTTTTGATCGTTTTGAACCGGGACGAGAACAGTGGGAATACTATTTCCAGAGATTTGAAGTGGAATTATCAATTCACGGAATAACAGAAGACGCCAACAAGCGAAATCTTTTGCTAGCCAAAATAGGCTCAGATCCTTTCAAAATATTGGTTGATTATTTCAAGCCTGACACCGTGATAACGAAGACATTTGCTGAAATTAAGAGTGTATTACACAAATATTACGGTAAGAAAACTTATACTTTATCGGAGCGCGTAACATTCTCGTGTCGAGTACGTGGTAAAAATGAGTCGGTAACACAATACATAACTGCTTTACGTGGACTTGCATCGAATTGTGAATTTGGTAACAATCTAAATGAGCGTTTACGTGATCAACTTGTGATTGGAATTAATAATTCAGAGTGGCAACAGGAACTGATTCGGGAACATCCAAAGAACACTGCTACGTTAACTGATGTTGAAGCAACAGCGATTAAATTGGAACAAGCCATGATACATTCACAAAAACTTGCTACTATGTCTAATTTAACAAGTGATACAAATTTTGTGAAATCTTCTAACAACTTTTACAAGAAACAAACGAGTAAAAAGCAAGGTAACACCAGATCACAGCTTAATCTAAACGTTAGTAAACAATGCTTATGCTGCGGTCAAAAGCAACATGAGAACCGAAATGAATGTCCCGCTAAAGGAAAGAAATGTGCTGCATGTGGAAAAGTGAACCATTTTGCAAAAGTATGTATAAAAAGCGGTAATGGACGAATACAACGACGCCAAAATATCTGTCAAGTTGAGGAGAAGAAACAAGATTCTGCCGAGAATGTTCCAGAAGAAAACAACAGTTGGACGTCAAATTTGTCGAATATTCGAACAATACAGAAATCAAATAAAGTGATGTTACCAACACGTATCAACAATCGAGAGATCGAGATGCTGTATGATCCAAGGGCTGCACATTCAGTTATTGGGAAGACAACGTGGAAAAAGATTGGAAGACCGACCTTGAAGGAAGCCGAAAATCTGGTAGCTTACACAGATTTGGAAATAAAGACTCTCGGGATAACAAGAATACAAGTTGAAGCTTTTGAAAAACGACAGTTCTTAAAAGTGTTTGTTACTGAAGACAACGACATACCTCTTTTTGGATTAGATTGGTGCCTAGCTTTCAACTTACAAATGCCGCCAGGAGCCAAGTTATGTCACGTTGGGGAGAAAACGGAAAAACAAGTCCAGTTCAAGAAGGAAACACTGACCAACGAACCGAAGACTCTAGTAAGTGAATGCAATAATATAAATTCATTGTTACGTGAGTTTTCAGACATATTCAATGGTCGTCTGGGCGAAATCAGAGGGCATGCAGTCAAAATTCACATTCCAAACGATGTCTCGCCACGAATATTCAAACCGAGAACCGTTCCAATCGCTTTACAAGACCAAGTAACCGCCGAAATAAATCGATTAGTTCAGGAAGATATTCTAGAGCCGGTCGATGTGGCAACAACGCCAATAGAATGGGCTACTCCCATCGTGATTGCAGTCAAGTCAAATGGGAATATACGTATCTGCGGTGATTTTAGAGTCACTATAAATCCATTTGTTCAAGTAGATGACTATCCTATACCACGATTTGAAGACATTATGGCCAAGGTTAGCGGTGGAAGGATTTTCTCTCGTATAGATCTGAAGGACGCTTATCTTCAACTACCAGTCCAGGCAGATTCACGAAAATACTTAGTGATATCAACACACTGTGGCTATTTCAAATACAAAAGACTACCTTTTGGCATTTCATTTGCGCCTGCATATTTTCAACGAACAATGCATCAAATACTCTCAGGCATTAAAGGGGTAGAATGTTTTTTTGACGACATCCTCATAGCTTCGGCTGATGAAGAATCGCATATGAAAACACTAAAACAAGTTTTTCAAAGATTTAAAACAGCTGGAGTAAAGACACAGATGGAAAAATGCAAATGGCTACAACCAAGCATTACATTCCTAGGTCATTGTATTGATAAAGATGGCTTACACCCAACAGACACGTATGTGAAGGCGATCAAGGAGATGCCAATACCAACAAATATTTCAGAATTACGTTCATTTCTTGGATCAATAACGTATTATGGAAAATTTATTCCGAGTTTACATGTGATTTGTGCCCCATTATACCAATTATTGAAAAAGAACCAGAAATGGAGTTGGACAACAAATGAAGATAAAATTTTTAATCGTTTAAAGAATGTTTTAGCTTCAAGCGATACGCTCGTACATTACAATTCTGAATTACCTTTATATGTATCAAGTGACGCCTCTAACAAGGGAGCAGGAGCTGTGTTATCACACAAATATCCTGATGGTACACTGAGACCTATAGCTTTCGCTTCTAGAACATTCAACGAAGTAGAACAACGATATTCGACTATTGATAAGGAAGCCTTGGGCTTAATTTACGCTGTCACGAAATTTCATCATTTTCTGTATGGTCGACATTTTACACTTCTTACTGACCAAAAACAGCTTGAAAGAATTTTTAGTGAACATCGTGAGACACCAAAAATAGCGAGCAACCGTTTATTAAGATGGGCAATGGTGTTGAACAGCTATGACTATAAAATCGAATACTTACCAGGAAAACATAATGTCACAGCTGATGCTTTATCAAGACTTCCATTAGAAGAAAAGGAAACAACTACGATAGAAGATGTTGGACATCCTAAGCGAGCACAACTCTTACATCTTAGATTACATCATTTGCCAATAACAAAGAAGAACTTAAAAGAAAAGAGTTTGGCTGACACAACTCTAAGTAAAGTTATCAAATATGTACAGTCTTACTGGCCGAAGAAGAAAGAACTAGCCGACGAACTACTACCATTCTTTGAAAAACGAGAAGAACTGTCTTATGAAGAAGGTATTCTTTTATGGAAAGGAAGACTCTGTATTCCAAGTGCAATAAGAAAAGAAAATTTGAAGATGTTGCACGATGGTCATCGGGGTATCAACGCAATGCAATCATTAGCAAAACTGCATGTATATTGGCCTAATATTAATGCGGATATTGTTCAAACTGCAAATGAATGTGTAACATGTCAAGAGTCGAGGCAGAACGATATCAAGACACCGTTGTACTCATGGTCAACACCACCGGAACCGTGGAATCGTTTACACATAGACTTCGCTGGTCCATTCGAACGTAAAATGTGGTTTGTAGTTGTTGACGCTTACACCAGATGGCTCAAAGTTATACCTATGAACAATATAACTGCAACTACGACTATTAGAGCATTGAAAGATATATTTACATGTTTTGGACTTCCAAAAATTATCGTATCCGATAATGGTCCGCAACTGACTTCGGATGAATTCAAGGTTTTTTGTAAAGAATACGGGATAACACACATAAAAGTTACACCGTACCACCCAAAATCGAACGGCATAGCCGAACGTATGGTTAAAATGTTCAAGGAACGTATGAATGCTAGTAATCAAAATGAAGACCAACACACCAGACTCCAAAAATTTTTATTCTCTTATCGCAATACTATCCAACGATCCTCAAATCATACACCCAGTGAACTCATGTTTGGAAGAGCTCTACGGTCTATTTTCGATCAGCTCAAATCAGATATTCAAAGAAATATGGAAACGGAGAAGTTGAAGCAAAAAAGTTTGTATGACAGGAACGTAAAAGATCAAAATTTTATAGAGAATCAGTCAGTTTGGGTAAACAATCCACTGAGTAAAGGATCCGTAGCTGGAACAATTACGGAGAAAACAGGTCCTTTATCATATATTGTTGATATTCAAGGAACACCAAGGAGGAAACTTGCTGAACAGATGCGACCTAGACTCATAGATAAAGAGGAAGAAATCTCAAGAAAGGAAGAAGTTTCTGAAGGAATAGACTTTATGAAGCATAGCGAAGAAATTCAAGCAGCTGACGGAAATCATTCGATAATTGATAACGCTGAACAAGAGCACGAATCAATCGAAAATCGTTTCAAGAATCAAGAAGAAGAATCCGACAATATGAATGTTGAAGGTATACCCATATCTTCGCCGACAAGAAGATATCCGGCAAGAAATCGAAGACCTCCCGCGCGTTTCAAAGACTATATTTAGTGGGGAAGGAATGTGGTAAAATGAACGCACTTAGTAGTTTACCAACTTGCCGCCAGGTTGAAAAAGAAGAAAAAACGTTATTATTGATTTTGCACCTCCGAAAAAGAAAAACTGTCAATTACTTTTGTCCACACAGTGTATCATAAAATATCATAGTAAATAAAGCGATTTTGTACAACCTTGCGTGCAATCATTTGGTAGACATACCTACCATCATACGACAGACATAAAATAATAATTTAATTTTTCTGTATTTGAGTATGATTTAATAAACAAATATATTATTGAATGAAATAACTGATTATTATAACACACCACTTTTGGATAAGAATAAAATAAAAATTTTCTAAATTGAATTATCATCATTATCATTTTTTCATTTACGTATGATGATAAATCTACTCATTTATTTCATTCCATTTATTTTGCCAACTTTGTGTTTCTACTGAAAATGTTTTCATTTGTTAATATTTTGTTATATTGTTTATTTATATTCTTTTTATAAAAAAGATACCTGAAGATGACTTTATATGTCGAAATGATCATCGTAGAATAATAAAAAATCATAATTTGAAACTTGACTTTTCCTACCATTATTAACTCAATTACTTGATTATAACGTTTATTTGGATAATGCTGAGATAAATTGTGGTAAATTTTGTAGTAGTAGAGATAAATGAGAGCATCAGGATTTGAAGTTGAAGTCTTGATTTAGAGTCACAAAGAACATTACGATCGAATAATCTTCATTTGGATCTATCGCTGTCAAGAAAATTTACCCGAGAAGAATATATGAAACGCGCAGAGGAAAAGTGAATCTGGAATCTGGTAATAGAGAAAGCAGAAGCATAGAAAAATTCAAGATAATTGAGTTCTCATACCTTCTTTTGATTAACAATTCTTAATTACTTGATTATAACGTTTATTTAGATAAAGCTGAAATAAATTGTGGTAAATTTTGTAGTAGTAGAGATAAATGAGAGCATCAGGACTTGAAATTGAAATCTTGATTTAGAGTCACAAAGAACATTAAAACCCGAGTAATCTTCATTTGGATCTATCGCTGTCGAGACAACATATCAGGAGGAGAGATTAAAAATTATCTGAGATTGCGTAGCAGCTGTTACATTCTGTTTCCCAAAAGTGGAGAAGAGCACAAGAAAAGTTAATCTGGACCAAAAATTCTGCGTAATAGAGAAAGCAGAAACATAGAAAAATTCAAGATAATTGAGTTCTCATACGTTATTTTGATTTACAACTTTAAATTGCTCTATTCTAACGTTTATTTGGATAATGCTGAAATAAATTGTGGTAAATTTTGTTGTAGTAGATATAAATGAGAGCAGATATTGGCAATTAATAATAAATTTTTGTGTTTCAAAATTTGAATTTGAATTGAAAAAACAGTCGTTGAAAATCAACAAGAATTTCGGTGATCAAAGAAAATTACATTACCATCCACAAAAGACATGTAAAAATTGTTTATATATTTAGAAGAGCGAGTGGTGAATTACGAATAATTTTAATTCGAATGTAATTATTCATCATGGCTGAGCAGGAGAGACAGAATTTTGGTATTTGACTTTCTCAAATGTCATACAGTTAATCAAATCGCAGATAATAATGACGAATCTTTGAAGAAAGTAAATAAAAAAGTTGCTAATTCATACTCAAGATTTGAAATCAGAGATAAATTAGGACGAAGTGTGCCAGTCTTCTTGCACAAATATTGGTTCCAGGCTACTAAGCTTTGTGTAAATGTCCAGAGAAATGTCGAGCTATCTGACAATTATCTGTATTTGTTTAGTATTCCTCGTGGAACTACAGATAATCATCATTCAAGAGCATGTGAATTACTCCGAATATTTGACTATGAATGCCGCATCTGGGTACTTTGCGCCGCGCAATGCACTCAGATTCGTTGAGTGGTATATATGTTACTGCGCCAACAGATAGCAACAGAAATGCAAAAATTTAATTTGACTAATTCAGACATGTCACTGTTGACTAATTTTATAGGAGATGATCAAAAAATTCATAAGAAATATCGTTTAGCCATCGCTGTAAAATAGATAGAGCATATGTCAAATTTGTTGACTTTGGTAGATCAAGGCAAAAAGACCATTTGAGCTTCGAGATCAAATCTTTAATTCGTAGAGCAGTGTCTTCTCTAATTCTTATATACCACTTGTGTTCGGCGGAGGATTAGCAAATTCATGGATAAAAGTAGAATGTAAAATTTTCAACCTACAGTGCAGATAGCCGAAATGAACTTATCACGTAAGAAATGAGAAAAAAAAAACACTAATTGAATTAGTACTGAAATTGGATCATGTAGGGGTAATATATATGCAAAAATAACATTCTCATTAGTATTCGTGTTTGAAATTGTTTATTATCACAAATTTGCTATCATGGAGACTATGTTAAGTTCAAAGGGAAAGAAGTTCTTCGTTGTCGATGATTACACATTTAGAAAAAACCGTGTAACTACAACTGGTGTAACCTACAAATGTACAATAATTATTCGCAAAGCGTCGTTGCTGATGGATAAATCAGAAGAAATACTTCTTCAATGTCATAATATCCACCATAATGAAGCTTCCGGAAAGATGGAAGTAAAGGTGAATTTGCGAAATATTTTATTTTTTATACACTTTTAGCTGGTCACACTCATTTTGAAAAAATGATATTTAGAACAAACAGAATGATTCAGAAATAATTTTCATCAAAAAGATACAATTAATAAGTAGCACATATATATTTTGTTTCTTTTTCAGAAAATAACAAATACAGTCAAACGCAAAGCTGTCGATAAGGGCACACACACATGGGTGAGTCTAGTGATCGAGTAATAACTTTTTGCATCGTTTTCGATGCGTAAAGTACCTACCATTCATATGTACTGAGTTGGGGAATCATTATCAGAGACTACCTGCAACCTGCGAAACTAATAAACACCGATTTTCACGACGTTCCTCTTCAAATTAGATCAAAAGACATTGTAAACATGAGACAAAGTATTTACTGGTCTAAAAGAAGTGTTCTACTACCTCTGCCCAAGTCAATGAATAACTTACATGATGCTGTAGAATCTATAGAGTGCCTTACAAATAAGGGTGAAAATTTTCTTATTATTAATAACCGGTAATTGAATGACATAATTATTCCTTGTGGAACTAACTTAAAACTTTTATGACTAAGTGATAAAATATATTTGGATTTATATGCACATAGAATAAAATGTATTATGTTAAATGTAATTAAATGTAAATATGTTATATTTGTCGATTTTTTTTTTTAATATAGTTTTTATTAGTCATTTTGTATTTTCACTGAACTGTAGTAATTTGTTTATGATAAAATAAAATAAATTTTTATTTATTTGAGATTGAGAGATTAAAATGATAAACTGAGCTCAAGTCGTACATAGGGACTGAAGAAAAAATGAAAAATGCTCAACTGGTCTCAGGGATTAGAATAAAAATGACCGCCGAGCTCAAATGTTACATCTCCCTATGAAGTCACTAGTAAGAATGGATTAAAAAACCATACATTTATCAGAGGAGCAGAAGATAATGATCAATTTTATTGAAGTAAATGGAAATGTAACTTCTGCTACATTCAGCTGTTCAAATTTTTTCTACATACTTCGTTTTTATACGAAAAATTTGTTGGTCCTTCAAATGAACACTAAAATTACAATTCAACTGAAGCCGTAAATTTCACAGTGCTCGCGATTTCAACGGTAGCATGTAAAAATGGAATTAGAATAGGTTTGGTTGCTTCATTTAAAATGAGATGGAAAATGAAAGGAACAATACGAAAAAAAGATTTCACTCTATACTATATAGGAGTAGCATTCATCATATCCAGAGTAACAGACTCAGTTCTGCCATTTTGACCCGTAAATAAACGAATATCTACCGCAAGAGTAAAAGGCAAATTAGTTTGGTTGCTTCATTTAAAATTTATCAACTTGAATATTTTTTTAAGTAAGTTTCCCATTTTTGCTTTAGAAGGCACTGATAAAGACAAGAAAAAAGAAAGTGCCACATAATTAATAATGAAAGAGTATAAAGAATCAATATTTGTCATTTGCCAAAGATCTCTTGAAAAAGGATGTTTTTATGATAATAAATAAATCGGAGTTTTAGAATGTATTCTGCTATTACATCTCATATATAAAAATGTAACCCTGGTAGCATAAGATGCCTCTCTGATACCGCTCAATCGTACGAGATCTAAGACCGGCGCACAGATTGAAGTTTCGAATCTGCCAGGCTTCGGTAGCGAAACGAGTACATATATGTCCTTGAGGCCTTGTCCCTAGGGACTTTGTGCCACAGATGATAATAAAATTAGCAATATTTAAGTATCATGTGAATATTGTTTATGTATTGAATTCTTCAAGAGGTTTGTCGAAGCCAACTAGAGCGGTCATCATTCAGTTATTTGAAGAAGTGGAGAGATCTATTACTGTTGAAGAGATGAAAATGCAATCACACTCGGTTAAATGCAGTGGCAATTTCTTCAGCAAGCATCAGGATTTCAAGATGAAAACTTGATATAGTCACAAAGAACAGCACGTTCTCAGTTATCTTCATTGTACATGAATTTGGATCAATCGCTGTAGATAAGATAAACAACTCGTTAGCACTCGACAGCGCACGATGGTCCAGTGAGACCGCCACCATTAATACATGTGCTTGAAATTTTTTTAGTCCAACTAGACACGACACGACTCGTCCAGTCAGTCGCGGTTTCTTCAGCAAGCATCAGGATCTCAAGATGAAAACTTGATTAAGTGACAAAGAACAGTACGACCTCTGTAATCTTCATTGTACATGAATTTGGATCAATCGCTGTAGATAAGATTAAATAGTGTGATGTAAGCTACATATTGAAGACATGAAATAGAACGAATCCCTACTCAAATTTTTTGTTATGGTCCAGGTGTACCTCAGGCTTGTGGTTTTGGTCATTGTGTGACGGAAATAGAGACTGGATCAGTGAGACAGCTGCCTTGAAAACCAGATGGTATAAATCTGTCCCGACTGAATAAAAGAATAAAATAAGAGGAAGAGATAAAATATGGAAATATGTAATAAAAAAATTGGAAAGAAAAATTGTGGTTAAAACCAGTTCCGGACGGTTTTAACCATTTTTGACCAGTGTCCTGGTCAAAATCTAAAAAAATGGTTTTTTGACCAACCCTGAAAACACTCGAAGAAGTTTGTCGAAGCCAACTGGAACGTTCATAATTTAGTCAATTGAAGAAGTGAAGAAATCTATTACTGTTAAAGAGATGAAAATGCAATCACACTCGGTTAAATAAACTCGCAATATTTCTACAAGCATCAGGATTTCACGATGAAAACTTGATTTAGTCACAAAGAACAGCACGTTCTCAGTTATCTTCATTGTACATGAATTTGGATCAATCGCTGTAGATAAGATAAACAACTCGTTAGCACTCGACAGCGCACGATGGTCCAGTGAGACCGCCACCATTAATACATGTGCTTGAAATTTTTTTAGTCCAACTAGACACGACACGACTCGTCCAGTCAGTCGCGGTTTCTTCAGCAAGCATCAGGATCTCAAGATGAAAACTTGATTAAGTGACAAAGAACAGTACGACCTCTGTAATCTTCATTGTACATGAATTTGGATCAATCGCTGTAGATAAGATTAAATAGTGTGATGTAAGCTACATATTGAAGACATGAAATAGAACGAATCCCTACTCAAATTTTTTGTTATGGTCCAGGTGTACCTCAGGCTTGTGGTTTTGGTCATTGTGTGACGGAAATAGAGACTGGATCAGTGAGACAGCTGCCTTGAAAACCAGATGGTATAAATCTGTCCCGACTGAATAAAAGAATAAAATAAGAGGAAGAGATAAAATATGGAAATATGTAATAAAAAAATTGGAAAGAAAAATTGTGGTTAAAACCAGTTCCGGACGGTTTTAACCATTTTTGACCAGTGTCCTGGTCAAAATCTAAAAAAATGGTTTTTTGACCAACCCTGAAAACACTCGAAGAAGTTTGCCGAAGCCAACTGGAACGTTCATAATTTAGTCAATTGAAGAAGTGAAGAAATCTATTACTGTTAAAGAGATGAAAATGCAATCACACTCGGTTAAATAAACTCGCAATATTTCTACAAGCATCAGGATTTCACGATGAAAACTTGATTTAGTCACAAAGAACAGCACGTTCTCAGTTATCTTCATTGTACATGAATTTGGATCAATCGCTGTAGATAAGATAAACAACTCGTTAGCACTCGACAGCGCACGATGGTCCAGTGAGACCGCCACCATTAATACATGTGCTTGAAATTTTTTTAGTCCAACTAGACACGACACGACTCGTCCAGTCAGTCGCGGTTTCTTCAGCAAGCATCAGGATCTCAAGATGAAAACTTGATTAAGTGACAAAGAACAGTACGACCTCTGTAATCTTCATTGTACATGAATTTGGATCAATCGCTGTAGATAAGATTAAATAGTGTGATGTAAGCTACATATTGAAGACATGAAATAGAACGAATCCCTACTCAAATTTTTTGTTATGGTCCAGGTGTACCTCAGGCTTGTGGTTTTGGTCATTGTGTGACGGAAATAGAGACTGGATCAGTGAGACAGCTGCCTTGAAAACCAGATGGTATAAATCTGTCCCGACTGAATAAAAGAATAAAATAAGAGGAAGAGATAAAATATGGAAATATGTAATAAAAAAATTGGAAAGAAAAATTGTGGTTAAAACCAGTTCCGGACGGTTTTAACCATTTTTGACCAGTGTCCTGGTCAAAATCTAAAAAAATGGTTTTTTGACCAACCCTGAAAACACTCGAAGAAGTTTGTCGAAGCCAACTGGAACGTTCATAATTTAGTCAATTGAAGAAGTGAAGAAATCTATTACTGTTAAAGAGATGAAAATGCAATCACACTCGGTTAAATAAACTCGCAATATTTCTACAAGCATCAGGATTTCACGATGAAAACTTGATTTAGTCACAAAGAACAGCACGTTCTCAGTTATCTTCATTGTACATGAATTTGGATCAATCGCTGTAGATAAGATAAACAACTCGTTAGCACTCGACAGCGCACGATGGTCCAGTGAGACCGCCACCATTAATACATGTGCTTGAAATTTTTTTAGTCCAACTAGACACGACACGACTCGTCCAGTCAGTCGCGGTTTCTTCAGCAAGCATCAGGATCTCAAGATGAAAACTTGATTAAGTGACAAAGAACAGTACGACCTCTGTAATCTTCATTGTACATGAATTTGGATCAATCGCTGTAGATAAGATTAAATAGTGTGATGTAAGCTACATATTGAAGACATGAAATAGAACGAATCCCTACTCAAATTTTTTGTTATGGTCCAGGTGTACCTCAGGCTTGTGGTTTTGGTCATTGTGTGACGGAAATAGAGACTGGATCAGTGAGACAGCTGCCTTGAAAACCAGATGGTATAAATCTGTCCCGACTGAATAAAAGAATAAAATAAGAGGAAGAGATAAAATATGGAAATATGTAATAAAAAAATTGGAAAGAAAAATTGTGGTTAAAACCAGTTCCGGACGGTTTTAACCATTTTTGACCAGTGTCCTGGTCAAAATCTAAAAAAATGGTTTTTTGACCAACCCTGAAAACACTCGAAGAAGTTTGCCGAAGCCAACTGGAACGTTCATAATTTAGTCAATTGAAGAAGTGAAGAAATCTATTACTGTTAAAGAGATGAAAATGCAATCACACTCGGTTAAATAAACTCGCAATATTTCTACAAGCATCAGGATTTCACGATGAAAACTTGATTTAGTCACAAAGAACAGCACGTTCTCAGTTATCTTCATTGTACATGAATTTGGATCAATCGCTGTAGATAAGATAAACAACTCGTTAGCACTCGACAGCGCACGATGGTCCAGTGAGACCGCCACCATTAATACATGTGCTTGAAATTTTTTTAGTCCAACTAGACACGACACGACTCGTCCAGTCAGTCGCGGTTTCTTCAGCAAGCATCAGGATCTCAAGATGAAAACTTGATTAAGTGACAAAGAACAGTACGACCTCTGTAATCTTCATTGTACATGAATTTGGATCAATCGCTGTAGATAAGATTAAATAGTGTGATGTAAGCTACATATTGAAGACATGAAATAGAACGAATCCCTACTCAAATTTTTTGTTATGGTCCAGGTGTACCTCAGGCTTGTGGTTTTGGTCATTGTGTGACGGAAATAGAGACTGGATCAGTGAGACAGCTGCCTTGAAAACCGGATGGTATAAATCTGTCCCGTCTGAATAGAAGAATAAAATAAGAGGAAGAGATAAAATATGGAAATATGTAATAAAAAAATTGGAAAGAAAAATTGTGGTTAAAACCAGTTCCGGACGGTTTTAACCATTTTTGACCAGTGTCCTGGTCAAAATCTAAAAAAATGGTTTTTTGACCAACCCTGAAAACACTCGAAGAAGTTTGTCGAAGCCAACTGGAACGTTCATAATTTAGTCAATTGAAGAAGTGAAGAAATCTATTACTGTTAAAGAGATGAAAATGCAATCACACTCGGTTAAATAAACTCGCAATATTTCTACAAGCATCAGGATTTCACGATGAAAACTTGATTTAGTCACAAAGAACAGCACGTTCTCAGTTATCTTCATTGTACATGAATTTGGATCAATCGCTGTAGATAAGATAAACAACTCGTTAGCACTCGACAGCGCACGATGGTCCAGTGAGACCGCCACCATTAATACATGTGCTTGAAATTTTTTTAGTCCAACTAGACACGACACGACTCGTCCAGTCAGTCGCGGTTTCTTCAGCAAGCATCAGGATCTCAAGATGAAAACTTGATTAAGTGACAAAGAACAGTACGACCTCTGTAATCTTCATTGTACATGAATTTGGATCAATCGCTGTAGATAAGATTAAATAGTGTGATGTAAGCTACATATTGAAAACATGAAATAGAACGAATCCCTACTCAAATTTTTTGTTATGGTCCAGGTGTACCTCAGGCTTGTGGTTTTGGTCATTGTGTGACGGAAATAGAGACTGGATCAGTGAGACAGCTGCCTTGAAAACCGGATGGTATAAATCTGTCCCGACTGAATAAAAGAATAAAATAAGAGGAAGAGATAAAATATGTAAATATGTAATAAAAAAAATTGGAAAGAAAAATTGTGGTTAAAACCAGTTCCGGACGGTTTTAACCATTTTTGACCAGTGTCCTGGTCAAAATCTAAAAAAATGGTTTTTTGACCAACCCTGAAAACACTCGAAGAAGTTTGTCGAAGCCAACTGGAACGTTCATAATTTAGTCAATTGAAGAAGTGAAGAAATCTATTACTGTTAAAGAGATGAAAATGCAATCACACTCGGTTAAATAAACTCGCAATATTTCTACAAGCATCAGGATTTCACGATGAAAACTTGATTTAGTCACAAAGAACAGCACGTTCTCAGTTATCTTCATTGTACATGAATTTGGATCAATCGCTGTAGATAAGATAAACAACTCGTTAGCACTCGACAGCGCACGATGGTCCAGTGAGACCGCCACCATTAATACATGTGCTTGAAATTTTTTTAGTCCAACTAGACACGACACGACTCGTCCAGTCAGTCGCGGTTTCTTCAGCAAGCATCAGGATCTCAAGATGAAAACTTGATTAAGTGACAAAGAACAGTACGACCTCTGTAATCTTCATTGTACATGAATTTGGATCAATCGCTGTAGATAAGATTAAATAGTGTGATGTAAGCTACATATTGAAAACATGAAATAGAACGAATCCCTACTCAAATTTTTTGTTATGGTCCAGGTGTACCTCAGGCTTGTGGTTTTGGTCATTGTGTGACGGAAATAGAGACTGGATCAGTGAGACAGCTGCCTTGAAAACCGGATGGTATAAATCTGTCCCGTCTGAATAGAAGAATAAAATAAGAGGAAGAGATAAAATATGGAAATATGTAATAAAAAAATTGGAAAGAAAAATTGTGGTTAAAACCAGTTCCGGACGGTTTTAACCATTTTTGACCAGTGTCCTGGTCAAAATCTAAAAAAATTGTTTTTTGACCAACCCTGAAAACACTCGAAGAAGTTTGTCGAAGCCAACTGGAACGTTCATAATTTAGTCAATTGAAGAAGTGAAGAAATTTATTACTGTTAAAGAGATGAAAATGCAATCACACTCGGTTAAATAAACTCGCAATATTTCTACAAGCATCAGGATTTCACGATGAAAACTTGATTTAGTCACAAAGAACAGCACGTTCTCAGTTATCTTCATTGTACATGAATTTGGATCAATCGCTGTAGATAAGATAAACAACTCGTTAGCACTCGACAGCGCACGATGGTCCAGTGAGACCGCCACCATTAATACATGTGCTTGAAATTTTTTTAGTCCAACTAGACACGACACGACTCGTCCAGTCAGTCGCGGTTTCTTCAGCAAGCATCAGGATCTCAAGATGAAAACTTGATTAAGTGACAAAGAACAGTACGACCTCTGTAATCTTCATTGTACATGAATTTGGATCAATCGCTGTAGATAAGATTAAATAGTGTGATGTAAGCTACATATTGAAAACATGAAATAGAACGAATCCCTACTCAAATTTTTTGTTATGGTCCAGGTGTACCTCAGGCTTGTGGTTTTGGTCATTGTGTGACGGAAATAGAGACTGGATCAGTGAGACAGCTGCCTTGAAAACCGGATGGTATAAATCTGTCCCGTCTGAATAGAAGAATAAAATAAGAGGAAGAGATAAAATATGGAAATATGTAATAAAAAAATTGGAAAGAAAAATTGTGGTTAAAACCAGTTCCGGACGGTTTTAACCATTTTTGACCAGTGTCCTGGTCAAAATCTAAAAAAATTGTTTTTTGACCAACCCTGAAAACACTCGAAGAAGTTTGTCGAAGCCAACTGGAACGTTCATAATTTAGTCAATTGAAGAAGTGAAGAAATTTATTACTGTTAAAGAGATGAAAATGCAATCACACTCGGTTAAATAAACTCGCAATATTTCTACAAGCATCAGGATTTCACGATGAAAACTTGATTTAGTCACAAAGAACAGCACGTTCTCAGTTATCTTCATTGTACATGAATTTGGATCAATCGCTGTAGATAAGATAAACAACTCGTTAGCACTCGACAGCGCACGATGGTCCAGTGAGACCGCCACCATTAATACATGTGCTTGAAATTTTTTTAGTCCAACTAGACACGACACGACTCGTCCAGTCAGTCGCGGTTTCTTCAGCAAGCATCAGGATCTCAAGATGAAAACTTGATTAAGTGACAAAGAACAGTACGACCTCTGTAATCTTCATTGTACATGAATTTGGATCAATCGCTGTAGATAAGATTAAATAGTGTGATGTAAGCTACATATTGAAAACATGAAATAGAACGAATCCCTACTCAAATTTTTTGTTATGGTCCAGGTGTACCTCAGGCTTGTGGTTTTGGTCATTGTGTGACGGAAATAGAGACTGGATCAGTGAGACAGCTGCCTTGAAAACCGGATGGTATAAATCTGTCCCGACTGAATAAAAGAATAAAATAAGAGGAAGAGATAAAATATGTAAATATGTAATAAAAAAAATTGGAAAGAAAAATTGTGGTTAAAACCAGTTCCGGACGGTTTTAACCATTTTTGACCAGTGTCCTGGTCAAAATCTAAAAAAATGGTTTTTTGACCAACCCTGAAAACACTCGAAGAAGTTTGTCGAAGCCAACTGGAACGTTCATAATTTAGTCAATTGAAGAAGTGAAGAAATCTATTACTGTTAAAGAGATGAAAATGCAATCACACTCGGTTAAATAAACTCGCAATATTTCTACAAGCATCAGGATTTCACGATGAAAACTTGATTTAGTCACAAAGAACAGCACGTTCTCAGTTATCTTCATTGTACATGAATTTGGATCAATCGCTGTAGATAAGATAAACAACTCGTTAGCACTCGACAGCGCACGATGGTCCAGTGAGACCGCCACCATTAATACATGTGCTTGAAATTTTTTTAGTCCAACTAGACACGACACGACTCGTCCAGTCAGTCGCGGTTTCTTCAGCAAGCATCAGGATCTCAAGATGAAAACTTGATTAAGTGACAAAGAACAGTACGACCTCTGTAATCTTCATTGTACATGAATTTGGATCAATCGCTGTAGATAAGATTAAATAGTGTGATGTAAGCTACATATTGAAAACATGAAATAGAACGAATCCCTACTCAAATTTTTTGTTATGGTCCAGGTGTACCTCAGGCTTGTGGTTTTGGTCATTGTGTGACGGAAATAGAGACTGGATCAGTGAGACAGCTGCCTTGAAAACCGGATGGTATAAATCTGTCCCGTCTGAATAGAAGAATAAAATAAGAGGAAGAGATAAAATATGGAAATATGTAATAAAAAAATTGGAAAGAAAAATTGTGGTTAAAACCAGTTCCGGACGGTTTTAACCATTTTTGACCAGTGTCCTGGTCAAAATCTAAAAAAATTGTTTTTTGACCAACCCTGAAAACACTCGAAGAAGTTTGTCGAAGCCAACTGGAACGTTCATAATTTAGTCAATTGAAGAAGTGAAGAAATTTATTACTGTTAAAGAGATGAAAATGCAATCACACTCGGTTAAATAAACTCGCAATATTTCTACAAGCATCAGGATTTCACGATGAAAACTTGATTTGGTCACAAAGAACAGCACGTTCTCAGTTATCTTCATTGAACATGAATTTGGATCAATCGCTGTAGATAAGATAAACAACTCGTTAGCACTCGACAGCGCACGATGGTCCAGTGAGACCGCCACCATTAATACATGTGCTTGAAATTTTTTTAGTCCAACTAGACACGACACGACTCGTCCAGTCAGTCGCGGTTTCTTCAGCAAGCATCAGGATCTCAAGATGAAAACTTGATTAAGTGACAAAGAACAGTACGACCTCTGTAATCTTCATTGTACATGAATTTGGATCAATCGCTGTAGATAAGATTAAATAGTGTGATGTAAGCTACATATTGAAAACATGAAATAGAACGAATCCCTACTCAAATTTTTTGTTATGGTCCAGGTGTACCTCAGGCTTGTGGTTTTGGTCATTGTGTGACGGAAATAGAGACTGGATCAGTGAGACAGCTGCCTTGAAAACCGGATGGTATAAATCTGTCCCGACTGAATAAAAGAATAAAATAAGAGGAAGAGATAAAATATGTAAATATGTAATAAAAAAATTGGAAAGAAAAATTGTGGTTAAAACCAGTTCCGGACGGTTTTAACCATTTTTGACCAGTGTCCTGGTCAAAATCTAAAAAAATGGTTTTTTGACCAACCCTGAAAACACTCGAAGAAGTTTGTCGAAGCCAACTGGAACGTTCATAATTTAGTCAATTGAAGAAGTGAAGAAATCTATTACTGTTAAAGAGATGAAAATGCAATCACACTCGGTTAAATAAACTCGCAATATTTCTACAAGCATCAGGATTTCACGATGAAAACTTGATTTGGTTACAAAGAACAGCACGTTCTCAGTTATCTTCATTGAACATGAATTTGGATCAATCGCTGTAGATAAGATAAACAACTCGTTAGCACTCGACAGCGCACGATGGTCCAGTGAGACCGCCACCATTAATACATGTGCTTGAAATTTTTTTAGTCCAACTAGACACGACACGACTCGTCCAGTCAGTCGCGGTTTCTTCAGCAAGCATCAGGATCTCAAGATGAAAACTTGATTAAGTGACAAAGAACAGTACGACCTCTGTAATCTTCATTGTACATGAATTTGGATCAATCGCTGTAGATAAGATTAAATAGTGTGATGTAAGCTACATATTGAAAACATGAAATAGAACGAATCCCTACTCAAATTTTTTGTTATGGTCCAGGTGTACCTCAGGCTTGTGGTTTTGGTCATTGTGTGACGGAAATAGAGACTGGATCAGTGAGACAGCTGCCTTGAAAACCGGATGGTATAAATCTGTCCCGACTGAATAAAAGAATAAAATAAGAGGAAGAGATAAAATATGTAAATATGTAATAAAAAAATTGGAAAGAAAAATTGTGGTTAAAACCAGTTCCGGACGGTTTTAACCATTTTTGACCAGTGTCCTGGTCAAAATCTAAAAAAATGGTTTTTTGACCAACCCTGAAAACACTCGAAGAAGTTTGTCGAAGCCAACTGGAACGTTCATAATTTAGTCAATTGAAGAAGTGAAGAAATCTATTACTGTTAAAGAGATGAAAATGCAATCACACTCGGTTAAATAAACTCGCAATATTTCTACAAGCATCAGGATTTCACGATGAAAACTTGATTTAGTCACAAAGAACAGCACGTTCTCAGTTATCTTCATTGTACATGAATTTGGATCAATCGCTGTAGATAAGATAAACAACTCGTTAGCACTCGACAGCGCACGATGGTCCAGTGAGACCGCCACCATTAATACATGTGCTTGAAATTTTTTTAGTCCAACTAGACACGACACGACTCGTCCAGTCAGTCGCGGTTTCTTCAGCAAGCATCAGGATCTCAAGATGAAAACTTGATTAAGTGACAAAGAACAGTACGACCTCTGTAATCTTCATTGTACATGAATTTGGATCAATCGCTGTAGATAAGATTAAATAGTGTGATGTAAGCTACATATTGAAAACATGAAATAGAACGAATCCCTACTCAAATTTTTTGTTATGGTCCAGGTGTACCTCAGGCTTGTGGTTTTGGTCATTGTGTGACGGAAATAGAGACTGGATCAGTGAGACAGCTGCCTTGAAAACCGGATGGTATAAATCTGTCCCGTCTGAATAGAAGAATAAAATAAGAGGAAGAGATAAAATATGGAAATATGATTTAAAAAAATTGGAAAGAAAAATTGTGGTTAAAACCAGTTCCGGACGGTTTTAACCATTTTTGACCAGTGTCCTGGTCAAAATCTAAAAAAATGGTTTTTTGACCAACCCTGAAAACACTCGAAGAAGTTTGTCGAAGCCAACTGGAACGTTCATAATTTAGTCAATTGAAGAAGTGAAGAAATCTATTACTGTTAAAGAGATGAAAATGCAATCACACTCGGTTAAATAAACTCGCAATATTTCTACAAGCATCAGGATTTCACGATGAAAACTTGATTTAGTCACAAAGAACAGCACGTTCTCAGTTATCTTCATTGTACATGAATTTGGATCAATCGCTGTAGATAAGATAAACAACTCGTTAGCACTCGACAGCGCACGATGGTCCAGTGAGACCGCCACCATTAATACATGTGCTTGAAATTTTTTTAGTCCAACTAGACACGACACGACTCGTCCAGTCAGTCGCGGTTTCTTCAGCAAGCATCAGGATCTCAAGATGAAAACTTGATTAAGTGACAAAGAACAGTACGACCTCTGTAATCTTCATTGTACATGAATTTGGATCAATCGCTGTAGATAAGATTAAATAGTGTGATGTAAGCTACATATTGAAGACATGAAATAGAACGAATCCCTACTCAAATTTTTTGTTATGGTCCAGGTGTACCTCAGGCTTGTGGTTTTGGTCATTGTGTGACGGAAATAGAGACTGGATCAGTGAGACAGCTGCCTTGAAAACCGGATGGTATAAATCTGTCCCGACTGAATAGAAGAATAAAATAAGAGGAAGAGATAAAATATGGAAATATGTAATAAAAAAATTGGAAAGAAAAATTGTGGTTAAAACCAGTTCCGGACGGTTTTAACCATTTTTGACCAGTGTCCTGGTCAAAATCTAAAAAAATTGTTTTTTGACCAACCCTGAAAACACTTGAAGAAGTTTGTCGAAGCCAACTGGAACGTTCATAATTTAGTCAATTGAAGAAGTGAAGAAATCTATTACTGTTAAAGAGATGAAAATGCAATCACACTCGGTTAAATAAACTCGCAATATTTCTACAAGCATCAGGATTTCACGATGAAAACTTGATTTAGTCACAAAGAACAGCACGTTCTCAGTTATCTTCATTGTACATGAATTTGGATCAATCGCTGTAGATAAGATAAACAACTCGTTAGCACTCGACAGCGCACGATGGTCCAGTGAGACCGCCACCATTAATACATGTGCTTGAAATTTTTTTAGTCCAACTAGACACGACACGACTCGTTCAGTCAGTCGCGGTTTCTTCATCAAGCATCAGGATCTCAAGATGAAAACTTGATTAAGTGACAAAGAACAGTACGACCTCTGTAATCTTCATTGTACATGAATTTGGATCAATCGCTGTAGATAAGATTAAATAGTGTGATGTAAGCTACATATTGAAGACATGAAATAGAACGAATCCCTACTCAAATTTTTTGTTATGGTCCAGGTGTACCTCAGGCTTGTGGTTTTGGTCATTGTGTGACGGAAATAGAGACTGGATCAGTGAGACAGCTGCCTTATATATAAAATTCTTCAAGAAGTTGGTCGAAGCCAACTGGAACGTTCATAATTTAGTCAATTGAAGAAGTGGAGAAATCTATTACTGTTAAAGAGATGAAAATGCAATTACACTCGGATAAATGTAGTAGCAGTTTTTGCAGCAAATATCAGGACTCGAAGTTGAAATCTTGATTTAGAATCACAAAGAACATTACGACCCGAGTAATATTCATTGTACATGAATTTGGATCAATCGCTATCGACAAAATATATTTGAAGAGGATATAAAAAATTATCTGAGATTACGCAGCAGCTATTACATTCTATTTCCCAAAGTAGAGACGAGCAGAAGAAAAGGAATCTGGACAAAAAATTCCACATATTAGAGAAAGCAGAAGCATAAAAAAATTCAAGATACTTGAGTTTTGATTTACAATTCTGAATTGCTTGATACTAACGTTTATGTAGATAATGCTGAAATAAATTGTTGTAAATTTTATAGTAGTAGAGATAAATGAGAGCAAATATGCAATTAATAATAAATTTTTGTGTTTCAAAATTTGAATATGAATTGTTAAATATGTTTGAAGTACTATTAACAAAACAGTTGTTGAAAATCAACACGAATTTTGGCGATCAAAAAAAATTACATTGCCATCCACAGAAGACATAAAAGAATTGTTTTGCATATTTAGAAGACAGAGTGCTGAATTACGAATAATTTGAATTCGAATGTAATTATTCATCATGGCTAAAATTAGCTAGATGTTAAATGGAGTCGCAATTTTTTCAGCAAGCATCCGGATTTCGAGATGAAAACTTGATTTAGTCACAAAGAACAGTACGACCCCCAGTAATCTTCATTGTACATGAATTTGGATCAATCGCTGTAGAAAGATAGAATAGTGTGATGTTTAAGCAGTGTTTCACGTGTCACCGGTGATAAATTCTAAAAAAGGAATCTTACCGTGCTTTCTTCAAACAAAGATTTAAAGAAAAGTGATATTAAAGAGGATTTTCCATAATTCGGAAGAAGAGTAGGTACCTTATTTTTTTTGAGTAGTTTATTGTATAGGTTATCCGTCAGATAATGTACCTAACCTTGAGTATGTCCCTCGTATCAATATGGAATTATAGTAAAGGTGAAAATGCAGCAATGAAACGGGCGCGTTATGATCTTGCTAGAAAGCGAAGACTGCTAGTTCGTATTTTTTCATTTTTTTTTATATTTCCGAGCATTAGGACTGCCATAAATATTGGAATGATAAATCAATAATTTAAATTCTCTAAAGTATTTTACCGCTTCCTTATAAATTTATCTATTATCAAGGCAAGTACATCGACATCATCTTCATTCAATTCAGCTGATGGTCAAGTGTCAGAGGTAGTCATGTCTTTAGCGAGAAACGTTGGCTTCTCAGATTCAGAAGATGAAACGAAGGAACAAATTTGGGATCAGATAACACAGACTTACTCAAAATTTACTATTTTCATATCAAATATGTCCAATATATCTATGATGTTAGGTATTAAGAGTATAAGTCAAGTTCTGTTAATTTTTAGTATAAGTCACTATTCATTTGTTCTTTGGCTATTCTATGTTTGTCCTAAGAGTATAAATCATAGCTATTTGTGTTACCAGTGTAAACTTGCATTGAACCTAACATGTTAATTCAAAATTATAGTTCCAGTATAGGGATTAACAGTACAAGTCAACTTATACTGTTAGTACCACAAATAAATACCGCGACCTTCTCGATCAGCATTGACATGTACTCTTGAAACCGTGTTGAACAGATCAGGTTATGTTCTTCTACGCACTTTTAATGACGCGATCTAACCTCAATTGTTATGAAGTTGTTTAGCACTAACTGAAAAAAATATTCATATTTAAAGTGGAAGATAATAACAAGGTTATTGGATTTTATAATCCACAGAGTAGATCGAGTAAAATGTTGCAGCTTGTTTACAAGAATAAACAGGACAATGTTATGGTAGAAGATAACTCTTCTGAGTCTTTTTCCAGAAATAAAATTTCATGTAAGTATCACATAAAATAAATATCGCTTAATTAAATTTATTATAATGTCAGGTAATGAGGAAACAGCAAATAACAGTGAAAAGACGCATTTAAACTCATATGTTGATATGAGTAATATGCAAATAGAGTTTGACCTAGAAAGTAGTAGTAATCAAATTACTGAAATAAAGGAAGTGATGGAAATTCAATACAATACACTACCCGAAATGCTGGAATCAACGGACATTCTATTGGATAAGTTTGCATTAACCCATTAAAGACTAGCGTTGCCATATGGAACCATTTTACAAGGTTTCTTTTATCACCACCTGTGAATTAATTTTTGAACTATAATTATTGTTCAACATCGCAGTCTGCAGCAGATAGTATAAACTTGTCGGTGGTACCAAATTTCTCACTGACTGCTGTTAACAGCCAATCAAAGCAGACGACGAAATCACGTGATTACATCACTGAGTTGTATGTCGCATCAGAATGCTGTGCCTCATTAGTACATTGTGTTTTGTGGTGTTTTAAGATACAAATGAGTAAAAATTATGGCTAGTGGAAATTAGGCAATGTTTACGTTCCCTAGCTCAGGGTGTATACCAAAAAATGATATGAAAATTCCCTGACTTCCAGGTTTTCCAGGTTATTTTCAATACAATTCCAGACAGTAAAAAACAAAAGTTTGATACAAGTTTACATATAATCACAGATTAATGTTGCAATTCTGTGTGAGCCCTATAAATCTGTGAATTAAAAACAAAATCGCAACAAACTTGATATCATGAACGAATTTACATTATTTTTTTTTCATGAATTTATAGATCTGGGAGACTTATAGATTTGCACAGATGGTCCTAGTATCTTAAAGAGTGAAAATATACTTTTATGAGTAATAATGCATAAATATCCTATGATGTATTTTTTCCACACAAATATCAGAAATTCCCTGACGATTACATGACATTTCCAGTTTATCTAAATTCCCTGACATTTCCAGGTTTTTCACGTTTGGTATACACCCTACTAGCTCGTCAAACAAAATGTTGAAAACTCTGCGGCCTTGATTCCTTCTCAAAAGTCACTCTCTTGACCAAAGTTTTTTCTTCTTTTTTTTTCTGTCTCGTAATTCGCAAGCTATAACTGCAGCAAATGCTCCTGCTCTCCTCCGACGATTAGTTTCGGCAACATTCATACTTGTAATGTGAAAATCTACCAAGTCTACGTTCTAGTGTTAGAATGAGTGGCGCAGCTTGCATCGTGTGATGCGAGAATAAGTGTCACACTAAGTGTACCTCAAAGTGGCCCAGTGCGCAAGAAAACTTGCTGCGAATTAAGTGAACAAAATTGCATGGAAAATTGCCTCGTGTGCGGCGGGCTTTATTTGAGTACTTGCTCTGAATTATTCATAAATTTGAAGACAAATAAAAGTGAGCATGGAACCTATCGACTTCAAATTAGTGTAAGTGAAATTTCTGTTATATGAATCTATTTTCTAACTAAAAGTTTTTAGGTTAGATTTCTGTCATAGTCATTTCATCTAATAGTTACATTTATATATGTTTGAAGCTTATAACACTGAAGATATTCTTTCGTGAATTATTGTGTTGCCATACGGCAACGCCAGGCTACAATGTGCTCAAAATATTTACTTTTTGCAGCGGGGGTCTCACATTGCAAGAAGCGCTAGATATTGTTTATTCCGATGATAATAATACTGAAGATATTTACATTGAGCCTCCAGATCCCAGTGAACTCACTGATGAAGATTCTGCAGACGAAGATGATGGCGGTTTGGTTGATAATTTATCAGGTAACCAGTTGAGAGCTGGAGCAGAGGTTGAAGTTTTTGAAAATGAGGCTTCAAATGAAACTATTGGACCAACTCCAACTGTATCAGATGAGAATTTGAAAGTCGATTCGACAAACATTATTTGGGAAAATGGTGACTTGATCTACTCAGAGAAACCATTTCCTGAACCAAATTATGGAGATTTCAAGTGCCTAACGCCGACTGAAATTTTTGAGTTGTTTTTTGATGGAGAAATTCTGGATTTACTGGTGACAGAGTCAATAAATTATAGTAAATTCAAAAACTGTGCTAATTTTACAATAAATCAGCAGGAGATGAAATGTTTCCTAGCAGTTCTCAAATTATCTGGATATAATATGATTCCTGGAAAGAAATTTTATTGGGACACTACAGGCGATATCGGTAATGATTTAGTGAAAAATTCAATCAGGAGAGATGCCTTCATTTCCATATTCCGCTATCTGCATTGTGCCGACAACAATAAAATTGATAAAGTAGATAAATATTAGAAAGATCCGACCTCTTATAAAATTATTGAAGAATAAATTTTCGAAATATTTTATTCCTGAGGTTGACATTAATTACGACGAATCAATGGTGAAATATTATGGACGTCATTCATGTAAACAATTTATTAGAGGTAAACCTGTACGATTCGGCTACAAAATTTGGAGTTTGAATACAAAGAGCGGTTATCTTATAAATTTTGTACCTTATCAAGGTAATGATCCAAATATTTATAAAATATCAAAAAATCAAGATATTTGTTTCCTAGAGGTTATTCATTCCGGAATTTACTTGATAATGTCATCATTACTGGGATGGAGAAAAGCGTGCGAGGATAAAAAGAAGAAAATCCGAGACACCCAGAAAAAACTTAAAGAGACTAAAGCCTCATTTTCATGACGGCGTGGCTGGCTTGGTGTTGAAATATGAACCAATAGCAGCGTAGCTTTCGCCAAACACCACGCTTCGGTATAGCGTGGCTGGCGCGGTGTGCAAAGTTAAATTTTTTCAAGTTTTAACGCCGTGTACGCCGTGGCGCATGCGTATTGTACGTCAGTGTTCAGTGTTTATGTGATTGTGTAGAGGCTAGCATCGTAGAACAGAAGAATTAAGAAAAATGGATTTTAATTCAAAATTAATAAACGAAGTTGAGAAAATAGAAGTGCTCTACAATATAAGATTGAAAGACTATAAAAATAACCCTTTACCTCTTACGACGGTTTGTTTTGTTATTAAAGGTCCTAATATATTTAATAACTCGTCAAATACATCTGGAGACATTCTCATATAATTAAAAAAGCTTTCCGTATCGGTTAACCTCATTTCATTTATTAAATTGAAGTAATCTCCCTGCTCTCGCCTTCTTTTGAAAATTGGCCGTACCCACCAACGCTTTTCTTCGTATTTTAATGATTTATAGTATAAATATAAGCATAGAATACGTCTCCTCCGACTTGGCGAAGACATTTTCTGTTTTAATTTGAGAACAAAACTGATATGTCAACATCGAGAAAGTAACACTTCACACACCGGCATGAAAACAAAATTTTAAAAACACACGCCATGAGCGCCACGCGCACCACGCCAGCCACGCCGTCATGAAAATGGGGCTTAAGGAACATGAATATAATGTTCCTCCGGGGTGGATTAGAGTTCTTCGAGATAGGGCCTGTCCATCTTATTACTTTAGTCTCCATCACAAGTACACAGGAATCCATCTCAGACCCGTGGAAGACTCAGATGTTTTTGCTTGCAGAGACATAATACTGAGCTCGTTGTTTTCGAGCTCAAGAATTGAACAGGCCTCGGTAACGAATCTAATTATTCCAATCACTATAATTGATTTAACCTGCGATATAGGAGGTTGGAAATCCACTGAGGATGTTGAGGGACATCTCTATAAAACTCTTAGAAAAGGTCTTCACGATATTATATTATTATTTTTTTTTTATATTTTTTGAATGCATTTGGAAAATCTTCAACTCCCTTATTCACAATGATAAACGAATTGGATCATGAGAAGCGAGATTTGCGGTACTCAATATATTTTGACAATTTATTTACCAGCGAACACTTACTTTCTTATTTGAAAAAAGCTGGATATGGTGCAACTGGAACAATAAGGGATAACCGTATTCCAAAAGACTGTCCTTTACTCAATAAAAACTCTATGAAGAAAAAATCAAGAGGAGAATGGGTTTCAACCTTAGATAAAACAAATGGAATTATATTCGTCAGATGGAACGACAATAGCATTGTGACTGCTGCTTCTACTTCGTACGGTGTAAGTCCTCTGAACCAAGTGAAAAGATACTCTAAATCTGAAAAACGCAACATACAAATTACAAAACCTTATTGCATTGGAAAATATAACTCTTCCATGGGAGGTACAGATTTGATGGATGAAAATATATCTCGCCATCGAATCAATATTCGAGGTAAAAAATGGTGGTGGAACCTATTTACGTGGCTGGTAGATGTAACAGTACAAAATGCGTGGATCTTGCATAAAAATTTAGGAAATAAATTAACACAGTTACAATTTCGTAGGGAGATAGTTCATACGTATCTAAAACAATTTGGGAATCCTCCAAATATAGGTGGTCGCCCGTCTCTTAGTGGTTCAAGTAGATCCGATTCAAGAATTGGGGATGACTTGAGATACGACAATTACGAACATCTTTTGGCACAGACTGCAGAAGGAAGAAAACGAAGATGTGCCAATGAAAAATGCAAGTCAATAATTAGAACATATTGTATTAAGTGCAATGTTGGCTTATGTTTAAAATGTAACGTTAATTTTCATACTAAACTGTAATAAAACCAACTTATGAAAAATAATGTATTTCACGTACAAAGTTGATATCCTCATGTCCTAGCGTTGCCATATGGCAACACCTTCTTTCTGAAGAACTAGCAATATTTTTGTTTAAAAAATTGCTTTTATTTATTATTTGATCTCCATTCATTCAAAAAAATTAAGTAAGAATGAAATTTAGAACAAAAAATTAACTCCGTCCTTTATGGGTTAAGATAAAACTAGTAGGATGCTCTAATTACATTCATAATAGTTCAAAATATTTCAGAAGATATAACGCAAACAAGTGAACATTTAACGATCCAAAAAGAACAGGATATAGTAGATATTATAGAATTAACAATTCAAGAAAGTGAGCTTACGCCTAATTCAACAAACCATTCTATTTTCTATTTTTCTCACAATGTTTACTTCACTATTATCTGTTTTGAAATAATATATTTTTCAGATGAAAGAGCAAATCAAAATTCTGCGTGTTCACAACCTATGGTTACACAAAATGATTTACGTCACGAGATCAACGAAGAAATTTTATCTGACGAGAAAGATAAGGATTATATTCCAACTGTAAGTGAAGATTCAAGTGAAGACGAAGATGATGTCGATGTATTTCACCAGATAGTAGATAACAGTTACAAGAAACGTAAGACTAAGGAAAAGCGTACTTCAAATTTATCAGAAAATGAAAATTTAAATATTGGGAACTTTTCTCGAAAAAGAAGAGCGGAAAAATATAATAAACGCAATACTGGACAGAGTTATACTACGTTGAAAGGAAAAGTAATCCGAGCCAGAGAAATGAAGTCGCTCGGTATCCGTCGTGCTAAATGCAAAGATAAATTGCCTAAGGATATTAGAAAAGCAATTTTCAAGAGTACTGGGCTTTGGGAAGTAGGGACAAGAGAGTGGCATTTGTTGCTAGCCTGGTAGAATCAATTGAGCCAAAATCCAAAAGAAAACGTACAGATGATCCTGATAAAGAAAAATTTAGAATGCTTACTCACAAATATCATTTTAAAGTAAATGGTGTTCTTATCAATGTGTGCAGAGGATGTTTTATGAAAACTCTAGATGAAACACAAATGTTCGTTACATTGGCTATTACAAACAGTGTAAATTCTTCCACATCTGGGCCCCTATTCTATAACTTTTATCACCGGTGATACGCAAACAGGGTGATATATTTTGGGCTGCCGTCTTGCGGCGCTTCTGCCGAACTATGGCTATGTGACGTCATACTTAGTGAAATTCAGTGACCTCTAATATATAAATGGACTGGAAAGCTGTATACTTCTAACACATAAGGGGCTGGCTCCAGCGAAATGTCATTGGAGAGAGTTCATCCTTGTTCATTTTTACATGCTATCTCTATCTAACGCGAAAACTGCGCATGCTCTGTAAATCAGCTCAGCGTAACCAGAGGCGCCGAGTGGACTACTTTTCTTGGGTAGAATCATAATCTGTATCATAGGCGCGCGGGATATAATAAGTGTCTTATTGTTGTGCATTGTTTTTATCTTGTGAGTTCACGTGAACATTTAAGATGGTGGCAAAGTGTATTGTATTAGGATGCAGTAATACTTATGGAATGTGCAAACGACTGGAATTTCATAGATGAGTTCTTAATTTTGGTCTGTTAATGTATTATAAAAAAGGCCAGTTTTCTAATACTTGGTACAAATGTAAATTACTAGTTATCATTACTATTCTATTGGTTGAATAATGATTGCTCTTGGTAACTGGAATCATTTTTTTTTTTAAGAAGACTTTCGGATAGAAATTTGAAATGCTAAAAAATAATAATAAATATACAGAATTTAATCCAAAAAATCTATTTATTATGATATAATTCTGAAAAACATGTATAGTTCATTGAATAATCGTGCTAACTTTGGTGTCCGAAAAACTGAACCAGCTCATAAAACTATAAATAATTTTTCTAATTGTAGAAAAATGTGAAAAAATGTTTCGGCTAATGAAAACTGAATTTCAATCAAAAAATTTTAGACAAATTATAATGTTTAAATAATGATTGTAAATTTGTGAGATGAATAAAATAAATTTATTCATGACAAACCATCACCAATTATATTTAGAATTAATAATGTTTCCTCTATATTTTCTTATTCACAATATAATGTAACGTATTTTTTATTCATTATTCAATTTTTTAATGGAAAAAATACATTACTGCAGAACCCAAAGAAAACATTTTGAGAACCGCATTAGAAAGAGATAGCCTCTCTCCATTTGTGCGTGGTTGCATAACTTCATTTTGGAGCCACGAATACTCGTCTACTTTCCGGTCCATATATGATTAGAGGTCACTGGTGAAATTGTATCACCTCGTATCACCCAGCAAAGAGATGGTGGTAGAAACTTATCACCGGTGATACTTTGACGTTCGAGGTTATGATGTTTCATATTTTATTTTTAAATGGATCTGATTTTTAGTTTTGGGCTAAAGTACACAAAATTCTTGTGCATAAACCCACCATAAGATGAAAATACATAATAATTTGAAACAAATATTAATTTGAAATCTTATTTACGTTAAAAATGTAGTAGGTTAAATTTTAATAACTGCAATATTCAATATTATGCAGTCAGATTTTAATTCTCATTGATAAATGCTGTGAAATATGAATAATTATTAAATCTAACAAATTTCCAAGCTATAGTGTACCAACATAAATAAATATAACCAGAAACTTAAGATAGTGAAAGTTACTAGACGAGTACCTTCAGATGCTTCAACGGTGGAAGGTCATATGACGTCATTAATATATCACCCCAAGAGGGTGATAAGTCGTGAAAAGTTATAGAATAGGTACCCTGGTATAACTGAAACAGACAAGAGAGGAAAAGATCCACCTGCTAACAAGAAAACTCCTGAAATACTTAATGAGGTTCGTAAGCACATTCAATTATTTCCTGCTTATGAATCTCATTATACTAGAAGAATAAATGATAAGAAATATTTACCAGCATTTTTGAATCTAACAGTAATGTATTCTCTTTATAAAGAATCTGTATCTAAACCTGTTTGCCGAAATATATATGAGAGAGAAGTTCATAATTTGAAAATATCATTCAAGTCCCCAGAAGTAGACACTTGCCACAAATGTGATACTATGGCAATGAAACTGAAAGTGGCTACCACTGAAGAAGAAAAAAATGCTATCAAAGAAGATATGGATAAGCACCACAAAGAAGCTGATGAAGCATACATTAAAAAAAGCAATGATAAAACTAAATCTAAAGAAAACATAAGTATTAAGTGCTATACTTTCGATTTGCAACAGTGCCTGCCAACACCATTTGTAAACTCTTCTGTATCGTTCTACAAAAGACAATTATGGACCTAAAACCTTACCATGCACGAAACTGCAAGCGGTATAGTACGTTGTTACATGTGGCACGAATCAGAGGGTGCTCGAGGTGCAAATCAGATCGCCACTTGCGTGTACAAAGAACTTACTCAACTTCCTGAAGATGTCAAACAAGTTATATTTTATTCTGATACATGTGGGGGGCAAAACAGGAATTCCCACGTATCTGCAATGTTTCTAACGCACATGCAAAACAGCCATTTGGACATAATAGACCATAAATTTATGGTCAGCGGACATAGTCACTTGGAGTGCGATGTGGATCATGGTCTAATCGAAAAGCAAAAAAAGAAGTTACAAATCCCCATGACTGGTATCAGCTCGTACGTTCTATTGGAAAAAAAAGGAAATTTGAAGTTATAGAAATGAATCACTTAGGTTTTCTCAACTTTGCGGATTTATTTAGATCTACTCTGTTTTTAAGAAAGAAAGATGAAGACGGAAACCCCTTCAAATGGACTGATATTCGATGGTTACGCTATACACGGAAATATGCAACTATTTATTTTAAATGTACTCTAGATGATGAGGCTCCTTTCAGATGTCTGAATCTATTAAGAAGAAATTCTAATGTTACAGATAAATTAGTTCCTATGCCTTGTTACAAGACATCACTTCCTATTTCACGGGAAAAGAAAAAAGATATCTTAGATCTTTTGCCTCTTATAAGTCCATCGTTTAATGAATTTTACAAAAATTTGAAAACTTCTTCCATTGCCAAAGCAACTTTGCCCGATGTTGAAGAGTTTGATGAATACTAAGAAAAAACTATACTTAAATAACTTTACATGTAAATGTATTTTCAATGGAAATTGATTTAAATGTATTTTTCTTTCAAATTATATTAGAATTAAAAAAAAAAACAATTGTTTTCCATTTTACTAACCATTATTAATTTGTTTCACTGTTCTTTGCTTTTGACGTGATAACGTCTTATAATTCGATAGAGCTGGCTGCACGCACGAAAAAACATGACTCATACGGCGTTACCTCGCTCGCTCTGAGGCGTTCCATTACGTCATCACAAATGCCAATGATTATTAATCAATAAGAATAAATTAAATAAGTAATTAATAAGATTATGATGTACTACTGTAATATGTTAAGAGACGACAGTTTTGTTAGAGATTTTATATGGGACGGACGTGAAACACGATTGTCACGTAAAAAATTTTCTAAATCGCACCATGGAGAAACAACCTGACGAACCAGAGGATTTCACAAGTGAGCTACTACCTTCGATGAGTGAACCCATGGAGGTTCAAGATGCTGTAGCATCCACTTTAGCAACGCCATTCGCGCAGCCAATAATCGCTGCTTCAAAATCGAAAGCACAAAAACAACGTGAGTACAGACAGCGTATCGCAGCATCTAGATCTCCTGTTCAGGCGGCTGCTGCGAGAAAACCAGAAAACGAAAGACAATGCAACAACAGATTACGCCAAGCTGCTAACTTGGCTATTGCCAGTGGTTCTCTTGAAGCGACAACATCTTCATCTCGTTTAGGGGAAGAGTCGAACAATGTTCAAACTAGAAGTCAACGACAACACGTGCAACAACAATCTACCACCACTGCAGATCAACCTGATGAACGTGTCAATCTCACAAATGAGCCACTCTTTCCCGCAATTCCTGTTCCCATGGAGGTTCAAGAAGCTGTTGCATCTACCTCTGCGACGCCATTTGCAGAACCAATAACTGCTGCTCCAAAAACAAGGGCACAAATATAACGTGAGTACAGACAGCGGATTGCTGTACCCAAAACTCCTGCACAGGCAGCAGCTGCCAGAGAAGCACGTAATGTAAGAGATCTCAACAACAGATTATGCCAAGCTGCTAACTTGGCTATTGCCAGTGGTTCTCTAGAAGCGACAACTACATCCTCATCTCGTTCAGGGCAAAGGTTAAACACCGTCCATATTGATACTCAACGACAATTTACCGACCAACAACGTCAAACTTTAGCAACAGAACCAGCAGAAACTACTGTACAACCAAGTACTTCTTCAGATCAAATTGAAGTTCAAGCACAATCTACTTGGAACACTGAATGGGCATCATCAATCATGAGATTCAAATCTACTTTTTTGGAAAACGATTTTGGCTACGCTTGCTCGGTCTGCGACAGACTTTGGTTTCGAAACGACCTTAAACCCATCACTGCAGCACATCTGAAGGTAAAAGTGCAACCATTCCATCAGTATTTTCTTATGACGTTGTCACGTTCAACTATCGTCAGTAAACCGACTTTACAGACAACCGATTTTTTTTATCTTTAAATCAGGCCTCAGTATAAGTGTAATTATGCAGAAATAGTTGCATTCACAACGATGGATTTAATAGTATAAGCTCCGGTCTTAATAGTAAGTTCAAAATAATAACAGTTCAAATAGTACAAGTCAACTAAATTTAAAAAAAAAAAGCAGATTATGCACATTGGTAATATTTCAGTGATAGTTAAATCTATTAGAAAAGTTTGAGTTACTGTAAACATAAATATATACTCTTCGGCTTGATATTATATTATTTTAAAATGTTAAAACGTCGCTCCTGCAAAATGGTACTTTTTGACTTATACTGTTAATCCCAAACATGTTAGATATAATATGTAAAAGACTAATTTGTGAACCAAACACTACCACAGCGTAACACACAATGCTGATATTTGTCCACAATCAGCTGTTCAGCCGCCATTTTATTGACTTTGAGTGACGTATGTGCAAGTGCCCTACTGTGCAGTTTTGCAGAGATGTAAATAATACTTTTGGTATTTTCAATACAAAAAATTTACTAAGTAAAACATTTTTCAAGAAACCTTTGGCATCATCCAACTCACAGGAAATATTTAATTATTTAGATGAATGTAAAAATTACTTAAAATCTTTAAAAAACATTCAGGGAGATCTACTGGTTGAAATTAGTACAAAAACGGGCTTCGTAGATTTTTAGAGAATTCAAAAGTTTATGCAAAATATACAGATGTTGCAGATCCAAAACTGAATTTTGTTTCAACGTATAAATTTAGTTAGGATCACCCGAAATTAATTTTTCAGTGCAGTTAGGAGCAGAGTTGGTAATATTAATAACCCAACAGCCAGACAGTTCAAAGTTACGTACAAAAGACTAATTGTACACACTGAATTAAAAGGTTCTGAATACACTAACTCCATCGCGCTAGACGATATATCTATATTAAACGTTACACAAAGAACAATCACCGTCAACCTAAATTTTTGTCCAAGGTATTTTTGGTCTTTGGGTTAGATAGAGCAAGACATACAAGGCTGTAGCCGTGCTCATGGTAATTGTAAATATTGGGAGCAGAAGTCTGGATAAGAGTATCTTCCATACAAATGCTATAAGTATGGTGTGGAAGGGCATAGAAAGGTAAATTATTAGACAAATAGTGTAATGTAGTTGAAACGCAAAAGAAATAGGAGGAAGTAATGTTTCTGTATGTAACATTGGTAATACCGCGATAGTAACAGCAGCCGCTGAATGGAGAGAATAAGTTTCTGAGGCAATGTCAGACATTATTTTAGCGATTCAACTATCGGAATTACAACAACAAATTTTTGTAGTATTTGTGCCAAAGCGGCTAGTAAAAATATTACTCCAGCAAAACACAATTGCTTCCGAAATTGGTCGTCATTTTTGTCGGCAATGGAAATTGATATAATTGTTGAGAGCTTCAACCTGAGCGAAGAAATGCATGGATTGCGATACTTAGAATTTATAGATGACGGAGATGCTAATGTTTTTTAAATTTAAAAGGTGATTTGCAAAATGGACAGTTACATGTGCTTGGTAGTCATGAAAACTGTCATAAGTCGAACATATTTTTGTAACGAAATAATTGATAGCAAATAAAAGTAATAATAAGTCTGAATGTTTTATGTCAGTTTTGGCCAAAGTAAATAGTGGAAAAAGATAAATCTTATTCAAAGAAGCTCTTTTCAACTTCGGACATGTTTTGGGGCTGTAATATAATAATTGTGATTGGTATAAAAAATACAATGGACAAAAGTTTTAAAATATAGTAACATGATTAATTGAAAATTGTTTTGATTGCATATTAGAGAATCGTATTTAATGGACCAATTCGGTGGACCAACACTTTGATTCTAATTTGAAAATCTTCACGTGAGAAAAATCAATGAATATAATCAAACAAAAGTCTGCAGACCATTCATTTATAATTGTCAGCTACGAATACGGTTTCAGAATGGGCAAGAGAAATATTTTCAACTCACCAGTCTCCTTTTTTCCTGCTCCTCCCGGTATTTCTTAGTAATTCTGGCCACACTCATAGCAAAGACAATGGCTAGTATAATTTATTGTATTATGCTCGTGGCACCATAGTTTGCGCATTCTGGAACTTCTGGGTTGGTTGCACTGCACGGAAACTCAAATTTTCTGGTTGATTTTTTGCTAGTGTTGTGTTTTCTAAAAATTAATAATCAAATTAATTTATAGTTCATAATATATTTATTATTCATTTTTAACCTGGGGCCTAAAAAATTATGAAACTTTGTGTGCATTTGAAGCAAGGCTATAGATATCTCTAGTCATAAATTATTTTTACATATCTAATACCATCTCTTGAGACTACTTTAGTTGAATTTGCATCAAATCACACCAAATAATTTGCTTTAGAAATTAATATCTCAAAAACTATAAGTGGTACTACAACGAGTGACATACCATCAAGAAGGTCTTGAAAAAGTAGTTTGTTTCATCAAGATCGCATAAGAAGTTTCAAAGCAGCGTTCGACTACAATCGCGCGTAGCAAAATTCGGAAAAGTGCGGTACTGCCGACTGTGGGTGTCTGCTTAAAGCGACAACGATGGAATCTAACAACGTGGTTCGCCAAAAGGGTCGCACCATCTATATTAACTTTGCAGCAACTAATGTCGTTGTTCACAACGTTTTGTATTATACTCGTCTTCTCCATTTTATAATTCCCAAAATAACATTTATATACGTTTCATTCCAAGTACAAGATTCACATAAATTTGATAGCTAGTTTAGTGTAATAAACACATGAGCAAGTAATTTGTGACGCATTTCAAATATTGGAAAACTATTTTAAAGAAAATTATTAAAAATCAGGTAGGTACAGATATTTATAAATTATTAATGTAGATATGTCAACCTAGTAACTTTTTTTTAAATTCCAATATCTGCTACAATATTTGAATGTTGGACGTCATAAAGATATCTCTATTAATTTCCAAAAAATTATTTCACGGAAATTGAAAGCACAAATTCTATTCTTTATTCTTAAAATAGCTAGATTTCCAGAGTTACTGAGCCGAATTCAGCTCTATTAGCTAAAGAAGCTATTACCATAAAAAATATATTTGTTTTTGTTTATGATACTTCAGTGAAACTTCTTAAAGTACTTAGGAGTACTGTTGTGCTATCGATTATCCGTACCAAATTTAACAAAGCTGTCCAAAAATTTGACTGATGAAACGCGAATTCGGAATTAAATCAGGCTTGAGATAATCTTAGCTAAATTAAGGTATGGTTTAAGCGTATGCAGATGTATTTCATAATATTGTAATAAAAAATCGACTAATACAAATAATCATCTAACTCCAAGCTTTTGAAAATTCGACTTTTGTAATTATGTATTATCCACCAGATAAAAATTATGTGAGTATTATTTTAAATTAAATAGTTTGTTTGGTAGAGAAACTGTATATATTATATTAGTTTTTCTTAACGGAGGTGACACTGTGACACTACCAAAGCATCAATCTCTCAAAATATAGTATATATAACTAGATCTTATTATAGTTTTTACATACCAACTCAACTGTTGCAGTTGATCACAAATATTTTGGTATTTAGCTGCAATATCACTACAGGCCTCACACTGCTGATGGACTATCGAGATTCTATTGCAATGCTTCCATGAGACCGGTTCGTTTTGTTACTCAAGACGAATTTCTTCAGCCCCGAACGACACCTTTAAATATTAAAATATAAATTTACTTAAAATATTAAATAATTTACTTTACTTACCGCATCTGATGCATTTCTGACTAAACTTCTTTCTAAATCAGTCAAATTAATGATGAAATTGATGTAAGCTCGACTGAGTGACTGTATCACGTGTAGGAACAACAATATTCGTAAGATTTTTTACACTCATTTTAAAGTCACAATTGCTTGTTTTTGTTCCAGTAAAGCGATAACTAAAAAAGATAAATCATATAAAACTACTGAAAGTCACGTTGCAATTATTCACCTTTCATTTCTGACAAGATTCAACTTGCCCTGCATGTAAAAATACATGACTTTATTTGTAAAATTGTATGAATTTGTTTTGAAAAAATATGTCCTACTACTATTACTTTTCTTTTTGTGGAAGATGCTTGTAGACTACGAAGTAAATACACATTTCTCCACTTTTTCATCGACCATGTTATGAAGTCGTAACGTTACATATCATATATTCACACTTCTTCAAGAAGAGAAATTAATGAATACATATTATTAGAACTTCAAATATTCATAATTGTAACAAATTTACTTTGATTCTGTAGTATTTGTTCACAAAATTTCAAATTTAATACAACAATAAGCTTCGTACGCCATTTTTACACCAACAAACGGAAACTGATTATGAAATACTGGGAGCGTTCAGTTCACTCAGTTAAAATAACTAGTATTAGTTTCAACCGACACCGCTTGATGGCTCTCACTGTATTTTTAATATATTTTATTTGAATCTATTAATGAAGATAGCAGATTCTAAAATATTGAATTTTACAGCTGTATACATTATATTAGTTTTTCTTAACGGAGGTGACACTGTGACACTACCAAAGCATCAATCTCTCAAAATATAATATACAACTAGATCTTATTTTAGTTTTTACATACCAACTCAGCTGTTGCAGTTGATCACAAATATTTTGGTATTTAGCTGCAATATCACTACAGGCCTCACACTGCTGATGGACTACCGAGATTCTATTGCAATGTTTTCATGAGACCATTTCAAGACGAATTTCTTCAGCCCAGAACGACACCTTTGAATATTAAAATATAAATTCACTTAAAATATTAAATAATTTACTTTACTTACCGCATCTGATGCATTTATGACTAAACTTGTTTCTAAATCACTCAAATTAATGATGAAATTGATGTTACCTCGACTGAGTGATTGTATCATGTGTAGGAATAACAATATTCTTAAGATTTTTTACACTCATTTTAAAGTCACAATTGCTTGTTTTTGTTCCAGTAAAGCGATAACTAAAAAAGATAAATCATATAAAACTACTGAAAGTCACGTTGCAATTATTCACCTTTCATTTCTCACAAGATTCAATTTGCCCTGCATGTAAAAAAACATGACTTTATTTGTAAAATTGTATGAATTTGTTTTGAAAAAATATGTCCACTACTATTACTTTTCTTTTTGTGGAAGATGCTTGTAGACTACGAAGCAAATATACATTTCTCCACTTTTTCATCGACCATGTTATGAAGTCGTAACGTTACATATCATATATTCACACTTCTCCAAGAAGAGAAATTGATGAATACATATTATTAGAACTTCAAATATTCATAATTGTAACCAATTCACTTTGATTCTGTAGTATTTGTTCACAAAATTTCAAATTTAATACAACAATAAGCTTCGTACGCCATTTTTACACCTACAGACGGATGCTGATTATGAATGAAATATTGGGAGCGTTCAGTTCACTCAAATGTTAAAATAACTAGCATTTCAACCGATACCGCTTGATGGCTCTCACTGTATTTTTAATCTATTTTTTTTGAATCTATAATGAAGGTAGGGAGTTTCTAGAATATTTAATTCCACAGGTTTTATCAAAAACATTAGAATTTTTGTATGGCAATTAAAATTTCTAGATCCTAGAGACTCCATTTTCTTTTTCTGAATAATTCAATTCTATTTTTAATAATCCTTTAAATATGAATTCTTAAATTCATTTTGAAGCTTTTTTGATTCAAAAATTTTGCTTTCGTATACAATAATTATAATTCTGAAGTTTCAGAATAATAAAAACGAATGATTTCAAAAAATCAGCCTCTAGAACCTAAATTTTTGTTATTAGAAAGAAATTATGAGAATTCATAAGCTCAAAAATTTAAGCATTATTCCAAGTATTTTTATTAATAATATTTTCTAATATTAGAACCGATTTCGATAAAGTTTTCAAATTATTATTCTGGTTTCAAAAAATCAACTCCTAATATTTAATTTCTGCTATTATAAAAAAAAATATGAAGCTTAATAAGACTGAAAAATATAGAATTAATTATATTTTTACTCTATTTTCTCATAGAGTCCATGGATTCAAAATATTTTTTCAAATGGCGAACGTACTGCTAGGCTGACTTCGAAGACTTCTATATAGTAATATAAAGTAAATATATATATTGTTTCTATATAGTATTACAAAAACAAAAAATATTCATAATTTTATCATAAAGCAGTTATACAGCACTATATTTAAATGAAATGCAATAAAGTTTAAAAAATAAAAATATGAATTCATCGCGGCAAAAAAAAAAATACTCATGTAAATTTCTACATACCACAGAAATTCATCTATCATTTTAAATATTTGATGTACTTTTGTTTAGAATATCTCCGTATTAGAGTTATTTTCTTCCTACTTAAAAAGAAGTCTCAAAGGTTCTGTTCAAACTCCACAAATATTTTTATTTATATGAATGAATAAATGGAACAGAAAGAAACATATATTTTGTTACAAATAAAAACTTAAAAACAATAATAATTTAGGAGACTTTGAAAGGGATGATTGCAGATTTTTATTTCTAGTTATGCTCTACGGGAGATGATTTTTAAACAAATTTCCGCAAGGTTAGACGCAGAGAAAAAATAAGCAACTTCAGTTCAACAATTGTTGGTTCACGATAATTTTTTTCACAATAAAGATTAAAAATAAAATAATGCATTAATATTGAGATAATGCAACAAAAAAAATTTTTCTCAACAGTGTATAACTTGAAGCAGGGATCGACAACCAACTGCCTGCGGCTTGCCAAACAACTTATTCTATGTATATTATGTTTAAACAAAAATAATATTTATATTGCAGTCCTCGATCATCTAATATTTTATTTGACCCATGACACCAAAATGTTGCCGATCCCTGATTTAAAGCAATGTATAATTTTTTAAAGCATGATTCAGTTTCACAAACGACAATAATAAAAAAGTAACATTCAACTTAAAACCTAGAGAAAGTAGAACATAGTGTACCTATTTATTATTCTTTTTGTAAGCGATATATAATGTGACGGTATTGTTTCATTAGCTGCTGAAACTCTTTCTCAATTAACTTCATGTTGTGATCAATTTGCAATTGTGGAACTTCTTTCAGGAATTTACATTTTTTATTGTGTTGCTTCTGCAAAAATGAGTTTGTTAAGTTCAGTAAATATGGAGTAAAATCTTACTTACCTTGAAAGGAGCATTCAGTCTATTTTTAACCATAATTTTATAAGGATTATATTCTTTAGGATCATCAACATTTATATGATAAAGTCGGAGAATTTCATAGATTCTTCGACATTGTTTCTCAGTTATTTTAAACTTAGTTCTTGCTTCATTTATCATTTCTCTACTAAAATCACCTTTAACTAATGGCGGATTGAAAACAGGTAATGTTAGACACAATTTTGCATCTAAATAATCTCGTATTGACTGAAATTTTTCAGAAGGATCCTCGACTAGAACAAATATTTTTTGTTAGTAAATACCTCCAAGAGGATTGATATAAATCTAATCATATTCGGCAAGAAATTTATCATTTACGGACTAATTTCGAAAAACATGGATCCACGTAACAGCGTACTTTGATTATTATTATTTGAAGGACTGTAAGATTAGTAATAATCACTATTTATCCGGAATAGGCCAAACCATTCATTTTACCATAGAAATCAAAGATAAAATTAGAATTTCTCAGAATTATTGATTTCCCTTGCACACCCATGAAATATATTTTTTTCTGTCATTCGAAAATATAAACTCCAAAAGCAAATCTTATCCTTATACAATGTTTTATCGAAATGAGAGTTATGAAATAATTTCTTACTTTTAGGTTTAAATTTTGATGTGCCGATTTGCTTTTTTTTAGTCAAGTAAACTTGTACTCGTGAAATAAAATATTCGAATGAACACTAGGGTACTATTAGGTACTCAGGTCTGTTGTTGACTTAGCTCCCGTGATTCCTAAACAGGCTAACCACACGAATAGTTTTATGTTCGATCTACTTTAGTATTTTAAAGTCCTCAAATCGGCACATCACTAATATTTTTTAAAATAAAGAAAATATTTTTGAATTCTCAATTCAATGAAACCTTAAAAAATAATTCATTGAAAATTTACCTGTTATATCGAATATTTTATCCAAACTTTTTAAACGTCTAGTAATTGTTTCAAGTAACTGAGTTCCAAGACCAATATTTTGATAAGGAGTGAATACAATAAACTGACTTATTCTATAACGCCGACTATCGGGATATGCATAATATTCATAAACAGTAGAATACCCCACTGGAAAAAATTCGTCTTCAATTTTCTCATATAGAATGAAAAATTGCCATTTTGTGTCTTCAGTATCTATGAAATTGGCTGCATCTATAAACCAGACAATAAGAGTTTCCATTCTTTGATGGAAGTCTACATAATCTGGTTCATCAATCGTACATGTGTATATTTCAAATTGTCGCTTATCTGCAACAGAAAATATGTGAAGCTTGGAAAAATTCATTTGAATATATACTTTTACCTGTTTCTGTATCCACGGTGAATGAATGTAAAACCTCTCCAAAAGGTTTTGACTTTTTTCTATTGGCAATACATTCTAGAAATTCGCTTTTGTGATTAAAATAGTTTGATGGCAACCAAGGGTCTAATTTTGCCATAATATTTTCTGGCGATAGATTCAATTCTAGATCATCAGTCACTTTTTCATCGAATGTGAATTCTACGTAACACTTAAAAGTAGAAGCATCATAATATATCACTATTTTGGGGTTACGATACCCAAATACGGTTTCACTGTAATCCGTAAAAAATATGTATTATTTTAAATATCACATACATTTACTATTATTTATACTTTTCACCGAAAACCTGATGACACATGTCAGGCGAGAATGTACTGTCTTCATTATTTATATCTTTTACATGGCGAACTGAAAAACACTTGATATTATTTTGAACACTAAATATAAAAGAATAATCTACCTATTCTAATTTTTGTTATTTCAACTCCTGATGATACATATTGCTGTGCAATATCTACATCCATTTTAACCTCTTTGATCTTGATCTGGAATTACATTCAACAAATCAGCTTTACATTAATTAATTACTTCTATTCTACTATTCTATTTAAACAATTATATGTATAATATTCGCCTTGTTCTCAACGAATATGAACACTAATCTAATTCCCGCCAAAATAAACAGTCAGCTAAAAAAATATACTAGTGTTTACACTTTACACGCATATGAATAAATTTTTACTTCAAAAAAATTGTCTTAAGTACTCACTGATTCTTTAAAACTTCAAATTTATTCTCAGAAAGGTTTTGACGTCCTTTCTCAATTGCGATAATTTGTTTCTGTCGGTCTGTTGGTTGGTTTGGTTCGGCTGTCATGTTTCGTCGAACCGGCTTTTCTTGATTGTAGATGGCAGGTCAGCGTCAGGAAGCCCACCAATTTTCAAAACCTAAAATTAACATGATTTCATCAGTATAAATAGTTTTAATCAACAATTGAAATATTTCAAGTTCCTTATTTATTGTAACTACGATTCAAGTTGGCATTCGAAAATAATCTATATAATGTTCAATTGTCAGACATTTGAATACTAGCTCATAGTTTCGAAACATTGGGTTGTCGAACATTTGAATGCCAGCTCATTGTTGCTCAATTGTCAGACATTTGAATGCTGGCTCATTGTTGGAAAAGATTATATAAAGCCGGTAGGCTGGTGAGAGATTAATCATTAAATAAAAATGCGAATTTGCGTGTGCGACGAATCGTAAAGTGAAAAATTGTACTGTAAACTTGTAATATTCAATCACAATAAAATTTGTAACAATATTAACTGTATAAAAATATTTTTCATAGTAGCTGCTATATTTTATTAAAGTAAACCTTTTTTTACTCAATTTCTAATACAAAATATTTACTTTTAACTTTTTAGTTGGGAAACTCACGACCGCGGTGGAATAAAGTTTTCAGCTCAAAAATCAATTTAGTGGTGTACCTTCCACTAACATTTAAAAAGATATCCATCAAATCACACATCTGTTTATGCCTCATCCACAATTAAAAGATTGATATTTTATTTTTCCTATATTTGCGGATTACAGCAGTAAAACAGTTATGAAGCTATTATGTCCAGTTCCAATTGTGACCATTCCCTATTAAATTGTCACAAAATACAAATTCTCACAGCACTAATCTCCCTCAGTCTGTTTTACTTCTTTGAACTGAATCTGTGCGAGTATTGATCATATTCTAAAATTTTGACTGATAATTATTCATTTTTATTTTCCATTTACCTACAGTTAAGTCTATTGCTACTTTCTATACATATAAATAGATAAATGACAAAAATTAAAGATAGTTTAAAAAAAAAAAATGAATCATAAAGTTGTAATAGGTATCTAATTGACACATATTAGAGGTTGTTTCCTGTATGTCAAAAGTGAGCCATATTTTTTTAACAATATTATTTTGGAAAATATTTTGAAAGAACCATCTTCATATTATAATTTTATTTGAAAAATAATCTGAAAAATTGTACATAGCAAACAAAAAATATTAAAACAGGCATATAGGTGATGACATGAGAAGACTTCAATTCTGTAATTGTTATTCAACAAAATATCATAAATCCAAATTTTTTAAATAAAATTCTATTGACTAAAGTACAGAAACAAATTCGCGTGAAATTTCTAATTCAATTTTTCAAATATAACTAATACATGGTTGAATTCAGAAAAAAATAGTTTATCGAATAGACATAAAAAATATGTATTATAATCCCATTTGAAAAAATTTAACTATGTGCTGTAACTTGAGAACCACTGGTCTGAAAAAATATTTTATTCTATAATCAAATGGCCCCCTTGGTCTCCTACAACTTTGTTATTTTTGTATCTGTAATAATTTCCGAGTAAAATCATGTGCCCAACTTTCGATTCCACTGTGTATAATTTTTTGAATTTGGGACAAAAAGTCCATACAAGAATAGATGAAAAATAAGTTTTATTATCATTAAATTATAGTTTCCTAATATCAACAAATATGTAATTTAATAAAACTTGAATGGAATACTGTTTTTAAGGATATAGTCAGGTCAAGAAATTCAGGAAAATACAATTTATATATTCTTTTATTAACACAAATATAATGCAACCTCTTACACAATATGATTTTAACTATCAGTAAGTAAAACCAAGTGTGAAATCACTTTTGAATGTACATACAGATGATGATTAATCTTGTGCTTTTTCGACATTTGTCAATAAAGTCGGACATCATCGGTATCAATCAATCCGTAATAAAGATATATTATATAAAAAAGAAACTATTTTATATATTTATATTATATATAAAAACACATGATACATGGTTAGGAGATTCTATGAGCCCAATGACAAAGAATTCAACTTGTAATGTTTGAAAATTTAGCAGCCTTGACGACAACGTTTTACGAACTAATTGTATAATCATAATCAAATAAAATTCATAACTTTATAATATCACACATTTATAGTAATTGATTGATTTTGGAACACAAAATATTTACATTAATCTCTATAACTTTACTTATACAGTTATAAAATGTTCAGCTAATTTTAGAAAATAAAGAACATTTAATATCCAGTTTGAGCAACAGCTACCACAAATCTAAATTTTAATAAATTTTCATACATTGCCAGGTGCCCACAGAATATAATATTCCATTCATAGAAATGAAAGAAACGTCTAACGTCGAGCACTTAACTAGAGAGTTCATTCAAGTCATTGCACTGGCACACTAAATTCATTCAATAGCTGTCAATAAAGGGTGGACGGATACTATTCTAATTCACTATAACGAATTTGATTTGACAGGGGGAAAACATACATAGAATACGGTACAGTGGTCAATCTACCATCATCACTCAATGAATTCTGTAGACACCGAAGCAGTTCAGTAAATAAACCACTGCTGAAAAACTGGACGAGAAGAGCTAACCAGGGTTGTCTATTGGTAATTAAACAATTATCCACGAAATCAATTATTAAAATTGCACTATTTTTCATATAATCGTATAGATATTGATTTTCCAGCGTCAACCCTAGAACATGTGAACTGATGATGAATTTGACATTTATCTTAGGGAATTAGGGTAAATTATGGTGATGTACATGGATCATGAGTTTGTATTTGTGCAGAAACATCCATAAAATATTTTTTGGCCATTAGAAATCAGTTCGTTCTAAGAAGACCTACAGAATCTCCCATACAGATTATTTTTAACGTGGATCTTTAGCGACTGTACACGTACACTCCAAGTTGGACTGTTCCGACTAGGGGAGTTGACACATCGGATCTGGCTAGCAACATGCTGGACCACATATACCAGATACAATCATATGTTATGCTACATTATAATTGGTCCAATTATTCAAATATTTAAGGTACATTTACAATCAAATTTGAACCTATTCCATGTCACCTTAAAAATAGAAGTAATGCACATGGGCTCAGTAACAACCACTTTTTATAGTCAACATTTTCGAAGCTTTACATGAGAGAAATGAATGCCAAAAAATCGGTCGTGCTTTGCCCCAATACTTTCTCAGTATCCATGAGGTTCCATTGGTCTCGATTATTTTTATTTTTGGTTGGCATGATATACAGGGTGGTGACTCGAAGGACGCGCCATAGCGTTTTCAATGCTATTTTTGAAATGTTCAATTATTATATGGCACTTTCATTTTAAGAACATTATCAATGAACATTTTCGTAATTTTACTGGTTTCTAGTAGATTAAAATTGAAAATATTGTTGTCAGAAAATGCAGAATTTTTTTCTCTACAATAAACTATTTAACTTTTTTGATGTAAAATAATTAGGGAAGCCAATCATTGATCATTTCAAAAATAGCACTGAAAACGTTATGGTGCGTCTTTTGAGTCATCACCCTGTAGAACTTGATGTGACAATAATTAAACTGTAAAGTTATTGGTGATACTTGAAGGATATAATGCCTGTTCGTTGAAATTGTGTAGTAATCAAAGAGGTCTTTCTAGTCAAATTATTTCAACCACAATCTAATACGATCTAATCAGGATGAATCTATGCCCGTATATCAAATTTCAATTCGATTAGCTGCTATCGTGATGGATTACATAACACACACAGATTAACAGGACAACATACTGGTATTCGTCTTAGAGGATTTCAAAACGGATTAACCGTTGTTTTCAAAATAAAAATTGCACGATCGCAATACTTTTTCTTTTCCGTTCGTGATGGCCGTAGAAGTAACAAACCTTATAAATTAATAATTATTTTGGAATAGGTATCATTTTGTGTGAATAGATAGCACAAATAAATTCAAGTGGTTGTAAATGGCCCTGCATAATTTCCACTTCAAGTATAAATCAAACAAAGTTCAATATGCTTGTGAATGTACTTTTACATAGTTTATTTCGTTTTGGTGGGCACGAGTAATTTGCAAATGTCGATGTATTCATTACATATGTAAATTGTTCTTAATACAAAATCTAATTCTAACACATCAACACTTAATTTTAATAATAGTTAGTATGAGGTACGGCAATCCGTACTTTCAGTATATAAATAGTGATATATCGATCATCATACTTTATGCTTCTATACTTGATGGGACAATGATGTACATATTACGTTTGCTACATTAACTAAACTGCTTATATTATGTTATCGATAACTAATATCAAAATAACACCATCGCAATTACTCTTGTATCACACCCAATCTTTGAAGTGGTCACGTTCATTCATTATTTGAATTTTAAAATTTTGATTGTCCAATTTAAATGAAATGATTTATTATTGCTGACGCAACATAAATAATAGCAATTTGGCATAGTCAATAAGACGGTGAACATGTGCACATCAAAGATATCTCAAGAACTGTATCACTTAATTATATAATAAAATAATATTAATTTCCATTGCATCATTATTTTGATATAATTGTGTAGATATATGAGCACGGGACGATGGATATAGTGGAAAAATTAATAGAACGAATAAATAGTTAATCGCGGTTAGAATAATAACATAACGGTTTTCGATAACCGGGTAGTTAGTAAAATATAGCACAGCCAACGTATGTCACACTACATACTTGTATTATCTGAAAATACTAAATTGAATAAGCGATAATTGTATATCTCGTTTTAGTTCATATCCCTTACTTTCTTACGTCCCTAATTTGGGAACCAATAAATATACATTAAAACTTGCAATGAAGCTTTCATGGACAACCCACGGTAACTGATAAATTAAATATTAATAATATATTTTTACCAGAATTCAAATTGAGTAGTTTTTCTTAGCGACCCTGGGAATAATGCCCTATTGAAGAATAAATTATTTCGTTTTCATTAAATCAAATTTTTTTCATATGAAAACTGAATTCAATTGTATCACACCTATCTGGCCAATTAAACGATCAGATTAATTAAGAATATTATAGTTCGCGTCAAATAGAATTGGTCCTGCGCCAAAAACGAATTTTCGTCCGTATTTTCAAGTAACCAATCGCAGAGGTTTCTGTTATAAGCGTTCTAATCAGTGGCGCACGTACATAAAATCAAAATTTGTCAATTAAATAAAATTACTTGTGTTTCTACTTTCGAGTTGATCACTGGTATTCTTTTGGTATAATCGTTTCTATATTGTTATTGCTCTGTTTTTGTTTTGATTCTTACATTTTCTTGTTACTGTGGTTATTATTGTTATTGTTAATAGTGTTCTATTATATATAACTATATAATCACGGTTTTGAATAGCCAAAGGAGAGAGTTTGTGTATAATTTGATAAAATTTATGGAAGACGAAGCAAGTAATGGTGTTACCATTCCATTCCAATAAACAAAGTGAGAGAACGTATGTGCAAAACTTTGGGCATCTCCAAGAGCACTGTTAATTTGATTAAAAAAGAAGATAAAAATATGAAACATAAATCAAAAAGCATTTCACCATTGAAGTTTTCAGCAGAATTCATAGTTACCATGAGCAGTATTGAGCTGAGCAACTACTGGGCAGGGCTAGAATGTAGTACTATAGTAGGAATCACCTAGAAAAGGTCCTATCAATCATTCTTCGCGCACCCACAGTATAGCACCCACATTTTCAGAGCGCAAATAGATTTGAAAGTTTTTCCCATCGTGTTTAGCATATACCTATAAATATATATACCAACGACTTGGACCTGACAGCGTACGGGGTCTTTTCTTCTGCAAGTCTAAACTGCGCATGGTCACACTTAGAAGTAAGTCTTGATTCAGAAAATAAATTTGACTCCGAATCATCCCCGAACACAATCTTTCAAGCATCAGCCAATGAAATTCAAGACTGTGACCATGCGCAGTTTAGACTTGCAGAAGAAAAGAGATAAAAGATACCGTACGGAGACGCTTCCTTGTTAAGATAGGAGGTCAGCAGTATATATATTTATAGGTATATGGTGTTTAGTGTTCCGCTTTACAAACTTTATGCCTAGTACTACATTCTAGTCCTGCCAAGTTGTTATTCAGTTCAATACTGCTCATGGTAACTATGAATTCTGTTGAAAACTGCAATGGTGAAATGCTTTTTGATTTTTGTGGCTAACCGTTTGGGACAAAACCAGTGTCGTGCAGTTTTTCACCCAAGAATAAGATGTTTCCAAATAATAACTGTTTATTTATATTTTGATCATAGAAATATTGCAATTTATTGATGATTTAAGAGGTACAATTGAAAAGAAGCGTATTTATAGGAAATGGATTAAATATTAGGGGCAAAAAAATGAAATTCTATTAATACTATATCACCAGTTCAAAAAATCGTATAATCAAATTGTAGTGAAACAACTCCATAATTATTGTTATCAATTTCATATTTTTATCTTCTTTTTTAATCAAATTAACAGTGCTCTTGGATATGCCCAAAGTTTTGCACATACGTTCTCTCACTCTGATTGATGAAATGGAATGGTTATATATTTATATAGTTATATATAATAAAGTTTGTAAAGCGGAACACTAAGCACGATGGGAAAACCGTTCAAATCTATTTGCGCTCTGAAAATGTGGGTGCTATACTACATGCGCGAAGAATGATTGACAGGACCTTTTCTAGGTGATTCCTACTATAGATGTATCGAATTTTTGTACGTGTTACACATAATATTTTTTAATGTAGGAAAAAACTTTTCAGAACTCATTTTTAATAAATATGTTTTATTTGGAAAAAGTTCTGTATACAAATTATTTGAACAGCAATGTGCTGCCTTTTTCAAGGTTTCAGAGAATTGGAACGATCGTCATAAATGCTGATACATTAGCCCACCTGTCCGGTAAATTTAATAAATTCAACGGGTCCATATTCTCGCCACAGCCGCGCTGGCGTCAGTTAGTAATATCTATGACGTTATATAGTTGTTTATGAATAATATATGCGTCAACTATCATTAAAGCACCGAAGGTAAAATTTTTGTACATCAACTTTAGAGATCCTCATACTTCTATATTAAGCATATAATATTATTATTTACTGGATTATTTTATTGATGAGTTTAGACAACTTGACGATCGCAGCGCTTCACTATTTTCATCAAATTCCTGGGATACATTTTTCTACAGCGATTGTTCTCCTTCTCTCTAACCTCCATGCTTTACACAATGTAAACCAATATCTACTTTGTTCAAGCATTTTCTTGTTTTGATGGTTGACAAATTTTTATTGGTATCCAAATTAGAAGCGTTGAAAACTCAAGAATATGAATAAAATTAATAATTCTGTCACAATTACATTTGTGCTGAAACCATGATAACATTACGTAAAAAATACATCGCGCTGAACACATTTGGGACGCGAAATTTTTTACTCAATTACACCTCACATTTATTTGCTATGTTCAACGTTAACGTAAAGGGTCTGCAAGCTAATGACTGAGACAGTTCGTGAGCATAAATAATACTACCTTAAAGCATAATAACGGGTATCAATATCGTATAAAAATATCAACCAATAATACATAATTCAATAATATATGTACAACTAGATTCATACTCGCACGCATTCTAATAAAACGTTTGGAATCTACTCATTTTCAAAATTCTATCACGCACCTCTACGGTTCAGTCTATAAAAAATAGCTATTTTAACGTAGAATACATTCGATACATTTGATAACTGCAACTGGAGGCAATTTACTATATCTCAATCGGGTATCAGGATGAAACACAATTATATCGTACCTGTTTGTAAATCATTTTATCAAATTTGTAATACTAAATAATGCAACTGCAAGTATATTTCATTATCAACATCGATAGTTATTCCAAATTTGATATTGAGTAAGTGTGAAGGTTTAATAAAATATTAGGCTTACGCACGTGTGTTCATCACTTCGAGTTCGATTGAGCAGTCACAGGACTGGGGTTGGTTAGTGGCAATAAACGTGGCGAACCCGGCTTGGGTACGACGTGGGGCCGAACCTCAGGCCACCGCATGCCTTGGCCCTGACGCTTCCATACCTTCCGGCGGTACACGAATGCGTTCATTGCTGATAGTGCCATTTACACCTACACAGACATTACCATTTGCCATGGCATACAGATCAGGTGCTCCCTCTGTTGGGTTGCACAAGGCTTGCAGCGCTAAATGCAACCGCATGTAATCTGCACAGCTGCTCCACATGCCTGGTCGTCTATTGTGATACAGTTTTGCATACATGTAGATATCAGCGTGGTTGTCATAAGCCAAGTGTTTTGTTAACGTTGTTAATACACAATATGTTGCTGCTTCTGCTCCACCAAATCTATAAAATCATCAATGCACATTCAAAACTCCAATAAACAACAACAAATAATATTTTGACGTAGAACTTCGTCCTTGGGGTAAAGCCAGGTATAGGTGCCAGTTATTATTTTTATTTGAAAAACCGTTTTCCACCTTCGCTGCTTGCAAATAAAAATAGATAGCGAAATGATGTATGCAATACCAGCTTCCGTATTTTTGGTGTGAAATAGTTCCACAATATTTGCTCCATCTCTAATAAAAAGGCATACGTCGCATGCGTGAAAATCATTCGAACATTTTATAAGAAGAATAAACTTACAGTAACCGTTTTCATTCTACGCTAATAACTTGAAAAAATAGACAAAACTACCATCCGAAATTTTTTTGCGTATGAGCCTCTGTTATGACAGTGTTAAGTTCACTACCGTAGTTCGCATTACTTAATTCACGAATTTGTTACTAAATTTAGGAATGTGGAGCTACCAGACAAGAAATTTTTGGAGCGAAAACATGAGCGGCCTGTGCATAATTTTTTGTATCACCTAGACGTAGTTCTAGGTCAAAATAAAGACTGTTTTGTTTTACCTGTCGACAACCACAACGGGTCCATTTTGATATCCCAGTTGTAATTCTTGAATTGTATTTGGTAGATGGAAAATGTCTAAAATAGATGGACAATTGTGTGGCCAATTTGAGCACTGGATCATCCGGACATGTAACTCATAGTCATCTTGCAGTGACTGCATGGTAAAGTCACGTGTAACGTAGCATGTTTGCACTTGTTCACTAACTAATTTAACTTTGTAGTTGTCTGCATCGATGCTAGTTTGTTCTGACGGCCAGAATGTCTCAAAATCCTGCGTAAATAATTGATTGTTAGAAAGAAAACATTTAAAAGCAAAAATATCATTTAAATTTTCTATGATAGGCTCATTTGGCACAGTCTAATTTTGATAAAATAGTATTGAAGACTTACAGGATTTTATAGGGTGGAAACCGAAACAAAAAATATTATTTATAATACTGAAGAAATTCACGTTATTATTTATTTTGAATATAGAACTGAATATTATTGAATTTAATTTTTTTCGAAGCTTTTAGTGATCTAAATCGAAGTTTCACATACCTGATTATCGATAAAACTTAGCATAACGATAGTTTGAGCATTATGGTCCCAAACCATTTGCCAGAAATCTTTGATCGTTGCTTGCACAGGATGCTGAGTGATAATGAACTCTCGTAAACTGTGAAAGCCTTGCATCCAAGTAGCATTAATATAGTCAGATCCATCTTCTCCGGGCTTCGGTGTAAGATGTACTCTTGAACTTTCTACGGGTAGTATATCGGGGTTTCGGTTCTTTGGTTGATTAATCACTTTGTTGGCTGATACAAGATTGAAGTCTTTGCACTGGAAACTAGTCACCAACTGGAAAACAAAACGAAAATATAACTTTTCAATTGTGGAAAATGGAAGGCACGATGCAGTGGATGAAGTGACAAAGAAAACATTAGCAGAAGGCAACACTCGACGGATGAGTTTTACTCATTTTATTATATTATTGACTTACTTTAAACTGCGTTTCCAGAGACTTCCAATGTTCACACTTTTCGTCAATAATATTTGAATGCATAGCTTGCACGTATCTAGGTATTTGATCTTTGCTTATATTTGTTTCACCAGATTCTATGGCCTCGAGTAGAGCGTCATGAATAAAAATATACTGTTCTTCAGTCTGTACCAAGAAATTGCGTTGTGTGCGTATATGGCGGAGAAATCCGAAAATGTTCACTTCATTTCTATTACGGATTTGTTTTAGCATAGCATCTAGAACTATATAAGTGCCAGTTCGACCCACGCCAGCGCTGCAGTGAACGATGATGGGTCCGGCATCAGAAGGGTTTGCTGCAGATGACTTTTTCACAAAATGTAATACCGGTAGAGGATGATCTGGGGTTCCGTGGTCTGGCCAATTTGTATAGTGATACTGATAAACCAGTTTTTCAGCGACTCCAACTTTCTTCTTTTTTATTCTAAGATGTTTGATTTGTAAAGTGCGTACGGTGTAGGTTGCCATCACATCTTCTTTGACTAGTTTCACTTGAATCACACCATATGTTTCGATTCCTTCCTTTGGCCAATACATATCACATTTTCTCTGCAAACAGTAAACATCATGAGACAATGACCAAAAAAATTACATGCAATTATAAACACAATATTTAGTAAACACGTTATTTATAAAAAAAAAATATTGATGCATTGGTTAATGATTGCGAGATTTAATGTTTGATTTAGAACCAATATGAATAATGTAAAAGCAAGGTGATAATACTATGGAAATCATACACAATTAAGGCAAACAAAATCACAAAACTCATGAGAACTGACCTCATAACGTTCAACAGCTATTATAGAATTTGGTTGTTTTATATGTGAATCCTAGTAATAGAAATGAAATCACTCAAATATCACTCAAAAGTAACGATTTACTTAAAAACAAACGGTGTAGAACATATAAATAATTCATTTGTTTTAAACATATTTTTTCTTACAAAATCATTGGAACTTCCTACATATTTCTGATATGTAAATTTTTTAGCTCTCAGTTGTAAATGTATAACATTTCCAGAAAGTTGCTATCTCGCACAACCACAGCACTTGTATGTATCTATTTTCGTAGATACTGCGTGTCTCACATCTCTTTTTCGATAAAACCCTGTTCACACATCAATATTTTGAAGACACAGAAAATTCTAAATCTTGAGAAAAGAAGATTCGTGAAGTAATAAATCTTTTTGTAGCTCAAAATCTATTTCTTGTAAAATCAAATCTCTGAAAAATTTAGATAATATTGTGAATTTACGAACTTTGATGAAGATGTTATTGTTACCAGTACTGTATTTTATTTTAAATAATACTGAATCAATCCTCATCCATTTTCACAATTAAGTACGATATGAAATGGTCAAATGATACAAATAACAATACGACATAAATATACAAAACAAGAGCATACAAAAATGTCAGAAGCCGAAAGCATAGAAGATTACCATGACGTTCGACGTTGAGAATCTTCCATTTGCAAGATACTTGGAAGCACGCCTATGCAACTCCCTATCTCAACTGTGTTGCAAAAGTGAAGCCAAAAATGTAATATTGTTAGAGAGAGAAAGTAACTGAGAGATGTTTGTATGGAGTTAAATGGCTAGGTTCGGTTTATTTAGTATTTTCATGTGAAAATATATTGTAAAATGTGAAGAAAATGTTTGGTGACAAATTGTAATACTGAGTACAGAACATGTAAAAAGAAATTTTCTCTTTTTTCTGCACATAAAGATTATATTTTATTAAATAAGTGGCGAGGATATCATAAAAGAATGCTCGTCTAGAGATGTAAGAGTGAGAAGAAATTATTTTAAAATTATATTAAATTTAAAGGATACATCAATGTTTCAAATTATTGGACGTATCTAATCCAAACTTTTAGTGAAAAAAATCAACTTCAAGAAAACTTCTTATCAATAAAGAATATAAATATTTCTATTTATGTTTTGAAATCAATAGAGATGTGATAATTGTTTACAAATTCACCGTACAGTTTAGTATGGAATTGTTCAATTATGTGACAAATACATTATTACAGATACCGTTCAAATATTTCCGACTAAAAGAAAATGCATGTCCGAGTATTTTTCCAAATTGCCCGAAATATTCAAGCGTCTCTAAAAAAACAAGGAAATCTCTTATAAAACAGGATGGATCTTTGAAAAAGCCCAAGCAATGCAAAAAAGAGAAAGAAATAAAAATGTAGATATAATTCATCTTCCATTTATTAGATTAAAATAATTTTTAATTTTTAGTAGAAGACACATAAACGCTAGAAATAAATTTAAATCCAAAGCAAAACTTGGATTCAGAAGACTTGTAAGAATTTTTTCGATTTGAAAATTATATCCATCAAAGAAAAACAAATTTTCATGAATGAGATGTTGGAGATAAAATATTTTGTTTTCAGAAAGGAATATAAAAATGAACGGAATTTTTCCATAAATATCACGGATGTACGCAAGTTAGGAGATTTGTGCTAATATTTTCTCAATTTTATTACGCCCATTGTAATATAAATTTTCATAAAATTGTTTATTTATCTGTTATTCATAATAAGAAAACTCTTATCCAAAGATACGTTTGTAAAACATGTTTCATAATAATGCACTTTTTCATTGCAGATTTTAATAAATAGAAATGTCAATTTTCTCTTACTTTTGCCTTTAATTTAATGAATAATAAAGTATTTAACGTGATGAAAATACTGAATTTATCTGGCAATTGTTTTTTATTGAAAAAAAATTCAAATATAATCTCATTTCTGTATATGAAGCATGCAAAGTTGGGCCCGCTCTCGCTATCTCCCTCACGTCTGCCGCATTACATTTTAGGCTTCATTTTTTCCAACTGAGTGTCTGCTCCTCTATTATTCTCCTTCGTGCTTGGATGCAACAAAATAGCGACGTCTTTATTTGACAGGTGAAACAAATTGGACTTCTTTTTAAGACTCAAATTCCAAAGTGTCTACGTGTGAACAGGGCTTAAAATCTAAAAATATATTAAGGTGAATTTGGACTCTCAATGTTTATTTGCTTACAATGGGGTCTTACACATTTTATTTTTAATTAATTTTTTTCTGAAACTTTGATTCGAAATAATAGCTTTAAGTTTGTTAAACTCGGTAGTTTCTGGAATATTTAAAAAAAAATTCATTATATTTCAAATTAGTTTATGACGTTCCAATTGTCATATATCACAAATATATTTGATATTTTGTTATCATCTGCGTTTGATCTTATTCCTGTTTTGTAAATAGAATTAGAATACAAGAAAATAGGCTCCAATAATGTTCTGAAGATATCAAGCACGGTTATATCATATGCAATTTTAGGTTGACAGCGACAGCTGCATTAAGCACACACGCTGTCGCTCGCACTTATTGCATTTATAGTCTGTCTAAGGCTCCAATACTACTTGCTCTGAATAATTTTATTTCTATTTTATCAGATAGAAAGGAATAATTATTTTGGGCATTCTACTACAACATCCTAATGTATTTTAAAATAAATTTAGAACTACTAAATCTGTGATAATAATAGAAAGTAAATGTAATTTTTTTTCTTTTCTTGAAAGGTCGCATTAATTTTTGTTCGTAAAACTGAAATTGATCTGACGTCGTATTATAAAATAAAAACATTTGAAACATAAATAATAATTTTATGGATTTAGATGGTGTGAAATTAAGATATAATAAATGAATACTAACCCTTCCACGTTCTACTAAATTTGTAATCATTACAATAATAGCAACTCGCTGTTCCCAAACCATTCTCCAGAAGCAGTCAAACGTCGATGGTAGAGGCCCTTGTGTTCCAATGTATGCTCTGGAACACTGGAATCCATCAATGTAATTTGCGTTTACGTAATCCAGAGATTTCTTTTGTCCCGGAATAGACAACAGTTGGACCCGGCTGTGATCGTCTGCACAAGAAACACATTATTTATTTTGAATTGAACTAAGAATGTTTTGAAGACTTACAGGCAATTATATTGAGATATCGGTTTTTAGCACGATTATCTGGATGTTGAGAGTGTTCAGATGAATATTCATCCTGTGTTGATTCAGTTTGAATGGCTTCGTATTCTTTGCTGAAGCCGATGTCACCATCAGCGTGAAGTTCAGCAACATGTTTCACAAACTGGTGGACAGGAATAGCACCCTTGTATTCACTGGATCCTTCGGGGACGGCGTTCCAATCAATTGTTGCTGTTGGTACGCTGCATGGGGGGTCGTCTAGATAATAGTAGGCCGCGTGGAAGCATTTTCTAAAACAAAGATCCCATTAGGAAAGATAAAACAATGTAGGTGGCCTAAGTGGCATAGTTATGACTGTATCGCAGTCGAAGATGTAGAACTACAATAAAGGTTATTATTTTAAGAGATTCAGAAAAATAAAATAGCATTTCGTCCAGTTTCTAGTTTTAAAACTGGGTCTATAATAAATCTAACAAAATTCAGTCAAAGATTTTCATTGTAATATTTAATTCCTATACCGACAAGGCCAAATATCAAGGGTCAAATCTGGTTTTATATAAAGTGATACTATATAATCTTGTTATTAGTGTTTGGTTCAATATTCTACGATTGTTAGTTTTTATGCTACCGTATTCAAGGGTTGAAAGATCAGGGGTTGAAGTTTTATAATAAATGGCACAACATAAGCTTTCTATAAGAAATTGGTTCATTATTCTACGATTATTAGTTCCGGAGATATGAGTTTTCAAAGTGTGACAAATTCGTTACATCATTTAACCCCATATAACGCCGGTATAGATGTAGTTCTATGTCAAAAATATGTCAATTAAATCATGAATACGATATAAATTAATTTTGGTTGTTTTATCTTACCTCCATAAAACAAATGCTGCAATTGCCAACAAAAATGCGAACGAGGCACAAACAACCCCCGCAATCATACCAGCAGTAAGTTCGTTTGTTATACGTCGAAGGGGTTGAATCTTATCGCAGTTAGATTGCACTAAAATTTTTCTAGATTCGGAAACATCTCCTTTGATGTGTCTCCCATGGTTGTAAGAACTCCGAGATGATGCACTTACACGTATTTCATATATTGTATTCGCTGTGAGATTCTTGATCATTATCTGAAAGAAATTTAGAAGTTAATTAAAATTTCTAGTCTAAAATAAAATGATAAATCTATAAGCACATCTTACCCACATATATAGCACAGAAAAAAGAAGCTACCATGGACAATAATTGATATATCTGTGTTGCCAGATGTTCAAAAGAAATTATCGATAATTATTGTACAGTTATCGTACGTTTTATCGTACATAACTTGAAAAATTGTTTTTTTTGTATACTTGATTGAAAATATTGGGTTTAATATCTAGAAATCAGTAAAGAAAAGTGCCATTTTACCAATTAGCAACACATTACTAAATACTAATTAGCAACAAAAAATAAACAAAAAACGCACTATGACACGCCCCCAAATGACAGCTTTAACCTAATTAAGAAAAAATTACAGGTTAAACAAACATATAAGAAAACAAAAATTCTCTCGATTTCGCCGGAAACAAATGTAAAGTCGCTTCTTTAGCTGCATACAGAATTTCGCGAGAATCTTTAGCTTCTGACGTTTCCGACAAATTAATTTTTAATATTGTTTATTTGTTTCTATGCTTTTGCTTGGCAGTTGTCAAAACCGTTACTACGTTTTTGCAAGAACACAATCTTGATTAATATTTCTGTAGAAAATTATTCCTATTCTTGGCGTCTTCAAGTTTTTCCATCAAATATACAAAAAAATAGCATGTTTAACACGTAGGAAAAGCGATATTACTTTGCTCGTGTAAATTTAATTCACTCGCTCGTTGCTCTCGCTCGTGAATTGAAACATTTATACTCGCTAGTAAACTCTCACTTTTCTCTACTTGTCAAAAAATCTACTATTAATTATCGTACTTGGTTTATTCGTTTCATTTTTCCCTATGAGCTAAGGTTTAATGCTTTCACTTAAAGCCAGAGTAGGGACTATATAGTAAATATCTATAGTACTATTGGCAACACTCGAAAGTGGCGACTATCGAAACTATTGAATGATTCTTACTATGAAAAGATTTCAATTGAACTATTTGTATTTCAAATTATAATATCTTTTAGATTTTGATCTCTTAGACTGTGAACGGTGTCAAAAACTGTTCAAGATATAACAGCGCTATTATCAATGTTACCTTAAGCCCTGTTCAGACGTGGACTCACTTCAGAATTTGAGTCTTAAGAAGAAGAGAAAAAATTTGAGTCGCTTGTCAAATAGAGACGCCGCTATTTTGAGTCTTGCAAAGTGGGCGTTGTCGTTTCCTCATCTCATTGATAACTTCATGGTAATCTATGTCTTTGGATTTTATTGTTTTTGCATCATTTAATTCTTTTTATCGTATTTGGAATGTGCAGAAGGCAGAAAAGTATAGCAAATACATTTCTTTCTTTAATTATTGCTGATTCGGAAACGAGTTTGAGAACAATACAAAAAAAAACTGGGTTAAAAATAAAGGATATGTAAAGTGAGTCTTTATTTACTATAAAAGAACTAAGAACAGAATATTTACAGTCTTTTAAGAATTTTTTGAGAATTTTATTAGTAGTATTCAAACTCTAATCATCCAGAAAAAGTTTTTCCTTATATTATAAATAGAATAATCTTCTCAATATAAATTCTTTTGGAATAATCTAGCACAAAAGTACCAATGGAATAAATAAATTTTTAAAGGATTTTATTTTAAACGTGGAAGAAGAGATACATTTTGACGCAACAAACAAGCTACACGTGTGAACGGCCAAGACTCAAAAATATTTTGTTGCTTCAAAAAACTTCTTCTAAAGACTCAAATTCTGAAGTGAGTCCTCTGTGAGTCCACGTCTGAACAGGGCTTTAATCACCAATATTTGAAAAAAATCTCTGATTTATAGATCTTATAAAATTTTATTAAAACCGGCATAATGTTCTGATTTATTCTTATTAGTTAATTTAATTTTATTCGAACATTTTCACGGATTTATTAGATTAATACTGTTTTTATCCAGGAAGCCTTAGAAATTGTTTTTTTTTAAATACTAGACAAACTTCGCGAAAAGCTCAGATATTTTCTCGATATGCACTTGATATTCAGCAAATATTAAAGTTTTTCTACTGCCTCCAATTCTGTTCTATTTCTTTATTTTGTAAAATCATTGAACAACTTCTATTGAGCATCTTGGACTACCGTATCAACCCGTTTTATTATCGTACTGCATGATGAATTATCGTACATGATCGTTATGGTACGTCAAACAACACTGATATGTCTGTAGAAAGCTTTCTATTCATAGCAAAAACTGCTGTTCGCAGCAGCACTGCAACAAAAATGCGAAAGTATGGTGGATAACTATTCACTTGCTATCATTTGCACAAGAAACACTAATAGACCGGGCGCTCGTGCCATAAAAAAGGAACAATTTTTTACAGGCTGCCATTTATAGAGAAAATACTTACAGCTGTAAGCTTAGGATATTTACATTTAAAAATCACCGCTAGGTGTTGATGCATATTGAAAAATGGATTTCAATTAGCAACAAAGAATAACTTTTTTGGAACGTCAGGCAAATTTGCAAAATCGACTACAAGCTTATTGTTGAAAATTGTTCCGAGCTACGCAATAAATTTACAAGTTTACCTGAATATGCTCTACTCTTGGACTCATGTGGACCGTCTGCCAATAAGCTTTTAGTCGATTTTACAAACTTGCCTTACGTTCGAAAAAATGGCACACTGTAAAAAGTTTTTCAAAAAAGCTACTTTTTGTTGCTAATTAAAATATTTTTCAACTAACACCAAGCGGGGATTTTTCAATGCAAATATCTTTAGCTTACAGCTGAAGGTATCTTTCCTAAAATATAAATTCCAGCCTGTTTTCGCTCGAAAATTGGAACAATCGCTCGAAATGCATTTGCCTTTGGATAAAGAACAAATAACATCCATTTTACAATCAGGAGCCACACAACTTTTCAAACAAAAACCAATATTTTGTCATTTCAAACGTAAAAAAATCCAACCCAGGCGCCTTTCCATTCTTTAAACGCATCAATTCATACCTAACATCACTCTCATCAATATCACACTTCACTTGTATTCAGTAAATTTTCACTCACAATTGTGTCCCGAGCATTAATTCTATTCACGCTACCATATATTCACACCATCTTTTCCTTACTTGAGATTTATACCATAGCAATTCTCCAGTCGCACTCTTAATAGCTTTCACTCTCCTAGCACTCCCCCTTTCAATCTTTTGACACTCAACCAAAACAATCGCCTGTTCGTACAAAAATCATTCGTCAATTGTTCATTCAACTGATTCATCAAAACGCTTTATGCTTTCTCTAACTACTCTCTTAACTAGTGTCCGAGCGAACATTCGGCTTCGACCAAAGATCATCCGAAGATTTGGCCGATTCCATTTATTATAACTGAGGCCACAAAAAATCCCTTATCGTTGTTCGATAACTTTCAGCTTTCACTGGCACCACTGGCTCTCACAGCAGCAATATTGTCTTGATTCCTTGCATTTCGTCGTCGCTGTGGTATTATATCATCGAGTAGGATAAATTCACTTTTATTAATTTTTCACGATTCGACCGTAGGAAGATTATCTCTTCCAAAATTTTCACTCAACGGGCTAACGAGTTTGGCCAAAAGATTTTTTTTGTCAAAGAAGTTTTGAATAATAAGGAGACATTCTTGGAGCGTATATTTCGCCATAATGAAATGCTAGATTTTATTTAAAACAACTGCTGAGAAATAACATTTCTTTTGTTATAAACATTGCCGCTGTGATGTTTTGAAAACGTACAGTAGCTATTGGGCAATCTTTTATATGAATCTTATTATTATTAGTATCATGCGTAATACCAAATAGTTCCTAAATTATTATGAAATTTTCTATTAAAGTTGAATATTCGGCTTTGGCCGAAGGTTGCGGCTAGAACCGAACAATCGTCTTCGGCTTCGACCAAAGTCGGACACTACTCTTAACACATTTATTCAACCTCTTATATTCCATCAAACATTTATCACGTATACTACCAGAAAAATCTTAAATATTTAAAAATTTCAAGTATGCATTCTACTATTTCTGCAATCGCTTCTTTCATTTCGGTCGGCAGATACCTCACAAAATTGAAAACAGAATAAATACAACGAAATAAAGCTCCCAATATTAATACAAAATACAACGAATTAAATGAAAATGATTTTTAGTTTCAGATTTTGTTGAAATGGCTTGAATATTTGTATATAAGGCTAGCAATTTATATGCTATATCTTTAGTCTATGGATGATAAAAAAATAAGAACTTACAGCACTCTCTAAATGATCTTTTGACGATTCCATGACAATGCTATCATTTGAATGTTCACTAGTATAATTGATGTAGTAAAAGTCGATGGTGTTGTAGAATTCTTTCGGTCGTTCCCACTGAAGGTAAATGGTGTCTTGGGTCGCACAGGTTAGGTTCAATATTCTAGGGGCACTCGGTCCACTAATATCAGTTTTGTTGATCACTGCATCAGATGGCTCTCCTTCATTTTTCAATGTGAATGCTTTTACCCAAATCTTGTACTCATTATTGGGCCCTGTAACACAAAAACACTGTGAATACTGTAGACTATATAATGACACTATTCACTCACTTAAGTTTTCCAAAGTGTAATGTATGTTAGGAGAACCGTTCCCCAACTTTAAAGACTGTACATCAGTGTAATTAGCGAACATGTAGTATATCCTGTAGCCTTCTATAGCACCATTAGCACGTTCAGGTTCCATCCACCCCAAATTCATAGAATCTTCGGTGACACTGAGGACGGTTAGGTTAAGAGGCTTGCTTGGAACTGAAACATGAATAGAGAAGATTTTAAACATTTGAATCACTTGCAAAACAAAATATTAAACAAAGAAACATCTGAATATAAATTAATACCTGGATTTGTATATACTGTGGTATAAAGTTCAGTAGTAGTGCTTATTTCTTCAGAATACACATATGTGTGAATGATAGTAAAAAACACTATAACAAGCTCCATTTTTACTATTGGTGATTTGTAGAATTACAATAATAAACACTCAAACATAAACTTTACATGTACTTTTGTGTCGTCCATCTTTGAGAATCTTGGATAAACACAAGGCAAAAAACGAGCAAACAGCACCATTTTCAGAGTGATTAAAAACTGAATGTGTGATGATTAATACTACTTAATTAATATAACATTGACAGTAAATTGAGAAGATCATGCACCACCCTAACCGCGCCGAATAGTGACAGCACCAGAACAGTAGTAGCAAACAGAAGAGTGAAGCGACCGGCACAAAGGAGCACGAGAGAAGAAGAAGAGACCCGCCGCAGATTCAAATGTGGACGCCTTTTTTGATTACATATCTTTGAATCAATATTTTGTTTATGTTATCTCATTCTTGTTTTGAATGATGAATCTTTTAAATATAAATTTATGACTGCGATATTACGAAAACGAAAGCCCGAATTCAATAACACTTGTATTTTTCGACAGTCCGCCAAATGATTGATGGAATGATTTTGTTTTTAATATATTGAAATAAAAAATAATAAGAAAAGACCATAATATTTATTATTTCTATTAAAAAAAAGATTTAGGGAAAATACACACTTGTACGGTTTGTACGTACGCGACTTGTATGCAATAATCAGTGTTGGCGTCTGCGCCGGTATTTTTGTGCCGCCCATCGACGCGAGAGCCCCATTTCGAGCAAACTGTATGCTAGCCATGCCGTCGCAATATTGATTCCTTGCTAGTAGAGGAGTATGCAACATTACCTAGCGGTCTTTTGTTGGCATTGTGATATGTATCATAATCGTGTAGCTGTATTACTGTACCATTCCAGAATAACAAATAATGAACCAAATTATTTAAATATTTTTGCCGACTTTTTTATAGACAGTTTCCCATTTTATTGAACTATTATTTAGAGTTAGCAATGCACTCAAATTTTATTATTATTTAGATCCAAAAAAGTTATTTCCGATAGTTTGCTGATAAAAAAAAGTGCGCGGTAGTACTAGTTCAAAGTTCTCATATTAAATACAAATAATTACAATATATTTCTATTAGTTAATGATTGTATTACGCATATAAACAAACAGACTAGATGTGCAAAAGTACTCGAAATTTATATACTGTTTATACTTCGCGCTATTTTGCACCGCGCAATCGAATGTAACGTTCCAATTTTACTGTTTAAATTTCGTTAAACAAGCCGATTTGAAAGTATTTTATTTGTAGTTTGTTATAATGCAAATCTAATCGAAAGATGCAATTGCAAATTGAAATAAATAAATGTGCGAAAACATATTTCTACTATGGTATAGGGAAAATATTGAACGAATAGTATGACGTCATGGGCATGAGAAACGTCATAATGCTCTGATACCAAACCTGCAATGTTTAAATTACTATGTAATGATGTTACATATTTTTTTGACTAAACAAATTCATACTAGCATAGTAGAAATGAATTGAAAATTATATTTAGGTAATGCCTTGTTATATTATTTGAAAAAATCTGACGTGAACATCACGTGACTTATTTGTATATCATTTGATATATACACAAATTTATTCAATAAAGTTTTCTGTCGCTCTAGATTATGAATAATCTAATTTTAATAATATTTTGACATGTAAAATGTCAATCAAAATCAAAAAATTGATAACAGATTATCATTGCCTACCTTACCATTTCAATTAAACTGATTGTTTTATACGGCAAATTCTGAATGTCTGTTATACTTATAAACTGCACTTCCGGCTCAGCCGATTGATACAAAAATAGTAGATAACTATTTTGATGCTACAACAAGTTCAAACACCAAATTTCAATATGCTATGGCTGATCATTCCAGAATTATGCAAAAAATTAGAAAAAAGTTTCAAGTAAAGTGCACTTCTGGCTTGGCCGATTCATACAAAAATAGCAGATAACCATTCTGATACAACATTAAGTTCAAATACTGAATTTCAACATCCTACGGTTGATCATTCTGGATTTATTGGAAAAATTCGAAAAAAGTTTCAAGTAAAGTGCACTTCCGGTACAGACTATTCGAACCATAATGCGAGGTGCACAACTAGACCTTATACCAGTCTTGAATACAAAATTTCAACGTTCAACCAGTATTGAGAATTGCGAGTCACGAACTAACGCACATACGTACCGACATCAAGCCGAAAATAGTCAAAATGGATTCAGGGATGCTCAAAACGGATATTTCCATCAAAATCTTGATAGGTGAATTTTGTCGGTTTCACAATATTTACTTGTACTTTACAAGTAAGTAAAAATGGAAATTCAAATTGTTTTTTGGTTTTATGAATTTTTTAATAGCTAACAGTAATCATTTTCTATTTCAAACTTCGTTTACAGTTCAATTGTCACTTTTAGTTCAAATACTTGACACCTTGAAACTTTTGTAGTTAATTAATCTCTGTTTTCTTGTTAATTCTTAAACTACATATTAATATTTTAATTGCAGCATTATTTTAGTGTTTGACGTTTGTGATTTAATCGCAATATTTGTATATATTAAACTTGTTATATTCTCAATTATTGTATCTGATTCATGTGATGCTCTCTTGCAGTTAATTAATTTTAATTAAAAACTTTAATTGTTAATAGTTTTCTGCACTTCAATAACTTAAATATATATTTTTTAGTTACATATGTTTTGTGTGATACATATTATTCATTATTTAAACCTCTTTTAATTTCATAGTCTTTAAAATTAGAATCAAAATATTATTGTCTAGAATATTTACCAATTATCTTTACATATGCAACCAGCATAGCATTTAATCTAACATCGCATTAGAACTATTATGTAAACGTAGTGGGTGCGACATCATCACTACATCCATGACGTCATGCTATTCATTCAATATTTTCCCTATACTTGATAATTAAAGATATCTTCGCGTGTCAATCGTATTTTAGAAAAAGAGCATTTACAAACACGCGCGTGCAACATAAATTGCAAAGTGGAGCTTTGCAAGAGCGCTTCGCGCGTTTCCTGTTCATGAACATAAATACCAAATAATAACGATAATCACGAAGCGAGAAATGTCGATGGGTTGTAACCATAACTAGTAGATTGAGCAAATAGGTTTCTCTGATGACAATGTGGACGCAGCATCGTTTACAGGTATATCGTCGAGGATGCTAGAAGCTTTGCCCATTTCATTTTAATCAATTTCAGTGTTCAGATGGCATCGGCATGGGAAATGGACGTCGTTCAAGTTATGGACTGTAATTTCACTGCGGCATTGGTCTCCGGGAGGACAGTTCTGTTTCGCTTAGCGTTCACATCGTTTACTAAAGCTCTTATACTGCGAGCTTTGGACACAAGCAACTAACGTACTTCTTAGAACAAAGAATTTCCATGGAAGCTTTATAAAAAAACCTCAAAATTTACAAAAAGGTTTCAGAATAAAATAATCGATGTACTTTTCAAACTTTTCATGTTGCACAAATAAATAATAGCTGATTATTTCTGTAGAAATTTTGTAAATTGATTTAGCATATTTATGAATGAAGTAATATTATTATCAAGAATGGTACAGCCGTTTGAATATGCATGTAGTCCCAAATTTTATTTACGATATGTTCCAAAAGAATTTTCAGAGATAAAAATGCTATTTTCCTTTGATTATCAGATGGTTTATCTTACGTCATAATTGAATTTCATAAATTCATATTGCCAGAGTTATGATTTAGAAAAAGCCTTTAAATTCCAATAATATTTGTGTCGTCAATAAGTGCTGCCACGGTAGTCATCTCACGGGCAGATTTGTAATTACTGTGGCACATTCAAAACATATAATTTGATAATATTGTTAAAGCTGACTGGAATAGTGAATGTAAGTACAGGAATCAGAGAATTCAGTCAATTATATATTGAAAAAAATTAATTGACTCTATTCTCTAATTCCTATACTTATATAATTTGATGTTTGGAAACATGATAAACATGAATAATTTGGTATTATGGTAAACGAATGATGTATCTATACAGCTTACTTTGCCCCTAAAATTTTTCATTAGAAATCAGTCTTTGTACGCATATATGTACAGCTGGTTGCTGAAACTCAAAGCAACACAAATGTAAATAATTCAATTATTATTCTTATTTATACACGTGAAAAATGAAGAGAAATATTTTTATTTTTATTAAACCCAATCCATCCAAGCGGATGCATTTTTTTTAACAATAATTATCATAATTTTTTTAAACAACGTTTGAACATTGTAATTTGCAGTTTTTAAAAAATGACCACTTTTTAAAGACTTTTCACGTTTTTCTCGGTAAAAATACCCCCGACCCAAAAAAATCAAATTTTGTGTTAAAGGTCTTGCAATTATCAACAATTGGGCATTACGATTACTCAAATAGTTTTCGAGATAAACACGAAAAACGAGTCAAAATAATAAATTGCAATTTTCAATCATGTTTAAAAAAAAACTAATAATTTTTGGTCAAGCCATTTTTGATTTTATACTCTCAGACACCCACTTTACATGGTGATATACTCGGATTGCTGTCAAAAGGTCCTATTTTCAAGATTGCTTTGAACAGCAAAAATAAGCATCCGCTAGGGTGGACTGGGTTCATCCCAAAAATATTTCTCTTTATTTTTTACGTGTATAAATAAAAATAATAATTGAATTTACATTTGCTTTGCTTTGAGTTTAAGCAACCAGCTGTACATACATGCGTACAAAGACTGATTTCAGATGAAACATTTTAGGGGCAAAGGAAGCTGTATTGATACAGCATTCGTTTACCATAATACCAAATTATTCATGTTTATCATGTTTCCAAACATCAAATTATATGTAAGAATAGGAATCAGAGAATTCAGACAATTACTTTTTTATTATACATATAATTGACTGAATTTCCTGATTCCTGTACACATTCACTATTCCAGTCAGCTTTAACAATATTATCAAATTATATGTTTTGAATACGTCACAGTATTCACAAAGCTCGGATTGCTGTTAATTTTTTTACATAAATATAATATTTTTGTGCTAAAGGAATACTCACCACCTTCGTCGGTCATCACGAGCACCGTAGTACTTGGTCCTGGACCTTCTGGATTGAACACTTGCAGCGAAACTAGGTATTGTGTGTAAGTTTCCAAGTTCTGAATAGTGTGGCTCTGTAACACAACATATTTGTGTTGACAAAAGTATTAACTACATTTCACGTATAAATCCAAGAGTCAGAGATTTGGAATTGCGGTATGTGAAACGCAAGCTTGGATTTGGGGGTTTAAAACAGTATTGTATTCAGTAAGTCTTGAAAAGGTATAAAGAGCGTACAAATTAATTTTATTTATATATTTATACCAGTTTCAATAAGATGGAAATAAAAATATAGATCTTGGATTCTTATAAAATATAACGCAAGAATCAAGAAATCTGCAGAAGAATTAGCAATTAGAAAATTTGATAGCTGAGTGCTATGGTCAAAACAGTCTGCCAAAAACAGATTATATAAATAGTTGGTAGAACTGGAAGTAGGAACGTTGCGTCTCATATTAAAATATCTAAATGATGTGATAAATTTACATTAGTCAATTATAACGGATTGAGGTTCTCCGATTTTATACCGCATGCCTTTTTGAGGATTGAAAATCTACCTCTTGATAAAGAAGAGAAATAGGTTATTGATCAATGCACACTTTACGGAAATAGTGCAAACTACAATTATATTGAAAACAAATATGTGTTTCTTCGTGACAGCATTTTACATAATAATAATAATAATAATAATATATTTATTGCCCAACAGAATAATCCAGTAACAGGACAATATAAAAAATGTATGAATAAACATAAACATGATAATATTCCAAAGGAATAAAGAATTGATAGAAAAAAAAACAATACAAAAGACATTAATCGTGTGGTACAAGAGTATTAACAGTGTTAAATGAAAATATCATCAAACATTTCTTCAGCAATGGTACACATTGTATGAATAGGTGCTCTTCTTAGTACATGCCTGTTTAACGTGAAATAGTTGAAAACCTAGTACTCGTAATAGATGGCACAAGGGTGGAAAAATCTTGCACAAATGTAAAATCAATTAGCCAGGATCTCTCTTCTTATATATTTTGTTACTCTTGTATCAACGAGGGATGCCATTTTTCTCACAAGAGTTTTGTGGCTGAAACTTCTTTTTTTTGGCGTGCATTTTGAAAACACGGCATTTTTCATTTTTTTTTTTACAAGTTTACGTGACCTTTTGAGCTTTTTGGGTTATTGCAAATTGTATATCTTTCAGCACTAGATTTTGGATCACTTTCAATTATTTCACGTTACAAAGGCATGCAATTTGAAAAAATATATTTAATTGGAGTTTGTACTATGACTGCAGAGCGTGCATCGGTTATCTGCAACTAATTCCTGGTAATTTTGAAAATGGAATGACTCAAAATGCTCTCTCGTCAATAACTTGTGTACAGCACTTCTGCTTACACTAGTGGCTTACTCTATCACTCTTGTCGATGATGTGCTATTATTATGTATTAATGTTAAAATTTCATATTTTTTTCCACCGTCAATAAATGATTTAATCTATTTTTCTTCTTACTTTTTACTATTCTGGCAACTGTCGCAGGACTTGGACTTGGTCTGTCAGAAAAAGATTGCTTTAAAGTGGGTTTGTGACGATTTGTACTTCCTCTTAAATAGTACACAAAATTGCAGAGCTGGAACTAGGATATTGGCCGCCAGTGGCGAATCATAAAATTGCGCCCCTATTTTTATGAATATGAGGCAAAAAAGATATGGAAAAAAATTTCTTAGGTATTGCAGTCCACTTAATTTTATTCATGTTGCTATTCAATTTTTGGACGTTTCGGATGTGCACCCATCCATCTTCAGCGTTCTTATGAAATATTACAATCTTACAACCTTGTTTGCAGCATAGTTGTGAAGATAAACTTCCAATATTTATTGATAACAATAGGAGATTAACAATTAACTCAAAAATCACAAAAAATATGTGAATGTAACTTTGAGGCTACCACCAGCCACCTTGGTTACTAATTTTATGTTCCCGAGAGCTTTAAATTGATACCAAACTAGATATCATTTGAATAATTTGTAAAAGAAGCAATTGATGAGCGTTTAAATATCCTCTTTGACACTTCCACTACAATTACATATCTTCGCAAGAGCTTTAATTTGTTACCAAAGACGATAGAGCTAAATTACTCAATTTAAAAGAACAATTGACGAGCGTTTACATGTGATGTCCGAATATGAGTGATAATAATCCTAATTTCACATTATGATTCTCATTATTTCTTTGCTTCAGAAAAACATAACGAATTTCATAAAAATTCAAATGTTAATAATGACAAATGAACCACTGATAATTGCGAAAAATGTTTAGGATAAATGTTGTGCCAAATTATTCGAGAATCAATTCTAGTCAATTTATATTCTTTGATAAATACTACCGTTTTTGATTTACCACTGATTGAAAAAAGCTCATCTACGAACTTGAATCCAGCTTCCTGATGAAAAACTGAATATGAAATTTCATTCGAAAATTCGTGCGCGTTCTTAAGTTATCGTGCTTCCACACAGACGAACCGACAGACAGACAGACTTTTTTTTAAAACTATGGCTGGTACCACAAGCTCTGTTTTTGGCTAAACTAGCAGTATTATTTTAAGAAGAGTTTATGACAATATAAATATTTTAAATTATTTTAATGGAAAATATTGAAATAAATTTTGTAGACATATGTGTTTTCTGCAATTTGTTTCTGAAGATTCTTTTCTGAAGTATTAGGAAACATTTTAATTGCATTAGAGCACATTTGGCACAACGCTCTTAGTAGCGCTAAAAACAGAGCTCGTGGTACCAGCCTATATCTTTTGGGTTCAGTGGGGTCTAAAACCAGAATTAAATAATTCTGAGCAATGGATGGAAAGTTAAAAGTTAAGAATGAAGCGAAGCGGGTGGCTTGGCATTTCCAACACAATGCACGAAATGCAGAAGCTAGACTATTTGCTGATAGAGCAGTGTACATCCCCAATAACCAATATAAACCCAAGTAAAATTTTATAGTTGACCTTAAGATGAGATGGGTAGCAGGAAGTATAACGGTATGAGCTTTCTCATCCAAAGTCCGTCATAAAAGATTTATTAAATTTGAGTTTGAATAATTTGCTTAATGCGGTTCATAGAATTTTGCGCCTCCTGGGAGTCTGCGCCCGTGGCAGGGGCCACCTTTGCCACGCCCTAGTTCCGGCTCTGCGAAAATTGTAATAGAAATGTTAAAATTATCTCCCATATTTATTTATTTACTTGAATACATTGCTGCCAAATTCGTAACCATGGATATAACACATCCTATATATTTCATGTTGAAATAAACTCACGGTATAACATTTGTGATAACGCTAATAATAAGAAACAATAGAAAAATTTAAATTATACTTTTCTCTTCCTATTTTTATTTTTTCCATGTAATCATTTCGTATTCTTTTTATCTGTGGAAAACTTTTTAGAAGTAGTCACACAAAACTTGTGATCTTGTGCACCCAAAAAATCTCTTAAGGCCTGTTCCAAGTCATCATTGGTTTTAAAACGATGGTTCTATAAATGTTTCCTTCACGCTGGAAAAAATAAACACTTTGGAATATCCTTAAGGGAGTGATAGAAGGCAACAAGATCATCATTCTTCGTGACGACTTCAAAAATATATCCATCGTTGCGAAATATAAGTAGCGATAAGAAAGCAATAAAAGAGAACCGGGAGAAAAAGTTATAAACAATTTTTTTTATTTTGTTTTCCATTAATTAAAAAATAGTTTAATTTATGATATTCTCGTTTTATTCTGTGTCAGAATTGACTACAATATTTCAATATTCAGAGTAGATTCTCGAGTTGACAAATGAGAAAAAGTTTTGCATTGACACTGGGGCAGACGAGCATCATTTGAAGCTTGGACAGAATTAACGAGCAAAGGACGTAGAAGCACTAGTGGTGAGTAATGTCCTTAAAATGATCAAACATTGTTGCGGTGTGGAGCAGAAAGGACGAGGGTAAAAATCAATCAAATGAATTGGTAACAGTAACGGCAGCGACACTAAACATTTTGCCCTAAGAACCAAAATCGGAAGCTCATTCATACAATATCTCATTTTACGAACATTTTTTGTGACAATAAGGTAATGAAAGTGTTACGTAACGTCAAGTGATATGGTCAGTCGCAGAATGAACGGGAATTAAACTAACTGCTAGGGAGTTGTTTGTAACTGGCTGTCAATGAAAAGCTCGAAAGATCAAGGCATTTAGGTAAGGTTTCTAGTGATTTCCCTTGGGAAACCCAGCTGAAAGTTATATCTCCTCTGTCCCCTGGTTTCCCCGTTTCCAGCAAGCGAAACCTCTCCGGAAAATATCCTCGCTAATCCCCCTTTAGTTCAACATCGGAGGTTTCCGAACTAAAATAAACAGATGAATAATGGGAAGCGCGAAGTGACGAACTGACGAGCTGCTATCAAATATTTTACGTCTACAGCAAATGTAGGCGGTAAACACTACACACATACCAATTTAAATATAAAGAACGTACCTCTACAGCCGAATCGCGAATATAAATTTCCTTGATGGCTTCGGGACCACGGTCTCTTGGTCGGTACGAGATGCGGTAGCCAAGAAATTCGCCATGGATGGTCTCTTGGTGAGGGGGTCTCCAGCTGATGTGCAGCGCTGTGGCCGATGTATTATGCGCTGTCGTGATTGTTGGTTTACCCGCCGGAGCTAGAGAAAAAAACATACCAGTTTGAGAATATAATTTATTCCACTTTAAGTAATATTACGAATGCGGTTTCCAGACCATTGGTCTGATTGAAGCATTTATTCTTCCATGTTAAAGAAAGGGAAGTAAAGGTAACGTAGAAAGCAGATTCGTCTTGGTAGAAGCACTAAGAGTGTACTTCCTCTTTAAATGCAAAACACAAATGAAGTAAATAGACTAGAACGCTTTAATGGCTTCAAAGATTTTCGAACAGTGTCAGCGCGATTGGAGGGTGGTAGTGTTGCATGACGATCGTGTACGTGTATGTGCTACGTGCGTGGTGGCGCCGACGCCTTCTCCATGCTGTAGATGAAGACACCAGCACCGTACTGAGTAATTTATTATTTGAATACATAAGATATATCAAGTTTAGTTTCTGTGTGTGTGTTCTGGGTTATTAAAGTTTGCTTGGAAGTATAAACTAGTTGAATATCATCAGTGGCGTAGCGTGGGTTTCAGCCGCCCGGGGCGTAGAGCAAATACGTCGCCCACTTATTTAGGCCTTTAAATTCAAAAAGCTCAACATCAACAGAAATTTGGAAGAGCTTTCCGACAAGAATAAATTTATTATTATATAATGTACAGGGTACAAATAAAGAAGTCATGTATGACTGTTTTATAATGAACACATTTGTTACAAAAGTTCATATGCCACTCATTTATACATACACAACATTTATGTTTGCGTCAACAAGATTTAATTATTATTACAAAAAACTCAGAACACATAACGAATAACAGCGGATAGAATATAAGACACAAATCAACTTTCAATCAGAACTATAATGATACGATACGAGAGGAGATTTAAAACTAATATACCTAGATATTGAAGAAAAGACTTGGTCGGGATTTTATTTATTGTTTTTCACTGTAGTCTCCTCCTGAGTCGATACATGTCCTCCACTTTTTTTCGATACTGTCAGAGTTTTTCATATTCAGATGCATAAAAACTTTTACATTTCATAGATACTATTTTCTTTCAAAAAGAAAATTTGTGTATGAGTTCAAAAATTTGAGGAGTACAAATGTATTTGATAATACCCCAAAAATATTTTATGGAGTGCACTTGCAACTGTGCCTCCCACGACTCGGCGTCTATGTTAGTGTAGTCTGTCCAGTTGACAGTTGGAGGTTTTAGCAAGAATATTTGTATAATTATATACATTCTTGGGTTATAGGCTTATTTTTGATCGTGCAACAATTATCGTGATGCTGTATTATTTTATTTAAAGTTCAATTTAGATTTTTCACGTTTTTGTGTACTATTTGTCTATTTATCAAATTACAATACTAATGAACATATAAACAATATATCAAAATAGAATATTCAACATTGGTTGAAATAAAATTGGAAAAAAAAGACTATCAATTATTTATTGATCCAATTGCTCGATTGATTGCAATTGCAACGTTGCCGCTCTTTTATAAAACATCGAGTAATGCATCGTATAGAAAGCTAAATTTTATACAGTTTTAATTAAAATCTCTAGAACGGTGTAGTTAATATTAATAAAATTTTGAAAGAGCTTTCTTTAAATTTGTAAACTATAGGTGCAAAAAAATATACTTTTCCTTCAATAATTTTTTGGCTATTATATTTAAAAAAATAACAGTTTCTCCTAAGAACACGTGTAAAATAATGTAAATTTAAAATTGATTTAACTTTTGGACGGTTTAATTATTTAATTGGATTTTTTCGAGTGCTTAGGATATTAGTAAGAAGAATTTGACGAATTTTCTGCTATTTCGAGATCGGTTCTATACATTCTTGAAGAAAGGTAATACCCAAACTAGAAACAGTAAATATTATTTTTTTCAAATCGACTTAAACATACACCAACAAATACTAAGAAATAAATATTTTTGAATCTCTCATGATTTTCGACACCTTGAAGTCAGCTCCAATGTAGAAAGTAAAGAAAATAGTGCAAATCTCTTATGTTCACATGAGCAGAATATTAGACATGCAAACATAAGAAAGATGCATTATCTCCTTTACTTTTTACATTGAAGCCGACTTCAAGGTGACGAAAGTCATGGAAGATTCAAAAATATTTATTTCTTACTTTTTGATGGTGTATGTTGAACTCGGTTTTGTTTTTTTAAAAAGATCTTATGTTTCGCTTTTAATACTGAAAATCTTTAGTACATGGTTGGCCTCTGAGGAAGCTCACACCCTTTGAGGAAACCCAGTTATAGAGTCCATTGTAGAATTTTGTCTCCAAATTTTCCACTCTTGTCCTAGCCTAAGGGGTGAAGTTTTATTTTCAAATTCAAATGGACCAACCTCAAGATATAGCTTTTTTATTGAAAAAGCATCATTTCACCCTTGGATATAAAGTTTTCTCTTGAAATTAAAATTGGATCAACCACAAGATACGGCCCATCGATTAAAAAAATAATTATCTAAATCGGTTCTCAATCAGCGAGAATATCGAGTAGCATACACACTAAAATTATTATTCCTCCCTTAGGAATAGAATTTTTTCTTCCAATTGACATCGGACAACTCCTCAGGTAGGTCAGGTAGGTACCTTTTTTCTAATAAAAAAATAATCGAAATCGGCCCACGTGGTGAAAAATTATTATCGCTGAACATATATAAATCAAAATTATGGTTCCACTCTTATTCCACCTTTAGGGATGAAATTTGTCCTTTAAATTATTGTACCCCTAGAGTACGCTCTTTCTAACAAAAAAAACATTGAAATCGGTCTACTTGGTATAGAATTATTGCTGAACATACATAAAAAGATCCCGACGAATTGAGAACCTCCCCCTTTTCTAAAATCGGTTAAAAAATACGAGAATTTATTGTGAAAAAAATTATACCAGATGATTATGAGCACACTACTATCGTTTTATATTAAATTTTTGTAAATTTCAATCTTTTTAAAACATTAAATAATTCACTTTTCAGATCTTGCTTTATTCACAATTTTAATCAAATAGCTTCACACGATCTGACAAACTCTTCTATTCACCATTCCACCATACTAATAACTACAAAAATTCACCAATTAACAGAATTATGAATACGTATAACTCTAAATTTTGCCATATTGATATGCTTCATCTTTCACTAAATAGTTTCAAAAACCTTATCATTAATAGCTTGTAGGTAGGTTCGAATTCATCTTGCATGAATTTTTAATAATTATTATTCTTATGATATTTTGCACATACATATGAATATTTTTTGTTGATTTTTCGATGGGATCCTATCATTGGTTCATGCGAACTGTTGGTTCCTCTTTTTTCTATAAATGAAAAAAATGAATAAATCTGCCAGTGTAAATCAACTTATCTTTTATGAGCTTTTTTCTTAAACATGTGCATACTATACATAATGTATATTCACAACACTGAAAATTCTATCACAACATGTAAACAAAAATTGATGCAACGGTTCAGAATTACATCATATACATAAAATCAAATAATAAACGTACTACAGTATTTTAGTATATTGTTAAAAATAAAATACATTTAGCATTTACTATTTCTCATTTTATCTACGGTCGTATAAAAAGTGCCTGTTTTTCACATAACTCGCCTCTGAATATTATGAAAAGTGGATGGTAATTCTTATAATATACTTCCGATAAATCAGTTTGTAATATATTTTCGATAATAATTAATTAATTTCTAAATAAGAAAATGTACTTTGTTTTTCTAGGTTGGTTATTAAGATAATTGTGGAGAAATGTCGACTTTTAGCGTCTGCCTCTTGAGGAAAAAGCTTATACTAGTAATTTCGGTCCTGGTTAGTCTGGAGCTCGGTGAATGCTACGATGATGCCCCGCTTAGTGCTTACACAAACGAGCATCTACCCAGCTTCAGTTCAGCTTTCTGTAGTCTGTACGTTTTGCGGTTGGATTAACTAATATATTTGTGTACAGTTTCTGACACAATGCCGCAATATGTCGTCCTGTGTAACATAGTTACGTAGTTATATAGCTCGTCGACCGCCTCGTTACTGAAGAGAAAAAAGAATGCTATAACGAAGATATGCTATTTTCTTAGTTTTGTCGATACATCTTTAAGCGCTTAAGTTTTGAAGGTGTAGGGGAAATCAGAAACGACAATAGCAGATAAAATAAATTTGTGCCGTTAAGAAAACATAAGCACGTTACTATTACGAACTTCTCTAAAACTTCCGATTTCATTTTGTGCAATAAAGAAACAACTGGCATCTGAGTAGCAGTCTTATGTGATGCTGTACTTACTACATGGTCACGTATCATATCGAATTTCGTGATGAGATGGGACTAACTAACTGAGCCAAGCTCTCATGTCGATTCCAGCTTTTGTGCTGGTTAGGAATTCTGCTATATGCACACGATTGCCATTTCGCACACACCATGGGTGCATATACAAAATGTGAAGACCGCTTGAAAACAATATGTGTTTCTTTGTCATCGCTGTGAAAAGTAGTGCCGCAATTTCACCGGCTGATAAAAGAAGCTAAATACATGATAATCAACATATTATTCAAATTTGGACCGCAGACACATTTATCATTGGCCTTTTCTATTTACATTTCCCGACATATCTGTGAAATGCTAAGTAAATGTTTTCACAGTGCTGAAATGTACAAATTCCCTATGGGCTAGATGACGCTAGCATGCATGTTTGTATGTACCCATACTTTAATCATATACATGTGCAAATGCATGTGGATTCAGTTTATGTATTATGAATACTGTATACAATAGATATTAGCTATAGGTAAATGTCGAGTGCTGGGCATGATATTATTAATGGGCTGTGGGTCGAGTTGAAGTTCGCCCCAAAAACCTTCACCGTTCTACTGTTCGCAGATGACTGATGCAAATAACGCTCACATTTTTAAGTTTGAAAGCAGACAACGAATGATAGCCAACATTGAGCGGCATGGTATTACAAGGCGGCAGAGCAAGGAACGACGGTTTGTTGTTAAGATCTTTGCAGTGAATTCTGTGAATATATTGAATACATTAATTTACTGTGCTGATATCTTCTCTTCGTCCCTTCTTTCGTCTGCGTCTTGATGCTCTTCGCTTGTGTTTCGCCTTATAAAATCAAGCAGAACAACTCGTTCATGCTTTGAATCGTTTTCAAGAGATTGCTTTGCTGGTTGCTGGGGTAAATGTGAACGACGTTTTGGAAACGCATCGAATTAAGGATACAATGGAAAGGCGTTTTCGGACACTGAAATTTCGCTGATACTCTGTCTAAATAAATTAGAATATTACTTCAGAGGTTAGGTTGTAAACATTAAGAAAAATGTAGCAATGAATTGATGTAAACGGAAGATTTGAATACGTGTCAGTTGAAGATAATGAACGCTAGGGTGAGAGTCGAAGGGTATTTGTACATTTCTATGCGGGTAGCGCACGACGTTCTCTAGGGACTGGGACGCAGCGACACAGGAACAATCGGCATGGCACGTAGCTGCCCGGGTCCCCGCAGACGGCGATGTCAAACCGCGACTCGTGATTTCATTAAATCGGAAATGCAAGTTACAATAAGTTTCCCAGTTCGCTAATAATCTGCCGCACACATGGGCACACAAATGTCAAACATAAATACGAAGTTGCAGAGTCGTGTTTGTTGTTTCAATGGACTAAGCTGAGGCGTCTAGCGATGCCTGCGACGCCCAGCGTGCGATACCACCCTCACATCGAGCGCCGACGCTGCACATTGCTTTCAGCTCTTAGTCTTGGATCTTGCCTAATCGTCGCACCGCTCTCTGCCACCCCACACACCGTAACCCTCTACAAGTCTCCAAGTTGAAGTTGGAAACCGACATAAGCCATTCGCCCATCCACCCATCTGCGAATCATTCGATTCATTCTGCACCCGTCTGAATAAAATCGATAGTTAAAAGTGCAGTCATGCGGCAGCTTTAAACTTCACTGCCAGGCCAGATTCAGAAATTAAAAAGTGAGGTGGTTGCTTTAAAATCCAAGCTGAAGACGAATGTGTAATTTCTCTTTTTCGCTCGATCAACCTATCATCATTTAATCATGATTGACGTCACCACTGGTTTCTGATTGATTCGATTCCACTAGCCGATACATTTTCGAGGCGAGCGTTTTTTACCAGTTTTGCCGGTGCCATGATTTATGCCGGGCTCTCGCACGAGCAGCAATTTCCCAATAACTTGATGATCTGGGCCCAGAGTCATTACAACACTATATTGAGATAGTTTATATACTCCGCACACGTGTCTCGAGCAAGTTACAGATTCCTGGCACATTCTCTGATACAAAATAAAATAAAAAAATGTGAAGCATGGCAAAAGTGTCGAAATGACTGTTATGACAACAAAACAGATCGAAAGAACAAGTGAATGTTACAATATTATCGCGAGCTTTCGTAATGGTAACTGGCAAGTGGCAGTGTTTGGGTGCAATGTGAATCGTAAACGGTAAATGATAAACGTTAGCGTAACATTGAAGACGTGGATTCAAAGGCAGAAGGGGCAAAAGGCGTTTGCTGGAATTGTTCGCTGCAGACATTGTCGTTGCGGCTCATTGATAACGAACACGTGTTCACAGAGATATAAAGGAAATTTACAAATGCGACGTATTAAATACGAAGTGAATTATGGCGAGTATAAATTTAAAGAAACGACTAGCAGTAATATTTTTCCTCATATTTGGAGTGCCGCTGTGCTCGTTCACAGATTCCGCTGGAAGTTTGTACCTAATTTAATACGCCTGGTGCCAGTCCAAGGATCTTTGCATAATTCGAATTCGTATCGATTAGGCGCTGATGTTTTTATTATGAACTGTTGTTTACTACCTGAAAGCACCATTTATGTGCACTTTGTTTTCAAGTGCCCTGCATACAAACAGCGTACAGTCACGACAATTTTCCTACTCCACAATCAACTAAAATCACTATTTATATTTTAATTATGAATAATTATTTCAGACTGGAAAACAAATTGTTTTCAATAGCAGGCATTTTAATGATTTTGTTCAGAATCAATTTGAATCTAAATTTTTTAACTTTTAATTGACAATTGGAGTTAATTTTAGTGCTCCGTATTTTACATGATATATAAGGAATCTTTTAGGATTAAACTTCAATGTCTGCCTGTCTGTATGTTGCAATCTATTTTTTTAGAAAGTATTGAAATTATCAACGTTATGGATCATCTAAGCAGTGGAAATAAGGAAATTCAGTCAATTGTATAATTGTTTTCCTTTCTAAATCTACACACATTCGGCTACACCTTAATCATCTTCAGAAGAGAAAAGAATTATTCACTTTATATTCAAATTTGTGGCATTTAGCTATTGAAATACATATACAAATTTAAATTTAAACTAAATTTCTTTCGCTCCTGAAGATGACTGAGATGTAGCCGAAACTGTAGAGTTAGAAAGAGAAAAATAGCTTCAACCATTTTATCCGTTATGGGTCATGTTTGTCCGCACCTAAGAAATAAAATATAGAAAAAAAGAATTTTCGAATTTTTAAGGGCCCTAAGTGTGGTAAAAAATGTATTTTTCACGTTATCAAGTAGTAAGGATATCATCGCAATAAAGTCAAGAAAATTTATTCACGAATTTTTGGTTTGAAAAGTATAGAGTTTTCCTAAAATCTAATAAATATTACTATAAGAACTGTAATAGCTTTGAGAAAATGATAATCATGCAAAAAGTGTTTCCATTTGAAAAGATGAAATATTCTTTTCTTTAAAACTATTCCGGTTTATCTGATAAATGCTCAGAATTTTGAAATTCAGATAGCAACATTTTTATTTTGCTAGAAAGTTCCTGAGGATTAAATGATTTTTATTTTACTAATCATATAAAGTGTTATGGCTGTCACCATTTCTCACAGAGGATCTCACAGGAATACATCAACTCTTCTCTACAACTTTAGCATAAGACATAACGACAAAAATTGTTCTACAGAAATATGTGCATCGTCGTTTTGTGATGGGTCGTTCTTTGTCATGTACTCGAGTTTTATGGATATGATATAGGTATCTGGGACTTGTCTAGTTATGTTAGAGGGCTTTCAAGAAACATGGTTTGTGTCTTGCAATTTAATCAGTAGTAATGCACAAAAATACATTATCTTTTCGAACACTCGTTTCGCATTATGATTTAAAAATGTATTCACCAGAATATGAGATATGAATTAAAGCACCAGTTGAGTAGTTTTTGAGCTCATATCTTTCAGGATTATGCAATATGTAATCATTCAGGTGGATGGAAGAGGGATTCACGAAAATCGGTCAAGATTTGCGACCTGTAGCTGTAGTGTGGATCCAAACGAACAGACCAAAGGACGGTGGCGCATGTCATTTTTCAAAGGCTTATTTAGGTCACAATAAATATTAAAAAAATGATATAAGTTTCTTAGTGGCAGATTTTTTCCCTGCATAAAGCTATATAAAATTTAATTACACGTATTGTCGTTTGGGATGTGCAATTGGCAAGAATAAAAGTGAGAATAAAGGTAAAAGTGAGTCACAATTAAATAATATATTTTTGAAGATGAAAAATATTTAAAAAAATTATACTGTAACAAACAGAACCTTTGCAGAATAGGCTTCTATCGCGACACACCGGATGCCAAATGCAACTGGGTCGTGTGCGCCAGGGACGTAGTGACGTCTGGTGGAATTTCTGGAAACTAGAGCTTTCTAGAGGCTTCAAGAAACTCTAGGAGGGATATAAAACCCGAACTCGATTGGGGCAAGAAATTATTGTATCTCAGACGGTGCGAGTAAGATTGGAAAAGAATAAGCTAACTAGTCAAGATAAATAGGAAGCAGTGAAAATAAATAGCAAACAGTGTTACTGTGTGAATAATAAATAAGTGTAATGATAATGTCCAGTTTAGTATCGTTTATAAGTAGAAGTATTTATTAGTGGATATTTTCAGATATATTGTTGTAGCGTTAAGTGAAAATAAATTTATTAAATCCATAAACGAATTGAGTTTTGTTACAATATATTTTACGAATGAATATTTTCTGTTATTATGATGTGAGTGCCAATGAATTCGAATATAAATAAGGATTTCATTTTGTAAATAGGATTTCATTTTGTAAATAGGATCAAGTACCTAGAAAGTAAAATATAGAGTCCTTGGCTTGAAATTCACATAAAAATGAGAGGTATCATAGTGAAGAGCTCATACAGTTTGACAAGATTAATATTTTCAAAATCAAATTTCCAAAATTATGATGTAATGATGGGTCAAATTTAGCAATTTTAGATAAATGCTAGCTTCAAAATTAGTGTACTGAGTTGACTAGTAGATGTCACTATGATAGAATAATCAAGGAAATAAAATGACTGTGCATTGATTTTGTGACTTTTTTTAGTACGCGGAGTGTAAAACCTATAACGCATGAATCACATTTGCTTCAATTCTATATATTAATATCATAGAATTTGAACCTTTCCACTTTCTATTAATTCAATATTCATGTATGTAATTCACCAGAATACGTGAAACTATATTATTATCAATGAAAATTATTACAAATTCAACTGTGAAGCCTTTCTTATGAAGTACGGGCTAATTAGAAACCTTTTAATAAAGGGTCTAGCGGAAAATTCCCAGAATTAAATATACACGAACTTTAGAGAACTGAAATTACATTTTATCTGCTAGGTTTTTCATGTTCATAATATTTTAATTTTATAATGGAAGACATGAATATTCACCAGATTTTTGTTAATAATTTATTTTTCAGAGATTTCCAGTAAAACGAAATGACTGATTCTCTCCAAAAACTTTATTTAATTAAAATAATTTCTGCAATTATTGGTAGAATTTAAATATTTAACCCTTTTCGAGTGAAAATTTATTGGTTCATGATTAAATAATCTGATCATGTAAATTAAATTTGAGCCATAGATTTTTTTTATATCCTATTTAATGTGCATTAGATTTGGTAAATTTGGAAATAGATGGTACATTTAATCACGGATGAGCATTCAGCTTGAAATCTGGGTTACTTACACTCTGATTTTTTTTATTTTCACTAGCTCAGGAGTCTCATTAAATACATGTCTCTATTAGGTACTGATTATGCCTCCTGTACTACTAATCGCATTTTGATCAAATCTCGCTCACTTAAAACTACTATATTACCTATGGATTTAATCACAAAAAAAAAACTTCAAAGTGGAAGAGTCTCAACAACTTTTGAACGTTAGTTACATATCAAAAATCTTTACATTGGCATAAGCAATAATTTATATGGTTTATAACTAATCCTCTTGAGCACTTTCACATTCCAAGCAAATCTCGTATACTAACAACTACCATACAGACAAGACTTTTCTTGACGCCGGATAAACGGGTGCCAAACGCAAAAGAGTCATATGCTCATTGTCGTTATAACACTAGATAATGTACAGCTGACTCGTCCGCCATTTTGGAGCCCACCAGGGAGCCCACTGTCAGTTGTTTGCCGTTTACCGCTGTGTGAACTTTAATATAATTTAATAAAATAATTGCAAATGACGGGCTGTTCTGGGCCCAGTTGTATTATTCATTCAAGATACGGGCTCTGATTCTACAGATGAGTAATTTTTATTTCTCAATACATCATTTGAATGTGGAGAAATATATTCCGAGCTACTTAACCTCAGTTTGAATTTTGAGTTTAACTGTTCGATTGTAAGAGGCTGAGTGCATTATTCAGAGTAAATGTCAGCATTATTGCAAAAATCTTTGTCCTTCAGTAATATTCTTAATGATTTGCTACTAAATTGTCATAATTTCCCGAAGTTTTGCAGTATTGCAAATTATTTGTTAGAGCACTACACTGTTGTGAGAGGTTTGGGGATTAGGAATTTTGAAATTTCAAACAAAAATTAAACCACCAGCTACAATTCCAAATGAGCTAACAAAAAAATACAAGAAGCATGTAATTGCGTTTCATTCGATTTGAACTGTTTTTTAATTTTTTATTGTATTTTCTATGATTACCTTAACTGATATCAAGAAAACTTATTTTTGTTTGCTTATTATTATTTATTATTTAACCTGCTTTGACCATAGCAAATATTTAGGTACATACCTAGGTACCTATTGTTTTAATTCACCATACTACCTACTTTAATTTCATAATTTGAATACTAAACATTTACAGATTTTGTGCAGAAAAATTAATGCAAGCAGATAAATTTCTTAAAGAACAACATGCACAACTGCCTGCTATTTTAATCTTGTTATTATTCATCTAGAAACCTACATAATTTACACAAAATCATAAAAATAAGGATATTAAACGTTTCACAGACTTGTCAGTGGGCTCCAAGATGGCGGACGAGTCAGCTATGACTATCTAGTGCTGTAATTGACGTAGTGACGTCTGATAAAATTTCTGGAAACTCGCTAGAACTTTCTAGACACTTCGAGAAACTCTAGGCGGGGATATTTAAAGCTGGACGAGGTCGAACCAAGAAATTATTGTAGTTCATATACGAAGCGAGTGAGATTGAAAATAAATAGGCAAATTAGTCCAGATAAATAAGAAACAGGGGAAATAAATAGCAGACAGTATTATTGTGTGAATAATAAAAAAATGTAGTGATAGTGTTTAGTTTAGTGTCGATTATAAGTAGAAGTATTTATAAGTAAATACTTCTACTTATATTATGAAATGATTTAAATCAATAATTTTCGAAAAAAAATCACTTTGATTTAAATCGTGATTTAAATCGAGTAATTTAAATCCAGATTTAATACCAGTGACGTCACGAAAATCCTAATTTCTGATAATTCGTGAATGAAACCACTATTTTTATATCTTTCATAATCAATGGCTATGTTTGCATTTGTTATTGATGATTTCTTGGCCAATTTATTCAAATCGATTGAGGTGGAGGCACTTAAAGTTGAAAAGCCAGTAAAATAAAACTCACATATTTAAAATAATGCACGAGTGGCACATGTATTAATGTAGGGAATCTTGATTTTCGTATATACTGTTATACTTGGAAAAAAGTAACAAAAAGGTTTCTCGGAAGTATTAGATAAGAAGGAGAACAATATTGAGTATTCATCTCACATTTGCCGAACCGTTTGGAAGTTTTTAAATCTGAGCAGTGAAGTTGAAGAATATCAAAAGAATGCCAAAATCCCCAAAACACAGGGGATCCAAATATTTAATGGAACAGTGGCACCTATTGGATAAATCAATTGATTTACGGGTATTGCGATTTCTGAATGCAACATAGTTTGCACATTTCACTCAGCTTGCATTGCGGTCAGTTAAACAAAGTCAAACAGACTGGTTCGATATAAACTTAGAGTTACAGAGTCGAATAACCGTGTACAATTTATCTCATTACCCTGTAAATTCTGCAAGATGTGAAATGTATTCTAAAGTGGAGACCGTGCACTTTATACGATTTGACTCAAACATTCTTGTAAATTAATTTAAAGTTGTAAATTGTTGAACAAGAATATTAGACTGTAGCATACACGGAGTTTATACTTATATCTTATTCCACCAGTAGTTCTGAAACATACGTGATCATAAGTTTACGAACTATTACACGATGTATTTCAATGCAGTGTTTCTGAATCGGGGGGCCCGAAGTTTGAATTGGAAATATTGAAAATATTTGTTTTTCATAGAAGTATGGATTTTATTCACATTTTCTGCCAAATTTTAAATTGAGTGGTTTCACAAATGAGCACAACAGGAATTTTCTGAAATTTTGAAATGTTTGGATCTTCATATTGTCGTTTTGTGGGAAGCGTAGCTACTGAATACATAATTATATAGTACATGATGATGATTATTCAAATAATCTAAGCCGGTGAAGTTTTTATAAATTAGAAATATAAAACAGTGTGGACAAGATATTTTTTCAAGTTTTATCGAAGGCCCACTTATCGTTTAAAAATTATACCCATATGGTCAATAGTCAATTCTAAAGTAAGTGTTCGAGATGAGCTACCAGTTTTATAGTGCTGTTCTGCAAGTTGCGGTCACATCAAATAAGCTTTATTACAAAATTGTATGCTGAATCTATTCCAATATCTTTAGAGTTGTACAAGATGCCAGAATTAGTTTTGATGTATTTTAGTGATGTCATTATAGTGGTATATAATTAGAATATAGATTTAATTCGCATTCTAGCCATTTATTTTAAGTTATTGGATTTGCAAATGAATAGAATAATAGAAGTCTTTTGGAATAGTTAAATTTTTGGCTCTCTATCCTGCCGTTTTGTGATAATATTCCCAATTTTTTGGCATTCTCTATCTATTTAGAGACTTTCAATATTCTATGGAAATTTTGTAATGCAAAGCAAAGCACCACCAGCTTTACAGTTCTGTTCTTCAGATTGCGGACATCTCAAGGGATATATAAGAAACCGAAATCATTTTGATATGAACCATAATGGTGTTTATTAAAATACCAAATATGTTCAAAAATACTGCTCCAATTAATAAAAGAGGCCATAATGATTCACTCGTTACCTCAGGCAAAATTCATATCCGGAATAAAGATCCAATATTCATTTCTTTGTGAAACGTTTTGTCAAAACTTGTAAAGAAAATTAAGGATCCGCAAGCTACAAAGTCAGTTGCAAACCTAACTCTGAGTTATTTGTCCGTTGACAGGAGAAGTGATTTCGCTCTCGGCTAAAATAAATTTAATGTTTATATATAATTTGAATTTGTTTATCTTGTCTGCGAAATTATTTTGGCGTAGAAGGCTGAACATAAAAGTGGTTTCCTCGATTTTTTTAATATTAATTCAGATATAGTCCGGACTGAAATTTGTACAGGGCCTGAGGCTTAGTACACGAATCAAATTTTATCACAAAAATTTTAACACAAACATAAAGTACCGAACAAATAAAATTATATGTAAAATAAAATGTGGCCGAATAAGTGGAGAGAAAATGCTTTGTGGGAAACTTTTTAATATTTGATGCATTTTTTAGGGCTCTGTCCAACATTGAATCCCAATGAATGAGCGCATGCGCTCTGTTAGAGATTAAATAGTTATGTGCCGTACACTAAATAAGTGCACAAATGTTATATATTACTCAATTTATTTATATTAACGTGTTGATTATATATAAAATATACACAAAATTCATTTATATTTAAAATAGGAATATTTATATCGGATATAAATATGAATAGTTATCTTTTTATCTACTTTTTTAATATCTTATTTGATATTTCAAATTAACTCCATGCATGTTGAAGAGGAGTGGAAGAAATTGAGAAAGAGAGAGGAATATACCATTATACATTCATATGGAAAAGCGTAAGAAGTTATATTTCTGTTGTAAGTCCACTTTCCAACACACCCCTATTTTTTAGGGGAGACTGTTTAAAGCATTGGGAGCTTCTTTATAAGTTGCTATGAAGGCTTCGAATACACTTAGAGCATGTGTGCATGTGGATACTGTTACTCAACCCCTAGTTAGTCTTTCATTCAGTAATTATGTGCTTATTATTTCCATTGATATTTTTGAAGAATTTGCTCCTGAATCAGACCATGGCTAAAATATAGTGACTGATCCCTCTTTTAAAATTTGGATGTTTTTGAACCAATTTCTGCAGATTTGAGCTTTCAATTGCCACAACAAAACAGAATCTTTATATATGCACAGAAATCACATTATCTCCAATTCAAACAAGTATCTTTTGCATCATTTACATTCATGATCAAATATTGGGACATAGCGTGGTGCCAAAGTGCTCACTATTAACTCAAATTCTTTTCTGGATTGATAAAATAACACAAATATTTCAGAAGAAGTAAACCAAATGAAGAAATAGCAAAGAAATAATAGTCCGTTGAGAGTAAAAAAAAATTACAAATTTATCGTTAGAATGAATAAATGTATCTAATAAAATGTTAATTTAGTGAATGGATATTTGCTAGGCATGCGAAATAATTCATCTTGTTTGCAAAGGTGGTCGCTACAAGGCAAATAGCCACAAGTCAACTTATATAATATCAACAAACTGTGTTACATTTGTATCGTTATTTTATTTATTTCTCCTCGTACACAAAAATTTTTATACCTCCCAGACTTCAAACTGAATTCAAAAGTTTTGTGAGATAGTAAAATTTTGTCGATATTTCTGATACTTTGTTGCTGGAATTGATATTGAATTTTTTTAGAAGGATGTATTTCTGGACTGGACAATTATTATGAGAATAGAGGATATCAGTCAAAAATATTTATTCACTTCAATATCACTATGACGTTTCGAATTCAATCAATTAATCCTAAAGGTAATAATTTATTTTTAAGGTATCAATACAGGGTGTGAAAGATAAACGAGCTACCTCGAATAACCTCTATGCTATTGAAGATACAATAAAATACTATGGAACAATCTTATGCAGGATCCATGCGGACATCCAATTATAGAAGAAAATATTTTTTTAAACCAGTGGCTCTCAAGCTACAACACAAAGTTACATTTTTTCAAATGAGATGCTATATATTTTTTAAGCTCATTTTGTCTATTACAATTCCAATACACATCTTAATATTAAGCCATCAACTAATTGATTATTTCTAGAAATATTAGTTTTTTTTTCAATAACATGGCAAAATATGAACCGCAAACTATGAAAAGTAAATTGTGTTTTTATTGTAGATTGAGTATTTTCCATCTAATTTGTAGTTAATTGGAAAGTTCTGATGGAATCATTTTAGAAGCGCCAATGAGTTGATTCTTGATTAACTTGTTAATAAATTATAAGCTGAGTAGAAAAGAGATTAAGTATTCAATATTCTCACGCAATTTTTTAGCTTCATTAGCAATATAAATAATTAGCCTCTTTCTATAGGGAGATGAATAACATTCCTAAGCACCAAACGAATTTAAGATGCGTTTTGAATGATTATAATGTGCCAATTTGGCTTTCGGTTATTTTCTTTCAGGTATCGGATTTCAATTTCCATGCCGGCTTAGATCGGTAAGATAATTTGGGTTAATTTAATTTTATTTTATTATTTACTTTTTTATATACAGGATGTAACAGCTAAACGAGCTACCTGGAATAACTTTTATGTTATTAAAGATACAATAAGATACTACAAAACAACCAAGAGGGACATCCAATTATGGAACACAATATTTTTTTAAACCAGTGGCTCTCAAGCTACAACTCAAAGTTATATTTTTTTAAATGAGATACTATATATTCTTTGCTCCTTTTTGATATGATATTTTTTTCTGAATTCAGCCATGTATTCGTTTTATACCCTTACATGATGAAAATATTAGGAAAAATGCGATTGAAATTTGAATAAATTTTATTTTCATAGCTATTTTTTAGTAGGCTATGAGCAATTGAGCTACATAAATACATTAAATTATTTGTTAATGACTTTATAAATAGTGTTCTAGCTGATTTCCATCTCTTTTAAACATAATTCAAATCTTTTCAAAACTGATGCAAAAGTAGCATTATTAATTTCTTCCGGTGTTAGAGTAGCACACGCATCTCCTAGGCGATTCATCAAATTATCTTTTGTTGTTACTAGTGTAGGGAACACTTTACAGCAATTTGCAACAATAGGAGTTATGCATTAAATAATTCAAATTGAAAGATACCAGATTTTGTTTCTCATAGCCTACTGAAAAATAACTATGAAAATAAAGTTTATTTAATTTTTGATAGCATTTTTCTCAACATTTTTATCATGTAAGTGTATAAAACGAATACATGGTTAAATACAGAAAAAAAAACTCTATTGAACGAACCTAAAAATATAGAGCATCTCATTTGAAAAAATGTAACTTGTTGTAGCTTGAGAACTGCTGACTTAAAAAAAATATTCTGTTCCATAATTGAGTGTTCCTCTTGATCCTGCATAAGATTGTTTCATAGTATTTTATTGTATCTTTAATAACATAGAAGTTGTTCGAGGTAGCTCGTTTAGCTGTTACACTCTGTAAATATTTCGCGATTAGTTTTCATAGTTTTCAATTCATATTTCAATTTTTAGTTTAAATAGTAGCGTGATATTTGTTTATGTTTTTTAATTATATTGTGGTACAGAATATTCGTTGTTAGTTGTCACTACGGTGATAGCGATAGGCGCAGTGGCGCGACACATTTTCGGCAGGTCATTGTTTGGTTACCACTAGTTTTTTTTTTTTGTGGGCTCTTGATTGAAGACAGTTTTTTGTTGATTAGTAAAATAATGTGACTCAAGTTGAGGCAAGTCCGCCAATTCAATTTTAGCTTTGTCGCTGCTTCCATAGTTCTTCGAGAGTGGAAAGGTAATAACAGCACTTTACAATTTATGTTTGTTTTCCTTTTAACTCGATGAATGAACAGAAAAATGACAATAATAACTCTTTGAATGATAATGCACCGCAATTTCATCGGTATTCTTTCTTGAATATTTAAACATGAAAAATAGTCACGCACGTAGCTTGTAATTGTACTTTAAAATATAAGCTCAAAAGCCGCGTATCACATCAAATGTAATGAGTTCTTCATACTATTTTGTTTGTTTCGGCCCTCATTTGATTGTTTTCTTCATTATTTTTATTGCTATTAGCATGGTTGTGGTGAAGTTTGCACATCATGGATCTTCAAGTCTTTTATCGCAGCAAGGTTTTTTTTTTCTACCGTTATTTAGAAATTTTTCCCGTTACTTTAGAATTATTTAATAAAGAAGCATGTAAAAGCAACGGTTTATAACTTGAAAGCTCTGGACTTGATGTCAGCTTGCTGTTACGTCAAAAGTGTATTCGCATTGTAGTGAGTTTTAGTTCCGTAATTTTAATTTAATCTCTCTTGCTTTTTTTTATTATGGAATAACCTGAATTTATCTACTTCCTTAGAACACTTTCTTAGCTGCGAACTTTTGAGTAAATATCTTTTTGTAGGATTTTTTTATCAAAAGATTGCACTAGGCAATTACTACAGTTTTTTTAAGGACGATTAAATTAGATCACATAATTGTTTTGTAGAGCTTTGTTTATTTACTAACGGAGATAGGAAAAGAAATAAGTCTACTTCTCATTGCAAAATGCTTAATAAAATTCTTATTTTCCAATGTTAAAACGCTTGCTATTATGCTCTGCGCTCTGCCCCCGCGTGTCAGCCTTCGCTGATGTCGAGCGCAAGCGCAGTTCGTTATATTTCGTTTAATGTACCGTTTTCGGTCGAAGATGGCCAAACACAAAGCTGCCGAAGATAAGGTAAAAAAAAATTGATGGTGTTGGAAGACTTCTAGAAAAATTATCTTATATATGTGCGCTTTATCATATTTACGACAATATATTTTAGTGAAAATATGAATATATTCTTATTGTAACATTTAATATTACATCGAACAGAAATTGTTTCAGTCGAAATCTCGATGAGTAGTTTGTACATAAATAACAGAATAGATATATAACTTGATCCTTTTTATTAAATAGAAACGTAAGTATTTTAGTCCAATATGTTTCAATTAAATTTCTAGGTTTTTGAGCTGTTTTATTGTTCCTTTTACGCTATTCATATTTTCTTTTTGAAACTAGCTTCAATGGATAGGAAATAAAAGAATAGAATTCATGATTCTGAGGATTGAGTTACAAATTTATAGTAAACATTCTAATGCCGATGAACCTTCTTCTTTTTATTCACATTCGTAAATATTTTCAAACATGACCTTTTATTTCTTATACTTTTCACAATTTATCGTACCCTCAAGATGCGTCAGTCTGTATTTATTTTCTGGACGCCTATACAAACAATTCTACTCCCAAATAAACATTTTTCGCGACAGTTTCCACAAATGGACACATTTTTATTACATGATACGTTGTTTTGTGCACTTAGAAAAAATAAACACATGTTTTGAAATACAGGAAAAAATTATTATGGAATATAGGGGCAACTTGTTTTCAGAAATTTGTTTATGATTCTTCTGTAGCGAAATTCAGGATTTGTTGTGTAATGTGGAGCAATCATCCCGATTTAATTACTGAAAAAAGACGTAATAATTTTTTTGAATGTGGCTATCCCTGTTTTTCTGTTGTTTTATGAGAGAATATTTGAATAAATAGATATTTATTCCGATCAAAGTGAAATTCCTGAAAAGCTACTTTTCGAGATAATTGAGACTGGAGCTATTAAATCTGAAACTTCGAATTCTGCTATAAGTTTTTTGATTAAGTAGAACATTAATTATTAACTATTTTGTGTCCGACCAAAGGTAAATTAATTCGTTAGCCGAAGCCGATGTTCAACAGTCGTCGTCTTCTTTATCTGAAGTCAAAGCTGAAGCAACTGAAAAAGAATATTTATTTGACAAAACATTGTAATAAAATTGTTATTCTTCCAATGACAAACTATTCGATAAATCTGTTGTGATATTTCGTTCGTTCAAGAAGCGAATCGCTTGATTGGATGCCATCTCCGGCTTCGACCAAAATCTTGTCCTTTTTACAGTATCTCGAACGACAAAACTAAAAATTCACAGCACATTGATACACCCAGTAATAGAGTACGGCTGCAAAACATGGACGCTATCCGTAGTAAATACAGAAACCTAAGAATATTTGAAAGAAGAATACTTAGGAAGATATTTGGACCAATAAGAGAAGCTAAACAATTTTGCTGAACGAGACTATAATAAGATATATAAATGCGGAAAGGATTAGATGGATTGGACACGTGACGAGAGTAGGGCGAGAGAAAATACTAAAGGAAAAATTATATCCCAGAAGAAGACAAGGTGCACCAAGAACAAAGTGGACGGGCTAGATGGAAGAAAATCTCAGTGCAAGAGAGATTAATAGATGGCAAAAGATGGCCAAAGAACGAATGAATGAGAGAAGGTTGTGGGGGAAGTTAAGTGCTAATAAAGAAGAAGAATACAGAGACTATGCAGAAAATCAAGGAATCAGTGTGGTACCTGAGAGACTTGCGGTAAATCTATTCTAACCACAATATAATACGTTGGAATCGCTATGAAATTATGACCCTATATCAAATTTTATCTCGGTTGATCAAATGCTGACTCTGCTATCATGAAAGATTACACAGACAGGATGATCATCTGAGGGGAATATATTTGTAGTTTTTTGAAAGAAAATTAAATACATCCGCTTATTTTGTCACTGCTACTCAAAATTGATCCCACATAATAAATAAATTTATTTTTGAAATGAAAATACCTGAGAATTCTTATTCTGCAGTGATTTATAAAATTTTAATTCGTGAAAAATTCAATTATATTGCTGAATTCATCTGCTATAAATATTTTAACATCAAACGATTCTGGAACTTTTCAGTTTGTTCAATTTATTCTGTTCGGTGTAACAAAATGAAAATGATTTCAGAAATTGAATTGAAATATTTGCAATGAAATTATTTAGTTACAAATCCAGATTTTGAACTAAAATTTTGTGCAATTCGGGTTTTGAGGGAATCCTTAGATTTTCATAGGCAGAGATCATATTCTGATTTTTTAATTTTATTAATATGTAGCATTACAATCTGCCTCGCAGATCTATGGCTTGAGTTTCGCAGCTTGATGGCCTACCTGGCATGTCTTTCTTCATCCCGGTTATTACTAAAAAAATATTTCTAGAGTAATCGAATGAAACATTTTTTTGTAGAATCATGAAGAAATTGTGGAAATGCTTTCTTCAAAACTTGGTTTCATTGAATTTTTATTGATTAAACAGTGTAGTGATTGTTTTATTTCAGTATGTTACAGACAATTGTTATAGGCAACTTATACAGCGCTATGCGCTGACTTGTCTATATTGTGTTCTTTTTCTATCGCATATCACAAATATGTATATATGAAATTTAAAGAATGAGTAGCTTAAAACCATTCTCTTATTTCTGTTTTGTAGTTGTACGTTTGTGTTTTGTAATTCCATTTTGTTGCGTTAATAGTGTCCTTAGCTTCCTAGTCGGCTTTTTTATTTTCGCTTATTCTTGAATGCCCAGGTGTTCAAATGAGCATTATTTTATTGCTTAGTTGTGTCTGGATGTGATATATTATATATTTTAAATTTGTTGAGTGCAGTATAGCTATTCCAAGTATAAATCCAATGTTTTTATACAATTTATCTCCAAGAATAACAACCAAATAATTGATTATTGTCCAGTCTATGTAAAAATTGGATAAAATTTTCTTCCATGAAGCCTGTATCGAGAATTGATTAGAGTTTGACAGCAATCTATATACCAGAAATAAGGTTATAAACTGAGTATCATTTTACCGGATTGACTTATAATTTCTGCAAAAAACAGCTAAACAATTATTGTGATTCATTTCTCTCGCTGTTTTCTCTTTCACAATTCTTCTTTGAGATTAATTTGGTGATCAAAAGTAATAGTTCATTTTAAGTGCTTTTATATTTCCTTTGAAAACTTTTTTTAGGATTCTTCATGACTTTTAAGTATAAAAAAATTATATTACAACAGTTTTGTTGTTCCGTTTGTATTTGAAGAGTTATTAAAATTTCTCCAGTGGAAGATAAATTATTTATAATCCTGGAAATAATTGGAAGAATACCGAAGAGGAAAACTGAAGGCATCTTTATATATTTCCTCTGTACGGGAAGAGATATCGGCATAAAGTTTTGTGTATTTAAAGCACGGGATCTGAATTTTACAAATGTTGAATTGAACTGTGTGAGAAATGCGATGCGAATCACAGCATTGATCAGTTTTAACATCCAGTTGGCATCGCACTGAATAATCTTATATCAGTGGCGCAGTCGATAGGAAGGTCAATCTGACCTACTCTGACATTTCGTGCTTTTAGGGTTCCTCTTCCTTGAAAGATAAATGTTAGACAGCTTATAGTCTGTCTTGTCCGTCTTTTCTTGTATATATGCACTTAACCCCAGAGTCCGTCTCTCAAAAATATTTTTCCTCTATATTTGAAGGTAGAAATGAGTATTATTATTGTTAATTGGGAACAGATCCACTAATGTTTGATAAATTTGGCTGGAAGTTGACAGATTTGCCTGTTCACATCTTTACAGCTCTTGTAGAAAAGTGGAATTTTGCTTTGCAATTGAGAGACGGAATGATGCATTTTTTCCTTTGGGGGAAGGTTTCTATTTTATTCTTTATTCTAGCTGTACTCCTCCGAGACAACAATCTAGATATCTGATTAGTTTCTAAAAATATTACTTTTCTAGTGTCTTTTCTCCCTCGAGTGCTATAATTCTTTCGCTTGCGGCTTGGGGAATAAAAAGACACATTTGGAAAAGATGCATCACTCTTCGCGAACAAATAAGTTGAATTCTTATTCCTAATCTTCAAATTAGAGAATATAAGCTTCAAGAGAAATGTAAGACGTGTTGGAAAGAAAATTTAGTATTTTAGAAGATGGCATTATAAACTGTTTTGAGTGATGAGATAAATACCTGTTACAAACTTTATATTCACAAAATCTGCACTATGATAGCCTAGTGAGCGTACAAGAAAAATCCACTAAATTCACCAAACAATAATTCTAAGAAATCCTGATTTTTTTTTGGGTGCTATGCTAGATGTCATGGTTTATCCCAATTTCATAATCATCTTTGAAATAGTATATCAATAGAATAATAGTTTTCACAGCATTATGTTCCATGAATCCATGCTTAATTTCAACAGAATCGTCTAAAAGTGGACTTGTCTATATTGCTACCCATAAAAAAGTTCACTATACCACTGAAAGCTTGGAACAAAATGCAAACAATAAGTTACTGAAACCTTTGATACCGAGCAAAAATTTAATATCAAATATAATCATTGCAGTGTAATTTGTGACTATGAAATTCAGTGAAATAATGATGAGGAATAGAATATTTGAAAATGTCGTATTTATTTAAAGCCTTTCTGGCTTCATCCGCTGCCACTGATCAGTGCGATGTGCAAATAGAAGCGCAAAGCGCAGTTGGCAGGCTATAATCCTGCAGGATTTATTTGGCTGCCACCATTAGCTAATCATCATTAAATTTTCTGTCAAAGAACAATTAAAATTTATTTACGAGAGAAAACACAGGAATATACGTGCCATGGTTCGAATCAGCGAATGAATACCGAAGAGGAAATCAACATCAACTTGCTTTTCGATTGTTGAACATCGCATGATCAATTTCGAAGATCAGGGGCGTAGGTAGTAACCAATTTGTTATATTTGTAAATGAAAATGTGAAGACGTATCAAAATGAAGATACGTTATCCAATTAATTATAAAATAGGCGTTCTTGGCACATGATCCAAGACAACTCTCATTTCAATTATGTCACAGGAGTTGCATGAATTTATCTCTTCATAGTCTGATTCTATGCACTATGATCTATACGAAAATATTCTCTTCATCCCTTAAAACTCTCAATTAGAGGGTTAAATGAATTAATAAATATGCTATGAAATTAAGCGAGAACTAGGGCCTCTATTTAAATTTGTTATAGCAGATTCGGTTTCTAGAGGCACGCATAACAGAATTTTTTCAATTTTTATTATTAATTTCGAAAACGTAGGCTCTAGGCTTCGTGTTTTTTCAAGTAAAAAAGGATTTTCTCTCTAATTCTGGTATACAAGTTCTCTATGGATCTATTCCTTGATATATAGAGTAGAATCAATTCTAGAAAAATATTTAAGAGATAAATAATCCCTTCAAATTATTAAAGTATACATATTTTAAAAACTTGAAAAATTTGAATTTTTCTCTTCATTTTCTGATTGTATGGACCTTCTATACGAAAATATATTTTTCATCTTTTGAAACTCTCAATTAGAGGGTTAAATAAACTTATAAATATGTCACGAAATTGGCCTAAAAACGATATAAAATGCGAATTATGCAAGAATAGAAGCCCCTTTGGATTGCAAATCCAGATTTAAGAGGGTCGAATCAAAGAGAAGACATGCGTAACACAATTTTTTTAATTTTTATTATTAATTTCCAAAACATGGTCTGGGCTTAGCGTTTTTTCAAGTGAAAAGGACTTCCTCTCGGATTCTGTTAAAATTTTGTATACAGGCTCTTTATAGATCTATTTCTTAATAAAAAAAGTTGAATCAATTTTTAAAAATATATAAGGGATAAAACATCCCCTCAAATTATTAGACGACACATATTTTGAAGACTGTTGGGAAATTTGAATTTATCTCTACATATTTTGACTGTATGGACCATTGTCTATACGAAAATATACTTTTTACCCCTGAAAACTTCCAATTAGGGGGTTAGATAAATTTATAAATATATCATAAAATTGGCCTTAAAATGAAATTTAAAATGCGAGTTATGCTAGAACTACAGCCCCTATTTAAATTTTGATTGCAGATTCGGATCCTAGAGGGTCGAATTAAACGGATGACATGCGTAGCAGAATTTAAAAAAAATTTATTATCTATTTCGAGAACGTGGACTTGGCTTGGTGCTTTTTCAAGCAAACAGGAACTTTCTCTCTGATTTTGTTGAAATTCTAAATACAGGCTTTCCAAGGATCTATTTTTTGATAAATAGTGTCAAATCAATTTTTAAAAAATTCTTAAGGTATGGAATATCCCCTAAAATTGCCAAAGGGCACATAATTTGAAAAGTAGAGACAGATTTAGATTGAATTCCTTATATTTTGATTGTATGGACCTTGATCTGTACAAAAATATACTTTTTGTCCCTAAAAACTCTCAATTAAAGGGTTAAATAAACTTAAAAATGTCATGAAATTGGCTTACAAACGACATATAAAATGCGAATTATGTGGGAAATAGAGCTACTATTTGAATTTGGATTCAGATTCTAGAGGATCGAATTAAAAAGATGTCATGCGTAGCAGAGATTTTAAATTTTTATCAATCATTTCGAAAACGTGGACTCTAGGCTTTGTGCTTTTTTAAGCAAAAGGAGATTTTCTCTCAGATTTTGTTAAAATTCTGTATACAGGCTCTTAAAGAATCTATTTTTTGATGAATTGAGTCAAATAAATTAGAAAAATTTTTCAAGGGATGAAACATTCCCTCATATTATCAAAGGGTATATATTTTGGAAACTATTGGGAAATATGAATTTATCTCTTCATGTTCAGATTGTATAGAGCTTGATCTATACAAAAATATAATTTTTATCTCTAAGAACTCCCAATTAGAGGGTTAAATAGTCTAATAAATGTGTCATGAAATTGGCCTAAGAACTCCTATTTGAATTTGGATTGCAGATTTGGATTCTCGGGGGTCAAATTAAGGAGATGACATGTGTAAATATTTTTTTACACCTGGGTATATCCATTGAATAAAAAAAAAACATCAAAATTCGTTATTGCGATAACGAGATCGTGTATATAATTCTTTTAGTATATTTTATATCCAATATAATTAACTATTTAGAAGTCCAGATTTAGATCACCGTTTTGATTCAATTAATCCGACTGCAGCTGACAGTACATTAATTATTTTATTTCTGACAGATCTAAATGTATTGCGGCAAGACATTCATTTCTGTCAAGTCCTTCATTTTATATTGAATAAAATTAGATCGCCTAAAAAAATTGAAGGCACCGTTGATTCATTTGAATTATAAATGTTAACTGATTTCAATTACAGATTATTCCATTTATCAAGATTCTAATAATTGTCCTTAATATTCAAATTGTGGAATCGGTCAAGCTGGGATATATAGAAATTTGGGAAAGACAAACGAAAACTAGACTTTTCTTATTATTTAATTGAGTAATACTGATTCTTGAAACGTACCTATTTTGAATATATATTGAATTATTCATATTTCATTGACTTAATATCCTTGTGTATAATTATAGAAGATATCTAGGTATTAAATATCGATTAGAAGTCATCATGTCGAATGAGACATTAGTATTGTTTGTCGTTATTTCGATTCCATATTGCTTATTCAAGAGTGCTTACCAATTTAACAACCATACAAATAGACAGAATTAATTGAGCATCATAACAAGATTACTATTCTAGAACACATCTACCTATCTAGTTACAAATGCACTACAATATTAGTGGAACAGGTATCCCGGTACCAACTGCAGAATGATTTTTTGTTTCCGGAATACTTATTCAAGGGCTTCCCGTTATCAAAGAGGAGCTCTACAAAGAACACCACGATTTATTTTGACTGAAGACAAAATTATTATTTCAAAAATTGTTGTGCTCATCTAAAATGGAAAAATAGTTTAACTGTAGAATTATGTACTGTCAAAAAATTAATTACAGTCGCATAAAATTCTTAGAGAGAATAGTGAGCACCTTGATTTATTTTTATATCTAGCCTGACATGAAAAATGCTATTCTTCTCCCACAATTAAGAAACGATTGTTTCACAATCTTACCTTGGGTAAGAGAATTTTACTTTATTTTCCATTCTAGTAGTGAACCAGTAACACAGCAATCTAGCTATCTGATTAGTTTCTGAAAATATTACTTCTCTAGTGTCTCTTTTCTCTAGAGTGCTTTGTATCTTCCGCTTGCGGCTCGGGGAATAAATAGACGTATTGGGAAGGAATCTCTTACTTTCTCCTTGTCAGTACAAACAACTTAGCTTTGATTCTTATTTTCATTCAACTTTTGAATATAATCGGTAGAAATTAGTAACTAGAATAGAACAAAGAGCTCTGACATTTTCGACCACTAATTTTTGGGGCTCCGAATTTCAATCGGTGAAAATGCAACTCTTATAGGATCACTTTGTTATTCGTCTGTATGTTCGATTGTGAAAATCTTTTTTTCAGGAACAGGAAAAGGTGTCAGATTCAAATTCATGTCAAATACTGACGTCTATGATCTCTAAAGTCAATACGATTAAGAGATACGGTCATCCATGTCACATATTTTGTTACTCGCAAACCCACTCTTGAAAACCTATAGGGTATTTTTCGTTGTCCTTAAAACATGAAATTTGACAAGAGGCAAGTTTTTATAGTACAAGTAAAAAAGTTCAAAAATTGTTAATTTGTTATTATATCACATGAAAAAACATGTTTTCTTCTATCGTTTGAATAAGACGCCAGATTGTATCACTACACTATATACAAAAGTAGTCGGGGATATACCGTTTGAGCGCGGCGGTCAGTTTTGTCCTAATCTCATAGACCATTTGAGCATTTTTCTTTTAATCCCTATATATTGTTTGAGCCAAGTTTATTACTTTGATCTTTTGATCCCAAATAAAAGTATCTTCTCTAAATGCCAGAATTTGTGAGTTAATATAATAAACAAATTGGATAATAATTCATTTTATTTTATCATAAACAAATAACGACTGATAAAAACTATATAAGTAGAAAGAATGTAACATATTCATAATTATTTACACTTTCTTACAACATAATTCATTTTATTGAAAACTCGTCATATATACATATTTACATTTTACTAAATTTAATTAAATTAGAAGTCATCATTTACATAAGTATATATGTATATTATTTTTTCGAAAAATAATTACTAATAGCTTTTACAAAATAAATTCTTTTTATATTCCTTTTTCTGTATAATTCTTTTGAATTATAATTATATTCTTTCCTTTTCAAAGATTTAATGTTGGTCATGAAATATGTACCTAATAGTAAACAATAATAATGAATGAATATTAATGAGAATGTTATATTTTGGTGTCAATTCATATACTTACCCCTACATTATTCATTCACAAAAAAAGTCCAATTTAGAGGTTTTTCTTTCATTATTCTTACGTGATTGGTTCATTTCGGCTATCTGCATTGTACGTTAAAGATTTTACATTTTACTTACTATCTTTGTTTATGGTTTATCCAATAACCTATTAAGCTTCCGCCGTGCTCAAGTAGTACATAGGAATTACGGAAGATCTTGCTATATGGATTAAAAATTTGACTGCCGTGCTCAAACGGTCTATGCCCAAGTAGTCAATATCCAGATTTTATACGAACTAGTTTAAATATTCACTAAGAATATAGATTTGTTATTGCTAATCAAAGACATGAATACATTTTTTTGCTTCACATAGAAATATAAGGCTTTAAATTCAGGAGTTTAGTGGAAGAAATAGATCACTTCTGATGTTTAGAAGATCCTTCTTGTTTGTCTCCTCTTATCTAAAGGAGAGCCGAGATATTTTTATTTGAATAAACTTCGTATGGTGCCTATATTCTGCACATTAATAAGTTCTGACATCACATTGTGAGATATGGGCATTTTGCTGATGAAGTGTAGAATCATCAATATGTAACTTCATTGATCATTCTAAATAACCCATGGAACATTGGAGTAAATAATTTCTCAAAAACAATTCACACAAATTTCTGCCAAGAAATTATTATTATCAGTTAATTATCAGGAACTTTAATTCAAATTGACGTTACTGATTGGTTAGCAGATGAATATTCTCTTGCTCGGCGACACTAATGCGTATGAATATATTTATTTACAATACAAAATCGCAAATGGATAATTCATTTACACAATTTTGCACACCAACATTCAATCAGTAATATCATTATTATCAATGCTATCTAATTTAGTTTTGAATTGAAGCCGATTCACAAAGTTAATTAAATTTTATGTAAAATAATCCTATTTGCACTACTGTTGGAATAACTCGACTTCCGATGGAAAAACGTGTACATAATGAATGTAAAAAAGATCATGAATACAAGTAAGAAGATACGGAGAAGAAAAGAAACCAAAAAACATAAATCCGTTTCTTTGCACGATCTTTTTACGAGGGCAAATTAATTTTTATTTGAGATGTTTTTTTAATAATTATAGGATAATAAATATTATGAAGTGGTATACTTCAACAGAAGCATTGCAACTGTCTAGGTTTAGTACAGGTGCATATTTCATGCTTCGATCGTTGTCCATTTCAATATTGAGGTAAGGTTTATGGCTCAGCACATAAAATTTTCTTATTTGCTTTTCAATATCGAGAAAGTGATACAGGAAATTTTTAATCAAATATTGATCTTTCTTAAGGCAGAAATTCAATTTATATTCTTTATTTGCAAATTTGAAATAGGCAATTCATCAAGTTTCAAAACATAATATAATATGCAGATTGAGAGAAACATCAAAGCAGAATGATGGTTAATGAACTCTTACTCTCTACAGGAAATTCAGAGCAATGCATTATTATTATTTTTAATTGATGTGTAAACTTATGAGAAAATTAAACGGTTCTCTTGGATCGTCCTCTCTGGGCATATTAACAAGTAGTATGAAGCGCCCCTTTACATATGTACCACGAATTATCTTGCTAATTGTATAATTAGAAACTTTGAACCTGTGATAAAATAATTCATACTGAACATATTAATTTATACTTTTCTGCATATCGGGTTTACTGCTTATACCTCATGCTGCATTTTTCAGAGTAATTTTAGAAAAAAATCGATTTTTTTTCGATGAAACGTCAACTGAACGTTTTTTACTTCCAAGTTCTATCACCATATGAATGCGTGTCTTAATTTAATTTTTATGAGAATTTATATATGTACCGATTCATTCAAATTGATAGTGAAATTTGAATGTCAATTTGTGCTGTGTATTTCTTTGGTTCCTAGAAGGAAATTCCTGCTTTTCAAAAAACTTCATTATAATTACTTCACTTTAGTGTGGAATGATACCTACTCATCATAGAATCTTGTAGTATACAATATTTACTAATACTCCAAATAAAAAATTATATAAGAAATTCTCATGTTTTCTTACAGAAGACAAAAACAGTTCTCTTGAACTTAAGCTCTATGTATCGTGAAAACTCCACTAGTCCTTTGCTATCACATTATCTTAGAAAACAGGATAAGCTATATATTATCACGCTACGTCATCAAGCGACCGAGTAGTGGAAAAAAATTGTCGCGTATCCGGAAAAGGACCGCTGCTCACAACCGAAAATCAGAAAGAAGAAATCGTGTTGCTTCTGTAAAAGGGAAAAAGAGGCAGAAATAATCGGAACATTATATGTTTTGCTCCTCCACTGACTACTAGCGGAAAAAAATTCTTTTCGCTTGTTCTACATTTGTTATGAAGATTATTAAAAAGTTATTTGTAGCCTCATGGAACTGAAGGCGAAAATTATCAAATACAAATAGATTTTGAGTTATTATTGCATTTACAATCATTTTTAAGATTTGAATATTTAGATTGTTAGCAACAGCCTCGAAAGAGAATATCTGCTGATGGTGGGGCTCTGTGTGCGTTAGTGATATTTGCGTGGATGTTTGTTTCAAAGATTGCAAAATTAAGTGGTTTTGATGTATGAAAGTGAATACTTAAAGTGGTTATAAAAGTGCGAAATGTGTTTGTAAATATACTAGAAGATATCGAATGCGGAATGAATTGATGTATAAAACGTAATATTGGAAATATTGTGGTTGGATGGGTAGCAATATATGTTAATCAGACATGTGAGACGAATGCCGAATGGAATGCTTTAGATAGAATACAGGGTGTAATAGAAATGAATACATCAAGTTCAACTAGTTATAGAATTCATCGAGAGCCAAAATATTTCTCAATAACTTTTTTCTGAGTTCTCAATTTTTTCAGCATTTTTACCTCCTCATGATTTAAGGTGCTTACATGATTATTTGATACAGTAGCAGTAACAGAACAAATGATCTAGAGATATGTGAGCTGTCAACTCGATTAAAAATTATCACAAAAATTTAAACCTGTGAAAATGTCTGCAGTCATGCAGCCGTATGATGTTTAGGAAAATGCTCTAATGGACCCATCAAATTTATTTGGAACGCTTTCCAAATTGTCATGCTCCACTGTGAATAAAATTATTGTGGTTAGGTTAACGTAAATCAAAGATCTTGTCTACTCATACATAATGATGAAAATATTATGGGGAATTTAGAACTTATTGTTTTTCGGGAACGCAAAACTGCAGATAAGATGACTAAAATAAGTTAAGCTGCATATAGAAACGTGAATATGTATACACGTTCTTTCTCATATTATTACAAACTTGACATTTGGATCGTTTCAATAATAAATGCCCCATGAAATGATCTGCTAAACAAATAAAACGTTCATAATATTGCATCTAATATTTCAGAAAACAGTCAATTCACCTACCAAATTTAAGTTATGCGGTTTCCGTTCTATGAGAGAAGAAGCTTCCAGAATTGTGACAATATTATCCATCGAATTCATTGAATTGAATATTTCAAAATTAAATTTTATTTAATATTTCACTGTTTTCTTTGAATGAGGGGGCAATGTTCCAAAATAATTTGAAAATGGTCCTTTATTTCCCGGTCTTTTTTATTTGAACGTTTCGAACGATTATATTATCGTCCATCATCAGCACTTGATCAGTGTAAATATTGAATTGAAAATTTAAAAATTGAACACAACAGTGCAAGGCACATGTTGTTAAGGAAATATGCAGAGCTACATAATTAGAAAGCCACCAACAACTAAGATTGGCGAAGAACTGACTTCATAATCTAATTCAAAGATCCACAATGTTTTTAAATGAATTTCTTCATTTTCTCTTGATGTTTGAGAATGGCAGTTAGTTTATTCACCGCATAGATGACGGCACAGATTTATTTTTTTTTTTCTTAAACTGTTATTTCTCATTGTGTAATGCACTTGCACAGACGATCATTTATATGAAATGTACTAACTATCTGAAAAACTACGTGAAATCTCTAAATAGAGACCAATTCATTTGACAGTGAGATATGAATAAGTCTAATAGATCGAAGGGTTGATTTCAATGATAAATTTAACATATCTTGCAGAATATGCAAAAATAGAATTACCAAAGTAAGACTAGATCTCGGTGTATTACCGAAATGCGAATATTATTTCCGTTCAAAACGAATGATTGACATGACTAGGATTGTTCAAAGTCACAAAATATTGAAAACAATCGATAGCTGTCATTTTTTCAACAAATTTCAAACATTCAGAACAAACCATTAGCGCACGGTATTTTTTTAAATTGAATTTCAAATAATTTTTACTGGATATCCAGGAGACTTACAGGAAAAGGTTATCATCAAAAATTGTTGACAAGTTCTATAACTGATTGAAATTATTGTACTTGTTTTTGTTACATCATGTATATGTGAGAAAGATACGAGTGAACAATTGCAGGGACGTTTAGTGTGCAGATGAATGAATATGATTGTTGGTTTGTATATTCATGATTTTCTATAGTGTAAAATAGTGTGACTTCGGATTTGAATCTGAAGAATCATAATTCACACCGATGCCTCGTTTTTCAAGATTTTTTTTCATGTTTTGAACTCTTTTGGATGTATTAAATCTTTAGAAATTGTTGTATTACAAGTGCAATACTGTTTTTGATATTGAGTGAAGTCGAGACACATATAGCTTTGGAAATTATTGGGCTTAAATAGACATACTACATTTCAGCATAAAATATCTCTATTTATTTTTTTTTGCTTTTGGACCTTGAAACAGCTAATCAGGATAAATATTCCAACTTTCGAATGATAAGTCAAGAGAAAGATAATCTGAATTACGGATTGAATGCTCGAATAATTTACTGTTGCATTGCATTGAACAACATTTTGTGTTAAGCCAAACAACAAATTAATAAAATGTTTCTTAGATGATCAAAATCGCCCAAACGCCTAGATTTTTGGCTGAAAAACAATTTGGATATAGACAGAGTGTCCCACGAATTGACAGACATTGCTTTAGGATGTATTCCATGAATAATTTCAAGTTTAAAATATCCTGAACATTTGTTCCTTGTCTCTTGGTCAAGCACTATACTCTTCATATTAATTTTGTTACTCATACATTCTCACTCATTTGAGTTGAAATTATTTGCAATGCCCTGTTTTAATGTTCTGTATAGCGATCAATTCGGCACAAAAGCTCCATTTTCGTTTGTTTTGAAACAGCAATAAATGTTGTTCGGAAAATACCCTCGATAAAATTTGGCTTTTAATTCAGCTGTATTTATATTTTGTTTCCCCGGATAAAAATATTTGAAGCTGAAAATAGGGGTGCTTTCTCCCCCATAAATTTCATTGAGAGTCCCACTGAGCCTCACGTCAGAATTTAAGTATGAAAGAGCCGAATCTCATCGATGAAAAATCCAATGTTGAATAATAATGCCAAAATGGAAGAGTATTTAGTTGGACTCATAAAAGGGTAAGACTCACTTAGATGTGGTTTCATGAACCGTCAAACCGTGAAATTCGTTCAAGTAGGTAAATGTGTATCAAGTGAAGGAAAATCGACGAGTCTCGGAGCCACTCTTTGCATCGGCTAGCTGGAGCGAAATAAGAACGCTTCAACCCAAGCGAAAGTTAAGAAATGAGTGGTGCTTGAGACGAACCAAATTTAAAATATTAAATCTGGAATCTAGAAACGCAAATGCTCTTGGTCTTATACTTTGACTACTTTTTATCTATAGAGGAAGCTTTCATTTTACAAAGATTCCTGCAATTTTATTCACCGCTCTCTGGTATTACATTAATGGTTTATGAACAATTTATAAATATTTCATTCACATTTTATCACACATATAAATAAACATTTTGGTTTTAAGTTGATGAAATTGAGTTTTCTTGATAATCAAAGAAAAATTTGAGTAGAAACTTTGGAAAAAAAAGTCGTAATGGGGATGAGGTTGATATTCTAAAGTTTGAGAAGCAGGGCAAAGAGGTCTAAAAATATATCCAGCGCTTTTAAAAATCTAGATAGAGCATTCTAGTACCCTGAAAAACTGATCTTGGAGAGATACGAAACAGGGTTTTCCATCTTTGATTGAAACAAACGCCCAACAGAAATTTATCAATATGGTTGAAATTTGCTACTGTGTCAGATATTCAAGTTCAATAAGTTTTGGTTCTGTTGCTTTGCTCCCTCATAATGCTTTATTATGGAGCTATCTAGAAGCTAAGATATACAATAATCGATCAGAAATCATTATTGACTGTTAGACGTTAATAAATTGTATAATTACAACTGCAAATATTTATCGCGAGCAGAGCACATCATCTGGTAAATGTCATTTTTGAAAGTAAGTGAAATCATGATGGTATGAGCTCTTCACTACCAGGCTATACCATCGCATTTTGGAGGATATCCAATAGTTATTTTTCTCTCTCTCTCTATATCTCTTTTTCATGTAGCTTTTTCGCTTGCTCGTTTCAGAAGTTTCAATTCAATATGTCGCAGCGAAACAAAAAATTATATCATGGAATGCACCTTCAACGAATAAAGATTTTTCGCTTACAGATTTTTCTGCTACAGGCAATTATTTTAAAATGATGAAATGAAATTAATTTCACTTTGCAACACGGATGAAGCAATATTAAATTTGTAAATCTGCAAACGTAGATTTGGAAACAATGAGCTATATCTGGAAATTAATTAAAGAAAATCTGCGGAATTAGCATTATTATACAAGAGGAATAATAGAATTGGGAATTATTGGAAAGAGAGCTGAATGTTTCCACGGGGACGGTGCCAAGTGTTCCGAATGCAAGATGTATAGATTTTTGTTCTGTTCAACCACTCCCATTAGCATCATCTCGTGTTCTTTTACCAGAAATATTTACCCGTGGCTTGTTTAATAATGCAGATGTAATCGAATCAGCCTTCGATTCGAATTACGAAACCAGTTGCTTACTTAACAAATATCTCAGTGGACTTGGACTGACCTAATCTTCTTCTACCTCGTCACCACTTTACACCGTATTTTGTCGATAAAAGTTGAGATTACAAAGTTGGAAATTGTGTTTACTTTGGCAAGTATTAAATTTATATGGAGGTTCACGGAAATGATTAATGCTGACCAGGTTTTTCAATTGACACAACTAACACTGGAACTTGCATGGCTGGATTGTGGCCGTGTGCTAGAGTTGCTTTTGAATATTATCAACAGTACACGTAGTCATTCTTTTTCATAATTATTTTGGAATGAATCGGAAAATTTTGAATTGTACATTTAAGGAACCAATTGCGCTACAATTATATGCTGAAAATTTTGAAACATTACACTTCGCTTCAAATATTTAAATATAAGTTTAATCAATATTCTGAACTTCTGAATTTCGAAACTGTCTTTCTGTTTTGACGGACGGAAAGACATATATTCTAGACTAGACTAATATGACTTCATTCTGAGCTCGATTAAAGAATTTTAGGAATAGTTAACTACTTTTTCCATATTAAATGAAGTGAAATATTTTGTTTCTGAAAATATGAATTTTACACTTAACATCAACATGGAATCTCTGATAAGAACAAAAAATTGTTTGCTTTTAATTTTAGAATGAAAGAAGTAGAGAACGAGATCTTTTCACGATTTGTTTTTAAAGGATACATCTGCTGCTGAAAGAAGTTACGTAGACCCTGCTTTACGAATGTGAAAACTGCAGGGTGAAAAATTGCTCTATAATTTTCCGCAAGAATAATTTGTAGTTGCAAAATAAGTAAAAAGATTTTGATTGTGCAGACTAATTTGTATTCAGAAGCTATAGCTAAGTAAAAAATTGCAGTTTATCTACTTATTATTCGTTAAGTAACTTACACTAAAAACTTCTGAAAATAAAGCAGAGCGAGTAATTATATATGAGAAAACACTAGTGGGAGAATTTAATTTTAATGTAATCAGGCTGTGCCACTATTTTATTGCGCACACCGAGCGACAAAAAGCTAGAATTTAAAAATGAAATTAAAGAGTCATACCAAAAATTGATGCATGGCATAATATGAAGTTTGTATTCTCTACGGAGGCGATACGACCCGCGAAGGTCCATTAGATATGAATAATTTTTCAAAATTTTTACACACATAATCTAAAATTTATAACTTATTTGATTTATGGCAATCTCCCTGGAGACGCAACATTTTTTTTGCTCTCATAACCTTCGCTATTTATTTTGCCAGCAACTGCTCCATCTTCATCATTTTACATTTTATTTTTCCGCTTCTTTACATAAATGCAAACGTGAAATAATACAACGAGAGAAGATACAGTTTTTATTCTTGAACAAATAAATTAAATTGGATATTTAATGGGAGTAGAAGGTGAATCTTCTTCTGCAAGTATATGACCAACTATATTTCATACATAATGAGTTTTTGAGAGTTTTTTTGAGCTAGAAAAACATTTAGGTTCTATACATGCAAGGACCAGCTTAAAATCCTCCCGGAAACAACAAAATGTCTATTCCCACAATTAATGAATTTTGTATCTCGTGTATTGGCTTAATTAGAGAAATTTGAATGAAATTGGTGACCAGTTACAGTTGATATATTGGAAAATATTCCAAAATCATTTTGCTCTCCAATAAATATAATTCTTGTCTAATGACGATAACGTCCAACTCGTTCTTCAAGCATGTGCAGTTCAGCTCCAAACATTTAGTAGAAAAAAAAAGAGACTTGTAATGTTGCACGTATCCACATAACATTTACCATCTTCATCAGTTAGAAGTAATTTGGTGGCTATGTGAACACTAAAAGTTCTGTTCTTATATTTCTAAACCTTTTCTCGAAGAACAGCTTCAAAATCATTGTCTTTGCCATGAAAGTGACTGATACTTATATCTCAATCAATGCCTGATTTGAGATTGCATGCTCAAAGCTCATTTAAGGTCATCACAGAGTGTTATAATGGAATTTCTAAAATTTCTGAATATCTTGTTCAACAAAGCAAGTAGATTATTGTCTCATCTATGTGCAAATGGAATCATGTACCTTATTTTTGATAACTACTTCTAAATAAAATGATGTCAAGAAATGGAGATATTGCTTTACAAAAACTTATGGAGTAGTCACTTACAACTCGAATATATAGAAAAGATCTTGAATAAAGTTCATGATCTGTACAATAAACGCAAAAAATATAATGTCAATATTTTGAGTACTGTATGAGATATGCTTGTTTTTGTCAACATAACACCAATTTCCATAATAGTCCTCATAAAACCTTGACAGCTAAATCTTATATGGATTAGTATAATTTATCATATTTAGCAAACTGCGTGATGGATACCAATAATGATTCGTAGTTCCTCGCTTAATGTCATTGACCGTGACATGGTAATGAAATGTTTCGGGAATTTTTTTGCAGCTTGAATTGATTAGATTTATTTATTTGCCCATTAATACCATCTGAACAAGCAAAAAAACTACACATGTACGGCCTGTCAATAGAAAGAAATATCTAACTGACGTTTCGATATTCGCACGCTAAATAGGCTGTTGTTTGAAAATCACTTGGCTTTTATCGAACTTTGTTGCTGAATCCAAAGCCTAACCAACATTTATCTTTAGTATAACTTGCAGTAACTTTGAAAACTCACAATGACTAATTTTCCCAAATTCAAAATTAATTTTACTCAGCTCTGACAAAGTTATAATAAAAGTATTCAAATTTTTCTTAATCAGAGACAATTTTAAAAGTAGGTCTGAGAAATTTAATTAATTTTGTGCACTGTTGAAAATGATAATTTTGCTATGGAATCAGCGAGCTTCGTTTTAAAGTATCAAAATTCAAAATGAAGTGAAATTTGATCACAGCATGAATGTTTTCAAATTGTTATTCAGAATGTTTTCATCCAAGAACACGTACTATTAGGTTTAAATTTCGTGTTCCAGTTGAGGGTTATGCAATTACTCAGAGATTGAGAAAGTTTTGAGTGCTCAGGGAATAAATTAAAGGTTTTTAAGTGTACATTGAAGAAGTACAGGCTATAAAGCAACTCATAGAAGGTTTGTGTACCAATATGTGGAGCATAGTTCAGTTTATAATAATTTCAAGATTATGAGATTATGATTATTGAGAGTCTAAAATATCTGAAATTTCAAAGCATGTATATTCGGAGTACTGGAGTAGTAAAAAAATGGTGGTACAATCTTCATGATCAGGACACAGATTTTTTAAACTACTACATATTTAGCACTTACGTGCCCAAATTCAGATATTTGCATCCTTGCAATCAGCTAAGATTGAACACAATGTGACTCGAATAATGTTGTATTCATTTTGAGATACTCTGTGTGTTTTACTTGAACAAGCGTCGATAAGGGATAAAAATGAATACTTCTTGATGATAGAATTCATCAAAACAAACATGAATATTCCAATAAAAGAAAGTGCTATTTGTACCATTCAAGCCCATTAGTTAATGTGCCTCGAAGCAAAAAGTCGTCCCTCGTTGTTATTTGAACGAAAAAGAACGATATTTCCTCTAATAATTGGGAATTCAATTAAAGCCAGATAGCAGAATATTGAAGCTGTATTTTCGTGATATTTTTCTCTATTTCTTGAGAAATATCACAAAAGTTTTCTAAGTAAATATGATTCTCTATGACAGGACTACCAGCCCTGTAGAAAAATCTTGATAATAAAAAAATTCAGACTGAATTAGATTTGATTCAGAGCAATAACATTTCCACCCGCTTTAGAATTTATTAGATATTATAATCGTAACTCATGGTGCACGAATTTACTTTCATTCAATTGTTTTTCTTGCATGATAATATAGATATCATGCATCTGGAAACATGGCTCCAATTATTTCCCACCAAATGTAAATACTTTGCAATAATGTACATACGTAAGGGCTTGGAGCCCCACAAAAGCACGGCCTGGAAACTTTATGGAGATTTCCATAGGAGAAGTTAATGGTCTTTATGTGTCCCACAATCTCCGCCCATGTTCTTGTCTGCTGTGAGCCTTCACACAGTTTAATAGAGAAATAAAGTAGTAGCATAAAAGTTAACGAATTTTCCTTTTGTGTACGTATCTTTTAGGTGTTGCAGAGAACGCCTGATATCGTCTAAGAGCCTGGTTTATTATCATTGTGTTCCGTTATTTTTCACTTCATACCGTTTAGTAAAAATAATTCTCCCGGATCAAGATTTTATGGAAGAATTACTAACGTGATCCAATTTCATTTCCACGGGAAAATTTTGAAAGTTACATATTACAAGCAATATAGCACTTTCTGTCAATTTATATTTTAGTTAGAATCGATACCTTAACAGCACATCGTAATAAACTTTGGTAATATCCCTTTTTCTCCCTAGAGCTGTCACTCATCACAAACTTGAACTCCTGTCGGAATATTCATGTGAGCCAGGAGACCATTACGGAAGGTATTTTTTGTATTCATATGAAATATTTCAGTCCAGGATTTTTTGGCATATGGAAAAACTGTTTTGTTACAAGCGGTATGAAAAGAACTGTTTTGGATTTTCTAGGCGCACTCTCCTCTGCTCCAATTCATTGTTTGGAATTCTGTTTTGTGTCTGGCGTGTAGTAATGAAACCAAGATTCATCTACAGTGATGAAATGTCGGAGAAACTCAGTGGGATTGCGTTTAAATAAATCAGACACTCTTAAGAAATGTTCGAACAAATATGTTTTTGATTGAATGTTAATAGACGCGGCACTCAGTGAGCAATCAGCTTCCGTATACTCAAAATATCACGTAAAATGTGCTGGATAAGATCTATCGAGATGTTTACAGCCTCAGTAATTTATCGAAGCTTCAGTCGACGACTGTTAGTATGGAATTGTAGATTTTCAAGATGATTTCTTGAGTAACGACGGTTTTTGGGCATCCCGTGTGTTTATCATCCTGGATTGACGTACAGCTACGTTTGAATCTAGTCGCCCACTCTTTAATAGTCGGAAATAGAGAGGTAGATTCTTTTAATGTTGGATCTGTTTGTCTTAAATCTTCCAAAACAAAGTACTTAATTACTGCACAAACTTCAATTCTATTTATTTCATAAGACAGTCAGTGTTACAACAAATCTACTGAACGCACAAGTCTGAGACTTTGCACAGTGCACAGTGCAAAATATGAAAAATACGAATTCTGATCTCTGATTAAGTACAATTTTCTTAGCACCCTCATACCTTGAATTGACTAGCAGATTATGAGACCTATTACTTGTTCCAAAGGCTTTACAACTTCGGTTAGTTCTTATTCTGTTTCAACTCCGTTTCTGCTGATTCAGACTTTTTTCGACGTGTTTCAGAGATTCCAGTTATGTATCAAGATGCTTTGAGTTGAATATTGATGTAAGATTTTGAGACCCTCTTTGAAAGATAAACTAACAATCAGACAAAATAACTTCGAAATATATACAGTAAATCTCGAGTTAAAAGCAATGATCTTGAACTATAGTGATGTGATGTATTCTCTTTCATCAACAATGTCTATGCTTTCTATACTATTCTCTATATTAATCCGTATTTCATGTATGCCAATTGCCAACTTGTTGCAAAATTAAGTAAAAGTTCATGGTTCAATTGAATAATAACAAAGAATGTACCTATTACAGTATTATACTAAGGTTTCGGCTAAATGGGAAATTTATTTCGAATCTTAGTATAATATAAAAAATATTACTATTATTGTCAGTTTGAAAGCAATATTACAATAACTATCATTTGTTTCGTGAGAATGTTTCCCGATTTATAAAGTTTTCCATGATTATGTATCAATTTAAATAATGTATGCTGTGTTTCAAGTAATAGATTTCCGATTCAGTGGATCAATTAGACCGATTAGGTGGTTATAATAAACTAAATAATGAGAACAACAATTTACTATCGATTTTGTTTTTACGATAGCGTGGAATTGTAATTCAGTATTACAATCATAAAATACAGAGTTTAATGATAAATCAATACTGATTAAACAAGTTGATTTTTATTTCATGGCAGCTAACTGTAATCTAGAGTTGAATGATTACAAACCAACCTGCTCCTTAATATTTTAACAACTACCTTTAATAAGAGGGTACTTTACAGAGGTTATATACAACCTCATGCTAACAGTGTCGCATCATGAATTCTTAAGCCAGGAATGCAATATTTAAAAAATAATATGACCTTTTATTATCCTCTATAATAAATTGAAAGCTTGGCTACCTTACATAAAATTGTACTATTTGGCGAGAAAATTAGATTATTTTTGAGATTGTAAAGTAGAAAATATTATTGACACAAAATTTTTTCCTCATGATGAATTCAAATATCGTCCTAAACTCATGCTCACCATGTTTAAAAAGAAATGCTTGCATTTCATATGTCTTCAACATATCTTGAACTGATGAATTATTTTCTAAACCCTCTACTGTCGACGGTTTTCTGGAACTTTTTTTTCATTGTGTGTGGATCTTAGAAATCTAACAATCAGATCCGATTTGTCTGGATTCAACAAAAAAAAATCACGTTCCGAGACGTAATATGACGCAAATCGTGTTATAAAATATCCTTGTTTCGATCGTAATCTTCATTTTCCAGTTCTGGGAAAACGGCAAATCGCAGCACAGAACAATAGAACAATGTGTCTTCAGTTTCAGAAGTTAGAAGCCTTTGAACAATATCAAGCACTAAGCATCTTGTTAATCATAGTGTTAATGGATTAGCGTGTTCACCTACATATAGAGATTACAGAATCTGAACGTGAAAATATGTTTTGCTGATTATAATTTATGTCCTGATTAGCCTCTTATCCAATACTTTTTTTTTCTGTTACTATTCTGTTCGAGTTCTTGCAAGTTAATCTATAAGAGTACTTTGCTCGAGTCACCGACAAAGAGAGACGCTGTATCTTTAAAACGGAAGTGGGCATACGTTTAAGAGTACTTGCTCAAAACAAGGATGAGCTGAACTATTTTTGCAATTTATAGTCCACATTAGAATACCACTCTAAATAATTAAAAGATATATCAAGCAGAACTTGTCATAAGTTCAGGATTAAGTCCGAAGTCCGAATTGTTAGTTATTTCAACAGCTGCTCTAAACTTTGCCTTAGTGTTCAATTTATTTATACAAAAGTCTACATTATATTTGTTCTGCAGAAACACGAGAATATTCAGTATTACCGCGATAGAAGTCAAATACACTGATCCATTTCACGAACTTCAAGATTGTCGAGCAAGTGAGAGAATTCTCTTAGTTCGTATACATAGCCTTAATTGTTGACGTTAATTTAACAGTATACGTACAGCATCATGTTAGTGCATTGTTTGTGCATCGTGCTACCTTATGGAAATTTGGGTATACCGAACTCTCTTGTATATTTGAATACATAAATTTGAGTAGGAAACTTACGGAATGTTGGTTGAATGTTCGCCGGACTTAGGTACAAAAGGACCAGTATTAGTCACGAAAAAGCTTATACTGCATAGGTACTTGTTTCAGTACATCTCTAATAACAAATAACCACGACCAACTACAAAAATCTGTTTGAAATTTTGATCTAGTCTAGACATATTTTCAAAAATTTAGCAATTCTGTGTCTGCAAGCCTCTGATTCATTGAATTAGATGTCCTTATATAGTTGACAATTTTTTAGTTTAACGTCGGTGGACAAGATTCATGAATATCTTTAATAAGCATAAAAAGTTCTGGAGTCTTTCAAGTTTACCTTCAAATATCAATCCATTTCACAATTTTTTTTCATATGAAACTCTGACGACCAATAATAATAGAACGCCCGACACCCGAGTAATTCTCAAGGATCTGGACAGACGAAGATACTATTTTTAGAACAGTTGTAGAAAGACGGACTAAAAGTTTGAATGCTACATTGAAAAAGTAGTTTAATAATACAACTACTTGAAACTTATTTACATGTTTTGGAGCTTTAGAGATTCTGGGAACTTCTTCCATTTTTTTAAAATTATTCTGATCGATTTAGTAATTTTAGAAAACTTGGTGCAAAAAGATATAAAATTCATAAAACGGCGAGATAGCACAGTAGTTGTTGGGGATCAAATTAACTTGGCCTCAATGAAGCTATCTGGCACCGGCTAATTGTTGTAACATGGGCCTGCACCGGTTGACTGGCAACCCACACGGCAGCAAGGTGAAAACGTGGCAAGTTTAAGTAAAAAATAGCTGTGTGTGTGAAAAGTCAACCTAGGGACATGACCGACAGGTTCAAATCCCGAAGTCAAATGATAATAATAATAAATAATATGAAATTCATAATACTTTTCATTCAAAATTTTGATAAAAACGATTCGCGGCATTCAAAGTAACGTTACAATTGTGCGAATGTATGAATATATCTTCTACAAATATTATATATTGATTTTACTGCTCAAATTCAATATAATATACACGTATATTATGATTGAATGTATAAGATGAATTTTATGTTTTATCAATAACTATAAATGAGAAAAGAAACTTTGCAGAGTGGTATTGTAACTTGGAAAAACTATACATGCGTAGATACGATGTCCATTAGAATAATAAATATGCAGCTCCTATTTTGTTAACCGTAGCACTGCAATAGATTACAATTGAACATCATTAATAAATAGAATCTGAAAATAACTATAGCGTTTTAATGAGTTTGGAAAACTCCAAAGTTATTATTATAAATAGAACTCTTAGAATAAAAGAAAACCTATTCGGCTTCTCTGATCATTTTTTCAAAATTTATTATTATGAATCCACGGATGGATCATGAATATCTTCTATTAGTTATAGACTATCTGGTTGTATTTATTTGGTGCAATGTTGCATCGATTTAATTTCACCGCACCGTATGAAGTTTCGTAATATTTTTAATTTTCTTCTATACGTTCTGCTTCAATATTTTATCTTGCAGTTTGTACACGAGTTTACGCTAGTATTGATCTAAGTAAATATATCATATTTGACGTTGTTTAATGACAAAAAATGTAAGAAATCTCTGAAAATGTAGCGAATTCCTTCCTTTGCAGAATACAACCAAACTGCAGACAATATGATTAATTCGAGTTGTAAGCTGCGCAGCTAAATACTGAAATGCTTTCGCTGAAATTTCAACCGTGAAAATAACTTTGCTAGAATGCAGTTGGAGCGAAAGGCGATGTGTATTGCATGAAAGATTCAGAATACTTTGTCAGTTGGGCAGTAGATGGCTTATGCAAGCTTAACTATTCTCTTTAACTATTTTACAATTGCATACATTCTGGAAAGTTGCTTTCAGAAGCGGCAGATTGATTTATGGAAAAACTCATGCCTTATAACAAGACGACTAGCCGGATTTCGAAACGGTGCTGTTTTTCGGACCGGTTTTATCATATTTGGACAAATCGCAATTCCAAAGCGCCTGAGTAACGTGCCGCCGGCGCCGGTTTACAATTTAGGACTCGATTCTATAATAGATGCTCCTTTTCGCGTTGTTGTGAGCTAAAAAAACTGTATTTAAATATAACATGCGGAGATTAGTTCACGCTCTTTGGTTGTCTCGGGCTCAAGGTTGTTCTCATAGACGCGCGCAGCGCAATTGGGTTCTATTCAGGGATGCATTTTGTAAGTGCGAGCGAAACTAGCTAGTTTACAGTCAATTTATGGAAAAAATTACACAAGTGTAACTATGTGTGAAAAGTTAATTGCAAGGACAGTAATCGGACTTCTTGATGTCCGCACTCTCTTATTTCAAATTTAGACTTGAGCTTCTATTCCTTAGTTTTGTTATGGACGATCATATTGTCAGACAACATTGCTTTTGCTCGATACTTGATGTCATAATGACAATTTCATGTGTTATTTTGTCTTGAGGTTCTCAAATTCGACATAAAGACAAGTTATGAATAGAGCTATAAATCCTGTTTTTACGAATTCCACTTGCAATAAAAAATGGAAATTAGGTAATGAACAATGAAATAATCTGAAATCATTGGGTCGTGGTGGAGCTATAAAACTCGTGCTAAGGTCATTCGTTGTTTTATCCTTGTGGCCACATTGCCGTATTATTTTACGATACGTCTATAAATCTATGTTGAAGAAGAAGAAAAGACAAAAGATGTACTCACCTTCTCGTAGCGTGACCATGTAGTAGGAGACGTTGCTGGGGACGCTAGCACCCATGGCGTTGACGGCCACTACTCGGAAGCTATATACAGTATATGGGAGGAGCTTCGTCACCTGATAATTCGTGGAATTGTTTGGAGTTAGGATCCCATCCTGGATGTTCCATTCTCCATTTTCACCAACTCTGCAACAAAAAAGCTTTTAGTTTCTCTATACTAGTTCACTGTTCACTACAACTGATACATTCTTGTAGGAATTGAAACTTGAAAATCTATTTGTCAATTCCACAAATTTTATTACGATTTATGTATTGTTATTGGAATTTCCAAGTGGAATCTATTAAAATGATAATTTATTATTTTTCCTTCGTATGATTATTAAGCACTACACTTCAATGTGTATATCCTGTTGCAACGTAAACTTGGTTATGTGTGCTTTTATATATTATATTTTATTGGAATCCAATTTTTTGTGTCTTAAGATGTTAAAAGAAGTGTATAACATAGTATGTAATGAATCATACAAAACTTCGTAAGAAAACACGTTGTTGTTGGATCATAGCAACTATAATTTCCTTGGGGCGTTATGCATAGAATAACGTACCGTGTGTCTAACTTATTACTAAACAGCAATGCATTAGTGCAGCGTGAATATATATTCATTATTCAAGTTGTTATGGTACATTGCTTTCCATCATTTGTTACTTTGATGAAATAGTGGATGAATAAATTGATGTTGTTCACAGCATAAGGCGCTAATAAAGAAATGATTGTAGCATTCAATTTTATGCGATAATTGCAAGCACGAACATAATCAAAAAATATTCATATGGATATTTGATTTTTATAATCGTGTTTACTTTTCATTTCTCATCATATAGTGAATAGAATAGTATTGGTTTGCTTCAAAAAATTTATTTTCATTAGAAACGAAGATAAATAATTTCTAGAAACACCAGAGTTCATAAGAGGATCGTACAAGAAATATCTGTCTGTCTGTCCGTTCGTCCGTTCTTTTGGCTGTACCATCTTTGCGTCGAATGATCTCACTGATAGCAAAGACAATGAGAAAAACTAAAATAAGTATTATAAGACAGAAAGGAGAAACAGAAGATTTTGTGATAAACAAAGGAGTTAAACAAGGAGATGCGCTATCAGTAACTCTATTCAATTTAGCATTAGAATATGTGCAACGAAACATAGAAAAAAGGACATTAAGAACCAAAGCAGGACAAATAATAGCATACGCTGATGATATAGCGATCATAACGAAAAATTGACAAACGATGAAAGAAATGTTACAATATACAAAAGAAAGAGAAACAGAAATAACAGAGAAGATAGTAACAACAAACAGAGCTCTCTACGCAAATAAAAAACTATTGAAAAGTAAAACCCTGTCGAAAACAAGAAAAATGAGAATATATAAGACAATAATAAGGCCAATAGCACAATGACAATGACGAAAAAAAGACGAAGAAGATTTGAGAATAATGGAAAGAAGAATCATAAGAACAATACAAGGGCCAAAAAATGTATCAGAAAACGAATATAGACCAAGAATGGATCACGAAATAGAAAAGAAATTGGAAGAAGAAGATAAGACAGCAAAGAATAAAATGGCTTGAACACGTATGGAGGGCTGGGGAACAAGACACAATGAAGTTAATCCTTGAATGGGACCTAACAGGAAGAAGAAAAAGTGAAGGACCGAGATCATCATGGATAAAAAAAGTAGAAGAAAATCTGAAGACAGTGGGAATAAGAAATTAAAAAAACAGGAGATAGAGAGGAATTGACTAATATAGGGAGTAATATCTGAAATCAGGAATGGAGAGTGATCCCCTCCAAAAAAAAGTTCCGTTTAGGAGCGACGAAACTCCACGAGGAGTGCTGAGCCACATTATATATAGTGTCCACGGTTCTAGCTTTATTTCCAGAAAATATGCTGGTTTGTTGATGATTTTCATAAACTGAGACGTTCTGCATCAAGAATTGTTCTTGGCATTTTTCAGTGAAATCCGTATTTAAAAATTTGAGTAATTTTTCAAGTGTCCAAATATATCTGTCTATTTTCAAGGAATATCATCCCTGCAATTAATTATTCATAATTGTGAGGTTAGCCTTGGTTTTGATGCTTATCTATATATTATACTGAGCTGAATGTTCCTCACTTTCAAAATGATTTACAAGACATTTTTTACCTACTTCTAAAATTATCGATATACAATTCCGTACAAAGTTTTATTTCTTTTTTATTTTCTTTGTTACCTGCTTTACACGTTTCTTTGTACAATTTGTATATCATAAAAAGAAACTTTATAATGAGCAGTTATTTTAATTAATAAAGTATGAAGAAATATAAATGGAAATGCAAGCCATTATAACCAAGCCAATGTGATAAGAAGGTAAAAGCATTTCTAACAATGTTTCTCTCATTTCAATATAATTGAGTTTCATGAAGTATCTATTTGTAAATCCAATTATACTGAATTCTATTTGGAATAAAAATTATTACGGTGAAACGAATAGCTCAATATTTATTTTTGTTCATTGAACTGTTGATTAATTCTCACACATATGTTAAAATCAAAGCTAGAGTATCGCAAATGGAACATAGTGCACAAATCAGGGACTAGTGAAACATGCAGTGTCCCAATTTTGAATTTTCAAACTTGATTTTGATAGACAGAGCTGCCAAATTTTATCGCAAAGAGTTTATATTCAAACTGCAATGAATTGAAGCTGCTGCTTGTGCAAGTGAAATGGCTAATTATTTTCAGGAATACTGTTTAGTGGACAACTGATACAACATATTGATTTGTCCTTTCTGAATAGGGCCATTTTAGAACATTCTGTGTTTGAAATTTGCTGAAGATCAAAAAATTTGTTTCCGCTTATTGATTTTCTGATTGAAATTAGGAAAAGTAATGATTGGAGGAATGAATATTAAACTTGAGCTTCTGGGCAACTAGGAAAAAGTTCTGCTAATACTATTTGAATGAGTATGACTGGATAGTATGTTGTGGATTAAACACTGATTCATTAATATAGATCTTTTATCAGATTGATCAGTTTCAGAGACGAAAACAGTATATTTATATATATACAAGAAGATCGAACATTGAGAGCAATGCAAATCGATCTTAAGACTTGACCTCAATATGTAAAACAAATTAATATCTGATAAAAAGTATCTCAATTTTTCAGCTCAAAAATATATTCTGTGCATGCTACTGAATAATTTGTTTTATATTTTTTACGTAGGAATTGAAAAACGAGAGAAACAATTCAAATGCATTAGTCTGAAATTCAGAGAGAAAATCGATGGACAATGCATCATTTTATCTTCTTTTTGCAATTTCAGCCGCGCATGTTGAATAAATTTTGGGAGATAAGTTAGTCGTTATTAATCAGAGCTGCACATCTTCACTGATAACCTTCATTTGTCAATTTCAGATGAAAATTGACTGCACATCAGTTCGATATTTACAAACAGCGGAAAAAAGGTCATATACAAATTGAACTCTCAGGCTGAGGGTTTCTGTCGGTGAACGGTTTCGTATAAGTGGAACCATAACGAGATGACTAGAACCTACACAATTCTAAATTTGAAAAATAAATATTCAGCACATGATTTGGGTTGTATTATTTATTGCACTCACAATATATTAAATTTTTTGGGTATCTGGGAATACGATAGTGCCCATACCACATTTTCTTGAAGCAATTCGCTGTACGTATCAACCCTCGTAACTTCGTGTGGATAAAATTTCAGAATGAGTTGGTGTCATTTAGCTTATATAATGTACCAAATTTCTCATTTATAGCTGTCTTACTTTAGAATTTTAGTCGAGACTTTCATTTATTCCGCCACTTACGAACTGATGGTTATCAAAACAATCAGAGCACTTTCCGTAGTTCTAGAAAGCAAAATAATTGGTGCACAGGTTGGATATCGCGTGCGAGTGTCGAAAAAACTGAGAAATCTAGTATTTTCTCTTTTCAGCCTTTTTAAATGAGGAAGGAGGGCTGATTTTCATCGAAAAAAATTGACCTGATGGCTAGATTCAGTATGAAGCAACATACACATCGAATTGACATTCCACCAAAATTATCCAGTACAATTAGTGTTTCACAAGAATCAAGAAGTAATCTTGATCTTATCTTGATCTTGCCTGGAAATCAAGACAAGACCAAGACAAGAAGTATTTTTTATTTCCCAAGACAAGAAATGAAAGTACTATCAATACACAAGACTTCTTGTCAAGAAATCTTGATATCTTGACAATTAATTTATCAAAGCCGCATATTTATTAATTTATTATTAAGATATTAAAATCTGCTGTGGCCATCATAGTTTTTCTCAACAATAAATTTCATGACCAGTTCCATCACTGTTTCATAAATTTAGAGTGTCAAACCAATTGTTAAAGTAACATTTGTCATTGTCAAACTGACATCAAAGAGACAGCGTCATTGTCAAAGTGACAGCGTCATTTTCAAAGTGACAGCTGTCATTGTCAAAATGTCAGCTATCATTGTAATAGTGACAAATAACGGTTATATTTCAATCCTCACAATTTATAAATTTTGAAGTTTGATCCTATCCTTATGGCATTATTATTGGAAATTGGTTGGTTTAAAGGATCTGAATAAATCATAGTCATTGTAGACACAGTTTATTTGGACGTTTCGGTTGTCACAGCAACCATCCTCAGCGAAATGGATGATATATTTTTTGATAAATAGATTCCTAAGGAAAACATTGATATCGTTTCCTTTTAATAAATTTTAAATAGCGAAATGCACAGTTTTCAAACCAAAATGATAAAACGATTCTTGACCAGTCACCCGAGGTGATAGTTCGTTTAACCGTTTTAACTCTTTCCATGACCATGTGACTACAAATTTTCGTTTTATCATTTTGGTTTGAAAACTGTGCCTTTCGCTATTTAAAATGTATTAAAAGGAAACGATATCAATGTTTTCCTTAGGAATCTATTTATCAAAAAAAATATTATCCATTTCGCTGAGGATGGTTGCTGTGACAACTGAAACGTCCTAATAAACTGTGTCTACAATGACTATGATTAATTCCGATCCTTTGAACCAACCAATTTCCAATAATAATCCTTACAATATAAGTATTTTTGAAAATGAAAAGTCTTTTTCTAGATTTTCTGGTTGAAAAATCTCATTCACAAATTTAAACCTAGCTTTTTGATAAAAAGCTCAAATATAAAATTTCAGTCGAAAATTTGTACGGGCTCTCAAACTATTATACTTCTAGACAAACAGACCAACCGATTTCATTTGAACTCATGTTTTTTGGGTTCAGTAGGACTTAAAATGTAAAAATTTATCAGAATCTCGAACTGTCAAAAAATCACTATTTCATTACTTTCCCTATGATATATATGTAGAGAAGTAAAAAGTATGTGTGACTATGATTTTCAAAACAAATATTTGATACATATTAAAAGCATAAGTCTTCATTTTCCGGTTGAATAAATTGTTTATGTAGAGTAGAAATGTATAGGTAGATTCCCCAATACTCTAAGAAAGTTGTTAACTATTAGCAACATTGCTATATCATATAACAAATAATAATTGCAAATACTGATTAAAACATGAGAATGAACGTTATATTGTTTCGTTTTACAGGATTCTGAGCCATTGGCTCTCTTTCTCCTCAGTTCATTTTTTGTTTATAATTTCATGGATTTTTCTATGGAGATGGCGTTTTTTTTATAACACCGAATCGCCCAGGCGATTAGCTTTACATTTTAGGCCTCGATGCTATCACTGAGGGCGTGTTTAGGATGTCGGTGTTTTGTTTGCTGCCATTCATCGACATCGGCTGTCGCTCTGATGAGCTTGTTGTTATGTTGTTCACATTTTGCGAACATTTTTGTCGCTACGTTCAACATATATTCATTAATTTTAGGAATTTTCACGTCCTTGTGAATATTGTCATTCCTTATATACCAAGGTGAGTTGGTGATACATCTCAATATTTTATTTTGTATCGTTTGAAGTTTCTTCTTCTGTTTTATTGTTGCACTGCCCCAAGCCGCAGATGCGTAAAGAAGTTGTGGCCTAATGATTGTTTTATATAATCTGATTTTATTGTTCATAGAAAGATGACTGTTTCTTCCGATCAAGGGCAGTAGTCGTATGAAAGTTGTTTTAGCTTTCGCTATGGCTTCATTTATATGTGCATGGAAGTTCATCCTTGAGTCGAGTATCACTCCTAGATATACGACTTTGTCGCGCCAGGGTATTGGTCGACCGAAGAGTCTGACGGAGCCTTCTGGTTTAAGTCTTCTTCGCGTGAATAGAATTGCGGAGCTTTTTTCGGGATTCACTGAAATTCTCCACTTGATGCACCAGTTTTCTATATTGTCAACAGCTTCTTGTAATCGTCGTGTAATTAGTCTTGGTTGTTTGCATTGGAACATAATTGCTGTGTCATCCGCATACTGCGCCATTTGAACTCCGCGTGTGTTGCTAGGAATGTCGCACACATAAATGTTAAACAGTAGCGGTGATAAAACTGAACCTTGTGCTACTCCTGCGGTCAGACTGTGCTCCGAGGATAAGACTCCTTCGTGTCTTACTTGATATTTCCTATTTTTTAGGTACGATGCGATTGTTTTCACCAGATACAAAGGGAAATTAAGGTTTGTCAGTTTATACAGCAGCCCCTGGTGCCAGACCTTGTCAAACGCTTTTTCGATATCAAGAAAGATGGCTCCTGTTGCTGCCTTGCGATTCATTCCTGTTGCTGCTATGTCTACAACTCTGATCAGCTGATGTACTGTTGAGTGGCCTCTTTTGAACCCAAACTGTTCTTCTGGCAATATTTTTTGCTCTACGACTATTTTTTCTAGTTGTTTCAGTATGATGGTTTCAGCTGTTTTTGCCATGTGATTTAATAAGCTGATCGGGCGGTGGTTTTGTGGAAATTTTCCATCTTTGCCAGGCTTCGGGATGGTTATTACAACTGCTTTCTTCCATGCTGATGGAAAGTGTTGTAGTCGCAATATAGCGTTTATAATGTTGGCAAGTGCAGTTACGGCTTTTATTGGCAAGGCTCTTAGTGCAGCAGCTGGGATTTCGTCTGGTCCCGGTGCTTTGTGGAGTTTGACTTGGTTCAGCAGATGTTTTACTTGTTTTGGAGTCGTAAACTCAATTACATCTTGTGTTTTCTGCTTCATTGTTTTCTTGACTATTTTATGTGTCTTGCTCACAAAGTCCAGGTCAATTTGTTGATAGTTTGGAGAGCACTGGCGTTCTAAACATTCAGCAATTGCTTGCGCTTTGTCCTTGGCTGTGTAGGCTATCCCTTGAGCTCCGTGTATAGCCTTTGATAGACATGAGAATGATAGATTTTCCATTCTTTTTATTGGTGGAAATCTTGGAAATCGTTGCTAGAATCGTTTCATAACATAACTGACAGGGAGGGTAAAGGGTAAACACTAACGCTAAACTTGAGCGTTCGGATTGGATAAAACGATAGTGAAAGGGGACTCCCCCAAAATGTCAAAATCAAGAAATATCAAGAATTCTTGAAACAAGACAAGAAATGAGTAGTCAAGAAATGGGCAAGACAAGAGATTTTTATTTTTTTGTCTTGAAAATCAAGACAAGACAAGAAATCTTGTCTTGATGAAACACTAAGTACAACGTTATAAGATCTAGAAGAACCTGGTCCAATTATCTGCGAATATTCGAAGAGTTTGCTTCTCTCAGTACTAAAACTGTATCATCGATGTTGCTGTCATAGGAGCTGATGTCGGAATTGATTTAGGAACAGTGCAATGACACTAACTGATGAAAATGACACAATACAATTGATACTATATCTTTAACATCAGTTTTTCCTCAGAAAGCGCTATGTTTCATACAGTTGGTTGGATCTGGTCTTTCTACTAGGAAATCACGGGACTCGACCCTATTTTCACACGAATAGTTTCTGATGGAATCATTTAAGTCCCATTCATTTATTTGACTTTCGATTGCTTATTTTATTCCAAAACAATCTTTGATCCAATAATATATATCTGTATGCCAAAATATTATTAGTCTAGTATATCAAGTGGTTTTAAAGTTTTGATCTGGTAACGGACGTACGGACAGATCTGAACTGTAATGTGTTCTGTTTTTCCATCCTCAGGCCAAGAAACTTCAGAAATAGCTTCATTATTGCAAAGTGTGAAGAAAGGTAATTCAATTTCGAAATGACAAATGAAAGCAGGGATATAACAAATGTTCGTTGAGGTAATAAATTGCTTTTGTGCAAATAAAAAATTTAATAGTTCTGCTTGTTTTGACTGAATTACAGCATACTGTTTTCTTTCTCCTGAGTGTAAATATAACATGAAAAATTTGTTCGTTATTCAACTTTCTGACAAACAATTAATGTGTGAGAGCGAACCGTTTTAACTCAAACATTCAACATTATTGAACGTGCTTTTTTCATATTGAAAACTTTTTATTATTACCATTTTTTGCCTAAATGTAGGTTTTTGGCGATTGTAAAGTACATTGAAATAACAATAGATCGCATACTGCACAAAATCATATTCATAATTTGAAGTAGTATTTATTAGGGGATGTTGAATATTTTGCTCACATAACGTATTGACGAATCATGCAAAAAGCAGGTAGATCACAAAATAATAGAGCTTGACTGCGCTATAGAATAACTATTTCTATGGTATTGCGGTCAAATTATGTGATGTTCTATCACCACTAACAGGTATTGAGCCATATGAGCAATAATTTTGAGTATTGCTCATTTCAGGCTCAAAATAACCAAAGTGGTAGTTTATACATTTGACCAGGAATATGGAGTATCTAATGGGGACAATTTTTCATAGACAGCAGTAGGATCAGATTTCAAGATATATTTAAGATAAGATCCCGGAGGAAATTGGATAAATAGTGTCAATAAGTGTCATAAATTATTCGATGTGAAGTTTTGATTGCGCAACTTCATAATGAATAGCCATGTAGATTTTAGTATTCTTGTATCCAAGTATATGGCTGATAAATGCTTCAAGGAATAGAACGGTTTTGCCTGTGAGCAAACTGAAGAGACAAGGAGTTCATCGTCTGGAAGAAAAGCCGAACGAGAGACTCAGCAAGAAGTAAGACTAGGAGCTTCGTCCACTTCGAAACTGCTTTTCAATGTCTCACGCGATAAAAATTTCTGGATAAGTTTTATGGTGGTAGTATGATTTATGGCTGAACTTCCTTTCCCCAAAGGGAACTCAAGAATTATAATAGGTCTTATTTTCAGGAATTGTCCTCTAAAGTCTTTTTGAAACTGGTAGTGAGATAACATTTAATGTCGTCTCTGTGATTATGTTTTAGGAAAATTGAACCTATCATACAGGACTGTTGAGATGCAACTGTAATAGACTTAACTAAGAAAAAAACTTATCATGAGTAATTAACATGCTAAATACTCTTTGCTCTTTCGTCTATATTGATTGTTGCACTATAAAAAATATATTCAATAGTGATTGGTAAACAACCGAATGAATCTTTAATTCTTCATCAGGATATCATCATAAAGAATTATTTCAATTTGTTCATATTGTTAGGGAAATTTTAATTTCAATACGTACTGTGTGAAGCAGAAACTTTGTGGATCAAAATATCCCTGGTCAAAACGCAAAAGTATGATATGATAAGTGGTCGGTGATTACTCTAAACCTCGATGTGCAGTATGCATCACATGACAGCGATCAGCAGCTGCTATAATTGCGGAAAATATTTGTCAGGCCTAATGACAACAGTTTGCCGATATCATTTAGTTACACGGGTGTCTGGTTTGAATACTGAAATGTAGAATATTTATTCTGATAATTGTCAGTAATTGATACAGTAATTACCCCGATTAAAAAGATTGATTTAAAGCTTACGGGGTGAGTAATGAAATCAACTGAAAAATCTGGTTTAGAGATTTAATATCAATCTATTCATTTAGAAACATGATAAGCTATTGATCTGTAGAATTTTATAATAATTATAATTCATAATTTATTGCAATTAATACGTAAAAACAACTCGAATTGGAAAAATATATGTAGTATTGTTGATAAAATATGCATAATTATACAAATAAGGAAGTTGATACCGTATCCAGTTGTGCCAGAAACAATATTTCCATCGTAATCAGTCTGTCATATGATTCTTGTTTATTTTATTGTAAAAACTAGTTTCAGAGCTGACATTTAGACAGAAAATCATCTAAAAAATGGCAGAAGGTTGTGGTAGAACTCAGTGGCGGATTAACACATTTCCTAAGAATAGGCTGCTAAATTTTTGCCGCCCTCACCTTTACAATTGTCAACTTCTAGATTATTTATACATTCCAAAATTTTTAACGAAATTGCAAGAAGTAGAGGAAGAAGTCATTGGAAAGATTCTTGCAGATTTCTTTCTGCAAGACGTCAGAGAACTGTCTGAAAAAAAATTATTTATTTAATTCGGTCTTCAAGTTTGCCGCTCCTAGAATCTGCCGCCCTAGGCTCAAGTCTATTCAGCCTGCTGGTCAATTCACTACTGGTAGAGCTACATTTATTTCTGATATTTATAATTGACAGTATTTGTTATTATTTAGTAGCAAGTACTGTTTTATACAAATATCTAAGATAAATTTAGTTCTATCACAACCTTCTTTGTTTTTTCTGATTCAAAAGATAGAAACCAGTTCCTCAAAGAGATAAGATAATTTCTTCATAATATTCTTAAGCTCGTTTGTTTATAATCTCATTTTCTTGTTTGAGGCTTCGAAAAATTTGGATGAGTACGTATTGAACTTGTTTATAATACATCGTATAAAAAAATTCAATATTGCAATAAAAATATCATAAGATCTGTAAATCTCAATAAAATTGGATTTATGATGAACAGCTGAATGCTTTTTATACTTCGGTTTATATGTCTATTTGGAAAAGCTGAATATGGTCGTAATATATTATTAGTATGCTACATAAGCATTATACGGACATTTTTCTGATTCATGTAAGGATAAGATTGTTTTATACACTTTGAATTTATCTTTGATCTCATAAAGCAATAATTTAGAGTACTGTACTACCCATAATTTAAAATAATGTCAACATAAGTGAGTCAATAAAAAACGTGGATTGTGGCGTCCGTTACGCTCCAATACATTATAGTGGATATGACTGGATTCTTGTAATGATTTTTGAAGTTTTTAGTAAGGCTGCTATATTTTATCAAGTTGTATGAGAACTGTTGCACTACTATTACATTTATGAAGAATTTACATATTCAGTGATGAATATATTTGAAGGGTAAAATAAGGAGCTGTTACGGTGATTGTTCGTCTATATGTCTGTCTAGGTCTGGACTGCAGCGGTTCCCAAACTTTTTTTCTCGTAGACCATTTCCAAAATTTTCCTGGTTTCGGTGAACCCAAATCGCTTTTTGTGAACCCGCCTTACAACTTGTGATACCCTAATCTTTTTCTCACCAACATAGGCCCCTGTCAAGTCTCCTATGGACCTCAAGGGGTCCATCTGGACCACTTTAGGAATCACTGGTTTAGAGTAAGGTTGTCATCACAACATTTTGATAAGCAGGTATGAAGATAGATAAAACATGGTACAATATAAAAGTGATCATAGTAATTGACTGAATTGCTTAGAGATATGACTAATAATAGTGATATATGGACGTAGAGTCACTACTTGGGAACCAGTTTGGTTTCACAAGCGTCGAAGATAAGTTAATCTACCGTTCCGGAAATCGCTTCACGATTTGTTTGTTTTAAAGTTTCTCATCGTCTGCGATCGCCTAGGTCCGTACTGCGATCCCTGGTGTCGACTGTCATGTACAGACTTTCCGTCACCGTCAGCCAAGCTATCTCCGTGCAAGTTCCTGCAAAATATATTGTCTTTTGCTCAGCGTCGTCGTATTTATGTGTAAATAAATATCATTGTGACACCTACCTCCTGATGATTATTTTGATAACCCTAACCCTTCAAGCCGTCTGCCTTAGAAACTGCATCATCGATCTCATTGGCGCCCGAGCACACCGTCAGCAGTTTTGACCGCGACGCCAACAGCGAGGTATCGTTACAAAATGTTCATTCCATTCATAAGGAGTAAAAAAAAAAATATACCCAAACCAACCAAGAACAAAGTATGTAGGTATATTGAGTTGGAAAGAGACAAGCCGGTGCAACATTAGTATAACGCAAAATAACACCGATTTTAAACCCCACTACGTTCTTTGGATGCTTGGAAATCCCAGGTTGCCTTTAGAAATCTATCCACGACATTATAGGACAACCTTATTGTCAGGATATGTCATGGGAAAAACGGACGGTCGGTAACTTTAGTCTAGACCTAGAGCAATCTATCTTGAACATTTAATGAGCCACAGAAATAAAGAGTCAAATTCCATAATATCCAAAGTCAAAAACAAATTCAAAACCGAATAATTCAATTTGTAGTACAAAGCTGGATTTCTTTGAAGATTCGATTTACAATAAAATGGATTTTTGAAGAGCTATAAATGCTGACAATTTTCGGAGAAGAGAACCGAGTATTCCAAAATAAATAACGAAATTCAATGTGTGGTATTATTTACATTAAAAAAATATTGAGCATTGTGGCAGATAAATATTTGACTGGAAAATCAGTGACGATATTTCCAATTATCCAAATTCACTTTACGAAGAAATAATTTATTATTTATAAGTTGTAATTGGAAACACTGAAGTGGATCTCTAGAGTAATTGATCTGATGTAGGTACTCAAAGAAATTGTAAATTTCAAAGAGATTTGTTTGCAAGTTTTTGTTTATTTAATGCAATCGAAGTTTCAACCACAGAAAGAATAAATTAGATATCTGACAGCGAGCTCACATATACTGTTGAAAAAAAAACATCAAACGATCAGACATACTTTCGAGGTTCAAACTACTTCCTTTGTCTTTTGCAAGTGAGCAACAAATCCTTTTGTTTGTAATAAGACTCACAGCCTTATATTTATTATTATCCTGTTAGAATAAATGCCTGTAAAGTGCATAATAACGCCTGGTCTTATTATGCCATTATTTATTACATTTGTAGAAGCGGAGGATTCTCCAAGCTGCTTGCCAGCTATGTTCTGGAACCAATACACTGTTCAAAAAGAATAAATATGTTTATTAAATTTGCGGAGCTTCTGAGATCAAGTGCAATGAAATGTACTGGATTCTATTTTATCACGTGGTTTGAAGATTTAAATGATAGAATAGTTCCTCACGTTTGCTTAGAGTGTGGCTCATTTATTATAGGATGAGCTAGGAAAGTTTCAGCTAGTGTATGCAGCCATCTCAATCCATATTATTTTTCCAATCAAGTAACAATAGCATAGTATTTCAGGAGCTTCTTCAGGAGCTATCCACCAATTTTCTTCATTAATCTCTGAGGTCCGGGAGGTTTTTTGCTACACCCTGTATAACCGTCTGCGTTTAAATATTCTCATTGAAATTTTGAGTAATTAGTTTTAGAATATGGAAGAACGTCACACCAAACGGTAGTTATCCGCATTATAACTGCAGAAAATGTTTTATCTGTCCTACTGACAAAACGGTATGCTATCGATTTTGCTAGTAGAATACCCTGTGCCCTTTTTGTATAGCCATAGCTCTCGACAGAACGCTTTTTTGCGATATAACTTTTCACCACTTAATTGATCTAATGAAATGCGTTAATAAATTAGACTAAATCCATTCAATTATTTGCTTGTATAATAAAAAATGATTTCTCCTGTTTCCACGTATCCATGTTTTGGATTACGTTTCAAATTATCTATTTGCCCAACCCGACAGGAAAATACGGAAATATTATCTTACTAGACCCTCAAGGCAAAAGTTCTTGTCCAGTTTTGCTTTGTTTTGGGATTACGTGAACTTTTCTTTAATGGAAAATATCTGTCATTTATTATAAAGTTATTGATTTTGTTGTGATATCCTACGTTGTAATTGGATTCTAATATTTATTATGATTTCAATTGTGAGCTGTAGATATAAGTAGATAAGTAGGATTTTGTATTTATTATGGACCTGTACCTTTATAAAAAAAATTTGATCGCCCTCTCGAAAATACAGTTGTTGATAAAATTCCCGATATATATTTCAATTATTATAGTAGAAAAATTAGAGTATTGATTCATTCTGATAATTATATCAGTGATATCTTTTCGAATTTCAACTTTTTCATCAGTTATCACTTGTTTCTTGGTCTCTAAGAAATAGGGAGGAATACTTCTGCGGAAGTGACGCTTAGAAAATATGCGAAAGATGAAGGTCCACAGCGATTAGAGATTTTCGAATTGATTGATCTATTCGTTTCTTTTTTTTTTTAACAAACGAACATATTGGGTGCTTCATTTATACTAAGTACAGAGCCTTAATAAAGATGAATTTGAATAGTTGATAGATAAGACTAAGGAGATAGTGGGACAGATATTTTTGTTTCAAATAGAACTCCTGTATTCCATATGGAAATGTGAGCTTCCCAGGTACTCAAAATTTGAGGTCAGTTGTCGTATGTATTCTAGCAGGAGTTGACTTTGCGAAAAGGATGGAATAAGACATGAATCATACGTTAAGAGGTTTCTTTTATACCTATTGAGGTAGCCTGGAAAATGTACGGAGCTTCATGAAAACATTAATGGACGGACACATGAATCGTACCGTAAAGTGCACCGTTCTAGCTTTCCGAAGTACAGAACCTGAACAGGAATGATTTCAAATAATAGATGAAGACGAGAGGAAGACTTTAACGATAAAATATATATATATTCGAAGAGAAAAGTACTATTTTTAAGATAACGGAATGAATTTCTAGTTTCCACGTGAAACTAAGATTACGTCTCCTTTCAATAGGCGGTACGGCAACATAATCGTTGGCTTTTATGTGCATTATATATTTAATGCCCTAGATATATGATCAAAGCTCTTTATATCGAAAACAAAGATGAATCGATGGTAAAATTAGTGCTTTAGTGTTGGTATAGAAATGAAAAACAATATACAATTTTTTTCCTGCATGTAAACTTAACAATAAACTATACTTTTTGAACTTTCAGTGGGAAGCAGTAAACAGTGGTTCAGTTGCTGCTATTTACTAGAACTGTTTACTCGTTTTTCCATGTAGCATTTACACTATTTGCTATTCACTTCTTCAGCCAGAAAACATTTTATTTCAAAAGATAAATATATTAACATAAATTTTCATGTAAATTTTCGAGTGAGGTTGTTTTGGAAATGTGAAACACAGTGGTCTTCCAACTAAGAAATGCTACATTATTGCAATATTTATGTTTTGAAATTCAGATTCAGCAGAGGATAATAAGAGTATAGAGTCAGCTGTACGTGGATTGATCAATAATCATCCAATTCACTTATTTTATTGTGAATTGCTGTTGAGGCCTTAAATGCGTCATGAGCATGCACAGGACATAAGTACTCTAGTGCAACTCGTCGTCTCATTCACTTACTAGTCACAAATTACTGACTATAGCAAGGAAACAGTTTCTACGCTAAGTAGGTTTAAGCGTTTAAGTGACATGATGAGTTATTGGTAACTGATCCTCTGTCATAGGTGATTTCAGAATGAAGTAATATTATTTGACCTGATATAATATTACCTCTCGTCAAGGGATCTTATTCCTAAAGACAATTCAGGGAGACAATCTATTTGAAGCAGTATCATTAGAAGGAAATTATCTACAATTATATTACTTTTCCAACGGCTTAAGATCTGCGGAGGTTCAAAATTCCATAATGGACGAACTGGATTCACTGGCAACAACTGTACTAATTTATTAGCGACTTAAGATTTAATTTTAGACTGCACAGCGGATGTTATAGTGCTTAGAAATTCTTGTGTTAGTTTTAACGGAAACTTATTTCACAAGTACAGAACAAAGATTAATTTATCCCCTTAAATTATCGCGAACATCAAAGTTTGAAGCGAAGTAATACCCATTAAAGTAATCAGTTTGTTTTAATCTCGTGCTCCAGAATATTTAAAATATGATACGCGATGTCGTTTCGAGCTTATCTGCATGAATAATGGCATAAACTGAAATATTCATGGATTAAAAATATGATCACAAGTCAGAATACTGAATGATAAAGTCTATTTGTTGGAAAATTGGGGATTCTATGATAGTATTATTTCAATTTCGTCAGGAAAATTGCTCAAATACAAATTCATAACTGCAAACACATGTCTATTCTGAGAAATCCTATTGGAAAAATAAAAAATAGCACAGGCTTATGACTACAAACATGAAGGAACAACGAGGCTCAAGGAGTCCCAAGTAAACGCAGAATACACACGGTACACCATAAACAGACTGACAGCCAACTACATTCAGAAATATAATGAGGTATTTGATAATATATATAATTTCTAATTGATATGTCTTTCAGGGGTAGGTTCTGGGGCTCAAATCCCGCTCCATTAGCCAGACTGATCGCAGCTATCTACTCGTCAAAAAGAACACGGAAAGCATATTCTCCTGAACAATGCGGAGAAGTTTGCTGAAGCTCAGCATGCTATTGAAGAGTTTCATGGTATTGATTTTGTGAATACAAAAATCAAGATAAGATCATTTAACTAGACGTCTGAACTGAGGAGGTATTGAAATCCCATCGAGATAACTTCAATTTGTATGCTGGTTTTGAGCTGAACTCTTCTGGGACACCTACTCTAAACAACCTGAATTAATTTACAGACTGTTTTCAGTTGATACGCTTCGTGTTGCAATTTTCAACTGTTATCTGGACAACTCAAATTAGATTTCTGTTGTTAAATAAAATCAGTTGCTTATCAAAATTTTGGATAGAAATATCATTCAAATTACAATAGAGCCAAACTTTAGTGTATTGGAGCAAGGTTTTTTTAACTAAGATCTTGAATCTCTGTATACAAATATTCCTTCTGAAATTGTGGTCACGATTCAAGTGAATTTTGTACATTATCAACTACAGCGCCGCTGACGGATACCGTCAGAAATCTATGAATCTTCACTTACATTTCGAGCAATGTTGTCGCCTTCTTCATCATAATAATATTGTAAATCTCTTCTATTAATATAATGCTTTTTATATTTTACTTCCTACGTTATCTGAGCAAAATATTCTAAACAATACTTCAATCACTGTCTTGTGAGTTAGAGGTAGTATATATCTCCAAATGTAGCTCTTCGCCCGCAACGCTTTTAGTCCTAGTAGTCTACATGAGTTCTATGATACTTCTTGCAAGTTCTGTATATTTATAGAAGCTTTGCTTTTTTTACAATACTCTATTCTTACTCCGATTGAATTACTTCATCTTTTATTATAATTTCCGTCATTTTCCCATGGAAAAAATGAACGCAGAGTCGATAAAGAATGTAAAACAACTTTCCACTAAGTCTTTACAATATGATAAGTTTACTTACTAGCATACTTTGTTTTATTTTCCATGTACCGCAAAAGGAGAGCGTGATAATTCCTATGCAAGAGCTATTTTTAGTATTATTATCCTAACTCTGTAACAAGTAGAGCACAAGTTTGAATGATGACTTTTTAAGACAGAAGAAATTTTCTCAAGCCAATATTTTCACACGAAGTTATAACAGAGTATGAAGTTTCTGGAACAGGGATGTTTTCTGTAAAAACGTGGCTAGAAAATTAGATATAAAATGTTTGAACTACAGTCATTTACATATTATGAGTTTATAACATTACGTATGTGTAGTAAAATAAAACAAAATTCTCCAAGACTAGAACCGATTGGAAAAAGCTATATGTTGGAGTGAGACTGAATTTTTAATGAAGTAAATATATGTGCTGGTTCAATGTTTGCTTTCTTTTGGATTTATCTTTCCGCGATTTTTTTTTGTGTTCATCACAGCAGTTTGTTTTTTGAGTTTCAGTCGTTTTTAGTGGCTTCATTTGTAAAGATAATAGAGTATAAAATTCATCCGGTCGAGTAGCAAAGTACCTGATAGATTAATTCTCTAGATAATCGTGTTTACGTAAATGCCCAGACTTATAACTCTCCTCTATTTCATTTTTGTTTTGTTCATAGTGCTACTTGCTTTTTTTTATTGGAGTATCATTTGAACGATTCGAAAAGGATTCATTATTAATTTGAGACGGTAAAATCTGTCGATCTGTTCATAAGTTTGCTTTTCAAATTCTTGTGAATAAGCTAAAATTTGAATGAAACCATGAAATTTAAATAATGGAGATGATCTGATGTTATCATTTTGTTCTTCACATGAAAAATGAGGTAATTAGATAAATTTTCGTGTAGCAAGTTCCACGTTTAGTTCAAGAGAATTAAGTTAGGCTACACTTGGACGCTTTTATATCAAGTCATTTCCATTAATAATGTCACAGATGAAAGTTTTTCCCCATTATTTATGGTTTCCAGTTTGCTTGGTGTTCAAGATATTTGGCGTCGGGTTTACCAGAGTATTGGCTAAGTCGGCAGCATCGCGAAAAAGCAAAGATAAAACACAGAACATTAGCATTGAATTAAAATAATCAATACTGGCAACGCAGAGGCATAGCAAGTATGCTTGTACGAACCACGGATATAAGAAAGAAAGAGACAAAGCACCAGTTTAGAGAAAAGAGATGACCAGCATTTGACGGAAGACTCGAGGGTTTGGCTCTTCGACCACAAGTGCCTCGAACGCCCAACTTCAAAGTTACAACTTCTCCCGAAATATCGATACTGCAACAAAACACTTCATTATACCGCCCCTAAAGACTGAAAAGATCCGCTTCTGCCAACCGCACAAAAACGCTACATATTATTTTGTTTTCACTGAATTACCCCCAGATTGAATCCACTTACTTTGAAAGAATTCCAATTTGTGGCGAATCATTTTTAAACTGCTTACAGTTTTCTTATTCAAACTCAACAATTTGAAGTGTGTAAATACATTGCTATCTGAAGAAATTATTTTTGTGGAGTAATTTTATTTTCAAGCAGTAAATTTTCTGGGCTTCTTTCCTTCCTGCTTCTTTGCTTCATATATTTATTTATTTGTTGCATGAACGAACTCCTCCCTTTATATTCCTGCAAGGATTTTTGTATAATGATGGAAATAATATTCCACCTTGCTAGTCTAAAATCTGTCCTATTACTATAACGATGTCATTACTGAATGATTACTTATTGCTATTTTTATGACATCTTGTTTTGTTGCCAAACGACGCGAACGCAATTTGTAAATCTTTTCTGCTCCATTTATATAGGTGAATGTTTGCAAGTTTCCTACAAGTTTTAAAGTATAGCTTTGACTTTAATAAAATCATACCGTAGTTCTATTTGCGGAAACAGAATTAAAGAATTATTTTCACAACTAACATTTTAGTGGATAGTAAATATAGTCTTTGAGTGCATAGCCTGTAGTTGAATATAATACTGACATGAGTAATTTTCTAATTTTAGATAGGGCTGCATTTTGGTTTTAGGACGTTAAATCAATGTCATCGCGTTGAAAATATACATAACGAGGTTCCTTAAACTTGTAAGCAGGGTTATACTTTATAGGCACCACCATTATAAACTGATTATTGTAAATGATTGCAACAAATTTAATATAAAGATTCATCCAGATTAATTAATATTGTTGACGGTTGAGTCTTTTAATGGATGTTACTATTCGTAAATGTAACGAATGACGTACAGTGATTCTTATATGTCTATATAGAAGACATAAGAACTTTATCTGGATGAATATTGAATGTTCCAGTTAAAGTTTTAAAGTATCAAAAATGGCGTCTGGTGATTCATATTTGTTCTAACGAAATTGTCTTTGCATATCTTGATAAATGCTAGCTATTTAATCCAACTTGACTTGAAAATTCAGTTTTGAACTTTTATATTATTGGTTGATACATAGAACTTCATTTAAGGGTTCTGTTCGACCTCAGAACCGTTCTGTGCTTAGTTTGTCGTCCACTTCTTCACCCCAACAAACAAGCTGTAGTTTTTTAGAAATATTAGGTTGGAGAGTATCAAAAGGAAGTGAAGCTAGTTATCTTTCATTATTTTATTGTTTATTAAATGATTAGGTATTTTGAAGATTTTCTAGTTTGCACTTCACTTAAATATTCAAAAATAAAGTCTATGTAAGTTGAAATAGAATTTAGCTCTACAGAATAGTTTTTTGAAGGAATGCCAGTATGAAAAGAAAAAAATCAGAGGAATATTGAGTACTGTACGTATCTACAGACTAGAACATTCCGGACTTTCTGGTAGAGAAACTTTCCTATTGTGTTTCTCCATGAACAAACTTTTAAGAGACATTCAGTCGTCCGAAGATATTTGAGATATATTTATCTGTTTTCGATTCAAAAATGGGATATCTCCATCTTAATTTTTTTGAGCGTATACACGAGTCTCTATTATTTCTTGCATTACTTTCTCATGCGATATTCTAAATATGAACTTTTGAATACAGGGTCATTCAAAAAGATGTTCATGATTACAGTATTCATAGATTGGACTGTAATCAATAAATCTATTCGCTGTTTGAGATTTTGAAAATGCTAGATTCTGTTATAAATAGCTCTGAGGACTTTGACTGCATTGAGCATGCGTAGAGCGTGAATAGTACGGCATTGAGCGTCGTCTAATTCTCTAGCCTCTAGTATTCTGGCAAGAAATGATTTCCATTTATAGTCTTTAAGAAATACGATCAGGCTCCCTAGAAACTTTTTTTTGAAGGATAACTTACAAAAATTCATCAAACGGTGAAAATTTGAGAGATGATGACAATAGTCCTATTGTTTGAATTATTTTGGCAAATATACTGCTTTTGGGTACATTCTGCGAGAAAATTTCAAAGGGATCAGATCAGGGCTCTTGAGGGTTAAATAAATGCCAGAATATTTTTGGGCTAGTGGATACGCGAAAGTACAGTATAGACGATCTTATGCATCCGTAAAACGCATCAAAAGCCATGACAGCGACCAAAAACGAAAGCTATAATATTCTAAAACTAGTAGTTTTCTCCATTGTTTCATTCAATGTGCAGCTGTATTCAAGAATACTTTCGAGAAGATTCTGCATTTTGTGGGCCAATCTACTGGAGAACTGTGAGATTAAAGTCATTTCCTCAAATTGTTGAATCTGTTTGATTTGGAAAAAAATTAGATAAATATATCGTGCTCTTGAACTTTTCTCGTTAAAAAAGTCCTTCTCCGTGTCACAATTTGGGAAGCAGTGATACAAATGAAAAATCATTCTTATTAAAATATCAAGAAAGACTTTTAGACAAAAGAGCTTCCAACATCTTTTTATTTCGACTCGTAATACTCAGGCAACTTTGTCATTATAACATTACTCTGGAGAAAACCTGTCAAAGACTAACTCCTCCACACAAAGGATATAAAAATATATTATCTCATTTTCTCTCTTATATTTATTAAGTTCAAAACTGTATATCCGCACCAAACAGATTGTAATAAAGTTGAAATTTCATTCTAGTAGTGATATAACATGGTTCACAGAGCTCGTGCTGAACAAAATAAGAAATTCCAGATTACAAAATCATAACTTTAGAAGCAAAACATTTGAACTGAAAGTTCTGCACGGCACTCAGAATAGTTTTTGATGTAAGATATAGGTGAAGCTATTTTTATTGATTCAAACGTCGAATAAATTTTATATCGCATTTGTAGTAACTTTTGAGTGAGAAATGTATTAACTCTGGAACACTATAGTTCGGAAAGTTATCGGCATTTTGAAATGTGGTAAATTATTACCTTTGTACTGGCAATTCAATAATTCCAGCACGAATAAGAATTTGTAAAGCAATTTCGGATTTGACTAATGTTGGAATAGAAATATGAGATAAAATACAGATATGCAAAAGACAAATTTTTGTTGGACTACTAAACTTTAGAAGTCTAGAAGTGCAAGACGATAGGAATTTGTCAACTATTGATGGAAAATTGTAGAATGTTTCCATATATTTTAATGTCAATCGAATAAGTCATTAACTCGTCTCACAATCGATTAGTTTAATTGTTCAAATTATGTTTATCTAATGATACGTGATCTTTGAATTCACTGATTCACAAAATTATTTTTCAAGTCAATCTTTAGCTCAAATAGAAACACTGAAAGCAGTTGAATGAGATACATACCATGAGAGCTTTAAGGGACGAATAGTCAAGCTGGAATGAGTAGCAAGCTGTATTGAAATCGACTCCTTGACAAGCGGTACAAGTCGACTTCAGTTGAAGATACATCTTAAGCAATATTATAGTTTCTAGATATAGAATACTTAGTGTGAATCACTTTGTCGATCGATTTTATGAGACACATGATACGAATCGATCAATCAGTCAAATTTAGTTGATGGTAATCCATCGTACTGCGTAAGGTTCAACTTAAATTTTAGTCTGTAAATTGATATCATTTGATTTGATCACGGAAGTGCAAGCACATATTCTAGGAATAATTTAGTAAGGAACAGATATCAGTCTTCACCAGAACTCTCTAAGTAAGTTATCACAAATTGCTGTTCTAGGGCCTCGGCGGTAGCTTATGTCACAACTTTAAGATTCTTCAACTGTTCCTGATTCCTTAAATGCATTTTCCTTCATTGCTTTACATTCATATAACTGTTTCACGAAGAAGTACAGTATTTCATTTCTCTTTAATTTAATTTGTACAGATTTATACAACTTTTAGAGCAAAGTGGAAATTATAAAAAAACATTTTACTTCATAACTTTAAAGTAATATAATACATCGAGTTTATTAGGTATCATGATCATAAATATCTCATTACACGCTGCACAAAAATAGTTGTAAAAAGGCGAAGAAGAGTTGAACAGTTTTCTCTGGGAAGTTGAAAAGGAATTAGAGTAATGTAAAATACCATTAAAGTTCAGACATAACAGTGGGGCTAGCGGGCAGTCAGAGAAGCTCCAGCAGCTGTACTGATGTGAAGTTTTAAGCGCTGCTAGTTTCAATGAGAGGAAAGGTAAGTTTTAATCCCAAACTAGGATCTAAGCTTCATTTAGAAATTTACTTCGAGAAGTATAACAGTTAATGCATTATTTGCGTCATGGCGAAACAAGTTCTTGAAACATGATTATTCATGTTGAATAACTTCACAGGACATGCGTTAATGAAGTTTTCAGCGGATGAAAATTTTATTTGTAAATACAACCCGTTGAATTTCATTACAAGTTGTAACAACTCACAACCTCAAAAATATATTCCGTTTCGTTTAACAGTAAGTGAATGAATGAAACAGGAATATTTGATTTTAATTTCATTGTTTCCGAAATTGTAAAACCGACATTGATGCTTTAAACAACAGAAAAAGCTGCTCAAATAATTAGACAAACAGAATATTTATATCGCATCATTTTGCTTCCAAAGCTCCGTCTTACAGCTTATTGCTTCTGTATTTTCTTGAACGTCAAAATGTAGTAAAAGAGTATTGACTTCGTTTCGCTTCTTTTGTAGGGTTTTAATCTTCGACCAGAGCTCTACTGGCTGAATTTAGGTATATGTTACTTATTAAATAATTCAAGGTGCAGAAATGTTAAGCAAAACTTATCATAATTGAAGTGCTCTAGCTCACTTTCCCAAATCATTGGTGCATCTTGACCAAATTACTATGTTGTAGCGAGACCTTTTTGTATAAGTAAGAATGGGATGCTGAATGAGTAGAACATGAAGTGTCATATGTCTTGAGAATGTTTTTTTGCTTGTTCTACTTTTTGTATTCCAGTAAATAATAGCGCGTAGATTCTGGTGAAACTCTTGAACATGGTTCATGTTCTATCCACGGATGGGTTCGAACTTTGGAGCATGTTCACCTTGTATTTCTCATCTATGCTAAGACTTGAATAAAGCAATATTTTGGGAATCATATTTGAACAATAATTTTCTCAAACTCTTCTCGAATCTTTTCGAGAAGCAAAATCAATGAAGAAAATAGAGCATCAAAATTTGATCTCTTAAAAAAGTATAGAGCATAATAAAAGAACATATGATAAGATATTCATGGGTTCCGATTCAATAAATTCGAGCAGAAATCTATTGGCTGAACAAGAGTAACCAGTTTAAAAACCTCTCTGGTGGCGTCTTAAGCGAAGTTTAACTATTTATTTCCTCACAGGGATTGTAGAAAATTTGTTTAAAGTTGGTATTGATTAGAGAGTTTCCCGCTGGCTTTGCTGTTCCCAATGCGTGAAAATAGCATCAGATTTCTGCAACTACGAGTAAAGCATAACGCAAGCCGCTGCTGCGCAATCCTTAATTTATAACAGTCGGTAATCAATTATATTAAATTAATAGTAGCTCCAAATAAACCAAGACATAATTATTGATTGGATTCAGCGCTCTTTCCGATTGTTTATTTGTTGTTTGGTCTAATCGCGTTGAAAAATTACGGAAAAAGGAGCTTTTAGCGCATGGTTGAAAGCTTCGCAATATCACTGCTCCATTTTAGGCTTTTCTTGAGTCTACTGGTCCAAATCTCGCAATGAGATCACGACCTTTTATAAATCGTTTCAATTATACTGATAACTTCTTAGTAGAAATGAGAAATATTGTTGGCAGAACTTTTGATAGCAACATCTATTGTTGAAGATATATTTACCGCACTATGAACCTTCTTACAGGATAGTTTCAACTTGCGCAATCAATAATGTACACCTGATTGGGTCTTCTCTAGAATCAACCCACTTTTCAACATTTTTATCGAGCTCACGGCAAAGAATGTAATTTGTTGTTATTTCAAGTCTATGGAGCGATGTAATATTTCCACGGTAGATGAAACTGCGCTCTAAACAATTACGATTTTGCTGGGATGACTCTCTCCCATCATTTATTATTCGAAATTCGAGTCGCGAGTAGGATTACTGCATGCAAAGTTATTGATGTTTTGCTGCTCCTATAAACTCCGATTAACTTCAAAGAGTAGAGTAAATACATAACAAATTTATTGAGACTATGAATACGAACATCGTTTTATTGATATTACGCAACAATATGGCAAGGTATTAGAGCTACTCTAAGTGCATTCTCACAATAATGAGGAAGTTATTGATATTTGCTACAATTTTGTATATGTTATGGACTAACTCATTAGGGTACTAATTTCAAAGAAATTTTCATAATGCTTCTCTTCTGGATATAGTATATCTACTACTTACATACACTAGCAGATGAGTAGTAGATTTCGTTGTTGTTATTTTCAGTTGGGAAAATAATGAATTTATAAAGTATTTGAAACACCCTGTTTAACAAAACTATCCACTTGACTACGTGTTTCATAAATGAATGTGAAGAAAAAATTATAATGAATTGCTTCCTTCACGGAAGAAACTTGCAGAAATATTTCAGAAGCTTATTCAAAAGAAGACAAAATAAAGGAAAAATATATGGGTGACAATGGTGCTATGAATAATGATTGTGCTTTTGGAATGTTCCGAATTCTTATCCTTAGTATCATTAAATTGTCACAGAAATTGGTACACTTTCATGTATCTAATTGTGTTTATATCCCTTCGTATGAAAAAGTACTGAGTTGAAAACAATTTGTTAAAAATAAATATGCTACTGTGAAAATTTGAATAAGGTTGAATTTGAGATTTTCTGTAAGTCTTGAAATTTATCGGTGGTGAAATTGAGAATATATATTTAATTTTGTTATATATACAAATATATTTGAATTTTCATTTGATGGTTGAAATACTTGATTTTATTTCGCCCAGAGCTATTCAATAGCGAAATCATTATTCAATATGACTCATCATTATAATGATAATATTTGTATTACTACTATATTCAATGTTTGAAATTATTGTCCCAATAATTTTTTTTTTGTCATTTCATTCGTACAAAATTCATTCCCCCAAAATAGTTATTTCCATATCATGAGCATTCGGTACTGTACTGCAATATAATTAGATTGGTATTTAAATGTCCATGTTATATCTATCTCCATTATAGTTATCTGTCAACGGAAAATTTCAAATGAAACCAACATCCTCTATTGCTTTATAAACAAACTTATGTGCATAGACTGCGGTCATTTGCATATAAACGGTATGAAAATTAGGACATCACAATCTATTTCATGTGGTATTTGTACACTGGATTGAAATTTGTGCTTTGAACGTGCAGCAGTATCGAAATAAATGCTGTAATGTTATCACGTATTGAGTATAAAACATTTACAGTTGTAAGAGATAACATAGAACGTTTTTTGAATTCATGTCTGTAAGTTTAAACTAAATAAATTCAGTAAGCTGACATTTATGTGAATACTGATAAATACTTTATAATCCTTACTGAATCTGAATCAAGCTTGCGTACTAAAGATTGTTGATTAATCATTAAGAATAGAGAATCAATGATCTGAGCTCCTGTGAGCAGTAATTTTGAGAATTAATAAATTTGTGACAGGTAATTCGTTTATCGCAGATTAAGATGCAAATCCTGTCCACAACTTATTACAGAAATAAATAAGCGATATCAAATATATTTTGAAGTGATTATTTCTTACATGATTCTGGAGGCTTGAACTCAAACACAGAAGATCTAGCAGTACTTTTTATCTACATCACTCTTGTCTGCTCACCTTGGATACCTAAATCAGTTTGCAGGCTGAAGCGGGCAGCTTAAAATGATTATCGAATAAACATTTTCATCAAAAGAAAATAACAATTGACAGCAGCTCATATAAAATTGATAATTAAAACATATGTATCAATGAATTCATCATAAAATAAATGAAAATTAAATGCACCACATGCACATGAAGTGCAAAGAACACTCTGATACAGAGCATTTTGCGGCAAACATCAACAAAGTCTCGCTGGAATTATTGAATGAGTATTTAAATCTATCTGATGGACTATCTCTCTACAACCGAGCTTTTTGTCTGACTGACGCTTCTGGGAGAGTATTCTGTGCCCAAAGTGAAGAGCGTTAAACGGTACTGTGTAGAGGTAACGTTGAGAATAGAGACAACGTGAGTTATGCATGTGCTTAAGCTCTTTTACATCATTTATTCAATTCGTGGGAAGCATTCACTTCAACCATGTGTAACAATTTTTCTTTGGCTTCCTCATTATTCAACATTGTTGTGTTTATACTTGAAGAAATAAACAATTATTCATCCAAATTAAATTTCCCCACGTAACGACCCGAGGTATTTCTGCATCGTCTATTTGTTCCTATTTCCTTGAACAAGATTTTATTGGAGCACAGACTCCTTATTCTCTATTCTTCATGGTACTAATCATGAAATAGACGAGCATTTTTACGTGAAGATACATAGCAGCTCTGGAAATCGACCGCGTCAGGTCATAATCCTGTTTTGTTCCAAATCTTGAAGAACTCAGCATTATATTTGATAATCTAGGACCGTATTTTATTTTTTGAAATAAGATCAGATTGCAGAATAAATAGCGCACAAATTTTTGCAATTTGTTGTTTTAGAATACTCTTGATTATTTCAAGTGCTTGCCGACGTGAGGGGCAGAAGTGCATTTCGATTAGTATGCACACACAATTAAATTCACAACAGTTGTAGAGTCCCAGAAAGATATTTTTTCAAATGATCCCTCATTCTGCAAAATTTTAGCTCAAAATAGATCTTATCTGATTTGATAAAGATACTTGGCGAACCATAGAAAATAGAAAAAATAGAGAGGAAATATTTCCCGGAAGCGACCATGGACTACAATCTCAAACGGATAGAAGTGGCTGTGACAGAAAAGAGAATGGAAGCATGTGATCCATAATTGGATCTTTTTATAACTCTTGGAATAATGTCTTGGTAATATGTTAAATGCACATTGAAAATTATAAATGATGAGAATGTGTAACCAAATGATTATAAAAAGGGTTTCAGTATGTGTACTGACACAATTCACTGTATTCTTGATTGAAGCTTCAAATGTGATCTCTCTTCATTCTTGATTCATTTGATTCAGTCAAACAATCGGACATCGTGAGCTTTCTACAGAATACTGCTCATGATTCTAATTGGAGCTTGAAAAAATATTTTAAGAAACTAATAGTAAAACAAAAATTATTTTGTGCGTCGTTACACAGGACTGAAGTGGATGTTTTCCATGAAGAATTGATTATATAACATAGAACGATAGAAGAGAGCGTTTATCTTGTGAGATGAGGAGGAACAAAGAGAGACGATATGAAAAAAGTAGAGAGCAATGTCAAATCTGAGTTTGTAGATTGATCATTCGCTACATGATCATCGGCCATATTCTCACACAAATTTTGGAGTAGAGATTTAGTGTTTCTATTCTCGTTACTCCTTCACAGTACCGGTTATGCTTTGTACTTTTTGTTTGATGCGTCCGAGATCGTACTCCAAAAAACTATAAATATGTTAGACTTCTGTAAAGTTCCTATCGAGGTTTGGGCTTCCTGTTTTTGGTTTGAAGTTGCAAATACTCAATACAGAAATAGTAATTTATGTAATGAATTGCAACAGAATGATTTTATGCATATCTGAATTGCTCCGATCTGGCAAATATATGCGAGAAATAATGAATAGGTGTCAATTTGAATCGAAACTATTACTACGATAGTTATAACTAATACATTTGGCAAATATTGATTACTAATCATTTGATAATGAGTATTTCATGGAAAAATGATTTGTTTTAATCAAATTGTATCACAAATTGGATTGAGGTAGAGAAAAAACTTTTATTAATCAAATACAAATTGTATCCAACTAAAACTATCGAGGGAGATGAAAGTTTGGAAAATATTTCAACATCTATGTGCAAAGTTTAAATCCCCATTTAACAAGTTTAAGCACAATCTCTCACTGTTAAAGAGACGGCGCATGAAAAATTAAATAAAGAAATATTACCCCTGTTTGTAAACGTACAAGTTAAAAATTAATGAAAACCTCTGCAAATTAAAAACGAAACACGATATTGCTTCAGTTTAAAAAGTGTTTATTTTACCTCAGCTGGATTGTTTTTTATTCTTGTTTTGTTTCCGTTGTTTTTGAGCTATCGCGTCAAATTGTAAAAACGCCTGAAGTATTTGACACCTACTTTTTAGCAGATCAACGGCTTGACTTCTATTATTCCGAAGAGGAAAGTGATAACAAAATTCTCACAATTTCACACTCATTTTGTATTCACCACATTATCTTTGAAATATTTTAATCCGTAGGCTTTGACTTGCATTTTCAATTTCTAAAAGTAGATAAGAAAAGTATTTATATTCTTCCTGCGAAAGAGAATTCTGAATCTCATAAGAGAGTTATGTCTTTATTCAATAATACAGATATTCGAGTTATATATTCACAGTTAATCTTTTATATAGTCAGATTGGTATTTACAAACAACTCTTAATAAATTTATTCGAGATTTGGACAGTTATCACTATAGAGGATGAGTAGAATGGTAACAACAAAATATACACAATTGTTGGAAAAAATTGAGAATCACCTATTCAATCACATGAACAGAGTGATGATGAACATTATTATCCGATATCAGTCGATTTTAAGGACAACTAATCTTCAAAGCTACTGAATAGTTCTAAAATTTGGACCTGAAACTTTACGCTTTATTGCACACGTATGGTGCCGATTGGTTCAAGAGAGAGTGTAGTGCAGGTGGCCAACGAAAGGTTCCAAGTTGAAAAATAGTAAGTTATCATGGAAGACATGTAATATGAAATACTTCCATCTGACTAGTATATGATACAAAGTAATTCACACAGACCTGCGTGTTAAGGGTTTCTTGGCCTTAGTAGAGGCACATATTCACGATAAGAGCTTCGGAGGCTACAGAAGTAGTTTGATTTATTCCTGTAGTATCGGCACAAAAAAGTGAAGTATTACCTGTAAGAGTTCTACAACCGTATGCATTTATATGAATATCTTCATATTGAATCCTTGGATGGTGCACATGTAACAAGTCTAGGTCAGCAGAATCGTAGAATCAATAATCAAAAGTAGGTTGTTTGATTGAAAATATTCATTAAGACAACGTACGATTCGTGACACTTTAAGAGGATAATTCTAAAGTTACGGTGTCCAAGTTCTTGTTGAGTATAGGTTTATTATAGTCTATGAAATATTTAGAGTAAATTGGTAGTCAGTTAGTGAGGGAGATCAGTTAGTTATTGGAGGAATCAGCCTGTTGTGGATAAGTTACAAAGTCATGAGGTCATAAAGCGGAGCCAAGTAGAATGAAGGTCAAGTAAAGCTCTACCTCGTACTTAGTTCCATAGCAGTGGGTAAGATCAATTTCATATCTTTTCATTTCCAATAATCTATAATTTCTCCTCAGAATTAAATAATGATCGAATGGTTTTTTTGGTTTAAATTTTGTATATTTCATATATGATAATTTTTTTTTTTTTTTATTGATTCCTCTGTTTGAGGCTGTTTCACGTGGGTTTCCCGTGAGCCATGAGCATTGGCTTAGCTAGGGAGTTTTCCTAGAGAGGGCGGCCGGTGAGCTGATCAATCACCGCAAGGTTTTAATTTCGGTAATTTCAGTTTCAGTGGAATTGATAATTTTGGAAGTAACGAAGAAATTCGATGGGAAATACATAGATGATGCCTCGAAATTATGGAGTTTACTCAATTTTTAGGCAAATTGGCAGATGAAATGATTTTTTCAGAAGTCAGCAAGATTTCTTGAAGAGAGATAGCTTTTCGAGTACTAATTGAAGTACATTGTCTCACCCAAAAATTCGAGGGGCTATATTTGCGTTTTTACGCTATTTTTTGCATTTTTTTTTGGCTTGAAATCAAAAATATCTCAAGAACTATTGATTTTATGAGAAAAATTCACATGAAAAGAAGTTTTGCAATTGAATTTGCAACAAAAAGATCAATCGCGCGATACTGATTTTTTTCACTCCTTTTCCGTAAATTATTAGAAATCATTATATGCTATTGAAATATAAATATACGCAACAGGAAATAGAATTTTCATGGAAGGCTCTTGTAGGAAATTTTGTCACTGAACATGTTTGTCGATAATATGCAAAGTATTCAAAACATAATTAATTTTGATTAGATTTCGATATTTGGGTAAAATGATTTGCGGTAAAGTAATATCGTATAGAGAATTATTCTAATGGAAATTTAGTAAAAAACTTTTTTTCATGTGGAATTTTCTGATAGAATGAATAGTTCTCAATATTTTGCCGGAAAGCGCGAAAAATCGCGTAAAATAACCACCCCTCAAAGTTTGAATGAAATATTGATACAACAGCTATTAACCCAGAGCTGATTCCCCGCTATAGATCTTTCTGACTTTTGGAACAACCACTTTTATTAATTTTCTTGGACTAAAATTGAAAGTCTGACGATTTTAAGGATGAGATATGAGTATTGTGGTATGAGCAGTGCCCACCTGTACTTTCCTCAAGCTACACCGATGATCTTGACTGAATCTTAGAATTTTTGTCTTTTCTGTACTAAATGTTGGAAATCACGTTTTCACATCTAGTCTTCTGCATATTTTTCAATTATCTGCATATTTGCCGTGTTGATTTTTTATTTTATTTTTGTTTATCATTGTTTCCTGGAGAAGACTCTTGAGAAGAGAGTCAAAACGTCAGAAATAAATAAAATATACGGAATCTGAACAAAAAAAGCCATTCAATCACTATTTATTTTATAATATATGATTAATATTGTTATACGATTGTAGCATTCATTATATCTAGAATAACATACACCCTCCATCCAGCAAGGGTCCATTGTTTTATTGTTATATCCGATTTAGGGTGTACAACATAAATATATTTGATTTCAAAAATTGATTGTAGGCATAAATAATGTTTATTCGTTCAATAAGTCCAAAATATGAATTATTGTACAATGTCTATAAGAAAAGTCTTGTATATAGAAGTATTGATATCCGAATAGTAATAGGTGATCATTTAGAAATATTATGTGGGTGAAATTGTATTCAGATGATTCACCAGATAAACTATATTCTACTGGATTGTACTGTAGGATTTTTGGGTGGAAAACTAACAAGGATATATGCATAAATTTCAATAATTGTAGCTGTCTGAGCATGACGAATTAAAAGTTCTGAAAAAAATATTGAAGAAAAACAAGTATCTAAATGCAATGATGATTTGCTTAAGCTTCAAATAGGGTTGCCAGCATTTGTCAACTACTCGACTGGAGAAATGCCCAAAAAACGAGGTCCAAAATTCACAGTTAATATTATTTTATAAAAATTATAATGCTTCTCAATCCTTGAAATTATATTTTCCTTGGTCATCTTGACATAAATAAGAATAAGGAGCTTCGTCAAAATTAATTTTAATTCGGATGCCTGACTTGAGTTTAAGTTTTGATATTAAAGAATAAAAAGTGAAACATTGATATTCGAGCTAGGAAAGAAGAAAATAAATTGATTGACTGAATTTCCTGATTCATATACTTACATATACTATGAGAAACTTTGTGAAACTGTAAACTGATATGCTGACTGAGAATTGGATGACTATCATATGAGTTTTGTTATGTGGAATAATCCAAATTATTAGTTATTGGGAGATTAATATTTTTTTCCTAGGATCCCATTCCAATTCGTTGGAGAAATTCTTTCAAAAGTAAGAGAGAAGTGCAGGTCAGCCTCTTCAGCTTGATGCCTGTTGTTGACCAGTTGTGTCACTCGAATAATAAGATAAGGGAAAAAATTCGAACTTGATTTTAAACAGAGTACCTACTTCTTACTAACATAAATTTGTGTATTATATCGTCTGCATCAACATACAATATTGAGGTCCCTATTAATGTCTGTTTCCAAGCTGTCTCTAGGAATTAGGATAGGTACCCTTGAACTTGCATCTTCTTGGGCATTTGAAGACAGTGACCAACCAAGGGTCTGTTTATTAGCCGAAGCCGAAGCCAAAGGTGCAACTTGGTTAGAATACTAATAGTAATCAGCAAAGTGAAATTGCCATTTCCTCAACGATAAACCGCTCAATACTGAGCCCTACGCCCCGCCCCCTCGTGCCTCCTATCCTGTTCGCGTGCGCTCTTGTAGTTCGTAATAATTATTTGGTTCGTCCACGTGAATTGCACTACTGGAAATCAGCTTCGGTCAAGCTGAGTTATTCTTTCGTCGAAACCGAATGTGAGATGAAGATTGCCAGAACCAGACCCGAAGCCGAAGCTGGAACTTCAGTTAGACACTACTTGAGAACAACGTATTTTTTGTTTCATGATACTACTTTTTCAAGAATATCTAAGAATGAAAAAAAAATAGTTGATATAGCCTATAAAGCTACTATTTTATTCATAGAACCTTTCCGAATCCATGTTTATTGTTCCTGCTTTGATTGATGAATGAAGAATGTATTTTATGTGCCACACTTCCTGAAATTATTCTTATTGTTATTGTAAACGTATAAGAGAAGATTGAATTTCTTCAAAAATGGATAACGTCGACAAAAATATCCAGTTATTCAAGTTGACACTATTTGGATTGAATTTTAGAGAGCGCAGCATGGCATGTTATTGATCAACTAATGAAACACTATAAAAGACCAATTTGATATATGTATCATCAGATGTGAAGCCAAGAATGAAAATATTCGGAGTCCTCCAAAATAGATCCAAGATGAAAATCAGAAACTTTTTGACATCAAGCTAAGTAAAAATAAATTGAATAAATTTATTAGTGTTTGTTGGAGAGCTGTGATATTTTTGACGATTATCAAAATTCTGAGTGTATAGGAATGAATTTAGAGGAAAAAGAAGAGTTCTTGATACATGAATCTAGCTCTGAATGCTCAACAGTTAAATTAGCTCCAAATTCTATCTATTCTTTTGGACAATTTAAGTTATCAATTGACTCTTATTGTATTTTCCGCAGATAAATAGATTTTTCAAGTGAATTTATCCTTGAAGTTTATTCCTTATAATACGGTTTATTTGATTGAAATCCGGGCAAAATACTCCCTCAGGTTTGTTGAATAAGTGCTATTTAGTATAGCCGAAAGATATCAATATCTATAATTCATATTCATGGACGTGTGCGAATATAAAAGATTGATTCATAAAACTAGGGTGTAAAACTTCGTGCACCCGCAAGAAGTGAGTAGATTAATATAATGGAACGATGGAGGGTCCATTTTGGGCACAAATAAATAAATCAACCAACCACATATAACAAAGAGGGTGTATGTTAGGATGAATTTCGTGTACAGCGATTGTAAACAACGTGAATAATTAACCGATATGTATACAGGATGTTGCTGCATGTAAGAACACTCCCAGTGAAAAAAAAAGCTGTGAATATAGATAACACGAATGTTACCACTGAGTACATTTGGTTTACATGGATTTGATCCAAAAGGAAAACATTAACACCGAGTGTAGTATCTAATATAGGTCATATAAGTTCACTATTTATTAGGTGAATTACCTTCTAAATTATTGTTGCTACTAAATACATTAGATCATTGGAATTTGACCGGGGATTAAAACAGATATTATTGGAATGAGAGCTATGAATAGATGACCGAAATCAATAACTTATGTCTGATTGTACCAGAACGAGAGAAAATTTGATAATTGTATTAATCCGCTAGCAGCTTCTAAGTTTCAGACATTGAAACAGTAAATCGTTGTATCTTCAGTTACTTCAGTTCACATCATTAATGCTCAAAAACTTCATTGTCAAGGTAATAAAATAATATAGATATTTGATATCAGCATTTTACATTCATATCTCACATCTTAGACCTAGAGGATGATTAGAAATACTATCAAATCATTGAAAAATTAATTCGTCCGATCATTGTAGTCTCAATATAATGAAAAATTGCTGAAGTGCAGATTAATCTTGCGATTCAAAGTTCAAGTGCCGATAATGGAACAGAAACGTTACTTCGACGAAATATATTTTGGAGACAATTAGAATTGATGAGTCTAGAGTTACGAGGTATTTTTTAATTCAACAAGTGACGCATTGCTGATATAAAACTCTTGACTATTCCTAAGTTTCATCAAGAAAAACAGTCTTTCTGGAGTATTGCATGCAAAAAATGAAGCCTCAAGACTATTCCATATTTTGGGTCGATCGATAACAATGACATTATAGATGGAAAACGCTTTCATTTTACTTATAGCTTTGGAGTTAGTGGAGCCTAAAAAAATATGGAGTGAACCAATAATTTTTACAGTTCGAAATACTTTGGATGAAGAAGTTATATCATTCATATTTTTAAGTTAGCAGAGCTTAGAAATGCAAGGTTATTTCTATTAAGAATAATTTTATAATAAATGTGTATCTAAAATGTTTTTAGTCTTGTGAAAGTCATACGACTTTTCGTAGAAGCTTTTGTATGTGAAGGTTTAGTCGCAAAATTTATAATGGACATCAAAGAAAAATTAAATATTAAAAGTCTTTACACAGTTCACAATAGCAGCTTTCAGTTAGTCTAAACCATAATGCTTTTATATGTCCATCTTTGTGACTTTACATATTAAAGAGGACAGCATAAGCAACAAGGAGTAAACGAATCGAGAGTGTTTACGTCCAGTCTGATAGTGTAACAGTATGCTCTAAGTTGTGCATCTAGGCAAATCCTCTTCGCTAATACTGGTATTGAAGAACGTGATTACTTATTCAACGCAAGTTTAACTCTGGCTAACTACTCGCTTGGTGCATGTGTGAAGTGTTAAATGATTTATGTGGAAGTACCCAAGAACAGTCGACAGACAGTTCCGACACGTCCGCATGTCCATGCCACATACCGCATGCTGTTACCGTTTCAGCCGTTTTACTATTTACCCATTTCCTGTTTCGTTCCCTGTTCTCTATTCCGTGTATTAGATTGTTTGCTTTGCGGTTGTTGCTTGATGGTTCGGCGATTGGGGACACATGAGTATTGCGCTATAAGTTCGTTACAACGTACCTATATTAACAGAGGTACTAGTAGCAATCAGAAGAGGTTGTACTGTTTCTAGCATTTGAATAGAATAAATATGAAAAAAGATGATGAGTTTATTTATTCGATGTCAACATGACAGAATCCTGATTACAGATGGGATTTATCGACTAGCACAAACAACTATTCCTCACATAGAATTTGATACCACATTTCCATTTATTGCAGTAAGAATAAATAATTCCACTCTCTGAGTGTTTCCTTGGGTGAATATGTGATATTGTACCCCGCACAAAACCCTATGATCTTGGACCTCGGTGAAATGGATTCAAATTCTAGAAATCAATAAATGTTGATGTGTCGATCAAAAGTCTTCACGCGGTGACACAACTGGAAAATCAATGGTTCGGGGTCTGAAGTCACATTAAGTTCAACATTAACAAATTGGCTCAAAATCAACCACGACATTTTGGCTTATTTTATTATTAGCATCTAGTGGTTTATTTAGGTCATATTTTTTGTTCGTATGGAAGTAAATGATGATAATTTAAGATTCTGAAGACAAATAATTGGTGAAAACTTGAGATCAGTCTTTATTTGAAGATTAAGATTTGAACTTTGCAAACTCAGAGTTGTGCTTTCATATATTTTTATTGTTCCAATAAGAATTTTAGGATGATCAAGCAGGTTCAATAAAATCCAATCTAGTGGTTGATGTTTATATGCTTAGAGCTTTGGCTGAACCCAGTAATTAAAGCTGGAAGTGGCTAATTCTTCCATTGAATGTGCACGGAATTCTAAATTTGACTGGAACATTCATGAGACAAGAACAAACGTTGACAAACGTTCAGCTCAAATGCTGTGGGAAAAAATTGAGTTCGTTTTACGATGCGTTGCGGCCTAACGTCCTATCGATCAGTGTGCAAATTATTAAATAAGGTTTGCTTCCCAAGAAATACGTTGTGAAGTTTCTCTCTGAACAATGTGTGATGAGGATGTAACTATTGTAAGTTGAATACGTGAGTTATCTGTAAAAAAGAGCTTGTGAGGTGGATGATCACAGTGTTCAATAATTTATCATTTTACAACTTTGAGTTTTGATGTTCCATGAAATATGACAAAACAAAAGTCATATTTCGGAGTACAAGGCATAAAGTCGGAGCGAGATAATTTCTTTCTGTCTATACTGAGAAACATCGGCATGTGTTCTATCCCGGACTCGGGGACCCATCTGTGCTCATCAGTGTCGCTGGTCCAAATTGAGCAAACGGTGATTGACGATTTGTACGATTCAGCTCACGTTGAATCTAAACGGTACATTTTTAACCCCAGTACACACAGACTTTGCACGATCCCTTACTTGAGAATGATTCAATTTAGGACATTTTACGACGTTTATACGCATTCCATTTAGTGTACATTTCAGAAAACAAAGCTTTTTGATATACTGCTCTAGGAGCGAATTGTTAGGAGAGTGAACGAATGTGTTCGTTTGCAGCGGTCGTCTATATACATGGTGTAGATTTTCCTCTGCAAACCTCCGCTCAAATAGTGTACTGTACATACATAGCTACATAGCTTTGTACTTCAACATCCAGTTTGCATTTCTGCATGATGCATTAGGCTTGTACAATACTCATCTGTGTCGACTGTCGTTCGTCGTTCAACGGGAGTGGTACAAGACATATCTCTCAACAATTAGTCATCATGAAATGTTATTTTCGATATGGTGTGTTAAGATTTAGAGAATTTTTCAAGAAGAATTGAATAATATGATGCTGTTTTCTGGAAATGTTTTCAATCAATTTATGAAAAAGATTTTGTCGTTGAGTCAAGTCTTGTAGAATATTGCAGTAAGCATAATAGGCTACTCCTTTTTGTGCGCAACATAGAGTAAGAGAAGATAATTGAAAAAACAGTTGATGCGAGGAACTTCAAGATCCAAGATAAACAGATATTCAGAAAGCTTGTCATTCTGAAAGATTTTGTTGTGAATCTCGACATGAGATGAGAATAAATCGTTTTAATTCCAAACTGACTATGAAAGGATTACAAATTTTTGCTTTAGGTTTGATATCTCATGAATATAAACTCGTTCTGATTTTTGAATTGATGACAAGAAGATTACTTATATCTACGTTGATTTCGAGGATTTTTCTTGACTTGGAGGATCTGAGGAATCAGTTGACATTTGCACTCCTACGTATTAAGGCAGTGCTCAATAAATCTAATTAGAAACTGAAATCAACCCCTAGCATAAGCTTTCATATTTAATAAAAATATCTGCTAAGTGGGGTAAATCAACAATGATGTGTAAAAATATTCTGAACGGAGAATACACGAGCTGTTATCAATATGAATCAAAGAATTGTAGCTTCTAAATTTGTAATAACTGTTCATGAAAATGAATTCAAAAAAGTTTTCTATTAGATTCATTTCACGAAGTAATTTCATTCCATAAGATCGAGTTGACACTATAAAATAAAAAAAAGCTCAGTTCCAACATTTACACCCTCGTTTTAACAGACATACTTTGACCTGATTAAAGTAAGAATTAAGTATGGTTTTATTTCACTGGAAGTTAGTAACAAAGGCTTTCTCAGAACGGGGGTGAGGGAATGCATCGTAGATTACAGAATTGCAACTGCTGAAGGTATTTACTCAGTGGTCTTACCTATGAGTATACTGCTATAAACTATTATTGTGGATAATATTTGTAACTAGTTGCATTGATGAGAAAGATGCATATTTTTCTTCGGTTAGGACTATTTTAATTATGGAAGCAAGTCAGCGAATTGAATCGTAGTTTTTAAAGTGAATATCCTCAAAAGATGAAGAGCAAGGAAGAGGTAAATATCATGACGACAAGTCGAGTATATAATATTGTTTGCAATATACCTATTGTCATTTTCAATTTAATATCACACTGGAGAAATGCTAATGTTTCTCTAATCTTAGCTTATTCACATGTAACCTGGACATGGAAGGCATTTGAGACTAACACTTGAAGAGAAGTTTGACTGCTAAATAGTCGATGCATTAGGATAGGCAAAAAATCTTATTACTTTGATTGTCCTCATTGGAGATATTTTACAGATTTTTTTTGTACTATTAAACATGAAAGGTAGGATGTCGAATAGAAAAACTTAAAAGCAGAATTTTCAACTTTGCAAAGGGATTATTAATCTCCATTAAAACTGGCAAGCCAGCTCTGTATTTGTTATTGTTGAAACAAACCTTACTGTCTTTTGATCAATAGCACTCAACAAACAATTGAACAGAATTATAAACATGGATTACATGTAATTAAAATAGAAATTAATTATCTTCTGTATGAAACAAGGGTCATCCGCTTTCATATCCAAATGGATAGAATTATGAATACTATCTACGTTATTTGCTACTAATTCCAAGTTCATTATGATAATTGCTATTTTGAGTTTCTAACTGTATTTTGATCAAGTTAATTATCATTGAAAACGTAATAACTGTGTCACATGTCTCGTCGAGTGCTCGGAGCTTATATGAAATTCCGGTCGCAAATGTGATTAACAGTAGGATTTAATCAATAAACTGAAGGCAAAAGCCTTTGATTAAAAGCTTATTTGCACTTTATTGTAGATATTAGGTTGAGTGACAGGGAGAATTTACTAAAAACTTATAATTGACAGAGATCGAAGTGGCGATTATGTCACAGCGAACCTGATCAATATACGATTGGGCTTAGAATGAGACCAGCTTACATTTTTCATTTCATTCCCCCTTTGAAAAAGATCATCAATATTTCAAAGATCCCTCAACAAGTCCAAGTAATAATAAAAATAGCTTGATCCATGGAAATAGAAATATTTTTTCTACGTCTACCTTTTAACTCGCTGGTGTGGGAAGAGATAGTCATGTTTATAAACTTTTGTGTAAAATTACTGATTGTTCATTGCAAATTGATTATGAATCAAATGTAGTGTAAAAATATAGCATCGTACCAATTGTACAATATTTATTCTGGTTTTGTCAGTGATTCTCAATATGAGTATGAGTTGAAAATCATTTGATTATTTCAAAGCCTGCTTTAGATAACCTAAAGGTGATCAACAATTCTAGCTAGCGAAACAAAAATTATTTCTAGGACAGTCATTGAATATAGGTTACTGTAAATATCATCCAATTTGTAACAACGTTAATGTTCTGTACACAGTATGCTATTTATCCAGCCCAGCAATATGTTAGTTCTATTCGACGGGCCAACTGAAGCCAATTATCAACGTGGGCAAATCAACCGAAAATTATCGTTTGTAAGTTTGCACGTTCGGTATTATGATGACAGTGGTGAACGAGTCGTTATTATCATGGTATACATTGAAATGACTGCTTTCTCGGTGACGTGCTTTAATTGCTCATTGCTAGACCTACATAAATATCGATAACTTTGCTCATGAGTTCACGGTACCTACCAGATGCAGAAAGATAAACCATGTATCACAGTATACATTTTTTAATAGTGTGAACCACTCAGTTTCTGATCAGTACTACGTGCACCTTCGGGATTAAGTGCGAAATAATGCAATAGCAGAAGATTGTAAGTCCCGCTAATGTGCCTGAGCAATGTATATGTTTGAAGCGTTCATGCGCGCACTTGTTCGTGGTATAAGTGAAATGTTTGGTATTGTGTAATTTTCTTCCCATATTTATGCAGAAATAATATTTGAGAACTTACCTATCTGCCTAGGTATAGGAGATAGAAATAATTTCAAGAATTGTTGATTTTGAGTATTAACTGTCGTGAAAAGTATTTGCTCCGAAATCAAATAGTAATTTGTACTAAGGGTTGCTTCACTTGAAATTTCTGTTCGATGCTTAAAAACTTGTTCACAGGAACTAGATGTTTTTTAACAAACTTTTGTATATTCTAGTGAATTGCATCGACTATGTATCAATTAATGGATACAACCATGTCTCAAACTAATTTGAAAATCGCCCTTGAATTTTGTTCTTAATAGGAAATATCCACTAATGCAGAATCAGTTTTTGCTGAGTGTGTACATGTTTTCCTAATAGCTAATAACTGTTTCATTACAAAGCTAACGATAGTGAGATTTTTTGCTCTTATCCATTCACTAGCTGAGATTTTGAAACTCAAATTTTTGTCACTTCAAATTTAGATAATCTTATTAGGAACTCAATAACTCCAGGATTCAAAGAACTTTGCTAGATCAACACATTTCTTTAGGACTTGTCTTGAATTTTCACGATCATTGCTGATGTCTAGTTTGGTACAAGCGTTCATTTAGCTCCTTGCTTGGAAGAATTATGGCAATTTAATGGATGTGCGCATATACAGCGATGCCTGTTAGATTTTAATTAGCTTCAGCATTCTTTATTTTGTAGGTATTTAATTGAGGTTCCAATATTTCTTTTTACTCTATAGTCTCGGTCTCACCTGGACCATCTTCAGGAATGAAAAGAATTTGTGAGTTTACAGTTGAACAGCATATTATGTTCATTGAAAATATAAGAACATATTGAGTTTCTTCCAATAAAAAATAAGCGGAAATTGAGTCGAAAAATATGTGTAAAAAACTAACCGCTATGAAGGTCAAAGACAATATTTTATTCTATTTCACACTCATGTGCACTCTTTTGATTGGAATGACGAACCAAATGGTTCATACTATCACGCTTTATTCATATGGAAACAACCATATCTCACGGGGTATTGAATATATCAGAATATACCGCAATCACTTATATTTCCATGAAATTTTGAATAGAATGCTTTACGAAGCGAATGGAATACCAAAAATTCCCTAGAAGTTTTAACTTCTCTCACCGTCATTATAATATGAATTCATAAGAACAAGATTAACACGCTCAGTTGGTACCATTTATACACAAGCTGGTTGAAAGAGTATAGACAAAAATTGGGAGTAAAAAACTTGTAGTAGATCTGTGACTAACCATCAATGGCCCTCAAGCTATGAAAGGTGAACTCTATCGAAGAAGATTAATTCCAAATTACACAGAAAATCTATTGATAACTAGAATTTTTGACTCAAGATGCTATGGACATGATTCTGTGGAACCACAAGTCCTGGTAAATCTTGGATATTATACATGAGTCTTGGGGTTTTCCATTTCAATAAAGAGTGCTCCAAACTAGGAATCAGGTTTGAAGAGGATTATTCAGAAATTTTATTGGTGATGAATAGATTATTTTCAATTTTAGGGTACGTTTCATATATTTTCTATAATCAACTGCTTCTTTCAATAGAATAGAAATCACGGAGTAAGGGATTCTCATGACTCATTACCTGTCATTAATAAATCACTAGATTTAAGTCCATGTTGAATTCAGAGCTTACAATTAATTGGAGTATGACAATTAACAATACATATTTCACATGAATTCCAAGTTTATTTCTAATGTAGGCAAAGCCTAACAAAGTTTGTAATAGATATAATTCGATATTATGTTGGACTACTCGAATCAAGAACTCAAGCCCAGAGGAGATAAATATTTATAAAATATTGAAACCAACAGCAATTTGCTTCGCTGACTCTGAAATTTGAAATATCATCCAAATAAAAATCTTTCCAAATACGACTCACATATTGTTGCCCTTATTTCCACTCAACTTTTCTAGTTTGAATAACACTTCAATTCAAGTGACTTCACAAACAGCATTATAAATTTTTCCTTTAAAAGAGTAGTATAATTGAATTTATGTTTAATTTCAATTAAACGTGTAATATAGAACTTTCAAAGAGGAGTATATTGAAGCGTTGTCGGTCTTCTTCAGAAGGAATCTCAAATATGCTTGCAGAATGTTTTGAAAGCAATTATATTTACGCTTTGCTAAATATTGCAAAGTCCTGCACCTGACGCGATAAAAATAATAAATTAGTCCAAACGTTAAAAAATTCGTGATAAGGAGTACCTAAACATTTTAGTATATTTTCTGAAGCAGTAAAAAAATTAAGTCTGTAGGAATGCTTAAATCGGATGAGTCATCGCGAAATTATTATTCAGCGTTTCCGTGTTCTGAGGCCGCAAAATGCTACGCGTCTACGTATATATCAAATAATGAGTATGCTAGAGATGATTTAGCAGTCGCTAGAATATATTACTATACAGAAAATTTATGCACATGATTGCATGAGAATATGGAAATAGCAATTTGCAATACTTATATCCCGACACATAAGAATTAAGCAAATAGACTGAATTAGACTCATCTACCAATTTTCTGAAGTTTTTATACAAGTGCTCAATTTGAATTGCAGTGTTGATATTCACAGCTTGTATAATGAAATCCAGGTGTGAGCATTCAAATTGCTTCGCATATTGCTCCTCAAAAATTGTTGGGAACACGTCAACAAGAATTGATGGACATTATAATCGATGGATCGATTATCTAGAACAAGCACTACGGCTGGCGGAGGTTTGGAAATTGGTGCATTATTTCCATCTGCTTTTACCGCGCTTTATGAGGGGGCCTCAAGGCTGTAGCAGACTGTGCCTGTGCCTGTGCTCATCATGAACACAAAAACTCAACCTGGCTGTATGGAGTTTCATAAATGATCTCAATATTGGAATTCTGATCCATGTGCATTTCATTTGGAATACTTTTAAGTATATTATGCAGTTCCTGAGAAATGACCCTGTGCTACATACCTATAAAGACAAGCATACATAAGCTTTTTGTTCGAGATAATGTCTGAAAACGAGTATCAGTTTGTATATCACTGACCTTTCGATATATTTTATTACATTATAAGATAAAAATTCTTTAATCCTAACATATATTTACGCTAATCACTGATTCACTGATTAATTGATTTGCCGACTTCGTAAAGCTCTAAGATAGATATTTGAATATGAGTCAATCACAGCAACAAATTATTTTGTCTTTGGCTCAGAGGTAGAGCGTTGGTCTATGGTTATTAGGAATGGGTATTTTTGTATTATTTTTCCAAGTGTACATGGTCAAATAATAGCTATAGTATTTTTGGAAATGTATCATCTCATCTCCATCCATTAGTCTAATTTTATGTTAAGCTCTATTTATGTACTGTAGTCGATACAGTTCAAAGACCAGGGGCGGCATACAAATTATTATTATTATTAAATTAAACAACTTACTTTCCTAGCCATGAGCAAGCCCGTGAGGCTGCTTGTAGTTCCACTCTGCTAACGCATCAGCAGATTGCGATGACCTTAGCATATGAGGCGTTCGACAGTCACGCGTACCGCAGTGCAGAAAATAAATATTTATAATTATCATGTATATTTGAATGAGAAATGAATGTATGTTATGTTATGTTATGTTATATTATGGTCTATGGTTCGACAGGTACTAAGTTCGGATCGCGTTCGGGTGGATGTGAAATTCCCATATTTTTTTTGACTGGACTAGACCACTGATCTCCATATAACACTGGATTGGGTTTGGGCCGTATTCTGGCATCTGAAAGCGGCCCCGGTTGAACGACGACATTGACAGTAAAACTGAGGTTTTGTGACACGATTCAGCGGCAAATTCAAAATACTTAAAGGAGATACTCGATGAGATTCAAAGCATAATACAAGTTAGATGATGAAATTATTCTCAATATACGTCAATATGCACACATTAATAATCAATAATAGTTAAAAGTATTTAAAAATTGTTATAATAGTTAAAATATTTGAAAATATTCAATCATAGCTTAAAATATTTGTTAACTTTTTAGTATCAGTATTTAAACTATTTTTTAAACATTTTAGCTCTGAATTATCAGATTCATTGAATAGTTTTACGATTTTTGATATAAATCTAAACAATAAATAAATTGTACTGAGAATTGTGTGACTATTTGAACATTTTATTTTGGTTTTGCAGTTAACGCTATAGTTTTTTTATAGTTCGTTGAAAATAGTCGGAACAACATCATTTTCCAGAGTCGTGTATATTTTCAATTTCTAAGTTTGGCAAACCCATTGGTTCGAGCCATTTTTAGAACGATTGTTCATCGGATGGAAATCTTGAAAATATTCACATCATAGCATAGCAATAAAAATAAGTAATGTTTACTTATTTCAGTCATAACGACAGTTACTTCAGGTTATTTCGTTGTACTTACTTGTGCAGTGTTAAATTTCTCGATGAATCGGGGTTTTTTCCGCGAAAAATGCACTCGATCATCATGTTTGATAAATAAAATACGTTAAATACCGTCAAACCAAAGAGCTAAATTTTGAATATCGCGGCCCAGCGCGCTGTTGATCTGTCACAAAACCTCAGTTTTTGCCAAGATAACGACGCTCAATTGATGACGCATCTCAGTGGCCTAAATTTAATCCAGTGTTATTATCCTCAAAATCCATACAACTAATGAAACATGTGACTAGAAACTATTATTTATTAATTATTATTAGTTGTATGAATTCAAAAGATATATCTTGTAATTGGATTCCACCCTCCCTTACATCATAGTCCGTATTTATTCAACTACTGGTCAACTCAAAAAATCTAAACTGTTGTACCTACAAGTGATGAGTTAGCAAAAAAAAACTACGAAAAATGGTCAGTAAAATATGTAAATGTATATTGAATAGCATTCTCTTGGAAACATGCAGCTTAATTCCGTGGTGAGGATTATGCTCAGTCTGTTTATTATTTGAACGAATCACAAAAAATTCAGAAGTTAGAGGATTAGCTTTTTTTCGTGGGTTAAAAGGTATTCTGGGTTTTGTTTCCACTTTGGTTATTCTATTGCTAGATTAAAAGTTACCAGCATTACGCAATATATTGTTTTTTCATCAAGAGTAAAATTTTGCAGTTAATTCCTCACAGTAAGAGTTTATGTACCCACTTTGTTTTATTCGGACCTTTTTGTACTTTTTGGATTATTCACGAGGGCCTGCAAAACATTATTCGTTGTGCGTTTGAATTAAGGTGCGAATGAATGAATATAATACATCTCATCTGCATGTTGATTATTTATACAAATGAAATGTGTAGTGACTAGTGGCTCGGTTCGTTAACGCGCTGTTTACTGCCCATTCATGACGTATGAATCCAGGGTATCCTGATTTGAACTCCGGTCGGTACATACGATTCAACAAAAAAATATTACAAGGTCAAGTATTCAAATTACAGGCACTATAGTCTTATCACTTGTACCTTAAAAGTAGCGCTAGTAGCACAGGAAGTCTCTCTGATACTGCTCGGTCATACATGACCAGGGATTATCAAACAAATTAAGATTTTGGAACTTCAGATTGATTAAGTGATGAAACTAGTATGCACATACTTGAAGACTTGGCACTTCAAGCATTGTTGAGTTGTCGCCTGATATTTCATTATTTAATGTACACGGGACAAGAAACCGAAATCATCACTACAAACTGCCCCAATATTCTTATAACATCGATCTTAAATCTGATTATGGATTCGATAATAACAGTTGTATTGAAAAAACCTTGAGAGTGCAGGAAGTATTATGAAACTATACGGAATATTCTTGGACAAAAACAGTACTGACATCCAGTTTTAAGTTTGAATAAGCTCTTCTGTTTTCTGAATGGTATAATCAAACAATGGTAGCGGTAGAGCTTACATAACATGAATAGAAAAATGAATTTTCAAAAAACTCGAAGTTAGTTTTCGATCATTTCATGCACTACAGTAATTTCCATAGTTTTCGAGATTACAATGGTGGAGCCTGTAATTGCTTACACCTTCTATTTTAAATTCGAAATTCTCTCTTATTACAAACCCCTCCACAGTAGAAATATCCAATTCTATTTCGTGTAATTCTATCTCATCATAATTTAGGTTAGTAGCTTAGATAAATGAGTTTCACTTTCGAATAATTATAAATGAGAATTTGAGGTGCTTAATTCAACTCAAACAAATGGATATTAATATAATTATCACATTTGTAGTTATAGCATTCATTTGCTTGATGTTAGTTTTCCATTTTTGAGTTTCTGGTGGAATAGCCAGGGCCCCAAAACTTCGCTGGCCGGCAAAAGACATGAATATAATGTAAATGTAGAACATTATTTAGATCTGTAGGTATCCCTGGTGTAGAATTGTTCGCTCTAGAGTGTAAAGTTATCGCTAGTAAATTTGAATAAGTAATATCCCAATAAAAGCTAGAGAGAAAACGTACAAATAAATTTATTAGCATGTTCTGAAAACAGAGCATAAGTAATACTCTAATTTCTTAATGGCAATGTTCATTACAACGAAAAAGCACTAAATATCCCACTAACTATTCTCTGTAGTAGTAATATAATTATATCAAGACAAACTCTATGATTATTTCTACATTTTACTTGTAAGTAATTTAATTTTCATCAAGAGAGTATGTTATTCGAATTACCGTTGGCATCATTCATAAATTATTCAGACGACGGAATGACGTGTTTTCTATACTATCTGCAACGTTGTGACATCAATATCAAACTGATCAATTATGAATAACGCCATTTATTCTTGCTTGACGCTATAGGTCATTCTCTTCAAGTGATTAGATATCTCTATTCTCTATGAGACAGTGCTCTTCAATGTTTTAAACTTGAATCGAACGCATTTCGAGAGCTTGAGCATCACGGCAAGGGTTTGAATTTGCTCCCTAAAAATTACTATGATATCACCGTTTCACCCAAATATTTCAGGTGGATTAGATAGAGCAAAAATTGAAATTTGTATCTCCTACTATGAAAAATCTCTCAATATGATAGCCTAATGTAGCTTACATTAATTTTTCCATTCTTGACACAGATTGGGCCAGTTATAATGGGCAAAAAAAAAACTATTACAATTTAGTGCCTTTTATCAAAGAGAAGTTGATATACAGTGTGTGGAAATGACCAATACACTGGATCAATAAGCACTTTTGAATGGAATTTGAATCATCTAAATGAGAAATACCTCACCTCATTGTCCCACCAAGAGTACATTCTTTCAACAAATTCTCAATGTTGTTCCTCTTTTATCTAATCTTTGGAATATCAGTATCCATCAACCATTTTCAAAGTTTTCATCAGGTAGGAGATAATTTGAATTTGAATAAATAAATTACTCATTTCAGGACTTTCAGATTTCAGGTCTCTTGAAAATTCGGAAATAGGAGAGAAACTAGTCATATGAAGGCTCGATTCATGCATTGAAGATTCTTTTGAATCACGGACTTCTACAGATAAAACATATTTTAAATAATAAAATCACTTGAATGCGGGGAACATTTCGTGAAACAACCAAGTGCCTTTGAAATAATTGATTATTCTATAATGTTCAGGAATGCCTGTAATCAAGAGGAAGTAGATAATTTTTCCAATTTTAACACTGGTAGTATCATCTTGGGACAATTCTAGGAGCATGAGGTGCCTATATATATATGCCTATTAACATAAATACATATCCATTAATAAAGTTGATATTTATCATGATCATGATGAAAGTATACGTCGATACCTATATCTAAAGTATAAACGGCTCCGCAAGTCTTGAGGGAGCAGAGCTATGAAATTATTCGGATAATATATTTCACATGAGTGAAATTTGTGTACAACTGAGGACACCTCAACTCATCGTGATACTTAGAGACAGGCTGTTATATCAGCCTTATATTATCTCGCAACAACATTAAGCATCCTTGTAAAAAAGTTCTTTAATTCCTTCAAAGAATAATTACATTCACAGAACATCTCCATCTAATTTCAAATTCCTCTACATGGAAATTGAAGAGTAGTATTTGCATAATGCTTTTAGATTATCTGCATTATTGTATCAGCTATGTATCAATTCTCTAGGGTTATTTGTTGTTCCTGTTTTAAAATCGAACGGAGCTAGTTCTGCCACTGGGTTGCCTTCAATGTAATTCCAGTCGCCCAAGAAATTTCTCTGATGCTATTTTGATTACATTAAAGCATGAAATAGAATTTCTGGAGGCATCAGGGAACTAAGAAGGGGAAAAAATACCATGATGCTTGAAATTTCATCTTCTAGGAATTCTATGATGATGTTGGAATATTTTGAAATATGTGTCTACAACTTCTCCTAGTTCTTCATTGAGTGAATAGGGGTTAATAAAAATTTGATGCGACTTTATTTATTCATAAAGTAGACATTATTTGACTAGCCTACATATTGAAAACGTTCAAAGCTTATTTCTAATCACTGTGACGATCCTGCTAAGCATTATGTGTTGTTCCACCTACCACCCAGTCATTACATACTTCAGCAATAGGTGGCTATATTGAAAAAGAGCTGAATTCTCGTTACTCCATCCCCATGATATTGCTTCAAGAAAATAACCTTTGTCGCGATTATTGAAAAAAAAAAACATGAAACAAGTAAGTGCATATGCACTCGCACTAGTATTATGTATTATGTTCTCATATGATTTTATATTTAGTGCTATAAACGGCCTGTTCCATATATCAAAAGGATAATTCGTTATGGTTGCCGTGACTCTGTCTTTAAATCTTTTCTGGATACCACTGGCTCTAGAGTACTCACTGAGAGAAGTCCAGAGATGTCAGATCAGTTTTTTTGATGGCCACGAAACGGTCAAGTCCCCATATTGCTAGAATGGGTGCTATTTGGTTTTAACGACGTGTGGTGCTACAGAGTTCACGCATGTTTCTAACTCCTTCAGGGTCATTCTGAAGAATAATATTTCTGAAGGTTCAGTGCAGTTTGTCGTTGAAAATAAGTGGAGTGGTTGATTTATATTGAATCTATGTACGAATGAAATTATAAATATTACTTTGAACGACCCAGTCTTTTACAACAATGATGATGTGAGATATAGTTTCGCAATTTTCGTGTTATTTATTACAGTATATATCATCAATTTCAATTAATATTTGTTTGAGGAAACATAGGAGTTGGAGCAAGGAACAGCGAATGTGGTGAAGTAGGTATAGTAAATCATGCACGCACTTGGCAAGTTGTAAATCTCGGTGTTCACAGCGTCAGAAGCACAATTTGAGAGCCCACATAGTTCGCAGTCGTAGTGGTGTAGCACCTTTAGATTGTACGGCAACATAACTTGCAGAAAAATTAACTGTTCTCACATAAAATCAGGAGAACGAGCGTCGAGGTTGTACAAATAACCTCGTAAATACAGGCAGTGAAACGTGCGCGGCAAGAAATGCTCTCTGCTCCCTACAAAACGGCAAACTAATAATGGGATACGTATGTATGTAGCATGCACATATACCTCTCGCTAAATACCATTGTTCCATGCATTTTTACGCAGCCTGTCATAAAATTTCTATGGGCCTCTTTTATCTCTCGTCTCGTTCTCCATTCTGGGTTTGATATTTGTCAGCACGCGACAAATTAGCTACATTGGGGCTAATACGCAACCATATAAAGCAGCGTATATACAACTCGTATAATACGTTTTCCCATGAATATTTTTATTTTGTATACTTCCACTCTCGCATTTTATTGTTCGACCAATTGAGAATGAGAATAGCGAGTTTTACATGGAATGCTAAACATTTTAGATATATTAGGCAATGAGGACTTTTTCATTACGTTGGTAGCAGTTGGCGGCGCTGGTAGCGTCAGTGCAAGAAAATGGCGTCGCACGTCACTTTATCTTGCAGAAATATCGGACAGCAGTTCATGTCTCCGCACACCTACAACCTCTCGGCAACTTAGAAAGGCGCTCAAGTATATATTAACGAAGATGATTTATTGGAGTGTTAGAATGCTTCTGCTTTTCTGTTATGTGCCACACGAAACGAAAGCACAAAATAATATGAACATCAATAATTGTCTACATGCACCGGAACTGAATTCCATTAAGAATAACGCTTCAAATAGAGAATACTTTATTAGACAATTTGTTCTCTGAAAATATCATCTATTTCCCTGAATAATACTGAGAATGTTTTTAAGACCGTGAGTAATAGTGGTGAGCTGGCAAGCTTTCTGACTTCCACATTTGCGAGTGTCGGTTTTTTAGGGTGAATGTTATCGCGCTTGATCGCACGAGCCGAAAAAAGGGAGCTAAAAACGCCCTGGGCACAGACGTATTGTAAAATAGCTACGTGAGACGGTAAAAAAGATGTAGTTTTAATCTGGTCAAATCACATGAGCGACTGCGAACGCGCGAGCACTTCAACGAAACCAACGAAAGAGGAGCAGCCCGTTAATTAGCATAATGTACGTGAGTAATGGAATGTGTGCTGCAAGGTAGAAAAAGCGCCTGCACACAGACACATACTACATGAGCACGCTCTGTGTCCTGCACTCTTTTCGTTCCGTGTTCTGCATTCGTTTGCAGTGTTTGTATTTGCAAACAAGTACAAAGCTCGATGCAAAAGTCAATTTTCTTGTTTTGATCAATGATTTGTCCTCTTGTTATCTAAGTATGGATAGAAAAAACATCAATTACTTACGTATTTTACCCGATGCAGGTGTGGTAGACACTTATCGTGCACTTGGTAGATCGTCAAGAGCGGGTACTCTTACTTTTTGTCGAGACTACGCCACAGAGTATCTTATGATGCACTAAAAATCTCGCACACTTTTTTGTCTATCGGTGGGATTTGACCCTGTGACCCTCGGATTACAAAGATAGCATATTTACAATGAGCCATGAATACTCAACCAAGTATCGATAATGTACTCATATGCCAGAGAAACACACGTTTTCAGTATCGTGTGGAAAGAACATCCAATAACAGATTTGTAACAAAAGCAATTTGGAGTGTCTCATAGAGGTGCTGAAAACTACTGAAATGAGTAATTTCCACAAAATAATTTGTTCTTCAAGAAATTGTTGAGCTGGAATGGAAAAGTACTTGGACTCGATAAGTGAATGGATGTGTAGGTTTATAGCACAGACAAAGATTTTTGAAAAGGAAGAAGTGAACAATGGAAGCAATTATGAACAGAGAAGTGTCATGATAGGGAAACGGTTGAAGTGAATTTTAATAAATGTTATGTAGAATTTTTGAATTTTCACGTCATCAAGAGTTATCAGCAATAAAAAAATTCGAGTTTTGAAAAGCACAAGATTTTTTATTTGAACGACTCTAGATTTGATGTCTCACAAATCGATGATATTCCTTGTTATAAGTTATTATCAATTAATACATATTCGAGAATCAGTCATCATTGGGGTGAAGCTTCATATTATTTGATATCCTTTTTTGCAACCTCCTACCTTGAACTACGTATCACAATCAAATTTTGCACTCTAAAAGCGTCCATGTCGTCAACCGTTTCTGTCGGGAATTGTTAAAAAATGATAAAGTTTCAAAGTAAATTTTCCTTATCAAACAACTGATCTTTTCACCACTGATAAAAGTGACCACATTGAGATTTTTGAATAAATTAGTTTTTGTGACCACAGATAGCTCCAAGAATCAGCTGCGAATTTAAGGAAGATACATGGATTATGTAAATCATATATACTATCTCACAAGATAATGAATACTATCGGTTGAAATATTAATTCAAAACTAAATGTAACAATTCAAACGTAAAAGACAAAAGTTGATAATGAATTCTTCATAAAAACTCTGTTATCTTCGAATGAGAAAATGGAGGTTTGAATGTTCGTGATGAATGAATTGCATGTCTGTTAACAACAAACCTCATTTGAAGAGAAAAGAGTTGACTGAATTATTATTTTAATGAAAGTTTGTATCGCAGAACAGGAGTTTCGACTAATTAACTATATGGTAGAAATTGTTAGAAAGCAACAAAACAGTATTATAATTCCCTTAATTGGTCCACATTTAGTGTAGGCCTGAACTATGAAACAAGATATGAAGGTCCATGTTCTTGCGTAAATAATAGGCGATTATGTGTACATGGACGAAATGTATCATCATTGTCTTGTTCGGATACAAATAGTCAAGGGTTTTACTCAAGCGTTGATGATGTTATTTGGGGAGATTAATTGCACCGCTCAAGTTGTTAAAAGTATAAGTGGTGGAACTTGAGTGGTAAACTTATTATATAATATCTATTGAGGACTTAATTATAATCGAGAAATACAACATATTGTATATACTGATTATTTGAAAACTATTTTGCGTATTAGGATTTTGTTTAAACGAATATAGTTTGACAAATGACGTCTTATTTGATTCACGACAGCAAGCGGTAACGGTTATCATTGGAATGGTGAAATTTTGCCACTCAATCTGCAAGATTTTACCACTTATTATCACATCAAGCTTACCACTTCAAGTTGCCAGAGATATCACCTGAGTTACCATCCATATCACTCGAATTGCTACCCTTACCACTGGGTTTTCTCTGTGAAGACAAATAGTAAGTGTGAGCAATGTAAGGTATTAAAGATAGTACCGTGAATGACTCATCCTAGAAAACATAGCAGAGGGTCTCCGGACGTCTTTCTGTTGACAGGTTGCAGAAAGACAGCACAATGTTTTTGATCAGACACAACAATAAGAAGAGGAAGGTATATGTATTCTCATGCAGAATGTTTCAAAAAGATGCCTATTAATAGCAATACTAGAAAATAGAAGTAAAAGAAAAGGCGCGATTTGTATTTATGTCTGTAATAATAGTTTAGAATGAGTTGTACTGGACATTCGTTCAGTCAAACTTTTCGTTGAAAACAAGGTTGGAGAACTATTGGATACTTACAGAGTACGTTTGTTGTTTGTGTGTTCTCTTCTCTATGCGGTTTATGTGATGAGTCAGTGATCTTCTGATACATGTGAACTTCGATACATGTACGAATCGGAGTTGCTCGCTTTTAGAATTGTGAAATGAATCGTCCAAAATGAATAAGTCGTTCAAAATAGTAGTCACTGTCAGTGTTATGACTAGAAAAAGATGTACCGATTGAAATTTCATATTATATTTCTTTTTGATTTGTCCTTTGGAGTAATTTTATATTAGATTGGAATTTCAAGGTGATACTGCGTGTTTGAGGGTGTCTGGTGTTTTCCGTATCAAAACACGAACAATGAATATCTAAGGTATTAGATATTTGCAATTCTAAAATGACCGGAACACAAGCCATGGTCACCAGGAAAGCATGTGATGTAGGAAAAGCGCGAAAGAGCGTGTAGTCATGTAAGGCTATATCATCAGCAGAAGCACCCAGCAACAGCGGCGGTAGTAGCAGCATAGGCAGCCACGCGAATGATGAATTATACAGAGATAAGATAAAAATACGTGAACGGAAAGTGAATTTAGTAAAGTCCCAGGTCGCTGTGCCCTACTTCGGTTGGGGTGTTCTTCTTCTCGGGTAATAGATGCGAACATTAAAATCAGCGGGTGCGCAAGTGACCCGCCGTGTCTGGGAATATATTTCACACATCCATTGAATGGTCCCTACGACTCTTTTTTGACAGTGCTAGGGACTGGCAGCAGGCGTACAAGGGTGTCGGACGTGCAGCCCTTTCAGAAAAAACTACAGAATCCATTAATCAAACGTGTTTGCAGCAGCCGTTTGGTGCCATATAGGTATATCAGCTCTCCACTACGAAGGCTGATGGCAACGGTTAGTGGTTTGCTTGATGTGAGACGTAGAGTCGCATTAACCATCAAGAACTTTTGGTTCGATATCGTTGGACACCGCTCATTCGACTCTGAATTCCAAATAAAATTTTCATATTCATATCTGTTCTAATTGAAACTCTGGAATTAATTAAAGGGTCTATTCGATTTTGCAATATCAGATTTGATGATTATAAGAACTCAACGTCTTACAACTAGTTGTAGCAGCTATTTGTATAGCGTTCTAAGATAATGTCTATAGCTTTTGACCTCACAATTTTGGAGCAGAATAACCAAAATGAGCTTTATATGAGCCTCATAGCTTGTGTACATACAATCGTAGATCTATAGACTTCTATCAAGTCAAGCAGAGAAGTTATAGTTTCATTCAGAATATCATTGAAGCAAAACTTCCTAATGTAGGCATTGGAATGAAAAGTCATCATATGAAAACTGACCGTTAAGAGACGGAAGTAAGTTCACATCAACGCAGGCGCATCAATTCGGTCAGTATACCTATACTCTCGTTGGCTGCATATATGAAAGTATTAATGCGAAGTTTGTGCATGTGTTCTGTCAAAGAACGGATTGTATTCGTATGTGGTACAATGAATACATGCACAAACGAAATATTTTATTCAATTTGTGGGTAATAACATCATGTTTATCACATCTAAAGTGTAACAAATATTAATTTATATTTTGAATATGAGTACCAGTATCTATTTTGGATATGAATATTGAAAAAAAAATTGATGTTCTTTGAAGCGAAATTTCCTAGGATCCTGTGACCATACTGAATTATTGAAGGACTTTCTTAAAAATTGAGTTTTTTTTTTTCAAAATTTGATCTATGGAAAATGATCCTCACATAATTGAAAGTCTGATATCACAAATAAATTTTCAGAAATAGGAGCAAATGAGGCCTGACAATCAGTCTTAAGTTGAAAAATGACGACTTGGGGCTCAAATACTCAACGTTTTCTGTAACGCTTTTGTTGGCTTCACCTATATCTATGTAACGGAATATTTGAGCGTGGATTTTACCCACTTAGAGACGTCAGATTGAAATGAAACTTTGCATACTCCTCAAGGACCGATGACAATACAATAATTTATTGAGCTCATCCCATTATCCAGATAAGGATCATCAGGAATAAATACAAATTTCGGAGCGGGAGCCGGAGAATCGGCTACAACATTCAAGGAACGCAGCTCGGTAAATTGTAAGCGAGCAATACGAGCTCGGTCAACAGTGGACCGCCGTGCGAGCGGAGTAAGCTCGATTAATGGTAAGCTGTAATGCGCGTGAAGCAAGCTTGGTCAACGTTGATCCGTCGTGCGAGCGAAGCGAGTTCGGTTAATTTTGATAGCAAATAATTTTTTTATAGCAGATATAGTTTCAAAAAACTAGAAAACACGCTTTTATGGTAAACTGAACTAAAAAGTGAAAAATAATTTATAATATAAAAATGGAGTAATTGACCAGAAAATTATTATTATTGTGAGAAAAGCGTGAGGTATTTTGTATCATATTTTCATACTAACTCTACATTCAGAAATCGTACCAATAGAATATTTAGAGCAACTGATATCGAGCACCTCACGCTTTTCCTACAATAACATTAATTTTATCGTCAATTACTTTATTTTTATATTAGAAATTATTTTTCACTTTTTGGTTCGGTTTACCATGAAAGCGGGTTTTTTAGTTTTTTGAAACTATAATTTATTATCGATCAGAATCAGAAAATGATGTGCATCACAATTATAGAGGGATAAATGGCGCATCCAATAAAGAATATGATGTAGGAGTTAGCACGACCGGCGGGACTGGACATCTTGGAGGACCCAAGTATTTTCGTACAGAAAAACCTAACAAAGAGGTCAAATTTGAGATTTCCTTTCATTCGAAGGGTACACAAAAGTTGTAGATCTCTTTAAGGTGCATACAACAAGGTATATACATATCAGCGGATTCAGAGATACCTAGATAGACTGGAATATTCCAATTTTACCTAATAAAAAGGTAGATGAACCAGTTGAAATCGATGAGTCCCAATGCTGTGTCGATTGGTATAAACTGTTTTCGAATAGAAGCTATCCCGCAACTGGAAAAACTTCCAAAGTACACAGAGAAAACAGGTTTTTTAAATTTTCCAGAAGAATAATTTCTCAAATGACAAGTTCACAGTCTGAATATATCGTTCATTGTTTCAATAATGGACACTGAATATCGTCAATGTGACGACATAAGATACTAGTTTATCTATTTATAATTTTTTTTGATATTCTTCTGGCTACTTCGAATTTATTAGATGTTTTGTTTTATTTTGGCGAAAAGTAAAAGAAAAAAAGGTGTAATAGGAATGTTCAATATCCCACTTTCATCACAAGATCTCTAATATAAGTAGCAAAAGAAAGATTTGAGCGCTTGTAAAGTCACATACCATCACAAATAAAATCGAAGAAGTCGCAATCTTTTCTAGAGACGTATTTTATAATACAGTGGAAAGTTCCATCGTCGATCTTTTTTGCGGGCTAAACTTCGTTCTTTAATAACTGGGAATATACTGAAAATGACAATGGAAAATTTTATATAGGAGCACCTGTCGTCATCGCTTGGTGCTGCCAGTACCACCCTCAGTTTCTCAGTCTTAGTTCTCAGTTGTTCCCGTCGTCGTCAATAAAATAAACACTTGAGGAAGACTCGCGGCTGGCGCCCAGCGGGGTTGTGAATCGGTAAAATTACATAAAAGAGGAGAAAAGAAAGTAACTGCTTAATTGCGGAAAAATGCAAATATTCTTCTTGTAATTCTCTACAAACGACGGTTAAGCTAAGCAAATTATAATTCTAGAGTTCTGATTGGTGTACCCGTTCACTTATAATTAGTGAGCTTAAGGTTTTAGGGAGTCGTCGATTATTAACTCGGGGGTACTAATTACACGTACCCTGGGTGTCGAATTGTTGGCAACCTACGGTCTACATTGTACAAGATGTCTGCCATTACCCAAAAAACCGCAGAGGAAGAGATTTATATGCATATTTAAAAACTCGTATCCATTCTGTAAATGAAATAATGAACAATCAGAGCTTCGGTAAGGATGATGTCATGTCTTGCACGATATGATTTATGAATGAGGTACATACAGAAAAATGAAGCTAGTCTGTATACTCATAAGGTAAAGATAAATTTAAAGATGCTAGACATAACAATCTATTTCCAGTTTGATTTTTCTTTGAGGCATAAGTATCTTCATTTAACCATAATTTTTTTTCTGTAAAAATAACTTTGATGAAGTGGATGGATAAAATTCATTTTGAAGAGAAGCTGTGACAATGTGTATGACTAATGAAGAAATGAATTCGTCAGAAGTCGTTAGTTTCAGTTGAGGTAACAAAGAAGTGGCAATTTCTTGATATCTGCATAACAGAGAAGCTGGTGATTCAATAAAGAGAACATTCTTGAACACCCCAGATTTTGTAAGGAAACAACGAGAGAAAAAGGAATAAGAATCAGTTTATTGGATGAGAAGAGGATCAGGCATAAAGTGGATAAGAAAATTCCGCAAAGAATACAGAAATACAAGTCATGATACGTGATGTATTGACAAAAAATAGAAGGGAACTGCAAGACAGGCTCCGTACAGGTACTGACATATGCGATATCTCTACGGTTGAAGCAATGAGGGTTCTGGAAACTTGATTTAATTACATCGCAGTTTTGTTATATTCCAACTGAATGAACATTACTCATAAGAAATCATAAAGCAGTATTAGTCCCTCGATTAGTTCCTTATTGAAATTTTGTCATCATGAAGTAAATATTGTGCCGATAGCCTCAATATTCAGGAAGATTTCTTCATCGGAAATATTTGTGCCACAACTGTCTTATTTGTCATAATCCAGAAATGTTTGCTATCTCCCAAGAAATAATAAGAGAATATTTTTAGGATACAGATTCTTTAAAAAGATGCAGAGGGACTACTTCAATAATTGCTTCAAGTTCAGCCTTTCTGAGTGGAAGTTGTTGTAATAGATAGATTATTGAATCCTTGATATTATTGGCGTGTCTACTGACATGAAGAAACAAAGAGATAAATATGGGTCCAGGATCCGAATTGATATTTTTCGTCCACTAGTATACGGTACTCAAGGTTCATGAAAGTTCTTATAGTAAGGATACATTCTAACAATCTTTTTGAATCAAGTGGCTGTAGGATTTCGCTTATTTTTAATGACTTATACAAACATTATACCCTAATTTCGTATGGAAGCCTGATGGAATTAGAACTTATTACATTCATCTTATCCGTCTCAATCAAGTCGAGGGCGCAAACCACAAACATATAACGCGTAATGTTTGTTGCGTGATAGTAGTACGGAGCACATGACCAACGCACTCTTGTATCGATCCAAGGCGTCTTCTCTGTTCAGCGATCATTAATTAAGATTAATTAAAGCAGCACTAAGCGCCACGTGTATCACACGTGCCGCACACACGTTCCAGGTCATGAAGATGCCGCTTTGTCGTATAGGAGGTAAATGCTTGGAGTGGATATCCAATGAGAATAAGACTGATTATATTCATGGCATTTGAATTCAATTTTATTTTATACTACATTCCTATTGCCTTTGTGCCACTTGTAATAATCTTAATGAATCCAAAAATATTCATATCAACTCGAGTGAATTGATTCTTCTGAAATGAAACTAGTTCGTTACTAATAAATGCTTGTTGGTGACGACTGATCCGGAACATATCAACTGGAATTGCTTATTTGGCTGAATTGCACTGAAGAATTGAGTTACCTAACAATCTATGCATGTGTAGATGTTTCTTTAGAACTGCCGAACAAATTCGAACAAATCAAACTCATCTTTATGACATATGCGTGGATGAGTTAATCATGTCTTAGATGATGATATGGAAGTAATGCTTTTGGGAATAATTTTTTAATGACGAATCAAATAAAAGCGATTTGTGAGTGAATTCTATCAAAGATAGATAATACATAGATCTACTCATATTTTGATTTCCTTAATCGTTTTGAAGAAATTGCTCAATGTAATGATTGAGAATATATAGTCGTGATTTCAAATCTGATCAGAGAAAATTAGGGAAAGAGCTTTAGAAGTATGTCTCATTCTATTATCATAACATAATTTATTGATTCTCATATATGATTGGAAGTTCAATTAGTCTTCCCATAGTCAGAGGCCCTCATATCCTAATATAAGTTCAAGTACATTGATGTATCTTCCTATTAAATGAAAAAATTTGTGTCACTCTGAAATTGGTCAATATTTTTGGATAACAGCGAGAGAAAATACTTCTAATTTTGATTTAATAGGTCCTTGTAATCAAGTTTTGATTTTTAGAACTCACATTTTTGTTGCTCTCTATTGTCAAAAGAGAAATAGGGACTGTAGGAATATGAAAAAATATCATGGAAGAGAAATAGAAAATCAACCTAGCAATGCATAAGGTCAGAAATTCAGTTTTATCTCTTCAATCACAAACCTGAGTTCATCTATAATATAATTTTTTCGATAATTCTGGATCAACGAACTGTTAAGATATTTTTTCGATACTACTTTGCAGGTTCGTCTGGATTCCAGCTTGTTTGGGAGATAAATTTCACAATTTCTCAGAACCACGCACTAAGCGGCATCAATAATGCAAGTATATCTTTAAAATCTATTAGCTCAATCTCTCATGTTACTATATTGAACTGCTAAAACTTTGAAAACTCATTTCCTGAGATTAGAGCTTTCAGCGATAGTTTCAAGTATTGGAATTTTTAATTACTTCAAACAGAATTTTTCTCAACTTCAAATTTTATATATTTGATAATAGATTGGAATAATCAGAACACGAGAACAATGGATTTGGCTATGGATACGGTCGCGGGTGTTTTGGGTGTGACCATGTCTGCGATGGAAGAATTAAAAATAATTTTACAAATTACTGGAAATAATATCAAAATGTGTTGAATCAGTAACTCGTCACAGTGCATCGACGTCAGTAAGCGGCTTGTTCTTGTATCACGTCCCGAGTAGAGGTTACGACACTGTGTGAAAAGTATAGTCTCAAGTCAAGACCTAATGCCATAAAGATATTGTATTTATAGTTTGCTAGAAACAGTCGATTATAGATAAAGTAATTTCGTGACGCGAACAATGTCACGTCGAATATGAATTGAATAATCTTAAAATATGTATCAAATGTACTTTACTAGAATATAGGACTATCTGTACATATATTATAACAGTATTCATATATCACTGGCAATTGAGAGTTATTCAAGATTGTAAAACTTGTTTCCGAATAGTTTAGAGCATATCAAATTAAATATTGCTAACCAAAGTTTCATAAGAAGCTCAACTTTTGAGATATGAGCATTCAAACTTGGAGCAATTTGAAATTTCATCAATGCTTCAATTGGAAATTAACGGAAAATATTGTAACCCCATAATTTCTCTTTGTATGTAGCTTGAGGATTAGTAAGCATATTACAATATGAATTCTCCTTGATACAAAATGGTTGTAGATTCTTCGGGTTATTTTGGGAGAACCTAATTGATCACTATTTTTTAATCGATTGCAATATTGTGCACCTTTTATTGATCTAGGTATCTATATGTAATCTTTTGAAAAGCAATCAGCAGCAAAATATTCCAGAGAATGAATCGATCGGGAAACAATTACAAAAATATTGCATATCACTCATTACCATTTGTTCTCAAATTATTGAATGGCTCTCAATTTGTAATACAGATTGTTTTTATTTGGAAATCAAATATTGATGGTATGCTTTGAACAACAATGTAAACTCACGCGTTGTTATGATGCATATGAGAAAGAGAAAGATAAGATATATATATATATATATATATATATATATATATATATATATATATATATATATATATATATATATATATATATATATATATATATATATATATATGTGTATATATATATATACAGAGTTATGTTGTTTTTTGTAAAAAAACAAATAAATGATGAATGTAGTAGGTACTAACGATTAAGAAATAGAAGCCAGTGTAAAAAAATGTCGGAAAGATTACGTTCTGCTTTAGATTTAAGACGTTGTTTGTGAAGGTCCAGCTCGTCTCGCTAGTGTCTTACAACCTCTGCGGCTTCGAAGAAGTCTTGTGAGAGTAAAGGCAACGAAGCATGCAGAGCACCACAAATTGACTTTGTCGCACACACCACGAAAAATGGATTAGGAGGTCCCAGAGCGGCGCCAGAGAAGAAGGAGGTCTTAGCATTTACGCCCCCGAGGCCTTAACTGCCGCAGTCCTCATGCATACGCAATTGTCTTAACCTACTACTCCCCTTATATTAAGCCATTACGCAATGCCCTCATCGAGTCTGCCATAATATTAGCATACCGGCGTTCATATACCGTGGAGTCGAGAGGGTGTGAGAGCGAAGTATTCGCACTGTCTCTCTTGCTCGAAGCACGGCGTCAGAGGGTATTAGTGAGAGGGCAAGGGCTAGGCGCGACACCGACGTCTCTTGCTACCACTCAAATTAATTAACGATTAGAGAAAAGCGAGGCTCGCGCAAACGTAAAACCACTCAGGTTACTCGTCTCTCAAACGACTTGGACTTGAATAAGAGAAAATGCGTGCGGCACGCACTGCACTGAAGATTTAACCAAAGTTTTTTATTTGCTGCCAAGATAACCATTCTAGGCTTCGAGATTCTGGATTCAGGCTTCAGACTTCAAACTGTATAAAATGCAGCGAATGGATCACGACTACTGGGCATGTGTGCGTATGTGTACGTATATCAGTCTTTGGCTGGCATCACTGTATACGTAAACGCGTGCTGAAAGCCCCTAAATCGCACCTGCTGAAACATTCAGGAGCAGGATTGGCTCTCAGCTTCCGAGTTCCATCGCGTTCAGCGATTTTCAGATTTATAAAGTTTATACTGTGTTCTCACGTAAACGTACCGTCAAAAATTAATTATAAATTTGATTCAATACTTGAAAAAAATGACAAACATTGTGAACATTTTTTTTATTGAGCTTATTTTAAATGTACGTGAGTGTAAGACGAATAAGAGTATAGCACATGATAAGATATTTAATACCATGTGGTGAAAAAGAGCTTTACTAGTCTGTCTGGTTCTTTGACTAAATTTTCTTAACGAATAATTGTTTAGAGCGTATTTGCATGCATTTAAGTCTGGTCCCCTTCACAGTATTTTTGCGCTTCGGCTGCCTCATTCTATCCTGAGTAAAAGTACACAAACAGAACGGAAATTACGCAGTGAATTATATGGGCGTCCTAACGTGATATCTTAATAAGTATAAGTAAGCGGGCGGAGTTTGAGAACCTCACCATAAATGGATGTTGCTGGTCCTCGGTCGACCCTCCCGATTATAATATTCTGCCCATGAATCGTGACACAGCCAAGTAATAAAAAACTGAACAATGAAATTAGAATCTCGAATGATATTATTAAATGTGCGATATTAGTATAAATTACCCACAATTTATTCTGGATTTGAGAGCGCAGATTTGAGAATCAATATTTCATCATTTGCATATTTTAAAATTTACCATCGTAATTTTTGTTTCTCAAGTTCTCCTGGTATATTTGAAACTTAATTATGTTTACTTTCTTGCGCTCAACGTATATAACGGTAACAAACGCGGAGACTTATTCAATTAACTTTCATATAATAAACTCGGCTCAGTCGGTAAGCTAGAAATTTTCGCGACAAATATTTGTATCGCAGAATAAACACAAAACAAGCGATAATTTACAAATAGCATAAGAAAAACTGTGGTGACCTCTAGGTGGCCGATTATAACTCACCACTCAGTTTTTCCTATTTACCCTCCCATTAACTATCCCTCGCCAGCATCCCAGAAACCAACACAATTTCAGGTCTATGGTCAATATCACGGAAAAGTTTCAAGCAGTTGTGTGTTTTCATTTTGTGTTTCATAGATTGAAGTTGAGCTAACAGCAACCAGCACTAGCTTTTCAGGTTTAATTCCATTTTCAGGCCCTCGCCAGCATTCTGCCACCGCCGCGAAAATTATTCACAACCACCCAAAGAAAACTATATTTAGCTCATGTCATTACCACTAGTTAAAAGTGATTAAGAGACTCGATAGAAGTTTCGCTCTGATTTTGATGGAAGTATTAAGTAGTATGGGGACACATGTGTATTTAAAAGCGAATTAAACCAAATATCCTGCTGAAATTTCCATCTAGAAATACGATAATGAGTAATCGTTAGCGAACGAGCTACCGTTTTGACGTCCACAAATGACGGCTGGTTTCCAAATGGCCACACTCACACCACTGTTATTCACAATAGTCATTTGCTTGTTGATTTTGACTTTTATTTCAGATTCCTTTGTTTCCAAAATAGAATGAATATCTAGTAAGGGTAGGTAAATATTCAAAGATACGAATAAAAAATTTCACGCTATTGCACATTAGCTACTATTTAGTAAACTCGTTTTTCCTTTCGATAGTTATTTTTATACATGGTAGTTTACACATTGCGAACAATGTATCCCAGCTATATCACAATATGAAGTTTTGCACCCTGTAAATTAATGTAGATACCAATATGCACAAGACCTGTCATCGATCAGTTTGGTAGGCTGCTCGTGAATTCTGCATGCTAGCTTGTATTCCGTGCTTCTCTGTAATGTATTTTATAATTGATGAAATATGAAAATGTTATGTAGTTTGGACAACAATTTCCGTGTCTCAGAGAACTTTGTCGACAAATAATCAGTATTATGTAATATAACTTGAGTTACTATACTTGTTGCATAAATTACTGTTGTGGTGCTCTAGATCGATCCACTGGTGGCACTCCAACCAAATTTGCACACTAACAACCATTTCGTACATAGTATCACAATCAAATTTTGCACACTAATAATCATCACTTTATATTAAAGCTTCTCTCCTCGAGAAATCTGAGCTCCTCTTTGCAACTCATTGACCTAAAGACTAGTCGCATGTCAATAAAATTTTGGACACAATAAGATCTATATTGCAGGAAAACTCAAAGTCAACTAGAATGGCTCTAACATCAACTATATCTCATCTACATAGGCTATAAGCGGCGATTATATAAATGACTCACTTGTCAATCAGTATTTGCGAATTCGGATCGATCGTTACGCCGTTTGATAGCAATCTGTCGAAGTTTTATTACCAAATTCCCTCAACACGATTTTTGTTCTTGTAAACGAATAGTTTGCATAGCAGTTTAACAAATTAGCATCATGAAATAAAGGTACTAATAGAATGAAGATCCATAATCACATCGTTGTAGTTTTTTTAGTTGAGATTGTTGAATCATTTGACGGAATTGACTATTAAATGTTTGGGAAAAGTGACTGGGAAAAAATCGTCAAATTTCTATTCTTGCATTCCTCGTTTTTTAGCATATGAAGTGATTGCTCACATCCAGTCACTTTTTTTATTTGATGGAAGAGATTGAGGAAAGACTTATATTCTTATTTCCGTTGGTTTATACCCAATTAGCAATGATTTGAGGTTGGTTATCAGCAGAAATTCGGTGAACTGGCGTACCTATTTACGCGCGATATGTGATCATAGACCATTTATGTGACAACCCTCTGGAGATAAAGATACGATTTTTCTTATAGAACATAGAATTCACAACTGGAAAATTTTTAAATAGTTTCTTCCGAAATAAGTCTACCCGTATAACACGGGCGGAGTCATTTGAGTATTCCAAGTTGACAGTGGTTGAACAATGTCAGCACTGCTATAAATCAAAGTTCATTGAAATGATTCATATATACAATATAAAAGTCGAAAAACATAGACTGAATTACAGAGTATGCAATAAGCTTTACAGAGGTTTATTATAACGAACAAAAGAATGCATGCTTGAGTTGTTTAAAATTTGAGCTATGTTTTCATCTTTATTGTTGCAAAATTGAGCTTATGGTAGGAAGTTTTGCTTTGTCCAATCCTTTTGCATTATTTACTTCTCGAATGAGCAGTGTTAAATTTGCCTATATGTCATTCAGCTCTGCCTCATGTTGACATATCTTTGTTATTAATCTTTCGTTTAGCTAGATGAATTACTTGGAGAATGAAACTTGTCGTCAATTATATCAATAGAATTAGAATTGAAGGCCCCTATAAAGTATTCATTCGTTCACTCGAATCTTGAAAAATTAAGTGAGAACTCGAACAGGTCCTCATAAATTCTGTGTTATTTATTTACTTGTTAAAAACTCCGAGTTGGTGAATAATGACATTAGTGAGAGATCGATCTCAGTATCGCAACTCTCAATTTCACAACATCGCATAGACGCTGTTCCGCTGGAGAAGTTACTTTGATGGCGCTTATTTAATATCTTGCGTCATACTTCACTCACTTTAGATCCACGGCACACGATCTTATAAATTAGCCCTTGAGCCATGGGTACTTTGAAACTACCATTATGAAATAGTGGGACTCTGTCTCAATGTAATTTTATACAAAAAATAAAGAAAGAGTTTCCAATAAGTACCTACTTATTATAAACAGAGAAGATGGATCTTTTTATTTCTTTACAAGTTTTGCACAGAAATTCAGAGCAATGAAGTTTGATACAGGAAATTAAATTATGGAATCTATTTCCTGAAGAATCATATCGTGGTATCTAAATTTTTTTCAATGAATTTGCATGAATAATTCAAAATTAAGAAAAAAGTCCCTGTGATTTTGCAGCTGTGAAATAGAAGTCAATAACAAACCAGTTATGCAAAAAATCTGGAGCTTTGTGCCGTCATTAACAGAAGATCGAAATGAATATCTTGATTGCCAGTTCAGGAAATATTGTCATGCACACGCAATATTCAGAATAAAACGTATTGAGTAACTCAAAATATCGTCAAGATTTACTATCAGAACACGAAATCATCCGTAGTACTCTGATAAATAAGTATCCATAGATATCCTGTATTTGACTACTGGTAGACGCACTTAGAGTACAAAAAGAACTATTTACCGTATCACACAGTATGACTTGGGTCTGTCATACCGAGAGATGCGTAGAAAGCGTGATTGATAATTCTATACTAGAAAAATAAATAATAGAATTATTGGAGAATGTTTGAGCTTGGAAATTTCAAGGCGATTTTCCATCAAATTCACTGAAAAATGTCATCATCATTAACCTAGTTTACCTTATTATTGAGACAGAAATTCAGTATCTGTCTTTAGTTATACGTTTTTCCCATACGTTTTTGTTTGAAAGTCAAAAATATAAAAGCTTGTGCGACATAGGTTTTTTGCCTCGATTAGGCGTGGAAAATACAAGTATGTTGGAATATCAACAGGTTTGGATTACAGGCTCAATATTTAAAGAAAAAATAATAATCATTTCTGGGAATCATCAACTTGCATAATTTGTGTTTCTGATTTTATCCTTCGTATTTTGAAGTCATAGACTACAAAATTATGATCTCAAGTAACACCTATGACTTATTTTTCAATATATTGATGATTGAATATTTGCTGGTTCTTACCTTTTAACGGTTTGAACAATGTAGCTCGATTATTCCTAGAGATATCAATAATTCTATATCAAAAATAGATAGATTGAACTCTGATCAGTATTTTGTTGATTTATATTTTATGTGAAGCGAAGACAGAGTTCCTATGGACCACTGATCTCTAATATAACACTGGATTGGATTTAGACCGCTGGAATGCGGCCCCAATTGAGCGTCGCCATCTTGGCAAAAACTGAGGTTTTGTGTCAGATCAATACCGCGTTGTGCCGCGATATTTAAAATTTAGCTGTTTGGTTTGCCGGTATTTTATTTATCAAACATGATGATCGAGTGCATGTTTTGCGGAAAGAAACCCGATTCATCGAGAAATTTGACACTGCACAAGTAAGTACAACAAATGAACCTGAAGTAACTGTCGTTATGACTGAAATAAGTAAACATTACTTATTTTTATTGCTATGCTATGATGTGAATATTTTCAAGATTTCCATCCGATGAACAATCGTTCTAAAAATGGCTCGAACAAATGGGTTTGCCAAACTCAGAAATAGCCAAAAACATGAGGTTAAGTTCTCAAAATTTTGTTGCGTCCGCGAAAAGATATATGACTCTGGAAAATGATGTTGTTCCGACTATTTTCAACGAACTATACAAAAACTATAGCGTTAACTGCAAAACCAAAAAATAATATTCAAATAGTCACACAATTCTCAATACGATTTATATATTGTTCAGATTTATAACAAAAATCGTGAAACTATTCAATGAATTTGATAATTCAGAGCTAAAATGTTTAAAAAATAGTTAAAATACTGATACTAAAAAGTTAACAAATATTTTGAGCTATTAATGAATATTTTGAAATATTTTAACTATTATAACAATTTTCAAATACTTTTAACTATTATTGATTATTAATGTGTGCATATTGACGTATATTGAGAATAGTTTCATCATCTAACTTGCATACTTTGAATTTCATCGAGTATCTTCTATAAATGTTTTGAATTTGCCGCCGAATAGTGACACAAAACCTCAGTTTTACTGTCAAGGCCGCCGTTCAACCGGGGCAGCTTTCAGATGCCAGAATACAGTCTAAACCCAATCCAGTGTTATATTAGAGATCAGTGCTATGGACCTATTATCACAAATGTAGAAGTTGTTGAGATTGCCTGCAATTCTACGACTCCATCTATAGAATACAATAGGTAGTCCAATATAATTGAGAAACTTGAAATCAGTTACTGGATCAGAGTTGTATGAAGCAAGGAAGATAGTGTGATTCACGCATAAAAAATAATTCTGCCACTCAAGAATTTATCTATATTCCGAGAATATCCATCAATGCAACAATATTTTGAGATTTGAAATATGATTTCAATGTTTAAATTTGGTTGGTGATCTTTTTATTATAATTTCAATGATCGGAAAATTGCCAAGGGATCATAAAAAAACGGTAGAGACCTATGCTATGTGTTTGATTGGACGTTTCTGCGCCGAACCGGCCTTCCACGATTAGGTAGTAGATATTTATAATAAAAATAGCGGATAAAAAAACAGTCATCCACCATGTCGTCATGTTGTCATGGTGGTAAGTATTTCTGTACTTCTGATTTTAAGCTCTCAGAACTCTTTTTACCAAATAATTCTGTATTTTGAAGCGGTTATCATGGATTTTCTATCCGCTATTGTTATTATGTAACGCTCCAATAATAACCAGCTGATGATGACGGGCCGGTTCGGCGCCGAAACGTTCAATCAAACGAATAGCGTAGGTCTATACCGTTTTTTTATGATCCCTTGGCCACTTTCCAACCATTGAAATGATTTCAATGTGATTGTATATCTACTGTAACAGATATTCATGTTAATGAAGTATATAACATGCGAGTTCTTCAGTACAGATTATTGTGAAGGATCATTACTATGTGATCGATCAAATGATAGTAAAATTTATGCCAAATTCGCTATTGTACAACATGGTGTTGCAAGATCCCTTATTTGATAAACAACAAACTAAACAATATATAAAACAGTCAACAATACAACTCATTGATTGAATGATATATAATCAAAAAGTTATTACAAGGGATGTATTTCATTTCGTTCATAACTAATATATACATGTCTGTTTGTTATATGATTCCAAATATATGATTTAAATAATTATTGGTAAATCAATGCATTTGATAATTATCAATTTATTTCAAACAAACCTGGAATACATCCGCTTGAAAACAGATTGTTGATGAGGTTAAATTTAAGAGTAATATGAATTACATGTGACTGAATTTGCAACTAACTTTTCGGAACACATTCATACGCTTTATAATATGAATTATTGTTGTGTATTATATTTTCAGGACAGACTGGTTACTAGATCATGCTCATCAATACTGTGTAATAAATGAATATCAAAAGAAAACATTGAATAAAATTGTAGACTAAATCAGCAGAATAATTAATGAAATTATTGAATTGAGGACAATAAATATTAAGCTGCATCAATTTATCAACTCACAATGAAATTATTAGTTCTATTGTTAAATGATCATTCGATAAGAATATAATATGTCTGATATGATTGACTATAGTACCGTTGCGAAAAATTGCTACAATCTCACAAATATACTTAGCAATTTCTCTTAGATGTGCGATCATTTTGTAGAATACCTGTATTTCTTGGATCCAACAGAAGAAAATATGAGAAATGACATATATCCCTGGGATTTTTAACATTTCTATTGTAGGGGGTATATCTTTCCTCGGATTACGTGGAATCGTACACAAAAGATTTTGGATCAGGTTTCTTTCTTCAGGAATATAGAAACATTATCTTTATCAGAATTCAAAATGATAGCAGTAACTCATAAATAAATATGATTTCAGGGTGCAAAAATGTGTAGATGGTGACAATACTTCTCGCCTGTTGCTCGTATAACTAAAATCACATTTTAGGTACGAACACGAATTCGCTATAAGAAATTACAAGAATTCCTGAAGCCAGATCTGGAATTGTGTGCTTGGTGTATTTTATACTTTAGTAGGTGAGCAATCGGTACTTTGCACTTGGCTACATTTAACACTACTACTGGAAGTCGGTACCCACGTCGTCACGTAGGAATATCGTGCAAAATGTTAGTTTCTCTCTGAATCTCGACCTACTCCAAATTGACTTTATATCGACATACAATTGCTTAGTTTCCGTATCTTATCAAAGATTAGTGCCTTTGGATAGCACTTAGTTAATCGAACATCATGTAAGGACATCAGAGGAGATGGAAAGTAATGAATGGAATGACTAAAATATCTAGTGGATTCATGTTATATTACAAAACTATTCGATAATAGTAAGAAAATATGTATTGTTTACAATTCACGTTAATTGCCACTGCAATATAAAATATCACGGTTTCTTAGATCGGTTCTGTCATTGAATAATGATTCCAATTCTTCATGATATTTTTCAGTATATTATTCGAGCTTACTTCAAGCAAAAATATATTCTTGATGGATGAATAAGTTGGGTACGAAGTGAATTTATATCTGATTATATATCGTGTGAAAAATCGAACAAATTGAGTTGGTTATGGTCGTATATTACGAGGTCCAGATAGCACAACCGCTGTTGTGCAATAAAGAAAAATAGTACCAAAAGAAAACAGTATTGCAACGTGCAACATATCTTTAATATGAAATGAAGGTAAATAGCAGACATATTCTCGTACAGATGATTTACTGTAGATGGAAGGCAGTCGCTGGATGGTAGCTTACAAGTTCTGTATTACATATGTTATATTCTCCGCTAAATCGGTAGCTTTATTATGTTACTGCCTCAGGTGTCTGGGGATAAAACTAATAACACTGTTTTTAAATAAGCATTATACGATGTTATCGATTCCATTTTCTCTATCGTCCACATAAACATGGCGTGTTTTCTATCTAATAGTTTCATTAGTTGCCAGGGTGAACTCACAAAGGACAACGATAAGATCTATTTACCACTCCGGCGATATCAGGTTAATAGTTTTGTTAACATTAACAGTTGGTGCTCGGCACAGGGTACACTGTTGTTTGTGCGAGACCGATGGAACGACGGATGAACAAAGCACTGGATTACCTCTATAGGTTACGATTCAGGACCATAGATGCCAAATTGTTAGCTCCAAGAGTGATACTGTAAATTTTATTGAGTTTGTTTAGCATTTCGAAAACAAGTTCTGTTTACTCACATGTACTAATACAACTTTCTACATGTACCCAGATTGACTTGTTGTTCCTTTCTTTATTTATTCATGAACTTTTCATCGATGGACATTGGCTATCTTAACGTTGATACACTTGTATTATGACCTCACATCAAATGTAGCCGCAAATGTTGCTTGATGAGTGAAGTTTCAAAAATTGGAATTGATATGTAGGGTGCTCCATTAGCATGAGTAAAATTGGTATAACTATTCTAAAACATAGCTGCAATTTAAGTGGGTGTGAAAATATGGCTGACGATATCGATACGATATTTGCAATAGTTTGCAAAATGTCGGTGGACTTCATGTTTTACGCACAAGTTTTGAAATTTCTTGACGAAAAGTGGCACAAGTTGTAAATTGCGATTGAAAACCAGTTTTGGAGTCTAGGGGTATGTTAGTAATTTTTCTTTTATAACTTTGATAGGGATCATATTATTATTTTAGGTTACAGCAGTCAATAACTGAACAATATGGACCAAAAAGTTCCTTCCTTCATTATGATATTTTTCTTTTGAATCATTGGAGTAGCTTCAATTTTGCGGATAATCAACAAGAAGAATATTTAAAAATTTGTGCTTGATCTAGAACGTGCAATTTGAAGTTTCCTTCGTCTTTTCCTATCAAAGTTGGCTCAATATCGGTATTTTGATATCCTAAGCCCTTTTGTTTACATTAGAGTTGTTTACTCCAACAACAGGGCGCTGCAAACAGACGAAAGTACATGCCTTTCATCAATATACTGCAAAAAATATTTACATTAGGCTTTATGAAGTTTTTTTGTCATACCTAGAACTCGGATTTTTTGAACATAGATGATTCGATCCTTCAAGCTTATTCTCTAACAGAATAGTTATTGAATATTATCATAAGAAGCATGACCTAATTAGTGAATGTAGTGTTCCGTATTGAGAAATATTTGTACATGATAGGTGGGGAGTTTCAATACTTATGCGATTGTTCGGAGGTCAGAGCAAGGTTTCAGAATGGCTTGGTGTAAAACTCATTCGATTACAGAGTACATATTAATCCTAATCAAAAAGTCTAACATCTACTTTCATTAAAAATCAGACACATGTTATCATGAGCTCTTGTTCTTTGTACAGTTAATAGCTTCGTCAACTGAGGGGTTTGATATATCTCCTGAAATATTCTTTATCTAAGCATTTGTTAGATGAAGCATTTGCTCTTCTATCTTTGAGATTAAACTGCTCAACTGAATTCAAATAAAGTAAGATTGTCAGCATACCGTTCAATCGAAAAAGATTCATAAATTATTGAATAAAACATTCTGCTAGTTTCTGAATAACTCGAATTCTAGATTTAGTAATTAGTTCTTCGTCGCTTGATTGATTACTCAAAGAAAAAAACTTCCAGTAGAAATTTGCATGGAGCTCATTTCTTTTTGCCAAATAATAAATCATTGGATTTTTCTTGTTAAATAAGCTAGTGCTGCATAAACTCTAGTATAATGCAACGGATCCATTTCTTCATATATTATAATTATACATAACTGTTATGCCACAATTGATTCTAGTCGAATAAATTCGACATGGATTGTATTTCAGAGTGTGACTTTTGTATTTATTGAGTGAGAGTAGTTTAGCTTAAACACACATCGCATTTCAAACAGATATTGAGTACTTTCAACTGCCTTATCGTTAGTGATTTTGATAAAAAGAAGCCAGATCAATTCTACCGTAAATAAGACTTGCTCAAATTTCCAACAATCTTGCATATCTTGACTTTTTTTAAGGACAGTTGATTATTATGTTTGATATTGGTGATCAATTTATTGTGCTGGATGTTTGTCACACAAAAAAAAACAATAATTGTTCTTAATTTTACTTTGATTGCGTTATTGAATTAATTATTTGTCTTTGTTTTATCAATTGCAGAACACGTTGCATTGTTTACATGAATTATTCGATAATTGCCTGACAATACTCAAAGGTGTAACAACAGAGAGCAATATAGTATTAAAAGGCAATTTGTAATCGTTACCAGGAAAGTTGCGGAATAAAACAATTCCGGCAAACTTTCACAAAGTGCAAATAGTTCACTGCGATATTAGATATCAAATTGATTCTAAAACAGTGCCCACTTTGTACAAGGTAACTTGTGTGAGAAAGTGACTAATTCTAATATATGAATTTATATATATATATACTACCATAGGAGACCCTGGGAGAATTTTAAGAGTGGATAGTTTAAATCCAAAAGTCCGTTTCAACCATCAATTTACATAAGTCAGCAATTGTAGATACATGTTTCGTCTTTGTTGGGATTCATACAGCCTGATCTAGGTACCACAGAGATATTCTCCCATGAGGGTGAATTGTATGCAAAGGCTGATTATAGAGCAGATCCACCAAACAAGAAGCTCATGCTGGCAAGTGGATAAAACATTCACAAATTGTATAGTTTTAACAGTTGAAATCCGGAAGTGTTGAAAAGATCATTTTTATCAATCATAATATCGAAATCATCCACCACAAAAACTTGCCGAAGAATCACAGATATATAAAGCAAGTAGTAAAGATAGGGTTTCTACCTACTGCTAAAATTTAGAAGACCTAGATAATAGAGTTAACGATTCGATTAGTTTTTTTGTTGATGTTTTAATTGGTATTCAGTATAGTCTCTATTGAATGAATATTCACTCTCATCTTATTTTTATCAGGTTTTTTGGTTTTGCATTGAGCTCTATTATTTCCAGGGCCGTCCAAATTTCACAATTTATAGGTTTGAAGGAAATGGCAAGAGGCCATCAATGCCTTCTCCTCATGTCAGGTAACTGGTGATATCGCGAAGATTTATAGTCAGAGAAGTCATGTGGGGTGCAATTATTTAGATTCAAGAGCCGAAATATGGTAGTTATTGTATACTGAAGTTATTTAGAGAGAAATTAAACTACATTTATTACTCAGTTGCCGAATACAGTATCACGCATGTAGAATAGAACTTGTGATTCCTAATATAGCTATCGATATTGATGGTTGTTCTAAATGACAAAGATTGTGGAATAGCTGTACCTAAGGAGGTCAGTGATCTTCAAATCGAATGAAAAGTATTAGAACAGTTGAGAGAGGAATGGTACAGACTCATGAAGGTACGCAGCTTACAAAAGTAGATGGTACCTAATCATGAGCGATAATTTTTTTCGCCAGAGCTTTTATTGTATCCGGCATGATTTCATCAGATGACCCCATTTAGATGATAATCTGCAAGTCGACGTCAATTTAATTCAAATTCTATGAAATGATATTTGAGCACATTGATTTCATATCTGTACTTCATTTAGTCTCAAAAATCTATCCGACTGTTTATAGTTCGGCTCTATATTGAGCTTCTTGAGTATAAAGCCCCCATAAATTCGTTTTTGTGCATTTAAAACAAAGTAAAAAACTACTTTGTCATGAATATCTCTGTAATATGATTTGAAAGCTGTAACTAAGCGGCGAGTCACATTAGTATGAAACTTTAATGAGATGACAACTACGGCGTGCTTCGAAAGTTATAGTTAGTTAAATTTAATGTAATTATGAATGTGAACGCATGTTGTTAGGAAGTTCTGCAAATCAGCTGCAGTTTTGTAGTTACCTTGTAAGTGATGCTTCTGTCACCTTTAGAATGTATCACAATATCCCAATTAAGGACTGACAAACTTCGGCAAAGTCGCATTATTTTGACACATGATTATCGCAGAAACTCCAATATCTCAAGCTTAAATGACAGTAACTTCTAACGAAAAGATTTCAATGTAGTTTGGAGAATGTTCAACTTGATTTAGGATTCAGGAGCTTTCAAATTTAACGTGTAAATGTTGTCGTCTGAGAGCTTTCCATTTCTTTCTTGGAGCAATTATTTGCTGAGTAAATAATTGAATGATACAGCGTCTTCATTAACGGAGCAAAATGTAATCATAATGTCGCCGTAAATTATAATTATTTGAGCAGTTAAATATGCAGTGGTACCTTCAAAATCTCTATACCTTCAGGAAAAACCTCCAGTACACCTTGTTAATATCGCTGGGAGGAACAAGTAGAATCTTTTTATTATATATCTTGTCTGTCCATGGGTTTGTATCTCGAGGATATGTTCTTATTATTTCGAAGTGATCAAATTATGTGACTCTAAAAATTATCTTTTGCCTGCCACAGAACAGATTGAGTTATAAATTGAGAAATCCATTTGGTTGATTCTAGTATACATAGTTCATATAGATTACGTCTTCTTGATGAATAAGGTTCAACATTCAATCAGCAAGCAAAAACATTTCTTCTGCTTCATCCACACTTATAATCCTATTCATGAATACTCCCCTATTTTTCTCACTCGCAAACTTAATCTCATGTAACAAAAGCAATAACAATCATCAACGTATCTTCATACCAGACGTCCGTACAATCGATGATTTTCAATTGGAATGTTACCATGAATGCACGAGTTCAACTTGCGACAGATAAAAATTTATTTGCATAAAGTAATATCGTGCTGAAACATTGACTTCAATTGGAACAGCATACTCTGAGAGGCATTCCGTCCAGTCCATTTTTCAATTATATGTGCTAATTTTCTGCAGTGTTTAGAAAAAAGTTTGGATATAATGTGCTTTATAACTCACTATCTATTTGTGGAATTGAATTTGAATATGATGAAATCCAAAATTCGATGTTATGATGCGATGCAAAATAATTGTGAGGGCTGTGACGTACATATTCAAGTACCTGACGGCCATTCATATTCAGGAATATAGTATGGAAATTCCAGAGGTTATACTTTATAATATTCACTTTATCTGATGAGCATGAGCCCTTCATATGATCACATCCCAAATATTTGAGAAAAGACAAATTGAGCATTTTCATATGATTGAGATATCAGCAATGTCCAGAGTATAACTTAATTACAGCTGCCAAAAACATCTAGAAAAAAAAAAGTTGTTTCCGAAGGAATGTAATGGGAAGAGTAAGAATGAGTCCGTTGCGTTGATTTGGGTGTATGGAATTAAAGCTAATTATAATGCATTAGATGAGGATATTATATGGAGAGAGTTGAAGGTGAACGATTGTGTGAACACCTGGTGTATATTCAGATTGATTAAGATTGTGGGTCATTACAAATAATAAAGTTCCTGAGTTATTAGATTTGATGAGCTTATGTGGAATGAAGTGAATAGCAAGAAGGTATAGGTTTATTGTTATTTTGTGGTGAATGTCAAGCTCATTTGTGAGACGGTGTTATTGCTATGAAAATATTCGCCTTCTACAGCACTTCTCTCACAAATGATGCTGCAAAAAAAAATCTGGTTGAATATTTGGATGAAGACTATTGTTGGTTTCGAATCTTCAAGAAATAGGACTGATTTCAAGAATTATTTTTTCGATCTCATATGAGAAATGAAGGCATCATCTGCACCTGTGTTAAAGAGAAGAGTATAAAGAATTCTCAGAAAAAGCTCACTTTAGAATTCGTAGAACACACGTTTTTAATATTTTACGATGATATCAGCGTATGCGTGCGTGAATTGCTGATTGAATCGTGACTCGAGTTATGTGCTGGTTACATGTACGTGAATAAGTATCCGTGTGTCCCAAATGAAAACGAGTTTTTAATGATTATATAACCCACAAGATTGAAATTAACAAGAATGTTTTAAATATTGAGTACTGAGTTCCTAACAGGAAATTACAGTAAGTCCTCTTTAAAAATAGGTAATTTAACAAATCTCTTGGCGCCTATGTCAAGCGTTCCTGCTGCGTGGAGCGGCTTGCAAGCGCCCGGGCACAGCAGGGCCTAGAGCCTTCGCCCCCTGTTGGTATCGGTTGCACACTGACAACGGATCACAGAAGCGCCCTCGCACGTTTACAAATGGGAGCTTAGGGAACGTTTTTATTGTATCTACCTTACGGGACGCGAGCAACACAATGAGCTTGAACCAGAGATGTATCCAGGAATTTATTAAAAGGGGGTGAAGCTATAATTCAACTCTGTTATTTTAGCAAAATTGAAAATATTAAAAAGTCTTCCTGTCGTGTTTGTTGAATGAATAAATATACCTTGAAGAACAAAGTATTAATGAATTGATTTGTGTTGTTTGAATCCAGGGTATAATCAGGGCTCCGTTAACTCAAAAAGTACGAATCCCTGAAAGTTGAGTTTGTATGTCTGTCTTCACTGAATTGAAGTTTGAGACAGATATAATGTGATGATCCAAGAGATTTCAGGGCTCCGTAGTAATAGGAATACAGAGTATTGCATATTTCTAATATAATACTTCACATGTTTGAGTCGAGTTCAGTACATGATTGAGAATTAAGTTTGTTCCTTATAGCTTTTACGGTTCTTAAAATAAAAATTCGTTCTGAAAATGTTATCTAACTGCGTGATAAATATGGAGCATTTAGTGTTCAAATCCAACATATACATGAAGTCAGCTTTGTACAAATAATGGATGCACAAAAATTTATCCTATAGTTTAAATCGGTCGAAAAGTCATAGGAAATATATTTCTTTCTCATTTAGCAAATTTAATACCATTGTTTAATCAATTTTCGATTGTTTATTTGTTGATACTGACATACAAACATAGATTTGATGTTGATAATTGTTATAATAACATTAGAATTAGTTTGAAAATCGAAAAGCAAATCTAAATTAAGAGATAACAAGCAAACTATAAATTTATATTGATTGTGAGAGATGGACTATTGGGTTATATATTCTATGATTTGCATAAAGCAATATAGAACACATCAAAACATTGTTTTCAAACAGAGAAATCATGTTGAGTAAATGATTGCAATTGGTTACAAATATTATTTCAAGCACAGTGGCCCGCAACCAGAAACCGATTTAGTCCAAACTTAGTAAAACACAGAGATAAATAGCTGCATATGACATCAATGTTGATAAATAATCGCATAGTAGATTTAACAATATCCAGGGACTAACTGGATTCATTCAATTTGGTTATCCTCTATTTTGCAAATGATCAAAGTATTTTGAGGTCTGACTCAGAAATTGTTCGAATATTATCATGCTTGTCTATATACACGTTTTATGGGATCTTGTTCCTATGGCTCTCAATTTTCACATTTTGTCAATCATGAAGCAAACAACAGAGCACAGAGCACAAGTTTACATCTGATCTTCACAACTGACACTGGCAAAATATTGAAAGCTTCTAGTCTCAGAGAGCTTCGACACAGTCAACAATTATTAGGTACTGAATTCAGCAGCCGCCCTTCAGATTTATTGGAAAGCCACCTGTGTTTACTACTTCAGTCGCAAATGATGATTTCATTGATTTACAGGCGGAAATTCCAGATACCCACACTAATTCTGGAAGACCCAAAATTTCCTATAGTTATATGTAAGGACTCAAAACTGAATCTGACATCATTTTATGCTCCAAACTTGAGTTTGAATTTCGTACGGTGCTTGCTAATATATGAATTATAAAAAATTCTAAATTTCTCAGTCAAGCAAGGGTATCCAAATCCTACTAGATGATTATTATTTGAATACTTCCTCTAAATAATTCATGACAGTATTTTAAGGAATTAGTTTCCTCACTTTTGCTAATCAAAAGTCCTATTCTCAGAATCTGACAAGGGTCCCAAAATGTATCGTAACATCACTATTAGGATCTTTTCTAGAGCGTTACAGAATGTTTTACCTCAATAGAAACATACGAAACAATAATTGTCCTACTTTATGCTGGTAACGGCAAAAAAACATGGGAAAATATTCATTTAATATCTGAATTCTATTGACTGCTGCTCTGGGATAATGGCTGAATGCTTTTTCGTTCTAAATTTGTCCCTGACTGGTTAAGTAATCGACGCAGTCGACGGTGTACAAATGGAATGATCCCTCGGTCTCAAATCGCGATTCACTGGATTCCGTTATTTCTCTATCAATTCATTTCCAGCATTTTCACCTTAACCAATATCACCATCTACACGTTTTATTTTTTTTACGTTTAATTAAATTTGTTGCCTAGAAATACCAGATGACGAGCCAGCGTAAATTTTTTTGTAGTTGCAAACGCTACAGTGATGTGGTTTTTTTGTAATTTTCTGTAGCTGGCAGAACTGTGAGAGCTGCGTATAGTTTGACACTTCGATGTTGTTTTTCATTACAGCGAATGTCACGTAAAAACTAAAGTGGAAAATAATTTCGCATCATTTGGAATTTATTTCTGTATGGTTTGAAATTGGTTGTCAGATACTAAAAAAAATTATTACATTTAGTTCATGTTGGCGCTGAAAAAATAGGACATAATTTTCATATTATTCAGAGGAAAAAAATGACGCGTGATGAATGATCCAAATGAAAAAATTGATGTCATTTCGCAATGCCGGATAACAAGCATGTGAATAAATGCATGTAATTATAGTGCGTGAACTGATATTTCAATAATTTTCAGTATTTTATTCAGATTGAGTTTATGTGATCGGATCAGTATTTTATTCTTGAGCTTTCATATACCGGCATAAGTTATTTGAAAATTTGGTACCGCCTGCTTTGTAGGGAAGATATAAAACATGAACATATAATATTGTGCGAAACAAGATAATTTTTCATTCACTTGAAGATCCCAATATTTTGCAGAAAATATTATTTTGGACAGAATAATAATGATAAGGAATGAATTTAAGCAATTGTGGCGTCAATGTCCAGTTGATTTAGAGCATGAATTAGTGCTATATTTTTCAATCATTCGTCGTCCTTTAATTCAAGAACTTTCTTTATATTTATAAAGTGGAATATGATAAAACATTATTCAACATCTAAAATTGAAATGTAGATTCAAGGAATTCTCAAATCTTTTGGTTGACAATAATAGGTGGACAATTAAAAACAGAGACAATTATGACTTGGAAATTAAAGTTTGTGGGGACGTGCTGTTCTCATTACATTGCTTAGGAGAGTAGAAGCAATCAAAACGTGTTCCATATCCACTAATACAATTTGGATTATTTTTATGGTGAATACTTTGTATGCAAAGTAAACTGTTCAGATGAACCTCACTGTAGTACTGCTGTTAAAATTTGGTGGTATCTTGAATACTGCTATAATATCTAGCATGCCTATAATACTTGAAGGCTGCAGTACAGAAGTCCTGAGGATTGCCTGATTATTCTGAATAAAATAAAACATGGTAACATTCCAATTGAAAATCATCGATTGTACGGACGTCTGGTATGGAGATACGTTGATGATTGTTATTGCTAGTTTGTTGCATGAGATTAAGTCTCCGAGTGAGAGAAATAGGGGAGTATTTATGAATAGGATTATAAGTGTGGATGAAGCAGAAGAAATGTTTTTGCTTGCTGATTGAATGTTGAACCTTATTCATCAAGAAGACATAATCTATATAGACTATAAATACTAGAATCAACCAAATGGATTTCTCAACTTATAACTCAATCTGTTCTGTGGCAGGCAAAGGATAATTTTCAGAGTCACATACTTTGCATAATAAAATACAAGTTAATATTATTAGCGTTTTTACGTGCCTTTTCACTAATAGTATTAACTTGTATTTTATTATGCAATAGGCCCCTGGAATCAATTTTCAAATAGGATATATATCGATATTCCGATATTCATCATAAATATCTCATTTCACAAGCCCTGCTACAAAGTATATTCTAATTCAATGAAAATCGTACTGATTTTCCATCTGAAGCTGAAATCGACCAAACGGCCTGTGAATTACAAAGCCAGCATTTATTCAGACTGATACTTATAAATTACATGATGGATGGTATAGTACTCACAACCGGTAGATCAATAGTATGATCAACACGCTAGAAAATCAGATTCACTACCTCTTCCAAATTTCTTTCCATTCCTTTTAATTTTGAATCGTTAGCTATGGCAGTTATTTCTGAGTGTTTTGCTAAAGTATATTCAATGTGCTAGACTTATATGAACTCCATGGATAGTGTAGTGTATGAAATACATGAGCAAGTCATTATTTCTTCGACTCCGGTCAATTTCCAGAATTCGTTGATTCAAATTACAGTTGGCTAGAGCAATGTGAATTCAAATCTGTTCAACAGATAAATTATGACTGTCTGGATATACAATATGACGGACTTGAGCCTAATTACAGATTTCTCCCATCAAACAATTAATTGGCTATAATCTCCTAGGATTGGAATGAAAATGCTGTAATTTAATCAGAATACTATCTTCGGTACCGATAAAACAAATTAGAGATACTTTCATTCCAAGAAATGGATAATGGAGAATGGGACGTGATTTATTAGTTAATGTAAGGAAACTTATAGTCACAGTTAATAATGCTTTTTCAAAGTGAAAAGCAATAAACACAGTTGACCTACTTATGAGGAAATAGAAATATATAATGATCGTAAGATTTAAATTCAATCAGTGCCTTTTCTATCAGAAGTAATGTTACACTAACGATGGTCGTCTTAAGTATGAACTATAAAATGATATTTTTAGCAATGGTAAGTTATTCTCTTGACTAGTCACATTGTTGATTGAATTTTGGATCATATTGTTAATAAATAATATATGGTAATCATTGATTTGTAATCAGATTTAGTAGTCTCGCAAGATGAATGTCAAAATGGATGTACGTAAGACCCAATAACTAATTCAGTTCTAAAAATCACTGACGTAGCTTACCAGAATCAGTGCTGAATCTATCTTACTTCGACCAACACATCAACTTTTGATTGAATAGAGTGAGGTGGTGATTTAAGTTACATACGGTTATCTTTTTTTATTCAGAATAATCAGGCAATCCTCAAGACTTCTGTACTGCAGCCTTCAAGTATTATAGGCATGCTAGATATTATAGCAGTATTCAAGATACCACCAAATTTTAACAGCAGTACTACAGTGAGGTTCATCTGAACAGTTCACTTTGCATACAAAGTATTCACCATAAAAATAATCCAAATTGTATTAGTGGATATGGAACACGTTTTGATTGCTTCTACTCTCCTAAGCAATGTAATGAGAACAGCACGTCCCCACAAACTTTAATTTCCAAGTCATAATTGTCTCTGTTTTTAATTGTCCACCTATTATTGTCAACCAAAAGATTTGAGAATTCCTTGAATCTACATTTCAATTTTAGATGTTGAATAATGTTTTAAATCCCTTTTCACAGTGATGATTGTTGCAATTATGATAATTTTTTATCCTCGAACGATGATTATTTCGACTTATTGAATCATCATCAGGTTTTTCTCTCATAAATTATGTAGATAAGCAATATGAAAGATTATTATGAGTGAAACATAATAACGTTTCCTTCAATCATCAATCAATAATGTTTTAACTTTCTCCCAATGAAAAAATCTCTTTCAATTCTTGATATAGATATAATATGGATATAGTTAGAGGACCAATAACCAATTCTTAATAGAGTTTTAATGTCATCTGATCTCAGTCCCAAAAAGAAAACTCCAAGATTCAATATATTTTTCGGCTCAAAATGAGTCATCGAACCTATCTGGTCTGATTTTCGATTAATCTGAAATCAATCACGGCTTTTTGATTAAACACAACTAGGTAACCTTGTTGACAGACATCATATACATTTACACCGCTTCAAAATGTGAAATATTAGCTTCCAAATGCTGGACTCATTAAAACAGGAATTATTTCATTGTTGCATACAGAAATGGTGCTGCAAAAGCTGTAACAACTAACATAAATTTTGACCAGCTTATTAAGTCATTAAGAGTGGATTTTTCAGCTCTTTTCACACACAGGTTCCCCACAAAAAATTTCATTATTGCCTGAAAATTGTATTAACTCAAAAACAAATCAAGTATTTTGGAATACTTGGTATGTCCATAGCCATTATTCTGGTTTTGATACAAGCCTTGTTCAGTGGAAGTACAACTTTTAAATAGAATAATAGAAATCCAGGGTCAATAACCGCATGCATGATAAAATTGGCTCTGAATAAATTAATACTTTGATTATTTTCCATACTCTAGCATTGGATTTCTTCATAATCCAGTAATTATAATTAATTTTTTATCATTCTGTAATTTTTTTTCTGATATACAGGGTGTAACAGCGAAACCAGCTATCTCGAATAACTTCTATGTTATTGGAGATACAATAAAATACTATGGAGCAATCTTATGCAAGACCAAGAAGGACACTCAATTATGGAAGAAAATATTTTTTTGAGCCAGTGGTTTTCAAGCTACAACACAAATTTACAATTTTTCTTAATAGGATGCCATATATTTTTTAGGCTCATTCGGCGGAGTTTTTTTGTTTTTTTTTATCAAACCATGTATTCGTCTCATATCTTTACATTATAAAAATATTATGAAAATGCGATTGAAATTCGAATAAATTTCATTTATTTATTTATTTATTGAAACCACCAAATAACTATAAAAGTAATTCCCAAAGAGGTACACGCAGGTAAACTGTACTCAGGAGCTGGTAAGCTTGGAAACTAAATTTTAGTTATTTTCAGTAGGCTACGAACAATTAAGCTACATAAATACATTAAATTATTTGGTCATAATTCCATGAATAGTGTTCTAGCTGATTTTTATCTCTTTCTAAACATAATTCCATCCTTTTCAAAACTGATTTAGAAGTAGCATTATAATTTTTTACGGTGTTGAAGTAGCACTCGTATATTTTACGCGATCCATCAAATTTTCTTTTGTTGTTATTGGTGAAGAGTACACTTTGTAGCAATTTATAACAATAGGAATTATGCATTCAATAATTCAAATTACAAATAGCAGATTTGACTTTTGAGAAATTACTATGAAAACTAAGTTTATTTCAATTTCAATCCTATTTTTCTCAATATTTTCATCTTGTGAGAGTATCAAACGTATGCGTGATTGGATTGAGAGAAAAAATTCTATCGAATGGATCTAAAAAGTATGCAGCATCTTATTTGAAGAAATGTAACTTTCTGTTGTAGCTTGAGATACACTGGTTCAAAAAAAAATTCTCTTCCATAATTGGGTGCCCTCCTCAATCCTGCATAAGATTGTTTTATAGTATTTTATTGTATCTCCAATAACATAGAAGATATTCGAGGTGGCTCATTTCGCTGTTACACCTGTATATGAATTAGTGAAGACATTTAGATTCTTGAATTAGATGGTTAGTTTGAATATTCATTTTGAAAAACGAATTCCGATATTTCCGTGAAGAAGATTCACGGAACATTCTTAAGCCACAGAAATTCTATTATTTAATTCCAAGCATCGAAAGGAAATCATTATTATGTGAAAACAAAAAGTTTCCAGTTCTACGAATGAGGTGAAATGGAATTTTTTGCGCGACTAAAGATGATTGTTGAGCTGTTCGATATGCATGTTCAGTTCATGCAAAACTAAAAATTGAACGATTTTGAAGACTACATGCACAGAGAGAAAATTAGTTCCATGATAAAACTGACACGTTTTCAAGAAAAGAAGATATTTTCACAATTTCTTGATAACGTGTGACTAGAATTGAATATTTCCAGAAATTTTGTAATCTATTTTTCTTGGAAGTATCTTGACTTATGCAATATTTTTCATTTGAAAGTAAATCTTAGATTCCTATCTATTATGAAATGATTAATCAGATGCTTTTCAGTACCTGTATAATTTGCAAAATATGAGAGAAACCCTAGATCGTGTACTTCCAGAATTGGATAGTAAATTTGGTTGGAGATACAGAAAAACAAGCTTCTCATGATTATATCAAGTTTCAGGATTTGTTTCAGGACAAAATGTTTATGGTAGACAGAAACACAGAGCTTTCTATGAATATGTTCATACTTTTTTGAGTAACAGAGCTCTATAATTACACAAAAAACATTAATGCTGATTAAAAATCGACATACATCGTATGACCCAGTTCTCGATAGTTTTTCTTTTCAATTTTTCCTCAATCAATTAATTTGTGCTAGGATAGCATCGATATATTCGACTGCTTGGAATCAAGTGTGGACAAAACTCGATTCCTCTGGACTCCAAGTTGACAAAGAAAGCGGAATTTGTCACATTTGTTTGATTGAGAGTAAAAAACAAGCTTCTCACGGAGCGAATCATTCACGCGTTCTATATTTTGATCTTCATGAACAATTTACCTTGAATTAGGTTCAATATGAGAGTGTCAAAAGACATAAGGCAATTTTGGCTGTTTTAATAAAATTTCTAAATGCTCATTTTGTAGCGCTGAATGATAAAAATTTAATTTAGTCCGAGCTTTGTTCGTAGCTACCTTCGTGAGCATCTGCGAATCATCAAATGCTTTTTATCCTGCCTAATTGCTCCATTTTTAATATCAAAACTCAACAGTTGATTGCATATAGAATATTAAATACAGTTCTAAAGAACATCAGCGTGTGATATTTTTTTTTAAAGGTTGAAATAAGCAATTATACACAAGTTAATTTAGAAATTCATATATGCTTTATCGAGTAAAAAATTGGAGCCCATCCGAACAAGCAGAAGGTAAATATTGTGTACGTTTGGCTTCTGCTATTTTTTATCTCTTTTCAGTTCCCAGCTTTTCAATTAATGAAGCCTATTCAGTCTTGAAAGTCATCTGCATGAGGCTACACGAACCTGTAAATGCTATTGACATTTTCAACAATTTCTACGTACGCTCCATGCTCATGAAATATTTATGAAGTGAATTGTAGTGTTTCATATATAGCCACCATTATACAGCCATGTTACGGACTACCGTGTTATAGTCGCGGTTTTCAAGGTTATATTACTTACACTCATTAGTATATAGCGGATAGATAATCCTTAGATATATAAATTTTTGATTGAGTTTTGTATCAGCTACAGAGGCTCTTTGTCACAGAGGAAGTAAGCTTACAATACCACTCTATTCATGTGATTTTAGGTTGATTGTGTGAGAAAAAGTTCAGAAGTAGATAGGATGAATGATTTTGTGTGTACAGAGTTATAGTCCACAAGCTCATCGAGATTTTGGAAGAGTCAAGTAATTTAGCATGAATTATATACAAAACGATAGTGTACATAGATGAATTGAATTTTCCATTCAATGATGCGCTTTTCGGACATAATATCCTTGAACGGCATTCTTCACATTGATAGATTATAGAAAAAAAATCCCCAAGAGCTTATTGCCGTATGAAATATTGGGACCAAAGGCCAGGAAAATTTTTATTTGCTCATTCGATTTTCATGCTCACATAGACTCATTATATTTGCATCGCTGTACATATGTGTTGGTACAGATATAAGAAGCCTCGGATGCAGCTTTTAACCTAGACCCGTAAGGTGCAAGATCATTTGAAAATGTACGGCACCGTTTAAAAACTATTATCCAACACCTCAAACAGTTTTCAACAACTGTACCGTCTATGAATCATGCTTGATATGAGTACACAAAATTCCTGTTTTTGGAATTGGATCCAATATTTTAGCTCAGATCATGAATTCAGTACAACAACCAATTTTTGACAACTGAACATTATCGTTGTATATTAGAGAGAATTGAAATTGACGGAACTAATTGATAGTACGACTTTCAGGGAGAAATATTTCATGTATGAGATTTCAAAAATGCGCTGTGTATTGAAAAAAACTCTTCAAAGGTGGGAAGCAGAGAGAAACAGATGCCGTACTTTTTTCCCCGGTTTTCCCAATTGATGAGGTTTTCCATGATAATGCAATTGATTGCATATTGCTTGAGGTTATTTTCTCATCTAACACTATCGCTCTGAATATAATTCAAGTAAGGTCACTTGACTCCTTCAAAATCTCGATGGGCTTGTAGTCTATTATGAATGTGAAGTAGGGCATGTTCGGATACTGGTGTCTGACGTAGTTTGTTTGTTAGTTGAATGTTTGATGAAATTTGTGATATTCATCCAAATTGGTATATATACTTCTGTTGGTTAGCTCGATGGGACAACGTCACAGTGTACAGATAAAAGGAAATTGATTGTCTCTTTGTACTTGAAGTCCATCATGATTATTTTTGGAGGTATTTGCTTCTCTTTTGATATTACGCTGTATGTGTCAGAAAAAAGACCGTAGTAAGATGTAGTGGAGAATAGTACGGATCGTACAATAATGTGTGTAAATTCAGCACCGTACTTTGACTTAATTAGGTACCTATTGTGTTAATAACTACCGAAGTGCATAATACGATACTCACTTTCACTATCTGCGAGTTTCATCTTTGAATGTCGTAACAGTAACAGTGTACAGCTTGGCTGCGTGAAATTCAGAACGATGATACGAAATTAAGTAGCTTATTAACCGCAAAGATTGCTGGAACAACGGTTATGTTATACGTGAGTAGAGTTCCGTAAAGTCGTTACGCAAGAGCGTGTTTTCAAACGGCAAGCTCCAAGCACAAAACGTCGAAGACTCGCATAAACTAACAGAGCTTAAAACCGGGGCAGGACCCGTTCCGGGGACTAGAGAGTTTAGACAATGGGGAAGAAGTTTTTACGAACTTATGTTTAATAAAGCGATTGCATAATAGCATAATACCTTCGGACTTGGGACTGCTTTCAGTTTAATTTCAGAGAATGCATTCTGACGATCTCGCGATGAAAATCAACAGAGGCAATGGTAAAGCAGTTAGGAGGGTGGGATCGGCCAACGAATCCTTGAAGTAATCTATCGAGGGAAGCATTCGAGGCGACAGCAGATCCACGCCGAGAATGTTCAGGAGGACGCTAATAAATTTGCTCTAAAAACGTACCGAAGTGAACAAACTGGCTGGTGGCTACGCTGTGGCCCTCAGCTCCAGCCCAGTCCTGCAGTATTTGTGGTTTTTACGTGTCTCTCTCTTGCTCGCTTTGTCTCACTGGCACACGCACGCTTCTTCCCGCCACTAGCCAAATAGAAAACACACAGTCTTACATAAACATCGACTGCGTGAGTTTTTGCTCAAGGGCGGTTTCGCTTCGTCTTCGTTTTTGTTTCGAATTAGGTTTCGAATGGAAAAGTTCCTCGGAGAACACATGAAACGACAACGACTAAGGATCTTTTCAACCGAAAGAAATCGGTAGCACTGCAAATGTTATTGCGATAAGTACAAAGCGATTGCTAACCGACACGATCGCGCCGTAACAAATTGAAATCCAGCACTTTTGAGGGGCTCACTTTGAATCGCTCCGAGGAAATTCATCGTCTTATCGTTTCCCTATATAATTCGTTGTATAATAGTTCAATAAGTTACTGGGATCGACCTATTTTTATTGAATATGTCTCGAAAAACTTGCTATAGATTGACTTACAATCAACAATATTCCTTATAGCCCTAAGTTAGCACAGCATATAATCTAACCATGCAAAAATAAGCTTTTTTTTCTATCAAAATGTAGTTTTAAATCTTATTTGAGTAGGTAGCTACACATTTGATCGACATTACTTTATTTGAAAACGTTCCCAAATATCAGTGGTATTCCGCATATGAGAATATTTTCTCTACGTGAACTATCATTCGTACCATAAAAATTAGTATATTTAGCAATTTATTCGAGTTTTATGAAGTTAGCAGTGACTAATTAGAAAAAATGTATATTTGAAATCTGTGAGCCAATTATATGATCTTATTCCTATAAATATGTGCAAAAGATCAATATGTTTGTTAGCTTATTACAACTTTACTCGAAAGGTGGCGAAGGAGTTATTATAAAATTCTCAGATAAATAGTAGGGAAGTTGAAATCACTAGAAGAAAATATATTATTAGGCGGGGATGACTAAGATTGTCAACATAGAATAAAATGGTTGGAACTGACTAAATTAGTAAATGTAAGTAGTGAATATAAGAGAACTCAGTCAATTATATAATTTCTGTCCTTTTCTAACTCTATAGTTTCGGCTATACCTTAGCCCATTTTCAGGAGCGGAAGTAATTATCTAGTTTAAATTTGAGAAATATATGTATAAACTCAGATTTAAACTCAATATTTTTTGCACTCGTAAAGATAGCTAAGATGTGAACAAAAACTGTAGAGTTACAAGCTACTTCTTTCGAAGAAATCGTACAAAAAACTATTATTGTTTAAAATAGAGCATTTTCAAATCGTTATTAAATTCATAGAGCATCGAACATTTAATTGGAAATCTCAAATGCTGATATTTCAAATTTTTAGTACTCACGTGTTAAGAACGCTATCAAAAATATATAAATAAATTTCGAAGATGATCTCAAGGGATTTTCAGATTTTTTTTTTGCGAACGATCTTAACTTTCAGCTCGAGAGGATGCACCAGGGATAGAAGTGAATGACTTTTTGGTTCAGTTTTGTGTTGCATGCTACTTACCAACCAAAAGCTATGTTGTACATGTTTGAAAAAAATTGTTACAACAACAGAGATTAAGACGTGCGTAAAGCTTCAGGTACATGTTACAGTTTTTCTTGACTTCTTACTTTATTTATAAGAATCACAATTTATCAACTGAAGCCGATCAAGAAACTTTCACGTCCAAATAATCAATTGTTACTTTTAGCATATCAAAAACTGTTGAGTCAAATTTCCAATTATGTATTGTTCATGAAATTGATTTTGTCAATAATTCAAGATGACGATAAGTCGATTATATAGTGAGACAATATAATTCAGTTCATATAGCTACAAATTACTGGTAATATCTGTAAATGTGTGCTAAGATAAACTATCTATTTGCTCTTCATGAGATGTAGGCATTTCTAATTATTGTATTGTGTGATCCAGATTATGAGATATGTGATAAATAAGAGTAAATGATATTTGTGTTGACCATATTTCGTTACATGCAGTTGATGGAGGTAGAACAAGATAATGCAATTAGAGATGCCTAATATGATAGAACATGACACTATTGTATTTTGATCATGACTAACATCGCATGAAGGAAGAAATTTTTGTTGCTTCCGGCAGTACAATCGATGACCCATTTCAGTTTCTTTTCAGTCTAATTCTTCTATAAAGGGTAGTTCTGACATTTAGACCTTAGTTGCTAGAGAGGAGAGATGTAACATAACTAAAAGATGTTTGTGAAGTCTTCAATAGGAAAATGAACGAAGCGTTAATATTCATCAACCGCAACTGTTCACCCTATGGTTTAATGAATACAGCAGATATTTACCTACAGCTGAAAATGACCATCTACCAAACAACATTATTCTATTTGTTAGAGTGGAGGAATCGCAATTACGCGTGTTATTTCATAGAATATTCAGTGTGCAAACCAACAAAGCACGTCAATCAAAGCCTGAAATCTACTTGAAATGAAATACGTTTCAGGTTGCCTGTGTAATAGCACAAAAAAGAGTAGCTTGAATAATTCAGGTAAAATGCAGTTTTCGTGAAAAATGAATGAATGGCATATTTCAAACTCATCCATATGATAGTTGTAAAAATAATGATATTGGCTTGTTGAGTTTTAAATTAGTAGCATGTTTTAGCATTATAAAGTGGATATTTCTGCACCTAGTTGGAGACCGCAAAATTACGGTCGTAACTTTTGTCGGGTACGCACTTCGTTACGGTACGTCATAAATGAATCTGTTGATGAGTAGAGTCGGAGTAGACTGTGCCCTTGCACGATTGTTTTGTTAACACAGGTTGTAGTAATGAAAACGTGAAGGGTACGTTTGTTGCATCATTTATTAGATACTTTCCCTGAGTTATCGATTCTCGAATAACTTATCCACCCCTCGTCCACTCATCACTTCCAAGCGGACACAGATTATATGATTTTGAGTGAATCATTCACTGATTGAGCGCGATAGGAGAACACAAATTAGTAATCAACTGAAGGAAAAAAATCATCATGAGAAGTATCCCAGCAATAGGTGTCTCGTATGATGCTTGCTGTTTTCCGTAAAGCTTGCAAATATCAGAAGAAATGTGTGGAAGGTAATTCAAGGTACACACAGTTTCACAACCAGATTAAGTGGAATCAGAATAATCTCTTGATAGAAACCCAAACCAATATAAGTTACAAAGAACATACGTGATTCACTGGTGATATATCTTCACAAATAATCAAGGAATATATATTATCATAAAAATATTGAGAAAAATAACTATGAAAATAAAGCTTTCAAGATTTCAATCACATTTCCCTCAATATTTTCATTATGTAACGGTATAAAACAAATACATGGTTATAAATTGAGAAAAAAAACTTTTCCGAATGAGTTTAAAAAAATATATAGCATAATAATGGTAGGAGGAGTTGAGTTTCAATTTATGATTTTTTATTATTTCATTTCGACTTTTGAAGTCATCTTCAGGTATCTTCTTTTATAAAAAAATATAAATGAACAATATAACAAAATATCAACAAATGAAAACATTTTCAGTAGAAACACAAAGGTGGCAAAATGAATGGAATGATAATAATAATATAAATGAGAAAAATTATCATCATACGGAAATGAAAAAATGATAATGATGATAATTCAATTTAGAAAATTTTAATTTTATTCTTATCCAAAAGTGGTGTGTTATAATAATCAGTTGTTCCATTCAATAAGTTTTCATTATTATTCAGACATTTTTCAATTTCGTGAAATTCTAATAAATTCAATTTTTTATTTTTATTTTCCAAATGTAAAATTTTAAGATTAGATATATCACAGGAGTGGCTATTTTCGAATAAATGTCTTGCCAAATTTGAGTTTCCGACTTTTCCATATTTTAAACAGCGCATATGCTCTAAAAAACGGGTTCTAAAATTTCGGCCTGTTTGTCCTATATACTTCGCGCTACAATTTTCACAAACTTCAAAAGTCGAAATGATCATCGTAAAATAATAAAAAATCATAAATTGAAACTTAACTCTTCCTACCATTATTAACTTGAAATGTTTCAACTCTTCCCCAATGAAAAAAATATATAGCATCTTATTTGAAAAAATGTAACTTTGTGTTGTAGATTGAGAACCACTGGTTTAAAAAATATCTTTTTCCATAGTTGGGTGTCCCCCTTAGTCCTGCATAAGATTGTTCCATAGTATTTTATTGTATCTTCAAAAACATAGAAGTTATTTCAGATAGCTCGTTTCGCTGGTACATCCGTATATATGTATTTGTCTAAATGTCTGAAGTGTATTAAATAGTATGACTGCGTTCTCTATATATAATTTTGTAGTATCCTATATATATTGAAATTGGGCATATTATCACTTGCAAACTCCATGTTTAAGATTTATTGTGCCAATCAATTCGAAAAAGGTTCCACTCCAAAAATAATAATCGTGAAAAATATCGTGCGGTCTATGTCGACTTTCACGTCCCGTGTCAGTTATGGAAGGCAAACACCGGAGTGAATATGCGAACGATGTCTTTCACAGTGAACATGAGGAGTCAAGAATAACCTAATTTAATAATGAAATTGCACATTTGGGGACATTGAAATATTGGCGTCGCTTATGTCAACGGCTCACAACGGACTGACGGAGCAGTTCAATTCCATTGGGGACTCTATTCACTGTTGTCCTCAAAGCCATGTCAGAATATTCAGATAATATATTTTTTTTATTCATGAAATATCCCTAGCAATTCTACGTATTGTCATAAATTGTGTGTATGTTTTCTTCTCGTATGTTTCGTGAGCCTGTGTGCAAGCTTAGGGCTATATCATATTTGGATTTGTAAGCTTATATGGTTTCCTTGACATAGCTTGTTATCCATTAATTATACCGTGTTTTAAAATTCATTACCAAGTCGTTGGGCAGTATCCAGTTTCGAAATTCCCACCACGCAATTCCTTTGACATTAAAGAGCAATTGTGTAGCTCTGTCGCCAACTAAGTGCATGGTACTACTGCATTCTGATGCCATTAACTGGACGAGCACAATTGCCGGTTCTCAGATAAAATATTCAATTTATTTTAGTGGTTTCTTTGTTTAGTATCATCTGGATAATCCACCTATGGTATTAATATTTCATTTCCACTCGGCAAAGATTCTAATGACTGCGTAAAAAGTTAACGAGCTTGGAGCAGTGCATTACTTGAAGAAATTACAGAACAGGTATAATGACTCCGGATGTCGTGAAACAAGGAAATACGAAGAGTGTTCGTGTTCGTGCTATGGGCCACTGTATAGTGAAAACTGTAGCAGATAGTCGGCTTGCTGGCATGGTTTATTAAGAGATCGCCGGTGACTGTACCGTGCCATACGGAACCACAATGCCATGTTGGCAATATATCGGTCCCGCTTTATATTTACGGTGTCAAGACGATATTGAAATTTTGTAATTTGATTTGGATTTAGACGTTTTGAAATATCACTCTTATCTATTTTTATCTGGAACGAATATAATGTCAGAAAAGTACTTGAAGCTATAGGCGGTCGAACAGATAGATGGACCGCATAAAGTAAAACGGTAACTTGCGACATAAAATGAAGGCAAAACGTCCGCATGGAACTTCTATCCGTGTTCGATGATTTCTTCACGGCGTGAATCAATTCATGAGCCTTTGTTTCCTCGAAGCTGGCTGAGGCTAAGCTCCCCATCGACTGACGCTCGCGTCTTGCTTTAATAGAGGGGCGGCTTATACTTAAAGTGACGAACTTGCGACATTATGCGATGCTGCCAATTCAGACGAAACTAAGTTCTCTCATTACTTCTCTTACGATTCGCGCCCTCTCGTTTACTGATGCGAATTATATATTAAGTTGAAAAAGAGCAGTTTTTGTGCAGAAAACAGATATTCCAACAATTCATATTGGTTTGTTAAGGTATACATTTGGAAACGGAATGATCGCGCTTCGTTCGAATTACGTTGATTATTTGACTCTGTGATACTAAAATCTATGATAAGAGTAGTTAACTGCTGAGACATGAAATCTAGCAGCGACTGTAAGCAAAGTAAATCTTGTGTACTTGTCTGATTCATCACTGTTTGACTCGCAGCATCGCTGATGACTAAACGGTCGCTCTACCAAAGACTAGAGGAATCATATACACAGCTCAGACCTATCTGCATGCATGTATTCATAGTGGGTCGATGACAAAACATTGGGTTGGGGAATGAGAGGAAGGCGATAGTCGATGTAGCTATGTTACGGTTAACTATGAGGAACATCACACGATTTACAAGGTTTACGCGATTTGCACAATTTACGTGAATAGAACACGACATCGGTCGCCTTTAAGCTATTGAAAATATACTCAAAGGAATATTTGGATCAGATCAGGCATCGTATAAAGGCGAGCAGATTTGAAATATGCGCTGATCACATTGATTGTAGCCTGGGGATGGTTTGTGTGGAACTTTTATTGGGTATTCCCAGCAGCTCGTTGATCCGTTGTAGAGTTGTATGTTTGATTTGAGACGTTATCGCGATCACGTCAACGCTGCTACTGCTACAAAAGCTATGATGATGCAATACGCGCGATGTAGCTATTTGATGTAGCGCTCTTCTACGATATCACGACGCGCAATATAATCTTATAGGCTAGGGTGAAAGACACACGAGGCACCAAATGAATGGAAACATTGGAATCGGCATCTCAACAACCGTAAAATAAAAACAAGGAATAAGCAATTTGATTAGGCGCACTTCTCTATCTCCGTCTTCTCCATGACGTGATCACCTTATGGGTTAACTTGAAGTCTTTTCCATGGTAGAGAATATAAGAAAGAAAACTTGACGAGTCAATCATTCTTAAAGTTCCATCGGAATAGAAGCAACAAGGTTATTCATCACAATTAGGAGTCTTAGAAATGCGAACATATCGAACTGAACAAACACAAAGGCAGCGTTCAGCGTCTTGTGATCAGTCCGGAACATTTAGAAAGGGTAGTGTTAATTCATCTCCATAGAACATACACTTGCACAGTAGTATGATTCAAATGCAGAGCAAGGGCAGTTCACAAAAACACATTCGCTCCTGCAGTTTCAACAAAACATGAACGACAAATTATCGAACAAACTAAGAAGGATAACAAATAGTGCTGGAATTGTTGAATCACAATTTCTGTAAAACACATTAGGAAGGTCAATCAGTTCAGGAATTTCTCGGAAAATAATATGTAGTATGAACTTTGGCGTCAAAGATTCGCATAGATAATACAGAAAATAGCTCTAACATTACAAGATATTCGATGATGTTTATACCGTTCTATAGTAAGCAGAAATTGCTGCATGCAAGTGGAGAGAATACACCCCTTGTCCGCAGACGTAATAGAATAGCAGAAGCAGCAACAACGGTGCCTAGCGAAGCGAATAGTGGCAATGGCGATGTGAAAGCACAATGTCCTGTCTTGTCTCGTGCATCCCTGTTTCTGTTTGTATCCTTATTTCGAAATATGCTCATCCTGAATAAATTAACTGAAGGTATACCACGGTAATTGTGAATCTATAGAAAGTTAAATGAGAACATGTATAAAACACTCTCTTAATGCACAACAGAAATTAGCATTTCAATGGGAATGGCTTACGTCTCACGTCACGGATTTGCTTTAATTGTATTATTTTTGTGTCAAAATGCGGACGTAAAATTTATTCATAGCAACAACAGAGCTGTTCCAAAGTTTCTACAGAAGCTATAGTACAAATTAAAGTGAAATCTCTAGGTGATAGAATTTATCATTTTATTTGAACGAAAAGATGAGAGTACTTCAAATACTAGAGACAAAAAAATCAGTGATCTTCAGATGTAGATATGAATTTGAGCCTTTGGGGCTCAAATACAAAGTGGGAGATGTAGGTGTTGAAATAATATTCAGCAGAATTCTCCCTGATATTTGATTTTGAAATAAATGATAATATTTGCTATTTCATGATAGTTTATGATGAATAATATGACTGTTGATTGCAATCAATAATTATTTCATCGTAACAACAAATTTTGTGGATGTGCGTCATTTCTAGTTTCCGGTAAAATGGAAAATGTAATGAACACTAATTTAATCTGATCTTGATAAAAGCATTAGTTGATAATTGTTATCATTCGGTCAGTTTTATGGTCCTCTCATGCTTACAGCTCCAGGAGCAGATTGAAAGTTATTACAATTTTCTATAAACGAGAGATAAATAATCCCTTATCTTTGTTTTCAAGTATTTTATCGCATCAATATAGATGGGATGAGTTATTGAATGTGTAAGACTATTCGAGAAAGAAGGCAGAGAGGTTGATAAAAAAGATAAGATGTTTCCTCAATTTCATATAATGGCACTGTTTGTCAGATTATTGTAGGTACTAGTAGATTCGCTCCAGTAAAGGGTTTCGCTGAGAGAAAAGTTGAAGTCTGAACATTAGGATTATGAGTTTATGAAGTAAAAAAAGTCATATGAAACGTTCAAATTGCAATGTTTATAGGCGAGCTGCTTCCAAATATAGTGGAAGTTGAACAACCAACATTAAGTTTTTATAGATTTTACGATTCCACAATATCACAGTGAGAAATGAGAAACATAATTCAGAATTTCTCATATAAATTCCATTGGAATCAACTTGAATGTGAATTTCTGTTGTCCTCCCCTACAATCAATTATTTAAGTTGTTTGAGTGGAGAATCTACATTAATTTATTTAAATAGCATTCATTCAACCAAATATCTATACTTTACGTACAGACTGAGTCATAAGTAGATTAATATTATATTTCATGAATCTTTGATCAGGTGTTATCATTGTTTTTTGAACAATAATCAATTTAGTTACGAATCATCTTCTTCTACCTACTGTTTGTTTCCAAGCTGATGGAAAATCAAGTTCAATTTTATAAAATATCTTCGCATCTCTTTGAGAGCTTTAGAATCCAGAGCAGAGAGAGAATCAATAAGGAAATTAGAATTTCAATGAATGCTGGAAAACGTTTCTAGATAGTACTAGTATAAAAAGTTTGAAGTGGGTTGATCACCTATCAAGAATACCAGAAGAATGGTGTTTCAAATGGAGACTCCAAGAAAGAGAAGAGAAATCTACAAAGATCGTGAAATAAAAGTATTATGTTTGCTGCAGATTTTCTAATTCACGTGAAATTTATCATTGATTGGAAGTTCAACTCGTCTTTTAAGTACAAAAAGAATAATTATAAATTTGAATATAAATTCTTAACGACGTATAACTACATCTGATGGATATGTACAGAGCATTGAGAAACTAACAACGAAATATTTTTGGAAGCCAGTATTAGAGATGATCAAAACATAAATGGGAATTTGCGGACTTCATATCGATATCAAATGTTCTATCAACTGCCCAACTATAATCATCAACGCAGCTTCGAGAAGCAAACAGGATACTCAGTAACCCAATTCAATTCTCAATCTTGTTATATTACCTCCATAAACACTTTTTGGTCTAATACCGTTCAAGATTGCTGAAGACTTCAATTTTCTACTTGAATTTATCTTCACAACTTCCGTTCATTGGAACATATGAGTATATCTGTTCTAACAATATTCACGAGTGGCAATATGTTAATATTTAATTGAATATAATTCGTACACAGAGTATAATTTAGCAAATGATGTTTATAAACTATAATGAATACATGGTTATTGCAGTTTGCATATTTTCCAGTTACATATTAAACATAAATTATTTATCATGCAATAATGCGACAACAAAATTTCAGAAATAAACGAATGAATTGAATATTCCGTGAACATTATTGAATTTTTCATTGGTACTCAGAAATATTTTTTCGGAAATCTATCATTTAATACATAATTTTTAGAATAATATAATGTACTAAAATAAAATATGAATCTAGTCTTCATGATCCTTATGTTTTGAGCTTCTCTAAGATAAGCTGTCTGCTTTATTTCTTCTTGATGATTGAACTTGGTTGGAAGTGCCGATACATAAATATATAACGATCTTTAATATTCATTAAATATTGCTAGGCATTTGACGTTCAACCTAAGTTTAATTCAAAAACTAATAGGTGTACCCAAGAAACGTTCTTGTCATTCAATTTATCTTGAGCTGTTAACTACCTCAAAGCTTTGTATCATGCCAATTAGGAACGTTTTCTTATAAATAAGTCGAAAACATGAAAGACTACATGCGTCTACAAATTGGACAAATCACATTGCTTTATTAGTAATATGTCGTATAATAATACTGCTTTCCAGTTTAACGGTTTATTTTCAAAAGGACATAAAGTTTATAAGGACTTAGTTCTACAAAAGAATCAACTTCTCGTTTGGGATTGTGATAACGATGTGGATGAATACACAATGCAAAACTGCATTGTAAGCTCAAGAGAACCCGAGAAATCTGCCCGTAACTCTAATTTGATTCTTTAATGAGAGAGTTCATCAGCGTCTATTTAATATTTACCATTCAGTTTTTGACTTCATTTAAGTTTTGTTCAATTTTATTTGAATAATTTTATACGACTGCTTATCTCATCATCTTTCACGTTCTCTACTCTCTCTGAGGAAGTTTGGATTTCTCAATTAAGATAAATAATCATCTCTATATGCTCCTTATAACATTTTATGAGTTCTTGTAAAAATTTATTCAAATCATTGTATAAAAGTTGATTTTATGCTTATTTCAGTCGGATATTATGGAGAAATAAAAGAGAATAATGTTGAATTCAAATATTTTAGAAATACGTTTGGAAGCATTGGGACTGCACGTGGATAAACATATAATATTCGAAATGAAAACACATATACATATACTATTAACTTTATTTCATCGGTGATAATCATTCAAGCTCCAATTTGGAAAATGATTTGAGATCTTCTGAGGTACCGTGAGGACTTTTACCAAATATAGAAGTTTTGAACGCTTCGTTAAACTTAAGATAACGTTATATGTTATGAATAAATGAGATGTGCATGCTTCAAGTTAAAACGTTCAATATGCGTTCAGTAAACATTTACCGAAAAAACAGTGGTGTGTGTTCGAGATCATATGACAGAAATAAATCCAATTGGAGTAATCTCGAAGTATGAAAGAATGGACTGCTATCAATCTAAGAAGCGAATACTGAATAAGAAACTTTTTGGAGGATACAATACGCATGTGCACTTGTGCAGCCCTTTTCTTACATTCACCAGTTATTTTTCTTTAAGCTCCCTGTACGTTAGCATTAGGAGCTTTTATTAGCGCTTAGCTTTTGAACTCCAGGATTCAAACATGGGTCGAAAGCAAAAATTTGTTGCCTGAAGCACAATCTGGGTTCAGAAAAAAGAGATCTTGCATTGACAACATATTTGTTCTAAATACCATCATCAAAAAAACACTCTTAACAAACAAGCAGGGCATATATGGAATATTTATTGACTTCAAGAAAGCCTTTGACTCGGTATCTCACGAACTTCTATGGCTTAAATGTTATCAAGTAGGGCTAAGCGGAAAACTGAGTCGACTATTGAAGAATATTTATAACGGGTCTACTCTAAAAGTTAGCATAAACAACAAATTATCGGAAGAAGTTGAAATATCAAAAGGCGTTCTACAAGGCGAGTGCACCAGTCCATTGCTATTCGCTCTTTTCATCTCTGATCTGGAGACCTTTATCCGAGGAAGAAATTTGGAAGGGCATTATATTAATAAAACCACAGACATCATATCACTTCAGTATGCGGATGATCTAGTTCTTCTAGCTCACTCACCCCACGATGTACAAAGAAAACTTGTAGCACTATCGGACTACTGCAACTCTCTACGCTTGGAAATAAATTCCGAAAAAACTAAAATTCTCCACTTTCACTTGGGTAGAACTCCAAAACGCAAAATAAAGCACGTTTGTCAAAACAAGGAAATCGAGTATACGAAAAGCTATACATACCTAGGAACGACATTTACAACAACTGGACTTTTCAATGAAAATACTAAAATGCACCTTACAAAAGTATCCAGAGAAACCGGTGCCATTAAAAATACTCTTGCAAAAACCAAGCTAAACTCCCTGAACACCAACATGGAACTTTATAACTCTATAATATTACCGACACTTCTATATGGAGCAGAAGTTTGGGGCTCATCACAGGCGGAAAGCATTGAGAAAGGTATGACACACTTCTTCAAAAGCTTATATTCTATGCCTAGAACAACTCCAAATTATTTAATAAGGAGAGAATTCGGAGAACCAAATCTTGAAGTAAGAATATTTGAAAAATCCCTGAACTGGTGGTATAAACTACTAACAATGACAGATGAAAGATACCCCAAATTATGTTACAATAAACTTCTCTCACTAAACAATGAATCTAAATTCACCAAAGAAAAACAGAAAAGATATAACTGGGTTCGGTACCTACAAGAGATGCTTGAGGTAACTAACTTTGAATGGGTATGGGAAAGTCAAAGCTGTTCAATCCTGAAAAAAGAATATCACAATATAATACTATCATGCAAAGAGCATCTATATAATGCAGATACCAAAAAAATTGTGAATTCATCATACAGCCCAAATTACCAAACATATAACACAAGCTCAAATCTTCTGACTCTGGACGTTCCTTTAATTATAATAAAATTAATCCTGCAACTAAGAACCGCCAACATAAAGCACTTCCAAATCTACCAGAACGGATATAAACACAAATTTGATCACGAAGAAACTTGCGATATCTGCAACACATTTGAGCCGAATGACCTATCCCATTTCCTATTTCGATGCCCCATTCTGAATCCAATGAGAGCTACATACCTCACGAAACACATCAACTACCCCGAAGATAACTATAAAAATCTTGTCTCGGAACCGTCAAAAGTAAAATTTTATGATATATTTCGCTTCTTCCAGGAATCCCTAAGACTCCGAGCGTTTATTTTAAATGTTTAAAGAAAAATTTGCCCCAAAAACAGCACAACGTACATGTAAAGTTGAAATATATGAAATGCAATGTAACCAATCCTTTTGTATAATTTTCATTACAAACAGAATAAATATTATTATTATTATAATTATTATTATTATTAGCGCTTAGCTGCGTTGTACCACGTGTGCCACAAAGAGACTAATGCGAACATGCACCTTTTGCCTCACATTCGCTGGCTTAATTCCTCAACTTTTGGTCTATATTTGTAGCCTTTGTCTGAGCTTTGCTCCAAATATTCGACATTGCATATTTCACACAAATGTTCAACAGTCTAAGGCTACTGGAATAGTTTTCCGGAAAAATCTCATAAAACTATCACCCGATGGAAAACAAGAATAATTATTGGAGGATATCCTAGCTGATTCTTTTGAATGCCTAAAATTGAAATCTTTGTTGGTACATGATGAGTTTAAACGACGATACTATCAGTTATGGAAGCATAAATGTCATGTTCAAGTTAGTAGGGTGTTGATCCTCAGTGGAATTGTTGACTAGATTCATTATTGATGTATATGAAGCTGTCTCAATGAAAAACTTTTAATATTGATGCAAAAAAATGATTAACTGTCATTCAATGAATTAGGGAAAAAAGAGCTCTATATTATCTGCATCATTCAGAATTCAAACTCTTTTTTATTGCTTATTCCGTATAACCTCCTGATAATAATTTTTTTTCCAGTCTTCTACGAATACTGTCAAAACGTTGAGTCATTTGTTTGATGAGAACTACTTTGCTAATAATTTCACCGTTGAAATGCTGCCAGCAGGATGAACGAATTAGTTGATTTACTTTGGTGCTTGAGTAAGATTGCTTGTGAAGCAAAAAGTACGAAGAATGATGTTATCAAAGGTTTATTAACAGAAAAAGTCAAAAGAAAAAGAAGGTATGGGGAAATCCACCGCTGGCGTGGGTGTTTCTGACACATACCTCAGTTATCAAAATCTGGAATCGATTCAATTATATCTTAAAGCATCATTTGGAACTGGAGATTTCATTGAGTTGTACAGCAACTGTACTGTATTAGAAGTATGCTTTATATATAGATTAATTGAAACAAACATGGAAAATACGTTTCACCTCACATTCTGATTGATTATCACTTGAAGCTACCGTCCACAATGATTAATATATTTGGTAAATAGTGACCTAACCAAATACAAATATGGATTTCTTTTCAATACAGTGGAAAGTTATAATATGAGAGATTGAAATACTATGACAACTGACACAATTGCTCTTCTCAAAAGATAACTAACCTGTTCTAGTTATTGAATAGATAGATATTTGAATGTTTACTATTAATTTACTAATAATATAAATCTGTTTCTGTTAAGCGGTTCCTGCTTGAAAAACCTAACAATGAATTCGTCCTAAATATCAACTACTTGATCCTTTGCTAGTGACCGAGAATTAGATTTAGTTATTTGTACCAGAGTTATTTGAGGATAACTCCTGGTTTTCCAGTAATATGTATATTTGGTTTTAAAATGGATCATTACTGGTTTTACAGTAGGATGGTTCAGATTTGGAATACAAGAGTCCAATAGGTTGATTTTAATTCATTTGCCCAATTAATTATTTTGATCAAACTTAAAGACGAAACTCCGAGCGAGTGCTTCATTTATTCACGAAACGCATGCTGCTTGATTCAACATATTTTTTTGCCAACTAGGTTGCGTATCGCTTGCACGGTGATGATGTTTTGGTACTCATGCAATTGCGGTCTCAAAGCAAAAGTTTAGGCATAAAGGTACATTAACAATCACTTCGGATTGCCTAATTTGCACCCGAAGTTCAAATAACACAAAGTCGGAATTAGTAACATTTGCAATCACTTTTAACATGGCAATGCCATCTAAAAAAAGAGGCTAATGAATATAAGTTGGTAATTGGGATCAATGTGATTTTAATCGTCAAAGACACATGTTGAATAGATACATAAGCATCGATACTTTCAGTGTAAATGCTTAGTGAGATGCAATGCGCATGTCAATTCACTAGCGAGCTAGTGTAGGCTTGCACATTACAAACATTGCAATTCGAGCCCAAAGTGTACGGACTACAATTTTTGGCTGTAATTGGTTACTACTGAGCTCATATGCTTAGCTTTTGGATTTTAAGCTAGCTATGTTCAAATTAGGTAGTAAATGTTTCTTAATTCTCAATTTTGCAAGTCTTTGGGTGAATCTTGACATATTCGGGTTATTAAATTCTCTTTTTTTTTTCTCTGAAGGTGAAAAACATGACATTCAGGTAACAGTAATAGATTTATATTAGAGACTTCAAGTATTTTTTTTCGCATAATCTCATAATATTCAAGAATAATAATTCATTATTACGAAATAAAACCAGGCTTGTTCCACCGGAAAATTATTTTAAAATTAATATGGAAGTTATTCCACTATATGACCACATAACACAAAGTTTTTGATGAAGTTAAAATCTAGTAAACATAATGGAAAGGCACATATTAAAGCGAATTCAATTAGTCGTAGAATGCAAGCACCATACATCCTTCCGTCTAAACTCCTATAGTGACATTGCTATTTCTATTCGAGATCACAATATCTGTCGTTAATACATAGGGAATAAATGACATTTTGGTTATATTACTGCAATCTTGGAATAATCACCTAATGCAAGTCGTACCAAAGTTTCAAATTGCACCAACCTTACCAAATTATCTATCTAAATGAATCTAGAAAAATATGCTTGTCTTGATGAATTTTTGTTTTCAAAAATCATCTTACAATCGTAATGTTGTGCTCCTGGCTCCAAAAAAAATTGGGTAAACAGGTACACGTAAAGTGAGAATTGCACCTAAATAAATATAGTAATTAAAGTCCTATAGAATTGACGTCTTTTCGTCACTATCAATCTGAATTCAGTTGATGTAGAAGAACTACTCAAGTGCAAATGTTACTCACGCATCGAGAATTTGACTTGATTTAATATTAACAAGCTTTAGTATTGATATCTCTTTGGAGACGTGATATACATCATCATATTCTATCTATTGAATATGAAAGAACTTCCTTCATCACACTAAAAAACGGACCGATAGATATCACGGTCTAAACGTGTGAGGTTTCATATGTATTCTGAGTAATAGGAGCCTGAAATTATAGCATGATCCCAAATGATAAGCTCGTCATTCCGATTTCAATGCATTGAACACTTGAAACAGTTGTTCTGTGCGAATGTTGATGAACAATAAATATTCTCCAAATTCAATGTTTATACCTTATTTGATTATGAGGTTGAAATGATGTATTGCTTTGTTTCAAAAGAGTGTGAACGTAGGTGGCAACTATCTCATAAAGTGTTTCTATTGTGAATTTGGATTCCATAAATCATTTTAATAATAAAAGAAATAATTCCAAAGCTGCGATGTCTAATTTCCAAGTTTATTGAATATTATTATTCTCTCAAACATTTTTCTACATTTCTTAAATCAGATCTCAAGAAGGATACAATCTGCTATCTCACTCAAATATTTTGAAATATATAAGTTGGTCTCGTGGATTTTCACTCAAATGACCTATCGCGTAGAGTTTTTACTGACCTGTACATCCTCTCGAGGTAAATTGAATGGGACTCCATATTATATCATCCGGAAACATGCAGTCCCAAATAGACAAGGGAACGTAGCCTGAATTACAAACGGACATACAGATATGGCAGTAAGATTAATAGGGTTAGTATACAAGATTATCTAGTAACCTCAAACTCTGTGAAATTTGTAATTGATGTAGGTATATCAAATTCTTGTGAGATTGTAACAAATCTGTGCTCTGAATTTTCTTTAACAGTATGAGATATACTTCAAGCTTGATAGTTTCAGCCTTGCGTTGATATTCTTCATCATCAATCTGTTTTCAAAATGAACAACTTATAGAATGAATAGAATATTTTTTAGTTTCCAGCAGTGGAATTCCCACTACTAGATTTAGTTTCGTTCTAGAATATGAGGTTGTACCATAATACTGATTTTGTTTTACATCCAAGCGTTGATAGTAGTATCTTCATTAATGCAAAACTTTGTAACGAGTTATGAAAGTTTGCATGAATAAAAATAAGCTGGAAACTAAAATATTTCATTCTGTTAGTTATAACTCATATAAACATACAAAATGCTGGAATAATGGTGCAGTATAACTTTTATACGTTTTGGTATGATGTCATACGGAGGGAAAATTGCTAAATTAAAACTAAATAAGTTTTTAATTACCAAAGTACTCTGTCATTAAAGAGAGAATTCTGCGAAATCAATTTCATTGAGTTGATTATTGATGGTAAGTCAAGAATATTATATGGACTATTTATTTCAGCTCGATTACAAGTTTTGTTCCAAGAGCAAATTCGAGTGAGCAAATTCTAATCAATGTGACATTTTTGTCTTGACCCATGACTTTACCGAATTACTTGACAAATCTAAATTTATGAACGAAATCCCACAATCATCCTCGATTAAGACTTTGTAGTAATAACAATTTGTAGATTTTTTGACAAGTGAATAAGATAAAATACTCATCAAGATTTGCATATTGAGAAAAGCAGCAAGTCTAATTTGATCTGGAACTTAGATGATCTTTATCCTAGGGCAATATATGAATTCCTTTGTCGATCATTCACAAACCACTTTACGATGTTGCTCCAGATTCACAGTACTCACCAAAATTGCTTTAAGATCATTAGGATCAAAATGCAATAAACTATGTAAAGCGTGTGCAAACTTTGAACCAAATTTAGTTGCTTCACTAAGACACCCTTACTGGAACTAATCCACTTGATAGAAATCCTTGAGTTCATATATTCTGGGATATTCTGTATTCTACATCTACAATTCAATAACCTCAGTTGAATCTCTGATCACAAATTTTAAGTCTTATGTGAAGTTGTCAAATTAAATCTTGTATACATTCATGATCAATTTTGGAGGAACGGTAACAAAGTAATTTTGGTACCTTAACGAATTGAAAATATTCAGATTGGGATAAAGAATTTGTGAAAGAATGATCTATCGAACCAAATTTTCAGAACCCGTCAGTGCACGGATCCAACCAATAAATTGAACTTAATATGATGCTAAGAATTTCATATTGCAATAGCTTTGTTTTGAATTTGGAATACTTGATACAAAATTTTGGATACAGCTACGTGAAGATATCATCAGAGTACTTCGATGATGATAACATTGCTATCGAAATGTACATAAATCGTTATAATGAAATGTGAATAAAAGGTTATTGTGTGTTTTATTCAGAATATTTGAGTTTAAATTATAGATCAAATCTTGGACCGAGTTATTATTCCAATTTGATATTTACCCGATGTTCTCTTAACCTGTCTGGAGCAGATATAAGTGATACTCATGAAGTCAATTGAATGAACGATTTCTATTTGAGTTTCTAGTTGAATAAACAAAGTTACAGCAATGCAAAATTATTAGATCAAACATTACTTCTTGCCAAAAGAACATGAGCAGAATAAAAATAATGAATAATATTTGTATGCACAGAGGTTATTGAAGATATTATTACAAATGATGTACAGCAGTATAAAGGATCAATTTAAATAACAAACATAGAAGAGAACAAGTGATAATTTGATAGCCCATTTGGTTTTATATCGAGTTTCTAAACCATAGACCATTTTGTATATTAAGATTATTGTATTCAAATTCATCAAGAAAAAAATAATTTCTGCACTAACATTCAGCATGAATTTTGCATAATATCAATGAAACTACATTCCTACAAAAGAAATATCATGACAATCACTTTTTAAGAATCTAGACTATTATTATTCGATTAGTCGGGTGATCCCAGAAAAACAGTGAGCAACACCTTATGGATGTTCCATGAATACCTAATGAATCAGAGATGGCAAAAACAATTGAACACATTTTGGAACCTTTTATTAGATTCTTTGAATTCTGGAAGGTCGCAAACTACAAATGTATAGGAATTAAACTTCACGGATATTAACACCAATAAATTACATCTATGTTAGAGACAATAAATAATGAATGACTCTCGTGTGTTCGTGGTTCACAAAAGTACTATTTAAATGTAGAATCTCTGACGCTCCGTATTTCTCTGAAAGGTTTCCATTAGGAACGCTTTTGTTGAATTGTAATCTTAAGAATCGACCATTCGTACATTTGACATATTGCACTTGTCACTTGTAACATTAGTTGCGAGGAAAATTAGTAGCAGTATTAATTATAAATAATTAGCGCAATACGTCGTACTTGGTGAAGTGTTTCTCTCTACTCATTCGTAATTTCTTGCTAACTAACTTTTCAGCTTCTGAGCTCTGTTCTTCCATATAACAGACCAACTGAATTAAGTTACACATGATACTTGCGAGAACAACCAGCATGTTTGCAGAGTTAACAGTACATGACTTACTATACTAAGTACTTGTTTCAAGTGTTGTCGCCTATCTGGCTATTTTAGCGCTAGCTCGCAAATCTTGTGTTGCAAGTATATGCGCAAATATTTGCTATCGGGACATTAAATATCTCCTGAACTTGTGCAGAGAAGTAGGAGTCATTACTAAGGATACATATCTAAACATGAGAGCTTTTATTTATTTCAGTCCGTGTCCGTCATTCCACTGATACATAGACCGAGAATTTGTGAGCCAATTTCTTTGATTTATGAAATGACTTGGTCAAAATATTAGAGTTTCTATTGGCTCTTACTATCAATTGATATCGAGCACGCTTTTACCCGGCACGGGTGTGGCAGATTGATTGATAGTCCCTCAGCCATAAGGTACATTTGCCAGTCGTCAAACCACGGTTACTCCTAGTTATTGTGGGGATTATTATTGTTCGTCATATGATGCTATTAGTTGAGGTACATATCTAGCTTCTTCGACACTATGCGTCATCTCAATCACTATATAAACAGAAAGTAATCCAGCAAAAAAAAATGAAAAATCCGTGATATGGTTATCAAGGCAGAATCTAGTTCTCTTTTTTCTCTATTTTTCCGATGTTGACAGAACATGTAAATTTAAGGAGCCTACTGCGTTGAAGCAAGCGGAGTTGCGTGCACGATTCTTTTCACTATTGGACAAAAAATAGATTTTGCTTCGATACAAGATATGAACAAGTAAATTAAATGCTTAAATACTCAAGTGTAGTGCAGAAATAAAAAATACTTTCTTCATAATTTCATAACAACGCTAACAGTGCATGATTAAATTATTTATCTGCCAGTTGAGTTACAAGGGCTATAAGACACAGTTTGTAAGAGTAAATAGAGATACGAAACATAATGAGAAAAATTTGAATAAAATACAACTGCAACAAGCAAAATGAAGAAAGAGGTCAAAATCCGAACGGAAACGAATGAGAGCTGCGCGCGAGAGTAGAATTTTGTTGAATCCGAATCCGAATTCACAAATGCAGTCGTCAATAAATACTCATGGTTGAGCTTGAAGTTGCTTAGTTGAGATTTTTTCGAAACAATCGCTTAAGATCTATCGTCCAAATGAAAAAGATACGAGCATGTGATAGCTGATAGCCAATGTTTAACTTGATCCGCTTCTCTCGAACAATACAAGGGAAAAAACATTAGTAATCAGATCTAGGCTCCTTATTATCTTTTCGGAAGTTTTATCTTCAAGATCGGATAGACAGATCAATTGGAATTTGATTTCTTCTTCAATGACTTCGATTTTGGGCTACTTTTTCTGGACAGCAAATTACCCATCGACAATATTTTTGACACCATTACCTACAATAGGTACTGCAGATTGCAGATGGTTATATTGATATGATTACTAATGATCTGGAGCGAAGCGATCATATTTTACACATTCTCAGATTTTGAGACTCTTACATTTATCCAAATCCAAGAGCAGATACTCTTTTTTCATCTTGAGCGATACTTTTCAGTTGTTTTCTCAAATTTCATGAGCAAACAGGATAACATAGATTCATAGTATGAAACTGGGAGATAACATTCCTCGAATGCCAAGTATTTATTCTGCAACTAGCATGAGTAGTTAGCTCGGCCCCGTGTGCCGCCTTTTTTGTGTTAAATTATGCGATGGATCCAGTGTGTTGTCCTCCATTTGATTACGAGTATCAAACCTGACGTAAAAAAAATTAATAAATGCTGTGTATCTTTCTCCATTCCTATATATGGGATGAACATATCGAGTGGCGTGTCGATAAAATTTCAGCACATATCATGATGACGCTATACGAGTGAAACGTCAAGTAAGTGAGACACATTATGACCCCTTTCTTCGTCCTACAAGAGACCCTCAAGATCTTAGAATTTCATGACTGAATATTCTCAATAGACTAGTTGAATCTCATCTGTCAGTCTGAGAAATTCATATCGCCTCCACCCATACAAAATTACTATTGTAGGAAATCTTCATTTTGCAAATCACTATACGTCACTTTCAAATGTGGATAGAGTGGACAAAATCTAGTAAACTAAGTGATATATACAAGATGTGAAGACATGGGTAACACAAGGTGGATGATCTGACATGTGCTTCACTGAAGACTCAAGACCTTCATATTGCAACCGCTTATTGAAATCACATAGTTATATTAGAGGGAGGAATCTTACATAGCCTGTGACTTGGATAGAAATTGTCCTGTAAGATTTGTAGTCCTATCCAAATTAAATTATATTTGGAGCAATCCATAATATTCAGTCGCTTATTGATGCTTCTTATCATTGATTATCTAGTCACTCAGTCTAGTGTTTAGTAACAGGCAACTCGTCTTCCCTCTTCCACCACTCGCGATTATCCAACACTCAAACTACCAGTCAATATTGAGTAGGAGGCGGAATGACGTCACGTCTGATACTCATAATTTAATAAAAGATGACACGATAGCCTCATTGAAAAATTTTAACTCACAAAGAGCGACATGTGCCGTACTAGTTGCTGATATGAATATGTGAAAAGATGTTTTGTAGATACCAGGTCTAGTTCCAGATGCAGCCATATGAGATCTATTCAATCAAATTCGAATAAAAAGCATCATATGCTCAAATGAAAGTGACTGTGACAGATGAAGCACCATAAGTTTCTCCAAAAATATAGAATCCCAAAATATTGAGTATCTTTATTTGAAAAATTGTAACTAATTTGAATATGAATTCACACAATTTCAACTTTCAGAATCAGAATCATATTACATGAAGAGCTGTGAATCCGATTCATGTATGAATCCTACATTTTATACTTATAAGATTGAATGTTATAACTCAGACGAAGACACAAATTGACACTCTATGAAAATGAAATGGAAATCTATTTCGAATCAAGTGACAATTTCTGCCTGCAGCATAATAACTCTGCTAGTACATTTTATCTTGATGAGAAATTCGAGATTTATGTGAACATTTCCAGGAGAAAGATATGAAAAATGAGATTTCCATATTTAAATTACGCAATTCCCTAATTAGTGAATGGGAAAATGTATACATATATTTCGGTTGATATTTTCAGCAATTTAGTATAACTTTTGTTTTGATTCATAGCAGGGAAAGAGGAAGGAATAATTAATTTTACTTGTTTTGCTACCAACTGTTTGAGGTGTGCAAATGACAAGTGTGCTAAATTTGGTTGGGAATTCATTTCGAACTAAGGAAATATTTCTATCTACAATTTATAAATGAAATTGTTCGATGGATCAACTACCTGTTCTCATAATGTGGTAATGATTTATTGTGATTTGATATCAAACTTATGATGTCACTTACTTCTGGAGGATCCCGAATATAATCATGAGATGTAGCACGCAAGGGTTCTCATGTTAAAAATGTGAGGAGTTAGTGACTAACATAAATTATGGCTTCCAAGTTTAAATCTTATTATAACAGTAATATGTCTGTCACAAGCTTCTTGCAGGAATAGCTTCTAGATATCACGACATATTTTATGATCAATTCATGTAACTGGTGAACTCTGGAGCAAAGATGGCTGTCGTTGGAATACAAGAAGAGTTTGAGTGAGTATTTACTGGAATATTTTTATCAAAAGCTGTAGTTGCGACTTCCCTTACTAAGGAGCTGTTCTTCAAGATCCAATCTTTCGAATATGTAGTTGATTTTGTTATGTGATAAAAACTGTGCTACTGGGACACTTCATGTGGAAGCTGCGGGAACCTTTCAATTTCTTTGTCAATTGATATACCATGCGTAAACTACAAAACTTATCGACCATTTTTTTTGTCTCATTCTTTAACCTTATTGTCAGTGACATCTTCCTTAATCAAATCAGTGAATCTTAAGTTATAAATGAACATGCAAAAAGTGATGTTGGTATTGTAAATGTATAAAGATGAAGCACTTGTGCTTCTGAGCTATACGCAAAAAGGATTTATTAAGTAATAGCATGCTAAACTATGAGGTTCTGATCATGTATTTCCAAGCGTTCCATTACTTACTGCAATGATTGAATACTTAAATTCATGTAATGTGCATATCTGGAATAATATTATTCAAAGTTGGTTTGCGCTCGATTTCAATAATCGTATGAATAAGTGATGATTACCTCATACCGTGTTTTAATGCACTTCGGAAAATAAGTACCAGAGAAATGTGAACTCACAATGGGAACGCATCCAAACTGTTAGCATAGCTATGCATATTTCAATTTTATTTCCATCATTATCACCACTTGCTCCAATGTATTATCGATAACTTCATCAATAAAGTAATTCAGTTTGAAACAGCAAAGGCGGGAGCTGTAGTAGAAGATAACCATAAAAAAATTCTGTGGAAAATCGAATGAGTGAGAGTGACAAAGAAGTGGTGGGACGCTGTTGCAAAAGCAGGCTGGAGGATACCAGGGAAACATAATACACAATGAGATACGTCTAACTCAAGGATATCAAATCCCGGTAGTCCGCGTGCTACCTAACGACCTGCCATTGATAAATTACGTTGTGTTTGAAAGACAGCAGTTCAGCAAGAGCTGTGACGTGACTCCATCTCCCATCATCATAAACCCGGCATGAGGACGAGGAAATCTTCTCATGACGTAGCATGACTAGCGACAGGTGAACCCAAGAAGATGGCCTGATATCGTCGGGTTTGTTATCGGTCTTCATCGTCATTGTGTTCCTTCGTACTATCCTCAACAACCATGGGCCATTTCATGCCAATGTAGATGTCGGTTCGTGTTTAGTGAACTATTGTTTCATACAGGATATATCGTCCGGAATTTTCTTTCACACAATTTCTTTGCATCTCTGCATCTGACTAATAATAATTGAGTCACAACTCTTGACATGAGATTGTTGTATTTGTATACCAACAAAATGTTGTGTATAAGCTAAGTTGAAATTGTGATAAAAGATGTGATTGAACAAATATTGTGATCAAGTATTACAAGAATTTTTTATCACGTGTTTTCATGTTTAGAGCCTGAGAGGCTTCAGGAGACTCGATTAAGTAGCTATATCGACCCTAGCAGTGAAGTATCGGGTAATATAAATCCCAAGACTTCTTTCTTTGATATGAATTATGTTCTGAAGGAATATCATGATGTATGCATTCAATTCCAACTTTCCTGTTTTCCGATTTATCAGCAAGTACTGGAGTATTTTGCCATCAAGAATGAGACAATGTAATGACAAAGTATGATTTCATCTATTTAGGATTTGTTGCGAATTGCTGTAATCGTTTTTTTATCACATTTCGGTGCTTAATCGCTCTCTATTTTTTTCGTTCGTATTTATTATTTATCAACCTTTTGCCTGTCAAAGCCTTGGAGTCTCCAAATTATCGACGAGTTCTTTTCAATTTCCGTATTTTCTAGAAGTTTAGGAGAATATCAAAACAAAGTTCATAATGATGATTTGGAGAGAGTTTAATACTTCTCGATTCGGAAGAGTGTTGCATATTTTAGCAGTTCCATTCATAAGCTGATATACATATTTTTGGAGATGGAATGATCGGAATAGGAGATGGAAATTTTGACCCATTGCTAATTGGAATTACAGACTAAAAGTTTCGTACCAATCATGGAACGCCCTGGCATCCACAGAAAGTAGAACGAAAGAAGTAACGATCACAGGAAATTCTGAGACTGTTCTTATCTAGGGAACGTACGAATATTTCCGGTACTAACGATCATTATGGTTTTGTAGATTGCACGAAAATGCTCCACAGAAGTTTCGTTGACTCAACTTTTAAAAATGGAATAGGTGACAGTGTTTGATATTTAAACTCTCCAAGAATAAACAGAAATCATTGATCTCCAATATACGAGCGTGGGAAAATAAAGTCGCTGATCGAAAGAAGTTTCGGCTATATTGTGTTACATAATGTTATATTCAGTTATTCGACAAAAAAAGAGTTTTTTTTTTGTAGTGAAGTATGTTCTGGTTTGTATATGCTTTTCCTAGATCCATATATTATTATTTACGTAATAACAAATCTTTGGTCGAACCAAAAGTGCGTACCAAGCGTCTCGTATTGTTACCAGTAATGCAATAAGTATACATTAGAATAAAACGGATGATCAGGTGAATTTTTTTTTTTTTAAGAATCGGACTATTCAACAGGTCTTCATAAGAATCGATAAGGCTCAGTTCTGATAGTCAATGAGTTGGTAAAGATCGACTGAGATTCGAAATCTGTAACATGACTCCATACGAACAAACCAACGGACGAAGGCGCAAATTTAGTTTTATAAATATTGTAAAATTGAAAAATATATAATTACTAGAGGGAGATTTCTTACCAAAAGATTTCACTCAAAATTGATTGCTTTTGATTGATCCGAGTTATTATAATCTTCAACATCAAAACTCGAGGTCGACGCCTTAGTCGACAAAAGAGCGGGATGTGCAATAACATTTTCTTGGAACAGCTTGTTCGCTACATATCAGTCTAGGATTGATTGATTGAGAAAATTCAAGTTTCTGGCTCATATATTCAATCCAATCATATATTAAACCAAGGTAACTTGCTAGTTACATACGATTTTACAGTAAAATCAACTACCAACTCATTTCGTAGCGATTAAACACCCATTGAGTTCATCAGTTCTCTGACAAGACAACAAGAATGAAGCTAATTATTTACATTTGTTGTTCACGATTTGTCTTTTTGTCCGTTGTCTCTTTATCATTCTTTTTATTTCAGAACTGAATTTTATGTTTTCACAACACTATTTCAAATAACATTTGCACCAATTTCTTCTTCTTGCTCTCTTTACATTTTGTAACTTTTACCTCCCTCTGGAATGATTTCTTGAAATGTCTTTAAAGAATGAAGTTTCTTAGCAGTTTCTTAACTTAATTTCGAAACATACAAATTAATCAGAGTATGTTAGAGACGGGGGTTTTTACAAATCAGGAAATGATAAATATAGGGACTTTCTAGTTATGTAGGAAACTTGCAGCAATTTGATAAAAAAAGTGCATTCTAAGTGGAATTTAATTTAGAAGGTATCACCGAATACTTTTAGTTCGTTGTTGATAATTTTCATTCGGATAGGAGCAGATGCTCACGAAATTATTACATTTACTTGCGCGCTATTTTCTCCATATTTATTCCTACGTACAGTTTTTATATCTAGTATAGTGAGCATGTCAGTTTAAATTGTAAACAATTGTAGCTCAACTATATTGATAAAGTTTTGCATATTCATCTCACATCGAAGAGAAAGTGTAAGAGAGGCTGACATTAATTTTTGGGGAATGGCGTAAAATTGATGGATGAATTCAGGTATCTGGGTGGCGTGATGTGTAATTAATAACGAAACTGAAAGAAGAGTATCTGCTGAATGTAAGATTCTGGGTACTTCAGCGACGTTTGTATGGAACATATCTGTTTCAAGGGATCCAGGATTAAGAATATATAACGAAGTACTTGTACCTGAATTGATGTATGGTAGTGAATGCTGGACGTGGCTGCAGAAGCATAAACGGAGAGTTACTACTGTGAGAATGAGATTCTTGTATGGTGTGTTTGCAGGTGTATCAGAAGAGACCGAATGTGAAAAAATTGTTGTATGATGAATGTAACATTGGATGAAAATATGGCAGACAGAGTAGACATGAGTCGGTTATTTTGATTTGGAATTGAAAGTGATATGTTACGTGGACGACTTGTATGTGGGTACGATTATCGGTTTGTTGCGTGAGAGAAATTTTTTAAGTATAGCAAATAAACGAGCTTGTATAAATAGGATTATTAATGTAGATGAAGTGAAAGCGGTGTGCTTTGATATGGGTATTCGATGAAGAATGATTGCGGATCGAATGTTGGTTGAGGTTCATGTCAATTCCATTTTAAGGAGAAAACGTGATTTATATTTTTCATATGTATGTATTCACCATAAGTTTTAAAATCACTTAGGACAGCTTTTGATTCATGCAGTTTTTTCAGAGTGAGTGCAGTTGCTCAAATTTTTTTCAATTAGGACGTGGAGAATTGTCATCATGATATGTCTCAAACGTCTGATTACCAGAGTTCGCTTAAATTATTTTGGAAAGGTAGTTGAGATTCATCAAATTACTAATGAACAGAAGATGAGTTCCAATAGGTGTGGATATTTCAGACTTGAATCTCTTTTCAACTCTAATCTAGGGAGCGATAAATACAGAAAAAAATCATCTTTGTCGTGAATAAGAGCAATTTTGTTTGGCGGAAATCAGTTGTGTAATGTGTGTTGGCCAAATATCACTGTTATAGAAATATTGAAGCACCTCAAGAATTTCAATAAAACGTCAGGAACATTTTGAATTTTTTCTAAGCACAAGTTGATTCCAACATAACAAATAACCTGATAAATCAGTAAGTGGGAGATTTTGCTCGAAGTGCTACTATAATGAGTTCACAGAAAAAGAGATTCGCACTACAAGACTACACTACGCGCTCATATGAGTATGGTGTTGAAGCCTTAGTTTTAGCATATTTGCGATGTGTAAACCACCCAGAAAAACAGAAATGCAGGAGCTACCATAGTCAAAGGACAATTTCAAGTAAAAAAATTTTATATTCCAATCGAAAAAAATCCTGTCGATATTTGCATGAGCTTCATATTTTAGGTAAACTATGATACCCTAATCATTACTAGAGCTGACTTTTGAAACATAGCTGGATTTCGCTGCAGAATATGCATTAGGATTTTTAATAACAGTGAAATGTCAAGGAATAATTTTGATCGATTTGTTCTCATTAAATTAACAGTTATTCCGAATAGTGATCCTATGAGCACCCGGTAAAGATAATTCATCGAAAATAATAATTGAATAACATACAGAAATGTGTAATCGATGTTTTCATATACAAACAATTTGGATAAAAAGGTTAAGGAATAATTTTGATCGATTTGTTCTTATTCAATTAACAGTTATTTCGATTCTGTGATCCTATGAGCACCCGGTAAATATGATTCATCGAAAATAATAATTGGATTGCATACAGGAATGTGTAATCGATGTTTTCATATACAAACAATTCGGATAAAAATAATATTCTGAATGAGTGATTCTGTTAAATTGAATACTTGTTACATTTTTCAGGCAATAAATGGAACAATTATGTACAAGCAATGAAATGCTAATTAATATTCAATATTCCATCGTCACCTACAATAATAAAATAACTCAATATCTGCATCGCAATATAACTAGTCGTGACATCACAGTGTGAACTGGAATTTAATTATCTGTGAATACAGAGTTTCGTCAACAGTATGCGCACGATGAGGGCATTATAATTAAAAAGTTAAAAAGCATTTTCTAGGTTGGCTGAGTATCTTTTAAATGATATAATTATGTATAAAGGACACAAATTATATCTATAATCACATTAAATTTTTAATCTAGAGAGACTTTTAACCGTCCTAGGAAAATGGACAAAAAATTGATTGTGAGGGATTTAGTAATTATATTATGGTATTATTAAAGAATTCTTAAAACTTGCAGTTGTAAATTAATATGGGGATTTGAAACATAATTGCTGTAAAAAAATAGCAATGATTCAAATCTATCAACAAAAATGCGCATGGTACTGTACTTACAAAGTGAAGAATACATATTATTATGTATAGGATTTGTTGGTGATTAGCTTTTCCTGTGACTCTCTCTCTATACCAGTATAGAGCTTAGTTATGTATCTTTGATCATATAGATAATCATGTTAAGAGAGTAAATGGCTTGAGGCAACAGTTTGTTCACTATGTGAATACTGAGGCTGCGACTTTAAATCCCTTATACTCGTATCTGTGAGCTGTCTGGGATTAGAATTCTGTGATGTAATGAATGATAAAATAATAGCTGTACCTATGCATTTGCTTTCCAGTGTACCAAGCACTACTGAAACACAAATTTGTGATAATTTTGACAGCATGTAGTACATTTTTCAGAAAGTATTAAAGTCTGAAAACTTAAGAATATGTTCTACAAAATTTGAATTCAAGAATCAGATAGCCATCAACTTTCATCCGGCAGCAATAATTGTACACACGTTATTTGTTTATGTTGGGACAGTTCAAGCTAGTTACAGATATTCAAAAATCAGGAATATTATCTCATATATTGGCAGATGTTATACAGAGGGATAATTCACATATGGATCTGTACGCTGATCAATAAGCTAGTAATCTGATTATTTAAATTGGAGAAAGTGAGAAATATTTATCAATAAATGAAATGTCGCTTTGAATGAGTGAATATTGACCGAAAAAATACGTGAGGTTTTCATCGAAATTCATTTATTTCTCATCGGAAAAAGAGGTTTTGAATTGGAGTTCCAATCAACAGAAAACGTAATTATCATGAATGAGATCCTTCGAATAATGGACATAAATTTGTACTCTATTTAAAAAAATACAAATTCGAAATGAAAAATGAGCTAAAAGCTTTTTCCACACTTTCCGCTGAGCGTAAATTTTTTTGCTTGTATGGACATTTTGATATTCAAACATCTATCATCTTGCGAGGATACAGATATATGAAATTTCAGATAGAGGATCAGCAATATATTTTCAAACAAAAGGAAAAAATTATTGAACAACGCTCAATACATTCAAATCTTTCAAGAGGAAATTTACTCAATGATATCAAAAATTGGCCACCAGACCAAATTTCTATGATTGTCTGACAGTTTCAGTTTTTTCTCGAGGTGGAGCAAATTTACATTGTTATTTGAATCAATTTAGGCGAACAAGTAAGATAAAATCTTCAAATCTACAACTATAAGGGTTGAAGTAACTTCAAAACTATCTATACTACAGAAAGTGTTATTGTGTTTGGATCAAGTTACAATACTACGTCAGAACAGAGGGATATCGTATGAAGTTGTGTCTTGTTACACTACTCTACCACAAATTGTTTTAAAAAGAGCTGTATACAAATTGGGTATGATTATTTGATTATGCCAGAAGTAGTATAATTGGATCTATTCGTTTGAATACACTAGTACAGAATGACATGCTGCATATGACCAACTGTGCCAAAAGATATATTTTAGTTTAATTAATCGACTGCGCTTGAAAACAGCTGTACAGTATATAGCTCTGAGCATTCGAATATGGCAGAAGTAGTATGGAGTTTAAATGTAATCAATTCATTACTCAAGATACAGTGATTCCCAAAGTGGTTCAGGCGGTCCACAGGAGACTCGATCGGAGTCTACGTTGGTGTGAAAAGAAATTTGGGGTTTACCAATTGTGAGTGGGGGTCCACGAAAAAAGATTTGTGGTTCATTGAAACCATCGAAATTTTATATTTCTTTCTGTCTTGTTCATTTAAGTATCAGGTTATAGATTCTGCAGGCTATTTCTCAATTCTAATGTACACGGACATTCCAAATATGCAAAATTTGAATGTAAAACATCGAGTGCGTCTAATCAATAATAATAATGAGGGAGTGTCAGACAAACCGTTTGTTACACAGTCAGGGGAGGGTGCATAGACTACAAACTTGCATCCACATTTGTTCAGTTACAGTCAGTTTTCAGTCCATTTGAACATTTATACTTTTTTGCATCGGGCAGTTTCGTGGTATCGATATAAAAGTGAGCAAAGAGAATGTAACGTGATTGAATCGTGAACGATTGTTCAGTATGGATGAAGCCTAAAATCAATGATTTATTCAATTTTCAGTTGGTTTAATTGATTTTTGTCGATGTGTCTATCCTATCAATTTCTCAGTTTGGTGTGTAGGATTAGCTTCAATCTCTTGAATATTTAGTTGACATCTGTGTCGAACGTGATCTTCATTAACTATCTATGTGTGTTCGTGTGCATAAATATGACTTATGCACTGATGCTGTGTATCGATCACAAGCTGTGATAATGTAGTAGTGTCAGCTCTGCTATATGCAACTATGTATGTACAGTTTAAAAGCTGTCGGAAAACTTTTCGAGAACTAAGGCCAAATTGATGAATTACTTGCTTCTCATACAGTGTTCTGTGAGAGCTTATTTGAATAGAGACACAAGCATCAAACTCATGCTGAAAACTTTATTAACAAATAGGAAAAAATATCACCAGCGAACAAATTTTCTATACATGAGATTGCTATATCCATATTCCCTACTTTTTTTTCATCATCATGTATGATAGATTCGGTATAGATAGGGAGAGGAGAATGATAGAAATTATTCACCGACAGACAGAGTTCCAACTAAATCAGTTAGATGCATCTCGATCTCCAAACAAACAGTCACACAAGGTACTCATATGTGATCTAGAATCATTCGAAGCTACCAAAAAAGCGCCCTCAAGTAATTGAGTCCAGTAAAATTACTGATCCATACAATAGATAAAAATGAACAGACCAATAATTGGAAGAGAAAATATCATATGTCTATCTGGTGATGAGATGAGAATGGAGCTTTGAGAGCGGCATTTGGGCGGAACATGCTAAGATTCCCAAGTAACATAAAATAATTTTGATAATATATGAAGCTTAATACCGTTTACAAACAACAAGGGAAATTATTGACTTTCAACTTGTGCAAATGGGACTCAAGAGGTGTTGTTGTAGAAGCGAAGCAGGATCCCGGGCGGCGTACAGATTCTCACGGCACAAACTCAGGTGCCACGTTTCACGCGTTTCTTGTAGGTTGTAGGCACGCAGAGCGGTTATAATAACAATGACAACAATGGCAGTATCCGAGCAGTAAGTACTAACTCCCGTCAATGGAAGCGACGAGTGTAAATACTAAAAGAGGCAAATGCTTGTTATTCGGTGGACTGGGAGACCTGAGCCGTAAGACGCGAGTAATGGTGACAGCTGAATATTGCTATTATTTTAGGATAACGAAAGATGAAAGCGGCCATATGCACCAAGTGAAATTCAGAAATTTACGTTGTCTGGCTTTGAATCCCCTCGTGGGAGGAACGTTGATTCAGAAGCACCTCTTCTTACCTTTATCTAATGCTCTTTCCTGGCGATACAATGGATTGTGAGTTATTTTTATGGGTTCAATAACATGAAAAAGTAATTTTGTGTTTGCCCACAGTCACGAGCGTACTATGAATTCTTGAATTTGTGACTCTTCAGCCGCTCATTCGGTCAACAAGTTTTTCTTTAATGTCCATGGTTTTATTGCATCTAAAGCTATCAACTACTTTGGTTATATTGCGGAATTCGCAATCTCTCTGCCAATAAATAAGAATCTGCGAAATGTTCAACTTTATTTCCAAAGCACATTCGTCTGGATATTCATTCGCTTACTTATAAAACTTCATCTAGTTGAGGCAGAATCCACCCGTTTCATATACAATTCGGTTATATTTGATAATAGTAGTTTCACAATACTATAATTCCTTGTTCATGACATATCAAAATGAATATTTGAAGTAGCTGATTCTACGATTCAATAGAATAGTATCTTGGAATACAAAAACAACTTGTGTTTCGGAAACATCATTGTTTGAAATGGATAATATTATTGATATATCACAGTGAGATGTTGGGTATTATATTATCCAAAGTTAATATGAGACAATTGATATTTCCTCACTTCATGATCATAAGAAGCTTATTCACTTGAGTAATTTATGCATTTTGGTAGTTACTTTTTACAAGCTTCAGGATATTCAAATTTCTCATTGAAATATTGACGATAATTGTTGAGATTCACATCTTGATTTTCAAAATTAGTACAGAAGGTGCCCAAATTATTAGGGATAGTACGGAAATGCAAGCAAATTGGTTTTCGTAGAATTTATTTATGTCAGTGTTATTGGTATTACTATTATCGAATTATGAGTAGCAACACCAGTGATTCGCGTCATTTATTGAAAAATGCTGTGACTTTATATTGCTTAATTTATTTTTCATGCGGATTTGATGATTCTATTATTTTTTCAAAATAATATGATCAAAAATATAATAATATTTGAACTTCTACATAAGTTGATGATAGTGTGCCGTTTATGCGCCAAAACTCATAAAATTTATTTTTCTTCTGTTTTCTTTTTTTTAAAAAAAATAAATAAGATTGAAAAATACAGATATTAATATACTGTCCCTAATAATTTGGCAACCTAGTGTAATTGTTTATTAACATGGAATATCTAATATTGTGGAACCACTTGAATTGAAAAATATTAGATCTGATTCGTAGATTTTGAGGTTCACTTAGAGAGAGCGGTAAAAGCTTTGAACAGAGTGAAAGATTTACATTTTTTGAGCTTTTACTGTTTGCCTTACAAATTGATGCAAGAGTTAGAAACGAGGTATTGAAACTTCAAGAATAATAATCAACTATTACAAAAAAAAAAATTCTTTAGAAATTTGTGTTGTGCTTATTCTTATTCTAATTCTAAGAAAAAATTGTTTCCTCAGAAATTGCAAATCCAAGATGATGGTGTTCAAAGCTTAGATTTGAAGTTAATATGGAAAAAATAATTTTCTATAGAATTATCTGATTATCTGTAATCCATACATTTTTTCAGAGTTTTAAATGGATAATAAATTGCGTTTCGTTAAACATTCTGTAAATTCCATGAAAAACTTTGACGTTTCGATCCTTTGACCGAAAATCTTTTTCAGAAAACAATGTTACATAAATAAGATAATGCAATGTGATGACAAGCTGCTACCTCACCACCTCTGGCATTCACTCAAGGCTTGAGAGAAAACCACGTAGGGGAGCCTCAAACAGAGGAATATGTCCTATTTGGTACAGTTCCGCACACATCCCGAACCATAAAATACATAATATCCAACAAGACAGCACATACAATGATATGATGATTGTGTCTTCGTTGGTGTAGTTCTGTGAATATTTTGGTCTATAAAGTCTTATAGACACTGTATTTGTGAGCCAAACTAATAGCTCAGAGTAGCGCTACGCTGTCTTGTTGAAATTTTGTATATTTTATGCTTTGGGATGTGTGCGGAGCTGTACCAAATAGGACATATTTCTCTGTTTGAGGTTCTTTCACGTGATTCTTCCCCAAACCTCGCGTGAATGCCGGATAATTTTGATTCTCTTTGTTTTGAATGTGATATCCATGTTATCACATCTAATATTCTGTAAATTTTCAGTATCTAGGTACTTGCCTTGTTTTATTTATGTATCATTGTTTTCTGAAAAAGAATCTTGGTTGAAGGATCGAAACATCAAAGTTTATAATAAAATATTCAAAATCTATAATCAAAAGCAATCTATTATTTATTTAATTCTCATAAAGATTACTACAAAGGTTATATATAATTGATAAATGAAGCTTTCTATTCGAATATTTTTCTCTTTCAATTATGACACAGACGTGATATTTTAAATAATATATGCTACTGCCCAAGAATAAATATGATGATCAGCTAATTATTGGTAGTAAAATATGATATAAAGTATAACTCTCAGATACTTCACGATTTTACTACACTGCTTTTATCTATTCTAGGTCAAATTTGAGGTTCACTATAATCCAAGATTTCACAACCAATTATCCAACTATTCATATCGATTGAGAAAAAATTGCCTAGTGAGGTAGCAGCTTGTTATTACTCTCCTGATATTCTAATGTTGGTATTAAATCAGGAATAGATCTTAACGATAGCATCAGTTGAACATTATAAGTTTGTATTGGTAGTTGTGATGATTCTCGGGATCGGAATTATTATATCAACCATAACATCAATATGATATCTTCATAAACATAGCTCCAGCTTGAAAAGGTGAATACTGAACTCTAAAGTTCAGCAAGAGCAAATACAAGAATTATTCTGATAATATCTCGGGCTTTCTTAATACTTCATCGGAAAAAATTGAGAACTAGACGTGAAACTAATTTGTACAGTCAACACATCAATGATTATTTCAAACAATTTATCATTTATTTTGCGGATTTAGTACCTGCACCTGACTAATTCAAGAATAATGGATATTAATTCACCTCTATTGAAGAGAATGATTGGAATTAGGATATCAGAGATGAGAAGAGTTTAATTCCAAATGTATATATAACTCGGTACTTCTGTTTTGTTGGCTTTTCATGGAATTTGAGATTGCTATGAACACATTAACATGGAATTATGTTTAAGCTTTTGAGCTCAGTAAAGGTGGATATGCAGCATACAGAGAAATTCGCGATATTTCGTGAAGCTTTTCAGACTTGTGAATGTAATTTAACTGATACATATCGAAGAAGGAAAATAAATGCATGAATTAGTGTTCTTATTATATTCATTTTACTTGATATCAGGGCTGGAACTGTGAAATATATATTTGTTTCTATTTCAAATAAACTTGAAAGCAACAAAGCTAATTTGAACGATACCTTCATTATTATATACATTTTACGATGAAATATAGACAACACATCATCGCGTTATTCCTCAGGGGAACAAAATCCAATCATATATTTCTCCTATACAATATCAACATGTGTTATGATTGACATCAATTCAAAAGCCTTGGAAAGCAATCGCCTAGAAGCAACAAAACGGCGTACTATGAGCACTTTTTTGCATCAATTAATGAATATTCATGTATTTGAGTGTCACATTTGTTTAAAGCGTCGATTATTGGTTCAAGTCTGGAACGTGGAGTTTGAATATACATATGTATCGATTAATTTTACCCTTAAATGCTGTACTCGCATTTTCAAATGATGAATGACAATTTGCTGAAGAATGGGTCCAGATCTATATGGAGTTACCATTATTTCAATGTAAGTTTTTTTCAAGAGTCAATTTTTTATGCGGCTCTAGATGCGTTGAACGTCAGACATGTGCATGTAATTTGCAGCAACGCAATGCCACGTTTTTCCTTGTAGTATTCACGTGTATCAATTTTTAAAGCGTTTTTTTTTTGGTGCAGAGATCACAAATATAACTCAATCTTATTGTATTTGTATCGACATTATTCGTGTAGAATATCTATGTTTGAGTTGTACTTGATACTTTATGTCTGAGAAAAAGAGGTTGAACATGAATTATGATCGTTCCACGTGTGACCAGTACACAAACTTAGATTTGATAATATATTTGAATTTCATACATTGTTACCTTCTATCTCCTTTCATTTTATACAAGACCAACGTCCGCTTTCTCCCGTTCTTCTACATCATTCAATCAATTCTTTATAAATTCATTTCATCCTTGCGCAAAGACACAATTTTTCCAGACCATTAGTATATTTACATATTTTTAATCTCCTGAGTAAAAACTTAGTTCGAAAACATCAATTCAATTGTATGAGTAGATATAGCCTCGAAGTAATGTTACATTACAATGCAATTGATTTTTTTATCAGATTCAAAATAACTCTTTCGAATGCATATATGGACTTAGGCCATTATAAATCCATCTGGAGTATGTATATTATAAAGATGTATCAAATTGTAGGTTATGGTGGGACAGAAGTGTAGCAGAAGAGTATCATAAAATTTTGTGAGGAATTAGTTATTCTGTATGAAATGCATTCGGTCTTTGATTGAAAATAACATAACACGATATTACCTTGAACAAAAAAGTAGATACTGTAATAAAATTCCAGGATTACATTTTTTGTGAAACCACAAAACCTCTGAATCTATGTCTATGTCTATGTCTATTTTCAAATTCCTACAGACCTCATTATTCGAATAGGTTGGCGATATATTCAAAAATATTACATACTGGGGGGTGGTGCCAATGTTATCAGATATATTGGTAGACTACTGACAAAGCAATGCTTATTGAAATAACAATAAAATATTGATAATATTCTGTGCAAAACAAAGCGATAGCTATCGATGGAAAATCAAATATACCAAATTGCTTTTGTTCAGTAACCAATGATACATAATATTTTCAAAATGAGGTGAATTGCGATAAATCAAATGAAATAAATTTGGAAAATTTGGTGGTGATTCAATAGTATATTAAAACATTCAATATTATTCGTAAAATAATATATTAGATTGCTGATGCGGATAATTCTGGATTGCGTATTTCAACAAATTTTTAAGGATAAAAAGTATTCTGGCTCCGATATTTTTGATGAGAATACATTAATTATTCCTAGTTTTTCTAGGTAACACGTCGATGCGCTATAAATGTCATATGTTATGAATATTGTTTAGAATTTGACCCAAAACAGCAGATGGCTTCTTGATAGTAACAAAAAAGGTGCAATGTTATTGTTGCCACTAGTGACAAATTCAAATTTCCATGAAATTATTTGAGGAAGCTGTGGACACTTGATGGGACAGTCTGAATGAGATCCTTTGGAAAGATACTCGCTAATGTTCCACATTTTTTTTTTTAACATGTATTGATCACAATGTAAGCAACTGAGCCATAATCAGAAAATCCATAGTATGTGATTGCTCAGTTACCAAAACTGCAATTGAAGATTGTCGTTTGAAATAATCTCATTTTCAATTCTTAACTCGTCTAAAGAAACAAATTGGAACAGATCGCGTGATACTTGACTTTTTTAATAATCAGCCAATACCTAACTTATAGTCTGAAATAATTCTCCGAGCATTAAACTAGAGTAATGTGCACAGGAAAATCTGTGCAAGTTATGAGCTATACATTTCGATTGATTGATATTGTCCGCGGTCGCGTAATCACGTTACTAACATCGAATACACCAAGGTTTGTGAGGATGGGAGGTCAAAATAATGTATACGAAATATGTAATGGGATTACTCACCTAACATGGATGATGTAATGTGTGATGGGACTATGGTGCGTATCTTTAGACGGCGCCCACGACAGGTTGACGGATCGGGATGTGAAACCCATTATGAGAGGCCTTCCTGGCGGATCGGGAACGTCTGAAACACACACAACACAAAATCAAATTCATGTAACTAACATATTAGGCTTCATTCTATCCCACAACCAAAACTTCGTGAGGTTTTGGCATGTATTATATGCTACGTCGCACATAACGACATAATCAATTTATTTAAAACAGTTGATTGTTCACTGATTGGATATCAGCTTGGTATTGAGGACAGGTTGCATGAGACTGACAAATCTACAACCACGTCAGTGGAATTGATCAGATTTACATTTCACATAACAGAAACTTCGGTAATCCAATAAAATTTCATGACTCTAAAACCGAATACTTATTATTTAGATATAATCAGAAAATGGAATACGAATTGACCATCACTAATACAGTTGATAAACTCTATCCGAACTAATTTGAAGCCCAACCTTGAATTATTGAGATCGTCTCATCATGTGATAAGGCATAATAGATGAAAAAGTCGTGCACAAATTTTGCGATGATACAACGTAATGGTATTTTGATAATATCGATGAATACAAAATTCATCATGATATTGCTGTATCGTAAATTAATTTTTGTTACACAAACAACAATATCACTCCAATTTCGCGGTCAGCCTGATGATGACCGCGAGATCAAATTATATCAATGTTTGGAGAATCAAAAAAAGTGTGCGTGTCAGTTCTGACGCGCAGCTGGAGTTGACTCTTACACAAATATTTTCTTAGAATATATACAATAGGCAAAGGAGAGAAATTAACGCATATCTTATAATACTTATAATTATTATTATTATGATAACTGATGTTGTAGTGTACAGGGATTCAGTTACTGAGCTACGATCGGATAACAGTAGTTTGCATTTTTTTGTGTATTGATACTTTTTTTTCCATTCAATTTTTTTTTCGTCGAATCCAACTAATTGCCTGCTAGCCGCTTCTAGGGCATTGACTTATCATATTATGATATCTACTGGAATTGATTCTCCCATTGAGATCAAATGATGATCATTTTTCAACGATTTGGTCGATGTGGTGCTTTTCTGCACTCTTGAATTGATATTTGTCAGCTTGTTTTCTCAGTCTAAATAGGAATTTGAAAATTTCCTTCAGGAGAAAACTATTCATCTAATTTTTCTGATCTGATTGTCATTTCCTTCCTAATCCAGATTTTTGCCCTGTGCTCCTGGGAGTTTATAATAGCTCTCTTTTAGACTAATTCCTGTGCTGTGGAACAGCCCTGCCCTCTTTTTCATCGAATAGTCGATGTTACTTTCTTTCAAGTATATCTAGAACGCTTTTTTTTACTTCTCCCATCGCAAACCAACGGAGTTTGTTTATCCTTCACTATCGAAGTTTTCGAGTGAAGCAAGGTTGGATATTTAAGCCAGCGTACCCTTTTGTTTCTGGTACCACGCTAATTTTTCCTTCTGCCCCGCACTTATGTGCATGCCTCAACGTGCAGGCAACATAATATATATGTGTATACACCTTATGTCCCACCCAACGTCCTAACATGCACGCCTTGTGTTCATTTGTTTTCTTTCACCGGCGTTATTTATACATGTTTTATTGATATCCCTAACCCATATTCGTTTTCAAATATCAAGTTGGGATCACGTAAAACGCCTAATATTTTGTTCGTTTTACATACCAAATTGAAGTCTTATCTTCGTCGCCAATATCTTGCCCTCGTTTTTCATCCCTTGGATTACACAACAACTTCACTTCCACTTTGGAGGATAGAGATAGGTTTATCAAATAGAAAAACTCCTCAACTGTCTTACACTATCATTTATTAGCAACTATCTCCCAATACAGAAATCATATGTATACACATCCAAATACTAAATACGTAGCCCATTATCGACTAATTATTGATAAATATAGTTGAATGTGACGATTATCTAACCGTAGCTCAATTACTGAATCCCTGTACACTACAGATGTGCTACCTGCTGAGCCTTTGGCTTCTATTGGGTTAAATCAAATCTCAAGACTACATGGACTAGTTTCTATCCAAAACCAGATGACTATGTATTCCAATTCGATACGGTATGCGTGAATGCAGAAAAAGTTATTATTTCCCTCTGCACCGAGATAAACTATAATTTTGGCCGAATTCTGTTATAGTATAAGAAATTCCCTCGTATTCATGATCGAAAACCTGGATCTAAAATTACCGAGTAATTCATAAGAATATAAAACCCTCCCAAATATTCAGTGAAATTGTGCTAATTGACAATAATGATTATGATGATTCTTTATTCAAGGTATGATTAAAAACCGATTGCTTTTGGATTGAGAATACTACTATTATGTAAGCGACCCTGTTTTGTTTTTTTCCAATTTAATTTTAATTATATTGTACCCTGTTCATCAGATTCCTATTTTCTGTGCCAATAATCAACAAACGAACAGAGGACAAAAGAGAACACGAGAAGGTGGATTAACAAGTAATAAGCGAGGAATATCGTTCGGGAAAATGAAAGTGGTTAGCTTGTTTTCATGACATGACTACTTACTCATCCAGAATATCGAACCTTAGCCTGGAAGTCCCAGAAAGTGGGAGATATATTGAATGAGGCAGTAAATTTGTGTTTGGGACACATACTTCAAAATGTATATAAGAAATGTCATCAATATTTTTGCAACAGTCATGCTTCCAAAGGTAGAATGAAAGATCGAAATTCAAGACTTATAAGAATACATGGATGAGTATATCTTCACTATACCAATTTTTATTGTACTTGATATCCTCAATGGAAGAATGAAATTATCGAGAAGTATACATCCGAATAAACCAAAAAATATGCAATATACGATGGAACTTTTTTCAATCATGAGGATCTGCCTACCATCTGTCATTTCAATCTTGTTATAATATTGGTTCCTTAATTTTACTTGTGAGACGGTCAGTCATCCACGTATTGACTTCTGCATAATGTGGTAGATCGCACCACTCATAACACTATTGCATTCATCATATCACCGACCACATAGTACAATACGAGTCTCCAAAATTCGTGAAACAATCAAGTGAAGTCTTTTAGGTATTACAATTTCCTTTTCAAATAAATATGTATTGTGTCTGTAATCTTTAACGTGAGTACATAGTAATGTGGAACATTATAAATGGTCCAGATATTTCATAAGCCACGTTGTCACAATATGCTGAATCTGTCTGAATATCAGGTAGTGCGTTTGGAACAATGAAATATTCATCCTGCAAATGAAATGCGTGCTTCACATGTGTTTGCAAAAGGGAAAGGTAAAGGTGGTAGTAGTACGTGTGGAACCTTCTTTAGAGCGTTTGAGGTTAAAGATGCGTAGATGTCTAACGAGACTGAGGCTCCAATAGACATATTTCATGCGTGGTGTTAATGTGAGCACTAACGCAGTCACATCCGCACAAAACAGCGAAGATAGTATACATAATTTAGAATTAGTAACATGAAGAAGCAAGCATCTCCTATTCTATCGCTTGAGGATTCTATACATCTGTATCCGCTTCTTGATTAATCACATACCATATAAGCATGATAAGCAGGAGTATTATCAACTCTTGAAACTTCTACATCATGCCAACATGATATCTAAATTACAAAAATAATTCGCCAATAAACATATATTGGGATTAAAGGTTCCCACATATCACAGAGGACTCTGCCATGATCGTCCTGGAATATGCTAAGAAAATTCATGTTCCATTTCAGACATAACCTACTACACTATTCCATAAGCGATCTGCACTTGTGTTGAAAGTGTATGCATAGCAGTGCCAGACTTGATACGATTATGGCATGGCTCGGTGAAGTGGACGTAGACTGTGAACAAACTCTGGTATTCGCAAAAATGGTAACATCGTCTTTCAAAGTATCGAGTTGTCAGAGCAAGAAGCTAGATCCATATTTTTGTCATGTTATCAATGTGATCATTGTCAACCGTTAGTTCGTTTGAATAATTAAACAATGACAGAAGTAGCGTAGGGCTAGCATTGTAGTATTATTCCTGGACCATACTTATTACATTTCAGCAAAGTTGAATCATTATTGTGAACATGATTCATACAACACTAAAATCCAAAATATTTTGCCATATAGGCATTTATATTATCAAGCTGCTCGGGGTTCGATATTCATATGTTGGAAAAGTCGTTTTCTCTAGCCAATAGCACAAACAGCGTTGTGAAGTTGGAATAAATTAATCTTGAATATCATCTATATAGTTAGCAATAACAAGAGCTTCATAGATTCAACCTAATTTAATCATTGCAGTATATTGTATAATGTATAACAAAAAATTTCAAATTAGAATATTCGGTTCTGGAGCTCGTTTTTCAAATAGTATAACAAAATAGACTTACCGAGGTGATAATTATTATGAACTTTCCCTTCATGAAAAGGAAGGTATAGCTGGATGTGCCCAGAAGAGTTGACGTGTATAGAATGATAAGTAGTCCTAATATTACCCATCCCTAGCGATATATGTTTTATTCCATTTTTCATTCACGTTTGCATGTCTTGTTAACATGTAAAGATAACGTGCCATTGTTTCACTGGGTACAATTTGTATTTCGCATTTAGTCGGACAGGATAAGAGTAATTATCAATGTTGGGTGCGGACGGAAAGCGAATGCTTAAATGGGATAACTTTACTGTAGCTGGGACGATCATGGATGAGCATGTAGGTCCATCAAATGAGCCGTACGTACCTTGTAGTAGAGTTGAGAACAATCAATTCACGTTAAATTCTGTCCATGTGTAAGGATACAAATGTGTGGGTACAGTATGTTGCTCTTTTTGAACTAAATTTCTCCACGTGCCCACGTTAGACACTGGGGATATGGACATTAGATTCATATTTGCTAAATGTGGAAACGAACAACGAACCGGAGTAAACTTCGAGTTGAAGAGGTCTAAGGGATTGGGATCAAGTCTGGAAACCGGAAGGGTCAGACAACATGGCCAGGGATCATGTTCTACCGCGAGTTCCACGGTTACCACCAAGGTGCGAACTGGTGTTACATGCAAAGTATTACCCGTTACTTCCGTGGTCAGGGCTAACTTAACAGTTTCTGCCCCTATCACAAAGCTATAACCACCGCGATTAACTACCTTTCAATGAATTAGAGTCTATATTATTGACTTCAAAATAATGTTTAAATCAAAAACTACAACATGGACCATGTGATACTTTATGAGAAAAATATTTGAACTATAATTCTCATGACAGATAGTTGACACAGGTTCGACAAATAATCCATGAAATCATTTGACGTTAGTTGGAAATCATATCACTTACACAGCAGTTCGTTACTGATTGGAATGCTAATCCATCAATTACAGAAACAAAAATCACAATAGATGAGTGATACTGGCTTTTAAGGGATAAAAAAGTGATATGTTTATAAAACAGAGAATTGCTTGTACCCAGTCATTGTATCAAATGACCGAATGTCATTTTATTCACATGTCGAGCAATCGATTTCACAAAATTGGAGTAGATGTTCTTTTTAGGTTGTTTTTGAGAATGAAGGTCTTTAATTCCTCCCAGGTGGAATATATCACTCGTGTCGGTCGTCCGGCAAATCGAAACACTGTGATCGACGTTTTATATTCCTCACGAACTCGTCAGCTAAAAAAATCGTTCTGCCTCACATGGTTTTGTTGTTTCGTGCTTTAAAACGTACCAGAATAAGAGCTTTCAATAATACCGGAACCAATCTTTACAGATATTAGAACACTCGTATATCCATTGGGCTCGCTTCGTGTAGCACACATTCATACAACAAATTTTAGAGATTAATCACGACGCTGAGCATTTGAAATTCATCAGATGAAAAATACTTCACTTCTCATGCCATTTTCTAGTGCAAACAAGCCAGTGTTTATCTCTTCAACCCTCTGGTCAAATGCAATATTTCTATTGTTTTTACTACAAATGTTCCTTTTATTTCACGGTTGTTGTAGTGTCCGTACAGCAGAACAATTTGTTTCTTTTATAAAATATGTTATTAAAATAGTGTCATATATCTAAACTTGCCGTGGATACTTGGAAAAAGACATAAAGAAAATATGCTTGTTGATTTAGGGGCGACATTTCATTCTGAAATCCATTGCCGACAACTACGGTGATTCAAGCCTAGGGGACATTTTCACTTTTTTTGCCATTATTTTTAATGATTTCCTTCTTGTATTTGCGTTGAAAAATTGTTTTTGGAAGTTCCTTAGAATTATGTTATGAGCTTCGAATGTATTGACCAGTGCGGAAAGAACGGGAAATTTTGCTTGAGCTTAGTTAAACATGTGTTAAGTATTCATATTTTGAGATGGTGAAAATGCATATGTAAAGCGTAAATTTTGTCAGACTGCCATTGTTCCACTTCCACAAAGTCAGACTAATAACTTCAGTAGAAGATTATGTTTCGATATTGTTTATGAATAGGAATAAATTGAAGAAAATAGTTCGTCGCATATGATTGTTCCACCTTATTGATGAAATTTGTGCAGAATGGATAATGATATATTGCTATACTGGAAGTTTTTTCAAAGCATTCCGTAATTTTTCTTGACCATAATCGTTACTAAGAATCAGTATTCAAAACACGATTTTGGGAGCGTTTTCGGCATAAACTGCTCCCAGTAGGAGTCTTTAGAGTGTCTCGCAACATACTATCGAAAGTCTAGGAGCTAGTTGTGGACAAAACTGCTTTCAGAATACAAGCAGCTGCACAATATGAAAATACTGCTCAACTGCAAGCAATTTTTCTATAAGTATCAGAGTATCCAATGACGTATTGCTGAAATGGTGAGAGTACGTTGTGGATAATAGAGCTGATGGCTCGAATATTGGAAAGCTGAAGTCGGTTCTCAGGCTTCTGTCTTTTTCTTTCAAAGTTATTGTGCAAATTTCGGGAAACAGAGTAACTCTTAGTAGCCACAGACAGATAACCTATCGCTGAAGTGATATTATTCGGCAAGTGGGTGATAAACATAGAAATCATAACTGGTCTGTCCATACATTTCTCTTCGTATGATAGAAGTATCTTAGAATATGATCAAGGTTACTATTCTTCTGCATCCGTTTTACTGCTGTCTATATACCGATAGGTTTAGAGTTTATTCCTCTCTGATACTTGCTGAACACTTTCCGTACATTGGTACATTGTTAAAATTGAGTACGCGCATTGACAATGACAGGCGATGTACAGCGTCTACACTCTAAGCATGCTCTTTACACAGTCACTTCATATTGGGACGTCCAATTTTTACAAAAACCTTTATAAATCTGTAAGTATATTACAATACAATTGATATCTCTTATAGATTGATTTAGTTTCAAATATCTAGTATCAGAAATCTATGTATGATAATGAAGTTTCATGTTGACACTAATATTTTATTCGAGCACTACTTTAATTTGAACTTTGTTCGTTCCACTGATCTCCTGTGGGCACAAGCTACACACATGAATAGAAAGGATCTTTAGTAGGATTACAACTTCAGCAGACATCACATTGTGGAAAATAACTTGCTTTCCACTGTAAGTACGAAGTAAGTGACAAAGAAGTGCTATAGAATTAATGAAAAGGTTTCTTCTCCGTTCTACACTCCATGTTACCAGATCTGTAACAATTGGTATTGAAAAGAACATGAAAGAGATTCTACTATTGCTATACTTTTGTTCAAATATAAATGTACGATTCCAAATACCATCAATATTGCAATAGCTCTATTAAATAATTGATAGACGTTTATAGTGCTTATACAGTACAGTATATTCGAAGAGACTATCTCCTACAAGAAAATCTAGTGGAAGTACAGAAATATATGTGTGCCAAGAAAAAGTGGCTCAATGAAATATGTATCATGAGCTTCAAGAATGAAAATGTGAAAACTTCCCGATAATCCATATCGAGAGAACTTATTTCAGGAAATTTTGATAGCATATGCGAAAGTGGGTCGAGTAGAACATATGGTCATATAATACTTTTCACTTATAATGGCCACCCTTGTAACCTGTCAAGTTTATGACGTTACATATTTCAGTTGCTTGGAAATCACATATTTGTAGTCTTCTTGAGAGCATGCATGGAGATTCATGCTATTTATATCAGCTAAAAAATCAGAATTGGAAAATATTTGGTCAAAAGTGAGATGGACAAGCGCATCAGAAATTCCAATCGGTAAGTTATGGAGAAGTATACATTGTACTTGACTTGTTGAGGTTTAGTACTGAGTTCTTTAAGAATATGAAAGTGGAATTTTTGGAATATTCTTCATGAGTACATGGAGTTTCTGGTCTAGTTTAAAGCAGGAGTAACACAATTCACACCATGAACAGATTCTTCAAAATTCAAAAATTTACATGAATGCTTGGCTGAGTAGATTTTATAGTTCTTTGAATTATACATTGTTTGTATTTAAGAGAGAAATGTGAAATATAACCAGCATAAATTTCAAGTCGTTTTGCAATTATATATGAGTTATCGCTTTAAAATGTTAAATCTTGAATAAATTACCTCTTTGATATTTTCTTTATTTGTTCGTTATTAGGAATGCATATGTAGCTACGTCAAATTGCTTACTATGAAAAGTGTATATGTGGGAGATATGTATATGGTAACATGGTGCAATAAATATTATCTGGTAGAAAATATATATATTTTTTTTAATGTAGTTATTGGAGAGATATCAAATGAAAAGAGTCGGTAAAGATTGCAGCTCTCTAATGTTTACACAATATAATACAGATACTTGAACAAAAAGTTGATGGTAATTGTGTAGGTGAAGCATAAAGGGAATACATATTTTGCACTGTAATCCTTTATACGTGCATTAATAGCAATCGAGTTTGTTCAGTGAAAAAATAAGCACAGTATGAAGAAAAAAAAATTACAGTGAACCAGCTCGCTTTCAGACCGAGACAAAACTATGCGCATTAAATACGTGCCATCGCTGTTCACGGGAGAATCGATTTTTAAAATTGCACCGCAACCAAAACAAGCTGGAGCTGAATACACACGCCAGTGCTTTCCAAACAGATCTATTTCACGTTTTGCGCTGTGTATTTACTTTTTCTGTCAGAGTAAATATCCCTGAAAGCTGATACACTATGACTAATATGTTAATTTACCAAATTTCCCTGCTTGCGTTATTTGTATGAATTCGATTCGAACTGCAAATAGAAATTCGTGCCAGACATAACTACCATTTTGATACTGTCACGAAAGAAGTACTTATGATAGACGGAATCAATAAAAATTGTTGAGAATGCAGATGTTTCTTGAATGAAAATATGACATCTGTAGGTACAGAAAAATATATTATCACAGCAATCAGAATAACTTGCGCATAATGGAAATATGAGGAATTTTAAAAAAAGACTACCTCATTACAATCCCTGAGCAACTAGAATATAAGTGGATAACCGCATTAAGATCAAGCAAATAAGTAACTACCCTGCCATCTGTTTGTCCACTTATATAACATTGGCCCCCTGGCATTGCATTTCAACTTATTTGACATAATAATATCAAAACTTAATAACTATTTATCATTCATCGGAAAGATAATAATAATCTTATATTTTTTTGAATCACTCCACTAATTCTTCCAATTTTGTTATATGCTGTAGTCAACTATTTTCTGTGTAATTTATTATCACTTTTTGCGCACTTCGCGATCTCTTAAACTATGCACCTTGAGTACTTCTGATTCTTCTATGAAAAAACTGATCACGAATAACATGACGACTAATTGTGAAGATTTAATTAGAGGAATTGAACTTCTCAATACGAGAGGTGGGAGACAATGCAAGATCATATTCCACGAGTTGATTAGCAAAAAAGCGGAAGAAAAGTGAGGAGATTACTAAATTTGTTGAACTGTATACGAAGATCTTTTGAAATTATTTTTTCATCCATTATAATGATTCTCTTTCTCAAACTTCCGTAGAATTTATTGACTGCGATCTAAAAGTGGAAGTATATATAATAGGAAAAGTAATAAAATGAATCAATACTGTGTCACGGTAGAAATCAGGTAATCAGATTCAACTGAAATAGCTGAGCTCATTTAATTTAATCTAATTTTTTTTTCGCAGTTGGACTAACGCTAATACTTAGTACCTATTAATCTTTGGGTTTGAATTATTGTGGGAAAAAAGTGTTCAAGAACTCTAATTCTTCATTATTCAAATTATCTTTTCCAATCACATTCTGATTCATATGTGAGACATTATGACTTGGAAATGTTGAACTGACTGCTTTTATATTTAGTTCCGCAATATATAATGAGGCAGAACTTGCTAGGATGAAAAATGTTCCAATAGTTTCCTTATGAATTCAAACGAATTTGATAACAGGTCTTGTTCTAGTAACACTCTACCTTACTTTATTTTCAATCTATTTTTGGGTCTGATAATTCATCTTGGATATAGGATACACTATTGGTTTCACTTTTCCATAATTTCATCTGTGTTTGCTCCAGAAAACTATCCACTGTCTCGTGATTTTTTTTTTTACACAATAATGTTGTGGTCCTGTTCTCATTTCACGTTTTTCACGTGTGTGACAATAATCATTTCATCCGTACGTGCTGAATATTCGACGTTATTGTTGGGATTATATATATACTTGACGTACTTGTTACCAATCATGATATGATTATGATACTTATACTTAAAAGTCAATGTTATATTTCATTGTGCACTCATGTGAGAGTTTCCAATCTGGGTAAATACTTTTTTCGTGTTACAAATCTATTCCGTGCTAAGGCTAGAAAGTAGATGTTCATATACCACGATAAATACATGATCGATCATCTGATTCTTCCATGCGTCACCGTTTGTATTAGAGCTATTTTTTTAAGTAGGGTGCATAAACTTCTTTTCCTTGATTTGATAATGCTGCTATACTATTATTATTATCATTATTATTATTATTATTATTATTATTATCATTATTACTTGATGACTCATACTGTATTTTGCGTTTGTTTTCACTACGAATACAATTCATAGTGAAGAATTTCCTAGAACTTCATTTACTGTGGTTGAAACCACATACTGTCTTATCTCGTAATCTGTTGATCGATTCTAGGCTTAGCTTTAGTTCTTGAATAATTGATGCTCAAAAATTCTTCTTGTAATAGCCTCCTACATGAGACAATTTCAAATAACTTCTATTTTCACAAGACTGCGCTAAGCCGCTCCTTGCGCGGGACCTGTCAAACGAGCGTTGCAACTAGGTAAACGACGTGAACAATAAATTAACTGTAGTTAATCTATAAGTTACCTCATTGAATATAAAATTGACGGAGGCTTCTACTCTTCATGATCAAAGTAAATTGGGTAGTAAAATTTAGAATGAAGTATAGATCCACCCATAAATGTACCTAGTTTTATTCAATAAAAAAATTCATCCAAAATTGCCACGAGTTATACCCGCCAAATTATACCAGATTATCGTTATTTTTGTTATTTTCACGCACATTACCTATAAAATAAGTCCTCATAACTAAAATTGGATATGTACTAATGAAACCATTTATCATGTGATTGCTTCTATTGCAGTATCATATAGTACGGCACATTTATAACTGATTCTACAGCTATCACTAAGTACAACAACTGTTCTAAGTATCTGTATTGAAACTCCAAATAACCGGTTTAGCTTTTAACGCAATATCTGGCAAAACATGCATACTGTTATATAAATTTTCTCATTTCATCGCCAAATTCTCTAGCACTGTAAAAAAATACAATTTCTTTGTCTATATTGCCAGCAGAAAACACAAATATATATCACCTACTGAATTTGCACTGAATTCTTGAATAGAATTAGGAACAGACTTGAAATAGTTTTGATCACTTTACTCGGAATGAACTTTTTTGGAGCTCAATAATAGATGCATTTTTGACTGACTTTGACATAAGCGTGTAACGAACGACCTACCTCAAATAACTTCTTTGTTATTCAAGATACAATAAAATACTACGTCACAATCTTATGCGGGACCATGAGTGACACCCAATTATAGAAGAAAATATTATTTTACACCAGTGGCTCCCAAGATACAACATAAAGTTATATTTTTCCAAACGAGATGCTATATATTTTTCAGTTTCTTTCCATGAATATTTTTTTTTTGTAATTCAGCCAGATATTCGTTTTCTAATCTCACATGATAAAAATATTGAGAAAAATGCGATTGAAATTTGAATAAATAGCATCTTGTTTGAAAAAATGTAATTTGTGCTGTAGCTTAAGAGCCACTGGTTCAAAAAATATTTTTCCTAATAGTTGGGTGTCCCCCTTGGTCCTGCATAAGATTGTCTCGTAGTATTTCGTTGTATCTTTAATAACATAGAAGTTATTCGAGGTAGCTCGTTTCGCTGTTACACCCTGTATATGCTATTGATAATTGATCTGAGAATGTTGGAATGCTATTGTTCTATAGACTAATGGGAGAAAATGATCAAGTTACAGATTATCACAAGTCATTTCCTTCGAGATAGAAGATTATTGACAGAATAATAGATAAGAGAAACTCAATTTTCAAGTTACAGAATATCATCAAGAGATTATTGATAGATTAATTGATAAAAGAAACCTTATTTTTATTAGAAATTATAGACAGAATTTGGAATTTTGTCTTCATTTTGAGAGACTACAATGAATCAAATTGCTGAAAAAACTAGCCCGGTCCAAAGAAAAGTATTCGCAGATTTAAATTGTCTGATTTTACTTCAGTCATCCATTATTTATTTATTCATTAATTAATTTATTTATTTATTCATTGATGATTATTCTGATCCAACAAATGGACTGATTGATCAGCAATATCTGCTAATAATGATTGGAAATCAGTTTATATAATGAAATTTCCCTGAATGAATACATATTTAAATACTTTTCCATTTATACTGTTAAATAATTCATATTATAATTTTTCAAATAGCACGTATTGAATACCGAACTAATATAAGACTCAAAGATAGAAATCAAATGTCGAATAAAAGGTAATGTATGTAGTAGATGACATTTTTATCGCGTTTATTTTTTTCGTAAATGACTTACTGGAATTATTTTAGACACGAATATGAATTCTAACAGTCATTGGGATTAAATTTATATGTGTTGGTTATTAAACATATGTTCAATTTATAGATGACAAATATGTAGTATTAAAAAGTACTTTATCTATCAGATGTTATTAGAATTGAAACATGTTTTTAATTATGGATAGACACATCTAATGAATTTCCTTTTACTATTTGATAAAGAAAGTGAAGGGTACACCTTAATTAATATTTAATTTTCTTTCGCTTTCAAAATAACACGCAATTCAACCAAATTACTTCTTTTGTAAATAAACTCCGTGGAATAAACAACTGCATAAGTAAACACTCGCTCAAATTTTAATGTAAAAGTGAAAAGTAAGAAAACTAAGGAGAGAAAGTATTCCACATTTTTAATTGTGTCGAAAGAGACTGAAACATTGTACACTTGAGATATCTTCCAATATTTAATGCATGTGACTTGTTTAGAGTAAATATGTATGGAACTGTTTGTTCTTCCGACTATTATTATGTTGCGTGATGGGTGTGTACTACATGTAATTTGGTAAGCACACTTTCTTGATTAATTCTCATTCAACTGAGATCTTTTGTGATATGGTAGTTGCCAATGAGTAGAATCTGATTAATATGTGACCAATGAGTGACAAGGAGTATTTCTAGAACAAAAATGCGAAGATTTTTGGACTATGAGGATGTCTACAACGTTAAAGCAAAAAATAGAAAAGGTAAGACATCATACTCAACTGTTTTTGTTAGTGAAATAGATACCACAGACTAGTGCATGATAAATTATTGCCAAATGTAAAAGTTGGAGGATAATCAAAATTTCTTGTATTTTCTTTAAATTTCTACCTATGATCACTCAAAATGTTGCAGTATATGTAACTTCAATTATAAATCAAGAAAATACTGATTGCTTGATGAAAACCAATAGGTTATTTTTATTAAATACGAAAACAGTCATGGAATTATTATTTTTTGCATATATTGAGACATATTTGTTTGCGGTTGCACGACACTCACCGGACGGAACAAATAACAATTCAAGTATACCAAACAGTTAGAACACAATTTGTTTTTAATAAAGTTGTGAGGAAAGAAACAACAGTTGGTTTTTTTCCTGTTCAAATAATCCTCACGCGATTCAATTTGAATTAGATTTTGAAATGAGGAACGTCATTTTTTTTGAAGTTTTTCCTGCAGTAGTGTGCTAATGACTAAATTGTGGAGACCACAGAGTTTTATATTTTATTATACAGAGTATTACAGAAGCCCATAATTTTTATGTGAATTACTGTCACTCAATATAAAAGCTGGGATAGAATTGAATAGCACACTGGGAAGATTCATCTAAAAATCATGAAATCAAATTTTCAGATATCCATTATTCCATTAGATAATCACATATCGTATGCGCGTAATTCTGAATATCTAACAAACTGAATTCTATGTCTAAATTGGTACAAAAGTAGAATGAATTGAATATTGTGAATACAATTACGATTTGATGAACCAATTAAAATTATACTGATTAAAACTGATCGCAAAATTGACATTCCATTATACATTTAACCGAAAATGAAGCGTGCTTTCGTATTGGGCTTTTCATAGATAGAAGTTAGTGGATCACTAACCTTTGTTTATCATCAAATATTCTTGAAATAAATATTGGAGTGATAATTTCTGCATAGCATGATTATAAAATATGTAATCTCCCGTATTTGACTTTTTATGGCTGAAGGCTGGTCGATTCCCAACCTTGGTTTCTAAATTTAATGTTGCAGTAATAATAAACAATTTTCCGGATAAATTCCAGCGTAACATGATCATATAATATGTATTTTTCCGTATTGAACTTATCGTGGCTAGAGTCTTGGTTCATCGCCAAACATTCCTAAATTCAATATTGCAGTATTAATGAACAATTTTTTGGATGAATTCCTGCATAACATGCTCAAATAACATGCGTTCCTCTGTATCCAAAGATAATGATAATTTTGCAATTTCGTGCAAACAAAACTAACTAAATTTTCGAGAACATTTCTTCCAAAATATCATCGATATGATCCATGATCCATGTCTTGTAGATAAATAACTGATTAGTACAATTGTGGTATCTCGATAGGGTATTTCACTGTTTTTTTTCTTATTTTTTCTTTCTGAAAATTAGATTCAAAATAATGAATTCAAAGTTTGTCAAACTCACCAGAACTCTGTAGTCTCTCAGATATGATTTTTTGAAAATTTCATCACATTTCAAAATTCAGTGATGATGTATCAATTGTCAGTTGCCTAACTGCCAATCGTTTGCTTACATTTGCACACATTATGCGCGCGCTTTGTGCGCACGGTTTTTCACACATATCTATAGCCCATCCAAGCACGGATATTACATGTTTTGGATAATTTCAGTTCCATTTTATCAGGCAGAATAAAATATTTTTTTTGTACATCCCACTTTGACGTCCAAATGTATTTTAAAATAAATAAAGGTATCGAAATAGATATATTACATCTATAAAAGATTATTCATATACGCTTTGTGTTACTATACTCAATTATAGCAGCTGTGGATACGACGAATTTTTTATATAAAAATTATGAACGAAAAGTGTCACGTCAACAATTTTTTTTGTGTTAAGCAGTTCAAAATTACTAAATCTATCATAATGATAGGAAATAACTAGAAGTTTGTTTTCGGAAGACTCCATTATCAAACGTGAAATGATCGTTCATGTGGGTGGAGTGCAGAGTTCGTAGTGCATCAAACGGGTTCTGTAATTGTTACAATTTATATCTCCGAAAAATCCAATGTGAAGTCACTGCCGAAAGAAATAAACTTGAACTTCAAATCAAACGATGATACCCTTTAAAAATGCAGATGTATGAAAAAACTTGTCGTATCCAAAATATCTTAGAATGGTATGCAGATATACTACTGGTGATTTTATGTTCGAAGTAAATTTGGAAGATGACAAAAGGAGAATATGTTCATACATATTTTCTTTGATCAAAGTGCTTTCATCGTTTCCATCATAATGATTCTTTCGGATAAAGTATTCAGTGATTGGAGATGTTCTTATGCATTCTTTCTGAGGAGAGCATTATAAATTGTTGAAACATTTTCGCGATGAATATTCGAACTCTTTTGATAAATAGAGCTTTTATTTTTAGTTGTTGAGTTATTTCAAATCATGAGAAAGCTTTTGGAGCTTTTATTGAGGATAATCTTGGAGCTATATGGCTTCAATTGTTCTTCTCTTCCATTGAAAAGTCGTGTTAGGGAAAACTTGTATTCCATCTTTTCAGATAATTTCACTTGTACGTATTCCATGGTCGTTTCAAAAAATACGTTTTTCCTGATTTGGAAAGAAGATCAGGAGGTTGAGCTAGAAATCATTAAATGGTTCCAATGATACTGTTGTCAGTTCATCTTATATTTCATCCAATTAATATCTCACACAGCGTATGAGGAGATCGTAAAAATAAGTGACTCCAAAGTACCATCTATAATAAGGAGGAAACCATACAGACTCTCGGTACATGAAGTCTTATTAGCCTACTAGAAAAATTGCAAATCTAGAGGTCCATTCACAACCGAATTTGAACATAGCATAATTTCATGCTGGCTTGAAATTCAAAGCTAAGCATATGAGCTCAGTAGTAACCATATACAACTAAAATTTTTTGTCTGCGTACTTTACGTTCGGATTGCAATGCTTGCAATGTACAAACTTTCAAGTAGCTAGCGAATTGGCATGCGCATTGCATCTTCATTGCGAAGCTTAGGAACAAGTAGCTGTTGAAAGCTCCAATTTTGGAATCAATAATAACGTTGGCTATATATCTTATGGTCCTGATTTTATGACACTGATGAACAAAGTAGTACTGAATAGAATCAAGCATTATTGTTACTTGATAAGAATAATGTACGTACATGGAGAAAGTTTAGCAATTTATTAATTTGACATGACACCAACTAACATAAAATTTGAAAATTCTTTTGTAGAACTAGTATCGATATGTCTAAATTAATTAAAAATCAATTGCTTCAAAGATCTTTTCCATCACGTGGAGTGAAGAACAGGAATTTGTCGCGATTCAATCTTCCATTCATTCAAGAGTTCCATGAATGTCTTGTTTCAAGTTTTCTGTTATTTTTGTAACGATTGAAATTGATTTCAGAGGACAATGTCAATTCTTGCTGATAGGTAAGACGGTGAAAATTTAGAAAATAACAGAGCAGTAATTTTTTCTGACAAAGCAAGTTCAATTGGAAACGAAATGTGGCAGTAAAAAGCAGAACAAAGTGGGCTAATGTATGTCTCAGGTTATCTGGAAATTCTAAAGGTAATTGCGTTGAGAAAATGTGCTTGGTCTGGTGGTTTCTACCCCACCTCAGGGTTGAGAACTAAGAACTGGGGTCTCAGGCCACATCGATTGAACATTACTGCCACAGGATACTTTGATCAGTGGCGCGCATAGTATCATCCAAAATTAGGGGTTATTGCATGTATCATTATCAGGAGGCTCAGTTTGCTCAAGATACATATCAACAATAATAAAACAATATTTGTTCAATTGCGACTGCCATTATCAAAGCTCTTCACCACATTGTTTCATTTTTACTAGTTCTGAAGATGATCAGTGATAGTATGGATTTTTAGAAGAAAAAAGTCTATTTCTCTGGCACATACTGGTATGCTAGAAGACCAAAATTATCTCGTGATTTAATGTCCAAGCATCATCATGCAAATTCAGATTTTGTTGTATGTCATTTAACAACGATCGAGAGAGTAACACAGAATATTGAGGTACTATATCTTCAATATAACCTACTAATAATCTCAATGAACAAAGTGGTCAATTCATACTAGTATTTTCTGTTCTCTGTGGAAGTAATGATATTCAATCATACAGCAGTCTGATCTGTTTTTGAAATTGTGACGGGTCAGTTCCAGTGAACATCGAATGTTGTAAATAATTGTTATTTATTGTAAAATAGTGATTCAGTTGAAATCTTCAGAAAAATAAATGGAAACTCAAAATATTGCCTCTTTTCCTACCATAAATATTCATTATCAAAGATCAGGTATCAATAATTTCACTAGCATCTGCATTTTGCATTGTTCCAACAACTTTTGCTCTCTCGTTTTCATTTGCTATTATGTAGAAATTTACGCTGAGCATTCAAAATATGATGTACTGGAAATGATTACTGCATAAATGAACAATCTGCAAGCCTTGGAAAGTAATTACATATAACCGAAATAGATATTCAGCATAACATGAACTACATATAAGTTAGAACAATTATAAACTGATAGTGATGTAACATTTGTCGACAATATAATTCAAATAAAACTTTGATGCATACACTCTGAATAATTTGAGTTTCATGAACGGAAATATTGTGAGGATAGTTACAATGGTTGGGCTTTGCACAGAAATAGAAGTTATTCAGGATATGAATTGATCGTATTATCAGTTTCATTTGCAATATTTCGTTTGGAAATTGTATTTTTTTTTTTTTTTGAAGGACTTTTCGACGTACAGTTACGCTTTTTTTGGTGTTGGTAATTATTGTAAATGATTTATTCCCTACAATGTCCTTTTTATTTCTAAAAGCATCAAGAGCCCACCTCTACACAATGATCTTTACATTGTTGATTATTTTCCCATGAATGTGCTGAGATTGAGATAGTTAGAGAGTATTACAGGAACTTCATCATTCCTCCAAGTTAGAAAGTATATTCTCTCCAAAAACAGCATCATAGAAATTTTATTGACTGATATAATTTTGGGCTTCAGTATCTAAGTTCCAAATATTACTAGTCTTGCCAAAGTTCCTGAAACTGAGCTCAATATTTCTTTAGAGCTTCTTATCTATTAGAGAAGGAACGTCACTGCGTTCCGACTCATTCCATTGGGCTATAAATATTGAACGTAACCGATTTATAAATACGTTCACAAGGAACTTAATGAGGTTTGCTCTCAACCTGATGTACGTAACCAAGCGCACTCTTTTATCGGTAACAGTGAGTACATTGTTTTCGGACCATAGGGAGCAACAATCGTTAAAATCGAAAAGTATTGGACAGAAATCAACAAAATTATTAATTGGAGAGGGAGCCACAATGTGAAAATATAATGGTCAAACTGATATCTGGTCCATTCGCTGTGCTTGTGATATGTAACAAATACGATGTTTTCCCCTCAGGATCTATTATTTTTGTTTTGTCCATTTTGGAATGATCTGTAGTACGAAAAACCATAAAATCGACATATGTGGTTGGAAAAAACCTGATAAATATTTGTTCACAAACACGTTTAGGTAATTTCGTTGAAAACACCACATTAGTATGTTGTTGGTATACAAATTGACAGTAACAACTATCTTTGCATTATTTTGCTTTTATGCAATAAAATGGAATATGATGCGATTAACCGATATAATATTACTGTTACTATTACCGCCATAATCTACTCGTATAACTTGACATTATTGTTGGATACGTATGATTACCAACCAACACTACCCTATTAAAACCCTTTCAGTACATGTCTGATACATATATCTACAACAATGAGCTAGTAATGATAATCACACGCTCAGTGATACATATATTTTTTTCATAACAAAATTGTACAAATTGCATTCATAGATTATTATATTGTTTTTGGCAGCTGCGTTCATTGATAGTTATCAATAAGATGCTGCTATTGTTCTAATATTTAATGACATATAATTGTTTTCTTCATACAGACCTAACTGTTTGATACAGAATATTTTTGTACCATGGCGCAAGCATCCGAGGAAAGAATTTTCCAGAATCCAGCTTTCGAGAAGTTGAAAATATTCCTAGAAAATCTCAATTATATACGAGAGACGTGCAAGTCAATTTGAGAAACTGAAATCAGTAATTCATAGCGGAAACTCAACAACCTCTGGGTGTAACCAATTTGGAAGAGCAAATTCAATACAATGTATTGTTATGTATTAGTAGTGAACAAAGCAGTAAAACCGAATAGAGATTACAAAACATCAAGAGCTATGTATGCTATAAACAATAAATCGTAGCAAAATAGCTAACAGACATAATCGTTGCTATGAACAATTTCTCACTTATTATAGTGGATACCATTTTAACATTCTTCAAGACACTCATCAGGATATGACAAAAAATTCCACTTTCCTACACAAAAATGCTCGAAATTACTAACATTAGGTGGAAACCTTTTGACTTACAAAATACACGTCTACATTCCATTCATGTTGGAAGTGTTGCCTGATTTTTCATTAAATTAAGATCTTCTTTCGAATGATTTTCACTTTTTGAAACCTTCAAAATTTTTCGTAGTTGGACATTAGCCAAGCGATATTAGAAGCTTTTGATAAGAAAGGTATCCAAATGCTAGGTGAACGATTACTTAGAAACATGCCATTGATGAGGTCTATTTATAAATATATGTACCCAGATGCTATTTCTGAATAATCTCACTCTAAATTACTTCACAAATAGTTTCATAGACATGATTTTTGCATCCTATTTCTGATGAAACTGTCGCAGATAATTGCAAATATAGATGATTAAGTATAACAATCTAAAGCAGGACTATATTTGAATATTAATGATAATGAGATTTCTGCGTGCTGTTTTTAGGTATACCAAAAGAGATCAGGAGCGAGATAAATTGGTTTTTAATGAATGTAATATAGCAAAAAAATTTGGTGGGAAGACGAAGAGTCAAATACGTTAGTTCGAAATCAGGATATTCTGGGAAAGATCATCTAGGTGAGACTAGATGTGGAAGATAACATCATTGGAACTGTCAAGATGCAAGCCATCTCATATTGTAGTACATGGAAACGGTATAATAAAGATGATGTTCACTTTGACCAACGTGAATAGTAATTCATGCAACAAGTGTGTGAAGTTGAATATGATAAAATAAATTCAAGTTTCTTGAGATACGAATTGCTGAATGACGGAAATTGTCCGAATGTTATATATACTACTTGTCCATATGCCCCTCATTCTCCGTATTTCGTCAATTATTAAGCACCCAGCAAGGGAACATGAAACATAAAATGACATTGAGACTAAAATAATTTTAATCGGTACAGGTATTGCACACAATGCCACTAGTATGAGTTCGCAGGAAAACTAAACTTCCACTAGTTTATTTAGGGGTAAGTTCGGCATGTGTGAATGCTTAGTTTACAATTATCTGCGATATGTATATTGGAGAATGACAGTAGGAAAATACTCAACAGACCCACTGAAGCCTCTTAGAAGCCAGTTCAATTTATATTTCAGTATTCGTTATTTACTATTAAAATTGAGAAAATTATAACATTCAGGAGCAGAACGGTATAGATTAATTGATATATGATTATTTTCCAGTATATTTGAATTGATAAATACGATAAGAAGAAGTCAATGCAGATAATATCGAAAGAACATTTCAAATATCAGAAGAATATGAAAGCAATAGTGATAAAATATTTACGTATGATATTTGTATAACAGAAAACGGTATTCCATCTCTACTAAAGGTGTACTTTCCATTCTATAAATATTTAATGGACCAAATAAGTGAACACTGGGGCACACTGTACAATCATATATCAAATAATAATATTTGGAGTCTCAATTGTCATTCAATTGGTTCAATACAAAAAAGCATTAAGTGTTTGTTTAGTGGAGAGTTTCATTTCCAGAAAACTATTATTATATATGATATAATAATGATCAATATATGATCTGATTCATATGATATAAAAGGCAGAGTACTCCATGCTCTATTTCTCACAATATTTACTGTCCTCAATCATTGTAATGTTACCTCCTTTTTTTTTAGTCATTATCAGTGTTTTTGTGTCGTACATCAATATAGGAATCTTACCATAGTTTTTTAAGTCCCCATTTTTATCATCTTTATGTTATGTTATGGTACTTTATAGCAATTTTTGTACTGATTGAGTGCTGCGTTTGCTGTGAACAGTTTTTTTTCTCTCATTCCTATCTTTCTATCTCCTTCATTTGTGAGGTTAGATTAGGTTATTATATTTTTCTACTTCAAATTTATGGTCCATTTCAGTTTTATTATTCATATCTCATGTACTTTGTTTTATCTCCGTTTAATTACAGTCTGACTCTTTTTTCTCTTAATGTCTGATCTAATATTTTCTCCAAGCTCAGATTCTTTTTGCTCACATTATCGGAATATGTAGTTAATTGTCCAATTGTTTATCTATCAGGCTTGTCCGAATTGAATGGTGTCTCAGATGGTGTATCGCATCGTCTGATTTTTTCTATTCATTCACGCCACTTTTTGTCTTCATTCTAAATAAGGAGTTCGACATTCTATCCGATTTTCAATTCTTTCCTACATTGACATGAGCTTTTTTTTATCGAGTCAAAAACTCACTAGATATCCATAAATAACATTCAAATGTCTACTTTAGCATCGTAATTTCATAATAGTTTACTTTGATGGATGTATAGCATCGATTACTGGCTTTTATTACAGAGATTCATACTAATATCGTCGTGTTCATTTCCATTGTTTGTCCCTTTTGTATTACTGATGGAAGTATCTTCTATGTGTTGTTGAACAATGTTATTCCTCTATCATTCATACATAGTTTTGGGTTTAATTTTCTATTTATTGTTACAATTTGGTCCCTCTCAATCTTTCAACATCGTTTCGTCTCTCCAGCTTCCAATCGCAGAGTGTAACGACGCCGTACTTCATAGCCTCCATGTTTGTATCGTCTTTTTCAGTTGTCTTACTATTTTGATTGTATCTGATTATGTTTTTGATCTCTTATAACGATGGTTGTTCATCTATATTCTGTATTTCCTATCCTTTTGTGTCCTTTGCTTCTTCTACACTGTCTGTGCTCATCTCAGTTATTCGTTTCTCATACTGCATATTCTCTACATTCTTGAATGTTCTCAAGTGTCTGTTATTTGCTAATTTTTTTCTTCATAGTAGTTATGTTGACCTTTTGTCTATATTTCTGCTGATTGACATCCCGGAAGCAAAACTCAGTGAATATGTTTTTCATTTCTCTCTATTCTCTTCATAACTATTATCATCTGTTTCAATTTCTCTATATTCACCCTCATATAGCTTTTCACTTGTTTTCATCTATTTAATTCTTGTTTTTGACTTTTTTTTGACGATATCCACTATTATTCACCCATCTATTTTTTCATGTAATATCTTTTTTGTTTTGCTACTTTTTATTCTGTCGCTTGTATCATATTTTCTTTCATTCCACTACTCTTAATCTGTTTCTTATGTTCTCATTGTTTCATGAAGTTAATGATCCTAAATACTTTCAGCACCTTCATGCCTGTATTTTCTATAATTTAATTTTTTTGGGAAAAATTTTACTTGTATATTTATGTGTTTAAATACATTTTTGATTGTCTGCTATGTTGTTGCTGTCACCATCTAGTGATTCGAGTCCGCATTGGTACTTCTATAGGTTCTCACGTCTCTATTCAGTGATTGTTCTCTCTTTTTAATCATTATATAGGCAATTATTCAATAATTTTTTGGATCCAGTGATATCGAGGTTATTTTGTGTTGACACAAATTTTCATATTTTGTACTAATTATCACCATTTGAGTCCATATCGCAAGGTTACATAGTCCATGTCCATGACCATTTTTCTTCTCATCCCACTTGAGTAAGAAAATCGCCCATAGCAATTATCACATTTCTTCTGATATTCCTTCTAATTTGTCTACTGTTTTGCCATTGAATTTATCTTTGACTTCCAATTTGCGTTTTTTTTTTCTGGCACTTACACATTCAATTATGATATATTGAACGGTTCTTATGATGTATATGAAATGTCATCTATAGGCTCAAATTTCAGTCTTTTCTATTCTATATTCCCCATCATCATTAATGCTACCTCGTAGCATCCCCAGAGTATATTGATGTGAGATTATTTTTGCTAATTTTCGAGAGATGGGTAGTTAGAATTTGAACAAATCATCATAATTGCTGACTGAACATTAAAATAAATATCAAGCTGATATAATGCGATGACTTCTTGAAGACAATGCATTCCAAATAATTATACAATAAAAGCATTTGAACGTAAAATTAGTCAATTATTAAACCTTTTGTTCTGAGTTCAGGGAACTACGCGGGCGATTTTAGTATCAGCATTACATTTCAAACAACTTGTACTCAGTAGAAACTTAATAATATGTGCGTGTTAAATTACATATATCTAATTACGGTTAGAATTTAGATAGGGATTTGATAGATGTTAAATGTTCATGAATAACCTATCGAGAGTTTGTAATATTAATAGTAGCTTAATATGAAATCGTGATTCAATAAGGTGACAAACTAATCAATAATATCTGACTTCACGCATGATCAATTGCTAATTACAGGATCATATTTAATTCGCACTGCAGCAATTTGAATCTTTAACTCTGGATAATTGGAGCTTCTGTCATATACCAACAATTCAGAAATTTTAATGCACGTTGTTCTGAATACTCTGGAAAATATTTTATTATCATGTGTTGAAGCTTCAGAAGAAGTTCAATTCTGTGGAGCATAATTATTCTCAACGTAAATTACCTATTGTAGTAGGTACTTTGCTTGGAAATTGCGATTCTATCTAGTTTCTTCTGTAAGCACATGAGTATTAAGCTGGATTTTATTCAAATTTAATAGATTGATTATTCACTGTAATAATATACAATCTATTTCTACCATGGATTTATTAATATTGAATTATTTACAGAAACAGCTGGTAAGTCACACGGTACAAAAAATGAAAAATAAAGTTAATGTAAAATATTTTGTGGTTTCTAACTATTTTTTGCTGAATAACACCTGATAATAAGGTAGTTACCCAAAATTTGGAGTTGATAATAATTAAGAAAATACGTACTTGCCGCATTTAATTTTGATGCTTCCAATAAAATGAATTCAATTTGAATATGGTTTTAATACTTTGTGGGGATATCTCTATCTTATTCATGTACTCCGGAAGAATCTTCTATGTGGCTTGGCGTATAGAGTCTGTTGTCTATTAAAACATATTTGTTTTTCAGTTCTACACTGAGAAAACAATATAATTATAGTAAATCTTGTATACTTATGTATAATATATACTGAATTTGGATACGGCGAAATATATGTAGGATTTGTTGTTACGATGTGGTATATTTGATTAATTTATTTCATGGAACTATACACGAATTGCTCAGAAATATATCTGTTCATTCCACATAAATTTAATATAATTCGCAAGAACATGTTGTATTCATTTTGATTTTATTACCATATTTATACGAAATATACCTATATTTTCATCAAAAATATTCCGATTTGGTATAAATTTAATATATTCTTGATATAAATTCACTATATATTGTTTGATAATATATGATATATTTAATATAATAATTAGGTCAGGCGTTCAATAATAAATAAGCATATATTTGTTCAAAGTGTAGTTTTTTTATTATAATGAAAAATTAATTTTATCTTACAAGTACCTAACAAAAAAATATTTATTATAAAAAAAGGCTTATCCATACTCAACCTAATCTTATAAATTTAGTTTATAATATTGCCTAAATAAGCACGTGTGGCGTTCACAGACTATTGGTGTAGATGAAGTTAAAGCCGAAATATCTGACCACGAATCATTATTGGCGGTTGCAGACGGATTAATTATAAAAATATCTTGTATGGTTAGTGCTGATGGAACTACTTCAATTTTTTTGTTCGTCTGAAAAAATTACAAACATTTATACATAAGAATCGTATGTTTGATATATGTAGCTGTAGTTGTAAATAAAGGGTGTCATTTAACCAGCGTTATAATGAACTATACTGCTCCAAATTTATTTGTACATTATTTACAAACTCTGTAAAAATTACCTCAATATAATCCTTCATTTTTTTTTTAACAAAACTTGTTGTCCGATTTTTGGAATTAATTTCTCAATCATTTTATCCGTTAAATCTTCCAGAATATCTGAGAACACACCATTCTCTGCAGATAAATGTAATTTTTTTATAAATAATTAGATAATATCAACACAGGAGCACGAAATTTGAGCTGAACAAGAAACTACTAGCTTTATAGTTTGTAATGAATGTACTTATGATAAAAACAAATACGATTTCTATCTCAAGATGCTGAGTTCCTATATCACATTACTGCTGAAAATTTATTTTAAAATTCATTTTTAAAATATAATAAACAACTTACCTTCAAAAGTTGCAATAAGGTTCTCCATACCCCATTCTCTCAACATATCTTACATATTCATGTGAATACTAATATTGAACAATAAGTATTTGATACCATAATTTATATTAAGTGCGTAAATACTTCTGATGCCAACTACACGTGAACTATACCCTGCACTTATCATGGATAGATTGACCACAGAATGACAAAGCCAAACGCCTGCCAACGTACAACCAATAACAAACCAGTGTGATCATGTTTCTTCAAAAATGTTTACCTCTAATATAGTATATTTACATGTAACTAACTGTTGCTTTGTGATGAATATGGTGAATGTATACAAAATATATGTATATTTGCCAGAAATACATCAGGCTCCGCTTGAATATCCTAATATATTACTAACAAAATATGAAATGATTGAATTATTTGCCTGAAATATTACAGCCAAATATCAATTTGTATTTCCAGTGAATTTAAAAGATTTTCTGGCATTTCAAACTTATATATATTTTCGGGAAATTGTTCTTGCGTAAATATAGTGTGAATTTACGGGAATGATTTGACATATTCAAGAGTACATGTTCATAATAACTGCAAATATAATATATTGAATATTAATACTAAACCTCCAAATATATAAATATATTTCTAATGATTATGATGTTTTTTCAGTGTAGAAAATAAAAGCGATTAGTTCGCTCTTTGTACAGTTTCAACAAAAGCCGTTATATAAAATATTGGGAATCTGTGAATATTCAAATGGTAATTCATATTAAATTAGAACAAAAGGAGATCATTTTCTAGCCTCACATAATACAATAGAAAATATTTTATTCAATTATGTTATAAACAATGAAATAAATTTTAAGTGAAAAGTTTTATAACTAGTTTCTCACAATAAAAAAGAATAAAAACACAGAGGTAGTAACAATTTCTGGAAGCTATTCATGATAAATTGATTTATTGGGTTCAGCTGTATGGCTATGTGCCTACTGTCAGCGTCTTACGTACCAGCCTCGTGTTTTGGCGAAGAAAGTGACTATAACCCAGGTAATTTCATAAGCAATACATTTTAAATAAGGCTATTTATTCAAAAAATATACCCAATTTCAAATTTCTCCACAATATTTGACTAAATTTTTCTTATTATCGGTCACTATGAAAATTTACAAGCGCAACCTATATACCTGTTATGATTATGTGATACTGTCAATGATAATGCGGCGCAGTCGATAAAGGCTTCGCTCCTAAGTCCTTTTTTATGAACTTCAAATATTTACCTTGTAGTTTCTGATATTTTATTTTATGGTTATTGCACTGTTTATCACCAAACTGAATTGTTCTTCCTGAAAGATACATTCATCTATCGCTTTACCTGATACTGAAGATGTCTCATGTATCTGAACCTAGTTTTAAACAAGCATTTTCTAAAAAAATTATATTAATTACATGTGTTTGATGTGATGCGACTGGTCATGATAGTATAATGGTTTGTAACACTAGGCTATCAGAATCACTTGGAATCCATGCACTAAATATTTAATTCTGACTTGAAAAATGTTTAAAAATTGCATCTGAATGCTTTTTGAATATTTCTGATAATGTGATTTCGGAGCTCCAATAACTGTTCAGAAATAGTTACCAGTATATAATTTGTTGTCTTCAGTAAATATAAATTGGAACTAACAATCAGGATAAGTCTGCTTTATTATTATCAATGAAGATAAATGGAGGAAATATAGGATTGTCGAGACGTCAATTCTTCATAAATAATAACAGCTTGATAAAATTATAGTAATTCAATATAAAAAAAAAGGTCTACGATGTCAGTAATCCACACCCCCGATATATTATTTATCAAGAAAGAAAAGCAATTGCAAGGGAGAATTTTTTTTTTCAGATTAATGATCAATTATTTTTCTCATTTTATTTCACGTTCGCAAGGGCTACCATTGCTACCACCATTAAAACACGTGCTGCTATCAAATTGCGTGTTCTGAATCAATGTTGGTAACAAGCAATTGTCTTTTATTAATTTGTCGTGAGCTGTCGACTTCTCATTTAATGTTCTAGACTAGGAATCCGTAACAAAAAAACCGGCGCGATGTGTTCCCATCATCTGCCAATCTGAGTATTAGTAGATTTTTCATTTTTCAGTCGATTGAGGCCATTTCCATTTTTTTCTGCGTGAACACTTAAAATGAAAACTTCATTCGGAAATTTATACATCTTTGACGAGACGCCCGCGCACAAAATTAATACAACTTTGACGAAACGCCTACGCAAAAAATGTCTGCCGCTTTTCTGTTCTCAACTTCTGCAATAAAAATATATCTATGATGCGTTAGCAGACAGGAATTAATTGTTCTTTGAGCCCAATTCCTTCTCGCATTTTGACATGCAATGTGCGAGGCTTGGTGTTTGTAAAATGGGAACTTGTTCAAAGACTGCTGATTCTTTACAATTTCCAAATAAAGTAGAGTATCCACCTAAAAATCTTGGAAATGGCCTCAATCAACTGAAAAATCTAGAAGTTACTAATACTCAAATTAGCAGACGGGAACAAATCGCGCAAGTTTTTCTGTTACAAGTCCCTAGTCTATTTTGTGCATTTGTTCTTCAAGCAGAGCTGTTGGTTCTTTATAAGTGTCAAAGTATGCAATTCGGTGGTATCAAAAAAAATCTGACGTGAACATCACGTGACTTACTGGTGCATCATTGGATATATACATATAATACGATGTGATTTTGTGTTTGATCGTATATATCATTGGATATGTATAATCAAATACAAAATCTTATCGTTCCACAGTTAATCGTTTTGGATTTACTAAAGAGATTCTAAAAATCTGTCAATTAAAATGCGCTTTCAGCCAAGTCGGTTGCTATGGAAACAGTAGGCCATTATTCTTATACTACAACATTCCTAAGTGAATACTGATTCCCAAAATTCTACGACTACCAACAGATCTGAATTTATGCGCAAAATTAAAAAATAAAATCTAACTGAAGTGTTCTTCTGGTTTAGTCTATTGTTATGAAAATAGTAGGCAATCATTCAGATGCTACAGCAGACTGTAATACAAAATTTCAATATTCTACACCTGATCGTTTCAAATTTATACGAAAAATTCCAAAAGATTGTCAAGTAAAGTGCACTTTCGGCTTGGTGGATCTCAAAAAAAATAGAATATGAGCATCTAGACGGTATAGTTGTCCTAAATACTGAATTCTAACATTCTACATCCAATCGTTTTGGATTTATGCGGAAAATTCAAAAATTGTTCCGAATAAAGTGTTCATCCGGTTCAGTCGATGGCAATCATATTGCAGGGTGTAAAACTAGATATTATAAGAATGCCTAATACAGAATTTTTATATTCTACGACTGATTCTTTAGAATTTAGGCGGAAAATTCAAAAAGTCTGTCATATAAAGTGCACTTCCGGCTCAGCCGATTGTTACAAGAATAGAAAATGACCATTTAGATGCTACAGCAATTTAAAATGCTGAGTTCCAGTATCCTAATTCAAAAAAAGTGTCAAATAAAGTGCACTTTCGGTTCAGCCGATCGCAGTCCTAATGCAAGATGTACAAAAAGATGTTATCAAGATGGCGGATCATTCTATATTTATGTAAGAAATTCAAAAAAAGTTTCAGGTAAAGTGCACTTCTGACCTGGCCGATTCTTACAAAAATAGCAGATAACCATTGTGATACAACATCAAATTTAAATACTTAATTTCAATATCCAACGGTTGATCATTCTGGATTTATAAGAAGAATTCGAAAAAAGTTTCAAGTAAAGTGCACTTCCGGTACACACGATTGGAACCATAATGCGAGGTGCACAACTAGACCCTATATCAGTTTCAAATACAAAATTTCAACATTATTCGTTGAACCAGTTTTGTGATTTGCAAGTTACGCACGCACGCACGTACGGACATACGTACCGACATCAAGCCAAAAATAGTCAAAATGGATTCAGGGATGCTCCAAACGAATATTTCCATCAAAATCTTGATAGGTGAATTTTGTCGGTTTCACAATACTTACTTGTTACTTTGTACAAGTAAAAATGATTAGGAGAAATTTGAAGCCCAACATTAGGTATATCTGTCACAGACCCGTTGTGTAGATTATTTTTTTATTTTTGTTAGCTAGTGCTAAGTCGTGTGTTTCTGTTTTGTTCTGGCATATACCATTTGAGATAGTGGAAAAAATGTACGTAAATGCATCATGACATCCGGACAACAATTTTAGTGACTCAACAATCCCGTCATCAGATAGTCGTCCTTATGTTGTAAGACAACTTGATACTCTTTTCATAGAGATACTTCTTTCTCAGTTTTGGTCCCATCTGGACCATCTTCAGGAGTGAGAAGATTTTTTGAGTTCACAATTAAACAGCATACGTTCAATAGAAACATATTGAGTTAATTTCAATACAAACTGAACAATCGAAGTAATCGACCGCTATTAAGGTCTAAAGCCCGCTAGACACGATACAATATATCATCATGTTTCTCATACTGAATTCAAAATGATAATTTCTCTGGTGACTCATGGATAGAATAAAACTCATTTCTAATTTCGTAGGTATATACGATCCAATTTTTCTCGTATAGAAAAATGACGTACGCATGCACAAGCGGAAATATCCAAATGTCAAGTTGTTTTCAACCTAAAAATAAAGACGATGGATGAATTTTACGCTACTTGCGGAATTATTGTTACCACATTAGTTATGGGTTGCATCATCAAAAAACGGAACAAAGTGAGTAAAAGACGTTGCAAACGTTTAATCTAGACGAAACCGTGGATAGACAGACGAGAGGCCAGCCGGGGCACTCTAAATATGCTTGAAAAATAATTATTACAAGAAGATAAAGATGCATATTGAAATTTCATTCCTCAAATTCGCAAATTCAGTTTTAATGTCTGCTATGGTGGTATTTGGCCGCGATTATTTTAAACGTGTGATTATGCCAGTAAGTGCCTTATTTTTGGCTGCATTATTATGATTTAATGGATTTTTTACATACTAATCAAGTAGTTATTCAGTTTGAATATGAGACCAAGACATTCTAAAAGTATTCAAAATTTCAATTTTATTGTAATAATTATATTCAAATTGAATTATTCATCTGATTCTAGTTCTAATTAAGCGATCACAATAGACAACAGACAAACTGTCAGAATGGCGCCAACGGCATTTAAATGTACTTTCACTAATATCGGTCCAATATTTTTGGTCCGTACGATTAAAATCATATGATATTCAAAATCACATGATATATCGGATGAAAAGTATGTAGTACAAGATACAATAAATTTCATATCGAAATTAAAGTGATAAAAAGAATGAATTCTTGGTTCGTGTATTACGGGCTTAAGACTTGAGGTACATTCACAACTAAATTTGAGCATAGCACAATTTCATGCTAGCTCTGAATTCAGAGCTAAGCGTTTGAGCTAGTAATCATTCATAACCAAAATTTGTAGTTCACACACTTTAGGCTCGAATTACAATGTTTGCAATGTACTTTTCACGCTAGAGTAAGGCTTCTACGATGAATATAAAATAATAGGGATTTTCTCCAGAAAATGGCATATTGTGTAAAACACCTGAAATGCTTAAATTATGGAATAGACGAAAATCAAACTCATTATTTCGTCATAAGGTCATTCAGCACCATCAATATTGCGCAGCAATTATTAACTACGCTCAATGAGCGTTTTTGATCTCTAGATATGACATAATATACAGAAATAGAGAAATTGCTTATAATAAAAGTAAAGTATATTTGCTCAGTTTCTTATTGAATTATGAAATGAATTTTTATTTCCACATACACTTTTATCGAGTAAATTTACATAAATGTTACACAAATGGTATATAAACAAAAAAAGAAAGAAATACAATTCTGCAAATAGTAAAATCTATTCATTATAAAATTCCAGTAGTAAATATTTTACTATGCTAGGAGTTATTTCATTTTTAATAAAAAGCGAGACATGTGAAATCAATTTATGTTTTATCTATATCAGATTGAAGAGTATTAAATTCATATTCGTACGAGTTCTGAATATTTGATGATGATATTCAAAATTTATGCTTCCACACATTCTATAAAGTGAAAATCCCAATTAAATATGAAAAGCTACTTAGAAAAATTCTAATGTCAATCCGTAATGCCAAAGAGCGATATACATTAATATTTCATGGCGTGGCTGTGAAGTATTATAATTTTTTTCAATAACGCCGAGGGATTTAAGGTAGAATGGGTCGCGCAAAAGTTAATTGCGAATCAATTGAGGAGCGTTTCCAATTCTACCTCAGGATTTATAAATCAATAAATGAATATTTACTCTTTGATGATGCACAAACACAATTTATAGCAATTATTTGGGGTTCTCTGCAGAATGCGAATGTTTTTCCGGAATAAATGCGTTAAGAATGATTTTTGTAGACATCACGCGTTACGATACATCAAGATCCTGATTATTTGAGCCAAAAATGAAAAACATGTCAGCTAACTGAATACATTTCGCCATTTAATCTGCACTAATATATCTGTAATAAGTTTTAATGCAAAATTGTTTGAAAAATAGATAATTGATAACCGGATCCATACTAGTGCAATTGAGAGCAACAAAAAAGTTGAATAGAAAAAGAAAAGTAGTTTGATCGAGCGAAAGAATAGGCAGAGAATTAAGTAAGAAGTTCGCTCATGCGCTGCAATGTATTCTTTGAATTCAAAGCTCTACTTACAATAATACAAGGTTATTAAGTTTTCCATAGAGTTCTGCAGTATTGTCTTTTTTTAAATTTCATTAAAAATAACCTAAAATGAAACATTGGTCTCCCAAATAAGTTTCACTTGTAGAGCATACACTGTGTTTAGCGCAAACTTTCTTAATGTTATAATTCAGTTGCTATTGAACCTGCACTGAGCGAATATTTTCTATTGAATTTTTGATCTGATACATTGGATCTTGTTTGATTTATTTGTTTTTCTAATTGATTATTCAACTTATGTAGGTTGAAAAATCACCGTATTGATTTTAATTTAATCTTGTTCTGTTGATCAAGTTGTCATTAATCGAAGTGCAGGCATATCGCAAATCTCTTCAATACGTCCGATGTTACTTCTACTGACTGGATCAATATTAGTTGTAAAAAATTACTTCAAGCTTTCATATCTCTAGTGACGTAGACAAAATGACAGTAATTCTTTCTTCAAGCGTCACGCAACAGTTTTTAGTGATTGCTTATATGATGTGGGGAAACGAAATGGCGAGAAATACGCCATTCAATTTCTGTCCAGCGATTTATTTATAAAAACGTTTCATGTTTTCTTTGTTCCGTTCTCATCCGTCTTCTAATTTGGAACGGAAGCGGAATATCACATTTTCTTATCTGAATAATATCTTGATTTTTCTATTTCTTTTTAGAATATTGAAACTATATACCCACAAAGTAGCTATTTACCGTACAGAAAAAGGAGCTGGATCACAGAAACTTGATCTTCTGTTCATTCGGATAAATATTGGAATATGTTTCTGGCACCACCCTCAAGTTTTTCTTTTGTCTTTAAGGTATTTTTTGAGAACCTGAAGAATCAGAATGAAAAATTGTTTCTTCAATCTTACATAATTGTATATACTAAATTTCGATGGAATATATCATTACAGTGATTTTTAGTTGTCTGATCGGCATGATTGGATCACACGTCCACAGTTATAGCCGCTCAAATATTTCTTCGCCTGGATTTCGACCTTAAAACTTTGGATGATTATCATATAACAAGAATCGAATATGTAATGAATGCATGATATTATTCGAAATATTCCAAGTCTCATATAGATTTACATTTTGAAATGTCACAAGAGGCGCTGAATAGAGCTAATTTTATTAACAAATCGACTCCTTTCCACTGACTGATAAGGACATATGTGTAACTCAAATAATGATCCGAATATTTATCTCGTTTATCATTTATAATTGACAATCTCAGATTGTCGTGCACGTACAGAAAATGGAATAATAAAATTTCGTGAGCTTTTGACAGAAGTTAGATGTAATATCCTAGATATTAAATTTCTTTAATTAAATATGAAATATACATAATTCAAATTCAGTAATTCAATTCAGAAATAGTTTTCCATTTCCATACGTCATATAATTTTCTGAGGGAGTCATGAATTTAGTTACAGAATGAGTTTCATTAATGTTTGAAATATATTTTCCTTAGTATAAGAATTGAATTTTTATCCACCATAAATTTTACGATATAAGTTATATTACTTGTTTAACTAGATTTTATAGGCCAATTATGTTCATTTGTATTGGAATGGCTGCAGATAAAAGAGTAATCCAGACAAAGAGAAATAAAAAGAATTACCCATAACTACGGTTCTGAAACTGCAGAAATACACAATTCATTTGTTCCTTGTTCGTTAATAATACATAAATCAGAAATTATTATCCTTCACAAAAAAAAGACATCTAACATTAAACACCGTATTAGAATTTTGAACGGATGTATTGCAACAGAAAGAGATTAAAATAGGTATCAGTTCGACATTGAATTAGGTATGATTGGAAATATTGATCATTAGGACCAAAGAATTCCTGAAGTCCTGAGTAATAGATATGAAAAATATATTTTACAGAAAAGTCTTTCATTATTGTCTTGAAATGCATTAATACATTGGAATGTGAACAACGATCAACCTACTATTAGAACATCGAGAAAAATAAAAATTACATGATTGATTGAATATAACCAAAATTTTATAATGTCTGACTTATTTCATTTGGTATAACAAAGCTGAAATCCAAAGCTTTCTAGACACGATAAGAAACAGGAATTGAAGACCGATGATTGTAAATGTGCCTAGCTAGCAAAAAATGCCAATTCTTTTTCAGATACAAATCCATATCAATAACATCGGATTAATCATATCCTGATAAAAGATTCAAGTAGTAATTGTCAGAATCAAGACAGAAGATTCAGAAGAAAAAATTTTAATGTCTCTGATGTTTTGCTTTTCATTCAACCATTCTCACGGAGAGGTAAGCGTGGATCATTCATGAGATAACAATAACTGGATTATGAGCCGTCCGTTGAGCCCATTTGATTGAAAGTAAACTCGAGAAACATTTCGAATGAAGTTATTATTCAACATGAAAATGAATGATACAGAACGTTGTCAAGACGAATACCTGTAGAGCGACTTATTTAGGAATGTTTTTCAATTGATTTCACGAATGCATTATGATTCAATTATTGTTATTCGATGAATGATTCACGATCAGTCTAATTTGAAGAGAGTAAATATTACCAACAATTTTAATTACGAACTACAATTATGTACCTAAATTAATTTCGAAACGAATATATGATTTAAATTGACTACATCAGCAAGAATAAACGATTTAGTGATTATTGACATACTGCAAAGAAAACTGGTTAACATGAAACCAAGTTTGTTGTTTATATTGAACATATGGAAAATGGCTTATATTCGATGTGAAATTGCAAATTGGGTGTTAGAGTTCATGCTCTTATTGGCAATGATAAGTTTTCCGTATTTATTCAAATTATCTAGTTCATGTATTTCGTTTGAGAGCGTGTTTGAAATTTCTTTGATCTGGGTTTTAACAGTCTTCGAGTTTCGTGACAAAGTTCCTTTAAGCTTGGGGTGGTAAGGCAGAAAACAGCCCTCCTCTCTTCCTCCTCTTAAGAATTAACGTCGGCGACAATATTGTTGTTTAAGACAGCGTGATTTTCGATACATACATACAAAGCTACTAATTATTTTATAAGCTTTAAGAGGCCTTTCTCACTGACACAAACCAAATTAAGATTTGGTAGTGCAAAGAAGGAGATAAGAAAAAATGTGCCGAACGTTTTCTCAGTCAGTAGTAAGCATTCGATATACTGATTGTGGGATGTGGATTGTAGATAGTGAATTGTGGATTGTGGATTGTGAATTGTGCACTATCAACATCAGACAAGCCTTTTTCACATGTTGTTTTTTCTAAAAGTGAATTGTATTTCACTCCAAAATATAATTTCTATAACACTACAAATGCAACAAAACTGAGCATCATTTATGAAGAGCGGAGCTGTTTTTGTTCTCTATTTTGTTACTAGGCTCGCCCTGGACCAAGTAAATGGAATATTTCCTTTTAATATGGTGACGAGAGTTTCAAGCAACAAGAGATTGGAAAAAATGTTGAAGAGCCAGCTGAGTCGCGAAAATCAAAATATTTCATCATGATATTGTCGAGATAATCTTAAATCTATATTAATTCCCACTGATACTTTTTCGTTACATTAAGGTTACTTTCAAATCTCGTCAAAGCGTAAAAGAGGCAACAAAGAGAAGAATTTTCGAAATATTTGTGATTTCCAGTTTCCATGTAGAATTTGTTCAGAAAATTATTGTTCCGATACATTTCTGTTTTTTCACGTTATTTTAGTGGAAACGCAATTTATACAGCCTGTAGTCCGATGGTACTTTCCGAAAAACAAAAGAGAAATAAAAATAATGGTTTCGATAATGTGATCATTTCAAAAAGTACAACTTATGAGATAATCCCCTGGCACACAAGTGCTATTTGTTTAATACTGGATTCTGATAATTTTTTTTTTTTTTATCAATAACTACGCGTTATGTTCGCATTTCCTAAAGAATATTCCAATTTAATTCAAATTTACTCTCCCCAATAAAGTTGTGACGTAAAGACGCACGTACGTGTTGAAGAGACAATAAAAATAAAAATATCAAGTCAAATTGTTCCTGATGCTAACAGTTTTGAATATTTTCATTTACAATTTGAATAATTACCAAGGTTGACTGATCCAATTGGATGAGTAACAAAAAAAACGAATGATTGAATAATAATATTGATATCATCTACTTGTTAGCATTTCCAGTTTTAAACAGTCTCCCGGTTCTCACATAAATTGAATATATAGAATTTTTTGTTGAATATCAGTAAATATGAAATACCAATGTTTCTATCAAATATTTGAGAGAAATATTTATGTTTAAAAAATATAAATAATAGTTGTACAATACTCTCCCAAATAAAATTGGAATATGAAATATGAATATTTATTGTTATTAAAAATTAAAAATATATATTTTCAATGACAAATCACTCATGCATTGTGATGGAATGCATGGACTTGTGTATGAATTGCATTGAGGTTTTTTCAATTTGATGAGAGTACAGTATTGATTAGGTTCAAAAAATAGTGTATGATAATGTCTAAAATGCAAAAATAACAACTCAATTTGATTTTGATATGATGACCTTAACGTTCAAAACAATTCAATTAGAGTCCATCCTTCATTCAAATCTCAGGATTCAATGATTCGACGATCAAGCCTAGTGACAATAACTTGTCTACCATTTAGGCTTTTTATTAGTACATGAAAAGAAGTTACTGAAGAAGTGAGGAGCTTGTTATGTGCATATTCTATTATTGGTATTCTCCTCACGATGCGGGGTGTAGGTTACATACTTGCTTTCTATGTATAAAAACTATACCGGAACCTTGAAGACATCTTGGGGTTGGAATCGATTGTGATTTAGTAACTGTGACAGTGATACTAGCGATTGAGAGATAGTGCGTGAAAGAGGATGTAAAGAAACGGTTGCGCGAAAAATATAAAAAAGAGTACTAAAAGAGAAGGTTTGGCTTGTTGAAGGTCACATTGCGCGGTAGGTTTTTTATCATTTTTTTATTCTTGATATGATTGATAAATAGCAAAAATGAATACATATACAAGGTATTTTGAAGAAACAACAAGAATTTGAAGTTTTCTAAAGACAAAAATATTTAACCGTCCACATCAATGCTATCTCCTTCAAAATGGTACCCAATAGATATTATATAATTTTGTGAGTGATTTTTTCAATCACCAAGCATTTCTGGAATTCAATTTTTGGGGTAGCATCTAACCTCCTCAACGATGCACTCTCAATTTCATCTGTACTTGCGGAACAACGGATCTCCAGAATCCTCTTTATTTTTGAGCACAAAAAAAATTATGCGGAGTCATGCTTGGCAAATATGGGGCCAGGAGCATCATCACAGTGTTGTTCTCGCTCAAGAATTCTCGAACTTTTCAATGATGTGTGACTATTATTGTAGTTTAAAGGCCATGTTTTTTCTTTCGTCATGAATCAGAATTACTCCACGCAGATTGGCTCACACATGTGGGAGTACTCTATATTGATCTTTAGACCTTGTGGTAAGAACTTATGATGCACTACGGCGTTAAAATCGAAAACACAGTGAGCATGATCTTCAGATTCAATCGCACTTGTCGAGCCTTTTTTTGATCTCTGGTGATTTAGAATGTATGCCCTGGTACGACTGAACCTTAATTTATAAGTTTCATCACAAGTTAGGACATGTTTAAGTAGTTTTGCATCGTTATTGAGTTCATTAAGCGACTCCTGAGCAACTTCTATTTGTCGCTGTTTCATTCGAAGTTCAACAATTTTGGTACAAATGCTGCTGCCACAAGTTTCATAATCATTTATTCTCATTGGTTGTTGATGGACTGGGGCGTCCAGCATTCTTGAGAAAGCCTATACCATTCGTAGCCACTATCTTGCTCGTAGAAGACTCACCAAAAGCATAATTCACCATTTTTACAACTTTGCTGCACCTCATTTCATTCTTATAGCAAAATTTGACGCCAACTCCCTGAATTTTTCGAGCAAATAAATAATTGCTGACCAAGGCACATGTAACCTCTCTAACATTCGGTTTGACTAACAATGCTTTGAAAGTTTTCAGACATGTTTATCTACACATTCATCATCAGAATCATCAAAGGTATGGTAGTTGGTGTTGCACAGAATGTAGTCAAGTTGTAACTGGTGCTTTGATAATCTTTAAGTTATCTTTATATACATGGTTTGATGAAAAATTTATGGTATCTATCTGGGAGAGAAATTTATGATAAAACTGCTCTCCAATATGCAACAAAAAAATATTCAAAATTCATAACGAGAATTCAAGTATTCGACTATACAATTTTTCATCAATCATGAATGGAACAATACAAATTAAATAGAAAAAACTCGAACATAACGAGCCACTATACTCTCGAAATGGAATGATTCAGTTTGAAAAGCTTTCAAGTGATCTGTACAATTGTGAATCTCCAAATTCTGCGAAGCTTGCTTGAAAATAATATTTTATGATGGTGGTTCTAGGCTGCGAATTGTTTTCGAGGTTTTCCCGATCGATTGTTCGTGCGCTTCCCGTTTCCGGCTTGGTTCGAATCTCTTGTTATACAAACAACGTCTCGGATTTACTGTTCAATGTTCAGCGATAGACGTTTAGAAAACTGCAGTGTTCCGCGGTTCCGACAAACCGGATACTATATTAAATGTAGAATGATTAACATGCGATATAACATATCATCCAGGAAATTTGATTATAGTAGGGCTTATTAAGATAGAGAATATAGAAATATAGAGTTTCAAAGACTTTCATTAAAAGTCAGGTTTTTGAAAGGATGAGGACACAATTTGATTTATTATTCTACGGAATAAAATCAATGCGTAACTGTTTGTCTGGATTTTTTCTTCGATAATTTGGGACAATGACGAATTTAGGCCAAATCGTAAAAATTGTTCAGATAAGAGTGGATGCGCAAGGGAAAATTAAATAAAAATAATGATAATAATGGAAAGTATGAAGCATTCTTGGTAGTTCATCTCATTTAAATTTCTTAATAATACTTTATGTAGCAGCTGAAAATACGATGACATGAATTTCAATATTTTATGCTCTGGGAAGTAGAACAAGAGGTTATAGTTTCAAAAGAGAATCAAGCAATACAAAATTAGAATAGAGATTTAAACTATGCAATAATTGAAAAGTTTTAATGCAGATTGAAGGACTCAAATATGGATTAGGAAAAAATTTTTTTAGGTATTGCAGTCCAATTAATTTTATTTATGTTGCTATTCAATTTTGGACGTTTCGGATGTGCACCCATCCATCTTCAGCATTCTGCAATGATGTTAATGATCCATGAAACAATATTAAATAGGATGATTATGAAAAAATGATGAAACATGTGCCACAATATTCAAGATGATGCTACAACTGATTCTTGATTCTCAACAATATCATAAAATTAGTGATGAATAAGTACAATAAAAGTGTGATAAAACTCAAATTTGGTCACATGTGATCTCGAAATTTGGATCACGAAATTTTATACTGTTAGTAAAGAAACAAAATACAAAAGTAATTGTGAGCACTACAAACCAAGTTACAATGTTAACATTTAAATTTTGTATCAAGAAAAATCGTTCGAATGGTCAACTCATCAGAATTTATCTTGGAAGTTGAAGTTGTATTCGATAAATAATAACACTGTCAGAATATAAACGGTCGACTTTTAAAACGGTTTTTCCACTTCTAGTGAAACTGAGTTTCAAAAGTTTTGTAAATAGACTATTCAAATCTTTACAGCTAACTTCATGTTTATATATTTTTCCATTCACCCCACTGTTGAAAAGTTTTTCTCTTACTGATCCCTAGTGACTACAACATGTTTGAAGGGTCTTTCTTCCATTTCTGAAGTACACCCCGAGGGAAAAAATTTGTATTAACATTGTAATTAACTGTTAACGTTAACAAATTTAATTTGTATTGTCTGGAACGATGGAGAAAGCAAATATTTTTTCAAGGGACCACGTAATTTAATGAACTCTAATACAAAAATAGATCACTCCGTTACTGAATATTTTGCATCCATCCCTTACAATATAGATATGTTGCCTACAGTTAAGTGAATGACTCAATTTTTTTTTAATACTAGAAAATACATATAAATAAACTCCAGTCAAGGGCAAGTTTAATTTGTGAATTCAGCAGGCAAAATGGAGGAGATTTTTTTGAGTTGCTCCAGATGCTACCCACTCGATATGAAAATTTTATGATTCCAGATGTATCAACTTCAGAACATCAGAACTTATGTTCAAATATTCATTAACCTGTCAAGTTGTAAATAATGAAAAGTCTGCCTAATCCAGGAGAAAAAAAGTAATGATGAATGAGCCCTGAATTCAAATTGGAAGTGATAACGTCTCAAACAGGATGAGCATGCGCAGTTATCGGAAATATACATGGTGCAAGAGAGGTAGAATTAGCCTTCTCTTCAAAGCTTGATTTGTCAATGAAAAGGGTTAGTATTATATGTTTATGTACTGCACATGTAGTCTATCCACACTATGAATTTTCCTCAGTCGTAGATACACAGGTTTGTCCAGATTCTCATCTGTCAGCATTGATTTATGAATAAAGGATTTGGATTCATGTGATGCTTTTATATAAGCAATAAAAAAGGCAGGTAAGAAGCAATGAACTAAAAATGAGTTTAAGTGTAGCGTTTCTGAGAAAGGTAGCTTTAGGTAGGTAGCTATCACCGCGCTATATTATCAGCAAAGATAAACAATTTGGTTTAATGAATGGTGTGTCTAAATCACACCACAGTTTAAATTCTGAAACTTCATTCTCATTTTGGATTCCAGTTGCACGTTGTACTTCGCAGCTGCAATGGACTTTACAGAGCAGAAACTAACATTAAATCAGACAAAGATAATATTAACTTTTCCATTGAGGTAAGCGGTGTTTTCCATCCTTGTTTGTGTTTATCCCTAGGAATAATTAATTAGCAGTAAAGAAAATAATTAAATTGTATTAGTATACCTTTACTAATCGTCGTCGTAAAATGATGAAACTGTTTAACATTCATCAATTTATTATATTTGAATAGGTTTAAATATAATTTATTCTGCATATTATATATTGTTATTTGTTTTAAAATATTCATACGGGAAACATTAATAAAGAGAAAATAATACCCTTTGTCACACATTATTTATTATATGCGTCTCGGTTGAATGATTAAACGATTTCCTCAAAATGAGAACATTGAAAACCGTGGAAAATAAATTTTCAGGTCACAGATCACATCTTACAACGTTATTTACATTTTTCACTTGCGCTCTGCAACCCACTGTATGCGAAAACTATTCTGATCGAAAGGAAAGATTTCAGCTCTTCACATGAGACTTTTATCTAGAAATATCACGCGTAGCATACAATAACACCTTCAGCTGCAGTGTGCTCTTCAACCGGCGAGGAAATCGGTGAGAAAATATCTTTTGTTCGTCGTTTGCAATTTTCGCACTGTATCTAAAAATATGATCATAAGTCTTTCATGATATTTGATATATTGAAATTGGATCATTCAATAAGTCCATCATGTGTTGTATTCATATTTTTATTACGTCCTAAGATTTCTACTTTGGCTACAATGAATCCCCTCAGGTAGTTATTAATTTGAAGTTCAGAGAAATTTTGATGCTCATTTGTCTATATTTAAATCGATGTTCGATATTGAAGGTATTCCATCTCATCGTACCTCGTATTAAGTTCCATAAGTCAAAGTTTGAAAGTTAAACTGCAGTCTTCGAGCGATTATAGTGCATAGACGTGTGATCTTATTGTCATATACCGTTAATGGAAGATATTGGGATCAAATTAGTGATACAGACACATGTCATAGAATTGGATTTTCAAGTGCGAAGCTATAGAAAATTCGGCTCTGAATTACAGAAAATATTGGTAGCGAGTTAGAGGTATTTCTTTAAAAAATATTAGTGAGATCTTGAGATGGTCTTGAATTATTATATGTGCTTCTTCCTCTTAGTAGCCTCTATAATGTATTAAATAAAACTTCCTTCAAATCTTCAACACTGTTCTAAAATCTAAACAGACGAAAACTGTATCGTGTGACACCGCTGAAAATGTAATTTTTGGAGGATCAGATATTCTACCCGATAAAATCTAATTTATAAGTTAATTCAAGGTTCTTAATTCCGAAGATGTATTTTGGATTTAGAGTATTGTGGAGAATACGCCAACTTGATCTTGACTGAATTTGTTTTGTACCAATTCAGCTTTACCAACTATATTTGAGAAGTATGGGGAGTAAATATCTGTCTTTGGATCGATATAGAAGTCTCAAAAAGTTGTTCGCCTTCCCTTTGTTAGTCATCCTAAAATTTCATGCTTTTTCAACCAGAATAATAGATGTGAGCATTCAAATCAATAACAATAACTGATGATTGAGATCTTTTCATTATTCATATGCAATAATGAATAAGTGTCATATTATCAAGCTCAAATTTCAAAACCATTATCTCGAATCCGGATTCTTCATGAAAAATTCATCCAGTTTTACGAAAAATTTAGTTTTTCATACATTTTGCATCTCAATCCTTACGTTTTTTAATATTATAATGTTTGTCGTCCAACACTAGTTCATGAATAAACATTTGGTTTAGACCTTATTAATAATGAACTTCAGACCCCAATTTGAAGATTCTTAGTTTTGCAAAAAGTGAGGTCAGTACTGAATCACAAGCCGTAGGCCTTGAAAAACTTGGATACGTTTTTGATCGGCTTGCATCTGACGATGCCAGATGTCCACAAGTGGGACATATAATTCAATGTCAAATATGGTGACAAATATTTTCTTGAATTTTCAATCATTTGGATTGGAATACCCACAAAACCGAACGTCAGAGTATTTTTGTTATGATTCTAACATGATGTATAAGAATTAACAGTTTCTTGTGCTTTCATCCCAACCAATTGTGCTTAAACTATCAGAAAAATGTGTGTTTCCCACGTGATTCTCTATAGACTACATGGTCAATATGTAATCTAAAAAACGAGAACCACACATTAGATCATTCTCAAAAACTTGAATTGTTTGATGATGATCGTTGAAATAAAAAGACCACTCTGAATGATGTATTGGTATAAAATGAAGACTTATTTGCTCCACTTGTTAATCATGATCAATACAAAACCAGATCATGTATAAAAGGGAAGAAATATATCAGATGCACTAAAACAATTCCTAATCTGTCCAGCATTTCGCCAGCAATGCTCTGTAGGAGATTTCGTAAGAGGTTGTTCGAGGGGAAAGCAGAAACTTGTTACTTTTGTCATTATTTATTAGAAAACACTTTCAGAATCGTGAGGAGTCTCTTATTTGTTTTGAAGAATTGAATTATTGATGTTCGACTCTTGTTATCTGACGAAAACTTATAACAGGCAGTGAATTCGTCTGTCTTTATTCAACAAACAGCTTTGAAGAAATGATTGAAGTTTTTGATTAGCATATTATTGAGGGTAGAACTTTTTTCAATTATAACCAACTTTAAACCGTTGCTTTGGTTGCATGTACTTTGAAATATGACAAAGAAGATTTTCATTCGTTTATTTGGAGTCTATTCCTGGACAGGACCCTGGAAAAAGAATAATGTACTCGATACATCTATGGGGGCATTTCCGAGTATAATTTGTTTATTTATATAATGGAGTTAAGTTCACTTCAAGTCAACAAATGGGATAATGAATACATCTGTCATTGCAGTCGATAATATCTGTTCACTGTCTGTTAAGATTAGTTACATCAAATGTAATGTTTATGCACATGTATTCAGATCTCCCATGAGTAGGTGATCAATCAATAGAATTTAATACTAATATGCCAGTTCACCGTCATGAAAGGTGAATTATATCTCCTGTTATATACAGCGTGTTAAAAAAGGGTGATACATTTCTATGACATATATATTTCGACTTGCTGATTCACAATCAAAAAGAATCTTTGCAAAATTCGCAAAATTATGGGAGTGCTCCAAGAAGGGTACATTTCTAGTGCCACTGATTGACACAAAATTTCTAATGAAGTTGAATATTTTAACCACATTTTTATCGTTGAATAACAAATTAATTATTTTATTCTGGCGTTTTGTAATAATAACTACACTGTCACCGATAATAAAATTGAGTAGTTGAACATTGGTGTGGCTTCTTTATTACGTGGTTGGAATACTTATTATCAGCTCCATTAGGAATTTTGTGTCGACCAGTGGCACTAGAAATGTACTCTTCTTGAAGAACTCCCATAATTTTGCGAATTAAAAAAAAATTCTTTCTGATTGTGAATCAGCACATCGAAATGTATATGCTATAAAAGAATTTTACTGTTTTTGTCAACATTCTGTATACGAAGAGATTCAGAAACTCTTATACTGTCAAAATTCGAATAATATCCATTACTATCTGATATCTAGATATGTAGCCACGAAATCGTGTCTTTTCTTGCACATAATAATAATGATAGAAGTTCAGATTTTAGTGCAGAAAAAGTCAAGAGTTATAATACAGTATGGACTTTTGTTTTTTCCCAGTTTACTTTCCAGGAATCATTTCATTCTCGAAACTACTAATGAGTTTGCACGATAACTACCTCAAATATGTGATAAAGTTATACCCTGGAGAGGAAACTACAATATTGATAGAAAATTATTGTGAAGACATAATTGAAACACTCCATAAATTGAATGAATATTACATCTATTTTATCTACAGACTGCTCATTAATACCAAGAATCGAAAGACAAAATCTCATGGGAAATGTAATAACTATAATTAAAAATATCAGATGATCACTACTCGTGGTATAGCTCGTTACACAGTCATTAGCAAATGAATTAGATGATTAGGTATTAATACACATCGTAAAACTCGAATATCAACTCCCTAAATCCCAAATAAATACATAATGTAGTCATTATGAAATTTGGGAGTATAATTTTAATGTTCTAGAGACTTATATGACGATGTTAGAATTCCTAAAGGACTTGATAAATATCTTGTTCGGCGCTCACTTCGTCAAGCACCTTCTATCATAATTAAGTTTTTTATTATCACGACAAGAACAAATTAAATTTTATTTGCTGGTCTTTTTCGTGTCGGTATGTAGAGAGATAATTCTTTTTGTGAGATGAATGTAAACTGAATTCTAACATTAAAATTTATATTAGACTCTTCTTCAAATCCGCAAGTAGAATGCAATCAAATTAAAACTGAATAAAATAACTTTGGTTACCTAGCAGTTGCATTTCTTCAGATTCCCAAGGATAAAATTTTTCTCACTGAAACTACATACAGGCATTGTCAATGTTGAAGTTCTGTATGATTCCCAATATGTCGAACATTAATCAAATCATTTAAAAATCTTCCTAGATGAAGCATACTGTCAAATATAAGATACCCATGGATTTATCGAGAGCATGCCGCAACGTAAAAATCCACAATGTAAAATTGCTATGACCACGATGTAGAATTTCATTTGGAAATTTCTCTCTACTTTGCCCACAATGTAGAACTCCAATCGCATCACAGCTGAAAACTACGTCCTGATCTCACTTACCAAGCTCATTACAAGTTTGAGGTTTAAGTATAAGGATAGTTTTTCAAAGTAACTAAGATGGCGCTGGTACTTTGAAATGGAACAGATAAATGTTACAAGCAAGTAACAAGACAGACGAACAAATCAAAATGTGATAAATATTTGCTAACTGACGAACTACAAAGTCTTTAGGATGTGAATACAGTATGTGCTTGATCATTTTTAAACAAATACGGAAATCATAAGCACACTTATCATCGATTAAAAAACAAAGCCGAAATTTTCAAGAATATCTGGATGATAGTAATCCAATGTCATTTATTACGTATCATCAAATGAGTTGATACTTCGTGTATGTTTACAAGAATATGTTTATTTATAATTCAGTGGACGGATAACTGACAGTAAAACAAGGAAAGCTCCCACCCGAGGAAAATGGCTTAAGCCGGGCTCGTATATTTTTCAGAAATTCAGTTTAATTTGGAAGAAGGGATGGAGCCTCTTGGCAGCTTTGTAATTACGACGCGTCATGATTCTAAACATTTTTAACAGGGTAAATGTTTGGGTAGCTTGGCTGGCTTATCTTGTTTGCAAAATGTCGTATGAAATCCGCGGCCCATGTCCTATTGTCCGCACCCTTGCAGGGAATTTGTTTCACGAAATGGGATACGAACTGTATTGTGATATAATAGCAAGTAAGGTGAAATCCATCCTCAGTAGCAGAGGATTTAGGCTGAGGGTCTTAGGAGACCAAAAGATCCACCTTAAATTAAGCACATAAACGAACTTTTTCTTTTGTACTAAATACATTGTTTTTCAAGAGGCATGGGATACAATAATGAGATTTATAAATCATTTCTTTAACCTGAGTGTAGGTCTTGTGAACTATTGCACATTTTCCATTGAAAATAATAAAAAATTTCAATCCAGAAATTTGAGACTGCTGAATCTCTAGATTTGTTCGTCAACTCTCGTCCAAAATAATATATTTTTTTAAAATGTTTACAACATTGCTTTTGCTTCAAGAAGTCCAATAAAAACCTAATTTGAAATCAGTTTTTTGTAGCATGCGTAATGAAAAAGGCTCTTGAATGAAGAGAGTGGGCGATGGTTCTTTCTGTTAATTAGGGATATTTCCTGCCCAAATAAAAATGTTCCAAGTGGTTTTTAGGATTGGAATAAATGTGCTCCGATATTACAAGCAAATAATTTTGAGTAATTGTAATTAGAACTGTTTCACATCGATATAGACGGAATGGATGAATGAGTAATACAGGATTTTTTTATTTTTGAGGAATTGACTAGGGCTACTACCCCATTAATTCTGGGATGTATTCGAATATTGAAGATATGTACAATTTTCACAAAATTTAATGGAAAAACTAGGGAACGTTGACAGAATATATGAAAGACACCTCTTTTACTTAGCTTCATTCTTGAAAGTTCAAATGAAATGTGGTAAATAATTCACAAGACGTCATTGTTGGTTCCGCTGTTCAAACAAATATTTCTGACACTTCTTTGAATCAAGTTTGCATATATCAAGATTATATTCGTTGGAATTTTGATATTGTAGGAAACTGCTGTGTCAGTACTGCCTTTACATTATTTTGTTCAAAATATCATAGTGATGATATTTCTTATTTGTTCCAGTTGTGGAGTGTCATTTATTAATGAAGCAATAGATAATTACTTATTCCTCAATTTCCAGCATTATTAGAGATTCATGGGTATAACATATGAAATTCTGTTGGATTTGCACAACGTAAAATACAAAAGTCAATTGTCCAGCTACAGAATAATTTCTCAAAGGGATAAATTTACCTTAGATATTTATTGTAATCAAATGTGGGATTTATAGTTTTAACACCTGTGTATGTCATGAAAAATGGACTACTGGATGTTGGAGCTATGAACAGACTGAATGTAACTATGAATTTTTAGTACTAAGTGAGGTGTAGCTGGAAGTGTTATGACGAAAATAAGTCTATGTCTATTATCAATAGATATACCCAATATTCAAAAGATTTCGTTAACTAGAATACTTATTCCTTGGAACCAAAACGTAATCAAAATGATTTTTGTTGGGATATACTCTGCACTAGAGCAAATTCTTGCTGCACGAGTCCAAAACTTGAACTATCCTGGTCCTTATTCCCCTGGAGCTGTATAGGAACAATCTAGTAGCCCATTGACAACAAATCCTTTGGGACAGAGTTTTAAGTCGTCGCGTCGTCTGCTAGGTGAAGGGTAAGGTCTCATGAATCAAGACGGAAGCGGAATATTTTATAAAAGAGCATTAAAAATTTGCTGCGTTAGAGCTTAAGCCTCCGTCATTAGAACGGTTGCTGATAATTGGGGTCTAAATGATGAGTTTTGTATCTGCTGACTTGAAAGTAACTTGACGATTCCCATTTGCTCCAAAGTGCAAAGATTTCTTGTAGTTTGAATCTTAAAAAAGAGAAACGTGTGTACTCGAAATTACATGAACAGATGATGAAATAGGCTATGAGTAATCCAAATACTGATAATATCTCTTATGTCTACATTGAAGACGATTCAAGCGTCATCAACAATAGATGTTACAGCCAATCAATTTCAATAACTGGAATTGGTCGTTAAGCAGCCTACACCATGTAGTCTTCGTATAAATGTGGCTGTTTTTTATTATACACAGATTCCATCAACCTTGATGTTATGACCTATAAATTAGGTTATGAAAAATAATTTAATCCAACACCTCTGTGAGATGAGTCTAGAGTCTCCTTATAGTTTCAGTTCGTGACTACAAACAATCCAACAATTTTCTCTTGCTTCCAGAAAGAAAAAATGTTTTTGAGACCAGAACTGATGAAAAATATGGATCAAAGTATAATACCGTTTCTCATGTTATTTTAATCTGCCTTACATTTTTACAAGTATAGCTATGAATCTTTTTGGAAGCAAAGGAGTTCTATTCGTTGGAATAAGTATTCTCCCCTGATTAAATGCATTCGAAATTTCGATCCTAGTACTAGAGATTATTATTCCCTGCTTTTAGTGTGAATTTTACCAGCAGGATCTCTTTTCCCATAAATTGCACCATGTTGCATTTCTCTGTCTTGGAATAGGCCCTCGCCTGTTAGGTATATGTATTGAATGAACACATAAATTGATAAATAAATAAGTAAATACATGAATATGTTAATTTACACAAGAGTCATTATCCTTCATAAATATTCTATCCAATTCATATTACTGTGATATTCATCTGGTATTCGTGTAGTAAAATGTTTATTTGAAAAGTGACGTGAATAAACATATTTATATTTACACAAAAAATGAATTAGCCTGTGATAATACCACTAATTACGCATAATTAAATGGAAAATAACGTGTGATTTGGAGCAATAATTAGTTCTCTGTACATTGAATTTAAGGTAAAAGTTCTAAAACGCCAGAATTGCAAGTATGATTATCCCAAATAGTTTTGCATTATTGATAATAAACGGGTAATAACAACTCCATTACCGTGATGTTAATTTCTGGAATTCTGAATATAAATTCGACACTTAACAGAATGCATTATTGCAGTGATTGTGGAAGTTCGACGATTGTATAGGTTACACTATCAAATTAATTTCTATTAGATTAATTTTTGGTTCAAGCTGTAGTATTGGATAACCTTAATTATAAACTGCTTATGGCAGTATGCTAAAATACTTCATGATGATTATCATTATTATTATCAGTATAATTTTTTAGTGGCAATTAAATCTCCATCGGGCCCGCTGTGGATATAATCCGCAGCATATATACTGATTTTTATGAATAGAAGTTGCTTTAAGAAGCAGGATTAATTCACAAAAAATTATTCAAGTTTCTGTAATATATTAGAGAAGAGGAATGAAGTGACGTCTCGCCGCAGTGGAACTAAAACCATGTCTACTAGTTTAGGTATCTTTTTTGTTGCTACGAAAAATGTGGAGTCTGTATTAATAATAACGTTAGAGCTGATTAATGATGAATACTGAAATTACGATATCCATTTTAATATATTAATTTTGTGAGAGTGTGGACGGAAAGGCTTCACTCTTGAAGCACTGAGAACCATTCCGAAGTGAGATCCTTCATTCATTTAACATACTGCTGATGCTTCATTTACATTCATAAATCTTTCGAAGAACCCTTTTTAGCTTGACGATTTTGTTTTTTTTTTGGAAATACTTCGCAAGTTGAAGGTTTTTATGGCCATTAGCTCATACGCTGTGGACACTGAGTTTTCTACTTCCTCTAACTATCCGACCACTTTGAATGAAGCTTCGAGCATTCGGATACGCTGTGTGAATCGAAAACTTTTTACTGAGTGACTGAATAAAAAGTTGTTATTTCTTTCCTAGGTTTTGTTACCTCTAGATATGTGATTTTAGAATATTTATCTTAAACAATCGTTTCTCTATTGATGGAAGGGCAATATTTAAAAAAGTTAATACCTCTTCCGTCATTGTATTATCTATAGAGAAAGTTTTTCTATGAATTTTCATCTGCACTTATATCTGATCTATTATAACGTGATAATACATTTTGCTCCTGTGGAATTATTATCGATATTATGACCGGAAGTTTTATTGTGGTAATATATTCTATTTTGTTATAGAATATGTTGGAAGTAAAATCACTTAACTTTGACTAGCACTTGGAAGAAAGATCAAATCGTTTCTGAATCAGAAATTTCAAATATTTATTATGAAACAATATTTACAAAAGAACAGAAGGGAAAGATTGTTAAAAAATTTATCTGCTCAAATGACTCCTCAAACAACATGATACGATTTTTTCGAGTACTGTTCTCTTTTGATGTTTATGCAATTTTGTTCTGTTCTTGGATGAACATATACAATGTAATATTAAAATCGATATTTCATGCAGAGATATAAAAATATACAGAGACTTTATCGGAAACATGTGGATGGGAAATCAGGTTTTTGATATACATTGTTTCCCGGTGATTTTGAATAGGAATATTTCCAATAAAGTTGTTTGGGAGTTCTTAGGACTTCGTAATCTCAGAAGATATACTTTACTCATGTCTTTTATAATCTGACTCTTGTTAGCCCATTTATCTTTGATATTCTTCCGAAGCGGACAAACGACAAATTCAATAAACTGGGTGGAATGGAAAAAAAAAAAATTCACAATTCCTGACCAAAGATGAACTCGATTTATTCCATAGATATATTTGTGACTTTGCGATCCATCAATTAACGAACGGATTCAGATAGAACTTCAATTACTTGAAAGTGAACTTACTGGAAATAGTTCTAACTATATCTGATTGGAATCTGATCAATGATTTCCAAGATTCTGAACTCTTTCTATTTCAACTGTAGGTATTCTAAACTGGGAATCTAAGATAGCTGAACTTCAAAGACCAAAATTCCATAATGAATCTATGAACATGCCACACTTCATGTTTATCATCTGTTGAGAAATGCGAGCAAACTTCGTTATACTACAAAAATATAGTAGTGCATATTGAAATATCTGGTTAGTGCTGAAACTATGTACTCTAATATCCAATACTTGGATAGTGGAACAGGTTTGGTACGTGATATTGGATTAAGATGGTAAATGAACCGATTCCTGGATTCACACAAAGAAATAGATGCTTAGCTTAAGATGGTGGAACCGCAGCATGTATGTCAAACTTTTTTTTCTGAGTGTTCTATAGGGACAGTAAGATACTTTAGTATTTTCAAAACCAGTCTACGACTATCTGCGGTCTGCTACACCAATTCCAAATGAATAGATTTGAACATGCTCTACAAGAGGAATAAAACACTCTGGAACAACTCCTACAGGTCAGTCCGACAAGTACTCCCAGCATAATGAAGTAGTCAGACCAAAATATTATACTTCCGGCAAGAATTACGTAGTGAGACTTTTGATTTTAAATATTTCATTAGGCGAATTCTGGCGATGGATAGAAATCCATAGCGTCTTGGACCTCTGTCCGACTTATGACGTCATATTTCTAACATACGTCGCGATTCCACCACCCCACCAGAACGAAGAGTTTCATATTTTTTAGCGTGCAAGCTTAAACTGTGAGACTATCATGATTAGTTCGAAAAAAGTAACTTTAGCTGCAATGTTCGAGTTTTGGACAATAAATTCTGGTATTTGATGGTATTATCAACTGAATCACAATGACCCCAGAAACTGCATAACCTCAAACTGGAGTTTAGAGGAGGAATAGAATAGACATTCTGAAACAACATGAATAGTGGGCAAAATTTCATATGAAAAAGATAGAACATATCATGGAAGTAGCTAGTCAGCTGTATTAATGAATCCGTTGGATCAATCACTCGTTAAGGCATGAATTTATCGTCAAAAGTTTATATATTTTATGCTTCTGGAAGACATATACTTGCATCCATGGCCAGAATTCGGCTATTAATTTCTGTACAATATATATTTCTGAAGAAACTGGAAGCACTAAGGAGTCTGGTTGAATTATAGATAACCTTTCATGGGTAGCCACTCGAAACGTCTTGAAATTTATTCAACAGATGCAATAATTGGATACAATACCTTATTAATCATTTAATCTAAAACCTATTATATTATTGTTGACATGATTTATGTGGCTATATTCTGGAGCTTGATACTTGTTCTAAAGTGCTCACACTAACGATAGTAGAAAATATAGTCAATCCTTGAGAATATCAATCATCGTAAAGGGTAGTAAAGATGTCTAAGATAACCTAGGGAATGTCGTTCATCGATGTACAACAGTATTTTGTTGGTAGAAGGGTGGATTAGATTTCGAGTATGGATAACGATTCTCACCAGACATCAATTTTTACCGGTTCGGATTTATTATTGGCAAATTCTCATTTCAATCAAATGCCGATCAACTCTGGTTTCAATTGGATATTCAATTGTTAGGAATTCGGTATTTATAAACGAGTATTTGTTGCAAAAAATAGCCAGGTATCCGAATAATTTCGAATAAAAATTAATACAGACTTGCTCGGTTCTCAACATCAATATACAATGTTTGCAAATGGATTTTTGATATTGGAAGTTTTACAGATGATTAAGCTATCATAATTGCATTTGTGAGATTGATTCCACAATAAACCTTGCTTGTTTTAAGGCTATAAGATCAAACGGGAATTGTTTGCCACCGAAGTGAAGTATTTAGAGTTCCAGCATATGATTTTTGTGAAACTATGATTTGCTGAGATTATTATCTCTTGGAAGCTATGACAGTAAAAAAAATTGTACCTATAGGAGTAACCTTGATTTTATATTGTATATTAAGGGTTCAAATTGTTATTTTCCTGTCCTCATTATTGCATCATCATACATAAACGCCAGCTTCTCAATGTCAACTTTATTTCCGAAATAGTGTTTTGCAAATTATTGTGGGTTTTGTGAAATTTTGTATCCGAAAAAAAATTATCATATTATTGACTCTCACAATGCGTATTCAGATGATTTGAAAGAAAATTCATATCATTGTAAGTTTAGGAGCATTCCTTAATTTCATTTCAAATATATATTTATATTTCTCCCATATAAATTCTAATTTGTTCTTATTAATGGGAGCATGATTTTTATACGAATGATATTGCTTTCTAAAGTTGAAAATATTCGTTCAATAATTTGAAGTAAAGTACAAATATTAATTTCAATTAGGAGTGCTGATTTCCCAATCAAATTTAATTGGGATATAAATTCTGTTTTATTTTAAGTCGACGACGTAGGTAACATTAATTAATTAATTGTTGGAATATTAATTATAAATTGTAGCCATAGGGGTCGACGCACCATCATCTGAACAATAGCGCTTCGCCAGCGAACTGCGCTGCGGTAGCCGAGTGATTTCAAGTGATTCGTGGCCTGAAATAACTGTCCTCATTTATGCCCTACGTTATCCCTTATCCCAAGTTCCTCCCTAGGTACCATGTGCAAAAATATACCAATTACCAGAGACTGCTTACGGAAGATTACTTCTCTCTAAGCCGGGAAAAAGGCGTGATGATATACACATATTATTACAAAATCTGTTTCCAGATGAGCGGATAGCTTGACAAGGTCGACTACTAGTCCTTTTTAATATTAAGGGGTGAAAGAACATTGCATGTAACCTGATATCCACTGAACAATATATTAGGATGTAATAATGAGAATGAAAACTGACACAATTATTGTGAATAATGCTTTATTACCATGGTTTCTATTTTAACAAATAGCTCTAAAACTTGTATCCGTCCTATTAGTATTATCTCTTAGAGTTTCTTCTCTATCTTATCATCTTTGGTGTTGTCTGCAATAAAATTATTTAAAGTTACTGAGTACCAATATGAGCCATGAAAAAGTCTTTGCTCATTGGGTCATTAGATAAGTGTGAATGTAAACTGGAACAATTTTCGTCGATTCCACAAGTATGAATTTTCCTATAGCTTCTATAAGTTATTTTGAGACATCAATAACTTCATAATAGAAACGAATTAGGCGCGTCTATTGTGAATGAATTATTTTTTTTGACAATTGCCGCCACAGTTTATCATGAAGTTAATATATCAATCCGCAATGTGGCTCGTACGTTATTTTATCGGGCTGTTGGTCATTTGAATTTGGAATTGATGGAACTATCGACTTCAAATCTACTAAGGCCTATTCCTGGTACCTAATGTGCGTCATATCATCATGAAGGACAAAAGTTTGAAGAATCTGGTGATTTAGTGAAATTTATTCCAGGCAAAAAGCGATTCTGAGGACTCTAGGAGAGTACATGACCCACTGATTGAAGAAATACTATTCTGACTTTAGAACTCAGTATATTTGTGCGTTATCGATGGATGAATGAAAAATTTAATAGAGTTTTGAGGGACCATGAATATCCCTGAATTATTTTATCTTGGACTGAGTTGGAGTATGATAACGCCAGAGCTTTAGATGTGGGAGTAAATTTTGGAAATGACGGCTTCTTTAATACGCATATCTATTCTTCATTGGTTTCTCACTGCCAAAAATTTGATGGAAAATAGGGTGAAGATCTACACCATCTAGAAATAAGTTCATAATAGAATAAGAGGCGACAAACATAGCATGAAAGAATAACGTTCTGGATAAATTCCTATTTTGCTTCATAGCTGAAAATATTGCTAGTCATTCAATTGATAATATGATATATCCGCTCTAAAGTGTCCTAAGAGTTTCATATAGAAGAGTATTGAAAATATATATTCCCAATAAGAATATGAATCATGAACTGATTATTTTAAATTTTATTGATTGTTCTGTTTCGCTTCAATTGTTATAATTTCATCATTTCCTGTTGAGAAATTTGTCTGAATTTGAATATTGAATGGTGAAACTGTCTTCTGTTCCAGAATGATTAAACTAGCAATTAAAGTTGACTGAACAAATTAAGTAAATCTGAATAAATGAATAGTTGGCAGAATTGAATAAAACAGCGTATAAATGCAGTATCACAATGATTTGTTCCAAACTCTCGTCCGCCTCTTTCGAAATTTTTATTTTTGTGAAATTGTTACATAATATTGCTGGGAAGATTTGAAAGGAAGGATCAGTATTTCAGGTGGTAAAGATCCTCTTTCCGGAATCTGTTCGACACAGAAAATAATTTTGTGATGATCGGTTTTTCTGTGTCGGCGTTAAGAAGCTTCGTTTTCAAAACCAACAAAACGAGCTGGGTCTGGGCTGTGGTAGCCTTTCCAAATCACTTTTTGCTAGAAAGTATAGTGAGGTAATGTGATAATGCGCAGATGCTCGTTGCTCGCGCTACACGCATACTCATATGGTTATTACAAATACTTGTGATAAGATGTTTTATACTTTAAACCAGACTATCTATTCAAATCTTGAATAAAACAGCCTCTTTAGGAATAGGGAGAAATATATTCTCACATGAGGGGTCTCATGTAACTGGAGCTAATAATTCTTGAAAAAAATTATGAGATCAAGAGATTTTGAATGAGGAGAAAACAAAAAATTTTATTGGATATTTTATACTCGGTACACTCTTTACCACTGTTCCTTCTACACGAAGAAAATCCTAATGTTGAATACTTGCGCGAAGGTAGGTAATAAACAAAATTCTGGCATGTCCGACTTTGCAAAAGCCATGAACAGATACACTGCATAAAAACAAGTTGAGATATACATGACACAAGACGTATTTTCACTGTTATGCAGTGAGTATTTTGATATTCATATGATTACTATTGTGTTTTATTATAATATGTTGGTTTGTCATTTAGAGATCAAAAAATGTTTTCATAACAATTACCCTGGTATGAAAATTCAGGTATAATAGGATTAAATAGATGAAAATAGTTCTGATTCATTTATATGGCGGTTCTCTTCAGTCCTGAAGAGTGGAAAATATTTTGGATCAATTTGTGTGCATGATAAATCATCCTAGATGTATGTAAATTATTATCTTGATACCATGGAAGTTATGAATAAAAGAATACATATGGATAAATTAAAGATACTTACTGCTGAGGAAATGTTCGTTAGTATTATCACAGCGACATTTTCAGCACTTTGTGCATTTCAGTCATAAATACTCAAATCTGCATATTATTTACATAAACATAGGTGGTCCATATTACTTATCTACTAAAAGTATACTGTACTCTTTGGCAGAGTTGACTCGACTCAAATTATTCGATTTGAATCAGAACTTCAAGCATAATCCAAATGGCGTGATTCAAAGAAATGATTGTTTTTTGGCCTAAATCCTGTATATTTTATTTATTTTTGATGTTTTGACTTTCTTTTCAAGAGTTTCTTCTCGGAAAAACGAATATACAAAAATTTACAATGCAAGTTTCTAGATGATAAAAAAATATACGGGAGACTAGATATGAAAACGTAAGTTCCACATTTAGTAGAAAAAAAGCAAAACTCCTTGGTCATTCAGCCATGACTTGAAGAAAAAAACACCTGAAACGACCAAAACAAAGAAATCAATGATTTGAACCTTGAAAATTATTATTGTGAAAAAAGAATCAATGTATGTTATATTAATTGATTCTTTTTTCTCAATAATAATTGTCAAGACTCATATTAACGATTTCTCTATTCGGGGTTGTTCCATATGGTTTTTCCTTAGACCTTCGGTGAATGCCGGGAGAATTTTGTTTTTCTTTGTACTAAATATGGAACTCTCGTTTTCACATCCTTGTTTATTTCTGTATCATTGTTTTTCTGATGAAAACTTTTAGACAGAGAGTCTGGACGTCGAAAATAAATGAAATATAAAGAATTTGGACCAAAAAAAAATTTTTCAATCATTATTTAGTTTAAAAAAAAGTGTATGATTCATTTGTATTTTCATTAATCCATTCATACTCCCACTGCAAAACGAAATCAGAGTTCGAATTGAGTGACTATTCAATATATTTGAGTTAAAATTCAATTTTTTGGAATATATTTTCAAGATTTTCAGTTAAACACTGAAATTCCAAGTTGATAACTTTTGGTTGATATTTGTGCTATAACTTTAAATGTGCAATATTTATTGGAATCGGAGCTCATTGTATTTAAAAATGATTTTTATAATACATGTATGATTGAATACTGATAGGACAATAGGTCCACCACATTTTGTAACATAATTTAGAAAAATCAGAAAAAATATTCAACTTAAAAAGACCAATGATATCTTACTTTTTTAATCGAATCTGAGCCTCGAAAATGAGCCACTGATATATAAATTTCTCCACCAAATGCGATGGTTATGCGTGAATTTCTTTGAACATTATTAGATGACTTTTGGAGTGGATACATTTTGTATAACTTGGAACACTTTGATCGCAACGTGGAAAGTGTTAGACGGTACCGTGAGGGACGGACGTAGAAGAGAGAGAGAGCGTGAAGCTTGAAGCAACGCCAAAAGATACACTTTCCCTTGTAGCATTTTCGTGTATCGTATGTATACAATTCTATGTATTACAATCTTAGATATGTAAACAAATATGAGTGTGTGGGTATATATCTTTAAATCTAGGAATAAATTTCAATTTAAATTGAATCATGTGAAAACAAATTATGAACTGAGATCTCCTATAAGATTATCATGTAGCTCATACAACAGTATTGAGTATGTAACTGATATTTATCATGATTCCTTGCGTAAATTTAAAGCTATGTTACTACAACATTTCATTGTTAGGTCCGATTGACTAAATATTTGTATGTTCACATTGTTGTTCTTGCGTGAGAAAAAGTAAGAATAGCTAAAGTTCGTATGTTTTTTCTTTGTGTTTTGTTATGTTCTATATTTTTATTGTACTTAAAATAGTGTTTATGCATATTATTCTGTATGTCTTACACATGATATAATCGTTCTGTAATTGCGATTATTCTGAAGAATTGATTTCAATAAATAAATATGTATGTACACAGGGTGTAACAGCGAATCGAGCTACCTCGAATAACATCCAATAATAGTAGAAAATTTTTTTCACACTAGTGGTTCTCAAGCTACAGCACAAAGTTATATTCTCTCAAATGAGGTGCTATATATTGAAAATATATGGCATCCTGTTTAAAAAAAAGGTAACTTTGTGTTGTAGTTTGAGCCACTGACTCAAAAAAATATTTTCTCCCATAATTGTGTATCCCCTTTAGTCCTGCATAAGACTGTCCGATAGTGTCTCATTGCATCTTCAATAACATAGAAGTTATTCGAGACAGTTCATTTCGCTGTTACACCCTGATCCCTGAATATAGCTGTTTACACTTTTATATTCACCATTAGAACTTCAAAAAGATAAAGATGACCTAAGCATACCTATATGTATACATTGTTGATTCTGAGTAATATCAATAATTAGTGGAAAGAGACAGAAATTATATTTGGAACGAAAATAATCTGTAAATTTTATAAATATTTGTGAATCAGGGATCTAATTATTTGTATATTCAGATCGTTATTGGCATCGATATTGATATTTGTCACCTACCTTCGCAAAGGCATTGTATGAGTTCTCTCCTAAAAATAAATTTATATCTATTAATCGATCAATTTCGCTTTTCTGTGTAATTTAATTGATCCGCTATGAAAGGTATTCTCTTTAGCCTCGCGTAACAACATTCAATTTTTCTGCCAATTTTGAAACGGATAATGGTAATCCTGTAACAGGTGAATCAAAAACAGCATCGACTGGTACTATTACAAAAATTACTAAGGATGAGGCGACTTGACTCTTAGGAATGTATATTGTTAATAGATTATCGAAATATTTTGGAAATATCTATATTATTATTGGATCTCCTTATGGGTAAAATAATTATTTATTCTCAACGAATGCCCAAGAATTTGTTCAATTTTCATTTCCACTTCCTTTAATGAAAATTAATTTCGTTGTTATACTTCTATTGGGCGTCCCTCGACAGTCCTAATTGATAATGAATGTTCATATGGCTATCATGAAAATGAGAAAAATTTTGATCTTAAACGATCCTTCCTTACTCATTATATCCACTTCTCCAGATATTGATTCAAAAACAAATACAAGCCAGTTTTTAACTACTCTGACGAGCCTGTAACTAATTTCTATTTATAAATATGTTTTATTGGTTATATGAATTCTGTATGAATTAATTGGAAACACAACGTTCCTACAGCAAAGTGCTGCTTTTTCCAACTGTAAAGAAATATTAAAATAAATGAACAAAATTGCCAAGACAACAAAAATAAAGGTACGAATAGTAACTGGATTAGTTTAAAATATATTAGTTCCTAAGATCGTAGAGCTCTGCCTGTGGTTGAATTCAAATTTTTGGATGATGTTTTCTTGAAGAATGGTTATAATAGAACACAGTTCAAGAAAGCACTTATACAGAAGAATTCTACGCCACCTGTTCAAGATCCAAATAATAATAAAATATTCGTTATGTTGCCTTAAATATAAAGCTAATATAACGGATAAAATTGGAAGACTCTTACATAAATATGACATTAAATTTTCATGCACTTCCAGTTTAGAAATTCGAAATCTTATTGGCAATGTTAAAGATAGATTTCCTCTACAGTATCCAGGTATATATAAGATTCCTTGTCAATGTGGCAAAGTATATTTTGGACAAACCAGGAGAACTGTGGAAACAAGATTGGAAGAGCATTCTCGTCATATAAGATTGAACCATCCAGAAAAATCTGCTGTGGCTGAGCATGCAATTCAAGAATTACATGGCATTGACTTTAAGAACACGAAGCTTCTGGCTAAAGAGAATAATTGGTTCAAGAGGCTTATAAGAGAAGCAATTGAAATAAAAAAATCACGGAATAATTTGAATTTGAATACCGGATATGAACTCAATCGATCATGGCTACCAATCATTTGTTAATAATTTCGAGTTATTTTCATCTACGAATCTACTTGCAAGAGTTACTTCATCACCACCTCTTAAAGATCTGTGGATAGTTCAGTTATGCGCCAAACCAAAAAGAGTAAAACCACAAGGAGTTGGCAATTTTCTTATTTAGATCTTGGTTATAATCTCCTGAAGACCTGTGGATATTGAATCATCAACCATAGGTAGAGCTCTACGATGCTAGGAGTTAATATATTTTAAACTAATCTAGTTATTATATGTACTTTTATTTTTGTTGTCTTGACAGTTTTGTTTATTTATTTCCATATTTCTTCACACTTGAAAAAGGCGGCACTTTGCTGTCGGAACGTTGTGTTTCTAATTAATTTATACAGAACTTATATACCCAATAAAACATATTTATTTATAAAATGAGTTCTGAAAAGTTTTTTCCTTCATTAATTTTTATTTAGCCGAATTAATCGTATAAGACAATAAATAGAAATAAATTCAATTATCCAGAAAATCTTTTGAGCCTGGAAATTTCAGCATTTAAGAGAATAATAAATGTTCCAATTTGAATTGTACGTATTATCGAATTAAGAGTCTTGCTAGTGATTTGAATATGTAGAAATCTAAAAAAAGGTTCGAGGAGCCAGTGTAAATATTTATTAACATGCAAATAGGAACTTTTCGCGTAATAAACGAGTACTTATCGTCAGTTTGTATTGTGCAACCACAAAATAAGATATGCTAGTTATTATAACGGTTAGATATAATTTTGCTCTCATTATGTCACACTATGACAATATAATCCAGTATAGGTCTTCCAGAAAGAGTTGCCTTATTCCAACAGAAATTGTATTTTGTTAGCTTTCAATAATTTTTTTGGAGACAAAAATTTGAAGCTTTTTTGTTATTCTTACGCAAAACATAGCCTGCATATCAAATTTCTACTTTTTGGGACTACTTGAATAAAATCAATGACAATGGGTGACGAGATCAATGCATATCGACAAATCCCAATTTGGCAAAGTTTTGGAAAGGAAATGTGTTACTTCATTTGAGTTGAGTGACCCTATTCTTTCATGAGAACTTAAAACCAAAGTTTCCAGAAAAGTAAGATAGCGCTGAATTTACTCCAGATGTCCAAATGTCCGAAGAGATTGCTGATTGTATGCTATGAGATTAATCTTAATCTCATGGCCGGAGATAACGTCTCTGTACTCATTTATATACTATTCAAGAAAAAAATCGTATGAGAATATAGTATATCTTGATAAATATTAGCATTTTTTTCGACTCATCAGTGGTTAATATCTCAAATGTATCAAATTTTATGGTCTGATTTTGACTTCACCGTTCAAATACGCCCAAACAAATAACAATTCACTGCATATAACATTCGATGAAAGAGTCTTTTGAAATCCTCACTTTATAGTTGAAATCAACACAATTATCTACCACACAATGAGTACCTTCATCAGGCCCAAACATTCAACTGTAATCATTTGTAAATCTAATTTCGGTTTAGATTAAAATACACAATACATATTTTGTGGCATCCTCATGCCCTGTGATTGGAAAACACTAGCATGATAAATAAATGGAATGTGGTAACAGAAGATAAATCTACATGTGGTCAATTTTCTAGCCATGTTCATACAGAGTACTAACCTCACTTAGGCTGAGAATGATCTTTCCTTGGTTACTGCCATAGCGCATGGAGGATGTGGGTCAGATACGGATACAGAATAAATTTCAGAGCAGGCACAATAAATTTATTATTTCGAAGTGGCCCTTTGTTATGTGTTTAATTGTTTAGGCTGCACACCTGAAAGACATAAATTTGGAGCAAGTACTTGCATAGATTACAATCTTTTGTAAAAGTTGCTCCCGACCAATATCCAAAACTTTTCATAGGTTGATGAAGTTAAATACTTTCCCAACAGAGGTAACAATTAGCCTCAGAATCAACAGAAAATCCGGTACTTCCAGAGACTTTTTCTTCCATCAGTATAATTGAATAGATTTTCTGGGAGAGTAATATTCCACAGATCTGCAGAGCTAATTGAATATGGTATTCAAGTTGAATAGCCCATAAGCTGCTGAAGCAGAAAAATTAGAGGAGTAGACAGAGAATGGATACAGGTTCAGCATTTTTTCGAAATTAGAATATATTCACACAGTCATCTATTGGATAGCACAGTTTAACAGACTGTTATTGTCGTATCAAACTTATTCTGACCTCTGACTTGTTAGCTCTTCAATCGTCCGATCGACTCTGACTTTCCAACTAAAATATGTGGTCCCTCGTTTACCTGCGGTGACCTGGAAGTGTTTTGAGAGATGGCCAGAGCTTATCTTGAATATTCCGAACGGTATTTGAGAAGTTTCGTTACAGTATCAAATTAAATTTTGTTTTCTGATGTTCTGGTGCTAACATCAATATTTTAGACTCTGGAATTCTGGTCTCAAGATAAAGGATAGATGGTCAGTCAAGCTTTATAACTGTTCCTCAAGTCTATAGCTACATTTATTTGGGATAATATTAGCTATGATGAACTAATGGTCCCAGTTACGCTATCGTCTATTGGAGAATGAAGCCCTGACAAACATGAATCGCCCATCTTTCAGATAGTACGTAGTCATTGCAAAATACTGCAAAATATTGAACTATTATTCCGCGAGGAATAAGTTATAAACAAAAAAGAGAGAACTAAAAAAGAAATCAGCATTCGTAGATGATTCGATGACGAAACAGGCCTTAATTGCACTAGCTTTGAACACAATAATACTTAGTTATTCACTTATGTTTGTACAAGCAAAACTGTGAGTTAGCGTTGCTTTCAACGACATGCGCATGCGTGCTCCGCACTTTATCTCTTTTTCACGTTATCTGTCTGCTGTACGTTTTGATATCTTGCAATTTACGTTTAACGCGCCAAGATTTACGTAAGAAGTATCACCTTAAAAAATTCGCATATCCTTGAAGTGGAAACTGCCTAAGGATATAGATTTGTCACCTACCACTCCTTGATTCAAGAGATACCAGCATCAAAAATACAGGTTTTAGACTTTTTTACGGAAGACATTTGAAACAGCATTGTTTTATGATAAAATATTCAATTTAAGAATTTATATATTCTGTCGGAGAAAGCAGTTTTTATAAGTGGAAGCTTTGCTTACCCTATATTTAATTTTGCTAATTACGGGTTCCTAAATTGTTGTGGCACGAGAAACGGGGCATCTGGCAAACCTACGAAAAGTTCCTCACTTCCATGAGAATTAGGCTCTACGTTGGTCACGGTTTGTTTGTACATTACCGAAATTTGATTCTTATCATAGCTTGCAATTGTCATTTTTGTCATTGAACAAAATCTAATTAGGATAACACCAGTGATTGGCTCCAAAGCAGTATGAATATTGATTTCATGAGACCATCCATGACATTAATCAATATGCGACCAGCAGTTCGTGAAGGAAGACTTACTTTTAAGGCACCAATAATTTTTTACTTTTTTGATCGTGATCATCTGCATGATATCAGTATGTTTAATACTTGTAATGAAGGTTGCAGATCCTTGAAATAAAATGTATTGTCGAAGGTTGGAGAGCTTAAAGATTAATCAAAAGCATTTTCTTGGAAATGGTCCCTGATTTCACGATGTAGGTGCACATTACAAACAATCCTTCATCGTTCATCGTCAGCTACATCGAATACAAATAATTCAGAACAAAATTATAATGTCACTGGTGTGATCAGTGAAAAATTGCATGTCTGCACTTACCAACATATGCCTCACACTGTTGATTTTTACTAAATTCAAAATATTTTTATTGGTCACATAAGTCAAGTTGTAATGTTGTTTGGATTATTTGTATTCATATGAACAGAAGTAAATGTTCGAAGCGTCAACCTACATCGTGAAATAAAGGACCATTCCCAAAAAAGGGCCAGTGATTGATCCTAAAGCTTCCCAACCTTCAAAATTATGAAAAATGCAGTTTAAGAGCGACTAGTATCTCAGGTGTGCATATTCTTGAACGAAAATGTGAAGTCTGCGTTTTTGAAGCGAGTATCGAATTGATGAATTTCAGATAAATCTTGCAATAATGGCTCTTATTTAAAGCTCAATCCATTTAATTTTTCCTGGATTGTAATTAGTGAGGTAATTATTATTGATTAAGAAGAATCTATTTGTCAAGTGCAGTTTTCTTTGAAAATCGTTTACGTAATAGAAATTATTCATGCAGTTATAAATACAAGTTAACGGAAAATTGCGCACAGTGAATCGATGAAGTACAAATGATTGAGGGAGTTAGAACGATAATGCAAGTCAGCGAGGACCATTCGTCGCTCATAGCCGTTTATCAACAACAAATAGAGAAAGTACATACTTTCTTAGTCTGCAGGTATTTTTTTTTTCGCAAATCAGATTTTACATCCGTATTGATTGTATGCCGGTTTATAATTAGAAGTTGAACGATAGTTTTCATTCCGCTGAACATTGGAGAATTAAGAGTTTGAAAGGAATGATGAGAAGAAAATATGGTTTCTTATCAAAGCATGTGAAATATGGCAATTGCAACGTTCTTATACTACAGATTTATTCCCTCTTCTTGTTTTTACTAGGTCTCAGAGATAAAACTTCCAAATATTCTGACCGCAATTTGTTTCGTTTCTTGAAATTAGAAGATCCAATTTTATGAAATGGCCATATTTATCATCTACAATTTGAAAAAAATTAGCGGGCATAATAGTCTCTAGGTATTACGCACTGCTCCAAATGAGAAATTTGTATGTATGTGTCTACATAGGCCAAATTATGGGTTGCAAATGGAACCTGTATACATATCACTGCACGGTTATGTAAACTTGCAACCTGATCATGATTTTGTGTAATCATAAAATTGAATTGGATTAATATTTGCAATAATGTTTCATGCATACTGAGAGGTAGTTGGGAAGGACTGTGGCCCAGATACCCCATTCTATCAATTTCATACTACAAATGTGAAAGTGGAAAGATTTCATAAAAAAAAAAAAAACAGGACAACCGAAGAATGCTGAACAAGTGCTTTTCTTATAGAAATGTGAGTCACATCTGATCTTTATTCCATTCTTGACTTACTCATGCAACTTATGAATAAGAATTGTATAAATTCAAGAGTAATGACTTTCCTTGTAAACTGGACTACTTGATGCTCCAGTAGCTCTCATATCGTTGTAACAGATTATCTAATTTTGTAAAGTGACCACATTCATCACTTCTCGTTTGACCCGAAGTGATGCTAGTGTAACAACATGGGGAGTGAGATAATATTTTGAAGTTCAATTCAGCTCATATTGTATGTAAGTGAGGTATATTATTGTCCAGAAAATAGCTCACTTATTCAAAAATCATGTCCATTTATTTATGGACATAATTGTATCGTTTGTGGATGACGATACTTGACAAAACTGGAATCTTAAGAGTATACAGAATGAAACTGCACCAAAGATGGGGTCAAACGCTACTAACCGCTCTTTCCTAACTCGATACATCCGGAAGCTATGAGTTTTCAGAGTCATGTTGTTGGTAACATAGTCATCCCATGGAACATTTGTTATTTCTCTCGCTAATGAGGTCAAAAATTAAGGTATGTTTTTTCTGGAGCAAGAAAAGAGGAAATTGGAAATTGATGAATAATTGTTTTCTTAAAGATATTCGATGTTTATAGCTTTTGACCTGGTTCAATTAGGATAGTGTGATTGATAATATTTGCCCCTATTTTTATTATTATACTACAAAAAAAACTTCCATATCCATAGCGTTACTCTCTGTTTTTATTATATACTGAATAAACAAATTGATGCGCTTACGACCGTACTGAAGGGATCTGCAAGGATCGAAGACCATTCCAGGTGATGAAAGCTCTTCTTTGATAAATTCAATGGGATTGGATATATTTTTTCAGACAAACATCCAGTAATACGTATTCAATTAAACTGACCGTACAATTATCTTTCATTCTAAGAAATCTATTATTTTGAGCATCGAGTCTCCAAATACGCGCTGCCATTGCAGATACAAGATGCAAGTCAAGCAAACAGCTCTTATTATTATTATTATTTTTCAAAGTGGTGGTCTTCTCTTTGATATTTTGGTCTTCAAATCCATTTCTCTGATAGAAGTCCTATCTGTCGAACGATTCTCTCCAGATTTATCTCTTTTACAGTTTTAGAGTGTAGTCTCTTCGCTCCTAGAAGACCATGTTTGGTGACAGTAATAACATATTACGTCTTATTCTTTTCTCCACAACTTCTGTATGATGGCTCTAGCTTCAGTTCTAATATACGTGAATGTTTATTTATTGAACAGTGCACTATTATGAGAGCTGTCATAAGTTTGACGTTTCACCTACTTATGGAGAATAGACTGATTGTCTCTTTCTTGGTTGGTTCATCCAGGTAAAGCCTTATTTGCTTCGAATCTTCTGATTGTATCAATTGGATCTTGTGCCATTCGTAATGCTCTAATATCTTGTTTGACTCTTCCTATAGAAATACCGCATTCAGGTTCTGGTTCATTAAATAGTAATTGTTTCTCAGCTAGACGGTCAGTTATCTAGTTTTCTGCAATCTTCGAATATACGTTCCAGAAATTGCGTACAGTTCAGCTCGAAAAACTGTAGTATTTGTCCCGAGTATAACCGATTGGTCGTGTCTAAGTTTTTTGCTCCATGTATTCCAACAACGGCTCCATTGATGGTTTCGAAGCCGTCGGTGTGAATGATAATAGGATTTTTATCCACTGGATTATTTATTATGTGCTCAATATTGATTTGGTGAGACATCATCTGTAAAGTGGAATGTTTGTCCATGTCCACAAAAATTTGTCCTCTACATTCTTCCATTTTCGGGTGAACTCTTGTTCTATATGCGCTGCTAAGTGGAGTGAATGTGGTGGGGTAGGACTAACTGAAGCTTTCATTGCTGCAGTCAGTGTAGTCGACAAAGCTCCCGTAATTCTTAATCAAACTAATCTCTGCACTTTGCTTAGTGTATCTATTTTTACAGTTCTTTGTCAGAAGGTTATACTGACGTATTCTATGATCACTTTGAACATCCCTAAATAAATTCTGTGGAAGATTGATGGAGATAAGATCTAATTTCCTGGCTTTTTTCGTAACTTTCTCTTATTGTAGCTCAACTATAGGTCTTTTGTCTAAGATTATTGCTAGATATTCGACTTCTTCCCTCTTGATTCTTCTTTGATACGGACAGAATTATTTTGGCATACTTAATTTCTGTTTTTCGTTGATGGTACGATAGTGGTTTATTGAAAATGCCTGTATGTCGCATCATTTCTCAACAAAATTCAGGATTCTCTGCATCGTTTTTGCTATGGTTTTCCGAATCTATAGCCGATGGTCCTGTACCTACCTCGTTCAATCCTTTCAGGAGTTCATCAATCGCTAGGCACCACAGAAATAGAAAGATAACTCTTCCTTGACATCCTCTTGAAACCTGAACCTTTACAGTATCTTCAGTAGGAAAGTTGTAAAGTCTTATTTGCTTCAGCATGTGACAGATCCACTCACATTTTGATAGATGTACTCTTCTTTCAATAGCTATATCATCTATGAATTCAAAGGAAGTGTTGTCAAACGTTATTTCTATATCCATAAATGCTCCAAAAGCAATTTACTTAATCCTAATAGTACTTTCAGCTTGACAAACAACTTCGCCTACTCCTATTTCCTGTGGAGTGGTGAATTGCTCAATATGGTACTCTGAATATACTTTTTAATCAGTCATTTCAGCAGTTAAGGTAGCGAAAATGCTAGTCTAATTAGTCTAAAGGATATGCCTCGGATTCAATCTCTTTTTGGTTCGAGTATAGTACACTGAATTAGTGCCAAATATTTTATTTTCTCCTGGACCATAGCTGGAGTTATTTCATCTCTCCCTGGAGATATCAATGGTATAGGTCTTATCTAGAACACAATTTGCATTCTTTCTCACTACTATAGAGAAATGGTAAATTCAAGAAAATGTCTACCTACTCTCGGAGGGCAAATTTATGTGAATAATTGTTCGACATTCTTCCGATCATTTTGATGGGTTTTGGGATAATCGAGTCCGGTTTCCAGAATGTTTTTGCACAGAATATGTTTCTGCAATTATATTATTGTATCTGTATTTTGTTCAAAAATTGTACGTATTATTGAGGATTTCTATCGATGCGCCAATCCACATTTTTATGTGTTGTGCTCGCTGTTAACCTATATCATGTGTCAAACATGTAGCATTTTTTGTTAGATTTATCATTTTTACGAACGCAAAACACTATTTCATTCATTCCATAAATATAGAAAAACTACGGTGATAACTTATGTATACCATTACAAACATTTTGACAACAAAATTGGAGGGTGATATTTTATGTATATTCGTAAATGTCATCATTGAGTGAGTAGATTTATAGATATATCTATAACAAATAAGAAGATCTCGTGTACATTGATTCTTTACATATAACGGGTGGAATAAGGACATATCTGTGATTGAATTTGACCACTTTATCATCTAGGTGCAACATTATTGCTCAACCGTTCACTAATTTACGAACAAAAGAAGGATGGAATTCACAGAATATGTCATCGAAATAGATTTTCTTCAGATTTTTTCTACTCTTTCTAGCTAAAGTATGGTAGGAGAGGGATGATAGAATATTTGAAGGGAAAAAAGTAACTAGAGAAAAAAAAAGAGTGTAGGAACATGACCAAAGAAGAAAGTAGTGAAGGAAGGAATATTAGTTGGAAGATAAGAAGGTGAGGCAATAAGATAGAATGGGTAAGAGACTAATGAAAGCTAACCATGCTCTGTGAATCACCAAATACATTTTTTCTATTAATTCTTATTCGATTGGACAATTTCATCAATGTTTCTCATCATGTGATCCATATGGATTCCTTAGTGAGTGGGTCAAAGTTACCTTCTATACTCTGCTGACTGATATATACATTTTCCGAATATGGGCCACAGTGGTATATGCAGAAAAAAGAACAAAGATATCTTGGAAAAATGATGAAGAAATATATAGTCAAAATAAGTCAAAAATTCGACTAATTTTATAGACTGATTTATATTTTGCGCACTAAAGCTGTGCATAGAATGATTTGGATATAACCCATATACACAGGTTCCATCAAAATTACTATCAGTGGAATAAAATTTGATCCACCATCAAAATCCACATAGGTTGCTTTAATTCTCAGAGGTAAACGTTCAAGTTAATATGGCCCTTTGGTATTGCTCACCAAAAATTCAATGAAAAGTGCTTGAAGTACAGCTCTGGTGCTGTGTGATTGTTGTAATAATGATGAAGAGCAGCAGGGGTCCCAAATACACGTTTTAAATACATTTTCTGGTGGAAGCCTCATTGATTTTGTCATTTGGTGTGACAATTTATAAATTACTTTCCACTAGTTGATTTTTATAATTTTGTGTTAAAGTTTCACAAAATAATTTATTGTTTGAATGACATATATATAGTATGCCAAATGAATGAGTAATGTACTCGAAAACTAATATAATAGAGACGCAATATAATGGGATCGATTTGATAGATTAATTCTCTTGATAGTATGTCAAGAACATGAAAATATAATAAGGCTATATTCTTAAAATTCTTTTATCTGATTTCCGAAAGAAGCTTGTGATAATTTATGTATGAAGATGTGTTTCGCAATTTTCTCAGGGATTCAAGTTTGTGAGATCGAAAACAGAACTTCATGAGTCTTTGGCACATAATGTCTTAGCTGATTATTATATGATCTTTAGTTTGTTGTAAGGTCTCAAAACTTGGATGGATTATGTGTACCGGTTTTACTTGAAGTCAAGTATCAAATCATATTATCATTTCACCACGTGAGCGTCATTTCCGTCGTATGCAGAGTTTACTTGTCAAGTTTCGTAATTGATAATAAGTTTGTTCCGAGAGAAAAAAGGTGTATACTTCGTCTGTATTTCTCCTAGTACCTCAGATGAACAGAGAAGAAAACCCGTAAGATAAGTGAACAAGTGAATAAATTGAATAACTATTTTCAGATAGATCAAAAACTATTAACTCCATCTGACTTTTCAGAAAATTGATGGAGCGACCCTGAATATTCAATAAGATGTGAATACTTGCTAGGGTGATAATTATACAAAAAATATCGGAAAAACTCGGGCCTTGACCATTTTTTCGAAAATCACATTCATCACGCGATAATTTTCTACCAATTAGAAAGTTTCTACTATAATCTAAGTATTTATAATAATTGACCTAATATAGTCGAATGAATTGAAAAACTGCGTGTTGCGTAATGCGTTAATTTGACGGAGAGAAATACAATAGTATTTTGGAAGGGTTGATAAGGAAGTCTAGTAATTGCTCGGCGATGTATATTCTATCATCGACTAGTGCGCTTGCCTCGAGATTTATTAACTTTCCACGTAGCTATTAGAAAAGAGGGGTTCATCTTGTCAAAATTATAAAATTCCAATCTTATCTGAATATTAATCATGAGCTGTCAAATGACGTACATCTCCATCTTTTGGTCACTCTACGAACTACAGTTCTACACCGATTCTGTTGATCATTTTCTCATCGATTGGTTAATTATCAGTATGGAGCCTTCAGTGCTTCATCATAGATTAAAAATTCAATCCTTGTGAAAATTTGCCGCAGAGACTGTTCTTTGTGTGATCGCAAACTGTAAAAAATACTAGTGAAGGTTGAGTGTTTATGTTAGAGACAGCGTAGGGTAGCCAGGAAAGGCTTTGTCTTTAGCGATACTGACTTGGGTATGCATCCAAGTGCCACAAGTTTAACAATTTTTTCTCATCATCTTATAAATTCTGCTGTTGGTACTCTGATTATTTCATATATTTCAAGACTCCAGACCCGCCTGACGTCACTTGTTTTTTGAGAAACAAAATGTGTAGGTTAGAGTAGTGTTAGTGGATCATACGCATACTTGCTAGTTTGTATCAACGGCCAATTAATAGATACGAGATACTAGAGCTACGTTATACATTACTTACTTTTCTGAAAGTATGAGTGCTGATATATACATGTTTTAGAGAATATTGTTGAAAATTGATAATCAACACTGCCGGACACTTTTCTCTGGCGGTAAATCCTGCTAGACGCTTTAAAGCTCGAAAAAAAAATTATAATCTGACTTATGGTCTGAGTCCCAATTTTTATATTTAATACTCAGAGAACAATTTTATCACTTCTTGTAAACAGCCAGATCTAGAAGAAGATGGATGATCCTAAATACGTTGCTTTCTGTCAAGCGTACAAATAATGACCTCGTGCTAATACTCACAGCGATATTTCAATTGTGTCTGGGAGATAATTAGCCCCTACTATTGGTCTGTATAAAAATTGTTGAAATCGCTCCCCGACTATCATTTGAAAATAAGGACCCAGATCAGATTATAAATGGGATTACGTTATTCTTCGCTTAGCAGAGACTACCACCGATGAGAATTGTCTAGCAGTGTTGATTATCGATTTTTGACAATATTCTCTAAAACATACATTAAAATCACAACTCATATTTTAAGATGAGTGAGTAATGTTTTAACGTACTTCCAGCACCTGTTACCTGTAAACTGGCCGTCGGCACAAACTAGCAAGTATGTATGTATGATCTAAGTACATACTAACACTACTCTATTCCACATATTTTGTATCTAACAAAATGAGTAACGTTTGGCGGGCATGGGATCTTACTTTGAGAAGGATTCAGATTGTGATCGATTTCATGGCTTTTTTCTGGTATTTATCATTACCTAAAATTGCCTCTTATGAATTTCATGCATCTCTATCTTTTGGTCTGTTCATTTCAGGACACACTACAGATTGCAAGTCTCAATTGATCTCAGTAATTTTTCCCGCCGATTAGTCAATTACTCGGAAAAGATCCTATTAATTATCCTAATGATTTAATTGATAGTTTCGTTAGTACACCTCAGTGTATCCAATATTTGCTGGTACTCTTTTTTGATACAAGTTAATTACATTTTGATTATATGCAAATCAAAGATTAAAAGTTCTTGAACCGTTCAGTAGGAGAATGCTCAAGCTATTATTGTCAGTGTATCATGTTCAGGTCTAAATTATTGTGGTTATATCCATACAAATATTCACCAACACTATGGAATTATTTTGGTATAGATTTGATGATTTATTTGTTGAGAAAATATAGTTCTGTTTTCATCAACACCTAATAGTAGTATTCAACGCCTCAAAAATTGATTGAAATAATATTGTTCTATGTGGTGAAAGATATAATCTGTTTGTTTTCGTTAAACAGATCAATATTGTGTTATTATTTCATAATGTTGTTTTTCAATAACGGATTAGTGATATTATAGTTTTATTCAATGCTTTCCAATCGATATAATGTCATACAACAAATACTCTGTATGTTTAATACATAAATAGTAAGTCAAAACCACAATATTAACGCCTAAATGAAATAATCTGTCAACATTTATATCGATTTATAGTTATTGGTGCATAGTTATTATTAGAATAATAAAATCTAGCGTATAGTTAGCTGGACAATCGACGCAAATTTATGCAAATTTTGTTTGATGTTAGGGATAAACGCCACTATATGATTGGGGTTTGGTTTGAAGCAGCAAAATATGAATAGCTTCATTGTTCATATATTTGCATACGTTGGAAGCTTTTAAAAATCAAATTATTCTTTAATTGCTTGAACTAAAATGTGAAATAGGTATGAAATGCCATTCCTACAGCAGCAATGTTTTGAGAATTGGAAAATTGGAGAGTCATGAAATAATTGCTGGATATCTAACAAAAGCTCAGTAAATCTCTTAATGGTTGAATATATGCATAATCTCGGATGAAAAGATCTTAAACAAATATATGCCTGATTTATAGTAAATGGAGATGTACAACATTTTGAGAATGATTGGCGACTTGTGTTCGATATGCTGATATTTCAATAATTCACCAAAAAAAATAATATTAGAGGCTTCTCACGCGTATTGGAGCGACTGTCAAAATATCTGATTGCATCAAGTCGATGCAAATTCTCTTAGCATCTCGAATAAGCATCCTACCGTTATCGACTGCAGGAATCGGAGTACTTGTATCAAAGCTATATCAACTTTTGAAAACCAGGATGCGAGGTTTTCTTAGAACTAGAGAGATAGATACTAATTTCGAAACTGACAATTTGACTCCGTGTCATATAACTCAGTAATTTGAGTATTTTCTGCTTTGATCATTGATCTATTCAGATCAGCGAGTCACATTTACACTCAAATCGAAACTTTTGCGGTACTGAATTGTAAGAGTAAGGATAAATGGTTCTGTCGAATATTCTGTCATCTGGTTCAAGCTTAATGAAATATTTGATATCCTGTCATCTCATCATATCACTATCCAATTCATCGCTTGGAATCATATTACTCCCATTTAAATGAAAATATTTGAGGCCTCATTTATATCAATTCACCAAAGCTGCTGAGCTGGAAATTGTATGATTGTTACGTCACAATATTTTATTAATATTTATGTATCACGTTGCTATAGTACCAACAGAGTTCAGCAGGAAATAGTATAGTAGGAGAAAATAAATTGAAAGAGAAAAGATTAATGATAGCCAGGGAAAATGTTAAAAGATATTACAGCAACCGCATAGCACCAAGAGATGAAATAAGCAGTGTGAAATTTCAAGTTGAAATCTATAATATTAAAAATTTAGGTGAGAACAGGGATCTTTCTCTGGTTTCTCATGTGACACGATTTTATATGAGTGGAAGAATAATTCTGATGATATAATTCGTTTGCTAATCCTCCCGTTGTCAATCACAGCCTAAAATATCTAAAATCGATAGAATATTCGCATTGAAATTTGAAAAAGCTCTGAATAATTGCTAATCGAACCTCATTGTAGATTGTTCTGTGAATTGTTCGTTGGAATAAAAACTAATTCACAATTTATTGCCCAGGGTAGGCGACAATGGAAGCATGACCTGAATCATGAACTAGTCGAAAATTTAAGTAAGTGGTTCCGGTAATACTTTTTCACCCTGTTTGTATATTATATTCAGTGTGGGGTTGTAATAATTGGTTGATAAGAATTGCTAGAACATTTGATGATATTTTTAGAGTTTAGCATTCTCCCAAATGTTGTTCTATCACGAATTTAAAGTGTTTCAAAGTGGATGATAATGACCAAAACTTCAAAAAATCAAAGAGAATAAAGAGACATAAAAATGATCGGAACAGTATTTTCCCGCATTTTATCAAATAATTGCATTATCATTCCACTATAAATTATTCATCAAATTAAAATTAATGAGAGAGGCATTAGAATTTGCCTAATTCATGAGATTCTGTCGCAATAAATCGGATTATGTAAATATAAATCAATGCAGCAAAATAATATCAATTTTGAAGAGCACAAAACAAAAATACAAAATTTTTATGCACGGACGTGAAAATATTGGGACGGCACATTATCTATATTGGAAAGCACACCAGGGGGCTCAAGTTTAAATATTCATCATTCAAATTACTTTATACGATAACAGCTGTGTTTCTGAGTGAAAGAGCCAGTGATTTTCGCATTTCATCTCTTCAAGAGGTAAATTGAAACCAATAATTTTCACAATTTTGGATTGTAAAAGCCAAACGTTGTGGATGTTTGACTATAAAATATCACGGACAAAGACGGTGAGCAGTAAGTATGGTTATATATGTATGTCAAGCAAGTGATAACAAATGTAATCTGGACCCCAAGCTGGATGTGGTGATTCAGGAGAAAATTTCTAACTTCTACACACTTCATATACGCACTATAACCGATTGACTGAATATTCCATCACAAACTGAATATCCGAGCATCTTGTGATGGTTTATTTCTAGATTGGGTAAAACAGAAAAAAATTATCTGAACCACTCGTTAATGCTCAAACAGCTTTTCGTTTTACTAAAAAACTGTGTCTTCTCGATAGTTTCTAATTATACGGGACAAAAAAAAAATGTGGAAAAGCAATTCTTACTTATGGGAATAGTAATAGTAAAAGTTTCCAAGAAATTTGAACAAATTCATCTAGCAGCACTTATAGTTTGAATATTCTACATGAACCTCACTGAATTTATTGTAACTGAAGTTTCTCGAAACTCTTTAGTATATAACGCTGCGTTAGGCTTGAGCGATGTGGGCCACCGCCTACGGTCTCGCGGTCCGAGGTGCCTCGAGCCTCAAGCCTCAAGCCAATATGATTCGGATTTTTCAACACAATGATTGATTCTATAATAAGCGATATGGATTCGAGAATCACAAAATATGGTAAACCGGAGACAAAAACCACTACAGATCACGCATACCAACGAAAAAATTTTGCGCGTATTTCAAATTGTGTCTAGCGTCAGTTTGGTAATACCATATTTTGTCATTCTATCACCAGTCACCTTGGTTGGTGGTCGTCTCAAAGTTACATTTACACATTTTCTGTGGTTTTTGAGTAAATTGTTAATTTCATATTGTATTTCAATAAATATTAGTAGTTAATCTTCACAACTATACTTTATACAACAATGTAATGCGATTGTAACACATTTATAAGGTAAATATTGTGGCACATGTTCATCATTTTTAGTATCATTCCATTTATTATTGTATTCATGTATCGTAAAAATTATTGTGGGAAGCTGAAGATGGATGGGTGCGCATCCGAAACGTTTGAACTTCAATAGTCAATTTTAGTGGACTACAATATCTAAGATTTTCACTTAATCCATATTTGGGTCCTTCAATCTGCATCGATACATAATTTTAACTGGACAGCAAAGGAAGTAAGCTGATAAAAACAATTCAATAAATAAAATGCTATAACGATAGGAGGAATTCAACAGAAAAAGATTATCTCGAACAAAAGACTGTAGGTATCCGATTAGTTTGCGGTTTGAGGTAAGGTACTTTTTAATGACGATGAATAATTATAAAAACCATTACCTCGGATACAGACTGTCTGAAGATTTGGTTTCTAGCTCAGTTCTTTAAAACTTATTTCTTACAAAAAAACTGAAACTGCACTCACCAATCAGCTGTAATACATAATAGGCAATTATCCTGGAATTGGTCCGTCTTTGTCCAAAGAAACAAATTATTGCTATGGATGAGCTGAGACTTCCCTCTACCGTGAAATATATGGTATTCGATCATGTACAAAATTTTAATAAAGTGAATGCATTTATCAGATTTGACGCATCCTTGCTACAGAAATGACTGATTCTTCTTTAACACGCTTGATTAAATTTATAGAGATATATTGGAAGCTTGCCTACTTTACTGGAATTGGAACATATTGACATATATAAAAGAAATTTTTTTGCGAATCCTCAATTGAATATCTGGAATACAGAAGTTGGCAAGAATGACATGAAACATTCAAATTTTGATGATTGACTGGTGGAGAGGCTCATTCCAAAATATTTACAAATTTGGCTGTTTCGAATAAAATGGAGTTGCCACACGTTTGCTTCTATTCTCTATATTTTTCTTTTAACTGTCACAATATCCACGCTTTCTTTCTATCGTTCTTCTACGTCAGTGAGTTAATTCGTTATTCACTCCAGCTGTGTATATTGACGCATATTTTTTTCTAAAGAACCTTACAAAATCTTCTGGCTCTTATGGATATTAAATGATTGAAATATAGGAATATCTATTTGTTCTCAAATAAATTCTACTTAAAAAAAGTTTGTCCTCAATATAAGAGTTTGAATGTAAGTCGAGATACAATTGAATGACAATGTGAAAAAAAGACTCATAAACTTCAATCTATATTTATTATAAAAAGTAAGTCAATATTGATGACGGCAAGGAATAATTGACACAAATACTTCAATAGTTTCTGGCTGGATTGTTATATTGTAAGTTTATTATATCTACATGAGTGCTATGATTCATTGATTTATTATATTGATCTACATTTACGCTGTCGAGAGAGAACTTTTATGGGACAGGTTAAATTTGGAAGCCCATATTGAACCTCTTTTTCTAGTAACATTTTGTATATAATCAAAAAACTTTGTTTACCAAGAGCTCAAAAAGTAGTTGTATATAAAATTGCATTTGTCCTTAGAAAGAGGTAAAGTGCTATACAAATCACAAATGATCCTTTCTTTATAATTTCAAATAAAAGCACATACATAATTGAAAAAGGTTTTGAATTTGTGCAAAATCAGTGATACCTCGGAGAAGAATCTCTCCGAATCCAAATGACCTGATGGTTGGAGCTTAATGCGGCACAAAGCACGTTTCTTTCATTAACGAGGATTGGGGATGCAAAAGCGAGCAACGAATCGAGCGAACGAATATGAAATTCATTTATCACCCTCAGCTTTCACATTTATTGGGCCGCGGGAAAAAGGGTGAACACATGTACGAACGAAAGCCTTAATTGCCCAAGTATTGAAAGAGTTGCGGTACAAAGCTACTGGATTTAGATGAACATTGGTCTGTTATCAATTTCTCTTTGTATCGTAGATGCTACCAGGCAAAGCTTAATATACGACGTAGACTTCGCAGCCCTTCATTGTATTGTTCTCTAACTCAGAAAATTTTTCATCCGGCAGATGGGTAGATATGCTGACACAAAATTCACATTCTATCGACATACAAAATATTACCACGCACTTTCAAATTTGACCTTTCATTTTGATAACCTAAATGACAAAGAATCAGTTGAAGATAATGTGATTGGAAAAATGTTGAGAAGAATTTCATTTCATGAGGGCCTTATCTATTTCACGAATAAGTGATGTGCAGGAACGTTTTCTACCTGGGAGAGTATGTGACGATCATTCACCCCTACTTCGTATGGTTATCGGAAAGAACAATCCTATCGTGAACAATTCTTTTGAAAATACGGCTATCTCGATACCCATAGCAAGAGAATTATGAAAGAGCAAATTTAATTTATCAAAAATATTCACAGTATCCTGTAAGAGAAAGGATTTTCTCCCTATATCATTACAATCATCTTCATCGTTCTAAGAAAAGCGTATCATATTTGTATTCGTATATTCATTGCCGTATGAATAGTAATTGTTGGCAGTGATTCGTGCTATTTATTCATTTATTTATTTATGGAGAAACACTGTCCAACAAGCCCGATAACAGGACAGGAAAAGAAGTACATGAAAGCAATATCACAAAATAAGCAACACAAATTCTGAAGGATTGGTAGTTCGAAGAATTATACTTGGATTGAATACCAGAAAGACTAGAAATGGACTTGGGGAAGTTACTATCAAAAATATCATAATGTTCCTGTAAACTATTCAACAGATTACAAATTCTGTTTATTAGTGATTGCATGGTTATATTTTAATGAGTGGATGGTAAAATGCGTGCATAAAAAATTCAGTAAGGCAAGAGACATTGAGTCATCAATATAATTGGTCAAAAGTTTGTGCAAGTGAATCATACTTCATTTGATGCAATGTTATTCAAAATATTCATCAAAATATGATAATAAAAACCTGAAAAAGTATAATCATAGATCAGTGTGAATATACTGGCTTTGTAATCCTTAGGTCACGGGGATGAATTCCACCGATAGACAAAAAAGTCAGTAGTACTTTCACTGAATTATAATACAGGGTGTAACTGCGCAACAAGCTTCCTCGAAAAACTTCTATGTTACTGAAGATACAATAAAACATCATGAAACAATCTTATGCACACCAAATTATAGAAGAAAGAAAGTTTTTGAATCAGTGGCTCTCAAGCTACAACACAAAATTACATTTCTTCAAAAAAGATGCTATTTATATTTTTTGGCCCATTCCATAGGGTTATCTTTCGTAAACTCAGCCATGTATTCGTTTTTTACTCTTACATGATGAAATCATTGAAAAATAAGAATAAAATTCAAATGAACTTTATTTTCAGTGGGCTATGGAAAACAAAATCTGCTATTTGTCAATTTTGAATTATTCAATGCATAATTCGTATTATCGTAAATTACCATGAAGAATACTCTTCACAGAAGAAAATTTGATGAATGCTACTTTAACACCGAAAAAAATTACTACTTTTGAATCAGATTTGGAAAGATTTGAATTTTGTTTTAGGAAGAGATAGAAATCAGCTAGAATACTATCTATGAAGTCGTGATCAATTATTCGATGTATTCATGTAGCTCAATTGTTCATAGCCTACTAGAAAATATTTTTAAATTCAAAACGCATTTTCTCGATATTTTCATCATTTGTAGGTATCAAAAAAATACATGGTTAATTTGGAAGAAAAATTCTCTTCGAAAACGACTAAAAAATATATATAGCAGCCCATTTGAAATAAATATAACTTTGCGATGTAGCTTGAGAGCCACTGATGTAAAAAAATATTTTCTTTTATAATTGGGTGTCTCTCTTGGTCCTGCATAAGATTGTCTTATAGTATTTTATTGCATCTTCGATAACATAGAAGTTATTCGAGATAGCTCGTTCAGTTGCTACATCCTGTATACACTGTGGCGTATTCTCCACAAAAACTAACAGTATTAGTAGTTCGACAATGGCTCAAAAAATATCAATCAATTTAGTAAGTGCACTATGAGTATCTGCCATACCTGTACCAGGTGAAAGCGTCATTATTTTTTTTTCTATTATTATATTATGATAAATATATTTCAGATTTTTCTTATATTTCTGATGTATGAGCTCAATCCTCCATGGTTGGACGTAAATATTCAAGAGAAAAGAGACGAGCAAAATTTGGTTTGAAGAATGAAAATGATCAAGTTGCGTTGGTATGTCATGCGGAATAAAATTCAAACAAATGGTAACGATCGAAGCCTATATCTAAAAACTCTGAAGATTAGCCAATCAAATCTGAAAATTCGTCGGACAATATTGGCTTTTATAAACTTTTTTTCCAGCATAGATAGTTTCTTCAGAAGAGACTGCAACGCTCGATCGTCCTGCTCAATGAAAAGTTAATACTAGAAGCATCTGCAACTCTAACAGACAGCCTCCTGTAAACTTGATTCGATCTATAGAATACAACTTCCCGACAGACAGACAGGTTGTGAAACAAACTGACAAGTAGATATATATTTTTATGGAAATGATGTGATACCTCTAGAAACCCTTTGAATTAACATTCCTTCATTCGTTTAATCGAAATATCTTCTTTAATCGAACTGTAATCAAAATTCTATAAATTCAATTTCAACTGTGTACGCTTTAGAATAGTTTAAAATGACAATTGATCGTTCATAATTAATTGTTGCGCGAAGAGCCACTATTTTGAAATTATACATAGGCATTATCGTGACACAACTGATTCACTATGTGTGCAATAGTAATAATAATAGCAAATTATAGCAATAATATATAATAACTAAATGACGATAGAGCATTCATCATCTCATTAAATTATGAAAATGGGACGGGGCGAGTGTATAATACATAACATTGTTCTTCATAGGGTGAATATATTTCTGATATTTTGTTTAAATATATTATGACTTTTATTGATATACTGTTGGTGCTGGGAGACGATAAAAATACATAAAAGCCTGATTTGGAGCCCACTCTTTCTAAAATTTCCAATGTGGTCCATATTCAATACACAAATAATGGAAATGGCTTCGATATTTAAGGTATTTTTAAATTATGAACGTTCCAATTTATCAATCAGTTTTTTTCAAGAACGGAAATATTGTCAGACTGCGGTCAATTAAATTCCTCTGTTGGAAATATAGATTACTGTATACCGACAATATTCACGAGTTAATTAACTTCAATAACAAGCACAGCGTAATGAGTTATATCAATAAATACAACTTATGAGCTTGTTGTTTTTCAAGCGATGAATCGATATTTCAGCGAACATTTTGAATTACTGAATAGGCATCGAAAAGCTCAGTAATTTTTTCTTTCATATGAGCAATATTTCAAGGCTGAATGAAAATCAACGAGGTGATAATCCAAATATTGTACAGCTGTATAATTCTCAGTAAAACAAAGATGATTTTTATTCATTTGGTTGGAATCTTCAAAACACTTAAAGTATGACAAGAAATCTATTAAAAACCACTATCTGCTTAATTTGAAATCAAAAATGATTATTAAAAAATAATAATAAACAATGTGAAATACATCAAAACGGTCATTCTGGCGATGCCAAACATTGCAATAACAATTTTAGCCGTATAGAACCAATTTAGAAAAAAATTCAATCATCTGATGTTTATAGACATACCTATTTTCCAAGTGGCACCTTTGTACAAAACATAGTACAAGTAGAACCTATGAAAAAGTCGAAAATAATGGATAATATCAAACTACACTTTTCACTGCAATAGATGAACCATAATACTGACGCTCTCACTGTGGCGATTCTCAAGCAAGCCGATGTCGTGTGGACAAGTTTATTATTGTTTGATTTAGAAAATCAACGAATTTTATGGAATTAAATAGAATAGATATAAATTCATATTATTGAATAGGAAATTGAGTGCAAGTGTGATTGGCACACTTACAGTTCCGTACATTCGAAGCACAAAAAAAAAATTTTTTTTCACAAAACAACACTGTTGAACATATTATTCTATTCTGATTGGTCTGGTATTGATGTTGATGTGAAGTATGTTACCGTGGTTGTTCAATTTGTAGATAGATGTGTTTTTACAGAAGGCTTTGAATGGCTTAAAAATTCACCAATATGCACACCATCTAAGCCTTGGATGGTGTGCATATTGGTGAAGGTGTAGTACCTGCGTTAGCGTATGCAGATGATGTTGTTTTGAGTGAAAATGAGGAACAATCGAAAATAATAATTGGTAGTATATACATAAAGATGGAAAGGCACTAAATTATATTTTGAATGTTGATGAATGTGAAGTTTTGTGCTTGAGAGAAGTGAATCGGTGACTGATTGCAATGTTTTGATGAATGGCGTGGGGTTGAAACAGGTGTACTCCTGGGTAGTGTTACGTCAAATGATAGAAGAATTGATAAAGATGTTGAAAGAGGAATTGTAAGATTTTGGGCTTGAGGGATGTTTGCACAGAATATTGATGTAGATAAATGCAAGATTGAGTGTATAGAATTCAGCTCTTGTACCTGCATTGTAGAAGGGATCGAATACGGAATAAATTGGTGTATGAAGAATATAATATTAGAGAAAAATATGTTAGAGAGAGGGGGCATAAGTAAGTAACGTTGGTTTGGGCATGTGAAATGAATGTCGAATAGAATATACATTGATGAAATTGAAGGTGAAAGGTTGCGTGGATATGTAGGTGAATGAATATGATTGTTGGTTTGATGCGTGAGACACAGTTTTTGAGTGGAAAGAATGAACGAGTTTATATTAATAAGATAATGAATGTGGATGAAGCGATAGAGGTGCGTTTGGACAGAGGTATTTAGCAAGGAATGATTGCAGATTGAATATTAAATGAGGTTTATTCCAACCTTATTTTGGAGAGAAGGCGTGATTTATATGTATGTATGTATGTCTGTACCTGATCTAAAGGTCAGGACACATATTCCTGTCAATTATTTGAATGACGTGTGTCCAAAAACGCAATATTAATATATCCGATTCGAATGCACATTAGTATGCCTTTTCAAAATACAAGGGTGACGCTGTATACATGCTCTCATTGAGAATAAGAAAATCAGATAGGCCATGGATATTAAAGCTTCATCGGGTTATTCATGTCATTGTAATTACTGATTGAATCTTATTCTATAAGATAATTGAATTAATCTTTGTTCCTCAGAATATGGAACCAATCAGAAAACATTTTTGGATCATTGTTTGAATGATTATACAAAAATAGTTAATTTAGAGTTCAAAGACCTAAAATGTTCTAAAATCTTTAAGGGGTTCTGTTTTACAGTAAGAATGCTTTTGTAGTTGCTTCGTCGTTCTTTTGTCGGTGGGTGTAACACTTGGATATATCATAATCTATACCAACTAGATTCGGAATAGATAAGAGAATTATTGTGATGCATTCCACCACCACTCTTTTTCCCATTACAGCAAAATATGATTCCTCATCAAGATGGTACATTAATGACTATTGAATAAATCTACAGTATTCTTCAGCCATTAAAATCGAATTTGACAAATTGAGTTACAACAGGTGTGCTATTACTGTATACAAAATTTAATGACAGGACTGATTACAAGCTATATATTCCAGCACTTGATAAATTTGTACGAGACTGGTAAAATTAAACGCTTTAATAATAAATAGGAACGCAACAAATGAATCAAATTATTTGGTGCAGTGGTAATAAACTTTGACACACTCAAAATCTGTGAATGAAGTTGGATTCGTATCGAACAGTAGGGGCTTCGTACCCTACCTAGATGATCATATTGCATGAAATACTTCGGATACTTCAACAACTACTGACTCTCTTTTTTTTAATCGGGGATTAAGTTTGATACAAAATTATATTGGATAGATTGCTAGATTGATTGATATATCCCAAGATATGAGGTGCAGCTTTTGTGAAGAGTATGCCACAAAGTATATAAAATAGTATCTGGCACACTCGTGTCGGGTTACAGGCGTTATTATTGATATCAAGTAGGTAGTTCAGGGATGAAAAGGAAACAATACAGTTAAAATCGGAAAAATAAAATAAGTTCCAGGCCTTGAATAATTGAAGTCGTGGAATCTCATTTTTGAGAAAGTGACAGACATTTTAGTCATTTCCTTGTTCAACCTGATGACTCATTAAAGACTGTCTACTCTCGGATAGACGATTTGAATATACAGCGACTCCAGCAGATCCAGCTAATTTATAATTGAATTCACTCAATATTTGAACATGATATCCTGAACAACGGACATGTAGTCTAAGTTCATCCACGTCGTGTATAGATATAACCGATATAATTAACAAAAGATAAAAAATGTGAGTTTTCATTACATTATTCAGAATTCCCACTATTCCAGCACACCTAATAAATAACAGAGGTATGCAAAATAGTGCAATATTTGAACGTTATCAACTATGGAACAAAAGTTTTGTTTCGTCATTCACTACATGCTAGCGGCCCAATAAACAATATAGCACTATATATATGGCTCTCCTTATTGGTGGGTTCAGTTTGCAGTTTTTTTTGCTATTATCCAAGCATGCTGTTTGAACTACATAATTTCAATTAATAAAGCTACTTTGGACATACCAAGTCTTATCACCAGCATTTAATGCGCATAGCAATTAGATACAATTTCAGATAATTTTAGAGGCGCTTGCCCTAAATTTAAGATGTTTGCTCTGCATAAACTAGCTACACTCTACAAAAACTCAATACCTATCTTAATCTTACTTATTCTATTCTATTCTATAAACCTAGCCTCGTGTTAATGCTTTGATATAAATATAAAATATTTAAAAAGAAATAAGATCCTCCCAACTTTTTTTTCAAGAACCTAGCTTAAATGACTTTTGTCATACATAGTCCATCCAGTTTTTTTATATTCTGTAGCTATAGCGTCACCCTTATATTTCAGCAAGGCATAGTAATGTGCATTTGGATCAAATGTGTTTATATCGCGTCCATTTATTGGCATACATCATTGAAATCACTGAAAGAAAAGCTTGTACTGAATTTTGAATGTACGAAACCTATGGCATTTTTATTCAGTTTCATATAACTCCACCTGTCTTTAACAATAATGAACTTATCTACACGACACCAGTTTGCATGAGAATCGCATACTGAAATCATCTGTATTGTAGTTTATACATTGAAGTGAAAAGTGTAGTGTGATATCTATTATTCTTGACTTTTCTATCGGTTCTACTCATTTTGTGTTCTGTACAAAGGTGCCATTTGGAGAAATGGGTATGTTTATAAATATTAAATTTTTAGAGATACTAGTTTTATAGACCCAAAATTGCTATTCGAATGTTTGACATCTACAGAATGATTGTTGGGATGTATTCTATATGAATTATTTGATATTCAATATTTCAACCGATCTTAAAAAACAAGGAGGTACTCAATTCGTCCACTTTTACCACATAAACCGTTTTTGATATTTCTTTTTTCACCAGAAGTGGTTATTTAGAGATGGTTTGATAATAATTTGTAGGGAAGATTCCATCTCTCAGGGTTGAATGATTTTTGTATGTACTCTCATGTTACGTGATATCTTTGTTGATTTTGATCCGATTTTGAAGATTTTTTTTTTATTGGAAGAACTATATCTTGAGATTTCAATTAAAATTTTTGATAAAAATTTAGGAATGATGATTCTCATTTGGGTAGGCTCTACTTCGACGATAGACCCATTCAAATTTGAAGCCAAAATTTTATCTCCAAGGATGGGATTAGGGTGGAAAAATAGGAGAAACAATATCATTCTAAGCTTTATAACCAGGTTTTCTCAAAGGATGCGACTTCCCTCAGAGATCGACCAATGGTGAAAATTTTTAGTATTTCAGTGTTTTGACAAAAAAAAGGAACGGACTCAAACATAGAACACCAAAAATTTGAGAATAAGTATTTTTGAATTGCCTGTGATTTTCGACGCCTTGAAGTCAGCTTATAAGGGCATAAGAGAGATGTACTATCTATTTTATCAGCTCATTTTCGCAGAAAAAAATACGCTATTATATGCACTTTGGCTGTCTGTATGGCTGGCGTGACGTGCTTTCAACAACTACAGCACTTACAGACCTTGAACTGGTACTAAATAAAAGCTGCAGTTTTGAAGGCTTGCACAAACTGCTTGATTTTTTATTCATACACTTAGTTTTCAGTGAAAAATGAGATAAAAATGTCTGTCATTTAATATTATACCTCAAATTTAGATCTGATATGGTTATGGGTACCCATTTTGGGGTAGTAACTATTCATCTCAATATCTCACAAGTTACACAATATACTGACATGCGGTTTTTGATGTTGGTATAACAATGAACGAAATTTTGTTTTTGAGATCAATTTAGGCCAGTACAGGACCACCCGTTACTCATTTTCTTGAATCCGCACTTTCGGAGGTAATTGCATCAAATTTTTAGTGTTTTTCTTTTTATATAGCTCTGACGAAGATCAAATTACTATTTTGGGGTACAGCATATGACTTCCCATCAGTCAATAACTGAATAATAAAGACTGTTAGGTCTTTTTGAGTTTGTATGAAATAGTCACAACTTGAAACTGGTACTGAATAAAAGCTGCTGCTTCGTAGATTTGCCCATCCACTGCTTGATTTGAAGCTCAGTGATTATGAGAGATAGTAATTTGTAATATCTCTGAACCAACAAACATTCATGAGCTGCCAAAAATGCGCTTTGATCATCAAAATGATTCTTTGATTTTTTTTACTGTATTTGCTACAAGGTCAGAAATCATTGGAGACTCAAAATACTCATTCAATTATTCATTCAAGAAAAAGTATATAATAAATCAAATGTGAGAATATTATTATGTATAAGTTTCTAAAACGTGATGTTCCGATAGTGTGGAGTAGACGGGTAATTAACATCCTAATTTTTTCGAGGTGACTAGAGAATATCCCCAATAACTCAAATACAGGGTGTAACAGAAATAAGTACATTAATTTTAACCAGTGATAGTTCTCGTCAAGCCTAACAATTTTTCTTAGTTACTTTTTCCCGAATTCTCATCTTTTTTCAGTATTTTTTGTCCCCTATAATTCAACCAGTCATTCAGGTGCATAATTATCGGATCCAGTAGCAGTTGCAATAGAACAATAATTGATTTTGACATATGTCAATTATCAATTCCTTCAAATAAATTGTGGAATAAAACCGATTATAAATTATTAATTCTGTTTACGATTTTACGGGCAGTTTCGGATTAGCTTAGCAAATTTATTTGGAACGATCTTCGAATTGTCATTTTCCACTAAAAATTGAATTATTGTGGTTATGCCAATGTATTTAATGTCAAAATATTATGCACTTATACATTATGATGATAATACCATGGATAGAACTTGACGTTTAACTGAAGCATAAAACAGCAGATGAAATGAATGAAATACATCAATTTATAAATGAAGCACCTGTGTATTAGTTTTTCTCATATTATTACAAACTTCACACTTCACACTCAGGTCGTTTCAATAAAGTATGCCCCGTGAATCGATCTGCTGGATAAATAAAATATCGTATCATATATTTCAGAAAATATTTTAAATCAATTACCAAATTCAGTTTGATACATTTATAGGTTACATTTTCTGTTCTTCAGAAATAGAATCTTCAAAATTTCATGTAGCAATATTTCTATTGAATTATTCAGTGAATGAATTAATTCAGAATTGCAGTCCATTTAATATTTCACCGTTTTCTTTAAATAAATCGTTGAATGATTTTCTCTTGATGTTTCTGATGAAGTAAGATGAGAACAGCAACTACTTTTTGAACTGCTCGTAGATGGCAGCACAGTCTGACACTCCTGACCCAGTTTCAGACAATTCAAATCAGCTGATTCAAGTGCAATGAACTTGTGCAGACAATCTTATGTTTAAGAAATGTACTGTCCGAAAATATACGTGAAATCCCTGAATTGGAATAAATTTTTTTAAATATGACATATAAATACGACTGAAAGACCAAATTGTTGATTACAGAAACAAATGTGGTCTTTCTTCCAACATGCAGAAATAGAATCATCGAGGTGAGCGAGTATCAATAAATATTAATATTCTTTCAGTTTCAAAAGAATGATTGACAAGACTGCGATGGCTCAAAGTTGCAAAATACTCCTTCCAATCGACAGCTGTCATTCTTTCAACAAATAAGCGTACTATGAATTTTTTGACAAAACTTTGATGAATTTCTACTCTATATCCAGAGAATTTACGGAAAAAAGTTATTGGGAAATATTGTTATGCTTGACAAATTGCATTACAGGTTAAAATTAATGTACTTATTTCTGTTACACCCTGTATATCTAAACAAGAGTGTAAACAGGTGCTCAAATCTGATAATTAAAATTGTATGTGCTTACTTGCCATTGGAGGTCGAGTAGCCGTTTGATAAAGTTTGAAGCAAGAAGAACTATAATTACCTACAAAACTAAATGAATCAAGATTGTTATTGCATTAGAAGTTTATTTATAGTGTGAAAGTTTATCAATAGGTATTAAATACTTCTACATTATATAAGGCGTCTCTTTTTCTTGGAAAAAAATGAAAATATAAATACACAAGGCAGATTGACAAGAAACAATTAAAAAAGAGTATCAGCCCTAATTAGATTCGGTTTGATCGATCCCATATTGATAATGAAACATAATGGAGTAGATGAATATGATGTGTTATGCTTTAAAAATAGTAAAGCGAATAAATTTATTCCGCCTTGAGCTCCAAGAGGTCGTTGATATCCATAAAATATAAATAAAAAACATCATGACAATAGTGGTTTGAAGTGATTCCATTCATAATTAAAGATTGAGACATTTTCTGGAGGAAAACTGCGATACGAAAAAATTATGTGAGTAATAAAGTTATACAATCACTTTACAGCATCAGTAGAACAGTTGGCGAACGTTAAGACTTCATCTCATCCGATTACTTTTGGTATGACACGAATACTCTCTTATAACGTGGCTTTTATACAGCTTGCTATTTTTATTCCATTGTTCTCGGAGTTTTCCAATACAGTTGCATTACTTTATCCATTTACCGGTAGTTCCAAACAGTTTTGTGTTATTCTAGTTACATGTGCATAATTCAATTTATCGACAATAAAATCCATATAATACCATAGGGCATCTAAGCGCAGTGAAGCCTGTTGTGAAATGTATGTTAGTACTGTTAAGTACATAAAGGGGAGTAATTAGGGTTTTTGCCGTGAGTTTACAATGTACGCTCCAAACAAGATCATTGAGTTTTATTTATACACTTCAAACTACCTTGATAGGATAAGTTGATAAACACAGGATGTCTGATGCTTTAAATGTTCCCATTTAATTTTTATTTGCTATTGTTTATGTATTGATTAAGTTGACATCATGAACTAAACTGTTGCAGTGAGCAATAGTCGGATAGTCATTTGATCATTTGACTTGGTCGACTAGCTAAATCAATGGATCTAACAAAGTGACTTACTCGCTGCCTACCAAAAGACGTCTGGTGGTGATCGATTATAGCTATAAAGATTAGATAATCCATCTCAAGATTGGGATTCGATTTAGAAAAGGGTTCTTCTGTTGGCTACCTGTATATAGCCAAGATCCAGAATACAGAGATACTCAATTTGTCGTAGACAGAAAAAAACTAGACATATTACTTGGGGTATATCCATGCGAGTTCTAAATACATTTTTGGAACAGAGACAATCTATCCATCTTGAAGCTACAGAAAACTCCTGAATATTTGATCCAGCTCACAAGATTCTTGAGAAATTCCCAACGATGGCACTTTATCAAAACAACAAAATACAAAATCATCACGATGGATAATACATATTCACCGAGTAATAAGTTGTGAAATTCAAACTGAGGCTGAAGATAATGCATGTATAATATATTTGATGAAGAACGGATAGGCGGCTTTCTGTAGTGTCACAGTCTTGTAACTAATATTGAACGAAACACAAGAGAGTAGTTACACTCATGAATAATCGAACATACATACAGATCAATCTAGGATTACATCGTACTTAGTATCTAGAATCTAGCCGCCAATGGGTTTACAACACGATGCACACGAAAGTTTTGTTTACAGCTAATTTCTATATAATACATTATCTTATACTTTAAGGAAACAAGAAACAAAATCATCCGGTGATTCTCCTACCCCAAGGAGATTGTATGCCCAATATTTATAATTCCAGACAGCAAAATACCACATCAGTACTATTCAATGAATATAAATCACCATCTCCAATTATAATATCTCTTTTAATCATTTGAAATATTCAATTTGCCGAGCTATGAATTATATTTCATCAATTTGATGATTATCATGTATTGGATGAGATATTCGTTTTTTTTTTTTAATAGTTATCGAGCTGATTTTTTTGCTATTTGATCATCGAAAACTTCTCCATTATGTGAAGGGTGATCATACGATGAATAAAATATAGCTTTTTCAATATGACATTCATCGAGATCTATACTTGAAAATTTTAAATTGTTATCAGTCATAGTTCGCAGATATTTATATATTTGTGAGATCCAAAATGATACCAACTGATCAAAATCCATCTATCTAAGTGAGATTCTCTGCACTCCTGTGATTTTAAATTATTAATAAATAGACTTGAATTTAGCCATAACTTGAACACTTATTCATAGACAGGATTTCGGCCCAACATGAGGAGCTCAGTGTATCCTTCTTGACTGTCTCGGGCTTAAGTTTTAGCCCACAAGTGAACGCAGCACAATTTGGTAATATTCAGGGATATTCTCCAAAAGCACGAGCGTAGCGAGCTAGCTTACAATCATTGTTATGTTCTATATTGTAGCCCAACATGATTGATTTCAAAGTTGTATCCACTCATAAAACCAAATCTTGCAGGGTAATCCAGGGTTCATTTAAAAATGACAGTGCCGAGTTCATGTGCGCCCCGCGCTCATCGACCCAGCATCAGTGCCGACTTCATGTATTCGGTGCCAAATTCGTATACGCCCGCAATTATAACTTTCTAATAGTTGATCCGAACTTGAGAAGGTCAAGTAATAAATTAAAAATAGCAATATTTAGGTAAAATCTTGCAGAGATGTTTTTTCGTGCTCATTGAATTGGATATGTTCAGTCAATTACTAACCAATTATGACCTTCCAATCTGATCCGAACTTAAGAAAGTTATTAGAGTAAATAAAGCAATTATTAAATCAAATTTTGTGAAGATGTTTGTTTAGGCTTCATGTATCGAGTAATTTGGAATTTTCCTATCTTGTTTCTAAGAAAATTGATATTAAAATGGACCTGAAAAGCGTTTAATAAAAGAATACTTGAGAAATGATTTGGAAACGCAAAAAAATCATACAAAATATGTAAGAGAAATACAAAAGATATATCCAATGATACAGAAAATATTTTTTCAGTTACTAGAAAAATTCTATATTTTTTACCATGTTGCTTGTAAGAAAATACTATAATCATGAGAGGAAACGAGTATTCTTGACAAACAATCAGTTTCACTTGAGGTGAATACGACCAGAGTACAACTGTTTCTATCACAAATATGGAATTGAACGACAGCAAGCTCACAACTCATATTGAAAATATTATCTAAGCTAGTTGTACTGTTGTCACGCTTTCAAAACTTTTTTATTCTGTCGAATTATAAATATTTCTATAATTAATAATTTCAAAAAATTTTCATGCCAGGAGCAAAATAAGAAAAATAACGAATCTCTGTTGCATGGGAGTATGAATAGTCAAATAGTCATGAGCCCCAAATATTCAAATGATAGATTTCATGATGATATTAGATAAGATGATCTGAATCTTTCTAACAACAAACGAAATCATTATATTGAGTCAAGTTCTTTGTACCAATTTATATCATATGCGTATATGATGACTGATTGTAGTTCTACCAGTTATTTTCCAGATTCCCTAAGAATAGCATCGAGAAAGACTGTAAAAAACATAAATAAGACCTAGGCTGGATAATTCATTATATATGATATACTCATTTTTTTAATTCCATTTTAAGCTTGATTCACCCATTGATAGTGAATCTTGAGATTCCCTGGACAACTTGTTATTCTGATATTTAAATTATCACAAAAACATGATATATTTGTTATCGCTAAAGTTTGAGATTCACTTGGAGTCTGTTATAGGAGATTAATATAAGGTGCAGTGCTAACTCAACTTGTGCTAAATCTGCCAAAATTATGGATCATAATGAGGATTCAATCCTAGACCTTCACAAGGATTTTGGAAATTCAACAAGGTTCTATTCCAGATTTGTAATACAGAATGTAGCTGAATTATCCAAATTATTCAAGTATACATTATAAAATAGTCATGCACATGAAAAATGTGAAACTGGGACACATCGTATAATAATAATATATTTGAGTATGAGCTCTATTTCATATTAATTATTATTCATAAATAAAATCATTCCGAAAAAATTTTAATATAGCTTCCCAGTTTTCTTAAATATAGGAAAACTAAATTAATATATTTCTACCTGAAATGACACTCTTCCAAACTTCCAATAAGAGATGATTCCAAGAAAGATCTAGGCTAGGAGATTAGGTTGAGTATGAGTCGCCGAACTGACTTGAATTTGAACTTTGGCAGATTCAGCACGATATGAATCAGAAAAACACCTTAATATAAAATATGAAATATTTTGATTCAAAGTCTGAGTTTGACGATTCCAATATCTACTGAAGGATTATATCTGTTTGAACATAAGTTCTGACATACATCTTTGCTGAAATTCTTATGAAGGAAGTTCCTGTAGCTAATAAGGCAGACTGAAAGCATTCAATTCTTTGAATAGACTATAAGTAGTGATATTAAACTTATATTTTTCCAGACAAAGTTCTTCGTTATTTTTAATTCGATTTAAAAATTTTCTCGCGTGTGACAATGAGAAAAGTAAACTTATTGAATTCTCATCTTTCAGAACTATTTTAACACAAATATCTGGAATTCTTATGTCAGAATTATATTGTTCATAATCCAGAATGCCTGGAGAATACCATCAAATTTAAAATAGGCAACGACTCACAGAAGATGGATACTAATGATTTTCAGTGTCGTTATTTGGTTGTTTCATGATTTCATAATGATCTGGTGATAAAGTGTTGGAACAAAAAATTGTTATGTTACAGACAATGAACACGAATGCATAGATACTTCATGAAAGATTTACTAAAAGGGTTTCCGTAGTTTATGAATGACGGTAGAACTATGTAGACATCCAATAAACAAGTACATGAATAAAATAAGAGGTTCTGTTTTCAACGAAAGTTCTTCAGTGGAACGAATACGAAAAGTTCTCTAGCAGTAGATTCTTTCATTAGCAGAAATGGAAAAAGATGTCTTCAGATTTCATAATAGGATTAATATATGAAAGAAACAAGATCAAATAATAAATATAAAGTGAAGATCTGGACGCAGGAAATTAAAAAAGAAACTCGTTGAACATTGCAATGCAAAACAGCATATTCAATTCAACAAATAACCAGAAGTTATTTGAAAAGTGTGAAAGATAATGAGTGAATTCTTGAGAGGAAAACTTCATGGTATTTGAATGAAATGTATGACATATTGGATGAATATCTTCAGCAGAATGTATTCTTAGGATCATAGCTCCTAAACTCTATCCGATTTTGTCATAGTTTCGTAGTATTTAATTTCTCAGCAAGCGGCGTATTACTTGAAGAAAATTTTGGGTTGTTAATCGTTTTACTTTATACATATACATTCATTCCACCAGCAATCATTCTCCACTACAAACGAATTTTTCTCCTCCATCATCCTCAATTTTAATTGTACAAGCTGATTTAATCTTTTATCTGGAAACTCTCACCTAACAAACCTATCTACCTACACACCAGGCGTCAACGCTTTTACCATCAATTCCATCAACATTACAGACGAGCCATTGCAATTGATTCATTGGCATTCTATCCAAGACATTTTTTTTTGATATTATAACTTTCATACATTTATTTATTCCACATTCGATCTTTTTTCAGTGTATCTACAACTATCAAGCAAAAATACCATACTTTTTGCAGCCCTACATCAATGCTTCGCGCACAAGAAATCTTAGATCATAGAACCAAATCACGACGAGCTACAAAATTGTATACACCTTTATTCTGGTGTCACAAGTGTTATGAATTCCTTTTCGCTTTGTGCCAACAACTTGAGATATTGGTGGTCGAAGGTTATGAAAAATAGTTTTTGGTCAATATCTTCTATCCTATCGGTCATATGTTGATCACGGCCATTATAAAAAGGAGACAGCTCATTATTCTCTATAAAAAAGGTTATGTATATTTTTTCGTAGAATCCACCGTTTTGATTTTTAGCTGAAGGTCACAGCACACTTAGTATTAACGCTGATCTTAACATCAAAGTGAGAATACATTTCAGTTTCATATCACGGGAACGATTGCTTCTACAAGAAAAAGATAGAACCATCGTTTTTTTTTTTAATACTGAACTCAATGTACGTACGATCCACATAATGGAAGATATTGGTTAGAAACCATTTTTGGAAAACCTTTCACCTCCAATATTTCAAGTCGCCGACATGATACTATACAGGACACTTTTTTTGACACCGTAAGAAAGGTGTATGCAAATTTGTAGCTCCTTTGATCTATTTTCTACATTGTCTTCCTTTTGGTCCTAATTGACCAGCCTATCAACCGAATGTATGTGCTACATACTTTACAATATCCACAGATTTTTGCTTTTATATATCTACTTTATAAGTTATGTCGGTTATTATAATTCTTGTGGTAAATGTAGAACCAAGGATTCTCGAATATTCCAGACCACAAAAATGCTGATGGGATAAAATACTTGAATATTTATTAACCATCCACGAGTTCATCCCAAAATTATTATAAATTGGTTTCATATACAAAACATGTAGAAAAAGCAGCTTACAGGTTTGATGACTGATTTAATAATATATCATGAGTGTTCCAATATGAAATGAGAGATTCTTGAAAATAGAAAAAGATGAATTCGTACTGACGCGACACAGTTATAATATTGCGAATAACTCCGACCACGATCGTCTGGATAGCTCCATGGCAACGTGCTAGCTTCCGGTATTAAAGAACCCGATATCGAATATCGACATCAGACAAACACTATGCTCACATGGTTATTTGAAAATTGTTGAACAATTTATTTACTTTGAATCAAATTTCACATTTTGTTGTATCTTTGGATGAAATTCAGAGTGAAAATACAGTATAGAGTACTCCGATCCATTACGAATCAGACTTACGCACTGGGATCTCCTTATCGAATCACAAAATGAACTAACACCTGAAGTAATCGGATTATAACTCAATAAGTTGAGTATTCCTTAGGTATATAGAAAGCTCTGATCAGGAAATTATCCGAACCTTATCATTCACTCGTATTAATAACAGAGCAAATTCAGTAATTTCATCGTATACGTGGATTGAACTCAAGATGAAAATGCAATATGGGATATGCAATTAGAAATCAAAATTACGCACTGAGATTTCCTTATCAAATCACAGTATAAGCTAACACCTAACGTTATCAAATAAGTGAAGTATCACTTATCACGAAAGGTCAAATCAGGACATAATCTGAGCCTCAATTACAAATTATTCTTATAGACAGTGCAGTGGGGCCTATGTACGGTTCTTCTGTTATTATAGGATTTGAAATTTTATATTATCAGATTGTCCAGGTGTTTGGGATTGGAAAACTATATTTTGGCTTCTATGATGAATTAATAAACTAGCTGAGATTATAGTCATCTACTTATTATGTAGGTATATTTCTGACTCATAATGTACTAACTTCAACAAAGATTCGAATTGTGCTAACTGGGAATAGTTACCTGTGCTCATTATTATTAGTGTGGACTTATTCCGCTTATCTGGTCGAGACCCTCTTGAAGATAGCTTTTGTTTGGTAATTCAGCAGGCTGTCATTCCAGATATATGAAATGTAGCCAGATTCTCAAGATTTATCAAACCTAAACGATAGAATACTTGTACATATGAGTAAATACAATTGGGAATTGCGTATGGTCATAATAAGATGTGGATATGAGTATATTCGAAAAAGCAGGGACCCAAGCTCTGTTTTTAATTAGTTATTATCCATAAAGATATCATATCGATGAGTTCAGAAATAATATTTCAGTTTTCTTGAATGTTAAATTATCAATATGAGATATGAGTATCGGAATTGTATTATTATTGAGCATGTGAAGTTCATGCAATATGTGAAATGAAGCACGATTCAGATCTCAGGTGGAGTTGGCATTACACCTAATATGTACATGTTCACCTATGAAATCCTGTATTCAAGGGTGTCTATTCAGTCGTTATTTGGAGCTGTATAATAACACTAATATAGTTCAAAACTTGTTCAGTGAGAATTTAATTCAATTGCATCGACTCAGGAGATTGATTGATGTGAAATTAACTTCCTAAAATAATTTCTTCAAACGCTCCAGATCAAATATTCTATTGACTACAATTTAAATTTTTCAGGTATGCAAATTAGAAACGTTAACTACCTTGAAGAAATTAAAAACTTCGAACTTGGGTGATTAATCAAACGAACTTAATATACTATGTTTAAGTTACGATTAGAATCAATTGCTGGAACTCCATCTTTTTTTCTCGAAGCTGAGTGAAATATCTAATGCTGATATTTTGATTCCAAGCTCTGAGTTGCATAAGACTCAGTTAAATCATCTGTAATTAAGAATAAACACATTACAATAATTTCATTATTCGTTGAAACACGCTACAATGGCTTCTAAATCAAGCTTTTTTATTGTTTTACTGTTGATTAAGAAAAATGTAATTATAAACGTAACTTTCATAATTAAAGCTCATTTTTGAACTAGAATTAAAATTAGACCACATGAACTTTTTATAGTATGTAGCTAGAAACAAAAAAAAAAAAAACACTCTACATAGCACGTACTAGCACGAAGCAAACTGTAATTTCATGTTTGAGAACACAGAAATTCCCTTTTCATGTCTAGAGGGATTATTAATTATTTTAATATAAGTAATCAACTAACGAACAAACTCTTCAAATAATGCAGCATCAATTTCAAGCTTCCCTTCCACGAGTGCAAAAAAGGCAAATATGAGATTTTCAAGCAAGTTTTTTCAAAACCTTGTGTTCAAATTCTCATCAGAAAGATTCATTAACTGAAGCAACAATTGTTATTGGGGCATGTGATGCTTCACGATAGTTCGCAGTTTTGCAATGTTCATCAACAAAAAATGCAGGAATTAGGTTTCAATATTCAATTTCTATTATTCATGTATCTGTACACATCCTGTATATTAGTCTAGCGGATAAGCTCCCAAATTGATGAATGATTGCTATTTTTCAAATCATCGGAGAATTCTATCTCATTGTAATTCATGCATTCTACCATTTTTTGCGCAGATATTGAATGATAAATCAATTTGCTATTATAGTGAAAGAGAATATGGTGGGATTCTCACAGGGTTGGAAATATTTTCAGAATTTAATATTCTTGACAAATGTAAAGTTTATTAAGCTCCAAACACAAAGCTTCTTTAGAACTGCATGTAAGTTTCCGGTATTAAAAAAATTTATTATAGCTTTTGTGCGCTATCCTATTGAAATTATCTTTTCATATTTTTGATTGCTGTGCTTTCACACTTTTGTCTTTTCAACATATTAATATGCCAGTCATGTTGATGATTATAATAAAAAACTGCTGATTCATACTTCCATGAAAGCATAGGTCAATTATTCCTCGTACTTTATATCTTTTCTAGGCACTAGTATTTGGAAGCTGCATAGAATCCAAGCTGAAATCACTTGAAAAGGAGCTAGGGGTTAACGTTCTAGGTTTCATACACGTTATTTAATGTAAACAAATCTCTCGAATATGGAGTAGTTATTGGAATATGATTCTCCAAAATACATCGTATATCTCATAAGCTCACGCTTGTTAATAATTATGATAGAATAGAAATCGACTACACACTGTTCAGGTGGATTAGTCACTTACTGATTATTAAAGCCCTTAGGGTATTTTCCGTGGTCATAGATAATCGAAGTTTGGAGTGTAGGCTAAATTTGGCATGTAAAATATTTGTGCTTTCAAGTCAGATATCATACATTCTGTATTTTTTGTGTATTACCTCGATACAGGAGATTTCCAATATGACATCTATAATTTTAATGAGGTATTTGTTTGTCTATTCATTTGGATGTTTATACCTATATTGTTACATGATCACTATTTAATAACGCGTGAAATAGTTAACACGTTGTAATTTATATTGAAAATAATCCCTGTGTTGCAGCATAATTTAATATTTCTCTTGGATAACAGAATTTGTGCCATCCTAGAGTTAAACAAAAATTCAAATCAATATTTGAAATTTCCTGCAGCATTTCCAACATATGCAGACTTTAACATTTTTTGACTCATGAAGGATAAGCTTCTTATCATAGAGATCGAATAGTATAATTTATTTGATGGTAATAATGCAACAAGAGTGTAAAGTTGAGCATTATGACATGATATCAAGTATTCCAAAGGATCAATATATGTAACAATTATAGATAGAGATTACAATGTGATTAAAGATCAGAATGTGGGAAACGAATAAGACAATAATGTGATGGTGCTTTCAAATAATGTAAAGTTTCGATATTCATCACTAAACGATTGAAATATTTTTAGAGAATCCCTACATTGAAGATATTCTGGAATATAAATTTTGGTCATTCGAATATAGAATCCAAACTTTTGTCTTCTGTATTTGAAATGAAAATTATTCCCAAAATAGATAATGCAAGTTTAAAATCTATATTTGAATAATGAAAAATTATACTTCAGGATATCCTTGATGTTGTCTGAAGATTTTTTTGATCATATTTTCATTGTGAAGTGAATGATATCTGAACTTCACATTATTCGCAATTACATCTTATTATTGTCTCATTCGTTTTCCGCATTCTGATCTAAAATCTATCAATGATACATATACTCTTCTTATATCCTTTGAAATTGCGAATAAAGGAAAGCTTCGATATCCATCTTCATCACTATACAATGAAAATATATACAAAAAATCTTTAAACATCATTCGCAATTCCAATGGATATTAGAAGAGTATATAATATATGTAACAGTCTTGGATAGAGATTACAATGTAATTAAAGATCAGAATGCGGGAAACCAATAAAACAATATGCGATGTTAACCTCTTGGTAAGCGTGCAGGTTGTAGGCTGAACGGGCCATTGGAAAACAACAGAGAGAGATCATTAAACCGCTTAGTTCATTACATTCGCACAGACTTACCCAACTATTAATTTATATGCGGCAATATTACGGTCCGGTGGCACGTTTAATACCAGCTACCAGCGCCAGAGCTCACACCAGACCAAAACCAACGTCTTGCCCGAAGTGATACCACGGATAAGGGTATGTGTATGACATAGAACGAGATAGCCTTAAACTTAGAACTAATATCATCCACATTTGTCCCTTTATTTTGTATTCCTATCTTCCATAAGAATTCTAAAGAACTCCTAATCATTAATGAAAATTTGGAATGACTTTCAACGAATAGATTAATTCCACGGATAATCTTATATTGTTCAGTAAAATACAAATTGAGAAAAAATGAAGCTGAAACAGTATATGAATGCTGATTATTTCTACTTCCATCTTGTATACATATATATATATATATAGAAATGTTCGGACTATTCCTGAGTCAGGATTTCGAGAATTGAGAAAGTACATACTTCAGTTTTAAATGATCATAAATTTTTCAATTTATATCTGTATATATTTAAAAGCAAATATATACGATACATTTCTAGAGTTTCACTCACGCGAATGTAATTCGATCTATTATACATTAAAGCACATAGTAAAAAGGATTTTTGCAATCTTTTGATGTTGTTGTTATTTGATATGCAATTGGATACATCTTATTACGTGAATGTAATTGAAGAGCAGAAAGCTCTACCTTTGAATATGGTACCTAGTCAACAGAATGAATTCATTTATTGAAGAGTGATGGTACCAGACCTTATACTGTTGCTCAAAAGTAGTTTTGAATTGAAAATATATTAGGGAAAGAACTCTCATCACACTAAGAAAACATCGTTGTCGCGTATTTCAATATTTCCTGGAATAAGTTATTCTTCGTTATGAAATGTATACTTTCTGTGTTGATAAAGAGAAAAACACCAAGTCAAATTTTGTGTTAATCTATCATCAATAGCGTTTTGGTTCGATCACTGAAGGAAATCCTGAAATTCACTTATTATATAATGATAATAAAATCATCAAAGAATTTGTATCATCGTTAAAAGCTCAAACAATTCAATAAGACTCTATATACTTTGATACGGTTCAAACTCCAAAGTTTGTCAATTTATGATGGATAGGAGCAATTATACGTAGGCAGGATGCGAGATCTTTGCAGATCAAACTCTTATTCATCCGATGTCGATGTATAATTTTATTCAATACTAATCAAGGTGCTGTGGCATTTTGGTAAGTCAGAGATATGGGAAGTATATCACATTTGGAGCCGCCAATATACTCAAAGCATATAAGAGATAAGTCAACGAGTGCAATATCGCTGGATAGAGAAATATTTTTAACAGACTATGACTATCCCATGAATTACTTTGGAGCACGACATGCGTGTTTAATTAGGAGTTGGACATCGATACCCTCTATCCCGAACAGTCTTGGAAGGCCCACGTATCATGTTCAAAATTTAGACTACATACAATACTTTGATATGATCAGTGGTGGATTGCTAGGATTATTGATCAAGTTATAAGGGGTTCAAGGTGAGAAAGTGACTGACAGAAGAAGACAATAGCAACGTGACAGAACGTTGCTCTTTATAAGCAACAGTAAATGTAAGTGACTCACACATCTGTGAAAATCGTACTAAAAGCTCGAAGAGTTTGAACTATTGCTTCTCAGTCTTCGCAAAAAGTATAAACAAGAAAATCTTGTTCGACTCATGCTCAATCCATAGATCGTCAAAGTATTGACTATCATCATTTACTGATCATGCCAACAATATATTTCCATACATAACATGTATTCATACTTATATTAAACAGCTATTTTCCCGTGCTTATAACATCCTTTATTTGTTGGGGTGTGTAGTGTGTAGTTGCCACTAGTCGAATCGACACGTGGCTATTTCTTTCATAGCGTTCAAAATATGGTTGATGCAATTTAAGGTATTCCAATTTTTGGAGCTGAGATTCTGTTATAATAAGATACTTCCTGAGATAAGCTTTTTGAAGTCAATACTTTTTCTGCGACTCTGGATGCCTTAAATGCCAGATACAACGTGTTTGGTTTCATTGTAGAGGAGGAAGATGGAAGATGAACAGAGAACGTAAGTCACACATGCGCATGTTGTTTTGAAGCATGAGTATAGTATATTAAGATATCTTTGCGTTATTGTGCCGGCGTTGGACATGGAAAATGATCGTCCCACAAATGAGCAATCCGTGGATTCAGAACGTGTCTTGATTTTCTATACTGTCACTGCTTCGTCCTAATCATCATCCACCAAGTTAATGTTCTTGTTCTTCTGTTGATTACGTCATTCATTTGATTCGTGGACAAGAAGTATTCATTTTAGTCATGAGTAACATCACAAAAAAGTTTTAATTTTGGGATGATTCAACTACCTTCAATAAGATTCAGAAGAGTATTTGATGTGCAAGCAATTTGATGTGTCATTTATTATTCCATACCTCAAACATAATCAGATCTATTGGGAGCTCACTCACCGATTTCATTTTCTGATTTATTGATGATTATTTAATGTTTTATGATCCAGGGAGGATGAACTAGACGAAACCATGGAATCCTTCTTTTAGTTCAATTTAACTCATCATAATGATACAAATTTCAATTATATTCCTTTTAAATCCTATTCATGAGCTCATAATTCATATCGTCAGTATCGCATGATGAAATAAATAATATTAAATTATAAACTTGGATTAGTATTCACATCAATGTGATAAAAGTCGCAGAGAATACGATTCCTCACATGAACCTATTAAAGCGTTCTAATTTATCCCTTATAAAATTTCAAATCGAGTCCTGAATGCACTACATTATTCATGTACAGTCAACTCAATCTAGAGCAACATTTGCCACTCACATATTCCATATCTATTCCTCAAAATAACTTGAACATGTAGTCTGATATCAAAGCGCATAATTGTTACTTCGGAATGATTGTCAAACGATTAGATCAATAAGCATATCTGTATTTATTGCTGTCTCTCCCCAATGTTTAGTAGATTTTATCTATCAAAACATAAATCAGAAGGCGCTCCAAAATCTTGATCATAGGGATATCTCTGTGGGATAATATCAAACAGGATTTAATAAATGAAACAGTAGTTCACGGAATAAAGAATGAATAATTCAAATACTGGTAATGGCTGCGGTTAATCCGTTTACAGATACGCAAAAATGTTCCATTGTACTGAATTGTAAGATTTAGTCAGTTTTTTTGTGTTCATTTTAGTGATTCTATGGAACAGGTTTATTGTTTAGTTATTCATACAAGGTTCCAAGAATTTTGCGATAATTTTAAGCTTTATAAGCTCCATTTGCGACTCACAGAATTGAATTAATGGATTCCAGGAATATTGTAAACTAGAATTCTCGAGCGATTTGATTTCCACCAAATACAATTCTTGGGCAAATAAGGACAAATCTCGTGGTCGCGTAACCGTGAGTCTCTATGATATCTAATAGAGAGAAGATCAATTCATTGTGCTTTCCGAGAGAATCATTTTTTTCTGGGTGTTATATAATGCAATATTATCGATGTGGTTATGGAAGAACCTGGTGTTGGATCGCCTATGAGTCTTTATCCAGCAGTGAAATAAGAAAGACTTATGTTGATAACACCGTATTAAACTTAAAATACTTCTACCTATTGAAATTAATATTCTGAGGGCTGATGTGGAGAAATAGCAGATATCTAAATCTCCTCGTTACTTGTACGCGGGAGTAAGACAGTAAAACTAACTCCAGGCTTCAGGATCATGGCAAAGACTGTAGAGATTTTGTTGATCATCAGTGAGTGAGTAGAATGAGCAAGACTCAAATTGAGCTTGGTCCATCACATGAGCTCGAAAATCTATTTTATCCTAGAAATTGAGACCCATCCAGACTAGAGTCACGAGAGTTTGGAAATACGTCGAACTGCTGCAAAGAGAGATGGGTTGTACAATTTCAACCAATTCCTACTTTGCAAGCTCCACATATATTGTTTGAGGTTTAAAAAAAATCTTGTTTATGAAGCAACATGCTTGTTTTCCCTCGAAATCACTGTAATTTCCAAGATGAAAACGTTCTCACAATAGATACACTAGAATTGGAATAGAAGAAACATTCTCAGTACTTTTATCCTTATGCTGTCCATATAGTTTGTGGAAAATTGGGAGTCGCACCAGAATAATGTGAGTACAATTTGAGTACGCTACAAATTACATGCAATATCTTTCAGTTCTCTAAACGAAATGAGTATTCAATCTTGTGTATGTACTTATATAACTTCATTGTGTAATGAACAGGTATCTTTAAATCTGCAATGTAGATGAGGCACTAGATGGTATCGAGTCGAAAAATAGCAACAGATTATTAAAGACCTCAGACTTGAATTTAAGAATATTAGATAGTCTTTGAACCAACATAATTGAGAGCCACTTTCATGTAAGCTATTCAAATAGCCTTGGAGCGACTTCAAAGAAATTGGTTTGTACATGAGATCACTACCGAAATATATTAAGAGATTTACTTATTCACTGCTCCTGAATGCAATCTTAATATTCAGTCACTCATGAACATACAGTACAACATAAAGCATGGTTCTGATATAGTTGGTCAGGTGATAACGAAAAAACATTATTATTGAATAGCTAATTTCTAACCTTACTGTTAAATCCCAATTACCAGTTATTGAAAGACTTTTTCACTGTTCTAGGACCAAAAAATTGTTTAATGATACAAAACAAAAATAGATAAGGTAGGATGTACAAGAGCAGACTGTGATTGATATATGCAGTTGCTCTTACGACTCGTTTGATGAGCTTCAATTACCAAGTAACGCATTTTCAGATTAATATTTATGGATATTTTTCACAATTGTCAAATGAACTACATTTATTTCAATGAATATTGCTGGAAAAAATCACTACCAGTATAGCTGAAATAAATATTGTGTGAATATTAGATCTTGCATTGAATTACTTGATGAAATATTGCTACTGTTCCATCTCGTCTCGTCCATCTTTAATTTCGAGACAAGATGCAATGGAAGAAAATTTGAGTGGTATAGGAACATATATTCGAAAAAAACACATGTGAGTATTTGTTGCTTCGAAATGTATTTTGCTATGTATGAATCTGACGCATGTTATGCATAGCGGTATATATGATTTATAGGCATCGATTTTGTGTAAGAAATGTCTCAGTTCAATTTCCAATCGGATGCGATGTTTGTTTTCTCATAGCGTATTGTGACGAGTAGTACAAGGCTACAATATCATCCGGGTGGGATTGAAGTCATATTAAATTTACATTCCACTTTTTGAGTTCTATGATATATTAAAGATGAAAGTAGAACATGGTATATTATGCGATTGTTTTGTGTCGATACATGTATTCAAAATAACGTAGATGGTGTCCAGAGATTATTTAAGTTATTGAAACGAGTGATTTTTGACTTCAAAAATATATTTAGATTCAAAAAAGAAGTTCTGGACTATTCATGGAGCCTGTATACTTATCGTACTGAAAGTATGCATAATGGGTGTATCTAAATGTTTGCACTGTTAGTTGTTAATGTGACTACTTTTGTTTTCAAGTTATAGTGTGTAATGTATTGTTTCTTTAGGTTCAACTCATTACAGTTTCCCTCTTAAAGATTAAGGTGAAGGAATAGTCAATTCTTACCTTGCACAATGAGGCGGACGACAGCATCAGGCTTGGGTCGGCTGTTGACCAAACAAACATAGTCCCCGCTGTCCTCAGCGCGTACGGGGTGGAAATGCAGAGCAAATGAATCAGGCAGGAGTGAGATACGTTGACGGTTCTTCCACACGGTTGTGGTCTCTCCCATATACTCAACAAGCTTCCCCTTAGAGTTCCAGTCTCCAGCTTGCTTGTCTCTTGAGCTCCATTCGAGGGCCTGCACAAGCGAGAGCTCGTTGACGCCGGGGCATGCTAGAGTCACGTTGGAACCGGCGTCTGCGGTGAACCTCTGCAGTGGAACCGCGCTAGCGTCTGTGAACGTGACAGAAACAAACGCAACTTTACCACACATCTTGTTCGAGCTGCGTAGTATCGTAACATTACAGCAAAGGATCGTGGTCCCAGCATTAATTAAACTTAATTAAATCCGTAACGGGTGTCACTCAAACAGAAAGCAGACTCCCTTGCTTCAAGTGCCCGTGACTACTCAAAAATTAATTTGTTTACAGGATTGCATGGAAAGTAACAATTCAGTCTCCTGCGGCTTATATGTGACGTTCTATTATTTTGTATTGCGCTACAGACAATAGCAGAGAGTGAATACCAATGTGAAAATAAAAATACATTCTCCATATATAAATGCAAATAATAGAAGCCCTATTTCAAAAAGTTGATGTAAAAATACAAGATCTATTTTTTTGTGGATCAGATCATTACCAGAGAAGGTCCAATTAGAGTCGAAAAGAGTCAAGGTTGTAATGAATGAAGTGCTATACTATCTTTTGATGCTAAGATTCAAACAATGGGGATAGAATAAAAATAAAACCATCGATACGGACGGAATGCCACAGACAGAGTGACATGAATAGGAACAACCGTCTGTGAAGTTCTGAGTGTCTAGAATATCCAGAGCGTCTGTCTGTGCATCCTGGTCACATCGCGGTTACAAATTTGCATAATTCATAAACACAATTGGCTGGGCGATCGAGCGTATGCAGCTCAGAGTTTGAAGCTTGAGACCATGGATCGCAGTCCGGTCAACAAGCGACCAAGTGTTCAGATCATTATTATCTCCCTGCACCATTTATATATAATTATATTCACCCCCTCTATTGTTGCTTCTACGGTAAGCGGTCGACGGTGGGCTTTGTGTGTATCTCACCATATCGCTATCGTTTTGCACGCACCTGTAACTTAATGATAATCGACCAGGTGAAAAACTCTATTGGGAAATCAAATTATATGAAAGGTGAAGGTAATCAGGCATTAAACACGTACCAGGAAAATGTCGAATAGCGCTGTGAAATGTGTACGCTATATTACTGACTCAGCGTTTCCAAAACATGAATAGAATACGAATCACTATTTACTATTTCGGAATTATAATTGAACTCAAAGTATCAAGATTCGCGAACTGTCTTCATCCGTATTCTTCCGCCATAATCTGAATAGAGATATTGTCCGATGTCTCAAGAAAAGCTATGGTAGGGCAGTATTTCTTCTTGCCCGTGACATAAATAATACATAAGATTGCAAATCGCAGAGAGAAAGTACTTACATTTTATCTTCAATATTTATAAAGCTATATTTACGTTGATAGGGCCAAGCAGTTAGTAGAGCTATGAAAGTCGCCAGATGGCAGCTGGCATGATGCGAATTAAATAGTAGGCCAGTAAATTGAACTAAGTGGAGAGTTAGGACTTATGTATGTATCACAATGTACTGTGGATATCTATCATTCGGGCATTCTTTCAGTTGACTTTTTGGAGCAGCTCCCACATCACAAATATCTATCATTTGGCTGCCAAGAATTTTGAAATCCATTTTATGGTATTTAATGTAGAAACGTCCCTTCCATTGTGTCGATACCCCATTTACAGGACTATTTTGTATGATGGAGTATCAGATATACTTTTCCCATATTATATGGGAGATACATAAATTATTCGTCTGTATTACTTTGGTACTAAAGAAGAGTACTTCACGTGAATTTGGCTATATTGTACATCCTGCGCTGTGGTGTGTATTCTATCATCGATTAGTGCTCCAGCCTCGATTACAAACAATAGAAGTGATTATATCTTAAGTAACTCCACAAATAATCAACTTCTTACATAACTTTTTAAGAAGACCAGATCTTTCTTCAAGCAATGATACAATTTTGTTCATATTCATTATGACCTAAATTTGCGCTCAAAAAATGGTATGCATCTCTGCCCTCTATTCTCTTCGTTCGAGGACACACTACAATTTTAAATTCTACACTGATTCTTGTGATTTTTCATTTTATGGATTGGTGGAGTTGAGCCCTATTGATTTTTGTTACGATTTACTGGATCATTCAGATTTGGTGAACTATTTTGTACCAAAAATCCCTATTATCATGAAATGCAAGTATGAAATGATATACCCGAGCAGTTCATATAAATAATGATGTATAAAATAGTTTCACTATTTCATGATTATTCGTCATGATCAACTGATGTAAATCCAGCATATATCAATAAAAGTGGATTGCATAAAAGCGAGTTAATCTCGGATACCAGTAACTTCGACTCAAATGCTCTAATTCATTGAATTCGAATGTTTTACTGTTTGACAGCTGCCAATTACCTTGTCACATTTTTAGCCCCCGAATCAATATCAAGATATGTTTTCAATAAGTCTAAAATATGGATTATTTGTTAGATCAAGATGATTTGCGACCAAACTTACTTTCAAGCAATCCACTCTTAGATATATGAATAGGAGACGCAAAATGTGCACTTTTGGTTCTACCAATAATTTAACTATTGATTCAATTCGATATTGTGCTGGAATCATACGTTAGATGAATTTTTGGAACGAATTGATGGATTCCTCCCTATGAATATATATCATATGAACTTCCAGTTTAATAGTATAAATTTATTATAGCCTTATTCCAAAAACAATAAACATAACTTTTTATTATCGAAGCTCGTATAATTTTTATGAGTACCTTGATATATGCCCTGAAATCTCGATACTGTTGGAGAAACACTGTATAATGTACACACCTGAAACTCAATAACGCAACCAGCAAAACGTAACTAACGTAATCCTGATAATGTTTAAAAACAGTGCGGCCATCGTTAAACGATCGCCCGATCATTCATAGCCACGCGCATTGCGTCCTGCACCCCAAGGGGGTTACAATGTCCCCTCTAGCGCTCCATCATGAGTAAAGAATTCGATCTACATCCCTGGCACGTAACTCAAGCACATCGATTATTTTTGACGATTACAAAGATATTGCTGTGCATGTACTTCATGTATGTAAGAAATAAAAATAAATAGACAAATATATTTTCTTATAAAAAATGATTAGGTTGAATCTACATGCCATGCATTATACCAAATGAATGTTTTTGTCTCTAAATTTTCAGCATTAAACGATAATAACGTAAAGCTTGTTGAGCGGGGATGAAAATTATTCTCGACCAAGGATCCCTAGGAGTTGCATTAAAACATGTGCTACGATTCTCAAGTTTCAGTGGAATGCAAATTTATGAGCAAATATTGGATAATAATAGAGTTGATGGTCAAGATCTAGGTTAAAGTTATTTAGTTTATGTATGAAGAAAGCTATCGCTACATTTATTTAAAACAACCTCATACGAACAAGAGTAACTATGTTCCATGGATGATAGGCCGTATTCTGAAAATTTATGGGAAATATCTATATATTATAACGTGAAGAGAAAATTTCTCATCCTCTTTTTAAGCATATTGCATGCACAGAAGAATGTAAGACTTGCAGAAAGCTGAAATTATATACAGTTTGGCTCATTTTGACTTCACGTGAGAAGAAAACTTTGTAACGCGCGCACGAAGGAATATGATATTTGACATAATTCAAGTCTATATGGAGAAGGAGTGGAGAAAGCTGAAATCATACACAATTGTCTCATTCTGATTCAGAGTGGAAAGAAAATAACTTTGTACCGCGTTCACGAAGGTATGTGACATTTGACATACTGTAAGTTTATATGTAGAAGGAGTGCAGAAAACTAGAAGGTGTAGTTATAAGTGTAACAGGGTGTAACAGGGTGTAACAGCGAAACATGCTACCTCGAATAACCTCTATGGTTTTGAAGATGCAATAAATTACTTATGCAGGACCAAGGGAGACACGCAATTAAAGAAGAAAATACTTTTTTGAACCTGTGGATTCAAAGCTATAGCACAAAGTTACATTTTTTCGAATAAGATGCTGTATATTCTTCAGGCCCATTCGATATAGTCTTTTTTTTCTGATTTCAACCATCTATTTTGCTCCATACCTTTATAAGATAAAAATATCGAGAAAAATATAAACTATTGATTTTACAATTCTGCTTGAATAATTCAATCGTATCGAGGTTGATTCTTCTTCAAATAGGTGAAAAATACCAGCTTCACATATTCAAGAGCTAGAAAGCTTCTTGACTGAATATAAAAGTCCTTGAGCTTATCAGCAATAACAATGGAGGGTATTTTTATCAAGTTAGCATATAGCTTCTCATCAAATATGGTTTCTGAAGAATCCAAATACGGTTTACGCAACCACCTATCGTATCTACAAAACTTACTCAAATAAATAGATCTGAACCCAGAAACAAACCAACTAATTAGGCTCTCATATTATTTGATATATCAAAGATAACATCTAGTTCAGATAAAACTGCAATAGTATCTGCAATAAATATCAATTATTGCAAAAAATTAAATTTTGAACGATTCTTCACGTTTCTGTGATAATAAATGTATCAAATACCAAAAATATTCACAACAACTATGCCTTTTTCATTTTGTGCGTACCGAAAGCAGAATATGATCTTGTTGGTACATATTGACATCTTTTTTTTATGGTTTATGTAGTGAAATTAGAGTGAAATTTGGTTGCACTGTTCAACGATATCTTTTTTTACACTATTACATACCGCAAAATACTTAACATATGTCTTGAAATCGCAGTACGCTTGTTTTATGCTTTATCAATTAGATCAATCCAGATAAAAGAATACTCCACTAGAAATTTTCAAATTCCCATTGGAGAGCAAGAATTAAGCTTCACTCTTACATCGATAATACAAAAGTTAGTTCTAAATATCACCTATCAGATTCCGAAAACCCAGGCAAAGAATACAGTGTCAACAAAAAAGTGAACGGTTAGTAACTCTAGTGATATTGTATTTTGCCTTGATTTAGATGGAGCCTGTACCAACACGCTTACCATTCTCGTCGAATGGAGAACCAGACAGCTATAATCTATTCGCGTACTTACATATATCCTATGTAATTCAATAACCGTAATAAGAAAAATAAAGAACTTATGTCCTTTTCTTAGTATTTCACGAGGAGGCTCTCATGAATCGCCTGCCTTGGAATCACGTACGTGCTAATATCAATGCGGAATATTTCTACTCATGAATTTATTCGCCCACCATACACGGACATACTGTTCTAAGTTTGAGAAGTCGAAATAAAGTTTTGTGTCGTTAAAATTGCCTCTCGTACACCTTGCACATGAATTTTCAGCTGTTCTGCCGCTCACTTTACCAAGATTTACGCTCTTCCATCCAACTTTTGAATAAAAAATTTAGTTGTTCAGAGTTGCGATTTATAGCTGTGTAATTATTTCCGAAATTATGTCGCAGAGGCGGCGTGGTGCGTGCGCAAAAAGTTGAGCGCGCCGCAAGATGATCAAAAACAAATTGATGTAATTGGAGACGAAAGGAGGAGAGATCAAGCAGACGAGAACGAAGATGGTGAGATGGAGAACTGTCCATGTGACGACCTGAAAAACCAAAATGAATCCGGCGGCTTGTGCTTTTTTCCTTCTGCTGGAATGTCACGTTAGGTGGAGAGACTGACGGAGATTTCCACAAGAAAACCAATATTTTCCCGGAAACGCAAAAACATCTGTATGCATCGAATCAAGATGTTCACTTCACATTGTGTTTCTAATAATTGATGAGTGTCTAGAACTTTGCTGTAAACATTGATTCATCCATGCATATATTCCACCTGAGTTCCAAAAGAAATGCGACAAAAATGAATCACTAAATCAAACTTTTTATATCAGAGTTTGGTGACAAAAATTTGTCGATTATTCAGAAAAATATGATATTCACTTCCTTACGTAAAAAGTAGGCCATATTTTCCAGAACTTGATGCTCTGAGTTAAATCCCTGATCATTAATTGAATGTGTTCGCAGAATAAAATTGCCTTATATATATATATATATATATATATATATATATATATATATATATATATATATATATATATATATATATATATATATATATATATATATATATATATATATATATATATATATATATATATATATATATACAAATAATGAGCTTTTGGCATTTATGTATCATCGGACCCCTGTAAATTCTACTATCAAAGAATGATAGCCTAAGATAAAGGTAGGTTTAGAGGTATAATATTTATCACCAGTATCAAATGTACTGTTTATTAGGATTAGGGTAACCGTGAATAGGTAGCGCATACAATAATGTTAATGGCTTTTGCTGGCGGCATGTTAACCGAAGACCATGGAGAGTAGTATCGCTGTTGGATCAGATCGCTGAAAGCAATGCTACCAGTTTGATTTCTTGCGCACCGGCAGCTAAGATGCGGCCATTAGTCGTGACCGTACATCAGGTATTTTATCGGACAGTTAACAGATAGAAACGCTATTTCATTTTCAACTTGCGAAATGCTTTATTACTTGTGAAAACTGCCAGGCATGTATTTATTGCGTACGGTCGAGTTGAGCATGCTATGTCAAGCGTTGGATATAGGGACAACGAGTGTCCAAAGGTTTTCTGTGTAGAAAACTCGTGAGATTGGATATTTTAGTGGCAATCATGAGTGAAACCAAATTTAGTATTTTTTGAAACATATTTTAATGGATTTTGCTCATTTGGTATGAGACTTTTGGTATCTGAGAGAAGCGTATTATTTTTTGTACCAGTTGGGGTCATACGAGAAAAGTTAACAAATTCGTTAAACGTCAAAGAAAAAAAGTCATTTTCATTCCGTAGAAAGCTACGCACCGATTTAAAATTTAAATTGTATCCAAACAATGAAATACTTGGTAATAGCTGAAGTTGCCAGGCTAAGTTAAGGAACGCATAAACTTCTCAAAGATGTTTTATCACGATTTGCCGTTTCTTAGAAAGCGAACAGATAATTTCAGACACAATCATTTGTAAGTATTACAGCGAAAGTTACAAGCGAGCCGTCGCTTTTAATTTGAGCACACAGGCAGAACTAAGAAGCAAGAACGCAAGAACTAACATCGTTCTTGCAATACTCTTTGCGAGCGAGCAGTGGGTAGAAGAAGAGAATAGAGGCGTATCCTTGTAATGATTCGTCATTACTCGCGTTAGCCACCAGAGTACGAACCTCAGAGACCAGCTTCCAACTACCGGAATACTGCCGGAGACGGAAGTACTCGTCTGAAACGAGCAAACGGATAGCTAGGTAATGTGTTCTATAATTGAAGCAAAAAGAAAAACAGCTGATACCATATTTTTTTATCGGAAACTTGGACCATTCGCTTAAGACACATGAGAGAGAAAAGTTTTATTTTCGAATACGCTAGAGATTCTGGAGTCGCGAAGTGCTCCTGGAAAGTTTTTAATAAAGAATGGGAAGTGGAACAAGGAGATAAATAGGTACGAATGCGCGGAGCACAACTAATCAGTGTTGACGTGATGAACGATAGTTGTGAATTTCGTTCTCTGAATCGCATATCGCCAAATAGCTTATCTCTCATCGATATTAACAAAACGGGCATCGTGCGGCCACAATTCTGTTAAATAGTGCAAGCGGTCATCTATTACGCTATTAACCAATGGATCCGTGGAATCAGTCGGATCAGCGCAAAACTGGACAGTATACACAGAATTACAAATGACAGGGGTTAACCGTGGCTGCAGAATACAAATGCAGATTTATATGGAAGAGTTCTTCTGTTGCCTAGTGATGTCAATGTGGATGTGTTGTGTACGCTTTGCCCTATACAAGGGATGAATTCAACTGGAAACGAGTGAGGGGCTGGCCGATAGCCGTTGACGTTACCATAACAGTTTCTGCTATCGGACGGCCTTCGATTCCACATACTTTATCTCTGACACCCTTCGGCAAAATAAATAATCGTCAGTCTTTCAAAATTACTCATTTCAGAATAAGCTCCACATTTACTCACAACTCATTGGCAGAGAAATAATAAATTCACGTCTGTTTGAATTTGTAATACTGAGCTTTTTTAGAGTGTTCAGAAATATTTATCCAAGTAATGCTATTAAAAGTTAAGTAAAAAGTGGACGGCTTCATTTGATGGCAACAAAACTCTGAGTTTAATTTCTGCTATTTATAAACGTAATATTTTAAAAGCTGAAATTCAACTCTTCAGCCTTCAAGCTACGTTCATTTAACCTGTTCCAACTCTTGGTCTCGACGCCACGACGACCCAACTTGCTTGAGGTCTCATAAGTACGGTGATAACGTAATTCAAAAAATTAAATAAAACAGTGACATCCACATTTAGTTCTTGCCGCAGACCCACATCATTTTTGTATACCACTCATGGAAATTTATGGCTTTAATTGTATCTCAAGGAAGACTTTCCACCTGCGTTGCATCCAGTAGAAACGTACCATGAATACCTTATAATCGATGTGAGGATAAAGCCGTAGAGTAGAATAAACAGAAAGAAATGAGCAAATAGTGGCAGTCTTATTCGATTTCTCAACCAAAAGTAATACGGTTGAAATTCGTTATTTGTTCCATCACGTCTTCAATGTAGTCAACATTATTTATTCTATTGATACAAGCTTCTACATTTATATGGAGAATGTTGTGAATATCCTCTCCAGAAACAAGAACGGCTATCTTACAATTCAGTTCATGATGAGTGCGATCACTCGAAACGTCTTTTTTGTGATATAGGTAACTCATATTCTTGTCACGGATGTATGCCATCCTGATTCACTCATATTAATTCCGAGTCCTCGACTTGAAGAAAGTATTCAGTCATATAAGCTTGCATCTTTGGCGCATTGAATAGTATCTGATTGTAAACATTAACTGTGCTCACTCATATCAAACACAGAGGCAACCATTTGAAATAATTAACAATTGAAGAACAAACAAGAAGCCTTGAAGTAATTTTGAAAATGGAGTCGAGTGAGTAATTATTCCAAGTTGAATAAAAACAGAAGAATGTGTTCTAGATGTGAAAATTAGAATATGTCTGTGGCATGATGCGTTAGAAGTTTCATATTTTATTATTTTAGGTGCATGTAACGCAAACAAATAATTTGTTAGACTAAGTTAGTACATTTGTACGTTAGGAGCAGTAAGTAAAAAAATTTGCTCCGCATCTCTAGAGTAATTTGTAACGTAAAACGAGGTATGTAATTACTTTAAGTAAAAGTGTGAAATATAAATTGTGATATGGGTTGAAAGCTGTATTTTAATTTATATATAGCACAAACAACACTAGTTCTTTTCTGGTTGGCACAATATTGCATTTCGTATGATGAATACAGCAGCAATTTTACTGAAGAAATTGGACTGTTTCTCTAGGGTAATTTATAAATGGAACAAGGTATGTGCTTGTAATTATTTTGAGAGAAAATATGAGATTTGAGAATGTTTTTGATATGAACTAGAATAAGATGCATTGTCAGTAGCAACGATAAGTTTGCTTGTTCAATTATAGCTCAGTTAATTATTCAGTGAGCGGTAGAATGAGAGCAACACGTCTCAGACGCCAAGCAGTAAGCAGCAAACGGTAAACGGCACAAGGCAAGTAGCTAAGTCGGCTCAAACTGCAGGCTCACGTTCAGCAACATCAACATCAACCCAACCATGCCGGATTTTGTTCTTCCGGTTGTTTGTTCGAAACAATAAGGCCATAAAGCACAGATTATTTCACTCTTGCCTTCAGAATCTGCTTGTGCTGATTCAAACCATCAAGTTAGCATGTTTTATTTCACCCACCTATCAATCCATGAAGAATTTCATCCAACTTCTAATTCAGGCACCTATAGTTGGAACAAAATTTTTGCATACTTTTGCGTAGATGAATGTAATTTAAGTAAGTAGCAATCAAATGAAACTTAATTAAAAGTAAACTGAGCTCGCTCCGTCATCAGATGCTAATGAATCGTACCCTACGTGTCCTCTGCACTGACGAGTCCATTAAATGTACGGGACATTCAGGCAACGCACGTGCTTTGAGCGTTAGATCTCAAGTTAGCCAGCGAGCGTCCAAAACATCAGGATTCCAGCGATTTTTAATGAGCAAATACGCGCCAAGTGATAGCAATATACATTTCGAAAACTGAGTCGGCAATAAGAGTTAGCATGACAGCCAAGAAATGGGTATGGTGTTGGCAACATGGAAGTACAAAAGCAGTCAGTGTCAGTACTAGAGACGAGCTTTGCTGTAACTTGTTGTTGTCCCAACGGTCGGTTCACACAATTACCGTTCAAATACATGGCATGCTATTATATCCCTTTTCTCCTTGCTTTCTCCACATTTACTATGCGATTCACAATTGATTGAATATATATATATATATATATATATATATATATATATATATATATATATATATATATATATATATATATATATATATATATATATATATATATATATATATATATATATATATATATAATATGGCTTGTAACACAACACGACAAGGCAAGGGAACAGTTTCTTGTCGATGTGAAACAATAAATTCAAATCACAAATTATATCACTTTGCTTTTCATTCCCTGTTCTTCTAATATTCTTCTGGATTTTCATATACAAGCTTTTTCTCTGGGCGAAATCAATTGATTGAATTAGTCTTTTGCAATAGACACACTTTGTTATATTTATCGCCAACTCTGAACTCCCTAGATACACGTGTTTCGCGTACGTCAAATCACGTTCATGATAATCCCGCATTCCGAGCGTTCGTTTACATGTAAATAATAGAATACATTCGATTTGTTCGATCCCCAGACATCAACTTGCGTCACATTACAAGAGAAATGGATGCGTCGATCCACAAAATCGGATAGTCAGTATGACTGACGATTCACTACTTCTAGTCTGCTGTAAGTACGAGCATAAAAACGCGAATGCAGTAGGCATTTCGATCTATTCCTTATCAAATTAGATGAAAAATGCAGAGCCACAGTCACATATTATCAAATCTCTGATGTTCCATTGGAATTTAATGGCGACAAGGGACCTGTTATGACGGTCAACCTACACTGTCTTGGAACACCGAGACGTTTTTGTGAAGCATAACACAAAAATAATATTTTAAAAGAATTAGGGATCACTAGGGGCACATTCACTTTGTTTATGGAAGTTGTCATCTCCAGTTAACTTGAGCAACAGCCTTGAATCAACAGTTTAAGACATTAAAGAATTAAAAATTTCTGGGAGTAAATTGAAATTTATGCGAGTTGAGTAAATTATCTTTTACGCTTTCACACTGGAACAGCAAGGTTTAAAACAAAACACAATTAGAATGAGGAGGTGAGAAATATTAGCGGTAAGATTCTAAACACCGGAGTATAGTCAGCAGGTAAAAGAAGCATACCGATTACAGTATAAGGACCTAGAAAAGCGATAGGAGAGCCTTCCGTCGGCTGGATAAATGCTGGTCAGTAAAGCGTATAACGGTTCACGACGGCAAAAGAAAGCATGCAGGAAGATGAGAAGAGAAGCAGTAAAATGATAGATTTGGCTACAGTCCATGGTACGTGACAAGACACGCGTGTCATCTATGCCCTGCAATTGACGCGCTTATATGTTTCACAATGTTACCGGCGTATGACATCATCCAATTTTCTTTCCGTTTCGAAGTCTCACGAATAATACCTACTTCCGTGCGACGCATGACAGCTTGGTCTGCCAAGTGTGTCAGCACATAAATCCTAATTACACGAATCCACTAGATGAACTCTCATATACAGTACAAAATGTATAGTAGCTACACAAGACGAAAGCAGTGTGACTCGTCTTATTTCATCCAGTAATTTCACGTGAGTTCGCAGAGAAAGTTGAAAATATTTTCCCTACTCCACATTAGCGTTATAGGAACATGATTATTCTTGATTGTTTTTGTCTCAAAACTGGGAATGGAAAGATAACAGTTTACACAAAGACACAAGTGTTTGGCGCTGAAGACACGTTTGCCAGAGATCAAATCTAATCATCGAAACAAAAAATGTGAGCTTTGCTAATGTTGGCATCTCATGCCACTTGTGATATTTACCGAATGCACGTTTTTCGTAACAGTGGACCAGTTGCGGCGTAAAGAGCAGAGTTAGCCAGCAGAGGAGCAGCAGCGGAAACATAGCGGCACGCAGGGCTTTCACCACATCGGCACGCATTCCAATAACGACTGCACATTAGTAGTCACATCGCAAAACACGCACAACACACTGCATCACGCATTTACGCGGACAAAGAAGCCCAAAATGATAGCTCCAAGTTTTGATACCGCGTAAAAAATAACAAGACAACCTAGTGAATAGTGAAGCAAGACTTCGCCAGTGATAGCGATTCTGAATTCAAATCCAGCGGACCGGACTACTCTTCAACATGGGTTGCGAGTCGCGTGTGAACGAACACTGACGTTTGCCAATAACTCCGGTAGATACCAAACGCACGGACATCGCGCGGCGAGTGCAGAAACTAAATCACGTACCCTTAGGTCCTTGCCGCCCCCGAAAGCTCATTGCCTCCCCACTGCGTCCCTCTCCACCGAAAGCATCGACTCGCAGGCGTGCGCCATACGAAAAGGACTTCGCGCGCACCCCAAATGTCGTCGCTGTTCCCCGCCACCAACGCCATGCATCTCATGCTGGCACCGCAAGCACCGCCAACAGCACAGCACCCTACACCCGGTGCATCACCTTGCTGAAGTTGTACAACCAAGTCCAACATTTCGTGTTCTAACGCACTTTCCCGGCTTTGTTTGGCAAACTATCACAAATTGATGTGTTGAATAGGATAAACATGTAAGTAGAATGCAAAGTTTGAGCACTGAGCACATGGGTAAGTATTTGTTGTTTTCTACTTCTGACCAGCTGCTGGATTGTTCTTATCGATCGTGCGAAATACCGACACCGCGAGTGCGAGTGGATTCTTTGTGGCGGTCGACATCGTCGTCGTTCTCTAGCCCCACACGATTGCATCAGAATGATTTATGTTAACGATGTGTCCAATTTAATAGCTCCCAGCATGCTCATCTATGTTTCTCAAGCGCTTTGCCTAGGGTGGACGACTAAGGACGTGCCCGAGGGAAAGAAGGGACGGAAAACATTTTTATTCCAACCCTCTTGGGTGAAATTGAATCAATTGGGGGTGCTCTAACATTATGGTTTAGTTAGGTTGGTACAGTTGAGCGTGATAGTGAACAGAATGTGTCGCAACTTCAAGTTGTTTGAGAGCACTGACTTGGAATCATAACGGAACATTAAATGCTCATCTGATCTAATGAATCCGCAATAGTTGATACACAAACTCTATCACAAATCAGCAAGAACAAATTCATGCGGATATCATCTAATATTTATTTGAAAGAGACAAGTTCAGAAAACTAAAAGCAAATAGCTCTTAGCTGCTTTTCCTGATCTTGAGTTCCTTCCTACTGAAAATCACTTACGGGAACACACGAAGACATATTAGCGCTGTCTAATCTCAGGTTACCGGCTCGCTTTGTTCGTCGTTTATCGAAGCCCAATGTTCCCCCTGCGGGCGTCGTGATGTTCCAGACGCCAAGGTAAGGGGTCGTCGAGCGAAGAAAGTTGGAAGAGTGCGAGTGGTGGAATAATTACAGAGGAGCGTCAAGCATGGATCCAAGCAGTGGCACTGCTTCACATCCTTGCCTAACTCATCGTTCAACAATGCTTTCTTCTTTCTAACTTTTTTCTGTCAGCCGGGATGCTAGGGACTGGGGCGGTTTAAACGAGCGCGGCCTGCGGGGTACAGAACACAGCGATTCGTGGCTTTCCATTTCTCAGTTCTCATTCCCCAAGCCCTGCCGTGCCATCCTAATAGGCAAAGGATTTTTAACAAGGACCATCATTCAAAAGATAAGCTTGTCCTCTCATACCTGGCGTGAATAAATCATGTCTCTGTCGCTCTCTGTCTCACATACATAATTCCACTGCGAAATGTTAATAAAGCATATCCGCAAATATTTGCACACTGAATCCATTGTATTTTGTTTTGCAAATGAAAATCAATTACCATAACTGTTTTTCTTGAGTGTCGTATTATCAAAGAAAACGCTGAGCGAGGTCAAGAATAATCATAGTTTACTAGTTTAATGAAAAAGATTACATTTTGAAACATCTTAGTAGGTTGGATAAAGATGACAGAAATGTTAGTATGTTCGATTTGCGCAAATTCAAGACAAGAACTTCTCAATTACAAGCCAAGATTTATTAAAATTGAAGAAGTATGCTAGAAAACAACATAAGCTAGGATAATCACAGCTCCTCTGAATCGAAATTTGTGTCGTGGGAGCTTAGATTGAAGCTTGCACGTAGAGACGTCTCTACTGAATTATGCATTTTTATTAGAAATATAAATTGACGATGCAGATGATAGTGTGAATGGAAGAATAGTGGAAACGTATGGTAAATGTGAACGTGCTGGGAAGCGTGTGCGTGCACAGGAGGCAAATCGCCGGCAGCACGCACGGCTCGTGCCAGCAGCGGCCAGCTTACAGCTCTTATTTCTGTTCTGGCCGCGTGTTAAATTCATTTCAACAAGTTGGGGCCAACTGGGCGAATAGCATTGAATAGAGGCGAATGTGGCGTGACCGTGTGTCATTGTGTACGCTCTCCGGCGAGGATTATGTGAAATTTTCTTTTCATTATCCACAAATTTCTATAAATCATGAAAGAAACATTGATAACATTGCTTCTTTGAATTGAGACATTAGAGAACAGTCTTAGAACTACCGGAATTTTTTGCCCTTGCCAAATAATATAGTTTGGAGCATCACGGGGCTCCGATGACTTAATGTCGATAATAAAACCGATGCTACCTTTCCCAATGCGTCACATCACACCTGCGCCCGTTACCTGTTTTTATTACGACACACTTGTTTTGATATATCTATTTTCTGGGGACACGTCAATGTTTACACGAATGTATTCGATTATATACAAATAAACTGCGCGAGTAATACCGATAGCAGGCGATCGAACTCGATGCATAGTAAAAAACCATTCGATTCACTGACAATATCATTTATTTGCAAAGTGCAATTTCCCTCTGTTTAAATCTACCACACGTCACACTGTCCGACTTCCGATCAGTTGCCGATTCGTCGATTATCCACTATACCATCGAGCATCGTTCTGGTCTCAAACTGCATTCGTGCAAATCCTATTAACTATTTAATAAAATACAACATGCCAATGCATTTGAAATATGAATAAAGGTAAAACACATGCTTCCTAATCAGTATGAAAATCTTTGATACACTCTCTATTGAATTATCCATTTACTGGATAACAATGACCATTACTTGCTGATTCTCAGTACAAGATCCAATATTTATTACGCTACATACATAAATTCGTAACTATTTCGATGAATAGATCTTGATAAGGCATTTCTGCACTGATAAATGCATAATTTAGATAGTTTCTATCGTGTAAATCTTATATGAAAGGGAAACATCGATAAAAATGCTCAAAATATATTACTGGTGCACTGGAGATGCGAAATATCTGTTGAAGAGCAGCTGAAGGGAAGTTATCAAGTTGGACACATGTCTGTCAGCTTCATCAATTCAGTAGAGCTGGGCACAGATCTTTAAAGTACCTTTAAAGCATTCTGCTGTGTTGGGCAAATCTATCCACCTACCTTTCCGCCGAATTGATATTATTCCAAATTTAATTTTGAGAGACCATCTTCAGACAAGTTGCTTTGGACCTACACTTCACATTTTTGTCCCTTCATAGCTGTGCGTGAGATTTCTCATCATTAACTTTTATGCACCTATAGTATACACTCAGAATTCAAGAACTACGAAATTGTTCGTCTGTCAAAAAAATACACTTTTTGAGCTTATAATTATTTGTAACTCTCATTCAACATAATTTAGACGTCCATTGCACAAAAAATAGCAAGTTTGATTGGAGAATTAAAGACTTTGAATGTGTTCAATTTGACAGCGTCTTACTAAAAATACATTATAGATTTTCGTCGAATATTAGATACTCAGATGTTATGTGTATCTATCTATTGATTCCGTTGAAGTTTGGGGCACGCTCCAAATCATCATATGGAACTCATGAAGCTCATTCATCAATAAAAACATCATATCTCACGGTATACCGAGTAAATAGAATTTTATATTACCTATTACAATATTTAGACAGTTACAAGACATCAAATTACTATGAAAAATATTTACCTTTGCGAACATTCATTATGACAGTAAAGTTGCTGCCTTCGCTGTGTTTGCTGAGAGACTATTATTTGTTTTAATTAATATAAAAATATACTTTACTCGAGGAAGATATTCAATGGAAACGCAAGCATGACTCCAGGAGATAGGAAGTTATGATTAACTCATCAATAATATTTGATTCTATTTCTTGGTTCGAAGCTTGAAAATTAGTGAGAAAATATAAGTATGTCAGTTTGTAATGTATATATTTTCAGTTCAAACATCATTAAACTGAAAATACTATTCATATTGTTTGCTGCATGTCAATAAGGATCCGTTGCTCCATTTCATTTATGACGAAGACTGCTAAATGAAACTTATACCAGTAAAATATCCTCAAGATATTATATGAGCATCCATACTTGATAATTAAAAGACAAGATACAAAATATACAAAAAAGATTTCCATCGTTTATATAGAACGGAATTATGTTGAGGGAACTTCTGACATGATTTTATTGATAACCTATTCACGATGATTAATGAATGGAAACGATGAGAATGTGTTCCACTAACAACCAGTCAATATTCGGTTGAAACACTTAAGTGAAGCGAAGATGCATGTCATCAACAATTATGGCATCATTTGCATACTATATTCACACATGAACTAAGATGTATCTTGATTTCCGTGATTTACTCAGGAAATCTGTTTTATAAACACGAATATATACACAAAAATAACTTAAACATTCAAGTGAATAACACAACGGTCTGGTATTATCTGAGGCTCTGTAACTTCTGACTTCGTTAAGTTGAGATGCTCTATAAACAATACTTGTATCCTCAATTCATTTTCATGCTATAGAAGATTGATCGGGAGGCTCACAAATTATGATACAGAGGCGACCAATACTTTCGAAAAAGCCTACAAGAAACAGAGGAATCATATTTTATTGAAATAGAATCTTCTGCAATAATCCTACAATTTTTGTCTTGAAATATACAATCCACATGTATAGAGTATATACTCCTGTTCTATTCGCACATCAACCCGCTCGCATTTAGGTCAAGGTCGTTGGTAGCTTAACAAGTGTGTCAAGTCAGTTTCATCACTTGGAGGAGTGTAGAATAGTAATATCATATAAGAATCAATGTAATCAATTGATTGTGGCTATGGCTGTTCATAAGACATCTCGTTTCGAATCTTCGTCTATTTTCCGGAAAAGCGCAAGTCCTCCAGCGGCAGATCCATCGTTGACCCTACTAGATTCAGAATATTTAACTTTGCCTTTAGTCTCACTGCTACACATTTGGAACTCACATGACACTCTAGAAAGCTGAAAGCTTGTGTTTTATAATACTTCTGATGATTGTGCTAGCTGATTCATCGACTGTCAGTTGATATACGATAGTTGCAATCTCTAGGAGGTCCATGAAACTATTTTAATAGCTTCAATTATATCTAAATATGAAATAGTAACACTGTATCATATTTTGTATATGTTTTGAATTCACGAAGGCATGAACAACCTGAGAATAATTCATCCTACACTGTTAGGATATTGAAAGTCAAGTTGAGTACTTAGTTAGACACAGTATTCCAAATTCTATTCTTCTAGTTTCTGTGTCCAGAAAGAGGGAGTCATGTTTTGTAGATCGCTCATAGCCTAGGGCGTTTGAAGTCTAGAAGTCGTCTGCCAGTCAACTCAGACCACTCAGATAGCTCCAAGTCCATGTCGTACACTCAATCTCCGGTATACAGTTGCTTGCTCAATACAGTGGACTAAGGTCGGTCCAGTTTCAGTTCAATCCAATACTACCAAAGCCAGTTCATTCAACATATAGATAAGACTCAATTAGCTTGGTACGACTAGAACCAGTTATTTAATTTAATAGATCATATCCGGTTCAGTTGATATGTACTTTAGAAGACTAAATCTAGTTCCTGTTGCTATTTAAAGCTTGGTAATCAAGAGTTGGAGTCAAAAACTCACGACTCCGTCCTGTACTTACTTTGTTGCACTTTGGATGTTTTTGGGCTATCAAAAACCATACAGATACCCAACTGATCAACCAAGCCTTTGAGGTATTTTACAGATGCTGAACCTAAGATTTCGACCATCAACTCCACAGAGCTTAGTGGGTAACATTTTTTTTCTTGAAATTTGGTTTATGACAAAGAAAAGAGAGGAAATATGTTTTCATAATTGATCGAACTGCCCAAATAGATAATTCAAGACATGAAGAATAAGTCATATGAACTACTCTGCGCACAGTAGATATACCCATGCGATGGAGAATCACACAAAATTTTCGTATACGTAATTCGAGAAATGATTCATATATATCGTTATGGATATCACATACGAGTCCTGCGCAATTCTGCAAGCGGATATTTCGAGAATCGAGCCCCTGGCCTTATGTCTAATGTCATAATGCTCAAGTCTACATACTTGTTGAATAAATTACTCTTTGTTAGTTTGCGAGAAAAACACATTGATTATGTGAACCATAAGCATATTTACTAAAATCAAATAACATTATTATTCAAGATTTTCAATGTCAAAGCATTCCAACTTGTTTGTTGTTTATCAAGAAGCATTGTGAATTCAACATGTGCTAGAATTACTGCTTTTGTTTTCCTATTTGGGAAATCGATTGGACAGAAACTATTGCACATTGAGACGTAGCTTCAACTTATCAGATGAAGTTTATACATTTTATTTATCTGTTTATCTAGTATGATTTCAATGGAGAGATTGTATTTTTGCTCTACACCTGAGCTTCATTTTATGCAGAAGAAATAAGTCGAGAACTCTTTCCATATTATTTTTGAATAACTTACGTCAGACTGCACAAATTGAGCTCGATGTGATAGTTGTTAAATACAGGATTGAGAAATTAGATGCGACTATGATTTGTAGATACTTGTTTTTATTGATATCTCATCAGCGTTTTTGATTATTCAAATATCATAATATGATTGAGACGGAACAAATTGGTCACATTTCAATCAACTAGCAGAATATCTACTCAAAATGATCGATAAAAATAGTGATACAAATATATAGACTGCGTCAGTGGCGTAGCTATTGGGGAACTAGGCAGTGCCGTAAACCAGGATCTCAAGGTCAGAGTACTACTTTCTCTCTGCTATACTATGCAATGTTCAAGCAAATTAGGGCAAAAAGAAAATTGAAGAAAACATGTTCTTAACAGCATCATGAGATTTTCACCACATATAGACTTTGCAATTCACTCTGATAAATTTATTTTTAATCAATGCATTCTTCATCTTCCTATTGGGTACAATACGCAACTAAATCCAGAACAATAGAACAAACATAAATATTACATACAAAATGTACTGACGGTCACAGGATTGAATCCTACCATCGGACGAAAAGTGAGTAAGATTTTGACTAGATTATAATCTACTTTGCCCCAAAAACTAAGAGAGCCCGTAGCTTCACTACTGGTAGCCGCACCATACGGCTGGAGGAATATCAATCAATCTATCGAGTGCACTTTAAATTGTAGCGGGTGAAAACGCGTGAATATTATTCATTCAATTTTTTTAAATGTGCGCTTAAAATTTTATACATTGCGGTGTGTATACGTACTTTTCATGTTCAAAAGAATCTTTGATAGTCCAAAATCTTAGTCGTGGGATCTTCGGCAATCCACAATTTATCCAATTCATTTTGTTTAGCGCATTTTTTTATTGTTTATTATCAATAAATAATATATTTTCTTCGCGCATTGATCAAATAAAGAAGAAAATTGACATGAAATTAATCATTCTTCATTTGAAAATATTGATAGGTTCCTGGAAGAAACGCATCTTGTATTTTGCACAGTTTTTAACAGATGCTGAACCAGTAATTCATTATTGGAATGAATATTTGTCAGTGATACTAAAACAGTGGTTGTATCGATTGCAGGCTGTCTCGCGAAAAACATCCAAAAATAGTATTCAATTGCTTGTACCTGTGGGACCGAGCTTAAGCCCAAGACAACCAAGAAGGGAGAGCTGAGATTCCTATGCTGGACTGAAAGCTGGTTTGTTTGAGAGCTACTACTCACAACAACAGTATGTAACACAGGGTTAGAATTAAGCCATGATGTTATTAAAATATTCAACAATAATCAACCTTTCTTGATACCGTTCAAATAAGTTGATAGATATAGGTTTATCACAACTGATGCCGTTGTAGATTTTGTGGAAATATTATTTTCATCGTAACATCCCTGCAAAATTCAGTGCTGAAACATTACCCATATTATATGCCGGCTATATTGCAGCATTATGTTTAAAATATGATGTAATAGTAGGATATCCTATATAATAAACTCGACAAGATCCCTCATGTTATGAAAACAAATTTTGAAAGAAGGTAAATATGTTAGAATGTTTATTGATATTCTTGGCGATTTTTTGTTGAGCAACGCTGTATGTACAAATATAAAACCTCGTACGCATTAGTTTCCCCAGCAAGAAAAAGCTGTTGTATCATGTGGTAAGAATATACTTGTGATAAAATGTTTTGAATAATACATGCCTATTTTATTATTGATCTTGAAACTGCTGCATTAGAATGACTTCCGAAATTTCAGTTAAAACAACAATTTGATTTTTCCATTGTCAGTTCTCTAAAAAATAGATATGAATATATTATAATTTTATTAATGCATAAATTCATAAATATCACATTAAAACCCACTATCTGTTTTCTTAACAAAGAAAACATCATAACAAGAAGACTGAGGAATTGATGAAGATCACGATAGGTGTCAACATGAATATGAAAAGGCTACTCAATGCGTGATCTATGTCAGGGGTATGGCGATCGACAGAGCTATACTTTTTGTGGATAATCTTTTATAAGAAATTTAATTTCTAAGGCAAAACATACTTATGAGAAGCCTATATCATGAGCCTGATTACAACTTGAACCTCCTGAATAAAAAATGTAATCGGCATAAATATATATTCAAGTGGGAAAGCTTTACTTATACTCAACTAGTGACTAAATCAGCAATTCATGATACACATTTGATACAATCATTAATCCTGAGTATTGTCAACTTCAACTCTCGTTTGATATATCGAGATGACATGAAGTTTCACAAGTTTTAATATTTTCCTGGCAATGCTCTATGACTTTTTCTGCGAACACCTTTGAGCTTGGTGGTTCGCTTAGCGTTCACTCATCTCAGCTCAATCACCACAAGAAAGCATGGCAGTTGAGTGCTGTAACCAATATCTAGTTTTCCGGTGTATTAATTGGTCTGTACTCCCTTACTTTGTGCATAATAATTGTCGAGATGTGAGATTCAGGGACCTAAAGAGAATATATTGTATGCAGGTATATATTATTATCACTATTATCACTATTATTAGTGTGCGAAGGCTGTAAGTGTTGCGTGATAACGACCTATAAGATTTTATGTGATGTATCCTTTTTCAGTTTATCTCTCGGATATTTAGACTTTTTGCAAGCCCCAATATTGCCCCTGCAGATATCTCTCTCACTTCGTTTGCTGTAATGCATGCCTTCTCTAAGAATTCAGTCTGCACGGGGTTGCAGTCAGACAGTTGCACAAAATATGTTCTAAAGTTCTCTCATTTTTCTGATAAAGATGGCGTATATTGCCTCATCAATTTCATGCAAATTATATTTGAGATGACAGTGGCCGCCTAAGATCGTCAAGGTTTTAAAATCTCCTGTGCTAAGAACTTATATGTTTGATAAACCTTCCCAGCTATCCACTTCATTTTATAGTTATTATTACGAAACTCTGACTGGACCCTCTTATACTCTTCTTATTTCTTTGAACTGGCAAGCTCATCTGCCTAAACATTACCTTCAACACTCTCGTACCATGGCACCTACCACAATGTGAGTTAGCTACGTTTCTTCAGTTTATGGGGAGTTGGCAATTCCAAACTAGCGTAGAGGCCTGAAGCTTCAGGGCAGCTTGGTTGACTGACATTTAATTAATCATTGATTCATTGCAGAATTTTCTCATGTTTATTTTGGCACAGAAATGGACTGTAAGTTTATAGCACCAGCCTGTAGGAGTTTCCGTACTTGACATCCTGATTCAATCATACCCATAAAAACCTTTTTACTATCTTGTTTTGTACAATCAGTACAACAGTACAACAGTAGGGCCCTTCTGCTGTCTATAGTATAGTAGGCGTTCTGAAATTTCCACTTCGTACGTATGATTGCAGTTATATTTGGTCATCATTGGGTCATATTTTGACATGGTCAGTTGATCTGGTTGGACCTCCCTGAGAACTTCTTAGCGATTTTTGTAAACTCCAGATTGGAATATTTCAGTTCGCTGAGCAAAATAACGTTCTACATCGCCTCTTTTTCTATCTGAATATGCGAAAGCGTTATACCCAACACCACTTTATGCACTGCAGCCGTGTAATACAGAGGTATGCTATACTCCGTGAGCTTTTGGCTTAGTTTCTAGTACATGTCCTAAATACTTAACCTATCTCAAAAATTTGATACCAATTTTTTATGTATGAATGTTCTAGTGAGAACTTCCTTTTTTGTGTAAATAGAACCGAAATAGTTTTATTAAATTCTACTTGAGACCATGCTTCCTAGTCCAGCGCTGAACTAGGTTAGGGCCTTTGGCGCGATACCAGATATGACGGAATCATTTTTCCTCTAATCTGTATTAAGTGAACATCTGCATAACTTTCAACTTTGACCTTCAACTCATTGTACGGCCCATTTGGATTATTTTATCGTCGATTGTTGATTTTTGACGAAACCAAGTTCCTGCTTTTATTATTGCATCGGTAGATGCCGAGTTGTAATGTTACATCTTCAATTTTTAATCGAAAGGAAGTTCCATTGGAATTGATATCTATTACTCGCGACAAGAGTCTCGTCGATATTGTTCCAGTGACTTTTACGCTCACCTCTTGTGACTTGACATAGTGACTGGTCTCAGATTCCATACCATTGTGAAATTTGTGAAGCATGCAAGAAACTGCATTGAATATCAGCGGTGTGTAATTAATATTAACGACGCATAAATTAATGGGATGCGACAGTTTCGGTGCGGCACTCGTCAATATGGTTGAACGAGCAGTAGCTACATGACATGGAATTATTCTGCAATGTGTAACGTCCATCATCGTTTAAGAGGTGCCACAATGCGGTGCTATCACAGAACCAGCTCTCAACAACAAGAAAGTAGCCATGTTCTCCAAAAGCTTAAAGACAATCTGAATGATCAAGCTGAAAATGATGAAGCCAATTTCATACGAAAAATAAGTTTTGAAAGCTTTCCAAGTATTTATGGGAAGTGATGCTAATATTTAGAGCATACCGAACCTAGCGGAAAACAAAGTTTGAACCAATGAATCTCCTCATATTGACAAACAATGCTTATTTATTTTGAATATCTATAGGAGAGTCCACATCCAAATCCAATCTACTGGTATGTGCAAATTATAGAATGAAAGCTACGAATCACACACTAGTCGTGATATGAGCTTTGAGGAAGAATAAGAAATATTTCAGCATAAGGTCAGAGAATGCGACGTTATTCATCCTCAAAGCTGTAATTTCATCAAGCTGTAATTTCATCAAGCTGTAAGCTAGAAATATTTTTTCTACCTATGAACTCATCTCCTATGAGACTTGAGTGAATTTTATTTATTGAACACTAATTTTGGAATGAATATTGAATCCAGCCCTGATTAGACATAGTCTGGTGCGTTGGTAGCGCGTATCCACAGACTGTATTTAATCACGTCCGGTGTCGCGTGCTTTGTCTTCCTTCCTATCCGCCGTGCCATCACTCCTGTATCCCATGTTCCTCCCCAAACTACGCCCATGATCACTATCGCCTATCGTACACCGTGCAACCGTGCGCGTGTGAAATAAGCTAAATGTGGGGCTGCATGCTGCAAATTCATGTCCATGGATATGCCATGTGCCATCCTCGATGTTCTAGCATATTTATCAATATGTGATTTATAGCTCAGCTAATGGAACATTGTACTTCATAATTATTCAGCATCCAAAATTTTGATATTGCCTTGAAAATTTACTGCTTGAATCTAACAACTATATCAAGTGTATCTCTGAGATCTTGAATCTACTACCCATTAGAAATTTTGGTCTTAATCACATAAACCTTCTCACTTATAACAATGCAATCGTCCGTTATGAGCTCCAAAACTTTTCTTCAAGAGTTTTGTATGATATGAGGGTAAGACAATGGGATGTGGGTTGCTTTCAATTGTTATTTTTTCATGTTGGAAATGCTCAAGCTCACCGCTTCAGCGTGCAAATAGATTTAAATGTCCTAGGTGAGCGCAGCCGAGTTAGGTAGATCAAAGGCACCGACATGGAGTGACGCTTCTGGTAGGTCTTCTGTACTGACACACTTACGAGAACTATTGACTCTGAACAAGTTAATTGGATATTCAAAACAGTTGGAGCACGTTACACCATTAATTTGTCATTTTGATGCGTCCGCCATATTAAATTTAGAACGATATCAATTATACCGTATAATATTATCATCAGACGAATACACGTGTGTTATTTTCAAAATTTCTTTTTTATCAAATTATTATTTGCAAAACTCGCCCAAGACAGAGGAAGCGTCATACAAAGTTATTTTGTCATCTCAGTGCGTCCATCACTTTGGCTGAGGCCTTCGATTCGACGACAGTCATAATTATGCTTGCAAGTTTTGTACCAGACAAAGATAATCTATCATGTTGGTACGTCAGCCATATTGGATTCAGAACGATATTAGATACACCACATCGTATTGTTATAATACCTATATACGTGTACAACATTTCAAGATTCAAGCTTGATCAGAACCAGTTGAAATTCTGATTTTGTACAGGACGAAAATAATCCTCTATCTTGACACGTCAGTCATTTTGGGTTTGAATATATTGCATTGACACAGAACTCATGAACTTATGCCCAGTCTGAGTGAATCAAGATCAATTTGAATTTTTACTCTCAATACCTGTATTGCACAGGAGAATGTGAATTAAAAAAAATGCTCTAATGACTCAGGACCTATATAATTTTCGAAACAAAAGCTGTAAGAAGCTACATATAATATAAATCTTCCACTTTACTTCTTAGTATTAAACTGAATTTAGTGCACAATCTGCACCAATAATTCACTACTTTTCAATTATGGGATCATCTAAAAATTCAAAGGAGAATACACAGGAGATAGAAAACAAAACTGCATGCGTAATTATATTTCCATGTGACAAATGAAACTGAAATTCCAATACAGTCGGGCAAAAATTCATTGTAGTTAATCCTTATCAATTATGATATATTATCTGCCACTTAGCATAGATATATCAAATAATATTCCACATGAAAGATCACATTGAAAATGATGTCAATTTTGTCCATTAACATGTGAATATCGCAGCTGTACTATTCGGAACGGAATTCATACCCAATGGTGAACTATTTCAACGAAATTAATGGGAATACAAAATCCACAAATTTGTTTTGATGTCTACTCATTGATACTATTAAAGCAATCAAATAATGTACAATGAGTGTTGCAAGAGTCTGTATTTATTTATTCGCACATCGTTCATCCGGGTGAGTTGAAATCTTGTACAGCTGATATTGGTGCTTGCGTAAGAGTTACTGACAGTACCACCAATGTACAATAAGTGGGGCATGAGTCGTATAGAGTACTTGCTTGTTCGCGCATCTTTCATTCGATTGAGTTGAAACTTTGAACAGTTACAGTGGTATACACAGTCGTTCGCCGGCGATCTGCCAGCGATCCGCCTGTGAATATTGTGCTGGCCAGTCGCCGGCGAACGACTGTGCATACCGTTGTTAGTGTTAGCACTTGCATCTTATCGAATCTTGAATAAAAATGTGATCATTCTTACGGTGGTCTGTCCACTTTCAGTCTATCTATTTGTATTATATTTGTATGAGAATTTTTTATGAATGAGTAGCCCCATAAGTATAACATCATGCAATAAGACCCAATCAACGTTCAAGTAGAATCTTTATTTCTCATAGAACCAACTAGGATACAAATAATTTTGGCTAAGTAGGAATGTAAATACTCGAATATTTTGATGAGAGATAGCTAAAGACAAGTTACAGGTTACTCCGGTGTGGTGAGTTGAAAATTATGATTCCAAATCTTTGATCATCATGATTTTCTCTGGGATCGTGTAGAGATAGTTCCAAGCAGATTTTAAATTTTGATATTAGTTTCATTTCTACTGGATATTTTTCTACATACACCGTCTAGCTTACCAAACGGACATCAAAAGATATATCATTTTGATCAGAGCCTAAAACAAGCTTCCTGAATATGTAATATCTACGTATATATTTCTGACTGAAAGAATGCGTCCATGAATGAAAATTTTGAGTCGGACTCTCTATGAATTTGGGGCCGACCGATAGGATACACAATCATTTTCACATATTAGCTTTATTCAACTTACAAATTTTATAAATTCTACCATAAGATATTTCGAAATAATTCATGGTAATGGGAGTTCATAACATTTAATTATAGATTAGTGCGCAAGTAGCATGAGCAGTACTACTATGATTGAATTGTTTTCAGTTGTGTCAAGTGGTGCTTCTTGAATAGTGTTCAAGACTATTTGAAATATGGTTGTATTTCTTGTTTCATTTTGACGGGAATATCACATCTTATCTAGAACGGTCAGTTTGGAATGTTTATACATAATATTTAGTTGTTTCGTGAACATATTTGCTGTGTTAATATGAATATGCAAAAAGTTTCGTACCAACTTTGCATAGCTGTAGATAATTTTAAATCGGAAAAAATTGAAAATTGCATTATACTATGTTCAATATTTGAACTATGGACGATCTTCCAGTATGACAAGTTTGATATAGATATTATCCTAATTTCTTGATGTATCTTTGGAACATGTAACGTTCAAAACTGGGGCAGCGATTCTGCCCCGCCAAAAGTGAAATGACCGAGTTTTGACGTAAATCGACTCTCTGCTCAGGGTAGCCGTGAGTGTATTGAGGCTCACTATTAAACACCAGCATTACTCGGGGCGCCACGTAGTTGTTGGTTCGTCCACAGAGCACACAACCACGAAAGTGCCTGGAAAATAAGGTGTCGGGTTTGGACGTTGGAATACGGGACTACGTGACCGCACAATGACCTTCTGCACCCACCAGGTGGTCGGTTTGGTAAGACGACACTTACCATACAAAATATATATCAATCTACCCTCAAATGGGGCCTGCGGTAGCTAAGGCTGAAATAAAACGGTTGGGTTCTCCACCAAGCAACAATAAAACAAACGATTGAATTTAACTAAGTGACTTTAATATTGAACGTAAATAAAATAAGCGAATGATGAATATAACAAACAAAAAAAAACTGAGGTTAAAGTAAATGAAGTTAATAAATCTAACATAAAAACTAATGATAAATTATGACTCGACTATTAAAAAAGGTTAACAAAAAAAAGATGAAGTGAAGCTTCCAAAATTTGCACAAGCAAATAAACAAGTAAAATACTACGCGTTTTGGACGGCAGCACGCCCTCACGACCAAAACTCAACAATAGAACGACGCCCTATACGCCTGCGCCAATCACAAAATGACCACAGGGTCTACGTCGTCCAACAGGCTAACTAGATCGACCTAGCCTTACAAAATCGGACGTATAGCGCGTCCACAACTAGAGCGCAACAACCAACGCTACCTCCAATCCGCGCAACACACAAAAAAATAGCAATATTGAAAGTAAACAAAGGAATGAAGTTCCTTGATACCAAAAAAAGTCCCAAAAGAAAATAATAACCAAAATGCTGTGCCTCTAGCTTAGCTAGGACACCCCAAAGCCTAAGTAGGCACACAAAAAAGTACAGTCCACTTAGCTGCCCACTGACGTCCGGAACGGTGAAGATGACGCCGAACGACCTGGTGGAGGCGTCGGTTCAACGGCTGGTCTGTGGAGAAGGCGTCAAGGATAGGGTCCTGTGGCTGGTCTGCAGGACAACCGGATGCGACACTCGTTTGGTTGTGTACTCCACGAGGTCGAACAACTCGCCGCAGATGTTCGTGGCGGAAAATAACGTACCAGAACACGAGGTATGAAAAGTTATGCAAATCCCCAAAATGGGCTACTTGTTCGCGTTTTTATTACTCAAAACACCACGCGACCCGAAGCAAACGTCGATCTACTTTAATCCCGCAAAGCGGCTTCGATTTCACGAAGTTTTCGTAGATTTTCCGTTAGAAAACTTTTTCACGACCGCTTGTTCTAGAACTTTCGTTACTAATTGCCGGACTTGCCTTAACTTAAATCACTCTTATCCTTAATCGATAAAAAACCGTTTTTACTTAACTTATTTTGAATGTCATTGGTTTCAGCTAATTAAGGGGGAGTGTACAGAAGAAAAGTTGGAAGCAAGATGGAAAAGTGGATTAGGATTTTATTTATATAGATTTTACTGTGTGAATGTGTTTTATTAAGTGTTATTTTAATGTAATTCTAAGTTTTAAATAAAATGATTTTAATTCTGAAGGAGCGCCTTGTCAACTTCTGACATCTTGCAGCAACTACGTGAATTAAAAAAAATACGAAACCAAAATACGTCATTAATTAGCAATGTGTCAAATATTAACAACAAGTGTAAGGTGAGTGAAATGTTTTATTTATCTGGAATACTAGTGTTAATAAGTTTAAATTGTAGCAAGAAGGACTGGATAAAAACTGGAATATGGAAAATGGAAAAATAGGAACAAGGTGCGAAACTGGAACGTAACAAATCGTTCAGCATACTGGTTTTGTAACTAAAAACTGCAGTCTTTTTGAAACGTGTGAGCTCAAGGCCTGTGAGCAACTATCTATTGTTATACTACAAATAATACTACTACTACAAATAATACTACAAATGAAGAATTCGGAAACTGGGGCCTAAAGCTTATGCAGACAGAAGAGAGTATTTTTATTAACAATATAGAATATCACGTGAAATCATTTCATTCCATCATAACTCTATTATAATGTTAATAAATAATATACTGAGCCATTCATCGATTCCACAGAAATAACATCATCCTAGAAATGGGTGCTGTTGATAATCTCTAACAATTATTCACTGGACTCGGTGAATTTTCTGTGGAATATCATCTTAAATCATTGTCATTCATAGTACCTATATATGACACGATTTCACAATGGACAAGTCCGTACCATCCGCAAAGTCTAAAATATCCGGTATTCCAAATTTTCTGAAGAGCCTCAAAGAGTATATATTATTTTTCCTTTTATTTTGGTTGTTAATAATTTTTTCAACCTTTTTCTACGCAATTTCTCTCCACCATATTTCTTGAGAACTAGATCCAATCAATAATGATCCGCATACTCGCATATTGGCATCCGTCACATCTATTATCTCTTTGCTCACCATCATTTGGCTCATGGTGTTCAGAAAATTATGACCAACAACTCGTTGGTTTTTCCGTTATGAATTCAGAAATAGATGAATTCTTACTGATACATAATTTGTTTCATTTGGGTAATGAATAGCAAACTCAATTTTATTCCATTCAAATCTGGACTATTTATTTGTGAAGGCAGGCAATTCATTCTTACATATTTACAGTATTGAAGTTGAAACTAATCGTTCTAATCATTCCATATTTAGCATGATGAAGCTGAAATTATTTTTCTGAAATTTCTATATTTTCCGGTTTCAATAACTTTGTGACCATATAAGTAACTTGAAAAAAAACTTCAACATATTTACAGTATTAAATATTCATTCAATAAATCTGAAAACATGAACACAGAATATTGGTTTACTAGTCATCTAACGCGCATTTGTGATAGAGTTACGATGAAATTGAAAAATAACAGGAATCCCAAATAGCGATATGTCTTTTATTTCACTTCTTAGGAGTTCTATTTATTGCATGTTAATCAACGGTTTTAGACAGCATCATTATGTGCTACTAAAGACAAGATCTATTTGTCGTTATTTTCGCAACAGGGCATCGATTCTAATACGTTCCCTGCTAATGGAACTCTTTCTCGTCGTTTTTATTACGTTGACAGGGGCGTGCAGACGTTGACGGGAAACTGGAAGGGCTCTAGATTGTAAGCTTTAGAGCAGTTTTTGTTCTTACGAAGTATCAAATACTGGAAGTTGAGTTTGAGTAATGCTTTTTGAGGATCAAAATGAAGATATCTGACAGTAATGAATCAGAAGTAACCCTGAATAATATTCTGTAGGAAGACACACAATTCTAGTGAATACACTGTTTGTCCTACTATTAATTGCATACTTCTTGAAATTTGTGCTTACTTTAGAATTGATAAGATGATATAGTCTACAATTTAAGGGTAGAAATCTAATCGAGGGGCGAAGAAAAAAAACTATAGAAGTGGTATAGAATATTTTGTATTACTGCAGCTATGATATATTCAGAATAAATGTATAGTTTCATGCTCTGCAACATCGATTTGAATTTTTTCCCAAATAATTGAAGAATTAATATGAGCTGAGAAATATATTCGTCATTTCGAACGCCTACGTTACACTTTTCTTGTTATATATACTGGATATATCAAAAACTATGTGCGAACATGCATTAAAAAAACCTCAATCTGGGATAGTAATTTTTTGGAGGCTAGTTGGTTATAATTTTAAAAATAACCACGTGAATCTTAAATGAAGCGCGATTACTATTCAGTTATATCAGATAATGGATCTTACTGTAAATGTTAACAACACTTTACGACATATTTTTACTGGTATAACGCCGCCACCAGACATTACAAATGGGAATTCGTGATAAGAGTTCGAACAGCAATCACTGTATGCCATAGTCATAACTCTGTTTATCCATCTTCCATCCATCTCGTATGACCATAGACCATAGTTAATTCTAGCTGCGATTTCAACTATGGTCAAAAAGCAATTAATTTATACTGAGCTGGTTGATGTGTGTGCAGATAATTCATAATTCATATCTACATTGATCTGCCCTAGACATGAATTCTTCAGGAATACAGGGACCACATTCTGCATTTCAATGATTCAAATTTGAATGAATTGGCTTTTGTTACTAGAAATGTTCAGGATTCTTTCTTTCAACACCTGTTAATTATATTGCTTCTATTGTAAGTATCTTCGAGTCCTGAATTTCCCATTGACCATTTTTTCATATTTCAAATTATTGTGCGCGTCAATGAAACTCATAAACAATGACAAAAGAGAATTGGCACATAATATAAAGTACTGAAGAAATCACAGAAAATAATCTATCTTGATAAGAAAATTTTTTGAACTAGGAATCCAAGTGTTAAAGTGTAACTAAACTTGTATAACAAAATCTTGCTGAAATTTGTAAGAACAACAAAGAAGTTTTGCATGAAAGAAAGCACCTTGTGTATTACTGGTTGTCACACTTCAATGCAAGAAATAATATTAGGCAAAATTCACAAACATAGTTTTTATGAAAAAATGAATTTAAAAAGAGTATTCATGTATATGATTCGCTTAGTTATATGAGAATACTTCAAGCAACAGTGAGATTAGATAAACTTTGTATTTCATAAAAAGGTGTCACGTGAATCTTAAGGACAGAATTAAAATTGTCACCGTTCACAGCAACACACAATGCAGCACGTTGTTCCAGAGAAATGTGACATGCTTGAGGAGAGTAATTGTGTTATTATTTCATTTCTACACCATTTTCAATACGCTATTGTAGTTCTTCGACAGTTCACTGTGTATCTCAATTATCATATAGTATTGCCTTTATATGACTCTAAGAATAAAATTTAGGACTGGGATTTGGTGTTCTCAAAGACCCTGATACAGGACAAACAGATTACATGTGTGAACCAAGTGATATACGTCTACGAACTCATTGAGATTTTAGAGTGGTCAATTGTTCAAGTGACACTGCGTTATGGTGCTATGTGAAACAATAGCCTTAAGTAGTTTGCCTTCAATTTTGGGCGGTACAGGTGACTATACACAGGTAAATTGAATTTTACACCTTAATATGAGCTTTTCCGACAATATATTCTTGTACGATACTCCCCGCGCTGATAGATCATAAAAAACAAAATGTAGAACCATCACCGTATATAAATAATGGAGCCGGGGGCTGGCAGAGTTTGTGTTTTTCCTTTTTCCCCCAAATTATATGTGATATGACACTGTACGGCATTTGCACAATTCGATTTCTATGCTCACACAGACTCAATATTCAGCAATGCCGTAAAATATTTGTTAGTACAGGAGTGAGAAACCCCAAACCCAACACGTTAGCCTCAACTATCATAGTGATGATGATTCAAACCAACAATAAATTCAATAGTGTTAATGCTTATTCATATAATAATGGCATATTTTGTCTTGCCGTACATTTTTCATGGAACATATGGCTGCATCATGATAATTAATTTTCCTTGGAAAAAATAGCTCACAGTGTTATTACTTTCACGGCTGAACAAATATTTTTTCACCTTTCAGAATTTTTATAATTTAGAAGTTATTTTCTACTTTATAAACGTAATTTAATACAGTATGGCGTTTGTACAATCGAATTATGATGTCTTGATAGATATGTTAGCTAGCAACTCACCGTGTAGGAAATTTCTTGTTCCAACAACATATGGGTTTCCTTGTGATCAGCAATTATAAAAATTATCAAGTCAACGTGGACGTGAAATTTTAGTTTTGAGCATATTGTTGAAGAAGTCATTTTTATTAATCCATCATTATTGTCAATACTATATTTCATCAAATTCTGCTACACATGTTCAGTTATACCCTGTTTGTAATTCCTGAAGATTCATTTATAAGAATATTAAAATGTATCTTCCATCGCATTGAATCGTTTGTTCGAAATTACTCACATTTTGCTTCGTTAGTTGGTTTAGCTGTGTGTGTAAATGACAAAGTATTCATTATCGAAAGCACAGTAGATGCTCAGCAACCTAAATGAATGGAAACGACAACGACTAAAGTGCGTAACGAAATCACGACACATAACAGATACAATTTTAATTAACAACGGATAGGTCTAAGCTAATGCGCTGCACGCCCAACACCACATGGTAGAACTGCCGTCCATAATTACAGTGTGCACCGAGCCAAGAGGACATTCATCGTAGTGTAAGCGAGCCCCACATCACACATAGTGGATGGACGACAGGCTGTATATTTCCCTTCCTTGTACTTGAACTAAGGTACACACTATACGCAGTAGGTAGGAGTTGGTGACGGTGAAGTTTCCCAACCTAACCGAGACTTCTCGTATGTCGTGCTGAGATGCGCCAGATTGAGGTTATAGCGCTCCTAAAATCAGAGACGGACTTTGATAACTATAAGGACTTTGAATATAAACGTGGTCTGAAACTTTTACTGACATTTGAAGAGTATCCGGGTATGGTGCCGATCTCAACTCCGATAGACAATTTTCTGAACTTTTCCGTAACTATTTGAGAGAAAAAGAATATAGACTTACAGTTTTCGTCTGAATTACATTGTATTAACATCATATACAAATTTTTATTCTATTTGAAGAGTCTACAAGAATTTGATGTTACAGGAATCAATTCAGAAATTGTATGAAAAATTGCTTCAAAAATCGTTCGACCCAATGAAAATGAAGTAGATATTGGATCTTTCTTTAAACGCAATATGTTTTAAATAACTTCTAAAGTGGATATATCCTTCAATATTGTGTTTTATAAAATGCAGATTCACTGGAATTGTTCTGCTGACCAGTTTAGAGAAAAAAACAAAAACATTTTTTGATGATGTAAGAACACTTCAAGAGAATTTGAATAGGAAACAAAAATTCTCATATGAATAACTGTGCCCATTGAAATTGTTACTAGAAGTAGGTGAATTTCCTAATTGGATTTCATCAATTGTAGTACCTAAGATAGATAACATACCGATACCGTGATCACACATTTTAAATTGGAGTTTGGGAGTATCATCAGAAGATCTCCTAGCTTACAGTCTGATAATCCAAAAAAAAAACACTGATCATCCCATATTTTAGATTCAGAATTCTCCAAACATAGTGGGGTGAATTTTCTTGATGACAGAATACCTATCGGTAACTCCAAATACAAGGTTGAATATTTGGTATTTTATCAACTATTCCCATGTTATCTAATATCCATTTTGGTTTAATGGGAATATCCAACTCAGAAACTTCCCTGATGCACCCCTGAGGCCTGTTTCCGCCTCTACTATCCACACGCGTGAACCTTTCTTCACGCCAGACATACCCTTGCATTACTTAATTTTCTAAAACTGACAACGTTTATTATTTATTACATTATACATCACCCAAATTATTGTCGTACATCAATGCCAGCGTTAACGCAAGCTCTGCCAGTGTTAGTTTTAGCTTCAGCTATCTGTTGCTCGAACACTTTGGATTTCATTATATAGTGTATATTATCTTCAACTACATGTAAGAGTATAATTTAAGGAATGTGTGAAGATAACTAATCACAATTTCAGTTCTCAACGTTATTGCCACATCATTTGTCAATCTGTTGTGGTACCTATAAACCATAATTCCTGACAGTGTATGTTAGCACATTATAAGCAAGAGTTTCTAGGACTGCGAAACAATCAGCCCAAATCACTCAACCCTCTTGATCTTTAACTGAGTCAGTTCTGATTTTCACCTTAATAAGTCACATTGATGATCTATTCTATTCCTGCTAGGTGTAAAGAGCAGGACCAACTTACATATATTTACAAAATTTACATTGGACAAATATTCAATCGTAAAGTTTCTGAAAGATATATTTGTAAGAGATGTATCCTACCTACGCAACATACTATGAGAACAAAATGGGAGATCTACAAGAAATTGAGTATCAAGGCATGAAGAGAAAAGATCACTTACAATGTTTGGATTAGTGTAGAATGAAAAACACTAGTACATATTTGAAAGAAGACAAAGCAAATTGAATGATTACTAATAAATGGTCAAGCGATGGTAGTGATATAAAAAGCAACACTTTCGTATTACGTCGATGAACGAATTGATTACCTTCTTTAAACTGACTTGAAAAACCTTGGCTTTAACAATAACAAATATATTGAAGCTGAGAGGTGAATAACTAGATGGTGATCTTTCTCTGAAGCTGGGTCAATGTAGTGTCAACAAATACTGAGGACCTCAATGTTAATCAGCCTGTTGAAAGTCGTACAGAGGGAAGCTCATGCACAGTAGAAATTTAGCTGGTGACTGTGTTGTACGAACCAAGATGATGAGACGGAGTATAATCGAAGCTGTTGACAGTTCTGTAGTTGCGGTTGGTGGATGTTCCAGTCCAGTCTTTTTCCTTGCGTGAACAATGTAGTAGACAACAATAAATACCTCAAAATAAGCAAAGTCAATAACAGGCTCAAATATAGTGGCAAAATTTTCAAAAAACACGTTGGTGCAATTTGAAGCCAAGTACTAACAAGGATCTGAATCCGCCTAAATTTAATACAAAGATGAAGATGCCAAGTAACAGAATTTGTAAACATAAAAAATAGTAGCTATACAGAATCAGAGTTTGAAGTCAATAATATTCAATGAACAAGTTTTACGCAGAGTAGCATACAGCATAGCAGAAAGCAGAACAATACAAATGAATCAGGGGAGAACAAAGCGACTTTGAATTAAAAAATAAATGGAGCACGTGGGCTTTGGAATATACCATTTGGAGAGATTTGACTGCGGAAGTTAGCGATTAGCCTCAATAATGGAATTAACCAAGCAAAAGCTACTAAGGGATATGGTTGATAATGCTTACTGGACTGATGATGTAAGTATTGGATTTGTACAAGAATGCGGTGAATAATCTAATACAATTCACTTCAAATCAATTTTTTTTCATTATACCTACCTCATAATCCCATGAAATAAGAATAGAATGTATCGGCACTCTGAACTTGATTCATTTTACATAAGTAGACTGTTTCATGTGGCGTAAACTTGTTGCCATGGTACTATTTGAATATTGCCTGTGCTCTTCATAGTTGTTTATTGTGATTACTTTTCATAGTTGTTCATTGTGATTGAAAAGATGAAATTTGGCCAGGAAAATCTTTCAGAGATCAAAAATTTGGGGCAACAAACATGCAAAAAATATGAAATGTGTGATTCACCTATATTACCGTTTTTGATGTCTGTTGTTGCTTAGTAACTTTATATACCACACTTGCGGTATTCCTTGATTTAAAGCGAGCGTTTGAAACTATAGACAGACACAGATTATTGGACAAATTGAAAATATATGGATTGGATAAAACAGTATTACAGTGGTTTACTAACTATTTACGGAACAGAAAGCAAAATGTTAGATGTGGTGGGGAAACATCTTGCAATAAAGAAATAAATCAAGGAGTACCGCAAGGTAGCATACTGGGACCACTCTTATTCATTCTGTATATAAATGATGTGGAAATGATTTTTGATAAGTGTAAATTTCATCTGTTTGCTGATGATATGGTAGTGTATGTAAGTGGTAATGATGTAGATATTTTACAGAATACTTTAAATGATGAACTAAGTAGACTATCTTAGTGGTTGAATATGAATAAGCTGAAATTGAATGTGAACAAGACAAAATATATGGTTATAGGAAGCAAATCACAAGATGTTGAGAACTTAAATTTTTTTGTAAGTAATGAAGAATTGGAAGAGACCAAGGAAATCAAATACCTTGGCATAATAGTAGATAATAAGTTGAATTTTCATAATCATATAAACTATATTTGTAAAAAAATTTCTAAAAAGTTGGGTGTACTTAGTAGATGTAGCAAATGTTTAAGTATTTGGAGTAGACAAAGAGTGTATAATTGTATTATATTACCTCATTTTTATTTTGCCGGTACAGTTCTTTTCTTAGCTAATGTTACAGATAGTAAAAAGCTGCAAATATTACAAAATCGAGCCATGCGAATTATTCTGAAAAAAGATAGATATACCAGTGAAGTTGATATGTTGGAATAATTGAATTGGGTTGATGTAGAAACATTAATCAAATTACAAGTTATTACTTTTATCCATAAAATCAAGTTGGGAATGTTTCCAGAATATTTCAGTGGTAGATTGAAGGAAAAAAGTGAACTACATTGTTATAATCTAAGAAATAAAAATGATTTTATACCTGATAAAAAAAAAGTACTACCGGTCAAAACACGATACTTTATAAGGGGTTGCAATTATATAATGGATTACCCGATGATATGAGAACTTTGTCTCTGAGAATGTTCAAAATAAAAACAAAAAATTATTATATAGATAGGAATATGTAGAAGTGTTGTATGAAAATTTATCTATTTTTTTTATATTTTTTATATATTTTTCTACTTTTTTTTTGTATGATGATGTAGTATAGCTTTTTTGCTGAATAAATTTCGAATTATTATTATTATTATTAATTGAAAGAGATTTGTTAGTAGGCACTTGGTTTGGTGGAACATATTCAATATATAAGAGATGAAATACTTGGTTTTTTCGCAGAAATGAACTTATTTGTAGAAATTAATCAATTTCTGTACATATTCATTCCATTTGAATGACTAGGTGTGTGCTTACATTAAATACGGATGCGTGCGATTTTGCAACGTCCGTGTACGTACGACATCGTGTCTGACACATTGGTGGTTACATAGTCTCTGTCCGACTGGCAAAAATCAAACGAGCGGTTTCGTGAAATAGATGAAAATTGGCTAAATTATTATTTACTGGTCGAAAATATCAGTGCTCTGTGATTAACGAATTCAAAAAAAAAAAAACGGGTTAATTATATATAGATAGAGATAAAATTGAAGATATATAAAACTTCTGAATCCATACTAGCCTGGAAATATTCCCATCTTTTCAAGAATGTATTGAACTTAGAGAGAAACTTACAAGTATATTCGACTCAATACAACAAATCAGCTTTTCAATATCCATTTTTTTATTTGAATCGCCTAGATAAGATCGCACGACAACGTAAGAAGAATCAAACTAGTTTGATTATGTCTGATAGTCATGCGATAACATACGAGCGCGTCAGTAAAAATCGTTTGCAGTGTAACCGTACGTATTTATATCAACACGTTTGTTTTCTCGGCGATATCGTACGCGCACGTACGTCTGAAAAATCACACGCGCTCGCATTCAATGTAACCACAGACTAACAGAAATTTTGTGGGTTTCTGGATTGCTTCCTGAGAATACCTAATATCGTATAAAATCAGACAGATGGATTAATTGGTAAATTAATTTTTTATTAGTAACATCTTATAATTCTCTTGATATATTTAGTATACTTATTGATCCTTAAAGATCACTCTTAGTGAGTGAAATAGAATATGTTCAAATATAAATAATTAAGAAATAAACAAAGAGAATAACAATATATCTCAAAAATGAATCCGGTATATAATCATATTACTGCTATTACATTCATAATTTCTTGAACTCTTTTAATATCTAGTATGAATGAGATATTACACTTGAAGCTGGACTGACTTAAAAAAATATAGAATAAGTCTAGAGAAGAATCGAACATTTTTGAGTAGCTTTGTCAGCTATCTATGAATCATTAGAAAAACACTAGTTGAATATTTTATTCACTAAATTAACACTTGGTGAGAAGTCCATTGACACGGACTCATCACAAAGAACAAAACTGTATCTATATAGTAAGTATATATACAATGAACTAATTCATCTAAAGTTTGCGACATGCGACGCTATGTCTGGATGAAGGATTAATCCTCGAATGATTCATATTGTTCGTCTGTATCCACCATTGGTTGCATTGCAGAAAGCGCTTCATCTTCATTGAAGTCCTGCAAAACAACACAAACCTAATAATGTTCTAACCTGAACAACTTCACACTGAATTCCTCAATTCTGTTCCTCGAAAACCTTGATTTAATGTCTGGTTGCTAATTTTAGAATTTGTGTTCTTGAGAATTAATGAGTTTTTTATTCAATTTTATGTTGACACTACATAAGCAGTAAATGCTAGATACTTAAGTTAGCAGGTGAAAGATTGAAATTATTTTGATTGCTTTGAGTTTTAGTCCAATCTTTGTGATGTTGAAACGTTCTGATGGAATATTAAGAGTCAGATGATCATCATCTTCATTCATCAGTGAATGTTGACAGAAGCTTTTGATTAACGATAGAGGATTGTGAAGACGATTAGTGGATTATTAAATTGTTATGCTTGTTGATTCATTGCTTGCGAGACAATAACCCAGTAGGAAGAATGAAAATGCCTATATGGATAAAATGATGAATGTGAGTGAAGTGGAATGGATACATTTGCTTATCAATTTTTGAAAAATATTGATTTTTAGTTAGAGATGGCGTGATGTTCATGCATGAGGTGCTGAGATTTCAGGATTTGCTATTCGTAGATGGATTACCTATTTTTTCCAGTTTTAGATCATTTAACCTAACTTCAACAGTAATTTGTAGTCAGTGACCTCTAATTGCCGCCTAAATTTATCAGTGCGTATTAGTATTTTTGGTTAAAATTCTTTATATTGCAAGTGAGATACCAAAAATATAATGGACAAGAAAGCAATCCCAAATTTCGTTAATACAAACTTCGAGAACTATGCTATGTCCATCAAATGATATAAACTTTCAAAAAAATCACAGCATTGAATGAAATATTAATAGATTTCATGAGCAGTTTTCAAAAATTGCCATTTTTGTAATCAGAAAGACCGGTGACTGTCACCTAGAAGAATTTTTAATAATCTTTACAGTTGAAGGTGCTAATGACTATTTCAACACTTGAAATATTTTCTTCATCAAATGCTTCGTGAATTCGACCACATGTTCTCCTTTTCCTCGAAAGCTCAACATTTTTCCTTCAATATAACAATATTCTAGATCAATGTGAAGACTAGACGAAATAAATTACATCAAAAGAAAATTTTAGTACTTCTATTAAAATGTCAGTTGTACTAGCAATATAATCAATCAAATCATTTCCAGTCACAGTTCCTTTCCAGATATTCTAATCTTTGCGCCATGAAAAGTAGTTAAGTAGAATTAAAAACAAAAAATTTCATACGATTTTTGCTGCAGGGGATAGGGATGTGCTTACTTTTTGTTGGATACAACAAAGTTTCTCTTCTTTTTCTAGTTTAGAACTTGATGCGACAGAAATCGTACTGCGCCACGAGACGAACTACATGAGATAAAAAATAGGAGAGTCGTTAAACAGGTCTCTGTAAATGCAGTCTAATATTGTGTGGCTCCTTACGGTGGCATTGTGCAGAGTAATCTAATAATAGAATAATTGCAATCGTATATCATTGGTACAACAATCTAATGGCGTAATTGTAATTTCAAAAACAAGATCATGATGGGTCAGATATTTACGGAATGTAATGATGCACTGCGAACGGTTGCATCCTTGTTTTCACTCCACATTGAAATACATATGCAGTGAAGAGATGGAATGTTATCAATGAATGCACTTTTCTAATAGTCTACACATTGTCATCTGAATTTTTCTTAAAAGGTCGTTCATCTGATCTTTCGGCACAACTTTCATCGAGAATATTGATAATAATGGATGAATCTCATTCAAATCTGTACATAAAATTAAAAAGCACATTCAAATGACTACCCACGACATATAATACATTCTGTAAAATGGAGTAGTCGGAATTAGGACAAAAAATTGAAAAACAATTAAATTCCAACTAACGTTTCGGTTTATTTTAAACCATCTTCAGAGTAAACACTACAAACAGAAAATTACGAAAGATACAATTTTATACAATTTGAATTTCAGAATAATAATAACAAAATCAAAAAATAGAAATTCTCTTAAAAAAATACATACCATTGTAGCATTCATAAATTACAAAACCAGTCGGAAACATATGGAAAGTAACAAAATATACTATCTTATATTATACATTGGAAAGTATAAGATTATAATACAGCGACCTGTGAGTGACAACACTTGTTGAGTGACTGAAGATATTAGGATCAATCACTAGCTAATTAAACGAACAATGTATTTTTTTTAAGAAAATTTCTATTTTTTTGATTTTGTTATTATTATTCTGAGATTCAAATTGTATAGAATTGTATCTATTGTAATTTTCTGTTTGTAGTGTTTACTCTGAAGATGGTTTAAAATAAACTGAAACGTTACTTGGCATTTAATTGTTTTTCAACATTTTGTCCTAACTCCGACTACTCCATTTTACATCATAATTACAAGGACACGATTTCCTCTTCATAATATATTCTGTAGCTAATTGAAAAATCAATGGGCATTGTTAAAGATAATCAGGATGAGTATCTGATTAGAGATATCCCAAATAATAATTGATTGACATCTGCGGAAAACAATGACTTAAAACTGAGTTACTTCTTGAATATCAGTTTGAGGTGCAACTGATTGTTTCTTTAAGATCATCTCAGTACACAGAATTGATTAGAAAATATTTTGGAGGCGTCTGATTGAGGCTATTCTGCTCTAGTAAATACTGTGTGACTGAGCGATGGGTACTTCTACAATGTTTACGCGCAACGCATGCTCACAACGTATAAATCAAAATAACGAGTTGAACTTTTTTGATTTCTTGAATAATCTGTTCAAGAAACAGATACACAGGTCGGTAATCAGAGTCACTTGATAATTCTCTAGTATGGGCATCAAAAGTCAACCTTGAAAAAGAATGGAATAGACCGGGCAGTGTCTTCTTGAAATATTTTTGGATGGTCTGAATCTCTCCGAGATAACAAGAAATGGAATATTGATATTTTTTGAGTACGTATTCCAATAGCGTATAAGGTAATTATTGTATGGTCTCTACACATGTGAACCTTCTATTTGGCGCCAGTGCAATATGTCATGCTACATGACAACTTACATATGATATTCTAATTATTGTGGTACATGCTTCTTAATCAGATTACGTGAATTACGTATTCAGCACGATACGTGAAATATTATCTTAATTAATTTCATGACGACGTGACTTACTCTTATGACATGCTACATCCATCAGAATTCATATTTAACGGGGCTATTCGGATACCTTAATTTGAGAGTAGAAATGAGCGGATGCAATATTTAAGCACTCCCCTAGAAAATTTGGATGCCCCCTTTATTATGAATCACCCTATGTTATGTACATGCTATGTATGTGGAGAATGCGTGTAACATATGGGGTGCGAGTATGTGTAACGCAGTGTCAGGCCTGAGCTGACGCCAAGATTTGATCATGATTACGTGATGAGCGCAAATGAGTTCGACCACGATCGTTTGTCGCCGTCAGCGTTATCTGAATCTGAACCAAGGAGCTGGGAAGGGTTTACTTGATTTAACCACTGCTCAGTGCAAAAGTGAAGACAACTATTTATCCTGAATCAGTAATGGCGGCAAACAGTATAACTTCAACTTTCCTCTTGGAACAAAAGCTGTCGAGTCACGATACACGGGGGACAGGAACTCAGACATTGCGCCTAGATTGCGCGACTATTGCAAGAGCTTAAATCGATTCTTGATAGGCAGTGAGCGATGTGTCGATTTCATGAATCACAAAAGGACAACTCGGGATGCTCTACAACACATTTTGGCAAGAAAACCAATTTAAAAAGTAGGGATTCCGATCCAAACCTTTTTTTACATTCAAATAAGATAAAAACTGCTACGTCAGTCGAGTAATTTAAGGCAGATGCCTATTCACACTGTGAATGCAAGAGTTCTACGTTCGATTTTTGTTTTTCGATCAGTATCAGTATCTACAGCTGACTTGAATTTGACTTAAATCAAAAATATACTTTTATCATCATCTATAATACCCGTCTGATTTTTATCACAATCTGTATATTACACACCAAAAATTGTTATCAGAAACAATTATTTTTTGTGGAAGTCAACACACTTGGATTGTTCTCTACTCGTATTTCAGAAGTTTAAAATTTTATTGGATTATACTTGTGGAAGCAAATATTCAACAAAAATGTTTTGAATATACTACAGTTTAAACCGGAGATGACGCCATACCGCGGCGTAACTGTCGTCTGTCATAACATGACGTTAATGTATTTATAGGCTATAATTTAATTTGCATCTGAATACAAGAGATCGCATTTCTGAAGCTTAATTTTGTATGGAAAATGAAAATGTAACTCAAAATATACTCAGAGACAACAATAGCTTAACTTTACGTGTTTGAAATTTCACATTTAATCAAAACTAGTGCTTAAGCTTTTATCTCTGCATGATATAAATACGACATCAGTTTGTACTAGTTCGAAATGCACATTATTGTGTCATCAATTGGTGTCAATCGGAAGCTATCAGTGCTACTCATCTCCTTAATCAGTTTTGAAATGATTTACTACCATATTCTTGACGATTTTAAATCTTCCCAAAATTTTATCCGAAATATTTCAATAATTAAATATTCCAGGTTTCCTGAGAATTTCCAATTCAATTTTGTGATTCGCAAGTAGTACTACGAATTGATAATAGTTTTCTCCGTCTGTAGCAGCCAAAAGATAAAAATTTCCATGCACTGTTGTTGGAAAATGTAGCCCTAGCGTTATTATGTCCTGCGTTCATAAAGAGATGGATGACAGAATTGCATGACACAAAGTATTGACATCTGATAATCGGAGCTAAAGTGAAGTTCGGTACAATATACTTCGCTCTAGTCTAGAAGGACCAGGATCGATGACTAAGACAAGAGGTTCGTGTGATGACTCACATTCAGACGGAGAACACGAAACAGTGATAGCAAACTTTAAGCGTTAGTAAAGCACAAAAAATTTGTTTGGAAATACAAACATCTATTACCACTTCCTAATCTTAAGGATTCCAATAGGAGACACAAATAGTGTAAGTTACCAACATGAGTTCGATTTCGCACTGATAGTGTGGAATAGATATTTGGTAATTATCCTAATGAATTGGAAATCCAAAAAACTTTTGTTGTATGAAAGTTGATCAGATATGCATTTTTGATGCTATAATATATGGAATTTCAATTAGAACCAAATAGAAAAGAATAGAACAGGTCAATCCATCTGAAGGATTTTATAATGAAGGTTTTCTCATTCTTAGTGAAGGGTGCCTGTACTTCAGAATAACTTACGTAATCGTTATAAGCCGGCGAGGGGTACTGGCAAGGGAAGCACTCCATGAACGACACACCATTGTCGTGCGCATTGCACTCGCAGGTCTGACACGGGCTCGGCGTAGCTGTCTTGGCAACCCTCTTCGCGAACACCGCTGCGAATTTCTTGACTGCGTTGCGCTTGTCACCCTCTAGTTTCTTTCCGGTGAACACTGTTCCTGAAAATGTACGTTCGAGTTAAACAATGGCCTCCATAGATGCTCTATTTCTCCGCTTCATCGTCATATTTGCTGACGTTGACATGTGGACACCAGTGAAGTTTCCACGGACTGTGACCTCATCCATCTATTATACTTCCTTCTGACAAAGCAAATAAAACAACGAATGTCACAAACAATACTTTATGTTATAACAAAACACAAATAATACTTCCTTGAGAAACGTAGTTTTCAAGACTGAGGCAATCACTTCAGTCACGCTGCCACAAATGACAATTATTGTCGCTCAGCAGCAACAAATTGATCCATTGCAAGTGATACCTGCCTGATAACTAACTGTTTCTAATCCTAAATTGTAGATTCACATGCATATAGATATTGTAATGACCAAAAAGGAAAATACATATGACATTTGGAATACGATGCATCACAAAGAGTGATTAGAAGTCCATGACAGCTTCAAATAAACATTAGGATACCCGGAACTTGAATTCAAAGTCAGGTCGAAGAAGTATGGAAATCCTGATTATGAGGGAAATAACCCGGTTCTGGTCTTACTTAAAGACAGTCTATTATTTTAATGGAGAATTATGAGTTATATATTTTTATCTACTTGATATTGCTTTGAAAATAAATATGAAATTATGGTGCTAGTAAAAATTTGGCCTGCAATGAGATCCGGGCGGAGTTCAGTCGAAGTCTACTTGACTAGATCTTTCTGTTCAGATAGTAATTTCAGCTATACTAAACCTAGCTCCCTCTGGAATCATAATAATTCATGTCCTATCCTAACCAAAAATGATTGGCGCAGCAATGGAGAGTTCATTGATGAATAACTCAAATAACATACTCACTTCTCATTGATGAAGGTATAAAGAGACATATTTGTCTTTTTTTTCTAGTGATATCACCTATGGTATAATTTTGTTCATTGTAGATCACCAATAGCCTCAGACCTGTGAGCGATCCGACTTCACAAGTCGTGTCGCTCACAGTTCAATCACGGTTCATTCTCAATCCCTATTGAAAGCTCGTAGCTACAAATATTTCACGACGACAAACACCTAGATGACTGTTCAACAGGTAAAAGAATCCATTCAATAAACTGGAATTGTTGCATTCATGCAGATAATATGAATAACATTTCAAATCTATTAATATCATCGTTTATTAGACACAATAGATACAGACAGAGCATCAGAAGAGTGCGTTGATTATTTCAAGTATCCACAATATGTAGACAATATGAAACTTCATCATTTCTCTACTTTTTTCTTAATTCTCACGTGAATTAAAAGCTGTAGTAACATCTTGATAAAAACTGGATTACATTTTGGAGTGAACCTGATCACGCTATTCAAATTGAATCATGAGAGGATTGTGAAAAATGCGATCAATCAGTATAATCAATAAAATTCGATTGGAATAAAAGAAGCAGTGTTAGGACCGCTTTAATAGTATGAAGAGTCTTACCATTCCCTAATCGATCCCTGCAAGTGAGATTCATGTGTTTTATGAATCAAATGAAGTTGGATTCTTCCGAATTTTTGTTTGATACACAAAAAACCATCTTGATTCTATGATTGTTATTCAGATAAAAGGAGTGCACTATTGAACCAAGGTTTTGAGTTGGAATGTTTGATATACATAAGTTCCATAATTTGTTGCAGAAACCAGAATATAGAACATTCAGAGTATGTCTTTGCATTCGCAAACAATGCACTTCGGAACAATCGCAGTTGTTGGTGAAAGCTTTAAATTCATCTAGGCGAACAAGTGGAGCAAGAGCAGAATGAAATAGAGGAGGACCGGAATGTAATTACTTCGTCGACGTGTTTTTATGCATGCCAATCAATTTACATGGCAGACCAACCCCTGGAAACAACTGCAAACTGATACAATATGCGGTCACAGAAAGACGAAGGAATTTAAATTGCACTGAAAGGTTAATCTAGTTTGGGTCACTTGAGGAGCAGAAAACTTACCATTTGTTTCGAGTGCCAGAGGAACGCAAAAGCCTAACACAGATTTTGGGGGCCGTACTTGTTTTCTCAAATCTGGATCCCCTTTCAGCACTCGGCTGTCCTTATTTGTGTAGGCCAAGCCACTGTCCATACCTGAAACAAGAGAATTATATTTAGTGATGTGGTAACTAGACATAAGAACGGCTCTAACTTGGAATTATCTGCGGCTGCTGGCGAGGGGAAGTGAATTATCGCGCGCAAATTGCAATTGTCAGGCAACTAACAATTCCTAACTAGATGTGGCCCCGTACCTCGTGATAATGAATTTGCGTTTTGCAACAGCAACAAGCATAAGTGGTTATAATTGTTAATTTACGTTAGGCAGAGTCGGAACGTTGTGGAGAATTTCGCAACGATAGGTAATTTACTCGCGGCATTACCGACGTACGTTATAATTAGCCAGCAGAAGGTGGCGTGCAAGCGTGCACGCGTGCGGTTTCTAAGCCCTACATTCAACACTCGCGTAAGCTCCAAGGTTGAGCAACACTAAATAGATCTTTTTGCAAGAGCTTGAAGAACAAAAATCGTGTGAAGAAACATTTCAAATATAATTTCATGCCGATAATCACGAATTGTATTCTACAACATGAATCTTAAAGTTCACAAAATATCATATACAGTTTAAATTAAAACAAAGAGAAATATATTCTTAGAAACTCCTTGATGGTTATTCGAAAAGATCGTCTTGTGGCTCCTATCATCATATTTCCCAGTTTTTAATTAATCAATCAGTATCACATTGAATTATTTCAAGTGGATTTGCACGCACTGATCGCAAATGATTCCAATCAGATGAATAAAATAATAGGTTTTACACATGAAATGTTTGATGAATAGATTTAATTCAGAGACGTGGGCTGTTATTGAAAGATGAGGACAATATTGGGACTATATATTATCAGTTGTAGAAGCGTCCTGCTTCCCGAATATTTCATTGAACTGAATAAGGGGTCACCAAGCATGATGTCCAGATCCATACATTTTACATCAATCTTCGGAACATGGAAAGATTCAGCGATATTGGCTATCTCTTGTGAGGCCCGTAAAGAAGGAGACGTATAGTTTATTACCTGGTTACAACATAAATCGACAGTTATTTGCTCACGCGTCACGCGCACTCAGTGTGCACGTCGATTAGCATTTGGTAAACTAAAGCCATGGCGGTCAAAGGTGAACTGCGACATAGGCTACAGAAGTGGCGTAGTGGAGGTTGCTTTACGTCAGCCTAGTCTGTTAAGTAACTGAGAGGGTGATACACATGCAAATGTACTCAAATGCTGCTCGCTTATTGCTGATACGGGGGCTGAAGCAAGAAATTTTTACATCCTCTGCTACTTCGACCCACGTCAAAAATAGTTTATACTTGGTTGAATATCTTTCCAATATCTACCAACGCGATGAAACTTATTGAACTTTGTTGCTATTATTATATATACATCATAAATGATGGGAATCGACTTGTTGTGGCTTGAATGTTTTTGATGGTAGAATTCTGAAAACATTCTGCATATTTATTTTACAGACCAAATCAAATAACATTCAAACTACACTACATGTTTTTTGCCAAACACATTGATCTATCATCAACATTCACGATTCTATTTATACAAACTCTATTATTCTTTTACACGGAACAATCCAACTGTTATGTTCACTTTCTTACTCACCGACAGTTCACTCATATCAAGGATGTAACAGAAATGATGTTTGACATATGTAGAGAGAATGACAGTTTCCAATTAGAATAAATGATTTGAGAATTTCAACGATCGTAGTCATGTCATTCGATTCATGTTATACTAAAAAAGATGTCAATATCCTGCAAATACATCGGTTCTTCAGTTGACAGTCTCCCAAACTCTGGCTCAGTCCTGTATGCTTTACAAGTTAGGTAAGATTTGCACTTACAACGTCTCCAAGGTCAACCACGAGATCTACTAGTCATATTCATATTATGATTTCCATTCAGGTTTATAGGAATACCGCATATTGTAAATTCCTGAGAACAATCAGCTTATATATTAGGTCAGCTTGATTAAAGTATTACAAAACTACGAAAAATATTAGATTCACGACGACCGGCGCACATGATTGAAATAGTTTGAGTTCTTAGTTGAAAATGAGGAAAAACATTGAGGAAAAACTGCCATCAAGTCTCTATTCTCAAATTGATATGTTTGACAGTTATCTCAGATTTTTGAATTTTTAGGCTTACAATCTGCTGTTTCACGGGTTGGGAGAGCAATAAGTTGCTGATATCTTGCAATATATTAATTATTTTGTTTATGAGTGGACAAAATTTCGACATGGAATGAGTTAATTACAATGATTTTGTGCATATGGGGGAAAATGCTCAATATTTATTTTGTGAGCTACTCGCTGAAAGAAGACATTTCCACAACTTTTGTTGAAAAAGTTCACTAATAACATTCATCAAAACCAAATGTTTTATGATTATTGCTACTGAATTAGACGATCATGGTAACACTTGAACGTTTATATAAAGAAGGGGGGAAATTATTTATCTATCTCTGGTTGAATTCGATGTACTTATCTCTATTAAAACTTGTATACATTCAACAATTAATATATTGAGACAACAGGTATCCCTTATGCTGAACTCATAATTAAAAGTGGAACTAAATTGGTCAATTTTTGTCTGAAACATTTGTTTCTATTTTATATTCGTCTAACAAGATAACAGTTCCAACGTTTTTCTCGATAATAATCTGATAAAGAGCATTCATCTGCTTTGGGAATGCTGGTTTTGTTTCAATAATTATTAAATTTACCTCTCGAAATTCATAAACCAGGTTCTTATTATTCGAACCATTCCAATGTTCAAAGAGAATCCCTGAGAAGCTAAGATTACATTCACGTATAACTTACTAGTGGTCAAGCCAAATTTAGAAAAAACAGTTGGATGAGCTGAAATCACACGACAAGTGAACCACGTCATTGGGTCAAAGAAATTCTATCACAGACATGGTTCACATGTCGTGTGAGCTAAGATTTTTCCTTGATTTCTACGAGTTTTCTTGACCCAATATCAATATATGGTTCACACGATGTTGAATCTCAGCTATTCCTACAGGTTTTCAGGACCTTCAGTTACTGTAATGCAATTTTAGCATTCCCCTATAGGTTTTACGTCTTGTGTTGCTCACATACTATATGATAGAAGCTTCCTCATTGAAATTTCTTATTGATGAGAAACATGCTCTCAGATACAAATAGAACATCATATGATGCTTGAAATATCAAACTGCATGAATAATTTGAGTTCATTATTATAACTGATGTTAATTTCATCTGTTATAATTCTCTTGTATTACTCAACAATAAAGTAAGGATACGTTATATTTGATGGAACACATTTCAAACAAGCATTGTGATTAACAGTATCAATTTGTATACTAACACATGTGTGAATGGTACTTGTTTTCATCTGTTAAATAGGCTTAGAATAATGGATGAAGTTATAGAATTTCATCCCGGTAGCTTGGTCAAAATGAGCAATGAATGTTCACCATAATGGTTCATTAGCGGTTGCGACTGTTTATGTACACTTCAAGGGTTACATACACAGAATTTAAATATCCATGCGTCATTAAACTACCTCACATTTCAAATTGCACAATAAAACAGATCGAGTTCTCAACGCGATAAAATTAGCATGCGATATTAATTTGTTACTAGCTCATTGTTCAAAGACTCATTGCATACGATCAGTGCCACGCATATGATATGCGTCATCATTGCATCGGTCATTTTAATGAAGTACAGAATGACATGCAATTGTAATTTGTAGCAGGTTGGTCAGCCACTTACCAATATGTTCATACTAATCGGGTCTGAACAATGTTTTCATAACGATGTTCATATTTCAATTGGAAGATATTTCATTGGAGTAGAGCTTCTCCGCTCAGAATTTTAAATCTTCTGATAACAGTTATTTTTCCTCAATTTTTTATTATATATTGATCGAATATTCCACTACAACATCTAACCTGCAATATATACCATAAAACCATTACGCAGACAGTTATAGTCGACGTCAAAATAAAACTTCACATGGAGATAAGAATGTGCATCAATTCATCAAGCAGCAAATATGATCCATTCCAATTTTCATCAGCAATGTTGTCCAATGGTCGAAATGTTTTGTATATTTTATGTACTGATTTGATATATTATTTAATCTTCAGAAGGATTCTATGAATTATCTGGATGAAACTTTCAATATTCGATGGTAGTCTGTTTCATAGTAGTCATGAACAAAAATTTGAATTTCATATGATAAATATCCACCACTGGCACTTGAACAAATAGTTTACATTTCTTGATCGAAATACAATTATCATTATTCTTAATTAAACTAGCAATTAATTTCGAGGTGTAATAATAAGTCATTCCAGTTGGAAGCATTTGATGACAAATTGATTCGGAACATCGATTTTTTGACAAATTCTTGTGACAAAATGAAGAATTGAGGATCTGTAATGATTCGATAAAATTGACAATATTTGATAATGGACATAAGATACTTCCACGTTAAGATATAAGTTGTGTGGAAAAGAGCAATTGTAGTCGATCGATACTAGAATGAATTGAGAGCAAAACGCTTTGAGATGAAAGACTTTGAAGCTAACGAATGGAAGGTTGAGTATGTGAACTGCGAAGCCATTTAAAACAGTTCGTTCGGTCCACGTCTACATTCACATACTCTCCTTTCGCGGATGGGAGTTGCACAACTTTAAACGTCACGATTGTACTTTCCGCATTGAATCACGAGTTGTTTTTCTATCTACACGAGCCAGCAAATGAACCAAGAAAGGGAAACGAACGCATCGGACCATGCGGAGGGCGTCTACTCACCAAGATGTATGACCTCGACGGAACTTACAGCTTTCAGTTCACGTGTATTTCTTCTTTCGTCTTCACTTTCATGTTTTGTGTTCCATGCGGCGATCATTGAGTTCTGTTGTTGCGGTTGGAGCCAAAGCTGCTAGTACAGTGTAATTCAGTGAAAGCGCGATCTTAGCATAGACTCACGGGTCCTGCTTTGTGTTAATAACATGTGATTTTCGACGGGGTCGGGAGAACTCAAGCTTTGTAACCTGCCTGTGTACCTATGTAAATACGCACGGATCCTTTTGCTAATTTCACAATGACGTATATCAAAGAACAGTTACAGATGGGTAAACAGACAAAAATTGCAATCACTGATTGGTATAAATCAGTTCATCGCTATTCGGAAGCTGCCCATGTGATTCTTGCCGTATATTGTACCCACTGATCTCTATATAACACTGGATTGGATTTAGGCCGCTGGAATGCGGCCCCAATTGAGCGTCGCCATCTTGGCAAAAACTGAGGTTTTGTGTCAGATCAATACCGCGTTGTGCCGCGATATTTAAAACTTAGCTGTTTGGTTTGCAGGGATTGTATTTATCAAACATGATGATCGCGTGCATGTTTTGCGGAAAGAAACTCGATTCATCGAGAAATTTGACACTGCACAAGTACAACAAATGAACCTGAAGTAACTGTCGTTATGACTGAAATAAGTAAACATTACTTATTTTCATTGCTATGCTATGATGTGAGTATTTTCAAGATTTCCATCCGATGAACAATCGTTCTAAAAATGGCTCGAACAAATGGGTTTGCCAAACTTAGAAATAGCCAAAAACATAAAGTTATGCTCTCAAAATTTTGTTGCTTCCGCGAAAAGATACACGACTCTGGAAAATGATGTTGTTCCGACTATTTTCAACGAACTATACAAGAACTATAGCGTTAACTGCAAAACCAAAAAAAAATTTTCAAATAGTCTCACAATTCTCAATACGATCTATTTATTGTTTAGATTTATAACAAAAATCGTAAAACTATCCAATGAATTTGATAATTCGGAGCTAAAATGTTCAAAAAATAGTTAAAATACTGATACTAAAAAGTTAACAAATATTTTGAGCTATTAATGAATATTTTTAGATATTTTAACTATTATAACAATTTTTAAATACTTTTAACTATTATTGATTATCAATGTGTGCATATTGACGTATATTGAGAATAATTTTATCATCTAACTTGCATTATACTTTGAATTTCATCGAGTGTCTTCTATAAGTGTTTTGAATTTGCCGCCGAATAGTGACACAAAACCTCAGTTTTACTGTCAAGGTCGCCGTTTAACCGGGGCCGCTTTCAGATGCCAGAATACGGTCTAAACCCAATCCAGTGTTATATAGAGATCAGTGATTGTACCTCAACAATATTGAGATATACGTTTGTGTGAGTCAAGTTTCAATGTATATTTACAAGAGAACAAATACTTAAGATGAACTGCATGTGTTATTACCATCGATTCATCAAATTTGGAATCATCACAAATACCTAGATAGTACGAGACTGCTCACTCTGGTCCCGAGATTCGAAAGATTCTGCGAGAAATAACATATTGCTAATGAAAAAAATGGCGATAAGCACCTGTGACAGCTCCACTCTATGTCAATCTGTTCAATACTGAGAGTCGATACTACAACTCTCTGGACGTGATCAAGTATGAAACGATAGATTACTGGCGCAATATCATCTGCTGAATATTTGATATACGATGGAATTCATGAATCTCGTACATTTCTGACAATGTCGTCATTATAAAGCCACAATATACTCTCTTCTCAGGCTCCGATAAGACGTGCTAGTGTACGTGTCCATAAATGAGACTAGCTTTTACACTGGATGACATAAATAAACGATGACAATTTGGTAAATTGGATTGTTTGGTGTTATCGTGTGATGAAAAGACCACCTGCAGGTATATTGTTTCATAAATTCGACTGGAGCGGATACTTTATACCAGCATTCATGTTTTCATACTGTGGATTCTGTTGTTGCAGAGCAATCATATTCACCCTGGATCCAGCAGAAAGTACAATTCTAGAATGATCATCAATGCTGATTCATACAGCATTTACACATAATATATTCACACAAAGACGAAGAGCTTAGTGCTTGTGTGGGAACTACGCACCGGTTATTTATTTTGATTTTCAAGCACTGTATGTAATATGTGGTTATTAAATTAATTGAAATTATAGTTTTCTCAAAGTTTGTAGGAACCACTTTCATATGTGTGACTCTATTTCGTGAACGGTAACTGTAAAATTAAAATTGTATCATAATTATCCTATCGTAGTTCAGTACATCGGTTAAATCGATTTGAAATGTACTGTTGAGTTTGTGTCGCAGATATATTTTTCAATTAATCATAAATCGATAATGTCTATCGAGGGAAAGAGTTTATTAGTCGATCTGATTTTAGAAAACGGCTTTCATCAACGGTGAAAGAAGTAAATGATTTGGAGGAAACTAGATTTCCCTATTAAGCTCTATTTTCAGCCTTGAAGCACTTTGTGAAACTTTGAATGGATTTTGTTTCAAAGTGATGAGGATGTTCTCTTGGTGTAAAAACTCCAATATTATAAGAACATAATCTAGTTTGCTGTGGTAATGAGTATGTTGAACAGGTGAAGGGTTGAAGTGAGGCTGGGCCGGGTTTGTTGAGTGTGCGTTTCGCGGAAGTAAGGTCTGGCGTGTCGCCACTCCTATCAAGACCCTTCGAAATAATAGAGTATGTGCCGTACCATCCAAACATATTTTTTCTGAGAATCTCATGGTCGACACAACCATTCATTCTGTCAATATTATGCTTCAACAGCGCTTGAACTGTGATGATAATTATTTTGGCAATACTTCCAATTTTAACATGAGCTAAATGATGTAGTCACACACATATGTAGAGGAACTATCTGATCAATATAATAACATGATAAGGGAAAAAAATACACTGTATGATAACTTTTATGTGGTACGGCTTGATTGATTACAGTCAAGAATGGTTCAACGGAACCTTGATAAATCAATTGAGTTTAACTTCAAATGCTCGATCTGCCTACATTAGGAATATTCATTATTTAGCTAGCAGAGGATGACAGTTTCGGAATGAAACAGTAATGGAGTCATAGAATATAATCAATGATCAATAAAATACGCATTTTTGTTTGATATTTTGTGGCTGGGTAGGATTTATATTGTTTCTTGTTCAGATATTCTCAGAGATTCTCTTTGTTGTGGGTATATCTGGCATGCAAAGCTCACAAGTGTTTGAAGTTTGGAATGCATATTCAAATGACCGTCAATGACATTCCGAAAGGTGTTTTGTACGTAATTTTTCAACTGATGTTATTTTCTTCATCCGAGAGAAATCTACAAAAAAACACTTGCCATTCTATTCTTTGTGAGATTCATTTATAACAGCTCAATTTCATTTGAAATTCTGTTATATCCTAAGAAAGCCTAGTCCTCAAGGGTTCGGTTGTCGACAATATAATTTACTTCTTGGCTAGGATCATAAGGTATTTGATCGCTTTACCCCTTCAATGTAATTTTAACAAGATGACCTAAGGTGCAAAGCGGTCGTCGTGCCGATCACTGCCTCAAACCGCATGGCATTAATTAATATGATTCTAACGCCGCTGACGTCGCCACCGCGGTATTTGGCGTCGTCATCATGAAACCACTATGAGGTAGATGCTTCCGTCTTTCACTTTCATGTTGCCTTTGTGCCCATCCTTACCCTGATCCCAAATCCTAAACTCGTTCCCTTTAATTACTCTACACCATTTTTGCATTTTTAATCAGTTTCGCATCATCTTTATCAACCACTTGTTTCCGCACAAATCTGGGCCGCACCTTTGTACTTTGCATTTTCCTTAAGATTTATAAAATATGTACGAACAATAAGTAAGGGCTGCAGAGTTTTTAGAAGCTTTTGATAATAATAAACCAAGAAGGAATAACAATCACACATTAGCTTTGAAATTGATTCAATTCAGGAACAGGTGCTAAAGAATAGATAAACTAGAACCTAACTTTAAACCTAACATAAGTTTCATATTGATACAAATTTAATTCGGAAATTTGCTCAAATTGGTCATATGTAAGTAAAAAAAATAGTCTTGTCTTGAAATACTTCTTCTTCTAAAGAGACATTGAGTAGTACCACGAGCTCTGTTTTTGGCAGTACTAGGAGCGTTGTTTCAAGATGTGTTTTAACGCAATTATAATTTTCTCAAATACTTCAGGAAATAATCCTCAGATATAAATTACAGAAAACACATATGCCTACAAAATTTATTCGCATATTTTCCATTAAAATAGCTTGAAATATTTATATTGCCTCAAAACTCTTCTTAAAATAACACTGCTAGTATAGCCAAAAACAGCCATTGAAATTATCGATAGAGCTCTGGTAGCCTATAACAAAGCACTAATTGTACCGGAGCTCCAGCAGAGTTAACTAGATCTTGAAATGATCCATCCTGTCAATATATTGGGATATACTATCAATATCAGATATTTTTTGATTCAATTGGAGCGCAACATTCTTTCATGAACATATGTGACAAGCTGTTCACAAGATTTCAGTTTATCTTATCATTACAACAATCAAAAACTATATCCTTGAGCAATCTACCTTTTGTTGTTTGTAATCTCACTTGTCATCATACAGGATATAGGACACATAAATAAATAAAATATGTCATTACTTTCTCTAGATGCTATATTCTATCTAGATGACAAATTTTTCTTGTTTTGTTGCCTATATCCGACATAAATAAGCCTTCATAGATAAGATTATGACATATGTTTGAAAAGGCTTGTTTGATTTGATACTTTCGTACACTTTCTCAAATAAAGAATAAAAAAGTTCTCATTAGAGTTAAACTACTTATTCAATGAACAAAAAATACATCAGAATCTCACTGAAGAGTCAATTTAAAAGTGATGAAGCACTTCCAGCAGAATTATTGGATCTGCATAATTTTTATGATGGCATAAAAACAGTTTGAGCAATAAAAACAAAAGTGAACATACTGACAAACGCTTATCCTACCCTTTCTTCTATATATGGATACAGATTTTGGCTTGAAATATAACATTCCCAAATTCAGGAGTTAAAGCTCCGTCATTCTCGAATGGATATGATCCGCTTTTACGTATGAGTAGAAATTCTCTCCAAGGAAAGTACATAAAGAATATACAAGATATGAACAACAAGAAGTAAGCCTAAACTTATATATATATATATATATATATATATATATATATATATATATATATATATATATATATATATATATATATATATAAAGATGTTGAAGAAAAACAATAATGAAAAGAAATAAATAAAACCGTTGCTCAAATAGAATAGGTCGTTTTTCAGCGGAATTACGGAATTTTTAATTCATAACTGCACACACAGGAAACCGTATAATTTCCTCTTGGTATGCACGGTGCTTGCTTTGTTATTTAGTGCTGTCGCACGGACCACAAGCAATATATTCTAGCAGTTTTTTAAACATTTCGTTGTAATTGAATTTGGCTGCTTAACAAGGCGTAAAAATAACACGGTTTCAGTGCAAGGGACATAGTCCAGTGTCCAGCGTACAGTATCCAACCAACAGAGTGGTTCGGCTGGTGACTCGGCTCAATTATGCGAGCGCTCACCGTTTCGTTTCCGCCCGCAAACTTCATTTCGGTTGAGATTGCGTTACCGTTACTGCTAACAACACCGCTGTATATGTTAATTTTGCGTTATATTTGTGATGGATTAAGTAGACAAATTCAATTAACGACTCAACTAAATTACTTATTATTACCCTCTTTTATTTGCACTTCATAAAAACATGTAACGTTTACTCAAACAGAACCGTACTCTGCAACTCCAAATCGGTTTAATCTATACTAATAAAACAAGAACTTTGTCTACATATTTGTATGTCCGGGATGAGTTAATAAACTACTAATTTTATATCAAAAAGCTTTGAACAGCTGGAAAGCTTGCACTTTCTGCATGAATGAAAATTCAGAATTATTGCTTGAGGACTTTTGGTGTAGATAGCATCATGTGAAGCTAACAAGTGCGACAAACTCGAACCAAATTTGAGATCTGGTTTTAATTGATTCATTCTATCCACGAAGTATTTTGCCAATTTTCTGGTGCCGATATTTGACGATAAGATTTTGACGGATGAGCATTTTGTATATGTTGCTAACATCTAAGCAAGGATGTATCATAATGTAATGTAGACAGATGAGAATATACGATTAACAAAATGATATGTGAGGAGCTAGAGTCAAATTCTATATAAGATAGCTACTGAAATAGCAGGAGCTCTGTATTTCAGTTTGAAATGGAAGTCCCACAAGAATGCAGAAGAGATTTTCCTGAAGTAATATTTGACACGACATCGTTCAGAGTTCGATGCTCAGGTTGGGCCTCGTCTCTTGCGTTGAATGTTCAATATAATACGAATCAGCCTTTCACGATTCATATTACTTGAACGTTTTGGCTATTCGTGCAAAACTTTCAGTGATATATATGCTTGTTCAACTGACAAGTGATATTCGAAACTAAATTCAGGCCTGATATGGCAGTGAACTGGGCAAGTATTCACGCAAATTCGGCTTAGGATGATAGCAGACCTCTACATTCGATGATGCTTACACACATAGATGCGGTCACTGGCTTGATCGACTCACAATCGCAAGAACTTTATAAATAGTACCAAAACAAAATTTATTTGAGGCTGCTTTCAACTGATAAGATGAGGAGAGGGAGTCTCTGCGTACAATGGATAATTTAGTCCAAACTTTGTAAGCGGACAAATTGGAAAGAGCAAATATTATATAGTTTGATTCTATCGCAAATATTTGGTACGTGGATCATTTTGGGTTGAAATGATTGCATCACACAGTTTATTTACCGTCTTATTGCTCATTTAGATAAAGCCCTTGTCGTAATCACCAGTTGTTGCGAAGTAATTTCAAGACTAATTATAACCCAGCTCATAATGGTGGCGGAACAAATTCGAGAATTTTCTAGAATTGACTGAGGCTCGAGCCTATAAGCTCTACCATTGTGCTCTTCTGGAGATATAGATCTAATCACTGCATAATCTGCTTTTATTTTATAGGGCTAATCATCATGAAAAACAATTCTGTGACAAGTTGAAAAAAATACAAGCTTAATAGACTATTCCAAACCAAGAGTCTTCTTAGTCCCGATTAAAAGTAATAGACATATTCCCTATACTCCTATCGAGATAAAAACAACCCGGGTGCAAAGGCTTGAAGATGAATTTGAAAGTCTATTCCGGTGTAATACCATAGTATACACCAAATCATTGCGAAAACATAGAAATCAGAACACAAATTATAATGTGTTGATCACTTAACGTAGCATATCTTAAACTAACATAGTATGGTTTGCAGTGCGCTGAAGCTCAACGCTAGCCATCCATATCGAATATTGTTACAGAATTCGCCAGTCGCTGGTGCTGACAGTATTTCAGTGCTCAAGTTATGTGGAAACGGCAAGAACGTCGCGTTATTAACGCTTTAGTTTGCTTTGTCAATACTGCTTCAAATGAACCATTCATTTTTTTCTCCTATCTTGTTTACGATGTTATTCTTCGACTGGTAGAAAATCATGCGCATACTATAGAATTATCAGTTGTTCGTAAGAAGATACTGTTTCAGTGAAAAAAAAATTAATGATCACTATCTGCCCTTCCATTTAACTGGCTCGTAAACAAGGAACGAACCATACAGAATTTGAGCATAGTTAAAAGTATACTACTATGCTTGCCATGAATCATAAGTTGTTCATAATTAACGTTTGTTTATCACTTCAGAAAAAGATTTATCATCATCTTGAGATTCTAATTCCAAAAACCAGCAGCCTGTGCTCAATTATAAGTCAACGTTGATACTATTCCAAGGATCACTACGAGTATCAGGAGTCGCCAAGAATACTTTTCAGTTTCAGTGTACATGGAGTTACAGATCACTAAATACTCTTGCTGCTTAGAGCTTCAGCCTCAAATTTCAATGAGATCTAAAATTTTAGATTGCTAGAAATCCAGATCTTGTTTAGTATCAATACGAATGATGTCGTATGGCATTTTTCTTGCGTCCAACACTGCAAAATAAATTCTGGGCCATGATAGGGAGCGTATGTAATGCCAGATCAGGATTAAAACACCGACAGGGATCCGCGATTCATCGTCGAGTGGCAATTGTTCGTTGCTAAACTGGCCACGATGTGATTTATGCTGATTCGATTCGATTCTCGACTCACGCGTGTGGCACATTGCCACGTATTTCACCCCATTGTCACATTTTTAAATCCAGTGCCCACTACGCGATATTTCATATCTTAATTATCAAATCAGTACCCTTCTGTTATGCTCTAAAATTTTGAATCATTCCATATTTTAAATATTTAGAGCAGGAGTCATTAACTGAATATACAAAGCAATGGAGGTTGTTGCGTTCTATTTGCTTAATACAATATAAAATATGGAGATTGAACTCTGAGCTATCTAGGTTCACGTGACAAATATTTACTTTTCATCAATACGAATTTGAAAATGAACAAATGTTCAGTAAGCCTTGCGGACATTGTCATTAGCTATAGGTTCGTTGCTATGTATTACCTTCCCAGAACTTGCTTTGTTCATTCTTACTTCCAGAATCATAAAATTGGGATGATAATGGAGTAAACACACCTTTTATGACATTTCGAGCTCCATGTTTCGGATTATGACACATCATTATATCCATCACGAAGAAAAAAGAATCTCGTGTAGTCTTAGATTCTCTTTTCAAATTTAGAAACATAATTCTAGAAATATATTGCCTGGATCAAGAATCTCTGATTCAAAGAAAGTTAAGTCATATTTCAGAATGATAGTTAGCATCAGAGAATAAAAAAATTTATTCAAATAGCTATCTTGTCTGACATATTAGACTTGAAATTAGTTTGCAGGGAAAATTTCAAATTCCTCGTTATTGCAATTAGGAGATACTGATTTTTTTTCATGGAGAAAACTCTGAGTCATAACTTGTTGGCAAAAGATGTTGAACCCCGAGTTTAATTGTCGAGCAAAGTTGCGAGCTCGTAGGATGGGCATATTTAAACAAGTGATGGCAGAGGCATAGGTTTACATTGTTCCCGCGCGGAACTGGTCGTAAATCATGCGATTTGAGCCGACGGAGAACGTGCATAATCCGGGAAATGCTTTCACGGTTTGCATTCTTCGTTGTAATTGTCTTTTTAATGAGAACGTGATTTATTTGTAGGCGCTAGATTTGTGCATCTCCGTTTCCGATTGCGAAGACTTACAGACGTTGACTGTCGCAAGGATTGACACTGTAAACGTCAAGTTTGCGTCTTCTTCGTCAATGAAAAACCTATCCTGACCCATTGTGTAGCTCCGCTAATCCAATTTCTAATGCAATTATAAAGAATAATGAAGTCTGTTTTGCCCACTGGTCGACTATGATATTAACCCCGCAAATAGATAAACTCTGATTGAAATACTCGCTAGACTTGTGAACGCATACTTAGTCAAAGTGGCTAGGGTTAGTAATTCCCGTGTACGCACATAACATTCCAGGAATTATTCTACAACCAAGCAGTGTTACCAACGTTACATAATACTATTCCCATCTCATTTGCATTGGGCTATTCTGTATAGTATACGATACAAAGCAACGACACAAAGCGTACCGATAGTCAACACACGAAGCATGCCTACATTACATTGACAACGTCATTCTATCATCATTCCAAGAGGAGCACATACAATAAAAATCTCCAACATAATTGATTGATATCGCCGTCTAATCGTACCATCAGCATTATTTCATCTCAAAATTTTCGAGATACTACGACTCAACTTCCTTCGATTTGAAGAAAGAAAAAAAAGATTGTGGACTTGACGATTTTAGCGCCCATATAATGTGAGAATAAAACTTCTTGGAGATGGCTCTGAAAACCGTGTAGATCTTGTTCATTGATGCATGATCTTTGAACGTTGAACGGTGCTCAATGAACAGCGAACGCCAAGCCCTGGGCCCAGCGATAATTAAAGCTAGTCCGGGGCCGAAACATGAAATATAACCACGGAGCGTTATTTATGTACTCTTTGTGTTGGCTGAACTGATTGGTTCTCTGGGAGCGAACGAATGGAGCTCACGCAAATGAATTTCACTTTTATACTAGGCATCTACACCATGCCAGAGATGAGACCCAATAAACGCGACATAAGAAATCGACATAGCTAGTTTGTTTTTTGAATTTTAATTTTGTTGTTCATCCCAAAGTGAAGGATCAATGTTTAGATATATTGAGATCTAAAATGCAGAGTTTGGGATACAGTGTTGTATTAGAGATTCTTGAGACCTCCGAGTTTAGTACTCTAGTAGGTTTAGGACTAAGGGGAAAGAAAGAAATATAGACTCACCGAAGAAAACTTTGTTCATCCGAGACTTCTCAAAGCGGAACTCCTCATTCATTAATATGTGTAGTGTGATGTCGTTTTCCAGAAGCAACTGGTGCAGCACTGTGTAGTCGAGCTGAAAAAGTAATTACAACAAAATAACGTTCTGTATTTGCAGAGATTCAGGTCAGCTATGGTCCCTAGTGATTTACGTTACACCCGCTATATCTTGCAAATGTTCATACAATCTATTATCTTACGCGAGCGCAATGCACAACAATCTGACAAGTGTTAAACCATTCCCAAATTACTTGTGAGCTCTGAGAGCAGTAGTGGTAGGAAAATGCCGTTTAAAGGAGCACCTGCGACAAAATTGCGCCCAGTGCCCGCCTTCTGTTTCCCTTCGTTAGATACTATACCCGCCAACTCTCCTCTAGCTCTTCACCTCGTGCGTGACGCGGTTGCGAGTGTTAAACACACCGGAAGCGAACACGGCGCTCTTCCGCCGGGACACAGACTTATTCCATCTTCCCCGATGCCGTTCGTCACGTACTCGAGAAACTCATTTCGACAGCTTTAATAACCGTTCCCCGTCAAATCCCACCCTCCCGGAATTCTCTCGATAGATTATAAATTAATTTAATATTGCGAGTTCATGCAGCCCCCATCTTTAGTTCGATCTACTGCCGTTGCCTTTACCGCGGCCGTTGTCGCTGTTTCTCAAGTTTACGTATGCTGAGAGCATACTTTCTATTTCCCCAAATAATTTCGGTACGAATTTAAATGAAATGCAAAAATCCACCAATTTGACGAAGTTATGAGGGAGAGCCAAGCATACGATGCTTCAGCATCTATAAGACATGAATTTGAATCCTTTTCAATCACAAAAGTTCTATGTATATCAGGAAAAAGTGTAACAGTCCAGTAAAGATTGCTCAGGAAATGAATAATTTGGTGATCTTAATCTAAAATATCCTCAACTCCAGTTTGTACCAACTGTGTAATACCAAAAATAATGTCAAGAAATAGTATATTCCGATACAAGTGCGGAATGGAGATCATTCCATGCGAATGCGAATAATTCAGCCACGAGACGAAGTCGAGTGGCAGAATTCACATGAGCATGGAATGATCGATTCGCACGAGTGACGGATGTTATTTTTTCTACAGTCAAAGGTGTTCGCGGAAATATTTATGATCAAAATATACAGTTTTTTGAGAAAGAATTTGCTTCATTGATCTCATTCCAATTTATCAAACTTTGATAAAATTACTAATATTGATATTTTTTGGAGAGGAATGATACGAAAATATAAGAGAGATGAAACTATGACAACAATGGAACAGTTTTTTCGTGTCGCCACGCGGCTCTCCTACGAACTTCTGAGCGTGCGGAATGACCCCTATTCCACACGCTGTAGCGTGTGGAATAGGTATCATTCTATAGTGACTGTAGAAAAATATACAACCAGTCTCAAAAGATTTCATCCAAAATACACATTTTCAAAAAAACGTCTTAGTAATAGAAAGTGAAAAGTTTAATGAGCATGTCTCCAATCAAAGCATCTCATGTCTTTAAACTGTTTTAGTTCCGTATCAATAATTTCAGCAATTTGTAGTGTAGTTATACAGACTACAATCAATATGAACCTTAATCTTCAATTTTTTCTTGGCGGTAACTTCTGAGAAACTTTTAATAACATGCTATTTTATAATATGAATTTGAAGTATTCTAGAGCATCTTACGGAAACTGAAGTATGATACTACCTGAATAGCATAACCTCAATCGTCTGCCTGCATACTCAAAAGATTAAAATTAGTATTTTCATTATTATGTAAATGAAAATGTAAGAAGTATTCATGCTTGTTGCGGAAGATCTTGTAAATAATATGTCCAGCTTTTAGATATGATTTAAGAATTGGTTTTACAGCAAGCCGCATCTAAATCACAGTTACACAATTAGGTTAAAAGCTGGTTGGCGGATGGATAGCGAAAAACAACAATTCCGGCCGCACACACGGTTTCGAGTATTACGTTAGAGTAAATCACTAGAACGGAATGAACGATAGCCCATTTAATCAGCCTGGTGTCTACCGTCATTTACTTTCTCACGATAAAACAGATATTGAAGCTTCAAGAATGGATCGCATCGTTATTGTCTACAAGTATAGTTTCAATTAATAGGTCACTGAAGATAAAGGACATACAAGGTTCATTACAAACTTCGATGTTCAGAGACAAATAAAAAAAATTGTTGTACTTTTCGCCTTAACTCATTTCAAAATAACAAATATGCTGTGGCTGAAACTTTTATCTCCAATAATCAAAAAAATACATTCCCAATTAAAATCAATGATAAGATGTCACATTTGACTATGCTAAAATTCTACCGTGAATCAGAGCTTCCATATGAAGATGTGTCACTCATAAAGCTTATCACTCTTAGTCAATAATATCCTACGCTATTTAAATCTGATGGATTGCAGAGATTCTGGTATTGGACATTAAATATCGGATTATAAGTCTTTATGGGTGAATGGAATAAAATATATGGAAGAGGGAAAAAAAGTTCAGGCAAAATGAGACACAAGGAATCAGTAATTATAGATATTTGCGATACGAGAAAAGGAACTGATTTCAAGATATCAGGACCTTAGACTGACTTCACAATGCACTTTCTGAAAAACAAGCTATAAATTTTGAGGTCTCATCAGCATTGCTGTTCTTATACCCGATAAAATTGGGATATTAAAAAGTGTTAGTGATCATGGAAAATCACATTAAAAATCGATTCAAGGTCAAAAAAGCATCACTCAATTTCCCTCTCATCTAAAATCGTTTTTTATCTAACGCCCAGCAAAAAATAAATTCAATTCAGGACACATATATGACTTGACTAATGTGAATCATCTGAATTCTGGTATACAAAACAAAAGTTATCTGGCCGTCGAAGTGGCCATAGGTGTTTTAGACATAACAATATCTGAAATGAGAAAGCAAGAATCACATTGTACTAAAAAAATACCAAGTATGATAGACAAGGTAATTTTCGTAACTCATATTTTTTGTTTATGCGGGCGTGCGGAGTGATGCAAATAATTCACCGTGATATGCTGATAACTTATCTTGCAAATAGTATGATTTTATAAGAAATTATTTCTCGAAAATAAAGAACTCAGTGTAGCGTGTATAATGTAATGTAACAATTTTCTGCAAAACTAGAAACTCACCTTCATAATAGAGATGTCACAATCTGTACAGGGCATCAGAATAAAAGTCTTGGAGGCACCAGGTCTAAACACCAGCTGTGCAGCAAAATTGATGGCTCCGAATATATCAGAATTGTTATTTCCTAACAGAAAACAAAACTAGAGCAACATAGCTAGAAAATATAATTATCTTTGTCTAGAAACCGTAGCAGAGACAGCAAGACTCATCGCATTCCGGTATTTTAATTTACCCGAGGTATTTTCCCGGTGCGAATTTAACATAGTTTGCTTGGTAAAGAAACAAAGCAACTACTCACAAAAGAGCGACTCGCGGATTGTTGATCAAGGATTTTGAATCGCGGATTCAAATTCCTCGAGTCGTGTTTCTGTTTCTTTTTCACATAATTTCTTCCACTTGCAAACATTTTATCGAGTTCTGTTGTTCCATCTCAGTGGAAACTGTCGCAAACTAATTGTATCATATTCAAGCTATTACAAAGTACGACTTCGAGAATAACAGAAATTAATATAATTAACACTATTTGCCTCTTAATGGAATGAGACCTTTTTGTTCTTTGAATTTATCTTGAATTTCATTAAGATGATGGATATGATTTTTTCTTTTGGTGTTGAAGTTGAATTATAACTGTCATTCTCGAATTCCATTCTATAGATATTAGATGATAGGTAACGGTACAATAATTTTTATCAGCAGTAACAAAATCAGATACCATCCTAAATATTGCTTGCATCACAAAATATTGTATGCCAATAGTCAAACAAATACAAGTACGATTGAATAGCACCTAAATGTGATTTAGAAATAGACATGGAGTGTTAATGCTTCCTTACCAATTGGAATGTCCTCAAAGTACGTTATTATCTGCTGATGTGTAGTAAAAATCTCATTATTGATCACCAAACTACGCGGCTGGGCAAAGACTCCATCGCCTCCGAAGATGACAACCGAGTACCTAGATAAACATGGAAATAGTATCATAGATCAACATAGTATTATTTGCTTCATTCTTAATCACCTGTTTTTAATAATTTTAGCATCTAATAGTTCTTTGTCCAATAGGGAAACTAAGGAATCGATGTTACGCTTCTGACGTAGATTTGCATTGCAAGATTTCGCCTCGATTATGAAAACGACATCAGTAGTTCTAGGGATTTCGTCGTCCCGTAGTTCAACGAATTCCCCTTCGCTTACTTCTGTGCCATTTGGTAAGTTGCATCTGTTGAAAATCAACAAAAATTATAGTTTTATAAGAATTTTTGACAGGATCTAATCTTATATTTTAAGAATATCAGGTGGATTCGAATGATGAAAATAAACGAATTATCGAGAACAAAATTAGAAAATGTGGAAGCTTTGGTTAAAAAGTATAACAAGAGAGATGACTGGTATTATTTGATTACTGATTGAATCCAATAACCCAATAAAAAGTATTTTTAGTCCCGCTTGCAGATAAGCAATTAGCTTTTGGGTTCCCTTTGATCTCTTGATGCCCTGATACTGATATCAATTTAAGTTTATTCTTCCCTCCTAGAATTCAGTCTATAGATGCAGTCTCAGCGTTCAGACTTCATTCCGGAAAATTCCATTGCTCTTAAAACGGTCTAGCTATCTGTAACCATAGATGTCCTCTTATTGTTATGATCCTTCTCCAGAAGTTGCTGCATACTGATAGAAATCGCGTACAGTTCGGCTGAGAATACTATTGCATTCGTCCAGAGTACAACCAACTGGCCGTGTCTCAGTCCTTACGCTTTATGTAATCCTGTCCTGGTTGTACTGATTGTTTTTGAATCGTCTGTGTAAATGAGAATATCATTTTTTTTTGCGTCAAATCCTCCCCTGTAGAAATTCCTTTTCTTCAGGTTCTGGTAATGATGTGTTTGATATTGATTCAGTCAGGCACCATCTATTGAATGGTACACTTGTCTATATTCGCAAAAAATTAGGGTGTTTCTCCGCATTTTTTCTCTTTCGAGTAAATTTTTGTTGAATAGGCGTCAAATGCTGTCGCATTCACAGATGAGTGAATTAGAGATATTGCGTATTCTATAACTGGTTCAACCATTGTTGAGTGAATCTAGTGGGTCATTGTTGATGATAGATCTCAGTTCTTTTCAAATATTTGCTTGCAGGCTCATAAGGCTCCAATGGCTCTATTCTTGACATTTTCCAAGTATGGTCTGAGATTACTGCTAGATATTTGACTCCTATCATGATTTCTCATATCATACAGATATAAATGTTCAGCCTTGTCAAGTTTCAAATGATACGACTGTGACTTTCTCAGGAATTCCTGACAATTTCTCTTTGGCGCACCTTTTTTCAACGAAATTTAAGGTCTCCTGCATCGTTGCCGATACGGTTTCTTTGAGTTTTTCTGTTACTAATATTGTCACATCGTCCGCATAGCTGTGTATCTTGCTTGGTCCAGTCCTTGTAAGAGCCCTTCCACTACAAGGTACCGCAGGAGTGGAGATATAACTCCTTCCTGTAGATATTCCTGAGAAGTTTGCATTCTCACAGCCTGATTGGTGAAAGAAACGTTGATTTCTTTCTGCTTCAGCATGTTAAAAATCCATTTGATTCTACTGAATGTATCTCTTCTCTTAACCGTTACCTAGTTTATAGACTTGAAGTGTTGTCAGGACAGTTCAAAGTGTTGACTATTGTTCCAAACACTCCTCACTTTTTCAAACACTTGTTACCACCTGTTTTTATCATCTGCACGACTAACTGCTACCCCATCCATAGAGCATTACATTTATTATAGCATTTTCGACAGAAATAATAATTTTCTTCCGATTCAAACTTTTTTTTTATAAAATGTAGGTATGTTGAACGTCATCACGTCACAATGCGTGTTCATTTCACTAATAAAATGACAGATTTACTCAATTTCTCTAATTCGATACATTATAAGGGTGTAACAGCGAAACGAGCTACCTCGAATAACTTCTATGCTATTGAAGATACAAAAAATATTTATATATATATATATATATATATATATATATATATATATATATATATATATATATATATATATATATATATATATATATATATATATGACAATCTTATGCAGGATCAAGAGAACACTTAATCATCATTATGATTGCACTTATAAAGCACTCAATTCTCTCTCAATGGGAATGCTAATTTTCCCAACATGATGAATATACCGAATGAATTCAATCATTATTAGAGCTGTAACAAGGCTTATTAGAACTCAGCATTAGATTAATCCGTTAAGTATCCAGATAGAAAAATACCATTGATGCTTTTCCAGTGAGCCACAACTGAACTGTTCAATTGCACTCTAAATTCGTGATCACTTTTCAATAGGTAAGGAAGCCAAAATGTAATCCGATGAGCTTGAATCACTAGCTAATGCATTCAAAACTGTAAATAAGATTAAAACAGCCAATGTTAACACTCAACTATATTTAAAGAAATGCTTTTGATTGCAGCAAAGCAGATGGATACTGCCTGTACTATAGTTAGCTGGATATTACTAAAGCTTCCATCCGTATTGAGAATACTTGAATGGCTTGAAAAACATCAGCTTCAAAGCAGAATTACTTATTGTTTAAGGCTGTTTGACTCTTTCATTCTTTAAATAACGATTTTTCCAGAATTGGTCATATTTTAATTAACTGGAGTTGTTAAGTTACAAAATGTATCGCTTGGTGACCTATTTTCAAATGAATATCATTGTCTTCAGAATTATAATGTTAGGGACTATTTCGAAGAGATCTTTTGAAATTTGCTAACATAAAAGCAATAATCAACGTATTTCTCTTAGGGAACTTAACATTTCAGAAATTTTTTACAATAGTAAGAAGTATCATCAATTTTTAATTGAATCCAGGATCCATGTCAGTTTGAAAGTTGGTTGTTAACGCATGGTCTGCGTTATGTTAGCCACCGACCTGCAAGAATTATATAATTTCAGCATAATGCTCTTGATGAAAACTAGCTTTATGAAATAAAAATGATATTATTTCATATTTCCTCAGTGCTGTAGACTCTGAATGTAAAAATATGTTCAACCAGTACAAGGTCATACCGTAACTAAAACAGTACCTCAGTACTTGAGTTTTACTCACACTTTAGAATGATTGTTCGTAATAATTACTTTGGACTTCTGCAGACGCTCAATATGATTTGCGAAAATTAGTTTGAAAGTTCTTGAAACTAAAAAATATGAAGAATACTAAAAGATTTATTAAATGTTATTCAAGAGAGAGAGCAATCAGAACAAAAATGGTGCTCAATGCATATTTTTGAAGATTTACTGGAACTCGAGCATATTGTCATGATATGGTGGTTGAATATTTCTGCTCTATGCACTTAATGCAACTCCAGATAAAATCGTTCTTGCAAACTTCTACAACTCACGGGAAACAATTGAAGATTTCAAATGAACTTTAAATGTCTACGTTTCACCTGTAAGTACTTTAAGGCTTGTTACATGATGAAAACATAAAAAAGAAGACGTGAAGACTAAATGAGCATATAGGGAAGAGTGGGATGATTGCGAACACTTACTTTTCAACGCTCGAAAGTGATAGAAAAAGTCATAAACTGAATCATCCTTCATCGCAGCATAAACTTTGCTTATCTATTTACTTACAAGTAACAAATAAATCCTCAAAAATCAAAGTTTTATTGGAAATATGAACAAAAGTAGAAAACACTGCCGTTCTTTTGCACCTGATACGCTATGGAGTAATTGGGATCATTCTGCGTGGGACATGGGAACGGTATAGAGTAATTAGGAACAACATGAGAAAATCTATATAATAAACCACAATTTCTTTATGTGGCACATATTACACACGTAACTTTTACAAGTCTCGCCTATAGTACATTGTACATGTGCCCAGAGTTTACAAATGGCGCACATGATCAAATCTTCTGTCGGTGAAGATACATACTTTTCGTTGCATATTATACAAAAAACTCATACTTCTTTTCCTTATAAAGCCATATCCAAATTTCTGTGACTCGTGGCATCTTTTGTATGGTTTTGATGTTCTTTTCTGATTTTCTAGTTGAAAGTTTCTCTTCTCTAGCTTTTGCCTAGTTCCCAATTACCCGCCTGAAGACGTTCCTAATTGCCAGAAGTGGTGAATAAAATCAAAATTGACATCATCCCCGATAGTATTTTTGGTGAGCTTCAAATCACATGGGGTTTGGGAACAGATAGTATGTGCATGATAGTTTCGAAATATGGTATATTTGAGCTCAAAAATATGATATTCACATCTATTACAACATAGGACAGAAATTATAGCAGAAATACAAAAAAAAATCGTGACAACATGCGTGGGGTCTTTCACTCTCATTTTTGCGTACGTAATAAGGGGCGCTGGCTGCGTCCGTTGAACAGACGCGAAATGGTGTAGCGCGGCGGGAAGTATTACTTATCTAGCTGTTCCCAATTACCCATTACTCTCAATTATCTCACTCTCTCCCATTTTACATTACTCGATTTTTATTTAATATGATCTTATGATCACTTTTGGAGCTCATTCATATTCACATAAACAAACCTCTACACTATGTGAATATGAATGAGCTCCAAAAGTGATCATAAGATCATATTAAATAAAAATCGAGTAATGTAAAATGGGAGAGAGTGAGATAATTGAGAGTAATGGGTAATTGGGAACAGCTAGATAAGTAATACTTCCCGCCGCGCTACACCATTTCGCGTCTGTTCAACGGACGCAGCCAGCGCCCCTTATTACGTACGCAAAAATGAGAGTGAAAGACCCCACGCATGTTGTCACGATTTTTTTTTGTATTTCTGCTATAATTTCTGTCCTATGTTGTAATAGATGTGAATATCATATTTTTGAGCTCAAATATACCATATTTCGAAACTATCATGCACATACTATCTGTTCCCAAACCCCATGTGATTTGAAGCTCACCAAAAATACTATCGGGGATGATGTCAATTTTGATTTTATTCACCACTTCTGGCAATTAGGAACGTCTTCAGGCGGGTAATTGGGAACTAGGCAAAAGCTAGAGAAGAGAAACTTTCAACTAGAAAATCAGAAAAGAACATCAAAACCATACAAAAGATGCCACGAGTCACAGAAATTTGGATATGGCTTTATAAGGAAAAGAAGTATGAGTTTTTTGTATAATATGCAACGAAAAGTATGTATCTTCACCGACAGAAGATTTGATCATGTGCGCCATTTGTAAACTCTGGGCACATGTACAATGTACTATAGGCGAGACTTGTAAAAGTTACGTGTGTAATATGTGCCACATAAAGAAATTGTGGTTTATTATATAGATTTTCTCATGTTGTTCCTAATTACTCTATACCGTTCCCATGTCCCACGCAGAATGATCCCAATTACTCCATAGCGTATCAGGTGCAAAAGAACGGCAGTGTTTTCTACTTTTGTTCATATTTCCAATAAAACTTTGATTTTTGAGGATTTATTTGTTACTTGTAAGTAAATAGATAAGCAAAGTTTATGCTGCGATGAAGGATGATTCAGTTTATGACTTTTTCTATCACTTTCGAGCGTTGAAAAGTAAGTGTTCGCAATCATCCCACTCTTCCCTATATGCTCATTTAGTCTTCACGTCTTCTTTTTTATGTTTTCATCATGTAACAAGCCTTAAAGTACTTACAGGTGAAACGTAGACATTTAAAGTTCATTTGAAATCTTCAATTGTTTCCCGTGAGTTGTAGAAGTTTGCAAGAACGATTTTATCTGGAGTTGCATTAAGTGCATAGAGCAGAAATATTCAACCACCATATCATGACAATATGCTCGAGTTCCAGTAAATCTTCAAAAATATGCATTGAGCACCATTTTTGTTCTGATTGCTCTCTCTCTTGAATAACATTTAATAAATCTTTTAGTATTCTTCATATTTTTTAGTTTCAAGAACTTTCAAACTAATTTTCGCAAATCATATTGAGCGTCTGCAGAAGTCCAAAGTAATTATTACGAACAATCATTCTAAAGTGTGAGTAAAACTCAAGTACTGAGGTACTGTTTTAGTTACGGTATGACCTTGTACTGGTTGAACATATTTTTACATTCAGAGTCTACAGCACTGAGGAAATATGAAATAATATCATTTTTATTTCATAAAGCTAGTTTTCATCAAGAGCATTATGCTGAAATTATATAATTCTTGCAGGTCGGTGGCTAACATAACGCAGACCATGCGTTAACAACCAACTTTCAAACTGACATGGATCCTGGATTCAATTAAAAATTGATGATACTTCTTACTATTGTAAAAAATTTCTGAAATGTTAAGTTCCCTAAGAGAAATACGTTGATTATTGCTTTTATGTTAGCAAATTTCAAAAGATCTCTTCGAAATAGTCCCTAACATTATAATTCTGAAGACAATGATATTCATTTGAAAATAGGTCACCAAGCGATACATTTTGTAACTTAACAACTCCAGTTAATTAAAATATGACCAATTCTGGAAAAATCGTTATTTAAAGAATGAAAGAGTCAAACAGCCTTAAACAATAAGTAATTCTGCTTTGAAGCTGATGTTTTTCAAGCCATTCAAGTATTCTCAATACGGATGGAAGCTTTAGTAATATCCAGCTAACTATAGTACAGGCAGTATCCATCTGCTTTGCTGCAATCAAAAGCATTTCTTTAAATATAGTTGAGTGTTAACATTGGCTGTTTTAATCTTATTTACAGTTTTGAATGCATTAGCTAGTGATTCAAGCTCATCGGATTACATTTTGGCTTCCTTACCTATTGAAAAGTGATCACGAATTTAGAGTGCAATTGAACAGTTCAGTTGTGGCTCACTGGAAAAGCATCAATGGTATTTTTCTATCTGGATACTTAACGGATTAATCTAATGCTGAGTTCTAATAAGCCTTGTTACAGCTCTAATAATGATTGAATTCATTCGGTATATTCATCATGTTGGGAAAATTAGCATTCCCATTGAGAGAGAATTGAGTGCTTTATAAGTGCAATTTAGTGGTGCTTATGATTAGATAGTTGTTAATTCAGATTTCAAGAAAAATGAAAAATGTCTTTACACACGGCCGCAGTAAATACTTTACATATTGAATGATATTAGGAGCGACTCAAGCGGACCATCTATATTTCTTTATAATATTCCAATAATATTTTCAAAGATATCTATACTAGTATTATAAAGAGAAGAAAAATTTGTGTTTCTGTTAGTAAGGAATGAACTCAAAAACTACTGAACCGATTCTAAAAAATCTTTCACCAGTAGAACCTTATATTATCACTTAGTAGCATAGGCTATAATAGACAACTTCAGAAAAAGTAGCGCACGAACCATATTTGTTCATTCGAGCATCGTTCATTCAATGGGATTAAAACTTCTAATAATTGCTGGTGGCACTTTCATGAAGGTTTTTGTTGTAGTATTATCAACATATATTTTATTGCGCACGAGCCGCATTTATTCGTTCGCGCATCGTTCATTCGATTAAATTGAAATTTACTATAGTGGTTTCTGGCACTTTTGTGAAAGTTTTCACTATAGTATCATCAACATGAATTAGGTAGCGCACGAGCTGTATTTGTTTATGCGCGCATTGTTCATCCGAATAAGTTGAAACTTGCTACAGTTATTGATGGCACTTTTTTAAAAGTTTTTATTATAGTACCATCAACATACATTAGGCGGCGAACGAAGTGTAATTGTTTCTTCGCGCATCTTTAATTTGATTGAGTCGAAATTTACTATAATTATAGTTGGCACTTTCATAAGGACTCCTATTATAGTGTTATTAACATACATTTAGTGGTACATGAGCCGTATTTGTCTGTTTGCGGATCGTTCATCTGATTGAAATGAAAATTCATAGTTTGTTGTTTGCATTTGCACGACGGTTTTGACATTGTATAACTAACGTGAAATAGGTAACGCATGAGCGGTACCTATTTGTCCGTTCGAGCATCGTCCATCCGAATAAATTGGAATTTTTTATCGTTGTTGCTGGTGCTTGCAATAATGTTTCTGACAGTATCATTTATCTATTTTTACAAATATTATGAAGACAGGATATTTGTTTTTGTGTTCATAATAACTAAACTCAAAAACTACTGGACCAATTTGGAAAACTCTTTCACCAGTAGAATATTTTTTTATCACTAAGTAACATGGGCTATAATTTTCATTCAAAGAAGGGATCCCTGCGAAAACTTTAATAATGTAATTCAACATGTAAAAAACTGACGAATAGAATTCCTTACATTGCGTGCGCTGCAATATAGTCTTCCATCGCCCGTAATTTATTCCAGTCAATACTTATAACGACAACTATACATAGATCTACGCACTAATCAACAAATTTTGTCAGTTGAGATTGAATTTCAACTATTTTTGTCTCACTCATCAAATCAAATGTGGTATTATCATCAATAATTATTTTATATTATTATACTATGCTCTGAAAATTGAAACAAAAATGTTGAATAATTATGAATGTCCACCTGCTGCTAGTACCGTTTCACGTCTTGCATTTAGCATTTGATTGTAAACAATTCGATACTCTTTTCATTGGATTTATTCGCGAATATAATTCTAACCTCAAACTTGGTAATCATCAAATCTTTCGTCAAAACAGCGCATAATCAAGATTGTCGAAATGAAGCCATAATCTATTAACATTCTCATAATCATTTTATCCTCCCAGCTCATCAGGGACAACAGCAGTCTGTGGTTTGTTTCTAGTGATAATGGTTAAATATTAGTAATTGAATTCATGGCTCCAACAAATTGAATTGGTCATTTTAACCAGAAGTGTGTGGGCATTTTGTACTCAACGCTTGGAAATTTCAAAGTTCTCTTATACTCCGCAACCAGGTAGCGTACATTTATATCTAGATTATCGCTTATTTTGAGCTCTTCTAGTAATAGATATATTTACATCGATATCCTATTATCTCAAACATTTCCCTCAGCAGGTAGTTCAATAAAGCTTCAAGATGATCTTATTTGAGATTGAAATCATAATCTATAAACTAAAATTGGTCTCTTTGTAGTGATGCAGTATACTAAGGCACAATAAACTTCTGTGAATCTCATTAAATAATGTCTCCCAAGCTCCCGCAAGGCATAAATAGAGTAAGTTATGGAAATGACGTTTTCTTGCACAATCTCTCCCATGTGACGAGATTTCCACTTTTAGCTTGATACCATTCGGAATAACTTGGTCTAACACTGTAAATATATTAACTATATTCAAAACGATGATATTTCAACGGATACATAATGATTTATTGATCATTTGTTTGTATATTACAGATTTTTGTATCGAGCGGAATTTTACATGATTCAATGACAGCAAAAAGAGCATTACATTCGAATTTTATGAATGGTCGCTTCACAATGATTGCCATTAATTAATGTCATTCCGACATTTGCGATTTTTATTCAGAATAGTGATGTTTTTGGCGATACTAAAAACAAAACTCTGAAAATATAATTACACAGTTTCACAAACTGGCAACAATTGTTTGAAACTATTCATATTTGTTAAAGAGTTACATCAAACATAGTATTGTCACTGTTCTAATGACAAACGATGTTGGAAATATTTCCGATTTTAAACAATCTGTTATCAAATTTATATTTTATTGATGCAAAAATTTTCAACTGAACGTGGAAATTATGAGCAAACAATAATATTCTTTTTAAATAATATATTGTTATGAAGTAGCAGATTTAGATTGTTATGCAACTATACGATTTTGAGCGTATTTAAGATAAAATGCAAAGCGTGAAATAGTACTGTAGAGGGAAACCACAGAAGAAAGATATGCATAAGTATATCATTTTAGGCAACACAAGATTACGTTGTTTGTTACAGCAATTTTGTGCAAATTCTGTGTAAATAGATGAAAGAGAATTAAATATTATGAATGTATTATGAGGCTTTTAACTGGTAAAGCTTGAATTTCTTTTCGAAACTTTAGTTTTACCGACATTTGAGGTCTCGCATTAATATAAGCACGCAGATATATGAATGACATACATAAGTCCATTAGTTTCTTATTGGCTGCATGCTTTGAAGCTTTTAGCATCGTAGAGAAGAGGAGGAACGTAGTTTTTCTGCAAATTAGATAAATTATCGTATTCAAAAGTTTGGGCGATAGTCAGCTATAAGCTAACCCAGATAGCAATAACGTCCTGAGAATATTCTCTAGTTGTCCTGTGAATGCCCTGGATATTCGAAATATTCATGGTATATTCCAACAGCCTATAAATCTTCTGGAAATATCATTTTTTGCTTATTCTTGGAATATTCATAATCAATATACATAGCATATTCCTATATACTATGGATCATCTGAGAATAGTCTATCTAAATTATTCCTAGAATATCACATTTTGTATATTCTTAGTAGAATATATGATAGATATTCATGTTATATTCAATTTTGCTCAGCTTTATGGACTTTATTCATAACTTAAAACGATTGTTGTTCGTGAGACCAATGGAGACTTTTATGATTGTGTAATCACAGGTTAGGATGAAAGAGATGAACGATTTCAATTGTAACCAAAACAAGAATTTAGATTTCAACGAACCCAATATAAAAACAGATCACAATTATCGTAGAATTTTATTAGAAAAATTATATCCAAGTTTTATTTTCGTACTTTATGTACATTTCTCGTCGAACAAAAAAGAAAAAATAAATGGACTGAATTTAACATTTTTGTCAAGTGAATTATTGAGAGCATATAAAAATATTCAAAATTTTTTTTATGCTCCCAAAGTCTTTTGTCTAGATTTTAATTCTTTCATTCCTGCCAAAACTTAATTTCTTTATTCAAAATAATCTATCTAATTTAAATATGCATGTTTTTATTATTTGATCATTGGAATATGGCTTAAATAATTGATTGAATATTAGTCTAAATCATTGACACATAAAATTTTCAATTGGATTTCTGTATCAGAGTAGTTTGAAGTTTGAGACATGACTAAAAGGAAGTATTTTGAAAATGAGAATCAAAAAAGCCTCGTAGTAATTTAGAAATATTTTTTTTAGGTTTGGAAATTTTCCGTGACGTCCAAAGGTTTATTGTCACTCAAACGGTGGTCTTATTCATCATCAAACATTTTGAGAATATACGTGGCGTTATTGTGTGGCTTGTTAAGCATCATCTAAATTATTTTTAAGATTTTTAGTTAGATCACGATCTAGATAAATTATACTTTTAACAAATTTACTTGTCAAAATCACGCTTCCTTCGACTGAACAATTTCCAGTACTTTGAAACTAAGCTTTCTCTTCTTGCGCATGCCCGTAAAACTCGGAAGTCTGTCAAAATGTTTCTAAATAGCATTCGAAAAATGATACAATGAATGATATATATGTCAACTCTTCCCAAACATGTCCACTGATCTACAAGTACATCAAGTTATAACGCAACATAATTTTTTCATGAATAAGATCAAATTTTCTAAGAATTTGTACACCTATGAAGCCTACTGTTTGAGAAGCATAATAGACTTCTGGACGTCATCATGACGTATTATAAGTATTAAATCGACCTTTTATTAGAACAAAGCAATATTGAATATAATTTTTATAACTTATACCTATTATTCATCCAAAATTTTCATATTTTCATGAAAGTTTATCAAATTTTGATAGTAGTAGACGCAGTGAAAGTAGATAAATAAATAATAAAAAACGAATGTATAATATTTTTAGACACTACATTCAAGACGTGATATTTTAAAATGTTTTGGAATGTATGGAATATTTTTGTTAAATCTTGACCTGTAGAAGATGCACAAAGCTCTGCCGATTTTAGTGAAAGTTTTAAAGCTGTTATAAAGATGTGAGTCACCGTGTCGTATTTATCTCGGCCACATGGTATCAGATATTTCTTTGTTTGTGTGAATATTGGCTCTGAAAAATGTGAGTATTCTATATTATTTTCATTTTAGCTATTGATTAAACAAAAAATAAAGATTTCTTGACTGAACATTAATATTATTATTTCCTTCTCTTGAATCAATACTCATTTATATCACTTGGTGTTTGTATGAAACCCTGTAAATATACAGGATAAATGTGTTTCCAGGTATCCGCTGGTTCAAATTAAAGAGGAAAATGCGGGCAAATTAATAAGAAGAGTGATGACAAGAATTCTAGCGAATGAATTAGCCACTGGATATAGTTGGCAGGACTATAAAGAGAACAAAAAATTCAACAAACTCAAATTGACAACTGCAATTATTGGTAAAGCATTGTTTTAGTATAATTAATATTATCTGTTTCAAATGATTTCTTATTTAGGAATCTGTCAAGAAGAGCCATACCGCCAGGAATGTCACAGAGAAACAAATTGAATTGAGAATTGCCAAACGGCTGAGCAAGGCTCCTGAACATATGAAAATTAGAAATCAATAGATTATATAATGTATATCTACATTTGTATCTTGTTTTTATCGCAAATATGGTTTTATTTTTTCATATTATATATATTTCTTTAACTCTGGAAGTTAAGTGCAATACGCAATGTATTTTTACATTTTTGTGAGTTTTATGAGTGTTTTTTTTTCTCTTAATTGTACTTATATAAGAATAAATATTTCCTATTAATTTAATTTCTTGTCACAGATATGATTTTATTTCCCAAAAAAATGAAGCTTCAATATGGTCATAGACCAATCCAGAATATTCCAAGAATATGATTTCAATTATCCCTATAATATTCTTAGCATATATTAAACATTTACTTCATAGAGGTTCATAGATTATTCCAGGAATATAACATCATATATTCATAGCATATTTCAGGATGATTCCTGGGATATTTATAGGATATGCAATATCGGGACATGGGAATATTCTATCAATATCCCACAAATATATACCGATAAACATAGGATATTCCAACAATAGCTGAATATTCGGAAAAAATATTCTCTGCTTATTCTTGGAATATTTCTTTGCTATCTGGGAACATATTTATGTAAATTTCACATCAGCACATTTTATGTGCATCAACTTTCCATAATTATTTTGATACCGCTGAATATTCCGTGATGAGCTGGTAAATTTGGGGAAAAATATGTTCAGGTTTGAAGAAAATATGACGTATTACCAAAAAGCATAACAGGAAGAGTTGAGAAAGATGTTATTTCAGGAAAAATTATATAACTGTTCTTGGGAGCTTTCTCCAGGTGCGTGTGATGAACTCAATTATTATATAACAAAAAACGTAACATAAAGGGTTAACAAAATATAATTTTGTTAGAGAAACTCAATATTCGTTCTTGGGAGTTTCATCCAGGTGCGTGTGATTTATATATACTCCTAACTTTAAACTTTAAAAATTATTCAATGATTGAAACATCCGGTGCAAATGAATAACAGGGAATTATTTTAATGGTTTTCTCATACAGCGTATCTAATCTCTCATCATATAAGATTACAGTTAATTTTCTCATAATGAAACTTGGTTTTGATCATGGAAGTTTGTTGGAGAATTAAATATTTATTTGTCTGCTGTTACGTTCAACAACAGGGTGCTCTCTAGGCTGCTTATGGGGGAATCAGCTTTATCGCACGCAAGCACCTTTCCACGAAATTTAAATCCCCGTGTCAGATGTGCGTAAATTCTTAGGAATACAAGTAGTCTTGATGTGGTTCAACTTCCCCTTCACACAATACAGAGGCGGATCCATGAGTTTGGAAGACAAACGGTAAACTTCAGAATAAGTTTATGCTTACAGGAGCATTATTGAACTTTCATTTGGGTAGAATCAACAAAAGAGACTTTGTAAATTGATTTCTGTCAATCAATCAATAGACAATAATGACCAATAACTCAATTAATTGAAATTTAATTTTCTGATTTAGAGCATGTCACATGATGCAGAGAAATGGAACAAAAATAGTATAGGACCTGGATATTCAAGTGCACATTCCTTAAACTCAAATTGGGGAGGTCCATGCTGTAGATTGAACCTAAATAAAATATTTACATGAGACACTGGAGCTGAAAGATTGGGTAGATGGTATTGTGGTGCAGAGATTGATGGAGTAAAGTATGATCATTTAGTAGACCCATATCTAGCCTATCTATTTGAAAAAAATAAGACATAGAAATGACGTTTTTTTTTTATAGATTTGTATACAGAATTGATATGTAATACCATGGCTGAAGGACAACATATGACTACTCATGCTATCAAATATAAGAAAGAAATATCTCACTTCTGCCTGTGTATTGATCAAATTATTACGAGTGGAAATGGTTTTTTTCTGGAACTTGAAAAATATTTTTTTTGGAAATTTCTCCCATGTTTGATTAATATGATGTCCTGTCAAGCATGTTTGCTTTTTTCGGTCATTACTGAAATAAAAGATGAACAAATAACTATAATAATCGAACAAAAAAAACTTTTTTCGAAATTTGAGATTGAAATTCTGGATGAAATATTGTAAGTCTGAGATAATTGTAGAAATGCTTCCATCAAAACTTGATTCAATAGGATTTCTATGAATTGAGTGGTACGGTAGCTTGTTTACTTCGGTATGTTATAAGCAACTACTACAAGAAACTCGTTCAGCGCTATGCGCTGACTTGTCCATATTGTGTTCTCTTTCTACCGCATGTCGTAAATATGTATAAAAGTGGATGAAATTGTAAGAATGAATAGCCGGAAAAAAATTTGATGATAGAATCAGTGATGATCTGCTATTACTAGAATAACAGAATCATATGGTCATTTTGCTCCGAATGCTTGATTGAAAGTGATTCATATCAGAAAAATTTGAGCTGTTGGTTTAAATACACACCATACTATGCAAAAATTCTTAGGAAGAAGTATGGATGAAGGCTAGAGGTTATCACCAGTTATGACTATATTTTTTAATAATGACAAGATATTTATTGTCAATTTACATACACATACTTCAGGTATCTGTTAAGAATTCACACTGTCGGTGACTTCCACATCTATTCCAACAAACTGTCAGCCATATAACACAGATGATTGTGAGAGATTTGGTTGAAAATGCATTGAGATATATTTTCACATGAACACAGTACGTATATGGCTGTAATAATCAATAAAAACTCAACTCACATCTAATTTGAAGTCGTACAAAATCAAATGTGTGATATCATTAGACGTGAAACAGTTATTCTTCATTATGCTAGCATTGGAATTGTTTTATTACTATGGACTATTCATATCATATATCTATATAGATCAGAGTTTGACGAATACTCAGAAAAACCTTATACTGTTCAATATAATTGAATACTGGTCCTTATCACCTTGTCATTGTTTATCATAGAATGGTTGTTGCTCAAGTTTGTTTTCCCAGTGAGAAATACAATCTTAGTTTTGGAACTTTTGGTACAACTGTATCCCCATTCTCTGTTGTTGCGATGAGGCGCTGACTGGTGTAATTTGCGGGAAGATAATTACATCTCATTTGGAATGAGACTCGAGTGATAATATATTTATCTATGTAGTCATATTTGATTATTTATGCTGTTAACACGTTTTTTCATTCGATTTATGATAGGGAAATTACACACTTACAAATCTTAGTATGTAAATGATTCTACTTTTGGACGAGATGTTTGTAAATGCATGTTAGAATAGCATCTCATCCTATATTCCATGATTATATTCAACAGTGAATAATTTTGTACATTTTTTACAAACCTTGAACTGTCCCTGAAACACAAATCCGAGCACTTAGCTTTTCTTCAAGATCTTTAGCAATTTATCACCTAGTTTAATAGTCTCCAAAATTTGTTTTGACCACGGGCTTGGTTTATTTATTGCTCATTTAGAGCTTATCTTCTGAATTTCAAGAATCTCTGTTACTAGTTACTTAGTGCACATCTTGATTATTTGGAAGTCTTCAACTATTGATAAGTCAACTTTATTGCATGACATTAGCTCATGTCATGAGTTTCTTAAAAATTTGATCCTAACCACTAGCTTTATTCACTTGATAAATTTTCAAGCTTATCTCTTATATTTTCTGTGAATCCTTTGGATTATACCAATTGTATTTCCAAGGTTTTTTCTGCCATTTTTACAGTTTGTTATCGAGTATGGAAGATATTTCGTCTGATCGCAGCTTATTTTCAACGACTGATAATATATCTCTTGGATTCCAGGGAATTGGGTAATCTTAATTCATCTACATCTCTTGAATTTTCAACCAGTTTATAAGAGATATCAAACTTTTCTCACTTCTTTTCGAGAATTTATGGAGCTGACTGGTATATTTACCTGTTTTTCGATTCAAGTTTTGTCTCCAGGTTCCCAGAAATTTCTAACTTAATTTTGACATCACGTTCTGGTTTCAATAATTTGTCTTGCTACTGACATGGCTGAAGTGACCATTTTTTTTTGTCAAGGCAGAATGTCCCTTACATAATTATGTGAAAAAAAAATTTTCGATGTTGTACAATTTTTCTATTGGAAGAGTAATGATAATACTATTACAAAATAATCAAAGTACTACTAACAAGTAAGTTGCATGATAGTGTAGGCTCCCATGACAAAAAAGCTTCTTTATCGAACACCTCAAAATTATGAATTGAGAATGGCTGCAAAACATGTAAAAAATATGTTACGCCCGGTAGACTAGTAAAAATTTATTGATTGTTATTTTCTATTAATTAATTATTAGATCGGAACACCTGCCTAAAATTCATACAATTTGTAGTAAATAATGAATTATTTCTGTAAGAAATTGTCTGAATGACAATTTTTGTTAATTAACTTCTGACAGACCTCTTGTTACAAATTAGTTTTCTCATGAAAATGCACTTCACAACACCTCCTTGTTTTTTTTTGAATTTAAAATCTCTTTTATTTATTACAACTAGTCTGGCTGACAATTTTTGTTAATTAATTTCTGGTAGACTATTTGTTATAAACTTTTCTTTCCATTAAAGTGCACGTTATAGCACCTTCTCAATTCTTTTTTTTAAATGAAGTTTAGGATCTCTTTTATCTATCAAATCTTGTCTGTGTGACAATTTTTGTTAATTAATACCTCTTATATTGACAAGGTTCCACGCCGTAGTCTATGGTGACTCCTTGCGCTACAGAGTAGTCCATCATTCAATTTACGATTAGTATTATGTTCAGTATTCGTTCAAAGAAGCCATAGAAACAGCAGTATTTTAGAAGAATTTATTAGAATTAAAACCTCTTTAATGTACTTTTTGTTTTATTTATAATATTTTTAATGTATTAACCATTTTGATGCAAAACGTATTCCAGTATATAGAAGAGATCCACAATATTAATTTAAAATTGTAAGAAATTAAGAGATGTAGTCGCAGCACTTAAAAATTGAAGTTATGTATTAAATAGGTGTCAAACCTTCTGTCAGAAAAAAATTGAAGTGATTTCTTGACGCGGCCGTTGTGAAAGCTTATTTTTATGAGAATAAAAAAATGTCGCGGCACCTAATAATAAAGTCTGACATATTAAAAAACAATATTTCGATGAAAAACGTATTCGAGTATATAGAAGGGATCTATAATATTGATTTAGAATTGTAAATAAAAAAATCTCTAGGTACCAAAGATTATACCACTTTTTTTTTTATTGAAAAATGTGGTCACAGCATATAAACAATTAAGTCTGACATAGAATCGCTTATAGACTAATTTTCATGGATTATATAGATGTCAAACTTTCTTTCAGAAAAAAATTAAGGTGGTGTTGTGACAAGGACCTTGTAAAAGCTTATTTGTTTGAAGAAAACGCGCTCAAAAATTAAATCAGACGTGATCAAAAACATTTTTCTAATGACAGGCATATTTTTATGCATAGACATCTAAGCTTCAGTTGTTTTTTTTAACGATGTGCTCTAAGATGCCATTGAATGATCTTGATGCATTGATGCTGTGCATTCAAAATTAAGTCTGACAAATTTATCAACAAAAATTGCCAACCAGACAAGTTGTAGTCGAGAGAAGAGATCTAAGCTTCATTCAAAAAAAAAAAAAAAAACAATGAGGTATTATGAAGTGCCCTTTCATGAAAAAATTCAATAAAAGATCTGTCAGAAGTTACTTAAAAAAAATTGTCAGTCAGACAATTTTTTTCAAAATTAGTTCATTATTTTTTACAATTTGTATAAATTTCAAGCAAGTGTTCCAGAAGAAGAAATCATTCTTTTTTAGCTAAATTCAAAAAATTATAAAAAATTACAATCAACAAATTTTTACTAGTCTGCCGGGCATAATATATTTGTGACATGTTTTGCAGCCATTCTCAATTTATAATTTTGAGGTGTTCGATGGGGTAGCTTTTTTGTCATGGGAGCTTACACTATGAGTCATGTGACTTCTAATCAAAATTTTCGTATTTTTTGGCGTAAGAAATCAGTTTCAAAATATCGGGTTCGCGGGTGTATAAAATAATTGTAAATGAAATTATCGTTTGGTCTGCTTGCGAAAGCGGGACTTTCAAAACCTCTCTGGGGACAGCGAGTCGGACGGTTTACCGATTCACACGATGCATAATTGCACATTTCCATTGAGTATTAATGCACTTTTCTTCAGCTTAGTTCTTGCATGGTTCTCGATCCATTCATATTTCTTGAATTTCAGAAGATCCTAGACTTTTGGCATGTATCATATATCACAGAGAGTCCTAAAATCTATATTGAATCCCAGACCCATGCAACTCATTATATTGTGCTGTGATACTGAATGCAATATGTTCAATTCTGAAAAACAATTCATCTAGTTTCCATGCTATTGAAAGCATGATAACTCAAAAATCTATCCCAGATGATATAATTACGTGTATTTTTGTCGACAGAATGAAAATTTTCTGCACCTTGCACATAAAATTCGGAACTTATTCACAAGCATTCTTGTTAGTTTCTGTATATATGACGCAAAATGACTGTTGCAAATATGCAATTTGTCCATCAGTACACAAGTTGACAGCCAAAAAAGCATAATCCATGTTATTCAGTTATATTTCCTAGCAGTAAATGTACAGCCAGTAAATCAGTTTGTATGATTTGTTCATTAGCAATTCCTATTGACGTATCAGGTGTGAATAACAACACTGTTTGTGTTGCAGTATTTTTAATCGGGAAGAAGAACGCAAAATCAATTTGCAAGTATCATTTTGATTTTCACAGCGATGCATACGGTATTTACTTTTTGCAGTCAGTTGATTTGAATAGCCATAAAAAATAGGTGTTGATATTTTGCGACCTATTTGAAGTCAATTTCTGCACAATTTTTGTTTTACGAAGAATAGGTGCCTTTATAACCGGCTTGTATGTCCATGTTCCCATTTATTATACCATTTAGTATCAACAGTTATATAAACATGATTCCAAAAAAAAGAAAAAAAATCTAATACTTATTACAGTCAATTGGAACTTTAAAACTGGATGAAGACAATCTGAATTTGAATGTATTATTGATAGTGTGTGTGTTACATCCCACATTGAATAAAGCAAGAGTTGAATAAGATGATTTTCTACTAGGGAAGAAAGATGTCTCATTTCCTGTGTACATTGCAATACATACATTTTCATTTAAGAATTATTTTGTCTCAATAATATTTCCGAATTTCGCTAGCAATTTTTTTCCATCTTTCTGTCAGTAGATTGTTCAAATTCGTTATTTCATGATATTGGAAACTGTCAAATCTGACTTTCTAAAATGTAGTCGTAAAGTCTACGTAATCTCAACACCAAAAATTTGCAAAATAGGTTTTCAACCTTTCCTAAATCAAATCTCGGCACCTTGGGTATGCCATACATGTAAAATGTAGCTAGGAAACACGCAGCGCTTGCTCCGTTGCAGATAAAAAACAAATTTTATAGACACTCCATTTGAGTTATTCTACAACCCTTAATAGAAAAGTGCTCACGTCATAACTCAATAAATTTTACTTCAAAATACTTCATTTCAAACTAGCAGTCGACTGACAAAGAGAATTATATTTGCATTTCTATATACTTCCATTTCTATTGTTAGGTTTTAAAATAGTTGAAAAAGGATTTTTTTGCGTTTTAAGAAGATCAAGTTTTGTGTCTTCCTGCGTTGTACAACTCTGGTCCATTATTTTTGTATATTGCGTCTGTTTTCAATTCAAAACATTCATGAGGTTTTCAAACTCATTCTAGAATTGTTGTAGCGTCTACGTTTTAGGAAGGATTGAACTCACTAATGTAGATCTGGAGTGCGGCAGATTTGGTTTACGCATTGAATTTTTACTGATATCTTTCTATAAAAGTATAAGAATAATGTAGCAAAGGGAATCTACAGCAACCTGTCACATCAATTGCAATTCAATACATTTTTGTGTAAACGATCATATCCCCCACAATATCTATCTAAATAGTGGATATTTTCGTAATTCATAGATTTATGTGAAGTATATGATTTTGCCATAATTCTAGTGAGCGATGATAATGTTAGTTCATTCGTCCCCCACTAGGGTGAAGAAATGTTGCGTAGTCAGCAGATGTGGGACAAGTGCTAGGGTGGAAAATCATAATTCGCATCCGGACACGAAAAGAGCAGAACAGGCAGAGCCAATCCACGTCGCCCCTTCAGACCTGAAGCTGAATATTGTAGACGTCAATATTGTATTTCGCTTGAGGATTATACATGTTGGAAGGTACATATATTCGTAAGTGTTAATCGCCAAATCTTAATAACATTTAGTATGTAGAATGTAGGAAATTCACTTCGAACAAATAACACCGAAATTCATTTCAAATGCTAATTCCATTAGTGCAATAGATTTCCAGCTGAATTTGCATTTTTCGCTTCGGAATTCATAAAATAAATTCCGCTGCACACAGGAGTAGTTGTACCAGAAGCTATGGTCTGTATTCTCACTATTTGGAAACGTACTAATTCAGTAAATTACGGAAAGAAATGATTGCGCTTTTCTACAGTTTTTTTTTTTTCTCAAGAACTTCAAATGCATTTTGAGCACGCGTCGAACGTAAATACTGAAGTAATGCGAGTCGTCCGATTTGCTCACCAATCAGACAGTATTCTGGTGGTTCTGTGGTTTGCTGATCTGATTTATCTCGGAAGTATTACTTTAAAATAAGTATCTGTGCATGAAGATTCAAGAGACTGAACAGCAGAAAGAGTACTCTCGGGAGAATTTGAAAAAATGATCACAAAAATAGTTTATGACCACTTTTAACCTAGAAGCAGAATCAATTTTTTTTGAGGAAATACCTGCTGTCTGTTCAGCAAGATAATCAGAAGATGAGCAGTGCCACAATGCTAACGCCATTACACATGATACTCATGGCGTATTTAAGTTCATTTCAATGTGTAGTAGAATGTTTTTCGAAGATCATTGAACGATGAACATTAATAGAAATTCAAAATCATCGATGTTAAATTCATGAACTCCTAATATTATTGAGATGAACATAGTTCAACTGATTCATCGAACAGACAAAATCTAACTGAGGCTATATGAAAACTCCATCAATCATTCCCACTATTGATACAAATTCGTAAACTATGTTTCTCGTGCGCTTTTGAAAACGTGTATGATTTATGCTGTGGCATAAACTATACTCCCTAGAACTTTCAACTCAGTGAGGCTACGAAATATGGAACTATTTTTGGTAGGCACGATAAACTTCCAGCTCAGGAATTTTATCGCTGACGCAATATTCGAACGAAAGGTAGTTGGAGTGGCACGATATAGACAATATAAAATTGAATTTGTCATCCTGACATGAGAGAATTTATTTTTTCATAAGATATACTCAAGTTTATCTCGGTTACAAGATGTGTGTGAAGAATATATCGCAATGAAGATACTTGGTTGAAAATGAATAATAAATAAGTAAAATGCAGTGAGATTAAACAGTCACCGTATATTCAACTAGTTAGTTTTATCGGATTTTAGGCCACTGGGAATTGCTTTTTATTTATACAATCAAAATTTCATATGTATATTGCAGTGAACAGTGCTCAATGAATTGTTAAAACAGCTGAGGTACAGCGGAATATGTTGTTTGTCACACTTTGGACTTGATCAAAGGTACAAGTAGAGAAAACTTGTTTTGAAATGCATTTTATGCTGACTTTATGGCTATGATATAACCTTTACCAATAGTTCAGTGCCACCTCAAATTTTTTACTTTATGAACCCTCAGATTAGTTCAATGCACTAAACTACAAGTAGGAAGTAAGTAGCAGAATAAAATGGTTTTAACAAGGAAACTGATTGATAAATTGATTGAACCAAACGGATTTCCACGAATGAATAATTTTCAATTTCTCAGCCTTCTACATCCATACTCACAAAAATCGAACTGACTTATTATTGAATTGAAATATACGAGCAGAAACCATATCTCATAAGATATTTTACTCAAAAATATATAACGGTCAATTGGTAAAGACACTGAATTGTACAAGATTATTTTTTAAATTACACCAGACTCAAAGATTGAAGTATTATATTTTTTTAAATTGGAGTTGAATTGATGAATTGAAAACAAACAAAAATTTGATTGTTATAGTAGAGAGCCCTTCAGAAATAAAAGATCCAGTTTCACAATTCTATAATTAATACTCCTATTTCCGAAATATATAAATCAACAGCATGAATATATTTTGGGTCTACTGCTCTCTACTGAATAAGTACAAGCAATTGAAATCTAAATCAAGACCTAAGATGATGAGATATTCTCTGGGATTCATGTTTTCCTATGGTTCTGTGTATTGTGTTAATCGCCGGGCTCTTAAAATCAAAAATTTTGAGTCTAGCCAGACCATTACTTGTATTTCTCCAGTAAACGTCTTCAGTGGACTAGTTCTGCTTGTCAAAATTACATCGCTTTGGGTGCTCCAGTTCTCTGAAGAGGTCGTTTACACAGTGAGTAAAACAGCAGATGGAAGTAGATCTGATCGATTGGCAGCTCAAACAATCCACGTTCTAAGTAGCTTTGTAAACCTCAATTCACACAGTTTATTTTTTGAATGTGTGAACGTTCTCTCTGCCGATTGATAAAATCTCTGGTTGGTTGTGTATGATTTTCACGAGTTAGAAGAATTAACAAGCTTGTATCATAGATGTGAATGAGACAAAAAAAAACATTCGAACGAAATGTCAGTCATCGTCTTGGATTGATTGTCAGTTGGATGTTGGTCTGACTTTATGTAAGACATCACAAAAAATTGCATGATTTTTATATATGTGTATATTCGCAGAAAAAGCTTGTTTCAACATTAAGAGCATGAAAGTGCCTCATTTTTTCGACTTATTAATTGCAGTGCTGTAAAAATAAGTGGAGCACTCCACTTTGGACGCATACGTATCATTTGTTTAATGGCCACCATGAGACTCTACCAGAAAAAAGTACTTGGAGCAAAGTAAACTTGTTCTATTATATTCATGAGTCTTGATGCTGTTCTTCTATTCTAGTTCCGCACACAAATACCCTGCTTCCTGTAGCAATCATTGCTAGGGGAAAAATAGTGTAAAATAACGTATTCGTTGATGTTGATATGTGCGAAATATTTTTCAAGAGCTGTCAGTCAAAAACCGAGTGAATTCTCAACTTGAGAACTTCGATCTTTCAGATAATTGCGTCAATCCATCCGTACAACAGTTATATGCTCTTAATTTAAAAACTACAGACTGAAGAGCCTATAACTTTTGTTAATTTAAATTCATTTCGAGATTTAGAGACCATAAACTCATAATAACAATATAGTGCTCCATATTTTGATATTGTGAGGTTCGCAGAAAAAATTATCAACAGATGAATATCATCATGAATAACAACTAATCTGATTGAATGCAGATGTAATAACTAAGTTATAATAATAATTTGCAGAATTTATTTATGATGAATTCACACTAATTGATGAAAGATATTTTCGCGCTACATATTCTTTCAGTTGAATGTTTCAAAGATGTGATATGTGAAAAATAATTTATATACATTAAGGTGTGTCATCATGAATAATCCGCGGAATATACCTAATACTTAATGACGTAAATTATCGAATAATGAAGTGATGAAAGACAGTTACATTCAAATAAAATGTGCGATGTATCCGCCATTGAATTCTCTATTTGGAAGCTTTTGCTTATTTCAGTTCGAAATCACTTACCTGACACAAACATCGGGAATTCGTAAGGGAGTATTTTCCACGCTGCAAACTTGGATGTAAGCCACGGCGCTAGTGCAAACTTGGAGCTCCGTTGCAGAGTTGCGACACATTCGATGGAAGGGAGCCACGCTGACTCTTTCAAAGCATGCTTGGAACGGAGACACCTTGCTGGCAAACAGAGATGTGCATAGCTCGGCAATGGTGGCGCCCGGTTCGCTGATCTCCACGGCCAGATTTGTCACCGAGTGACATTGGCGGGGCCGCAACGCCCAGCTGTGAGTAAATCGGCCGACGTGCTCTACGACGTGGTTACTAGATGCGAGGAAATCGTCACTGGGCTCGTTGTTTATCGTTCCCCATAGACCTGCTGTTTTCCCGAAGTAGAAGCCTGCACAAAATGACCCATACACTTATAAAAAAGAGCATACCCACATTTCAGAGAGGATTAACTAACGACGGACTGGAAGTATAGGTAACCTCATTTATGACTGATTCAATTCTCCCGGAATAATATTCTCTGCATAGCAACTTTTCTATCAAACTTTTTCTGAGATCAATCTACTTCAACCAAGTTGAAGCAATCATTCTAAAGCTAAACAGTCATCTATGAACATTCACATTACAAAATAAAACATTTACCATCATCAAAATATGCTATTCAATATGACTTCTACCCTATTGACCTCTACTCGCTTCACATCACGCTGAATATTGAACAAGATTCTGAACCGTTTTTGTAACAATGCAATTCTACTTCTGGACATTCCTTATATTGGACATGCGCACACAGATATTCCGAATCCTGTGTAATATCATGCAGAATATGTAAGTCATTGGAGCTTTGTTGGAGTAATTTCTCTTACCATGTCTAACTTGAACGTCGCTTCTTCTCCTGTTTTTTTTACAACACTTTTCTATCTCAAGGAGCAAGACCAGAACCAACTTCAAGCTGTTCAATATGTTCATCTATTCGTTCGTCTATAACTATCATTTTCATTCAGAGCGATAACCATTCGTTTGTCTGTTACAACCTTTTTGATTCCGAACAACTAATAGTTTAGAATGAACAGAATTCTTGTTGCTTGCAACTCGTTCAAGAACAGATACTCGAAATAAGAATATTTGACTCTAGTAACTTGGACATTGCATGAAAGAGCATAGTTCAAGGGTTCTGAAACAGGGTTGATTAAATTTTGCTCTCAGATGATCAGTGAAATTGTATCATCCAAACATAATTTCACTAAATGCAGATGTCATCCCAGTCCCTGAAATTGTGCTGTAATGAGATCAAAGATTCTTTTCTCACTATTGTCAAATATTGGTTCCAATAATTTATCAGAATTTTCTATAGGTGATTCAAAAGATTGAGTCAAAAGTACAGCACCTATATAACATTGGATTCTTAAGGTCTCCATGGCTAACACTGTAATATTAGTTATGCAGCAAGTATTGAGCATTATGATATGAAGCAAGGTATTTTGAGATGGGGCTTGTCGACAAGCTCACACACTTGTTGCATCAACGATTTTTCCCACGACCATCAACTTGAACACTTTGGGAGTCAGGTTACACCAACATGAATTTACAGAAAAAGTGAGTTCTAACGGAATATTCGAAATTATGAGGTGACTAGGTGACTCTGTCTTGACCCGATTCTCTGTTGTAATCAATTACATCACGAAAACACTTTGTTAATAGATTTTCAAATTTAAACAAAATAAATGTATGAACCTAATCCGATTATTTCAATATTTGGATCAGATATTGGTTAGAATGTGCTTATATTCGTATCACGTAGTGACAAAAATACTCAGCCATTACTCAAACTGAACTCTTGCAATAACAAATATTTTCCTTGTAAACCGGATTTGTTTGGAAACTCCCTGATAAAGCGCATCTCCCTTTACGCACAAACTGATATAGTGATCTCCGGGTTAGTAAACCCTATTCGATATTCGCTATCCCGTATATCTTGCCTAACCTGCCTAACCGTATTTCTTTTACGACTATCGCCAAGTAAAACATACTACGCAAGCTAAATTTAATACCGGATTTTCGATTAGAGTTAGGGGTAAGCTTCAAGAATCAAATTATAAATATTCGCCTACTGGATATTATCTCATGAATTGGATGTTATATCAGATAATTCAGTTTCGCAGCAAAACACTCCCAAAATCTTCAATTTGGAATAGCATTTGATAATATAAACTACACAGAGAGAAATGTGAAATTTGGCTCTCCAGGCTTAAATATTAGAAATAGATATATCAAACTCAATCATTCTGGAATAAGATGTCTTACATCTGATTAGGGATTGATAGAAAAGTTATGTCTATTCTACCATTACAATATATTTATGCTGATTTGATCATAATTTGATATGAAGTGACTTTTATTCCTAACAACAAAAAAGGGTAGAAATAATTCTGACGCACCACATTCAATTCAAATTCTAACAATAAATACAAAACTGGACTCAAATGCCTTGGGAATGAATAAGTTGCATTTGAAGCATAATTCTAAGTCTACAAAAACTGAATCAAAATCGTGAAAAATTGATGTCACATCACACCTTCTATCTATTTTTGGATATGGCACACAAATCATGATAATGATAATAATAATCAGTATCATTATTATTATTGATATTATCTTGAGATATAAAATTTCGTAGGAAAAAACCATCAGCTTGTAGAATGTTGATGTTGATACCAAAGTGTGGACTCAACACTGAGTTATATGAATTTCAAAGTCCAATGCTCAATTTTATCATCGTATCCACATTAAAACATATAAATTGATGCCAATAAAAAAACTACGTTAATTATGCATATTGTCAGCAAATCATTCACTCAAATTAATGATGAATTAAAATGTATCGAAAATATGTAAATATATTATAAAATAAAATTGTTTCACGTGGTATTTTTACGTTACGTGGTAATATTTTATTTTTAGCTATGAATTAGTACATGGAAACAAATGTGCCTCGAACACTGGGGTACATTATTATCAGAACAATAATAAAACATAAAAATTTCATCACTGAATAATTAATATTCAAATTCAGCATAATTCATTCATAACTGATGAAAATTTAACATGGAATTTATAAATATATATAAAATATTGTTACCCTACACATAAGGGGAGAAAGCACACTCCACAAAACACAGTGACATGAAAATGTTTTCTCAGCAATATTAATTAGGGCATTTTAGGGAAGACATACTTGTGTGAGAATTTTTTTTTCTCTATCTTGAGTCATTGGAGAAATATTATGAGAAAAACGTGAGACAAGTATGCGCCTAGCCACCAGAGTCCAGAGCATTTGAGATTAACAACAATGGAGAATTTGGTGAAGATACAACAATATCTACAGCTAATGATTTAAGAGTATGGAAAAATGGCATTTTGGGCAAGACAAATATTCAACTTGGAGATAAGATCTACATGCCACAAAGCTTGGTATTCGCAATGTAAACTGCTTGACTTTATATCCCTTGATTAGCATCATAAGGCTTTTTTTAAAGAATTACGTTGATTAAGTGAGGTATTTTGGCAGAATCCTCCCAAAAATTGTACCCTTCACTCAACATAGAACAAAATCTCACAGTAATTTATATGGTCATATCTCAATTTCTTATTCCATGAGAGCATATTTTGAAAGATCATTCAATGCCAAGAGAATGAGAATGTTTCTAATCCTGTGACTTTACTGCTGAACTCTTTTAAACAGTTGATAGTTGAGAAAGCAAAATACTGATCCAATTTTGTAGCTTTTCCACATCGATAACTTTAGATTAGTTACATTTAGGATTCAATGTGGGAATGTCAGACATCTATTGACGTGTATTCTGGCAGAATTTTCTATGTGATATAATGGGGTTGACTTATAATTCTGACCTACCTGACACGTCAAACATGCACACGTCGAATATCATGTTACATCTGAGGACGAATCCAAGCGCACTTTCCACTGTGAGGATATCTGCTTCCCTGTATACGAATGTGTCGTTTTCTACGGTAGTGGGCAGTCGGCCAACGGTCGAATTTCCAACGGTAACAGTCTGGAAAACAAAGACAAGAATGTCAAGCTTATGTCACCACCAGTAATGTAAATGGAAAAATTTCAATTGAACTTATTCCCTGGGATACTGACGCCCAGCACTCAAATGGAAATACATATTGAACATTTCTGAACAATAAATGGAAATATCGAAATCGGTAGAAAAGTGACGCTAAGCCATTGTGCCACATTCATTTTATAACAGATCGTGGACAATTTCAAATTCTTTTAGAGAGTAATTGTATTCTGAAAGTAATAAACTTTTTTCTGAAACACCAAGTAATTGCATTTGTTAGAGTAAATTCATAATTCTAAATGTGTAGGTATGTTGAAAGTTGTTAAACTAGATAATTAGACTTACATTTGCAAAAACATCAATATGGATGACGTCGTCTTTCAAGAGTAAATGCAGCTTATGGGTGAGCCCTTTGGTCTGTGAATCGTACGTAATAGCAACTGAGAAGTTCTTGTCCAGGAAATCATGTGCAAGTAAGTACGTACATTCGCCACTGAACTCATAGAATTGTTTGTCGAACGTCATGAAATTTTGGGAACCGGCAATTAGTGCATGTGCCGTGAAGGGTGGGAACCAGTCTTTTGGATTAGTATAAGGCTTGTACTGGTAATATAAAGCCCAGAAAGTTGTATTCGAGCTCACCAACATATTTTGTAGATTAGTCAACGTTTTATACTCCGATATTTCCTGGAACATACAGTGAATAACATGTATTTCATTCTGCCAGCTGATTGCCGTTCGTTGTTCCATTACTTCATTTCAAACTTTAGAAGAAGCTAATACGTCACTCACATAAATCAGATCGGTAAAAATCAACATACAATCAGTAATTTTCATTCAAATACACTTCTCTCACTGCATCCACATTCATGATTCTGTTCGTGCAAGAAAAGAAATTCAAGCACGATAATCGCAGTGGAACAAAAATTAATACGAAATTATCATAGAATGAGAGTTCTTACTTCAAATATAGGTGTTTCATTGAACGCGTGCCAAGGCATCGGTAGTTTCTGTTCCAAGTGCATTATACCAATTTTTGGTTCAAATATGAAATTTGTTTTTGCTTCCCGATATCTGTCATAGAAAAGTTATGAGCCATATTCTATAAAAAAAAATAGAAATGTTTTCACTTTACCTGTTTTCTGCTTGCAAAGCAGTCATTGTCATGTCGGTTAATTTCTGATGAACCAATTTAACGAAATAACGAACTCTGTTGCTGACATCAAAATAATCATAAAACCACTTCAACTTGTTGTACCACTCATCTACTTTAGTGGTAATGTACTGAATAGAGGGCAACTTTTTCAACTCCTGCAGTTCATTCAGAATTTCGCTGACAATGTCTTGCAGTTCTTTGCCAAATGGCACCATGGCTGCATACTTTTCTTTGAAAAACTTGATTAATATAGATGTGTACTTGAAGATGAGTGTGAAAATATCATTATTAACAAAGTCTTTGTACAGTTTGTCAAGATCTTGAGTGAAGAGAGAGAACTTAGTAAAGTAGGGCGATTCAACAATTTCACTGGTATGCTTGTAGAGAAAATCTGTAAATCATCAAGGGGTGCACATAAGGAATTGAACACTGTTAATTTGGATATATTGACATACCTAACAGCTCTTTGCTTGCCTGATAAACGATCGCTTCAACGTAGTGAGCGAATGTAATAAAAGCTGGCTCCATACTTCGCAGCATCTTCCGCCAGCTATCGACAACTGTTACATAAATTTGTTGCCACAAACTTTCCATGTAGCGAATGAACCAAACATGCAAGTCTTTGACAAACTTGTCATATTTTTCCACAAAACGTTCCATGAGCGCGGACAACTGTTCAAGCGAATCTCCTTTAACAAGGCCGTTTATGAAATCTACCGCTTTTCTGTACGATTCTTTGACCTGAAAACCAGTAAGCATGTAATCCTGAGTGTGCGGTAATGTGAATGTGACACTTACGGTGTCTACTATAAACTTGATGCTGTTGCGAATGGCCTCACCCGACTCGCCCATCACCTCCCATATCTCGTTCACGATAGCCGGCAGTGATTCGATGTGCGAACGTATCGACAGCTCGTCGATCACGTACATCCCAGCGTTCACGATGTCGCGGATGTAAAATTCATTCGCATGATACGATTCGTTCAAGAACGTCTTCAACTCTTCTACATCGTCTATGAGCACTTTCATGTGTCTGCAAAAAATGGCTATTCCTAAAACGTGCTTACGCACAACGAACCTACTTCTGATACATTTGTACCTGTATAAGCATATTCATAACAGTGCTTATTTCCTGAATTGCAGATACTATAACACGTATGCTAGATTTGATTTCATGAGAAGCTCTAAATTTTATTTTATTTTCAATTGGGTTGTATAAAATTCAAACTAAATTGATCGTTCTCAATATAACGAATATTATTCCGAAAAAAGCTCTTATATTTTCTCAATTTAATTTAATATAAGAGAGGGAACTAAATTGCGAGTGTTTTAATTTCACTACACATATTGCCGCTTGTCGTGTGTCATATTTCAGTTGCAAATGAATGTATAGATAGTTTATCGCTCCATTGGGAGAATACAGTTGAGGCAAGCCATATGAAACTAGAAAGTTTTAAAACGATACAAGCGCTACGTACTCTATGTCATCTAGGAAGTTTTGGACGATGGGCTTTGCGTCCTCCCAAATATCCTTGACTGCACTCGCTGTTTCGCTGCGAATATAGTTTTTCCAGTAGTCTACCTCATCCGCGGAATTGTTATAGAAATCCTCGCTGGTAGCCTTGACAGCTGCCTGAAACGTAAAATAGTCCTAAAGCTCTGCGTGTGGCTGTTTCGTGCTGCGTGTTGTATTGACTCAGGAGCTATTCTGCCCTATCCTGTGATATTTACCAGCTATACGAGTAGGTCTGTGCATCTCTGCATGCACTTAGATGCATACATGCATACATGCATACGCAAATGCTGATATGTGTATGTATGAATATATTGCATGCTATGCTCTGGTATGCCAAGGTATGTAGGTGGGCAGCATCAGTACTAGTAAATATGCACGCGAAGGGGACAGAGACGGGGTGAACCGATGTCATTGTTCGCCGGAACGCGGTCCGAATACTAAACTAAGTCGTTCTATTTACATGATTGCTGTTTGCGATTTTGCGATATTTTCAACCGCTTAAATAACGCAGAAACTGCAACGGACATATCAGTAATAGTGAAGTTTCCAGCTTCTTAGACTGTTCTTTATTCGTTTGTCCTCATAGCATCATCTGCGTTCTGTTTCGTGTTTTGAAGTAGTTGAATTTCTCAACATTTTGATCCATCCTCGAATAAATAACTTGTGTCACAACAATCCATGACTCATTGAATAATCCACAGTTCATCTCGTAACATATACTCTTACCCTTTTATCTGATTCAATGTTTTAGAAGTATACAGGTATGATAGATTAAAGGCTCCACTATTTCTCTGCTAATCGAACAAGCCCGTCCATTTGAACCATATATCTTCATTGTACATGGATTGTGCGATCAATATTCGCTCTACAAACGCCTACAGTTATGCTCGTGTTAGTTAATATAATGATGGTGATATAGTTACAAACAAGATTAGTCGATGTTAATGCATATAACGTGCAAACATGTTGGAATGTTTGAGTGCATCGAGTGGTCTAGTACCTTTATGTCTGCCTTGAGCTTGGGCCGCCACTTGAGGCTGGACACAACGAGCCGTGAGTGATTGAGACGTAGGAAATACGCGACGTCGGACACATGAATGTCCTCATAGTCACGCCACATATTGAATGTAGCACTGCGAGCATCCGGAATATCACCGTACATATGGAAACTTTGACTACCATCTATAAATGTTTGAATGAATTGGATGAATATACACAAAATATTCTCACTTTGCCTTGATTTATCGACAAAAAAAAACCAGAACACAATAAATAACGATACAAATTTTTTTTATCTGAAATGATTCACCTTCAGTCATGTTGAGCTCTGACTGCACAATTTTCTCTTTGAAATTAACCCAAAAGTTTCCGGAATAATTCATTTCTGATCCTCTTACTGCTATCATGTTTGCCGTGTACACTGGAAAAGCGCCTTCGTATTTAGCCCAGTAGTGGGCAGGCCTTTCTTCATGTTTTTTCTGTAACAAATTATAACACACATATAAAATAACAACCTGTGGTAATAGTATAAATATGATGTCAAAGCTCTGTTCTAACAAAGTTTCGGTGATCCAGTAACCAGATTTGTGTTTGACAGGTTCTATGTATGAATGAATGAAGGAGTTGTCTGTTTCATGGCTCAAAGGTAATAAGTCCGAAGACAGTTAATTGCTAACGGCGTCGGTTAAGCTTGAGTCCATATAGAGAACAGCACAGTTGTACCTGATTGAAGGATAATTTTGCTCACCTCGAGTTCAGCCTCATAGTTCACAATGTCCAGTAACCATTTTATATCAAGAGTCCTGTAGGGAAGGAATGTGCGCTTGTAGCCAGCTGTATAAGTGATAAAATAATACTTTCTTCTCATGAAAGCGTCACCTCGGACGTTAAGGTTCAGCTTAGTTGCTGGATGACGTCCTGTTACTTCGAATGTCAAATTTTTTACAGTGGCGTTTGAATAATCGTCGAGAGTTCCCCACAGATGCAACTCTTTATCGGGATCTGTGGAATATAGCACATCGAGTCGTAAGTCTGCAAGCTTCGTGTCATTTGCAAAATATTCCCATTTGAAAGAGACATCCTGTGTACAGAAAAATAAGAAATGCATTTAAAAGCAACGAAAAGCAAAAACATCGGTAGTAAATTACTCTTTCAAAAGTAGGATGCCTTATTTGAAGTTCAACTAATTGATGATTTGGTGTTTTGGAGAGTTGTTGCCATTCGAGTGCAGCTTGCACAGTTTTGAGATGAGTTGCCTTGTCCCATGCCAGCGATGCCTCAGATAACAAAGATGAATCAGTAATGGCGTAAGATCCTAACAGCGTGAAGTTACGTCGCGGGTAGCTTACGTTGATTTCTATCTGCTGAGCTTCTTTACTCGAATTCTGCACACAGCACATAAGGGACGCGTAGTTAATCCTATTGTCGGAATTCACTCACACACAAACACACTAGTTCTAGTGTGTTTGTGTATTTCAGAGCGCACTCTTTTGCACTGCATGCATTCACGTACCTCTGTCTTATTGATTATGTCCAAATCATAGGCGATCCAGACTGTAGGCGCCAGTTGGAGGCGTGACTTTTGGATAAAACGCTGATCTTGCACGTCGTAGTCTGCGTCCAAGGTAACCGTACGATTTGAATGAATGGCTCTGATAGTTATCTGCCTCCCGGTAGCGGTAGTATCTACATGCATCTCTCCGGTGAGGTTAAAGCCCGTACGATTGTGAAGGTTGAACACTTCTACGTGTTTGAAATCCTGCGGAAGTTCGAATAGTTAAAAACCAATAATACTTTGGATTGTTTGGTGAGCTTCGCGACTGGAGAATCTTGCAACGCGTAACTAAGTGGTTTTGATATTTGTGAACGGTGTTTAGTGCACCTGAGACTCGTGCCTTATTTTCACTTTTCATCTCATTACTATGTTGTCTGTGCTTAATGCGACAGGACATCTCCACTTCTCAAAAGGCAGACGGTATTGAATAACGTATCTTGCCATAAAAAATATGCGATTGTTCAGATGTCAAAAACATTAAATGCCTATAATTTGAATAAATGGATCATCATGTAGCGTATTGCGACTTATATGAATTGCATATTTGCGTTGACGCTTAATTGTAACCAATGTGAGCATTGCATTGATATCAGGCGGTGGGTAGATGGGGCACCATAGAGCTGGTGGCGAACAGATGACCGGCGCCCTGGGTGACATACATCACGGGAAACGTGGTCCAAACTTTAAATCAATAGCGACTGGAGTGTAGCAGGACGAGCAGGGCCACAGGGCTACATTGCATTGAGTGACGGAGATAAAAGTATCGAAGACCCGTCGACGTCACGAAAAACGCACATAAATAGGGATCAATTCGATGTGCAAATGGCAGAGAAAATCTAGGGCGGGCATATATTTTACAGCTAATATAAAATAACCAAATCGAAGGTGAACAACCATGATAGAAACAAAATCATTTCAGAATAATCGATAACTTTGATAGTTGAATACCAAATGGAAAAGATTTTCGTGTATATTTCGAGGTGATAATTAGTCTGAATGATAATCAAATAGAATAAGTAGTCGGATACGCATTAAACAAGGAATTTTGTGATCTTTCAGTAGCAAGAAAATAATGTTCAATTTTTCATGTTCTTCTACATATTGGCAGCCGTAGTCTTTTAATTGAATAGGTTTATATCTATAACGCTGGTGATGAATCTGACTTCTTGCACTCAGGTTTTCAGCATGTATCAAAAATTATTAGAAAAGTCTCTACGGCGCGCAGTGCCGTTTATATTTCATGCACGTCTGCGTCGGCATTCTCCACTAAAGGTGTTTTATTACGGTGAAGAGATAATTCCGTATTGTGGTAGAAAATTTAGTTACAATACGCTTTTTCAAGCGATGCGTAAACTCATTTGCGCGGCTCGCGGCGTCAAGCACTGTAGCTCTAGTGTTCGTGTACTTGTGTGTTGGTCGGGGCGTGAATGGTGAACAGGGGAGAACGCAGAACGAAAGATACGGTTTGGGAGCTTGGCTGCTCTACTTTGGGTTTCCACTCTCAAGTGGGAAGCTACCTATATTGTATAGCCGTAGCTATAGATTATAGCGGATTTTATACGAGTCGCTGATTTATTTGGTGCACCCACCACAGTTGGCAAGTTGGAGCCGCCTCCTGGCGCGCTGTACTCATACTGGTGAATATACGTAAGCCCGATAGGAACAAATTTGTTCTCCACTTCAACGTTGATCGTGTCCTTATCGAAACCAGCTCGTGACTCTGAGTTGCACTTGTATTTCCCTTCGACTATCTTATTTTTATTATAAGTGACAGTTGCCTGGCCAGTTGCATACAATGGCTTCGTCTGAAACAAAGATTCAGTTTTTATAATACGCATATTATGAAATTATTTGGAGTCTGCGATCAACAAGCAGACGACTTGAACGGTGAATAGTAAGCAGTGAGGTAACATTTGCAATTCGCATTTGTGATCAACTGTTCTCCATCTAACATTCAGTAGGTATCGCACATCTACAGTCAAGCCAAGTGAAAGTGTACGTTGTGCACCATGTCGTGCGGCAAGCGTTGCTCTCAACCAACTTGTTAAACTGTTTCTCTTTTATATGCGAACCGAAGTTGAAAACTGTCCTGTCTCCAACTGTACGATATAAATACTAAATAAAACATGACCTATTTGTCATACAGACAGAGACAGAAGCGGAGAAATATGTTTGCGCTTTCGGTTGTGAAAAAGACTTTCCTGAATAAATCATACGTATTTCAAGATGAAATACATCTTACATCGTAACCATAATCCACTTTGGTGACGTGTCGAGTTGTAAGCGGCACGTCGAGGAGCAGGACGCCAGTAACCTCTGAAGTGCCTATCCCGGAGTTCCTGTTTCTGTAGCGCGATTGCACAAGGGCGGTGTTGTTCGGCCAAAACGCCTCTACTCGTCTGTTGCTGGCTTCCACTCCAGAACTGATTCTGTGAACAGATCTAATTGCAATATTTCAACAATAATTGTATTTAAGTCACTTACTCCCTTGTCTCTACGACAAAGTGTGCGCCAGTCCATGGTAAGTTCATGAACGGAGTTGTAACATTTACCGTCCCATTCATGTTTGTCAATTCGCTAAAATCTACCTTTACATCTGCAATCTGTCTACTAGCTGGACAGAATAATATTGCACTGCAAAAAAATCGATCAAGAAGCAAATGTAGTCATGAAAACTCATAGATATATTTTGTGTTTGTGTGTGCCTTACGTTAAATTGTGATAGGTAAGATCTCCTGCGTACGTGAGTCTAGTATTGAGCGTATCCTCTGCATTTTGAGCCAACTGTAGTCGATATAAGAGATATGCTTGTTTGTCTTTATGTTTCAAGTCCACTATGTTGTTAAGAGTTTGATTGACACCTAGTCCCCAGTCTAGTTTCAAATTACCTTTGACGTTCATCTTGTCTCTAATGAGCACCTGCAACAAATCGTGCTACGAACAACGAGCTTTACATATCAAGGGTAAAACACTTACAATGCCAGATGCTGCGTAGTGCTTTTGGGTCTCGTCCGTACGGTAATTCGCTAGATACCGCATTTCACCTAGACCCTTTGTCGAGTGCACGTAACCACGAATAGTATGTACCTCTTGTTTAGGAGTTGGCAATTTTAGATGTGCCTCCACATCAATCTTTTCGTGAGAGGGTAATGAGAGTGTAAGATTAGATCCTAATCTAAAATTACAGAAACCTAAATGCTGCTGTAATAGCTTAAATACTGATTGTTTCACTCACGTCCAGACGTCATTGTCTACATTCAAATCTCCACCGAATTTTAGATATTCGAATGTTTTATTCGGATTCACATAGAATAAAACAAGTGCCAATTCCTTTTTCTTGTCCACAATTTGTTGAGTTCCGAACAGGTTGAGAGCCATATCTTCTAGGAATATCCAGCGCCAGTCAATGTTGGTTTCTCCACGCGTGCTGGTCAGCTCGTGGAAGAGTTTCAGCTTACCCCCAATGTCGTGCAGCCTTTGCAGAGTGTTGAGTATATGTGAGTATGTGCATCGACCGATCTACTACCCCCAACCCCCTGTGTCCTTACTAAGCCCGCATGGCTATAATTCACTGCGATAGAAACGGGGCATGTCGGGTACACGACCAGCAGACCGTTGTCACTAGAGGTGCTTGGCAATATTTTTAAGGCTTCGAATGCCGTACTATGTTACATGAGCATACCGTCAATGCATCTAGCGATTCACGGACATGATTGCGTTATTCTGTTACTGATGAGTATTTTTCTATATATAATCGGTAAGCTGGATAAAACAATTGAAAAAGACTATTCAAGAAAAAGTTACTGTAGAATAAACTTCTAATAAGTCACCTACATTTCAGAAATCAATCATGTTCATATTAAAGCTAGAGATTGGCAAATAGTCTTATATTATCTAGATGACAATATTATAATTATCTTAATGGTGACGGTTTCGAAATGTAATAAAATTATAAGGATTGCAGTAGTATGTAGCCATGTGAGAAGCTCAAACAAATAGTACAAATAGAAAGTGTATTGAAGTTTTTAGCTTTATGTGCAGATGAAAATGTTTTTAACGTCGTTTGATATATGTGTGGTAAGGGTGCGACACGGGAAGGGAGACTAATTTATGTGGCAAGCGTGTTTCACTTACAGTAGCGAGTATCCAAGCTTAGTGTGTTCCAGTCCTCTGAATGGCGTTGTACTCTCAAATATGAGGCTCATGTTATTTACGCTGGGTGTCGTCATTCTAGCGTTTATGATGGCTTGTTTGTATTTTGTCAGCGATGTGTCCACCTACAAGAAAATAAAAACAATTTTCAAAATGTTCTGCATAAAAATAACCAGAAAAAATATCTTGCAAATTCAGAAAGAAATTGAGAATTTAATATACTCTATGTCTGTTTCACGAGCTATTGCAATAGTTTTCTCAAATAATGGCACGGACAAAGAGTTCACAAATACACGAAGAAAAATACTTTTACAAAAGTATTTGGGATGAACGAGGTTCCATCGTACTGATGAGCACTAAACTTGAATTTGTTAGTTCAGTGGGCATACAAAAAGTCAAATTATAAACTCTTATTGATAGAGAGAGATTGAGGGGGATTGAGTATCGTTATCAATAAAATTACGTGAAGCATATATTTCTAGTAATTTCTGTGGTATATAGATAGTTTTATATTATTATTCAAGTATTTATCTTATACTTTTGTGTAAAATGTCCTACCTGCACATGCAAATCCCAGTCAAATTTATGTCGGACAGTCACGTGTGCCTCAAGGATCGCGAATGTGTCGCCTCGTTTCAGTAGTGACCGCACAGCGCAACCAGATTCCTGCGGTTGCACACTATACCGCGCTGTTATCTTCTCGCCGCCGGATGCAGGAACGAGTTCCAAATCCATTGCTGCAGGCAAGTCGTTGTACATTTCCATATTGCCAGTAACGTCGTAACGGTCATCTCCGTAACGAAGAACGCCTGCCAGGTTGTGTTGTTTGTCTGACAATTTCACGACGTTTCCGTTAAAGTCTAAAGTATGGCTGAAGAGACAGAAAAGATGAATCTTGTTTGTTATAGTAGATGAAAATAAAAGTACAAGCATAGTGCAGGATGAAAGATCATTAAAAAAAATTCTTGGATCCATATTTCAGTTTGATATTACAAATCAACCCAGTGTACTCACTTATATCCTGCCAAGCTAGCCTGCAACCCAGCATGAACAAGATTGTCGAGAACAGTAGCATTAGCTGAGACTGAATGTGGTGGTACAACGAGCCTAACCGCAGCCAATTTCGTTGTGTCCGTGTCTGCAAATACTGTTACTCCTGCATCAAAATGTTCAAATGGTGGTATCGGCACTTCTGTTTTCAACTCTACCTTGAAATGTTTCAGTGATCTAACATGCCACAAACTCTTCACTGTGTACTGTAAAAGGAATGCTCTGTTAAAGAAGGAACAGTGAATTGTTGCAAGTAAAGTGCAGCTTGCCTTGGTTTGAGCGGAACACGCTACATTCAACAGCACTTCAAGTATATTTTCCGCTTGTGAGAAGTCTTTCTTGAGTCTGAATTCTGTAGGTGGCAAGTTTAGTGACGGGGATATCACATGCATCTTCATCGAAGTGTCCAAAAATCCTTCGTCAGCCTATAGTGAAAAAATGGTTCAAGAAACAGTAAGACATTGAATTTAGAGGAAATACGAAGCACATCAAAGTGGATGTTTATTAAAATGGCCTCATGGCGTTCGTTTCGTTCTCTGGAGGCGCGTTCTCGTTCCAATCTTATTGGCGGGTCGGATGAAGCGCGCGCGTGTTCACATAAGTTATGTAAATACGTGCGCATACATCTAAATAACTTGGTCATAGCGACGGTAGTCAGCAAACAAGCGCCAAACATCCAACCGCTAGCCGGCAACTTGTATATTAGTATCAGTATGAATGTTTCAACGCCGTAACTAGAATATTTTTCCCATAACAAAACACAGTAGCGTTATGACGTCGTCGTATTGAGTTTTCCATCCATACCTTTTTATTCCCTACAGATTATCATCCATTTACCATTCATTCGTCGAAACACGCATTCAGCAGCTTGGAATAATGTATCACGGACCGGGAACAGGAGCAAGAACGGACAAGAAACGAAGGAACGACAGCATCAACGAGAGGCGTCAGGTGAAAGAGCACGGTAAGGGGTGCACGGCACACAGATCGTTCTGGCAAATTGACTCGACGTTTCCACGATAAATGGGAACATTTCGGTGTGAGAGCATAGAAAATCATAGGTTTGAGTGGGCGGGAAAGAAGCACTGAAACTTGGAGAACACTGATGTTTACCTCGCCACTTCCGGAGACTGATATATCGGTATTATTTGTAGCCAGTGTGAAATTGATCCGGTAAACGTTCTCTTCTATCTCCAAAGCCGCGCGTACGTCCAACCGGGGCAGACTTACGAATGGAGTGTGAATATGCAAGGTAGCATTATGAATCTCTATCTCATCATCGCCACCATCGTGTATGTAGTGTATATTGGTTCCTATCTGAAATGAATTACAAAAATCAATATTTATAAAACATTTTGTTGATACTTGATCGCACCTGAATCAATTCTGTTTTGTTCAAAATATTCAAATCAAACGCAATATTGTACTCCGTGCCAATGATAATGTCCAAATTGCACACGGACGTGATCTCTCTAAAGCACTCGTACGGCGTATTCAAGTGCAGATCATTTCGCATATCAAGCATATCCTGGAGAATAAGCAGAAAACCATTTGTTATTTGTTTGCCAAGTAACATAGCAATTTGTGCATGATGCTTGGTTATGAGAATATGTTGACAAAGATGAACAACTAAATTTGCATTAAAATAATGTTCGTGTAAGGATAAACTTACGGAGAAATAGAATTCATCTCTCAGCTCGGCCACACCATCGGGCAGCGTTAATGTAATCAAAACAATATAGGTCGGTCCTGTTTGTTCAATGTCTAGCGTCCCTTTGATAGTCGGCCATACGATTGTGTCTAGTTCTACTAGTCCTGCCCAACTTATTTCGTCCTTGTCCCCTTCGCTATCATCCATTTCATCCTGCTCGCTTCTTTCGTCGTGTTTGCCAGGGTAAACAGCTGCTGTCTTCTTGACTCCAAGCTCCTCCAGTAATTTCGGCTTTGGTTTACCAACGACCGTAACACCTAGCTATCATAAAACGTCAGGCAATATACTTAATTATAGTTCTCAGTCTGATCTTAGATAAAGGTATGAAGTCCAATCATTCTTCGAAGCTTGACACATCACAAGATAAATATCAATCCTGTGGTGGAGCTACAACGACTTGACATTGACATTGACTTGATATTTATTGACAATTTACTATGCAAGTTGGACATGTTTCCGAACAGTATTTATCAGAGGGACATGACAGGGACTAGATCTGATTTTCTTTCTATAAAAATGAAGTCTAGATAATGATGAGGATTGTGAGTTCAAGACGAGATGGGAATATGTCAATGTCGACTCGATGTGGTAGCAAGGCTGTACGCTGTACTATATTCATACAACTTGGATCAAGACAAGAAAAATTAATTTTGATGTTTTGAATAGATATACTTATAGCCATATGGATAAGCATCATATTGCTTGCTCATAGAAATGGTATTACCAATATTTCCATTCAACTTTACTTAGAATACACTACAGTGATCGTTAAGATAAATATAGATTCACATTTCCAAAGTAGGCAATAGAAATTAGCTCTAAATTATATTTATTTCAGAAACGTGATATGATTTACTGGCTTATCAAACTGATTATATTATTACTAATCTTCAATAGTCATGTTGTACGGAGAACAATGTTGTTACTTAATGCTTTCGTATTTCAAGAAAATTTTCAGGCTCATTGAATTTTGTGAGATATTTGTTCTATCTATTGATCGTCTCTTTGATTAATATCTCCAATAATATTTTCTTTGATTTATATATTGGTGAGAAGATAATTGTTTGTGCAAATAGTTGAAAACAATGCCTTACTCCCTATGAAATAATATGTTGGAAATTAGAATATATCATCACATTGCCTTATATTTCTCTGCATCCGATTTAAGTTCCAAGAAGAACCGTCCGTATACTCACCTTTGTATTGGCTAACCGAACAGAGAACTCAGAATCTAAGCCATCTTCAAGCATGAATTTAGCGACGACACCATTCTCTTCCAGACCTTCGATTGGTGTGTAAATCTTATAGGAGTATTCGAAATCAGTCAGGTCCACATAGTGCCAGACACCAGTGAATCCGGCCATCAGCTGGTTCCATCCAAGTCTAAAATCGATCTGCCAAATAAGGATATATGAATGTAAGCTGCAAGGTGAAGAGCAGCGTGATCGAGATAGCTTTAAACGATACTCATTAAAAAGCTATTTTTCATACCACGTAAAGTCAACTAATTTGTGAACTTATCGAACGTAAACGTAACTGCTTAAGATTATGAATCTACTTACTTTATCATTCTTAAGCGTTGCTACAACTAAAACATTTCGTAAGAAGTCAATTGGAGTCGCTAGATTGAATTTAACGTCAAAATCTGATATGTTTAATATGTAAAACAGCACCTCGATACCTACGGCACCCGACGGTGCTCTCACTTCCGCCACTAAGTGTCGTTTTTTCTCCGAGAATCCAAATCGACCTGTCAGCTTACTATATTTTTCAATTGGAGTAGTTATATTGAAGAAAAACATACTCTCTGATACTCGTTGAAGATGACCTAGCAAAAATATTCTTAGAGATTGTGAAATTATAGTTACCGTTAACTATACCTTCTAAAGATGCAGTATATTTTTTGTAATCAAGATCAAGATCAGCCACACCTCGAATATCCATGTTTCTAGTAATATATACCTTGCTCATTAATAATCCTTTATTATAACCAGCAAATGGGCTTTTCAATGACATTGTTCCTGTTAAATTTCTCATATGTTCATCTTGTGATATCTGCCAGATACTTTTCACCCAAATGACTTTCTTTGGATCATACTATTCAAAAATTATATCATTATAGTCATGTCTTAATGGTTGTATATTCTCAAACTTACTGTCACATGAAGATCAGAGTCAATTTTAGTGTTATTATGGAAATGAATAAAACGTCCGGACACAGAGGGAATCTTAGGTAATGTGCTCAAAACATGGCCAGCAAATTCGCATTGTAATGATTCACCGGCTATGGAGTAGTTCGCCAGGATGTCAAGAGATACGTACTGATTCTGCAGCCAGTACACGCTACCGTTCGAACGGTACATGTTACCTAGGTGGTGATAGCTACGACAAACACAAGGAAAAGAGGATTGTAGCTTCTGCTTTAGCTCGTATATTCGTTTGTGGCTTGAGACTGACCAATTCGCTGCCCGCTACTGCCGGGAGTGAATGTATGGCCTCAAGTCACTTGTTTATGGATAGCTCTGAGCTAAGATATTCCAACTCGCGGCAGTGGCTAATGTGTTACAAGAACAGTAACAGTTCTATGTTATACGCACCCGCCGTTGATGGATGTCCTTTTCCAGTTATCGAACGGAGTTAGGAGCTCCGACTTAATGGTGATTAAGGTTTCGATGTCGTATTTATAGTCTGCGCCTAACTTCAACTGAATAGCATCGATAGGACTCCATGCCAGGCGACCAAACAATCGGAAATAATAATCTGAAAGTATTGATGAACACAAATATCTACTCTCATTATTACTATTATCATCATTATTATTATCATAATCAGGAATGTAAATGAATTTTATGGCTGAGAATGGAAATATATTTCAATTCTTTCATCAAAATAATATTTGTGTAGTACAAATTATGAGGCACTGTACCTCGTAGAGCAAAATCGAAGAATCCATTTATACTACGACCAGGATATGACAAAACGAAATTGCCACTGTAGTGGTAGGGCTCAGAATTCGTTAGCTCTATAGACGCCATAAGTTTTTGATCAGGATCACGATTTGCATCCCACTTGACTTCTATCCCTATTTCTTTGTGTTCCTTCTTGTTTTTTGCGCGCACCATCAACTGAATATCTCGCACACTGAAATTAATTATCTGTTGAAGCACTATAATCCTAAGATTATAATTATTCACGGTTTACTTACGTATCCAAATGTATCTCAAGCATGATTTGTCGGTAATCACGTAAATTGATAGCACTTTTAACTGAGTACATCTTGCCCCTATACCTTACTTCAGCATGTGTGAATATCTCTTTGGAGGAAGGTGCTCTGTGATTGAAGAGAAGCCCGTATATTTCTGTACTATGTTCCGCCTGTGAATGTAGCATGTTAATTACATCAAGTTAAGAGAATGGACGATGAGCATGAGTATCAAATCTAGGGAAAATGCAATTTGGGAATTCTCCGGCCGATTGCCGGTAGAGCAACACACTAAAATAATGAGAAAATGTCACCTTTAATCAGAACAGAATGCGTTGTGGTCATGAAACACGAGATACACATTCGCCTACGGTCTCAAAAAAATAGTGACACATATTTCTCTCAAGATTTTTGTTTTTCATTCCCGTTCACGAAATTCAACAAATAAGATCTTCATTATTATTCACGGATTATATAAGTTCACAAGTTACAAAATATGAACAGCAATAATGATTCTTGAATAATGATCAGTCCAGTCAGAGATATCTTAGTAAGACGATCCACAATCTAACGAACACTCGCCACAGTGAGCCTTACATACTTTAATCTCTAGCTTGAGCTCTTCTCGGTCACGATAGAAGGAACATCCGAGGTTGATCTCGTGGAAGCTCGGGGACTGGATGAGCAGTTTTAGCTGATAACTCGATGCAGCAAGAGTGCTTTTGTCTTCGTAACGGCCGCTAGCTGTGAAGTTGTGTCCACTAAACCACACCGCCTTCAGATCAACCTGTAATCCACACAAAAATAAACATGTTGGCAACACTGCACGCTGTACGCAATGTCACACAAAAGCTGCGTTAACAGACAGTTCTAGTGCTCCAGTATTCGGCGTCGGCAAACGAACGGTTCACAATACGCGATGCTATGAATCGAGACCGACATTAACATTCTGAACCGAACTTTTCCCTCGTCGATTTCTGTCGCAAACTGAAAATAATTAATGTGAAAACTTGCATCAAACTTGCTGGTGGTTTTCTCATGTATTCTGCCTTCAAGCACCATCGGTGTGAACGACGGCAGCGTCACGTTCAACTTGCCCTCTATGAACAACAAAGTGCCGTTCGGAATCGACAGATATAATTGTACCGACACGTCCTTGTTCTTTGCGTAACGGCATAACAGGTACACGTTGATCTTAGGCCCAACTTGCTCATACCGATATTGCAGCTTAACTTCCAGCTGTGTAGATGGCCGCTTCACCTCCAGAAATGTATTCACTCGTCGACCTTCGTTTGTTGTTATGAACACAAACTGAGCTGTTAACGTGTGATTTCGGTCTGTCAAATGTGGCTTAGAATTAACCTCAAGTTTACAGTCGACGTGTCCTACGGCTCTCTACAAACAAAACAGTAAACACCTTGTAACATCCACTTCTCACTTGCTGTAATTAACGTGAAGTGGACATTGTGTCTACTCCACACTCACGTACCTGGAGCTTAAGAGTAGCCTCAAAATTGAGCTGTGGATATGCGGAGCATTCAAATCTTGCATCAGCATGGATTATCTTTATGTTATTTGTCGATCGATTACTTATCCGGAATTCGACATGAACTTTTTCATCAGGACCATTCGAGAATTTATATTTCAAATGCAATTTTGTTGCTAAGGAAACGTCACTCCTAGTAACTGTGCCATTCAAATGCGTGAATAAACGTTTTGTTTGGAAATTCAGCAGAACATCCCACTGTTGGATGCCCTTCTTAGTGATTGATTTCAATGTACCTAAAAGCATACACAAATCGCAAATTATACAATTAGCATAAATTTAGATTATCATATCATTTACGACAAAAGTATAAGAGAAAAAGAGAACAACCCACATGACGACAAACTTTACCGTTAAGTTCAGCGACGCGTTCGTCGTTCACACCCAAATAAAACTTGGGCTGGTATGTGTATCCGTGCTTGCTTTCTTTCTTCGTGAGAGACAATCGTGCATCAAAGTGTTTTTTGCCATTGATGTCAAGTCCGAGGTAAAGGTATTTCTCGTTTTCTGTGTTTTTGTATTTTCCCTTCGCAAGCGTTGTGCCGGCCGCGGTTTCCAACAGCAGCGTGAGATTCTGACTTTGAGTGTCGAGGGTGAAGTTTGCACTCAGCAACCGGCGCGGGTTGGATCCCAAAGTGTCAAACGCTACACTCACCAAGCTTCCACTGCCAGTCTTATTCCAGCGATACTCGAACACATAGTCTCGTGTAGTGGGATCTGCTTTTTGCAGCGAGACACGGAATTTGGATGGACCAGCTAGTACAAAGTACGGTGCATGTACGTTCTTTGTAACATTCGGGAACTGATACTCTGTGCACAGCTTCAAACCGATTGTTTTGTCCACTGTTGGCCATGAGCACATTACTTGCTCAACTCTGTTTTCAGTGATTCCTCTTTGCTTTTCCTCTACATCACTACGCATTACCACTATCTCAGAACTGTAACATAATATATAAATGTTTTGTGTTTTCTGAATGATAAGTAATAGATTATCATGAATATTTTATAAGAAAAAGATAAATGACAACAAATACAATCCTCCTTACTCAGTTTTATTACGTAATGTATCATTTCAAATGAGGATATAATAATAAATACTAACTGGGCAGAGAATATCTCAGTTTTTTCATTGGGTAGACCAAAGTGAACACTGATGAGTTGAGCACCACGGATTTTGATCTTGCCCTCGACAGCTGTTGATGTATATACATTTGTTTTGAGTTTGATACCAGTCGCGGCATAGTACGCATCCACTGACATTGTGCCTATCACATCTACTGTTACACTGATAAAAAAATACAATATTACAAAGCAGTACTTGATTAGGCTCAGGCAAAGCTCACCTTGGTCGAACTTTACCAACCACGTCAAGTTCCTTAGTGCGCATGAAGTCGGCAGCCCTTAGTGCACCGTACATCTTGAGATTAACTGCCGCTGTGCCGACCGCATTCAGTGTAATGGGCAGCCCTGCTCCACTTGGAACTATGTAACTGGTATCCAAAAACATAGCCGCTTTATTGTAATTGATTTCCTGTAATTGAAATAAGTGAACGCCATATGGCAATGAAAGAACCGAAGTACAACCGCTGCGAAATGCTGCTTACTTGTCCAGACAGCATGCGTTTGACGTAGTTAACCGGATTCAAAGTTCTTAGCACATTCTTTATTTCTTCATCACCATTGTAAGTTTGATACTTCAGCTCATTTCCGAAGATTTTCAGTCCCATTGATATCTATAAAGATACACAATAATTTAATTATCTAATAGTTCTCGGGATTGCAAAAAAGTGTAATTTACCCGTGGTTCGGTACTCTTATCTTCTACAATATTTGGTAGATCATCAATGTCAGATTTGAGTATTTCGTTTTCTGTCTGAGATGATGCTGAACGTGGCCAGCGAATTTTCGCGAGTTTTTTCTCGAAATATCGAGAGTTCAACGGTCCTTTTGGTCCAAAAACTGATTCAAGATAATGCTCAAGTCCCTCAGCTCGAGCGTCCACCTACAACGAATATCAAGTGAACGGACTGAATGTGCTTCGTTGAAATGGGAAAGCGAAACGAAAGAGAGATAGCTTCAACGACAAATAAAACACGAAGTCAGTTTGTTTAATGGCGTTGGTGAAAGGGTTCGTGCATAACATACGTGTCATTCTAAAAACAGAGCACTCACCTCAAACAGGTTGATGGATTCACCAAATAAATCAACGGTCAAATTCAGCATGGCCGATTTGGGAACATACGAAGAGGGTGAAAATATGACATTGCTCTCGTAGTTGGCACCTGAAATACCGAGCAGAATCAGTGACAGACATGCTTAGCGTCCGGCAGTGGTAGACAGGGTTGGCTAGTGTTTCAGTGCAACAGCTGTGAAAGTGTCACCCGACGCGAGTTCAACAAACCTAGTAATTAATAAAAGATTCCAATACGCACATTTGTGAACCAAATACAAGCTCTAGGATCGTATGTATCACATTCACAAAACACGTAGCAATAATTTTCTTCTATTAGTCGAACTGTGAACTAGCTCAATGGGCCATTGTCTACTTGTTATAAAATCTGATTGAATTGAGACCAAATACTAACCTACGTTATATTCATCAAAAAATACTGATCCTTCATAATTGTTGGAAAACTTGCGCACGTCACTGCTGAACTTTTTTCCCAAATCTTTGTCAGAAAGCAAGCCCTGGATTTCTATTCTGGACGGAATTGATGACTTCAATAAATTGTGCAAATGACTCCAAATAAAAGAGCCCACTAAAATCAAATTCTGTTTATATACTATCCTGGAGATACTGTATACACATCAACACACACCTTGGTTTACTTCTTCTTCCTCGAGGCAATGGCGAATAACTCGAACGGTAATATAGTCGGGACAGCGCATAACTTGAAGGTATGAAGCGATGCGAACTTCGGTGTCCACATTCTGGTTACGAAATAGCTCTAAAAAGCGATCGCGACTTTCCAAACATGGCAAACGACGATGTGTCCCTATCGATGCTACGCGAATCTCTGCTGGAAGTTCTTCGTTAAAAATTATATTCCACAATAATTGTTGAAATTTCTCAGATACTAGTCCTATATTTGCTAGTCCTTTTATTGATACAATAATCTGAAAAAAAAGTTCATTGCAAAAGTTATTCTTCTGTTATATTGAAGTGACCATACAGTTTCCCTTTGAATGCGCTCATCTAGATAGTTGTGATAAGCTTGTGTAGCTCGATATTCGAGCTCGTTCACAATTTCTTGTACAACTTCATTGTCTGCGCAGTTAGTGTGATGACGGCAGTAAGAGTGCACAACGGAAGACACACTCAATGTCACGGCAGGATCGAAGTCCGTTGCTGAGTTTGTTTGTTTGAGCAAATCCACCAAAGCTCGTAGTGTTGCTTCGTCGGGTCGTGGAATAAATGAGAATGCCACCAACCATTCATGCGCCGTTTCCTTTGGCACGTCGCCCTGGATTATGATATCTTTCATTACATTCACTGCTCCACTGCTTCCCAGAAATGGCAATGCGTCCAACATATGTTTCCTGCCAATTTTCATAGAATTAATAAACTCTAGTTCACCGATTGGAAAATATAAATTCCATATTTCTTTTGAACTATTGATCTATAATTAATGTGCAAAAGAATACGTGATATACATCAACTATCGAAAATATTAAATGAAGCTGAAAATTCAATGTGAGCATGAAACGAGGGATTTGTATTATTGGCGGTAACAATAACGTACTTTCCTGAGGAACAAATCACAGACGCTCTGTTATACAGTTGTTGGAGTGCAACGTGAGATAGCAGCCGAGAGGTGTGAATAAACTTGGTGAATAGATCCGAAAATTCTATTTGCATGTCATCGTTGCTGAGTTTGCACAGTTTCTTTATCAGATCACGCGATTCTCTAAGTTCACCGGACGTGGGTTTGGGAGTAGAGTGGTGGTTGTAGAGCAAAGTTGCACGTTGCTCCACCGATTCCGACGGCCTATCTTCGTAGCCAAGAATATCCCTCTCACGCATTAAGACCAGCTTTTGACGCGCGGCAGTAGTCGCTCCGGATGCTTTGTTAGAGAATGGTTGAAAAACATGTGTCTCTCGGCAAACGATCTCATTATACACGTGATGGTCGACAGACAGCTCGCAGGTAACATTAGACTTCATTATCGGTATTGCTTGGTAATTCTGAAATAACGTGACCAAAGTCATAACCATACTCTATGCACACACGCACTTGACATGTGTTCTATTCCTAAGAGCTGAAAGCATTGATAAACATTCAGTTACTTACCGATCTAAATGTATATGGGGTAGTTTGGAGAATAGATTGATGTTTATATCGATGCTGACAAGAACCCATATTCTTGATTTTCTCGATAATTAAACTAGTATTCCGTGCACCGATTAGAGTGTACTTGGTTGGACAAGTACCATGAACGTCCGTTTCCAGAGACTCATGGTCCAAGTCAAAGCGTCGCATCGTGTTCTGAAAAAGTGTGATTGCACCACGTTTGAAATTCAGTACCCAGTTAGGCTCATTGAAGCTCGGACATAGTTCGGTTACAGTACCATCATGAAATGAAAATCTGTAAAATTATATATTTCAAGACTCCAAAACTGATTCAGTTCTTAAGATTTTACCTAAGAGGATATTTAGTAATAGCATCCGAGAAAACATCACTGTGCTGATGATCTGGGCTCTCGTTCTCACGTTCACTCAGCCGTAGTCGCGTAAATGACATCTTTCCCTCACAGTAACCATTGAACTCTAATACCACATCTGAATCTATGTGTAAACTAGAAGAATTTTTACTCGTCCCCTCGAAGAGCGAATCAATATCAACTGTATACTGATATTCGTATTTAACTCCTGGCTTGTAATTGAATTTGGAACCAGCTGGGAAACATAGATCATTATCAAACTTTGTAACCAATTAGATAATTAAATAGATACATTTGGCAGAAATAGCACCCGAGTTCGGAACGAACCACCTTTCAACGAACCCAAAACTAGATGTAAAGTTAAACACGGTACGCGGCAATGCATGTGCAGAAATTAGGTGTAAGATAAAACCAAACTTGAACTCACGATAGCAGAGGAAGTCCCCCGTGAATTAGACAGAGCGTGCTTCGTCGCACACAGAACTTTATATCATGTAATACCTATAACTTATACCTTGGTGTGTATTGTTAGAATTAAATGATGTTGTGTTTGCCATGTTTGATCAAATACATGGTGAATCCTGGTTGACACTTTTAACGTGTACGTAAGAGTCCAAAAAAGCACAAAAACGAATCAGCACGCGTGTCCGTAATTCATCCCTTACTATCCTGACCTCAAGCAATATGCGTCACGTACGACGAACAAACGTGCGAATTCGGTCTTGAGTGTACTCCCTATTTTTGTTTTTGTTTTGATCCACTATACTCACTTTCACATTGCGGCCTGCCGCACCTGTTTGGATCTTTCAGTGGATCTGGAAAATACAAAAATACAATTATTGTTTGTATCTCATTACATAGAATTGTAGAATGTTTGCAATATCTGTAGTAAAAGACGGTTTAGTAGTAAGACAAAGACTAAGCACTTGAACAGACACAGATACAGACGGAAACGTGCACCGAGAGCTTTTGTATTTTATATTTGCGTCCGATACGCAACGACGCATCCAGGCTAAATTGGATACCGTCAAACATTTGTACGCGCAGCGCGATATGAATAGCAACAGGCATTTGGCTCCCCGATAGCAATTTTCAGATTTTCTTTTATATATCCATTGTGTATTCAAAGCATGAAACTTATATATGTATATACACGGTCGCGAGTATATAAGTAAACATGGACGAAGACGAGTATAGCTAAACGCTATAATATTATGCAGCTAACCACATCAGCTATCGGCATCACAAACTCTGCTACATATCTAAGTCATTTATAACCGCCGAACGTTTTCTAATTTCGACAGATACGAATCGAATATAATTCCAGACATTAATTCTAAAGAGTTTGCTCCGTATGAAGACGCGAAATTACATGGTGTAGAGCAGTCTCTAACATGAGATAAGCTATATCTGATGATTCGATCGATCGGCTTCTACAGTACACATTGTATAAAAATTGGATCGTTCCTTTGTACGTCATCGAGCTTGGGTAGTTATTTTATGTATCCTGCCGGAGGCTACATGCGAAGTGTGAGACTTGGAAAAGGTAATGAACGAGACGAGAAGAAGTAGCAGCAGCCAGCTACAACTTAGTAGAATCATACAGAGAGTCACAGGTATTCATCGTATTGTAATAGATTGGAAGGAGAATTTAGCATCGTTACAGTGCATTGATAATAATCTTGAGATATGAAGAATTACGTTACAATATGAACTATCAAAAGAAGTAGTCTATGTTGTCACAACGAAGAAATGTGATCTTATAAAAGTCATTCATATGATGATTAGAAAACTAACTCATTCAGATTAGAAAAAAGCAAAATTGGTATTGGCCCTAGGTCTCACTATTTCGAAAAACTCCCACCCCTTCCACGATGATAAAGTCTGGAACAAAAGTCGACTTGCAAAAACAATTGAAAGACCAAGATTCGATTATCTAACTAAAAATTAAAACTAGGTTTGGTTTCATATCAGCAATTTGAATGAATTTGATATATTTCGACTAGAGCTATGAATCTTTGCCTGCACATATTAGACTGAAACACAACTCCGCAAGATCAAGCTTTGGACCAAAACTAAATGTACAAGAACAAAACAAAAAAAAAAGACTGCTCTATTCTGGTTTTGCTATCTCATGCGAAGTCATACCACAGCTTCTCGAAAGCTACGTATCGGGAGGAAAAGAAATAATTGATAGCATTCACTTCATATACATATTAGACAAATAACATACCCTCATCTCTGTCGCCATAGGGTACTGTATTCTGATGCGCATGCTCTTGAGTTTTAAGACTTTCTTATTTCTGATAGATAAGCTCAAGTTAATATGAGATATTGGTCATCAGACTGATGAGCCGACACTGTTAGCTGATAGAATATTCAGGATATCAATATGTGTACAATAACACAGTTACCAACCGCGATAGAAGAATATTATGTTGAACGCAAGCATAGGCATATTGGCAACTAATTGTGACAGCTAGCTATTCACAAAGTACCATCAACCGATGGCTATTTCCTATTGCTATCTAGAATAATTTTCTACTTGGGTAGCATTTTTCACTCTTTACTCTATTGCACATCATATACATATCAGATATATAACATACTTTTATCTCTATCGCCATAGGGTACCGTACTCAGATGCGTACACCCTCGAGCCGCATTTAATAATTCTGCAATTTTGATAGATGAGCTCAAGTAAATAGAAAGGCTTGATCATCACGCTGATGCGCTGTCATTATGAGCTACTAAAATTTTAAGAATATCATTCACACGCACAATAGCACAGTTCTGAATCGCGATAGAAATATATTATGTTGAATGCATCTATAGGCAAGTATCAGTACTATATGTATATGATTCACACTGAGCCACTTGCTGTGACCACTAATTGTGACAGCTAACCATTCACAAAGGTCCATCAACCGACGACCAGCTCTAATTGTTATCTAGAAGTTTTTGTACCTGGGAAACATCTTTCACTCATTATTTTGTTGCATAAGCTCTTATCCTCATCCCTCATAACTCAATTAAATCTGTATTCAATACTGTAATTATGCCACTCTCTCAAATTCAATAATATTCTCAAAACGATTGTGCCTGTTTCCGTTTTCTATTCTCAAAGTTTCTTGTTCTAAAGACATGTCGTTAATGTAATCTGGAAATTAAAATTGAATTTCTCTCCAAATAGGCTACTAAACTATCATAAATAATTTATGGTAAGATTTTTGAGTCATAAAGTATGATATAACTTCCAAAAAAATTACTAACAAAATATTCACTTGAATATTTCCCCTGCAATAGACCATTAACTGTAGTGTACATCCGACGTAACCTCAAAATTTGTGGGACTTGAACTCTCTCTGTATCTCATATGGAATTAAATTTTAAAACAAATAATCGAAGACATGCTTCTCAAATAAAAACTCTCAATCCACAACCTCTGTGTCATCTGATCCTTATAAAAATTCGCTATTCTTTCGCTGTTTACAGTATTGCCTTCCCACGCATGTCTGCTGAAACATGGAGTGACAGCGTCTGCAAACTGAATACATAGTGTGAATGATATGACGTTACCGTCATACTGTTTGACACTGAAACGAATGAGGGTATGATAAAAAAATTTATCGTCTGACATGCTAAGTAATTTGATAGCTACAAATTTCAATATGGTGTCATCTTATCGTTGAACCAGCGTGTACTAAGGCAAATAACATTCACAATTTAATTGCATCACTTATAACAACAAACAGACATCAACTGTCCATCAGAAGCAACTATTGATGCAGCAATAGTTATCAGACAGGCAATCATTTTCTGTTATCTGTTCAGATACTTTACTGCATAATTTCTAAAGTTCCGTTCTTCAGAAGGAGATAGCGATAGTATTATTGAATCATTCGTTTGTCTGTTTGTGCGTCTGTCACATCCAAGTTCTATCTGATTATTCAACTGGATGACTGCAGAGGACCTATATTGGAGATCAACTTGAAGAAAAATCTGTTAGCGCTTCTATCCAATTTTATATTCTTACGGACTGTTACGACAACATCCAAAATGACGCTGAATCTTAGAAGAACAAATCGAGAAGATGCAATACAATATTTATAACTAAAAGAGCTCGAACACAACTAAAATTTTATTTGACCGTGTGGTCTTAATATCCTTGATGCATTTGCATTTACAGCGGCAGATTAGTTGCCAGTGTTTCTACCCCTCAATGTAACGGAACAGTTAAAATATGACAGTCAAATAACGCGATTAATTGAGAGAATAATTTCCTGTATCAATTACGAAGTATTCAAATCAAATTTCCACGCTAAAAGGGTATATCAGCTGTGGTTTATGGGCTAGCTTTTTGAATCTGAATTCAAATTGATGTGCAAAATTCAATTTTTGCTCTTATTCCATACGAAATTGGATGTTTCCCAATCAGTTTGTGCCTCTGTTATAACGAAAATTATGTAGAACTTTGGAGTTGAACTATGTCTAGAAGTAGTTTCTCATATAAAGGATGCGCTTCCACATATTTATCCTTTTTTTTACTGTAATGGAGATTTTTATTTGAAGGTAATTCTAAACTATGAATTAGCGATATTACTCTGAGACGTGAGATTCATATGTCACCATAACTCATGTATCGAATAAATGCGATCTTAAGAATCTTCGAAGAAAGCTACTCGTTCTCATATCTGCCAAGCGGAATTAGCGCAACGAACTTATTTTCGTTTGAAATTCTTCAGTGTTCAACATGATCAAGTTTTTATGTTTCATCTCAAAAAGATTTGATGAGAATTTTGTGAAAATATACAAAATATCAGCCGAATATTTTTCATCTCAGCATTTCACTTTCAAAATGTTCTCCGCTTGCTATCTGCTATCTATCTTCAATTAATCGATCACATGAAACAAGGTTTGATCTCATCAACAATTCACATTCAACAGCAAGTTTTCTACGATAACGGAGAATAGTTCAATTCAAGAGAAATAGATTTGAAATGTTCTCTGACAGAGAATCAGTATGTTTTCCATTTTGTGTGTAAGTAATTCGCGGGAATCGTGGGCAATCGGAGAGCCTAACATCCGGACCTTGATGTAGTACAAGGAGACGATGCTGCGCATGAATAAAAAGAGAATGAATAAGAACCACCACAGCAATATAGGAAAAAAAGGAGAAAAAGGCGAATTCTTACAAGAGATAGTGAACAAATAGAACTTGGGTTTGACATACTAGAAATATATAATTGAATGAGACAAGACTGTCACAATCAAATCAAATTTTCTTGTGAAATCGTTTATTGGTGGAATGGTTGTTTGCTGGAGTCCATTGCAGGAGAGTTTTTACTTACTGAACTGTGCGGTTGATTCGGCAACAGCCGCGAAGAACACCAACAGCAACAACCAGCGTCGCTTCATGGCTCAACAATGGCTGAGGATATGCGTATTTTCTTCGTCGTTGTACTATTCTATTACTTCCTGCTTTGCAGTTGTGAGATTCAGGCACTAGGTTAACCCAGGACACAACACTAACACTGAAATGATACACGCACAAGAACTCAACAACTATTTGCGACTGCTGACTAGTTAATGGTATTGTTGCACTAGCTACTGCGTATCCTGTTGTCGACTTGTATGAATAACGACGAATGGTTAAAATGTTGGAGCTGGACGTTACTACTGTCTCCATGAATGACGTTCGTTCAACGTATAAAGGTCGTGTTCAACATTGGCCTAATTCAACATAACAGATAACGAGTTCAGAGGGTCTAAGGTCGAAACCAGAGACTACGTAAATCTATTTATGTGGATAGAGTGTGGACAGACGATCAAAATCGTTTGTTTATTGATTTCAGATCCGTGATGGTAAAAGTGCAGGTACAATTTGATACGTACGTGGTACGTGGTCCACGTACCTTATGTATGTTTATAATCCGACAGAACACTCACCACACGAGCAAGCGGTCATAGGGAAAGTCCCGTGGAGCCGTGGGGACGTCAAGAGAGTAGTGTGGGGTCCGTCGCCCATCACCCGCTACCGGAGATATTGTCACGTCCGTAATTGCTTCAGCTTCCCATTACGTATGTCACCAAAGTAGACCTCCAATACTTGCTAAAGGTATTGCACTGTGCGCCTTTCATCAACTTGTCAACAAATCTGATCAAGAAATTTCTCAGTTTGTGTTTCTTCAGGTCATTTGAATGTTTTCCATTCCAATGCACTGTACAATATGAAATTTTGAGTTGACATCTATTAAATCACATATCACAAAATAGAAATAGAAACGAGACATGAAATGACGGTATTTAGAGTAAAATGTAGCAGAATAATATCTATAAATAATTTAATAAGATCTCTCCAATGTCATATCGAAATATGTTTCCTCTGAATATAAATTTATATATGAATATCTTAACGGAAAATTACCAAAGCAAATATTCAGTTCTCCTAAGTGAACTGGTGCTAAAATCAGCAAATTAATCATACATTTAATTAAATGTCAATTACAACACACACAAATGAACATTTTATTATCATTGATGCTACGAATCTAGTGCAATGCATGCTTTGATATCTCCTTTGTATTATTGATAAACCGAACATCTTTCTGCTGCATTCGACAACAGGACTTAATCTCAGATATGTGGAATCAATATCTTCCTCCGGTATTACGACACCAGATGTACTAGTCTAGAGCAGACGTCAGGCGTCGGAGTTCAAACAGGAAAGGTTTCTAACAAAAACAGAATTGTACCCCTGCGTCCTGTGCCCCTCTGTCACACATTACAAACTGAACTGTAATACGTACTTCCACCCTAACAAATTTACGTCGCTTCTAAGTACCTACATAAATATCAATGCGTCGAAATTTCAATTAATTTTCACATCTTTCTCCATGTCTTACGTCGTTAAGACACTAGGAACATCTCGCTAGGAAGAATATCGATAATGTCATTGTAAATATATACTGTTTGCTGATGACCAATTAACATGTTCACAGATAAGCAAAAACTTATTTGAGACTGATAGATTCATCAATGACTCATCCATCTAAATAATAAATTTTTTGTTGTGAATAAAATTACAGAGGCATAAAATTATTATTGTTGAACCAGGTATCTACAATCACCTACTTTTAGATATCTTCGCCTGTTTCTGACATACTTTCTTATTTTGTTTACATGAATTTAATTAACGTCAGATATATTTATTATTCTGGGTTATAAAATTCTCAAGTACTCAGTGTATTAATTGGATATGTCAAAATTTCAAACAGTAACTGATAACAATTTATTTTGAAAGCATGAGAGGAGTTTACTTCTATATTTCATTATCTTTACAGTGAGATGACTTGAATAATATCTGAAACTGACATTGCTGAACCAGCCTTTTCGGCACTGACTACTCTGATCCGACCTGAGGCATTAATGTTGTGATATGCTTATACAGAGTGTAACAGCTAAACGATCTACCTCGAATAATTCTTGTGTTATTAAAGATACAATAAAATGCTATAAGAAAATCTTATGCAAAATCAAAGGGGACACTCAATTATGGGAGAAAATATTTTCTCAAACTAGTGGTCCTCAAGCTACAACACAATGCTATATTTTTTCAATAGATAGAACATATTTTTCTAAACTCAATCATGTATTCGCTTTATACTATTACATAATGAAAATATTGAGAAAAATGCAATTGAGATTTGAATAAATTTTATCTTCAGCTATTTTTCAGTATAGGCTATGAACAATTGAGCTACATAAATACATTGAGTTATTTGTGAATAACTTTATTAATTGCGTTCTTGCTGATTTTTATCTCTTTCTAAACATAATTCAAGTATTTTCAAAACTGATTCAAAAGTAGCATTATCAATTTCTCTTTGTGTTAAGTTGCACACGCATCTCTTACGCGATTCATCAAATTTTCTTTTGTTGTTACCGGTGTGGAGTACACTTTATAGCAATTTACAACAATTGGAATCATAAATTGAATAATTCAAATTGACAGATAGCACATTTTATTTCTCATATACTACTGAAAAATAACTATGAAAATGAAGCTTATTTGAATTTAAATCGCATTTTTTGCAATATTTTCCTTCTATAAGGATATGAAACAAATACATGATTGAGTTCAGAGATAAAAACTTAATCGAATAAGTTCAAAAAATACATAGCATCTCTTTTGAAAACATGTAACTTTGTGTTGTAGCTTGGGGACTACTGGTTCAGAAAAATATTTTCGTCCAAAATTGGATGTCCCCTTTAGTCCTACATAAGATTGTTTCATAGCATTTTATTGTATATTCAATAACATAGAAGTTATTCAAGGTAGCTCGTTTAGCTGTTACGTCCTGTATGTTCTTTAATCTGGCAATTGAAAATTGAATTAAGCTATTCATTTGTGGTCCTTCACAATTGCCTATAAATTGATATTGTCTCAATAATATAAGTATTTATAAACTCTGATTTCTGAAATACATATATATTATTCATATATCAATCAACATATTTTGTCCTAAACATTTCTGTGTAAACTATACCCGTATTATCGTGATCTTCAACTGAATATCTGCTTCAAACTCATTAAATTATTCATATGAATATTTCTTATTAGTTGAACACAAAATGCAAAGCGTGAACTAAACCATGAAGGAAGAACTTAGGAAAGAAAGAGAGCGTGAGACACTTGCATGTGTGTTTCCTTTAAGGCAACGTGAAACCACGTTTTTCCTTGTAGCATTTTCGTGCATCGTTTACATCAAACTCCATGTAACTTTAGTATTATCTGTGTGGAATATTTATGAGTATATAATTATGTACTTCAAACTAACTTCACCTTAAAATTTGTGTCTGAGAAAAGAAAAAGTGAACGTGGTCAATGGTCGTGTCACAGGTAACAAGTCTACGAGCATAGATTTAGATTTTTTAGATACTCCTCCTCCCCTTGCATCTTTCACAAGACCATTTTCATACTAGAAATCTTCTCGAATTTTTTATCACATATCAGAGATGAACTACTAAACAACTAATGGCTGATTTTATAATTGACCAAGTAAATCAGCTCTTAGAGTTGATTCATTTTATTTAACAAATTCTTATCAGTTTGACTTCCCTTATGGCATCAGAATAATTGCTGTCGAATGGTCAACTATCAAATAATAAAGTTAATATTGTTCATTCTGGACACAAATTACTCTGCCCTTTACAAAACCGGGAATAAGAAAAACTGATCCTCGAAAAGTCTAAAGCTGGAAATCTAGGTTATTTGGCACAGCTAATATCATTTGAATTGCTGGTATAATTCGCACTGACTACGTAACTCAAGAAATGAATCAATTTTGTTGCTCTTTCAGTCACTAATTGCATATTATTGACTGTTCCAGCTCTCTGATACAGGCAGACCAAATCTGCAAGATGTACGTAGAGTTGATATTGCTCATGAATCGTGAATGGACAAAGTTTGATGATGCGGTTCAATAATACAATAAGACAGAAACATGCTTGAATCAGAGAACTTGAATATATATCTGTAGCTTTTGTTTGCTCATTAATATAATACTATAGAATAAAAAACAATTTTACTAAGCGTTCATTGAACATTTCAACTGTTCCTGTTTATTTATCTGTCGGTGATTTCAATAGCTTCTGATCCGGACAAAAATATCTTTATATAAATTGATTATTCGGATTAAACGAGAATCATCCAAAAGCAGATCATAGGTTAATAGAATAATCGGTTAGCTAAATACCACTGACGTAGATTCAACAAAGCGACTTTGTTGTCAGAACCAGAATTGATGCCTTTTAGGCTATCCCACAGCGGGTATTATTAAACCGAATTCATAATCAATAGCAATTGAGTCAATGGAGTAACAAACGGCCGTGAAACAAGGAACATCAATCTGTTTACATTTTTTATTTGTCTGCATTAGATTCAATTACCTATCCGAACTATCGTGATTCCATTCTAGATAATTGTGTTGGATCGAACTATCTGTTCGAACGTTAGTTGGTTGAATAAATCACCGAACCTATTTAAGCTTTTTATTTTCTCAGTATCAGTTATTAGCTGGAATCTGAAAAACGCACGCTGGTAAACTGAATTTTATCAGGTCTGGAACAAATATTCTGTGGAAAAACTACTAAAAAGATACTTAGTTAGGATACTTATTTTTCATTTCAATTATCAAAATTACAATGAATTAATATAACAGCCAATGAACTAGTTTATTGTCAAAGAGCATGGTTTGATTAATATGCAACTGTTAATTTGTTACAGAGCACAACCATAAGCATTTCTACTTGCATAGAGTCCTATATGATATGATTATATAGTGTGCAGAATTTGATTAATTTATGATCTGCGGTATGATTGTATCAGTACGCAGATCTGATTTAAATGCGACCAGTAATTCAAGAGTACTTATAAAATGATTAAGCTTCCGGAAGACCAGTTTTGCTTCAATGAACAAGTTGATAAATCCATTGTACTAAATGGCTCATCTATCCTGAGCTTGTTTTCTTTTGCTTTATTGGAGAATTCTGAAAATTTGGAAGCATCTTGAATGTGGATCATGTAGGTATGGCTAAAATAGAAAAATCATATTATATATATTATATGAAGAAAGTTATAGAAAATTTGAGCATCGTGCTTTTGACATGGGAAATTCCATGGCTAATACTATTAGATAGAAATTTTATATTGAATTTCTACTGTTATAAGACAGAACAAATTATTATGTGAATGCACAATTTTATCATTTAAGCCGTCATGTAACACTTGATATATTAAAAATGGAACCCTGAGTGCGTACGACAAAAATTTCATTTGTAATGTAACAAAATTTTATGTGCGTGTCCCTGATTTGTTCTGCTCAATTGAGGATAAAAAATGTAATAGGAATAATGCTATCTGCTATTTGTTTCTGATTATCTTATCATATTTATAAACGCGGAATATTTCAAGGAACGATTCTATTCGATTCAATTGTAAAGGCACCTGTGCCTGTCTTTTGAAACAAATCAAATCCTCATATCGATAGATGCATTTAAATTTTCTTCCAAGAATACAAAGTGGTTCCGGATATGGCTCAGCTCCCCTTTACGTTCTATTGTCAAAATGGTAGGTGTCGTTTTGCTTTGAAGCGATAAATGCGAACGCATAAATTGTAAGATGTCAATACAGACCACTTTCTGTACTGCGGCTGCAAGATCGAGAGATATATTGTTGGTTGCTGGTGAGATGCGTATTCGTATTTACATTCACTTCGCGAAATTAGAAACATCTTTTTGAAGTAATCATTGTAATTGTTATCTTTCACAACTGAGTACCTATTTTCATTTGTGTGTGCAGTTTACTGCTCAAAAAGCTTTCCACGTTTCCTTTGTTGTGATTCTCGAGGTTTTGTGTATATGTTGGCCGTTCTCCATCTATTTGTTTGTAGATGCATCACATGATTCAACAGAATAGACTTTGTCATTAGTTAAGCATGTACTGAGTGCACTGAAGAATCAAATGGAACAAAGCAAGAATTTAAGTCGGCATGTGATTGATTTCAAGATTCATTACGAGTGATACTCCTTTTTTATTGCAACTCATTGGATGTTCAAGCATCGACAAGATTGGTTGATCAGCTTTAAAAGTCTTGTTTGATTCCACTTTTAAGAAGCTTCATTGCTCTTACAGTGTTAATTGGATATATTCTTCAAACCTCATGAGAAACAGCTTCTTTTAAAATAAAATGGAGAAAGTTTCGTTGGTATTTACAGTCGTTTTCAAGCTCGTGAAGGAGACTCAGATTTTCATAGATACTGAACATTTACTACCGGAGACTCAACAATAGCCCATTATATCGCCACCCTCAAAATCCTAAAGAAATAGGTGATATGCACTGTGTCTAAGCTGAAGGTTTAGTTTGGTCCATATTATGATATTATTCAATTGACTTCAAAGAGTTTCAACTCGATATCCAAAAGGTTTACAAGAAGAAGCTATGGAGAGAAACTGTTATAATTGATGAATTGTATTGATGTTTGAAATAAGTGTACTTATTTCTGTCACAGCCTGTATAATGTGGAAATGTTTGGATTATAACAAAAACATTGATGGTGCTGCGCGAATTTTCCTCGGGAAAATGGACAACAATGTTCATGCAATAGCAATCATAACGTCATAGAGCAGGGGTGGGGAACCTCCGGCCCGCGAAGTCATTTGTTCTTGCCCACGAGCAGTGTTACCAATTCGTGGACATTGTCCCATTTTCGGGAATTTTAAGCCTCAAATAGGAATTAGGGAATTGTCTTCGACATATGAGAATTTTTATTATTACTATTATTATTTGTCCGGCCCGCGAATGATGTTATAAATTTCCAAATGGCCCTTGGCAGAAAATAGGTTCCCCACCCCTGTCATAGAGTGAAGATCAATTTTGGCTACAGCAAGAATACCTTGAAGAAGTTGGTTTGGTGTCCATACTATGGGTTAATAGTTTAAGAGCCAACTTAAGCTCCATGAAGTATTTCTGAAAACTGATTGCTGGAAGATTTGAAGCCAGGATGCGTATTCGCTGTCTTACCAAAAATATTGAATGAATGATATTGAAAGAAGGCCCCAGGGTATAATACTGTCTCGAGCTTATAGTACGTAGTAATCACTGGCAAATATATGAAGGCGGATCTCTTGAAGTTCTTCTTCTATTCATTCATTTGTGATATTTTGTTGAGAAAGAAATTATTGGAAACAATATTTCATTTAAAAGTGCCAGAAAAAAAAATTGTTGCCATAGAAATGCAGACGCTTGTTATCAGTGAACATTCGAAGAAAGATGGTGAATACCGATATTAGAAATCAGATAAAGAATGTGAATATATCTATCACTGACCATCATACAATCTTCATTCCCAATTCTATGATTGTTACACCAAATTCTGTCTTCAAGATTATAAGATTCAATCGATATTTGTGCTTGAAGATAAATGTAGTAAATCTATAAATTTTGATTATTTACTAGAACCGATGATAACATCAACATTAGTTAATGCATTATTGAATACTTCACACCGTTTACTGAAAAAGTATTGTGATAATCCCACGCTGAGATTTGTGTGGAATAAAGATAGCACGCTTATCTTCATCCTATGGCTGTATTTTAGCCGCGCCATTATTTTGTGACTCCTCGAGTTTTTCTCTCAAATGTTATCCGGCACTATTAGTACCTACTACTATCAAACTGAGAGGTCTATTAACTTAAAAAATGTAATGTTCTTTTTTCGTAGCCCTCCATGTGATAACCTGTGAGCGTTTTTGTGAGCGGGTGCTCAGTTTTATTGCAGATAGATAGAGTCACTGTTTCCCTATGTATTCGTCCCACAATTTAGTTGTACGATTCACAATTTCTATAGTCACTTGTAATTAATAACGAGAGTATAGTGAATGTTTCGTACACTGCAATTGTCACACATTTTATAATTCAATTATTGACGTCAAAAATTAAATTTTGATTAATATTGTGATTGATTTAGTGCTGTGTATGGTTTGCTACATTCTAAATCGTACATCAAGCATTATGTCAACCTTATTTATTCCTCACGACTTCATTAGAGATACAATATTGTATGTAAATATTATTTCAATTATCGTTTTCTTCAAAGCTAATTTTGTATGTATTTCTATATCTGCAACGAGGCGACGGGCTCTTTGGCGCTATAGCTCACAGTTGATGGACTGCTGTAAGATGTTATGTCCTGAATTGTAGACATACTTGAAGTGGAGTTTTTTGCTTCTATATTAAATTCTCTGACAGCAATGTCATCCATTTCAACAATACCGATAGTTTGATTTGGAGTGAGGGTTCTTTCTTCTAGGTTTTCTTCAATTTCTTGATTTAGCAAAATACAATCAGTGACTTGACTAGGCATGAAATAGTGACTTCTTCAAAGGCCAGTACCAAAAGCCATGCACCTATGAGTCTTTCGTTTATATTTATTTGGCATTCTGAGGTAAAGAACTAGAAAATCAGCATACAACATCACACCACAAGACAGGGAAAGAACCTAGCCAGAAAAATAAACAAAAATAGGTGCCTAAATGCAAAAAATTGTGAACTGATCAGAATAATAACTTGTGATTTCGAAACAAGATGCCAACACGAGAAAACAATATCACGCTATGAAACTTGAAAAACTGAAACATTTGAGGAAAAATATCATAACAATGTAGACATACAAACGATATATAAGCAATCAAAATTCTGGTGGAAAACTCACTTTTTGCAATTTTTCGTATGCAGATGTCGTACACTCACAACCACTCAATGTGCACCATTGACGCGTGTTGCGTCAAATAGCGCGTCTCAGAAACAACAAACGCGCGTTGTCACCTCGCTAACAGCCATAGTTTTTGAGAAATTGACTATGGCACAACTCCCTACCAATATTTTCCCTATTCAGGTCATCCATTTATTAAATTATTCTATCAAGTGAAGTTCAAATATACCTAAATAAATTATAGATATGAGAAATGCGTATTTTCAGCAGGAACGAAAATTCTTATTTAAACGTGTAATGCATTTAAGTTGCAGCGCTTATCTAGATACCTGCATTTCCGTACGTGCGACGAATGTTCGCGGGAGTTACCAAGTAGCACAAAGGGTGCTGCTGTTTCTATAACTATTTTGTACATTTACACATATACATACAAGCACAATAAACATTCATGTGCTAAAGAGCGAATAAATATTTTATAGAAAACAGGATATTTAATTTTATTTGTAAAAAGGCTGCTGCTGTAAAAAGAAAGTCAGTAAATTGCGTTCTGTTTGCTCATTTTCTAGTATAAATGTAGGAATTACCTGAAATTATTTGAGTCGTAGAAAAACACTTCCAGCAAATACCACAGAAAAACTTACAGAGTACGCTGTGTACAGCGGTATGAAAATACCCAACTGACACTAATAAAAAGCGTATTTGTTTTGGGTAATGCTTAATAAAGATGTAAATGAATCACTAACTAACAAAGACCATTGGTGGCACATGGCGGCCACGATAAAAACATCTACAATACGCATGCTGCAGCCGCATGCTATACAGCCACATTGCTACATTAAATACACAGAACATAGCTATGCATGGACATGGTGTTGAAATCGCGTCTCATGGAAATGCTACGTTCTCCGGAAAATGTAAACGAAATAACGCGTCCAACTGTTCCCGTTCCAGTTTCTATTGCACTCTGCATTGAGCATGAAGCTTCCGTTTCGACCACTGTCATTTCAACCAGAAAACTTATGCCGTACATTCCCATCACAAATGTAAAATTCATCACAAATAAACTCAGAGTTTTATTTATACTTGCGTTTCAACCGTTCATATCAATCAACCTGCTATTAATTAGAAGCCAGAATTTAATGGGGTATTCTTCCTGTTCCGGTTCAATCGGGAAACATGCAATAAAAAATTACTCAAAATAATTTGCAATCATATGTCCCGTTATCGTACACATTGCTTCTCTCAACGTTAGTTACATTTTTCGATTACAACAAGAGTGCATAATAGAGTAGGAATTCTCTTATGACTACTCTACGATGGTACTTAGAACTCCCAATTTCAACTTGACGCCATAAAAAGCTAGTCTCTAACGCTGTACAACATTGATCATGGTCAGTATCAAATAAAGTACTCAGGTATTAGCAGAAGAATTACAAACATTGCATTTCTTTAGCTTACCTCGCTCAAGTTATTATAATTTTGGTGGTTTATACAAACAAGGCATGAATTAAACGTTTACACATCTTAACTTTACTATCATATAAAGTCTTACTGTCAATTTGAGCTTTGTGCTCAGTGATTACCGAAATATGGAATGTAAGAGACGAAAAAAGAATGCTAACACGTGGGTAAACAAGCATCTTGAATTTCGAATAACAATTTCTGCGACTTGACTCCATTTGGGAATAGTAAGCCTCATGTCATAATGCTCAAGTTCGCATACTTGTTGCGTGAATTACAGACTGTTATTCAACTTCAAAAATAAATAGAAAATATTATGTACAAAGCTGTGTGAAGAAAATCAGAGAGTGATTTATTATGATAATTCTGGAATATCAACAAAAAAGATCAGTATTCTCAACACTGTTCGAAGTCCAAGTATCTAGGATCTGTATTTGGTCCTCTAATGATATTGATGATTTTGGGAAAGGTTGCAACAGAAAGATACTCCTCGCTATTGCAGACCGTTCTAGGATATAACCTTTGCTCTACTTTATGTTTCATGATACTTACTCTGTTACAAGCTACAGCAGAACAAATTCACCCAGAAAAATATTAATAACAACTTCCATTATATTTTGGAAAATACATTTCTCTAAATTACACTGGACTTCAAGATTTTTTTAATAGACAGTTTGTTTGAGTGGAAAGCATATTCCACGACAAAAAATAAGGGTCCGCTTCATACTTGGATAGCGAAACATTTTTATCAATTTTTAAAGTCTGGTCCAGAGGGAAATCCAGCTGATACTACACGAAGCAGAAGCTGTAATAACGGTGACTAGGGCTTCAAACCAAGAATTAGAGCACTGAGGAAAGATATTGAATCGAATCTAAATTGTTACAACAAGAATCTTATGAGACTATTAAGTGAAAACAGGTAATGGAAAAAAGAGTATTATTGTCAAGAACAGAAAGACTTCAGAACCAGGTACCTGAGCAGTTTTGGAGCCAGGTATTCGAATACACGATCATATAGTAGTTGAAAGAGTCATATTAGAAATATATTTGGAAGGAAACACGGATATTTGGAGAAGATAATAGGTCCGACGAACTTGTGCTACATAGCTATTCAATTTCAATGCTCAAATTCAGCTGTAACATCAGAAAATTAAAATATTCAACCATCTTGGCAGATAAATGAACCGAATTGGTCTGATTCCAATTGAATATTCAAGAGCACCGCATCTACACGAGAACCAAATATCGGATAATTCTAGCTCTACTCAAATACTGAATGGTTCCGGACTCGAAATCAGAAACTAGTTTTTATTAGTGAATAAATTCACAATTGGTACTGTGTTCAGTTATCAATACTGAAGAGAAATATCTAATTTGAACAACGCAATAATTCAAAAAATTAAATGAAATACTTTATATCAATTCACACTGAATTACACTTTCAGGTGGAACATATCCGCTGATAACTAATAAAAGTAAGAAAATTGTGCTTTCCAAGATTGCAGCTCCGAGAGCCACAATCAAATTAAATTCTATTGAATAAGGTGCAATTGAGATTTGATTGCAAAGCTCACGAACGCTGAGAATTTTGATCTGCTGTCTCTTTGATTACAAAATTGAGCTTCTGTTTCTGTTTTAAATTCTAAATAGTTTCGGAATGTTGTGATGTTCATTTCAATTAACGTTGTTTTGACAAAGTAGTTAGTAAACTGTAGAAGATTGTAGAATACTGTGCATAACGTGAAATAAATTTTGAATGAAGAAATTTGGTAGACTAATTAGTTATCTACTTTTTATGCGACGTAAGAAAACAAGATGTGAACATGATTATTTACTGGTACATGGGTAGAGTTTGTATGTAATCATGCAAAATTTCCTTCTAATATCATTAGGATTTATATATAACAATAGGTATTAGACCAAGGGATAGTGACAGAAAATTCCAAGTCATTTGTTATTAGTGTGGCGACCCTTCAGGGGTCAAATTAGGTAATTGATAGAAGAAACATAATGGTCGTAGATCTGGTCGTCGGGGCGCAGTCGCAAAGTAACTAACTAAGCTTGTCAAATTAAATTACGAGTCTGAACGATTTCCTACACAAATATTTCTCCCAGAAGTCGTTAATTTAGAAACTTGATCCAGTGAAATGCCATACTCTGGTGGGGCTTACATACCGTCATACCAACTAGAACACGTTAATTCTTTATTTTTCCGATTCAAGTAAATCAATTCTGACAATTTCAAATAATCGTCATACCACCACAAAGAAGCAGATTTATCTAACAATGCAAAACGATTTGTTACAATATGACACTTGAATCGTAGAAAGTTTATAACACAGTGAACCAATTCATACATTTGCCATACTTTTGGTGAAGTGCTAAAGTGATGCCATACTTGAAAAACTGTTTTCTCTTTCAAAGTTTTTCAAGATAAAATTATTTATTACAGTTATTACAGTATAGCGTTATTGTGATGAGTTTGTTTCAATACGAATGTATCTAAAAAGATATACCATGCTATGACCGTAGGGCTAGGCAAAGCCACAATCATGCTACGACGTAACAAAAAAAAATAAAAAATTGGAACGACTTGTCACAGTATGGCATTTTAATTTTTCAAGAGTTAATCAAATAATGTGCTTCGGAAAAATCTAACCTTATTTATGGTGAAGAGCTAAAGTGATGCTATACATGGAGAACCGATTCTCAGCAATCTCCTTCAGCTATAACTGGTACACGACGCATAAGTGCTCATATCAGTACAGCTAAGTTATATGGAGTTTTGTTTTAATTCAATTATTCTTTTAAATTAGGCCATACTGTGATCACACTTATTTCAATACTCAATATTTACATTCTTCGCACCTCAAACTTTCATAAAAAATTTGTGCCATACTGTAACAAACTATTTGAACTCCACATAAAATATTACCATTTCGTAGTAGCATTCCACATATTTGAGCCATCCCACGGGTATGGCATAGTCAGAATTGAATTTCTAATCATACAAATAACTGGTAACTGAAGTTTCAGGTTGTAACAAATCGTTTTGCATTATTAAATGAATCTGCTTCTTTGCGACGGTATGGCTGTTATTTGGATTTATCGGAACTGTATGGCATAGTGATTTTCGTGAAGGCTCACTCAAAAATAATACGCTAAAAAAATAGTGTTTGTAACCAATATTTTTGAGAAAATTTCAAAAAATTACGTTTTCTAGTTGGTATGGCGGTATGTAAGCCCCACCAAAAAAGCATGGCATTCCACTAGGTCGAGTTTATGATTTAACGACTTCTGGAAAATGCAGAAATCTTTTTGTAACAAATCGATCAAGCTCGTAATTTAATCCGACAAGTTTAAGGACGTTCACTCGGCGAGAGAGTGACAGAAAAATTCGTGCGAGAGAGAGGGAGTGTGCGTAGTTTGATGCGGCAACATAGCTTTACATGGACAGACGTAATCTGTGCCTGTGTGAGTTGAGCGACCATAAGACGCGCAGAGCGATTCCGCAACGTTGCAACCTCTCTCTCATGTCTCTTTCTCCCAGCGTAAAACTATGGTGTTTACATTTTTATTATGGCTGTTTCTTGATAATGAATATGGAAAGGTGGAATATTTCGAATGGTAAATTCTCCTCACATTCTATTCTATATTTTATTGTTTTTTCAGAGATATGTGAAGAAAACTTCTTTTGATATTAGTAAAAATGTTCATTTTTACGATGCATATCCTATACCTCCCATGTTGAAGTCGCCAACTTTAACGATAAATTTCTCTAAATTTTGCATGGATAGCGATATTTTGAAAAATACTACTGTATAGAGGGCATTTTCATTCACACAATTTTTCAATTTGAGGAAAATCAGAAGAAAATCGATTTAACCAGTGAACGTCCTTAAATAATTATCCTGTGACCGCACCTCGACGATTAGCGCTAGAACCACTATTTTTTTCTATTAATACTAATAACAAATGACTTGGAATTTTCTGTCACTATCTCCCGGTCTATATGGTATATATTAAGTATGATCATGACGCAGCCCGCAAGCTGATGGGAAAGAGATCTATGGATGAACTAAAAAAAAATTATCGCGAATTTTGAACGGACTTGAAATATGCGTGGGAAACAAAACACCTCTTACATAGTAGAATAGTAACATAAGAATCACAATAAAGACAGTTTCTTTAATTATAAGTAATAATGTAAAAATACCTAAGTATCGTTGTTTGAATGAAAGACATTCAAACACTTCATTTTTCGAGCTCACTAGCTAATGGAGGAATCCATACAGATTCCTGGAACTGAAAAGATCCACATATTTCTTGGATTTTGCAAACTTTTGCACTCAGCGCTTTCAGTTCTAATAGTCTGAATGGATTTTTGAAAATATGTTTTCAGCTGACAAGCAAAGTTATTCCACTTGTATGAAAGTGTTGTCTTGACATTATTTTATTCAACTGGATTAACATATTCTTGATATATCTGCTGCATCAAACTTATAATCATGTCATAAAGCATTTATCAAATTGTCGCCTGACTTACACATGTATGCAATTCTTCTCAGTTCTAGTTTATCAAGAAATGATCGATATAATAACCACAAAATTTTTCTCAGTCAACAGATAAAGTGACTTCATCAAAGGGTTATAATTAAAATACTCAATGTGGACCTATATTATATATATGTAAGACTAGCAGAAACATAAAAAGTAGATATTGGAACGAATGGGATTATGACTGATATATTGATTAAAAATTCTATTTATAAGTTACAGGGCAAGGGCCCCAACGCAACAGGATGAAATATTCATTTCAAAACCCGATGATTATGTAGCTCATTTAATGATAAAGACTTATTATCTTTCTTGACTCGGTTCTCATTTCTCTAATATATTATCAATAATATTTCTATAAATATGTTATGAATACAAGCTCATTAACTGTATCAAAGAAACGCTTCACAATCTTTAGCTTATCATCGTCTATTTGTGACTAAGTATTGTATAAATAAGAAAAACTATATCATAAATTATTCATATAAAAGATATTAGCCTCAATTGGATTGGAACTCCCACTCCATGAATTATTAGTACTATATTATCGAATTCACCAAATTTTTAGAATTCAACACCTCAAAAAGATACTGGGATAGTTGATTTGACGGTCTGTTCGTCTGTCTGACACCGCGTACATAGATTTCATGCAGACAATTGATAGCTCAGGAATCAATAATTCAAAATACTGTCATTTGAATTTTTTTTTGGAGGTCAGTATGATAACTGACATTCCAGAACGGAACAAACATAAGACTAATATGACAAATCATTAATTCGTACTCGGGTTTCCATCAATCTCAATAAATAATATTCCTGAGTGAATTTATTTGATTTGCTTTGTATCAGAAGTAGCAACGCTGTATAGTCACAATGAAAAAAATTGTGTCGCTCATAATCTACTTTTGACAATGCGAATGGTACATTTGAATAGATAAGAAATCATTACTTATTTTACATATCTGTTAATAAATTTATAGTGTGGAACATATTCAGATCAAAACAATTTGCTTTTGGACTGATCAAGAAGCTCATGCCGAATCATAAAATATATATTATTCGAATGCGATAATTCTATTGGTGTATCGATGATTTTTAGACAACTTCTTCACAGTATTGAAATGATAAGGGAATATTTCATGACTAACTCACTGCACACAAGAAGAAAGTTACTAGAATTCATAATAAAATCAGTTTTCTGCTAATTTTATAATCAAATATTTATATAGTGTGCATGAGCATTCTTTTCAATTTTAAATAGAACATCACGAAGCTGCGAGTTGTGTAGGTACTCGGGCGCTATCGACTGTTGCGTTATACCTGAAAAAAATTGCAGGAGAGCTGACGGAATGGGACAAAATGAATGTGAAAATAGACCGTCTTCCACCGTACTGGCTTATATAACATTTTCAACGTATCTTTGTGAACTGTGCCTTTAGTCATTCTAAAAACAGAACTGAATTTAGAAAATGCACATTGGACATGGAAAGAAGTAAACTTCTGACTTATTTTCCAAGAAAATTGGTCTGAACTGATTTGTAGTCTGAATTTGCTTTCTGACTTTTCAGACACTCGTAGGTATAACTAAGCACTCGACTTGCCCGTGACTGATTAGATCTCTCAGTGTCTCTGAAGTAAGTGTGGACTCCAGTCTCCAGTTCTGGAGTAATTTTCAGTTGGGTACTTCACAAAAATTACATTTTCATCCTGAGTTCGGAATTGCATCACTTCAGTAATACTCTGACATTTGACATGCAAAATTCCAGAAAATATGTAATTGTCAGGCACAGAAAATCTCAATGAAAGTGTATTTGAATTAATAATGTCGATCTGAACTCAATATGAACTTCATCAATTAATATTTATCTATAGTAAAGCATGATCTAAATATTTTCCTGGAACAAATAGTTGTTTTTCAAATGAAGAGAAATTAATTGCCTATTGATGTACCAAATTAATTTACTTTTCATTCAAATTAAATTAACTCCATTTATTATGTACTATCAATCAATCAGATTTTAATTATGTAGCATTGTTTATAACATTGCTGAAACTTTTGATATTCGAAATAATTTCAGCAACATTGCTTGAATACTGTATGAATACTAAAGAAAAAATTATTAAAAATCATGTAGCTTATAGCCAAACCAAGCAAGGGACTAGAGATTAGTGAATAGCCTCAAGTATCAATGACAGATGAGATCACTTGAAGAATTGTTGTTAAACAAAGAAATCTTTATTTCTGCCTAATTGTTGAATACTCATTCTTCGACATCCGTTTCACATATTCCAACCAGCTCAATTCCACATTTCCTACCACATTTTTTGCAGTCTTACATTTTTCAAACATCAGTTTATTCCGGATCTTTTCCCATAAACACCAAGTACTACGTCACATACCATAAATCTAACATCCATTGAAATAACACCCGTACAAACGTCCCTATTTATTAGAAATACATGATAATATATTTGACATCCAACCCAAAATACAGGAAAAAAACAAAAAATCTACTCATTTTAGTTCTGTGCAGGATTATTCTTTATTGGATAATTTTTTTCATGATGTACTACCTACACCAGAACCTAAAACTGTGCTACCAACATGAACCTAAAATTATTAATCCGCTATTGACATGCATTAGTGATCTGCACGGGCTATGGACTCTCTCTCTCGCTCGACAATTTTTAAATTCAGTTAATCCAAGCCCGTTGTTATTATTAAAATACCTTTCTGACCGAGAGTCAAACATAAACAGATAGAATTAACATATCCAAGATAAAAATTGATAACTCGAGTTTTCTATATCTTATTTGTTATTTTATAACATGACAAATAACATATCCCATTTGTATGCGGCTACGTGTCAGGCAGGCTGTCAAAAAAATTGTTAAGAATAGCCAAAAACAGTTTTTTGCGTTTTACAGAAAACTATGCATCTGACAGAAAAAAATGCTCTGGTAAAAAAAAAAAAAAACGCTATAAAAAGGCAAATCCAATAAACACTTATGAGCCCTGATCGGTCTAGTAGCTTTTAGTTAGATTGAAAAAACCGTCATTTTTGGCAATTTTGTTCGAAAATTCATAGCTTGCGTTTCATTTAACATTGAGACTTGAAATTTTGATAGAATATGAGTTTAGTAGCTTCCAGCATACGCACAGAACTTCAGGAAGAACCGCTGTAAGCTTTTTAAGGAATGTTGAAAAAATCAAAAAAAGTTGTTAGCTAACGTAGACCAATTTTACAAGATGCCTTACCTTTGTTAAGAGTTATTCTACAATGTACTGAAATGGCATTCCTTTTGAGCGAGTGTAAGTATGAGAAAAATCTATTGCAAAAAATTCACGATTTTTAAAATATCAACAATTATGAAAAAGGCATCATGAATCGTTATGGTGTTTTTTTGTACATTTCTAACGGTCAAAATGTGCGAAGCCGGTTCACCGTATGAGCAGTGAAATGACGAAAACCGACAGATTTTCTCCAGCTATAAGTCCCACATTCCATCGAATTTTTAGGTTCTAATATTTACTAGAACGTGAGCTATGAATCTCCTAAAAAATAGTAGAAACTGACGGTTTTTTTCCATTTATCCAAAAGCCACTGGACCGATCGGAGCCCAAGAAAATTCATTTGATTTTCCTTCCAATTGCGCATTTTTTTTACCTGAGCACCTTTTTCTGTCAGATGCATAGTTTTTTTTGTAAAACGCACAGTTCACAGTTTTTGCCAATTTTTTTGACAACCTGTTTGACAACGTAGTCACGTACAAATGAGATATGTCATTTACCACATTGTAAGTTGATAGATAAATACTTCAAGTCATCAATTTTTTTAATTTTAGCTTGTATTTGCTCCAATTCTATCCGACTAACAATTGTAGGACCTGATCCAATCCACTCCATAGAAATTCAAGTTTCAGATCTATGTAACTATACGTCTTCATACTTCAACGAACTACGGTTATTGATCGATATCCTCATATTAAACAAAAACCTGTACGTAGAGCACTGCTTGACGCGGACTGGTCCGAACGGACCATCTGGTCCACAAGTCAGTATTTTTCTTTGAATACGGGACTTGGATGGACGGGCTTATATGTGCTTATGAGCTTTTGTAAAGGTGAAAATATATTCTTTGTCTATTCAATTTGAATTTACAGATTAAAAAATGTTATCATTATGAAATTCAACAGCTCGGACTCCAATTTTTTTCCGATGTTGGATTTGAGTGTCGTTTCCAGGGGTTTATCTCTCTTATACACGCACAGTGTCGTGCCGGCAATTTATATAGTTGTCACCATAAGTGATTATTATAAAAACAACCGTGCTGCTATCATAATAATCATAATTTGCTACACAAGTTATTACTGACATATACCTACCTTTCTGTAGTCACACTATTTATGATCTGTTGATATTTGTCAGTGTTTTAGTAGCGCATTAAAATATAATCTTTTATCAGAAATTTCGACAGTACAAAGTAAGAGAAAAAAAAAAAGTGAATGGGATTGTGAGGTGGCAATTCAATTCTACTTTGAATAGGTGAATATCTCAACAGAGTCCGTATTCACTTTGATTCTATATTTTTAAAAATAACATTTCAAAAGAAACTGAATATTTTTAATTAATATAGACATTGCACAAGGAAATAGTAAAGCATAGATGGGTTTTCAACGACTGACAAGATTGTCATGGTATATCTGTAACTGTATTGAAACTGAGTTTTCCAAGTACAAATAAGAAATCCAGCATTTCTGTGATTATTTGTTCATAAATCAAACTACTGTGAGAGAAAGCACCAGGTTTTTCCCGTTAAAGTTTCTCGGGAAACTAATCAAACTATTAGTTCACAATTGAATATGAAATAATAATAAATTCACGATTTCAAATTTATGTTGTTTTAAATTTTGTTACATAATTTGTCTACGCTCTTCAACAAAATATCGGTATGAAAATTAATAAATACAGTTATATTTTGTGTTGAAATTTATGTGCCAATGAATAAATTAATTTTCAGTTAATAAACAGGATTCGTATTCAGTTTTTACTGAATTCTGGTCAATCACTCATTGTTTATTCTCTGGATATTCGAATTTATCTGCAATAATGAAGCTGAATTTTTATAGCTCAAAAATACAATGAGAATATCAAGATATTTCTGTTTATGTTACAAATGAAAAATGTGGAATCTCGTATCCGGCATCATATCTCTCAATTGTGCAATACAAATATCCTTATTTTCGTAAGTATGAAAATAACACGCACAGAATTAGACTCAGATAAGAATTGTGACGTATAAATGCTCATTACTGCGTTCTAAAGATTATGTTAATCTGTCTCTTACAATGAATCATGATAATACACAATATTTATTTCTTAATTATCTTGTCTTTGAATAAATTTAGATTATTCTAAAATAAATTATTTGTATTTTCTGGGACTTCAATTTTATCTAGGATGTCAGTTTAGATTATAGAACATACGACAAACGAGTGGAACACAAAATGTTTACGATTATGAATATTTGTACAATACAGACAAGGACTATTTATCTTTGCTCTTCTTCAACATTTGTTCTCGAACAAAGACTCTTACGTTCCAGAAATTTAATATTTCGAAGATTTCCAGAGGTACTCTTTGAAAGCACGCCATAAATGAATAAAGAACTATCGATAATGTTCATCATGAAATTGGTTTGCGGAGAATGAAATATTGGATATAAGTTGGAAGAATAAGATGAGTCAAACTGATTATATAGGCTAGTGGTTTTTGAAGTGATCTCCTCGGACCTCTCAGGGATTCCCAAAGTTGCTGGAAGAACTCGTAACAAATTATAATTTATTTGGAGATACGTAGATAACGTCAATAATTATGACCTTTCTCCATTTTTATTGAATTTGATTATGATTTACAGGGGTTGTCTTTTTAGTTTTGTATACTGACTCACAGATGGCGCTACCAATCAAATGTCAAACGATTAGCTCAACCTCCATATTGAGTTAAACTATATCCAAAGTTTCAGTACGATGCGTATAATATTCCAGCTGTATCAAGTTTTAAAATCTCACAAGCTATCAGAAATATGGAATTAATCGAGAAAATCTGTGCGTCATAACTCTCACAACTTTCAAAGAAAATTATCTAAACAAGAATGCCTCGCCGAATTGATTTCTATTTTGGGTGATGAAGTACCACATCAGTCGACTGTTTCTCGGTGGTATAGAGAGTTCAAACGTGGACAAATAAGTCAAGGACAGGTCCCCCAAAAACGGTAATCACTCGTGCGCAAGCTGAGCAACGAAGATGGACATGTGACATATTGCACGATTGAGGCATCACTGAGGATTTTTAAGACTTCAATTTTCAAAAAAAAAAAATGCAAGAAAAATTGTGTGTGAGAAAATGGATTGCGTAGTAGTAGAAGAAGCAGTCGACGCCTTCATGAATGCAATTTCATCAATACCAGCAAACGAGCGAAAACGCGTTAACGTTCGTGGAGAATACTTCGAAGAACAATAAAGTCATCAAAATTCATCTACTGTTTTCTTCCATTTCTATGCAGAACTAAAAAGACAGCTCTCATAGTAATGATTGAATTAGTACCATTTACACATTTTGAGTAAAATATAACTATGAATGAGTACATAGATACAAGTAATGACAACCATCGTCGGTGGCAGTCAGGTCGACAATGGCCGCCTACCCAGTTTTCAGAGGCCCACTAGCCACGCTAGCCTCGCTACTCTGTTATCAAAGGGCTGCCAACTGCGCTTCTCTGTTCTAAGAGGCCCACCAGCCGGACTATCCTTTCTTCGAAGTCCTGCAAGCTGCATTTTCCAGTTTTCAAAAATCGTTAGCCGCACTACCCTGTTTTCAGGGGAAAATTAACAACAAGCCTAAAATATGTAAAAACAGACTGGTTTCATTTTCATTTCTGAAAAACTTGACTCCACATTTTTGTCGTAAAATGAATAGGAAACCAGAAAATCGCATGAAAATTATTTCACATGTTAAATCCCCATGTTGACACCTAAAAGCCACTATCCTACAATATTGTAACTCCAAACCGAAAATATGCTACGTTCATTACTTACTAGTTCAAAATGAAAGTAATATCAAATATCAGTAATAATAGTAGAATCAGTTTTTTAATCCTGTGAGCAGTATATAGAGCGCCATCTGTTTATTAATAGATCGTCCTTCTAGAGGAGTCCTATGTAAATCGATAAGCTCCACGTCCCGAAAACATCAACCCTGCGCTCATAGAGGTAGATCCTGAATAAAATAAAATCCAATTGAGACGACAGTGCAAATTGCTGCTATTGTTTCAGATATAATAGGATAATTTCTTTATGCTTGCTCCTGATTTTATAAAGTTACTGAGAAAATTCTCGGTATGAATCAGATTTAGTTATTAGGGTCTTTCAATTCCATACGTTTAAAAGAAACTGATAGAGAATTATGCGCATTTATCTATATAGCACCTAATCAATGGAATAGATTCACAATACTCAACGTACTTCAAAAATATATCAAAATCACTGGGTAGTGCCTTTCAAAGCCCATACAGTAGCTATAGAACTACTTTAAACAATCATTGGTTGTAGGTACAAAAATCAGGCTACACTCCTGAATACATGTATACTAATTTCACGATATAATAATCATTTTGTCGGTCGCATTCTACAGTTCCACTAATATATAGATATCTCCCAATTATTCGCGCTAAGAAGTCAAAAACATTCACTCATTGTTTTCCCATTTATTTTTGAGTCTATATCTCGATTTTTGTTCATGTATTTTGAACTCTTGTTAGTTTACTCTTGATAAAACTTCGGGGCTCAAAATACCACGACAGGATGAGGTCATCAAACTCATATAAAGTATCAAATTCATTCTTCATAGTCCTGCTACTTGAGGAATTAATAATACGCGAAATTGATTAATCTTGTGTCTCACTCACAGTCACCAATGAACATAAAAACCTCTAGGGCACCCTATGTAACTTAGTGTGCAACTGATGAAGAAATCCAAAAAATTTCTATGCTTGAAGTGAAGGAGATTAAGATTTTCATGGGTCTGGAGGAAAGTGAGAAGTTGCTGATCTGCAAAAAAATGAGCATCATACAAATAAAATTGTAAATGCACTATAGACAGACATTCACCTTGCTCGAATTTGTGATACATAATCATTGTCAAAGAACAATAGATGTGAGAAAAGGTGTTTATTTCTACAAAATGTACAAAATTAATGTTAATTTCCATATTTCAAGTTGAAAATAATTTTGTTCATGAGAATAATGGGATTTAATTTTTTTACAGCAATCTTTATGTATCAAATTCTTCAAGAGGCCTGTCAAAGCTTACTAGAACATTCATCACTACATTCATCACTCAATTATTCAAGCAAATAAAGAAACCTGTCACTGTGAAAAAGATGAAAATGCAATTAAACTTGATTGAAGTATCTTCAGCAAGTATCCAAGCATCAAGACTTCTTCATAAGCTCGCAGTGGTTCTTCAAGCTGGAAACTCGACTGTGAGTCTCAAAGAAGTAAGTAGAATCGTTCCGTTTTAAGTACACAGGTGAAAAATTCTTCATTTCCAATATTTTAGATCGGATAGTACTTAAAATTCGGTTATACATTATTAAATCTCGAGTATCTATTAACATGAAAATAATCTTTTTTATTTGTGCACTTACAATTTACAAATTACATATGAGATGTTATTGCAATAGCTTTCATTGAACATGGATTTGGATCAATCGCTGACGGCAAAATGACTTAGAAGACGTTCCGTAGTAGCTCTTAGATTCTGTTGCTTTCAAAACCAAAACATAAATTATTTTCGTTCATTCAATAGTCAGCGCACAATGAATTGTACTGTTCAATTACATCAACAAAAATACTCTATAACTTATATTGAACCATTTATAATTAAAAATGTATACACTGTTTCTGGTTTTTCAATAGATATTGGAACAATTGATTGACATCTCTATAATCAATGAATTTAAATGAAATAAATTAATTTCAATTCGATTATTTACCTGGAATTGCATAAAATAGAGAATTTATAATCATTTGATCATATAGTTCAAAAAGTTACCACAGGTAGCAGCAGCTGAGGACAAGATCAATTAGCAATCCCCACTTCCATGATGAAAAAAGCTATCTGAATCAAATAGAATAATACAAATCAGTAATCATCTAATTATACGTATGAAGTTGTCGCCAAAACAGCATCTGTCAATAACACGTATCAGCAATTAATTCTTCTATGATGATAAATGATGGTGCATGATGCGAACATAGCATCTCATATTAGACGAATTAAAAGTTCGAGAAAATAAAAGGTCACGAATTGGTCGTAATTGTTCACTTAATATCACGGCATTTGTCAATGATAGAGATTTTTATACCTAATGTTATCTTTTGAATCTATTGACCAGTAAATCGTTAACTGATATAGCAAGTTCAGAGTAAGATTTGATCCAGCAAGGATGACAATAAGAAACTATCGATTCCCCCAAGATGACAGGAAGATTCCGATCGATTCCGATCGATTCCGATCAACTAGAATAAAGGTGAAATTACAGAGAAAGGCGAAATGGGGAGGTCATAATTTAGAGCTATATAAAGTTATTCATATTCTTTTTTTTTCATTTGCGAACATACCCTCAATTCGAGTGTTGTGGAACGCCCGGTATACGCAAAAAAAAATATTCTGAGCGGTTTAATATAATAAATTATTACTTGTCTCTTAGAGTGATTAATTTTCAAATTTATAGCTCGTGCACCAATTACAATTAATGACTCCCAATTATTCAGCATATACCAACATCCATCTTACCCTTAATTTGAGTTTTCTGGAACTCCTGGTATACGCAAAAAAATGGTTCGTTCTGAGCGGTATAACTGTAATAAATAATAAACTGTCTTTTAGATATTCAATTCTTAAGTTCATAACTCGTGCACCAATTACAATTAATGATTTTTAATAATTCTGCATATGGGTAAATCCACCCTGAGTATATATCCACAATTTCAATTTTCTACAACTTCTGATATACCTACGCAGAAAAAAATTATTTACTTTCAGCAGTATAATGTAATAATATGAACTGTTTTTAGAATATTCAATGTTCAAATTTATAGCTCGTGCACCAATTATGATGAGAGCTGCATGAATATAAATATTTATTAAGCACTTTTAAAATATTATCAAATATTTCTGGTTTCAACTGCCTTTTTTTAATTCCAGAAAACAGACAGTCAAAAAAATAAAATAATGTTATATCAATAAATAATCATAATCACGTAGTATTGAATAATATTTTCGCAAAATTGTCATTTGCATTTAAAATGCATTCTGAATTTACTTTTTTTTTATATTTATTGAATATTTTATTTCACATTCAAAATACAAATTTATTCATCAATTTCAATTCCAGAATTTATTTAATTCAATTCGGGTAGTAGAGTAGAGTCAATACTCGCGTAGTTAGCTCTTCGAACAAAAATGTTAGATCCGTTAAGAAGACGCGAAACAAACAAACCAAAACACACAACACCATTGAATGTTGAACGAGTGTTGAATGAATGTGACTAATAAAACTTCCCTTTCAGCTTCTTTAATTTATCAATACCATCTCCAACAAATTAACAAAAGGACATAAGTTGACTAATAAACTTTGCTTTTCAGGTTCTAATCTATTTTTCTTTCAGCTATTTTGTATTGCTTTTCCGCAGACTCCTGATTAATTTGTATTTTTTCAGATAATTTGCTGAGGATGAGCCCAGCTGTTGAGGTAGATGGACATCGAGGGAATGGACATCGTGGGAGGAGCTGAGAATGGCCCAGCTGCCAAAATCAACTCTCAATATTTGTTTTGTTGAATGTAATTCACCAAAATTTGTTTTAAGATTCTGTTTCAGGTTGCCGGTCGTCGATCATTGTTACATCATTGCATCATCAGCTAGGTAATATAATATTGCGCATTATATAACTGTTTCAAACTACTGTTAAAATAGTTTGTCTAGTATTCGAATTTGAATTTAGAGTCCCGGAACTCCAGGAGATAGCAGTCTGCAGCTCGAACAGTTACCAGATTCCAGAGAACTTCGGAAATGTTCAAGAAAGTCCATTGAGTGTATATTGCCCGCTGTTTGCAAAGCTAAAGTAAGATTCTGATTACTGTAGATTCATATTATTCTCAAATATTCCCCAATCATTTAGATTTGATTGTAATATTTTATTATCTGTTACCAGATGCAGCAACGAAGAGCCGCTTCTCTGTCTAGGTTCTGCTGGGGTTTCCCTAGACGCTTAAGGGAGAATTCTCGGAGGAAGTTTTGTCTTTTTCCCCTTAGTCATTGCTAGGAGACGAAACAAGGCTGGAAAATTAATATTTTTCCTGCTACCTGGCGCTTCCAGATCCCAAAGAACTTCGGAGAAGATGCTCAAGAAAATTAGTTCACTTCTGCTCTGCTGCTTGCATAGCTCAAGTAAGTATCTTATTTATTTGATTTTATGATATTTTTTACAATTAAATATTTATATGAATTTTATTGTGACTTTTTATTTTTTGTTACAGTTGCAACAGCGAAGAAACTGCTTCCAAAAGGCGAAATAAGGGTTCAAAATGCATCTTGTTCCTGTAATTCCTTCAAAAACTTCGAAATAAAATCTTTACTCAACAAATTATTGTTTCATTCATTTTAATAAAATATTAAATTTCTTTTTTTCACTGATAAATAAAAACTAAAGTAATAACTAAACTTGTATATTTAAATTTGAGAAATAAATATGAACAAAATAATAGATATTATATTATAATGCAATAATAAATAAAACTGTAATCTAGTGTATAATTGTATCAATGTATGAATCAATAAAAGCTATTGGCAAATAAATTTAAGATCGCAGCGCTGCAGCGAATATTTTTGAACTAACTGAGTTAGAATAAACTTGAAGTTTACATGTATAATAATGGACTTGTTACGACTTTTAAAGACAATAATCGTGAATATGAAATAAAGATTTGCTTTTTCATGGATATTTCTCAAAAGTACATATATTGTTCGTCAGTACCAGGCAAGTGAATTATTCCATCTGTTTATTCATATTTAATTGAACTTGACCTTTAATTTCTAGAAAAAGAAAAATATTGTCAATTTATGGAAATACAGTGAGAAAACTATTACTTGTCAACAAAAATTCGACTTAAAATCACACATATTGCTTGATTTCTAAAATACAAGACCTAAATATCCTGAAATTTGTATATTTTATGATGAAATATATCAATAAAAATTGATTCTGATAATTTTTATTGTTATAAATATCATACTTTCAATTTTATAACGAATTTTGTGGTAGCACGTAAGGGTAAGGACGCTATAATCGCACGGAGTATAACCGGAATAACAAACGGAGGAGAGAATAACCGAATCAGATGCACACAGTGTTTGCCTCTGTAACTCCTAAACAAATTGATATAGTTGAATTTTGTAAAAAATATCATATTCTGCATAATTCATTCTATTCTAATAATAAATTATCATTGAAATATTTATATACATATATACTAAAACCTGATAAATAACATAACGATTTTGTAGCTGTATCTTTCTACTTAATTTTATTTATTCACAAACTGTATTATATTATACTGTAATAAAGGATAATACTGTAATCTGATATATTATTGTATCAATTTTCGCATGATTAAAAGATGTGATACCCATTTTTAAAATGAACGCTTCTAATTCTCCAATTAATTTAGTTCCAAAATTCTGTCAAATAATCATTGTTCCCTGTAAGCCTCTCAAGACATTGAAAAAAATAAACTTAGTCCCATAAGAGCCCTTGGACTGTTCTCAAGTGGAATAAACTGAAAAACTCATAGTTTTTTGGGAATAATATGTACTTCCCTTAATTTAAATGCTGGAAGAAAATTGCAAATATATTAATTAGCTATTGCTCGAAAACTCAAAAATTAAAAGATTAGAGACAAATATTCTGAATAAAACTTACATAACTTCTAATTTCCTAAAAGATGAAAAAAATTTAGGACTCATAATTTTTGAGAAACGATATTCTATTACTCTTAATTTAAAGGTTGAAAGGAAATTTTATTCATGTTTTTGATAGCCCTTTTAATTTAATTTTTTTAAGGGTTATAATGCAGAAATAAATCAAAAAAGACACTTTCCAAAATTCTTGGAGTATATTTCTTAATTTTTGCAAGACTTCCATGAATTTCATCTGAAGGGGTGTTTCACCCCATGAAAAATGTATCTTCGTCCGTAAAATAATAATATGAAAATAAAATTTCTATTATATCTGGGGAATGAATCATAACAAAATCTTAAAAGATATTTTACTTCTTAAAAGTTATTTTCAAATTGATTTGACCCCTTTTATCTTATATTAGAAAACGATAAAATTAAAAAATCAATAATATTGCTGAATATTAAGAACGGGAGGTCATGTATTGGCTTTTTTTGTTTTAAAAGTACATCTGTATACAAATTTATTGATTAAAACATTCTTGACTCATTTGGTTTCATTAAGTAGCGAAGTTTCAACTTGCTTGGCTGCAGGTGTTCAGGCCAGCATACAGTGCTTTGTATGGCATTGTTGCTTTAAAATTCGTACTGTTCGGATGTACGTCGCGTGACTCGTGAACAAATCGTTGATTTAAAGTACTTTAAAAGTGTTCAAGTTTTATATTTGGGGTTGTGAATTTTACTTATTAACGTAGAGATCAAAATTTTGTGTATTTAAATATGTAAATTGGGGTGAATTTGTTTCGCATTGCGTGTCCGTTAGGGGCACGTATTTGCGATGTTAGTCTTTGCTTTTATTATGTAATAAATAAATAAAATGTCTTGGTTTTTTTGCAAAGGCCTGTAATGAAAGGTCCAACGTGGGAATCGGTGCACACGTAGGTACCGCTACGAGAGGCACCCCCCCTAGTGAACACCACCGCGTGGATTTGCAATGAGTTCTAGGGCGAACGAGCGAATTAACTGGGGAGTAACGGCATACTCTCGATATGTACCTATCGGAAGTCGGAAAATATGGTAATTGGCGGGGGTCCTTGATTAAGTTCAAGAAACGACATTAGCTGAGACCGATACTTAAGGTTACCATATCGCGTAATTAGGCGGTATCGCGGGCCTCGGAATATGCATTGGCCACGTATTCAAACAACGTATTTTTTTTTTTTTGCAAACGACGAGCACACCGGTGCTTGGGTGTCTGAGCGCTCAGGCACTCATTGGGGTAGTAAAGTAGAGTCAATATCAGTAGCATAATATAACGGAACACTTTTAAATTATCTCGCAAAATTAAAAAGCAACAATCAATCGCGTTAGCTCTCCGAAAAGGCGCCAAACACACACAAAACACGTTTGAATCTTGAACGAATGTTAAATGAATGTAATTATTGAAAAATTCCCTTTCAGCTTCTTCTTTCAACACCACCTCCAACAAATTAAAACCAGGACGTAAGTTGACTAATAAACTTTGCTTTTCAGGCTCTAATTATTTTTCTTTCAGCTATTATGTATTGTTTTTTCACAGATCTCTAATCAATTTGTATTTTTTCAGATTATTTGCTAAGGATGAGCCCAGCTGTTGAGGTGGATGGACATCGAGGGAATGGACAACGTGGGAGGAGCTGAGGATGAGCCCAGCTGCCAAAATCAACTCTCAATATTTTTTTGTTGAATATGATTCACCAAAATATGTTTTAAGTTTCTGTTTCAGGTTGGCGGCCATCAATCGTTGTAACATCATCATGTTACCAACTAGGTAATATAATATTGCTTATTATATAACTGTTTTTAACTACTGCTAGAATAATTTACGTAATATATGAATTTATAATTTAAATTCAGAGTCCAGGAGATGGCAACTTGCAGCTGCAGTAACAACCAGACTTCAGAGAACTTCGCAGATGTCCAGCAGCCGTCCAAGAAGTCCTCCAGTAGCTACAGAAGATCAGTACATCAGTAGCAGCTGTTCCTGACCCCAGGTTCAACTTTAAAGAAGTCAACTGATTAATTTTGCCCGCCGCTTGCAAAGCTCAAGTAAGTTAATTTCGTTTTTAATTTTTCGACTTGAATTAAATATTTTGTTGTTTCAGTTGCAGCACGCGAAGAAGCGCTTCTCTGGTCTAGGTTTTGCTGGGGTTTCCCTAGGCCCAAAGGGAGAATTTCCGGAGAAGAGTTCGTCTCTTTCCCCTTAGTCATTGCCTGGAGGCGAACAAGGCTTACAACAACGCAACAGTATCGCGAACAAGACTTTGAACAACACAGCAGCATCGAGTATTCAACAATAAATCTTCGAACCTTTGTACCCTTTCCTGATTTCCAAAATAAACTAATTCCCACAAAATTTACAGTCTTATTTATTTCAAAAACCTATTTTTATTGTTTTCAGGAGTAGTTAGGAAAATAAATGTATTGTTAAATAGTTTGCAAAATAAATTAAATTCAATAATAACTTGTATTTTTTATTTTTGATGTAAATACAATTGGAAATTCAATTTGTATTGTTAAAATGTGAATATATTATTAAAATCAAGTTTATATTTTCATTTTTTCATTCAATCTATTAAAAACTAATTTTTTTCACTGAGTCAAGAGTAAGGTTCAGAAATTTCCCGCAAGAGGCAGCATCTGTCAATGAGTGCTACCAAAAATTTGTTTTTGAACAGATTTATTTTTGCTATTGCAATCGCTCAAAAATGTCAATTTTAATTGGAGTAAGATACTCGAATTACTCTGGCATAGATAAATATGCCAAATAGTCGCTATTTTCTGCAATTTGAAAAATTCAATTCTAAAACGTGTTAGGTGCTGCCATCTCTGACAAGCAATGAAAACTAATATGTATTCAGATATATTGGTGCTGACATAAATAAAAAGGAATATTCCCAGCTCTTTTAATAATTTATAGATGATTTTTGATCGATAATATACTCTTCATTGAATTCTTATAAGAATCATTGGTACATATTAATTATTCAAATAGTGATTCAAGAGTTATTTAGATAAATACAATGCCGGCAAGCTACGCGTCGATCGCCGGTTAAGTCCGACGAGTCTGACTGAACTCCCGCTACAGAGGTATGCAATAGAATAACTGGTGTTGACTTGCCAATCAAATATATTTTTATATACATTTTGATCTTTTCGATTTTTTAGCATATAATAATATGATAATCAAATACAAAATCTCATCTTTTCCCGGCTAATCGTTTTAAATTCATCAAAAACTCTGTCAAGTGGAATGCGTAACTCCGAGAACTTTTTTGAAAACTTGTATCTCCTAAAATAATAATCATGGAACAATATACTAAACGTTAGAAGAAAGCTCAGATAGGACTATTTATTTTTAAATCAGTTGCAGTACTATATCAAAAAACCCTGGTAGTATGGGGGTGTTAAATGTTTGCAACAACTTTTGGAGCTTATATCCTTTGAAATAAAAATAGTGAAATAGTGAAATAAACGGTAATCTGAACCAATGTAATAGCATTTATGACAGAATTAATTGCTGCTCTTAATTTTCAACCCCCTGCATTGGCGCCGCCAGGACTACTTTCAGGGGGATGCATCTGCATCTATTCACATTACATTATTAACTAATATGAAATATAGAATTATACGTGTATATTATGTAGAAAAAGAATGTGCGTGTTCTAGTTTACACACGTACGCCCATAACCCCCTGTCAATATAGCTTAAAATAGTAATCGTATAGTAATGAACCAAAGATTGATGGGAAGCTTACTTTAACCCTTGATCTTTCAACACTGATAGTATAGATGATTGACAACTAATATCTTCTAAGATAATAATCGTATAATATTGAACAACAACATTAAAAGGAGCCAATGTATAGCTTTTTACCATAAAAACCAGTTTTAATTCTTGATAATTCAACCCTGGTATTATAAGGGGTTGAATGATGCAACTACTTTAAAAGCTTCTATCTCCTGAAATATTAACCGTAGAACGATGAACCAGACGTTGGAATTCATTCTGAAATCAGTTGCAACCCTGGTATTATAGGGGGTTGGATGATGGTGAAAACTTTGAAAGCATGTATCTCCGGAAATAAAAATCATAGAATAATGTAATAAACGTTGATTTGAATGTCATGTGGCATGCCCTTAATATCCCAACCATTGCCAATATAGGGGGTTAAATGAAGCAATAACTCTAAAAGCTGATATCTTTTGAACTTATAATCGTATAATGATGAAACAAACGTTATTACGGAGGTTATTTATTACAATTTATTATAAAACCAATGCAACCCTTAACGTGTTATACGTCTTCGACTGCACTTGTACTAAGCACAAGAAAGTATTGTGAAACTGACAAAATTCACCTATCGAGATTCTGAAGGAAATATCTGTTTTGAACATCCCTGAATTAATTTTGATTATTTTCGGCTTGATGTCGGTCCGTATGTTCGTGCGTTTGTGCGTTCGTTCGTAGCTCGCAAATCTCAAAACTGGTTGAACGTATGATGTTGAAATTTTGTATTTAAGACCAGTATAGGGTCTAGTTGTGCACCTCACATTATGATTTCAATCGTCAGTACCGAATGCGCACTTTACTTGAATTTTTTTTTAATTTTTTGCATAAATCTAGAATGATCAGCCATAGCATATTGAAATTTAGTGTTTGAACTTGTTGTAGCATCTACTATTTTTGTATGAATCGGCTGAGCCGGAAGTGCAGTTTATATGTATAACAGACATTCAGAATTTGCCGTATAAAACAATCAGTTTAATTGAAATGATAATGTAGGCAATGATAATCTGTTGTCAATTTTTTTATTTTGTTTGACATTATACATGTCAAAATATTATTAAAATTATATTAATTATAATCTGAAGTGAGAGAAAACTTTATTGAATAAATTTGTGTATATATTAAATGATGTACAAGTAAGTCACGTGATGTTCACGTCAGATTTTTTGTTCTCATTTCACAAGCACGTTGTTTTCGTTCGGCTGTTGTAAATGTTGTGCGTGGAAGGATTTATATTTACATCTATTTGGGACATTGTGTATTGCGTGTGTATAGTTTGTTGAACAATATAAGTATTATTTTCGGCTAACCTGAATATTGGAAATAGAATTACTCAACGAAAAAAACTTAATAAACTAACATCATTTAGAAATGAATAAATATATGTATATATATAAATTAAATATAATGAAGATATGAATATTTTGTTTTGTACCTGCCTTATTTTTAGAAGTAGGTTGATAACTGTTGATAGATTTTGCAATTTCTAAAATTTTCGACGTTCTTACAACTTTTTAAAATTTCTGGTGCATATAAAAGATAAAGCAAATCAAAATGGAAGGAAAGAAGTATTGGCATCTCTGAAATTACTAAATCATTTTCTAACCAATTTCTGTTATTTATTTATTGCATAATATGAAATCTAAATTAATTTCTGAGCTTACTTTGTGTGATAACTATATCAATATATATTCTTAATAGAACTTATTCAATAAAAACATTTGTAATTTCAGACAGTTTGAATTCAAAGTTTGTGACATTTTATAGTACACGCACAATAGTAGCTACCATACGGTGCAGAAAGTCTATTTCTGTCTCTGTTACTCACCCTGGCCTCACTTATTAGACACTATTTACCCTTAAACTTCCTTGGCTTCATTAGTCATTACTACTATACACTTAATCCTCCATGGTAAATTTTTGTATTTGAAATTTCAATCAATAAACACCATATTTTTTCATGAATTTTTGCTAAAATCATTCGGAATTATTATCTCATATATGTTTTTTATAAATACTAATTAAATAGCCGAATATAGAAGATGATTTATTGATTTGATTATAAGCTCATGTATAATATATACGTAGCCCACCAAATCTATCCTAACATCACTAGTTTGAAATTCTGCCACCGGATAGAGTATCGCTTTTCATTTCTTCTCTTGAGAATATAGTTCCAAAATTTACTACCAGTGTCAGGAAAAGATTTGAATTCAATCACACGTATGTACTTCTAAAAACTGCCGTACGGTAGCAGCATCTGTCAATAACACCAATTCGCAGAGCTCTTTCAAAGCATTAATTAGCAAACTAGAGGGTTAGGGAATAAATTTTTCAGGCAAAAGTTACATAACAGTTAGCACCCTACAATATTTATCTGAGAGATTCTCGTAGAGCTTATTATTTCCGAGAAACAATATGCTACTACCCTTAATTTGAGGGCGGAAAAAAAGTTTGATGAACATTCTTAATAGACCTTTCAGAGCTGCATATAGTTATGTGATTTAATTATGAATGATTCAAAGGTAAAAAGAAACAGATTAACATTTGAAGACTCATTTTCACAAAATTGTTTCTCAATTTCGAAAAGATAAGTATATTTTCACGTTAATTGGAACCTGCTGATTACGAATCTAATTGGAAAATTCTTTCATATAAAAAAACTAGGATGGAAAATTGAGATGAACATTCATTTCTTCCCTAGATAACACTGCTGTATACTCTAATTAGGGTCTGTAGAGCCCGAATATGTACTTAGAATCTTAATTGGACCTTTAGTTTTCGAGAGTATTAAAAATAAAAATTTGGTAAGTGAGTTCTTCCCAATGAGCCTAGTGCCTAGGATGGATCGAGTCAATCAAGGAATAATTTTGTGACTATAAAAAACGCTAAGAATGCTTTAATATTGAAAATTTTATTCTCAATTTTCTCGAAAACTAATGGTCCAAATCAAATTCTAAGTGCATATTTGAACTCTACACCCCCTAATTAGGGTGTACAGCAGTGTTATTTAAGGAAGACTTTTCAGGGTAAAGGAATCTCCCAATCTTCTTTCCAGATTCGTAATCAGGAGGTTCCATAGAACTTGAAAATATACTTTCCTTCTTGTAAAAGTGAGAATACAGATTAATTTTTAAGGGTAAATGTGTGAAAACTTCAAACTCAAATATCTTGGAGGACTCGCAAAATCCTTGCAAAACCAAGCTACCGAGATGCTACCATCGGGCGGCAGTACATACGTGTGATTGAATCGAGAATCATTAAATTATTTGATTACACGTATATAGTTCAGAAAGCTGTCACCAGGGGGCAGCACCTGTCAAAAATATCAATTAGCAATCATCTCTTTCATTTTGGAAAATATTAGTCCGTGGTGAATTTTGTGTGCTTTAAAAAACAAAAAATTGTATCTGGGTAGTAGGATTTGGAAGAGCAGATTCAAACTATTTAGGAAGGGTTTTTCTTGGTTCACTCGTGAACTATAGCCCTTGAGGCAATTTTAATTACATCATCGTACGCAGCTTTGAAAATGCTTTGAAAAAGATAGATAAAATTCCCTTCCAGTCCATGAATGAAGGATAGATATATATCTTGTAGGGCGTTGAAAGTTATGTAACTCTTATTTGAAACATTTGTCCCGGAACTTTCTGATTCTCGAGATGATTGCTAGTTAATCCCTTGAATTTTCACCTCGAGCTCTTCAAGATCCTACTATCCGGATAAAAATTTTGGATTTTCGAAGCCACAAAATTCACGAAGCGATATATTTTATGTTCGAAAAATCCAGAATTTGTATCCGGGTAATAGGATCTTGAAGAGCAAATTCAAGGGTTTTTAATAAGTATTTTTCTTGATTTACTCGTGAACTATAGCTTTTGGAGGAATTTCAATTACATCATCAAACGCAGCTTTAGAAGAGCTATCAAGAAAATGAATAAAATTTTCTTCCAGTCCTTGAACTAAGGGTAGTAGCACATCGTTTCTCGAATATTATAAGCCCTATAGAATTTTTTTTTTCCATATATCTTGTAGAGCGTTGGAAGATATGCAACTTTTAATTGGAATATTTGTCTCGAAACTTTTTGGTTCTCGAGATAATCGCTAGCTATTCACTCGAATTTTTGAGTTTGCTCTTCCAAATCCTACTACCCTGACACAAAATTTGGATTTCCGAAGCCAAAAATTTTTCGTAGTGATAGATTTAATGGGTGAAAAATCCAGAATTTGTATTAAGATAACAGGATCTTGAAGAGCAAATTCAAGGGTTCTTGGTACGTGTTTCTTGATTTACTCGTGAACCATAGTCTTTGGAGCAATTTCAATTACATCATCGTTCGCAGCTTTAAAAGCGCTTTGAAAAATATGATGGGAATTTTCTGCCAACCATTGAATTGGGAGTAGTAGCATATAATTTCTCAAAAACTATAAGCCCTAAAAAAAATTCTTTCATGTATATCTTGTAGGGCGTCAAAAGTCATGTAACTTTTATTTGAAACATCTGTCCCTAAACCTCATAATAATCGCTGATTGATTCCTTGAAATTTCTCTTCGTGCTCTTCAGGATCCTACTACCCGGAAACAAATTTTGGATTTTCGAAGGCACAAAATTCACGAAGCAATAAATTTGTTTGAGAAATCCAGAATTTGTATCCGGGTAGTAGAATCTTGAAGAGCAAATTCAAGGGTTTTTATTAAGAGTTTTTCCTGATTTACTCGTGAACTATAGCTTTTAGAGCAATTTTAATTACATCATTGTACGCAGCTTTAAAGGGGCTATCAAAAAAATAATCAGAATTTTCTTCCAGCCCTTGAACTAAGGGTAGTAGCACATTGTTTCCCGAAAATCATAAGCCCTAGAGAAACTTCTTTCCATATATCTTGTAGAACGTTAAAAGCTATGTAACTTTTATTTGAAGCATTTGTCTCAAAGTCCTTTGGTCCTTGGGATAATCGCTAATTAATACTGTGAAAGAGCTCTGGTAATTGGTGTTATCGACAGCTTTGGGAATTTCGTACGTGTGATTGACTTTAAATCCTTTCTCGACAGATGCTGTTACCTGGTGGTGAATTTTGGAACTAGATTCTTGAGAGAAGAAATGAAAAGCGGATATTTTTCAACATACAGCTTTTATTAATTCATAAATTGGCACAATTATACGCTAGATTACAGTACTATAATTATAAGAGTATAATATAATATTTATTAATTTATTCATATTTATTTCTTAAATTTGAATATACAAGCTTAGTTATTACTTTAGTTTTCATTTATCACAGAAAAAAAAATTAATATCTTATTATAGTGAATTGAACAGTAATTATATCTCGAAGTTTTTGGAATAACAGGAACAAGATGAATTTTGAACCCATATTTCGCCTTCTAGAAGCAGTTTCTTCGCTATTGCAACTGTAACAAAAAATAAAAAGGTCTAATAAAATTCATATAATTATTCAATTGTTAAAAATGTCATGAAGTCAAATGAATGATTTACTTACTTGAACTATGCCAGCAGCAGGGCAGAAGTGAGCCAATTTTTCTCCGAAGTTCTCTGGAATCTGGAAGCGGCAGGTAGCAGGAAAAAGATTAATTTTCTAGCCTCGTCTCGTCTCTGGGCATTGACTAAGGGGAAAGAGACAAAACTTCCTCCGAAAATTCTCCCGTAAGTGTCTAGGGAAACCCCAGCAAAACCTAGACAGAGGAGCGGCTCTTCGCTGCTGCATTTGTAACAGAAAAATATTAGAATCAAATCTAAATGATTGGGGAATGTTTAAGAATGATAAGAATCTACAGTAATCAGAATCTCACTTGAGCTCTGCAAACAGCGGACAAAATACATTCAGTGGACTTTCTTGAAAATTTTCGAAGTTCTCTGGAATCTGGTAACTGTTGGAGCTGCAGGCTTCGAGTTCCAGGACTCTAAATTTAAATTCGAATACTAGATAAACTATTCTAACAGTAGTTTGAAACAGTTATATAATGCGCAATATTATACTATCTAACTGATGATGCAATGATGTAACGATGATCCGGCAACCTGAAACAGAAACTTAAAACAAATTTTGGTGAATCACATTCAACAAAACCAATATTGAGAGTTGATTTTTGCAGCTGAGCTCATCCTCATCTCCTTTCACGATGTTCATTCCTTCGATGTCCATCCACCTCAACAGCTGGGCTCATCCTCAGCAAAGGATCTGAAAAAATACAAATTAATTAGGAGTCTGGGAAAAAGCAATACAAATTAGTTAAGAGAAAAATAGATTAGAACCTGAGAAACTACGTTTATTAGTCAACTTACTCCTTTTGTTAATTTGTTGGAGGTGATATTGATGAATTGAAGACGCTGCTGGAAGAGAGTTTTTATTAGTCACATTCATTCAACATTCGGTATTACACTACACCGCTTTGAACAAACAATTTTTTTTTGTGTGTACTCAAAATGTGAGCACGTATTCAGGATGGATGTAAGTATATGCAAAATAATTGGCTGCCATTTATTGAAATTCGTGCACGAGCTATGAATTTGAGTAATCAATATTGTAAGAGACAGTTAATAATTTCTTACATTACACTGCACAGAATATTTTTTGCGTATATTAGGAATTCCAGAAATCTCAAATCAAGTGTACGTACCTAGGATGGATGTGCGTATATGCAGAATAATTGACAGTCATAAGGCAGTAACATAATTATTGTTTCTTAAAAAGTATAAGCACTAGAGAAAATTATTTCCAATATATCTTGTGAGGCGTCAAATGTAATGTAACTTTAATTTGAAACATTTGTCCAAAAACCCTCTGGTTCTCGAGATAATCGCTAATTAATTCCTCGAATTTGCTCTTCAAGTTTCCACTATCTTAATACAAATTTTGGATTTTCGGAAGGTACAGAGTTCACGAAGCGATAAATTTTGTGTTTGAAAAATCCAGAATTTGAATTAGGATAGTAGGAACTTGAAAAGCAAATTGAAGGGTTTTTAATAAGTGTTTTTCTTGATTTACTCATGAACTATAGCCCTTAAAGCAAATTCAATCACATCACCATATACAGTTTCAAAAGAGCTATGAGAAACGTAAATAGACTTTTCTTCCAGCCCTTAAATGAAGGGTGATTTGTTTTTTGAAAACTATGAGCCCTAATAAAATTCTTTCGGTTATATCTTGTATGGCGATGCAAGTTAGGTAGTTTTTATTTGAATCATTTGTCCTTAACCTTCTGGATCTCACGATAATTACTTTACTAATCCTTTGAATTTGCTCTTCGAATTTCTACTATCCTTATAGAAAAATTTAATTTTGAGTGCACAAAATTCACAATGCGATAAATTTTGTGTTTGAGAATTCTAAAATTTGTATAGGGATAGCAGAAATTGAGAGAGCTTATTCAAGGATTTTTAATAAGAATCTTTCTTGATTTACTTCTGAACTATAGATCTTGAGGAAAACTAGTAGCATATCGTTTCTGAAAATCTATGAGCCCTAGAAAAAAATCTTTCGAATAAATCTTGTACGGTGTTGGAAGTTAGATAACTTTAATTTGAAATAGTAGTCCCTTAGCCCTCTTGTTCTCAAGATAATCGCTGATTAATCCCTTCAATTTGTTTTTTGTGATCATTTTAATTTGTAATAGACATATGTGAGCTTAAAACTCCTGTCATTTCAAATTATCAGTACCTATACACGATAGATGAGGTAGAGGACACGATAGATGTAGGTATATACAAAATCAATACCAACCACTAATCGTTATTGGTATAGGGGCTATGAATGAACAACCACAAGATAGACTTGTGATCATTGAAACATATTTCAGGTATACTACATACCGAAATGAATAATTTCATTTAAATAGTTCTCTAGTTTACTGGACATTTCCAACTAAACAAGAATTCTAAAAATATGACAAATCCATTCAGCACACAAAAAACAATTTATTTGGAATTTTTCTACAACAGTTCATGTTTGTTTTATAACAAATATCACAATAACAGAATTATGTACAGAAAATAAGGGAAATTAAATACAAAATAAATGCTAATGATTGGTAAGTGTATGATTAATCTGGAACACAATTATGGATACTGTATGAAAATTTAGATGTTGAGATACAATGTCTATTTTGTGGGATGATGTATTATACAATAACATTGAAATTCCATTGTTTTTTAGTAACGGTAATGTAACACTTAACATAAATTCTATGAGTTGGAGCTACACAATTATATCGGCAAAAGTTTTCCTTTGCTTGTATTGATTCACTTATCATTTTACATACTTTATTAAACTTTTTTTTCAACTGAGTTTAAATGTTAGAAAATGTACCAAAAGTATAGATATCTCCCAAATTCGACCTAATGATAAGAAATATTCTAAATATATTGGGGCAGGCAGTAATAAATTAATAAGTGCTATGATGAGAAATAAATGACAGGCATTGAAATTTATTTAAGGTAATGTAAAAACGAATTGAAATTTATAAGCGAAATCTCAAATTCTTGTTTAAAATAAAATAATAGTGCAGAATTCTTTCAAATTAGGATGATCCAAGGCGCATAGGTGTAATTTTTGTAATTGTCATGTCACACGGTGAACAAATACAATAATCAATTACTAAAATCCAGTTTGATAAAGAAATAATTATGGATATAAACAGAACACTAGTGAGAAAGAGAGATTGAGGAGAATCAGGGAGAAGTTATGACTGAGCGCGAGAGAGAAGAAAGAATATAGAACAGAGCCTGCTTTGCGCCCTAATTCGTCTATTTAAATTTCAACTTAGAAAATAGAACGCCATCTCACACCATCTCATTTCTATCCAATTTAAGTTTCAGTCCGGATATTTCCCTCCAAATTTTTACAATAAATGAATATGAAATATTTATGTCTGGAATACATAATATGGTACTGAAAATTATCATTATAAGTTAATTAAATAATTTTCAACTATTGAGTATGACACTGGAAAGTACATTACATGGTTATCTTGGAAAAGTTTCTGTTTGGTGATGGACGGTCTTTTTAAAAATGAAATATCACCATCAATATGAGTTTGGATTTATCTGAAAGATGAAATTTGCATATCTGATTATATTGAATACAAAAATTTTGTACTGTATTGCTCTTCTTGAATACTTTACATATATGACATGATAATGAATTTCAGAACCAATAGACTGTGGTCGTGGATTTTGATAATCTCCAAATTTTGTGCTGGGCATCTTCACATGTTTTTCGGACAAAGCACCTCGTCCAAGTAATACCCAACACAAGATTACACCTTGCCCCATCGACCACAGCTCAACAGGCCGACAGACCATTATTTGATCCAGTGATGAGCCAGCAATCTCTTTCCAAATATTATCTGTTCCAAACTCTGCCTGCGTGTATGTAAAATCACAAGTAATTCGATATAGGGTTGATGTGCCCGATATGTTATCGAAAGATAAGACTATTGTGGATGAGGTGTGAGGTTGTTCTGGTTAGCACACAATGGATGACACTGAAGTACAGTCGACATTGACGGGGGTGTGTTGCGGATATGGAGGTCTTGCTCGTTGTCTACAGAAAATAGTAGCAGTGTGTTCCCTTAGTCTCGACAAACATAATACCGTGATCAAGCCAAAATAAGCAATTCCACTCAATATAACAGAGCTATGTATATGTACTATTATAATTACGCGTGTGAACATTTTTACCATACCTATACTTATACGTATGATTTTTTTTTAGTAATTATGTATTTAGTTGGCTTCTTTTGAACGAATACTTGATAAGCGATCTCGTATTTTTATCTCAATCATAATTATCGTTAATAATCATCATTAGCGAAATGGTCCATTAAATAATTATACAATGATATGTATGTTTATATTTAATATTTTTTCATAGCGTCTCATCTTGAATATTCAAATATACAAATGCACTCTTCACGTAGCAGTCTGTGTGTGCACATAGTTTGCATTACAAATAGAAATGTAAGAATTTTTGTAGAAAAATGCGAACAAAAAAGACCGACGACATACTTACAAGTACCTATTTAGTTTTTCTTATTTTTTTGCTATTTTATTTTCAAGTTTTAGTCCTTAAAGTTATCATAACAAACTCTCAAGAATCTTCAATATTCCGATTAACAATAATTTTTGTAAATAGGCATAATATTGTGTATTTTTAACAATGTGCTCGCTAACATTAGAATTTATACTACATTTCGTGCGCCTTACATGAGTGATGGTAGCGTGAGAACGATTAGTTTCCATTGGGAAAAAATGGAAAATGGTGTGAATGTGGACTGCAGAGATTCTGTATTTAATAGTTTGTGCTGTGTTCGCACACTGCACGCAGACTGAAAACAGAGATCATGTCACGAGTAGGTACTTGAAAATGAGACTTATGTTACCAGAGTTATCGTAACGTTAACGTAATTATATGTAGTGGTGCAAGTGCTACTAAAAGCACCACTTGCGATATTGATTCGCGAGGCAGTATCGCTCATCGTCGAACATTTAATGACAGTTATCATTTTAGATGGGAAGACGTTTTACGATTGTACAATATTATTAAATTTAGTCATCATTCAGTGACACATTGATAAAAACATATATGTATATAATAATCACTATGATGCATCAACATGTCAAGCACTTCACTCAGAGGATAATTATCTACAGATCATCAGGATATGGTACATCACATGCGCATCACGATCAACAGTCAACTTTCAGGTTCAGGCACACACTTGGACAGATACAATGAGCAGTGGTATTGCTGCGCAGAACAACTTCTGGATTTCGCTATTATTCAATGTATAATATATAATATAGTTCATTTATTTATTTTATTTCATTTACCTAGATGATCTTATTGCTAAGATTTTATACGATTAGGTGAGATACCTTAACCTTAACACACTATCGTTTTGGTTGACAGTCAACATTGACATTTACACTATCGTCAACACTACGAGGATAGATCTCTTACAGTTATACAAATTTGTTAATTTATTGACTAATAGTAATCATTGTAAAAGGATATGTATTGTTACTTGTGCTTGCTTTATATACTGAGATTGCTCAATGTCAAGACATTAGTACAAAGGGCGTACAATGATGTAAAAGTCGTGTGATGAGCGACGCCAGCGTCACTGCAAGGGCTGCACTTTGAGCCTGCACTCTACAAGAGGAGCTTGCCTCCAGCTGATTGATCTCCACCTCTGCCATCTTGAAAATGGATAGCAGTAGATGCGAGTTGAAGTCGGAGTGTTGCGAGTTTATTTTCTCGCTAATGGTCTCCAGCAGGGATGCGCAGTGCTCCTACGAATCAATGTGGATTAATCAATCAATAAGTATTCATTTGCAGCAATCTACTACTTCTAGTATATTATTATGAAATGATTAACCAAATTAGCAGCAAAACGTATCAGTGATTGAATTAATTTTCTTCCAAATACTTTTGTCAGTGTGCAAAATTTGATTGAGATGAGACCATCGTTTTGAAAAATTTGGTCGAGATGCAACTGCTAGTACTGGAAAAAACTATGAACTTTGGTGAAATAGTGATTGACAAAATTTGATTGTAATGCAACCATCAGTTCTAAAACAAGAGCTTCCTCCTGATAACCATTAGCTATCATTTTCATCTCAATTCAAATTTTCTGTACATGATTGTTACATTCACAAAATTTTGTTGGGATGCAAATTCTTCGGAAAAAAGCTTCGATTCAGATAAACTAGCAATAATATCATTATGCTATTTAATTCAATGCTGATATATGCAATTTTAATGAAATGGTTAAACCTGAAATCAGTTATTTTGGTGCAGTGAATGATTTTACTAAGACAGCACCAATCGTCCATATTTGACGACTGAAGTACATGCGTGACCTATAAGCAGATGGTGTAGTTTGAAATGATTTTTAATGGTGAGATCTAGATTTATTATTAGCATATTCAAGCACTCTCTGTTAGCTTGATTCGATAGCAGTATTTGGAAATCGATAGACTAAGTTTCTTATATTCCGTCAATTTTATCGCATACTAGAAATGTATCATCTCAGTTACTGACCCTTTCAATATGTTGAAAAAATCTACATTTTTGTTAATCACGTTTAAACCGTGAAAATAACAGTATCGTTCAGTGAATAAGTTTACCGATGGTTTTTCTTACATAGATTCTGAACTAGCTTAGTTAAATAAATTAGGAGTAAGCTATCTCCTGAAATTGTTTGTACAGAGAAAATATAGTGAATAAAACATTATTCCAAAGTTATTAATTAATTGGAATCATTTTTGAGGAAAAATTTTGGTCAAAGCTATAATCAGTAGTCCGTGGTGAGTCAGTAATCAGATTTAACATTCAAATATTTGTCTTCGTATCGAAAAACTCTAGCCAAAAAAGAGTCAGTATTGACGTATAAGATCCTTCAATAGTTTTTCATACGACAAAATCCGAGACACCCATAAAAAATAAATCACATCACAAACAAACTCATCATGATCAAAATGTGGAATACATCATTTGGCTCTAATTTCCTTCGAGAGGAAATAGTGGAGCTCAATGGGTGATTATTTTAATATACAGGGTGTTGAAAAAAGGTGAAATTTTTTATGAGGATTGGGGGTGCTTCAAGAAGAGTACATTTCTAGTGCCACTGGTGGACATGAAATTTCTAATTAAGCTAATAAATGAGTATTTTAACCACTTAATTAATGTTGAATAACAAATTAATTATTTCATTCTATAACCACTTTTGATTGTGAATTAGCACATCACAATGTATATGCCTTTAGATTTTTTTACTTTTTTTCTCAACACCCTGTATATTAGAAACGCTTTGTATATCATTAGTCAATATGGTATATGATTTCAGTCTAATGATGTACAGAATATTGAAATATATTCTGATTCTATGTACCAAAATTTATTCATGTAGTCTTGCAGGTCTATTTGAGAATGGCTCCTCGACTTATGGACATCGAAGTGGAAAGTTACTCCAACAGTAGTATTTCTGTAATAAGCAACCGAATTTTTCGAAAAATTTCAGTACTTGCATCCAAAAAGCTCCAAGTTAGTGTGTATCTCAAACGGTGGTCACATTTCTCACCCCGAAATCAGTTTGTCAATCTCCAGACTTGATATGTATCTGATCCTTAACTTTCTTGTTTCAATTTTGATCAGGGATATCCAAGGATCAAAATGTGTTACAGTTTGACTTTTTCAGTCATAAAAAATTTAACAGCAAAGAAGAATTTTCAGTAAGATTTGTCTGTGAAATAACATGATACAGAAAGGAAGAAAAGGAAGCACATAATAGCCACAAATTGTGCACACGTTGTATTGTGCTTGTTGTATTTTCCTTCGTAAGTAGTAAATCAAGATAGAGTAATGAAAGAAGTAAAATCGAAAACTTGCAACTTGAATAAGCAGCTTTGCATTCATGACCCACCGGAGACACTTCTATCAAGAAAACCAGAATATACTCTACTAAAGCGCAGGGAGCGAACAAGCGTAGCTTCCTTGCCATGCACTTAAATGTGTTTTTGTTGCTAACGCTAGAACTTAAAGGTTATTTAACCGGTTCACACGGAATTTTGCATGAACACAGAACTCGAGCTGATGCAGATCGACACAAAGCCCAATTTTTTAAATTTTGATCCATGTCCCAGAATATTTGAGGTTGAAAATGATTTGAGGCTTCATCCTATTCACTTTGCTCCATGATAACTGCATATCTGGAGTGAAAAATTTTACAACTGAGTTCTGTGACTTCGCTCGCTATTGAGCTTTGAATCGCGTAAGTCGTGCGTAACGCAACAGAAAAAAATCGAACAACGCAAGTATGTCCCTAGAACTGTATCAATTTCCAGCACCAACGACGTTTGAAATCCCTAAAGTGCCGTGATCAGTTTGAGTTGAGCAACGTAAATTGTTCACTCAAACTTGCGGATTCATTGCACGTTGTGCTTCAGTTCAAGATTTGGAAATCACCCAATTGTATGATATTCCAGCCCAAACTCCTGCATTTGATTGATATTTATTTGATCACTTAGAAGCTACATATCATTTGCGAAAGCATATATTTAATAGGTGCATGAAGATTTGAGTAAACTTGTTATTAGTTCAACCGAAAATAACAACAAAATATCATCATGATATAAACGCATTGAACTTCATGAAAATATCATTCAAGCTTTATTTTGTCGACGGAATGTGTATCCAAAATTGTTTACTAATGCATCAAGACCAATCGATGATGAACTTTGATTGTGAGGAGTCATGCGCGTAAAATATTTGGAAATACATTAATTCATGAAATGACTGGGCTGGTGAACTGAATATGTTGATTAGTTAATTCAGTTGATGATCACTGATGGATTAATGACTAGTTTAATATCTTTCTATCTATAATTTGTAATTATACCTTTTCCCTGAGGAGTAAAGTTGCAGGAGACACCTCATTACTTTCTATATCTCCTGATAATTTTGCTATTAGAATCACGTTTTCCTTCGTGATATTGAATAAAGATAGCGTGCACAACGTCTGTAACAATCAATTGTTATTAACAATATAAAATACTATTTTAGATAAGATTCACCTCGTTGTCCGCTTCTCGATTCAAAAATTCTTGGAGTGATTCAACTGCGTCATGGACACTTAAATTACTATGGGGCTTCAGTAATGTTTCGTCTCTCTCACTGTAGCCAAGGAACAGAAATACACCCTGTGGTAGACTGTAATCACCTGAAAAAAAGCTACATTTAGAACTTATCTCAGAAATTGGATAAACGATGACTTTTAGAAAATCTAATTACATCTTGATTTCACAAAATATTGCAACTCATAGTTCTGTCGTTAGGTTTCTTGAGAAAGTGGGATATGTGTACATGTTATACGAGGATAGTGCAAAAAATATCCGGATCACAGACTTGCAACAACAGCTTCAGCAAATTTTTACTTTCGCACTTTGCACTTTCTATATCACTTGATGGTAAATGAATCATTCACATATTTCCTCTATTCCTCATGCAGCAAACATTTTAATTTTCATTTATGACACCGGGAACGTGTACCTATCATCCTATCTAAATCAGAATTGGGAAGTATTCATACGTCTGAAGATTGAGAAGGTCCAATAACTATTTGTACTATTAAAACAATCACACTCTTCCCTAATAAATGATTTACATCGTAATTCGAATTTTTAGCGATGTATTTTCTTGAGTGAAACGAGCTTGGAATCACATTTTTAATTGCAGTGTGATGGAGAGAATCATAATTGATTTATTGATACTTCCATATGAAATTCCTATCGCTATTAATTTTTTAAAGGGATGTTCCATAATTTCTAAATAGTGTCAAGCAAATTCCTAGTGTTGTACGACGACTAACCTATAGGTCACAAATATGTTCTGGTGTAGTCCAATCAATGTGAGACTAAAATGTCGGAATGACAAGAATTGATTTCAGTTCTTTGTTTTGGGAACTTAAGAGGTGGCCATACTAAAACTCCTGAAGCCCACGAAGTCTGGCAGGAAAGAGAGAGAACGGACAAAGTCCTATTTTTTGATATTTCATTTCATTCTCGATAGCGGTCAGATGTCGAAAGCATAATATACAGAATCAAAAAGCAATTAATCTCGTATTGGAAGATCCGTACATTTTTTGTTCTATTTGTCATAATGTAAGGGATATAGGCTCATCAAAACTTCTAATTTAAGAAAGAAAAATCACATTCAATTCCAATTATTCATTGTTTTTATCATATAAATATCCTTTTTCCAGATATTATAGTGTACTTAAACTAGATGTAACATTTTTCCTGAGGAATAAATATTATATAACAAGAAATTGCAATACTCAGTTTTGTCATGTATTTCAGAGATGGACAAAAATATTAGTTCCTCCAGTTCTTGGTCAATTGAGCACAAAATATTAAATATACTCACTTTACAGAAAATTTCTATTCTCTACAACTCCCTTACATACAACTATCATATAAAATAAGTAGCAAATAAGATTTGAAAAAAAAAACCAGGAAAAACGTGGGGAGTTTTTTTAATTAGCAATTTTGATGACTATATATCCAATACGGAAAAAAAAGTATGAGATCATTCTTGTGAAAAGTTTAGTGTTCCTCAATTTCTTATTTGGTGCTTTCGACGGGTCTGACTGCTTTCAAGATACAATAAAAAATGAGAAAAATCATACTTCCCACAACTAGACAAATCCTAAAGTCAATTCTTGTTGATCCGTCATTTTTGGACTATTGTAAGATCCATTAGTTCAAGTAAAACGAGACTGTTGAATATACATTGCACTGAATGTAAGTTACATGGATTAGATGTTCACAAAAGAAGTGTAGAAATATCAAACCCAACAGAAAAAATATGGAATGACTGTCAAAAACTGTACCAAAATTATTACATGATTGTTGATTTAGTTTATTCAGGTAATTCTATTTGTGAGAATCTTTTCGCCTGGAATGTGGAGAATATGTGAAGTGTATAAAAATATAGTTATTCTGGTTACATTCAAGTGGGATCTTTTTAGGAGTTGCGGACAAATATAAATATATTACGTTCATTTTAATTCAATTGCCGCTCACATTTCGCGGTAGTATTTTGCATAATTCTGTTTATACATCTATTTTTAGAGCCGCGTTTACGATTATATGCGGCGTTATGTAGACGTTAGAATGAAGTGTTTTGCGATACAGTGAGTGTGCACATTTTTTCATGAACTCATCACTAGGCAACTGAAGAAGTAAAACCTCAGAGACATGTTGCTTAAATGTTCTCAAAGTCACATTTATTTACTGTTAGCCATCTATCACTATGATCAATCAAAAAAATAGTATGTATTAATTTTGTCTGATGATGGAACAACATAGAAGATTTCTCAAGAAGCTAATACAACGTTGAATTTTGTTGGTTAGTAAACAGAAGAAAAAAGGAAAATTGTAACTCATTAGCTATTCTCAGTAGTGTCAAAGAGAACAAAACCATAATTTTATACTATGTATCTATTTTATTATCGTAATGGTTTTTATAAGCCAAAGTTTTTCCAGGTAACAATGGTCGAGGTTCAACATTGTATGCTCTAAGATTAAAATATTAAGTTTTGAAATAGATAGTAGGATATAAAATTGGGTAATATATACAAGTATGTGAAATTAGCTATTATGACACCAGATGAAATGATTTAGAAGCTAGCCAAATGAGTCGATACTTTTTTAAAGACTTTAACTCCCTTACATTCACAATTGTTGGGAAAACAGCAAGGGGACATAAAACGCAAGTTGACATTTGGATTACAGAAATGGTATAATAAACGGATTGGAGAAACATGTTGCGCACAGTGCTACTTACATGAATTGATAGAACAATTATTACAAGTCACCAAACTTGAATGTCATGCGTTTATATAGTGGTACAGTTTAAATGCGGTAACGCGATGTTTGAACCACCAAGTTTATAGTAGCTATAGGCAATGACACATATTTTGAGGTGGATTTGGTAATTTAATATTGAAAAAATATGAAATGCCATACATTTTGATTGAATGTAATATAAATGTGTATATTATTAGGTTTTGGAATAGGTAAATTAACTCTGAATGATTGATTGTGGAGTTCATAGCTACGTTATCGGGTCAAAATAATACATAATAAAATAAATCTATGGTAATGAACAAACAGGGACGAAAATGTCAAATAGTTGGTACAATATAGATTAGTTTCACTATATATTTATTATTTCTCGAATTTAATTATTTTATCATTATTCTGACTTAACATTATCAAAGCATATACAATATTTGGAATTAATGTTCAGTAATTTTTTGTCATGAGCATGAGTATAAATATGTATTATCAGACCAAAATGTGATAAAAGTCGTCCGAAAACATCATTAACATGAATTTAATGAAACTAATAAAAAAAGGTGGCAGGATGAATTGAACAGAGTTGATATACGAATTGTATGTTATAATTTTCAATATGACAATTGCTCGGTTGTAGTTTTTGTGATCTTGGAAATGTCTCTAACTTCGTATCTTGAGTTATTTCCAGTGTCAAAATAATTTTTCAGTTTAATGATATTAGGAGAGCTCCTCTCATAATTATTTATTACTTATATATGTATAATAACAGGATTTATTGGAACACGCTGTTTCTAAACTAGACAGAATATTGAAGTACATGCACTTTTCTTACCTGGAGTTGGTTTCATACAGATGAATCTTCCCGAATAACAAAGACATCTTCCTCGAAACGCCTGATATGCGGGGGCTGCGTGGTTGTACAATGCAAATTCCGTTTTACACGGAGTTCTATCAACGCATATTTCGTTGCAAACTAACGATTCACCCACACCGCAGTGGCAGATGTCCGAACATTCTACCTCGTCTTCATGGTACATCTACGACCATGAAAAACATTCTTATCATAACTTATAAATGGAACAAGATCGGTGAAATGAGAACTATTGATATTGAAAAATCGTTGGTACAATTAATTAATTATTATGTGATGCAAAGATGATTGATAGGGTTCTATTGATGAACAATTAACAGAAAAAAGCCCACTAAATTTGATTGAAATTTACGACTTGTAGTGTGGGTCCATACGAGAACAGACCAATAAGTGGAGACGCACGTAATTTTTTGGAGACAAGTTTAGGTTATGATAAATATTTGCATTAAATTCGAAATGGTTTACTTTTTTGATTACTTGTAAAATGTTGTGACCTCTTGTATCGTTCTATCTAATTGGTGTATCAGAAAAAGAATAAGAATGAAAAAAGTCTTAATGTCATAAAAAAAAGATGTTTCCAATTGTTATCTTCTCAATCTTTGAATAACATTCAGATAACGGTTTTAATGAATTTGTATTTCCATTATGTATTTTATAAGAGATTACCTCCTTCAATGGAGCAGGTACTAACTATTCTAGAATATAGTGATAGACTACTACAATCTTATGTGCAAATCAATCAATCTATGGCTACTTGGTAAGTGAAAGATTTCTGAGAATATCTTAGTGATAATTTCGTGGTCTTAGAAATTTGAGATATCTGAATGCTTCACAAAAAATTTAAATTTTGGAATAAGGTTTTACAACATCATCCTAAGTCAGGCGGCAACTGTAGACACGTGTTTCACTGTTATTGGAGAATACTTTAAAGTACAATCAGTATTGCTCAGATAATGGGACTTGTGCGCCAGATTCAATAAATAGTATGCATGGTAATTTTGAGCATGGCACTCGGGCGTTCAATATGATCGTTCGTTGTGAGATCTATTACACAGATCAATAATCCGATTGAGAATGAAAGTCGACTATTAGGTCCTAATTTATAGGTGGTCTTCAGAAATGTTTCGAATAAGAATCATTTTTGAGTTATTTGACTAAGGAAAACTTCAGAGATCACTGTTTTTCTACATTTAGATTGAATAACATGAGAAAGATGATAAAAGGGAGGATGATAAATTCAGACTTTAGTCCAGTATTGGGCCGAAGTCGTCTGATTATAATGAGCTAACAATTGCAAATATTTTTACAATAAGATCAAAGTAATATTGTTTCATCGTGACTTTCATAGAGTTTTACTAAACATTTGCAAAATAAAGGAAAAATATGGTTGGAAAGAATATTTATTATTTTGATTTTATACGTTCTTACCCGTTTGGTGTTCCCTTCAGGAATGTATTGATTACTCTGATGTGGTCTTTGAAAAACACAGAACCCTGTAATAAAACAATATCAATATTATCGCATATATCGAAGATATTAGAATTCACGCATATTATTCAAGCCAAATTTATTGCATTGGCTATATAATGCGAGAGTTGGAAAACTACCAAGTATGTTTGCGTCATAATGGTTTGAATATCATGAAGTTCCATGTATACTGTTGTATTTATAAATGATGAATACATACTTAATTAGTTTCCTTCAATTCAATAACTAGGTTTGAAAATAAAAATTGGTCCCTTATGAACAGAGCTGACTCTTACTTGGTGGTACTGTGGTAGTTGTCGTTGTTGTAATTGTTGTGGTAGGTGGAAGTCGAATAGTTGTAATTTCTCTAGTAGTATGTAAAGTTGTAGGGATTGTATTTACTGTGGCTTGTGCCAGCGTCGTACTGGTAGTCGTTCGCCAATCCAACGTTGTTCTAGTGGTAGCAGGTGTTGGGGGAGTCGTTGTTTGCATCTGTTCCGTGCGGTTCATATGGTAGTTTTTCTGGGATTCAACTGGAAATAAGTAGAAAGATGCAAGAAAATTATTGGATATTTTTTCTGAGACCTGTAGACAACTTTAGATTCTGTAGAAAAGTTTGAAAAATGTTGTCAGTAGCTACTATGTAAGCCTATTTTCATATAGATAATTTATCTATGTTTGCGAATCATGGCTGCTCACAGAGAGCGGTAGGAATAACTAAGAGATATATAAAATACGAATTGTTATATGCAAAATAAATGAAACAGATGTCGTGAGAATGGTGGAAGCTCTTGGAAAAAAGGATGACAACAGGAAAGTGCGGACAGTGAGAACATCAAAAATCGGGAAAAAGACAAATCAAGGGAAGAGATCGTGAGAGCGAGATCGAAGAAGCAAAAAAACGGGTGAGAACCAAAACAAATAAACATTTGCGCGAGATTGGGCAATCAAATCTTTCCATCCAAAAGATAAAATGAATATAAACTTCACCCTGAGAGAAAGATGTCCCGAATGTAACGATTGCGGCGTTTCACCTATGAGTATTTTTGGTATTGACTGTAATTAACTGCATACACAATATCTCTAGTATCAACAAAAGGATCTGTATCTATGACATCGTAAATCCACAAACTCATTTTATAGTACTCTAACCAAACACATCATTAAGACGGAGCATATTTTTGACATTGACAACGTGGGAATCATTGTAAATAAAAAACAATAACATGAAGCTCGCTTCTGCAAGAAATTTAGAAATGTCAACTTATGTAGTTATATCTCTTCCGGTCCATTTATAGCTTTTTGAAATTTTTCAATCTGTAATCGAGCTTGGTGATCCTTTGTCAAGTTTGTACATTAAATAAGAATTCGGGCATCTTGGCTACTAAATGGAGAAGTTTTGATCAGTTAAATATATTGACATATTTCACGTAATGCAGTACATATTTGATTATAGGGGCTTCTAAATTCATCATGTACAGTGAAACTACAGCATAATAGAATATGGATGGAGAACTTATTGAAAATAGTACGTAAACTTGAAACTTGATGATGTCTGACAATTTTAATAGTCACAGAAAACATTTACCTACTGATTTTAAACATCTCAAAGAGTATTTAAACACAGTGTACTCAAAGAACAATCAGCACGTTACTTTATGTCAGAATAGTTTCTGGAACATTATGTACCTATAATGACGTTAACTCGATATTGATTTAGTTTGTTTTTCCGATTTCCAGAATGAATTTCATGATAATGATTATTGATAACGTTTTGTGTCGGATGTTGCTTCTTGTGCTATGACTTAAGAATTATTCCTATGAATGACCTTTTTAATTTACTATATTGAAAATAGTGCTGTGTGTTACAATAGAATGAAAAACTTGTAATTAATTGAAGCTAATATTGAGTTCAATTTACATGTCTCTAAAGACGACAGCATAACGTGAATTATAAAAGTTATCATTCTGAGACAGGTTTCATGAACGAATACCAAAATATTGACAATAACAGGGTAAAAACAGATTGGAAAGCTCACGTACCTACGCAAGGGTTAACCCAAAGTAATCTTTGCCATCCAAGACAGTCATAAAGTTGAGCAAGATCTGTGCCCTTACAAGCACACGTGGTGCGCAACTCCGTGCCAAGGATGCCCAGCATAGCCGTTCGACACTCTGCAGGCGGCCCTGCGCATTTCTTCGTCACGCTGTCCACAGCACACGATTGCTCATAGTGCTCCAACCGGCCCCTGAAATCATCATAATAACAGTAATTAATGCATCCCGCTTATTCGCTTCGTGCTTTATTTATTTCCCTATGGACGTAGAGCTGTTCTCCCAAGTCTCATTCCTAGTTGAGATACTGTCATATAATTTCCGGACAAATTAAGATAGATAGAATTGAATATAATAAAATAGGACAAATCTTGATACGTGGATAATATTAGCTAAGCATAGACGTAAAGGTCCATGGGAGAGTACAAGAGAACTTGAAGCATGATAAGAGAGGCGAACTGAATGTTATAGTTGTAACCGGAGAATGTACTAGTGATAACTGATGTGTTGGAAGATGAGTCAATATGAAATGAGTCTTTTCAAAATAGAAAAAAACGCACCTGCACTCGCTGTCTTCTCTGCACGTTTCAGCAAGTGAGTGACAAGTTGGTGTAGGGGCTCCTTCAACGCGTTGTGCACACACAGGGTGCAGTTTCTCTTGAGCTAGCATGCAGGGATCCTGCTTGTTGTCCGTTTTCTTACACAAACAAAATGCGATCTCCAGACTCCAAGAAAGATCCGGACGACGATAGAAGGCCTGCAGCGCCTCCATACAAGAGTTGCGATTGCAACGCGACATGTCGCAATGGTGTAGCACCGGATGCAATGCCATGCGACAGCTATAGTTGTTGTTGCAATTGTTGAGTGCCAAATGACACGTGCTCTGAAACACGAGCTTCGTTAGCTCGTGGTTACCGGAGCGGTCGTCCACGTTGCCTAGAACAAACAAGGCTTGCGTGAACAACAATTTTCAGAGAGGACGCGCTGGCGATCGCAATTATAAGTATACGCGACGACGCGTTTGCTGCGTGCTCGTGTGCCAGCACGTACGCACATTCGCACGCAAGCAGAGTTCGTTAGAGAAGTAGGTAATTATGTTTACTGTACGCGGGAATCCGGCACAGCGGATTAAGAGTGCTTGTATATCTGAGACTCGCTTTGTATAACTCGTCACTGGCGTATCGTATCCGTATATGAAATAATGAAATACGTGCTTGTTGCTTGAACCCCAGAAAGGTAAATCCATGCAAATCAATGAATCTACGTGCCTTAATAACAAATGTAGGGGTATCCAGGTGCATCAAACCTGTGCACAGTCATCCCAATTTAAAATAGATAAATGCCTAAAAACTAGTACACGTCAACGAATACCGGTCGCCGGTCGGCGGTCGGACGTTGGATTCGGATTTGGATCCGTGTGCCGGCGAGGGTGTCAAGGACTTAAGGTTTAAAAGGTCTGACAGGACTTGACTGAATTGAAACTGGCAACTGGCTGCATCATAACATCAGTAGCCAGCATTCTATACCTACTTGTGTGAACCTTTCTGTGACCCTGGTGGTGATGCGAGGACGGCTTGGGATCGAGCTCCTCGTCGTACTGGGAGACGTTGTTGGGCCCGTGGACGTGGGATAGCCTGTTCTTTAACATGGTAACGCTTATGTGATCCTTGAGTATGGCTGCGTGAATGTCCTCACTATCCGCGTCAACTAGCGGGTTCTCTACCTGAGACTCAGTGCCAATGCCTAGCCCGTAGTCAAATGAAGCAGACGCATTTTCCGCCGGCGAAATCACTTTAACTGAAACGACGGCCCAATCAGTTGGTTCTGTATGGTACCCGGTTACCCGGTTAACGTTTACGATGAACGGTGAACGATGTACCGTACTGAAAGTTGCTGCGCTATATAGCTTGCGACGCCGTCGCTGGCCGAAATATTGACAAAAAGCACGAGAAGCGCGCACACGTCCGCAAATACAAAAATTATACAACACACACTCACTCAATACTATAAACATAGTAGATAGAATCATACAAATAAACAAACAAACAACATATTGATAAATACATACGTACAGAACACCTACATATTATTTTTATTCTCATACGATTTAACGAACAAAACATACTACGCAATAATAACACAACAGTCAAACGCAGAGCAACAAATATGGAAAAAGCTTCATTTACATACGCGAGAAACGTACGCGATGAGCTTGACTCAACGACCTGCTACTACAGAAGGAAATTTCTGAACGTACAACTGAACTGATGAGTAATTTTGGGCACAACAAAGTTAGAGATGGGGTTAGCAGTATAAATGCCATAAACGGACAAATAGACAAGTGGTTGGCGTCTCACCCTGGCCGGACTCGGGCGGCACTGCAGCCGGCAACCGTAAAGAGTCGTCGATCGTCTCCTCTACGGACACCTGGATATCGTTATCATGGGCAGAGCCCGTGCGGTGCGTGCGATATGCATGGGTGCCGGAGGCGTGAGCAGTGCCAGGCATTCGCGGTCTCGAAGTAGGGGGAAACAGGAAATAGGGATATAGGTTAGTTGGCGGAAACCAGAAGTTTCTGAAATAACCCTGTTCAGGATCGTAGGGGTACAGTGCAGAATCAGTGCCGGACAGATCAAAGGAAAACGGAAGAATGTCTGAAACATATAAATCAAACAGGAACTAAACGTGCTAGTGTGCATTTGTGTAATATAGGTATTGTGTTAAGTGCGTTCGTGCTACGATCAGTGAACTAGTGCCGGATAGTGGCAGGTGCGTCAGTGTCGTGCACAGCAGTCAACGAGAATGGTGCATTATTAGTGATAGTTAGTTAGTGGCTTGTGACGTAGCGTGAGGTGAGGTAGCACACCTGGTGGCTTACACTTGACGCCTCTGACTCGATATATCTATTCTACCAAGTGATACGCGTCTGTGTCATCAACTAGTGAAAGTGTACATGGTCCGTGGTCAGTGATATTTTGTGTGAGCACGTCTCTATGTAGTTAACATAAATACAATACTGATTTCTGGATAGCTCTTAGAAATTCACTTAATCTGTCTTAATGTTCTTGTATTTATGTTTCTTTCAATTGAGACTAAAGAACGGAGCTGAAATAAGAACACGATGTCGTGAGAACATCGCATTTTATTGACGAGGCATTACGCTTTATACTATCTCCTCAGCACCTCTGCAACTTCACAGTACCAAATTCCTACTGACATTGTCGTTCGACAGTTGTACAAAATACTTCAATTGCATCTTCAAAGCCTCATGTGCTTGCTGAAGAGATTGTTGGAAGTAGAAAGCCAGAGCACATTCACCCCGATGAGAGCATACGTTGAATGTAGAGCAGGTGATGTGGTGACGCATGTTGGAAAGATTTCTACTAGGAATAGTTCCAGTAAGTGAGCTCTGTAAATAGTCTCTATGAGAGACTGAACACTGGAAATCTATGATCCAAGGAGTCTTGTTTGATATTTGAGTTTATAGAGTCTGCTTACATATCGAAGAAAAAACAGACATTTGTCTTGTAGTGTGACGAGTTCGTGTCCGATGACGTGTCATGTGCGTGTTTCAGTTTCAGTAATGTAGAATTGGATAGACGGTCGTCTGGTGTCGCGTACAGAGTGTCACACTTACCTACACACGGATTGTGGTTTACTAAGCTGAAAATGCGGTCACAACGGCGTTTCATATGGTTGTTTGGGCAAATGCAGCCAAACATTGGCGACAGTCGGAGATTTGTCCAAGACTCGTGGCACAAATCTCTGCAAGAAAGAGAATCAAATTAATATAGCATTATTGCGCTCATCCACAATGAACGGAGCAAACCTGTCGTCCATCCGACATTTTCCTTCACGAACTTTGCAATTTGATTTGAAATCTTCGTACAACTTCATACATTTTCTCTCCTGCTGACAGACTGATAATGCGTGATTACATGTGGGTAGAGCATCCACAGGATATGGATCTTTCTCTGGAAATACAATTCAAAGACTTCATTCGAATGGATTTGATCAAAGGAAAATAATCAAGTTTTTTTTTTTCAAACTGAGCATCATATCTGATTGTAGGTTGTATACACGATCAGAAATTTCGAATTTCGGATGTTTGATGCACTATTAGTGTCAATATTATGTTATTCATTCTAGAGGTATTTCGAACGCTGTGCACTATGCTGTATGTTCGATCGTAAAAGCAAGCAGACGCCGCTACTGTTCAACTATGTCTACGCCGGAAAGACCCCGACTTTGGTTCGCCGACTGTCCGCTATTTATGGCAACGAATTCCCATTGGAAGTGTCTTCAATTAAACGTTCGCTTTTAAAATATTACCGTTCCGGATCCCGACAAACGAATTAAGCCGGAAAAGAATCATTCCATCGGATTTGCAAGCGTCGGGCGACGTGACGCGCACGCATGTACGCGTGACTCCAGAAGTTAGAGAGCGGGCATCGTGACAAGATAAGATTCGCAATATTCTTACGGTTTTCACTGCACAGCATTACAATGGAGAATAGCCTTGAAGATAACAATACATTTTGATTTCATCCAATCTGTTACATCATATTGCTTTACTCAAAATGTATGCTTGGATATGTAGTTCAACATGTACCCTGTTCTGTGAAGTACAGTCGTATTTCAATGTTCATAGATGATGGCATTGATATGCAATACATCACCATTACATTCAAATATATAATTTAAATTCGGATTGGTGTACGTGATATAGAAAGTCTAGAAATTAATATAAACCGTTTCAGAATGTGGAATATATGTACTTATAATGTAAAACACATACGGCTAATGTTGGACATCTAAAATCATAAGTTGTTCCTTGACCGATCAATTTCTAGTTGGGTAGTCAGCTATCGTCATGAAAGTTCAATTCAGACGCTGGACACGGATTGGTAAAACTTGCGGACAACGATCAGCATTTGTTCAGAAGAAATGGAGCAGAAGTTTTTCATAATCATAATACGTTCAAGTTTGGCGACTAAACGGCAGGAAAGTGACTTATTGTCTGGTTGGCTTTAACCTACTAAGAATACGAGCACTCCGAATAAGGTATCTGTTACAATAAGAACACGAGAGCGATCGGTCGGATGCTACACGTAATCATTGTTAATTATCGAAACAATTACTGTTCGATTACAGTTGGAATTAACTTGCAGAAATATAGCCTACCGTTTGTCTAAACGGTGCAAGAGCTTGCAATTCTGTAGAACATCGAGCAGAGACTAGCGTAATGAGGAAATCCATCCACGAATACACAATCACAATCAGTAAACAGTACCTACTCAAGATTGCTGAATTGTAATTTCGCCAGGCCGCTGATGCAGCTACCGAAATCTACATTCTGTCTATCTGTGTTTCGAGTGAATGGAAAAAATTCGTTTTGGCAGACTGACGTGCTGAATTTGATTTTAAAGAATAGAGAGGTCTCACATCATCCGATTTACAAATTTTACATTACATCATCGCATGAAAATGCGGAGACGGATGAAAAGGATTTCAAACTATTGAAATGTTAGTTGGTGAACATACCTTTCTTCAGTACGAATACACAAGGATGATCGAACAGGAAATCCCTGAAGGAGTTGCACTCTGGATCAACGTGGGGCTCTCGGCACAGGCAGGTTGGCTTAAAGAATGGAAAAGCTTGCAACGTCCTCAGGGCAGCCTGGCACTTCGTCACAGTAACCGTCGAACATGCCACTGAAACATAAAACAAAATAGTTTGATTCTTTTGCTTTGATCTGACCTATTGCCAATGCACACTTTTTCATTTATTGTAGTAAAAATTTTCCTGGACACATTTCTCAGCCAATTTTAATGTGGAGCATAAAACTAGTATCTCATATCGCGACGAATAATATTCCTCTATTATTTTACTATCTTATGAATAAAATAAGAAGAAAAGACCACTTTTATAATTGCGGTCACCAGATGTGAAAACTTTCTGTATAAACACTTACATTCCACGTACACTTTCAGGACGAGAAAATTCAAATCTCGAGGACGCACACAGTGAGAGAAGAAAATATCAGATAGGAGAGTGCGATATATTTATTATGTTCACTTCTAAACTTGCAAAGGCTTACTACTGCTCCTATAAATCATGTTTATTCACATTTTAAGACCTATATACCCAAATTCAAAGCCGTTTCAAAGTTTTTGTATTTAAATTTAGAACATCAATATTTGTTACACTAAGCTCCAAGTCATCGGCATAGTATTTTGCAAATTGTACAAATGAGATCACAACGAGACTATTATTTCATGTGTATACCCCCTCCATAAAATGGAATGAAATCTGGAGGTTTTTCTTCTGGAATGAAACAATTTTACACCAATCCCGTTCCAATATCTACATTTATGCCTATGTTTAGTAACATCAGTTGGAAAACGTGGAAAAATTATTGCTCCTTCAGGAATTCAATCACAGCCACCTTATATAGAATCTCAACGAATGTCAAGAAAAGCTTTGAGAGACACTTAATGCCTACACATAGTGACGTGAAAACCCGAGGGCACAGAGTGTAACGCAAAGAAATGATTTAGTTAGGCATGAAGAATGAGTAGTTTAGATAGCTCCAAGCGCCTATGGATCTGTACGATGTGACCCGAGCACACGAGTGTCTTCTGAAGCTCTAGAGTCTATAAGAGTAGCTCTTGTTAGCACGAAACAATGACGCCTGTGACATCTCGAGTTTGTGGAGAAGCAGGTGACCAAAGAAGAACAGGTCCAAGGACCATGCAGCTCATCTTCCACAATATCGAATGATGACAATTAAAATAGTCACATTCTAGCTTTTTCCGCTGAGCAATTAACATGCAATGTTCTATTTTTTATTGAGAACACATCACATTAAGATTATTTGCACCATTACGCACCAAATGTTTATATGCATTACAAATTTACAAATTAGAGCAATTGAATTTAGATGTTAAAGAGAATTACAAAATATTACTTCGGAAACCGTTTGGTTACTTGTTCTGTTATCAAATTTCTGAAACTTTCCAAGATTAAGTTAAAGTTAGATTAATTTTGCTAATTTAACTTTACTTTCTGATGAAGTCAAGATCTTGGGAGTACCAGGAAGAAAAAATATGCAGGAGACAAGCTCTGGTCTTTGAATCAATTACATGAAATTAACTGGAGAATCAATTTGCTATATGCATAGAATTTCACGTGATAATCAAATAGAGAACAAAGTGAGCACAAAATTTTTGCTACAAGATTGATTATTGGTATTATATTGAAGGTTTGTGGAATTTATGTAAGCTTCTGCATTTGATTGTTCCAAAAATATAGAGAGTAACAATACAACAGTTTCACAAGTTACAGTTTTTGTACATTATTATTATTCATTGACATTGTCAATTTTTCATGTATAACTTTATATTTCCTATTCTTAGATCCTATATACATCCACACTAACACACATTTAGGCAAATCGTTCTATGTTTTTTACTTCTTCCATTTCAACTCACATTTTGATTCATAAAAAAAGAATCTGCAGTGTTTTCTTGATACTATTTGAACTCAATTGTTGTATTTAGGAAGAATTGACAATGAATTGGTGTATCTTTTCATTCATGTATTCAGGCTCTAAATCATATTGTACTGGTTGTTTGATTTCAAGTGAGCTAAGGTCGTTTATAATAAATATACCAGTTCCAAGGGATGCGAGATTACTTGTATCTGTATTGACAGGGCCAGATTTAATAATGTAGGAGCCTTGGGGCAACGAAGAAGTTAAAGGTTCTTATCTATTTTTGACCCAAAATCAAATAAGATCGGTATACATGCTTCTGGTCCGTATTCATAATTTAATACCATCTTCGTACTAGTCTAGCAAGCCTTAGAGAGTCGGACTTGTGACCGCAAGGTTTGAAGAAACCTACCACTTTAGCTGCATTATTGTAGATATCACTGCTGCAGATCTATTTTTCTGCATGCCATCTATAAACTCAATTTTCATTGCCTTGCGATTTACAAGTCCGACTATCTGAAGCTTGCTAGGCTGTGCTGAAGAATCCCAATAAGGACGGAACACGTGTCTATAGCTGCCGTTCTATTCTGGATAATGGTGTAAAAACCGACTCCTGAATTTGTTATTCTGTGAGACAATCAGGTTCTTATTTTTAACAATTCATCAAATTTTGCTTCACGGACATTTCTTCAATAAAATATATGTAAAATGCAGAGACGCTGGGTATGCAAGTGGGTGGATTGTTGCTTTTTGTATAAGAGATGGTTTTGGAATAATTAAACTTATACAATTTGACCAAAAGGTGTATATTTAGTTATCAAATATCTGGCGTAGTACGATTGATTGATATGCGAACATCATTTAAGGAGGTGGTGTGGCAGTTACCAAAAGATTTTCACAATATTGTCCCAAATTTATTCTGATAGTCTGTAATTAGTTATCACTTATACTGTCACGGTGAATGGGGCCTAATTCAAAAGACGAAAGACAATCATGTAGGCTCAATGATTTTTTTTGCCTGGGATATTAATTGAGTGTTTTGTCGAATGAATTGTTTGGTTGTTAGACTACATCAGAAATTAATATTTTAACAACGTTCCGACGTGATTAGTTGACAAAAAGTATAGCTTCGGTTTCTATGAGACTCCTTCCTATATCCAAATGGCGAATACGTGGTCTGTCTGTCAAAATCCTTTAGGTGAAATAAAATATGTAAACTCTGCTACCGATCCTTCAATCCCTTGAAAATCCTCCTGCTTTAACGTGAAGTATCAATACGGCATTCAAGTCAAAAGTAACTAGGATAAGCATACATTCCACACTTCAGAATACCATTTTAAGAAGTAGGACCATATTATCAATACCAATGAATGAACAATGATTTTTTTTTTTTTAAAGATGCAAATATAGTGAACACGGAACTTTGAGTGACAGATTTTTGGGACTTTTGCAACTACTGAGCATGATGAGAAATATATTAACTGAATTTGACTACGCGCTCATGCGTAAATATTCATGATGATATCATAACTTCGGGAAATCTAGCATTCTAACAGTATGTGAGATAGTTAATGTAACAAAAACAATTTCTTGCAATGAAATTGCTCAAAACTACCTTCCTGAGTGTGAGAAGATTATATAAAAATATGCTTTTCATTTGCAGCCGTTACATTTAAAACCGTAGGAATGATAACTTCTGCTAAGCGTGTAATAAAAAGCAATGCAAACCGTTGTGCTGCTTTGCCACTGTCGCCATCTTTGTGCAGTATTATGTTACTTCAGGGAATACAATATTAAACAACTTTATGATATAAAAACAACAATTCTATCAATGTGAATCGTGATATTAATTGCGAACTACAATCCAGCAGATAGGTTTCTGTGGCAGTGCATCTGACAATATGTCTTATCATACAGAACAAAAATAAGTTATGAAACTTAAGTTAATTATTCAGATATCAATTTATCTAATGGAATCGAACTACTCATAGACTTAGGAAATCATGAGAGGATTGAAATGGAATAAAGAAAAAACAAGCATTAGTCTTTATTAAAACTAAGATTGATTGTAATTAAGGAAAGTACTTCCAAGATAAATCCTCTCAGTTTTGTTTTTGTTCTATCTGTATCTATTATTTTTTCTCCTGATGTTTCTGCAAAAGTTCTGTTTAAAGAAAAAATGCAAATCTAAATATAATTTCCTAGAATTATATAATGTGAATAAATTTTTCCACAAAATGGATCATATTATATTTGGAGAGCAGGTATAGAGAACAATGTTTGGAATGTCTTCCTTATCACATAGTTTGATTGAATCAAGAAACGTGGGAATCTCTAGGAATTACTGTTTAATAAATAAAACAAATTAGTGTTCTTTTCGAATCCAAAACTTATTTTTTACTCTAGTTTTTGGTGTGTTCTTGTTGAATTCTAAATGCTGTGATCAAGCCTTGATATTCATTTGTGATACGACAGCTTTAGAAAAGCTGAGGCCACTTGTTTCATTACCAAATAATCTTGATAGATTGCAAGTCTTAATTAACGACGATCATCAAAGAGAACCAGAACTACTTTTGGAGTATCTTGTAGATAGGGCTGGATACTCTGAAAAATAATTCAGCCTGAGCTAATCTAGTTCAACTAATCAAAATGTTGATCAGCCATATAAGTGCTATGATTGCATTGTATAACAAACAACAATTAAACATATTTGAAGAAATATTGAAAAAAAATATTTTAAATGTAGCATACAGAGTAACTTATAGTAAATTATGAAATATTGGCCAAATGTGTCACTCTATCGATAAAAAGTTCATGATACAAAGATCGTAAATATGCATTTTACCATTGAATAAAAGAACGATCATTTCACAGGTTTCATTGTTGGTCAAGAATACAAATACTCATCCCATGACAATTCCAGAGTTTCACAAATAGTCGACTAAGGACTACGAATAGATTCTCTGGTCCACTTAAGAGAATCGAAGATCTGCGAATAATTGGAAATCCATTCTTAATGAACAGATAGATGTGATTTTTTGCATTTGTTCCGTCTGAAATAGCCCAAGTGATGTCATCATCTTCATCTGATAATAACTAAATGGACGCAATGACCTCATACTTCCAGTATTTACATCTTATCACATATCTTTTTACAGAAACTTTTGCCAAATTCGAATCTGGTATGAGATAATTGCTAGAGAACATAGCTCAAGTATAATTATGACAGATTTTATAGAATATATCTTCCTATAAGTGATTCATCCACTTAGTAGTAGACAATTGCGTTGCTGTGCACACATGTGTATCAAGAAAATACCAAAATCGTTGTCATGTTAGATATGCGGCTGTTAGAAAATCCGGGTCTGCCAAGAATAAAGTGGATTTCTGTCATCAGAGTGAAACACGAGTGCAAGTGGTTCACGCACACAAGTACACAACTTCATCAAGCGACAAGGCGACTGGCGTCGTTGGGAAGAGACACGCACTCTAAGGTACTATCACCCTCGACCCGTTCTCTTTTCTGCTCGTTGTCTGCTAGATTAACCCAGGGATACCCTAATCGGTTACTTATTAGGATAAATACGCCTCCTAAGACGCCCAGACTATAACTAGTACAAATTGTGATAGTATTAGAACCAGTCAGAAAAATTTACAGCTTCGCAGCAATTTTTTCAGGAATGTGAATCTCGCGAGTTATAAACGGATCTCGCTCTTCCATTTGCCTGAACATGACAGCTACATTTTACCTACACTGATAGTTTTATTGATTCAAAATGAAAGAATATTTTTGCGCTACCAGGTATTCATGATTATCTAGATTTCACTGATTTGAGAGCTCGTTCAGAAGACTGGGGCATAAGGTACTAGAGCTTCCATGATAATTAACACCTACGCGATGACTTTTTAAGGGGGCTGCACTTGGATATAGTAGAGCAACTCGTTTTTCCGTCTGACTGAATATAACAATCACAGCTGATATTCGAGTCAACTGTAGTTATGACGTAAATTAAAAGGTTTGCTGATGATAGAATCGTACTGATTATTGAGAACTTTAATATTTGTGTGTCATTTGATAATGCTTATTGATGATAATTTGAGAGTTTGTTGAAAGACAACTCCAATATATTCAGTTACAAAATTTCTTATTGCTGAAGTAAATACACTATAGAATTTAATCCTCAGCTGAATTAGAATTTAGAAGAGTTGGTAGCTGAACACGACTGGAATCCATTCTAGTTCTAACATCTATTGAGTATTTTGCCATATGTATCCATAAATATCCGGTTTCTGATTCTCAGTCAAGAATAATGCTAAGAATTCTATATTTTATTTGTAACATCCTGGTTCACAGTTGGAATCAATTCGTGTCAAATTGAATAGTATTATACATTGATAGGCTAGGCTCATATATCATTGTAGAGTTAGTCCTTTGGAAGACTCTTCGTCATACTGAGCATATGATATTTCCATTGAATTCTGGTTAGAGGAATCACAGAGATTTTCATAACAATAATATAACAACTAAGTGTTCAACAGACGATGATAAATATACAGCCTGTATTTGATGTTATCTACGATAACAACTATTGAATATATTCTATGATTATAAATTGCTGCCCACTCGAAAGCCTCCACTTCTAGACTGAAAACTTACCTATTCATCTTTTATTATAATCTGAGAATGATAAAATGTGAGACGGATATCAGTTTACTTATTCACGAAAACTAAGTGAAAAGAGCCCTCATTTATTTTTAATTAAATAAATTAATCAAGTTTATCCATTGGAGTCAAATGAAGAATGATTCAACAAAGCTAAGCGAGATATAGAAATTCGAGAGATGAATTTAAAACAAATCATCTGACTAGAAGTTTTTATAAGATCTATCAAGCTACCAGTGAATAACGCCGCGTTTGAAGGATCCGCAAACAAATGAAAAGATATGTTTGATTAGTTATCATATTCGTCGCCCGAGATAAACTGTCATAGTTGTTTATCCAAACAATAGACTAGAAGATAAGATTTAATTAAGAACTCTGTTGAAATTGGCACAGACACTTTTTGCTTTATTCTCAAAGACTACCATTCTGTAGGAAAGTGACAGGAAATCTTTTTTGTTGCATAATACTTTCATTTCAAGTATAGGAGTTCATGTTGATGTTTTCAATTTCTAGATCTACTTCTACGATTTCGAAGTGATCTAACGTTTGGTCGAGCTATCATCAACTTAGATAACTCGTAATTTATACATGCATATATTTATTCTGTAATCCTCAATGTTCGAAGCTGACAAGCTTAAAATCAGTAAGCCCAATAGTTAAATGCTCCTCCAACGTGGTACAAAGCATAAGCTGTCCAACTCCACAAACCAAATCTTGGTGTCCTGTTGGTTATGTATAAGCGACATTATTTGAACTTTAAACAAACTGGTCAATTACCGTAAAGATGAATGCTGCATTTCCGCATTCGTGGAACTTCTCCGGGGTGATAAGGGGTTTACCGCGGCTGTTTAACACTCGGATCGCGCAACCAGAAAACTAAAATGACCTCATTCATGAAAATCGCCGGTGAAATATTGCCTCCGTTTCAATGCGGATCGATACAAAATACTTCCGTCGGCATCTGAGAGGGGCGCGGACTGCAGCTAAGACGTAATGCCGGCGTGAATTTTCAATTCGTTCTAGTTCTTCTCTTTAATGCGTTCGTGATTCTACAATCTACTTCTACAGGATCGCAGCGATGCCATCACCATTAGCACTGGACGGTGCTTCAAATGTGCGACGTACCTAGGATATCAAATCTGGCAATAGCATAAATTGACAGGCTAAAAATGGAACAGTCATTTATTCGCTTAGTCCTCTAACTTCTTCATGAATTTGAATCTCTTTTCCAACAAATCCAAATAATTGATCAGAATCTACATGAAATTTGGATATTTTTGATGTGTAAGAGCGGCATTACAGCAGGTATTATAGCGCAAGTCAATGCAAGTGCGTCATTCATCAATATTTATAACTATCTACAACAGATTTGATTGTGAGCTAGGCGCTTTCTCAATATTCGTCCATTGACGTCCAGAGCATTGCACTTATGAGTGATTTGTCACCGAATGAATGTGAACACCAGTGTTGGACCATGGTTATGAAACGGTAAAGTGTCAAGGAATACAATGGAAATGGGGTTCCTCCTATAGTATGTCAATATAAGTGGGAATATGCGTTAAGACATTTGCCTGTACGATAAACATATCAAACTTGTATTTCAAACTTAAGGACTACTGCTGTAGTACGCATGCTATTGAACCTGGATACCTATTCACTTGGGATGATATCTTAATGACGTCAAATTACCTTCCACCGCTAATGGATCTGTCGGTACCTTGTTCAGCAAATTTTACTTGCTCAAATTTCTATATAATATATTTATGTTGGTACACCCACAATTTTAAAATTTTTCAGGTAATAGTATTATAGTAATTATTCATATTCAACAACATTTATTAATTGAAAATAAGTTATTAATATTCTAACTACTGCGTTCTTATAAGAAGAAACCTTCCAAAGTACGAAAAAATATACTTAAAAATGGACCTTTAAATGAAGTGTCTCACACGGGCCTTAGCCATTAAAATCCTAGGACCTCGAGTATGCGCAAATCAGCACTAGCTCCTTTGATTATGAGAGAAGTATGTTATAATGAACAAATTTTATTTTAAGGCGAGTATCGGCATTCGATACAGGTTGATCACAAGTGATTCACTGTGCTCTCTTGTTGAATTTTTTCTGTTTGTATCGTTGTGGGAATAAATTACTGTTGATAGATCATTCCAGTCTAACAAATTGAATTAATGACTGTCAAATTAGGAGAATTACTCAATGCTGCAATCAATACTTCCATTTTTATTTGTAAGTACAAGATATGACCAGGATATGTACATCTGTGTTGTACCAACTTCAACGATCAATCAATTATGATCAACCTAAATATGCTGTATGAGTATTGAAATTGATAAGAAATTATTCTACCTGAAGTAGGAGTAGGAAGTTTTCAATCACTTTTATTAATTCAAGTATTCCTACATTGAGCCTGAGACATATTTATCTGCGTTTTAAATTAAGGATCTTATGTTTTGTTCGGAATTTCTTACGTTTCATAATTCATGATTCTGTGCCTTAGATAATTTGAGACCTAAATCAAAGTGTTCATCTGTCGATACGTCTTCTGCGAAATATAGAGTTGAGTGTTAGATATTTAGCGTCTGACTTTGTATTTGAACTTGGTATTCTAGGATTATGACATTGTGAAATATTGATATTCCAAAATTTTTAATAAAGAATCATATATCAATGTCTCATTATTTCGTACCTTGAAAAAAGTATTCAAGGACAGAATGTTTAGGGTTCAATGATTGGGACGTCCGTCTATAATTCAAGGGAGTATTCAAAGAAATTCTGTCAAAGTGCTAGCCAAATTCCGCTCTTCCTTTTTAAGGTGGCAAACCACTGTAAATCTGAACATGATACAAATTTGAAGTTTGCCAATTATAACCAATTCATATGATAATTGTCATGGAATAACTTCTATCAATGATTTGTTAATCCATCTCAGTTTTTATGTGAGGATTTCAATCATTTAACTGGAAGCCTGATTATGGAATATAACTCAATTCACTGACAGAAGATAACATAACCTTTCCAAACCTCTTTCTAATTATTGCTCACTTCAAATCCAATTTAGAGAGAAGTAATTCCCTGGAATTACCTCCCTAATCCAAAATTATTCCAACAGAACTCTCACACAATTCATATAAAAAGTATGTTTTCCATAAATTTTTTATGATTTTCTCATGAATATTATATCATTTATGAAATTTTGCTGCACAAAACTACGTTCGAGAGTTTAAAATCATTTGAATAATTTTGTTTGGTTCGGTGTTACACTCCAGAGATACTATACATTTCTAACACAAAAATAAAATAAAGCAGTGATACATTTTTATAAATATCTCTCAGCCATTCTAGCTAAATTCAGTGAGAGAATGGTTGGTGATTACTTGCGTAATAGCGAGCATACAACTGTAATGTAAGCCGGAAACCTGAAACCATTGCTTTCTGTTACAAAGTGGACGCGGCTTTGACTGTAATATGAATCTTTTTGAGCTACGATTCTATTTATTTCAGAGAATAAATATTCACATAGAATTGCAATTGCGATAGTAACTGCGCAATATTTCTTACAACTTGATGAATTTGTTCGCTATATAATATTATTGGATTGAACAATTTCAGTCCAAGAATTACTGCAATGAGTGACAAATGATGAAGTTTTTTGATAAGCGATATTATGGGCTATTATCGACAGTACGGCAGTGTGGTAATGTTGTGATTGATAGAGTGAAGCACGTTTTACAAATTGAATGGTCGACTCCAACTTTGAAATTAAGAAAAGTGTTAAAGGTGATGATTAAAAGAGAATTTGAGCAAATAAATTAGTGATAACGTTTACAAAAAGTCTATTGGGCCAGAAAATTTCTCAATATTACATTATCGAAGAGCAAATCGAAATCTCTAAGAATGTCCACTGGAGCAAAAAGAACAACAGATGGAAGAAGAAGAAACCTTGATTGATCACGGCTAGTTGCAGCTTCATGCAAACAAGTCCTGAGACTAGGGCTGTAATTCTAGACGCAAAGTCATTGGAAGTAGAAGCAAAAGAAAAGTAAAATTCAGATAAAACTAAGAGATCCGAATTTCGAGAAGTTTTGTAGGCACAGGTTGTTCAAGTGAGCTTATCTGCTGTCCACTAATATCGTGGGTTCGTATTCTATCCATTTATTGATTATTTGTGTGTGTTCAGTATACAATAGCAATATATGTATGAGTCACAGACATGCATGATTACTAATATTTTGATATATTAATAATGCGAACAAAGTACTAGAGACATCAACGACGGAATAGAAAAAATGGGAAAAGTTTTTTAGCCATTAAAACAGCCTAACAAGAAGATGAGAATATTCAATGTCATTTATACTAAAATTTTGACTCAAGGATGTTAATGTAGTTGTAAATAGACGTTTTTGATTTAAATTCTGTATATTTAATTTTATTTTTGACGTTTCGACTCTCTAACCGCAAGTCTTCATCAGAAAAAATGATACAAAAATAAACAAGGCAAGAAGGTATCTAGATAATTAGAAATTAAAAATTGGAAATATACAGATAACTAGATGTGAACTCGTGGATTCCACATTTAGTGCAAAAAGAACAAAATTCCTCTGGCATTTACCCAAAGTCTGAGAAAAAACCACGTAAAAACCTCAACAGAGGAATCAACGATATGAGTCTTGACAATTATTAAAGAGAAAAATATTTAATTGATATAACACATTAGGACGATGTCCCGTTTCTGCAACGCACACAGTTCCAAGGTCCAAATATGTCATAAAAAAATTTTTAACAGAAAAACTGAATTTCAATAATCTACATCTATAGGAATATAACAAAAACAAGTGTCAAGACAAATATTTCACAAATCAGGTATAACTATTGCAAATGAATAAAATAATATGAGTCTTGACAATTATTATAGTCAAAAAAGAAAGAATTAATATAACATACGAGGACGATGTCCCGTTCTTGCGGACGCACACAGTTCCAAAGTCCAAACATGTCATAAAAATTTTTTTACAAAACTGAATTTCAATTATATACATGAACGTAATAAAAATAAAAATCAAGACAAATATTTTACAAACTATGTATGCATATTATTGATTATTGAAAGCCAAACATTTGCCAACTCAAAATTATCAGTATGGTTGAAATTATTCGGATCTTTAATTATTTCAATCGCTTCCCTGACCAATCTACCATGAATGGATGAGCATCTTGCAATTACTTTTGTTTCTTCGAACTTGATGTCGTGCAAAAACTCAATGGCATGATCAGCAACCGAAGACTTATCTGGGTGATTGAGTCTTATGCATCTTCTATGCTCAGCAATGCGAGTATTTACAGTTCGGCCCGTCTGTCCAACGTAGACTTTCCCACAGGTACAGGGGATCTTATAAATTCCCGAAGATTGTAAAGGCATCATGTCCTTGACAGGTCTCAAAAACTGCTTGATTTTTGTGACAGGAGCGAAGGAAACTTTGAAATTATGTCGAGACAAGATCCTTCCGATCTTCTCTGAAACATTACTGACATAGGGTAAAGAAACGTAATTTTTACTCACGCCATTATCCGCAACGGTAGTATTGTTAGATTTTGGTCGAAGTGTTTTCCTAATGGAATGATGAGAAGAACCATTTTTCTGGAAAATTACTTCTAGATTATTAATCTCTTCATCAAGTTTATCAGGGTGGCAGATATCATTGGCCCTTTGGAAAAGACATTTAATTGTTCCATACTTCTGTGAAGGATGGTGATGTGATTCTGCATGAATATATTGGTTTGTGTGTGTTGGCTTCCTATAAACAGTGTGTAGTAGTCTACCATCATTGGTTCGCTCTAGATTCACATCAAGAAAAGGCAATGAGCCATTACGTTCTAGCTCCGATGTAAAAGACATTTACTGATTTACATTTATTTGTAGATTGGTCAGGGAAGCGATTGAAATAATTAAAGATCCGAATAATTCCAACCATACTGATGGTTTTGAGTTGGCAGATGTTCGGCTTCCAATAATCAATAATAGACATACATAATTTGTAAAATATTTGTCTTGATTTTAATTTTTTTTTTTTCTTGCGTTCATGTACATAATTGTATATCAGTTTTGTAAAAAAAATTTTTATGACATGTTTGGACTTTGGAACTGTGTGCGTCCGCAAGAACGGGACATCGTCCTTGTATGTTATATTAATTCATTCATTTTTGACTATAATAATTGTCAAGACTCATACTATTTTATTCATTTGTAATAGTTATTCCTGATTTGTGAAATATTTGTCTTGACACTTGTTTTTGTTATATTCCATGTAAATGTAGATTATTGAAATTCAGTTTTTCTGTTAAAAATTTTTTTATGACATGTTTGGACCTTGGAACTGTGTGCGTTGCAGAAACGGGACATCGTCCTAATGTGTTATATCAATTAAATCTTTTTCTCTTTAATAATTGTCAAGACTCATATCGTTGATTCCTCTGTTGAGGTTTTTACGTGGTTTTTCCTCAGACTTTGGGTAAATGCCAGAGGAATTTTGTTTATTTTTGCACTAAATGTGGAATCCACGTATTCACATCTAGTTATCTGTATATTTTCAATTTTTAATTTCCAATTATCTAGATACCTTCTTGCCTTGTTTATTTTTGTATCATTTTTTCTGATGAAGACTTTCGGTTAGAGAGTCGAAACGTCAAAAATAAAATTAAATATACAGAATTCAAATCAAAAAAGTCTATTTATTATGATATAATTCTGAAAGTATGTATAGATCATTAATGTAGTTGATTACAAGAGGAATGAAAACAGAAGCACTGGCGTAAGAGATGAAATATTTCAATGGAGTCAAAGATATGATTATGAAAGACAAAATTTAAGATCAAAACATTCAAGATGGTCTAAATGGTATGCCAATTTCAAGAGTTTGTTGAGCGGAGGAAGTTGTATAGGTTGGATATTTGGGAGGAAAGGTTACCAAGAGAATGGTGTAATGGTCTGAATGGTATGCCAATTTCAAGAGTTTGTTGAGCGGAGGAAGTTATATAGATTGAATATTTGGAAGGAAAGGTTAACAAGGGAATGGTGTAAGAATAAAGAGGACTGAAAGACACATGGGACAGTGCAAGGAAAAACAGAGCAACAAAAGGTACAAAAAGTTGAAATACTAGCAGAAAATGGACTGGAAAAAAATCATGTGCTATCAAAGCGAAATTCCAAAATCTTGTATGAAAAGTTAACAGTCCAAAAAGTTCTATCAACAGAGTGTTATACAAATTTTTTCTCTAAGATTCATTATTTCCATATTGCACTGAACTCATTCTCTTTTTTAAGATTCCATTCGAATGTTATTCCTAAATACATAAGATAATCAACTATTTTACAATAGTAGGTAGCAACGTACAGAGCTTTATGTGTGAAAAGTAATAATGTTGCTGCATCTTTACTGATGCGAATGTGAGTTCTTTTGTTTGTTTGGGTTGTTTTTCACGATTTCACGCGTGAAGTACTCAACCTATCATCTTGAAATTTTGTATACATATTTTACACTTTGGTGTAGTTAGTATAGGATATTTAATTTTCAAGTGAAATTCTATTTGGGATGTTTATGAAAGATAAAGGTGTACGAAAAAGAGACTACAGCACACCAACCGTCACGTTGCTCACTGCATCTTCAGATTGCACGCGCTTCAAAACCAAAATACAAAGTTTCACTTTTACCGTGTATGTACTCACACTCGAATTTTTTCAAATTGAATTGTTTAGAATATAAAATAGAATATTTTCAATCATTTGTTGGGCACTTATACACAAGTAGTGTTCATATGATTCCTCTATAACGTTGGGTACCTTTAACAGTAGGCCGCTGTGCGAACAAAACAAGCTCGGTCAACTGTAAGCTGCCGTGCTAGCGAAACGAGCTTGGTCAACCGTAGGCTGCCTGCGAGCGAAACGAGCTCGGTTAATTGTAAACTGCCGTGCAGACGAAGCGAGCTCGGTCAACGTTAAGACATTATTATATTTTTTACAGAAAGCGAGCTCGGTTAACTGTAAGCTGTCAGGCAAGCGAGCTTGATCAACGTCAAGACGTAATTATATTTTTTTGCATGGATCCCAAAAGGTACATTCTTATGTGTGCTGAGCCGCGGGTAACTGCTAGTAGTCAGTAATAGACGGAAGAATATGATAAAGAGATGCAAATGGTATTTGGCTCCAGGATCAGGTTTGATTTTAATCATTGCTGGACCAGGTCACCTAAATTAGAGCTCTATTATTTTATCCGAATATTGCTGGTGACCATTGCAGATACAAAAAGGCGCAGTTTTCTCACTGGAATTCACTTTAATTTTTTGCACTTTCGATGAACCAGTCTTGATTTTCTGAGCCTTGATTAGGACTAGAACTATTCCGTTGAATATGGTTCCATTTAAACTAGTTGTGTCATCCTCAAATTGAGGTCATATAACTTGACCGGATATCTGGTTATTCGATGCAAGCTCAACTAAACACCCATAGAATCACTATCTGTAGCATCTTTATTATGATGTACCGTTATCAATAGACCATAGGCCCAATTATTACGCATTCAATAAAAGTTGGTGAGAGTAAATTACCGGATTGATTCAATTTTACTCAAAATGTGACGCTCCAATGCTGTTGACGGTTCAATTAACAAATGTATCTGTAGCAGATTTTTGAAAAAAATTAATAGATCTGTTTTAACTACATCTGATCATTCGGTGCCAGGCAGTCATGAAGTGACAACATGCATGGATATAAAATTTTCACCTAACTAATGTTATTCATTGAGATTCATGATTGAGGTTCATTGAAGATGGGAAAAAAAAACAAATTCGTAGATATGCCGACTGTGAGTCACCACATATACTACGAACTACATGTGGGAATGTTTGAATACTTGCGGTTCTATTTTTCCTACGGGAAGTTAAGGGACGTATAACTGTTTGAAATTGTACCTAGATTGATTCTAAGTTTCCTAAAGTTCAACGTAGCGTTAACATAATGGTTCTTGCTTTTCTCGGATAATTTGCAGACTATAATCCTTGATGGACAAAAGTTGATAAAGGTTCCTACAGATCAATACTGTCAGTTATTGAATCTGAATCACGTACAGGTTATCTAAGCAAATCTCTGTTTGCTCTTGTGATTTCGGTCATTTGTAAACTGTGCGCGGTAAGATATGATGTTTTCAATAGCTCTGCTTGAAGTTGATGTTGAAGAATCTTACAGAATATTTAATCCCTGCTATCTGAACGTTAATTTGTGTTTTTATTAGTAGATATCATCAATTATAGAGTCTTTGGAATAATGAATATAAATTGTAACCTGAACATCAAAAGACAAAGAGAAGCATATGGATATTCCTTATTCCATCCGCTTGCACCTCGATATTATACTAAATTTCTTGTTTTCCTCAAATCACATTTATTCTTGACTTTATTTATATATGACGCTTCACTCGTCAATTACACTTTTATATTATATCTGTTTATCCCTCTATTTAATTAATTATCACAGAAACACAGATAAAGCTTTGAATTAACGTGGAAAATAGAGAAAACAACTGTTATGAAATTTATTGGTCAGTTCATAAAAACTGCAATATGCTCAAGAGCAAACAATATTCTCTGAAATGAGCATATTGTTTTCGCTAATTACTTGACAAAAAAAACCTGGACGTGACTCAGAGAACAAAAGAAAATTTACAGCTTTTTCGGATATTCATGTGGAAAATTGAAGAATGTTAAGAATTATTTCAAAAAAATAATTTCTCGACAAGTGACGATTTTTTTTATACATCTCACCCCACTTACTATTGATAACTTATATTGTGGATTACTCGATGAAAGTATCACAATTCTCATCTTTTCCGATATAAATCCATATTTATATAATTCAGATGGTCCAACGTTGTTGCAAAGGATCAGTTCTCCCAAATTTTCTTCGCTTTGAATTAATTTGACACCCTTGAGATAAAGTCGAAGAAGTTGAAGAGTTGGGGAAGTATATTATTTTTATATTACGTTAGAAATGTTCATAATTTTACCAAATATTCTTCAACTTTATATACACTACGTTGAGCTTTTGAATGTCGTTCGCTTACGCTTTTGCATCTTCAATCTGTTCCGCAATTATCTCAATTTGGACTTTCAAGATTACATTCTTCATATATCACTGCATTCCTGAATTATAGTTTGAAGTTTCCAAATTCTTATCTGAATTCTGGTGCGTTATTAGTGATAAACTATATAAAAGAAGCATTCCGATCTCCCAGAAGACAAGTGGACAAAATATAATTATGACAGTTATTATATGAATTACTTGCATGAAATGATTCAATTCAAGTATCTTCAACTACAAATAATATAGAAGCACAAATTCACAACACATACGCACAAATTTTCCATGAGTAATTATTTTATCTATTACAAAAATCCAGGAAGATATATTATTATTACGATGCTTATGAGAAAAAGATATAATTATTCATGAGTTGTTCTACTTATTGTTAAAATATATACCTACTTATAATGAAATCAGATCTTTGAAACGGGTGCTCTTTTAGAATTGACCAGAGACTAAAATTGCAATTCAAAATAGACTTTCATTAGTTGAGGGTACTTCAAACAAAAACATTTCAAATCTTACATCAGAATGGTCTTTCTTACAATCTTCATTCTTTCCTACAGAAAAATTTGCGTTTCAGGCTTCAATAGTTGAATATGTTCAATTTCTGGGGAAAACGCTATATGATGGTTGGAGGGCTAACTTGAGGCATTTATAACAAGAGAAAATGAGATGGTTTCTGAATATAGAGTCCCTTCCCATATTCACGCTAGTATGTTTGGAAGGAAGAAACCATTATGAATCGTTATATCAAGCGAAAGAAATGCTGGACATCTCTAGTATAAAGGCACAAGTAGGTACACTCTTGAGTAATAAGCAGTTTAAGTTTTCATACCGTTGAGATCATCTAAACTAATACTGTATCGGTTGCTTGTTCCAATAATTTATCATTTCTCAATACTTCTAGAATTCAAGTTAAATCCACTTCTATGACTCATTCAAATTTTTGAAAGGTACTATAGTGATTTAACTGACTATTTGAGCAAGCATGCTAAGACATTTCTGAGAATTCCATATCCAATACTTAAGTTAACTGCAAAAATAATGAGGAATTCGACAGATATTCGGAATGGAATACAATCAAACCTAATATAAAGCGTAGACTAATGATATAAAACCGTAGATTTGAAAGTCAAATTTCATGTTATATTTAAAACAATTGAAAATATACGTAATTCGATACAAAACGCTTCGGGCAAAATCTAGTCGGTTGGAAAATCAATATATAATTTATTCTGTTGAATTCTTATTTTCAAAAGATATTTAAAAAGTTAAATCACTTGAGTACAAAATTATATTACAAGGATTTGTGAGCAGATCAAAACTACTGTATCATTTGAGCTCCTGGCTCTAACTTACATTGTTTAAAAACTTTAACACAAAATGTACACAGTTCAACGTGTTCATGAATGAAATACTTCAGCTAACATTTGAAGATGTAGAATAATATTTAGCTTTTATAAAAGAAAACGAGAATTTCTATCTATTTCAAGAACCAAAGTTAACGAGCAATCTTTAATCCAAATATAAGTATTCTTCCGCTGTAATTATTTTTCATTATTGCCTGCAAGCTTTCTTTTCCTGATGAGTTGGTTATCTGGTTCAATGTATTTTTTCTGTCTCTGGTGATAATTATTTAAATTGATTTATACTAGATGTGCATTTTATATCTTCACTATTGAACCATGTCGACCAATGTATTTCGTAGAGTGTATGCATAATACCAATATATGAGCTCTATCCATTTTCATTTTAGAATATCTAGGAACATTTTACGTAGCTTTGCATATTTCCTAATGCCACCATAGTAATAATCTTGCGAGAATTTCCTTTCTTTTAGGAATGAAATTCGTTCCATGGCATTTTAAATATAGATTCATATCTTATCTTACGCGTGCATCTATAAACTCAAATAACATTCTAGCTCTAGCGAAAGTCAGCAAAAATAAATTATGCGATCATTGATAAAATACGTAACTTGATTATTGACAGAATTAATCAAGAGAAAAAAAGAATTCATGAATTCTAAATTTTAGAATCATTACTTGAGAAGTAGTCGCTAGGATATCAATAAATTCTTTGATGTATCATCTAATATCAGGCTGCTATGAGCAAACCACGAATCAAAAAACTGTAAAGGTCGAACTTCTGTGAAGATGGGCCTGAAGGGTGGACGAGCTTCGATCACTAACGGGTTTGGGGTTATTATGTTAGAAGCTTGGGTCGGATCGGTCTTATTATGTTACAGGATGGACCGGATTCATTTTGTTACGGGTTTGAATTGGTCGAGTTCCCAGGAATGAGTATGTTCTTTATTTCATCATGGATTTAAGGGTGTGAGTTATGGTTATGATCCGGATACAAAGACGATTGCGAAATTGCAATAGAGACGTTGAGCATCTTTCTAGTTCTCTGAACTCTTGATACCTTTCTAATCCTATGTTCGAATGTGGCACAAGTCAAATTGTAGGTACCTGCGGATGTACCAGTTGGAAAAGAGCTATTCAGAAGAATTAATATCGATAATAATTTTGATAATTTTATTTATATGCTCATTGAATTTATAAATGAATTCTAGAGCTAGCAATTTGTTTGGGATGGAAACTGAAGTTATGCTGAGTTCACGTCATGAAGAGTTATTAGTTTGTGCGTTATGTGAATCATGAGCATAATGCTACCGCATATACTATTGACACAAGGAAATTAGTAACAAAAAGTGACTTTGGAGCGCAAATTCAAAACAACTTGTCTGATGATGGTTTTTGAGCTATAGAATCTGAAGTAAAATAAATCCAGGATTTCAGTAGGTAGATACATGTGGCCAACTCAACAGTAAGCTTTAACGGTACTTGAAAGACCTGTGCCCAACTCAACAATATGATGAATGAAACTGATAAGTATGTGTTCAATTCCACAACTCTCCGTGATAGATACTAGAAATGAGGGAAGATCAAAAATTTTGTGTTGAAACGGAAAATATAATCTTACTGCATTTGAATAACATTATATTATGACCTATTCAGAAGCTCTCTAGACAATCGTACATCATATTATTGGGAGTGGAAAGCAGTTATTTTATGTATACTTAGCTAAGATACTTGTGACCAAGGTTCTTGTTGAGGATTTGCAAACTATGCCGGTACAAAGAGACATTTCATTCCGTATAGCATATTCTCTTTCCTCCAAGTGTATCAAATTCTAATTTTAGCCTAAACACTTCAACAGGGAGTGAATTGCGACGATTTCTATGGTATTTTGATACATTTCATTGAGAAAAACAACATCAGAAATATAGATGGGCAAAACAAGCGCATAGTGGACGGTTGATGCCATATTTGTAGAATATGCATAATTACTATTTTATCTGTTATTCAAATTTTTTTTTAGGTTGGCTTATTTCTTATTGGCTTGAGTAAGCTAAGCACTAAACTCGTATTTTGATTCTGACAATCAGGTCATACCAAAACTTGTTATAAAGCTTCCACAGTATATTTCACCACATACCAAAAATAGATATATGTAGATAAGTACTCAAGTTTATATTTGATTGATTGAGTACAAAAGGATCATGATAATTAATCATACTATCTTTGTAGATAACGTCTTAGCTCCTAATACTCACAAAGTTGGATGGTGGAATTTAGAATTAATCTTCAATGCTGGCCAAACTCTGTACTTTGACCTCAAAATGAACACAAAACAATAATAGAAAACAGACTGTGAAGTATATCATATCCATATCTTGTGATAATTTTGAATCCAGATGTGAATTACGTTATCAAGTTTAAAGTTTGATCCTGAGATCAAATTAAAATTTACACATAATTTGTAGTTGCCGTTGTGATTGTTCATACAAAAGATGATATGAATAATTTATTGAATCGATAAAAAAAAATTGCAAAAGAGGCTTTGTACGCACAAAATTAATTTTCACGAAAACTAAGTCTGCATGAGACTGGTAGATTCGGACTCAAATGCTGAATAATAAATTGAAAAGTTCAAGTTTCTAATTACAATGAAATCCTCCATAAACACACACAATTTGTCATATATATTGAGTGTCAATTATAAAATGTTCTTCAGTAAAGGTACCTTGCTTCGATCAACCTTTATATTTTCAACGAGTATATATGTTTGAAAATACGAATAATTTCAAACAGGAATTGGAGGAATTATAAACTTATTTTTGTTATCGGGTATTCCATAATAACACAAAATAGGTTAATTCGTTTTTCAATGAATTACTGATGGTGTACCATCTAACTTAACTACATTTAGGACATTGGAGTAGTTGCGTTCTATTTCAAAGACTTTACACTTAATTCAAAAATTCACAGACAACATGCTTAGAAGTTATCCAAAATATCTCATGAGACGTATTTTATTTTCCACTGGATAGTGGTTGCATAAATTATACCAAATAATGAAGCTTATTCAGATATGCATCCAAATGCTGGCACTTCCAGGAATGTAGCTGTTTATGAATAACTTACAAAGAAAGCTCTGAGAAATGTTTTCAGGAGGATAATACCAAGGTTCCAAGAAAATAATTATTACGAGCAAGGTACGAATGTCAAGTTCTATCAGCTGTATATCCACACTCATTGAAGGTCGAATATAAAGTTTTCCTCGGGAAAAGCAGGAGTTCAAATAAATATTATTGTTGCTTCGATAAGTGTAAATTCTAAATAGGTACCTGAATGTCCCACAAAAATGCTAGTTTGAAATTCGTTACCATCATTTTGAATCAGGCGGCGGATGTAGACACTTCTTGTATTGTGGGATTAATCAGAACAGTCCACCCAAGTCTGGGATAATCAAGCTTGTGTGCCACAGATAATATCTTATTTAGCTGGTGATTGGTTCACAGAGATAAAATCTATAGCAATACTATCTACTGATTAAAAGTCGGAACAACAATTTAATAAAAATACAGGTCAAGCAAGAAATATGAAAATTGAGATCCTGAATGTTTCACTAAATTTCAAATTTATGAATAGGTATCTTCAGCATGATCTTATAATTTTTCTTGCTTCTTACAGTATTCAATTATCATTGCATCATACGTTTATTTGGTGATTTAGAAACAAGTCTTATCACTTGAAATGCACTCGTTTATGAAGTTTTCATTTTCAAATTATGACGTACCTAAAATAGATAACCATTTATTAACCTATGTCCTTTAGCATCTATAACGCATTCTATGTCAAAAATCAATAGTATTTGGTTCTATATATGATCAAGAAATCCTGATATGTCATTGCGATAATCAATTAGTATCCAACTGTGGAATAAATAAAAAAATTTGGACTGGCGGTAGAAAGGTAATTTACTATCATGAAATTTTTACGAAGTATGAACTACAGAGCTATCCTTTTTGATATGTGGGAAATTTTATTGAAACCGTTAGAACTGCTAATTCACTTCAAATATACGTTGCTGGTGGGTAGAATTTATCAAAAAAAATTGTGAGACTCTGATAAGGCCAATTGCTATACAGCTTGTATTAATTGACAGGAAGCTGTCTTCTACTAGACCGTGATCTATGATCATTGACATAAGAGAAGAGAAGGGCTATTGAGGAGATTGTTCAGTTTGCACTAACATAAAGGCCAATAAAAGAGAAAAGGAAAGTGCAGATTCGATTTGCACTTGACAATGCCCTACACTGTGTAGGAGATAGCATAAATATACTAAAAATCATTCCAGACAAGTGCTGTTCTTGACGGAATTTTGCTGGTTTGATATCAAATATTCAAAGATTTATTTGAAACCGCCATTTTCAATAATTAAGAATATTTAATCTTATTTGATCATATTCAGAAGAAGATCAACTAACTGATATGATTCCAACTATTAATGTTTCAATTGAACTACTCTAGTTAAAATTTTGAACAAAAAAATATATTAGGTCTTTTCAATCTTGAAAACCCAATCTTACTACAAAATGAAGCCGTTTCGAATATGAATTATTTAACAGAATCAAATTCCAATGATGTGCGGAAACTTGCCGAGTGCCTTAATTCGATATCTTGATAGCTTCAGTTGAGACATTTGTATCTATTTTCAAAAGAAATTTGAATTGGATAAGATAGAAAAGTTGGTAAATTATGCTTGTGATCAAATGTCAGTTTCACATGGGTATCTTGGAAAAAATATGTTCCATTCCAACAGAAAAGTTAATAATCGAACGCAGTAGATGGTAGATCATCAAGCGTCACGTGAATATCAGGCCAAACCTGTATAATGGCGGAACTATCCAAAATGCGTTTGAATATGGGCACAATGAAAGTTTTAATAAGCCCGGACCGTGTTAAATGGATTCGTGAGGCAAGTGCAGCGTTTAGCCGTCGATCGCTCGACCGCATGTTATCCTCCAGCGTTATGACCTTTTGTCGCGACCCCATATAGTCGCATGCAGTTCATCATACACTTCTGTCGTTGCTACCCTCAATGCTCAACGTTTGCCCAGTTTCAAACTTGCACTCATTTGCGAGATGAATAAATACATAACAGGATTTCCATAAATACATTTTATTTTAGGAGGAGCAGGTTGAACTTGCACAAACAGGTACAGGCGCGGAGCAGGCAGTCCTTTTTACATTTCAGTTATTACGGCGACGCTATTATGCAGGTGACAAAGAACCCTATATAAATAACTGGCAGCGACGTTTAACACAGTTCAAATAAGCAAGAGTCGCAGTCTTAACCATATCCGATATCCTCCTTGTTCAGCATCCTGATGAGCCAACCTCTCTAGATGAACCCAACAAATTGAAAATATGTCGCGGTAATAAATAATCCAGACATTATATATATATATATATATATATATATATATATATATATATATATATATATATATATATATATATATATATATATATATATATATATATATATATATATATATATATATATATATATGAATATTATTTCAAGGTCAATAAGTCATTCGTGGAGATAATTAATCAATGAGTCAGGTGTACAAACAAAATAATTACGGAATAATCACCAAATCTTTATTTTGTAGATCAAACATTTACTTGGGACCACACAAGACCATGCAGATATTGAATAACGTGATGTGAAAAAAATGTAAATAGCCCATAGAGTTCGCAACTCCGGATATAAGTGAAGAGAGTATCGTAGGCAGAGTAACCAAGCACGTGGAAAACGGCTCTGACGCGCAAACTCCTGGCATGCCACGCCACCAGCATGACAGAGAAGCAGCCGAGTGTAAGAGAAAGAGCAGAAAGGCGGGTCATGAGCAGCGGGACGAACAGCAAGGGGATGCACTGCTTTTATAAATTATTCAAGGTGCTGTATTGATCCAAAGTTAGTTCTCTCTCTCTGTTGTTCATAGGCGCTAGAAGCGGTTCGTTCTCTTTCTTGCTTCTCTTTCTTCCGCTCGCGACTCTAGATTCTCTTAGCCTTGCGGCAGTCGACGCCGCAAGTTGCACCGATGGTCGCGGTATGGAAAGCGCCGAAGGAAGAGCAAACGTGGAAGAAGACCGCACGGTACACCAAGTGCGTGCAATGATGCATCCAGCTTATACTAAGTCAAATTCAACTGTATCAAAAAGCACACAACATATACTTGAATGACATGTTTTATTAGCACTAAAATGTATCTTTTATGTATCTGTGGTCTATAGTATTTGTGGACAAAAATCAGAAAAGATAACAGAAGTAGATTTGAACTTTGTCTTTAGTTCACTTCCGGTTCTAGGCACGTCTCTAGTCGACGTTTATGAACATACATAGGTACGCGTGACAACGCGTAACAGAATGTTACGGTCGCTGTTTTGCTCCTTCGTTGGTTGAACTCCTAGCGTAACAACTTTCAGCGCAACATTACTGTTGACGTACGTGCCTCTTCAGTCATACGTTCCAGCTCTTCTTTCGTCCACTGTTGTTTTATTCTTTATTCAAAATGATACTACAAGAAACCATGACGAGCCCACGTGAATACAAATTCGTTTAGATGTTTTTTGTTTTTTAACTGAATTGTCAAATGAAGTCCTCAGAAAGAAGTGGAACGTTTCCAGATGCTACGGAAAACAGAGTGAGTTTTTTCTTTTGAAGTATTTTTGTTCCCGAAGAGAGAAACTTTCGTGTGCAATAAGACAGGAAACTGTAAAAAATGAATACATTTATAATGCCTCAGAAACTATGAGCGGATGCAGCGAGGCGCAAATGTATATGGTGGACTGTGTAGAATGGCAAGGTTTGGTGAGCAGAACACAGTACAGAACCACAAAGGATACGCTCCTACGCTGAATCCACTATGTAATTGCGCTCACTTTGACTTTTAGATCTCCTCTGAGGCTGTACTTTTATCATGTAACTCATGAAAAATTACGATGTCCCATCTTAGGTAGCGTATTTATTGGCTCTGACAAAAGAAATATTGAAGCTAGATAAGTCAGTGATGAAGTGGTAAGTGTCAAGGCACAAATGCATGTTCTATGGCATAAAGCACTCCATGTGTGTCTGAGTTTGTGGTGAAAACGGTCGATGTCGATACAGACTTAACTTGGCTCGTATCGCACAGTTAGCACACGCAGTAGTACGCGTATACAGTATAGCGTGTTACTTGTCGACTTCGAGCACTAAACTACTTAATCGATTCCTTTTGATGACTAGCCTCAAACTGAATATTAAACATCGCCTACGTGACCAATACTTGTCGTTGGCTAATGATCCCGTTTACTGATTTTCAAAATACTACTTGTCGTGTAATCTTTATACCAGGGATATACGAAATACATTTGTGAAAAATCTAGTATTTATTATCTGCACGCACGCAATGATTCTAGTGACGAATTCCCATGTAATAATAGATAAGTTATTTTTGTTCTTGATTCTATACTTGAAATGTGCCTTTTTATAAACATAGTACCATTATAGATATAAATAATAACAATTGCATCCAGTGCAAAGATAAATTCTGACTAATTTGGTTCGGATTTGAATTGAGGTTACAGAATTAGGTATAAAATGAAAATGAATGCTTTCTAATTGGAATTATTCTGCTTTAGGGACTGACCCGTAATAAATTCTGACGGTGTAAAAATTATCATTTATCATTTAATGAATCATCAATTATGACAAAAAAAATATATTACAGGTATATGTAGCTTTCAAATTGAATTCAGCCGAACGATTCACCATGATAAATTAAATTTTTGAGATAGGTTGAAGTTTACTGTGTGCATGTAAACGACAATACTGTAAAACAAGAAGTGACTTTGATCGTTTTGTTTATGTTTCTGCCTCTTTAGTTCAGCACTTACGGGAGTATTTTTATTACAGTTGCTTTGGTACCAGCAGAAAAGAGAAGATAACGTGGCATAGCAAGTGGCATTAAGCGAACAGTGTAATAAACATACCAGGTCATCCATCCGGTAGCTTAATCCATCAGATGATTCGCGTGCTGTTAACGAAACGAATAATAAACATACCTGTGAAGTCGTTGGTTGTCTTCCACAACAAAATCTACCATATCGTACAACTGGAAGCATTTATTTTTTAAACCTTATTAATTATTTCCAGTCTCAATTAGGCACTCTCTTCAAGAATGGAACGTTTTGCTTGGAACAATAGCATAAAGAATGAATTGCGGTCCTGGAAAACAATGGTACAGTGGCTATAGTTAAAGCTCAAGTTCTCTGCTTCTTGTTTTCGGACTGCTCCTCCTATCTGGTTTTCTTCCTCGCTTATCGTCGCTGAATGATTTGCTGCCAAAGCCACAATGTTATTGATAATGCAAAGTTTTCGTCTAAATGCTACTGAAATTACAATCGTAAATGCGATGTGTAAGCGCCTTGGTACTCATATCCTTACTATACTGTACTTACTGTTGTATACATTCAGAACAGAGGTCTACAATACTCTTCAAAATCCAAAACCTTACTTCTACATACCCAACAACATAAAATAATCGATTGTATGCCATAAATTCAGAACGAGTCGTAAAAACTTAATCTTTACGAGTCAAAGGTTTCTGTACACTCAGTGCGATTTGCCTGTCAAATTTACGTGAACGCGTAATAAGACCCCTAGATGCCTTTCTCAACCAACAAGGAATCACGTATCGGTAGCAAACTGCTATTGAGCTGCTACACAGAGGCTACAAAACATGTGATGACCAGTGTGACCGCAACTGTGGTCTGGTCAACCGATGTCGTCACAAAATAAACGGCGTATACTAAACTTCCGAACCGATGATAAAAGTGTTATTCTACTACGGTATCCTCGAGAAGAACAGCGAATGGAAATATGTTGGACTCACAAAAGAAATATAAACTTCTTTAAGATTTTTAAAGTTCGAGAGAAACATGTAACCCTAGAATATTTTTTACTAAATTTCCAAATGCATATCAATGATAGTATACATGAAAGTCGATTTTTCATGACTGACAATGTAGAAAATATCGGTGACGTAATCTTTTTCAATAATCACTCATTGTACATCTATGGACAACACAGTTTCATACATTTGCTAGCAATAATATTATATCTTATTATTCGCGATTACAAATTGCACGATACTTTTCAAAAATTCCTGAGCTTCCCTTCTTTAATTAATTGAAAGTTACAAAGAATGAAAGCGAATATGCACCTTCAAGCTTAATGGAATTAAATTCATGACCACTTCACTTTGTCAGCTGTTTTTTGTGCAACGTTCGAGAATGGCTTTAGCGGTCGAGGGGACGTCAATTTGTTAGTGTGAACTTTCTGTGTTTTTCCACATTAAGATAAGGAATCGATAAATTTACATCTTTTTTGTGATGCAATTACGATGAGATTTAGTTAACAACAGGAACTGTTTATCGTTCAGGATATGTTCGACCACAAATAAATTGTCATAGTCTCCTGAAACTACTTGAATTGCTTGATATCATTTTTAACAAGGACCAGCTCAGCAAGATTTGCTAATCTTAGTCTAATTACTAGACCTGATTGGAGTTATAACAAACAATTGTCAACTTCATGTCTATGACCATAGCATAGATGACAGCATTTTGCAGCAAAAGATGCACACCTTACTCTATATAAACAGTGAATTCAATTTATCACTTCCGAACTAACGGTGCAATGTGCATTGCACGAGTTCATCTGCTGAACATCGAACGAAAATCAAGAGCTGGTCCATACTATGAAATGTCAGCGTAGCCATATCGTTCAAACGAATCGATCACATCCGTGCATGATGTTTACATGAGCCTCGGCTGAGTGGCACAAACACTCATACTAAAAGATGGAAAAAGAACGACGATACAAACAGAACACAGTACTAACAGCCAGCAGACTATGATGCTCTACATCCTGCATGTTTAGGTATATATTCTTGATCCTGATCATTAGTTCTATGAAGTTGCACTTGCAATTGTTATTTTTCCACATCTATCTGCTACTATGTGAGCTAATTGTTTTGAAATAACATTATTCTGATCAGCTATTTACACTTTTTTAAATAAATGTAGCCCTACTGGTTTGGCGCTTTTACCTGAATAAAACGACTTGTAGGGTCCGTGACATGCTGTCTCTTGGGTAAAGTCACCTGCAACTACGCTGAGCACGATAACAATCGTAGCCTATATAGTACAAGTCTTATCGTGCAGTACGTAACCCAATGTGATGTAACGGATTCAATACAAGCTTCCCTATAAGGAGATAGAGCTAGTGCTGTATCAATCTCATTGTATTACGCGCGTCCAAGCCAACCATTGAGCCTTGAGAGAAGTGAGTCGAACAAGTTACAACTAGGTGAGTGCTTTTCGCCGCAATTTATCAATTGGGTTCAACAAATACCCGATTAAATCTGGAAGCTGTGAAGTCTCATATCAAGGTGCATTGAGACGTAAGATGATATGATGAAACTTAAAGTGTTGATATGTAAGAGTCCATCTTCATGTCACAGATTCACGTGCTATCTTAAATGTGATGGCAAACTTTGAACGATTAATTAGTGAAGATAATTAATTTCACAAACCACTGCGCCGCTTCGAATAGAGAGTGTCCGTGCTGTGAGTATTGCCGCTTCCCTCGTTCTCTGACCCGTATCGTACAAAACTGAGAACTGGAGTTTTTGGCCTCCAAGGGTAACGGGTCTTTATTAATAAGAGGCGCATCCAATGATACTCGCACCAGTTTCATGCCACGCTTCACCATTCCGTCATGCCCTATGCCCCTAATGCCTACCACCCAACGCCGTACTGCCACACCAAGCTCTCTTTTCAGAATGATAAATTGCACGTTACTAATAGGCCAGTGCGCGCCGCATTCAACTAAATAGCTGCTCGTCGTATCCCCTTTTCCGGAACTAAAACTCCTCAGAATCTGAGCTGTCATTCTGTAAACAATGGCATTAAAATATCAATTCGTTCCGAGCAAACATTTCCTTTCTTTTTTTGCTAACATCACAGCATGAGATTGTTCTTCTCAAGATGCATTGATCGATAATTCCAGCAAAACACTTGTATCTGGTAACAGAATGGCCAGCTAAGCCATTCAAAGTAATTAGAGATAGACAGTCATTATATATGTGACATACTTTTCTCATCTACACCCTTCATTTTTATCTTTTATTCTTTACCAATCGTATTTTACAGTACAGACGTTCCGGGTCAAAAAGTCAGGTCAAACGACGCTCATGTGTGACATGCAATTTCGTTTCAATTACTTAAAACCTGACATTTCGTTTCGCTTCAATCTTTTGGGCTTTCGACGGACGTTTCTGACATCGCATACAGAGCTACAATCCGCCGCACGATCTATATCTTAACCACAAGCATTTGATCCTTAATGATTGTTACTTCCTGTACTTTGGAAAACTATGTGATAGTCTACAAGCCAAAATGACACTTTATTTGCAGATAGAGTACGCAATTCAAAAATTTCAAATGGCAATCAGCCAAGCACAAGACTACATGTCCTATTTCATTCAACAAATCCGTTATACGAGTCCTTGCAGAAATTTTACATCATGCATTGAAGTGAGATATATCAGCAACTTATGATGCAACTGATATTGTAACAATTTGTAGATGTATTATTATACTGATGCAGAATAGTAGTACCTGCTCTGGATAAGTCTACAATACGCACGCTGATTCAAGGGTGTGAGGGTAACAAGTTCACATTCCCTGTTGGTTGTTGCGTATGGTAACTAAACACTCACAAACTGGTATTGATTGCACGCTCTAATGATTACAAAGCATCAGGAACATGGCTGATAATGAGTCTATGAAGAGCCGTGAGTAGTGACAATAAATGGAAAACATAACAACATGATTTAGGACTATTTTATCCTCTAATTAGACACGCCATTCTAATCTTTAAGTACTTTTCTCAATCATTTCTAGCTGTAGTCTGCAACGTTTATAATGAAGAATTTCTAATTTCTCTTACTTCAGGATAACTTCAATTATCCATTTTCAGTTATATAACAAAATTGCATTTGAGGAAGCTTGGAAGTGATATCATTCAAATATCATAAATATGAGAGTATCAACAGTAGTTTTATTGTATGATGAAAGAAATAATTTAATGAGTGTACAGCTATACTACAGTTCCTTTGTTGATGTACGACCACAATACAAGTCCAACTATCAGTTTTCCAGGAGAAGCAATACTTTCTTGAAGGTCAAGTTGGGCATAAGACATTGTTCGTTATACAATTTCATGGTTAGTATTTATAAACCAGCGTGACAAATTATTAGAGTGATTCTTATTATCAACTTCGCGTGTCACTTTTTATCAATAAAGCAAAGGAGGAGCGATAATATATCATTTCGTTGACAAGTGCACAGAACCAACAGCAAAACGTCTCGGACAATGCAGAAGGTTCGGCTATAAAAATTCATGAATGGGTCCTCGACAACACAGAGATGAAGAACCAAGGAATCGAGATCTCCGATAACTTATTCTCAAAATTCCGATCCAAATAAAGATTACTTTCTGGTAGATCAATTTGAAGTTTAATCTGCGATAAAAAGGAGTGTAATAATTACCACTGGTATTATGAGGTCAAAATTTTCTGATACAGGAATGATACTCTTCAGATAAATTCATTCTCGTCGCAAAGTTCATATTTATAATAAATCTATCTTGATTTAATTGTGTACAGATCCCAATGGAACTGAATTTTGTTTTAAATCTCAGATTTACGGAAAGAAACACCATGAACTCTATAGATCATTGATCCAAAGACAAATTGGGCTCAAGTTGTTTCTTGATTGTGAGATGATATGATGTTCCTCGATCTTTTCAAAGCAGCATAGAACCAATAATTTGTAACGTAGGTAATTGATCCATCGAGTAGAGTACGATGTGAAAATTGCTAATCCTAACAAATCAAAGTTAGAATCGTTGTATAAATGAGCACTTGTAGAATCCAAGCAAATATACACCGAATAGCTATATGAAATGATACGTTTCGAAGTATTTATAAATTGGATCTTTCACAGCTGTGTACATTTTTTTTTTTCAGTACAGAATATCGCATTTTCATCTGTGGATGAAGAAACGGCTAATCATCAGAAAAATTATAATTTAGACGTGAATCATCGTTAATCCGTGATACCATCAATTATAAGAGATATAGATATAGTACTGAAAAGTGCATGAAAATCAAATATTCAGTTTGCAGTGGTGAATTCTTCTGTGTGCTCAAGTATACGGTATTTATGCATCATGTTGATGTACGACAGAAAATGTTTCATCATAGACATGTTGCCGCCATCCATGGATGGTAGGCGCTCCCTTCTCATCGTGCCGTAATGGCGGAGCACATCACTGCATTATTTATTCGACTGTCTGATGTCTACCCACACGCTTCTATCATTACCTCTGACATCACGTTACGACGGTTTAATATATAAGCACTGCAGTATTCAGCAATAACGATCGCTCAAAAAGTGGTTCCTTGGTTCTCCGTACGCCACTTCTTCACTAGCATCCGTTACTCATACACTGACACTCGGGCGTACGTCAGATAACCCAATCTCAAATACTGGAATCTAAGACACCTCTCTTCTTTTCTTTAAGTGCCACTTCAACATAGCGCACCCAAAACTGATGACGTGAATACAATCGCTGGGTCTCCAAATTTTCTATCTTCTATTCATACTCAGATTCCAGGTGATGACAATATTATGTTTGTAGAAGCTTTGCTGATTATTATATGTAGAAGAAAGTTTGTTTTCTTTCGAAAAATATATTTATTAGAACCTGCTTATACGCAATAATACATTCAGATTTTTATTGGAGCAGAAAAGTTATTCCCAGGAAGAGGTTTTCTTGATATTCTAGAACTATCTATCAGAATTATATATACAAATGCAATTTTCACAAACATTTCATATTACCCAGCATTATGAGTGATGATAAAAAAAGTTATTCAATAGCCACGGAAGGCCGGATTACACTTATCCATTTTTTTTTTAGTCCAGATAATCTTCATTCTAAGATAAGCGTTAATCGCCTTCCAATAAAGAATTTATATTCCGTATGTGTCGATCATACATCAACCGAGGACATCCGATTATGAAGAAACACAGAATATGACCCGAGTGGTCTGATCATCCTAGATCAGATTATTTCATACGCCCAGAATTGAAGTTTCAAATATAGAACTGTTGAAAGATGACTGAAATAAATACTCTTTTAGAGATAATGTATTCATCGCACCTATCTATCATTCATATAGTTGCACGCAATGAGCTGGAGCAATTTTCCTGGTCGCAGTGTGGTCAACAATCTTCAGGAGAAATAAGGAGCCTAGCTATCGAGACAACAAAAAGCGCGGAATATTCAAGCCAAGATTTTCCTCAGAGGTTTGTGCTACAAGGGTGGCAAAGTACTACATTGTTATTGTATCTTGTATCCAATAAAAGCAAGTGTAATGAAATGTGCTAACATAAAAAAGAATCGTCAGTCGTTTTCACTAAACAATGCGTACTCTAAGCTGTACGGCCTTGCTGTAAGGGCAATTCTATTGACAACTTTTAATGTGTTAGTACTATGCTACCGGGTATTTCAGCAGCACACTGCTCGATATCTTATCAGCACGCTGCCAGAATTCTCAGTACCACGCTATCTGAGTGATAGACCCCTAGATATTTTTGGTTCCTCATGCATGTGAGAAGCAATTTTGAATAGAAGCCCTACCAGAGTTGCACCTAGTCTCTATGGGCCGTATTCTATTCTTTTTGAAAAGTAGTACATCGGATATGCAGAATACAAAAAGTAAACTTTACTGAAGAAAAGCTATACTGTAGACCTGAAAGACGAGCATGGATGAGTCCTCAATAAATTAGGTATTATCGGCTTTTGACTAAATAGACAAAATCGGTGAAGATGTTCTCGAATGGACTACATTCAAGTTACTTTGGATTGAAGTATTTTGGAAGTGGTATTTAATTAAGTGTGAAATATACAAAGTAGTTGATCTAGTATGTCGCATAAAATAAGTGATTATGTGTTGAGAAGTTTTGCTTGTGATAGTATCGAGTGGAATGAGGAATTGGACTTCTCTTTGTAGTTATAGATTTTGAGTCAACCACCAACGCCTTTCTGTGCCTGGATTTATTATTAAGTTTTTAATTAGTAGAGTGACTACATTGTCTCGCAAGTTGACGAAATTATATTCATAACAAGTTTACTGATATTTTCATACTCTCCACACATCAAGAAAATGAATAACTAAACAATGCATACATGTAGTTTACAAATTCATATATTCGAACATACTCATAACTATCAGTAATGGCTGTAATTGATTTACGAGATATTTATGACTGAGCTCAACTCGATATAAATCAAATGCAATGTGACATTAAGTCCACTTTTGAATGCGACAGCGCTGGGGTGAAGTTTTTTCCCCAAGTTCAAGATTTGAACTTTGTGTCTACATGAGAATGTAAGGAGACTACGAAAATGGTAAACAACATAATAACGATAATTATGTGGAGTAACAAGTCTAAATGGTCGGAAATGTACTCATGTTCAAATAAAATACAACCTTATTCTAATTTGACCCGATGCCAAAGTATATGTTCAGATTCATTTTTAAGCGCTGGGAAACTTTAGACATTGATAAAATATACATATAAGGAAGGGTCTTACCTCATCAAATATACATAGTGAAAAATTGGGTGTACGGTTGTATTAGTTCTGCAGCATATATCAATTCTCAAAATCTATAATAACCATTCCAGGAAAAGATTAGGCCTGAAATTCGAATGCTACAACATTGATAACAAAGAGATAACAAAACTATTCATCTTCTTGCGAAATGGTCAATCTAGCTAACTTAGTTCTTGGGATGATGATAAATAGGCTTACACCGACATTTGGTTTTCATATGTAACTTGATTCTACGAATAGAACTATTTGCTAGCTGGATTATATTCATTTAACATAATGTAGTTATCCACAATTTCATATGTAATTTCAAATATTAACAATCATGTAATTTGTCCATTGTAATATGATCATTCTATTCTAATAAACCGTGAATATAATTCAACTGAATAAACGAAATTTTCACGTAGGAAATATGTTTTATAATAATGAGATAGGGCAATTTGAATTCGAACCATCTACTTCGATAATCCAGACAAATTTTCATATGAACATTTCGCTCTACCTTTTTGTTTACTGTATTATCTAGATTATAAATTTACCCTTATCGCATATTGAATGACAAATATATCCGTATTTTTCATGATTTTCAATTATTTTTTGAATTTTATCCAAATATTTATCCATGAATATGCAACATAACGTTCAAGAAATACAACTCCGCATAAAATATATCATGTATGACATTTTGCTGTTCCCTCAAGCTGTAGCTTTGGGACGATAGATATGAATCATTTTTTCAATTCTGAACAGACCTGTGACTCTTTTTCTTCCACTAATATACTCCGGAGAGTATGAACTGTACAGTTCATGCTGATAATCATCAATTCAATACATCAGTCTATTTTATTATGGAATAGAGATACAGAAAAAGCTTTTTTTTTCGGTAATTGAGAATATGATATCTTCAAGGATATTACACAAACGGAGAATCAATTTTTTATTTTGTCTTACTCCTTAAGCCAGTCAAACAAGAAAATAAAAAGCAGAATTTGAATGAAATTTTTCGAACGTTCAAATGGGCTCTATTCCATGACAGTATTAAAGTACGAACTTTCTTTCAGTTTTCGTGTTTTGCGATACTCACCGTATAACGTTACGTTTGTTGAAATCACTTCATCGCGCTACTGTAAGTTTAACTACGAAGTGCTAACTCATCCGGGGAGCTCAATATAATGTCAAAGATATGGAATGAAGGTACCCTGAGTACATCCGGAACGAATTGCAACATGAAAATTTGTAGCCATAGATTCCCAAATGGCTTACAAATGCCATTATTATGTGTAAAATGAATAAAATATATGTAGTATAAGCTGGTCCTCAGTTCGGTGGATAACGGCGTATTATTTGCTAAAAAAAATGTATACTCACTCATATGTATTCACAAATCAAATATTTGATCGAATTTCAATTATATCCCAGCTTTTATATTCATATATTTGAGAAAATACAGAAAGTTAGAAGTTATAAACATAATGGAAGGAGAAATTTTGGAAACAATATAATATAAAATGGATTGAATTTCGAAAATAATTCAAACATAAATCAGCCAGTTAAATTTTATTTCTATGAGTTATGAACGATCAGACAATAATATGAATGATAATTTCATTTTAACCACAGTTGTGAGGACTTATATAATTTTCTCAAAGTGAGCACTTCTCAGACCAGCGGGAAGTGGATAACATTTTCATTTCCAGAACACCCGACGTTTAGACTTTCACTTTTATTAAAGACGAAATTAGGTGTGCCGTATCAAACGATTCATCCTGTCGATAAGAAGAGCTAATAAAAACTTGTGAGCCAAACTACCGAAGAAGTCGTTCAAGTAATTTTACGGCTGTCGTTGTCACCGTCCAAGGACTTAACACTGGACAGTCCCGACTTCATCTATCACACATCAAACTGTTCGCCGCAAGTAGGAGTCGCACCTTGATTAAGATTTATCTTCTAGAGATTCAGGAGCTACAGCAAGTTTGGATGCTCAAAGTACTTGGTTAGTGGATACTGATGTATACAATGATTGCATATTTCGTCGTTTTTCAGATAATACTAACTACAACCTTTGTTGGCAGAATTTATCTAGAGCTTGTTAGTAGTAGTGAAATTGCATCGGCAGCTGTAGCCATAACAAATACTCTCCAGATAACTTAGGAACCATGATTAAGTAAATTGACTTTGCAGTTGGAAGTTATTATATCAGTGCGAATATAACGGAACTATTTCATTGTTGTTGTTCACGTGATTAACTTCAACCTCATTTCATAATTTGCGTTTCGTATAAAAATGATATTTAGTTCGTTCAGAGAGTACATAAATTCAGTCTTTCCAAGGATATTTCAATAAGTAGTATACTATACACGCAGTTATTATATGAAGTGCATACTCAATGTAGGTAAATGGAACAAAGAAAAATCAATACTAGTTTTTACAAGTGTGACTATAAGTTCTCTCACGTCAAGCACTCTGAGTAGGGCATGGAGAAATGCTATTCAACTTCACTTTGAATATGAGGGTGAAATAGCAATTTGCAATAGGACAGATTGCCCTGACTAATAAACACAGGAAGCTGTTGCTGTGAGAGTATACTCACACAATACTCATGTAATCTCGTACATATTTTTCTTGGTAATAAGATATAGGTATATTTCCGCTTAGAACCATGACAGTACCAAAATAGCTATCAGTTCTGTTTGAATTTTGTTGCTATTCATTTCTGATATAAGATCCAACATAGTTTTCTGTAAGTGAAATGAATTATCAATGATACCCATTTTCATGCCAAGGTAGGGTATGATCTAATTTGATGAAATATTAGAATTGAATTCTGGACTATTTATATACTATGATATGAATGAAAAATTATCCAATATCCGAGTACAATCGTTATGCCGGAACATGCGCTGTGAGTGTATAAAATGACAAAGTACACTACGCTTAGCACTTTGGTAGAGGTTGGAATAATGTTATAATAAGAAAAAAGACAAAAAGAGATTCCTAACGACAATCTTACATGATAGATGAATGAACTCAGCAGGAAAAATTGGAGTCAATTACCGACAAGAATCCTGATTTAGGCTATGTTTTTTTTAGTACAATGCAAAAAAAGTTCAAACGATATTTTTTCTTAGAACTGATACTTCTCTGTGATAGACCTTTTTTATTAAGTTTGAAATAATCATCTTCAACTTAATTGAGTAGCACTCGATAAGACATATCTAATGAGCCCATTTTATCAAGTTGTAAGACCAAGAAAATTTACTTGTACTGATTCCAATTTCATTGAGCTATTATATGAATTCAATTTGAATTCCGCCACTAGATCAAACTCATTATCCACAGTATACTGGAAACTGTATTCGAGGTTACAAGAATATTCAATGAAGAATCAATTCCATATACAACATCTTCCTATTACCATTAGCTCCAAAGCGGAGAGTGAATGACGACATCGAAGCCGATCATCATCGTCGGGTGGTCAGCAATGCAGTGTTGTCGCCGGACAGTCAATTCGAACTCACGTCATTACAAGAACAATTGAGAGTCGAGTGTTCGATATGTAGCAAGTAAATGGCATTATCTAGCACTTCCTTGTCTCTTATCCTCAACAAATTTAGTTTGATATAGCTTCAGGATCCAGAAAATTTAGTTTACTTTTCAGGGTAACTTTTGTTGAAAATACTAAACTTAAAAGCTATTTTAGATATTACGTTTGCTAAAGCCGAACGGAAAAGTAGATAGGTAATCCAATCAAAAACGAATCCCCGTGTGTTGAATAAACAGTTCCAGTTTAACTTCAATTTTTTTGTATTTGGGTACTCTGCAAATATTCCGGCTTTCGTCACACCAAAAGCTAGTTTTACACTTCCTAACGAATTTGGAAAAACGACATCTATAGCTGATACATTTCGTTAAGTATTTTCTACATACACTTTGATTCAATCATTGATAATAAGTAGTATATACTAAGTTTCTGTCAAATATATCCAATTTTAATTGTGATCAGAGCAAGCTTCTTAAGAGAAGATATTATGAAGTTTGATATTGTACCATTAGATAATCTAAGATGGAACATTATGGTTTATGCTTAAGAGAAATTCTTTCTCTAAAAATGTTAATATCATACAACCAACCAACAAACCTCTCTAGGGTAATCAAATGTTAAAAACAACAGTTCTGACTGCATCAAGCGTGAAAAGATTTACTTCCACGTGTAAATAAACGTATCTCTCTCATGTGTATTTCAATCACCAGAAAGCCATTTGGAGCAAGTTCGCAGTTCGCACTCAGGTAAATTTCCCGTTTCCACCTTGTGACAAGTTAAGGCGACATCTCACGGTTCTCGGTTACAAAGTTACTTGAAATAGCATTAGCTACGGTCCCGATTCCTTGATTTCATAAATACGTCCCACTTACTCAAATTAGAACTAGTTTTTAATTCTCTATACACCCAATAACTTCAAACCTTGGTGTATTTATACCATTCACAAAGTTTACAACATCAGGATTTACAGATCGCCTTCACCTCGGTGAGTCACTTCAATTCACTGTGCAACAAAACTTTCTACAAAATAACCCCAGAAAGAGAGATCTAGACATCTGCTTGCTCGAAAATAGCTTTACATCGGCACATGATTCTAGTATCCATGAATTATTATGGGTGGACTGCGCGAAGTATTATATAACCGATTTATTCAAGTATTTCCACCTGATGCCTCCAAACAGCACATCTTTTCAATCACATAAAACACTATCGCTTACTATGTAATGCCTTTTTTTTGCAATACAATTTTGCTGGATAGAATAGTACAGATACTTTACAAATTAGAGAGCTTGTATTGTGATGCAATTCAAATACCAAATCTGTACAGATAATTTTAACCCCGCACTGAAGTAATTTACTTACGTACTACAGTTGGATCGGGTACCAGAGCTCGAGTCTTAGTACTTCAGGTTCATTATAAATTTTTTTCAAGGGTAAGGGACAAGGGTCTGCTCGGTTTTAGGAATGAAGGATTTAGCATTGATATTACTACTTTCTATTGAAATTTCCGAATACTTGCGCGTATTGTCAACAATATGAGACGTGTTATGAAGTACTTCTTAGTTATATTATAGGCATCAAAAAAATGGCACAACAAGTCTAAACTGATGATTGTTAATCATATCTGTTTAAAATTCACTTATCATTTTGAATTCTCTACATCTCATACGATCAATTAGTTATTTAGCTCAACTAAATTTTATTTCAGTCTGTCTTACATATCAACATGATAATAAATACTATTCTTGACTTCTTATTGAATTATTTTCCATCTCAGAGACTGAAAAGTTAGCTTAGTTGTAAAACTATGAATATAAATGAACTCATAAAGTTAATGTAGTGGAATATCTTATCAATATTAAAAGTTACATTGGTACATTAGTTTTGTGAGCATTTATTTGCGACATATGTTACGACATGAAATAGAGATACACCTAGAATTGTCAAGATGAAATGCCCCTTATTTGGCAAAAACAGGTTGCTGTGTTCGAATTTCAAGGATATTTGGATCATTCTGTGTTTGTGACCACTGAAAATATAGCTTTTGAATGTATGAACTGGAATACCAATCAAACAAACAAATACTCAGTGAATATGACAGCGATGTTGCGCTAATGCAAGTCGATGAATATGGTACCCTGGTTTCATATTTGACAATATAGTAATCACAATCATCTCTTGGTGACTGAATATTCCAACCACTATGCCTATGCTGCTGTTGTCAATACTAAGCCAAATATTTATCGTAATCTAGAATAGAATGAAGCTTATGATTCGGGTCAAGTTTTTCTATCATGAACTAAAGAGGGATGTATGAGATAGATGGAAAAGCTCATGATTGTGAAATTCACCTAACTATACTTTCATTTAGCCGATATCAAGTTGTATTCGTTATAAATATACAGTCCACAGAAAAACACAAGACAGAATTTAATATTGTATAAAATGGTTGAAGCTGACTGGATAAGTAAATATGAGTAATACAGATCAATTATCTAATATCTCTTCTCTAACTCTACAGTTTCGGCTACACCTGAGCCATCCTCAGGAGCGAAAAGAATTATCGTGTGTAGAATTGTACATGTGTTTAAAATTATGTTAACATAATATAATAGCGGAATTATTTTTTCAACTGTCAATTGCCACAACCGGCTTCTAAGGAAGACGCTAACTATATTATATGTTGTTTGAGGAATATGCTCGACACTTGACAATACAAGGTTTGTTTGGAAAATATTCCACTTCAAACTATAGTTATCTATGTACGCGTACTATTGTCAACAAAATTTATTCACAGTTTCAAGCGAGCTCCCTTTATCAAACGGCATGACGTACAAGCATCTCAGTCGGCCCTGAACGTTAAATTGCCTGTTCGCTCCATTGTACAACAAACGGGCGTACTCACCAAAAAATTGTGTTTGAAAACCATAGTTATGATTAAAAAAATTGATGGCCATTTCCAAACTCGAAAATACTTTACAAGGGAGAAGATTTGGATACCCAGAGAAGATAAAAAGAATGCGATGGTGTAATTGCTAGCAATTGCGCGAAGTGATTAAAAAAAGTGCTCCTGAAAGTAGAAAGATTGCTGGAAGAAGATTCTGACTCCTAAAGAGATGTATCTTCAAGGATGAAACGTCGACATCGACCAAAATTAATTCTACCTCTCCTGCAACTTGAAGTTTGATGCTTTCTAGTTGAGCCTCGTATCATATATTCGTATTTATCCAATTGAATAGAAAAGATTTGCTCTAGATAAAAACAATATTCCATTATGTCTTGAAATTACTGCTACTCATATATGTACTGCAATGTTTTTTTTACTGTTCTTTCTATCTTCTGTATTGCTTTTTATTCGTGGATATGAATATGTTTTTAATCCGTTTCTTCACTATTCCAGTAAAAATATGATTTTTTATTTTTATCAGTATAATGAATATACGGAAGATTGATGATTTGGAATCAGATAAGATGGTGTCCCCTGGAAATATTGAATAATTGAATTTCAATGAGAATAAGATTATACGTCTTGTATAATGATGATCGGTCGATGAAGAAATGAAGATGAAATTTACATATGCAATTTAAAATCACAAAAACAATTATTTTCGCGTTAATAGGGTACTCGTAACTTCATTGCCTGTAAACTGAAAGTTATCAACGTCAAAGTTAAAAGTCAAATGCATAATAATTCCCAGCGAGGTAAAAACGATTTGGGCGGTAACGGGAACTATAGTACCGGGGACAGGAGCGGTAAACCTCGTCGCCTGTTCTCTGCTAATCCTTGTGCGAGCTTGGCAAATGGTTCGGCTTAAAGAGCGGAGATCAAGCCACCATGCGGCACAATAAACATAACATTAGTTGTGTCTGCATTCGAGTTGCCGTTTTCGTATGAGTTGTACATTTTCATTTGTTTTTGGAAATACTCGAGAACATATTCCAGTTGTTAGATGACCCGCAATATAAGAGTGATAATCTATTAATAATTTTTGTTTCTAGAATGTACGCACGAATTACTTATAGAAGTCGGAAACAATAAGAATGGAACGAATGGAACGGATAATATTATATTATATGTTCACTCCAAGAATTTGTCGTTATAATGCTATTTATATTACAATTCATTCATGGGGCAAAGACAGCTAAAATAGTGAACACATCTGTGAATAATGGATGACAAAAAATCAATGCGACGAATATGGCTATTAAAAGTCAGGAGCTAATAAAGAGATTGTGAGTGACTAGAAGACTTATAGAATAGCATCATGAAAAAATATTACGCAAGTCAGTACTTGTAACTGATGTCATTATGTGCAGAAACTTGGATTAATTTGAAGAGAATAGTTTGATCAGTGTTCGGAAAAAAGATTACATACTTTCCACATACTGCATTAATTGGAGAGTATGACTTCCTATTTTCACATCTTGATTCAGTTCTTTTTCTTCTCGCTGTTCTCCTGGCATTGTTTTTTTTTTTAGATAGTATTTCCACAAGAATGAATTACTCATATTGAATCTATAAATTTTATTAATTAAAAAACGATCTTACTAGCATGATCACCAGATCTTCGTCATTATGTGTGGAAGTTCGAGAACTGGTCTTTCGTTTTGATGCCATACTGAGGAAAGTATTATCATCAATATACCTAGATCTCTTGGAAAAAGTAGTATGTACTCTCATAATTTGATCATAAGATGAAATTCATATGCTCCCTGTGAATGTCACTCTGGGAAATATGTAGTTGGTTTTATATTTTCCTCATAAAACAGGCGAGCTTCCCGTTTATTATATCTCAGTGGTCCACAGTCACATAGCGATCATGCTTGTTGTTGCAAGTTTCAATACATAACCAAAGTCACCATTCCAGGGATGTGGTTATAGCACGGAACGTAATTCCAGAAATATTTACATACTAGAGTCTTCTAGAGATATTTACTGCCCGGAATATGAAAATATTTTTCTTGGAAATAGGATTCAGATGGTTATTCTTTTGATAACTCACAAATTATAACAAGAATTTTATCGATAATATATTAGAAAAAAGTTGTAGGCTACATATAGAGATGTGGCAGGTGAACGTAGAACGACATATCGATAGATGTTTCATGTGTAACATTCACCATACATACATGACTTCAACATATTCTTGAACAGCATATCCAGGCACATAGTAACAGAGGAATAAATCCATTTAGCTGTACTTTTCACTCCTTTGTCAATAGAGTTTGATCTTGTTTGGCATGGTGAGTAATATACTACTGAACTTGTACCGATGTAGTCTAGAGTGTGAGTTACTTTTTTTGAATTCTGCTTGCACCTTCCGACCAAATATATCGACACTACGAGCCTCTTACCAGAATCTCAGTTTTTATCCATCTTCACTTTCATTACGTGTATATTAGAATCAAGAATTATTCGCGCAAAATTTCAGGAGCGCTCCCCGCATACCCAACAGTATTTTGAATCACCCGAAAAGTTATATAAGCACGCAAAATAATTCGCATTTGAGATAGTTTATAATTTAGAAAGACAGTAACGGAATTAATACGATGATTAATGAATACTTTGTATGTTCGAATAGATTTATTCTCATATACTTTAAATACCCACATGAAAAATTGATGTATCAAATATCATTCAATTCAATTTTTGTTGCAAGCTTTGTAGTTCAATCGATCTAAAAATCTATTTCAGTATCAGGAATTTATTTTATCACTTCAATTATACCTAGAATGATATCTAGTTCTATCACTTTTTTCTTGAATATATCTGAGTATATTTGTTCTATTGATTTATTGATTGGTAATTGAACATGAATTATTTGTTATACATTTACGATATGAAAATTTTATTAACAGGTACGATTCTTCTCTGCAAAGCATTAATTAAAATTTTATACATTTAAAGTTGCCTAATTCTATAAATCAGTACAGAAATAGAAAGAAAAAAACGATAATGCAAGACCGTTTCTACCTGAATTTTTTAGTACTTCTAGTTCTTTGAATGCTAATATTGGCTAGTCTGTTATAAACTTCAACCTAATTATTATTCCAAGAAAGAAGAGAGAAGTACTTTAAAAATTATATGTCTACATTTGAATCATTTTACATCACAATTAAATCGAGTATATGGAAATATAGGAGGGTGAAGTTGGATGATATTTACTCATGATTACACAAAATGTTTATTGATCAATTATGAAATAACCATGTGTCTACCTCGCATATCCTCAGGCTCATCATGAATAATAATCTATCAATTATTCATTTAGAAGGAATCAGAATATTGATTTTGCACAGGTAAAACATAATTGCAATTATTATCATTGATACAATGATCTGCAAAAATGAAATATACATATATGATAGACAATAGAACTGCATCATTAAACTGTGTGCTGTAAAAAAAATCGGAATTATATTCTCAGTTTCACACTCATTTAAAACGCACACTTAGTATCCAGAAAATGGGACGCAAGATCAAAATTAATTCTGTTGCTGTCGATGACGACACAACCTAATTGAAGCAAAAAGACTCAACAGACCATTTTTGATAAAATTTAATCGTATTTAAAGATCCAGATGTCAACTTGTACTGCATGCAATATTTTTGGTATCATATAGGTGATACTTGTTTAATGTTTTACCATTTGACCATTGACAATTTCAATTAATTCATAAGGTGTATATGAAATTGTTGATTACGGAACACAATATTTTGGATCCCATTATCTCAACGGCTAAGATTCTGCTCACCATTCTGTCAGATGACACAACCACGAAATCTCTCAATCGCACGCAGTGTGATAGATTGTATTGTCCCACTGGAACTATGTGTCTTCCAGATTTATATCGTCCAATTGAGGACGCAGAAGCTCTGTTATCACGTTATTACAATTTCTGAACTGAAGGAGAAGATTCAACGCAATATTGTAAGAAGAATATTGCATCATGCGAATATTTAATCGGCAGGTGTGCCCAGCAGGATCATAAGCCCTTGTCAAATATTTCTCCCACACTGATTCGAAATTCAGAAGCAACACTAAAATGGAACTAAGAGTTGAACTTTTGCTTGCATTGAAAAGCCCTGTTCATTATGATATTTTTTTTCTACGATGACCTCTGTACCCTAAACTTTGTACAGAGCACCTTCCATCGGTTTATTTGTTAGTTCTGAATAGTAACTTGTGCTCTGTACTTCATTGCCGTCGCAAAGTATGCAATTTGGCAAGTATCGTCTAGAAATACATAATTTCATGTTATAATGCCTCAATATGAGAAATTCAGTTGAGCAATTTTGTTCTGAAAATTATATGTAGTGATAAAAATTTTATTAAAAGTTTATTCAAATCATAAATATTCCAGAAATAGAGTTTTTTCAATTCCTAGCTAACTGACATTAGGTTTACAGCATTCGATGAAAAATTTGAGGAAAGCTTATATTTTATTGTCCATTTAGTCATAACGTGAGAATCAAGTATGCATGTCTATCAAATCAGGATAAATTTAGGTAATAGTTGATTATCGATCACTGAGTGCAATTGACCACAGCTATTCAATACAAGTGCCAGATAGTTGATACAATTGTATTGTTTGCTGTCAACAATTATAACATAGGAGACGTATACATCTCATCTTGAAATTCAACATTGATATCACTCCAACTGGCTTCCTCAGTACCTCAGGGTTACTTCTAGTGGAAGGATTCAGCAAAAACGGGCTTATATGTATGTTTCATAACTTCGGATACATACGTTAAGGTATATGTTGTTTGATATGCTGATGACGAATGGAACAGAGTTTTTTAAAAAAATTTAAAAATACTGGTTTCATCCCCACAGCATCTTTTCAGTACTGCAATGGACTCGTTGTTCTATTGAAAACCATCAATACAAGTAGATAGGTTTTTTCCTCATTATCAATATTTTTTTATTCACAACTGGCCTGGGGTGGGCCAATCTGCAAAATTTAATGAACTTGATAGAGTAATATTTGTGAGGTATATACCCAAAGGCTGTTCAGAAGGTTGATAGCGAGTTCATCTGGGTGGTCCTTTAATCTCTCTTTGCGTCTTGTGGCGCACTTTTGGATTTGTTCGTGTATATATTTCACTTCCAAATCTTTATGTAAGAGGTGGTTGTTGACGTACCACGGTGCATTTGCAAAATTCGCAATATCTTATTCTGGAATTCTTGAATAGTATTTGTATTGAATTTTCCTTTGCATGCCTAGAATTCTATTCCATATGTCCATATTGGAATAATAGTGGTTTCCTATGATAGAGTTGAGACTTGAGTCCTAGCAGCCAGTTTATTTTTTTACCTTTGATGTCCAGTTGTTCCTTTTTGACTTGTATTGTTATTGCCACGTTTGTATTTTTTCTAGTTTCATTCTCTGATTGGTAACTTCTTTTTCTGTGTCCAGCTGTCTATTATTAATTCTAATTTTTGGACATGTTGCTTTTCTGTGTGTGGAGACAATGTGTCTGGATTTGCTTCCATCTATTTTTATTCGCCATTTTAGGGCCTATTCATGTATTAAGTTAACGCTTAATAAATAAGTCTTATTTGGAAAAGCTCTGTATATAGAAATTATCAGAAACACAACGTTTCAACAGTAATGTGCTGGCTCTTCCAAGTGTATAAAAGTATGATATAAAAATTGTCAAGACAACAAAAATACAAAAGATAACTAGATAAAATATTAACTCCTAATTCAATGTCCACTGGTTTCCAGGAGATTCTTCGGATTCATGATTATTATTAGAGAAATAGCTCAGAATTCACGATTTCCAGGATACCGTCTTTGAGGAAAGTGTTCTGCATGAACATGCTCTCCATTTGATAGAACTATGTCTACTTATTTAGCATTGCTGAGTCCGTTCGCGTCACCCATTTTTGAAACAAATTTCCAACATTTTCACTAAGTCAATGTATCATGCACCAAAGAAACAAATTATCTGCCAGTCTACTACGAACACAATAAAATTACAAAAACTTACTCATAACGTAATCCAACTATTAGTGGCTATTTATCAATTCAATAGATATCGTATTTTATTGTGAAATTTCACGTAACTATCCATCCAGTAAAAGTGGCAACGGAAATTTTTGACTGAGAGCATGGAAATTAATTTTTCAAATTAGAAAAAAAATCTTCTACGCTCGATATCAAACAGCATAAGTATACCCTCAATGTATGTACCCAGAGTTATCCTGTATATAGTATATGAATTTGTTGTTTTTACTGAAGTTTCAATAACTCCCATAGATTAAACTTCCTCAAATAATGATAAAGATATTGGAAAGCTCTGATTGATCCACATAATGGTCGTGAGTAATAAAGTCTCAATTATTTCTAACATAATTTATTTGGAGTTCTAAACTATAGTGGGGATATTTACGTTATTATTGATGATTTTGATCTTCTATTGCATATTTCATTTTTGGATCAAATCTGATCAATTTGTTTTTTAATTTTATCCAACTCAGTTATCCATAAATACAGAAAAAATTCGATCTGCAGAAAATTTTTTATTTGAAAAAAAAAAGAGAGTCTGTGAAATAGATAACAATTATTCACGATACAGCCATTGAACTAATAAATAACAGCAACAATATAATCATCATTTGTCATACTATTGACCCTTAAATTGATGAAATTAGGTTCAAAAACACCCTGTATACTTAAAACATTACCCTCAGGTGAATAGCACATCACAAATTTCTCAGAATGTTTTTCTACATGAAAGGCAACGAGTGTATGTCTTCAGTCCAATGTTCCCTTAGGTCTCTTGATCTAGATCTTCCCGACTATTTTGAGTGAAAATTCATGAAAAGTTCAGTACTTGTATATTAGTTCTCAATGAATTGTTTAGTACTTCTATAGCGGTCAGCATAGTAAGCTTCAATATTCATCTAAAACTGGATAATTCCGATAAAGCAAGCAGTTGAACTTTCACAAACTCGGGAGCAATACGTAGAAAACATTTAGAAAAGCTGAGACAGTGATAATTAAAAGGTAACAAGATATTCGTCTCTGTATTTTATTCTTGCAAAGCATGCAATTGAGTAACAGCTTTTATGTTTATTAGAGCTGTTTTGAGGACTCAAGTTTACTCCTCCGTCATTCAGGTAAGTACTTTAATTAATTAATTTGAGCTCAAAATTTGAAATTTGTTGGAATAATAGAAGCAAATATGTACTTTGACTGTTCTAAGGACTGAAAATTACATACAGTTTACAGAGTTTTGAAACTTTTGATTCCAAATTATTAATCAAATCTTTGAGAGCTTCCTACATTTGTTAGACAACAAAAAGCTGAAGGTAATATATATAGTCACTCCTACCTCATAGAATCTTCTCCAAAAAAGTTAGTGCCAACCACATTGAAACTGCTGCTTCACAATGTTTGTTTCCCTTCAAACTTCCACCGAATTTTCTTCAACTTTACGTGCTAGTTTCAAATAGAATTCAATGAAGTTTCAATTCAAGCAAATGATGAAAAGCGACGTATTCTTAAAGCTGACAAATTTCTTCACAAAACGTTGAAATCTTTTTGTAAATTCTCCGAAAACATTTACAGATACACGTATGCAGATTCCAGCACGATTATCCGATTTATGTGAGGAAAGGGAGGATTGAGAAAGTTGAAAATGTGGAAAAACAAGAAGCTATGAACGGGTCGATTCTGAAACAGTGGATATTGCTGAGAAAACAGGAACAGAGAATTAAGTTAAGCCAAGCTTAGACAGATGTGGATTCAAACTGAGGTAAGAATGCTTGAAATTTTATTTCATACCTCCATTGTATAGATTACCACAGCGACTACACACCGCTTCCTAACTATAATCAAAATATAAAACATAACAATATACAAATATATTTTTTTTCCTTCTACTATACGAAGGTGTAGCCAGAGCTACCAAGCTTAAAAAAGGAAAAAACTATATTCGTATTATTTGACTGAATTTTCTGATTCCTATAACTTACATCCACTCAGTCAGCCTCAACAATTATATTACAGATACGTGAAGCTTCACCTATCAACTACAATTTTTTGTTATAGTTGAATACAATAAGTTACTCAAGCATATCATAACTTTACTACTCGAATGATTGCTTCAAATGTTGATTGTGCTCTTGTGTGGGGTGCTTGTGTCCGGAACTTCAACCTGGAGTTAATTACAAAGGAGTAATTTAAAAGATTGAGAGAAAAGTACGTTTATTCTGTGCAGTGGTACGGGAGCAATGAAGTGTAGCCTGATTTACGAAGCGACAATACACGACACGTTGCGACCTTCATTTACCAGCAACGGAATATAAAACTGCAGCCGGCGACGGTAGAATTGGGAGCTAGGGGAACGAGGCCAGGTGAAGCGCTTCCCGATAAAGCGCGGAGTGTCGAATATGGGACACGGTCGAGCGACGATGTGGAGCAAGCGCCGAATACCGACGCTGAACGCTTGGTGCCACATTTCACTACAACTGAGCAATGAACGTTTTAACTGCCGCACAAATATGAGTGGCTTTTTCGTGCACTAAAAATACCATGAGTTACACCATAGACGTGACTAGCACCGCTCCATGTACCCTAATGCATCCATTTCTATTTTTATATATAAATTCGAAAATAAAATTTGTCGTTCTTTCCGGTAATGGGAAGAAAATTTTATTTATGATGAGCTTACAGAGCTTATGCGGAAGTTAATGCAAATAACTGCACATAATTCTTGGAATATATCCTAGAGTTATTCAATAATAATTTTTCAACTTCAAATTCTACCTATGCTATCGTACCGATAAAGGAATCTTAATTGTTTTTTCAAGTCCTTCTTTAGTGATAAAAAGGACATCAGGAAACACAAAATCTGCACGTGAGAACTGGATATTTTCCAATAAATAATAATAATAACTTTTACGGCATCTCCTTTCAATGGGAGACCTACCATTATTAATTTTATTCCGATAGTATTTCGAGGATTTTCATCCATCCTAACGGATATTTGTAGGATATATTTGGCAAATTATGAATTACATCACAATTATTCAAATGTAAATCTGTAATATTATAGATTACAATGTTTTGTATATGCAATCTATTTGAGGGAGTATTTGTTGTTATAGCATACAAATATCTTGAAATTGACACGTGCCAGCCATTCATCACAATATGATCTTCATGATTTAGCCTCCATATTCCGTGATATAAATCAATCTAAAAGAAGTTTCCTATCAAGTGATGTGCATTGTTAATGATTTTGTCCAGCGATATACATTAAATTCAACTGATGGAAATCCAATTAATGACTCAAAATAATTTGAAGTTTGTATTTCCCGTAACTTTATGATAATAGTGTGATGGGTAAGTGTGATGTCGCGCAAGAGGTATATTGCGGTGAAATAATAAGATTTTCTTCACACCAACACAAAGTTTCCCCAGTTGGACTCAAGTTTTGTGGACAAAACAATTAAATTACCGCAATACATTGGTCCAACAGAAAATCGCATACTGTTCCCAGATCAGTTCTTGAATTTCCGTCCAGTTCTTCCTAATCCGATAACTTCTTTTATTATACGTCAACAATACTGGCAGTATTTACTCACTCAATTACCAACAAATAAAAGTCTACGCAGCAAACGTGATTCCTTGTTTTTGTGAAAACTGTTTTTGTAAATAGAAATCCGGATAGGAACATGTTATTGAAGGGATAAAAGAAAAACGTCTTCAGGAGAAACAATCAGGTTTAATAGCATTCAAGTGAGGATGAAAAAACGATGGATTCAAGATCGTAGTTCATCCAGGGAGTCGTTAAAGCTCCTCGTCCACACTCAATGAATTTGCGTTCCATAAATATAGAATAGATAGTGCTATAAGAACTTACCTAGCTCGGGTCCGCAGACGCGTGGGATAATCTCGAGGATAGCGGAGCAAGAGGCATCCTCGAAGCAAAGTTGTCGGGCCAGCAAGCAGTTCAGGATAGCGATGGCGGTTTTTATGTTCGGCCCTGAAACAGAATAGGCACTCAATAATTCATGACCGTCTTCACAATACTCTACTAATTAAGTGTAGAAAGATGCTTGAATGTAATACACTCTCATATGAATGTATCATCTACTTGACCATAATTTGTTAATCTGGTGGAGGTTACAATATGATCCCACAGGACAAAGTTGTTTATTTGTTCCTTGATGATCATGAGCAGATTCAAAGTACCACCTCTCGTACCCAATTGTATTCATTTACAGTTCTGTGGAGTAGGGCAATATAAAAAAATCAATTGATGAGTGAAAACTGCGTGTTTGTTGCGTGTCGAGTGGATGAAAAATAGACATGGATGAGTGAGAGAATGGTTTGCCTTCTAACTTTGCAATAATCTAATGAATAGAATTACAGAGGTTTTTTTATCCGCTACACTTGATGATATTAGATACTATGGAATTCATGCTGTAACGAAGCTCCTTCTCTGCGTATTTGAAACCGGTCACCAGACGCTCTAAGGACGAGGTACAATGACAATTCAGTCAACTCTTACATTCAAGGATCACTGGAGAAAATATGTATCTTGTGACATAGTTGAGATGATCATATATTGTGTGGTATTGAGAATGTAAACTTTTCTATGATCTATAGTTGATATTATAATTGATATAAGTATTTTTATTGACTCAATGAGTTTATTATCTTGATTCGTATTTGAATCTCAGTGAGCGTTACATTATGATACTTTTTGAAATAATCATCAAGAGGCTACTGGAAAAATTGCATGCAGGTATGTTTAGGATATAGGCTCTGCTTGTGAATAAGCAAACTATGAAGCTAAGACTTTGTTAACCATGAAGCACGCAATGAAGCTACTCAACATCACGTACCAAAGCACCAGTAATCAAATGAGCATCGCGGTGCGCTCGTGCTAATTACATGCCGTTGTCATTGTCGTTGTCGCCGTAGTTTCAGTGTTCGTTAACATGAAATGAAGACGAAATGCCACCAAACTTATAATTGTGTTCATTAAAAAATAAAAGAAATCTGTGGGAAAATTTGACTTCACAAAATGAAAACAAACACACACAGTTTGTTTTAATTACGGAGCGAACTGTAAAGAAGATTATCAAGATATTCAAATGATGTTCTTCCAAGAAACGAGGATGAGGATGAGGATGAGAACTCTTTCTGTCTCTAAGTTGAGGGGATTGGCTGTAAGGAAAGTCAGCGCAGCTTCCGCTCTCGGCAGTCGGCAATCTTAACAATTATGCAATCCAAATCAGTGAGCTGTATGTCTGGACGCGGCAGTGGTATCACGGCACAAGCTGTTCTAACTGGAACCGGCTGAGAGATTCTATGACGCTCCACGCTGAATATACAAGCATCACGCGCTGACGCCTGATGGCGAAACATCCAATATCATGCAAATTAATTATAATTCATGTTGCAGAAAATTGTGAGAGATAAACTCATGTTTAGAAACGGTTTAACATGATCAAATCGCGGCAAAAAATATCCATTTATTTTGATCCTATTATTAAGTACTGACCGACTAATGGAGCAATGAACCGCGGAATGTGTTCATCAGGATGGTGGGTGGAGACAAGAACTTCAGCTCCTAGCTATTCCCGTACCGCCGGACCACTTGCTACCGGTAATGACAGGAAGGAACTATCCAGCCGGATCACGAGAACTTCCAAGTGTCGTAATCTGGCTGCCATTTAACTGGTTTTCTTATCTGAACGACGGCAACGTCGCCAAGCTGCTTGCTGCACTAGATAGCAAGAATGCCACTTGCCACACAAACCTCAGCCTGACTACTCGATTTCTCGATCACCGATTCTATATGTGTAACGCTCGGCACATGGTCAGCAAACAATACTAACGATCAGACCCTCAATTGCCAAGGTGAGAAAGTAAAATAGAATGATATGACCAGTAGTTGTTGTTTGTTGTTGATTGGACCACGTTGTCAAAACGTTATGTTCTAAACACATGCATTGAGTCTAAACGCCTTCGAAAGCGGAATTGATATCAAGTACATATTAGTGTTTTCAGAATGCATAATTGGAGCCACTATATACGGCTACGTAAAGGTATATAAGTTATATTTAGTTTAGTATGAAATTTTCATATCGGTACAGTCACGACATGTTTTTGTAATGGTTGCTTGTGTTTTTCTAGGTAATTCAAAAAATTAATACGCTCACGCCAATCCAAATTTGTTTTGAAACCTAGAAGTGCTCAATATTATCAACAATAAAAACTGATACATCAGATGGTTTAATATCTAACACACAAACATACTTGTAAATGAGTGTGTGATTACAAAGGTACTTTTGTTTCGAGATATATGTTATATTACTCGAAATTGAGTATCTAGCTTCTATTTTGGTATTGAACAGTGTAATGGAAAACATCAATTGGATTGGTAGACATGCGGCAGTGTCTTTATAATGAAGCAGAAGCATATTGAATGTGCTATACGCGATGCGATTGCCGAGGGCTACATATAACCATCGAATCATGATAGGCCACTCTGATATTCCAGCGCAGCCAGTAGCCTCATTAAAATTGCGCTCATTAAATTCAATGCTTACATCTTCGATTAGGCCGAGTATAAAAAGCGATAAAGAAAGGTTGAAGTGGAGCAAAATGAAATACGAGAGTTGTGGTGGCAGAATTCGAGGGGTAAGAGGTCGTGAGTTGTGATTACGGGGTCACCGCCAGGTGCTGCAGAGACGTTGGCATGATATGGCTCACGTGAGCGAGTGTCGCCTGGCCCCCGCATGATTACGACAATATTACATATTAAAGTGTGCGCCGTGCAGGCAACCATATCGCACCGCTGATCTCTGGAGTTAACCGTTGCCCCTTGCCATTAGAATGATGGCCGCTGGGCAACGCGACTTCAGAAGCACGCAAACTGCAAGACGTCAACTCCCTCTACCTACACTGTTCACGCATTCGCTGCTAAACCTCACGAATTACCATCTATTTTTCTCTCTCACACCACTGTTTTACCATTATATTGTTTATTCATTTTCATCAAATGCAACGTTTTATTTTTTTTCAAATAAATGACGGAGCACGTTAAGATAAGCCTAATGTCCCAGATATTCCACTTTGAATATAATATATCACAACATTTGTTCTATAGAATTGTATAGAGTTTTGGTATTCAACTTTCGTCTACTTAACGAATATAAATTAAAGCTTTCACTGAGAACTTCACAATTATCCTTTGATGCCTTTTAGAATCCAATGAAATAGAACTGACTTTACTACTACTTAGTATTAGAATTGTAATGTGCAAATTAAACTTCCAACATCACAGAATGAATTAGGATCTCTTTGAGAGTGAATCTCCATAGTTTTATGCTATTCTGTTTGAGTATGAGAACTATGTTGGTTCTATCGTTCAAGTTTGGTTTCAAGAAAGCAAGGTGACGAAGTCCGCAGCGATGGGGTCTCGTAAGGGTAGTGTAAGGGGTTAGGCGCGTATGTCGTGACCACTTACACGCACACACGCTTCGTCACGCGACGCCAGCATGCCGCTCAATCATAGATTAGCGTCGACCAAGAGTTCAAACCCTAATCAGACGCATTCCCGCTTCGATGTACCTACAAGAAATATGTATAAACACGACGAAGTGTTTCACTCCAAAACGCATGTTTATAAGCTTGCCTCTGAACTAAGATATCTTATCAAGTAGCATTTATATGTTGATAGCATAAGGAGAACTAATAACTGTTGTCCACTTCCAACGACACATTACGGAAGATTGAAACGCAACTGTTATTATTAGAAAGCACCAAACTAATGCGCTGACAAACATTATTATTGAATTTATGTCATTCGATGTTACGTATCAAAACTCTTTGTTCTACTCATACTTTGCCTCAATGTACTAGCTTTTATTTCTCTGATTTTATACTGTTGAGTACCTACTCACAGAATGAATATATGAAATGATCCTTAAAATCAAATAATAGATCTACTACATTCATGAGTACGTCCGTAATATTTTTCATTTCATTTTATTCTATTGTACACATAAAAGCTTTTCTATTTCGAACAGCTCATGTATTGAATGAACAAATGGAAGAAAAATAAACTAACCACAATAACAAGCAAGAAATTCTTGGCCGATTTGTTAAAGTACCAGTAAATATGTATTCATAAAGCACCATTCTTATACATTTTTTTTCTGTGTCATTAAAATGAGTCAATTTTTCACTTCTATGAAGCAAACGGATAGAGTTTTATCGGTCTTATTGACTAATATTACTTATTTTGATCGCGTAGTACTAGTGATTAATGCATAGCCTACAAGAGGCAAATGGCTTTTTATGAACTTCTTCAGGCTTGAATAGATTTTCTGGTAATTATCTTTGATGATAGGTTCGGTCATCTCTAGGACAATAATAGTCAGCTACCCGATTTGTACCACCAATGTACCTAGTTGAGTTGAGAGTCTGCGGTTCTTCCATATAAGTTTGGGCCACTTTCTATTGAAGAAAATTATTTTTCATATTACTACATTAGGTAGGGGTTATTAAAATTATCTAGCTCAAGTATTTGAGATAGAAGTCTCGAAAACATATCACCCTACTAGCTTGGAAACTCAAACGAGTCACTGTAATACTCTCCAAAAATGTTTTGTGATTGGAAATCTATCTGTGCTAATGGATAATTGGTTGATACTATTGACTAATATTATTTCTTGTGATTGCATGATGTATGTGATCAGCTCATAGTCCACGAGGAGCGTATACTTTTTTTGTTAACTTCTCATGGCCCAGATTCAGATCAAAATTTGCAAGTAGACATCTTTGGCGAAGTTTGATCATCTCTTGGACAATGTTATGCTCAGCTGTTCAAATTTATCTTAAATATAGTGGATGGCACACATTTGAAAGTTAATTCTTATTCACTAGTTATTTGCATCTGTAAAATAGAGAAGTAGTAAGATTAGACCTTATAGTATTCACTGACAATATTCCTGGACCACATTGAAGCACGAAATTTGTGGAGATTATTCCACGATATTAAATGATATACCATAATAAATATGTCATTGTGTTGGATATAAGCTAGAATGAATAATTTTTGAATAAAACTGCACATTCATTGAACGCAGTTGACACAGCTCTAAAATTTGAAACGAAGATTAGCAAATATTTAACAGTTTGTTTGCAGTATCGGTGAATATTATGATGATGTAACAAATAAAACTGAGGTTTTTGCTCTGCTAATGATGTGTATGATAATTTGATCTAACTATACAAAGCCCGCATTCACACATATTCTAAATTTGATCCTGTTCTGTTATTTATTCTGTGTTCTAATATATTTACTAGCTCATTTGTCTTTGTCATGTTTTTTTTCTTTTTTCGTTGAGAAGAAATATAGCTCATTTGTAATATATGGAGGAAAGCCTGGATTACTATATGATTTGTTGTTTTCTCAAAAATTATAAATTTTTGAATATCATATTTTTATCAGAAATTGCTTGGACATGTCAAATTCTTGGAATAACCAGAGTTAATTCTCTATCTTTGATATGGTACTGAAAGATATATTGTCATTGCTTATATTTTATGTGTTATCTAATAATAGATTTGAGTTATTCATTCGAATGAGTATATATTTTTGACAAATGCTTCAAAAGTATAATATAAAGAAAATGAATTGTGCATGCTGTAATTCTTTTGAGCAATTCAAGATTCAACAGAGTTAAACTACCCCTCGAATATCTTAAAGATCTTCTTCCAGTCCCTCAGGAAATAGAAGCCTTGTTACGCATCAAATAGCAGGAAACCACGGGCTCAAATATTTATAACCAGTTTCCTGCGTACAACTCTTTTCTTGAGACCTTCTCCTTTCTGGAATAAGAATTAACTATCTCAAAATTTTCCAAATATGCTCTCATCCGGCGTGATGCTCTAGTTGTTCTTCAATTGCCGGACAGAGAATGAGGACTCTTAAATATCAGAACATACAAACACAGAGAAGTGGGATATTTGCTTTTGATATATATTCTATTTTGATTCTTATTCAGAAAAGTTCAAGAGTCTTTATTAGTGTGATGGGAAGACACCTCAAACACCTGCTAATGACAACATTGTATTAACAAACAAAAAAATTATAGCTCATCAACCAGCACTACTCAAATTCGAGAAGGGAGAGTATAAATGTTAGTATTGTCATCATCAATAATTGATAAATTGATGCACATTTTTGTTGTCTATCTGCTTCTATGTACGATAACAATGCTCAGATAACTGTACCAGACTTTCATTTCACTTGTATGTATATCTGTCCAGGATGAATTCTAAAAGACTTAATGTACGAACGAAAATGCAATTTATGTAGAATTGTAGAGAAAAACTGGAAGACCGATCTACATCTAATTTTATTTTGATAGCTATAAAGATTCTGGATATATTGATAAGATTTTGAAAATTCCAATAGCACGAAGTGCTAATACAGTTCAACCGGTACAAAGCAAGAGACCTATTCTATTGAAATTTAATTTCGATATGATTGTATATTCGTTCCTACAACACATAATACATCCTTTGAAATTCCAAATACAGGCGAGCAGAGCCGCAGGTCGAAGTTAGTATTATTATGTGGAAATCAATATTCATAATAAACTACAGAGTTCTTTTATTTTGTGAAACTCTTGTGGAAGAAATGGGAGAGACCAAGTTTACGCCCTTTTAGGAAAAAAAGTTGAGGACAAATTTTAATAAAGGAAAAATAGGAAACTGAAAATTCTGACAATGATCGCTGCAGATGCGCTAGCGTGAATCAGAAGCGCAGCCTTATTTAGTATAAGCAGGCAGTGGGACAGGCTGATAAATTTATTGTCCAAATTTTATTAAATTCCGACTGTATTTAGTCAGACATAAAAAATCCGTGACAACTGAGAAATATCGCTGTTTCTGTGAACGGTACTTAATTAAAAGCGTACTACATTTTGACGATACATATGTTGATAACGGATGTAGTTAAGTGTGGCGTCTACTCACCAAATCATAATCACGTCTAAGAACAGTTTGCAGGTACGAAACGCCAAGAAATGTTAACTTAACAATGCGCAAGAAGCTCATTCAGATATGGATTTGATGAGTATATTTGTCCACCAAGTATTGCAACCCCGCTATAAACGTATTTTCCTTTGCATAACAATTTGGTGTCAAAGTATACTTGATGTTTTCTCACATTAAGTTGTGATGGAGTATGCTTACCTACTTATCTGGATGTTGATATTATTAGTTTCTAGGATGAAGTTTGTTTTAAATACAAGTTCAGAGTTTGACACGTACCCAGGGAAATATGTGAACTGTCAAATATTTGAGAGATTTAACTGTTGGTAATTATATTGCTTTAGTGATGCTTTTATCTCATTGTTGGGAAGATATTAGAAGTTGCACAAAATATATTAGGTGTATTCCTGCAGTTTTTGAAGGCTCATTAGAATTTACAACGTCAGTTGCAGTGGAATGTGATTAAATTGAGTTATGTTGTGATGTTGTATTTCAAAGCTAAAATGAGAATATTGACCAAGGAATATCTAATTAAAATGGCCGAACACCTCGAATCTATAGTCAAAGTAGTGTTTCGTGCGTGATCACTTTAATCAGGAATTCAGATTAGCTTGAGAATTTAATATTTAAGTTGACGTTGGAAAAATTCAATCGCCGTGTTATATAAGCGGCGAATACAAAGATTCCTACATAACACTATCGCATGTGAAGCTGTCGCTGAAGGGTGGACAAGCAAAATCCCAACCAATGTCCAACGACCGCGTCATGTGCAAATTTCAAGCTACATTTTTGTATAAATATGCATGCAAACTCGCACTTTGGCAATCGTATGCACACACATTGGGATACAGCACTTTTTGTTTCTACCTCTTCTTATATTACAAAGTATAATTCGTTCATTTACCATTCTGATGATTTGAACGTTTATCACACGCACAATGGCCTACCCAGTTTTTTTTTTCCACTGTACATCTTTACTTCTGCATGTCATCCTTGTGACTTTATCGCATCACTCTTAACTTCTTACTATATATAAGAAAATCGTCAGAGATATTCAGCTTCGGTTTGTCACGTGCCGTAGAGTAAGATAGAACCAAGAACTCGAGTTTATATCGATCCGTGATAGTGGAAAATATTCTTGAAACTCTTCCTAAAACTTATATCGTTCCAGTTCCCATATGAAGGGAATCATTAACTAAACAAGAACAAATACGGGATCTGGTCAGAGAAAAAGAACCAATATTTCGGATAAATGGCCACTGAAGATATTCGAGCGATATGCGGTAAGCAGAATTGCATATAACCTCAGCCATAACCACGCTTCCTCGAATTGTTGATAGAAGATTCAGTTTTTATGATATTGTCATCTGGATGCGGCGTGATTTGGTGTTAGTAACGGTTACTGCAATGTATAATTTTTTGGAAACAACAATGCAGTGTTAAATCTTGGGTGAAACTGGGAAGAACATAACAGAAGACAAAATTTGGGTTTACCGTCACGATGTGGCTTATAAGAAGATCTTCACATCCCAAAATTGTACGTCAGCTTCGATTTCAAAGCAAGACTCAATGTTTTTTTGATTTAAATGAAATTGTTCATTTCAAATTTTTGCCTCAAGGTAGAACAGTAAACGACTTGTATTGTCAAGCAGTTTCACAACAGTCACGTAAAAAAAGTAGCAAAAACAGACCAGAAAATAATTTATGGTTATTGCACCATGCTAATGCGCCCGCACACTCAGCTCTGTCAACTCGCTAATTTTGTACCAAAAATCAAATGACTGTTCTTCTTGATTATTTTTACTTGTCAGATCGGCTTTCCGTGATTTTTTCTTGTTATTAGAATTGAGATCAGTACTGAAATAACGCTGTTTCCAAACAATTACTGACAACAAAGCAAATCGTCACGTACCTTGAAAGTCATTCTAAAGAAAACTATCCAGGACTGCTTTAAGAAATGGAAACACCGCTGCGAATAGGGGAGGAGAGTACTTTGGAGGGAACAAGAACCAATAATCTGTGGAACTAATACTAAAGTTTTGGAAAATTAGATTCAGGTTTTTCTGTTCAGATCTCGTAGGTATCTTTTAACAAATAAGAGACCAAATTATGCGAAATGAGAAGGAAAACTGGTGCATTGGATGAACTTTCAACTTCTCACTCAGTACGTCTTTTAGATAACAGTAACAGTGCCATTTGAAGTAGGAGCTGCAAATATGGCAACATGAATAAGCGTAGAATTTCCAGCAAACAAACAAATGAACAGCGATGTTTTGTGCAGCCAGGTGCATCTTTGTACCAGTTGGAAATAGCTCGGCCGAGTACCCACTACTGAAGCTGAGAGTAGAGACGAGAGTTTCTAAACACGAAGACGGGACGTGGAACATGAAGACGCAGACCACATCAATAGCAAATTTATTTGATAGTGATGAGAAAGCAAAGCATTGACGCGTATACTCCTCTATTAAACCACAGTGCGACGATCCATAACAAATTCAGTAGCAGAAAATAACGGTCACTGTTCTCGGTTGAACAAATCCGTCCCGACCTCGACCAAGACAAGAGAAAGATATCATATAGGATTACTCATCGGGGCATATAGCTGTAAACGTGAACCGTAGACCAAAAGTCCGTGGAGTCCAGCAGCCAATCACAGGCTTCTAGATACGGTCAGATCGCTATCATGTCGCAACGATGATAAAACAAAACTGCATTAAAACTCAAATCCAATACGTAAAAGTAACGATTTGGTTTGATTCGCAATTGCCTTGTTTTATGTTTACAGTACCACTGGGTTGACTATCTTCTAAACCCTTATCTCTTCATGTTCTCAGTATCGATTTGTTTATTGGTGTCCATTCAATAACTTAGTGACACTCAAGTTTGTTATAGGAGTACTACAAACATGGTGATTTTACAAGTCTCAGTTCACAATTCCACAAAATATATCTCCAAGTCCGATAATGTTGATTCAAAGTATAGTAATGATGATTGAATTGTGATATTCCCCATTTTGAAATATAGAAAATAAGAGAAGATGAAGTTGTAACTTGATGTTTAGAATGTGGTAAGAGTGATTAAATAAGATCAAAGGTAGAAGAGGCTCACAAGTGGTGGTTGTGATAGGCGGGGGTTTTGTTAAGCTTGGGTAACAATGTCACTGAGTCGAGTGTCAGGGCCTAGGAAGTTCGACGCCAGGATCAGTGTAGGGTCGGATCATGTCGTGCCGCAGTCCGCCTCTAGACTACGATACTAAGCAACCGTGGCAATTGACCGCTACACCGCAGTTGATGGTTCTCTAGTAAATGCTTTCGAAGTCAGCATAATTACTTGCACTCGACTAAAATAAAACCTCTTTAATTGTTGAAAAGAAGACAAAAAATGAATATATTTGCATGATTCACGAGAATGCGAGTTCCATCGATTAGAATAATAATATATTCGTGCATACGGAGAAACCTAAAATCCCAAGAGTCTATTATTTATTCGTATAAAAATATAACCAAATTATTCTCCCATCTGCAGAAAATTTGCACCATAGATATTTACTGAATATATTGCATCGGACAATTTGAACCTAGAATCACAATCATAAATGACCGTAAGTAGATATTGTTGCTGCTAAACAGGAAGTTAGTCATTTTTCAAAAGTCGCAATATATATTCTCTAGTCTCTGCTGATGGAACAAGTGTCGAGACATCCGTGATGCAAACGAGGGACTAACATACTTTGAAACGACGGCTGGTTTTATATTTCGACAAGGTTCACACATTTCATCGAGATTTAATTGAGACAGCCATTAAAAACTGTCCTCGAGCTTGGCGACCCGGCATTCCTCGTACCAATGCTTAATTACTTAACTCTTTCGGAGAACGGAATTATTATCTTTTGTTTCATCTGTTCTGACAGATATTAATTCAAAAACAACCGTCAAATCTAATAATAATTTCGGAGTCTTCAAAATTTCACTTTCTTCACAGTTATCAATTGATTCCTAATGGACTTTCGAAACTAGGAAACTATAGATATTATGTTACCCACATAGTTGGGTTCAAACTTTATTGGAATTATAACTTTTCTGACATAATTTCAATCAATCTTCCGAAAGTTTTGTTGTATGGTTTACATCAATCATGGATCAAAAGTGGATATTATTTCCAGAACATTGAGACCATCGACAAATACCAAACTTTTGGTTGACAAAATGAATTAGAATATTTAAGCAAAACGTTTTCAGTTATCCTTGGACAAATCTGTTGAAAAAATTATCATGATATAGCACTGCCTACTATGAGCGATCAATTAATATAAGAAACAAAAATTGCTTTGTCTAGTTAATCGATGAACTAGATTTACACCTTCTTGTCCTTTGTTATTCGCCTTACACAATATAGTTGGATAGAGTTCAATCGAACTTTCTAAGTTTAAAGCTCACAAAGTTGTCAAATAGGGTAACCTTAAGCTTCACATATCTTATCAGTTTCATGAGAATCAGCTAATTCCAGGTTATGTATGTTTGAGATCAATTCAGTCTGTTATGGTGGTGAATAAATGAAACTAGACGTTGATGGTGCCAGGAACTGGGAGATATTGGACCTATTCTGAAATCGGGTGAACGGATTTCTGATATTCTAATGATTAAGAATATGAGTTTTTGGTTGTGAAATTCATGATTAGTCCCGGGTATTGAAATTGATACTCGCATGTAGAATCTATAGCCTGTTTGTAGTACGGTGGATTCTATTTCAGTTATGGATATTAGCTGGTTCCGGATCAGGTATTTACAGATTCACATAGCCTAGAACCTGGATATTATCCAAAACTCACATCAAATCGTAGCTTGAGTATAGAAATATCATCCTTGCAAAATACCGGAAAGGAGAAATATGTTGATAAAGATTTGGATATAAATTACTGTCCTTCCTCCAACATATGAATATGGCAAGCATATGACACTCAACTATTCTGCAATCAGTTATATACTGATTTGTCTCTACAGTACTCACTGTGCAGTATAGCATATTCAGTGGAGTGAAACAAAAAATTACTGTTACTTTGTTTTATATTCAGTATCAAAGCAATATTTTTGGTAGTAGGTGGTGCTACCAGAGGATAATTATATATGTTGGTTTTGGATAGTGTACAAGTGTTTAACATGCTATTACAACTCTTGAAGTAGATTAGCTTTTCTCGTTACGGAAAACTATAATTTAGGTAACGGTCTTAAAAAGTGCGGTTTGGCACACGAACATGCGTGATGCGTGAGTTAGTTTCTTGTTCTGTTGGGCAGTATTCATACAACGCTAAATTCAAAGTCCGCCCTCAGCGCACGATTGAAAATACTGTTAAGTCCTCAAACAAATGGATTCAGATTCAAAATTAACCGCGGTTTCACGAAAAAAAAATTTTTTTTAATTCTGGTAATCAGTTTAATCAGTGAGTCTTCAGAATTATTCATAATAATTATCTTCGACGCACAGTTAGTTTATTAGGTAGAATGGGAATAAAACATCGCATCAAGTTTCATTGGAAGACTTATGCTTGAGCTCTTGGATTAGAAATATATTCAACTAAGTTTAGAAATATCATTTTAAACAGCTAACAAGGCAAAATGAGCACTTTTATCAAACTGTAATACTTTGGAAATGAAAATTCAAAATGATTGCAGTTTCATCAATTTTTGGATAGATGTGAATCAATACTCCTTCAGATCTAGTTACTAAAAGTACCAAGTTTCAAAAGCCTACAAGAAAGTAGTTCATACAGTACAGCACAAGCATGTAGTGAAATCTTAATGACGCGGATGATAGAAGAAAAGGATGTCTGTTTGGATAATAGAAGGAATATTTCACAAATTGATAGAAGAAGTATTCGTAAATTTGTTCGAATCAAGATATATTTCCTGATACTCACAGTATTGGTTATTTCATTCGAATAAAAGTGGAAGAATGGACAGCATTTTGTTCAATAATACAAGTTTTTATTATCGGTGATATAGTTACAAATGAATTCTATCTCCATTCATACATGTCCATTTGGATTTGAATAATATTGAAAAGAAATAATATATTCCTTGATATAGATTTATCTGAAGCTATTTCTGAATAAAAGCTCCCGCTATAGCTATCAGCTGAAAAGGATATGAATTTGAAGAAAACATAAAGACATTCGTCAAATATGAATCATATGAGAGAGAAAAACAAGAGAACATTTAGAGAAGGCTCACATAAAAGTTAATTCCAACAATTTAACAGTTCAGTCTGGAACTCAATAATAAAGAAAAAGTGTTTTCGTGTCTACTTAAATATGTAGTTTAGGTGGGGTCGTACAACTCTACTAAGACTTTATTATTTACGTTCTATTGCATTGCAGAATTTATGACCAGCCTTGTAAAGGAAAGAGCCATTGTTGAATTCTTTATTTTGATTAAAGCTGAAATATGAGAAGAAAAAGTTTGAAGTCCTCTGTTTCGTGTTCTATGTGGGGTGCTGCGAGTCCACCCCTAAATGAAAAATATACCAAATCATAGATTGCAAATGTTGTTGTATATGGCGGTAGTATTTCAATCTTCAACTAAATTAGTGGCTATTCATACTGATTTTTTCAAACGTTATACAGGCAATGATTTTTTTCAAGATTAATATTTTCAATGGGATCCTAACTACCTTGGTAGATTACTAAGGATATTAATGACTGTTTAGTTCTCAAATAGTGGAGGTAAACAAAGGAATATGAACGACAAGGTCAAGCAATTAGCCACACCTGAATATCAGTGATTAAATTATGTGCTTTATTCTAATGTTCTCAATACACAGAGCTTTATCTGATCAATTTATAGCAGAATAATGGCTCTATCATCAATCTGTACAATACTTCATAAGTATCTCTATTGATTTATCTAAGGAAGTAGTTTCATATGAGCGGAACACAAAAGAAGATTTAATAATAGTAATTTCCGAAATACAGAGTGTTTGCATGCTTCTACTAAGCTTAAAAAGTTATTACAGAATAATAGACTTGTTTCACCGAGGAAGGTAAATACAAATTATGCCCAGCTGAAAGCAATGCAATACTTGTGTATCGCTTGTCGTGTGTTGGGATGCTTGCCATGTAACGTGACGTTTGCATTAATTAATCCAAATGCGTCATAGGAAGTTTTCCTTCATCCATATGATAAAACATGGTGTATGAGATGTTTTGGATAAAAATTATCATAATTTTGTAATAGAATCAGTGTACTAGATAATATTGGGTGCCTGAGCTCATTGAAAAACATCCTGTATCCTAGCAGTTTCTAGATTATATTATTATAAAAGAAAAACAAACAAGCACTCTCATTCAAGTTAATGAGGAATAGAGTTATTATAATGCTGGAAATTTTAATTCAAATTATATCATTACTCATATCCAGATTAGAGTTCATACAGCTAATACAGCAATATATTACGTTCTCATTGTTATCCAAGTGTTCAAATACGCAATATTGAAACAGTTTGAACTCCCACGTATTTTTCTTATAAATATTAAATACCATCCATTTGCTTTCCCTCAACCATGTGTAGACTGAGATTAAATGTGTGGGATGCAAGCTTTGATTTCCAATTTAGAATGAATTTCAAATTTAATTTGTCCGATGAACAAGCGAATGGATGTAGTACTACGAAAAATATTAGAATAGCTTTTCAATTAAATCTCTCACACAACACATTTTTGATTTTGTTTGAGTCATTTATAGGGTGTGAACCGATATAACCAAGGAATGGATATGAGCTATTCTGTAATGACTCCAAGTCTAAAACATATATTCGAACGTCTGAAGGATCATTTTTAAGCCAGAGGGTAGAAGAATAGTGTCTATCACTCATTTTATTCATATTGAGTCACGCAGCCCAGCGCTGGCGCGCAACTTGGAAGTTGAAGTCGCTAGTCTGGCACCCTTTATTCTACGTAGAACCCAGTGACCAGAGTTTCAGTTCAAAAAGAAACAGACATCCTTGTCTTATGAGGAATTTGAAAAAAAATCTCGAGCCGTTCGGCCACTGATAAAATTTTTTTTTACAAAAATGACAGTTTGTGATGATAATTATACTGCTGATATAATTTTTTCTGGAAATCACAATCAGATTTTAATTAAAAAATGGACTAAAAAACAATAAAACACCGTCATGGGATGACGAATTAACCCTGAGCAAAAATTTCGCTGATGACAAAATTAATTGGAACTTGTGTGCCAATAGTAAATTCAATATTAAAACAGCATTCAAGTTAACAATGTAAAAGTCCCCAAGGAAGCATGAACTGCCAATGTATTTCACGCGTTTAGAGAGAGTAAAACAGTCACTCGAGAAAATAAGGATATATTGCCGGCAGGTCATCAGCGGTAAACCGTTAGCGATTTTGGTATGAGACGAGGCAAAGAATGCTACATGAATAGAACTCTCTATGCCCTGTGTCGTCGCCTATTAGTCGAACTTCCAAGCATCTCGCCACTATTGATCTGACACAAATGCTTGTTTCTCATGTATTCTACGTGTAAAGCCATTATGCGGTTACGGAAATTCTTTGAAAAACGCAATCTGCGCGACCGTGAATTCACTTTTAAAATCATTCAATTATTTATTATAGAATGATTGTGAAGAGTTTTGATGTAATGTATTAGCTGCAAATATGATGCAACTATAAGTTACTTGTTATATATTTATAACTAGGAATATCCTAAGGCGCTTGTTGAAAAGTGATGAGTCCTCAGTCGAATAGAAGATATGTTCAGCACATAATAACTAATATAGAATTCCTCGAATGTGGATGATGAGGCTTTGGGTAACTTATATTGATGAAATGATTATCTGTATGACAAAAAAAAGGAGTACATATGAAAATTTTGACATCATCCGAACGCGATTCAAATTTGGTACTTATCGAACCATGAACCAACGCTCTACCTCTGAGCTATAGACTGCTGAAATAATTTGTCGCTGTGACTGACTTATATCTATATATATTTTGGAACGTTACGAAGTCAGCGAATCAGTAATGAGCGTAAATATATGTTTGTCAAGATTATACCGAAATTAGGTTTAATAGAGTTCAGACTGAGTTGGTTTTGGAGAAGTAAATTCCAACTAGTTGATAACACATTCGAAAACAAAATAGATGTGTTAATTCAATACAAAATAAATATAGCAGCTAGTCTGGATATGAATTTATCATGAAGGTTCAGTTTCTTGAGCCTGCTATCCTATTACTTGCAATTGTTGGAGCCTATGAGGCAGTAATTTGAATAATCTGACTTAATCTTCAATTCATTGTACCGAATGTAACGATAGAGTAGAATTAATAGAAGATGCAGAGTTCTCGCTTCGATTTAAAAAAATTAACTGGAAACGATCAATCAATCAAGAATATCGTCCAATTCCTTTAATAATCAAATTATGTATCAATTGATAGATTCTCCTATTTTCTGCATTTCTCCTATGCAGTCTACAGTTTTGGTAGTTTTGATTGATAGATGCCTCATCAATATTCGTGTGAGTACATTGCTGTATTAGTTGTTCTTGTTTAGTTATGTTGAACTTTCACATTTCATACATGGATTTTTGGCAGAAAAATTCAATTTTTTCAAAACGTCGATATCTTCAAAAATACCCATCAGGCAACATGTTTGAGGTAATTTTCGAGATCTACCGTCCCGAAACTATATATTTTGACCCAAGAAACATAAAAATTGGGAAAAAAAAATTTATTTCAAAAATTTTCATCAAGGGTTACCCCGTGCCATCAATATTCAGAGCTCATATATTTACAGTTTCTTCTCAATTACATTCATATTTATATATGTGAACAACGTAGAATTTCGAGTTTATGTATAATTGCTTTGAATAAATATCCAAAATTACTTCAAATCTCCTGATTTTAGCGCTGGAAATTACATTATCACAAAGTTGGACCTGGATTTCTACAAAAGCTAATTTTCTCCAAACAAGTGTTCAAAATATGTACAATTTTCAGTAATCGGATGATATTATCATAGCTTTGATCCATGTTTTGTTCAATTGATATGGAATCTTCATAAAGGGTGATTCACGTAATCGCACCCTATCCGTTATGCAATCGTAACATATTTTTAAGTCTATATGTCAATATAATTTGAAGCATGGCTGGCAGCGTTAAAAAACAGTAAAATTTCTTCTTCTAGAAATTATTAGAGAAAGTTTTTTTAGGGCATGACAAGAAAACCGTTCAGATTATATGATAGTTGGTTGTTTCTCTATTACTTGGAAATATTGTCATTTCTTTTGTAGTCTATATTAACCTGATTCAAGGTAATGATGTCATTCAAATGTATGATGATGATCCAATTTTTTCTTCTACAAACCATCTTCATGTAAGTTTATCTATTGATGATGTCAATATCTGACTGAATTTATGCTTCTTTAGCGATTACTTCAGTAGTGAGACATTTTTTTGTTTCAATGGAACAATCGTTGACTGCATTAGTTTCAAACATTGCGATTCCGGGATCAAATGCTAGAGATATCATAGATGCGTGCATTTGTTTATACATATTTGTGATCAGGATATTGATCTATCTAGTCATTCTGAATCAAATAAACACTTAAAATACATAATTTGATGATTGTATTGAATGCAAACAAGATCTCATATGAAATGACAATATATCCGTATACAAAGAAACTCCAGGCTTGCAACGAGACGTATCTTTTTTGCAAATATATGGAGATGTTGCTTCTAAAAATATGGCCCAAAATATGTGAACAAGCTTTCTTAAAACGATATGGAACTAAATACACCGCTATAATGTCTTGACCAAGACACATAGATAAAAGCTCCAAACATCATTTTCATTATACAGATGATAGATTATCCGTGAATTATTCTTTTGATTTATGAATTTTGTTACGTGAAATTATGAAATTTAAACAAGGAAAATCGGATTCATAATGCACGCAGTTTCTAATGAATGCGTGTTTAAAAATTATTCTTGGTGATATGAATCTCTATGAAATCAAGAGTTTTGAGTACATTAGGCAATTCATCAAATAAAAAACTTTTGTCGCAGGTCTGCGCAAAAATTAGGTTGTTGTCGGAATGATTGAATTTTAAGATAATGCAGCCCTAGAACAGCAATAATTTTTCATAACGGCAGGGGCCAAACGAATATATGTTAATCTGAATGACGTTTAATTTGAATGCCATATAAATTGCGTTGATAATACTAGGCATTAGTGTCTGAGTCTAAATAATTGTTCAAAAGTTAACACTACTGTAAACAGCCTAGGAATGGAATTAATTGTTATTGTACAGACTTATGATGAATACAAACAATTTCACAGAACCTCAAACAATGAACGAATGATTCTGTTTCATGAAAGCATAACATCAGTGGAAGTTCAGAAACTGCTGACAACCTTCGTCGCTAATGGAATTTTGCTTCGTACAAAATCTTAAATTACATATTCCTCATTTGGATTACATATCTACCATTATGAATGAAAATCTTGTGCAAGAAGCTAGAAAAATAAGAAATAGAGCATAATTAGAAGATAACAATGCTTCGACTTCTACGGTGGGGGAACGAATTATTCTGATTTATCCAGCTACTTTTGAGAAAATATTAAATTTATATTATTAAGGCTCTAATGTACTTCCAGGAAAATTGCTGTCCTTAAATCAATAATATTATTGATTCGGAATGTCTCTTGATTATTTTTTGATTTCATTACATAGCTTTATAGATATACTTTACTTGAAGCGCAATTTTGTACATATCGGAACCAATATTAATCTTGCATTTATTCTTCTCTTCCTATGGGCTATCTCTCTTGGTTTGTGAGAGAAATATAATTTCAAGTTATGTCGTCCTCATGAGGGAGTATAAAAGAATGCAAATATAATATGACTCTAATTATTTGAAATAAAATGCGACTCCGTAAGATTTATATCAGTATTATGGCTTTGTTCAATTTTAATTGAAACGAGCTTTAGCGAAAACCGGCGGGTGGAAGTTAACATACAATGGATTGTAAAATAATTCATACTTTGCAGTTGTATTATGTCGTCACACTAGTTACAATTCATTTAGAAAATTAATGAAGTGTTGAATGAAAAGGTAAGCGAAACCAGATGTAGGAACTCGATTGAATAATTATATAAGAACACCATCCACCAATCTTTTTGTCATAGAATGCATATCTATCAACGGCAAAGTGAGATGTATCTGGTTGCAAATTCAAGCAAATTCAGCTTTTTATAGGTAATTCTAGAAATGATGGAATATAAGTCAATGACTTCTTTAGTCCTTGAGTACGTGTTAGGCGTTTCAATGAATTCATTGATTAGTTATCTAATTTTTAATACATAAAGCGCGATTAAAGGTAATTTTTATGGATGAACTGTCGATATTAGAACAAAATTCACTCCAATAAACTTGTGCAATTACTTCAACTTTTTCGGGAATCAAGCGTTAAATGTTAAAAATGTGTATTCTGCTTCCAATAAGCTTTTATTCAAAAGCATATATTTTCAACATGAACAGTTTGAGTTTAGAAATATTTAATTCCACGAGAATAAGATTGATTCAGTTATCGTTAGTGCAATGACCTTAAAAAAAGAGCTACCGACTGTTATTTTTCAAAATAGGAAATGTACACTGATAAATGGTTACTTCGTTGATATTTATCGTGAGACATATGATATGTGAGCATAGTTTGTCGGTGTAAGATTGGAAAATTACTGTAAAATGAGAGTAGGACTACGGTCTCTACTAAACTTGGTAATAAACGTTAGTTCAACTAAGCGTTCACGCATCTCAGCGCTACTACCATATTAACGTATAGCAGTTAGGTTCCATAGCCTAAATTCAATTTTTTTGCGTATTCATGTAAACACCTGTCATCGATCCGTTTATCAAACTATTCGTGGGGGTTTGCATGTTTATTTATGTATTATGTTCCTTTATTTCGTGTAATATATGGAAGTTTAGGGTCGTAGAGAAAATACAGTATACAATACATATATGAAAATATTTTGACACTTTTACAATAATTATCGTGACTTGGTGAGCCCTAATATTCAAGTTCTCACACTTGTCTGATCAATTTGTGTTCTATGTTGAGATTTAGATGTCTTGGACACTTGAATAAGTTGAATTTATAGTTCGGTAATAGTAACAGATGTGATTTTGCCGGTAAGAAGTCTTTAGACAGTGTCTATTTTAGTTTTCTTCCAAAAAGCTCTCGACCTATGAGCGATGATAAGATTATCATGAATCTATGAGTAAGACACACAGATATGTTCGATACAATAAGTATTATTGTCATGAAATCAAATTTTTTTTCTATGTTCACTTTGGTAATTGTGGAATGTATTTATTAATGATCTATACATACTTTCAGAATTATATCATAATAAATAGACTTTTTGATTTAAATTCTGTAATGTACTTATTATTTATTGTATACTTCCAAAAACAAAGCTGAATATTTAGAGTTATAGGCAATATTTAAAGTCCCCTTCCAGATGCTATTAGGTCATCTTGAATTAGAAAATATAACTTACGAATTTTGGTTCCCAAAAATAGAAAAATAATGTTTTCAAGATGGAATAAGTTCCCAAACAAAATGTAGATATGATAGACAGATAGTGCACTCCACGGTATAATCACTTATATGTGATAAGGTGATAATGTCCAGCAAATTAGATAGTGCAAATAGTTTTCCAACTTTGAAAAAAGTAGAACAAGGATGTTGCGAAGTTCTAATACTTGTGACCTGAGTCATTCTAGTGCTTTCACCATTCTTTTTCAAGAATTCGTTCTACCACCCACCACGAATACAAAGCACAAAATATCAGCAAATACAATACAAGTACTTGTTTGGGATAATACGAAACAGACCCTTATCCGTGAACAAAGATATATTCAAGCAATATCATTTTTCGAGGAGGAAAATTTTAGATGCATTTTTTTATTGCAAGGTCCGGATCGTAAATAGAATACGTCCAGAAATCAGACTCTCATTCCAAGTGGAAATATTGAATCTTATTTTTTAGTATTCTAGACTTCCCTCAATAAAACAAAAACTACTGAACCTTTTTTTTTATTATATTGAATATCATTACAATTTAATATGCTGGATGTCAACCAAAGCATGTCTTTCAAAATCTTTTTCTCCACAGTTTTTGACAAGCATATATTTAGGAATGATATTGTACATAAGTTCAGGATGAATGTTATTTGTTATTTCACTTTAATTTGTAACACTGAGGTGCAATAAATTAATGAACATCAATTTTTACATAAGCTACTTTGTTTCCAGATGAATTTCGTCAAAAACAGTTGTGCATTTAGAGTAAGAATTTCTCCGTTTCCCAGTTAACCATACCAGTATGAAACGATTCATCCGTATGCGGTTTGGTTCTTGATTATCAAACAGGTTGACTGAGTTGACTTCGCTATTGCAGAAGAATTACTTGAAACTGGCGTACTGCGATCTCTGCCTCTGAAAGATTATGTTTATATTCAGGGAGTAGATACTTTCTCCACCGTAGACCAGGTTTGATCAAAGGAATCAACGCATCGGTACTGTTGTGATGTATACTAACTTATTAACAAGGTTTATATGGAATACTTCTGCTGTATAGTATACAAAACAATTATATCTCATAGTTACTGTATGATGCAATATTTTTACTGCCACATTTGATTTTTTTAGAAAGTACTCACTGAACTAAACTGTCAAACATAACGTATACTAAAGACTGGAAAAATCTACCATTTGATTTGATGTTGATTGATATAACTGTTTAGCTTGATCACTTCTATCAGTCCTCATGATTGAAAAATGTCGAAGAATGCATTTCACTATATTCTACAATTCTCTATCCGATGGACAAATTATTTATGTGATCAAACTGCCTATTACAGAAGTGTGGTAGTAACTACTATGGAAATACATCTTCATATTTACTTTTTTCAGAATCAGCTCACCTTTTGGTATGTACAATTTCATTTGTAGAACACTGATTACTTTGTGTTCACCAGTATAGAGTCCAAATTAAATTCTGAATAATTCTGTTCGTCAAACTTGACATCAATCATATTACTCTTATTTTCGCATATTCCCAGGACAAATACTCTAATATTCATACTGATATCCAATATGTACACATATCTAGCAAATATTGCTACCATCTGAGGATTTTTGAGATCCTATGTTCATTAAAAATCATTTTTCGAAGATTCACCTAATACCCCACAGAATTATTATAAATACCATAACACTCTGCTAACATGATACTTGATCTATCGGATGTGAAGGCTTTCAGAATTCTCATACTTATATTAACCGTGAAGTCCCTCTAAATTCTGGACACTACAAATCACTGTCGGATAATAATTGTTTTATTGAATCCGTCCATCAAGTACAGATTATGAGACTGCACAAATAGGTTTTCAAATGAAGTGGGAACGATATTACTCACTTCTTCCAGTATATTTTGGAGTAGATCAATTATGGTAGCATTATGTTCGTAAATATAATATGACCATTTAAAACATGACTTATGAAAACTTCCGTCTGTTGTATCGAGAAGCATTTCTGCCAGCTCCGGAAAAAGAGAGAAAGCGAAAAATAATGTTTTCTCTGCGCTAATAAAAAGTTTTCTTGTGCACAGTCTGGCTTACATTGGATACGCCTCGCGAAATACGTTATTGCACCTGAAGGTACGACTTGTCATTCCGCCGGCAAAAAAATGGACAAAAAAATGCTTTATGATTTTTCTGGCATTGAGTCACAAACAAACTCAAAGCAACACAGAGGAATCTAATCAACGAAGCAGAAAAAAATGCCAATTTTGATGGAGCTATTGCACTGAACGAGTGCTGCATACGTTAATTGCTTCGTTTACATATATGGAAAGAAGTAATGGGCTTCCAATCTTCCTGAAATATAATGTGAAAACACAAACACTTGTTACATATTGTTTTTTATTTTGTTGAGGAAATCTCAATCATATTTTCTTCAACAATTTTTGAAATACAAATAACTTAACTTCACTTCGGAAATTATACCAATTTGTATGAATATATCACGTGAATTCTATGGAAAATCGCAGAGAAATAGCAAATTGTAAGGATATTTTTGTTGGAAATAACCCAGGAAATAGGTTTATAAGATGCTTGACAGTTGAAGTACGATATACGACAACCTACATGAAATACGATGTGAAGAAATCATGTGAGCCCAATTCAATATATTCATGACCTAGATCTACATTTTGTACATTTATTCTTGACTCAATACCAGTTTAAATGACTGAATCATCAAATGAGGAACGTTAAGCACATGAAACACAGATATTTACATGGAGAATTGATTTCTTTTTGATCTTTCAAATTACTAAGGATTCTTATGATGATGCACTTGAAGGAGTAATTCATTGGAAGCTTTGTTAACCGTTCAATATGGCAGCCTATTGATAGTACTGGTGAGCTTAGGTTCCAATTCTACGTAATATATAGATGTTCATCGATCTTCTCTATAATTTAGAATGTGTCTCGTAGGGATAAATTGCAGGAATGTATGGATGAATTATGGGACTTATTGAGCTTCTAGTGCTGCTGTATTTTTCATAATGACATTTTACTACAAAGGTTCTATGGATATAAGAAGAAATTATGTCTTTTTCACGTTGAAGAAGGTGATGAACCTCGAAGAGAATATGCAGAGTCGGTTACTAATGTATGCTTGATCAAGTAGACTCAGTAACCCTATGTCTATTTCTTGATGGTTTTCCAATGAGGGAGAAAAATGATTATTGAATATGATTTCATAGCTATTCACGACGAATACCAAATTGTTACTTGAAATAGAAGTATATATCTTGAATCTCATATTTGTATATTTAAGAGATGGAATAGGTTTATAATAGTAGATCATACATATATGAGCTCTATAAAAGACATTATATAAATCAGGTCTTTACACTCATAACTAACTGATAGATTGGGAAAAGAATGACCTGAATCGTTCAGAATTTACAATCTTCAACGTATTATTATACAAATAGACCAACAGACAGTAATGCATGTCATTTTTAAAGACAAATTTATGTTAAACATTGTAAAACGGTCAAATTTCCAAGGGGAAGATCACCTCTCCCTGAAAAGTTGATTGCATGTAAAATTATCAGAGTTAAAATTAATGTCGGTAATACTCAAAGCTGACACGCAAAATATGAGCAGAGGACAAGGATTGTGCAAATTGATTTCAATTTTTCTTTTAGCTATTCAGTATATTCATCAGAAAAACTGTATCAAAAAAGATCTGGAAGACGTCACATCAGAAGGATGATAAACTGGCACTTCAACACTTATATATTCATTGATATCAAAATTGAAATATTGATGATCATTTTCAATACTTCAAGCTTTGGGTAGATTTTTTGCATTTTGCAGAAATAACTTCATGTGCTTTATTTATAATTTTCATATACCGTCGAGGCTCTGATATTAACTGATTGTACCATTGATCGATGGAATTGAGACTATACCGTTCAAAGAATTCTATCAATTAGAAGTACCTATTTTCTAATTATCAGGTCCTTGTGCTTCCAACTAACGAAGAAAATGACGAAACATTCATCATCATGACCAAATAAAAAATTTTTGGGACAAGGAGTCCAAGGTTAGGCAGCCTCAAATAGTCATATTAATCATTTATGCAGTTTAACACGCACTAATACTCTCCCAGTTATTATTTGTTGTACTATATTATGTCTAATTATAAGAATAATAAGTGTCGTATTTGGTGTAATCTCAAGCATTATCAGGAGTACTCCATTAATATCCAATGATAAAATGTTATCAGATGTTATTCTGCCAATGAAATATCTCTATGCATGGATTGATAATTAATGGAATATTCTGATTCCCACCTCTCCGTTTCTGTCCTGTTCTCCACATTCAATCTTCTTTTTAAGTTCATCACCTACGTTTCCGTTAATAAAACACATTGAATAGAGCACGGTACGTGCTTTTTCAAAACTCGATATGAGGTGTGACGTGTTCATTTTTGGAGAACCCGGAAGATGTAGAGCTGTTTGTATAGAATTTTTGAGGCTATATAGACAAAGGCACGTGTGTCCGTGAGAATGAAACTGGAGATTCAATTCTTCAAGATGCGAACAGAAAACTTGCATGAAATCTCGGTTTTATTCCAGCTATCGTCGTATATATTCGAGATAATTTTCAACCATACGCACACATCTCACTAATGAAGTGATGGAATTGAAGTCATGGATATCATATGTTTCTCGGTATAGAAATAACAAGATATTGGAACTGTTTTTGATCTTATAACGGTGAATTGAACGTAGATTACTGGAAATAACAGCTGAAATTACCGCTAAATATATGTTAATTTATCGTTACAAGATTTGTGCGGGAGAAAATACTTATAGATTTGATGAGAGAATATGTAATTCAAAGGATTATTTGGAGATGATATTCAATTCGTCGGCGTGTGATGATTCTACTTTAACAAACTATGAAATGAGGAAATTATTCAAGAATAGAGCTCACTGAGACTTTTCAATTCCGCTACAGCACATATATAGTAATGTATGTAACCAAGTCATGATTTGTTTCTCAACAATGTTAAATTTGCATTTATTTGATATGAAAATATAGTAAGGCAACATCTGTTATGATAGCACATCACGTAACTAGTCTAATATCAAATTGGATCATTGTCAAAAAATTTATGACACCATTCCTGAAATTCAAATAGAGCTTGAGTCATGCCAGATGAAATAATCATTGTGCAGAGTTTCTAGACGGTAGAAAGATATAGGGCATGTACGCCAAGGGCATCTGTGTCAAGAAGATTTCGAGTCGCGTAACAAACAACGACAATCCCGGATTAAGTCTGGGTGGTGGTTTGTGAGTGAGTTAGCAAGAGGCGAACGAGTAGCGGCCATTAGCGGTCGACGACGCGGGAAACGATTGCGAACGAATTATCGTGCGCGTTAATCGCGTTAGGCCAAAGTTTCATATTGCGCTTACGTTAAGCCGCCAACCACTCGCGCCAGTCCTCGGCGCCTTCCTTCAACGATTTTTCGTCTTTCTAGTTCAACTGATATTTCTCACTGACGCACTCAATGTACGCTGTATAGCATTTCCTCAAACTAAATTTTGTGTCCAGCCTACAGTTGAGAATAATGTGGATTAAATATAAATTAATTAAGATACTGAGAGTTCATACAGAACGTCAGAATTCGACAAGAACAAATTTTGTTTTCTTTTGCACTTTGAGCTGTACTACACATACTTCAGAAGTATTTCACCACAATGAATCAGAATAACTACTTTTTGTACGTTGCAAATTGGAAGACAGCTGATGATTAGAACGACTAGGATCTGCGGAAGCATATTGCAGATGAAAAACATGAAGAATAACATGATGAAGGAACATATGATTCGATTCTCTCACTATCTATGATAAATGTGGTAGATAAATACTGATAAAACGTTTCAAGGAATATTGTTGATATGCTCAGGAAGAAAAGCAAAGCAAGCCTAGTGACACAGTTTCACAATGAGACCATCGTCATAGCTACTGTCATAAATTAGGTCTAAGATAAGTGACTGTAAAATAGTAATACAGAGCCATGAGGAGAAGACCTTTATCCTTTGATGTTTCACGACCATTTTAACTAAACTGAGGACAAGCGGCTCCTAGTGAGAGACATTTCAGTGAACTCTATCCACCAATTGTATCTAAGCTAATCCGAGAGTTCTATTATTTATTAATTCTCTATTTTTCATTCTTGTAACTAGAATAAACCTTAAGCTTGGTGAACAGAAGCTCAAAGTGGAGTTTGTTGTGGTACATCACTGATTAAAATTCATTGATACAAGTGAGTAAATATTTTTGCTGTTACACTATTGAGGGTGAGGTTACTACATACTGGCCAAGTGAACGGCAATCACCTCGTTGACATTGTGGAAATTTACATTGCTGAGCCACACACATACAGAGATAACTGAATAATCCTGAATGTGAGATGAGTGTTTGGTCTCAATTTCAGTTCTCCGAATTACCAGTATGAAATCATTAATTGATTGTTATATAGATATAGTTCTAGAATCTATCATATTCTTTGACTGACTCTTCGATTTACCTCAACTGGTTTCCCTTTTTGATTGAAGTTCCCTCACTCTGATCCTGAATAGTATGACTTAGGGCTGAACGACACAATTCAATTCTAAGCGCGCAAGTTATTCATGAAATTAAATCTCATCCTTGTGAATCTTCAAGAAGGATAATTAAGAAACGGTAGCTTGTTTGCATTAAGTTTTGGATTAATCAAAGAGTATATACATTACTCCACAAAAATTCCGATTCAATTTGAATTACTTCAGCAAAACTCCTCACAATCGCTAATAAATTCATATCTTCAAGGAAGAGAAAACAATCTCTCTTAGACGTCATTATTCTTATTTACTGTCTGCGAACGGATGCGACTGGTAAGTGGAACGAGGAAAGTGAAGAGAAGTGGATAGTTATTCTGCGCATCGAACTGATTTGAAGAAGTTACCGCTGATGTTACAATAGCGCTTTCCGACGCCTCTACTTTCTGTTAATTATTCAACTGCGTAACTATATCCTCGTAACGATTCCTATCTTTAATTTGTATAAATGATTGCAAGTATTGGTCACACATTGACATACTCTTGTCTGCAAGAAAGCATTTCATTATGTGGATGAATTTTCACGGACCCTATTGACTGTCGCGTTAAACTTCCTAACACGAGTTCCAAATTATTCATGACCAAATCTTGAAGATATTCATGAACAAACTTAGATATATTCTCAACGACACAGACACGTGCTTCAGTTATCCTCGAACTTTAATGGCACGCGTCAAAAATGGAGAAATCTTTCTGTTCGACCGCGAATCTTCCAATTGCCAGGAGACGAGATATCGAGTTCAATTACATGTATACATCCCTATCTATGCAAATCTTCCAAATGGCATAAACGACTATCTCACTAGAACTTCAACAGCCCGCCTCAATTCCAACTTAAAACCAATTTGGTGACTTGACTGGAATCACATGTATTCTTTCTAAAACAGAAATTCTTTTACCCAACTTCTAATTCATCATTAGATCTTAAATAGATCTACGTCACAAGCATTGTTCTAGTGATTATCAAAAGATCAAATTTATGAGAGAAATAATTTTGTTATTCGGAGGAATTCAACTTACTTTAATATCAATAAAGGAATAAATGAAGCAATTATAAGGCATCTTCTTTGAACCAGATTCCGCTTTGTATACATATTGATTTCTTCATTGTTGAATAGCCTCGATATGAATCTTCCAACTCGTAATAATTAATCTTGGAAATTATACAATTATTGCATTGAAATTACCGTGGATTAGGAACTATGTTCCCATCACCTACAAATTGGAGCAATAAAGACCCAGCAATATTTTCTTCTGTGTATGGATATTCAAGTAGAACCATTGACTTCAATGGAATACTGTTTTTCATTCAAAAATTAACAGCTTATTAATATATGAATATAAGCGACTTTTTATGTATTTGTTCACTTTAATCTCAAAAGTTATTATAAATTCGCAAAATTGAGGTTTAAAACAAAATAGCAGGTCGATTTTTAGTTAGTACGATGAATTAACGGGTACTGGTGAGAAGTATGAAATATTTGACTTCTCTAAGAATATTTATCCCCCTGTGTTGCTTTTCGATGGTGTATTTAAGCGGCATACAGGATGCTTCAGGTGGAATAGTGGAGGCCAAATGATAGTAGCAGTATGAACAAGTCTATTGTCTGTATTTTATAACTCTATAAAGCGCTTTTTGAACAAAAATTGTGGACTGTTTTCCTTTATTTAACTTATACTGAAGTAACTTCATATCAGAGGGAAAATGCTATGATCTGGATAGTGAAAGTTTTAATGGTCCATATTTTCACTCCAGGAAAAAATTATTTGGAATAAAATCATGTTCTGCTTATTGTTTCACAGTGCTTTTTTTTCAGATCAAATCCCTAGCAAAATAATGCTCCAAAAGCTAAGACTACGAGTCTATGACATTGATACTTCTGGCAATTTAATCATCATCATCTACTAAACCCACATCTTTGTTTAAATAGTGCTTTGCTCGACAGTCTCAATTAACTTGGCAATCAGTATAGTAGCTAATTGCAGATAATGTTTGTCGTTATGAATCGGTACCTGTATTCAAAATGAAACTGAGCGTGAAATTAAAAATAAAGCCTTAACTGTTGCCAAGGCGAAAAGATCGAAGAATTTGTATTCACGCGTAGAGCCGTCAAATCCAGACCTCCTAATATGATCATCCAACTTCACATTGAACGGCAGTTTCACAATGAGGCCTGCGTGAGCTTTTGTTTCTGTCACGTAGTACGTATAGCCCAGGAAACTTCCCTTACTTGTGCACGCAATATCGAAACACACTTTACCTAAATCCATTATTTTTCCCTAGCTAGGCGACACTTTGACTACAAGTGAGTAATCAAGACGACAAAAAATGAATAGGTAAAACCGCATTCGGACGTGTACTCTAATAGGGAGTGAATATTAAAATTACGTCGTGCATGCATGCTCTGATATATCCAATAGTATAAATTATCATTCATCATTCCAAATACTTTTATTTGGCACCAATAGATCAATCTAAATTAGTTTAATCAAATTTCACAGTTCAATATTTCCAAATTTAAAACACACATATGTATGTAACAGAAGTTAGAAGCTTAACAACGGAATGAGTTTTGTAAAAAAAATTCCTCAGTCCAGATTGGATTTCGACTTTCGCACTTCTTAGGACTCTGTATCTCAGAGAAAAAATCAAATCTAAAACATAGAGTCTCTCTGTATGTGTTCACTAAAGTTCAGACATTTTTATTCGCTTCTTCTAATAAGTGGTGTCAATAAGTTTTCACAACGATGTCCTTTTCGTAATTATAACTAATGGAGAAATATGAGAAGCAAGCTTATTACTAAATAATTAGCTGCTTTTCTTGGTGATACGTTTCACATTGTATGTAAACAAATTATGGAAAACTGACACCAAAAAAAAATTAATTATTTGTAAATATCAACTGAAAATGTAGTGAGAATAATGTTTGAGTAACTTTAAAATGGAAAAGTGTTAAAAGTTTCTGGAACGACTGACGTGTAAGATAAATAGTACCTAGATGGATACTAATATTGATGTATCTGTTACAGATAAATTGAAAATTGGGTGGATCTAACTGTATTCTAAAACAGTGCATATTTTTCTGTAAGCTTTGTTCATGATGTGGAGGGGCTTAGTTCACGCATTGTTCGATGAGTAGGCCACCAAGTTCAGAAATGATCCTGGAAAAAAAACAATTACATGGCCTCACAATGCTCGATATATTATCCTTTGATTTATCCATATCACCCATGATTGAATATATAAATGTCTATTTGTAGCAAATCTATTCATATAACAGAGGGTATACAGGGTGTAACAGCTAAGGAAGCTACCTCAAATAACTTCTATGTTATTAAAGATACAATGAAATTCTATGGGACAATCTCAAGCAGGATCAATGTAAATATTCAATTATAGAGAAAAGCATTCCTTGATTTGAGAAAATATAACTTTGTGTAGTAGCTTGTGAACCACTAGTATAAGAAACTATTCTCTTCCATAATTCGATGTTTCCCTTGGTCTCTAATATTTGATTGTATCTTCAATAACATAGAAGTTATTCGAGGTAGCTCGTTGAGCTGTTACGTCCTGTAGATAGGGAGAGGAATAAAGCAAACGTACTAAATATACTAGAAGCAGAAGCGAATTATATCAATAAGTAATCCATGATAACCGCAGGAATTACTGTGTCTTCTAGTAAGTACTAGTAATGTTAACACAGTGAACAAGCTACATTACCAACAAATTAACACAAATCTCTGCAAAACTTAAACTATTGATTGAAAAAATATTAGTAGAAAGCTCATTGAGTACAATTATCATTGCCAGTTTCTGAAAACTATTTGTCTCTTATTTCTTCAAAAAAAAGAGAAGCAACTGCAAGAGTGGCCAATGAGTGAATGGATAGATAAATAAACATGAGGAGAACTTTGGAACGTGGAAGTTTCGAGAAAGGCGAAACATAAGTTACTTGAAGAAATTATCGGATGCACTCGTGTGATTGGCATCTTGAATAGCATGAAGCCTTAACATCAATTTCTTATTGTATCATTCAGAAAAGCCAAATCATGTTTATTGAAAGATCTTTGATCATGGGTTTTATCAACCATAAGCAGGATAATGGCCATGAATCTGTAGCTGGAACATAGAATTTGATTTTAAAAATATCATGCCATTGTTGGAAAAGAAGAGTCTAATTATTTTACTTCATCCACATTTCTAGATTTCTGTGATCTTTCGTGATAAAATAGTCATGGTATCAATAGGGTTCCGTACCATTAAACTTGAATACGGACCCCCTATCTTTCGTCAGATTTTATTTCTACGGGATTGATAGTTATACTTCAAATAACAACCAAATTTTTCGAGAGACATCACTATTAAAAGTTGATACTGGTCCTCAATTTTTCAAAGTTGTAACAAATAGTTATTTGTATGTTATTGGATCCCTGCCTGAAGGTTGGAAAGTTCAAAATTGGTATCATAGTTCAGATACATAGACTAATGACTATCATACTGCTTGACAGATACACAATGGGTATTCTCATCTGGATGGAGACTTTTCCAATGATAGGTTGAATTTTTATATTGGTTTACTCCCTCAAATCATATCATTGAGATATTTAACACCAGGTATGAAAATTTCAATGAAGAGTTGAGAAATATTTGAATCATCATATACTTTTTCTGTAACTATTGAGCAAAAAAATAACAAAAGCTGGAAACCAACATATGAATTCATGCATTCAATTTTTGAAATGAAAGAAAATTATATCAACATGAAGTATATATATTTGGAAAATATAGCATTTCAGAATGTAAATCTCATTGTACTTCTGATTTTCTGTAGCACAGCAGCATTATATCTCTCCATATTATTACGTCCAAATGAAGTATTTGTAACATTTGTATTAGGTACAGCTTCGTTGGTGTGGAAGATATCAAATTCATATTCCAAACCGTAATTTTTTAACATCATTGTATGTAGTGGAGAGATTATATTAGAGACAAATGGAATACATGTGAATGGAATTTGTATTTGCTGTATATATTTTGGTATCTGCATGTTTTTTGCTATAATTGTATATTGGATATTCTCAACAAATATTTCTGTTATATTTTTTTAGTATTCAATTTGTATTGTAACTCCAATAATATGATTTGTTCGGATATATGATTTATAAATAGATTTCTAGCAATGCAATATAGGTGAATAAACCACATAATATTAGTCATGCTGATCCTTATTGCCAGAATTTGGAAACAGAGCTTTTTAGCCTTAAAGCTCATATCCAAAATCAAGAAAAGATTTTGGAAATCGAGCTCTTTTCATAATCATAGGCTTTTCAGCAATTGTGTGCGACCACTAAGCAATGTTAATATATTGTGCAATCTGGGTTCATCCTCTTAACATAACATATGAAACATATATGTAGGTGAAAATGACTTTTAGAGACTTATGCGATCAGCTAAGATACACAACATATGGTTTATGCAGAAGGTGAGATAGTATAAAGAATAATTCTTGACCATTGACAAGGTTTGTATTTTATATTTCATCAGATCTTCCCAAATTCATCTACTATATCACTCAAGTTCTTGTTCTTTCCTTCACTCTTCATCAACTGATTGGGATAAAATGTGATTTATATTCCACTAAAGAGTCCTAGGTACATTTGATAGTCCTTTAGAATCTGTATGATACAATAGATATTTGCTTCACCACAAACGAATAGATGAATATTTTTTGTTCAAAATATAGACTCAGTTTTTGTGATGGGTGAATTTCAGTACGTATTTTGGAACTAGGAAAAATTTAATATCTATTTTCTTCAATTTGAATTATACAGGATAACTGTTGTATATATAATGAAAAATTGAGTTTTCCGTTATATTAAGGCTTTCCGATGTGATTCAAAATTATTAATTGCTATTGAATTGTATTTCTTATGACATAATTATTCAAAATAATGTGGAATTCGATATAATTGATGATACCGCTGTGCGTGAAGGAGCGATGTAAGCGACTAGAGGCACACACGGCGGCTGTCAGATGTGACAAAGTGCTGATCAGACCCAATGAAGGATACGGCATCCGATCGCTTGCTACGTAATTACCAGGAAGCGCAAGAAGCGCAGTTCGCCGACGGCCAGCATTGACGGAGTTCAAACGCCCAAAACCATCGAACAAAGGAAGACAAATAGCAAAAAACAGAAAAGTTATAGCTCCAACGGACACTTCCTAGATATCATTCCACATAACGTTATTCTCAACAATAATATGTAAAAATTCATCTATTGTTTGCTCTTCATTCATTCAGAGCAATCTCATGTCATTCAGTTTGAAAATAAATAATAAAAGATGATAAATAAAAGAATGAGGAGCACGTTTTGTCAGTAACGCACAGAAAAGATGGCAGAATCTAATTTACTTCCTCTTGCTCAATGACTATGTCAGAAAGCATAAGGCGCTTTTTAGAGGATAATTAAAAATACAATCTTCTCTAAGAACCGTAATCAAACAACACCCTATATTTTTGGTATAGTCATTGAACATCTAGAAGTGAATTACATTATCTGGCCCTTTTCAGTGCCTTACTGAAAAAATGTTTTTTTCAGTATTTCAGAACAGTTTATTCCATTTTTCACTTTCCAGTCATAGAATACCTTGAGTATATTATTCAATATTGACGAAACTCGAAATGGTTCTTCAGTCCATATTGTTTAGTTATTGACTGACGGAAGGTCATGTGATAAGGACAAGTTATTAAACCCCCCAAACGTCAGGTTTAAGAAAATGAATAATGGGAGATCATGTATTGATCTAAATTGGTTAAAATATGATTCATTTTCATACGAGAGTCGAAGAATACATGTCAATATCGTCTGTAACTCATTGGACCCAAATTGATTATTTAACATTCACTTAAATTAAAAACTGCATGTCAATATCTTCAGTAGCTCACGAGATATTGCGATAAATAGTTCCTATCTTGAAAATGCGTAGTATGATCATTTGTTCCAATATCATCTGTAAATAATTTCTACCCTGGAATAGATGGTATGGTAAGTTGTGACCTATGAAATTTGATTACTAACATGTTACTTGCTCTGTGCAGCAATTTTCAAATTTCAATTATGTATCTTTCAGCGGTGATTACTTCAATGTTCAGATATTGGAATTGATTTGATAGATTCTGTTAGATAAAAACATACGTGAGGCTTATTAGAGCATGTTGAAAACTATGTGTCGTCACACAAGGCTGAAGTGAATACTTCACATAAAAAATTGATTAAATAACATAGGATTGAGAAGAAGTAATGTTGATCTTGTGAGAGATCAAAGAAAAGGGCTGCGATTATATAAGAAATTGAGATATACATGTCAATAATCCAATTTCATTCTATTGGAGACTGCAAAACGTTACGTGTAATCTATAAACTGGAGTATTCAACGTGTGAAATATCAATGTTGGCAAAATTAAAATGACTGATTCACATTCACATGTATAAATTGCATTATTGATATGGTCGACGTGAATTGGTATGCTACAAGGAAAAATGTGATATAGTATTGTATTAAGCGAAATGCGCATGCGTGACTGAAGCTCTCTTCATAATATTCACCTTTCACATAATGATTTGCATTCAACATGAGGAAAATTCATTTAGAAACTTGATTTTATCTACATATCTTACTTTGAAAAATCCAATAACGATTGATATGCAAAATATTGTAAATGCTGTTCTACCTCCCGAACACGGCAAGGGAAAATACTCCAATTTGAATCACTTCACAATTTGCTGAAATGTATTCATAATAATTGTGGTATTAAAATTTGTGACTAATTGATGAATATGTAAATTATTGAATTGATCTGTTGGTACAGCCAATAATAAATACAGAATGAAGAAGGATTAGGGGAAAGCCCATGGGTACTGGTAGACTTTTAATTGCAGCTTGAAAGATACATTGAATATAAACGCGTGCTACGTATTTCTGTCTAGAAATTTGGTAGCGTTACTTTGACATATTGCAGCTTTTATTATTAGTTTACAAAGGACTATGGGCTTTTGTTCTACGTAAATGAATAAATAGGAGATTTGCACAGGAATGTCTGGCTCTGAATGGAGTAAATTTTTTTATTCTCATTTTAAAGGGACGGATGGAGGATGTGAATCTCGAGTGCATTTCCTACCGGCTGTTCGGAAATGTGAACCAAGTGTCACGTTTTCTGAGGTTCATTGACGAATAAAGGAGTTTTGCTACGTCTGAATATGCTATAGGTCACATGTAGTACCATTCACACGCGGCACTTATTTCCTCCCTTATCAAATCTAGGACTGAAACACTAATGGAAATGCCTATGTGCGTAGTAGTCAAACATTCCATATGATTATTTCTTCACATAATGCAAATTGGGTTAATTCTGTACTATCAGGTACCTACACAAAATGGAAAGATTCTATTTGTTGTAATTCGTCAGGACTTTAACCTTTCATAGATTGTGAATATTCGAAAAATACCATAAAGTCAGTTTTTGATGCGAAAACGTGTGCTCAAACCCTCATTTGAATATAATTGGTTGAAGCCTACTATCAGTCGTAGTCAAAAATGTAATATTCGACTACGTAATTATGATGGATGACAAGTTGAAGAGATCTTTTCCTAGCGCAGAACCGGGGGTGCGCTGATAGCGACCGTGTTTCAATTGAGATCGACTCAATCGACAAATGACTTAGATTATTCATTTCAAAAATTGGAGGGCATGTAGTTGTTGATGACAAATCGAATTATAATGCATATCCATATTTTCATCCATAGGAATATCAACTTTTCTTGAGCCACAGATTTAGTGTAATATTAAGGAAACGAAATCTCTTGAGCCTCTCAGTAAAACTGTTTTTCGTAGCAAATGGAGGTTGTGTGTATTTAGCCTCACGAGGTGGGATTGTTTGGTGGCTCTATGGAATTAGGTACACAATAGTACTGAGGACGGAAAGGTTCTCACCTGAGCGTCCGGTCGGTGTGGCTGCCGAGGAGGACGGTGCGGTGGGAACGGGTGGAGGATACACCGGGTCGCAGCACTCCCGTTCCGGAAATTCACTGGCCCTGACCGCAGCCTGCCACAACGTCAAGCATGCCACCGTCACCACGACGCCAAGCACTGACGTCACATTTAGCCTCATAACACCACGTGACGGCATCCAGCCGATCGCACAGAGTCCGTCACCGTCTGTTACGCGCAACAACAGAAACTACTAATTGATTCTTCAATTGTGATGATAACGTAAACTTAACGTAGAAACCTACATCACTTAATCTCTACCATGATCTCAGCAAGCTTAGCTGCATTCAGCCCGTATCTCAATGCTGGTACACATCCTGCACACTGCCACAGATATGTAATGTGATAATGATAATAACAATAACAACAAAAACAGTAGAGAGTGGCGGCGACGGACACTTGCGATGACGGCGCTGTCAGTTGAAGACGTCGGCGACTCGGTAAAGAAATCGGTTGTGTAATGAGAAGCACTAGCACTAGAAGCACCAGCAGGAGCACCGCGAAGTTGATAGCGGCTCCGCAAGCCGGAACGCGAACCGAGGCACATGTGCTTCGGTTCCAAAGCCTGTCGGTTGCCGGCGTGTTGGCGATGTAACGATGTTACTGAGAAGCGCACACACCGAACGCGACCGTGCGCGACCGAGCAGTGCAGAGTGACGCGGCGCACCACGAGACCGGCCGTCGCGGCGCCACCACCGCCGTCTCCATCACCCCCGTACCGCTTAACCTTCTACTATCCCTCACTCGCTACTCGCTACTCGACTACTCACTTGCTCACGACTCATACTCACAGCTATCCAGAACCGGATTCATTATTTTGCCGCCCTTTTGCGCTTAGCTTCGACATACAACGAGTTCACTACTATTTTGCACACTGAATTCTGCTACAATTACAAACTGTATCAAAGATCAACTTTCAGTATATCAATAGTATATGTCTAGCGTACTCCCTGCAAGTATCACATATTTTTTAGTAACAATATGACAGATGCTATGAGGTGTTGCACACAATCAGCTTTCAAGTAAATAGTTTTCTGTCATGATCTCAGGCACGTTACCGAGTTAAATCTATGTAGTAAGATAGAGAGGAGAGAATTCAAAGCTGTACAACCCTAATATTGAACATCTATCTTGTGACTTGGACAATTTACAAAGACAGGCACTCCTTGAATCTTGTTAAACTTGATTTGAGAAACAGTTCCTTTTTTCTTGCCGCTCAAGTATATCATAACGAACCATTCATGCGCATGGAATAGTAAGTGGTTCTGATGGGCTTTTGGGAAATTCAATGAGAAAATACAAAGTAAAAGAGCGATTAGTTGGCATTTGAGAATTCATATCGATAAAGTTCATTCCCGAAGCTTATCCGTTTTCTTTGCGTAAGTGATTTAATGGGGAAGACAATTTGATGTCGGTATTCAGATGACTATCAATGACGGTGGAAGACCACATCAAGATTCTGATGTGGCCAGGTATCGGAACAAGAGTCAGAATCGATAAATTTTATTGGAAAGGTAACATGCGGCGTAACAGCAATGTCGGTTGCACACGCTGTTTACCTGTCGGCCACAAGCATCTAGTACTAAGCATTTGCCGTCAGGATAGTAGAGTGAGGCTGGTCGACTGACGGGGTCAACAGAGGTGACGTCCGGTAACGGCCGATCGAAACGAATGAGCAACCTACTGTTCCGCTGAACCGCCAGACCAGTAATCTGGCAAATGAACGTCATCAATTGAATCTTGACTACAGAAAGATGTTTCACGTCTTACACTATGAGAGTACGGCTTAATTACATTTTTGCTACGATGCGTCCATAGATTTCGTGAAACTTTTATCATTCATCCCAATCATTGAGTACAATACGTGTGACTTACCAGAATAGAACACGTGCACCAAGTCTTAATTGTGACCTCTACTTGACGTATTCTATAGACGCCAGTGTGAAGGAAACGTCGATAGCAGAATTTGCATAAAATCATTAAAATTATCAACTTCTAAGTGGTATAACACAGGCCTGAAGTTTTAAATCCGCACACATTACATATTACCTATCTGCGGTAGAACTGAGAAGATAGCAGAGTCGCCGAGGTGACGGTGCAATTCATAGGATTAAAACGCCAAGTTTTGAAACTCTGTTCAAGGGTATTAACCAACAATCTTGAGTACCATCGACATCACTAGAATTATTTGACGTTAGTTACACATATTTTAAATTCATACAGTTCAACACATCACGATCAATTGAACAAAAATATGGCCCGTACTGAGATTTCAGCACAATCCTCCCGGCTGTAGTTTTTAAGAGGCTTGGGATAAACTTACGAGCAGTTTCTGGGATTGTGTCGTAACTCTAGCTAATATTATACTCGTTTCGTACAGCATTCGCTAGCATCTCGACTTGCTCTCTTAGCTCTCCAGCCCCCGATTCTGACTGGACACTGCTACGTGGCTTGTTGTTATTTACATTCAGGACCCTTGATGTAAGATAAACGGTAAATATCTCTGACCACAAGAGAATGTTTATTTGTTCAGGAATGCGGAAATTTTTTGACGGATGCTTCCGATATTCTGAGTACAATTTTTCACGTTGTATTCATTTTGTTCAAAATTGCGATCACAATAGTATCCAGCGTTTTCATTTCACGTCATAGTTGAAATGTTCCGTGGAATATAGATGAAACATCGTCGCCGGCAGCACTAGCTGTTCCTGTTTGGATGTTTCGTAGCGTCATACGTTCATATATAGTGCACATAGTGTGATATGCGGAAATATCCAGCACAACTTGTCGAAAGTACGGCGCTTGACGAGCAAAGAGTAAAGAAATAGTTCAAGCTGGAATCCACTGCCTTTGCAGCGATTTATTTACAGCGCTACGCATCACGTACAATTGCTTGTCTCACGAAACAATTCGGTTCGCGACATTGATGTCGTCGCGTTGAGCGCTGCGAAATGGAACAAGTGAGTAGAGGCGAAATGGTTCAAGATGCTAAAACTTGGGAATCAAACAAAGCATTAAACAAATCACATACTGTCCCAAGAAGTTACTATACAATCTACTATTCCAGAAATTAACAGTTTGAATAAGATTCTTGTCAGATAAAAATAAGAGAAATTCTCAAAAAACTGCCTAAAGATCCTTGATGAAGCATTATATCGAAGAATTTTGTATATAAGGATAGGAAATTGGTGGCTAGTGTCAGGAACGGTGACGCTATGTGAGAGATCACAATATGAAAATATGAAAGAGGCGAGCACAAGACGCCCGGCACTCTTCAGAACGCGCTTTGCGACTGAAGAACGCCATATAAATACCAGCAAAATAATTCAGCTGTCGCATGCAGGCATGCATGACGTCGGTTACAGCGATAACCCCAAAGACTCGCATGTTAATGTTTGGAAGAGGCTATCCTTTAAAGCGGTTAGAATAAGACCCCATTTATATATGGGTATATATTTGAAACTCACAAAGAAAGGAGTTCAACTGGTCCAAAAACCATGATCGTATTGCAATGAGTATTTTCGCATACGTCATTTTATAATGAAAATTATATTCCACGCAGCATCAAAAACCAGATGACAATAGCCTAATCCTATCTTTGTCGTTTTTTGTATCTTGTTATTTGTCATTCTTACTGATCCCTCGTCAGTTCCGGTCCACAAAGACAGTTTACAGAATACTATATGAAACCAGTGTTGCGTCTGACGAATTTCTTCTTTCTTTTTCTGTGGTCTCATGCTTGTGAAATTGTTTATTGGATTCTGAAACGAAGCTTGAATGGAGACCAGCCTTCTCATGGGAGTACATGTACTTTCAATTTATACCTGTAATCCATGAAACGGCCATTCGAGAAGATAAGCTTTGTTTTGCTCTTAGTCACCAGTTCTTCTCTTCTTTCCTGTGTGTTCTCTCATCTATCTCAATCGATAACAGGGTGAAAAAATCGTATGGAATGAAGAGTAAGACAAAATTCGACATTATTCTTTGTTACAAGTCTATGTCAGGAGTAAACTGTCTGCTACTTCACAACACTGAATATTTAGAGCTCCAACTGAATAAAACACTATTGTTTTGTACTTTGCACTTTTTCGTCTGACATAGAGAGATGAATAAAACAGTTTCTTAGTCAGTCTTTCATGGAAAAAATTATGACTTATTATGACCTACTTCTGGATGGAACTGATATGCATACTAATTTGGATCCATGGGATAAATTGAATGAGACACATTTAAAAATAATGACAGATGATATAAAATCTGATAGAGCCAACAGTGATGAAATGGGGAGCAGGGGGTGAGTTGCGGTTGAAATTAAAGCCGGAATATCTGGTCAGTTTCGCAAACTTCGGGTATGGAATTATCGCAGCTTGTAACCGTGAATCAGCGCGCGTAACCGTTGGGCGAGTGGGCATTTCTAAATAGTAATTAATGGTTGAACGTACCAGCACCGCACCACCACAACTTTACTCCACACCTGCTCTTCCTCTTTGCATTTACAAACCCTTAAACATCCAGCGAACACTCACGTTTCATCTACAATTCTCTAGGGCACACGTATTCATCCAAGTATTTAATGTTTCTATCATTCTGATCAAAGGAAAGGTTGAGTCAAAAGAAATGATCTCATTCTCTCACCTGAATCTTTCTCAAAAGGGAATGAGAAAGAATTGGAATTCAGATAAGTATTGATCTACCTAATGCATACATTTTACGTAAATGTTGCGCAGAATTAATCGTTATCCAATTTTGCGATATTAGCTTTCTTGATGTTGCCCGGCGCCTCTAGATGTTATGGTACAAGGCATAAGACATAGGAAGCATAAGTTTCATTCGCGATGCTTACTTTCTGGAACGCTCTGTCGCTCGATGGGAATCGGATTGGAACACAAGCTAGTTTTCCAAGTGAAGCGAAATATCTCTTATGGTAAAGTGATGATCATAAAGCAGAACAGGAAGAACAGTTATAAACAATACTCATTTAAATTCAATTCAATAACATTTATTTTGTACTACTTGATATAATCTATCAATATGGAGGACTCCATGAGAAGTTGAGATTTCAGAGTCATTTCACACTTACATTTATATTCCGCAATGCATATTTCCCAAGTGGCTATGCAATTATTTTTATCATTCTTCAAAGTGAATAAAATTCTCTCAAAGAATCACCGGGTTTTGTTTTTTCTCTTACTAAAACAAACGCTGTATATATATTTCTATAAATGAGAAGAATACATTTCCCGGAACATTTTTTACTTCCATCATTCACATCAGTTTTTTGTTCCTACCAAATACATAATGACAGTGACATTACAGTTGCTCTCAAGGATTTCGCCCTGTAGTACTTGAATTAATTGTATCTTGCATAATACATAAATTTGTGATCCTCATCTTCAAGCAGGGGTATGCGATGATTTGATTATAATTTGTAGCAATGATTTAACATCAACCAAAATACGAAATCACAGGACTAGTAATTATTTTGTAAACAGTTTCAGAGTAGCAAGTACATTGAGGGAAGAATGTTTCTCACGAATGTGAACGGAAAGCTTAATGCTGAAGGCAAAGCCGCAGGATCTGTGGTGTCGGTTACTGCTATACGGCTTGCTCTTATTAACTCTGAAGAGAAGTGAGAATCGAATAAATTTATTTGAATTCACTTCCTTTATGAAGCTCATACTATATATTATCTGAGAAGCGGTGCACAAGTTATCTGCAAACGTACATTATTCTGCACATGTCATCTGAATGATGCATACAGTACATACAATAATGATTCAGACGTCTCGTCGCTTGTCATATCGGTTAAATTTCGATGCGACGTGACACACCGCTTTAAATATTCCGTGTCGAAATATGAACCTAACACCCGGCGGCAGTCTGTTCCAGCGAAAATATCATATTGTGACCGATGCTATGCACTGTGGAGTTCACATTGTGTCATCTGGTCGCTTTATCGTGAATATTATAATTACGTGATATGGTAAAATGGTAATTGGATTAAACAACGCAGTGAGGAATAATGAAATCATTCGTGGTAATCAGCCTCTTGACTCACTGATTGTTATGGTTTGTATCGGAGCATATCGTTGCACTTACTTCGAATAAGGCTGTAGAACAAAGCGTTACCTAGAAATGTATTATATTGTACGCTTTTAGCCTTATACCTCACAGCTCTCGCTGCTAACCGATCAGCCACCATCTGATCGAAGCTGTTAAAGATTGGAAGTGTCCGCTCCGGCCACAACCTGAACATCAATTCTTATTTGCTTGACATATCTACCAAATTGTTTCTACTGTTAGTAAGGAATTGCACAGCCCATTCATCCGTCAGTCATGTCAATATATTGCGTTCAACGAACTATCACATCCAAGAAAATGTAGCACTCATTATTATCTCATAATCAATTCTTTCGTCAATTGTACAAATATATATTCCATTTATCCAATTCTTAGCAGAAAGTGTTGAAGAATATTATCACGTTCAATATGTATATCTGATAGCGGAAATTACGTCACGAATGGAAAATAGATGCCAACATAAGTGAGGATGGAAGAACGGTAGGAATAAATTTACAATGAGTATGAAAATAAAAGCAGATGCAAGGTAGGGCTGGAAACAAACAGAAAGATGCAGAAACAACAAGTGAGCGTGTAATTCAATCACATTTAGTTTTCGCTGCACACTGCTCATTATTTTACTTGATATGAGAAGAGAAACAGTGTGAAATACATGAAATTGCTGCAGATGTGGAATCAAGATCAAAAAGAGGAAGAAATATCAATGCGTCTATTCCGAGTCTCTACTGTGGTCTCACCCAAAGTTGTTTGCAGTTGTGGCTACCACACTAAAATTGTCCAGGTTCCTGCACCAACACAAGACTTTGATAAAAATACATGTTTGCAATAAGTCTTACTAGAAATTGTATATATCGCACTTTTTTCTGGTCCCTGCATTATAAGGTGTAAATACACTGCATAAATATGAAAAACTGCAAGATGAAACAAACGCAGTCAGTATGTGAACAAGTGTTGCCTTAATTAAAGTACGTCATTAAAACTACGCGTAGAATCAAGAAGCATTTTTATTCCACAGAGGAGTCCATTACGCACCAACTTCAAACAGCAACAAACTAAAAGCAAAGCATAGTAACTGGCGTAAGATGATCACAGAATCAAATATCTTACTCTCGTTATAAGTGGACCAATAAGAAATTTCATTGGATTGAACTTGTAATTCCATCTTGCTTATATTCTAGCGACATTTATTTAGTTTATTCTTCGCGTAGATAAGGAGACTCTGCCTTCATCACAGTAGAATGGACGACATACGACATCATGCTCATGACTCGTATCCCGCAAGAACGTAAGACATAAGGCGTTACAAAAACACGGCAAAGCAAGCCGCTGCAAAGCAGGTAGCATATGGTGTTATTCAGTATTAGATACACTAATAATTCCCATTTTTTTCCCGCCTCCGGCTCACTTATTCATAAGAATACGTTTTATAAGCGTCGAAAATCGATATTCATGAAAAATACAAGAGCCATCTCTCAAACGACGACCACCCAGCCTGACATGACATCTCTCACGTTTCGTCTCCCTGATCCTCACAATTTCACTTTAGTCGATATACAAGTCTGCAAACTGTAATTCATTGAAGCCGCCTTTGAATAAATAATATTTGAAAATACGTCGAAGGTTGTTCGCGCAATTGTAAATCCACCACGTTGGACTCTGGTCATCCGGAATGCCACAATAATCAAATCAACAGTATGGAGAGCATAAGCATCGCAATTCACAGCAGGACGAATATGTAACAGCCTCAACTCGGCTGGATACTAGCAGATCGATCCGCTTTTGTTAATGCTTCGCGTAATATAGTGTATGTTGTGATTCCATTACAATTAATTCTTTTGACGTTATAACTCGTTCACAACTCAACTTTAGCTTTAAATGCTGCACGAAACATCGTTCTGCGGAATTGAGTTATTAGCAACAGAAACACAACTCAAGTGAAGCAAGACAAGGAAATAATAGGGAAGGAATGGGTTCTGTAATTTATCTCAAGTGGACTTTATAATTGTTATATATATTGGAACTCCGAGTTTTCTCACAAATCTGCAAGTATCAAGCAGTACGGCATTCTTCCTGCATTTAGACCGTGGGTGACAATATAATGCAGAATAGAATTGTTCTTAGCGGTATTGCAGTTGAGCCAGTGGAAATCGTTCGCAAATTGATAAGCAGCTTATTTTTGAATATCCAGTAATATAATATTAGAGAAATCGAATAGAAGCAGTGCAAAATAATGAAGGAACAAATCTGGCGACATATTTTTAATTTTGAACTGCATGATTAATTCAGTAATACAAACAGGAATTTCAACATTGGGAGACTTTGAAGTCTCTTGCATGATGAGAACTATTTGATTTTGGGCGAATGTGATAAATTTCTATCTATCGATGAGTCTTACAGCGCATGAACTTCAAGATGCTGGGAAAGAACTGGAGACTGCAGTTACTTCGGAGCTCGATGCCGCGCACACACTCTAATACTCCTCACATCGACCATCGATAAACCACACACGGAGGGCGTATAAATCATGTCGTTAATTACTAAACCATTGTTCGGCATCACCTGTCCTTCTGGACGTTTCGTAATTAAGAAAAAACAACGCTCCAAACTCTCGTCCGTATCGCAATAACTGCTAATACATGAGCTTCTATCTTCGTTACACCCTACAGTCGAACAAAAATTTTAAGCGAATAACTAAGTTATCAAGTCTTGAACAACTGTGCACAATAAGCTCAAACTTATCAAAAACCCGCAGGGATTGTCTAAAACAATTTTCTTATCTCATTTTCACATCTATTTCCAGAAAGATACACTTTTTTCGATAATATAGCAAGACAAGATATGGCATCCACGTATAGTTTCTTCTGGAAAAACATCGAGTCTCAATTATCCAACTGCAAGCGATACAGACGAACACAGATTAAAGGAAGAAGTCATGTCCTAAATTAAGAGCTTTTGATAAGTAACTTCGGAATATATGAAATGAAATAAACAAAATTTTACAGAGAATATCAAATGTCACATTTCAAGATTATATTTGGTTCTAATTCAATTCAACAATCTACATTTAATACATGTGAACTAAGAATCATAGTAAATTATGGAAAATAGGTTTAAATGGAGTATTATGACATGTGACTGTAGTAATGAATTTTGCTGAATCAATCAAATTGTTTTCTGAATGTTATGATACTTGTCTAGACTCGGTATTGCATACAAATTTCATATTGCGTACTAGATTTTTCCTGTGGCTCTCAACTTCCATATTGGAATAACTATTGAATACTCAACAAGGAAGCTCAGAGCACAAGTTGACATTGAGAATTGATGAATATTCAAACAATTGGATCAGTGTGAGTTGTTACAAATATGAAAAACACAGAAATTCAACTGCTACGCGATTAAATAGTGATAAATTTGGGACAAGAAAAGCGCTCACTCTGCTTTACGAGGAGGTAAGTACCAACTTAGCGTGCATATATATTCAAAATGGATAAATATGATAATGTTCTTTTATATATTGCCACAGAAAGATTTGTCCTGTTAATAGTGGCAAAAAAGATATTTAAAGATGACGAACATAAATAGAAATAGCATGGAAGTATTGATCAAGGATATGTTGTGTATACGTTCCAAGTTCCGTGCAAGGTTCTAGGATCTTGCTTAACGAGAAACAGACTAATCCAGTAGTACTCCACATAGCTTTATTTTCGCTGAATACAGCGGATCATTGTTTTCCAAGTAAAAGAAATAGAATATTGAGTGATGGTTGGAATACCAGGCGTCAAACAAGTACAGAAGATTTTTGAATTCGAAGCAGCACAATAGACCTGCAAGAAGCAGACTCGAAAAGCCCTCATGTTGAAGCTAAGTTCAAGGTGTTACTTTATAGCGCTTCCAAAGCAAATATCAACTCTCTCCAGATAGCTTCAGAGCTAACATGGTAGGTCTAATTAAAAATCTACGGTAGCAAATAACAAATACGTGGCTGTGGCTGGTGCCATGTCTTGATTACGGTCAACAAAAGAGCATTTTGCTGGAAGGGAAGGCCATGTCGCACGGGCTTAGTGTTCTGAACACACTTCACAAAAATTTTATAGTGTGAGGTGCACTCCAACATTAAGAGCTGGTCGACCGCCCTCTTGTTCAACAACTACTAAAATCAATGTGTGGACGTAAGCAGCTCGACCGGCAAGTACACACCATCAGTCTATATTTAGTGTTTCCTTATTTATATGTGGCGTTCAGGACTTGCCATCCAGCTAGGAAAATTATTCATTCACGAACGCCTTCGCCATGCACGTGTGATTCTATCTTGGATCAAGAAGTAATTGCTTGTATAAGTTTAACACCAAGGTGGCCAAATCGAGAATATAAGAGATGGACACGTTGTTAAGCAACTTTAAGAAGCTTTCACCTTTAATACGAACTGGAATTCTCCGATATCATCACTAAAAATGAAATATATCTTACATGTGTCTCAATGCAGCTTTTTTGTCCGGCACTGCCTATCTATTCTTCAATCGATTCGGCATATTTTTGGAATTTCGTTACTTCGATCTATGTAGGAGTTAGATATGTAAAGTATCTAATTTCATTGTCATGATCCTCCAACTTTAGAATTTATCACGCAAAGCCGATTGATTTTGTGTTATTCACTGATGATCATCAGAACTTACGGGACTCTTTAAATACAATACCATCAACATCTGTCTTTTTCATTCTACTGCTAGGCACAGATTTCCAGATTTCGCTCCATAAGATCCCTTATAACCACATCTATGATATTGTATTGATACTGAAAGTAACCCCTTATGCAATATGGATATAAACGATTCGTTAAACCTTGCTCTATTAGATCTTATAAAATTTTACTGCTAGAATTGTTTTTGATGGGACTGGAGCTACAGAAATGTTCTACTGAATATGCCAAAGTGAATTCAAACACAAACATAATAATTCTTAGAATTTTATGGAAATGGTTATTTTTTTGACTGGTACTTTGAATGTAGGTATTAAATCATGGAAATTCAATTGAATGTCTTACTATTTCCTCCTACTTGACAGTTTCGGTCTCACCTAAACAATCTTCAGAAGTTAGCGGAATTTGTGAGTTCACAATTGAGCAGCATATGTTCAATAAAAATATCAAAGCATACTGAGTTCGTTCCAATGAAAATTAAACAGTTCTTTTTGAGTCGAAAAATATTTATAGAAATTTTGCATCGACCGACAGCTATGAAGGTCCAAGACTAGTCTTGAAAATATGTAGTTGAATTGTAAACTTGCAAATTATTTTCACCCCTGATGATGGTCCAGGTAGGGTCAAAAGAAATACCGCATATACAATACAAAGAACAACATGTTCTCGATTACCGTTAGAGAAGTTAGTAATTTTTTTTATAGAAAAGCATGAGTAAATATGAGCAGATAATAATCAACGAACAGTGTCTCATATTTTTATAGATAGATGAGTTTTGCGAAAAAGGATTTGGATGAAGTAGTAAAAATTCTATAAAAAATCCTCAACGTAGTCACCACTCAAATATTATTCTATTCGGTTCGGTGCTGAGACCTATAACCCTTTGAGCTTAGTACTACCGTATTCTGTTTCTAAAATCACATTATATATATATATATATATATATATATATATATATATATATATATATATATATATATATATACAGGGTGTAACAGAAATAAGTACATTAATTTTAACCAGTGATAGTTCTCGTCAAGCCTAACAATTTTTCTTAGTAACTTTTTCCCGAATTCTTATCTTTTTTTAGCATTTTTTATCCCCTATAATTTAACGAGTCGTTCAGGTGCATAGTTATCGGATCCAGTAGCAGTTGCAATAGGACAATAATTGATTTTGACATATGTGAGCTATCAATTCCTTCTAATAAATTCTGGAATTATGAATTATCAATTCTGTGTACGATTTCATGGTCAGTTTAGGATTAGCTCAGCAAATTTATTCGGAACGATCTCCGAATTGTCATTTTTCACTAAAAATTGAATTATTGTGGTTATGCTAATGTATTTAATGTCAAAATATTATGCACTTATACATTACGATGAAAATACCATGAGATATTTAGAACCTAACGTTTATCTGGAAGATTAAACAGCAGATGAGATGAATGAAATACATTAATTTATAAATGAAGCACCTGTGTATTAGTTTTTCTCATATTATTACAAACTCCACACTTCACACTCAGGTCGTTTCAATAAAGTATGCCCCGTCAATTGATCTGCTGAATAAGCAAAATATTGTATCATATATTTCAGAAAATATTTAAAATCAATTACCAAATTCAGTTTGATACATTTATAGGTTATATTTTCTGTTCTTCAATAGAATCTTCAAAATTTCATGCAGCAATATTTCTATTGAATTATTCAGTGGATTAGTTAATTTAGAATTACATTCTATTCAATATTCTACCGTTTTTTTTAAATAAATCGTTGAATGATTTTCTCTTTATGTTTCTGATGAAGTAGGTTGGGAACAGTACTACTTTTCGAACTGCTGGTAGATGGCAGCACAGCCTGACTCTCCTGACACAGTGACACAGTTTCAGACAATTCAAATCAGCTGATTCAAGTGCAATGAATTTGTGCAGACAATCTTATGTTTAAGAAGCGCACTATCCAAAAATATACATGAAATCCTTAAATAAAAATCAAACTTCTTAAAAATGACATATAAATACGACTAAAAGACCAAATTGTTGATTACAGACACAAATTCAGTCTTTCTTCCAACATATACAAAAATAGAATAATCAAGGTGAGCGAATATCAATGTATTGCCAAAATACTAATAATTTTTCAGTTTCAAATGAATGATTGACAAGACTACGATGGCTCAAAGTTGCAAAATACTCCTTTCAATCGACAGCTGTCATTCTTCCAACAAATGAAAACCATTCATTTTGAACCATAGGCGCACTATGAAATTTTTGACAAAACTTTGATGAATTTTTACTCTGTTATCAGAGGATTTACGGAAAAAAGTTATTAGGAAAAATTTTTATGCTTGACAAACTGCGTCACAGGTTAAAATTAATGTACTTATTTCTGTTACACCCTGTATATATATATATATATATATATATATATCTGTGATGATATTTAGCATCGATTACTAGAATTTACGAACGTGTCATTTGCATAGCGACCCTACGTCCTTGGAACGCCCACGGAAAGGTCAAACTTCAAATAGAGTATAATAAAACAGCAGGACGACAGTTACCGTTCGTATGTTTTGCTACAAGATTTCGTATCGGTCACTGAAACAGTAAAAAATCGAAACTGTAAACTTTGATTATATTCTCACGAAGATCTACTCGCTATAGCAAGCATTGCTTTTTTTTCTTCTCGTTGATACATAGATTGTATGATGTATTTGTTATAATCAATCGCTATTTACTTCAAGTTGAAATAATCGATTTATTGTAGTTCTCCATTCTAGATTAATCAACTTGTATCAAATATGAATGAATATATGGAGAATGAGACTCTAATTATGGACCTACATATTGAAAGCCTGGTTCTTATGGAATAATAGAGCTGTGAGCTCTAGAACTGGTATACATTTGACATACAGTTATTACTGATAGCCCGAGTGAAGAAATTTCTTTGAATGATAGAAGAAGTTGGATTGGAGGGTGTTTAAATTCTTTCAAATAGATAGAGGGTGATTGGTAGCCTCAAGCTGTTTGAATTCGACAAATGTCCTTTACGTTGTATTCAATCGTTTCAAAAAAGTTTGAGTTTTATATTTCGAAAAAAATTCCTCCAGAGAGCTTGGAAGAGATTCAAGTGATCTAAGCTATACAAATTACTTCGAATCTTCATGGTATTGTTGATTTGTGAAGTTCACTACAACTTGACAACTAATATATACAAGATTCTTGCACAGGTATCGATAGTTCATGTATTATAATTGAATTTAGTTCAACGCATGCCGAAAATATAGAATTATCTGCAATGATATTATGAGAAACATCTATCTTCTACTTCCAGAATTCGACTCCTCTATGCAAAATAAGAATTGACCTACATCGTCAAAAATTTTCAGGTGGGCAGCAATCAAATGAAATATTCACGGAAGAGCTTCTCAACAAAAAAGTGAGTGGCCTTTTTTGAAAGACATAGTTCTTAATTTTGGGCTACAATCTGCTGTTTACTAAAAGTTTCAAGTCACTCCGAAAATATTATAGAGCAAATTATATTATTTTCATTTTCATATCAAGCTGCTTCCCGTGGAGCCACATTCATGAATAAAAGATATCTGATGTAAGAAATATTTTAGAGATAAAGTTACATAGCAAAATGGTTAAGTTTGAGAATAATAAGAGCAGGATGTAATATCACTGTTTTGAAATGTGATCATGCTCAAAGTAGAAGTGATTACATAGGTTATTACTATGTAAAAACTAGAGTATATAATTATATAATTACAGCTAAAAAAGAAAAATATGTTCCATAAAAGTAATTTTGTTTTGTACAAGGTTTTTGTGGTTGTTTTTGTTTTCTAATCCCTCATATTAATAAACCTACATCTGTTTCAGCTTTTGCTTTACTTCAATTCAGTTCTCATAAGAATATAAATGTAACATAATTACAAACGAGGGAACAAAGCTTTTCAACTCATTTAGATTTCTGTATAAAACAAGGCGGAAAGATAAAGCTTCAATTGGTTCATATATGGTATAGACATTGAATTGAGATAGTGATCAATACATAGGGATACTTTAGCATCATGGTTTCATTCTAACATGGCTTGTAGTTTCAAAAATCCTACTATCACGATAATAGATATTTATTGTTGAATGACAGATGATCAATCAAAATCCAAAATATTCCACTGTCCACAAATTGTATTCTAGATACATTATATTAGTGGTTCTCAGAATATGAATCCAACTTTCTTGTTTCACATTGCAACATATCCTGATCTCAATGATATAACATGTTCATATCTTTATACGATTCTGAAAACAAAAATAGAAAATTAGATATGTAACATTCATATACACATGAGTTTCCATGGAAGATGCCGTGGAAAAACGAATGAATTTATTCACAAACAAATTAAGAAATTGTCAGTATTAGTATTATTATTCAACTCCTGATTATTTCTTCATGAAATAGTCAAAATTAATATTTTTTCACTTGATCAGAAGATGTATATATATGCACGGAGCTCACATTTTGTGTAGAAAAAAATATTTCCAGAACATTGGAAATTGTCTACGTTACAATACATCGGCATTTTTGATCAAAAAAAAAGAGGGAACTAATGAGAATAATGAAATTGATATGCTCGCATATTTTGGAGCGAACAACAGAACGTCCATCAAGAAGGAAGCTGCTAAATGTGGGTTAAGTGTGGTGACATTAAATAATATCTTAGGAAAAAATTCATACAAACTTTTCAAGTTTCACAAAGTATCCTGATGACTATGATTAGTTTCACCTGATGAATTTAGGAGTGAATCAAATTATTTTTTTTCTCAGCAACCTTCGCGTGCTTTATGTGAATGGATGACGATAATACATTAAGATTAAAGTATGACTCATGTTTCAATTATAATTATTCTCATCTTCGAACACAGTAACTTTTATACATATTTTATTAAAAAAAAAACTGATGACTTAATAAGTTGTGATGAAATTTGAAACTCAATAAATTTATTTCTATCATGAAAAAGTCATGGAAATTCATGACCCAGAACGGATATCAATCACAATATAGTATTTTCCAATTGAAACTGTTCTGTTTGAATTTTTTGATTGTATTAATTGAAGCTTCATCCGAGTAATATCAGCTCCGCCCACTCGCAGATATCGCTTGTAATATGAATGACCAAGTAAATTCGGTTTTAGAAATTAACCACTATGCTTTGAAGTGAAAATCTAATATTTCAAATTTCATTCACGTATCAGTCAATTACCGGATTTAAACATTAAATTAGATTCGCACAATGCCTACGACGAATTGACCATCACCTTGCACGTGGTTGATAATAGACAGCTAAGTCAATAGTTCTAGTCACACCGTAACCCAAAAGACCCCAGATCAGAAGGAAACTTAATATTTTCACGGACAGACGCACAAATACACTAAAATCAAATCAAATTGAGGACTTGTATTCTCACCTTTAATTCAGATAGCCGATCAACTTCAGAAAGTAGACTAATGGTGGGAGTCTAAACGTTTCTATAGCGTCTATAAGAAAGTCTATAACAACTTACAGATTTGATAGGCAAAATGATAGTCTGAAAAAATCTGTAGCTCTTGGATTTCTTTAAGAATGTAATAGATGTCTATAACGTTAAGATTAGACGAGCTCTAACCATAAGACATTTGAAATGGTAAAATAAATAATAATTCAGGTGTTTTGCGAACCATGTACTTCTTTCTGGTAAAGGATTCCAGAAGATTAGCATTTATTCCCAATAATAAGATAAGATCTGAAAAATACAATAAGCTCCTCCGTAGCTCCAAATAAACATTTTTAATAATTGTTCCGTTGGGATAATACAATTACCCATAATTTTATATGAACTTTGCATCAATTCGAAAATGGTCATTCCAAAATACATCAATAAATAATATTCATGCTCAAGAATATAATTTCAGGTTCTTGCCACTGAAAGTTTTCTCGCGAGTGGCTTTTCCATCCACCTACATCTAAATTGGAACTGCCTTCAATTGAATTCAATGTATTCTTCTCATACACTATTCAAATAATTATCATTTAATGTTGAATTTATAGTATTACTCTTGAATGAATCATATTCTTCATGATCCATGTACACTTATTGCTTTCTAGCAATATTTCTGGTTGTCTTCCGAGGACACATAATGTTCATTCATTCCATCGAACACTTTTGTCATGTCAATAATCACTAGAAAACCTTTATGTTTCGAACTTTTCGCAAAATTCTTCAAATCTTGATTCAAATATGTCAGAATAATCTGACTCATGACAACTTGAGTGAGAACAGATATGGATTATTTGATGACTTTATTCACGTCGTTACATAATTTACTCACTTGAGTGCATCAGAAGCTTGAATAAAATATATTAATTTGTATTTTTGAACAAAAAATCCAAAAGTAAAAATTATTTCCTGACCTATTTGCAACTGTAAGTCCCAATGAACGGAAGTATCATGACGTCATAACTTATAGAAAATTATTCAGAATACCATTTTAATAAAATCTATAAGAACTCCACTTATGGATTCTGATAAGCTTATAGATTTGTAGCGTTATAGAAATTCAAGATAATGCTCAGAATCCCACCATAAATTTAAATATGGATACTAATACATCCCAAGATCTGAACAGCACTTCAAATAATACGAACACAATATAGCTATATTGTTGAAGTGGAAAAACTCTATCATTCAAATTTTCAATAATTAGCCCATTTCTAGAACAAAAGTAAGTTTCGATAGCCATTAAATTATTACCAGAACGCGCCATCAAAACAAAGTGGTTTCTTTGTGCGAATCTTTCCATCAGCATAATTGAATAATTGTTTAATCAAAATTTAGTAGCATCAAAGTGAAATGCACACTGAAGCCTGTGAATGAAAGAGCACTAGATACATTGATTAATAGTGGCAGCATTTAGTAACACACTTGTCTGTGTTGATTTTACCATTTGTGCGAACGGAACAAAACGAAAAACAAAAAACGGTCCAATTGAATACGACTATAGATTGCTGGGACGACCGTTAACGAGTAACACTCACTCACACAAATACCAGTACTTTTACACAAATATGCAGCCTCTCTCAGCGCTAGGACTCGCACAATAAGTCATTTTCAGCTTTAATTACCTGAGTATTCGCATTGCTTGCGCTTCTTCCTGTTATCCCACGTGCATTCTGTGTACTTCTCGTACAGACTTCATTTCTCCACGAGGCAACAAAAAGCATCACCATGCTTTAAATTTACCGAGCTCTTATTGTCTGAAATAAACTTTTGTGAAATTTTCGGTCTCAGGCGCCAGTAATATTGATTGTGTCATGAAGTGCGCTGGATTCAATTAACGAATTGAAAATTAAAATATTGTGTCAAGACATTCAACGAAATTATTAATGAGGAAGTATTATCTAATTTTTGGCAGTAATGGAGTTCTTCCAGAATAATGAGTCCCTGGATATCTTCCATGCTCTGAAACGGAAGTGATAAAAATAGAAATCTGGTGCAATCTGAGAAGGTAATACTTATAGATATATTGAGCAACTTTCATGTGTCCACGTGTAATGTCTCTTTTAAGGTTGGTGGATGTGTGTAATTGATTTTTGAAATTGAACATCCATTGGTCAGCTGTAGTAGTTATATACTGAATACCAGATAGTTACATGCTGATTACCTGTTAGTAGATTTCCTGATCAAAACATTATTTCAATTACATATCGGAGCTGTTTTGTTCCATTGATGCAATTATTATAGTACAGAACTCATAGGTGTTGATAGGAAATTGCGCTCGTGAGATATGATCACTAATTCTGTAATTACATTTCTGATGTTTGATTTTTCAATGTTCAATTGAATAATTTTCCATCTAATTTTGGTTCAATAATCCAAGAAATAGTCTCCCAAGTGAGAACCATCAATTTATATTGATAAACATAAGGCTTATGAGAAATCATCACGAATACTGTTGTTAAGTACTTTATACTTGTATATTTTATCTATATATAAATAAGTCAAATTCAGGCTCAATGAATGTTTAATGTATTATTCTATTCTTGCCTTTATAAGACGTCAAATGTCAAACTCATGAGGTGAGGCACTTTTTTAATATTTATCGACCCATAATCATTTGCAGAAAATTTGAAATCATTAATTATGTTCTTCATGTGTTTCAAGACAAGAACAAATAATACCTAAGGTACATTCATGATATATCGTATTCAAACATATAAAAGCCAAGTAGTTCAAAGAATATTATTAGAATACTTGACATATAGTTGAGCAGCGAAGGAAGAGAAAATAGGTGTTTACTTGGGCGAAACAAAAATATCCAGGCATACTTGAATGAAACTGAGATAAAATGGAAAATTGGTATGCCAATTATTCACCAGTTTAAAAATGGGTTCGCCACCTAACGCTAGACTAACGTATTCCACAAGTTCTATTAACTGAATAAAACAAAGTAAATCATAACCTAAACTACGAATTTAATGATCAATCAACTAAGTATAGCTTTCAATAATCCAATTTTTTCACACCCATCAATAATAACAAGAATTTATCATGCCCAAAGATTATCAATTGATCCATGAATCGATCTGGGTAAGCTGGAGACTATTCATTTTCAGGCCTTTAGAAAAACTCAAACCTAGACCTTATGAGTCATGAAGCATTTGTAGGATCATAGAAGTTCAGTAGGATGCGAGCCTTTAATTGTAATCTAGAGATTCTGAGTATTTTTTTCATAATATTAATCGATTCTGCATCTATATGAGTATCTCATTTTTTATATTTAAGTGTAAGCAACAATGATTCAATCAAAAAATGATCTTTGTTTTTGTTTGTCGCATAAAGGAGTATATATACACGGCAGGTCTCTGCTCAATTCAATCAAAGCTAAACTCTCTTGCAAAAAATTCCGCTCAACAATTTAATTTCAGATGGAAAGGTTAATAAATTCAAACAGAAATATTCCATTAATGCTACATTGGTCTATTCATTCAAAATTGGAACAGTTGATACAATTTTGCTCTTTTTGTTACCGATCGAAATGAATAGAGATATAATGCAGAAATGATAGATATAGATAGAAAAATCAATTATTATATTTATTATTCATGCTTCTGGTAGAAGCTCTTTCCTAGAATAGCTCATCAAATAAACATAAGCCACTGTTGTAAGTCACTCTGACTCACCAGATATAAACGACTGAATGCGTCAGGATATTTATTAAAAGATTAAATCCCAAACAGCGCTGGAGTAGTGTCTGATGAAAAATGGGCATGTTCGACGCTTTTAATCATATGGACGCATTCATGTTATTCATCCACTGGGCGTTCTACGTTCTGCTTTATTTTCGCGAGCTGATCCATCACGACTGGCTTTAATCGGTCCAGATTCGAAATGAATTTACGTGACCAGGATAATTTTTACAAGAACATCATACCGCTGGAGCATCCGTTCCCCGTAACCTCGTTATATTAGACTGTGAACGTAGCACGCCTTTACCTTGCCAAATCGACATCTACCGATAATTCTTATTCCCAGAGCCAGTCATATGCGATATGGTACGCGGCTAACGTAATCTGCTTTAATATAAATTCACTGGAAATATTTTATAGCTTTAAGTAAAGAGATGGGTTACCGGTACGTGAATCTTACTCTATATTTTTAATATTACTCAAAGAAGACTAATTTCCCAAATACCGGTCATATTTAATGATGACAATTAAAACTTCACGAAGATACATGTTAACTCTTAAATACTGGATTTTGTAGTGATTAGAGGAATGGATGAATAATATATAATATGATATTAGGCGCAATTGAACAGATATTGAATTTTCGAAATTTGAAAACAAATTGAGAGTTTCATGTGAAATTTTAATATTGTATAAACTCCACATGAATGTTATCCTCGGACTGATAACATCGTAATCATCATATCCAATTTGTATAAAAATGAATATTACATAAGTATCATATTATTTAAAATGTACAATGAAAAGAGAAACGAAGATCATTACTAGTACTCATACCATATACATGCTCCAGTTAAATGAGAATTCGACTATACTTTGACAATATTTTGTTTATTATTAATAATTTTGCTATCTGTCTTCCAGTGGTTGAATAATAAATATCATTTTATAAATTCCCAAAACAACATTCTTTTCTTCCCTTGATTTCTGAGTATTTTATCAGGTATTTTACTTCGAATAGCAAATTGAAGTTGATTAGAAATTTCACCCGTGGATCCTGAAATTTCTCGACAAAGTGTAGTTGAATCTTTAAATATTGAAGAAAAGACAAATTCAATTCGTAAATCTCAGGATTATGCATTGGTTTCATGAAGGATACTATAGTGATTATTTATAGATTTATAGGAGAGGTCTAGTATGAAGATATGGAATTCGACGATAGTTTTTGCTGGAATCCGGTATGCACGAATTTGAATTCAACATTAATTCAGTATGTTTTCAGTCTAGCGAGAAAAAAGATATCAGCCACCAATCGTTAACTATGTTCAAGTAATAGACTTGAGGATTTGTTATTCCAACAAACTACAATCTGGAAAGTTGTCACGTGTTTTAGGAATAACTAGTATTTTCTGAGTACACGATGAGTTGTAGATGGATGTAGATATACAATAATCGTGATTAGTGCACGAAGTATGGACTCGAGAACTAAGAGTTCTCATAGCCAGTTGAAAATTCATCGAACTGCCTTATTGATTAAGATTCTCTGTGTAAACCAGGGACTACAGATAATCAGAACTTTGTGTATGTACTCAAGATGGATGTAGGTATATGCAGAATAGATATCAGCCATCAATCGCAGTATACGGGCCTTGAGCATTGGAATTATAAATTTGTATAAACGGTTGAAAATTTATAACACCATTCCAAATACACTGATATATTCTCAGTAGATCAAGGGATTCACAAATTGTCAATTTCCTGTCCGTGCTTGAGATAGATGTAAGTTTATACAGATTGAATATTAGCCTCCAATTATCATTGATGCACGGGCATATACTTTGAAAATAAAAATTCCAATAGACAATTTGAACTTTATCGCACCATTCAAAGCAAAATTATATTTTCAAGATCAATTCTAAAACGGAATCAAAGATGGAGATATGATATGGTTTGCCTTTTCTTGAAGACATATCAATTCTTTTTTACCGAAATTTTCACGTCACTTGTCTTGAAATTCAGGATAAGCTATGTAACCACAGACACGATTGCTCTGAGCCAGATTGTCTATGCGTGTACTCATATTCACTATCATATCATATTTGAAAGCAAAATGGGATCACAAACTTTTGAATTAGTTGACGCTTTAATACGGAGTGCCGAAGTGTTATGAGTGTGCCTTCATACAAAAAATCTGCTTTATTTGCTTCATACCGTAACGGTTTTCATTAAAGAAAATCAAAAAATCAGATATCAGTATCACTTGAAGTTAATCAAAAAGATCGTAAAATTAGTCGGACAACTTTAGTCTCGCCAACCTCTGTAGTCTAGCCTGTGAATTTGAATATTTCCACTTGAATAATATATTTATCTGATTTGGGACAGCTATAAGTCAGCAGACCACTTTTATGATCCAACATTCCGAGTCCTACCCTTTTCTGTTTTTTAGAAGTAACATCATCTCTCATACACGAGAAGAAGTTATCTCTGAGTGCTGCAGATTACCAAGATAATGAATTCAAATCTGTGAGATCAGAAATCAAAATGGTAAATAATTGAAGCAGTTGAAAACGGTGTACTTAGATAACGTTAACAGCGAAATGATGTTGAACAGAATTTCTATCAGAGCGTTCTATTTGCTATTATTGATTCAACTCTAGATAATTTACTCGAAACTGTTGATAAACGCACGGAAATGTGGAGCAGCATCATCGTTATATAGCTCTCGCACTCAGACATTTCGCATTTCACACGAGCATGACGGCTCCTTTATCCTCTATCGCGCAAATAATATATCCAATCAAACATTCTCGTTTCGCTTCAAGCTAATTGCATTGTGCTAATAACAACTGAATATTCATTCCATGATAATAATTATCTTCACAAAATGAAACTAGCTTCGCAAATTCATCTTTGTGTTTTAATACATTTAAAAGTAGAATAAAATGATAACAATATTCATATTTCATTTACCTAGAAGCTGAACTGGATTTAGATAATGAACACAGAATGAAGAAGATTAGCTATTGATATTAAGGGCTTCGTATCTCAAAATTGGAAGCAGCGCAGTAACGGAAATACCCGTTGTTCAAATCCAGTACCCGGTAACTTGATAATGATAGTCAAGAAGTCAAAATTGCACGCGATGTCTAGTTGGCAAAAAGTAAATTTCAGGAATTGGATCTATAATTTATTTAGAACCCAGCATCTCTTCTTTGAATTCGGGAAAAATGAGCCTCAAGGTCTGAAGAATATGCAGAATATATAATGTATACATCATTTCGATTTAATAGCGGAAATGATCTTTCGAGAAAAATTCTTCCATAATAATGATTTAACGAAAGATGGCATATCTCACTGTGGTTTGGCAGAGTTTTTCGGAGTAAATGGGAGAATCTAATACGTAGCCACCGTTGTGCAAATTCAACTCGTGTGTGGAGCCTTTGCTCGAGGTAATTTTAAAGTTTGACTCATCAACTTAAACTATACTGGGTGGGGATGTGGATGTAGATATTCAAATTGTCATTCCTCATAATTTTCTACATTATATCAGAAGGAAACAATATTTTTACTCTTAGACCAAATGCACATTGCTATCATTGTAACAGAAATATTGAAACTTGTTTGAATATAAGATGTCATAAATCTGCGTTAGGTTGTTTAGTATTTTCAAAAACAGAACCAATGAGGAGACGACATATGGTATGTTTACTACAGAACAAGTACAAAAGTACTGTGTACGTATCAACGGTTCACCATTCAAGCTATTAGAAATGATATTCCAGATTTTTCTTTGCACTTTATCTTAGTTATCACCGCATTCTAAAATATAGATGATAAATTCAGGCATTGATTTACTAGCACTACAAATCTGCAGTCAATGTTTAGTTCTATAATATTCAAAATTTTGAATGAATGATGCTCGATAATTTCCCAGCTATCAATTGCATGTATAAATCATGCCTGATGGAGCTGCAATCAATTACAGCAGAAACAAAAGCATGAGGATTATATAACTGATCATAAACTAGTTTTTGTTCCAAATTATTCATACTTCCCAAAGAAAGTTTCAAGTTCTACAAGAAATTTGTGAAGAGCAATTTAATTAGGTCCTTACAGCGAGCTTTTCAGGTAAATAATTCATTTATTCCTAACAAAATTATTATTATATTGAACTTGAAGTATCACTCTCCTTTTGAATATTTCAAAGTACTCTCGTGGTGCATGCCGTTAATAATATATATATATATATATATACATAGTATGGTGGAGAAACTTCGCGATAGCTCGTTTCATTAGGACCAGTGACGGACTTCGAATCGTTCACGTGAAAGCTGTAAAATTTGAAGACCAATTCCGTTATAATATAAAATAATAAGGTAATGATGACTTTTTTTCCAGAGAAGATAATTACCATTCGGAAACGAATTGGAATTAGGACTAAAATTCATGAAATTCATCAAATTTGTGGAAATAATTGCTTAAACAATGAATTGTAAATTGACTTGAAGATATGAAAACAAAGAACGATGTTGAAATGGTGAAATGGTGTTAGGGAACTTATGGAGACTTTGATTCTAGACTTCAGTGTAAAACGATACAGACACGTTTACATTTTGTATAGAATATGTTTGTCTATAAATTTTTTTCGTCAAGTCAACTTGTGCAACAAAGTACAACAGCTTGTGTAATAAAAATATATCCAAGCTCCGGATGAAAAATAGATGTGGCCAAACGTCGACCAATATAAATTTAACGACAAAATTGTACGAGCATGAAACAGGATAGCTCAAAATATTGTTGGGGAAACTGAAATCCAGATAGTTATGAGTATAGTACAAGAAATTATATTGATTATATACCTTTCGTTCAAATATAATAGTCTATTGATAAACTATAACTTATCAATATGAATCTATAATATAGAATCGAATATCCAAAGTCGTCCGCTGAATATATCTTGATAATGAACAAATGAAAACATTGGAGGTAATCACCCTGACTCCACCTCTGACATTTTACAGCAGCTATGTAAAAACTTCAGTTCTAAATCCGAATCATCGAGTCCCTCTGTCAATAATTTCAGATAACTGTCAGTGATGATCGTTTATGTGCTAGCAGATTTTCACATTCATTCAGAGGAATAGAATATTTCAACCTTTTCATTGGATGATTTGGCATATTTTCTATTGATCAAGCTTCCCAGATCTTCGATTAGATAACAAACTACTTTGACAAAAATCTTATTCATGAGATTCGAGCGAAATCAGTCTCACCCTAATTTTGATTTTATCGGACCTGAGAATGAGTTTATCAGGTGATAATTGTTTTTCTAGTTCTTCATTATTTTTCAATACAGTCTATCAAGTACGAATTATTGCATCGCTGAATACTTAATGCACCTGTGAGCTACTTGTGTGAAAATATATATGAACAGGCATATAATTATTCCCCCAGAAGAAATTTTTGGATTGAGAAGCATGATTTTCAAATGATGCCGTTGTTTAACATTCTCCCAATTACTAATCGTGAATACAGTATATTTCTCTCTTTATCATGTGTTCTGGTAGTTTGCAGCCAAATCTCTTTCAACACCTTGATGTTATTCACACGTTCGTGTGGGAATACAAAACCGAGCGACGATCAGAGAGCAGATAAGAGAATACATGAGTAGAACAGACAGAACGGATTAACTTACGCTTATGTAAACTCTCACAAAAACAGTCAAATGGTTTTATTAGCAGGTACCGTGTAAACTCAATATTACTGAGTTTATGCTCTGCTCGATCTAAGGATGTAGAGAAACAGGGAGGATGTTCCGAGCAAACAGTCTGTGAACGCATCTAGAGTTAAATGAGTATACGCTGAGCGGAAACCATGAGCGCGCCAACATGTACGGAGGAAATGACGGAGAAATCTAAGATGCGACTTAATTACGAACACCCAGCTCGCGGATGAAACTCTAGCGTGAAGCATCAGCGTTGTACATTACTATGCTGTCCTGTTGTATACACAACATAAGATCCCACAGGACAACGTTGCCTCAAGCCTCACAAGGGGGTTACATCTTTTATTTGCTTCAACTATCTCCGGAATACATCGGAGCAAAGTTTATATTCAAACCAATCAAATTGAAACGCTTACCAGCGTGACTTGAAATCAATAGAATGAAAGAAAAAAGAAGTTCAATATTTTCACGATTTGAAACTGATTGGATAATTTCCTCTTTGTACTTTTCATATTAATATAAGATCGAAACAAATCAATTTTAAATACTTAACGGCGCAATTCAATGGAAAATTTGAAATAAGAAAAATTTACTCTGTAAACATGATTAAATATTTGACATATTCATAATCAATGAATTAACGATTTCTTCTATTTTAAGAATATGTATCATCTAACATAGCTAGGATAACACAACAATACTGGTCTCCATTATATATATGATGTTGACTGATTGCCATTGATTAAATATTATTAGTATCGCGAAGATTATATACTTCTTTTTAATATGTCGATATGAAATTATTTAATAAAATCAGATGAAAAATTACCTTTGGTAATTCGGGATCAGACTGGAAGAATCGACCGTACTATGCAACGGGTTGAATACTTCAAGCTGATCAATGTGCAATTCAAAAATGCAATTTTACATATACACTGTACTTGGCTGTCTATTTTCTCCATAAGCTCAGATTATTTGTACTCTACTTTTCGCCTTCCAATCTATTTTTCTTTACACTTATGTAATCTGTATGATAAATCAAAGGTAGATATATCAATAATATGTGGATTAATAAGTATCACTAATATTGATTCTAAATCTATCAGTTTTCAATCGGTGTGAAAAAAAAATCGTTATCTCTACAGGATTTTCTAGAGTAATTAGGAATTCTCTGTACTAATTGCATTCATCTTCCAATAAATTTAATAGCTATCAATTATCAACCTTCCTGAATTTTACTGCTTCATATTTTCACGTTGACGATAAAATCACTGGAAAGTGGCATGAGAGAAATAATTGTCATCGGCTGCTCTCTTTGGAGACGAATGTTATGGTACAGTTATCATGATTCATCAATAGACCGTTAGAATAGTAAAGATAACAGTATAATGAGAAACATTATTATATCAGGTCAAGTATTTCCAAACAAGGCTTGTGGGAATACAAAAATATCAAAATGCTTAATTACGCAGGAAATGCATACAATATTTTTTCTACTGTTCTCATCTTGGTGATTATTAGAAACATAGCACAGAAAAAAATTTGGAAAATGGATCGATGGCAGGTGCTAAGCGACATGAACTCACAGAGATTAGATTTAGATTATCGAACTTGACTGTAGCGCGTTTTTATGATGGTGAAACTAGGATGAAAAATGTAGATATATATTCGAGTTTTGAGCTCTACATTTCTAAACTATACCTTTATATTAGAGATATAATTTTGTATCCGTAATGTGATCCATGAAGATATAGTGGGACAATCCATATCATAAAAACGATATCTTGACAAACCTAATTATCGTTGGAATTGAACAAGATGATTTTCTCCTTGCTTCCCATTTCAAAATGCTTCTGCTTCAATATTCGAATATGAATATTGGAAGAACAATATGATGAATGAAATTCAAAGAATACGCCTTAAGATTCTAATCGTAAGACAAGCTCTAGTAAACCCCGAACACGTACAGGATAGGTTTATATCCCTTCACGCTTTACATAAAATATGCTCCTACCTTTGTAAAGAATAATTTTCTTGTTTGTCTCACAAAAAGAATTTTTTTACTTCAATATTCTGGTATGAAATATCATTGAAAATGACACACATAGAGATAATTGGATTCATACTGAAACCTAACAATCGCTGAGAACGCACAAAATATATTATTTCAAATTCAGAAGCTGAATGTTTCACAAAAATACAAGTGAAACATTCAGCATTCTGATAATATCATTTGGAATGAAATGGCAAGTGTAGGCACATGCTTCGTCCTTATTGGGACACTTTAGTAGTCTGATCAAGTTTTAGATGATCGGGTCTGTGAGCCAGTAATACAATGAAATTCAATTGCGATTACTGGCACGCGGAGATAAAAATTCATAGCAGTGCCATCCATCAGAATACGGCCGAAATGCATGTCCAAAAAGAACAGGACACTTTAGAATGACCTTGGAAAATGAAGAGTCTTAATAAGAGCAAAGCACGTGTCTACAGTTTTAGTCCTATTTAGGATGGTGTTGAAACCAGGTCCTTGATTTTATTTCTGTAAAAGATTCATATTGTGAATTATCGATTCTGTTTGACGTATACTATCGAAAGTCACTCCATAGCTTCTGTATTTCTTTAAATATGCCATTCGGCTCTATTCTGGTATATGACACTTTTGTAGGTTCCCATCTCTGCATGCCATTGATCAATTTCATTTTTTAAAGTGTTGGCTCGCAAGTCTGATCATCTAATGCTTGATTATACTGTATTATAGTCTCAATAAAGACGAAAAACGTATCAACAGTTGTCGTGTTGTTTAGAATGGGGCAATGGTGGCAAAACTCACTTTTAATTTGTATTTTTGAGGAGCATTTAGGCTCTGAGTTTCCAATAATTCATTAATTCTGGGTCACTGCATAGTATCCTGTATTTCTTCATAGATTTTCTCATTTATCTTACACTGAAAATATTCCTACTCCAATATTTTCACGCTTTTTGATGTGCAAAGTTTGCATTCATATGATATGAATCAAACAAATAATACTTTGATCTGAATAGCAATCGTTAGAGACATATAAGGTATATTTCAATACCTATTTCACATGGGAAACGCTCCATCTTCAATATTCTTATACTGACAGGAAATATTTAATATCTGTTCAAAACTACTTGAAACTATTCGCAAGTATACTAACAGTCTAGTAGCGCAGTCATGCAACTTACTCCGGCAGAGCACTTCCTTTGAATTAGAACACTGAAGACACTTTGGAATTACTTGTAAAAAGTTAGTGTCGATCTTGTGACAAACGTAAATTTGTTCCCAACAAAATTTCAAGGACAAATAACTTTTTCTACGTGTTTAATACAATTTTCAATTCTTTTCAAATGTTTATAGAGCTAAAGAGTTCCAAATTTCTTCACGGAGTTATCAAATACTTTAAGAGCTTCGGAAATTCTTCCATGATGTATTGTGTGTCCGTAACAGTGAATTATCCAACTTGAGATAATATAAATTTTTCTTTTGGATACTTCTTTTGATGGAAGCTTGAATCTTCACGGCTTAGAATGCCTCTACAAATATTTTCAGATAATAGCTACAGGCTTATTTATAACTGCTGTGTAATCAAGTAAAAGAGCAATGATATTTCCTAATTTTCGTATTAATTAGTGAACGCACCGCATGTGATAATAAGGCCCTGATCAATTTATTTACCAATTAATAACAGTCATCAATTTATCCTCATTTATAATAATTACTGTCAAGTTTTCCATATTTCAACCCTGGTAATTCAGTTTTATTCATATGATGACATTGGCATCAGTATAAGAGTCTTCAGTGATCCTTTTTTCTATCATACCAGATAGAGTGAATGTCAGATCTTTTAAATCATTGGACATACCAAAGAATAAGAGAAAATATCGAGTTGTTCATTCATAATAATAGGGCATGAAGCATGAGCAACAATAATTCAGTACTGCCTGCCACAAAGAATTGGTTTGAATAAATAATTAGTTCACGGGTTGTAAGGATTTATTGAACACATATTCTTGGATGGTCACAACGTGATACACTAGAGGAAACACTAAAAAAAGGTGTAGAAAATATAAGTGACAGAGTCATATCACACGTTGAGCAAAAATGGATAAGAAAATATATGTAAGACAAACAGAACAATATAAGAAATTAATGTAATGACAGAAAAGGTATTTACCTCATTAAAATCTCAAATCAATAAGTGTTACATCTGATATATGGGTGAAGACAGAAGACCAGTAACAAGAGTGGGCTTATATGTGCTGTATTCTTCCTATCAGCTATCAGTCGTTGCACATTGATGGACTAACAAAACAGATTGTTAAGTGCTAAATAAAGTACTTTGTGCCGTTTTCCATGACCAGGGTGCAAATATCTGGATATGCGATGAAAATACTATCAATTACATGGAGACTTCAGAATATGAGAGCATGTGCAATGGAATGAATGTGAGGTAATAATTGGAAGTATTTATAATAAGCAACTACGTGCGTGGTGAATAACAATTTCGAAACTTTGTTATTTTCTGTTTATTTTTCGCATGTACTTCATAGTTAATCTCATCTAGTTGAATGGTCTGCTTTTAATGTAAGATCGTTAAAAAGCTCTACGATTTCCTCAACTGCGATTTCTTGAGTAGATCAAGCAGTGCGGCCGTAACTGCTAAGATTTTCTTTCCTTTTTTGTGCTTCGTACTAACCTTGAACAGCAATATTATATCTACATTTTGGCTTGGTGCCTGGTCCAAATATTGGAAACTCCCAATATGGTTAATTGAAGTTTCACAATGATGAATTAAATAAAGTAAAAATTCTATTCCAACAGATGGGATATCAAATTACAATGACTACGGAACTCAATGCAAGTCTTTGAAGAACTTGCAAATGGCAATTTATATAAAACAAATATTAAGACTTGAGTATCATGACAAGGTACCAAAAGTTTGAAACAAGGCTAACAGTGTCACCAGAATTCATTGTTATCTGAATGTAATTCTTCTCAGCACGTTTTCCATGAACCTCAACTTCCGTATTTCAACAATTTACAGACAGACAGGTAGAAAACGTGGAAGCACAGAGCACAAGTTGACACTTATACATTACGAATTACTTTACAAAGATAAGTGAAAGGTGTTGTGCACAGTGCTAACAGTACAAATTCATGAAAAAACTGAGACCAGTTGACTTATAGGTGAAGCTTGGAAGTTGAATATAACAGAAACCAATGCAAAATTGACGCTGATATTCAAATATATGAGAGTATCTGTGTTCATATAAATCATGAAGCTAACAATGGGTATATGCAATCTTCTGGAAGCACCTAATGAGTTTTTGGACTCTCACTTCCAATTTCAAATATAACATTGATATGCAGATTCGCTCGATAAAATTGATGAAAAGGACGTGCTTTTCTCCTTTGTTATATTATAAACATCACATGGGATTTGATCCACACATGAAGAGTTCTTCACGGTTCAAGCACGATTGTAAAGATTTATCGAATATGCCATGCATAAAGGACGAAATATTCACTTCATTTATATTTCTCTTGGGTTTGAACTCCATGAAATAAGTCCCACTTGCCATTTGATGTCGTTTTAAGACTGGTCAAAAAAAGATACTGCAAACAAATGACAGTGTACATATCGAAAACGGAGCTAAATCAAATATTTTACTGTACACTCATTAACAGCACAGTGTTTTTACATTTCTGTCGGACGCTTTCACTCAACTGTCATTCTATGTTTTCCTGGGAAATATTTATAAAAGTTAAATATTTATAGAAGCATCGAAATAGAGTTACATGCTATGAATCATTGATTGGCGATAATATTGTACCAGGATAATTTTTGTAGTCATGTATAGCAGGAAAACAACAGAGAAACTACCGTGGCATAATTAATAGAATGAAAATCCATTTGAGCTCCACTTGTTTCTGGAATAATATAGGTCTAGCACAAAAAACTGATAACTATTGTCCCAAATTGCAAATGAATGGATACATAAATACGTTTTAAGCTTTCAGGACCCGAGATATCCGACAGGTTATATAAAATAATAAATAGATGTCAGAACGCCAATTTAAAAAATATTGAATCGTGTCAAACTGCAAATATGCACAAAATCAATAATATTACTAACAATTTTTTCTTGCAGGAACAGCATCAAAACCCGGTTGATAGAATATCTTGAAACCGAATTGAATATTTAAATATTAATAACATTAGATTCTGAATAGTTTATATATCAGCTGAAAGTTTTGTTGATAGTTTATGAACCTGTTGATAATGATGGTGGAGGCAAAGTTGAAGTTCCAAGTTCATACCTAAGAGGTCATAACTTAAGCTTCCACCTGGGATGACTTCACCCCCAAGACAAAACGACAATAGACTATAGCGGTTGGTCTATTACTCATACAACAAAAACTGGTTGAAAGTGAATTGAACTCGTGCATTCCATGAGCAAAATTGATCCTGTTGGTTCTCACTAGAGCATGAATCATAGAGTATCTCTTATGATAAGTAGCTTTAGGAAGTTGCATTATGACTAGTTGTTCTCATGTGAGATTATGGCCAAGTTGTGAAGTGTGAAGCCATGAATGTAAGATGCAATATATAAAAATACAACATTTGTGAAGCTTGAAGTTGCAAGTACATTATCTGACGTCAATTCTCCAAAGTAGTCATCCGACTGAAATTTTGGAAGGATTGTAGACTTGAAGTCACATTGATTCAGATTTATATAATTGGAGAGACATGAGTTCGATATCAATGCTTTTACTAACAGATAGACATTGTTTCGTAAGTAAATAGATTCTGTATTGGACTCTGCCAATCCGTAACCCTAGTACTAAGTATTAACAAGACTTTATTTGTCTGATTGAACAGAATATTCTGCAAATGTTTCATGAATTATGTGCTAAACTCAATTTTTTCATTCCAATGATGATAACTCTTGTACTGCAAGTATGAATTCCACGAATCATCTATCACATATGTTTTTAGTCAGAAAAAGTGATTTTGTTGTTATTCGAATTCAAGCTTTGTCTCCCAGTCTGCTTATCTTTTGTTGAGATGGAATGGTTTCGTCGATGGAGTATCAAATTATTTCCCAAAGTGACGCGAAAAGGACAGTCAAAAAGAATCTGAGACATCATCAAATTATGCGACACATGCTGAGATTTAATCTATATATCTGAAATAACAAAGTTATGTTACCGTCTGAGTTGAATCCCATGAGACGAGATATACATATATAAATCTTCTTCTTGTGTATCCTTGTTGTCTTGAACAAAATTTTACTTGAGTCACTGCAGAATTCATTCGAAATTTCTTGAAGCAATTCTTGAAATTTATTTCGGAGATTGGTCATATGTTTAATGAGTCTTGAATAATATATGAATTTTACAAGTAATTTCCCTTCAAGTTTCGTGCAGATAAATGGTAGCTACTTTTATACATGTAATGCATATATCTTCAAACGATCAGGCATATTATGTATAGTTCTCTTTCCAAGCTTAAGAGAATGTTATTCAATATTCCATCATCAAGAGCACCCAACCACTGAGCTTAATAAATTTATTCAGGTTATTTACATTTTTTATTTGATACTCGAAAAAAGCATTCCTCAATCAGAATTTCAAGCAGTTAATTCATTCAGTTATTAAATAAATTCTACTAGACCAAATGGAACTGATATTGAATCTCTTCATGCCTGATTACAGCATCCATAACTAGATTCAATTGAGTGAAAAGTATGCATAGAAACTACAAGAATAAATCTCATTATATCGGGATAAGCGAATAATTTATAACGATTTATGCAAAGCGGCAAACGTAGGGTCAATCAAATTAGAAAACGAGGTACAGAGGCGACATCTGCTCTGCTTCGGAGTAAACAGTTGGTAATATAAATAATCAACCCGAGCTAGAATATGAAAATGTTATACTATTTAGTTCATACAATTATTGATATCAATTATCGAAGTGAACCTGATTCAATCAACGATAACATTCATCAATTGAAATATTAATCTATGAAGCTGGGATTCTCCTTCTTCGAATCTGTTCATTGACTGAATCGTCGTTCCAAAATAATATTTTTCTCTTACAATAATTCTTACATCCAAATTTGGACAGATGATAACCATCTCACCAATATTACAGCTTGATCTGACAATATTATCAAGTAATTTCAAAAACGTTCATCTGTCTGAGCTCAAAACCGATTAGAAAAACATAATATGGAACAAATTGTACGTTTCATACCCAAGATCTCCCAAATGTATTTGGATCCCCTGTTTGAACCATTCCTCTTGTTTTTTAGAGAATGGTTGTAGCTAGGAAGACGAGTTACACGGCTTGTATCATCGCATATTTCTTGAATGGATGGAAAGTACACATTGCGATTTGCATCCGTAGTTTTAGTAAGTAGTTCCAGCAAGATTACTCTTAGCAATCATCTTCCTACCCTGAAGGTCCAAACCTCACAGCAGATGCACTATTAAATCTATTTCGCTATATCTGATGAATTTTTCCAAGCATTCAAGATTCCGTTCTCTCAAATCTATAAGATTGTGGTAGTCATTCCCAGCGTAGCTGAGAAAAAAGCTCGTAGATCTGTTCATTTAACGAAAACAACGGTTACCGTAAATATATGTCAATGCATTGAAAGGAATAACATTTATGTTAATAATTCACAAAATTATTTTGAGGTGACCAATGTGTGAGGTAAATAAGAAAAACGATTGGTTCTTACTTTAATGACCGGTTCAACCATCTAGGGGTCAACAACAGAGTATCATCTATGAGACTAATGTTGACGTCGATTGATTGTTGAGTAATGTTTCTCCCAAGTCAGGTTCTATTGAATCAGACGCTCAGCCTGATTTCCTCATGCTTCTAAAGCGGATTCCGGTAGCAAAAGGACTTGCTGAATCCGTTATAAGTGCGGATGGGAGCATCTTGACGTGTTTCTACTCAAAAACTAATCTATTTTCTCAAAATTATTGCAGCATTCAACTTAAGATAGCAATAAATCATGAGACAATTAAAATTAAGTAACCAAAAGTTGAAGAGAGTTCCTACTTTACTTTGCTCTCTTATATGACATGTATGCTTGATTCAGGAAAGAAATTTACAGAGACATTATAAGTGTGGTGATTATAATATATGTGATAGATTGTTTATTGAGAATTTAATATACTAAAAACAAGAATACGTTCCTGGAGAATTTGCAAGCCGAATGTCAGATCGATTCATCAGAAAATTTAAATTCCAGTGCCCTGAAATATCTTGTTTGATAATAGCGGCATCGAGAACAATAAAGCCGTTCCCTAGAAGGTCGAGTCAACCCACACCCTATATTAAACTCGAAGACTGAAACTAGAAATCATCCCTTCAGCTTGAAACCACTTCTACTATAGCCATTTGGCGTTTGCCGTTTTGGTAACCATGAAGAGAACAGAAAACGACACAAAAACACTTAAGAAAATTCATACAAAAGATGTCACCGGGACACACGATCGCCTTTGTTTTAAATTCCGGGCGTAATCCGGCATTCAGGCCATCGTCCGCCGCCGTCGACGTTACCGCCTGCTGCTCGACGCCAGCAATGTCTGAATCAGATCGCATGCAATATGTCAAGGGTGCAATTGTAACGCGCCTGCAGCGATAGATGGGGCTTTTTCCCTTCTTTCTCCCTATCATAATCTTATAATTGGCGGCAGACACAGAAAGAATGAATAAGAATTCATACTTTGCACTAAAAGCTTCACTTAGCATAATAGCAATCAATTAAAAACTATTATTCAATTGATATTTTGAATTGTGAGTAACGTTTTTTTTTGTGTGATCACATAGTCATCAGTAAGCAGTATCAATTCAACCATGAACTACCATTTCTATTCAATATTGTCCCTTGAAAACTGATGAATACATATATGTATATTCTAGTTCTTCTTTTCCTGTGTTGCTCAGTTTGAGAGCTATTTTTTTTTCACTCATTTGAGCGATAGACTTAAGTTAAAACAACTATTTGAAGTTCATGATTAGAGTATCCACACTATTTATTATGTATACCTCTAACCTATTCTATTCTTCTGAAAATCACTGGCATATGTAACTTGTGCAGGTGTAGACGTTAGTCTCCAAAATTCATGTCGAGAACTGAACATAGAGCTAATCTTTTCGTAATATTGGACATACGTTTTGTATAATTTCGCAAGGAGCTGTTCTTATATGTACTAGTATAATATACAGGATGTATCTATACCTATGAAACAAACTTCATTTTAAAAAAGGGTTTAAGTAAATGAAAGGTTTTGGGACACTGGTTTGATGGCTACTCTTGAGGCTAATTACCTTAATATTATTAAAATAGACTACGTTCATGAACATTACATAAAACTGTGTTTATATTTTTGGATATGAAGATGAAAAACAGTGGTACCTAAAATTCTCATGTTCTGATAGGTACTGTTAATTTTACAAATTTTGTAAAAAAATTTTTTGATTCATTATTAGTAAATACTATATACTATTAAAGTTTGCTACATAGGTATAGATACACCCTGTATAAGTGTCTAAATGAGAAAGTGATATTTAGAGAATATATCAGGGAAATCAATATGAGAAAAATATCTTTTCATAACCATTTCCGAGAAATATTCCTATAAATTTCAATATTATCATTATTTTATTTCTCTTAAAGCTATATGAGTTATTGATAGTCGTTTTTCATGGAACTGTATGCTTTATTTTCTACGTTTTCTCATGGATTGCTGGAGGAGTCTACATATTCTTGTTTTTTAGTTCAATTCCTCACAACCGTTAACCGTTCATGATTTGTTCCCACAGAACATCTATTATCACATGCGTTGTTAAAAGTAGGTTCTTTCAATGACACAAAAAACCAAATAATTATATTCAAGTGAACCATAGAACCACGCTTACGAATTACATCCCTAATCCACTGATGTCACAGCAATTAAACGTTGCCATATGTATTGATAACATACCTTAGACAACAAGTCAGGAATTAATGAAAACTTGAGTGTTCGTTAACTCACATGAAGATATAAGGACAGTTTGGCTGATACATTATCTATACTTCATATTATCCCTGAATATTCTTCATAGAGCTCTATATTAGAAAGTTCTCGCCACAAAACCACGAGACGAACTCGTTATCACAACAATTCCGCACAATAATTACGAACACACATCTAGAGGCGTATCTTTAAGAATATGATCGTCAATTTGTTGAACAAATTTAATACAGCTGTGATCTAAAATCAAAAATGCTGTTTCAATTTCTACGCAAATGTGTGAATTCACTTGACTACGATATTTTCATTCCAAAAGTATGCAAAGAACCTTTAAATTTGATAATGCTGTTTACGTTTTCATTTATTTCTCTCAAAAAAGTATTTGTACTCTTACCATCTTACGTTGAATCGGAAAAGACTTGAGAAAGAAAAAAGGACAATAAGAATATTATGTCGCCATAAAGATGCTTAACATGAAATGATTGTTCTTTAGTGTTTTCGAAAGAAGATAACAATTTTAAATAAATGGAAGCGTTACAGACAACGTTCAAATCTAGAGAAACCTCTATCAAAGAAAGATATAGAACGAGCTGTAATAGTTGAATAATCTAATGTGTTCTGAAGAATAAAGAAATAACGGATAATAAATGCAGTTCCCACAGCTAAATATTTAGAGCAGAACGGAAAAAAAGACAATAACTTATTGCAAAGGTTGTAATATTGATACTGTTTCTATTCAAAATAAGAGATTGTGATTAAAGGCTCAAATATCGAAGAAGCAGTCAATTCATTCTGTTAAAAAGATCGTTTAGGCAATATTTATAGCTTTTATAAGTTGAAAGTTGAAACTCACATAGTAATAAAATATTGTTATCTGTATTAGTATATATGACATTATTAAGTGAAACGTTTAAGTGTAGTCGAAGGCCACATTTAACAAGACCTCATATATTTAAAAACTGCATTACTTTGTTTTTATATTATAAAAGCCGAAGATGGCAGACGTTTTGGCGACGAAACGTCCCATTTGATAGAACAATAAAAGTTCATCTAACAATTGTGCCTTCCGCCACAATTTTCCACTATGAATAATGGATAAGAAGTGACGGCATTCCGATTCAGTTCTTTCTTTCATCATGTTGTTATGTTGTATTTTGATTATTGTACACATTGAGCGTTTGTTGTATTTGTTTTATATATTTATTACAGATTATGTGATTTCTATTCCCATCCACTCATCAATAATCCATATTGATTCATTATAATGCTTTGTTGCTCATATCATTTATTATCAATCTCTAGTACTGATTTCTGGGCTCTCTTATATGTCAGTACGTAACCTACATATTCCTATCTTTTCACCAAATGCCAGAGTGATAAAAGTAGTGATAAAATTGATATGAAGAGAGCTTTATTTTTACAGATAACGTCATTCAACTATTGGTTCAAACTATCAGTTAGCTCATCCGTGATTATCACAGCTCCAAAGTATTTTTAAGAATTTCTGAAATTATCATCTAGGTTTTTGTTCAGTCCGGTGTTTTGTTTCGAGAACACAGTTGCTCATTTCTCGTTTAAATCTTATATTTCATTGATGTTCTTTTTGCTGCTTCAAATTCAATTAAAATAAAGAAAGATTGCGGCCTGAAAACTTCACAATAGCATTTCTATTTATGTTCAGAAAACAAAAAGCAACAACAATTGTTCGCTACAAGTGTACTCATATTAGTGTTCATTGTAATCACCACAAGAAAAAAGCAATTGAAGCGTATTCTTCAATTCCAAAAATCTGAAAATTGATTCAGGGCAAACACACTATTATTTCCATTCCATGCTTCTGTGACAGCAAAATGGTAGACTTCATTGACTAATACTGACGTAGTATGCACTTCACATGCACAAACGCTGACATGAACAGAAATAACAACTCACAACGACACGCGCGTCTAAGTATTCAATCGACTTGAATTCCTGGAACGCATGTACGTATTTATGAATTCGGTAATACTGGTTATTGATCGAACAGAATAAATTATTCAAAAATACATAAATATATTATAAATGAGTTCATCTCCTATTCAGCCGGTATCGATTTACGGATCATTAGGGACAACCAGCCGTTACCGTTTGCTGCTCCCATTGCCATTGTGGAAAAGAACAATGGAAGAGTGGAGCGTGGTCATCATCAGAATTTTTGAACAAGAACAGTTACCACACGTTGCTCATTCTTTCTAAATGTTAAATACTTCATACTGACAATGGAGCGGATCAGATGTTTTCTCGCTAGTTGATATATCATGAAGCAAACTAGGAGGTTATGAATTCCATAGCCCATCACCAAAATTATATCGAGTTTCATCGGTTTCGTTGATATACATGTGATTCACAGTTTCGGGTACAAACGTTAAGGGTATATGTTGTTTGATATGTTGATTACGAATCGAAGAGAATTTCTCAAAAAACTCGAAAATTTACAAGATCCCCCGCAGCGTTTTTTAAGTACTGCACTGGATTCGCTGTCCTATTGAAAATTAAAAATACAAGTGAATAAAATCCTGGACTACGTGATACTTTTGAAATAAACAAAAAAAAATTGAATCATTTTTAATGAAACCAATCCACAATTAGTGATATTTGATTATGTTCCAAAGATATTGATGTGTGAAATAAATGTATGACATGGACTCTGGATTCATCATGATTATTATAAAAATTGCTCTAAACATATCAGATCCAGGAAGCCGCCTTTGAGGAAAATGTTCAGCATAAACACACTTTGCTAATCTCGCATCCTGTCTCGTCTTTTTATTTGCTAACACTGTCCACTAATTCATTATTGTTATATTCTTTCGCGTCACCCTTTTTTAAGATCAATTTCTAACTTTTTCACAAAGCTAAGTAGCTACGTATCATTCACCAAAGATAGAAACTCATCTGCCAACCTTTTACGAACAGAATAAAATTACGTTAGTTCACTCATTACGCAATACAATCATCAGCAGTCATTTAATAATTGATATTGTATAATATTAGTAGGTTTCAAGTAACCATCCATCCAGTGGTAGCGGCAAAGTAAAAATATTCACGAGAAAAAAAAAATTTCGATAAAATAGAAATGATACATTAAAATTAAAAAGATTCACACGACGATCAAGAGATTGGATTCAATATAAATATGAAATAATGTTCATTCGAAAGTTCATAACACCCTAACTTTGAAAAGTAGTAGAAAACAAGTTAAAAATAACAACACACGACATCGTACTTCTAGAAGCCGCAATTCTTTTCAAGTGTAGCACAAGCAATACTCATGCTCCGTGATGTATGTAGTTAATGTGTGTGAATATATAAGTTAAAATTTCGTGAACAGTTGGAATTTAAATTTCACACTTTATTTCTAAAGATAACGTTGGAAGTAGAATACATTTGAAGAAGTTATTCGCGGATTTATGTTGTAGTTAATTTGAATCGCGGCTGGCGTCTTTACTTCTATCCTAGTCTTTATTAGCAAACTATCAGGAACATGCAATATAAGTGATACCATTGCTTATTGGAAAGTTGTAATTAAAAGCTTAATTATCAACTCAATACTCGATCTTTCCTTCTTGAGTAAGACTTGGTCCACTTTTGGACACACGCGAGAAATGACACACGACACATACTTTGTTATTACGTCAGAAGTCACGAGCACACAACGCTATATATATTCGGTAAATACACGCAAAAGCAAACAATATTTGCTCGACAACACTCCAACAATCTAATGGGCAACAAAAGTTAATCAAGATTCTGAATTAAGAGTACAAGGCTGCAATTTTTTAACTCGAATTTAATCGACTAAAAATTTCCTTAATTTAAGAGACAACTAATTTCTACAGCACCATGTTCCCATTCTCCAAGAAAGCTCTGTATAAATATCATATGAAAATACGTTATTTGTTTTCTGATCGAATCTCCGATTAGAAAGTAGTTTCAAATTCAGGCAGGACTTACACTCTTACCATAAAATCATATCAGAAAATTGAAAATGAATGCCTTCCAGATTATAAATTTTGTATTCGATGTTTTGATCCATTCGCCAACAGATGAAGAGTTAAAACCTTAAAACTCGAATAAAATATGCATGATTTATGTTCAAAAAGCTATTTGGTTATCAGTTACCTTAATTTTCTATCGACATAACCGATGTTCCTTGATCATGCCGTTATATCTAGATAAATTATCATTGCATCTTCAGAATAGAATGCGACAAATAAATTTAACGTGAGATACAATAAAAGTCAATTCAAAGATCAAGTGAATAATTCATCTGAAATATGAAAGAGATGACTCGATGCGACAACCATTTGAATCGATTTGAAAGACAACAAACAGGATACAAGATTAAGTTGGGTGAGCAATTCATTAGATACTGAAGGAATAGCAGATTTAAAAGCTTGTAGAACAAGCATTCCCTTTTCATGGTTTTGCAGATTTAACTAATCAAATTCTCCTTAATCTTTTACTTTTCCACTCACAGAATGACTTGTTGGTAGAGAATGTTAAAATTGTATTTCCTATGTCAAAGAAAAGTAGTAGACATTCAGTATACCATAAAGAATGTAAGACTTACACAAACTGATCTTATTTTACTTTTTAGGAAGACTTATAAGTACAAGGAAGCACACAACAAAGGTCGTTTCCTTCCGTTTTCCAACCTGGGAATTACGGATTAGCAAGAAAAGTTAGTAAATATTCTTTTCCGTCAAAAAATTGTGCAAATGCAACAAGAAACATGTTCAAGCTCTACATTTTGTATTACTCATGAATAATGAACTGGAACTCTTAAACATTGAATGCAGTAAAGTAAATTAACCATATGATCAATCTTAATATTTCAAATATACAGAGTGTAACACCGGAACGAGCTACCTCGAATAACTTTTATATTATTGACGATACAAAAAAATATCATGGGACAATCTTATGCAGGAGCAAGGGTGACATATAATTGTGGAAGAAGATACTTTTTCACACTAGTGGTTCTCAAGCTATCACACAAAGTTTTATTTTCTCAAATTAGATGCTATATATTTGTCAGTTTACATCGATAGTTTTGTTTTTTCTAAATTCAACCATGTATTAGTTTTATACCCTTACATGAGGAAAATATTGAGAAAATTGCGATTGACATTTGAATAAATTTTAGTTTCATACTTTAGTAGACCTTGAACAATTGAGCTACATGAACACATTAGATTATTTGTTGATTATTTCACTCATATCAATTATGCTGACAAATTTGGCATAGTTACAATGACAATTATAATAATAAATTCCTTGCCAACGGGAATTTACCTCGGTAAATTCCCGTTACCTTGATAAATTCCCGTTGGCAAGCGATTTATGGCGATAAATTGCCTTTGTCATGGAAAAACAATACACAGTTCTAATATTAACAAACATTTAGTTCTCGGAAATGTCAAAATTTAATCGTTTCGGAAATGCATTTTTCGCCAAAAGTAATGAAATTGAAAACAAAAAGTCTAAAAACTCAAGAGTATATGGAGACAATTTGGTGTATTTTTCAATAAAAAAGGTTAGTAGTTGCAAGTAACATTATTTAATATGTACTTATAGTAACAATTTGATTCGAGAAATATTCTCCACAAATACCACTCGCGACTTTAATTTTATCATAAATTTTTCTTTCAAACATTGATTACCTTCAAGCAACACCCTTCGAGTCATCTGCTCAGATGAAATCCCTCGAGCTACGCTCTCGTGATTTAATCGGACAGATAACTCTCACGATGTTGCTAGGTAATCAATGTTTTCAAGAAAAATTTATTGATAAAATTACAGTCCCTTGTGATATTATATACGATAATTTCATAAATAGTGCTCTGGCTGATTTCCATTCCTTTCTTTACATAATTCAAATCTTTTATAAACTGATTCAAAAGTAACAAGATTCATTTCTTTTCGGGTTAAAGTAGCACGCGCATCTCTTACACGATCCATTAATTTTTCATTTTTTGTCACTGGTGTACAGTACACTTCATAGCAATTTTCAACAATAAGAATTATGCATTAAATAATTCAAATTGACCAATAGCAGATTTTGTTTTTCATAGCCTACTGGAAAATAACTTTGAAAATTGAGTTTATTTGAATTTCAATCGCATTTATCTAGATATTTTTATCATGTGAGGGTATGAAATAAATACTAGATTGAATTAAAAGAAAAACCCTATAGAATGGGTACATCATGAATAAGTCAGGTCAAATAAGGTCACAACGATACCATGGCCAATAAATCAATCAGACCAATAACATTGCATGTTCATATCTTCACATTTTCCTTAGTCTTGTTTCAAGTCTTCTTTAAGCAAATATAGCGCAAAAAATGATTCAACTCATCAGTATCTAGACATATGTGACATTACTAATAGAAAAAATTGGCTTTCAAACTCAAGATACCTGCACATCTGATGGAATTACCCAAATTTCACTGTTCTTGAGTGACTAACACAATAAGAGTTTTTACTGCTGAAAATCGTACCCCACATATTTTATCCATCAGTTGAGGAGGTAGAAAGAAGTCATAGGCTAAATGGTCGAGGCTGTATGACGAATGGCCCTATAATTTTTCTCCAGACCCTCCAAAAAGTGCTTTGTTCGTTCAGTGACTCAAAGCACTGTCATAGAGCAAAACGACTTCACTCCATAATCAAGAATTTAGAAACTTCTGACGGATATTCCTATGGATCAATTCCTGATCACTAACCTTTGGCAGGTTCTGTTGAAACATGAACATTTTTTTTGCTCAACATCTGAAGTCAATACGACACACAATAATACTTAATTTGCTGTTTCTCAGGATTTGTCACTTCCAAATAGTAGAATATAATTATTACACATCCGTCACAAGTCTTACCATCTAGACCTGTTGATCTAGGCTCATCAGCTTTGAGATATAAATAGATGCTACAAAGATAGATTCCTAGAGAACTGGAGAAATTCAAAATAATACTGCAGAAAAGCGAACCTGAGGAGCGCATATTCATCCAATTGGTGATGTGATGTTCAATTTCCTGTTATAACTTGTACGGTTTGACTATAACTTCGAACAAGTTACTGTCATCATACAAAAGATAATTCAGTCCGTTTTATCTGAAAATTTATTTATATAGTACTGATAAATATTTTGAATTGCTTATTCTTGAGAAAAATCATCTCATTGGACAGAATCCTGGAAAGTTTCGAAGCTTTGTATGAAATGAAAGAGGATAATGTTTCTAATCATTTATGATGATTGCTTTCCTATTGTTCGTACCTTAAGATAATAACGTATACTTTCAGGTGGAGAATAAAGTCTGCCAGTTCAAGAAAATCCTTGCTACAGTACTTGAAGCAGAAAAATGTATTGATTATTTTTTTATTTCTAAATTCTATAGGTTTATTCAGTGTTTCACTCATTCAGTTTTTGTACAATGTCAACAAATACCGTCCTACAGCTTTGCAATTCAACTCTCATCACAGTACAAAAATATTGATTACCCTATTAATACCTATATATAAATAGTATTGATAATGGAATTGTTACAAAATGTGATTGAGCTATTTTCTATATGTTTGAAATATGCAATTAGTATAAATATTTCAAGTTTAGTAGAGACTTGCATATTCTACTACTAAATATTTATTGTTTCATAAATAGAACGATATTTGTAGTGTTTCTTAGCAGATTCAGGAAGTATTAAGAAGGAAGCCATAAATACATTGAAATAAGAAGAAAACTTTCCATATGCGCAACCTATAAATCTGGCGTCCAAGTACAATATGGATTGTTAAGCTCTATCAGCAGGTCCATCTATACAATGTATTTCCTAATCATTCAACTACTACTTCAGCGCCACCTTTCAATCGGAGGCTATTCAAAGAAACGATCCACTTCATGCCATCTACAGTGAAGTCTTACAGTTCTGCTCCAAGGATAGAACTGGATCCCTTATTTCAACTGGAACTCCCTCTACAAAGTTATCCTCTTCTATAGAATTAAAGTTACATGCAATATTGGTTTGTGAAGTTGCTGCAGCACCCTCTGGCAGGACTACCACTGATACTTGTTTGTGTCGAAAACTCTACTGCTGTATAAATTCCAACAGATGGCGCCACCAGCGAAGCCTGAAACGAGTATTGATTCACCACAACCAACAGTCCTACCCTTATTCAGCGCTATTTCAACCCGGGGGTCTAAATGACGTTGAGAGACTCGACGATAGATGGAGCACATGAGAACGAAAATATCTGCATTACAATATTGCGGTAGTATATGAAAGTGGAGTCTTGTGGCAGTGCCTGAGCTACTGATAAGAAATAGTCCGTGAAGAATTATTTAATTTCGATAATGAATATTTCAGTCGATCTGATTTCATCAAACAGTAATAGAATTGGAATGAAGAAATGAATGAGCTATGAAGAATATTCATATTGAAAAATTCCATCTTTCTGTGAATATTATATGGTAGTATAGTCATTATAAAAATGATATATTCATTGGATTGATTGCACCCTCAAGATAAATTACTGATTTTAGCTTGATTTTTTTGAATCTGAACTGATTTTTCTCACAAAAACTTGAGACGCTGATTTAATGGATATATTTTTTTTTTTAATGAGCTGACTTCAATGTCCTCCAAATTAAGTTTATATCAATTGAAAATAAAGTGAGAGATAAAATGGAAATTGACAGGAGACATAAAGTTTGCTTTATTGTGATAAAAGTTCCTATTAAATATATACTATAAAAGCAATTGAAGCTGCGAATTGACAACGTTACGTCGCTTGTCATGGAGAAAATCCAAATAGGCGATATCAAAATGTCTTTGGCAGAAAACGCGCAACAGAAAGAAACATTGTGGAAATAATCAAATGTCAAAATACTCGCTTCCCAAAACTTAAAAGGCATCTCTAGTAGATGACGTGAATTCAAAATGAACTGATCTTTATGCTGTCTTATGACATTTTTTTCCTAATTCACTTATAATTCCAGATATTTGACACTTGGTACTTCGATAGCTTGAAGATTCAAATATGAAACTCAACAGTCTCGTTCGATAAATAGGTACAAGTACAATATTATAAAACTTTCAGATATAGCCGATAAAGCTTCGGCCATATGCAGGAAATCTCATTAAAACATAATAATGATTCTCCTAGTAAATATAAGAGATGAAGAAATTAGCACCTTTGATTGCTCTATCACAATAATAATATTCATTGTGTTCGCACATGACATCCAATTTAGTTGTGGCAACGGTCAGCGAATGCAACGAACGTTACTAGTTACAATAATGTGTCAAAAAACCATTTTGATGCACCCCACAGACTGAATATCACAGTATGATAGCGTGCCTATTCATATATTTGCATACGTATTCTGCAAAATCAATAGCGAAATTGATGAAGCATGATATTATTCTTAATTATTCTGTTTTGAGTATCTGAATGCTCCCTTTGTTTCAGAATAAACTCGAAAGTTATATTCAACAGATTGATATTCTGATGCTCGAGGAAAATCTAGCTATTCTGGTCATGACAAAGTTCATTGACAGAAAAGACGTTATTTTCATATTCTACAAAATGATATACCGATTCTCGAGAAGAGACAAGAAATTCTGACAATGGCACTATTTTTATGTATGTATGTATCTAATGCAGTGATCCTTAACCTTTTTGAAATTTGGTTCACCAAGCACCAAAATGAGTTATACCACGTGAGTGTTGATGAGAAGGTATCAAATTTTGGCTTCATAATTCCACGGAACACTATTCAATCGAACGATACAAAATACATTTCTATGATTCACATCCAAAACTAAATAAATTCATTGAAATTTTTCCCTATTTAGTCTCTGTTACTTAAACGCAGCACTTTCAAAACGACAATTCAAAATTCCAATTCCTTGGAATATCCCTGTGATAGCATACTCCCATGTAATAAAATTTACATAGATGCAGTTTTACAACCAGTACGAATATTTTAATTTTCGCCTAGCAACCAACCACAATGTAGGTAAAATTGAATTTCCAACAGAACAAATTAGTACCAACTCAATGAAAACCTTGTTTTGTTCCAAGTGTGGCTGATTTTGTCAAATTCCAAACAAATACTAGAGATTTTAAAATTATGGTCTTGAAAGAGATCAAAAGCAAATACTGACTAATTTTATCAATTGAATAAATCTCCTGAATTGCTTGGTTATTATGGTAAATTACTTGTGATCACTGGGATTATCAGAATAATCAAATTTATCACCACATAAAATTCGTATTTATCCAAAAAATTACCTTCTTCAGGTTAATAGTTACTTAACAATGGCTTCCAGCGAATAATAATTATCCAACTATCAATCATTTGAATATTGATCGTTCTGTTCAATATTTAATCCTATCACGATATTGTTTGATGTAAAGTTCATTCCAGTCGACCATTACACTAAGTATAAGAGCAAAGTATCCAAATACCGTCGGTAAAACAGAAGATACGAGTTTGTTTGATAGATCAAATTGAGTTTTCTCTATGAAAATATAAGAGATCCAGGAGATTTCATAAGGTCCTAATCTAGTGAATTCAACCCTAGGAAGTTTATTTCAGGTCATAACTCCAGAGGAAATCAAAAATGTACCAGTAATAGCCCAAAGCCTCAAACAAATAATAAAAAAAAATTAAAAAAAAAATGGGTTCGAACAATTGAGAGCCCAAACTGACAACAAACTGCGGCAAATGGAAGAAGTAACCTGAAAACGATATCTAATAAAAAGTGAGTTCGAACAATGAAGAGCCCAAACTGACAACAAACTGCGGCAAATAAAAGAAGAAACCCAAAATGGATAGACCTAGAAGACAGGAGAAATCATATCATAATAACCAGACTACGAATAGGACACAGTCGACTCACACATAGTTATATGTCATTAAAAACACAACCAGAAATTTGCGAAACACAAATAACAATAGAACATGTTATCACACAATGTGACAAATACACCACACAAATACAACATACCAACAACATTAAAAGAAGCGTTGACAAATAAAATCGAATCAATAACAAATGTAAGTAAATATATGAAGCGTAATAAATTACGAAACAAAATATAAACTGTGAACACATGTAAACACCCAATGTACCCAGACATTAGTAGCCAAAGGCAGAAACGCTAACAATTAAATAAAAAAAAAACCGTAGTGCTCTGACCTAAGAAAGTGGAGTATAGCACAGAGTATTCATCTCATTTTGACTACAGACTTGGGAAAAATTGGATCACTACTGAACTTTGTATGACGAACTGATTAATCTTATTGCAAGGATCACTTCTGTTACCTTTAGATCCAAAAGAGATTAAAGCGCTCATTTTGAGCAAAATCGGGAAAAAATGTGCTACACAAATTAAAACAGATAATAGAAGTCAATTAACAATATACTTTCGAATAACACTACAGTCAGGAGCCCAAGAATTTGAATATTTTTGGGTCTTTGCGGCATGATATTCTCGATTTAGATCCCTCGGAAATAGGACACAGTCGTTAAAATGCGAACTATTGGATCAGGTGTGGAAAAAAATTCATAGATATTCTTTAATCAGCTTTAGGTGACAACTGGTATGTCTATCCTACCTTTACATACGGTTCCGAGATATAACAAAAATGCAAAGAAATATACTCAAACCAAGGCTTCTTAATAGGATTCATGGAATTACGAAGAAAGTTAAAATGACAATGGAAAAGTTACTTCTAGACATTTTAGAGCGATATGTGGACCATAATGAACAACTAACTAGATATCATGTGATAGAAGCAAAAAAAAAAGAAGGGCAACTGAAAAGTCAAGAAAACGATATTACAAAGTCAGCAAGGGACAAAGAATAATGAACGAAAATAAAGTGAACCTTTGTCCAACTAGATGTGTCATATGCTTCATTCTTGTTTGAAATTTTGGGTTAAAAGCAACATCCGTTTCGACAGAAAAGTGGTTGTGATAGGTAGACGATCTGACGAACGATCACATTAGAAAGGGTTTTATTGAAAACCTTTGAGTAAAGAATCCTAAGAGTTTCATACTGCTCTTCTCTTAGGGATCAGGAGCAGCTTTCTGTTCAAATCCAGTGCTTGTAAGTTGAAAGGTACTGCGATCAGAAGTATTTACGCATGTTCGTGGCTGTATTATCCATAATCTAATTGCGATTTCATGAAGCTTAGAGTACTCCTCACATAATGGATTTCAATGAAATTGGGTTCCATCAACTAACTGATTTGATCGGTGAGTCAGTTGAGAGTCCGAAAGAGAAAGATGAGGACTGCTTCATCTATGCATTGCAACTTGAAATTTTGAACTAAGGATGCCGTCAAAATTTTTTTTCCCAATTATGATATTCTGCTGCGACTGATTTTTGAAAGCAATAACAAAGAAAGTGGTGGTCTTCCGGATGAGAGAATAACAAAAAACATTTCATTCAACAAGCCAATGAGACTGACTACAATCATGAAGAGCTCTATCATTAATGTTTCAGGTAACATTAAATACATCATGAAATATTCAATCCGCTATCAGTTCTCGGAATAATAAATCAATTACAGACCAAATACAGATTATACATGAAGTTCCATGTATTTTTTCGAGCAGTCTGAATTTGAACAGGGAGTTAAACAAACTTCCATTAGAGTTTTTCTGAGTCTATCTATTTGAAAATGAATGAAGATGAAATATTGATGAATTAAAATCTAGGCTATAGGACAAGTTGAAAATAGATGCTGGAAATCAATTTGTACCAATAGAATTATAGAAAAAGAGTAATTCTTTTGAAGATGAACGAGAAAAAAACTTATTGAAGCAATGATAATGATCGAAGACTCTTCTTTCGCAAATATAATAGAATAACAAGCAGGTGAATATGATAGTTTCAAGAGATTAGAAATGTGGTGTGATTATTTAGTCAATGACAGCATTAGGAGTACCACTGAGACAGCTGTTTTGGTCGAGATGTCCGAAGCAATAAGTAATGATAAAATGAGAATAAATAGGAAAAACATATTTTATTGACATTGCCGTTACTTTTTATGTGAATTTTTCTCGTTGTGGTCATTTTGTTATTTTGCTTGATTGTTCTGTTCATATCCGCACAAATACTTCCAAGCATCTATAAATTGGTTTATCCTCATTGCAGAGAAGATAAAATTCATATTCGCGATCGTGAAAGATCCTTTCAAAATGCCTCACCTCAATCGATGAAATCTCCTGCAGAATAGATTATTTTGTTCTATATTATATAAAAATATTGCTATTCGACTTTCCTTGAACATGAAACATTGAAAAAAAAATGTGAGCCGTCATGGGACGCCTGGCAGATGTGAAGCATCGTGTGTGTACAAGTAATATGCATAAAAGATAATATTATTACAGGAATTGAATATAGCCTAATGAAAAAATGAAGTATTACAAATTTGGCGTAGAAGATACCAAGCAGCTTCTTGACTACTCATCTCAATGGTATTTAGCATGTCAACACTCATTTTACGAGTTATTTCAACAATATCAGATTCGGGATTCTCATTCATGACTTCTATTATCTTACGTTGCAAATTACTAATACCTCTGTTGGTCTTATTTACATATTCAACCACGTATGCCGCACAAGAATATTCTTCAGTAATTATTTGGAAATCCATATTAGATTTTAATACATTAAAAACAAACGGATTGAAAGTATTGTGCCATTTTTCGGATGGATGTCGTTTAAAGAATATTTTTTGCCTACTAATACCAGATCTTAGAATATCTGTGTATTCTTCGTCTGATCTGATATTATTACTTTCATAATAATCATCAATACTGTCATAATCATTACTTTCTAAGTTAATTCTTATTTCATTATATCTTATCAAATGTTTTTTGTAAAGTGGATCAGTTTTTTCCATCGGTATTAAAATCATTGTGGATTTACAAGGCATGAATGGTGCTTCAAATCGGCACTTTTGCACTGAAGTAGATCTTATTTTTTTGTAGCACGTGAAAGTATGCTTATGGGTAAGTAATTTTATATTTCCGGATGCTTCTGAAGTTGATACTGACACTAAACGTACACTCTACTACACATAAAATATATATATGTATACCTTAGTATAGCGTGGCGACCCGTCGCCACGGCAAGCGTCGCCACGCCAACAATTCGGTTTACAAGTGAGCCTATAGATGTTTCACATCAAAAAAGCTGTGACTGATGCAATGTACACTAGAATTGAATTTTAAATATTTGAACTCTTTTGCGTCACATATACAAAATGCTGTAGCTGTGTGCGTAAGTACAGTGCACGAGCAGTATGTGCCACCAAAAAATATCAAAAATCCTACTACCATGTGCGAGAAAGTGATTCCTATAAGTTGACTCTCAAAGAGAAGATAACAATTTATATGGCAGATTTTCCACTTGATTCTGGATATGTTTTATAGAATTATTGATTTCCTTTGATAATTTTTTGAGATGCAGTAGTATATCAAATGGTATTCTAGAATTCAGACGATTTCATTCATACTTTTTTCACGGTGATTCATTTCTTTGAAGCACCTATATTTATAGTAGCATTATAGTTTCTAACATCCAAGAGAAAATTCATGATGTAACAAAATATCAAACCTAATGAATATTCTACGCACTGAGTGATAGTCTAGAGTTCACTGTAGATTCTCAAAATCAATAGTTACTGATTTTTCTGAAGCTTTCAATGAAAATTTCCGGTGCTATTGAATATTTTTTCAGACTAAATAAGGTCAAATATGAATAAATAATACGCGATTTATTCTGTAAAATGGGTTTTATGTTTCTCTTGAACAGAGATATTGTACATATGTTGAAAAAATTGAGATTACCGATTCAAATTGGAACTTGAGTTCTGATGAATCTATGAAACTGGATTTAGGCTTTGATAGAGTTCTATTCTTAATTATCACGTGAAATATTCATCTCTTTACCGGGATATGTACATGCTGTCTACTCTTCGGAAAACAGCGCCAACATTTGTGCTAACACTATATAGTTGAAAATAGGGCACTAGAATAATCAGGCAGCATCAATTGGTGGAGGTGAAAGGTTTATACACTCAATAGTATTCATCCGAGCTTAAATACTGGCACTTGACAGTTATTCTGTAGTTATTTCATGTAACATCATTTTGATGAAAACTATTGAAACATTGACACTCCAGGATATTCTTTGAGCATTTATCGATACGAGTAATTATTTCTGTAAAGTGATATGTATATTAGTTTGTTCTGTGGGCTTCCGCGGCTAATTTTCAAATGATGTCCAGTTTTATTGTGTGCATTGTCTTCAGCCTGTGTTTTGCGACTACTGATTTCTTCGAGTATTGGAACTTTAGACTGTTCTCGACAAATGTAGATTTTGTAACAGACACAGAATACTGTACATGCTAGGGCCATGCGGCTCTTCAGTTTCCATCTTGATTTTTGAGATAGCTGTCGCTTTTTTGCCTGAAGATAGTATTGATATTCCGAAGAATCGCAGAGCTTCAGCTTGTATAGTATTCTGTGTACCTGGGATGAATTCTATATAACTTAATTGGAAGACATGTTGGTATAAGGTCGAATAAAAATAAGCGTAACCTGGAGCACCAACTCTACAAAAAGTGGTTTAGGTCGGAATCTGGGTGCTGATAGGTGCTGATAGGAGAAAAATATTCTTGCCTAGGCTTGGCAGAGAAAAGGCCACAGATATCTACAAAAATACAGAGTCACAAGATTGGAAGCTGGAACTACAGGGAGTCTTAAAACATGTTATCCATAATAAAAAGTCAACATAACAATGTTTATCAACAAAGTATGGGCCAATCTCATATTTGAAGGCGACTTCTAAAGAGAAACGCGATATGACTGTTGAAATATGAAGTAATTTGCCCAAAATAATTTGTCGAATATGTTGATTGATAATTTGGATATACATCACAGGTAGGGCTGACAGGAGGTCGACAATGACCCGGATTGTTCAGATTGTTTTAAATTTGTGCAACGTTACGATTGTGGATAATATGTCCTGTCGAACAGTAGATTCGAAGAGGGCCAGGATCTAGAACCCAATACCTGCTATTCAAAAAAATGCAATATCTATGTCAGAATGAGACATTATTTTGCATATCAATTTGTAGAATATCTATCAGAAAGATCTGCATGCCATTCAATAATTCGGGCTTCCTGGTACTATGCTATATATCAAGATAAATAGTTTAGTGATGAATCTAGTTATGTCATTTTGAAATTATTTAGATGGCAACTCAAGTTTCAGGAATATGGCCAGTCATAGCTTTGGACAGTAAATTAGTAAAGCATTTGCAATTTTTAACATCCTATGGCTGCTGTAAACTGTCATTAGTTTGGCACAAAATCAATGAATCTCGTAAATAATTGTATGTCGCTTTTTTTATCTATCCCGAAACAAAATATAGATATCCAGTTGTTCCCATTCACCGAAAGTGGTGCCATGTATGTTCAGCACTCCAGTAGAATATTAAAGGACAGGTTAGAGAACAGTTTATATATTGATGAGCTGACAATATAAGCTCGAACGATTCAATGGATTTATGAATGTAGCTTGTTGCGTGAACGAAAATTTCCAAACATGAAACACAAGAATTGGTACAAAAGGAATTACAAGTACAGTCGACGCTGACGATACAAAAGAAGTATGTCAGGGCAAGTATATTAGGAATAAGTCATGAAATAACATTGGTCATTACAAGTGAATTTGTGGGAAGAAGCAAAATTTTATTCCCCTACCTTTTATCTCTGTTTATGTAATGCGTTCTAGCGGAGACATTTTGACGTGGAAACCGCCTACGGGATAAGAATTCATTCGCAAATGTAGTTTTAAATTTAAACTTCTTATTGTCCTCGTTTATTCATAAAATTTAAACTCAAGTATAGGATTTAGGTATTATTGGTGTATGTGTTGCTACTGATTCGAAAAATATTTGACAGAGCCGGTTACTGACCAGTAATCAGAGAAGTTACAATTGTTAACGATATTCAGATAGAGTGAGATGTTAATGGTAATAATAGTAACACAGCAGTAGCAATTCAAAAGCTCAGTGATTAGCTGATAGTAATCCGACATAAACACAGTTCCGCTAGAGATCTTCGGTTAGTAGCAGAAATGCTTTCTTATTGACACACTACTCATTCATCCTGTCGGCAATGTATCAACAATATACAAAATAAGATCCATATCAAAAATGTTGATATTTTGAAAAATATCGATGATTTGAGTATCGATATTTGTAGAATGTATCGACAGAGCAATTGAAACGATTATAGGAAATATTGGTATATCGATATATCCGAATCATAAAAGTACCAGTAACGACGAAACTATTTTTATTATCATGATAAGCTCATCGTGTGTCTGATTCTAATGAACCATTCCCAAATGAGACGCTATTAATGATTTCCTAAATCTAGTTAGAAATCTTTCTCAATTTTTTACTTACAATGAGAACAAAGCTAGGTGAATTAATGATTTTTTTTTCTTGCACAAAGTGACAAAAACAGGTGGATGCTTAACGCTTTCAACTTAGTCTTTCCACAAGCACTTGAAAAATGTTTTTGAATCATGGACAAAGAGCAAAATGTTTTTACAAGATGTGAAATCAGACACAATTGATGAACTCTCAACAGCACCGATTTTACTAGAGATATATATGTTTTTGTGGAATTTATTTTCAACAAAAAAGCTACGCTAATCGTTATGTATGAACGTGACGTTTGCATTCTGGTAAAAACCGCAATCGATGTGCAAGCTTGTATGAAAAACGATATGAAGATAAACAGATATGGTCACAAAAACTCCTGAATTTAATACATTCACGTAACATAAAATGGCTTATTCAAAGACTTCAAAGTTATCAAACTTTGTGTCATACTCTTGTCTCATTCTTTACATCAACGTATGATGATGGTAACTTTCACTCATAAGCCTATTCCAAATGTTTATTTACATAACAAACACGTAATATTAATATCCAGAAATGAAGGGACTGGATTATGGAGAACACTATCTTTCCCGAGGTAATAAGATTATATATAATGAAGGTGTTGAACAAGTATTACATACCATCATCTCATCTAGAATAACAAGTCGATATTATTTTCACTTATATGTAGCAAAATTCACAAAATATAACATCGCCATTGAATAATTTTTCTGTGGCTATACGTAAAGTTGGTTCTCTAGTCTACACATACCAAACGATGCGTAGAGTGTATGTTCTTCGCATTCTATTCATTTGATTGATTGTCTGATCTGAATTTTTTTCGTGGTATCATTTTGGTGATCTACCTGTTAGTCATGCATTACTATGAACATTTGTTTTCGGCTGTCAGACTCTCAGCATGTATTGTACTCTCTTCAATGTTGTTGGTTCCCAATGGATACCCATCATATTACGAAAGTTATGATATCGATGAAGAAAATAACTCACCACTTTGTGTACATCTGTTATCGGTTCATTGTTTAGACTATTTGTGGAGTCTAAATATAAACTAGTGCTTGTGCTGTGTGTTTCCAATTTTGTTGGATAATTACTTTTTGGAGCAGCACATTGTCACTAAATACTAGGCCTCATTTTAAAATGCTCAATTTTACACTTTTGTTGCATGAATTAGTATTATTGATTGAGAACACTTCCATAATCGGATGCAAAAACAGAAAGATTTCAGTAAACAAACCACAATACAAATAGGATTGGCTACGTTCTGAAGCTCTAACAATTTGGTCTGATAAGATGGCGCGCTTTCCTCTCGTGACTCCCTGTTAAACTTCAGAAATCTACAAATTTGTCCTAACAACCTATAGTGAACTCTTGCCCAAATCTTCGATACGAAACACGTACTGGACACAAAACCAAGACAGTTGCTCTGTCTTTTGTTTCTTGTTATAAATTTTAACGACGTTCAAGTGCAACGACACTTCCATTCTCACTATTCAAGGAACATCACGTTCCATCTTCCACCTGAGTGCGTAGTGCACACTAACGTTGTCTAATCAGCACTTCAGGTAATTATAATGTCACTCGCGTATCTCTGCGGTTCTGGGTGCATTCAAGCTTCTTATGTAAACTATACCCATGATTTGCGAGGTACGAGCATAGAAACAGATTCCGAATCAAGTCATGAAAATGTAAATTTTGTTCTGCATACTACTGCAATATAGCCCAAGCTCTTCTTATCTCTACCGTCTCACTCCAAACGAAAACATTTCAATGTCATTGTCTACAAAAACTGTTTTTGGAGTAGAACCTTTTTTCTTTTAGAATGATTAGAAAGAAGCATGTTTAGAACTTATAAGATGAAGCGAATGCTGACACTACTACCACACTATCAAATTTAAACATTTGCGAGTGGTAGCATATTATATGTATTCGTTTTGACTTAAAAATAATGCGCCATTTTTTACAAGACAAATGCAAAAATATTCATATTATATCGTACAACAGTATATATATATATATATATATATATATATATATATATATATATATATATATATATATATATATATATATATATATATATATATATATATATATATATATATATATATATATATATATATATATATATATATATATATATATATATAAGTAATAATTGTAGAAAGTAAGTACACGGAACTACAGAAGAAGCTATGCTCGCTTTGTTTTAGGAGACCACCTTATCTGCTTTTTTATTATACAGGCTGTAACTAAACCCTGGTAACAAAATTAGACGGTATATAGTATTGGACGTACTGATCATGAATCGAAAAGAATTTCGCTGAAATTCGAAAATTGGGAGATGGCCTCAATCAAATGAACAGTTCTGGGCTACTGGGTTCTTTTAGAACTACAACATTACTCGTAACCATTACCCAACAACTAATCACGAATTAAATAGATATTGCATAATACATAAATGAATCAAATAATTTGCTATTAATTTCTGTCGGCCAAAGTCTACAAGTTTGTTACGTAAAACAGTGCTTGATGCAATTGTTATTTAATTAAAAAAAAAAAAATGGGAATGAATATTAAATTTAGTAACTTAGAACTAAATGATATGATGAGAGTATACGTTGAAGTGCGGCAAAATGGGAGAGCATCGCAGCATTTGTATGCAGAACGATATCCTGACAGACGGCATCCCAGTCATCGAATGTTTGGTAGACTACCACAGCGTCTTCGTGATACAGGATAACTTCGACCTTATCCTGGTAGAGGTGGAGGACGTCAAAGATATCGACAAAATTTTGAAAATGTTCTATCGGATAAAATTGATGTTGATTCTACAATTAGTACTCGCTAAATTTCACGCAACTTGGGACAAGAAGTTTCTTATATGACTGTGTAGAGAATTCTTCGAAACTCAAGGTACCATCCGATTCATCACCAAAGAGTTCAAAATCTGATGCAACGTGACCACCTCGAGCGAGTAAATTTCTGCCAATGGCTTCTTCACCAACATGCTCCAGACCAAAATTTCACAATTATTGTAATTTTTTCCGATGAGTCCTTGTTCACTCGAGGTGGTGTTTATGATTCTCACAATTCACACTACTGGTCACGAGAAAATCCACATGTTATTAGAAGAAGTTATTTCTGGCATCGATTCTCTTTGAAAGTTTGGGCTAGGATTGTGAATGATACTCTACTTGGTCCATACATTTTACCTGCGCGTATGAACGATAACGATTACTTGGGGTTTTTACAAAACACTCTACCAGAATTGTTAGAGGACATTCCGCTAGATGTTCGGCAGCATGCATGGTTTCTCCATGACAGTACACCTCCGCACTACAGCAGATTTACTATAATATTTTTATCTCAAATAATACCAAATTATTATGGTTCATAATAATGCACCTAAACATTATCTGATTCAGACAGCCTAAATACTATGATTTATGTACACAAAGAGCACCCAACTATGTATGCTGCAATGCTCCAGTCTTTAAACGACAGAGAAGAAAGTCTATTATGTACGAACCTTTGATTAATCAATTCATTATGGTATGACACGATGAGCCAAACACTATAATACTCTTATATTAAGTATCAGATAATAATTTCAGTGTTAATCGAGTACTAAAATAATTATTTCTGGTGCAATTGTATTCAGAGTTTGCGAACTTTTTGAAGAATTTGTAACAACAGCGACACCAATCGAGTTGAGCTTTATTATGATGAAAACCGCTTTTCGCAAAAAAGCTGGATCACGGTCAAATATTGGCTTGTCCACGGATCTTTACGTCAGAAGGAGTGATATAAAGAATAAGTAAAACAAAAGTTTGAGCAGGAAGTACTCATCAAGACCTAGCACTTCTTATATCACATTGGCTGAAATCCATGAATCCAGTTTCAGATTGCCGCCTTGCAGCTTTTATCGCCAGACATAACCCTATCAGCCTTATTCATAGTACTAACGTTAGTACTTATTCATAGAGCGGACTTAACTGTAGTCCGAGACTAAAACCGAACTAAGTCAGGACTATATATAGAACTGCTTCTGCCATAGTTCAGCCGCGGACTGAACTATAATTTTCTATTTGTTTCGTGTTTGTTGTGAGAAATAGATGGTATTATGAATAATGCAAACGATAACAGAATATAAATGATATTGAAGAACATCGTATGAATCAAAAAAAGTTCTTTTAAGACATGTAAATCCGTTTGAAAAATTGAATAAAACAGAGTTCAAAAATATTCACAGATAAGTTGTTCATTATATTGAATAGTTTCATATCAATATTTTTTTTTAATTCGATGAATTATGATTTATTTATGTATTTAATTGTTCATTTTAAATTTTTATAACAACTTTCTTTTATTTCTTTTTTCGAATATATCATGCTTTGTATTGATAACGCATCCAATTTGATAATTTTCAGCATGCAAAAAATTTAATTGTGTATAAAATAATAACATATTCTTACTCCCATCAAATTGCCTATTGAATGTAACGAGAGAAATCAATTCAATTTAAAAAGATAAATTAACATACATTTTATTTACGACGTGTATTAGAAGAATAGAAAAATAAACTTCATTACTTGGATAAAAAATAAAAGATAGAATCTATCACAAAATAAAATTAATAATAATAATAAGCACATGAGAATTTTGACAGTTCATATACTAATACGTATGTGCCGTATAAAACCCAACCAAGACCAAATGGATGTTGCGAACTAACTTCGAACTAGTTAATACTAGTCTAAATTTGAACTATAAATATATAACTCTAGATCCGTACTAAGTCAGGACTACTTAGATCGGTTCTAGTCGTCGACTATCATGCTCACTATGAATAAGGCTGTATGAGTTTTTAATTTGCTCAAGACTTAACTCCTGTGAACTAGTCAACGGAAATCAAAGATCTAATTAAAATTGAAAGCTTCCCATAACTATTCTGAAGTATTGAGGAAATACCAGGATGATATAGTTGCTGTCATATGGATTACTGAAATAATATGTAATATAAATGAGATAAGTCTCAACTAAATAGCTGGGATAACCTCTTCGTGTCAGAAACTCAACAATCGACTATCGTGGCAACATTGAATATTCATAGATAGGAATATTTCGTTCATACTTTCCAATTTTGATTTGGAACAAAGCAAGGAATGATTTTCAATACTGAATAATTGAAATAAAACAAACATTCTGTTCTCTTAATGCGAATTTTATTACTGGTTATGATAATATTTGTTTGGCAGTTAGGAAATAATAAATCTGGAACTAATGCACATATTTATACAACCCAAATAGATGTACTGGGTAGAAAAGAAGTTTAGAATAGTACTTATTGCAGCAAAAATATAAGAAGAAATATAATCATAGAATTTTTTCGTTGTGCCATTGTGTTAACGGCAACTATCAAGATTCAGGTCAATTAAAAACGTGAAAATCCCTATGAAATGGTAAACAATGATATTTTTAGCAGTTCCTACTTTCTTGTTGAGGGATCGTCTCCTGAAAGCAGGAATTTTATTTGCATAAAAACAAGTGATGCTCATTTTTTGAACGCTTTTCACACTTCTAATCCTGAATGATCTATAGTCAGGTTTATTAAAACTTTGGTCAAATCTTTGAAACTCCAAGTACTCTAAGAGAGAGAGCTAGGCGACACTTCATAATTCATCGAGAGTCCTGATTGGGCACAAGGGAGGACGGCTTGAAAATATTTACCAGAGAAACTACCATATAAAATAGTGGGGATGAACAAATGGAGTTGTTCCAACCTTCATATTCATACAAATAAATTCTTTTTGCAGCATAAACTCAAATTGTATCTTCTTACATCGTTTTTAATTATTGCACGAATATCAATATTACTCATTATCCACAATTTTGAATCTACATGTACTATAATAATTTTATGCAGCTTTGTTTGATATTTGCTACAATTGCTTACCAACAAATAAGCTTAATGGAATTCACCTATTGGATATGGCCACAGCTGTTTCTGTTGGCTGTTTTTATAATAAAATAGATTTATCATTACTATTATTTTAAAATGATTGTTTCAACCATGATGTTCTAATTTAATGGAGGATGATGCTGTTTTCATCATGATTATTTGATTTGATCTTCTCCCAAAGACAAAACTATATCCAAGCATGAATTACATCCGCAACATGTTTTGTTGTCAACTTCATAATTGATAAATATGAATGTATGTATCTGTTCATGAATCTTGTAATCAGAAGCTCATGTCAAATTTCGAAAATATAAGGAATGATCTACAAGGAACTCATCCAATCTATTGATTATCAATACCATCACGCTATCAGCTTCAATATTTCATATTTTATTCTCGATTATTTGAGTAATATACCGATTCCCATACAAAATACTCTCAGATCGGAGCTATACTTCGAACTTTATAAATCAAAAATTAGTTGATGTTTGGTCTCTTTACTTAGTGAATCATGTACTTGGAAAAACATCAAGAAATACAGCATATCATTTGAATGAAAGTTTCATCAAGAAAACAAAGTTACATTCAATGAAGTGGCAAATATAGTTAACGAGTTTTCACCTAAAATCTCTTATTCCACTGTCTCCGCTATCACAAAGACGACACACCAGTATGACAGTTGGGAAAGCGATTAAAGTAGCTATACACGCATCCATATATTCATGAGCTGTATTCATTTTGAAATACTAAGTTATAGAATTTTGAACGTAGTATTAACTTTAACCCACACAATAGCTCCACAAGAACCGTAATGTTGGTATTATATCGTTTGATTCGATTATATTTCTTTCTATTTTGTTGCTGGCTCAAGAATTTTATTCGGATCGTATTCGCTGTACAGCAGTGATTCCCAAATCAAGGTTCCAGCAAGAAATCGGTCCCATTGGGATCTAAAATACATGGCAACGAGACTGGAAAATTGAGAAGAGTAGCGCATGTGCTTGAATCATCTTCTAATTTTCAAACGGAAATCAATCATGTTATACTGTAATTTTTTGAAGTGTCATTTACTCTCTGATAATTAATCTTTAACTTGTTACCAACTTTCTCACGATCTACTGCTACAAAAAGTTCCAGAAGTTTGGGTTTCTTTCCAAGAACAAGAAGTTAATTTTTATATTGAATGATGACAGACTAACTGCGTGGAAATGTTCAATACTGAATAGGTTGTCTAATGGAGTATGACAGACGGAATTTATTAGTACTTATGCGAGTTTTCATAGCAAATTTGGACACAACGGAATTGAATCTGAAATATATTAGGTATGAAGTGTCTCACTTAGTAAGATAGAGAAGTTTTATTGAACCAGAAACCGTAAGATATTCAGCAACTCACCCAAATGTTATGAAACATACAAATATAATAATATGAATCTCCACGTTCTGAGCCAAAAGTCGTGAATTATGTAGATGCCAAAAATCCTAGTTCATGAATTGGTTGAGATGATCATGAGTACGTGATACAAAGGGTCTGCATTGGTAATGATACTCAGAAAATTGGGAATATGATAGAAGGCTCTTGCAATACTACTTGTCTGATATCCATCTGCATGCATCACTCCAAGCGAGCAAGAAAATTTTTCATCTATAGTTGTCTGGAATATTCTTAAAATAGTCTGTTGATTAGAAATCTATGATGAAAGATGCAAATGGTGCTTTCAACTGCTCGATGTTCATTAATAATTGAATATTAAAGTAGATTTCAAGTTATGCTTTCCATATTTCTCAAGGAAAATTTAAAAGAATTTTTGTAGAGCTAGAAATACAAGTGATGTGCTCAACAAATCAAATAATGAATTTTGACAAAAAAAAAAATGATTCATTTATATTGAATAATTCATGCTTCTTAGCAAAACGTTAACTAATTCATTGTTCAGGGATGAATCCATCTAATTAAGCCGTGATACATTAAATTGGATCATACATTTATTATACTATGTATAAAGCCCGCTAGACACGATACAATATATCATCATGTTTCTCATACTGAATTCAAAATGATAATTTCTCTGGTGACTCATGCATAGAATAAAATTCATTTCTAATTTCGTAGGTATATACGATCCAATTTTTCTCGTATAGAAAAATGACGTACGCATGCACAAGCGGAAATATCTAAATGTCAAGTTGTTTTCAACCTAAAAATGAAGACGATGGATGAATTTTACGCTACTTGCGGAATTATTGTTACCACATTAGTTATGGGTTGCATTATTAAAAAACGAAACAAAAGGAGTAAAAGATGTTGCAAACGTTTAATCTAGACGAAACCGTGGATAGACAGACGAGAGGCCGGCCGGGACATTCTAAATATGCTTGAAAAAGAATTATTACAAAAAGATAAAGATGCTTATTGAAATTTCATTCCTCAAATTCGCAAAATTAATTTTAATGCCTGCTATGGTGGTATTTGGCCGCAATTAGTTTAAACGTGTGATTATGCCAGTAAGTGCCTTATTTCTGGCTCCATTACCTATTATGATTTAGTGGATTTTTTACATACTAATCGAGTAGTTATTCAGTTTGAATATGAGACCAAGACATTCTAAAAGTACTCAAAATTTCAATTTTATTGTAATAATTATATTTAAATTGAATTATATATGAATGATATCCCAAATATTTTGAAACACTGTAAAATACATCTCTTCGCTGATGACACGCTTCTTTATGTGGAAGGTACAGATAGAAACACTATTACAGAATTAATTAACGAAGACCTCAATAATGTTAAGAACTGGATGGATACAAATATACTTAAGGTTAATGAAAGTAAAACAAAGGTAATGTTTCTATCTCTGCCCAAGAAATATACAGTTAACAATGCGCTATCGATTGATGCTCAAATAAATGATACTGTGTTAGACACAGTGGATGAAATAAAATATCTAGGAGTCATTATTGACAATAAGTTGAAATTTGATAAGCACATTCAATATTTATGTAAAAAGATTTCTAAAAAAATTAATTATTTGTCTAGAATAGTTAAACATCTATCATGCTGGGCTAAGAAGATGATATATAATACTATAGTGTTGCCACATTTTACATATTGTTCCTCAATCTTGTACATGTGTACCAATTCAGAGATTGAAAAGCTTCAAAAATTACAAAATCGTGGAATGAGAATTATATTAAGATGTAATCGATTTACTAGTATACAAACTATGTTGGATACCTTAAATTGGTATAATGTAAAAAAATTTGTTGATTTTAATATACTTATCTTTGTATTCAAAATGTTAAAAGAAAATTTACCTATGTACTTGACGAATAATATATCATACGTCCACAATATACACAGCTATAATACTCGTAACTTGAACGATTTATATATCTCAAAAAATAATAAATCAAAAACAAATTTGTCAGTATTCTACAAGGGTTTTGTGATGTACAATAATCTACCTGAGCTTGTTAAGAATTCCACCACTTTAAGGGAATTCAAATCAAAGCTACGAAAATATCTTTGAGTTATCTTAACTTATGAATGTTCTCTTTTTACCACTTATTTAAAATAATATAAGGTGTGATTATTATCACATGTTTGTATTTCAATGTATTTATATTAGTCAAACTATTCAAATCAACTTATTATTATTATTATTATTTATCTGATTCTAGTTCTAATTAAGCGATCACAATAGACAACAGACAAGCTGTCAGAATGGCGCCAACGGCATTTAAATGTACTTTCACTAATATCGGTCCAATATTTTTGGTCCGTACGATTAAAATCATATGATATTCAAAATCACATGATATATCGGATGAAAAGTATGTAATACACGATACAATAAATTTCATATTGAAATTAAAGTGATAAAAAGAATGAATTCTTGGTTCGTGTATTACGGGCTTTAGAATTTAATACGTACTCTAATTATTGTTATTGCAAATTATTACCGATTCGATTAACTTCATATTTGTTCGATTAGTTATACATACAATGTAAATGCAATATGAAATATGAGCTCATTTTTTTTCAAGTTGATAATCATGTATATTTGTATTTATATATCTCATTTAAGCTCTATTACAAATAAACTTTGGACTTAATGTGATACATGTGGTGTCTCCAAATCACTAGCCACATTTATTATTATTCAAGGTGGCGCACATCTCCAAATGTTCATAGTTGTTTGTTTCAATGTGCATCATCGGTTTGACCTACAACATCTCCAGAAAATACAATTTCTTCTTTACACTATAATTAAAAGTTTCTATGAAAACAGTGTAAGAGGTCAGACAATACTGACAGAGGATCAAAAATGACAGTAGAAATCAATATTCTCAATTTGTAACACATGTCAACTTATGGACATAGAACGAAGCGATTGACACATTACAGAAAATGGTTACACTGACCATCTGAATATCCCACCGTTACTACAATATAAACGTGTTGAAATCAAATTTCGTAGTCCTAATTTGGATTTCCTGTGAATTCATGTGCACATCACCTAACCAAAATATACTCATACGAGTACATCTCATTGTTTATGAAGTGGATGAATTCGGAGCAAGTATGCCCTATCTGTTTTAAATTGAAGATTCAAGCGTCTTCAAAGATTCATTCATCCAACCATTTTTTGGGTACAGAAAAATTCAATCGTCCATCTTGCTACTTACTTCATAGAGGACATGTATGAGATTAGGTGTATTTTTTGTGATATATTTATGCTTGTTTGTGTACATTACATAAAATGGCTTCAGCATCTTATCTAAAACTTGAAAACCACCAGATATCATGGAAATAATAACGACGCTACATAGGTGGATTGCTCAAGTATAAAGAAAATAGGCAATACCAGATTTTCAATATATACTTGAAAAATTATCCTCATATTCAAACAAGAGCAAGGACCATAGAATTAGAAACGATTAATATGTGTTCATGGATTGATTACATTTTTGAATAGAAGGGATAGAAAACAAGCCTCCTTCGTCACACTTCATATAAAGCGCAGACCATTGAGCTATGTGCTGCATAATTAGAGTTAACTGACCCTCAAAGGAACTGAGACAAGTTTGCATAATCACACTTCAAGGAATCACAATCGGTGCAACTAAATACGATAATTTGTGCTCCTACTGCAACTGCATACATTGAATATAGTAGTGTCAAAATACCGCTGTTGATTGTACACTTCGGAGTTTGCTGAGATTTATCACATAAGTTTATGTTTATGCAACTGTTATTGAAAGTACACAAGATATAAATCACAATCTCACTATTATCTCTATTATTATATTTGTCTTGGTGAAACGTTCAAAGAAAATGTAGTACATTGATCTTTTTGAACATCTAATACATGAAATTTGATATTTTCTTCAAGAGAAAAAATATTGAGGAATTTCTAACCGAAGGCAAAATAAAAATGAAATGTTAATGCCAAATTAACGTAACAGTTCACGAGAAGTAGTGAATTGCAAAAACTCTCTTCGTTTCACTCTATACTGTTTGTATTGTGCTTAATTTTAGATGAAATTGCATTTATGATGGATTTTTGGATCTCAAAGATCCTCTTTATTCAAAGATATGAACAAAATAGTGTCCACCATCACGATTCAGTTTCTGTTTTAGTGATTCCTGAATATAGATATTTTCTAGTCACTTCTGATTACTCGGAGAGATTACATTTGAGAATCGTATGATTATTCCTAATATGATTTTGATTAGAATGTCTTTAAAAGCAACATCAATACGAGATGACATAAAAGGTGTCACATTTGGAATATCCACAACTCGGATATCAGAAAACTATGATGTTCAGAAGGGGAAAATTTGATATCTGTATTCTGTTTGTTGCAGACGTGATAAGCGCCTATATGTGTTGTAGATAATATGAGATTATAGACAATGCGAAACAAATTTTAGTGAGGTGCAATGAGCACCTATGGGAATATCGAGGGCATCTGACGAAAATTATTGAATACAAACTAATACAGAACGCTACACCAATTTCAAATTTTGATAAAAGGATGGTTCTTCTTGTGAGAGGGTATTATCTGGATAAGATAACGTGAGAAGAACCGTTCCATATGATGCGTTCACTTTTGGATTAGTTTGAACACATAACATTTAACTGGAATTTTAATGGTATGTTTAATGTGCTTATTTGAATACTGATCATATACTTATTTACTTATACTATTTGTTCCATAATGAAAGGGTAGGAATTGATTATTCGATCTTTTCATGTAGAAGTTTAAAGATCTAAATATAAATTAGGTACCTGGATTCCATGAAATGCTCAGTAAATTATTCACGATGTGACAATCTCATTAACAGAGTGAATAGTATTAGTAACGATTAATTAGTAATAACCAACAACATGAATAGGAAATATATTGGATTCCAGAATTGCTGTTTCCCTTGATGAAATATCAATGTTGTATTATTGCTATTATCTAAATCACAAATTGTACTTTGTACATGCAAATTGAATATCGACGCAAAATACAAGTGTTCCGCATATAAACACGGCAGAATAAGCACTGAATTATATGTTGATTGATACGTCTTTCATAGTTCAGCATCAGAATTTACCTATTTAACAATAAAGATAAAGCTACTGAAAAAATGATAATATTAAGGGAGAGAGAACGTCAATTCCCGGAAATATTGCTTTAAAAATGATTGAGAATACAGACCTTAGCACCATTATGATTGTTCTAATTAGATAAACCAATCGAGTCCAGGTTATAGTTGACATTATGTTGTTGATTGGATTCCAGATTATATACTTGGAGCAATGATATCAACCAATATTTTAGAATGAAGGAAACTACCCATTATCAAATTATGAATACATTTTTTAACACCATGAAGCCAATGGCAAAAATAGAGTGGGTCCCTAACTTTACACACAAATTCAGCTTCAACCTAATGGCTATTACTGAAAATAGAATGAACCATATATACTACAAGATTATCATTCTGAATGACAAATCTTTCACATGGACTTGTATACATATAACTCCTCATTATGAGGCATTACAATTTCAATTAAAGTAACAGAGTTTTCTGAAAGTGTACATGATCCAATAAATTTCAGTATTCACATAACTGAACAAATGGGTACACTGTATGCATTCTAAATTTTTAATTTTCATAAATATATAGGTCAAATTTCACAAACAAACTCAAATACTACGTTTTGATGATATATCCATTAACTGGAAGCACTGATGTGCATGAAAATTTGAGTAGTATGGCTGAATGATTATGAATTTTTGGAGGCACTGCTGACATTTGGAAAATTGCATCACTGAATTGAAGAGACTTCTCAGGAATTAGTTTTGCAGAATGTTCATCTGTAGAAATATATTTTGACTGCTATTTATTTGCGTTGACTTTGATATAAGTATCCTCGTTTTTAGGCAGTTCATAGTGTACAGGATAATATCTATGGATTGGAACTTTATTGCACAGGCTCTGGTATATTCATCATGTAATCGGACCCAAATGGTATCCTCTAGCAATATGTGAGATAATTACACTATTTGCATAAGAGGTAAGTAAGGGTGCGGTGGATATGTTAATCTTTCACAACTTTAAAGTATGTCCAACTGATTCTGTCAACATAGTTCAAGATACGGAAGCAATCAGTAATTTTGTTTGTGATCTAAAGACAACGTTAGCAGTCGATAATAGAATTATTTATTCATGAGTTGTATCACGAGAGTCACGGAACTAAGGTCATGAAAATTGCAACGAAAATTTAAATATTTTTGTAAAGTAAAGTGAGAGAAATAGATAAGTACAGAAATTTGCTCAAATTGCTGAGAGTACATGGACTTGGAATTTTCAGGGAAAGCAAAATTGAAGAGTCTCACTGTAGTCTCACTATCGTATCAATCGTTCATACTCATTAGTTTCGATGTACCGTTCAGTTCTATAATAAATAGTATGCATTTGATCAACTTTAACTTTTTCCAATGTTCCCACACGAAAGAGTAAGCAAATGAGTGCTATATGTGCAAATAGATATAGAAATAATATAAACCAATTGGATTGTTAGTAAATGAATAGATTGATAAATTATTTGGAATAAAGTAATCTAGAAAGAGGTACGTGACTTCAGTTTAAGCAGGGAACATTCAATATGGTCATTTTATGGGTGAAATCGTACCCACATCACCACTTTGTTCATAATTGATGATAACGTGAACATATATAATAGTAGTTAAGATGCAAGATTCAAATCCGGCCGTGCGTTGTCGCGGCTCGAATCTTGCGCGGGTTGAAAATAATTAGCGCTGGAAAGCATTATTTGGATTTTTGGTTTCAGAATTTTTGCTTGAGGCAGAAATGCAATTAAAGCTAATTTGGTTTAATTTTGGATGTTTAGAAAAATTATTTCATATACATGTACAAGGTTTATTTTTGAAAATAAAATGCAGGCAATTTCAATTTGAACGGAATATAGCTGAGACTTTCTATTTTGATCTGAAACAAAGTATGGACGAATGTTCAAAGTATATTCTTCTTAAGAAATTATTGTAAAGGAATATTTAAATGTTTTTCTGCTAAACTGCTTGTAATTATATTCTCATTTTAACATGGTTTCAAGTGTTTGTAATTATATTTGAAAAGAGCTGATTGATATTTCTAATTTAACATGGTTTAAGAAATTACCTAGATAGATTTTGACATTAGCGTAATTTCAAAAAGATATCTTCAGAATTTATTATGTTCATTAAGAGAATTTTGGAATTTTGGTTCAGAATTTGGAAATGATGCGAAGTAACAAATAATGATTCGATTATGATCTTTAAATTTAGAATCATTAGTTATTTTGAGTGAAATTTGATAGGAATTTAAAGACAAGAAAATTTTCCAAATGCATTATAATTTACATTTTGAAATTTCTTCAGACTTTTCGTCGGCCAACTTATTGATTTAATCAGGGATACCATATATAAATTAAAAGTCAAAGGAATATTTTCATTATTCTGTTTTTAGCAGTGCTTGTGTTGCTCACGTGTTTATTAGGTCAGTGTTTGTATTGTTCACGGGTATTTAGTTTTGAGAATCTTGCTTGGTTTTGAGTGCTCTCTGAATCCATCTCATCATGGCTCCGAATAAAACAAAGACGTTGAATCCTGAAAAAACCGTCAGCCAGCTTCCGAAAGATACCGCATTCGTACATGAAAATCTCGTCACGGCTCCGAGTAAATCAAAGACGTCAACTGTCATAGCTCCGAAAAAATTGAAGATGTCCAAAAAAATTAGAATTCTGGAGAATCGGATGATAACGCCAGCTAGGAATAGGAATGAACTTATGGAGGAAACTGATTCAATGAATTTCGGCCCCTCCATTCAATCTGAGAAGAAACGGGAGATAACAAGTTTGAATATGCCAGTAACAAGTCAAGCTGAGAAAAAAAAACGAAAAATCTCAACTCCAAATACATCGATAATTCTGGATATTGTAACTAAGAAGGCGTTGGAAGTTGTTTTTCCAAAAGAAGAAGAAAATAATAATCCTGCAAAAACAACAGATAGAACTGATGAAAAGGAGAAGACTATGGAAGAGGAAAAAAATGATGAACCGTATGGCCAAAGACTGGAAGATGCATATGAATCTTCGGACGATGAATTCATTATTTCAGAGGCAGATGAAAAAAAAATGAGCTTAATTCATGCCACCGCGGAGATAACAAGTTTTGCATTTCCACACAACAAAAGCCTAAAAGATAATAATGATCGGCTTCTTGAAGTGGTGCCCATTCCTCTCGACAGCGAAAGGCGTGTTTTTATTTCCATTGGAGTGAACCCGATTCCTGTACCGCATGTAACTATAAGATTAGTGGGATCAGTGAACTATAAACAATTTATCGACATCAAAGATATTGTTAAAGTGATTGAGTACCTTAAGAAGAAAGAACTAAAAAATAAATGCAGCGATTTAGAACTAAACAAAGTTGATAAAGTTGCTAATATAGAATTTGGTCTAGTTCCTAGAAAACATCTTAAATGTAGATATGATAATACTTGGATAATTTTGAATGAAGAACGTGTCCAGAATTTAATAAAACTAGAAACAAAAATTTTAGAATCAAAGAGATATTTTATTAATAAATATAAAAATTTATTCAAAATTTATAAAAAGCTTTTACAAAATACTGTAATTTATAGTCTACAAAAAAATCTAGAATTAAGTAAAAGTTTATATGAATATATTTATTTGCACAATACAGAGTGTGAAAATATTTTTGGTGAAATGTATAATTACTATTGCAACAAATTAAATAAGGACCTTTTGTGTGTGTCGACCTTCATGATAAGAGAAGGAAAATTCATTGTATGAATGAAATTAACTTAAAGATAGACTTAAAATAAGGGGAGAGGAAAATTTGATTGTAAATATAAATAAATAATAAAATGAATGTTTAAATAATATTCTCTTTATCTTCCTTCAATCAGATTGAGATTTCAGGTAGTGACTAATTTTTCTACTAGATACTTTATGAATACTTCAAAATGATTTCTCAAATCTTAAACTTTCTAAAATATTTTCTTAACTACCCTACCAGTTTATATTGGTCTAACTAGTCTTAAGGCATTATCAATTGTATTTAAACTGACAGAAGTGCAAATTATATATTCAGTATTGTTACGTCCTCCTGACTTTTCAATAACGTCTATCTGCAATGGCTTCTCAACAAAATTTTGACAGTTTTTTTCAAAATTTGTGAAAATATCATTGAATCTTCGCTTAATAATAATAATAATTGTGAGGTGGAAGAGGATCAAGTGTATTTTGATAATTTTTTCCGTACGTGCGGTAATATATTCGATGAATGTTTTGAAACTAACAATGAAGATGAGGATCAAGTATATTTTGATAATTTTTTCCGTACGTGCGGTAATATATTCGATGAGTGTTTTGAAACTAACAGTGAAGATGAGGATCAAGTGTATTTTGATAATTTTTTCCATACGTGCGGTAATATATTCGATGAATGTTTTGAAACTAACAATGAAGATGAAGCGCTCGAGATTCAACACGGAGAAGGAGGAGGAGGAGGAGGTACGGTGATACGATATAATATTCTGGAGGACCAGGAGCGTCATGTCAAGAGATTCGGGATTCGTGGAAGACGAATTTCATTCCGTCTGATAGATCCTCCTGAAGAGGAAAATCCAATTGTTTGGTTCCATGAAAGTATTGAGCAGGTATAACAATTGATTTTAATCATGAGCTACGGTTTAATATGCTCGACATCTATTTTATATTTCTATTATTATATTCAGGTATTGAACGACGTCATGAAAAATATGGAGCCCAGCGATTTTGTGGGGTTCACATTCAGCACGCCGCGACTGATAAATGGACCAGCATTTGTTAGTTTTAGACGGGTTGATCAGGTTCATATTGATGTACTGTGGCAGGCTATAGAAAAAAATTCTTCAGAGTAACGCTGATATCTTCACGGATGGACAATTTAATATGGAAATAACACAGGTCTCAATGCCAACAGGAAGAGGAAGGTCATTGAATGGGCACGGACTGGCATACGCTGAATTATGTCGAAGGAAGTACGGCATAGTAGAAATTAATAATTCTGACAATCTCTGTCTTCCTCGAGCACTTGTTGTCGCGGAATCGTTTATTAGAAAAGAAGCACGTTTCAGACAGGTATGTAAAGATACATATGGTATTCAGAGTGAGAGAGTGCAGGAGATTTTAGACAAAACAAATATCAGAATACCTGAAAATGGGGCTGGCATACCCGAGTTAACAGAGTTCCAAAGATTTTTTATTCGCTACAATATATGTGTATATGAATATAATACACCTGCAGAACTTATATTTGAAGGTGCAAGAGATCAAAATCTCCCAAGATTAAATCTCTTGCATTATCAACATCATTTCTCGGTTATAAAAAGTATAACATCTGCATTTTCTTGTAGATATTTTTGTGAGCAATGTCACGTTACCTATAACACCGTACGGGGTCATACTTGTGAATATATTTGTATTTTCTGTGCATCATCTCCTGCCTGTCTTCCAACTCTGAATATAGTAAATTGTGCTCAGTGTAATAGACAATTTCGAGGACAAGTCTGCTATGATCGACATAAAGCAATCATGTGTAAAGCATACCATAAGTGTAAAAATTGTTACAAAACTTATAAATTCTCCAAAAATCGAAATCATCCATGCGGCGAGATATACTGTAAAATTTGTAAGAGTTACAAGGAATCTGGACATAAATGTTATATCTCGATCGATCAAAACGTTGTGAAAGACAAGAATCTAACGCTTTATTACGATTTTGAAACTAGGCAGGAAAAAAATCTTGATCAATATAAACAGCATGAAGTGAATTTAGCCGTTGTACATCAGTCCTGTTCTTCATGTCGCGATATTGAAGATATTAATACTTTTTGCAGTTCATGCGGCATTCGCCAACTGATTTTCAAAGACGACCCTGTTAAAAATTTTCTTACATTTGTTTTGACCCCACGAGCTTCTTTTTCATCAGTTACATGTATTGCTCATAATGCCAAATCGTTCGACGCGCAATTTATTTTAAAATTTTTAGTTGAAATTATGAATATAAAACCAAAAATAATATTGAATGGGAATAAAGTTTTTCTAATTGAAGTAAATTCCAATGTTCGATTTATCGACTCCATAAATTATATGCCCATGTCCTTGGCATCATTACCTAAAGCTATGGGTCTAGCGGCTTCGGTCAAAAAAGGATTTTTCCCTCATTTATGACTCAAGTATGATCCCGTACGGTGTTATAGGTAACGTGACATTGCTCACAAAAATATCTACAAGAAAATGCAGATGTTATACTTTTTATAATCGAGAAATGATGTTGATAATGCAAGAGATTTAATCTTGGGAGATTTTGATCTCTTGTACCTTCAAATATAAGTTCTGCAGGTGTATTATATTCATATACACATATATTGTAGCGAATAAAAAATCTTTGGAACTCTGTTAACTCGGGTATGCCAGCCCCATTTTCAGTTATTCTGATATTTGTTTTGTCTAAAATCTCCTGCACTCTCTCACTCTGAATACCATATGTATCTTTACATACCTGTCTGAAACGTGCTTCTTTTCTAATAAACGATTCCGCGACAACAAGTGCTCGAGGAAGACAGAGATTGTCAGAATTATTAATTTCTACTATGCCGTACTTCCTTCGACATAATTCAGCGTATGCCAGTCCGTGCCCATTCAATGACCTTCCTCTTCCTGTTGGCATTGAGACCTGTGTTATTTCCATATTAAATTGTCCATCCGTGAAGATATCAGCGTTACTCTGAAGAATTTTTTTCTATAGCCTGCCACAGTACATCAATATGAACCTGATCAACCCGTCTAAAACTAACAAATGCTGGTCCATTTATCAGTCGCGGCGTGCTGAATGTGAACCCCACAAAATCGCTGGGCTCCATATTTTTCATGACGTCGTTCAATACCTGAATATAATAATAGAAATATAAAATAGATGTCGAGCATATTAAACCGTAGCTCATGATTAAAATCAATTGTTATACCTGCTCAATACTTTCATGGAACCAAACAATTGGATTTTCCTCTTCAGGAGGATCTATCAGACGGAATGAAATTCGTCTTCCACGAATCCCGAATCTCTTGACATGACGCTCCTGGTCCTCCAGAATATTATATCGTATCACCGTACCTCCTCCTCCTCCTCCTTCTCCGTGTTGAATCTCGAGCGCTTCATCTTCATTGTTAGTTTCAAAACATTCATCGAATATATTACCGCACGTATGGAAAAAATTATCAAAATACACTTGATCCTCATCTTCACTGTTAGTTTCAAAACACTCATCGAATATATTACCGCACGTACGGAAAAAATTATCAAAATATACTTGATCCTCATCTTCATTGTTAGTTTCAAAACATTCATCGAATATATTACCGCACGTACGGAAAAAATTATCAAAATACACTTGATCCTCTTCCACCTCACAATTATTATTATTATTAAGCGAAGATTCAATGATATTTTCACAAATTTTGAAAAAACTGTCAAAATTTTGTTGAGAAGCCATTGCAGATAGACGTTATTGAAAAGTCAGGAGGACGTAACAATACTGAATATATAATTTGCACTTCTGTCAGTTTAAATACAATTGATAATGCCTTAAGACTAGTTAGACCAATATAAACTGGTAGGGTAGTTAAGAAAATATTTTAGAAAGTTTAAGATTTGAGAAATCATTTTGAAGTATTCATAAAGTATCTAGTAGAAAAATTAGTCACTACCTGAAATCTCAATCTGATTGAAGGAAGATAAAGAGAATATTATTTAAACATTCATTTTATTATTTATTTATATTTACAATCAAATTTTCCTCTCCCCTTATTTTAAGTCTATCTTTAAGTTAATTTCATTCATACAATGAATTTTCCTTCTCTTATCATGAAGGTCGACACACACAAAAGGTCCTTATTTAATTTGTTGCAATAGTAATTATACATTTCACCAAAAATATTTTCACACTCTGTATTGTGCAAATAAATATATTCATATAAACTTTTACTTAATTCTAGATTTTTTTGTAGACTATAAATTACAGTATTTTGTAAAAGCTTTTTATAAATTTTGAATAAATTTTTATATTTATTAATAAAATATCTCTTTGATTCTAAAATTTTTGTTTCTAGTTTTATTAAATTCTGGACACGTTCTTCATTCAAAATTATCCAAGTATTATCATATCTACATTTAAGATGTTTTCTAGGAACTAGACCAAATTCTATATTAGCAACTTTATCAACTTTGTTTAGTTCTAAATCGCTGCATTTATTTTTTAGTTCTTTCTTCTTAAGGTACTCAATCACTTTAACAATATCTTTGATGTCGATAAATTGTTTATAGTTCACTGATCCCACTAATCTTATAGTTACATGCGGTACAGGAATCGGGTTCACTCCAATGGAAATAAAAACACGCCTTTCGCTGTCGAGAGGAATGGGCACCACTTCAAGAAGCCGATCATTATTATCTTTTAGGCTTTTGTTGTGTGGAAATGCAAAACTTGTTATCTCCGCGGTGGCATGAATTAAGCTCATTTTTTTTTTCATCTGCCTCTGAAATAATGAATTCATCGTCCGAAGATTCATATGCATCTTCCAGTCTTTGGCCATACGGTTCATCATTTTTTTCCTCTTCCATAGTCTTCTCCTTTTCATCAGTTCTATCTGTTGTTTTTGCAGGATTATTATTTTCTTCTTCTTTTGGAAAAACAACTTCCAACGCCTTCTTAGTTACAATATCCAGAATTATCGATGTATTTGGAGTTGAGATTTTTCGTTTTTTTTTCTCAGCTTGACTTGTTACTGGCATATTCAAACTTGTTATCTCCCGTTTCTTCTCAGATTGAATGGAGGGGCCGAAATTCATTGAATCAGTTTCCTCCATAAGTTCATTCCTATTCCTAGCTGGCGTTATCATCCGATTCTCCAGAATTCTAATTTTTTTGGACATCTTCAATTTTTTCGGAGCTATGACAGTTGACGTCTTTGATTTACTCGGAGCCGTGACGAGATTTTCATGTACGAATGCGGTATCTTTCGGAAGCTGGCTGACGGTTTTTTCAGGATTCAACGTCTTTGTTTTATTCGGAGCCATGATGAGATGGATTCAGAGAGCACTCAAAACCAAGCAAGATTCTCAAAACTAAATACCCGTGAACAATACAAACACTGACCTAATAAACACGTGAGCAACACAAGCACTGCTAAAAACAGAATAATGAAAATATTCCTTTGACTTTTAATTTATATATGGTATCCCTGATTAAATCAATAAGTTGGCCGACGAAAAGTCTGAAGAAATTTCAAAATGTAAATTATAATGCATTTGGAAAATTTTCTTGTCTTTAAATTCCTATCAAATTTCACTCAAAATAACTAATGATTCTAAATTTAAAGATCATAATCGAATCATTATTTGTTACTTCGCATCATTTCCAAATTCTGAACCAAAATTCCAAAATTCTCTTAATGAACATAATAAATTCTGAAGATATCTTTTTGAAATTACGCTAATGTCAAAATCTATCTAGGTAATTTCTTAAACCATGTTAAATTAGAAATATCAATCAGCTCTTTTCAAATATAATTACAAACACTTGAAACCATGTTAAAATGAGAATATAATTACAAGCAGTTTAGCAGAAAAACATTTAAATATTCCTTTACAATAATTTCTTAAGAAGAATATACTTTGAACATTCGTCCATACTTTGTTTCAGATCAAAATAGAAAGTCTCAGCTATATTCCGTTCAAATTGAAATTGCCTGCATTTTATTTTCAAAAATAAACCTTGTACATGTATATGAAATAATTTTTCTAAACATCCAAAATTAAACCAAATTAGCTTTAATTGCATTTCTGCCTCAAGCAAAAATTCTGAAACCAAAAATCCAAATAATGCTTTCCAGCGCTAATTATTTTCAACCCGCGCAAGATTCGAGCCGCGACAACGCACGGCCGGATTTGAATCTTGCATCTTAACTACTATAATTACTTATTTATATGCCACAAAGTTCTAGAAATCCTTCAGCTCTCAGTTGTTACGGAATATCTTGAGGGTTATATGATAAATGTAGTGTCCTTCGTCGTTAATTTTTCAATCAAAATTTAGCTTCATATGCATGTAGGGCCTGAGACAAAATCTTATTTTTCACTATAAAGAGTTGATTCAAAAAAGGATGTTAGTAATTAGCAGTATCGTATGGAAAGCGTGATATATGATAATGTTGATAATTGGGAGTGTTCCAAGCTTGATACCCCATAATAATGGAGTGCTTCCAATAATAGATGAGTTGATCTGCCCATGTTACTTACAAGCCACTTGTGAGGCATAATATCATCTTTACATATAATCGTTGACATACGTGAGGTAGTAATTCGTATTTCCTTCAAATAGGAAACGAAAACCGTCAATATGATCAAATTATTGACATATTCTAGATATTTCAAATAGTTTCACTTCTAAATAAAGGTAGCATTTTGTGAAGTTTTCAATAGAAAATGCATAATGTAATCAACCGAAAAATATTCAGAAGTAGTACACTTGTGGCGCTTCAAATTTCTATATAAGATTTGGAATTAAACATTACATCGTGTCGGAAGGAGAATTAGTCGACAACAAATCATTCTGTAAATTATCATGCAAATGCGAACAATCATAACAAGTACGCACCGTCGCACTGCATCAACTTCTCTTGAAGAAAATGCGAGTTTAATTGGACAATTGTTAAATTTATGCACAAATTGCTTTTCCGATGAATAACTTGGAGCTCGGACTCAGAACAGGCTAGGGACCTACACAATACAAGTACGAAGTCAGGGCTTGGAAGCGTGGTCTAGTGTAGAGCGCGGGACTTCTGATAACACTATGCAAAATTACCGGACCTGAATATACGTTTACGTATGCGGGCGTTCAGACATAAGCCATGTAAAACATAGAACAATTCACTTCCACGTTGCCATATCACGAGAATAATCTTCATACAAGCTGGATATGGAATTCTAGGCGAAAATTTTATCATAGAGAATATGTGTTCTAAGAGTATGTTTCTAATCATCGGAATGAAACAAATCACTGGGAAAAATGGGAATAACATGATCATGCAGTTAATAAAATACAATTCCAGAAAGCATACGGATCTGGTTGATTGATATAATCTATTCAACAGGATAGGAGTTGATTGAAGTCTCTAAAAGCTTGGAAAAAGCTGCGAATACACATTAGGTGAATTATAACAGTGATTGGAGGAAACTTTCAAAGTCCACGGGAAAGACTGAGAGTCAACCAGTGAGTTATACCAATGGAAAAATGAATAACAAAAATCTCAGTAGGAATCTGATGTCACACAAAATGTTACCAGAGATATTTCCACAGGGCCTAAAGCAGAAGATGAAGGTATATGAAACTAGGATTCGAAAACGATTCGCAAAAGTTTTATGGAGGATCTAAGAGAATACAATCAATGGAACAGGTCAGTGCTCGAAAAAAATATTCAAAAGACGTTTAGAAATGCTCAGAGCATTGAATACAAGGAGAAAGATTTGAACATCAAAAGGAGCACTATCTTTGTCGCTAACCATTAACATTAATTAGATGATGAATCTTTGGATGATGGATATATCAGGATCAGTTAATGAATTCACACCACTTGAGCCCAAGTGATGTGAATTTATTGGTTGATCCTGATTTATCCATCATGCGACGGTTCATCATCTAGCTATACTATTTTCTGGAAACGATTTCGGATTATAGAAAAAGCATGATTTAACTGATCTTTTGAGTGGGTAAATCATCAAAACATATTTGACAGTTTTTCTTACAGTCTGTATGTCGACAATATACAATATTTACAAGTATCGATAACAAATCGCCGAGTGAATTTGAACTTGGAGTACCTCACTTTGTTTTCGTTTTCTTTTAAAATAGACATCATTTATTACTACTGCTTTTAATTTATCTGTCGGTACATACTTTTTGCTGTATGGAATACTCCAAGCACAATATGAGTTGAATTGAATGAGTTAAACTTTCAACTGAAATTTTAACGATTCTATTAATTCAATGTGTATATCTGGTCAACTGATTTCCTGATATGAACAAGTATACGAACAATCAAATATCTTTGAAAAAATTGCATCTTGTGATCGGAAGTGGAATAAATTAGATAGATTATGAAAAATTAGATTGGTAGAACATCCTTCCAGTCTGACACTAATAGGATGTAGAGGTTCAACAAGTAATTCAACTTGTAATTCTGTTCATATTTTGATCTCATTCAAACATCATTATAATATTCCAATGATCTTTTGCTACAGGGTCAGATATTCACAGCTCGAAGTGAACATCAAAGTAGGATTGAAGTATTGTTACTCATGTTCCAGCATTGTCACCTATTTCAGGCTATAGTAATATTTTACAGCCTCATTTGGTTTATCTGTATAAGTATTATGCACCAAAATTCTGATAAACTTAAAATAACTGTAATTAGAAGAAACCTTTACCTTGTATATTGAATCAAATTCCAAGCAGTGAATTTTTCAGTATCGTAAGCGTGAGAAATTATATTTCACTGCATAACTCCTTATTGATTCTGCTGAGGAAACTGGAAGATATGAATGTATGTGATAATTTACAACTGCTTGTGATCCTACAATGTCAGTAGCTCGTGTTATTGCCATGGGAATCAGAGACTGGCAGGCACCCAGATTTGCTTCATTATGTCATCTCTTGTTATTGAACAATGCTGATAAATAATTAAGACAAAAACAGAGTGGTCAGTTGAATTTATTGGAATATCAATTCAATGCTCGTTTTTCCTACTTAGAGATCAAGATTCACATGTCATTAATCACTTTCAGTATAATAAGACATAATTTATCATTAGAAAATCAGATGTAACAGACCACCAATGCAGATTCAGAACCTTCAATACCCTACCAACTAGCCTTATAATAAATTGACGACAACCATTGGGGAATGTTCGATGGTATTCACAGCACTTCAAAACATGTGCGGTGACATGTACAGCAAACTGGCAGGCATTATTCATCACATATTCCGATGGATGTCATTGTTTTAATTGAAAATTGTAACATACTCAGTAAGGATATCAATCCTTTATTGGTGAAATTATTTCAAACGGTGAATTTTTATATGGTGGAAAAACATTTGTTCATGAATTCACAACTTGCAAGCAGATTATACATGCAGTAATTAGCTGATGAAGATCCTGAGCAAAAGCCTCTATCTGCTTTACTATGTTATTTTGTGTGACAATTCATGAGCTGTGCACACAACACTATTAGAATTCAGTTTAGCCGCATTCAAAGAATGTATGTACAATGGTACATATTTTCATGCAAGAAGAGAGTACGCTAATGGGATTTATTTTTTTTTGTGAAATAGCGCTGATCGCTGGAAAATTAAAAAGTATACGTGAAGATTTCTTGATTCTCTTGAGGCTGGAGTTGATTATTTATTACTTCCAGCAATTTTCTGTAGTAGATTGCGTTGCATAATAAATATGAGAGAGCGACCTACATCTGTTTTGTGCATATGGATTAGAATAAAATACTTGACGCATAATTTCTGTATGATCACGGGATAAAAAGTAAGATTAAATAATATATAATCCTAATGCAAGCTTACTAGGGCCAAAAAACTATTTTAAAGATTCTACCTGCAGCTAGATTCAAATGATTTGAAAACAATTATTGATCATTTGTTGTATTTGTTATTTATTGTCCAGTTTTTGTCTTTTAAGGGGCCTATATATTGTCAAACAAATTGCCCAACAAAACGATGCACAGCGGATTTGAAACATGTTCGAAACTAGTCAAACGTTTGTGCAACGTATCAAACACTGTCATACCTCGGCAAATTATCGCGCAACGGCATGTGTTGCGCAACTTGTTTGACAATGTATGGGTCTCTTTACACTATCCGAGATATGGACGGTATGATTCAAATCAAATTGGATAAAACTATGCTCACAAGGCAGTACATGGTTTTGCATGGTACTTGATTCAGAAAATAATCCTGTCCTATTTAGAAAAAAAGGACCAATTATATTTTCACTGGAGATAAGGTAGGCTGAGAAGAAGAAAATCACACCACCTTATAAACAACGTCTCGCCGAATTAATTTTTGGAATTTTTTTCGCATCTCGAGTACTTATTTGGAAAATTTTGTTCTCAACTGGAAGATGAAGTTATTGTTGAGGCTGATAAATTCACTCACTGATTGGAAATACAATTTTGGAATCATTGAAAAATGGCAACAAGAATAATAGGGATAAGTGTCTTGAGAAGTACTTATCCAGATAAAGGCTGGATGAGTCTTATTTTTCTCATAAAACTCCAGGACAGGTAACGTCATGTACATCGAATCTCCCGCGAGATTATCCTCTAATCATGTTTTTTATATTTCATATTATATCAAGCTGCAACTAATTTTGGTGTTCTACATGTAACTTCAAAGTGATTATTTGAGCAGCAAAAAATTTGAAGTTTGGAATGATATATCCCATCGATTCAGTCTCACAGACAAGTTCACGTTTCACATTTCATTACAGCAAGTATGATCCACAGCAGATTAACATGTATAATGAATGATTAAGAACAAAAATTTGTATGTACATATATTGTTGTAATTATTTGAAATAAGGATTACGAAGAATAATTTTGAAATGCTCAAGAATAATTGAACAGAAAACTTGAAATGAAGATTTGAACAAATATCTAGCGTTAAATGACAAACACTTTTAGAAGTACGTTATTATTTTGTTTAATCTTAATTGAACTCAATTGAATGAGGGATGAACTTAAAAATATTCTCATATAGACAAATTTGCAATCAATAATTCATTCAACATGGAATGAATGGCAAGGTCTTATATTAGGCTTGATCTTTGAAATCTCTTACAGTGGTTGCGGGGGATCCGCCAGTGAATACTTCATAAGCGATACGTAGAGAAACATCAGATATTGTGCTAGCGACTCGCCGGCGAACGACTGTGCATACCGCTCTTAGTGTCTTCATTAGCTGTTTATCTCTCATATAGCCTACCCTTGCTCCTTTATCCAGCCTTCTCATTAGTAAACATCACAATAACTATGTTCAGGTTTTCAATTATTATCTGAAACACGATAATTTGGTGATCATTTTATTGGAACATGAAGATCTAAGAGGAGGCATACATAACTGAGCTCGAGGTTGATATCAAAAGATTCAATGAAGTATAATTGTATTACTTAGTGATAATTCCTTCAAATTATCATTTCCTGAAGGACCAGGCCCCAAGAAGATGAGATTTAGTTGAAATAACTGGAGAGACATAATCACAACTGAGTTTAAACAGAGCAGTGCTGTGTGTTGGTGGAAGGTTGAAGTTATTATTTTTTAATGATGTTGAGTGCGACTGGTCAGTTCATTGAGGAGATAGGAAGAAAATCTATTGTTAACTATACGATGATCTAGTCACTCGGTTTATAGCAGTCTTGTTAAATTCATATTGAGTCGGCTCCCCCTTGTCTGCTCAAACCAGAAATAAAAAATACGCAACAGTTTCTAGTAGTTATCGAAGGGCTAGGTGGAGGCGTGCACCGGGGTTCCAAGCTCAGGAGGCCCTCAACCCTAGTCAGTCAACCTCGATCTAGCGAATATTTATTTTCCATTTCCATAACATAAATATAACAGACTGCAAAACAGCTTTACTTCAAGCACGGCAACTCAGTTGAAAGATATCCGAAAGTTGTAGAGCATTTCCCTTGATTCTTTCTGTTGTATTATGCAGTGTTGCCACTTGACGGATTTCCCGTCAGATCTAGCGGATTAGGGCAAGAAAGAAACAGGAGAAAACATGTTTCAACGGATACTGAATAGGCCCTGATTTTTCCCTCCAATTTTTTTATACTTTCCATTTAGTTTTACCTGAATTGACCCAGGCATAGACTGGTCATCAATTATGAATGGGAATAATGACCAAATATGGAGTGCAAGAATGAGACTCCACGGCAGTATTCACAAAAATGTTATTGTTTCATACAATTCCTGGCACTCCTGCAATAGCTAGAAGATCATGAGGCAAGTCAAAAATAGTTTCAAATCATCCAAGGAATAAGATTGGTCAAACCTGAATTCAACCAAAGTCATTGATACTTTCGCAAAATCTAAAGCTAGCAGAATACTATAAACTGAGTTGTTATTTTGCTGTCAGTAGGTAGGTCTAACAGTATAATAAAACTTTGACTCTTTATCTATTGCTTTCCATTTCCTGGTACCTATATTATTGATTAATAAATATTTCGTTAACATTTTGAGATTAATAACATCAACACTAGGGAAATGGGATTCTAATAAGTGAAAAAGTTTCGAGATATCATCTTTTGATACAGTTGAGATAGAAAATTTATGGAATGATGATTCAATAAGCTGGCATCGTTTGAATAAACAAGAATAATACTGTTTAGCGATCATATCAAACTCTCTAAGAGCTTTCTAGATATTGTTGTCACACTTCTCCAACTTGAACACAAAATAAGTTTTGTCTCACTCTTAGTAGTTTAGATACTATATGAGATTGAACGTTTCTACGGAATCTTTCAATTATTTTGATGACTACTGTAATCCAGAGGAATATTTAATATCGAGATCTAGTAGTTTTTATTGACACAAATTGTTCAAAATTTGCAACTTATCATTCACATCACCACGTTAATGGTAATAATACCAGTCAAAATTATTCCAGAATAACATAACGTAATCAATACCAGAGTTCTTGTAATCTGTAAGGCTTTTAATCTGAGAAGCTCTATCAATCTGGATTCAATCTACAAGAAACAGATCTGCGATCTGTCCCATGATGCATGTGAGTAGAATGTATCTTAGAACAGATATCATTACTGCAGCTTATTAAAACATCAATCAGTGTCTCTGAATCAGATGTTATATGAGCTGGCTCTGGAACTATCCGGACAGGATTAAATTCATCAAGTAACCCAGAGAACAGATTGACCATATTGTTGAATGTTAGTAAATGAACGTTAATATCTCCAACAAAAGTGATACAATTAAATACAGGGAAGGTAAAATGAATATAATCCACGCAAAAACTACAAGGTGATTGGTAAACAAGACCAATAGCAAGTTCACTGTAATTACTGCTTATTTGATCCTGTATTGTCTTAGACTAATACTACTTGTAGTAATGTTATCAGCAAATTAAATTGTTGTCCATGAGATTGGGCTCAAGATAGAAAGCAACTTCTCCACTACGACCAGTCATCCTATTATTTCTAAAATTATATCCTTATATATTAAAAATATCATCAATAATATTGGAGCTCAGCCATGTCTCACTCAGTGCATGAAGATAAAAATTCTCACTACAGATAAATATCGAAATTCTGTGCAAACCTTTAGGTCTTGGAGATACATGAATTATTAAAAGAATCGCAACAAACTTGTTCATCTCATGCACGATTCTACATCAATAAATAATAGTTGCTGCGTTCTCATTATTTTTTAAGTATTCACAGATTCGCACTGACCTGTAACAAAAATCTTCAGATTCATAAAAATATGTTGGAAGAGGTCCAATGTTAACATGACTTAAATAAATTATAATGGTAGAGATGGATTTGCAAAGTAAAAGAAAAGATCATCGAGTAAAGCAAGAAAATTATCCGATTGTACTACATCAGACAGACAGAGTCGCAATATAAATTTGATTATAAGACAAATCCCTATGAGTCGGAAGAGCTATTTTCGATCATGATAAATACATAGTATTGAAATCTACTACGTTAAAATTTTTATGAAAATTCATAATGAAATATGGAATCAGACTCTAATGAAACTGCAGACAGTTTGATAATATGAAGCGGACATTGATTTTTACAGTTTAAATATTTGAAGATGAACAAATTATGAATGAATAGCTGTTGCCGGCTTCCTTTTTCCAAACTTTATAAAGCTGTCTAGGGAAACAAACCACGAAGTTGAAAAGCACAGCTGAAGTTCTAGCATATCCAATCGAATAATCGATTTCAAAAAATGCGTTTTAGTCAACGATCGCTCCGAATAAGCGATACACTGTACTCAATTAAGAGGAGCAACAACGTTCTCTGATGTTTCTGATCAAAAGAAACGAGCTCTCCCTGAAGTAAAAACGATTGTTCGTATCATAGTTTCAAGATTGTTTCCCCGTGTTACGTGAAGCAGTAAAACGTACACGTCATGTCTTCTTCAGAATATCGTGAGACAAGTTGGTGGCCTGCGAGGAAGAATAAGCCGACAAAGATTTCTTTTGTAGTATTATGTAGTCGACTACTATTTTCCAACTGAATACCCATTATATATAATGGCAAATAGGTAGCGATGTGCAATTCATCGGTCTTTAGATATATCAGACTTATTGTTCGAAAAAATGGTGTGGGAGTCACGGGACCTCTGGAAGAAGCGAAGCTCTCCGTAACTTTTTGTGAGAAGCAATGTCTTGCATATATTCAATATACAATTGTAAGTCAGGTAAGCGTGAATAGAGCAATAAATGTTTTTTTTAACAATAGAAAACTCAAAAAAATATTTACTTTCCAACAAGCCTCTTTATTTATTACAGTGATATGAAAGACTGCGAATAATGTTTTGGCTGATCTAACTACATTTATTACAACTTATTATGATGTGTCGTAATATTTGTATGAAATTTCATTTCTTTTCTACTTTTCACGTACTTGTACAAGTATGGGTATTGTGAAACCATCGAAATTCACATTTCGAGGATTTTGATGGAAATATCCGTTTTGAACATCCCTGAATCCATTTCAACTATTTTCGACCTGACGTCGCTACGTGTATGCGTATGTATGTATGTTACTCGCAAATCTTAAAACCCGTCGAACGTATAATGTTGAAATTTTGTACTTTAGGCTCATCCAAAGTCTAATTGGGCACCACACATCATGGTTGCAAACGTCTGTACCGAAAATGCACTTGAAACTTTTTTCCAATTGATCGCATAAATCCAAAATGATCAACTGCAGGACGTTGAAACTCCGTACTTGGAATCGCTGTAGCATCTACTTTTCACTTGTACAAAGTAAAAGTATGTATAGTGCAACCGACTGAATCCACATTACGAGATTTTGATCGAAATATCCGCTCTGATTATCTGCGAATACATTTTGACTTTGACTATTTATGGCTTTATGTAGGTTCGTATATATGTGTCTTCGTAACTTGTAAATCTCGAAGCCCGTCAGACTTTTAATGTCCAAATTTTGTATTTAACACTAGTCTAGCTCTAGGGTCTAGTAGTGCACCTTGAATTATGGTTGCAATCGTCTGTACTGGAAGTAAGCTTCACTTGAAATTTTCTTTGAATCTCGCATTAATCCAGAGTGATTGGCTGTAGGATATTGAAATTCAAAATTTCAAGTTGCTGTAGCATTTTGATGATTACCTTCTATTCTTATACCAATCGGCTGAGCCAGAAGTGCTCCTCATATTACAGTATTTTCAAATATTCCTCATAAATTCAAAATAACCAGTCGTAGAATGCTGAAATTCCGTATTAAGTAGTTCTATAACTTCTAGCTGTGCACCTCGCAGTTTGATTGCAATCGTCTGTACCAGAAGTGCATTTTACTTGGAACATTCCACCAATTTGTCACATAAATCCAAAATTATTGAACGTAGAACGCTAGAAGTCAGTATTTGAGACATCTTAATGCTCTTTGGCAGTTCAGTATTCCAGTCTGTTGAAGCATATCTGAATGATTGCCTACTATTCTCATAACAATCGACTGAACTAAAAGTGCACTTGCTTTTTTTTTTAATTTGCGCTTAAATTTAGGATTGCTAGCCATAAGACCTTGAAAATCAGTATTTAGGAATGTTGTAGCATGAGAACGATGATCCATCATTCCCATAATAACCGACTGAGCCGAAAGTGCACTTCACTAGACAAATTCAAAACTCTCAGCCATTGACATATGAGATTTTATGTTTCATTGTATTATTATTATATGTAAGAAATATATTTAATGATGTACAGGTGAGTCACGTGATGTCAACGTCAGATTTTTTCTACTGTATCGAATTCACTTTCTACACATTTGAATTTTGCCTTTCAAAAGTTTCTGCAGATCGTACCCCGTGACAGCAGTGGCCCACATGCTAGTCAGCTTGTGTCCCATAACCAGTACGAGCGTAATGAACACGATAGAAATTCAAGAATTATTCACATACTTTGATCTTCATTCTGCGTTATCACATTCATTATTGACAGAATTCGTCACTCCTAATTATCTCTTCCTGTCCTTTATAACCTCTTCCACTCGCTCTTGACATATTTGTCAATACACTTTGGAACTCATATGGTTATCAAATTATAATATTGAATAATCAAATCCCGTAATACAAATTAAACTCAAGAGAAGCAACAAATAGCACTGACGGCAGTAAGGTTGGGAGAGAGAGAAAGTAGAGAGCTGGAGAGTCGGTGTCGTTGAAATCTGTCTTTCGCTGAAAGTCAGAATATTTTTCTCATTTCACTGTTAATGCGAAGAATCATAACGCCGTGATAGAAGCTTCGCTTCAATTAACTAAGGAAACTTGGACATATGCAATAATTGAAGATCTCAAAATCCAATTGAGGATCTTGAACTAGGATATATATCTCTATCTCTATATGACCCTCTCTAATTGGGATATTGTCTTGTCGAGTGTACTGTTCAATAATGATAATAATAATAATAAGAATAATAATGATGATAATAATAGTAATAATAATAGAAACATATATCTCAAGAATATGACTAAAGATATATAGATGGGAGTTAGAACTGCTCTCAGTAAAAGGGGATGCGCAGATTGTGGGTTCAAATCCGAAGTGAATAATACATGTACTTTATCTTTGATAATTAATTGGAGTTTCATTCTGTTGAAATGTGATAATCAAATGAACATCACATGACAATTTGAGATCGATAATTTCAGGAGCCTGAGAGAAAATTGTATACAGATTACATAACTTATAATGACCTTTGAGCAACAGTGATGAGGAAAATGCATCAAATATAGATCTACAAAGATATGAAATTAGATTTTCCCAATCTTTGTTCGTCGTCCTGTAGTATCCAATGTTCGACAATGCATCTAATCCCAATGATGACAATAAGTTGGATAGGTCAACTCTGAGTACTGCGTTCAGTACAATGTACTGTCCTTCATGTCTATAGGATGCATGTTATTACATGTAAACATCAAATTGTCAGTATTTATTACTTGTTACAATGTGGATCATACCAAATTGATAACAGTTTGTCATGTATTCCAATCAGATCAGATCAGAAAGCCTCAAATAACAAAGCTCTCCATTTTTCATTTTGGAGGAAATCTGTCATTTGAAACGATAATCATTTCAGAATGCTTGTAACTGTCAATAGTTTGAGTTTATGTGCTTACTAGCTTCTCATCTTCTAGAGTACTCACTTACAGTACCCACAACAGTCGTCAACCATGAAAACAACAAATATTATCAGATATCAAGTGTGTACCAGATAATGAATAATATATGAGTTCACAAATATTGGAGATGAATTTGTAGCTCGAGATCTCCAGTGACAAATGCATGAATGTTAAATTTGGTCTGTTGGAGATCATTCAATATTCAATACAATCAAAAAGATCAATGAAGCTTTTTGAACCAAAGCAAGCTATAGCATAGAACAATACTGTCGATAATTTTGCTTCAGGATCCTATAGAAAAGATATATGATCGGGATTATGCAGAATAATAGAGGAAACAGTGAATATTATCGTCTTAAAACTGGTAGCTGGATAGATGGTACATAATATCATGAGTATATCATACCCAAATTTCAGTCGATTCCTTCGACTCTATCAAAAAAATTGTTCTAAATAGGATCAAGAATGCTGGTCCTATGAGAATATCATATGATCCATACACGCAGTCTCAAAAAGTCGCAATAAGAAAAAATAGGATTACATCTGACTCTCATATTTTTAATGTAGATGATTCTTCATTCTGTCATCCATCAAAGTTTATTTCAATCATATCATTCAACTTATCACAAACTGTAACTCCCAAAAAACTCTCTCAAGTTTGAGAGACTCTGTATTAGTTACATCCTTCCTTCTGCGTTGTTGTGACCGTTACGCAATACTACCAATCGGGTATATGAGGTAACTGAGCTCTACTTTGGGTTGCTTAGTCATCTACTGGAACGTGGACTAAAGGATTTCAGTTAAGATCAGCATTAATGCAGCAGAAACCGTACAAAGAAGTTTGGGTCGCTGCTATTGAAGCCTAAATTCCAACTCGTATTTCTCCATTTTGCTCTGTCGAAACTTTGGAGTACATTCAAAAAAAGTAAATAAACTGCTATTCAACTGAAGAGGATAATGCGAACAGTAAATATGTGGAAGACGAAGAAATGTTTTGGTACAAATTTTTCTAATAGGATCTCTTTTCGTTGTTTGAATGAACAACAAATTTTCACAATCAATGCGAAAGCAGAATTTTGGAAGATAGATTTTGAGTGGAATACAATCCAAGAGGATACAGGAAGTAGGAAATTAAAGAAATATCGAGCAAAGTATGAACACAAAGTTATAGGAAGGAACGATTATTAACAGGGGAGCAAAATATAAATGGATGTGAATAACTTCCATCAAAAATATATTATGATGGTTTCTTGATCGCAATATACAGAAGAATATGAGTTCTTTAATTCATTAGACTGCAAGTGGAGTATTCCAGTACACAATCTATTGCTAATAAGAGTACATAATTTTGAATCGAATGTTTGACATTTGAATCAAATATGTTCGCAAATGTAGTGTGTATCAGTTTGCACTCATAGGCCAATTGAACAAATCGTGCCAACGATTGTGCGAACAGTCCAATATAGCATCGAATGCATTGTACTGTCGAAAGTACAATACCATTAATAGCAAAAATCTAATTTATGTGTTTGAAAAACCATAAACATAAGCACAATTTGTTATTCACCATATCTGCAAAATACAATTCTCTATACTTTCAAATTCACATATCGTTCCTGATGTATATAACTCAAAACGATTCAGATATATTTGTCTGAATGGTTCAAAGAAAACTCAAGATATACGTACATTTGATTACATTGTTTCATACATACAGCGTAACTATCATTTTTCACCCACAGCTCGATACGGCCAACTCTGTAGTCACTTTACTTGTGAAAAGTTATTCAGCATGCACAAGCTCATTAGAATGCATTGGCATCCAATTTCATCTATTGGAATATGAATATAGACTTCATTCTGTATCACAATTCATCCAATCAATTCGAATCATTTCAATACAATTAAATCTTTATTACAATTGTAATTCAAGTAACGATTTCTGGATTAGAGCACACAATTTCATTATCTATGTACATGGTTGATGACGACCCTTTATTTTGAGTTGTATACATGTATTCAATGTGAGCTCGAATGGTAATTAACGGTCAATAGATATATTTCTGAATGATGTTTGCTGAGTTCTTAAGAATTAGCTTGGAGCTCTAGGTTGGACCATTAGCAGGCATTATTGATCAGTATCAAAAATATACCGTCGCTATTAGAGCAAATTATTCATCTAATAAAAAGATGACAAGTAGAGCAAGATTCTCATGAGTTACAAGATATATGAAATGCATGAGGATGAAACATTTGATATTACAACTAAAACTTGAGTGGTAGAATCATTCCAGTGAAATAAGAGACAAAAATAATTTCTTTGACAATTACTTACAAAATGTTGAGAAGGGGTCACTCTTGAAATAGTCATAATGTGTGTATTGCCCTCGTTCTCCACCCCTTGGATTGTCACTACACAACAACTTCACTTTCAGATTGGAGGAAAGATATGGGTTCATCGAATGGAACAAACTCCCAGAGTGTCTCACACCATTATTTATCAGCAACTCCCTCCCAATACAAAAATCATAGGTATATAAATCTAACCAGTCAATACGTAACCAATCACTGACTAATTTTATTAATAAACATAATTAAATGCGATGTCCCTGTACACTACAAGAACAACATTCGAAAATAGACATTCGGATCAAGATACAAAATTCGCAGAATGGAAACTGGAAACGGATCCTTCCAGCATAAAAATACCAACAAGAAGAAAAAAGGGGATACATTTGTCACACAAAAGTGCTGTGTTGAAGGAAGAATTTTGAGTCAGAAAAAAAAGTGTCAAATGCTTCCGAATAAACCAATCTGTGGACTGATATTCACAATAAGTGCTGTTTTACATACTCGTACGGATAGAAAAAGAACGATAAATTGCCAATTATATGAAACACTAGCATGAAATAATTCCATCTAGACACCTCGATATAAATTCTTATGATGACGATGAACATATACACTAATCCTATTATTCATAGTAGGTTGAGGTAGCGACATATGCACATTGTGAATTCAAAGACTTTTTATGGCAAAATTAATAATATCTATGATGTGTTTTGCAAAAGTATTAACTTTAGGAAAAACAAAATTTGTGAGATTACCTCGATAATTTTATTGCTATAAGTCTCATGGATTCTTTCATAATCTGACCCTGCTTATATCTATCGTTCCAAAGCAGCGGATTAAAATAAATTGGCTTTTGTTGATGCTACATTGGATGTGACATAAAAAGTATTATTCTTCGTTTTTTAATTGGACCAAACACATAACCAATCAAATTCTGTGTAAATATCTCAATATAGTAAATGGCTGGAAAATATTTCTATACTTCAAGAAAAAAAATGGAATAATTAATGTTGCCTCGTTGAAATGAATACAAATATAAGCAAGTGAATATCTAATCATGAATTTGATTTATTGCTACAGAGGAAAGAAACATAAACAGTCGTTTTATGTACAGAAAGAAATCAGACAGGAACTCCATGCATGTAAGAATGGATGCAATACTTTTGCAAGTACCTACATATCTTCAAAACCATATTTCTGGAAATTTAAGTGACAACACTCAACTTATTATATATTGAACTAAAACTTATCCCAATACGATCACAGATGGTGCATGGAATCATTAAATAAATCTCGAACACTAACGAAGTAAATTTTGTGGTCAGTTAGTACATCCTCAGTACTTATAAGTGCTCTCAAAATTCTACTTCAAGTATTAACATCATAATATGAATTAGGATTTCCAAATTACTAATCGGCATGAATAACCTATTATAATAGAAAAAGTCATTTGTCGAGTAGCGTGATACTGCAAATTCGCCATTGATAGGGCATCAATAAAAACATCGATAAACTCATGTAGAAAACTGTAAACTGTTAGCTAGGGTGATGTTTCAAAAGGGAACTATTATTTATAAGATTACTGGAAGAAATAGTTTCTAATAAAATACATATTTTGTTTTGTTGGAGCTTCGAGTCGGCTTATACAGTGAGGTATGCTTCAACTCTTTAGAAGCCACTGAAAGGCGCTAACGGTACACTAACTAATCACACAGTTTGTTTTGATAGTGATATCGTTCTGTGGATATAATCAATCACTACTTGTAACGACATTATGACACTTGAAGTAAGAAATGTAACAGCACTAATCATTGACACCAAGAATATCAATTTTTGTTGAGGAGTGTCAGCTAGCATAAAGTTGACAAAATAATGATCGAACGTTATTCATGAAATAATAGTAGAGCCTGCTATGATATAGCTACAAGCACCAAAAAGCACTATGAAAACACCAACTCATTATCTAGTTCTCTTCGTTGGTGCTTGGAATCATCTGTTGTCTCCTTACACCGACTGTTGTTCATTAAATTTGAATAAGCCTCAATTAAACTAATACCAAGTGGAGCGCTGCCATTTGAAACTTAAAAAAGAGGTAATTGGGGGTTGTAAAGATAAGCATATGTGCATCACTCACTCAGACACAAAATATTATCATCATTATCACCTAGTTTAACCTCTGGTACCCCAGTGTCGAAATTGTTCTTTGATTTATACTTTGAATTAGTTCTTCTCATTATTTTCTGTTCAATGCTTTTTTTGCTTCGTTAGTGTTGATGCTACTCCTCTTCAATATTTCTTCTATATAACTTCGCCATGATCTGCCGTTCTAATTTTTCTTCATACCTCTTGTATTTAATATCTGTTTGGTCTCTCTATTTTCTGGCATTCTCATCAAATGTCCGTACCATGCTAGTTGTCTTCTATTGTGATTTTTATACTTTCAATCTGAAGGTTCCTTCTTATTTCTTCGTCTCTTATCCAGTCTATTCTTCGTACTCCTTCTATTCCTCTCAGAAATCTCATCTTGGTCGCCTGTATTCTACTTCTACTTCTTGGATCTAGAACCTAAGTTTCACTTTCATATATTAAGGTTGGTTTGTATATGATTTCATACACAGCAATTCTTGTAGTTTTGGATGTTTCTTTGCTATTCAAAATTACTGTGTTCATAGCGCGATAGTTTCTGTTCGTCGCCTGGATTCTCTTATTTATTTCAGGTTCCAAACTTTCTTTATTATTTATTGTCGCTCCTAGATATGTAAACGTGTCTACTTGCTCTATTTTTTGAATTGACGGCCTGTATATAATTAGATGTTGAATGTAAGTGTTTTTACTGCCTATTCTCACCATTTCTGATAAAATCTCATTAGAAATAAGAACAGAAAACAAACATTAATGATTTACTTCTGGAAGATGACACTTGGAGTGAAAATTCCAAGGCACTAAAAAGCTCTATCTCTAACCAATTAGAGCATGCTCTTCAATTTTTAGTTGAAAATTGTCAGGTAGCGTGAAGCTGCCAGAAAAGTGATTAAACAATATTTGTGATGTCATTATGGCACTTGGAGTAAAGAATCTGGGAGCAATCACGAAGCTCTACCCAATGACACCAAGTTCATTGATCTCCATTGAAAAGTGTCAGCTAGCATGAAGTTGACAATAAAACAATCGAATAAACGAATAACTTAATGAAGAAATCTGCTGAGAAATATTTAAAAGATCTAAGGAACACTAACAAAGCAGTAACCAAAATTATAGTTTGTTTCGTTGGTTCCTGGAATTGTTTGTCAACTTTAGGCACCTTATATATTGTCACAGTCATAAAAGTCCTTATTTGGGTTCACCCACATCACCGTCTCACTACGACCCTTTATTGAATTATACATGAAGGTAGCGATACTCGCATGTGATTTGAGGCTACGATTAGGCGTCGTTAAAGGATACTCCAATGAATGAATACATAGACATAGGGTGTTTGGACATTATTCAATTCAACAGCACTTTTATAATGGTATGATAATTGCAACAAAATTTCTTTATTGATAAATGTCAATAGAAAGGCTCAACAAACGGTTGATTTCCTACCTTACCAACCCAAAATGGATGGAGAGAGATTTGAAGTACGAAGAATCAATGGCATAATCAAAGTACAACAGCAAACCTCAATAATTTATGAAGATATGCAACAATCGAATACGTGAATTTGTTTTGATGTTTTATGAAGTATTTTAAAGTGATAGATTTCTAGACGTCAGATCCTCTGATGGCTACATTGATGATACTATATCAGTACTGATACGAAGCCATCATTCTCAGGAAGCGCTATGAACACTTCACATTGAATCGGACCTCATACTTAGTATTGTATTAAACTTGACCACAAAATTTGACCTTATTTACACATGCATCAATAATTTTTGGTGGAATGCTCCATTTCGTCATAAATGTCACAATTTGTTCGCAGCAAATATAAAGGCAAAGAAAATAGTTATGGGTAGAGTTAAAAATGATCCAGTGCAATTTAGGAGATATAAAGGAGGACTTGATATTTTTTCAAGCTTTTAGTCGATTAGGTTAGTAAAAATGTATCAAATTGAGTGATCCCTGCAATACGAGTACCGTGTTCATGGTGGTTGAACTTATAGCAATAATAATAAAAAAGTGCTTTCAGCGGTCATATCTTCTTATCCTTCAATTCATATTTTTTTATTCAGCGTTTTACATCACCCATATTTAGATCGCGCTCGTAGCAGTCAATATTCTCTCCTTTGCCAAGAAATGTCGATACCAGCAACTCACAAATAGAATAAAACTATGTTAGTGACACTGCAACATTGTCTTTTTCCGAAAAACTGATTTTAGTCTAGCTTGCTTTGCATCCCTAAATAGTATCAAATTGTGTTGCGTGGGCCTGTGGGACAAAACTTGAGCCTGAGACAACCAAGAAAAGTAATCAAAATTTTCATGTTAGGCCGGAGTCTAGTTTTTATTTCCAATCGCTCTCGATTTGTCTAAATTCAAAACATTATTCCCAACAAGCACATATATATTTGACAGTACATCATGTTTGAGAGAGAGATCTATTCAAATATTCCTTAATTTCCAGACAATCTATCTTCTATATTATGTGCAACTATTCATGTTGTACAGAGATTGAATTAATAATAGCCATAAAAATGCAAACCCACCAAGGAGACGTTCGCCAGGCATTATCAAATGTAAATTTTTGTTTTGATATGCAAAGTGTGTTCAGAAATCAATAATTCCTCCCAATGTTTAAGTTCATCAAAATACGGAGAAACAGTTCTATGATTTATACATCAATTTTCTACTCCGCTAAAAACAATTTAGGAACTTCCAACAAAAATAAATGAATGGACTTTGCAAATTCATCGATTATCTTACAAACGCACTCCTAATATATGGGTCAGAGCATAATACTTTATTAATGAAAATCGGTCGAACATATTTGCATGCATAATCAACCTGTGAATTTCAAACTCCTAATTGATATTTTCAACTTCATTTATTTTGAAATAATAATCTATTATGTAAATCATGAACTAAATCTAGCAGGTAGCACAAAGAGTCGATTGATATGATGTGAAAAAATTATATGGGGAACTACTAGAGGAACTTCATCCTACGCTTTTAATTAACTAAGTGTGCTATGAAACTGGAATAGAAGGAATGTGAACGATGTCAAGCAGTAGGTTCTAAATTATTTGTCATCATATTTCAACGTTTATTTCCTTCCTAGCAAATAGATCTGCACCCGTTGATATAGAATCAACAATCCTTTGACTAAATTCAGCTCCATATCAAAGAAATGTTTCTACTGTTCTTTAATATAATAATTTGGACCCTTTGTTTTCTTCTCATAACAGATCGCTTTTTGTGTTCGTACGAGATAAGATATCTCACGTCTGACATTGACGCATCATCTTAACGCAGAATGCCCAGACTCATCTAAAATGCAACACATATATCTAAGGGCATTACTTTTTCACAGATGCAGCATTGCTTCTATCGTCCACTGGCATTTGTTCTTCAAAAAAATCTTCATTTTGATTTTCCAAGGATCAGCAAAATTTAAAACCGTGAATGGAAGAATTATTATTTTCCAAAACAGTACAGCCACTTCAGCAGTTTCAAAATGCACATCAGGATCCTTGGATTAATCACGATTGTCATTATTATCTACATGCCCAGATCTATTTCTTTTGAAGCAGCGTAATGAGGAAACAATCTTATTTTGTTGAATGGCTGTTACATAAATAACTAAACAATGTTTCCCAAAATTTATGTACATTAGATGTTAGTTAATCTTACTCCAGGATGTTTTTGAAGTTTCTGTCGGAGTTAATGTTGATGGTCGTTTCTTAACGTGAAGTCGACTACTGGATTTCTCTTTTTCCAAATATTGTTATGACACCAATTCCAATAAACTAAGGGTGCATTGAAGTATTGATAAATGTATAAATATGCCGATAATTTATCTGAATGGTCTAACAAAGAACGTTCTCCATTTGTTTGATGTTAGAAAGGTAAAGTTCAATTGTTCAAGGATCCTTGAGAACGGAGCAGATGGGAAAAAGGTGAAAATACCTCAGGTAGAAAAACAGGAAGTGTTTGAATAAACTGATAACGCAATATCCATTGATCCAATACATAAACTGGACTATTCCGTGCTCAGAAACGTCCCACTTTACGTAAAAATTATCCATCGAACGGCTCATCATTTTTCTTAATACACCAGCATTAGCATTATTGCGTGCTATGTTGCGGGGCTGAGTCGCTACTTTATCTTGTCGCATCTTAATAACCTATTCATAAGCCAACACTACAACAGCAATCATTTCTGAATTACAATGTTGGCAATCGGGTTGCAATCAATGCGCTGCCTGCTGCGGATGTGGATCTACACCATTCTCGGTGAAACAAAAAACCACGCAGCACACAGCCATTATTACCACATCTCTTGCATCATTCGTATTATATCTTTCCATATGTTCACGAATGCACTATTTTGTGACTCATTTATCCATGAACTAACATTTCAGCCCGCTCCACTGGCCTAAACCTCAGGCCTTGCAGCAAAATAGGTTAATCGCAATCGCCTCTCTAACCAGAATAATTTCTTGAAATTTTCAATTTCGATTATGAATTAAAACATCTGAGTCAATCTATAGATCTTGTTTTTGGGAACAGTGTCATAGTTTCGCCATTTTGTGAAAATTATTCACTAATTATATATGAAGATCTTTCTTTGAGTGAGACCCATATCATAATCCCACTGCGCGGTTAAGAAGAAATAAGCGAAGAAACAGACAGAGGAGAACTTGGAGCAGACTGGACAAAATTCTATATGTCTACGTGAACAAAGTGAAAAGTATCAATATAGTAATAATGTTCGCTAATTAATATCGCAGGATTATTCATAAGAAATTGAACATTTAGTTGATGGTTTGGATGATCTTCTCTTGCCCTGAATTGGATTGAATACTGACTAGCCAGAAAATACATTCGGGATACGATTTTTGATAGCTAAAGAATGGAGTTGAAAGATCGATGTACGACCTAATTTGCTGCGACTTTTGAATTGAATGTTCATATCGATTTCTATGGACCACATAACTTGAATATGAACAGAATAAAATAACTCCTTTTGGAAGCATGTCAACCGTGAAAATTTATTTCTGTACTCGAAAAATAAACAAAATTCAATTAACTTTATAAGCCCGAATATTGAAGCTGAATTGATTATAAAATATTGTTCTCCAAGTATCCGTTGATTGAAATCAGAACTTCAACGGTGCAGTTTGAACTTTCATCATCAATAACTATACTTGTAGCTACTAAATCTAAATCAAGCATAATTCAAAATCAGCCCGTGGTGGAAACAAGTTGCATAAAATTATCATATGATATAGCGGAGAATCTTGTGAAACGTAGGCATTATTTATGGAAATTGAAAGAAGACGCTCGCTTTATTGCCCAGAAGAAGAGAAAGGTAGAGCACTATCATAAGCTTGTATTATCAGAATCGATCCTAAATAATTCAACAAAAATTAATCAAATTGCTAGTGGTAGCCGCATTCAAGCTACGTGCATCCATATTCCAGAGCACACTATAACATCAATATTCAATCGAGTTTTTCTAGAAGTAGATGGGACTGTCTTGCCAGTAGAAATTGTTGAATCAGTCATGTTTGACTTCATTTAAAAGTATAAATCCAAGTGTCATCTTACCACAATAATTAAGTTGCGTTATCAGCATTGGTTTTGCCTTTATACAAATTTTGAATCCGAATAATTGCGTAATCTATAGTTACTACTGCATGATACTTTCACAGGAATGGATACCTTAGATTTGCACAAGAAACACGGAAAAAAAGAACATAAAGTGTTATTATCAACAGAAAATGAAATATCTTTATTATTCTTAGAAGTTGTAATATTCTCAAGTCATGAAAAACAGCAAGAAGAATAATAAGTTAAGAAAATGAAAATAAGAGCAAATCTCAAGATTCAAGAGCAAGACTAGTATATAATCTTGTTAAAAATTGATCGGATTAGAAAATAGCAATATATTGAATGAATACGGTAGAACTCGAATACATTATTTGAGCTTCCGGATCCTGGAATGGAAGGTTTGGATTCTGATTCTAGATTTCAAATACGAGTAAATATCAAATCGAATAGGACAAATTCACTGATTCAATCAGTATTGGGGTAGAGCTCACGTTTTGCGCGTGACAGATTCGCAAACTTTGTAATATTTGAACCGGACATAATACGAACGTCCAAGACAGAAGTTTTGTAAGAAAATAAGATCAATCGTTCAGATGGTGCTAGGTTTATGAAGAGAGCAGATACGCAATCAAGGCCAGAAAAATTGTTTCAACTAATGATACACTAGATGATTGCATTTAAGTTAGACCTAACTATGAATATTCTGTAGTGAATTTTGCAGTTGAAAGAAGTAGAAAACTTCTTAATCACTATTCAATACAAATATTGCAGTGAATGTCCCCGGAAATGATTAAAAATGAACAATTTCTGTAACCACGACGCATAAAGTAACAGAATAATGGAAATTATTCATGGTTGAATATTAGCTCACAAGATTCTACATACGACAAATATGATAGCGCAATGCGCAAATTGCTGTAGAAAATGAGATGAGTTATCACATTAGGGGGATTTTAATATTTTGCAGGTGAATTGCGCAGGAACAACACCTATTGCAGAGATAATGACATGATTTTTTCAACTTCTATTGTTGATAAGACAAAGTTTTCACAACCATGTTCCACTCTTCCTACGAATAGTGATTAACAGTCTCAGGACAACAAGAATAATGTCAAGTAACGTAAATGTGTAGGGCATGGCTTGGTTCTAATGCTTTTTCAGTCACTATTCGCATTACTGTAGCTTGATTACTGTATTTAAGCCAAAGATCCAAGTTTCTTTTTGTAAGAGGTACATATATAGGCAGCGGATTAGAAAATGAGAAGAGCTTTAGTACTTATTATAAGGTTGGTTGTGTCAAATATATCTATGAAAAATTTAACTTACTGCAATGGTCTGCACTAATTAACATATAACACCGTTACCGTAGCTGTTGATTTTCTGTGGCTGACTCTGAAATTTCAAAACATGATATAAGACATACCAATGTATCAATTCTGTGCGAAGTCTTACAGAACTAATGTCAGCTCAATCAATGCGAATATGTTTATAAATTTATGGATTTATGAATTTATAAGACATATAGATTCACACAGAATAGCAACCTAAGTGTGTAATATGTGAAGAACATGTATTTTATGTCTCGAATTAACGCTTAAAGTTTAGCCTGGTTTATGTAGCCCTTAATGAACTTATCAATGAAGACATAATATTCTTAGATGACGCAATCTTCGTGTAAAATTGACTTCATGATAATTTGTAACAACATTGATAAAGAAAAATACCTATTCATTCCACAATACAAGTGGTAATTATAACTTCTGGGTGAATACCGGCGCTAAGATAATAATCGCTTCAATATCCACGATGAGGATTTGTTTAAAATGTCCACAGATTTGTCAAACTCTTCGTCTTTATTGTGGATTGGCTATGAATTTCCATACTGAATCTAAATGTTGAACTAAAAGCATTTCAAGCTTGAAATATCGTTCAACATCATTTGATATTTCATGTCTAAGTATTAGATTCATATGTTCGCTTTATTCAGCAATTTAAAAACATTAATTTCTGAGCGGAATTGTAATTAGGAATTATGAGCAGTTCGCATTTGGCGCTCCCGAAATCGTTCATCCTACTTATAAACAATGCAGGTAGCTGAACCGCAAAGCGCATTTCGTTTTAACAAGGGCTGTTTATTGTTTTAATTAATACAAGAAAAGTTATTCGTGCGTAAAGTACGCCACTTCTAGTACTGCAAATATTTCGCTTAAGAACATTTTAGTCTACAACAACAAAACATTAATTGCGAAACTTTGTATACTTTTTATTTTCTTTAGACACGTTTGCATATCTATGAGGAAAATTTCTATATATTTCCCAGGAGTAACGTAAATAACTCTCTAGGACAAAATCATCAACGTTTCATTATTCAACCATAACCCGATACCATCTAAACCTCTACAATCAAGCCAACAAAATTTTATTTCATCGTTGAATATTATCAGGGAAACAAATATTCTTTGTGCTTAGTATGTATTCAGTCTTATCACTTCGATTATTCGGAGTTGTATACATATTAACATAATACTTTTAGCCTAACTCCAACGCGGTACTATGTACTGTTTCAGTTTATATATTATTGATTATCTACTTTGTTCATGTTCAACTAATTGAAAATTCGAACAGTTCCACGAATAACATTCATTTTATTGTCATCAACACTACCTGAAACTATAAACTTCAATCAACTGAATATTTTATAATTCAAAACTTTGTGCAGTCCTTTTATAATGGGACCACAAGGCCATTTTTATATTATATATATATATATATACATATATATATATATACATATATATATATATATATATATATATATATATATATATATATATATATATATATATATATATATAATATTTGATATAAATGATATTCATACCACACTGGTTGCTAGTCGTTGATATGTAGGATCGCATAGAAATATGCTACATCCGTCTGACCCAAAAGAAAATACTTCGTGATACACGATACACCTCATAGCTTTCATAATTCGATACACGATATATATCAAGAGTTCCGATTCATAGAACTCATCGATATTTTCCAATTGGTACATCAATGAACAAAATACGCGATAGAGTTTCCCTTTGATTCGAGAATGAAGTGCCACAAGAAATATTTCCATCAAGGCTGTGCAATTACTTTGTGACAAATAGTTAATCAAATGATGAAGAATTCGGATATTGGAATGAATCCATATTCTCCTATTTTTAGTTACTGTTAACCAGCAACGATAATATAATCGATTGCATATTGAAGTGAATATATATTCTGTCAAAGATATTTGTCTTACCATTTTTCTTCAGAGCATATCAATATGAATTGATGTTTTCGTATATATCAATGCTTTTTTTATTTGTATGGGAAGGTATCTATACAATATCAGGGTACATTTTCTCGAGTAGGTTTTCGAAACATTCGTAACAAGAAGAAACTGTATTTATCCATATAGTCATCATTTTTGAATATTACTGTAATATGACTATATCAACCGCATGGAGTACATAACTAATTACATTATCAAGTTACAAAGTCTGAGCTTTGCAAACTCTGGAATAGATATCTGGAGAACCTTCAAGAGCGTTCGTCGCAAGGTCAGGCGTTATGATGGTGACCTGGCTACAAATAGCATTCATTCGATCTGGTGAACAAAGTTTTACTATTTATAGATGGCTGAAATAATCCATTAGCTGATTCTCATCCATTAAAAGTGAAAATTAAAGTGATTCAAGTTCTCCCCTTCTAACATCAAGATACTTTCAGTTTCCACCTCATCAGAATGTATTGCGTACTATGCTCACTGCATTCAATAAAAATATTATGAACATGATCGCCAAGATACATGGAGCTGACATCCACTGAGTTGTCAACATTGTGAGCTGATGCGTGAATAGGAACAACAATGCCAAATAGTGACAGGTCATTAAGTAAAGGAGAGTAACAGAAATAAAAAATCAAAATACGTATCTTAGACTGAAATTTCTGACTAGAAAACCTAGCTTACTTAGTACTTATTCACGAATCATGTTCTCTTTAAAGGTTATAGGACCTCAGATTTCATTATAAACAATCTCTCATATACCTTGTCTTATCCTTTATACTTTTCGAACCTTAGAGTAAGCTTTCTATTTGCGATATTCAGGAAAACAACTAGGAATATAAATTACAAAACTTCATTAGTCTCTAACAATGGATCTCGTGAAATAACATAAGATCCATCGATTGATTCCACTCCACCTCAAAAAAAAAAAAAAAACACTTGGTTGTCGTTACGGTCGATAATGATTCAGTGAACCAAAATACCCGAAGTGGAATGTAAATTATATAAGATAAATCAATAGCCCCCTATCCTGGATATAGTCCTTGATTAGCTCGAGGATTTTTCCAGGTCGACATAATTGTTTGAACGTAGTTTTGTGTAACTTTAATCCTATCAGCCAGCTTCATATAAATTAAAAAGTTAGTCATAGCTCTGCACCACAGGGATGGATTTGAAAACTTATTATCATTATAATATATGTATATCTCACATATGAAACCATGTCATTCCCTGCTCATGTTTTTTAATTATTTTGCTCGTCTAAACGATAAGTACCGAAATGCAAATGAAGTTTATGAACTTACGAACTAGAAGTAAGATAGTGGAAACTCCATGCTTCGTCATCGACCATATTCTGGTCAGTACAGTATGTGCGAGTCATATCTCATCAAAGGATAAACCAATACCTTATGAATACACGGAGTTCCACAGATGAGATCCCCACAGGAAGTTGTCTAGTTTGCCGACCTATTACTTACTAACATCGGGATGCTATGAATATCATATAATATGCTGGGGACTGATCCTGTTGCATGTACTCGATGCTGTCGCTCTTCATGCCCGCTAAACAAACGATAACTTTCGACTAGTGTCAAACTTTGTACGCGTTTATTTCATCTCATACATTTTTACTGAACACTAAGAAAGCATTTGCTGCATATAGTGCAGGCCGTGATGCCAAAAAGCAATTCCATGCTGTAAATTAATTAGGTTATATATTCCAGGATATCTACCGCGATTAATTGTTAATTGTTAATAAATGTTAATTTCAGATAACTCTTTCAATTGATGGCTAATATGAGTGATCTTAGAAATTCCTCTCGACCACAGTGATACATCTTATTTTACCGACTATAATATCTGTTCTCATCTTGTGGAACCCTTATATTGGATGAAAGTCGAAGGCTTAAGGATTATTATCTCTTTGAAGTTCTCATAGACATAGTTGTCATATTCGCTCATTGAAATACTGTTGAATAAATACCGTGTTTTTCCCATAAGAGACTGGTACCAGATTTTATTCTAATGATAATTTCTCAATTATTTCAATGTACTGTGTATAATAGTTACAAGAAAATTAATGCTTGTCGTTAGATCCAGATCACTCCAACTCACGTGTAGATTATTCCACATACAATTTCTATTTGCTTATTTTTTCCATATGATGTTAATAATGGAAAGTAATAAGTTTTATTGTTCAATATCCATCAAATTCATGAATTTTGTGTTATTAGTGGTATTTTGTGACAATTCGTCGATAAAATCTCAAATATCCATTATGTAGAGAATGAAAATATCCTTGATATCAACATAGCAATAGAAGTGGAAGTTTTACGCTAATAGCCGCCGTGAAAATAAAATGAGCGTAATCACATATCGTGACAAAAATAATTAATTAATAGGACGTGTCTATGTCCGGCCTCCGGCCATTTTGAATACATCATTTGATATTCTATATTCAATATTCAAAATGTGTAACATAGTCTGGCTGCTTTCATGGAGAAACAAAAGAAGTGATATGGCTCCATGTGTACATAGCGCTAGCACGATAAGATCTTGCATTATTTATCACCCAGGATTAAATTATTGTCTGCACGTTGATGTCCCGTACCATAAATTAGCCCTTCCCTGCCGTCGTGTCGACTCGAGTTGGTGTGCGTACCTCTTCACGAGGAAACGACAACGCTGTAGCTTTTAACCATTCTGCAGTATATTTTATTCTGCTTTGCAAGAGTCATACGTTTGTCAATGAGGACCAGTAGAACAATAAAGTACACATTTTCAAATGTACTATACTCTGTAATCATGTAGATGATGAATGTCAATGTGAAATTGTTTCCAGTGCACTAAATTATTGCCTTCAGGACTGATTCAATAAACGAACATAATCAGGAGCATTACTCGCAATTCTTATACTAAAATTAAGTTGCAGTGCGAAGCGCAATATGGAGGTGGATTTTCAACTGCCCTATAATCTACCGAATGCACTCTAGGTGTCTGTCGTACCCATAACGGGTAGAGAGTGTAAGTTCCTCCTGAACTCATTTCTATTAGCCTGGCATGTAGTTATTTGAAATTCAATCGTTCACACATATCAATGGTGCTGTAGGATGTCGAAATAAATCGATAGTTCGATGTGGATCTCAGAAAGGAAGAATGGGTCAATCTGCAGAAAGACTTATTTCAAAGTACTCCTACTCTCTCAGTTTGACTTCAAATATATTCCAACTCAGATGTGAGAGCCGTGAGCCTGAATATCCAGATTTTGGAACATAAGACTAACACTCCAACAAGAATATGTATTCGGGCGTCAATAACAGATCGCTTGGTTCTCATGGGGTCTATATGATCTTTTCTCCATGAATTCAGTACAAACGCAGAGAAGAGAACTATTAAACCCACCAAAAAGATGTTCAGCGAACATTTAATTTATTGTCCTCCTGTTCCACGAGAATTATCATCTTGATGTTGAAACAATCTGAGTTTCAACCAACTTCCTTTATTATCTTATCATATTTTGTTGTATAGACAAACAATGAACAAGTCTGAAATATTCTAAGGAATTTTTCTGAAGCATTTGCCATAAATCATAGCACAATTAATGTTTAAGTTGTCAATGGGTGACTATTAATTATGTCTACCAAATTAACATACATATATGGTAATCAATTCCATGATCACTGAACTATCGGACACTGACCTCCAATAATTAATGTCAATATCATATTGATCACAACAGAAGATGAACTCGAAACGCAATTTACTTTTTTTATATTTGAAAACAGACGATAGTATTTTCCATTTCAATTTTGAATGAGAATTATAGCTCTTTGTACTTATCAAGATCCGAATAACTATTTCAGTTGACACCATGTAAAGTCAGTAAAATATGCATTTTTGTGACTGTCGGTAGCAATTTTTTATTATTGCACACGAATTTTTCATCTTATTTCAACGTTTTGCGATATAAGTAGCCTTTTTCTACAAAACTATCTATCTTCTTTCCACTAATTCACCTTAACTACTAAATATATTGTGGAAAATTATGAGGTAGGGATTTTCAGTTCATAACACAGGTGATTATATCCTTATTATAATGTAATTAATTTCACGAGAGCGTAATTTTTCATCCGTATAATTTTCATTCTTTTCACATGACCATTTGTGCAGATGCTTTTAACATTTTGAAGCCGTGTTCTTTGAGCTCCAACATCATAACTCGTTTATGAGTTACTTAGATAGTTGAAGTTTCCTAGGATTCAATTCAAATGTTCAGACAAAATATATCTCAGTTGATTCCTAATTCAATACATTCAGTATTCTTGTTAACAAAAATTGGGTTAAGTGAAAACAACAGAAACAGTTGCAAATCTGGGTAACAGTTTCATAGTTTCTGAGCAAATTTCAAAATATAAAACACGTGAGTGCATAAAAAGTGAAAAATGATGGATTCTTACAGTAATTCCATTGTATGAATCATCAATTTCCAATATACGAGATGGTATCAGATAGTCCCCGGACTAGCTAACTTGCCAACTGATGGCACTTTCTACTGTGAGAACGCTTAATATATTTGACAAATTTTCCAATGTGAGAACGCTAGATATATTTGTCAGAATATGAGGCAAATTGCGTTTATATGCACCACTAGAATGCCTACAATAGCCAAAGAGTATGGAATTAGGATGTATCTGAGCTCGCTGATTGAATCTGAGTTTTCAGGAATCTATTAGATGATATGGATGATGAAAGCTGTGGAAAACCAGTATGGGAACGCCGTTCCCACGCGTTCCCGTTTCACTACACCACTGTGTATTAATAATCTGTTACCCTCACAAAGCAATTTGATCGGTTTGCTTATTGTATCAATTCTGGGAGTTTCATAGTACGTATTTTTGTTTCAATATATCTGCGATTGTATCATGAACAAAACGTTAAGGCGAAGAGCAAACGTTGAATTTTGTGCTAAACTTGAGAAATCGTCAACACAAACAGTAAACAAGCTTCGGAAGCTTTATAGCGCGCAAAGGTTCGGATTCTGCATGGTAACATAGTGCTATTTCATCTAGCACTTCTTTTCACTCAACACAAAATATCGTCCCCGTCCGCCTTATTTGCTTGATCTGGCTCCATCGAACTTTTTTCTTTCCCTGAAGATCACAATGAAGTTCAAATAACGCCGTTTTGTCACTGAAGTTTCCGAGAATAACTGGAGTGATATGCATGATGTTTGACTGTTTTCACTACTATATTTCAAGAAATATTTTGTCCTAGAATTGGCTGTTAAATATTTATTATGGGATAATTTGTTCTTGCATGCTCATCGCGTCGAGTTTAGTAGTATGTAGTTGATATTTTTGTAGAGTTATTTCTGATGGATGATGAGTCAGTCAGATCAAAAAGTCGAATAGCATAGAAGCTCTAAAACGTTCCGAGCATGTTTACAAAGAAATGGTTATCATGTCGTTAATAAAATTGCGTGAGACGGAACAAGAGGCTACCGAAGAGAAGAAGCATCGACCCTCTGAAATTGTATATAATGTGCTATATTTATCTTTTCCGTGAAGCATGATACTTATGAATTCATCATTCGGTGTCTCCATTTAAGATTTGATGGTTTTAAGTGAAAATTGAGAATAATATCGTCCTCTCATTATTATTATAATGATGCTTACTGTGCAATTGCTATTGAGGACAAAAAAATCCACACCTTTAACACTGAATAGTGAATAATGTGCAGACTTTGATCATATAAGGAATGCATTCATACTGCAACTGTTATATTTCAATCACTTGGAAAACAATTTTTCATAGCCAACATCACTTGTATTGTACTTCCACATTATTCTCATATCAAGTTGAAAAATGATTAATCTTTCCACTTCTTATTTTATTCATACCGTAACAATTCTATTTCATTTTCTTCGCGCATTTCAAGTGGTTCAAATATAATACAACCTATAATTACTAGCAAGTGAAACAAGAAACTGTATTTGCTTACACATTGCTTCAAGCCAAGATATATTTTTAAATCATAATTTCTTCCGTAACGTGCATATGGTAACAAAAGAAAATTAAGTTCCTTGACATACGACAAAATATACTGAAGTATATGTAAAGTTAAAGGAAAATATGCTGTGATCAGTGGCAAGCAAATTGATTAACGACTCCTTTTCTGTAACGTATGGGAACGATAATATTGCTGAATGATCCAACGTAAACACGTTTCAGAATTCAGTTCCCCTGAGAATTCTTGCAACACATAAAGCCATGTCATGATGATGTGTCTCAATAGACTCAAATAATAACAAATGAAAAATGGAACTCCCAACAAAGAAGCTACACTGTGGGTTAGAACAATAGTAACAATGAGATTCTAGAGGAATCTGCGTTACTCTAGGAAGCGATCACTGATGCAACCAGATATAATTGAGAATATTGGCAGAAACTGGACAAACGAGGGAAAAGATGCTAATATAGATAATACACTCTCATTGAATAAGATTCGGAGAATCATTCTCAGAAGCATGTATTGAACAATACAAATCGTAGTGAAGCTAGATAAAGTAAGCAGAACAGGAATTCATATACTTACAGTATAGATATACTATGCAGATGCATACGTTCTACTTTTCTGACAATATTAGATGAATATTAATAAAGCTTGTACGATTTAGATCCGGTAGACGTGATATACATGAAAATATTCTGATGAACATCAACCAAACTTTATGATATAAGGAAACAGAGAGCGATTATAAATATTGCAAAAAATATAGACATCTATCTCATCTGGAGAAAAAGGACCTCATATAATGTGAGTAATAAATTAAGAAGCTAATTCTTACCTACTTGCAATTCTTAGACGCTGCAGTCATAGCCAAAGTAGGAACTTTCACAGACAGAGAGAGAAAAAGAGGAAAACGGGCAAGGCTACGACGCGTCATTAGGATGATTGATTACGCAGTTAAATCTCGCTTGCAGAGAAACAGAACAGATCGTCATTCGTAACACAAGAAACTTCACAAGATGGGAAAACCTATCTTATATGAAAAAACAATTCGAGAAGTTTGCGACTTTAGAACGACAATTATTTCACGGACCTCAAGTTTCAGTCCCTGCGGAAACCACATCGCACAGCCACACCAGGAAGATAACATGTCTTTGTGAACACCAATACAATGCTTCCACTTTTTTGTTAAACTTTAGCGGTGACTACTGCGTAATGTGTTTATCAAAATTTGCTCTCTGATATAAGATCAAAGTAAAAGACGGCCATCTCGCAACCTTAAACTAATTATGAATGGAGGATTCTTACCATTATTCCTTTGTAATTAATTCTTTTATCGTACCAGTCCTAGCTTCATAAATAATACCAAATAATGTGAGACAGAAGTTTACTAGCATTGTGACCACTATGACCACAAGCTGTTATGCTTTATTCGCTTCTAGATGAAATAAGTACATCAACAATTCTCATGAGAATTTCAACATAGTTTTGGATCGATCAAACTTCGTACAGATAATACTAATATATTACCATTTTGATTCCACTAACTTTATATAATAATACAATCATGTTGTTCATTATTTCAAGAAGAAGTTAATAGCCTTCATGAAAACTTTCGTCATTATTCTCAACTTTCAGAAAAACAACACTCCAAAAACATCTATTTGAGAATAAATAATGCTACTTCATCCAGACATTATGTAGATACTTGATGGACTGAGCTGAAAGTGAGAATCCATTCTCAATTCTTACAAATTGTACAAACTGAAGATTTTTCTGGAGCTGTGACTCTTCAAAAAGTGGAGATATTCGCTACAAGAATGCTTTTCTTCGTGACCAATTACGTATTTCTTCATCAATTTTCATTGACCAGAAAAAAAACATCCGTGTTCATTTTTCAAACCATGTTATATCATAAGTGGGCTCATAACAACATACTTGTAATTGTACTGAAAAATTATCCCTGCTGTAAGTATATCGTTCATAAACGATTCAGAAATACATCTTGTACACAAATTACATATTATTATCTGAAAAATGTGTAACATTAGTCATGAGAGAAACACATATATTGAGTCAATATTCTTATAATAATCTAAGAAGTGAGGTGCAAGCTTCTAATAGGGGCTCTTTCTTGAAATAACTACATGCAAAACTGCGCATGCGGTCACTATGACCATTTTCTCGAGTCAATTCTCGAACTAAGGATATGAAAATCTTGTGCGGTAGCTGACTTGCCTATTTGAAAATTTGTTCCATTAATGGAATAATAAATAGAAAATTAGGGCAAAATTATTTCATTAATGCAATATGATATGTTGAAAAAAGTCGAAGATGGCTATTTAGTAGTTCATTCCGAAGAGTTGACATATATGTTAGATATATCACAGCCATTTTACTATCAAAATGAGGGTAATATGAATTTAATATCCAACCATCACCCAAAGCAATACGAAAAATTGCTGTGTTATTGATGTAAGTAAATATTATGGATGCTATGACTGATACGTCGATAATTCTTCATCTCTTGAATAATTATTAAATCGAAAAATCCATCAAATACATCACATATAGATATAGAATTTTGATCAGGTTTTAGCATAGATTTCGACGTTTTCTTCGACATTTTTTGCGCTTCTCCAAATGGAGTCATATTTTTTTTCAATTTACCTACTTTTAGCATTGATTTTAATTCAGTAGATAATATGTCTCTCAAAAAAGTATGCTTTGACAGTGGAAAAAGATGTATTTCAAGCCACGTTTGTTCGCTGGTAAGTGCGTTGGCTTACAACCAGCGTTTGAGTACGGAAAATGGAAATAAAGTTACGCAGTCTTTCCAAGAATACGTCTTCTTAAAATGATGTGAACCATATACAATGTTATTGTGCGTTTCTTTGTATACATTGAAAGTTAAATACGACTTTAAGAGGCCGATTTTAGAAGAAAGTCATGAACAAATTTAATTTTGATTGAATATTCACCGCAAAATCAGTGAATGATACACTCCATAACATAATTTCTCTAGTCTGAATGCTATGAACATTGCAATTCGAGAGTTACATTTCTCTCAATTTATTATGTATCATAAAAATCTTGCTTTGATAGATTCACTTGGTGATCAATTGGATAAAACTTAATCAAAGTATTATTTTGTTGCGTTATCACGAAAGTGGATATCTGAAGCCTCTTTGTCTGCATTATTTGTTAATTACGGACCTAACCGAGTTCTGCTATAACGTATGCCTCGTGGGACATGGAAGAATTCAGTTGAATACGAGATGGCCGTTGGGAATTTTCTGTACCTGAGTTACTAACAAACTATTAATTGAATTTTTCATTTTCAGACATTTTATACGCCCTTTTTTTTACAATTACACAGAATTTTTACGAGAATTTTAAATTGAGTTACGTTTTTCCGCTGTGATACGTTGTTCACTGGCGATACCACTAATCAAATATGGGATAATTATCGAAGACATGCGAAGAATCGGCCCAAATATTACCTGATTTTGCTATTTCATCGACATTCGAACATTCTCGAACAATTTGTGCGTCAATCTAAAGAAAAATGGGAATAACAGTTGTTTTATTTTCATATGTTGAGTGCTTCTATCTTGAGTTTCACATAAATACCAAATGAAGTAAGCCAGATGTTTGAGACCTAAATTGATCTTATTTACCTAGTAGTTCGGTATCCAGCAAGGTATAATTTTTTCCGTCGTTGAGATCCTTGATTCATCCTCAGAACTTTTAAAATATTGTCTACTCGAAAAAAAAGCACAGAAAAAATCATATCAATTTTTTTTGGTATAAATATAATTCTAGAGTGATTCCTCGTAAAAGCACCTTTATTGGAGTCAGTACTAATTGCCTGATACTTCAATGCTCTGTGCGTGCTTATTCGGCATTTCAGACGATCACAGTGACTAATGGATGAGAACTTTGATTTATGAACAGTTCGGTCGTACTTTTCTGATGACCCTGTATACATAGCAAAGTGAAAGGAAAACTAATTCTTCAAGAATACCTATTTATGTTCTTTGTGAATAACATAAACAAGATCTCTCAATTAGAGGAACTATAGATAAGTATAACATAGACAAGCTATCTACAAACAAAAACATGATTGTCTTACAAAGTTTCAAATATCTACAAAGTGAACTCCATGAGGAAAAGTCCAAAGAAACATACAGCTCTCGGTTCATGTTTATCAATTGTGCTCGATTCAAAGCTGCCGCTGTTATTCTTTTTTCTCAAGAAGCTCAATTCATATTGAAGCATTCACATTTATCATAATGTAAATATGGCTGTAAGCTACTATTGATTAGACACCAAACTGCACGATTATTATTATGCCTTCAAGGTCATTGATGGATCACTCAAATTTAACTACATCATTAATTCAGTTGTTGGCACATTATATGGATCGAAATTCAAACTATTCATATTCAGTTATAAGACGAATGATTGGGCCACAAAACCACGGACTCGAGATGTCTAAAGAATGAAGATATTGGGTTTATTAATTGAAGTATCCCAATTATTAGCAGTCTCGTTTCAAGCTGCGAAGATATTCTCATACATTATTTGTCTTGAAATCATTTCCATTTCAAATCAATGTAAATATTTTATAACTTATGAGTTAAAGCTTCAAATTAGTATTTATATTCATATTCACATATTCAATTGGAGTATAGAAGAGTCAATTAGATTCTAGTAGGAAGTACTTATGGTTTAAGCTGTCCACTCTCATTAATCGCACTTTAATTCAAGGAGACCATACAACATATTAAGATAGTGATCATCTCTGTTTTTTTCTCTTCGAAGTGCCATTGCGGTCAAAAATTATCGAAGATTTGGCGGAGTATATTCTGGTAAAAATATTGAAGAGAAAATATGGTTGGATAACGAGCGAAACAAACCAATTTTACATGTTCGTGTTAAATTAAATTACAAATGTGTCATGCCATGCAAGAATATAGTTGCTAGTAGTTGCCACGGTGCCGACTAGAACGAAGCATAACTTATAGAAATATTAATTCCATACACATGCAGCTGAATGATTATTTTCCGCTCGTCTATAAACTGACTCAACCACGAAAGTGGAATAAATTCATTACGCTCAATACATAGACATTAATCGGAAAGTCATTAAAATTTACTCCTACAAATATAACCGTACCTGTAGAAAACATTATCAATCAACGGATATCGGAAGCTTTCAATAATTAATATCTAACACAAAGGAAAACTGACAAGTACTCATTCATACAGACATTTTTATATTTTAAACTTGGATCATCTCTTATTTTTCTCTTGAATATGTAAGTATTTATTCAAGTTGAGCCTGAGCTCATGGTACAGTACTAGCTGTATAAACCAAACTAGTAATTTCATGTGAAGTTCTTGCTGTTTACTCTCTTATTTCCTTATCAGCACTATATGACTATTTCCAGAGTAGTAGCTATGGCCTGATAGCGAAGACACGTATTAAGGGCGCAATCAGCTGAATGATGATTCATAATAAATAAAAGCATTTTCATATGTGTATTAAACCATTGAGAGAGGCCATAGCTACGATACTGGCTATTTCTGAGCATATTCAAGAAAATTTCAATCCAGATGGATTATTCGAACACTATACAAATGAACATACAATGACCATGGTATTAGCTTCATGATAAGGCGTACATCCTTACTGGAATTGCATAATAATTAACTAATGTACTTGTTCTCTTGAAACCAACTGCACAAAAGCTTCGTTATGAATTGTTGAGTTGGTTTTCATTGCAGTTTCATTATACGTAGAGCTGCATTGGATACCAGGCAGTATTTATTTTAATCAAGGATCGTTTTGCTTAGTGAAAACCCTGAGATCAGAATTGAATCGAACTGCTGAGTATTACGTGGAACTAAATGCAACATTTGGTGGATGTTCAAATGTATCTTTCTGTCTGAAAGTTATCACGTGATATTTTATTCTCTCCATACCAGTTTGGTATAGTTAACATCTTGACGTTAAAAAAACGCAGATTCACGTCAAATATTGTCTTGTAGATTTGAGTATAGTGAAGATTCATCAGAATGGCCAAGAACCAATTTCTTGAATAGTTTCAGCGAAGACAGGGATTGAAGAATAATACTTGCTTATTAAAGTGAATACCACCTGATGAATGAGTAGCTGAGATAACACCAATAGATAATTGATCTGAAAATATGTTTTTGCTAAGCTTTAGATGCTGCCTATGCAGTACAAAATAATTGCTCTTCCCAATTTTCTTCAGTTTTGAGTTCATACAGCAAAACTTTCTAATCACATTCATCAAATTACTTCAACGGGTGAATATTGTATGATTTTGAATAGAAAAGTGAAGAAATCGATCTCATCATTTGCTGCAGTCTTTTTTAGTAGTTAACGGAGTCAAGCATGCAGTTTTTATGAGAAAAGAAACTTTTGTGTCCTATATTACAGCATGTTTGCAAACTGTATTATGCTGAATACTTTATTCCATGATCATATAGCTATTTGTAGTGAGTCTTTATAAAACTTAGATCTATCTACAAGTAAGTATGAATCACTGCAATCCGCTCCTTATCATGGGGAGTAGCTGTAATTGTGATATTCAAATTTGGTACTAGTGTTTTATACGTGTGTTTTCCGTACTTAATTTATCCACATGTTTATATCTACTGTTTTGTTATAAATAATTTGAAATACGTTTTACAATATTGTCTAATCAAGTTGTGGGGACCACAATCAACTGTTTCTCATTATATTCTGTTCCAAACTCAGTAGCGAAAGATTTGATCAAAATTTTGTTTCAAGCTCTCGTCATATCAATCGAAAATAGGAGTCGTGGTGAGAACTGTAATGAACTGAAGGAATAAATGACTCCATGTAATACTGATTCATCTGTTGAAGGAAGTCAGATGGGCGTGGAATGAATAGTTGGGAGAGAGATTGTTTCCGGCACTTTGCCACCTATTGTTTCAGTATTTAGTCTAGAAACTGAATGCAATCAGTTTCCGAATAGCTGCATAAAGCAAACGTAGCATCCTTGAATATCAAATCAATATATTATTCGAAGTTGAAAATTTCCGTATGAAATAATGGAGAATATCGTTTTGTATATCTCTGTCGGATCCAAGCTTTTAAAAAATCCGTTTTTAGTGCATATAAGACTGTGCACATAGCTATTTTACATCCAAGTGACATACTGACATTCTGTGATTTGTATAATATCCCACTTGCAATACAAGATGCTTTGAAAGCACGAACATCACAGATATAGTCATGAAAAAAAAGATGGAAATTGAGGAATAGGGAACAAACGCGTATTTATTGCCTCAATGTCACGCATACGTTGGCTCTTTCAAGCATAAGATCATCAAAAGGAAGAAATACAAGAAAAATATCCCAAGCATAGATCAACTCCATGATTAAGACCTAGTCACGATATGCGAAGATCACAGGTGCAGAGCTAGGCTCAGAATGAATGTAAGAAGAGATCTACAAGGCTCTTACTATTGTACTCATGGTTATCAACCATTAGTGCCTCCCACTCAACACTAATAGTTTTTAAAGCCGGTCGTGTACTTCGGAAAATGGAAAGGCTTTGTAGGTGACGCCACACAAATCTCAAGGGTAGTAATTAGGTAAAACAACCGCATTTAATTAATGAAAATACATCAGTATGAATATGCATAATTAATATTCATGAGAATATGAAGTCGATTGTGGAAATACTTCATAAGTCTACCACAAAACAATGCCTGTATAGTTCCTTTCCAATAAATACTTTCAAGAGACATGTCGTTCACTGAGAAATGCCAAAAAGTTTGACATCAGGAATTTAATATTGACCAGCATACTCATAAATCGATCTGCACCAGAATGAATTCAAAGTTAATATTCTTGCAGCATTTATTAGTAGAAAAGTTTTAATCAGTAATTGAAATTGCCGTGATTCACTTTCATATTTCATTATCTCAAATTTTCAATCCGACGAAGAATTTCTAATTAACTTGAGATGACATCGATAATCTTGCTGGAAATGAAAACAGTCCATTCTGCCATTCTTACTGCCAGTGATGAACTGTGGGCTTAGATCACACCTGGGCTACATGTACGTCAACGATCGATCACCTATTTAAGGATCAGTCTGTTGGGTTCTTACAAATATACACCCATATTTCATACTCCTATGCTGCATTTGACAACTACTGTTTGGTGTTAAATACAGGAATTTGGTTTTTTTCATGATATATGAAGACTAATTGAATTTAACGACTTATTGATTGTCAATTTGATTTGAGTAGATGGTATTTTTGTACCAACTGAGTGAATGTCTAGGCCCTAAGAATGCCGTCTCAATTCGAGAGGGTGGAAAGGCACACTTTCGTAGCAATTGAAACTAAACTGAACAACTGCACTAAATTGTATTATTTATAGCCCGAATATACCTCATCCTGCAGGTAAATTCCTATTACTAATGCATCCACTCAAAATATTCCGTGAGACTTCGAGTGTGCACTAATATTATTCGGGTTCAATTAAAAGTGTTACGCATACGTAGTTAATTCTCGCATCCTAGTTGAAACTCAACCCCGAATCCCTTAATGGATTTAAAAGCACTGCTTTAAGCCAAATTAATCTCGATTCGACGAGAACTTGTCACCAAATTAATAAAGTACCAACACAATAAAATGTCGAGAATAATTTGATATTGACAGTCGGTACCGCATATCATATTTTCTCGTGCGTAATTGCGTAGCACACAAAGTTCACAGTCGCAGCACGTTTTAGAATTGTTTTCTGAAACGCTTTGCAAATATTGTTTTACAAAGGGTATATCTGAACCTTTGGAATCAAAACAACAAGAATTTGAAGAGCAAGAGGATACACACGATATTAAATGCCACACAATTCCTGTAGTTGACAATATTTGTTGCAGAAGATTAAATTCTTCGTTCTGATTTGAATTCTATTATGAAATTTTCTGAAAGGAACTATAAGAACAGGTGTAAATTCTATGTTTGAGAGGAATGGAAGTACTAGATTGTTTATTGAATAAAAAAAATGTTACTTGATTTCTCCGGAATAATTAATCTATTCGTAACAACTAATCGTTACATTTACTTATTTATACGCAATTTAATCTTGATATATTAGGTTCTTCTCTGTTGTCGCCAGAAATTTTTAATTGTTTTAGTATCATATTTATCTAGTATTTCAACGATTTTATCTGTAATCTTCACAATATGGTCAAAGTGATGCTATCTAGGATTAGAAATAGGATAAATATTGTGAATGAACAACTGAATATATCTTATTCACCACTGTTTATTGATATGTAGATGAAAAAATCAGAAGTGCCTCCAGTAATCTAAGATTTTACGAATGAATGGAACTGCTGCTACAAATAAAAAATTGTGGAAAAATCAAGTAATTTATTATTCATATATCAAAAATTGTTCCATCAAGTGCCTACTAACAAATCTCTCTTAATCACCAAATTATTTGTCCGACATTGATTCACCTTCGCCGCAAAATTAATTGGAAATATCATTTACTTTTAATACAGCGATGGAGTACCTACACAATCAGAATAAAATAACTGTAAAATAGGTTACACTCCGTGGGAGATCATGTTTTCAATAAATATGCATTATTGGGAATAAGTTCTGTATGAAAATAATTGAAAACATAACAACACAACAGCAAAGTGCTGTCCATTTTAAAAGTGAAATAAATATATACATATTCACTTGAAAAGTTGTGATTCAGATTATTTGTTCACAGAACTTATTCCTAATAGAACATATTTATTGAAAATGAGTTCTGTAAGGTTTTCCCTTTATCAGGTTTATATATCTATGCAGTTTTACCAAGTCATTTCTCTTCTTGTAAGCAGCTAATAGTCCTCCAATCAATTGAATGGTCGTAGAGGAATGTGCTACAAACATTGTTATGTTCAATGGAAGATTTGAATTCATATCCCATTTAGAGAACAACTTTAATCTAGGTCTGGACTCTTTTCTGATTTCCTATGCTTATACAAAAAAAGGGATGTGAATATGGAATATAAAATCAAATACTCCGTTCCACTCTCTCAATCATGAATAACATGTAGAGCAAATGACAGATTACTATGTCTCTTCTGTGATGATGTGTTCTCCTAGCAATATATTTGAAAGCATAAGTGAAGGGCATAGAAGAAATTTACCTCAGTATTCAAAAAGTGATGTGACATTTCCGGCCTTCTTCACTATGAAAAAAAATTACTTATCACCCTGATTTGAGCAGTAACTCTTCTCACACGCAATACAATCTATTTTGTTACATCAGATAGAACATAAATTAACGTTTGAAACAGCTTTTCTATATTGAAGCGTATAAAGCACGGATGAATGAGCATAAGGTTTGTAAATTGAAAAGAATGCTACAAGAATTGAGCAATAAAACTAACTTGAAACTGAAATTGATGTAGAGCAATATTATCTTCGGGACGCAAAATCATTCGTGTAGCAAAACTAGTAAAATATGGACAAGAAGTGTATACAAAGCAAGAAACAAGTCGCAGAAAATACTTACGCTAAGAGCCGAGTGCATTAACTGGAATACTATTGCCGTCGCTACAGCACTCGGAGCATGATGCGCGGAACTGGTGGAAAAATCATACGGCAAACTAAAAGGTTTCGTGCATAGGTCCCGTTGCTTGATTTCAAACTGATTGAAGTTTCTCTCAGTCTGCTTCTTTTGGTTATTCAGTTACAAACTTTGTGATACGGATGACGAAATAGGATGTCAATTCCAAACACATAATCAACTTGTGTTGATGTTGCTGTTTCTCCTGCTGCAAATACATAGAACCGCGAAATGTCACGCGTGCAGAATGCGGCTTTTGGATTTCAAATCCGTCGGCACGTCCACAACAACTAAATACCCAATTCAACTAACTAACGAACTACCGGTTTAGGACGGACGCTCGACGCTTACCGTCTCACGTGAAATATTTCTTGTTACACTTTCTTCCAAATCACTTTTTGTTCCAGAAAATAGTTCTAAACTCAATTTACTTCTCTGAATCATAATAAAAGAATGATGGAATAGTACCGAAGAGGTAATCTAGGACAGTAACATCAGGACCACGACCACAATCTTTAAAACGTGGAATTCATCATTGATATTTCTGGGCCCTTCAGATTCAACATGATTTGATACACTCTTCATTATGCATTAGAAATACCTTCCCATTAGCTCAGCACAAATACCTCGACATTTTGTTTATATACCTAATTTTCAAGAACCAATTCCGATCTTGTTATCATAACACATGTTTCTTCGTGTATTAAGTAGTATATTGCTTAAGCACACATGTCTTGTAGTTCAAAAGATATCGCAACTTGAATAATAACATTTGAACGTGATGCACAATTTTCTGTTTTGTTAGGGGGGGGGGGGGGGGGCTTACAATTGGCCTAAAAGATAAAATGTATTCTACGTTAACAAGCTGAGAAACAGCGATTCCTGCAAGAATTGAGACTTCACTAAATATCATTCTCGAAAAGTTTGATCGATTCTGATGTAAATACCTCTAAAAACCGGATAGATTCAAGAATACCCTAGAATTTCAAAATTAGTTCACTATGGTTCTGCAGAAAACAACTATGTATCCGAGTTCTGTTTTTGTTTTATTGAATGGAATCAGTATGCAAGTTTGTCACCCACATGCATAAGTATCGTTCGTATCTTCACTCATAACCAACCTAAATCAAGATTTTAATCAGCTTTGAATAATAATCTTGAAATCGATTGACACAGCAACTAGCATATCATCTATAATATAATTAATCTGTGAGAAGTTTTCTTGGTGTAAGCGCATCACGCAGAAAGAATTCGAGTCATCATACAGATTGTATTCTATTCCAGGAAATCAAATGGCCCTTACAATAGATGGATAGAGTCATTTTGTTTCTATGCTAATCATAGAGATATCCCTGCCGCTGCAGTATCAGCGTTACTGTGGAAATTATACGAGAGCGGAATACTTTTTTCTTCATATCATTGATGCGATGAATGATTAAATACATAAATATACAAGGCTAGAACAATTGAAAATCCGAGTAGCAGGATTATTTCAGGTGGCAGTCCATTCACGCTATGAAAACTGTTTCAATGAGTTCAAACTTCGAGTAAGGCATGTTTGTTGATTCAAAAATTGAGATTTCATCTCGTGAACATAAAGAAAATGAATCAGTCATCGCTATCTCGACTCGAACTTGTTCCTGATTTGCCTGGAGTACTATAAGGGCCTCATCAGACTGAAATGGTGTATTTCTTAGTAAGATGAACCTGATTATTCCCATATCGAGATAGAATCAGAATAACTTTGTGCTATAAGAAGTGAATTGTAATGAGATCATTTGGACAGACCCGACTTAGGTTCTTATAATCCACTAGGAGAAGCAAAAGGCTGCTACAAATGCTCGCCGCCTGATCCGATTCTTGGCGATGGCTTTTACTTCATCCTATATTTTACCAGTTTTCTTTATTCCATTTCTTGTGGATCGTCCCCAGTAATCAGGAGTTTTCCTACTTTTCTCTTCTCCTAAGGATTTTAGTCTAGCGCTTTCGGAGCTCTCCTTAGGGTAGTCTTATGCGAAAGCTATTTGTTTTTGATCTGGTCATCCCATTCAAAAGTTTCTTACTCTTTTTGGAAGAGTTTTCTGTTCTCATCTAGTAGTCCTGAATAAATTATTCTGAATGTTATAATGAGCTATCCGTTTTTCATTTGGTTATATTGATGGAGTTGAGCTTAGGTGCTTTCTAGAATAAATGGAGGGTTATTCATTATTTATTTGATTATCCATTTCAGAACCAATTGACGATCTTCTTAAGCTGAGCTTTGAGACAGTTACAAGTTTTTCATCAAGTTATCCTATTCAAGACCGAATGAAGTAGCTTCTAATTTAACTTCCATGGAAAGAGTTACAGCGAGTAATGTCAGAAACAAGTTTTTGAAAATGATTGTGGTAGTCCTGATCAAAGCCGCATGAAGTAGCCTTATATAGGTAATCCTGATAAGGACCTGATATCTTTTTGGCGTTACATTCTTATTAGGTCCTCAATCAGAATTTTAAATCCGGACCTTATTTGTATAAAAAAAGTCCTGATTTGGTCCATGTCAAATCTCCATGATAATTTTTATTCCAAATTATGAGTACCTAAGATGGATACTATGCAATTCCACTACCGGCGAAATAACTTAATCATCATTTAGTTTATCAGGGTACTGAGCTTATCAAGGATTTCTTGCGGGAAAAAAATCTTGAAGTGCTTCCAAAAATGTGTCAAGATTATATAACACGTATATTTAATCGGTATCTTCATTTGGAGTGAATATATTCTAATAATAAAAATCGATTACTCTCTGTGAACCAACCAATGTATTCATATAAATTTCACATTTGTATCACTTGAGTAATTTCCATGTGATCATATGGCAGGTAAATAATTAGTTTTCTCACAATGATTTCAAAACTTGTGCAATGCAGCAAAGAAAAATTGTGAATGTGCCGCAGGAAAAGAGATATACCGGAGCGTGTCTTCTCTACGGTAAGTGATAGCAGCATTGCAGTCACGCGATCTGCACACGCTAATTTTCGTGCGAGCAACTCTTTCATTTCTTATTCTATGCTTCTTGTTTGGTGGGTACTCTGCATTACGTCTCTGCTGCAGAACTTGTAACTAAGCTACTAAATGTTCAATCGTTTATTATTATCTACTTTAATTTTTATTTCTGAAATAAATCAGCTAGCATAGTTCCAAACTTTCACAATGATTTACGTGAAGAGTTCCAGCTGTGAATAACTCTGCTGCGACGACGGCTTGTATCAAGCAATTGGAAACCAGGAAATAATGTTAGCTCGCACAAGAACGACATACCCTTTTGAATTCCGTCGTTTTGGATGTTTTACTGCAGTTGTTTACCTAACTTCAGGCGTATTAAAACTCAAAACTTGGGAATATCCAGTTGTTTAGTAACATCAGTGACTATTCTCAATCGAGAATCAATTCCATATGAAGGCCTTTAACTTTTGGTTTTGCCATATGAAATTCATTCAGAATCATGAAAAAGATTAAAAAACTATAGATTTCTTCGGATTAGTGTCCTTATAACTATGCTCACCCATTTATCACTAGTTCTATATGCGTTCCATCATACAATCAATCATAAAAACTATCCAAGAGTAACATCACCAGTGGAGTGGCTATTATTAAATGCAGTATGAGCATGCGCAAAGCGAAGACACTATTACATTGTGCATTGCAAGCATTGTGTGGAATAAGCTTTCACGTATCCCAATTCTACGCAATATAAAAATTTGGTGGTCAGGTCTCAGTCCCAATGTTGGTAGCACAATGAACTACATCTGTCACCAATTTATTTCTTAAGTTAAGATCTGAAAAAAGGAGCTTACCTATAACATGTGTTGGAACAAGCATTATAACATTCGGACAATAATTTTCGTGACATGGTCTCATGACGAATGATCAATTCACCACTTGCTGCATCGACTACTATTGTACTCTATTTAATCTGGTTTTGCATTTGATATCAGAATGAATCTTCTCAAAATGTGATTTAATGTTCAATTGACAATAATTTTAGTTCACTGAACTGCTTTATCAAAGAGATTTTTGTTTTATTGAGTGCATTTTTTGTCTTGTATAGTATTGAGTATGTACAGCATCAATCACTGAACTGTAGAAGTGATACAATATCCTGCATATATTTTTCTGTACTCCATGGAAAACACGTGATTTGAATTTTGACTAGCAAACGCTAGAAGTCTCTGTCTGGATCTTCTCAAAAATGCAGGTAATTGTTGATCTTAAATTTGTAGTCAATAACTTTGTGTATCAACCTTAGAATTCAGAAGGAGCACATTGTTTGTAGGGTATAATTATTTTCGTCGTTTTACTAGTCGCTTATAGCTTGAAAAAAGGATATCTCTCACAATAACTCGTTGAGTCAACTCGAAATGAATCATTACACGAAGTTCCCACCTCCATCAAAATATCAAATGAGCTTTCTGTAACTCTTGATTTAAAGACAGTAGATAGCTAATCATTACCCATTAGTATGGGATAACATTTTCTGGTACTCGATGTTTATGGTTTATCTTGGAAGATCAGATCTTAATGAACTGGGCGATTCTGCATTTTACATCAAAGTCCTATGATATGTATAAATATGTGTGAAAATTTTGATGTATGGTCAGTAGATCGAAGAATAACAAAGAATTATATGCTTCCCGGAGATGTAAAGTATTTACTTCAATTTGTAGCTTCATATATTATCCGGAATTTCCCAATTACGTCAGTTGTTCGCCTATCGACAAGACGAAATTAATGCCTTGGATGTGGCCCTGACTATGGATTTGCGTTGCACATTGCGGCAATTCTATTTAATATTTTATATGTCAATTATAACGCTTTAAAAAACAGAAATTGTAACACTCGTGTTTAGCTGATGATGACAACAGTAGGACTCTCGAAACGTCCTAAGTTATTTTCAAATAAATAACATATTATATAATTAGATCGCTCAAGGCCTTATTTCAAATTCAACCAATCACGTCGGGATAAATTTATTGTACGGTACACTAGCACAAGACGATACAAGCTTCAATAGAATACATGGTACAAAACAACAACTAAGCTGCTCACACATCCTATTCCATTATGTGTCAGAATGATAATGTATGTGTACAGATGCATATGAAGATAACACTTGGTGGAAAAGCAATTCAATATTGAATACAAAACGGAAAGTACACTGAATACTCTACAAACTTTTGAATATCTTTCAATCAGGACTCATCACCTACCTCGGTTTGTTATTACAGCAGCTATTTGGAACATATCTTGATAGTACTGAGAAAACTCTAATATCATTTTGATACCTAATATAAGAGGAGGACTGATTTACGAAATAATAAGAGAACCTTCACACAACACTCGAACTACTCTACAAATATTCATACTATGGGCTCAAGTCCTACATACATAAGTCATGAATATAAAAATACTTCAATAGATTGTCTTCATAATTTATAACACAAACAGTCACATATATTGTAATATACATGCAATTAAATATTACTGCTTCGTCAATAACGGAAGAACTAATCAATGAACATTGCGGTGCTGATCACAAACATATCAGCCAAATAAAAATACCAGAACCTCAACGAAAATACTTGGTATCTGCACAAAAATAATTATGTACAATAGACAAGAACATAGTCTATGATAGTACAGTAAGGGTTTGGCCACTGTCAAAGATGACCACCAAAGACTATTACTCAACAAACCAACTGGAATGTTTCCTATTTAAGAATCAGGAATAAATACTGAACTCATGAATTGGATGAGTGTTGATAGCTGTCATAAATACGCGAAACGATAATAATAACTTTATATTTAAATAGTATTCACTGCCTCAAACCATCACGTTGTTAGCAATCCTATGCTTCATGTGCAGATGTGGATGATTCACTTCACAATTCAACATACATATATAACTTACAAACGTTTCACTGCATTTGCTTTGAAGCCATATTCCTGACTGAATACATCACAAATTATTAGAGGCTAACTCCAACAAATGAAAATTCGCATGAAGTATGAACATCTCACATATTGCATATGAACTTATCAAAAGTACATATTCAAATACATAACTCTGGTAATTTGAGCTGGACTACACTCTATTCAACGGAAGTGATTTCAACTTATTCACTGTACTTTGTAGTGACATGACTTGTACTTCTTGAAGACTATTTCTGAGATATGAGCAGTGAATAACGAGACACATATTTATATAATATACATTGAAAAACTTTGGAAAAAGAATACAGAGATATTTGATGACCAATATAACAAAGTATCCAGAATCCATTCTTCGTTAACAGTGCCAAATTCTTTCCTCACCTTTCATAGATACATTTGAATGTCGATGAGAGATTAAGTTGTTTTATGAATGATGGAGCATATTTTTCAAAGCAAATATTGGTCAAAATAAGAGCTATCAACTAATTGATTCTAGACTTGACCTTCAAATATCACTACAAAATGTGAATGTTATAAAAATTTAATAGTTGAAGACTGAAGTTACACAACCAGCTAATTCTCTCTCCTTATTTTTTAAGTCTACCCAATAGAGGTTTCAAAAGCAGTTCCAGAAAAATATAGGCATCGAAGTTGCAACGACGCATATTGTCAGAATGTTAATGCCCTTTTCATACTTATAACATATTCAAAAATTCATGATACAACCTCAAATGTTTTCAACTGGCTGTCCCGAGAAAACAGGGAGTAAATTGGAAGGTTACAATTTTGTTCGACAAAAATCACAGATATCTATTTCCCTTGACAGTATAATATTATAAGCAATATTGAAGTACTCTAAACACGAAGAGCAGAACAAAATTCCAAACTATTATTGTTTGTATAATATTGGTCGTACATGAAAAGAGCTACATTCAAAATTACGTTTGTGTTATATACATACAAATATTGCACTACAAGGTAATAGTCATTTAAATGTATACATACACACACTCCGCATTTTAATCAACTAATTGCACAATAAGCCAACTCCCGCATTTGTTCATGAGTTCATTCTTACTTCAAATAATTATTTATGTACTTCCCACAAATGCGACATGGCTATACGCTTGCTACAAAGAGTTAAGTTTGTGTTTGTATCATATATTGTCTGAATCATGGCTTCTTATAAAATCTCGAAGAATATCCACCAGAATGAATATAGAAAGGAGACCGGAAACGGGTGTCCACAATAAATATATACAGAAGTTCCTATCTCAGATCTATTAAGATAATAATATTGGATGTGAGAGTAACTCTACAGTTACAGAAGATTTATGATTCGTATGCATCTTTTAATGTAATAAACTCAGTATGACAAGTCCAATAGAACTATTCTCTTCCAAAAGTACAAAGCTTCTTTTCGTACTTGATTTATGGGAACCCTAAACATTGGGTATACTACGTCATATTATATGTGCATTTTTCACTATAAATAAAGTTGTTGATTCATCATGTTTTCCACGATAAAACGAGGATTCGATTTTCTCGTTATTCTAAGAAATACGAGTACTAACGATGTCTAGAATAAAACAAAAATCAAGTTTAATTTCTGAGAACACTCCGCTACGTCAAATAATGGAGAGTGCTGTTATCGATGTAAATTTAAAGTAAACATCTTAGAATGATGTTACTGAATAAATGAAACGCAATTAGTATGTGGAAAATGGCAGCGTGGATGTACAGTTGGAGCTGGAAATCCAGTGGACGGAGGTCGCACGCTCGTTAGTTAGACACGAACCGAATACATTATCCGTTACTCGAACCGTGCCTGAATAAACGGCTGCCAATTTGATCTTGGTTGGAGTTTGAATTATACCCAACGGTATTTGCGTCTAAGAACCCCTAGGTTCTAGGGTTTCATAGCGGAGAGCACTTATTTTCTCGTTTTGAGGGAAAAAGTCATAACTTCAATTCAGCGAATGAGCAACATAAAATGCAAAAAAGCGGAGAAGTTTGCTCATAAAAGTATTCGAAATACAAATGAAAACTATATAATATTGAAAGTTAGAGGAAAATCAAAGTCTTGTATCACACTGTTCAAAAATTTATTTTTATATTTTGTTGACCGGTTTCGACTACTGAGTAGCCATCTTCAGAACCGGGACACTATAACAAGAAGATACATGAAAACTTAAAATTCAACAAAATATAAAGATAAGTTTTTGAACAGTGTGATACAAGACTGATTTTCCTCTAACATTCGATATTATTGATATCACACTGGGGTTAAATCATTTTCATCAAAACTATATAATATTACTCTCCTTCAACAAGATGGCAGAACAAGAAACTAAGCTCTATGTTCACTTTCAATGGTTAGACCGCCGGCAATCAAAGCATGTATCATAACTTCTTCAGCCGATTCGGATTAAATGTATATCACATGATTGATCTTGATCATTTCCAGGTTCACAAAGAAGGTCTCAAAACATTATCAACCGATTCCAGCTTGCTGTATCTCCATTCCATTTATTTGGTGTGATAATATCATTATCAATGGAATAGAACGATCAAGATATCTTCAATGCCTGATAAAATCTGACATAGATGCATGACCAATCCAAGATCAATTAGCATTATTCATATACCATCAAGTGATAGATAATGATCATCCAATATAGACAGGGAGCTGGTGATAGATTTTGTTCCCCGATTTTTATTCGCATGCCTTTTTGAAGGTTGGTAATAAAGTTTGGAGGCTATTAACCGATGTACGCTCTCCGGTCATAGTGCAAACTCCAACTGAATATTTTTTTCATTGTGTTTTCATTGTCATAGTAAAGAGTGATTTGAAGCTCGATACCAAATGGCATGCAATTTGCAGAAGCCCGAAGGGTCCCGCGAACCTGTAGATAAAAAAATGTGAAGTTATGTGTTCTAAAATTGCATGCTGGTGGAAAGGATGAACGTGCTACCAATTTTTTCCACAAATTTATACGACGTTTCGAGCCTTTTGTGCTTTCGAGAGCTGCATGCCTTCCAGTGAGTATTTTAGTAAGTATTTCACGTTATGAAGGCATGCAATATGATGTCACAGGGAATAACTTCTTTTTTTCAAATAATTGGAGTTCGCACAAAGACCGGAAAGCGTGCATCATCAAGAAGTAAATTATCAACCCTCAATAAGATATTCGGTGAAAAATCAGAGAACCCCCACCTCTCACCAGCTTCTGGTCTCTGAATTGACGCTATAAGATAATCTACGCCGATACATTTACGAAGAGCTGCATCAATATCTTGTCTGTGATTAATGTATTTTACATTCTGATCATGAATTTCAGTACGAATTGAAAAATAATGCAGTTAGGTACATATTATTGAAGAATTGTTACGATAATTTCGGTCAGATAGGTCAAATATCACAAGATCAACAATAGAAATGATTCTTACTGAAATCCATAGCAAAGATTTATTGCTTTGGCAAAATTTGTTCGTAATAAAGACAAATTACAAATCCACGCAGCTCTTTATAACTTCGATGATGTGCTTAGTATGTGACTTAATTATTATTCAGAGTTGTTTCAGGTGGAGCACCGTATTGCTGCATTGTGGTTTTATGTTTTTGTGACACTTTCATGTTCACTGTGAGCTTGATGTCTGCTGTTCAACCACTTTTTACAGCCCGAGGTTCTGCAGTACTCAGGATATGCACTAGTATACTGTGAACGTAAGCTACGCATCTTACTCTTCATATGAAAAATTTGATGCAAAAAATAATTTGAGGAATGGGATGTATTCTTCTATGCTGGAAACATTGCCGTATCATGCAAACAATTAAATTATGTATTACGTGATCACAGTCGTATTTACACGGGTCAAGCCATACAGAGTAGAACAAGGGTGAGTTTCAGGTTGGGAAATACACATTTCCACCGCATTATTGTAAGATATATAGCATCTCAATAACACAATAAAATTCCACTAATTCAACCAATTCCAAAAAAATTTCAATCGAATAAACTATTTAGATAGTGATTATGCAAAAAAATGGTAGGAAAGAATCTTAAAAATGTTATATATGTTGGCTTTACACTTTTATTAGGTTCAAGCACCCACTCTGCTTGAATGGAATGACTTATTCAGAGTTTAATATTATGTCAGCTAAACACGGAAGCTACAAAACATATGTGAAGTTCTCCCAACAAATACATACATAATCTTTTCGAACTAATATAACTAATATGCTTTTATTGATAGTTACACTGGCTGTATTATGGATGAATACATTTCCATACAATGATGTCAAAATAGCGTGATGTCGAATATGATAAGTGTCCGAATTATAGAGAAAATAGAATCTGTGTGATAATGTGTATAATAGATGGAAAATATTTTACATGCTATCATACACTCCAATCACAGAGAAAATTCAATAATAACTGTATCATTAAATGTGTTAGGGAATATTTACAATTTCATTTTAATACACGAATTTGGCTAGACACTTTGCACTTAGACACAAGATTTCTTTAAGCCTGCCACCGTGGCTGTATTCTAGTAGATTGCTGCAGATCTAAATCCCCGCATACCATGTATCAACTCATTTTTCATCAACCTCGCGGCTATAAGTCCGACTATCTGCGGCTTACTGTACTGTACTGAAGAGTCCTAATAAGGACGAGACATATGTCTACAGCTGCTGCTCTTTTCAGGACGATGGTGTGAAAACCGACTCCTGGATTTGTATTTTTGTGGAACTTATCAGCTTTTGATTCATTAACAATTTAACAAGATTTAGCCTCGCAGTGATATTGGTGGACGCAAAAGGCACTTGTTAGGAGCTTACTTGGTACAAATAATAATAAAAGTGATGCATGAAGAAAATTCATCCCTAATACAGAGTCAAATTCTGTGCCTGAAGATATGGACCTGAAAATTGTCATACATACTAGATAATAAAGAAGTTCTACTACTTCAACATTAGCATGTACGCATCATGTTTGAATAATTGCATTATAATATGAGATATGTCGAGTCCACATCACAAGTTTCAATCGCGGAGTCGCAAGCTTTAGATGCGAGCAAATATGCGAGATCAAATGCTGGAAAAGAGACTAGTTCTCCATGCATTGCAGATCTGCGACCAGAGCTGACGTCCGTTTGTTACAATTTTAAGAGGACAGTTTTAGAGAACATAATCTAGCCTGGATTCACATTCAGATATTGGGCATTGAAATTTAAGTCCACACAATTGACTGAGCCTGTTTACCTGAGAAAAAAATTATTTGTCAACTTCCAATAAAATCGACTTACTGCGAACTAGAATTGATACAGCCAGAAATAGAGTATAATGATGAATAGATGAAGAAATTAGCACAAAAATATTTCTCACGATGAAAAAGCACAGCCACTGGAAAAAAGAATCTATTCCAGAGATTCAGGAGAGCTGGTGCCGTATCTGCGTGAACATAGACAAGATCCTCTCGAAATTTCACAAAAAGTTACAAAACAACAATTCTGCTTTAAAGAAGATATATTTCTCCCAGAAGTATCAGTGTTTTTTGGGCAGATACGACTCGAAGAAAACTGGAAAATGGAAAAGAGCAATGATTTAATATTGCAATATTCAACCGCGCGTTCAAACGAATTATACGTAATATTTCGCAACATTTGGTAACAATCTCATAAATTTTAAATCATCTTTTCTACCATTGTTCGTGTCAGAATGAAACAACCACTAATTAACGCGAAATTATTGTTTTATAAAGTTCATGGATCTGTAGATATTGAAATTATTTCAGAAAATGTACATTGCCACCAACACACAGTAATTCAGTGTTCCACAATTAATGAAAATGTATGTCACCGCAAATGCCTGGAATTACAAGAGAATAAAATCCTTGCCCAGGACTAACATAACGAATTAGAAAAACCGGGTCTGACGTTGAATAAAAACTTTTCCCGAGAGATTTATGATTTTTAAATTTTTTATGTGATATAACAACAGAAATCCTGTTTTTCAGCCTACTTGTCACCCTTGGAGCACGTTTTTATAACCGTAACAGTATATTTCACATTTTCAGGGATGTGCAAAAGAAACTCAAATTCATTATAAACTTAGCATTCCTTACTGAAATGCCATGCCAGATTTCTCCAAGCGGCGCTGTACATCTCATGAATAACGCATTAAAAATACATGAAGTGTTATGCAGATCTCTAAATTCTACAAAATTGGCTGCAATAGAAAACCAGGATGTTGTAAGACCAATTTTATTGGAATTTTTGAGATTGAGAAGCTTCATTACAATAAGAACGAAAACTATCTTCGAAAATACCAATTTATAGGCATGTTCAACATGATATTTGAAAACTATTCCAGTAAATTTGCTGAAATTGTATAAATCATTCCACTCCAATAAGTGGTGATTGAAAGCAGAAATATTGTTTTTCCGAGCCAATAAATATAAATTACTACACGGATCAGTAATCCTGAAGTTTTTAACGAGAACTAGCGTTGGAAATTCATCACAATTATTATCAGTTGAGAATTAATTCCATTATTAATGGTTATAAGTATTAAAGTGACAATCACAAATCTAAGGCAAAATTTAGTCAAGTACTGGTTCATTACAATAAGACAATCTCAAGTTTCGTTCCAGTCACAAAAAAAAAGGCATTAACTAAGCAAATTTTTACGTCAAGAGCGTCCAATATATAAGAAATTTGACTCAATAGGTTTTATTCTTTCTATATTTGAAAGAGTCAGTGACTGCACAACAGACTTATATTTTTGTAGCTCCATTTCTTACTTACTAATTCTGTTATTAAGTCTTTTATACTGACCTGATGGTTTAGTGCTTATTTTTGATCTCTTAGCATAACATTCATGTATGTGTGTTCCTATATCCATGGACTACAAACAAAAAGAATACAATGAAAATCCACAAGAACATATGCACTTCGAATATACATTGATGAGAAAGCGATTTGAGTTGACAACCAAAGCAATGGAATCGTCTTTACATTCAATAACATCTAAATAACATCAGAAGAACTAATGTTGATTCTCATCTGCTTTTGAATCAGCAGTACTAAAATTATATATTTTAGATTAAGTAAATCTATTTTTGCAGATTACACATGAAAAAAAAATGTTCTGGAATCAATATATCTTCCAGATTTACTCTAAATTTGTATTAAGTGATTGAACCAAATCTCCTGTATAATATGTCCAGCAATATTCGTTAAAATAATTGATTTATCTCATACCGTTTTTCATGCTAATTATATATTATCGATTTCATCGTCGTAGATTCTGATGGATATTCAATCTCCATCTTATAAATATTTGCTCATCATTTTGTCTGGAAGTGACAGATTTGCATTTCAGCGAGTTTAAAAAAGCTGCATACATAAAAATGAAAACAATTTCTAAGAGTTGGCTCGCGTACTTGCATTTCCTGAAAATTTTTCATGTACTTGGTTGATATCTTAGTTTCTTTCCAGCATATTGATTCTCATTCAATGATAAGACTCCCAAGATTCCTTTTCATGCAATCTGTACAGATGCAGAATACAGATTCAATATTAAAATTGGATTTGGCAGAGCAAAAATAATAAAGAAGGTATGATACAATCAATTATTTATGAAACAATAACCAAACGAACAGCTTGCGGTCAAATCTTACTGCATCGATTGGACCATCATCTCCTCATGAAAATTTAGCAAACTACTTCATCTTACATTCAGCAGAGTTCTGATGCTTACCATCCGTGGCGGTGAGCAGACGTGACTATTACCCGAATAACTTCACGCTTTAGCCAATAAAAATTTCGTCATCAAAGAGAAAAAATATGCCGAAACTGCTCATGTTTGTGGTCTATTCTATATTTATTCATCACTTGGTCAATCGGAAACTTATATCAAAATACATCAATAAGACAGAACTGTTAGAATATTGATACTGCACATTAGCAAAGAGAATTTGATACTTCCAAAATTGTAATTTCCTACAAAAATTCGTATAAAAAGAAATTGAGCTGTATGTCATATAATGTTCTCTATTCTTCTTTGTCATTCATCCATAATTCATGTTTATATATGTCATGTTTGAATGCTGTATATGCCGTGACACAAGGTTTTTCAACTAGATCTTTTTTCTTGTCCTCCATTTAATTGTTAACCAAGATACAAATTGTTCTGACATTTTGAAGATGAATAACTGAAAAATTACTATCATTGTACTTGAGAGCAACTACTCATCTAATTTCTATTTTTGAAAAAAACATATTTTCATACGTTCATCGTTCAAGTGGACAAGTTATTTGATCGTTGCTATTAGTGTTAGTTTTATCTGGATTTAGTAATTGGAAAACACTATATTCGGAACAACAATGCATTTGAAAAGATAAATGAAACAAACCAATGTGGAACATACGATTCAAATTCAATTCGACGACTTATAAATTCTATCGCCTCTCATAATGGAATTTGTATCCAGAACGAATTAAAATTGGTATTGATTGATTAGAAATCAAATTATCTTCACACAACGTAATTATTCCAACATCATGTCAGACATGACAATTATTCTTTCTCCAAAATTTGTGTATAATATAACGGTTTCGGAATTTTCATTCAACTACGTGAGCAGAGAATATTATAAATTTCGAGCAGAGAGTGTTCAATGTTAATCAGTTTTTTTAGACTTTTCTAATGTCACAGGATGTCCGATATTCGATAGAAAAATGATGTATATAATACAAGCAATCGAAATAAAGATTAGAGAACATAAGCAAGAAAGCTCAGATCCTCTGCTCTTTCTGATTCTTCCAAGGATGAGTGAATGCTTCGCAGGATTAGCTTACCTCCTATATTTTTCTGGTAGAAAAACAGTCTCTAGTATATAATCGTGCATACTTTGTGGGCCAATGTATCATACAATCTGTGTCAGCCGACTATCCAGTCTCAAAAACAAAATTCTGTATTAGCCTACAGGAAGACCCTGAACCATAAAATGCAGATAGTTTCTAGTTGAGTTGATTGATTCTCTGCGTAGTTAGATTTAAATTTTCCAGTTCATTATTTTTTGTGTAGCGTGATAGATATTCTACACATAAATAATGAATTATGTATTTACATAATTATATTCATGAATATATTGCAATTAAACACTGTGCCGCATGAATTGAACAATCATTTTTTGTATTCCATATCGGCTTTGCACAACTGATAAAATACATATGCAATAATAATTCATGTGAAAAACACACAAGAAAAAATTAAATTTTCTTTGAATTTTCAAGAGTATCTGGTAGAAACTCTATTGGTCTCGTCGTACTATAGTTATAGTTAACTCTTCATCATATATGATATGATGTGAAAGATTCATTCGTTTCGATGCAGTCTCCTCTTTTAACACGCTTTAATTAGCTTCACCTGTTTCTATCTATCTACCTATTTATCTATTTATGTAACGGGATCTTTGAACATGATTTTCATCCACTTTAGAACGTCAGATTCAATTGAAACTTTGCATACTTCTCCAAGACCGATGGCGCTGCAATAATTCACTAAGTTTGTTCCAAAATCCTGATCAGGATCATCAGAAAACATAGATAATTGTTCAAAAAACTTAAAAACACGCTTTTATAACAAGAGTAAGACTCCAGGTCTGCCAGACGTTATTTATTTTCTGAGACACAAAATGTGTGGAATAGAGTAGTATTAGTATGTAATTTGATTATACGCATACCTGCTAACTTGAGCCGATGGTCAATTTACAGATACCAGGTGCTAAAAAGACGTTGAAACATTACTCACTTTTCTCAGAGATTGAATACTGATTTGGATGTATGTTTTAAAAGATATTGTTAAAAATTGATAATCAACACTGCTAGACACTTTCTATCGGTGGTAATTTTTGCTAGACGCTTTAAAGCTCGCAGAAATAACGTAATCTTACTTATAATCTTACTCCTGATTTTTATATATGATACTCATACTTTGTGAGCAGTCATACACAATTAAAATATCTTAATAAGTATGAGCGTGAAGTTATTATGTGTACGCTTGATAATAAGAAAAGTATTCATGAGCATCCAACTCTCCCTTGGTCTAGCTGTTTACAAAAACTATAAGAATTGTTCCCCGAGTATTACATATGAACATTAGGATTCAGATTGTACGTGAGATAATGCTATTTTCCTGCAAGTTTTAAAGCGTCTTGCAGGAATTGCCGCCGATGAGAAGAGTCTGGCAGTGTCGATTATCAATTTTCGAAAATATCCTTTAGATTGCATACATAAAAATCAGCACTTAGACTTTGATAAAAGTGAATAATGTTTGAACGTACCTACAGCACATAGTATCTGTAAATTGGCCGTCGGTCCAAGCTAGCAAGTATACGTATGATTAATGTACATACTAACACTCATCTATCCCACACATTTTGTTTCTCATAAAATAAGTAACGTCTGGCAGGTCTGGGATCTTGGACAATACTGTGATACACGCTGTATGAAAAGAAGTCCAGCCGGTTTGCAAAACAGTGCTGTTTTTCAAAACCGGTATCTAATAATTAGGCGAAATATGATTGCTATACTTTCCACAGAACGACGGCCAACGATTAGCTATATTGATAAAAATGGTCGCTTGGTTATTTGTTCACAGCTTTTATAGTGCTCCGGACTGTTCTAAGATATATTTTGACTATTGTCACATCGAAAAGCCTGTAATAAACGCTGCTAGTGATTTGAACTAGTTGAATGAAGCTGGGTCAATGACACTGGAACCGAGTATTCTTTCAATAAATTGATTTTAGACTAGCTCGTTACGCTCGCTTTCTTCGGAAACCTTCAAAACAAGACCAATTTTGGGCCCGAGACAATTGTAAGAGACGAACTAGACTCATCATGTTGAGCTTAAACCTAGTTTGAGAGCTGATGCTACAACAAGTTATGTGACATTCAAACAACCGCTCAAAAAAAGCGTCCATCATAGGATCAAGCTACAAATTGTTATCCGACAGTACAGTGCTCGGCTGCTTTGGAAAACGCGATGCGCTGTCACAATGCGGCGTACTTCTGTTAGGCGAATTGCAATTTACCTGAAGATGAGATAGCCAGTTCAAGAAACAGCGCTGTCTTGTTATACGGCACGTTTCACTATAAAACTGTGACATTATATACATTCATATAAGTAGAGACCACTTTTCCCCAATATATGTTTGACAATCTCTACCGCTGAATTACAAGAAAAAAACTTGAACTTCCAATACTCAAATTATTTGTATATTTATCTGTACTTTGAAACAAATCAATGATGATGAGAATTATTATAAAATAGCAGCAGCACAGTCGAAATAACTCAATTTTTTTTGTATGCTCCCCAAATTTGGGTTATAATAAGGTTTGTGCTGCCTTACACTTTCACTTACATAAAAATATTATTAGCGAATATTAAATGTAACTGAAATGCTGATACTGATTGAACACTAGGTTACCTTCATTTTTTTATGTAGATGATGTCATAAAAAGGCTTGAAATGAAATCAGAAAGGTTTATTCACATTAGAATACTCTGGATATATGAAATTCGACTATTTTTGAAAATTTAATAGGAACTTATGGTACACAGAGCAGAGAGAAATATTGAAGTTCTGAAAATGTCTTATAACAGCTATCATAACAACTGTCAGCACCGAAATACATTGAATTAAAGCTTCCAGTCATTTGACCTCGATACCTGAAACTGACTTGGATATAAAGCGCTGAAAATATGCTCTATGAAATTATGAAATTAATTTTGAGGTAAAATACTCCAGATCCACTGGGTCATTTCTATTTTTTATTTTGATAGTCCCAGGGCAATTATATGTTGTTTCGTATAACAGTTTATCGTGTAGCATTTCGTTTTCTAAAGCTTCTGTTTTCTCAAGCTCGAATGAACAGAAAGACAAATTTAGTACATTTGAGCCTAAGTGAAATCAATTTTACTTATGTGAACATCGAATGCTACATCGAGGTCACACGTTTGTTGTGCGAGAACAATATTGCAGTAATTTATTTTATCACAAAAGGCTCTGTATGTATCCTGCAAAAAAGGCAAGTTTATTGTTGGAATGAACTCTCATCACTCTAAATAATTCTACAATTTAGTTTCTATATGATATTAGGATTGAAAATATACAATGAAAATAAATATAACAGTACTTAGATTGCTAAGCTGAAACGAGCCAAGCTTCCACATATATACATATATTAAAGATTAGAGAAATAAAAGTAATTTATGCAGTATGAGTGTGAAGTTGAGTATTAAGACATTAGGTCAACTATTTGGTTGAGTCACCAAAATTGTTGGCCGAATGTTATAATACTCATTTACACTCGTGTGTACATAAAATTTTTTGTACAGCTAACTTCGTATTTTGATAATTATCGAGTACATATAAAAAGAGCCCAGAGCGCAAATTGATATTTTAATCAGAAAAAATTGATCACTGAGGGGTCCCATAAATATGAATTCACAGATAAACTGAAACTATACAGCTTCGCGTTAAAATGGTGGTAAATCTCGGACATAAAAAACGTTCACTTCACGCACGGCCATAGGAGAAATATATTGTGCTGTTTTCCATAAGTATGTCAAAAACTCATAAATATCATGAATTGTAATACTTCCAACTACTGAAAAGCTTCTAAGATGTGTTCTCACCGTGATTAATGCAGCAGAAGGGCTATAGTTTAATCAAATCATTGAATGTTAACGACAGCAATAATTACATTCCAGAATGACAGTTTATTATCCACCGTACTGTATTGTTCAGATCATTTGAAATTTGGTTGGTATGTGAGCTTATTTGGAAGAGTAAATCTTCGAGATAGTATAGTAGTATACTTCAGTTGAAGACCAGGTTGAAACGTAATCTTCGACTGAGTTCATATTTCTGGAATATCGAAAAGAAAATCTTGAAATATATATATTTATATCTACATATGCGAGAAGTAGGCTGTTTTCCCGGAAGACATATCCATTTTCATCATCGTACATTCAGTTGGAACTGGGGTATAAGGGAGAATGAACAATAGCTTTAAAACAATGGATAAATATACATACCGGGTATCTACTCTCAATGTGTGATAGGAGTTTTTCATCCAACCGCAGTTTATCAATTAACCCTAGCCTGACGAAAATATTTTCGAAACATTGGTTGCCGAGGAGAGGTTAATGATGACCTATTTTTTTCTTTTAGCATCCAAAAATATCTGAGCTGTGGATTCATCAATATATTTACATATTATTCTGTCCATTGATAGGTATTTAACAACATTGATAGGTATTCAACAATTCTCTTGAATGGAGATCGAGAACCAAGAAATCATCACTCAATTGAACTGAACAGAATCTCAAAATTTGCAAATTATCCCTTCATGCAATTAGCTTTAATTTTGTCTATAATCGCCCATGTTTACAACCAAACAAATTACTATTTCAAGAAATAATTGAATAATTATCAAAGAAAAATTAATTTAGGGTCATTTTTATTCCAACAGTTTTTTGGTTTTGATACGGAAAGGAACCATCAAGGATTAGGAGACACAGAAAGAAGCACTAGATAACATTGACTGCCATATGACAGTAAATCTGAATTTGTAAGAGCTTAGTTTGCAGGTGGTGAACTACCAGATTCTAAGATGACCATCGAAAGAACATATATCGAGAATATTAGAACTTTATAGTTTTCAACAACGGAATAGGATAACCCAAATGTGACGAATTATAGACTGAGGATGATCACTTAGTGATCGAAGCCGGTAACGAATTAAATCTAGAGAACTGTGTGATCAGGAATTCCTCTATAGTTATTCTCCTTCTGAATAGTACTCAAACTTTTAGAATATTTCTAGATTAACCGATGGTCTCTTGGATAACATGATTGACACAACTATCAATTTTTGTTACATATCAATTTGTCAAGTTGGTGTTTGACTGTAACTGATCTATAACGGCGGATGTTCATCGACATCACATGATCATTGCATCAAACCGAGCTCATGAGTCGTAATTTTTTTTATCAATTTGTTATATTGGTAATTTCAATTCGATGCATTGAAAATATGAGTATTTAATAGACGAACACCAAATGTTCATGGGTTTGATCAAGAATTTTGTTAAAATGCTGATAAAATACTGAATTTCTGATAAATTCATCTGCAATTTCTTGATGATACCTAATGTTACTGAGTATTCGATATTATTTCTGCAATAACTGACTGATGGAAAAATCGAAGCATCATGAAACGCCAATACTCAAGTTAGATGGATTGAATCGGAAAAGTATTGCTACTTTTTCTAGAAGTCCATCCTAAAAATATGATCTATCGTTTTGTGCTCTCAGACTTATGATTGTAGTGCTGTAATCAATAGTCTCAAATAATCTTATGCTAGACAAAAAAAAAAGATAGTAGAGTTGATAAAACGAGAAAGCATTTTTGTCTATTTCTTCCGACGTCACTGGCTGAACTCAACGAAGCTAGTGAACCGATTACGAGAAGCCCTTGGATGCGCGGCCAAACATAAAAAACACAATTTCATGAAAAAATATCCAGAGAAGCAGCAAAACTGACGGTGGCAGAAATATCAGTCAGTTTCTCAGCGACCATGATTACAATCTCTTACCGCTAGAGCTCTGCAGCCCTGCTGGCTGTCACTACACGAGTATTGGTCCCTACCAACTACTTCCAAGATGCTTCGCGCGTCCACACATCTCAAGAGCCCTACGGAATATTTGTTTTTATTTGCCTAAATTATATATAAACATGCGACATATACGTTGCAGAAGAATTGTGTTTTTTTTTTAGAATGGGCTGAGCCAAATTTCAACATTTACAAAATGTATTAGGCTCCATGGGAGCTGAATTTTGATTCTAATAGAATGATCGTTATCAGACAATAATTTGAAAATTATATCATTGTATCTCTGTCAATAATTGACTTTGTTTGCTCCATCCACTGGCGTCTATTGCTTGTCGCATGGGATTCAAACGATTATTCCATTTCTATCGAATCAGCAATAATATTATGATAATGAATGTGATACAGGAATATCCTATTCACAACAAAATAGAAAGAAAGTAATAATATGTTGACTTAGAATCAAGCAGTGTAAACGTAAGTTGATAGATCGAGAAAGTCAAATATTGATAATATTGATCATCCCACCATTTGAAAAACTGTTATAGATCAACTCAAGAAGTTCATTGAGAATAAACATATTATGAAAACTTTGGTCTTTGCTGGTTTTAAACTTAATTTATCGTGGACTGCTACCCTTAATAATTCAAAACTACTCTAAAGTTGCTCGCTGATTGGTTTATTCGAGATATATCCAGCACAGGGATTTTCAAGATTTGAGTTTCTGAATTTCACGTTGATTGTCAAACATTATGCAGATGATAACTGTGATTTTGATTCCAAATCACTAAGAGGGAAACATATTCAACCACAACTTGCTATCTTGTGATTATTTGCAAAATAGGCTTTGACTATAATAGCACATTTTTCATCAATATTCCACTAGGTATATTACAAGCACTTTTTTTGTCTGAGGAAATTCATTATAATTTTTCAAATGGTTGAGATTTTTGACAATGATGACTTTCCACGATTCGGATATAATTTCAAGTACATACAGATCCCAGATACAATTTGAATACAAAATTACTGAAATAAGTGTACGTAGATAAATTGAGGAGCTTTCGAGCAGAACCGAATAAATCCACTTTTTATGAAAGTTGAGTTAGCAGCGGAAATCGATTCAGATTGTTAAAATATATCATATAGTCCATAGAGTTCCACACAAAACCGAATGAATGCTTGAGAATCTAAGGAACGAAAAAAGTGTTTTAGTGCAAAACCGAATGAATCCATGATAATATATTTTTTTCCATCTGTAAAGGACAGATTCCGTAGATTTGTCTGATGCATATTGGAAAATTGAGTTATTAAGAAAATTCTTGAACATTGATCTCCCATGTTTGAACTCGTGGCATAAATCTTTTTTTGATATTTATTCAAATTTTCAAACAAAACCGAGTGAATCCATCAGTTTTGAGCAAAACCGAATAGATCCAGTTTTGTTTTTGTTATATTATTCGCAATCATCATCTCTTTGAATTCAAACCCTAGAAGAAATATCGATACTAAGTAACCAATAGTTTTCACCATCAAGAACAACTAAAAACCTTATACCTTTTGCTATACAGAAAATTCGTCTTTTTCTCAAAATGGTTTATGATGGATTTATTCGGTTTTGCTCAAAAGCTCCTCAATTATAGTACGTATTTCATTCGAGTACAATGACTACGTTGTATTTTGATAATTTTGTATTTCAAAAAAATTTATCTATATCGTACCCTTTGGAATAATATGATTCTACTTATTGTTATTATAGAGAGAACTGAGTAATTGGAACGAGATTAATTTGTTCGGTTCAATCCGTTTTTGTTTATTGTATCCAAAATATAAATTTTCTCCCACAGTGTTACCATTTGCTCTGAAATTGATATGAAAAGTGATCAATAGTACAAACAAATATAATAAATTGATATTGCAGAAAATACACATTAAAATTTTCTTCAGTAACACAATGAGTTGAGATTTGTTAATCACAACACCAATAAATTCAAGTTAGCGCAATTTAAATGGATCAACTGACCACAAGATTATAACCGAGGGGTTATTAAACTCCATAAAACATTCTCATAACTATTACACACCACGAGAAAAATTTATGCTTTGTGTATTCAACCCCTTACTTCCATAATCACAAAATATACGCCAAAAATATGTACTTGTTTTATAACTGGTACACCAACACTAAACAATAATTATAGTTCTACAATATTACAATATACCAGTATCATCAAATGAATATTTGAAAAATAATAAATGAATATCAATCACGCCTTTTACTCGCTACGGATGTGACAATCCTCCACAATTGCTAGAATTGAGTCTTCCCCACAATTTGAGAGATAGATCCTTAAAATACAACGTGCACCATTCGTCGAGATATTATGTATATCTTAGCACGTAAGCAACTCAGCAAAGTATTAACAATCTCTCTCTATCTCTCTCCATCTTGCTCAATATTCTATCTCATCGTAAACTCACCCTTCAGATGAATTAATTTCATAGGACTAAGCAAATAGTATTGGTATATAAGATTCATCGGACTTCACATAGCACATGTCTTGAATAAAACTAATCCAACATACGAATAGTAATACAATAGTAATCTAGATATAGAAGAAAAGACTTGGTCAACATTTTGATATCTTCACAACATCAGATTCTGTTGAAATAAAAGACGTCACCTTGCTATATTTTTCTTTGATTATATAAGTCAACGTTTAACTTATTAGTCTCCTGCTTAGTCGATACACTTGCTCTATTCAATTGGGAGAGCTTCAATACCATCAGAAAAAAACATCAAATCGTCTTTAAAAGAATGAAGAAATTGCACATTTGAATTTTTCATGGGATGATAATTTTCTTTCTTGTAAGTTGTCCTCCAAATTCCAGAATAAACAGAAGTTCCTAGGGGCTAAGCACGATTGTTAAGTTTCTGAGACTCACAATCATAGTAGCTGATGCAACCGATAAAGAAGACAAGTGCGCAGATTCATAATTTCTCGCTGAGAAAGATTTTTTTCTAACGATTTGGAAGCCCTTCCAGCCAAGTGAAGCAACCGCATCAACTTAAAAGGAGACTACATTGAGAAACAATAAATAAGATTTCGATCAAGTCTTTTCTTTTATATGTAGGTATATTATTTTCATTGCTCGTATATTGTCCTGACAATTTAACTCAAGTTTAATACTCAAGGTACGGCTGTACGACGATATTCATTCAGGATAAATGATTACTTATAGAACATCATTATGTTTGATTCCTATCATATTAACTGCTGCGCCAGTGGTACTGTAAATGCGCTTTTCATGGAATAATTCTGAACAGCTCATTTTTTTCCCTCCAAGTATTCGATAACAAAGTCTGCAGAGTCACTTAAAAAGTGAATTGCGAAAAATATCAACAACACTAATACACTGATCAATTAAAAACTCCCAAATAGTATTCAATTTTATAATTTTGTCGATAATTCCATGACTTTCAGTAATTTCAATTTTAAACTTGGCTTACAGGCTTATAAAACAATCGAAAATTGCAAATAAATTTTTTGCCATACGATGATGATCATGTTGTAGTCTGGAGAATATGTTACTTCGGTAATTCTATTTTATATAAATGTGCGTGTACTTTCGAATTTATCTATTCATCAGGTTCCATATAATTAGCAATATTTCTCCTTTGCTATCAATTATGATACTCTTATGTTCCATCATACCATGCTAACAGTAATAATATAACAGTCCAAGATCCCAGGCCCGCCAGACGTTACTCATATTCTAAAGAACAGAATGTGTGAAATAGAGTAGTGTTAGTATGTACTTTCATCGTATGCATACTTGCTAACTTGGACCGACGGCCAATATAGAGATACCAGGTCCTAGAAGTACGTTCAAACATTGCTCACTTTTTTTGAATTCCAATTGTCTGGAGAATGTTTTGCTCCTACGATTGGTCTGGCTGTTTACAAAAAGTATTGAGAATATTTCCTGAGTATCATTCATATATAAAAACTAGGACTCAGACTATACCCAAATGAAATAACGTTATTTTTTGCAAGCTTTAAAGCGTCTAGCAAGAATTACCGCTGATCAGCACTCAACCATTAAGAAAAGTGAGTAATATTTTTACGTACTTTCAGCAACTGGTATCACTAAATTGGCCGTCAGCCCAAGCTAGTAAGTATGCATACAATGAAAGTACATAATAACACTACTCTAACCCACACATTTTGTTCCATAGAAAATAAGTAACGTCTGGCAGACCTGGGATCTTGCTCTATAATGAAACAGTTCGAATGCAAAAATGGTCCATAATATTCTTGAAAGCCATTTTCTATCAAATCTTTTAATGTATCTGATAGGTCATCATCTTCAACGGAGAGCTTCAGATACTTATCTTGGTAACTTCGCACAATCATTACTACGTATTCAAAAGAGGTATATCGCTATAAGAACCTGATAATAATTACACTTTTATTTCTAATACAGTTTCCATGCTTTGATGTAATCGACAGATGGAACTTGCGAGTTATAGCATGAATTCAAAGACTCCATTTTGAGGTTCTCTGTGAGCTGTGCTGAAAATGGACAAACAGCAGACAATCGATTGTTATATCTCTCAAATATCAACATGGAAATCTCACAGAAATATAAAATATTGTTGTCATGCCTCTGATTTGATTTCAGTGATAGGAAGTATCAAGAACAGAAGGGAAAATTCAGTTGTTGGTCTGCTTTTGACGAATTATTCATATTCGTCACAAATATCATCAATTTATTGTCAATGATCTTTTAGATTTGTGGGAAGATCGACTGTTGATTCGTTCCTGATACAATTGAACATATAATTTTGGAGATCTAACTGGAAATTCGTATTGGAGGAGCATACATAATTTTTGAATCAATCTTGCTAAAACAATTATTTAAGAGAAAAAAATGGAATCTACAATTTGGTTATATGATTCATTATAATGATTTTAAATTGAAATAGAACTGTCAGTTGTCGCAACAAAGTGTATAAATTTGCATCTGATCATATGTTGAGATTACTCACTCTCTCATACAAAGCTATATATGGGTGAGTACATTCTTATTATTGCCTTTTTCAATAAAACTGAATTGTCAAATTCTCACAGTCAAACAGGAATAGAAGAAGTACGAATGAATGCTGAAATAATTAATCATTGATCTGATATACAAGTGTTTTCGTTCAACATTACTCAGAGAATTCCGGAATGAGTTGGCTAACAGTTTTCTAGCTACTGGACATAGTATACGAGCCTTTTCCGTTATTTAATGGACTGCGGACAGATAGGCAGTTAGTTAGGGTCCGGGCCAGGCCAGCCTTGCTTTATATGGATTACAACAGTACAGTTTGAATACATGATTTAGTTACCATAGTCAGAGAGCTGAACTTAGTGATCTGTTGTTGTGTCAGAACGCCTCAGCCCGTACCCTTGATAAGCTCAAGACATAAATTTTCCATCGATTCCATTATGAGTGAAGAATTCTATTAGAAATTGGATAATTCCATCGACTTACATTTTTTTGGCATGAATATAGAAAGATGAATTCATAAACGTTCTTTTGTAATGGTGCTGGAGCGTAGTAAAAAATCAATCAATATAGCACTTGATCCGCTGTTGTGTCCTTTTTATGGGTCCCCAATCTGTTCAATAATAATTACTGAATTTATTACGGTTTTAAACTGACTCTTCAACTCCGTGCTGTATTTTACCATTTTCATCAACCCTCAATTTTTGTAGAACTACTCAATTTTATATTGTTTGATAATCACCAGTAACATGATGTGATTATCAAAATCCTGGATACGCCTCTGCATATATATTTTTCCTAATTGAAAATTGAATTATAAATGCTACTGAACACATTGATACTGAAACAAAATTATACCTATAATCGGTTCAAAGGATATGTATTGAATAATTCATGATCTCTGTGCTCCCATAAATTTCCAATGCATTGGAATGCTATATATTCCCAATGAATTTTTGATTCAAAACTTAATTTGAAATTTGAACATTTGCACTGAATTTTTTTGTAACAGAAATTGGTTCAATTGGCACAATATTCTATGCATATAGAAATTACTAATTCAAGTAATAGGAGATTTGACCTAAAAATGCATACTATAGCTCGAAATTTCAGCATTTTTGAGTGTTTCACCCTGTTTCGTTGCGGTCAGTATGATAATTCACAAAGTGTAATTTATTGTCAGTAATAATGCACTCGAAATTGTTCATTGTCGTTGAATTTTGTTTTGGATGATACATGACGTTAAGACTGATAATAAATTTTCAATTCCTCACAAGCAAAAAATAGAACTGATGAGCATATACGATTATAATGATGTCACAAGCTCTTGTCTGCCTTTGCAGTAATAATGAATTGAAGTTGTCAACAGACATATGTTTGTATCGTATGGTAACTAAACTAGAATGCAGAGACGCTCAGTTCACGCAGTCTCTTGGAAACAAAATGTTGTTGAGCTAAGGAATAAGTAGTTTTCAAGTGCTTTCATCTTACAACATAAACTAAGATCGGTCAACGGATTAGGACAAGAGATGTTTCTTGTTAAATGAAATGTAAAATTCAACCAGTCGGACAATATACAGTCTGCTCCAAAAACTTCGATCCGCTTCACGAAATATTTTATTTTTGTTCAAATATCTACACAAGCTTGTTGAATATTCTGTCTTCCACTGCCAATGATATTTATTTCAGATAATCAGTTTGATACAAAAGATCAGAATAAAATCACATTCATATTTGTGGATCTATTCTATTGGATTGTATAGTGAAAAATTTGACGTGGACATCGCGTGACTTACTTGTACACCATTGGATATATTTTTTGCCTACGATAATCAAACTCAAAATCTCATCTTTCTACGGCTAATCGTTATGGGTTTTCCAAAAACTCTGAAAATCTGTCAAGTTATGTGCGCTTTCGGCTCAGTGGGTTGCTATGGAAACAGATTACCATTCTTATGCTGCAACATTCGTGAATACTGATCTCCAAGATTCTACGGCTGACAGTATAGAATTTATGCACAAAATTTGAAAGAAAAACTCGATTGAAGTGCACTTGCAGTTCAGTCGATTGTTATGAGAATAGTAGGCAATCATTCAGATGCTGCAGCAGACTTGAATACCAGATTTAAATACTATGCGACCGATCGTTTTGAATCTATGCGTGAAATTCTAGAAGAATGTTAAGTAAAGTGCACTTTCGGCTCAATCGATCTCAATGAAAATGGAATATTAGCATTAAGATAGCACGGACGTCTCAAATACTGAATTCCAGGATTCTACGTTCAACTGTTTTGGATTTATGCAAGAAATTCAAAAAATGAGTGAAGTGCACTTCCGGTACAGACAATTGCAATCATAATGCGAGGTGCACAACTAGATGTTACAGAAGTGCTCAATACAAAACTTCAATATTCTACGACCGACTGTTTTGAATTTGTGCAGAAAATTCGAAAAGTCTGTTATATAAAGTGCATTTTTGGGTCAGCCGATTGGTACAAAAATAAAAGATAACCATAAGGATACTACAGCAATCTCAAATATTGAGTCTCAGTATCCTACTGCTAAATATTCTGGATTCATGCGAAAAATCCGAAAAAAGTTCCAAGTAAAGTGCATAATGCGAGGTGCACAACTAAACACTCTCAACATTAAACGTTCAACGAGTTTCGAGATTTGCGAGTTAAGAACACACACACAGACATACCCACGCACATACGTACCGAAATCAAGCTGAAAGTGGTCAAAATAGATTCAGGGATGCTCAAAACGGATATTTTCATTGGAATCTCGAAATATTAATTTTGTCGGTTTCACAATACTTACTTGTACTTTGTACAAATAAGTAAGAATACAAAAATATAATTCTAACCGAAAGTCGAAACGTCAAAAATAAAATAAAATATACAGAATCAAAACCAAAAAAGTCAATTTATTATGATATAATTCTGAAAGTATGTATAGATCACAAAAATATAAATTTGATTTTATTCCGATCCTTGAAACCAAACGTAATCAACCGAAATCAATAATGATACGATCAACTTCTCAACTCTAATATAATATTTATGAATGGACTGTTAGCATATTGATTCGAACAATTAATTCATATTCGTCTAATTGAAAAGTTTGTTGTCATATCCTTATTCCATGGAAGAATGAGCCATTATTACTGAATTTCAATTGTTCTTCATGCGGGTCAAATATCGTATAAAACTGTGTTATCTTCATAACCCCGGATGTACGCTCTTTGAAGTAGAGAGATTCATAATAATATATAAGAATATTTTCAGTAGTGTGAGCCTTTTGCGATGCAAAACAACTAAATAAAAATGGCAAGTACCAGTTATATTTATGAGAGTATCATTCCTTGTGAAGGTTCATGATTATTTGCAAATAAAGATATTCAGATATATCGAGCAATATTTCACCCTTGAGAGTAATAACAAGAAAGTGTGTTTTTGGTAACGTTCTGTTAGAATCAATAAGATATTAATTTTTATATCGACAAGTTCACACTTATAATGCAATTAAATATTTTGTCCCATCAATTCTGGAAGAAAAACTGAGGCCCGAGATTATTGTAACATATTTTCGTGATTCCTAAAGTCTATCTTCTGTAAATATATTTACCTTTCAATCTAGAACCAAGTCCCAGATTTTTCACTCGAATATACATTTGAAAAAATTGAACCGAATAGGTAATAAAAAAACCGCACATCTTTTATATTTCATTTGATAATTATGGAATCTTTTATGCTCCGAAATCAGTCGACTGGTATTTGTTGTACACAATATTCAGTCTTATAGATTGATTCATAATATTTTCTTATTCGAAGTAATCAGAAAACATCAAATGAAATTTCGTGTCATTGATATTGGAACTGAGTTCTTGTAAAAGTCTCTCGAAGAAAGTAGGAAAAAATTAACAAAGCAAAAATACTTCAATTAATAACGCATTATAAAGGACAAAATGATTCAATTCACTTGAAATATATTGTTGCATGTGCTAAAAATAGACTTGTTACTTCTCATCGTTCAATATGACTACCTATGCTAAGATTGTGGAGAGCTTTTTGGTTTCGGTTAATTCATTAATAGCATATACCATAAAATATTCAAGGTAGATCACATTATTTTGTCCTTCGCAGTACGTTCCTTACAGAAACGTATTTCTCCAGTTTCTTTGATTATTATTGATTATAGACTCAAGTGAGATACTGATTAGTTAGAGTTCCCGCTCAACCTACTATTCCTGGCCCCATGATCAGATCAGCTTGATGATATCAAATTATTGTGTTGTTATCCGAATTACATATACCTGCAAAGTTTCAAATTAATAAGACTATAAAAAGTAGTTCAAAATATGCTTCCCAGATTTATTTACATAGTTTGTAAGTTACAAGTGTTGTGGAGCTGATAAAAGCATGTTGATATATTATGATATAATATTCATATGTAAACAGTTGCTACCTATAATGTGGAGTATAATTTTTGTATGTTGATGACTTGTAATCATCTTAATTATAATTACAAAATCATTGCCATCACAAAATCAATATATGAGGTCTGTAAGCTTAACTCATTCAATGGAAACAGAAGCTAATATGCTTTTATTTATTCAACATCATTTAGACATTGTCAAAACTGGAAATATAAAATCAATAACGCCAAGATATAAGCAGATGACTCCAAAGCATCCATTTTTCATACTCTTGGAGGACGCATAAGTTGAGTACTTGATCTTCTTGTTTTTGCTTTGAGTGAAGTGCTCCGTCATAAGCTGTAAATTGTTAAAGAAGTAATGATAGTTGTAGGCAAGTAGAGAGCCTGCCCCGTTGTTGTGTGTAACGTATAACGTATCCGTTCAGTCTTTAATGGCCGTCATCGTATAAAGTACCATACTCACGTATTTATTGTTCTTGCAAGGGTGGGATCTCACCAAAAGAAAAAAATACAACAAGGATTGCATTCAAGGTACTCTCACCTTTAGTACATATATGATATCGTTGAGCTCTAATCGCGGGATTGAACACATGTCTATGTAAACTTCTTCAGTCAGGAGACAATTAAAAGTGCATTATTTTGCTTGGAATACCCTGCATGAGAAGTACAATCAGTTTTTAGAATATGTTGATATTAGAATTCAAATAAAATACGTGTTCTGCATATAATTATAAGGTTGTATATTGCCGCACTACTTCTCTCTCAACACGGAAACTTTTTGTTTTAAAAAAATATGTGGCGATTGATCAGTTAGAAATATAATAAAAATAGTAGTATATGGAGACTCCTACAACATTCACACATAACGATTTCATATCATTGGCAAGAGGTTATGGCTTAGTCAGGTGAAGTTTGCAAGCTCGATCCTTTGAAGATTACCATGCTACTGTACACATAACTGATATCAAATTAATTAACTTGGGTTTTCTGAATATATTTACGGTCCAAATATGTTTATGGTTTCAGAAAATTCTAATAAGATTGATCAAACGCAGAGCACGAAAATAACTTTTCGATATAAAGGGAAAATAAAACGAATCTTCCCTTAACGGAATTAAATTTCTATCGGATTTTATTCTGACGTTATACAGGCTGTGTACGTTTTCATGGAAATGATAATAAACAAAATAGGATTTTCGGAAGATCTATTGAATTATCCAGTAAGATGTTTGAGGACATCACATATTCAATAATGAGCTATTGCGATGATCTGGAAGTGATATTGGGTAGATATTTTGTCACTATTTGATTATAAAGGTGTCTTTAAGACTGTTCACGTAGTTCGATATAATTAACAGGTATTGAGAATAGTAAAATAAAAATAATAATAATCCAAGCTGTGAAGCGGTCGCCGATCTCGGAATGTAGATCTCATGTATTCTACAAATGAAATATATCGTAAGCAAACCACCGGTTTTGTGAAAACCACATCCGTATACAGGCTACATACACAATGCTATCAACATAGAATCATATCAGAAGGTGAGGGATTGTACAAATGCAGGGACTGCATTCTGAAAAGCGATGAGGTTTCTTGATTCTTGGAGATGGATTGATGAGTCAGGTGAAAACCTGATCTCCTCACAGAACTTATGCGATTTCAGCGAGACCGTTGAAACGAGGCTATACACTTATACATTTGCTACGAACTGACTTACACTTCGAGCATTTATTGATCACCATCTTCAGGCTTGTTACTGAGAACGTGATAGAGGTGAAAAAATAACTCACCTTAATCTCATAATACAAACTCTACTTACACACTGGTTCAACTCTCATAAATGATAATACAAGCTGATGACAGATAGTTATCAGACTATTCAAATATCTCATTTGTTTTGAAACTTGTTGGATTGTTGGAATCAATTATATCCGATTGAAGTAAGATGTTTTTATTACAGTTCACCCATTCGAATATATCGTATGGGTAACATCAAAATTAGCACAATCGGATTACACGTCATGCACTGCTACTGTTCAAAGTTGATTGACGCAAGGATTCAGATTTTCAACTATCACAGCTTATCACGAAATATATGCCATCTATGCAATGAAAATGGGCTCATCACCCAAACGATTGTTGTAGATCTAGCACGCTACCCTATGGCATCCCATATGTTTCTGTCACAGAGTACGAAGAAGGCAATGTTATGACTATCAATTTCAATTTTAACTACCCGAGTTTCTAAGAATGTATCCGGTATGAAGTTTGTAGACACTTATCTCCATAAGTAAAGATTTCATAAAAGGGTGATAAAAATGTTGACTTAACTTGTTTTTTGTGAAATCGATCGGATATAGATGATACTCCGTGGTATTCCGTAGTAAACCTACAAGAGAAAATTTGGCTCCTGTGGACAGATTCATTATTTGTTGAAGTGAATACTATCTGGCTGAATAGTACTTGGATCCAGGAATAACCAATGCTCAAGAGACGAAATGAAATAGAAATATTACAAATATTATGCATTCTGGAATAATTAATCAAACCTCAAATTTTATCAAAATCATATTCCAAGAACGCTTCATAAACAATGAGCAATCAAATGAATAAACGACACCAGAGAGTCCATTCCGCCTGCTCGCACAACATCAATACCAAATTTGTGGTTGTTTTATCACAGCAAAATAATGTAGTCAACGGCTCTGTCGTACCTCATTATCGTTATCTTTGTTGTTCTTGTTGTAGGTGTAGTGCCCCTTTGTTCCGACGCCATCTACGCCCTTTGGCATGACGACATGCTACTATGAACATGGACACTAGTTGTTCGAGCAGCAATACCTCATGTTGGATCGAAATACGACAATGTACCAATAAATCGCGTGAATATTTGTCTTTTTGCTGCTTCATAAATCTATTGTCAACCTAATAAGGCGTAGTTTGCACTATTTCCATATTATGTAGATGATAAAATGAAATCCAACGAATCAATTGATTGAACTTATTCTCACTATTCTACTTGAATAGATAATCTGCCTATTTCATAGCAGATAATAAAAGTGAATACTCGATTATGCGTGAGGCAGATCGAGAGCTAGCTCAATTTATCAAATCAAATGTCTATAATATCATCTATATAAGCAAGTAATAATGGACTTATAACGGATCATCTGAGCCTGACCAATGTACCTTATTCTGCAATGAGATTCTTCTGAAGTTTAGACGTGGCTCATGATATAGTTAAAATCAATTGCTTCTCCAATTCTGATCCATAATCCATGATACAAATACACCAGAATTCATGAAGTCTATGATATCTTAGCTCAAAGACTACTTTCCAACGTATTGTATTCAAATTCTAAAACTGCAATTGGTACATCAAATCTTGTTCCAGAAAAACACTCATGAAATTATATCTATTCGTATCTAGTTTAATGTAATTAGATCCAAGTGTCAAAAAATCCCAGTTTCACTAGATCTAAACATTTTTGAACTTTTCTGCTCTCAGTTAAGATTTCAATTAATTTTTAGGACCTTGTAGAGTTTTACATAATGAAATAAGGAGCACAGGACAGCAATAATTTGACCAAGTTTCTGTTTCTCAAGATTTTAATATTTGTACTGGAATAATGAGATATTCCTTTTTAATTTCAGAGCTCTTGATATTCAATTATGTGGTCGTATACAGAGGGTAATAAGGAGTCATTTAGTTCAACCTCTTTATCATACCATTACATTAGAAAAATTAGTTCGAACGGAAACACCATCAACATGCATGTAACACCTATGAAATGCTGAGAGTACAGCATAATTCTCAACTCTATTAAAATCCATTCCATTCCCATTCTACTATAAAATAATCGACTTGAATGCTTCTTGAAATATGTTTATTCATTGCGTACAGCGCATTATGTGGCAAACTCCTCTTATTATTCTCATAACAGTCCTTAATCATAAAGCTAAGCGCCTCGAATTTGACGTCCCTTAACAACATTGCTGCAAAAGTACATATTTCAGTTTTTTCAGATATTTGTGCGACGAATCAATCACCGAGAGAGAACATCTATTCATTGACTGAGGTGCGAGAGTGAGGAGGCTCGTAAAGATGACTTTGCATGGACGGAACCTTCCGTCCTCTTTGCGTCGCGTTGCGCCGCATCACATCACCCCTTCCGATGAAAGGCTCTAGCAATATTCTAGAATGTGGTAGAACCTTCGAGAAATGGATATTTCTATATATAAGGGCAAACAAAATACGTGTGTTTGAATAATGTAATAGTAAAGCTAGAGCAGTGAATATTAAAAGTGAAGTGATCAGTGGATATGAATAGTTAAATATAAAAATCTGCGACGTTGTTTAAACTAGTATTAAGTGATAAATGAATAATACAGTGTTGTTAGTGACATCAGAAGAATAAAACTTTTATTTCAATTTAAATTATTAAATAGTGACTTTTATTTGATCACAAACTATTTCTTCGAGCAATAAACATTACAGTATCACTTCTCTTAGTAGAGCTTCGTCCCTCTAAAAAAAATTCTCAGTGTACTTCAAGTCGAATTGAATAAGACACCTCCATTTGATTGAATCTACAACAATATTTCTACTCTTGACTATTATAAGAACTGATATTGAAACGTCCCACAATGTTCACTCATACGATGCCTTTCTCTTACAAATACGAGTACAACTCCGAATCATTCTCAGTTCCATTATCAATATCATTCTGTATCATCAAGGCCAAGTTATAAATTTCAACCGAACATTTATTTTATTCCTACATACTTTCATAAAATCATTGCATTCAATGATACAGTGTTGCTCTTCAAATAAACAGTTGGAGACTTTCATCTTCAACCAAACACAACAATAATTTGGAATTTCAAAGGTTTGTCCATAAAAAAAAAAAAATTAGATGAATAACAAATTTGCATTCTTACAGAATCATTACCTTCGAATAAAAAATACATCCGATCATTTCGACATGAATTCGACAAACGCACAGTTCAAAATTGATGTTTCCCTTATGAATTCATAATTCTTGTCGACTACGATATGAAAGCCAAAAAAAAACCCTCATTCAGTTGAAAGCATTAATTTTTTCTCATCCAGATGCCAAATCAAGCTTTCAGACCTAGTTCAACAGTTCAACAAAATGAAGCTTGAGGATTTCGAACTCAGCAAAATCCTAGTTAAGTTACTTCAGGTCTAATTTCTGGTATTGAGAAACAGTTACCTTCTCGACATCTGATTAATTTCTTGATTTTTCTCGCAAGCTTGGAAGTCTGCTACGTGTTCGCGGGCCAGGGAAGATATAATCTTTCAATGAAAGGATTCTTTATCAAAGTAGCAGACCAAGTCGCAGGCAGTATTTTTGAATAATAAATGTAAAACACATCCCAGTAGTACAATATAGTGTTGCTGGAGCTTCTATGGTTGGTACCCACGGGAGGCTCGAGTTTCAGTCTCATTGGGATCTACCGAAGCCCCACAAAATTCCACCCACGCACAAAACCGAACCCCTTATCCTTCAAGTCTCTGCAATCCTAGCTCAGAGCTCGCGGATACTGAATAGCGAATGAGCTACATCACTTATCTCTACCTCTGTTCTGTCCTGTTATTGCTTTTGATAATACATTATTAATCCCTAACGGCTCTCGATCCGAAATTCTTAGCTTGGTACCGACACAAAAACAATTATAATTTTAAAGCTGACTCAAAATTCATTTAATTAGGAATTGATGTTCTCTTTACGGATAAAATGCTCATAAAAATATATATACAGATTTCTTCTCCTATGAACATCCATAACAAGAATTTATTTGAACATGAATCATCATTTTAACGACCTGTGAAAATGTTGATGGTAAAAGGGCTATAAAATAGAAATTATTTTTATGTTTCCTGAATGCTTTCTACTATATACTATACTATATATGCTGATAACCAAAGTCTGCAGGATAATAAGATGTGTTCAAGGATATGAAGACTACCTTCATTGTTACAAGATTTTGAAGATTCGAAGGGCAGACAGCCTAAGTTTAAGCAGATTCTGTGGTAATACAGTAGTCGACAAGCATTATCCAGGAGGAAACCAAAAAATGATTCAATTACCATTTTATTGTATGATTTGCACCAATTCTTGGTGTCTGACAGTGATATGCACAGCATCGGATAATTGATTCTGAACCACCGTAGTCAATAACAGGTTTCCATAATTTTGAAACATCACTGTGCCTCATCATTTGTTCTCTACTTTCTTCCTGAAAATATGATTTTTTCTCTGGTTTAGCAACTTAAATTTTGATTTATTATGATACTGTCTTTGTAGTAGTTTTATGGTCTATAACATATGTTCGTACATATATGGTGCACAGTAGGGTAGTGTTTTGTAGGATACCACAGAGTCCATGAATTCGACAACTTAAAAAATTGGGAAAGTGCAACATTCTGCAAAAATTATCAGCTGCTCTTATAACACTTCAAATTTGATATATCGTTATTCTCAGTCTCGTCTACGATAGCAACATCATTCCGAAAGTCAGTCAAGAAAAGTTTGCACTAGTTTTCCAACTTTCTCAGTATCAGAATATAGGATAGAAACAACGTAGTATAAGTCACCGATCAGACACATCGTCACAGGAATATTTTTTCAGAATCTATTTCTTCCCATATTTATTCAACTATAAGTCCAAATTTGATCAGAATGACCCTAGAAGAAGTTGTAAATCTGTATGAAGTCATTGAGAGAAATCCGCGAGAAGAGATGTGGCGCTAAATGAAATAAACTCGAAGCAGTAATTCTCCGCCAGACATTATTCTGATTTCCGGTTGCAGGAAACCGGCCGTTGCAAAATTTGCAATCTGTATTTCGATTATCTGCGTGAATAGCATCGTGTGCCCTCGTCTGGAGTACGTAGCGTTTTTTATTCGTTCTTCGCGAGATCTTTATGGAATTTGAATACAGAACGTTTGATAAAATGATGATAGAATATAGAGAACAGGAAGAACTTGTGAAACAGCTATATAATCGTAACAGCTAGAATGCGAATGTGAGAGAATACTATGATGAAAAAAGCAGAGTATGGATCGCATACCACCAAGTTAACCTTGTTATGATAATTTATTTGTCAATATTGAATTGGCGAAGTAATATCAACAAATAAAAATTATTGATTTAGCCACATACGGAAAACATAAACAACGAGAGAGAGAGTTTATGAGGTCATGTGAAGAAGAAAAAACTGAACCTTTCAATTACCCGAACATTGAACACAAAAGTTTCGGATAACATTGAAGGGTCAGCGATCGGCTTGATGATATTTAATAATAACCGTAGACCCACAACAAATATTATTGAACTCAGGTTTCAGTATTTAATAAGTACAGAATATGAAAAAGCTTTGAATTTTGACAACTATTTTTCCCGAATAATAATAGAACAATAATAATTCCCTAGACTTCCAGGTAGACTGAAGCCTCAAACAAAATTAGCTCTCTGGAACAACCTTCCTACTGACTGCGAAAAAGTGAAACACCGTGTGATATCGTAGCGAACGAGTTGAAAAAGGAGATAAAGATGAGCAAAAAAACATATAACGCATTTTTGTGGGCTGTGGGTAGGGAGTCTGCGTTGGGAAACATATCTTGTACCTTCTGACTGCCTGTGACGTAATTATCACCATTAATTACCTTGTCACTAGATGAGCACATATTAAGGTGGTTACAGTAATTTCACTAGTCTCGCAGTAGTACTAGAATAGGTACATAGTAGCGTATTCCCGTCAACAAAACTTCAGATGAATAACAATCAGCAAATATGAATATATAACGTATATAATATCATAATGTTAATTCATCAACGAGAAATTCTCTAAAAACTGACTTCCGCCAAAGATAAATGACAAGATGAGGTCTTAACTCTCTGTGAATTGGATGAGATTAAAACGTTATTTACGCGTATATCTGAAATTGGTTTCATAAATAAGGCAATAACAGCTCTGCTGGGTTAAGTCGTAAATTAAATTACTATTAAATCCAGGTAAACGGCCATCGAACACGTAGATCAGCGAGTGTTTACGAAGGTAGAAGACGTCTACCAGAAGATAAGCTTCATTGGCTTGACCTGGAAATTCGTGTTCGGCCTCCGTTGTCCTAAACCATGTATCGGCATGACCTCAAGTCCAAAGGGACCTGGATACCGGCTTATAATTATATGTTTGACAATAACAAAATTTCTCGTTGACTTGTAACTCCCATCCTTTACAGCAATACATTTCAAAGGCGAATAACAGAGTATGATCGAGGAGACCGTCTCTAGTTTAAATAACTGTTCGCGAAGTGAATATGATATATTGAATCATTGTAGATGTTTTAATCACATACAAACATATAAATTACTCCTCCTTCTCAAGATTAGGTTGTCTGGAACCTCATTCAAAATTCGCAATTAGAAATTATTCTTTGTTAAACTTCCTAATGAGTGTTGCAGCTAGCAAATCTACAAATCTCTATCACAAAATCAATAATTTTCATAGATATGATCTGAATTTGGATGACCTCACCTTCAAAATTCACGTGCAATTGTCTTTTGATCTCAAGGAGTCAACTGATGGAATATTGAGCAAAAAATTATTATAGGAATGAAATATGTCAGTCACACTATCAATAAGTAAAAAATCATAGTTTGAATAGAACAACCTCAGTGAATTGGGCCCAAACTTTGCGAATCAATACTAGAAAATCAATTTTCCAAAATCATAGAGCTTTGTACGGGGTCCTTTAAAGCTTGGCAACAATCACAATATAAGGGGGCATCGATGAGACATATATTTTCTGGAAACCTTGATAAGTTGTACTTCCTATTCTTTGAGTAATTAGAGCATCATAATAAGATCATTCGGAAACAATAACCATCATACTGGTGGAAACATAGTTTCAGCCTAATAAGAGTCTTTACTGTATCTTCCACGGCAATAGAGCCGCAAGATGAATACTATGAAAGCACAGAGCTTAGTGCACGGTCTTTGCTATGGAGATCGTTGATATATACAGAAAGTTCTGAGATTAAACCATAGATACAGTTGTAATTGATGTCATTCATTCAGTCACTGTGAAATCGGTCATAATTTGAAATATCATGATAGTTCCTATTCAATTAATTTTCTGTTGAACTGTTTTGTTTGTTTACAATAAATCTTCTTTCAAATGTTTTTGTCCCTATACCTCCAACCTCGCAGCTGTGATTGTGGGTGGACTACCAATTAATAGAGCATGTATACAACTCCAATTCCAATATTCTGTATGATAACAAAATGACCAGAACAGTCACAGATATTGAAGAGTTGCTACAATAACATTTCAAAGATAGGCCACAATGCAAACAATTTTTTTGTTTTATCTATAAAACGGGTGATTGAAACCACATCTACAATGGTTAAGCCTCAAAGTGTAAATTACATCGACAAATTGTAATGAATATATATATTCCCTGTTCAGAATCTATTGAATTAATAATTGTGTTGATGTCATCTTTGTGTCTTTGTATCCACATGTGTTGCGTACATGAAACTCGACAATTCAAACCATTAAATACGTAGATTATTATCTCTAGAATTTAGTTGCCTGAATAGTGCTTTGAATCTCTCCGTGCATAGAAATTCCAGTGTCATTCATTAGAATTGACGCAATCGTATATAATCTAGTTTATCCCAGGGCATACAGCAAATGAATGTTATCAGTCAAGACAGTTACGTAGTTCTAATAGCACTTATTATTTTGAAGAGCAAGCATAAGATATTTTCTCTTTTGGTGCAGAAACAGCAGAAATACTATCTTTAAATAAGGAACTTTCAAACCTCAAGCTGAAGTCAATAACTTGTACTCTAATAACTTGCATCAATTCGTAGACATAATCGTATTTTTTTTTGTGAAGGAGCAATTATCGAATGACAGAAAATGCTGAAGGAAAACTAGTCAGAATACTGATTAGGACAACAATGGCATCTCATTGACAAAATGGAGTTTGATCATAGAATAAATAAATGCCCATACTCTAAAAAAAATCTAGATTATCGAACCACCTTTCGTTTGATCATAGACCACTCTTGGCAAAACCAAATTCTTAAAGCTTGACAAAACTTCAAAACAACTGAATTTAAATTAGAATATTCATAATGTAGTGCATAGATAATTTAAGTGGGCACTCAAAAAGCTCGGAATCGTGGTACTTCCTCTAGAATTAAAAGAACAACGTATATCTGTTTGAATAACTTTGCCATCTATAAGTCTCCATAACATCTTCTTAATCCAATATCTACCCATAATAATGGCATTTCAGTATTTTTAGTAAAAAAGATTCTGTATGGAAAATTAGTTGTGCCAGACCAGCACAGAAGAAAAATCTACCATACGAAATTGATAGTTTAAATGATGTTTCCTCACTACATGTAATTTGCTCATGAAAGAGCTCAGTTTAATTCTTCTTGAATTATAGGAGTCTCGATATTCCACACGAATTTTGTGGTCATGAGTAAGATTTGAATACATTATACACAATGTTTACAGAAAGCAAAAAATAGGAGTTCAATATGGAATTTTAGAAATATGCTTATATTGGTTTTTATGTGCATTTGAGAGAGGAAATACAGGAATAATAATTTGTTCGAAACTAGATTCTGCTCTAGAAATAAAAAATTCTTGTTATAACAGACTACAAGTAGATCGTGATATAAAATCATGGATCTTGACATTTTGGCATGAAAATTGAACAATAACAAAATACTTATCAATGTGACGGTTCAATTATTTGTTGTTTGTCATTGAAATAATAATTGTTCTCTCTAGATATTGTCGATAACTGGAATATAAATCATCAAATAATCCACAAGTTGCGTCATATAAATCAAACAACATTATTTTTCAAGCTATATAAATCCATTATTTGAGGTATTTTGAGTAAGATCTTCTTTATAACGAGGCTGGGAATTTTTATTTTCATCAATTTTGACAATAAAAATTATTGAACTGTCAAATTGACAATTTATCGTTTCGTATCCTATTTCTGATGGTAATGCCAAGTTTCACCAATTCATTATCTCAATTCACAAATATGTTCTCGTATCGAAGCAAAAATGTTTTGCTCTAAAATGTACAGAACACAGAAGAGTTAATACCAGCATATACGAGTTTCTGTGAGCGTACTGTTCATTAAAATATGTATAGAAGCCGATAAAATTGGACATTCTATATTGTTTCCATGATTGCAGAAAAATGTGGAGATGACGATATATTTTTTCAAATCACCATATCTTCATATGTGGGAGAGTGAGGAGCAATTATTTACGACAGTATTTCTATACTTATGTCCGAAAACACCACAAAACCAAATGAAATAAAGGCTCTTATTTGATAGCATGCAATTCTCTAATTTTTCATATTTTATTTTTGACTTCCCAATTTTTACTCAGTTCTTCTTGGAATCCATCTTCTGAAATTTCAGCCGGTTACAAGATAAGCAGATATTTCAGCGATAAATTAGAAACCTTACAGGAACTCAAAGTCACATGTATCTTGTGATAGACATTTTATTTGTGAGATAAATATGTATACTATCCGAAATTACCGGTTCTTCCATTGCAGAATTTCAACTATATCATCCAATATCCAATGTTGTTAATGGATCATATATAATTTGTTGGACTGAATTCATGTCAAAAATTACTGACCAATCTTGGACATAACCTGTTCCCATGTTCAATCATATGCTATGGTCATTTTAGAAATTTTTTGATATGGATTCATTCACACAAAACAATGACTTTGTTTACACTTGGGCGTATATCTGACATCAACTTTATTATCTAGCCCAAATGATGTCAGATAGCATAGAACAAATGCTTCCGGAACATAGCAGATGGTTCTGGGTTATTCCTGCATTTAGCTTGTTCCAACTCATATTTGAAATCTGGCACAGCCTACGACGTGAAGAATCTGACTCCGATAATTGAAAGAACTTTATTTTACCTTGAATAAAACCATACATTTGAAATATAAATCATATGGATACAGGTTTTGAACATTTGCCTTTTTTCATTCAATTCTATGGAAGAACACCAAGTCTAATACAAGTGACATGATAAAAATGGAGCTTTTGTAGAGTTTTGTGCCCAAGGAAATATAAACACTTTGAGGTGATTCCACTTCTAACCACCGTGTGGGCAACCTTGCTCGTGATCCACAAATATCAAAATTATTTTCAGTTTGCATATTTGTAGCACCAGTGGGACAATTTGCTTCCTTTTTGACCCTGCACCCAAATATGAATAGTCCAACACACAATCCGCAGAAATAGCAAAAAACAGCCTCCGAATTTTTTTATTCCTGACTCAATAGTAAGGATAACAACACTGAATTCTACGTCTTCTCCTCTTATTTCACGAAATAAGATATCAAATTTACAGAGATTCAACAATTCGAAGAATAATGCTGCCACACAATCAGACTCTTATCCAATAATTGGAAAAATTAGAGTGAATCTGGTTTTGGAGTTTTCGACAGCTGACGCTACACTTGCTAATCTTGGAATCACTATTTAACTGTAACAGAGCATTCTATAGACGAACCGGATTTCCACGTGATCGGTTTTTAGAATTTGTAACTTCTTGCTGTCCAAAAGAGAAGTTGGAAATACATTGGAAAGAGACAAGAGAACTGAAAGTCCAATTCGAATTTCCCAACTGCAAATTAATAGTTATCAATGGTTGATGAGACTTGGCGCATTGTTTTCCTGGAAGTAACTATTGTGTATAGGCCCTTTCTAAATTGGAGGTGGTTATGAAAGGCTCTTTAGTAGAACATACAATCAAAAACTAGTTATAAATTAAACGAAATCACAGCTCATTGCGGTACTATCATTAATGATTTCAATTTGAGTGGAAAATTTGAGTGAGAGAGAGCCGGACAAGTGTGAGTTAGAATTCACCCTTTACTGAAGATCCGTAATTATCACGAACTCGCACATAACTTGTATTGAGTGTGGGTACCAAGGAAATTGTTAATATTATTTTCAGAGTATTCTAATATATGATCCAACTTTTTTACGTTGAATGGATCAATAGTTTGGCAAATATCTGGCAGACATATATATATATATATATATATATATATATATATATATATATATATATATATATATATATATATATATATATATATGAAACAGTGAAGTTTAATTTCTATATTCTATTCACAGGACCCTTGCCAAAAAACTCCAGACAATTTATCTAATAAACTCTATCCTTCTAAGAAATATATACTCAGCACTAAAATCAGTAAAATATCTGTTGGATCAATTGCAGGAATTTTCATGTTCCTATCTGGAAGATTGAGGTTAATAGGTTTGCTAAGGCTCGATGTTTCGTACGAGTTGTCTGATTGCCAAAAATTTCTCGGGTCTGTTGCTTTCAAAAGGGTAAAATCCGAATACGAAAAAAACGTATACAAATGAGGGGAATTACTCCTAAATATAGCATCAAAGGCTACGTTTGATGTACTTTAGAATTTTTCTGATTAAAAATATTCAATTATACTCGAATATTTCACAGGTAGAATAATTTAACGTTTACAGAAAGAGCGTATTCTGCAGCAGACTCGCTTCTAGTTTCTTTCTCGTTAATTTCATGCTCAACTGCTCAACGGAAGACCAAGGCTATTTGGGAGTGCTGCTTTCAACCCCCTCAAGATAAATACACCTTGTTCGGTCATTATACTTTCATTCTACATCGGCTTGACTCAACACGACGAAGGAATCACATTGGCGGTCAGTTGAAAAATTAAATATTACATCACACTGTAGATTGATTCATCAACATTGAGTATTTTCAAAGATTTCAATGATATTTACCTCATCTAAATTTCTAGTTCGATATCAGTACTTCACATTAGAGTATCGTACTTTTAGGATAAAAACACGGCCCTCCAATGATCAAATTCATGAATCAAATTGTCTGTACATTACAATGTAACGATAAAACTAGTAACTTGAAATCTGGAACAATTATTCAGTATCTCGCAAGTATTCCGTCTCTTTTTCTCGAAGCTGAAATTCTGCAGATTTGAAAAATAGTATTTCAACTTCAGAAATAGGGATATCGACTTAGAAAAGTACATATTTCAGTTTTATGCTTGCTGAACAAATTTGGAGAAGAAATCATGCTGGACTCTGTATCTTCCTCAAGTCCCGCAATAGAAAAAGCTCGACATATTCAAGATTATAAATGTACACATACAGGAGCACTTTGAAAATTAAGATTTATGCACTTCTTATACCAATCCATACTCTAGTCAAAACCATGCATAACTTTTGAAATCTGCAAAATATTGAAAGTAAAATACTTTTGGCAGCTGCTATCGTCAAATTCATTCCCATTGCTTCGATACTCTTAGTCTACTGTACTATTTTTTTGATAATTCGAATCGAATAAATCTGTTGTAACGTAATTGCTAATTTCAGATGGACATGGATTTGTCGAAAAATTGAATGTGATATTAATAAATTCGGTAGCAAAATAAATGAGGAATTGATTTTTTTCTGTTCCATTATCAGCCAGACTAGACGGCATAAACGTCATTGTTGGAATGAATATGTCACTGAGGTGAAAATTTTCAGAGTCAAATCTGCAATACAGTCCTGATACGTTTTCTTATCATGTTGATTGAGATAAATTTGTGAATGAAAAAATTATTTTTCGACTTCAACGTACGAGTACTTTGAAACTTATCTTATGTTGTTATTCTATAAGATGAGAATATAGGCAAACATAAGAAATGAAAAGCTATCTCTGTTGTAGGTACAAATAGAACTGAGTGAAGTATATCAAGGATTAGAGAGTTTACTTATTGATAATGGAAACTTGGTTCTAGAAACACATGCACTCCGTGATAATATCAAGAATTAGCATTAAAGATATCATTTTTTTTTTATTTCATTGAATCTGTGAGGTAAGTCCAGGAGTGGTTCCCTGATTTATTTGTATAACATTTCTCCTGGATCTGATTTATGTAAAATATCCATTTGAAATATATTTCATATTCACATTCTACTGGAAGATGATGAATATCAAAACATGCAGTGTTTTGTTTCGTTCAGAGAAGTATATAATAGAATAAATACTATGTATGTTGCTACCGCTAGAGCGCAAACAGTAGAACGTACAAGTATAGCTGGTAGAAGAAGACGCGCAAGTTTTGGATTCCCCCGACGATGTCGACAAAGTCGAGCAAAATACGGGAAAACTTGCGGTTCGTCGCATTCCAATATCCCACATTTTTTTTGTCCACGCACCAGTTGTTCACTCGTATCGCTGTATTTGAAAGTTGTTTACATACGCATGAAAGAACAAAGCAACATTTGAGCACACTGTATTTGAAAACGGAACTTTTTACTTGTTAGGACACAAAAAGCAGATACCAGAAAAATATTCGTGACAGAGGAAGCAAAGGAAAGGACAACACACCACGGACGGAGCGCACGAAAAACTTCAACAAAAGTTATATGCGGCACATTGCAGCAGGAAAGACTTGATAACTGGCCACTTACCACAGAGCAGCAGGAGAGGCGCTAACAGCAGCACTTTTGTTGGGGACATTGAGCAGCAATTTCATCTGCGGTCTGCGAAGCGGCGGATGAGTCCTGATAAGTGTTATGAAGTTGTACTACGGTAGTCCGGGACTAAGACACACGCGTAGGAAATGTACCGCGAAAGCAATAACTGCAGAAACAAGACACGGGCGCGGAAACATGCCGCCGTCAAACAACACGCGAGCACCAACAGGACACGATACCCGACTCCTAGCGAGCACGACGAACACGGCAACGACAGACAATGACGGCGGACGGCGGCGTCGTATGAAGGACTGGCGCCTCCGAGCGACGAACCGCCGTGCGTTCAGTTTGCCGGTGAAGCGGCGTCGGCGCACAGACGCAAATAGCTAAACCTGAATTTCATCCTCACCTGAGGCAGAAACCCACGAATATATTGGTGCGTCATTTTCACTCTTTTTTTTTTACCTACAAACTTGCATGTTAATGCCCTTTTGGTATCATGAAGCTGACACAGACTGCTGACCGCAGGAGTATTCGATGCGGCACTGTATGCCGCAGTTTCGCTACTCTTATCCTAATCATCTTACGCTACAAAACACTAGCGTAGAACAGCTCATATACAAATACTGGTAGGCTGAACAGATTCAGTTAAATACGAGATTATCAATCTTCACAACCAGAACAGAAATTTACAGCTCACATTTGTGATTCGCTGATATAAAAACTGGTTCTGTAGATCATATTTAGAAATTTGCTCATCACTATGCAAGACAACTAATCAAGTGCACATTGGGATGATTGCATTTTTATAGTTTCATTACTCCTCAAGAACTATTCATTATTGTTCTTCACTTCAAAGCAATTACTGAATAACCAATTTTATTTCTAATGCTCCACAATCTAGTTATTAAAAGTAATAAATATTGATGATGTTCCACGCTGTTCAGTCAAGAATCGAAGAGAATAATTTATAATAAATTTGGATATCAGATAATCTCCAAACTTGGGACCGATCGTGAAATATGCTTGCAAAGTCGTGTATCCAAGCTCAAGTAGCATTAACGAACGTTTTGATTTAACGACTAATAACTTTAGTGCACTGCAAAAATACATCATCCAATATTTGTAATTATAGAGATCCATTATCGAGTATTGGAAAAGTTTTATATTGTACGGAAATGTTAGCGACAGATAACTATAAAAGTGGCTTTTAGAATCAATATTCATCTTGTTGGTACATCTGAGTGGATAGGACACTCTAATGCTATTTAATACCTTCTCCATGTTAATACAACTTTGAAATCAATTACGTTGGGCCAAGAATTCAGCTTCAAATTAGGCTCCACATCCGGCTTTGACGAAATTGTCGAGGGTGGTACCTTTTGAACCTTTCACGTGAACGAACAAAATATCTCGAGTTACGCATGGGGCATTTTCGGATTCAGTCGAAAAACTTGATGTAGCAGCGACAGCCGAACATTGGCTACGGTATCGTCTGGCAAATCGACAATAATATTCATCTGACAAGTTTACAGATTTGATCGACGAAATTCGAGACACATCTAACATTTATTTTTCATAGACCTATCCTACATTCAAAATAACATTTCAAAATGAATAATAAAGCAAAGCTAAAAAACCACGAATTGTACAAGGATTATAAGCATCGATTATTCCACAAATTAGAAAATAATTATAATAATAATATCTCCGAATTACAAGTAATTCATGTTTAGTATAATTTAGGATTTTTCAACTCATGTAGCATTCAGTTCTCAAGCCTTCAATTGAGATTTAACTGTGACGAACACTTATCCATGGATAAAGTCTCTTGACAATTTCAAACTGACTGCAACTGCGGCAGTACAGTAGTTACACTCTGATGTTGCTAACTAGTCTCCGAGAGCAAATAAATTTTCCGAACATTCGAAAAGTTTTAACTCAAATAAAAAAGACAGATAGTTCTGTGGATAAGTATGACAAATGATTATACCAATGTGAGACTTATTATCTCTAATTGGAAAGCATGAAGCAGATCGAAGTTCTCGTTGAAAATTTAATCACTAATCCAAAGCGTTCTAGTACACTTCCTTTCGGCCTTTTTTCAGAGTCCCATTTTTCCCGCTTAATCATTTCTCCCATATCAGAATTTCAGTTATTTGGAAATTAGCTTATTTTATTATCCAACATGAGGATATTGGAGAAAATTATTACAAATGGAGGGATGAACTTAAAAAAACCTACCAGAAACGTAATACTCTTAGGGCTCCTGCGGTTATTGTGGCGCCGCAATCTGATAATGAATTTCTAAAAGCTTGGTTTAGGTTACGTTTCCGGTAGGTAGGCTACTTGTCCTAGCTCCAAAAATAATAATATTCTCCAAATGCTCCTACTGGATGTGGATGATTCGATAAAAATTCTTGTCGGAATTTCATCAATTGGAAAAAGACCGGTTCATAAAAATTTGAGAAGCTAGTAATTCTATATTTTTAGTTCCTAATAAATACATATTTAATATGTATTATGTTATTGTTTTTTGACTCACACTCGTCGATCCTTAACTCAACCTAGACTCAGTATTCACTCACTTGAGTGTGAGTCAAGCTTATACTTCTCTACTCAAATTTTGTACCAGGTCAAGTAAACAAAATATTCTCTCAGGATAGTCATTTTCGAGATGACATGTCAACTTTAAATATTTGCGCAGGGGTGACGTATATTGGACATTTAAAAAGGATTTGAATAATACTAGCTGAGTTGGAATATCTAAAATCAAATTTGATTAAACAGTTTAGATGTCTGAGCTGATAGAGAATGAGTTTGGGTTCCCCCTGGGCCATCCTCATAAGTGGAAGAAATTTGTGCGGTAAATTTAACAGCATGTGTTCAATGATGCTTCAGAAAAATGTTAAACTCATTCTAATAACAACTAAAAAGTGGAACTGAGCTCAATATGTTTTCAAAGCGTCATTGAACATATGCTGTTCGAATTCAAAAACACAAACTCCATTCATTTGTGAGGATGGTTCAGATGGAGCCGAAACTGACCAGAGAAAAATTGAGCTCTTTGACTAAGCTCTCGTATTTCATTACTCACATCCAGAGTACCAATCGATACCATTAACATATATATGAATTATTATGTTATGTTACGATATCTCTAAAAAATTAGAAAATTTTGAAGAAGCCTGATATTCCTTCTTGAGGTTGATTTTATCACAGTCAAATTAAATTTCAATAACCGTATGAGCGATTGCAATAATATATCCCTCAATTACAATAATGAATTCCTTGATTAAAGACTTGATTACGATTGGAAAATCAACATTTTTATTAGAAAAATAGTTGAATTTTTCGTAAAATAGGGTTTTATATTAGCGAGAAATACTTATATTCATAGCGAAGGACACCTGTACCTGAAAAGGTCATCAGGCCAATCCTTGATCAGTACATTTATGTATATCTTGTTTTATGATCATAAAAAAATCAATACTACAATATTATAGTAAAATAACCATTTTGAACCTTATTGAGAATCTTATTTTATCAATGAAACATCAATTGACCAGAAAAAGTTGATTCGAAATGCATTCATATGAATTTGAATAGCGTGTGAAGTACCTGCTGATCACACTTAGATCTTACTTATGTTAAACTTGAATGTTACTCACTTCAAAGTCAAATTAAAGCTGACAAATGTTGACATCCTATCTTTCAAATTGAGTAAGAGGTGCGTTAGACATGGGTATGAAACACGTCTCTGAATTTGACCCTTAAACTCCTTATTGATTAATTCTAGAGTATCTGCATATTCCCTTTCAAAATGATAGTTGATGAGGAACAGTCACTGATAAATATCATCGTCATAATCATTTTATACAGAAATTCAAGTGGATTTGAAAATCAATGACATAATTATTTATTTACAAACATTGTATCAAGAGTAGAATTTCTTCACTTATTCAAGGAAAATTATGGAAAAACCGTTGAGATATGTTCAAGTGTTGTTCCAATCATACATAGTACTTATCTTCTGATAGTTTTCACTAAGTTTGGCGTTCTATTCAGTTGTTATTAATATCAAGAAAGTTAATTCCAGAGTCTGACCAGAGTTTCAGCTTTGGTCAGCTCCGACCGCAAAAATCCTCTTTGGCCGTACAACTGGCTTGGGCAAAAAATGAACAATGGTTGGCTTCCATGTAAGCTATTTGGATAAACGAACATATGGGACACGAAAAGTGAAAATGCACACAGAAGACTAAGCTCATGAATGAGAAAACAAGTAATACTATAAGCTCGATTGCACCATTGGTTCTGTCTTGGTTTTGGCTGATAGCGACGGCAACAGCCAAACATATAGACTAGGGGCCCGTAAATAAAACTGGCGCGATTTGTTCCCGTCTGCCAATCTGAGTATTAGTAGCTTTTTGATTTCTCAGTTGATTGACGCCATTCCCAAGTTTTCCACGTGGATACTTCATGGAAAAACTTCATTTGGAAACTCATACATTAAATTGTCAATGGCAGATGAGGACTAATTGTTCTACTAAACAAATAATTGATACAACTTTGAAAAAACGCGCACGCACTAGTATAGGCAAAAAATGTCTGCCGCTTTCTTGTTCTCAGCTTTTGCAATAAAAATAACTTTATAATGCGTTGACAGACAGGGCACAATTGTTCTTTGAGCCTAATTTTTTTTGCATTTTGGCACGCAATGTGCGAGGCTTGCTGTTTGCAAAATGAAAAATTGTTCAAAGATTGCTGAATCTCTCACAATTTCCAAATGAAGTGAAGTATCCACGAGGAAAACTTGAAAATGGCCTTGATCAACTAAAAATTCAAAGAGTTACTAATACTCAAATTGGCTGACGGAAACAAATCGCGCCACTTCCTGTTACAGGCTCCTAGTCTAATACTTTTCCGTAATAATATAATACATACAACATGACAAAAATACAATGCTGATGATAAATTTAGGAAAGCTTGGTTTTATGCTGAAGAAAATCATGAAAACTTGATGCAGTTATAGAATTACAAGCAAAATATTTGAATATCGAATGGTGGATGAAGGGGATATTAATATTCATGGAAACGACAACTTTCAGCATCAACCTACATGATTAAATATTCAAAAGTGTGCTACCCTATGATGTAATTCGCAGTACTAACACGAAATCTCGAGGTCTGTTTGTGTTCCAAAGCAATCCATCGTCGTTCGTCGGTCGACATATCCGAGACCCGTCATTCCATTCTGTTTCTAATTGGCCCGGATGCAATTAAGAAGCGACCCCAGAATCGATAAAACAAAAACCACACGTAATGCAAATTAGCAAGGAATGCGATACATATTCATTATTGTCACAAGGATTCTCACGTTACGAAACACGAGAAGGCGTACGAACAAGGACATTGCTCGAGGTGTTAGCGATACGTTCTACAGAGAACAAGACGCTGAGATCTTAAAACATTTTGACAAGAAACACATATGAATATTCAAATTTTAACCAGAGATATTAGTTAGTAACAGAAGAAGCTGCTGGAGAATGAAACAACTTTAAGTTAACAGAAACAAGTTTCAGTGTGGTCCTCTCTGAATCTACTTATACTACAATGAGCTGTGGTCCGTCGAAGAACTGAAACTTCTGAAGTTGGCACCAAAAATACATTCACTCTAACCAGGACTTGTTCACAGGAGTCAGAGAAGTACACAAACTTCCAAGAATTGGACACAACATGTAATTTGGATTATTCGATCTTCCACAAAAATTTAAAGACACATTTGTATAAAAAAAAAATTAATATCATTTTTAAGTTGTTTGAGGTTTTCAGAGGAAATCTTTCCCTAGAGTTGGTCACGTAGTGAGTCAAATCCATGAAAAATGTATCGCATCTAACTACAGGGCCTGTAATTGATCGGTCCAGATTTTTAGTATTAAAATATACTTAAATATTCATTAATCATTCTTATGATGATAAGTGGAACTGAACTGAGAATGATTATATCACGTTGCTGAAGTCAGGTTAGATTAATTTCTGATGGTTTGGTTCTCCGATCGTAATACAGCTAGAATGTGACATTTCTATAGAGTCTTAGTTAATTGCTATTAAATAAATGTGAATATCATGTAATTGGATTGATTATGGTGTCTTGTATTGATTCTTCCAAAAATCTAATGTTTATCGTGACAAAGGAGAATATTATGCCAGCAAAATCAGTGTGCAAACTGTGTTGGAATTCATTCCTGTCAATACAGTACAGCCAACTGATTTGTAACTTTATGTTTTATCATTGATTCTATATCGAATATGATTGTATCATAGCTATACCAATAGAGGTTATAAGAGAGTGATTTTTTAATGAATTTGAGTGTTATTTCCAATAAAATTGAGTAACCCAGCTCAAAGCTAGTGAGAATTCATAACATTCTTTTTGGTTTCAGTTGAAACAAGAAAGACAGCCGAATATTTGGTTACGGTTTCAGTAAAAAAATCGTATCAATCACTTATTAGTCATCAGAGTGGGTACTTTGATCTTGATACAAAAGCAAAATAATGAACTTCAAACAACTTACCATTCTCTATCCATTATTACATGCTCCGAAAACAATTGCAGCAAATTGCCCCATCAAGTGCTTGTTCACTGAAACAGAAATTGTGGTTAGGTCAGTTATTTTCACATCCTGGTTTAGTAGCTTAGTATTTAAGTATTATAATATATTTTTCCAGGAGTAAAACATGTTATTCATGTTTATTTGAAAAAAAAATATAATTTGAGGGAGAGAGCTTCGTGAAGTGATCGCAAGAAATTAGCAGAGAGCTGAAGAGTTTGTAGGAGAGCGCTCAGGTCTTCTGCTCATTCTTTTATCCATTCTTGTTCCTGCTATTTTAATATCAAATTCAATTAGTTCTCTCCTCGATACTTGTGTTTCTTTTAATGATAATACCTCTAAATCTTAGATTTCCTAAGCGTATTGAGTAATATTAAATATATCCTCGGGTCCTCAGGCACTGATTTGTATTCTTCTGCGGACAAATTAGTTTTAAAATTACTCTTAATTCAAGAAGGATCAATTCAAGAAAAACAAGATTTTGTTCTCTAAACTTTTCAACTCCTCTAAATTCTTGGCGTTTCCGGATCGAACGATCCGGTTGTTGTGTTGCAACGTCACAACGGCGCCTGACCACTTGTTCGTGCACATGTCATACGTTCACGAATAGCACGTTCATTGTACACGTAAATATAAACCTGCATGTATGAATGTATAATACAACATTTAAATCTCACCTCTAGATGAGCACCATATACCACAACCAGTTATCTCATTTACTGAGTCATTTTGTTCACTTGCAACTATCCATCTTAAATATATCGATCAAATAAAAATACTCTCAACAAACAAAAGACTAGAGCCTTGATAACAATAAATTGTTCAGGTTTATCAAAGTTCGCAAAAATATATGTCTCTAAGATGTCATTTTATGGTAATTAAGAAGTATTTTTTATTCATAATAGTTTCATCTCATCCTAGATTAATTGTCGGACGCAACAAAAAATTGAAATGATTAGTATCAAACTATGAATACGTTGAGTTCCACAATGTTAAAATGTTTGGAACAATGCAGTTTTTTCTGCGTGGAAAGTCGGAATCCGCTACCAGATATGTTACATGTAGTTTTGAAGCCACGGAACATCAATATTGATGCGTCGCAAAACCACCCGATGAGCTATCTCATTCAGTTTTTTATGCGTAATGTAATAACTAAGCTGGCGCTGGCTATTTTGACGCCCGAAGCAAGATTACGTAATTGCTCTATTTTATAGGACGATCAAAAATTTTATATTCCTTCAACCATTGGTCAGACAATTGGACACTGTACGTAAAACGCTGAAATATGTATTCATTTTTCGCCAACTCGCAAAGAAATATAACTCGTAACTTATCATTGGAAACTCAATAGGCAATAAAAAGAACAATAAACGTTGATACTAATTCGAATCAAGTGTCACTTGTTCATCTCATATCAAATCAAATCATCAAGAAATTTTCATTATTGCTATTGAAGTTGTTATTTAAATACAATATCGAACCTTTTGTAAACTCATCAGAGAATAGTGCTCAATGTGAGGCTCAGGACAAAAGATTAACGGACGCTTCAACTCTCAGTCCATACCTGATGATGCTCAAAAGAACAAAACGTGTTGTGACGTATTATGTCCCAAAACTCCGTTACAGTTGCACATCCCAGAGCCTCCTGCTACCGCCAAATATTCAAATTCCATCAAAACTGTTTCATATTTTGCACACCCTATGAATTTTAATATCCGTAATTCTGTTTAAATATACATCACCGTTTACCTTCATCCTATCAGCTACCAGTTGGAATAAATTCATTTTTCTATATTTCATAACATGTGGTGGAATGAGGTTAGGTTTGAAAATATCTGAAATTAATCTCAATCTATTTTTGTTTGATCTGTATTTAAGTCTTGTGCTTACCGTTAATGAATCCTGAATGTAATCAAGCATCGCTCTAATATGAATTTAATTCTGAAACAAGTTAAGTAGGGATTCATTGAAATTTAGGAATAAATAAGGCCTTCTGGCAGACTTGAGTCACTTCTTTGAAAGTCCAGTTTTCTAAGTAGCCGTTCCAAAGTACACTTCTAGTTCCGATTCCGAGTGTCGTCTTCAGAGTGTTTACCGTCTAAGTGGATTTTTTGTGCTAAGTCCGTTAGCACAACTGTCTGACACAATCTGTGAGTTTGTTTATTTTTTTTATAAATCCGTAATAGGAACTTAGTTGTTTGCTTCTGCTGTTCTTGAACTCAGAATATTTTTGCATAATTTACCGTAGAGTCGCCGTTGGAGAAGTCTTCATTAATTTCACAGTGTTGGATTAACTTGGTTCTCAAGCTACAACACAAAGTTACATCTTTTCGAATGAAATGTTATATTTTTTCATGTACATTCGATAGTTTTTTTCTCATAATTCAACCATGTATTCGTTCTGCATCCTTGAATGATGATCATATAAGGGTATAAAATGAATACATGGTCAAATTAAAGAAGAAATATTCTATCGAAATGAACTAAAATATATATAGCATCTCATTCAAAAAAATATAACTTTGTGTTGTAGCTTGAGAGCCACTGGTGTAAAAAATGTTTTGCTCCGCAATTAGATGTCCTCCTTGGTCTCGCATAAAATTATCCTACAGTATTTTAACGTATCTCCAATTATAAGAAGTTATTCGAGGTAGCTCGTTTGACTGTTACACCCTGTATATTTATTAATATAATGTTTTGTTCGTGACCAAAACCCAATAATAGGAAATATTGTACTCCATAACTCAAATGAAAATATTGAGAAAGAAATTGTTTGTTTCTATTTATTTTCCATTAATTTGTTCTCCATCGATTTTTGAAGACAAAAGTAGCACTTAGAAACAATTGAAAAGTGAAATACGCAAGGGCAAATGTTTGTGTGCACATGTAAACAACTTACACATCATAGTGAGAGCGATGGAATGTTCGGCGCGTGGCATCGGTTTGTCTTTCCGCAGTGGTCGGTCGATGCCGCTTCTGCTGGTACCGGTCCTATTGCCGGCTCCCGCTTCGGTAACCGGTACCATTACCACTGACGTTGTTTGCACGCTATAGGAACTAAAAGCTCTCAGACCAAAGCTTTAGTATTTGAAGTTTGCCAGCTCATTCACTACCTACATTTGCCGTATTTAAATTTTTTATCATTTCTGCTTGATCTAGACCAGTCAGATTGAAGGTTACTAGAATATCAATTCCAAATGAGGTTAGAGTATATGACAAGTATACACAAAAATTGTGTACACATTTTTTTAGATACCTGCTTAGAAGTTTGGCTTAGGAGGAAAGATTGAATACTAGTTAATCAAAACTAATTGAACAAGCAATTTGAAGACGTATTTTTGTGGAGAAATCTTTAAAAGTTCCAAAATCCATGAGTTATAACAAATTATGTATCACCCATTATATTCCGGAATCATATTTACTCAATTAATAGTGCACATTCATTCTCATTCCAAAAGCCGGTTTTCTATCACACGCTCTCACGAATAGTGAATAATCATCATCTTCAAACTTAATATTTTATTTTCAAAAAAATTTTAGATAAATATTTTTGTGAGAAAATGCGGTCGCAAACAGTTTTAAATGATTACTCGAAAATAAAAAGCGTGGAAGCTCTCCAGGTTGTAATATAGGCTTTTTTATTCAGCATTTCAGTGAGAAGTTGAGAAAAGAACCTCTTAAGGGAGAAATTCGTGAACATTTCTTTTATGAATCTCGCTACTACAGACTGCTTTCATAATACGTGAACAAAAATCACATACACTAGCAACTCCCACAGCTAGTCCGGAAGGCACGTTCTTCAACCAAATGAAAGTGAACCGAGGTCACAAACAATTGCAGACAATTCTGCGACCCAGAGAATTGATAATCGCGCTAGAAAACGGCTCCGTACGCAGTGTCGTAACATAATAGAAAATGAAACGCCGAAAAGATTACAAAGGAGGATGAGCTTCATATGTAGAAATTCCGAATATTCCATTTCTGTAATAGAGCTCAAGATGTTTTCCAAGGACACTGTGGAATTCCAAATGAAAAGCTTTATTCTGTGAGAAGAGAAGCAAAAAGTTCGTTTTGGTATATTGCTTATTTTGGAAGTAGAACGGGGTTTATTCGAGACGAAATGTAGCAAAATAATTCATATTTTTCTGATGGAGGTAACATCAGAACACAGTATTAAGAATTGAATAAAATAATCTGCGATAATAAAATCATCTGGATATTGTTTCGTTTCAATAACTAGGCCTATAGCAAAACACAGGAAAAATAATTATTTTCCTTGATGACAGTAATCAGTAGCTCCCGCGTGTTAAACGCTTATATTATCCACTAAAATTTGAATCCAAATTGCAATAACACGTTTTACAGCAAAATATCCGTGGGCAGTAGTCGAGCAGTCCAACACCCAGCTTATGGAGGATAACACTCAGTCCCTCAACCGCAGTAAACCGGCGACGCTGTTCCCACGAATTCAAAATGGCACGTGCAAAGATAACCGCAATATTAATATCGAGCTGAATTGGCTTATTTGACCACGGACAACGGACAACACAGGATGAGAATAGGTAGAATGAAGGTCGCTCAATCGTTCATATAGCTATATGAATGGGAGGGTCTACCTGGACTGGAGATTCTATTGTTCACCCTACACTCGAACTGAATGTAAACTGTGCTTGGAATGCTCTTGAACATTGTTCAACTTTGTACTGATTAGTTCTGTATTAATAGAGTACGAAGGTAGAAAGAATAATACGGAGGTCCTTTTCGCGTTGTCCTCCAACATTATTGTTCAAACTTAGAGGTTTCAAACTTTTCTAGGGAACTTGAGGTTAAACATTTCGAATTTATTTATTATTAACTAAATACATGATCAGAGAAGATACACTCTCTTTTAGTGAGAATAACTGTATCAGCTATACCAGAATCTGTTTTGATAACATTAGTTTTTATCTATCAAAACTAATCTGAAAGTATAATTTCCAGTCGCAGATTGAGAATTCAATCTTAAAATATGAGCGATTATTCTGGAACGAAAATCACTGCCATTGGCTTATTTTTAGCTCTATCTAGCTCCAAGGATGTTGAATTGGTTGGTTACTGCTATTATAGAACACGAACTTGAAAGCGCTTCTAGCGAAGACTGCTTTTGATATGCTACAGTTGTTGAACTGCATCCAATATGTTTGAAACATATAGACCGGAAGGTGGTTACAGTCTAGGTTCTCCGAGTTCATACCGCATGCCTTTTTGATAAGACAGATAAAAAGAGTTATTGACTGATGCACGCTTTCCGGTCACAATGCAAGCTCCAAAAATATTTGAAAAAACAAATAAATAGGTCCCTCTGTGACCACATTCTGCATTATAACGTGAAATAATTTGAAGTAATTCAAGGCCTAGCATTGTAAGGCATCTAATCCACAACAGACCAAGAGGCTCGAACGATCGCTTGAACTTGTAGAAAATTTTTGGGATTCCGTGTTTGAAATTGCATGCTAGTGGAAAGAACGGAAGTTTTAGCCATAAAATCCTTGTGAAAAATTGGTATGCATCCCTTGTTGGCACAAAACAGATCCCGGCTAATTGAATTTACAATTGTACAAGATTTCCCCAAAATTTCCTACCCTTGTTGCTACGAGAAACGCATGTCTTTCATTTTCGCAATGGTTTTCTGGCTGAAACTTCCGTTCTTTTAATTGGCATATTATTTGGAAACACGGAATTTCAGATTTTTTTTCTACAAATTCACACAGTATTTCGAGCTTTTGGTCTGTTGCGAATTGTATAGGCTTCAAATCACTTCCATCTATTTCATGTGACAAAGGCATGCAGAATGTTTTCACATATTGGAATTTGTAGTATGATGGGCGAGCCTGCATCAGTCAATATTCTTTTTATCTCTCTCATCAAGGGGTGAATCTTTAGCCCTCAAAAAAGCATGCAGTATAAAACAGGAGAGCCCAAACTGTCACTATCGTCCAGTCCAATAGCTTTGGGAGCTCTTCTAGCAAAGACTTATTTAAATTTTTTGAATGTTCTGTTCTCCGACGAAGTAAGCTAATCATATAGCTGTCTCCAGAAAGCGACAACAACACTTTCTTGAACTGGAAGCGACTTTTAAATATTGCACCGCTCTTTACTTGTTGTATTTTCTTGGTTTATGACTAAAACATGAAATAATCTGAAAGTGCATATTCAACTTATCGCTGAAAATATGATAAATTCAATACAAGGTTTGTCATCCCAATTATGTACTCATAACTTCTTAGTATGAAGACTGAGTTCCTAAATTTCAAATTGAATAATTACGATTCAGTTCTTTGGGTCCAATTAATTTAGTGCACTTGTTAATAATCAAGCAATCCAAATCACCATACAGTGAAGCCTTCTATAAATAGGACCTCTCTAAAAGAGTTTTCCACATAGAAAGCAGAACGAATTGTGAAAAAATGGCCCCCTTAATAACCGTAATTTCGCGCAACGTATGACGCGGAAAGTGGAAAAGTCGCCGGTTCACGTCATTTACTTGTACGCCGGTTTTTTGCGCTAATGCGTTATCACTAAGTGTTTTAGCTTTTTTCTGCTAACATGTTAGTGTCACTTCTGATTGCACATTTTACCAAGCCTTTTTTCAATAATTGATAATGCTGTGTAACATTTTCACAGAATTTTAGATGGTCGACAAAAACACATTTCGTTAGACAGCTTTCTAATGAATAGAATTTGTAGCGTTGTATGAGGATGAAATTGTTAAATAAAAAAAGTATAACAATGGAGAAGTTTTGAGTATTTTTTTCGGAATGGAACACATTATCATATTGATTCATATTGAATAAATTGTTTTGCTCAAAGAGTATTTTACATCACGAGAAAGACTCTGGAAAGAATTAATCTCGTTATAAAAGACTCCACTGTATTTTTTTCACTGAGACAAGTAGACATGAGTTTTAATGTTCTAATATGAATTTATTTCATATTTCAATATGATTCTGATTTGATTCAATCTGATCACTGAAAATCATTACAACGTCCAGTTTTCTGTGGATTATACTTAAAGATGTACTACTGCACAATGTCAATATCAATTGCTGATACCAACAATCCTCTTGTCCATCTTTCCTGTTAATAGTTTGAACAATAGATTGAAATTACTCCGTTTCGCACAGTTTGATGATCTTGACTATAGAAGTAAGCTATTGTATTCAATTATACCAAACAACAGTAGAAATAGATGTTCACAGATATCAATGCAATTCAATTTCAGCAATCGAATGATCTACGATAGTAACACTACGAATACTGGTGTTGTACCATCTAAGGCATGACAGCTTATGATTGATGGACGAAACTAAGTACTGTTAGAGTAAACTCCGTCAATAGATGAAACCTTATCGGATTCTATGATGAACAGGCGAATAAGTAGTTCTTGAAGACCTTCATTTTGTACCGATCTTTTAATTTCAAATATTGAAATCAAAACAAGTGAATTTATCTCCATTTCTGTAAAACATTGGTGGTGGATAGATATCTCGAATAGTGATTTGTCTGACTGCGAAATGGTCTCAGATTCACTACAAGAACTACTGTTATATGGCCAAGATAGAGCCTAGGCATGACAGTCGACTTGTTGTCTACGTATACTGCATTTTTTCTTGACTTCTGAAACTCTCCTTGTCATCTTCATTCAAAAGGGACCTTATTTTGTCTATATAAAAAGCCGCGTTGCTAATTTTTTAGGTCGAACGTATTATTTTCCAAGATTGTTGAAGCAATTTAGCTACCAAAATATTTCTGTTGCAACATCTGTAGTCAAAAACATTCGATGAACTTCAAGCACACAAGAACAAGAAAAATAAAACAAAAAGGTGGCAGCCGAATAATTCATAAGTTACGTGGTGATGGAGAGCCAAGGGAGCTACAGATCTCTAGTCTAATAGTTCCAGAATAATCGCTCTACACAATTTAGCTGCTTCAATATCACCCGGAGAGTATTTGCCTAACATACTCATAATATAGACTGTCGGAGGCAGTTGAGTGCCTCAATAATTAGGCTGTAATTCTGTTAACACCACAATCACCTTATCAGATTAATATTCCCTACAAGCTTGAAGATTGAAATCATAATAATTTCATAATACAATTTGCTTCGACGGGTGATGGGTGATGATTTTTTCATGTCAGTGGTGCTCTGAATGTAGCAAATATTTGAACGAGATTTTGATATAATTATTCTGAAATTGGATTATTGGTTAGTCGCGGCCGTACACATGTGCTTGACCCCCTCTTAAGCAGACAAATGTTGAAGCATATTTGTAGCATTACGAAATTTATTGACATTTGGCTAACTGAATTCTATTAAATTCGTCAAATAATATACTAGTCAGGCATGTTATTCCAAAATTTTGAGGTGAATAACCTAATCTAGTTTCAATATAGGGTAGAAAATATTGCAGTAATAGTTTTCAATGGTACCGTTAATTTTTCTCAATAAAAATTTGATGCTTTCCGGCGGAACACTCCAATGATTTCATAATGTTATGAATGAAAAATATGAGTGCTATCTTAGCACATTCATATGTCTTTATGATACAGTGAGAGTTGTCAGTCACCTTTGTAAGTTCAACCCCTGTTTCCGTCAATAGAAACAGCTGAGTTGCAAAAAAACAAAGTCGACGCAAATAATACGCATCATGAGTTGCAACGATAAACTCACCTTGTTTGTCCTCATTATCAAACCAGTTCTTTCATGGCAATCGCAAACAAAATTTTCCCGAGAACTACCATTTCTACACATTGTGCCCTGGGAATTAAAATTCACTGATGATTTTCATAAGCAAAATGAATGAATTACCAGGGAAACCAGACAATTAGGGATTTGGTTTGAATATGGTGGGTTCCACTGTTCATATATGCTTCAAATAGTTGTCACGAATATCGGATGATGAATGCCAAATAATTGATCTAATTCTGCCCAAGTTAAGTTAATTTTCGACAAAATATTAAATAATGAATGAGGAATAGAAAAAAGAGTAAGCTCTTGATAAAAACTGTAATAAACAAATAATTACCGGTATACATTATCAATACTTATAAAGATTTAACATAACACCATACAACAAATCAATGTTAGAGAGCATTTAAGCCATGAACCATTCAATGTTAATGAAACAAGGAGATTTGTAAACGTCGGGTACGATCCCCCTCACAGGCCATACAAAAACATAGAAATATTATGAAGTCCGCATGACCTATCGTCGAGGTACCACATGATCCATTGCTTGCATGGTAATACCATGAGTTCCGCATGAGCTACCGTCAAGGGTCCGCAGGGTCCAGTGCCCACATGGCAATATGTTAAGGTTTGCATGACTAATCGCCGAGATCCCGCATGATCCAAGGCTCGCATGACAATATTATAAAGTCCGCATGACCTATCATGCAGGATTCGCATGGTCCATTGCCCGAATGGCAATATTATTGTCCGCATGACCTATCGTCAAGGACCTATATGGTTCATTGCACGCATGGCAATATTATAAGATCCGCATGGCAATATTATAAGGTCCGCATGACCTACCGTTAAGTATTCGCATAAGTCTATTGCCCGCATGGCAATATTATATTGTCGGCATGACCTATCGTAGAGAACTCGTTCAGTCTATTGTCCGCAAGGCGATACTAAAAGGTCCGCATGACTAATCGTCGTGAACTCGCATGGTCTATTGCCAACATGACAATATTATAAGTTCTCTAGACTACATACATTTCGCTAGCATACACGAATGGACCCTTTCATATTTAATATAACTCACACAATCAAGGCACTCAAAGTAAATACAGTATCTGGCCAAATTATTAGGGACAGTCCATGAATTTTTGTACTTTCCACTTTCATTGACTATTATTTTCAACAAATTATTGGTTTTAGGTCTTATTGATCTTTCTTATATATAGGAGTGTTCAGTTGGGACGCTAAAACAATGGAGTACGAAAAGAAAAATATTATATTTTTGATTAAAAAAGAATGGAAAAGCCAAAATAGAGAGATAAATTCAACAATTAGAATTCGGGAAACAGATCAAAATATAAGCAGTAAACTGGAATTTAGTTTTATTAGAACGATTCGGCGCCGAAACAGCCCTCCATAATTAGCTTATGTGGAAGTTGAAATATTATTACTTTTTTCGTTGAATTTGAAGTTATTTCATAGAAAAAACATCAAAAATTGATCGTTGAAGCCAGGAAAAAAAACAAATAATATGAGGCCTTGACATCACTAATATTGATTTTTATTGAATAGTACCATTTGTGGTTCACATCATTTATCAAAAAATACCATGACCTTATATTGTTTAGTTTTTTTTTTCCAAATTTTTATGTTTTCTCTGCAAAATACCAACAATGCAATAATATTTAAATTTCATATGAGCTGAATATGAAGGACCATTTCGGCGCCGAAACCATCGAATAAAACTGAATTGAAGTTTACTGCTGATATTTTGATCCTTTGCCACGATTTTTGATTGCAGAATTTATTTCTCCATTTTCAATTTTTCTTTCAATTGAAGAATTGATTTTATTTCCTCGTGATTCATTGTTTTAGTATCTCAATGGAATCTTCTTCTGAAAAAAATATACCAATTAGACTTGAAATCGATAATTTGTTGATAACAATTGACGGAAAATCTAGAAAGTACAAATATTTATGAACTGTCCCTAATAATTTGGTCAGGTACTGTAGATGTACAGAGCTGTCGGCCGTCTGTGGAAGTCGACGACATACTTATCAACTTGATTTGTTTTACAGCTGTGAGCAGCTAGGGTTGCATAATAGTACAGAGTAAATCAGTAATACTTGGCATCATCATTTATTTATAATCAATTATAATTATTGTTTTATTGACATGTAATCGCTAATACTAGTAAAACTGAAGACGCCGACAAAAAAGTGGGACGACTGTGTGACACGCGGAACATAAATTTTCAAGAAGACAACCTCAGAAAAACAAGATGAAATTGACACACAAGAAAGAATAATAAAACCATTACATTATTTGGTGAACAGGAATAACAATAAATAGCTGAATGAAGAATGAAATAGGAGAATCAGCACAGCTCATTTGTGTGATGCCTATCCAGTTCTGTAAGATTTGAACTATATTCATCTCCACAAAGATTTATAGTAGAATGCCTAACTGCTATTTAAGTTAAACTATCTTTTTTGTACAGGGATGGCTTAGCCCTCGCAATTCAATTAAAATATTGAATATCTAGTATTCTCTCATGATACCTTTCGATCTGACGTGTTGTTCTCTTGATGATATCGGATAGATAGTGTCCAAATAATAATCAAATTTTTCTATCAATACCTTAGATTCATTCCATATGTTTAACCTCGAATAAGCTTTTGTAAATTGTTCTTTTATATATTCATATAGAATAGAAAAAGCTCTTCATGTTCTCACGGTACTGGAAACTTTCACTCACGTATGAAACTTTTCATCATGTCTGTCGGAAATTATTTGTGATTGTATTGCCCAACAACAAAGTACCTGATGTACATTCTAATCCGAAGAAGAGTGCACGTATATCCGTGTATGATAATTAGGTTACATTAAAGCTGAAAGATAATTATAATTTCCCTAGCATATCTAGTGCCTCTCATGTAACGTATGATGAGGAATTAGTTCTGACTGATTACCGAGAAGCCAATTCAATATGTAAGTCGGAGTGTTCTGTATCAATTACGACATATACCAGAATTGCAAATAAAGCAACAAGTGTGTGAATTTGAGCCTAATGACATCAAGCAAAATATTTCTAGATCATACAAATTTTTCTAAGCCTTAACTTTCATATTTTGAAGACTATAAAACACATAGTTGGGAAGCAGATAGCACAAGTTGGCATTCACACTTCATAATAGTACTACCAATATGATCTCAAAAAAAACCGTATTTAGGCTACAAAGTCTAGCTACCACGCAATGATATGTTGATGTGAACTGCGAAGTTTGAAAAAAGTATATATCTCATGTTGGAGATATCATAAACTAGTTTCAAAAATGTCTGTTATGTTTAGACATCAGCAAGTTTAGTATCATTGAAGAAGAATCTAAAAAGTATTCACTAAATCAAAATTTTGGAGAAAATTTATACTTGAGTGAATTAATGGGTAGCGTATGATTTCGATCTGAGATATCGGTATTTTTTTTCAATAGACAAAAATATTCACTGATCTCTTGACTGCTTATTTTTGGAGCTGTACATAGAAATACATCCATACATTTTTGAGAAAAAACATTTATATTGTGCAAACTAACGAAATTATTTTGATATAAACAAATAAATAGAGATTTTGTTCAAATTAGGATGGGAGAATGGAAAACTACAATCAGAATATCAAATTAAGTGCAGCATCATGCAACATGCAAATATATTTGAAACTAACGACATGTATATATACAAATTCATGGTAACCCATATATGATGAGAAATAACGTGATTTAATATGTGTGCATATATGCTAATTCAGGCCATATTTGAATAACTGTTGAAACATTCCGAATTGGTATCAATTCCATCGCATATGACAAACAATATATAAATATGTATTATTGAATATGGAAGCGAGGAAAAATTTATTTGATAATATTTATCTCAGACATTTCATCGTCCACATTCTCTCAAAATCTGAGGCTAAATATTTCAAAAGCTAACTCTTCGTCATCAATAAGATGACGTTCTTAATCGCTCCCATTAGTATTTTTCTCATGCAATGTACGCTAATGCCAGCTTCATTGCTGATATTTCAGAAACTGTCTGCGATCACAAACATGTATTGCATATTATCACAGTTTTAATATATATTTTCAATCACTTCCTTGAACCTAATCGATCTACAAAATACATTTTTCATCACTAGTAAAGCTTGTCCAGTTTCGTGTCATTTATTGTTCTCCTATAATACATAGTTTTGAATTTCGACAATAAGAATTCCACTTCAGTGATCACAGCCTTCATTAGAATCAAATTTTATTCATGTGTATATTTTGAAACTGATATGCTCCGACAGCATCAAATTTTATCCAAATATAAATGAATGGTGAAAATGAATAATATTTGGTGATTTGTAGTTCCAGGACGACCTCATTGCAAAAGATGTAATCCCCAATCCATTTTATTAAATTCTAGAATAACCAAGTCCAACATGGTAGAAATAATACATTAATATATAAGACAAACAACAAACAACGTATTCAAATATGACCATTTAAACAAGCAAACAAATGGCAGGCAAACAAAAATTTGTCATACCATCTAACTCGAATATATCTGCAGTGAATCCTCTGATGGAACGTCAAAGTGACTGATATCTAGAAAGTTTGTTGATAATCCTACGGCACTGCGGAATACTTGGCTGCTAATTAGGTCTGTTGGCGTTTGGCGTTGGGGCTCACCTGTGGAAAGAGCACCGAGACATTTATAAAAGTCTCCACGAACTCAAAGTTCTATGCTGGAAAACATAATGTTCTGTGTTCTGTAAACCACTTACAGCGCCCTGAACTTGCAACGGTACTTTACTATACCTCCGAATTCAACTCCACTCGAATATATAGCTTTACTCTCATATCTTTGAAACTAGAAGTGTTCTCAGCTCAAATGTAATTCTCACAACTCTTATTGATAGTTAGGCTATTAGTCTTTAATTGTAAATACTGGTATCAATACATATTTGAAGTAGCAATATTTTCGCTTAACAAATTATGTTACTTTATTCCAAATTCCATTTGAGACAAGAAAATTCAACAAATAGTTCGTACTGGAAATTCATTCTAATAAGATGTAGATGACTTGGACTTAATCGAATTACTGATCAATCTTTCAAGTCGAGTAGAATGCGGTATCTAGGTCATCATGAATCATTAACAATCAACAGAAGATATTAGGCTTATTCTCTTTTTTCGATTCTATAAGTTGATTCCAACGAACGGAGTTTGGGTCACCTATTTCCAGTGAGAATATTTATATATCACGCGTTGAGTTCGTGAGGTTAACAATATGAGATCTCTCCAATGAATGATAAGTCATTTGGTGAACTTGAATAAAACTCCAGTGTTATCTCGAGTATATATCGAAAAACACACTTCCCTCTAGATAAAGCTGGCTAATTCACTTGTATCATAAATATATACGCACTTGCTTGCCCAGAGCGCTAAAACAAACATAAACAGATCGAAAATTATTTCGTTGCTCCGGTCAAGTGTTTCGTCTCTTTTTATGTTCTTTACAGACGGCCAAAGAGCAGAATTGAATTTGGTAGAAGAGGATTACATTGTTCGAATATTGCCTGGTGAAACAAAATTTTTGAATTTGAACACACAATTTTGGAACTATCCGTCATAATATCAACATATGTTTGCAGAAAAAGATTACATCGTGTGTTCCGCAAACGAGACTAATTGAAATTTTGTTGTCACAAAAACGATTGCGGTCATGAATAAACACAGAGCTCCCAACATTCATTTGAAATCGGGAAGAATATCTGACAAATAATAATTTCAGTATTGTTTTAGGATTCTTGATGATTTGTTCACGACACGAAAACTGACTCAGTCGATTCACCAAACCTAAGCAGATTAGGAACCATCTCGTCAATAAATATTCTGAAGATATTCAACAACTAGTACAAGAGATGTTGAAAAAGATATGAATTCAGTAAAATAACGTTGTTTCGTTAAACTTTGTTATCATGAATTCAATACAATCACGGCTAAAATCATTGATTTCAAAAAGTAGTGAAAAGCAATAAATAACACTATAACCTCACACGACAAAATAATAGCTTGTGACTGAAAGTCTTATTGATTACTGAAATTATTATTTCACAGCATTTCATGGCCAATAACACTACAACTGTAATTTGACATGTCAGCAGAATAAACAAATTGAGTGTATTCGAAATCGTGGCCCTGAATAACTGACACACAGTTTTATTCACTTAACGTATATGCAAATACAAATTATTATGAACAAACAAACCTTGGAAGTACTTATTTATGTCTGTTGAGAAAAACAATCGATGCTCACATGTGGGTCAGAGGCCAAAATAACAATTATCTGATTCTGTTAGCATTCGCCTATAGATTACAGTCCATAAAGGCTCTTGATCTAGTTTGCTGAAAGATACCCTTATTAATCAATTATTTTCAGCAGTGTTTCTCCCCGGCCATTTCTAAACTTGGTGTTCCACACATCGCAAACAATAAATAAATTGAGCCTTCACGCATTTCGGTCGATCCATTCGTTAGGTTATTTGCGACGTCTAAATGCCAGCTTATTCTCAAGTGCTCACAATCATCAAAATATTGAGTGATTGAGGGCCGTACGCGTACGGACGTGTGCGAACAAACTTAATGACATACGGGTAAAAATTCTCGTGACTCGGCAAACCTCATTTTATAATGCTTGAATTAACACACTCCTAAGGATTCACTGATTGATACAGGTTTTTTTTTCTTGCATGTTGCAATACATATTCTGATACTTCAGCTTTGTATTTGTTGAGATTTCATAGGACAAAAGTACGATATTGCAGAGAAAAACGGATCACAGGTATATTATTCAATGGTTATATTAACATCGCTGTCGCCAGAGAGCTATTGTTACTAGTATGAAAAAACACTACATTTTCCTAAGCCTCACTTGCGAATATTTCCATGAGAGTATTGAGATACCGTATTGGAATACGAAAAAGCGTTTTTTGTCCTTATTGTTTTTAAATATACAATTCACGTATTTAAAGTCTATTGCTATGTTTCAACACGCCAGCCGCAATGATTTCGGTCAGGGTAATCGCGACTCTGCTATGCGATAAAGTGTGTTTTATCACCTGGAAAAGAGTAGAAGTTGGTACTATTTTTGAAACTTCGAGTACCTGTGAGAGTGGAGGCAATTATTGTTCCAAATCAACTGTTCTTTTCATTTATTTTTACGGCCTATCATCCTACGGTGAATTCAATGGTCACTTTTCACTAATTTCAAAATATTCAACTCCGTCTATAATTCCACTGCTACCTATTTGAAACTAACTTGCCACTGTAGTAAGCTGAAAGCTTGTTTCTCGTGATATTTTTCAGGATTCAATTGCCGATCAGAGTATTCTCCAAACGTGGAAATTTCAAACTCAAACTAATTCACAGACTTCCAGTAAATACGATACTTGTGATCTTTGAGGACGTCAGGAATAGATTGCAATAAGATGAATTTCATGCAAATGTAAAATGTAGCTCGTTATGTTTTTGTTCAGAATAAGATTCACGGAAGCATAAAATCTGGTTCTTATTGCTTTTTAGGCCCTGAGTCAAGCCAGAGTTGGAGTCACGAATTTATGCCTTTGTCTCGTGTCTATTTCTTGTATGTTGCTCCTTGTGTCTCCATATTAATAATAAATAATAAGAATAACCAAGACATTAGTACCACTGATTTACACAGACGGTTCGATATTTTGATAGGACCTAATCCAGAAAAAGAATTGCACCTAAGATACCGGTCATCAGGTTGACAGTACCTAATGTCATCACAAAATAGCTCTCGAACAAAATGGGACGTTAATTCCATATTATCAACAATCAACAAAATGTAATCAACTCATAACTGGATATGTGATCTGATCAATATTGGATACATTTTCAAAAATTGAATTAGCATACATACTGCTCGGCTGTTTTGAGCAATACTTCATAACAAACAAACATGTGCATTTGAAGATCGATTAAAATATTTTTCCAGCCAATTTGGAAGCTACGCAACATCAAATAATTGTACCGTCAATCTAGTTGTACTACTTTTAGAACTTTTCCAATTCCATCCGAATCATGTAATTTGCATTTTGAATGTTTAATTTTTCATTTTTCTTCTGCAATTGAAGTATTAAATTACTTCATTTCCACAATATCCACTAACGGTATTCAACTCCGTATTCTGATACAGGTATTACTGTTGAAACACCATTCCGAGTATAATCAAAATTTGTAGCAAATAGAACATTTTATCATTTATTGAAAACCAATCCTATATTGAATTCGAAATATGTATCACTCAAAGTCAAAAACTATTTTGTCTTCATCGTTTAGAAATCATCATTTCGGTAAATTGTTTCTTCATATATCATGATTTAGTGATAATGTAACTATAGCAGCTCAATCTTAAGATTATCTAAATTGTGAAATAATCGATAGTTGAAGATCCTATTCCATTTCCCTCATTAAAATACAGAAGAATGTGAGGAAACGGTGAATAACAGCGATGTTTTCAGAATAATTATTTTGGGACTTTGGGAATATATTTCAAACAATATTTTTCAGGAATATTCTTCCAATAAAACTATGGACGCTCTTTGAAATTTTAATCAATCAATATATAAATGTCAACGGATCAACCACTTTTCACTTTTAATTAGGAAAACAACTCTTGCTTTGAACAACAACTTTCACTGCACTAGACGAGCCATGCAATTGGCTCATTAGTTATAATAATTGTTTTCCTGTACTATATTAAATGAAGAAAAATTGATCATCCATTATTTGTTTAAAAGCATTGGATAGGAAGAATGTATCAAATATTCTTTTTACTCTCAACTTGAATAAAAATCAAAATCTATCTTTTCATGAACGATTTATTTTGACAATCTATTAACCATCAACGGATAATTGGGATAAGAGACTTGCGGATGGTTTATTGGGGTGTCTATTGTGTCGATAATCACAGGGCGTTCTAATCTTTTCACGACAATGTTGGTTCCTTATCTTTCATTCACTGTACTGTAATAGTTGAAGTGATGATCTTGTGAAAAAGAATTATAGATAGTCAACAAGATGCAGCACATCGAAGCTTACAAAATATATGATATATAACATCCGTTCCATTCTGCATCAACTCTGGAAAATGAGGATCTACGGATGATTAATGAACGCATTGAAAAATAAAGTCTGAAAAAGTGTTGAATGTGACTTGACCATGTTTTATTTTGTCAAAAAAATATTCTTGTAGGTGTAGATTCTTGGATAAAGTTCAAATATTCATTTTGTCTGAAGACTTGAGGTTCAATCAGAAGGCTCAGTTGCAAAAGAATAGAAAAATTCTTTTATTTCAACACATAAGAAATTATGCGTCCAAAAAGTTCTATGTGTTAAAATCAAAGAGCTTCCTACATTTTTATCGCAATTGAGCCTTTGGATCGATCCTCAAGCCTTTGAATACAATAACTCAACATTATTCAAGAATCTACTTCTGCAAGACTATTTTCCTAACAAAATATTTGATTGATCCTGAAATCTTTGAACCGGAGAATCCAAACTTTTTTTTCTCGTAGACCACTTTCAAAATTGTGCTGGTTTCGGAAAACCCCAAAACCTTTTTTGTAGACCCCCACTTACAACCTGTGGACTCCAGGAAGACGACCTGGACCACTTCGAGAATCACTGCTTTAAACAAAATGAATAATGGTATTCTAGTGTTTTAGTCACTAATTTAACTATTCTATTTTGAACATGATGATATCTTTTCGGAATACTATATCCAGTAGTACCGTAAATCGGGGTGACTTTGATCAATTTCAAAATTTATTCTAGTCTAATACGCACACCCCATGTCGAATGTACTCTGAGAAAAATGGGAAACGATGTACAGCATACATTCAAATAGATAGAGGTCATATATTTTCTTTGAAAATGATATTAATTCAGCAAAAAAAAGAAAATTGTTAGTGATCAAAGTCATACTCTAAGTGGGTCTACTTTGATCACTGAAATTAAAATACGTATAACTATTTGTATAACCTAGATACTAATCAAACTTGCCCCTTTTGAAAATCGGCAAAGCAGTTTTTTTTCAATTTGCAAATTTGTATAGTGGGGCGACTTTGATATAGTGTTGGTTAGTGAGATTACAGAAGTAATTGACGTGTTAAAAAAATATTCATTCTGTACTTAATTTAAACAAAGAACCAAAAGATTAGAAAGAAAATTTGCACTTCTTATTATTCAAACACATCGACTTTTTGTGGAAATACGATATTATTTTCATCGTCAACTGTAGGCTTCGGCAATATAGCAATGATGTCTGTAATTGGCACAGTTGAAATGTCACTTTTCACTAGCCGAAATATTTTATGATCTTTATTCATCGATTTTAATCCAATGAGAGTGTATTCATTTTCAAAAAATTGAGTATTTACCACACAAACGTATTTGTAGCAAACTGATCTCCTCTTCCCTGATATAAACCTTACCAACACATATGTATCGGGAATAATAAGCTCTTTTGTAGGCTCTATATAATCTATTCCAGCATTGTCGGTTTCATCAATATCGCTGATTTCTACATCATCATCTATCAATTGTTCGTCAATTTTTTCTTCTGAACTACTAACACTAGTTCCCACACTTCTGCCAAGTTCAATGATCAATCGTGATTTTTTTCTACGCGGTGCTCGATCAGTGGAGTTTCCATAACGTGTCTCCTTTGAAAATGTGGTTAATGTATCAATAATTGGAACCGTTTGATCCTCCACTCCAGGAAGTTTCTGGAGTACCTTGTTTGAATTAAATGGATATATACCTGTAGCATCAAATCCATTCATCAAATTACGTTTAATACCAGAAAGCTCGGCATCACCAGGCTTATTCTTTGTTTGAGCTGGCACTAAATCCATTTTGTCCAAAGCTTCGTTTAAGAGTCTGGGAAACACATCTTTTGGTATTCTTACTTGACGAGCGTGTTTCAATTCATTGCTTGTCAGTATAGCTCTCCATGCAACTTTCATTGGTTTGAAAAATGCTATATCAAGAGGTTGGCAAATGTATGTAGAATGAGGCACTAAACACACGAATGATATGATGTTTTCTTCGCATAAACGAATGACCCCATCATTGAAATGAGAGGCTAAGTTATCACCAATTAACACTTTTTTTCCTTCTAAGCGTCTAGCATGAGGTAGAAAAGTACTTTCAAACCAGTCATGAAAAGTATTGAGGTCCATCCAACCGTGTGATGTTCGATTAAATCGACACCCTTGAGCACAGCAAGGTTTATTGCAACATGGATCTCCTCTGGGTCCATTTTCTGCCATGTATTATAAAGGTGTTCACTCTTATATATAACGTATGGAGGCAGTGAGATCCCGTCAGCTGATCCACATACCATAATTGTAGTGGCACTTTTTGAGTGATTGGCAATTTTTTCGGGATATTCAACACCACGTCTGTAAATTCCTTTGACTTTTCCAGGATCATCGCTGACATTCGTTTCATCGTAGATGAAAATATTTTAAGCAGGTAAGTCTCTCAAAGTGTCCTGCAGGTTATTGAAATAGCTAGTAATGGAGTCTTTGGACTCAACCGCTCTCGCTTTACTTATATTCGCCGAAATACGCTGTGCCACAAGAGATCTGCGTCGTTTTAGTAAACTGTAAACCCAGTCCTTCCCAAGTAAATTATCCTCAAATTGTATAGCTGTACGACCTTGCTTGTCCAAATAGGCCTTTGCAAACATTCTCAGTTCCAGAGCCGTTAGGTGAAACCCCCAGTCTCCACATTTAGCAACAGCATTTGAAAGCGCCAATTCTTCGCCTTCTGTAAAGACACTCTGACCTCCAACATTCCTAATGTGTCGTCCATGATAGCGATTGTTTATAGTGCTGAATGGTATTTTATAGTGTTCGGAGGCTGCTCTCATAGACAAGCTACCATCAGCCACTTTTTGTAGAGTTTCGTCTAAATGCCCTACAGTATAATTTCTGTATGGACGAGTACCAGCCTTTTTTTGTAGTCACGTACCATCTGCAAGGACAAGGTTATTTCATTGGGGCGACTTTGACCACAATATGTTGCTATATCAAATACACCCCACTGTGCTGATCAATGACACCCCACGGCACATTTTACAAATAAACCTATAACCCAATCAAAAACAAACTCGTAATCTCTGGGTCATAATCTTAGGAAATGTGACACTCCATATATACTAGTTGAAAATATTCTAGTTATCATACATCCCTTAATACAAAGTAAGTTTTCCGGTGATATGTAAACTACTGAAAGTACAGGTGTTTATTGAAGTCAATATATAGCAACCACAAAACTGAAAAAAATACCCAAGTATTTCGTCCGCTCGTGTTGATGACTTATCAAAGCAATGTTGCCAAGAGAACATTCCCGACCTGTATTATTGCGATGCCATACTGTCGAGAGTGTGAAGAAGAAGTAGAGATCATAATCGCCCCACGATATCACGATATCACCCGATTTACGGTACTTGAAATTACTAAAAGTTCACTATCATTCATGAATTCAAGTTGAATATATCAAAATTTCATCGTCACAATAATATTATACGGAATGATTCATCCTATAAAATTGTTTGTGACTTACTTGTTCATATGTTTCTCGCAATAAAATAAATGATATCTTGTCATTCCTGAGCTACTCATCAGCGTGATTCTCCAATAGATTGATTACGGCTACTGTAAAACTGTTGCGAAACAATTTAGTAGGTTCCATTAAAAATCGAATTTTGATTATAGTGGACGACGTTTTCCATATCTCGAATCACATAACATTCAAGATTAAGATGCAGTGATGAAAATTTGCAAAACTATAAGAGACGAGGCCTCAATTGGATCATCAGGAAACCAAAAAGAAAGAATGATTGAATGAAAAATATCAATCAAGTCTGCAGCCCAAAACAGGTGTGGCAAACATTCATAGTGCAAATTGGTAGAATTTTTTATATTTTCTGAGCCGTAGGGTGCGGTTGCCAGTTGTCAAGTTACAAGTACTTTCAGTTTCTGTAGAAAATACACCGAAGCCTTTTTATCATACTAACTTTTTCGTCCAAATAGGATACGTGATGCTTCCCGAAACTGCAGTATTTACTAAAATTACAAAAATATAATGATGGTTACCGGAAAATCAATAAGACTCAATGTGCTAGAAATATGATAAGAAATATACCAGAAATCAGTATCTCAGCTATTTTAGGTAATTTCCATCGTCAAATTTTCTATTACATCAAGTGCAATAGTTTCAATCATTTCTAGAGAGATAGCTAACACACTGTATTATCGGAATTCAACCAAGTTATTTGGTTTTGAACAAGTTCTGTGAACAGTTAACTTGAAACTGAAATTCTCAAGACATACTAACAGTTCTAAAGACTATTTGAAATGCATTGAATACGCAATGCAAGAGGATGTAAAAGTTACATTGCAATGTAGAGTCAAATCCGAGGTTACAGAAGATTATCCTCGGCTTCGTCCATTCCCATAATCTCAAAAACCTTACATTTTTCAATTTTTTTCTATTCTCTTCTTAGATTCTTTTGCATAGTGTATATAGAACAGATACAGAAAAATATATTTAATGAAGATTTGAACAAAAAAACATCTAGTGAAAAAGTAAAAGATTATTGTCAGTGTTTGACAATGGAACATGAGGCATTTAGAGTATCATTGTTAGTGTCATTTCAAAAGCTCCGAAATCATTTGTTGAATATTTTATAAAAGTATAAAGTAATTTATGAGAAAAAAATATCTTATCCATGACAATGTTATATTTAACCACTGGTCTCTAATATAACACTGGATTGGGTTTAGACCGTATTCTGACATCTGAAAGCGGCCCCGGTTGAACGTCGGCCTTGACAGTAAAACTGAGGTTTTGTGTCACTATTCGGCGGCAAATTCAAAACACTTATAGAAGACACTCGATGAAATTCAAAGTATAATGCAAGTAAGATGAAGAAATTATTCTCAATATATATTAAAATACATACATTAATAATCAACAAAAGTTAAAAATTGTTATAATAGTTGAAATATTTATTAATAGTTAAAAATATTTGTGAACTTTTCAGTGTCAGTGTTTTAACTATTTTTTAAACATTGTAGTTAGTATTATTTAATCCGTTCAATAGTTTTATAAATTTTTGTTACCTAAAATTTAAAACTATGAATTTACCTATATGAATGAATGAATTGCATTTCTGCGATAATATTGCCTATTCAAAACTAATAATTTTAAATATCTACATTCAATAATCAAGATTTTATTGTTCGTAAGTAAGCACTAATTTGCAGTCCAGCGATTAATTTTGTGAGCAAGATATATCACTCAAATTTGTTATCATAACTTTGTAACATTGCCCAACAATATGATTTCATTATTCATGATATTTTCAATTTAATCTTAAATTGGAAATCAAATCGTTCGATTACTTCAACATGATGAATTGATGTATCCTTCTAGGTCTCCATAAAACCTGTAAAAAGTAATACTTTACTGAAAATAGGAATAAGTTATACCTTCAAACTTTTTCAGTTGAGTTTTTCTAATAAAATAAAACAATAACAATATTATGTATTATTATAGCTACATTTAAATGAATAAACAAAATTTATTGAGTATAAAATTGCGTCCCAACACCATACTGAGCTATCACCAATTGACACAGAACCTCAGTTTTTGCCAAGATGGCTACGCTCAATTGGGGCCGCATTCCAGCGGCCTAAATCCAATCCAGTGTTATATTAGAGACCAGTGTATTCAACACATTGAACTAATGAGTAAGCTACATGTCGGTCACAATATATTATATCGACGCTTATTGTTATAGAGAGCATCTCTGCATCAAGTTTCTTGGACGTTATATGAAAGGATTGTAAGTTCAATGAAAGCTACGAATATCATTTCACGGTGAAGTTAGCTTCTGATAGATGATAAGATAGATAGTTAGCTCACACATACTGACTTCATATAACAGGATAACTTGGATGATTATTAATATCCATTTGAATTTATTCATGTGTTCTATTCATCCAGTTAATAATTTTTACCTCTACGTATGTTGTGATTAGAGTTCGTAAAGGAGGCAAAGCTGAAGAAAGGTTCATTCGCAACAAATCTAAATAACAAACTGCTCTCAAATGCCAGTTTACTATGATTCAAGTTTTCCCGAAGATTATCCAGCTGTATCAATCTTGACTTTGTCCGGAAAATGTTCAATCTGTCGTTCATATATTTAATCCCGACATTCATCATCAAAAGTACGATTCACTCTCTGTGAATTTTTTGATTGCTCTTTCAATTACTTCCTTAGAAGGTATTATATCTGCGAAGTAAATTATTATGAATTATCTCCAGAATACAATGCTTTATAATCCTCATTCTGCAGTCACTCTAGCACTTAGTTACTAGTTGTGCCAATAGGGCACATACAGTCAATTACCCCATCGCGCCCATATAGGCTGATCGATCTATTGATTTACGTGTTAAGCGACGAGCCACGAATCGGTGAGCGACCATGTGAGAGGATGATGTATTAGTACCTATACCAGTATGTGAAGTGTACAACATAACATGCTTGATTATCAGAGCCGTCCTCAGGGATAAGACAATAATCGGATTACACAAAACTCCATTGGATAGTTCAAATGAATTATCCATCTTGAAGATATTGAGTAGAAGCTCAAGGAATATAGATGCAAATAGCCTGATGAAGGCCAAAAAATTTGCTGGGCTCTTGTTGAGTATAACTGAAATATGAGGATCGAATTCAAACTTCATTCTAGATATTTTTTCCAGAAACACCAGCTGAAGTTTTTCATAACAAATCTCTATTGCAATTACAATGACTAGGTCATTATCAGTAAAAACAAAATTTAGAACATGAGAAGCACCACATACCACACAATCTTCATCATAGGAGTTGTGAGGACTACTCTACTGGGATTCAACCTCAAGACCATTCTGGATACCTCCGATGCCAGCTAATCAGCAGTATCCGTTCAAAGTTCTACGCTTCATGGATGAGTATGTGTAGTGTGTCCAACGGTGAATTGCGCTACAGAGAAAGTTGGGTGTAGGCACAAAACAGGGTAGAGCATCGAAAATGATAATACCTTTGTGTGAATCAACTGATGTGGCAAAAACGATCCATATAAGTGGAAATTGAAATATTGGTTACCAGTAAATCGCTGCAATCACTATCCTCGTTAGCCTTAATTCAACCGAGACTAAATTCATGGTGTAGGGATGCTACTTTTAACTACAATATAAGTATATTGTTCAATTAAAGATAATAAACTTGGAGCTCCAATGTTATATAGCATTCCTTTTTTAATGATGTTCATGAGGCTTGATGGTATGTATATTGCAAAAACCTCACGTTCTTCATGGTGAACCTATATATATTCAGTTGGAAATTCTCAGTACGAGCAAGGTTCTGAATGCGGCAGAAACTTTTGTACGGACTATGTCTATTTTAAGAAAATCAACCCTCTAAGATATTAGTCATATCTATATCCTGCTGTCAAGTGGATGAAGTTCAATTCAGACAGAATGCCACGTAGATAATAGTTTTAATCTTGCTTTGTTCATGTATTATATAACTTTAAGAGAATATCTCACACAGCAAAGGTCAATTTAATCAAGAAATATCGATACCAATGTCATTTTAAACAAAGATTGCTAGATCAGTATCACTAGATTGTACCGTATTGCGCAGCACGCATCTATGGGATCGAGCTTGAGCTCAAGGCAACCAGGAACCGAATTTTCAAATGGAATAATCTTTGTTAAAGAGCTACTGCTTACAACAGTACGACATGCGCACAAGCGCACAAAAGCAGTGTTCTCTTATAATATCGCTCAGAGATTACTTATGACATATGGTTTGATGAAATATTTTTCCTACACACAATGAAGAAGGTGTGTTGACTTCTGAATTAGAGATTCACAGGAAGTTAAAAATATGCGGAAATCAAGGAAGGCAACAATTTAAATGGACTTGAATGAATCAATTAGAGTAAAATAGAATTTAGAAGTCAAATAGATATTGATAAGTGCTCAAAACGATTACTGTTGTTATCAATGCAAGACTTCTATCCTATCAACATGACAAAATATATCAAGATCTTCATGTATTTCCACAAAAACTCATACGAATTCAAAGCTGACGATCGAACAAACGTCTATTCATCGTGCAGGAGAATTTTCATTTGACCAGTTTTGTAACACCAGTGCATGTGTGGTACTGCTATTGTACCAGTCAAAAATTGGAAGAATCTGACATTTAACATCTGTCAAGGGCAATAAATTCTTACTTTATTGCTACTTGATTAAATTATGAAATCACCGAAACAGCTCGTAATTTATGGGGGAAGGGGTGAAAATGTTGGAAAAAGAAGCATTCAGAAAAAAGTTTTCAAGAAATATAGATACTCTCGGCGATTTCTATTACTGGTCAAATTTATCGTACCTATTTCTATTACACTCAGTATATGAGACAAATTAAGGCTGGAAGATTGCATGAATATTCGGTGTGCAAAAGGATGGATATAATTGCTGTTTCAGGACAGAAAGAATAAAAGAGCTTGTATGCTTAGGATTAGTGATTCGGATCAAGCGGACAAGATGAGTTCGCACTATTCGTGCTGAATGACTTCCAAATTCACAAGCCTTTCCTAATCATTCAGAAGATCTTATATATCTACTAACTATAAGAATATGTCAAAAACAGTCATTCATTCAATAACTGCTCATTAAATTAGCTTACTATTTCAACTGTTAATAATCTCAGAAAAGCAAAACATCCATGTGGGATCCTGGGTCCGCGAGTTGAGGGATGACGCGCAGAATATCAGGGAGTCACAAACGAGATGCGAGTGAGTCGTATGTGTGAGCCTTGAGCGCAAAGAAACGCCCTTAGAGAATTCGTTGTTTGTGTATTTTTCCAAATCAATTACCTATTGAATAAATTCTTGATGTAACAGTAAATTATAATATAATAATCAGTTTTTGCATTTAAATAAAGTGAATTAATAAAACACCTTTTATTAAATCCCATATCTATAAGTAGAGAATTTAGTAGTCAAGATTACACTTCCAACTTCAACAACTGATGTTATATAGGTACTTCCTTTAATTTTTTCTTGTTCCATAGAACAAACTACACACGTATATTCAAGTACATCAAAATCATGTAGATATTATGGAAATTTCCAATTAAAATTGCCTTGATCATGTTTTTGGAGCTGATGAAGCGTAGCTACCTGTAAAACATATTATTTATTGGCACTCTCTGATCGATATCAATACTTCCTCTATTACATTCTCATTTATATATCTATCTCAATATTATTTAATCAAGGTGAACCGCAGAGAAAACTACTTGATCAAATTTTCTATATAACCTGTTCCTTAGTTTTCAGTCTATTTAATCAAATTAATTCACACGAACGAATTTTTAAACAAGCTTAATCAACGATCACAGATCTTTTGCTAACGTAGGATTGAAACCTATGGCTTCTGTATGTGCAATGTGAAAAGATTGTCTTTTTAAAAGAACTTTTTGTTACGACTATACTGCGTAGAGAACTTATCAATCTCCAAAATGTTGTGGACATACAAAAATCAAACGATCGTGATTTGGTATCATATCTCCAAATAAATATTTACATCGAATCCTAACGAAAACAGAAATTCAATCTGAGAGCCGCGGTAAGACAGTGTTTGAAAAATAGCATCAATTTGGCACGGACAGCAAGAAAAAGGACCAGGGATGCACGGATTCCCCAACATGTGTGCTCCGTACGATCTCCAGAATTCATTTCGTGTCGAAATTCTACACGCCACTTAAGCGGATTATTTACAGCTAAGCTCTTAACACAAAAAAACTGTATTATCATTTGTACGTTTACGCGAGAACAATGCAACAATAATTTACAAGAGAATTAGGCACGAAAAAGAGCGTAAGCATCCTCACTTTTTTGTATGACTGTTGTTATCATCTAAACTTTTGTTCTAACAACGGTTTCGAGCATATGAGAAGCTTGAAGACATCTTCTTCGAAATTCCCAAAATAAAAAAAAAAATTCTAGTTTATCAAAGTTCCAAAATTGGGGCTACATTGTTGGGAGAGATTTTCCATTGGAAAACTAATTCTGGACTCTCGTTTCTCTGCTAGTCATAAAAATTTTATGTGTCTGTCCACAGGTGTAAGATCTTGAGCGAAAAAGTCTGTACAACACACTGAGCCATTTATTTATGTGAATTAATGTCGGTGCCAGTCATTTATATGGATGACAGTATCACGCAATGTCTCGCGGTCTTTCCATTAAATTTCCAATGACATGAATCAAGTACTAGTTGAAATACACAAATTATGTTCTAATATTGATGACTGACATATTCCATGACAAATTTGTGAGAATAAAGAATTGAACTATTGTTACTTAAATACAAAAGAAAATTAGAAGTTCCTAATGAATTCTCGACATTTGGGTCAACTTAATACTTCATACATCTTATTCCAACAGGAACTCATCCATCATTCTCTTTCAGCATAAAGATTTCCTCAGTTACTAATTGCATTATTTCGTCAATTACTGGAATTCCTGGAGAATTAGAATACAGAAATTCTTACAATTACGTTAAAGACTGCTTTTACATCTCACAATATTGGACAAAAAGTTTAAAAGTACATATTTTACGGTATTTTAGAGAAGAAGACTCGAAAATTTCTGGAGTCATGCAAAAACGTCTAGAATTTGTCACGCGCTGGAATGAATCTTAGAAATATATTAGAGGTGGAGCTCAGTAGAATCAAATTGGCCAAAATATTGAATAAAAACAATGTTCGTCAGCTGAATAGATTATGTAAATACGTTTTATTTCTCGATGTGGCTCTGTACCTGACAAGGCATTAAAATGAAGTCTTGAGTAGAAATTTATCCATCTAACTGTTAAAGCCATGTTTACCCGAAACGGATAGAGTTGTCGAGCTTAAAATAGTAATGAAAGATTTTTGCATCCAAATTGAAGGCCAGTTCACCAAAAAATACCTCCTATTGTTTGAGGGTCAAAATTTGAAGATCCCAGACTTCATATTTTTTAATCCCGATAAAAAAAATTTTGCTTGAGCTTCCTCCCTATGTCTGAAGGAAAACCACAAATATTGAGAAAATATGTATAGCGCAAGTAACCTGGGCCTCTTCTTCGAGTCTAGACTGTTGAAGCGATATTTGTACTTTTGGTTGTGAGACATGAGAACAACTAGGGCTCAAAAATTTCTTATCAATGATATTCCTATTGCTGATATTGAAGGAGCTACAGATGTCCAAACCAAGTGGAAATTGAATAGTTTGTAAGTATTCAAACATTAAAAGTGTATTGACAAAATATTCTCCTTCAAAACCAAGTGTAATGCTTCAGAAATCAATTCATAAAGAAAATAAACAATTATCAAGAAAATATAGGAATATCTCAAACAAGACAGAGTAAACAAGAAATTGTAGCTAACTCAATTTTCTCATAAGAAATTATGTGTCTCCAATCGGAGAGACGCTACGACATTCACTTGAATGAACAGGAGTTCCGCATTCAATTCAAATCTAATAGTCTTGTAATAGGGTAAAATAATTCATCATGAAGCTCCACAATCCAGAATCTGACTTATCCATAAGTCAACCTATTGTAACCTGGAGCACACATCACATAGACTAACTTTCCAGCGTGACTACATCTACGCACAGTTCGTGCTATTGTGTGCAAACAATGAATATAATGTTCTTGAATAATTTATCCCACACAGAATTATGTGTACATTTGCTGCTAGTCTGGTGGTTTGTCAACAACACGATTACCAACTCAATACTTGATATAATTTATTTCGAATATGATAAATTGCTCTTGCAATTCTCACTCATTAAAACTGATTCCTAACTCCCATCCTATCTACAAAAATATGATTTTCGAGAACAGAGATGCCTTATATTCCATAAAATGTACAGTTTGAGCTCAGTTTATAGTTTATAGCACCATACAAAAGTAAAAAATGTAATCATCCAAATTTATATCCATTATACGCGATTCAAATACTTCAATACATCTACAACCGTTTGATGTTGAAATTTTATCTGAAACTTATTTAAGTTCAATTTTTCTTGGAGAGAACATGCCTTGAACAGACAAGCTGAAAGATCAAAGGAATTTTTTAAATGGTGGTGAGCGATTCTTAAATATTAAACTAATAATAATGTATCGAATCAATTAATAATGATAGCCCTCCAAACTTCATCCTAGTTTAAATATAAACACAATCTATAGTTGGAGTTAAATATGTCCAAAATGGATACCAGGCTTTAGTTGTATTCACAAGAAGCCATCAAAATTGTGAATGTGTATTTGAAACTCAAGGCAAAATAATGGAAGAATCATAGTACCATAAAGCTTGTAGCCCATTTCCTGATTATCCTCTATCCACAAAGTACCGGATAAAAACATTACAATTACACTGCAGAAGAAGTGATGCACGCAAAATACAGATGAATAAAACAATTGTGAAATTGAGTGCACGTATCCCTGAGGTCTAGATGAGAAGCAATGTGATATGCTGTTCTCATTTTGACTTCTATTGCCGCAACCGTATTTCATGAATGTTTGTTGATTTCGTTATGAAGTTTTATTATCTGCTGCTGTTTGCTTGGAGCCTTAGGCCGCGTTAAAAACTGAAAACGCCGGGTCATGCTCCAAAGAAGAAAGCGATTTCTATATGGACCACAATTATTTGCTCAAACATTTTACAACTTATAAGAAGCCATATACATAAATATATCACATTCTCTGACCAATGTTATGCTCTGAAATGTGTGAGAAAAATAATTTAACTGACTTTCTATCCACCAGACCCTTTATTTTTTCAACTAACAATATTGTTCCCTGCAAGGTAGTTCCCTTTGGTAGCTATTCACCGATGAAGTCGTTGTTCCTAGTCTTGGTAGCAGCATCGGAAGGCTTCAACTAGTAGCGCCTTCAACATGTCGGTCATATTTTTCGGATGTTCTCCAGAACATTTTTTAATTTCGGGAGAAAAAAAAATTACAACAACTTAGATCAGGTAAATAGGGAGGCTGAGAAACAACAGAAATGCTTCTTGTGGTGAGAAATTTCATGTTGGTAGTGGCTGTATAACATGAAGCGTTGTCATAGCTTCTTCCGGCAGCTATACACCGACGGCTTTGTTGTTCCTTGGTAGCAGCACTGGAAAGTCTCAACTAGTAAAACCTTCGATATGTCGGTCATATTTCTTTGATGTTCTCCATAGTTTCAAAACATTTTTCAATTTCAAAGAAAAAAAAAACTTATAAGGACTTAGGTCAGGTGAATAGGGGGCAATGAAAATGCATTTCAAGGTCAAAAATTCCGTGATGGAAGTGGCCGTATGACATAGGGCGTTATCATGATGAAGCATCCGCTTGTCTGAATACGTGAGTGTTCGGTCAAAATTGATGTACGGGGAAGTGTTCTAGTTGACCTGATCACCCATCATCCTTATTATCGAACGACGGTTTGATCTTATAAGAGGCCTTACACGCTCGACGTTTTCGTTAGTTTTTAAAGTTGAAGGCTTCCCTTGGCCAGGTTCATCTCCAACGTTTTGTCGGTCTTTCAAAAGTAATTTGTGTCAGCAAAAACCTTCTGCTCTTGATAAAGAGTGCTTTCCATAGGCTTGTTCCAACTTTTCAAAACGTCATACTCGCTGCTTTCCGGAGTTTAATACAAAACTTTATGGCATAATTTTGTTCTAAATTCAAGTATAAGGATAGTTTTTTAAAAGCATACTAAATTGTAGAACATCTTCAGTCATCTTATTAATTCCATTTACTATAATAGATCAGTCATTCAAGCACTAAAGTATTGAATTATTGAAAAAAATTATTGTGGAGTTCCGAGTGTACAACCTGCTTTCCTCACTTCTGCTTCACTGCAGCTACTTTTTCAACCGTCTGGAAGGAGGAACAATGTTTGGGTACAATTTTGATCACGTTTGAGTATTTAAACAAAAAAAATCAAATATACGTTTGCATGACATCAAGTTTGAAGAAACAAGAATAGTCGCAAGATGCTCATCTATTCATGGTAGATTGGTCAGAGAAGCAATTGAGATTCATAAACATCCAAATAACTTCCACCATACTGATGGTTTTGAATTATCAAATTTTTGGCTTTCTGTAATCAATAACACACATATATAATGACTATTCTTTAGTTGGTGTAGTTCTATGTATATTTTGGATTACAAAGTACACTGAAGACTACTTGACACTGCAGTTGTGAGCCAAACCAATAGCAAAGAGTAGCGCTACGCTGTCTTGTTGAAATATCGGTATTTTGTGATTTGGTATGTGTGCGGAGCTGTACCAAGTAAGACATATTCCTCTGTTTGAGGTTTTCACGTGGTTTTCGTCAAGCTTTAGGTGAATGCCAGAGGATTTTATTCTTTTTGTTTAGATGTGATATCCACGTTATCACATCTAGTATTCTTCATATTCTCAGTATCTAGTTACTTGCCTTGTTTTATTTAGTATCATTGTTTTCTGAAGAAGATCCTTGGTCAAAGGATCGAAATGTCAAAGTTCCCAATGAACATACAGAATTTAAAATCAAAAGTCGCATTTATTAAATAAAATTCTGAAAAATGTATAGATTATTCAACAAAATCCCCTTGTGCTCACTTATTGTACCTAATAATTACTTCTATTTTTCAGGAAGCCGATGCTATAAACATTTGAACAAGCAAAGCTATGAGTTTTTGGAGATTTATTATTTATTCCGAGGTTTCTCACGTTTTTTTTGGTGAGAATAGCTTCGATCAGAAAAACTTTGATTTCATATTAAGGATATCGCAATTTTCTACAAAATCTTTCGTCCCAACATCACGATTACGCGGATTGTTTTCGAGAGAAACACGAAAAACCAGTCGAAATTTAAAATTTCATCGTTTCAACATTGTTTAAACAACAAATTGACCGTTTTTAGTTGTCCTATGATCAACACACATCAACCAATGTCTCATCGTGACTCAAATCATGATCCTGCACAATAAAATCACTCTACAGCAAAGCCAACAAATTAAGGCATCCTAGAAAATTTGAAACAAACATATTTCGAAGATAAACGGCTACTTGACTTATATTGGAGGAGCTTTATCTTCAAGAAGACCCAAAACTTGAATCAACATAAAGAAAAGATTGTTATATATATATATATATATATATATATATATATATATTGTAGCGAATTGAGGTCTATAAATCAGTCATTTCGGCTCTACTGGTGCTTAGAATGATTGTGGAATTATTTTACATCAAGAAATAGAAGCGAATATATTTGTTTTCTGGAAAATTACTGGCACCTTCTAGCGTTCTTCTAGAAACGCTTAGACGTTGCTGGAGGAACGTAGTGGGGAAAGATCCGAGATATATATATGAGACTGACTGAGTGAGGAGATTATTGATTTTCTAGCAGAGTGACCTTATACCATGGATTGCTAGTGATAGAAATAAATTGTGTTATTAAAAATAAATCAACACTGACATGAATAATTAAAGTTAAGTTATAGTGCAGTGTATAATAATCTTCAGATTAAATGAGAATTAGTTATTAAAAATAGTGTTAGTTATTTAAATTATTATTTTAATAAATCATAAAAATAAATAGTAGTGTTTAAAAATACTTTAATTGATCACAGTTCGTGAATGAGAATCAAAGACTCAGTTTTAAGAACTTATTGTCCACAGAAGAGAGTTTCCATTGGTTATTCAACTATTCGTCTTCGAAAAACTCCAACTCTAGGAGTTTCACAGGGTTCTGTACTTGGTTCATTGCTTTTTCTTATACATATCAATGATCTTCCTGAAAGCATTGATTGCAAAAATATTATCAAGTACACCGATGCGACTTATTTTATCTTGAAGCAGACTCAATCCGTGCATTATCCAGTCAATAATACATTAGTAGATATTGAAAAATGGTGTTCAGATAACAATTCAACAATTAAACTACAAAAAACTAACGTACCAAAATTTTACTCGAAACTTAGTAGTAAAGTCGATATTCATACTCGAAATGAACAAGTGAACTTATGTAATCTTACTAATTGTCTTGTTATGACTTTAGTTCATGATACAGAAGGTAATAGCCCGTTGAGAATTTGTCAATTAGATTAAATGAAGATTGTTATTATTCAAGAGTTCTAGCTAGAAAATCGGAAACGAAATTATTACTGGTGTTGTATTACAGCTATTTCTCATTAATAATGAACAATGGTATTATTATATGTGGCTCATGCTCTAGAATTAATGAAATTTTCGTCATTTAGAATTACACACTTGGAAAACTGAATTTAGAAATTCTTGCTTGGATAAATTAAAGGAACCGAAATCACTGACACTTTTCTGTTACAAATACCACATCATAAAGCAACAACATTTGGAAAAAGTGCTAATTATGTAGGTATCAAAGAAAACAATTGTCTGCCGCGGTACATGAAATGCCTATTTTACACTTAATAATATTTGCGTACTAATGTTCAATTTTCTAGAATATTCATGTCGCATCCAATTCATCTTAACCTGACTTGTTTACTTTCCGACTGTTCGATATTCTCTGACCCTTCAACTAAACGACGCGGTCTATTATATGGAACTTTGTTCACTTGCAGTGGCTTGGAAGTGTTATACCGCAAAGTTTATCTCGAATATTCCAGGCGTTCAAGAAAATCCGTTACAGTATTTTCACTTCTAAAATTTTGTATATTCCGTATAATTTGTACTTATTTATGAACAAAAATCTGCTCTCTCATTCGATAAAATATTATCAATTAATTTTATCACTAAAGTAAGCCAACATAAAAGATACAATATTTTATTATACTATTTACTGCCTTATAGCATAGATAGCTTTCATATTATCTTTTCATATACAACGGACTTCTTAAAGATAATAAAATTGCTACTACAAGGATTCAATTAGAAACCGCAGAGAATTTTGTCCCTTTATGTTCAAATTGGAATTCAGTTTTATATATAAGTGTGCATTACAGATGCATATCAGTATGTGTGTTGTGACCCCAGAGAACCAAGTTTTATAATCAAAATGATGAAGGAACCTAGTAATGATGTGAATTGATCTTCATTTCAACGTCTGAAGGAACACTGAAATTATATTATATGCATATGGAAAATAATGGCTTTTATATGTCGGAATGGCTCCATTGCGTGTTTTCTCAAAATCAACTTTGCATCCCTCCCAAAAAGAACTCCTTTCGCTCATGGATATTAATATATTATAAGCCAAGCTACTAGTATAAAAATATTATGATACTCCTCTGTATATATTCTTCATTAATTATTCAAATTTTAATTATAACTGCCCAATTCTATGTTGAAAAGCTACAGTCTGATGGAACCATTAGAACTTCATGTGCATATAAAAATAATAAAAGCACTTCGAAGTATATAACGATGTTTAAGAGCTACTGGTTTATTTGCAGAGTCTGTGGAGTGTATGACAGTTTCGAAAATAGCTCTTTTGTGGCTTTCCCTAACGCTGTATTAGCCAAAACTATGGTGTATACATGCATGACCTACATTCACCCCTTTCAGTTGACTGATGCTACTGTTCAGAGCCGAGCCAACATCGTGTCGGTTCCACTGTCATTGTGGTGCGTCATCTACGTTGCCACGTGCCACGTCACGAAGGTAGTGACGACAAGGGCTCACCTCACAAAAATCACTCACCTCAGTGCGTCTTGCACGTCATATTACTGAAATTGGAATGAAACACTTTATCCATAAGCAAGAGCTGTACTTTACATTGCTGGATATAAACACTGGACAAACTGATAATATAATTTTGCTTAGGTACCATTATATTTGTCTCTTGCAAGGATGGATCCAAATATTTTTTCTATCATTGCTAGTCAATTGATTTCCCAGATATTTTGATACTGATATCCTTGAGCCTCTTCAGTTGGAAATTTGACTTTCTCACTCATAGCTCAAAAGAGATCGAGTGATAATAAAATCACATTTCGTGGAAAAATCCGCAACACTAAATCAATGACGGATAATGTTTTAGATGTTTCATTACATTATTCACCATCCAAAATTAATAACTGATAAAGTTTTAATCAATCAAACACTATATTATATGGCTTATGTAGAGCTTTTGCTCCCCCAACATCCACCCTATCCACTTCTATCTTTTTTTTGCCACTCATGTACAGTTTTGTATTTTCAGCTTTCTTGAGTTTCCTAGAATGTTATCTTTCCATCTCAGCCAGGACCAGCCTTGCCATTTTCGTCCATTGGGAAATAATTTAGACGACTCCTTGCAATTCTTTTATCAAAGCTACGTAGTGAATTTTCCAGACATCTTATTCTTTGTTTTCTAATCCAGTCTAAAATATCTTGATTTTCATAAACTTGCATCAGCTAACCTCCGGGCATTTACATTCTGAACACATCAGTATTTCCCAACTTTTTTTTAGGGACGATGCTTCGCATCTTTACCGGTCGAAGATAGGTTTTATGGGAAAAACTTTCTTGATATAAATCTTGATTTTGGGATGATTTTCGATGCAAAAAAGCATCTACTACCGGCTGCTACACGGCTTAAGATTCTAGCTGACATATCGTTGTTGTAGGTTCAGATCTTTCAAAAGCGGTTGTTAAAAGAAACTTTTGAGTAAAATCCAGAATCTAGTGTCATTTAATAAAAGTATGTGGAATTCAGACAAGAAGTATCTCTCATGAGCGAGAAATCAATATTCCACCTAACAAATTGGTTGAAAAACAGTTTCAACAGAATGTACGTCATACTTGTACAATCCTTAGCAGGAATGCATTCAAACTCTATACGAACTTCTCGTGTACTGATCAAACGGATTCTAGGAGAGAATTCATAGCATACAAGCTATCGTCGAATAAAATAGAATGATTTCCGAAAGGATTGTTTGAAATCGTTTACCAACTATCATAAGAATAATATTGTTTCCATTCTCATTCCTTGATACACCCTTGGTACATTAAGCAGTTCTTGAAAGATAAATGGTTGTCAGGATGTCCACATATCAAATAAGTAAACTATATAATCAAGTTCCACGTAAGGTATCAGAGGTTTTTTCAAGAAAACGATTCTAATACAGAACAATTAATTCAAGAATCTATTTCTGAAGACAAAATTAACGAAATACCATTATCATTAGGGCTAACAAATTCCTTTTACTGAAACAGGAATTCGCCAAGGAATTACAGAATCACTGATAATTTTATTTGCATTTGTATGGTGGATTTTATCGGCTCACAAGCTTACAAAGCCTCAGCTTTTTTCGTTCTGTTAAATTGGAGCTTGTGAATTCAGAATGCTTTGAAGTTTAGGTACCAAGTGAACAGTCGACCACTACTCATGTCTTTGATACGAAAGCTTATGTTTGATAGGTATTCTATTCAATTAGCTGGATAACATATGAATTCAAATATGATCAATATATTCTGAATTCATGACTAAGAGATATTATTATCAAAACTACTAATTCAAAGGATCGCTATTTTTTTTCTACAATTTGTTTCATGAATATGTTCTGTTATTTCTAATACTTTCTTTAACATCTTTTTTATGTATTAAATTGTATTTAATGAATTCCATTTGCGGCAATAAACCACATTATCACTTTTTCTATAAGGAAACGACCAAAGCAATTTACAATTTATGCTTTTTGTGGGGAAGTGTATTTCGTCAGAAACTCGGGTGCTCAACTTTTATGGTATAAGGTGTGGCACTTCAATCACTCTGCTACCACAGAGAGCAATATTAATAATAATAAAACCAATGGGAGAGATGATAATTTTTACGATAGCAGCATAGGCTTTAAGGTTGTTGTTGTAGTACATCATTGTCAAAAAGTGAAGTCTAGCGTATCTACAAAAAGCGCCTTGCAAACTAGTATATAGATGCTTGTAATTCTTGTCAGAACTTGTTCATAACACAGATAGTTCAGTATATAGATCTATATGATAATTAAATAATTTTTTGTCAGGGAGTGTATATCATACTCGTACATTATAGTAAACATTCACGGGTACTTGCCGGAAAAATGACTTGGCAACATTGTGCTTAGCTGTCATCTCATTATAGAAAAATGTCTGAAATATTGCGATATAAAGGTAAATTCATTGAACAAAAAGTTTTAGATTACGATGAGGCAGGAGAGCAAGGACTTGTCCAAATTTTAACAGAGTTAAAAAATGGCAAGCCACGAAAATACACGTATTATCACGCTAATTGTTTCTTTTTTCAAGCTACAGAATTAATGTGATTGAGTGCAATTTTAAATGTAAGTTCATACCATATTATTTTTATCTGTTATTATTAATATTTATATATTATAGTCAATAATACTTTTTTTCTCAGTTTTATGTGCTTTGTTTTTTTAATATTCAATATTAAGGGTATCGTTTACCTAAATCATGAGAACATAGTTTACGCATATCCAATTATTTCTTGTCACATAGATTATTTTTAATGGTCAAGTAGTGCTTCTGATAAATAAATCGTCAGAGCATGGAGCCTGCTTCCCCGATATTTTAAGATGCAAAAATTTACATATGCCTACCTCCAAGAATTGTCTATAGAATGTACTACTCCAATATTCAATCATTCCACTGTAATTTCAGATAAACGCAAAAATTTTTTGCAAAAAAACAGAATATATTTCTTAAAATGTCTAGTCTGTTATACTCAACCCCTGCAACCAGCTTGACATTTTCCTTGAAGCTGTCAATATTATTTGTGAGTTACATATATTTATAATCCCTTACTACCTGTTCTTTTATTAGACACCTTTCTCAGAGCGGTCAAATATGCAAAAGACATAGATTTATTGTTATGTATTTCATTCTGTTATTTTCGTCTTACCACTTTCATATAATATCAGAATGAATTTTTATCACAATCACGTGAATTATGTTTATCTATAATTATGATGATGGAAAGGCATTATCAACGAAGAAAATATAGTGCTATCAATAATGCAAATTTACAGGTGTTCTCAAGCAGATTTTACTTGAAATCCTAGCAAATTTTTTGACAGTATTAAGATTTTAAAGTCTGATTTGACACATTATGATCGTCATACTTTTTAAGAAATATGTAAGATATTTTGCCAAGTATTAAACTTGCAGTAGATTATCAATGAATTAAAAAAATAAAAATTGTGTCACAGATTCATAATATTTAATCATTTAATCCCGTCCTGAGAATATATACGAGGATTAGCTACAAGAAAAAAAGTATTAATACGACAATTATAAGTACACCACAACATCTTATTGATAAAGCACAAGCAGCTACTCTCGACTTGTTACCTGCAAAATCAGAAGAATTTTTCTAATTTTGTTATAACAAACTTGTAATATGAAAAGTTAAAATGCAGGTATTATGAAAAATACAGTGTGTGGCGAGGGACAAAACACGATTTCAGCCGAGGGAGATGTCGTCCCCCGCCTCGCTCGGGCAAGTAACGCTCACGCTCAGCTGAAATCGTCTTGTTTCATCCCTAGCCACACAATATACTATTTCTTTACTTGTACAAAATAAAAGTAAGTATTGTGAAACCGACAAAATTCACTTATCCGTTTTGACAGTTTGAGCATCCCTGAATCCATGATGCCGGTCATCGCTTCGCTCGGGCAAGCAACGCTCACTCTTGACTGAAATCGTCTTGTCTCGTCCCTAACCACACAATATACTATTGTTTGTTATCATGCTTTCGCTTGGCAGTTCTCAAAACCGTTACTACGTTTTTGCAAGAACACAACCTTGATTAGTATTCCTGTAGAAAATTATTTCTATTCTTAGCGTCTTTCGCTCAAGTTTTTCTATAAAGAATACAAAAAAATAGAATGTTCAACACGAGAGAAAAGTGATATTACTTTGCTCGTGTAAATTTCATCTACTCGCTCGTTGTTCTCGTTCGTGGATTGAAACATTTACACTCGCTAGTAAACTCTCACTTTTCTCTACTTGTTTAACAATCTATTATTTAAGTATTCCATATGCAAAATTATTTCCATAATCGAATTATAAGATAAAAAAGATTCTCGATTTAAAATAAGAACATTATTGCCGCCTTCCAATTTAACTGGAATCATCTTGAAAATATTTTAGTTCAACGAAGCAAGCTTCTAAGCCTTTATTCAACCAATTCAGAAAAATGTGGAGCAAATTTTGAAACACCTGTAAAAGTATCGAAGTTTGTGATCGAGAAAAATTTTGTATGCATATTTTTTTATAAAATGGCTTATTCAATTAGATTATTACCTACATTACGACCTGGACTTGGCAATTATCATAAATTAGGAATAATCCAACTTTCTAATAGAATCAAGTTTGATTGAAATCATTGTAAAACATTATTCAAGTGCCCATAAATTCAGGAATAATTACATTGCAGGATTATCACTTCCTTAGAAAATTCAGCTGATAATTGATATTATATATTAGCGTTGATTGGATATTCAATTAAAGATTTCATTTACAAAATATCTGGTTCATTTTACATCTTGTTCCTAGTTGAAAACGATATTCTGGAATAATTTTTTTTTAAATATCTGCAGATAACATTTCAACCACTGAACTAAAGATTGAGTTCAGGTACTGTTCGAGTTGAAAAATAATGAACCCAAAACCTATGTCATAAATCTTTTTATTAGGAGAACTACCTGCTTTTGAATAAATTCAAATATAGACTACCAGATGATTGAGCAAGATTTTTGGGTTGCATACGCTGAAAACCCCTTGTTCGAGCTGAACAGAAATAAAATTTAGGTAAACGGCACCCTTAAGATTATATTGATATAATTTTTTGTGTCACCAAATATATTATATATTTTATCCATCATAAATAATATTGTTCTATTGGAACCATTATTAACTATTTATTTCCATCTCTTTTCCTTTGAATTTGTAGTTCGAATAGTACAATGCGATGTATAGAGTGACGTACAGTGTTGCCAAGCATTTCTGTTCAACGTGTCGGCACGTATTTCATATATAAAATGTTCAACTTTGCGCTCTCATATCTAAACAATGAGATAGTCAATAATTTTCTCTTGATTTACAAATACGCAGAACATATTCAACAATTTATAGCTAGTTTTTTGAAAGAATCAGATTGTTAGTTTTATCATTAAAAATTGAGACTGACATAATTACTGCCTGAAATGTATACTCTCCATTGATCTCCATGTTAAAATTTTCAATTCTAATTGCGTTTATCTCAAGTTTGAGATGGTCAACCGACTTCAAATTTCAAGGATAATTGTATAATAATATTGTTCATAAGTATACAAAAATTTGGAATATTCTGATACTATGGCTAGAGCATGACAACTATCTTAAGCCATACTTGTAGAATATTCAAAAATATGAAATATTGATGTGATTTGACCAATGATTTTCGCAATTGGAAGGATAGTTTTTCTACTGCAAAAGGGGCACCCATATAATATGAATAATGCACTCCATGCCTTGTTTTGATAATTTATACAGAAATTATGAGCCTCAATCAATGTACTTCATTCGATCGTGAAGCAACCAGTGGTTCCGCAAAAAATCATCGATCAGGAATTCAATCAATTCAAGCTATAATGGAGTGGCCCTCTACCGACCAGTAAGTCTAGAGAATAAGTTCTATTCTTGATTGCTACAAATTTGTGTTCTTGTTTTCACCAGGAACTAATCGCGCTATGGTAGTTGACAGCTTGCAAAATTTCAAGCTGCGATAAGTGAATCAGAAGAAGCTCTTGAAAGATGCAGTCCATTCCATAACGCCGTCAATTCAAAAGTCAACGGCATAGTTGCTTATATCTCTGGTGAATTGATTATTCATACCATACCAAATATAAATGAAAAGTCATGTGGTCGAGTGCCAGCTTTAGACAAAAAAGTCAGTATAATTCCCACTGAATTATATTATACTCTGTAGCGTACTCTCAATAGAAACTAGAGTATCCCTGATTTGACGACTGGGAACTGCAATCCACGACTTGGAAAATATCAATCAATCTACTTGAATGCACTTTAAGTGCCACACCTGTATCGAGTAAAAAGTGTGATTAATATTTTTCCTATCAGATATATACCAAACTCAACATTACATCAATGATTGCTGTTACCTCCAAACAAAGTAAGTTTGATTCTCACTGAATTATAATTTATTCTATGGCTTACTCTCCATAATAGCTAAGAATGCTTGCGGCTTGACTACTACCAACCGTACCCCAAAGCTTAGAGAATATCAGTCAATCTGCCAACAAGCACTTGAATAGTGTTTGCTACACCTGTGAAGAATAAAAGGCGTGTAATTATTATAAACCGAGAGCCCGCGAGCAAAATTTGTGTCGAATCTTATTCACCAAAGAACCTTATACATTTGATAGAGTACATTTTTCTGATATTGAAAAGTCATCTCTTACACCTGAAGCAGGGGACAACTTCTGCGGGAGAGCAGAGAAAAAAACAGTGGGTATATCAAATCTTATTCATCGTGAAATTCATTTGGTGGTTAGTTTTCAATAAATAAATCATGGCAGAACTTTTTTTACATCTGGTAAGCGGGACAAAGTTGTTCCAACACAGTGCAAGACATGTAATGGGACATGAGAAGTTTAAACCTTGAATGATGAAATTGACAGTTAGGTAACCTCTAATATTAATTGTTAAATTAATAAATTTTGACACTACCCTTGTGAAATATTACATGGTTTGCACTCTGTAAGAACAATTTTGTCCCACTTGCCAGGTGTAAGAAAAGTATTTTTATGAATTATTCATTGAAAACTAACCACCAAACGAATTTCACGATGAATAAGATTTGACAAGAACACTTTGAAAAATTACATGTTCGATATTATTTTTTACAAGTATGTCTCGCTGAACAACTTCGGGATTATCGTGTACCATTCTTATTCGATTGAAATAACTGATTCTATCAATATGGCAGTGAATAAGATGATACAATGAATTTGTCACGGGCTCCCGGTCTATTTCATTTGATTGTTGAACATAATTTGTACGAGGTAAAATATGGATAAATACCTTCGAATACTCACTCGCATAGAATAAGTTGAAATGAATCTCCCTATTCACAGAGTACATACTTGTCAATAAAATCGAAAACAGTTTGTTACAGAGTTTCGCTTCATGATTCACAAATCTCACATTTAGTTTGCTACAACATGAAAGGATTTACGTCTGTAAAAAAAATTGAAGCGAGCAGTAAACCGTTATTTGTAGTTCACGATTTCACATTGAGCCTTAATCCAACTTTAAATTCATGTCACCGGCAATACGATGTTTTGCGTGAAAAAACGCAAAAAATATCATACAAGATTACTAGACCGATTGGGGAGTTTGGAAAATTAAAAACGAAACATTGGAAAACTTAGCACCGACTGCAATATATCGAAGCCTACAATATTCCAGAAACATTCGAAACAAATTCCTCATACTCCATATTAATAGGGACAGTTTTCAACTTTGTGACATATATTTATTTACAGATTGATAACTATGATTACAACATAATAACTATTGAAGAGGACGTTCATAGAATAACAATTAAAGATATTTTGGATTTTACACGGACCTTCTAGAAGAAGTTGAGAATACATGATGGTACACTGCCTCGAAAAACATATATAAAGATCCATGATTAGTTGCAATATGAAGGAGCTCGAATAGATAGAAAAAAAATCAGCTGCTGAATCGGTAACCTGTTTTCGATTCTATTGTGCTAATGAAGAAGTACCATAATAACGATTGTATATATCATAGAAATCTCCATATTAAGTCAATCCACGAGGATCTAGTGCATATATATATATATATATATATATATATATATATATATATATATATATATATATATATATATATATATATACATATATATATATATATATATATATATATATATATATATATATATATATATATATATATATATATATATATATATATATTAGGAGTTTGCAAAGCGCCTGAGGCGCCCGTTGAAAAGTGATGGGTCGTCAGTCAAATAGAAGATATGTTTAGCACATTATAACTAACATAAAATACCTTGAATGTAGATGATGATGCTCTAGGTAAATAATATTGATGGAATGGTTATTATTATCATTATTATTATAAATACACTGTCCAACAGGTTATAGCCAATAATTGGACAGGAAAAACACGAAATTACATTAAAAACAAATAAATACACATTACTGCAACTTAATCTCATCAACAAATTTTTTAGGTTGAAGAGAAAAACAGCAACATTTGCAGATTTATTTTCATAAATGAGACACATTCTGTGTATTGGGGATGAACTAGAAATATTGGTGCGAGGAGTGGGCAAGTAAAAAGTTCGGCAGTTACGAGTGAGGTTGAGTGGTGTGTGGAAGGGCAACAGACTTAAGACAGTAGGGATCATCAATTTCCCCATGAATTAGCTTACGTAGATAGTGGGCGGAAATGAAGTCACGATTTTCATGAAGAGTATGTAGATTGAACATTTTTAGAAGATATTTATAAGATATTGAGCAATCAGGGTAGCTACCATGAAGATTAAAATAAATGAATTTGAGAAATTTTTTCTGAATGTTATCTCTACGGTCTTGATACCTTTCATAGGAGGGGTTCCAGATGTTAGAGCAATATTTTAGCTTTGACTGGAGACGCACTGCGTGGGTATGACATTATATAGCATTTCTCAATATTAAGAGGGAGATTATTGTCGAAGCACCATATTGAAAAACTGTGTAGGTCATTCTCTAATTTGACACTGTCGTCAATAGTTAAGATTTTATCAAAGATTTCCAGGTCATCTGCAAATAAAAGATTGTCACATTGTAAAATATCAGAAATGTCAATGATAAATAAAATGAATAAAATTGGTCCTAAATTCGACCCTTGCGGGACAACTGATGTCGCAGTGAAGGACACAGATTTTTGGTCGAGAAACTGTACGAAGAGTTGACGGTTATCCAGGTAAGAAGAGAGCAGGGATAATAAAGATGGTGAGAAGGAGAAAGAGTTAAGCTTACCGATCAAGATACTGTGATATATTCTGTCGAATTCCTTCGAAAAATCTGTATAGATGCAGTCTACTTGTTGTTTATTGTCTAATGCATACGCAACAGTATGGGTGAAATACATCAAGTTGCTGGTTGTAGATCTTTTCTGCATAAAACCTGACTGAGGAAGACTTATTCTATTTTTTATTTCAGAATAAATTGCACGATATATCAATTTCTCAAATATCTTGCTGAAGTTGGATAAGTTAGCGATAGGTCGTTAATTAGAGATTAGACTTTTATCACCATTTTTATGGATCGGAGTGATGCGAGAAGTTTTCCAAGCTTCAGGGAAACAATTAGTTTTAAGCGACAAATTGAGGATAAAATAAAGAGCATTTGACAGGGTATGAGCACAGTCCTTGATAAGGGAACTAGAAATGTTATCAGGACCACAAGAAAAACTGGATTTCAATGACCGAATTGATGCCTGAATATCATCTCTTGAAACATAATTCAGAAAAATTGAGTCGCTACCGGAAGATGGAGTACCAGGAGTCACATTATTGAAAGAATCCGTGTAAACTGATTCGAAAAAGGATGCAAAAGCATCAGCAATGTCATTAAAGTTAGAGAATTCCCGATCATTAGTTTTAAATACCTCTGGTAATATTGATGCTTTTCTTTTAGCATTAACAAAGCTCCAAAATTTTCTGGTATCATTATTAAAACTATTTTCGCAATCAGAAACATAATTATTATATCCGTTTTTGATATCCCTCTTTAACTCAGCACGTATAGATCTATAATTTTCCAAATAGTACATATTATCTTTATGTTCATTACTCAGCTTGCGATAATGTTCTTTACGTTTGATTTTGACTTTGATTTCACCAGTAAACCAAAGAGGATAACAAATTTCAAAAGGACGTTTCAAAGAAATGCATTCGTCAAAAAAATAGTAGAGAGAATTGTAAAAAAAAATCACAGGCTGAGTTGACATCTTCAAATTTTTCAAGACAATTCCAATCAAAATCGCCAGTCAAGTCATAAAGGCGGTTATAATTACATTTCTTGAAACATTCATTTATCTTTATAAAAGAGAACTTTACCTGAACGCGATTCGAACCTGTCGAACCATAGACCAATGCTCTACTTCTAAGCCATAGACTGCTGTAATAATTTACTGCTGTAACTGACTAACCTATATCTATATATCTATCTTAGAGCGTTATGGAGGTAGTGAATCAGTGATGAGAGTAAATATATGTTATTGTTAATGATGTTCAACCTGTCATATCTATTTTTCATGGCTAAAGACGATTGTGGTGTCCAGAATGCAGGAATCAGAAATTTATCATAAAGTTATAAAAGCAGCTCAAAATTGTTAACATGAATTGCTGACGCACCACGATACTGCAAACAAAATATATCTCTGTTTCAATGTAAAAGTGGAATGTATTCTTTTAATATCGTGCATTGTACATCTCGTTCAACGTTACTGCAGCAATAATTCACCTCGTTCAAAATCTTACGAAATTTGCGGTAGCAACTTCGAGCAATTGTAATTAGAGAAAACACAGATGACTCACACACACACACACACACACCAATCGATGTTAGTTCAAACAAGGATTATAGTTCTAACCTTAAGTGTTGACCAGCAAACCATTTGTACCAAACGTACACGATAGTCAATCGAATATCGGTGAAATATACTTGTACAAAAGATTCGTCTCCACGCAGTGAATACTCTTTGACCTTGTTTGACTCAATTGCCATTATTTTTGTTGAACAGCTTTTTTGACATTGCGAATATAGGAATCAATCGAAATCGTCAAAATAATAGGAAAATAATTTTTCTGTACAAGCGTTGGTAGACTCATTTGGCTTGTTCCATGTGTTCGACATGTTTGAGCTCAATTGAATACTTTCCATGAAAAGAATTGTGTGAATAGTATAAGAGTACCGATTCTAATACTGAAGATCTTAAAAATTACAGATAATAATCGGTCATAATCACCTGCAAACTGATATATGCCATATTCACTTATAGATTCCAAACATAGTACTCGAGATATTTGGTTTCTAAGGGTTGGCAGAAACTGGGCATGTGCCGACAGAGAGAATACGAAGCATATCTGATATCTTCCAGACACGGATGCTTAATTTAAATTATGATCAACGAGTGTAGAGAAATAAACAATACATTTATTAGTCTTAGCTTGGCAGCTCAATTATAAATTTGTTTCCCATAGTAATCAGTAGAAGCAACAAACTGAAAATGAGCCACACATACTTTTAATGAGCTTATTAGTGAACTTTAATTGTGAACTTCAGTTTCGAAACATGTGTTTATTGTTTATATTTCGTATTCATCATGTAGACAACTTTTTATTCAAAATTTGGAAATAGCAACATGGTCATATGGATTCAATTATATATATTCTGAAATTATACATCATTGTGTAACTAAATCTTTTTCAAAGTATCATCACAAGTTTGAATTTCTATGGTTCATGTTAGAAAAAAGCAAAAGAGAAATACAAATGAACAGTTTACATTATATATCATTTCCGCTGTTGAATCAAGACTTCTATAAATATTCTCCGGGGAATCACAAACACAAAAACAAAAAAAATTTTACATCAATGCAACGTATCAATAGAATCAATTAAACATTGCATGAATAACGCTGGAAAATATATTATGCAAAAATTGTTCAAAATAGTTGGTTCTTTTGATAATTTAAGTTTTCTTATGGAAAAATTAATACATGAGTGAAATATTTTAATAAATTTTGAAGACATATGTGTTTTCTGTAGATTTTTTTTGAAAGTATTGAGGAGAATTTCAAATGCCTCAAAACACTTCTTGACACAACGCTCCTACTCTTGCCAAAAACAGAGCCATTGTTTCTGTTTGAACCAGAGGCTCTAAAAAGCTCAAATTGTTCTGAAGGAATCAACAGAATACATTTGTTCCTTTCAGCTTGAGTTATTTGACTTTGTGCCGGCTAAAAATGCGCAAAATGGCTCTATCTCAGTTAAGAACTACCAAAATTTGGAGGGATTATTCGTCGATTGAGGAAAATTTGTTTCAACATATCTTTGGAGATGTACTACATAAACTCCACCTGCTAATGAGCAAAATCTAGTAATACAGACGATCAGTTCTTACATTCTACGGATGACATTCAAAATTTAACAAGAAAAAAAAGGTCTGTTTGTTTCAAACCCTGATAATATAGCTCATAAGTTTTAAACCAATAATCAACTATCCATAAGCAATCATATTTTCGGAGTGTCATTAAGAATTGAATTTTCAGGAAATTAAACAGTCTGAACTCAAGCTACACAAATGATCACATGATCACCTGATGATCTTCGAATTTCTGTTGATAGTAATAAACGCTCATGAACTCTGGCAGTACCAATCAAAATTTGCTCATGAATGAACAATAAAAGTCCAAACACTAGTATTCGGGTTTTAAGACTCTTTCATCATGGCGTTGTCGGTTCAAAGCGATTTACGAGCAAACTGACAAGGTTAAAAATTGGTGACAGTGATGGGCTGTTAGTTATATTGGACCTCGCATTTTGACGATGATCATTGAGAATTAGCTTGCTGTTGAAAAAACAGTCTGGCAATCAGTAATTCTGACAATAGCTCGATAAATAATTTTTGTGTCTTGATACTTATTTTAACAAGCTAACATCAAAGGAATTATTTCGCTATTCAATGGAGAATATCATACCCTGTTCATACACTTGGTTTATTGATGAATTTTGTTTGTACTCCAACAGTATCGTATCAAATAAGTTTGCAAGCAAACGTATCAGGTCATACTCTAGTACAAATCATCGAATGATGATCAGCACTATTATCTTTGAAGTTTGCTCACCAACCAGATAAGCACATCGAGGTAAACAAGGTATTTTGCGACAGTTATATTCAGGTCACTCTCTGTTAAAGATTAGAATAGAATGAAATGCTTGCATTCATGAGCAGTAGAATTTCATATCGTGGAGTGCTAACTTTAGAAAGGTAAGTGATTTAATGGATGGAACCCAAAGGAAAAGTAGAATCCAAGACAGGTTTCAGCAACTACAAAACATGAACCCATGAAAATTTCAGTTCACTTTGATGCAATTAATTTTATTCCTCCATCATCTATTAATCATTTTGAATGGATTGGAATAATTTTTAGTGAAATATTGGTTTTCATCGAAGATTAAGAGACCTTAAGGCCTTGGATCAACAATCAGCAGTCAGCTTGAACAGCGGTACAAAATTCCAATGCGTTATAAACGTTGAAAAACCGTAGGTAGAAAAGACTATCACTCTAAAGTTTCTCACCCAATATATTCTATTGAGTCCCTGTTATAATCACAAATGTCAAGCACAACTGCGGTGTAGCGCCCGGCTGAGTCCTCAGTCCTCTTGAATCTGGTAGTTAACTCGAAGCTCTGAAAAATACCTAAGCACAAGGCTCAGTGAGGAATGACCAGTGTTAACAGTTCCAACACACATCAAACACCTATACACACTTTTCTGTCGTTGGTAACTTGGTCAGGTTTACTACAGTCCCACTGCTTGATTCCAGCCGTTGGCAACCTGGCAAGCTCAAAGTTGCTCGCTGCATCGTTGGCGGCCAGTCACGGCACACTACAGCCTGAAGCTGCTCTCTGAGCCGCTTACACACACACTCCGTAACTCAACTCACACGTCTAGTTACTCAACTCATCCACCTAATAACTCAACTCACCAAGCACTAGTACTATCACTCCACCAACTCTGTAATACCCACGTCTTGACTATCTGGACGATAAAACTATTTAATCTGGATTACGTTATGTCACAAGTAAGTGATTTAAGGGAAAAATCTTGGAGATCTGTCGACTAAGTTAAGGTACTCCCTTCCTCTCTATATTCTACGATGATTACAACTATTGTCATAGTATCTATATGATTAATCATCCTCTTCTTTATAAAATATTGCTATGAATTGATGATCCAAAGTTGGAAATGAACAAAATAAAGAAAAGCAATAAACTCGAGCTTTGCATTGCAACTTTTGATCATATTTGTCCCTTTAATCTATGCTGTATGCTACTTATTGGACAAAAACGATAATCAAAATAACAAATACTCTATAGAAATTGACGTTATCATTTCAGTAACAGAATTTATAGTGTTTTTCTCAGTTTTATATAACTTAGAATAAATCTCAGAGGTGTGATATTTATGGTTGGTGGTTGGTCGGTATGTAGGTATTATAGTTTCAGATAAAAAGTAGCATGTGCTGAGATTCTTCGTTTGTGATGGACAATTCCGTGCACGCGAAGGTTTAAAGTTTTTCCACGCATGAGAAAGGTCGTCGACAAAGCTGTGTTCTCTAACAGACAAAATAAATTAAGACATTTGTCATATATATGCGTACAGTTTTCACTGTTAGCATTATTATAGCATGTAAAGAGCCAGGGTTGTATGTTTTACGATTTACATGCGCGAATGCGGAGTTCCGAAGCAATGCAAGTTAGACGAACGCCGGATTACGGAAACAACTTTTTTAATACAAAAAGCATTTTTGTGTTCAGCAAAATTTTACTGTTATTGTAAAACGTAATAGAAGTTTGTAAATGCATTTAATTAGTCATTATAATTACCGGAAGACTACAAATTTGAATTGTATCATTAAATACAGTTCATTACAAACTTATTTTATATATATGAAATCAAAATCATTCGGTTCGTATCCTCGATGATGTTAATATTAATAAATATTCAATTGGATGAGTATGATTTCGTTCATCCGTTGTGTACTGTTCAATTTTTAAACCGGTTTGCATCATGAAATTATGAATTATAGATATTTCACCACGTCATTTCCGCAATATCCTATCTATATAAATGAGGACTTAGAATATCCTATCAAATTATAAATAATGAATCAATAATTCTACCTCAAGGTGATTTGTACCTTGCCAATAAATTATAATTAGAATCAATGGAGAAGTTCCACTTCGTATGATACAGTATATTGCCACACATCGTATATTTGGATGCTTGAGTTATTTCATGATTCAAATTGTTTTTAATTCCCATTCTCAGCTGTTCTGTAAATTAAGGGAACACTGAGAAAAATGCTTAGTCGATTATAACAAAGATGAAGATTCATGTTATGAACTAATGTTTTGATTTGAGTGCTGACCGTCTATTTGCAATTTAGATAAATGATCATATTATGTACTTATTGACGTGATACTGAGCACTCATATTACGTACCGTGACTTTGCTATGCATACTGAAATTCTTCCAGAATGTTGACAAAAATACTGACTCAATCAATGTCAATCGTAAAAAATACTGTCATTCGAACCAATCATAATCAATGAATGTTTCCCATTGAATTATCAATATGGAAGCTCTATTGATAATTTGTATGATATATTTACATAGTAATGATATTCAATTATGCAAATAACAGTCTGTAATCAATACTATGTTTAATAACAGCTAATTTTCCCCAGAATTAGAATTTTTGAAATATGGAATTATTTTTCAATCAATGAAACTGAATTATACAAATAATGCACCAAATTCAAAGTGATATCATTGTTTCATACTGGTAAATTTTGTGAATGTATATAATTTCATAGGGGATAGCATTCAAGGATAATTCACTCGGATTATGAATTGGGTACATCAAATTGTCCCAGTTGTGAATTTACAACTTCACACCGGTTACAGTACACTTTTACATTAGGAATTATCACAAAATGTAGAAAAAGTTAACTGTCACTTCTCGTGTCACTGTTTGACTTTTTTCTATTATTCCACGAAGGTACCTTTTCTAATGTTCTCGAATATTTTAAGCCAATCAGAGCATCCTCAGATGACCAGTGGACCAGTCATAAAAATCACATTGTATTACAATTTACTAAAATTCAAATATCTAACAACTGACAGAAACATTTTTCAATGTTCAATTACTAGTGCAAGAAACCAAATGCTTGAGAGTATTTCATATTAGTGATAATATATTTTAAGAGTCTTATTCGTAGTTATGTGCGTGGAAAAAATATGATATCACACATATAAATTGAAGAAACAATTTTTTCTTCATGCAGCCTCCCCTACACCTAATAGTGGTTTTTAACAGAAATCAATGCGTAAATAGGCAGTTATGCTCCACCATTATATAAAAGCATGATAATGTGGTTCTCTTAGCATGAATGGCGATAGCAGTGGGTACAATTCCTGTCGTTGATCCATTCGTCATATTATTCGTAGAGCCTGAATATCAATTTGTGATTCAGAAAGCCTGAGTCTCAAAGTATCCAACATTATGTCATAATACAAGTTCGAACATTTGCAGTTGCTATTAGGTGTTTTCAATGGAAATTTCTACACCTATTCGTAGTGTTTCAGCATAACAGTTCAAATATGCTACGATCTTTTATAATATAACAAAAAATTATTACAAGTTTCTTCATCATATCATTCCGACCTTATCCGATTTACGAGTATTGAGTATAAGATGGCTATATACTTATGGTTCGGGATATCAGTTTTTTGTCAGTTTAAAATTTTCCGAAAGAAGGTAGAAGTGGAGACGTAACACCAGTTACTTCAAAAGTACTATGCTATCGTACCTAAGAAATATAATCATGAAAGTTGGTGAGGTAGATATGCACTTAGAAAACAAAGTGGTACGGATAGCAATTTAGGTGGTATGAGTATCGTGACCATATATCCCGCTGTCTCCAGCGAAGGCATAAATGTCCCGCTCTCGCAAAAAGACCAAACAATAATTTAATTCACAATTATTTTTGTACACTCGCATACCCCAAATTTATAAATAATTTCTGCAGCCAAAAAAAACAAAAATACTGCTTGTTGAACACCAAAAATTTTTTTCCACACAATTCCACATGACACATCCTGCATTGACAAAAAAAAAAATGGTTACGTATGGGTACCAATTTTTATGATATTCCTTACAACTTGAAGTGGTTAGGTTGATGTGATGGTAAGTGGTAATAGTCTTGCAGCTTGAATGGTAAAATCTTACAACTTATGTGGTAACCGGTACCAGTTGCAGTTGTAAAGCAAATAAGACGTTAGACATCAAACTTGTAGGGCCATGTAATGTATTTCCATGTTTATCGAACTATAATCGTTCAAACAATATCTGACTACGATCAATAGTTCTCAAATTGACTGTCGAAACAATATATTATATTTTGAGATTATAATTGAATGCTCAAACATTGTTCCACTTCAACTCGATCCCTTATGATTTATTACTCTAGTGGTGAGATTCCAACACTCATACCTAAACCACTTAAGTGGTACAATCCAGTTTTCTCAATGTGGAAACAAAAAATATACCAAATATACTACGCTTCAGATCAAAATATTATATTCGATGGGAAATGAAAACAGAACATAACACTCAAAAATGGATTCGAATCATGGGTACAACGGTTAAAAAAATTAATTACCGCAAACGCAGTAGAGATTAAATATCTAAGGGGAATAGAAAAGGTAATAAAATTTTACAAACTTAGCAATGCAGACCACAATACACCAAGAGCCGATACTAAGGAAAATAGTGAACAAACAATTAAACTGGTAGGAGCATATCATGAGGATAATAAAAAAGAGAATAACTAGAAAAATGACAAAGGTAGGCACAGAGATGCATAAAAAAAAAAATCAGGCATGGTATGGATCAAACAGAATCAAAGGAATAGGAAAACCATAAGAGAAACAAATAAGTTTATAATAGAAGAGATGAAAGCAACCTCAATGGAAGCTTCAACATCCACTATCACACATTACAGTTTGATCTTCGAAATAGCCACAGTAAAACAATTTACACAAGAAAATCAAGAGTTCAAAAGAAGAAAGCTTCATAACGTTATTTTGAATGTTAAAATGGTAAGGTACTAGTAAAAAACCATGAGTAATACCAGATTCAAATATATGAAAGACATCAGTTCCACGTAGCTATCCAGATTCATATGAATTTCAGAAATTTTCACCAGTTCAACCTGATTCTTAATCTTGGTTCCAAGACTATTTTTCCTAAATGATTCATTTAATCTTTCCACGTTAATTAGACACCTTCAGCATCCAAAATATCGTATGTTCACCTCTTCAAGTACATAACTTCTAAGTCATATATGTATGTCATTTGTAATCACTCAGTTTTTTGGAATCCTAAAGAATCCTAATGGGTAGAACTGTAAATACGATTCATAAACAACAGAAGAAATTTTCTTGGAAATAATTTCTAGTTAAATATTAAGATAAAGAATTTTACGCTCTGAATTCCATTCAAACTAAGACATGTCAACGGTCACCAAGTTCACTGTGTTACACAGCATTTAAATCTCAGCTTATTCCACTAAATAAACAATATAAAATCAGAGTAGCGGAAAAAACATTACTTTTTATTTATGGAATGGGCAGATAATTTAAAATGTTGACTTTTGATGCATGGCGAATTTAGTTCTTCTACTTTCAAGCTTCGTTGAGTTTATGGAAGAATAAAGATCTATAAGCGCACATTGAATATTTATTCTATTTTTGCAAAGAAATAAATTGATTGCTTGAATTGAGAAAAATATATATTCAGTAATCATGCATCAATTATTTCCCAAATGAAGACTTAAGATAAGTTAATTGCTAGTATTTATTTACACACAGATTAAAATGTAGATGGATTCACACATATTTATATCATAAGATCCAAACCACAGAAAAATATGCCGGAATACGTGTATAATGAGAATAAGTAAATTGAATTCGTACTTATCAGTGCAAGAGCCACTGACAGTGGAGGTGTGTATACTCCGCTATCTTCAAAAAGGGTAAAATAAATTTTTTTGCTTTATCTTATTTTCCATTGATCTGGTGTTCAAAATTCTATATATAAAATAAATGATCGTGTATCTTTCTCTCCGTAATTACAAGGTAGTGTCCTCACAAAAAGCCTTCTCAAATGATATTTAACTTGCAGAGATGGAAGAATTTTTCATACCCCAAACTATAGTCCTCAGTAAACAGTACGAAATATCCGGACTAGATAGCTTCATCCGCTCTTCCAGTAAATTCAAAGGTCTGACATTCTCTTAGAGCAAAAATGTTGATCGAATTTAGGAGACTTATCAAATTTCAGTAATCTGAGATGTATCCTTTTAGGTTACACAATTAGGATATTGATTATTCTGAAAAGCTCATGTGGATTCATGTTGTTACCAATTTAAATAACTTGATCCTTTTCGTTCTAAATTCTCATTGAATGTTATTTGATGCTATTGTTTATAATTTCATATTGTTCCAAGTTTTTTTCATTCAGTAGAAAACTAGCACTGCCAGCTTAATCCATCAAAAAGCAAAAAACCCATACACCCCTTCTCAACTTCTAGGAATCAAGACTAATTACCCTAATGCATTCATGATGCCCTGAATTTCAAAGGAAAATTCGTGAATCTTCATCACAATTCTATTAATTTTGCTAATGAGTTTCTGTTGGAATTTTTCGAGCAAGGTAGAAAAATTGATTCGAAACTTGAGAATATAATCTGATACTGGTTGACTTGACTAGAGGTTCCTCAATCTCTGTGATTCTGCGATGTTGAATTACAAAGAAAAAGAAAAATTATCATCGTAATGGAAAACATCAAAGCTTCTTACTTTGCAGTTATAAAGTAATGCGCGCGCAATTTAATTGGACGGACTGTGAACGTATGAGGATGGGCATATGCCCCACGGACTTTTAATGCAATTTGAGGGTAACAAATATAAATTACCTCATTACAATATTAATTAGTATCCTGTTTCTTACGACGCTTTTGCAGGCTGTTTTTGAGAAGAACAATTTAATTTTCAGCCTCTAGATTTACAGAGAAATTCAACATCTTATAAGCTCTGATTTTTATTGCACAATTTTCTCTACTCGGTTGGTCCCATCTTGATTTATTTGGCCTCATATCGCATGCTTAAATGTGTAAGTTTGAGCAGTATGTAAGTCCAAGTATTTTGAGACGAAGTTGACCGAGTCACGAAAATTCGTAGTTAATATCAATAACTGTAGAAATTAGATTCAACTCAAGTCTAAAGTAACAAGATCTTCTCTGTCTAGTGAAAAAAGACTTCTTATCACAGCTGGAAAATCTAATAAACAATATTTTGCTATGAAATAGAGACACCTACTAAAACATAATTCGAAATAATCAAGCAATGTAAAATATTTTCATTTTCTCCATTAGTATAGTGCACGAAGGAGAATAATAGAGGAGCGGACACTCAGTTGAAAAACGTGAAGCCTAAAATGTAATGCGGCAGTTGAGAGAGAGAAAGCGAGAGCGGGCCTAGCTTTGCATGCGTCATATGCAGAAATAAGATTATATTTCAATTATTTTCAATAGAATACAATTGCAAGATAGATTTCTTATTTTCATTACGTTGAATACTACATTATTCATAAAATGGAAGGCAAAAATAAAAGAAAAATTGCATTTCTACTCATTAAAACCTGCAACGAATTAGTACATTATGATGAAACATGTTTTATAAACGTTTCTTTGGACGCGAGTTCTCTGATTATGAATTATAATAGGCACATAAATAATTTGATGAATATTTTGTATTACAATGAGCGTGATAAAATTGAAAAAATATACACAAACAATTTTTTATTCACTAGAAGAAAGGTAGAAATAGAAAATGCTGCTCTGCAAAAATTTTTTGTCTGTTGAACATGAACGAAAAATTTAACAAAAATATAATATACATCCACGATCTCACAAAAAGTAACAGTTTTTGCTTCACTCACTTTTGACAATTGTATTCTCAATATCTTTTATATATTGATGAAAAGTGGAGAAATCTTGCAATTCTGTATAAATCTATAAGTTTTATAAATTAATGAATTTATTCACAAGAAGTTTCCTTGAAGTTAAATTTTTAACTAAAATCTAGGTTAGATAGGTTTAATAATTTGAAACATTGATATAACCTTCCAATTTCTAACATAGAGCTGTCAGTAGATCTGATATTATAATTTTAAAATAATTTCTACTCACTTTTACATCTCTAGACGACCAGTCTTTTAAAATATCCTCCTCTCTGAAATGTTTTTCACAAACGTAATCTATAATTTCCAATGTTCTATTCTGTCGTGTTATGTTCTTGCGCCACTTAATTAATAAAATATCATTTTCGGATACAGAAAAAAGACAATATTTCTCTTAACAAGTTCTGTACCTACTATTACAATTTGGCACAAAATATGTTTTTCCTATTTTACGATATATTCCCATATGAAAATACTTAATAAAACGAAACTCGCCATTTACTTCCATGCAAACATGGGCCCGCCTCAACCTATCTCTCAGTTACTTTCTCTCTCTAACAATATTACATTTTTGGTTTTACTTTTGCAACACAGTTAAGATAGGAAATTGCATAGGCGTGGTAGTGGTACCTCTAGGCTCACTGGGTTCATGATAATTGATAATTCAATTATTCATATGAAAATTTATTATTTTCGATTTCACAATTTTGCGCAAAATTAGAAAATAATCATTTTTTGCAGAGCCTGAATCTCAGTCAGGCCATGAAATTTTTCACGGCTGGGCTGGATCGGTATTCAATCTCATTGTCTTCTCAAGTTGAGAATCAAATTAACTAGCTATGGAGCTATCGGCACCGGCTGAATTGTTTTTACATAGGTCTACACGGTTGATTGACAGCACACATGTAAAAATGTAGCAAAAAAAAGTGAAAAATAGCTGTGTGTATCAACCTAGGACCTAGGGACATACTAGTAGGTTCAAATTCCGAAATTCATAGAAATAAAGTTCTTGCTACTCTAATTTTATTAATATATATGTTTTAAGCTGCATCGCAGGTCTAAGCCCTAGTCTGGGTAACAAGATGACCAATCTAGCATGTTTCCCCTCTTCTCGGTCATTGTTACAATACTCACGCATTTTGCTCTACTGGTGCGTTTAAGGAACATGTCTGACTCAGACTTTTTCTTCCCTTATTCAATACTTTCAAACTAACGTGTCTACGCTATGTTTTGCTGCACTCAAATCTGAGCTCCAATATTTATTTCTGTGAAAAATGTATGCAATGGTTGTTTTTGAATCAATTTTGCATGTGTGTGCACTACTCCAACCCAGTTCTGCATTCTCCAGCGCTATCTTGTCCATAGCTCCGTTTCACTCTGTACAGTTTTCATCTCAAAATTTTCCATAGCTCTTTTACTCAGTCGCCTAACATAAATCGGTAAAATATTATGCCATTGCTGCATATGTCTGTATCTTGTGCCAATTTGTTTGGTATATGTACACATACATATCTTTTAATTAATCGTTGATTAATAACCTATGTTGATATGGAAAAAAATAGCTTCTCAGCAGTGGAAACAATTTTGAAAACGGTTAAGTCATGCCTGAATTTATATCTTAATACAAATAAATTGTCTCTTCATAATATTAGTATGGATAAATTGGAAGGTACGTATATAGACCTTCCAAATAAAATATAGGACTCCGTTTGGTAACTTAAATAAAAATAATACAATTCAATGTAATTTGGTGTAGTTTTCGGCATAAAAAAACATGTTCACAGTCCATTTACGTAATCGTGGGATCTAGGAGAGATATAAAATTTGTGTTTATCATAAAAACCACACTCATTTCCTGCCTCTTAATTTCTTAGCTGGAAATATTACCGAACAGCAAAATTTGAAATGAATTTTCACTTCCTTTATCTCATTCGCGTCTGCATATTCTATAACCTTCTGTGTTAACGTTTAAAGTTACTTCTCAAACCTAACTTGATTTTCAAAACTTTGTTCGGGAATTCGAAGTTCTTCTACAAGATCCCAACACATAATCTCAACGTGCTTTAATTTCGAAAATACGAACTTATTCGTAAACTAGGAATAAATTTGTGTTCACTTTCATGCCCAATTATTACAAATTCCATAACTAATTCATAAATGACCAAAAGAATTAAGTAAATTTTCTTAAGCCCTCAAGATATTCTAAGAAACTAATATAGACTACTAAAACTAAAAGTGTTGCTAGTTTTACAAATGCATTAACTCTATTAGTTTTAGTAATAAGCATAAAAAAATATATGTATATGTATTTTTTTTAGTACATTGATGGGTAGTTCACGAGTCTTTTTCACGTCTTATCAACGCAAGTAATTAAGCGTGAGTCACCAGATGAAAAAGATGCATCAAGTCATTTAGAATTACATCAGAGCAGCGTACGACACCATCTCATTACTCATTACACAGTCTGAAAAACTTCATATGACGAGGTTCTTTTTGATACACGCGTCGTATATGGATGATTCTAATTGTATTCTTTCATCGCATTCAGTGCGAAGCGCACTGCTTGTTAATCATTAATGGAACACCTCGGTTCTTCATGAACATGAAGTTTCACTCTTGCATGAAACCTGCCACCTGTCATATGTTCTCACAGGAGAGGAGTAACAAAACTTTTGTCAGTGTAATACAAGAGCAGATTCTACAGAAATAAAATAGACAGTAGAGAGAATTGTGCTCAATAATTCATATTACTTGTACTGTTCCTCCAACATAAAACTCGAAAAAGCTCCAAGTGATTTTGATGACGCTTTTATTATACACTGAGGCCAAATTCAATATGCATGATAAAAGCTTGGAATATAAGAGAGGAAAGAATATCAAGAATAGATATCATAATAGTTTTTTCCATGGGCAACATTGACTTTATGGTTTACAAAGTGCCAACAAGCGAACTCAAAAAAATTTAACACCGGATGAATGTTTAGCTAATAAAAATTAGTCGTTCCTAAGATATGGGCTAAAAACAATCAAGTTTCTCATTCTCATCAAGCCAGGAACTAGTATTGAATCAAGTCTATTATGGAAATTGATGATAACAATTGTCATATATGTTAGGTTATTTTTTAAATTGTGAAATCAATTTGTGCTCTATGCTCTCTTGCTATGTGCCTAATGATTGTCAAAATAAAGAGGTATGGGGTCGGGAAAATAATCTTGTATACAACACTGGAGACAAATGGAAGAATTGTCATCAACATTGCTGCACTATTGATAAATTATAGAATTAAAGGATCTAATAGTATATTTTCTATCTAGGAGAAATATAGAAGTGTCATAAAACTATCAAATATCTATAATGAATTGCAAAGAGAAATGGAATGAAAGAAACGTATGTGTATGTTCTACGTCCAGTGCTGAGTAACTCAGTAAAACGTAACGACGATCGGACAACCTGTCTGGAGTGAGAAATTCTGTAGTGCGAACAGCAGTTCTGTGTCTAGCGCCCGGAAACAGGATACAGCTATTTTGGTTAGCATTTTACACCGCTGGTGACACCAGAACCAGCGACCCTGCATAATTTCCGCAACAGCAACTTTAAATGTTCAAAGTGCACACGCATTGCTCTGTAACCGCGCACGTCCCACCAATAAAATAATTTAACCGACGCCACAACTCCAAGGCACCAAGCTTCGAATCTTGAAATGACTGTTTTGCGTTAGATGTTAAGCCGCTCAGGGACTATTCACTTGAACGTGATGTCGTTTTGTTCCATGACAGCTCCACAGACCTTTGTTGTTTTCAAAACATCAGTGAGACAATAGCTGCAACTTACGCTCAAAATGACTGTCGCTTGTGTTTCTTCAAATCGATATAGACACGATTTATTCAAATGAATGTGTTGAAATAGACACAGCAGAATTTTGAACCATAATAAGTTTCAATGAAGGATCGTTAACAACCAACTGAAAAATAGTATTCTAAGAAATAATATATGAAAGACCGTTAAATGTTGACCATAATTTCATAATATTTACATTTATGAATAACAAAGATTACATCCTGTATTATACAAGCCCATGTAGGTATCTACATGCCAGGAAAAAAATTGAACCCCGAATTTTAGAATAAAGGATCTCTATTTTGTAGAAGCTACAGATCCAAATGATATGCAGCCTCTAGAGATATCTGAGGGATGTTTATGTGTGTAGGTAGGTAATATAAAATCAGACGTTCTTTTATCTTTGAAACGTGCGAAAAAAGTACACGTGCACAAGACACGATGTGTACTTACGGCTATGTGAAACACGCTCGATAAAAGTATGTATGAGGCAACACTTGGGAAATGAAGCCTGTAAAAAGTTATGTTTTTATTTAGTTCCTAATTTGCGCAAATATCACTCGAGCTACACACGAAATGTCGTCGGCTCAGAACTCCGCAATGCAGTCGCCGCCATCATAATTCACAATCCAACAGCGACTTCCGCTTCCTTCCGCAACGTGGAAATCCGATGCAAGAAGTTAAATTGCAACGCCAAGTGCCAACAAAACCAACACAGCACATATAAGAGTCCCGTGTTCCGTGTTTCAAGAATAATTATGAAGTATATAACGATCTTAAGACTGTATGTAGGGCAGCGACATCCATGTTCACAACTTATTAGCAAGGCGTGAAGAATGACGTCGTCCGAGCGCTAAATGTTCCTCGGCTCTGAATATGAATGACGATGCGATGCGACACATTTGCTCCACGGTTTGCTTACCGTTGTTTATTTGAGTCGCTCTTGCACCTGTCACGTCAGTAGTTGCTTGCTCTTGAAGAAGTCAACACTATCTAGAGTACAATGTCGGTGAATAAACTAGTGTTGATGGTTTATTTAATGGTGGTGTGTATTTGGTGCGCCTCCGCGGCTAGTGCGTCAGGTATATAATGAAGATCAATCACTTTCAGTAAAACCTCAAAGGACGTTTGCTGCCATCTGCCGTCTCCTTGACGTTTATCTAGAAAAAATTCACTGTGTAAAAATGTCACTCTCCCGTCTTACATCCACTTTTGCCGTGCGGTTTTTTCTTGCTGACGCCAAGCAAAAGCGTAACTTAATTTAATAATAAATCCGAACAAATGAAGACCCGCGCGCTGGCTGTATGAATTATACAGACTGTTCGGGAATGCAGTGAACGCCGGAGCCAGACGCTCTCAATTCTGAGTTTCATTGACAAGTCAGTACGTGCTCACACCCCCTGGATTCTCACAGTCAACAGTCTCCTGTTTCACGTATTCTTTCATGAATTATTTAAGAACGTGCGGGTCACAGAGATCGTTGCTACGGTCGTTTCGCGGTCTTGCGCTGGCCAACGAGTATACGTAACAGCTACCCCAAGCCAAGTGTCAAAATGTCTTGTGTCTGTCCTTTGCTACTTTTTGGTCCGTCTTCCGCTGTGCAGAGGAGCAGATAAATTAAAACGTGCAGTTGCTCTGCAGCAAAGATGAGGGAGACGGAGATAGCGAATCTGCAGTGCATAGAATTGAGATCGACACGCGCGGGAATTCGCGGAACGCAAACAGATGATTCGCGACGCCCAACGCCGAACAACTATACATGTGAATGTCGAAACGTTGAGGCAATAATGCATATCGCGGTGCTCGTGGGATTCTCTTCGTTTCATGCATATGCAATTACATAGATAAACAACGAGATAAAAATACAGTAACATCACTGTTATCGACCACCAAATAAACTTAATTCCGCATGAAGAAACCTCACATGAACCAGAAGAGGAATACGAGTACAGCACTCATATAGCCGAAAGTACAATTTTCATTCATAAATATTTATGTATTGTTTTTGACGTTTTTCGTGCTTCGACCAATTTGCACGTTCAGTTTTCGTGTGTAAATGTGTCACTCGTAAATCGTGTTGAACATATGTAGTAGAATGGCCAAGTCTCGGTTCGACGTCACAGCGTCACGCTCTTCGCAACCACGTGAGAGAGTCTTACGTCTCCATGTTACATGTGAGCAAACAACGTGTTTCCGCAATTTATCGCGATCAAGCCAACAATCGTCACGGTTCACGACGCTTTATATACAAACATGGTTTGCATCTCTATGGTACCATGATTTATTTCCCCAGTTTAATAAAAGTAAAATAGCACCAAAAACAATTAATCGTGCTTCCGACAAATATTGTAGGATACAAAGATTCAAAACTGTACTGAGCTATGACAAAATTCCATTGTGTTTCGCAGAATGGACAATTAATAACTAATATTGTTCGATACAACTATCTACCAGTAATCCGGATATCTATCCAGTAAATCGTATTCAAGAAACCTAAATTATTGCTTGTCGTTGTTCTCTTAAATCCGACAAATTCCAGATATATGAGATATAGAACTAATCATGTTCTGTAATATAATTCAAATCCCACAAATTGAACGTTCAAATCTGTTCAAGAATTCTCGCAAAATAAATTCCTGTTCCTGGTAATTTCATAAGGAAAATATCCTAATTTTTTGCTCAATCAGGGAAACGGCGTTACTTCACGTTTTTCTCCGTGCACAGATCGCATCTCACATCAGATTCTAAATTCGTTATGTGAACACAGTTGATGGAGCAACCCCAAGCAGTTATTTGACGGCTTCCATTTAGTCTTTGTAAGAAGCGCATTTTATTCTCGTGCGGTTCAACCCTATTTGATGAAATGTCTGTTGACATTTCGCTGAAAGGGGAATGAAGACACGGTTCATTATCTTGCGGTGAATTTATTCAAAGAGGAAATAATATCGGTCAATTTCCAGAGGAATATTCGTATGTGACCTATTTAGTTTAGAAAGCCTTCTAGTGCTCTTTCAGTTTCGGCAAGATATCGACAATAAATTTACTGATATACAGGATCATTTGAAAAAGTGTTTGGTATTTTATTTGCTTTCTTGGGGGATTGTGTGCGAATATATTAGAAATTGTGTGATGAATTGAACGCTATAATCATGCGCGTTCCGTAAACCCTGTGGCACCGTGCGTTTTAACTAAACAGTAGATCCTTCGAATAGTCATTTTGCGGTACTGTGACCACTAGAAATCCTGGGTTTCACCCTGTAGACTTTTTGTTTCAAAATATTGAATGTGACCTATGAGAAATTTCATGATAAAAAAAACATTGTCGAAGTCGTAGCTCTTATAAATTCAAATAATAATAATAATATATAGTTTATTGACACAATTGGAATACACAGTATACAGACAAAACTATAAATTCTGCAGATGACTTTGCTCGCTTTATTGGTTTATAATATTGTTTCTAAAAAATCATTCAGTATAACCAAACTAGATTTGAATTTCTTCTGTTGGTGCCATATTTATTAGTTACACTAATTACAGTAGAGGTATCTCAAACAGAACTCGTCGAAATCTCTAGTGATCAGGACCTTTATAAATATGATGAATCTTGTGAGATATGAGAAAAAAACATTTTTTGTCCAAGAATATAATTTTTTTTCAAGAATTGGTTCCATAGTGTAAATTATGATGCAGCCCTACACGTCATTAGGAATAGATAATACTGTCGCAGTGACCTTTCAGGTATTTTTTACATCAACCCCTGGCCGTTCTTTCTAAAAATGGAGTATTTTGCAATATCTATACTATATGTAATATTCATAACTCAATGTAATCCGGAGGTCGCGAGTCGAATCCCACTGATGGACAAAAAGTCAGAAAGATTTTCAATGAATTATAAAATACTCTGTGACAAAAACTAAAAGTATCCGTAGTTTGACGACTGGTAACCACACTCTACGTCTGAAGAAATATCAATTAATCTACCAAATGCACTATAAGTGTCTGCCACATCCATATCGGGTAAAAGGCGTGATTGATATTCCTTAATTTATTTTTATATAAATTGTATGAAAAAGTAAAATTTGTTTGCTAGTATGTTACTAAAGTTACGGAACCGATTAAAAAAAAAACTTCCATTAATAGAAAGCTACACTATTCTTGAGTGATATAAGCTAAAATTCATTCTGATAAAAATAAGTCTCAATATTTGTAAATAAAATCAGAAGAAAAAATACTGCTCAGCTGCTTTTTTAGATATTATAAGTTTTTTTGTATGTGAGACGAAAGCCTGGAAGTTACTGGACCTACTGTAAAAATTCTCCCACTGCTAAAAGTCTACATTATTTCATATTAGTTTATTAAAGCTCATAAAGGAACTGTTCATTAATAAAATAAGAGTCACTATTTAATGAATGAAACGAAAATTTTTATTCTTTGACACAACTGAAATAAACACTATACAATTTATTTCTCACTCAACTACAAATCCAATAATATTCATTCACAATAGCTCGTTTATTTATTACACTTCCCACTTAACTGATCACGCTCTGGATATTCACTTCTTTTGATATTCACTACTGTCAGTCAGGTTGTTCGCCCATATATATACAGATGTTCATAAATATAGAAATTTCTACATCATTCTAGTAAGCTACTCGAATGTTTGCTTGCGGAGAACGGCGCGACGCAAATAGATAAAAGGCTCCGTCCAGACAACAGAGTTGGATTCAGGGCCGATTTCATTTTCACGTATTATGATACTGTCGCACGTTACACTACCCTTGGCAAAATATTTCACTGATTCATGTGAAAGAGTGAGCGAGAGAGAGCCATAGAGAATGTTGAGACAAAACATGCTGATAGTGAAATGGAGCAGAATACAAAATGACAATATTGAATTCGAGGCGGGGTTGGAGAGTGCGCATACATGATTGATTTTGACATTTATAATACATGACATTTTTTTATACATCGACTGAAGATAAAATATGGCACAGGCATGTTTCTAGAACATACGAGCAAAGTGGAGTGCATGAGTTCAAAGTCAGTAATTAAGAAAGCAAAAATCAAAATTTTTCACGAATATTAATATTGAAGTTTAGATATAAAATTTGAAAAGTAATCGTATTTGTTTCAAAATTATCATAATAAAATATATATTTCATATTAGCATATATTATTATGCAAAAATCGCGAATATTATCGAGATAATGCTTTCATAGAAATTTGGGTAACGTGCTAAATATGTGTATCAGATTTTTATTCGAAATGAAAAAAAAAGTAGATAAGAATCATGGCGTGTATAACAAACACGATGCGAAAAGCAACTTCTATAGATAGGACAATATGTCTGTTTAACTGATGAAAACTTTGAGCAACATAATGTTAATTAGCCGAGAAACGCAAAGCAGATGAATTCAAAAGCGAACGTCACGAAAGAGGTGGATAAGCTTAACCGAGACACAAACAATATCAAATCGTCCAAAACCAATAAAAAATATTTTTTCAAGAAAATTGTGGTATTCACCTAACTGAATATATCAAAAATTATTCTATATGAGTTGACATCCCTTCGCAGTTCAATGTTTTCTTCCAAACACATATCATTGAATGCTCATTCCCAGGTCTTCCTAAGTCTCTAATTTCTCTATTGGGTTTTAAATTGAGGAAGTATGAGCAAGACAAAGTTATATTGATTGAAATCTAGAGTTTTTGCATTGAGCTTTCTGGGCTTGGCGAAAGTGTTTTTGTCTCGGTACAATCCTGCTGAAGCTACGAGGTGCGTGAAACAACTTCAGCAACTGTAGCCGCAGCATCGCAGGATGAAACGCGAAAACGCTTCACACGTAACCCACAGTGTATGAATTGTGTATGCCAAGGTGTCTGCCCGGAATCCAAGAGATGGTACCCTGGGGACTGTCGGCTGTTCTACAGATGCGTACTACTACCCGTACCCTCCGATGCCACCAAAAGACCAGGAATCGCTCATGCGCATGTTTGGGTGCCTACTCGCTGCACTGCGGGACTGGTAAGTGCTTAACACCACGTTTTAAACTTATAAGAAACTCAACATGTCTGTTATTACCAGCACTCGCAATATCATCCAAATATTTATCCTACCAGTGGATATCACAAAATATTAAATATTCGACATAAAGAATCACATAAATGTGTACAACCAGCTCTGTAAGGCACTGCAAAAGTATCTGAAGCTAAAAATATGTATCCCAAAAAATCGAAATCTATTAATCTGAAAGAAAAAGAATTGGGTTGTTTATATCGCCGACAGGGTCGAGAATCTTTTCGGCGTAACAACACCTGAATTGGAAGAAATATTTTTCATTACTTTATGTGCTGGTAACAATACCAAAATATTTTGAATCGGTCAACATATTAAGTCGGTACAGCCTATCGACGTGAATTAGCCCGCAACATTCTGCAGGCAGGGATTACGACACCTCGTAAAAAGTATGGTATATAATCCATTCCGGGAAAAAATGAATGTGAAAGACTGAGAAATCGTTAAGAAGGTAGTAAGTTGGTCGGTAGAATTGTTTCGCAAATATTCCCTGAAAAGTTTCTCTTCCTAGCTCGAGAATATATATTCTAAGCAGAAATCATATAGTTGATTCGTATATATCTGATCTTAGTTACTGTTACAAAATATCAATCGATATTATTTGTCTATTCAGAAATTGGTGACATATAGACTGGGAGCTAGTGACAGGTGGGGCTCTCCGATTTTTGAGGATTGATAATTCACCCCTTGATAAGAAAGATAAGAATGTTATTGAGCGACGAACGCTTTCCGGTCATAGTTCAAATTTCAATAAATGATCTGAACAAAAAATGGTTTTCCCGTGACATCAGATTGCATGCCTTTGTAACGTGAGATAATTGAGATTGATCTAAAGCCAAATATTGCAAGGCAAGCAATTCGCAACAGCCCAAAGGGTTGCGTAAAGTTGTAAAAAAAAATATGAGAAATGCCGTGTTTCCAAATTGCATGCCAATAAAAAGAATTGAAGTTTTAGTCACAAAACTCTTGTAAAAAAATTGGCAAGCATTCCTCGTTGGCGCAAGGTTTGGAAATTTGGGGGTAATCTTGCATAAATCTTGAACTAATTAGCCGTATTTGAAATTGCATTTCAACTATAGGTAATTTGTTCAATGAATTGTTATTGAGGAAATTGGTGTGCACCCCAGGATGTCCCAAAATGGAAGCATGCATTGAGGAAAAAAAAATCGGAAAATTACCGTCATTTTATTTTGCATGCCATTGTGTATTTCATTCAAAATTATTTTTTCCAGACGACACAGAAAATGGCAAGCATGTTTCTCAAACTCATCATTGATAAATTTTTAAAAAAAGTTGGGAAAAAGTGCCCTTAAATGAATTGAGTAAAATTAAATGGAATTATTTCGCGAATTTATTTATTTGAATTTTTTGACTAATTCTAGACATTAATCGCTTAGGTGAGTCTCTTTCAAAATATTGCAGAGTACTACAATTTAATTCGTTCATAATGTTTTCAAAGCAACAATTCCAAAAATATCAAATTGAAATCATAGAACATATAATTTTCCCATGGATATTAGTATTAGCTCTATCAACTGGGTATAGAATTGATTTGCAACATTGCAACCAATAAGGCACTAAAATAATAGTATTTTTGCCTCTTATTCAAAGTTTTTCAATGATCGGACAAAGTTACATGCATGTCATTTTCCAAATGAATTTAAAGCAGCATTTATTGCTGTAATATAAAATGGCATGCAAAATGAAGTCACAGAAATTTTGCGAGTTTTTTATGCAACTTTCATTATTATTTAAAATATAAAGGGCCTAAGCATGCATGCCATTTTAAATTTATTATTATTTCATTATAAAATCAAGTTTCTGCTCCATTTGAGGTAATTTGAAATCACGGCCAATTGGTTCAAAATTCATGCAAGATTACCCCCAAATTTCCAAACCTTGTGCCAACGAGAAATTCTTGCCAATTTTTTCACAAGAGTTTTATGAATAAAACTTCAATTCTTTTCATTGGCATGCAATTTGGAAACACGGCATTTCTCATATTTTTTTTACAACTTCACGCGACCCTTTGAGCCTCTTGGGCAGTTGCGAATTGCTTGTCTTTCAGTATATGGCTTTACATCAATCTCAATTATTTCACGTTACAAAGGCATGCAATATGATGTCACGGAAAAAAACATTTTTATCTAGATCTTCAATTGGAATTTGAACTATGACCGGAAAGCGTGCATCGCCTAATATCATTTTTATTTTTCTTATGAAGGGGTAAAATATCAACCCTCACAAAGGCAAGCGGTATAAAATCGAAGAGCCCCACCTGTCACTAGCTCCCAGTCTAATATATTTCTGTCTGAAAGATTGTAGCACTTGTTTCTATACAACCCCTTCATTCTCACTATCATCTAGTTTTGAACCATCAGTAAAACACGGAAACTTTTTTGAGTTTTGAGGTCATATAATCACATGTTGACAAATGCAGATGATCTGATTGAAGTTTCTATAATATATTCAGATGATCAACAAGATTCCTGAATTTGAATGATTTTCAGCAGCTAAACATAAGAGGAGAGCGCTATACATTTAAACAATGCCTCTTCATTTATATTGAGAAACAGAGGAGTAGAATCCATTAATGTTTTTCCAAGCACCAGTAGGACACGTTCTTATTGCTCCTGTTATGCAGAGACAGAATATCCGTTGTTCTTATATTAATGGGCTGTTCAGATGCCTCATAATTATTTGATCCAATCGCAATAACAATGAAATAATTCATTCTGACAAATGTGAGTTGTCAACTCTTTCAAATAAATTTCGATAAAAAAACTTTTATTAATTATCACAGAGGTTGGAACCTGTGAAAATGTCTGCCTTCGCGAACAACAATTTCGCAGGCATCATGCAGACATATGATAAAATTCAGAAAAACGCTCTACTTAGCTCAGTGAATTTGTTTGAAACACTTTCTGAATTATCATCTTCTTCTATAAATCAAATTATTGTGGTTAGGTTAACGTATTCCATGATAAAATCTTGTCTATTCAAACATAATGGTGAGAATTTGTACCGTAAGGTATTTAGGGCTTTTTTTCTACTAAAACGGGAAACAGCAGATTGACAGCATATTTGAGATGACTAAAATAAATCAATTCATAAATGCAGATGAACGAGTGAATAAACTCATATTTATTACTACCTTAACATTTGGGTCGTTTTAATAGTGTGTGCTTCCGTGAATTGATCTGGTAAACAAATAAAACGCACACAGTATTGCATCCAATATTCCAGAAAATGTTCTCTCTTCTTTGATAAGCTCTCAGAATTGTGGCAATATTTTCAATTCCACATATTATCCCACCTTTTTCATCAAATAATTCGTTGAATACTTTTCTTTTAATGTTTGAGCATAGCATAATTTATTTAAGGTTCACAGAATTTGATTGCCCTCTTCAGCTGTGATTTATGAAAGTACAATGAAATCCCTAAATAATAATCAATCCACCTGTCGAAGAGATAAAGATATGACTAATAGATAACATGCTTGATTTCGGAGACGTTATTCAGTGAATAGCTCAACTAGCAAAACATGCAGAAATAGAATTTCAGAAGTAAGCTAAGATCTCAATATATTGCAAAAATACTGATATTGTTACTGTTTTAAATGAATAATTAGCATGACGATCTTCCAAAACCGCAAACTACTCATTTTAATCGACAGCTGTCAAATTCGAAGTGACAACATCAGAATAACGTAAGGGATTTGAGAGGGCACAGAAGATAGAGAATTTTGCGGATAATATTTTCCTAATAGAAGGAAATACCAGCAGCATGAGCAATAGTTCGATAACTGATTCCAATAACAAAAATAAAGAAATATGGGGCAATTTAGCAAATTTCATTTTGAATAGCGTCGTACTGATTCTATTTTTTCTCATCGTACTAGCTGTTTTCTGATGATGTTAAGGTATATAAAGTAATAGACCTGGAGATAGTTACAGTATGGCGACCCTTCTGGGGTCGAATTAGGTAATTAATGAGAGAAAAATGATGGTCGTAGCGCTGGTCATCGTGGCATAGTCGCAGGGTAAATATTTAAACTTTTCGTATTAAATTACGAGTTTGAACGATTTGTTACACAAAGATTTTTGTATTTTCCAGAAGTGGTTGAATAATAAACTCGGCCTATAGAAATGCCATATTTTTCTGGTAGGGCTAACTTGCCGTCATACCAACTAAAACACGTAAATTTTTCAATTTTTCTAAAAATATTTGTTGCAGACAATTTTTTTAACTTATTATCTTTGAATGAGTATTCACAAAAACCTCTATGCCATACTGTTCCGACGGTTCCAAATAGCCGCTATACCGCCGCAAACAAGCAAATTTATTCAATAATGCAAAACGATTTGTTACAACCTCTGAAACTTCGGTTACCAGTTATTTGTATGATTAGAAATTTGAATCTGACTATACCATACACTTAGGATGGAACAAATACGTGGAATGTTATTAAAATACGGTAACATTTTACGCGGAGTTCAAATAATTTGTTACAGTATGGCACAAATTTGAAGTGCGAAGAACATAAATATTAATGAAGGAAAAAACTTTTCAGAACTCATTTTCTAAATAAATATGTTTTATTGGGATATAAGTTCTGTACATTAATTAGAAACACGACGTTTCGAAAGCAAAGTGCTGCCTTTTTCAAATGTAAAGAAATATAAATATAATCAAAAAATTGTCAAGACAACAAAAATAAAAGTACAAATAGTAACTAGATAAGTTTAAAATATATTAACTCCTAGGATCATAGAGCTCTGCCTGTGATTGATGATTCAATATACACAGGTCTTCAGGAGATAATAATGAAAGTCTAAATAGGGAAATTGTCAACCCCTTGTGGTTCGAGGTCAATCTGGCTCTACTTTTTTTGGTTTGGCGCATAACTGAACCATCCACAGATCTTTAGGAGGTGGTGATGAAGTAACTCTTGCAAGTAGATTCGTAGATTCGGTCATAGTACGGGATATATTTTTAGATACACTAGTATTGAAACAAACTCATCAAAATAATTTCATACTGTAATGAATAATTGTACGTCTTGTACAGCCGCGTATCTTAAAAAACTTTAAAAAAGCTCGTTTTTAAAGTATAGCAACACTTTTGCACTTCACCAAAAAAACGTACGTGTTTACGTTGGTATGGCGGCATGTTAGCCCCACCAGAAAATTATGGCATTTCTATAGCCCGAGTTTATTATTTAACCACTTCTGGAAAATACAAAAGTCTTAATGTAGGTAACAAATTTATTACGACAAATTTAATTATTTACCCTGCGACAACGCTCCGACGACCATTATTTTTCTTCCATCAATTACCTAATTCGACCCCTGAAGGGTCGCCATACTAGAACAAATGACTTAGAATTTTTTGTCACTATCTCCCGGTGCATAACAGTGCAATAACGCATAAAAGAATATATTATCTAAATTTCTGTGCAAAGTATGCAGAAATAATAAATAATTATAACTCTTGCGTGCGTAATATCTGTGGTTCTCGGCACTTCGACCTTATATCCCCCACTTGGGTTTTATTAATTAGTTTGTCAACCACAATTTCATGACGTAAATAAACAAGAAATTAGAGCCTGGAGGGGTAAAAACAGTTGGGAATATTAGTGTATGTTAGCCTCAACTGCCCTCCACGCGTCGTTCTCAAACAGATTTCAACAATGTCTTCATAACAATGTACATAAAATTGAGAAGCACACCTCATCAAATAATATTCGATTAATTATTCTTTCACCCAAACTTCTACAACTTTCCCTCAAGATTGGAATGCGACTGCGTGGTTTTCCCAAGTACACGATGAAAATAAGCAAATCCCAAAAGCTACTCTCATCAATCATGTAATACCTTTTCAGGCTAATGCAATAACGAATACACGTTACATCACGTAATACAAAACGAAGATAATCAAAGTAGAAAATCTATTTTGTCCATTGAAACAATTCGGCTTAATGAATGAAAACGCCCATTTTTATCCTGAACTCTTATAGTGATGAGTATTATAACCGTTGATATCTTCAGAGGACGCAAAAAAATAAACATTTCTATAGCATTTTATCATCTTCAGTTAAATACAATGACAAAGACTTGAAGATTACAAATATAGTATTGCTGATTATATATATGATGAGTTTAGGATTTTTTTTGACGCCATATAGGTTATTAGTGACAGAAAATAGTTACTGATCGCTTACTATCTGCAAGTATGTATATATTAAAGCCAATTGGACCACTTCCAAGAATTGCACGCATGCAAGAGATATACGGCAAAATTGATAGAAAAAAATCGATTTACCATCTGTAGACAATACAAATAATAATTGTGGTTCATTAAAGAGGGTGATGAGATTTGGCAGACGTTCACGGTGTGTAATGTCGTTCAAAAATGTAAAAAATAATTCCAACTTGAGATGCGCATCATATGGTGATCAGAGCCGAAACTAGGGCGTGGCGAAAGTGGCCCCTGCCACGGGCACAGACTTGTAGGGGGCGCAAAACTCTATGAGCCGCATTGAACAAAATAATTTAAATTCAAATTTAAGAAATGTTTACTGACGGGATTTGGGTGAGAAAACTTATACCGTTATACTACCTGCTTCCCATCACATTCTAAGCTCAACATATAATTTTACTTGGATTTATATTGGTTATTGGAGATACACTGCTCTATCAGCAAATATATTTTTAACTTTTAACTCTCCATCTATTGTTCAAAATCAATTTATTCAGATATTTCCTGCAAGTAAGTATATTTTTATATTGTGGCATCATTTTATTTTCATAATAGATCATTTTCATTCAACCAGATAACCGTATGCCACCTAATAAATCGTCAGGTGCTTAATTTCGGAAAATAAAAGATAAAATTGTATAGCGGGATGACCAAATGCACCGAAAAGGTCATAATAGGGGAAGTATTGTAATCGTGATTTTTGACAGTTCGAGATTTTGATGGATCTCAGCATTTTAGACCCTACTGAACCCAAAAGATATAGTTTTAAGAAAAGCCGGTCTGCCTGTCAGTCCGTTTGTGTGGAAGCAGAAAAACTTGAGAACGCGTATCAATTTTTGAATGAAATTTCATATATAAGTTTTTTATCCAAAAGCTAAGTTCAAGTTCGTAAATGAACCCTTTTCAACCAGTGGTACCAGAACTTTATTAATGGAACTTTTTAGTATTTTGCGTTTATTTTTTAACAGTACTAATTATCATAAGATATATAATAAGTAAAATTGGTCCTCAAATAATTTGGCACAACATTCACCTGAAACATTCTTCCAAATTATCAGCGGCTCATTTTTCATTGTTAAAATTTGAATTATTATAAAATTCCTTTCATTTTCTTGAAGCAAAAAAATAATGAGAATCATGATGTGAAATTGTATTTAATATCACTCATACTTGGACATCACATGCAAACGTTCGTCGATTATGCTTTTAAAAAAAATAATTTGGCCCTATCGTGTTTGGTATTAAATTAAAGCTCTTGCGGAGATAATTCTAGTGAAAGTAACAAAGAGGATTTTGGAACGAATGTCAATCGTTTCTTCTACAAACTATTTGAATGATGTCTAGTTTTGTATCAATTGGAAGCTCTCGGAAGGGAATCCACTTTACCATCTTTAAATTACATTTCCGGCAATCAAATGTCAAAACTGTATGAATAAGTTTTATTTGGATAAGTTCTGTACATAAAAATGATTAGAAACACAACGTTTCGACAGTAAAGTGCTGCCTTTTTCAAGTGTAAAGAAATATGAAAATAAATAAACAAAATTGTCAAGACAACAAAAATAAAAGTACAAATAGTAACTAATCTAGTTACTATGTGTTTCTAATCATTTTGAAGTACAGAACTTATCCATAGAAAACATATTTGTTGAGAAATGAGTTCTGAAAAGTTTTTTCCTTCATCAAAACTGTATGTTCCAATGAACTGAAGATTCCAAAAATCTAGAAAAAGACTTTAAATTTTCAAAAATATGTACTCATCTTATATAGGACTAAAATATAACTACCATCTGTCACTTTGACATTTACAGTTTTCACTTTGGCAATGACAGTTGTCACTTTGACAATGACAGCTGTCACATATATATAAAGATGTTAATATACCTGATTGAATATAATTTTGCTTTAACTATGTAACTACTTATATTATATCCTTTTTACTTTATATTCATAATAATCCTTGACACAAAAATAGGGGCGTAATTCTATGATTCGCCACGGGCGGCCAATATCCTAGTTCCGGCTCTGGGTGATATGCATACCATATGGTGATATGCTCATCGTGAACGTCTAATCTCTTTCCAATTTTTCATGAACCAAACTGCTCATTTATTTTGTTCGCAGACGATTAATAATAGCTTTTCCTTAATTCCGCCCCAAATCTTATGCATGCGTGCAGATCTTCCAAGAAGTTTTATTGGGCTAACAATCAGTTTCTGTCACTATTTATTATCCTATCACTTCGAGTTCGAACAGAAGCCATGATGAAATGAAGATTTCTATTATTCGAAGTTTGAAGCCAGGGCATTTGATATATTTATGAAATATTTTCCTCAATAATATTACCAATAAATGACATCAAAACTAGATGGCTCATCGGATAATTTCAAATTTGTTAAATCAATAACAAATCGACTGATTATCAATTTTCATGGAATCATGTCGTGTATATTTTGACTACTATAGACTATATAGTATCTTTAAAGTTAATAATTTGTTACATCTCTAGAACCATCTTATGTTGTCAAGGGTGGCGGTAGGATGTTCGAAGTGAACATTTTCAAAATTAATCTCTAAAACTTATTACTGGGTCCAAAAGGTAACGCAAATCATCAGATTAAACTAAAGCTACTGTAGGCACCTACAGTAGACAAAAAATATTGAATACTTATAATCAGCCGATTCATAATCGATAACAAAAATTGAATCGAAATATTTCTGGTGCTCTCTAATAAATAATCTAATTTAAATATCATCCATAAGGAACATTATAAAACTGAGCGCTTTAAGAACGTGTCAAATGCACTGGGCTCACATTTCAGATCAGCTTCTGGGTTAATGTGGATTACCGTGGGAATTGGGTCTCATCTTAGCCACCAGAATAGACAATTTCACTTGGAAAAAACTGTTCAATATATGTACAATGACGTACAAATTAGATTGACTCAAAAAAAGTGCATTGCAGCTGCATCTCCAAAATCAGAGAAACGGAAATCGGTGAAGTAGAAAAATAAACAGAAAGGGGAAGAATTCGCGTGTAGCGGAACCTCGCGCACGTCTTTTCTTAACTTTTCTTTCGAATTCTCAAGATACACCCATCAACCCTAATTAATTACTGATTTCCGTGAGACTGATAGCGTCTGAGTTTTATAAATCTGTCCAGTAAAGAAAATTTATACTGTTCTTATGTCAGCCGAAAGATACGAGAAGATATTTTCATGTAATGAAAATGGCATGTGACAATCACAATATTCTGCTATAAATTGCTGATATTGTTATGTTCAACTGTAAATTTGAGTGTCTATTTTGCTCATTGCAAAAAAAAATATTTAAATAATGAAAATAACTTATTAACCAGATTATTGCAGAAAACGGTTAGCCGTAGACAATTGATTTATTAATGGAACTGGTGAACCGATAAGTAATATATTCAATAATTCAAATTCAAGTAAACAATCTAAAATCAATGACAATATGAACCGTATGTTGTGTGAATCGATCCAGTGGTTCATTCCTCATAACCATTTTATGTTTATTAGATAATGAATAACCACGACCAAATGAATAAGTTATAATGGAAAACGAGCAGGTATATTGTATGTTGAATTATTAATTCTAACTCACAGCATGAAGAATTACCATGTTATTGTACACGCCGGGGCATATATTCTATTATCGACTAGCGCTCCAGCCTCGAGTTTTAATGATAGAGGTGATTATAACTTAGTTAATTCCACAAGTAATTAACTTCAAATATAAGTTTTTGGAGAGAGATATTTTTCTGAATTTTAATTTTTTCAAATATTTATTCTAGCCCAAATTTGCCTTCGAGAAATGACATGCATCTTCGTCTTTCTGTTCATTTGAGGACACGCTGCAAATCGCAATACTTCACTGATTTTGGTGGCTTTTCATCATATCATTGGTTAACTATCAGAATAAAACCCTATTAATTTTTATTATGGTTCGCTGAATGACTCAGTTTTTATAAGCAATTTTCTGGAAATGCTCAGTATTATCTTGTACTGTAAGTACGAAATAATACCTACGCAATAAACTTGTTATAATTACATGAAACTGTTATTGGTACCATGAAGCATTGGGTAACGTTGTAAGCTAGCGGGTTGTAGTGCCGAGTTAGGGCTCAAATTTCAAATTTACCACATACTAGGATTTGATAATTTATTTCCTCCTACTAATTTGAATAATGGTTTATTGAATAGTTTTATAAATCAAAACCCGATTGTTCCACAAAATCACAAATTGAGGAGTCAGTCTTTTCACCATCACCCTGAACTGTTGACACATGTTTCAGTACAGTATTACAAATGTTAGACACTCAGATAGTCGGACTTGTGAATCGCGAAGCTATGAAAATGAAGTTGATACATGACATGAAGAGATATAAATCTACAGCAATGCCATCTACCATAATGGAGCCGAAGTGGCCTGTTTGAAGGAATACAGGACACTGCGAAATGAGCTTTGGAAAATAATTTTATCTTCAATTAATGTACATCCTTCACATTAGTACATATGTGAATAGGACATTATGGTTTCACCAACGCTTTTTCTATATTCTACCCCAGAAGGTACCTAAATATTTTTGGACTGAGAAGTTTATATTTTTACTTTTCTCAAAAACGGATGAGTCAGTTTTTGAACTATCTTTTGTAAATAATTCTTTGATAAAACTGGAAAGAAGAATTCCGGCGATAAGTATTGAAATTACGTTGTACGAGGGCCTTGAGTGATCCAGTATTTTTATTAAATTGTAAATGACATTTTACATTACAGATTGGATGTTTCGAGATCCAAACACCCTAATCAGCTAATAAAAACATATATAATTAAAACAAAACAAATAAACGTGATTAATCTTCTTACCAGTGATGAATATTGTATAAACATCAAAAGTCTAAATCTAAATGATAGCAAAATAATTTGAATAACTTGAAAATGGGCTTCTGGCCTTCGTTCGTGATCCACATCCACTGAAATCTTTGTTTACCTTGGGCAATATTCAGGGACGGCCAATTTTTAAACTCTTTTATTTATGATTCCTCCAAAATTTTCAATTTCTCCAAGCATTTTAACTCTATCACCTGTCATCGATCCATTCGTTATGTTATTTTTCAACTTGTGCTTTGTGTTCCCTTGCTGTGTGCTTGATAACTGCTCAAATAAAAAATTTACGAGCCCTCGAAAAAATCTTGTGTTAACTCAAGCATCATGACATTTTGACAACTTTTGTGGCCTCCACAAGCGTTGTCAACAATTATTTGGCCATGATTGAAAGACTCTTTGTTTCGGAGTTCCATCGTCTTCATTATTGAAAATATATACTACTATATAAATTTTAACGAAAAGTTTTTTAATCAATCAACATCAAGTTTTTAATAATTGTTATCCATATTCAGCAATACTTCTATTAGAACTCAGCTAATTTCCATGATTCAAAAACGTATTCATATTTGTAATATTTTGCTGATTGATAGATCAACTCTACAGACCTGAATTATGTTACGTAATCAATAATAAATTCATTCCACAATATAACATCAACATTATTCCAAATCGTTGATGAATTCGTGTTAAACCTTTATCCCTAAAGCCATATTTCAATATTTCGAGTAGTAAAATGCCAAATATTCCCGTAATACCAAAAATTTTACCAAATGGAATTTTCTAGGGAGATTTCAAAACAAAAGGTCGCTACTTTCAAATCAGTTAACAATCAAAATCTAGAAAATATGTGATTGAGAAGTTACAATCTTGGTATTTTCCCAGTTCAAATTATTTAATACTGCTTTTCATTCTAACAAAATCGTTCCACTATCCTAAACGCAGTAAAAGGTTGTAAGATTCAATAGATCCAAGATCCAAGTCCACTTAAATGTAGTTATTCATGGCGCTTGCTAAGGTCTTTTCAACTTCAGTATTGACTATTGAAATACTGTAACGTTATTTATTTTAATTTAGGGACCAAAGTCACTAAACACTACTATTTATTTTTATGATCTATTAAAATAATAAATTAGATAACCAACACTATTTCTGAAAAATAATTTTACACTACACTATAACTTAACTTAAATTACTTATGTCAATATTGATTTATTTCAAATAACACAATTTATTTCAACCACTAGCAGTCCATCTTATGAAGTCTCTGAGCCAAAATCAATAATGCTCCTCGTTCAGTCAGCCACTGATATATATCGTGGGTCTCTCCCCACTACGTTTTTCCCGCAAACGTCCAGGCGTTTCTAGAAAGCGCTAGAAGGTACCAGCAATTTTCTAGAAAACAAATATATTCGCTTCTATTTTTTGATGTAAAATATTTCCACAATAATTCTAAGCACCAATAAAGCCGAAATAACTAATTTATAGGCTAAAATTCATTACAATATGGATTTCTAACTCCCATTGTTTTTTAATTATTGTTTTCTTGATCTATATACATGTTTTTCAGAGTTTTATAATAATAAATAGATTTTTTGATCAAATTATGTATATTTCTTTTTATTTTTTGACGTTTTGGACTCTCTATTTGTACGTGATGCCAAGCTTGCAAGCCAATATTAAGTTTAAAGGAGAATGAGAGTGAAAAATTCAGATCAGTTATTTGAAGCTGAATTTCGAAAATTAAGTTTTAGATGAATAAGCACCTTCCTTAGCTCCAATATATTGCTGTTATAGATCGGGAGATAGTGACAGTTGGGACTCTCCGATTTTATACCGCATGCTTTTTTGAGGGTTGAAAATTCACCCCTTGATAAAAAAGATAGGAAAGATATTGATCGTTGCACACTTTCCGAACAGTGTGCAAATTCAAAATATATTTAAAGAAAAAATTGTGTTTTCAGTGATAACATTTTGCATGCCTTTATACCATGTGATAGTTGGAAGTGATTTGAAGCCTAGTACTGGAAGGCATGCAGTCCGCAACAAATCAAAAGGTATAATGGTCACGTAAACTTGTGAAAGAAATGTGCAATACGTGTTTCCAAACTGCATTTCAATGAAAAGAATGAAAATTTTAGCCATAAAACCCATGTGAAAAAATTGGCAAGCATTACTTGTTGGCACAAGGCTGAAAATTATATAATAGGAGTGATCCAGGCTAATTGGTTTTACATTTGGGCAAGATTTCCCCAAAATTTCCCACCCTTGTGCCAACGAAAAACGCATGCCAATTTTTTCACAAGGGTTCTATGGCTTAAAACTCCATTCTTTTCAATGGAATGCAACATAGAATTTCACATTTTTCTTCTTACAAGTTCACATGACCGTTGCATCATTTTGGTCTGTTGCAAATTGCATACCTTTCAGTACTAAGTTTCAAATCACCTTCAACTATTCACGCTACAAAGGCATGCAAAATGTTGTCACGTAAAAACCCATTTTTCTTAATACAATTGGAGTTAGCACTATGACCGGAAAGCGTGCAGCGGTCAATAACCTTTTTATCTTTCTTAACAAGGGGTAAATTTTCAATCCTCAATAAAATCGGAGAGCCCCAACTGTCACCAGCTCCCGGTCTATTAAGTAGATGATCGAACAGGTCAATAAAGTAACTCATGCGGTAATAAAACATCAATTAGAGATTGGATTCTCAGCTATTAAGAAAATCAAAGACAATCACTTCTTCATAAAAAGTTGTCATTCGATTTGAGTCACATCATCTTTCTTATTTTAGCTTATTAGCTATGCAATGTTCAATCTTCTAAATAGTAGCAGACATCAAGTTATACCTTTTTTTGCCGGAAGAATCGCATATGAATTCATAAAAATAAGAAAACACCAACAATAGTTAAGAAGCAGCGAGCTATAAAAAAAGTACTGAATACAGTATTCCGAAAGAAGTACGGGCCTGATAAATGCAATTAAGCTCAATGATCAGAAGACTGTTGCTACTAAGTGTTCCATTAAAAAATGTTAGCTTAAAGTGCTCGGTAAAGTTCCAGAGAAAGGAATTATGTTACACCATGATAATGAGCCTACTGCAACACTTCAGTTTCTGGCTGAAAAATATATAAAAATAATAGAATACTCGCCATTCTAGATTATTTTGAGGCTCAAAAAATTCACGGAATAGAAAGCTTTTATCTGGGGATGCGATTGATGATGCAATTTATAATTATTCTGAAAATATTCTGAAAGAGAAGTAGTTGGGAGTTCTTAAGAAGGGGAAGAGAAAAATAGTTAATGCGTGACCTTCCAATAACAGATTTCAAGTACTGAATATTTTTCTGACAACTCTCAAATCAATAGACTATCCAAATTACTGTAAATTGTAATCTTTTTAGATTGGAAAACTTCGGAGAAAAACATATATAATTGAAAATTTCGCGAGAAAAACCCAGCAAGTGCTAGAGAAACCGACAGAGGTTAGAAAGTCCCTGTAGTGAGTGTCAAGGGACAAAGCAGCATGTCTTATTTATTACGTTTTCCATGCAAACTTCAGCGTTGTTTTTGTTCAACAAAGTTCATATCTTGTTTGCTTATGAATACTTTATAAATTTAACGTATGTCCACATCGTGGCTTATATTCCACAACGAGGGATTATGCTTACTTATTCTCTTATCAGAATAAAATTTGTAAAAATTTAAAAGGTTTTATAACCAAATTTATTGAGCAGAATATGCTGGAAGCATTTGTACAAGCATAGACTTCTGCATGATAATTGAAAAATATTAAAAATAAAAATATTCTTATTGGAAAAATCCTTAAAAGCTCATTTCTTTTCTTAATTTGAGTATGATTGGGTCTAACAACCCTAATTGCAATAAGTTGAGTTTAGTGAATCGTTATCCTAGAGAACTTAAAGTATTCATACTAAATAGGGCTTTATTATCAAACAGAAAAACCACATCGATGTGAATCAACCAAAAAGACCATATTGATTTCACTCAACAGAAACTATATATGAATTATATATTTCTGTGAAGCAGACTCTATCCTTTGAAATATATCCTATCTTCTTAGAATATTTGGTTTTGAAATCTAGATAACGATTTGATATATTCGTTGATGTTGGTTTATTTGTAAGAACGTACATAATCTCAAGATCATTTTTCTATCTATTATTATTTTTATTGATGATTATTCGTATTAAAATTGAATTTTTGTCATTCGTTGGGAACCCATTCAGCACTAAACTTTTCAATATCTCTGCCTATAAAATTGTGATTAATTTTTTCATATACTGTTTGCAAACCAATTTAAAGTAATTTCAATTACCTACAAAATGAATTTTTGAACTCCTTCAAAAGACTTATAACCCCCCTACTCTAATACTATAGGACAAAATAGACCGCGTGCATTCCGTGGAATAATTTTCAATTCTATGAAAAAAATTATTGTAAATTATTTACCCCCAAATCCAAAATGACGGGTAATGCCTAATTAGTCTATGTTACTGCAATTATGAAAAAAACAACTGTCAACAGGGGCGGCGCAAAAAATCGTGACATTCGTTCTTCTCTGAGGATAGAATAAATTAAGTATCAATATGTTTATTGCAATCTTATCCCATCGTAAAAAAAAAACCGTTGAAAGGGTGCATATTTAGAGGTTTGTATAGAGGCATCAAATGAACAAGTGGCGCCACTGATGGACATAAAAATTAAATCACAAACTTGATAAGAATATAAATCTCAATGATACGAATACGTATGAATTCATGCAACATCAACGAACAAATGCGGTGAGTTATTCATTTGTTTAACATGGTTCCCTGCCTTCTAATTCTCCAAAGCGCAGCAGGATAGGCTGTGAATATAGACATATTTTGTTCAAAAATAAACTTGAGATATTTCAAATAATGCATATCAATGTACAACAAGCAACAAAAGTGGGTACTGATTTTGAAACTAAAAGCTGCAGTCGCTTCGAAAACTGACGCTTTTGAACTGTTTGTGCGCACGCGTCAGTTGTCATTTTAAAAGCACCCACCCTAGAACAACCGTTTTTGAAAACGTAGTCGTATTTAAAGTTGTTACATTCGAAATTTTGTTTTCTATTTGATGTTCGAAAGTGATTATTATTGATTTATTGGACTTTATTTCTGTGAATAAAATTTTATTTAAATAGACTTTTTTGGTTTTAATTCTGTATATTTAATTTTATTTTTGAAGTTTCGACTCTCAAACCGAAAGTCTTCATCAGAAAAAATAATACAAAAATAAACAATGCAAGAAGGTATCTAGATAATAAGAAACTAGAAATTGAAAATATACAGATAACTAGATGTGAAAACGTGGACTCCACATTTAGTGCAAAAAGAACAAAATTCCTCACCCAAAGTCTAAGGAAAAACCACGTAAAAACCTCAACAGAGGAATCAACGATATGAGTCTTGACAATTATTATAGAGAAAAAGATTTAATTGATATAACATATTAGGACGATGTCCCGTTTCTGAAACGCACACAGTTCCAAGGTCCAAACATGTCATAAAAAATTTTTTAACAGAAAAACTGAATTTCAATAATCTACATCTACATGAATATAACAAAAACAAGTGTCAAGACAAATATTTCACAAATCAGGAATAACTATTACAAATGAATTAAATAATATGAGTCTTGACAATTATTATAGTCAAAAATGAATGAATTAATATAACATACAAGGACGATGTCCCATTCTTGCGGACGCACACAGTTCCAAAGTCCAAACATGTCATAAAAATTTTTTTTCTACAAAACTGAGTCAATTATGTACATGAACGTAATAAAAATAATAATCAAGACAAATATTTCACAAATTATGTATGTCTATTATTGATTATTGGAAGCCAAACATTTGCCAACTCAAAACCATCACTATGGTTGAAATTATTCGGATCTTTAATTATTTCAATCGCTTCCCTGACCAATCTACCATGAATGGATGAGCATCTTGCAATTACTCTTGATTTCGTGCAAAAACTCAATGGCATGATCAGCAACCGGAGACTTATCTGGGTGATTGAGTCTTATGCATCTTCTATGCTCAGCAATGCGAGTATTCACAGTTCGGCCCGTCTGTCCAACGTAGACTTTCCCACAGGTACAGGGGATCTTATAAATACCCGAAGATTGTAAAGGGATCATATCCTTGACAGGTCTCAAAAACTGCTTGATTTTTGTGACAGGAGCGAAGGAAACTTTGAAATTATGTCGAGACAAGATCCTTCCGATCTTCTCTGAAACATTACTGACATAGGGTAAAGAAACATAATTTTTACTCACGCCATTATCCGCAACGGTAGCATTGTTAGATTTTGGTCGAATGATGAGAAAAACCATTTTTCTGGAAAATTACTTCTAGATTATTAATCTCTTCATCAAGTTTATCAGGGTGACAGATATCATTGGCCCTTTGGAAAAGACATTTAATTGTTCCATACTTCTGTGAAGGATGGTGATGTGATTCTGCATGAATATATATATATATATATATATATATATATATATATATATATATATATATATATATATATATATATATATATATATATATATCTAGTTATCTGTATATTTTCAATTTTTAATTTCTAATTATCTAGATACCTTCTTGCCTTGTTTATTTTTGTATCATTTTTTCTGATGAAGACTTTCGGTTAGAGAGTCGGAACGTCAAAATTAAATATACAGAATTAAAACAAAAAAAGTCTATTTATTATGATATAATTCTGAAAGTATGTATAGATCATTAAAATTTTATTTGTGTAAAGCGTAAGATATTCATATTCATATATTTTTTATTTTAATATTTCATAATTATCATTTTGAGGATGCCTAATTTTGTTTATGTGTTTCTTGAGGAAACGTCGCAATTACGGTAAGATCCTGAGATATAAATAATAAGCTTGCGGTGAGAGAGGCGGCTTTTGCAGGACTCCATGAATCCATTTAAGCTGTTAAAAGAGACATTTGTCGCCACTTCTTGGTAAGTTAAATCTATGAACAATGGAATACTCATTCTAGTTTGATGAAAGCCTGTGTGGGCTTTTATTAATGAAGTACGAGTGTGAGGTACACGAGGGAGGAGGGTACCTCAAATCCGTTCAGAAATAAAAGTTATATCGAAATATTCATATATTATGTGTTCTATATTGTTTATAAATATTTCTGTGACATTTATTTCTTTGCAAATTGCAGCTACCAGCTTGTTGTTGGTGATAGTTTTATGGACGCTTTGAGCCAAACGATGGTGAGCAATGCAATAATAGATGTAACGAATGGGAATATACTATACATTAATATTTGAATTTGGAGGAGAGCAATTGCATGAATAAGAGCGAAGAAAAATTAATAACAACTATAATCTCAAAAATAATAGCATATTTCCTTTCAAGTTTATTAGAAAATTTGAAATACCAGATATTTTAGGTGCTGTGGATGGTATGCACGTGGATATTGTAAAACAATGATCGAATCCACTTCCACAACCAGCGTTGCGAGAACGTCGCCTGTAGAAAAAGCAGAATGCCGTGGCACAAAATATTACAAATTATGAGCCGTCCACAAATCCTTTAAGTATTGAATAAATATGTATAATAGATAACAATCAATTAGATAATATTTTTCAGAAAAATAATCATGATGTAATTTTAATGAAATTAATCAATTCGTTCATATTATTTATGACCATTGTAAAGGAATCAATGTGAAATAAAATAAATCTATGAAATGTACTACTGTTGATTTCAGCGCTTCCCAATGTACATAAGAATTAGACGCCAATTCTCAAGTTTTATTGTGATAGTCATTTTCATTAAATCATTTAATTTTTACTTTCTCCGTTTTTACAAACAGATGGTTGCATCCAAGCCCAAAGTGTACATGTTTTCAAGCGACTGCAGTTTTGAGTTACAAAATCAGTATCCTGAACAGCTCCCATCATACATCGAGAAACTAGGACACTAATTATGTAAAACTGGTTATTCTAAAAAACAATATCGCACATGGCTCTCTAAATTTCAAATATGGGACATACTATACGTATAAATTTTTTCGATTCAAAATCATCTAAAGCTATGTCAAATACCTGAGTTTTCGCATATTTATATTTACACAGTAAATATATTCACGAGACAACTAAATAATATGTATAAACATTCCAAACTTACCGTTCTAGATGAAATGTGATACTTTCCGTCAGAATGGAACAAAAATCACAACAATATTTCAAAAAGAGTCTGTAACAACATTTCAGTAGCACCGCTTGACACAACTAACAAAATTTTATTTTAGTAGTACGAGCAATTAGTCTATAGGTGGGTAGAAACTTGTCGGTAACTCAAATAAAATAGAGACAAATTAATATCCAACATGAAATAAATGTTATAAAGTTTCATAGTTTGAATTATGGATTTGATATATTCAGTATTCAATAAACCAGTGAAAATTACATTTGTATTACAAAGTAATTCCCATAGAGATATTATAAATAATCTGTGCGTAGAACACTGGTACCTTTACAAATTAAATGAAAAATACATACAAACTACAAAATATTTTCTATATACAAGGTGTTCAATTTGAGCTGGCCATCATTGCTATTTCGAGAACCATAAGAGCTAAGGTTAGTTAAATAAGCAAATAGAACAAAAAAAAAAAAACGACCAGTAGCTCTCAAAGTATGGGAGGCAACTTCCTTATTTTAATTGAGAATTAATATTTTGAATTTTTTCATTCGAAAGAGAATTTTATTCTGACTTCAATAAATTAATCGTTTATTACTCTTACATGAGAAAATTCTCGAGAAAAATGCATTTTAAGCTTATATTGATTTAATTAGCCTTTTTCTTCGGAAGTTCCAAAAACTACCCACTAGAGGCAGCACTATAATAATATAATATATAATATTTGAAACTATTTTAGAACAACAAAATAATAAAAGAAAATATTCGTCAACATAATCATGAGGTCATTTGAAAACTAAAAGTGGAAAATAAACTGTAAAATTGTCTCAGAAGCTTTAACTACTATTGTTAAATATTTTCAAAAACACATCAAGGCCTGATTTTTTGATTATTCGTTCAGTGCTTATTGTTCCATCGATCATTTTATATTAATTTAAATTTGTTAAATAGTTTTATTGCTACAATATAACTATTCTCATTATTTATAAGTTTTTTTGGTTCAAATTCAGTACCTATATTTATTCATATTTTTGACGTTTCGACTCTTTATCCAAAAATCTTCATCAGAAACAATCATACAAAAATAAATAAAGCAAGTATTTTGATAATTAAAAATATACAGAATACTAGAGGTGAAAACGTTAGGGGATATACCGTTTGCGCGCAGCGGTCAGTTTTGTTCTAATCCCATAGACCATTTGAGCATTTTTCTCTTAATCCCTATATACCGTTTGAGCCAAGCTTATTACTTTAATCTTTTGATCCCAAATAAATGTACCTTCTCTAAATGCCAAAAATTGTGAGTTAATATAATAAACAAACTTGGATAACTATTCATTTTATTTTATCATAAACAAATAACGATTGACAAAAACTATATAGGTAGAAAAAATATGACATATTTACAAATATTCACACATTTTTACAATCAATATAATTCATTTTATTGAAAACTCGTCATATATACATATTTACATTTTATTTATTGAATACTAATGTGAATGTTATATTTTAGTGCCAATTTAAACACTTACCCCTACATTATTCATTCAAAAAATTGTCCAATTGGAGTGTTTTTTCTCATTATTCTTTCGTGATTGGTTATCTGCATTGTACATTGAAGATTCAACATTTTACTGACTATCTTTGTTTATGGTTGATCCAATAATCTGTTAAGCTTCCACCGTACTCAAGAACATAGGTATTACGGCAGACCCTGCTATACGGATTAAAAATTTGACCGCCGCGCTCAAACGGTCTATGCCCCCGGACATTAAGTGTGGAAAGAACCAAATTCCACTGGCATTCACCCAAGGTCTGAGAAAAAACTACGTGAAACAACCTTAAACAGAGGAATCAATAAAATGAATCTTGACAATTATCATAGTGAAAACATGTCATAAAATTTTTTTTATCAAAAGAACCAAGTTTCAATAATGCACACGAATGTAACAAAAATAAGTATCAAGACAAATATCTCACAAATCAGGTATATCTATTACAGAGGAATCAATAATATGAGTCTTGACAATTATCATAGTGAAGAATCAATCAATAAATACAACATACAAGGACGATGTTCCGTTATATTAATTGATTAATTTTTCACTAAAATAATTGTCAAGATTCATATTATTGATTTCTCTGTAATAGACAGACATACCTGATTTGTGAAATATTTGTCTTGATATTTATTTTTATCATATTCATGTACATTATTGGAACACAGTTCTTTTGGTGTAATAATGTTTGTCATGTTTGAACCTTGAAACTGTGTGCGTTTGCAAAAACGGGATATCGTCCTTGTGTCAAGACTTGTATTATTGATTCCTCTGTTTGAGGCTGTTTCACGTGGGTTTATCTCAAACCTTGGGTAAATGCCAGTGGAATTTTGTCTTTTCTGCACTAAATGTATATACAGAATTTAAATCAAAAAAAACCTATCAATTATGATTTAATTCTGAAAAAAATGTATAGATCATTAACTATTTTCATCAATAGTTTCACATAATTTGAGTATAAAAATATTTTCGTTTCGAGTTCTAGTTATTGATATTGGTTTTAAGTGCTGATTTTTTTCAGATTGTCCTGATCGTCTTGTAGGGAAATGATTATGGAATAATGTGTGCAGTAAATTACATGACGACCAATGAAAGTGCCCAACATAATTTACAACATAGTGTTCTTGAAAATTTTAAGTTTATCTAAACATTGGTCATTAGATGTTTTCAGTTTTTTGTTATATCATATAATTCCGATTAATTATTCCTGACCTAGTCTGGCTTCTTCAAATTTCAAATGCCCACATAATTTGTCAAAAGAATAGTAGCCTAATCATTACTCCGATCGTAGTACAAACCTTTGTTTTTTTTTGTTTACTGCTCAGTTAATTTACTTCAGATCCGTGAAAGAAAACAAAGTGATAAGATTTTTCTACAGCCCGGCCTTAATGACGTAGAAAGCTTCACTTCAAAACACGGTAAACAAAGATATATTTGAAGGGAGAACGTTATAAAGATTTTCTCCCAAAAACTTGCTAATTTTCAGTAAGTTCAAGCGAATAAGGTTCATATTATAAATTTTGCGAGACAACAGCAGAAGATAAAAATTGAATGAAGGTGAAAGGCATATGAAGCGCCGTAACTAGAGCCTGGCAACATGGGCACGCGCCAGGGGCGCAACCACCCAAATGATATTTATTCTTAGAATACATATTTTTTTGGATTGTGAATGGCATGAAGCTATTTGATAAATAAATCATAATAAGTAATAATGAGCAATTTGATAAGTATATTTGAAAGGTGGTCCTGGGCGCCAATATCCATGCTACGATGCTGGGTATATGCTCGAGATTTAGGTCAGGATCGTGGTCAGTATAACTGTAATATTGTAGTGAGTACGGCTCTGTTTCTGTCGATGATTCAAGCTTTGTAGTTGCGTGAAAGATTGTATCGCATTATATAAAATAATGAATAATTCTTTGGATTATCCTGTATTATTAATTAGCATCAATTTCTCAAGACAATGATCAATGCAATTTTTATCAAAAGGGCAATGCATTTCACGATAATATAATTCAAAAACATTACGTTATTTTGAAAACTGTAGACTGTAGAGATGAGAAGTACACCATTCTTTCGAATAAAACGTTCTTATTTCCCAACGTAGTCCTTTTTTTGGATTTATACACTTCGTGGAACGCTACTCCAGTTTGTTGATCCCTTTAGAATAATAAGATTTGTTCAACTCTACAAAATAGGCATTCGTTCCCGCAATCACATTCTTATTTGACTGAAATCTGTTTCCCGCCAGTCATTTGTTCATATTGGAGAACAGGTAGTAATACAAAGTTACCAAATCTGGAAAATGATTTTTTTCTCATTTTCTTAACATTACCCGATTTAATAAAATTAAACAATGGGTACTTGATGGAACATTAAAGATTATAAATATTTCTCAATCGATTTCGACTTCTTAGGCTAAAATTTTTTGTAAATTCGACAAAAAAAAATAATATAACTCTTTGCGAAATCTACACCAAGTACTTTTATAATTTTTTTTCTACCTGATTTGTTTGCATGAACCAAGAGATATGCAATGGTGCCAGCTCTCTAATTTGCACGGACTTTTCAAACCATCCTTGCTCTGATTTTGTCATATCGAAGTGCCTTCCATTTGCATATAAATCATTGATAATTTATTCATCAAGACATTTAATCAAGAATTTGCAAAGTCAATTAATGACATTACCAAAACAATAAATTAACACGAAAATATGATAATTTATATTCGATATGTTTATATTAGCATGATGTTGATGACACATGCATTATCCCTAGAGGTAATAAGATACATATTAGATGAGCAATGTATATAGCGACAGCTTGCAAAACACATCACAATACGTCAGTAGTGAGGGAGTATCGGTCTGTCCTTAGGGAATTTGATATATCAGGATTTAGGTGAATCATGGTGGGATGTAGGAAAGCTTCCGTGATATTCTAAATGAGGACTGGACGTCTAACGCTGGAATCATCCAAATTGAAAAAAATGTGTGCAAAAAAATTTTAAACAAATAAATTACAGAAAAATCTGTTCTTTAAATCCATATTTCTTACAATAAAAACTTGCATGCCGCAGATGAAGTTACAACAATTTCAAGTACACTTGGAAAACAAAGTGGTAATGGTAGTAATTTAAGTGGTAGGAGTAGCAATTCTAGTGGTATTTCTGATGCCACACGCATCCGAATTTCGTTGAAGTGCTGGTAAGTGGTAGCCTTACAGCTCAAGTGGTAAAATCTGACGTCTCTTCATAAGATAAACAGTTTTGTAAAAATATTTTTTGTCCAGATTCATCTTCCAACGTACTTTTCTTTCTACTTAATTATTTTTAAATCGTCATTTTCGTCTATATTACAAACCTTCCAGCAAACATTTGAAAACAACGCTTTCATATTACTAGAAAAAAAGTAGATAAAAGTCTGATCTTACTGCAAAATAGTTTTGATTCTACTTATAATTCATCTGTAAGATATAAGCAGCGATTAGTGGATCAGTACGATCATCAGCTGCTAGACATGTTCGCATCAATGTCTTTCCCCCTTATCAACGAGGATCTTTCTCCTGGCTCTTAAACTTCTGGTCCGTGCCACTAGAGCCCCGTCAAACACTCTAGGGGATGATACTTGATCTCTTTTTCCTTAACAATTTACATATTGTTCCCTTATTCTTGAACACAACTTCTATACCACTACGAGTACGACGTTACAAACTTTCAAGTTCGTAACTTTATCGATATGTTTTATCATTTCACGTATCACAATGTTCAGTAATATTTCTGAGCTGAACTAGTTTAATTCAATTTTATTATTCTCAAAGTTTAGTGGTTAGAATATATCTCTTCCACACGATTCTGATCTCCCATTGAATACATATTAGTTGTTCAATAATATATTGTAAATATCTCTGTTTGGTATCTAATCTACCAGACTAAATAATAAGATAGGCAGCCAAATCAACACATGAGTGCGTATCTGGTTGCATTCTTAGTCGAAATTAAGTCAACGATTGTACATAAAAAGTTGATACATTGAAGTTCTCCTCATACAGCTGACATAATCACTCAAAATTTTTCCAATTGACATATTTAGGTTTTTCAACGTCATATTGATTGATGTACTGTGATTTCAGAATGTGGGTGACTTGGAAAAAAAAGGGATTGAAACAAAGTTTGTACATTCGTGACCAAAATAATTTTTCACCTACAGTCACTTCCAAATTTAATTGTTTGCATATCACAAATCATGTGTAAACTAGACATTTTTCGCATTTAATTTCAATAGCACATCCTGGCGCTACAAACTTTAATACACGCGGGGCAGTCAATCTTCGTAACCTAAATTCAGTTTTCCTGCGAATACATACTGGTAGCATTGTTGTATTTTTTTTTTCGATTTGTAATAGTAGGTATCAATAAAGCACAGAGAAAAATGTTTTACAAAATTATCGAATTCGAAAAAATTATGAATCTACAAAAAAGATGATATGCCAGGATCACGAAGGAGAATAACAGAGGAGCGGACACTCAGTTGGAAACATGAAGCCTAAAGTGTAATGCGGCAGACGTGAGAGAGATAGCGAGAGCGGGCTCAGCTTTGCATGCTTCATATACAGAAATGAGATTATATTTCAATTTTTTTAAATAAAAAACAATTGCCAGATAAATTCAATATTTTCTTTACGTTAAATACATTATTATTTATTAGATGAAAGGCAAAAGCAAGAGAAAATTAACATTTCTATTTATTAAAATCTGCAATGAAAAAGTGCATCATTATGAAACATGTTTTATAAACGTTTCTTTGGATAAGAGTTTTCTAATTATGAATAACAGATACATAAACAATTTTATGAATATTTAATATTACAATGGGCGTAATAGAATTGAGAAAATATACACAAACAATTTCTTATATACCAGAAGAAAATTTTAACAAAAAACTTAGCACAAATCTCCTAACTTGCGTACATCCGTGATATTTATGGAAAAATTCCGTCCATTTTTATATTTCTTTCTGAAAACAAAGTATTTTGTCTCCAACATCTCATTCATGAAAATTTGTTTTTTTTTCGACGCATATAATTTTCAAATCGAAAAAATTCTTACAAGTCTTCTGAATCCAAGTTTTGCCTTGGATTCAAATTTATTTCTAGCGCTTATGTGTCTTCTACTAAAAATTAAAAATTATTTAAATCGAATAAATGGAAGATGAATTCTATTTACATTTTAATATCTTTCTCTTTTTTTATAAGAGATTTCTTTGTTTTTTTAAAGATACCTAAATATTTCGGGTAATTTGAAAAAATTCTCGGACATGCATTTTCTTTTAGTCAGAGCTATTTGAACGGTATCTGTAATAATATATTTGTCACATAAATGAACAACTCCATACTATACTGTACGGTGAATTTGTAAACAATTATCACATCTCTATTGATTTCAAAACATGAATAGAAATATTTATATTCTTTATTGATAAGAAGTTTTCTTGAAGTTGAATTTTTCACTAAAACTTTAGATAAGATACGTTCAATAATTTGAAACATTGATACATCCTTTAATTTTAATATAATTTTAAAATAATTTCTTCTCATTTTTACATCTCTAGACGAGCATTTTTTCATGATATCCTCGCCGCTTATTTAATAAAATATCATCTTTAGGTGCAGAAAAAAGAGGAAATTTCTCTTCACATGTTCTGTACCCAGTATCACAATTTGTCACAAAACATTTTTTTCCCATTTTAAAATATATTTTCACATGAAAATACTAAATAAACCGAACCTAGCCATTTAACTCCATACAAACATGGGCCTACCTCAACCTATCTCTCATTTACTTTCTCTGTCTAACAATATTACATTTTTGACTCCACTTTTGCAACACAGTTGAGATAGGGAATTGCATAGGCGTGGCCAGGATGTTTTAATCAGTTCTAAAAATAAAACTTAACCTAGACAGATCGTCAAACATGAAACTAAATTCACGTAAATTTTGTTGTTTTGAGAATTATGAAATAAAGAATACAAGTTTAATTCAAAATGTTGGAAACAACGGCGTTGGTTGCTGCAAGGTCAATACCACGAAAGAAAATAATAGAGGAGCGGACACTCAGTTGGAAAACAAGAAGCCTAAAATGTAATGCGGCATATGTGAGAGAGATAGCGAGAGCGGGCCCAGCTTTGCGTACTTCAAATGCAGAAATAAGATTATATTTTGATTATTTTCGATAAAATACAAATGCCAGTTCGATTTCATGTTTTCATTTTGTTGAATACTACATTATTTATTAAATGAAAGGCAAAAGTAAAAGAAAATTAGCATTTCTATTCAATAAAACCTGCAATGAAATAGTATATCATGAAACATGTTTTATAAACGTTTCTTTGGACACGAGTTTTTCAATTATGAATTATAATAGGCATATAAATAATTTGATGTATATTTTATATTACAATGGGCGTAGTAAAATACACGAAAAATTTCTTATTTACTAGAAGAAAGGTAAAAATAAAAAATGCTGCTCTGCAAAAATTTTTTGTTTGTTGAACATTAACAAAAAACTTGACAAAAATTTAATATACATCTACGATCTCACAAAAGTGACAGTTTTTGACATAATTTCTGGAGTAAAAAAAAAGTTATCGAAATAAACTGCGCAATAAGAAGTTTTATTACATGACTCTATTCTGTCAGTAAGAATATCAATACTTTAAACATAGTTTTTATTACTCACGCAGGATAAGTACTGTTTTGCACACATTTCTCCGGGCGGTAAATGGCTCTTTGACTTTTGCGTGCTTCAAGTATAATTTACCGCCTGGAAACACAAGCGCAAAATAGTACTTATCCCGCATTCGTAATAAAAAAAAGTATCTGCAACTCGTGCGGTGTTGTCGATTGAGCTCTTGTAGGCAATTGATAACTTATCGCACTTGTTGCATAATTTACTATTTTAAATTTTCGGAAGCAGCACAGGAGAAATAGAAAACTATTCTATTATGTCACAGGGCTAACAAGAACACTTGCTTGGCTCACTTTTGACAATTGTATTCTCAATAACTTTTATATATTGATGAAAAGTTAAGAAACTAATGTTGCATTTCTGTGTAAATCTATAAGTCTTATGAATTTATAAATTTATTAAATTTTTGACAAAAAGCTTAGATTAGGTACGTTTGATAATTTGTGAAATAGAATTGTCAGTAAATCTGCTATTTTAATATTAAAATAGTTTCTACTCACTTTTACGTCTCCAGACGACCATTCTTTTATAATATCCTCCTCTCTGAAATGTTTTTCACAAACGAAATCTGTAATTTCCAATGTTTTATCCTGCCGTGATGTGTTCTTGCGCCACTGATTCAATAAAATATCATTTTTGGGTACAGAAAAAGAGAATATTTCTCTTTACCTGTACTGTACCCACTATTACAATTTGGCACAAAACATTTTCTTCCTATTTTACAATATATTTCTACATGAAAATACGAAATAGAGCGAAACTCGCCATTTACCTCCATACAAACATGGGCCCGCCTCTACCTATCTCTCAGTTACCTTCTCTCTCCAACAATATTACATTCTTGGCTTCACTTTTGCAACACAGTTAAGATAGGGAATTGCATAGGCATGGTCAATACTATATTGTTGGTATCGAAGGACTTGTCGGACACTAGTACACTTGATTCCATTATTGTTTGTCGCTTTGAACTCACCCGCAGTCCCAACAGTCAGGGATGCCACACGCATCCGAATTTCGCTACGCACGCTCGTGGTCGGACTCCCCTGTTCGTTCGATTAGTGGTGGACGATTTTTAGATAATTTTCGATTTCATTTATGCGATCTTGATGAAACAAACGCCGATCGATAGCATACCTCAAGACATTTTCAATGGATTTGGTATGGTTAAACGTTGAACAACACTATTGACTGCCACATTTTTACCCGAACATATTTTCATGATTCGATATTCATTGCAACATAATCATAGTATGTTTTAGTAACACGTGAAATTTGATACCATATCAAAAAACACAGTACTTCCCTGACCATGAATTTTATTGCTTGCTGTCTCATAAATTTAGAGTGTCGTATCAATTAATTGCATATTTCAAAGTGACAGCTGTCATTGTCGAAGTGACAGATGGCGGCTATATGAAATTACTTTTTTATTTTACAATGGACATTTTATGTCCAGTTATTTTAGTTGATCCCACACTTGGCATAATCTGGTTAAATTGTAAAAAAATAATTAATAATCTGAAAAATTATTTATTCTAGATTTCTACTAAGTTATATTTCCCAAGAGCTTTAAATTGATATCAAACTAGACATTATTCAATTAACTTATAAAAAAATTGACAATTGTTCAAACATCCACTATGACTCTTCCACTAGAATTATTACCGCAGGAGCTATAATTTTACCAAACAAAGTCAAAAACATGAAGATTTATCAAACTCTTGAACTGTCAAAAAATCACGATTTTCCCTATTATATATATATAGGTCAGAGAAGTAAAAAATATGAAGAGAATATTGCTGAAATTCTTTTTTATTACAGTTCGAAAAATTCTTCTACATTAGAAAAGACAAATATGGGACTTTCAATTCCACTTGGGATCGAGCCCGGTTCGCCAAAAAAAAGTTGAGCATCAGAATTTTCTCGAGTTTGCTAAGTCACAATTTATTTGCAAAACTCAAAAATTTCTTGTGTGAAATACCCACCACTAATATTCATAAGTACCTGTACTTGACGTCTGGTAACCGCACTTACCGAATCGCACAGCATGATCCGTATATGACACACTCAGTAATGGGTAAAAGGTTGATTGACATTTATTTATTCTTCATGTCACTGAAAAAATATCGACTATTTCTCTTCCATAATTTTTAATTATGTAAATGCTGCTGCAGTAAATCATCGAATGAATGCTGAGTGAAATATTTTTGTAGATGGAAAAAGGGAACATGAATACACCGTGAAAAAAATATCAAAGATTTATTGCGATCAAATTATCGCATTTATAACGAAATTCAGGCTTTACGCAGTGGGGACGGCCTTGCATGACGAAGGGGCGAAACGCACAGCGCGGGCGCGCAACGTGAGAATGGTTGCAGCCGCTAAACGATCACGGATGTGGGAGCAGCCTGAATTTACCGTTTTTATCAAGTTATATCAGTTCACGTCTTCTTATTTTTCCCTCATCTAGGTAGATTGTTTCCCTTACAAAATATAATAAATCTCTTACATATTATTTTTTATCCTAAACCATACTTGAATTTGGCAGTTTTCAATCAGAAGAATTCTGATTTATTGCAACTTTCTCCACAAAATTTCACTTATTTATAATGAAACTATGATTTAACACAAATATTTCCGATTTCCAGGACAAATGTAGTTCAAGATCATTTGCTAGATAATGGTCGTTCACGACGCGGGTAACAATGTCCACGGGGATTTTCAGGATTATCATAAACCTCATGATAAGAGATGAGTGTACGGAAATATATGGGTATTTGCGGATGTGTGAGCTATTAATCTGAGCATCAGGTTTTGACAGTAAAGAGATTTTACGAAAGTGGAGGGCCTGCAAATCGTTTCCGTTTGTGCAATGAGTGATAAGGGAGATGACCGAAACTGATTATTCTCGGACATGTTTGGACTTGCGATAAAGATATTCCGTAGAAGCCTGCTACTTGTGATAAAAATTGATTGCATAGTGAATTTTGTGAAGGAGATACTATATACTTAGAAGACAAGTTTAAGTTTTTGTTTGCATTTGCTATCATTAATAGTTTCAAAAGTCAAGGAAGTAGGGACTCGGGACCTGTGTATAAAAAGTTAGATCATTTTCGACTCAGTCTATTTTTGCAATGATTTTGTATTAAATTAATTTTTATTATTTGTTTATTTATTATATGGGCTTATTGGGCTGCAGCCCCCAGCTTCCATTGAAGACAATGGACAATATTGCGAATTATTATATAGAACAATCCTTTTGATAAAATGGCAATTAGTTTGATTAATTAGGCAGGCACCTAAGTAGTGCCAGGGCCCCACAAATTCACGGCCCGTCCCTGTCTTCAACTGTAATACAACCTTGAAATAAAAACAGTTTGTATCGTAATAATTTTTAGTTTATTTCCAAATTATGAATAAAAAATAATGTTCTCTCACAATCGTTTCATGTAAACTAAATTATTAATCCTGCCATACATATAGGTCGAATAAATTATGTGAACAACAAGTATATTACTTTATACTTTTCCTCCCTATTTTTTCTTTCCTTTTTCAATATTTTTTCAACATCATCTGATGGTCAACTCAAAACTTCGTCAGAAAATAAGTTTCGTTTAATTTCATCTTCTAGAATCTAGATCATTCATCAAAATAGAGAATAACTCTTCAACCGACAAATTAGGTTTTGATGTCATTATCTCATAAAACTACTGCAATATTACATCGCAACGTAAGAATAACAAATAATCAAATAACGTGTTGGAGCTTACAAAAGAACTGAGACTAGTTACCGCACCTCACGGCTGAGGAAATATCAATCAAGTGTCTGCCACGCTCGTTGTGGGTAAAAGACGTGATTGATATTTATTTTTATTTTTATTCTGTGCAACAATATGATGTATAACAGCATACCATAACAGGGTCAATTTTGACCTGTATCATGAAAGCTTCAATTATGAATATATGTATGAATATTCTTGTATATTGTAATTGAAGAAACACCAGAGCTATATTTTGGGAGAAAATAACGGAAACAAATATTCCAGAAATTATATGTAAAAAAAAAACAATAATTCGAATCAATATTGACCCACTTTTGTATTGGCAAGGATTAAGAGCAAATTGAACAAATATAGAAGAAAACAGACTCTTTTAATTACTCCAAGTTACAAGATTGATCCATTTTGGTTAAAGGTGGCAATGCCAGAGGGATGATCGGACAGACCCATGAGACATACTCCAAAGCCAGAGGATTTCAGTTTTTGAGTTAATGGAGTCAGGAGTGGGTACAGCTCGGGCTATTAGTACACCTCTTATGTAAATAAGGTTTGTTCCAACAAGAACAGAAACCAGTCCGGAACTGTCCGACGCATGCGCATTTACAAATAAGCGTTCCAACAGATTTCAAACGTGGATTTTGACTATTAGTCAAGCGTTCCAACAACGTGCGACTCAATCCGCAAACCAGTTTGTGGACAGTCAAAACAGTCCATGTATCAATGCTTGAACTATTCGTCAAATAAGATAACCTCAAATAACAATAAGTGATTTAAATACTGAAAATGAATTTTCATCACATTATAGCGATGATGAATTTGATTTAACCGTGAGAATACATCAAATTAAAAATATAAATTATATAAGCATGTAGAATTATAAGAAAATAGGCATTTTTATTTGATATGTTGAAATGAAAGTTTCAAATAAAATATACAGAATTTAAAATCAAAAGTAATTTATTACTCATTAAAATTTTGAAAAATGTATGGATTATTCATTGAAATTTTATTTTGTATTCAGAAGAAATAGTTTATCTCTAATATTTTGACATATTTTTTGAATACTTTCGCCTGAGCAGAGAAATTTCTGAGAATATAACAGATAATTTTAAGAGAAATGATCAGAATAAACAGCACTTTGGATAATATAGAAGACTCTCCATCGAAATTCAGGTGTACTATGTCACTATTATTATCAATAGGAATTAAAATTACATGGTTATATGAGAAACTATTTCATATTTTCAGTTTTCACCTGATTTTATTTTCCATGTTTACTACAACTAAATAGTTATAACCTAAAATTATATGATTGACAGTTAACAGTCAAATCTTGTCAGAAATGCGTTCCAACACGCGCTACGTTCGACTCAGTCCGAACTGATTCATTCGACGCGCATGCGAATGAGTCAAATCTGAAACTGATTCAGAACCAGTCCAGAACTGCTTGTTGGAACGAAACTAAAATGTATTTGGTGAACCATCTGCGGTGTATAAGTCGATATGAGCTGACTGAGGGGCTATATCCGAGTTGGGCATTGTACCTGAGATAATCCCTTACAACCGAAAGGGTAGGCATAATAAGCTCTTCTAGTTGGGCATTTCTCTACCTGTATTTTTCTGTATATAAGAAGTGAGTTCGAACTGCTTTTATTTGTATTCCATCAAATTTCAATTATCATACGAGACTCTAAAGTTATGATACTATTAATTTCTTTCAAACACCAAACGAATCAGCTTGGATGGTTTTTCGGTAAGGTCGGAGACTGCTTTTCTTTCGACAATATTACTTAGCGCCTGCCGTTCAATGTTTAATTCTTCTTCGTGATTATGAACCAAGTCACTGTTTATTATTTTAAACTCGCGATTTGTATATACTTTAGCGATACATCGATAATTTTTATTTGTACAACACCATTTCATTCTGTCGTTTGTTGTCGAAGGTACGCAAAATTTAAAATTGTCAATAACTAGCAATTCCTTTCCCTTTTCACTAACTATGCGATTTATTTCCATGATCACTGAATATTATATAATTGATGAAACGCAAATATTATAATTCCTTCACTTTCATTTGTTGATGAAAACAAAGCTACCAATTTGAATGCAATTTTTTCTAGAACTTTTCAACTCTTGAAGCTATACGTACAATTAGGAAAATGACCAAACAGTACATAGTATTAGAAGTAGGCGAAGTTAAAAACTAAATGTTATGGAAAATGTAGAATGTATAAATATTTTGCAAACATTATAATCATACAGTTATGGAGGCCGATAGGTACTTTTGACACAGGTAAATTCGATATCTGCATTGTAAGGGATTAAAATGCCCAACTGGAATACTCAGATTAAGGTACCCTTTACCGAATGCCCAACTAGACTGCAGCGGACTGAGGAGGAGAGTTGAATTTTCAATACATCGTTTGTTTTGTTATCGAAAATAAATACGACCGTGCCTAAAGTAGGTACTTAGCCAATATTTAAACGCGTGGCAGTTAAATTTCTGTGAATGCATGTTTGTAGCACCTCACATCGATCCACTTTTTGGATTTTTGCTAAATCTAAATGTCACTTTGTGGTTTTGTCTCTCATAGATAGTATAGGTGATCACTCCTGATATATCCCCATAAAGTAATTAAAATATAAAACTGCTTAGTGTGTAAAGGATATAGACACACATAAGTAGGTAAATGGTTGATATCTCTTTGAATAATTTCTTATTTAACTTCATAGGTAACACTAACCGCTAACAAATACAAAATAAGCAATGAGGTAGTAATGCTCTCAAAATCAATATCACAATAGCACGCAGTTGTAAAGAAATAAGTGCAGACAACGCATTTATTGCAATACACACGAACAAAGGACAACCAACGGTCGGCATCGAGCACCAGCAGCATGTGCTTTGTGCATGGTTTCCACTAATCACAATATTGACCTGGTTCGATGAATCATGGAAACGTGAGCTAAATGCCGCTTTATCTCATGAAATCAACTAACACCGGGAAATGTCAACCATAAAATACACCAAATAATTACTATCTACTCTAATCGCTATCTTTATTGATTTAATACAATTGCTGATTAATTTTCATTGCCAACAGGTTTTTGAACCCACACTGAAGAAATGCGTGCTACCAGACCCCGACTGGAATTGTCTCAATGATGATCAACTCATCCCAGTCTTTAAGCATCCAACTACATCTGAACCTGAGGAGGACATCACAGAAGACGAACAATTAGCGACAGAAAAAGATGAACAACTGAATATGATTATTCCACACATCATTGAAATTACATCAAACGCCAATCATATTGGTGAAGAATCTGAAATAATAATGGATAACATAGTGTCGTCGACCTCACGCCCAAGTTCGTACCAGGCGGCGATAACGCGGAACCCTTATATTTCCGTCACTGATGTAAACGATCCAAGTGTCGATCAAATCGCTACGCAAATGGATCGCATAGCGAACTTGGCGCACAGTCTTAAAGCTGTGGATCACACGGAAACTCCAGACGTCTTGAGCCGCACGACCCCCAGACCAAAATCAGAAACATATGCTATGGCGACTCCTGTCACAATAACTCACTCCCAAATCCCTAGTCCCACAGGAATGCACGTTATAATTAATCCTCCAGTCGTGACTGATCCCCATTACGAATTAAACCTTTTGCCTATCCAGTTGAATAAAGTAACAGGTCAACTAGTGCCAACAAAACAGGCTCATACCCCACTGACTGCACAGCAACACGAAACTAATCTAAACTTCTTCGGTCCGAGTGTGCTGAAGCATATTGTCGAACAGAGCGCACATCGGGTCCCTTCTGCTACAATAGATCAACAGAACACCGAGCGCATAGTATCGGCGCTGTTCAATAAATATTTAGCCCACAAAAGTTTCGTAAAGAAAAACGTCAGCAGTAATCCAGTTTATCCAACCTTATACGCACCTGTATATCAGATGCCGCAGCGTTTTGACTCCGTCAGCATGAACCAACAAGCCAGCATCTCAGAGTTCAACCATATTCCTGTAATGCTACAAATAAAGCACGCGTATGCATCAGCTGCTCGACCTCTACCTTGTGTACGTGGCGTGCGTTTACCGAATGTGACTGACTGTAGGAGGTACTATATGTGCAACGGCTCTACATCTGCAATACACACGTACAAATGCCCTCCTTACACAGCCTTCGACAAGATGCGGCGCATGTGTGATGTAGCGCAATATGCAAAATGCGTAAATCCAAACCACTCGGAAACCGACCAGGACAACATAAATAGCAGCGTAGGAGATCTCATGCGAGTGCAGCTTCCGCCTGAGGAGGCGTGCGACTCTCGTGATAAATTGCCAGACCCTAGTTCGCACCAGAACTACTTCCTGTGCATTCGTTCGCACGACGGCAGATGGACGCGCCATCAAATGACATGTCCTGGCTTACTCATTTATTGTCCGACTAGGAATTTCTGTTCCCCAAAATCTAGTTGTTATTAATAATTCATTTAGAAAATATGTACTGAATTCGAACTATATTTAGGGTAATATTAGAATACAATAACACACATTTAATATTAAAAAACAACAAGATTGATTTTTACAAATTTTTTTCATAAATTATTCATTAGGAAGAAATTTATAACTGACAATAATAGTTATCCGACACATATATCGTGAATGCAGTCGAAATAAATTATCCATACTTTTAAAAAATATATATTGAACTATCGTTTATGTTTGTTTATGAATTAACACATGCATTTACCAAGCTAATGGCAAGCGAGTACCTATTTTGTTAGACTTTGCGCCACTTTATTTGTGCATTGAGGCATGTGCTGATATTTGGTCTGGCGCAACATCATGATGGTGATCCACATCGAATTCATGTTTAAGTGAAATTGAATGTGTGAAAGAAACAAATATAAATCATATCCTCGGCAGCAGACATACAATGAGAATTTACAAATGCGATTTAATTGCTTTTGGTTTGAAGCTCGGTTCCCACGGCGTGTAGTTCGGCGAGATTCACGCTACGCGCTAGGACCATTTCGACGAACTTGTTCTGTTTAAGCCAATAAGGAGATAGACAGACAGAGTAAAATAGCTGTTTATGCAAATACATATTTTATTTTGTACACTGAATATTTAAAATTCAAAAAAAGATACTTTGAACCAAAATAGAAATAGGTAAGTAAATGTAACTCAAGGATCACACACGCAGTTAATACTAATTTGTCTCTGCCGATCAACTACGAGCTTTTTTTCTTGGTACAGAGCTTATTGAAATGGTTCCACAAACCGAGCCTCTACGAGTAAATATTTTCTTCTGACGTATTGAGGATCCTAGACACAGATTTCATTGAGGGCCCCAAGCTAGCGAAAATAAATGGAATGCTTAGGGGGCCCCTAGTGTTTTCTGATGTTTCCCTGTATTTTTTGTACAATTTCTGGATCATAAAAATAATCTGACAATTGTAGAGGTAAGGCCGGGAAAAATTAAACAGCCTATACTTGGGAAATGTGTAGATCCGCCACTGCCTAGTGTACCCAATGGATAATACAGCGCTGACTGACGAATTGTCCGAGCCCCGAGAATATCCATCTCCACGGCGCGAAACTCGCTTAATTCAAGTAAAAACTCGTCGAATTCCGCGTCGTGGGAACTAAGCTTGATTGTCGCGAGTCTGGTGAAGTGGTGACTGATATGACGAGCACGATTCGGATGGAACAGGAGTATAACGGTTGTGTGGTAATCTACAGTCGATGATACACCGGCTTAAATTTTATTCTACCATCAGTATAATTAACATTTAACGTTGCCACCAATTTCAGTGAAGAAATAGATTTTTTTTTTACTGTTAAATTTATATATACTGTTGAAATCATAGGTTCCAAAGAAGAGCGCGCTTCCAACGAAACAATAAAACAAAAATTGTCTCCAACTGAATTGGTTTTTTCGACAGTTTCACTATACTACTCAATACTCATAGACTGGTGTATCATCGGCTTATGGGCAGTGGACAATGGGCAAGGTGATTTAATATAACACACAAACCAAGAAGCGAGTGACGTTAACACTCAACTCGAAACCATACGGAATCAAATTGAAATCGGTAATTTCAGTGATATTTGTTTTATTTGAATGTTTATTAATCACTACTGTACGGTAATAGATTGATTTAATTTGTGCACATCTTGTGATCTTATGTGTACGGGAAGCTAAACAACTGAAATGATTGTACAAAATGTCAAAACAGAACTGAGGACATCCAAACGAACTAAAAAAAACATAAACAACGAGAATTGGTGTTTCTAGACAGCTCCACAACACAATGACCGCTGTCAAATTGAGTGAACATGATTTGTACTTGCTAACAACTGAACCACCTTTTCATTTTTGTTTTTGCTTATGTATTGTTTACAAAACATCTTGATTTCATATACATGACATGAGACACAATGGTCAAACTGTAGAACGAATCTATTTGAAATGGAAGATGTCGATTTCAGAGAATTAATAAATCTCAAAACATGATTGATACAGCTGTACATCTCAGTCGGCAAAACCGATAACAAAGTTCATAACACAATTCACAGTTGGAGTAAGCCTCATCTCTAATCAATAGTTTACATTTGTCACTCTATATTTGATTTACACTATAAATAAAATATATAATATATAATTAAAATTTTCTACACGATTCATACTTAGTACGCAAGTAACATACAATCAATCATATAGGTGATCTACATTTGATAACAATAGCGTAACATTAAAACTAAGATTATTTTACCTAGTATGGTTATTACAAATGAAACATTATTTCCAATTAATAATCATGATTATACGAAAAGTAATAATGTAAACGTAAATAGTAAAGCTCGTTTGACACATACCAAAGGGTGCACACAATTCAACGGGCAACGCTTACTCCAAGAACCACGAGCTTCGGGCACTCCAAAAACAATCACACTTGTATTATCATATCGCGTAACATTCACACACAACTATCTGACATTAAATCAAGTGTAGCTGTTATTTCCACATAGCAGTGCAATCATGACTACTCATCCAGGATATGTGTTTGACCTGTGTGCTAATCATTTTATTCCATGTTCAGTTGATATTGTACCATAACAAATTACAATCTTTAACGGGCAACTTGGAAGCCCGTTCTACAATCATTCGTGTGTCGGTATCGAATATCGAACAATAACATGAAATTTGATAGCAGGAATTGTTGTAAGTTGGTTGTCCAGTTGGAAAACACTTTTTAGAGAAAATGAGTTTTTCAAACTAGAAGACGGAATGGAGCACAATTTCTATCCACACCTCCAAAATGATAGTCCCTATGCATATAAGGCTGAAGAGGAAGGATGGTCCTTCGAAAAGGGAGTTGGACGTTAGGCTATCAACATAGCCTCGCAAAAAAAGCACATGTTATGAAACCTTAGAATGAGCCTCTGTGAAACGGAACAACGATGGCGACCAAAGCAAAGATGAACATATAAAATTGAGATAAGGTATAAACAAATTACTGATGAAACCAAAACTCACTCGGGATTGTAGCACTATCTAGAAAATGAAATAGAGTGGAGCAAATGGGGCTTTGAATAGTTGGCATGACATGTACTTGGTTTGTTGTTATGATATAGATCTTCAATTTCTTATATATACTCCAAGCAAAGTTTTTCCAATATTCAATTTTAATTTTTGTGATAGAGAATTTTTGATACAGGAAATGTTGTTACCACCAGAGGAAATTGTGACAAAGGTGAAATACCAACACTGTGACCATCTTTCAACTTTTATATCACAACGCAACAAAATAAAAAGCTCGAATTTATGATAAAATTATTTTTACTTGTACGAGGCTTTTGAATTACAAGGTGAGGGTACGTCATAACGACGTGCGGCTAACAGCCCTACTATTAACATATCCTTCCGAGATACAACCTATTTTCAAATTATTCACATCTTATTTAGTTTGAATTATTGTTGTTTCGTGTTCGTGACGTTTTCCGCAATGGCCAATTCGCGGAAGCAACGATGCAACGTGAAATTTTATGTGGAGCTGAGGAAAATATTCGAGAAAACTCAAAAAGAGACTCTACTTGAAGAACCACATCATGACAACTTTGTCAATTCGTGAATTTTATACCAAAAATCTAATAATTGTCCTTCCCAAATCTCCTTACTCTCAGATCTCACTTCCTGCGAAATTTTCTTGTTTTTATAGGTAAAATCAGCGCTTGAAGGACGCCGCTGATATGAAGAATTCGTCACTAGCATTAAAAATGCTTTGCGAAATTACATGGTGAAGTGAAAGCATCGGGACAATAGAGTCGGAGAATATTTTGGAGAAGACAATGACCAATAAGCTGTATATTGATTGATGGAATAAAAATTAGCGATACTAACATTTCTGTTACGAGACAGTCTTTCATTTCTTTTGTATCGTATATGTAGCTCCGTAATATACAGTGCCGTACAATTCTAACGACAAACAAATGACAAAAACCGACATACGTTTTGATTGTAGGACAGGCTAAAGCAGCAACAGGCGCACACAAAAACCGTCTGTGCGACCATTGACTTTATATACTACTGAATAGCGGAAAATTTTATGTAAAATAATTAGATAAAAGGAATAAATATTTTTTCCATTAAATTACTGATTATTCATCTATTTTTTGACGTTTTGATCCTACTAAGGGGCTTCACTAGAAAAACAATCATGAAGATCCTTGGTAAAAAGATTGCAACGTCAAACAATAAACAAATATAGAGAATTTAAATCAAAAAATACATTTATTCATCATTTAATTTTTTTTAAATGTATAGATTATAGATAAAAGGAGTCGTTCCTCAAAAACAGTATTTGAAAACCATTAGGATTAAGACAAACATATTCATAGCAAATAGAGATAGCAAGATATAAGAAACCGAAATAAAATCACAATGAATAAAACAAAATATTAATAATCTTGGAGTTCTATTAAATTAACAGGTAAGTTACTAATTCATATTTCTATCTCTCTGCATCCTAGGTAAGGTTTTGTATTGTGTGAGATAAGACTCCAAATATCCAGTTGAGAAGTGGAGATGAACATAAAATCGCGTTTACGCATTTGATTCACGTATCTGGCCTGAACTTGACCGAATTTTCCGTTCGTGGTGATGCCCATTCACCATCTTCAATTTAAATAATCACTCAACATTTTGTTACACGGATGTCCTTGGGAGCATACTTATTCTATATTTGTTTTCCTGCAACATTATAGTTAACTTAAGGTCGTATGTTAAAAAGGTCACTCACAATGGCGCTCAAAATTTTTACATAATCACTGAAAAAGCGACTTACGTCGCATTTATTGACGGATGACTGTTATTCTTGTGGAGAAGTTCAAGTAATAATTTTGTAAGTAAGACTACTTCGTACCAGTACCCAAGCAGACTTGAATTGGTTTGTCAATAATCAATTGCTAAATAATCCCTGACTTCTCCCTGATCATTTCACCAAATTTCTGCACATTTTGGTTCCTTATACAACTTTCTAGCACAGAAATTGGCAAACATATGCCACATTTAAGAATGAGTACTTATTTTTGTGATAATTTTTAAAGAAATTGTTTTCAAAGACTATTTCAGAATTTAAATTGGGTGAAAATAATTTTCAAAAATTATTTCAGAATTTAAATTGGGTGAAAATAATTTTTTTAAAACATATTGAACGCTTAATTGACATAATGACAGTACTTTAAATATTAATAGTAAGATGTGAAAAAGGATCCAAAGCTCATATATGGGAATAATGTAGGCCTTCAGGAATCCAGGTGTATTAAAATATTATTTATTTATTTGACAAAGGACGTTTCGGGCGTCTATGCACCCATCATCAGCATAAAAAACAAAAATATTTTCGAATATCAACACTACTATATGTAGTTCAAATTTAAGAAATTAAATTAAAAATATTTTTGTTCATGATGATGATGATGGGTGCATTGAAGCCCGAAACGTTTTTGTCAAATAAACAAATATTATAATACACCTAGATTCCTGACGGCCTACATTGTTCCCATATATTAATAGTACCTAAATAATATTCAAAAAGATTGAGAAATCTATTTTTTCAAATAAATTAGACAGCATTCAATTCCAAAACTATAAAATCACAAAGTTTGAGTATTCACCTTCAAAATGCTTTCCATGCACTCCACTTTTTTTTAGATCCATTAAGAAATGAGTGAGCTATCAACGTTTTAGTATGAAGTTAATTTGGAAGCACTTAATTCTGGAATTTTGAGCTTGTAAAGAAATACTCATCCTCAAAAATGACATCAATCAATTTCTGCGCTAAAAAGTCGTTCATAAAACTTGTTATTGTGCATCTTACCAGTCTGTATTGCTTGTACTAAATCAATGAGAAGAAAAACCCCGAGTGGAACACAGGGAGTATAAAATGCTTTTGTCTCATTCACTCAATTTTATTGACTTTCCCAAACCACCTTAATCTGCTCGGACTTTCCAGAAAGTGAACACCCTAATAATATTGTCTAAAAACAAGAAATTACCCTTTTTCGATGACCTTTAAGCCGCCATTTGACTTACGGTCTTGATTTAACTACCATTTTGCAGGGGAACAAGTATAGAATATGTTCGTATGAACATATACGTACAAATAAATGCAATGAATACAATATTACCCTTAAATCCAAGATACGGGCAAAGTGTCAGGCCAGATACCTAAATTAACCCTCCAAAAGCCGTAACTTATATATTTTTTTCTAAGATAAAGTAACAAGATGAGGAGCCATCTGTCAAAATGCGCAGAGCGCGAGTTTTAGTTGGCAGATGTCAAGTACATTTTCGATGACTTGATAGGCATGCCTATTTGAATTCATTCTTTTTTGGCTTAGATACGAAAGATTTGTGAGAAATGCATTCGTAGAAAATCTTTAACTGTTATTATACCAATATTATCAGCATTTGAAAATTAATATTGGTTGATACGATGCAAACAGAAAATTTCCGCGTTTGTGATGGTAAATGCGCGCGCATTTAATTACGCAGCCAATCAGATTGTCCTATTTTTGTAGGGAGCATTCTTCACTATGAGTGGAACTGCGTATAAATTTTATTATTTAAATTATTTTCCAAGGAACACATTGCTTCTATGTTATTCAGTCAAGATGGTACCAAAAATATTCAGATTTTTAAATAAATTACAACAATCCTAAGTAAGATGTTAAGACAGATCCATTTTGCCTAATTTGCTTCAATATCTAAATGGCTTCTTTTCTCGTAGATTTATCTCTACATAAAATCAATGATTGCAGGTCCCTCAATTTATCCTTCTTAAATATTAAAGGCATACCATATCTGTATCGTAAAATTGCATGTGGTCACTGATTTGGCATCGTCCTGTCGATATCCTCTCACTCTTGATCAGTGAGGACGATCTAGGTAAGGAGCAGCAGTGCGCATACGTAGTACAGGTTGGGTAATTTAATGAAATGATACGTGTCACAACGTCATTTTGAACAGGATGATCCCTTTCATTAACACCACATATATTCTGGCAGTAGAGTTAGAAAAATAACTTACGATTTAAGTAAAAACATGTGCACATATTGAAAATTGAATTAACAAATTTGATTCAGAAAATTGAAACCGACATATATTGATTAAATGGATACAAATACAAACATTCTTGATTAAATATGAAATAAAGGGATTTTCCTACATATCGTACTAATTTTCTTGCGTTTTCGCTTGTCTGTCTGTTGTGTTGCACCTGTGGTAATTGTTTTTGTTTACAAATGCGTTCCGTTATGAACAGTAGAGAGAGCCAGAACCAGTACCAGGAATGATAAGTGTGATCTGTTTCATTTGCACTTGCACATCCCGATCAAACCACTTCTGCCTCACACACTCTTTTATCTTATAATATAGTCTTGGGATCATTTATTATATTTATTATTTTTATTATTTTCTCTTTTTTTCTTTTCTTTTTTTGTTAAATTTTTTTGGTTTCCCTTTTTTTATAGAAGCACACAAATTGATTTCTTTTTCTGTTTTTGTTTCTTCTCTGGTGATTTTTTGTTGATTTGTCGTACTAGATCATAAAATATCTGAAAACAGAACATATATCATTTTCTTCCTTATTTTAGTTATTGTAGGGGGCCTTCATCTCAATCGAATTACAATTTAGTCACTGGTATCCAGAATTTTGATGAAAAGAGACATGATACAGATGAAATAATTGTAACTACTGTCACTTGAAGAATTCAACAAATTTTGAACAGAAAATGGAATCTATTTAATTCGCTATTTCTTATGACACTTTTTCTACGGCCGTGCATAAAGTGAGTACTTTACGCATCGTTTGTGAATCTTTTTCGCGTCCCAGTTTCATCACTATTTAAATATAAATTCATGCTTGTAGCAACTTTCACTAATTTATAAATTTTTGTGAACTTGTGCTCTGGGTTCCCTTGCTGTGACCTCAATAATTTAAATATGAAAGTGGAGGGCCGTAGAAAAAATCTTGTATGCAATACGAAAGTAAACAAACATTATGACATTCGGCCAACAATTTTAGAGGCTCGGCCAGCCTCGTCACCAAATATTTAGCCTAACTTTACACTCTTGTTGCATAAATTAATATTATATCTTATATCTGTCGGTAATAACATTTTGGCATCACTAACGCTCTCATTCTTGAACTGTTCTATTTATCCAAATATTTAATAATATATAATCAGCACAAGAACCTGAGGATTTATAATAAGTTTCAAACGACAGAAAATGTACAAATTGGGAAAAAAAATTCATTTAGTTCCGGTATTTTTAATGCAACAAAAAAAATCGTTGTATTTTTCGCGGAAACAACTATTAATCGAAAATAAAATGCTACCTAAAAACAAATGGTTTGAAAAATAAATTATTAATATATTTCAGCAATTCATCAATTGATGAATAATTATATCATTGAAAAATACATTTTAGCGCACGGCAATTCGCATGATTCTATGTTTTGATATTAAATGTAATTTTAAAAAAAGTATGTGTCAAGTTCAGGTAACATTATGTCATCGGTAATTTCAGAACAAAATATTTAACATTAGTCATCTAGTTCCAATTTCTCAAAACAAATTTTTTCCATTGTAATTAATGTTTGATTCACGCATTATTCATCAACTAGAATAAAAAAATTGTCATAGCTAAAATAGATTATATTATCATAGATAATATTCTTATCAATTATTGTATTTAATCATATCTTAAAACATTAAAATTATTCAAGGACAAACCAAAAGTGAAATTAGCTACAGTCGACTAATTTTCAACTTTCGCTTATTTTGTGCATTATTTTGTAACCGCATGTAATTTTAATGTCATACACAAGCAGTCCGACCAGTAGACTTTACTCAGACAATGCAAGTGAATAACTATTTGTCAATGCATACAATTTGCATAAAATAACATAAATTTTTTTTCGGATACAAACAAGGACTAAATTTACAGCAGATATTACTTTCAGCGCATTATTTTGACAACTATAAATATTAAATTTATTGTTCTGGCCAATATATTGCATCAATAAAAATAAGCTTTCTGTCGTTTTAATGGGCTATTAATAAACAGAAATAGAATAAAAGCGACCTAAGTCACAGACTGAATGTTCCAGTATTTCGTAAAATGAGATGCGGGTTGCAGAGCACCGTTCTACAGTTCATTTAATTTGCTCTGATTTAAAACAGTAATGTGAGATTTCAATAAATATATGGAATTATGAAATTTACTTACATCATTTACATTAATTTTGGCTTTGGCAGAGGTCTCCATAAAGGCACAGTTGAACTGACGTGATAAATTTACGCCTTGGTCTTTGCCAACCACTCTTTCTTCTTCCAAATCGCATTTGTTGCCCACCAGCACCATCGGAACATCATCAGTATCCTAAATTAAGCATATTTTAATAATCACATATTCAAAAAATTATTGTTTTTTTACTACCTTTACTCTCAAGATTTGTTCCCGAAGATCTTGTAAGTCGTTGAAAGTCGACTGCGCTGTTATGGAATACACAAGAACGAATCCTTGACCGTTCTTCATGTAAAGATCTCTCATTGCTGTGAATTGCTCCTAAAATAGACAGCTTATTTATAAAATCATAAATTCAAAAAAAAATAAAAATGCGGGGCTGTGCCACAAATAAAAACGTAGAATATATGATTATTTTTTAATTTTCTTTTCCCTATCAGCGTTTGTTTCATCATTTCATGATTATTATTTCACGAGACATAAGTTTCCAAAATGTGAAATTTCTTTGTTTATATGCTACCGTATTTAAGGGTTAAAAGCTTCCTATGAGCGTTTCTATCATTTTATATTCACGGATTGGAAGCTTCTCCGTTTGTTTCATCTACGATTATTATTTTGGGAGATATATGTGAAATTTCGTCTAGTTTTTATTTTCATGCTACCGTATGGTTAAAAAATGAAAGGTTGGAACTAATTTTATTAAACAAACTTTCTATCAGCGTTTCATTCATTATTGTATAATAATTATTATAGGAAATTTACAATAAGCTTTCAAACTAATTTTTTTTTTGTCACTTATTCAAGGTTGAAACTGGTTTTATAATAAATGGTAATACATGAGCTTCATATCGACGATAGGCTCTTTATTCCAAAATTATAAATTTAAAAGATATAAGCTCTCAAAGTTTAACATGCATGACAGATCTTCATCAATTATTTCAACCGCTGTATCAAAAAAGCAAAACTGCAAGCCAGAACATATTTAAAAAAAATATATATAAATTTGTAATCTTACTGTGCCAGCTGTATCCAAGATTTCTAGCATGCATTGTTGTCCATCAACTTCGACTTGTTTCCGATAACTGTCCTCTATGGTTGGGTCATATTTTTCAACAAATATTCCTTGTACAAACTGAACTGTAAGAGCGGATTTTCCGACGCCACCGGACCCAAGAACTACGATCTTGTACTCACGCATTGTGTCTCACTCGAGACTTCCTCCTATAAAACAAAAAATATTTAAATAATAGTAATATATGCAACAAGAGTGGAAAATTGAGCAATATGAAATAAGATCAAGCTTAGCCCCGAAAAGTATGCTTGTTTACACACATGTTGCATAAAAATTTTTTATTTCTACTGCCCTCAACTTCCATATTTTGATCGTTTTCATACAGCAAGAAGTACAAAGCATAAATTGACGTTTATGCTATACAAATAATCTAATAAAAATTCGGTGACAAGTACTACCAACATGAATTCACATGAAAACTAAACTGTCACACGTTTATGTGATAGTAGAGCTAGGATGCAAAAAAAAGTACCCCAAATGATGCTTAAACAACCAAAATTGGAGATGGCCGTAGAAAAAATTAGTTTATTCTGATAGTATAATAAATAGAATATTTAACAGGCAACCCAGTGATGTTGCAGCTAACCACAAGCCAACAGGAAGCGGTCCGCACACGCATATATTCATTACAATTAGCAACCATTTGATACCGAAATACCAACTACAAAAATTTATCAGAAATAGTGATAAGGAAGCAACAAAATTATTCAAATTTGACAGAAAAAAATATTTTTTCAAGTACAATGAAAACATACATGACAGTCAATTTAGTATATGACACATCGGGACGTGAATCACAGGGCAATGTACCAAACCATAAACACCTAAGATGATATTTTAAAACCATAGTAAGTGGAAAACACAGAAGAGGAATAAGAGCACATCTTATTCACAAATACACACATAAGATGCATGAAGTATGTAGGTATACGGGTAATGAGGAAGACAAACTTCATTTGTCATTTGGGAAACACAATACCCACCTTCTTTAAATGCTGTATTATGTTCTGATTGTCCCTCAGACGTGAGAGAAATTAGAATACTTCGCAGCTTGCTTTTTAATACAACAACGTCAACGCAGAGTCCTTCGGAGCACTTCAGTTACGCTGTCATGGCTTGAATCTTGCACACACTTGCACAACTATTTTACCAACTATTATCACTCTGATATATAACTTTAGTTTTTTATCACTTTGAAGGGTCAGTTTTCGTTTCAAGGACTGCACTTACCACAGATTCAACACCGTTATCTTGGGCGATGGCTGGCGGATTGTAACCGATCGTCTACAACTGCTAACACTTCCGCGCATGCCGCACCCGTATTCCATGAACAACGTACGCTCTACGCGTCGAGCCTCTTCCCCAAACAAGAAGAAGAAAGAACACACAGAACAAACAAAGAGCAAATTCCACACTGGAACCACCGATTTCGCCCGACAAAAGACGAATTAAAAAAATAGCAACTGTCGAATCGAGAATTGAATGAGATTTCAAAAATTTATGTAAATCATCTATTATAATGATGAGTCAAAAGATATTTTAAGAAATTCGTCAAGTCTCTTCCCCCAAATAGCAATAAAAAGAACGCACCTCAGCACAAACCAAAAACAGACTTTTCACCATGTATGTTTACTACTCACCGACTTCTCCCGACAAAACACGAACTGATATCACAAATGTCAGAATGACAGTTGAAATTTTTTGACAATTTATGTAAATTTACAATGTATCTTCAGGATGCTGACCCGATTGATATTTTGAGAAGTTCTCAGAAAGATGTACAATTTACAGATTTATACGCTGGTCAATTGTCAAACATTTTGGGGTTATGTGGAAATAAATTTCGTAACAAATATTCCAGATATTCACAATATTTAGCCCAATTATCGTACTACAGTTTAACATCTTTATCCAAATATCAAACACTTGGGGAAGAATACACTGGTTTATTACGTTTTGATCGTTCGCAAAACAATATTCCAGAAAAATGGGTAGAGCAACTCCAACATTTGACATATAGATTTCAATCTAATAATTTACTTACAGATCCATATCATATGGCTACTGCTTTATATCGGTGGTAACGATATTTTTGATAGAGGCTTGAATAGTTGGGAAAAGAAAATAAAGTCTAATAATTCTTTAACACCACAGGCGCGAACAACTTTGCTAAAATGTATTCAATTTCTTATTAGTAATAAAGATACGCTTATCAGATTTAATCAAACAGCGTTCTACCTAAACGGAAAATACTATAATATTTCCAACAGGCTAACCAGAATTCAATATGTAAGGTTTTGTGATTCTAAACATGAATAGAATAATGAATGATTATTTCTAGGTTTTTCTACGGCACTGGATGGGCGATAAAAGTTCCACTAAAGCGCTCACTGTTCTTGGAAGAGTGTCACTTTTATACTTAATTTGCGCAATATTGCAGAAATTGTATGAAGAGCATTACCAGTCTTCTGCAGAAATTAGTTCAGAAATTTCCCAAGATAATTACAGTACCAATGAATGTCACTTGTGCGCCGAAATTAGAACAAATTCTAGTGTTCTAACATGTGGGCATATTTTCTGTTGGAAATGTATTTTCAACACGATTGCCCATGGGGCTAAATGCCCTACTTGCCGCGAAATCATACACCCTAGTCGCATAATATTGCTACAAAATTATTAAAATAAACTATAAATAGAAAATTAAGGATCTATTGTCAGTCTTTTAAATTATATTTTATTATTATAACGTTTTGAATAGAAATTTGGATTAGCTAGCAGGTTTAAATACACATTTACGTTGTTGAAATTATAAATTTTAATGGCGGTTGCTGTTCCGGAATCCCAAAACTTCCGTTCAACTTTAGAATTTGCAGAAATAATCAAATTACTGCTCAGTTTCTAATCGAATTTTTCTATCTCTTTATATTAAAAAATACTTTTTAAAAACAAGCTTTTATTTAATATTTTAGTTGTACTAAATGAAAATTATAATTTAATGCAAGGGCAGTGCTGAATGTTATCTATATAGGTGATTCTAATTGAATAAATCAATCGAGATCCTGTATAAAAGTACCTACTTATGAAGGTAGGAAAAAATAAATATTCATAGCCATACCTGATATGCTGAACATCAAATAATTTTAAAGGCTTGTAAAGCGCAAGAAATTTATTCAGTTTAAATTCCTCTTTTTCCCTATTTTATTTTTGCTACAGCATATTAGATATAGCCATAAGAATTAATTTTTTCAGTGATTATCATCACATCGTGCCTACATGAGTAGGCACTTTTATTTTATCCAGGATCTCGATCAATGTATTCGAATATATTTACCTAGATAAATAACATGCAGCACAGCCCTTGCATAAAACTATAATTTCCATTTTAGTACAACTCAAATATTAAATAATAGCTTGTTTTTAAAAAGTTTTTTGTAATTAATAATTTCGTTTTCAACTTCTTAGTTCTGTTTTAATCTGTGCTTTTTTAATAATGCATCATTATTGCAAGGTGTTTTGCTTATTAACTTCGAACTATCTAATTCTTCAATGAGGAGGTCTTCTAAAGATTTAACTCTGCTAAGGGCAACATAAACTTGCCCAGCGGCGAAAAGTTGGTGCTCCACACTCAACAGTGTAACGGTCCCCTATATTGAATTTTTTTTTCGTATTCTTCTCAGCAAATCCTTTCATTTGATACTCATATCATGATGATAGATAAGAAATTTTTTTCCGCCATCTTGGGGCGTCCGCCATATTGAATTTACTGTAACATTTCACCACGAAGGAGAATAATAGAGGAGCGGACACTTAGTTGAAAAACGTGAAGCCTAAAATGTAATGCGACAGCTGAGAGAGAAAAGCGAGAGCGGGCCCAGCTTTGCGTGCGTCATATGCAGAAATAAGATTATATTTCAATTATTTTGAATAGAATACAATTGCCAGATATATTTCTCATTTGCATTACGTTAAATACTACATGATTTATTAAATGGAGACAAAAATAAAAGAAAATTAGCATTTCTATTGATTAAAACCTGCAATGAATTAGTAAATTATGATGAAACATGTTTTATGAACGATTCTTTGGACGCAAGTTTTCTGATTATGAATTATAATAGGCACATAAATAATTTGATGAATTTTTATATTACAATGGGCGTGATAAAATTGAAAAAATATACACAAACAATTTCTTATTCACTAGAAAAAAGTTACAAATAGAAAATGCTGCTCTGCAAAATTTTTGGTTTGTTGAACATGAACGAAAAGTTTAACAAAAATATAATATACATCCACGATCTCACAGAAAGTAACAGTTTTTGACATAATTTCTGGTGTAAAAAAAAAGTTATTGAATTAAACTGCGCGATAAAAGTTTTACTACTTGACTCTATTCTATCAGTAAATACTTTAAACATAGTTTTTATTACTCATGCAGGATAAATACTATTTTGCACATATTTCTCCAGGCGGTAAATGGCTCTTTGGCTTTTGCGTGCGCCAAGTATAATTTACCGCCCGAAAAAAAAAAGCGCAAAATAATGTTTACCTGCATTCGTAATAAAAAATAGTATCGGCAACTCGTGCGGTGTTGTCAGTTGCCCACTTGAGCTCTCATGGGCAATCGAAAACTTATTGTACTTGTTGCACAATATACTATTATTAATTTTAATTTTCCGAAAGTAGCACAGGAGAAATAAAAAAACTATTCTAATATGCCACAGGGCTAACCAGAACACTTGCTTCGCTCACTTTTGACAATTGTATTCTCAATATCTTTTTTATATTGATGAAAAGTGGGAAAATTAATGCTGCAATTCTGTGTAAATCTATAAGTTTTATGAATTGATAAATTTATTGACAAGAAGTTTCCTTAAAGTTGAATTTTTCACTAAAGTCTAGGTTAGATGCGTTAAATAATTTGAAACATTGATATAACCTTTCAATTTCTAGCATAGAATTGTTAGTAGATCTGCTATTACGATATAATAAATAATTTCTATTCACTTTTACATCTCTAGACGACCATTCTTTTATAATATCCTTCTCTCTGAAATGTTTTTCACAAACGTAATCTGTAATTTCCAATGTTCTATTCTGTCGTGTTATGTTCTTGCGCCACTTATTCAATAAAATATCATTTTTGGGTACAGAAAAAAGACAATATTTCTCTTTACAAGTTCCGTACCTACTATTACAATTTGACACAAAACATTTTCTTCCTATTTTACAATATATTTCTACATGAAATACTAAATAGAGCGAAACTCGCCATTTACTTCCATACAAACATGGGCCCGCCTCAGTCTATCTCTCAGTTACCTTCTCTCTCTAACAATATTACATTTTTGGCTTCACTTTTGCAACACAGTTAAGACAGGGAATTGCACAGGCGTGCATTTCACTTTTCGTATTCTTCTCAGCAAACTCTTTCATTTGATACCCATATCATGGGGATGCATAAAAAATAACTAGTCCGCCATTTTTGGAAATCCGCCATATTGAATTTAGTATGACGTCACTTAGCTTACCAGGCATTGTCATTCAAACCAAACGTGTACTAACAAAGCAAGTTGAATAAGAGCTTGTAATAATTATGATCTAGTCATTTAGTGCATGCTGTAGGCTTGGTTGTAATTCGTGCATCGTTTGCACAATGTTGCTGGTTTCGGTCATTGCTCTAGTGCGGCTCCTTTACACATGCGCATATCTATCTTCCATAACCACACATATATATATATATATATATATATATATATATATATATATATATATATATATATATATATATATATATATATATATATATATATATGTAGAAAATTTCATATCCTATATTAAATTTCCATTTTCATGCAAGGTATAAAAATTAATTTCGTCATAAAATAAATATGAATGCGGTTAGGAAAGATAGCCGTGCGAGCGATGCTCGAATGGATCATCAGCGATACATTTCAGCATATATTTTCTTCCTATTAAATCAATAATGTACAGGATTATTTGTTAAAATTTGCATCTCGAATCATACAGTGTGAGATAATTATCTGGTCAATTGGAAGTTGGAGGTTCTCAGAACTCCAGTTCTATTTTTTTTTAAATTATATTGTAGTTATAAGAATCAATCTTGGTTTTAGTGTTGTCAAGTTTCCAAGATTTTATTCTGCTGTTATGATTTTTAAATATTAAAATTTTCAATTTTAGAATGGTAACAGTAATTACGACTCATATTTCAATAGAAAGATCATTTTGGGATAGAGTTGGCTATTTAATAAATTCAAAGTTATAGCACTTCGTTAGGTAGTGTCGTCTTCAAAGTATTAAATTTTATTTTTGAATATACAATTCTATAACCAAATAATCTTTTTACTGCAAATTCAATTTTGTTATCCATTCTGTGATCTTACTATATGTTACAAATTATGTTTTCAAAGTCAGCTCCAGTCAACAAACGATTGTGGACAGATTTTTGTATTCAATAGTTTATTTTGTGTAACATTTTTGATCATATATCTGTTGAACTGTTGAAACAATGGTCCTATACAGAATTGCAAGCTGATTCAATTCCCTTTTACTTTGAGTCTGTACATTTTTTCTCTATCTTATTGTTATTTCACTAATCTATAATATACTCTCTGTCGTACTCTTCACAAAAACTGAGAGTACCAGTTGCTTGACGACTGGTAACCGTACCCTACGGCGGATGAAATATAAATCTATCTATCAAGTGCACTATAAGTGTCTGCCACATCCGTATCGGGTATGTGACGTGAATGATATTTATTTATTTTTCTATTTTATTATCATATGAGAAATTTAAAGCTCTGCAACTTTTACTATAAACCTTTTGACTCTAAACTCAGTACTTTGGCAACTAGGAGACTCAAGGTCATCGAGAAAACTGAATATCTCGAAAAATATGCGTCCTACAAAAAAAATATTCAATATGAAAAGTAATATTTTGAAAGGGGACATCCGTCTGTGCTATAGCTTACAATATTACTAGGACATTATATATAAATTAAGGACATATCGAAGAGAATAAAAAATATCTTATAAAACTCATAAGTTTATAAAAATTTATTTAAAAAATGGTAGCATACAATAATACGTCTATTAAAATTTTAAACTGTTATTATTATGACATATGAACACACTGTAAAAATTCAAATAAATAATTTTGATACTTTTCAGTAAAATAGTTTTTTCTTTATTAGCGCCGTTTCACGCTTTGAAAAATCATAAAATTCCATACAGTACATTTGAAAGTTGTATTTGACCATTTGACGGGTATACATATTCCTAATGTGCCTACTTTTAACTGCTTTTTTTCATTTCTCATCGATCAACTAGAGAGTTCACAAAATGAAGGACAAAACGCCTATTTTAGAAAATAAATAAAGTTAGAGGACACTGCAATGAAATAAAGGACTGTCTTCTTGAATAAAGGAAGTATGGTCACTATAGTTATCCTACTAATCAAATAATTATATTTATATAGTACTAAATAAAGTTTGTACTTTAATCATTACTAACTGGACTATATTGAAATTTGTCACGTGTATTCCATCCCTAGTTCCTTCGTTATTGAAAGTATGAATTATGATTAATTTTTATTACTAATTAATTCCCAATCAGAATCAAACCATTGCAGTTATAATTGCTTCCTGGAAATTTATGAACGCTTTTCAATACAAATCAATTAATTGAGTCCGCAAATAATAAGGATTCAACAGTTGATTTCTCTTCCGAATTTTTTTGTAGTGTTGGAATTATTAGAAATGAAGAACTTTCAAATTGACTCCTTATTGAGATTCTGCAAAATATTTTAGTTTTAAGCGGATGAAAAAGAATAGATTTCAAGTTTCCCTCATTATCTCAATATTTATTGATTTTTCAAAATAAATTGGTATCATAAAAATATAACCTCATATATTGGACTGTAACCTGTAATAATTATTTAATCAAAATAAAATTTGTGACAAATATATAAATATGGGTTATCTTGATCTGAAAACTCATTCCGCTTTTATTGAAATTTATTGAGAAAGTTCAAAATGCTACAAGAACAGAATATAATTAAAATTGATGATCTTTAAATATTTTATACATCAATCTAAAGTGGTATACTTCAAACAAAACTATTATTTGTCATCAGAATTAAAACCATTTACTATTGTACTCTAGATATTATGTTTACTGAGTATTTCTGTCAAAAATGTTACTTTGTACATTCGTTGACTGGAATTTCTAATTTTTTCCAACGGTTTACTGAAAATTGAAGTACCAAAACTACATTTTATGATAATTACTCGACTATTGAGCTCTATAATAAAAAAGTGCTTTTGATGCGGAACAAGCATTTCACCTCTTGCCTTTTACTGGAACTTGGGTTTAATATTATAAATATAATATCTAAATCAATATATCTCATATCCATTCATATCACAGTACTCAATATTCATAAATGTAAGCTTGACGTCTGTTTGAATCTGACGTATAACGTGTGATGTTTGCATCTGACATTTGACACTGTTCAAAAGTAGTTCCATTTCTCATATATGAAATCCGTCATTGAAGGTTTAATTTCAAATAATATATTTTGTAGTTTAATATTCATAATTGTAAGCGTACCACCTGCCGTCTGGGGTTTGATGTCTAATGCTTGCGTTTGACGTCTGATGTTTACGCCTGACGTTACGTACCCCCAAAGCGCCTTAGAAGTCCCACTTCACAAAGATAAATCCCAATGCAGCATAAATAATATATTTTCTTGTATCAGATATTCATAATTCTAAGCTTACCGCCTACCATCTGGAGTTTAATGCTCATGACGCATCATAAAAATGCACAAAAATGAATCTCAACGGCATATCGATTCATAAATCTCAAAATACAAGAAAAATATTTTTGGGGAAACTTGTAATATTTTTTCATATCTATTCTGATAATTGTATTCAATTAAAAACAAATGAATCAAAAATAGTTAGTAATAAATTAATTTCTTCTGTTATATTGGCTACGTAAGGTAACGTAACAAATATTTTCTTTTTATTTGGATCTTGAACAGAATTTTTTTTTATGAATCGATATCTTACGTAGCCAATATAACAGATAAAATTGGAAGGCTTTTACATAAATATGACATTAAAACTTCATACACTTCCAGTTTAAAAATTCGAAATCTTATTGGTAATGTTAAAGACAGATTTCCTCTACAGTATCCAGGTATATACAAGATTCCTTGTCAATGTGACAAAGTATATATTGGACAAACCAAGAGGACTGTAGAAACAAGATTGAAAGAGCATTCTCGTCATATAAGATTGAACCATCCAGAAAAATCTACTGTAGCTGAGCATGCTATTCAAGAATTACATGGTATTGACTTCAAGAATACGAAGCTTCTGGCTAAAGAGAACAATTGGTTCAAGAGGCTTATAAGAGAAGCAATTGAAATTAAAAAATCACCGAATAATTTGAATTTGAATACTGGTTATGAATTTAATCGATCATGGCTACCAATCATTTGCTTATATTTTCAAGTTATTTGTATCTACGAATCTACTTGCAAGAGTTACTTTATCACCACCTCCTGAAGATCTGTGGATGGTTCAGTTATGCGCCAAACTAAAAAGAGTAGAGCCAGATTGACCTAGAACCACAAGGAGTTGACAATTTCCCTATTTAGACCTTCATTATTATCTCCTGAAGACCTGTGGATATTGAATCATCAATCACAGGCAGAGCTCTACGATCCTAGGAGTTAATATATTTTAAACCAATCTAGTTATTATTTGTACTTTTATTTTTATTTTTGTTGTCTCGACAATTTTGTTTATTTATATTTATTCTTTTCACTTGAAAAAGGCAGCACTTTGCTGTCGAAACGTTGTGTTTCTAATAAATTACAGAACTTTTTACCCAATAAAACATATTTATTTATAAAATGAGTTCTGAAAAGTTTTTTCCTTCATAGTTAGTAATGTTTATTGTTGAGTTTATCAATTCCATATATTATTTTATTTTGTACTTGCAATAAAATTTTATGTTCATTTATAGTTTTATTAATTTACCAGGAAGCAATATAAATATAATGATCTAATTTTGATCATAAATTACTGATAAATAATAAGTACCATAAAATCTATTTTTAATGTAATAAGGAATGGGAAATGATTTTTGTTGAGAAAGGCTTTATTTTAGTCTACAACCTGACACAAATTAAAGCTGCACATCTTCTTATTTATTCACCCTTCGTTAAAAGAAAAACCAGGCTGAAAATAAAAATCACATAGATGTAGCAATTAATTTAGGAACGTGGCCTGAAGTTAAAACCAAGTTCTTTCGTTTGTAGAAGTGCCACTTTGCCCATCATTTCAAATTTAGGGGTAGCTCTGTTTTAATAATATTTTTTTGCATTTCATTCTAAGAACAACCAGATTTATTCTTTATTTTTTCCTCTGCGAAATTGTAGATCAATCAAATTGCTCAGTCGCAAAGTTATAGAAATTTACTTAATTGGCCAAGAAAGCCTTACACGCCACATTGGCCTGCGCGAAATACGCGTGGCCAACTTTGTCTTTGGATTGGCGAAAGACTATTGAATCTTATGTAGGAGTTCAAGTAGTTATTTTGTTGAGAGATTCCAACTTGCCCCCGAGCAATGAAAAAAAGAATTCCTCACGATATTATCGAAAAACAAAAATATATTTTTTTGTTAATATATTCTACGTACGATCTTGATTCAATTATCATTTTGCAGAGAACAAAATATAGAATATACAGAGTGTCCCCAATTAATGTATCAATTTTCTTATTTTATTGATAGGTATTGAATATATGTTGTAGAATTTAAAAAGCGGATGGTAAGTTAATTTGGTAGGAGAATAAAGGAGACTGGTTTTAAGAAAAAACGTTATAATTTGGGAAAAACGACGTCGTTTCGGCCATTGTTTTTGGTCATTATCAAGTCAGCTAGGTGAACATTGGAGTGAAATTATAAAAAAGGAGTTAACCACCTTAATTAGTTACATAGTTTCAAAATAAAAGATTAAAAAACAACATCGTGGAGTCAAAGCTCCCACGAGTCAAAAATTTGCTTTGACTCTAGCTGACTTGATAATGACCAAAAACAATGGCCGAAACGTCGTCGTTTTTTCCAAATCATAACGTTTTTTCTTAAAGCCAGTCTCCTTTATTCTCCTACCAAATTTGATAGGTATTGAATCAAAATAGAGCTCAGACAAAAGTTACTTGAAGTCGAGGGGTACATCTGAAGATGACCTCTTCTCATACCTGAATCGATTTTTTATGGTTTTTTACATGCTAGCCTTCCATTTTTCAAATGTAATATCCCAATTTTCTTATCATAATTTTGTTCTACAAAAAAACGTCGTCATCCAAATACAAATACAGGATGTAACAGCGAAACAAGCTACCTCGAATTACTTCTATATTATTGAAAATACTATAAAATACTATGGGACAATTATGCATGAAATTATTTTTTTGAACCAGTGGTTCTCCAGCTACTAGTCAAAGTTACATTTTTTCAAATAAGATGCTATATATGTTTTGAGCTCATTGAAGTTATTCGGGATAGCTCGTTTCGCTGTTACACCATGTATATATACATTGAGATACGCAATAGATTTTTGAGCAGATAGAACATGTGTTAGAGAATTTATTTTGAAACAAATATTCATACTTGCCCAATCAATTACTATCGTCCTTTTTAAAGCCAAATGATGTGCAAATGCAGACAGTCTGTACAAGATGTACAGAAGGACTTAAAAAAATTGGGGTATTTATATAAAAAAGTGAAGGGAAACATGAAAAAAATCGTTTTAAAGTCAAGAGGAGATCAGCATCAGATGTCTCCCCCAACACAAGATAATTTTTGTTTACACTTTTCACCTATATAAACTCTTAAAGCCTCTGCCCAGAGCTTTTAAAATTCTATTTTGGATTTATAAGACAGGATAACCAGGTGTTCGTGATTTTACCCTCGCTTGAATATTCTTGAAGCAAAATCACAAGGAAAATTTTTAGAAGCATCAGATTGGGGATTTTGGTCGCTACAAATGAAAATTATCTTCTGCTGGAGTAGTGGGACGACGCGCTATGCTACAATTTACGCTCTACGCATGCTCATAGCGCATTTAAGGCCGTCACAGCTGCAAGTAATTGAACTAGGGTATCTAGACAGTGCACCTCCAAAAACAAGTAAATTGGTTGATTACTGTTCAATCTATATATAACTGAAATCACTGACATCTCTCGTTGTCCCTTCATTATAAAATGTTCATTATCCTATAAATGGGTCAATAATATATAAAGGAGTATTTAAATAATAAAAAGTAATCGGTTTGTAATTTATATCTCTGTTGACATAGAGAAACTTTTCTATGAAAAAAAAACAAATGTCTGCGATAACAAAAGAAGCAATTGGAGAATCAGAAATGACGTTGTCATGAGGGTTTTATCATACCTTTATCGAATTATAATCAAATGAACTTAGCTTCAGAAGCTTTTCCGTCAGAGGGCATGCGTTCAGAACACTGCGCCAATTGCACTCGTACCATCCAACTACATTGCGTTTTGTACTCGCCACAGATATCCGACTTGAAATTGAAACCAAATTATCTGTCTCTAAATGCAGGTTAATGTACCTGTCAAATACAGAAAATAACAAATGTAATCTGAAGATTTTTGTATCGTGGAATCTGAAATCAATTCTTAAATTTTGCAGTATTTCCAGATGAGAATTGCAGATAGTAGGATAGATACAAAAAGAAGTTACAAAATCATCCAACTTTCATGTTTTCTTTCGTTTAATGATTTGATAGTCGATTTCGACCATTTGTGACTTGATGAACTTTTTATATTGATTCATATGAATGAATGTAGAATATACCTAAATGAATTGTTTAGAATAAAGACAGATATTATGAAATAAGTGCGATACAGCGGATACGTTGGTTGAGTTTGAGTAAGTCAGCGCGCATTGCATGTTGTCTGAAGTACAAAGGCAAGTAAGGGTAGTGGGATAACAGGGCAGCTGATGGCAGGAAGACCAGGGGGTGAACAGTGGCAGAGACGGCAGCGTTGAGCAGAATGAGCGTATAGGGGAAGGGGGTTAGACGGGGTGATGGCAGCAAGAGCAGGGATGCTGCGCGTGCTCTTCTGCGCCTCCCTTCATTGATCCCGGGGAGAGAGATAGGTAACGAGGTCGAGTTGCGACATACGAATCAACTTGGTATCTTTGTCTGGACCAAATCTGCGAAACGCAGCATCCCCGTAGACGCGTGTGTGCTATACGCAACAAACGCGCGTCCATGTGCCGCGACGATCTCCCTGCCGTTGGCGCACGGCTAGTGGGCTCGCGGTAGCGCAGTGGCACTCGTTTCTGGTGCACGAGCCACGGTCTCGGATTCGCAAAAATGACTTTCAGTTTACGGATGTGCGAAGTAGGCACCAGAATGAATCGAACATGAAGTAACGGTCGTAAACAATACCGCCGGTAATCAAAAATAAAATAAATCTATTAAAATAAATATTCTAAAGTAAATAAAACGATTGCTCGCACGCGCTTCAAGCATCAAGCAACGCACAAAGACACAACGCATGCACAAATAACACCATCAGTTGTCGATGACAAGGAACTCGACTCTGTGAGGACAACAGCCACGGACACGACGACCAGCACATGTGTATGCATAAGTCTTCTGAAGCCGATGCCGATGACAAAGCACGGTACGTGTGAATGTGCGCCTGTGACGATAAACAAATCTTAACATAAAGTGAGCAAAAGCTAAATGATTCGACGTACATGTACGTTGCTAAATAAAAACTATGTTTATGTCATATAAATAAAATACTTAAACGAGGGAATGTTCCGATAATAAACAAAATACTAATTGAATATATTGTTTGCTTAGATAAAACAATCTAAATAAATTACTTACTAAGTAACCAAGGAGCAATAATTAATAAAGACTAAATAAATCAAAACTGGCCGGTAAATTGGAAAACGTACAAGAAAATAAAGAAGCCCACACACGACCGTAATTTGCAGTAAACGAGATCTGAATATCGATATCCGGGAACAAGCAAGAATCTAACGAGTGGCACCAATTAACCAACAGTCAATCAATCAGTCACACGCACACGAGTAAAGCGTGATACTCTCCGGCAGCGAGTCACGATTGCGCCACGTCACCACACGAGTACACATGCGGGGTTCGTCGGCACCCATGGACACTGGTGGCACAACCACGACCACGGCGACGATGACCTCGGCCATGAGCACCAGGCACCGACACCGAGCACTCACGTTCGCTATCCTCTTGCACGTCTGCCTGTCGCTTCCGAATGGTATGATTTCTGCCGTTACAATTTACAATTTACCATTTATCCACAGACATCAAGTATCAAGACGACGAGATGCGCGTTTCGCGATACTCGAATACACTTCGATATTCCGATACCGATACAGATACGAGGTTCGTTTGTCATCCGTGCATTCCCGTTCCTGATTCAGCGTTCAGGACGCGCTTGAACGACCCACAACATCATTCCTCATATCGGATCGGATTACCGTTTCCTTCCTGTATTGCTTGCATGCATAAATCATAGCCACGGTACACAGCACAAAGTACGAGAGCCGCGTGAACCTACCTCTTCCTAAGCTTACGTAGCTTATATTACATTTACAATGTTTGTTTAGTTTTTTCCTGGCTATTAATTCATGTCTTGTATTATTAGTATGATGAACGGCGAACGGAGTACATTGTTCCTCTATAAATTTGTGTACACATATATGTATGTGGACATAGGCAAAGAGCGATGATGCACGCTTATCATTAAGCTCCAGCGTGCTCACCGCTACCATTAAGTAATTCGCGCTCTGAAATATCTCTTGCTTTGCACATACATATATCCCATCAAGCTCAACGTTAACATACATGTTTTCGTCTTCGATATAACCCTCTTATATCATCCTATATTCACACTTCCCTTTGATCTTTTCTCGTATTCGACAATAAAAAGACAGCAAGTAGCCAAAGATACACCATTCACCAACTTACTATCAAGGGCCAATAGCGTTTATCAATTAACACAAGAAATAATAATATTAGCAGTTCGGTTCGGAGGCCGAGAGTCCGAGTACCGGAAGTGGAACGTGCGCCCAACTAAAGCACGGAATCCGGAACTTGCTAGCAGCATCGCTGTTGCTGCTACTGTAACCTACGTGACTAATTAACTTCCTTTATTGCAGTCCATTTGTTTTTACTTTACACTGAAACTTATAAACACGATTACGTTCCATAATGAGTAAAATTCCCTTCAAGTCCTTTGAAATAAACTGTCGGTGTTGCTGTGGCCTCGTTTCTGTCCCTGACAGGAGTTTCAGGTGATATACTATAATGTTAGTTAGTTGGTATCAAGCCTCTAACGTTAACGTCTTGCAGACTCGACACAATTGACGGATTAAGCAATTCATTTCGAACTTTAGCTCTAACTTAATTACGCTGTTCGACAGAAACCATACTCAATACAATTATCTTAAATTTTCTTCGCGAATACTGATGAACGCATCAAGTCAGTTGAATATATGTTGAAAGTGCCAGCGTTCCAGCGCCCAATGTTATATGAGAGTCGAGGGGAAGATTTCATTATAAGTTTAATGTGTACGTTAATGCGATCCACTTTAAGGAATTTCCGAGAACACGGAGCCCTTTTTGGCGCTCTTAAACTGACTCCTTAGGAACCGAATGAACACTGGGTGTTGGATATTACACTCTTATTAAACTACGGGTGCATGTTGCGTGCTCATAATTCTTCATTGTCCGTCATTAGACTATTGAACCGTTTTACCATCGCTTCAGGTCAAATGACAGTAATCGAATAATCCAAAACGTGTGCAGTGATATATTGTAATCAATTGAAAATGCTTGTTATGGTGCTCTCAATCGAAATAAAAAAAAAAACGAGGCTACGTTCAAGAAAATAATGTGACTCAACCGCGAAATTTACGTCTGCTTTGACACTGTTTTCTATTTAATCAAATGCTGCGCGCCAGTTTGCAGGCATCATTGAAATAATATACATGTGTTTCAATTGTTCCCCAGCGAGTTTAATAATTTCAGTGAAACGCACACTTGGCATCTTTGGCATTTCTGTGTACTAAACAAGAATGCAAATGGCGCAAATGTTACAAATGGTACATGTTGATTAAATGAACGATTAATTTTCACTCGTCATGTTTTCCAATTCATACGAACCTGGAAATTAATATTGTGCTTTCAGTGATATCCAGATAACTCATGAGAACAAAAAACATGAATCCGTCATTCGGAGATATTTCGGGACCGAATCTCGGCATTCTACACAGAAATCACTATAAATATTCCTGGAGTTTGAGGTTCTTAAATTTTGTTCTAGCTCCACTCATCACTGACAAAGACTGTATTTCAAAATTCGCAAACTGTCATGAGTCACTTTACTTCTTCAGAATTGTTTGCCACTTGTTTTTACGAGACAGGATGTACAACTATTTGTGAAGGTCTTTCTTCGCTTCCAAGTTGCAACAAAAACATGTTTACTCTAAGAAAAATATGTAGTACTGCTGGATAGCTGAGAGCTAATAATATGACTATCAGCTTCATTTTCTCGATCATATATACAGATGATGTTCTTGTTTTAGGTGAATGTGGGAAACAATTGAAAAGAATAATTGATTGAAGGATACGAATCTTATTTTTATTTGGTGTTTGGGAAGAATGTTTGGTAAAGACTGATTGCAACTTTTTTGTGGATGGTATGGAACTTGAAACAAGCAAATGAGTTAATATATCTGGATAGCGCAATGTTCAGTGATGGGACAATTGACAAGAGGATTGGAAGTGCTGTAGGGACGTTTCAAGTCATGCATGAGTGTTTATAATGGAGTACTTTAACCTGCTCATTGATGTATGGTAATGAATGTTAGCCGTGGCTACAGAAGTATATACAGGAAGTGTCTACAGTGAAAACGGTACCGGCTTAAAACACTTTAGGGCCCCTAGGCACATTATTTAATGAGGACCCTGAGCTGATGGGAATATATAAAATACTTGAGAAGCCTCCAAAAACGAGAGCCCATAGGCACATGTCTAATGTTCCTAATGGATAATTTGTTACTGTGTGGTAATGAGTTTTTGATTGAAAGCGGAATAATGTATGAAAAATATTGTTGAAAGAGTCATGACGCTTTCGAAGTGTTTCCTCACACATGGTTGAAGTGGATACTTCTTATGATGAATTAATCAAGAATGTAAAAGAACTAGTGCAAAAAAACGTTGATCTAAACGATGTACGAAAATGCTACAAGAGACTAACGCTTTGCACTTCGCAATCAACGCATCCAGAGTCGCAGAAGTAGTATTTACTTTAAAAATCTACGGGTGAATATGATTATTGAATGATAACGTGAAAGAGTGTTTTTGAGTCGGCGAAATGAACGAGCTTGTATAAATGGGATTATGAATGAGGTGTGTTTTGGTAGTGGTGTCAGGCGAAGAATGATTGCTAGTCAAATATAAGTGATAATTCAAAATGTATATCTGTAAATTAATTATCTGCCACATTATTTTCGGTACAGTGATGCTTTAATTCATCTGACAATATCAATAAAGAATAACCAATAATAAATTTTACATATGTGTACTCTGCTGTGATAATTGTAATTTATTATCTAGCATTATAAAAAAACTATGATAGCCGAGAATTATCAAAAAAACAATTTGAGTTTGGTGAGACTGTAGACTGTTAATTAATTATTCAATTTTTTTATACGGATCATCTATTGAAACAAAATAAACTTCTGAAATAGTGTGCTTATAAAATGCTTTTTGCTGGCTGAATTTCGCCACCCTAAACCTTCTGATTCGAACGTTCTTGGGTGACGAACGTCACCAGCCTAGCATTAATTACCGGTTAGTACCGATAGCCTGAATCCCGAAAGAGAAAAGCAATAAGCTCATTCAAGCATGAATTCACTTAAGAAGATACTATCATTTTTCAAGATCCAGCCAGCTTTATTTTCTTCTTTATTAATATTTCACGACGTCTCTTGCATTTTTTCAAACAGATATTCCGTTCTGAAAGTTTATTATTCGTGTCATTTACATGCAGTTTTCGACAGGGATTTGGGGAGAAAATCCAGGAAAAATTACAAAGAAACTCAGAATTGAATTCAACGTTACTATCTGCCAGCCAACCGATTCGGTTTCAGGAGCATTGCTAAACCGAATATCTTTCTTAACACCAGCAGATGAGAAAGCAGAATAACAAAAACAAAAAATGAAAAGAAAGCAGCTTAATTCTTACAATAAAATCAGCATGGTGAAATATCACTAGGAATTAATGGTGTTGTATGGTAAATCCCTCAAAATCTTAAACAGAAAATAGGACTTGCCGCGTACACTGATCTGAATTAATAAGTTATTTGAATTATTGTTAGAATTTAGTCAAATACGAATTGAACTCGCGCATTACGTAATAAATCGATATCAACTAGAAATATTGTTACATTATGAACACTGAAAATATACTCATATAAAAATATCGTTAGTAAATCAAGTGAGCACCTTACGTAGTTAGAAATCTGCAAGGACCAAAATTTTCAGGTCTGGCCACCTCAACCCCAACTTTTTAGCGCATTTTTGCAAAAAAAATATGCTACTATATTCACTTTGGCTGTCTGGCTGGCTGGCGTGACGCAGAGCTCTCAGCAACTACAGCACTTACAGACTTGAAACTGGTACTAAATGAAAGTTGTTGTTCCGTAGGCTTGCACAAGCTGCTTGATTTTTTTATACATACACCCAGTTTTTGATGAAAAATTAAATGAAAATTCAAAAGGTAATTATACTGCTGAGTAATTGAATTCTATACCTTTAATTACTAAAGTCTGAAAGATCTTTTTGAGTTTGTAAGTGTACAAGCTATGTATAAAATAGTCACAATTTGAAACTGATACTAAATGAAAGCTGCTGCTTCTAAGGTTTGTCCAAACTGCTTGATATCAAGTTCAGTGATTATTGGAGATCAAAATCTGTGATATCTCTGAATTAACAAACATTCAGGAACTGCCAAAAGTGCACTTTGATCATAAAAATGTTTCTATAATTTTTACTTGCACAAAGTACAAGGAAGTATTGTGAAACCGACAAAATTCACATATCGAGATTATGATGAAAATATCCGTTTTTAGCATGCCTGAATCCATTTTGACTATTTTTGGCTTGATGTCGATACGTATGTTCGTGCGTACGTAACTCGCAAATCTCAAAACTGGTTGAACGTATAATGTTGAAATTTTGTATTTAAGACTGGTATAGGGTCTAGTTGTGCACCTAGCATTATCGTCTGTACCGGAAGTGCACTTTACTTGAAACTTTTTTCGAATTTTTCTAATAAATCCAGAATAATCAACCGTAGGATGTTGAAATTCAGTATTTGAACTTGATGTTGTATCAGAATGGTTATCTGCTATTCTTGTAAGAATCGGCCAGGCCAAAAGTGCACTTTACTTGAAATTTTTTTTGAATTTTTTGCATAAATATAGAATGATCCGCCATAGCATATTGAAATTTCGTATAAAGAACTTCTATAACATCTTATTGTACATCTTGCATTATTAATGCGATCGGCTTAACCGGAAGTGCACTTTACTTTGAACTTTTTTTAAATTGTCCGCTTAAATTTAGAATGATCAGCTATAGGATACTGAAATTCAGCATTTGAAATTGCTGTAGCATCTAAATAGTCATCTTCTATTTTTGTAACAATCGGCTGAGCCGGAAGTGCACTTTATATGACAGACTTTTTGAATTTTCCGCATAAATTCTAAGCAATCAGTAGTAGAATATTTAAATTTTGTATTGGACACTTTTATAATATCTAGTTGTACACCTTGCATTATGATTGCTATCGACTGAGCCAGAAGAGCACTTTATTCAAAACATTTTTTGAATTTTCCGCATAAATCCAAAATGATTGAACGTAGATTGTTAGACTTAGGTATTTAGGACGATTATACCGTCTAGATGCTCATATCCTATTTTTATTGAGATCCACCGAGCCGGAAGTGCACTTTACTTGACACTCTTTTGGAACTTTTCGCATAAATTCGAAACGATTAGGTGTAGAATATTGAAATTTGGTATTTCAGTCTGCTGTAGCATCTGAATGATTGCCTACTATTCTCATAACAATAGACTAAACCGGAAGTGCACTTCAGTGGGAATTTATTCTTTAATTTTGCGCATAAATTCAGATCTGTTGGTAATCGGGGAATTTTGGAAATCAGTATTTAGGAATGTTTTAGTATAAGAATAATGGCCTACTGTTTCCTTAGCAACCGACTTGGCTGAAAACGTATTTTACCTGACAGATTGTTAGAATCTCTTGGGTAAATCCAAAACGATTAACTGTGGAACGATGAGATTTTGTGTTTGATTATATATATACAATGATGTACAAGTAAGTCACGTGATGTTCACGTCAGATTTTTTTAAACTCAGTTCATACAAGCTCGTCATCTAAACGCTCTTCAGGCCCGATCCATTATTGCGAATGAAAATAAGGGCCGGTCCAGTCTGGAAAACTTGAAGGTTCAGTTCAGCCCGACCCATACAGTCCTATGTAGCCATACGTCAATTTTTGGGAAGATATGAATAAACTTTCCTGTTTTCTCGACTAATGGCCTGCATAAGTAGTTTATAGTAATTCCAGTCCGCACGAGCGCGTGACGAAATCAATGTCCTTCCACCGTTGAGCATATATAAACCAGTCCACCTGAAGTCTGCTTAAAAGAAAAAATATTGGCTCGTACTCAGTTTGTGAACCGAGTAGCTCGTCTGAGCTAAACCAGGCCTTGCAGTGTTCTATTCCAAAGGAGTTAATCATGCAATTTTCAACAAAAATTTGAAGAGATTGAAAAGTAGTACTGTTTTCTACAGAAAGATTCTCTTCTTTAAACGAGCAATATTGCTCGAAAATTACCCGAGTTATGATAATTTCTATGGTCGAAACTTGAGGCTGGCGCGCTTGTCGATGATAGAGCCTACACAATCATGCGATGTGTCCAATGATTTCACTTTAAAATCAATAGTTAGCACTTTGAGTGCTCGCTTCTATATAATATTTTTGTATTTTATTTCTTATTATATTTTTTTTTAGACTTCTTATAAATTGTAATCCACAATCGCATGACCAAATAAATATTATTATTATTAATAATATTTGTTGGTCTCTTGTTCGGATACTGAATTTGATAACACTTGTTGGGGTTGTTTTTAAAATAACAACGGTGACAGTGATTCACAGAAAAATTGGGCCCCGTAGGGCCAGTACAACAGACACCTGTAGGCGATGTTTCTCAAAAAAATGACGGGGATAGTGATTCACAAAAAAACCACAATCATCTCTTTGTGATATTTTGTAAAGTGATGACAGTAAGAGGGATTATTGACAAAAAATAATTGGGCTCTGCAGGGACAATGCTGAGCGCCCCAGATAATGATAGTGATTTACATTGAGCCCCGCAGGCGCCTGTTAGGGATGTTTTTTGAAATAAAAACGGTGACAATGAATGAAAAAAAAATTGTTCACGCTTCTGGTATTCATTTTAGAGTAGAACTATGCGTTTTAATGTTCAAATTATCTTTTTATATGTTTGCAGTGTTGAAATTATATATGTTTATTTTTGTAATCTTTACAACTAAACATTTAGCGTCAACGATGGAATAGATTATTGAAATGTGGAAAATTGGAACAAATAATATTTCTGGTTTTATCAAATTTGGTAAAGTGGTCAAATATGAAATTTGGAGAGACTAAAGAAATAAAATATCAATTGTCTGTTTGTGTTTTTTATGATTCAGTATTCCTGTTCCTGATTCAGTATTATTTCCTCTGTAGTCAACGGTTTTTAATATCAAATAATAGTTAATGCACAATATAGAAGAAACCAGCGTATTAAAAATTGAGGTGACTATAATTCAAATTCAAACTATCTTGAATCTTGCAAATATCTAAGAACTACAGGTGATATAGATTAATTTCTTGTTCTGAATAGTCTTCGGAATTGTCTTGTGCTACTTCGGGGACTACTTTTAACATCCGGAAGCTTAAAAATCGCATGTAAGTGTGCAAAAATCTACTTGGAGATCACAAGTTGTAGTTTTGAGAGCTTTGAAATCAGTAGCAGTCCTAAGTTACTCCCACATGATCACCAATTTTTTTGCAAACCTCATTTTGGCACAATCAAGTAAGCTACTGTTTGGAGTCAGGTTGAGAATGTATCTATATACATAAAGAAGAAGAAAAAATTAGTATCCGCATAAAAATGACAACGTTTCACATAGCGTACTCGAAATCAAGAGTAAGATATGGAGAGGGGCAGTAATAGTATATTCAGAGATATCTTTGTATGAATTGACGCCACTTACAGCAGTAGTTCGAGTTTGCTGTTGGTCTTAAACTCCTAAATCTACATCTAGTGTTCTCCACAAGAATTTTCGCGTAGTTACATGCGAATCAGAGAATTCCAGAAGTTGAAATTAGCCTCCGAAGGAGTTAGATGACAGTTTCAAAGACGATTCAGAACAAAAAAAGGCCACTATTAGCTGTAGTTCAGATGTAGGACGACACGAGCTTCAATCAGTTCCTTTCATTATTCTTTTACTTCTAGGTTGGTTAATGATCTGATTTTCAGTGTAACGCTATTGCACATTCTTTGCATCAAAAATCGTTCAGCATTCTCAAAGCTGAATGTTCTCTCCAAATTTTAATTTGACAACTAAACTTCGTTTATTGGAACCAAAAGAGCTATTTGTTGCAATTTTCTACATCTCAATAGTCTGTTCCACCATTCCAAAAATTACAGAAGCAATAATATGCCCAGAAAACTGAAACATTCCAGGGTGCCCTTTTTCTTGTTTACGTGCAGACAAACATGATCTACAAATCTTTTCAAATTGTTTCATTCGTTTTAAATAGAATTGGTTGTGACTGACGGATGAACAGATTGATGTACGAGTCACGCTATAAACGATTCCGCTTATTTCTCCTTAGGTATCAGAAAGCAGAGCCCTAATATACTACCTGACGAAAGGAAATAAATTGGTCTTCTTCTGACTCATAAGTGTTAAAGAAAACAGAAGGATCAAATCTTTCTTCTTTGTTATTTTCACTGCGACCCAAGAACTATATTTATTGATTTTGGCTTCAGTTTCGTTCAATATTCAATTGAACTAAATAAATTGACTTGAAGTTATATGTGTAAAATTTTTGCTGATATGAGTTTGCTTCCTGTCTATTTCATTCCAAAGAAATCTGTAATCCTCAACAAAAATTCAATATTGTTGTTTTAGTTCTTTCAATTTATCGAACTGTCTCTCCGGACCGAATAGTTTTATACGGGCTGTGAAAAAGTTATGGGACATTATTGTTTGATGTCCTTGTAACAAATCTAGATTCAGTGTGTCATAAAATTTAAACGCAATTATTTATTTAGAAACAATGCTGTAAATTATTAAACGCATTCACTGCGACAGAAAAAGCCTACATTGAATTTTCATGTTACATGAATGAAAAATTATACACGGTTGCACTGAAACTGCAACAGTACGCGCGACATACATGTATATAATTATCGAGTTTTGGATGCAGCTTGGAATATGTTTTTTATTAAAAATACTGTGTTCAAAAACAAGCAATAGAGCATTTTTTCGTATGACAAATTAGTTGCGTTATATCCAGAACATTTCGACACATTTTAATTTCAGTTCGCTGAATGCAACCAGAATCCACTATAGAGCTGCAGCTAATGCTTTATGAAATTTGTTGTAGATTCAATGCACAACCTAACAGAAAAGTAGCTATGGGAGTTTTTGTATCTAGTAGCAAATTAACTATTAACACAAACGTATGAACATGTACAGTGTTTTCTACTCCATGCTCGCCATTAGGAATTACAAGAAAAGTTTCATACATTGAAAATTACATTATAGACATACTAAAAGCTTTTGCATGTCTATGAACCTATTAATAATCTTGTTTAGTTTTTGGTTATTTTATTTATAGTGAATATCTAGACACAAGTTCTGAATCAGGTGCACACTGCATGTCTATTTGCATTATGTATAACGAGCACTATTTTCCATAGCTACAATCTTCTTCCTTATAAAGCTAGAAACATGAATCTTAAATCTTCATTGCCTGAGAAGAATTTCATAAAAGATATGAATGAGTAAAATATATATGCACAGCTCACAAAATATTATAAGGAATTTATATAGACTACTAAAATAGAAAGTGTTACAACTTTTCCTCAAATTATCAGTTTTTTATGCTTAACGCTTTCAGATTTGGTAATCTGGAGGAATTTAATGAACAATTAAAAATTCAAAACCTGAATTTTTCACAAAAATTTAAATGAAGAAATTGGTTCAATACTATCATCCTAAATTGGGCGGAACTGTAGACACGTGTTTCGTCCTCTATAGTTGCCGCCTGATTTAGAATTCTAAAGAATTTTTTGGGAAGCATTCAGGTTTTTAGCTTCTATTTCATGTACGCTTTCAAAGGTCGCTTTATAGTATATCTTCTTCAAATTTTTTGTGAGATTAGTACATTTATGAAAGACGTCATTATTGAATATTTTTTAAAAGTATTTTTTGTAACGCTAACATTCTTGATGCCTACAACGTATTAAATTTATAATGTCACATACCTAACTGTATTTAACTGTATAATCTTTTTTATTTAATATCCGGAAAATGATCCGTCATCTTGGGGTGTCAACCATATCAAATTTACAATGACGTTACATAACCTATATCGCGAATTGACCTAACTTACGCATACATACAAAGTTTCACAGCTTCAGTTTGCCAAGAAGCCACCGAAATATAATTATAAAAAAATAATTAAACCTACTTGCTAATTCAAATCTTCATTTGGCAAGTTCTTCACGTTCAATTCAAAACATAAAAACTGGAAATTTATCACTTAAATGTTTCATGCATTTTTAGTTTAACAAATCTCATCAGAAAAAATACAAACAGTATTTTTTGGAGCAGAACTTAGTTCTCAATTAGATTGTTACATCCTAAATCGGATATCAAGAAGATCTTTTTGCTTGATGGAGGGAAAAGTTTATTGTGAATATGAAGAATGTTGAATTATATGATAAATAAAACATTAATTAATAAATTCAGTCAATTGTATAATTTTTCTCTTTTCTAATAAAAAATAATGGAAGATGCTGACTAAGTGCTCAATCTACTAATGGAAGGACACGAGACACACTTTCAAATCTGAAGAAACTAGTATAATCCACAATGAAATCAACTCATCTAAAAGACTTGCACTGGAAATGTTTTATATAAATAAGGACAAACACAATATAAATGAGAAGAATTTTTTTGGCGATGCGTGCACGCACGATTTTTAGCACGCATATAGTCAGCATGCTCAATAGTAGTCGGTTGTGCTGAAAAAATACTGGCATTCAGTCAGCATCTTCCATAGGAGCCGATTGTGGCAATTTAACGAATGCGAACTACTTTTCTCGTTTCTGTGCTGAGTCAGACTTGATTCAAGATAAAAACGACTTTTGACTTGGTCAATGGATCGAAACGTCAAAGTTTTAAATAAATATACAGAATTTAAAGTCAAAAGTCGTTTTTACTAAATAAAATTCTGAAAAATGTATAGATTATTGATTCAAGATCTCAGTTATTTTTTTGGTTGAGCAAATTAACAGCTTAACAATAGCTTGATTTTTATTTGTATCACCGTTTCTGGGTAAGATTTTGTTTGAAGAAAATAGATAAAACATTTTGAGATACATGATGCAGCAATTGTTCCGATTATTTGTGTATTTAACGCCTTGGAACATATAACTTGATTTATAAACGTCCAATATTACTCCCCTGTTGGAAATGAGAACCGAGGGAATTGGCGACCTACGCTTTCGTTTCTTAGAAGCCACATATCCAATCCACGATAACTGTAGGGTAGTAAGTGACCCTTGTTACAGTTCAATGTCAATTCAATAAATTCATCAATAGCTATTCATAAAAATATGCAGCATAATGCATTAAAATATCAGAATTGCGACACAGGGTTGTCAATATTTGCATGTATTTTCAAAGCAGCGTAGGCGCTTCTAACATAGATTAGTCGATTAGGAGGACTAACATTTTGATCAAAGTGCAAACTATATCTAATTTCAACATGTCAATTCTAAGATAGATTAGGGAGGTTAATTTATTGCATTATATTGTAATATGTTATTATATATAATTGTGAACCAGTAAATATCCAAGGCCCAATTTAAGTACCACCGACTGACCCCTAGTGGACCTCTGTTTTTAATTAATTGTGAACGATTGAGTATTACTAATTTTCCAGTTGTGTCACCATTGAGACTTTTGATCAGCACATCAACATCTATTGACTTCCAAAATTTAGATCCAATTCATCGATGTCCAAAATTTTTAGGTTCCGTGCGGAGTCCTTTAAATACGTTTGAAACCCTGAAGATCTTTTGTGTCAGCTATATATTTGATTTATTACGGCACCTATGTATTTAGAAAAAGATATGAAGCTCACTGATTAAAATTCGAATATTTTGAGCTTCTCAATCAACACAATATGCAAAAATTTCCCGTTTTATTAATTCAACTGAGTATAAAGGCAAAATTTATTGTGTCATCCGTTGAACGCAAACTATATAATATCTGAATAAGTGGCTCCTCATCAGTATTCAAATAAATAATTGAGTAAACTTTGTAGTTAATTTTAATTAAAACGGAACATTTGTTTTAAAATGTGCAAGTGCTATGGAAATGAAAACAGGCAAACAATAATGCAGAAAGTTTTCCACGTTTTCAAACTTTCGAAGCTTATGTTTCTATACTAAAATGGAAATCTAATAATTTTGGTTGATACCTGAGGTGCAAGCCTCTAAGGCAAATACAACACCTCTTATAATTTGCCTCATGCTCAACAAAGCAAATTGTGAAAATCGATATAATAATTAGTTTATCCAAGCTCGTATATCATACGGCTCCTATTTTTTGTTGTTAAATCAATGTTATGAGCAGTAAAATGTTTAGTACTGCTGTACGACATTCCTCGTTCTTTCAAGTTTATTAGTAACATTACGCTAATATTATCTCTTTCTGGGGTAACCCTGCCTCAGCGCTGAACTGCTGCGTTGCGGCACAATAAAAAGCTAGGAAAAGTACAGTGAAAAAATGATTGAACAGTCAGCGTCTTTCCACATATGCGACAGGCACACATGAAATAAAGTTAGTACTGTAGTTTTTTTACAATTTTTTTTACAGTGTCATATATTCGTGTTATTGATCCTAATCTGGTTTCTGTTGGCTGTCGACAACATCGAAACGAGGCAGCGTTGAAGGTATCTATTTGGAAAACTAGGTCTTCTGTTGGAAGTACAGCGAGTTGCGCCAACTTCCAATAGAGTATGAACGAGTGTCATTCAAGAGTGCGTGCATCGAGCACGTTATGCAATAAAAAGACACAGAAAAACTTGGACTGACAAAGGTTAACACGCTATGTGATAAAGTGATCAAGTTTCTCATTTCTACATCTAGCTCTTCAAGTTGCACCATGTTGGCTTTTTGCGCATTGGACCCTCTGCTTACGACCATTCATTTCACATTAACTTTGAGATCTTTCTTTAAATCCTCGTTCGAGGCACTTATAAATGGAACATCATTGCTATCAATAGCGCTGCAGCAATAGGAACAAGAAGGGAAAAGAGAGCATTTCACTGATTCAGACTATTTGCTCAAAATGAAAACTTTTTGCTTGTTCATACCTATTCACTCTCATCTCATTACTGAGACACGGTATTGAATTGGCATACTGTAATGAACCTTTGCTACGTGTGCTGCTCCTTAGCTTTTGCTCATACTTCATAAAAGACGCAAGCTAAGACTCAGTACGGTTTCTCAATTACATCGGATTTTGCTTGCAGAAGCTGCTACCTACGACCAAACTTATTTAGCGGAGTAAATTTTATTCCTATTAACTTCTTCCGCATCAAGGATTAAACAAACTTCCCTGAAAATTATATTCATTTGAACAAACAATTGAAGTAATTATCCAGCATGGTTCTCTGAAACATTATTAATATCAAACGTTTATTAGCATTTCTCGGCCGAGCAAATAAGCCAAGTCAAGTCAACGGAGGTAATAAATTTTTGCGTGGTACTCAAATTTTCATTTTCCACTAGACTCAGCGTCATATGACGCCTCCTGTTGACATCTAATTAAAATCTATTTTTAAAGCAAATGTCCTGCTATGGATATAATCATGGAATAGAGTAGACGCTTTTGTAAGACGAAAAATAAACTAAGAGAATCGTAGTGTATTATAAACTCAGATTTTAAGGGTCCATTTATAATCATGAATTGTGCAAATGCTATCATACTGTATAACATAGATAATGTCTAGATTGAAACTTTGCACCCGTTGCTCGATCATTCCAGTGTCTATAAATTCAGTGGAACATTTTATTAAAACTGATGATAAATTTTATACCATCAACATGATGAAAACGATCATATTATACATACATAAGTTATTTTTTGTAATATATCTGAATTTGAGTTTATATAAGCTTGAAAAGAGAAACTCAAGATTCAACCAAATTCATACAATAAACTCATAATCTTAGCACATGAATAATTTGAGTGTTGGATTGTTTGTCTATCACGCTTGGACATATTGACCTTGCACGAGAATAGTTCCTCTCAATTCTAATTAAAAATAACTGAATCAAGTCTAATCTCATTAACAATGATAGAAGATGCTACACTCCAGAAACTATTTGAATTCTATAACTACATACATCTGGTCATACAATGTTTATCCCAAACAGTGGTAAGAAGTGTGAACCATCTCAATTCCGAACCCAGATAAAGATTCATCGAGCCCACTTAACCACAGGCTGATATCACTGTCAAACACTGAGTGAATTACTACAGAAAATAGTGAACAAAAGACTTATCTTGCTCGTGGAGTCAATTAAAATACTGAGAAACATTCAATCTGGATTTAGATAAAACAGGTCAACTAACAATCAAGTACAACTATAAGAAGATATAAAACAAGCATTTCCCAACAAATAATACCTTACAAAAGTATTCTTAGACATAGTAAGGCATATTATATAGCATGGAAACGATATATCATAGATACATTAGTTGAATAAAACATAAATCAACTGTACATTTGGAGTAAAAACACAAGATGAAAATACTAATGGTAACATTATTCCCAAAATAAATGAACGAAATTACAGAATAAATATCAAAGGCATTTGAAACAGCAATCTTTGCAGACGATGTGGTAATCTTCCAAAGAAATTCAAACTGCAGAAAATTGGCCTTCTAAAACAGGATTAATTTTTTAACCAACAAAACCAAAAATAAGAACAGTTCATTTTTGCCTATTGATAAAGTATAATAGAAGCCTAAAGCAAAGATGAACAGAACGAGTATCGAAAATATCAACAACATCAAGTTTCTTGGAGTCACGTTTGACAAGAAATTGATATGGAAAGACCGCATAGCTAGAATAATAAGAGAAAATATTTGACGCCTCAATATTCTTGAAGTAAAAGAAAGGTAAAAATGAGAAGCTTGCAAAAATTTCCTGGTAACATATACAAAGCAGAATTATTACCCAAAATTGAATATTGATACATCGCAAAATTCAGTTCAGGAAACATGTCTTGGAATAAACCTAGTAGATTCTAGAACAAGTCTAACAACAAGCATTCTGTATGAAGTAAATGGAATTACTCTCACTCTTCGAGGTAGCCTAAATATTCTTAAATACATAACCAACCTAGCAAAAATCCCAGACATATCTACACAAACATGCTCATCATCTACAACAGAAAATTACACACTTCAAACTAAACTCTCCTAGAAAAAATCATAAACGACTACTAGACAAAGCAAATCTGAAAATCCAGTCTATTGAAATTCAAAGTGAACTTGACATCGCTCCATCAGAATACCCCAAACCGTCTTCTACTTTGAGCTCTACCGAAAAATATAAACAACAAGAGCATAAATACAAGTTATCCTCACTGACGGATAGGGGATGAACATCAAAGTCAGCATGGAAGATAGAAAAAATACCATCTACTAAACAACTGCAGCAACTTCTTCGCAAGAACTATAGCCTTTTACAAGCACAAATGTTCATGAACAGAAATATCCAACCTGGGAAATACGTCATTTTTAGACGCACAATACAAGAAATCACAGAGCTATACAACAAAACCAACAATTATAAAAATTTAAGAAGTCATACATAAAAGGACAAATAAGAAAAACAACAAAATTGTGATAATGTGTAAACTAGCATACATAAGAATAAGTGGTAACAAAAACGCAGACCAAAAAACCAAAAATACAACTGAAGGAAAAAAAATCGACTGTGAGAGCAGCACAAAGCAAGACTTCTACGCACAAATCAGAATAATAACAGAAACACAATGAGAAAAGAAATTGTAAATAACAACAAACAATAAAATGAGTAAGATAAAAGAAGACATAACACTATGGATCATATAAGAGGAAATCATCTTAAGATTGAGAATAGGGCAAACACTAATCACACACAAGCACATATTTGATAAAGAAACTCTACTATATGCAACATACAACTATCAGTAAGTTATATAATAGCCGAATGCAGAAAATACTTTAATCAAAGACAACAGCTGAACGTATCAAACACATCAAAAAAAGCCATCGGAAATAATTCAGAATTAACACAGAAAACAATTGAATTCATTCACGCTATCGATTTATACAAACGAATATAAATTCACACAAAAATAAACCTCACTTACCTACTTACAATATTATATATATATATATATATATATATATATATATATATATATATATATATATATATATATATATATATATATATATATATATACATATATATATATATATATATATATATATATATATATATATATATATATATATATATATATATATATATATATATATATATATATATATATATATATATATATATAGGAAACTTTGTTCCTCAGTAACATCTACTACATTACAAATAAATAAATTGATAAAATGTTCCAGAAAACCAAAGGTCAGCAGTACATCTTATGCATTGGCAGAAATTTTAATTCAATACACTTTTGCCCAATTTGTATAGCCTTGACTAAAGCCCAATGTGAAGTTTTTCATTGTGCGCGAATCTGAAGACGTCAGTTGAGATTAAAATTTTTTTGCATTGTTATAAATTCACATTTAGTTCCTAAAATAGAGAAACAACTGGAATTCAGCAGGAGAATATCTTCGAGCAAAAAATGTCGAAAAAATTCGATACTCTTACAGTCTGTGTCGTAGTGAAACTGCAGAGCAGCAATACAAAATTTCAGCTCTGCAAACACTTCCAGCTGAATTGTGTCCTGCTATCCGCCAAACCGAGCTCCGTCATCCGCAGGAAAGAGTTTTTTGCGGTATGGATTTTGCTCTAATATGGAAAGAATCGGCTTCGTACATATTAAAATGTCGTAGAATATTTCATTCTCTTGCACTATTTTTAATCTTTATTCTGAGAAAGCAAAAATCAGCTGTCAATAAAACTGTAGTTAATATCGTATGGAATTAAGCGATTCAAAAAGAAATTTACAGGAATATGAGACAGAGAAATTCTGTTTCATTGTTTTTGATAACTTATTATGCATTGAATATTGTTTTTACAATAGATCTATCAAGAGTGACTTTTTCCCAAATGCTACAATGAATCAGTTGTAGAATGAGAAGGGATTTGATAATCACACAAGGCATAGACAAATTGAAATATTATATTTGCAATTTTTCCTAACGAAGATGAAACTGTGTCATTGAAACCTTTTAAATTATATTAAACAACTCTCAAATATTTTCACAATACCAAGATGATTAATTGGGAATATAAAAAAAATTTAAATGTAATGAGAAGATCATACTAATCAGGTAATGAGTTGCCAGTCTCTGAGAGCTTTATAAATCCGATTCAAGACTTTGCGACTATATAGCTTTGATCCCTCTATAATGCAGCCTCAATAATTCCTGCAAATTAGTATATGTTAGTGTTAGTGTCCAACTTCAAACTTCACTCTTCAGCATTTAATGTTCAAATCTGTTGGATAAAATTTACCGTTTTACAATTACCTAAAATTTAATTTGTTTGTGTATGAAGCAGGTGAGGCTGATGTAAAAAGCTCAACATTAGTTTGACTAGTTTCAAATATTCAGTAGCTTATTACAGTGAGCAAAAGCGTAGATTTTTCCTGTGGGAATTTACTAAAATTGAATTTCAGTGATTATTTGTTCAAAACTGTTTGTTATGAGTGCTCTATTCCCAACTAATTGCTCTAGGACATTTCAATACCAGATTTTTTCCAATTTTGGGTCCTCTGCGGTTATTATAACGTTGACAATTTTATCAGTTATTTGTTTTTCAAAATTCGGCCTAAAAAGACTTGAGCACACTACGACTGTGATGAGACATCATCATTTTTCCGTTTATCTGTTCCTGGTTCAAAAGGTGGCAGCTTTTAATATTTTTCCTGTTATAAGAAGTATCCATGATAAAAAATATCTTACTTCGAGAAATGGGGTAAATAGAATTGTAAGAACAGCATTGATTTGTAATATCCGTGTAGACAGAGGAATGCCATCTCCGATACGAATCGTGATAGGTTTATTCTGTGTTTGGTGTTTGTTTGAATCGAGGCAGTCGAGAGATGCATAAGAATAAAATAATCATATCACAGTTAGAAATATTTCAGTACAACAATGTGAAGACAGAACATATGGTAGTTCATTCATTGACTGAAGCTCAACAAAAACTTAATTAAAATTAAACATCCAGGCTCACAATTGCAACTCATCAATAATTAAAAATAAGTCACACTAAATAACATATTTAAATAAAAAATTGTAAAAGAGTATTAGTTCTTGGATTAAAATTTGGATAAAGGACAATCCCTTACGGTATATGTTCTGCGTTTACTCGTAATTAATCCTTCGGTTGGTCATTCTAAATTTACATAGTTTTGAGCGTTGGTGCAGATGTCCAATGTGATATGAAATTTATACCTGTTCTGTTGCAGTTGGCAATCGCCCGTTGCGAAAAGTAATTTAACATTTATTCAATAGGTACATTTGGTGGCTCAGATTTTATTGTGCTATTTTTCGTAAATTTTTAAGCAAAACTTTACCAACCATGGTTTTTAATTTAGTAAAACTGAATATCGATTGCTGATAGAATACTTATTTTCGAAAGAGCTGTACACAAGAGATATCCATGGTGACACGCTTAATACGTTGAAGAGACTACTATGAAAAATTGGGTTGCAGATTTCAAGAGAAAAACAACCGACATCCGTGACGAACCTCGTGCTGGAAAATCCCAGGGAATATTGATGCTCTCTGCGAGATTATTTTTGAGAATCGATTAATCCAACTGAAGTATATACCAGATGCGTTGAATTTTTCATACGAACATTGTCCATTCTTATTAAGAAAAGAAAAATTATGAATACACGGATTCCTAAATGTCTCAACATCGATCATAAGACATAAAAGTGGTTTATTCAAGTTTTTGGTTTTAATAATTTCATTAGTTGAGACTTGGATTCATCATTAAGATCCAAAAACAAAGACAGTCAAAAGAGTATTAACATAGAAGTGTCACATACAAAATTTAACAATAATGCTTGAATTTTTTGGAACAAAGATGCGGTATTCTGTAAATATTATTCTCAAGTGGACGAAATAGTGACTTCTTGTTATCACCTGAAGTGTTCAAAGGGGTACTGTCTTTGTCAGACAATGCACTTGCTCACAAATCATTGTTCTGGCTCTACAAGAACTCGACCAATTAGGCTTTGAATTATGCCCCATATTCTCCTAATTTAGCACCTTTTATTGAGTATTCAACTCTTAAAAATTACTTTTTACGTATTGAAATGCATTACAAAATACTTGCTTTTGAATACGATTCACCAAACTGTTGGTAAAATACACGTAGGTGTAACACATTCAATAAAATTTATCAGAATGTTTGCGCAGCCGAACTGTCAAAAGCAAGGACATTAGTTTGGAAATTAACTGCTAAAATGTCCAACCTTTCCATGTATATTAATCTATGGGTAGTTTTCTCGAATCTCGTGATATAATATTTATTTCTTTGAAATACCTTTTCAAAAATTGAAATAAATCACAAATCACTTGCTCACGAATATAATACGCTGAACTATTATTGAAATTAACGTGGAAATTGGAAATTTAATAAAATCAACAAAAATGCTTGAGAAATTTAATATTGTTATTAGGAAGAGATGAAGAGTTAAACATTTTGAAACTATCTGCAGAAATACACGACCGAAAAATTGTCAATACTTCAAAGTGGAGGTTGGAGGAGCACATGTAAATTACAAAAAAAGCTGTGCTGATTTTCGGAAATAAGGGATATTTGTGTACGTAGATTAATGACGATCTAATTCCAACTAATGAGACGGAAACTTGTTATGTTTCAGAATTTCCCCTGAGTAATACTCTACTTGCTGAGGTCGAAAAGACTATAGAACTATGACCTATGATCAGGTTAAGTTTCCAAGCTGCAAGTTTCCCGTACGTTTTACTGATGCAAACTAGTTCAGTGATTAGTGTGCAAGTTCATCTAGTATTTGATCTCTTATAATATTATCACCACTTATTCTAAGTGAAGGAAATGAAAATAAGTTATATACATATTTTCAAGATGACCTTTTAGCGGTACAAACTCAATTTTCAGAGTCCCATTTCGCAGATTATTTATTTGATGTTCAGTTTCTCATCACGGTCTTGTTGCGTTGGAGGTTGGAATAAGTGCAATTCCGAAGCTTCTATCTTGTACTGCGTGAAGTAAATCACTTTTAAATATATTTAAGAAACTGGGTTCCTCATTCACATTATTTACACTTTTCTATATATATTTATGATTGGGAACTGATTTCAATTAGTTTCAAAACTTTTGACAATACATTTTTAAATCATCATAGAATCCTATATTTTGAGCTGCAATAACCAAATTTGCTCAGTTAGTGGCAAACAGCCACCAGATACCAAATTACGAATTGATAATAATAATAATAATCAGACATTTTTTTTCATTTATGTTTCCCAAATTTAAAATTTAATATATTGTACATTGAACGTACTAAATGAGATCCAATTTCCGGGTGGGAATCGTACTCACGAATGTTGTAACATCTCGTAATTTGGGCTAAACTCAAATTACCGATAAAGTATTGGAGCATTTTTACTTGACTACGAGTTATATATACAGACAGGAAATTTATTATCATCAAACGAATTAATATATGATTCATATACTCAGTTTATAATGTATTTTGTTCTATTGATTTAATCCATAATTTGCATTTCTTTATTGGTTAAAATACAATAACAACAAACAATAAACTATATTCCGATGTTTGAACAAAATATGAACTACTTCTGGAAATGAATTATATTGCGTTTGAGCTTCAAAATCAATGCGTACCATTGTTTCGAATTAATGTAATGTGAATATGCTTAACATATTTTCATGATCATCTACGAAATGAATAAAATGAATCGAATATTGTAAAACAAAAGAAGACTGAAGCGATTTTGTATAATTCATTCAATGGAATAAAAGATGCTATACCTAAAACCATTTTATTGGTAGGAAACATAAAACTGGTACATTTTAAGTGAAATTTTAAGACTACAATGTGCCTCGAACTCTCTGAACTATACTTTACAGTTTTATTGAAGGTAGCTATGGCTACTTGCGACTTAACTGCAGAGGAGTAAAAATTGATTACAATTTTACAGCCTCAGATATCAATTGCTACAGCATGAAAGCAACTACAAAAAGAACAGAATAATATTTTGTTTAGCTCAAACATGATTCTTATGAACAGTTCCACCGTAAGATCACAAAAAATGAAATGAATCGTCTTCTATTTTTGATGTGTGCTTAACGACAGGCTTATAAAGCAGAAATATGAAGTCGAACCACTATACAATACAGTCAAAATGAATATACAAAGAGTGACCATCTACGCTACCTTTGGAAGCCATATTTCAGAAAGGGGTATTTCATAACAAAACAAACAATGAAGAACGGAAAAATAAATTCAACTTTTTCAAGTCTGTCCACAAATCTCTCCCTTCTCGATCAGCCTAATTTAGTCTTTCACAGTTGCCCCTGGCCAATCTTTATGTTCTTAATAACTGAACTTCTGTATTTGATCTTAAATTATTATATTTTCGACTGGTTTCTAATTTTCGCAACAGAGATTTAATTTCATTTCAACTTTCATGTAAATAAAATATTAAATTCTAGTTATTTTGGAGAATACAGTGTTTGTTAGCGGTTTTTCCATTTCAAATGAAAACTCAATATTCTATCCTCCAGGAACATACAACAATTTAACAAAAATAAAAGCATGAAAAAAAAGATGCAGCATTTTGATATTCTTCGATGCAGTGCTAGCTCACCTATGCTATGTCTAACGTCTGCTCGGCAAAAATACATGTGTACCTTACTAATGAGTGCGGATCTAACCCTAATACCTAGTCTAGACGTTTCTGAGGAATATATTTCTTTGAAAGTTCAACATGGTTTTATTAAAAGTATTGATTATAAAATGTAACTGAATTTTTCAAGTTTATCAAACATATCAAAATAAAATTACACACATGAGAAATAGGGAAATAATGTATGATAATAATATATGTGAATGTAGGTATTGCCGAATGGGTCAAGTTTTTCTTTCATCTAAATTATTATTAATGAAAAAAAAAGTACTGACAGAAAAATTTCATATATATCATTGGATATATATAATCAAACACAAAATCTCATCGTTCCACAGTTAATCGTTTTGGATTTACCCAAGAGATTCTTAGAATCTGTCAAGTAAAATGTGCTTTCAGCCAAGTCAGTTGCTATGGAAACAGTGGGCCATTATTCTCATACTACAACATTCCTAAATACTGATTTCCAAAACTCTGCGACTACCAACAGATCTGATTTTATGCGCAAAATTAAAAAATAAATTCCTACTGAAGTGCACTTCCGGTTCAGTCTATTGTTATGAAAACAGTAGGCAATCATTCAGATGCTACAGCAGACTGAAATACCAAATTTCAATATTCTACACCTGATCGTTTCGAATTTATGCAAAAAATTCCAAAAGACTGTCAAGTAAAGTGCAATTCCGGCTCGGTGGATCTCAATAAAAATAGGATATGAGCATCTAGACGGTATGATCATTCTTAATACTGAATTCTAACAATCTACGTTTAATCGTTTTGGATTTATGCGGAAAATTCAAAAAATGTTTCGAATAAAGTGCTCTTCCGGCTTAGTCGATAGCAATCATAATGCAGGGTGTACAACTAGATATTATAAAAGTGCCTATTACAAAATTTGAATATTCTACGACTGATTGTTTAGAATTTATGCGGAAAATTCAAAAAGTCTGTCATATAAAGTGCACTTCAGCCTCAACCGATTGTTACAAAAATAGAAGATGACCATTGAGATGCTACAGCAATTTCAAATGCTAAATTCCAGTATCCTATGGCTGATCATTCTGGATTTTTGCGAAAAATTAAAAAAAGTTTCAAGTAAAGTGCACTTCCGGTTTGGTCGTTCGCAATCATAATGCAAGATGTACAATAAGATGTTATAGAAGTTCTTTATACGAAATTTCAATATGCTATGGCGGATAATTCTATATTTATGTAAAAAATTCAAAAAAAGTTTCAGGTAAAGTGCACTTCTGGCCAGGCCGATTCTCACAAAAATAGCAGATAACTATTTTGATACAACTTCAAGTTCAAATACTGAATTTCATCATCCTACGGTTGATCATTCTGGATTTATTAGAAAAATTCGAAAAAAGTTTCAAGTAAAGTGCACTTGCAGTACGGACGATTGGAACCATAATGCAAGGTGCACAACTAGACCCTATTCCAGTCTTAAATACAAAATTTCAACATTATACGTTCAGCCAGTTTCGAGATTTGCGAGTTACGTACGAACGCACGCACGCACGAACATACGTACCGACATCAAGCCAAAAATGGTCAAAATGGATTCAGGGATGCTCAAAACGGATATTTGCATCAAAATTTCGATAGGTGAATTTTGTCGGTTTCACAATACTTGTTACTTTGTACAAGTAAGTAAAAACGGGTACATTTTTTATTGGGGTGAAACTTTTAAAAATGGAAATTGAAATTTTGGTGTAGTATATCTTTGATGAATTCAAATAATAGACTAGATATGAATTTCTTATCGCATTGGATATCTGCACTAACGCTTAAAACCAGGTACATATAAAAATGATCAACTGCACCAAAGGATGAATTCCCAGTCAACGCAAAACATGTACCGTAAGGGCTTTCTCTTTACCTTAATTCTGATCCGGAGACCAATAGAATTTTTACTAACGCTTTCTTCAAATATCCAATACGAGCCAAGCGGAGCGCAAGGGCACTATCTACCTTTTCTCGAAGAGCTTCGTCGCTATTTTAAACCCCGCATAACTTAAGTTTGGATTATACCAGATGAACAAAATTTTCGGGATATGATGTCAATAGTGGAGTTATTAAGTTTGTGAAGTTTTGATTACATAGCTCTTATACTTTAGATTTTATTGATACCTAAAAAACCACGATTTCGTCACTGATTCACTCACTGATGATCATGAAAATGTTTAGGGTACTTCCTGAAGTCCTAGAAAGCTTAATTTTTGGTACGTGAGCTAATATTAGTACGCGAACAACAACAAAACTCTAAGACTTGGAACTTTTACCCCTCAACCCCTTAAACTAAGGGATGGAAATTTGTATAAGATTTTCGCAAATTTTGATACTAGAGGTCTGAAAATTGATTTACGGACTTCTTGTTATAGATAATAGTAAAACAAACCCAAAAAAATGAACAAAATGAAAAAATATTGTTATAATCAACTTACAAAAAGAAGTGGAATCCCACTAAAAACATTTTCATGTAAAATGTTGCCAAGACGAGACCATATGGCTCGCACTGTCAAAGACTTATCGGATCGCATGTAGAGCCAAGCTTCTAACACTACACGCCTCAAATCTACAAGCCCTAACTTCGCAAATTCTACACCTTAGTCAAAATATGTGGCTTGGCCATTTTGCTACAGTCACATGAGCATAAGGCGCAGAGCCGGAACTAGGGTATTAGGCCCTTATTTTTGTGTACATAGAGAATTATTATGAATATGGAGCAAAAAAGATATAACACAAAATATATATATATATATATATATATATATATATATATATATATATATATATATATATATATATATATATATATATATATATATCTATATATATATATATATATATATATATATATATATATATATATATATATATATATATATATATATTTTGTGTTATATCTTTTTTGCTCCATATTCATTTTCCTGGCCAGTTTCATCACTGTTTCAGAAATTTAGAGAGTCGCATAAATTAATTCCATATTTCAAAGTGGCAGCTGTCATTGTCAAAGTGACATCTCTCATTGTTAAAGTGACATCTGTCATTGTAAAAGTGACAGCTGTCATTGTCATTGTCAAAGTGACATATGTCATTCTCAGAGTGACAGCTGTCATTGTAAAAGTGACTGCTGTCATTGTCAAAGTGACAACTGTCATTGTCAAAGTGGTAACTGTTAATATCAAAGTGACAGATGGCAGTTATATTTTAGTCCTATAAAAAAATAAGTATTCTGGAAAATAAAGAATCCTTTTCTAATGAAGGAGAAAACTTCTCAGAACTCATTTTTTAATAAATATGTTTTCTTTAGGCAGCACATTGCTATTGAAACGTTGTGTTTCTAATAATTTATACAGAAGTTTCCACTAAATAAAATATATTTATTAATACTTTTCTAGATTTTCCGAATCTTCAATTCATTGGAACATACATTTTTGACATTTGATCACCGGAAGTGTAATTTGAAAATGGTAACTTGGATTTCAATAATTATTTATTCTTGATATTAACTAACTTTATCTTCCCAAGTGCTTTATATTGATACCAAACTAGAAATCATTCAAATAATTTGTAAAAGAAATAATTGACAATCACTCAAAAATTTTCCTCGACCCTTTTACTAGAATTATCTCCGCAAGAGCTTTAATTTGATACCATACACAATAGAGCCAAATTACTTATTTTAAAAAATCAGTTGACGAATGTTGCATGTGATGTTCAAATATAAGTGATAGTAATTCTTATTTCACATCATGATTCTCGTTATTTCTTTGCTCCAGAAAAATATAATGATTGAAATTTTAATAATGACGAATGGCTGATAGCTTCGAAAAATATTTCAGGTAAATGTTTTGTCGAATTATTTGAGGATCAATTTTAGTTATTTTATATTCAATGATAAATATTACCGTTTCTAAAATAAACGCAAAAAATCAAAAAGCTCCCACAATGAAGTTTTGGTACTACTGGTTGAAAAAAGCTTATCTATGAACTTGAACTTAACTTTTTAATGAAAAACTTGAATATGAAATTTAATTCGAAAATTCGTATGCGTCCTCAAGTTATCGTGCTTCCACACTGACCGACTGACAGACCGACTTTTTTTTAAAACTATCTCTTTTGAGTTCAGTATGGTCTAAAATGTGAAGATTCACCAAAATCTCGATTTGTTGAAAACCACGATTACAATACTTCCCCTATTCCTCTTCGATCCATTTGGTCCGCCCGCTGGACAATTTTCTCTTTTATTTTCAGAAATTGAGCACCTAACGTTTTTTTTGGTGACATATTGTTATCTGATTGATGAAAATGTTATATTTTGAGAATAAAATGATGCTACGATATGAAAATATACTTACTTGCAGGAAATACTAGAATAAATTGATTTTGAACAATAGATAAAATGTTTAACGTCAAAAGTATATTTTTCTTCAACAAATCCAGCATGCCAATGCACAATGCACGAAATGCAGAAGCTAGACTATTTGCTGATAGAGCAATGTACATCTCAAGTAGAGTTATATAGTTGACCTGAAGATGAGATGGGTAGCAGGTAGAAGCTTTCTCACCCAAATCCTGTCATAAAACATTTCTTAAATTTGAATTCAAATAATTTTTTTAATGCGGTTTATAAAATTTTGCGCCATCTAAGAGTTTGCGCCCGTGGCAGGGGCCACCTTTGCAACGCCCTAGTTCCGGCTCTGATAAGGCGGAAAACTCTTTCACTGTTCATTACTTTTCTGTTATACAATAACTTTTGTAGTAACGAAAGGGCCAAGCCACATATTTTGACCAAGGTGTAGAGGTTGATAAGTTAGGGCTTGTAGAGTTAAGGCGTGTAGTGTTAGAAGCTTGGCTATACATGAGATATGACAACTTTTTGACAGTGCGAGACATATGGTCTCGTTTCGGCAACATTTTACATGAAAATGTTTTTAGTGGTACAATATTATCGCCATGTATCCCATATCAATATATTATTCAGTGTGACTTATTTTCATTTATTGACAAGTTGTTACTGCAATGACTTCGTGTGAATGTAAACTTGGAAATTTTAGTTTAGTTTCTTGTCTAGCTATATTCTCTCTCATATTCTTTGGATGAAGTACCTGATCTGTTTTCATATTGTTGTACTAGAATACTTTCAAATTTTTTTTTAAATATATATATTGAAATTCTCCGCGTACAAAGAATACTTTAATGATGTGTATGTACATACATATTTTAGTTTATTTTTCGAAATTTATTGCAAAAAAATCCTGTAACACATCGGTTAGTATATAATGTGTTATAATTTTTCTCTACCAAATAAAACAAAAATGGATCCAAATATTCTTGAAATGCGGAAGTACCTAGAATGGCGGTCAAGCGCAGGGGTATTCGTTTTGTTATTATTTATCTACATTTAATATTTCATATTTAAAATGACACCCATGAAGTTTCAAAAATAAATTACTCTTAAAAAAATTTGTCGAGCTAACACGATTCAACCCTTGGGCTGACTTAGCACAGGTTGAATTAGGAATACACCGATAACGTGATTTACCCCTTGATTATTATTTCTCCACATTCTTATCTATTTTTATATAGTTTTTTAAGTTGGTAGCAAAAGGTGTAAGAAAATACTACAACATGAGCACAAATTAGTTAATTGCTTTACTAAAAATGAATTAGATCACAAACTCTTCAAAGGAGAAATTGTAATAAATGTTTTCTGTTCATTCCTTTGATAAAATATTAAAGTTATATTTGAAGTTATTAGCTCACATTCTTATAAGTAAGCAATAAAATGTTAAATTAGATTTTAACGAAAAATAAAATATTCTTTCTGAATTTAGAATGATTTTTTTTCGCCCGGAAACATTTATAATGGATTTGTAATTTTTCTACTCTCAAATATTAAAAATTATTTTTGACTTTTTCTGAAATCCGAACCGGAAAAATGAAGTAATAAGTTATTTGGTATTATTGGTTTTTCGATCGATCTCTTTGTTAGAGAGTTGTATTAATTGAGTTATGTTGATGATGATTAACAAATTTTCTCTTTGATAGCCCATGTATGTCACTGAAACATCAGAACTTGATCCAGTACTATCAATAGCTGATTCATTTGGCAGTAAAACGTGTAATTGCTTCGAACTGGTGATTGGTAACCTAATTTCCCGGTAAAATTCACAATTTTGCTGAAGCTTGTAATTGTACCCATGTTATCAAGTATTTATAGGACTCATAAATATTTTTTAGTAATTGTAGAAAACAGCACTAAAATTATTATAAATCTGACAACAAATTTGATGATTGTTTTGGTGGAATAATGCAATAATTCCAACACAATTATATAGAATTTCCACTCAATTCTAATAATATAGATTATATTATTATATTATATTTTATATATTAAAGTCGAACAAAAAAGGGTCCTCAGTTCATTTCATTACGTACAAATAAATGATGATGCACGATATATTGATATTCCATTGTTCCTTTTACATTCAAGTCATTTAAAATTATTCAAATAATTGTTTAATATAACCTTCAACGGAATTCACAGAGCTTTAGATGTCGTGTTATAACTGTGGACGGAACCTGTATCACTATACGTCTGAGGCCAAAAACAGTCCAAACAATGGGTTGCCAGTCAAGAATCTACACTAGACAAAGCGAAAATTGTCCCTTGAGTCAAGAAGATTATAGCAAAAGTTTTCCAGAATTCCTGAGAAATAATCTTCATCGACTATTTGGAAATGGTTGACTTATTATTGAATCGCCGGGAAATCGAGTTGCAAGAAATGAAACAGTTCACAATTGACCTACAAAAAACGTTTTCCATTACAACAACCGCATCCTCCCTGCTCCCCAGAGAAAATGGCTGGCTAAAAAGAGTCTCACTAAAACAAGAGATTGATTGCGGCAACGAATTCTTATTTTCAGATTTGGGCCAATTTCATTATTCAAAAGAGATCCGCAAACTGGAGCAACATTGGACAAAGTACATAAGCCTAAAAGGAGACTACGGTGAAAATTAAATTTGGTTTATCCCACAAAACCACCAAATACTAACAATATTTTTGAACTACTTGATCAATTCTAATGGATATATATGGCCTTATACTGTAATTTGAAGTATGAAGGCTCCCAACTATGAGTTAATTTATTTATTTCTTGAATAAAATTTTCTTTTTCTAATGTCAGCATTTGTGGATATTATTTGTATGATAGTAAAAAACTCACTTTTATTTTATTTTATCAAAATGAATATCATCTCAATTGTTTTCTACCAGCTTAGTGTAAATAATTTCACACCTAATAGAGCAAGATTCCAGGCCCACCAGACGTTACTTATTTCCTGAGAAACAAAATGTGTGAAATAGAGTAGTATTAGTATGTACTTTGATCATATGCATACTTGCTAGATTGGACCGACGGCCAATTTACAGATACCAGGTGCTAGAGGTACTTTAAAACATCACTCACTTTTCTTGAAATCCGAATGCTGATATTAATGTATGTCTTAGAAAATATTGCTAAAAATTGATAATCAATACTCCTAGACACTTCCCATCGGTGGTTATATCTGCTAGACGCCTTGAAGCTTACAAAAAATGACGTGATCTTACTTATAGTCTAAGTACTAATTTTTATATATGTTACTCAGGGAACAATTTCAATACTTTTTGTAAGCAGCCAGACCAATCGTAGGAGCCATTCATCCACCAGACACGATTAAAATGTCGTTGTGAGTATGGGCCTTATATCATAAATAATATCTAGATGGAAGGAGTCCTATATCACACAATACATTTTTGCGAACGGTTATGTCAGAAAGAGAGGAAAATATAGGTTACGGTAGAGAGACAAAGAAATAAAATATAATGAAAGAAAAATGATGTAAAACGAACTGCGCATGTCTATCGAATTTCATTTGCTATTTATAAAAGTAACGTTAAGAAGATGTACTTTGCAACTAGAAAACGGCGAATGAATATAAATATTTTGTACAGAAATTAGAACTCATTATATCATACGTTTGTCATTTTACGGGCTTGACAAACCGAAATTTGATTATTGTCACGCTTGCGCAGTTCATTTCTCCAGCTTTCTTACAATATATCTTCCATCTCTTTCCGTCGCAACCGCTCGCAGTTTCTTCCATCTAGATATTATTGATGATTTAAGGGTTATTATTTGTACGCTTGATTTTAAGCGAAGTATATATGAGCATACAACTCTTCCTTGGTCTAGATGTTTACAAAAAGTATTGAAATTGTTCCCTGAGTATCAAATATAAAATCAGGACTCAGACTACGAGTGAGATTATGTTATTCTTCCACAAGCTTTAAAGTGTCTAGCAGGAATTAGCGCCCATGGGAAGTGTCTGGCAGTATTGATAATCAATTTTTAACAATATTCTCTCAGACATATATAAAATCAGCACTAAGATTTTTAAAAAAGTAAGTAATGTTTTCACGTACTTTCAGCACATGGTATCTGTAAATTGGCCGTCGGCCCAAGCTAGCAAGTATGCGTATGATCAGAGTACATACTAATACTACTCTATTCCACATATTTTATTTCTTAGAAAATGAGTAACGTCTGGCGGGTCTGGAAACTAACTTGGACTATAAGGCGTGACCAATGTGCCTGAAAATTGGGATCATAGTCCTTTGCTATTTATTCTACAATCTGTATTTTGGGTATTGTTGTGCTCAAAGAGAAGTTTATAAAATCAGAAATTTTAAGTAGAATCAAACTATACCAAGAAAGTTATCCAGGTGTCAATGAGAAAGGAATGTATTTCAGCTGAAGTAGTATAAAGCACCTAAAAACTTCTAAAGTAGTAAATACTTTTGAAGTGTTTGAATTTGAGAATGTGAATTGCAAAAGTAATGCTCCTGAAACATATTTTCCAGAACTAACAGTTCTACTTCTTTGTGATGGAATGCATTATGATCATTTTACTCTTTAACTTATTATATAGCAGCAAACCACAGATTAAGAAGTCAACTTTCATCGTCTCGTTACACTTTCCAAATTAATATGATTTCGCTTATAACGTTTTTTCTCCCAGTGAGAAATTAATCACTTTAAAACGAAATATTTCTACATCTTCCATTAGCTGATGAATAATATTGTACGATATCCTATTTCTAAACTGTTTGAACAAAAAGACTTGTTTCATAATCAGTCCTTGTTTTTCAGTGGTTAAGCAGCACTTTGTCACAAAGACTTTGGTCAGTCGTTGATATATTATGGCAAAGTTACAAGGTAATGGATAGAGGACCGTATTATATGAATTTTAGAGTAAAAAGTAATCGAGTAAGGACTTTTTTCGGGTTATTCCATTGGAAAAGGTTTCGGCGAGTCGAACTTAGTGGACTGTAAATCCTGTTCAGTAAAGGGCCCTGCTTTGATCACTGATGGCGATATCTTAACGTAACGGTTTATAGAATTGCTTCCACAACCTTGATTCAGTCAAAATATAATATCCTTCGAGAAATTCGTTCCAGGAGTGTATTGTAACTGTACTAGAAATTATTTACCGTCAAACCACCGCAAAATTATGAGCTCCCTGAAATAAGTAATATTTCAACTCCAATCTCTTAAAATAAATTAGGCCTATTCGATTTGGAAGCCAAGATTATTGTCTTTATAAGAAATTTATTGCTTCTGGAAGTTATAGTTTTATAGAAGTTGTTTTTATTTTATTTATTCCCAGACAATAAATCTAGCAGAATACGTATAGAATTGAATAGATTTATTCGTCTTTTTGAGCACAAAGTAAATACCATTTATATCACAGTGTCATCAAAAGGAAGCGCGTAAGGAAAGTTACACAAAATTAATCATTTGGAAGTCTTAAATATAGACATCTTTGAATTTACAAAAAAAAGTTTTGTTTGTTCAGATAATTGTGATTTTAGGGATAGATCATATATAATAGTCATATGCCTCTTGTTCAACTGCTAAGATTCAAAACTGTATTGTCTGAATTAGGGATTGTGCTCAACCCTGAATTTTATGACTGTCAATTGTATTTTGAACGTTTAACGTCGATGCTAAGCACATTCAGGATTTCGTCTATATGCCAGCCATCTTCACTTAAATCCAGCTTTGGTTAGTCCAACGTTGGAGGAAAGTCTAATCAAGTATAAGTTTCCAGTCAACAAATGTACCTTCAAAGCAAAGACTGCGACAGATATCTTTATCTCTTTTGCATTCTATTGAACCTGCGCAGAAAATCTTACCTGTTCTCAAAATACCACATTTAAAACTTATACTACTATCATCAATGGTTTGCCGATACGTTCAACATAGCATATCTCTATCTCTATCGTCAAAGGGTACTACACTTATGTACGCATGCTCTTGCATGTCACTTTCGGCCAATTGAATATTCAGGATTTCAATCATGCGCACAACAGCACGATATCCCATAGCGATAGAACGATATTATGTTGAACTCATTCTTAGGCAGGTGTCAACACTTTAATGTTAAATATGTAACGATTTCAGCCATATATGTTCTCTCTATACAAAAAAAATTTCAGGTAAACGTTGAATCAGTGTTTATTCCAACATTGGGTACGGAATAACTTAAAAATGGTGTCCGTAATCTGTTTGAAATCCAAAATAGATTCATATACTAACCTTGAATAAATTCAGGGATCAAAATTCTGTGCAAAATAATTGATAAGAAATATGTTTTAATGAGAAAAAAGTTTTGTATGAAAATAATTAGAAACACAACGTTTCAACAGAGCAAAGTGCTGCCATTTTCAAGTGAAATATATAATTAAAAAAAAGACCCATATATCAAAATGAGCTCTGAGAAGCTTTTTCCTTTATTAAATAATTGATACTTTATATTAATATTTTTTATTGTTTGTATACCTTATTCCAATATGAATATATGGTTTTCACTTCAAATGTTACGTAGATCTCTTTCACAAGCTTTTAATATTAGTCACTGCTATGAAAATACTTATTTAATGTTGAAAATGAGTGGCAGTTAACAAAATGGCGTTACCACGTTGTTTGTGAGTTTTAAATAATTTTCATTATAAAAATTGCTTTACTGTTTGTCATACAAGTGAGTTGGTGTTACCACAATTCAGTCACGTAACAAATGTACTTTTACGATTAATAATATACTTGTTTTAAATTACACAATTTTATTCCAAGTTATAACTATTTTTCTCTGATGGAGTGACACAATTGTTACGAAAAATTGGATCTTAAATAATAATATTATCCGAATTAATAGTATATTATGTGACAAGGACCGAACGACTGTCATTTTTGTCCAGGATTAATTTGGCTGCACTCGGTGAAGACGAGGGCAAAATCCGAGGCAAAGGCGAGGGCAAAGTACGAGGCGAAGACGAGGGTGAAGCCCAAGGCGTATCATCGTGCAGCCAAATTTGTCCGTGACAATAATGACAGTCGTTCAGTGTCCGTGTTGCATACGATACATTTTGTAACAAGTGCACCAAAGTACCCCCATAACTAAGCTTTTTAAATAAATTTAGATGTATTGAAACTATCTTATCAGTTTGACAAACAAATTTTTGCAATTGCGATCACATTACAGTAAACTAATTCAGTGGAACATAGCTTACATGATTTATTTTATTGATTGATATTTTTCACATTTTCTGTGCTATCTCGCTCACAATCAATGCACACACTATAACGAACACCACCTATAATACAAATTTCTTTCAAATATTAATTTGACATATACCAATAAAATAAAAGAATTCAAGAGGCATCCATGACCCACAATTTATTTATTTTCACCCAGCGGACAAAAATATCCATTAATTCCCTGTCAACTGAGAATTAATGGAAATTGTTACCATGGTTTGGAATGAAGAACTTTTGGAGCAGAATGTAGCTCTGTAATAGAGTACTTTCGGTGCACGTGCTACAAAAACTTTTTTTCTGAAGTGTTTCTGCCTTACAACCACCGAAATATCCATTAAATATTGTTTTATGATTGATAAACATTGAGCACGGCACGTCGAGCTTTGACAGAGCGGGCGAGGCCCGCCCGTTCGTTTGGGTGCGAAGCATCACCGGTTAAACATACACTGACACACAAAGCAGTAATGGAGGTGATAAAAAAATTGTGGTGAAAAGAATACGTTCATAAATATGTTGATGGTAAAAAGAATTAGTGGTGAGAGACAATAACAAAAAGAATTAGTAGTAAAAAAAGACGAAATTGATCGATACAAGTGGGATCGAGTTCCAAGTAAATCATACTCGCGAGTTAGCTCACTTTTATACTATCAATCCTGAGATGAATAGTAGTATCAGGCTCATAAAACTTTCATTCTATTTTTTTATAACAAAATAATCGGATTCGAACACATTTAGACTGATGACAAACACCTCCAAACTAAAAAGACTTTCCGGTTCTCGTTCAGATGAATCAAATATTTTGATAAATAGCATCAAAAAGAAGAAGCTGTCTTTTTTAAAGACTTGAGATGGAACATTTGGTTGTTTTATAATTTTTATTTGTATCATGATAATCGTCTGGATATGTCAGACGTCATCATAATCATTTATCTCCTTGATTTATCAAGCTTTTTAAACATCTTTAGTGGCTACTAAAATATGGTATGAGTGTCTTGGGACGAATTTTCCATTCATTCTGGGCTTAAAATCAAATAACAGTGAAAATAAAATTTGATGGACCAACTTCTTTTAAGAATTCAAGACGTGAAAATATCAAGTTTCGAAGACACATGGAACATATTTTTTGAAGAGAGGAATCAATCCAAAAGAAACTTTGCCTGAAAAAGAAGCAATTTATAATCGCAATACATGGGAACGTTTTCATTTTTCTTCTATATTTTTTACTTGCATTAACTACAGTTACATTATTAAAACGTTTGTCCAATAACTACAGATATTGTATAATAAATACCTAAAGTTAAAGCAATGTCATGGCCGATATGAATCACGATTCCAGAATTTGATCGATAATATCGAAGAAATTGGCATTTCCCTTACTCTGTTTGATAGGACTCTACAAATCCAAAAACTCTTTAATCAATTGCGTGGGCTCTACGTTAGATTAATCCAGTCATCTATATTTCAAATATGTAGAAAAACCTCATTCGAAATTAAAAATATATACATCCTACAAAGCAATATATAGTCGCGTTCGTGCAGTTACAAAGCGAATGTCCTGAATTGTAATATTGCAGCCTCAACTAGAGTTTTAATTTTAGAGATTAATCGTTAGTAGTGGCAGCACCGAAAGGTCGTTACAATATGAGATACTCAACCCTTACGAATTAAAGCTTCACAATGCGACGAGGTACACACATATAATGGAACTGCTGATGATGGTGGTTCTAGAATAAGTACAGAAAAGTTGATTAATACGGGACAATACTTTCGTATGAATAAAGTGAAAAATCATTCAACCATTTGGTTTGACTGATACTGATATGATTCAAATTCAATGGAGGAGCAATGTGTGGGACTACAATAGGTCATGGTGGATCAATCCCTATTTAAATCATAAGATTTCCATTATTCAATATAATACAGCCTTGCTCGTGAATAATTGCAGAAAAATTATTTTCCACTGTCAAGCTTTTCTTCATAATCTTTGACATTGAAAGTACCACTTTCTCACGCGGTAGGCAAATTTGTTGATATTTTGACAATTTCACAATAACTTTCATCAAGAACTTATAAAGTTATCGACTTGAAATTTGAATTTCAGTTTGTTTTTCTGTATCTACAGTATTTGGTAATATCAAAGACAAACTTTGATTCTCAATAAGACAAAGAAAAGGCTGCAGTAAAAATTCTCGACTCTACAATTCGTAGATGCGTTTTGAAGGAAGACAAAAGAAACAACTTCAAACGGCCAATTTGATGTAAAAAAGGCTGATTTGGGTCAAAAAATAATAAACATTGGAGAAATATCGTGTTATCTGTTGAGACAGGGATACCGATCAAAGTTCATGCGAAATAGTGAAGATGAGAAGTTGACGACAGCTCACTTTCATTAAACAGTGAAATACCTGTCGAAAAAAATTTTTTTGGGGATGGTTTTTCATAAAAGAGAACAAGGAAACTCATATCTATCGAGGACATGATGGATAGTCAAAAATATAAAGAGATACTAGAAACATGTGTGCCAGAAGATTGAAAAAAGTTTAATCAGTTGACGAGCTAATCTTCCAGAAAAATTCAGCACCATGTTATGTTTCCAAGAGAATGATGGAACATTTAGAGGATAAAAAGGTCACCCCTTCTAGATCTCAATCCTATTAAACACTGATAGTCTATAGACAAAATCGGATTAGTACAAATAGATTGTTCAACAAAAGTCAATATGATTGAAGATGTCATTGAGATATGGTACAAAATCAAGAGGAACTTTAAAAAATTGCAATGCCCAAATAAATTGTAGTCGTTATAAAAACCAGAGGGACCATATCCTTTATTAAATAACACTGAAATATGAATGAACTAGTATTGTGTATACATATATAGACTGGAACATGGTGACAGTTGTAGCTCTGCGATTTGATACCGTATGTCTTTTCAAGGATTGAAAACTCCCTCCTTGATAAGAAAGATAAAAATGTTATTAATCGATACATACTATTTGATCATAGTGCAAACTTCAATTATAATTTTAAACATTTTTGCTTTTGTAATGTGAAATAATTGAAAGTGATCTAGAGCTTAGTACTAAAAGGCATGCAATTCACAACAGCCCAAGAGGCTCGAACATTCGCGTGAACTTATAACAAAAAAAATGTTGAATTAATTGTTTTCAAATTGGATGCCAATACAAAAAATTGAAGTTTTAACCATAAAACCTTTGCGAAAAAATTGGCATACATCCTTCGTTGGCACAAAGATCGAAAATTTTGGGGAAGATATAGAGCAATTAGCATTTTGATGCAGTTATAAGGACCGAGGAATAGATTCAATTAAAAAATTTCTATGTGTTGTAGTCTAAAAAATGTATTATATTTTACTTCATTGAAAGAATGTTAACATGGACGTTTCGGATGTGCAATTCCATCCATCTTCAGCGTGAACTATAATATAATCAAAGTTATGAGTACAGAAAAAATGAAAATGAAGATGACATGATGAAAATAGCTACGCTACAATATATTTTGAAGGTAAATTTTTTGCGCCTTGTTGTTTTCATATACTAGACTTTTATTCAATCTCAACTATTTCACGCTACAAAGGCGTGCAAAATGTTGTCATGGCAAAGTCAATGTTTTTTCAGGAATATAACTGGAATTTGCACTATGGCCAAAAAGAGTGCATCGGTCAATAACCTTTTATCTTTCTCATCAAGGAGTAAATTTTCAACCCTCAAAAAGACATGCAGTATGAAAATGGAGAATCCCAACAGTCACCATCTTTCAATAATAACTTGAATCTGCCTGACTTAGATTAATTCACACAATAATGTTTTTCGCACACAAATAATTGATATCTCGGAAAATAGTTCAGAAAAGGTTTTCATGGATGCATATTTTTGAATTCTGACAAATGGGAAGGTTTTTGAAATAGTATTGCAGTTGTTACCTAGTTGAAAATTGAGACGGTAATGTGCTCTTTCCAACAGACCCCAATCAGAATGTTTCACAAAATTTTAAATGCAAGAATCGGTTCTCACACCAGTTTAAATCGAACGGCAACTAGCCCCAGAGGTATTATATGTGACTAGGTTGGATTATATTGATGAATAGGCCATAACATGTGTACATAGCTACCAATAAATTTGATATGATGGTGTAAGGGCCGATTCTTAAATTTAAAATTTTGTGAAATTTATTTCTCCGAATATACAAATAAGATCAAGTTCCCCTCTTTCATTTTCGAAAGTCAGCAGTCTGAAGCTGCAGATATTCAAGAGTAACATAAAAATATATTGGTGTTGAAAATTAATTATATTAATCAGCCTGAATAACAATGAATAAATTAATGAGTATAGACCAAGGATTAGATGATACTAGGCTCATTTGTACTACGTTTGCATAATCCTATTACGATTATTAACTGGCAATGCTTTTTATCTCAAAAAATGAAAATCAAGTGCAAAGTGCACTGTAACATCTTTCATTTTCAGCGTACGTAGATGGGCTTAGCAGTTTTATTTGTCTATAAATATTCATCTTGAACAAAATATAATTGAGAATATTCTCATCGAACTTGTATTTGTGCTCCTTGTAATTATTCTATACATACAGCTATAACAACAGATCTTATTACAATGTTTAATACACTGGCTACCTATAGATAAAACGAATATAATAAAACATTTGCTGATATTTCTCTATAAACGTGTATAAAATACTAAACTCGTATTATCCGCATCTGAGAGTTTTCATTTCTAAAGGAAAATATTCTTTTCTTGGAGATTCTGGTTACTGCCGCAGATAAATTCTATGCCAAGGCTAGGATGATGATATGTATTCAAGTATTAGAAAGAGTAAATAGGGATTCTAAGAGGCGAACGATAAATAGCACCATTGCGTTTCAAAATTCTAAAGAGGAATTTTATTTTGTTGATCATTTCGATACAATACTTTTTTTGAAGAGAATGCTTGTGTCGCAAATACGAATACATTCCGAATTCCTTTCCATAGACAATGATACTGTTATAGTATATGCATTTGAGGTAAGAGCTTGTTTGATTGTTTGTATGAGTGTAAATATTTATTTTCGTATTTTCATACATAGCGATGGAACAGATTATATAGTCTAAGACTACCAAGGGGCAACATAGTACAATAAATATTTGGTAGGAGAGAAAAATCAACGTGAGATACTCGATAATTGAAATTTAATTCCTTATAAATATTCAAATAATTATTAAGAAATACTTATATGTTCGCCTCCAACCGTTTTCGGCTTACTAGACTAAGTTTTCTTCAGTAATTTGAGTTACAAGAGCATATCTTTCATCAAGTGTTAAATTTGTGCCTTCATGGGTTTCTCAACACTTTTACTGCGACCAACAACCTAAAAATAAAAATTATGCGGAATGGTTAACAAATACAATTTATGCTTTGCGTGTTACGTTTTAGTTTCAATTAAATAGAGTTGCTTTTAAGATTACTTCATTTTGCTAGAGAAATATATTTAAAATGCTGTTAAAAAACATCTGAACTAGAATGAAGTCTGAAACAGTTTTGCATTCAATTCAGCTCTCACTTATTTGATTTCAGGAAATATTCTATTCGAAAAGTGAAGATTTAAATTAACATTAAATATTGAAACTTATTTTAACATCAAAGTTGTGTTTGGTTGTTTTTATTTGATATAAATCAAAATACTTAAAAAAATACTTGATAGGTTTTGGAATTGGAGTCCAATATTTTGAAGGGGATCAAATTATCATCTTCTAAAGCTTTTTGTGTATCATTATTCTCATTAAACAGGAAGTAGTCTCCATGATAACCCCTATACTGAGATCTGTTGGTCTATTTTATCTACTGTATTTACTTCCTCTGAGGGAGTTCAGGATTTTATAATTTTCAATTTTCAAGTCTCAAAGTACAGTTTTCTATGAGACTATGTCTGCAAGCAAGGTTTCATCCTCTTTTCCATAATTTCTGCATGATGGTTCCTGATTTAGTCACATTTTGGTAAGTATTTGTTCACAGTGTCCCATTATGAGTCCTGCTATTAATTTAACGTTATGCCTAATTATTAGTAGTGTTCGACCGAACATTCGGCTTTGGCTTCGACTTCGGCTTCAGCCACCTTTGACCTGAAAAGTGACCTTCGGCCAAGAATCAGCCGAAGTTTTCTATCAGCCACCGAAAACATACGATGTTGTAAGAACGCGTCAATGGTTTCATCAGAAGAGTGCCGTAGAGACATCCTGTTGGAAGAATATACCATCCAAACTGTACAAGGCTAATTAATTATAATTGAGGTCACAAGAAGTATTTTATTGTTCGATATCTTTCAGCTTTCATTAGCAACATTGGCTCTCACAACAGCAGAGTTATCTTGATTTCTTGCATTTCGTCGCTGTGGTAATATTTTATAGTGGGGAGTAAATACACTTATAGTTTTTCATGATTCGACGAATTGCAAGCACCGTAGGAAGATTGTCTCTTCAAAAATTTTCACTTAACGAGCGAACGAGCTTGGACAAAAGATCTATTGTTTTAAAAGAAGTTTGGAATAATAAGGAGACACTCTTGCAGCGTATATTTCACCATGATCAAATGCTAGATTTTGTTCAACACAACTGTTGGAAAAAAAACATTTATTTTGTTACAAACATCGCCGCCGTAATATTTCAAAACATACAATAGCTACTAGCAAATCTTTGCTATGTGTCTTTTTAAGTACCTTTTTTATTTCTTTTATCATGCATGATACCTAATAGTTCCTACACAATTTGCACCAATAAAATGGTTTGCAGCCAGTTTTATAGAATTCCCTATTGAAGTTGAATATTCGGCTTCAGCTTCAGCTTTGACCGAAGGTCATGGCTAGAACCGAACAATCGGCTTTGGCATTGGCTTCGGCCAGAATCTGACCTTCGATCTGATACTACTTATTAGGAATCAGCGCTTTGCTCTTTTCTTGGATAGTTCTTCCAGGAAGAACCTTGCTTGTACTTGACCTGAGGATTGTGTCCAACAGATCTTGTGTCATTGCCGTGAAAATGTTCCGGTTTCCTACTTGACTATTCCCAATAAAAACTCGCAAGAAGGCTCTCTTCTTTAGCTGTGCGATGAACTATTTGATTCCGTACATTCTCTGATTGTCCAATTATCTATATTAGTTTGAGTTTATTCCTCGTTCCTGAAGTATTTAGTGTAGAGCTAATTTCAGAAAGCTCTAATAGTCTAATGCTTTTAGAGCATTGTTTCTCAACGAGAGGTTGCGACCCATATGGGGGTCGCGTTTAGGTGTGATAGTCCAGTCGGCATGTCGAAAAATAGGGGCAAATTAGGAATAAATGCGGACTTGATGGAACTTTGGTATATTTTGATCCCCTAATAGTGTTAAATGTATATTTTCCAATCAAAATTTCGTGAAGCAATTTCCAGGGGGAGGAAAAAACCACGAAATTTTGGCACTTTTTTCAGTTTTCGTCCTGTAACTTTTTCTCCTTCATTCCTACGCCTTAGCTCATCAAGTTCAATTTCGTAGAGCATTACATTTTCGATAAGTTTGATTCGAAAAACTTATTTGTAGACCCACTAAGTTCCAAGATACAGCACTTCAAAAAAGAGAAAAATTTCTTGAAATCTAAAAAAACATATCTGGATATCTTTTATTTTTCAAATTTTTTTATGGTACCTAGTTTCATTCTGACGCAGAAATCAATCAACAACCCACTCCTCCCCTGCCTACCTATGCCACTATATCTCGAGGCACGGTAGTGCCCCCACCAAGACCAGTCAAATGAAGCGTAAGAGCATTACATACCTTTCTCGAAGAGCTTCGTCGTTTTTTTGAACCCTCATAACTTGGATTTGGATTATACCTACCAGATGAACAAAATTCTCGGGATATGTCAATAGTGGACTTATTAAACATTGCATAGTTCTTATACTTTAAATTTGATTGACATCTGAAAAAACTCCGATTTCGTCACTGTCTCGTTCACTGATGATTATCAAAATTCTTTGGTTACTTCTTGAAGTCCTAGAATGCTGAAATTTGGTATGTAAGCTAGTATTAGTACACAAACAACAACAAAATTCTAAAACTTGAAACTTCTACTCCCAACCACTTAAACTAGGGAATGGAAATTTGTAGATTTCTACAAATTTTGATGCTAGAGGTCTGAATATTGATACAGAGACTCCTTGTTATGAATCATAGTAAAATAAAAACTTACTAAAAAAAGTGGGATCCCACCAAAAACATTTTCATGTAAAATGTTGACAAGACGAAGCCATATGGCTCGCACTGTCAAAGAGTTATTAGATCCCATGTAGAGCCAAGCTTCTAACTCTACATGCTCTAATTCTACAAGCCATAACTTCACAATTCTACACCTCAGTCAAAATATGCGACTTGGCCATTCCGATACATTCACATGGGCATACAGTGAGAAATTTATTCTCTATTCATTAGTTTTCTGTTATACAATAGTCCTAATAGTTCTCTTCTAAATGAGTGGTGGCTAGAGAGGTAGATGGACAAGAAGGCTTGTAGAATTAGAGCGTGTAGGATTAGAGACTTGGCTCTCAATCAGACAATTTTTTGACAGTGCGAGCCATATGGTCTCGTCTTGCCAACATTTTAGTTAAAAATATTTCTGGTGGGACTCCACTTCTTTTAGTAAGTTTTTATTTTACTATTATTTATAACAAGTAGTCCCTATATCAATTTTCAGACCTCTAGCATCAAAATTTGCGGAAATCTCTTCCCCTAGTTAAAGGGATTGGGGGATGAAAGTTTCAATTTTCAGAATTTGTTTGTTGTTTGTGTACCAATACTAGCTTACAAACCAAATTTCAGCATTCTAGGACTTCAGGAAGTAACCTAAGAATTCTGATGATCATCAGTGAGCGAGTTAGTGACGAAATCAGGGTTTTTTTAGAAATCAATAAAATTTAAAATAGAAGAACTATGCAATTAAAACTTTATGGCTGGTACCAAGAGCTCTATTTTTAGCGATACTAGGAGCATTGTGTCAAGATGAGTTAAGACGCAATTCAAATTTTCCTAAATACTCTAGAAAATAATCTTCAGATACAAATTAAGGAAAACACATATTTCTACAAAATTTATTGGAATATTCATAGCTAGTATAGCCTAAAACAAAGCTTGTGGTACCAGCCAATATGTTTAATAAGTCCACTATTGACATCATATCCCGAGAATTTTGTTTATCTGGTATAATCCAAATCCAAGTTATGAGGGTTCAAAAAAACGACGAAGCTCGTCGAGAAAGGTAGGTAGTGCTTTGCTTGGCTTGTCTTGGCGAGGGCACTACCGTGCCTCCAGATATGGTGGCATAGGTAAGCAGGGTGAGGAGTGAGTTGTTGACTGATTTCTACGTCAGAATGAAACTAGGTACCATAATACCATAAATAATGTCAAAAAATCAAAGATACTTAGCGAGAACCGCCATTTTTCATGTTTTTTTAGATTTTCAGGAATTTTTCACTTTTTTGAAGTGCTGTATCTTGGAACTTAGTGGGTCTACAAACAAGTTTCACGTATCAAATTTATCGGAAATTTGATGTTCTACAAAGTTGAACTAATAATCTAAGGCGTAGGAATGGAGGGGAAAAAGTTACAGGGCAAAAACTGAAAAAAGTGCCAAAATTTCATGGTTTTTCCCTCGCCCTGAAAATTGCTTCGCGAAATTTTGGTCAGAAAACATGGAAATAACACTATTGGGTGATCAGAAACAACATACCAAAGTTTCATTAAGTTCGCATTTTTTCCGACCTAAAGTACATGTCGACTGGACTATGAAGGAGGTTGTAATTTATGCAAAAGATAAGACTTATTCGCGGAATAACCTTTCATCGAATAAATAATGAATTATTTCAAACTATAATCAAATGTTACAAAATCAAATATTACATAACCAGGTAATAACCTAACAAAAGTTTGATAACTTTGATAATTAATAATTGTGAAGGGGTTGCTAATTATTCACCCAATTATTTGGCTATTCAGGTGGTTGCAACACTAGAAAGCTTGAAAAACGATGTTTTAGAGTGATACTACGTTGGCTGATGTGAAAAGCATCAAAGATCTATAATCTATTAGTGAAGTGGATCTTGGGAAACCTCAAGGTTCCCAACGTAGAAATATGTTTCTCTCTCTATATTCTAAACTAAGAGTATGCAAGGCGCCTAAAGCGCCCGTTGATAAGTGATGGGTCGTCAGTCAAATGAATGATATGTTAAGCACATAATAATTAACATAAAATATCCTAAATGTACATGATGATGCTTTAGGTGCATGTTTATCTGTATAAAAGAATAAAATATGAAAATTTTAACTTCACCCGAACGCGATTTGAACTTGGCACCTGTCGAACCACAGACCAATGCTCTACTTCAGAGCCATAGACTGCTGTAATAAATTGTTTCTGTAACTGAGGTATATGTGTATATCTATCTCAGAGCGTTAAGGAGTCATGGAATCAGTGATAAGCGTGAATATATGTTAGAATAATTCTAGACTTTATTCCGTTATTTGTATGTAAATTTCTGTGCTCAGTCTCAATACATAATTTGCCTGTTTTCGAATACAAGAATGCTTGAATCAGTTCAGAAAAGTATATTGAGAAATGTTTCAGTTCCAGACATTTTGTGAGCAAAATTGTTTGTTGACTGGACGTGAACAGTACGAGTGAAAATAAAATAGGGTCAATCTATTACTTCAAAAATAACTGTTCTAGAAACTTACAGCAAAGAATTTCTCCGTACATGGGATAGTTTGCAATATCCAAACAGATTTATCCGCTGTAATAAATATTTGTATAAGTGTCACTTACAACTCTTTTAATACAAGTTATCCTTCAAGATAATTTGAAGACTGGTCAAGTTCAGGTTGTGTAACCACTTTTACGATCATATCTCACAATGGAGCTCCACAAAATGCTTTGAAACTAACATTGGAGCCGGTTCAATTTTTTCCACATAACAATATTGATGTATCAATATTTTTCTTGTCGTTTATATATGATAATTTAATATGTGTGATACTAATGTCATACAAAATCGCAGCTTTCATGAACTTGTCAATAAGTAAATAAATTTATTTACTGACCGGTTTCAATCACTTGGTCGTCCTCCTCAAAGTAATACCGGCGAAACTATAGGACAAAGGTACATTTCCTCATAAAAATTACGCAGAAAATTTAATTAATTTTTGTCCTTTTTCATAGTTGTTGACCAAATTCAGAACATATAAATTTAAAGTTATGAAATAAATATCATGACAAACAGAATCTTCACAGGGCTTTATCCGATACGCCAGATAAGCTTGTGAAATTTTTAGAAGCCCCTAAAACTTTCTAGAGGTTTCGAGAAACTCTAGGCAGGGATCGAGCCGATTATTATTGTAACTTGGATACGGAGTGCGTAAGATGGAAAATAAATAAGTGAACTAGACGAGATGAATATCAAGCAGTTAAAATAAAGCAGACAATGTTGCTGTGTGAATAATAAATAAATTGTAGTAAAAGTGCCCAATTTAGCGTCAATTACTACTAGAAGTATTTATTAGCGGATACTTTCAGTGATATTATTGTAGCCTCAAGTGAAAATAAATCTATAAACTCACAAAAGAGTTGAGTTTTGCTATAATATAAAACAGGAAAGGTATTAGCACATAAAAATAACTATACAAAACTGCTGAGGCATGAGTGAATAATTTGAAAACACCAAGAAAAATATAAACGAAAAGAACTAAGTGACTTAAGTGATGAGCAACGAACAAATGTAAAAAATTGAGCTAAAAAAATTTCCAGCATGTAATTAGAATCAGAAAAACAATGATATAATAGTTAATATGAATCCAGAAATTTCGATTCATAATATAAAGTAGGAGACATTTTTATAATTATTGGAATCGGGGCACCCTGAAAATATTATTTGCAAGTGATACTTGATAAACGTTGATAAATGAGAATACATCTTCTCAAAAGAGCTTTAAAGAAAAGCTTCTCCCATGTTTAAATTTTTAATATAGCTTTCATTCTCCCATTGCAATCTTTTAAAGGATGTTTGAGATAGCAGGAGCAAAAATCTGTATCCGCATAGCAATTTCATAAATAAATATATGTGATTCTGGCAAGGTCACGTACCGCGGACATTGGAGAGATAGGGTTAACATTAGTTGGTACTGAGGTTGGTGTTGATGTGCTGCCTGCTGCCGCCCTCACCACCAAAAGTACGTGAGGCAGCAGTAGAAGAATGAATGCGAACATGGGCGTCCTATACTACAGAACAGAGATGAAAATCGGGATGATATTGGAAAAATCTGGACAATTCTGAGAGTCGACATGAATTTAAAAGACTTATATACTGATATATGGAGAAATTTGATTTCATGCATGTTTCAAAAGAATAAACTTAGATAATGTAAATAAATATCAAAAATTCCTATCTTTTATGTGAAAATAATAATATTGTATTTCAAAATGATTTCATTCAGCTGTTTTAGAGACTTTTTCTGTGTCGTAATTATTGATATGAATATCGGAGGAAGTCAATGTGATTTTCATTCGATTTTAAGTGCTTTCCACAAAAGCCAAGTGTACTCGTGGCTTGACGACCGCACCCCAAGACTTGGGCAATATCTATCAATCAACCAATGTGGACTAAAACAGTGTCTTCTTCAAATATGTCTGAATAAAAATATATTGATATCTGATTGAAAAAAAATTGTTTTTCTAACTCCAGTGTTCAGGCTTTCTGTAAAAATTTTCCTGACGCCACTGAAAGCTTATACGTGAATCTCGCATCACGCAGCGCCGTCGCTACCACGATGCGTCAAACTCGGCAAATGCCGCCTGAGTTGGCACGGTTTCCTACGGCCCTATGTTCTATCCTACACCATGCAGTGCAATAAGATTTCTACAACCCGATATTATTCGGCGTTTGGCGTTTGACTGTTCGGTATTTTTTTTTCGATTTGAACATGGAAAGTTATTTAATCACTAAAAAGCACTAATACTTATTACACCTTCGTTGCCATCGTTTAGAGAATATGCAAATCAAGATGGTCAAAGGTAAAACAATCTAGGTTCTTTGGAGTAGTTCTATCGATTAACTAGTTTCATGTTTAATCCTTTTAAGTAAATACTCGAATAACTAGAAAGGGATTATTCTGTGTTTACAAAATCCTTCATAGGTACCCTATTTTTAGCTCAAATGTAATAACTGCAATTAAAGGTGGATTAAATTCGAGATGTTCAACGTATAACTTCATCTGACCACTGAGCATAGCTCTATAAATGATATATTAAATTCTATAGCAGCTTTTCCATAAAACTGTACTAAATATTTATCTCACTGATTTATAATGTTTCCGTGTCAAATTATAATCACTGCTGTACTGATGATTTTCTAGTAATAAATTAAGTTATTTGTACGTTAATTCCGTCATTGCTCTATATTCATTGATTTTTCACTCTCATATTTATTCAGCTTTATACGTAGGCCAATTTAGTAAATTTCCTACAAAGACAAATTGGTCGACGATCAAGTGTACGTTCAAGTCTCACTTCCGTATATAATTTATTATCCCTCATAGTTTTTCACATAAAAATGTTAGAATTATTGAGAAGTTATAAAAAATGTAGGCTAGATATGCCACATATTTTTTGAAGTGGATTTTACATAAAGCTCTACAATATTTGTGATTGTCTTGACTTCGTAGAGATTATTGATTACGTTGCAGAATATTGCCTCAATACGTTAGATTAATGTGGCCAAATTCTATGATTAACAAACATCAACATCTCTATCAGATCGTTAATATTGACCAGTACTTGCTAAAGTCGATCGAAATAAACCCTTGTTATCCGATGATAGTTGCCCTTGATTGACGTTGGCTACAGTTATTCGATGCCAGCCGGTCATAGTCAATCAACCCTTGCCATAATCAACCAACGTTAGTCTCGTTTTCTTTATTCTGGTTGAAATTTCGCTTGGATTGGTCCCAAATATCAAAAGGTGTGCTTCTATAGTATACGGATGCCTCCAATATTGCAGGTAATACAGGAATTAGTATATTTGGACCAAATACTAGATATTTATTGATCTTGAACTTTTTTATAACCATATTCCAGACAGTCTACTTTATAGAATCATGCACTCGACTATATTAAAGGAAATGCTTTAAAGGAGCTACCATACATATTATGAAAGCCATAGACTCATTTTTAACAAAATCCAAAATGGTATGGCGCTATCAACAAGCACTACAAGAGCTGGTAGAAAAGGATCAGGTGCACTTATTCTAGATAACCGCACATGCAGAAATAAAAGATTAAGAAAAATTTCACTGGTCCTGAACCCCTTAGTGGGATCTCACACTACCTCCTCAAAGAAACTCTCCAAAATTGGGAAAATTTTGAAACTCTTCAACATTGGCAGAGGCAGAAGCGCCTAAAGCATGGCATGAAACTTATTTCACTGTCACTGTCATGCAGAAGGATCAAGAAACCTATCCAACTTGGTCAAAGCAGGATAAACTCATTTATATATATGAGAAAATTGTTATTTATCGACTGTGAATATTTGCTGTAATAAAATGTATTGGGTATTCAGTCTTCAGTTTTCTAAAATTCTCATTTATTTCATTTATCCAAACTTTCACCAACAATTTTTGGCTTCTTCAGGGGTCTAAAGCTGTACAAACAATAAGACAATCAAATTAAATGAAAAGTAAAATGGATGAACTCCAACTTACAAAAAAATAGAGGATTAAACATTACAAACATTTAAAAAGACGACAACAACTAGACAAGAGTAGTAAACTATCCAAAAAAACATTAAAAACTCTTAAAAATTAATTAATAAATATAAATATCAATCAACAGAAAAGATGGAGGAATAAATAAATGACATTAATGAAAATATGAACGGGAAAATAAATAAATAATCAACAACCGAATTAACTCTGTGAGATTAAAAATATAAGCACGGAGTGTTATGAATATGGAGACTTGAATAATTTTACTTATTAATTTAATTTGACTGTCTTATTGTTTGTACAACTTTAGTTCCCTTAAGAAGCCCAAAATTGTTGGTGAAAGCATGGGTAAATGAAATAAATAAGAATTTTAGTAAACTGAAGACTGAATACTCAATAAACTCGATATACTTCGGATAATTCATTTTGTAAATAGGTAAAGTTACAGTGTGTCCAGACTTCAATCTCCAGAATTACAAAATTGCTTAATGGAATATTGATTTATATAAGCTTATGCGACAAATATATCCGTTTCTTGAACGAAATCCGAAATACTGATATATTTTAAATCATATCGCATTTATATTCTTTATATTCAAACAGACAAATATCATTTTCTCATATTTCATGTGTTTTATTCTGAGATAATTATAATTTTTTCATGAATTGAATCTGAGAGACCTAGTTTTTTGAAAGTTTTAGTTAATTAAGAAACTCCTCTTCTTGTTCAAGAATGGTAATTAAATTTGCGCGGAATAATAACTGTCTGCGAACTATGCATTATTTTTCTCTACTTAATTCCAACTGGAAATTAGTTTTCTTTCTTATGTATTGTTTTCAACTCGATAACCGTCTCTTCACTCTACGCTAATTAATATTTGATCGAAGGTCATTTTATCTGCCAAAGTTGAAGCCAATGTTCAGCTGTCACTGTCACCTTTAGCCGAAGCCGAAATTGCAACTAGGATAAAGTACTTATTGTGGACAACATAATACAACTTGACCACCGCATGTAAGCGCTTCGGCTTCGGCCAAATCGTCGTCTTCTATCTGTTGAAGCCGGAAGTGCGACCGAAACCGAAGCTGGCGCTTCGGTCTAGCACTACTGATGAAGATTTGAGTACTTTTTTGGGATTTGTATCTGTCACAGTTTTTTTTTATCCTAATAAATACAATAGCTGGAATTGATGTATACTTCGCAGAGTATTTACGAAGTTTATTCCCAAGTATTCTATTTCATCATTTTGGTAATTGTACTTTCAATATAATTTTGCTTAGTGTTCGTGATTGATGAATTGCAGCGCGTATAGCTTTCTCCTCACCTATTTAAATATAATTCGATTTCTAATAGTAGATCCCCAATAGTCACTACAGCGATTATTATGAAATTCTGATGAAAATAAAGAAAAATTAAAATTTTAAATTCTTAAAGTGGACCTGGGTCCTGGGATATTTGAACTAGAAAATAGCATAATTCTGTGCACATGACAGAATTTGATTACTTCCTATATACTTTGTCGTCATTGTCTCGCGATAGCTTGAGGATCAAAAAATAATTTGTCGATCGAAGGCATCCTGTAGCCTCGCCTGCTGTTGGGTTTGAATTTGCGCAAGTCACAAATTATAGAACGGGGAGCAATCAAATATCACAAGTCTGTCTCTGAAACTTTACATTGAAGATCGTTTGCAGAATTAATTGAAGAATGCAGAATGGAATACTGGCAAAAAAAAGACTTTGGTACCTCTCTTGTTGCTATATGTTACTAAGACCACAAATTATAACAGTAAAAAAAGATCCACATCCACGTGAAACAGCAAAATTTTTCTTAAAAGCCGTATAAAAATGCAAAATTTGCCAGCGAAAAATATAAATTGCTATCCTTGTTTTGTCAAGCTTATTTTGTGATTGACGTTGGATTCTTGATCTGCAAGTTCGACTTGTACTTCATCAGTTTCCAATAATTACCTATAAACAATATCAAAAGATAATTGGAATTAATGGCTTCTGGATTGAAATTTTTTGTATTTATCAATTTGTCGACGTTTCGATTAAGGATCATCATCAGAAAACATACAAAAATAAACAAGGCAAGTATCTTGATAATTCCAAAATCTACATACACGGCTTTCACTTTTAGTGCAGAATTATCAACAATTCTTCGGCTTTCACCCAAAGTTTGAGGAAAACCTACGTGAAGGAATCTCAAATAGAGGAATCAATAATATGAGCCTTGAAAATTATCAAAGTGAAAAAATTAAGCAAAAATAGGAAAAATTATCATAACACACAAGGAAGATGTTCCGTGATATCGTCCTTGTGTGTTATATTAATTAGAATGAATGTTAGACAATGGAGCAGAGCTTTTTTCTGGTTTCACTGAAGGATGCGCTACCTGCTCGAGGCGCTTTGAATTAATTTCTGGTAATATTTCGAATGCATATTCAGTATGCAAGCTAGAATCTTCACCATATGTCATTTTATTATCCATGATAAAACGAATGCGGAGGGTTTAGGATAATATGTTTGAAAGATTTAAATAAATGAAATATGAGATCCTACGAAAGAAGAGTAGAGAAAATCATGGCATATATTTATATCGACAATCATACAAAACGTGAGAACTGTACGTACGTGCATTACAGAAGCCCAAGAATGACGTGGAATACTACTACCTTGAAGTATCGTATAATCAATCCGTTTGAGTTTGAGATAAAAGAAAGAGGAAGAATCTTTGGCTTTGGAGTTCGAATTTCACCAATAAATTCTAAATTGAAAATAGCCGATTGTGATGAAATATTTATGACACCTGACCAATGCAGTGTCAAAGCATTATTGCGTAGGAGTGTCGAAGCTCAAAAGATGAAGGTGAGTTGTGTTTTTCATCTACTTCAGGAAACTCCGAAGCACGGTTTTGATTTCTCTCGAAGGAATTTTATCTTTCTTTCAATCTAGAGCAGGTCGCATTGGAAACACACCATATTACAAACAGAGCATATTACTAACCTATTGTACTCTGTTTTATTATTATTTTCGCAATACTGTCATGCACAAAACTATATCCTGGAGCTAACTAGAATAATTTTTCAACCCCATTCGAGATATCTCTTTGTTTTGAATCAACCTTGTATCATAAGACTCATAAATGACTTCGCACTACATATAAGAATAGGAATAGTCATTTCAAATATAAATACGGATATCAAAGAAGAATTCCTTATTATTCTTCTTGTAATAATATTGAAATAAACAATATCATTGATGGCAATCCATTGGTTATACTTGGATTACCTATATTTAATATCAGATTTTATAAGAGATGGGATACACTCCAGCAAATTGATCCATACATGATGTTCAACATCTTAAGGATCATAGGAAAGAATCTTTCTGTAAGAGTAGTATTTCCCCGATCATAAATTTCATGACCAGTTTAATCGTGGTTTCAGAAATTTAGAGGGTAGCATCAATTCATCGCATATTTCAAAGTAACAGCTGTCATTGTCAAAGATACAGCAGTCATTTTCAAGGTGACAGCTGTCATTGTTGAAGTGACAGATGGCGGTTATATTCAAGTCCTTACATAAAATGAGTATTTTTGAAAAAAAGAGTCATTCGCAGGATCTTCAATTCAGTGGAACATACAGTTTCGACATTTCATCGCCGGAAGTGTAATTTAAAGACCGTAACGTGGATTCCACTGATTATTTATTCGTGATATCTACTAAGCTTATCTCTCCGAGAGCTTGAAATTGATATCAAACTAGATATCATTTGTAAAAGAAACAGTTGACAATTGTTTGAATATCCTCTTTGACACTTCTACTAGAATTATGCCTGCAAGAGCTATAATTTGATACCAAATTCTCTAGAGCTGAGTTACTTATTTTGGTAGAATAATTGAAGAACGTTTGCATGTAATGTCCAGATATGAGTAATAACAATTCTGATTTCACATTACGATTCTCATTATTTCTTTGCTTCAGAAAAATATAACAAATTTTAATAATGACAAATGAACCGCTGATAATTTCAGGAGATGTTTGAGGTGAATGTTGTGCCAAATTATTTAAGGATCAATTTCAGTCATCTCAAATTTTATGATAAGTACTACCGTTTATAAAATAAACGCAAAAAACTAAAAAATTTATTGGATAAAATTTTGGTACCATTGGTTGAAAAAAGCCTATCTACGAGCTTGAATATAGTTTTTTGATGAAAAATTAAATATTAAATTCCAGTCAAGAATTCGTACACGTTCTCAAGTTATCGTGCTTCCAGACAAACCGACAGACCACTTTCTTAACATTATTTTTTTTTTGGGTTCAGTAGGGTCTAAAACGTAGATATTCATCAAAATCTCGAACTGTCACAAAAACACGATTACAATACTTTCTCTATTGTATATATGTCGGGAAAGTAAAAACGTAGTTCTAGAAGGAAACTTCCTTTTCTGGAAGGAAAATTTTGTTATCTCGTACATCTGCTAATTATCTGAAAAGCGAGAAAGTAAGTACAGCATATCATACCGCTTAATCATTACTTATGGAGTGTAAAAACCCCAAAAAAATCTGAATGTGTGAATGTGCGCATGTCCATCAATCCCATACTTAGACCACTGAATCGTTTCTACTCAAAATTCATATGTAAGAGCTTTGAGATATTCTCCAGAAGATACAGTTGTCTTATTTTTTGGGTTCAGGAAATTTGAAGTGACTTTAATTGAGCAAAGCTCAAAAAATTGAGAATAACTTACTTAAAGACTTTCTTTATTGGAAAACAGACTCTACCCTGTCATACCTCTGCTAGCTACCAGAAAAGTGAAAGAGTTAGTGCGACCTGTTATTTTATTTCTTCCAAGTTTTTCTGGAAGTACTGAAAGCTAGGATACATCGACAATTTGTATGACAGATTTTTTTACACCACATATATCAACAATTGACCTTTGGTCTCATCTCCACCTACGTCTTTAGAATTATCTAGTAAATATCACATACAGCTATGTCTGTCGTGTCAAAATGTTAATATCAGTATTCTCATTGTTATCAGCATCTTATCTCTCCATCAACTTATATTACTCAAAGTAAAAGTCGCGGCGTGACACAGTTGGAAAAAGTGAAACATCTTTTCCTCAAGATGCCGTTGCATCTCTTGGATTTTAGTTGAGAAATAAATTACACTTCATGAGGTGTATAAGTTCTTTTCTTCAACATTTTGCTGGAAAGAAAAGTTGTCAGCAAATAATTTTTTGAATACAGTTAGAAACGACAGGTACAGCTTGGCAAATGCAGCTGTGCGGGTGGAAGACACAATTAGATGTGCTAATAAGGCGAAAACAAGGTACTTGGAGGACACGGTAAGGAATAATAGTATAGTATGTGCTCAGAACCAACGAGAACGGGAGTGAAAAAAACGTAGTATACGATTGTTATTAAGTGGATGTATATGGTAGCTGGTTTGTTGCAAGAGAGGCAATTTCCGAGTGGAGAGAGTAAACTAGCTTGAATCAATAGAATCATGCAGGCTGATGTAGCGGAAAGTATGTGTTTGTATTAAAGTGTCTTGTGCCCTTGTACTGAAGAGATATCTTGGTACATATTTATTTCCTTTTCACTGATTCAGGTGAACAGTTTTTACTTGAAGGAGATGATTGTTACATCAATTGATACAATTATCTATGCCTTTTGATCCAAATTAACACCACAATTGTTCCCCTGATTCAAAATTGATACTCAATATTTCTCGTTCGTCTGAATAAAGGAGGAATCATTAGCAGTTTGAAAAAAGTTATCATTATCGAATGGATTCACTGAGCAGGAACCTAAAATAAATAAAGGAAAACTTAGAAAAAGTAAATGTTCCAACCAGGAAATTTGAAACTTGAAAAAGTTGAATTATTTGAAGCTTCTTCTCATTACCGCTTTTTCCCACTCTTCTTGATAATTCAACCTAAATTATAGAGAAAACGAACAGATGATTCGAAAAATAATTTAGAGTGAATGGTTTCAGAGTTTGAAAGATGTAGATTATTCTCATCCAATCAACATCAATAATTTATCAATGGATACAGAGATAAATACCTCACGTGGAATTTGAGCCCTAAGCAGTATACTACCGGTAATTGCCTAAAATTTTTTTTATCTATATAAAAGCCACCAAGTGCTAGGATCTAGTATATTTTTTGAAGTATTAACTATTATTAGTGAATATAATTACTTTCAATGCATTTGCATCCTGCTGAGCAACACTGTCAAGCTTTAGATGTGGAACTTTACATTATTTCAAGTGGGGCACAATTTTAGTATGGGAATGTATAAGAATTAAGAGATGTGTACAATGAACAAAATTATTTTTCTCAAATAGAAGACTAGCTATTTGTTCACACAAGTAGATAGGCCTCAATATTACTTTTTTAAGTATGTTTTTAATACTCCTTTAATTTATATTCACCGAATTTAATTGAAACCTACTACATTTTTAAACTCCAATTTTCATGTATCAAAAATTTATTTCTGTATCCAGTCATATCTTCCAGTAATTGAGTATATTTGCAGAAATGAAGCAATTGAACATCAAAAATTCAAATAACGTCTCTTGGAACACCACCTAACGCAGTATAAACATTGATTATTTTGGTCTCTGTGGAATCAAGAGATAATAGATTTAATAATAGAGAAAATACGGGAGATAATCAAAATGATTTTATTGAATACTATGCTAATTCTAATTCAATATTAAAATTCAATTATACCTTTGAATTCAACTGAAATCTAAAAAAAACATTCTCTTGACGTGCTTTTCAGGATGAATGTCCTACTGCAATTCATATTCAAACTCTATATTTGATCAAATCGATACATATGCTTATTTCACCTACTAGGCCACCGACAATGTGCTCTTCATCACACAGCCATATTATTTTTGATAATTTCTTTGTGATTTTATGATTTAATTGAAATTGATACAAACATGTGAATTTTAATGTGATACACATCAGACATGCCAGTGAGACTAAAAGGATTCTGTTTGCATCCTTATTCTAACGTTACCCTAGAAGCATATATTATTTTATATAAAAAAGTTGATATAGCTTCCGGCAAAACCGGAAGTCGGCACTTCTGAAACTTTTCAACCTAAAACGTCTTTCATTATGGAGGGTAGTGGTGAACCTTTTTTTAATTTAAACTTTACCTTCGAAAAAAATAATAGAGAAAATGGCTGCTTATCCCTTTTTTCAGCTCAAATGACTTTTGTAATACCATTACATCCTTTTTTATATCGTCCAGTTCAAAATTAGACATATTTTGTTACATAATATATTTTGGCATTTGAGATATTGATGTTGAGTGGGCTCATTCCATGTTGATCAAATGTTCTATAAGGACCTACTCCAGTAAATTCTCTCCATGCATAATATTATAACACATTCGGAATATTAAACTTTGGAATGATTCTCCATTAGGATGTCATAAGCCTCGAAAAGTACTTGACATACCACTCACGCAAATTGATTAAAGTAAACTTCGAAACAACTTGGACTATGGATTTCACGTATATAACTGATAAATAACAGAATTTTGTCGAATGAGCTCAATGAAATATGATTTTCTGTGTGAATCCATAAATCTGTGGACAACTCATAAAAAACCTGCAGCTACTTAATAAATAAAAATGTATCCATTAAACAATCGATCGTACTATTAGACCTTTCAGTTAGCTTCATGACGATCGAAAGATTGAAATAGTACATCATTTGTGCAATGGAACATTTTCATGCGTGGAATAACCAAAATTGCATAAACTCATGGTCGATTAATTTTTGGACAGTTACACGTCTTCAAATTTGGTCATGATGTAATTGTAAAAACGAAATCATGTTGAGAAAAGCATCTTCGTTCCACTAAAAACAACAGAAAACAGAAATACCATCTAATCCACGTATAACCAGCATTCCTAATGCTCTTGAAATGGAAATATATTTAACCGATTTGACACAGTTAATTCAAGTGATTGGTACAAGATTCTCACATTCTGTTTCGTATTCGACCAGGTTAAGCTTTACGTTTATGAATGCGTCATAATGACATAATGCTGTCCTCGGACAGATTTGATTGTCATGAAAGTTTAAACCAAACCTCAACACTTCGAAATAACAATTTTGCAATATATAGGTATATTATATATATATATATATATATATATATTTTAGGGTGTATCACATAACGTTATACAGTCCCGGACACAATATCGACAAACTGTGAATTTATGGGCAGGAATTTTAGGACATCAAATAAAAGGCCCGTTCTTTATTACAAGAATAAATTCGGAGTCGTATTTGAATTTATTAATGAGTATAGTTGGACCAGAAATTGCCGAAACAAATAAAGAAAATGTGTGGTTTCAACATGATGGCTGCCCTGCACATAGTGCAACAGAAATTGTGGAATATCTAAATCAAACATTTCCTGGAAGCTAGATAAGACGAAGAGGACCAATTCACTGGCCAGCACGGTCGCCTGATTTAAATCCGTGCGATTTTTTTCTTTGGGGTCGTTTGAAAACTAATGTTTATAAAAGAAGATACCAGAGTATAGAAGAACTTTAATATGCTATAACACAAGAATGTCAAAAAATAAATAATAGGCAATTAAGTAACGTTCGGCAAAGTTTCTACAATAGATTGGGTTATTGCTTAGCACAAAACGGAGGATTGTTTGAACATCTATTACAATTTGAGAATTTAAGAGTATTTTGAGTTTGTTGTAGTTCATATTGGATTTAATTTGTTGCATTATTTAATTGTTAGTGTCACTCTATTTTATTTCATCAATCTTAAACAATAAATCAAATTAAACTACTCATTATTTACCATTATTATTATTAGATTTTTATTTAGAGAATTGATATTCACTACCTAGGGAAGATATCTATTCTGACAATCATAATTCTGACCTGATTCTGACACTGACGTATTAAATGTCACGCTTTTGTTCGTCTCTTATTTATAATTTCATAGCTAATACTATTAAATGCAATCCCGTGAATATTCATATTTTATTTCTGCTGTCATGAAGTAGCCTAAATGATTTTTTTTCTTAATAAGTCGGTACAGAAATTTTGCTCTACAATATCCATTTGAAATTTTTTGTCTAAGATAATTTAGGGAGCAATGCGCACAGAAAAACTGATTTCCCATGTTAAACGCCCATGTTTCACTTTCCGTGATACATATATATATATATATATATATATATATATATATATATATATATATATATATATATATATATATATATATATATATATATATATATATATATATATATATATATATATATATATATATATATATATATATATATATATATAATGTATATGATATATATGATATTAACGAGCTTTGTGATGCGTGATTGTTATGTGAACATAATACAATAACGTTCCATTGTCCTCCATCCTAATTCTGTGATCCGATTATGGACGAACGTTTTTGAATTGTACTGTGACCAGACAGTTGCGGCAAAATGAAACGATACACGTTGTTTGTCTCTTGCTTAAATGAAAGAGTTGACGCTTTATAATCAAGCTTATTTCAACAACTTCTATAATTCATTTTACCAATTTGATAATATCATTCAAAATGGAAAATCTGCGTGAAATTCTTCTTCAATGTCATTCTAAATATGTATACCACGTGTACTTTTAGTTATTATGGAATTTCTAGTACCTTTAATTTGATCAATCCAGCTAAATTCACTTCCTACAAATGGAGCAAGCAAAAAAGTCAAAAAAAAAAACAAATGTGATCAATTTGTCCGCATAAAATAATTAAAAATCATGTTGTTCAAATTCTTTTAATAAGTATGTTTTCTTTCCAATCATCATTGTCTTTGCATTATGAATGATGATTTTGAGGAGATTAAAGTTTTATTCTAAGAAGTCCACTTGCCGTCTGAGCCAATCTGCTTATTTGCTCATGAATATGGTTATATTAGTACAGATATTGATTCTCTGGAGCTTGAGTCTCATGAAATACCAATTAGTGAAGCCAAAAAATTACGTTCCTAAGCGAAATAAGATTTTTGTTGCCGCAGTAATTTATGATTTAATTTTGCATGAAATGAGAGAAAGGCATAATCGTTATTTATATCAGGCTTCCTATTATTGCACATCAGGCTCTTTGAAAGAAATGTTGATCCTTCGTCTCACCTCATCTAAGACCTTTTATTGATATTGACATAAATTATCGTCAATGAAGTAATTTTTGTAAGATTCAATAGAATGATGTATTTCAAAAATGCTCCGAATTAGGATAAAATAATTTTACAATAAAGGTGTGCATTTTGAAATCAAATCTTACTTTGGGTACATCAACAATGTTGTAGATAGATTTCGAAGTTACTCGAATATTTATGGAATAAATATCTGTGATTATTTAAATCAAACATGTACCCAGAATAATTTTCTCACAAGAAGATTATTATATTTTTTCCCGAATCATTGAATTCAGAATTGCTCATTTTTGAAGCTCCATACACAGATGGCGCAACACGAGAGCTTTACCAGTATCGAATTAAAATTCAAACACTTGACAATGGACTTTCACAGAATTTGAACTCAAATAATCATCTTGGGTCAGGCAGCGAATGTTGTCAAATATGTCGTAATTCTTGGAGCCAAGTCACAGATAGTCGAACTTGAGCGCCAGGGATATCATCCCGTAAATAGTATGCACACGAATGAATGAACAACAGTTCTCTGCCAACTCACGAGTGCACACTGCACAGCATGTCCAGGTGACACTGCATTTTTGTGAAAATGTGAACGAAAATTCACACAACTTTTAATTCACTCCGTTAGTCTATAGTCATCTATACAAATGAATGAAAATTAAGTACCTGCCTGTGATTTTAAGAAAAAGAAAAAAATTAAAGTGAAAACTGCAGTTAAACGATTCATAATCGTAAATGAACGTTTTTAGAGTTTTTGTCTGTTTGTCTGTCTGAAAATTTGTTTCGAATAGGCTCCGGAACGGCTTAACAGATCTCAATAAAAATTTTAGAGATTGAAACAGGAATTTCAGTCTTTTTAGGTTTTAAAAGTTATGAGTATGAGTATTTGTATGCTTCGTGTCTGCGCCAATCATAGATCTGCAGCATCAGCGTAACTGTAGAAATAATTAAAGTATGCGCATGCATAAGATCGTTAAAAAGGAAATACTTTCTACATCATCGTAAAGTGAGCAAAATTTACGTACCATTTGCGCGAGCGACCAGCTGATGTGCAGCTATGTTACAGAATCCAATTGCTCTCTTTGATGATTATGATTGCCAGAAATTATAATTATCAGCGGGCACTAGTTACTTATTTATCAATACTCATCCTTACTATATATACATTTAGATTTGACATCAATTACGCCTTCCATCCAATTTAATTCCAAGTGACAGTTTGTAGCTCTGCCAAGAATATTCTAAAAAAAAATGGCTCTTTGTCAATACCTTATTTGAATTTTGTGAAGCTCTCAGTCATACCCTCAACCCCTGAAAATATTCAGTTTCAATGATTGATTGATGATTTTGGAGATGAGTAATAGGCTGTGTGAATCCGAGTGAAATTTGATGCTCATGCAGCAATATATTTCAAATAATATTACATTTTAGTGATAATATATGTACCATTATGGTTGAATTCTATCAAATAAATTCCACAAATTCATCATTGTTAGTCGAACTATCTACGTACAATGAGTTTTCAAAACGCCCTTTTGATTAATTTGTGATTCAATTACGCGTACTGGTGTCATTAAAGGGAGTTAAATCAAATACTATGAAATAACGGTGTAGATGAGATCTCTGAAAAGTTGGAAATGCCATTTTGTGGTTGGCAGTCATTTTTCATTACAATCATCATATTTTTCGTTTTATTATTGATTCATCTACAAATTCGCAGATATAAATTCAGCTTGAACTTTGCCATGTGATAACAAATGTTTCATTCCTTCACTACCAAAACTTTAAAGATGAGAAGTTAGTTTGTAGAATAAAAAAATTATGTGTGATGTTCAGTAAATGCGGAGTTTCCAAGTTGAACACAAACGCAAGTACAATATTCAGTTACTAGAACTGAGGACTGCAGAACGGTATTTATTCGAATTCACTGTTGCTTAGTTCTTGGAATATAAATGAAAATGCTGTTTCAAACTTTGAAGTCTACATCTGATTAAGAAACTAAGCGATCGGAAATTCTACAAATATTCTGAATGATTACAGATAACTGAACTTTTTATACTAAAACCCATTTTCAGATATATGAACCTATGTTAATTCAATTTTTGTTGATACGAAAACACTTTTAAAGAACTTGCAATAAATACTATCTAACTATGATTCATCATGCTTTAGGATCCAGGATGCTCAAGCCTCTAGTCCAATAATATCTTTTGTTTACGTAGTTCACGTATTCTCATTTGAAATAAGTCTACCCGATTCAAACTTATTCTGAGACTATCGATGATCTCTCAGTGATAAACCCAACGCGCAATTAATCGGGCTTTTGTATCGTATGGAAACGGAAAAGTAAGTTTCACCGCATGTTTAATACGCATCGTTCAGTATACAAGTCCGACGTTAACATGGCCAGTTCTAATTTTTACTTTCGTGGGTTGCGCCAATTAGTAGTGAGAATGTTGAAGTCCGGCCTTTCCAAACTTGATTATTTTTAACCTCGGTTCGTTTTAACTTGTTGTCATCGAGAGGTTCTTATTGCCCGGTCTAATTCTTCAAGTAAAAAAAAGTGAGTTCCGATCCAGTTCAGCCCCTAGAATTTTAAAGCCTGATCTCGGAAAATTTGAAGGCTTGATCCAATCGGAATAGAATATTGTAGACCAGTACTATGAAGCTATATGTTTTTGTACTTCAACTAACTACCTTCTCATTTTCATGTTGAATAGGTTCCTCTAATATATTCAACATTTCTAAAGATCAGACGGCTCGTGAAAGTACCTCGCATAGTATTTTATGTTTATTCGAGCATATATAAGCTCGACCTCAAGTAAAAAATACTGGACCATATTCGACTTGTAGACCAGTAAGTCCGTAACTCGATTATATATCAAACCGGTTAATGCGGAATTCTCAATATTCTCTCTATCTGACTGTAAGTTTGACCGTTCGTCCACTCTATAATTATAACTCGGCTCCTTGACAACGTATCAACTACAAGTTCTAGCTGGATGATAACTAAGGTCCACTAGCTGTGCCAATAATAGAAAAAATCAGCTAAAAGAATGATAATCGAGGGTAAAAGGTAGTTCTTACAGAAGTAAGTATCTGTACAGAAATTGTAGGAAATATTGGGACACATGTATTAGTACAGGTCATTCTCAACCAGAAGAATGATGGGTGAGGGGAATACAATTCTAGTCAATACGATGTTACGCAGGCAAAACCAAGAGTGGGCTTTGATAACTTTTTTGTACTGTTGTACAATTATCAAAAAATTGATCCCCGATGCATGGGTTTGACACGCACTTGAGCGGTTTTGTTCCCAATATCTGTATTCGGAATAAATTATATCATGTTACTGGACATTATCAAGGGAATATGGTTTCAATAATTTAAAAGTGATATGAATTCGCATAAGTGACTTCTTGATCATTCATACAACTCTTGAAATAAACATGTAGTTAAAATGAAAACTGAAGCTATGCTGTGTCGCAAAGCACAAGACACTGCTGTATTTCCTGCTGAAAACAACCGGTTCTCTAGGGACGATGAAATAAATAAAATAAAATGAACGACGTTAGAAATTGGGTAATATTTTGCGGATGTAGCGTCACAGCACAACAGGGCATGGCACAAAGTCACACGTGATAAAGTGAAGACGCACCGCACGTGATGGATCGTATCTCAAGTTTCAGTACAGTCTGCTGCTAGCATCACTACCGAACCACTTTCGTAACGCTACCCACTGCAGTAATTTCACTCGTCATTGCCGTTTCGTTACCCGTTGCGGAATTGCCAACCGGCAAACATCAAACAACGTTTCTCATGGATTATGAGTTGTTCGTTGTTGCTTGTTCACAACTCAACAGTTTCAGTTTGTTGTTGAGCTAATCGTAAATTAAATATCAATTTTCAGCGACAAACTTTCAATAAGCAAACACGGTGACATGTTCCAATCCAGCATAGAGTGAAACTTATACTTCATCCTTGATTTCAACTATTTGTTTACTTAGCGTTTATGTTCTATGATCTATTGCTGCAGGGACCAAATAACTTCCAGTAGATCGATTGTTTTGCAAATTGCGTCAAGTTTTAAGAATTTCAAAAACAATTTGAATTCAAATTTTTGGCTTCAAAAATTTTCGCGTATTTGGTTAGCAGTTTACCTTCAGTCCTCAATTTTTTTTTTGTCGTTTGTCGCATACAATAATGAATCTACATATCGTATTTATCCTATTGTACTAGCGGAAAAGAGAAAGGCAAAACAGGACTAAAGCGACAAAAAAGAAAAATATATTGAGATGCTTAAATCGAAATATACCACGAATTGAAAATGACTAGGACATTTCGATCCTTCTCATGCTCCCCACGATTTCTTCTTGCAGAATGGAATAATAGCGTCAAATATCATTCGTTTGAATTCAAGAGTTTAACTGGCTACATTCCAGGTTAGATAGTTACTTTTGGCACCAAAACCGTAAGCGCTAAGCAAATTCCTGACTAGAGGTAAATGCAACGTTTGCGTCAGAACTTACCAAGATAGACACACTGGAATAAATTAAAATTTATCACTGGTTGAAACCATCTGTGGGAATTAATAGCTATTATTATCATGATAACAAGCTGAAAACCCACAAGACCTTTTGTGATACATAAATTCCTCTGGAAAAAAATGGGCTTCTTATAAGCAAGCCAATAGCTATAATTCCGATTATATTAAAATTTACGATTCGCTTCGTACGTCAATTTCGCGATGAGATGACAAAAATGCTTTTTCAGTCAACATAGCTCCAACATGTTCCTCTATTTCTCAATTATCACTTCAAAGCTTGCCTCTATTGGAAACTCATCAATTTTCACATTTATCTGCAAAAATGAGGTCTAATCTGAAAAATATATTCCTTATAAAAATTTCTTTGATTTTGTTCCGGTGCAGTAATATTGTTCAATATTTGTTATATAATAACTGATTAATTAGGTGAACTTGAAAATGACATTTTCTGAATTAATTTTCTCCGTCACTTTATTTGCTTTTTTTTTCTGAATTTCATAGTCTCCGATAGCTTGTTCGTTCTCTCTGTAACATATCGATGATATATATTCTCGCACTTCGCTTTGCTCGTGAATTCGTATGTGCTCACATTCTGTCTGTCTCAATGTTATTCCATTGATCTCATTATTTTTACGAAGTGGCGGGCTCAAGCCCCAGGTTTATCTAGTAGGAAGGCCTTCTTCTTCAGAACAGCGTTAAACAAATGAGTACAGATATTCATCAAAATTTATTTGCTTTTATCAATTAATAAAAAGACCATACATAAATATCATATCGGCCATTCCAATATTGGAATAAAAAGGTATGTTTCATTACTTTTATAAATAAACTACACCAATGTTCAAATACTCAATTTCATGATCAGTGACAGTGTGGGTATTATTACAAATGCCAGAATAAAATTAATGTATTTGTTATTCATTACGTGGTTAGAATACTCATTTATTAGCTTCATCAAGAATTTCGTGTCGATCAGTGGCAGGAGAAATGCACTCTTCTTGAAACACTTTCATAATTTCGCGAGTTTTTGAAAAATTCTTTTTAATTTTGAATCAGCACATCGAAATGCATATGCCATAAAATTTGTTTACCTTTTTTTAACATCCTGTATATATTCTCGCAATTCACTCATCAACTTTCCTAATTCCCTTGAAATAAGACCGGGCATTTTATAAGCAAGTAAATCTATGACTGCGATTGTGCTAGCAGTAACCTACTCACTTCGCGATGAAATGACAAAAATTCTTTTTCAGTCATTGGCTCACAAATTTCAGATGAGAGTAAATTTCTTGTTCGTAAATAATTCTTCTAAATAGTCACTGCGAGTTTCATGAAACTCAATTCATTTCTATTCTCGTATATTGTGAATGACTTTAATTTATATGAAATTACTGCTGGAGCTTTCAACATGTCCATCTTAATTTACAAACCAAGTAACTATCATATAATTATTTTTAGATACTTCATCTAATGCTTATTTTGAGCTTATCCTACTACTGACTACTTTTTATATTGCAACACAATATATTTGATAATTTGTGATCAAACAATTTTGTGACCGCTTAATCTAAAGGGCTGAAATTTTCACAGTGAATTTTTAAAATGATGTGAATATTCCATAAAAAGGATTTCTTGAAATTCCATTCTCCATTCCAAGGGGGTAATTTGATTCACTTCAATACGTTTGTATGGAAAATTGCATTTAATGCAACCATAATTATATTTCTGAAGTAAGAAAAATATCCATAGCGTAGCATCTAGTGTTGCAGTCAATTATTGTTTTTTTTTCATTGATTTCAAACTGTTATTGTGGGCGCGGCCCGCAGTTTACCTGAATGCTGGAGTCAATTATTATATTCTTCAAAATAAGTCAATTGGATCGGTTAACCCTAAAGTAAAATAACAGAAAATATCGATGGCACAGAGCTATCGCAAGGCTGAGTTCCCGGTTTTCCCATTATCATAATTGATTCCGAAAAATACATCTATATGCGGGCGGAGCCGCAAGTAACGGCTAGAGCAGAATACATTAGCATCTCCATGGAGTTTATTTGATATTTTGTATATTACAACAAATAAATTCTTATTTTTAGATCCAAACAGTATCTGCAGTACAAATCTTGTATTATTTGTCAGATCCCTCGCTCTGTTAAACTATTTCCTCGGTCTTCCTGTTTTTCAACACTCTTTGACTTCTATGTGCGAAACCGTACCAAAATAAAAATAATTCAATCTGACAGTTATCAATTTATGTAACACCAATATAAAATTATTATTTTGTCGACCTCCTTCATTAACTCATTAATCTTTAATTACTCAATCGGACATTTAATTGTGCTGTTTTGTGTTTATTGTCGATCAAAAATTAATTGCAGGACTATATTCGTAGCAAAAATAATGTTCAATGAATCAGCCCTTGGAGAAACGAATTTTAGATATATCCCAACCTCAAAATGAGTCAACTTTTTGTCCATTTTATGATAATCAACACTTTATTAACTCTAGAATTACTAATTGTTGTTTTATCGCTCATAAACTAATTCTATCTGTATTCTATTATTTTAGTACCACACAAATATTGAATTTTACCTTATTGCGCACATCAATAACAAATTACGAAATGATGGTTGCACAGCATCTAACTAATAACACTATAAACATAAAAGTTAAGAAGTCATCCAGCTCAAATACTTATTAAATTATTAAAGCTATTTAATTGTACCGATCTGCTTGATTATAAGAATGGTCTTCAGTAAATTGTAACTCAATCCAAATGAGATTATACCTATGACTCTTTAATCACCCTGTAAATTATTACTCACATAAATTGTTAAAATGGATTACAGTTCAAGGATATTTTCTACCTGTTGTGAACATATTTGTACTAACATAGTGAAGTTTTGCAATTTCCGATGTATTCAGTTGGTAATGCTACCTCAGTCCAATATTTATTCAGCTATGTATTATATTTCTCTGTTAATCTCTCTAATTGGTGTCGAATCATATTTGCGTTTACCATTTTTTATGAATTAAAATCGAATTCAGAGCGTTATCGAATATTTTAAATCACAAATAGATATTAAAAATGTATTTTTTGCAGCTGGGCTATACAATAATTTACCTATCAACAATATAATTTTCAGAAAGTTTCGTATAATCTCCATCCATTGATAGAATTTCTAAACGCTCGTTGAATAAAAATTTTGTTCATACTTTGAAAGTTTGTTGCGCTTCGCCTCAATCTGTTGTATTTTATCATTCACTGGTCAATTTAGCCACAAGACTTGATACAGCGTTTTCCAAAAAAAAAAAAAACATATAAGTTCAGGTCCATATTTCTGCTAGTATTCTATTAAAAACTGAATACATTATTCAGCCCCAGAAGTACAAGCATTGCCATATACAAAATATTTATTCCAAAAGTTACTTTGATTCGCGGTGAGAAAGATTTGACGATTTTTTTGCAGTTTCTCCAGTTCATTTATAATCTGAGGGCGAGTTTAGCTAGCTTCTATTTTGAGAAGATATGGATAGAGAAATCATAAAGGGTAATACCGACTCTTAGCTTCACTGTTTCCTTTGAAACTCTGGACGTGTTAAACGTAAAGTGCAAGGCGTTGAACGATACTGTGGATGAGAAACGTGACAAGGCAACGCAAAGTTACATTTTCTCTTGTAGTATTTTTGGGATATCACAAATATTTATTGAAAGTGTTTTAATGTCGACGTTAATATATATATTCAAATGTAAGTAGGTACTATATTGTATTCCTCTTTTTCTTCTCTCACAAGATCAAAGATCCATTTTTCTTGTACTTCCACATCATTCAAATGATTCCTTATCAGAAATGTTCACTTCAGAAAAGACTATCATTATTGAAACCAAATGGAAGCAAAGTTGTGGAATGAAATTATTAGAAGCATTATTAATTTCTTTTCTTGTTAGCATCCAGAGATCAGGTGTCTTTTCTTTCGTAGCCTTACATCAAGGTGTCGAACAAAATGAAATTAATCACCAATTAATTATAAGTCCATATACGATTACTCAACATGCGAGCTTCATTTTGAATTTTCGTGATAATCCCCGTGAAATTGATAAATTTCATTCATTTTCTCTTTCCACGACAAATTTTTTAATCAATTAGTCGGCTGCAGGTGTGGCAAGTTTGAAACAGAAGCTTCAAATTTCCATTAGAGAATTCTTTTCAAATCAATCAATAGTTCTAGATCGTCGTCTAAATTCATTCCAACAACATTCCTCATCTGAGATTTTGCATCATTCATCCTACATTTTCTGCATCCAGATTCAATGTACGTACAGAAAATGCTTTTGGAACGGATGATGGAGCGTTGTGTAAACTAAAAACTCTACTCAAAATTATATGTGAAAGAACTTGAAGAAGACGGATTAGAAACTGAAGTTGCTACATGAAATTCATTTCACAAGCAGTAGCTCAAAAGGACCTATTTTAATACATGTGATGATATTGAACAAAAATTAATTCCGAGCTTACTTGTAAAGATCATTATTTCAACTTTCAAGCTAGTGTTTTATACATTTTGATGGGTAGGATAAGTTTTGTGTACATGATAAAGGATATCAAATCGGTATTCTAGCTTCGGTAGACATATCCATATCTCAAAAGCTGCCGCGTTATAACGGTATTATTTTAATTAGATTCTCGAACATTGAACGGTGTCGACGAGTGCCTGTTCGCCAGTTGCCAACAACATGTCAACGACGTGCGCCACAAGAAATTCTTAAATATTCAGTAACCAGTATTTAGCATCCGTGCTCCACCCGTGCTGTGTTCCTGAATTTCTGGCATCATTTGCCACAACAAAAACCATCAGATCATAAGCCAACTCATTATTTGATATTGCCTTCTGTCTAACACAGAAGTCCTGATGGTAATACTCACTCTATTTACTATTTAACTCACTTGATCACAATCCTTTCTTCCTTATTGACCAACGCAAATTACATTTCCAACGATACATCACGAACCGTATATGAAAACAACTGTTTCTAGAGCAATGTATTCCAAAAAGTTCAATTCGACCAAACTTTTTCTTCTTTATGAGTGTGATAACAAAGTTACTGAGAATAATGTACCCCATATATTTCGTGTATGAAGTAGTCCAGTAGTATTGTAGAAGTATGTCTTTGATTATAAATAAAATAGGTCAAAAGTCTATTTTATATAAGAAATAGAGAGTAGGTTTCAAATGTCCTCCACTTTGACTGAATAGCATTTTATGTTAACAAGCATGTTGTGTATTTTGTAATTCAGAAACATCGGGTGGCTATAACGAGAAACGACTGCTTCATAAGCTTCTAGACCACTACAATGTGCTGGAGAGACCCGTCGTGAACGAGTCAGATCCGCTGCAGCTGAGTTTTGGCCTCACCCTCATGCAAATCATAGACGTGGTGAGTTTAAATTCGCAGAACGGACAAACCGAAAGCCGCACAGACCGCGCACAACTTATCTAGATAACTTTTCCACTGAGATATTAGTTATTGTGAGCCGACTTTGCTTTTTATGGAAATCCTTCCACTTTAGTATGGTTCTTTATTCTTTGGAAAAAGAATTACACTCTTGGTAGATATAACAAGAAAGCAAGTTTTATAAATGATCAGGAAATCGAGTAATACGTTCGCTGAATTTTATATGCACACAAAGAGCTGTATGTTTACGAAACATGGGATAATGTTTATTGTTTCATTTTCAGGATGAGAAGAACCAGTTGCTAATCACCAACATTTGGTTGAAATTGGTAAGTGTCCAACACATGCCTAAAATCTCAATTCGATTTGAATCTTTTCCCCATCAGAAAAACTAATAAAAACTTTCGCGCTGAAAAGTTTAGAGCAACTCTTTGAAAAGGGTTTATTTCTCTTTAAGGGTGGCAGAAAACGACAAACAAAAAGTTTCAACAGATTAAAAATTCAAACCATTAAAACTGTAACGGATGCTGCTTGGCATATCTCGCCTAAAACGCTGACGCTGTCAACTGACAAAAAAAAAAGATGAAAACGTATTCATGACAACACTCACTTCACCTCTTTTGGAGACGTTCTACATTCTTATTATAGCTTAACACAAACCGTAACCACATTTAACTGAACCAATAGCTACTTTTTATTTTCATACCGGAAGTACAGAAGCGATGCCACCTACTATTATGCCAATTATCTCTCATAATATGACAATGATTATTCACCGATTGAATCGCGTATTGAATTAAGTTTAATTCATAACAATATTCATTCAGTATTAAAACACATAGTTCAGGACAAATCTCACTAGTGATAATCTAGGCTTATACCGTTGACATGTGATGTGATATAAATCCACGAAAGCGTTTCAGGTCACGCCTTATGATGCGATTTAAATTTCACGTATCGACGACTTCTGTCAGCAAAGCAACGGTTATCAGTTAATTCGACATCGTATCGAACTGACCTGAGCCGGATGTTGGTCATCAACCGTCGCTACTTTCAGCTTCGGTCGATGAAATATGTACAAGGAAACAATATTAGACTTTCGCAAAATATTTTAACTTGATAATGGAGAAATTATAGAAAAGAGTAGAGTTCGTATAAAAACTTTCATTTGTCACTGAGAATTTCTTGCTTATGTGACAAGTGCTCGTGACTGGGGAGGGTGAATTCAAACAACGGACGTCTGCAGTATTTCATGAGTATGTGGTTGCAGGAATGGAATGACATGAACCTCAGGTGGAATTCTTCCGAGTACGGTGGAGTGAGAGACTTGAGGATACCACCTCATCGTTTGTGGAAGCCAGACGTGCTCATGTACAACAGGTAACGAACGATACAAACCCCATACTATGGCGTTGAGATGCCGTGGGCTGCTCGCTGCCTTACAGCTGACATTTGCTTCCTAGCTTGGTTTATCATTTTCCGTCGGCAACTAGCAGCCCAAGGTGATAATTCTTCAAACTCAACACAGCTTACATAATTTTGGCACTTCATTTGCCAGTTACGCTGACAATAATAATTTGAGACTGATAAAGTTACTGTATAGCTTTGTAATCAAATATTGGAGAATAGATTATACCATTTGAAATCTTGATTCATCCATGGTCAGCACATGTACTGTTAGCTGGAGGGGCAACACCTTCTTTGAAGTGACCATTTCAATTTGACGTCCTCACTCAGATCTCTTAGTGTTTATTCACAAAGCGTAGACAAAATATTATAACTTCATTGATAATGTTTGTAAGATAAATAGTTGGCTCCTCAATGAAGCTCCAAATTCATATGAATCATTTCTAAGCAATTGGACTCATGGAAAGAGACAATATATGTTTGTTGATATTTTCCAGTGCTGATGAAGGATTTGATGGAACATATCCCACCAATGTAGTAGTAAGGAACAACGGCAGCTGTTTATATGTTCCACCTGGTATCTTCAAAAGCACGTGTAAAATCGACATCACGTGGTTTCCCTTTGATGATCAACGTTGTGAAATGAAATTTGGTAGCTGGACATATGATGGACTGCAGCTTGATGTGCAGCTACAAGATGAATCGGGAGGAGATATCAGCAGCTTCATCACTAACGGAGAATGGGATCTTTTAGGTTTGTTTCGTTTAATAACACTATAATTTGAGCATGAATCCTTTCCAAATGTTAATTCTTTCATCAAATAGTTTGTGTATCTGTAACATTGACGTTCCATTAAAATTGAATTTTCAAACATAATTCCTATGATATCATCAGAAATTTTCATCAAAATTGTGCTTTTATGAACGCGCACAGAATTATTATATGTTCATTATCCAATATTCTTAGGAGTACCTGGAAAGCGAAACGAAATCTACTACAACTGCTGCCCAGAGCCATACATCGATATAACATTCGTCATTATAATTCGACGTCGTACCCTGTATTACTTCTTCAATTTAATCGTACCGTGCGTGTTGATCGCTTCAATGGCCGTACTTGGGTTCACGCTGCCGCCAGACTCCGGTGAGAAATTATCACTCGGTGTCACCATCCTCCTGTCACTCACTGTCTTCCTCAACATGGTGGCCGAGACTATGCCGGCCACATCCGATGCTGTGCCCCTTCTCGGAACCTATTTCAACTGTATTATGTTCATGGTCGCGTCTTCTGTAGTCTCAACCATTCTTATTCTCAATTATCACCACCGAAACGCCGATACACATGAAATGTCTTCTTGGGTATGCATCGCGATTTAGTCTTGAATTCATATTGTTTGAATGTATTTCTTTTATCTTGTGAACAGATCAAAGTTGTATTTCTATACTGGCTGCCATGCCTTCTACGGATGAGTCGACCAACTCGTGTATCTATTTACGACCATCCACGCCCAAGTCGACCATCTTCAGTGGCAACGGATCGAAAACCATTACATCTTCAGGATGTCGAGCTTAAAGATCGATCTTCAAAGAGTTTGCTTGCGAACGTACTTGATATCGACGACGACTTCCGACACAATCATCGGGCTGGAGGTACACCTGCTACCCTGCCTACAGCAGCATTCTTTCGCACAGTGTACAGGTGAGCAGAAATTCAAGAGCAACGCCCGAGAGTAATTTGACTATGTATTTTATGCCATGTGTATGTATAATGGGTTGCAGACAGAACGAGGACAACGGCAACGGCGGCCGACTACACGAGAGCCTCGTATCGAACCACTCGTGCATTGGAGCCGACTATGAACTAGCGCTCATTCTGAAGGAGATCCGCTACATCACAGACCAGCTACGCAAAGAAGATGAAACCGCGGACGTTACTAAGGACTGGAAGTTCGCGGCCATGGTGGTCGACAGACTGTGCCTTATCATATTTACGTTGTTCACTATCATAGCCACGCTAGCGGTGTTATTCTCCGCACCGCACATCATCGTGTCGTAGCCGGTGGTGGCAGAGGCAGCGGTGCCCAACAAGCGATCTTTTAACCATTCGCGTTCTCATGCAACACATTCCCATTTACAAATACGGTTACATCATCGTTCACTAGTGGTTCGTGGTCGAGTGGCGTTAATACGTGATTTCCTGATCATTCTCGCCTCTCGATCAAAGAACATCCTCCAAACACAAATCTAACATTATTATTATTATAGCTAACGCGAGTCGTTTTATACAAATACTTGGTTTTGTACCGTGTACTTTAGAAAATAATGAAGTATTGACACAATCATACTGTGATAAATCAAGTTAAATGTTGAGTTACGTTTAGCGCTAGAGCGGCGCAACGGCCCAAGGCATTGTGTGCCCGCTCGATGCGGTAGCGGTAGTATTTGAGATTCGTTCATTTGTCTGCAATTCCGCACGGAACATGATGCCAGGGCGGCCAAGGACGGTTTTACGGACTCTGCCGCCCCAGTAGTCTGTTCTATTGCTCAATATTGTTAACATATTGTTGATGGCAATTTTGTAATGTGTGCCGTACATTAATTATGAATTGATTAATTATATTGTAGAATAGATACAAATGAAGCGAAGAATATTTAAATACTGCTATGTTTCCCCGAATCGCACACTTTAAATCTGTTAAATAAATTAAAATAAGGACTTTTAAATAAATTTTGAATTAACGTTCGTTCTATACAAAGAATTAAAATAATTAAAAAAAAAAAACAAATCATGCCTGCCCCATGTTCTAGATCTAGCATTTTACATCTCCGTTCTAGTTTTGTAAGCTTATTTTATTCTCTTTTCATCTGTAAAGCATGTTATATAATAGAGTAACATTTATTAGCATTATTACTAGGGATAACTTCCAACTATACTTATATATACTTAGCGGCATGGTCGGTTAAAAATAAACACGTTCTTACATATCCAATTTAGCACGCCACGTAGAAATGATTGAAGTCCTGGTATACAAATCTAATACTGACTTTTAAAAAAAAAATTGATAAATGAATTATTACTCCGATTTATAAAAATACACATTATTTGATGCACACATAAAACAAACGTAACATAAAATAAACACAGGAGTATCGGAAAGAAAAGTATACAGTGCTGCAGTATCCCATTCGTGTGATTATAAAAGCTCGAATAATAATGCCCGCATATAGCGGCATTCAGGCGCATTGCGAGAAAATCATTGTTTAAAACTAGGGAAAATGTTTGAAATGCAATCTAAATATCTTGATGTTTGAAACTGAAACGCGCAAGCACGTTGAACTACTAAACCACTGAAATACTGAATCTCTGACTTAGTCCCACAGTCGTGAACTAGACGACGACTTATCGTATCCAGGATCGATAGAGTGGTGCACATTAATTAAATTCAGAACCGCACCGGCCACAAACATATGAAACATCGAATGTCGAAAAAGCAAAGACATTCACAAAGAGAAGGGACAGAAGGCATGCGTGCGAACTACACGACAAACTTACGCACACACAAATAAACATATAACGTACGAAGGAAGTTGCTCATGGACGATGATGCACTCGCACGCAAACGGAAGTACTCGTTGGCACGCACGCGGCCTTTCGTCTTTTATCTTCATATCTACTTTCAGTTTCTTCACTATCCTCTATGAAGCACGTCGTATTTTAGACATTTTCCGATGAAACACGCTGTCACCTTCGACAATACTATGTTACCAAAAACGGTAGCCGGCTATAAATCATTTTTAATAGTTCGTTTAACGAAGAGAAGAAAATCTGAGAACGGACGTCCCATTAATAAATAAGGCAGACATACACCTACACATTTACACATTTTTATACACCGACACTATATGAATCATAAGAAGCGCGCGTGATACCCTCATTTGTTGTTAATATTAGACGCGCCAAGCGCCGATTCTTTTCCTTAGGACAAAGTAACAATAAGTTGATCAAATAAACGCAGAGCGCGGCCGATTATTGAATTGCTGAATGCTGGCTGTGCCATGCAAAAATACATAGTAACATACATCTATCTCTCTTAATGGATACACGGGGTCTAGATTACGGAAGCACGAGCCCCCTACGCCATTGAATTCCTGCAGCGGGACTCGTGACTCGAATGACCTAGTGTGTCATGTTGAACATTACAAATCTATCTAAATCATATACATAATAATAATAATAATAATATAATAATAATAATAATAAAACATTGTAAAGAAACTCGCAATTTCATTGTTACCAGAGGTACTTTTAAGTCTAAACGTTCGTTAATCCTTGATAAGCGTTTGAAAATGCGCAGCAGCGACAGTTCGATTCGCGGGAAATTGATTGAGTTACAATGATAAATATCGACAATCCATTTTCTGAAATGAGTTTAAGTTTCAATATCATGACCCGACCGCGGCTGTGCATATTTAAGAACTAGTGTTGAACTAAAGGTACCTACTACGCAAAAATCTGTTTTCTATTATCAAATGAATACTGTGTAATAAAATGGATTGTAATTTGTTATATGAATTAAAAGACAAAGGAAATGTTAAGTATTGTAGATATTCGTTTTTCACAGCATTCTAATAATTACACGATGCAATGTGCTCCCACATTTGTAAAGCATAAAAGGTGAAATTAGAATGATGTGGTTGAGATAACTGTGTTTAGTTTTTCTATCACTTCCTCACTCTGGTCAAACTCTTTCCATAATTCCTGTCGTTTTTATTTTTTTAACACCCTTAGATGGATGATGAATTGCGGCATAAGGTAAGGATGTAATATGATAAAACGAAGCTATATGCGTCTGACATAATATCTTGTTTGTATATGTTTGCTACCATTTGTCTTTAAAATAAATGAACTTATTTTGGTTCTATACTTTACCAACGATTTGCGGTTTGTAAGAAGTGTTCATAGTTCAAGACTATTAGGGGTACTGCATAAGATAATAAGAGCTTCAATACTCGCTTAAAAATAAATATCTGGTAATTTTTGGATCCGATTACTTCAAGTTCAGGATCAAAACAAAGCTTAATTTTCCTGGAGCATTGTTCACACACGAAAGTCGTTAGATTCTCTTGAAGTGAATTTTTAAAAATTGACAATTTTTTTCCACTCTAAAAACCATCATTATTCGGAGAAATATTTTGGGATCTCCAGGCGTTAGAATTAGTGGGATACAACATAGATTTAAGCAAACAGAATCACCCATTCTGCTTCATTTGTTCATACTTCATATTTTCAATTTTCAATGTCATCTTTTCCCTCAGTTTTCTTAGTTTTTGAATTTAAAAATTCGCAAACACTTAAATTGTATTTGTACTGAAATCAGTGAAGATTGTTGGAGGCAAGCAACGAAAAATAAACTGTTTAATTTATACCAGGGGTCTGCGCCCGTTTGTTGACATATACGAGCGCCGAACACAGAATACCAACAGTGCAAACTGGTTACAAATATAAAATATTATTCACGTCTCCAGTAAGTCGAACATCAATCAAATAGTTAAAATAATTGAGTTAAGAATATACATTGACTGAAGGTAACACTGAATGTTTCAAATAAAAAATATAATCGCTCCAAACTTGGAAGCTGTATAATGTGGAATATTGATTATAGAACTTTTATTCCAATAAATCTGCAAAACCATCTATTTTCAAAAATTATTGGATCAACTGCATTATGAGATGATAACTGCAAGAATGATCAGCAATAGCTATCAAGAAAATAGAACAAAAACAGAGGGACTTTATCACTCCAAAATTGATAAATAAATAAGTGAGGCGGGAACAAAAGTAGTAGCGCTAAAATTTTTGAATCTAAAAGACGCAGAAGAGAATCGGCTATGAAGAAGACGTCGTTCGCCGTAAGACATTGAAGGCGACGATAACGACGACCGACGACGACGTCTAGGCGCGAGGCGCAAGAGTCGCGGCGATTGCGCGTCGACGCAGGCGCATGTAATATTTCGGTGAATCGATAGTCAAGTGGGAAGCTGCACCTATTGGTCCATTGGTATCGGTCTTGCGCGTTTATCAACATGCAATCTAGACACGGCATACATTATGTTTTCTAAGGGGGTGGTGTCGGTCTCTCGGTAACGTTAGCCGTGCACGACGTCAAGTCAGTGTCCGCGCGATTCGCTACCAAGTAAAATGGACGCGAAGCTCCAGTTGTACGACGTTGATGAAGAAGGTGTCGAACTTCGCGCCGTGTGATTGTTGGAGTGTCGTGATATGCCGAACCGGCCGCATCGGGATGCGACCGCGGCGCATCGCTAGACAACGCGAGTTCGCTGAGGCGTATCCCCGACACTTCGTTGGAGTTGTAGAAAACCAGTGCCGTATTTGTTCCACAATTACAGTGCCAAATTTTATTTAATAAGGTCGCTGTTGCCATTGTGAGCAAACTTGCTGCCCAAGAGTGGCTAGTGGTGACAGGGCAGTAGTGTGCTGTGGACATGTGCCTCTTTGAGACGTGCCAGCAGTGACAAAGCCCCAAACATCAGGAGGAGGACCCGAGAGATGCCAATAACTCGCTGGGGCAGCGGCGCTATGACAGGTCGCGTGCTCTCGGTGCTGTTCATTACTTGCCTCATGGCTATAGGTACGTCCCAATACAAAAATAACCATGAAAAAGCTTTTTAATGTCTCTGTTTGGGCGAAAATTACAATTTGACATACGTACGAATACATCGGTACACACCCACTTCGCCAATGTAGCTGCGCGGCGCACCCTTCAAAGCGTAAACAGAAACAAAATTAAATTCATTCACCCTAATCATCAACTTGACAATCATTGTTCTCATACTTTATGTGAATCATCAGTATTTTACTTTTCATCACCCAGATTTAGACAACCTACGTCATACATCGCATCTGAAAGAAAGGGGGCGGGGCTCATCTCATGATACTGCACGATGTATTTTAGTACCTCTCAGCTTCCTACGCCTTATTATCGGATAATAATTTCAATTCTCCATCGCGTCTCATGTCTTTTCGTACCTATTTTCAAAATTCAGTATATTCAATTCCGTTTTCTATAATAATATTGATATATACTTGGAGACTCATCACTTGAATTATTTTCTTTGTCATGAAGATTATTCTATTTATCAAATTATTTTATTTTCATTATAATTGTAGGTAAATGCTCTGAAGACGAAGAACGTCTTGTTCGAGATTTGTTCAGAGGGTATAACAAGCTTATACGTCCTGTTCAGAACATGACAGAAAAAGTAGACGTCCGATTCGGTCTCGCTTTTGTTCAACTCATTAACGTGGTAAGTACTCTTATAGCATCTTCGTATTGTTATGTAAACACTAACAAGTGACACGCCCAATTCTACTGGACTTAATATTTACATCTTGACACATGCTTTGTAGAATGAGAAGAATCAAATTATGAAATCGAATGTCTGGTTACGGCTTGTTTGGAATGATTACCAACTTCAGTGGGATGAAGCTGATTACGGTGGCATAGCAGTACTTCGGTTACCTCCTGACAAAGTGTGGAAGCCAGACATAGTTTTGTTTAACAAGTAAATGGATACTATTCAAAGTTATAAAATATACCAATGGTCTATTTCTGTTTCTAGTGCTGATGGTAATTATGAAGTCAGATATAAATCTAACGTCCTGATATACCCCAATGGTGAAGTTCTTTGGGTTCCACCAGCCATTTATCAAGTATATATACTTTTTTTTATTATCGTCCTTTGTCTGAAAATAATTATATTTTTTACAGAGCTCTTGTACTATAGATGTGACATACTTCCCATTTGATCAGCAAACATGCATTATGAAGTTTGGTTCGTGGACGTTCAACGGCGACCAGGTGTCCTTAGCTCTGTACAACAATAAAAACTTCGTAGATCTGTCCGATTACTGGAAGTCTGGAACATGGGACATCATAGAAGTACCAGCTTATCTCAATATATATGAAGGAAACCATCCCACAGAAACAGATATCACGTTTTATATAATCATTCGCCGGAAGACTCTGTTTTATACCGTCAATCTCATATTACCTACTGTTCTCATTTCGTTTCTTTGTGTACTTGTGTTCTACTTGCCTGCCGAAGCTGGCGAAAAGGTACTGTATATCTCAAAAATCTTCATCTTCTTGGAAGTTCGAGATATTTATTTACTTGGCCTCGAACTGTCTGAAACATGACTTGTGAGCATTGATTAAGATCAGTAATTACAAGATTATTTTTTTTCTTTTCAGGTAACACTCGGCATCAGTATCTTGCTGTCGTTAGTTGTGTTCCTATTGCTAGTATCAAAGATTCTCCCGCCCACATCATTGGTGCTACCACTGATAGCTAAATATTTACTGTTCACATTCATAATGAATACCGTCAGTATCCTGGTAACTGTGGTTATCATCAACTGGAATTTCAGAGGACCACGGACGCATAGGTAACTCATATGTTTATGATTATTTCCAACACACAGGACAATTTTTTTACCCGAAAATTCTATTATTGTAATTATATTCTCGTTTCCAGAATGCCCTCGTGGATTCGGTCCGTGTTTCTCAACTACCTGCCGGCATTGCTGCTCATGAAGCGACCGCGAAAGACACGATTGCGGTGGATGATGGAAATGCCTGGTATGGGCGTTCCACCACATCCATACGGTTCACCAGCTGATATACCAAAACACATCAGGTATGCACAAAAACATAATTTATTCTCGCCAAAAGCAAACGTTCATATATTTCTCACATATATGAATGAAAAAATATATATTTTCCGTTGATTGGATTAGCACCTTTTCTCTCCTCCATTTAGTTCACTACAATTGGGTGACTTTATTAAAATTATAATTATCTATAAATAAATTATTTTTGATAAGATCCCAAAATTCCAAAAATAATATGAAGAAAGATTTGGAATTGAACTCACAAAATAATTGTAAATTTAGTGATGTCCATAGTTCTATTGAGTCCCAAAGTAAAGTGGAAGTGATGGAGCTATCCGATTTACATCATCCCAACTGCAAGATCAACAGAAAACTCAACTCGGATCTAGGAGTGGGTGTTGGTGTCGGTGTGGGAGTTGGCGTTGGTACAGAGAGCTGCAGAAGGGAAAGTGAGAGTTCCGATTCGATTCTCTTATCACCAGAAGCATCCAAAGCAACAGAAGCGGTAGAATTCATCGCGGAACATTTGCGAAATGAAGACTTATATATCCAGGTATGTATAGAAAATAGTATTTCGAAATTATATATGTGTGCGACGTATTTTGCTAACGTTACAGACACGAGAAGACTGGAAGTATGTGGCTATGGTGATAGACAGACTGCAGCTTTACATGTTTTTCATCGTGACCACTGCCGGTACAGTAGGCATCCTGATGGACGCGCCACACATCTTCGAATATGTTGACCAGGACCATATAATAGAGATATATCGTGGCAAATAGAGACTACACAACGGGGGTCGGCGTGGACGACTTGTGACTTATGGCAATCATGGTGAATTTACTCACGTACTGTTCTGTTCGCGGTCTCGGAGATCTCGACAGAATGAACTCAGAACACGACGAGAATCTGGCTTCCTCCGGCTCCGGACACTCACCGCTCGCTAACATAATCAGATGGCTTCCATGTAAGCACGCTCATCGTATGGCCTATGTTACGAGTTACGACGATACCGACACTAGTTACGAAACATATTCACATAATAGCTCCGGTGCGCGCTCCAGTGACCTGTGCCGTCAACGTTACTCATCGTGATGGACGACAGATGGCGAGACGGGAACCAGCGCGTGAGCGGGTGGCATAAATTGACACTTGAATCTAGATACACACCCGTAAAAACTAATAAACACTGTGTACATATACAAACGAATGTAATTCACACGCTGTGATGTCTTATGTTGCGTATCACAAAATGCACATTAGGACACTCTTACCACCCTTTCACTCAGCCAGAAGCAAGTAAAATATGTGCGGCTACGAATCGTTCATTTTTTTTACTTCGAGCATGAGCTTCACAAATACTACAGTAGTTGATCTTTCAAGTTATAAGTGGAAGCAAGGAAACACAAAATTTTGCACATTCGACATACTATTACAGAAGCATTGCGCAGACACAACATTGCATTAATCCAGTCATACTTATACATTCACACTCGAACTGTAAGTGACAGAACATTGTATTCACACAGTACGCACGCTCGCATCGCTCCCGCCACCATCACGTCACGAATCACGCACGCAAGATGCACGTTGCACAGTACAAGAAGCACAATCAGCGATCACGGGCACAGCTCAGTCTTGCCAAGGAGGAACCAACATCCAAGATTATTAAACGATACGACGTCGCGCAGGTGCTTGAGGTGTATCAAGCACCTAGGGAGGCCGATTCCCAAAACCATACAGTGATTCATCGTATTATACATAAATAATAATAAAGTAAATTATCATAAACTCAATGCGGTTGTGACAATTTTTAATAGGTGCACGTTGTAGACTTGCAAGTAAATAACTAATACTAGGTTCTCGCGCGTACTGCGTACATGTACGTTACCGTTTCGTTACGTTTTCGTCGTTCCGGTATCCGGCACGGTGAGCGGAACGGTGCGTCGGTTTTGGGCATCGAGGTTTCTCCGTTGTTATATTTGTGGTAGAGGCCTGAGATCACTTAGACAGCTCAACCATACGATTGGATCGTTTGCGGGAGCCTCAAACATGCTCAACTTAGGTAATTGTTAAACAGTACTGTCACTCTTCCATTTCCGACTACGAAATCGAATTAAACGATTAAATTATATTGTTAGTGGGTGGTTTATATATATATATATATATATATATATATATATAAACAGAAATATAAACAGTACTATTGTTATAGAGTTATTATAAGATGTTTTTGATAAAAAAAAACAACCTCCCGAAATGCAAGAGGTTTTGTTAGTCAGCCTAATATTATCCAGTTTCACTATTCTGTTAATAACGACTCATACAATTTTACAGTACATACATGCAAATACAATCATATTAAAACACCAAAATCATAGTACAATATTTGTATTCTCTGGACTAGAATCTATTGCAAGCAGGAGGAGTATGAAAAATCACGAAGCAATAATCAGAATGGATAGTGCGCCACTGAATCAGAATACATAGTATGATATTGTGTATTTCAACCAGTCTCCCCTTAGTTTTACACGTTTATAATCTTATTCACTTTTATTTGAAAATCGTGGTGCCAATATTGACACCAACTCAAACATCATACGACTATTCAACACGACGACGACGAGGAGCGAATATTCCACACGACGACGACGAAGGAGCGATCACTCCACACGACGACGAAATAGTGAAACTGATTACACCGTGTCAAACGATAATTCACCAAATAATCACAAAAAGAAGTGAGCTCCTGTGAACATTCAGTCGAATATTAAATTAATATGTTTAGAATAGATAAGTAAGAATGAGTTATGGGCAGTGTTATACAGTAAGCTACACAACGCATACTCTGTAACAATAAGATCTGTATATATAAATAGTACAAAAGTAACGTCAAATATAGAGATCAGTTCACAGACACATACACACATGTTATTAATATACTAAAGACAACATTAACATACTTTGATTGCGTAAACAATTTATCATAAAGATATCGTTTCTAGAGCATTGTTAAGTAATTCATGTAGAAGTATGATATTCATAGTGATTTGGTTCTTATGGATGAATTATGTATCTCTTTTAAATCATTTCAGAATAATATGTTCTACGAAATCCTAATCTTGGAATGGATTACTGTTCTTGAAGACTCTTACATTTGGGACTTAACTCACATAACACATATACAATACTCAGACTCACGCACAATCCAGCAAGTATTTTGCGCTGAACAACCTATTTGAAATAACAGTGACTGTTCTCATGTTGCAGCAAAAAGTTAACATGCGTGAAAAAATACATTCTTGAATGAGTGGCCCATGCAAGAATGTATACTAAATGGCAGAAAATCGAGATTTTAGAACGCCATTTAATTGTACTCCTGTTGTTGCCTTTGTAACAGCAGTAGAACATTAAATAGTAAACTTTTGTATTTACCATAAGAGTGTAATTAGTTCAATATATTTATACTTGTTTTAGTATCTTTATTAAACATGAAAAGATCAGGATCAATGTAAAAAATGATATTGATATATTTTTCAAGAATAATTTGTTATTGATAAATATATAATATAAACTTAAACGCTGTTTTATAGAACTAAACTGATGAATTATGAAATAATTCATTCAAATAATATGAAATTGTTAAATTAAATAAAAAAGAGTCCTGATTTTTCATGGTCTGGTATATGTGGATCATAATATCATGTAATATAATTATAAGTAATATAAATTCCACTGAATATACATGAAGGCCTAATTTATCGAAACGCCAAATAAAAAAAGGTTATGTTAGCAATTTTTACCTATAAATTTGCTCAAAGTGCACAGAATTAATTATTGACCTAGAATCTACACGCGACACAACTAGCCATAGCAGAATCGCAACGAAACTTGAATAACTGATAAAAGTAACATCGGAAACACGCGACACTGTGACACAATAATAATATAATAGTACGATATATAAAGATGCAGATGCAGACGTAATAAACACCAACAACTTCTATCGTAACCGATACTCGATTATTTGATACCGTTATCAATACAGCACTGCACAAATAATTAAATATCAGTCTAATATGTTCCTTTATAATTAACGACGTCTTGCCTCACATGAACTATTTGATCGTTGAACATTTTGCACAAGTACATAAAAACATCGACTGCGTGATACTATGAATGTGGATGATGTCTTTGTGATGTGTGTATGCATGGTCTTCCATTAATATTATTATTTTGTTAATTATAACTATCGCAAGACTTCCAAGAATTAAATTTAATATACATAGAGAAATCTTCCAGAGGAAAATCAGTGTGAATGTTTTGAGACCGAGAGAATGTGATACATAACTGATAATGATGACCATGTGTCAAGTGATGCTGCGTAGACATTTCTAAACATGAAATAGTATAGGTAAATAACTAACAAACCTAAAACTAATCAAACTAATGCGTGAAGCTCTTGCATGCAACGTTATGGACGTGCTAAGCACTGTACTTGTTGTGTTCAAGAGATTACTCGATCATCATTCTGATGTAATTTAACTCTTATATTCTGTACCGTATAGCACTGCCTGGCTGTGTTTCAGCACGTATTTGCTTGGAACACCTATTGACTATTTAATACAGTAATCATTTATCTGTTAAAATGTTAATGTACCAGACAGATGCATTTACAATAAAAATACGCAGAATAATTTTATTTCATATCTTTATTCTCAGCAGAAGCCTTTGCTAGATATTTTTCAACTGTCTTCCAACTGCATTTAACAACTATAATTCCAGACGAATCTACGCTAAAATTGTCTTAGCTTGTCAAATACTTCATTCCTGAAGAAATTGGTTCAGAAATTAAATTTCAGTACAATACGAAATATCCAGGACTGCTACCAATGAAGGCAACAACATTGGTAGCAAACATTTTAAACGCTTCTACAAACGCTACATTTTCCTGTTCAGTGGAAATTAGCAAACATAATTGTAATCCTTATTCTGGTAAGCGTACAGGCCCATATTTCTACTGCCAGTATTTTTCAAGCTTTTCGAAAAATTGATCTGCAAAGAATCTCCGCGAATATTGCAGCAAAGAAACTTCGGTTTCTGACAGCAACACTCTTATAATGAACCAAGTTCATCGTATTGTGCATGAAATCAAAATCTTGAACAAAAAAAGAAAATTCTAGTGTATTAATAAATATTAGTCAAGCCTTTGATAATATATGGCAAATCTTTTTCATAAATATTTCAGCATCATTCGATTCTATCCAGAAGATCGATTTTTTAAAGTACATCTGGAAGAAAGGGAATCGGAACAATATAAAAAAGTAGCGTATTCGCGAGTGAAATTACCGATGGTGGCGCTGTTATCAACAAAAATGTCGGATGTAAGTCGTACTGTCATTTTTAGACATGCTTGTTTACATGTTAAAACCGCAGTTTTCCAGGGAGTCATATTTTGTTTTATTGCTATTTTATTGCTATTATTTCAATTTTGTGCATAAACGTTTCAAATTGTATTTATTTGTAGATAAATTACCATGTTCTTGGGAAATAGTCTTTAAATATTTAAATTTACATTATTCACTCTTGTCGAAGAAAAACTCGAGTTAAACTAAAAAATTTGAATAAATGGAGAAAGAGTAAGGAAATTAATAGGTACTAAATAGGAAAGCGCAAAAGAGGTTGAAATGAAACTGATGCAAATAAGAAAGCAGTCTGAAATAGTAACTAAAAACGTGAAATAGAAAAAATATAACAAAAGCTCACTGTTTACAAATAATAAACGATTAAAATAGCAGTAGCTCAAATGGCGTTTCAAGCGGAATACGTCTTTGAGTGATTCCTGGTTTTGCCACCAGATGGCTACGGCTTTATTTTACTCGCGAATAGAGCCCAACTCTGTACCAGCTATACACAGCGGACATGCCTCTTCCGAAAGAAAATATTATTCGCGAGCACGCCTATGCAATCCCCTATCTCAACTATGTTGCAAAAGTGAAGCCAAAAATGCAATATTGTTAGAGAGAGAAAGTAAATGAGAAATAGGTTGAGGCGGGCCCATGTTTGTATGGAGTTAAATGGCTAGGTTCGGTTCATTTAGTATTTTCATGTAAAAATATATTGTAAAATAGGAAAAGAAAATGTTTTGTGAAAAATTGTGATACTGGATACAGGACATGAGGAGAGAATTTTTTTTTTTTCTGCACCCAAAAATGATATTTTATCTGATAAGTGGCGAGGCTATCATAAAGGAATGCTCGTCTGGAGATGTAAAAATTAAAGATTATATCAATGTTTCAAATTATTAATCGTATCTAATCTAAACTTTTAGTGAAAAATTCAACTTCAAGAAAACTTTTTATCAATAAAGAACATAAATATTTCTATTTAAGTTTTGAAATCAATAGAGATGTGATAATTGTTCACAAACTCACCGTACAGTGAGTAAAGTATGGAATTGTTTAACTATGTGACAAATATATTATTATAGATACCGTTCTTCAAATATTTCCGACTAAAAGAAAAAGCATGTCCAAGTATTTCCCCAAATTGCCCGAAATATTTAAGCGTCTCTACAAAAACAAAGAAATCTCTTATAAAACAGGATGGATCTTTGAAAAAGCCCAAGCTGTGCAAAAAAGAGAAAGATATTAAAATGTAGATAGAATTCCTCTTCCATTTATTTGATTAAAATAATTTTTAATTTTTAGTAAAAGACACATAAATGCTAGAAATAAATTTAAACCCAAAGCAAAACGTGGATTCAGAGGACTTGTAAGAGTTTTTTCGATTTGAAAATTATATCTGTAATGTAAGAAACTGTTCTCAAAGTAAGGTAATTCGGGATGCCTACCAGAATATTATAATTATTAAAATATATATACATATAAGTTGGAACTCGCAGGAAGGCAGTTCGTAGTTGGAGCTGGCATTGTAAATGTCTTCGGATAATAAACATATAGTAAAGGGGAATAGTCTTTTCTTCAAATCCTAAGACTTCCTAAACACTACAATATCCATCGAAGAAAAACAAATTTTCATCAATGAGATGTTGGAGACAAAATACTTTTCAGAAAGGAATATAAAAATGAACGGAATTTTCTATAAATATCAGGAATGTACGCAATTTAGGAGATTTTTGCTTAGTTTTTTGTTGATATTTTCTTCTTGTATATAAGAAATTGTCTGTGTGTATTTTCTCAATTTTATTACGCCCATTGTAATATAAAATATTCATAAAATTGTTTATGTACTGTTATTCATAATTAGAAAACTCTTATTCAAAGAAACGTTTATAAAACATGTTTCATAATAATGCACTTTTTCATTGCAGATTTTAATAAATAGAAATGGTAATTTTCTTTTACTTTTGCCTTTCATTTAATAAATAATAAAGTATTTATTGTAATGAAAATATTGAATTCATCTGGCAATTGTATTTTATTGAAAAAAATTCAAATATAATCTCATTTCTGTATATGAAGCATGCAAAGCTGGGCCCGCTCTCGCTATCTCTCTCACGTCTGCCGCAATACATTTTAGGCTTCATGTTTTCCAACTGAGTGTCCGCTTCTCTATTATTCTCCTTCGTGTTCGCGAGTAAAATTACCGACAGCGGCGCTGTTATCAACCAAAATGTCGGATGTATGTCGTACTGTCATTTTTAGACATGCTTATTTACACGTTAAAACCGCAGTTTTCGAGGGAGTCATATTTTGTTATTATAATATTTAAGGTGATTTCTCTTGACAAACTGGTAATTTTGAGGATTAAATTTCATTGCTATTATTCCAATTTTGTGCATAGACATTTTAAATTGTATTTATTTGCAGATAAATAATCATGTTCTAGGAAAATAGTCTTTAAATATTTAAATTCACATTATTCACTTTTCTCGAAGGAAAAATCATATTAAACTCAAAACATTGAATAAATGGATAAAGAGTGAGGAAATTAATAGATAGCAAATAGAAAAGTGCAAAAAAGGTTGAAATGAAACTGATGTAAATAAGAAAGCAGTCTCCAAAAAGACTAATTTTGATCAATACACATATATTGAAATAGTAAATAAAAACGTGAAATAGAAAAAATATAACAAAAGCTTACTGTTTACAAATAACAAACGATTAAAATAATATTAGTTCAAATGGCGTTTCAAGCGGCATACGTCTTTGAGTAGTTCTCGTGTTGCCACACCAGATAGCTACGGCTTAATTTTACTCGCGAATAGCTACATACGTAGATGGTACTGCAATAATTGGAACGAATTAAGATCCAAATAAAACATTTTTCGGCATTAAACAGAGCTATCAACGACATACAAGACTAGGCTAGGAAATGGAAGATAAAAATTGTTGAAGAGAAATCGATGCACGTTATATTAACAAATAGAAATGTAACATGTCAGCAGATTAAAATAGGTGGACAAATTTGATACAAAAGAAGGGAAAACCTACTCGAAAATGGAATAAGAGAAAAGAAATCGTCAGTCGTAGGACTGCACGTCAGAAGTGAAAACTACAAACCAAAGAAATATCTCTGTGTACATCCTGACCATGCACCACCCGATATACCATGCTACTAGGGTTGCCACCTTTTTTCTAGGCAAATAGAGTACATTGGTTATTAAAGATAGAAAAAAGAGTACATTGTGTAAAAATAAAGTACGATTAATTTTACCCTATCATTTTGCTTCAGAACATATTTCTCATTACTTTTAGCAACTTTTAACAAATAATTATCACTGTTAAATAGCTGCATAGCTCATTTAAAGTTTATATTCAAGTTACAGTAAATAAGTGATTCTTTTTTTCTATGTATTTCTAAATGAACATAAAAACTTGGTGATCACCAGAGAATATATTGTGTATTTGTCAATTATCAAACCTTTTCGCTAACAGTCGATAACGTCATCGACTCCAGTAACTCTGTCGCTTTGATCTACGCAAAAATTTCTAGAATCAACCTTTTCTTGTATATTTTATGTAAAATGAATCCCAGAGAAATCAAATCATGCGAAATAAAGTATTTCCGCGTACTTTATTGTTCTCATAAAGTATAGAGTACAATTACCCAAAATAACGTACAATACTTTATAATAGAGTACGGGTGGCAACCCTACATGCTACATACATTGTATACCGCATGTGTGCTCAAGAGCGGTATCCAAGTAGTAATTCATCTATTCGACAAAAGAGACAAGAAAATAAAGAAAATGTCACTACAATTTTTAAGAATTTAATAATAAAGTGCGATAGAAGAAAATATTATGTTTAATACGTAAAAAATACGATTTTAGGATTCGTTAGTAGTGTTGCCGCAAGACTCAAGACTAGTCTTGGTCTCGTCTCGTCTTGTCTTGGTCTTGCTAAGACAAAACCTTCATATAGTCTTGCCTCAAGACCACAAGACGAGACAAGACGCACCTCGAGTCTTGACAAGAAAGTCTTGAAGTCTTGTACAAGACTCTTGACTGAAATTGCCTGCTTCATTCCCACAAAATTCTAATTTCTAATTTGAATTTTTCATTTTGGTTTTTGATGGAATGAAAACTTCTGATTTTAAATTATGTATATTTTATTTGAGACTTTAACGTTTCGATCCTTTGACCAAGGATCTTTTCCAGAAGACAATGATACAAAAATAAAATAAGGCAAGTAACTAGATAGATACTAAAAATCTACTGAAAAAATAAATGAAAAGAAATAAATTGACTCCATTTGATTCGACTACCAGTATTGATTTATTGCAAAATTATGATGATTTAGTGTACTGTTTGCAATCCTCAATTTCCATTGGAATTTGGAAATTGTTAGCAGTACTTTATTCTTTTTTATGAATTTGAGTGAAATATATTGGATACGTTCAGCTACATCTGATTGCATCGTAGCTGTGGAGAATTGTTTTTGACGTTTATTGAAGGGAAGGCTAGACTTTTTTTCATAATATCATTATTTGTGTAATAAGACATTAAACCTTGTTTATTTTGCAAATGACTAAATACAATTGAACTTCGATATGATGCTCTTGACATATGTTGAAGACAATACACATTAACCTCAGCTTTTAAAATATTTTCCGTGTTTTCTTGAAATTTATTAGCGTCTTGGTGGGTCTCGAAACACCTACTTGAGAAGGTTCTCGGAAAAACTTCAACTTCAGCCCCTAAGACGAGATCATATAGCAATATTCAGTCTTATGTCTTTAAACACTAAAATCACACCAATCTTTGTACTGTCTACATTGAGTATAATCTCGAAACACAAAGTCAAACTTCAATCACAACAAATAAAAGAATGTAGATCCACCCAACTAGTCAATCTATTATTGAACTTTTCTTATTTATAAATATTTCTTTATATGTGTATATAAATTTAGGTTTTACATATTTTTGCATGTTGTGAAAGTCAAGACATCTGCAATACATTAGTTCTCGTCCCTATTGTTCATCGCAAAAAGAGTATAAGAAGTATGTGACCTTAACCATGGGACAGCAAATGAGCGTCTATATATTTCAAACGTTTGCTTCTTTATGAATTTGTTTGAAATTACGTCCCTCCGTTTCTTCAGATCTCCTACGGCGTGGTCAGGGGTGTTTTTTTTAAAGAATTTTTTAAACAGTTGTAACTATCTCTCACATATATTGCATTATTTCTTCAATGTTTCAACATCATCTATTCTTCATTTCAGTAACATTTCTTCAGATTCAGTTGAGTATTCATGAAATACTTTGCTCTTATTGATGGCGAAACAATAACTATCAATATGAAATATTTGAAATCTAAGTTATGATATACTTGCAATTAGAGGCGGCTCTAGCCTACTTACCGCCGGGGTGCAAAGATATATAAATTGCGCCCCCCCCCTCCCACTCTTCATCGTACTTCTCATTTTTATAGATTTGAATCCCAATCCACAATCCACAATTTTAATCGCAATCCACAATCCACAATTTGAATCCCAATACACAATTTGAATCGCAATTCAAAATTTCAATCCTAATCCACAAACCACAATTTGAATCTCAATCCACAATTTTAATCCCAATCCACAATTCCAATCCCAATTCACAATCCACAAATTTAATCTCAATTCACAATCCACAATCCACAATATCAATCTCAACCCGCAATCCACAATCCGTAATCCACAATTTTGATCCCAATCAACAATCCAAAATTTTAATTCCAATCCACAATCAATAATTTCAATCTCAAACCACAATTCACATTTTTAGTCCTGATCTACAATTTGAATCCCAATACACAATTTCAATCCCAACTCACAAATCACAATTTTGATCCCAATCCCAAACAAAAATCCACAATCACTATCCCAATCCAACATACACAATTTTAATCCCAATCCCAATCCACAATCCACAGCCCCAATCCAATCAATAATTTAAATCTCAAACCACAATTCACAATTTTAATCCTAATCCACAATTTCAATCACAATGCACAATTTCAATCCCAACCCACAATCCACAATTCTAATCCCAATTCCAATCAAAAATCCAGAAACCCAATCTCAATCCAAAATCCACAACCCTAATCCCAATCGAAAATCCACAATCCCAATCCCAATCCAAAATCCAGAAACCCAATCTCAATCCAAAATCCACAACCCCAATCCGAATCGAAAATCCACAATCCCAATCCCAATCCCAATCCAAAATCCACAATCCCAATCCTAATCCAAAATCTAGAAGCTCAATCCCAATCCAAAATCCTAATTCCAATTCAAAATCCACAACTCCTGATCCAAAATCCACAATTTTAGTCCCAATTCAAAATAGAATGGTTGATTACAGATTGTTGATTGTGGATTACCTCTAATAAAATAATTTGTTAAAGAAATTGGTCTTATTTTTAAAGAAGTATGTTCGGGGCCCAACTCCTGCCTTCAAGGACATGGCGCCGGGGTGCCGTGTACCCCTTGCACCCCTGCTTGAGACGCCTCTGACCGTATAGTAATGAACCAAAGATTGATAGGAAGCTTATTTAAACCCTTGATCTTTCAACCCTGATAGTACAGGGGGTAAGTTGTATAAGGGGTTGAATGATGCAACGACTTTGAAAGCTTGTATCTCCTGAAATAAAAATCATAGAATAATGTAATAAACGTTGATTTGAATGTCATGTATCATGCTAATATCCCAACCCCTGTCAAGAAAGGGGTTCAAATTTAGCAATAACTTTGAAAGCTAATATCCTCTGAACTAATAATCGTATAATGATGAAATAAACGTTAATAGAAAGCTCATTTATTACGATTTAGTACACAACCAGTTCAACCCTTCATTTTTCAGCCCCAACCCTTACACGTCTTCAATTGCGGTACAGGCACATTTTTTTTTTATCTTAATAGTTTTTATTATGGATCTTGCTAAAATGGGTGGTTATTTATGAATAAAACAACTATTTTATAGGGGTGGATTAAGTGTGATGACGAATTTGCAATTTTAAAACTTGACGACGGTTTTTTGCCGAGAATCCTATACTCGGTCGATGCCATCCGTAGGCCTTTACTCTAGAGGTAGTACCCCTGGTGACTCCTGGCCGAAGGATGGGTGTGGAATGAAGAGTAGCCGCTACGTGGCAGGTATTGGTTGCTTTTTAGGCGTTAAACTCTGGGGTTTGGCAGGGACCCACGTAACCTCTGAACAAAAACGCGGCGGTGTTAGTTCTTTTTTTTTATTAGCTCGTGAACTGCGAATTGCGAATTGGGGGTCTGAATGGTGTGTGATGAATGTTGAATGAATGCTTGATCAAAATTCCCTTCCAGTACATCATCATCATCATCATCATCAACAGGACGTAAGTTAATTAAAACAAAATGTCTGTTTCAGGTTTCTAATCTATTTTTTTTTTTATTAATTTTCAGATCAGAGGTAATTTAATTGATTAAATATTTCTTACAGGTCTCTAATCTGTTTTTTTTTTTTTTTTCACAGATCGCTGGAAAGGTAATATTTTTGTTCAACAGTTTGGAATTCTGATATTTTAATTAATTTTTGTGTGTATTTTATGATTGTAGAACTTCAAGCTTCAAGTAGCAGTCTTCCGCCGTTGGACGTGGCCCAGTAGCTTCATCATTAAGCCTAGCAGCTTGCAATAGTCCACTGAGGGAGCACCCCGCCGAACTAATCAAACCATTCCCTTTCAGCTCAGTATCATCATCTTCACATCAGAACTTCAAGCTTCAATTAGCAGTCCTCCGTCGTTGGAAGTGGCCCAGCTGTTTTCATCTTTAAGCCCAGCTGCAAACAATCAACCACCGTGGGAGCGCCCCGCTGAACTAATCATAACCTTCCCTTTCAGCTCAAAATCATTGCTACTACATCAACACGTAAGATTTATCCAAAATAATGATGAAAAACTTTACTAACCTTCAATTTATTGATATATTTGTATTTTTATGTTTTTAGGCCGTCCAGCAACAGAACCAGAGCCCAGCAGCAGAACCAGAGCCCAGCAGCAGAACCAGAGCACAGCAGCAGAAACAGCCCAACAGTAGAACCAGAGCCCAACAGTAAAAACAGCCCAGCAGCAAAACCAAAGCCCAGCAGCCGTCCAAAAAGTCCTCCAGTAGCATCAGAACCAAAGCCCAGCAGCAGTCCAAGAAGTCTTCCAACAGCAGCAGAACCAAAGTCCAACAGCCGTTCAAGAAATCTTTCAGTAGCAGCGGAACCAGAGCCCAATAACCTTCCAAGAAGTTCTACAGCGGCAGCAGAACCAGAGCCCAACAACTGTCCAAGAAGTCCTCCAGTAGCAGCAGAACCAAAGCCCAATAACCGTCCAAGAAGTCCTCCAGCAGCAGCAGAACTAGAGCCCAGCAGCCGTCCAAGAAGTCCTCCAGTAACTGCAGCAGCTACACATCAGTAGCAATTGTTCCAGGCCCCAATTCAACTCAACTTTACAGAAGTCAACTGATTAAATTTGCCCGCCGCTTGCAAAGTTTAAGTAAGTTAATTTATTTTTAGATTTTCTAACTTGTAATGATTATTTTCTTGTTTCAGTTGCAGTGAGCGAAGAAGCCACTTTTCTGGTCTAGGTTTCGCTGGGGTTTTCCTAGGCCTAAAGAGAGAATTTCCGGAGAAGAGTTCGTCTCTTTCCCCTTAGTCACTGCCTGGGGGCGAACAAGGCTTACAACATCGCAACAGCATCGCGAACATGACTTCCAACATCAGAACAGCATCGAGTATTCAACAATTAATCTTCGAACCTTTGTACCCTTTCCTTATTCCCAAAATAAAATCATTCCCACAAAATTTATAGTCGCTTTATTCCTAAAACCTATTTTTATTGTTTTCAGGAGTAGTTGATAAATGAATTGTTAAATAGTTTCTAGAATAAATTAAATTCATTAATAACTTGTATGTTTTATTTTTAAAGTAAATACAAAGTTCAGAAACTTATTTTTACTATTTTAAACATGCCAAATGTCCCTATTTTTTCTATTTAAAAATTTTAGTTCAAAAACGAGCTAGGTGCTGCCATCTCATACTAACTAAATAAACTAGTGCCTATTCAAAAATGTGTTGATTGTTGACGTATTAGCCTTTATACATTATTTTCGATTGAAATATACTCTTTATTAAATTAAAACAAGTATAAATATTAGTTTGAAATTATTATTTACGTAATGACTCAAGATTTATTCAGATAAACACAATGCCGGCAAGCGACGCGTCGATCGCTGGTTAAATCTAACAGCCCTGATAGCTCCCGGTAAAGAGGTATGAAATAAAATAACTGTTATTGACTTACTACCAAATATATTTTAATATAAATTTTGATCTATAAAATCACAGTATGCAAAAATTAATTCAAATTTGTCAACAGTTTTCCATATATAAGCCTTTTATTAGAAATTAATTTATAAATTTGCGGTTATCTGTTGGCAGGTAAAAGTATGACCAAATTCTATGATATATATGAAAAATATTATGACTTTTCGTTTCCTGCACTCATTTTCGGGTAACTGGTTCATAATCTATGAAATAGTTGCAAGTTAAGTCATACTATTTTTGAAAATTAGTTAGGGTACTTCATGTATCTTTTTTTGATTAGTGCCCGCGTTCACTTGGAATTATTAATTTGTAAAAAGATGATTTCTGACGTAACGAGAGTACTAATCAAAAAATAGGATATAAAGCGCCCCATTTATTTTTTGAAAATAATGTGAGTTTACTTGGAACTTTTTTTTGGCTGTCGTACTCATTTTTGAGTAAACTGTTATAGTTAGTCCAGTTATTAGTTTACATTTTGCTACACAGGTGGCATCACGTAGCTCATTATGAATAATAAAAACTAAATATATTTTTTTGGCCAAGCGGCTGATTCTATCAATAAAAATTGTGAAGTACTTTTAATTTTATTTTTTAATGTCTACCAGATTAGCATTTTATTTTTTGGCTGTACTACATTTATGATTTATTTTGAAAATAAATAAAACAAAATTAATTTTTTATTGAAGGATTATTTTATTATTCATACAAAAATGATTTTTATAATGACTAGACTTTGGGCAAACGAAAAAAGGGTTTTCAATTTTTCAAAAACTTGCATTGCGGGTTGCTCGCCTATTCACTTATATTTAAATTTGAATTGACAAATGTAATAATTAAATATTATTTATTTTTGACTGAAAAAAATACAGGTTTTTAAAATTTATAAAATACATTTAATTTTGTGGAAAAGGTTTTATTTGGTAATTTTAAAATGAGTTACAGAACAAGGACCATTTTAAGCCTAACTACCCCTGAAAAAAAATAAAAACAGGTTTTAGAAATAAATACAACTGTAAATTTTGTGGAAATGATTTTATTTTGGGAATTAGGAAAGGGTACAAAGGTTCGAAGAATAACTGTTGATTACTCGATGATGTTGTCTTGTTGGAAGTCTTGTCCGCGATGCTGTTGCGTTGTTGTAAGCCTTGTTCGCCCCCAGGCAATGACTAAGGGAAAAGAGACGAACTCTTCTCCGAGAATTCTCCCTTTGGGCCTAGGAAAATCCCAGCGAAACCTAGACCAGAGAAGTGGCTTCTTCGCTTACTGCAACTGAAACAACAAAATAATTATTACAAGTCGGAAAATTTGAAAAGAAATTGAACTCACTTGAACTTTGCAAGCGACGGGCTAAATTAATCAGTTGACTTCTTTGAAGTTAACTTGAATCTGGGGCCTGGAACAGTTGCTACTGATGTATTGATCTGCTGCAGTTACTGGAGGACTTCTTGGACGGCTGCTGGGCTCTGGTTCTGCTGCTGCTGGAGGACTTCTTGGAAGATCATTGCGCTCTGGTTCTGCTGCTGTTGGAAGATTTCTTCGACGGCTGTTGGGATTTGGTTCTGCTGTTGCTGGAAGATTTCTTTGACGGCTGTTGGGATTTGGTTCTGCTGCTGCTGGAAGACTTCTTGGATGGCTGCTGGGCTTTGGTTCTGCTGCTGGGCTCTGATTCTGTTGCTGGGCTCTGATTCTGTTGCTGGGCTCTGATTTTGCTGCTGGGTTCTGATTCTGCTACTAGGTTCTAATTTTGCTGCTGGGCTCTGATCTTACTGCTGGGCTCTGGTTCTGCTGCTGGGCTCTTATTCTGCTTCTGCGGTCTGATTTTGCTGCTGGGCTCTGGTTCCGCTGCTGGATGATCTAAAAACATGAAAAATACAAATAAATTAATAAATTGAAGATCATTATTTACGTGTTTACAGTGGTTAAAAACACTTACATAATGAGTAATATTATATTACCTAGCTGATGATGCGATGATGTTATGAAGATCAACGGCCGGCGACCTGAAACAGAAACTTTAAACAAATTTTGGTGAATCATATTCAACAAAATAAATATTGAGAGTAATTTTGGCTGCTGGGCTCATCCTCAGCTCCTTCCACGATGTCCATTCCCTCGATGTCCAATCCCTCGATGTCCACCTCATCAGCTGGGCTCATCCTCAGCAAATGATCTGAGAAAATACAAATTAATTAGGAACCTGCGAAAGAGCAATACAAAATAGCTGAAAGAAAAATAGATTAGAACCTGAAAAACAAAGTTTATTAGTCAACTTACGTCCTTTTCTTGATTTGTTGAAGGTGGTAATGATGAAATGAAGAAGCTGAAAGGGAACTTTTTTTGATTAATTGCATACATTCAACATTCAAACGTGTTTTGTGTGTGGGTTTGTTTGTTGTGCGCTTATTTAACGGATCTAATTTTTTGTTTGAAGAGCTAGCTATGCGATGAGTGACTGCTGCCATACTACTTCGCGATTTAATTTTAAAAGTGCTCAGATATATCATGCTACTGTTTGACTCTACTTTACTACCCCAATGAGTGCCTGAGCGCTCAAACACCCACGGCACCGGGCCCGTCGTTTGCAAAAAAAAAAAATACGTTGTTTGAATACGTGGCCAATGCAAATTCCGAGGCCCGCGATACCGCCTAATTACTCGATATGGTAACCTTAAGTATCGGTCTCAGCTAATGTTGTTTCTTGAACTCAATCAAGGACCCCCGCCAATTACCATATTTTCCGACTTCCGATAGGTACATATCGAGAGTATGCCGTTACTCCCCAGTTAATTCGCTCGTTCGCCCTAGAACTCATTGCAAATCCACGCGGTGGTGTTCACCAGGGGGGGTGCCTCTCGTAGCGGTACCTACGTGTGCACCGATTCCCACGTTGGACCTTTCATTACAGGCCTTTGCAAAAAAACCAAGACATTTTATTTATTTATTACATAATAAAAGCAAAGACTAACATCGCAAATACGTGCCCCTAACGGACACGCAATGCGGAACAAATTCACCCCAATTTACATATTTAAATACACAAAATTTTGATCTCTACGTTAATAAGCAAAATTCACAACCCCAAATATACCACAAAGCACTGTTAAAATAGTTTTTAAACGCAGTTTACAAGAGCAAAGACGACGCAAATGCAGCTTCTACGAAGGCTGCGACAGCAGTGAACGACACGAAATGAAACAGCAAGCTTCAGAAATAAATTATACGAGTTAAGAAGTATACTACGTTTTCCAATGTGTTAAAAAGAGATAGATATGCTAAAAGGAACTAGTATTATCAAAAATCGATCCGAAGTTCTAACGTGTTGCAACCATCAATTAGTACTTGATTGAATTAACTTGCTTCGACGAAGTAATTGAAAATGAATCTTTAAAATAAAAATTTAAAAATATTGAAATAAAATTATTTGAAATATTGTAGAAGTATTGTAAATACAATATATTATTATTAATAATAATTGTTTAAACATTATAAAATATAATGAAGCAGAATTTGAAAAAAAAAAAATTTAAACAGTTTTTGTAGTGCAGAAATATTGCAAAATATTCATTAAATATTGTATCAATATTATTATAAACAAATATAAATTGTTATTATTCAAATAACAAATTTAAATATTAATACAGTATAGCTACATTGAGTTAAAAAGAGATAGAAATATTTCTTCTACGTCACACACCAGACAGGCTGAAACAATCGAAACAATTATCTCTTGATTAAGTTTGGTACTGCTTTTAAATAAAAATAAAAAATTTTAAATTTTAAAATCCAAAGATATATAAATTGCGTTTCCCCTATCCGCCTCTCTTCATCGTACTTTTCTTTTTTATAGATTTCAATCCCAATCCACAATCTACAATTTGAATCTCAATCCACAATCCACAAATTCAATCCCAATACACAATTTCAATCCCAACCCATAATCCACAATTTTGATCCCAATACACAATTTGAATCCCAACCCATAATCCACAATTTTGATCGCAATCCCAATTGAAAATCCATAATCACAATCCTAATCCAAAATACACAATTTTAATCCCTATCCCGATTCACAATTTACAATTTCAATCCCAATCCAAAATCCACAATTCACAATCTCAATCCCAAATCAACAATCCCAGTCCCAGTTGAAAATCCACAATCTCAATCCCAATCAAAAATTCACAGTCCCAATTTCAATCCCAATCCAAAATCCAGAAACCCAATCTCAATCCAAAATCCACAATTCCAATCCCAGTCCCTATCCAAAATTCAAAATCTCAATCCCAATCCCAATCCAAAATCCAAAGTCCAGAAACCCAATCCCAATCGAAAATCCACAATTCCAATCCCAATCCCAATCCAAAATCCCAACCCCAATCCCAATCCCAATCCCAATCCCAATCCCAATCCCAATCCCAATCCCAATCCCAATCCCAATCCCAATCCCAATCCCAATCCCAATCCCAATCCCAATCCCAATCCCAATCCCAATCCCAATCCCAATCCCAATCCCAATCCCAATCCCAATCCCAATCCCAATCCCAATCCCAATCCCAATCCCAATCCCAATCCCAATCCCAATCCCAATCCCAATCCCAATCCCAATCCCAATCCCAATCCCAATCCAAAATCCAGAAATCCAATCCCAATCCAAAATCCACAATCTCATTTCCAATCCGAAATCCCAATCCCAATACCAATCCAAAATCCATAATCCCAATCCCACATCAAAATCCTAATCCCAATTCAAAATTTACAATTCCTGATCCAAAATCCACATTTTTAATCCCAATGGTGGATTATGGATTGTGAATTGTTGATTGTGGATTAGCTCTAATAAAATATTTTGTTGAAGAAATTGGTCGTATTTTTAAAGAATTATGTTCGGAGCCCAACTGCCGCCGGGGTGCCATGCATCCCTTGCAACCCTGCTTGAGACGCCTCTGCTTCATGTTCATTTTACTGAATTATACATAAATACATACATACATATAAATCACGCCTTCTCCTCAAAATGAGGTTGGCATAAACCCCATTTAACATTCAACCGGCAATCATTCTTTGCCAAATACCTTTGTCCAAGCACACTTCTCTCGCTTCATCTACATTTATTATTCTATCCATACAAGCTCGTTTATTCTTCCCACTCTGAAACTTTCTCTCACACAACAAACCAACAATAATATCCATCCATCCACAAACTGGCCGCTCACACAATCTTTTAACTTCAATTTCACCAACATAAATCTTTTTCAAAAATCTTTCATTCGACATTCGTTCCAGATGCCCAAACCAATGCAACTGACTCATGTCTATTTCTTTCTTTCTTTCTTCATCTAAATTATCATTTGAAAATATCGAATTCAAATAGCTTTCAAGTATATTTTGCGCATAAAATAGTTGTGGAGAAATTATATTATTCGACTCGTATTTCATTCTGATGATTACAATACTCGGCTTTAGCTCGTGTGAGCATTATCCTGGAAAGACACCCAAATAATCTACTATTGTCTAATAATCGATTGCCAAATGAAATATAGGAAAATTAGGAATTATCGAAGCAATATTCATTGAATTTAAATTAAAATCTATTGAGAGAATGCTAATAGAAATTAATCGTATTTTTTGCGTTGCTACTATTTATTCAAAGTATTTCACGAATATTTTAAGAATTTCATCTATAAGCTGATTGATTAAGTAATTTAGTATTCGGGAGTCATTGAATAATAATTATAGCTCTCAAATAAACGGTAAAATTCAAAAATGATAACCATATATAGTGAGTAAAAGTGCCAATAATCCCAATAACCATTTTCAAATTTTATTTTATTTTCATTATTATTTTTAGCTCAAAACGTGCTATATGCTGTCATCTAGCATCTAGCAAACGTCAGCTGAACTATTTACTGCGCCACAACTAAAACAATAGAATAAACAAGTTTGTTTATTACTTCCAGAAGCAATCTATTGCTGTTATATTAATTTGTCATTTTGCTTGTGTTTTGTGTTAATTATACAATAATTTTGGGGAAATTGTTGTTCAGTGCATTCGATATTCATATTACCAGCCAATCACTCGTAAATTCTTACTTTTTACGTTTTTATTGCATGAAATGAAAAGTTGTGAGTTACTCATACTTTATCAAGAATCGATATTTAATAGTAAGATTCATACTGTCTGTAGAACAGCTAAATAATGGCTCAAAATCAATGTTACTTGTTCATAAAATTAATTTTCCTAAGCCGGTGGATGCTATTTTTCTGCGTATATTGTCTTCCCCTGAAACAATAAGATGGCAGCACATAGCATGTTCCAAACAGTTTGTTGTTTTGCATTTGTTATATGATAATTTTTTAGTGCAGTGTGATTGAATATAGTTTAGTTTACTAAAAGTGTGCAATATTTACAAGAAATTGATTTGATATTCACGCAAAACAACAGTCATTTTTCAGTTAGTGTATTTTTCAAAGGTAGTGCTATTATTTTCGCCAAGTATATAGTTAATTCATTTGGACTGCAAGCTTCTAGATTGCTAAGGTAATTTTAACTTTTCTGAGTGGTATTGTGATTTTGACAGTTATTTTATGATATTGCATATTGTTTCTAAGGCCAATATTTATTGTTCATATTATTCATTCCTCTGAACTATTTATAATTAAATCAAAACGTGTTAGATGCTGTCATCTAACAAACGTAAGCTGAACTTTTTACTGCGCCTATTTCCAAAAGCACGCTGTTGCTGCTATATTATTTTGTTATTTTGCTTGTGTTTTGTGTTAATTGTCCAATGATTTTGGAGAAAATGTTGTTTAGTGCATTCGATATTCATATTACCAGCCAATAATTCGTAAGTTCTTACTTTTTACGTTCATATTGCATGAAATGAAAAGTTGTGAGCTGTTAATATCAAGGAGCAATATTTAACAGAAAGATTTATTCTATCTGTATAACAGCTACAGAATGGCTCAGAATCAATGTTTATTGTTCGTAAAATTGATTTTCTCAAATCGGTGGACACTATTTTCTCACGTATATTGTCCTCACATGAAATGATAAGATAGCAGTACTTAGATGTTTCAAACAGTTTGATTGTTATGCGATAATTTTTTAGTGCAGTGTATTGAAATATAGTTTAATATACGAGAAATGTGCAATCCTTTCGATAATTGATTGATATGAACGCAAAACAACAATCATTGTTTACTTAGTGTATTTTTGAAAAGTTGATGGTATTATTTTCACTGTGTATGGTTAGGTACAGTTCATTTGAAATACCAGCTTCTAGACGGCTGTCAGATAAGTTTAAATTTTTTCGATGGTATTGTGATTTTTATCAATATATTACTTCCCTAATAATTCAACTATTTTTTGAATTGATTTGAGAACTTGAAAAATTGATAAAAATTGGAATAAATGACTTATGATTATAATATTTAACAAGAAATGAGAAAATGTAAATTTGAGCCAGCTCTTAGGGTTAGATAGCTAGACACAGAAACGGTACACTTATAGTATCCATTTTATTGGAAAACCATTGGCATTATATACTTAAACGGAATTTGGGAGCAAGATGTTTTGATAAAATGCTATAAACTGGTACAATAAAATTATTTAAAGAATGATTAGAGGTGGGACATCATACAAGTAACTGAGGGATTGAAAGAATAATTTTAATGCACATAATTATTTATCATCGCCGATTTGATAGTCTCATAGCTTCCTCAAGTTTTCAATTATAAAACTTCTTGTGGTCTGGCATGATAGGGTTAATGTGAACAATTGATAAGTCTGATCTCCCGAGGAGATTTGTGTTGATTTTCATATAGAGTTGCTCTGATCAACACTTTAAAGTCTGATCGAATTAGTAGATTTGTTTTGATTTGTATAGAGTTGCTGCGATCAACCAACGATGATTCTTTGAAGTCTGATCTCCTAAGAAGATTTTTTTTTTGTTTTCACGTTGGATCAAATTTTCGTTTATCATTGCGGGGCTTTCGGTCTTGTAACAGCTAGTTGGAAAAAATGGAGGATAACTGGAAAATTGCATTCGAAGAGTCAACATAATTTTTTATCGGATTTCCTGAGGTCAGGTTCTTTTTATCCATTTTATGTGATAGATTAGCGCAGTACAATATCTATCTGCTCTGTTGATAATTATGTGGCAATAATTATTATCATGGCAAATAAATTAAATTAGTATGAACGCTACATGAATTATGTTTATTTATACTTGAGTGGAAATTGTGGCAGCATATGTTTTTTTCAACCAGATTCATTTCATGTCGTAGTCATAGCAACTAGATGAGCTCGTTCCAGTAGATTCTGAGGTTCACTGGGCTTCAAGCATGATCCAACAGCAGCTTCCCATGTATCTTGAGATCGACAGCTAGTGGGAAAAAAGAAGGACAACTGGAAAGTTGCATTCGTGGAGTCAATATAATTTTCTATTGGATTTCCTGAGGTCAGGTTCTTGCTATCCATTTTATTTAATAGATTAGCGTAGTACTATATTCATCTGCCTTGTTGATAATTATGTGGCAATAATTATTATCATGGCAAATAAATAAGATCAGTATAAACGCTACATGAATTATGTTTATTTATACCATGGTGAAAATTGTTGCAGCATATGTTTTTTTCAACCAGATTCATTTCATGTCGTAGTCATAGCAACTAGATTAGCTCGTTCCAGTAGATTCTGAGGTGAACTGGGCTTCAAACATGATCCAACAGCAGCTTCCCATGTATTTCGAGATCGACAGCTAGTGGGAAGAAATGGAGGATAACTGGGAAGTTGCATTCTAGGAGTCAGCTTAATTTTCTATTGAATTTCCTGAGGTCAGGTTCTTATTATCCATTTTATTTGATAGATTAGTGTAGTACAATATGTATCTGCTTTGTTGATAATTATGTGGCAATAATTATTACATGGCAAATAAATTAAATCAGTATGAGCGCTACATGAATTATGTTTATTTATACTTTAATGGAAATTGTTGCAGCATATGTTTTTTTCAACCAGATTGATTTTATGTCGTAGTCATAGCAACTAAATTAGCTCGTTCCAGTAGATTCTGAGGTGAACTGGGCTTCAAGCATGATCCAACAGCAGCTTCCCATGTATTTCGAGATCGACAGCTAGTGAAAAGAAATGGAGGATAACTGGGAAGTTGCATTCTAGAAGTCAGCTTGATTTTCTATTGAATTTCCTGAGGTCAGGTTCTTATTATCCATTTTATTTGATAGATTAGTGTAGTACAATATGTATCTGCTTTGTTGATAATTATGTGGCAATAATTATTACATGGCAAATAAATTAAATCAGTATGAGCGCTACATGAATTATGTTTATTTATACTTCAGTGAAAATTGTTGCAGCATATGTTTTTTTCAACCAGTTTCATTTCATGTCGTAGTCAGAGCAACTAGATGAGCTCGTTCCAGTAGATTCTGAGGTGAACTGGGCTTCAAGCATAATCCAACAGCAGCTTCCCATGTATCTTGAGATCGATAGCTAGTGGGAAAAAAGGGAGGACAATTGGAAAGCTGCATTCGTGGAGTCAGCATAATTTTCTATTGGATTTTCTGAGGTCAGGTTCTTATTATCCATTTTATTTGATAGATTAGTGTAGTACAATATGTATCTGCTTTGTTGATAATTATGTGGCAATAATTATTACATGGCAAATAAATTAAATCAGTATGAGCGCTACATGAATTATGTTTATTTATACTTTAGTGGAAATTGTTGCAGCATATGTTTTTTTCAACCTGATTCATTTCATGTCGTAGTCATAGCAACTAGATGAGCTCGTTCCAGTAGATTCTGAGGTGAACTGGGCTTCAAGCATAATCCAACAGCAGCTTCCCATGTATCTTGAGATTGATAGCTAGTGGGAAAAAATGGAGGACAATTGGAAAGTTGCATTCGTGGAGTCAGCATAATTTTCTATTGGATTTTCTGAGGTCAGGTTCTTATTATCCATTTTATTTGATAGATTAGTGTAGTACAATATGTATCTGCTTTGTTGATAATTATGTGGCAATAATTATCACATGGCAAATAAATTAAATCAGTATGAGCGCTACATGAATTATGTTTATTTATACTTTAGTGGAAATTGTTGCAGCATATGTTTTTTTCAACCTGATTCATTTCATGTCGTAGTCATAGCAACTAGATGAGCTCGTTCCAGTAGATTCTGAGGTGAACTGGGCTTCAAGCATAATCCAACAGCAGCTTCCCATGTATCTTGAGATTGATAGCTAGTGGGAAAAAATGGAGGACAATTGGAAAGTTGCATTCGTGGAGTCAGCATAATTTTCTATTGGATTTTCTGAGGTCAGGTTCTTATTATCCATTTTATTTGATAGATTAGTGTAGTACAATATGTATCTGCTTTGTTGATAATTATGTGGCAATAATTATTACATGGCAAATAAATTAAATCAGTATGAGCGCTACATGAATTATGATTATTTATACTTTAGTGGAAATTGTTGCAGCATATGTTTTTTTCAACCAGATTCATTTCATGTCGTAGTCATAGCAAATAGATGAGCTCGTTCCAGTAGATTCTGAGGTGAACTGGGCTTCGAGCATAATCCAACAGCAGCTTCCCATGTATCTTGAGATCGATAGCTAGTGGGAAAAAAGGGAGGACAATTGGAAAGTTGCATTCGTGGAGTCAGCATAATTTTCTATTGGATTTTCTGAGGTCAGGTTCTTATTATCCATTTTATTTGATAGATTAGTGTAGTACAATATGTATCTGCTTTGTTGATAATTATGTGGCAATAATTATTACATGGCAAATAAATTAAATCAGTATGAGCGCTACATGAATTATGATTATTTATACTTTAGTGGGAATTGTTGCAGCATATGTTTTTTTCAACCAGATTCATTTCATGTCGTAGTCATAGCAAATAGATGAGCTCGTTCCAGTAGATTCTGGGGTGAACTGGGCTTCAAGCATAATCCAACAGCAGCTTCCCATGTATCTTGAGATCGATAGCTAGTGGGAAAAAATGGAGGACAATTGGAAAGCTGCATTCGTGGAGTCAGCATAATTTTCTATTGGATTTTCTGAGGTCAGGTTCTTATTATCCATTTTATTTGATAGATTAGTGTAGTACAATATGTATCTGCTTTGTTGATAATTATGTGGCAATAATTATTACATGGCAAATAAATTAAATCAGTATGAGCGCTACATGAATTATGTTTATTTATACTTCAGTGAAAATTGTTGCAGCATATGTTTTTTTCAACCAGTTTCATTTCATGTCGTAGTCAGAGCAACTAGATGAGCTCGTTCCAGTAGATTCTGAGGTGAACTGGGCTTCAAGCATAATCCAACAGCAGCTTCCCATGTATCTTGAGATCGATAGCTAGTGGGAAAAAAGGGAGGACAATTGGAAAGCTGCATTCGTGGAGTCAGCATAATTTTCTATTGGATTTTCTGAGGTCAGGTTCTTATTATCCATTTTATTTGATAGATTAGTGTAGTACAATATGTATCTGCTTTGTTGATAATTATGTGGCAATAATTATTACATGGCAAATAAATTAAATCAGTATGAGCGCTACATGAATTATGTTCATTTATACTTCAGTGAAAATTGTTGCAGCATATGTTTTTTTCAACCAGTTTCATTTCATGTCGTAGTCAGAGCAACTAGATGAGCTCGTTCCAGTAGATTCTGAGGTGAACTGGGCTTCAAGCATAATCCAACAGCAGCTTCCCATGTATCTTGAGATCGATAGCTAGTGGGAAAAAAGGGAGGACAATTGGAAAGCTGCATTCGTGGAGTCAGCATAATTTTCTATTGGATTTTCTGAGGTCAGGTTCTTATTATCCATTTTATTTGATAGATTAGTGTGGTACAATATGTATCTGCTTTGTTGATAATTATGTGGCAATAATTATTACATGGCAAATAAATTGAATCAGTATGAGCGCTACAAGAATTATGTTTATTTATACTTTAGTGGAAATTGTTGCAGCATATGTTTTTTCCAACCAGATTCATTTCATGTCGTAGTCATAGCAACTAGATGAGCTCGTTCCAGTAGATTCTGAGGTGAACTGGGCTTCAAGCATAATCCAACAGCAGCTTCCCATGTATCTTGAGATCGATAGCTAGTGGGAAAAAAGGGAGGACAATTGGAAAGTTGCATTCGTGGAGTCAGCATAATTTTCTATTGGATTTTCTAAGGTCAGGTTCTTATTATCCATTTTATTTGATAGATTAGTGTAGTACAATATGTATCTGCTTTGCTGATAATTATGTGGCAATAATTATCACATGGCAAATAAATTAAATCAGTATGAGCGCTACATGAATTATGTTTATTTATACTTTAGTGGAAATTGTTGCAGCATATGTTTTTTTCAACCAGATTCATTTCATGTCGTAGTCATAGCAACTAGATGAGCTCGTTCCAGTAGATTCTGAGGTGAACTGGGCTTCAAGCATAATCCAACAGCAGCTTCCCATGTATCTTGAGATTGATAGCTAGTGGGAAAAAATGGAGGACAATTGGAAAGTTGCATTCGTGGAGTCAGCATAATTTTCTATTGGATTTTCTGAGGTCAGGTTCTTATTATCCATTTTATTTGATAGATTAGTGTAGTACAATATGTATCTGCTTTGTTGATAATTATGTGGCAATAATTATTACATGGCAAATAAATTAAATCAGTATGAGCGCTACATGAATTATGATTATTTATACTTTAGTGGGAATTGTTGCAGCATATGTTTTTTTCAACCAGATTCATTTCATGTCGTAGTCATAGCAAATAGATGAGCTCGTTCCAGTAGATTCTGGGGTGAACTGGGCTTCAAGCATAATCCAACAGCAGCTTCCCATGTATCTTGAGATCGATAGCTAGTGGGAAAAAATGGAGGACAATTGGAAAGTTGCATTCGTGGAGTCAGCATAATTTTCTATTGGATTTTCTGAGGTCAGGTTCTTATTATCCATTTTATTTGATAGATTAGTGTAGTACAATATGTATCTGCTTTGTTGATAATTATGTGGCAATAATTATTACATGGCAAATAAATTAAATCAGTATGAGCGCTACATGAATTATGATTATTTATACTTTAGTGGGAATTGTTGCAGCATATGTTTTTTTCAACCAGATTCATTTCATGTCGTAGTCATAGCAAATAGATGAGCTCGTTCCAGTAGATTCTGGGGTGAACTGGGCTTCAAGCATAATCCAACAGCAGCTTCCCATGTATCTTGAGATCGATAGCTAGTGGGAAAAAATGGAGGACAATTGGAAAGTTGCATTCGTGGAGTCAGCATAATTTTCTATTGGATTTTCTGAGGTCAGGTTCTTATTATCCATTTTATTTGATAGATTAGTGTAGTACAATATGTATCTGCTTTGTTGATAATTATGTGGCAATAATTATTACATGGCAAATAAATTAAATCAGTATGAGCGCTACATGAATTATGTTTATTTATACTTCAGTGAAAATTGTTGCAGCATATGTTTTTTTCAACCAGTTTCATTTCATGTCGTAGTCAGAGCAACTAGATGAGCTCGTTCCAGTAGATTCTGAGGTGGACTGGGCTTCAAGCATAATCCAACAGCAGCTTCCCATGTATCTTGAGATCGATAGCTAGTGGGAAAAAAGAGAGGACAATTGGAAAGCTGCATTCGTGGAGTCAGCATAATTTTCTATTGGATTTTCTGAGGTCAGGTTCTTATTATCCATTTTATTTGATAGATTAGTGTAGTACAATATGTATCTGCTTTGTTGATAATTATGTGGCAATAATTATCACATGGCAAATAAATTAAATCAGTATGAGCGCTACATGAATTATGTTTATTTATACTTTAGTGGAAATTGTTGCAGCATATGTTTTTTTCAACCTGATTCATTTCATGTCGTAGTCATGGCAACTAGATGAGCTCGTTCCAGTAGATTCTGAGGTGAACTGGGCTTCAAGCATAATCCAACAGCAGCTTCCCATGTATCTTGAGATTGATAGCTAGTGGGAAAAAATGGAGGACAATTGGAAAGTTGCATTCGTGGAGTCAGCATAATTTTCTATTGGATTTTCTGAGGTCAGGTTCTTATTATCCATTTTATTTGATAGATTAGTGTAGTACAATATGTATCTGCTTTGTTGATAATTATGTGGCAATAATTATTACATGGCAAATAAATTAAATCAGTATGAGCGCTACATGAGTTATGATTATTTATACTTTAGTGGGAATTGTTGCAGCATATGTTTTTTTCAACCAGATTCATTTCATGTCGTAGTCATAGCAAATAGATGAGCTCGTTCCAGTAGATTCTGAGGTGAACTGGGCTTCGAGCATAATCCAACAGCAGCTTCCCATGTATCTTGAGATCGATAGCTAGTGGGAAAAAATGGAGGACAATTGGAAAGTTGCATTCGTGGAGTCAGCATAATTTTCTATTGGATTTTCTGAGGTCAGGTTCTTATTATCCATTTTATTTGATAGATTAGTGTAGTACAATATGTATCTGCTTTGTTGATAATTATGTGGCAATAATTATTACATGGCAAATAAATTAAATCAGTATGAGCGCTACATGAATTATGTTTATTTATACTTCAGTGAAAATTGTTGCAGCATATGTTTTTTTCAACCAGTTTCATTTCATGTCGTAGTCAGAGCAACTAGATGAGCTCGTTCCAGTAGATTCTGAGGTGAACTGGGCTTCAAGCATAATCCAACAGCAGCTTCCCATGTATCTTGAGATCGATAGCTAGTGGGAAAAAAGGGAGGACAATTGGAAAGCTGCATTCGTGGAGTCAGCATAATTTTCTATTGGATTTTCTAAGGTCAGGTTCTTATTATCCATTTTATTTGATAGATTAGTGTAGTACAATATGTATCTGCTTTGCTGATAATTATGTGGCAATAATTATCACATGGCAAATAAATTAAATCAGTATGAGCGCTACATGAATTATGTTTATTTATACTTTAGTGGAAATTGTTGCAGCATATGTTTTTTTCAACCAGATTCATTTCATGTCGTAGTCATAGCAACTAGATGAGCTCGTTCCAGTAGATTCTGAGGTGAACTGGGCTTCAAGCATAATCCAACAGCAGCTTCCCATGTATCTTGAGATCGATAGCTAGTGGGAAAAAATGGAGAACAATTGGAAAGTTGCATTCGTGGAGTCAGCATAATTTTCTATTGGATTTTCCGAGGTCAGGTTCTTATTATCCATTTTATTTGATAGATTAGTGTAGTACAATATGTATCTGCTTTGTTGATAATTATGTGGCAATAATTATTACATGGCAAATAAATTAAATCAGTATGAGCGCTACATGAATTATGTTTATTTATACTTTAGTGGAAATTGTTGCAGCATATGTTTTTTTCAACCAGATTCATTTCATGTCGTAGTCATAGCAACTAGATGAGCTCGTTCCAGTAGATTCTGAGGTGAACTGGGCTTCAAGCATAATCCAACAGCAGCTTCCCATGTATCTTGAGATCGATAGCTAGTGGGAAAAAATGGAGGACAATTGGAAAGTTGCATTCGTGGAGTCAGCATAATTTTCTATTGGATTTTCCGAGGTCAGGTTCTTATTATCCATTTTATTTGATAGATTAGTGTAGTACAATATGTATCTGCTTTGTTGATAATTATGTGGCAATAATTATTACATGGCAAATAAATTAAATCAGTATGAGCGCTACATGAATTATGTTTATTTATACTTTAGTGGAAATTGTTGCAGCATATGTTTTTTTCAACCAGATTCATTTCATGTCGTAGTCATAGCAACTAGATGAGCTCGTTCCAGTAGATTCTGAGGTGAACTGGGCTTCAAGCATAATCCAACAGCAGCTTCCCATGTATCTTGAGATCGATAGCTAGTGGGAAAAAATGGAGGACAATTGGAAAGTTGCATTCGTGGAGTCAGCATAATTTTCTATTGGATTTTCCGAGGTCAGGTTCTTATTATCCATTTTATTTGATAGATTAGTGTAGTACAATATGTATCTGCTTTGTTGATAATTATGTGGCAATAATTATTACATGGCAAATAAATTAAATCAGTATGAGCGCTACATGAATTATGTTTATTTATACTTTAGTGGAAATTGTTGCAGCATATGTTTTTTTCAACCAGATTCATTTCATGTCGTAGTCATAGCAACTAGATGAGCTCGTTCCAGTAGATTCTGAGGTGAACTGGGCTTCAAGCATAATCCAACAGCAGCTTCCCATGTATCTTGAGATCGATAGCTAGTGGGAAAAAATGGAGGACAATTGGAAAGTTGCATTCGTGGAGTCAGCATAATTTTCTATTGGATTTTCCGAGGTCAGGTTCTTATTATCCATTTTATTTGATAGATTAGTGTAGTACAATATGTATCTGCTTTGTTGATAATTATGTGGCAATAATTATTACATGGCAAATAAATTAAATCAGTATGAGCGCTACATGAATTATGTTTATTTATACTTTAGTGGAAATTGTTGCAGCATATGTTTTTTTCAACCAGATTCATTTCATGTCGTAGTCATAGCAACTAGATGAGCTCGTTCCAGTAGATTCTGAGATGAACTGGGCTTCAAGCATAATCCAACAGCAGCTTCCCATGTATCTTGAGATCGATAGCTAGTGGGAAAAAATGGAGGACAATTGGAAAGTTGCATTCGTGGAGTCAGCATAATTTTCTATTGGATTTTCCGAGGTCAGGTTCTTATTATCCATTTTATTTGATAGATTAGTGTAGTACAATATGTATCTGCTTTGTTGATAATTATGTGGCAATAATTATTACATGGCAAATAAATTAAATCAGTATGAGCGCTACATGAATTATGTTTATTTATACTTTAGTGGAAATTGTTGCAGCATATGTTTTTTTCAACCAGATTCATTTCATGTCGTAGTCATAGCAACTAGATGAGCTCGTTCCAGTAGATTCTGAGATGAACTGGGCTTCAAGCATAATCCAACAGCAGCTTCCCATGTATCTTGAGATCGATAGCTAGTGGGAAAAAATGGAGGACAATTGGAAAGTTGCATTCGTGGAGTCAGCATAATTTTCTATTGGATTTTCCGAGGTCAGGTTCTTATTATCCATTTTATTTGATAGATTAGTGTAGTACAATATGTATCTGCTTTGTTGATAATTATGTGGCAATAATTATTACATGGCAAATAAATTAAATCAGTATGAGCGCTACATGAATTATGTTTATTTATACTTTAGTGGAAATTGTTGCAGCATATGTTTTTTTCAACCAGATTCATTTCATGTCGTAGTCATAGCAACTAGATGAGCTCGTTCCAGTAGATTCTGAGATGAACTGGGCTTCAAGCATAATCCAACAGCAGCTTCCCATGTATCTTGAGATCGATAGCTAGTGGGAAAAAATGGAGGACAATTGGAAAGTTGCATTCGTGGAGTCAGCATAATTTTCTATTGGATTTTCCGAGGTCAGGTTCTTATTATCCATTTTATTTGATAGATTAGTGTAGTACAATATGTATCTGCTTTGTTGATAATTATGTGGCAATAATTATTACATGGCAAATAAATTAAATCAGTATGAGCGCTACATGAATTATGTTTATTTATACTTTAGTGGAAATTGTTGCAGCATATGTTTTTTTCAACCAGATTCATTTCATGTCGTAGTCATAGCAACTAGATGAGCTCGTTCCAGTAGATTCTGAGATGAACTGGGCTTCAAGCATAATCCAACAGCAGCTTCCCATGTATCTTGAGATCGATAGCTAGTGGGAAAAAATGGAGGACAATTGGAAAGTTGCATTCGTGGAGTCAGCATAATTTTCTATTGGATTTTCCGAGGTCAGGTTCTTATTATCCATTTTATTTGATAGATTAGTGTAGTACAATATGTATCTGCTTTGTTGATAATTATGTGGCAATAATTATTACATGGCAAATAAATTAAATCAGTATGAGCGCTACATGAATTATGTTTATTTATACTTTAGTGGAAATTGTTGCAGCATATGTTTTTTTCAACCAGATTCATTTCATGTCGTAGTCATAGCAACTAGATGAGCTCGTTCCAGTAGATTCTGAGATGAACTGGGCTTCAAGCATAATCCAACAGCAGCTTCCCATGTATCTTGAGATCGATAGCTAGTGGGAAAAAATGGAGGACAATTGGAAAGTTGCATTCGTGGAGTCAGCATAATTTTCTATTGGATTTTCCGAGGTCAGGTTCTTATTATCCATTTTATTTGATAGATTAGTGTAGTACAATATGTATCTGCTTTGTTGATAATTATGTGGCAATAATTATTACATGGCAAATAAATTAAATCAGTATGAGCGCTACATGAATTATGTTTATTTATACTTTAGTGGAAATTGTTGCAGCATATGTTTTTTTCAACCAGATTCATTTCATGTCGTAGTCATAGCAACTAGATGAGCTCGTTCCAGTAGATTCTGAGGTGAACTGGGCTTCAAGCATAATCCAACAGCAGCTTCCCATGTATCTTGAGATCGATAGCTAGTGGGAAAAAATGGAGGACAATTGGAAAGTTGCATTCGTGGAGTCAGCATAATTTTCTATTGGATTTTCCGAGGTCAGGTTCTTATTATCCATTTTATTTGATAGATTAGTGTAGTACAATATGTATCTGCTTTGTTGATAATTATGTGGCAATAATTATTACATGGCAAATAAATTAAATCAGTATGAGCGCTACATGAATTATGTTTATTTATACTTTAGTGGAAATTGTTGCAGCATATGTTTTTTTCAACCAGATTCATTTCATGTCGTAGTCATAGCAACTAGATGAGCTCGTTCCAGTAGATTCTGAGGTGAACTGGGCTTCAAGCATAATCCAACAGCAGCTTCCCATGTATCTTGAGATCGATAGCTAGTGGGAAAAAATGGAGGACAATTGGAAAGTTGCATTCGTGGAGTCAGCATAATTTTCTATTGGATTTTCCGAGGTCAGGTTCTTATTATCCATTTTATTTGATAGATTAGTGTAGTACAATATGTATCTGCTTTGTTGATAATTATGTGGCAATAATTATTACATGGCAAATAAATTAAATCAGTATGAGCGCTACATGAATTATGTTTATTTATACTTTAGTGGAAATTGTTGCAGCATATGTTTTTTTCAACCAGATTCATTTCATGTCGTAGTCATAGCAACTAGATGAGCTCGTTCCAGTAGATTCTGAGATGAACTGGGCTTCAAGCATAATCCAACAGCAGCTTCCCATGTATCTTGAGATCGATAGCTAGTGGGAAAAAATGGAGGACAATTGGAAAGTTGCATTCGTGGAGTCAGCATAATTTTCTATTGGATTTTCCGAGGTCAGGTTCTTATTATCCATTTTATTTGATAGATTAGTGTAGTACAATATGTATCTGCTTTGTTGATAATTATGTGGCAATAATTATTACATGGCAAATAAATTAAATCAGTATGAGCGCTACATGAATTATGTTTATTTATACTTTAGTGGAAATTGTTGCAGCATATGTTTTTTTCAACCAGATTCATTTCATGTCGTAGTCATAGCAACTAGATGAGCTCGTTCCAGTAGATTCTGAGATGAACTGGGCTTCAAGCATAATCCAACAGCAGCTTCCCATGTATCTTGAGATCGATAGCTAGTGGGAAAAAATGGAGGACAATTGGAAAGTTGCATTCGTGGAGTCAGCATAATTTTCTATTGGATTTTCCGAGGTCAGGTTCTTATTATCCATTTTATTTGATAGATTAGTGTAGTACAATATGTATCTGCTTTGTTGATAATTATGTGGCAATAATTATTACATGGCAAATAAATTAAATCAGTATGAGCGCTACATGAATTATGTTTATTTATACTTTAGTGGAAATTGTTGCAGCATATGTTTTTTTCAACCAGATTCATTTCATGTCGTAGTCATAGCAACTAGATGAGCTCGTTCCAGTAGATTCTGAGATGAACTGGGCTTCAAGCATAATCCAACAGCAGCTTCCCATGTATCTTGAGATCGATAGCTAGTGGGAAAAAATGGAGGACAATTGGAAAGTTGCATTCGTGGAGTCAGCATAATTTTCTATTGGATTTTCCGAGGTCAGGTTCTTATTATCCATTTTATTTGATAGATTAGTGTAGTACAATATGTATCTGCTTTGTTGATAATTATGTGGCAATAATTATTACATGGCAAATAAATTAAATCAGTATGAGCGCTACATGAATTATGTTTATTTATACTTTAGTGGAAATTGTTGCAGCATATGTTTTTTTCAACCAGATTCATTTCATGTCGTAGTCATAGCAACTAGATGAGCTCGTTCCAGTAGATTCTGAGGTGAACTGGGCTTCAAGCATAATCCAACAGCAGCTTCCCATGTATCTTGAGATCGATAGCTAGTGGGAAAAAATGGAGGACAATTGGAAAGTTGCATTCGTGGAGTCAGCATAATTTTCTATTGGATTTTCCGAGGTCAGGTTCTTATTATCCATTTTATTTGATAGATTAGTGTAGTACAATATGTATCTGCTTTGTTGATAATTATGTGGCAATAATTATTACATGGCAAATAAATTAAATCAGTATGAGCGCTACATGAATTATGTTTATTTATACTTTAGTGGAAATTGTTGCAGCATATGTTTTTTTCAACCAGATTCATTTCATGTCGTAGTCATAGCAACTAGATGAGCTCGTTCCAGTAGATTCTGAGATGAACTGGGCTTCAAGCATAATCCAACAGCAGCTTCCCATGTATCTTGAGATCGATAGCTAGTGGGAAAAAATGGAGGACAATTGGAAAGTTGCATTCGTGGAGTCAGCATAATTTTCTATTGGATTTTCCGAGGTCAGGTTCTTATTATCCATTTTATTTGATAGATTAGTGTAGTACAATATGTATCTGCTTTGTTGATAATTATGTGGCAATAATTATTACATGGCAAATAAATTAAATCAGTATGAGCGCTACATGAATTATGTTTATTTATACTTTAGTGGAAATTGTTGCAGCATATGTTTTTTTCAACCAGATTCATTTCATGTCGTAGTCATAGCAACTAGATGAGCTCGTTCCAGTAGATTCTGAGATGAACTGGGCTTCAAGCATAATCCAACAGCAGCTTCCCATGTATCTTGAGATCGATAGCTAGTGGGAAAAAATGGAGGACAATTGGAAAGTTGCATTCGTGGAGTCAGCATAATTTTCTATTGGATTTTCCGAGGTCAGGTTCTTATTATCCATTTTATTTGATAGATTAGTGTAGTACAATATGTATCTGCTTTGTTGATAATTATGTGGCAATAATTATTACATGGCAAATAAATTAAATCAGTATGAGCGCTACATGAATTATGTTTATTTATACTTTAGTGGAAATTGTTGCAGCATATGTTTTTTTCAACCAGATTCATTTCATGTCGTAGTCATAGCAACTAGATGAGCTCGTTCCAGTAGATTCTGAGATGAACTGGGCTTCAAGCATAATCCAACAGCAGCTTCCCATGTATCTTGAGATCGATAGCTAGTGGGAAAAAATGGAGGACAATTGGAAAGTTGCATTCGTGGAGTCAGCATAATTTTCTATTGGATTTTCCGAGGTCAGGTTCTTATTATCCATTTTATTTGATAGATTAGTGTAGTACAATATGTATCTGCTTTGTTGATAATTATGTGGCAATAATTATTACATGGCAAATAAATTAAATCAGTATGAGCGCTACATGAATTATGTTTATTTATACTTTAGTGGAAATTGTTGCAGCATATGTTTTTTTCAACCAGATTCATTTCATGTCGTAGTCATAGCAACTAGATGAGCTCGTTCCAGTAGATTCTGAGGTGAACTGGGCTTCAAGCATAATCCAACAGCAGCTTCCCATGTATCTTGAGATCGATAGCTAGTGGGAAAAAATGGAGGACAATTGGAAAGTTGCATTCGTGGAGTCAGCATAATTTTCTATTGGATTTTCCGAGGTCAGGTTCTTATTATCCATTTTATTTGATAGATTAGTGTAGTACAATATGTATCTGCTTTGTTGATAATTATGTGGCAATAATTATTACATGGCAAATAAATTAAATCAGTATGAGCGCTACATGAATTATGTTTATTTATACTTTAGTGGAAATTGTTGCAGCATATGTTTTTTTCAACCAGATTCATTTCATGTCGTAGTCATAGCAACTAGATGAGCTCGTTCCAGTAGATTCTGAGGTGAACTGGGCTTCAAGCATAATCCAACAGCAGCTTCCCATGTATCTTGAGATCGATAGCTAGTGGGAAAAAATGGAGGACAATTGGAAAGTTGCATTCGTGGAGTCAGCATAATTTTCTATTGGATTTTCCGAGGTCAGGTTCTTATTATCCATTTTATTTGATAGATTAGTGTAGTACAATATGTATCTGCTTTGTTGATAATTATGTGGCAATAATTATTACATGGCAAATAAATTAAATCAGTATGAGCGCTACATGAATTATGTTTATTTATACTTTAGTGGAAATTGTTGCAGCATATGTTTTTTTCAACCAGATTCATTTCATGTCGTAGTCATAGCAACTAGATGAGCTCGTTCCAGTAGATTCTGAGATGAACTGGGCTTCAAGCATAATCCAACAGCAGCTTCCCATGTATCTTGAGATCGATAGCTAGTGGGAAAAAATGGAGGACAATTGGAAAGTTGCATTCGTGGAGTCAGCATAATTTTCTATTGGATTTTCCGAGGTCAGGTTCTTATTATCCATTTTATTTGATAGATTAGTGTAGTACAATATGTATCTGCTTTGTTGATAATTATGTGGCAATAATTATTACATGGCAAATAAATTAAATCAGTATGAGCGCTACATGAATTATGTTTATTTATACTTTAGTGGAAATTGTTGCAGCATATGTTTTTTTCAACCAGATTCATTTCATGTCGTAGTCATAGCAACTAGATGAGCTCGTTCCAGTAGATTCTGAGGTGAACTGGGCTTCAAGCATAATCCAACAGCAGCTTCCCATGTATCTTGAGATCGATAGCTAGTGGGAAAAAATGGAGGACAATTGGAAAGTTGCATTCGTGGAGTCAGCATAATTTTCTATTGGATTTTCCGAGGTCAGGTTCTTATTATCCATTTTATTTGATAGATTAGTGTAGTACAATATGTATCTGCTTTGTTGATAATTATGTGGCAATAATTATTACATGGCAAATAAATTAAATCAGTATGAGCGCTACATGAATTATGTTTATTTATACTTTAGTGGAAATTGTTGCAGCATATGTTTTTTTCAACCAGATTCATTTCATGTCGTAGTCATAGCAACTAGATGAGCTCGTTCCAGTAGATTCTGAGGTGAACTGGGCTTCAAGCATAATCCAACAGCAGCTTCCCATGTATCTTGAGATCGATAGCTAGTGGGAAAAAATGGAGGACAATTGGAAAGTTGCATTCGTGGAGTCAGCATAATTTTCTATTGGATTTTCCGAGGTCAGGTTCTTATTATCCATTTTATTTGATAGATTAGTGTAGTACAATATGTATCTGCTTTGTTGATAATTATGTGGCAATAATTATTACATGGCAAATAAATTAAATCAGTATGAGCGCTACATGAATTATGTTTATTTATACTTTAGTGGAAATTGTTGCAGCATATGTTTTTTTCAACCAGATTCATTTCATGTCGTAGTCATAGCAACTAGATGAGCTCGTTCCAGTAGATTCTGAGATGAACTGGGCTTCAAGCATAATCCAACAGCAGCTTCCCATGTATCTTGAGATCGATAGCTAGTGGGAAAAAATGGAGGACAATTGGAAAGTTGCATTCGTGGAGTCAGCATAATTTTCTATTGGATTTTCCGAGGTCAGGTTCTTATTATCCATTTTATTTGATAGATTAGTGTAGTACAATATGTATCTGCTTTGTTGATAATTATGTGGCAATAATTATTACATGGCAAATAAATTAAATCAGTATGAGCGCTACATGAATTATGTTTATTTATACTTTAGTGGAAATTGTTGCAGCATATGTTTTTTTCAACCAGATTCATTTCATGTCGTAGTCATAGCAACTAGATGAGCTCGTTCCAGTAGATTCTGAGGTGAACTGGGCTTCAAGCATAATCCAACAGCAGCTTCCCATGTATCTTGAGATCGATAGCTAGTGGGAAAAAATGGAGGACAATTGGAAAGTTGCATTCGTGGAGTCAGCATAATTTTCTATTGGATTTTCCGAGGTCAGGTTCTTATTATCCATTTTATTTGATAGATTAGTGTAGTACAATATGTATCTGCTTTGTTGATAATTATGTGGCAATAATTATTACATGGCAAATAAATTAAATCAGTATGAGCGCTACATGAATTATGTTTATTTATACTTTAGTGGAAATTGTTGCAGCATATGTTTTTTTCAACCAGATTCATTTCATGTCGTAGTCATAGCAACTAGATGAGCTCGTTCCAGTAGATTCTGAGGTGAACTGGGCTTCAAGCATAATCCAACAGCAGCTTCCCATGTATCTTGAGATCGATAGCTAGTGGGAAAAAATGGAGGACAATTGGAAAGTTGCATTCGTGGAGTCAGCATAATTTTCTATTGGATTTTCCGAGGTCAGGTTCTTATTATCCATTTTATTTGATAGATTAGTGTAGTACAATATGTATCTGCTTTGTTGATAATTATGTGGCAATAATTATTACATGGCAAATAAATTAAATCAGTATGAGCGCTACATGAATTATGTTTATTTATACTTTAGTGGAAATTGTTGCAGCATATGTTTTTTTCAACCAGATTCATTTCATGTCGTAGTCATAGCAACTAGATGAGCTCGTTCCAGTAGATTCTGAGATGAACTGGGCTTCAAGCATAATCCAACAGCAGCTTCCCATGTATCTTGAGATCGATAGCTAGTGGGAAAAAATGGAGGACAATTGGAAAGTTGCATTCGTGGAGTCAGCATAATTTTCTATTGGATTTTCCGAGGTCAGGTTCTTATTATCCATTTTATTTGATAGATTAGTGTAGTACAATATGTATCTGCTTTGTTGATAATTATGTGGCAATAATTATTACATGGCAAATAAATTAAATCAGTATGAGCGCTACATGAATTATGTTTATTTATACTTTAGTGGAAATTGTTGCAGCATATGTTTTTTTCAACCAGATTCATTTCATGTCGTAGTCATAGCAACTAGATGAGCTCGTTCCAGTAGATTCTGAGGTGAACTGGGCTTCAAGCATAATCCAACAGCAGCTTCCCATGTATCTTGAGATCGATAGCTAGTGGGAAAAAATGGAGGACAATTGGAAAGTTGCATTCGTGGAGTCAGCATAATTTTCTATTGGATTTTCCGAGGTCAGGTTCTTATTACCCATTTTATTTGATAGATTAGTGTGGTACAATATGTATCTGCTTTGTTGATAATTATGTGGCAATAATTATTACATGGCAAATAAATTAAATCAGTATGAGCGCTACATGAATTATGTTTATTCATACTTTAGTGGAAATTGTTGCAGCATATGTTTTTTTCAACCAGATTCATTTCATGTCGTAGTCATAGCAACTAGATGAGCTCGTTCCAGTAGATTCTGAGGTGAACTGGGCTTCAAGCATAATCCAACAGCAGCTTCCCATGTATCTTGAGATCGATAGCTAGTGGGAAAAAATGGAGGACAATTGGAAAGTTGCATTCGTGGAGTCAGCATAATTTTCTATTGGATTTTCCGAGGTCAGGTTCTTATTATCCATTTTATTTGATAGATTAGTGTAGTACAATATGTATCTGCTTTGTTGATAATTATGTGGCAATAATTATTACATGGCAAATAAATTAAATCAGTATGAGCGCTACATGAATTATGTTTATTTATACTTTAGTGGAAATTGTTGCAGCATATGTTTTTTTCAACCAGATTCATTTCATGTCGTAGTCATAGCAACTAGATGAGCTCGTTCCAGTAGATTCTGAGATGAACTGGGCTTCAAGCATAATCCAACAGCAGCTTCCCATGTATCTTGAGATCGATAGCTAGTGGGAAAAAATGGAGGACAATTGGAAAGTTGCATTCGTGGAGTCAGCATAATTTTCTATTGGATTTTCCGAGGTCAGGTTCTTATTATCCATTTTATTTGATAGATTAGTGTAGTACAATATGTATCTGCTTTGTTGATAATTATGTGGCAATAATTATTACATGGCAAATAAATTAAATCAGTATGAGCGCTACATGAATTATGTTTATTTATACTTTAGTGGAAATTGTTGCAGCATATGTTTTTTTCAACCAGATTCATTTCATGTCGTAGTCATAGCAACTAGATGAGCTCGTTCCAGTAGATTCTGAGATGAACTGGGCTTCAAGCATAATCCAACAGCAGCTTCCCATGTATCTTGAGATCGATAGCTAGTGGGAAAAAATGGAGGACAATTGGAAAGTTGCATTCGTGGAGTCAGCATAATTTTCTATTGGATTTTCCGAGGTCAGGTTCTTATTATCCATTTTATTTGATAGATTAGTGTAGTACAATATGTATCTGCTTTGTTGATAATTATGTGGCAATAATTATTACATGGCAAATAAATTAAATCAGTATGAGCGCTACATGAATTATGTTTATTTATACTTTAGTGGAAATTGTTGCAGCATATGTTTTTTTCAACCAGATTCATTTCATGTCGTAGTCATAGCAACTAGATGAGCTCGTTCCAGTAGATTCTGAGATGAACTGGGCTTCAAGCATAATCCAACAGCAGCTTCCCATGTATCTTGAGATCGATAGCTAGTGGGAAAAAATGGAGGACAATTGGAAAGTTGCATTCGTGGAGTCAGCATAATTTTCTATTGGATTTTCCGAGGTCAGGTTCTTATTATCCATTTTATTTGATAGATTAGTGTAGTACAATATGTATCTGCTTTGTTGATAATTATGTGGCAATAATTATTACATGGCAAATAAATTAAATCAGTATGAGCGCTACATGAATTATGTTTATTTATACTTTAGTGGAAATTGTTGCAGCATATGTTTTTTTCAACCAGATTCATTTCATGTCGTAGTCATAGCAACTAGATGAGCTCGTTCCAGTAGATTCTGAGATGAACTGGGCTTCAAGCATAATCCAACAGCAGCTTCCCATGTATCTTGAGATCGATAGCTAGTGGGAAAAAATGGAGGACAATTGGAAAGTTGCATTCGTGGAGTCAGCATAATTTTCTATTGGATTTTCCGAGGTCAGGTTCTTATTATCCATTTTATTTGATAGATTAGTGTAGTACAATATGTATCTGCTTTGTTGATAATTATGTGGCAATAATTATTACATGGCAAATAAATTAAATCAGTATGAGCGCTACATGAATTATGTTTATTTATACTTTAGTGGAAATTGTTGCAGCATATGTTTTTTTCAACCAGATTCATTTCATGTCGTAGTCATAGCAACTAGATGAGCTCGTTCCAGTAGATTCTGAGGTGAACTGGGCTTCAAGCATAATCCAACAGCAGCTTCCCATGTATCTTGAGATCGATAGCTAGTGGGAAAAAATGGAGGACAATTGGAAAGTTGCATTCGTGGAGTCAGCATAATTTTCTATTGGATTTTCCGAGGTCAGGTTCTTATTATCCATTTTATTTGATAGATTAGTGTAGTACAATATGTATCTGCTTTGTTGATAATTATGTGGCAATAATTATTACATGGCAAATAAATTAAATCAGTATGAGCGCTACATGAATTATGTTTATTTATACTTTAGTGGAAATTGTTGCAGCATATGTTTTTTTCAACCAGATTCATTTCATGTCGTAGTCATAGCAACTAGATGAGCTCGTTCCAGTAGATTCTGAGATGAACTGGGCTTCAAGCATAATCCAACAGCAGCTTCCCATGTATCTTGAGATCGATAGCTAGTGGGAAAAAATGGAGGACAATTGGAAAGTTGCATTCGTGGAGTCAGCATAATTTTCTATTGGATTTTCCGAGGTCAGGTTCTTATTATCCATTTTATTTGATAGATTAGTGTAGTACAATATGTATCTGCTTTGTTGATAATTATGTGGCAATAATTATTACATGGCAAATAAATTAAATCAGTATGAGCGCTACATGAATTATGTTTATTTATACTTTAGTGGAAATTGTTGCAGCATATGTTTTTTTCAACCAGATTCATTTCATGTCGTAGTCATAGCAACTAGATGAGCTCGTTCCAGTAGATTCTGAGGTGAACTGGGCTTCAAGCATAATCCAACAGCAGCTTCCCATGTATCTTGAGATCGATAGCTAGTGGGAAAAAATGGAGGACAATTGGAAAGTTGCATTCGTGGAGTCAGCATAATTTTCTATTGGATTTTCCGAGGTCAGGTTCTTATTATCCATTTTATTTGATAGATTAGTGTAGTACAATATGTATCTGCTTTGTTGATAATTATGTGGCAATAATTATTACATGGCAAATAAATTAAATCAGTATGAGCGCTACATGAATTATGTTTATTTATACTTTAGTGGAAATTGTTGCAGCATATGTTTTTTTCAACCAGATTCATTTCATGTCGTAGTCATAGCAACTAGATGAGCTCGTTCCAGTAGATTCTGAGATGAACTGGGCTTCAAGCATAATCCAACAGCAGCTTCCCATGTATCTTGAGATCGATAGCTAGTGGGAAAAAATGGAGGACAATTGGAAAGTTGCATTCGTGGAGTCAGCATAATTTTCTATTGGATTTTCCGAGGTCAGGTTCTTATTATCCATTTTATTTGATAGATTAGTGTAGTACAATATGTATCTGCTTTGTTGATAATTATGTGGCAATAATTATTACATGGCAAATAAATTAAATCAGTATGAGCGCTACATGAATTATGTTTATTTATACTTTAGTGGAAATTGTTGCAGCATATGTTTTTTTCAACCAGATTCATTTCATGTCGTAGTCATAGCAACTAGATGAGCTCGTTCCAGTAGATTCTGAGATGAACTGGGCTTCAAGCATAATCCAACAGCAGCTTCCCATGTATCTTGAGATCGATAGCTAGTGGGAAAAAATGGAGGACAATTGGAAAGTTGCATTCGTGGAGTCAGCATAATTTTCTATTGGATTTTCCGAGGTCAGGTTCTTATTATCCATTTTATTTGATAGATTAGTGTAGTACAATATGTATCTGCTTTGTTGATAATTATGTGGCAATAATTATTACATGGCAAATAAATTAAATCAGTATGAGCGCTACATGAATTATGTTTATTTATACTTTAGTGGAAATTGTTGCAGCATATGTTTTTTTCAACCAGATTCATTTCATGTCGTAGTCATAGCAACTAGATGAGCTCGTTCCAGTAGATTCTGAGATGAACTGGGCTTCAAGCATAATCCAACAGCAGCTTCCCATGTATCTTGAGATCGATAGCTAGTGGGAAAAAATGGAGGACAATTGGAAAGTTGCATTCGTGGAGTCAGCATAATTTTCTATTGGATTTTCCGAGGTCAGGTTCTTATTATCCATTTTATTTGATAGATTAGTGTAGTACAATATGTATCTGCTTTGTTGATAATTATGTGGCAATAATTATTACATGGCAAATAAATTGAATCAGTATGAGCGCTACATGAATTATGTTTATTTATACTTTAGTGGAAATTGTTGCAGCATATGTTTTTTTCAACCAGATTCATTTCATGTCGTAGTCATAGCAACTAGATGAGCTCGTTCCAGTAGATTCTGAGATGAACTGGGCTTCAAGCATAATCCAACAGCAGCTTCCCATGTATCTTGAGATCGATAGCTAGTGGGAAAAAATGGAGGACAATTGGAAAGTTGCATTCGTGGAGTCAGCATAATTTTCTATTGGATTTTCCGAGGTCAGGTTCTTATTATCCATTTTATTTGATAGATTAGTGTAGTACAATATGTATCTGCTTTGTTGATAATTATGTGGCAATAATTATTACATGGCAAATAAATTAAATCAGTATGAGCGCTACATGAATTATGTTTATTTATACTTTAGTGGAAATTGTTGCAGCATATGTTTTTTTCAACCAGATTCATTTCATGTCGTAGTCATAGCAACTAGATGAGCTCGTTCCAGTAGATTCTGAGATGAACTGGGCTTCAAGCATAATCCAACAGCAGCTTCCCATGTATCTTGAGATCGATAGCTAGTGGGAAAAAATGGAGGACAATTGGAAAGTTGCATTCGTGGAGTCAGCATAATTTTCTATTGGATTTTCCGAGGTCAGGTTCTTATTATCCATTTTATTTGATAGATTAGTGTAGTACAATATGTATCTGCTTTGTTGATAATTATGTGGCAATAATTATTACATGGCAAATAAATTAAATCAGTATGAGCGCTACATGAATTATGTTTATTTATACTTTAGTGGAAATTGTTGCAGCATATGTTTTTTTCAACCAGATTCATTTCATGTCGTAGTCATAGCAACTAGATGAGCTCGTTCCAGTAGATTCTGAGGTGAACTGGGCTTCAAGCATAATCCAACAGCAGCTTCCCATGTATCTTGAGATCGATAGCTAGTGGGAAAAAATGGAGGACAATTGGAAAGTTGCATTCGTGGAGTCAGCATAATTTTCTATTGGATTTTCCGAGGTCAGGTTCTTATTATCCATTTTATTTGATAGATTAGTGTAGTACAATATGTATCTGCTTTGTTGATAATTATGTGGCAATAATTATTACATGGCAAATAAATTAAATCAGTATGAGCGCTACATGAATTATGTTTATTTATACTTTAGTGGAAATTGTTGCAGCATATGTTTTTTTCAACCAGATTCATTTCATGTCGTAGTCATAGCAACTAGATGAGCTCGTTCCAGTAGATTCTGAGGTGAACTGGGCTTCAAGCATAATCCAACAGCAGCTTCCCATGTATCTTGAGATCGATAGCTAGTGGGAAAAAATGGAGGACAATTGGAAAGTTGCATTCGTGGAGTCAGCATAATTTTCTATTGGATTTTCCGAGGTCAGGTTCTTATTATCCATTTTATTTGATAGATTAGTGTAGTACAATATGTATCTGCTTTGTTGATAATTATGTGGCAATAATTATTACATGGCAAATAAATTAAATCAGTATGAGCGCTACATGAATTATGTTTATTTATACTTTAGTGGAAATTGTTGCAGCATATGTTTTTTTCAACCAGATTCATTTCATGTCGTAGTCATAGCAACTAGATGAGCTCGTTCCAGTAGATTCTGAGGTGAACTGGGCTTCAAGCATAATCCAACAGCAGCTTCCCATGTATCTTGAGATCGATAGCTAGTGGGAAAAAATGGAGGACAATTGGAAAGTTGCATTCGTGGAGTCAGCATAATTTTCTATTGGATTTTCCGAGGTCAGGTTCTTATTATCCATTTTATTTGATAGATTAGTGTAGTACAATATGTATCTGCTTTGTTGATAATTATGTGGCAATAATTATTACATGGCAAATAAATTAAATCAGTATGAGCGCTACATGAATTATGTTTATTTATACTTTAGTGGAAATTGTTGCAGCATATGTTTTTTTCAACCAGATTCATTTCATGTCGTAGTCATAGCAACTAGATGAGCTCGTTCCAGTAGATTCTGAGGTGAACTGGGCTTCAAGCATAATCCAACAGCAGCTTCCCATGTATCTTGAGATCGATAGCTAGTGGGAAAAAATGGAGGACAATTGGAAAGTTGCATTCGTGGAGTCAGCATAATTTTCTATTGGATTTTCCGAGGTCAGGTTCTTATTATCCATTTTATTTGATAGATTAGTGTAGTACAATATGTATCTGCTTTGTTGATAATTATGTGGCAATAATTATTACATGGCAAATAAATTAAATCAGTATGAGCGCTACATGAATTATGTTTATTTATACTTTAGTGGAAATTGTTGCAGCATATGTTTTTTTCAACCAGATTCATTTCATGTCGTAGTCATAGCAACTAGATGAGCTCGTTCCAGTAGATTCTGAGGTGAACTGGGCTTCAAGCATAATCCAACAGCAGCTTCCCATGTATCTTGAGATCGATAGCTAGTGGGAAAAAATGGAGGACAATTGGAAAGTTGCATTCGTGGAGTCAGCATAATTTTCTATTGGATTTTCCGAGGTCAGGTTCTTATTATCCATTTTATTTGATAGATTAGTGTAGTACAATATGTATCTGCTTTGTTGATAATTATGTGGCAATAATTATTACATGGCAAATAAATTAAATCAGTATGAGCGCTACATGAATTATGTTTATTTATACTTTAGTGGAAATTGTTGCAGCATATGTTTTTTTCAACCAGATTCATTTCATGTCGTAGTCATAGCAACTAGATGAGCTCGTTCCAGTAGATTCTGAGGTGAACTGGGCTTCAAGCATAATCCAACAGCAGCTTCCCATGTATCTTGAGATCGATAGCTAGTGGGAAAAAATGGAGGACAATTGGAAAGTTGCATTCGTGGAGTCAGCATAATTTTCTATTGGATTTTCCGAGGTCAGGTTCTTATTATCCATTTTATTTGATAGATTAGTGTAGTACAATATGTATCTGCTTTGTTGATAATTATGTGGCAATAATTATTACATGGCAAATAAATTAAATCAGTATGAGCGCTACATGAATTATGTTTATTTATACTTTAGTGGAAATTGTTGCAGCATATGTTTTTTTCAACCAGATTCATTTCATGTCGTAGTCATAGCAACTAGATGAGCTCGTTCCAGTAGATTCTGAGGTGAACTGGGCTTCAAGCATAATCCAACAGCAGCTTCCCATGTATCTTGAGATCGATAGCTAGTGGGAAAAAATGGAGGACAATTGGAAAGTTGCATTCGTGGAGTCAGCATAATTTTCTATTGGATTTTCCGAGGTCAGGTTCTTATTATCCATTTTATTTGATAGATTAGTGTAGTACAATATGTATCTGCTTTGTTGATAATTATGTGGCAATAATTATTACATGGCAAATAAATTAAATCAGTATGAGCGCTACATGAATTATGTTTATTTATACTTTAGTGGAAATTGTTGCAGCATATGTTTTTTTCAACCAGATTCATTTCATGTCGTAGTCATAGCAACTAGATGAGCTCGTTCCAGTAGATTCTGAGGTGAACTGGGCTTCAAGCATAATCCAACAGCAGCTTCCCATGTATCTTGAGATCGATAGCTAGTGGGAAAAAATGGAGGACAATTGGAAAGTTGCATTCGTGGAGTCAGCATAATTTTCTATTGGATTTTCCGAGGTCAGGTTCTTATTATCCATTTTATTTGATAGATTAGTGTAGTACAATATGTATCTGCTTTGTTGATAATTATGTGGCAATAATTATTACATGGCAAATAAATTAAATCAGTATGAGCGCTACATGAATTATGTTTATTTATACTTTAGTGGAAATTGTTGCAGCATATGTTTTTTTCAACCAGATTCATTTCATGTCGTAGTCATAGCAACTAGATGAGCTCGTTCCAGTAGATTCTGAGGTGAACTGGGCTTCAAGCATAATCCAACAGCAGCTTCCCATGTATCTTGAGATCGATAGCTAGTGGGAAAAAATGGAGGACAATTGGAAAGTTGCATTCGTGGAGTCAGCATAATTTTCTATTGGATTTTCCGAGGTCAGGTTCTTATTATCCATTTTATTTGATAGATTAGTGTAGTACAATATGTATCTGCTTTGTTGATAATTATGTGGCAATAATTATTACATGGCAAATAAATTAAATCAGTATGAGCGCTACATGAATTATGTTTATTTATACTTTAGTGGAAATTGTTGCAGCATATGTTTTTTTCAACCAGATTCATTTCATGTCGTAGTCATAGCAACTAGATGAGCTCGTTCCAGTAGATTCTGAGATGAACTGGGCTTCAAGCATAATCCAACAGCAGCTTCCCATGTATCTTGAGATCGATAGCTAGTGGGAAAAAATGGAGGACAATTGGAAAGTTGCATTCGTGGAGTCAGCATAATTTTCTATTGGATTTTCCGAGGTCAGGTTCTTATTATCCATTTTATTTGATAGATTAGTGTAGTACAATATGTATCTGCTTTGTTGATAATTATGTGGCAATAATTATTACATGGCAAATAAATTAAATCAGTATGAGCGCTACATGAATTATGTTTATTTATACTTTAGTGGAAATTGTTGCAGCATATGTTTTTTTCAACCAGATTCATTTCATGTCGTAGTCATAGCAACTAGATGAGCTCGTTCCAGTAGATTCTGAGGTGAACTGGGCTTCAAGCATAATCCAACAGCAGCTTCCCATGTATCTTGAGATCGATAGCTAGTGGGAAAAAATGGAGGACAATTGGAAAGTTGCATTCGTGGAGTCAGCATAATTTTCTATTGGATTTTCCGAGGTCAGGTTCTTATTATCCATTTTATTTGATAGATTAGTGTAGTACAATATGTATCTGCTTTGTTGATAATTATGTGGCAATAATTATTACATGGCAAATAAATTAAATCAGTATGAGCGCTACATGAATTATGTTTATTTATACTTTAGTGGAAATTGTTGCAGCATATGTTTTTTTCAACCAGATTCATTTCATGTCGTAGTCATAGCAACTAGATGAGCTCGTTCCAGTAGATTCTGAGATGAACTGGGCTTCAAGCATAATCCAACAGCAGCTTCCCATGTATCTTGAGATCGATAGCTAGTGGGAAAAAATGGAGGACAATTGGAAAGTTGCATTCGTGGAGTCAGCATAATTTTCTATTGGATTTTCCGAGGTCAGGTTCTTATTATCCATTTTATTTGATAGATTAGTGTAGTACAATATGTATCTGCTTTGTTGATAATTATGTGGCAATAATTATTACATGGCAAATAAATTAAATCAGTATGAGCGCTACATGAATTATGTTTATTTATACTTTAGTGGAAATTGTTGCAGCATATGTTTTTTTCAACCAGATTCATTTCATGTCGTAGTCATAGCAACTAGATGAGCTCGTTCCAGTAGATTCTGAGATGAACTGGGCTTCAAGCATAATCCAACAGCAGCTTCCCATGTATCTTGAGATCGATAGCTAGTGGGAAAAAATGGAGGACAATTGGAAAGTTGCATTCGTGGAGTCAGCATAATTTTCTATTGGATTTTCCGAGGTCAGGTTCTTATTATCCATTTTATTTGATAGATTAGTGTAGTACAATATGTATCTGCTTTGTTGATAATTATGTGGCAATAATTATTACATGGCAAATAAATTAAATCAGTATGAGCGCTACATGAATTATGTTTATTTATACTTTAGTGGAAATTGTTGCAGCATATGTTTTTTTCAACCAGATTCATTTCATGTCGTAGTCATAGCAACTAGATGAGCTCGTTCCAGTAGATTCTGAGATGAACTGGGCTTCAAGCATAATCCAACAGCAGCTTCCCATGTATCTTGAGATCGATAGCTAGTGGGAAAAAATGGAGGACAATTGGAAAGTTGCATTCGTGGAGTCAGCATAATTTTCTATTGGATTTTCCGAGGTCAGGTTCTTATTATCCATTTTATTTGATAGATTAGTGTAGTACAATATGTATCTGCTTTGTTGATAATTATGTGGCAATAATTATTACATGGCAAATAAATTAAATCAGTATGAGCGCTACATGAATTATGTTTATTTATACTTTAGTGGAAATTGTTGCAGCATATGTTTTTTTCAACCAGATTCATTTCATGTCGTAGTCATAGCAACTAGATGAGCTCGTTCCAGTAGATTCTGAGGTGAACTGGGCTTCAAGCATAATCCAACAGCAGCTTCCCATGTATCTTGAGATCGATAGCTAGTGGGAAAAAATGGAGGACAATTGGAAAGTTGCATTCGTGGAGTCAGCATAATTTTCTATTGGATTTTCCGAGGTCAGGTTCTTATTATCCATTTTATTTGATAGATTAGTGTAGTACAATATGTATCTGCTTTGTTGATAATTATGTGGCAATAATTATTACATGGCAAATAAATTAAATCAGTATGAGCGCTACATGAATTATGTTTATTTATACTTTAGTGGAAATTGTTGCAGCATATGTTTTTTTCAACCAGATTCATTTCATGTCGTAGTCATAGCAACTAGATGAGCTCGTTCCAGTAGATTCTGAGATGAACTGGGCTTCAAGCATAATCCAACAGCAGCTTCCCATGTATCTTGAGATCGATAGCTAGTGGGAAAAAATGGAGGACAATTGGAAAGTTGCATTCGTGGAGTCAGCATAATTTTCTATTGGATTTTCCGAGGTCAGGTTCTTATTATCCATTTTATTTGATAGATTAGTGTAGTACAATATGTATCTGCTTTGTTGATAATTATGTGGCAATAATTATTACATGGCAAATAAATTAAATCAGTATGAGCGCTACATGAATTATGTTTATTTATACTTTAGTGGAAATTGTTGCAGCATATGTTTTTTTCAACCAGATTCATTTCATGTCGTAGTCATAGCAACTAGATGAGCTCGTTCCAGTAGATTCTGAGATGAACTGGGCTTCAAGCATAATCCAACAGCAGCTTCCCATGTATCTTGAGATCGATAGCTAGTGGGAAAAAATGGAGGACAATTGGAAAGTTGCATTCGTGGAGTCAGCATAATTTTCTATTGGATTTTCCGAGGTCAGGTTCTTATTATCCATTTTATTTGATAGATTAGTGTAGTACAATATGTATCTGCTTTGTTGATAATTATGTGGCAATAATTATTACATGGCAAATAAATTAAATCAGTATGAGCGCTACATGAATTATGTTTATTTATACTTTAGTGGAAATTGTTGCAGCATATGTTTTTTTCAACCAGATTCATTTCATGTCGTAGTCATAGCAACTAGATGAGCTCGTTCCAGTAGATTCTGAGATGAACTGGGCTTCAAGCATAATCCAACAGCAGCTTCCCATGTATCTTGAGATCGATAGCTAGTGGGAAAAAATGGAGGACAATTGGAAAGTTGCATTCGTGGAGTCAGCATAATTTTCTATTGGATTTTCCGAGGTCAGGTTCTTATTATCCATTTTATTTGATAGATTAGTGTAGTACAATATGTATCTGCTTTGTTGATAATTATGTGGCAATAATTATTACATGGCAAATAAATTAAATCAGTATGAGCGCTACATGAATTATGTTTATTTATACTTTAGTGGAAATTGTTGCAGCATATGTTTTTTTCAACCAGATTCATTTCATGTCGTAGTCATAGCAACTAGATGAGCTCGTTCCAGTAGATTCTGAGATGAACTGGGCTTCAAGCATAATCCAACAGCAGCTTCCCATGTATCTTGAGATCGATAGCTAGTGGGAAAAAATGGAGGACAATTGGAAAGTTGCATTCGTGGAGTCAGCATAATTTTCTATTGGATTTTCCGAGGTCAGGTTCTTATTATCCATTTTATTTGATAGATTAGTGTAGTACAATATGTATCTGCTTTGTTGATAATTATGTGGCAATAATTATTACATGGCAAATAAATTAAATCAGTATGAGCGCTACATGAATTATGTTTATTTATACTTTAGTGGAAATTGTTGCAGCATATGTTTTTTTCAACCAGATTCATTTCATGTCGTAGTCATAGCAACTAGATGAGCTCGTTCCAGTAGATTCTGAGGTGAACTGGGCTTCAAGCATAATCCAACAGCAGCTTCCCATGTATCTTGAGATCGATAGCTAGTGGGAAAAAATGGAGGACAATTGGAAAGTTGCATTCGTGGAGTCAGCATAATTTTCTATTGGATTTTCCGAGGTCAGGTTCTTATTATCCATTTTATTTGATAGATTAGTGTAGTACAATATGTATCTGCTTTGTTGATAATTATGTGGCAATAATTATTACATGGCAAATAAATTAAATCAGTATGAGCGCTACATGAATTATGTTTATTTATACTTTAGTGGAAATTGTTGCAGCATATGTTTTTTTCAACCAGATTCATTTCATGTCGTAGTCATAGCAACTAGATGAGCTCGTTCCAGTAGATTCTGAGGTGAACTGGGCTTCAAGCATAATCCAACAGCAGCTTCCCATGTATCTTGAGATCGATAGCTAGTGGGAAAAAATGGAGGACAATTGGAAAGTTGCATTCGTGGAGTCAGCATAATTTTCTATTGGATTTTCCGAGGTCAGGTTCTTATTATCCATTTTATTTGATAGATTAGTGTAGTACAATATGTATCTGCTTTGTTGATAATTATGTGGCAATAATTATTACATGGCAAATAAATTAAATCAGTATGAGCGCTACATGAATTATGTTTATTTATACTTTAGTGGAAATTGTTGCAGCATATGTTTTTTTCAACCAGATTCATTTCATGTCGTAGTCATAGCAACTAGATGAGCTCGTTCCAGTAGATTCTGAGATGAACTGGGCTTCAAGCATAATCCAACAGCAGCTTCCCATGTATCTTGAGATCGATAGCTAGTGGGAAAAAATGGAGGACAATTGGAAAGTTGCATTCGTGGAGTCAGCATAATTTTCTATTGGATTTTCCGAGGTCAGGTTCTTATTATCCATTTTATTTGATAGATTAGTGTAGTACAATATGTATCTGCTTTGTTGATAATTATGTGGCAATAATTATTACATGGCAAATAAATTAAATCAGTATGAGCGCTACATGAATTATGTTTATTTATACTTTAGTGGAAATTGTTGCAGCATATGTTTTTTTCAACCAGATTCATTTCATGTCGTAGTCATAGCAACTAGATGAGCTCGTTCCAGTAGATTCTGAGATGAACTGGGCTTCAAGCATAATCCAACAGCAGCTTCCCATGTATCTTGAGATCGATAGCTAGTGGGAAAAAATGGAGGACAATTGGAAAGTTGCATTCGTGGAGTCAGCATAATTTTCTATTGGATTTTCCGAGGTCAGGTTCTTATTATCCATTTTATTTGATAGATTAGTGTAGTACAATATGTATCTGCTTTGTTGATAATTATGTGGCAATAATTATTACATGGCAAATAAATTAAATCAGTATGAGCGCTACATGAATTATGTTTATTTATACTTTAGTGGAAATTGTTGCAGCATATGTTTTTTTCAACCAGATTCATTTCATGTCGTAGTCATAGCAACTAGATGAGCTCGTTCCAGTAGATTCTGAGGTGAACTGGGCTTCAAGCATAATCCAACAGCAGCTTCCCATGTATCTTGAGATCGATAGCTAGTGGGAAAAAATGGAGGACAATTGGAAAGTTGCATTCGTGGAGTCAGCATAATTTTCTATTGGATTTTCCGAGGTCAGGTTCTTATTATCCATTTTATTTGATAGATTAGTGTAGTACAATATGTATCTGCTTTGTTGATAATTATGTGGCAATAATTATTACATGGCAAATAAATTAAATCAGTATGAGCGCTACATGAATTATGTTTATTTATACTTTAGTGGAAATTGTTGCAGCATATGTTTTTTTCAACCAGATTCATTTCATGTCGTAGTCATAGCAACTAGATGAGCTCGTTCCAGTAGATTCTGAGGTGAACTGGGCTTCAAGCATAATCCAACAGCAGCTTCCCATGTATCTTGAGATCGATAGCTAGTGGGAAAAAATGGAGGACAATTGGAAAGTTGCATTCGTGGAGTCAGCATAATTTTCTATTGGATTTTCCGAGGTCAGGTTCTTATTATCCATTTTATTTGATAGATTAGTGTAGTACAATATGTATCTGCTTTGTTGATAATTATGTGGCAATAATTATTACATGGCAAATAAATTAAATCAGTATGAGCGCTACATGAATTATGTTTATTTATACTTTAGTGGAAATTGTTGCAGCATATGTTTTTTTCAACCAGATTCATTTCATGTCGTAGTCATAGCAACTAGATGAGCTCGTTCCAGTAGATTCTGAGGTGAACTGGGCTTCAAGCATAATCCAACAGCAGCTTCCCATGTATCTTGAGATCGATAGCTAGTGGGAAAAAATGGAGGACAATTGGAAAGTTGCATTCGTGGAGTCAGCATAATTTTCTATTGGATTTTCCGAGGTCAGGTTCTTATTATCCATTTTATTTGATAGATTAGTGTAGTACAATATGTATCTGCTTTGTTGATAATTATGTGGCAATAATTATTACATGGCAAATAAATTAAATCAGTATGAGCGCTACATGAATTATGTTTATTTATACTTTAGTGGAAATTGTTGCAGCATATGTTTTTTTCAACCAGATTCATTTCATGTCGTAGTCATAGCAACTAGATGAGCTCGTTCCAGTAGATTCTGAGATGAACTGGGCTTCAAGCATAATCCAACAGCAGCTTCCCATGTATCTTGAGATCGATAGCTAGTGGGAAAAAATGGAGGACAATTGGAAAGTTGCATTCGTGGAGTCAGCATAATTTTCTATTGGATTTTCCGAGGTCAGGTTCTTATTATCCATTTTATTTGATAGATTAGTGTAGTACAATATGTATCTGCTTTGTTGATAATTATGTGGCAATAATTATTACATGGCAAATAAATTAAATCAGTATGAGCGCTACATGAATTATGTTTATTTATACTTTAGTGGAAATTGTTGCAGCATATGTTTTTTTCAACCAGATTCATTTCATGTCGTAGTCATAGCAACTAGATGAGCTCGTTCCAGTAGATTCTGAGATGAACTGGGCTTCAAGCATAATCCAACAGCAGCTTCCCATGTATCTTGAGATCGATAGCTAGTGGGAAAAAATGGAGGACAATTGGAAAGTTGCATTCGTGGAGTCAGCATAATTTTCTATTGGATTTTCCGAGGTCAGGTTCTTATTATCCATTTTATTTGATAGATTAGTGTAGTACAATATGTATCTGCTTTGTTGATAATTATGTGGCAATAATTATTACATGGCAAATAAATTAAATCAGTATGAGCGCTACATGAATTATGTTTATTTATACTTTAGTGGAAATTGTTGCAGCATATGTTTTTTTCAACCAGATTCATTTCATGTCGTAGTCATAGCAACTAGATGAGCTCGTTCCAGTAGATTCTGAGATGAACTGGGCTTCAAGCATAATCCAACAGCAGCTTCCCATGTATCTTGAGATCGATAGCTAGTGGGAAAAAATGGAGGACAATTGGAAAGTTGCATTCGTGGAGTCAGCATAATTTTCTATTGGATTTTCCGAGGTCAGGTTCTTATTATCCATTTTATTTGATAGATTAGTGTAGTACAATATGTATCTGCTTTGTTGATAATTATGTGGCAATAATTATTACATGGCAAATAAATTAAATCAGTATGAGCGCTACATGAATTATGTTTATTTATACTTTAGTGGAAATTGTTGCAGCATATGTTTTTTTCAACCAGATTCATTTCATGTCGTAGTCATAGCAACTAGATGAGCTCGTTCCAGTAGATTCTGAGATGAACTGGGCTTCAAGCATAATCCAACAGCAGCTTCCCATGTATCTTGAGATCGATAGCTAGTGGGAAAAAATGGAGGACAATTGGAAAGTTGCATTCGTGGAGTCAGCATAATTTTCTATTGGATTTTCCGAGGTCAGGTTCTTATTATCCATTTTATTTGATAGATTAGTGTAGTACAATATGTATCTGCTTTGTTGATAATTATGTGGCAATAATTATTACATGGCAAATAAATTAAATCAGTATGAGCGCTACATGAATTATGTTTATTTATACTTTAGTGGAAATTGTTGCAGCATATGTTTTTTTCAACCAGATTCATTTCATGTCGTAGTCATAGCAACTAGATGAGCTCGTTCCAGTAGATTCTGAGGTGAACTGGGCTTCAAGCATAATCCAACAGCAGCTTCCCATGTATCTTGAGATCGATAGCTAGTGGGAAAAAATGGAGGACAATTGGAAAGTTGCATTCGTGGAGTCAGCATAATTTTCTATTGGATTTTCCGAGGTCAGGTTCTTATTATCCATTTTATTTGATAGATTAGTGTAGTACAATATGTATCTGCTTTGTTGATAATTATGTGGCAATAATTATTACATGGCAAATAAATTAAATCAGTATGAGCGCTACATGAATTATGTTTATTTATACTTTAGTGGAAATTGTTGCAGCATATGTTTTTTTCAACCAGATTCATTTCATGTCGTAGTCATAGCAACTAGATGAGCTCGTTCCAGTAGATTCTGAGATGAACTGGGCTTCAAGCATAATCCAACAGCAGCTTCCCATGTATCTTGAGATCGATAGCTAGTGGGAAAAAATGGAGGACAATTGGAAAGTTGCATTCGTGGAGTCAGCATAATTTTCTATTGGATTTTCCGAGGTCAGGTTCTTATTATCCATTTTATTTGATAGATTAGTGTAGTACAATATGTATCTGCTTTGTTGATAATTATGTGGCAATAATTATTACATGGCAAATAAATTAAATCAGTATGAGCGCTACATGAATTATGTTTATTTATACTTTAGTGGAAATTGTTGCAGCATATGTTTTTTTCAACCAGATTCATTTCATGTCGTAGTCATAGCAACTAGATGAGCTCGTTCCAGTAGATTCTGAGATGAACTGGGCTTCAAGCATAATCCAACAGCAGCTTCCCATGTATCTTGAGATCGATAGCTAGTGGGAAAAAATGGAGGACAATTGGAAAGTTGCATTCGTGGAGTCAGCATAATTTTCTATTGGATTTTCCGAGGTCAGGTTCTTATTATCCATTTTATTTGATAGATTAGTGTAGTACAATATGTATCTGCTTTGTTGATAATTATGTGGCAATAATTATTACATGGCAAATAAATTAAATCAGTATGAGCGCTACATGAATTATGTTTATTTATACTTTAGTGGAAATTGTTGCAGCATATGTTTTTTTCAACCAGATTCATTTCATGTCGTAGTCATAGCAACTAGATGAGCTCGTTCCAGTAGATTCTGAGATGAACTGGGCTTCAAGCATAATCCAACAGCAGCTTCCCATGTATCTTGAGATCGATAGCTAGTGGGAAAAAATGGAGGACAATTGGAAAGTTGCATTCGTGGAGTCAGCATAATTTTCTATTGGATTTTCCGAGGTCAGGTTCTTATTATCCATTTTATTTGATAGATTAGTGTAGTACAATATGTATCTGCTTTGTTGATAATTATGTGGCAATAATTATTACATGGCAAATAAATTAAATCAGTATGAGCGCTACATGAATTATGTTTATTTATACTTTAGTGGAAATTGTTGCAGCATATGTTTTTTTCAACCAGATTCATTTCATGTCGTAGTCATAGCAACTAGATGAGCTCGTTCCAGTAGATTCTGAGATGAACTGGGCTTCAAGCATAATCCAACAGCAGCTTCCCATGTATCTTGAGATCGATAGCTAGTGGGAAAAAATGGAGGACAATTGGAAAGTTGCATTCGTGGAGTCAGCATAATTTTCTATTGGATTTTCCGAGGTCAGGTTCTTATTATCCATTTTATTTGATAGATTAGTGTAGTACAATATGTATCTGCTTTGTTGATAATTATGTGGCAATAATTATTACATGGCAAATAAATTAAATCAGTATGAGCGCTACATGAATTATGTTTATTTATACTTTAGTGGAAATTGTTGCAGCATATGTTTTTTTCAACCAGATTCATTTCATGTCGTAGTCATAGCAACTAGATGAGCTCGTTCCAGTAGATTCTGAGGTGAACTGGGCTTCAAGCATAATCCAACAGCAGCTTCCCATGTATCTTGAGATCGATAGCTAGTGGGAAAAAATGGAGGACAATTGGAAAGTTGCATTCGTGGAGTCAGCATAATTTTCTATTGGATTTTCCGAGGTCAGGTTCTTATTATCCATTTTATTTGATAGATTAGTGTAGTACAATATGTATCTGCTTTGTTGATAATTATGTGGCAATAATTATTACATGGCAAATAAATTAAATCAGTATGAGCGCTACATGAATTATGTTTATTTATACTTTAGTGGAAATTGTTGCAGCATATGTTTTTTTCAACCAGATTCATTTCATGTCGTAGTCATAGCAACTAGATGAGCTCGTTCCAGTAGATTCTGAGGTGAACTGGGCTTCAAGCATAATCCAACAGCAGCTTCCCATGTATCTTGAGATCGATAGCTAGTGGGAAAAAATGGAGGACAATTGGAAAGTTGCATTCGTGGAGTCAGCATAATTTTCTATTGGATTTTCCGAGGTCAGGTTCTTATTATCCATTTTATTTGATAGATTAGTGTAGTACAATATGTATCTGCTTTGTTGATAATTATGTGGCAATAATTATTACATGGCAAATAAATTAAATCAGTATGAGCGCTACATGAATTATGTTTATTTATACTTTAGTGGAAATTGTTGCAGCATATGTTTTTTTCAACCAGATTCATTTCATGTCGTAGTCATAGCAACTAGATGAGCTCGTTCCAGTAGATTCTGAGGTGAACTGGGCTTCAAGCATAATCCAACAGCAGCTTCCCATGTATCTTGAGATCGATAGCTAGTGGGAAAAAATGGAGGACAATTGGAAAGTTGCATTCGTGGAGTCAGCATAATTTTCTATTGGATTTTCTGAGGTCAGATTCTTATTATCCATTTTATTTGATAGATTAGTGTAGTACAATATGTATCTGATTTGTTGATAATTATGTGGCAATAATTATTACATGGCAAATAAATTAAATCAGTATGAGCGCTACATGAATTATGTTTATTTATACTTTAGTGGAAATTGTTGCAGCATATGTTTTTTTCAACCAGATTCATTTCATGTCGTAGTCATAGCAACTAGATGAGCTCGTTCCAGTAGATTCTGAGGTGAACTGGGCTTCAAGCATAATCCAACAGCAGCTTCCCATGTATCTTGAGATCGATAGCTAGTGGGAAAAAATGGAGGACAATTGGAAAGTTGCATTCGTGGAGTCAGCATAATTTTCTATTGGATTTTCCGAGGTCAGGTTCTTATTATCCATTTTATTTGATAGATTAGTGTAGTACAATATGTATCTGCTTTGTTGATAATTATGTGGCAATAATTATTACATGGCAAATAAATTAAATCAGTATGAGCGCTACATGAATTATGTTTATTTATACTTTAGTGGAAATTGTTGCAGCATATGTTTTTTTCAACCAGATTCATTTCATGTCGTAGTCATAGCAACTAGATGAGCTCGTTCCAGTAGATTCTGAGGTGAACTGGGCTTCAAGCATAATCCAACAGCAGCTTCCCATGTATCTTGAGATCGATAGCTAGTGGGAAAAAATGGAGGACAATTGGAAAGTTGCATTCGTGGAGTCAGCATAATTTTCTATTGGATTTTCCGAGGTCAGGTTCTCATTATCCATTTTATTTGATAGATTAGTGTAGTACAATATGTATCTGCTTTGCTGATAATTATGTGGCAATAATTATCACATGGCAAATAAATTAAATCAGTATGAGCGCTACATGAATTATGTTTATTTATACTTTAGTGGAAATTGTTGCAGCATATGTTTTTTTCAACCAGATTCATTTCATGTCGTAGTCATAGCAACTAGATGAGCTCGTTCCAGTAGATTCTGAGGTGAACTGGGCTTCAAGCATAATCCAACAGCAGCTTCCCATGTATCTTGAGATCGATAGCTAGTGGGAAAAAATGGAGGACAATTGGAAAGTTGCATTCGTGGAGTCAGCATAATTTTCTATTGGATTTTCTGAGGTCAGATTCTTATTATCCATTTTATTTGATAGATTAGTGTAGTACAATATGTATCTGATTTGTTGATAATTATGTGGCAATAATTATTACATGGCAAATAAATTAAATCAGTATGAGCGCTACATGAATTATGTTTATTTATACTTTAGTGGAAATTGTTGCAGCATATGTTTTTTTCAACCAGATTCATTTCATGTCGTAGTCATAGCAACTAGATGAGCTCGTTCCAGTAGATTCTGAGGTGAACTGGGCTTCAAGCATAATCCAACAGCAGCTTCCCATGTATCTTGAGATCGATAGCTAGTGGGAAAAAATGGAGGACAATTGGAAAGTTGCATTCGTGGAGTCAGCATAATTTTCTATTGGATTTTCTGAGGTCAGATTCTTATTATCCATTTTATTTGATAGATTAGTGTAGTACAATATGTATCTGCTTTGTTGATAATTATGTGGCAATAATTATTACATGGCAAATAAATTAAATCAGTATGAGCGCTACATGAATTATGTTTATTTATACTTTAGTGGAAATTGTTGCAGCATATGTTTTTTTCAACCAGATTCATTTCATGTCGTAGTCATAGCAACTAGATGAGCTCGTTCCAGTAGATTCTGAGGTGAACTGGGCTTCAAGCATAATCCAACAGCAGCTTCCCATGTATCTTGAGATCGATAGCTAGTGGGAAAAAATGGAGGACAATTGGAAAGTTGCATTCGTGGAGTCAGCATAATTTTCTATTGGATTTTCCGAGGTCAGGTTCTTATTATCCATTTTATTTGATAGATTAGTGTAGTACAATATGTATCTGCTTTGCTGATAATTATGTGGCAATAATTATCACATGGCAAATAAATTAAATCAGTATGAGCGCTACATGAATTATGTTTATTTATACTTTAGTGGAAATTGTTGCAGCATATGTTTTTTTCAACCAGATTCATTTCATGTCGTAGTCATAGCAACTAGATGAGCTCGTTCCAGTAGATTCTGAGGTGAACTGGGCTTCAAGCATAATCCAACAGCAGCTTCCCATGTATCTTGAGATCGATAGCTAGTGGGAAAAAATGGAGGACAATTGGAAAGTTGCATTCGTGGAGTCAGCATAATTTTCTATTGGATTTTCTGAGGTCAGATTCTTATTATCCATTTTATTTGATAGATTAGTGTAGTACAATATGTATCTGATTTGTTGATAATTATGTGGCAATAATTATTACATGGCAAATAAATTAAATCAGTATGAGCGCTACATGAATTATGTTTATTTATACTTTAGTGGAAATTGTTGCAGCATATGTTTTTTTCAACCAGATTCATTTCATGTCGTAGTCATAGCAACTAGATGAGCTCGTTCCAGTAGATTCTGAGGTGAACTGGGCTTCAAGCATAATCCAACAGCAGCTTCCCATGTATCTTGAGATCGATAGCTAGTGGGAAAAAATGGAGGACAATTGGAAAGTTGCATTCGTGGAGTCAGCATAATTTTCTATTGGATTTTCCGAGGTCAGGTTCTTATTATCCATTTTATTTGATAGATTAGTGTAGTACAATATGTATCTGCTTTGCTGATAATTATGTGGCAATAATTATCACATGGCAAATAAATTAAATCAGTATGAGCGCTACATGAATTATGTTTATTTATACTTTAGTGGAAATTGTTGCAGCATATGTTTTTTTCAACCAGATTCATTTCATGTCGTAGTCATAGCAACTAGATGAGCTCGTTCCAGTAGATTCTGAGGTGAACTGGGCTTCAAGCATAATCCAACAGCAGCTTCCCATGTATCTTGAGATCGATAGCTAGTGGGAAAAAATGGAGGACAATTGGAAAGTTGCATTCGTGGAGTCAGCATAATTTTCTATTGGATTTTCTGAGGTCAGATTCTTATTATCCATTTTATTTGATAGATTAGTGTAGTACAATATGTATCTGATTTGTTGATAATTATGTGGCAATAATTATTACATGGCAAATAAATTAAATCAGTATGAGCGCTACATGAATTATGTTTATTTATACTTTAGTGGAAATTGTTGCAGCATATGTTTTTTTCAACCAGATTCATTTCATGTCGTAGTCATAGCAACTAGATGAGCTCGTTCCAGTAGATTCTGAGGTGAACTGGGCTTCAAGCATAATCCAACAGCAGCTTCCCATGTATCTTGAGATCGATAGCTAGTGGGAAAAAATGGAGGACAATTGGAAAGTTGCATTCGTGGAGTCAGCATAATTTTCTATTGGATTTTCCGAGGTCAGGTTCTTATTATCCATTTTATTTGATAGATTAGTGTAGTACAATATGTATCTGCTTTGCTGATAATTATGTGGCAATAATTATCACATGGCAAATAAATTAAATCAGTATGAGCGCTACATGAATTATGTTTATTTATACTTTAGTGGAAATTGTTGCAGCATATGTTTTTTTCAACCAGATTCATTTCATGTCGTAGTCATAGCAACTAGATGAGCTCGTTCCAGTAGATTCTGAGGTGAACTGGGCTTCAAGCATAATCCAACAGCAGCTTCCCATGTATCTTGAGATCGATAGCTAGTGGGAAAAAATGGAGGACAATTGGAAAGTTGCATTCGTGGAGTCAGCATAATTTTCTATTGGATTTTCTGAGGTCAGATTCTTATTATCCATTTTATTTGATAGATTAGTGTAGTACAATATGTATCTGATTTGTTGATAATTATGTGGCAATAATTATTACATGGCAAATAAATTAAATCAGTATGAGCGCTACATGAATTATGTTTATTTATACTTTAGTGGAAATTGTTGCAGCATATGTTTTTTTCAACCAGATTCATTTCATGTCGTAGTCATAGCAACTAGATGAGCTCGTTCCAGTAGATTCTGAGGTGAACTGGGCTTCAAGCATAATCCAACAGCAGCTTCCCATGTATCTTGAGATCGATAGCTAGTGGGAAAAAATGGAGGACAATTGGAAAGTTGCATTCGTGGAGTCAGCATAATTTTCTATTGGATTTTCCGAGGTCAGGTTCTTATTATCCATTTTATTTGATAGATTAGTGTAGTACAATATGTATCTGCTTTGCTGATAATTATGTGGCAATAATTATCACATGGCAAATAAATTAAATCAGTATGAGCGCTACATGAATTATGTTTATTTATACTTTAGTGGAAATTGTTGCAGCATATGTTTTTTTCAACCAGATTCATTTCATGTCGTAGTCATAGCAACTAGATGAGCTCGTTCCAGTAGATTCTGAGGTGAACTGGGCTTCAAGCATAATCCAACAGCAGCTTCCCATGTATCTTGAGATCGATAGCTAGTGGGAAAAAATGGAGGACAATTGGAAAGTTGCATTCGTGGAGTCAGCATAATTTTCTATTGGATTTTCTGAGGTCAGATTCTTATTATCCATTTTATTTGATAGATTAGTGTAGTACAATATGTATCTGATTTGTTGATAATTATGTGGCAATAATTATTACATGGCAAATAAATTAAATCAGTATGAGCGCTACATGAATTATGTTTATTTATACATTAGTGGAAATTGTTGCAGCATATGTTTTTTTCAACCAGATTCATTTCATGTCGTAGTCATAGCAACTAGATGAGCTCGTTCCAGTAGATTCTGAGGTGAACTGGGCTTCAAGCATAATCCAACAGCAGCTTCCCATGTATCTTGAGATCGATAGCTAGTGGGAAAAAATGGAGGACAATTGGAAAGTTGCATTCGTGGAGTCAGCATAATTTTCTATTGGATTTTCCGAGGTCAGGTTCTTATTATCCATTTTATTTGATAGATTAGTGTAGTACAATATGTATCTGCTTTGCTGATAATTATGTGGCAATAATTATCACATGGCAAATAAATTAAATCAGTATGAGCGCTACATGAATTATGTTTATTTATACTTTAGTGGAAATTGTTGCAGCATATGTTTTTTTCAACCAGATTCATTTCATGTCGTAGTCATAGCAACTAGATGAGCTCGTTCCAGTAGATTCTGAGGTGAACTGGGCTTCAAGCATAATCCAACAGCAGCTTCCCATGTATCTTGAGATCGATAGCTAGTGGGAAAAAATGGAGGACAATTGGAAAGTTGCATTCGTGGAGTCAGCATAATTTTCTATTGGATTTTCTGAGGTCAGATTCTTATTATCCATTTTATTTGATAGATTAGTGTAGTACAATATGTATCTGATTTGTTGATAATTATGTGGCAATAATTATTACATGGCAAATAAATTAAATCAGTATGAGCGCTACATGAATTATGTTTATTTATACTTTAGTGGAAATTGTTGCAGCATATGTTTTTTTCAACCAGATTCATTTCATGTCGTAGTCATAGCAACTAGATGAGCTCGTTCCAGTAGATTCTGAGGTGAACTGGGCTTCAAGCATAATCCAACAGCAGCTTCCCATGTATCTTGAGATCGATAGCTAGTGGGAAAAAATGGAGGACAATTGGAAAGTTGCATTCGTGGAGTCAGCATAATTTTCTATTGGATTTTCCGAGGTCAGGTTCTTATTATCCATTTTATTTGATAGATTAGTGTAGTACAATATGTATCTGCTTTGCTGATAATTATGTGGCAATAATTATCACATGGCAAATAAATTAAATCAGTATGAGCGCTACATGAATTATGTTTATTTATACTTTAGTGGAAATTGTTGCAGCATATGTTTTTTTCAACCAGATTCATTTCATGTCGTAGTCATAGCAACTAGATGAGCTCGTTCCAGTAGATTCTGAGGTGAACTGGGCTTCAAGCATAATCCAACAGCAGCTTCCCATGTATCTTGAGATCGATAGCTAGTGGGAAAAAATGGAGGACAATTGGAAAGTTGCATTCGTGGAGTCAGCATAATTTTCTATTGGATTTTCTGAGGTCAGATTCTTATTATCCATTTTATTTGATAGATTAGTGTAGTACAATATGTATCTGATTTGTTGATAATTATGTGGCAATAATTATTACATGGCAAATAAATTAAATCAGTATGAGCGCTACATGAATTATGTTTATTTATACTTTAGTGGAAATTGTTGCAGCATATGTTTTTTTCAACCAGATTCATTTCATGTCGTAGTCATAGCAACTAGATGAGCTCGTTCCAGTAGATTCTGAGGTGAACTGGGCTTCAAGCATAATCCAACAGCAGCTTCCCATGTATCTTGAGATCGATAGCTAGTGGGAAAAAATGGAGGACAATTGGAAAGTTGCATTCGTGGAGTCAGCATAATTTTCTATTGGATTTTCCGAGGTCAGGTTCTTATTATCCATTTTATTTGATAGATTAGTGTAGTACAATATGTATCTGCTTTGCTGATAATTATGTGGCAATAATTATCACATGGCAAATAAATTAAATCAGTATGAGCGCTACATGAATTATGTTTATTTATACTTTAGTGGAAATTGTTGCAGCATATGTTTTTTTCAACCAGATTCATTTCATGTCGTAGTCATAGCAACTAGATGAGCTCGTTCCAGTAGATTCTGAGGTGAACTGGGCTTCAAGCATAATCCAACAGCAGCTTCCCATGTATCTTGAGATCGATAGCTAGTGGGAAAAAATGGAGGACAATTGGAAAGTTGCATTCGTGGAGTCAGCATAATTTTCTATTGGATTTTCTGAGGTCAGATTCTTATTATCCATTTTATTTGATAGATTAGTGTAGTACAATATGTATCTGATTTGTTGATAATTATGTGGCAATAATTATTACATGGCAAATAAATTAAATCAGTATGAGCGCTACATGAATTATGTTTATTTATACTTTAGTGGAAATTGTTGCAGCATATGTTTTTTTCAACCAGATTCATTTCATGTCGTAGTCATAGCAACTAGATGAGCTCGTTCCAGTAGATTCTGAGGTGAACTGGGCTTCAAGCATAATCCAACAGCAGCTTCCCATGTATCTTGAGATCGATAGCTAGTGGGAAAAAATGGAGGACAATTGGAAAGTTGCATTCGTGGAGTCAGCATAATTTTCTATTGGATTTTCCGAGGTCAGGTTCTTATTATCCATTTTATTTGATAGATTAGTGTAGTACAATATGTATCTGCTTTGTTGATAATTATGTGGCAATAATTATTACATGGCAAATAAATTAAATCAGTATGAGCGCTACATGAATTATGTTTATTTATACTTTAGTGGAAATTGTTGCAGCATATGTTTTTTTCAACCAGATTCATTTCATGTCGTAGTCATAGCAACTAGATGAGCTCGTTCCAGTAGATTCTGAGGTGAACTGGGCTTCAAGCATAATCCAACAGCAGCTTCCCATGTATCTTGAGATCGATAGCTAGTGGGAAAAAATGGAGGACAATTGGAAAGTTGCATTCGTGGAGTCAGCATAATTTTCTATTGGATTTTCTGAGGTCAGATTCTTATTATCCATTTTATTTGATAGATTAGTGTAGTACAATATGTATCTGATTTGTTGATAATTATGTGGCAATAATTATTACATGGCAAATAAATTAAATCAGTATGAGCGCTACATGAATTATGTTTATTTATACTTTAGTGGAAATTGTTGCAGCATATGTTTTTTTCAACCAGATTCATTTCATGTCGTAGTCATAGCAACTAGATGAGCTCGTTCCAGTAGATTCTGAGGTGAACTGGGCTTCAAGCATAATCCAACAGCAGCTTCCCATGTATCTTGAGATCGATAGCTAGTGGGAAAAAATGGAGGACAATTGGAAAGTTGCATTCGTGGAGTCAGCATAATTTTCTATTGGATTTTCTGAGGTCAGATTCTTATTATCCATTTTATTTGATAGATTAGTGTAGTACAATATGTATCTGATTTGTTGATAATTATGTGGCAATAATTATTACATGGCAAATAAATTAAATCAGTATGAGCGCTACATGAATTATGTTTATTTATACTTTAGTGGAAATTGTTGCAGCATATGTTTTTTTCAACCAGATTCATTTCATGTCGTAGTCATAGCAACTAGATGAGCTCGTTCCAGTAGATTCTGAGGTGAACTGGGCTTCAAGCATAATCCAACAGCAGCTTCCCATGTATCTTGAGATCGATAGCTAGTGGGAAAAAATGGAGGACAATTGGAAAGTTGCATTCGTGGAGTCAGCATAATTTTCTATTGGATTTTCTGAGGTCAGATTCTCATTATCCATTTTATTTGATAGATTAGTGTAGTACAATATGTATCTGCTTTGTTGATAATTATGTGGCAATAATTATTACATGGCAAATAAATTAAATCAGTATGAGCGCTACATGAATTATGTTTATTTATACTTTAGTGGAAATTGTTGCAGCATATGTTTTTTTCAACCAGATTCATTTCATGTCGTAGTCATAGCAACTAGATGAGCTCGTTCCAGTAGATTCTGAGGTGAACTGGGCTTCAAGCATAATCCAACAGCAGCTTCCCATGTATCTTGAGATCGATAGCTAGTGGGAAAAAATGGAGGACAATTGGAAAGTTGCATTCGTGGAGTCAGCATAATTTTCTATTGGATTTTCCGAGGTCAGGTTCTTATTATCCATTTTATTTGATAGATTAGTGTAGTACAATATGTATCTGCTTTGCTGATAATTATGTGGCAATAATTATCACATGGCAAATAAATTAAATCAGTATGAGCGCTACATGAATTATGTTTATTTATACTTTAGTGGAAATTGTTGCAGCATATGTTTTTTTCAACCAGATTCATTTCATGTCGTAGTCATAGCAACTAGATGAGCTCGTTCCAGTAGATTCTGAGGTGAACTGGGCTTCAAGCATAATCCAACAGCAGCTTCCCATGTATCTTGAGATCGATAGCTAGTGGGAAAAAATGGAGGACAATTGGAAAGTTGCATTCGTGGAGTCAGCATAATTTTCTATTGGATTTTCTGAGGTCAGATTCTTATTATCCATTTTATTTGATAGATTAGTGTAGTACAATATGTATCTGATTTGTTGATAATTATGTGGCAATAATTATTACATGGCAAATAAATTAAATCAGTATGAGCGCTACATGAATTATGTTTATTTATACTTTAGTGGAAATTGTTGCAGCATATGTTTTTTTCAACCAGATTCATTTCATGTCGTAGTCATAGCAACTAGATGAGCTCGTTCCAGTAGATTCTGAGGTGAACTGGGCTTCAAGCATAATCCAACAGCAGCTTCCCATGTATCTTGAGATCGATAGCTAGTGGGAAAAAATGGAGGACAATTGGAAAGTTGCATTCGTGGAGTCAGCATAATTTTCTATTGGATTTTCTGAGGTCAGATTCTTATTATCCATTTTATTTGATAGATTAGTGTAGTACAATATGTATCTGATTTGTTGATAATTATGTGGCAATAATTATTACATGGCAAATAAATTAAATCAGTATGAGCGCTACATGAATTATGTTTATTTATACTTTAGTGGAAATTGTTGCAGCATATGTTTTTTTCAACCAGATTCATTTCATGTCGTAGTCATAGCAACTAGATGAGCTCGTTCCAGTAGATTCTGAGGTGAACTGGGCTTCAAGCATAATCCAACAGCAGCTTCCCATGTATCTTGAGATCGATAGCTAGTGGGAAAAAATGGAGGACAATTGGAAAGTTGCATTCGTGGAGTCAGCATAATTTTCTATTGGATTTTCTGAGGTCAGATTCTCATTATCCATTTTATTTGATAGATTAGTGTAGTACAATATGTATCTGCTTTGTTGATAATTATGTGGCAATAATTATTACATGGCAAATAAATTAAATCAGTATGAGCGCTACATGAATTATGTTTATTTATACTTTAGTGGAAATTGTTGCAGCATATGTTTTTTTCAACCAGATTCATTTCATGTCGTAGTCATAGCAACTAGATGAGCTCGTTCCAGTAGATTCTGAGGTGAACTGGGCTTCAAGCATAATCCAACAGCAGCTTCCCATGTATCTTGAGATCGATAGCTAGTGGGAAAAAATGGAGGACAATTGGAAAGTTGCATTCGTGGAGTCAGCATAATTTTCTATTGGATTTTCCGAGGTCAGGTTCTTATTATCCATTTTATTTGATAGATTAGTGTAGTACAATATGTATCTGCTTTGTTGATAATTATGTGGCAATAATTATTACATGGCAAATAAATTAAATCAGTATGAGCGCTACATGAATTATGTTTATTTATACTTTAGTGGAAATTGTTGCAGCATATGTTTTTTTCAACCAGATTTATTTCATGTCGTAGTCATAGCAACTAGATGAGCTCGTTCCAGTAGATTCTGAGGTGAACTGGGCTTCAAGCATAATCCAACAGCAGCTTCCCATGTATCTTGAGATCGATAGCTAGTGGGAAAAAATGGAGGACAATTGGAAAGTTGCATTCGTGGAGTCAGCAAAATTTTCTATTGGATTTTCTGAGGTCAGATTCTTATTATCCATTTTATTTGATAGATTAGTGTAGTACAATATGTATCTGCTTTGTTGATAATTATGTGGCAATAATTATTACATGGCAAATAAATTAAATCAGTATGAGCGCTACATGAATTATGTTTATTTATACTTTAGTGGAAATTGTTGCAGCATATGTTTTTTTCAACCAGATTCATTTCATGTCGTAGTCATAGCAACTAGATGAGCTCGTTCCAGTAGATTCTGAGGTGAACTGGGCTTCAAGCATAATCCAACAGCAGCTTCCCATGTATCTTGAGATCGATAGCTAGTGGGAAAAAATGGAGGACAATTGGAAAGTTGCATTCGTGGAGTCAGCATAATTTTCTATTGGATTTTCCGAGGTCAGGTTCTTATTATCCATTTTATTTGATAGATTAGTGTAGTACAATATGTATCTGCTTTGCTGATAATTATGTGGCAATAATTATCACATGGCAAATAAATTAAATCAGTATGAGCGCTACATGAATTATGTTTATTTATACTTTAGTGGAAATTGTTGCAGCATATGTTTTTTTCAACCAGATTCATTTCATGTCGTAGTCATAGCAACTAGATGAGCTCGTTCCAGTAGATTCTGAGGTGAACTGGGCTTCAAGCATAATCCAACAGCAGCTTCCCATGTATCTTGAGATCGATAGCTAGTGGGAAAAAATGGAGGACAATTGGAAAGTTGCATTCGTGGAGTCAGCATAATTTTCTATTGGATTTTCTGAGGTCAGATTCTTATTATCCATTTTATTTGATAGATTAGTGTAGTACAATATGTATCTGATTTGTTGATAATTATGTGGCAATAATTATTACATGGCAAATAAATTAAATCAGTATGAGCGCTACATGAATTATGTTTATTTATACTTTAGTGGAAATTGTTGCAGCATATGTTTTTTTCAACCAGATTCATTTCATGTCGTAGTCATAGCAACTAGATGAGCTCGTTCCAGTAGATTCTGAGGTGAACTGGGCTTCAAGCATAATCCAACAGCAGCTTCCCATGTATCTTGAGATCGATAGCTAGTGGGAAAAAATGGAGGACAATTGGAAAGTTGCATTCGTGGAGTCAGCATAATTTTCTATTGGATTTTCTGAGGTCAGATTCTCATTATCCATTTTATTTGATAGATTAGTGTAGTACAATATGTATCTGCTTTGTTGATAATTATGTGGCAATAATTATTACATGGCAAATAAATTAAATCAGTATGAGCGCTACATGAATTATGTTTATTTATACTTTAGTGGAAATTGTTGCAGCATATGTTTTTTTCAACCAGATTCATTTCATGTCGTAGTCATAGCAACTAGATGAGCTCGTTCCAGTAGATTCTGAGGTGAACTGGGCTTCAAGCATAATCCAACAGCAGCTTCCCATGTATCTTGAGATCGATAGCTAGTGGGAAAAAATGGAGGACAATTGGAAAGTTGCATTCGTGGAGTCAGCATAATTTTCTATTGGATTTTCCGAGGTCAGGTTCTTATTATCCATTTTATTTGATAGATTAGTGTAGTACAATATGTATCTGCTTTGCTGATAATTATGTGGCAATAATTATCACATGGCAAATAAATTAAATCAGTATGAGCGCTACATGAATTATGTTTATTTATACTTTAGTGGAAATTGTTGCAGCATATGTTTTTTTCAACCAGATTCATTTCATGTCGTAGTCATAGCAACTAGATGAGCTCGTTCCAGTAGATTCTGAGGTGAACTGGGCTTCAAGCATAATCCAACAGCAGCTTCCCATGTATCTTGAGATCGATAGCTAGTGGGAAAAAATGGAGGACAATTGGAAAGTTGCATTCGTGGAGTCAGCATAATTTTCTATTGGATTTTCTGAGGTCAGATTCTTATTATCCATTTTATTTGATAGATTAGTGTAGTACAATATGTATCTGATTTGTTGATAATTATGTGGCAATAATTATTACATGGCAAATAAATTAAATCAGTATGAGCGCTACATGAATTATGTTTATTTATACTTTAGTGGAAATTGTTGCAGCATATGTTTTTTTCAACCAGATTCATTTCATGTCGTAGTCATAGCAACTAGATGAGCTCGTTCCAGTAGATTCTGAGGTGAACTGGGCTTCAAGCATAATCCAACAGCAGCTTCCCATGTATCTTGAGATCGATAGCTAGTGGGAAAAAATGGAGGACAATTGGAAAGTTGCATTCGTGGAGTCAGCATAATTTTCTATTGGATTTTCCGAGGTCAGGTTCTTATTATCCATTTTATTTGATAGATTAGTGTAGTACAATATGTATCTGCTTTGCTGATAATTATGTGGCAATAATTATCACATGGCAAATAAATTAAATCAGTATGAGCGCTACATGAATTATGTTTATTTATACTTTAGTGGAAATTGTTGCAGCATATGTTTTTTTCAACCAGATTCATTTCATGTCGTAGTCATAGCAACTAGATGAGCTCGTTCCAGTAGATTCTGAGGTGAACTGGGCTTCAAGCATAATCCAACAGCAGCTTCCCATGTATCTTGAGATCGATAGCTAGTGGGAAAAAATGGAGGACAATTGGAAAGTTGCATTCGTGGAGTCAGCATAATTTTCTATTGGATTTTCTGAGGTCAGATTCTTATTATCCATTTTATTTGATAGATTAGTGTAGTACAATATGTATCTGATTTGTTGATAATTATGTGGCAATAATTATTACATGGCAAATAAATTAAATCAGTATGAGCGCTACATGAATTATGTTTATTTATACTTTAGTGGAAATTGTTGCAGCATATGTTTTTTTCAACCAGATTCATTTCATGTCGTAGTCATAGCAACTAGATGAGCTCGTTCCAGTAGATTCTGAGGTGAACTGGGCTTCAAGCATAATCCAACAGCAGCTTCCCATGTATCTTGAGATCGATAGCTAGTGGGAAAAAATGGAGGACAATTGGAAAGTTGCATTCGTGGAGTCAGCATAATTTTCTATTGGATTTTCCGAGGTCAGGTTCTTATTATCCATTTTATTTGATAGATTAGTGTAGTACAATATGTATCTGCTTTGTTGATAATTATGTGGCAATAATTATTACATGGCAAATAAATTAAATCAGTATGAGCGCTACATGAATTATGTTTATTTATACTTTAGTGGAAATTGTTGCAGCATATGTTTTTTTCAACCAGATTCATTTCATGTCGTAGTCATAGCAACTAGATGAGCTCGTTCCAGTAGATTCTGAGGTGAACTGGGCTTCAAGCATAATCCAACAGCAGCTTCCCATGTATCTTGAGATCGATAGCTAGTGGGAAAAAATGGAGGACAATTGGAAAGTTGCATTCGTGGAGTCAGCATAATTTTCTATTGGATTTTCTGAGGTCAGATTCTTATTATCCATTTTATTTGATAGATTAGTGTAGTACAATATGTATCTGATTTGTTGATAATTATGTGGCAATAATTATTACATGGCAAATAAATTAAATCAGTATGAGCGCTACATGAATTATGTTTATTTATACTTTAGTGGAAATTGTTGCAGCATATGTTTTTTTCAACCAGATTCATTTCATGTCGTAGTCATAGCAACTAGATGAGCTCGTTCCAGTAGATTCTGAGGTGAACTGGGCTTCAAGCATAATCCAACAGCAGCTTCCCATGTATCTTGAGATCGATAGCTAGTGGGAAAAAATGGAGGACAATTGGAAAGTTGCATTCGTGGAGTCAGCATAATTTTCTATTGGATTTTCTGAGGTCAGATTCTTATTATCCATTTTATTTGATAGATTAGTGTAGTACAATATGTATCTGCTTTGTTGATAATTATGTGGCAATAATTATTACATGGCAAATAAATTAAATCAGTATGAGCGCTACATGAATTATGTTTATTTATACTTTAGTGGAAATTGTTGCAGCATATGTTTTTTTCAACCAGATTTATTTCATGTCGTAGTCATAGCAACTAGATGAGCTCGTTCCAGTAGATTCTGAGGTGAACTGGGCTTCAAGCATAATCCAACAGCAGCTTCCCATGTATCTTGAGATCGATAGCTAGTGGGAAAAAATGGAGGACAATTGGAAAGTTGCATTCGTGGAGTCAGCATAATTTTCTATTGGATTTTCTGAGGTCAGATTCTTATTATCCATTTTATTTGATAGATTAGTGTAGTACAATATGTATCTGCTTTGTTGATAATTATGTGGCAATAATTATTACATGGCAAATAAATTAAATCAGTATGAGCGCTACATGAATTATGTTTATTTATACTTTAGTGGAAATTGTTGCAGCATATGTTTTTTTCAACCAGATTCATTTCATGTCGTAGTCATAGCAACTAGATGAGCTCGTTCCAGTAGATTCTGAGGTGAACTGGGCTTCAAGCATAATCCAACAGCAGCTTCCCATGTATCTTGAGATCGATAGCTAGTGGGAAAAAATGGAGGACAATTGGAAAGTTGCATTCGTGGAGTCAGCATAATTTTCTATTGGATTTTCCGAGGTCAGGTTCTTATTATCCATTTTATTTGATAGATTAGTGTAGTACAATATGTATCTGCTTTGCTGATAATTATGTGGCAATAATTATCACATGGCAAATAAATTAAATCAGTATGAGCGCTACATGAATTATGTTTATTTATACTTTAGTGGAAATTGTTGCAGCATATGTTTTTTTCAACCAGATTCATTTCATGTCGTAGTCATAGCAACTAGATGAGCTCGTTCCAGTAGATTCTGAGGTGAACTGGGCTTCAAGCATAATCCAACAGCAGCTTCCCATGTATCTTGAGATCGATAGCTAGTGGGAAAAAATGGAGGACAATTGGAAAGTTGCATTCGTGGAGTCAGCATAATTTTCTATTGGATTTTCTGAGGTCAGATTCTTATTATCCATTTTATTTGATAGATTAGTGTAGTACAATATGTATCTGATTTGTTGATAATTATGTGGCAATAATTATTACATGGCAAATAAATTAAATCAGTATGAGCGCTACATGAATTATGTTTATTTATACTTTAGTGGAAATTGTTGCAGCATATGTTTTTTTCAACCAGATTCATTTCATGTCGTAGTCATAGCAACTAGATGAGCTCGTTCCAGTAGATTCTGAGGTGAACTGGGCTTCAAGCATAATCCAACAGCAGCTTCCCATGTATCTTGAGATCGATAGCTAGTGGGAAAAAATGGAGGACAATTGGAAAGTTGCATTCGTGGAGTCAGCATAATTTTCTATTGGATTTTCCGAGGTCAGGTTCTTATTATCCATTTTATTTGATAGATTAGTGTAGTACAATATGTATCTGCTTTGTTGATAATTATGTGGCAATAATTATTACATGGCAAATAAATTAAATCAGTATGAGCGCTACATGAATTATGTTTATTTATACTTTAGTGGAAATTGTTGCAGCATATGTTTTTTTCAACCAGATTCATTTCATGTCGTAGTCATAGCAACTAGATGAGCTCGTTCCAGTAGATTCTGAGATGAACTGGGCTTCAAGCATAATCCAACAGCAGCTTCCCATGTATCTTGAGATCGATAGCTAGTGGGAAAAAATGGAGGACAATTGGAAAGTTGCATTCGTGGAGTCAGCATAATTTTCTATTGGATTTTCTGAGGTCAGATTCTTATTATCCATTTTATTTGATAGATTAGTGTAGTACAATATGTATCTGATTTGTTGATAATTATGTGGCAATAATTATTACATGGCAAATAAATTAAATCAGTATGAGCGCTACATGAATTATGTTTATTTATACTTTAGTGGAAATTGTTGCAGCATATGTTTTTTTCAACCAGATTCATTTCATGTCGTAGTCATAGCAACTAGATGAGCTCGTTCCAGTAGATTCTGAGGTGAACTGGGCTTCAAGCATAATCCAACAGCAGCTTCCCATGTATCTTGAGATCGATAGCTAGTGGGAAAAAATGGAGGACAATTGGAAAGTTGCATTCGTGGAGTCAGCATAATTTTCTATTGGATTTTCTGAGGTCAGATTCTTATTATCCATTTTATTTGATAGATTAGTGTAGTTCAATATGTATCTGCTTTGTTGATAATTATGTGGCAATAATTATTACATGGCAAATCAATTAAATCAGTATGAGCGCTACATGAATTATGTTTATTTATACTTTAGTGGAAATTGTTGCAGCATATGTTTTTTTCAACCAGATTCATTTCATGTCGTAGTCATAGCAACTAGATGAGCTCGTTCCAGTAGATTCTGAGATGAACTGGGCTTCAAGCATAATCCAACAGCAGCTTCCCATGTATCTTGAGATCGATAGCTAGTGGGAAAAAATGGAGGACAATTGGAAAGTTGCATTCGTGGAGTCAGCATAATTTTCTATTGGATTTTCTGAGGTCAGATTCTTATTATCCATTTTATTTGATAGATTAGTGTAGTACAATATGTATCTGATTTGTTGATAATTATGTGGCAATAATTATTACATGGCAAATAAATTAAATCAGTATGAGCGCTACATGAATTATGTTTATTTATACTTTAGTGGAAATTGTTGCAGCATATGTTTTTTTCAACCAGATTCATTTCATGTCGTAGTCATAGCAACTAGATGAGCTCGTTCCAGTAGATTCTGAGGTGAACTGGGCTTCAAGCATAATCCAACAGCAGCTTCCCATGTATCTTGAGATCGATAGCTAGTGGGAAAAAATGGAGGACAATTGGAAAGTTGCATTCGTGGAGTCAGCATAATTTTCTATTGGATTTTCTGAGGTCAGATTCTTATTATCCATTTTATTTGATAGATTAGTGTAGTTCAATATGTATCTGCTTTGTTGATAATTATGTGGCAATAATTATTACATGGCAAATCAATTAAATCAGTATGAGCGCTACATGAATTATGTTTATTTATACTTTAGTGGAAATTGTTGCAGCATATGTTTTTTTCAACCAGATTCATTTCATGTCGTAGTCATAGCAACTAGATGAGCTCGTTCCAGTAGATTCTGAGATGAACTGGGCTTCAAGCATAATCCAACAGCAGCTTCCCATGTATCTTGAGATCGATAGCTAGTGGGAAAAAATGGAGGACAATTGGAAAGTTGCATTCGTGGAGTCAGCATAATTTTCTATTGGATTTTCTGAGGTCAGATTCTTATTATCCATTTTATTTGATAGATTAGTGTAGTACAATATGTATCTGATTTGTTGATAATTATGTGGCAATAATTATTACATGGCAAATAAATTAAATCAGTATGAGCGCTACATGAATTATGTTTATTTATACTTTAGTGGAAATTGTTGCAGCATATGTTTTTTTCAACCAGATTCATTTCATGTCGTAGTCATAGCAACTAGATGAGCTCGTTCCAGTAGATTCTGAGGTGAACTGGGCTTCAAGCATAATCCAACAGCAGCTTCCCATGTATCTTGAGATCGATAGCTAGTGGGAAAAAATGGAGGACAATTGGAAAGTTGCATTCGTGGAGTCAGCATAATTTTCTATTGGATTTTCTGAGGTCAGATTCTTATTATCCATTTTATTTGATAGATTAGTGTAGTACAATATGTATCTGATTTGTTGATAATTATGTGGCAATAATTATTACATGGCAAATAAATTAAATCAGTATGAGCGCTACATGAATTATGTTTATTTATACTTTAGTGGAAATTGTTGCAGCATATGTTTTTTTCAACCAGATTCATTTCATGTCGTAGTCATAGCAACTAGATGAGCTCGTTCCAGTAGATTCTGAGGTGAACTGGGCTTCAAGCATAATCCAACAGCAGCTTCCCATGTATCTTGAGATCGATAGCTAGTGGGAAAAAATGGAGGACAATTGGAAAGTTGCATTCGTGGAGTCAGCATAATTTTCTATTGGATTTTCTGAGGTCTGGTTCTTATTATCCATTTTATTTGATAAATTAGTGTAGTACAATATGTATCTGCTTTGTTGATAATTATGTGGCAATAATTATTACATGGCAAATAAATTTAATCAGTATGAGCGCTACATGAATTATGTTTATTTATACTTTAGTGGAAATTGTTGCAGCATATGTTTTTTTCAACCAGATTCATTTCATGTCGTAGTCATAGCAACTAGATGAGCTCGTTCCAGTTGATTCTGAGGTGAACTGGGCTTCAAGCATAATCCAACAGCAGCTTCCCATGTATCTTGAGATCGATAGCTTGTGGGAAAAAATGGAGGACAATTGGAAAGTTGCATTCGTGGAGTCAGCATAATTTTCTATTGGATTTTCTGAGGTCAGATTCTTATTATCCATTTTATTTGATAGATTAGTGTAGTACAATATGTATCTGATTTGTTGATAATTATGTGGCAATAATTATTACATGGCAAATAAATTAAATCAGTATGAGCGCTACATGAATTATGTTTATTTATACTTTAGTGGAAATTGTTGCAGCATATGTTTTTTTCAACCAGATTCATTTCATGTCGTAGTCATAGCAACTAGATGAGCTCGTTCCAGTAGATTCTGAGGTGAACTGGGCTTCAAGCATAATCCAACAGCAGCTTCCCATGTATCTTGAGATCGATAGCTAGTGGGAAAAAATGGAGGACAATTGGAAAGTTGCATTCGTGGAGTCAGCATAATTTTCTATTGGATTTTCTGAGGTCTGGTTCTTATTATCCATTTTATTTGATAAATTAGTGTAGTACAATATGTATCTGCTTTGTTGATAATTATGTGGCAATAATTATTACATGGCAAATAAATTTAATCAGTATGAGCGCTACATGAATTATGTTTATTTATACTTTAGTGGAAATTGTTGCAGCATATGTTTTTTCCAACCAGATTCTTTTCATGTCGTAGTCATAGCAACTAGATGAGCTCGTTCCAGTTGATTCTGAGGTGAACTGGGCTTCAAGCATAATCCAACAGCAGCTTCCCATGTATCTTGAGATCGATAGCTAGTGGGAAAAAATGGAGGACAATTGGAAAGTTGCATTCGTGGAGTCAGCATAATTTTCTATTGGATTTTCTGAGGTCAGATTCTTATTATCCATTTTATTTGATAGATTAGTGTAGTACAATATGTATCTGATTTGTTGATAATCATGTGGCAATAATTATTACATGGCAAATAAATTAAATCAGTATGAGCGCTACATGAATTATGTTTATTTATACTTTAGTGGAAATTGTTGCAGCATATGTTTTTTTCAACCAGATTCATTTCATGTCGTAGTCATAGCAACTAGATGAGCTCGTTCCAGTAGATTCTGAGGTGAACTGGGCTTCAAGCATAATCCAACAGCAGCTTCCCATGTATCTTGAGATCGATAGCTAGTGGGAAAAAATGGAGGACAATTGGAAAGTTGCATTCGTGGAGTCAGCATAATTTTCTATTGGATTTTCTGAGGTCAGGTTCTTATTATCCATTTTATTTGATAGATTAGTGTAGTACAATATGTATCTGCTTTGTTGATAATTATGTGGCAATAATTATTACATGGCAAATAAATTAAATCAGTATGAGCGCTACATGAATTATGTTTATTTATACTTTAGTGGAAATTGTTGCAGCATATGTTTTTTTCAACCAGATTCATTTCATGTCGTAGTCATAGCAACTAGATGAGCTCGTTCCAGTAGATTCTGAGGTGAACTGGGCTTCAAGCATAATCCAACAGCAGCTTCCCATGTATCTTGAGATCGATAGCTAGTGGGAAAAAATGGAGGACAATTGGAAAGTTGCATTCGTGGAGTCAGCATAATTTTCTATTGGATTTTCTGAGGTCAGGTTCTTATTATCCATTTTATTTGATAGATTAGTGTAGTACAATATGTATCTGCTTTGTTGATAATTATGTGGCAATAATTATTACATGGCAATTAAATTAAATCAGTATGAGCGCTACATGAATTATGTTCATTTATACTTTAGTGGAAATTGTTGCAGCATATGTTTTTTCAAACAGATTCATTTCATGTCGTAGTCATAGCAACTAGATGAGCTCGTTCCAGTTGATTCTGAGTTGAAATGGGCTTCAAGCATAATCCAACAGCAGCTTCCCATGTATCTTGAGATCGATAGCTAGTGGGAAAAAATGAGGGACAATTGGAAAGTTGCATTCGTGGAGTCAGCATAATTTTCTATTGGATTTTCTGAGGTCAGGTTCTTATTATCCATTTTATTTGATAGATTAGTGTAGTACAATATGTATCTGCTTTGTTGATGATTATGTGGCAATAATTATTACATGGCAAATAAATTAAATCAGTATGAGCGCTACATGAATTAGGTTCATTTATACTTTAGAGTGGAAATTTTTGCAGCATATGTTTTTTTCAACCAGATTCATTTCATGTCGTAGTCATAGCAACTAGATGAGCTCGTTCCAGTAGATTCTGAGGTGAACTGGGCTTCAAGCATAATCCAACAGCAGCTTCCCATGTATCTTGAGATCGATAGCTAGTGGGAAAAAATGGAGGACAATTGGAAAGTTGCATTCGTGGAGTCAGCATAATTTTCTATTGGATTTTCCGAGGTCAGGTTCTTATTATCCATTTTATTTGATAGATTAGTGTAGTACAATATGTATCTGCTTTGTTGATAATTATGTGGCAATAATTATTACATGGCAAATAAATTAAATCAGTATGAGCGCTACATGAATTATGTTTATTTATACTTTAGAGTGGGAATTGTTGCAGCATATGTTTTTTTCAACCAGATTCATTTCATGTCGTAGTCATAGCAACTAGATGAGCTCGTTCCAGTAGATTCTGAGGTGAACTGGGCTTCAAGCATAATCCAACAGCAGCTTCCCATGTATCTTGAGATCGATAGCTAGTGGGAAAAAATGGAGGACAATTGGAAAGTTGCATTCGTGGAGTCAGCATAATTTTCTATTGGATTTTCCGAGGTCAGGTTCTTATTATCCATTTTATTTGATAGATTAGTGTAGTACAATATGTATCTGCTTTGTTGATAATTATGTGGCAATAATTATTACATGGCAAATAAATTAAATCAGTATGAGCGCTACATGAATTATGTTTATTTATACTTTAGAGTGGGAATTGTTGCAGCATATGTTTTTTTCAACCAGATTCATTTCATGTCGTAGTCATAGCAACTAGATGAGCTCGTTCCAGTAGATTCTGAGGTGAACTGGGCTTCAAGCATAATCCAACAGCAGCTTCCCATGTATCTTGAGATCGATAGCTAGTGGGAAAAAATAGAGGACAATTGGAAAGTTGCATTCGTGGAGTCAGCATAATTTTCTATTGGATTTTCTGAGGTCAGGTTCTTATTATCCATTTTATTTGATAGATTAGTGTAGTACAATATGTATCTGCTTTGTTGATAATTATGTGGCAATAATTATTACATGGCAAATAAATTAGATCAGTATGAGCGCTACATGAATTATGTTTATTTATACTTTAGTGGAAATTGTTGCAGCATATGTTTTTTTCAACCAGATTCATTTCATGTCGTAGTCATAGCAACTAGATGAGCTCGTTCCAGTAGATTCTGAGGTGAACTGGGCTTCAAGCATAATCCAACAGCAGCTTCCCATGTATCTTGAGATCGATAGCTAGTGGGAAAAAATGGAGGACAATTGGAAAGTTGCATTCGTGGAGTCAGCATAATTTTCTATTGGATTTTCTGAGGTCAGGTTCTTATTATCCATTTTATTTGATAGATTAGTGTAGTACAATATGTATCTGCTTTGTTGATAATTATGTGGCAATAATTATTACATGGCAAATAAATTAAATCAGTATGAGCGCTACATGAATTATGTTTATTTATACTTTAGTGGAAATTGTTGCAGCATATGTTTTTTTCAACCAGATTCATTTCATGTCGTAGTCATAGCAACTAGATGAGCTCGTTCCAGTTGATTCTGAGGTGAACTGGGCTTCAAGCATAATCCAACAGCAGCTTCCCATGTATCTTGAGATCGATAGCTAGTGGGAAAAAATGGAGGACAATTGGAAAGTTGCATTCGTGGAGTCAGCATGATTTTCTATTGGATTTTCTGAGGTCAGGTTCTTATTATCCATTTTATTTGATAGATTAGTGTAGTACAATATGTATCTGCTTTGTTGATAATTATGTGGCAATAATTATTACATGGCAAATAAATTAGATCAGTATGAGCGCTACATGAATTATGTTTATTTATACTTTAGTGGAAATTGTTGCAGCATATGTTTTTTTCAACCAGATTCATTTCATGTCGTAGTCATAGCAACTAGATGAGCTCGTTCCAGTAGATTCTGAGGTGAACTGGGCTTCAAGCATAATCCAACAGCAGCTTCCCATGTATCTTGAGATCGATAGCTAGTGGGAAAAAATGGAGGACAATTGGAAAGTTGCATTCGTGGAGTCAGCATAATTTTCTATTGGATTTTCTGAGGTCAGGTTCTTATTATCCATTTTATTTGATAGATTAGTGTAGTACAATATGTATCTGCTTTGTTGATAATTATGTGGCAATAATTATTACATGGCAAATAAATTAAATCAGTATGAGCGCTACATGAATTATGTTTATTTATACTTTAGAGTGGAAATTGTTGCAGTATATGTTTTTTTCAACCAGATTCATTTCATGTCGTAGTCATAGCAACTAGATGAGCTCGTTCCAGTAGATTCTGAGGTGAACTGGGCTTCAAGCATAATCCAACAGCAGCTTCCCATGTATCTTGAGATCGATAGCTAGTGAGAAAAAATGGAGGACAATTGGAAAGTTGCATTCGTGGAGTCAGCATAATTTTCTATTGGATTTTCTGAGGTCAGGTTCTTATTATCCATTTTATTTGATAGATTAGTGTAGTACAATATGTATCTGCTTTGTTGATAATTATGTGGCAATAATTATTACATGGCAAATAAATTAAATCAGTATGAGCGCTACATGAATTATGTTTATTTATACTTTAGTGGAAATTGTTGCAGCATATGTTTTTTTCAACCAGATTCATTTCATGTCGTAGTCATAGCAACTAGATGAGCTCGTTCCAGTTGATTCTGAGGTGAACTGGGCTTCAAGCATAATCCAACAGCAGCTTCCCATGTATCTTGAGATCGATAGCTAGTGGGAAAAAATGGAGGACAATTGGAAAGTTGCATTCGTGGAGTCAGCATAATTTTCTATTGGATTTTCTGAGGTCAGGTTCTTATTATCCATTTTATTTGATAGATTAGTGTAGTACAATATGTATCTGCTTTGTTGATAATTATGTGGCAATAATTATTACATGGCAAATAAATTAAATCAGTATGAGCGCTACATGAATTATGTTTATTTATACTTTAGTGGAAATTGTTGCATCATTTGTTTTTTTCAACCAGATTCATTTCATGTCGTAGTCATAGCAACTAGATGAGCTCGTTCCAGTTGATTCTGAGGTGAACTGGGCTTCAAGCATAATCCAACAGCAGCTTCCCATGTATCTTGAGATCGATAGCTAGTGGGAAAAAATGGAGGACAATTGGAAAGTTGCATTCGTGGAGTCAGCATAATTTTCTATTGGATTTTCTGAGGTCAGGTTCTTATTATCCATTTTATTTGATAGATTAGTGTAGTACAATATGTATCTGCTTTGTTGATAATTATGTGGCAATAATTATTACATGGCAAATAAATTAAATCAGTATGAGCGCTACATGAATTATGTTTATTTATACTTTAGTGGAAATTGTTGCAGCATATGTTTTTTTCAACCAGATTCATTTCATGTCGTAGTCATAGCAACTAGATGAGCTCGTTCCAGTTGATTCTGAGGTGAACTGGGCTTCAAGCATAATCCAACAGCAGCTTCCCATGTATCTTGAGATCGATAGCTAGTGGGAAAAAATGGAGGACAATTGGAAAGTTGCATTCGTGGAGTCAGCATAATTTTCTATTGGATTTTCTGAGGTCAGGTTCTCATTATCCATTTTATTTGATAGATTAGTGTAGTACAATATGTATCTGCTTTGTTGATAATTATGTGGCAATAATTATTACATGGCAAATAAATTAGATCAGTATGAGCGCTACATGAATTATGTTTATTTATACTTTAGTGGAAATTGTTGCAGCATATGTTTTTTTCAACCAGATTCATTTCATGTCGTAGTCATAGCAACTAGATGAGCTCGTTCCAGTAGATTCTGAGGTGAACTGGGCTTCAAGCATAATCCAACAGCAGCTTCCCATGTATCTTGAGATCGATAGCTAGTGGGAAAAAATGGAGGACAATTGGAAAGTTGCATTCGTGGAGTCAGCATAATTTTCTATTGGATTTTCTGAGGTCAGGTTCTTATTATCCATTTTATTTGATAGATTAGTGTAGTACAATATGTATCTGCTTTGTTGATAATTATGTGGCAATAATTATTACATGGCAAATAAATTAAATCAGTATGAGCGCTACATGAATTATGTTTATTTATACTTTAGAGTGGAAATTGTTGCAGCATATGTTTTTTTCAACCAGATTCATTTCATGTCGTAGTCATAGCAACTAGATGAGCTCGTTCCAGTAGATTCTGAGGTGAACTGGGCTTCAAGCATAATCCAACAGCAGCTTTTCATGTATCTTGAGATCGATAGCTAGTGGGAAAAAATGGAGGACAATTGGAAAGTTGCATTCGTGGAGTCAGCATAATTTTCTATTGGGTTTTCTGAGGTCAGGTTCTTATTATCCATTTTATTTGATAGATTAGTGTAGTACAATATGTATCTGCTTTGTTGATAATTATGTGGCAATAATTATTACATGGCAAATAAATTAAATCAGTATGAGCGCTACATGAATTATGTTTATTTATACTTTAGAGTGGAAATTGTTGCAGCATATGTTTTTTTCAACCAGATTCATTTCACGTCGTAGTCATTGCAGCTAAATTAGCTCGTTCCAGTAGATTCTGAGGTGAACTGGGCTCCAAGCATGATCCAACAGCAGCTTCCCATGTATCTTGAGATCGACAGCTAGTGGGAAAAAAAGGAGGACAACTGGTAAGTGGCATTCATGGAGTCAACATAATTTTCTATTGGATTTTCTGAGGTCAGGTTTTTCCCATCTATTTTATTTGATAGATTAGTGTAGTACAATATTTATCTGCCTTGTTGATAATCATGTGGCAATATTTATTATCATGGCAAATAAATTTAATCAGTATTAACGCTACATGAATTATGTTTATTTATACTTAGGTAGAAATTGTTGCAGCATATGTTTTTTTCAACCAGATTCATTCCATGTCGTAGTCATAGCAACTAGATTAGCTCGTTCCAGTAGATTCTGGGGTGAACTGGGCTCCAAGCATGATCCAACAGCAGCTTCCCATGTATCTTGAGATTGACAGCTAGTGGGAAAAAAAGGAGGACAACTGGAAAGTTGCATTCGTGGAGTCAATATAATTTTCTATTGGATTTTCTGAGGTCAGGTTCTTTTTATCCATTTTATTTGATAGATTAGTGTGGTACACTATTTATCTGCTCGGTTGATAATTATGTGGCAATAATTATTATCATGGCAAATAAATTAAATCAGTATGAGCGCTACATGAATCATGTTTATCTATACCATGGTGGAAATTGTTGCAGCATATGTTTTTTTCAACCAGATTCATTTCACGTCGTAGTCATTGCAGCTAAATTAGCTCGTTCCAGTAGATTGTGAGGTGAACTGGGCTCCAAGCATGATCCAACAGCAGCTTTCCATGTATCTTGAGATCGACAGCTAGTAGGAAAAAAAGGAGGACAACTGGAAAGTGGCATTCATGGAGTCAACATAATTTTCTATTGGATTTTCTGAGGTCAGGTTTTTTCCATCTATTTTATTCGATTGATTAGCGTAGTACAATATTTATCTGCCTTGTTGATAATCATGTGGGAATAATTATTATCATGGCAAATAAATTAAATCAGTATGAACGCTACATGAATTATGTTTATTTATACTTAATTGGAAATTGCTGCAGCATATGTTTTTTTCAACCAGATTCATTTCATGTCGTAGTCATAGCAACTAAATTAGCTCGTTCCAGTAGATTCTGAGGTGAACTGGGCTCCAAGCATGATCCAACAGCAGCTTCCCATGTATCTTGAGATCGACAGCTAGTGGGAAAAAAAGGAGGACAACTGGAAAGTTGCATTCGTGGAGTCAATATAATTTTCTATTGGATTTTCTGAGGTCAGGTTCTTTTTATCCATTTTATTTGATAGATTAGTGTGGTACACTATTTATCTGCTCGGTTGATAATTATGTGGCAATAATTATTATCATGGCAAATAAATTAAATCAGTATGAGCGCTACATGAATCATGTTTATCTATACCATGGTGGAAATTGTTGCAGCATATGTTTTTTTCAACCAGATTCATTTCACGTCGTAGTCATTGCAGCTAAATTAGCTCGTTCCAGTAGATTGTGAGGTGAACTGGGCTCCAAGCATGATCCAACAGCAGCTTTCCATGTATCTTGAGATCGACAGCTAGTAGGAAAAAAAGGAGGACAACTGGAAAGTGGCATTCATGGAGTCAACATAATTTTCTATTGGATTTTCTGAGGTCAGGTTTTTTTCATCTATTTTATTCGATTGATTAGCGTAGTACAATATTTATCTGCCTTGTTGATAATCATGTGGGAATAATTATTATCATGGCAAATAAATTAAATCAGTATGAACGCTACATGAATTATGTTTATTTATACTTAATTGGAAATTGCTGCAGCATATGTTTTTTTCAACCAGATTCATTTCATGTCGTAGTCATAGCAACTAAATTAGCTCGTTCCAGTAGATTCTGAGGTGAACTGGGCTCCAAGCATGATCCAACAGCAGCTTCCCATGTATCTTGAGATCGACAGCTAGTGGGAAAAAAAGGAGGACAACTGGAAAGTTGCATTCGTGGAGTCAATATAATTTTCTATTGGATTTTCTGAGGTCAGGTTCTTTTTATCCATTTTATTTGATAGATTAGTGTGGTACAATATTTATCTGCTCGGTTGATAATTATGTGGCAATAATTATTATCATGGTAAATAAATTAAATCAGTATGAGCGCTACATGAATTATGTTTATTTATACCATGGTGGAAATTGTTGCAGCATATGTTTTTTTCAACCAGATTCATTTCACGTCGTAGTCATTGCAGCTAAATTAGCTCGTTCCAGTAGATTCTGAGGTGAACTGGGCTTCAAGCATGATCCAACAGCAGCTTCTCATGTATTTTGAGATCGACTGCTAGTGGGATGAAATGGAGGATAACTGGAAAGTTGCATTGTAGGAGTCAACTTAATTTTCTATTGGATTTCCTGCGGTCAGGTTCTTGTTATCCATTTTATTTGATAGATTAGTGTAGTACAATATTTATCTGCTTTGTTGATAATCATGTGGCAATAATTATTACATGGCAAATAGATTAGATCAGTATGAGCGCTACATGAATTATGTTTATTTATACTTAAGTGGAAATTGTTGCAGTATATGTTTTTCTCAACCAGATTCATTTCATGTCGTAGTCATAGCAACTAGATGAGCTCGTTCCAGTAGATTCTGAGGTGAACTGGGCTTCAAGCATGATCCAACAGCAGCTTCCCATGTATCTCGAGATCGACAGCTAGTCGGAAAAAAATGGAGTACAACTGGATAGTTGCATTCGTGGAGGCAATATAATTTTCTATTAGATTTTTTGAGGTCAGGTTCTTTTTTTTCTATTTTATCAGATAGATCTGTGTAGGATAATATTCATCTGCTCTGGTGATAATTATGTGGTAATAATTATTATCATGGCAAATCGATTAGATTGGTATGAACGCTGCATGAACTATGTTTATTTTTACTAAAATGGAAATTGTTGCAGCATATGTTTTTTAAACCAGATGTATTTTATGTCGTAGTCGTAGCAACTAGATGAACTCGTTCCAGTGGAATCTGAAAGCCCATTTCAGCATTATTCAACAGCAGCTTCCCATGCATTTCAACATCGACAGCGACAGCGAAAAAATGGAAGATTACTGGAAAGCTGCGTTCTAATAGTCAACATAATTTTTCATTGGAAATCCTAAGTTCAGGTTCCTCTTTCTCTATTTCATCTGATAGATTAGTGCTCTGGTGATAATTATGTGGCAATAATTATTATCATGGCAAATTAATAAAATTAGTATGAACGCTACATGAATTATGCTTATTCATACTAAAGTGGAAATTGTTCTAGCATATGTTTCTTCAACCAGATTTTATTCATGTCGTAGTCATAGCACCTAGAAGAACTTGTTTCAGTAAATCCTAAAGTGAACTGGGCTCTAGACATAATCCAACAGCAACTTCTGATGCATTTCGACATCGACAGCGAGTGAGAAGAAATGGAGGATTACTGGAAAGTTGCATTCGAGGAGTCAACATAATTTTTTATTGGATGTCCTGAGGTCAGTTTTTTCTTCGCTATTCTATTAGATAGATTAATGTAGTACAATATTCATCTAGCCTAGTTATAATTATGAGGCTATCATTCTTTTTATGGCGAATAAATTGTATGAACGCTACATGAGTTGCCGTGAAGAACTTCCCAAAATTTGTTCGCCTAAAAAGATTTGTTTTGACTCTAAATGAGTTGCAGTGATCAGCTTCTTGAAGTCTGATCTCCCAAGAAGATTTGGGTTAATATTTCATTTTTCCCAGGTATCTACGTTAGCTCAAATTTTCGTTTTTCACCGCATGGACTTCGGTCTTGTAACTATACTAAACATTCAATTATAAAACTTCTTGTAGTCTGGAATAATAGAGTTTCTGTGATCAACTCTTCAATATGAATGAATACTGCTATATGGTTGAGTAAGGGGTAGAAACATAAGGCCCGACGACTGTGGAGCGGTAAATGGATTCCTTACATCTCCCTTCTGTACCTATACTCTTATATATACGTAACAAGTACTGAGTCAGCAAATCCAGCAATACATTCAAAGTGTATCAAATATTACGTTACAATTATTATCAATTATAAAACATCCTGCTTTTGTATATTGATTCTATAATTTATATGTTTGCTGACTTACACCTGTTATATAAACATTTTACTTTTTGATGTCTGAAAGTAAAGTTGACATCTTTGTAGTATCTTGATGTCAAGACGTGAAGACAGTTCCTCAGCACTCCCGAAAAATAGTAAAAAGTGCGTACGTGGAGTCCACGCGTGACAGGAGCTGCTAGCTTATTAGGTATAGATAACGATAAATTATTATTTTTTTTTACTGAATAAAATATACAAATCAAGAATAGTAATAATACGGATGTGATCTCAAATGAAGAAAAAAATTAATTTAAATTCAATGTTTTCGAATATTCCGGCCGTTACAACTAGTATACACAACGTGACCATACGTCACATTTTCAACAAGATTTTTTTTTGGTACTCTGTTCTGGGGTTCCTAAGAAAAGTTTCGGGTTACAGAATTGTTCTGTTTTCAGTTAAAATTCAGCGATAGAATTTAATACACTGATAACAAATTTAGTTTTCCTAGTGCTGTATAATTGCGATAAAGAACGTAACATTGCGTTATTTGAGCTTAAGAAAGAAGGTGGGTCCTGTTATATTTTAGGCGCTGAATTGCCTTTTCGTATAATTTTGACTTCAGAAGATGAAGTGAGGTTTTTCTATGTATTTTGACTGAATCGAAATATCGTCTTTCTCTTTCCGAAAACTCAGTTATTCAATTATTGAAAGTAATTGTTTAGAAAACATTTTCCAGCAATGAAACTAGCCATATAATTCATGATCTGGACAAAAAAATAACTTTTTGGTGTTCTACAAGTTTTTTACTATGAAAATAATGATAACACTAATACAAAATAATTAAAGCAGTATTTTTATATTTTTTGGCTGAACAAATCGATCTTGAAATATCGGGTTTACAAATGTACAAAATAATTGTAAATTTAATTATTGTTTGGTCTATTTGCGAAAGCGGGACTTTTATGCCCTCGCTGGGGACAGCGGGATAGTATGGTCACGTTGAGTATACAACCAAGAAGTCTAGAATACAGGAGGCTCAACACCCTATGATGCATCGTGTGTCGAGTTGAGGCAAAATATGGTTGCATGAGCGCCTCCTACCACTTGCAATTAAAATTTGCTGCCCCTCTTTTCTTCCTCACTCCCACCACTATAGTTGAGTTTCCTGTATTCTATGCTTCTTAATGATACGATATGTACCCCCCTTCCTCTTCCCCTCACCGCGCAGCGTCGCATCTTTTTCGACCGCCACTGCATGTGTTGGAGAGTAGCTGACGGATTCTCCTCTACCGCTTTCTTGGTTACTGCGCCACAAAACTGACTATACCCCTCATACCCTTACGATCGGAATTTTCGAAGCCTTCGGAAACTATCCTCCTCAGCAGAGAGATAACACTTTAGTAATAATAATAATTGTTTTATTTTCTTACGAGGAACACCTCATACAAATTTCTGATATATACTTCTTGTTTTGTTGTTATGATTTTGTAATTTTCACATTTCACACAAAGTATAAATCGACGTATATAAGTATATATGCATCAGGCGGAATCCAATACTGGTTCACCTACGGCCTGTGGTGAAGTTTACTAGTTGCCTTAAGGCGCTCAGCTACCATTTCCAGAAGATAGTTGACGTTTTGGTGAATAACAATGTACTATCGGAAGATGATGGTTTTCATAAAAATCCTGCAAGGTGGAGAGCTAGTGGCACATGTTGATACCAGAACAAGAATTGTAGAATTGAAAGAGCGCATCCAAAATCAGATTAATGTTCCAGTTGAGCGCCAAAATCTATTTCATCGATGTCGACTTCTTGAAGACGACAAGATCTTTGGCTGGTATCCAGGAATCAGAGAAAAGGCAACTTTAGAGTTAACTTTAAAAATGATTCCGCAGAATGAGAACAATTCTCATTTGGTGAGTTTGAAACATTTTTTATTTATCTTATGCCTCAAATTTCCCAATTTCGACATTATTCAACTTGCTGAAACGGTTTACTCAAACATTGAGTAATTGATAATAGGTTACTACAATAATCGATTTTTAAGATCATCACTTTGATTATTATTATTAATGATTTACCGGATATTCGTATCCGTAACTTAGCTTTATAGTGAGATCAAATCTCTAATCTTTGTGATACGCTAATAGAAATGATTATCAAAAGTGTTTAAATCATGTAGAATAATTACTTTTTCTACAGCTGTGTGGTAAGTGTGTACTTCACGCACCGTAAACTACAGAATCCAAATTTCACTTTATACTTTTGGCTCTCTTGATGAGTGCTTAATAATTGTCAAAATATGGAAGTTAAATGCTGTAGAATTTTTTTTGTATGTGAGCATGTCATAATGCTCATCTTTTCGCTCTTTTTGCATAAATTACTATATCAGGAAATTTAAAAGCAATTAAATGTCATAATTAGAACTAAGTAATGGTAAATTGTACTTCAACAAGAGTAATTTGGCAGCTTTGTCTGTCAAGATGTAAAAGAAAAAATATGCGAAAATATGCATCAAAACTCTAACATATGCAAATTATTAAGGCGAAAAAGTGTACATTTAGTATATTTTGAGGAAAAAATGTTAATCAGTGGTTATTATTATTTACTTATTTTTTTAAAAAGAACCCTATTCTAAAACATTGGTGCAAAAGTAGATAGGTAATAAATGTAATAATGAAAAATGTTTTAAAGAGAATGCCTAACGAAAATAATGGATATCGCAGTAAACGGTGAGACTTTCATATCAGACTTTTGTAACATTGAATATCATGTACTTTTCTCAATTTTCGGATAAGAGCATTTTTCTCCTATTGTTCAAAATGAGTTTGTATTGTAAATAAGACTTTTCTACATCTACTGAGGTCAGTTGACAATACTTTGATTGAAGCAAGGCTGGGATTAAAATCCTCCGGAAAATCCTCTCCGTTCTCATTGATCGTTGATATACTTGTTTACCTAAAAATTCACTCACAAGTCGCAACTTGCTCGGGACTTGGTGTCTCTGTCTCTGTTCCATACGACACATGCGTGCTAGCAAGTCAAGTTTGGATTATGTACTTCCCCGTCTTCTCTTTTTCTAGTGGATATAGGTAGGTAGTTCAAGTATTTATCTAACAGAAAGAGCGTTTTTTTTCGGTAAAATTTTTTTTGATGTTCTCTATATGTTGAAAATATGCAGAATGAGCCAAATTTTAACGAAATATGCAGTATTTTAGGGTAATATGCGAAACTTGGAAAAAACGCCAAAATATGCGAAAGCATATGCTAATATGCAATTGCATAAAATACGGGCTCTAGTCATAGTGCTCAACTTTACAATCTTCTTGCATAAATTACTATCTCAGGAAATTTAAAAGCAGTTGAATGTCATGAATAAAATTAAGTAATGGTAAATGGTAATTCAAAAAGAGTAATTTGGCAGTTTTTTTTTTCAAGATGTAAATCATAAATAATTCCTGCTGCACTGAAAAACTGCTCGATCCAAGGTCACTCGCAAAGTTGAGGTCCTTATAATCCACCTCAAAAAAGTTAGCATTCCCACTTTGCGCAAAATATAAAAAAGTAGCCTATAACTTCGGACTAATCAAGGACTAATTTGTACCTAAAAAATTAGAATTTGTACCGACGCACTTTGGCCATAATAAAAAAAAGTTGAAAGCAATTTTAAGCAAGCAATTTAAGAAAGAAGAAGAGTTGAAAAAACTTGAATTTGAATTAAGGAAGATTTTGTCATGAACAAATTATTTATGTTGAAAACCAATTCTTTTGGAACTGCGCAGCGGGAAGTTAAAAGCAATTATAAGCAAACAATTTAAAAATAGGAGAAACCTGTAAAACTCCATTCAGAATTAAGGACTAATTTGTTCCCAAATAGATTTTGTTATAAACAAATTATTTTTGCTGGAAATCAATTATTCTCGAATTGCGCTGAGCAAAGTTGAAAGCAATTTCAGGCAAACAATTTGAGAAGAAAGGAGACTTGAGAAAACTCAAATTTGGATTAAGGACTAATTTGTACCCACAAAGATTTTGTCATAAACAAATAATTTATGTTGAAAATCAACTATTTTCGAATTGCGCTGCGCAAAGTTGAAAGCAATTTAAAGCAAACAATTTGAGAAGTAAGAAGACTTGGAAAACTGAAATTTAAATTAAGGACTAATTTGTACCCACAAAGATTTTGTCATAAACAAATTATGTTGAAAATCAATTCTTTTCGAATTGCGCAGCAGGAAGTTAAAAGCAATTATAAGCAAACAATTTAAAAATAGGAGAAACCTGTAAAACTCCGTTCAGAATTAAGGACTAATTTGTTCTCGCATACATTTTGTTATAAACAAATTATTTTTGTTGGAAATCAATTATTCTCGAATTGCGCTGCGCAAAGTTGAAAGCAATTTCAGGCAATCAATTTGAGAAGAAAAGAGACTTGAGAAAACTCAAATTTGGATTAAGGACTAATTTGTACCCACAAAGATTTTGTCATGAACAATAATTTATGTTGAAAATCAATTATTTTCGAATTGCGCTGCGCAAAGTTGAAAGCAATTTTAAGCAAACAATTTTAGAAGAAAGAAGATTTGAAAAAACTCAAATTTAAATTGAGGACTAGTTTGTACCCACAAAAATTTTGTCATAAACAAATTATTTATGTTGCAAATCAATTATTTTCGAATGTCGCTGCGCAAAGTTCAAAAGCAACTATAAGCAAACAATTCAAGAGTTGGGGAAACTTGTATTATTTCATTTAGAATTGAAGACTAATTTTCACCCACATAGATTTTGTTATAAACAAATTATTTTTGCTGGAAATCTATTATTCTCGAATTGCGCTGCCAAAGTTGAAAGCAATTTCAGGCAAACAGCGCAATTCGAAAATAATTGATTTGCAACATAAATAATTTGTTTATGACAAAATCTTTGTGGGTGCAAATTGGTCCTTAATTCAAATTCAGGTTTTTTCAACTCTTCTTCATTCTTAAATTGTTTGCTTAAATTTGCTTCCAACTTTGGTTCGCGCAATTCTAGAATATTTGATTTTCAACAAGAATAATTTGTTTATAACAAAATCTATGTGTTTACAAATGAGACCATAATTCCTAATCCAAGTTTTTCGAGTTTCCGGGTACAAATTAGTCCTAAATCAGTTTTTTCTGGTGAGCTGACTTTGTTTTTGATTGGCGAATGGGGAGGAGGTGCCAGCTTTTGCTCAAGTTAGCACCCCCACTTTTCAAATTGATTTTATGGCCAAAGTGCGTGGGTACAAATTCTAGTTTTTTAGGTATAAATTAGTCTTTAATTAGTCCTAAATTAAAGGAATTTTTTTTTATGTGCTACCTTTTTTGACGTTTAAAATTCGTATTCGTATCCGTATCCTTGGATATACATTTCGAACGGTCCGGCACATTTCTGATTACAATCTTTAGGTTGTTATATTCATGGAATAAATTTTTGAAAATAGGTAGAATAATTGAGCTGTGGCATTGTCAAAAATTGAGTAGAATTTGATATTCAGTAATTCTTGTAATGAACATGATATTGTAATCGATTTCTCCAATAATTAACGTCTGGAATACTTTGAAATAATTCTAGCAGCCTCTTGAAAGACGGTAGAACTGTTTTAGGCCAACGCAGGTAGCAGAGATCCCTCCTTCCGCCTATATAGAAGAATCGCCACGCGTCATAGTAGGTGAGAAGTAGAGAAAAGGGAATGGCAACCAGCAGCAATAGTAGATGCCGCTTGGGTGAAGGCTAGATAGAGAAGAAAGCTTCCTATTGCGCACTTTTTTTACTGGACATTTTTTTCCGTCAGATGCATGTTTTTTTTTTTTAAACGCAAAAAAGAGGAAATTTTGTTTTTTTTTTATAAATATATCGCCTAAACTAAGAAATGTGAGATTTCGCATACTTGAAGTTCACATGGAGAAAGTGTGCAGAAAACGAAAATTATGTACAGGTGTCCCATTTTGGATTCACGTGAGGAGAAAACTTTGTACCGCGCTTATAAAGAAATATGATATTTAGCATACTGAAAGTATATATAGATAAGGAGTGCAGAAAGCTGGAATTATATACAGGTTGTCCCATTGGGGCGAGTATCGAGCGGATAGGATAAAGACTTGGCGGGTTTCGGGCGGGTCAGATCATCAAATTGTTCCAAACTCGCAGCTCTAGCGTTCACTAGTTTTCATAAATATGCATTAAATTATCCATTTGAAGGGTAATCAAAAATATGTCTCTTTATGCTTAGTAGAGGATCCGAATTAAGAACGACTAACACCCATCTGTTACAGTGATTTTTTTTTTAATCAAATCAAGTATATTAGAAAATACATCGCGAATGGGCTGGCTAAGAGATTCCTGGCAAGGCTATGATTAATAAAATTGAAAAATTAATTTTTATTTAACATTGCACTCATGAGTTTAACGAATAAATTTAATATCAATCGAAAGTATGAAGCCTATAGAATATGCAAACATTGGGTTGTCTATTTTTTTCCTGGCATAAATGCTGGGTTTGCAGGTATGGACAGGTATATTGATACTAGCTATTTTCACTTATTTGTTTCTTCAATAAATCTTATATGAAAATAAACGCTATTCAATTGCGAACACGATGATATAAAGTGGTCTGCAAAAAGTCTGGTTGTTGAATTTTCAAAAGTAAAATTTAATGCGTATGGAAACTTGCGACAAAGAGATCCGAGTTAAGTATACCGTGGGATAGAAGAGGACGCAGCATTGCAGCTGCGCGTGGCGTTACCGCCGGCACCCGCCGGTTAAAAGAGAGTGTGCATGCTATTTGTTTATGCAATAGAGAAGGAGAGTGACAGTAGTAAATACTGAGCAATATTTTGGAGCAAGTGGCAATAATAGACTTATAAGAATAACAATAAATATATAACAAATTAAAAATATATATGTATGTATGTAATATTCTATATATAATATTATATATGGCATTACAGTATATATATATATATATATATATATATATATATATATATATATATATATATATATATATATATATATATATATATATATATATATATATATATATATATATATATATATATATATATATATATATATATATATATATATATATATATATATATATACTAGCTTTTTTCGCGACTTCGTCCGCGTAGAATAGTTATTTTAGGCAGCATTTAGGCATATCAGAATCTAGAAGAAAAACGTAATGGAATAAAAGAAAATCTTCTACCTGACCTATACGAATCGAAAATGTTCTTATTTTAATTGTAAAACTATTTTTTTAACACATACACCGAAAGTACCCTATTACTGAGCTGACATCTGCTTCGAAAGTTCTCAATTCCAAACCATGGTAACAATTTTCAATAATTCTCTGTTGACTGGGAATTAATGGATATTAATATCCGCTGGGTAAAAATGAAATTGTAGATTTTGGATCATGGATGCCATTGGATTTTTCTATGGCATTGATATATGTCAGGATATATGTCAAATTGATATTTGAAAGAAAGTATTATAGAATGTGTTCGTTATAGTATGTGCATTTATTGTGAACGGGATAGCACAGAAAATGTGAAAAATATCAATCAATGAAATAAATCATGTAAGTTATGTTTCAGTGTATTAGTTTACTGTAATGTGATTGCCTTTGCAAAAATCAGTTTTTCAAATCGATAAGATATTTTCAATACATCCAAATTTATTTAAAAAGCTTAATAATGGGAGTACCTCGGTGCACTTGCTTCAAAAAGTATGATATGCAACACGGACACTGAACGACTGTCATTATTGTCACGGACGAATTTGGTTGCACGAAGCTAAGCCTTGGGCTTTGCCCTTGTCTTCGCCGAGTGCAACCAAATTAATCCTGGAGAAAAATGACAGTCGTTCGGTCCTTGTAGCATAATATACTATTATTGAACCAAATCAATAAAACCGCTATAACTATTTACAATTTATTTTACTTATAATTTTAATCAAAGCAAAAAGTTAAAAGAACTATGGATTACGAAACAACTCATTCATTTTTTATATTCGCACTCGCCTGCCCTAACGTGACTGGCCGTTCGGGTAGCCACATTCAGTGATATTTCTCCCACTACGCCGCGCTGCGCAGGCGTTTGAATTTCAATGCGAACTTTCATCTCCTATTTCATCCCCATGTGGATCGAAATCACAAAAACGCTGAAAGAAATGTTTGTTCACTTATTATCAAGTGTCTGATGCCTGTATACAAAATTTCATGGTTTTATCTTCGAAAATGACGAACTTCCATACATACTATCATCTCCTATTTCAACCCTTTTGCAATAAAAGGTAACCTATGTCCTTTCTGGAGCTCTATTTTATCTCTGTACCAAATTTCATCAAAAACGGTTTAGTGGTTCAGGCGTGAAAGCGTAACAGAAAGACAGAGTGACTTTCGCATTTATAATATTAGTAAGGCTATATAAATTAAAATTGGAAAATAAAAAAAAAATCACAAAGAATCTTGCATTACGTAGAACATTTTTATTACAATGTAACATAAATACAAAAATTATATGATGACAAAGTTCCATCTCGGATCTCTTTGTCGCTAGTTTCCATACGTTTTAAAACTTTACTTTTAAAAATTCGACAACCGTCATTTAAACCAGACTTTTTGCAGACAACCTTATATCATCGTGTTCACAATTAGATAGCGCTTATTTTCATATAAGATTTATTGAAGAAACAAATGAGTGAAAATCTAGTATCAATATACCTGTTCATACCTGCCAACCCAACAGTAGACAAATAGACAGTCCAACGTTTGCATACTCTATGTCTATAGGCTTCATACTTTCGTTTGGCATTAAATTTATTCGTTAAACTCATGAGTGCAATATCAAATGGAGAGTAATTTTTCAATTTTTAATTGATCATAGCCTTTCCAGGACTTTTTAGTCAACCCATTCGCGATGCATTTTCTAATATATTAAATTTGATGAAAAAAAATTTCATCACTGTAACAGAGGGGTGATAGTCGTACTTAATTCGGATCTTAGACTAATAGCTGTATTTATTTTTCCGTCATAATTGTAACCGTATGGATGTATGAATATATGTAAGTGGATAATAGCGAGAAGCTGAAAATAATGCTGCACTTAGAAGCCAATAAATTCATAATGAAAGCACAAAACCTAGAAACAAGTTCTTCAAAAATATAATAGACATTCATAATGAATATTGATACAACAAAAAAAAATTTAACACTTATTCTAGTTTTTTCCAATGACATATTTTGGCGGTCTTTTACTAAACAGAACAAACAAATGACAAAAATCTGATATAATTGAACAAAAGTGAAATTTATTTCAGAACCCAAGACAATTCAATTGAACCAATTCGATAATCGATAATTACGATTATAATTTCATGTATTATAATCGTTGATAAATTTAATGCTACAAAATTGTGTTTTCTTGCTCAATTTTAAATGGGGTACATGTTAACCTAACTGGTTATTTTTAATTCGATAATCATTAAATCTTATGCATTGGAGTTACTAATCGATTATAGTGGATTATTCAGTTGTACTTATTTTCTATGTTCAGTTATTATGTTAATTAAGATTAATTTTTAGGATACCAGCGAATATTTAGGTCGTATGAAGACAATTGGGTATTTACCAATGGATGATGAGGAATTGCCTGATTGGGCTGACGTTTATAATATAATTCAAGAAGATATGGATAGTGGAAAGAGAATTATATGTACATAATAATAATTAGCTGAACATTCGTACGAGAATAAGTAGTGTTTTGTAATTTATTTTAGTTCTATTTTTTATTTTGTATAATAATCAAGGTAAGCCATTTTGTTTTTGTATTAAAATTGAAGTTACTTCAGTTTAGAGTTCGAGTTTGGAAAAAGATATTTCTGATCATAAAACAGGGTGTTGATTTTGTAACTAGAAAGCGATACTGAATCGTATTCGTTGCCTCGCACCAATCTGAAATCAGCCATTTAATGCTATTCTCGGTTGAATAGGCTCATTCAACTGGTCGGGAGCAGACGAATACTTATTCGGCACAGTGAATAGTATAAAGTGGCTAATTTCAGATGGTGCTAGGTGACGAATACGTATTCAATATCGCTTTCTAGTTACAAAATCAACACCCAGATCTTTTCTGCGTAAAGAGTGGTAATAACTGATCTAATAAAAGTGATGAATTTCTGACTGGATTTTAAATTGAAGTTACTCTTATAACATAACAATCAAGACGATATCTGTATGATAAAGAGTAATCTGTGATTCGAATAAATATTAATAGTAAACCGCTTGGCAGTTGTACCATTATCTGATCATATTTTTATTAATTCATATTACAGTTTTCTGTTCCTTCTTTTTCTATGCTTCCCTCCAATTTTTATCTTGAAAAGATTTGAAAATTTCATGTGAATAGATATTTTTTTGAACTAAATAGTTTTGAGTATACATACGCATATACTTAGTCGTTGATTTTCGAGGCAATGTTATTTCTCAGTTGCTAATTTATGCAACCATTGCAATAATCAGCTCTAAATTCATTATCTACATTATTAATTGACTCTTCGAATGCTTCTGAGTGATGACTTGATGAATCAGTGATTGCCGAATTATCTTCTCCAAATAGATGATCAAAATTGAACATTTTACTAATGTTATAGTCCAATTCTGATGATTCATCTGTCAAATCAGAATTCGAATTTTTCGAATGATCTTTTCTACCAATTGTATTATTTTCAGGACTGTCATCATAGTTATGGATAATAATTCCGTGTTCTTCATTTTCAGGTGGATTAAATTCACTGCTATTCGAACGTGTTGTATTTGCAATTTCTTGTGACAATATAATGTCAGAATCCAATTTTTCGTTTGGTGTAGGGATTGGGCCAGATCTCAGCGAAATTGTACTATTAATTCGGCTCCTTTTTCCAGTTTTGCAAAATTTATAGCATCCACCAAGCCATTCGGATATTAATGATGCTCCTCCTAGGACGAATCCAAACGCCAGCAGCAGAAACATGCCTTGGGTGTCATCCAAAGTCAAGGCTCGGTCGTCTGTACTTGTTTGCCGTACTTTTCCCCGAGAATTTGCCTGGAGAGAAGGGTTAGAATTGTTTCAAATATGATACCTATTAGTTACCTGTAAGTGTTTTCTTGTTCTGGTTCTCATAAAATCCCATTCAACATCATTTTTCATCTTCATAGTAAGTCCACTTTGATGACTTCTCATAATTGCTATATCTATGGAATTTTTATGGACCGAATTCTTGGGGAACGCCATACTAACAGTGAATGGTGCAAAACACTCATTGGAAATATGCAAAATCATTCTCTTTTTTCTTTAAGAAAAACTATTATTGAAACAATCTGAATCATTAAAAATATCCATTACCTGATAGTGAAATTGCTTCTAACAATAAAATCCAATTGATCTCTTGATCCTAGAAAGGCATATGGCCAGAAAAAAGCGTGAGTAATATTATGTAGACCAGAATATACATCTGGTAGAAACTCTATATATTTGAACAATTTGTTGAATTTCTCATCTATAGAGTCCTTAAACCAAATTGGCCAACCTCCTCTGTCTGTAAATTTGAATATGAAAATGTCGATAAGATTTCAATGCAATATCTCAAATAAGATTGCTGGAATTAATTCTTACTTAAAGTTCCAATTTGAAAATGACCACTTAAAAGTTGCTGTACTGTATCAGTTGAAGTTGGTACTACCGGCAGAGTAACAAACGCAATTATAGATCCTGTATAACATGCCGAAATGATTATGGTGAAAATCCAATACCACCCTGAAAAAAATAATTGAGTATTGATTGACCAAATGCGACAAATTTTCTACCAATGAACATTCTAGTAGATGTTTTTTTGGTTTTATTCCAGGAATCCTTGCTGTTGAAGGTGAAACAATTTGTAAATGTTCCAAAAACATACCAGAACATGTTTTCCATTTGTTCTGGTCGTTTTATTAAATGAGAAAGTGTAAGACGATCAGAAAAAGCTATTGGAAATATTGCCAATAAATAAGTGAGAGTTAAAGCTAACCAAACCGTCCAATGGAAAGGGCCCATTATCGCTCGGTATCTGATAAAGACAAACAAATATTGGTACAGTCAATAATTACGACCTAAAATGTAGACTTTACCTTGGCAAAGCAGTAGAAGTCAATGAAATAAATGCAGCACAGTCTTGTGAGTGTCCGCTTGACATTCCTAAATCATTAGTTCGGTCTGTTGTGATATATAACCCAGCAAGACCAATATTTGCTTTACCTTGAAGCATTACTTCGCACACAGCATCGCCAGAACTGATCAGAAAGAACATATTTGATTTCAGGAAAGAAAATTCTCAAAGGATATGAAAAAGCTCATGAGACCAGGGGCATACTACACATGAAACACTCGTACAAAAATTAAATTCTAATATTTGCCTAAATTGGCGACTTCTATTTGTAAAAATTAAATTTTCATCAAACCATTCATCCAATGTTTTGTTTGAAGTAAGGACGAACATTTTGGACAATTCAAGAAACTTATTAACGTACGAATGTGTTCTACAGATAACTTAATGGTCTTATTGTGTTATTCGGATAGTGAGCCCCAGTTTGGGGGAGAATTGGTATACCCTAAGAAATCAACGTATTCAGGCTCCTGAAACTCGATTGTGAAGTTCAATATTTGTCCTAGAAATTTGATCAAACGGACTTCTAATCCATCCCACTTCACATCATCACTTCCTTCGTGAGTCCTGTAAGATTTTGTTGTTATAAGAACTTCAAAAATGGTAGAAGACATACATTTTTATCATGTATGGGGGCTGGTTAGCTACTGAAATTATAAATCTGTGTCCAGCAAAACCATCAGCAATTTTCTTAGGGAATAATGGCATATTTGGTTGAGTTAAATTATTCTTATACCATGACATTAAAATTTGTGGTCTACTTGATCCTAACCCATCTACGTACATTTTATGGGTGTAGAGGATATAGGGTATTTCTACCTGAAATACAAACAGAATTACAAATTGAGGCACCTTGAATAATGTGTAAACACAATAGACAAATTCATGGAAGAGTGTATATTATATTATGAATTTGTATATTACCTCTCCCAATCTAATCTGATCTGATTTGCAAATGACTAGAAGATTCATGATATTTTGTGCGATTCCACTAGCTAAAAATTCATAGATTCTCCATTGAGAGGATTTGGATACAATTATAACTTTGTTTTCACTTTGTTTTCCAACAATCTCTTGTACTTTCATTACATCTTGAAGAAACAGCATGTAGGTAACACATTTATCTTTGGTTGCTTCTGTAAACTTTTTCGTATTTATTGCATCCTCGTCGATTTTCCCATGCACGTAAGACAATTTCAATTCTTTAAACAGTTTTTGCAAGATAATTTTATCAATATCTTCAGCAGAAGAATCATACAGAACCATTATGGTGCAGTAATCAACTTGATCGGTTACAGTTTTTAATAACTGAACTAAAGATGATAGTTGATAGTTAATATCATTAGTTTTTCCAAAAAAGGCCTTAACCCATTTCTCTACTTGGGGTGGTTCGTGCTCTTCTTGCAATGATCTTCTGGTTGCATGATTTTTTTTTGTGTAATTTGCTGAGACAGTAAGAATACATATTAGTAATAAGAGTTGCAAGTGCATATCTCGTGTTGATCTGGAGTATTTTATCTTTTTGTGAGCTTCTACTGATCTGTTCTTGTATTTATTAGAACATTAATCAATAATTGCAACACATGTGGATAGACATTAATTATTGAATTCCAATTTCAACTTCTGTGGTGGTTTTTTACTGATACAATATATCTTTCAATTATAATAGTATCGATCTGAATTTTGATATGTTATGTGATTAATTATCTTTCCCAGAAGCATTTTGGTGTTTTTATTGGGATACAGGTGAAAAATAATTGAACATTCATATTACTGTATGTATAAATTTTACTGAAAATATCACTCACTGCTCACATTTTAAATTAAAAGTAATTAAATCTCTAATTGTAATAATTATTTTTCTAGTTTTTCATTTTATATTTCAAATTACAATAAATTAATGTAAACTACATTTCGAATACATACCAACTATTGAGACATGCGTCGCATCAATTGAAGAAGAACTGATTTTGGATTAATAGTCTAAAGTTGCAATCAGACAAAATGCTAGATAGGAATAGGAAGAAACAGATCTTGCACTTAACACAATAGTCGTTAGTTATTCTAAAGATAATATTAATAATTATTTAAAATTATCATTTATCTAATAAGTTATACTCTCAAAAATATTTACAAATACTTTGACACACTCTGTTACCAAGATATGTGCATCATCAAATTTACTTAACTTTTGATGTTACCAGACATCTGGGTAACTACAACCTCCAGAGGACATTTTAGAGTCCCCTGAATGTTTTTGTGTTGTTTCACTTAAATTAAAATTGTTGGGCATTTACTTTATTTGATTTTAAAAATTGATCTTCTGAAACTGTAGGACGCAATTTTAATGTTTAATCTTCAATGTCGTTGTCGATGCGACTACTGCGAATTCCTGTTTTTCCTGTCCAGGGATAGATGTCGGGGCAAGGTTGGCATGTTTTCATGTATCGTACTCCTGATTTGTGCCACAAGTTGCATACTTTCGGGTTATTGCAACGTTTAGGTCTATCCTGTAATTCAACAGAAAAAATTGCATGAACCTCCGCATTTCAATTACTATGCAAAAAAAGGTATTTCTTACGCCATAATTGCATTGGAATCCGTGGAAGTTCTTGACTCTGTTGAGAGGTGTTGGTTCTCGCACCCATTGAATGGCTTGCCAATTCGTGACTAAATACACATCATCTTTGCTAACAAGGAAATCTAGGAATTTGATGAAACCTTCTTTATGGTGGGGTTGAGTGAACCAAGCTGCGTGATAGAATAGACCAAATGGAGCTCTGAGAGTTGAAAGTATTTAATTACCAATTGTTAGAAACAGAACAGATGAGGTTACCTATTGGTTGTATAGTGACGTTCAAAGTTCTTCATTAACATCTTAAAGACACCATCAGAGTCAGCTGGATTGCTGCACGCATCTCCCATGGAGCAACGACCTCCATTCAGATCTTGCCACATTACCATAGGGACTTCCCAAACACCTAAGAAAGAGATTACTCATAACATATCAATTAAGGCATCGTATTGATATTACTTTACCTGGATAAGATCGAGTTGGACAAGGTGGAATCATGCAATCATGGAACAATTTGTAGTCCAAAGTATAAGGCCAGCTTGGGGGTCTATTCTCATACACCGGTAAAGAAGAATCGTAGGTGAAATTTGAATCGTATAACATTTTGAACATTTTATTTCCTCCAACAGACAAGAAAGGAGCTCTCATTCCTCTAACATCTTCCAAATGAACACCACCATAAGCAGCCAGAATCTCACGTTGTCCAGATACCTCACGGTTCCATTTCCTTTGGGAGAATTGTTCTCCGAAACTATGCCTATACAAATAATTGATTGTCATACGGAGGAAATAGCAAATTTCAATATATTAATGTAACAAAAGTCGTTAGAATGTATCAAGCAAACAGGAAATTAAAAGTATCATTAGTCTCAAGCATTCACGGTTAAAGTTATAATTTGTACTGCCTATTAAAACGGATCATTACAAGAGGTTCCAGGGAGGAATTATACTGTTAGACAAGTCCTACAAATGTGGTTAGATGTATGATTGATATTTACAAACACAGCCTTAGCTGCAATGAATGAGGTGAGCAACGTGAACTTACGAAACAGTATGGGAAGCAAGTTCGTGACCGTCGGAATATAAATTTTGAACTTGGCTGTAATCGGTCCACTCATGGGAAACGTAGAAAGTAGCAGCTATCGGACATCCATTCGGATTTGTTCTACCTTTCTCGAATAAATCAGAGTATAATCCCTTATTCAAGTCGTTGACGGAGTCATCAAATGTGAGCAGTACAATCTGGGGCACTTGTTCGACAGGCAGGTCGCCTGTTGATTGTTAGTAGCAGAAACATAAATAAGACACGTTAGAATGACGAAAAAAGCACATTATGATTACTAATAGCGTAAAATAGAATAAAGACGAAGAGAACAGTCACAGCTTCTATGGCCTGCAAAGATTTCTGCACCAGAAGATCCTATCAAAAAGGATGCCCAAAAATCTCAACTATATCTTGTAACAATGTTAATAGTCTCAGCAAATTGATAAATTTGTATTCTTTCTGTGGTACAAGATTAGTTAACTTTGATCAAATAGGGCATCCCTACAAACAATAACTTACGAAACAGTGTGTGAAGCTAGTTCGTGGCCATCAGCGTACAAATTTTGTACTTGGCTGTAATCAGTCCATTCGTGAGAAACATAAAATGTAGCTGATATCGGACAACCATTCGGATTCGTACGTCCTTGTTCAAATAATTCAATATAGGTAGCCCTATTCAAGTCATTCACTGCATCATCAAATGTGAGTAGTACCATTTGTGGTACTTCTTCCGCTGGTATATCACCTAAATTTTTCACATGCTGAATGGTATTTGGAATTAATTCAATTCTTAGCTACACTATCTTAAATACTACTATGTTAGTGTTATTATGATGAGTGTTAGTGAAAAGAAAACATACCGGGAATCTCTTTTCCTCCACAGCTACAATCAGGTAGTAAACAAACGTCTTTACGGCATTTAGCAGCGGTTTTATCAACTTGAGGTTGAGGATAAATTGCTTCTGGTCTGTGAGGAGGATATCTATAAATATCAACGAACTCTGAAGCCTTGGATACAATGGAAGTTGATGGTTTCAGTGTTGGACGCGAACGACTATATACCAATAGAATTATTATAAGAGAGAAAAGAAAATTGCTGATTATTCTTACGGAGTAGCGGGTGTTCCTCTATTCACATTTATTGAGGGGCTCTCTCCAGCACTTGAACTAGTGTAATGGGCAGAGCCACGACCTCTCGTGCTAGCCCTAGAAAATAACAGATGTAATGTGATTGCTTGGATATAACAATTATTATTACTACTATATACCGTGCTTCAAGCTTACAATTATACCATCTACCATGCAAATAACAACAGCCCGTTTTTAACATGTTAGATACTCAATGTTTAGTTGATGATTTGCTGGAATAAATCCTTCACATTATTAATTATTTGATTAGATTGTCTTGTCAAGCGTTTACATCTTGGTTTAACGACACGAAGCATAAGATGCAGTGTTGTTACTGATTTCAATATTTGATCTGCGTTACTTTTATATTCAAAGTCTAGTTGAAAGCCATTTGGTTCGAATTTCATTTATTCTAATGACGTGACCTTAAAGTTGATCTTACAGTGAAGCAGTTCTACAAGATTTGATCAGTAAAATTATTTGATTATTGTTCTGCTTCTAAGCTCCCACTAACAAGTAATCGATGAAATGCAGAACTTTTACTTCTAGAAATTAAAATAACAGTCTCAACACTATTAATGTGATCATCGCTCGGTTTGGGAACAAGTTTTGGATTCGGGAGAAGTTGGATGTCAATTGCTGTTAGAGTGCTGTGTTAATGTTCGTGAGGAGGCAGCTGATAAAGGCCGTTTAGGAAAATGGTTGGAAAGAGTTGTCCGTCTGGCATCCACCAAGTGCCAGGTCAAGTCTCAACGAGACAAGATTGGTCACATATAAACTTGTGATATCTTTGATTGAAGACCAATTAATCGTGGGTAAGTCAAGTCAAATAACGGAATAATTCCCAGCAAAATTTTTGCACTAGTTTACGAAACCCTCAAGGATGTCATCATTTGCTCCAGAATTCTGTACATACATCAAATCATCCAACAGAGAATACTTGATACCTCTAAATGAATGTGACCATTATAAAACATTCCCTTCAAAAAGGAAAGACTTTTTCTTCCATGATAATAGAGAATTTTGGAGGAAATGGAGAGGGTCGATTAAAACTTTTGCAGGTGGTGGTACGAGTAAAGCGTGTTGTTGAACAGATCAAGACAGAACAGTTAAAGTTAGAACCATAGAAAGTAATGGTGCACACAGACAAGATCTTTTAATGTTTGCGATACCATGCACAAAACGTATTGCAAATACATGTTTACGAATGTAGTAAAGTAGTTTCATGGAGGGATAAATACCTCAGTTTCTGAATTTCGTTGCATTTTGTATCGGGTGTGGTTTGATTCTCGTTACATTTGGGAGTTTGAGAGTTCCTGCGCGTCCCCCCGAATGCGGTTAAAGATTTTATTGCAGTATTTACCCGGGATAAACGAACTGGGAGCGTGAAATTTCGGGATGTGTCTGCTGAGGTACGGTTCTGATTGTCAGTCAGTGAGAACGGTTTTGGTTTGTAGGTCGGTGGGTTGTCAATTTCTTTTTTGGGTGTTTCGTCTTGCGTCGCCAATATTTCAGATACAGTTGGTAACTCAGCAGTTGCTCTGAAGGGTTTTATATTACGATTGATATATAACTTGGACCGCACTTTTTCGTCTGGATCTGAAATCTCGCCACTGCTTTGAACAAATCGGTATTTTCCAGTAACTCGATCCGGAGTGGAGATATTTGTAATATTATTCATTGAATTATCGGTACTACTAGTTATGGTTGATGCATGAGTTGTAGTCGAGTAACGGAATGCAGAACTGGTAGAATCCATACTACTTGACAAATATTTTGCTGTACTTGTATGTTGAGTAGTTGTAGTACTGAACTGATGTAAAGGTCGTGAAGTACCTATACTAGGAATATTTTTCGATGTAGTAGTACTCGATTTCAGTATATTTCGAGCTTCATTTTCAGCATGACTTTCGGTGGTACTATATTCATACTTAGCAGAATTAGAACGTTCTGTGGATGAAATTGGAGCCGGATTATAAACAAATCTAAAAATTGGTTTCCGATTAATAGGAGACGTGCCACTATAACCCGGATTAAAATTTTGTTTATTCGATCTTGCTACATTTGTCTGATCAGGGTTTGAGTTAGATGAAAATTTGTTATATGTCCTTGAATTACTAGTACTATATAAATATTTTGAACTGGAGGATTGTTCAGTAGTACTTGAAGGCTGTGCAAAATCAAGTTCACTCTCTGTTGATGACGATTCGTTGGGAAAATATTCAAAAGAGGACCTTTCATCACCTGTAGAATCTTCTGTGACTTCTAAAAATTTATATTTATCAGTTGTACTGGAATACTTGAAATAACTTTTTTGTTCAGCACTGGGATTAAAACTTGTGTTGGGTATAAATTTGTGAAAATTTTCAGTACTTGATGCTTTCTCGGTATCTGGACTCTCCGAAGTACTGAAATATTTGTTTCTCTGTTCTCCATCTGAATTGTAGTCGAAACTGAGCCGGAAAGGTGGCAATTTCTCTTTGTTAGAATCTTCATCAACAATTGAAGCTTTTTTTGTGCTACTTGTTTCATAGTTCATGTAGTTCAGATTGTTTTTGTTTGAAAAGAGATGGGAACTGAGCGAAAAATCTTTGTTAGCATCATTATTTTCTGCATTAGAATCTCCAGTAGCCCTAGTTTTGTCTGTAGTTCTAAATGAATTGTATTTCATATAATTTGGACTTGATATTGTCGGCCTGGGAATGGAGCTCACCGAAATCCTAGATTGTAGTTTTTCATTGCTAGAGGATATTCCCCTGTTATTGGTACTTTCATTATTCGATTCTCTACTATCAGAGATTTCTTTAGATGTGGTAGAAGATCCTGTCGTGTTGGATGTGATATATTTTGGAAGATTCAAATTGAATCTCGAATCAGAATCATAAATTTTTACTTGTTGTCTTCCATTACCAGAAATGAATTTCCTACTGTTAGTTCTCTCAACATTAGATATTTTATCACTAGATGACTCATCAGAATCAATTTTTTTTTCTGAAGTACTAGGTATATGCTTCACGTAACTTATACTCTGTACAGTTGGTCTAAAATTGGAATTAAGAGGAAATTCTGATCTCTGCCTTTCTTCGTCGGAAAGTAGTTCTCTTGGGCTCTCTAATTTTGAATTTTCGGTTGTACTAGTCGAATATCTCATAATATTTGCTTTTTCAGTTGTGGGATGTAAATTATAATTGAAAGAAAACTTTGTTTGTGATATTGGACTTGCACGTTGCTCAATGTTATCAAAATATTCGGATTCAAAACTACTAGGAGTGTATTTAATCGAATTGCCGCGTTCCGTTGTTGATTTGTAATGAATTGGAGCACTTGCTCGAAATCTATCACTATTTCCATCATCATTATCTTCACTGCTAAATGATACTTGTGTGGTACTAGGAGTAGACAACCTGGAAGGTCTTTTGGTGGTTGTTAAATCAATTGTTATATAATGCGCATTTGCAGGACGATAACGATGAACAAGTTTCTCACTTCTAGAATCATCCAACCTAAAATTGTCTTCCAAAGATCCTGGAGTTGTAGCTAAGTTATTGATTCTTTCAGGACTAGTGTATGTATGAGGAATGCCAAAATGTATTTTAGAAATTATTTTGCGCTCTTCTTTCGTTTTTTCAGTATTGGGAGAAGAAGTATTATTTTCAACTTTCATAGGAAGTTTTCTAATAATAGTCTTGAATGGTTTATCGTTATCTTCACCGCGAGTCCTATGAGGCACTGAGCTTTCAATTTTAACACTTTCTTGATGTTTAACATTTGTTGATTCTGTAGCTGGTTTGGAAAACTTTATAGTCTTTCTGGGTAAAATCGAAACTAATTGCTCCTCACTACTGTCTGTATCACCAATATTTTTGAAAGATTCGTTTTCAGAATGTCTGGGTATAATAGAAGCCAATAGAGATTTAGGAGGAGAATAAGTAGTAGGAATGATATGAGTACTAACAACCGATTTGACCTGTGCAGCAGAAACCTGATCCCTACCAACTATTTCTCGTTTATAAGGACTTTCGGTTGACCGCGAATCTACAACTGCAGCCTGGTTCTCTGCATCAGAAACATTTGGAGAGAAAGCAGATAAGTTGGAAGATAATCGGAAAACAACAGATTTTGTCTCATTATTTGGAAGTCTCGTCAAAGAGAAGGGGAGCGGTTTATTGATCATACCATTACTCAAATTTGTAGTGGAAGAAATTTGTGTAAAGTGCGGTTTATAAGTAACAGGAGTTGGTTCGGAATTATTGTCAGTCTGTCGTAGGTTGAACCCAGTACTTAAGGATATGAAGTGAGATGGTGGATTAGGAATAGACGAGTCAGTTTCGTTTTTTCTCTCTGTAGTGGTAGTGGTGTTTGGAGATTGGGTTGCAGGGAGGTTTTGTCCCGGGGATGCTGACAGTGTAATAGTAATGGACTTTGGACGTGTTTGATTCGCAGCGATGATAGGCAATCTGTTAAATAAAACAGACACCTGCATTGATAACTGATTCTAATTTAGCTGAAAATACCATAACCATTGCTTTATCGTTCAAACACTCAACAAATAAGTATTATCATATTCAAAGTAGAACTATAAAAAATTAACATTTATAACCATTGGACGATTCTTGCAAGTTTGTTGTGTGTTTCAACGTAAGGATAAAAAATCTGCACAGTAAAATATGGATCTGGAAAAACAGCATATCCTATCAGATTACTGTTGATTAGTACACTAGCTATTATGGAGAATGGCCAAACTACATTTAAATAAGGAGCTGATGTTATCTTCAACCTGTAAGAGCAGAGTTAGAGATATCCTGAGGAAAAATTCAGTACAGGCAAGGATAATAGTTGATACTACAAAATATATAACGAAAAAAGCCGAAAGCGATATTCAAGAGAGAATCTGACTTTTTGTACTCAGATGCTCACGGAAATGAGATATTGGTTTTTCTAAAAGCTGAGTATCAGTTTTACATCTCTGGGTGGAGAGATAGAGTAATCGTTGGTGTAGTTTTGAATTTACACATTTTTAGTTTTTGTAGTACCTTGAGGGAACCACGCTCTGTTTTTGAACAGGGATCGGACGTGAGGTAGTCGTTGTGGTCGTAGTAGTAGTTCTTAAGCTTGTACTTTTCGGAGTGGATTCCACAAAGTAAGTCAAATCATTCCTGTCTCCCCTAGGTTTGGTATATAAATCATAATTAATCCTATGTTATTTACATTGAATGCTGATTAACAAAACAGCATATATGAAAACTTACCTGCTTGGTTGACGGCTTGATTGACGATAATTTGATTGGTCATCCACCTAATACAGAGGTAATGCGTCAATGTCACTGTTATAATAACATTAGCAAGTCTTACTTGAGTGTCGTAGTTGTCGTCTTGGTAATTTTGGGAGTACACATCTTGAGCTTGGGTACTGTAATAAGCAGAATTACGTTGAGGAATCTCTTCTTGAACTGTGGATTGCACAGGAGCTAAAATTGGTGCTGGGGTACCACGATATACTTGTTGGGGTTGAGCTCTGTTATTTGTGTATTGTTGCTGTTGGGTGTAATCTGAGAAATGAAATTGTTTGATTGATTAATGATTATATCAACGAAAAACTTGGAAACAATCGTTTCCTATAAGCAAGATATTCATACCGACGTCTCTGTATAATTCTACATCGTCTTCGTATAGAGTGTAGTACGGATCATATTGTGATGGATCGTAGTGTTGACTTCCATTGTACAATGTACGACCTGAGTTAGCTGACTGCGATGCGCCATTTGAATGAGTCTGTGTGTTGGCATTACTTTCTTCCAGTCTGCTACTGTTCACGAATGCAAAAACTTAAATTAGTGAAGAATAAGTGAAATATTTATTTTCATTACAAAAGATGATTGTTGGCTACAGATTTTGTGAAGACACCGTCAAATAATGAAACATTTTTACCTGTTCTTTGTGTAATTTTTTGGTGTTGTAGAGTCTCTGTCACGTGGTCTCACAGTAGATGTCAAAAGTCTTGCAGTCTGTCGATTCGGAAATTTGATGGTCGTGATTTTGTGCGTTGTTTCTGTTGTTCTAGGACTAGTTGAAGTATGTTTGTGTTGAACTGTCTGGCTTGAAGATGATTTATTTTCCTTGAATTTCTCCACGTATTTTATCCCTTTTATTGGAGGAAGGTCAAGAGATTTATTCCGATATACTATTGTCTCGTAATTTGCTGGTCTGAGCTTCAAAGTATTCACTGAAGGGTTTGCAATCTTTGTAGGGTTTGGTCTTAAAATGATGGATTTGGCAGTTGTAGTTGTTGTTAAAGGTTTTTTAATTTGCGATTGATGATTTTTATCTTCTTTTATTTCTTCAGAGTCGTAATCGTAATCGTCATAATATTCATAGTCATCATTAAAACTTGGTTTGGCACTTTGATGATTATCATTAGGCTTATCTTTCAAAGATTTGGGCTTTTTCTCTTCATATCGAGCTGTGGATGATGACAAATGGGAATTGGCTGGCTTTTTGATAGTGTGCACATTCACTTGCTGGGAATTCGAATGATTCCTTGTGACGAAAGGATGAGTCTTCACTGTTGACGTCGCTTTGGTTGGTATAATAAGTTCGTTTTTAATGTGAGTCTTTTTGGATTTTTCTGTCTCCTCTTCATCGTCATAGTAATAATAGTCGTCTTCAGAAGGAGTGGGCTTGGTTGTAACTTTTTTTTTTGATGGAGTACTAAATGCAATAGGTGTCCTCAAATCTACGTTTGGCATGACTTTCGAGTTTATAACTTTTTTTTTCGAATCATTTTGAGCAGCATGAGACTGAGATTTTGCTTCAGTTGATATTCGTTTTGGTTTCGGGGGAGAGCTGGGATCGCTTTTTAGTTTTGAAATGAATTTATCAAAATCAAAATGAGGATCAGCAAAAGGATTCTCTATATTTTCATACTTGTTCTCTAGTTTATAGAAATATGATGGTGGTGATGGGAATTCTGGTTTAATTTCAGGACTCTGACTATCAACCAAATTTTTCTCGCTCTCTTCTTCATCTTCCTCTTCTTCAGCTTCTTCATTTTGAATTTTTTCCACTTTATTACTAGGAGGTGTAGCTTTTTCCTTCACTTCTTCATCCTCATAATCTGTACTTTTTTCATTATTTTCTGGCACTCCTTTATTCACATAAACTACATCATGACTAGGATAATTGATCATTGGTTTCAATTGACGTTGTACTGTTGAAGGATTTGGCTGGTAATAAGCTTGGGTAACTTTTGCTTGATTGGAAGAAGCGAAAATAATTGTAGCAGGAGTAGTACCAACATTTCCAAGCTTGAAGTATGCATAATTATCATTTTGATCCTGTGGAAACTGAGATCTTGTATCTGTCTGGAAATACTGATACACACCTGATTGCTTAGATACGTTAGGTTGGTTATATGAGTTTGGTTTCAAAGTTCGCAGAGTTGCAACTGGTGCTGATTGAATTTTATATGCTAGGGTGTTTGGTATAAATGGCTGAAATTCAGATCGATCGTTCGATATAATGGCACTGAACTCTTGCTGCTGTGGCTTAATCCTTAATTGGGGAGATGATTGCGATTCCACGGACTTCAGTCTATGACTTTGGTACGAAGGTTTCGATGGATGTACTTGATGCTGATAAACTATGTGGGGTACTGGTACATGTCTAGTCCAAGAAATGCTTGAATCAGCTGTAGTTATAAGGTCTAGTGGTGCTAGTCTGATGTACAAAAAATATTGTAAATTCTTTTGGATAAGAGAATAGTTTTGAATCTCTAAGTCAAATTACCTGCGTCTTGTTTGTCGTTTTCGTCTTCGCTTTGCAGTAAAGTCGTTTGTCAGTGAGTTGTCAATGTCTATAGTATCATCTCTAGCAAATTATTAATTTATTAGTTAAAAATAAATTCCACGATAATTTTATAGATAAGAATTAGACATGATCAATAACGAAAGGATTTTAAAGATAGTGAATATATTTACCGATATTGCTGAACTGGCTGCTGTTGCTGTGTTCCAAAGGAGATAACTCCAATTTTTTCAGCACGGCTACTCGTCTAGAGACAGAAAAATATTTGATTCCTCTCTCACGCCTCTTTTAATTATATTTCTTACCGGAATGGCGTTGGTGTGTCTAAGTCCATCTCTGTCTCTTTGTACCTGACCTACAGTAGAAGGTTGGCCACGGTACACTCTCTGCTGGCGATCATTTTCGACCTCTTCTGCTGGTGGAAGTGAATCATCGGCATCAGCGTATAACTGTTGTTGCTGTTGCTGTTGTTGTTGCTGCTACGCATATAATTCAGATTTAATTATATGTGGGTGAGTTACTTGTCGGAAATTTTGCTCTTACCTTGCTAATGATATCTTGTGGAGGATGTACTCTCTCATGAACTGTGGCATGAAGCTGTCTAGATTGTCCTCTGGAGCTGATGACAGGCTGAGGTTGTGCAGTAGGCACCACAGTATAGCGAACACGTTCTTCTCTGGCAGGAGCTCGTGCTGCAGGTTGAACTGATACTCGGACATCACCTCCTGGTGAGCTTACGGACACGGTATCCACACCGTCACAGCCCACGTTTCGCGGCCAATCACAAGTTTGGAGCTCATGACTATGGAAATACAAAAGAGTAATCTCTTATGACTTCAAGTTTATTTTAGTAAATCAGCAAAACTGAGCCAATAGTGAAACCAAATTATGTTTGGCAGAGATCACTTTCCTTCACTTACGTTTGAATAAAGCATTGATAGATTGCATTTATTCATAGTTTAAGTGGGAAGATATTTCGTAATATTACCTAATGATAGGCTGGGTGGGCAAAAATGAAAAGGCAGATTTCTTAACACACTTATGCTTTTAACAGATTATCAATTCCTAATATTGAATTTCAGGCTGGTAATAATAACTGCCTTTTCGAAAATCATAACTTATATTCGTTTAAGCTCTACAAGCAGATAAATTTATCTATCAGCAGGCTATAGGAAAAGCTTTATCATAAGTTAATAAATCTTTATGGAATTAAGGGTTCGAAACTCACCTATACATGAGGCCTCCAGTACACGATTCCAAAAGAGCACCACCAAATACGCAAACATAGTATTGGGTACAGTCTGTAGGATGAGGATAGTAACCAAATTCTTCAGGACAGTCGAAATTAATATGGGATTTTCCTTCGCTGACGACTGCTATGTTACGGCCTTGTTTTCGTTGAGAATTTCCAAAACCTGGAAAAAAATATTATTTACATTAGGAAATTATCTTTTCTAAGACGAGTTTTGTGTAACAATGCCATTCAGCTTTGTCTAGTATCATAAAAAAATTGAAACATATTTGATAGCGTCTTTTAAATAGCTAAGACAATTAATTATATCTAGGTTTCTCTAATAGTATTACTGAATTTTCCAACTGACAAACGTTTAAGACTAATAACACTGCGAAACGAAGAATAGAATCAATTATAAGATAATTTAATGTTGATAATATAATAAAGTTTTGGAAATAGCAATAAGAAGCAGTACTATCTCTCAATTTTAGAAAGAAGTTAATCTAATTCATGCATTGATTGAAAAATTATCAGTTATAATTAACTTTTTAATATCAATATTTATTGATGACGGAAACATTTGCTGATCACTTTCGCGAGTCCACTAGAAGTGTTTATTTCAGGTTCAATAACCATGATGAGAACGGAATATCAAAAAAGAGTGGGCAATCAAATTGGATTCACTTTACGGTTAATTGGTAATATTAGTTCATTTGATAGTTTCTCGAATGAGTAGGGAGTCAATATGTTATATCTGTATTCGTGATGCTGAGTGTTAGAATCAATTTTGAAATATATTTGGATGAATTATTGATAATTTACTTTCAAGATTGAAATATATTTCAATCCATACTGTTCTTCAATTCATATTTGTAGAAGTAGCATTCTGCTGAAAGGGGTAGCTTGTTTATGATTGTTATTTTCACGTTCATAGTATGCTCATCAATTATAGAGCCTGTTTATCAATTTGCAATATTGGAATTAATATTTTCAATTATCCATCATGTTTCATCAGAAAGGTATATGTCTTGCAAAAGAAAAGTTAGCTTACGTAAGAGTTCATACAATGAAGATATATGTGATTACATTCATCAAATATTTACAAAACTAATCGAAATGCTCTTCAAACTAAAAGCCATCAATTTGGATAATTAGAAACTGTGGTCATGAAGTTGTGAATTTCATTTATGAATTATGAATTACTAGAGACATGTATTTGCAAAATTATAACTTTTTATAGTATTTAAGTAGTTACAAAATTTATTTGACTACTCAGTCTTTGTTCAAAAGGTTGGAACTTTATTTACAATAACTGAAAACAACAAGTCGAAGACCTTAAGACTTTTATGACTTATAAATAACTGTTCATTTATTTATTTTCGAGTGCTTCTGAAGTTGGCGAAATCATTATGTGATGCAACAACTATAAATAAATAATTTTTCTCCAATAGAATGACATTTTGAAATACATGAAGCATCTTTTCAAACAATAATAGAATGAGTATGAATCAGCAGGTATACAACGATGGTAAAAACAAACTTTCGACATTATACATGCAAATTAAAAATACATATAAAGAACCGTACTCCAGTGACATGATAAATTCTAGACAACGTTGCCAGATTGTTGAATTCTCTTTTACGGGATTTTTCTTACGTAAGGTAATATTGATTTCAAAGCTAAATCATTAACCTTTGAAAATTCGGAGTGATTAATTATTTCAACAAACCTAATGAATTTTTTTTTGAAGAATAGGTTATATGTCTTGTTGTGGCTCCAAGTGGTCTCAAATTGAGCTTTTTCAATACCCGGTATATGTCTACATGAAAAAGATGACGTCTTTTGCACCTTAACGGTCTTTAAATCATTAAGCATTGTGCACCGCTGTATAATTACATGTAAATGTCATCAGCTATAATCACAGGTTGCAAATTGACCTTTAGAATTATGGAAGTGTGTAATTCATCATTTGACACGCAATTTTTTTCTTTTGTTTTTGGCAGATTAATTCTTCCTTATCTTTCTATGAGTGGCTCCAAATTATTCGAAGAGCAAAAGTAATGTCAATATTTATGTAATATATTTGAAAGTTGAAAAGTTGAAATGTCCTTCTGAACCTGGTATTTATGTGAAAATTATTTTGAGCTTGAAGATTAGTTTAGAATTATTACAATATCAACTTCTGAGCCTAAGGATTCAATTCTTATAGTTCGTAGAAAAACTTGCGAGACAAAATTAGGACTTTATAGCTTATGAGCCATTTACAATGACAACCCAGACCTCAGCAATCAAAGAGGAAAGGAAAAATATACAACATATTAACCATGGTCAAAGACAATTCGCAGAAACTTTGGGAAGAAGCCTTATATGAACCATGCCATGAATAACCACAATTCTCCCTTCAAGAAAACTTCTCTTCCATTTCTAATATGAATTGCAATTAAAGATAACTAATTGGAGACTGTTTATTATTGAAATCAGCAGCAATAATAAGAGCAATCCGACAACAATCAATTTGTCAAGGATTTAAAATATTCATTGACTTGCAATATGACTCTAGTGATGAGTCTATTTTTGATTAAAGAGAAAATAGAAGAATCGTCATCAGAGGTATGACCTATAAGCGCTGTGTAATCAACAACAAATTAGCGGAATGATTTCCGTGGTACTCAGATGATATTCTGAGTTATTAAGTTCAAGTAAGTCATTGAAAACGTTAAAATAACATAATAAGTTATGATTAACCTACAATGAAGATATTCATTATAACATTGCTGGAGTTGGGAGTTATTTTACACTTTGATGGAACATATTAACGTCTTGATGCTTGTTTTCCGTTGACTAGTCAAGAATGCCATGGTTATCTTCTTTCTTCTTTCTTGCATACTGAATACAATCCACCGGAACTCTCTTTTAGTAAATAAGAGATTATTATTACCGCTGTATTCATCGAAGAAAATCTGTTGCTCATCAAAGTCGGACATTTCCATTGATCTCTGATTGAGAGTTATAAGTAAATAATTGTATCAAATCCGTAATATATCACAGAGAAGTAATATTCGACATTAGATTTATAATTGGTATCAAATATATGACGTATGGTTCCCCACGTAACCAGACAATAGAAAACCCGTGGGAGTTGAATGTCAAGCATCGAATGTTGGTATTGGGACCTCCACACAGGAGCAAATTTTGATCTAAACATTTGAGTCAAATGTTGCTCGAATAGTTTGACTTGTCAATTTTGCATGTACAATTAGTCTACTCAATCAAAATTTGGAATCAATAACATTTTCAATATTGACTGCTAGATTAAATTACGATGGGAAATTATCAAATGCAAAAATTCTGGAAAGTATGTTTGGTCATTAAACCAATCGTAGATCATCTGATGTATGAATATATGAAGAATCAACAGTGTCATTAGAAAAAGTGGGGGAGAATGATTGTTATTTCTAAAACAGATTGAATGCTGCAAAGTAGCAATTTATTCAATAAACGGTAAATGACGTGCCTTCTGCAGCTTAATGCAGAAATTACGACTTATATTCTATTTCAGGAAATACCTAACAGATGTGGAAAGACATAGTAATATATCAATTTAAATGCGTTCAGATATGTTTCACGCAATACTGAACCATGTTTTTACTCCATGTACTTATGTATACCTACACCTTTCTCCTAATGTAACTACCTGTTCATTACTTGTTGAGTATGTTCACAACCAATACTTGGAATGATTTTTTTTAGATCTTTTAAAACTTCAATTGTTTACATAATTACAATACATACTGCATTTAGATAGGTACTTTGTTATTTCTCCAAAACCTTGATATTTAGAACACGAGCAGAAAGTACGGAATAACATTCATGTAGTTTACCAACATATAATGAGATATTCGCTCACGCCTATATTCAGGATAGTTGAAAAAATAAATCAGTGAAGCATGAATACATATTACTTCTCCTCGTGGGGAGATTATTAGATTGTCTTTGAATGGGATTCTTGCTCTAAGTAGTCTAAAAGTGATTGTATTGGGTTGTATTCTGGTGTGCAATCTCCAGAAATTTCTATTGATTGAAGTGACGGAATATCTGCTGTTATGAGTAAAAGATATAATTACTGATAATCTTCCACGTGCAGCAATTATTAGAGATAATTCCATTGCTTTTTGTTTAGACTACAAGTTGATATTTCTAGGTCAGATCTTAACTATAGATCTTCAATCAAACCAAATGGTTTGAGCAGCATTTTCCATCGTCCATATAACTGTTGAATCAAGCGAAAAAATATTCAAATACAATAGTATATTGTCATGCAAGTACTGTTGACTCTCATTTTCATGAAGATGAGAAAAGCAATCTTGTCCCACTAATTGTTACTTATAAATGCGAAGCTTGTGGGTTATACGTTTCAACTATTGGGTATATAAGTTCACTTGAGAAAGAGTTCACTCCAATATGTTTCTTTCATTATCATTCAATCTGAAAACTATTTGAATTCAACGCCCTTTTTCTAGTCCTGAATAGATAATTACAAATAATTTGAAACTATTAATTGTTGGGACGATGGCAAAAGTCCTGAAATCTTCACAAATATGAAAATTTTGTATGTTTTCGAAATTATGATAATGATTTTAATTCTTGCGACTTATGCTTATAAGAATGTTATATTCGTGAATGTCAGGGGTCAGGGCCCCTGATTGGGACATAATAATTATCTTTATTTTGTTACGTATTAAAACTTAAAAGCCAAGCCAGACCGCAGGTTCTCGCACTTTTCAGATTATTTCATTTAAATACTAAGGTGTGGTGTTATGTAATTAAGGTATATAATGGAAATTCTTGTATATGCAAACAAATAGTTGTTATTTATTATTATATAGATAATAGACATACACTACTTAATTCGTGTGAAGTTGCGTGCTATAAAAACCACAAGTTTTATAAATATTAGATTTGACAACGTAATTGTGAAACTTGGAACAATTTAGCTACTTTTCTCCAAATCTAATCGAGGAATAGAAACAAGTGATCAGAAGTCTGCTATGCGGCAGTCTATAATATGACCACGTCAAAGGGTTGATATTCTCTCAGTATTTAATTGTTCGAAATTTGTTATTATTTTCTCATTGTATTATCAGGAAGTCATTTGATTGTAAATAATTGTTGGTTAGGACGGATGAGCATGAAAACATTGTAGTACTTTGAAAATTCAAATATCAACGGATATATAGACGGCAAAGCTGAGGAACAAGAGTGTAAATATTAAAGGAAATAAAAATTGCCAACAATTTCTACGAATGATTCTCCCATAAATAGTAATTTGATATCATGTACAGCACCCACGTACCTGCGGATTGTAGACAATAATTTATAACATTTCTTCTTGCAGACTACTTTTTTTTATAAATATCAAATATGGTGAGCACTCAGATATATATTTATTATAGTTCCAACATAATTTATAATGCTCTATTAGAAATGACAGTATATTCGCATTTAATTGCAAGATTTACACGGCAGGATATTCTGTAGGTGTTCAAATTAGCAGAGCATTGAACTATGATAACGTTCAAATGAAAGAATTGATACAAAAAAGTAAAAAGTTGCTAATCCAGTTAAAATATACTATAATATTGAATTGCATAATAAGATAGTTATGATGTCAAGAAATTTGCCAGATTTTCTACGATTACAAATGGATAATTATGCATTTAGATAATAATTTTTGATTTGAAATGTAGAGTGACAGATTGGTCTGATATATAAGTAATGCAAGAACCAGTTGTGTATAACTGATCTGTCTCACATTTAGGCGTCTAATATATGGTAATATAAATGGATGAACTTCAAATATCAGCTTTGAGATTGACTATAATGAAATTTAGCCTTTCCAAATTATATTTTTTCAACATAGCTGTTCGTTTCAAATAACAACTTATAATGAGATGAAGCTGTTATCAAGCAAAGCATTTTTATATCTTTTAGCTTTTCCGTTTTTATAAATTATGCCGTTCAAGAAAAAGGAGGACCGACAAATATTTTCAATTAATTCGTAGATAAATACCATTCACCCTGATATCACAAGACATAGATATATTGATCATCGAGTAGTCGGTAATTTGATCGGTTTTGTGGGACAGAGAAAGTTAGTAAGTTCTTGCAGTCAACACTATGTGCTCTAGGCACAGTGCTTATGTGCTAAGTCGCACAAATTAACTACTAGTAAACATTAGAGTTATTTGTTTCAAATGTGTACTTTCTTCATTTAAACAATGATTTTTTAAAGTTCTGTCCCATCATTCTGTTAACTGCGGATCGTAAAATTAGAAAAATCACATAAATACTTGTAAATATCTTTCGTCATACATACCATAGAAATGTTAAGTGAATACAAAATATGTTTATTCAGATAAAACAGACAAAGATTCCTAGAAAAGTATCTCCGGAGCATACATTTTCAATTAAATACATCTAATGGGCAAAGCGATTCAATGGTAGCAATTTATTCATAATTTCTATTTCTTTGTTTCTATTGTCTAGAATCATATAAACCATTCTTCGTGTTTTTTATTCTAGCGGTCATCACACAAATTGAGGTGATACCATGTTTACTTTCATAGACAAGGTTAAAAACTTTCTTCGATCGAAGCATTACAGACCAGGTGCCATCACCAGTCACATTCAAGAAGATCATTTCAAACCGGAATAGATTTTTTTGTATGAAAAATTATACAAGTATATGAATAAATTAGGTGCCTGATCTTCAAAATTAAAAAAAAAAAATTATTGTGCTAGTATGATTCACCAAAACCAGGACAATATTGTATTTTGGAAATAACCTTCTTATATAGGGAAACGTTTGGTTTTCAGTTCAAATATATCGTAAGCAAATACGGAAATATTGATACAAATATGGTTCATTCGCTTTTCTACAAACTTTCTAAGTACCGGCAAGAAAAATCATAATTTATTGCAATAATTTGAATATGCAATACTACATAGAACAATAGGACTAAACCGATAATTTTGCTTTCCGACAATCATTCTTGACACTTTACAAACTGCAGAAAATACATTTTGAGAATGTTTTTGAAATTTAGTTAACAATGTCCACATCATTGACGATTTTCTCTGCAAATGTGTCTAATCGTTCTACTCTTATTTTTTTATCATATTGCTAGCATACAATGTACATCATTGTTCATATCTTCATACGAAATAATTAGATGATTACCATAGATTATAAAGTCTGTCTTTGGTCTATAATTTTCATTAATTAGATAATACTATGACAGATTCTTAAATTGAAAGATATCGAGAGCATCATCATGTTATTAACATGATGATGTCACCACATTATCGTGCATGAAATCTGAATGATTTGAGGAGCAAGACTTGAGGAATTTGATTATTTTCAGTTTGCAGCATTCTGTTATTTTTAATTAATTGAACAATTAATTTAGATGCGACATAAATCGTCTTGTGATAGTGTGTTCTTTATTGTTGATATGTCAAAAACATGATAATCTTCCAGAACTAAGTAACAATCATGACAATTTAAGTAGAGTCATTACAATGCATTCATTCATGTATTAATGTCATTTATTGTTTCTATGTTAAACTTAATTCGAAGAGTCTTTAACAACATATTGTCACTAAATCTTTTGCATAATCTTATTTAGAGCATACTTATATTATTCAATTTCTTTCAGAAAGTCTTTCATATATAGTTTAGGGACCAGAAGTTATTTGTGGTTGTAAGCATTCTTGATTTTCGAGGTACTCAAAATTTTAATTTGTATAGTAGTTTTAAATTTAGCAGATGGTCTTTCGATTTGTCATTGAAATTATGAGTATTTGTAGTTTAATATCTGTATGCAGTAATTTAAATTAAGGATATGAATCTATATCATATACGTTTACAAATGATCATTGTGTACAGGACTCGATAGTATCCTTTCTAGATTAAGTATCTCAGTATATATTAATACGCGAAGAGAAAACTTTGTACCTCTTCTTAAGCATATTGCGCGCACGAAGGAATGTGAGATTTGGTCAATTTGAAATTTTTATATGAAGAAGTAGTGCAGACAGCAGAAATTATATACAGACTGTCCCATTTTAATCTACCGCTGAAAACGATATTATTTCTCGCAGGAATATCTCGAAAAATATATATCGAGTGGAAAAATGTCTGACGTCTAATTCTCACTGTCCCGGGGGAATTAGGGAGGGAGTAAAAGGAACTCACGTTAAAATCTTAGTTGGGAAACACTACTGCGCGCGAAAAAATGTGGGACTTTGCATACTTGAAATTTATATTGAGAAGGAGTGCAGACTACTAAAATTATATACAAGCGGGTCTCATTTCAATTTGCCATTGATATTATTTTGCGCTGGAATATCCCGGATAATATACACGTAATGGAAAAATGTTTGACATGTAATTCTCACAGCCCCAGGGAAGGACGGAGCGGGTAGAAGGAATTCACGTTAAAATCCTGTATGGGGATTACTATTTTCATTTAATATTTAGATAGAGCATCCAATACTAAACTAATTCTACCTGAAACCCTTGTGAATGTAAGATTAAATTCAATAAAGCTCAAACTAAAGATTTTTAGGAATTACAGTCGATTTTTGACCACTGAGCAACCACTAGTAACATTTTTTTTCGTATATTTGCGAATAGATTACAGAAAATTCCGTAGAACTCAAATGAACAAATAATGAATTGTATTTTTGTACATAAAACTTGAGGAAGACGGCCCCCTGTCTGAAGCTTATAGATACTTAATTTGAATCAGCGGTCTCCAAGATATGAGACCATGAGGCACATATTGTCTAATCTAACAAACATCGTATTTCTTCATATAAAAAAGTTAGCAACGGCAAGCGCAATGTTATTTTTTTCTATAGAATAATTCCAGAAGTAGCACTGATGTATCATACATAAAAAAACATTCCGGTGTGTTTTATCCACTTATTATTATTATTATGCTCAAAAACTGAAGTTTTACTCATTTAGGATTTTTTTTCTCAGTTATTATATGGTTGGTACTATTGATTATTAAAACAATCAGATCCTCACGTGTACTTTAGAAAATAGAATCGTCAAATTCAGTCAAAAAACTTTGGAAGAAATAGCTTTAAAGTGAGCGAGCGACATACATGCATACACTACTATAAGTGAAGCTAATTCTGGTCATCTGCGACCTTTGTCCGGAATTTATATGCCAAAATTCTGAAATCAGACACATGACTAAACACTTGACTTGTCTTTCGTCGAGCTACGTAGGAGTTATATGGACGTGAAATTTTGCTGAATAGGAGTTACAATAAATTAGTCTACAAATTGACTTTTCAAACGTGTGAATGGAGCATTGTTATTAGAGAAACAGCAATGTATTAAATTCTAAGTGATGGACAATTTCAGGTCGGAAGATTGTTTCGATTGATCGTTTTTTTACGATCTTAATTAATATCGTGAATATGAAAGCAACCTAAAATGAATACTGAAATTTCTTGTCAAAGTTGTACTACATTTATTGTTTGTCCATTGTTTTGTATTTGTTGTTGCACTACTTTTCATCTTATAAAGGTAAAAATTATTGCCTGGACAATGTCAATAACAAAACTCGATGAAATAATGGAATGATAATAATTGTATAGGTGGACAGAATTGCTGCACCCTCCTGCTTGTGGTTAAGTTGGTGAAATCTGGAAAAATTGTTTGATAATCCAATTGAATGTTCAAAAACTTGATCTATATTATGAATTTTTTGAGCTCTCAGTTTGTAGTTAATGTTCTTCTGCTTCATAGCACATAGGAGCCAACATGTACCTAACCAATTTCAGTTTATGAATTATTGCTGAATCTTATAAAGGAATTTTTTTACTTGCAGTCAAGAACATAGTCTTCGCAATATTGTTTTCCAAATAAGGTTAGGATAGCATACTATCCCTATTAGATTTGATATCAGCAGTACAAATTTCTGCCGTCAGAAGGTTCAGAACAACCTACATTTATTGTTCGGAATAAAGCTCACACAAGAAATTCTTATGGTAAGATCACGTCCAGAACGCCCACTTATCGGACATTAAAATGTCAGTTCTGCTTCTGCGATATTTAAATGTTATATTGCGATAAATCAGGCCAACTAAGGTAACGGCTCGTTGATAGAGAAAAAACTAAGATCGTTGACTGTCCGTCATTATTCAGCATGCGAGAGTATCAATTTATTGGAACAAGTATAGTATTTCTATCATAGTATTATCTATTTTTTAACGGCAATAAACAGACGAAGGTGTGAGAACGTAGGAAATTATCCCCTTATAGAGCAGGTAACCTTTCAGAGATTTTCAAATGACTGTTCAGTAGCTTCTTGATAAAATCGATATTTAAATCATTTGAAAATCGTGGGAAACTGAGAAATTCTAATTGATTGAAAATTGAAACACTTCACCAACTGGTTATTATAACATCAAAGCCTTGATATGACTAAACAATAGTTTACGATATAATAATATATTTTTCACCCTGATTACATTTTTTTATAATGCAATTCTTCAGGATGACGACATGGTAATATTACCATACATTACTTTATTTTTTTGTAATATATTAAAATTCAGGAAAGTTCAAAAATTTCTATAAAAACAGTTGGTACAGTTGGTACTGGCTTGTAGAGATAGCTGTTGAGGCTCACAAAATTATTTGATTGATATAGTAACTGAACCTGATTGAACTCAACTAGTTTAGTTTTAGCTGTGGTGCATGGTGACGATGAATTTGAAGGAAACTGAATAAATTGGGAATGTAAGTGAAATTTATAATATTTTATTGTTGTTTTATTGTTTTATCCATTATTATTTATTTGCAGAAAGCGAATGTAGAATTAATAAAGATAAATTATTATTGTAGTAGTTGAAGATCTGTGCAGTGCCTTGTTAGAGTACAAGAATTTGATTCATTCTCCTCTAACTTTATTATGAATGCAAAATTTTTATCTTATGACAATATCATTGATCGAAAATCATTCCGAATACAGCAGGGTTGATAAATATAAGATGTAATTTTCATATCCTAGAACTGCTCGAAAAATCTGATAATTGAATTGAAACTTTTATTAACCTCGAATTTGATAATTAGATACACCAAAAAAATGTTATTTATGGATTCTTGATAGAAATTCTCTAGTATCGATTTTACAATGTTGAATCAAGATTTGTTGTGAGAAAAATCTGTTCTAATTATTAAAATTGTTGCTCGGATTGAATCATTTCTTACTTCCAGTGAAATTTAGCATATTGATGAATACGTGTAATAAATTAATCTTCATCCTTCATAAAAGGATATAAGGGAATGTAGGTAATTGCAATCAAATGTTAACATGCAACCGAAAGCACCATTGGCGTAGCTAAGAAATTATCCCAGAGGGGGTAGGCAGACCGCAGACTCAATTTTGGTAATTTCAATTAACTTTTCAGTAGAATCGACAAATTCTGGAAAAAACGAAGCAATTCAATGAGAATTACGTACATAGCCTCAAAATTATAGAATTTATTCACTCTCCTGGAAAATTAGGGCTTTTTCCAAGAGTCAGTAAATTTTTTGCAGAGAAATAACTTATGGATATTAATCAAGGTACCAATGTCATAACCAAAATTTGAGGAGTGCATCATGATTATATTCGCGCTTTTCGACAAAAAATCCAAAATATTTCGTAAACTATTGATTTCATCACAAAAAAATTATTGAAAAATTTCCTATGAAGAGATCAGTTGAACTGTTTTCCACAATTAATAAAAAATCACTTTATCCAAGTATCTTATTGTTATTGTACGAAATGATTGTTCGATCTGCCTAATTATGTTTTTTCCTAATGGGCAAAAACGATGCGAAAAATAAGAACTCTGTGAGAGGTCCTCGTAGGGATTCTTATCGCCGAACATGTTTATTTTTTAAATGCATAGTTTTTGAGATTTAATTGATTCTTGTTAGATTTTCACTTCTTCGACCTATAATAAATAACGTTTTAGACCCCACTGAGCCCGAAAAACATAATTTTCAAGAATGGAATTTTATATTTGAATTTTTCAACAAAAAGTTAGGTTCAAGTTAGTAGATAAGCTCTTTTCAACCAGTGGTACCAAAACTTCATTCATAGAACTTCTTTTTTTTTTAAATATGAAATAACTGGGACTAATCCTTGAATGATTTGGCACAACAAATATTTTTCAAAAATATCAATGGTTCCATTGTTATTATCAATATCTAAATTATCATAAAATTCGTTATATTTTCCTGAGTCAAAGAAATAATGACAATCATAATATGAAGTTAGACTTATTATCACTTAAATTTTGACATCACATGCAAACATTCGTTAATTGTTCCTACAAAATAGGTTATTGGGTTCTTTTGTGTTTGGTATCAAATAAAAGCTCTAGTGGAGATAATTCTAGTGGAACTGTCAAAGAGGATATTCAAACGATTGTCAATTGTTTCTTTCACAAATCATTCGGATGATGTCTAGTTTGGTATCATTTTGATACTCTCGGGGAAATAAACTTAGTAGATATCAAAAATAAATAATCAAGTAGTGAAATCCACGTTAGCATCTTCAAATTACACTTCCGGCGATCAAATGTCGAAACTGTATGTTCCAATAGATGAAATCTAGAAAAGGACTCTTCAGTTGTAACTTTGACAATGACAGCTTTTACTTTGAAATATGCAATTTATTGATGCGACAGTCTAAATTTCTGAAACAGCGATAAAACTGGCCATGAAACTTATGGTCGGGGAAGCGGACTCTAAATAAATTGCGGAAAATCGGTGTAGCAGAGTATTTATTATGAAACTTTTATCAAGTGAAAATTTTTGATAGAATAAAACGCTTCCGAGATTTTTTTGATTTCTTGCCCCGTAAAACCGCGAATATGATCATGAGGCATTTCAAATTTTGGATGGGGCATTGATACATCAATCAGTACCCCAAAAGCTAACACTACGCAGAGAACTTTTGAAAAAAACTTTTTGTTTTGCTAATTTCCCTGGACTGAAAGAGGCGCCTTCCTTGAATCTGCAGTTAAGTTGAAAGTCTGACTATGGAGCTAAATTTCTAGGCTGGGCAATGAGTTTTGTAGGTTGGGCAGGGCCACCCTAACTCTCCCCGTAGCTAGGCCCAGGGAAAGCACATGTAATAAGTTAAATAAAAATATCTGATGTTTCCGATTGCACGTTATCATTTGATTGCATGAATTCGAGAGTAGTCACAACATTCTCTATCATCTTATAATGTTATCCTGTCCCAAACTTTTTAGTTCATTTTTCACGCTGTCGAGATTTGCATACTGAATTGTTACATTCTAATAGTACTATTTTCATATGTCGATTCATGGTGAGCTATTTCGATGCAAATTTGCATAGACAGAAGCGGTAGTTGCAAAAGAACTGATAAAGATCTTGTGATGAGCACTTATATTGTGTTCAGTAGCGATATACCAAGGCTGAAAAAGATGAGTTATCGCCCTGGTACGGACGCTGTAATAATTCGTATTCAATTGTCCAAGATATCATGAACTCAAGAATTAACATACAATATAAATAGGAACAATTCGAAATGCCGTCGGTACTATCTTATCTTCAATTGAAAAAATGTATATGTATGTTAGCAGGAGTATCTGAAATTTTTTATGCGAATATAATAAGCCTTTGTCTCTTATAAAAATATTGATTCCAGGATACAATGAATTGTGCATATTAGGATAATACGAAAATAGATTGATGAAATTTTGAATGACGAAAAAATATCAGTAGCAGATGCTGTCATTTCCAAGAGTTCCATGATTTCCTAAATTTGAAATTGATTTCAATGTTCCTTCTTTGTTTTCTCAATTCCCGTACAGCGGCCTGAATTCTAAAATTACTCAAACATCCTAAAGACAATAACCGACAGAGTGGCACAACTTTTCAATTGGGTATTTTGCTAATCGAATAAAAATCAAGAAGACAATGCTTTTGGTTTCGACAAAGATCTTACTATTCGATTACGTTTTGAAAAGGTAAAAGAGATGCCAAGAGAGAGAATGATTCAAGGACTGCGTAAAACTGACAATAAGTTGAAATGTCTTATCTCAAATGTTATCTTCCATTGTTACGCCAATTGCGTGAGTGCTAACGCTACTTTTCTGAAATTGTAATTTTCACGGTAACTTTAAATGTGAAGAGTTTCAAATTGATTTTGTTGCTTCAAATGAATAAATCAGTATTTGTTATTAGTTTTGTACTGCTTTGTTATTGAAGATGAACTAATACTTTCGACATGCCGTCTGCCATTTCCTATTTCAAATATAAAATTGATTTATACTTGAAACTGAACGTATAAAAATTTTACTATTGGAATTAGGTGCGATCAAATGAATAAGCAGCTTTATGTTGAAGTGAATGTCAAACTATCAATTAAATATCATAATTCAGAGAATTTATTACACGAAAATCTGTTTGTACTTGGAATTAGAACTTGAATATTTGAATAGATTATTATTATATCTATATGACCCTGACTTATAAGAATAAATCATTTATGAAAAATTGTATTGAACTTTCAACTAACGGCATAAATAATTTCAACGAGGAACATTATCTTTACTAATATGCAAAACAGAAGAATTTGAATATTCAATTTAGAAATCAACCAACAGAATTACAAAATATTTTATTTTTTGAAATTGATTTGCAAGTATCCAAAAATGATTATAAATCAGGTCGATCTCAAGAGTAAATATTTTATTTTGAAAATTATTAAAAACCATAACCTGAATGTTTCACAAAGCTACAAATTCGAAAATCGGTTTTGACACAATCACCTTGGATAGGGCAGCAACTGTCGTCACGTGTTTCGTCCTTATCAGGATTCTTCAGTAAAGTACATTTTGTGGAATATTCAGATTTCGATTTTTAATAATTTATCAAATTCTGTTTAACGGATGTTTTTCAAAGGTCACTTTAGAGTATCCTGTATTTCTTAACTATTTTATTTGTTGTTGTAAGTAATTGATTGGACAAAATTCGAACAGTGAAAGTTTCAACTAAAGAATATTGTGATGTTTTTCCCCAGCCTACATTGGAATTCATTGTTTTCTTGTTCACATTAATTAGCACTGCTTTAACTTCCCGTAATCATCAACATAATGTCTTATTGAAATTAGGAAATATTCCACTTAACTTACAACATCTTGAATGTTTGAGCTAAAGGTAGACAGCCGCATTTGTTTCTCTTTTATATAATCGCTTTGAATGATTCTGCAACAGCATTGAGCTATCCTGAGATCTGAATCATTTGAGTCTCACAATGAAATACTCCTGAATTTACGATTAAGTGTAGGGGATAAGTAATACATACCTAATTATGCTACGCCTGACGCAGTGGAAAATTTCCAATAAATCTAAATCTATTGATTGGCCAAATATTTATTTGTATGAAACGTACAGGCCCAAATTTCATTCTATTGTCACACTCAGAAAATTTAATTGCATCACTCAAGTGGTTGGGAGCATAAGTGGTAAAACTGAAGTGGTGAAATATTAGCGGTATAATTGTTATTGAATACCGTCTGACAGCCAAGTAATAATTGCAAAATACAGTACGTTGTGAAGATTATCAACATGAAAACTATTATTCATATTCAAATTTTGTCCAAACAAATTTAGTTCGATGAAGATATGAATACATTTCCCAACCTCAAAAGTTTGACGGTTGATGTCCCATTTGTTTTACAACTGCAAGTGATACCAAGTTACCACAAAAATAACAAGACTTCACCATTTACCATCATAAGATCTTACTACTTCAATTTATCAGAGATTCTACTAAAACTGCTACCGGTACCACTTAAATTGCTACCCTTGCCAGTCAGTTTGCATACCTGCACGGCGGTGTCTGTTCTATTATAGAGTATTTTTCAGGCGATCAACTTTTGATATAGCTTTCAGATAGAGGATATTTTCGTCTGAGTAATTATATCATGTCTTTTTGTTCTAAAAAATGACATGTTTCTTGTATATATGTCTGTTTGTATGGATTCATGTTACAGATCTCAAATTTTGACCTATTCAAGTGTTTATTTCTCGTGTCGAAATAAAATTATATTGCATTACATATTTATTCAGCAGATACTGAAATTTTTATAAGCAATTTATTCTCGATAGATAATTTGATATATTCACCTACTTCAAACTCTCCGCATCTTTTATGCTCGATTTCATGACCGGGAGTTAAAACAACCTGGGGTGAAGTGACGGGGAGTTGACCAATGAACTAGTTCTTGATTTATCTTATCCATCTAATTGGTTTGTAATAACATAAAGAATGGAGAAATTGTTATTGACTTTTAAATACGATTATATGAGAGCAGAAGAAAAAAACTCGTTGCGTCTCAAATTTTGGTTTATTTTATGTAATTACCTTTAATGTTCTTTGACAGAAGTGCTTTGGAACGATCTTTCAATTTCTGTGCATATCCTAATGAATAAATTGGAGATTTCATGTAGAGGATGTACAACAGTTGTGCAATGTTGTGCAATGTAAGATATTTCAATCGAATAAGAAAATTTTCTTTTTTATATCATTGAGTTTCAACTGATTTGAAAATTCACAATAGCTTCAATTGCGACTTCAAATTTGAATTTGAGGTAAACATCGATTATCAATTTTTCTCTTCTGCAATAGGTAAAATTTTGGTTGACTTTTACTGGTTTATTTCGCCGTATTTTTATTTTACGGCTATTTCCGTTTCCTCAACCTGAGTCACGGATTATGATAATAGAGCGGAAGAACCAAAATTATATTCTCTTCTATTTGGTTCATTTTTTTGTGTACATTTAAAGTAAGTTTACCATTCTAATGATTGCGTGATGAAATCTTAATAAATTCAGTCTCTGAAATCATTATAACATTGAAATAAACTTGATCAGTCATCTGTAGACCACAAATTTTAAATGCTTCACTTTCAGTCTTCAATATTTGCATTAAATTGAAATGAGTAACATATAAGCCAATTTGGAAAGCACTTATTCAAAGATGAAGAGCCTCTTTCTGTTTTTTGTCGTATATTTTACTAAATTTAGTCAAACTTTGCTCTTTCAATTGATATTTTTGCTTCAGTGAATGGAAAATAAAAATAAAAATAGAAAACTCTGTTGCGAAATACAGTCCAATTACTTAAAATCTTTAGTTCCGGTATTTCGTATTTCATTTGAATAAAGAACAAATTGAAAAAACAAATGAAATAATTATTACTTTTCTTTGTTTGAAAACTATGAGTACGCTATCGTACTCTATACTCGTCGGTGCGTACTTTGAGAAAATGCTGTGACGAAATTCTGTTTGTTAATAAATATTTTAGAAGTGAAACAAAAGCGAACAGCTGTGCTGTGAGTTAGAAACAAATAAATAGTTGTAATATTTTCCGCTCCGATTCATGCACTCTGTAAGTAAATAAAAATGCAATTTTCTTGTTGAACGTATAGCCATAAGAAAATAATGTGAATACTGGATAATTTACTCTATTGATTTTAAATTATTGTGCATAATCTAATTTGGAAAATTATTCATGATACCATGAACTTGGCCAAAAAATCTTTGCCTGATCTTGACTTGTTTTTTTTTTTATATTAGTTATAAGCTGGAGATGGTTGTCTAATCCCATCTTTTGGTCAATATTAATTATTGATTTGGAAGTAATATTAAGCTCGAATCGATAACATATTATCTGGAGTTCTCCAGGAGTTCAACCAAAGGTTTTATTCTTTCGATATTTTCACAGACTGTTCATCATCTCATTTCCCCTATGTGACTTTAAGCAGCTCCATTCTAAACTACTGAAATTGAAGAAAAAACATGCCACAAAAGTACTTGAAATTTCGATTCCCAAGCACATAGGTATTAAAATATAAATACTGATGAATTTCCTGCGCGTCACGCTTTATAAAGTATTTAAACTGTGTATAAACGACAATTTCAAGAAAATATTTCAACTTTTCTTCTTATGTTCTACTTTCTTAACCTATAATTCCATTGCATGTATTTCTCATCTAGTCAAACTCTCTTTTGTTGAGACTACTAAAAATTATACATCATCAAAAATGATTTTGTATTGAATTGAGAGCCATATGAAATTTTGGTATGAATATGAATCACATGCTCCATGTTTTCAGGATAACCTCATAGTTTTGCGATGAAATATCGACAATTGTTTTTGCGTAACTGAGATTTTTCATCATGGAAAATTAAAGAATTTTCAACTGTTTATTAATATATATGAGAAATGCGGTAAAAACTCACATATTCATTTTGCACATGGATATAATTGCTCATCCTGCATAAGCAACAAAAACTTTAAATATAAATGATTGTGCAAGATAAATGTAAACGTATGTTTAACCTTTTCAATTCATCACTTCTTAGCTATTTCATCGCCATTTTGTAATCAACAATAGAGAAGAAGTTACAACAAATTGATTTTAGCAGAGGAAAATAAATTTAATAAATTGGTAATAAATATTGTTGAAAAGATTGTTATGGTTTACACTGTAAAATAATGTACGGCCTTGCTTGTAATGAAAGTTCATACATTCACTACGTGTTAAATACTTGGTTTCTAATTGGAACTTTTTTTGTTCATAATATTGATAAGAATTTTATATCCAACATAACAAGTTCAATAGAATGAATGATATTATTTGCAGAAGTGAAATAATAGTATTACTTTTGTTCGTTAGCATCCTATATCTCTGTTTTTGTAGTCTCGAATTCGATACAACATTTTCGATAGAGAATTTAAAATATTTATGCCCTACACAAAAAAGAGGATGTTGTATTACGCTTCGATTGAGATCCAGTCGCTGGTCTCATAAGTGTTCTTGCTATCAATTATATTATTATCATTTATTGCACTGATTAAACAAGCAGCAATATACAGCTGAAACATCTAAGGGTGATGAATATGGAATATAAAATTTCAGTATCAGTTGTATCAAAAAATATTGAATCAAAAATATTCAATTAAATACTGATTCCCATGATCCATCACGGCAATGATTGGAAAAATGTCTTTTGTTGTTTCAAATAACCTTTCTTGGGCAAAATGTGGAATGAACTTTCCAAAACTGGTCCTGTTGAAGGATATAGTATGTATCAGTGAAGTATCGAATATACCCTGCAACAATTGAAAGCAAAAGTCGAGGTGAGCATATCCTTGTGCGTTGACATATTCCGCATTGAAAGGTGTGTCGTGTGTCCTTTATTACGTTCTCCAGCTAAACCACATTCAGTTCAACACCTTATTATTACAACCATGTTAATATCAATTTCAATAAATATCAAGCATTTTTACGAAAAAGTAAACGGATTTCAAGGAGCGACAAAAAACACCCCCACTCAGAACAATAGCATAATCAGCATTCGTTTATAACATACACTATAAGAAGTTGATCTACAAAAATAAGGATACAGAGCCGCACTTGAAGGTCAAGCAACCACACCCAAAATCGAACAACTTACCTCTTACTTGACCTCGACGCTTACGAGTTCTCAATCAGATAAGCAAGGATCCTACTTTGCAAATGAACTGCGCTCATAAAGTTTTACTTGTAGTACTGAAACTGATTGATTCTAATTCATACACACGCAGAGGATAGGGACACTGGTTATGTTGTGAAATATTAAAATTCTTATCCAGATAAATCTTTGTTTCACGACTCCGATAAGAGCTGCTCATTTAATACCAGTTTGTAACTGAATTGTACTTTATTTATGCATTGTACAGGCCTTATACGGTAACCATCTATTATTTTGAAAGGATGTAACAGTGTAGAGGCTGTAAAGTTTTATTGAATATGAACATAAATAGAACATCAAAGTGTTTCAAGCCAATAAATGTTCACGCAACTTAAGTTGCGGTTGATGCTTAAACAAACATTTGAATGTGAAAATTGAAGTAAGGAACAATAATGTGGAATGATAATTGAATCAAAAATATTCAACCAAAAACTTGTGAAGGTATTTTTGTTGTAGCCTAGAATTTAGAAGGAAGCAGAAGATTACGTTCATGAATGACATGAGTTACTTAATATCAACCATGAGTTGTCATCTTTTTATGATAAATGTGTTGCAGAAGACCAATATTGATGTCCTTTCTATATTCATCATAATGATCTCCGCTTCTTATAATGAAATATCTTTTTCTTCACGTAGGTTTGAATGTTTAATGTGGTTTTCAGGGCCGAGAGAATCACAACTCAAAAAATTTCTACTGTCAATATGAGTGGTCAATTTTTAATTCTACCAAAATGGGATCAAATAATTTAACTCTGATATATTTTGTTATTTCCTGGTCGCTAATTAAACACTCCATTCCAAAGAATTCATTTCCGATTTGTGCTCAAATACTTCTCTCAAGGTGAACTTCCACATTAGTATCATGCGTTTACCCACACACGGAAATTTGGGAAACAAAAATCGCCAGACAAATGATCGTGTTCTGATTTATTCACATGAGCTACCTTTATATTATTTTCTCATCGAAATATGCTGAATCAAGGTAGATCAGTTTTTTCCTTCACGTGATCTTGGATGAATACTGCTTCATTATGTCAGAAGAGAGTTGTTGACATTTAGGGATTTTTTTTGTTTTCTCATTATGGATCTGGTTTAATTTTTATAGCCACATATTTCAAGATTTTTTATCGCTCTCGATTTGGGTGAACTATTATTATTTCATCCAGTCAAATATATTAGGACGTAATTTAGATTTGCTGATGATAATAGAAGTTTATAACAATAACATATGGTCACAAAATGAACTGGATTAATGATCCAACTAGATAAACTATCATACTGAAGTAGTACTTTTGTCCAAAAGGGTATTGTTATGAAAAAGAAGAGTGGTGTTTGATCTGAAATTCATTGAAGAAGAGTTTACAATAATAAAAAGCTTCTTCTTGTAGAAAATGTTCATTGTGCAAGTAAAATAAAGGTTCATGAGTTCATTTTCACGTGTATTTATGCTGGTAGCACAATGCCTGCTACCGATCTATTTTCAGGTTTTTTGTAAAACCGCAATGTCAACTTGTGCGTTATGTTCCCTTGCGCAATTAATGTCATAATATGTGATTTGAGGGCCGTAGAAAAATAATATGTGATACGAGTGTATATAAGTAACCAAATATTAAGACAAAAAGTTGTGACTACGCAAGCTTGCCCTCAAAATACTTGGTATCATGTCATAGAGTTATAGTTCACACATGTGCGAATTCTTGATACCTAAATAAAAGAAAACTGATTTCTATAGATTTTGCATCAACGACCAAGTCAAATAGATTATCTTTTCTGCATGAATTTTTCAAGGTGATCTGATTAAATTCTTAGAAAAAATGAGGATGATATCTGTCAATAAATTATTATTTCTTATAAGACAATATTGTGTCTAACTACAAACGTGCACTTTCCTCCCAATAACAATAGACTACAGAAAATGTGAAGAAGTTTTTGAGTGATTAAAATAATAACGACCATTGGCCAAAAACGGATGAAAATTCTAATTTGTTAATACAAATATATTCCGATAGATTAATGTGTGATAAATCAAAGTACTCGAAGATATCCAAATATAAATTATTTCTCTGTTACAAGCAGCAATGAAAAATGTTTTGTAGTTATAACAGTGTAAAATGAAAGATAGATTGGGGAATAAAACGCTAGATTGTACCATGAAATTTAAATTGATGCGGTGAAGACCATTTTTAGGTATCGTTAAATATGTTGGAATCATGTTGCAAGATAATTGTTTCATGTCCTATAGTTAATTGAAAAAGGTCGGAATCTCAAAGGATGTACTTTCGTAATTCAAGTGATGTTATTTTTGATTAGAAAAATATTGATTAAAATTTCTTTCCGATTTTAACCAATATTGTCTATGTTGGTGAATCTTGAAGGATTGGCACGTTTGGGATATTTGTACTTCTTTTTATAACTCTGGGAATTTACAGTCCATTAATCTAATCATTAATAAATTGTAATAGAAAGTGAGCTGTAGTCCCTATCTCCTTATTGGGTTTTGTTTCCCTGTGATGTAATACTCGTGGTCATATTTTTCTTTCTCGATATTATTTGTTATTATTCCAACTTCACGGTTGACTACCACAGTAGTGACCAGCTTGTTTTAGAACTATTGCACTCGATATGTACTATGTAAATATTATTTCAAATAACAACGAGTATTTCTATATGTTACCTAACCATAAAATCATGATAATTATATGCTTTGAACACAATCCTTGGCTAGAATTCTGCATTTTTCTCAGGAGATAGTGTTTACTTTGTGGATTATGAGAAATAGAAATTTGCTTTTTGCTTGATATCTGTAATCACATAACAAGAAATTACATATTCTTAAAATCACATAGATAAGAAAGAGAGAACGTCGAGTTTTTTAAGTGGTACCAATTTTTTATTACGATTTTGTTAACCAATAGGATCATGTTTTTGGAAGATCGTAAGATGAATGATCATAATAATGAGTTATCAAGTTGACAAGCATAATAAGTTTATCCAAAAGAATTGAAATATGATTTTATTCAACCTTATGGATCGCATTGTATATTATTCTTCTATCAGTTGAATTTAATTCATAAACCTTTTCAGATATGGTATTCTGGCCTGGAATATGTGGAAAATATAAGCAATTTGGAAAATGTGCATGAAAAAAACATTCAAAAGTCTAAGGAGATTAAGACACCACTTTAATTGTCTCAAGTGTTGCGTTGAAAGTTTAAATTAATATATTTCAAATAACTGTCTCACGCTGCAACTATCAGATATGATTATACAAGAGTGACGTAATTAAGAGTAAATATTAGATTGTATTTGATCCGATTTACATTATTTTCCGATTTATGAATACAATACACTATTATTTCGCATTAAAAAACTTTTTTCCAGCTATCAATTTTGTTTTCATGCGATGATTTAATTGAACACGATTTTATCACTGATTCGTAAAATGTATGATTTATGGTATACCAGTTGGATGACAAAGTCTGCCCTACAATTTTTTTATTCGAAAGAAAATCAAGCTGATGCTAATGCACTATCAGAATATTGTATTGTAGAAATAGAAAATCCAGGATCAAATTTAATCTTATTTCCATATTGCTGATATACTTTGAAATCTCCCACTTCACTTTGCTGAGATTCTTGGATATAAAAGTTGTTGAACAACAAAAAAATTCATGTATCTTTAAAGATCACCTACGAGATAAATCTAACATTAAAGTTAGATAAACAAAACAGCAATATATTCATAGACAGATTCATGAACGCCCATGTGAAGTTGAGTAACATTCAAGCAGCCACTTCACTCGTGATTTATTCTATCACGACTCAGCGGATTATTGTCCATTTGTTCTAAATAGTTCAAGTAACTCCACCTCGATAGCGTTGCAATCTAGAGATTAAGTGTAGGTGATTTTCGTCAAGGTTGACTGTGATTGTTTTCATTTTGCTAGATTTATAATGGGTACGACTACTTGTCATTTATTAAACTATATCCTGTTAATTATTTTCACTTTTAGAAGGACGCGATAGGAAATCTTAGATCTAAGTTGAAAATCTAGAGATCATGATTTCTCAACAACAATTGTTGCCTTCGCTACAATTTTGTGATAGTTCTAATAATAGTGTTTATTATTGCAAGTTGTTAACCAATTCTTGACATCAATATAAATCCCAGATAATGCTTGAGTTATATTTTGGTTTGTATTAGTTTAATTATTAGAAATCTCCTGTCCACTTCAATTTGTACGATTGACTTTTTCGTTATCTCTAACAAGGCCATTGTAATATTTGACCGCAATTTCAAAGATATTTAGTAGAGCAAATGTTGTTATGAACGCCCATTAGACCTTATACGTGATGTCAGTAGAAATAAAGCGAATAAATCCAATTGACTTTTTACGGGGCATGTTTAACAGATCATTAGTAGATGTATCGTTCTGTCATTCCACTTAACTAGTTATTATACTTTAATTTACTATCCAATTCACCATATTTATCGAATGATTGAAGGGATAATTAATTTCTTGTCCAAGATACCAAGATAAATGAATGAAGACCATCTACCAGGTGATACGAATGTTGTTGTGTGGAAGGAGGATTTGTCAATTTTCCGGAAAATTATTTGGCTTTTGCCTTATTTATCTGATATTCCACCTAAAATTGTATATGATTTTTAAGTGATATCCATGCGTCGATTTTTACAAATGAAATGAGAAAAGATTTTGGTGAAAACTCTAAGCAAAACACAAAGATAATCATGAGTAATGATGTTTGCAATTGATATATCATTGAATGGCCACAAAACTTGGCACAAATCGATATTTTTGAAAAAGATTGATGAAATTTCAAATGATCAAATCTTCAAATCAGATTTACATGCTCACCGACCCACGGCTTCAAGGAAGTTTGATTTTATGTTGCTATCTAGATGTGACTAGACTCTATCATCATTGAATCAACTGATAATAGATTCCCAACAAAGATTATGAGGTTTTTTTTTTGACTTGCTCATTACCAAAACTAAATTTGAAATATTCAAAGCATTTTTTGTTGAAATATGTCGAAAGTTTTTTTCTAATATATACCAGTTTAAGTTCTAGCCACGCCAGATTCGAAACGTGATAAAAGTAGAAAAAATTCAAACAAGTTGCTTTTGAAACTGAGGAAACACAATACCACATCATATTTCACATTTGTCCTGGTTGTATTAATACATTCTGATAGCAATCCAGTTACCCAAGCCACAGCATAGTTCAGCCCAGTTTACGTACATGTTTAATATTTCTTACTTTCACTGTTCTGATTCAAGGCAAAAAGCAATGAGTTGCTTTTCGGACAAATAGAAATGTTTTAGTTTCAAAAGAAATTGAAGGCCGTTTCTGATTACTTTGTATATCACTGATTCAGATGACGTATGACGTATTGTATAATAAATAAGAAATCTACTCCTGCTGGGAAGAGATTTTACAATATGTTTTGTAAATGATACGTGAGAACTCACTTGAATAAGTGCAAATTCATGCTTCTTTCCATCTTACGTTATGGTGGCTATCAATTTCTATTTCAATGCATCCATTATGCTCTATGCTCCATAATTAATGCCTTTTTGATTGCTAATGATAACTTGAGTGTTGCCTCACACCTCACAGATAGGAACCTCTGTGAAATGGTATCATTGTATACCATCAGAAAAGTTTGACCTATTGAAATATCTTGAGTCCTAATCTTTCGAATAAATACAGAAAAAAAGTTTGAAATATCGTAGATAAAAGTGAAAATACAGATGTTGGAATTTGTCTGAGAAATTCTGTTACATTATTACTATTAAAACAAAATTAAGACACGGTCTGCAGAGCATTTGTCTCATGTCGTAACAACCACAAGTTCTCGACAAACAAGATGGAAATTTTGTAGTTACTTTCGCATAATGTGCGTACATAACCTAGCCGTAAGGAAGCACTACAGAATTGATTTTGAAGTTAACTTCACCTGTTTAGCCAGTTACTTGAGTATATCTGGTTTTTAATTGTTCGATAGTAATTCAATTCAAGTAGCAGGAGTTTGAAATGAATGTTGTTGGATATGGAAGCTTGTCTAGGTGTGGTATCTAGAAAAATATGTTCTTCTCTAATTATGCATGATACAGTTTCTCTATTTTGTGCAATATAGAAATAATTTTATTTCCTACAAATTCACAGCATATTTTTCCTCGGATATTTCTCTTGATAAATGAAAAATATAAATGAAATCTATTTTAAATAAAAAGAGTTGAAAATGTTGCAGCAATATCGAACTTGCAATCATATGATATGCGTTAAGTTGTGAAAACAGCAAACAAAACCAAGCAAAAAGTTAATTAACTGCTTTTTATAGTAGAATTAGTTCATTTGTAATCAGGAAATTATACGAGTTCTTTCTAACTTGTTGAAGGTGTTCGAGTGCAAGTATTCAAATTTTTTGTTTGGCTCACACATTCCAAACAAATTCACGGATAATAATTGATAGTGAGAAGGAACTACGCCGACATAAGTTCACTAATTCACACGAATTATTAAATGTAGATTTTTGATATTAATTATTTTAATGAATTAGAGGTCTGAAATATAGTTAGTTTTGTAACAACTATTGCAAGAATTTTGGCAATTTTGTGTGTCTCTGACACCAATCTTATTAACCTTTTTACTGAAATGCTGCTCTGATGGAGTGTATTCACGACTGCAAATGTTTTTTTAATAACGGTAACATTTCATTCATAAGTAAATGACAGAGAATATTATATGAACATCAAAATGTATGTAAATTGATACATGCGCTCATTTTCCTCAACATAATTAGATTATATATATACTTCCAGAAAAGAATTCAAGTGTATTGCAATTAATGCATTTGAAATATTCTATTGTTGTTGATGGATAGTGTGACGAAATCATTGCTTCTAATTCATTCCAAATACGTTCGATAAGTTGTCAACGTGCTTACATTAAGCTAAGAGAAAGCCTTTCTACTCATTGTTTTGGACAGTAAAAGTTAAATATTTCTTCCGATTCGTCGGATAGCATAATAGGAAATCAAACGTAACATTGGCAAAAGAAAAAGTTATGAATGAATTTATGCATTCAAATGACTACCATTCTTGCTAGATCTAGCTGATGTTCCGAATTCTTCCAAATTATTTAAAATATTCAAATGATTTGTACGGATGAGAGCTGTCACATTTGAATCTGAATATAAAATCATGCTTTCGAACATATATTTAAAGGTTAGCAGCTCTATATCTGCAGATTTCGAAATTCAGAGTTCGCGATATGATTACTGAATTCTCATGAGTAAAAGGGAAGCTAATGTGGATAAAAAAAGTCAGTTTTTACTTGTATGTTACTGCGATATCTTGTTTTTCTCCTTTTTGTATAATTGCTGGTGCCCTTTCAAAAATAATTGGAATGAATTAGGTTTCAGCTCAGAAAATTATGAAGATTCCTATTAATTGAGCCTATTGCCAATCTTTAATGGTATTATGAGTGATGGTTTCAAAACAGATACTAAGAAATATTCGTGAATCGCGATTATAGTATATGGGCGTTTTTTTCAATAGTAATTTCGAATACAGCTAATTTATGCGTAGCAGGAATTGATAGATATGTATTTTAGTGTTATGTAACGTAATCGATTCATATCTTTTTAATAAAAGTTGCTTTAGTGAAAGCATATGTTCCTTTTACTTCTCTTAATGAAATATAGTTGTAACTAATTAACTAGATCATTTCACGTCCAGCAAATCGAAGCAATAAAATTTAAAACAGTTATCATTATAACTAGTTCAATAAACGCTTTATATATATATATATATATATATATATATATATATATAAATATATATATATATATATATATATATATATATATATATATATATATATATATATATATATATATATATATATATATATATATATATATGTGTGTGTGTGTGTGTGTGTGTATATGAAACTAAATCTGAAATAAGGGAGCACTCAAAGAATAAATGCCATTTTGCTCAAGTAATCATTCAGGGTGACGGAAAACCGTATTACTTTCAACTTACTAAATATCCCGTTAAGTCGCATATTTTATTGCGCATGCGTTACCAGCCGACGTTGTCAGCTGGTGCGTATATACCAAAAACTTAGGAGTGAAAGTCCTGGGAGAAAGTGAACAAAATACATAATTTTTAACATTCTGAGCTGGTTCTAATTTAGATTTGGCAAACGCGCTTTGCGAGATCACGATTACGCGGATTATGAACTCGAACCCCGGTGGGATCAAACCTGTTACACAATCGCTTGTTGATGAATTATTTTCTCATTTGAGCTTCAGATTTAGTAGTGAAAATTCTCATTAAAAATTCATAGTTGATCTACATTTCTATAATCTAGCATTGCAATCACATTATGTTGCTAAAGATCCCGGATTTGAGCCTTGCTAGAGGATATCCTGCCCATAGTTTAATTAACCATTGCAATATATGGGTTTTTGGTTTTTCATTTTGTCTGCAATAATTTGTCGATAAATATATCAATAAATATTCCATCATCTGCTGCCAACAGTATCTGTATTTGTTCGATTGGCCAATTCACATAGTTCCAGAGATTTGTGGCAAATTACTTAGAGCCGATTTTTTTTTACAAATGTTCTGTGATTAAAGCAGGTTGATTGTAATGAGATTTGAAAGTCCCTATATTTCGTCGTCACTTTTACTTCCCCATAAGATTGAATATTATTTCAGTAATAATTTTCATTCAACATCTCGAAGATTATAAGTAATAAATCATTTGTTGCATGAACAATGAAGTTATTAAGATCTTATTGAATTTACTTTACTCACTGTGAAATAAAATTGTTCTCATCCATTCAGAGTGAAAAAAAACTTCACCGTTGTTTACAATATTGAAATTGAGTAATGAGTTATATAAGACTCGAATTACCCATGCAAAAGTAACAAACCAGTTCACAAGTAACTCTTATGATGTAAGTACTTTGCACAAATTGAGTTCTTAAAAAGAGATTCTCAGCGGGTATTGAGGATGAGATCATCTCACTGTTTACGTTTGAGATTAACCGTAATATTTGTAGGTTTTTTCAGACAAGGTTAACAAGCATGTGTTTAGTTTTATAGCTCTTGATGATAGTGTTTTTTTACTGACTTAGAATATTTATACAGGAATAGATTTTAACACTAAAACATGTTGTACAATAGTGATGGTTGGAATGAACTAAATTGGATATTAACTGTTTGATTTTTGCGTCTGCCCGACGCTGTTTTTAGAATAGTGAATTATGCCATGAGCGTATGATAAAGGCTTTTCTGACTGAAGAACCAAAGATAAATATATTGAACATTCGACTGGATAAACTCCATTTCACACGAGCAAAATTAAAATAATATACTTTATCTAAAACTATTCTTTATTTGAAATGTATTCAGAAGCTCTTCAAATTTTGCACTTCAAAATGACATTACATTAAAAAGAATATAAGGCGGTTATGATTCAGTTCATCTTCAAGTTCTTGAATATAAATCTGCCTATTAGATTAACAATACTCAATTCCATAGATAAAACAATAAATTGTGAGGAAAAATGGTTTCAACGTAGAAGCTAAATTCTACGGTTGATAACATAACTATTATGAGAATCAGGATTTCTTATAAAAATACAGGCAATAATGTAATGCTAAAATAAATAACGATTCAAGAGATGAAAGATCCGATAAATTTTAGGAATGGTCCTTCGAGAAAAAACTTGAGTAACATAAGTAATAACTAAAGAATAAAACAAGAACAAGAATTTTCTGTCAGCAAGTTGTAACGTCATGTAACTATATCAAAACACTTGTGAATAAATGTGATTACGGCTCTATGACAAAAATCAAAGTTAATATAGAATCTGGGTGAATCAAGACCAGATTTATCTGGCCATAAATTAATTTTCTTTAATTTGTGTAAAATTTGCCAAACGATTCACGAGATTGAAATTTTTCTGGGATATTTGATAAACACAGTTGAAAAATTCAAATTAATATACACCATGATAATTTGTTTGTTGTACTTGAACAGAATACTAATTCAGCTTTCCATTGTAGTTTCAGCTTTCTGATAATTACATGTTCAAATTTTGGTTTCCATTTCAAAGCAGTCAATGAATAAAATTTCAATTCTGTCAGAACAATTGTATTCTCTTTTATCTATATCAGAATGAGTTGAAAATATGTACATAAATATAATTACAAAATAACGATTTCACAATTTAGGAGACGCCTTCAATGGATTTAAGTAATTACTTGACTTATTCCAAATATAAATATTCCTCTAAATGTGTTTGTACGCCCATAAAAATAAATTACAATGCATTAAAATGATAGAAAAGACAGACATGGAATTTTTCCAACTTCGAAAATCAATTACTGCCAATAAATTAGTAGGTACAAATAGAATTTCTTTGATGTGCTTCTCATTGTTATTCCAACATAAATAACTCACTGTCAGACGAAACTGATATTTTGACTTGACATATATAGTATGACATAATAACCTTTGGAAATGTGAAACTGTTTCTGCGATTTGATTCGTGATAATTTTACTGTAACTTGAATTTCATCCAATAACTTCATTTCAAAATGTTTTGAATATTGCAAAATGTGGATCATCAAGAATTCGACCTTTTAAATTTTAAATTCTGAACTCGTTTTGAGCTTGTTTAATAAGATGATACAGATATTATTAATATTATGAAAATTCAGATCATCTTGAGCAATTATGTAACCTCAAATCTTATTTTCTATGAGAAGAATTTCATTTAATATGTGTCAGTCAATTGAAATATCAAGTTTTCTTTTTTTTTGTCCCATTTAAGTGCAATTTAAACTAACTTCTGATGAAAATTTTTTTTTGTCTAGAATTCTGGAAGTGTCTTGTGATTTTTATATTGGAAGTCCCCGATCTTATAGTGTGCGTCAACTTTCAAAACGCGGTTAGGTTCATGACAGCTTTTGGTTCTTCATTTGTATCTCTTAAACTGTTGGTGGAGAACGAAATATTTTACAAGTTTATAGCTTCATATTTTTTTCTCCAGCTCTGACTATTTAAGAGATATTTGTTGGTCAATGTCAACTTTTATCTGAAAATTGTTTCTACTCTCTTTTCTGGTGAATATTGTCTCCAGGCACCTAAAATATTGAAATAATAAACTATAGAATTTTTATAGTATCCAACATTTCATATCAAATGATTTAGAAGTTGCAGCCATTTACAAAACAGAATGATGCTGATAGGTAAATGATCCAAGAAGAGCTTTGCACCTAAGTGTTAAAACATATGGATATTATACTTTCAATACATTTCTTAGAATTGGTAATTCGCGATTAATTTCAAGGTTATTCCTCAACTTTTTCTTTAATAATTATTTGTAATTCACTTGTTTTGCAAGGCTGTTAAACTAACATGTAATGCATACAGTTTTTGCGAATGGAATGTTTTGCTCTAAATTATAAACTAAAAAAGAATACCTTCATATGCCTTTTCAATTCATTCTTGTATTGTATCTATTATTTTATTGCGATCTACATAAAAAGCGTATTTGTATATAAATTCTAAAAAAAAGCTCAGACCACGTTTGTACGTGACTTATGCAAAAATAAATCGCGGGTGTTGAGTTATGTAAACACGGTAAATGTTATATTTGAAAGCGAATGCTACAGTTTACATCTAACTTCCGACAAGTTTGTAACGTAATAATTGGAGTATTGATAAAAACATTTTAGTAATGTTTTATGCGATCGACCATTTTGCGATTAAATTGCTTCTTGAAGTGACAATAAGACCGTGCATTCGAGTTTTTTTTTTTTTATTCCTGAAAGAAATATCGATCACTTTTCATCCCAAAACCCTATGAGCATGTAGTTATTAAATATTTTCTCACCAGTCACTACTATAAAAAGCTATGCTAATTTGACAACTTTGTAAAATGGAATTCGTTGCACTTCACGAATCGTAATGATGATAATGTTCATATTACAAACAGTGATACGTATGATTTTTTGATTAAATAATATTAATTGGGCAAAAAAAATGCGGAAAATTGATTTAACACATAGAAATTTACATAATCTTCATTTGTATCAGTATCTTTATTTTATGTACAAAAAAAAAACATTCAGTAATACTGGGTATCAGTTTTAGAAATAGGTGTCAAATCATTCAATCATAGTATGTTTCTATAAAATATTGCCCAATATACTGACACAAATGACTGTATTTTTTGTTTCAGTATTTTCAAAAAAGGATAAATCAAAATTCGCAATACGTGTCATTAATTCAATTGATTGTTAGCTGTCTTTCAAATAATTTACTTCGTATTGCAAAACACGAATATAGCTGAACTTTCTTTATTCCGATTGTACAAGTAATTGAACACTATTTCAGCTTGGGGCTATCTATGGAATTGTGAATTAATGATACTGACATTGGTCCAATTTGAATGGTATATCTTGAGATCATGCTTTGTTGTAATTAATTGTTGAATAAGATATGCTGGAACGATTCTAAAATATATAACGCAAAATTCAAAAATTTTTTCCTCTACAAGAATGTTGGTTGATCAATCCAGAAGAAATATTAATGAGCAAATTTAGTACAGTCTATATAAAAAAGTTATCATATTCCTAATTACAACAAACTTTATTCAAAGATATTTGTAATCTCTCTTATGTTTATAACGTTACTCATTATTCTGATATTTCATGAAATATCAAAGGAACTGCTATGCAACCCAGTTGATTCCACTATAATTTGATGAAAGGGGCTATAAATCCACAGAATATGAACAATACAATTCCGATGTTATATTATTATCATTTATTCACATCGAAAACTACATTCCTGTGATTCTCTTCTTGAGTATTTTGTAATTGGTACTGAAGAGAAAACTAAGTATCGTCCATTTGTATGATAAAATTGGTATTTGGAATATTCTCTTCTCATGTTCCAATGATCTCAACGAATTCTATTGACTCTCCCAACTATAATAGGTAGTATTTATTATTATAGTGAAAAACATATATAAGAAATATTTTTCAGTTATTGTGAATTATGTAGAATAGTGTTGGCCTTATTACGTCTGAAAAAAGAACACCTCAGTTTGTTAGCTACATTACATTTGAAAGCGTGCCACAAAATTTATCCAGGATATTCCGGTACGTTGATGTAGTTGTTTTCTTTCAACTTTGATTGTTATTCAAATTTAAATTCCTGACATATCCGTTTAATATTGAATTGGATGCTCCCGTATTGTGTGTAATCGAAACTCAAAATTACTTCTTTGGAACACGGTATACGTGTCAGACCGAAAAAAAAAGAGGATGTAGCCTTACTGTTGAAGTGATAATACCCAGATAAGTTCTCACATATACGGTCCTGAATCCAAATAGTACAGATTTTACAGTTTTCATTGATGTGACACAATTCCAATATTACTGAAGACATATTTGATCTAGAACTGAAATATTGGGCCAGAGACTTGAATGCATCGAGCATATGAGCAATAAAAAGAAAATTGAATAATTGGGACAAGGTTGAATATATTATAAGATGCACACATTTTGAAATTTCAAATGAAAAATTCAAACCTCTATTCTTCATTCATTCTATTCTCGAGGTATTTGATCACTCACCATGCTGGTTTCAACTACTAAATTTCAATGTAAGATTTGAGTGAAGTGCGTAAGTCACACTTATAGTTTTTTTTTTACTTAGTATTGGGGGGACCTATAGTCATGACTTCTTGGACGTCCCAAGACTCGCGCTTGATTGAAAAAAACATTGCAGAATTTTAATGAGAAATTAAAAGCTACTGTTTCATTACTTAATTTACTTTTTGCAATATGAGTGTGAGGTAACCTAATATTCTGACAGGTCTTAATTGAAAGCGATTATAGCTGTCAATTCAGCTATACCGTAGGGCACCTCGACCAGTTTGTTGACAATCAGATCTGTAACGAATAAATTGTTGAATGCTGTCGCTTTCGTTACTGAAAGTGAAAGTACTCAGTGAACAACGAACGACCTCGGCCAATGTCGTAGCGATCGCGTAATTTTGTTGTTCTGTACTCCCCCGTTATGAGTTTGGAATGTTCCAATTTGAAGAATACTTTTGTCCGACTTTTGCGACCGAATCGATTATCCATTCGTCATCGACTTGATGTGATACACCAAATTCCAATTTCATCATTCAAGGTGAGAAAATTGAGTAATAGAAAATTTATATTCTCTTTTATAATATATGAATGTGAGGAAACTGGAATTGATGATTTTATCCGCAAATAGAACTCCTTTGGCGACATTTTGTGATCTATCACAGTAATAGAAGTAACTATTGTATTTCATATTTGAATTGAGTAGGAATGAACTATAATGATACAATGAAGTACCATTATCATTTACTTTCTAATGTACAATATTGGAATACTCACAAAAAACTTCCACACTAAAATAATCAGATCATAATTCGAATTATTGCGTACATGCTCTATATTATTGTATTGAAACAATCTTGTGGTAATATTGAATAGAAAGTATTATATATTGAAAATAAATTAACGCCCATTCAAAAATTTTATTCAAGTGAGATTTCCTTGAGATATTATTACGGTAAAATGAATTTATGGTCCAGCTGGCAATAATGTACATATAATATATAACATAGTGCAGTTATGCAAGATATATGATCACAAAACATCGTTTCTGGGCGATATGAAATATATAATAATAAAATAAAGACAAATTGTATTATAATTGTTGATATATTGCAATTTCACATTCGTATGTGACAGACTTAATGTAAAGACATTTATGAACAGGAGAATTAGCACATCGAATTAATATGAGCAATCCGTGAGTATCTACATTTCAGATACTATTTAATATAATTCTACAAAATTTGATATGCTCATTTCAACTGAAATTTTTTTAAACCAAAAGTTCATCCGGTTTGTCCGGAAATTGGCTTCAACTTTCTTATTTCAAATGGAATGCTCTATTTATCATTCTACCATTGAATTCAGCGGAAAATTTTGCATATGAGACAATGAAAAAATTTTGCTACTGCATATTCGGCGTGATTAAATTTTTTTGATTTTTTTATTTGAATTCCAGCACATCTTTAAAACGCTGTATCTAGGAAACCAGCTCTATTCTTATAATATAAAAACAGCATTTTATAGGGAGGACTTAAGCCTATTATTATGGAGAATAATTATTTGATTATCCATGGAATGTGACGGGTATGCTATGCCAAAGCTACAGTTGACAAACATAATAAAAGTCTATTTTTTTTCAAATTTAATCCTATCAACTTTTAGTATAGGACATGAAGTATCCCAATTTTTTATCGTTGAGTGCAATTATGTAATAAAGAGAAAAGATACTCCATTTAAAAAATAGACTTGTTTGATGTTTGTCAACTGTAGCTTTGGCGTAGCGTACTCGTCACATTTTTATGAATTTACTATATTATAGCCTTAAGTCTTCCTTATAGAATGATGTTTTCATATCATGACGATTCAAACTTGTTCCTGAGCGTTTCGAATGTGTGCCAGATTTCTGACAAAAAATCCAAAAAAATTGTTTTCATTGTTTCATATGTAAAATTTTTCGCTGAATTAAATGAAGAATAAAATATAGGGTATTTTATTTAGAATGAGAAAGGATCAAACAGGATGTGCTACTGGTTGAAAAATATTTCAGTTGAAATTAGCGTACTGGAAAACCCATAGTTACAAAATTTTGTAGTTTTGTATCGAATAGTATTCAAAATATAAATGTGGGATACCTACATATATATATATATATATATATATATATATATATATATATATATATATATATATATATATATATATATATATATATATATATATATATATATATATATATATATATATATATATATATATATTCATGATTCATGATTAGTACACCAAATGCTATATACCATTAAAGTTTGTTACATAGGTATAGTAACACCCTGTATATATTTATAATATGATGATTCCTTGAATAATGTATTGAATCATATATTTTTAGAATCTACGGTCTGGTGACAAATTATATTATTGAATAATTGAATTAATTCATGAAATTCTCATCCAATATTATGTAATGCACAATTCAATCGAGTTTGATATTTTAATGCTGTAGTCTTACTTGTGTTGCTTGAGATATGTGGTTAATATATTATGTGGAGTGGCAGTGACTTTGAAAATTTTATTAGTGCATGCAGAATGAGTTCACAGGAAATAGGTGGGTACATGGTGTCAATAAATTTACAGCACTAAACATTATCAAAAAAATTAGGAATATAACAAAAACCAGTGCTCCTAATTTTGACTAGTTTTCGAGATATTCAAAAGTTGAATATCAAAAACCTTTGGTGTAAAGCAGATTATTAGAATTGACTGTATAAAGTGGAATTTTATTTGGTACATGATAACATGGAAATATAAATAATACGAAAACTCGTATCAAACTTTTTTATTTTATTTGAGGATTATGATATGCTAGGTTATCAAAAATAAGCGCAAATGTACAATAGAGTGAGAATGGAAGACATCATTATTCAGAGTAGTATATATCAAGTAATTCGAAAAATTATCGGAATCAAATTATACAATATTAATCTGGTGACTCTTATTATTTGCTAAGGTAAACTACTTCAGGAGAAAGTGATCGTATAGTGTTTTATATTTATCTACCTGCAGATATTTTATGCAGCTTTTTTCTATATTTTTTTATCTACATCGTTCAGAAGAGATTTCAATTTATATAAAAATATAAAATAACTAGAAAGTTTAGACATAAAATATGATTCTTTCTTCAGATAGAATGTGGACTCAGAAACACAAATGGTATCAATTTGTCTTTTTGTGCAACAAAAGTAAATGTGATAATCGACAATCAAATCGTAAATTTTAAAATTATATCGTTCAAAATTTAATGTGTATTACGTTCTGATATAAACAAATGAATCAAGATTTTATCGACTTGACCGATTTAAGAAATTAATATCCAGTTAAAGCTCGGCTTACGCTTTGTTCGCGATATGAGAACCATTAAATTTAGAAGTGACCGTAGGACAAGTTCCTTAGAGACTTTAATACCTATTTATTAAAAAATGATAAATGGTGAAGGACAATACAATGTTTTGATGAGCTATCATATAAAATAAAATATTTAACACATTCTACAATAGAAAATGTATGGTTTATTTGCGGCCTCTGGCTGTCGTTAACTCAAGTTTCATTTTATTATTACTGCTAATGCTTACCTCAGTGTTTAGATTGTGCATAGTTTCTGCACTCAGCATTCACAAGATTTGACCTTTTGCAATAATTGCGGGTCACCAAAGTTACTAGCTTAGCTGTGAGGTTAAAAGTTGTGAAAACTTTTCCCAGCGGTTCCCAAAGAGTTCGCCTATTATGTAATTTTATAATGCTAATGTTATATAAAGAATATGAATGCTACAGGGATCATTATGGTTTATACAATTATAAGTTTTTTGGATAGAGCGAAATTGATTCAGAAATATATACTTTGACGTAAAAATTTTGTTGGAAATCATGTCTCAAACTTTTGAAAACAATTTATTAGAGACCTCACTTATTCGTTCTCATTCCTAGATATTGAAGATAATTATCATAACGATATATTTAGAAAAATGATTTCCGGAAAGTCACGATATTTGGATGTAGACAAGTGTACTATTCTTTTATGTTTATGCACAATTTTTTTTTAAGAGATGACCACAAAAGTAATGTCAGGAGTATTTTGGATACGTATATTCCACTTTAAAGATTGGTTCTCATTGTGGTAATTTTTAAATGATGACTATAGAAAATTTTGACATTTGCTGATAAAAGATTGACCCGTCTTCACTTCGTCAAACATAATATTGCAATATTGTTTGAATACAAGTATATTTATTTCTAACATACTTAGAGACATCAAAAGCATTTTAGAAACTTAAACGTTCCATTTTTCTATTTGTGCAATTACGATTATAATTGCTCAATTTGTGAAACTATTTACTTCATAGAATGACCTCAGTATATTTGAAAATGTGTCATTTGAACATAGATTTGACTTTTTGTCCCAATGATGAAATAAAATTATAGATCTTATTATTCGAGCAACAAGACTCCTTTATTCAATCGAATGTTGTTCATTTTGATGTTGAATGACCTTGTTTTGTGTATTTATGTCGGTTAAAGAGAATTGGGAGACAGTGGAAATGGAAATCGATTGAAAAATTATATGGTTGCTCGATAATTTACAAAAAGAAAGCTGTAACCTAAGCAATGTTTCATATTTGCTTATAATGCAATGAAATTCATTCACGTAGGCTCTGCATATGTTTGACATATAAACACACTACCCATAGAGTTAGGATGCCAGCTTCTGTAAAACTTTTCATTACCTAACGAAAGTCCGAAAATTTACAATTACACGTATTGAATTTTTTTTTGAGGATACAAATAAACTTACAAATAAATTTTTAAATAGGGCATGAAAGAGTTTGAATTAATGTTTTTACCTAATGTTTACGTAACAAAACGGCGAAAGAAGTAATTAGATTGGTTCAGTGATTTTAAAATAATCCGGAAATAATTGACAAACAGATTATAATAGAATGACATTAATACTGCATAGAGTATAGAATAATTCTTGCTTATTTTCAGGAGTAGTGTGATATATATGTATGCATGTATTTTATATAGATTAAGATGCTTCGAATCATTTCATTGCCATAAATTATCAGTTAAAAGATTTAACATTGATTTTCTCTTGTTACAGAATGTCATGGACTTCCATTGGATTATGTGATGTGAGTAATCTTTTATTATTCAATTTTCTTATGAGAAATATCGATATATTCTTCTGACACTTATGTTTCTCTCACAATGATGATGTATGTATGCAAAAATGAGGAAATTTGTAGTTTATATTTTTGTATGAAAATTTGAATATTAGTATAATAACATCACTGCATTAAAGGGTTGAAAAGAGTGTATTCAATCTCTAATAATGTCAGTATTATAATTAAAATTGAATTAACGAAACCTATTATTTCTCAAGTGTACAAAAAACGCCTCACAAATGTTTTTATTAAATCTTTTTGTTATGAACACGCGGTCAGCTTATACGAACAAAAAAATCACCTTGAATCTCAATTTTGTCATTCGCCTTTCAATAGTAAGGAACAATGATTGAGAATTATTCACACCATTTGTGCTTCAAACTCTGTTATCTGGAAAGCATCCGTTAGAAGGTAGAATAGGAAGACGATCAGTATTTATTTAGAATCAATTCCCTATAGACAATAACGAATGCATCTCGTTTTGTAGGAAGTTACAAAGGCTAAGATAGCGATCACATACTGTTGTTGCATTATTTCAAGGAGTGGCAAATGTTTATTTACTACCCTGCCTACGATAACTGGCAAGCTATTTATTATCAACTCTTTTTTAAATTGCTTACCTACAGCAGAACAGTTCCATAACTGATTTTGTGTTGGTATTCTTAGTGTGGACAAAAGTTGCAAAAGTATACTTTATCTAATATTAATCAGGTAGTTTTGTGTTGAATGAATATATGATCCATGAATTCAAACGTATGCAAGTGGTTAATAGTGAATAGAAGACCACATTATTTTTGTGAGCACTTAAACCGAAAATGAAGAACTCATTGTATTAGACATCTCCAATACAATCGTTGAAGTTGATCAACTGAGTAGATCTTCTCTATTTTATTCCATGTTCATGCACTTATTGTGGAGCGCCTCTGAATAAAGTTTCATTCCAGATCTCCATTAGGAGATAATATTAGATTCCGATTTCGATATTATATTCTAAGCTTCATTGAAGTTATTATCGATTCAAATGGGATAAAAGCTATTTCACTTGTCAAATTGTTATTTGCTTTCTCGGATGATACATTTCTCAGCAAGGTGAAGATTTCTTCCAAATATCTGCTCTTCATCTCTTGATCGTCAAATCAACTCATGAGTTATAGTATTCCAAATATGCTCCAATAGTTTAACAATTTCCCGGCTCATCTTTATTATCTGTACCATTGATTGTCAATATTTTCGTATGGGTATGAGTTCATAAATATTGCTTGATATCCAAAGGATTTGCAATAAGAAATTTTCGGAAAATCCGAACAATGATTCATCGTAATGCAGTTAATCACGTTCATATAAATTTTGAGGAAAGTTGAGAAGTTCTCGTATTAAATGTGTGAATTTTCGCAACAAGAATAACTGAAGATATGTATGAGAACAAGACTTTAATTATATGTTGAAATTGATCTATTTAGTTATAATAACCATTTATATTCAGTTTATTGTGACATAAGATCAGATTACATAATTTTTTCTCGAGATCTCAATGAAATTCGCGTGCAACTTGTGTTGTTTTTAATTAATCGTGAAGAGCAATTTCACTTGAATGGTCAGTCTTCAAATCTTCATGAAATACCTATTCATAATTTTCAAAGGTTCCTTTTTTTCTAGATCTTTTAGCGTCTGTTCGTAGCATGAGGATGATAAATTCCAATAATATTTTCTTGTGATCTTCTCAATTCATTGAAAATTGTGCTGACTTTTCCCTTGAATTTTCTTTGATAGCATTTGCCAAGTTTCTAAATTAGCTTGGAAATTTCAATCAAGATTCTCATTTAGTCTCATCATAGTGTGATTGCGTGGAATCAAATCAATATAACTAATTCCACACATCCTCTCATGTAACGGATAGGAAAATCGTAAATTCACATATAGAGGAAACATGCTCCAAGAGAACAATTAGTTTTTTTGTATGTATGAGAAACTTTTATATTTTGAACAAGGCAATGAGTAGCATCCGAAACATTCATTTCTTATTTTGTTGCAGTTAGATTTATAGTTTGTATCAGTAACCTAATTCGAGAGGCTAGTATTAAGCAGAGAAAATCTAAAAGTGAAGTGGCAGTAAATATGTTTTATTTTTGTTGAAACTCAGATTCCAAGCTGTACTTTTACTTGGTACAGTTTTTACTTTCTATGTTGGTAACTGTCATGTTAATTGATATAATACTGTACCAATCATACCTTACCAAACAGCAATTAGTAAGAGGGTGATATTAAAACAATTACCACAAACAATTGCTCATAGAGCTGTTGTCTGTATATGCCAAGGCTAAAAGTCCACAAAATTAATATTAACTATCAAAGCGATTGCAATTGTTATAATTTATTTTACGATTTGTTGTCGTGGGAACAAAACAATAGGGTTTCCTTGTTTCTAATTCCGTTCTAAGTTGGTTTTTTGTACCTCAAGGTCATTAGATTCAATGTAGAGCATAAAAAGAAAAAGTTACCAACGCCTTCCCATGTCCTGGAAGCCCACAACAAAGCGCATGTCCGGATTTGTCCATGACATTTAAGAAGGATGGTGCTACTGGCTGGGATAGGTGAATTAACTTTTTGCGAGTTATATAATTGTCAGATATGGAGCAATTTAAATAATCTATTACAACACTCAGCAACAAATATTATCAAGAATTGGATGACATTTACATAAAAAGGTACAAGCTATGTTTGAAACAATTCCGTGTTTTGTCTAAGCATTATAATTAGCACTTTTCAAAGGAAATACTTATTGTAAATACTTCCTAATCGACTTCCCAAGCTGTACATTAAGATTAGTACTATCGGAACGATAATTACTGATCTAGAGTTAGAATTAATAATACTAGAACCATTTCTTTTAGCTTCTTATGTTAAACAATTTTCTGAGACTTGATACATGCTATTAATTTGAAATTTGGAAGCTTTGGTGGATCAAAATATTTCACAAGATTTGAATATCGATACCAATATCACGAATAATGTCTTCCTTATGACATAAAAAAATTATAAGACCTATTCCACGCCTCCACACAATCATTTTGCTTATATAGGTACTACAAAACGTCATACCATCGAATATTTGTAATATGCTATAAGAAGATGCGTGTCACGTCAGACGGATTCATATCTGGAGCTGACAGAAAATTAATGAGTAGTTAGTGCTAGGTTTGTGCTCGAATCCCAATGTTTGTGCTATCAATTTACGCCTGTGATTATCAATCAATATAACGGAACTAACGTGACTTTAGGTCTTATTATTAAGCACAATCAAATAACCGATAAGCAACACAATCCTAGCACCAAGTGCTTGTACTATGATTGATGAAATATTGTAATATTTAGTCACTCTTAGTACTACATGAATTAATAACTCAAACTCCAGGTATAGGCTCATCTAACGTGTCACACATTTTAGAAAGCATTAGTTGATTGATGATGCTAAAAATGCTTTAGCATTTGGAAAGAATTTGATATCATTTGAAGGTGAATAGAGTCATGAGCTTATTGAAATTATAGGTTCAGCTTCACAAAAGAGACAATCATCAGTGAAGATTGGTTTTTGCTTTGGTTTCTGACGAAATCCTGCAGCCTATTTTCTGTATCGAGAATTTCTTCTGAGTTTTCATCATGAAAATCATTAAAATAACAGAAAAATATATAATTTTTTGTTTGTTCGACAGGCGCTATTTTTTAAATTAGAAAACTGGATTATAAGAGAAGTAGTTCTATCAAATTCACTTTCAAGTATTGCTCAAATTATTAACTTCCTTTTCTTCGTCCCAAATTCTCCTCAAAGTCTCCATCCGAAAGTAAGTTCGAAAGCGAGAACGAGGAAAAATACTTCACGAAAAGAACTCGAACTAGTTACTAATAGTAACTTTCGCGGGCATCTAGTGCTTAATTTGTTCGAGAGAGTGCTTCTCTGTTGTCATCAGCAGACTACCAGCTGATGCAGATGACCATGGATTTCCTAGAAACCTCATTCGAAACTCTATTTTCCGTATCTCTGTTTATAAACAACAACTGTTGCGCTCGATGAGTTATAGTCATTACCTGACTGGTAAGGTGAATCCGTTATCATATTCAATTGAAAAGTTTTATAGCGTTCCATCATTTTCTTTGTTTGTCAGATAATTGAGAGTGTATATGGATATTTAGGTCGAATAGTCCTGGGAGCTTTTAAACTGCACAATATTTACTATGTATAGTGTCCAGTGTAAATTAAATTTTATATGTATTCAAAGAGGTGTAATTCAGTGGGTGGTATTCATAAGATCACTTATAACTTGAAAAAAATGATTATTTGAGGAATCTTCTACTCCACAATAATTAAAGGTATTCCAGCCGAAACTTACAACCCACTGTATCCTTAGAAAGTATTTTTTGTTTGAATTTGGGGTTGAAGATAGAAAACTCCAGTTCTTCGAGGTTCATACCCTTTGTTCTTGCTTTTTATTACGTAACATTTTGAAACATTAAGATTCCATTGATCATGCTGCTGAGTTGATATAAAAACAATAGAAATGGGATCTTAGTTGTTCTTTTCCGGAAACTTCATTGAAGATAAGGAAAGTTGATATTTGTAACAAAACAAGTATGACTTTATTTGGAAATAAGCACACTGTAGAGTGTCTAGATGTGTCATGTTTTGATACTTTCGCAGCGTTATTTCTATGTGTATGTAGGAAAATATTGTTTATATTCACTTTTGGAATGATAAATCTGGAACTATTGTATACAAATAAAAAAAAAGTTCACGGCTCAAGTATTGCTCAATTAGAACATCAATAATGAGAACAATAAATTTCAAATCGGATTATTCATAGTATTAACTTGCTAATTATATTGCGGAAAATTGAATAAATGCATGCAATAATCGAATTGAACCCACGTATATATTCAACATCATTTGTTTAGGTGGAAATGAATAGTAATCAATTCCAGGATTCAATTTGCAAAAGCTGAGCTTACTCTTCGAATACGTGCAGAACTAACTGTTTCAGCAGATTTTGAAGAATGAATTACATTCTGACGTCATTACTCACGAAACCGTTTCTTCAGTCGTGCGCACTGTTCTGTGTTCGTGTGTATTGTGAATGTATGCGTTGCGAAACATGCTCTAGTTTACACCCTAATGATTTTGTACGCTACTGATGAACAAATGGAAATCGAAAAATAAATTTTATATTCTAGCAAGGCAGTGTACACGTGCCTTGAATGTACAATACATATACACTGCACTTGATATTTAATATCACCAAATAGAAAAAAATATTGAACATCCTAGTCTCTAAAATGCTGAAGATCATTCTGAGAATAAATTCAAAGTTATAACTCCAAATTTTATTGATATGTACCTGTAGTCTAATATTTTTTTCAAATTTGGAAATGAACTGCTTATATTACTGAAAATCCGGTCATGTTGTGAAATCTATATAAAGCTATTTGTAATTATTTTCTTATGAATTATGAATATACAAAACAACAATCTTCACGTTAAACTGATGCAGATTTCAATGTTGTGATCAAAAATATGAGTGTGGCAGAGGTACTCACCGATCGATCCCAGCAGCAGTGAAGCACAGAAAACTAGATTCCAGACGGCCATAATGCGGTGAATATAAACTCTGCACCACTAAATCAATCAACACTATCGAATGTTCAGCGCAAAAACATCCGAAAATGTATATCACGCGAAGTAGGAGCTAATGGTAATTTCCTAAACACTTCTCCATGTAAAAGAAATTTTTGAAACCGAATAAATCTCCTCGCGACTCGTGTCGTGCAGGAGCTCGCGTGCTGACTGGGTAGAGACTACTTCAAATGTTGGTCTTAAGTGAAATGTTTCAGTGGGGGTCCCACACTTGGAGAAAACAGCAAACGGCCCCCCTCTTTGCTAACAATATACAAGTCCCCTTCAAAGCTAGTCAATTGAAGGCTATTGCTGCCAGCACTAGTAGGAACTTGAGCCAAAAATCACTTCCAGCACGAACCTGGATCAGAGTCTTTCAGAACACATGATAATCAAGATATTTCAGGGCTATTGCTATCGGCACCAACAGGCATTTCAGTCAAAAACCATTTAAATCAAGAGTTTAACATAAAAGTGATCTTGTTTGAACTTGAGTTCACCAAGAAATCCTTCTACGACCCACGTCAATTACGATTGGAAATCAGCATGATTAGCTGATGAAAACTCGCTCACCACTGTTCTAAAGCCTTTGATCTAAAGAATCATAATGTTTAAACAATTTTTGTATTACATTCATTATATTATTAGATCTGGATAAGATCATTTATCTGAAATGAGCTCAATTCGGACAACTTTAGCATGGAGATATCGATGCTAGATTAGCAGCAAAACCTCAAGTACATTCGAAATTCTTATTTGATAGCTTTTGGGACTATACAATCATATAATGTTGGAATGGGCTTCTTGTTAATCAAAAAATAGATTGAAAAATATGAAATGATCTACTAAATTTTTATCTCAGACCTTTCAATTTATCAGTTAACAATTTGGAACGTAACCTGAAATTACAATAATCTCGGAGTAAACTTCGTTTTTCATTACTGCAAACTCCATAATTATAGTTTATGTTCCTGGATTTAGTTCGCTCTGCTGATTTTTTAGAACTGAATTCAAAGATTCTTCGAGATAATATTTATTCTAATTATAAGTGCTGTAGTCAACCAGAAGGAAAAATGTCTTACAATTAACTAATTTTGTCACAGTTTTGCAATTAATGTAGAGTTGAGCAATTTAGTTGAAGGAAGTGAGTTTGTGATCAAATAAAAAAGGAATTCGGTTGTATTAGCCATGACAGATTTTGTTTTGATCTACTTTCTACCTAAAACAGGCCCGGAAGAAAAATTATGTAAAAACGGTATTCTTTTGAGAAATGTCAGCAATTGATTAATTTGTAATTATCACCTTGCAATAAAATTTGAATGTCTCAACTCTGAGATTCTTTTCGTACAAAATTATCATTCAGTTATAAAAAATTGTGATTGCTTGCTGTTTAATGCTATTTTTCATGTATGATTAGTATATCTCAGGAATAATCAGAGTGAATGGATATTTTGATGAACTATGAAATTTTCAATTTGCTTACATACCAAAAATGACATCAAAATGTGCAATCAGGAAATTGATGTCTGAGTTTGTAGGACATAATTTTGAGTGGAGGTAGTTTTTGATTTTCTCCAAGAATATTGCGTTTGGTAACTCCATTTTAAATTTGATAATGTTGGCACATCTGGAATAACTCAAATCACCTAGAAGATAAGCCTTCATATTCACAGATATAGAGCTCCTATTTATTCAATACTCAGAAGAAAGGGTTGAGAATACTGTAACACAATCTGGCATTCATGCTGACAATTATTTGTATCACATAATATTGCTGATAGGAATCTCCAATATCTTGGAAGATTCATTCCGGTGTACATAATCATTTCGGAAATATTGAGTGGTGTATGAATTGGAAAAATGTGCATCCTCAATTAATGTCTGAATAAACTTTACAATTTTCCAATAGACAATAATAAATGTGTCCAATTAACATTTAAGTCGAACGTAAATATTCTCGCAAACAGCGAATTACAAACATAACATAGTTTACATGTAAATTGCTGAGGAACAATCAAATTAACTAGACATTTTATCTAGCATGCAGGTAATTAAATACCACTTAATGCAATTTATCGGTGTCATCTTCAAATCCTAACGACCTTGACCCATCAAAAACCTGCACGCGACGAAAGAAGAAACAGATTCACAAGTCTCCATCACTGAAGAAAGTGATTCGTTGAGTGCTGAAGAGCACACATTAAAATTAAAGATTGGATCGGATACAAATTGAAAGTCACACGGCTGATCTCTATATAATAACGTGAGCGTTTCTGGCTTTGTAACCGTGGTGAATCGGTTCCTCTTTGACTTCTTAATCTTACGACATTGTAACGTAATCTATCTGAGATTTGTGGTTGATAAGATCTTTATCGCTCTCTTAGATTCCAGCCTAATTTTGTGGCCTTTCGAAGATGACAAAATCAGGTAGGAGAAAAGAATCAACCTAATTTATCTAAAATCCTGATGATTCGAGTTGCTGAAAAATGTGGATTATGAATTGAACTTTTGTCAACTGCTGTATTAGACATCCCTAGAAGAACACTGAATATATTAGCTTCGAGTGCCAATGTTGTGTTCATTTGTTGCGGACATGCACAGCCTAATATTTGTGAAACATCTCCAAGTGATTTGCCAATGTATTCTATTATTCATCGTAATGAAGATACTATATCATGTGAATTAAAATGGTTCCCAAATTAAATAATAAATTTTTGTTCTATATTGTGAGGTAATCTTTGTAGGAATAAGAGGAGGATGCTGCAACCGTTGATATGTAATTTAATCATTAGTTCCCAACGTTATATAATCGTGTTTTGGAATATATTTATTACGGAACTAGAGAACTCTTGTTTGTCCATTTACTAGATTTTTCTATGGAAATTCTCTATTTCCGTTTTAAGATGGTACTGCAAACTTTTAGCACACAATTCCAAGATATATTTTTGTGAGCGATCAACAAACTTTTCATTGAAGAAATTAGAATGACTTTTGAAAAATGCCCGTGGAACAGAATTCGATAAATTATTGAAAATCAAAACCTGAGTGTTTCACAAAATAACAGATTCAGAAGTCGGTTTTTACACCATCGACCCGAGTAGGGCAGCAACTGTAGACACGTGTTTCGTCCTCAGCAGGACTCTTCAGGACTCAAAACCGCGAAACATGCAGGTTTTGATTTTTAATAGTTTATCAAACTTTTAAAACTTGCTAAAATAAGAACACTGTATACCATATAGATAGATCTTTTATTTATAGGTAAATATTTTGCATATAATCAACAATTTCACATGTATTCCAAATTTACATTGAATAGTCATAGGTTGCACAACATGTTGACACATTCAAAAATATTTGTTCAATGTCTTATGGCTTCAACAATAATATTAGGTACATTGAATACATCCATGGATATTTTTTTTTGATATTTCAACAAATTTGGCACCATTACAATAAACAGTTAACTAACTTAACCCTGTTAAGATTGGTAATAAAGGCTACTCTAGAGATTTCTTTTACAATGGACCGTAGTTTTATCTACATGTTAAGTGCAAAAATTTATGTGTAGTAACTAATATTCACAAAAATACCCAAATATCCACTTCAAATTCTAATTTTGTCTGTCCTCAATAATAAATTAGTGATTTATTCAAGGAACCATATAAATCTTTCGATAAAACTTTGCAAATTAAAGTCACTTAGAAGTGCATTATTAGGAAATATGAAGTTACTAATCAATAGTAAACAGTGTAAATATATGGCCGTTAGCATCAGATGAAGACGAAAGAAGTCGATTAAAAGACCATTCTTATTTACATATTACTGTCAGCTGAAGAATACAGAATCATTTTAATTAATATTTATAGAGCTAGGGTTGATGTCCATTGAAAAGAAGGCGAACAAGAGAATCCAGATTATGTTTCAAAATAATACAAATGTGTTGAATATTCATAAATCGGCGCTGTATGTTTCTTCAACATTAGTAAAGATTTCTAATCAGTAACATTCCTCTATGAGTGATATCTAATGAGATCTGTGTATTCGTTTGTTGGTGTAAGAGTTCACTAAAGTGGTGTCAGTCTTTCAAGGTTTCTTCCATCCTTTCGCAACCGTTATACGTGGATAGTGAATTCTTTCCTTTCCTGTTCTTTCTTTTCTTGATACCTTAGGGAAGAATATAGTCAACAGAAAAAAAATATTTTGCGAGTTATATAGCTGAAATGAATAAATCTCGAACAAATTGATGAAACGATGTAGAAGAACGAAAGAAAGAGAACGTTGATCCTATGATAACATAAAGTTTATAGATGAATCAGCATTCATTGGCAAAGCAGGCTGCTGATAAACGCACACTGGTTTACACACATTAGTTTGTGATACTCGCGTGAAAAATACATAGAATTTGATGTGGACGATACAGAAAAATATTAAAAGGGATACCGTGGTTTTGCATTGCCTGAAACGATATACGAATGCGTAACTTACGCTCTCTTTCTTTACTCTGTTCCCCTTTCACAGAACTGTTCAGCTGCTTTCAATTCTTGTTCGTATTAAAAGTATTCATTTCAAAATTCTTATACTACTGGACACCTAATTTTGGGAGTAATGTAGAAATTTATCCATTTGAGCACAAAATCATGATTGTTCTCTTAATATGAGGCCTGAGGGCGTAAAATTAAAATTTGCAAGGTTGTGACTTCACTTATGTACTCAACGTTGAAAGTGGTCAATTTGAAGACCTTTTAAGTAGCAAAATAGATTTAGATCCACTTTCAGATAGTAGGAAACAAATAACTTTTTTATTACTTCGCTGTTCAAAACAATACTAAATTATAATTTTTACTTTCTACAAACTTTTTATGGGGAATTATCACGTATAATATAAATTCATATCTTAATAACTCAAGAGATACTACCATTTAGAAAGATTTATCTTGGTAATGTGACTTCAGTTCCTCGAATTTAGATGTGCATTTACTTTTTAAAAGCTCATAGAATCCAATAGAAATATGTTAGACATTAATTGTTGAACTGTTATGAAAAAAATATTTTTATATTATATAACTAATAGGTCCAAATTGGGACAGATTTTCCGTAACAGAGAATTGTATGTAAATAATTCTTAGCGTTAATTAGCATTGTGTTTAAGTTGGGCATGGAGACTAGTAAGTAGTTCAGTTACTCATTAATAAAGATTTTATTCCTATGGTCACGTAAGTCTGCGGTTATGTAACTTGAGGTTCTTTCTGTGGTTATGTAACTTGAGGTTCTTTCTGTGGTTAGGTACTTGGAAATGTAAACTCTGTGAGTATTTTCGCAAATGAAGAAGCTCTCTGTTAATATTCAATTTAATGGCAGTTTATATTGCGGAAGAACACAGCCCACTACCTCCACACAAAATAACTTTATCATAACCAATGTATTGTATGAGTGTAGATTGTTCAAGACCATCATATATTCTAGGAAAAAGATATGAATGATGACTTTATGTGATTACATGATGTTGAAGCACCAAATGAATCTCTATATGATGGTATTAAAGTCATTCAATTTGCCTGAATGTCTCCATGGTCCCGAATGATACGTGTACGTATTTTGTGGAGTTTGGGAACAATATTTATGTCGTTAGGTATTATTATTTCAAATTCGTTTTGATGATATGGGTTATCTAGATAATTTTGTCGTTGTAAACATTTATGTTGATCTCTATAACTATTCATCTATATTAGCAGCAGAAACACATTAATCTCTAAGCATATTGTATTTGGGATTAGAAGCTGTAGCAGGTTAGGTCTTGCTCCAAGCACCATTTTGTTCACTTCTGTAGTCATTTTTCTGTTGATAAACACCGTGAATGACCACAGCCACCAAGCCCAGATAGATAAGGTCAAAGTTCTAAATGCCACCTTGAGGTTTCGAATTGTATTTCAATATATGTATTATTCGATAATCATCTATACAAATCTAAGTCTTCTGCGAATTCTCAACTAGATATTGAATAATTTTATCATCAAGGAAACAACGTTATGAATCATATTCCGTAATATTGCAAAGCCACACCAATTTAATAAACCATTGTTCAACTAAATGTTAATGTGCAAGTACTATCCCAAATAGAATTCCAAAAATGTGACATTTAAATGCTGTTTTATGCTGAAATGGATAAACTTCTTCTTATTGGAGTATTTTGTTGATTTTGCGAGCTTTGGACCTTGTGCTATTGGTAGTACCAGATGATACGAGTCTACATAAATCTACTTCTTGTGGTCATGATATTTATGTCATACTCACGATTCTATGGCTAAACTACGTTAGACTAACGTATAGAATAAGTGTTATCACCTTGCAAGAAGAGCAGCTAGCTCCACCGGCAATTTAGCAGTTCTTTGGCTACTAATCTCTCTATCTCTGTCACATTCGGCTTCGCTAAGTTCACGACTGTCGCTGAAACCAGAAGGTGGTTGCAGGGGTAGACTGCTGGAACTAGACGCTACTCCAGATGGTAGTGAGGTAACTACCATACTCAATCGACGTTCACCATTTTCTTTACCATTCACGCACCTGTGTCCTCCATCTTCAGAACTAGAAAAGGGATTTCAATAAGTGTCCTTAGCTCCCAATAAATCTTTAGGAGGATGCTTTTGATCCTGAAACTTAACAAAACAAGCAGAATTTTTGCACTTGTAGTATGAATGGACCACTGCTTTGAGAGATGATGATACTTAATTGATTATTGACGAATACTATGGCCAAGAAATTGAAGCGCTTCTTATTCTCTGATATGCTGTTACAGTGAGAGAGAAATTTTTTCATTCGACAGATTAATAATGCAGAATTAGGCAACAAATCATGATAATGATCAATGCATTGAATATTTGCTTACAAACAAACAAAATATCCACAACAAAAATATTATGAATTGAACAATTAACAAAATTGCCATGCTAGTGGGAAAAAAATATTTAGCGCTTTAATGAGAAAAGAGAAACAATATCTTAGAATCTTCTTCGAGATTGCAACACTGCGATATTTAAATTAGGTAGTTATTGTAGTTGCATCAACATCAAGGCTCAGTATAATAACCGGGTGGTAATTCGGAAGAATAAATTAAATTCAAGTAAATAACATTGGCTGTGTCTTAATTAAGTTTAATTTATAAGCAACAGTTATGCGTAAAACAGTATCTTTCACACTTGAGGTCATTTCTGCAATTCACACAAAATTTTATTTATAAATATACGTTGTGCAAACGTGAGATAATTACATATTTTTAATTGTAGTCAGTATTCGAGGAATTAAGAATATTTTTAGCCAAGTTTTATTAATTTTTCAGGAAATGGCTGTGTGCATTCAGTGGTTAATGATAAAAATTATCAATTCAGTTGTAGTCAAAGGCGTCCAGATTGGCATTAAATAGTACGTAATCTATGTTATCCATTATACTTTTGATGTGTGCCATTTTCTTATACGGTTAGTTGAAAATTAGCAATCAACAATTTCTCTGAAAAGATACATGCCTCAAAATGTCAAGATGATTATTGAAATATTGATTGAGAATGGTAAACTGTATTTGAAGCATTAATTGCTCCAGAACAAGTAGAAAGAAACCAAGTACTCTCACTTTTGACCTATGTGATTATTGTTTTTTCTGTAAACACGTTCTTGCGCAATACCAAGGTCACAAATGCACACGGATTTATTACCAGAGTGCACTTATTACTTACTGCTATTTTGAATTATTGTGTCCCGGTTCGATGCCAGAACTGCACATGTTGTCATCAATCACGGCTCTTGTTTTGTTCTTCTTTTGTGTTGAGTAGTTGTGATGTTCAAGACAAAAAATCTTGTAACACTGTTACTTTTATGCATAGATCATAATCATTAAATAATGGAGCATGCTCAATGACCAGTGGTTTTCTCATTTATACATTGTGATTTTTACAAGGCAGACTACATGACTATTACTCACTCTGGGAGTTCACTTTGAGTAGGTGTTAAAATAGAGAATTGAATAAGTTTGAGTGATAAGATTCTTGAATTCAAGCAAGCATAGATAAGCACTTAGATCCTAAAATTCATTTTATAATACCGATGTATGTGATCATTGAAAGATAGTCTATGTAACTGAGGCTTTATTCTGTTGTTCCAAAAACTCAATAATCTAGGCTAGCACATTACGAATTGGCGGCTAAAGCTTGGATGTATGTAATCATTAAGACATCTTTCCTGTAGATGAAGGATGTAGCATGGAAATGAGGTCATGTTCAATTCAAGATTATAATTCTCATCCAGCATAGTATGCTGCATGATTTCGTACTTGTATGTGAGCCAACGATAGTCCGCAACTTAATCTCTGAATATCTTGGCATATACCGCTAACCATTATAAAAACAAAACATTCAATCCATTCTACCTATTATCGAGGTGATAAGTTCATAGTTGGATCTATAAAATAATGAGGGTACGTCATTAAGTTATTCGCTGTAACTCACGGAATTACCAATATTGCGACGTTTGTATCATCTGTAATAATATAAGAGGATAAAAAAAATTTACTCAGTATACTCCAATACAAGGACTTGAAAAAAATCACTGGAAGGATTATGAAAGGTGTTTTTTTGAGATGCTCGTCTATCAATATCTTGAGAACTGGCGACACTTCCGATAACACCGGAAGTCGACGTCAACTTTCTTATCTTAAATTGAACATCTATATTTCATCGTATCTCTGTATTCTTCTATATTTTTTATCGAGACTATGCCTTTATTTCAAACAGTTTCTGGAATGATTGCATATTTTAAATTTTTTTTAAAAACGGATATTTAGAATTCACATCTTTGGAAAAGAATAATTTTATGCATACGTGCTCCTAATAATGTGAGGTTTTTCATGATGCCAATAATTTTCATTAATATTATACAGGGTGTGTATAAGGTCGCTTCAAAATTTGACTAAAATGCTAAAAATTCAAATTTCTTGAATGGAATCCCCTATTTGTAACTGAAGCTTTAAATTGTTCTGTGAAAACAGAACAAGTTTATCATCAGAACCATATATCTATTCCTGAAGGTTTCTGAGATAATCACATGATGAAAAAGTAATGTTGAATTTGTAACTCCATTTAACGAAGTAGATTGAGTTTTTTATATTGTAATATTCAGCTGAACAAAATAACATCGTTTTTTGACAATAAGTTAATTTCCTAATTTTTCCAGTTTCAATAATTATTTATTGCATAAGTTGTGTTCCTATCAATTAATTACTTTGTTAAATTTAACTTTTGAATCTGATATATGGTTCTAATGACAAACTCTTTCTGTTTTTTACTGTAGAATTTAGAGCTGTAGTTGAAATAGAAGTTTCCATTCAGGAAATTTGAGCTTTTCAACATATTTTTCTGAAATTTTGAAGCCATTTTATATACATCTGTCTAATATTTATGAGATACATTGACATCATGAGAAACCATATTTCATTGTGAGGACGTGTGCATGAAATCAAATTTTTTCAACGACGGGAATTTGAGATTAGTTTTCTGGTAGCTACATGCATCCCTTAAAAAATTTGAAGAATGCAATCATCTCAGAAACTTTGAAATAAAGCCATAGTTGCTTTCATAAAGTACAATCAAAAAATAGACAAGAATAGAAAAATATAATAAAATAAAAAAGTTGATGTCGACTTCCGGTATAACCGGCAGTGTCATTATTTTGAAAATATTTCATAATAACTTTGCTTTGTCATTAAGGCCCATGGGCAAAGTTTTGGATTTCTAAGTATACCAGTTCTCAAGATATCGCTAGACGACTATGAAAAGAACTCCCTATATAGGTTCACAATACTTTTCTATAGACTCTCTATGTGGATGTCAGAATAAATTCAGTACGATCCTTATAACGAAAAAAGAGGTGTCTATTTTACAACTATACCACCCTAAGACTAAAATAATTGTACACTACGGAAAATATATATGAGAATAGTATATTCCGATACAAGTGCGGAATGGAGATCATTCCATGCCAATGTAAATAATTCACACTGATGTTATTTTTTCTATAGTCATAGGTGTCCGCGGAAATATCTATAACCAAAATATGCCGTTTTCTGAGAAAGAATTTGCTTCATTGATCTCTTGCCAATTCATCAGACGTTAATAAAATTACTCATATTGACTCCATTTTAGAGAGGAATGATAAGAAAATCAAATAGAAATAAAATTGTGTTAGCAATGAGAAGTTTTTTTCGCGACGCCACGCGGCATTCTAAGGAACTTCTGAGCGTGCGGAATTGATACTCCATACTGACTATGGAAAAAATCATTTTTGCAAGGTTATCAATGATAACTCATGAATACTACATACAATATCATCGTTTCAATAATAACGCAGGATTAATTTGATATTGAATCTTCAATCTTCCCTAGTTTCCCACTTCACAACTCATTTCAAATGAATATAATCACTTATTCTGCATCTTCAAGAGATATGTTGATTGTTTATTGTTTCTCAATTTTAGAATTGTCTGGACATTTTATGTTATCTGGATTGTCATCCCAAAATGTTATATTTTATCACATGTTTCTGCTACACTAGTACTTACTACTTTTTAATAATTTGCAGTAAATTATTACGGCTTTCGATTTTCTATACTGTATAAAAGTACTCTACTTCTATATTTATACCGAGAACCAATCACATGATACTTATATTTAAAAGAATGTTAAACATGTGTTTCAGTGAATGTTCATGTTTCTAGAAGTAGTTCTAATGAATATACACAATATTCAAATGACAGAAACTTGAAACCGATATTGATAGAATTGAATTTGAGTTCTTGCAACTGAAAAGATAGTGAACAATTTTGTTGTTTATCACATTCATATGGCAGGCAAATGATAAAACAATAACACCATAAAAGAGATAATGGAGTATAAAATAAAATAGCTGAGAAAATATTATATTTTTATAGAGACTACTGAATATATACTAACTGTCATCTTCCAACAGTTCGTTCAACGTAGGCTTAATATATCAAATGGAGACCTCAGAAATCGAGGGCATCGCTCAATATTTAGAATGAATTAAATTCGCTTCGATAAGCTACAAAACAGCCAATTTTTACGAAGACAATGATTTCTCAAATCCCATGTTTCGCAAGCTTAGAATGATAAAGGCCGTAGAAAGCCACGCACTATTTCTCCCATATACTTTGTTTGTATCAATTCCATCGATAGGACAAACCTGAAACCTGATGTCTCTAATAGTGCAACCTGATAGACTATTCAAACAATTAAGTGCAATCTACAAGTCTAAATTAATGTGGAAGTGGGTCGTTGTGCATGCAGTCTAAAACATAGAGGTACCTTGGCTACCTGCTGCTACTGGACGGTCTATGACGTTCAGATCTTTCGACGCGCTCGTGACGATCGTGACCACGACGCCCTGCGCCTAGTGCCACATGACGAGGGGTGTGTCGGCGTTCTGTCATCGGTGACACTTCGTTCGACTCCGTTGAGGAATCCATTCGAAAAATATCTGAAATCAATCGAACACTTCCTATTCCATTGATCAGTACTGTATCTGGTACTATCTTATTATCAAATGAAAAACCTTTCCATCAGTTTACACTACATTGTTGAGTTGTTGAATAATTTCTTTCACCGATATAAATTGATGAAGTGTATCAAATCACGTCTGCATTAGAAAGTCAACATTCATCAATTGAGTTTGGCGGTTCATAGGTCACAACGAAAACTAGTCCATAAATTCTATTATTTCATTTACAGTCTAATAGGTTCAGGAACAATATTTATGACGTTGAATTAATTAATCTGAACCAGTTGAATATCTCATAAACATTTGTTGATGCATGAAAAGACCAATTTGTTATTGGTACTACAATAATCTAAATCTGGTATGCAGTTATGGGTATACAAAACATTTGATGTGAGCATCTATCGACTGAAGTTCCTGTTCATTTAGATGGCGCCACTTGACAATATTAATTTTTCTATAAACAACAAATGAATATAATTCTTTTTTGTATGTAGGTATGGTCTATCGAATGTTCGACTTGACAGATGGATACATTGGAACGTCAAAAGTTATTAATAGTGAAGTTCATCACGTTAGGTATGTTTTGAGTGAAGAGATTTTTTGAATGTACTAACCTCTGGAATGTTTGACCGGAACTCGGTAATTGTTTCCTCCAGAGCCCGAACATTCGTTGCAGGGACTTCCACTTGTATCTTCAGACTCAGAATCTGCTTGATGAGGAGTTCGATCTCCTCGCATCCTCATTTGTTGTTGGCGAATTCGATGATCCACTGGAATAACGATAACTTCAATGTTCTTTTTCACGGGATAGTCTGAATAGCATATATTATATACTATACTCGTCTTAGGAATAAAATGAACATAATACTTGAGTACTGACAATTGCATTGTGTTAACGATATGCAATGAGATTTTGCTACTTTATTGCTCCTTGGTGGATCTTTCTTTGAAATCAAGAAGAGTTTGATTGAAGCCTTGATGATCGTTATGTGTGCATTGAGAGTTTGACATGTATACTATCTTCTTCATCTCACACAAGCATATAAGGTCAATTTACATAGGAAATTCGATGTATTAATCCATAGCTAATCTAATTGAATTGACTAGAATCTATTAATCTTATGAGTGAATTTTTCAAAGGAAACATTCATCAAACTGAATGTCAGAAAGAAGAACTCGTGGCGAAAGACCTTGCTATAATTTTTGATGCCGCAAGCAGAAATTCACTATTTCATACACTTTCGAAAACTTCGTATCTTTATTAGCCACTTTCAGAGTCATAAATTTTTGTGTAGACACAAATTTAGTAAATTACAAATGAGACCTTGGATATTATTCGATAAGTGTTGATATTTGTTTTGTTTTGCAAATTGTTGGAGATTTCTTAATGAAAAGAAAATTAATTTTCTTCACTTTATTGGAAGCAGATGTTCTACGATATAACAGTCAATAGAATTACTTACTAAGAAAGTTGATCAATCTCACAGATGTATTCATTTCTTTTAAATTTGTATATAACTGAAAGAAATTCGTATTATGACTGAAGTGTCACTATTAGAAACAGAAATTGAACTTTCTAAGCCTATGGCTCCATAATTTAAGATTCAACACGAATTTTGAAGATATTCTGATATTTTGAATATGCATTGTTTGTTTCACATCTTGAAAATGAACTTTTCGACTAGTTCATGAAAAGTTGAAGTATATCCAAGTTCAAAAGTTTTGGTCCATCAGTTACACTTCTGTGCTCATTTTGGTAGATTTAAGAAGGCTAGCTCTAATCGACCACGGCTTTTAAGCTCGAATTACGTCATAACGAATCTATTACGAACAAGTATAGTCTCTCCTATATTGAATATTAATTTCTGACCTGTGTTATAATATCGATGTTTATGATGCCAATTTTGTTTATCCCCTGATTTGGGGTAGATGATGGCGTTGTGATCTTCATTTTCCAAGTGGCCAAACGTCTTGAACTGCATTGTATAGTCTAGGGTTGAAGTAGTTACCGATCGACTGTTGTTACCTGGGACACTGAATGTTGCGTATGGGCTTATTTCATACATTCCTGGAGAAGAATCATATATTCATAGCAAAGATAACATATTTAGTAGAAGAAATTTAAAATGAATATCATCAAACCTTTTGAAGCATTAAATATTACATTATGAGTTCCTTGAATAATATTCATTTGTTGATATTCAGTAAAAGTTTTTACGCCATCGTAAATTTGTTGTGTTTATCACATCTAAATTTCTCATGTACATGAGATAAAAGTGGCACGCTTGTAAACTATGAAACATTAAAACTTTTGATCGAACATATGTCGCAGTAAAATCAACATTTAAATCCTGTTCCGCTTTCAATGCTATATTTAATTCAGCTTCGCACAAATTGTGGGTTCAGTTCTTTCATATCCAAGAGTCATTTATCAATATTGAAATAGGTGTTGTTCTGACAGTGATGAAGGTCGATTTGAAAGATTTTTTTATGAAGGTTGTCTGATATTAATCGATAACGCTATTAAATTTCCGACCTTGCCATAATTATGAAAATATACTTTTAGTTAAACTGGATATAAATTTAGAATCAGCCGCTGGTACAATTGATTTTTAGATAGATCACCTGACGCATCGTCTGCTGCAAGTTTTTCTCCAGTTTTGACTGGTGACGATGTATACACTTGTTGACAATTTCTTCTGTTATCTCTTTCAACTGTTTTCTCGTCGACTTGTTCTTCCTCTGGTTGTTCCTCCTCTTCTGGACGTCTGGGAAAATATTTTATAAGTCTCTATTCTGATCTAGGAAACTTAATTATTACCTTCGTTTTTTCTGGACAGAATACCAGAGAAAAATTCCACAAACTATTATGATTATTAGAATAATTGAAGCAATTATCAGAAGTGAGTTTTTGTATTGGTAGTTGCTTTGATTTGTGTCTTCGATAAAGTGTGGAGGAAATGGAATTCGAGCTACAAAATAAAAAAAAAGTTACAATTTAGAAATAAGCTTAGCGAGTCTTGTACCCCCGGTAATAGTCAACGTAGCGAGATTGTACTCTGCAGTAACAATTCCTGCATCGTTTTCTGCTGTTACTCTTAACTGATACCAAGTTCCTGGGCTAAGCTCCTGAATATACAACTTCTCTTCTGAAACGCTGCTGGATACCAGAAACCATTTGTCTGCCCCAAGTATCCTATACTCTACAGCAAACTGCAAGATTGGACACCCCCCATTGGGCCAGGCAAATAGGTTTATTTGCAAAGTTGTAGCATTGACTAGAAGCAAATCGGTGTCTCTTGCTATTTGGGGTGGGCCCCCTTTGGTGCTCACAGTTACCAGGTGAGAAGGGGAGCCATTTCCAACTCGGTTATGGGCTATTAGGAACATGTAATAAGTGGAGCCGCATTGGAGATCTTCAAAAGTGTAGGATAGTGTTTCTGGTGATAGTTCTAGAGTTTTCCAGTCTTCAGAGCCTTTTTTACTACTAAGAGTATAACCTGAGAGGGAAAAATGAGAAATATTACTGATATAACTCTTCGTGCATCCGTAATACTGCGGATTTATAGTGACCGGTATTATTATCCATTTTCAAATATCTTATATTTTGCTCCAAAATAATTTTAGGAGCTATTCCGAAAATTGGTATAGCAAAAAATTGTATATAACAGAATTCTCCTCAATCACTGCTGATTATACTTGAAGCAGAATAAATATTCTTCTAATATAACAATAACTTATCGCATGTGGCTTACTGAATTTGCTGCATACAAGGACATCAGTAATTTATCTTCAATAATGTACTAATTTGAAGGTTTTCGTGAGTTTCAACATAATTTAATTGTGTTATATGGCGATAAAACGAGAGATTATCTTTTGTTTACAATGCAAAGAGATGAATAAATTCCATTTATTCATAATTTAGAAAGTCTGTCGAAAAATCTAAGAAGTTCAATGTTTCATTCAAACTAATTGGTGACAACTATAATTATACTTTTACGCTTTCATTAATTGTAATGACAATAGTTAATTGTTACATAATCATTAATTTGTCCCAAAATTTTGCAACTTCTATCGATAGATCTGAGCAATGAACCCAGGAAGGAAGTTGAAGCATCTGATTTCGAAGCTTTAAAGAAATATAGTTCCAGTTCCAGAAAGGACTGAATGATTCTCATGACCATTTTGGAGCATCTTTATTTTGAGTCCATGGGTTTCATGTCTTTTTACCTTGTATGGTGGTGCCTCCATCATCCGACTGTTTCCATTTGAGTTTAACGCTGTTCGTGGTGGCATATTGAATTTCCAAGACTGGTTGGCTTGGAGGAAGAAGGACTACTAACGAATAAGTTACCTCATCATCTCCAAATAAATTTTTTGCTGAGCATGTGTAATTGCCTGCCAGAGATGGGTCTGCACCTAGATGGAAAATCATGAACACCATCAGCCGAACATATCTAGATCTAGAACAATGTAAATTTGAGCTTTGGTCTGTTGTGAAGTTTGCTCGTTTCACGACGCACATTGAGAAAAATTCTGGATAAAGTTAAAATCAAGAGGTGCAGAACTGAAAACCTTAAAGTTGTGAGTCAATTTTTAAGACATCAGGTATTGTTGACAGAACAATATTTGACGGGGTGCTCATGTGATTTTGAAAGAGGTAACTAGTTCATTCTCATTCTATTTTGAATTTTCCATATTTCGTAAGAATCTCCTTATTCGTCAAACCGAATTTCAAAATTGATTTAGAGAAGGTTGTGTGGTATAAAACAGTTTTATTTCACTTATGCGCATAGTTCATGGTTGAAAAAGCAGAAAATGTATTCATTTTTGCAAAATAGAGGTTTGCATTACTGATTGTCCAAGACATGGAATAATATCGTAACTAAATAATTACCTTATTTATTGCGTTTGTGAGTCTTACAGAATTTTTGTTCCATATTATTTGCTATTATGATCACGCACTGAGAACGCTATTTATCTACTTTTCGGAGATAGTTATTTAGAAAAAAGTGAGTCTCATCAAATATTCCGTGCTTTTTTTTTGTAAAAATCGTTAGATCAATCAATTTATTCAATCAGTGGCTTGATTGAGACTCTTGGAATTCAAGAAATTTTTGTAGTATTCTCCACGAACAATTTTGACACCAAACTAATCGATTTCGCAGAATTTTTGGAATATCTGGGCGATGTAATCAATCAATTGATTCTAAAAAAGTGAAAGTCGGATCCAAATTTGAGTTTCAGCATTCGTTTGCAGGTAGTTAATACCGAAATGCAGACATATGGAAAGCTTCTTGCAAATATATACTAATTTATTCTGAATGCACATTTTTCAATAATGATTACCAAGACTCCACATAATTTGAGATGGTCGCTGTAAAATTTCGAGTCGGCCCCAAAAAACTCACCATTTTCAAATTCTTGGAAAGTTCTTTGACATTTTATGTACAACAAATGTTATCTGACTAAAATAGTGAATTTATCCACACGGTCTACATGACATTCGTAGTTTACAGATATTGTTTGAGCTCTAATTGAACTGTACAATTGTATTAATCAAGGAACTTGAAATGTAGACATTGGAGCAACATGATACAGAAGTATTACACCTTACAATATATTGGCCACAATTCGATTCAATATCCGATCATTTTCAGTTGGCTGAGCAAACAAGTGCAAGAATTTCATACTGTAGAGGTGGTGGTTTATGCAGAATTTCCCAACCGTCAATGCTCCTGTATAACTATCCATCTCACCGATATAAATATTGACTCTTATTTTTACAGTTACCTGAGGATATCAAGAGATTAAAAATCATGTGCCCGATATATTATCAAGTTTTGTGATTAAGGTAGTGTCGTGTATGATTTGCTATCTCCATCCCACGCTTTGCATTGTACATTATCTAGAGTACATCATTTGCTAAAGAATTTTAGAGAGATAAATTTTGTATACTATTGATATTATTGTAACGATGAACTTTAAATATTCCAATTGAGTATCTGAAATAGACATGTGGATCATAAATCGATCAAATACAACTGTTCAACTGGACGAAATGTATGAAGATACTAGAATGTACTGCAGGATGAAAAGTACTATACTACCTGAAATAGAGCGAGATGAACACAATACCTTCAAAAAGAGATGTATACTGCCAATTATACAAACCTTCAGTCACTGATCTTTGATTTTTTTTTCTGGAAATTACTTTTTTGTTCAGTGCAGATGTCAGTCAATAAACTATGGAATTCCTCTTTGAATTCCACCAACTTTTGTAATAAAACTTTTACTCTAAGATAGATGGGTTGGGACACAGCAATATAGCAATACAGTGTAAAAAATATAAAACATGTGCGAATTAAATGTAAGTAGTAAGACTCTTTAATTAATCATGAGGCTCGAACCAGATGCCAAATGCAGATTTTTGGAATTCACTTTTAATTACGTTCAAAATTAAAACGAAGTAATGGTAAATTACGTATCACCAACAAAATTTTACTTTTAATGTTTTGGTAGAAAGTTAAATCGAAATATGCAGCCATTTAGAGTAATGAAATGTATCTAATAAATAAATTTATTTGTGGAGTGAAATTAAAGTGCATGAAAATGTATTTTTCTAGATATTTGACTGCTCAAATTCAATTGATTTATTTATTGTAAGATGTAATACATGTTTATTCACTTATAGATCCGGTCGTATAATCAACCAAACATTCCGTAAATGTACCTAATATTCACTCAAAAAACTGTTTTGACTACAGAGATATCATTCTCTCTGATGTCCTAATCAATATTCCAACTCCTAGTATTAGTCTTAATATAAAAATTAAATAATGTAGACAAAATGTTACATCGTGAAGTATGGTCTTTGAATTATGATGCACATCGTATTACCTATAAAACTTGATATAGAAAAGAAGAACATAAACTTCATCCTGTCCATGGTTGAATTTGACAGACTCCTATACAAATAATGTAGTTATAAATATTCACAACATGATTTATTTTAAAGTGAAAATTTAATTTTTAATCTTGTAATAGCAAATTTCATGATCTGACGTGAGGTACTTTTATTAGGGATATAATATTGTTTACGAGCATGCCTTCGATCAATTTCCCTCATAAATACCAACTTGACATAGGAATATATTCGACGTACATTTGTGAAATCATTTTTGGATGAACAAGAATATCAGGAAACATTCAATACAAAGCAGCAGTCATCAAATCCTACAACCTATGTGTAGTGCAAATTTAAAATGTCTAGAGGAGTTGGAATTACAATTCCAAACAGATTCATTGTATTTGTTCGATTTGTGGAAAAATAAAATAACATAAGTAAAATTTCATGAATTTTACCGTACATTCGAAAATAATCATGAAGAATATAGGAAACTTACTATGGATGTTGAGGTGCCCATCAGGAGTAACTTTATAAAAAGGGCTAAAAGTAATTGGTCGTTCTCGATGTAACCATAAGGTTCTTGGTCGTGGATTCCCAACAGCAACGCAAGGCAAGAGGACATTAGATTTCACAGCTCTGAAATTCAGAACAATAATTTCCAATTCACTTAGCTTGGACTATATTATACCGAGCTATAATTTGGCTGAAGCTTGCGATTCTACTTGGCGCCTTGACATTCGTTGATTGAACTACAATTGGAGTTGGTTCTCCTTCCCCGATACTAGTCGTGGCGGATACCCAAAATTCATAAGGTTGCAGCTCTTTTAGACCCCTGACTTCGAACATTAACCCTAATGTGGCTGTAGTGTGTCCTGAAGAGAACCCTGAGGTAGTAGTTGTTACTTTAGCTTCCTCTACACGGACAACATGGTTCACGTGCTGACCCACGCGGCCAGCTTCGCGAGCATAGACGGTGTAGATACTTATACGGCCATTTGGTTTTGTGGGCGGAAGCCATGAAACTAGAATTGAGTCACCAGTCAAAGCTGAAGCTTTTACACTTGCGGGCGGACCTGGGACTGGAAAAAAAAACTTAATTGGGGAAACAGCCAACAGATTAAAATTCCAATTGCCATTATATCACATGGATTATTTGAAACAAGGCGTCCAAGAAAATGTTTGATTTGCAAATCATGTATGTCAACTTATAATCAAAAAACATCAAAGGAATATATTTAACATAAATAGCATCTGCATGAAGTGGTCATTTGTAGTAATATCGTGATTATTTTGAGTACTTGCCATCTTCCTCTGTGTTGCAGTACAAGGACGGACTTAGGGCACCATCACCCGCGTTGGTATAGGCCAAAACTTTAATGGAATAATTTGTAAATTTATGTAAGGCATGTAGATATGTTTCTGTATTCGATGTGCGTTTGATTTCTCCTCCACTTGAAATATCAGCTGAAAGGACAACATATATTCACTTTTTTGTTTGATTCCTCATAATGAGTTATCTCACTATTCTCGCTGGCAATAGGACGATAAAAAACTTTATATCCCTGAATTAATCCTCCATGCTGAGATACAGGAGGTGGATGCCATGACACCTTCATACTTTGAGAAGTAACTTTGGAGCATGAGACATGTTGAGGTGCTGCCTCTGGTACTACACATATGAGAAAAAAATATAATTTGGGCAAAATTGTGAATTCCAGATTCATAAGTGCTATTGAAGCTGAAGGTGAAAGTATCTAAACTCACCCCCTTCTTGTGTAGTACCAACAACAGGTATGGATGAAGGTCCTGCCGAAACGCTGTTGTACGCTCGTACAGTAACGTCATACCTCGTGAATTTCCTCAATCCAGTTAATTGAACTTTAGTTGTAGCCCAGCCTTTGACTGTCATTGATTTAGAATTATTGATAGGACTGCCTTGTTCATTCCAAGTCACGATGTATCCGAGCAGTTCACCATTCCAAGTCTCGCGAGGTGGTACCTAGAGATGAAAATGGAGAAATCACATTTCCAACAGCGCATAATTGGAAGTGGTTAGTCTTTCTTGAAAAAATTACACAATGATAATTTCAATTTGAACCTATTGTTCTAGCATCACAACCTCTTTTAACCTGATAAGTTGATATATTAATTAATAAAAATATGATCACTTTCAAAAGTATAAATTTACCTGCCATGATAGAAATAACTCTCCTTGTCCAACAGATTTCACTTGTAGATTTTGAGGTGCATCCAAAGGCGCTGAAAATAGTATTCTGAATATAATTTATGATCCAATTAGACTGCTTGGATATTTTATCCTTGTTCATTCCAGTACAATTTAAAAATCACAATAACTCCAGCTTAGCGATTCGGTGAACCTAAAGCTAAGATCCAAACGAGAGAGTAAAAAATGCTTATTTAGCATCAGCAAGTTGAACCGAAAAATAATCTGCATGAATAATGGATTCAAAAAGTTTTTCTGTTGATTGTACATATTCAAAGTTTAAGATAAGAAACACACGAAGTCTAAGCTTTATTTATTTACACCATTTTTACACCAAAAACTTGGATGTTGACGTGTGTCAGATCATCTCAGATAATTTTTGCGTTACTAGTGAAGTGACAGCTAGATACTATTCAGACGATATGAATAATATTCTTCAATATTGATATGAGCTTCAGAGCTTCTATCTGATCTGACATTTGGTGTACGTTTTCTTAGCAATGTGGAATAGAAATCTACTTCGCCGTAGGTTAGATGACCAAACGGTTCGTACTGTAACAGTTGTTGCTTACATGTTTGGTATTACACGATTATCGTTTGGATTCTGTCACATTTGTGTGATGGGGATAATCAGATATATCTAGAGAATTATTGTGAATTTTTATATGCTTTAGATTCTTTCTAATCTGCTTACCTTCTTCTTGAGTCTTGACGACAACAGATTCAGTAAAAGAACTTTGGTCGATGTTGTTGACTGCAAGCATACGCATAGTGTAAGCTGTTGCTGGTGCAAGCCCCTTTACTTCCGCCATTTCTCTTATTTCGTCCCCGTTGCTGCTTATGTTAAGAAAGAAATGGAATAGGATAGAGAATAGCTACAATAACCCTCAAAATTGAAGCCATTTATTGTAAATCAACAACCATTAATTTTTAGAATGAATCATCTTTAAGTCATGAGAGGGAGCATCTCCAGAATCAAGTTCATAATTTTTCGATATTGACTAACCTGGTGCTTGTGATGGAATTGAGAGTCAAAGTAATATTCATGGCTCCAGAACTATCCCATGAGTCATGCCCTGAAGTTAAAGGCTGATATTGTACAATGTAGGCCAAAACTGGGCTGTTTCCATCGAAGGATCGTCTCCAAGTAAGCCGAACGGTCCGGCTCCCCACTTCTACCACTTCTAATAACGAAGGAGGATCAGGTCGTTCTATGAAATAATTTTTCCAGAATATTAAGCCATTAAACGTATACCAATCGCAAAATTAGATTTTTTTCGAAAAAGCATCAGGGTATTTGTATGAATAATTAAGAAGTCTAGTGAGTGATGTCTCATGATAATTGTACTGGTACATTTCGAGTAAAACAATGTCACTCAGCATCAGGTCCTCCATCAAGAATTGGAAACACGTAGAATTTTTGTTATGCAAAATAATACATATCCAAATAATTGAGTGCACATGAAAGAAATTTTGAGCTCAACTATTTAGTTCAAGAAAACCATTGCAAAGCAACCAAGTATACATTGATGTAACAATCTCTGAGCTTGAATCTTGTCTGACGATGTCATGAATTTCATGTCTTGTCCGTTGCATATAGAAAAATAAAATGTGTCTGAAACGGTATCCGGGATACATGTGAAAAAACATTATTATGTAGGTCAATAAGAATCTAATTTAATCAATGTGTGAGTTAAATCTAATGATTATATGGGAAGATTGGTACCTTGAACAGCTAGATATATGACATGCTCGCTGCGCCCAAACGCATTTTCCGCTTGACATCGATAAACCCCCGAATCTTCACGGTCCGTTCTTGCGATTGAGAGCTGAGACTTAAGGCCATTCTCAGATTTCATTTCCGTTATAGCGAATCTATATACAAACACACATATACTCACTATACTATTCGAACAAATAGAGTTTGCTTGCAGGGGAACCTAATACACAGAAATCTGAACTTGGCAAACAGAATTAACGAATTGGTAAATCATTAATTAAACAGCTAAACACACAGAAGGAGTCAAATAGGACATTTATGTATTTGTGGATCTTAGAGCTTATATTATCCAATTTCCAGAAATTTTTATTTGGGGTATCTGGAGTGCTGATGTAATAGTTGGATCAGAAAAGACTGAAGTAACAAAAAATGACTCACCTGTAGTTCCGTAGATCCAATCGATTCCCATTATGAGACCAAACAACTTCAATTGGTGTATCCCCATAGACCTGACATACTAAAGTGATAGGATCTCCTCTTTTCGACGACATATTTTTTGAGGGGTTGTCAAATCTTGCTGGTTCTACTCACAGTTGGCATTCAGAAAAAATGTTTAATTAATTCTTCTAATCCTTTCAAATTAAAGAAATTGCCTCACCATTTACTCCAATAAAAATAACTCTAGTGAGCCCTGCACCAATGCCATTCGTTGCTCGACAAAGATAGTGGCCTTCGTCTTGAGGACCTACTACCTCAATCCACATTGAGCCATTTCCTAGAAGAATGGTTCGACTGTGGATATTCTGGATTGGTTGATATTCCATTGATGATTTCCCTTAAAAATAATATCCTTATGTCTTCAGATAATCAAGAAGATTCAATGGTTCCTAAATTTTTATTTGTATCGCTTAAATCTCTGGAGTGAGTGCTTGTTCTATCATTTCTACAGACTGTCAATACACCGAGTATAACAGAAATAAGTACATCCAATTTAACCAGTGATAGAACACATTTAGAGAACTAAAATTTCTAAATTACGTTTTTTTCAAACTCCAATTTTATTTCAGCATATTCACCCCCTCATAAATTGACTTCAATAAATATTAGATTTAATAGTAATAGGAATTGTGCAATAATTGATCTTGACAAATGTATATTCAACTTCTTCAAATAAATTCTGACAAAAAAAAATCGTTCAATAATCATCACGAAAGTTTGAACATGTGAAAATATTTCTCTTTGTAAACAGTAATTTTATGAGCATTGAGCAGTCAATGATAAATAATTTAATTGTGTGTTCAGGTATTCTATATCGAAATCTTATATACCAATACAATAATGATAAAAATACAAGTCTGTAATCTACTTGGAACTTATTATTTTTTCTGGAGCACGAAACAACAGATTGAGAGCCTAAAAATTCAAGATTTTCACAAATCAAACACCTCAGGTGAACGTGTAACGTAAATTCACACGTTTCTTCTCATACTTATTTGAAAACTTTTAGGTTGTTCCAATAATGTGTTCCTCCATGAATTAATCCACAAAACAAATAGAACATTCGTAATATTGCATTTTATATTCCAAAAAACAGGTGATTCACTCTTTTAATTAAGTTTGATTACATTTTAGGTTATGTATTTTCTGTTTTATAAGAAGCTTTCAGAATTATGGCAATTTTTTGAATCAAATTAACTAAGCTCATTATTTTAGAAATAAATTCCATTCAATATTTTACCGTGTCCTTTTAATAAATCGTGAAATAATCATTTTTAATGTTTAATAACAGTTAGTCCATTCGAAGCTTACAGATGGCAGCACAGATTTCCACTTCATTCCACAGCTGTCATTTGTAGAAGTGCAATGAGCTTGTAGACAGTCTAATTACTTCTAAAAAATACACCACAAATACGTGCAATTCCTAAATGAAAATCAATTTGCTTGACAGTATGCATATGACTGGGAGATCGTATATTTAATCCCAGAGACATCGTCCAGAAAATCTAATCTATTTTGTAAAACATGCAAAAATAAAATTACAGAGATAAGCTAAGATCTTAGTGTATTGCAAAAATACCAATATTCTCTCAATTTTGAATAAATAGGTGATATGATAACGACTGATCAATCACAAGATACTTATTTCAATCGTCAACTATTATACAATACAACCAGTGGCAGGTAGTAACATTTTTACAAAACTTCAATCAATTTCAACTGGATATCCAGAGGATTAACGGGAAAAAGTTATTTGGAAAAAATTGACGAGTTCTTTTACTGGTTGAAATCAATCTACTTATTGGTGTTACACTCTGTATGTAAAATTAACATTAATCCAACCTTATTGATAGATTTTAAAATAGAGCCAAATCGAGTTATTTCATTTTAAATTAGACTGTCGGATAATTTTAATATTTCATTACCTAAATAAGAACATTCGTGATGATTTTATACTGTCTAATGTTGCGTAGCGTAGGGAATTACAATGCGAGCTACAACCATAGATTTTACCGGAAAATCCGAATTCAACTATTATTTGCAACGAGTTAACAAATTTATAAAAACTGTACATTTTCGCTCCGCTGAATTTTGATAATGCATTACAACTCAATTAATAAAAATCAATACCTACTACACAAAATCCAGTTGCATTTATCCGTATCACGTTATTTACGAACAGTACAAAACTAGATGGAATAGCCTGGTTTTGTGTGAAGAAGAGATTAATAATATTGTGCCATTACACAAAAGTACTTGATGAATTATGCTGTATGTGAATATCCAATATCTCATTAAAATATATTATTTTTGATCGAACATCTCGTTGTACTGATAACAACACTAAATTAATGTGTCAAATTATTTATCATTGTGTTTATTGAAGCTAAACTATTCTCCGCAAAAGGCGTGACGATATTATAAAAAATATGGTGGCATGTCACACAGGATATAGTTAGCGAATGTGGTGATGACAGAGGGTAGAAAAATGGAATCGCAAGAAAAACTTCCAAGTTTTTCTATAGTTCGTCGCAAAAATCCAATATTGTTGTGCAGATACAGTTAAATTTCAACAATAGTTTTGATCAAAATATTTTCCGGTTTTCGGAGGATATGAAAAATTATTTGATGTAATATTCGAGACGGAAAAGGGGATTGATATTGAGTACATGTTCTGAACATATTTATATGCCGCATCAAAAATTATTGTAGATCATTATTTGCAAAAAAAAAAAAATAGAAAATTGATAAAGGTGAAAAAGAAACAGAGTAAAATTGTTACTTGAGGTGAAACGATTGCTAAACCATGTTCCAAATTGAGACTCCAATATTTTTATATATGATTGAGAATTACCTAACACTTCTAAAAATTTTTTGATATGGACTCGAATTTTGAGTCTTGGTCGTACGATGTATGGCGGAACTTTTTGGATAAATATCAAAAATAAAGTTCAGATGAACTACATTACCCCTGGATTATAGAAAACACAAAAAAAATCTGATGTCCAATAAAATTTGAAAAAATATTCGGCGCGTCCAAATTCCTCCACTTTTACCTGTTTCAATCCTCGACCGTAAGGTAGGAACGATAATTCCACAGTCGAATTCTTTCACCTTCACCTTTGCAGCTGTTTGCAGGGCTAGCAGTAGCTCCAATCAAACAAATATGAGGCACAAATTGGAGACTACAGAAAATGCTTAGCGTACGCTAGATTTCACATGTCGGCCTGTGTCAGAGCGGGCGAAGCCCGCTAGTCAGTTTTGGTGCAAAGCACCGTCGGTATAAAACAAAACTGTTTCAAGTTACGCGAGATTCAACATATCGAGCTTGGTCGAAGCGGAGTCCGCCCGTACGTTTTGGTGCGAGGCACCGTCGGTTGAAAACAAAACCAGTTCTTATTCAGTGCCACTGATAAAGCTTCATTTCACTAGTGAGTATAGCTACCTGAGGCTTCGTGGAGGAGTTCAGATGCGTCAATAATCTTTTGAAAGAGATGTTGTGGAGGAATTCAGATATAAGATTATTGCTACCTGAGGCTTCGTGGAGGAGTTCGGATGCGTCTTGAATATTAATCCCATCTTTTAGTCGATACAGGTATAGCAGACAATATTTTAGTGCGCACTGGTAGATTAATCGATATTTCCTAAGCCGTGAGATAGAATTATCAGTCGTTAAGACTTGTGTATGCCACAGAGTATATTTGATTCAGTGAATGAACTTCTTGCCTGAAGCATATCTGTACTCATTTTGTCCAATTATATTATTGAAAAATTTCAATGATAATCGATCATATTTGAAATTGAATCAGTTGTCGAATAGCTAGCTACATTATTCGTTATTTCGCGACAAAATATCATCTAAAAGAAATACAGAGACGGATCCAAGTGATACAAATAATTTTTTCCTATTTTTTTTTCTTATTCTCAAGTAAGGCATACACATATTACTGTAAGTATATATGATTCTGATGATTCAATATTCTCACAGCCTGATTATCTGTCCCTTGAAATTATGGTTAATCTCAACAAAAATGCAAATTGATCAATTGTTGAAATTATTAAAAGTTTGATAAGGAGAGAATCAGTTTATTCAAAAACACTCATCTTATATTTCTTGCTTTAAATATACAAATATATTTCTTTGGCTATTTTGGCAGTAAGTGTTCTTGTACAAGTTTGTAAAAAACACTTCCTTATCAAAACAGTCTAGTTGGGCTGCAAGCAATGATCAGCCATATGTGGATCTCTACATGTAGAGCTGATGAAGATTTATCGACATTACATCCATCAATCTTTCCATCATTGTATCCATCTTAATGGAGAATGGGGAAAGTTTTGTTATTAGGAGGATGAGTACTATAACAACAACAGCTACCAAGCGGCACAAAGCATGAAAAAAATAGAGTTGTATGTAACTTTAGACTACTAAGGAACGAACCCAAGAAGGCTGCGTGGAATAGTTCATGAGTAGTCAAATTATTGGCTGAATATTATATTTAATGAAACTTAATTTGTCAACAGCTAGCAGATTGAATTATTTTTTGAGTAACGAGGTGTTTGCTCCGTTAAATTGTCATGGATACACCAAAACACTGAATTACATTACTTGGGGCTGAGAGTTGAGTGGTCAGCTTCAACTATTTTATACAATATATGATATAGACTTTTAGTTTGGAAACTATTTATTGTATTCACAGTCTGTTCGGATTGAAATTGCGTGACAAATATGAATATACGTGGCTTAACTTCATAAATTAAACGTTCGGCATCTTATTTATTTTAGAACTACTAGTGGTACCAAATTATTACTTAAGTAGCCAGATTTCACGGATAAGCTGTGAGATTAAAGTCTTTTCCTAACCATTAACCACTTGAATTGTCACCCATACCACTCGGATCGCAGTCATTACCACTTAGTTTTTCCAGTGTACTCTTCTGCGTTTATATGGTTCTACTAACAAGTCTACCTTTCATATAACGAGAGATTAGCTGTGTACTTCCAAAAATCAACTTAAGGTCAATACTTAGAAATCTTTGATTATGGAACTAGTTTCTTTCTTATTTTTATTGATAATGCAGCACAGAACATTGTTTGATCTATTCAATGAAAACGACTACTAGAAATCTTACCGTGTCCTTTGAGCCAGCTAATTTGAGGATGAGGAAAACCCTTAGCATCACAGTTTACAATAACCGAGTTTCCCAGTAACGTGGAAACATCTTGGGGCTCAATAGTCCATTGTGGAGCAACTGTAAACAGAATACATCATTAAACTTTCTTCAAAAACTCATATTCTTCTTCATAGCTCTTGACAGATAGCAGATTTGTATATACTTGTACAAGCATAAAAATAAAACGATACCTTCCCCGAGTGGATCAACCACATTACGATAAAAAAAAAATGAGGTGAGGACATTTTTTATATTTTAGGAAATGTTCCGATCACAAATAGCGTAGAGCAGATATGTTCGTGAGGCACTGGTGGAAAAAGAAATAACTTTTTTTGCTGAAATACAGATTTTTATGTTTGAAAATATTTTCGACTATTATTCTTCAATATATTAACCTTAAGATTTGACTAAAAAAATCTGAAGGATGGATTATTATGAGAAGTACTGGAAACCAATTGTTCGAATGCATTGTGATATAGGAAGACTCATTTGTTTTTATTGAAGCTATAAGATACAGTAACTATTTACATTTGGTTACTTGCTATTCCATAAAACGCTTATTGTCAAGAATAGTGATAATAGTAGTAAAATTTTCTGGAGACATTAATAAGAAGACAGGTGTCTCAAAATTACAACATTTATAAGAACTATTTATAAGTATATACATACAATGCAAATGAAAACTTCATCCTGACTCATAGACGTACACAGTAATTTTCACCTCGAATTGGAGCTCTTTTGAATACTGAACGTTTTGATGACTATACATATTAGAAATGCAATTATTTGAAATATTTTCCGATCATTTCCATAGTTCAGAATAATCTCAAAGAGGGATTTCAATAGAATGTTTGAATGTTCTGTGGGTACAATATTTAAAGTATCGAACAGTTAATTGGAGAGATTTTCAACGTAAGGGCTGTTAGATAGCCATATCTTTTCAAATTTGTGTAAAGACAAGTCATTTTGCAGGCCACTTCCACGCCAATGAACGGAAGAAGATGTCGCGAAAGCGAGCAGAAGAAAATAAAAATAAATGAACAAGCTGTCAGGGACCATCGTATATTTCACTATGACTTTGAATTTTGACGCTGCGTCACGTTTTATCTTACGGTTTTTCACTTATATTTAAAAATTCTAAAAACATTTCACTTGCTGTTTACTATAATAACTCATCCGCGAAAATCGTGGAAAATGCCTTGGTGCAGCTAGTTATTGTTCATTTAGCGTTATTAATTATTAGCTGTTTGTTAATAAACTCCATTTTATGAATACTTAATGAAATTATGTCTCTAGACGCGCTTTGCTAATATTTTTAGTTAGCTTCGAAGATTTATAGTACAGCGCCAATGAACAAAAATGGTTATCTTCAATCTCTGATATTGAATATGGGAAAATTGTTAGTTTCTGCTGGAAAGTTCACTTTGCTTATAGATTAGGATTAGATAAGTCATTGTAAAAATTGGTATAAAAATTTATATCATTTCATCTTGAATTTTGGAAAGCATGAAAAAACTATTCATTAAAAATATAGCTTACATTCATTGGGTCATCTCCACTATTCCTATATACGAGCAAGTGTAAGCTCCCATGACAAAAAAGCTACTCCCTCAAAATTAAAAATTGAAAATAGGTGAAAAATCTAAAAAACACGCTTTTATGGTAAATCGAACTAAAAATTGAATTAGTTTTTGAAATAAAAATAAAGTAATTGACGAGAAAATGAATGTTATTGTAGAAAAAGCGTGAGGTGCTCGATATCAGTTGTTCTAAATATTCTATTGGTACGATTTCTGAATGTAGAGTTAATGTGAAAATATGATACAAAACAACCCACATTTTTTTCACAATGACATTAATTTTCTCGTCAATTGCTTTATTTTTATATTAAAAATTATTTTTAGCTTTTTAGTTCGATTTACCATAAACGCGTGTTTTTTAGTTTCTAATCTATTATTCATTCTCTATTTTTCAGTTCGATCTGCTATAAAAAAATTATTTGTTATCAAAATTGACCGAACTCGCTTCGCTCGCACGGCGGACCAACGTAGACCGATCTTGCTTCGCTCGCATTGCAGCTTACTATTAACCGAGCTTGCTTCGCTCACACTGCGGTCCACTGTTGACCGAGCTCGTATTGCATGCTTACAATTTACCGAGCTGCGTTCTTTGAATGTGGTATCCGATTCTCAGGCTCTCGCTCCGAAAGCGGGTATCTATTCCTGATGATCCTTATCAGAATAATGGCATAAACTTAATAATTTATTGTATTGTCATCGGTTCTTGAGAATTATGCAAAGTTCTAATTTAATCTGACGTCTCTAAGGGGGTGAAATTGGCGCTCAAAGATTCTGTTACATAGATACAGATGAAGCTAATAAAAGCGTTAAAAAAATATGTTACGCCCGCCAGTCTAGTAAAAATTGGTCATTGAGATTTTTAATGAATTTTTGAATTTAACTAAAAAATAATTTTCTCCGAAACACCGCTTTGAAATTTATGCAATTTGTAGTAAATGATGAGCTATTTTTGGGAAAAAAAATGTCTGACTGACAATAACTTCTGACAGATCTTTTGTTATAATTTTTTTTTTTCATGAAAGTGCACTTTGAAGCCCCGCCTTGTTTTTTTTTTTAAATGAAGTTCAAGATCTCTTCTATCTACTACATCTTGTCTGGCTGACAATTTCTGTTAGTAAATTTGTCAGATCTAATTTTGAATGCGCAACATTAATGCATGAAGATCAATCACTGGCATTTCAGAGCAAAAAAAAACCTGAAACTTGGGATGTCCTCTATGCATGAAAATATGCCTGTCATCAAAAAAATATTTTTTATAACGTCAGATCTCATTTTCAAGCGCCGTGAAAGCGTTTTCCTCAAAAATAAGCTCTAACAAGGTCATTGTCAAGATACTAGCTGCGACCACATTCCCCAATAAAAAATTTTGGTATAATGTTGCTAACTAGAGATTTCATTTTTTTACAATTCTAAATTAATATTGTGGATCCCTTCAATATACTTACTTGAACACATTTTTAATGGAAATATTGTTTTTCAATATGTCAGACTTCATTTTTGAGCGTAGCGACTTTTTTTTATTCCTATAAAAATTAGCTTTCACAACGGGTGAGTCAAGACATCACCTCAATTTTTTTCTGACAGAAGATTTGACATCTATTCCATGCATAAAAATTGGTCTGTCAGCGAAAAAATGTTTTTCACTATGACAGACTCCAATTTTTAAGTGCTGCGACTACATTCTCTAATTTCTTACAATTCTCAGTCAGTGTTGTAGATCTATTTTATATACTGGAAAACGTTTTCATCAAAATGGTAAATACAGTAAAAATGTGATCAATTCAACACAAAGTACATAAGAGAACTTTTTTATTTTTGAACGAATACTGAACATATACTAATCGTGAATTGAATGATAGACTATTGTAGTGGGAGAGTCGCCATTGAGTCTATGGATCTACTCCGTAGACTCTACGGCGTAGACCCCGGTCAATATTAGAGGTATTGATTAACACAAATTGTCAGGCAGACAAAATTTAATAGACAAGAGAGATCTTCAACTTTATTTTTAAAAAATCAAGGAGGTGTTATAACGTGCACTTTCATAAAAAAAAATAGTTCATAACAAATGGTTCGCCAGAAATTGATTAATAAAAATTGTCAACCAGGCAAGTTGTCATAGATAGAAGAGATCTTCAACTTTATTTTAAAAAATAACCAAGGTGGTGTTATGAAGTGCATTTCCATGAAAAAAAACCAATTTATAGCAAACCTTCAGATGTTAATTCACAAAAACTGTCATTTAGACAATTTTTTCCAAAAATAGCTCATTATTTATTGCAAATTGTATAAATTTCAAGCAGGTGTTTCGGGAAAAAAATCTTTATTTTTTAACTAGATTCAAGAATACATAAAAAATGACAATCAACAAATTCTTACTAGTCTTGCGGGCGTAACATGTTTTTTACATGTTTTTCAGCCATTCTCAATTTATAATTTTGAGGTGTTCGATAGGGAAGTTTTCTTGTCATGGGAGCCTACACTTTATGATGTTATTCTAGATGAAGCATGCTTCATTTATAATCTCTCTGTTGTTTACCATACGAAGTGATCCTCAAGTATTTGAACATCAACGATTAATTCTACATTATTCACAACATAAGGAATATATGTTAACATACCTTTTACCATTAGCTGAGCTGTATAGTTGGCCCTAGCCGCACTATTACTAGCGATGCACGTGTAGAATCCACTATGTCTTGAAGTAACCTCTTTAAATATTAACATGCTAAAGAATTCAGCTGCTCGCTCTTCAATCTGTCATAAAACAAATTTTACTATATTGCTGAGATACTGAATCTACAATTATGCATATTCCTATCAACACCACATATTCCAAGTCACAAGTACTCTTAAATGGATTGTAATTAAATGATTTTAGATAAACTAGTTATTGACTAGAGTTTCAAGTATTGGTGGGATAGTTGGCAATAATTGACTTATGTAGATTTATGAGAATAGTTTCAATTACTCCTGGATTTAATTCTGAAGTGCTTTCAAGATTATCGGAGTTCCAGGTATACAAATCGATCTCTTGTAAATTTGAATTTAAAGCCGTTCGCTACTGCCGGTGCAAAATATTTGTCCATGAATTTTATATAGCTACAATTTTTTCCTATGCTATTGTACATGAATGGATACCATGGTTTATTTTACTGAGAAACTCGTAAAAATTTATTGTGCGAACTGATACAGAATCGACGTAGCCTATTGGCTATTGAATTTTAATGGATGCTCTGTGACTTCACCTATTCTTTCGCCCATTCGGTTGAAAAATGGTTGCAGATAATATTTGTTGATATTTTCCACCAAACATAATGGCTTTCTATTCAAAGATGAACATTAAATCAATTGTACTATAAAACAGAATGAAAATGATTCTTTCTTCCTCAAATTATTACTTTAGATTATACTTTTTGTACGAGCATTTTTTATTATACAAAGTAAACCAGTATCTATAATAGAGATAACCAGACAAAATAATTTTATTCTGAAATATTCATAAAGAGAAATATGGAAAATAATTTTCTTGGAGTTTTAAAAATAATGATTACCTCAAAAAGATTATACGGTATTATAAGAAAAGAGTCTCATCTTCTCAAAAATTATTAGCATCATTAGCAAGAAATTAAGCTCAATGAATAATAGTATACTCTGAATTTATGATCAAAGATATAATATCTGGTAGATACTTCACGATAAGATGAGCTGATTTTTGTGATTCTAATGAGCAGAGGACTTCAAAAAAGCATTAAATTTTATATGAACTTATAAACAGTATGCAAGATGTTCCAAATGATTATTCTTAATGAATAAAATACTCTTCGCGATGCTGCTGCTATAAATCACAACAGAACAAGAAAATGTATTTCTTGAATTAGTCGACCACATTTTGCAATTTGGAGAATTCTGAATGCTAGAATTACGTACCTGTAGAGAGGCAGATACTGGAGCATTATCTTTGTACCATGTAAACTGTATAGGCATATCTCCAGATGTAACACTACATGTAACTTGAGCTCGCCCTCCTTCTTGCAAGCTGCTAGGAAAAGTAAAAGGTTCCAAAACAGGAGGACTATGTACAATGAGCTGCATATCTCGTCTTGCCATTTCCCCACTACGTGACATTACAGTACAGGTGTATCCCCCTAGGGACAAAAAAATCAACATTTGAGACATTGAAGAATTCGCCCGAAAGATGAAATAGAAGGACTAATGTTGGAAAGTGTTTGATGCACCGACCTGAATCTGTGATGGGATCCAACCGATTAATAGTCAAAGATCCTCCTGATGCAGAATCTTCCACTTTGTGTCGGACATCTCCCGGTAATTCTTGACCGCGACGTTCCCAACGAACGCTACTAATTGGATAACCTGAATATGGACAGTGGAGGGTTACATCGGCTCCAGCAACAGCAGAAACTGGACCAATGGATCGAATGAATGGGGAGCCTAGTAATAAAATAAGAAATTGTAGATGTATCCTACAATTTAGGGAATAGAAATATTATACTGATCACAATCTTAGCTATTCGCTTTTGATATGGAATATAAGATGTCTCTAAGAATAATTCACTACAATGACGGAGTTGTGGAATTATGAAAACCAGCAAAATATTTTGTTACCTATATACCAAAAAATAAGCTTTGACTGATATTTGAATTTATATTCTTGTAATCTATAAATCCGAAATAACTTTGAGAAACTATGGAAGTGTGGTCCTTATGCAACTCTCAATTCCTGATAATTTTCTTCTGAAATCCTCAATAAATTTTTTTGATATCATAATATTTATGTATCTTCTTTGACCAATAGAGAAAAAATCAAATATTTGGATAAACTCTGTAATGTATAAAATATTCCTTGGAAGCCATTCATTATATCCAAATTAGTTGTTTTCAATCTGGTCCGTTAAACCCGTACTCGTCAAATTGGACCATCACTCCAAATCCATGACCGGATGATACCACTCATTTACTGAAAGTTTAATACGAGCCTCCTTACTCCTTCCCGATATTGCAGCAATCCGACGGCTCGCAACCGTCGGAGTTCCACTTAAAAATTCAATTAAATTTAAGTTCTTCCCGCACCCCAAAGCTATTCATCGCAATTAAATAGGCGATGCGTGCATGCATCTGTGTTGATGCTGATGGAGGAGAGAAGAGCAGAAATCGATCTTTGACTTCCGTTATATCCGCTGTTGGATGCCGCCGTAGTTGACAAGGTTATGCGCCAAAAGCCAATAGCGACCTCTTAAACTTTTCACTAGTGAGACGTGTTAGGTTGTTGGATGCTTGATGCTCGATGCCGAGGAAAACGGAAAAGTTTCGAATGGAGAATAATTTCATTCCGAATTCAATGGATCACGCAAGATATGATTTCCTGATATTTTAATCAACATCCAAGAACCTCAGCATTGAATCCAGAGATATATATTTGAACTGATAATCCAATCAATTATCACTTTAAATTCTCTTTTCCTAATAAAATATCTTTATAAACTTTCTCTATTATCCGGGTGGAATATTTGGTTCATATCTCGATCACGCTTTAGCTAGTTTTAGCTGTGGAATACATTTGCAAGTCTGATAACCACGTGACATCATAAATTAAAAATAGTGGACAATCTATGATCAAGAACTATTCTTCTCTTTTCTTGATATGGGGAACAAAGGAAAGGACATACCACCAAAAATACAACAGAATATGTGACAAGATTATGAATTCGAAATAGAGAGCGGCTCAAAGATCAAAAATAATTTTTAGAAGATAATGTAAAGTAAATGCTTTAGGAAGAATAGACCAGCTTCATTTCCTTCTGTGGAGTACTAAAACAGCAAGAGATGGATGCGAAAAGCTGCAAATTCTGAAAAATGCACCCTTGCTCCTAGTTTTAGTAGTCTAAAAATCTTCAAGATTCTCATAATTGAACTTCGTGTGATAATAATAACATAATTTTTCGTAGATGAAACTGCTTGACCGCAGTTGGAAGGGATGCACCTATACCAAAGATTCAAAACTTCTTTTTCTCATAGACCACTTCCAAAAATTTACTGGTTTCGGTGAACCCCAAATCCCTTTTCGTGAACCACCACTTACAACTTGTGAACTCCCAATTTTTTTCCGCCAACGTAGACTCAGTCGAATCTCCTATTGTCTTCAGGGGTCTACCTGGACCACTGGGAATCACTGATTCATACGAATAAACTAACTTGAATAATCTCAAGTAATACGTCGATAGCAATATAAACGATAAGTTATTGATAAGCGCAGTATTATAGAAATGTTGAGGATTGGCTCATAGCAGCCAGATGAGACAAAACTTTAATAACACAGACGTTCAACCTAAAATTGACTCTTGAGCTCAGATATCATTTGCAACAAAATTGATCAGACCAGATTCTATTGATACAAACGACCGGTTGATTCCTAACGCTATTATTCTGGCAATCAATCAACATATCAATAGTTTCTTGGATGATCAGATGATGATCAGCGCTAATATTTTTACAGTTTGTTCGAAATCAACTAACTAGTACACTCAATTGATAAAACTGTAGTAACTTGGAGGATCAAGCAATGTATTTTGAATTAGTCCTCGAGCAGATTATTAAGATTCGATGACAAGTGATGAACGATCGTTTTTTGATAATGTCGCTTGAAGTTTATCCAAAAGACACCAAGCAATATGAGATTATCTTCGTATTAACGAAGCAAGCTGACATTTGTTTATAAATAACAGAACAAGAAATATCGAGCGATCAGACGTTGGCAACCACACAGACCACAAATTTCTACGAAGATATTTGTGGTGCTACCAGTGCAAAACCAGCATGGTACAAAGCAAAGTGACGTTCTTCATCGTTTTAACTGGGTTTGAAGAAGGTTTTACGCGGATTTTACGACTTACCGTAAATATTGAGTCGTGCAGAATGCACCGCGGAGCCCAGAGAATTGACAGCACGGCAACTGTATAACCCTCCGTCTTCTACACGGACGTTGCTGATATTCAGGTGACTGATAACATCTCCGGCTTGATCCACGTACTGACCAATCGCATACCTGGAACGTAAAACAGTGCACTGTAGTAAATATAAAATAATCGTGATAGAGTAGTTTGCTAAAACCGTATAATGCTGGGGATCAGGGACTTCCTTTTCAAGACAGTTTACTGTATCTACCTACACATGAAAACTAAAACGTTCCAATTATATAGCAATGCAAAAAGATTTCTCTTCCGAGCCACTTTTTCATTATTTGTTTAATTCCTTAAGTTGCATCGATTACCATCAATCTATGTGAAGTGAAAACAGCATTCTGTTTATATCCATTAATTTATGTGCTCCAATTCCACTCCAGCTCTAATTGCTAATTTATAAACTTCCCAATCTGTCCATTTTCTACAATTGTTCTAATTTATTTATCAGAACTACTCCAACACGTTCTATTTCTCTAATCTCGTGATATATTTATTTGGTTTAACCCACTATTTAACTCAATTACTCTATTTTATTGTCTTTATACAGCTTACACTATGTTACTTTACTCATTTACTTGCAATAATTTCAAAGAATCTTCTTCTTCCCTATTTACCAAATCCGTATGAAAGGTGATTCATTAAGAGGTACTTCTTTCCCAATGGATTTTGCTATTGTGTTTTTGTTTGATATAGTTTGACATTTTATCATGAGAAGACTTAGCCTGACACAATCCCCACAAATCATTCGGCTGTATCACAAAGATCAGTGTTTCACGAGAAATGTGCTTCGTGCACTTAGAGCTACTTATGGTCCACATACTCGGCCTACCGAACGCTCAGTTTGCTATAACATCGAAAAGTCTGAAGCCCAGTTCTCAATATTAGATAATATGCGACCCAATGGACCACATCCAGCGCGTGATGAACAAAATGTTACGGTGGTGGCTGAAAATAGCCGGCCAGAACGAAACTGTCGATACCACTTGTATCGCGCCGTGATAACGAACAATTTGCTGCCTAAAATTGAAGCCCGTTATCTCAAGAATATTTGGTACCAACAAGACGACGTTACTTGCCACACAGCCTGTGAGATCATGACTTTATTGCGAGTACAATTTGATGAACAATTAATTTCACTTTTCGGACCGGTGGATTGGCCGCCTAGATCGTGTTATATCACATCTCCATACTTTTCCTTAAGACTATTCAAAGTCCAAAGGGTACATGGATAAGCCTGCTACGATTGAGAAATTGGAAGCCAGCATCACTTGCATTATTCGCCAAATACCACTCGAAATACTCGGACATCCCAACGAAAATTGGAACTTTAGAATGGACCATTCTAGCCGTAGTTAGGGCCAGGATTTGAAAGAAATAATCTCAAAAAAAATTATGTAGAGATTGATTCTTCCATATGATAAAAAAAAACCCGAAAAAATTGATTTTCAGGTATTTTTTTTTTTTTTCATTTTGAAAGAAGTACTTTCGAATGAATCACCTATTATTTACTGCAACTATTTATTTTTATTGTGAGCGTAGTAAATTTGGCCAAATATTCTTCAAGAGTTCTTAGGCATAAATATAACTACCACTTAATATAATTTCATAGCACAATCATTCAATCCTCGAGTTCTAGATAAACTACCAGAAGCGACACTCCTATATTCCTACTCTGATGACTTACCATACATTAATTCTTCTATAAAATTTGGACAGTAGTCTAGAACAGTATTTTAATTCAAAAGGATCTCATGTTTCCTACAGAAGCTTCAGTCAAATATTTTTTCAAATTATGTTCATTATGATTTCATATTCACTTTAACTTCTTACGGTGATGTGCTGTTTTAAAATCAGGGTGCCAAATGCCACATTTTCGTCAAATTCTTGCGAAACTTTCACTACAGCTTTACGCATGCATGAATTAATACTCATTTAATCTATATATGCGCTAAAAAAAGTACTATCAAATGCTGTAGCTCTTGACTATAACTAAATCTTTAGAGCATATCTGCTAGAACAACTAAATTATTTATCAGACCACATATCTCTGATGCTCTCGTCTATATCTTTAATCTCTTTAATATCTGTATATTCACAGAGACTGAAGGATCTAAAAATTGCAGAGTACCACATTGTGCTGAAATGCGATTAGTAGCAGCAAGCGTAAGAATAAACTATTTGTAATGACAATATTCTCCAGATTTATAACCCCTCAACAGAAACTCTCACTCCAAATGTACGTAATCGATAATAAATTAACGATTCTGGAACTGTAACATGTAATAATCATGAATATGATTCCTTGACATCAAATTTTCCTGATTTATGTTTTCAAGAACAGGATTCAATATGACGACGGTATATCCACAGAAGAAAGGTATCATCTTTGAACAAGCACAGTGTCATATTTAAGCCTGGCAATCTCTTGCAGCTAGAGTTACTCCAGATCTTTTTTCGAGGATTTCTGAGTAATCGAGTATTGGAAATTAGTGGTTAAAAGTTCTTATGGTTTCATGTTTCAGGAGTGTGAATGGTAAATGTGGATAATAAGACTTTCAACAGTATTTGTACGGAATAACCTTTATTTCAGGAGATGTCTCTGGTAGGAAATTAATCTTGGAGTAAAATTTGATATTTAGTGCTAAAAATAAACTCCAGGTAGTGGTAACTGTATTCCATCCATTTTAATCAACTAATGCTCCTGAACACGTGAATTTGAACACGAATAACATTATACGTGTTATTCGAAATTGCGAATACCTGTTCTGTAAATAAAAACACGGGCGTATTTGCTATTGTAGTACTTTATTCATGTGCCTATCATTGTTTTATTGATTGGATAATAGTGAATGAGATTTATCAGAACTCTTAACGTACTACCTCAGAGGCTTAATCATACTCAATTTATAAAAACGTGGAAATTCGTATGGAATATTTGTGAAAAGCTCAACCTTCACTCATAAAACATTAAAGTTTTGATATTAGCATGAATTAGAATGAGTCAAGATTGTGCTTCATTGGATATGAATAAATACATCTATTATAATAGCTATTCTCTGAAACGTAGAATCAATCATGATAACCTGCAGATTTGGGCACGTACCAAATTAAAAAGTAATTAAGTGATAAGTAGGTACAAGTACAGAAAGTAAAGTACTCGCTAAGTACTAAGTACCTGCTATTTGGAAATAATCATTCTGAAGTACAAGTGTAAGCAAAAAGTACCGATCATTTATTTCCTTAATATTTTTCAGGTACTTCAAAATTTTATTAATATTTTCTTCAATAATCTACAAGACTCCTATATATACTTTTCGGAATTGGAATATATTCATCAGTTAGTGTAAGAAGGACCATGCAAACGTATTATCATATTAAAGAAACAAAAGCTTCAATAAGGTACTGGAAATAAAATGAATGATCCATTTTCTGCAACTACTATTTCTCTCTGTGTATGAGAAAGCACTATTTTGAAATGCAAAAAGTTACTTTTAATTTTATATTTAATAATACAAACTGATCAATTTATATTTAACATACAAACATATTTAAAAATAATGAATCACACCCACTATTTGAAGAGAAATTACACATATTTCATAGTTTGATATATCGTAATATCTCATATTCCAGTACTTATTTCATAATAAAGTATTTTTCAGAACTAAACATTACTATATCCAAGTGGTATCGTTCTGTATTTAAAAATTTAATACTTTTGCCACATTACCAAAAAGATTTACTACTCAAAAAGTACTCAAGTACAAAAAGCATTCAAGTATTGTGTAGCTCTGAAGCTTAGTATTATTGAGAAAAGTGGTCTCATTTTGCGAAAAATAAATAGTTTTGTATTATTCTCATATATTGCTAAAGTCTATTATTAGAGTATATTCCAATGACATTCCACGAGAATTGTTAAATGAGTATTAATATACAGGGAACCGAACATAATATGTTTTTTCAAAGTTTGTGCACGATTTGGATAATTTTGAAAAGAGTTGAGAGATAGAGTAATCATCATAGACCGGAAGATAGTGACAGGAGATTTCAAGTCACTTGTTACTAGTATGGCGACCCTTCAGAGGTTGAATTGAGTAATTGATAGAAGAAAAATGATGGTCGTAGCGCTGGTCGTCGGAGCAGGCTACTTGTCAGATTGAATTAGGAGTTTAAACGATTTGTTACACAAAGTTTTCTGTATTTTCCAAAAATTGTTAAATGACGAACTCGACCTATAGGAATACCATACTTCTCCAGTAGGGCCTACATCCCGCCATACTGATTAGAATGAATTTCAAAAAGATCTGTTACAGATAATTTTTTTGAAATCTATTATTTTCGAGTAAACATTCACGAAAATCGCTATGCCATACCGTTCCGACGGTTCCAAATAACCGCATATACCGCCGCAAAGAATCAGATTTATTCAATAATGCAGAATGATTTCTAAGCGTATGTCACTTGAATCGTGGAAAGCTTATAACACACTGAGACTGATCATTTACCATACTTTTGGTGTAGTGCAAAAGTGGTGTCATACTTGAAAAACGGTTTTTTCAAAGTTATTCAAGACGTAAAATTACTTATCACAGTATGGAATTATTGTAATGGGTATGTTTCATTACGAGTGTACCTGAAAAGGTATCCCATATTATGACCGTGGGGCAGGAGAGAGTCAAACTAATGCTACGATGTAACAAAAAAAAATCTCGACACGACTTGCACAGTATGGCATTTGATTTTTTCAAGAGTTAATAGAATAATATGCTCCGGAAAAATTTTGTCTTTCTTATATAATGAAGTGCTAAAGTGATGCCATACCTGGAGAACTCATTTTCAGCCACTTCATTCAGTTGCACGATGCGTAAGTTCTCATAACAATAAAGCTAATTTATATCGAATTTTGTTCCAATTCAATTTTTCTTCCAAATTAGCCCCTACTGTGACCACACTTACTTTGATATTTAATATTTACGTTCTTCGCACCTTGAACTTTCATAGAGAATATGGGCCATACTGTAACAAATTATTTGAACTCCGCATAAAATGTAACCATTTTGTGATAACATACCACGTATGGCATAATCAGATTTAAATTTCTTATCATAGAAATAACTGGTAACAGAAGTTTCAGGCTGTAACAAATAGTTTTGCATTATTAAATAAATCTGCTTTTTCGCGGCGGTATGGCGGGTATTTGAAATCGTCGGAACGGTATAGCATAGTGATTTTCTTGAATGCTCATTCAAAAATAATATGTTAGAGAAAAATACTGTTTGTAACAAATATTTTTGAAAAAAATAAAAATTCAACGTGTTTAAGTTGGTATGATGGCATGTAAGTCCCACCGGAGAAGCATGGAATTTCATGAGGTCGAGTTTATTATTTAACGACTTCTAGAAAATACAAAAATATTTGTGTAACAAATCGTTCAAACTCGTGATTTGATCCAACAAGTTTAATTTATTACACTGCGACTGCGCCGTGACGACTAGCGCCACAACCATTATTTTTCTTTCAATAATTACCTAATTTGACCCCTGAAGGGTCGCCATGCTAGTAACAAATGATTTGGAATTTTCTGTCACTATCTCCCAGTCTTTGGAATTATATTGGAAAATATCGAATAAGTCTTCGATTTCTATATTAAATTCATAATATGCAATTCAACCTGACATAATCGGACCTCTCGTCGTTTTCTTCTTAGATAGATATTTCAGAAAAAACGGTGTAACTCACAAGTACTTGTTTTCAAGGAGTGCTTTGATGATTCTATTCTTCCTATTGGATCCAATAATTTCGTCTCTTATACAATCTTTAATAAAAGTACAGATTACGATAAATTGATCTTTTGATAGGTCCGTGGAACAAAATTAATGTTCTACAAAAATTGAGATTCAGGAATTAGCTTATATACAATAATCGAGCGGAAACTGTGTCTATACATTACTGAGAGAAATATAATTTGAAATGAATGAATACTTGGATGCACACATACTTGTTTCTTATTTGACTCAGTGACGATGGGAATTGCTATCAATGAAGTCGAATGAATGTTGTAAGTAATTCAATATTTGAAATTCATTCAATTCACACCTTTAATATGTGGAGTATCATTTTGTACCAATATCCTATCATGAACTTCCAGAACATATTCCACAAAGTTCTCTTATTCGAATTTTCACCTCAAGTGTACCACAGTCTACCTACTTGCTCAGTGAAAATCAATTAATTAACTAGTAGTTTATACATCGACTCACAGCATTTCTGAGTAAATACACAAACACTCAAAATTCAAGAGCTCTAGATTTCCAAATATGAAGACTGGGAGCATGTGTTTCCTCTTGACGTACCCCAATCTCATACGTCACATGAGATTCTATTTTGGAATTTTGAGAATAAGTGTCGAATACATGTAGCTAATGTTCACTAGAACTTGGAATACATGAACTTGGTATATATTCAAAATGGATAATGGGTGAGCGGAATATTCGAGGTTTATTCTTTATTCATCCTTCTTTATTCTCATATCAATATTTTTGAATTCAAAGTGCTCTGTTTATATCCGTTCTCAACGAAAATAGTGTAGAATGAATTTTCAATATTTTGTTTATTATATGTACATTGAACAAATTTGGTTAAATAAACAAGCTATGAAAATCATCCGTTGATATTTTGTGCACGTAAACCGCAGATAATAAATTTTATTTACGCATCCTAAAAAGTATCAATAACAAAAATATCTTGAAAATGTAGCGCATTATTCACAAGAGAGACTCAAACAAAATATTGAGTTATTGACGTATCAATATACATATCATCTGCATAGAAAATAAGAAGCCATCTTGCAGCGTACCGGACAATAACATGCAATTCTCCGATTTATATTAAATTGAAGCCATCAAAGTTGCTTAAAAAATACTACAACTTCAAACTTGATGATAATTTGATGGGAAAATTTGAACAATATGAATTGAAATATACTGTAGCTAGTATACTGATCAAATTCCAAATTTAGTTACTCTGGGTAAAATAAAAAAAAAGAAACAGAATAGATACCAGTATTATTCGTAATTTTAACTATTATCCATGAATAGTTGTTAAATTTATGACGAAATAATCATATATTATCGATGGATTGCCTGGAATAAAAATAAAGACATATGCAAACAACAATCCTAGAACTGTAACCATTTGATACAATTCAGTGACAACCTCTATAAGAAAGGTTTCCAAATATATTTCCGGGATAATACTATCTGAAGGTTTATCATGAAAAATAGCGGACCTTGTGTCAAAAATGACATATATTTTTCACAGCAAGAAAAATAATGTTTCTCATGCCAAATTACACAAAAATTCTTTTTATTCATTTTTGTTGGTATCCACCTCAAATCAGGAAAAATGCCGTTTTGTAACGAAGGATTTTTTCAAGTTTATTTATTATACAGAAACTGGTACTTAAGACTGTTTATATCTACGCATTTGTGTATGTACCTATATCACATGTTATATATATTCAGCTCTCATATTATGTTGGTACATGAAATACATGTTAGCATGAGATTTTCTGCAACATGTTTGTATTTATACAATGATACATATTATAATTAGTTGTATGTGTTTGATATTCCAGTGCATTATTAATCTTTCACACTGTGTATATATGTACTAATTTGTATTTGCGATGTTTCAATGAGAATTCATTGGTATCAGACAAATTGAAAAGCATTTGTAACATATAACTATGAATGCTAAAACTGCAGAGCAACTGTTATGAATATTTCTAATACTACATGAATGCTCCGGGTCTTAATTGGATATAATTTGGAAGCAAAATAATTATATTGCTTTGCAAACTTTGAGAACTTAATTCTCTCATCTCACTAGGTGAAAAATTAAAACTTTCATCTCTGATTTGTTATAAAAGAGAGAGAAACTTCATGACGAATTGTGAATAACAAAAATTATACCCTCCCGAAACATATGTTTTAGATTTTGTTGATTATATTGTTACGACGTATAAGCTCGACATTGTTCGCCCCTCAATTTCACCACCATATAAACGCGTAGTGAAGTGACGTAGCCTAAATCTGAAGAATAGGGGCCGTAGAAAAGTCTCGTATGCAACACATGTATAAACAGGCATCGAAATACTTGAACTCAAGTCATATTGCATAAGTTTACACTCGAGTTACATGATTCACTCTGTCAAAGATTGTATCATAAATTTGATTTCTATCGATAAAGTAATAAGCTATCATATCAGAACATAAATATCTATAGCATTCCATCCAGTCTATGGTTGGGATGTATTTGAGTGTAAAGTTTTGAACGTTGAAAGTTCAGGACGCAAAGACGTGCCAAGTTATGCAATAGAAGAGCCTGTCAACCAAAATGTGAAACTTTTAAACTGTCAGATTGTCACTGAAACAGTCAAAGCTTTAGCGAGGTAACGTTATTCAAAATTAAACCCAAATCCAGTCGATAATACCGACCAGAGTCGGACTTATCCACCTTCATTTTGTACGTAGCTGGCAATTTGAGAAATCCATCCTAGCGAATATATCTCATGGATATAGGAAATACACAATTTATTTTATTGATGTAATTGGTGAAACAGAGTGGCAGAAAATGTTTATAAGAGACATTCAATAAGAGAAAATAAGAATCAAGCTCTGAATGTATATGTCCTTCTTGTGGTTCTTCTCTTTGTGTTTGTCTGCACGTTCTCTCTGTACTTTGCTCCTCGAAAAGCATCTCAGTTGTTAGCTGAAAAATTGCTAAATGGGAAAGTTCCAAATTAGTTTCATGCTCTGGTATGTTTAATTTTCATACTAATGATTTCTCACGTTGAAAAGTATACATTTGTATACATTCTTATTTTTAGATATTTTCGGTTAAATATTGTCATCATTCTGTTTCTCTCTCTTGAATAAATTTCTAATAATTTTATTATTCGAACGACTTTGGTCAGGGATTTCGTCAATTAAGATATCAATTTCTCAATATTTTTGAATATATTCAGTATCGTGCACGCATCCAACAAAGTCTCGACGGCCAATATTTTCATTTCAAAATTACCAACGAAGAACACAAAGCAAATTGTTACATTCAAGTGGACTGATGTATGAGCTATGATGGAATGCTTTATCATCACATTAACTTTGAATAATGATCGATACGAACTCTGTTTACAAAATAAACTCCAACGCAGGTTAGAGTTTCAGCCAATTTTCTGGATAAAATTAGTTGCAAAGAATAGGACACAACCAAAGCTATATACCCATACATAAAAAATTCTGATTTATAATTAAACATGACTACAATCTAGAAATTCAAGTTCTCATTTGACATTTATCAGCGAATTGATTTCAAAGCATGAATATCTAAAAATTAACTGTTAAATATTTGTTGTGCAGTTTCCCTAAAAACAATTGAACGACGTACCCAATGGAATGGCTATTCAGAGTGTTGGCGTTTGGTAATTGACATTTGAATTGAAAATAGTAGAAATTCTCTCAGTGGTTGGATGCTTTTAGAGTCGATTCACTACTTCATCATGCTTTGCGCTGAGTTTCCGGTAGCCATGTTTCAAAGTGCGGGAAATGCAAAAAAGATAACAATAATGCTGCAGAAAAAGCGTTGTAATTTTTCGAAGCGCAGCAGAACAAATTGATATTTTCTAATTTCAATTTAATTTTTTTATGTGGTTATATATTTTATATACAATAATAGTTCTTAACAATTTGAAAATCAAGTCGCTTTCAATGGACCAACATTCCATGAAATATTGCAATTGTTAGTAGTTGATTATTCTTCACAGATTTGGATCCTGTGTAGCACCAGAATGACTTAATGTCGAGCTTCTAATATCCAATCATGAAAAACTGACGCCATGAAAAACTGACGCAGTATGTTTCTAAAATGATATCTATCGCAGGATAATGTATTTCAGATCTAAGTGTTGTATGCAATATACATTTTGTCGAAATTGAGTGGAATGAATCCATAGATGCTAACAATATGTTAGATATTCACAATGTAAATGAGAAGCATGAGCTTTAAACACATGAACAGTGTTGTAATATGAAAATACATTCCAAATGCACACAAGCACGCATATAGACGTCCAAAGAGCAAGAGAGCCGATGTATTGTAACCCGGAATTTACACACCCAATCGAAAACAATGATACCGCGTGATCCTGTGCTCTGCGTTGGCCTCATTGTGAATTATGTATGAGCTTTACTTACTTGCTTCATTTTTACACAATGTGCGGCAGATATGAATTTCATTCAAAGGTTTTTATTGTTTTTCTACTCTAAATAAGACTAAAATGTAGAGAATGATATATTTTGTAACAAGTTTGAGATGAGGATCGGTTTAACGAGGAAGCAATATCATTCTGGAACAGTGTGAAAAGAATACATAGAAGTTGTCCAAAATGGTATGAACATTACAGGAAAGCCAGTTTTCATGTAGGTCATCCATAAATTATTTATTCGGGGATCAATAATACCTGGTTTAATGCAATTTCATTCTGTCGTTTTCAATATTATTATTTAAGAGAGCTTTACAACTCTGTGAAAGCTCTTGTTGCATCATTTGAAGGATTCGCAAACTATTATTGTTTCGAATATGACCGACACAAAATACAATTCTCGTTACGCGTTTGGATGGTACATAGGTGATAGGGCAATAAATCAGCAATACAAGGACATGCCGTATTGCCATGGCAGTTGCATCGATCGACACTCAAGGATTACACACGGCTGGACTCAGGACTGTATGCATACATCAGTAATAATTGCATACACTGATTAACTCATACTGATATGAATGCATTTGGTACATCACGCATGCGTATCGTAAACTCAAGCTTAATGCGTGTATAGGAAACATAACCTCAATAGAATCAACCAATGAAAATACAGACTCAATTCGGAAGGAACACAATGTAATTCTGCGTAAATTGTGCGACAAAGCTTCGGAGTAACCTATTGTACATCAGAATTTGGATTTGTCAATTGAGCTTTTGTCGACTATCTCCTGGAATTGATAAATCGGATTGAATTATCTCAATCAGAGAGATAATGTCGAATTCCTTAGAACTTCTTCAAATTGGCGTTGTTAAAAGAATAAAAATGTATCAAGATGATATTTTATTCAAGTTATCATGATACTCTTATCTTATATGATGATCTACGATTTGAGTAAGTCCAGGTTGGAGATGCTTCTACATCTCTTTCTGCTTTATGAAAACTCTCTCGCGTTTTCTTATGTCAACGATAGTTCACATACATCATACATGGTTACTTTGAGTCCGTTTATGTTTTAGCATCAGGACATTCAAATAACCAAAGAACGTATTTTCTCGAGTTCAATGATAGTTCCTCATATCAGCCCTCTGTTTTTATTAGTTCAGTTTAGATCCAAGGCAATTTCTGTATTTGAGATCAACGCATCATCCTATCGAATTTTTGAATACTAAATATTCAAATAGAGACTAATAAAGGAAAAAATATTGACAGTGACATCTCACACTTTTTATGTTCAATTGATACTTGTATATAGATATCAACACAAGATTATATTATTCCACTATTACAGCTAACCAAAATCAATTTGAATGAGAGCATTCCTTATTTGTCTCTCACTGAATAAGATTTTTCGCGTTAAATTAAAATCAACCTCTAGGGATTGATTGGAAATCTTCAATTTGAAGTGAGTTGGAATCCATCGACTAAGAATGATAATATTTGTTGTTGAGCCACAAACAAAAGCCAAGTATCGATTCTTCCTAATCGATATTTCCCTCCCTCAACGTAGTTGAAAGCACCACAATAACAGAAACTTTATTAAATGAAACCTTCGGTCTATTCTTTCATCCTTTCTTTTTATCTGCTCCCACCCAAAGACTAGTTAACTTTAGTCAACAAATCCTTTCGCAGTGAATCTCAAACTTCTGGAAAATTCAATTGAAATTTTTTATCACATTGCACCGAAAAGTCGGAGGAATATGTTAAAAAAATCAAATAATATTTCATGAAGATTATTTTGCAGTATTATAATTTGATTCGGAAGCACAAATTGCAATACGAAATTAATTTATCAAAAATAATTGAGCACAATTACAATTGTATGTTCGATTTATTTTTGTTTCCATGTAAATATAATCTAGTGAAGATGTAAATTGGAACAAAATTTAATTTTTATTGCTACTCTGCATATTTCTTCTCAAATTCAATATTGTCTCCAAGTAGCATGAATGATCCAATCCATCAAAATTCTGTGTCTATTCTCACCAAAATTTAAGAACCTGCAAAATTTTAATGCTGAGTTCCATGGATCATGAGGCTTAAAACTCCGACTTTTTCGAAGAATTGGCCCTTAATCATTCCATTACTATGATTTTACTACTAATGATGAATAGAAGACTTCATCTATGATAATTACAATAGAGGGATACTACGTTCCTCTATTTATCATCGACATAGAGACGTCGATACGATTTTCATGCCTTCTGAAACTACTTTCGCATCCAAATAAATACAGAATCAACTATAAACTAATCAAATATCTTGAAGAGTTAAGTTTAACATTACTCTGCTATCTAGAATTGCAATTTAATGGCAAGTATATCATTCCACGCATATATGTCCAGAAACAAATAATTTATTATTCACCCATAGCTCAGATTAAAATCTGTGTCAAACATTTGCATCAATAATATCATTTTAATCTCGAATCAACTCAAATTTGTCACACTAATTGCAGAATATCAGATACTATTGGTGAATCGTATCACAACAGTGAAAATATCTCACAACAATAAGCGACATCACAATAATTTTGATGATAAATCTTGTCCAATGTCAAAATTATCACTGAAATTTCATATATTAATACGTGAAGAGAAAACTTTCAATCCCCTATTGAAGCATATTGCATGCACGAACGAATGTGAGATTTGACATACCTTAAGTTTATATGGAAACGGTGTGCAGTAAGCGAAAATTATTTACAGCGTGCCCCATTTTAATTATATGTTGATACGTGAAGAAAAAACTTTGTACTCCTTTTTGAACATATTGCATTCACGGAAAAGTGTGAGATTGGACATACTTGAAGTTTATAATGGAGAAGGTGTGCAGAAAGCGGAAGTTATATACAGGTGTCCCATTTTAATCTATATATCAATATATGAAGAGAAAATTTTGCCCCTTTTTTAGGCACAAAGTAATGTAAGATTTGATATACCCGAAAATTATATAGAGAAGAAGTGCAGAACGCTGGAATTATATAAAAGCAATCCCATTTCAGGTTCACTTGAAAAAAAAATTATAACGCGTGCCCAAAAGAATTTGAGATTTGGCATTCTTAAACTAAGCTAATAGTATATACAGGCTATCTAATTTTAATTTCTCGCAGATAACAATATTATTTTTTGCTGGAATATATCAAGAAATATGCACCGATTATAAAAATGTCTCAAGTAGAAGTTTAATGATTTTCTTTCTCCTCCGTGAGGTAGGAAGGGAGTCACTTTAAAATCTTGGATAGAAACCGCTATTTTTATCTCTAGTTAGGATGAAGTGTCGAATACACAGTTAATTTCACTTGAAACCCACAGAGATGGACAGTTAAATTCAATAACGTTCAAACTTAGCAATTTAATCAACTACGGTCAAATTTCGACCACTGGACGACCACTAGTATTCTATTCATGGATTGAACAACATTCAGTATATGATTTGCTTGAACGCATAGGTATATTCTGAGTCTATGAAATTTTTGTATCGCTCTCGAATTATAACAATGATTACAGTACTTCGATTTTATGCACAATTCATACATTGTGAATAGGTACTCTGAGGATAAATCAAATAATGGATAATTGGATATATACGCAATTCCATATCGAAGCTTTAGAATCCAATCTGAAAATATGTAAGAGATCTTCCAGAATTGATAGCTTCTTCTGCTTGGTATTATTACTGCAGTGGCTCTATCAAAGAATTGACTGGAACGATGCCTAAAATTCCCAAGTTTCTCTCAACAACTGTTTTTCATGAACTGATTCATCATTATTTTAGAAGATATGAGTTCTTGTTGAAACCTTCAATTACCTACGTCACTTACCTGTGTCCAGCTGTAAGTTCTGATAGTGATTCACCATCCAATAACCATTTGAATTGAGGAGGTGGTGATCCAGTAGCGGAACAGCGCAAACTAACATGGGGTCCTGGACGGAGAGCCTGTTCGATGAACGTGTATTGTAATTCTGGAACTGTGTCTGTAAATATCACCAATAATCAGAATGACATACTATTCAGTTTGACATACTGAAGGAGAGAGAAAATTTAATTCGATATATTTTTATGATAACTGTGCAACGTATTCACGTAGCTAGTTCTAAAAGATGAGTTGCTAAACAGATTCCAGAATCTCCGAAGTATTCAATAAAAACTAGTTTCCAATTTTAAGAATAGTAAAATTTGTTTGGCTCATAGCTATGCAGACCCACGCGTTCAAATGTTCCTAACTTCAATTCGTTCTAACGTACAAGAATTGTAAACAATTTCCATCGAATTGAACCACAACGCGATTCAAAAAAGTTTCTTTATTTGAGTGAAGTTATTCAATTTTCTGTTCACGTTTCTTATGACGTCTGCCGTCGGTTTCACGCGGTTGTGGGCTGACTGCAGACAAGCTGTAATTTCTGCTGTTTATCGTTTCGGGAATAGATCGGGAACAAGTATTCCATATTTTCTATCGGATGAGTTCTGGATGTCAAATGACCCTCCAATTTGATATGTTGCTGGATGATTGCATTTCTATCGTCTTATGATACTTGAATAATAAAATTACACATATGCACAATGATTGAAGCTTTGAAAGAATGAAGATGTAAGGTGAATTGATGCTATAAGAAGCTCCAAAATCATAATCATTATTCGAATTCAATAATTTATCGAAGATGAAACAAATTCAAATTTTTGAGGTCTCCTCAGGAACTCTTATCCCGGAGTAAGTAATGTCGAAAAGAATCAAAGGAATGTTTTTGAATATCTATAGTAGAATATCTAATTTTGAAAACAGAAGTGACACATGGATACTGGTTAATATAATTTAGTGTACATATCTGAACAGTATTGTATACTTAATGGCAAAATTTTATTTTCATTGTGCCTCAAGTTCTATATTGAATGCATATGTAGCTTTCCTTGTACGATAGAATCGCATTGAAATGATATTTCTATTTAGGAAAAATGAACAAAAGCGATATAAACTATTCCAATTTGTGTCCGCGAATGCTTATTAGTGCGAAACGTGCGATAATAAAGGAAGACAGAAGGACTAATTACATTGATAGAATTGCATATAATGTACAAATTGTCCTCAATATTGATTTGCATCTGTGCCACTTCGATATATATGCGTTTTCAAATATTGAAATAGACATTGATTCAATACTGCAATGATAGTTGCTTTCATCTTGAATACAGACATTCGAGTTGAATACGGTCTAATAACTCTATCATTAATAATAAAGAAGAGGAACAATGGGCTCAATTTCCAAGAAATATCGAATTATCAAGAATAGGAGCTGCTCATGCATGAGTTATCGTCCATATTTCCATTTTCAGGACTATCTGAGATCAAGTTGTAGTCTAGAAAGAGTGCTAGTCGATTGTAAGAGGCCTTTCGTAATCAAGGACTTCTCTAAAGTTCTCGCTGGATACATGTATTTAGAAACGATGGTCTACTACAGTATCTAAATGATTGTAAAATACATTTGAAAGAAACCATACCAAACGTCCACACTTCAGCAAAAGATCGAGACAGCATTAGATTCCTTTTGTTCCTAAACTCTGAAAATATGCTTAATATTAATAAGCTAATTGACAGAACAAATGCTTGCGAGAATATGATGTTTATCGAAGAAAATCCCAAAGTTTTTTCTCTTGGCTTGTATTTTTTCAGTAGACATCTGCTTTTAATATTAATTACAGCATCAATTTGAATATTCTACAAATGTCCGAGATAATGAAGTAAATTTTAATGAAATTATTCATCATGCGGGGAAACTCGTTGTAAGACTTACGCGTTCTCATAGTAGAAGGATTAGAGAATTATTTCGAAGGTATGCTTTGTTCATTGCAAAAAAAAATTAGATTAAAAGTTTATTTTGAAATTAAGTACCAAATAATCAGCTTAAACGTTGATAGATTGCTAAAAATATATGTTGAATTTGTTTTTTTCCTCAACTTCACTAGCAATCAAATTGTTCTCATCAAGATAATCTATTGACCGACTGAACTGCAAATGGAATCGAGAAAAAAAACTAATTGAAATGGGTAATTCTGTTCAATTTTTTTTGTGTTATACGATTAATCCCTGAACCTTTTAATTTCGGGAGGTCAAAATAAACAAGGCATGAAGATCCGACAAACAATTGACAAGTAATAATTTCATATCTTTTTTTATTGAGTTAATTATATTTCAAGATATATTTCAAAATCGTAGTCGTTCCCAATTACCTTTCATATTGCTACGTTCATTGGGATAAAATATTAACGAAAACAGTTCTTAAAGAAATTGGAGGTACTTTAATTTGAATAAGAACTCTCGAACATTACACTTAAAACTAAAAATTTAATTGAAATTTATTCATCCTTTCAATATTAGTATTTTCTTGTTACGCTATTGCTATGCGTTTATTAACTGAGAATCAGTGGGGATCACACTCGCTTTTATGTCTGCCTGTGCTGCATCCCAGATAGCGTGGACCAGTTGAAAGTATGCTCTTGAAACTTTGTTTGAACGATTTTATATATTAATAAGAAAAATTCGTTTCAAAATATTGAAAATTATTCATATTCATAAATTTCCCTGATATTCCAAGTTTGGTAGCTTTAGAAATAGATATATATACATATATATATATATATATATATATATATATATATATATATATATATATATATATATATATATATATATATATATATATATATATATATATATATATATATATATATATATATATATATATATATATATATATAAGTGCCTGTTCAAGCCAAACATATAATCTGTTTATGAACAGATAGGTACAAATTCGTAGGTTAACCAAAGTTGAAGGTAAGCCACAAAGTAAACTTCCTCTACAGCTCCAAGTGTTGCCGCCGTGGCAGCACTGCAAGGCGGCTTTTAAAGCGCGAAAAACCGCGCCGGAAATGAGTTTAAACTTCCGTCAACAATATATCATGTGAACCCACATTTCCTGTCTTTTCTCATAAAATAATTTTATACTTGAATACGGCGACTCGAAATAGGAGGGGCAAGACCTCTGCTAACTTTGCACAGCGTTCCAACAACCTTATTCATTGAATCTTCTAGAATTGGTGAATATGAAAAATTAACAAAGTGTCTAATATAGAAATAATCTTGACGAAAATAGAGGTACAACAAGCACAATATTTATTCAGCTCAATTCCAAAAGTGATTCCAGAGTTTCAATGTATCCAAAAACTTTAATATGTAATAATCCCTCCTTAGAAATCTCCATTCGTATCTTCGTCATATTTCCTGAACAGCATTTGAAAGTTTCTGTTGAGAACTGAATTACAATTTTTATTTTATCTTCTGGAAAATTTGCATTTTATTGCATTTTATCTCATTCTACCTCAATATTTGAAATTTGAAAGAGAATGACATGGTCACAAATACTACTATTTTATAACCGACAAACCAACACTTTCACATTGTTCCTAAAAACCTACTTCATAAATGCTTCATTCTAAATTTGGATTTCATTCTAATTTTGAAATCACGTATGGAGATCCAATCTAAAAATATTGTGGACACATTATATCAATCACACTAGTGTATTTTATAAAAGATAGCATAAAATAGCAATAGGTATAGTCTGTACTTGAATTTAAAATTAAAGAAAATATCATTAAAATGAAGTTGTCAAGGGGCGCAACATGATAAACGAGTCTATTAAATTGTCTGCTACCCTTCCATTTCTCCCCTAGGAGAGGAAAATCCTTGCGGTAAGCTCGTGAACTTCATCTTCACCTTGCGATATATTCCGTGCAGAGGCGTACTGACTTTTTTTTTGTCGATTTGTGTCCTTTCCCAATCATTATAAATATTCGGTTATAGAATAGAATAATAAACTGTATCAGAATTTACTTGGGAGAATATGCTTTTTGCTATAGCTGCATTTTTTTCAAGTATCTTAGTTATAATTCTGAAGTTAATCAGTCCCTGACTTTTTCACTTTGTTTGTAACTTCATGGTGATGAGATACGCCCGATCTTACAAGTGCTGTATTTAGAATCTTTTCAATTAGAATATGAAGAGTGTATTAGTGCAGTGAATAGAATTTGTAAAAGAATACATTTTCAGTGCCTGTTCGCCTAATTTGAGAAGCCATTATTATTCTTCACATTTCAGAAAATTTCAAAAATTCTCTTCCACTATTGGTTGGTTGAAAATTCTTAATAATCTAGATGTTGAATTGGATACAAGCCATTTTCAAATCAGCTTCTGTTGACAAAGAATTGTTGAATATCAAACTTTCAGGTATTTCATTAGTATTTCATTTTGATATGGATTTTTAAATATTTTTTGACTTATGGATGCTTACGTCATTCTTCTTTTGAGATTCGCATGAGGATCAATCGAACAGACCATGTTATCGAATAAATATTGAGTTAGTATTTATTTCAGTGCTCCTGAATTAGGTATTCTTCTTTGGAAAACAGAAAAAAACTCGGAAAGATTCAAACTACAATAAGGTGGTTGAAACAAAAATTTTTTATTTGTTTCTTCATCTTCTCCCATTTTAAATATGCTTTCTACAAATCACTTGTCTGAAAAGTTCCATCCATTGGTCCAATATTTGCTTCGAATTCCTTTTTAATCAAACTTTCTAGTGACCACGCAATTGAAAATGAAAACTTTGTAACCAAAATTGTATTGAACCAAAACTTTTTAAAATACGGAATCTACAAAATTGAACGTATAACAAAATTCTGAATATTTAACTTTTATGGAACGCTGTATTATTGACGGAATGTTTTACGCTCGAAATGTGTCTTCCAAAATTAAATAACTGGAGATATATGGCACTACGAGTTATAGGGTCAAAGTTGATCCTAATAATTGTCAGCTCCTCAGCATGAAAAAAATAATTAGAATTATTTGAAAACTCTTTATAACACAGTTGAATCTAAAAATTTTCTTGAAAACTGATGAAGATAAGTCCATTCTTTGATACAATTCAAGATATGAGCATTTCTTCTGCTGATTAACTACTTTTAATTGTGTCAACTAGGAATTGTAGATCAGAACGCGTCTGCAAATTTTTATACAATTTCACGCTTCAAAACTTGCACTTGTTACCGAGTTATGATTGCAACTTTTCACTTCTTATCCAATTACGGCAAGTTAGCATTCACGTGTTACAATTTTCCAATTTCTTAACACGAGGCAATAACAAGTAACAAGAAAATTGATACAGGGTGTGGGAAATGCCAGAGACATTGTGGATCAGTTTCTTGAATAGCTTCAAATCTCATTACACATATTTATATGATCAACGAATTTGTAATCCTCATATTTACACTCTGGAAAATGTACAAAATACGTTGTAATTTTTTTTCTGTAGTGTTAGTTATCCAATTAGCTGCAAAGATTCCAATAGATAGATAAATTAACACTGAAAGCTGGAAATAAGCTCCACTCCAATGTCAGCTTCACTTTGTTGATAAAAAATAAGAAGAGAAAGAATAGAAATTGAAATATATCCAGTAAGAGAATACTTGGTCATTTTCTATCCAACACGATTCCTAAAACTGATCAATAACAGTGAAATGTAGAATGAAGTTCCTATAGTTTGGGAGAAATCGAACGTCAAAGATCGGAAGACTCTTCGAATCCTCTAAGGACGTCGAACTAAAGCCGAATTTCGAACATAGACACAGGATGGCAAATAAGGAATTCAGACTCAAGTTGAGCACTTCTTTCCGGATCATGGCGGAGTGGACACCGGAAAGCAGAAATGCTAAAACGTTGCTGTCATGCCTGTTCGACCGGACGTAATTCCCTAAACACTTAACTCGGTTGAAAATACATCCTATTTCGATTACCACGCGTCCGCCTCTCTTGTTGAAATTGTACTTCGTTCCAACTTCCTAAACGTAGAAATAAAATCAGATGAATCTATTTGCAAATTGTGAAGTATAGTTTTTTTTTCTATGATTGAACTTTCCGAAAATTGATAATAATGAATTGATTCTACCATCGATGATGCACTTACATGTTACCTGTTTTCAACATGAGTAATCACGAACGTTGAAATCAGTGAACATATTCGACAATCAACAGAGATGATGAAGCTTCATACATAAATGTTCCTAAAATTGATGAATAGGATATGGAAATAATGATTTACTCATGGAAACAATTGGGATTGTGGATATTGCACGTCAAGTGATATGGATTCACTGATAATGCAGTAGTATTTGTTATTAAAATGTAGTATGTATTATTGATATTATGATAATCGTGTTTGGATTTGAGTGAAAACAGCTACTGGAATGAGATCTTCATTACATCCGTACTAACCTCCCAATCTAAGTTCCGCACTTCCCTGGGAACTTTCTCTTTCATTCCTCACGACGCATTGGTACATCCCTCGATCATGTCGAGTAACGGAAGCAACTGCTAGCATGTAAGGAGCAGCTAATCTTATTCTGCCCCCTGAGTCTGAAGTACTTGCTACTATAGGTGATCCGTTTCTTAACCACTGGACTGATGAAACCGGCAAACCAGTTACCGTACAGTTGAACATTGCCGATTCGCCAGAATTCACAACCTTTGGAAATAGAACAGATCGTCAAGAAAGCAATTCTAATAACGATGAATATAGGGTAACAACATATATCAACTGATATAGCTGATCAAAATCAGGGATGTAACTTTAAAGCATACTGCTCATAATGATCTCATTTCGTACCTGTAATTGAGGTACGACATGGACACTAAGATGAGCTGTAACAGTCAGGTGTGTATCGAGTCTTTGCTCTCCAAATTGATTGGAAGCCTTACAGGACCAACGCCCAGAGTCTTCTGGCTCCACTCTACGAATATACAGGATATCCTGTGAGGGAATTACTCTAGTAGACGGTATAATGGTTTTCAGTTGACCGCCCACTTCACGGTACCAGCTATTAACAAGGAAATCTTGGATGAATACCCAATATATTATAACATAGTTACAAAATTAGATTGTGATAGCTTTGGAATAGTAACAGGCATCATTCATGCTCTTAAAAGTTCTTGCGGTTAGATTGATACCACCAATTATATTCAGAAATAATTCTGTAAGCTACATATCTTGGAGAATTTTTCTTGATGCAATATATTGATGTCACCACCTTCAAAGTTTATAATAATGTTTTCAAATGTTTTCGAATACATGTAAATCAATCCCCAAAGTAGTTCTTAGTTCGAATGTCATTCAAGACTTGTTTCAAGATCAATGCGGAGAGATATAATTTTTGCAGAAAGTAAGTTTGAGAGCAATAGTATGAATCTAGTGATAAATGTTCAGATCCAATTTCAGTAAATTCTGAATTTGAGTCAGTATCGCAAAAAAATGCAAAAGGAGCTGAATAATTTATAGTCACGATAACTATAAGTTAGTTCAAAGAGTTCAGCATTGGAAATTCAAAATTTATAGGACATCAAAATAGCCCTGGAGATAACAGCAATAGCGACATTATAGAGGAATAACGCCAACATACAATCTCTAAAAGGTTGAGAATTGGTTAGGTTAGTGTTGAATGTGCACTGTATATGTTGCTTATCGCAGACTTTTCAGCTCAGTTGAATAGTTTTGCAAGGACGTAAAGCATGTCTGAATCCTGGGAGACCGGATGCGAGTCCCAAAACATATTGAGGAAGCCACGGTCTATTAATGTTCCAAATAAATAAGGCAGAAACAAGATCATTAATCGTCGACCGTTGATCTTCATGTTGTTTTTTAGGCCTCAAATTCCTCTCTGGAGATTCAGTGGCTATTTACAAATGAAATAAATACGACTCAAATTGCTATATGCTGGAATGGCTTAGTTGTTTTTGGATCAATACTCATTTATCTAGTTTTTATAATAATTCGGACATTGAGTTTTGGAGGGTGAAATTCATATAAATAATCAACGAAACATTCTCCTCCAGAAAGTAAAATAATAGATAGAACAAAAATACATATATAGAGAATCTCCAAAAAGAAGAAATGATTCAAACACTATCCTCTTTTCAGACTGCTTGTGAGGATTACAGCGAACATAAGTCCAAAGAGGGTTTGAAGTATTCCTACTAAGCTGAATCTGACCTCCTGTTTTAAACAGCGGTGCTCACTGCTTTTATCCCCCTCATGCACTACATTCAGCTTCATCTGCCCTCTAATTGTTATTCAAATCCTCAGACGAAGACTGAGCATTAAATACAATTTCAAGAACCATTTGCAACGATTATTCTTCACCAGACGTTTCAACTATCTGTAAATGAGTTATCATCGATACTGAATAAGAATAGTCAATTGTAAGGATACATTTTCCAATAATCAAGATGTTACATGATTTGTCAACAATAATTGTATTTATTACAATATGCCTGCTTGCTGATGATTCCAAGATAATGATACTTTCATTCATTCCACGATTTGCAAACTTTCCTGCTATCTGTTGCGCATCACTAGCAAGAAAATCTACTTACTTGAAATTAGGTGGAGGGTTTCCTTGTGCCGAACAACTCAAATGTACGTCACTTCCGCTTTCTGCCGTGATGGCGGTTAGTGTCCGAGGTGCCAGACGTGGAGGCATGCTTCCGGTGGGTTCTGAAACACACATTCACACCTAGCTAGCATGTTTATGGTATAAATACAATCCGCTAGAGTACAACAGTGGCTTAACACAATTCTACCGAGACTATAATGTGGATCGTTCCTTGAGATACGATAGTCTATTGGGTAGGAGAAAATAGCTGAGCTCAAAATAGAATTTTGCAATAAAAAATACAGCTCATCATCATATGGCAATGAAAACGGAGAACAGCACACATGCCAAATCTAAATTGTTCTTAATTGTAAAATCGATGAAATTGACATGGTCATATTCAATAAAGACTTACTACCTTGGATACTCATTAAAAAGTTGAATGAATTCTGGGTAATTTATGTTAGTTCTTTGAAATAATTCAGATTAAAATCGGTAATAGAGTGTACCTGTAACTGTGAGAATAGCTGGAGCACTTCTTTTCAATTCCTGAGTAAGGGAATGGAGCGTCCTGCAAGAATATTTTGCTTGTCCATCTTCGATCCTCGCTGACCGGATGTGTAAGTCACCAGTGCCGGAAGTCATCACGTAACGACCTCCTATAACATATCAACACAAACATCACATTCTTTTTCATGTTTGCAAAGAGTCATTACATGGAAGATGTTCATATTTGAAGACTAATTTTCAGTGGAATAGCATCAATGACTAGGTATATAATCACGACAAAAGATTGTGATGAAATGAATCTCACACTACGACAGTTAGAGAGAAACAGTTGCAACATTTTTTTTTGTGGTCATGAATTGAATGTTTAGAGTATTTGGAAATGGAGATTCGAAGTGGCAAATAGAGAAAAAAGTATTATTGTCTACATTACAAGTATACGTGTGAACGTTGTATCGTTCAGCAATAGCGTCCGTGATCGTCTTTTTCCGGAAATCATGTGAGCTTCCCGAAGATAGTCGAAAGGAGCTTTTACAGAATTACGAAGTTGAAAAGACGCCAGCGACACATAGATGCCATCCATTTAGCTAATTCGGTAAGTTACAATGGCGTGAGAGTATAGACAGTTTTTTGCGGTCAGAGTGGTCTTATGACCGACAGAATAACACCGGACATCCGTGAAATACGACCGCTCGTACGATCTCGGTTGCTTAGTGGACACTGGGAGGAATATAACACTTCGGTACAATTCATAAGTGCTTTCTATTTTATTTTCTCTTTCGGACAGAGTTTTCCTTTTAAAGGCAAATATATTTCTGTAAATCATATATAGTCTTAAAACCAGTATCATATTATATTGATTACTAAGATAAGCGATCAGATGTTAGTTGAGAAATATTTATATGAGCAATCATGTGACCCGGCAAAATTCTTTAATCGGTTATAAGAACATCATCAATAATAATTAAATAGTTCCATCCCCTCATTATCACGATACATGCATTGAGGATTGAAAATCAAAAATTCTGAGTATTGAAATTCCAGAAAAAAAACTGTGTTAGGTTAGGAATCAAAACAAGTAAATCGTTGGCAAACAATATTAGGTTTAAATACGGTTACAAAAGGAACTTCATTATGGTAAAGTAATGTGAATTAAAGTATCCCTCCGAGAAATTTCACTTAGTCTCCCGAACACTTCCGAATTCGCAATTTTTTCCTTCTTTGTTTTATCGCTAAGCCGTGCCAGCCCCAGGTTTGGCGCCAAGTTTACTTCGTATTCAATTTAACTTTCTTTTCTAGCGTGTGGGGACCCCATCCTTTCACCCTGCTTGGGGCGACGGTCTAACTTAGTTTCCTCACCGAAATGGTCAGGAAAGGAGAGAAAAAAACGCGAGGAATGTAAGATGGAATTCCACAACACCAAATACTTGATAAAATATATGTGTTGGATGGTCGGTGGGCTGGAAAATAAAATGCACAATGGAACATACACTGTCGACCCATCAAGTCTGAATAACAAGAAAAGAGATTAAGGTGAATCAGAGCCTTGAATGGCCATGTTAGGTAGAATTTGTAGCTACATGCTCATGCATACTTTCTTGATATGAATTTGATCGAATAAGAAGTAGATGTATTGTCAAAACCATTTGTAGAGCTATCTCCAATGTATGATTATTAGAAATATTTTCACTTGAAATCAAATGACAGTGCAATATAAACTAGTGTTGTAGAATATCAACACAAACGTATTTCTAGATTTCTATACTAATTCCATGAAGCTTTGTATGTATATAAGGAATAATCTCTGGGGCTATTGGATCGATTTCAAAGATTCTTCCACTCATAAAAAGCTACATTATTTCTAAAATACATAGGCTACAACTTATATTAATTAAAATAGGCTTCGAGTCAGAAATTCTTCTATTTGTAAAATAATTCGGTGGAAAGAGTGCGACTTGATTGCTTTATTGGCATGCGCTGACGAAATGGTCGGATGAACATAAAAAAATCTAATATCATAGAGAGGTGGAATTAGTTTGTTTGTTTGTTTGTTTGTTTGTTCGTACATAGAAAGCCATCGCTGGAACTACTTGAAAAGTAAAAAATTTTCCACAAATTTTATTTGTATGTTAGATATAAACCAATACCAAGAAATCTGTCACTGCTCAAAAGCTACATTATCCTAGAACAACATGGACTATGAACTCTACTTATTCACTGAAAATATGTATGAGAGGTGATGAGGGAATACCAAGTCATGTCATTAAAGCCTAGCAAACCAGCACATTATGCACACGTACACAACAGTAGTAGAATATTTTATTGATATTTGAAGGAGTGAATGAGAGGAAGCTTTAGTGATTGTTGAGACACAAACTGCACAGAATGGAACTGAGCTATGGAAAAGATAGCGATAGAAAATTAGGGGCGGGCTCGAAGTAATGCGCACACATGCAGAATTTATTTGGAAACAGGTTATACTTAAGGTTTTAAGAAGAAATGCAGGACAATATGAAGTGATGTTCAAAGTTTTAACTGAAATAAATACTTATTGGAGCTCAGACTTAAGGACAGGAAAACATAAAGTAGGCATGTGAGTTTTCAAGTAATGATCAAGAGGAGGAACATATGCTGCAGACATGTTTCTCGGACGCACCAGCGGCGTAAAGTTCGTGAATATTGTAATAGTGAACCAAAAATTAAATTCCATAAGAAAATATCAAGATGATTAATTGCAGTCTCAATCATCGATACCCACCACTCCAAGCCGGAACACTTACAAAGTTCTCACATTTGAGCTAGATTTGTCTATCCGTGTAAAAACGGGGCGGATCTGTTGGTATTTAACATAATTAATTTCTGTCAAATTGATACGTCTCAATTATTTCATCAATACAAAATAGATAATCAGACGTATCCAGACAACAATATTAAGTGATTCAAGTTCAAGTTCTAGCAGTTTATCAATAATCATTCAGAATTTGATCAGAGCCCCATGCATTGTCATTCCACGCAGTGATTCTAACAAAATAAGCTTTTTCACAATCAGGTGAGCTCAGATAGCATTTGCAGGACGATTACTAAAATCTGCTCTCCTACTTCTTTATTATTTATATTATCAACATTGGAGTTGCTATCAAGAAATTTCTGAGGATAGTGCTCATTAAAGTAGGTACCTACAGTACCTACCTGAAAATACTGCTATTTATTGTCAGTTCTCTCATAGGAGCGGAATATGTAAGTAGGAAATATCAGTTATTGACAAGTGAAGAAGAAAATTCTATCTGCATGATAGACTTGTAGCTGTCTAACTTGGAAAAAACTGGATACATATCTGCAACGGTAGCGTATCATAGTCGAGAAATCAGAAACCATCGAATTATATCACCAAGCGCTGACCTCAACACAATCGTTACTCGCCTTGCTGCCTTCGACTGCTTTCACCCTATTCCCGTGGAATAGAAATGATAGCTGTTCCCATTGTGAAAAGGAAATAATCAATTTATACATTGTGGCGAACAAGTTAAGGCTGCCACATTGCCGGATTGTCGAACGTAGAATCGCAGCTCAAGGTACAGATACTCCTTTATTCACGCATGTACGAATACCACCAATCTGAAGATCGCAGTCCAGGATCGTAGCTTTTTATTGCTCCCTGTCTTCCATTTTTGTCATTTTCCACACAACAAAAAGAGCAGGATAATACTCTGACTCTGTAAATTCATCCCTATCCCGAATGAAATTGCAAATGAATAATATTCTGAAATTCCAATCCGTTCATGAGATAATTTAAGATTTTGATTAGACGGATACCTTCATTGTGATTTGATGCAGTATCCCTCCTTGTCACATACAAGTGATGTAACATGCAGCACGAGATGTGTACGTCACCGCTGCATCTTATATGCTTCTTGCAGTTTGTTCGTACATTCTGAGGCACTGTATTATTTAGCTGCAAAATTGCACTGAATATCTTATATCGTGCAGCTGTTGTTATTGAATTTAGCACTTCAATTTCGAAGATGTGCAATCAAAGACAAGATTGAGGAGCAGCAGGTCGAAAGCTGAAAACGTGAAAATTATCTTTTTATAATTTTCACATTTCTCAATTATTACTGTATAACTCACTTATTGATTGAAGGTTGCATTGAGTTACTCGTCGTGCCCAATTGATCTTTACATCCTCCTCACTTCTTCAGAATAAACTTTTCAAGAGCGTGTGAAAAAGATGAGTTTCTGAATTCGTTACTGATTAAATCATCATATCACCATAAAACTAATTCACAATAAGCAAGGTTCCTCGAATATTGAAAAGTTTGCGATAAGTTTTGCACATTTGAAATTTGAACACATTAGTTCATAACATATTGACTTCGTGAGACTCCAATAATGATTACTACATTACATACAATACATTGTGTTCATACAAATTACATTCCAATCAGTAAAGTGATATTGAGAATTTATTATTACAAAATGATATTTGAGCATGCTCTACAACTGATCTTGGCATATAGAGAACTGAGTGGGGACGTGGTATAATGTTGTACATAATTACAGACATTCGATATTGACAGGCAGTATCCGATGACACTCGTAATTCGAATTCGAGGTGATGCTATAATGCTATTGGTGCGATGGCCAATGGCGGACGACACCATTTCCATAGGCGTGCGACGAGGATGCATACAACCTCAAATCTTCACAGGCAGTATTTTGTTGTTGCTATTCAACACTCGAGAACAACCAAAAATCTATATTGTGCTCTTTTCATTTCAAATTACTCTCTCAACTGACGTACAATATTTGGATTGTTTTACATTGGAGTATGATATATTTACATAAGAATAATTCACGATGGTAACAAACATCAATAATTGGGTAGCCCTTAATTCAGATTAGAAGCTATAGGGGTATGTTTCAATGTTGTCTAATTGCAATTAATAATTTCATCCGATTTACGTTTGTTCGAGAATACTCTCTTTAAATTAAATCAAGGCAATATTCCCAATTAATCTGCAAATCAATAATTTAGTATCAATTATTAATACCCAATAATTCACAGAGATGGAACAAAATCCTATACAATGCTATCACAGGTAATAATGCCCTGCACATTATTATATTCAGTTTCACAAAACTTTCATTAGCAGTAATAATAAAGGATAATTATACTGTTTGCAGGAAAATTGTATTGTAGTACTATTCAGATAACTCATATTCGATCTATTATAGCTATAAAAAGTATGATAATGTTTTTGTGCCACTGCTGTTTATTACGATATTTGACTATTTATAATCACGAAAATAAATTCATATAAAACTAATCTGCAATTCCAACAACCGTCACTATGGTATAAGAATCGAATGAATTGGATTAATACGATATTTGACCTCCTACTCAACAAAATAAAAACTTCATTCTTATTATTGTGATTGCTTCCATTATAATGAGATCATAACTCCAGAAATACCTATATTCTTTTCTGGAATATGGGTTCAGGTCTAATGTTTGCAGAAAATACAATAGCACTCTTTGAAACTTTAACTTAAGAGAAACTTCATACTGTAATTTCATTACTGGGATTGAGACATTTCTGTTCTTTCAATGGAAGATCGTGCAAGCCTCATTTGCATAGTTCCATCTGATATTTGTATTTTCTTGTGGCAATATGGAAATTTTGAATGATTTTTTCAATTTCAATTTGAATAAAGCAGTAATCTTTGGAACAGTTGCACCTAGGAGAGAGAAATTTATTCTTTCAGCAATTTGACTATAAAATTTTCTCTTCACATAATTCCTTCTGTTCGACACATTATGATGAGAAGTGTGAAATGATGATGAAGATGCAATATTCATACCTGTGACACATCCCCAAAAAATTCTGGAAAATACTGAAATAATATTGGAGCTCTCTTCCTCACTTCAAATATGCAGGTAGATTATAGAGATATGAATATAAGAAACATATCGATGGCTCTTCCAAAAGTATTGCTTTTATATATTCAGAGCTTAATCTCTCAAAAAGTAGTATTCCACAGTTTTTCACGTAAGTCAACATATTGTAAAATGCGTTAAACTTAAATATTCCTCTCGCGTGGACTTAACTGCGAACAGACAACAGTTCGCAGTTTTTCGAGTCCCAGGATCGTAATGTCGACAAAAAGGAAAAGAAAAAAAGAAAAAACGTACTCCATGAGACTCTTTTCAACAAGATGAGTCAGCACAATCAGCGCATCATTTCATCACTTAGGTTCAATTTTGACGAATTTCTTGAAAAATATGCCTAGCTGTCAGCTGTGCACCATTGCATATTGATGGCGATAAATTCTGCCACTTACAAGAGACTGCCTATTCTTCATTTATTTAGTTACTATATTACATCAAATGAAACAAATTAGATCCAGCTTTTATTCGTTTTCAGAATACCGTGTACCTCATAATCTATCATAGTCATCATATTCCCTCTGTTGTGGTTCTCCGAATACACTATTTGATATGTGAAACACTAGAAGAGAAAATAACTAAGATTATGATCCATCCTCTACAACAAGACAACCGATACTTGCTGCGTTGTCCACTCCGAGCTAGCTGACACAATGCATTGATTACATTATGTACATGTATGGATAAATGGACGCTTTATATAGTATGGTAGTAGGTACTATGAAGATTACTTTGTGATGTATAATACTCGACAGTCGCCGTTGATATAACCAACCAAATATAACAAACTGAGAATCCATTTAGTATATTGTTCAGAATTATATAGCTGTGAGAAAATCGACCAAGTTGTGTGGAGGATAGTGGAGTAAAAGTGAAAGTTCTACTGTGGTTGAACATATGAAAATAGATAATAACTTCTCAAATACATCAGAAGACGAATTAATGAAACTTCAAATCCTTCCTTGCTTTCTTAGAAGAAAGACATTGCATTCTGAGTATTTTCATTTCGTCAACTCTAGTGATGTAACTCTTATATCTCATTATCACTTAACACTGAATCTACCGTGCTTCTAACTAAATTTGGTAGTTCAAATCTAGCTTTTTATGTAATACACCAAGAGCTGCACACTGAACTTCGTAAAACGAAACAAAATCTATGAATTTGATGTGAATCTGATTATTTCTGATTTCGCACCAGACATTTGGCTTCTGGTTAGTAGGTCCGATCGCTGATAAGTTCTTCGCTAACCGTATGTTCAGCACATATAGTAGCGATGTGAATGGATATAAATTCAAATTCCAAAATAGGATGGTATTTAGAACAACAATAATACCCCACAATTATTATATAAGTTTGGCACTATTTTTTGATCGATCTTTAGAAATCAAACAAATATTTTGTGATACATCACTTTTGTCTGTGATATTGATCTTATTTCTTTTCGGTTTCAGATTTCCTCACTAGTAGATCAGTGTATCAGAAAATATCAGGAGGTGAGTGATTTATGAATTACAGAACAGCTTCTTCTTTTTTAGTCGTTGTGGGCATGTCATTAAATTAGTTATGTTCTTATCAATATGCTCAAGAGCCCTCATCGATTTCAAATGAAGAACATAATAAAAGATTTTACTTTGTCTTATTATATTATGAACATCACCCATTTTGATGATCTAGAAAAATTACATAACACATTGCTTACCCATATCGGGCCATCCAGATTGCAGGATTGTTTCGTCCCGAAACCACGATGTCACTGTTACGTGGTCCTTCACGTAAGACGGTATCACACAGCTGAGAACTGCTGTGTTTCCTGTGAGTACGTGTGCCCGATACACTTGGACATCATAATGCTGTTGAACCACTGTAAGACAGAAACAGATTTATAAGTAACAAATATTATTGATAAGTATCGTCAATTGATGAGAAAAGCACTTCGAATTACAAAGATATCTGTAATAGATATTTGAAGACAGAATTCATCATTCTATCAATGTCACGGTCTTGACTTATTGTCATGTAGCTATCACCCATGAATTCTTGAATATCTATGAATTGGCGTGAAAAGGAAAATTGATACAATAAATATTAACTATTAATCAGGAGTTTTTATAACATGATGTTGACACTAAATTTACATAATTTTCAAGTTCAAGTACATATTAGACTTCAGGTTGTAGAAGGAAGAGTGAAGAAATGATATATCATGTAAAATGAGGTGCAAATATTACTCTGTAGTGAAAGTCAATCCATCTATTACCACGAATCGATTTGGATCTGTATCATATGATGATCAAAGAGTGTAATATACTTTCTTTGAAAAATATGTGCCAATTAAGATGCGAATCTTTGCTGCACAAAGAAAAAAATCATCCAACAGCTTTTTCTACCAGGATTGGTGATTATACATCTTCAACTTCTAGGCGAGTATTTAATTAAGACTAAAGTTATTATAAACAAATATTCATCGCAATATAGTTCTGATAACAAGATAGGCAAGACTTTAAACTGATTTATCCTGAAACTGATCCGTGTTTTAATCTTTAAATACAAATGAAATGTCTCAAACATTGTGTGGAAAAGAAATCAAAATCATCATCAACATACGTTGACAGGCAGAACTTAAAAGTGATCAATTTCGAAACTTATCAGCTGTTCAGATCTCCAAATACCAATGAAATATTTTTGATAATAACCGAAAGAATAATTTTCGTCATTTTTCATGAAAGCTTGTTTCATATTGAATAATTATCTGAAATCTCATTGAATTTAACAATATTAGAGTTTGAAATGAAGTGTGCACTTGGAAGGTAAACATACGAGAATAATAATAATCTAATGCATTCTCCTAGCATCTTACTCAGAGTTCCATTACGGAGTAATCTATTTTCAGACAAAGCAAAGTTGAATGCATCTTTTTAATAAGTCAATAGATTCTGTAATATATTTGATGATGTTAATGTTGAAACACCACTCTCAGTATTTCTATTTCAGCCAGATGAGGCAGACTCCAAAAATATCTTGAAGGTTAATTCTTAAGTCCATAATAAATGCATATAATATCTATGTGTTGATTTTAAATTGGAAAGAGTTTTTCTCTTTATTTTATCAAGATTTTTGAAAAAGTAGAATATGAATGTATTAACAGAATAGTTGCTGAATTATGAATCGCAAAGCTAGAAATTTGTTGAAAATTGTGTTAAAATTATCGCCAATCCTGTCGAATTTTTTATTGATTTACTTCACAAGGTAATCTGTAAGTTTCTTAGTAACTTTTGCCTTATCTGTAGTAGTTACTAGCCCAGTTTATATCTCCAGATAGTTGGAAACTAACACTGCTCTAAACAATAATACAATCAAATATTTGGCTCAAACACTTTATAATTTAGTTCATATCAGTTGAAGAAACTGAAATAAAAGTAGATCAAACACTAAAAACTACGGAGCCAGTAAAATTGAGTTTATCATCCTTTGACATATAATAAACTGGAATATTATTTGATATTTTATGACAGGCACTATTTGGAACTATGTCGACTGAATATCTAGAATAAAATTTATTAAACCTATTTCCATTCATACATTGGAACATTAAAATTGATGTGATCCTCAAAATTTCAATATATTTAATTGCTTGATAGATGTGAAGAGTTAAATCTATATTGTCACTACTCTTATCAACAGACGGCATAATTGGTATCATTGTCATATGTGAATATTCAATAATGTATGCAATGAATACTTCAATAGAACATGAAGTGAATTCACTTCTTGATTTGTTGTTCCATCAAAGTTTTGAAAGCCTCGAGAATAACCGTTGCAATAGTGCTATTATGAAGCATTCCGGTATTAAAATATTCGTTTGAAATCTACGCTGTAGAGTAGCATACATCACCACATAAAACAAGTATAACTGGGGTGTGACGCAAAGGAAGAAATCAGTCCTTTGTCTATTGGCACGCTTACATGCATGTCAACTACCATTACTTCATTGTTCGACTGCTTTTCAGCAAAATACATAATGACGAAGAATTTCAGGAAACATTTCTACTACAAGAATATCAATTCCAAATAGGATTGTACATTTGCATCTCTCATCTACATTTCTTTATATTATAATAATTTTATTCGCAGTTGAATGAGTACCAGTTAACTTTAGTAGATAATCTTTCGTCTCATACTAAGTCAAGGTCAAATGAGAAATAATATTTTCCAATCCCCACTCTGATACACAACTAGACTGTTGTTAATCTAATACGTATGTAATAATTGAGATGATTGAAAAGTGCATTACATTCCATTGAGACATCTTCTCCCTTAGACTTGCTATAGCCATTGGTATGGCTTTGTTGACAGGAGGAATTTGCCAAATCAGTTCTTAGTGTTCATCCAGATTGATGAAGTGAGCATATGCACTGCAAATTGGAATTAAGTGATGCTTGAAACAAATGACTTAACTCATGCAATATAGTTTGAGACATTCTATTTTACATTGAGAATGGAGTGGAGTATGCCGCCACAACAATTATATCTTCATATTTCTCATATTAACAACGACAATATGACAAGCCTTCAACTATAAGACTTACCGACGAGTGGAATTTTAACATACAGCTTCATCATTTGCACTATGAACAGGCTATTCTGGTCCATTTGACTATCCATATAAGCGTGATTGATATGATAAAATAGGGTTTCAATGATGATATTATTGATGAGCGTATAAGATTTTCAAGCTGCCTTGCAATTAGCTTTTCTAGAACATAAACAACAATCAGTGATTCCCCATATTTTTCTCTCTAGCGTTGTACACTGCTCTGTGTGACTATGTCAAATCATTGCATTGTGAATAATCCACCTTGTTGTCACATATCAGTTGTAAAAACTGATTATTTCCATATTTCTTTGAGCTCTTTTGCTAGTGTTGATAATATTGCTTTTCTGCTAGCGTTGATAATATTGTTGAGTTTACATTGATATGGTATCATAGATAATTATATTTCTTTTCTTCTTCTCAATGAATATTTCTTCAAGAATAAAATTCAGGAGGAGGATCATACGAGGTGGGAGTTTTTTCATACGTTGTAGTCTAGGTATGATAACCATAGTACAAATAAAAATTTTCTATCATAAACATGCACAAGTATTTATTTATTTAAAACCATGTCATATTCATATGCATGTATAATGCAGCGAATTTTGTTTCTCAGCTTCTCTTTACACCATGGTCCATTTAAAGGATCTGACAAATACTACTAAAGGTGTATGTTTCCTGAGCTTGCGAACGACGCCTGTCGTCGTATTTGCATTCATCTCGAAGGGTTGTTCAACAAGAACGCAAGTGCGTCGACAGACAGGAACATTTGTTCCCAGCTGGTGACAAGTTTAGCAGACTGCTGTTCACCCTTGTCTTATCGACTAAGTAGAAATGCCTAGTTCTTCACAGGATATGCACAAATCTACCTAAAATTGATTGTTTTTCACTGGTATATACACATAATCCTATCCTAGCAAATCAACGCTTAACGAATGAATAAACTTGAATAACTTAATATTTGGCAATATATCGCTCAGATCTTGAACCATATTATATGCTAAAATACTGTTTACGGTTGGTACAGACTTGGAAAACTTACAAGCCTCGGGAAATTCATATACACGTTAAAAAATCAGATTTAGATTTTTTAAATGGAATGTGGGTTCCCCCTGCAATGTTTCTTCTCCATTCTGCCAGAATTAGCGAATGATTAAATTTTGTTAGTCACTAGGTACTACTGATTTATTAATGAATACTAGAACTCGCGAAAAACTCACAGAATAAAAAAGTTTATTCCACTGAGCATTAGAATATTTCAGACTCTTGGTATTGGGATGAATTAACGGACGTCAAAATACAAATTTATAGGTGAATGTAAATGATTTGCTGGATTATTGCGTGAAATGAAGTTTTAGTAAGTAAAAAATCAACAGGCTTGTATGAATAAAATCAAGAATGTGAATGATTCAAAAAAGATTATTCTAATAGGATTATTCAGCGAAAAATGATTACTGGTTTACTGCAACAAGATTCATATCAACCTTATTTTGAGAAAAGAGAGTTTTCTATAGTTATGTCTATATGTAGATATGTGTGTACATATTAGACATTCAAATTTTAAATCTGAATATAAACCACTTCTTCATTTACTATTTAATATAAAACTGTTTTTACAATACTGCAGACTTATAAAATAATATCTTGTGTCTACCTGGGCTAGTTTCTCATCAAAACTCCTCCATCATATTATTATCAGATTTCTAATTCTTGTCTGTGAGAATTTGATGATTCGATAAAGTTCATATGTTTATGTTACATTCGTAGAGTCCAGAATATTGATTTGTAATATGGTGATATTTATATCTCTCTGACCTACTGCAAATTAGATGAATACCGTGAACTATGTCACAGACATTCGGAGATGTGACTGTGTGTAGCACATGTATTGATTGGGCTTTTATACAGCAGAAGTATAAAAGAAGGGGTTAATAGGAAATAGTGGCTTCATCTTTTAATTCCTGCTGGATTATTTTTGTATGGTATCTGTCCCCTTTTGAATATACATCAGTGGATCTGTAGAGTGTATTAACTGGTAATCCTATCCTGGAATAGAATCGCAAAAATGCAATCGATGAGGATTCAATTTCATTTACCCATTATATAAATGAGATATCAATATAAAGTATATAACAATTAGGAAGAGTTTTTTAGTCTGATAATTTTCAAAATAGCAAGTTTTCTGATCAAGCGTCTTACACATTGAGCATCAAATGTCAATTCATTAAAAATCTTCCCTCTCATGTCACAAATAAATGCCACAAATAAATTTGAATAAAACTTTTATATGTTATATATGAACTATTTCATACGGGTATTAACTCTTATAATGATATAATAGACTGCATACAAGTTTACATTTCTTTGTTCATATTATTTTATTTGGTTTCTTGTTGTTGTTCATATTCTCTATGTCTCTATAATTATATATGTTTCATATTTTCTCCTCTATTCCCAACGTTCTATTAATCATTCCAAGTAATAGTGTAATAGTGTTATCCATTGATATATTTTTATTATTAATTACTTGGTGATGATTCAATATGATGTTCTAATATTGAGGATTCTCCCAAAAATTATCTTCCTTGAATAAGAAATTCAACTCAATTTGATTTACAGATTACCTTCAAAGCTCGATCTGTCAGAATTTATAATAATTTAATCCAACTTTTGTCATGTGTTACGTACATTCGGTAACATAGTTTTCTATATTATCTCAAATATTTTCTTAATTTTGTAGCAGTACAAGCTATAAAGACAAAAATTCACTCCAAGCCCTAAAACTTTTTTGACTAGATGAGGATTTGAATATACATAGTTGATAGGATGAACAATAAAATATCGAAGTTACTGTCACGGAAATGCTAGGAAAATTTGAAGAATAGTAAATTAACCTTGCCAAATCAATGCTTCGCAAATAACTTGTGAACAATGCATTTTGCACTTTGTAAATGCTTCCTGATTCTTTTTTCCTCGATCTGTCAAGAAATAAGGAAGCTATCGCCGTTTTTCCAATCCAAAAATTTAATTCAACTCTATATTACAACGGCGATAATTTCTTCATTTCCTAACGAATTTAAAGGAAAGCGAAACGAGCTACCTTCTATGATATTGAAGACACAATGAAATATTATGGAAAAATTTTATGAAGGACCAAGGGAGACACCCAAATTATAGAAAAAAATATTTTTTTGAACCAGTGGCTCTCAAGCTACAACACAAAGTTACCCTTTTTCGAATGAGATGTTATATATATTTTTAGGACCATTTGATACAGATCTTTTTCCTGAAGCTGACCATATATTTTTCTAATACCCTTACATAATATAAATATTGAGGAAAATGCGATTGAAATTTGAATAAACTTTATTCTCAAAAATATGTTTCATTTGGTGAAATTCTGTATATAAAAATGATTAGAAACACAAATCGATCGTGGTTACCAGTCATTTGTTCATAATTTCAAGCTATTTTTATCTATGAATCTACTTGCAAGAGTTACTTCAACATCACTTCCTGAAGATCTGTGGATGGTTCAGTTATGTACCAAACCAGAAAGAGTAGAGCCAGAATGACCTAGAACCACAAGGAGTTGACTATTTCCCTAATTAGACCTTTATTTTCATCTACTGAAGACTCGAGGACATTGAATTATATGCTAAACCACTGGTAGAGCTCTACGATCCTAGGAGTTAATATGTTATCTAGTCATCTTTTGTATTTCTGTTGTCTTGACAATTTTTTGTTTATTTATTTATTATATTTTTACACTCAAGGAAAACAGCACTTTGCTGTTGGAACGTTGTGTTTCTAATCATTTTTATATACAGAACTTCACCAAATAAAACATATTTATTAAAAATGAGTTCTGAAAAGTTTCTTCCTTCTTTTATTTTCATAGTTATTATTCAGTAGGCTATGAAAAACAGAATCTGCTATCAATTCAAACTATCTAATGCATAATTATATTTCTGAAGTGTACACACCAATAACAACAGAGGAAAATTTGATGGATCACCGAAAGAAATTAATAATGCTATTTTTGAATCAGTTCTGAAAATATTCGAATTATGTTCAGATAGAGATGGAAATTAGCTAGAACACTATGCATGACGTTATCATCAAATAATTTGATGTATTTATGTAGCTCAATTGTTCATAGCCTTCTAAAAAATAACTACGAAAATGATATTTATTAAAATTTCAATCGCATTCTTCTCAATATTTTAATCATGTGAGGGTATAAAACGAGTACATGATTTAATTCAGAAAAAAATATTCTATCGAAAGGAAATACTTTGTGTTGTAGCTTAAGAGCCACTGGTGTAAAAGAATATATTCTTGCATAATTCTCTAATAACACAGAAGTTATTTGAAGTAACTCGTTTAGCTGTTATACCCTGTAGTTTTGGGATTCAATACCTTCTGATTCTTACTTGAAAACGCTTCAAAAATATTTCTCTCATTTTACTCATACTGTCATTACCCTTGCTTCTATAAAAATAACTTCTCATCATGTCAATGAACTATCCCATAATTTTTTGAGAAGTAAATTTACTTGATCAAAAAACTGCATCAATTTGAAAATTACAGTTTCGAAACCTCAGAAAAATAAAAGATTATGATAATGTAGAATTTATTTGTGGATAAAACGGTCAGCTTGAGAATATATTAATTGAAAATGTGAATAATCTGTCTAAAACATCATGTTTTCGAATCAAAAAATTAAAAAAGTATTCATCTTCAGAGTAGCATATCTCAGACAATTTATGTGCTTAAGAATCGTTTAGAGCACCAAAATGTACAGGAATATGGCAGCTAAAAGTTTTGAATGAAACTTTTCTTCATGCATAGGTAGTTCTCCAGTTATTCGTGAAAAACTAGTAGAGGTTAATCCACTATTCCTCAAATTTTCCCAGCATTTCACGTAACAGCAACTTTGATATGTCATTGTACATCCTATCACATACCTATACCTACCCAAATTTTCGTCAAGTCAGAAACAATTTGGAGCTTAGAGTCTCTATTGCTTGTACTATAGTGCAGAAGGTTAAAATCAGACTCACAACTCACACACTGGGACAATTTTACTCTGTCTGTGAGCTCGTAAAAACACAGCTCAATTACTTTGCCGGCATTCTCATCCTAGACTAGCAGGATAACTTGGTTGTCCATTCGTTGACACAAATATTACAATAAACTCGAATTTTTTTTTGAAATTTGCTTATACTCTACCAAGTTATCAATCAGGGAAAATGGTCAAATAAATCAGTAAGAATAGTTAGGCTAATATACAATTTCAGTTGGATTAAACTTTCTATTTATGTTCAGCATCATGTTGAATGGCTTCTTTTGTGTATTTTTGCATTCATAAAAAAAAAAATTGAGAATCACTCTACGATTATAAATCAATACTTGATTCTATAGTTCCAAATTAGTTGAGAAAATAGAATAGTCCTCAAGTAGTAAATATAAGTTTTTCAATAGCATTTGAGCTTACAAATTCTATTAGCAAATATTCAAGGAACAATAGTTTTGGAACTTGTGTACAAAATAAGAATATTCAAATGTATCCAAGGGTACTATTCTTTCAGTAAATCTACCCTGGTGCGAAGCTCAACAAAAATTACAAACATGGCCGACGCAATCGTGAAAGAAGCGCTGAGAAATTGGGATCGCAGAAGGTGAACTGAATCCATAAATGGAGATAAAGTGGAAAAGGTTTGTCTGGATTGAAATGTATCGCACCAGATTATTTTATGAATGTAGTAGCTTTGTTATCTGAAATACAACGTAATAATGTATGAGTTGGCATTTGTCTTACGATGTTGTAAGCGGAGATAGCTCAAGAAAAAAATAGAATCATATCAGGCGAGAAATGTGTAAATAAATGAATTTCCTGATTTTTATATAATATATTTCTGCGAAATATTGTCTCGTATTATTCAAGCAATTTATTTTGTGGATAAAATCTTCTTCAGCAGAATAACAACTCATTTTATCAGAAATTTATTGTTCTTTGCTACGATTTCCATAAGCTTTTCAACCGTATATCAAATATTCACAATTTTTTGCTGAGTATTATTCATTTCACCCGGCGAATGAAAGCTGCATTTTCGCATTGTACAAGTTTTGATGTCTTACAGGTTCATAGATCGCGAATCATTCAAAAAACACTACAAAAGCATCTGTTAGATAATAAATTGTGAGCATATGTGTCCTACTCATAAGATGAAAGTAGAAAATTGAATATTTCACAGAGTTGTTTCTTGGAGCGAGAATAACAAGGCTATTTATTCTATTTGCTTACTAAAATTCACATTTGAAAAATTCTAGCCGTGGGCATATCGATATTCGATTGCAATACTGTTAAAGTTAAAACTCAATTGAGCTACTTTGCAAACACGCGCCAATCTGACGATGATTGCAGAGAATAAGATTACAAGACACACGCGACATGGCGAAAACGTTCTGTGATTTCCTCCTTCTTGCTTCTGCATCGCGAAGGGGCGATTCCTACTGGCACTATCGACAGACTCATGACATCGACTCTAACGGCTATTAGGCTATTTCCGCGGGATCATTCAACTGAACCGCCAGCCTGGTACTTTGTCGTTGTTCCAAACGTGCAATAAGAATCAATTCTGTTATTTGGTAAATTGTTTACATGCTTTGATTTTCATTTCATTATAGCTATAATTGGTTTTTGTCCCCTTGAAACATGGAATAGTTTCCCGGAAATATGGTCAACACTTCAACTGGCACCAGAGAATATTTGGTTATTCTGACAGTAACTGGAATTAATTGGGACAAGGTATCACAGATAAAACCATATTCCAGAAATACTTTCGGAATTAGTGACGGATACTAAGACTTATATGTATTTCTTCAACTTCAGTGTTGGCTATTTTTTTTTCTACAATAATTGCTCTATCTTCATATTGCACTCTGAGTTTAGTACGTAGTAGGAATATAATATATTTCAGTGTGAAAAAGCCTCATTGTAAACTAATGTGTCAATTTGAGTGAGATATTTTCCACCTTGTTTATCGATCTAAGGGTGAAACATAAGTAAAGTGCAAGGACCAATGAATACATGCTTGACATTGTGTCTCATCAGATATGAATCACGCCATGTTATATCCACAACTGAAGAGTAAAGAGTGTCTCACCTCGTTGATATCCAATCCCATCTCGTCAGAGGGATAAAAAAGAAAGTGGTGCGATAGACAGAGCAGAAGATATGAATGCATGAATTGATTACGACACGTTGTCGTCAAGAGCTTGTAACAATGCAGAGAGGGATGCAGATGGGACAGTTTATGCTTTTGTTTTATGAATAAACATCTATGGTGATGCGTTGCGTTGTGGAAGTTTGCTCACCGCAGAAAAACGTAATGAATGCCAAAGACTTGAGATAAACGATCTTTCCTTGTACCATTACTTTCCACCAAGATTTTTTTTTTCTGAATGCCACAGTGTTATATTTTTTTTTGTTTTTGAGGTTTAAGATAACAATAATTTAATTGCAGGTGATGATGTTAGCATAACATGTATGTCGGAAATCTAATTCAATAATTATTTTCTTCACTCTCGTTTAATCGATCAAAGTAAATAGTTGTGTTTTATTGCAGTGCTTGTGCCGAATATTATAGTGATATTCACGGTGAGTTATCCATGGTTGATTATTCTAAGTATTATGTCAGTTGAGTATTGCTATTGTGGTTATTGAGTATGGATGTTGAGTGTTGAGCGATTGAGTTGATGTGTTGTCATCCTTTTATCTTTTGTTATGGGGCGTTCCTAGAACTTACTACGGTGAGGGAACGATCAGCTAATTTGCTCCCAGCGAAGCACTAGTAATCAGCCTGGGGCCAGCGGTACCCTCCTGCCATCTTTAGTGTTTTACGAGGAGGTGCCCAGCGTTCCGATTGCATATCTTCGAGTGAGCAGACGGAGACTGAGTTCCAACTTGGCTTCAACTTTTTCTCCCACGGCCTTGCAGATCATTTCACGAAGGATTGCAAGTCTCGCAGCTTCACATCCTCCGGATGTGGAGAGAGGTTTTCAAAAAGCTGCCTGCGGGCAGCCTGGCGTGAGGTGTTTTACCTCTATTATAGTTGTATTTCATACCAACTCCTGCTTTATCAGGGTCGCTTGCGAGAATGTTTATACTAGTATTCTTTATTTCAGACATGGATCCTCACTGAATATGTTGTACTTATATCTCTATTTTCTTCTACAAACTTCCTGAACTTCGGACGGATTAATTTGGGGACTCTATGATCAACGTATTATTTAATGTATCATTCGGCAGAATCATTATTATGCAACAATATATATGTATTTCATTTCTATTATGAACAAAACTTCTTTGATTCAACTAAAGTGAAATTCTTAACAACAGTTTATTCAAAAATGGAAATTTAACTCAGGTGTTACACAAAAACTTGGGTAAAGTAATTGGATATAAGCTTTATTACTACATAACTTAGTCATGCTTTTCGATAAATGAAAACAAGAGAAAATACAGTCATTCGTGAAGAGTCCGGGAATAAATCTGAGCTAACCTTAATATGAAAGCTCTGTTTGATGCTTTGCTACAATACATTCAGTATGAATGATTCCAAACACAAATGTTATTTTTTTAAACGCTATGAAAAGTATTGAATCTGGTCCACCTGATGAAAAACACTGTTCCATAGTTCCTTCTACAGGGACAAATGAGAAATGAAATATTTCTTTCAAATCAACTACCCGACGATATGTAGTACATAATGAAGTAAGTTAACAACATATGATTTTATTAAGCTGTTACCTTGGTTATATTCCGATTTTTTAATTCACAGTAGTACATTGGTTTATACTCATTTTTGAATTGCAAAGCTAATATCAATTAGAGAGCACAGAAGTGCAATTATTTCACAAGTTGCAGTAATTAGTTCTAAACTAAATTGCATGAAAATGAGAAATGAATATAATACTTAGGCAAATTAGACATACGTTCTAATAAACAATTCCATTTCAACTTGGGATTCCGTACTCAATCTACAGGTCCTTCCTGGAAGATTGAGTAAACAGTAAGGACAGTAAATATGTATCTGATGTTATATACTTGAATATATAGAATTACATTCCGGAATTGATATGATTCAAAGAATAAAACAGAGTCTCCCAAGTTTCCATATCTGGTAGACCTAACATCTCTCCTCGTCTGCTACTTCACCTTTTAGAATAGATGAAGTATTGGCCATATGATACCAACACTTGAAGGCACACAATAAATAAAACCAAGAACAACTGAACATTATATTCTATAAGTTAACCACGGCAAGAATGTTTCGTCCGTCTTTGACCACAAAAATGATTCAATATTTGTGTGACACTGGTATGATCCGCAATCAGTTATCTAACTTTTTCAAGGGTCTGCAGTACTTGTCTTCAATCATAGACATCAATAGCATATTTTCGAATTTCATACGATTTTCAGAATGTCTTTGGCCACTGATATGAATTGAAAATATAATGATGTAAGCTGACTTAAATTTTCAAGTTTTCTCTTCGATTATCTTACCTATTTTCGAAGATTTTCAAGAATTGTTTTCGGCTAATGGCACGTTCCACATGATCTTCAATTTCACTGACAATAAAAACTTTCGAATTCCAAATCAGTTTACAGGTAAGGAGATGATATCTTTTCAAATTTAAATGACATCAAAGTAAACTCAGTACCACATGAAAACCACAACATTCATTGCTGGATTAAATTTTCTCTGTGTTAATTCTACCATTTATTATTGATGCGTTCATCAGCCACTCAAATGTCAGTGTAATGAGAAAAGACGTGAAAAGTTAGCCAGTTTTATTTTCTCAACAGAAACCTTCGTTATTACGTTCGGAAACATAACATAAATTTTTCCCATTTCTCAACACACGTGGTAACAGGTCCACGTTCAACGCTCGTGGTTCTTGCAAACGAAACGATACTTTGAGTGTCATTACCCCACACCAAGGCCCTTCAGACATGAATAAACACAGGCGTTCCAGGAATTATTCAACAGGGCAAAAACAGTTCAAGGGGTGATCTTAAACGCAGTTTTACAGACAAAAACGTGGAATAATTACACTGGCATCGTGACATCGTTGTTAATTAAATGATGTGATGTTATATAGAGTGGAGTTTTTCCGACTACTTCCTCAACAATTTCAGGTTTCTGTTGAATATGATACATGTATAGCTTTTTGGATCAAATCTAACGGTGAATTTGGCGCTCATTTATCTGCGAATTCCAGTTGGCATGATGTTGCAGACTTCGTTTCAAATGTATTTGGAATGCGATGTCTAATTAGGGAATATTTTCCATTAGGCATTCTCAACTACCTTATCATAGTTTAAGGTCAAATAAAAGTATTTTCATGTCTAATGATGGAACCATCCCAATATCTACAGGAATGATCAGAACAGGAAACTCCAAATCAAGAACTTATTCATAAATACTTGACTGACTGTATGGAATTTTTCTAGTTGAAGAAATTGAAATGAAAGAAATGAAGAATTCGCAAATATAGTCCACGTTAATAACCGTATACAATATGGAGTATTTTAGGAATATTTATCTCTGTACTACTTCCTATGTTTCTGGCAACATCAAAGAAATCATCTGAACCCTTTTGAAAAACTTGAAGCTCAGCTCTAACGTTGGTGTCTCCGCTTGGAAAAAATATTTTCAGGCATTGCCCAGCAGAGCGTACTGTATGATTGTAGAGTAAATTGCATTTTATTTTTAAAATGCCGAGTACATTTCTCGCCCTTATCAGATTCTTCCCAGTTCTATTCTCTCTACCAGTCCAGGTGGTGCGTCAATTTATTCATTCGATTCTACAGACTATTCAAGGTTTGCGAAACTAGTCTAAAGAGGATATTTTTTCAATTATATGAAAGTATCATTGCGGATACTTTCGATTGAAATGCTGGTCTATCAGAAGCAATACTTACATCACTACTGTACTAGATAAAGAAAATTGATTTCCTAATTTTGTATTTCAATAATCAAGATCTATTGAAGACAACAGGCAGATAATTAAATCTCGTTTTCAGGGCTCTCTCAACTACCATTCGAATGCAAATTTGAGATATCACTAAGATTATTCGAAATTGACCTCTCAAAGTATAACTCGCAATATATCTGAGTATATGTTTCCAAATGAAACACCTAGTAACATTAATGTTCCGCTGACAATAATATACCTTGTTCTCGAATGTAGAATATAGATATTTGCTGATTTTCTACTGTAAGAGAGCTATTTTATATTAGAATTGCACTATAATTCTAGTTCTTATAATTAAAATTGCAAATCAGAGTTGAATTGAAACTTTTTGATATAAGCAGTCCTTTGTGCATATCTCCTGTAATTGTCTACTTCTATGCATTCATCGAAGCAATGAAAGGTTGTTTTAGAGCAAAGCTATTGGGAATCTTTTAGAATTGGCAGAATGAATGTCTTTGTGCTTTCAGTCGCGAATGGTGAAACTGAGATCTTGGTGATAAACTAGCGACAAAGATGGGTGCTTGTGGGAAGATGTTGTGTGCTGCAAATGGATTGAATGTGTAGATTGAGGCTTGAAAAATTCAATGAAACGACTCGAAAAAGTAAATGAATAAACTACTCTCTATTATGAATAGAGATACTTCAATATTCCTGTTTGCGTTCATGCTCTTCATTTGAGCTTACATTATTAATGAATATTAAAACACATTTCGTAGACTCTACTACGTTGCATCTAGAAACATGCTGTTCACCATGCGCAAGCAAGTTATTGACAAGACCTTGAGACCAAGGTTCAGAACCATTTGATTGCTGAGTTCCCTGAAATCAGCAGAAATACTAAAAGATTAGAAAATTATGGAGTCAGATTCAGCAATCGATAGATTTGACTTCATCTAGTCTATCGACCGAAAGAATTCAACGACGCATAACGATTTGATTACTCATATTTTAATTGAATTCCCAAAACTTTCGCATGCGGTATTCGATTAGCATTATAATTTCGAGTATCGATCTATTAAAACAGCGATTCTCGAACAACAGCTATCAATGTTTCATGGAACAAGTTATGAAGATGCACCCGAATAGTTCTATCCAGATATTCCTACAACAGATATGTGAGTTGGGTGCTTTTATTCAAGCGATAACGATACATTAAAACTCTGCATATTCAACAGCGTATACATTCATACATTTGGAGCATATTACAAAGAAAGTTAAAATTCCTGCTCTCTTATAATTTGAAATTTGGTACCTATGAAAACATTGATATAAATAAATATATACATAAATACACCATGCATCTTTCTCAAAATGATCTTTGTTCTAGATATCGTGAAAAGAAATTCAAAGACAGGATCATGGGGTTTCTTGGTATCAAGCATCACTTAAGAATGGAATTATTCATATTTTTGTAAAGTAAATTCTCTTGAGAATTCTACTATGAAATATTATTCGGCACAAAGTATTCAGAATCCATTCTAAGAGAGCTATGTCCACAGATTTCCATGAACGGATCTGATCTAAATGCGATAAAAAGGAGTATAATACTAAAATCAGATTTTGGGTCTTAGAAATGGATTTTGATTGTTTGCAGTTGCTTTTTGAAGAAGAAGAAAAGATTATCTGGAAAACGATAAGATAAAATTGCACTCCTTCATTCATGAAATGATTTAATATAAGAAATATTATAAGAACCGTGTAATACAAATATCTTTTTTGTTATTAGATATTTCACCATATGAAATTTTGCATCATAAATATCATAGCTCATATCTCAATTTTTCTTTTAAATTCAGAATCAAATAAACTTTTGTGGATCTCTGGTGAGAAAACATTGGCCATTCATCGTCGGAAGAACACCAAAATGCCCGGTTGCGTTCCAGCTTATTTGGTATTCGGTCACAACGTAACTGACTCGCTGGCTTTTGGTTTCAGACCAACCCCAATACCAAGCTGGATAAATGTACACGTAGCTATTGAATTTTCAGTTAGGGATCGCTTGGCAGTGTTGTTCTCAAATGGAACACGTAAAAATTTTAGTGTTCTTATTGTACGGGGATCAAGACAAATTCACTCTTCACTTTTTTTGCGCTGACAACCAAATTGTATATTGCATTCGATATAGTGAAACGTCAATCTTATTTTGTCGTTTTGCATTACCCAAACTTGGCTCTTATCCTACGTTAGTCACACATCAAGATGAATCAACAAAGCAAATATAATGCGCCTAAATATTTACTGACCAAATGTGAAACTCAAATAAGGCAAAAGTCTTTCTGAGAGCCTATTACTTGTGACAGGTATACAATTGAATGTTGAACTTCAGGGCTTGTGAATAACAAATGGGAAATAATCTAGCTCCGTGAGTTTAAGCGTAAAATATTTGCATGCATTTTTCAGCCGTAATTCGTCCAAAGTTTCACGATGATAACGCATCGTGTACAACATATCACTCGTCCAGAATTCACAACAAATTGCTGCTCGGAAGAAAAATCTAACGTCCAACTTAATACCAAATTTTATATGGTTATTTTAATGGATCGAAGGCACTGTATTTTATTCCAAATGTTGAGTAGGTGCTCAAGCATTTTACACGATATTATCAAGTTATCCATGGGAAACATATACTATCATGTTCGAATTGAATATGTCGTCGGTTTGCACCATTCATAATAATTCAATACGAGATTTTTATTCATATACCGATGAACATTACATATAAAACAGGATAAAAAGTACTACGAAAAGTTGTATTCATCTCACATTTTTGTTTATAGAAACGCAAGTTCATATTTGACTGACTGTTCGAGTAAACACATGAAGAGAAAGGAATTAGGAAATTCTAACAAAACTTTTATCTAAACTAATTGACAACAGAAGAAGAGAATGATGAAGATGTCTATCATTGATGCGAGATTGATATTCATAAAAACTAAATAATCTACATCTCAATCCACTTACTTATGTAATAAGAAGAAGTACGAGATTCGGACTTAGGAATTTGGAGAAACATATTTATAGAGTTTCCGAGAATTTATGGCTGCACTTTCACAATATTTTTGTGAAATACTCTGGGAATGGATCCACCCCTGCAAAATCGCGCAGCAATAAATCCATACATCGCTCTGAATGAAATTATTCAAGCAGTCATCAATCGATACAGCATGAACACACATAAGCATTCTGCGGAGGTCTGTCCGTTCAGTTTTCCGTTTCATCAATCTTGCTGATCGAAGTAATCCGAATCGGGCGCTATGTGCTACTGTTGTTGGCTCCGGCTTTGCCACGTTGAATCCGATCTTACTTATCCCTGTATCCTGAATTGGAAATCATCGAAAACGGAAAATCAAAAACCAGTTTAGTTGCCCTTTTCAATTATTCAAAAGTATCACTTTTCTTACTGAAGCCATCATAAAGAGAATCTTATGCTAATACATAGTTCCTACTAACGATACTCTTGCTTAAATATAACAAGTATGACAAACAAATATCAGTTAAATATAATGATAATTTATGGAAATCCTGATGAATATTAATGGAATTTGAAATGAATATGCGTTGGCTGAATATTTAACATGATAGTCATCAAAAATTAAAAGTAAATTTTCAGTACGTTCCAGCACAACATACATTTATCGATCTTCACATGAAAAATCTACAAAGCTTCAAGTTGAACGCAAATATTTGAAATAAGAATGTTCATTGCGGAAAATGTTGACTGACACGATTAACGGAAATCTTGTAGGTGAGGTACATTTTGAAATACTCTATAATATATCATTCAAAACTACAGAGTTAAACAAAATTTCAGCGCAAAATATCCAGATAAGTTGAATGCAACTAGATTAATTGGCTTATTAGATCAAATCTCCTAATTTTCTTTTTTGCATACCAAAGTATAACTCTCTGGAGATTAAAATGTACTTTTGAACGCACTATATATAATATAATTCGGTATACATACACGCTGGGAACGATGGCATGTCATATACCAATTCATAACATTGTCAAGAAAAATTACACCGAATTATATCAAATGTCCTGGGATATTCATATACAAAATTGGTGGTGGAATGTTAGGGTTTGAATAAATTTACATGTTGAATCATCAATAGAGCAAAAATGTATTAATAATTGCAAATTAGAATGTAGGAGTTGATTGCTAATTTGGAAATAGAACTGAATAGAAATAATCCAAATTCTAGACTGAAAAATTTACTGAAAAATTATCTTGATCTGTGAAAAAAATATATGGGGAATTCAAACTCACAGATGGCAGTATTGTAAGGTGGTGGATGAAGAAATACATTTAGTGCCATTGCTAAATCAAATCAAATTCATGAGTTCAGGACTGTTGGAAAAGTCCAAAAAAAAACTATAAAGTTTCACAGTTCTCTTGTAATATTTCAACGAAATCAAAGAAGTCAACGTTTTAGAAACATCTAGTGGACGTTTTCATTTTCACTCAATCCAACAAATCTTACAAGTTTGAGTCTGACAATAAAAACTCTCTTCCAAAAAGTTTGCAGAATATAGAACAGATTTAACTCTACTGCACTGGGATTCCTGCGAAATTCTAGATTTCGCGCAATCCTACCGGGAACAAACGGGATGCCTGCTATTCTGGTACATAAGTACACCTAGAACTTTTTATCCTTCGAATCGCTATTGAAATTCAAATGCTAAATGCAACTTGCAAACCTGTTTCATGTGTTTACCGTTCGTAATGAGAATTTTTCAATTCATTTTCTGGGTGCAATTCTTGATTCTTGCAGACAAGCTCCTAACGATATTGTAGCTTGAAGTTGGAGCGGTTGGAAACACTACTTTAATGCAAAGATGAGATATTCATATCTTCAAATTTAGAAACATGGTTGAAATGCCTAGAAGTTGAGCTAGAAAAAAGAGTCTTTGAATTTGAGAATATTTGAGGCCCATTATAGCTGAAATACTGCTGGTTATAATGAAAGCATTCTTGTGTTCAAGATAATCAACAACTTCCTCATTTCTACATCAAAGTCAGCCTCTATCAAAATGTTATCCATCACTTCGAAAATTTCATCGGATCCTACGTACATAATCGATAACTTTTTTATAATAAAGAGTTTTCAAACTAATTCATACTTCAATACAGCTCGATAAATCTTGATAAATATCATATCAATCAATAAACTTAGATAACAAACTATATAGCTTGATAATTGAAACATGGTAATGTAACTAAATGTTCTTTATTCATTGAAAATTACTAAGATACGGCCTGTGCACAATATTGATTGAATATTTCTCACGGTCTGTAATACTGCCTCACATGATAGAATTCTGATCTACATCAAGTTCACGATTCAGAATCCCGGATAACGAATACGAATCTCACTCATGTTAACGAAATAATCTCATGAACGAAGAGTAACGAACCGTCCACTACAGAGCACTGATTCCCGTTTGGCGAAACATTTTTTTGCAGAAATAAAAAATAGATACATTGAACTCTGCTTGGAATGAACGTTTTGGGAATGCGAACGAGATTATTTTGATGATCTCATTGAATATTTGTTGATACGAAAAACTTTGGGCATTTCTCTTTGCACTGAGAATGCTGTGATCATCAGAATAGATTCTTATTTTTGAACAAGATTTAGTTTCAACTCTCTCAAATATTTTTTTGTAAAGATTCCAAGATGAAGACCGAACCTCTATGTAATAGACATCACTCTGAGATCCTATTCACTACTTTTAACAATAATGTTAAAAACATGAATTTGAATTATCCAATAGACATGAATATGAAATATAAGCACTGTAATGAAATATTCAGACTCTGAATATAACCATTCCCATCGCAGAAAATGGTGAAATACTTTTATTCTGAGCTCAGAACTCCATATTTTTATTTATTCATTGTACACGATATTTCTAATGATTCTACACGTGATGGAAATTCAATCAGGAAAAATCCATAGCTATTCTAGTTTCAACTTTTGATGTAAAGATCTATAGGGTGACAAATCTGTGTGGACAATTATAGATGAAATGGAGTTTTTAGCACAGTTTTCCTTTTAATGTTTTTGTACCAAAAACGCTATCATTATCGACAGCATCCACGTGAAGTTAGAGAGAGAAAGAGACTTCTCTCGTCTCTTCTGAAGTTCTGTATATAAACGTTAGGTTAACATCCTTCGCACTATTAAAATTCGCTGGTTGCGTGAATAACTTCAAAGTAGAAAGACAGCCACCTGAGTCCAAGCCAAAGGCTGAGGTTGATACCTTAGGAATTTTCTCCGGCAACCGTGGAGAATGTAAAGATATTTTGTGTTTATATAGCTCTGCAATGCACTTCTTAGGCTGTGTGGAACACCGTTCGTACTCTTTTCTGCCTCGTGCCTTCGGCGCTGCAGGATTTTCATAACGCTTATGTGAAGTTTTCAAGTTCTTGTTTGAATTCTTTCATTGAAGTGAATACGTATATCAGGCTCTTCCCTTGCGTTACTTATCCAGCAAAAATAAGAAGATGATCGGTTATAAATACTAGTGAATTGAAATTATTACTTTGATAATAAGAACTTGTGTCTCAGGTTAGGTTAACAATTTTTTTCCGATGAAATATTCTACAATATTTGTTGAATGCTATATTTTTGTGCTTTCTCGATATTATGGGGATCAAACTGAAGAAATAAACGCATCGCTGCTGTTTTTGAATAATTACAGTAAAATCATTTTATAAATAAAAATATTAGAACTACTCTACCCAAGTTTATTTTCATTTTCGTTCCAAATTATATGTGTTAATGTGTCAATTGTGTTCATTAGATGAATTTTATTTTAGTGTCATTATAACATATGATATTAATATAATATAATGATAGAAGGGGCACTTCGAAGAACTATTAAAGCACAAATAAATAATAAAGGAGATACAGCATACACAAATGGAGACATGATTCAAGACCCAGAGGAAATAACCACATACGAGGTTGAAGATGCAATAAAAAGAATAAGAATAGGAGAAGCATCAGGCTACGATGGAGTTAAACCAGAATTTGGAATGAGGGAATCATACCATCAGACTGAGAAAGAACAATAATAATGCCAATATTCAAAAAAAGGGGATCTGCTCAAACTATGGAGGTATATCCCTACTGTCAGTAGCAGCAGAAATATATGAAGCAATTCTAACAACTAAACTCAAAATTGAAGTAGAAAATAGACTGTTAGAGCCACGCGGCTTCAGACAGAGATACTGTGCACAAGACCAGATATTTATCATGATACTATAGGAGACATTGAATAAATATAGAATAGGAGATAAACCGACTAGAGCAATACGAGATATGTACAGAAACACCAGAAACCTCATAACAACAGCAAATAATAACTCAGATGAATTCACAACAAACCAAGGTCTAAAACAGGAAGAGAATGTGAGCCAACTTTTATTTATAATATACCTGGATGAAATATTGAATAAAACAACAGGAGACTAAAGACAACTGTAGGCTATCTTAATCTTGACAGAATAACATTATCTGATTTGCTTTTCGCAGATGATATGGCTATAATTATTGAAACTACCATAAGAGAGTTGCAAAAGAATTCTACAATATGGAAAGAAGAACTATTCAAAGCTTATATAGAAATAAATTCAGACAAAACCACGACATAGGATAAGAACATAGAATTGTAGATATATGAATGAACTCAAGAAAGATCGGTCAGGTAGCAGGCATCAAATATCTGGGAAGTATCATAGAAGCTGAAGGACGATTTGAAGAGGAAATTAGCAGCAGGCTACAGCTAGAACATACCATCAAATCAGAGCAACCTTTCCAAAGGATAGCACCATCTCCACAAAATCGAAACTAATAATTCACAAAACCATACTACTACCGATTCTACTAGATAATAGCGAAACCTGGGTAACAAACCAAAGGTAAGCCAGTGAATTACAGGCCATAAAAATTAAATATCCGAGAGCTAGGTATATCAGGAGTAACTAACTAAGCCGTATTAGGAATGAAGACAGCAGAAATGACTCAAATGAGCTTGGAGTGAAACCTGTTGAACAACTAATAGAAAAAAAACAGTTACAATGGTTTGGATATCTAATTAGACTACATTGGAGGAGGGTCAAATCAGTATGGAAATCAAAAATGAAATAGGTGCTGTGATCTCAGAGGCTTTTTCAAGGAAAATATTAATTTGGAAATATAAGTATTGGTTGTAGTCCATAGCATACTACTAATATTGGTGAATCGGAAGCATACATACCCAAATGATGTTGTATATAAAGAAGAGAGCAGTAGATTACAATGTATCCGACCAGTAAATGTGGATAATGCATGCTCTGTTACTAAGAAATATCATGTAGAATAGTTATTTATCATTCTGGCCAAGAATAGAATTATGTTCATTTTTTATTTTGCTACCTCTATGCTAGACTATTTCTGCACGTTTAATGCGCTGCAGAAATAAACTAAAAATGTGACCCGCTATACGATCGTGAGATTTTATTCAAGTTTTCATAATATATAACTCAAAACTTGAAATATGGTCCTTGGAATTCATAAATTACTAACTTTGGAAAACTAGGATATCAACAAGTTATTTTCTTGGATTGTTAAGTTCTGAAAATTGTTTCATTTAGTAAGCAGAATTCCATTAGATTCTCTGCAATAGTTGTTATATCTTACGTTTAAACTTAACTTTGTTCTATGAACTAATATAGGAAGTAGAAGATAATTTACCTTCCTTCGCAATTGCTACTTCCGAATAATCAACTAGAACTATAGATTTAAGACCGTATCTTTCTTGGAAATTATGAACAATGTGTGGTAAAGTATCATTTATATAACATAGAAGTTGGGAGACTCATTACGGTCAACTTCTCATCTATTATGCCCAAGAAATAGCTTGAAATGAATCATTAATAATATTCTTCTTCATTTGATATAAGCTTTTGTTTTTCCTTGATGATTATCTCCTATATCTTCTGGAGGCAAAGGTCAGATTATTATCATCAATCAATTTCCGATATGTATAAGGGTGTATCTATACCTATGTAACAAACTTCAATGGTATATAGTATGTGACGTACTAATCATGAATCAAAAATTTTTTTTTGAAATTCTTCAATTTAAAAAAGGTTTTAACCAAATGAAAAGTTTCGGGACACTGGTTTGATGGCTACTCTTAAGATTAATTATTTCAAATTTATTGAACTAGACTACGTTCATGAACATTACATAAAATTGTGTTTATATTTTCGGATATGAAGATGAAAAACAGTTATACCTAAAGTTCTCATGTTCTGCTAAGTACAGTTAATTTTATTAATTTTGAAAAAAAAAATTTGATTCACCCGGTATATGTATATATATATATATATATATATATATATATATATATATATATATATATATATATATATATATATATATACCGGGTGTTTCAGACCATCCGTACCACTCAAATATATCGCGAAATACTGAACGAATTAAAAAAAGAAAAAATACGTGTAAAATGATTTCTAAGATTCTATTGAATAGTAGCAAATTCAAGTCCACCCTGTCACCCCCTGAGGGTAAGGAGGGTGCAACTTTCAAATTTTGAATAAAAACACCTACTTTTAAATGCAGATTTGGATTTTCCACTGAAAAATATGAAGTTTTTGTCTAAAACTTTTTTTCATGTTCCTGACAAATGGCGCTGTAATCGCAAAGATTAGTTATTTTTCGTAATTACTTCAACGGCTAATACTGAGTAATAAATAAATATTCCAGCCGTACATTCTTTTTAAAATTGCGGCGTAGGAGACATGTTTATAAACAAAATCCGACAAGATTTCTTGTCAGAAGAGTCAAGCGTTTGAAAAATTTTGTTGTTAGAATGGTTTATAACAATAGGTAAGCTGCTGACATGTTGCAAATTTTGGGCGACTGTCGTGGTGGGTTCAGAGCAACCGCCAGGAAATTGCAAGAACGCTTTCCCGAAAGCACTCCACACTCAGAAAATGTGTTTTGAAGACTGTGCAAGCCTAGGTTACTTAGTATTAGCCGTTGAAGTAATTACGAAAAATAACTAATGTTTGCGATTACAGCGCCATTTTTCAGAAACATGAAAAAAAGTTTTAGACAAAAACTTCATATTTTTCAGTTGAAAATCCAAATCTGCATTTAAAAGTAGGTGTTTTTATTCAAAATTTGAAAGTTTCACCCTCCTTACCCTCAGGGGGTGACAGGGTGGACTTGAGTTTGCTACTATTCAATAGAATCTTAGAAATCACTCCACACTTATTTTTATCTCTGTCATCCCTTTGTAACATCATTTTTATAATGTTTTTCTCCATAATAATGCAAGAATCCAGGCAAACTTGTATTACTGTATTATTCAATGTTTCATTTGATGAAAAATAGACAACTAACATGCTGCATTTATGCACCTCTCTACATATTAGTATAATGTACTCAAGATCTTGTTTACAACATCTCATGCTCAACGTTAAGGCAATATGATGATATGTTATAGTCGTATTTAACGACAACAATATGTACTAAGATTAGTTCTATGAATATGAATAGAAGGATTATGATGCATCTTTGTTCTTCTGGAATGTTCAAAATTATAAAAAATTATTTATATAGATTGATAAGTTTTATTGTGCTAGTGAATGAATCTAGAAGCAATAAAATTCATATTAGTCCACTTAAATTTTTTTAGGTACCTGGCAATGAATTAGAACTTCAAATAAACAACTTCACTACACAATACATCACTATAAGAACATTAAAATTCTTTCAATATTGTCCTATATTTCACCAAATAATTATTCCGAATGGATAATTCCAGCCTCCAATAATCACTGGACTGAATATGCACATATATTTTCCATTAATAGACTGTTTATTGAGAACACAAGTGGAAATTGAATTGTGATGTGAGATTGAGAGAAAAACAATATCGGATTTGAAAATGGGAAAACACAACGAAGGATTATGATTTCATGGATGACAAAATTGAATCGACAAATCAGTGTAAGATGAAATTGATCGATTGTGCTCGTGTGCATATCAATTCGATGCACTATATGTTTCAATTTGGTGGACATGGAATCGTTCATCTATAATTTTAAAATGAATTTTGAGTATTGAAATGGAATCCGCGGACCATAGGAAAATTAAAAATACTATCAATTATAAAACTGTAGATCCCTGGATGTTGATTAGCTATCCATATTTTAGGCTTAAGGATCAATCAAGGCTCATACGCAAAAAAATTGATAAACCGTTTCATTCTACAATATTTTGGACGAATGTATTATCGTCTATCATTAGTAATAATTGGTACAGAAAGCAGATGTAGTAAATTCGAACAGACATTGTGAGTAAAACTAACTTTCTGACTGGTGAACCTGATGAATATTTTTATAGAATAGAAATTATTCCGAAATGGGTTAATTTTGATCACTCCGGACTCCTTCCTTAGCTTTTTAAGGATGCGTACGTATCTCAAAAATTATCTTAATGTGATGTTAATAATAATGTTATCATCATGTTATCATAATAATAACTTTCAGATCTGAGGAACTCACATATTCAAAAGAGCGTGTCATAATAAAGTCAAGTACGATGCCATTGAAGTAGTACTCATCTTGATCATAAATAGGAATAGAACACACTTTCTCAATTAACTAGAACCAAACGTATCCAAAGGAGAAAATTCGAAACGAAAATTAATTTTCCTAATGTTATCATACGAATAAAGATAATTAAAAAGAAAAATATCCCAGGGAGAAGGATCAAAGCATCCCATTAGTATATGAACAATTTCTTTTTTAAATATCCAGGTTACAGCCTCAACATCAGAATACTTTCAGGAGAATTGAATTACTCTCCATTTTCCATGAATGGCAAGGATTATTTGTGGCACAGAGAGCAAATTTTGGGTATTATTCTGATGAAATTCAACTGTTTTATAACACAATGACTAATACTGTTAGAAACAATTTCCTCCGGATATAATAATGTGGATATAATATTCTTGGAAATACCCGGCTTCAATAAATATTAAAAATAATAATTCTTATTTTCTCATTTCAGTAACGGAACACAAACTTTATGTAAATATATATTTTATATTGCAACCAATATATAGTGACACAGTTCTCCATTATCAATTATTTATTCGATTTGAACAGAAACAAGCTTTTTGTTCTATTTCAAGTTTCTAATTATTTGTGAGAATATTCTAGGAGTTCGCCAACGTTCATAACACCAAACATCATCAAATTTTGATTATAAAAACAGTCTCAAGAGGAGCAGCGTCAATAAAATAGCTGCTCCGAAATCCTTTCCTATTGTCAGAAAATATAAATGCCAAGTGCATGCTCATTTCGAACTAAACAGGCTTAAATAGAAATTTCACTTTGAATTATGGAAGATTGGAACCATCACTTCTTTCAAGAACAATTTTGTAGTCCCATCAGTGAGTTCTGAATTCTTGTACAAAATCAGGTATTGCTAATAGATAAGCAACTAAAGCTTTATTCTGGGTTTTAATTATTCAATGAGCCTAATGGATGATTCAATAAGATTCTCGTCCCTTATTCACCCCTGGCATGAAGTAAAATAGATTCAATAAATAGTTCATCAACAACTCTGTTCTTGGCGAATTCGAAAGTCTGTAATTGGCATCAGCGTAAAACTTCCAGTGTGTCCATGAATGAACTCTGTTCAAAAATGAAACACTTGAAGTTATTTGAAAAATATTATCCGACTATCAATATTCCAGCTCTTGAAATTTTTGAATCGTTCGCAGTTGAATCACATACATCTAAATAAAGTCCTCTGGGGAAACTATATCCATGCAATCACCCGAAAGGTATATATTTAATTAACACATTTATAACCTGTGTGGTGCTAACGTATGGGTAATTAGCTTTTGAATATTGTTATTAAACTCGACCACAGCAATGTTTTATTTTCTCATGAATGTTTCACGGACTACTGCCTCGTTGCTAGCTCGACGGCCCAGGAGCGTACTACTGTCACTTGTGTGGTTGAAATTACTCTCAAAAAGGGCTGAGAATATACCTCAACGTGTGTAGAAACAATGGGGAATGTTCTGAGACTTTAAGTAGATGTAACCAAATAGAACAAGCTCCCATTAAGCTGAGAAGACCACAAAAAAATCGCAAATAATTAGTAAGCAATTTCAGGTGACCCAATCCATATATTCCCCATTGAAGCCAATAGGTTTTTTTTGCAGTAAATTCACAAAGTATTTGAAACTCTGCTACAGTTGCATCCCCAATCTAAGATGATGGTGGCTGAAGCCCCGACTCTTAAGTCTGGAATTTCTATGGAAGGCAATTCTTTTCTAGAATTATTCATCTTTCTGAATGTTCCATAGCACTTCACATGTTTCACAATTTTTTTTTTGTGATATAATGTAGTACATACGTTCTCTTGTTCTATGAATGATATAATTTCTTGAAATGGATATTTGACTTCCAAAATACGTCTCCAATAAATACTTCTCCAACTGAAATATCCTTCAAGAAATCCATGTTTCTGTACAATGACCCATTCTTGAAAAAATTTCTTCTGTACAATGGTCTGCTTCTAAGAACTATTCTACACATCGTTTTCGCATTATAACGATAAAACTCTTACTCAAACTACAAATCCAGAGTATCTTTGGTTGTATCTGCTACTGATAGAGTTCACATAATAATAGAAGGTGATGTCGATCGAGTATTCGAAAACCACAAACCTTTACAAATAAAGTTCTTTTTCCCCAGATTCTTCTACGGAAGTCCGTTACCAGGGTAGCTAGTTAGAAAGTTATTTCAGTATCTTCCGATTTTGACACCATCTTATCTCCTTCAATATTGAATAGCAGCATGCTCCAAACTCCACTTTGAGAGTGAACTCATAGCAGGTTTATAGCTTTTAACTTCTTAATATGTGAATAATAATATCAGTTTGAATATTTGTATATACCCCATTGGATCGTGCTGCATTGCGCCCCTATTTCTCCATGTTGCCACTTTTGGCGCGTATGGCATACGAACTGGCAATGCCGTCAGGGGAAATCACAACCCCGGGTCGTTCTATTATTCAGCGAAGCACTGGATCGCGACATCATCACAACCAGTGCCGTACACAAAGCACTTGTGGCGGGGACAGTGCAAATAAGTTATAATAAGTTTGTGTTTTGTGGACAACTATGGTTTCTATTAAAGGTTGTGAACAACAGAGACGCACTAGATGATTTTGTTACTGCTAATAAAGTTCCTGACCGAGCTTCTCACAGCATAATTAAATTTATGTGAGCAGTTTTTACAGAGAATAAAAGATTGCTCTGCCGCCACCGGGAGTTCTGTCGCCATGTGTGATATTATTTTTTAATTTCATCGCGCGATACTAAAAATTCACCAGATTAAAATATACCTTCCTTCGAGGTATTAGCCAAAATAAGCCCTGAAGTTGATAATAAAGCATTAGCATTCATACCCAATGCTTTTAATGCATCCCGGAGTTTTAGCCCGCATGGAATATTGGTCGATGTCTATAAATAGCGATAATATCCGCTTTACTAATAATTCTAAGCATCATTCATGTAGCCATACATTAGCTACAAATACATTCGGAATGAGATCTGACCTCCATTAAATATACGCTAATATTAAAACATGGTTTCAATTTGCAAAATGTCAAATTGATATTGAGTTCAAATATTATCATCCTTTGATGAATCCTAATTAAAGAAAGAATAGAATTATTTTAGGATATATAATGAAAATAATATGTGAAAATTTTCTAGGCAATATAATTTTAGTTTCAAGTTATTATAGTTTGTACGAATTTAGAGCTCGATAAGCTCAAATTTAGCCTTATTATATTCAAATAAACAGTCAGTTTTATTTCCTAACAGAATATTGCAACTCTAAAAACTGTACAAAATTTGATGATGTTGTGGTGTTATAAATGTTGGTGGATTCCAAGAATATCCCAGCAAATAATAAGAAACTTGGAAAAATTGACATTGTATTTTGTTCAAAAAATGAATAATTATTAATGGGGTAATCCACTCACTACTCCAATATTTATTGGATGCAATATGAAATATATATTTTCACGAATCCTTCATTTCATTATTAATATAAGAGAACAAGAATCACTATAAAAAAAGTAATTGTAAATCCATGTTGACTGATGAAGCATTCTTGGTATTTTGACAACTCTACTACTTGTAAAGAGGTATTAAATATAGATTGGTGGAATGGCAACTTATCAGCAGAAAAATAATATCAGATGTTGGTACAATATGTCGTTCATACAAGTATGATTTGTTAATAATTGAGAACTGAATCAATTATTTTCCACATCTCAATAAGCTGCTTCTATGGAAAATTTTGATAGACTTGTGATACTCATTTTACACAAGTTTTCCAAGTATAAATAAAAACACTGACTCTGTATTGGTTTAGTTAAAGTAGGGACAAGAATAATTTCAACAAGATGAGTAGGTGTTCTCAGTTCTTAATAATTTCATTATCCACGCAGTTTATTCATGGATGTTGGCTAATTAATAATTGATCAAGTCATGCATATAAAATCGTGAGAGCCTGGTCACGTGCTAATGAATAGGAACACTGTGGGCCTGGCTGCGCATTGCCGAATAAGTATTGATGATGACCAAAAGCAAAAAAACGTTCATTTTCAAGTCTTGTAATGATTTTTCTGAACAGAACAAATAAAAAGTTGCACGTGAATCATAGGTAGTATGATATAATAAGTGACCAAAAATACACATGGATCGTTCCTTTTAGATCTACTGTGTAAGAAGATAGTCACAGATTTGAATAATATTGGAGCTGCGAACGCGCTGTTCTGTCCATTCCCAGAGTATAATTCGACTGTACTGTTCCATAGCTCGCTGTTTGGCTACAATGCAATGAATACTAAGTCACATTGTTCATATTTAACCGAATAATTCCATGAGTTCTCCAACATATTTAGAAATTTATCAGTCATTACGCAGTTTTGCTGCGATTTTTGGTGGAGGCGCTTTACGTTAATAGGATCAAAGATTCATGACCATTTCATGATACACAAATTCCAACCACTCAACTTTATTATCACAAAGTTGAATTATTTTTGACAGGCTCTGAGCTATAAAGAAATTTATATCCTCAAATTCATATAAACTGGTATCTTCCGAAATATTGAGAACATTTCATTTTTTACATGAGAATTAGAAGTTAAATGGAAGGTGGAAATAGCAGACAACTGTATGCTTAAATTTGAAGTTCATAAATAATAGAATCTCATGTAATTTTTAAGTAAGTAGCATGTTTGGACTCCCTGAATTATTTAATTGCAGCTAATGTAGACAGTCTACTCGACATTTGCGCTGCATGATATTCGTGACAAATTTAGCTGGAACAAATGGGAATATTCATGAATTTGTTGCTTTCAAGACCAGAGACGCATTCACTAGAAGATCTGAATAAGTAATAACATGAGTGCTAAAATATCAATCTCTCAGCCTCAGCAACAACAGAATATATAGTGGAAAGGTTTACAGTATAGCTTTGCACGAAAAACTAACTAAGGTCTTCATCAAATTCATACGATGCCAATTATATCATCTCAACCAATTTAAAAGATAAAGTAACATGTGAGAACTATCAAATAAGGATGCTTGGTGTCTGTACCTTCTACGAATAAATAGAAATCTAAATTATTTCAGCTTCTTCTTACTAAGGGAGATAAATTTGTTTTAATGTTAGAAGTAAGCATTCAATCAAATCAATTTCACGTCATGTCTTTCTTCCTCTAAGTATTTTTGAGGATAGTAACATCGATTTCTTCATTGGTGTCTGTGGTTCAAATATCATCTGATATTTATAGACGACTACAGAGCATCTAAGAATGATACTGATGGGAATATGGACATTAAATCATGTTCTATGATATCACTAAGCTTGACACTATAGTGCTCACTATTCACTACACGATGCAGAGGAGAAAGCTTTCATGTGGAATCTATAGTAAGAGAATGAGCTTACATGCATTGAAGTTGACATTTATGCTCAAATTAGTCTAAGTAACAAAGAATGTCACGATTATACTGTTTTGTTATTCGCCATTCTATGTGTCACCTTTAGATTCACATATTTAACTTAGTTTTTGAATCGCGAAGTAGAATTTTAAGGTGATTATACTGCTAGTATATATTGTTCAACTAGTCTACTGAGAGGACATTGTATAATCTGGTTGACGAATCAATCAGCTAGTTTGTTGGAAAGTCCATAAAATGACAGATTCAAATATTACTGAAGTTTAGTCTATAGAGTTATTGCACAAAATATTTATTGTATTAATCATAGCGATACTACTGGATGAGCCAATATGAAAAGCATTGCTAATAATAACAAAAGCAAAGGTATTTTCGATTACTTACTAGATGATTCAAATACTCATAGTTTCAACTTCCAGATGAAATCTTGTATTTTTCTAGGCAATATTGCTTCAGGAGTACTAGCTGGACGAAATAGGTTGAATATAATAAAAATGAATTATATAGCCGCGTTACGTATTATAATACGACGAAGTAGGAATTTCATGAATAATACATCAATTATAAAATGTAATAAGTCTTCGGGGCATTTTATACGGTGTAAGCTCACTTGCTGGAGTCATATATCTTCCAGTTGAGGGCTGAGAAATCCTAACTCACAATTAAATCATTGAACTTGACGCCATACGCAGTACAGTCAGATATTATGTACATAGTAACTCAAGATTCTGGAAGGGAAACAATTAGACCAAGGATTTGTCATTCTTCTAAGTCAGTAATAAATTGTGGCTCAGCATTATCTGCAATTTAGAATGATAGTTCTGAACTTTCTGTTTGATTTGAATTCAAAATATAATCAATAAGATAGAAGAGGTCCATAAGTAAAATCGTGGACCTTATCACCATTATTTTGATTATAAGTAACAGTCTCTGACAATCAAAAATTTTCTGGAGATTCTCAACAAACATACAATCGAATTTCAATATATTCTACTGCTCTAGATCTTCTACTCAGTTTGTATATCGATTGAGCTTTTCTTTTCCGGATCATGTTATCTAGACTTCTATTTGGAGTTTACTTTCGTTCAAGCACGATTTGTATACGAAAGTAAAATTTGTTCAGGAATATCGTACATTCAGCAGATTCTATCAGAATTCTTTTGTCAGTCGAGCATATGCAAACTGATGAATTTGTGATTTTTGTAGTCCATAAATTATAAGAATATAGCACCGTAGATTCCATACGCATACATAATCATGTATGGCATCATAATAATATAAAGCAAGATATCGAACATTACGAGTATCAGGTTGATCATAATTGGAAATAGATTCAGAGCATCAAGATAAAAAGGGGTTTTATTCGATATTTGGTAAGCCTTGATGGACACGAATGACTGTGAAGAGAATTATTAAAACCTCTAGATATACAAACTATTTTTTTTGTTGGTAAGACTATACAAGAATAAGATTTTCATTTGGATTCACTCTTCTTCTTATATATGTAATAACTCCTTTCTTGTTAGACGCACATTGTAAAGTCATAGAGTCAACAGTGAAATTGCTTTCTTACCAGCTCGCACGTTAACGTCCCTGCTGAGTATAGTTCCAACGAGGTTTGTAGCACGACATCTGTACTGCGTGGAATGCACATCCTTACGATAGTCCTGCGCTCGAAATGGTGGAAAGTACAATGTGCCATTTCCCAACGATTGTCTGAAATTAAACAAATATAGGATCAGTATGTCTTTGTTCCAAATAATGAAATTATTTGGCGCTTCACATCTGGTAGAGCGGTATTATTTGGGACACAAAGATAAGCTCAAATGAATGTGAATATTTCAATCTAATTTCCAGAAATAGGATATGTGTATATAGGTCTATTGTTCCAATTTAAAACTAAAAGGATCATCATCGGCTGACGCTGGAATCAGAAAAGAATCTAGAACACAAGGAGGTTCATAAAAAAGAATAATAGGATTTATTTTGAAGTTCGACTCATCAACTGATTCTATAACTACTCAATTTTAGTGTAGAATCTTTCTAATTTCTCATTTAGGGGAATGAATTCAAGAAAAAACTTAATTAGCTTAGACTAGCACAGTTGTATTTTAAAGATGAATATTTAGACCGATTTAGACAATAGCAGGTACATTGAAAGTACAACATAGAAGAAGAGCTTATGAATAGAATGTGATTGGAAAAATTGAAGTCTTGAATTTATCCTCTTCATTCCCAAAAGCTTATTTTTTCTAAGAGTGTATATATGATGTAAACATGATAAAGAGAAGTGGAGAGCCCTAGATTTAGTGAATTGTGCGTGAGGTGGCAGCATAAGTTTCTAGAGCTATGTGACACCCCATGAATACCACTGACATACTTCTGATCTCCAGAGTTCGGAGGAATCATTTTCTGGGTAGTAAATAAATTCTCACCTTCCCTGATCTGTTTCTAATTTTAGAAAAAATTAGAGGTGATTAATTTGTTACTCTGATTTATTTTTTACTTCCTGCTATTTACTTTTTTGCTTTCATCGAACAATGAAACATATTTTAAAATTGATTCTGAAAACGCAAATACTCATCAAAATCACTTCCATTAACAAAAACGGCATAACAAATGCACTCAAATTATTATTATCCCACATCAGATAAAATTTAGTTCATAGAGCATAAAATCCATTGGAATATCATGACACTATGAACCCTTGTGTATGAACTGCATACTATTTTCTCTATTTGGAAGATAATCATATTTCTCTATTGATAAAGAAGATCTATCGCTCTATCAATGTGAAAAAGCTGTATTATCTAATATAGTTGCGAGGGAGAAAAAATAGGCTCATTCTCAAAGCAATTTTCACGATGACTTTCTGAACTAGTGAGACAGAACTGCTCCGAAGGATCATCCTTCTCCTCGAATCTTGCTCTTCGAGAATTAAATTGAGAAATGAAATTGACAAATCTTGTAGATACGTTCATTCAAAATTTGTTTCAATAGAGGGTGTGATAAAGTATCGCTCAACCTCCAAATAAACTTTTTTGAATGTAAATATATGAACCCCTCCCGCATACATCCGCAAAAATACTTTTAAAATTCAGAAGGTTGCTCTAAATCACAACAGCATTGCACATGAATCATAATCCAGAAAATAGAGGATAATTACAGTTATGTATTCGAAAAAATTATTAATCAAGCTTTTGATAGGAAAATTATGAACTTGTCTTTTGTATAATCTAATAAACTGCACTCTGAAAACGTTAATATTCCCAGAATAATACGGCTGTTTCGAAATATTTTAAAAGATTACTGCAGAATTGCTGTCTGAAAAATGACCGCCAGTTAACGGGTTATAGAATTCGTCATTGAACTAAAAAAAAAGACTTGTAGAACATTGGAAAGTGGGTACACAACAGCAAATCATCCCACAGACTCCCATCCTAAGATCGTATCGAGTTCATGATAAAATATAGCTATCAATTAATGCTTATTTCTGCAGTCTAGAGTTGTTTTTATCCGTTATTCACACGATAGCCCGACAATCGGTTAGTCAGTGTTAAGATTGATTACTACTTTAGTTTTTCTAGAACATCTATTTGAAAGAAGGTAATTTTTCAAACAGTTTGCGCATGACATTTTAATGATGGAGAGTTATGTCGATATACTTGATGATATTCCATGAATAGAAGTTAGGGCTCCATAATATGAATTGATCATACTGCTACAAATTTCCTCCGCATTTTTTTTATATTATATTTTTTATACACCAATTTATTCTGCACTTAATCTCCTAATATACCCACAAGTACCATGCAAAAATTTCATCTCCACAGCAGTCACTCTCTGTTTATGCTTCTACAGCAAAGCCTAGCATTCACTACCATACATCAATGCAAGTACAAGTACACCGTTATACACACTTAATCTTGCATTCCTGGAAACATTCATATTCCGTGCAAATGTCCCTAAAACACCCAAAATCTTACAATCAGCAAATACTTTTTTCTCAATTTAATTATTAATTCCGTCATCATACGACATTACATCATCAAGATACATGAACTCATCTACTTATTTCTATTTCCTCGAACACCAAAGCTTCACATTCATCAACATTCAAAATATGGTTCATTCCCCTCCAACTTCATGTATTCTATCAATCTTTCTTCCCAATTGTTTTTCACTTCCACTCGAAACAACAACATCATCTGCAAACGGCAATGCAGGTACTACACTTTCGGCAATATAAGCATTATCCAAGTCATTCAAAGCCTTTCGTAATAACACAACAATATACATACCACAACCCTATTCCACATTAACATCAATACTAAACCAATCACTCAATCTAGCATCCACTCGAACAACAACTGCACTTCCTTCATGCAACGCAAAGCCACAGAACATCTTTTTGTTCTTCTCAAGTGACTTCCTGGCAATCATACCAAGAGAAAATGATTGATCATTACAAACTCCTTCTTGCACATCACTCATTTTAAAAATTCGCACTATACGAATTGAAATTTTCCCTAACAATTTCCCTGTCACACTCAACAAAGTACCAAGTATCGAGAACCAAATAAAAAATCGGTGAATAGTACATCCTTCTCAAGCTCAGAAAAAAAAAAACAGGAACAGCAGAATTATGCACTAACTTATTTATGTTGTTTCAATATTCGAAATTAGAATTCTATTTCAAGCCGTTTCACATGAATATTTGATTACATTGTACTTAAGTATTCATTTTCATTTTCACGTGGCGTTTCATCCAGGATTTGAATACGCGGCATTCATTTTGGAGGGTTTAAGAGTACCTAATAAATCAAGCTTGCGTATTTCGACCTCTTTCCAGTCCATCACTTACACTATTGAAGAACTAAAGCTCATTCTACTAACTATATTGCATATCAAACACTTATAATGGTCTCGTACATGAAAATGTCATAAATTCTTATGCTCTTTTCGAAATAATTGGACGAATCATTTCAAATACATTTCCATGAATCTAATATAGCGTTTTGTAGGAGTATAGTAACAGTAGCGTTTGCAAACTATAGAGGCGTGCGCGTACTGAACCTCGACATGTAGTTCATCAAATGCACAAAAGCTGTACGGTAGAGCTAGCGACTCGAAAATGTTTTTGTTATCTAAATCAGCAACATTCTGCAATACCTTTGTTATAAATCATGCATTTTGCTTCCGGTCATAATAGTAATTAATAATTATGAGATATTGATTGAACACAAGATATTCTCTGATTCATGATTCGTGCACAAAAAAGTTCCATCCGACAACCAACTAAAAAAGCCTTGCAAAGAAAAAATGACATTCAGAATTTATAGGGTCAGCTCCATATATTTTGATATCTCTTTATTATGTCACATATTTACCACGGAAATCAGAGGCTTGCTGACGTAGTAAAAATCACCCGCCGATAGATTTCATATGTGATTTGTAGTAATGATAATTAATATTGCCATGAAGAATAAGTGGTTATAATCAACTGATCGTCTGCACTACCAGAGTCTGGTTTACTTATCTTTCTTGACGGTTTTGCTAAAACATCGGAGCTAGTTTTGAGCTTATCAATCGTACCATCTGAAATTTCATCTGATCAGTTCAACCATAAGCAAATTTCAAGAAGTTATAATATGGCCGTGATACGATTATTAATCTTCGACTATCCATCCGTACGATTAGTGTTTTGTCCGGTTGGTTAGTTCTTAATCTAATTATAAACGCTAATCATTGGCTGATCATCTTTACTATTGAATTTTGGTCATTTTGTTTGTGGTCATCTTTCGATAATCACGCTCAAAATAATTGAGTAGGGATTCTATTAAGGTCCATAACCTCAAATTCTGGAAAAAAAGTCGAAAAATTCAAAAAGTCAAAGAGATGAGAACATGCGTCAATCATGTCATGCATAGCAGAAAAAGTTCCATCCGATTATAAATCGCAATCTGAACTCGATAAATTGCTAAATTTGAATTGCAGATTCTGTAAATTGATATCCGATGTAGATGAAAAATGCTCTGATCATACAAAACAAAAGTATAATAATACTTTATGACATTTCAATTATTGATAATTTTTTGACCTTTATTTTACAGATGGGCTCACTCTGGATTGAGAAGGACTTCCAACTGTTGCAAGGTAAGGTCCGGAATATGTTTACCTTTATCCATACGATTCCTTTCAAGTCATTTATTAATATCAGAAAAAAGCATTATTTCATATCTACGATGAAATATCTTTTAATGCAAAAGTTTCCAGCACATAAGTTCAGAACTGTTAGAAAAATGAAAATGTTAAATATTAGCAACACTGCAACAATGGCTTGAAACAAAAGCCCGCATTTTTAATGCAAGCGACCACCGTGTCAGCAGAGCATAAATTTCCCATATTCTGTCTTTCTTCTTGGTGGTGCGACTGTGAGACATGTTGTAGAAGAACCGCAGGGGAAGATTTTACTGTTCTTGCAATAATTTCTGTATAGCAAAAAACGTCGCATGAATTTTAAAAATATTGTGTTGTACCTTAACGAAATCTTCACTGATTTCACAGATGAGCTTTGGGTGATTCAATTACTTGATCAAATTGCTGGACTGTACTATCATAAATGCCTTTCTTATTCCATTTTTGAAAGATACTGATTATAAGACAACTTTCCGAGCGATCATTTGGGGCCATAGATATTTTGCTAATTCAATTCGTTGGTTGGTTGAGAGCCGTTATCAGTTAGTCATTCGAAAAATACTGTAAGTGAGATCGTATTAATGACTGAAGTAATTTGAGGTATGACTATGCTTGGATGAACAAAATTGCAAATCAATATCAACCTCATACAGCTAATTGAAAAAATGAGAACGATCTCACTGATTGTCAAATCTGTGCGACAGAATTAGTTCCAGAATAATTAGGTTGAATGTTTTGAATTTATCATGGTATTGTGATTTTCATCACGATGAAATTTTTTCAACAAAAGTAAGCTTAAAAAACATAGCCACAGAACAAATTATGTAAAATAAACAAAAATCCTGTATTCAGTGTCCCCAGAGTAAAGAATAACTTCCGTGGTCCAATGTAGGTTTGCAAAAGATGAACTGTGAACCGACGACCACCGCAGGGGACACAGTGAGCGTTGAGAACGGATTTGAGCATCGTTAAATTTCGGAAAGTACCGCGAATCCCACTCCCTTGTTACAGTTGCGTATGTTATAGCGATAGTCGTATTCTATGAATGTATTGTTAGGATTTTAGGTTCATTGAGGTGTTGACGTTCATATCTCAACGATAACTACTGCAACACTTTGAAACTGAATGTGGAATAGTTTTGCGGAAACAAATTGCGAGACCTAACAATAATATTATTACCGTATCCAAAAAGCTCGTTTTTTTATTTGAGTATTTATTGATTTTTCAAGGAAGATTCTATGTAATTTATCAGGGAGTGCTTAAGAGAAACTTAAAATATTTCTGTAAACTCAATTATTCTCATCATAGGGACAAATTGTTTTACAGATCTATACTTTCGGCTTTGCAGCGTGATAGCCTATAGCACTCTCCGATAGATCAGGTAGTAACTATTGATTTTTTCTTCTCAAATGAAACGGCTGTTTGTTTCTCCTGGAAGAAGTATTACTGGAAATGTATTGCAGGCAAGTCAGCGCTCTTATAAATTCAATTAACACTGAAACAAAATTTGCGAGCTTTCTGGTGACAAAAAAAGATGATTGTCATATTGGGCCTATACGATTAAACTTAGTTTCAACTGAACAAATCCTACAAAAAATAATGACAATGAGAAATTATGACAATCATCCCCGCTGTTCATATAACATAATTTTATTTCAATACTAGCAACTCATATGTCGCATTTGGACATTATACTAAGAATTGCTGTATAGTGTATTAAGAGGTATGGCTCAGGAATTCAGTTCATCAGAAGTTATTATAATCGCTTCAAATAAATTATTTTGAGATCAGAAATGGACGGCAATAATCATATTTATACAAATACCATTCAATTTCAGGGAAAGAATATTATTATTGGCTGTGATTGAATTGATTCAATTCCACTTATATTTGGGCTATGCAATAAAAAGAGAAAACAATATAGAGAAGTCAGTGCATAGTACGAGCTGCTCATAACAGATACCTGTAACATACTAAAGTGAACAAATTACCGCACTGTTAAATTCATAAAAACTTAATGGAATCATGTCTTGATAAAACAATTCGTATAGTTTTTCTGTGTTTGCAATAGGTCAACCAGAATTTGAATCATAAACTTCTACAAAATATTACTCCAAGAAAATTTTGTTGATTCCAATAATGTTCAAGAATATGGGAAACATGTTAGATAGACCATAACGCTGCTGGAATTTCAGGTCATAGATCTGCAGAGCAAGTCAAAATGTCATATAATAATTGGATAGAATAAAAATTGCCAGGAACAAATTTTCATACTTATAACAAAAAAAAAATATCAAAATCGAAAATAATGAAGTTTCAATTATCATAGCTTGCTTCAAGCGGAGATACTAACGTGATTGTGTACATTTAATTTGGATTTGTTGCCCTGTGTGACCCGAGGGCTTTCGGTAATACTTATTTTCCAGTGGGTACGTTATTTAAATCCACCATATCGATTCTATTATAAGAGTTACAATGCCAAAATATGATTCTTCATAAATCTGGTCCCATCACAGTGATATTGTTACAGAAGAATTTTTAATTCTTGTACGCTGTAGCACGGCTGCAATATTTCATAATTAACTTTATTTTGCCTTGTTTTATGAAAATTTATGCCCGTAATGATACCTTGACAGTGTTAATAATTCCCAACTTTTCATGATTCTGATCGAAACAGTCTTCCTGAAAAAATTATAATGTAGAAAAATTTTGTTACTGGGAAAGTCTGTTTATTCATGTATTCCAATATGATTTATTATGGAGTCACATATATCGTGGAAAATTATTCGAATCAATTCTCGGCAAGTTGGAATACCCCATTCAAAATAAAAGTATTTAGATGCCTAATACAGACAATGCAAGTTATAATACTTGTATAAGTAGTTATTCATTGAATATGACCCAATAAATCATCAATAGTAATAGAAGTTGGATGTGCTCACATTTGGTAGTTGGCGGATCAGTGCATGCGATATTCAGCATTTCAAAAATGAACTATTTGAGTAGCTTAGATTCCTTGGTATTTGCTTCAATGCATCCAGAATTACAATCGCTTAAATAGAAATATCAATTCACCTATGTCAAATTGAGATAAATTATGCAAAAAATTTGTTCAAGAAAACAGAAATCGTGATCGAATCCAATGCTAAATAAATTTAACTTCCTGAAGATATTTAGATTGAATAGAATCCAATCAAAATGTTTCAATTTGCTTGATGAATGATTCAGCATTTGTCTGTAATCAATACTTCATGACTGTAATAATCCTCATAATACAAAAAGATTAAGCCCAAATAATCAGATATTTCCTGTATACTTCCGTACAAATTTCGTAATTCAATCCGAAGAGATTATATGAAAATCAACAAACTTATCAGCGTTTCAGCGTAAATTTGAGTTGATACATCGCTGTGTGGTACCCCCTCGAATGAAGGTGTATTAGTGAGAGCGTTTTTAATGCATCCAGATAACAGTGGATGGCTATATAACACTAATAATTCCATAAAAACTATACAAAGCGGTGCATTGAAACGAGCCTCAACGCCGTCATCCTGCAACGTAACACATTATGAAGTTTGAATACATTTGAGAGTGGCCGACAAATCGAATATACCTGAACAACAAAAGTGAAAGCTCAGATTCGTAATACATTCTCACATTACATGATCTGAACAGCTTGAAAAGAACACAAACTGAGGAATTAAAAGTCATATTGAATGTCTTATAGGCTGGTATTGTCTAAAATTATCTTATATTCTCAAAATATGTAAATGACGATGGATCTTTTGGTTCGAAAAGCATGAATATAATTGGATTTGATACCTTAATCATGTCGGTATTCTATTTGGATCTCCAGGATAATACTACCTTCCTATTTGAGTATTTGTTTATATGTATGAATTTTGACAAGCTTTCCCCTTCATACGACCCAGAAATTCCGCTGCCGCACGAAGGAAATGCTGGTCACTTGGGATATCACACAACAAGTACCTAACCTAACCAATTCAGCACTTTACACTATTCAGTTAGGAAACAACGTACGATATGCAGTGGAATGCGTAACAAACAATTTTGAAATCTTCTGGGATGCAATAACACTAAAATAAACATCAATTCATGAAACACATAATGTTGACTATATTTTGGATGTTTTTTTGGTTTATTTAATGTGAACTGATAGGGCATATATTACTCAATTTATAATAGATAGCCTGAGCCTCTTTATCCAGCAGTAGTTACATATTTAATAATTATATCAATCACTAACAGTCTGACGTGAGTATTGCGGAATAAGATTGTCAAATGAAGTAGTTATTGTATCAGAGCACATTAAAACCTTGCTCCCAGCTTTGAATTTACATCGAGTTATGTATGTTCATAAACCTCAAGTAATTTCTGAAGCCTTTCAGATAGTAAATAGACTCTGCGATTTTAAGGGACTGCACTAAATTTGCAACAAGCTCACAACAGACTTTGTACCATCAGTGACGTACATCATTGCTTTTGTGAACTAAAACAACAAATGTTCTCGTCCACTGGCCGTGTTAGACGCATGCGACAAACCGATAATCAAACAGAACACTGAACCCAGGACTAAGGGAGAAACGGCGAAAGGTTCCATGTGACATGAATCCTCTATCCTCTACGTTATTTACGGGACCCGATCCGGGTTCACTCGGATAACATCAACCATGTTCGTTAATTTACGGAAAGAATATTTTATTGTCTATGCATATTTCATATTTCATTCCGAGTTTAGCAATCGGTTATTCTGAAAGCAATAAATTGATGATGGTTTCACAATATAATTGTAATAATAAACGTATTATCGTTCACATTGCTATCATAAACTACCAAAATACATTCATATTTACAGTTTTTCGCTATCCAGCAATTGAACGTTATAATTATCATGCTGTTTATTCATTTATTTTGTGGTAAATAATATTTTCAAATAAAATACCATTGGTTACTGGAAAACAACATGGGGGTGATCCAATTTTGCTACTCGATTTTCATTTTTATGCCAACAGAACAAATATATGTCTATGATATAATATAGTGACAATTACTAGCTGATTTTCTGATTGGATCATATCATAAAGATAATTATTCACTGCAATGATTGTTCTTTCGGTTACTCTCTAGAATACAATGGAAACTGATTTGGTCATACCAGAACTTGAAATATTGTGCTGAATTTAGGTGAGATAACACAATATGTTTCGGACTAAATATTCATTTCATCTGAATCAAGCATCGCTCATTCAAATAAATGTAACTGTTGTAAATGTCCAAACAATAATAATACCAAATTAACAAATGGATAACTTTGTTATTAATATCTCGTTGAAGCTCGAAACAGTGAATGGAACTTTTCTACGAAGTGGCTGATGGGAGTTTAACGAACATAAGAGTTGCTATTAAAGTTCAAAGTTTTTATAGCAGTCGTCTAATTTGAGAAATTCGAGTTCATTTGTTAGATGCAAATAAAATAGTGATTGGCATAAAACTCAATTTGGATTTGGAGTCATTTGAGTTCTGATTTTTCTGAAGTTTCATTGACAAGTTCGTGAGAGTAGATATAATTGTAATCACACATGCAAGAATAGCCTATCCAAATCTTGATTTATGTATCTTTTGCGTAAGCACTATACAATAATCCCTACAAAGTCTGTCAAAAAAAGTTTACACTGAACATCAAAATAAAACTTCATGAATATAAACCCAATGAATATTAAGGAGTATATTTCCAATACAATTGTAAAGTACTACATAAATCAGTCCAGAGAAATACTTTAAATCGCATATTCTTTTCTTACAATGAGATGAATTCAACTTGTATTAGCAAATTTGACAATTCAATGATTGAAGAATAAACCCATGACTTAATTATAATTGGTTATCGGTCCTCCTATTTCTGTAAAATTTTCATAAAATCAGCTTCCCTATAAATGTGCTCATGTTCTAATTAATATATGCAAATTTTGTGTATGCGATCGAAAATGGGGTCACAATATCCATATTTATTTTGCGTGGTTTTATAAACAAACGAATAAAATGCAATTAACCCTTTTGCGTACACAGGGGTGACGATATTTGGAGAGTGGTAAACAGAACCGAGTTTCGCTTATGAAAAGAATCATTTATTCCTGATTTACTTTGGCCATTCACAATATTGGAAAACAATGGTTGTCAGGTATTAAATTTGGAACAGTTATTACCATTTTCAGGATTATTTTTTGAGATAGTCTACTAAACCATCCATAAGTCTTATGATTGTGTTCTCATCTAAAAAACATCGCAAGGGTTTCCAATATCAAAAGCAAGGGTATGAAATTATGTGAATCATAACAATGAGCACTGAATTTTAATCGTAAAATTTATGTATCATATCGGACGTCAGATTTATTGACTAGAAGTACTGAAAACTTCTTCTTTCTTATGTAGAACTCACTACTTTTCTGGGAACACCAAACAAAAGTTTGTTCATTGATGTTGATTGAACGTTTTTCTGAACCTATTGTAAACTTTCACAGATATTTATTGCAAGAATTCCCAATTTGAGCCTGAACAGCTTATATGACGTTTCTTGAATTATCCTCTGGACTTAGATAGTACAACAATACTACAATATTAAATATTCACATTTATTAGCCATCATTCATATAATTTTTTAAGAGTATGAGACTGCTCCAAATGCTATACCTGAATTCATTTGATCATGAGCTTGACTAATAATTCAAATTCAATAATATTTAATTCGTACCTGTTCAGATATTACAATGCATTTGCATATTACAGGGAAACTGTATTACTACTAACTAATAATGGAAAGATGTTGAGTGGTCCAAACTCCATCCAACTAAATCCAATGTCCGAACCAATCAACATGTGAAACACAGATAATAGAAAAATTCAGTCACTAACCGGAGGACTAACCTGAGTCCCGGAACGGCAGTAACGGTATTCCCATCCTGCAGTAACCAGTCAACTTGCGGCGTTGGGGAACCGTGCGCCGAGCAACTAACTTGAGAACCACTCGTGTTAGAAAACGTTAAAGTCGGCGGCGGTTCCTGCAGGAAAACCGGTCCCTGCACACCGTGCAGCCGACCACTGCGACCCACTGCAACAAACATCAAATTGTGATTATCAGAATCCACACTCACGTCTAGCTTATCAGTAATTCATCTCAACACCTTATTACTTTGTGTATCAAACAGTTTTGGAAAAAATGTTTCAAACCTAAACGAATTACTAATCATTTTGATTATAGATATCTAACAAGTTTTCACTCAGTAATTTGACTGAAATACAAAGACCAGATGAGGCAGTATAACCACCTATTCACTTCTTATCGATTGAAAATTGGCCCATGTTTAGTATTTTTGCTGAATGGAATCAACTCCAACTGACAGGAATTGAATTATTCAAACTTTCGTTTCTCATTAATTCTTTTTCTCTTAGAGTAACCAATAACGATGATTGACTCACGAAAAATTGTGAGTCGACAGTAGGATCCTCTCAGTTCCTGCTGAATATACTGAATAAAATTAGGTTTAAGTATTGTTGAACTTGAAAGAATTAAACATGTATTTGCCTAAGTATCTGGCAGTTGCTTAACATACTCCTAGAGTGACTGTTTGAGAATCCCATACTAGTGCTACACTACAGCCGACAGCGAAGTTCACATAAAAATACAGTGAGCAGGGCAACTTGCAAATAAATTGGGTTTCCATGTAACTGTTCGGGCGATAAACTCCATCTATCTCTCTCTGGATTCGTCAGACTGGCAGAGCCTCGAATGCTAGATATTGCTGTTTCAAGCACTGCTGGCCGATGAACTGAAATCTGAACGACTGAAAGCTGAAAGCTTCCAGGCTCAAATGAAGCTTGCTGAAGCCCGACTTAAGATATCACTAGAGGGGCTTTTGTAATTTTATAAATTTCAGACTTAGAGTAATTGTTCCATTTATTTAGCATTTCTATTTTGTGGAATTTTACTCTAGATTATCTTTGAATTTGCCTTCAGCTTTTAAGGACTGAGAAGAATTTTTTTACTTCAGCACCATTAAAATTCACCGTGCTGAAATCCAAGCACTGCAGCCAATTTCATGATGCTACGTTTTATCACTGAGTCAATGAAAATTACTTACATCATACATAGAAGATTACATCTTTTTAATATACTTCTGTTTATTACTCATGTTATTGAAGAGTCGGCAGAAAATACTATACATCTACTGTTTGTTATTGTTGCCCTTGATTCGAGAATAATTCTCCAAAACGTTTTTCAATAAGATAAAGATTATATTTGCGATCTCTTCATCTCTAGATATCGGAAAAATAGTTCTTATGTTCAATATTGTACATTCTTTAATATTGGAAGTATTGTTGTAGGTATATGTATTCTCTACCTGTCACTGTATGGATTGATTTAATAGTTTCGAATAAATTATGACCTTTTTCTTGTGTACCAGCGTTATTGTTGATATAGTACAGGATATAATTTCAGCCGCGTTTGCAGCCTGAGTGTGTACAGTATATTGGAGCACACAGTATACGTATGTACATGCTACATCCATACATGATTCATGTGTTCGCGTAGCCGATATCCAAGATGAATGGCACGCGTTGCTACCCAACTACCCTGCTACGGTTCAGTCCAGTGAACGTGTTATGCATGTAGCATGTACATCACGATCTATTATCGTATAGTACGTCCATACAGCAGGAGCAGGCACAGATGTATCTGAATCAGCACATGCGTCACAGCAAACGCACTAACCAGGAACCAGGTCCGCTATCACTGGGATGTTGGCTTAACGTAAGCATTGCATTATGTATATTTAGTTTTGTTATTGAACAATTGCTGGATAAACTCTCTGTAAGAAAAAATACATAGCACTAGCAAACAAATTTGCATATGGTAATACAGTAACACGGCTTTCAAGCATTAGTAGTCTTGTTTCCATAATCAAAACAACAAATAACGATGTATAAGCGAAAAATGCTGACGATAAAGTGTCAACAAAATGAATTAAGGTTATACTTAGAGTCTGTTGTGAAGTGAAACCCAACTCACTTGTATCCCATCATACCTTATACCTTGAATATAATTATCACAAAGCTTCAATGACAAACTCCAGAATGTGAAAAAATAACGGATCTTCAATTACCTAACTTTAGAATCAAACCTCTAGGTCTAATATTTACAGTTTCCGTAAAACTGTCTCCGGATTCGGTTGCTAGGACTAGCATTACTCACGGAATAGTTATCTCAATCTTCTAGTTATATAGTTGGTATTCCATATTTAGTTTTTCATTACTCTCTACTCCTGTGAAATAAGCCGGTTCTGGTAAAAAGTCAATGGTTCAAATTGTTGTTTATTACCGTCCCACGCTTCGTAGTGTACCACTGCAGATTCGTATCTGCTATCCACGCTGTGCGTTGTACGCTTCTGTCAACGTAAATTAATATTAACTGTGTGAGATATTTACCTTCCACGCTTGATATATCTATTGTTTGATTGGGAATATTCTATTTGCTGCTCTCTAGAAAACTGAACACTTGATACATATGAAAAAGGTCTTCGTGATATCGTTACTTTTTCTCGATTCTCAAAACGGCAATTACTCCCATTCAATTTCAATTCTCAGAAAACTGTGCGAAGAGAAAAAAGAAACCTTCTAAAATAGAACTGAGCTTGAAGATGGAACCGCAGGTGTAAAACTTGTAAATCGAAGAATCATTTCATAAAACTCATTTCAACTCAGCTCACAAATGTAAAATAGTTTCTCCGATCTTTCATTCCACCCCATAAGTTTGTTACACTCCTGTGCAACTAACCACTTCGCATGCTAATTTCTCCTGCACGTGTACTATGGTGTTCAAAACGTGCAGGAACAGGTCAGCAGGGGGATGAAAACCCAACCGCACGTGTACGCACAAACACACTGATTGCATGATGGTCTTCCGATGTTCGAGTCATTCGATAGTGCTGATCCGATGCAACGGAATGTAGCCTACTACACGTGAGGCTTAACCAACGGATGTAATCAGCCGGATTGAATTTTGTTCCGTTCAGCTACTAATTGTGACCATTGGATATGCTTGAACCATAAGGAATAAATATTAGGTACATAATTTATCATCGGAAGTCGACAAGAGAACAGTGCTGGAGTTGACTGATCAATCTGGTTGAGTGTTCAAGAGACTGTTTCTTATAGTTACTAGAAGAGACTAACATGGATATGCTATGGAAAAAGCATACGTTCAATTCTCAAATACAAAATCTTGAATTCAGTTTTTGATATACCTACATATAGCTGATCAAAGGTAAGAAATGGAAAATCGATTATTATTATTTCAGATTCTGAGTCCTTCTTGAGCTGTGATGTAGTATTTGGGCAATCCACAGATTTACTTCTTATTGCCAGAAATGACAACTCTGGAACGCAATTCGATCTATAAAATTTATAAAATTTGCGGATCAACATTGCTTCAATTTTCACATCTCATAACCCAATAATTGAGGATTGAGGAATCAAAAAATTTATATATATAATTTTCCCATACTCTTCACAAAACACTTTCATATTTGATTTTCAGTTGGGCACATCTCTGTTTCCTCTGAAATGTAGATCCATCATTATCTATCATTATTGTGGTAACTCATCCTTAATAAATCTTCAGCCTCCAGTGATATATTTACCCAAGTGCTTATATACACAAGGGCGGATATCATGGCACAAGTGGGGTGACCGAATCTAGCATCCTTCAACCTGTCCTTATTCGCCATTCTCTTGCGGTTCATCTCCACAAGATTCTCAGGTTAGATTTTACTGGGTGAAACAATAATTTTTTCTGTGAAGAAGCATGCTAAACTATTTATTCAGATTTTCTACGATATGTCATGAGATCAATCATGATCTCTATTTTTGGATAGTTTCAAATTCTTCACAATAAAATGTAGCTCGTAGCTGATATCAGTCTCTTCATATGCATTGGTTGATAAATTGGTTGGAGGATATCAACTTGAAATATAAACTGTCTAACTTAAATTATTTGATATGCTTTAGCTTTTTAAAAAGAATTAAATTGAATCAAACTCACGGAAATAACACTTGTGGAATTTCATCGTATAAAACGTCAGAGTAAACGTGCGAAATAGGTCGAAGCCATTTATACTTTTAGGCTCTTTTAACGCGGTAAACGTTTTAGTGGTGATTATATTTTTTAAACTCTGCAATTTTCTCCCACTTTCTTGATTACAATTTTCAAATTATAGGAATAGAAATAGAAATTCGCTACGTTTAACCGAATAACGCGAAATTTCATCAAATTATTCACTGTTTCCTTGATAATGATGATTAATTTTCCTATCTTATTTCCGAAAATGCTATTGGTAACTCCATTCTTATAACATATCACTGATAATATCAAAGGCAGAATGATTTATATTCAAGTAGTGAATGACAAAACGAATGATCAGCATTGATGCCATCAACGAACAATAACAATCTATCAAAACAACACACATTTAACACGAATCGAAGCTGCTGTACGGATGTGTGTATCGCTAAATACTGCATATTCTGTAAACAGAGCTCAAGTATTTCATCCATGTTATTTGCACGCGAAGTTTGTCCTTGTGGGAAAAAGTCTATCTCCTTCATTTGGTAACGATAGTAGTTGATTGTGATCTTCAAGTTGTGTGTTTATTTCAGATCCAGAATTATAGTTCAGATAGAAGATTTCATCAAATGGAATAAAGCTTGTACCTATAATTGAAGACATATAAAATTAAAAATGTGCCTAATCTGTCTCTAGATCCTGTTAATTCTTGGAGACCTGCAAGTAATGCTTTGGCCAAGAAATGATACATTCCATGCTTACACCCAATATGTTCATTTTCAATCCATTCTCAAGACTTTCGACCAGCTAGTCTCATTTAGCTTTCATACATTCCTGTTGAGAATGACTTGGCACTGTTTCACACATAGCAACAAGTAACCTTCATTATGATCTAATTTAATTACTGGTAGCTAATTATATAGTGATGAATGATGATCTAGACCTCAAACTTCCTCACCACTTTCTTGTTGTTGTTGAATCGCCGTCTACATACAATTCCAAAAAATGAATAAAAGAGCTTCCTTGTTTACCTATTCAATTTTCACAAAATATCATAGAGATATTGCATCAGTTAAATTGTATTCAATCGTACATCCAGATGTCGTGTACTGCGAGTAAATATTGAATTGACTTTGTATAGGTACATATGATACTTTTGGTAAAAGCTAATTCTACCCTTATCATAAAATGATGACGTCATTCCCGGATGCATCATGAAAAAAATGAATGAAACCTTTGCGAAAATATAGGTTTCAAGCTACACATCATGATTATTTTGGATTGCTATGCATAATTCACTCACAGCATCAAGGCAACCTTTGAGATAATTCTTTTGTTTTTTTTTTTTCTGAAACCCACCATTAGCTCATCGTATACCTTAAAACCTTTAATATCGTGACACTGGCAAAATAATTCAATATAAAAGACGGTCTGTGGTAGTATTATTCACTCACACAAAGCCTTACTTGTATCTCATCCATGAGATATGTATACGACCAGTTCTCAGACTATTGGATTAAATCTATATAATTGAAAGTGAATAAACTATTTCTTCTTCCCAAGGAAATTTGATATTGAATTCATGAATTTAATTTAACAGATTTTGCTGAACGAATGGGAAGGTTGCGCACATAAAGGCGTTTATCCTCATGTTCTTTGTCTTAAATTCCATCTATACTGTGAAGTTCCTAAAGCAGATTACGAGCAGACGTGAACGTGTGACGAAAGCCAATGCGTGAAGCACCGTGCGGTCATCCACACAAACCAAACCGTAAACCGTACAGAGTTTCAGACTTTCTTCCACCACACAATGTCCAAACATCAAACACCAAAGTGTGAAGTATCCGAGAAATAATGCAAGAGTGGAGTCAGACATGTCCACCAATTGAACTGGACATTTGTCCAACAGAAAACAAGATGTGAGATTGATAGTTTGATTGCTGTACTAAATGGAGCAAGTGTTAAATATTCCTCTTTTGCTGCAATTTCAATAACGATATTATTCCTTACAGATAAGAAAACTTCATGGAAAGCTAAGACTAGTTAATTGTGGTAGACACAAAAAGTTACTTATAGACATACATAAATATGTACTACCAACAACTGATATAGTGAAATGTAGTTTAGAGATATTCCCATAATATTCCTATCCACCACATTCTTGAAATATGTTTTTAATTTTGAAATTTCTTGTGACGCCAGTACAATGACCACAGCGTTTATTACGGATCTGGCAACACAGCAGAAAACTCCTGAAATAGACCAAAGGAAAAACAATAAAAACTAAGATAAAGTCGGATTCACAACACGTAAAGTTTCTCTTTCCGTTTCATTCAGCTACTGACGAATCAAGATAGTGAGTATAATAGTGCTGCTCTTTTTGCGCTGTGATGTTAAATATGTTGTTTTTATTTTTGCTACTAAGAAAACAGAGAAACATTTTTAAGTTTTTGCTCTACGTGTGTTCTCATCTTGTTTCTTAGTTGAACAAATGGAATAGATAAACGACATGATAATTATTTGCGGGAAATACAAAACACAATTTATTCGTTTTCAGGTTGTTGAGATTGCTAAGAAAATAATATTAACATAAAAAATTAAAAACAGGAATTTCAGACTTGATAGTTGTTTCTGGAATTACCGCAACTATAAGTAGTATTACTTCACACCCAATCCTCTTAGCAACGATGGATGACACCATGCCTAGGAGCAATGAGATTATATTCCTATTTATGGAACAAGCATTACAAATTTGATAAATCAACAGGAACATTAAATTCTGCAAATAATTTCATTCGATTACATATAGATAATTACAAATTGTAGAGCATCAGGCGCGATACATAAAACCATTGTATCTATTATTGACATTTGAATGAATAGGCTAGAACGGAATGTCATTCGCTTTTAGTCAAAACTAGGCAATGATACGTCCAAATCACACAGCATTATATATCATATGAGCAATGCAAAAAAATCTTGCTTCTCTGTTGTTCATTCCAAACATCGATTTCCTATTGATAAACTCAATGGGACAATATCCTATAACCAACTCCTAGCAGAGAAACTATTCTAGAATGTACGTCGGTATCAAATAGCGTCATATCGTTCTGCTGTTAGAAATCTCGATGTGTATGATGAGCTAAACCTAATATGTAAGAACGATCAAAACCTCTCTCGAAAAGCAATTTAGCTTGTACGGTTCAAAAACAGCTATTACAGAGGTGTTCATCTAATGATTCTTTACACCAACAGTACTCGAATTTCATTTTTTTGTGATTGTCGGGAGCGTGATGCACAAAGTGGCTATTTGGGTTTCTTTCACGGAAATGAGATCGAGGATAGTGGATTCACACTCGCATTTGTGGACACATGCACATGCGCTCATGATGTGACAATAAGGGTGATGTGTTGTTATTGCGCGGGTTCAATCCGTTCGTGTAGCGAAAAGTGTGACGAGGTTTGTTTTTATTAAATCGTATCTAAACATGCGGAAGGAAATTCTGAGATACTGTTATTTTCCTAACACTAGAAGTGGAAGTATTTCTATGGCTTATACAGCAACCTTAATTTTCATGTTCACTTCTAGTATTTAATAACGTTCGTATTAAATTTGGAGCTGAATAATTTGTATTTTAGCGATGCATCATCGTGCAACGTCAGTTATTGTCCATGACACTGACAAATGGAAAATGTTTGTTATTGGATCATAATTTATTGATGGTCGCGTTCGATAGGGTTTGATGTGTGTCCATTCCATTGTTTTTACTATAGCATACTCGATGATATCTCATCTCAAATGTGCTAGATTTTTTCAATCATCAAAAGAATAGAGCAACAATATATCATTCAGTTCACATTATCCGGACCGCATGAAGAAATTATGAATAATGACTAATTTTTAATACTGATGTGCCAGAAAGGTGTGATTTGACGACTGCTAGCCGATCTTCATAATATATGAAATGTCGTCATCATTTCATACTACGATTTTAGTCGAGTTACTTTGCTGTAAAAAGTACTACTTACTAGTTCTGCAGAGTTTGAATGTATCTAATGATTCCAAAAAATCTTGAATACTCTTTGTTGAACGCATCGTGTCTTACAGATCGGAAAAGATGCAATTAATTCTAAGAGATAAAAACAAGTAACCATGAAAAATTGAGCAGCTAAAAACAATGCAGCTTCGCATTTGTCTACATTATGTTATTCATGTTATATAATCCCCAAGAAAATTCATAAGAAATATGGGTTTTAATAAGAGTTGGTTATTAGTTTTATTCAGGATCAAAGATTCAGAACGTCCTCTCTGCTATACTTTTATCAGAGAACTATTTTTGTGAAACACTACAAATATCAATTCAACACCCTACAATCATTGTATTATTCACTTATTCATTTGAACATAACAAATCGATAAATATATTTGACCGACAGCCATAGCAGTTGATGAACAGGCAGCTGTCCACTTGACTTGTCGTGGTGTCACGTGCTGTTTATTCCTGGGGCCATGTCGAGTTGATGCTACCTACCGTGACTAATTACTCGACCAGTGACGCAAAACCTGCTAAATTCCATTAAATCGAAATGAGAGATCAGGGATGAAGATAATAGAGGTTTAATGTCTAGTTTAGGGAGTGTCAAAAGAGGACGCCTTTTTCCCTTTTCTATTTTGGTACGGCACAAAGGACTCACGAATGCTCAAAATTAGATTTTGTAGCTTTGTTCAAAGATTTTTGACAAAAATTACAGTACTCCTTGATTCTAGGAAGACAATAAGATAAATTGAGTATCAGCTGTCTACGACAGCAAAAGAGGTATAAGCAGTAATAGATTCAAATAGGGGTAAGAATCAAAAATTTAATGTCCCTATGATCTTAGTTTAGTGCCTCCTGTTGCAATTCAATAATATACCCCTATGATAATTATATGGAGTCAATGTGGTAGAAGGGAGTATGAAATATATTAGAAAAAATGTAATGAATCAGATTGTATTGCGTTGCGAAACAACAGAAAAGAATGGTGTGAAATAGATCTTTTAGTTCGCCTGGAGCTAAATCGACTACAGAAAATGTTTGTCGGTGTTGTATTCAGCAGCGCACAGTACAACATTCGGAGAAAATTGCTTGCAGCAGTATAAAAATGACAGAAATATTAATTCTGTAAAAACATTTGTTATTACGTCATGATATCTGCTCCACTGGAAAATATATTTTTCCATGTCTTTTCAAGAGATGATAAAAAATTGTGTTTGCAGCATTATTTATTATTATAGTAAATTAAAATTTTGCTCTGTGCGAATGTAATAATATTTAATGGTCATATTTTTCATGAAGTCGAAATGTTTTGCAAATGTAACCACATCACACGTTTTCATCATGTTCTACAAACAAACAAATTCCATCCATTAAAATAATAATTATAATAGAATGAAATTCAAACGAATATACTTACAGCTTCACAATATGCGTCTTTTTTCATCGATCTACCGATATGAGTTCAAAAATATATATTCATATGTTTCTACTAGCTTGGTGACATAAAATCTATATGTACTTCTCAATTGTGACATATCAGATCTATTTCTTCTTCAGTCTAATAATTATTGTTCAAGTAATGATGATGGAGACGGAGCTACCTTGAGGAACATTGACGTCTGCCAAACGCTGACGACGCTCACAGTATGGTGATAAAAACGTCCAATTTTTCATTGGTCAACGTTTTACTTACTCCCGTAGTGAACATATTCCAAGATCTGTTTATACTTGCTGTCTTGATAAACTCTATGAACAAATCATTTATGATGAAAAGTACATAACATATCTCTCAAGACGTGCTCTAAAGGAGAAAGCGAAACATCAGATGGAAATAGTCGAAAAGACTTGAGACTGTATTACTATGTCACTTGTATCTGAAACTTTGTCATATGGCTTTGGGAATCCTAAACATGAATATTGATTGATACTTATTTCTTGTTTCAGATGTCGGAGGTTTCTACTTTTTGAGAAACGTATCTAGATGGATCTTCTCTCTTTTCCATGTGAGTAATAATTAATTTTTATACGCATCCCATTCTAAAAATTCCTTCCAAATTTTTACACTACAATGGAGAAAAATATGGATGTATTTTTAAAATACGGACTGTTTCTTCGCCACTGTGTAGGTACCATCGACGACGGTTCATATGTCACCCTGTCAAGAAATGATCCCACGAGACCCATGCTGAGTCCATATACTAGGGTTCTCCAGCAAACTCACTTCGTGTAACGCACATACAGTCCTAACGTGCGAACATATAAATTTATATTTTAAAACATTCATAACAGTGGCGAAAATGAAACACTCGTTTCAGCCCAATGTCAGCATTGGCTCTTGGGTGTGTCTGAAATAAGCGTACCTCTAACTTTCAATAAGGGGCTGAATAATCAAATGAAAATAATATAAAACAAAATTTCTACTGTCCTGCAATCAAGTAAACAATATTTTGGAATAGTTTCTGAATTAAATTTCTGGGATATCGATTTCAAATCGAATAAAGGAACATTGATACCACAATCCGCTGTACCTATGTTCCACAAAACATCAGCTTTTCGAATAGACATAAGAGTACTTGATTCTGAATGAAGCAAATGCTCCGCCAAATACTAGCTATGAAGCTTATCCAGTGACTCTGGAAATTTATTATTTCAAAATATTATCTGTAAATCGAGCACAAGGAAATTTTCAAAAAGTTTATTCCTCACGATTCATTTAAGGAAACAAAAGATAGTCAGCAAGTGTCCTCAAATTAGATCATATATTATTTTACAAATTCAGGTCGACATGTGGTATCAATTTCAAGTCGTATTTCTACCTAATGATTAAAATCATTATGAAAAGCTGTGTCAAACTGAATGATCACCATCAGGAAGCAGTCCTGTCGGTAATTATTAAAAATAATATCTAAGGTAAAATTATATTTATGGAGGTACTTTTTGATACAAGAAGCTGAATATCGTGCTCATATCATAAATTTTCATTCGTTAAAATGATCCCAAGCTAAGTCAGAAAGTATCAAAGTTCTTCAGAATACGAGCACTTGAAGACTCACTCAATTCATCTATAATTCTATAACATAGGTCAACAAGAAATTTGTGCTTGAAATATAAATATGCAATTAAGATAGGTCAAGTGACTCACAACCGAAAAATAGTTATAGTCTTCAAAAACGGTTCGCTTTTGTAGCTAGGAGAGCATCACTTGGATATTCAAAAGAATCTATAATTTATATGGTTACGTGTAGGATTCAGGATCAATCAAAGGTACAGTTTACAAGAAAATAACTCTTCGTCAACCTCAGATGCTGGCAGTTTCATTAATATGTCTTTCTGCGTTTTCTCATTTTTCAAAATGTGCTTGGATTTTTCCTTATAAATTAACTTCAAGAAAAATATACACCTCATCAAATAACCGATGATGAATGACAAATCTTGCATCCGAAACGTCCAATATCAACGTTTAATATAATAAGAAGACTTTCCAATTTTCTTTAGTAAACTGTACTTTTGATTGATTCTGAAGCTTACACGTAACCATATGAAAATTTTTTATCCATAGATCCACAACTTTTTTCTAATCTATAATTGTAATCTTTCATCTATCGGAAATTTCGAGTGAAATATGTTAGTACCTATATATTTAATATTCTTTTTAACTGCAATATTAGCATACAAAATATTTGAAAAAACTAAAAATCAGCCCCCTTCACCTTTTCCATTATGTTCATGATACTTGCTCTGATTAAACTCCAAACATAATCTTCCATCATATTTTTGTCATATTGGCCTTGATAACAACGTTCCAAGCTCATAATGTATCGATGAAAACGTTCGTCGTGTTCTTTAGAGTATGCCTCAGTGCTGTTTTCCAATTTTTCTTAATGAGCATGTAGCACATTAATTTTTAAAGATCCTGCAAACCATGACCTTAAAGATCTTAATGAATTTTTCAATTAGATTCTGGTGGTTTTTAGTTTTTTTGTCTTATGAACTGTACCAAACTTTATTTAGGATCAATGAGCAATTTTGGAAGTCCTTCATTGCCAAGAATTTTTTCAATTTGTATATTAATGAAAATTTCAGCTTCAACTTTGGCTTCTGATGATGATTTCTGAAAAATTTGAATGCTTGAGGTTTCTCGTGCTTTCACAAATTGTGGCATCATATCTAACTTGATGTGTTAAAGACTTTTAGGTTCGGCAATTGCTTCACATTCAACATATTGCTTCCACTCTTGGAATTCCTTGCTTTTCGGCCACGATCGTCGAACAAAATGCTGAGGATAGGCTATATTATTGAATATAAAAAAAATAATATGTATATTGTGTATATCCAATTTGTAGACTATCTAGGATACTCATCATTCAATTTCCAATGTACTACCCCTTATACTCTTGATATTTCAAAGCTTGCAGTTGAATTACTACCAGCTCTACAAAAGCAAACTTTAAGAGGGGATTGGGCATTTTTTAATAGTTTTCATGCATGACAAATGAAAAAATCATGAAACAGACCCAGGTCCAATTTTGTTTTGTGGAGTCATGTTGTCAGTGATTGATAGGATAATTGAATTGATCAACTAGGATGGGTATAAAATTCCATCATTAAGATGTGAGATTATTGACTCTTCCTGAATTAATCATTTTGACTCAAAAAATGTATTTTCAGTGTTTGAATGAGACATACATTACGCTTCCTTTTCTCAATTTCAGTAGGTAATACATCTTCATAGGTTTGAGATCAGTGTAAAGATGGACTGATCCCAACATCGCGTACGGAACATTAAGCTAATTAAAATCTGTGTGCGAAATTTGTGCGGTTTTTCTAGATAGTAATGCTGGCAAGGAGCCAAGCACCACGACAGACTGTCAGTGTCCGCACCTTGAATTATAGCAAGGTTCCGATAGAGGCTTGGATGAGCAACATATAGATTGGTTACTGAACATTGGTCGACGGACACAGATAGGTTAATGAACATATATGGTATCCATGATTTTGATGAAATTATTGGTCAATCCAGCTGCTAGCATAAGCTATAATTCATGAAGGTCTTTGATAGTCATATTTCTCATGAATATAGTGACTCCGGATGAAACTCAGGAGAGAGGAGCGATAAATTAATATATCTTTATATGAACATGATTTCCTCCAAAAATCAACAAGATCCATTTATCCACTAATCCCACAGAACAACGATGTAATATTACAAAGAGGGTTGTCTAAAATTCAAATCTTGGTGCAAATTACTTAGGTACTATGCAATTTTATCAGAAGACAAATATATCAAGATATCATTTGATATAAAAAGTCAGTAGAAATACTCGCTAGTGTTATGATATTGCTTAAAGTGTTTCAATCGTTGATAGATCATATTTGCAAATTCATGTATGGATCATTATTAATTTCGTGATAGTTGGTTGGATCCACATAACTCATCCGTTCTAGATAAAGTCCGTTCCACTACAGCGTTCTGAGCTTGAGCTTTTGGTCCGGCTCACTCTGCTGATTTGGGATTTATTTGCTCTTGCTTCTGACATAGAGGTATTAATCTCACGCTGCCCTCAAATATTTACACTGGCCGGAACGAAAGTGCGTGGTGTGAACGTCACTTCCGCTTCTTCCACTGTGAAGTCAACTGGACTTGGAGCTTCTCAATCGATGACATTGGCTTTGGATTCAGCTAGGACATCATATTGACGAGTGTGATGTCATTTTATCCACGTATTTCCTATTGCTATCTGCAGCGCGATTATGGGGACGATGGAATAAAACCGTTTTATTGTTCAAAAGCCTCCAATATCAATTTGAGGTAAAGTGCTAGTGCATCTTGTGGAACAGTATAATACTTCAAGGATATTCGTATCTAGCAAATTTTCAACAATTGTTGAATGATAAATTTAATTCCCAACTATTCATTCAAATCATTTGAGAGACTGCATTTATAGTTTAGTTCATAGCATCCCGATCAGAAAATCAGTTGAAACCATTGCTTAAATAAGTTTTGTGGAAAAATTGCTGGCTTGAGCTTCTCGATTGTAAAAAAATTCATTTCGCGGTATTGTTCTTTTCCAAATAGATAACTTTCGTATTCCCCTTGTGACTGACTTTATTCTACAGCAAGTTGTCTGATAGTGTGTCCTCAGCAAACATATGAAAATCATTTGAGATATTTCAGCTTCCTTTAAACCCTCATATCCTGGGAAAAGGATACTCGTATAATTCCACGCATCAACGCATTCACTTTTAAACTTTGTGATACCGCAACCGGCCTTCACCGTTACCACATCTCTTCGTCATCGTCTTTTTATTATTATTTCCATCCAGGGAAAAATAAAGCAGAGAGCAAACAGGACAGACGACAGCTGCATGACTTTTAGCTTTTCGTTCGTTTACAAAAAGCTTTCACGCACTCTAATGGGGTAAGAAACATTTTTGAATCAGTTTTTCTGCTCATTATAGCATATATAGAAGCAATTGGAAAAGTCCCTGAATATAAATTAAATAGGGAGAACGTTAAAGGCTCCAGTAATTTGTATAAGAGACAACTTCTATTTTATCGACAAAGAACATCATTCTGAGATGAAAGTAGACTGAAATCTTCGTAATTATTTCTGTAATTGTTTAGTAGTTACTTATAAACAGGCTTTATTTGTATAGCCATGTAATTTTCTGGTTCACGATATAGTAGTGATGAACTTGAGTTGTATGAAGCAATCGAGATCATGTATACGTACAACAGAATAGTAAATTAAAGAAGCAAAAGAAGTCTGGACAATGGCCAATGCTCTTTTTATATCGAAACACTTCGGCAGTGGATTTTTTTGCGTCCAGAGGATGGAGAAAAACAATGTGACGTCACTGAATCCACGTTAAGGTATACAGATAATAAAGCACGCCTAATCCTCTTACGTTACGAATATGCCACACGGCAGTGAGCAGGTCTCTAAACTCAAACAAAAACTAAGGCCGTCTCCTGTGAACATTTGTCAGTGGCGTACAAACAAATTTCCCAACCAGTAATTGGTTGCAAATTACTACCTAATAGATTTTTATATCGTTCTTCTAGCCAAAATATCTATGTTCACAATAACTACTACGTAATTATCACAAAAGAAAACACATCTGCAACTTGCAACTATATATTCGCATAAATTAACTTTGTAAAAGCTCCAGGAACATTTAACAGTAGTTATCACATGACTTTATTTATTTTTAAGTTCAGGTAGCTATGTAGTGTGAGACAGCAATCAATTCAAACTGAGAATATAATTTGTATACCTTTTCTTGCCACGCTTGAGGTGATAAATTATGAATAAATCGTCGCTCAGTCATTTCAAATTAAAATAACCAATATACAAGATAATCATGCACCCTGAAACTTAAATATGAGAAGAGTCTTGTTCCTTAAATTATCTTTCTCCGTCACTGATTCGAAATAAGGCATCTCTCGTTCATGATTCCGTGACATCTTCTCATTCAGATGTGGTAATTGATGCGTCTGTTGCTGTTGCAACATCAGTAGCAAGAAACATACTTCGGTGTGCGATTGCACGATGCAACGCGATCTGACGATACTTTTATCTCACTTCTCTTTTTTCCTCCTCTAAGACTCTTGATGTTCCAATATACTGGTAATTTATGCAAGCAAGCAACTAGCAATGAGAGAATGATGTGATTTTCTTCTTATAAACAGGGTATTTGTGCAACTATTCATTCCACAAATTGCGTTTGTTCTGTGTGTGATTAATTTCCTCATTCATGCAAGATGAACTTCGTATAGTGAGAATGAGAATGGATAAGAAATACCTTGTGATGAATTCAGGTTATTACTTCAGAAAGGAAACTTAAGATTAGATGCCACAAAAAAAAAAAAAAAAAAATTTGAACATAGAAATTATCTTCATTTTAATTACAATACAATAACGAAACCAATAATAATCCCATGAGGAAATTAGTTACATTAAAATTTCAGATATTCGGATTCCAGTTTATTTTTAAATTTTTTGAATTTTTTTATTTCATTATGCAGTTTATCATACGTTATGATACCTTTATCTAAAACTAGTGCACATGTACCTTACTTCTGCTTGTTTATAACATAATATCAGTTATCTTATCTTGTATCCTGAACACATTGCAATTTATTGGAAAGATACATGAAAAAATGTCTATTAATAATTTCAATAATATAGATTAGGCTATCATATTTACAAAAAAAAAATATTGACATCAAGTTACAGAAGTGAGTTCAACACATCTTAAATTTTAGAAAATATACTGCATTCTAGAATAAAACACATTCTCAAAAAAAAGCGCCAAATCTTTCCAGTCTGGCCAAAAACAATTGACTGACAAAAACTGATACATTAAATTATTTTCTTCGCCAAGATACTACACTGAGAAAACTTAATCGCACCACTCAAGTGCTTAAAGGTATGAGTGGTAAAGTCTTACGACTTGAGTGTGAACAACCTAAGTTGTAAATCGATTGCGTCACATTTTCAATGTAAGAAAAGGATCTTTTGTAAACAAAAGTTGGCCATCACTGGTTTTTACTATCAGTTAAAAAACTATTTTTCGTATTCAAATTCTGTATGAACAAATATTGTTAGATAAAAATTAAAATACATCTCCACCTTGTAAACCTAACGTTCGATGCCTCATTTGGCCAACAGCTACAAACGATACCAAGTTATTAGTAAAATTACTACCCGTGCCACTTGCACTACAACACTTCACCACTTACTTTCACATCGAATCCACCACTTCAAATTGTCAAGGATACCACTATAATTGCTACCCGTACCACCATTATCACTTAGTTTTCTAAGTGTACATGAAGCTGTAATACGATATCAAACCATACAAGGCTTATAGCTTATACCATATCTTCGATTCTAGATACAAAACTAGTATCTTTCTCTCAACATTTCCCCTATTTCATTATTTAATAATAACGTACTATGCGTTTCAGCATGCAGAAAGTGAAAGTTCAGGTCACTTGATTCAATTCTGATTGAAGGATATATTTATATCTGTGATAGGTTTTTGTCATGAATTTTCAAGATGGTTTAAGTGAAATAACATGTCCCGTTTTCATTTATCAATCAATTCTGTGCATGCTAGTTTGCACAGCCACTCAATATTTGAATGTTTTTTATATTTATGACAGAAAATATTCGGCTGCCCATTGATTATTCAAGTTCCTAATCGATACATTCAAATCCTAGAACTGTTGATATGATTTTGAAGTTATGTGGTATGAAGGCACGAGACACTGATTGATCTACAATTTGTCTATCAAGAAATATTACCGAATATTAATAATTCATGAACAAAAGGGATACACACAAACTAGCACAATATGTTCAATAGCACTTGTAAATTAAAAAAATCTGACATGCCAAGTATAGGTACGTTAACATTAGAAGAATAAATCTTGAAAATAATTTCTGTGGATGATTTATTAGAGGACGTGGCTTGGTAATATGAATTTATCAAAAATTACTATAATCCCGTCGAATAAATTATTTCAGGACCAGAAATGCCAGCAATAATCATGTTAGTACAAATATAACATAATGGAGGAAAAAACTTTTCAGAACTCATTATACAGAACTGTTTACCTGATAAAACATATCAATTAAATATAACATAATTTCAGGAAGAAATTTATTAGAGAGTTTAACTGGAAAAAACAGGAGGCAGAGCTCACACAAGAGTCGAGATCACGGCAGTACAAGAGGAATTTTGAGTTTTGTACTTGGCGCGAGTTACTGCCGTGTATCTTGACTTCTAACCAATCAACAAAAATTCAAACTCATTTTTCAAGCTGAGCTCCTAATCATTCTGTGATTAAATAGCGGCATCGACATAAAGCTTCCACAGGAGACGAATCCGTCGTGATCCGCCATAATTACAAAAGCTCGCGGGCGTAATATCTCACAGTGAGTCTTGTCGCTTGTAGGGCCTTCGAGAATCGGGATCTTTGAATCAGGATATGTTGCTGCAGCGCAAGGAAGTGAAGCTGTAGTGCTCCGTCAATCGTCAATAGCTTCAGCTTGATAGAGGAAGTTGATGAGAACTCTTGTTTTCGACAAGATGTTTGATGAAAGTGAAACGTTTGTATAGGGTTTCGGATTGGATTCTAAGATCTTTTTTTCTTTCGAATTAATTGCAGTTCTTTGTTTTCAAGTTCCCCTGATTATTCTTCTTCTATACTATGCTCTAAATTGAATATTGGAGGTTTATTGCGTTCATTTCTTTTTTACGGAAAGTTTGTGGTCTGTTCAAAGTGAACCTCATAATTTTATCATTCTTTGAATGGATTAAAATCGATTTAGGAGTATGGAATACTGTAGTTTCCAAAAAAGACGCTTGGTCAAATGCATCTGCAAAATAAACCGGTATCGAACTCTGGCGTTGGGTGTCTTGGAAGTAATTAATAAAAAGTTTATACTGTTTTCATTTTGAATACTCAACTTTGGCCTAGCTATCCACCAGAATTCTCTTCTTGATCTTCTAAAAAGATAGGAAAACTCCAGAAGAATGAAAATTGGATTTGATATGATCAAACTAATTTCATAATTGTTTTGAGCTTCAAGGCCATATAATCATACATACCAACAATTAAAAGTAGCATTGTCATTCCAGCACACACTATAAAGGCTTCCCTCATATATCTCAAAGTAGCTGATTGATATAGAAATATTAAACATGATTGTTGCATCAAAATGTTTCTAGATGAAAACATTTCAATCAACACATCTTTAGACTACCTTGTATTAGCAATCTATTCTTCAATCAATAGATAGTGAAGTATCATTTATCCCTCATTTGAACTTTTGCAACATTGGTCTTATATTAGAGCACGGAATGAAGGCTTAAATAAGTTAGATTGTGTGGTCAGCTGAGGGATAAGTGAATTAAAATGATTGAAGGTTTGTTCGAGGAGCGTGAGTTGTTTTGTACACATCTGATTCTCTACAACACGAGAAAAAGTAGACTTATATTTCTGGAACGTATATTATTCACTTCAAATTTAATTTGTTTCTCCGAAAGAAAAGTTGAAAAACTGGGAGTTACATATTGATCATCAATAACTAACACAAAACATGTATTATTTTCTTGTTTGGTTCAACTGAATAATCTTACTTCAAATAAACTTAGTTTTTGAGCTAATAAAGTACTAAAGGAACCATGAAATAGAATATCGAAGTGATAAATGCAGCAACGAGAGATTTTGCATAAAAGATGATTGAGTACTGCTGGAATTATTGACATATATAAAATATTCATTTTCAATAACCATTAACAGTACCTAAAGTTCAGCAAAGTGTGTAATTCAGCAACTGCTGGAATTTCACGTTGAGAAGAATTTTAAAATCGTTAGCTATCACCTCGTACACATTCAGAGATGATAGTAGTAGAATCATTTCGTTTCCGGACCGTTTGTTTGTCTGTTGTTAAGACTTAAAGTGAGTTGCTCGTTTTCTCTCCCAGGGGAGAACTTTAAAAGCGCCCAAATGCTTTCATTTACCTGGTTCAGTTCTAAAGTTCCAAATCTGTTGAAGAGGATGCAATCAATTGATTTAATGCTGTCTGCTGCATTGTTGACTAAACTATTCAATCAGACCCTCCCAAATGGTGATTTTATTTGGAATAGGTAGCTCTTAAATTTGATCATTCCATCAGGAAGCAATTCTACTTTAGATTGTAAATTTCTATTGGTATTGCTACATCATCATTAAAAGAATTCTCAGCTTGAAGCTCCATAAGACTGCTGTTCCAATTTTTTATTCAGATTGAAAATAGTGGTGGAGAGAAACACTAGCAGTTAAAATTCGATTTTCAGAAGATATATCATAAAAGACAAAATCTAATATAAGTTATCATAGCCGTGTTATAATCTAATATATTCAACAAGTGTTATACTGGAAAGTTTTGCTACGGTAATCAATGCTTCTGAGTTTTCAAGAATACGAGTGAAATTAATTCATGCTGATACATGGGAAAGTGATGTGTATCTGCCCCAGGGATGTAATTTTAATCATGAATCAGTACCTTGCCATTCGATTTATTCATGTAATAGTAGTAAATTAGTATTCCCAAGTTCCCAAATTTGCAGAAAAGTTTGCGTGATATGTCAATATGTACTCTTGGGACATCCTAAGCTCAATTCAATATCTTTCGTACTCCAAACAAACAAAACAAAAATCATTACGAACAATTCAATCGCGTGAAAGTGGTACAGAATTATTCTTCAAAGTAATGACAGAACGACAATAGTGTATAATGTCTCCATTATCAGATTATAGCCCTGATGTCGCTGAATTTATATTTTAGTGACGTAAAGAAGTATAACTTTAATGTTTTATTTATTCGAGTTATGAGTGGAAGTTGCGAACTTTTGTAGATCCGTTTGTGATTTTCTTCCAGGGAGCGAAGTCCTCAATTCCGAAAGAAAAGATCGCGTTATTAAGACAGTTCTTCCAGTCAACAAAGCGTCGCGATTACTGAATATGATGTAATCTTTAGTGGATGCTTCGTGCTGAATCTCAGGTTGACTAGCCCATCTCTCAGAGAATCTAAAACTTTTGTGATGGATGATTTCCGCAGAAATATGGGTCAGGCAATAGTACTTCTTCTGCGCCTAAAAAGAACCAACTTCTTTATAAGAAGCTTATAATATATTTTTCAATAGTAATAAATATTTTATGTGCTATCGATTTTTAATCTACAGTAGCTTTTCTAGCACAGAACAGGTAGTATTTCTGTATTTATAGTATTTATGAATATTTCAGGCATTGCCTGAGACCTCATGCTTTTTTATGATCAATGAAATATTGATGATAAACTCTCCAATTAGAATCTGAACGTGATCATTTCCAGTCTTGTCTCTAATGAGCTAATTTTATGTTTTACATCGTGTCTCAATGTTTCAAATTAATACAAGGGATTACTTTTCTCTAAAGTAGTATTTTCCAAGCGGAGGCACTGATAATATTTGAACAAAAAATGTCAATTGTAAGGTCGTGTTGTCCTGTGGAAATGGTGTATTTTCTATTCGAGTTCATTCTCAAATATTTAACTTCATAAGTCAATACTGGACACATTTCTCAACGTATTTCATATCTTCTTTCATCGTGTACTTCCCCTGACTCGAAAAATGAAGTACGCATTGGATTGGTTCAAAGATTCTCCAACGATGTCTTTTACCTTTGGAAATATCATCTGCATATCTGACAATCTGATTATATATTATATATATAAACATATTACTGCCACAATCTTCTATATTCCAGCATTATATCAACCCAACTGTCTTTGGAAGAGATCTAGTTATTTTGTAAACTTTTGTACATCATTGCAGTTCCCGATATTCTGAAGTCATGAGCTATCAAAGTCGGTATGCAAAATTTGTAACGTCAGTATTGATGCGCAAGCAATTGAAACAGAGACAATTTCATATCAAATATCAATCAAATAGAGGAGTATCGCAATTTAAATTCACAATACTTCTTTGAGAACCTTGGCATTCTATTGGGCATAAAAACAGGGTTGAAAATTAGAGTTATTTGTTGAATGACATTGATTGACTTTATTGCTGATATTTGCGATGTAATCCGTCTATAAAATAAGGGTGAGTGTATTTAATTGGCATTCATTACTGAAATTATTTGAGTTTGTAACACATTCCATTCCCAGCATCCAGGGTTCAATTTGCAACTACGTAGTGACGTTCAGTACACAACAATTCTAAAACCTTTGAACAGGTGGACTTCAAAACATATTGCACACATGCTCTACACATGAACTTGATTAGCAGGTTCAAATTGACGGATCGCAGTTCATTATCTCCATGCAACTTGTCCAAGGTATAGCGCACTACGATAACTGAGCTCATTTTCAATTCCAGGACCATTGTTAACCTCAGTTTCAGGTGAGATTTAGAAGCAAGTAATATGCACCACAAGTAACCGCAAATTGCAGCGCTTGCATTACACACAACGCAACAAGAGTTACTGCTATTGTCATATCACACGGGTTATAGTTGCTGTGTAAATAACTTTTTGTTGAAATGGTCTCCTACAATATGGTCTGCATAGAACATTTTTAATCTTCAATAAAATACAGACTACTACCATCTTTTTTGTAGACTTCTTATGAATTTAGTATTCAAATTGATATTTCTATCCCCTTCGTTGTAGTATCTCTAGTTGTATTTGCTGTTAGTTTTTGTATTTTCGCTATTATTCTGGTCTTCACGTATCATATTGAAATATGCATATATGTTCCATAGATTGATCAAACTTTACCTATGAATTGCAACCTCTTTCTGTCTTCTATCAGCTCTGTTTAACATATCTCCTATCTAGCCACATCACTATCGCATCCCCCAAATATAACCACCAAGTTAATGACATATTAACATGCTCAATCCATCGAAATCGTCAACGCAGCGTCATCGCTTCAGCCCCATGACATGGCACATGTAGTATGAATTCCCATTTAGCTGCAGGCTCACCGCATTCAAATTGGTGACTGATGAGGTCAGTGACAGAATATACACATATACACCCTACACGCAATATGTATCATAACATAGTAAAGATAAGCAAACAGAACTGATGTAACACTAACCTAACTTGACAGTTCCTAGTTTTCGGTGATATTCATACTAATGAATTTTGCGTAGCTCTATTCATAAGGTGATTAACGAAATTATCACATTTTGTGAGTAACTTGCGAAACAGGACGGAATAGCAAGAAAGTTAGGAAGGATTCCAAACACAACATTAATATAAATGGAAGATTTCCTAAATCTGATACGAATAGAGCTCGATAATGAGAATTGTCTAGACTCATTGAGCTTGATGGTTTCACTGTGTGCTGTTCTTTTCTATTTATACTATTGCGATCATTACCATCCATCATTGATCGACATATAAGTGGAAATTTTCCTAATCGTTTGACATTCATTCCAAATATTTTCAATCTATTTTAATTTTCCCTGTCAACAACATTCATTCCAATTCTATATTCTTCAAACGCCAATTTATTCCACATTTGATATGTCCTGACTTCCTCACACACTACAAATAAACGCAATTCTACAGCAGTCGCATGTTATTCACGCTTTTTCATCTACTCCCAACATTCAGCTCTAAACATCAACGAAGTATGTTTTCAAGATCCCTTGGATATAAATTCAACAATTTCTAACTAAATACCTCTTCAATATCACTTCACTAAGGACGTTGAAGTTAGGAACGATGCTTGCACAATTAGAGAAATTAGATCTTGTAGTAGGTAATTGAAATCATTACCTAAGATTTTAAAATTAGCACTGAAGTACTGGTAAATGCTTCGAGTCACTGGTTGGTGCTGTATCTAAAGGACGAGTTCGTAAAAATTGAATAAAATAAAACGAAGGTGTGCCAAAAATGCCAAGTAGTCTCCATAAAATGATGAAACGCGCCCATAGCCAATCTAGTTCACTTCCTATTCGAGGCATACACGCAACAATCGATTACATTATTCCATCAACAAAAAAATCATCTACCTACCTCTGGAATAATAATATCCAAATTGATCTGCCTTCGAAGTTTTCACTGCCTTATATAGAAAAAAAAATACTTCAATAAAATCTGCAGTAATGACTAGACGCTGTTCTGAACTTTTCACTCAATTAGATGTTTCAGTTTTATTTTCAAGTATTAAGTTGATTGAATGTTAAAGTTTACATTTTTGAGTCAGAATGAGCCCATATAACAAGGTGATCTACGATTTCTTTTGAAGTTGCAAGTTTTTGAAATTAAAAGTAAAACTTCATCTGGCTAAATTATAGCTCTAGTTTGTACTCGACAGATAGATCCACTACATGCCGATATGTGACCATTAGCTAGTAATTCATCTAAAACTAGATTAAAATCATTAAAGATTCACCTTTACACTATAGAAAAATCCATTTCTCATTATCTGGCATGCACAATGTTAAAATAGTTCCTTCTAAGGGATTTAGCAAGTAAAGTGTTGAATGTGGATCTGGAACGTTGCGATCTAGTAATTGAGGTTCAGTAGCAGCACTAGCTGTATGCTTTCCAAAGCTTTTCTGTCAAACAGTGGCGTCGAGACGTATTACAAATTCTATAGCCACCATTTTACGGTCAAGTCACTTTAAATAACATCCTTTCATAAATTCAACAATAAATGATAAAATATAATAAATCTAGTAGAACTGATTCATAATTGATTTATCGTCCACTGGGCTTATTTGAATGATTAAGCGATCAACTATGTGTCAAATTGCATCCCGGAATTCCAAAGAAACTAAACGGTCACAAATAGAGCATTTCAAAGTTGAGACATTCTTGTTGTTAAGGTATTACCATTAATAATTGTCAGTAAGGTAAGTTACTGTGAAATAAACTTCCCAACGATTTTATCGATATTTTTCCCTTTTTATTGAATAATATAGGTAAACTAAACTACCGCCAGCATATCATGTTTCCAACCTTCACAACGGAGTATCTTTGTGTATATTCTTCTTTTTTTAGTGTTCTGATATAATAAAAGAATATTTACACAGATTTCATGATATTGTAGAAAATATCTTAAGGGTATAAGAGATTCTGTTACCTAATGCGCAAATATTATTATCTTAGAAATAGGATTTCACGAGGAAAAGTTCAGCATAGAATTTTGCAGACGCTTCAAAATAAGATTACCGCATTTAACATCAGCAGTTTGAAGGATGTAGCAGAAAAATCTAAATTGAGTCAAATATCACGTTTGAATTATAAGAATAGGTATTGATTATACTTCTCTGATTGATTTGAAATATAATTTCAAAAATTTATCGGTAAAATAGGAGGAAAATCTTGTTTGTGGAAGATGCATGAGGATAACTTAAGAATTATATATTTTTGGGGGAGGTCGAGTAAGATGGTGACGCCACTGGCAGTTGTCACGTGGGATGAGGGAAACGAGAAGCACTGAGAAAAGCAAACAGCCGACAGTCGATATTTTATTCATGGTTTTCACTGCCGGTTCGTCATCAATATTAGAAGCGCATCCACGAACGACGGACTATGCTCTAGCTTCACCTACCTCATGGCACACGGCTTCCTTCTTCACGCCTTTTTCTCGTACCGCCAGACTTCAATAACGTCTGAATTTTACGGGTCCCTCTCGAAATGAGAATGGACTTTAGACTAAAGGCACTACTCACTTTTAGCTTCCAATGCTTACTGCTGCAGAAGATAAAAATATTTTATCCAACAGATCAACTGTTCTGAATTTTGATGCAGCTCCTTAGACCTCATCATCTGTATAGCAGGGACTAGTTTTCAAACATAAAGCTCCTTGACTGGACTATTACTAGATAACCCTCAATACAGGTGCGAAAACTTCCTTCATTATTCTGCCAGAACTATTAATGAATAATCGTTGTGCTTTACATGTGCCATTTACATATACCATGGAATATTCAACTGAATAAACAACTTCATCGGAACCTCTTATAGGCAATTGATTGTTAATAAGAAGTCAATAATACTTCTCTATATCCCACTTCTTCGCATATCCAGAAGTATCAAATAAGTTCTAGATAATACAAATACGACACACAAGTTCTAGATTTGAAGCACTCAAGTTAATTAGTATAAGTAACTTTGAATTAACAAACCTATTGCAGTTAGCTATTTAAATGTTCATTTTGATGAAATCAAAGTTGCAAGAGTTCCACAGCTTTGAAAGTTATATCGTTTGACGTTACTCTAGTAATGTATCTCAAAGTTTTTATGTTACCTTCAAGTTCTCAGTAGAGAATTACAAAAATATACAGAGAAATAAATTTTTGTGTTTGATGTGATCATTATATCAAAACGATACTTTCTTCCGTCCTCCATTCCAACTTACTAATGAAGCATTCCGCAATCCAACTAAAAAATCACAAAGTGTTCCAGATACTACACATTATTACCATGGGACAAATAACTCGAATATCATAAAGTCATTGACTGAAGATGGAACCTATAAATTTGTATGTGCAAATAGTAATTATTTCTGAGTGCATAATGACCTATAATCCAACATTATTCCATTGAAAACTTATATGAAATACCTGATAAGTATGAAAATAAAATTAGTATCCTAACTGTTGCTTTTTAATAGTCATAATTATTTTGCTAACATTATACAAATGATATTTAGCTCAATTTCTCAGCTATACAATATTTTCTGGACTATTCCCAACGGTAGCACTGTGTATTCAACATTATCATTGAATATATGACAATAAAATTAAAATACTTCATTTCAATGATTTTGAACAAGGTGCATCATGAGAGTCATTTACACGTTACTCCAGTCTGTAAGACAGTATTGCTAACTTTGAGAGGTACAAAAGTGGATTCATAGACGTCAGTATTGTGGCATCACTTACCGGAAATGAAGGCCAACAGTAGCAACAGCTGAGCATCCATTTAGTTAGGCCTACTACCACAACAGCATCGTGCCTCCTGTAACAATAAATTGAATTACTCACACAATTAATCGTGCTTCGAGATAAATTGTTCATCATGTAAGTTGTAAACAAGAACTGTTCATGAAGTATTATTCATTTCATTCATTTCTTCCTCATTATAAAGTTACTATTGCATCAGAATATCAAAGGAATATTTTTGTAGCAAACGGAAGAAAACTGTCTGTACAATAATATTGATATCCAAATCTTATTCTTCTTATTTTGTGATGGATAACTATTACTCCTGGAAATAATAGCGTAGGAGACTGACGGTGTACTGCATGAATTTTTACTGACATTGTCGTTAGTTCGTCTCATATCTATTGTAACGGAATCAATTATTGATCAAACCGGATCTAAATCGGGAAAAAGGAATTCATCCATCCCGTTTCCTATATTTTTGACAAATCAGAAAGACAGGAATCAGCCCAAAATATCATCATCTATCTTCGATCTGAACGTCAACCAATACATTGTTCTGTAAGCAACATCCATTCTCCCAGAACTTTTGATTATAGTTCCAATGGGACTTTTTCAAACGTGAATAGTTCATAATGAATAAAATACTTTTCTAACCACAATCCAGCAATATTGATAAAATAAGTACTCATACAAAACAAGAAACTTCAAGAGGAGGCCATTTCCAAATTATACATATTAAATCGTGTATTTCGACCTGCCCATAGTTGAACTGATGTGTTATTCGAAGCTTCGTGGATTATTTCCTTGGCTCTAAAGAATCGTAAGTTGTTCTACAAATATTTTTGAAATATAGAGATGCCATCACCAAGCAATTAATTACAAAATCAATTAGTGAGTTTGAATATGTTACGCCATCCCAAAAGCGCATTAAAGGTCATAGGTTCCTCATTACAATTATTGAGTTGAAAGGTCTTATTGGAAAAATGATTTATCAAATAGCACATCGAATATTCAAAACCTTCAGAAATTAAAATCAACTAGATTTTCATATACGGTTGTATTAAAGCAAATCAATACATCCAAATGTATCCTACACTGTTGTAGCTGAAGGAAGATTTGGGTCATGTTTCTCATATGAAAAAGTCAAAAGCGATCTGTAACATAAACATGATCATCAAATCAATCTCAGTGACTAATTCATTACAACCTATTGTAAAAAAAAAACTTATTCTGATTTACAGTTCGGCTGTAATATACTTCTCTTGAATTCACCCATTTAAATACAATTATAAAATTACTGCAGTAAACCCAGCAGTCTGAATAGCCTGACTTGCCAACGGTTTACGGGATAAGGTACACATCTGGAAATTTGCTATAAAAGGTTTCAATCAGGTTTTTCTAACGTCCTTGTGATACATTTCATGATTCGCTGCAAAACAAAAAAAATCCTGAATCTTTTTTGTTTATTCAATTGAGAACAGAGAAACACTATAATTACGCTGTCGCAGTGAGACAGCGCAATTATCACGTAGGAATAGTTAAGCAATTAGAGAAAATGTGTTTCCATCAGATAGATGAAAAATATTCTCTTGATTAATTGTTCCCAATGTAATGTAGACTCTACAATACCACTGGGAATACGCAAAAGTAATTGTTTACGTAATTACTGATTCTGGATCTTAGGTATTATAACTACAACTAGAATTTCATTTCTCTGGAAATGTTCCATCTATTTGTAATTTTTCATCTTGATCATAATAATGAACTTAATTTGATGTTGTTTATTTTTCATAATAACAAAAGACAAAATTTCAATCGTAGAGAGGACTAACGCGGCAATTCCAATCTTGATAATGTGTAGGCTGCTGGGTTGAATTAGGCTACCAGGACCTGATACCTTCGTTGTTCAGAAAAACAATCTTTTTTGTATTACAAAAACTGATGCTACAGCTCCAACCTTGAGTAAGACACGGGTTGATATACCTTACTTGCAAATGGAACATTGCCATACCTCGAGGATGAAGTAAATATTATCAGTGAACTCACTATGTCGCATATATTGATGTTTCACTAGAAGGTCTACTCATCGTCTTGTTAAAAGAAGAACATCTCTGCGTAAACCTCCAGTGATATTGACCAAAGTAAAAAGTCAATTTGATGTATTTATTCATTGGATTCTCCACTTCGTATGTGGAGAGCTCACACCCTTTTTGGAGATCCATCCATAAAACCTGTTCTTAATCCCTAGGTAGTTGAAAGTTTTCACAAGCATGTCAGCGATCCGAGCAGAGAACACTGAACAGTTATTCCAAGTCTTAAGGAACAGGTGTTAGTTCCCAGCCAAGCAAGTTGTCACGTAACTTTGCTATCAGTCTCTCACTTACGTTCTTCTTTGTGTGTCCACGTCTACTCTCTGTCTATATTTATCCATCCAGAAAGTTAGATGTATGGACAGTCACCACTGTTTCTCATTTCCTGCAGAATTGCTCCAGTCAGAATCACAACGACAATTTTACAGAAATGGTTGTCGGAACGTAAATATTTTCTATTGTTGAGTACAAAATAGAAAATGCACAAGCTTTGAGTTATCATTTAATTTCAACCATGGGAAATGAAGAGTTTTTACTGGCTACATTTATTAATACATATCAATTTCTGATGGTTGCCGGAAATAATAACATGGTTCCAAGAGAAAAGCTGTCAAAAATAAGTTCAACACCGTAATACACTCTTCATCAGAATGCGATCATAACCAGTATTGCAATTGAGTTCTATTATACTGTTGCGCTTACACCACTAGAAGCAATAAATTAGAAATACTCCAGATAACAATACTGAAACTATATCCATTTTATACGATAGGGTCAATAATTTAAACCGTTTCTCTTTTATCATACGTTTGAGGCAAACCGCAAATAACAATCTGCTGACATTTATATTGCATTCATATCACGGCACTTCCTTACTCAACATTACCATCCGGATGATATAAACTGTACGTATGATTTTCTGTCTGTTGATTTCACTAGTGGTGAAAATTTCCTAATAGACCAAATAAAAAACAAACGTATGAAAAATAAATTATATAACTGTAAGCAACAAAGTCTCATTTCATTTCCACTAACATCAGCTAGCACCAGTTTATGATATTTCATACCATATCATTCCGTCTTATCTTATCAGTTCAATAGCGAACAGTCAAAGCTAATGGGTTCACTTTCTACTTGATCTACAAATTATTTGTTCGCGGAATGAAGTCATATATGATTGAGAAAGCCGAAAAAAATGTGGTCATGCTCCTGTTTACTCATTTATATTCACCTGCTCTATTGTTATTGAAATAACGTTTTGAAGCAAAATTCAATACCAGTGTTTCATCAAGAACTATTGATTCGAAAATATGATTGACGTATAATCAAATAACAACGCATTTTCCGGGGTAAACCCTACAACCAAAAAGCAGCCACCGACTATTTATCTAGCGGATGTTTTAATAACCACGTATTATAGACGAATAATCAATTACAGCTGTAGCTGTGGAGCTTAGAGCTATTTTGCTGTTTTCATAGCTGCATCTTTGCTAATGACTCTCTGCCGGATGCTGATAATCCATCGACCGTTGAGGAGTATATCTAGTTGTTCAATATCCGGTTTATGTTCAGACAGGACAGATTACATGAAAAAAATTTCACAGTTTGCAGTTTGAAATTAATAATTGATAACAGTTCTGTTGGTGTTATGAACTTCCAATCGTACATTTGGGTGCCACAATTTCTTGTGTTTGTTAGAATATTCACTCTTCGTTTCAGGCTCTAATTACTTGCATTACCTCAAGTTTCAAAATAGACTCTATTCAGCTATTAGAATTATCCGATGACCGTGATCGTATCGTTGTACTGCATATGAAGAAATATACTTTGCTGAATCTACTTGATGAAAAAGATCTCAATCGAATTGGGTACTATTTTGTAATGACGTCAAGTGAGAGTATTGAGAGCTTGAAGATAAATTGGATGGATTATATTCAAATGGAAGGGTTGAGTAATTCAATTAATTCCTAAGAATTGCATGAAGCTTCACTGGGTGTTATATCTGCAAGTGACATTAATGCGCTGTGAGGTTATTCACAAAAAAAAAAACTTGTCAACTACAGAACTAATAGATGTTGTTTTCAAAATAATATAAGAACAAATGCGAATATCAAATTTATTGTCAGGTAATAGACATTAATTGCAATTGCTTCGAAAGGATTTCACAGCACCTATAAAGTAATTTCACGATAATTCCAAATACTGGGAAATGAGAAAAGCCGTAATCATTCGATGAAGAATATTTATATAATGCTACACAATCTAAATTTCTATGAAACTAGATATTTCCATGAACTATGTTATCAAATGGATTAACAAATACTCGGTATTCATTTGCTCAACACATCAATCATTATATTTCCATCCGATGATAAATCACACTGGTGGGATATTACACATTATATTAAAATTAAAGTGCTAGTCTGCTGAATGTTGGTCGAACTGGAATGATTTGGATAGCTCATGTACTGAGAATCTGACAGTATCTCATCCCCATTGACCGGCGAACGATGATTGGTTTTGATGAAATGATGTGGGGGTATCGATCTCGGGAAACGTAAGCGACAGTACAGCACAGCCCAGAGCATCCCATCGTTCCATCATTTCACAGGATCCCGTAGAGAAATTTTCCCACAGTCGAGACGATCTGCAAATTCATTATTCGGTAGGATTGGCGCCCATACCGCTTGATATTAGATGCCGAGAGCTCGCAATTATACAGCTCGCGAATTGGGAACTGCCTAGAACTCTTTCCTGTAGATGACGCCTCACATCTAAAATCGTAAGAATCCAATCAATGGCTCTACCAACATCCGTCAAACCGGACAGAAAGAACTGCGATATATCCAGCTATTCCTCTTCACTTTTATTCTTCCAGGATTCCAGATAAATTACTACTGAATCTCCAAGGAATATTATTTGCCCTTTTTCATAGCAGATTGTTTCCATTTGCTTTTATTACCTCTGTTATTTCTCACACAATCGGGTTTCTCCTAACGACAAAACGTTTATAAAGTAAACACTGATGGTCATAGACTTTTATCGATCATTTATTCATTTTATTGTCATCAAAATCAAAGGTACAGAGTTTTGTCTTTGTCTGTTCCTACCAATTGATGATAGCTTATCGAACATAATTGATCACATCCCTCGAATTGAGATCCTTCATAAAAATATATTTGTCCAGAAATGTTATTTTATTACGGTAACTTCCAGCTTAATGGTTTGCACATAGCAAACAATGAATAAACTGAGCGTTAACGCATACAAGCTCTACTAGCATTACCGGTTACCGATCCATTAGTCATTTATGTGCTTTATTAGCAAGTTCGATATTCTTATTTAGATACTTAGTCCCAAATTCACCAGAGATCAATGTCATACTGACACTGTTTATAATAACAAGGATTATATACAGCTTTCCATTCCCACATACCGCGATGAATGATTAAATCTAACGTGCTGTATTTCACGAAATGGGATAACATGAAACTATTAGCAGGTATTCATTAGACTTAATCTGTAATCAGTGAGTGACACAACTTGATTGCACCATAAATTCTCTCTCAGCGGCTTACATGCCTCTGTACACTTCAGTCTTCATATAAAAAGATATTCTTCTCGAAAGTATTATTATTGAAATAAATACTCTCATATATTGTCAACGTATGTTGATAAGATTATAGAATTAGCCAGGTAATATTCTCCGGTTTTTGGATAAATGTAAGCTAACCCTCATAATACAAATTAAATTGGTAATTAGTTACCATCTCAGGGTAAAGCAGCAAACCTAACTACGAGAGAAACAACTCTGGTTTCCCATTTCTGAGGGTTATAAAATATTGAAACAAGCGCAAGAAGTAGGTTCAGGCTTTCAGTTTATCATATCATCCCAATGCGGCATACTCAGTCACGAGCACACAACCGAGAAGTAGCCAACTCCATTAGTCGTATTTAGCGTGTCATTATCGGTGCGTGACGCTAGTTTGGGTTGCGCGTGCGCTCCGGAACGTGCCATTGTGACAACGCAAACGAAATTTCGCAATGCTTTGTTTTACGCTTCCAAGCCACAAAACTACGCTTCAAATTAAGGTATAAATTGGGGCAGAATTGATCACGTACTTCTGTTTTACAAAATTTGATTAGATTCAACTCCAATCAGTAACTGCAGCTCAAATGGTGCTCAAAGAGAACAAGATTCTACATCCAATGAAAAATAACTGCGTTTGTCATATACTCGTCAGATATTTCCACTCACAGAAAATACTGAATTTAGAGAGAGAATCAAGTATCATTAGAATTGGCAGTTTTTGTAAAACTCATCCAAATGTAGGCGTCACCTATTTCGCTTATGAAAATGGTCGTCGAGGTCTATGAAAAACACTAGAAAAAACAAGTTGATTTCTATGCTGAGAAATAACGTACATCACTTTTGCCAAAGAAAAAAGTTGCTGCTCAAAACATCGCGCTAATGCAGAATAGTTTATTTGCTCTTAGACATAACCCGCCCTCAATTTTAATAGTCCCAATAAAATATCTGGAAATAACGAGAAAATTGAGTTCTAGATGCGAAGAATGATAAATCAATAATCCATTCAAAATGTGTTGAGTAAAGTCATTTAACATAACAGAGCTGAGTTCATTTAGCTCCTTTTTATTGTATTCAGGGATAGATAATAATAAAACACTTGTTGCATGCTCGCAGGAGCTGAAGCAGGCTGCAGGAACCGCGGTATTTCCTCTCTCTTCCACATTTTGCTTACCCTCTCCACTTTTAGCTCAAGTTTCAGCACTCCCACTACTATTTAACTGCTACTCTGCGTGTTTTCGTCGCGTTCACACTTACGGTTAACACATTTATAGGCCTGTAAGACGTTAATTTTAGTACTTAAATATTTGAAAACAGCAACCAGGGCCAAACTTTTAATTTATCTCATCAAATTATGGATGTAATTCTATTACATTATGAGCATGATCTGAAGAGTTAGTTTCCTCTCAATTTTCAATTTGATTTTCAATATTTTTATTTCCTGTCTCGATATTGCTTTAACGCCGCTTTTCGAAGCAATCATCGCAGTTATATAAGAACTATTTCCTCAACTCAGTTCTCCTATCGGATCAAAAAAGAAAAATACAAAATAAATAGAAAAACGGGGACGATTTGAATTTAGAACTTCAATATTACGAGCCTTAACCTGGATGAAAATGGTCCTCAACTTTACTCTATAATAATATTAAACTCAGATCTTTTGTTCTAAGAGACTTCATTGCCCATTGCTCATTACAGTTTTGTTTACTTTAATCTTGAGAAATAATCAGATTCTGAATACTCGCGAGACTAAAACCAAATTTTGTACAATCGCATTTAGATTTTACACAATTCCATTAGGTTTCGAATTGAGATCTGACTTGAATGATCGTTTGAGTTTCCCTGTACGTCTAGCGTAACAGATTAAACAAACACGAATGGATTCCTTGATGTGTGATCGCTGACAGAGCATCCATTTGTCAAATAATTACGCAGCTCATCTAAAATGATTACTGCCTTGATTCGCGGAGGAAACTCTTGAGTGGAATGATTCCGATGCTCTATGTATTAGTAATAGTATATTGTACGCTCACGTTAAGCCCTTCAGTGATTGATTGCTTGTAATAGCAGATCTGCATAGCCAACTTCCAGCTTGCATTAGCAGTTATGCGCAATGTCAGATTAATCACGCTTTTTATTGCAGCATATTTGGATTTCAGGGACAGACTATCATCAGTGAATAATCAAAAACTTATTAACACATCGCGATGCTATCGATTCTGATATTGATATCATTAATATACGATAGGACTGATAGGAGCAATCGCTATCGTAGAGTATTTGAGAAGTTTCCAATGACTCGAAGATTTCATATTATTGCATTCTTCTAATTAACTAGGAACCGCTGAGAAATAGATTACAGTTGGAGCTCAGTTACTTGCTTGCGAATCAATAAATATATTACCGACAATTTTGTGCTACCATTTCTACTCTGTTCAAAAGATGACCATATCGAATCCTGAAACTATTATAATCTATGTCATTATAGGAATACATTCTATGGGAGATTACAGATTAATTATTCAGGCTCGTTCACTTTGACAAATTATAATTCACATTGAACTTTTGCAATCCATCTCACCTTGATGTTCACATCAAATACATTATGTAATGAAGCGCGAAGAAGGTTACACTACTACATTTAATAATGGTTACAACAATCACTCTTCTTGTCTCTTCGCTTTTTTCAGCTTTTCGTAGCCAATATATTTTTATAAACAAGTGACACAATTCTGTCAACTGCTTGGAAACAAAGTCAGAGAACAAATTTCACACCTAAAGCTTCCCAACTTTGAGTATCACTTTCGTAATAATATTCTCAATAGCATTAGAGGAAAAAATCTACTAGTAAACAACCATTTTCATGCATATTGATCAACAACAATTGCCTTCTTGTTTGGCAATTCCTGTTGTGATTATTAGACTTCGAAGGACCATGAATAATGAATAGACTTAAATTAAGTAGGCTATATATTTTCTCTTCGATGGTTACATGAATCCTAATTTCAACAAGTGACCACCCTTCGGAGGTAAACGAGGGTGGGAAGATTTTATTTAAGTGAGGGTCTCTGCCCCTCCACCGATGCGAGCATCGACATATACAAATGTACCAAACAATTCCAGATACGAAAGCTCTGGGACCAGGATTGGAACTTTTATTCTTAAAGATAGTAAAGGACTAGCACTCAAAGTGTATTATTATTAGCAGTACAAACAACATATGAAATCGATAGATTCGTAACTCATAGCGTGCTGACTTCGCCAAAGGTCTTAATCGTGCTAATTGGGAACAGCTACCTGCGATCCTTATTCTTGATTGCGCACTCATCCCAATTGCCGGGCCTAGATATTTTCCAAACTCCAAACATAACTTTTCTTGAGAATCTAACAATTATTATTCATAAAAAAATCATTCCACTGAGTTCTCAGTTATCTTGGATATCAAATCATTCATATAAAAATATCTTCAAAAGATTCTAATTCGGGTGAGTATTATCACTGCGCATTCAGAGTTGTAGCACATATATAAGAGGTACAATTCAGGAGTCGGTGTTTTATTGCAAACCATATCATATTCTTTGAGGCTTTATTTGAATGTATTCAGGAAAACACTCGACTTGAATAGTGTTTCAATTTTATAGGTAATAGTAATAAAGCCTAATGGAAACAAAATTACTGTAATGAAATCCTGTTAAGCTTCCAAGGAAAACATATATTCAAAAAGGTCAGACAATCGGAATGAAGCCGCACTCAATAATAAGGATCACAGGTAGCTGTTCCCAGATAGTACGATTACGACATTTGGCGGAGTGAGCACGTTATAAGTTAGCACTGCACCATGAAATCCAGCCATTTATTCGATCAAGGCTGAAAACTTTCCATTTGAAACAAATTTCTCAAACTGGAAATTCTTCCTCATTTGTTGATGATTCATATTTAAGAAATAAGAAAACGATCTGATGCGCTTTCCTTTCGAACAAAATAAAACATCAAACAAATGAACTTTTGCATGTTATTCGAAATGTTTAAAATCCCAATTCTGTACATTTTACACATTTCTGGGAATAATGGCTTGTATCTTGCTTGATTCTTTGAAGGCTTCTAACTGAGATGTGAAAGTGAAGAAGAGAGCCATTAGATTTGGCAACAATGTTTTGCGGTGAAGGATTACCTTAGTGTCCGATGCCAAGAAATAAAACTTACGCGCGATTCAACCGCTTAGTTTTCTCTTTAGCCCTGTTTCTTATAGGTAAATATCTGCTTCTTCTCACCGATAAGATTTTCTACTCTCTTTCAAGACTTTTTGTCCAGTTTTTTCGTTCATCCAAACTAATGTACGCATTTATCAAGCCTCTGAACCTAGTTCCATAACATTGAAAATCAGTCACTATATCCACATTCGATTCTTGATGAAGAATTTTCAGTGTATAGAGCATGAAACTACTTTACAAATTATTTATTGTTGAAGATTCAGAGGCTGGCTACTTTCTGCATATTTTAATTCAGATATTCAACAGAAAATCCTATCAGGCCAGAAAACTATATTCATCAGAATCTCATAACGTAAGCACTAGTGCGTAGTTGTGGATTTGTGGAGTGAACATGCGGAATATGCAACAAAAAGCCCAATAACGAATAACAAAGTTTATTTGATTAGTTCAATGTGAATACCCAATTTATGGGTTTGGTTTCTGAATTTGAATCGCGTTTTAAATAACAAACAAGAAAAGATAAACACAATGTTGCGAACAATTTCGTCGAAATTATTGCCAAATTAATTTTTTTCATTATTTTGAAAATCAATCCATTATTTTTCATAGCTTACAGACTTTGAGTTACATTTATCAATCCCGTAAATTTGATTTATCAATTCAAGGAGGTTCGTCATTTTCATCAATAATAATGATCTATAAATATTGAAACAGCTTTCCTATCTAAAACGGAATTCCTATACTTATATTCCAACCTTGCTAGTGATTGGTTGCAGTTTATCTTAAATTCATTAAGTTCTATCACTAAAATGGATCTTAGATTGTCTAAGCAGCTTAGTTATGTTGAAGGTTCGGATAACCTCATAATGCAAATAACGATGAACACATATTTGGAGAACATGTTTGGTACATGCTGCGAGATTCTATAATAAAGGTCAGTTGCATCAGCAAAGCTTATAACTCAACTCTGGTTACATCAAATATAAGTTCTATTGAATCCAAAAGTATGAGAACGTCTAAAATATTCTGTGGACATTTCAAATGAATCCGTTCCCCAGAAGTCTCACTTGATATTCTAAAGATCGTACGTTAATCGAAAATATCAGCTGAATTGATGTTGTGAAGTTCATAACCTTAGAATAAGCTCGATAAATTTACATTGATCTTTTCAGTTCACAATAAAAGATGACAATGGACAATTCAACCAAACCCATCGAATTGGAAATCATACAGAACATAACGTAGAATTGATGTTTTTGTGTATATGTATTAAGAATGTTATTATTTCTATCTTTTGAAATTTGAAGTTGAAGTTGGAATGATATAAAATGTCTTTGAACTCAGACATGCTTACTCCACACGTCAATAAGACGCGTGAATAAATTTAATATAATACATCAAATAACGTCTAACATACGACAGAATCATATGTTTGGTATAGTTAGAAAGAAGGAAAAAGATCAAGAAAAACGTTGATAAAAAGACATTCCCTGGAGCTTATTTTCTAACGTAGCTTAAAGAGCGTCTCAACTTATAATGATGTTTATAGTATATCGATGCTTTGAATTTGTTTAAAGTTAACCTTACTTCTGGGAATAACATCTTAATTGTATTATTCACCTGTGGATCGCTAACGATCCTTTGTAATGTTAAACACAATTCTCTTTCCAAATCGACAAGAAAATCTCATCACATTTCATTTTGTTTACAATTTGGGATTAAATAAGAATGTATCTGTTTTATTTTGAATAGCAAGTAATCCAGCAAAAGTTTCTAAAAATATTATTAAAGTGGAAAACCGGGAACATTTTCCCTACAAAGTTTTGTCTACAGAAGCACTATACACCTTGTAGCCGCTGACAAACTCTGTTATGTAGTCCAAGCATTATCTAGAATCTATTTAGACAGTTTAAGATATAGGCTAGCAAAGGACGCTTGGGAAAACTAACATTCAATAAGTTGCAACAATTCTTTTGTTTTTGTTCTGTTTTCACAAAGTTGGAAAAGACCTTGTGAATTGTATACAGGTATGATATAATTGGACAACAGAAGAAACTGAACTAAATAATTTAATTTATTTGATGCCAGGTTATTGTGATTTAGATTGTAGATATTACATCTAGTAATTGATAAATCAGATCCTCCTTCTTTCTCGATCACTCGAATCACTTCTACAATTGGTATATTTTTGATCTGGTTGCTGATGATCCTAAGCTTTCATTAAACCACAACTCAATATTAATTCCCTAGATTTTAATGATCATTTGCTGGATGTATCAATATTCCACTTTGAAAGAAATATCTATAATCTATATGAGGGCCAGTTCCACAAAACTAATCGACATACTGTCAGCTAGCATATTGTTAGCTCAATTTTCAAATAAATTATAGTTAAAAAAAAAAACTAAAAAAGATGCTTTAATGGTTAACTGAACTAAGAACTAAAAAATTATTTTTAGTATAAAAAAAAAAAGTATTCAACGAGGAAATTAATGTTATTGTGAGAAAAGCGTGGGGTGCTTGATATTGTTGAATGAATACTATATAGACAATTAGTATAGATAATTCTATATGTGGTAGCAGCATAATGTCCCTATAAGGGATCTGCAGACGTCGTCAATTATCCGGACAAGTTAAATGAATCCTGAAGTTGTGTTGCAGTCGTCTACAAACACGCTAACACTCCATAATTATTCATTTTCGCTTCAACAATTCGTGTCGCAATTTTTCTTAACAAGTTTTTTACAGTTTCTCGTTTCATATAAGCGTTTTCCTTCGAGTTGAGCTTATTTCATGTTTTTCCTGAACTTCTAATTATTTTGTTCGTCGAAACGAGAAGGTAGATGATACTTGTTTATTTCTACATCTGCAGCACCGAATCTAGAAGGAGTTTAGATGACTCGGATGCTCCTAATTCATATAAAGTAGAGAGAATTATTCAATAATTACAATTCAGTCAATTGAATTCAGCAAAACATAAGAATGTTCAAGCTCAATAGTATAATGATTGTCTACTACGTATTCTCAAACAATTCCTTTTTTATTTAAAAAGTATATTGACTATTCCTGTGAAGATAATATGATTATATGGATACAATACAAAATCAAAATAAGAAGTGATATTAAAATTCATTTCATGTATTTCTATCCATTTTTAATTGCATATTTTATTAAATGTTTCCACAAAGATGACAAAAATATCATCTTTCGTGGACCTATACTTTCGTGCTTGAAAATCTATTTCCTGTCTATTTATTTTATTACAGCAATTATTCTTGCTTCGAAAGTATACCGCAGCTGAAATCAATATGGGTGATTTAATTGATTTAAAGAGTTATTCCTTCATTGATTTTTCACGCATTTCAAAGCGTATTATTAAAATCTATCAATAGCCTATATCAAATGGGTACTAGTACTACATAGACAAAGATAACTTTTTTTTACGTGCTCATATCCCAGGAAATAATGTACCATCAAGTGAAATTGAATGAAATACTTTCTACTGTGATAGCAAACACACAAATAATATAAAAAATGTTGGTTAGAGCCTTATTTTAATATGCATTCCAATGATTTGAAACCGTCTACTTCTCAGCGTAATACCTTTTCACAAAGCTTTGCCTTTCAAACTCGAGTCAGAACTTGACTTGATAAGTTTTCACGTCTAAATGAGGATATTTGACAGCTTCAGGAAGATTCAGTTGCATTACCAAAAATCCTGGCGCTCTAAATATAACCTTCGGAAGACAATATGATTTCAGTCACATGGGTTTCGGTTATTTAATTTGCATCTTAGAGATAGTTCAATTTCTAAAACTATTATGAGTCTATTCTAGTGTTCTTATTGATCTGACAGAAGTACTGCTTCCTTTTCATCTATATACTTATCGATGATAAAACAAAGTATATTTATGTTTACATTATCAAATCAGTCTGTCAAAAAGAATAATTCGGAGTTGATCATAAGTTAGGAAATTCACCCTTTTGCCGAAAATGTAGAACAATGAAAACGGTTAACCAAGTAAACTCCCTTAAAGGCTTCGTTTGCGAGTATGCCAAGCATTATCTGATGCTAATCAATCAACATAGTTGACAGTGCTTCTCACAGCGACCGACTAACTAGAAGATTTGAAAGACCGGAACACAACAGTGCTTGACACTGATAAGTGATAACTTTCACAGGTAATGTTAATGATGCTGCATTTAACGATGACTTTACTTTGAAGATTGCGAGCGAAAACTTCATGAAGTCATTCGGTATTGATATCTTTCGAATAAACGTGAGAATATTTCTTGTTGGGAATCAGTTTGCTCATTCCTAAAAGACCAAGTCTGTAAGTCCTCATCGCCTTGCAGAAATTTTCCTGGGTTTTGTCCTCTTCTCCACAATTTCTGTATGATATTTTTTGTTTTAGTCCTATGTACGGAGGTTCTTCGAAAAGTTTCAGGTCAGATAAAGAACATCTGGACAATTATATTAACATAATCTTGCAATCCAATACATTCAGTCTAACGATGTTCCAACTGTGCAAACTAAGCGTTTATCTCAGTCATTTCTTCAAGTTAGGGAAAATTAAAGAAACGCTGGGAGCCAAATTCAGCGAACACGGTGCATGTGGAAGCACAACGCGATACTTGTACCCAGGTTCATTATCATTGTGAAATAACACCTTCTTTTTTACCAAATGGGAACATTTAACTTTGATTGCATCATTCAATTTGTTACGTAGGGAAGAGAAGTAGATCCCAGCGATAGTTCTGCCTTTTTGTAAGTTGTCTTTTAGCACTACACCATAAGAGTCCCAGAGGTCCGTTGCCATGACTCTTCCGACAGAAAAAATTGTTTTGCTTCTTTAGGCGCACTTTTTGTTGTTCCAATCCATTGTTTGAGAAGTTGCTTTGTTTCTGGTGTGCTCTACAATGATGAATCGTCAAAAAAAACTCATTAGAATTGCATTTAGATAAGTCTAGACACTTTCGAGAAATGTTCAAATGAATGCATTTTGAGCAACTGTTGATAGATGCGGCACCTAACAAGTAATCGGCTTCCGCATACTCAAATCAAGTAAAATGTGGTGAACGTAGTCTATCGAAATGTCACAGCCTTAGCAATTTCTTGATCCTTCAGTCGACCATCGTCTAATACAGAATTGTGGATCTTCGCGACGGTTTTTAGGCGTTCATCCTAGATTGACGTACAGCCACATTTAAATTCAACCGTCTAAAATGAAGGAGCAGATTCTTTTAGTGTTGAAACTAACTCATTTTCTATTTCTGTTGGTCTTAAGCCTCTCAAAACAAAGTACTCAATCTTGGTACGAACTTCAGTTTTATCTATTTCATAAGACAGACAAAAATCGTTTACTCATCGTCACTGTTACAACAAATCCACTGTACATACAAGTCTGAAACTTTGCACAACGGTATCTGAAGGTTTTTACTTCATCAATATAATAGCATTATGGTCATACTAACGATATCTACGCTTCCGGTCGAGAACTTTCCGAACTATCCTCGTAATCATTTATTGCACAGTTTTAGTCTGGTTGATAGACTGACTTTCTGATATGCTCATTAGGAGCTGTCCATCTTTTCTCTCCTTGGAACGTTGATTGTCTCAGACCTGGCTCTATATCCAATGGATTTTATTCTAGGATGACACTTTTTCTAAGTTTTTTATTTGTACATATAAAAAGCAACTTTTTTGCACATATATCGTTTGTTTTTCTAAATTGTAGACAAAAAGAGTCTAGATAATCAAACAATCATTTTCTTATGTTGATGGAAAAAATAATTTTAAGCTCCAGATATATATAAGAAATGTAGAAATAGAATGTATCTCTGTTTAATACAAACAACTGAAAGTATAAACGTTCCAGAAGGAAATCTAATATAATAAGAAAGAATTTCTAATAAATTTGCCATTTCCAAGAATCTACCTACAGATGCTATTTCTGGGAACCATCTATTCGAAGAACTTCATAGAGTGAGTTCCCAACTAACTATAGAAATTTTTTCATCTTTTAGATTTTCTCGGAAGTATATTCAATGACAATATATAGCAATTAATTGTTAAGCTAGTTTTGATTATTTCATTCTCAATTGTTTGAAAATAGAAACAGGACTTTTGAATGTGTATCAATAAAAGTACAATTGTAGCTTCATAAGTCAAGAATTTAAATTTCTATTGAATTATTCTATACAATAAAAGCGCATTCAATTTTCACGGACGAATTTCTGCTCTAAATGATTTATTAGAAAAATCGGATAATTGAAAGGATGTAATCGAACTACATATATTCCCAGGCAAATTTCAACAATAGGCTTCAAACTCACACGTGGTGTTCCAGATCACGGCAAACAATATTCTAATTTTATCTACATAATCCAATTTCAGCAAATATTTTCGACATCCCACGTTCGATGTGAACAAAATTAATACATCCACTCTAAACTATTATTTATCATTATAATGTATTGAATTTTGCGTCAAACAGATTATTACTGGGATAGTCTCTAGCCTAGGAACAAAATTAGCTCTGATATCAGTATGAAGCTTTTGTTGGGGTTTATATATCATTTTGATTATAATTATCATCTATTATCGATCTAGAAAAGTATGATAATCGTTTATATCAAATGATTACCTTATCGATTGTCTCAATTTGGGTACTCTCTGAAGTCAATCATTTTCTTTTGTCATTTATTTTGGAGCTTTAAGCACTTCGCGCGCGTTTGAAGTGTGCAGATCGAGTATTCAAGGGATTTGTTCTAATATGAAACTTATTATATGATAGTGAGGACTGGCAGTTGTAATTGAACAGAAAAGATAGAAATATAGTATAATTCTATTTATATTAGAGTTTTAAATAATTTATGAACAAAGGATGGAAAATACTCACTTCCGTCTTATTTCATTCAAATTTTTTAAAGTACAAGAGTCTCCATTTCTGTCTGACTTTAACATGAATTATTGATTATTAATTTGAAAATGACAGCGTACGTAGGGTGGCCAACTCATGAATCAGAATTTCGTGAACCTTGAAGCATGATCGTCAGAAGGACCATTTTTGCCGCATTTTTCGATATAAACTTGAAAAGCACACTCTTTGCCTCCGTCCTTATATGCCCCATTTCAACGGGCATACCTTAAGGTGAAATAAAACTGTACAATATCCAATGATTTTTACTTGAAATTTTATTTTATGCACACCTTTTGATAAGAAACAATAAAATTGTAAAATTATATTTTAGATATGACAAAGAGTTTCATTCACTTGCAAATGCATGGACAAGAGTTAAAATCACGGTGCTACAGAGGTATGAAAAAATCCGAAAGTTTTAGCTGCATTCCTGGAGCCGGGAAATTATTATAACCAAGATCTTTTTTCCGGGAGAATCTCGGAGTTCTGAGAAAGTTGGCAACTCTAAGCATACTACCGAACTATAAGTTTTCGTGTTGTCATTTGAAATTATCGAATTTTGATGATCAAAATACTAACAGAACAAGATTGGCTTGATTCAAATCATTTGACTGAAATCACGATTTAAATCATGATTTTAGTGTGATTTCAAAAATAAAAATCATCAATTTTTTTTTATTCTCCATCAACTCAGTAGTATTGCTGTTGCAGAACAAAATCACGATTCAAACTAAGTGTCTTTTTCATATATTTGAGTGAAAATTCAATTCTTCATAAACCATCTTTGAGGTTTTGGTAAAACACTGAACTTCCAAGTTGTGAACGCAGAACGCAATATCCCTGTCATAGCTTTATATTCGCATCAATAATCCATATCAAAATTATGTCAATAAAAACAAAAGGATCATGTTCAATTGAAAAAAAAAAACTATTTCAGATTTTTTCATCTTAACCATGATTTTTCTGACCTGTAACACAGCACCAATCAAAGGTGTTATCAATAATTGTCGTCTTATCGATCAATAACAGATAATAATCGAGTTGAAGAATAGCATAGATTTCCAATACTAAAGTTACTTATTCTTGTTAGATATTTTTTAGAATTACTCAAATGCTCCGGTCCTAAACAAAGATAAGAAGAAACTGATTTATTTTAATGAAAAAATTTACTATGAAAACTTGAACTCATTTCAACCGTCCCTGTTAATGTTTTATCGAAAAACCTCCATTGCTTTTTTGATAGAGCTCTCAGACATTGTGGTCTTATCTTCAAGAATTCTCAAGATTATTGATGCCATTGCCATTCAAGCTCAAGGTAACAATCTTAGCCACGATAGATAATTACGTGGTTTACGCTCGTTTATATTAATAAAATTTCTTTCCCAGAATCTCCATGACGCTAAAACAAATGTTCAGTTATTAATTCATTTGTTTATAACTCCAGAATAAAAATAAATTGGAAAATCACTCCAGCGGCCAGTGCTTTCAATTCAGACTTTTATGGATGATATTTTAGGTCAAAATCGATAGCACTAAACTGCCCAAACATTTTTAACTGAAAATTATCGGGTGCTCTGAATCATACAAGTAAATAATTTATATTGATAATTAGTATTTGAAATTGTGCATACTATATCAAAATACATTTGTTAATAATAAACCAATTATTATTGATGATAATTATTAATTTCCCTCGCAAACATCAGCCTGGTAATCATCTACAATAGATATTTATGACATTGAGTCATTCTGCAAAGGACACATTTCATTAGGAAACAATATTAAACATATTCATTTTTATTCTGCTCTAATAATTCATTATATAAAATGAACATCGTATACCGGATGTAATCAGAAAAGTGAGACATGGGTTAATAGCTTTGGAAATCAGTTTTTCAACTGCAAAATGTTTCATTACAACTTTGTGATAAAAAGTTTTATTCAAAAAATGTTTGATATGTGATATATGTTATTCCAGTCAATTGCCAATCTCAGTTTTGAAATTAGTTCAACAAAAAGTGAAAATGAAGTAGTGTACCTCCAGAAGGTACTTTTTCGAAGTGTTCAAACATGCTCATCACATTGGAGTAAAATTATATGAATTTATCTCATTTTGCAAACCAAAGAAAATTATTCTGATAAAGTACTTCAATTTGTTGGAGTATATCGATAGGACAATTGTTTTGATTTCAATTCGCTGTAAACACATATTCAATGAAAGGAAAATATGAATGGATTCAGACTAAAAAATAAAGGATATGTAATATAAAGGAGTCTTCACACATCGCATGGAATTGTTTGTACTTGCGTACTTAACTATTTTGTCGCATACATCCAAATTTAAACGCGCCGAAAATGAATAATTCACCAAAAAAATTGTTTGTTGTATCAGTATTCAATCAAATATTTTTCCATTTTTAATCTGAAATTCCAATACTTCACACTTCCAACTAATCATTCCCTAGTTTTGTTGTAGATCTACCAATTATTTTCCAAAAAACATCGTGCGAAAATAGACGTATAATAACATAAATTTATACTAAATTTTATTGAAGTTAAAATCTGGATAATAGATGAGGGTACCAGATAAATATTATACTCCAACATCTCATTATCTGAATGCTTGTTAATTAACTAAGCTATCTATTTGTGTAATTAGAGTTAAGAACTTGCAAACTTGTAGGAAAATGAAAATACGTTTTTGGTTTTTTATCATTTTCATTAATACTTTCAAAGAAGCAACACGTAGTAGTCATAACTTAATTCTTCCACATAGGAATACTTTTTGGTTATCACTGAACAACACCATTTGCGATTTATAAATTCAGCACTCGTATTTCAGTTAACAATATGAACCAAACTATATTTTGGGATAGTTTCGAGAATATTTATCAAAAACTCTAATTAATAGAAAATTTGGAGCGTAAAGTTCAACCAATAAATATCAAAGTTTAGTTCAAATTTCATTAATTTGAAGACAATGTATGCAAATTTTTCTATCATTATTCAGATTTGATTATCTTAAAAACAATGGCAGAAAAGATTTTCGAGGTATTGTTCTTTCAAACTGTGTGTAAAATTTTGAATTTTCAAATAAATGTGTGAGTGAAAACAAGAAATCGAAAGCCATGCATAATAATTGTAGAAATTCTTCTTACATACCACGTGTTCAAGAAATAATATCTCGTCAACGTGCGTAAACCGGCCTGGTGAACAGGTTGCGTCGTGTGTCGCGTTTGCACTGTCCGCCAAAACTGCCGAGTTGTACCGGTTGTCGATGCGCGAGAACTGGTCGCAACCAGCAACCACAGAGGGTAGGTTACCCTCTCTCGCTTCTCTCCAAACTCTCCTTTCATGATTCTCACTTCTACTCTCCTGGAGAGAGCCTGGCGGACAGCATATCTAGAGGAACCAATCAGAGGAAACGGACTTGTTCCGGATCCCTTTCATTTATTTAGTGAGTATATATACGTTTTGAAAAGCGAACTGTACCCGATTTCGTTTCACCGTTTGGGAGATATTACTTGGTGAATTCGGAATACACAGTGTAGCATGTAGCTCATTTTGAAATCTAACTCATAAACTTAGAGGTGGAAAACTTCAACTGGATTCACTTCTGTACAGGGCTGTCTCAAGACTAGATCTTCTGACCATTTCTAGTATCTTTAATAATCGATAAAAAAGAGAAATAGAACTCCAGAAATAAGATATAGCAGGGAAAAAAATTATATCGGTGAGTGGACTCACAACAAAAGTAAAAATATATAATAGTAGAGTCAGCCTCTTTCTCTTGTGCTCTTTTTCTTCCACTTCCGTTCATTAAATAAAATAGAACATGAAATAAATTTAAATATTAAACAAATATAAATATTTTTTTTTATATATAGCTGCATCAAGCAGGGCACATCGATTAGTAATCGATGGCTAATCGTCTGCTGAATGCAATTCGAAAAGTTCGATGAGAGCTCATCAATTAGTAATCAAACGCCATTTTTTCCATCGCATTTAGAAAGCGATTTGTGTTCACGATTTGTCACATCGGCGGTAAATTTAAAAATCCGGTGCTGTGAAAAACGACTGCGAAGACTCTTTATGAATATAAAAATATTATTTTCAGTGTTTTTGCCAATGAAGAAGAACATTCCAAACTCAGAAATCATAGAACTAAATACAAGTATAATTTCTGATTGTATGCTTTCGATTTTTAATTCCAAGCAGAGGTAAAAAATGATTCAATTATTGAATGATTGATATATAAACAAAATTACCCAAACTAAAACAAAATATGAAAATCGCTATGTCCTGAATTCGGTATAAAAAAATGGATCCAGCAGAACTACTCATAGCACTTCACCGGTGACTAATCAATCGAAAATGATTACTAATCGCATTTAATTCGCTAAATACAGCCGATACAACCTGCAAATTAAATAAGATATTAGGTTTGTACACGTATTTACTGTACGGCATACGAATGCAGTCTATTATTTAACAGAGCGCATGTGCGCATTTCGTATAAACATGTTCATACATACAGATTCAGAGAGTGTCGATATTTATGTGACCACATTAATGCGCCTGCATTGATATGAAGTCACTTCAGTCTCGTAACGGTCGGTTTCTCTATGCACCCCATCTCAAAATCTTCGTTAAGCAGTTTCATTTAAAATGTAATGAGATGAAGAGTAATATCAGTATAACTATATACACTACTCGATAAATTTCTTGAAATATTGTCTCAATTAAACTCAAATACAGCTGTAGAATCATTTTGAGATACAGCGAGAGGCGCACTTAAAATAGTTCCCGAGTTATTGCCTCAAAAACAGCTTAGGATACAATTCTGGTGATACATCTCAGATATACGTCACTCGAAATACAGCCATAGAATAATTTGGAATACAGCGTACGATACAGCTTGGGGTAGTCTCTAATATACAGCATCAAAAAGCTTTCAAGAAACAAGTACATTCTCAGACACAGTTCAGAAATCAGCTTGAAAACAGTATGACGCAGTTGAAAAATTGATTGATCAGTGGCGGCCAGTGCAGAAGGGCTCTAGAGCGCTGCCTTCTCTGTCAAATAAATATCCCGATAATCTAGCTTTACCGAATATTTTCAAAAAAATAATAGAAACTAAACGACTATATTCCTTTGCAATCAATTTATTCAACTTGTGAGCTATATGACTTGAGGATACGCTGAAATGGGCTCTACATATTCCGGCCAAGATCAATAAAGTTGTCGTCATGGGAACTACCGCGACAGAGGTAGTAGAGGAACTTGTGATATGCTTAGTTCGTGGGCTCTGCTTAATCCGCCCTAGCAAACAGTGGTGCGATTTTATCCGTTTTATCACTTTTATTGGACTTTCGCCTGTGCGTCCTTCCAGGTACATAAGTCATGAGTCGCCATCATGCTTGATATATATTCTACCGAATCAAGAGCAGATTCAAATAAATTCAGTAATCAAAACGGGGAATTTCAAAATATAAAGATTAATAGTAATACAACACAATATCTTATTACATCATTAAAATTATAGGTTAACTGATACTATATATATTTACCTCATTATATACCAACATGAAAACTAAAATAATGAAATTTTCTTTGTGTTTTTGTGTTAAATTGTTAATATTATATAAAATTCTCCTATAAAATTCTAATTTCAGTAATGTGTCCATTTCTATCTTAAACCGTCCCAGCTTTCATACTAAACTTGTGTAAACTACAAACCTATTTTGAACACTAATAAAATTTATAGCATTTCTCATTCCCTTTGCTTCAGTATAAATATTTCAAGACAGTTTGAACATCTTATTTTCCAGCGATCTAGTTCATTGGCTTTCACAGTGGTTCATGGGTTTATCTTAGATATCTCATTCTAATAATTCAAGAGTTAGTATTTATCTACATCAAGAGCACAAAAGTACGAAGATCTTATTCATAAAGAAAAAATAAAACTGGTTTAATATTCTCCAAGAATGACAATTCCAAGCGATATTTTATGTGAAGCAATAAAAAAATTCCTATATATCTTCTGATTTTTTGGTGTTCTTTATTATTCCTACTTTCGCCTCACTATAATACATTACACAGAGACGTCGGGAAAAAACTCAAAAATATGTAAAATTATTCCACTTTTCTTATCCTTGTATATACTATAATTGCAAACAACTTTTCTGTTGTCAAATTTCAAGAGAGAAAATATCAATAAGATGTGGAAAACACCTCCTGAATTACAGAGTTCATATCAAAGATTTTAGTTTAATTTAAGTATCAATTTCGTCCTTTACCCATATCTGAGTGTGAGGTACACATATCATGCTGTGTGATTCAGCAGATTAAACTGTGAGTACGGTACTAGCCAATAAATACAGATACCTATGGATAAAAGTGGAGGGTTCACCATAGAGAATTTTTCTTATGCTGAAAACTAATTGCGATGTTTGACTCGATCTGAAATTGAGTCCGGCGCTCGACGGGTTCGCACACTGCACTATCAAATTTCTGTCAACTTTAAGAAATTCTTAATATTTGTATCCAAAATTTAAAAATCAAAAATACGCCAATAGTTATTATACTTTTCATCTCTCTAAGAAGTCACAAGCTATTTTTTGTATATTACCAGGACATGATGGCTCGCCATTGGTACTTTTTGACAAAACTAATTTTTACTTCTCCGACTTATACGTGTATAAGGAAAGTATTGTAATCATGATTTTTTGACTGTTCGAGAAGAATATAGTTGAAAAATAGTCTGTCGATCTGCCAGACCGTCAAGCACGATAACTTGAGAACGCGTACGAATTTTCAACTGAAATTTTATATTCAATTTTTTTAATTCAAAAACTAGGTTTAAGTTTGTAAATGAGCTTTCCTTAGCTAGTGGTAACAACACTTTATCGAAAGAACTTTTTAGTTTCTTGCGTTTATTTTATGAACGGTAGTATTCAACATGAAATATAAAATAACTGAAATTGATCCGTAAATAATGTGGCACAACAATTACCTAAAATCTTTTTTAAAATGATCAGCGGTTCATTTGTTATTGTTAAAATTAAATTATTATAAAATTCGGTAGATTTTTCTGAAGCACAGAAATAATGAGAATTATGTGTCTAGTTTAGTATTAATTCGAAGCTCTCGAGGAGATAAGCTCAGTAAAAATATAAAATTAATAATTTTTTCGATTGTTAATTATTGTAATCAGATTATACTATGTTTGGAGTTTGGATCTGCTAAAGTAAAACTCATGGTTCCTGTAAAATTAAATAGTAATTTCATATAACTGCCATCTGTCACTTTGACAATGACAGCTGTCACTTTGAAATATGCAATTAATTGATACCACACTTCGAATTCATGAAACAGTAATGAAACTGTTCATATAATTCATGCGCAGAGAAGTACTGTGCGGCCACAACAGATTTCTTTAAGAAAATCATGAATGGTAGGGCTGTCCGAACATAACATGATATATCAAGGTCCAGCTTGAAGTTTCTCTTGAGTACAACTACAACTCAGGATACATCTCAAGAGACAGCTTAGAATTCACTCTAAGATAAACTTGAGAAACAGTCTAAAATCAACTCAAAACTTTTCTTCAGTACTGTTGCTCGCAGTTACAACGTCATATTTCTAGTTGCTAGTATTCTATTCCGCAATATTCAATCAAGGTATGGAAATTCTCGACTTTATGTACTAATCATGAGATAAATATATCGATAAACGCAAATGTCAGAAAAATAGCAAAAATTTGCATTATCAGGCTTTTATAAAGAGTCGTGGGACAGTAGGCATCATCATCAATACGTTTTGTTTCACATTTGAAATCGTAGCGCATTAACTTTCGATTCGGTCTTTTGTGCTCATTTCAAAATGAACGATTTTGCGTCCACATCGACCAGTGTACCAACGTCCAGCTTTTGTTATTTTTACATTCCGCTATCCCCCATTTTGTTTTGTTTAGTGCCCGTGTCCACGTCCTGTCGTATAAACCAACACATTCGCACATTTCAGAGGCGTACTCCCGAAAAAGATAATTGAATCATTTCCACTAGTTACAGTTGATTGCTATATTCTATGTTCCTAAGAACTAACTTTGTTGAAGTTGTTCAATTGATTCGAAACAAAAAGCACCAATGAGGGTATTTTTTATCTGATTTAATAAGAGATGTATGACAGACCAGAAAAATAATCCAACTGATAAAAAATAGGTACCCGAATAAAGGAATTTGGCCACAAAAAAATTTATAATAAAGAAATTTGCCACCATCTCCATCAAATAAATTGTCTTAGACAACAATCCCACAATATTTTCCATAATTTCATTATAGAAGCTCTTGAGTATCGTGTCGCATTGATTGCGTGCTTTCTAAATTCGCCTGACTGCTTCATGCGGGGGCTACAATAAATGTAATTCTTAAATTTTTCAAGTTGCAGCTTATGTGTAGAACCAAATATATGCTTCCTGTAAAAAAAACGCTTAACTTTTGAGAGACTCTCATTGAAATATATATTTTTTTTTTATTAATTGATTGTAGAATTGCTCGCTACGCTCGCTCTTTTGAAAAACATTGCAAACTAATACTGCGTACATCTGTAGAACTAAAGTTAAGCCTAAGACAACCGAAAAGGATCTTGCTTTTTAGTAAGCTACTGCGGTAGCAACAACATAAACGGCCTGGGCGTGAAAATCTTCTGATCATCCCTGCGAATAATTTCAAAAAGATTCCTTGAATATCTGTACAGATTTCCTTGAAAATATTTAAAAAACGATTAGATGATGAGATACTTGATGATTACTATTTTCCCTGGAAAATCTTTCAGGAGATTGCAAGCTCCGACACTGGTTACGCACTCAGTCATACTTGCACGAGGACACAATGCGAGGTCCATTGTTTCATAGTTGGCAGAACTGCGGTTCGTTCTTTGGCTAGTGCGACCTGGATAATTTGACCAAATATATATTGTGTAATATTTCATATTCATTTTAATTCAGTGTGTTGGAACCTTTTGGAAAAAAATGTTCATAAATTTCCTTTATCTTCAACTATATTTGCATGTTCAAATGGGGTACAGTGTACAATATACGATTATTTCATACATTTCTCATATTTATAGCTTACAATACTCCAAATAAGATAACTCATTTGGTGCTGAGACGTAATTATGATGTCATCTGATGCAGGCTCAAATATATTATTACACTATTGATTAATTCTGAATTAATTCGGAAAAATATTACCCAATAAATATTTATAAGTGAATATTATATTTACACTGACCAGAAAATACAATAGAATTTCAACAAAAAACATACATGTACATTATTCTGCGCTTATATAAACAAAAACTAAATATTCATTGTAAAGTGTTTAAACAATATGGAGAGAATAGCCAGTCTGAAAATAACAATATCAATTATATTTAATCGGGAATAACAAAGCTTTTTTTCTTGCATAATTATTTATTCTACAATTTCAATAATATATAGTAATATACGAAACACAAACAGTGAAATTTTCTATTCAAGCCCTATTCAAAATATCTTCAGTACAATATTTAGTTCAAATAAATACAAAATATATATTATGCTGAGATACCGCTCGAGATATACCTACTTCAAAATTATAGCAACGAATCTAATAGGTACATGAAACAGCTCAAAATATAACCTGAACTAAAACCACAAAAAAGTCGACATAAATTAAATGTAGAAGATTTCTTGAAATACTGCTCTATATACAATATTAGATATAGTTTGAGATATAATTTGAAATTTAGTCCAAGATACATGCTCAATTGATTCTAAAATTGAGCTACAGATTAATAAATCACTTGAATTACTGCTTGAAAAAGCTAAAATTTAGCTCTAAATATGAAAAATCTACTTCTATAGATTCAAATAAAATCCAAAACATGGCATCAGATTAAGGATGAAATACAGCTCAAGATATAACTGAAGCAATGAAAACACAATATCGAACATGAACAGCTCAAAGAATTTGAGGCACAGCTTGACATATACTCTAAAGATATTTCACAATACGTGTTTAGAATTGAGCTACTGCTTGAGCTACTATTTGACGTTAGACTTGATACATGGCTCTAGATTTTGTTAAAGATACTGCTTCGAAAATCATAGATCCACAATTGACTTGAAAAAAAATACACGCAGTATGAGGTACAGCTAGGTATATAACATGGAATTCAATTTGAAAAGTAGTCTTGTATGAAACTTGATCCATAACAAATTCACTCCTGTAGCTGCATATATAGTCAAAATGAAACTAATATATCCGGAATGAACTACAGCTTAAAATTTAAGTCAAGCAACAAAATCATTATTCCAAACAACATTTTCTTGAAATACAGCTCGAGGTATAAAGTAAGATATAGCTTCAAGTATATCTCAAGAGATATTCTACAATATATTTTAAAAATTGAGATATAGCTTGAAATACTATCTAAAATGCCATTTGTGATATTGCTCGAAATATCACAAATCTGTAGCTTAAGAATACATCTAATACTTACATATATATCCAGTGAAAGATGCTGCTTGGTATACCACCTTACACGCTACTCAAAAAGTGGTTTTAAATTTAGCTTGAAATAAAACAAATCTACTTTTATAACTTCAAATAAAGTCCAAAATATATCTTCACGTTACAGATTAAAACACAACTCAAATGTCAGAACGCAAATTTAAACGTAAGTGTTATTTTGAAACAGAGCTGAATAAATATCATACAACACACCCCAAAAATTGAGATGCAGTTCGAATTAACACATGAGACATGGTTAACATAACCATACATCCCGTTTTGAACGGGACTGTCCCTTTTTTTTGGTACTCCATCTCAGTGTCTCTACGAAAAGCTTCGGGACACAGAATTGTTCCGTTTTCAGTTAAAGGTCAACGGTAGACGATTTTCAATTGAATTTATTGAACTAATAACAAATTTATTTTTTTCACTACTGTATGAATGCGATACAGAACGTTAGAACGTAGCATTTCATTATTTGAATACGAGAAAAGGATGGGTTCCGCTATAGTTTAGGCGTTGAATTCATATAATTTTGACTTCGGTGCATGAAGTAAATTTTTTTATGTATTTTGATCCGCTGAATCTCAGTATCGTATTTCTTCTTTCAAAAACTCGACCATCTAATTATTAATGACAATTGTCCAGAAAATATTTTTTGGGAGATATTACAGGATGTAACAACAAAACAAGCTACCTCAAATAGCTTCTATGTTATTGAAGATACAATAAAATACTATAAAACAATCTTATGCAGGACCAAGGGGAACATCTAATTATTGAAGAAAATATATATTTTAAACAAGTAGTTCTCAAGCTACAACACAAAGTTACATTGTTTCAAATTAAATGCTATATATTTTTTAGGCCCATTCGATGGAGCTTTCTTCTCTGAATTCAACCATGTATTCATTTTATACCCTTGCATGATGAAAATATTGATAAAAATGCGACTGAGATTCAAATGAACTTCATTTTCATAGTTATTTTTCAGGAGGCTATGGAAAACAAAATCTGCTATTTGTCAGTTTAAATTATCTAATGCATAATTCCTATTGTTTCAAATTGCTATAAAGTGTACCCTATATTAGTAACGACAACCGAAAGAAGTTTATAATGCTACTTTTGAATCAGTTTTGAAAATTGAAAAGATTTGAATTATGTTTAAAAAGAGATGAAAATCAGCTAGAGCTTTATTCATGAAGTTATTAACAAATAATTTAATATATTTATGTGGCTCAATATACTACTAAAAAATAACTATGAAAATAAAGTTTATTCAAATTTCAATCGCATTTTTCCGAATATTTTCATCATGTAATAGTATGAAACGAATACATGGTTGAATTCAGAAAAAATTGTTCCATCGAAAGGGACTAAAAAATATATAACATCTTATTTGAAAAAATATAACTTTGTGTTGTAGTTTCAAAACCACTGGTGTAAAAAAATATTTTCTTCCATAATTGGGTGTCCCCCTTGGTCCCACATAAGATTGTCCTGTAGTATTTTATTGTAACTTCAATAACATACAGGTTATTCGAGGTAGTTCGTGTAGCTGTTACACCCTGTATTATTCTTTTTAATATTTTGGGTAGTTTTAAAAGAATTACTGTTATAGAATTGAGCTACGGTTAACAGTTCTGAGCTATGAAGTTTTGAAAATCAAAACCTTGATTTTTATTTGCTCTAATCAATAATCACAGAAGTATTTCTATTAATTGAATTTTTTTGCAGTTTTAACTGCGACATTCTCCTTAATATATTAGTTTTAACCAATCTTCAAAATTTGGAAAGACATGAGTTATTCAAACATTTTTATTTCAATTAAACCTTTTTTCTGACAATACTCCGTTTTCAGTAAAAATAAAAATGATCAGGTTAGACACGGCCCTGGATAAATGAAACTTGAACAACGAAAATACCGATATTAATCTGAACGTTTTCCTGGAAGTCAGCTTGAGATACAATTAAAGATACAGCTTGAAATACACCACTCAAGAAATATCTTATAATAAATTAAAAAAATTAAGATAAGGCTTGAGGTACTACTGAGAACCACTTGAATTACGTCCTTAGATGTGGCTTAAGATATGGTATAAGTTTTTTCTTGAGATGTAGCTAGGATCATAGTTTCAAATAAAATATTAAGTTAGAAATACATTTGGAGATGAAATCTTTTTTTCACATGTTGATCAGCATTTCCGAATTTATCACCAACTCTCAAGAGGCACAAATCTCATGAATTATTGAAGGTTGACCTGTTCTCCCAACACCTACTCGCTGTCTAACTCCGACTGATAAAGATTCATAGCTTTCGCCTCTCCAAGACTCACAAATGGCCATAAAATAGTGATTCAGACTCGGCGTTTTCATACAGCTCACTGCACCAATGATGCGATATCGCCTATCGATATCAAGTCACGCGCCCTTTGATAAATAGCTTTACCTGTAAGCTTTTCATCCTCGCCGAAGCTTTGAGAATCAGATCTTTTGTTGGACTAATTTTTTTGGTGCTGAAATGAGATATAATCTACTTCATTCAATTTTCCTCACTTCTCGGACCTTTTCACAGAAAAATATTTATAAAATATAGGAGCTCAGTTATTTTTGGAGCAAATGATTCCAAAGCGATTCTAGACGCGTTCAACGCAAAGTGCAAAGCGTTAGACAGTACTGTTGAGGGTAATAAGAGGAAGAGTGTAAGTCATGCGTCGTCTATATCGAGCTCTATGTATTTTTTGCACGAAAATCACAGATAACTCAGGTTTATTGTGTCAACGTCAGTCCATTAGAGGTCTGTGTCGTCAATGAACTGTCAACAAGTATTAACGCCAAATTCTCTGTTATTAAACGGTCAAAATTCTCTCACATTCATCCTTTTACGTCATTTAATAAATTCGTTGTACGTATTCAGTCCAACACAAAATAATTTGGTCAGTTAATTATGGATGAGGATATTTCAAATATTAGGTAGAATGTAAATAATTATGAAAGCAACAAACTTTAATAAAATAATTTTAACTATACAACCATAGAAATAATGAGCTAGTTTACACTAACTATTAACAATCATCCAAACAAAACTAATAACAACTAATAAATTATTGTCTTGACACTTTTATTGACAGTTAAACATCGTGTAGAATGAATTGCTTTATAATATTGACATTTATCTCTGCAGGCTTTCAAGATATGTTCACGAAAGAATGTATTATGAATCCCTCCGATTCAGTCCCGAGAAGAATTTTCAGGAAACAATATCTTGCTTTTTAATTGCATGATCCACTTGCCATTTTCTTAAGAATTCAGAAACCGTTGTATGCTGGAAAGTATCAGCTTCATCTAGGGGGGAACGACCCCACCGATCACGAACATTATGGGGTACGTTGCACTGAGTTAGTAAAAAATTTACACATTCCAAATGTCCTTCAGATGCTGCGACATGAAGAGCAGTTCGGCCATCGTAATCCGAAAGAGACATATCCAGGCCCGAAAGAAGATGCCTGGAAAACATTAAACATCAAAAATTAAATTATGCATCAGGTCATATTCAGATAATGCTAGTTCCAAAAATATTTTACCGGATTTATAGTATCATTGAACCGATAAACCCGTTTGACTTACTTAAATAATTTTTGCAAAAATTGTTCCAGCCGATTATGCGATATTGATTTATAATACAGCTGCTTTAATTATTCGTGAGGTCATATAAATTAACACATGTTCAGATCAATTGGGTGATAATGAACAATACACTACTAGCACCAATTGTTCTCTAAACATCTTGAACAAGTCACGCAATATTGTTACGTGTCAATATTTACATTTACAGATCTATTTTAGGATCATACTAACCTTCTTAGAGCAGCTACATCACCACTAGCAGCTGAAAATAGAAGATTTACAACATTCAAGCCTGTCGTTTCGAATTTGTGTCTACGAGGATCTTTTTTATCACTTGCATGCTTCAAATTATCGTAGCGATGGAAGTTGAATTTCTGAACCAGTTCCTGAAGCAGAAAAAAGTATTTATCAATTTTTCAAACTTAGACGTCGAAAATAGCAATCAATGAATCTTTTAGATCACTATTTGGAAAATTTGGCCTCTTCTCAAAACTTCTAAATCATGTGTAACAACTATTTTTACCTGACAAAACTGCACACCTCGACAACTGTTTCCCAAAATATCTAACGGTGGAGACCATGTACAGATTCCCATAACATTGGGGATAACTACAAGCATGCCACCACAAACCCCTGATTTGGCTGGCAAACCCACCTGTAAAACAATTGTTAAACTAATTTATTTTTATGATCAGGTCTTTAAGTAATAAAGTAACTTTACAAATATAGTTGATCACTCGTTGTATTTTGGCAGTATCAATCATAATAAACTAATTAGAAAACTGAGCAGGTCAAGTTTTAGTAATGCAGCCGATGGGACAATGATCAGCGCTCTTTTGGTAATAACTTTTAGAATTAACTTCATGAAAAACTAAATTGATCGATTATAGATGATAATCTTTGTTGCAATTAAGTTTATCAACTTTTCAGTGGATCATGAATAATTACACTTAGTCAAACTGATTCATCCAAGTGATTATTCATTCGCTATTCGCTTTCAAGTTTAAATTCATCTCAAAACATGAGAACTTCAGTTGACTATTAAATTCGCTTATGTTTGGTCCAATTTCAACAAAGCTTCGTAATTTTTTCCTTTCAGATATTCCTAAAAGATTTCTACATCCTTTTTTATCTTCCAATGCTACTTTTTTCGGCAAGGATTCTAATGGTCCTAATCAATTTACTGCGCCACCCAAAAAATATCTTATAATTATCACAACGTCATGCATATTTGCTTTAGACGCTATTTAACAACTAAAACTGTGGACCAGTTCCTAATGAAATATGGAAAGAGACCTGATTTAAATCATATTCAACCATTGTTGATGAACTGTAATCAATGAATAAGATGTTATTCGTGAGAGTGCATCTTCAGAATACAGATTGATTGATTTTTGTATTTCAACAGTGTTGCTAAAAATTGGCTCATCAGGAAGACAATCGGATAATTCCGACATTGTTACTTACCTTAAAAGCAAATTGACCGGAGTAATCATACATCCCACAACTATGCATTAGTGAGAGAACATCTCTTACAACTCCAGATTTGAAAACTTTTTCTTCAGTCAAAGGACAGATACCTCCGTTTGCTAAAGTAGAAGCCATAACTGCCATAATCTCACAGTTTGCTTCCATAGAACAGCATTGAAAATAAAAATCCATGCATTCTTTGAAGTTAGACCTCTCTGGATAACATTTATGCTCCTTCATAAAAAAACCCAATGCATAATTCCGGTCAGCAGCTTCCCTTTCGGAGAGGAAAATGGCATTGTTGAAACCTAAGTCTTCTGCTCCTGCCAACCTCTGGAAAAATTGTTCACTTAGAGTATCCTCAGAACAGTTATAATTTATTTTGAATATACCTCAAAATAGTTCATTGTAAAGTCGAATTTTTCCGCTAAGGTGAGTTCGGGTTGTACCAAAGTTCTTAGTAAAGAACAAACTAAAATTGCTCCAGCGTTTATCATAGGATTGTGAGGTTTTTCTGTAATATATCAAAATATATATGTCAAAGAGAGTACGTTGCAATTTAAGCACTCAACGAATAACGAATTATATCAAGTTGTACTAGTGCAGAAGTTCTGAAATATAATTTTAAATGTAATTTTTGACCAAATACTCAGAAGTGTTTCCTCCCCTACTTTATATTCGTGTTACTAGGGGGACATGTTTCAGAGTCTGAAGTATTGATCACAAACATTTCCTCAGTATTTGCAATAATACAAAACTAGAAAATTATAGAAATACTTACTATTATAATCTAGAACTAATTCGTTGAAATTTCGGCCACTAGGCTCTTGCCCAACATATTTATGCACAGTTTCTTGTCCTAATTCTTCCAACGCAATGGCATACGTCAAAGGTTTACTACAAGATTGCAAGGTGAAAGGTTCGTTCACATCCCCAACTGAAAATCTTTGGCCATCAATCGTACACAAACTAACACCCCAAAAATCGGGATTCACCTTTGCTAATTGAGGAATATAACTTGCCACCTATAATAAATAGAATTATTATCTATTAAAAGTCAAAATTTCGGGCTTTACTTTTCCATTAGTGTTAGATTTACACTTCCAGTAAATCTCTTCGATGTCTTTGCTGAATCCGGGAAAATCTGGTATTACGAACTGATGCCGAAATGCGCTCGATATTAGGTTGATGTCTGGTTGAATCACCCTACAAAAGACCATTGTGATATGAATAATCTGTTATTTGGTACTTCTGCTAGATATTCAGTTCATTGTACAGAATATTTATATTTTCCACTAATTTCACCAGTGCCGGATCAAACGGCTCCGGAGGCCCGCGACTTATAAGGTTTTTCAAACATTTTATAAATTCTCAACATCTCAGGGACCCGATGGGTCTCAATCCGGAGTTGGTGCAAACTCATAGAGAACGTATTAGGAGTAATATACTGAGGACTAAATGAAGTTTGATTTCATCTTCACACAATGGAGTCTTTCGAAAAAAAACTTGCATTTATTTCCTATTGTACAAAAAAACTGTGAAAACGTACAATTTTTCATCTATAATTTTGATAAAAACTACTCGCGGTATTCAAAGTGACGTCACAGCTGTGGAGCTATGTATGGTCACTACAAGCAAATATGAATATATATTTTATAAATATGGTATATTTATTCTAATGATTGAATTCATTTTAAAATACATTTGTATGTTGTAATAGGGTGCCCAAAGAAATTATTCAATTTTATCTCATCAAATGGAAGTAGCAATTCAAAAAATTTCAAACAGTGAGTGTTGACCAAGGGAGGATGTAGAAACAATATACTGTAGACAGAATGACGTCCATGGTTTTCTTCACACAATTATAGTCTTCAAAACTCAGAATCACAATAGATATATCAATCATGTATGTCCTCTTGAGATAAATTATCAATTCCTTACTAAACCAGCGATTCAACAAAGTTAAACTATGAGTACTGTCTGCGGGAGAATGAAGAAATAATATAATGAAGACAGAATAACGTCTTCATTTTCCTTCACCAGATTCACAATGAGCCCATCTGTCCTTCCGCAATGGTAAAAAAATTAGACTGTTAATGCTAGCCAGTTCCGACATATCTATTAGGTACTTTAGGCACATGCTTTAGGTTTCTTGGCTTCAGGCATTGCCCACTTTGGTATTTTCTCAAGCACTTAATATATTCTTACCACTTTTGTGCCTAGAAGACCCAATGGATCTCAATCTGGAACTGTATTTTACATAATCACAGTATAATATAGATGCAATTATAATGATAATCACACATTACAACATGAATTAGATCAGGTACCTATCATATTTTGAAACTTAAAGTGATGATTATATAAATTAGTTTATTGACTGGACAATGTAATGTTAATTATTTTGTATGATTTCAGTCATCGAAAACTATTCTGCATGTAAAATGAAATCAATTTCACAAGCTTTTTTGAAACTTCTATTCTATAAGAATAAACAATGATATTATTGAAAAATTCGACCGGCTTTGCCATGGCTATGAGTAATAATGCTTTTTCTCTTTGTTTCAGGTGTGACTTACTGTCTAAAAGTCTCCAAATCAAGTTTGAGGGACTCCAGCGAAACGCCCTCAGCATTACGTTGTTTGTGGACATGTCTTATATTGTGCATTAATTCATTCAATCTGGGATCATTCTTACTACGCAGACCAGTATTTCGCAAAGCCTGCAAACAAATCTAGTTATTTCCAAATGAAAATGGCTTTCCTGCAGGGGATACTTCACCGCTAAGAATTTCCCAACAGGTAATTTGTTCGTTTCTTGATTTTTAAACATGTCAAATAGTACATCTTCGGTTCTTTTCGGTTCCTGGCCTTCACATCTACGCACGAAGAACACACACTATACTTTTATTTGTTTTTCGATCCAGTCGGTTTTGCGTGTGCAGAGATTTAATACTCACAGTGGAATATGATTGATGTTGTGGATAAATGAGTAATCCCTTCTAAATAGTTAAAATTAATGAAGAAATAATGCACAAAAAGTGAGCTTTATATGTTACCTGTAACGTTTATGGAATTGTCTTCTTCGTTCGCGATTAGACCTCTGGAATACAATTAATTAAAATTCAAATGAAAAAGATTTAGGAATAGTCAAGTATCATCCAGAATAAGATCTATGGGTTTTTATATACCAATTACAAATTTTTCTGGTTTCTATAAAAGATTAATAATTTTTTTTGTGAAATATTGACATATTTTCCATAGGAAATTTGGGATTTACTTGTGAAGCCACAAGATTAAGAGCTTTTACCATCCATTGTAGGTATAGTTTCTAAAGATGATATTCATAATCACCCGTCGGCAAATCACCTTTGAGCGAACGATGCGTTTCTATGTACAATGCGTGATTTTGACCAATCACTGTTTGGTCTCCTCAAAAACAAGTTGTTCGCTGACGGGCGCTTATCCATCATGCGGAGTTTAACACTGACATATTAAATTAGGCTCAAAAATTTGATTTAAAGATACAAGAGTATAGTTACCAGCTAAATTCAATTTCTACTGGCTCTAAGTACACTTCATATTGAATACCATAAAATTAATTGAACTGTAACTGTAATTAATTATGAATAAATATTTCCAAATAAGCTAGTGAATTTATCATGATCTAGAGCAAATATTTTTCATTGAAATCATCTGACAATACTTCCCAAACAGAATAATTAGCATATTAGTTATCAATATTAATGGATATGCTGTACAATGTTAAATATAACTTACATTTCTCTGACTATTATGAATAATATGATAATTCTTGAATGTGTTTTCTTTAAAGAATCCATTTATCGCAGTAAGCAGTCCATTGTCCTGATGATTGATTCTAGTAACTGAATTTGAAAATAAGCGACGCATTTTGCTTAATTTTTATGTAGCACTAATACATCACAATCAAAGACTTGTGGGTACGTCCAACCTGAAATACGCAACACCGCGACTAGCGATCTATAAACGTTCACGCGCCGTTTTAAACGATTGAGCATGCGCCCGCGCATACATCTTCCACAACATCACAACAATTATTTGTCCAATATGTATTTAATTTTGCAATAATTTCGTGCAAATTGAATTATATTGACGTATGTTGTTTTCAAATATCACATTTCAATCTTCAATTCTATTAACATATCTTCACTAACTCATTTTGTTTCAATTTTCTCTATTATTTCTGATCATTCTATTGTTTAAATCGCTCAAGTCGAATCTTTAGATTATAAAATTATAGCAGTCATGCTGATAAAATTTAAAAAGAAAACAAGCTTATAGAGAAATATGCGAATTTAGAATTGAAAAAAAACTCGAAAAAAAATCCTTTCTTCATTTTGAATAATTTTATTGCTCACACCTATAAAGTCGAGTTTTTATATGATGAATCCATAACTTTTATGTTAGTATCCATTTCAACTTGAACTCCATCCCTCAAAGCCGTCTTCTCAAATATCTCAATCGTGATGAGATATTTCGAATCTGTCAACAGATTTAAATTCTATGTACGAATTCGAAAGTGTGCGGATGTAAATTAATTTTTTAAGGGGTAATTCAGGGTCAAAAAAAGAACTTTGTCCAAAAATTCAAACTTCAGACCGCGATATATCGCTTATTTGAAGACTTTCGCAAGAATTAGAAAAAATCCAATAGCCCTCCATATTAACCATATGATACCAATATATATAGCACATAATAGTATAGGCTCCATGGCCATAGAATGCCATTTAAAAATTCACATTTCTTATGCTGTTTTGGAACACTACAAAAGCATTTTTTTTTTGCTTGAAAAAATATCAAGACTTTATTTTAAGATTTTCTGGAAGCAAAAAAAAAATTTTTACGCTTTTTATTCCCTCAAGTCAACCTGATGGATGAAGTGTGAGTGAAGTGAACGGTCGTGTCAAGAGAGCGGCGATAAATTTCTCTATTTTAAAGGGTATTATCACGTTAATCGAGACCGAATGTTAATCCAGTGCAGTGAAAAAAGTGAATTAAGTCATAGTGGCAAAATAGTGGAAGAATTCAAAGGAATAAGCTGTAAATAAGCAAAATTCTACTTACAAGGTCAAGCAACTGAGAAGAGACAGTAATTAAATTTAGTGCGAGTGTCAACACAGGTGAGGATATCGTTGAGACGTACATAGGCGGAGGTGGAAACAACAAGAAAGGGGCAATACGGAAGCAATAAGGTACCAATTTAAGATATTTTCTGTTTAAGTAGAAATAACACTAACTTAAAGATGGAGGAAATAATGAAAAAATTAACTGAAATGGACCGGAAGTTAGATAAACTTGACAGTCTAGAAATGAAACTGGAACAAAATTTAAAAGCAAGCGCAGAGCTAACTAAAGAAAACCAAAAACTGAAGGAGCAAATATTTGAACAAGAAGAAAGAATCGAGTTACTGGAGCGAGAATTAAAGAAAAGAAGCATAGTTATATACGGCATAAATGAAGAAGAAAACGAAACGGAAGAAATGCTCCTGAGTAAAATAAAGTGTTTAACTCAATCCATAGGAATTAAGCTGAATGAAAGCCAAGACATAACAGAAATAAAACGAATAGGAAAAATAACAGAGGGAAAAACTAGACCAGTGCAGATAGAGTTACTAAAAATAAATAAAAGGAATGAAATTCTAAAAGCAAAGAAAGTACTGAAAACCGCCCACAAATACATATGGATTGAAGAAGCGTATCCTAGAAAAGTCGTAGAACAAAGAAGAGAACTAATTACAAAAATGAAACAAGAAAGAGGAAAAGGGAAAAAGGCGTTCCTGAATTATAATAAATTAATAATAGATGGACAGGTGTATACAACAGTAGGTGACACATCGGCACCAAAATCTACAATCACCCCGATCGTGCCCAAATCCCGAATGTATACAAGAACATTTAGCCAAAGATCCCCAGATGAAGGAGATGAGGCAAATAATGAGAAAATGCGAGCATTATCATACAATAAAAGCTCAAAAAACTAAGAAGAACTATAGGGAGTACAACTACGACGACAACAGCAATGGTAAAGGATATGATCAGGTCGAATAATACGGGTAATATTAAGGAATATAAAAAGTCAAATGATAGAAACAAAAAAGCAATAAGATTAGGAACATGGAACATCCAGAGTTTGAAGGACAAAGAAAAAGAATTAATAAGCGAATTTCAAAAATCAAATATAAAACTATTAGGATTAACAGAAACAAAAATAAAAGGTAAAGGAACGAAAATAATAAATGAGCATCTTTTGATCTATAGTGGAGTGGAACTTGAAGAAAGAGCGAGGGAAGGAGTGGCGTGGTTAATACACAAAGACTGGAGAGAGAAAGTAACAAATTGGGAATGTATCGATTCAAGAATACTAATAATAGATATAAAAATAAACGAACGAGACAAATTAGCATGCATAGTGACATACAGCCCAAGTGAAGACGAGACAGTAGGAAAAATAGACGACTACTACTACAAACTACAAATGATCATAGAAAGTACTAAGCAAGAGATACTATTAGTCGGCGACTTAAATGCTAGAGTGGGCAATGACGTAACTAGATATTCACCTACCATAGGTAGATTTGGAGAAGAAAAGAAAACAAGAAATGGAAGGAAACTATTAGAACTATGTATGGAAAATGAAATGATTATTACAAACACAAAATTTCAACACAAAGATTTGCACAAATTCACAAGAATTATGACTAGCAGAAACGAAAAGTCAATAATCGATTACATAATTGTGACAAAAACCCTCTGGAAAAGAATTAAGGATACGAGAGTAAGAAGAGGATTCGAAATAGGCAGCGACCACTACCTAGTAGAAACTAAGCTAACGATAGAAGAAAGAAATGATACAATCAAAGAAAAGCAGGAAGCACCATATAGAAAAATTAAATCCTACAAACTTAGAGAACAAAAAACACAAGAAGAATACAAGGAAAAAATAGAGCATAAACTGCAACAGTATGTGAACAAAGCAAAAGAATTAAACATAAAGGAACTGTGGGAAATATTCAAAAACAACCTAATAGAAGCAGCAACGGAAACATGCGGCACAATAAAATTTAATAGTAAAAGAAAACAAACTGTATGGTGGACGGAAGAGGTAGAACAAGCAATTAAGGAGAAGAAAGAGGCTTGGAAAAGACATCTAAACAAACAGACAACAGAATCATATGAACAGTACAAATTGTACAGGAAGAAAGCAATGGATATTATCATCAGAAGCAAGAAACAAACTTGGGAGGAATTTGGGCAGAGAATGGAAGAAAATTTTAAGGGAAACCAGAAACTTTTCTACAGAGTTCTTAAAAATACTAGGAGGAAAAACAACAACGAATCACATTACATCAGAAACAAAACAGGCCAACTATTAACTAAAGAAAAAGAAATAATGCAAAGGTGGCGAGAATACTTTGAAGAATTGTTAGGAAATAATGACGCGGGAAGTAATAAACAAGAAAAGAAAAACCTAGGAAACCAACAGAGCGAAGAAAGCGCAAACGAACAAATAACAATGGAAGAATTGGAAAAAGCAATGAAAAAGCTCAAACTAGGGAAAGCACCTGGACACGACGGAATAACAACGGAAATGCTGAGATACATGGGCGACACGGGGAACATAATTCTATTAGATCTTTTGAGGAAAATCCAAGAAGAAAATGAAACTCCAGAGGAATGGAAAATAGCAATAATTTTACCGTTATTCAAAAAAGGTGACGCGAAAGAATGCGGAAATTACAGAGGCATATCCCTACTAAGTGCTCCTAGCAAAATTTATGAAAGTATACTAACAGAAAGACTGAAGAAAGAAATAGAACCAGATATGGAGGAAGCCCAAAATGGGTTCAGAATAGGAAGAGGAACTACTGATGCCACACATATAATCAAACAACTAATAGAGAGAACAATAGAAAATAATGAAACAATATTTCTTTGCTTCATCGACATATCTAAAGCATTTGATTCTATAGAAAGAGAAGATGTATGGGAAGCACTAAACAAAAAGAAAGTTAATAAAATATTAATAAGAAACATAAAAAGTCTCTACAGTAGTACACTCAACTACGTTCGCACAAAAAATAAAGCCTCAGAAATCTTCAGAACAACCATAGGAGTCCGACAAGGGGGAACACTAAGTCCATATCTATTTAATATAGTAATGGATGAGATAATTAAGAAATGCGAAATCGAAACCAAAACAAAACAAACAATATGGGGATACTATAACTTGGAAAAAGTTGCATTGAACCAATTAGCATTTGCAGACGACATTGTCATTTTGGCAAAATCAGAAGAAGACCTAAATATCAAGATACAGATATGGAATAAAGAACTAAAAGAAAGAAATCTAGATATAAATATCAATAAGACTAATACAATGACAATATCAAGAAATCCACAGAAAGTCAATATAAGAATAGAACAAAAGGAAATCACGCAAGTAAAAGAGTTCAAATATCTAGGAGCCATTATAACTGAGGATGGAAAAATAGATGCAGAACTAGAAGATAGGATTAAAAACACAACAAAACTATACTTCGCCTTGAATAAACAAACATTCAACAAAAAAGAACTGTCATCAAGAACAAAAATTAGAATATACAACTCACTGTTCGTGCCGACCCTGACATATAACTCAGAAACATGGGCACTGTCGAAAAAACAAAAAGGAAGACTCCAGGCGGCCGAGATGAAAATATTAAGAAAAATAGCAGGTGTGAAATTGACAGATAAAGTACGAAGTGAAAAAATAAGGAAACAATTAGGAGTGAAGTCAGTGGAACAGAAAATAAGAGAAAACTCACTACGTTGGTTTGGACACCTCAATAGAATGCCAATAAATAGATTGGCAAAGAAAATATGGAAAATGGGACGACTAAAGAAGAAAGGTAGAGGCAGACCAAGACGAAAATGGAATGATGAAATTGGTAGCCACATTAAGAAGATGGGACTAGAATGGTCAGAAGCGAATCAACTATCTCGAGACAGAAAGAAGTGGAGAAACAAAATAGTAGAATAAAAATTCAAAACTCGACACTGGCAGAAGCTGGTAGCAGAGTACCGGATTAAGTAAGTAAGTAAGTAAGTCAACCCTTCAAGTCCGCATCTGGAATCTGAACTCGAATAGAGGCTCTAGTTTGTCATTCTCATCCAAATAATGATAAATCGCTAAAAGAGTTAATTTGCAAATATCTTCATCAGTAACCACAATTCCAGATTTTCAGAGTCACTGGTTTGAGAGATAATCAACTTTTTGTCTTCGAGAACAAATAAATTTTCGTATTGTCAGGATCTATTTATCAATAAATCATCAACAGAGATAGTTGAAAATCTTTCCTTCTGTCTTATGCACATATCACTTTATTCAACCAATAACCATGCTTCCAGACTTCCAGAGCCACTGGTTTGAAGAATAATCAATGTTTTGTCCTCCGAGAACATAAAAATTCAGTATCTTCTGGATCTGATGATCCATAAGTCATCATTAGAGAGAGTTAGAAAAAAATAACTATGTTTTATTGGGTATAAGTTCTGTAAATTTATTAGAAACACAACGTTTCAACAGCAAAGTGCTGCCTTTTTCAAGTGAAAATAAATATAAATATAAATAAACAAAATTGTCAAGTCTTGACATATTCTTCATGAAAGCAATTTATGTCTTATTTAATTAAAAATATGAATATTATTAATTTATTAGGATTCAATTGAAAAATATGAATACTGAGTTTTAAATGGGGTGAGTCAGTCCTTTCCAATGACCCTAGTGCCTAGGCCCTACGACCCTATCAAATCAATTAAGGAATAATTTTGTGGTAGTTATTCTGCATATACGTACATTCATCCTGAGTACGTACACTCAATTTGAGTTTTGTGGAACTCCTGGTATGCGCAAAAAAAAATTATTCTGAGCAGTGTAATGTAATAAATTATTTACTGTCATTTTTACAATATTTGATACTCAAATTTATAGCTCGTGCACCAATTACAATTAAAGGCTGCCAATTATTTTGCATGTACCTACATCCATTCTGAATACATGCTCACATTTTGAGTTTTCTACAACTCCTGGTATACCCAAAAAAAATAGTTTGTTCTGAGTACGTACCCACAATTTGGATTCTCTAGAACACTTGGTATACGAACAAAAAATTTGTTTGTTCCGAGCAGTGAAATGTATTGAATTATTAACTGTTTTTTAGATTTTCAATTCTTAAATTTATAGCACCAATTACAATTTATGACTGCCAATTATTCTACATATATGTGCATCCATTCTAAGTATGTACCTACAAATAAAGTTTTCTACAACCCCCGGTATATGCAAAAAAAAATTATTTATTTTAAGCTATGCAATATAATAAATTATTAACTGTCTTTGAGATATTTCATCCTTAAATTTATGGTTCGTGTACCAATTATGATTAGGGACTGCATAAATCTACACCCCTTGAGCAGTTTTAAAATATTATCAAATACTTTGGGGTTTAACTGCCTTTTTTAAATCAAAAAATAGACGTTTAAATAAATTAAAATAATATATCAACAAATAATCACAAAAAATTAAACAATATTCTTGCAAAATTGCAATTTGCATTCAAAATGCACTTTGAATTCATTTTTATTAATATTTATCGAATATTTTTATTCTTCAAATATACAAAATTCAAATTCATTCTTCAATTTTAAATAAATTTCAAATTAAATTAAAGTTTTACATTGCATAATCTTGTTTGGTTTGGTTTTGTACGGGCTTGGCATGCAACTGTATAAGCGCTACGAGGTATCTTTTGATATTGTGTATTCTTTCTAACGCATTGCGCGCTATGGACAGGTGAACGTAGTTCGGAGATTCAAAATAAATTGAGTTGGAGATCGTTGCGTTCTGCTATTCTTTGTCACATTCTTTGTTGCGCGTTTGAATAGAACAGAAGTGCGTTGCTCTGTTTTCGCGAAATACGTTGAAAATAAATATATTTTAAAAGTGTTTCATTATATTTGGGGTTGTGAATTTTGCTTATTAACGTAGAGATCAAAATTTTGTGTATTTAAATATGTAAATTGGGGTGAATTTGTTCCGCATTGCGTGTCCGTTAGGGGCACGTATTTGCGATGTTAGTCTTTGCTTTTATTATGTAATAAATAAATAAAATGTCTTGGTTCTTTTGCAAAGGCCTGTAATGAAAGGTCCAACGTGGGAATCGGTGCACACGTAGGTACCGCTACGAGAGGCACCCCCCCTGGTGAACACCACCGCGTGGATTTGCAATGAGTTCTAGGGCGAACGAGCGAATTAACTGGGGAGTAACGGCATACTCTCGATATGTACCTATCGGAAGTCGGAAAATATGGTAATTGGCGGGGGTCCTTGATTAAGTTCAAGAAACAACATTAGCTGAGACCGATACTTAAGGTTACCATATCGCGTAATTAGGCGGTATCGCGGGCCTCGGAATATGCATTGGCCACGTATTTAAACAACGTATTTTTTTTTTGCAAACGACGAGCACACCGGTGCTTGGGTGTCTGAGCGCTCAGGCACTCATTGGGGTAGTAAAGTAGAGTCAATATCAGTAGCATAATATATTGAGCACTTTTAAAATAACTTCGGGAAATAATAAAGCAACAATCACTCGTCGTGTAGCTCTTCGAACACTAACCAAAACACACAACACGATTGAATGTTGAACGAATGTTGAATGTATGCAACTAATCAAAAAAAGTTCCCTTTCAGCTTCTTCAATTCATCATTACCACCTCCAACAAATTAACAAAAGGACGTAAGTTGACTAATAAACTTTGCTTTTCAGGTTCTAATTATTTTTTTTTCAGTCATTTTGTATTGCTTTTTTTTAAATTTCTAATCAATTTGTATTTTTTCAGATCGTTTGCAGAGGATGAGCCCAGCTGATGAGGTGGACATCGAGGGATTGGACATCGAGGGAATGGACATCGTGGGAGGAGCTGAGGATGAGCCCAGCAGCCAAAATCAACTCTCAATATTTGTTCTGTTGAATGTGATTCACCAAAATTTGTTTTAAGTTTCTGTTTCAGGTCGCCGGCCGTGGATCATCATAACATCATCGCATCATCAACCAGGTAACATAATATTGCTCATTGTATAACTGTTTTTGAAAAAATTTGTCTAATAACCCAATTTTTAGCTTCATGTGAAAGCAGCCTGCAGTTCCAGCAGTTACCAGATTCCAGCAGTTACCAGATTCCAGAGATCTTCGGAAATGTTCAAGAAAGTCCACTGAGTGTATTTTGTCCGCTGTTTGCAAAGCTCAAGTAAGATTCTAATTACTGTAGATTCATATTATTTTCAAACATTCCCCAATTATTTAGATTTGATTGTAATATTTTATTATCTGTTATAGATACAGCAGCGAAGAGCCGCTCCTCTGTCTAGGTTTTGCTGGGGTTTCCCTAGACGCTAAGGGAGAATTCTCGAAGGAAGTTTCGTCTCTTTCCCCTTAGTCATTGCCAGGAGACGAAACAAGGCTAAAACATTCATCTTGTTCCTGCCACTTGCCGCTTCCAGGTTCCAGAGAACTTCGGAAAAGATGCTCAAGAAAATTGGTTCGCATCTGCTCTGCTGCTTGCATAGCTCAAGTAAGTATCTTAATCATTTGACTTTATAATAATTTTTACAATTAAATAATTATATAAATTTTATTCTAATTTTTATTTTTTGTTACAGTTGCAACAGCGAAGAAACTGCTTACAGAAGGCGAAATAATGGTTGAAAATTCATCTTGTTCCTGTAATTCCTTCGAACACTTCGAAATAAAATCTTTACCAAACAAACTATTGTTTTATTTATTATAATAATATATTAAATTTCTTTTTTTCAGTGGTAAATGAAAAATAAAGTAATAACTAAACTTTAAGAAATAAATATGAAAAAAATAATAAATATCATATTATATTGTAATAATAAATAATACTGTAATCTAGTGCATAATTGTATCAATTTATTCATTAATAAAAAATGTATGTTGAAAAATATTCGCTTTTCATTTCTCTCAAGAATCTAGTTCCAAAATTTACCACCAGGTAGCAGCATCTGTCAAGAAAGGGTTTAAATTCAAACACACGTATGTAGTTCTCAAAGCTGCCGCACTGAGGCAGCATCTGTCAATAACACTAATTAGCCAGAAACTAGTGGGTTGGAGGACAATTTTTTTTGTAAAAGTTACATAACTTTCAGCACCCTACAAGATTTATGGAAAGAGTTTTTCGCAAAGCTTATTGTTCCCAAAAGACAATATGCTACTACCCTTAATTCAAGGGCTGGAAGAAAATTCTATCCACCTTTTCGATAGTACTTTCCAAGCTGCGTACGATGATGTAATTAAAATTGCCCCAAGGGCTATAGTTCACGAGTAAATCAAGAAAAACACTTATTGGAAACCCTTGAATTTGCTCTTCAAGATCCTGTTATCTTAATACAGATTCTCGATTTTTCAACCATAAAATTCATCGCTTCGAAAATTTTGCGGCTTCGAAAATCCAAAATTTGTATTAAGGTAGCAGCATTTGGAAGAGTAGACTCAAAAATTCGAGAGATCAATTAGCGATTATCTCGAGAACCAGAGGGTTTTTGGACAAATATTTCAAATAAAAGTTACATAACTTTTAACGCCCTACAAGATCTATATGAAAAAATTTTCTCTAGGGCTTATAGTTTTCGAGAAATGATATGCTACTACCCTTAATTCAAGGGCTGGAAGAAAATTCTATCCATCTTTTTGATAGCCCTTTTAAAGCTGCGTACGATGATGTAATTAAAATTGTCTTAAGGGCTATAGTTCACGAGTTAATCAAGAAAAACACTTATTAAAAATCCTTGAATTCACTCTTCAAGATCCTGTTATCTTAATACAGATTCTCAATTTTTTAGCCATAAAATTTATCGCTTCGAAAATTTTGTGCCTTCGAAAGTCCAAAATTTGTATTAAGATAGCAGCATTTGGAAGAGTAAACTCAAAAATTCGAGAGATTAATTAGTGATTATCTCAAGAACCAGAGGGTTTTTGGACAAATGTTTCAAATAAAAGTTACATAACTTTTAGCGCCCTACAAGATATGTATGAAAGAATTTTCTCTAGGGCTTATAGTTTTCGAGAAACGATATGCTACTATCCTTAATTTAAGGGCTGGAAGAAAATTCTATTTACCTTTTCGATAGCCTTTCTAAAGCTGCGTACAATGATGTAATTGAAATTTCCCTAAGGGCTATAGTTCACGAGTAAATCAAGAAAAACACTTCTTAAAAACCCTTTAATTTTCTCTTCAAGATCATACTACCCGGATACAAATTCTGGATTTTTTCGGAAATTTTGTTGCTTCAAAAATCCAAAATTTGTATTAAGGTAGCAGCATTTGGAAGAGTGAACTCAAAAATTCGAGACATTAATTAGCGATTATCTCGTGAGCCAGAGGGTTTTGGGACAAATGTTTTAAATAAAAGTTACGTAACTTTCAACGCCCGACATGATATCTATAAAAGAATTTTCTCTAGGGCCTATAGTTTTCGAGAAACGATATGCTACTACCCTTAATTCAAGGGCTGAAAGAAAATTCTATTTGCCTTTTTCATAGCCCTTTTAAAGCTGCGTACGGTGATGTAATTGAAATTGCCCTAAGGGCTGTAGTTCACGAGTAAATCAAGAAAAACACTTATTAAAAACCTTCGAATTTACTCTTCTAGATCCTATTACCCGGATACAAAATTTGGATTTTTAAAGCACACAAAATTCATCACGAAGCAATATTTTCCAACATGGAAGAGATGATTGCTAATTGATGTTATTGACAGGTGCTGCCCTCTGATGGCAACTTTCTGAACTATATACATGTAATTAAATAATTTATTGATTTTATTCCCTTTAACTAATTTTTTTCGTCATGGAAGTAAATAAAAGTCATTGTTTATATTATTCAATTTATTATATTTTTTTTTCAATTATAAAATTCATTCTAATTAATACTACAATATTATCTATTATTACAGTATAATATAATACAGTTTGTGCATAAATACAATCCCTATTGGTGCACGAACTATAAATATGAGAAATAAATTACATAAATAGTAAATTACAAATTTAGAGCACCAATTCAAGATTAAATAATCATTTCTGAGTGAACTAGAGGTACTAGAACATTTAAATTATTGTGAGTACGTACTCAAGAGGTATATAAGTTTATGCAAAAATGATATAAACTACTAATTGTTATTGGTGTACGAGCTACAGGCTAAAAAATTTAATATTTCAAAAGCTAGTTACAAACTTATTATTTCAGAGTAAACCAGAGGTTTTACAACATTCAAATTATGAGTACGTACTTAAGAGGGATACAGGCCTATGCAGAAATAATACAAACTACTGATTATTATTGGTGTACGAGCTACAGGCTCAATAATTGAATATCTCAAAAGCTAGTTACAAATATTATTTCTGAGTAAACCATGTTCTAAAACATTCAAACTGTAGATACGTACTTAGTAGGGATGTATGTTAATGAAAGAATAATATCAACTACCAATCGTAATAGGTGTGCGAGTTACAGGCTTCAAAATTGAATATTTCAAAAGCTAGTAACAAACTTATCATTTCTGAGTGAACCAGAGGCTCCAAAATATACAAATTATGAGTACGTACTCAAGAGAGAAATTATATAAACTTCTACTTGTTATTGATGTTCGAGCCACAGGCTCAAGAATTGAATATTTTAAAAGCTAATTACAAACTTATTATTTCTGAGTGAACCAGAGGCTCTACAACATTCAAATTATTAGTACATACTCAACAGGGATCTACGCAGAAATAATATAAACTACTAATTGTTATTGGTGTACGAGCTACAGGCTGAGTAATAGAATATTTCAAAAACTAGTTACAAATATATTTCTGAGTAAGCCAGAGGTTCTACAACATTCTAATTTTAGGTACGTACTTAGAAGGAATGTATGTTTAAGTAAAAATGATATCAACTACCAATTGTAATTGGCGTACGAGCTACAGGCTTAAGAATTAAATATTTTAAAAGCTAGTTACAAACTTATAATTTCTGTGAATCAGAGGTTCAATAACATTCAAATTATGAGTACGTACTTAAGAAGGATATAGGCTTATGTAGAAATTATGTAAGCTACTACTTGTTATTGGTGTTCGAGCTACAGGCTCAAAAATTGAATATTTTAAAAGCTAATTACAAACTTATTTTTTCTGAGAGAGCCAGAGGTTCTACAACATTCAAATTATTGGTAAAAACTCAACAGGGATATAAGATTTATGCAGAAATAATATAAACTACTAATTGTAATTTGAGTAAGAGTTACAGGCTTGCGGATTGAATATTTCAAGAGCTAGTTACAAACATTATTTCCGAGTAAATCAGAGGTTCTAAGACATTAACATTGTAGGTACGTACTAAGAAGGAATGAATGATTATGCAAGAATGATATCAACTACCATTTGTTATTGGTGTATGAGCTACAGACTTCAGAATTGAATATTTTAATAGCTAATTACGAAATTATTATTTCTAAGTAAACCAGAAGTTCTAGAACAAATTGTGAGTAAGTACTCGAATATTTGAATAGAACAAGACATTTTAGGGAGCTCGTGAAACTAAAAATTAGGGTTTTTTGAAACTAGTATCCTAATATACTATTGAAACTAGCTATTTTCTAGATTACTGTGTTATATTATATATTAATCTATAAACTATTTATATTGCAAAGTTGCTCAGAGAAATGCTGTAATATATTATACTACTGATTCTAATTTTTTATCCCACAAGCAGCCGATTGTGCTCGTTTTAGCAAAAAACAAAAATGACTCTAATTAATTCGTGGTCTGTCTAGCCGAGACCCGGATGGTCGCATAATTACACGAGTACGGTTGCCGACTAAGCGTCATCTCCAGAAGTCGGACTCTTGATGGCATCAATGAAGAACAATATCCACACATAACATGTGAATATTGTTTGTTCAGTGATCCCAACAAGACCCGGACCGTCGCCGACAAAACGCGCGTTCCGTACATTTCCCGTAACGACAACCGGCATATAGTCTGAAAATTCCGTCTGTCCCGTCGTTTAGGGAGGGGGTGTTCACAGAGCTATATGGTCGTGTACCGAATGAAAAATCCAACGCTGGCCCAAGTTACGGCACAAGGACATCAAAAATTTTAAAAAAAAATCCAAAATAATTATTTAACATCTAAAAGAAAAAGCAAAACGGATATTCAAAACGGAGTTAATACGCCCGAGAGCAGAGTGCCCAAAACTATGATGCGCGAATTTAAAATCCCAATTGAATTCAAAATAATTTTGATCTCTACGTTAACACGATTTTGTACAAAACCCAAATATATTTACAGCACTTTCTAAACTACTTAAAAAATTAAATAAACGCGAGATAGAAGCGCAAGATATAACACAACAATTTACATAATGGTCTAAATATATTTATATCATACTAACAATTGTATTCTAAGCATACTCCGTTACACCTTTGTTTCGATTATTCGTATTATTTAATTGGTAAAAAGTATCCTTTTAGGTACAGAAAAGCATTGAACGGAATTAAAGTGTTGAATGATTCGTTTCTAATCAACGGAATGTATCTAAAATACACTTAAAAAACAGCTTTTGATACGGAGATTCTAGTTGAGGTATGTGCTGAAGAAACTGCCACTCCAATTGTGATTTTTGTACAGCCACTGCAACTAAATGTAGTTGAATTTATTATCCATCGCTGCCGCAGGTGTCCTAATTCGTCCAAATCTTCTCCACTACTGTTGTACACCGACTGATGAATTTTGAACTCGTCCCAGAACTGCACAAAATAAATTTTTTTAATTTATTTGCATCATTTAAAAATTGTGAAGCTATAAATATTTGTTCAATCAATAATAATCAATTTATGAAATATAGTTATTATTTATATAAATTGCCTGCTCAACTGTTCTAAAAAAAGCATGAAATTAATTTATTTGCAATTTGCACATCAAACAAAACTTTTCAATGGTTCTTGCAGGTTCTTTCGATTTTTAATCGCAGAAGAAGTAACAAACTTTCATTAAAAATCATTGATATTATTTAAACGCATTTATTCAATTTGTAGTTTTGAATTTTCAAGGATGTTATTGAATTTTCAAGGATGTTATTGAATTTATCAGTATTCATTAAGTCATGTACAAATTATAATTTGAAGCCTCTTCTAGCTGATTGATGAATTATCAAATCATCAAGGAAGCCGAAAACAACAATCTTTTTCAAATAGTTAATATAATAGATTTATTTATGAATTCTGTCACATATATTACGTAAAACAAATTATGAAATGACAAAGCTAAATTAGAAGTTTGCGTTGGTTACACTGTGAGGACTTGGAGATCATAAATACTGATAAATAAATATCGAATGTAATTCAAAAGAAGTTGGTGCCGTCTGTAATATGGCTCAAACATGAAAGATTTAATATTGGCAAATATTTTACTTTTAAATTGACTTCTAACCGTCTAAATTTTTTGCTAACTGTAATCTTGTAACATATGCACAAGAAGATCGGATTACAACTCTCAAGAAATGTCTACAAGCTGCGTGCTCGTCTCCAAAAAATTAAAATCAATTTTTCTTTGTCGTGAAGTATCAAGGTCGTATAAAGCAGTAATAATTCTTTATTTATTACTCAAAATACGATTTAATACGTAAAAAGCTAATAAATTCCTTTAAAAAACATATTTTTGCCAACTGGACCAACTTTAAATGTGTAGAAATTATCGAGACGGTAAATAATGTAAGATTATTCATTCTAAACTTCACTAACATAGTAAATATCAGTCTTATGTATGCTTTCATACTCAATAAAACACCATTATTATTGGTATAATCATAAACATTCGTGTACTGAAGATCTGATAATTGAAATGATTGCAAATCAAATTTATATTAAAATAAAAGCAATTTTAATTTTGTAATGAAACTGTGAAAAAATGAAAATAGATTACTCACTCTTAAGCTTGAAGGTTGAAAGGCTTCTCGAAACACTCCTATCCATTTAAATCCAATAGAGGATTGACTCAAATCCATAACCAAGAGCTGTTTTCAGACATCTGTGAATGAGTTTGAGGACTCCAAATCAAGTGTCCAAGTCTAAAGAATACTGCGAGTTCGCATTATAATGCCAATTAGATTCTGATGATTGGATACTTGAAAAAACTGCAAATCTGCTTGTAGTTCCACTTTGAATAAATAAATAATGGACGTTCTTGTCGACTTCTTCTAGAGGCGTTCTTGAAGAAATTAGCATACTGTAAAATAAATTCAGTTCATTACTTACATGAACACTCTGTTTATAACTGTAAAATAAGAATATTTACACTAATGTTGTATTATTAAGGTTGTTGTCGTAGTGCATTATTGTTGAAAAGTAAAGTCTAGCGTAACTACAAAAAACGCTTTGCAAGCTGATATATATAGATGCTTGTTATTCTTGTCAGAACGCGTCCATAATACAGATAGTTCAGTACATAGTTTTTTATGATAATAATAATGAGTAAAGACTAAGAAATTTAGAATAAATTTAGTGGATGCCTGAATTTTTTGTCGGAGAGTCTCAAATACGTTCATCGTAGTGTGATATATACGATCACTTGCCGGAAAAATGCTTGGCAACAATGTGCTTAACTGTTATCTCAGTATAGAGAACATGTCCAAAAATCTAGCGTATAAAGGCAAATTATAAAACAAAAAGTCTTAGATAAAATTTATTCTATCCACAATAGATATTATTGTTTACTGAAACCATTAAGTATCTATTTCTGAAAGAAAGTGAATCAAATCTGTATAAAATTAGTGCTGGTGTACCACAAGGGAGTGTATTAGGTCCAACTCTTTACCAGCTATACCCAGCGGACATGCCTTATCCCAAAGAAATCACTATAGCTACATACGCAGATGATACTGCAATCATCGCAACAAATGAAGATCCAAACGAAACATCTTTAACATTACAAAGAGCCATCGACGACATACAAAACTGGGCCAGGAAATGGAAAATTAAAATTAACGAAGAGAAATCGACGCACGTTGTCTTTACAAATAGGAATGTAACATGCCCGCGGATTAAAATAAATGAAAAGCTACTGGACACAAAACAGGAAGTAACGTACTTAGGAATGAAATTAGAAAAGAAACAAACATGGCAGAAACATCTAAAATCTAAGAGGAAACAATTAGATATCAAAATCAAAAAAATGTATTGGCTGCTGGGGCCTAAATCAAAATTGTCTTTAGAAAATAAAATTTTACTATATAAAGTCATCATCATCCCAATATGGGCTTATGGTATACAATTATGGGCATGTGCAAAAAAGTCAAACACGGACCTGATACAAAGATTTCAGAGCAAAACGCTACGTCTTATAGCGAACGCGCCGTGGTATGTAAATAATCATACCTTACATAAGGACCTCAAAATCGAATACATACAAGAATACATCCGGAAATCTGCTGCACGATATGAAGATAAACTTAATAACCATCCCAATGAACTTGCCATAAATCTACTAAACAATGAACATGAACTTAGACGTTTAAAACGAACAAAACCACTTGATTTAAGTTTTATTTAATTCATTATGTTATATAATATTGGATTCCAATGAGGGAATGCCACTGGGTATTAACCTCTCGCATGTAACTATCTCATACATCAGGAAGAAAAAAAAAAAAAAAAAAAAAAAGTATCTATTTTTATCTCTTTCCGTTTGAATTTGCAGTTCGAATAGTACAATGCAATGTTTAGTGACGTACAGTGTTGCCAAGTTGTTTCTGTTCAACGTATCGCGACGTATTTTATATATAAAATGTTCAACTTTGCGCTCTCATATCTAAACACTGAGGTGATCAATAATTTTATTTTTATTTTCAAATATGCAGAACATGTAAATCAATTCACAGCTAGTTTTTCAAAATAATCTCACAGTTTTTTCATTAAAAATTAAAACTGATATAATTTCTTCCTAACATGTATACTCTCCATTGCTCTCCATGTTAAAAATTTGAAATTTAATTGCGTTTATCTAGAGTTTGAGATGATCAATCCACTTCAAATGTTACGGATGATTGTATAATAGTATTCTGAATAAGTGTACAAAAATTTGAAATATTCTGATACTATATAACTATACTAACACCTTATTATCGTATTTTTCGTTGCTTAGAAACAATTACGCATTACAAACATTGACAAAGCAAATAGTGAAATAAAATAATATCACGTAATAATTTGAATGAAATAATAATAAAAAATTACTATTGCATTTGCATAGCCTTTTCCATTTATTACCGCTTTGATATGTTTTTTCATAGTGTCAACTGATGATTACCAATCATCTGAAGTAAATTACTCCTAAATTTTTTTGATATGAGAGCGTTTTGCGGACTATAGTATGAGCTTTTTCTTCCTGATATGTTACAAGGGTTTCGATTGGCAAGAGATCTAGACTATTGGACCTCTATTTAAAACATGGATTATAATTTTCTATTCAATATTCCCCTATTTGAGTCCTTAACAAAAGGCATTATCTTGTTGGAAGATACATTTGAATCGATATTATATAAACGCATCTGTTCAATTAGTAGCTTTAAAATTAACATATGCGTTTGTTATTTGACTCAAATAGTAAAACATTATAAGAAACATTCAAAAATTGCATGCTGTATCCAAAAATATTGGAGTAATTTTTCACTAAAGGATTGTTACACATTGGTTGACTCTATTTTCAGACGTATCAAGGCGGTAATAAGTCGAAAAGGCAATGTAAGCAATGGTAATTTTGGACTCAATTTGTATAGATATTGGAAATTCCTCAGGGTCTTTTTGTTATTAAAAATATAGCTTATTGTGCCAAAAAAGTTGTCCAATTAAGCAAAAAATATGTTAAGTTTGATAAATTTCCCGAAAATAGGCAAAATTGCTTCACTTTTGTTAGCAGAACAAACATCATTGAGACAGGGCCCATATTCCTTACTATTTTCGTTTGGACACAAACGAAGTTCAACTCTGTGCTAAACTAGAGAAACAAGTGACAGTGGTCACATTTTTATCAATATAAGTATAATACAAGGTTCATTTGTCAATGTAATTGAAGTTTGCAACTGTTTGTTAACTACAAGATGATAAATTTAAATAAAACTCACATTTTAATTCTCTTCAAATTCATTTAGTTGACTGCGACTGAACCAAATCTATGTACAATGAAGTCCATTACGACTTCATTCAACCGAGTGTAATTGCATTTACAGCTCTTTCACAGCGGTAGATGTCTTCAACTAAGTGATGAACGTTCTAGTTGGCTTTGACAAGTCTCTTGAAGAATTTAATACACAAATATCGCTGTAAAAGAAATTCAAAACATTATTTACATAAACACACTGATTAGTTAGCTTGACGTATGAAATTTTGAAACTAATATTGTAGTATTTCGAAGCAATATTTTTTCACATTATTTTTCGTTTGTATGCAATCACGCATCATAAACGGGAGTAAGGCGAATGACTGCCTATCGTACATTTACTGACTCTTATCATTTGAAATTGAATATGCAAGTGTGCAGAAGCTTGGAATAAATGATAATCTTATTTGAGAAATATTTTCTTTCACAGCATAAACACATAAATTATTACGTTAAGGGCAACCGCAGCACCTTAAGCGATATGGCGACAGAATCTCTAACTAGAGAAGTTATATTTAGCACCAAATATTTATATTGCACATGTATTTATAATTTTAATAATATTCTATGTAAGGTTATCTACCACGTATGCACAACAAAAAAAATACAAAATGATAAATTTGAATGGTTTTAACCATTTTATTTATAATTTTTTTTAAATTTATTGATAGGAATTTGTTACAAAAAAATTATGTTGAATCCATTGAAACAAATCTACCAGTTTATAACTGAATCAGTGGTCTAAAAATTACGAAACTTTTTATACATACTAGTAAAGAATAGGGGTAACTGCAAAATATATAACAATTACCAATAAATATTTGTTTACGAATTATACACATTGAAAATTATTTGAAATCGAGATAGTAAATAGAAAAATTCAATTATAATCATTCCTAATCATTGATCTAGTTTGAGAATCAATAATTACAAGCAAATTAGTTTTAATTTTGTTCATAAAAGAAAAAAAATATGACAGACGCTCATAGATAATACTGAATTATAATCTCACCATTTTGATTATTCCATATGTCACCTTTTTCTGAAATTCCACAGGTATTTTAGTTGTTCAGTAATTCCGTTAGCTTGGATGAACCAATATTTTTTTATAGTCATCCTTACGAGATTACATCTCATTCTGAACGTCCTGAAATACAAACAAATAATTCTAAATGTCATAGCTAAAAAACATGAAATTTATTCGATATGGACTATGTTTATTTATTAATTTCTTTTGAAAATGACTCAAATAACTTATGCAGAATTAGACAACAAATATTCAAATCATTTAAAATTCATATATCTATGTATTCTGCTTAGTTTTTTATTTTCAACTTCGATATTTCATGTGATAAAACAAAATTCATTTAATTTTTGAAATATATGTTGTCACGAGTGTCTTTATACATAATTAAATTAAAATCCAAGTTACGAATAGACTGATTACAGCGTTATGTAACCAAACCAAGAAATTCTTGGAATTTGCTTTTTAAATATATTCAACAATAAAAATTCAAATTTTGGAATAAAAATTTGCTATTAATTACCATTATTTGCTGATTTATCTGTACTACTACAAAATCAATAAAATATATGAGAATTCAATTACCTTAAATTCATATTTCCGATGATTCACACAATTTTTGCTCCAGATTTACTTTTCTTCTGCTATTTTCCATTTCTGAGGAGCAGAATGTAACAGCTACTATGGAGGTCTCCTTCTGTATACTCTTCCAACTCATTTTATCGACATCGCTTGATCCAAATCCATGTAAAATGAAGGTTACTCAGGTCATACTGACTTCTTTGAGACCCTAAATCAAGTTCCCAGCTTGAAGACAATTGCGAGCTCATTGCAAAGTCCTAATTCTTGCTGAAGAAGCTGAGACTCCATTTAACCGAGTGTAGTTGCATTTTAATCACTTCCATGTATTGCTCTGAAAGAAATTCAAAACACTATTTACATGAACATTGTTAGCTTGACACATGAAATTTTGAGCTAATCTTGTAATATTTTAAAACAATAAGCACCTTTTTTCACATTATTTGTGGTTCAAATACAATTACGTATCATAAACGCGAACACGGAGAACGGCTGTCTTTAGTACATTTATTAATTTGAATCATTTGAAATAAAATATACAAGTACGAAATTTAGAATAGTTGATAACTTTAGATTTATTAATTTCACTTGGGAATTATTCTCAATCACAAGAACACGAAAACGATATTACGTCAACGACTGCCATCTTTAACTTACAAACAATGCTGCCAACCATGCAAATGTTCTGTATCATTGCTTTCGCTGAAAATAGAATATTAATTTATTACTGAACCCCTGTCTGACTGAATCACTGAATCAGAGCCCAAATAATTATAAAATTTTGTTTGCATACAGAGGAAAAGCGTATAGATATGACTGGCAATAAAATCAATAAATTATTGATCCCCGTCCATGATTTATTGACGAACATACATAATACCGAATTTGTATTTGATAGCTTCGGCAATAAAGCCAAACGAACTATATGCTGCTATTTTTCACATGTCAGTATTCCATTCCATCCTTTGACACCTAAAAGATTACAGAAACAATAATATGCTCAGAAAACTAAAAACATTCCATGTGGCGTTTTTTTTATCTCCGAGCATTACGACGCCGTGACAAAATAAAACTACTTTATATCCATGATGTTACATGAATAAAATTTATTACTAGATATAATAATGTGATCTTTTTGTTAGGACATAATAATAATGTTAAGAATTTATTTTCCATTTCATTCAGATAAAAATTCTACGAATTATTCTCTATTGCGGAGGGTAATGGACCAATATCATTCAATTTTGATATTTTTCAATAGAAGAACTGAATTATATTTCTTTAGTTGAGAATATTTAGTGTATAAAAAATAGCTACTGCCCTCGGGAAAAGAATATACCTTTCGTTTTTATATACTTTTTCCTCACATAATCTATCATTTATTAGAAATTGTCGAGTTACTTTGTATTAATTTGATTATGTAACACGCAACACATTATTAACAGAAATTTAAATGTGCGAGATAAAAACACATCCATTTGTGTTTTAAAATTTCATAGAAACACTGATAGATCAAAAGTGGGCAAGCCGCGACATCCGTGTCACTTTTTCAAACGGCTCTTACTATCATACATAATAAATTTTGAATCACGTTCAGCAATAAATTCGTTAGCAGTTTTTTGAAAATAATTGTTCAATATTCATACTTTTCAATTTCCAAAAATTATATCAGGATAAGTAAATTCTGTTTATGTGTAGCCGTGAAAGAACTATAAAAAATGGTCCTTCATAAAATTAGTGGCTGTGAATGCTACATAAACCCGCCAAATGCAAGTTGAAAAACAAAAAGAGTCCAAAATGGTTGTGAACGTATCTTTACACTTTCATCAGCTCGAGGACGTACGGTCCAAAAAGAGAGATTTGAATTATTGATAGTTTAGATTCTTTCTACTCATCTTTCGTCTCAACATTATTCACAGTTCCGCATCTCTTACACTTTTTAAGACGTTTGACTTACATGTATCACTTTGTAGGGAGCAGCACCCTAAAAAAACTAGTCTTACGTCAAAAATTATTGAAGCTAGCTTCAGCCTGTTCAAATTTCAATTAAAGTAACAGAAGTCCCGGGTTTTCCGTTTAAATTATTATTTTTTAACTGAATAAAGATAATAATATATTTGGCTACCCTTGCCTTCGTCTCGAGCATCCAGCTTCACACTTGTCCAGAATAGCTATCATTTCGCCCTTGGCGCACAATATACAATTGATTAAATATATTATTCCATACCTCAATTTGCGAATAATGCGGTACAGCTCCTAGCTTTTGGACTGATCAATTAAGTGTCCAACAACACACGTTCAAGCCTCTAGGCGACCTCTGAATTGGTGAGCAGAATCTCTCCAACACGTTGGTAGAGTGTTTCGATTGGTGTTGGTGGAACTTCCTTTTTTTGAATCGAAATTGGGATGGTGGTATGATGTTTAGAGGGGAAATAGGACAGTATGAACTAACATTGGCACAATTTTTAGGGATTATGCTGATGTTAACGATTCTCCAGCGGGATGGATAATATTCCAATGACAGACAAGGGGTGAGTATCAAAAATAGATTAGAAGATACCATCCTCTTCAGGACTAATATTCTTCGTCTTCTTTATCAACTCCATTACCATATGGTGGAAGATGTTATCGGGATTATTAATGTTGTCTTGTCTGAATTGAGAGGTATTGTTCAGATGCGTGACTTCGATGTCCATATGTATTCAGCAACGCGTTGAATTTTCCTCCCCTATTTGTATTGAATTTGTCTTCTGTACTCAGACGATGATTGCTTGTACTAGCTTGTTCAGTAAGTCTTGAACTTATTCCAGAATTTACCTCCATCAGTATAATCCAATATTGTACATATTTCAGTCCATTTTTTCTGTGGGTGCATGACCAGTTCTCTCCGTATCCTGACGATCCAATAATTCCATTCGCGTTTCAGAATGGGATCGTGGTCAAGTCGTAGGTCACGTTTGAACTGGATTATGCGACAAATTTGTGGGGAACGGGATTATTGTATTGGATGAGGTCCCTTCATCCACTGCGTTGTAAACTTATTTTGGTGTTTTAGGGTAGAAAGATGTGATGGAGTTGGCGAAGTTATCAATCAGCATTACGATAATTGATAATGGACCTGCGAATTCAAGGAGCAGGATAAGGATTGATAAAGAATATGTCAGCAAGTAGTGGCAAGTGATTGCTTGCTACGCAGTTAGCGACAAGGAGAGAATTGCCAATTTGACTCATGATATCGGATTATCAAACAATACAATCCACTATGGATGAGCCCTTCCACCATAGTGAAGTCTTCATTGTCGAGCCTATGAGATTGAGCTGATCGAGGAAACTGAAGAGTTCTTCTCTTTTACTGTTTATGGCCCTGCCTACAAACAGCAGATGTCTGAAATAAAAGTTCCCGGGAAGTAGATATCAACTGGCAGATCGTCCCCTTGCTTCTGGTTTCAGTGATTGCTACCTTATATTCTTCCACCATTTTCCTTTTTTACGGCTTTCAACGTTAATAGTTTCTAAGCAATCACTCGATGTACTATTGCTTATAAGTAGATCAATCCGTGATCTATTTCGATGTCTGATGATGTTTGACGTACAAATGAGATTTCAATACAGATGTCGTATTTAATGGTAATAAAACCTGAACAATGAACAGCAATAAAAAGTGTTAGTAACGGATTACATTTGTTGAATCTAGAAGAAGAAAATGCAAATTCTTTATTGCGATATTTATTATTTTTCACAAACAGACAATACAAAATTTAAAAACTTACAGATGTTTATATGTTAATGTAGTGCCTGGGATTGAAATAAATCTTATGAAATTTAATACTCCAGGTAATTTTTTTGTAATAAATTTTTTGTCTGCAAGAATATAATCATTAATTTAAAAGTAGCATTCACAAGTTACAAAGAAATAATTCTCAAGTTCAAAATTAATCAATCTTGTGGAAATAATAAAAGAATGACATACTACTTTAATAATTATGTGAAACTAGTATTAAACATTTATTTTATTAAGTATGAAATTATTAGAAATCTGAAAATTAAAGTTAGTGGAAGAAACTCAAATGGTATTCTATACCAAATACTAGTTCTTAAATTTTTATAAGAGTAATAAATAAATTGTTGTGTACTCTACTTCCCATTTTATTTTCGTTTCATTCATTTTATTACCGTAATATATGCTATTATGGATGGTTTGATCACTGATAAATGTTATTTCATATTCAATGGATAAAAAATATATATTTAATTTTCAACAGTTTGTTTGTAGATATGATTATACAATTACCGGAGCCCTTATAGCAGCATACGTTAAGAATTGATATAGATGAACATGAAATAAAAGCATATTAGCAATATATATGCATCTTCTTTTTTGATAATAATGTAATCACTGATTTCAAATTTAATGGTGCGGTACCAATATTTGAGTACTATAAACATACAAACATTCAAATCATGATTTCCATGAGTAGAAATATTTTTTTTCTCAATTTTCATGTAGTACTATATCTATGAACTGAATCAATATTATAAATACAAGTATATGACAGAATCGTTTACTTTTAGACCAATAATTATTTGACATCACGAATATACATCCATATTTTGTGTTAGACTTTTATATACCAAATAACAGTATACCTAATTTTAGAATAAAAACATATTGACAAGTGTACTACTTGATCTTAGTAATAAATATACAGCATTTTTTTTTCATATTCAACCATTTTCTTCACATTTCTAGCAGTGCATATGAAATTCCAGAACGATTTAGGAACCACCAACATTTACAATGCGCTCAATTCTGCTGAAGTTGTTTGCAACTCGATTCAATATAATTGGAGCAAGAAAGTTCCAATCATTCACTTCATCTAACAAATTTTTTCAAAAAAATTAATATATAGTAGAGTATGTGACCACTTTTTCTATTGTTTTCTATTAATCTTTCTAGCAAAAAAATATACCCGATTTTTTATTTTAAATAGCTCAAATATTCATAGTTATTAAGAAAATAATTATTGAATAATGTGTGACGTACATTAGAATAAGTCAGAGATATACATTTAGGGAAGGTTTAGTTATTCATCAGTTACCGCGTGATTACTGATGAGTATAATCAATATGACCAATCAAATGCGTTCATGTTTCGTTGGAAATCAATTTTCATTTAAATTGATAGTAATTATTTATGTTTTTGTTACTTTTCCCCATTTCCTTCGCTAAATAATATTATCAACATTTTCCTTAATTCTGGAAAAATACAAACCATTACGTGAATATAATATTTTACAATTTGTAATATGCTCTACTAATGTGTGTAAAGCAAAAAATATAAGCAAATTCAAGTTAAAAAGTGCAATCAATTCGATTTTTCAAATTACATATAAGTGCATGATTAAAAAATTATGGAATATAAAAGTGTAAAAGAATATGGAAACTGATAATTTTTAAAAAGATACAATATCTATTATGATATTTCACGATTACATTACAAAGTTAAATGCATTTTTTCTGAGAGTTCTCCAATACTGTACCTGGTGTACGCAGGATGCTCAAACAATATAATTCCTTTCAAATACAATAATTATTTAAAAATTAATAGAATATATGATATAAACAGAACAAAAACAAATCATTTATACACATACACATACTTAATAATTAGTTCCAAGCATATGACAAGAACTGTGTATACTAATAGTCTTATAATTAGCACTACTTCTATTCTTATTTATAATAAACATCTAATGCAGAATTCGCTCGAACACAAATAAATAAGAGTTGTTTACATTTCGATTATCTAAAAATCAAGATCATTGATGGAAGAAGAATAAAATAATAGAATAGGGTGAAGATTAAGTACAAAATATATTAGTAATTTAGGAAAAACTGTGGAAAATGTCTCGTGGTGCTTAAATCGTACTGATTTACAGCTGTAGACTCAGTACTCGGTATCTAAGAGTAGACGCTTAGCTAAGTTCTACTTGTAATACAACTTGTGCTTTGGCATGTTATATATCGTACTTTTTGGACCGAAAAATAGCATTTATACAAAAATTCTATAGTAGCCTATTCTCACATAAGAATGATCATAATAACAAAAATGCGAGGATTTCTTTGAAAACTCACAAAAAAATTACAATAAAATTGTTATATTAATTAAAAACCAAATATTCAAAAAAGAATGATAATGAGAAATTTAAACTCTTAAAATTTATAGACGAAGACATCTTTGTTTATGTTGAATAAAAAAATAATTTCAATTCTTATAAAAACTACTCCTTCCCGTTTGAAAACCAAAATGGTGGTATCGACCTCAGATTTTCACCGGCATCATGAAAAAAAAATCGTTTTCTCTAGTTTCCTATTGCACGTAAGCAAAAATTTTCCAGAAAAATTAGAAGAATGTATTCAATATCGTGAGTCCCCACATTCCAGATTTTGCCCGTCCAAAGCTACCAAAAATTGCTCTTCCGCCGCGCCGCCAAAGCTCGAGAAAGTCGTGTTTTTCTCGATACATGTAAATGTGCATGTTACTGCAAATTATCTCTAAGTTATTCATATTCTGCCGCAACAAAAACAATATTTTACTTTGGTGATACAAGGTCGTTACTCTTTGCTATTATTCTTATGTGGAATATTATTTAGGATTGGGGATAATTCATAAACAAAAACTCAACTTTCACCGGGCGATAATGACGCAGGAATGGTTTTTGCGCTCTTTCACGCTGGAAATATGAACTATACGGATTCGCGACAATTACAAAAACCAGGCAGAATATTATCCTCGACATTTTTCGTCTACCGACAATAGAACACGAAGAAATCGGTTTCAAAATTTACCAAGATAGTGATAATAAAATGTATAAATATTCCTTTGTGCGTACTCAACTATAGCTTTTCGCTGAATGCAATTTTTTCGGTCGAATTTTAGTACGACTGGACTTATAATCGACTGTAGATCAAATATCGACAAACAATTAGGAAAATCATTCATGTACACATATTTGGATTTGTGAAAGCGTAAAAAATTATCACGGGATATTATTATTACAATTAAGGAATAAAAGAAGGTACGGGAAAAGAGATATCCGAATTCTTGTCAAATAGAATTCAAAGTGTACATATCAACAACCATTTTAGTTAAAAGAGAGAATAAGGGCAAGAAGGGACATTTTATTACACATTGTACCGTAAATGCTCTTTCAAATTTTGAATCCGGATGGTAAAAAGTTAACATTCCATCACACAAGTGTCCTTTATATTTTGACTATTCTGTTCTGTTCAATTGTTTTCTTTAGTTTTTTGTTTAGTTTAGTTCATGACTAGGCACACCCAGTGCAATAGTGATCAGCTAATCGCATGAAATATACACATGTGTACGGACCGGTTTAAAGGGGCCTTGAGTAGCGGCTGCGTTTCCCGCAGTGCGACGTGCCCTTAGCGAGCAGGCGTGCTCTCAGGCATCCGTTTCACCTCCCTTCAATCGTAACCGAGCGAAATCTTCAAATATTATATCGTCATCATGATCTTGATTGTTATCCACTTCTCTGTAGAGCAAAAATTGTTATTTTCAGTAAATTTATTCCAGAACAGATTTCATTACACACAAAATGAAGAAGTAGTAACACATTTTAAGGACCGCTTTTTCAGTTCATGTAGCAACGTAGAGTAACATGTAAAATGAGTGATTGCTAATTACAATGGACCAGGCATGAATTTGTTATCACATTTGCAATCTCTAATCCAATTTTTTCACTATAATTGCTCTAACTGTAGACTAGAATATTTTTCGAAAAACATATGCTTCATTAACCGATTTGCAAAATTCAGAACTATACTTCAAGTAGCAAAACTATGGAATTTCAAAGATCCAAATAGTACTATTATTCCACCTTCATTTAAATGATTCCGCCTTCGATGAATAAAGATTTCTAATAGCACAATAGATGGCAGTATCGGAAAAATTGCGTTAATTGCTTTTGATTGATTTTCTTGCACAGAAGCATTGCATAAAATTGAATTTGCAGTTTCAAGTCGTAGATAGTGCCATTTATAGAATGAAGTTTGCCCACCCTCCTTCCAGAAATAGAGCCCCGGACCATAACGCTTGTAGAAAATCTCACCATATTTACCAAACAGTTTGGCTGGTATATTTCAAAAGAAGTACGCAATACGCGTTTTTCACAATTGTACAATAAACGTCTTTTTATAATTTTGTGAAACTAACCGAGTGTCTTTTAATTTAATTTATTATTTAACATGTTTCACCTAGAACCTACAGCTTCTTCAATTGTGTGTATTAATAATATGGAGTTTTTGCAATAAAATTAAATGTCATTATGATCAAATATTGTACCGGCCCACCTAATATGATTTTGGGCTCATAGTTAGATGTAAATCATGGATAGAACATTATTCTGGTGGTTAAAAGGGTATGAAAACACTTACGCGTCCAACTGAATTAGATTCGTATCAACTGCGACATTATAATTTTCTTTCGCACAATGAGATGGTGATGGTTTTGTAGTTGGTGGTAATATTTCTTCTTCCGGCTTAGGATGCATTAATATAAAAGGTAACTCAGCCACAAGATCTCTGCGAAAACAAAATCTTCAATTAAAATTATACCTTGTTGACATTAAATATATATGCTTACCCGCCTAGCGCACCCAGACATAGTTTTACTTTGACTTTATATTGTACAATAATGCCAAGATTTTCTCGTTGAGATGGATCAGCAACTCTGTAAAGCAAACGAGGTTTTTAAAGTGCTTTGCAACTTCGGCTAGATTTTAATCAAAAAGCGGAAAGTGGAAGCATGCAGCATTCATCAGGTTGAGGACAAAGAAACATTTAAAGCCAATAAGGATAAGGCCGCCAAGCACAAAGGTACACTGACTAATTTAAAGTGATTTACACATCATTCTTTTGTAATTTCTATGAATTTTTGTGCCATTCTATTTTTGTATCTTTATTTACAATGATCTGACATTTGACGGACCGACAAACACATTATTCTAACATATATCAACAGGCCTCTTTGTTGCAAATTAATCACCAATATTTAAAGACTAATTCAAGTTTTTGGGAGGCCTGAAACATGAACAAGCAAACAGCCACTAGTGCATTTTATTTTTTACCATAGTCAACTAAAATGTGTCAAAGTATCAAATGAATACGAACTAATTTCGGTACAAACAACGATTCAATAAAATATCATTTCACAACATCTTTGTGAATTAAAAATAAAATAATTAAAAAGGTGCCCATGATGAATAATCATCAAATTTTTAATATTCAATGGATATTTTCTGGCGAACTCAATTTCCACACACAAAGATATAATTAATATTTTTATTTGAATCGCTAGTTTTCAATTGAAGTTATGTAATTTTCCTTTCATTTTTTCCTAAGCGTACTCAAAAACGGAATACGGTGAAGAAAACATATGGTGGTAAAAAATATGATTGTAACACTAGATGAGCAGATATAGCGCATACAAATAGATGAATCGTCATTACAATCATGTGTACTGTGCACACACTTACAAAGTGCTTGAAGCTAAGTTAGTATCTTCGTGTTTTAACTGTCCGTCCAAGGCGAGACCCCACTTATCCTTATTATTGGCCAGGAGAGGTGTCAGCATGAATACTTTGCTCAGTGTGAAGCCAGGACCTATCGGACATCCCTCTCTACCACAAGCACACACTTTGGTTAAAAACTCTAATCACTACAGATAAAGAAACAAGATAACAATGAACAAATCTGATAGAACCACGACCACTCGTACACACAACTCGCAAATAAACCAAACTGAGAACTGTCGGTCGAAACTGCCTGCCTTTCGGCTTTTCCGCATGCCGAGGACGCATCAAGGGTTAAATTTAGGTAAGGTTTGGGGTAAAAGGTGGTAGAGTGGTGCCAGATGCCAGAACCAGTGCCGAACTCACATTGTCGATGACGCTAAATTTGTGTCTTCATGTTTCAACTGCCCATCTAGCGCCAGTCCTCGCTTATCTTTGTTGTTTGCCAATAACGGTCGTACTGAGTATACCTTTGACATTGTGAAACCCGGCGAAACTGGACAACCTGCTCTGTAAAGGACTTTTATAACAACTCCACCACTCAATCGTTTCACTCATTCATAAACCAACTTTGGTTAAACTTAAGTGCAACAACTAGACTAGCTCTACTCTACGATCGACCACTGGCAGCGGACATTTTCATTTTTTTTTTAATATCATCAATTTGAATAAAATTTTTGGAATCCAAATTGAAACTGCTATATGTATAAGAGCCGTTCACCATATTGCCAAAACTCTATTCAAGTAAAAAACTAGTGCATTTCAAAGGCAGTACACTTCACACAAATTAAATCAAGATTTTGAATATTGATTCACTGTTCATATCAATAATTAACTCGGACAATAACCTGATTGTGACCATTTTGATCCTACTGTAAGTCTGTTTGCAATTACCAATCGGATGGCACAAATTATTATCCCTATACTATACAAATAGAATATAATATTCTGGGCTTGAATGCACGTTGGATTATTTCTAACTCAAAACACATTTTACAATATTCAAACTTTTGAAATTTATATCTGCATTAATAATATCATATTTTAATTCTTTTACAGATATTTGTTTTATCTTTTATATTTGATTATTCAAATTTCAAATGATGGACGACCTCATTTTTTATACGTATGCTTGGATTTTTGAAATTTAAGAAACGAATGAAACATAATAATTATAAATTGTTTTTAGAAAACGGCTTTGACTACTGTGATCACAAGTATCTTTTAAATGTCTGCCCGTTCCTTCATCAATAAATTAATTGCATTGAAAGAGATACATCTCTTTTAAAAAATTTAAACTCGAGGGTGCCAGGAAAACATTATTGTTTTATTTGAAATAAAACAAATATGTCAGCTATCGTAATAAATCAATAATCAGCAATATTCTAGCCTACTTACTCGCTTTCTGCTTCAGCAACCGTACATTTATACTGTGCCGTGGAAAATAAACAAATATCAGCAAACTGACGCACCGAAACTTTAATTTTCTTAACCGTGCGGTTGGAATTGTTCGCTATGTGGACATTCACAGCAATATTTTCGCCATGATGATATAATTCTTTATCCAGCGAGGCTTCCAGGTGCAATTTATTAGGACTCATCACGAATTCCTTACTTACTTCGACGGATGGTTGTTCACCTAAATAAAGCAAACAATTAGAACTAATTCACAGTATACGAAAATAGTTATTTATACAACAAATATGTAAACTCAACATTATGCTATGGGGCCAAATATTTAGAGACGAGACTTGTCGAATCACATAAATTGTTACAAACAAGAATTTTTCAGCGGATTTCAACTTCTATTTTTGAAGAAATACTAAGCAAGGAGCATAGTGCAAAATTTGAAGTTCATTCAGATAATCTAAATGAACAAGGTAAGAGATTATGCCTACACAAGTTCATGTCGATAGCACTACTGCTATCAGCATGATTTCACAAAAAAACTAAACTTAAGTGTCACGCATTTTTATGATAGTGGTGATGAGATGCGTGATAGCTTAGTTTATGCATTTTGTGTTACGTGCAAGCTATTAATTTAGAGGTGGCCGTAGAAAAAATATTATTTAGCAGCTCTCCATCAACATTTCAAATTGGTTATGAAAACACAGGTCAGCGATAAAAAAAACTGTTTGGAAATTTGTGACTGATTCTCACAGATTTTTGTGTGCTGATTTCAAAATTCAATCACGTATGGTTTCTATACAATTTGTGATTTTTTTTATATTTTTTTTATAAATAAAAATGTAGTGGATTTATGATGAAGAAGTCAAAAGCAGTAATGAAATTTATAACAAAAATGTTCATGTTACTTCTGCCTTCACATTTCCACCATCTGCTATTCTAGACCAAATATTCAGTTCAGTACCTTCTCTACAACTGTAATGTGCATTTGTTTAATTAGTTTGTGACAATTTTACCTATTGATTTATATCGTTTGAGTTTTATTCTACGTATATATTAAATTCAATGGCTGTGTCAATGCGCCTTATTCTTTTTCGCTATATTTGTGAAAGCTTTACAGTCAAAAAGCAATAAAGAAACATTACACAATTCGTAAAAGGGTATCTCCCAATATTTTTCCTGCAAGTTCGCTGATTCAAAATAATAACTTTAAAGTTTGACAAATTCACCATAACTTCGTAATTTCTGAAATATATTGTAACGAATTTCCTTAATTAGAAATATGGAAAATTCGAAATGACTCTAGTAGCCTCTCGAAAGGCTGCAGAACTGTTCCAGGTCACAGCAAAGTAAACAAAGGAGACCCCTCCCTCGGCCTATATAAGGGATTGCCTCGTTTAGTCGAGAAGTCACAGAGTAAACAAAACTATGGAGCAGGTTGACATAAATTTTGGTTTTATAAACAATTCTGAAAATAAATAATAGTTGCAATAGTTGCTCATAAGGTTTGTTTGATGAGTGTTGAAGAACTCCGCCGATGGTCACAAGGAAAAAACAGTTTTTTCGCTTTGGAGTGTCTATGGTTTGGAGAGAACCAATCAATCATAGTGATGATTGTTATTTTTGTTCACATGTAGTGTAAGGATTCAATTTGAAGAGAACATTTTTCATCTAAACCTTCGATCCGCGATACGTCCTGTATGACATGAAATTAAAAAAAGAAGATACTGTCAGGACTTGCAAGATTATGAATAGTATTTTTATTGGATTTGATGTTATTAACAAGTAAATTTGCTTTTGATATCCCTTGTAACAAAACCCAAAATTTAAATGGAAATTGGTTTTTATCATTTTTCGAAATGATAGAAGACTATTTGTGGATAATCCTCACACGATGGAGCAAAATGGAGTTCATATTTGAAATCAGCCCTCAATATATGTACCGGGTGTTTCAGATCACTCGTACCACTTAAATATCTCGTGAAATGCTGAACGGATTGAAAAAAGAAAAAATACGTGTAAAATGATTTCTAAGATTCTATTGAATAGTACCAAATTCAAGTCCACCCCCTCTTCCCCTGAGGGTAAGGAGGGTGCAACTTTCAAATTTTAAATGGCAATCCCTACTTTTAAATGCAGATTTAGATTCTCAACTGAAAAATATGAAGTTTTTGTCTGTAACTTTTTTTCATGTTCCTGGCAAATGGCGCTGTAATCGCAAAGATTAGTTATTTTTCGTAATAACAAATAACTTCAACGGCTAATACTGAGTAATAAATAAATATTTCAGCCGTACATTGTTTTTAAAATTGCGGCGTAGTAGACGTGTTTATAAACAAAATCCGGCAAGACTTCTTGTCAGTAGAGTCAAAGCGTTTAGAAAATTTTATTGTTGTTAGATTGGTTTATAATAATAGGGAAGCTGCTGACATGTTGCAAATTTTGGGCGAGTGTCGTGGTGGGTTCAGAGCAGCCGCCAGGAAATGGCAAGTACGCTTTCCCGAACGCACTCCACACTCAAAAAATGTGTTTTGAAGATTGTGCAAGCCTAGGTTACTTAGTATTAGCCGTTGAAGTAATTACGAAAAATAACTCATCTTTGAGATTACAGCGCCATCTGTCAAGAACATGAAAAAAAGTTTCAGACAAAAATTTCATATTATTAAGATGAGAATCCAAATCTGCATCAAAATGAAGCGGTTGCTATTCGAAATTTGAAAGTTGCACCCTCACCACCCTCAGGGGGTGGACTTGAATTTGCTACTATTCAATAGAATCTTAGAAATCATTCCACACATATTTTTTCTTTTATTAATCCGTTCAGCATTTCGCGAAATATTTGGGTGGTACGGGTGGTCTGAAACACCCGGTATATAAGGTTCAGCTTTTAAACTGAAAACAATTTGTTGAAAGTTAAAAAACGCAGACCTGTATAATTTATAGCCTGATCGGTGGAAGTTTTCAATGATTGAAGGAGATTAGCAAGGCCAATCTACACAGGAAAACTTAATGAATTATAGTGTATTCAATCCTTCTACCGTTATGGCTTTGACTTACTAATGGCCGTATATCAGACAGCAGGAAGTAGAACTACTATTTCTTGCTCAGGGTGGAATTATAAAAATTTAATTTACGGGACAGTATATAATATTTATTTTAATGTAAAATATTTGAGGACTGTTTTATAGTTCATTGTACAAAATAACAAAATGTTATGCATTATATAATTTTAAATATTCCATATAACATTATGTAGTAACTTTTTTTCTTCTATAATTTATATTTCAATAACGTTACTATTGAATGAGGACACTTTTAATACGAACCTGTATTATTTAAATTATTTACCGGCATGAATAAAGTTTTAATATGTAATCACAGATCTGCTGAGGGGGGCATAACGATTAAACGATAGGAGTTGGACACACTATACTTATTGTATTCTCTAAGATAATAAATTTATCATAGTAAACAAGTAACGTGAAATTTCAGTAATTTCTAGAAGTAGTGTGGACATTACTCACCCTGTTTACTTGGCGCATACATGATTTTGCGGATGGCAAGACGCACGGAGTTTCTTTTGTGAGGCTTATCATCTTGGGTTTCCCCCACGAAAGCTTTAAGTTCATAATCTACTCCACACGGCTTTCCAGTGTCTCCTGGTGCAGGTTGGAGAGTTACTGAAGCTGGACAGTGTGGTGGAAGTTCAAAGTAAAAAGGGTATGCGTTTGGACCCAACTTTTTAATTAGACGTTCCTGAAAATATACGAAACGAAAACATGAGCTGAATAATAATGAGGAATGAATAAATTTACTTGTAATCTAGTGAGAGGTCGTTTACTAGCAGAGGAGTCTTGTGGAAATATTTGTTCAGCAGCCAAATAAAGATCTTTCCTGAAGGTGAGTCCTAGGACATCCAAGTCCTCTCTTCCATAACGAAAAGCTGCCAGGACATGGCCGAAAACTTTGCGTTCTTTGACGTAATCTGGATCTATTAATACCACTCCGTCTAAAAGAAAACAGTAATAAGATAAACAGAAAGAATCAAGACGTTTTTACAGCAGTTGAGAAAAAGAACAACGGTGCAAATTTTATGAACATCGGAAGTATTTCCTAAAAGATCTAAAAGGCAGTTTTTGTGTATGTTTCGCATAAAAGTTGAATCTTCTATTTACAAATGACTCCACCAATACAAACTGATGAAATTGATTGCTTTAGCAAGACTTTCTGATGCTCTTATTTATTATTTATTGTGGAGAGAGAGGGCTATATTTGTTTAGTAGGGAAAGAGCTTAGTATAAACCTTAAAAAAACCTTCTATTTTTTTATAAGCTCCAATTTGATTGTTCTTCACTTTATGAACCGGTCAAGGATAGAATCGATATTATAAACGAAGAACAATCTAGATTTGGTAATTATTTTTATTTTAAAGCAAAAGGAGCCGAAAGTATAATTTTTTTGGTTAAGTTATAACAAAAACACTCACCAATGGGATCTACATGGGATATATGGTCCACAAAATCCCGCTTGCCCAAATATACTGTTATCTAGAGAAACAAACAATTAATTATATTTTATAATTCAATATAGAATAATTTACCTTTCCATTTGGCGAACTTTTCTTGAAAACCCTGCAAACAGAAAATCAATTATATTTTTCAAACCGAATCAATGATTGATCGTTCGATTAACGGAATGTAATCATCTAGTTTAAATTTATAAACGAACGTTTGAAATTATGTTTTTTTATTTATTTATCCTGTCGAAAGCGATTCTGATCTATATACTTTAAATATAAAAACATTAAATAATCACTGATAATTTTTATAAGATTATTGTTCTAACCTCTTGAAAATACAGTAGCACTAATAAAATAAAAGGAGTAATAATGTAACAACAATGTAAACTTGAGTATTATATGAGGCTAAGTATGTTGAGTAGCGAAAATTGTTGTCCTAGTGTCAATCAAGTTTAGAGGTGGCCATAGATAAAAGTATATTTTAGCAATGTTCTTATATTGACGACATGATGAATAATAAAATTAAATTATACACAAAATTGTTCACAATAGTGTTGTTACGGTGTAACTTTAAGTTATATCATTTAATTTGTTTAATGATATTTTTTTATTATTAAAGTTGCAGCCCTTTCAAAAAAATTACAACTTTCTACGTATTTATAATCGCCAGTAGAAATTTCGTAATCAAAAATGTAGTTTTGTCCGTTAGGTGATATTGTAATAGCCTGTAACTTATTGACGTCATAAGAAAAATTCCAAAAAAACATTTCTCTAAAGCTAACCGATATTATAGCATGAAATTTGCGTTCTTTAATTAGGGAAATGAATTGGAAATATTTTTTGTTACCTTGTTGCCTGCCTTTTACTGCTGGCATCATCCATATCGGGACTAGAAGGCGCCAGCGCGACCGAGGGGCTGCTGGTCAGTGCTTCGAGCGTGGCCAGCACTGGGCTTTGCAGGGGTGAAATAGCCCCTTCCACGCTGACCTGAAAATTACAAAATTCAAGATTGATATAAGAATAAAACAATGATATTATCATTTATAAACAGTCCAATTTGGTAAAAATCGACGAAAAAAATTATAAACAAGCTCTTCAGGATCCATATTTAATCCTGAACAATTCAAATGATATCGGAGTTATCTCGAGACTAGTGATATTATTTTATTTCAAGTTCAGCTTAATGCGCCTTTTGGCGGAGGCGCTTCCGAAACTGTATACTGTTTTATGTAGGACGTCGGACTTGGTAAATATATTTTTTCTAATATCAAGTTGACAAGTATCGAAATAATAACATGAATTAATAAATTTGCAATACAATAATACATTTTTTTTTGGCTACTATTGTAAAATAATTTTATAGTTATTTTTCAGGATATGAGAAAAAAGGTACTTTTTTTTTAATAATAAAACTGGTTTTCCAATGTATACAAAATCGTATTGCATCAATTATTCATCTGTTTAAATCATGTGTTTGTACTGCATATTGAAATTTTGCATCGACGAAATGCATTTTAAGTTGAATATTTATTCGATTGTGCATGCTTATAAATGACATATTTCATTCAACAAAATAAAAAAACATAACTTACTCAAAACAAATATTACAGCAAATGGTGGTGGACGATAAAAATAAAAACTTTTTTTTTTTAATTTTCAATACATTCGTCTCTACAGTTACTATATCATTTAGCTAGTAGAACTAACATTCAGCTATAAATATTCAAAATTTCTTTCTTGAATGCATTTTCACTATCAAGAGCTCAAAGCACTTTAATACTAAATCCAAAAAAGTGCAAGTAGCGTCATTAACTACTATAACTAGGTCCGATCCTCAGACGAAACATGTGTAGTAGTAGGCATTGTAGCAGAAATTTAAATGGGCGTGGCATCCACCGTTGTAGTGCGGGCTGCGTGTGATGCTTTAAAAAGACTAGACTCTAATTTGAAATTGAAGAAAATAATTATGAAAATGAATATTTCAAGTTACCGTTAAAAAAATTATTGATCAACAAATTCTATATCACACTGTATTTAATTTAATTCAAGCCTGGTCTTTCAACAAATTGTTACCATAGCTGTTATTGGGCGAATAAGTTTATTCGGCGTTTTGAAGACCGGGTCCAAGGACCGATTTCTTCAACTTCATATAATTTTGTCTGTTGGATAGTATCTATCATTATTTTTGATACAAGTACCATAGTATGAAATAGAGTTATATTAAAAAAATCATTGCATGATATAAGCTTAAAAATAGAATGCTTAAAATAAAGTATTTGAAACTTCAATGAAAAAATATAAAATTAATATGAACAGATTCAAAATTGTCCAACACAACGATAAAACTTGAAATTATATCAGTTGTATGTTGTTGTTAAACAACGAACGCATCAAAACCTTTTAAATTAGGCAACACACTGTACATTGGGAGATCCCCTGACCAGGACAAATTTTGGCTTTAAAGAAAACTATTGCGCATTATAGGGAAACCTCGGTTTATGTTGTTTCGTCTAATGTGCCAACGTACTCAGAAATCGCGCGCAAGCACAGAAGTCATATTTTAATGGTTAATATAAATCGCGCGCAAGCACAGAAGTCATATGTTAATGGTTAATATAAATCGCTCGATTAATTTTTTTCCGCCGAAGTCAAATGTGAGCAAAGCTACAGCTTCAATAAAACCATCAGTTGTTAATAATAATGTTCTTGATTTCAAAATTCATAGATTCAGAGTGATATAAACTATATCCATAGGTCTGAAACAATTTGGCACATGCAGCTCAATATTGAAAAACGTTATAAAATGACAACATTTTGAAGTTCGCACGCAACTTCATTACTAAGTCGGAAAATCGAGTTATTGTGTCAAATGTAAAATGAAGTACCATCCGAAATTGAGTTACTGGATACGGCTGAAGGAAAATTTTTCCTTTTTTTATCGTTATTTTTCCGCGAAAATGTTCTGTTAACGCGGATACAGCTTACCAGTAGTCGTGTTTTTTTTATAAATTTATAATTAGGTTTATAATATAAAATTGTCTAATAACTTGAAAAGAGAATAGATCCATTTCACAAATTTGGAATTGATTGATTAACTAATTAGTTTTTAACGCCATCTTCCAATATGCTCATAAGTAAAATTTTCATGAAAAATGAAATAAAATCCAATAGGTGACTATATTTTGTATCAGAAAATCAACTCCTCAATTTCTACGCTGTTTCTATGATCTATTGTTTTTTATCCATCACTTTTATTGTATATCTTTATTACATTTGATATCGATACTTCTTCGTATCTAAGACAATAAGAAGATAAGATAGGAGCACAATAAATATCTATTTTCGATCAAATGACATCATATATCAATACTACGTTTGAAAGAACAAATTGATTCTGATGTATCTTCTCGAAAATAGGATAGATATTCTGTGAGAGTTCCTATATTTAGAAAAGTATTGGAAAACAAGTTATATGAACCATAGCAAAAATATTTATTCCCTAAAATTAGTGGGCTAGCATGAAAATCAGTACATTCAGTACAATTCACATCATTAAAAGAAATCAATAATCAATGTTTGAGCATATAGTTTGTAAATTAGATAGTGTTTTATATTGTTAAAAGAACAAAAAAAAAAGGCAAATATATGTTGAAAATTAATGCATAAATAATTTAAGGACATATCGTGGGCACTAGATACTTCCTGAATCTATACATTTCAATGTTAAAAACCTTATAAGGCCATTGATCTTACTTTTGATAAAAATTAGTTATTTATAAATTAATTAAAAGTTTCTACTGTTGCATTCAAAATCAGTAATTGGATACGCGTCAATATAATTAATATTTATATTCAATGTCAGTGAACCTAAATGATGAATAATACCAAAACGCGTCAGTAAATAAAATAAATCCAGGTCGTCAACAACGATCATATTTTAGATTAAAATGAAAACAATTGAACATTAATTATCACGTACAATCTAGGACAAACAAGTTTTCTATCTTTGAGTGAATAAATCGAAAAACATCAACACAGCCCTTATTTTCAATCCTACTTCATTTGTTCTGTGTTTCGGTCTGAGCCCTTTGTGTATATCACAAGACGTCAGGTTTATTTGACTTTTAAATGAGCCTGACTCACGGTTACAATCTTTGAGGAAAGGGGCGTTATTTGATTCACTACATCCGTATAAGTTTAGGACTGCGGTTTTCAAAGTTCTGTCATAACGGATCATGAATTACATAATAAACACATTATTCAGTTATCATATTTTTTTATAATATCGCTACATATATGCAGTTACGATACAAACATTCAGATGCAGATAGGTACACAATTATACAGATACGAATGTACAGATGCAGGTACACAGATGCAGATATATGAATACAGATATACGGATACAGATATACAGATTTAGATATTGCTGTACAGACAGATTTACAGATTGACGTATACAGACAACAGATACAAATATACAAATGCAAATTGTACAAACATACACGTATACAAACAAACTTACATACCAACACAGATTTACAAATAAATATAAACAAATACGAACATACAGACATATGAAACAGCGAGCATCAATGCTCCCTACAGAATCCTAATGGCAAATAGTTATTGTTACGGAATATAGATTTGAGCTCTTGTACTCAATTTTTGTATGCTGTATGCTTCAACAACTGTTATATTTATAAGAAATGATTGAAAATGCCTCTATTTCATTAATTTATGCATCCAAAATTGAACAATTCATCAATATTTTTATACGTGCTCTATGAAACAATAAAATGATGAATGAATTACTATTTTTATATAAAAGACGGTAATAAAGTTTGATGTTCTCTGATTTATGTGGATACTTACAGAATACATCCACGTCAGCGGAACTATAATGCGTGTAAAGAATTATAATTTATATTTGTTGCTTATCGGCTCGATATAAAAGGAAAAAATAACGTTTCGAACTAAATTAGGCACAAAACTCAGTTTTTATGTCTTTGTTGGAGTAATGTGCTAATATGGACATTTTTATACAATGCAACTTTTTCTTCCAGTTGAATTTGAAATTCAGTACAACTTTTTTAATATCAAAAAATCTCTTGATGAAATTCAAGTCTAATTGCAGAAAAAATACACAAAGACAAAAAGAAAACGTTGAGAAATTGAGGATACTTTTACTCTCATCTTTCAGCATATTTATTCAGGACCTTATAAAAAATGCATCACTTCAAAATCTAGAATAAATTTTTCAGGAGCCCCGTACTTTTCTTCTCCTGTCCGATTTCATATCGTGCAGTGAACTAAAACGTCACAGTAAATTATGTTTGCTACTCTGACATTTTCTCGATTTCAATATTAACATAAAAAAGTTATACAGAGTGTTTGCTAAATCCTTAGAATATCAACAAAAATTACATCCACTAGACAGAATCAAAAAGTTAGAAATACTCATCCGATTACAATTTAAATACAATCATTACATAATGAGCTTTAAGTTTATATTTTATTTGACTTGAGAGCTGTAGAGCCATAACATATGAACAAGAAGTTATTCAGAAATGCAGACAGGTACATAGAATGATTGATTGGAACAAACAGACATATAGACATATAGAAAGACCCACAACAAAAATAGACTTACAAACAGATAGACAGACATACATATTGGCCTAAACAACAGACTGACAGATGAACAGACATACAAGAGGAGATTTGCGAGCACCCGAGCAGACAGCAATCACTGTGGATCTATGGATAGATAAGCAAACATTCAGAGACATATATTGAAAGCATACAGACATATACATAGATAAACAGATATTGATAGGCAGATACCGCGGCGGACAGACAGATGAACCCATGAACCCATGAACAAACATGACAAACATATAGAGAGATGAACAGATATTTGCAGATAATCAGGGTGGACCTACAAACGTATAAACAGACATTCAAAGGCAGACATTAAGAAATACAGACATACAGATGGATGAAAAGATATTAGCAGGCAGACAGATTAACAGACAATTATGGTGGACCTACAGACAGGCGAACAGACATTGAGAACATAAAGACAAATAGATGAAGAATAGTTACTAACAGGCAGACAAACATGGCAGACAAATGGACAGATGAACAAACATTTGCGGTTACACAGGCGGACAGATAATCATGATATATTTATGGGCAGATAAATATACATTTAGAGCAGACGAATGGTTCGATTGATATCTGCAAACTGGAAGACAAACACGGCGAACATACAATACAGGCAGATGAACAGACATAAATAAACAGAAAGAAGAAAAAAACAGGCAAGGAAAAAAGCATTGTAGCGATATCAATATGTTTTTTTTTTGGAATCCTACAAATTTAAAGAATCAGACAGTTGATAACTGATGAAATGTTTTAAATTGAAGAGCTAGCGTTTTGATTGAATTGTTTTAACTTTTTTTGGAGTTGTCATTGTACTGCAGAGTTAAATCAATCAATTTGTCACTTGATTAAATAGAACAATTATGATAATTTGTGCTCGGTTGAATTCACTTGAATGCTTTATTATATACAATGACAAATTTGCATTCCATAATCTATTTTGTATGTATAATATGACAATCGGGACCTACATAATTATCTCACATTAAAATTCAATATTTAACTGTCATCAAATGTTTGAAGTGGGTACTTTTGTTTGAATTAAATAAGTGCCATATTCTACATTCGTAATAATACGTTGTACTTCACTGTAGTACCTAATAATGGAGTATAATTATACCTTTGTTGCAGTTGTTTCGCTACAATATCTAAAAGCTATGAATATGAAATTTTTCACACTTTGTGTGCTTATAACACTCATGGTCAAAAAACCTTCCAAAATTTCAATACAATTATTTTGGGGGCCCTATGCATTTAAAATGATCAACATAAACATATTTCAGAACGACTAATTAGGATTTTTGTTGCTTGATTTTTCAAGTGAATACATATAGACCAGGAGATGGTGACATTAATCTAAAAGGCACGAACGGTCGCGTGAACCTGTAAGAAAAAAATGTGAGACTGTGTTTTGAAATTGCATGCAAATAAAATGAATGGAAGTTTCAATCATAAAACCTTTGTGAAAAAATTGGCATGCGCCTTCGTTAGCATAAGAGTGATTGGTTCTACATTTGTGCAAGATTTTCCCAAAATTTCACGAAGGAGGCATGCAAATTTTATGATTGAAACTTTCATTCTTTTTATTGGCATGCAATTTGAAAACACGGAGTTTTACATTTTTTTTCCACAAGTTCACGCGACCATTCGAGCCTTTTGGGCTGTTGCGAATGTCACGGGAAAATATACAATTCAAACAAATATATAATTGGAATTTGCAGAATGATCGAAAACCGTGAATCAGTCAATAATTTTTTTTTCTCGAAGAAGGGTAAATTATCCGCTCTCAAGCGGTATAAAACTCCATCTGTCACCCGCTCCTAGTCTATTACGCGATTCTGGACGCTTTTAACGCGGAGTATGCAATTATAAACGTATGTCACGCATGTGCATCCCCAGTGGCGGGATTTCAGCAGTATTATTTGGGGGGAGGGGGGGGGGGGCAACATTTGAGCTTCTATATCAACTTTAAAAGTCAGGCTCATGTCCATAATCTTTGAGGTGGAGGAGGAGAGGTTGTAAGTAACGTAATTGATACAAAGTAGAACAATTTATTCACTACCCTTTTTCATTCATTCTTAATTAACATTTTCCTGACCTATAATATAATAGAAGAAATATTGTAATCGTGATTTTTTGACAGTTCGAGATTTTGATAAATCTTCACGTTCTAGACCCTACTGGATCCGAATAATATGTAATTTTAAGAAAAGTTGGTCTGTCAGTCTGTCTGAAAGCACGATAACTTGAGAACGCGTAAAAATTCCAATTACAATTCTATATTTGAGTTTTTCATCAAAAATCTAGTCTTAAGTTCGTAGATGAGCATTTTTCAACCAGTGGTACCAAAATTTTATTGATGGAACTTTTAGTTTTTTGCGTTTATTTTATAAACGGTAGTGTCGGTAGTATTCATTGTAAAATTTGTAATAACTAAAACTAATTCTTGAATGATTTGGCACAGCATTCACAGGAAACATTTTTCAAAATCATCGGTGGTTCCTTTGTTATTATCAAAATTTGAATTATTATAAAATTCGTAAAATTTTCTGGACCAAAAAAATAATAAGAATCATAATGTAGAGTTAGGATTATTATCACTCGTATTCTGACATCACTTGCGAACTTTCGTCAATTGTTTTTTTTTTTTTTAAATGGGTAATTTGCCTCTGTTCGGTATCAAATTGAAAGCTCTTGTGAAGATAATTCTAGTTGAAGTGTCAAAGTGTTAAACGGTTTTCAATTGTTTCTTTCATAAATTATTTGAATAATGTCTAGTTTGGTATCAATTCTGAGCTCTCGGGGAGATAAGCTTAGAAGATATCAAAAATAAATAATGAAGTAGTGGAATCCACGTTACCATCTTCAAATTAAACTTCCGGCGATCAAATGTCGGAGCTATGTTTCAATGAATTAAAGATTCCGAAATTCTAGAAAAGGACTTACCATTCGCAAAATTCTTATTTTATTTCAGGACTAAAAAATAACCGCAATCTGACACTTTAACAATGCCAGCTGTCACTTTGACAATGACAGTTGTCACTGTAACATTTCGAAAATGATAGCTTTCACTTCAAAATATGCAATTAATTGATGCGACACTCTAAATTTCTTACACAGCGATGAATCTGGCCATGAAATTGATTGTCGAAGAAGTATTGTGGAGGACACAGCGTATTTTTATGAAATTTGAAAGTGTAAATTTGCACTGCCGAATCCCGCCACTGTGCATCTCGTTTAAGGCGACGCGAAGCCACCTTTCCCCTTGTAACATTTTCGTGCATCAACTATATCGAGGACTTTGAACTTTCCTATCACGGATATCATAAATATATGTGGATAACTGATGCTGTTATTATGAATCACCTACTAGTGAAGAGCCTTCTGTATTTACAAAATCGACGTTCTGTTTTTCATTTTTCTAGGTCATTTAATAAATTTGTAATAAGCACATATTCATTTCACTTTTTTGTAGTAATTCAATTGAGTTCTGCCTAATAATAATAAATAGGAATTATGTTTATATCTCAAGTTTTCTGCGAAATATGACTGACTTCATAAAAATTATATTACATTAAAAATTTAATTCAGCCGTTAACTCTTACGCATTTATGGATGTTCATAGAGATTACACAAAACAGAGATATATTTGAGCAAAGAAAGTAAATTATAGCTGTATTCTCAGTTGTAATTGAGCTCTAAATTCATAATTAGTAACAAGATATATTATACGACCTAAAGAGAGCATGGGGGAGTTCGTACTATCTCTGCTCGAAGTGCAAAATCTTATGGATTCTAATTCTGATGCTATACAATATATATGAATTTTCAATATATTTATTCACATTTAAATGTAAATATATTTTATGATCAACTGGAATGTCTATCATTTTAATTCGGGTTCTATAAATTTATTTTGAAGAACACAACAGACTACGGAAAAGGGTATTCTGTAATAAATCTCAAATTTTAAATGCTAAGACCAATAAAGATATACTCTAGCCCATCGATTCTGTAGTTTCGAATGAATTCATATAATATTTAAAAAAAAAATACATATCAATAATTATGAATTGTATTGTTGCATCTCAAAACACAAAATATTATTATAATATGTTTTATTACTACACGGAAGCATGCAAGACAATTTGAAATTTGTTATAGTAGATTTATTTAATCCAGTTTGATGGTTAAGGAATTGTCAAAATCTTTGCTTTTGTGTCAGACATATTAAACGTAGCTACAATCAAAAAATGATGTGGCAACCATTGTTTATAATTTTTAGTTCAAATATCAAAAGGGTTCATTGTAAAAATAAATTATAAAGGGTGTACAAACAACTTTTGACTCAATTATACAAAGAACTCTTTGAATTAAGTTCAAAAGGCGGAAATCTTAATTAAAATTTTCGATTTCCATTTAAATAAACCATACACGCAGAATAAACCAGCAATTTCCAAGTTTCCATATCAGGAGAGTTTATTGCTGCAGACATTGTTGCTAGACTAATAGATCTATTTGTCTAGCAACAATGTCTGTTAAGTACTTCCTCTTCAACTAAGATGTCTGTATATCTGACTGAAAAATATTATTTCGTGTGTCGTGACGATCGGGTTATGTGAATACTTTTTAGAACAAATTTATTAAATGACGTAAATATAAAAGGAAAGGAAAACATATTGTCAAATCTGAGTTTGTAGTTTTTATATTTGTGATAACGGCGCATTACTTCAAACAATACGTACGTATGTGACTCACGCTTTTTCTTTCTACAGTTTCCCTCTACAGAACTGTTTAACGCATTGCATTTGCGTTTAACGCGTCCATAATTCGCTTTGTCTTTGGGCGAATGAAATTCACTAATTCAATTTCGAAAAGGTTATTTGTTTCAAATAGTCTTCCGTAGAATTATATTTCGACCTAAAACATTCAATAAACTGTTCCGTGCAGAGCGTCCGGAATACTGACCTAAAAGTGCATTTGCTGAGGGAAGCAGTAATTAAATAAGTCTTGTCTACTTAATGATGCCTAAATATTTGGTTCATTAGGCTAATGCAATTAATTAACACAAGTTCAACTTAATGTACTCGGCACATCAATCTTAGCGAGCTATTCACAATACATTTATAAATTCTCCCTTTGGAATGAATGTGAATCCATAAAAGTTCCGATTCATAACAAATTTATATTCTAGTTTTATCAATTTGATCGGAATTGAGCTTTCAAAATTCAATTTCTGATATTAATGTTACGGCATCCATAAAAATTCTACCGTATGTAAAATAGATTACAGGCATCATAAAAGGAATTATATGAGAAGTGCATCGGATAAACAGATCCAAGATAATGCAGTTTATTTCTTACAATTTCATCAGACAGCTTTTTGTTCTTGTTTTTGTTACCGATTAAATTCTTATGTACGTTTCTCAGAGCTGTTTGCAAGAAAATTGTATAATGAGTTTAGAAAGTAATGTTTTTGAATGTCTTTTGTTGTGGCTGTCCATTACAATAAGTCCTAGACATCTCATTTCATTAAAAGAACTATGTTCAAATATTGTACTTCAAATAAAATATCTCTTGATAAATAGATATCTCGGAAACAAAGTTTCATTTTCAGTACGGCAAATAGACACTGGAGGCTAGCTAGAAATTTCTCTGAAGGAATGCTTATCTCCAGGTAGTACTGCGTCTGACATCACAAACCTTAAAGGAAATTCACAAGATTTGATTGCAAATGACGTACTCATAATGAGTAGAATTTAGTTCTTGGAATAATATTCATATATTCTTCATTGCTATGACTTATTTTCCATCTTAGAAGCAACCTTGGAATCCACACTGCACAGCAAAACTGATAACTCATTACTTTCTGGAACTAAGGAACGTTGCATCACATTTCTAGGAGTGTATTAGAAATATCAAGAAATATGAGTCAATCTGGTTTTCTGCTTTAATTTGGTAATATGAGATTTCTTAAATTATCAACTCTTTCCAAAATATTACTTTCTTCGTAACTTTAACGTAGATTGGAAACCATTTCTGTAAGATGATATGACGAGTAATCTTTGCTATACAGTTACAATGAGCTATTTTTGTTCGTTTTTCACGCCTTTTACTCAATACCGTGGGCATAGAACACACAAATTCAGTAGACTCATATTCATTTATGTAAGTCTTAGTCATCAACCAACATCCACTTTTAATGAGCAAGGAATACAATTCTTGATTAATTCCAGAGCAAAACTCTTTCTGAAGTTATACTTTTCATCAGGTATTAAATATTTTCACACAATATTATAAATCCTTTTTTGCTACTTTTCTTGAAGCATAGTACACCATCTTGTGTTTCCAGGTATTATTTCCAATCAGGCTGCGAATCGTTTCTGAATATTTCCTTTACATCAAGTGTTAATTTATGTCAGATTGAGGTATTTACATTACAATTTGGTAAACAGGCTATCTACAAAGGATATCATCAATATAGCGTCTTCAAATAATATCCTCAGTACGATTTCTTCAGTATAGCATCTTCACACGATATCCTCATTCCGGCATCTTCAAGGATATCCTCAATATGTCATCTCCAACTCAAGTTGAGAATTGCCTATGCAAATGAATCAAGTTTCCATCTTCCTTCAGGTTTAAAGAATTTTCCATCGCAATCTGGTAAAGAGCCTATTTTCAAAGGATATCGTCAACATAGCATCTACACTACGACTCAAGTTAAGAGTTGTCAATGAAAATAGGCTTTTCGTAAATCAAGCGTCAACATTGGAGTCCATCCTTTTGAAAATATATTGTTCTTCAGGTTTAAGGTATTCTACATTGCAATCTGGTAAAGAGCTTATCTTCGAAAGAACTCTTAGAAGAGTACATTTAGATAAGTTAGCTGGGATGAGGTATCAAGTATTTTACATTACAAGCTGGCAAGGAAAATTCCTCAGAGGATACCCTTAAAAAACACTTCGATTTATGTCAAAGATTTCTTCTAAAGATGTGCGAAAGATAATCAATTCCTCGTTGGGAATACATCCCCAATGTTCACTGATGATGAGGACTTAATTTCCAAAATACGCATTTAGATTTGTTTTCCATTATCTTTCAAGTCAATTTTTTAGAATTAATATGCAATGTTAACCTAATAACGGAAATTGCTGAAAATTTAATTTTTCAACACTGCTCCACGAGACGATAATTTTCAAAATGTTATTTGAAAGCTTAAGCTTTCATTTGTATTCTATGCTTGTCAACACTCAGAGAAGATGCACTATAAAACTTGTTTGATATCATCAACTATACATCATCCCTTATAAAAAAAAAAAAAAACACCAAACATCGAAAAACTTTCAAAGAGGTTTCAGTACCACTTTTGAACAGAACCAATATAAGCAATTAATTATTCATTAAAAATTCAACACTACGCGGGACGAAATTAAAAACTCTATAAACACATTGTGCAATTTCAAATTGACTTGTCAGTTTTGTGCTCGAACAAATTACAAACTGACTGAAGTCCAGTTTTATTAAAATAACGCTAAAACAGCTTTTTTCACACACAAAAAGTCTTATAGAGATGAGGGATACACAATTGTTGAATAAATAAATAAAAAAGCAGACGAAGTGAATTCTAAGGATTCACAAAATTAAAAACCATACAAAATGATACAATAAAAGGTTGATAGAGCATCTCTTGAGATAAATGTTCAAATATACTAGAAAATACTATAAAATATATAGAACATCAATATTTTGTTTGGAAATAGTTTTAAAGCTAAAAATAATCTAATATTATTCAAAGAGTTCCTAACTGAAATTTCATGATTTTAGAGAATCAAATCATTACATTCTTCAATTATGATTTTCTTGTATTGATTCATTGGATAAATAAGCGATAAGTTTAAACACCATATATTAAAATTTGCAATGTATCTAAGACTTTTCAGTAGTAATATTTCTCAATATGATGAGAAACTATAATTAATTCATTAATCAGTGAAGTTCTATAAGTTTCTTCACAAACTGATTTGAAATTAGATTATTTCAAAATAAAGTTAGTTCATGCTACCAGTAATCGAATCTACTCCATGCAAGGTTGCGAAATTTGAAAATCTGATTGAGAATTTGGAAACTAATTGATATTCACCTTTTGGAAAAGACAAGAAGACAACAATCATATCCAACACGCCATACTCACTGAGTGTTTAGATTTAAAAGCACCTATTGTGCCTACTTATGGAGCACGGTTTCGAAGCAACAACGCGAACGCGGCCGCTACTCAACAGGTTATGGTGACGAAGAAGCCTTCAGCCGTGAACCACGTTCCAATGACTGCCAAAACGGAAACGAAAGCTGAAGCACTTACAATGCTAGATGTTGTGTGAAGACTGACTCGCGTTCGACACGCGCAGAGGTTTTTGTCGACGGCGTCAGAGGGGCATAGCGCCAGCTGGAGGCAAAGCGCAAGTCGGGTAAAAGTGTCGCGCCGTCAGCCACCATGTATATTCATATCCACCGATACAGAGATTTACAGCACGGTCCACATAAGACTTATTGTACATTCTTCGTCTTTCGTATCCTAATCATAACACTTCTCCAACAACAAACATCCAAGCTATAGACTTTTTATCCTTTCAATTGAAAATACGTTCGAACACTGGAGTCTTACGTTCCTTCGCGGAACATCCGTACTAAAGCCTTTTCATTCATCCAACTAGAAACATGGGGACTTATCGTCGCACATATATTTTATCATTCTCTTCTTCGATTTATGTCTGTACAAATAATTTTTCCAGTTACTTATGCCTATGAAAGTACATCCACTAAAGTTACGTCCATGATTTCATGCAGGAATTAGATCAAATCTTGGGCCACACATTTCAGCAAATAGATATAAACATCCTGCCAGGCAGAAAAAAATTATTATAATATTATCACCATTAGGTATAGTCTGTCCATCTTTCTTTTGAAAAAATGACCTTTAAATCCCTTAATAATAAACACTAATAAACACTAATCGCTGCTACTGTTTAGAATTCTTGTTTTCCAGGAAATATATGCTTTTCGCATACTACAAAAATATGTAGGAGAGATGAAAATTGCTTGAAAACTATTCAAATATAGACAGGGATTATTGGATTGTACCCTTATAAACACGGCCGTAGTTACTCAGTAAAATACTTATCTTGTGGTTCTATTCTTGGCTTAGCAACGCATGCACAATACTAAACTGCTCAGCAGACTATACAATCGCTTTCTTTTGCACGTGTTACAGGACAGTATTACCGAATAATTTTTCATTTTTCTATAGTATCGGTGGGGATTCCAGTTAATTATTGTCGAGGATAGTAATCGCTTCTAATCATCACTAATTAATTACTGAGAAATATCAATTTTGGCCATCCCAACTAAGTATTTAAGTTGGGGCTACTCCAAAGTTTATTTCAATTTAGATTATCTATTGCACCACTATACATGTTACCTTTATTTTCTTAACTTGTGATATTTATTCTACGTTCGAAAATAATTATATATTCATTCTATTGGAAAAAAATGCATTATTTCTGCCAATATTCATGAATAAATTTAATACTAACCTGTAGATTTCTTATTCAATATTTCCTGTTGCATAGTTCAATACTGTGCATGCGTTGCTAAGGCAAGAATAAAACCACAAGATAAGTATTTTACTGAGTAACTAAGGCCGTGTTCATGAGGGTACAACTCAATAATCCCTGTCTGTATTTGAATAGTTTTCAAGCAATTTTCATCTTTCCTACATATTTTTTGTAATCTGCGAAGAGCATATATTTGCTTGAAAACAAGAATTAGTGTGTATGAAGGGATTTAAAAGTCACTTTTTCAAATGAAAGATAGACAAACTATATCCCATTTTTTCTTTGAACATATGGGATTTTCTTCAATCTTTTGCAACATCTCCATAATCTACAAAAGTTTGCATTGCACTAAAAGCAATTTATCCATCCTTCGTTTACACTTGCGTTTACCTCAATCATTCTTATCTCCTCCAATATGTCACGTCAGATGGATCCATATCTGGAATTGATCAAAAATTTACTGAGTAGTTTATGCTCGAATCCCATAGTTTGTGCTATCAATTTACGCTTATAATTAACAATCAATATTGGGAGTCTGACGTGACTCTAAAAATTAACATTACGCATAAACAGATAGCACCAAACCTAGCACTCAGTGCCCGTAATATAATTAATCAAATATTATAATAATTAGTGGAGGTCCACTCTTAGTGTAAAGTAAATTAATAGTACAAACTTTAAGATTCGAGCAAAGCCAGCACAAATCTAGTACCCAGTAATTTTTATCAGTTCCAAGTATGGAATATACATACATTCTCCTCCACCCATACAGGGATAGGCAACACGGTCCACATGAAATTTATCATTTTTCAAGCTCACATACACTAATCAAAAGAGGCATCCGTACATCCAATTGAGAACATGTAATCTTATCATTCTTCTAGCAACTTACGTCCGTACGCTAAGGTCTTATAATTCTTCCTAGTACAGACATCCATCCACTTGCATTCGCACACAAATACCTTCAATTCTTCCAACTACAAACTAACGACTATGGCCCTTCATGTACTTCATCATTCTCTTCTTCCATTTGGATCTGTACAAATCATTTCCCAACTACTTACGTCTGCTTAAAGTTTCATCCACTCAAGTAACATACATGAATTCGAAGAAGAATTGAATCTTCAACTATATTTTTAAACAAATAGACATAAACAACCTATCCAGTAGTAGGGAATTCTAACAAGCTTCTCACTACATAAGAAAAAAAATGGGATATAAATACATTGAAACAGACACAAACAACCTGTCAGGTAGTAAGAAATCATAACAAGATTATTTTTTACTTAGAGAATTAAGTATTTATCAAAAAATGGTATGTATACCAAGGTCGTACGATCTATCTCCATAATCTACGAAAAATAGCGTTGCATTGAAATGTATAATGTATTCGTCTGTCAAGTTTTGACACATAATACCATGTGCTATCTGACGCACTAAAAAAGCTACCAATATGGGAAAGAATTATTCGTATGTTCCATCAGGGAGAGTTTGACGCAGTAGTCTCTTGAACTATCATACAAGCGTTTACTCTTAGTAGATTGATTTCACGTGAATATGTAATCGAACAAAGTGCTGGGCTCACGCATGTGTGCAAGATGAACACGAGGATGTATCCTTGACAAAGGAATTTTGAAGTATCCTGAAAATTGATACTCAAAAAGGACAATCACCTATCAACTAGTGAAATGGTTCAATTGTTCTCGAACTATTGGAAGAATTGATAGGAGGATAAAGCGCTCTAATTAGGGCACAATCTTCACAGGAATTGGATACATCAATCACTTTTCAGATTAGTCTTTATAACGCAAGATACACATCAAAAGCAATAAGATGGTAGAGTTGGGCGGAATGAATCAAATCCTCGGATTTACAACTTAGAGCAGGACTTCATTATCAACTAATTATATCAGTAGGATAATCAGCTCTATTATTCAAAGCTATAATTGTTATTTATAGCGATTTTACTAAACTTCCAGAGTTGAGATTTCCATTGACCTCATCAAATTGTTAATCCTAGGATTTAGTGGGAAGGTCTCACAGTCGAAGTTGTATATTTTTCATTTGGATTGGATACAATAGAATATAGCTCAGAAGTAAAACCTCAAAAAGTCTTTGAATACTCACTCAAAACAAGAATGAAAACTGAAAAGATTCAGATTTGTTTCGATAGCTCAAGTATCACCATTTGATATTAGCCACATCGATGAGAAGGCAGAATATACAATTTTTCCAATTCCCACATAGACTTTTACTTTTATGGCTGAAGTTTAATTAAATACAGAAACATTCAAAACAATTTGAAAACATTTATAAAATTGTATCACAATGGGAGTCCAAAATTCGATTCAATATATATTATCCGCTTCGTAAGAGTTATTAAGAGTTTCCCAAAGAATGGAGAAATAATGAAAGAAGACGCACTGACTCATGAAACTAGACTAAACTGAATGAGCTATCTAAGAAATTTGCATCCTCAAATTACATACCATTCGCAATGAAAACTGAAGGTTTCCCTAATGTTCTAGTAACAGTAATATAATTGAATGTTTGCTGTGATTCACAATGCAACTTCAACAATTAGATTACGATGTGTTTGTCAGAATGTATATGGTGCAGGTAACCACGAATTGGTAGTATTAATAAAAATCAGAGATTAACCAATTTCTCATATCTAATTAATGACAAATTTGAGAAAATTATTCTCCGCCACCAAGGATTTAAAATATTATGTGTTTTAGCAATCCCTCATAAGAAATTTTCACAGTAAATTGTCAAATGATTCTAACAGAACCAAAAAGAATAAAAACAATTATATCCAATACTTTTTGTACTTTTCTGCTACAAAAAAAATTTTTAATTATTTGCTGTGAAAGTTTGTTTAGCGAGAACAGGAAAAGCTTTCTTTTCCCAATTTACACTACATCGTTTGCAAAATTTAAGCACGTTTAGAAACGCTCACTATGATAACTTTATTGAACCTACTTTTGAAGCTCCGGAACAGATACAATACTCCGGCATCAATCGCGAAACAAAGCTGAAAAACCGTTTGATTTAATCACACGTAATCGATTTAATTTCATTTTGCTCTTCATCCTACTCATGGTTCTAAAGCTTGTTCAAACAATTTCCTATTATATTTATATTATATTTAGTTCGAAATTTTGTATGGTATTCAGGATTATATCTGATTAAATTTAACTAGAACAAATGGATCCAGGAAATACTTTCCAACAAATTAAAATTTTATTCTCTTGGAGGATTATGAACACTAAAATAAGTTTCATCCGTTAGTTTATTTGATGAATTCAAGTAAGCAAATGAACTGCAAAAATGGAGACGTCTTAATACTAAAAGTACAAAGCGTTAAACGGTACTGTGCGAGCAGAAAGGACGAGGAAGAGACTACACAATGCAATCATGTTCGTACATCGTCTATATATAATATTATATAGCAATGGGCAAATCTATTATATGACGGGTTAATTTTGTGGATCAAGCATGTTTTTCACGGCTACACATAACAAAAATAAACTGCATATACATGACATGATTAAAAAGTATAAATATTTCTTATTCATATATTTACCAAGCAATTAATCTTAGAAAATCACAAAATAATTTATCGCTTGAGGAGATTCAAGAATTATTATGTATTTGTGTTTATGGAATAGAAGATTTCAAGTTTACAGTAAAGGTCACAGAAAAAAGTGAAAAAGGCCGCAATTTTTCCACTCTTGGTCTATATCGAGTTTTTTTTTGTCTTTTTCACATTTGTAACAAATATTTTTGGATTACTTAATGTTCTGTTATTGTGTCAATTGTGAACCGCAAGGCAATGAAAATGCAAAGATATGAATTTATCATAATGCAGCCAAAGTGACAGATTCTAAGAAATACAGAACACTGTGAAGTGACCTTTAAAAATGTCCGTATATTAAGGTACATATTTTTATTGCTTTGCTGTTCCACACGTCGACTATCTGAGTCTTGTTAGACTATATTGAAGAGTCGCAATAAGGATGAAACACGTGTCTGAATAGGGTATTCAGGATGATGGTGTAAAAACTGATTCCTGAATTTGTAATTTTATGAAACAATCAGATTTTGATTTTTCACAATTTATCAAATTCTGTTTCGCGGACATTTCCAAGTGTCTTTTTACAATGTCCTGTATTTCTTTCTAATCCTTATTGCTCTTAGACCGAGTATTATAGAAAATTAATACTTAGAGGATCCAAAGGGAAATTTCTGATTGGAAGATTACAATTTTATCTCTAGAGATCAATACTCCAATATTTTCCTTTAGAGAGCCAGCAATTTCTTGAAAATATATGCTCATAAGAAATTTTTCCTATTTGAACTTTCCTAGTTAACGTTGCTTGATTTCAATGCAAAAAAATAAAATATTCGAATCCTAATAAATGAAATAGTGAACTTCTCTTTTTAACCTTATTTTTTCTGCTAGAGCTAAAAAAGTTAGAATATCAATGAATATGCGGATCTAGAAAGTCTGTATACAAGAAATATATTCTTTTTAATTTGCAAAACTAGTGATAACGTACGAATACTTTTAATCGTATATCGAAAGGTGGTTCTTATCCATTTACAGATTATGATTTTTTTCTGATTCATCCATGAAGTACATGAACAGAAAAAACGAAAAAATGTGAAAAAATAATTGATTTCATCAACCTGGCGATTAACACGAAACCACAGATGGAAGAATATATAGCACAGGAAATTAATCCAAACTCACAGGTACGTGAGATATAAAATTGCTCACACTTTTTCAGTAGAAAGAAGTTGATCTGATATATTGTCAGGCAGGATTCTTCATCGTTTCACGGAAAATATAGAGATGGATATATCATTTGAATCAGCAAGTTTCTTTTCTAACGGAGCCCCTCAACAAAGTACTTCGAATTAAAACATTATTGACGTCAAACTATAAGGTTAACCACGCCTATGCAATTCCTTATCTTAACTGTGCTGTAAAAGTGAAGCCAAAAATGTAATATTGTTAGAGAGAGAAGGTAACTGAGAGATAGGTAAAGGCAGGCCCATGTTTGTATGGAGGTAAATGGCAAGTTTCGCTCTATTTAGTATTTTCATGTGGAAATATATTGTAAACTAGGAAGAAAATGTTTTGTGCCTAATTGTAATAGTGGGCACAGAACATGTAAAGAGAAATATTCTCTTTTTTCTATACCCAAAAATTATATTTTATTAAATAAGTGGCGCAAGAACATACCACGACAGACCAGGACATTGGAAATTACAGATTAAGTTTGTGAAAAACATTTCAGAGAGGAGGATATTATAAAAGAATGGTCGTCTAGGAATGTAAAAGTGAGTAGAAATTATTTTAAAATTATAATAGCAGATCTACTAACAATTTTGTTAGAAATTGAAAGGTTATATCAATGTTTCGAATTATTAAACGTATCTAACTCAAAATTTTAGTGAAAAATTCAACTTCGAGGAAACTTCTCATCAATAAATTTATAAATTCATAAAACTTATAGATTTACACAGAATTGCAACATTAATTTCTTCACTTTTCGTCAATATATAAAAGTTATTGAGAATACTGTTGTCAAAAGTGAGCGAAGCAAGTGTTCTTGTTAGCCCTGTGGCATATTAGAATAGTTTTTTATTTCTACTGTGTTGCTTCCGAAAAATTGAAATTTGAAATAATATATTGTGCAACAAGTGCGATAAGTTGTCGATAGCACACGAGAGCTCAAGTGGGCAACTGACACCGCACGAGTTGCAGATATTTTTTTGATTACGAATGCGGGTAAATACTATTTTGCGCTTGTTTTTCCAGGCGGTAAATTATACTTGGCGCACACAAAAGCTGAAGTGTCATTTACTGCTCGGAGAAATATGTGTAAAATAATACTTATCCTGTATAAATAATAAAACTATATTTGAAATATTAATATACTTACTGATAGAATACAGTCAAGTACTAGAACTTTTATTGTGCAGTTTAATTTGATAACTTTTTTTATACCAGAAATTATGTCAAAAACTGTTACTTTTTGTGAGATCGTAGATGTATATTATATTTCTATTGAATTTTTAGTTAATGTTCAACAAACAAGAGTAACATTTTTCTTTTTTCATTTCTACCTTTCTTCTAGTGAATAAGAAATTGTTTGTGTATATTTTTTCAATTTTATTACGCCCATTGTAATATAAAATAAATATCAAATTATTTATGTGCCTATTATAATTCATAATCAGAAAACTCGTGTCCAAAGAAACATTTATAAAACATGTTTAATAATGTACTAATTCATTGCAGGTTTTAATGAATAGAAATGCTAATTTTCTTTTACTATTGCCTTTCATTTGATAAATAATGTAGTATTCAACGTAATGAAAATAAGAAATCTATCTGGCAATTGTATTTTATTGAAAATAATTGAATTATAGTTTTATTTCTGCATACTGAAGCACGCAAAGCTGGGCCCGCTCTCGTCATCTGTCTCACACCTACCGTATTACATTTTAGGCTTCATGTTTTCCAACTGAGTGTCCGCTCCTCTATTATTGTCCTTCGGGGATTGAACAATTGCTGTGAGTGCGATATAATTATAACCGAAGGATATTGGAGATGTGAACTCAATTATCCAACGAAATGATTGTAACGTTTCAATCTAAGTGTAAAGATCTTTTATTTTCGTTTAACGGATTCGAAGGATGTACCTAACATTTTGAACATCAACGAAAAAAACTCCGGGACTGTATTGTACTTGATATATAAATTCAATAATAGATTTTGAAAGCTTCTTTCCTGTATTAATTACATAGGTATGGAAGTTTAGTGAATAGTTATCCTTGATGTAATAAAATTTTAATGAATAATCATACAATAATTGATAATAATTAAATTATCCGACGAATTATTACAAACATCGATACGATTTTATTTTGATAGTTCACCAATCGCTAGAAAAAAAATACAAAAAACGATCAAGAACTCCTGTAGCTTGCCCTCATATGAAAAAAGCAAAGGACATTTTTCGTATTTTCGTATTTTGAGAACTAAGTTCTCATCATCAGTAGTTAATTTAACTAATGTGATTCACATTAGCCCTGGTGGAGAGCATATCTCCCGTAGGACTTCTCAGCCTACGTGTATTTCGCCAAATTAACTACTGATGATGAGAACTCGGTTCTCGGAATACGTATTTAGTTTTCTAAAATTTATTTCAAGTTGAGAGGATTTAATAGTTTAGTATTTATTTTGAATATTGGACGTCATGTTTCAAAGCAATTAGTTATTGAAAATATGGTTTTGTTAGAGGGTAGATGAGAGAAGTTATCGGAAATGACTATTTTATTAAAATTTAACCACAATTGCTAAAAAAGCAAACAACTGTAATTTTTACTGATCAATCCACATCTAAATTTGTGCCTAGAGATTAAAATTCAATATCGACCATAATATAGCAAAGTAGGGATTTGTTTCTACTGTATGGAATAAATGGAAGAATGAATTTATTTTGTCAGTTGGTACCATACCGTTATCTTTACAGCAATATTAATTGTTCTGCGTTTTACCAACAAAAAAATCTCAGTTACTTTTTTCTTTGGAACATGGCTCGTTCTTCTAAATAAAGTTTTCGTTTCCGGTTACGAGTTGACTGTTTCCTTTTTGCTTCAGTAATAACATTGCACAGAGAACGCACTTTTCAACTTGGAGAAGATCATTAATAATAAATACAGAAAGCACTGAGGGAACATTGCTGGTACAGTTCTATACAAAGTGTTAATGTACAGGTGTTTGTTCCTTTCCCCACATAGCAAATATTTTGTTGACATTAGACGATATCTCTTTGCGTATCAATAATTGACATATACATCAATTATTAATTTTTTCATCATTCTCACAGCATTAGGAGTTTCAGTACTCATTGTTCTGATTCTATCATCATTGTGTTTTGGTATCAAATAAGCCATATTTATTAAATGGGACATTCCACAAATTTTCCCAGCTTCATATAAAATTCATTATCACTAAATCGTTAAAATTAATAATATATGAGACATTTAGTGTTCTGCTTTATGAGTGATATAATAGAAACAACATAAAACTCAAAACCTATTCAAGAATTTTTTGTCAAATATCGTGAGAATGAAAAGCAAAACAACAATTTTCAAACTATTTGAATTTATTTCATGAGGCATACGATCAATTCTCTATTATCTATCGAAAACTCATATAGAGATTCTGTTTTTTTATTATTCCGGTTATAATACAGATTTAGTAGTGATCACCCAATCACTTGCTGCATAAAATGATCACATTTTGCAAAATACTTCAAATATAAGCATATTTCTCCCTGTTTCAGGAAATAAAGTATCTAACAGGAATCCTGTGAGACCATGAAGATTTTTCAATTTTTTTTTTTAATTATTTTACAGTTAATGTTGGCTTGATTTAAATTGTTTGATTTAAACTATGATTTAAATCATGATTTGAATCAGTGTTTTTTTTTCAATTCATTGATTTAATTTTTTTGTATTTTTTATGAATTCAGTTATGTTTTTGTTGCAGAACAAAATTAGGATTTGAATCAAGTATCTATTTTATATATTTGAATGGAGACTCAATTCTTAAAAAATCATTTTCAAAGTTTCTAGTAAACACTAAACTTCTAACTTATGAACAGGTTTATTTTATATTCGTGCTAAAATTTCAAATGACCAATAATAATTCAAACCAAAGCTAATCATCTCTTGAAGGTATTTTTCATGCATATAGATGATTAAATACTAATAATCTTGATCCATTTTGCGATACAATTTTGAGAAATCAATGATTTTTTATTTCTTTATTCAAATAATATTTTTTTCCAACCTTGTTCACAGCTCAAGAGTAATGAGCCAGCAAAGTTGTTAGATAAAAGAGTCTTATCTTCAGGTTTCACAAGATTCAAATTCCTGGTCTTCAGTTATTTCATATATAAGTTGAAAACATCGACTAAGAAGATTGGTTCTTGCAGAGAGATTTATAGAATAAAACTTTTTTGATATTACGATGTTTTTTATGGTAATGTGAACATAAATTTTTAATGTTGAAATAAAACAAACGTTTGCAAATCGTGATGTATGGTTTTATGTGATATACGTATATCACAAAATTAATCACGAAAAATATAAAACATGTTTTATGATTTACCAATTCAAATTTTTGTGGGCTCATTAGTATATTCACTTCGGATAGTTATGATAATAAAGTTTTTTTCACAAGGTGTTTCAATTTTGTTCAATGAAATCGATTATGCAGACATTATATAATGAAAAATATAAATTAACTGTCAGTCACCTTGCTGTTAATTATCAATTTGCGAATATGTCCCAACTTGTCACTGTTTTAATCGAATGAAAAACGACATTGTCAGGACAAATTAAATAAATCGGTCAAGTTCGAGCTAGGAGTTCTCACAAAATACACTAGATGTCAAGCTTCATCTAAATTATTTTTTTCACACAATTCTAAATCGATGGTACATCCGAAAGGTCCAAGTTTACGTTAGTTGAACATTATGAGTAAATAACGCAATAATCAACTACTTATTAAAAATAAACTATTCAACAAATAATAAAACCTTTTTTTCACTTTTTATTGAAATTACTCAAGTACATTTCAGTGACAAAGCTACCATCTTCAGACAACAATAAATCAAAACAAAAAATGTAACTACAAACATGTTACAAAATACCAGAAGAATATACAATGATTGATAGGATTTGAGGTGGGCGGAGCTAAGAACTACAATGTAAGATAAAGTGGAAACAATAGGCAAAAACTAATCAATGTTACAAAAATAAAGGATTATCCAAAGTCGACATACTAAGAACTACAATGTAAAATTTAAGTAAGAACAACAGGGAGAACTAATCAATGCATTCAGTAAAGGATTATCTGAAGGAGACAGATCGTAATTCAATAAATAATTTTTGTGCACATCAAATGCAAAAATATATTGAAATCCGCTCTAGCTCACCACCACCACGAAACAGAACACAAATTTGAAGAAGATAATTTGAAATTGCTGAAAAACTGTAGTTCAATGCAGATCCCTAAAATAATCATACCAAAATTTCATGTTTTTAGCTCATTTAGTTCATGAGATATGAGCTCTGACAGGCAAATGGGCATATAGTGGCAAGAATTTCGTTACGAATCCTTTGGAAACAAGTTTTTAAAAAAATTATACATTGTATGGAATAAAAACTGTGCTACCAGTGAAAATATTCGTCGAAAAAGTAGTCACTATTATGTACTAAGTCCTTTGAGTATAATACATCTAATTTAGTTCAAAACTCTGTCCACAATTTTATTTGGTATAAAACTTTTTGTTTCCTCCTCTTGCAATCAAAACAAAAACAATTAGGAAAATATTTTGCAAAAACCTCGAACATGACGTCATTTGATAGAAGCTTATCAGCTTTATTGAAGAAAAATTTACGGATACGATAATGCTATAAATAAAAAGTTAAAAACAAGAATTAGAAACATTAAACTTGAGATTGTATTTGCAAACTTTTTGAATTTTTTGTTCGAATATCCAAACTAAACTCAATATAAAACTCATTTTGTTCTTAAATATGGATCCAAAACTGAGTACTTGATGTATTTACATGAACTTAGAGTTTGCTTACACTTTTTTATAGTAAAAATATATGGAAAAATCACAAAAATATCGACCAGAAAACTGCAGAACGTTTATAAAAACTTCCGTTTTATACAGAACTTGCTTACAGGAAAAGTGTTCTTTAAGTGCTATTAAACTAACCTAACCTTTTTCCTTCCGAACACTAACTACCGAATCCTTTTAGCAAATAATCGACAGCAAACACACAAATGTGAAACTGATAGACGAACACAGACCAGCTCTTACCACAAAAAAAATGAAGAGTCATCGAAGCTACAGAGAAATAGATTTAATTTTTTTGCTAGTTATCGCCTAATGTTCACGAATGTTTTAGAGTATATAAAGGTTGATACGGCCAGTATGAGATTAATCTACAACTTGAGGAAGTTGGGAATTAAATGAAAAAAGCAAGGATTCGATGAAATTCTGCAGCAAATATTGAAATAATTTTTACTATCTTGTTTCTGAGATATTGCTATAAACATAACACGAAACGCGTATTCTTAACGAATTACCAGTGTCACGTGAGGTAAATATAGCAACAGCGTTCCTATTACCGTTACAAATGTAGAATCGAGCAAAAACAAACAGCTCTACCTATAATGCTTATATTGACTGAGTAACTTGCACTGCTACCACAATTCTTACGCTGTTATAAGTTGTAAGAAATTGTTTATATTCCTTCAAATTATAGTTTCAATATTTTTTCATGGTAAAAGTCAGGAATAAAATAATGCAACTCTGTTTTAGGAGTGTATTAATTATTAAATGCAGTTGGATGCTCATTTTTTCAACAAAAAATTATGTATTGAAAGTTAATCATTGTTTTGTTGCCGTACTTTAGCAATGGTAATCCACTCTTTCCACCACCTCACAGAAAGCAGTCAACCTCTTCGTTAAGTGGTTTTGCGAAAAGATATAAGATGCAGAATTCTTCCTGATTTGCCATTCATATAAAAATGCATGACAAAGAAAAGGTCTATAGACAGACATACATACAAATAGACTGGAAGATGGTGACAGTTGGGGTTCTCCGGTTTTACACCGCACGGCTTTTTGAGGGTAAAAAATTTAACCATTGATAAGAAAGATAAAAATGTTATCGATCGTTAGTGCGAGCTTCAATTATATTTTTAAAAAAATGGGTTTTTCCGTCACAACATTTTGCATGCCTTTGTAACGTGAAATAGTTAAATAGAACGCCTAAAACTGGAAGACATGCAATTCGTAACAGCCCAAAAGACACGAACGGTCGCGTGAACATGTAAAAAGAAAATGTGAAATTCCATTCTTTCAAAATTCAGGCCCATGAAAAAAATTGAGATTTTAGCCATAAAACCCTTGTGGAAAAATTATCATGCATCCCTCGTTGGCACAAGGGTGACAAATTATACTATAAGAGAGATCCCGGCTAATTGATTTTACATTTGTGCAAAATTTCTCCAAAATTCCCCACTCTTTCAGTACAAGGCTTTAAATTACTTTCAACAATTTCACGATACAAAGGCATGCAAAATGGGGCACACCCCAACTCGGCAGATATAATCTCCCGATGGGACATCAATCAAGGGTTGGTGGTAATCCTTATGACCAAATCGGCACACCTTAAACAAGTGTTTGAAGCAAAACCCATCCCTATTATCGGCTCAACACCTATGAAAAATATAAATTAAAATGTTTTGTTTATTAGCTATCTATTATCAATCTAACAACAGTTCAATCAACAACATCAAAGAAATTAATTCGCTGGATAACTAGCCAACATGGAAAAACACTACTGATTGTAGAGCAACATAAATTCAGTAAATCAAATCGAAAATTTTTATCTGGTGAAGTGGAGTGACGATGTGTTAATCGAAAGTGCAAAGCATTTTTTCATATTATGAGCGAGTCCAGAGATCGAGTAATAACGACAAAAAGGTTAATCCACGATCACGCTGAAATTATTATTTTTATTGTATGAACCTACTTATTTTATTATTTTGTACTATAGTATGTCAAATTTTGTATGATTATAAAAAAAAATACTCTAAAATTGATTTGATTCTATTTAAAAACATTAGAATGCTCAGTCCTCCTTTTGTTAAGGTATCTGAGTTATTTCATTATCATCAGAGACTACCTGCAAGTGTGCCGAGTTGGGTATCACTGCAGGTACCTGAGATACTCGTATGTGCCGAGTTGGGGAGTAATTAGCAGAGACTACCTGTAAATGTGCCGAGTTGGGAATCGCCGGCAAAATGTTCTCACGTAAAAACACAATTTTAAAAAAAATATATGATTGGAGTTTGCACTATGACCGAAAAGCGTGAATCGGTCAATAACCTTTTTATATTTCTAATCATGAAGTAAGTTTTCAACCTACAAAAAGGCATGCGGTATAAAATCGGAGGACCTCAGCTGTTACCATCTTTCGGTCTAATAAAAGAGGTGAATAGGTGGATGAATAGAGAGACAAGCACATGTACAAAAATTTGGCTGTATCGTCTCCATATGACATGTTGCTCATCTATTTATCTAATTGAAATCTGTTTGACTTTTACCAGTTTGCATGTCTGTTTTTTTATCTGTTTATGTCTGTTCCTCTGTTCCAATGTCTGACAAAGACATAACGAAAGATAGATCGGCATACAGATTGGCGAACAGAAATACAAAAGAGAGAGAAGGCAAACAAGCGAACAAGACAGATATGAAGATAAATTCTCATGAAAAAAAAAAGAGAGACAGATAGATAAATAGACATACAAAGTGACACATATATAGAAATTATTGAAAGACATAAAAACAAATTTAAATATATTTAGAGACAGACATTAACAGGGGTACTAAAAATGATAGACATCAGAAGATTGACAGATATATACAATTTGATAGATATACAGAAACTAATAGATATACCTACAAAGACTAGTAGACAAACAGATTAATAGTCAAGTCACTGATCTCTAATATAACACTGGATTGGGTTTAGACCGTATTCTGGCATCTGAAAGCGGTCCCGGTTGAACGGCGGCCTTGACAGTAAAACTGAGGTTTTGTGTCACTATTCGGCGGCAAATTCAAAACACTTATTGAAGACACTCGATGAAATTCAAAGTATAAAAAATATTCATTAATAGCTCAAAATATTTGTTAACTTTTTAGTATCAGTATTTTAACTATTTTTTAAACATTTTAGCTCTGAATTATCAAATTCATTGAATAGTTTTACGATTTTTGTTATAAATCTAAACAATAAATAAATCGTATTGAGAATTGTGTGACTATTTGAACATTTTTTTTTTGGTTTTGCAGTTAACGCTATAGTTTTTGTATAGTTCGTTGAAAATAGTCGGAACAAAATCATTTTCTAGAGTCGTGTATCTTTTCGCGGACGCAACAAAATTTGGAGAACATAACCTCATGTTTTTGGCTATTTCTAAGTTTGGCAAATCCATTTGTTCGAGCCATTTTTAGAACGATTGTTCATCGGATGGAAATCTTGAAAATATTCACATAGCATAACAATAAAAATAAGTAATGTTTACTTATTTCAGTCATAACGACAGTTACTTCAGGTTCATTTGTTGTACTTACTTGTGCAGTGTCAAATTTCTCGATGAATCGGGTTTCTTTCCGCAAAACATGCACTCGATCATCATGTTTGATAAATAAAATACCGGCAAACCAAACAGCTGAATTTTAAATATCGCGGCACAACGCGGTATTGATCTGACACAAAACCTCAGTTTTTGCCAAGATGGCTACGGTCAATTGGGGCCGCATTCCAGCGGCCTAAATCCAATCCAGTGTTATATTAGAAATCAGTGAGTTAAGTAGAAATTAGAAGACAAACAAAAATTTACAGAAATCAAAAGAGACGAACATACGAGGATTAACAGACATACATAGAGCTCGATAAAAACTACAGACATCAAAAAAGATGGAAAGGAAGATACTGAGAAATCGGTACACTGAATGATAAGACATACGTTTAATCTTTGGGCACTAAACCAATAAATGAAAATCCATTATTCGACGAATTCTACAGCATTTTAATTTATATCTGACCTACTTCGAGATTAAGTTATATGTTTCAAACTAGATTCGATAGTTGTACAAGTTTCGAATAAAACTTATAATTACTCACACGAAGCAAAGCGCCATTGCCTTTCCATTCCTGAATCAAATTTTCAGATTTTCAGCGTTATCTGAAAGCAAGCTCTTGCCACAAACTAAGTTAGTCAATTTTCGAGGATAGCTGCTTTGACTCTAACCTGTCAGCCAAACAATCACATTAAATCATATTCATAGTAGAATATTGAGAAGAGAAGGGAATTAATGATTACATAGTAATTTCATTATAATACTCGATAATTTGAGAGTGGGAATTGAATGACAAATATTTTCGCCCTCATCAAAGCACAAGTATGGGAGTGATTTAGTATTTTGATATATTCAATCTGCTACTATATTTCAGAAGTCCTTTCACATTGAGACTTGACAAATAACAAAGTAAATGGATACTACAAACATGACTTCACAGAAAAATTGAGTGCAAGTTATAAACTTGATTGTTACGCGTTTAAATGGTAGTAAAACTGGGATACAAAAAATATTGATTTTACGCATCGTTTGCAATGCATACCCACGTAGAAAAATATTTATGAGTGTACAACTATTCACTAATTTTGAATTACTTAAAAAGCAGAAAATAATATTTTTTCATCAAACTAATTCCTAATGAAAACCCCAAAAAATCTTCTAATCTATGTGTCACAATAATGATAATATCCAGGGCGATACAGCAAACTCATCTTAATTAATATCTTGAACAACAACAGTAGATAGAGTCCCAAATGAGTTTTCTTTTAAGGAACAACATTCGAGATGAAACCTAGTAAGTCTAGAAGCGGCGAAGGAACCAATGAAATCCGCTAAAATACACTATGAAAGGACTTACATTCAATTCCGGGAAGCGTGAGAATTATAGGAGATAGATGATTAATATATAAATACCACTAGCAATTCGAACTATTGATTGGAACACCAAGAAACATCTCGCATGTTCGAATAGATAATCAAAATGATTTGAACACATAAATTCTCAAAAATAGATGAGAAAATTGACTTTTTCGCCAACTGTCAAAAAAACATGATATTTTTGTATTGTTATGGATACGCAAAGTTCGTGATTTTTTCACTAGTGCACACCTAATCTAATATAATTCAGTTTAGTAATGCTACAAGGATAGAAACAAACAGGTATTTAACAAAAAAGAAATATGAATTTGTACACAAAACTACTTATTTTTGAATATAAAAATTATTGTTGACAGTTCTTTATTTATCAAACAACAATTACGCATACTTTTAGTTACAATACCCAGGTGACTGCAAATTAATTATAGTTTGAACTTTTTTCCTACATTTTACTGAATAAAACAATAATTATTGTTGATCTATTATTTTTTGACATTTGGTGAAAAAATATTGTTTGTATTTCGTGTGCGAAGTGATTGTATTTCGAATGAATTTGTTACCTCGACCTAACGGTTCATATACATTTTCTGTAAGTAAATCTTGAGATTGATGGATTAAATACCTCTTTTCAAGTTGATATTTTTTGATACTCAATGTTGCAATCAGGGTGAATTTCTTGTTATCTCCTATGAGAAAACGTGACACTTATAATTCATTATTTAGATAAAAAATAATTCACGATATTCAAAGTGATGTTATAATTTTGAGAATGTATAGTCAAACAATTAAATATGAATATGTATTTTATGAATATTATATATTTACTTTGGTGCTTAAATTCGATTTAATATACACGTATGTTATAAATGAATACATAAAATAAATATTTTATTTCATCAATTACTATGGATAGGAGATAAAATTTCTAACAGCAAGTGGTATTGTAGCTTAGGCAAACTGTACTTGCGATAAGTGCGAAAGCACGTCGCAATGTGCATGTGGCCAGCTGACGACCTAAAAATTACATCTGATATAATCGGGCTTGGTGTCTTCAAAAAATTATTGAAAAATAGGACCAAACATAAATGATGACAGAATATCATATAGTACAGGGTGTTAAAATAAAAATTTTATGGCATATACATTTTGATGTGCTGATTCACAATCAAAAATAATTTTTCCAAAATTCGCGAAATTATGGGGGTACTTCAAGAAGAGTATATTCGTAGTGCAACTGGTCGACATAAGAAATTTTCAATGAAGCTAATAAATGAGTATTTTAACCACGTAATAAATGTTGAATAACAAATTAATTAATTTTATTCTAGCGTTTTGTAATAATACGTACACTGTCACTGATCATGAAATTAAGTAGAAGAACATAGGTGTGATTACTTTATAAAAGTAATAAAACATGCCTTTATATTCCAATATTGAAATGGCCGATATGATTTTTATGTACGGCGTCTTTATGCAGAAGCCTATCCAAATCGCGCATTGCCTTCATCTAGAATGTTTTCAAAAAGTTTCCAACGACTGAGGGATACTGGTTCACTGCATAAACGTTCTGCCGATAGTGGACGGACGAGGACAGTAGTTACAGAACAAAATTAATTGATTTGTTATTCAATATTCATTTATCAACTTCATTAAAAATTTCGTATCGAGCAGTGGCACTAGAAATGTACTCTTCTTGAAACACCTCTATAATTTCGCGAATTTTGAAAAAATTATGTTTGATTGTGAATCTGCACATCGAAATGTATAATAGAATTTTTTCACTCTTTTCTCTTGACATCCTGTATATTTGTCCATTAAAGTGATAGATGTGTGGTTCGTATATTGCTCAACGCAGAATTTAATTGATTTGAAATTAAAAAAAAAAAAAATTGATGAAACTATAAAGTTTTGGTAAGTTTGACAAATCTTAAAGTTATTATTTTGAACCTACTTTCCACAAAAACATTGAAAATAAATAACAGTAGAAGACCCCATTATTGTTAAATAAAGTTAAGTGTTTGTTTTTAGATTATCTCTACCAACTTTTAATTTTCTTTCTTCCGTATTTACTCTTTGAAGTATATACATAAGCGAAATGTAGGCAATGCGAAAAAATATAATCAAGATTTCGTTATGTACAAGAGGAAACAGAAAATCTAATTTGAAGTTTTAGATAAAGAACTTTCACGGGAAGAAAATTATGATTCGTTGGTATAACCAAAAGTGTACTCCTGCGTCTCATATTTATTTATATATCTGAGTGATGCGATAAGTTTCCGTTAGTTAATTCTAAAGAATGAAATTACACTACATTACAAATCATTACAAGAACTAATAGGGTTATATTTTGATAGTTGGTTAATCGGTAGGTTCGGAGATCAAGATCATGACAAAAAATCTGGTAAAGTTTGAACTCTTTATATTAATATTAAGGGATGTCTCTTCGTGATTTTTGATTCCTCATTTAGATAGCATGGGAAATATTTTTTTTTATTTGGAATTTCATTGCTACCTAACCTATTAGCGTGTTCAACTTCAAATAGTATATGATGACCCCCAATTTTTTTGAAATTTTGCCGTGAAATAATGGCTCGAAAACATGGAGCACCAAATTTTTCGTGAGGTTCATAGAGTGTTTTTTGGTAAAGCATCAAAATAATCAGCAGTTTTGTTAGTGTTTTTCTATCACCATACTGAATTGAAGGAGACAATTAATCAAAGTGCAATGAATACCATACATGAAGTTGAAAAACAATGGCTTGTTTATGGAATATGTACTTGTGGAAGACAAAAAGATGTGAAAAAGTTGCGAAATTTTGATGTTTTACCAAAGAATATTTGATGAACTTCACGAAAAATATGATGCTCTATGTTTTTGAGCCATTATTCCGCAATAAAATTTGAAAAAAATATCGTTAAAATCATTGAAAAGAGCAATCGGACTCTGTAATAGAACTGCACATCATCAGGTCGCTCGCGCAAATGATACGTAGATTTTGCTTACTTTACGATCTTTGCTCATTTTATGCCTGCGTATATTTTTCATCATTTTTACAGTTACGCTGACACTGCAGATCTATAGCTGGCGCCGACACAGAGCATACAAATATTTATACGAATATCTTCTGTACCCTGTAAGATATCGAAACGAAAAAAAAAAAAAAAACGAAAATTTAAGTTAGAATTCCTGTTTTAATCCCTGAAATTTTCATTAAAATCTGTTGGGTCGTTTCAGAGCCTATTCGAGACAAATTTTATACACAGACATACACTTTAATTTCAATTATCTGTATAGATTTACATTTATATTCATTGCCTCTTATTTATCTTGAGTAGTTCCCTTATTCATTTCCAATCTTACTCGCCCGTATCTGAACTACAACAAAACAATAATCCTTTGACTCGATGAAATCCTGGTTTTTATATTCAAGCTTGAAGTTTCTCGAAGCCTCTAGAGTCTAGACAGTTCTAGTGGTTTTCAGAAATTCCACCAGACGTCATTACGACCTTGATGTATGACTCAGTTGCGTTTGCCACCCGTTTATTTTAAATTTCATTTGAAATTCAATGCGATTGGATTTTATCATTTCAGTTTTAAAAGTCACGACTTTCTGAATATTATTCTTTGACCTGGTTTAACAAAAAGTTTATTTTCACTGAATTTAAAGAATAAAGTACATTTTTTATTTTATTTTCAATTTTAATTAGGAACTGGAATGCGATATTTTTACGCGGAAAATATATACTCCAACTTATTCTCACTTCGACGGAACAATATAATTTCCATTAACAATTAGTAATTGGGATACCGTAAAAAATTAATTAAATTTGTTGAAATTCTGAAAATATGAAGTTGTGATTCGCTATTGCTACCATCTAGCAATTAACAGGTACTCTATGATGTTGTAGAAAAGCAGGTTTACCACATGATATAGCTATTTATGCTACATGTCCTTTGTACATTGAACTTTGATATAAATTTGAAAGCCAATGGTATCGAAGACAGCTAATTGTTCTCTAGCACATTTTAATTATTTATTCCAGAATATATATATGCTACTCTACGAAAAGATCCTAGACCATAAAGATCGATCCCAATTGTCATTTCGTCTTATCATTACAAATTATATAATTGATGTGTAAAACTACAGTCGAAAGACCATTGTAATTTGGATTAAGAATTTCAATTGTTTCCAACTTCTTCAGGTTTTATTAACAAGGCAGATGATATTATGCGTTGATGAATCAAAACATAAATTGCAAACTAGTACAGAAAGTGTAATCAAGTTAATAGACCACAAACAATGGAAACCTACTTGTTTAATGATCAAACGAACTCTGATTCCCGTACAGATATTAAACAATGAGATTTGTTGTTTCTTGGAGCATGAATTTAACAATCTGGAGCTGTATATTTTGATTTATTCATCTGATACACTCGAACATAAAATAATATTATCTCGAATTGCATTTAAACTTAGAATCACAGAGCACTGCAGGATACGTGTAGCTTTTTAAATAGTCGATTTTTAAAAATAGAGACGGGACATGATTGCATACCTTATACTAGGTATAGACAAACAAGTTCTACGGATATTTAAATTTAAAATCGATAGCTTTACCAGTTCTGAATAAAAACGTTTGACTAATGAACAGACGGATGGATGCACGACTACACTTTAAGAGCATGAGATAACGGAGTCCTTAAAAGAAAGAAGATATTTGTAAATAAATCTTACATTACAAAGTCGCAATACTTTTTTAACAAATGCAGTCGCCGATTCCTCAGTATTACAAAAATCAATTTCCAATTACAAGATATTGCAACCGCGTAACAACCAATAAGGAATAATCCAATTTGAATCCAACATATGAAAAAGAAATCCAGGACCGTAAAATTTAAATGACATTGCACTCTACAGAATCTTACGACATCAAAACACTCATAACAAGCTATCTGACGTAATTATAAACTCACAATAAGATAAGACGTACTGAAGCTGAAAGCGTGAGTGACGTTACATAAAATCAAATCGATGGAAATGCATGTATCCTTCTTTAGAAACGTGAATATTCTTGAAGAATTACGTGTCGCTGGGTCGCAAAGATATTTTTTTGTTCCTTTCTATTTTATTTTTCCGATATGTTGTGCTACAATCTGACGTGAGGATACTACATCTAGTGAATACAAAACTAAGTTCAAAAACTATCTTGTAGTGCGAAAAACTAGAAAAAGTGCTTTCAGGAAACAGAACTTACTTCTCAAATCATCAAACTTTACTTGCGGCTGTGATTCTTGTCTTGTTTCGATTTCTACTGAGTTGGAAAAGGTAGAAAACAAGTTGATGTTATTTGATTTTAATGACAAATTGAGAATCAGATATATAAGAAAAGCCGAGTTCTGTCCTTTCGACCACTGCAATACGCAGAAGTCTTAATAACAGCTAAACAAATATGGAAATATAATTTTAAAGATTATTTAGCTCCCAAAATGGTTGCAGTGAAACATTAACTAACAGATTCACATGATATAAAAGTATTTGCCCAAAATGTTTCATTTTACTGATCCTTGTTCAACAAATAATTACGAAATTAAAACTGATGTCGCCAAGCGAAATCGTTAAATGTAATTTAATTTTGAACTTATTTGATTGTTTCATTATCATAACCAGAGAGATCTTTTGTTTGCCAATTTAGTTTTATTTGGCCCTGTGTGTTGATTTGATTATTATCTGATTCTCCTTCGTTAGTTCGTTATCGTATGTATTGATAATAAATTGTTTAGGCTCATTCAGTCTTGTGTGCTGACTTGATCACTATCTGACCGAAAAAAAAACGATCTTGTGATTACAGAAGACTCGGTACTTATAGATGAATCACACTCGTAGAGGGTTCATTGACTAAACAGACCTCTGATAAGACTAATGTCAACAAATTGGCACCATATTCGCGCCAAAAAGTACATAGAACTTGATGTGGCTTTGCATTTCCTTTAACGACATGCGTAAGCGCAACTCACGCTCTCTCTCTCTCTTTTTTCTACGCTCCTCTTTCACAGTATTGTTTAACGCTTTGTGCTTTGCGTTTAACGCACCAAGTGTCGCATTTTATGATCATTATTATATCGTGAAAGAGTTTGACATGAAAGATCTATTGTGTCCACCTTTCCTTTAGAAATCACAGTCAATGTCTAGAATTGTTAAAGTAGCTTAAAATTGCTCTGGGTGTTGCAACCATGGTGTCTTCATAGACCGGGAGATGGTGACAGAAAATTTTAAGTAATTTTTACTAGTATGGCGACCTTTAAGGGGTCGAATTAGGTAATTGATGGAAGCAAAATAATGGTCGTTGGGGCATAGTCTCAGGGTAATTAATTAAACTTCTAAGAGTTTGAACGATTTGTTACACAAAGATTTTTGTATTTTCCGGAAGTCCTTAATTAATAAACTTGACCTAGTGAAAGGCCATACTTTTCTAGTGGGGCTTGCATGCTGCCATACCAACTAAAAAACGTTAATTGTCGAATTTTCTCAAAAATATTTGTCACAGGCAACTTCTTTTTTTAACTTAGTTTTGAATGAGCTTTCACGAAAATCACTATACCAAATGATAATTTAAATGACAATGTCTTGTCAAAAGGCTTATTAGTATCCTCAGTTCCTTCTTACAAAGTTGAAGAAATGACGGTGAGATAAATTTCTTGATTTGTTTTAGACCCTCAAGCCTTTGCCAATGTTCTTTCCAGTTTTGAAGTGCCTTCTTTATGTGGCAGTGTGAGATTATACTGAAGGATTTAAGGCAAGAGAAATGTGAATAGGTACACCTCATTTTTTTCCAGTTCTTGCAGTGCTTGTTGACCACTTCAGACCATTTTGGACTTTGTTTAGAACGTGTCTACGATTTTGATAGCGGAAAGACCATCAGTCATTATATGACGTATGGTAGCTTCTTTGAAGCCTTTCCTTTGACAGAGTCGAGCACATAATTCTACAGCGTAGACTGTTGCCTGCAATGTGACCATATAACAGCCGAAGGCCAGTGAATATCCAGTATTTGATCTAAATACGCCCGTGTCACCTTCAATATTAGATGTAGGGCGCTCTATTACCCCACGTTTGGCGACCAGAAATGGTCACTATAAACGTTCGGCCGAAATTTAATTTTTGCATGTTGTCGGTTGGCACTCTTTCAACATTTAGTATTTTCAAGTGACCAGTAATGTTTTCCGGCTTAAGAAACATAAATTGTTTTAGTTTAAAGTGCACTACTTAAGGCAATTCTTTTATTGTGCACATGAAGCGGAGTGATGTCAAGCATTCACTTCAAAAATGAAATATAAATATTTTCAAAAAAAATACAAACGAGTTTTTGATTCCTTTTCGGGCATTTCGTACGATTAATCGAGAGCATATTTGCTATTCTACTTGTCAAATACAGGCTGATCGTTCGATCTGTGAAGAACTCCAGATCGAGAATAACACTCCACGTTATTTTTCATGACAGCTTTGCACACAGAATTTTTTTTCATGTTGAATTCTGTATGAAATCAAAATATCGCAAACACATAAAAAGCCTGCATCAAATAAAATGTTTGAAAGTCATGATATATTCTTTTCTAGGGTAGAAATTAGTTATACTTTTATATATTGTTCTCAATAAAAATATCTGAATCTTTGAGTTTATGTATTTGAGTATATGTATTTTAAAAAATAAATTAATATTCGTTCTGTCTTTGAATATTTTCTCCCTCAAGTACATTTTTTTCACGTCACGGATAATAAAACGATATCTTGGGACCAACTGTCCCATTTTCTCCCCTTGTTATACAAATAACTTTTATTTATTGTACCAAGAATTTTGATTTATAAATCTGCGAAAAAATATTCATAATGTAAAAACTATGTCCTCACATTTTCTTCTTTTCATCAATCAATAATAAATTTATCGGGAAACTGGATGAATGCAAATATGAGATCGGAAGTGGACTAGTGAAGGCCTCATTTGAATTGCACGAATATCACAATTTTTAACTTCGTTTTCAACAGTATTCGTTAAATCCTAATACAAATAGTGACAAATGAGGTGAAAAATATTGCACAATATAAATCAATAAGAACCAGAGGTCACATCGTTTTGATTTTATGTAAAAAAAAAATAATAGTCACCTATTGGATTCAGAGCAACTAACCAATGCGTTTTTCTGGCCACATTTAATAACTACTTTGCTATACACCTTATAAATCTAATATTTTCAGAATGCACTTAATTTTCATATGAAGGGATACAGGAAATATTGATTATCTAATCTAATAATGGTACAGCTAGTCCATCAAAAGCAAATGGAACTCTGGTTTTCCTAATTTTCTCAAAAATTAAATTCATCAGTGCACCTAAAAGCACTTAATAAACTATAAAATAATTATGCCTTTCTCTTCCAATACGGTTAACAATTCTTACAGACCTCATTTGAAATAATTCTTTATAATATGAACACAAGACAAATTCTCGATAAATATTCAAAAAATATAATTTTTTGTTCATGAAACATCGCAATAAGTTATAAACTTGTTTACACCCTCGTTTTGGTGTCACAAAAAGTGAGCCAAAAGTTTCGTACCTGAAGATCGTTGGGTAGGTCCAATCGTCGGACAAAAAGTCATATGAATTATAATATATTCAGTGGCTAAGAGTACCCGTGACTTGACTGGTAACCTTCCCCTCATAGCTACCAATCTACCAATGTGCACTAGAATAATGTCTGTCATATCCGTATCGAAAAAAAGGCATGATTGATTTTGATCAAAATAAAATCTCCAACGATATATGACGTAGTGAATGTAGGAAGCGAAGGTCACGAAGGAAATCAACTTAATCTACGTCATCACAAGTATTTGAACAATTTGGAGAAATACGAAGTCATTTTTCTTCTGAAGATTAATAATAAATAATTGTTTACATCAATAAGAGCCGCTAATAATTTCTGTTTTCAATTTTTTCGCGATATAAATACACTGTATTGATAATAAAAAAAATACAATCAAATTGAAAAATTTATATTTGTTAGATTTGTATTTGCAATCTTTTAGGTTATTAAAAAATATCAATGGATTGGAAAAAACTCACGTAATCAGAAAAGAATCGTGACCTAGTGAATCCGATGCACCGAAACTCGTATTTTCAGCCTGAAAAAAAGTTGAAAGGTTAGCTTTCAGGATATCAATGTCAATGCCAAGAAAATTAAATTACACACTTTGAGTCAGGGCGCTTTTCAATACTTCAATACCACGCATAAGTGAATTGAAAATAGAACGGGAGATTGGAAAAAATGTTTTTTATGGGAATAAAATTAAAGAATAATTACATTGCTACATTGTTGTCACTAGCAAGAGTATTGAGTTTGACGTTCAGATCGATTATGTCCCAGGTTTCTTTTTATTGTCCAAGTCCTCAGAAACGAGGGTTTTTTCAGGAATTTAGTTCAGAAATAACAAATACAATTTGATTCAAATATTTCATTTCATTCATTTCTCTCAATTAGAATTTATGATGTTCCAAATACAATGAAGCCTCTCATAACGAATTTATTTCATTCCAGAATCTTTCTCGTAATGTGAAATGCTCGTTAAGCAAAACAAATTTTCATATAAATAAATGTAAAATAGGGTAATGAGTTCCATGTTGAAAAAGTACTGAAAAACTGCTATTTGTAACAATTGTACGAAAAAAATTACGTAAATTGTTATGACAGTAAATTACAAATTCTATTTTACTGGAAAGCTTTCTAGAGGCATTTATGTTTGCCGATACTTCAAATTATTTTTAAAATGTTAGAGCATTACTCTAGAATAAAAAGTTTGGAGAAATGTGGGATCACAAGCAACATTAGCATGCTAGCAGAACAAGCGAATGACGTGAGAGGACACTTCCCCTTTTTCCGCATCACATTTTATGCGAAATTTTGCTCGTTAAGAAAGTCATCTTTTCACAATTTGTTTTGCTCTTTATGCGAAAAATTTGTCAAGAGGAGTGCACTGTATTTTACATTCTTTCGAAATTATCCAAGGATGGGATGTTACAAAGAATTAATTAAATGATGTAGAAGAATGAGAGAAAGAAAACGTTGATCTTGTGATTTCAAAATGCTCATCAATAGTATATTATCAGCACTTGTAGACTAACGCAGGCACAATAATATATATATTTGTGATGTTCGCGCAAAAAAACTATTCAGGATTATTTTAAATGAAGATTTTGCAAAAAAAAAAAAGACTGCTGTTTCTATTATGCGTGTCTCTCTATATTGTACCCCGTACACAACTTCCTTATCTTGAAGGGAAAATAATTGCAAATATATTATTCCTGTAAATCCAGCTCCGAAACCAAATCAGAAAAGAGATTTGAACGGACTAAGTATACAGTAATTGTTACTATCTGCACGTAAATTTACAAGTCTAATTCCACTGAAAATCAAATTACTTATATGTAAATGCTGTGGAAATCGTGAGTTCAATATCTGATGTGAAAACTTTCAATTTATTTCATTTTATTCTCATTTTAATTAAGTTACCGCTGTATATCGATTACTTTACCTTCGGTGCACCTCGTACCATTTACGGAAAGATTTACGTATGTATTTATTACAAAAAAAAAATATTAGTCAAGTTAATTTACCTTTACTAAATTTCGCACCCCGTTCGCTATGAAAATATGAAAAACATGAAATCATTTTTACACTGTCATTAAAAGCATATTGGGCTTTGGAAAATATAGCCGAAATGCATTTATAGAGCTTTTTACCATGATACCTTACTTGCCTTGAAAAAATATTGTATACACCCCGCAGGGCGACTTGTATTCTATTATCGATTAACGCGCCAGCCTCGAGTTTTGACGGAATAATTATAATTTGAGTAATTTTACATGTAATCAATCTTCGATGAAAATTTTCGAAAACAGATCTTCCTTTGAAAATTGATACCGCCCTTAAATTTTTTTGAATATCAATACTCTAATTTGGTTTCAAAAAATTACATGTCTGTGTTCTTTGATCCTTTGATCTGTTTGTATGTCACACTACAAGTCGAAAATCTTAACGGATTTTGATGTCCCTTTTTCTTTATCGATTAGTCAACAATCAGAATAGAGTTCTATCGATTAAAAAGAATCAAATAAATATCAATCATTTGGGTAGATTAATTGATATTTCCTAAGCCGTGAGGTGAGGTTGCCAGTCTCAATTTTTGTATAATTTTATAATTCTGTGAAAATCATAGTACCTATTGATGCCTGTCAATTTTCATGATTTTTCGAACAGTTTTTGCTTTTCGTATAAACACATGATAGACAAAGACTGTGGAACGATACAAGTTTAACTTAATAAGTAGTTAGGTTAACGTGGTACTGTCAGTGATGAAGTAGCGATATCGGCAAATGCCATGACTTTCATGTTGCTGATTCGTGCTTATAGATTTAAAATATTCAATTATTAATTTTTGATTCTCAATTTTGTGAATGTTATATTGCATTTTTTTTAAATGCTTGGTAATCTTGCGTTTTTTTCATCAGACCAAAAACTTTTCGACCTACCTTCGTAAGTATGTACCTAGAGCTCAAGAAAAGTCAGAAATTTGAAATCATCGACAATTGAACAAATCAGTGTTTTCATTGACGTATTCAGAATAGGTAATACCGAACCTCAATTGCATCTTCTACATATATAGTTCCCTAACATGAACAGTTCTAAACTACAAGAGTAATTTGTCACATGTAGTGAACTTGTTATTCAAACAAACGTCACTCACTCGCTACACTTTGTTGACTCTATTAACATAGACAATATGTGCGTAGGTATATCAACGTTTACAAATTTTGACAATGTATAAAGATTTACCGCCTACAGGAATGAGGAATCTGGACGCGAGTGATCATCAAAACTCACATCCATTTATGAATAAATATGTTTTATTGGGTATAAGTTCAGATTTCCTCTACAGTATCCAGGTATATACAAGATTCCTTGTCAATGTGGCAAAGTATATATTGGACAAACCAAGAGGACTGTAGAAACAAGATTGAAAGAGCATTCTTGTCATATAAGATTGAACCATCCAGAAAAATCTGCTGTGGCTGAGCAAGCTATTCAAGAATTACATGACATTGACTTCAAGAATACGAAGCTTTTGGCTAAAGAGAACAATTGATTCAAGAGGCTTATAGAAGAAGCAATTGAAATTCAAAAATCACCGAATAATTTGAATTTGAATACTGGTTATGAACTTAATCGATCATGGCTACCAATCATTTGTTCATAATTTCAAGTTATTTGTATCTACGAATCTACTTGCAAGAGTTACTTCATCACCACTTCCTGAAGATCTGTGGATGGTTCAGTTATGCGCCAAACCAAAAAGAGTAAAGCCAGATTGACCTAGAACCACAAGGAGTTGACAATTTCCCTATTTAGACCTTCATTATTATCTCCTGAGGACCTGTGGATATTGAATCATCAATCACAGGCAGAACTCTACGATCCTAGGAGTTAATATATTTTAAACTAATCTAGTTATTATTTGTACTTTTATTTTTATTTTTGTAATTTTGTTTATTCATATTTATATTTCTTTTCACTTGAAAAAGGCAGCACTTTGCTGTTGAAACGTTGTGTTTCTAATAAATTACAGAACTTATACCCAATAAAACATATTTATTCATAAAATGAGTTCTGAAAAGTTTTTTCCTTCATTAAATCACATCCATTTATTTATAAGAAGAGAAATATGGCTTTCAAGTCCAGGGATAATAGACTATTATGTGTTAGTAATATTCTATGATTTGCGCATCGCTCGCACATTGTACATCATTAGCAAATTTCAGTATTATTCTTTTCATATTCATATATCACAGATGGTTGGACTATCCATGTACGTAGATTTTGTTACATTTCAAGTTCTGGTACAAACTCTGAATAAAAACAGCACGTTTAAAATGAGATTTTCAAAAGCTGAGGTATTTCCGGTTCATCTGAAGATTTCAAATACATCCATTCGATTATATATTTCCGGAGCTGTACCCTCCTCTCAAACTGTCTTGAACACTACCAATCCTCTGTCACGACATATATTTTTCAAAGTTATGCCTATGAATAATATAATTCAACCGTAAAAATTTGCGATATTTATTCAACTTTGAACTTGGCTGTATTAATTGTTTAACTTCAATTATATTAAGAAGTTTCTCAGTTCAGAAAATCAATTACCAGTTAGTTTTAACACACACTGAAATCCGAAGTGAATTGAGATAAGTTAATTGGTTTGGAGGGAAAATTACGGCTAAACTTCAGGAGCAGTGCAGCGATATCAATATCAAAGAACCATTATTAATATAATTATCTCAAGTTCAGCCGTTGCAATATTTTATATTTAATATATGAGGGTGGTTCAAAAAGTTCGTGCAAAGTCGAGTGACTTCCAGAAAATACACGAAAGAGAGTACCGCGTGTCGATGAAAAAAATCGTCCCAAGAGTAAAAAGAAGCATAAGAAACATCATGACGAATCTGCACTTCGAATTGATTTTTTTTTAAGTGACCACATACGCACAGGTGTCTAAGCATTTTGGACGCCCTATTAAAGCAAATATTCCAGCAATAATTGACAATACCCATGGTCTGGTGATGAATGATTACAAAGTGAAGGTGTATATGATTTGAACATGAGAAAGCTGTCAGTAACGAAATCATGTAATGTTCGATAGACAATTTGCAGCTATTTTAGCAGAATTCACAAGTTTTTGGGCATTATTTCATCACTGTGGACGAAACATGGATACACCATTACACACCTGAGATAAAAGAACAGTCTGCACCAAGAAAGGTGAAAACTAATCCTTTAGATGAGAAGATAATGACAACTGTCTTTTGGGACTCACCATAAATAGTCTCCGTCACTTATTTGAAAAAGAGTAGGAAGTATTACATTACAAAACGATAGAGTGAGGGTTCCAGCTCGTTCAACATCGTCCCTACCCTCCAAATTTGGCTCCAGTGGACTACTGTAGGTTTCTCAGGCTGTTAGGAAATATATTTATATAGCGAAGATGTGATTTGATGACGTAGAAGAACAAAAGAACGAGAAAGTTGATCTTGTAAGAAATAAAAGGGATGAAGGAATGACAATATAGAAAATTGAATATTCAACACAAATTATATTAACGTCGACATAATAACGCTAAGCTATCCACATATTTGTGATATCCATGGGGGAAAAAATCATAGAACTCGATATAGACGATGCATGGAAATTCTACAAAGAAAAACGTTGCTTTGCGTTGTTTTAAATGACATGCGCATGCATAGTTTACTCTTAATCTTTCTTTTCTAAATTTTACCTCTTCAGCACCATTTCCATTTATATGTATGTATGTAAGTATGCATGCAGTACCGTTTTAAGTTATTTGCCCAGCACCCCAAAAGTAATGACAAAATCTGGATTTTTGTTTTACAAAAATCATAATATGAACATAATAATAACTTGAATTTAATGTTACTGAAGATTAATTATTCGTTTACTAACAATAATAAATAGGGTTGTCATGACTTGAATCAAGCAAAAATCACAATTTAAATCAATCAAAATTTCTCATTCAAATACATATCTTATCCACATAAAATAAATATATTATTATTATTATAATCATTTTAAATCTCTTAATACCCTTACGGGTGTCGAGATTATGCTATAATTTTTGTATGTTTAATCTCTTATTTTAGTTTTATACTATATTATTTACAAATTTTCTCCATTCTTTCCTGTTCATTGCTGTTCTTTTTGCTTTTTGTTTGTTAGTATTATTTCTGTGCAGTATTTCTTCTATGTTGTTATCCCACATTTTCCTTGGCCTTCCTCTTCTCTTTTTCCTTATTATTCCGGCTTTCCATACTTGATTTGTTTGTCTGTCTTCTGCCATTCTTGTTAAGTGTCCATACCATGCTAATTGTTTTTTATCTATTGTGTTGTGGACAGATTCTATTTGTAGCTTATTTCTTATTTGTTCGTTTCTTATTCTGTCCATCCTAGTGACGCCCTCTATTCTTCTCAAAAATCTCATTTTGGTCGCTTGTATTTTGCTTTTATTTCTTTTGTTCATTATCCACGATTCACATCCGTATATTAATGTTGGTCTGTATATTGTCTTGTATAGTGTTATTTTCGTTTTCGTTGATACTTATTTATTGTTTAATATTACTTTGTTTATTGCATAGTAGCACTTATTTGCTGCAAGTATTCTTCTATTAATTTCTTGTTCTATACTTCCTTTATCATTCAATAATGCTCCTAAGTATGTAAAGTTACTAACTTGCTCAATTTCTCTGTCGTTTAAAAATAATTTGACTGTGGTATCTTCTCTCGCTATTATCATGGTTTTAGTTTTGTCTGCATTTATTGACATGTTGTGTTTTCGTAGCTCCTCGTTCCATACATTTAAGTTATATTGCATGTCTGTTTCATTTTTAGCTAGTATTGCTAGATCGTCAGAAAATGCACATTTAGCTATCGTTGTAATAGCTAGATTGTGGTATCCAATTTCCACTTTCTTCGTTTTAATCTTTACTTCCTTTAGAATATTGTCCAAGTATATTATGAACAGGATAGGGCTTAAAGCTCCTCCTTGTCTTAGCCCTTGTGAGGTGGTAAATTCTTCCGATACTTCATTTCCAGTTCTTACATAACTAGTTGTCCGTCTATATACACTCTTGATGGCTTTTATCAGTTGTTCGCTTATATTTCTTTCTTTTAAAATTTTCCACATCTTTTCACGCGATACTCTGTCAAATGCTCTTTCCATATCTACAAATGTTATATAGAGCTTGTTGTCCTGGCTTATCCCCTTATCTATAAGTTTTCTAATTGTAAATATGTGGTCCTGAGTGGAGTGTCCTTTCATGAACCCACTTTGGGCTTTCTCCATCGTTGACTCTATTGCCTGTCTAAGTTTGTTCTCCAATATTGCCTCATACACTTTAGCTATAGTACAAAGCAACGATATTCCTCTGTAATTATCACAATTTCTGGTATCACCTTTTTTGTGTATGGGGAATATCACTGCCTTTTCCCAGTCCTTAGGTATTCTTCCTATAGACCATATCCTATTTAACATCTGCAAAAGAATTTGTTCGCCATCCTCTCTCATGTATTTCACTTGTTCCGATTTGATTTTGTCGTGACCAAGTGCTTTTCCATTTCTTAGTTTTTTAAGTACCGTTTTCAATTCATCTTCAATTATAGTTTCGCTTTCCCTATCTATTTGAGCTCTGTCCGGTGATTGGTTCTCTTCTATTCTATCAATAGTCTCATTTTCTTTAAGTAAAGCCTCAAAATGCTCTTTCCATCTATCCATTATATATTTGTTTTCAATAAAATAAATATAATTATCATAAAATTTTAGTCTAATTCAACCTTTTATTATAGGTTAGTTAATTTGACTGCTCTCTCTGTCTTAAACTGGTTTCTCAGTTTTGAGTGGACTAGACCCAACGTAGAGTATAATTTGTATACAAGAGATTAAATATTACATACCAGTTATTGAAATTGGGTTATAATAATTGAAAGTATAATGGAATAACAATAACATAAAAATTGGGTGAATATAAAAGCAAAAATACTTATGTTTAAAAGAAAAAAATCGATTTTTTCATGATATTCATTAAAAAATCGGATTTTTATTTCGACCCTAATAATAAATAAATATCTCTTGACTACAGTTTTTTTGGTATGAAATAAAATTGACAACAGCACATTTAACAGCTGCCTGCTAGAATTCAGTATGTAAACTCGACGCAGGGGTCACTCTACAATACCTTCTACTTTCAATTTCAAATCCACTGTCTCGAATACGAATTTGTAACGGTATTCTTATGTAATGTTTGTCATTCAACATCATTTCATAAATGAATTTCAACTCTGATTCTGATCTTATTGATAATTAATTTCAAATCCCAAGTTGAAGATTCTTAGTTAAAAAAATATATATGATCTTTATTGAATTTCAGCTTCTAGATTCCGAAAAATTTTGATACGTCCCTGCTTTGAGTGCATCCAATGTCGCCAAATAAGATGTGTCATTCGTTTTCAAGTATGGCTGATAGATAGTTTCATGCATTTTCGATCATTCAGATTGAAATATCTATAAAACTGCACGTCAGAATACTTTTTCAAAGTTTTTACATATTTTACGAGAATTTATTAATATAAATTACAGTTTTTTGTATTATTATCTTCAGCAGTTATAGTAAAATTCTGATGAAACGGATATTTTCGGTAAATTTTCTCATTTAGTATTTATTAAAAATCACATTTTTAATAATTAATTAGTTAAAAACTAGACGTTCAATATTCTTAAAAAATTCAGTACGATTCATAAGATACCCCCAAAAATTTCCAATTTTTATTTTTTAAGGTCAAATAACCTCAGCTCTTCCACTTTGCTTTCAACAAATTCAGAGTCACATAGAAGTATTCAACAAATAAGGAAGTAAATGTGATCCATCCAACTTTTTTATTCGATTTGTTCCAATTTGGTATGTGTGTCACGTCAGATGAACCCATATCTGGAATTGATAGAAAACTTACTGGGTAGTAAGTGCTAGGTTTGTACTATTCATTACAATATTAAGTAATTATAGTACAGACACTTAGTGCTAGTTTTGTGCTGTTCAGGTACATGTATATTATGAAATTTTGCGATATGTTTGTGCTTAATATTAACTATCAGTGTCACGCCAGATTCCCATTATCGATTGTTAATTACAAGTGTAAATTAATAGCACAAACTCACCAATAGATTGGGAGCTGGTGACAGGTGGGATTCTCCGATTTTATTCCGCATGTCTTTTTGATAGTTGATATTTACCCCTGATAAGAAAGATAAAAAATTATTGACCGGTACACATTTCCGGTATCATAGTGCAAATAAAATTACAAAAATGTGTTTTTCCGTAAACACATTTTGCATGCCTTTGTAACGCAAAATAGTTGAAAATATTTTAAAGACTAATACTAAAAGGCATGCAATTCCCAACAGACCAGAAAGCTCAAACGGTCGCGTGAGCTTGTAAAAACATGTGAGATTACGTATTTTCAAATTGCGTGCCAATGAAAAGAATGGAAGTTTTAGTAATAAGATCCTTGTGAAAAAATTGGCATACACCCTTTTGGGTTCATAGGGTCTAAACTAAAACATGGAGATCCATCAAAATCTCAAACTATCAAAAAAAAAAATCACGATTACAATATTTCCCCTATTATATATAGGTCGGGAAAGTAAGAAGTAAAAGAGTGGATGAAGAACTTTTTAGTTCCAAGTGAATAATGTGCAACATTTCAAATGCTGAACGTCTAAGGATTATTGCTGGTGAATAGATAGAAGGACTGAATAAACATTATCAAAACTACAAGACTACAAATTAAGTTCAAAGGTTGTTGAATAAAATATCAGACGAAGTACCACCTTTTTTCTACTTGAAATCCTCTAAGATGTTCACAAAGTAAGATCTGATTGATCACAAGTCCGGAAAGGACGTATATATTCAAGAAAATTGATAATGCCGAATAGTTCTAAATGAAGGCAAAAACAAGAACAAAGACATTATACAGCACACATTCTTTAGAATATACCTCACAGAGTACAATAAAAAAAGTAATCAGTCCTCAATGCAGACAAGAAAACGAGTCAAGTAACTTGTATCACCGGAAATGGTTCTTCTTGAGTGAAAATACTTAGCGGAAGTGACGCTAGATGATAAATACTGCACAGTTATGTAGAGAATTGTTTATTTTTTCAATGTTTGCAGCAGCACTATAAATAGTCTCCGAGGACGAAAACATTCGCCTATTTACTAATATCACAGCTACAGGACTGTACATCGATTTATCGAAGTGTATGAAGTGACTTTCATCAATTATTCGCCAATTAGACTCTATTGCTTCGAAATTAATATTGTATGGAATTTTTATTAGTTCATGTATGATTGAAGTGGTATCATTGATGAAATTTGAGTTGCGCATTTATCATTGACCTGTTAAACACTCTTTACGTAAGCAAATCTCATCAAAGGTCAAAATATTCAATACAATTCAGAACCTTAATTGGTCAAATTTTTTTTTTCCCAAAAAATGCTTGAGAGTAATTGCAAATTTACAAAACAAGTAGTGGGATTCTATAACTTTTCTATTACGGTTTGGAATTCAATGGAAAACCATCATTCCAAATTTCATAAATCAATTATTACGGGATGATTTATAAGGAGAATTGATTTTTGTTATTCAGGAAATTCTATAAATGGTTTAATAAAATAAGAATCTGTGAAGAATGTGAAATTTTCACTTTTTGTCGCTTGTGCTACGAAAATTTTGAGGAATAATAAAGAATTAACGACATATCCTTGTAGGGCATTAAATAATATACTGCAATCAATGAGAGCATATATCTACAATCAAACACTTGGACACGAGAGACACTGAAAATTCACACAAATTTTTGGAGCATTCATCAAAACTGTTATGGCCCTCAATTTCATTTGATGATAGTTCATATAAAGGTGAATAAAATGTGAAATTGAAAAAAAATGTAATTAGTTATTATGGTGGGGAGCGGGGCGGAGAGGAATTCTTTTTTCTTAAACAATTATTAGAGGGTCAGCAATAATAACAATAAACGTACACGGCATTTAAAAGAATCAATTTTTCAATGCAAATAAATGGAAAAATTTCAAATTGACCTGCAATTTTACTTTTATGAACTGGAACTGACAGAGCCGGAACAAGGGTGTTGACCGCCCGTGGCGAATCATAAAATTGCGCTCCTATTTTTGTGTAGAGATATATCATGAATATGGAGCAAAAAGGATATAATACAAAAAAAATATATATACATATTCTTCAAACCAAGTAATGACAGTGAAAACAAAATTATAATCAATCAGGTACAATAAATATCACTAATATCTTAATAATATCTATATATGAAGTAAAAATCGATGTCATAATACAAAAAAATCTGCTGTGGCCATACTATAAATTTCATGGCCTGTTTCATCGCTGTTTCAGAAATTTAGAGTGTCGCATTAATTAATTGCATATTTCAAAGTGGCAGCTGTCATTGTCAAAGTAACAGCTGTCATTGTCAAAGTGACAGCTATCATTGTCAAAGTGACAACTTTCATTGTCAAAGTGATAACTTTTGTCAAAGTGACAGATGGCAGTTATGTTTTAGTCCTTACATAAAAAAAATATTTTTGGAAATAAAGAGTCCTTTTCTAGATTTTCGGAGTCTTCAGTTCTTTGGAACATACAGTTTCGACATTTGATCGCCGAAAGGGTAATTTAAAAATGGTAACGTGGATTTCACCAATTATTTATTCTTGATATCTACTAATTTTATCTTCCCGAGAGACTCAAATTGATACCAAACTAGACATCATTTGAATTATTTGTGTAAGAAACAATTGACAATCGTTTAAATATCCTCTTTGACACTTCCACTGAATTATCTCCGCAAGAGCTTCAATTTGATACCAAATACGATGTATAATAGAAATTTTAATGATGACAAATAAGCCGCTGAATTTAAAAAAATGTTTCAGGTGAATGCTGTGCCAAATTGTTCGAGGATCAATTTTAATTATTTCATATTTCATGATAAATACTATCGTTTGTAAAATAAACGCAAAAAAAGACTAAAGAGTGCCTTCAATAAAGTTTTGGTACCACTGGATGAAAAAGGCTTATTTACAAACTTGAACCTAGCTTTTTGATGAAAAACTTAGATATGAAATCCGTACGCATTCTCAAGTTCGTGCTTCCACACTGACAGACCGACATTTTTTAAAACTATGATTTTTTAGATTAGTAGGGTCTAAAATGTGAAGATCTATTTGAATTTCAAAGTGTCAAAAAAAACACGATTAGATTATTTCTCTTATTAACCTCTTCGGTTCATTTGGTCAGCCCGCTGGACAATTTTCTCTTTTATTAGCCGAAATTGAGCACCTAACGGTTTCGTATATGGCTTACTGTTACCTGGTTGAATAAAAATATTCAATTTTGGAAATAAAATATACCACAGTATGAAAATATACTTACTTGCAGGAAATACCAGAATAAATAAATTTTGAACAATAGATTTTAAAGTTAAAAGTTAAAACTATATTCCATTTCAACAAATCATGCACGAAATGCGGAAGCTAAACTATTTGCTGATAGAGCCCTAGTTCCGGCTCTGGAAACCCTACCACATAACATGATAGCAGTGAAACATTCTAATCTCAATTTCTTACTTCATACTCCCCAAATATACAATTGATTAATTGAAAAAATGTGCACAGAAGATGTGCACAAAAGAAAATTGTCTAAATTCAGGATTTTCAATATTAGACCTAAATCTAACAAATATTTTGTGACAAATTCAAATAATTAAATCATCTTCAGTCAATTTGGTAATGATATTGTTTGTTAATTCATTAAACGACATATTTTGTGTGTCATTACACTCGGCTGAAGTGGATACCTTTTATAACGAATTGATTAAATGACGCAGAAGAATGAGAAAAAGAGAATGTTGATCTTGAGAGAGAGGAGGGTGCCAGTATATAACATCAAAGCAATAACGTTGACTTATTCGCATATGTATACATATAAACACAAAAAGGTACATAAAAGTCGATACAAACAATTCTTGTAGCAAAACGTGGCTTTGCATTGCCCCAAACGACATGCACATAAATGACTCACATTCTTTATCATACTTTGTTTTCAATGTTTCTCCCCTCTCCTCAGTACCGTTTAACGCTTTGCACTTTCACTAACTCAATTCTAATCGTCGATAAGCCCAAGAACTTATATTAAAAGCTACATATTGCTACATATTGCAGGTCTATATATGATAATGAAGACTTATGTTGGCATTCTATGCATTTCGCTGAAACTCATAATTTTATACACTTACAGATTCCAAGGAAAAATTGCAGCACAAATATTCATGAAATATTGATCTTTTGTGTAGCTACTCTGCGATCTTGAATACATTTTTAGAAGCACTCATTTGCACAAGATTTCGTTGCATTGCAAAACAAACTTTGAAGTTTAATGAATTATTGAGTCGTGTTTTACTATAAAAGATTTTTTTTCAACTATTTTAATTATTTCAAATGACGTCAAGACTTGTTTTGAATGTTTTGAATACAAAAAAAATCATAAAATTTACACAAAAAACACATTTGCAGAATCTGGAATGAAAAACAACTCAAATAATTAAGATTTGCAAGTGAATTTCATGTTTATGAACAAAGTTCGTGTCTTATTGTCCGTTATTGTCAGTTATGAATATAAAATCCACAACGCTTACCTCAATGAATATATGTTGTTGATTTGACGAATTAAAAAGAAAGGTAAAAGATTTGAGAGTGCCGTATCTTTGATACGTTTCTTCATTGGTATAGTGTTCTCTACGCAGCAATACACAATCTAGCTCTTCGCAAATTTAAAAACCCGTTGAACGTATAATTTTGAAATTTTGTGCTTAATGTCTAGGGTCTAGTTGTGCACCTCGCATTATGGTTGCAATCGTCTGTACCGGAAGTGCACTTTACTTGAAACTATTTAAAATTTTCCGCATAAATCCAGAATGATTAGCCGTAGGATACCAAAATTCAGTATTTGAGATTGCTGTAACGTCTAAATGGTTACCATTTATGTATGTACCGATCGGCTGAGCCGGCAATGCACTTTCAGACTTTTCGAATTTTTCGCATATATTCAAAACAATCAGTCATAGAATATTTAAATTTCGTATTAAGCACTTCTATAACATCTAAATAGTTGCACACTTCGTATTATGATTGCAATCGTTTGTACCGGAAGTGCACTTTAGTCGAAACATTTTTCGAATTTTCCGCATGAATCCAAAACGATTGAACGTAGTAATGTATGTAAGAATTCAGTATTTAAGACGATAGTACCGTCTAAATGCTCATATCCTATTTTCATTTAAATCGACTGAGTCGGAAGTGCATATTACTTGACAGTCTTTTGGAATTTTTCGCATTAATTCGAAATGATCGGTTGTAGAGTATTGAAATTCAATATGTCAGTCTGCTGTAGCATCTGAATGGTTGCCTACTATTCTCATAACAATCGACTCAATCGGAAGTGCACTTCAGTGTTTTTTTTTAATTTTACGCATAAATTCAGAACTGCTCGCTGTAGAATCTTGAAAATCAGTATTTAGAAATGTTGTAGCATAAAAATGATAACTTACTGTTTCCAGAGCAATTGACTGGGTCGAAAGCGCATTACTTGACAGGTTTTTAGAATTTTTTTGATAAATCAAAAACGATTGGTCATGGAACGATGGAATTTTGTGTTCAATTATCGTATTATTATATGCAAAAAATATATCCAATGATGTTCAAATAAGTCATCACGTGATGTTAACGTCAGATTTTTATTATTACTAACAGCGTGGAGCCCCAGCACACAACGCAGGAATTCGCACCAATTATTTAGATTTATTGAAACCAAATCATTGGATAGGTTCAAATAGACTTATTAAATGATCAGCCAGATCCTCCGATATTACCCCTCTTGATTTTATTATCTGGAAATATCTTAAAGATAAAGTATATTGAGGAACCAGAAAGTAGAATCATAAAAGCTATTGATATAATGGCCTCTCAGATGCTCCTAAAAGTCCTCAGTCCTCAGAAGTGTGTATGAGAGAGCAAAAATATATGTTTACGAAATATTGGCCGCCAGTTTTAACACTTGTTATAAATTTTGTACATCCTGAAATAGTACGGAAATGGTCCTCAATTTGATCATTGATCTTTTTATAGTACCTACCTATTTTCGTTTATCGTTTGCCCTGTTTAGCTGTTAATTTACAATACTGTAAATATCAGTAAATAGTTCATTAATTATTTGTATTATCCAGTGTAAGAGGGCTTTATTAACTAAAATTTATTCTTGAAACACCATATTGGATATAAAAATATTTTTCTGAAATCGCAAATTTTATATTTTTTTAATATCAAGTGACTTTTTTTCGGAGAAACTAGAACATTTTTATAATGGCCTACTTATGTGGCAACTTGAATCTAATTTAACTGAAGTCGTAACTCTTGCGGTTCTCGAGATCCCAATGGGGGTCTGGTTGAAAAAGACACCTGTATTTTCAAACTGACCTGGCACGTAGATTAGGTGAAAAAGAGTTGATTAGAATTCGTATGTGTTCCCAATGTGGTGTTTCACCATCCTATGGAAGGAAAAATAAATATTGTCGCTGAGAATCGAGAAAAAAATTATTAAAGTTAAGTCAAAATGCACGGGTTCTTATGAAAAAAGTGCATCTATTTAAACTCAGATTTAAAAAATTATAGTTCTAATAAAGATAATTTAATAAAGAACTAAAATAAAAACGATCCTGTCGGCCAATCGCAAGATTTGTCATGGTGTCCACTCCAAACGCCAAAATGAATTCCGACTTCTTCCTGAATTTTTCTGGCCAACTATATTCATTTTAAAGCATTTTTTTTTGAATAATACACAATGAGTATGTATGTGTATTAAATATGTGTGGCTTTTGTTGGGATATTTCATAATGTACACTGTTTTGCACTCATTTTCCGCTGTCGTCATTTCACTACATACACTAGTCTACTATTTATTAAATTAATAAAGTGTGAAATAGTGTCACAATTAATTACTAGTACTTGTGTATTTCACTTTTCACTTCAGAAATCAACAACTGCGAAACATAAAAATATTATGCGTGGAAAATATACGATTGAGTGAATACAGCCGTCCCAAATTCCATTAATCGGTTGGCCTTGAGTCAACAGTCCAGTCAGTCTGAAACGGTTTTTCATAGTAAATAGACGTGTTTGCAGATAGTATTTTCATTTCAGACTGTGCGGTTACAAAATTTTATAAAAATGTCAGAAGTTTTCTTCATTTGCAGTGAATCTTTGACTGAAGGTGAAATATAAGAGTGCAGTTATCTTGTCTCCCTCCAACATCTGCTTCTGCTTATCAACACTGGTTTCGTGTGTTCTGCCAAGTGCAAGTGTGGTTGGACAATGAACTGAACCCTGACGACTTGTACTAATAAAGGCTGCACGAACAATTGCGTTGAGCAGAAAAGTTGGATAGTTTTGTTCACCAGTCTGTGCCAATTGTCAAGGCCACTCTTGCTCTAATGCTTAATTAAATAGAACAGATGAAGATTCTTTCGTGAACAATAAAGATCTAACTGATATATCTCTCTTCTTAGAGTAATCCACACAAATTGAGTAAGAAGAGGAAGAAGAGAGCTAAGAGAAAGAATCGAGTGATCATGTAAAATTTGATGATGGATTTGCTGTTACAATTTTCATTATATTAATAAAATATTGTCCCCTTAAATTTCCTGGATCGAAGTACGTATATCGTGGATTATTCCTATTGGAGGAACCGCGATAAAAAAAAAAAGCACCGAGTACACTAATTCAAAGGTGATGCGGCAAAGTGTGCATACGTACGATCTGAAATCGCGATAACTCGAGAATGGTGCTTCGTAGGAAAAAAAATATTGATACCTTTTTTATAGAAAATTTTACGATCTACAAACTTTCTCTTGTCCATTTTTTCAGAAACTCTCAACATTTTAGAGGAATACGCAAAAAAAATAAGATTTGTGACCTTTGACATCTGATAAAAAGCAACGCACAAGCGGGACCGATGGGGACTTTTGACATGTGACTTGCTGAGAATTAATGCAAACTGGAGTGTCTATTTTGTCTGGACTAATAGCAAAAAATTTTATGACAAGGTGAGTATGTGATGTGTTATAATTAGTTCTTTTATTAAATAAAATTATAATGGAATCTAAGTATTATTAGTCATTTCTAGAACTCTGTGTATTAGTAACAGAATGACAGTCAAGTGCAGGGGCTTTCGTTTGGCACAAATGTCAATATTATCGGGTAGGATTAAATTTATGGCTGGATTAAAAGGTTTAACCGGTGCAGATACCATACGACTGTATGGAGCACAAAGAGTATAAAAGCTCTGCTCTTCTCTCAATCGCTAGAGTAAAATCTAATTTTTTCCCTGATTTTTTAGGTGGCTCCTGATTTAACTGACTCCCTGACCACCTTGAGCTTTCCTGACTTTCCGGAAGTGGAAATCCTGTTTTCAGTCGACAATAGTCGGCATTATGAATCAATACTTGGAGGCTAGACGAACTCGAACTGAAGGTTATAATATGACAAATATGATCCAGTATCCTAACTGCATTCAACTGCAGCGTTGTTGTGTCTCACACAATTATTGTTGGAATAATCGCACATATGAATATATCTTTTTAAATACTTATAGAAGTTGTTGACATTTTAACATATTTTGATATTGTACTTGTATTTGCACATATTTAAAATTCATAAATTTTCATTAGACATAACTGGCAATTTTTTCGAGAGATAACTCAACACTACTCAATAATAAAACTAAATGTTATATCAGGTCAACCTTCATTTCAAATAAAGTAAGAATGGTTCTTGCAAGCTCCGATACACAAGGTTAGAATCTATGGAAGAGTCTTCTATAGATTCTTAGAAATAGTACAAATTAAACTCTATTTGTGAATAAAAATACATCAAAATAGAAAAACCTTAATGAAAATCAATGTCATAAAGAATAGACAGCTATCATAGAGAAATTAATTATTTTGATTATAGATGCCATACTTCTAAGAAAAAGTACTCGTGTATATATTCGGTACAGATTCTTAGAGCGGACAAGGTAGGAATTCAAGAAGATTATATTGCATTTCATTGCTAATAAGACGAAATTGATGTCTGCGAACCCATAACTAAGTCCTAATTGATGAGTTGTGGTATTTATATCGTTCCTTAATAAAAAGTCAAGTTTTCCATTCCAGTAAGGGAAGTTCTTTCAAGAGTTTTCAATACCACAAGATCAGACGATTCTAAATGTATATTTCCTGTATACACCACAGTGGCCATCATTCATAACAAAGCACCTCAGCAACATATTACTGAAGGATTAGGTCAATTCTTCTAGACTACAAGGATCACAAGAAAACCAGAGCTTTTGTTATTGGTCATTCAAGTGATATGAATATGAATCACAATATTCGGTGAAAACTGTAGATGAAGCAATTACTTTTTTGATTATTTGCTTATATCTTCACAATATGCCGTAGTGAAAACGTGGTCATATACAAATGGAGCAGTGTTTCATCAACTAATCGGCAGATATTTTGCCAATAATAAACCTCCTTAGCAGAGCAAAATATGTTTCTTTTTAGAATTTTGCTTATATCTCTTGAATGGTTGGTTGTAGTGAGAACATGATGCTATACAAAATTATAACTAATTGAATTTCCTGCAAGCTTGTATTCATGCATTTTTTCCATCCCTATCTATTCAAGAGATATTCACTATCAACTTTATTCTTCGAGTTATTGGCAGACAACTTGTTTAGGGAAGCATATCTTCCAAACCCTCATTCGTTCTAATATCAATCTATTTTTTCCCTACCTGCTTCTCTTTGCCTTCAATTGATGTAATTCAGAAATCGCTTTCAGTCTAGAAGAGCGCTTCAATAAAGAAGAGGTATTTCACAATTCGCTTTTTGGCAATGGTTCTTGTTTCAGAAACAAGTTTCTTTATGAAAATAAGGAAAACTGAAATCCGAACGTTCTATTCCAAGAATTCTGTTCGAAAATGGTGCATGTCAGCAAAAGACCTAGAAGGTATCCTCAGTATAAATCCAATTTGCGTCACATCTACTTGGTGTCAGTTTTACGATATGAATTTAGTGCGAAACATAGAAATGCATCATGAACAGATAACATTATCCTATTTGCCATTTAAAGTCATTTTATGCAGCAGTAGTAAAATTTTATCGCTTCTCCGTTCTGCTATACGCGAAGTAAAGACATGTCTTCCTTAATTAATATCTAATGTAAATGCAAAAGACCTCAATATGTACAGCCCTTTGATGGTTCCGTCAGTTTGCCTGTGAGGGCGCGTTCTTCCAGCCCTCTTTACCTACTGGGTTAGATGTTTTGTCTCCTCCATAGAGAAGGATTTAGCTTAATTAGGAGTTCGTGCCAAAATATGAAATTTAAAAAGAGTAAATGCTTTTATCTACTTATCCTTGTTTTTCCCAATGTTACCTTAATACCGTTAAAGTTCTTAAAAGCTTTGTTGTGAAGTGCTCCACCAAACAAAATAACTTCAATTGTTGATACAGTTGTAAAGCGGATAGCACATGTAATTCATTATATTTAACAACATATATTCAGTACATGTCACAAAAAGACCCAATTACCTACAAAGGAAATATAATACTCTTGGGGGAGAACTCCACCACTTATTCAATTATTCTGAAAGCTGCAAAAACGCTTGTTTACATTTAATTAATCAAACCTTTCTATAAGCACATTTGTACTGATAATCTACAAACAATGAACACTTTGATGATAATAGAATTAATATTATTACAATTTTGTCTGATCCGAAAGCAATTAAGTACGAAAACTAATACAAATTGCTGTTCAAAGAAATATGATACGAAATTATAGTCCAACTGATTGTGAGTGAAGCCTGGAATTTCAGTATTGTCATTATTTTTAACGAACAGGGAGCTTGCAATCGTCTGTATCCATTAAACTCACTTACTGAAAGATGACAGATGATCCAAGCGAGTAACCCTGAGGTACATGGTTTATATTATACAAAAAATACAGGTATTCCTGATTTCCAAGGGTTACTTCAAAGAAAACTGATGTATTCCAAAGGTATTTCGCAGAAAATATATACATGTTATTAACGGATATTTTCTAGAGGAATACAAATTTTCATGTGTATTTCACATACCGTGTGTCCCAAGTATTCGTTGCCATAGGACTTTAATATAAGAAATCATTTTTTCGCAAATAAAGTCTTATTTTGCATCACATACAAATAGTTTTAATCTCATAAATTCCAAAAAAGAAGAGAAAATTGGATATAAAATAGTTTGTTTAATCCAATACGGTGTAATGTTCCTATAATTACATGTGTTGTGATTGCACAATGCAAGAGAAGGTAGGCGAGTTGTGGATTCGATTCCCGACGAAACCAAAAGTATATAATTTTTTTTATTCACTCAATTTCCATTTTCGTACAAGTTCTATCATAATAAATGGAATGAATAGTCTTTTTTAATTGAAAATAAAAGAATATTCTATTGAAAAAATTTCTGTTTTAACTCTTCTAAATTGTTGAACTTCCTTCCATGTTTATAGATATTGGATTTTAAATAACCCCACTAAAAAAAACCAACAGGCTCAAGTCAGGAAACCTCGGTGGCCGTCCAATTGGTCCTCCCCTACCAATCCATAAATTAAGAAATACCATGTTCAAATAGTCCTGAACAATTCGCATCGAATGAGCTGGACACTCATCAAGTTGATAGATCATTACCACATTTCCCGCACCTTCAACAATTTTTGGACCATTGCTATTATTTGGTAAATCAAGATATTTCTCGCTGGACAAATTTCCATCAATAAAATAAGGTCCAATAATATTCTGACCCAAAATTCCAACCCATACATTCAATTTTTGAGGCGTACGTTATAAATTTTGAAGATAGGGACTTGTTCTTGACCATATTCGGTTATTTGGCACATTGGCTTCAGACTTTAGTCTGAATTTAGTTTCATCAATAAAACAGATTTTAGCTAATACATTCAAGTTTCGATTTAACCTTCTCAAATTAATTTTCACAGAACAAAATTCTTTCTTCTTCATCGCCTGTCTTTAATATTTGATGAGATTGAATTTTGTACCTACGATATTCCGACTTTTTCAAAATTCGATGAATTTTTGTTTTACTATAGCCTGTTTCGGCAGACAACGATCTCAAACTAATCCGCTGATTTCCGTGTTCATCCCTATCGATAATTTCTCTGCCTGAATGGTGTGAAGCAGCGCAGGCAGTACTTTCAAATTTCAGAAAAATTTTGCGTATCATTTCTGTAGAAAACCAGCGAAATATTGTGAGATATCGCGCAAACTCCGTCCTCCATAATACATTTTGATAATATTGACAAGATCATTTATACTTGGCATATTGAACAAAAACAAATGAAAAATTATAAACAGGCTGCTAACTTTATTTCTTGCAACTGAAATTGGATGATATTTTAGTTCTTAAAGTTGATTGAAAAAAGTGTTTTTGGTTATGTCGGGAATTGAATCCACAACTCGCCTAACTTCTCTTGCATGTGAAGCGCGTACATTAGTCACCGTACAATAACAGAACATGTAGTTAAAGGGACACTACACCGTGATGAATTAAATAAACTTTTTTATATTCAATTTTTTTTTTTCGAATTTATGGGATTAAAATGATATATGTGATGCAAAATAAGATAGAGAGATGAATACACTACCATACTGTACAATAATGTGGCATGGTATTCGTTCGGAGACTTTTTATTTGTGAAAAACTAATTTCCCATGTTAAAGTACTATAACAACGAATACTTGGGACACACGGTAAAATACAGGTATTCCTAAGGTATTTTAACAAGAATTTCGCAAAAAGTACCTAAAAATTATTTCCTAGGGAGTACAGGTACTCCACAGGAAATTAAGGTAGTCCAGAAAATACACAGATATACCATACAAAATAGAGGTATTTCCAAGATGTTATTCAAAAATATCGTAGCATATTTTCTTTATTAAAAGTATGGCCTATATAAGGAACAGCATCGTTTACCCGGGACGTCACAGAGTAAACCAAACGGTCGAAGAGCGAAAAGAACTACGGACAGGTCAATATGAATTTTAGTGATATAAATATTTCTAGAAATAAATACTAGCTGCATTATTATTATTATCAAGTGCAGAGTTGAATACTTTAATAAACTTGAAATTATACTAGAAAATAAAAAATTGAATAAATTATTGCATGAAAAGTTCCAACTTAAAATTCGAAATAAGCAAAAAATTCGATAAAGAAACTGTGGGAGTTTTTCAAACATGCTTCGATCTAAAATCCCTAAAACACTTGACGCATTTCCCATTCATAATAAATCAGTATTTTAGACAGTTATGCAACAAAGCGGTTCAAATAATTACTGATAGTATTGGAAATACTATCTAAATAGTACTTTAAAAGTCAAAACTAAAGAAAAGAATAAAAAAATCCAAAAAATCATGATTCTTCTAATAAAAATCGTGGTTTTTGATTTTATTATAAAATCATGATTAATAGTGTTTTGCTTTCGAACTCTGGGTAACCATTACAAAACAAACATATAATTCGCCGGATTCCGAACTAGTTTTACGACAGAGCATTTTAGGTTGGTACTCAAAAAGGTTTAATAATAATAAAACTCACAATGAAAGTGGCGCATTCTTTGTATTTATTTTCTGCATTTTGTCTCATAGAAACATTTTGAATAGTTGTTCACCTGTGTACAGAACTCATTCGCATCCTATGATATTTCATGATAAAAAATTTGTCCCACAAAAACCCTAGATCAAGGTGCAACTGTAGGGGGACAAAACACATGTCTACAGTTGCTCCTCGATCTAAGCTGATAATGTCAAAACTGAATCTCAGATTTGAATTTTTGTGGGAGAAATAAATGTTTCAGAATTTTAATTTTTTATCATTCAAATGTTCCACAACATACGACATTTGCCACAATTTTTTTATGATATCTTCTTTATTTTACATTGTGATACCTTCATAAACTAAAAGATGCTATCTGAGAGTTATCAGTACAAAATCCATAAAATAGATTGCATCATAATAATACTCCTCCACTCGCATCAATTTCCATTAATAAAGCAATCGCAAATGAGTCAGACATTTTCATCCAGTTTGCAGACCTTGATTGAACTGGAATCTGTGGGGTCAATCGAAAAAACAATATTTAATGATTTAATGGAGCAAAACAAATCTGTCCCAGAAAGTACGTCAAATTATTTTCCAAATGGAGTACACACTAAGAACCACATTAATAATTATATAAGTCGCTTAACATGATTAAAAAAAAAGATACAGCAAATTTTTTTTCGATACAGTAAACAATGAGGACTGCATTGATAGTTATCATATAATCTTGTTTGTAAAGCTTCTCAACATAAGAAAAAGAAGCATTGGGATAGGATAGTAGACAATGAGAGCTACATTGCGAGTTGCAATATACCTTAAACAGTTGAATTACTTCATCTTTAGATGAAAAATCTGCGACTCATGTATTTCAGTATCACGTTAAAATTACATCAAAAGCAAAATGATCGCAAATCTGGAGATAATTCATATACATGATTAATCTTAAGGATAAATTATAATCCCAAACGTTTGTAGCATTCACCAATCTGGGATTGTTTGCAATAATCATGTTCGATTTCTGCTAGGAATCTACATTCCACATTTCCTTTGGGAGAGCCCATTTTGCAACACTGAAAAGCTCTATCGCTTCACTTAAGCTATCCTGATGAAGCAATTTGATGACGACTTCAACCATTATATCGGTTGTGCAGTAATTATTCGAACTTAGTTGCAAATCAAGTGCTTACAGAACATTAAAGCACAAATTCACAAAATTATCAGGGGACTTTTAGGGATCGAGAACTAATTTAACATAGCATGAAAAATATGACCCACTTTTTAGTTCAGATATTTATTGTAAATATCATTTTATAGTGTAAAACGTATCAATTTCATAAAATCATAGAACAGAACAGCAAAACTTGTAACAAATTCGATGTGGCTTAGTTTTAAAAGTAGGAAATAAAATCTTCGCAAAGAAATGTTTTGTATGAATAATTAACAATTACTTTTTTGTACGTTAAAACTTTTAGTTCCTACTGTTTCAACAAAGACTTTAAGACTTTCAGGCAGACCATAAAAGGAAAGAAATACAGAAATCGTTAAAATATATTGAACTATCTTGCAATTTTCAACACCAGGAAGCATTAGACATCTCTAGACGGTAAAAAATTATGATCAATCCTGAAAAATAATGCGAAATTGATCATAACAGAGTAGTTATGTACAATCGATTATTGTGGAAAAAAACACTATTTCAAATTAAAAAATACAGTCAAATATGTTGAAACGTCACGTCAAGTTTGAAGCAGAGCTTTCAATTTCAGTAACGAATTTAAACTGACAAAAGCAGATAATACATTAAACGCTGGTATAAAAAAGTCCTTCACGATTCATGATTCAGTCGCTAACAGAGTTATCTCCGCGATACGAATAACCAATAAATCAATTATTGGGAATACTCCAATCTGATTGGAGCTAGATGAATTATTATAATTCAATATGAAACTCATTCTAACAAAAATATAAGCTTAAATAAATAATATTATCCTCAGCTTCAAGAAGATTTGTAAATAGACTATGACAATTTTTCCACCAGTCTGCTTTTAATCAAAGAAAGTTGTGTAAACCGACTTTTTGATACCAAGGATTTATTTCTGGGATATGTTTGGGGATATATTATATACAGTGTGAGCTAACTCCGAAACGTAGCAAAATGTGTTGCTCATATTTCTTAATGGTAATTAGGACAAACATAGTTCCATACAAAATTAAAGCTGATCAAATTCCCTACAAGCTTGTATAAATATGTTCTTTCTCTATCTCTAACTGTTCAATAGATATTTGCTGTCAGGTTAATTCTTCGAGTTGTTGGGAGACAATTCATACCACTTGCGCTGAGGATGTCTTCCCAGGAATCGATTCGTACACCTTCCTACTTCCTCCTGCTATCTACAGATCATAAAAAAGATGCCCAATGAACTATTTTGTCTCTACAATGATCGAAATGTATGTAGGCAAGTGAATCAAGGGCTGAAACAAGGGGTTGGGCTGGCTCCACCTTCTTTAACCTAGCTCTGGAATATGTCATAAGAAAAACTGTGGTAGACACCAAAGCAACGATTTGGTATAAATTGAGACAAATAGTGGGTTATGCTGATGAAATAAACATAATAAAAAATTGGTAGCCGATGTGAAAAAGGCCTTCGTCTAAATGAAACATGCAGCAGAAAAAATAGGACTAAAATTGAACAAAGGGAAGACAAAAACAATGGAACAAAGTCGAAGAAAGATAAACAGACTAAGCTAGAGCTGGAATAGACGCCCAATGGACAATTTTGTCTCTATAATGATTGAAATGTATGTAGGCAAGTGAATCAAGGGCTGAAACAAGAGGATTGGGCTGGCCCCACCCTCTTCAACCTAGCTCTGGAATATGTCATAAGAAAAACTGTGGTATAAATCGAGGCAAATAGTGGGCTATGTTGATGACATAAACATAATAAGAAAATGTGCAAAAGGCTTTCATCTCGATAAAGAATGCAGCAGAAAAATAGGATTAAAAGTGAACGAAGGGAAGACTAAAGCAATGGAACAAAGTCGAAGAAAGATAAACAGACAAGGCTAGAGCTGGAATATCCACACTGACAATTTCAAAGTCGTAGATCAGCTCACGTACTTTAGCTCTATAATTAATATTAATAAAGAGAGCTCAAAAATTATGGAAATTAAAAGAAGAATAACCGTTGCTAATAAAACATATATGGCCCCATTTACCATTTTCAAATCGAAAAATGTACATAAGAAAATTAGAACAAGGTAATAGTAAACTATCGTGAGAACCATATTAACGAATGGACGCGAAACATAGACCTTGACGACCAAATCCTTACATCTACTAGATTGTTTATGAACGACAAAGGTCTCAACTAGGGTTGCCAACTATACTTAATAACGTATCCTACTTTTTTTTCCAATCTTTACTGTGATGCGTAGAATAAAACATTCATGTGGATAATTACTGAACTATTATCGATACTTTTAAGTTGAAACAGAACGCATATACGATTCAAAATATTGAAAAAAATAATATATCTTATAATATATATATAGATTCTTAGATAGCCAATAAAGTACGTTCAGGTAGAGCCATAATGAAAGCTTCAGTCACAGAAGTTTTAGGTCCATATTCTGTAGAAAGTATTGTAAATGATTCAAATTATGAAGATGCACGATGCACGCTTTCCGGTCATAGTTCAAATTCCAATTAAAGGTCTGAAAAAAAGATGGTTTTTCCCGTGATATCATATTGCATACCTTTATAATGTTGAATAATTGAAATTAATTTAAAGCCAAGTACTGAAAGGCAAGCAATTCGCAACAGCCCAAGTGGCTCAAAGGGTTGCGTGAACTTGTGAAAAAAAATATGAAAAATGCCGTGTTCCCAAATTGCATGCCAATGAAAAGAATTGAAATTTTAGCCATAAGAACCTTGTAAAAAAATTGGCAAGCATTCCTCGTTGGCGCAAGGGTTTGAAATTTGGGGCTAATCTTGCATAAATTTTGCACCAATTAGCCGTGATTTCAAATTACCTCAAATGGAGCAAAAACTTTATTTCATAGTGAAATAATTATAAATTTAAAATGGCATGCATGTTGCTTGAGCCCTTCATATTTTAAATAATGATGAAAGTTGTATAAAAAACTCGCAAAATTTCTCTGACTTTATTCTGCCTGCCATTTTGTATTACATTAATAAATTCTGTTTTAAATTCATTTGGGAAATGGTAAGCATGTTTCTTAAGCCCTTCATATTTTAAATAATAATGGAAGTTGCATAAAAAACACGCAAAATTTCTCTGACTTTATTTTGCCTGCCATTTTGTATTACATTAATAAAAGCTGTTTTAAATTTATTTGGAAAATGGCAAGCATTTTGCTCAAGCCCTTCATATTTTAAACAGTAATGAAAGTTGCATAAAAAACTCGCCAAATTTTTCTGACTTCATTCTGCCTGCCATTTTATATTACATTAATAAGTGCTGTTTTAAATTCATTTGGAAAATGGCATGCAACTTTGTCCGATCATTGAAAAACTTTGGAAAAAGTGGCAAAAAAAAGTAAGAAAATTTCCGAGATTTTATTTTGCATGCTGATTTGTATTTCAATGAAGAAATATGCTTCAAGTTGAAATAAAGAATGGAATGCATATAACATAAGACAAATATTCACAAATTTTGAATAAATCAAGAAAATATGCCCTAGAATCAACTTAGTTTGTAATTATAGACATGGAAGGAGGTAAATCTTTCATAATAGTGCAGATTATATATTCAAAGTAATACAATTAGGTTCATAAACAATACTTTTATACCAGTAAGTTTTCCGTTTGGCATAAATAAGTGAAGAATAGTATGAAAATGAATAGAGTTAAAGAGGATGATATCGTAAGAAGGGCAGACAATAAGGTTGAATCAAACGATAAGGTTGAATCGGACGATGATGACAGCGACACTTATTCTCAAATAGGTGGTGAAACTACTGAAGAGGAACCTGAAATTGACAATAATTATGATGAAGAAATGGAAATTTGAGCAATTATTGCCAATTTCAGATTCCTTTCCATTCCTATTTATCCCATTAGCTATTTAAGTATGATTTTTCTATGGTAATAATTTTTTTTCTGATGATTAGCTTTTTTATTTTTTCATGATGATAATAATATTTTTGCATGATAATGAAGATATACCTTCTCTTAAGTTCCAGATGAAGGCAATTTAACTTAAAAATATATTTTGTTACAATATTCCATCCACATAACTTATTCACATTCCGGGGGAAAAGTAAGAACATAATTATTACTTTTTTCGTTGTTAATATGTGTGATTATTATTTTATTAATAGCAAGATTCAAAACCTTAATGTTTCACAAATTCAGAAGTTAGGATGTCAACTGTACATACGTGTTTCGTCCTTATTAGGACTCTTTGATATAGTATTATTCTAGTGCCTTATTGGTTGCAATTTAATGTTATATCCAGTTAGAGCTAATACTGATATCAATAGGAAAATTTTATGTTTCTAGTGATTTCAATGGAATATTTTTGGAATTGTTGCTATGAAAACATCATGAATAATTTAAATCGTAGCTCTCTGCGATATTTTGGAAGAGACTCACCTAGGCCATTAATGTTTAAAATTAGTCAAAAAATTTAAATAAATAAATTCGCGAAATAATTCCTGTTAATTTTACTGAATGAATTTACGGGCACTTTTTCTCAACCCTTTTTTCAAAATTTATCAATGATGAGCCTGAGCAACATGCTTGCCATTCTTTGTGTCGTCTAAAAAAAATAATTTTGAACGAAATACACAATGGCATGCAGAATAAAATAACGGAAATTTTTCTTCTTTTTTTTTTGCAACTTCCTCAATGCATGCATCCATTTTGGGACATCCTGAAGTGCATGCCAATTTCCTCAATAACAATTCATCGAACAAATTACCTATAGTTGAAATGGCATGCAATTTCAAATCACGGCTAATTGGTTCAAAATTTATGCAAGATTACCCCCAAATTTCAAACCCTTGCGCCAACGAGGAATGCTTGCCAATTTTTTTACAAGGTTCTTATGACTAAAACTTCAATTCTTTTCATAGGCATGCAATTTGGGAACACGGCATTTTACATATTTTTTTTCACAAGTTCACGCAACCCTTTGAGCCACTTGGGCTGTTGCGAACTGCTTGCCTTTCAGTACTTGGCTTTAGATCAATTTCAATTATTCAACATTACTAAGGCATTCAATATGATATCACGGAAAAAACCATTTTTTTTTTCAGACCTTCAATTGGAATTTGAACTATGACCGGAAAGTGTGCATCGCTCAATAACATTTTTATCTTTCTCATTAAGAGGCAAATTATCAGCCCTCAAAAAGGCAAGCGGTATAAAATCGGAGAATCCCACTAGCTCCCAGTCTATATATACAAAAGAATTAAATCGAAATTGATTTAATTAGAACTCAACAAGGGATGAGCTTCAAAAAGTTTCCTGAGCCTATTTCATCAACATTTACAGTAATGGTGTCCATGTTAGAATATTCTGTATGCAGTAGGATTAAATTAATTATAACTCAGCAGGGGATAAGCTACCAGAATCTGTTTTATAACAAGGCTATTAGACTTCGTTTGTAGCTCTTATAATCCATAAGTTAACAATGATATCCTTCTATATTTATTGATATAGAGTAATCAGAATATAGTAAAGATAAGAAGTACCGGAAGATTCCAAAAACAAATATGATCAATGTGGCTAGTTCAATCTACAAATTTTACTAGTAAACTAAACTTTTCCCACTTTGGGATAAAATTTTGTGACCCAATTAAAAAGTTAATTACGATACTAGTAGTTTATAATTCACAGCTATAATCACCTAAATGGCCTCGAATATAACGTTATATTAACCTCTTTAAAAGGATTTTGATGTTTCCCAATTTCGTCATAATAGTTCAAAATATTGAGTGTTCAATAAACAAAACTTCATTAAACAGCTTTATCACTGTTTCATGCTGATATTTGATACTCTACTCATATACATACATACAAGTTGAGAAAAAAATATCTAATCTAACCATTTTAACTATAAAAATCTTCTTACACAATAATGTAACGAATCTCAATAATTAACTTCACTCAATTGATTTATTTTCCAGACTACCGGCAGGTAAAAAAAGGAGTCTCGTCCCTTGACCTATATAAGGAAGTGCATCATTCAGTCCAGAAGTCATAGAGTATCTCGAACGGTCGGAGGGTAAACAAGTCAGGTCAGAATAAATATCGTTTGAATAAATTTTACTATAAATTAAGTGTAGTATAGTTATTAGTGAATTTTGTTCAATAAATAAACAGAATAATATTTGTGTTTCATTGCAAACCCTCAATTCATATTAACCTTTTGTAGATTTATGTACGGTTCAATTATTTTTCCGCCGGTTACTTTGAATTACATACATTTTACACCCCGCACCGCGAACCGCGGTCTGTATTTTACTATCGAATTGATCCAGCCTCGAGTTCTAATGATGGAAGTGATTATAATGTGAGTAATTCCACAATTAATCAACTTCAAATATAACTTTTTGGAACGAGGAGATCTTCCTCTAAACAATGATACTATTTTAAACTTTTTCAAATATTTATTGACCTAAATTAGCTTGTGAGCAAGCTACAGATCGTAATTTTTCACTGATTTTGGTGATTCTTTATTCCATCGATTGGCTAACTATTTTTATTACGATTTGCTAGATAGTTTTCTACATACATTCAATATTATCGTGAATTGTAAATATGAGATGATATCTGAGCGGCAATTCATATACTTGTTAGGATTACATTTAATTGTTGGTGTCATTGTGCAATGGGTAAACTCGTGGATCACCACGCCGAAGCTCGCACTGGAGGTTCGAATTTCTTTAATTTATAGCTGTAACATTCGAGAAAAATTCTAGCAACCTCTCAAATTACGGTAGAACACTTCCAGAACACCGCAAGTAAACAAAGGTCTATATAAGGACACGCCGTCGTGCAGTGGAGGTCAGAGTCGATTGAACGTTCGGAAAGTAAGCAAATTAGAGGTCAATATAAATATCGTTTAAAATCAATCTTAATGGAAAGAAATATAAGTTGCAAATTACTATTAAATGTAAAATAGTTATAGTTTAGTTATTAGTGTATTGTTGATGCTTACTTTTATTTAATAAACTTTAATTTCGAATTAATTTTAAATAATAGTGTTGGTTGTTTTATTGCGAACCCTGAAAGCACTACAATATTCATGTATCAGATTTCAAAATTTCATTTTGTTGCCAAGATTTTGTTAATTTTTCCCTAAAAATTTTCGCAATAATTTATCAACTAATGCAGGGTTTTCCATATGTTTAATTACTCATGAAAGCATAGCACGAAGAAGGGTTTTTGAGCATTAACGAAATCAATTTGTCAGTCAGGCTCTCCTTTATCTACCAAATTAATTTTATTGGAGACAGTTTGAAAAATTCTCTAATCCATCAACTGACCTCATAGGTCATGCAATTTTTTGTCTTTGACGTTTCAATTTCAGTTACAATGTGCATGGTCGTTTTCCTGAATTTCATCAAAGGCAAAAGTGCGCTACAGCTTTATTTGTTTGAGGCAATTTAGTATGTTGCGGTTGTCACCTTTGAGGCGGTGCAAGAACCAACCCAATGCTGTGAAACTTTGCCCTAAGCCAGTCACTGTTCAACGAGATGCCAAATAGGAAAACTTCAGCTACAAGAACTTAATAAGTTAATATTTAAACAGTTTCACTTTTAGAAAACCATATTTCAAATTTATTTAAAATGATAATGGACTCAAACCAATTTTAATCACAAAATACGTTTCTGTCCTGTTTTGTAATAAAAGTATTTTACGAGCAAAGTTGCAACTTCTAAAGTAGGAATTATTGGAGCATTTAATACGAGAAAAGTCAAAAATGTTGCACAATTTACAATGTATTCAACGGAAAATTTTTCTCTCTTTACTTGATGTTTTATTACATTCACAAAATAAGACTTCTTATAAACAAAAGCTTTATTTTATAAATAAAAACGCTGTGAATATATATATAGAATCAAACTATTTATATAACTAGGATACAATAAAGCTGTACGTGCTGAGGAAATCAGAGATTTTCTTAAACAATTTTCATCACAATGACGTAAAACTTCAGTAAATTATGCAATTTCTTGCTACTATTATAACATAATTATTCTAATTACGAATCGTTATTCTCAAATTATCGATGGATATCAATAATTCAATACACCTTGAACTTGGAACATTAGAATTCATACAAAATATGCATCTTGTGTGATATGACGCAAGCGCGTTAATCCTGATGTTTTTAAAGATTATTTTCTACAAATAAAACATTTATTATTTTAATATTTTTCCCATGAAATTAAATTATTATGTCGAACGAATGATGTTATTCTGTATATACATATATACAGGATGTTTCAGGAGGAAAGGGAAATATTTGAAGGATGCGTTCCTGAGATAAAAACAAGAAAAAAATTCATATTATCATAGGTCTACAAATGCTTCAACTTTGGAGTGCAGCGTGTCGAAAAAAGGAGATATTTTTCTTTTAATTATAAGAATAAATCAAAGGATATTCACAAAAATACCAATACTAACTTCAACTTCAATACATTTGTTGGTTTGTTTATTAATTACTCGGGTAGCACGTTGAACTGAATAATTGCAGCAGCAATTGTTATGCGATCGAGTAATACCTCTCTGGAATCCACTGTTGTAGTGTACATAGAAATTTTTAACAAAAGGTTTCACGTCAAAAATTGAGGGAAAAACCTGGTTAAACCAAGAAAATCTAATGAGATATTTAAGTGGCGAATGAAAAAAGCTACATGCAAAGAAATAATAATAATTATATTTTCTTAAACACAGATTTGCTACAGTTGTAGTGTACAAGTTGACACGTTTTGTTACTGATTTGGTTTTGCTTTCTGAAGTGATTTAGATATAATCATGTGAACGTAGCAGCACGTGAGGTCATGAATCTAACGACATAATTCGATGACGGGAAACCTTCAGTTAAAAAAAATTAGTAAACAACGATTTCATCTAAACCTAGAGACAATAGTCCAATTACAATGAGCTAGCATTCAAATGGCTGACAATTGGACATTTTGCAACAATGAATTAGTATTCAGATATCTAACAATTGAACATGTTGCAACAATGAGCCAGCATACAAATGTCTGACAATTGAACATTTTCTAGAATGCTCGTGAATGCCAACTTAGATCGTAATTTGATCGGAAATGCTTAATTCCAGCGATTTTCACGTTTTTCTTATTGGAACAGATACTTAAAATAAATCTTTTTCATGAGTGCAATATCAAATATTATCTTATTAAGATGTGACATAAGAAAACAGATCTACAATCAAACAAGCGTAACTTGTCCCTTGAGAATTTTTGTTCTAGAGGTAGAAATAGCCTGACTTTAATAGTACCAATCTCCCTGTTACTAATGGTATAAAAGAGACATTTGTTACATGGCGTTTTTCTACCAAGTTCCGACATACTTTATTGCTGATGTCTTCTTTAAACTCTACCTAACGCCTTGTACCAGTGAAAACCTATGTCTGCGTGAAACTATTTAGTATATTCACTCTCATGAGCGCACTTAGTAAATTCTGTTTAGTTAATCAATAAGAACTGAATTTATAATTTCATTTTTTTCATGTGTTTAATTTAAAACACTAATATACATTCCGTATACATATTCAATAAATAAAGTATTCTTTAATAAATTTCAAAGTTTTAAAAATATATACCGCCACCACTGTTGGCGCTAGGTTCCTATCTTAGCCGATCTTAAGTCATACGATTACCGAATTTACACGATAGAACTTCTCCGACTTATCCGACTGTATGTGGTAATTTTCTGTAAGGAAACTATCGCGAATATTTAAAACCAGCACTACTGGTATTACCATTACAAAAACCATAGATAAATACTATGTCGGCATATTCAGCACTTATGTGAGAACGAGGCACTTTGATAATCACAAGCAAACTAAATTTTGTATTGAAATTATGTGGGATCCAATTTGTTTTTAATTAGTTTTTAGTATTATGTCACATCTTATTGAAATATTATTTTATATTTCGTGATCATATGATTTATTCTAAGTAATTCTGTTCCAATAAGAAAACCATGAAAATCTCTGAAATAAAGCATTACCGTGCATTTTCTCAAATAGATTTGTCATCTTATTTTTAGGTGTTTCATCCATTGTTTAAGTTAGGTCATTTAAAACTGGGCAGCCTGTAAATCGGGTGGTGCACGATTAGGGTGTACATCGGGATTTAACCCAGGATAGTAGTTTTGTGCTATTTCCTGCTCTCCTATCCATTCTACGGCAAAAATGATACCGTACAAAGTTAAAAATTAGAATGTGCACCCAAAACTGCTTTTACATTTTTAGTTTAGTGTCTGGTTTCCACACAATTTTGAAAAGAAATTGCAAAATTTAAATTAAATAATAGCAGTAGCCATGTTTTTTGTTTTTTATGACAGAGTTTTAAGAATATTATTTATTTGTCAAATAAAGTTTGTGAAGTGAATTATTAATATTTATTCGAATAAGGAAAAAGTTATAAAAGAGTACAAGATTTATTTTCCATTACTTAAATATGAAGACAGGCCACTTCCGAGTGTGACAATTTCAAAACTGGTTGAAAAAATTGAGACTACAGCTTGTGTAGCTGTGAATGAAGGTAATGGAGGCAATATTAATAACAGAGTACATCATAACGAAGTGAATGAAGAAATGGTGTTGGCTATGATACATCAAAATTTCAAACACAGTGATAGACATATTGCTTCTGAATGTGGTTCATATCATTCAACTGTATTGCGAATTTTAAAAACTCATGGATATAAGCCTTATAAATTCCAAAACTATCAAGAACTTTTTTCACATGATTTGAATCAAGAAATTTATTTTATGAAATAATGGAAGAAAAGGCAAACTGTGACCAACATTTTATTCCGTCAATTTGCTTCACGGACGAATGACTTTCTCTTTGAATAATGAACCCAATGATTAGAATATTCGAGGATGGCCCATAGAGAATCCTCATTTAAATATGTGTGCAAATACTCAATATCCTGATAAAATTAATATTTGGGCTGGAATTCTTAGAAACAGGATCATAGCACTGGAAATGGTGGGCAATTTAAATTCCGAAACTCATTTAGAAGTGGTGCAAAATCATGTTGGTCTTGTACTAGAAGGTGCATGTGGCATATGGCTCAAATCAAGAGGTTTGGTTTCAGCACGATGGATGTTAGGTTCATTTTGGATTAAATGTGCGGAAATATTTATATTTCGTTTTTCCCGATCGGTAGACTGGTCGTGGGAGTGCAATAAATTGGCCTGCAATATCACCGGATCTAGCTCCTTGCGATTTTTTTCTGTGAGGAGCACCTTAACAGCAAAATTTATACGAAGCAGTTTGAGAATTTAGATTTATTAAGGCAAGCTATATTCGAAGAATGCAATAGCATAACAGACAGACATTTAGCTAATGTTAGAGCTTCACTTTACTTGGCTATTTTTTTGCTGAAAATGGTGGCTTATTTGAACATTTATTATAATCTAGCCTTCGGATTGTTTTTGTAGTAAATTAGGTATGAATATTGCAATAATTAGCTATTCATTTATGTGTTATGATGTATTATGCCTAGGTATTATTATAATTGTTTTTATTAATTTCTTTCACACCGCACTAGTAATAATTATTGTAACGTGCGAGAGGGTGGAGGTTCGTAAAAATGACCTTGTTTGGGCGGAGCCTTTTGTTCTCGTTGTTTCGCGCCGTACCGCAACACATCACCCCGCCCGATGGAAGACTCTAGAAATTTTTTAGAAATGTGGTAGAACATTCGAGATTTGGATATTTTTTATATATAAACGCAAGCAAACGATTTGAAAGGTGGTGTAATGGTGAATCTAAAGCACTGAATATCAAACAGTGAAGTGAACAGTGTATATAAATAGTTAAATATAAATATCCGCGGCTTTGATTAACATAGTGGTAAGTGATAAATAAATAATATAGTGTTGTTTAGTGATATCCAGAACAATAAAACTTCTATTTCATTGTAAATTATTAAATAGTGATTTTATTTTAATTATAAACAATTTCTGAGCAATAAAAATTACAAATAAATATATTTTATTGGGATATCAGTTCTGTATATTAATTAGAAACACAACGTTTAGACAGCAAAGTGCAGCCTTTTTCAAGTGTAAAAAAATATGAAAATAAATTACCAAAATTGTCAAGACAAAAATTTTGTACGTTTACCTACAGAAACAAGATAATGGTAAACTTATCCATTCTGTATATAGGAAGCCGACCCATAAAAATCAATATTTACATGAGTCATCAAATCACCATCCTGCTCAAAAATTTTGTACTATTAAAACTATATATCAGAGAGCCTCTTCATTATGTCATCCAAGTAAACTATCTGATGAAATCAAATTTTTTGATGATGTTTTCTTGAAGAATGGTTATAATAGAACACAGATTAAGAAAGCACTTAGACAGAAGAATTCTACGCCACCTGTCCAAGATCCAAATAATAAGAAAATATTTGTTACGTTGCCTTACGTAGCCAATATAACAGATAAAATTGGAAGGCTTTTACATAAATATGACATTAAAACTTCATACACTTCCAGTTTAAAATTCGAAATCTTATTGGTAATGTTAAAGACAGATTTCCTCTATAGTATCCAGGTATATACAAGATTCCTTGTCAATGTGGCAAAGTATATATTGGACAAACCAAGAGGACTGTAGAAACATAAGAGAAGCAATTGAAATAAAAAAATCATCGAATAATTTCAATTTGAATACCGGATATGAACTTCATCGATCATGGCTATCAATCATTTGTTCATAATTTCAAGTTATTTGTATCTATGAATCTACTTGCAAGAGTTACTTCATCACCACCTCCTGAAGATCTGTGGATGGTTCAGTTATGCGCCAAACCAATAAGAGTAGAGCCAGATTGACCTAGAACAACAAGGAGTTGACAATTTCCCTATTTAGACCTTCATTATTATCTCCTGAAAACCTGTGAATATTGAATCATCAACCACAAGCAGAGCTCTATGATCTTAGGAGTTAATATATTTTGAACTAATCTAGTTACTATTTGTACTTTTATTTTTGTTGTCTTGACAATTTTGTTTAATCATTTTCATATTTCTTTACACTTGAAAAAGGCAGCACTTTGCTGTCGAAATGTTGTGTTTCTAATTAATTTACATAACTGATATCCCAATAAGACATCTATTTATAAAATGAGTTCTGAAAAGTTTTTCCTTTAATAAACATTAGAGTTGGTGTCAGAAGTGGGATAAATGACACAATCTATGAAATCAGATGCAACCCAAAGTTTTATTCTTCTGGATATAACTAAACAACACTGTATTATTTATTTATCACTTACTACTATCTTAAAAAAAGCCGCGGATATTTATATTTAACTATTTATATACACAGCTCACTTCACTGTTTGATATTCACTGCTCTAGATTCACCATTACACTATTTTTTCAAGTCGTTTGCTTGCCTTTATAGAGGGTGTATTTATACCTATGTAACAAACTTTAATGGTATATAGTATTTGGCGTACTAATCATGAATCAAAAATTTTTTTTTTGAAATTCTTCATTTTAAAAAATGGTTTCAGTAAATGATAGCTATCGGGACACTGGTTTGATTCAAGATTAATTTCCTTAAATTTATTAAAATCGACTACGTTCATGAACATTACATAAAATTGTGTATATATTTTCGGATATGTGGTACCTAAAATTCTCATGTTCTGCAAAGTACTGTTAATTTTACTAATTTTAAAAAAATTCTTTTTGATACATGATTAGTACGCCAAATACTATATACCATTAAAGTTTGTTACATAGGTATAGATACATCCTGTATATAGAAATATCCATTTCTGGAATGTTCTACCACATTTCTGAAATATTGCTAGAGGCTTCCATCGGGCGGGGTGATGTGGCGCGGTACGACGCAACAACGAGAACGAAAAGCTCCGCCCAAACAAGGTCACTTTTACGAACTTCCACACTCTCGCACGTCCAATATTCTATCCTTTTTTGAAATTGTTGTTACATTTATAAATTGATCTATCATGGAAAGAGAAAAATAAATTCCACTTTTATAATGAAAATTTAGTCTTGTTCCATATTATTTGATCATTGATCATAAGACAGATTGTTGTCTATGAACTTCAGATATTGACGTTTAAAAATAATCAATTGAAAAAAAAAGTCATGGCTACTGCTACTGCATTTCAATTCTTAACAACTTCGTACTCTATCATTTTTACCGTAAAATGGATAGGAGGGCAGGAAATTCCACAAAACTACTATTCTGGGTTAAATCCTTAAGTACACCATAAGCCGTTAAAAAAGTTGGGAAAAATTAATATTTGTCGGTGTACTTTGGAGGTTTTCCTATAGTCACAAAGTAGATTTAATCGGAAAACTGTTTTTGTCATTCGATAATGTATAGGTATGGAAACAAAATGGGTGGAAGCGATTTTTCCATTTACTCCGTACCTCACGTCATTATAATTTTTGATTCATTAAAAATTCACTCATATCGAGTAAATCAAAAACTTAATTAGTTAATTTGAGAATGGATTAGATGGAGGCTAAAACATCTTCAATCATTTTTGATATATAACCAAAATCAGTATTCCAAGAAAATGTAGAATATATTTCCCTAGTTTCCATAAAAGCTGTATGTAAAAATAAGTAAAATACGAGAGCTTTTTAATGCAGCAATTTTAATTCAGAAAGAAAATTACATTTGGGATGTATGTAAAGCAGAATATTTCTTAGAATATTCATACACTCCACCGGGACTGTATCCCCGTATTTCCCCACAGAATGAATAAAATTTACAGGGAATATGCTCAGTAGTTCAATATTTGAGGTAATTCAATATTTAAAAAAAAATCATTTGTAGGTATCAATCAATGAAGATAGTTTCAACAGAGTTGAAATTTTCTGGATTTCTTAATGCAAGGTTTTTATCAGAATAAAACAAAATATATTTTGGCAGTGTGAATGACGAATATTTCACTGTTACTGATTAGTCAATCAAATATAGTGTTGTAATAAGTAGTGTCCGACTGAAGGTCAGTATCTCAGCCAAAGTCGAAGATAAACCGTTGTCTTGCCACACATTCCGCTTCAAGGTGTAGTCCTACTCCTTGGATGTGCACAAGTGCAGTTCGCTTTATTTCGTTCGTTTACGTGAATCACTCGAATCATCAGAATGTACGGCCGAAGGTGGAGGACATTTTATTATTTTCCTCTTTTATTTTTGTACAATTTTGAATATCATTTATTTGTAAAGTCTATAAGTACATAATTTTGCGAAGAAAACTGAACTGGTTGAACATTGAACTTTTCTTTATGATTTTAAGGAAAATTCGAAACTGATATGATTAATAATTAAATAATAAGAATAATAACTTAATTCAATAAGCTGCAGTTCAATGTCGAAATGCATTCTATTTTAAAAATCGTATATATAACTCATCGCAAATTTGCAAGTCTATATAGGCAACAATAAAAATTTTATGCCTTTTTCTATGATTGCATTCAAACTCTTAATGCATAATTTACTGCAGTGAAAGATATAAAATTGTAATTGCATTTTATACAGCAAAATTGTGCATTGGATTGCACCGTGGAACATATTGTATACAACCAATATATTTCAGCACATTTTTTAATTGCAATTATTTGAACACCGCATTCTTGCACACAAACGAAGGTGTGAAATCAATGCTGCCTAAAATAAATGATCAAATCTTGGAAGATTTTCAGAATATCAACATTGTTTTTTGTTAGGAGTAGTCCATTAATTATGTGGATTTTTTTTTTTTTTTTTAATTTAGACCTTCTTCTTTGGGAGATTTAGTAAGATCTCACTCACTCTATGGTCATTCATGTGTTTCCTCTATTGTAATAATTGGATACATGACGTCCATATTTTCTGATAGTATAGGAAGACGTCTTCAAAAGATGCCACATACTCCTCGTCCACTTCAGTCTATCGTTCACAGTCCGGGATTGATTTTATTATACAAATAATGTATATTCTCTGAATTGAAAATTTTACGTGAGATTCTCATTGACTTCCTCTTCCCCACTTCTAAATGATATTTGGTGAGATTTTGAGCTCACGTTACTAATGGACGCTTTCTTATGTCAATGCACAAAATAGGAGCCGTATTCGGAAATTTTTTCATAGTTTTTAAACAGCTGGTTTCGGACTTGATATAAAATTCCCAGTCACATGTAAAAAAAAAGCCGTCAAAATAATCATCCCAATAATTTTTAGAAGCCAAAATGTTCTGACAGGCAGACATTGTAACACAAAATTATTCAATTTTTTTGGTGAGGAGTCTCGGAAAGACTTCATTTCCAATAATATACAAAAAAGCAATAATTTCAATATCTAGAGCTACGAATAATCTCTTGATACAAGGGGAATTGAGAATTAATTATGGATCGCTTATGAACACCGGAATTTCCGGTCCGGAAACAATGTGAGCTTGCTTTACATAAACGTTTTTGCAAACTTTGTTAACTATTGGCGGAAGAAGAAGCTTTTACCATCTTTCATGTTATTATATAATCCACAGACATAATAAACCTGAAATTATTTTATTCTAGCAACAGTATTTAAAAGCTTCTTCAGCCATATTTAAAAAAAAGCATCTTCGACTGTACATTCGATTTCGGCGCAAAAGAGGCCCAATTAATATAAAAAGGATGGTAACTCTGTGTGCTCAGCCGTTAACTTTTGGGTGAGTGACAATGCAAGCAATGTGGGTGGGCCGACATTGCGCAATCGGCTATGGCGTATCTATCTGTTCCTTTCTTCATTAAAATAACTTACTATTTGTGCAAGAGTGAGAAAAACGAGTAACATTTTATTCTTGCACAAATGAGAAATTGTAAAAAAAATAGATAGATGCGTAATAGCCCACTGTGCATCGATTGATTTAAGCTCACCCACATTGCTTACATCATCACGTATATATCTTCAAAGCGTGTTTACTGTTTACCATCCTTATTAAATACATTATTGATTGGACCTCTATAGCGAGATGATTGGTTTATCATTAAACCTGATTCTCAAATCTATTTACGCCAATCCACAGCCTTGCAATAGCGATACTCGTATAATTTTTAGGTTCATATAACTGAAGATTAAATTTAAAATTAATAATTCGATTGTAAATGAGCCTTAACTTTTCCGATTTTGCTGCAAGTTCGGAGAGAATGAAAAAATTATATTGTGCTAGTCATAATTGGAATTCTAATTCAAATGCACATTCGGCTCCAGTTTTGGTCGAAAAGATAACGGCGACAGTCGAATATCGGCTCTGACTGATTAATTGATTTTCGATCGGACACTAAAATGAATTATTCGAAAGAAAATTTATCTTTCCATTACTATTTGTAACTTTTTGACGTCAGCAAATCTTCTGAATAACTCAATATTTGCAACATCATAAGCCTAAGTATATGCAACAAACAAAAGTTGATGAATAGAATTCTACGGAGTTCTACAATGTCTACATAACTCATCGTAGAAGAGTACTTGAAATTCAAGGGCATTCGTGAGTATTTTGCACATGTAATGTGCTTACAAAAATTAATAACCATTGTTGGACTTCACAGGGTGCCCGAATAAATTGTTTCACATGGGAGTCTCAAGGTCAACAAGAATTACAGGAGCGATTAAGATCAAATGAATGAAAATTATAACATTAAGATCCAAATTAAACACCAATTTCCTTTAAAATGTCTATCTGCATAATACAAGTACTAAGATGTTGACTGTTCTCTAGAAGATGATGGAAAGTTATCAATGCTAAAATACAGTAGCAAAACACAACTATTAACCCATTTCTCACAATACTTAGGATAGCTTGAAAATCGCGGCAAGAAAGCAAATAGCTCAGTCAATATAAGCACTGTAGGTAGAATTTGATTTTATGTTTGTGGTGGAGATAAGCGCTGTTGCCGTATTAACCTTACATGAACAAGTAAATCGTCAAGAATTCGCATTTTCTTTTACTTATACTTCGATTGCTGTAATACAGGCCTTTTCGAAGTAGGCTGCAGCCTGATGGTTACATAAAATGTGATCTTAAGTATCCTCATCTTGACATAGACGGCAGATATTGTCTTCATCCTTACCAATTCTATGCAAATGGTATTTTAGAGGACAGTGGCCGGTAAAAAAATAACTCTTTGACGCTAGTAGGCGAAGGTTTGATAAGCCTGTTTATTTCGTTCTGTTTTAATCCAGTACGAGGCTCTAGCATTAGCTGAATCCTCCCACACTTTTATCACCATTTTAGGTGGTTTTTTGAGTGTCAATTTAGATCCCTTTCTGGAAAACTCACCAGCCTTTTCATTGCCCCAAACTTTCTCGTGCCCTGGAACCCAACACAATGTGATGTGGTTACGTTTCGCCAGTTGTTGGAGAGTATTTTTGCAATTACAGACTAATGTAAAGTGATAGGTGTAAAAGCTTATTGCTCTCAGGACAGCTTGGCTGTCTTGACATTATATTAATTATTGTCCTTTTGAAACCTTCTATCAGGTTTATTTCGGCACAGAAATTGATTGCATATCTCTTAGCTTGAAAGATAATGGCATCACCAAACTCTCTACTATCTTGTTTTGAACCATCCATGTACCAGAATAGAAAAACTTTCTTGAAGTTAGGTCCTCTTGATGTGCATAATAGGCGTTCTGTTATATTCACCTTGTACGTATTGTAACACATTTCCTTAATTAGAAGTCTGGAATATTCGAGATAACTCTAGCAGCCTCTTAATAGGCTGTAGAACTATTCCAGACCACCAGAGGTAGATAAATGAGCCTCCTTACTTGGCCTATTTATGTAAAGGAACCGCGTCGTTTAGTCCAAAAATGATTCTTAGTCTGGATATCACTGTTTGAGATCTTCTTTCCTCTGGGACTATCCACTTGGTCGTGTCTTCTTTTATTTGTCTCAATTTGGAGTTGGTCTTGTTTTTCCATTTCGTTTGCCATATTTCTCTTAGATTTTGTTTTATTTCCAATTTTATGTCTGAGGCTGGTGTTGGTATGCTGTCAATTTCTGCTGTGGTGGCTTCTCTTGCAGCTAGATCGGCTTCTTCATTTTCTTTTATACCCACGTGTGATGGTATTCACATTATAGTTATTTCTTTGTTTTGGTTGGAGATGATCTCGTGGATGTTTTCTTGAATTGTCTGCGTTTGCTTGTCTTTACTGCAGATGTTCGTTAGCTTCTGAATGGATCCAAGTGAGTCTGTGCAGATGGTGATTTTAGTTTCGTTTCTTTGTTTGATTATATGTGTTGCTTTTTGGATGCTGTAGTTTTCTGCTGTAGCTGTGCTGCATGTTGATGGTAGTTGCTATTTGTGAGTGTTGTCTCTGGTAATTACACTACTTCCAGTCTTGTTACTTTGCTTGGATCCATCAGTGAATATGAAGTGGGTTTCTTTCTGGTCCTTCCTGATGTTTCTGAAGTTGGTTTGGTAGAACTCTTGGGGTGTTTCAGTTTTGGTGTATTTGGTAAGGTGGATATTAATATTTGGTTTTGTGAGTGTCCAAGGAGGAAGTTTGTGGTAGGATATTTGTTGTGTTTCAGGTAACGTTAGCTGTAATTCATTTAAATAAGTGTGGATTTTTTGTTGTTGTGGGGTACACTGTTTTATTTTTGAATATTTTTTTGAACGCCGGTTTGTTGGGATTTGTTGACAGTCTGGTAACGTAGTTAAGTGTTAATTATTTCCTCCTGTGTTCTAGGGATGTTTCACCTGCTTCCACCAATATGCTTTCCGTAGGGTTGTCCTAAATGCTCCTATTGCTATTCTGAGTGCTGTGTTGTGTGAAGGGTCTAATGTTTCAATTCTAGATGGTTTCGCAGTGGAGTATATTACGCAGGCATAGTCAATTTCAGACCTTATCAAAGCTTTATATACGTTAATAATTGTGGTTCTGTGTGCTCCTCATTTTAGGTGACTAATTGTTTTGATTATGTTCAGTATTTGTATGCATTCTCTTTTTAGGTTTTGGAGGTGTGATACCCATGTGAGTTTTGTGTCGATTATTACGCCTAGGATTTTTTTTGTAGTTACATAGTTTAATTGCTGTTCACTGATTCTAAGTATTGGATGTTGGTGGGGTCTTCTGAGTTTACAAAAATACCGTTTTTGGTTTTGAAAAGCGGTATCCTGTAGATATTGCCCATTTTTCCAAATTGTTTATGGAGTTTTGTAATGTTTCTTGAATGGTCTGTATGTTTTTTCCTTTGTGATATATCACCAAGTCATCAGCAAAAAGGGAGATTTGTGTATTGTTGTCGATGAAGCTTCTTATTTTATTCATTGAAATCAAGAATAGGGTTACACTTGAGATTTCTCCCTGCGGTACTCCGTTCTTTTGTATTTTCTCTTCAGAAATACATCCGTTTGTTTTAACTTGAAATTTTCTCTCTTTTAAAAAGTTTGATACGTATCGCATAATACGACCAGATAAGTCGTATTCTTCTAGAGTTTTCATAATGTACTATCTCCATGTGGTGTCGTATGCCTTTTGGATGTCAAAGAAAACTGCAATTAGGTGTTGCTTGTTATTAAATGCGTTTTGTATTTCTGTTTCTAGTGTTACAATTTGGTCTATTGTGGAATGGTTTTCTCTGAAACCGCATTATTAATTTATAAGAAGATTGTTTGATTCTAGAAACCAGGTTAACCGTTGGTTTATCATTTTCTGAATTATTTTGCTCATAGAGTTTGATAAACTTATCGGTCTGTAGTTAGCTGGGTTTGCTCTGTCTTGGTTGGGTTTTAGGATAGGAATCGTGATAACTTTTTGCCATGATTTAGGATATTTGCCTTGTTCCCATATGAGGTTATATATTTGTAGTAGAAAATCTGAAGCATGTTGAGGTAGATTTGCGAAAATTTCATATGGTATTCCATCTGGGCCAGGGCTACTTCGTGTTTTCAAATTTTTTAAGACATATTTCAGTTCATTGAGGGTGAATGGTTTATTTATTGCCAAGTTGTCTTGATCCTTTGGATTTATTGGAGAGTTTTCTGCTTCTTTTTCTTAAGTAAGAATTCCGGTGTATAATATGTATCGGCTGAGTTACTTTGGGAAGTCTCAGCCAGTGTGTTTGCAATTTCTTGAGGATTATCTATGATTTTATTACCTGTGTTCAATATTTTTGTTTGTTGTATAGTTTTCCCACTTTGTATGCTTCTTACTTTGTTCCAGACAGTATGTGATGTTGTATTTGGTGTCATGGTGGAGACGAATTTCTCCCAGGATTCTTTTTTGCTTTGTAGTATTTGTCGTCTTAGTATTGCTTGAGTTCTCTTGACTTTTGTCTTTCCGGTATTTATACGGAGCTTTTTTATTTTGCACTACGGCGATTTCGCAGTCTTTGTTCTACCATGGTACACTTTTCTTTCTACTTTTGATTTTCTTGTTGCCTAGTGAGTTGTTTGCGGATATCGAACCCTATGTACACAGTATGATGAAAACTATATTTTGTCATTATAGGGTAATATTTTGATATCCAGTAGAATATCCTTGAAAATCTGCTAGTGGACAGACATTCCAGATTTAAATAGTATAGTTCTGTTGAGCAAAAGGCGCTTTACAACGACTCTTTTTTCACCTGGATATGCAAAGGCGTTATATCCAACAATGTTTCCATGGCAATCGTGGAGCAGGTAATAACAGAGGCAGGCTATACATTGAAATTTCAGCAACGGAGTCTAGCTATAGTTCATTTTACTTTCGGCCAGATTAGTGATGCATATGTGATCATTGGTCTGATTATGGTAATATATGCCCAGTACATTAATCTCGGTTTCAGTCCCCACGTCATACTAAGAAGTCGGCGACAAGAATTGTGGGCCACTATAAACTTCCTGTATACTTTATCAAAATGTGAGGTCCAGATAAGTTTTTGTTCTAGTACTTCTTTGGAAAATTCGATAGTGATTCCATTTAGAATGAGAGCTCTAAGTGACAGCTTCCTTTTTCATGTAAATGGGACCAGAATTGTATTATTGAGATGAGCACCAAGACAATGTTCCTTGGCCCAGCGGAAAACTAAGTTCAGGGTATCTACCTTGCGCGATACCAGATCAGATATAACAGTAATTTTTTACTTTTATCAGTATTGACAGGTCATCTGCATAACCTTGAACAATAAAGCCAACTTCTATAAGCTTTACAAGAAGATCACCATTGTTTCGAATTTCATGAATAATGGACGAAAATTAAAACACCTTGAAAATAGTCCCTCAAAGGTGTACAAAACTTCATTTTCAACTGAAATCGTAGTTCTTGTAAATTAAAAAGTTACGTTATATCACTGTAGTGCGAAGCCTGAATTAAATTTGAAATATTGATAAAACATAATGGACATATGAGTTCACGAAATTTATTTATTGATTTAATTGAAAAATTGTATTAAGATATAGCTACAAATAACAATAATTCATAGATATTTTCAAATTGGAAAAATTCAGTTTTCGTGCCTTTATCCATGTTTTTCGAAAGGAGTGATGTCCCACTTTAGCTACAATTGTGTTTTATCTTTCGTCAAATATTTACCGTTAATACCAAGATTAGTTTCCTCTAGCTTTAGTGTCAATTGTATGTATGTACGTATATTTGTTTACTATGCTATTATTTAATTAATTCATTTGATAAATACATGATGCTAATATTTAAACAGAATTTCGACGCAAATATTTAGATTGTGACGCGACTACAATAGCTATTTTTTCTTATTCTGCACACAACACTTTAATGACATACAAAACAAAGGATAATTTGCAATAAATATTCATCTTTAAAACAAGATATTCTTAGAGACGTATTAAAAACATAAAAAGTCGCATACCTTATTAATTAAATAAATATATAAAAAAGTCTTAAGACTAGAAGACTCGGATTCGAAAAAATAGTGAGCTCTTAAATAATTCGCGCAAGCGCACAAATATTCAAAAATCAAAAAAGCTGTTTTGACGGGTACATTTTGTAGCTTCTTGTACAGAGATCTTAGTTATCATAAAATTCATCCCACATATTCATATTGTACCATAAATTAGCAACATTTGGTAACCTGAAAATTGAGCTTTTCAAAATTTTAATGAAATTTGGGCGAAAAAACCACCGAAAGTACCCCAAAATAGCAGTTTTTGCTATTTGCCTTTGCAAAGTCGCCTTGGTGGTCTAGCGCGTTTAGGCAAGCGATACAGCAACCTTCACCGTTAGAACGCTGGGGTCGTGGGTTCGATTCCCGCCAAGGGCTTGGATGTTTGTGTTTGTCTATGTATACTGTAAAAACGTTATATGTATGAGTTAATTGTAATTTAATTTAAATAAATACAGTATATGGGGCTATAAGTTAAATACTTGAAGAGCCGACAAATATTATTATTATTATTATTATTATTATTATTTGCCTTTGCGCAATTTACATGAAAATTAATTATTTTTCGATTTTATCGTCTTCTAATACAAAAATCTCAAGATTTATGAGAGCCCAACCAAAACCAAACTAATATTTCAACTCATCTTTATATATACAGGTTGTAACAGAAATAAGTACATCAATTTTAACCGGTAATAAAATTCGTCAAATAAAACAATTCTTCCTAATAACGTTTTTCCCAAAACAATTCATCAAAGTTTTGTCAAAAATTTCACTGTGCGCCTATAGTTCGAAATAAAAGTCTGACATGAATTAGATGAAGGACAGTTGTCGATTAGAATTAATATGTTGTAACTTTTAACGATCGTAGTCATGTCAATTATGTATTTAAAAGTGAAACAATATTTGTATTTCGGCAATAAATTGAATTTCCTGCTTACCGCCGTAATATTTTTGCATAATTTGAAAGATAGGTTAAACTTGCCGAATAACGTCTCTGAAATCAACCATTTGATTTATTAGTCATATCTCAGTCAAGAATTGATTTATATTAAGAGAACTTCACAGATTTTTTTTAGATTTCTCACAAAATAAAATGGCTGCCAGTTCATTGCACTTTCCTATAACAGCTGATACGGTAGTCGAAACTTGTGTTGCCATTTGTGTGCGTTGCGTTAAATAGGTACACTAAATGTTATTCTCAATCATCAACAGAAAATCATTCAATGATTTATTTGGAGAAAACGGTGAAATATGGAATTAAATTCAATTTTATGATAATGAATTTAATTGAAAATATTGCTACAAATTTGGTAAGTGGATAACTGTTTTCTAAAATATTAGATATGTTTTATTTGTTTAGCAGATCAATTCGCGAGGCACACATTATTGAAACGACTCGAATGTGAATTTGAAATAAATTTATAAATCAATCTATTTCATTCATCTCATCTGCTGTTTCACGTTTCAGATAAATGATAAGTTCTAAATACCTCATAGTATTGACATGGAATACGTTAACATAATCAAAATTATTTTATTTCTATAATGAAAAATGATAATTCGGAAAGTGTTCCAAATAAAAGCACAGAGCTAATCCTGAGCAGCCTGCGAAATCGCTATTAGCAAATGTAGACATTTCCACAGGTTTAAACTTTTGTGCTAATTATTAATCGATTTTTTCCAGAATTTATTTGAAGAAGATGACAACTTACATAAGTCAGAATCAATTGTTTCATTGTTACTGCTACTGGATCCAAAAATTATGGAAGCATCCGAACGACTCGTTAAATTATGGGGTGGAGGATAAAAATTGAGAATTCGCAAAAAAAGTTATTAAGAAATGTTGTTGCTCTCGACGAGTTCTAATACTAGTTTAATTTAATATATTCATTTCTACTTCACCCGGTATATCACTTTTAGCACTATAAAATATACATATATAGTCTATAAAATTAGGCAGAGGAGGCACGTCATCAAAATTTGTAACTAGATAATGACGTCACGTAATTACTACGTTTATATGCTATACCAATTTAATCTTTAAAAATATAATGTGGGTTGCATATTTGCAAAAACGTGCGAAACTAATTTATTTGATCTAGTAAATGATATTCTAACCAAAAAGAACAAAGTAAACACGTGTTAATCGCACTGAAATGTCGAAAACGAATGCAACGAATGAGAATGTAAACGTAGTCAAACTTCATAGTACCAACGTATGATAAAGAAATAAACAACAATTATTGTAGATGAATGAAATTTTGTTGAAAACATTAAATTTGAGTATAAAATAATTGTTAATTAAATTAAAATATACTTTTCTTATAGTATGCAAAAAATTGCATTTATTTTCTCTGTTTTTCCAAACATAAACATTACGTTGTCATTACGACAGGTTCTTTTCATTTTGTAATGTTTTGATGACGTGCCTCCTCTGCTTAATTTTATAGACTATAGAATTGTTCCTTCCTTGATTGCCGATCGCATGATGTGCCTCACATAAAATATTCTCAATTATTTCTATTAAATTATTTTCAGCATTTAACTTTTAAAATTATCTTGAAATCATAACACATTGAAATAACGCTGTCAAAGCACCGACGAATTTTGCGTATATATTTTAGCCTATTTTAGCTTAATTGATTGTAATAAATTTTGTTATCAAATTATTTTTATTTTGATGAATAAACTTCAATCTCAAAAAATATTTTCATGGTTCAATCATAATTTGATTCTAAATTTCAATAACATTTTCTAATTATAAATTTCAGTGAAACCTCAGATAAATGAATCATCTAATATGTTCCATAATAATAATAATGATAATAATAATAATAGACTCATTGTGTAAGACTGTGTAATACTGGAAAATGCAAAATTGCAGAATACTGATATATGAGTTACTTTATAGCTAAATTATGTCAAAATGATCAGTATAATAGTATTAATAACATTACATCAAGTATTCATGGCAAAGGCTCAAGTTTGTTAGCAGATATTGTAAAATTGTTTTTAAGAAAAGATTTCGAGAGCTGGTTCAAAAAATTATCTTCGTTCGGCTTTTGTAGATGTTTATTTAGAAACGACATCTAATATGTTTCACATGGTAATAATAAAAACTTTTCTTTAGAAAATTTGAATGACGCTTAATATAAAAAAATATTTGATAAAAACCTAAATAAACATAGATGATGTGACCCTCGATGAAATCAGTGTTATTATCGCAGTTGTGCATCAAATTAAACTAGATCTATTTAAATCTAAATATTATTACTGCCTTTTTGTAATTGATTTCATCACTAATGATATCAATATTTATTCTTAGATAGCTCATTATTTATTTTTCTCATCCTCGATGACTTCCCTCAATCGCAAAATAAATAAATATAAATCACAGATTTGGTATAGAGGCCTCCTAGTTATAGTGACTTGACTTTGGGATGTGCATGACTAAGTTGGATGCTATAATGTTATTATAAAACATATTACAGGCTTTCAAACCAAAGATTATACTGTCGCTAATAATAAGACAATGTAAGAACGCTGGTGGCATTGAATTTTCACGGAAGTTTTTTTTGTATAAACTGCATATTCTTGTTTTTTCATTGCTATTCATTTTTAGTGATTTGTTTTTCAATAAAATGTATTCAAATATGTAGAATTTTTTACTGGTTACAACCGAGGATACAACAATGTGCAAAATTTTCTATATATTGTTCTGAACTCTATGAGAAAGTATTTTATTCTAATTTTATCCACACTTTCGCCGACATTAAAAATTGGTTCATTCAAATGTAGAAAATTTGAAAAAATATTATCACCGAGACTTGAACCAAGGATCTGAAGTTCCACTTCGTGAGAAACCTCGATCTCAAGTAACTGTGCCACCAATGTTCTTACAGTGTTTTGCTTGTTTTCCGTCATCATAAAATTAGAGTTAATAAAAGTACACAAATTTCGTACTTTTTTGTTGTTGCAAAGAATTGCTAAATAAATATTTTAAAATAACACGAGAGCACGTAACGTGTTAATTTGTTATCAGTCCAGAGGGACACGCTATATATTAGACACAATAACAAACAGTTTGATCAACCGTAGTTCCTTGGAATTAATTAAAAAATATAAATTACGGGTTCAATTTAATATGGGATAGAACCGAGTAGAGCATAGTGGTCTCACTTTAAGTGAATGCAAAGACAAAAAAAAGGCCTTATTGTTGGAAAACCAAAAGATGTATTTTTTTTTTATTTGATGCTTGGTGAATAAGACCAACGAGAAATTCTTAAATTTCCTCAATTTCTACAAGAATAGAGAATTCGTGAGCATTTCAGCGCGAAATAAGTATTTAAAATTTTGTGGTGACGCTGAAAATCACTTCCCTCAGATTAATGGTTCGCTGAAGAATCTGTCAGACGAATTTTCTAGTTATAACACGCATCATCTGCCAATTTATCAATTTTTTTAGCTTTAAACAAAAAATAAACAAATGACACAAAATTTCTTTAAAATTCTGATTAGAAGATAAAAGGTTTCAGCACTCTATAATTTTTTTTTAATCCAGATAGTTCTTCGTCCAAAAAAGATACCGAACATCGACTTCGACTGGCAAATTAACTAATCTTAATATACTGAAAGTCGCTTAAAATATCTCTGATAACGTTGGAATTAAGATAGCCCTTAAAATAGAATTCCAAGCGTAACATTCTGAATTTTCGGCCCCAACTATTTCAATCACATTTTGTTCCTATCAAAATAACTTCCTAAAATTTCAAATCAATCCAAAATCGAAAAATCCCTATAGAAAATTTATTGATTGAATAGTTAAATCACGTAATGGTATTTAAAAGCTAATATTCAATGCGGAATCGAATATTTTCATAATTATTAAAACAAATATTCCTGGAATAATAATAATTTGTATCAAATATATGTGCAATAAATTGTCGAATTATAAATCATATCTAGCCATGAAATATAATAAAGTATTTATATACAAATGATGATAAATTATTCTAAGAATAGAGCAATGACTAATTTGTCCATTTTTAATCATAAATCGCTTATTGAAAGGCGCTGAAAAAATCTACAAGAAAAATTGACAAAAGAAATAAAAATATCTTTAGTGTTTTCAATCTCATGTGATATACCTGCAGAGCAAGTTCCCACAATTCTTTCAGATTATTGTATCATCCCGTAGATAAGTAACGTAGGTTTGCAGGTCATTCAAATACAACAAAAAGAATTTACCTCACTATACAAGCTGCAAAGGGAATTTTAATTTTCACTTTTCTCATGGTATTTGGTTTCACTTTATTCACAAACAAATACGGTCAAATAATATTATTGACTTTATTGAATATTGACTTAATTCAGAATTAATTAATAATTAATAATTAATAAAATCATAAAGATCATAATATTTGTGATACAATGGAATAAATCAGTTTTTGTTGAAGAATACAAATCGATAAATAATGTAATCTATATTTCGATAATGAAATTATTATCCTAACAGGACAATTTTTGCTGTTTCCAAATACGTATTTTAGACCACTACAACCGCACAATTTCCGTTTTAAAGAGATTATTAGATGTACTGTCCATAGAAATTAAAATTTATGAAAACTGTCTGACGTCAATCAAGAATTTACATTTATAAAAATACAGTTTATTTGTTATTTTGTAAGTCAGAAGGTTAACTAAACATTATTTTAGTTCACTTGACAAATAGGAATAAAAAATAGAAGTCTCACGTAGATTTATATCAACTTTTTGCTATAACAAATGAAGATCCCAACACAATCATTTGTTTTAAATTGTCTACAACATTTTTTACGATAAATATAGTTTCCTCAGTAAATATTAAAATTTCTTGGCATTTAATAATATTTTCAACTTCAAATAGAAATATATTTTCTTGTTATTAATATTAATTAATATTGGATGCAGAATATTCAATGAGTTGAAACAAGAAACAATCACGATTTTGCACTTGTGTTTTGTCTTCAAATTTAAACATATGAGTAGGGAAGTCGATACTGGCTATATATTATTATGTATTTTATACAACTAATTTTATGACTAATATTATCATTTGATGACAGATGATTATAAAATATAAAGTACACATTAAAGTGCATTTACTAATGGGTGTGTGACAAAATAAATATAAAGGATTATGGGTTATGATACTGAAATGTCATCAAAAATTAATTAGAATTAGTTATAACCCCTATACGCGTGAATCACGATTTCTAATCAGGAAAGATCGATATCTTTCAAGTATTTATTCAATGAATTTTTATAGAAGTACCTGTAAATTATAAGCTTGAATTTAAAGAGTACTCACTAGAAAATGTACGGTAAATTTCGCACAGGGTGAAAACACTCAACCACAGTAACGACTTGATGCGTCCAAAGACCCCTGGGATGTCGTTCAAAGAGGGCACTTATCACTAAAAGTTATTTGCGACTTATCTGTCGGTCTCAAGATGATCTAGTACATAAAATTTATAAACAATTTCATCTTACACATGTAGATTTATAAAAATCTGACGTCATTTTCTAGAGTCAACACAGTTGGTTGAAACAAGAATGAAAAATGATTTACAAAACACAAGTCAGGCAACACAACGTGGCACAATTCCACTAAGAAACCGTATTCTACTCACTACTACATCAGCAAAACATGTGAGAGCTGCGCTGCCAACCTCAGAGTGTGGTAGCAAAACAAATGCTGTTGAATCCACATGCTGCCATCTATCGATTTTATTATTTAGCGGGAGAAATTGACGCTCAAAAATGTATTTTTATGGGATTACAGAATAAGAAGATGTTTTTCAGGCAACACATTTTATTGATAAGAAGCGTTCACCGTTTAGTCAATATAAATATCCTTGTACTAATAAACAACAGCTTCATCCACAATTAGCAGTGTCTTGTTTAAAAGATTTGAGATATTTTAGTTGAGGTTTTTATCAACTTAAAATAAGAGATACAGAATAGTATTACCTGTGCAATGCATACGATATCTTTATAATAATCACGTTATGTATAACAATTATAAATGCATAAGTAATAAATTCATGTGCAAATAGCAATACGCTAAGTATTGCAGTGTTTTTTAATTTTCCACAGCCACATGTTCACCACTTATATAGATATAACAAACACTAGAGCAAATATGTGCTGCCGGAATAATAAATTAATTTATTCTACTATTATTATCATCGTACGATATAAAGCATATAAATAATATTGCGTATTATGTTTGAATTCCCTAAATTGCAAGACTAGATTGTGTCAGGGTATTTTTTTAAATTTTATTATGATCACACAAGATAAAATTGCACACAGGTCGTGTCAGACAGCAGTCAAGGGACTACACAGCACTTTGTAATGTAGAAGTGACTAAGCCGGTTCGTAGTCTGTTAGCTGCAAAATGAACCATACAAAGAGTGTCAACATCACAAAATACATTCATTACACAAGCGTGGAGCTCGAAGGGTTCGAACACTTTCAACATTTCAAACTTATACTCCACATGTAATACAAAATAAAAGAAAACACGAGATGTCGGTCCGTACGGCACAATTAGATATCAAAAAAGTTGAAACAGCTGTAACAATGTCAAGAAAAGTCGAATATTCTAGGTCTACACAATCACAAGAATGTGACGTACGGAGCTTTTTGAGTACATTTTACCCTGATAAAACAAATGTGAATCACAGATATGGAATATTTTTCGCATCAACACATTTTGAATTACATCCAGAGTATGTCACCAGTCCCTCTGACGTATTAATACAAAAATTTGGTCCTTCATACAACAAATCAGTATTTGTTGTACAAGAGTTATGAAAAAACAATAAAATTTCATGTTACTCAACTATGAACACAACATTTCTCAGTTTGCATTAATAAACATTATAAAATTACAAAAACTTAAACATTTGCTCCGATGCATAGATTCTAGGATGATTAATATAACCTATACAAGCAAAACACACGGTTTTTTTCTAATTGCTGAAATAGTCCAGTACTGTTCGATCATATTAAATAATTTCGTCATCGATCCTTTCAAGTAAACTCACAACCATTCATTATTAAAAATTATTTAATATGACAGACCGCTCAAAAAATCTACGGGTCGTGATTTGCAAGAATATATCATGATATTCCAGAATAGCAAAATACAATATATAAAACAATTTAATAAATAATAAACTTATATTATAAATATCACAAAATATATGCCCATTAGTATTTTATTTTGATTATCAAGTGCCTTTATACAATCGATAGTTTTAATTTTTAGACAATTTCACAGTAATAGTACGAAATATATACTTTTTCTACTACTGGGCATAATTAATAATAATACAGAATGATCAAAAGAGAACTATTTAAAGTAGGCTACCATTAGGAAAACGTATGTCTTAACATTGCCTGATTATCAAAAAGGGCCTCAGGCTCATATTTCATATTTTTGACAGAATTATTCGTTGAGTCTTCAGCAAAATTATTTCTAAAAAAAAATTTTCTTCAAAATAAGTGTAAGTCAAATATGCCAGAGAAATTGCTTCAATAATTTCCTGCATCAAGTGACAACATACGTTTGGGACTTATGGTCTACTTGGCCTAGCTTTTGTTTCGATCACTCTATGTTAAAAGGTTTTGAACATAATATTTGTAGCGTTTCGACAAATATAAATTGGGAACGATTTGAGTATTTGGCTTTTCTGGATGCTTGTGTAATATTGAAAAAAATTATATGTGCCTTCAGCACATGCAGCCGCCTTCAGAATCTTGTTGTTCATTTTGTAGAGGTGGTTGTGTTTGTAAATCGACAGCTGCACAATATTAAGGAAAACAGGTAGTTTTACATCGAGATGTAAAATTCGTCCACTTTCTTACTGAAGAAGTGCATTTTAATTTTACATCTCCAAGTGCGATGCTGCAACTGCGGTGCCGTGCAAAAAGCATGCATGCTATTGATGGATCAACAAAAAATATTTTTATAAGACAAATGTAATTATTAGCCTTTGATCAAAATACAACTTAATTTAATTTAAACCATAAATTAGTTTATATATTATATTATTCCTAATTTCTGTACATTACAATTTCTAAACTGATAATAAATAGTGTGTAAGAATACACATGCGAGATATTTATAAAATACTTTAAAAATGCCTAGATATCAAAAATTGAATGATGCTGTGCCTCAAGCAAAGCAAACAAACATCCTATAGATGACATTAATGAATGTCGGTTCCAACAATAATTCTTCCTTAATATAACAAATTGGCAACATAAAAAATAACTGAAAGTAACTATATACATTTAACAGCAATGTACCTAACAGTTATTGTTATTTAAGAATAAAAAATATAAGAAAGACTGGAATTTAAGAATTTGTTCCCAACATTATTAAAAGTAGGGCCCAATGACGATTTTAGATTTAATACAACTAACCTAAATGAGAATGTTACATCAAGCAGATAAGGACTATATAAAGCCAATGACACACCGACTTACAACTCACAAAATCCTACGGCGAATTCTTGCAATGAATATATTTATACATCCTTGAACTTCCTCCCAATTAAAGACATCATTATTTCATACATACGATTTTAATAGCAGACTAGTATTTGTTTGGCCGAAGCCGAAAGTGGCATCTACTCGAGCGATTCTCGTAAACACGGAGCAATTTATCATTGAAAAAATAATAATTTTATTACTCTGTTCACAATAAGTGTTCTAGTCTAGTTGCACCTTCGAATACGAGTCACGAGGGATGTAGCGCGGAATTCGACAGCGAGCGGTTTATCATTATAAATTACTTTATTATATTGTTTACAATAAGTAGACATTCTAGTCTAGGAATACTTGCGGCTCCAGATGATAAATTGTCGTTGTCATGCCCCGCGCATGCCTAATTTGTGGTATTTCGTTTATTTATTTGAATCGTTCGAACAAATTCCACCTTCGGCCCTTTTAGCCGAAGGTGGATGAAGCCGAAACAAATAGCGGCGTTTCTTTTTCCAACTGTTGCAGTGCGCTTGTCTAATTCGTGATATTTCTTTTGTTTACGTGAATCGCTCGAATAAATGCCATCTCCGAAGAAGGACAAAGCCGAGGCAAATAGAAATTTCCACCAGTCGTGACTCATGTAGACTAGGATTTGGTGTGCCATCGGCTTCATAAGAATTTTGAAGCTGTCGAAAAATAGAACAACCATCAGAAGGAATATTTGGGTGTATTTCAATATATAATAGTTAATTCGCCAAACGTCTATCATCGGATGGACTTATAAGATTTAAAACTATATAAATATATAATTTTACTAAAATTATAAATAGGATATGAACAATCGTGCGATAATACTCGAGTGAGGAGCAATCATTGCACAACTATAAAAGAATTAAAAAAGTTAAAACTGCTGCTATAACAAATATTGCTAGATGACTATTATCAGAATTAGAAAACTGCTTTCACATGTAGGGTGCTCGAGAATAACAAAATAAACTATTCGCAACGAAAATTACCGTGGAGGCAGCACAAAATGGCGGATTTAGAGTGGCAATGTGAACATCAATATTCAGCGAGTTTTTATTCGTATTTCACTGATTGATTTAAATACAATTGTACGGAAAAGTATTGAACCTTTCAATACTAAACAAATCTGATTCATGATTTCTATGCCTTTAGACCAGCTGAGTCAAACTAAATCAATCCGAATCGAGCTCCCTCAGTTGTTTCTGAGCTACCATCGTAAATGCAGTTATAACTAAAAAATGGTACATCTCAACCGCAACGGCGTGAGCAAAAAGTATAGATTTTGGCTTTATAATATATATAGAAAAAGAATTTTGGTATATTCGATCATCTACGTCCTAATTTTCAGCACGATAAAAAAATTCTTTTTTTTTGTTTTCTTTCACTTTTATACTAGAAAGTTCAACGTCCATCATTCGGATTGACTCATATTCGATTAGTGTGAAAGGCAACTGGCAAGCTATACGAGATTACGTTACAAGCAATTTTTTTGGATATGTCAATAAATATTTACTGCCCCATAATTATATTGATAACAATTTGCGATTTGAGTGAAAATAAGAAAACTGGTCAAATTTTAATGTTGTCACTAAATTATTTAAGATAAAATCGCAGATTTTATCAATAACATTAAAACCAAAAGCTGCAATAAAACACATTACCGAAGAAGTAAAACGAATCCACTCTAAAATAGTTCCGCTTATAACAGCCAAGTGGCTACAGATTAATTTTCGTTGCGAATATCATGAATTGGAGGCACTACATAATATAGTTCCTTTGCAAATTTAAAAAACAGTCAAATGGAAATTGATAAACTTTAAGTCAATGAGGTCATACCATAACTAATTTTTCTTTGAAAATTTTAGTCAAGATAATGCTTTGCAAAGTGAAATATTTTTATTATGACGTCAGTTAGCATAAAAAACACTTGAAATGAACATGAATGCATTTATAAAATTTGCTTACTATGTGGATCAGTGTAAATCTGACTAATTATTTCCCACTAAGTTCCCATCGGGCAGACCATAACTCACTTGGCTTGGGTGTGCTAACTGACGAAATAATTCAAATATAAATTAGTTAAAAGTTTATTATTTACAAAATACAAATTTTATTTATTGGTATGACCCCATCGAATGATCAGTCACCCTAGGCCTAAGATAAGTTTTCAGGGTAAGTCTCAGCATGCACAACCTCCGTCTGCATCTTTTACTTCGTTTGGGGTGTCTTTCAATACCACTTCTTGCACTAAGAAAATAATTGAGGAAAATCATAAACAAAAAATGCGAAATGTCAAATGAAACCACTGACTTTTGTGAATTCTAGGTACAGCACATGCAAACTAAATAAAAGGATACTGTCTTCTGGAGGTTTATTCTCCGTGGAGTCCATCCCTGGTAGAGCTGCCGCTACGCGCCTAAACAACTGAACACATACAGGAATCAATAAAAATGTAGCAACAGCTGGTCCATGGATTTCTGGATTAACTCAATTAATTATTACACAAAGCGGTAGATTAGCGTTTAAAATTCAATTCTTAAGTAATTATACTTTCATTTAATGAGATCATCCTAAATAAATAAATAATTTCAAGTAGTCAGGTTCGATCCAAAATCTCATATTTCGAGACCCGTCCAACCAGTCCGAAAATTTAAATTATATAATCGCATGAGTCATGACAGCAAATTTGGCAAATGGCATTTTAAATAAGGTCATACCTGCTTAACATTATATCCTGCTTTAGCACTGGTTTCAATGAACATAACATTTAGTTCTTTGGCTTTTCTTTCGCCTTCTTCAGTGCTAACTTGTCTTTTATCTGACAAATCAGTTTTATTTCCTACTAGCATTATAATAACGTCGCTGCCACGTTCTGTTCTAACATCGTCAATCCACTTGGATGTTTGATGAAAAGAATTTGCATCTGAAAAATTATTTCCAATTACTTCGAGGAAATTGTAGTGGTGAAAAGGCTCCATATTTTTTATAGAAAAAAATAATAGATGGTTCAGTATATTTTATTTACAAAACTGCAGTACCGGATTATGCACTAGATACTCTATAGTCCATTTAAGTTAAGAATGATGCGAAAAGTACCTACTTCATACACGGTAGTAGAAAAAGTATTTTTAAGAACAGTTCGATGCTAAAAATAATATATATTTGTAAAGTGCGAATATATTCTGACTGGAACTCATTATTTTCGATATTCCAAATGCGAGTTGGATATCCGAGGCGCTTTTAATTCTTGTTGATATTATGTTATAGTCGATATTTACATTTATTTGTGATCCAATTTTATTGAATTCTAATTGATTTATTCAACCGACTGAAATGATATTTACTATTAAAAGATAGGAATAATGTATGGCAGTTTTCAAGAGGTAGGTCAACACTACGTTCTGTCACTTACTCTAGGACGGAGCCACGGCTTGTCAACCCAATAATTACTATCGCGAAAAAACCGAAACCAGTATGCAAGTCGATGGTTTATCCTTTACTTGAGGGTCTCTTATCAGTAATCAATTTATTTTTTAGTTTAAATTTATTATTAAATTAAAATTATTATATTCGATATTTCAGCATCATCTTTTAGTAGTTAAAAATATCAATAAAATAATAAATAAACTGATTGACGTTAGTTTATTAATAATTGATAACTCGATAGTTATCCGCCAATTGAAAGAATAAAACAATAGATGAACTCAATTGTTTTTGACTGTACTCTCCCATGATTTTGCCAACTATCATAGCCTACATATATGTATATGACTCTATACTCTCTTTTGGCATTAAGATACCTTTTTTTGTTCGAAATTAAAATTCAAGCAATGAGTATAATGAGTGAAATTTAATTCAATTAGTCTTATTACTTGGTCTATTACACTTTTGAATTATTACCGTCAATTAAATATTGGCAGAGTTACTGCAATTTATAATTAAACATGAACTTCCTCTACATTATCATCTAATTAAAAGTAGAATAAAATATGAGAAAATTTCGAAAAAAATATGGGAAAAGTAAAAATTGATATTTACTAGTGATATCGTAAACAACCACAGCTACAGTAGAATCTCGAATGTAAGACGGGATTAAGGAACGAAATCTTTCTTGGCCTGCTGTATCCCATAACTGCAGTCGCACAGTACGATCTTCTAAATACATGGTCTTTGACAAAAAGTCTATTCCTATAGTTGCCTGAAACGTAAGAAACAAGCAAATAAATATTTGATTATTAATATTCTAAGATAATATAGTATTTTTGAGATTAGGAAATACTATGTTACACTTTGATAAAAATTACCACGCAGCACGAAATTCTGATAAAACTAAATAAACATAAATGCACTACTTTTCTAATTTTAATGTACATAGTGGGACGGTTAAATTTATGATACCTGTTTACTTATCAGACTAATATTTTATTGAAATTATAATTTAAAATTAATGACAGTTATCGGTTATTAATTATTTAATCGCATTGGTAATTTCAAATAAGGAACAAGAAAGGCATGTATTTCTTGCGCATGAGCTCTGGGGTAAATTATTTTATTTAAGTATCCTTCGCGCAAAATATCTTTATTATTTATGGGACCAGAGACAAATATCCTGCACCCTGACCTTATATATAAGCGAGTATCCCCTCCATTTCCTAATACAAATATATCAATAGTTCTCAAGATAATAACAGACACCTGTTCCTTCTCTTTTCAGGAGTATATTATGAATTGTTCCGTACTTAAAATTATAATAATAACTTCTACGACTGACATAACTACGCAAGTGAAATAAATGAAAGTGACAGTAAACAAGTAACAGAGTAAATCTGTGTTAAGTCAACTCTGGGAATAGTAATTGGTTTTGAAAGGAAAGAAAGTAAAATGAGAAAAAAATAAGTTTTATAAATGTAAATTAACTAGAAGGAGTAAAACATTGGAAAAAACTTACCTGATAGGTATTATCAAAACTGTCATACATAAACCTCGTAATAAGTGATGTTTTGCCCACTGTAAATTGAAAATTATCTTCATTATTACTAACACACCTCATAATATATAAAAATTATAATATAAATTTAATTTCGATTCATAAACATAATCTGAAAATTATATTTCCGCTATGTAGGTGTCAAAAATCTTAAAACTCCCACGCAAGATATTAATGACGTTTTTCATCGAATTTTTCACTTGAATTGCATGCAGAAATCAGCATAAAAAATATCTCTTCGAACAAACATAGAATATGTGTTTGGTCTGTCATAAATATAATTGAACATACCACTCTGCTCCCCAAGAAACACTAATTTAAACTTTCGCAGCGGATTTCCGAAGTCACCAGATGTAGACATGGTTTTAGATAAAAACTATTGAAATTCTTACAGTACCAACAATACTTTTATCACAGTAAAATACATGAATAGACAAAAGTGACAGAAAGAGCCACGGCAGCTAGAGGATAGCAGTCAACGACCACAGCGCACTGCCACTCCTTTGCTTGGCAGCACTGTCGCTAGCTGTGGCGCCACATGCCACGTTACTAAATTCATTTGTTTGTATTCAAAAGATGATTGTAACTCCATTTCATCACGTCATTTCTAAAAATAATTGAACAATTACTCGTAAAAGAACAATACTTCACATTAAACTTTACAAAATATCTACAGGGGCTGCACTTTTTCTGTTTCGGATTATTCATCACTAAAAGTAGTTTTTCTTTTGTTTTACAATATTTCAAAAGTGATATAATATCTTGGAATAAATCAAGCACGATTTGTTTTTTTTAATAATGTATTTAAAACAAAAAGCTTATATACAAACAAAAATTTTCAAAACTATTAAAATATATTTACAATCTTTACAAATTTTGCCATAAAAATTTATTTTCACTATAAAATTAACCAAATGGTAACTAAAAAATGAACATTATATTAGTACTTTTTGGCATTACATTTGGTTTCTAAATAGTACTTATTTAGGTGGCTGAATTTACGAATTAAAAAAATATTTCTCTTGTATACACATTTGGAGTATTTTGGCCCCTTGCCTCATCTGAAATAGATTGTTAGACAAAATTCCTCTTTGGAGGATTTGGATCATACTCAACTACAACAGTGTTACAAATAATATCATATCCCGTTCGATTGTACTGGAATATGAAAAATGCAAAGCAAAACGGAAACATGACTGCCAAGATAAAATTTTTAACAAATGATCTACTAAACGCAATTAGAAATCCCAAGTTCTTGGCAGGAAAGACAAGAATAGTTGGGCGATTGTTACGAATTTCGGATGGACGTACTTTTGTGGCAACTATTACTGTTAATCCTACTAAGGATTTACCAGGAGTCGCACAACCAAATCTAATTTCGTTTGATCCTCGCAACCAGTATACCTGCAACAAACAATAGAAAATCGCGTTCTAGTAGATAAAATCGGTGTTACACAAGCCCATCATTAATATTCGACCGAATCAATTTGTCATTTTTGAAGACAATCTTCGGCTTATATATACAGTATAATAGAATTGTAATTTTTTTTTTCAATAAAAAATAAAGTGTCGGACCAAAACCAAAAATCAGTTCGATATTTGGCTGGCGCTGGTGCAACTAGGCTATACTACTTATTGCAAACAGTATTTAAAAGAGCTCTTGAGCTTGTGAGAATGTATGAAATGCTTCAGAAACCCCCTAAGTTGGGAGCTTCCAAAGCAATGATGCTTAGGCATGTGAACTTATCTAATAACGTTATATTTGGTACTTAAGAACTATGTGAATTCAATTTATAATCAATAATAATAGATTACCTCGTAAGCGCAAACGACAACTCGATGAATTCCTTCCAAAATCAGTATTCCAGTCGTAATTTCTGTTCCTAGATGAATGTCTGCTAAATTGGATAAAACATCATCCTTCAGAAACTGCCACTCTCTACACAAATTATTATTTTGAGAATAAAACAAGCCCTAATGAAAATAATACTTACGAAGTATCTATTACTTCTAATGCAACTAAAGTCAATGCAAGTTTAACAATAAATAGAATAATAAAATCAACAGCTTCTGCTACAAGTCTCTTCCAAACTGGGGGTATCACAAATTCATAAGCTTCATTGGGCACCAAACCTACAATGTAACATACAGATTTTACATAATAATTCTCTTAAAGGGGTTTATATTACCAGGAAACACTGGATAGTTATTTGTTCGATCTTCTGTATTTGAATTAGTACTAGATTGTACTGCATTATTGAACATTAAATAATAAGGAAAACAGAAGGAAATATTCTGCCACATTCGTGCCTGGCCAACCCATGTCTCCAGCTCTTTCATGTACTCTTCTCTTGTTTGATACTTTTTGTTTGATCCATGATTTTCGTTAAAGTTATCTAATTGAGGTATTTCCGATTCACTCATGGTTACGTTGCTAACAAAGAAAAAGAATATTAGTTCCAGTTCTTGTCCTTCATCAATAATAAAGCCCACAAAATGATATCATATTGTACTATTATCATCACATAACCTATCAATCGTTTCTCAGAAATTAGATAGATGAGTTCAACTATCTCCTATTCGTTATATTATGCATGAAATAATTATTTACGAATGTTTACTATCTTAAAACACTAATTATACTAACATTTCATGATCACAATAAAGAGTTAAATGACAGTTGTCCAAATATACACGATATTCAAGCACAGAACCCTGCACAGAACTGAAGTTAGCTTAGCTGACACTTTTGCGTTTTGCAGGCGAGCAGGCGTTTTCAACAAGATTTTTTATCAATTTTTTTGAAACTACTAAAATAAACAGAGGAGTTACTAGATGCCAGTACCTAGCCACGGAACATCAAACAATATTTTTTTATGTGGAACCTCTATGAAAATTAATTTTAATAACTTTTTCTGGGAAAAATCAATACCCACTAAAAATAAGGGTAGCTGTAAATCACTCTAAATTACAAACACTGCTTCGTACAAGCATGACATATTACAAACAGTTTCGAACATTTAGGGAAAATTTTATTTATTGTCCAAATTGAGTTTCAAGCCTAATTATTGAATCCACATCTAATTAATTTCTATTTGATTCCCATTTTGCCCTGAAAACTACTCCCTAAACTCCAAATTCAATTTTTTTCGTAGATCTGCATCTTTTCTGATTCTGGCTGCATATTGCACAATAATAGAAAGCTCACACAATCAGATTTATTTTAAAATCAATTTCAATCCCTCTATTTCAATTCTTAAATACAGTTACATAAATTTTAATTATTTTGTCTGAATCTCAACAATTTCAACCCTTAAATTTCAAATGATTCAATGAAATGCGTGACAATTCAAAAGCTTAAATTCCCTAAAATAATAATTGTAGAATAATAAACTAAATGCTGATAGTAAGCTTACGTGGCTCGATTTATTGTAAAATTAGTTTCAATTTTTGTCCTTCCAGCTCTGCAGGTATAAAGGTTGAATCCGTATAGTAATGAACCAAAGATCTTGATCTTTTAACCCTGATAGTACAGGGGGTAAGTTGTATAAGGGGTTGAATGATGCAACGACTTTGAAAGCTTGTATCTCCTGAAATAAAAATCGTAGAATAATGTAATAAACTTTGATTTGAATGTCATGTGTCATGCTAATATCCCAACCCCTGTCAATATAATGGGTTAAATTTAGCAATAACTTTGAAAGCTGATATCTTCTGAACTAATAATCCTATAATAGTGAAACAAACGTTAATAAGAAGCTCATTTATTGCAATTTATTATAAAACCAGTTCAACCCTTCATTTTTCAACCCTTAATGTATTACACATTTTTTATTCATCTTAATAGTTTTTATTATGGATCTTGTTAAAATGGGTATTTATTTATGAATAAAACAACTATTTTATATAGGGGTGGATTAAGTGTGATGACGAATTTTCCATTTTAAAACTAGAATTTATTTGCAGTTGGAATAATAAATATTTTTAAAAGTTCAAATAGTATACAAAATGCTGTATTATTTATTATTTTAAATAAATTCAATGCCCAATAGGGGCTTTAATCAAAAAATTTTACTTGACGTACCTCAATTATTTTCCAAAAATATTATGACTTTTCGCTTCCTGCATTCATTTTCGAATAATTGGTACGTAATCTATGAAAGATGCAGGTATTAATAATTCGAAAACGAGTAGGACAATTTAAAATTAGTTGGGGTACTTCATCTATCTTTTTTTGATTAGTGCCCGCGTTCACTTGGAAATTGTTAATTTGTGAAAGGTGATTTCTGACGTAACAGGAGTACAAATCAAAAAGTGGAAAATAAAGTACCTCATTTATTTTTTAGAAATAATGTGAGCTTATTTGAAACTTTTTTTGGTTGTCCTACTCATTTTTGAATAAACTTTAGAGTCCAGCAATTAGTTTATATTTCGCTATACAGGTGGCACCACGTAGCTCATTTTGGGTAAATGAAAACTAAATATTTTTTTTGGCCAAACGGTTCATTTTGTCAAAAAAAATTGTAGGGAACTTTTAATTTTATTTTTCAATGTCTACTAGATCAGCATAATTTTCTGCTGTATTATTTTAAAAATAAATAGAACAAAATTAATGTTTTCTTGAAGGATTTATTTTATTATTCATACAATAAATGGTTTTTATGTTGACAAGTACCCTTTGGGCATACGAAATGAGGGTTTTCAATTTTTAAAAAACTTGCATTGCGGGTTGTGAGCCTATTTACTTATATTTAAATTTGAATTTTCAAATGTAATAATTAAATATTATTTATTTTTGGCTGAAAAAAATACAGGATTTTAAAATAAATAAAATACATTTAATTTTGTAGGACAGATTTTATTTAGTAATTTTAAAATAAGTTACAGAAGAAGGACCATTTTAAGCCTAACAACTTCTGAAAATAATTAAAATAGGTTTTAGAAATAAAACGACTGTAAATTTTATGGGAATGACTTTATTTTGGGAATTAGGAAAGGGTACAAAGGTTCGAAGATTAATTGTTCAATACTCGATGCGTTGTGATGTTGAAAGTCTTGTTCGCGATGCTGTTGCGTTGTTGTAAGCCTTGTTCACCCCCAGGCAATGACTAAGGGGAAAGAGGCGGACTCTTCTCCGGGAATTCTTCCTTTGGGTCTAGGAAAACCCCAGCGAAACCTAGACCAGAGAAGTGGCTTCTTCGCTCGCTGCAACTGAAACAACAAAATAATTATTACAAGTTGAAAAATTTAAAAAGAAATTAACTTACTTGAACTTTGCAAGCGGCGGGCAAAATTAATCAGTTGACTTCTTTAAACATGAGTTGAATCTGGGGTCTGGAACAGTTGCTACTGATGTGTTGATCTTCTGCAGTTACTGGAGAACTTCTTGGACGGCTTCTGGGCTCTGATTCTGCTGCTGCTGGAGGACTTCTTGGAAGGTTATTAGACTCTGCTTCTGCTGCTACTGGAGAACTTCTTGGACGACTGCTGAGCTCTGGTTCTGTTGCTGCTGGGAAACTTCTTGGACAGCTGTTGGGCTTTGGTTCTGCTGCTGCTGGAAGACTTCTTGGATGGCTGCTCTGGTTCAGCTGCTGGGCTCTGATCTTAATGCTGGGCTCTTATTCTGCTTCTGAGGTCTGATTCTACTGCTGGGCGCTAGTTCTGCTGCTAGATGGCCTAGAAACATAAAAAATACATATAAATTAATAAATTGAAGATAAGTAATTTGCGTGTTTAGCAGCAGTAAGAAACAGTTATATAATGAGTAATGTTATATTACCTAGTTGATGATGCGGTGAATCGGTGATGTTATGAAGATCTACAGCCGGCGACCTGAAACAGAAACTTAAAACAAATTTTGGTGAATCATATTCAACAAAATAAATATTGAGAGTTGATTTTGGCAGCTGGGATCATCCTCAGCTCCTCCCACGTTGTCCATTCCCTCGATGTCCATCCACCTCAACAGCTGGGCTCATCCTCAGCAAATGATCTGAAAAAATACAATTTAATTAGGAATCTGCGAAAAAGCAATACAAAATAGCTATAAGAAAAATAGATTAGAACCTGTAAAGCAAAGTTTATTAGTCAACTTACGTCCTTTTGTTAATTTGTTGGAGGTGGTAATGATGAAATGAAGAAGCTGAAAGGGAATTTTTTTTGATTAGTTGCATTCATTCAACATTCGTTCAACATTCAAACGTGTTATGTGTGTTGGTTTGTTTGTTGCGCGCCTATTTAACGGATCTAATTTTTTGTTTGAAGAGCTAGCTACGCGATGGGTGATTTCTGCCATACTACTTCGCGGTTTTATTTTAAAAGTGCTTGGATATATTATGCTACTGTTTGACTCTACTTTACTACCCCAATGAGTGCCTGAGCGCTCAGACACCCATAGCACCGGTGTGCCCGTCGTTTGCAAGCAAAAATAGTTTGTTTCGAATACGTGGCCAATGCATATTCCGAGGCCCGCGATACCGCCTAATTACGCGATATGGTAACCTTAAGTATCGGTCTCAGCTAATGTTGTTTCTTGAACTTAATCAAGGACCCCCGCCAATTACCATATTTTCCGACTTCCGATAGGTACATATCGAGAGTATGCCGTTACTCCCCAGTTAATTCGCTCGTTCGCCCTAGAACTCATTGCAAATCCACGCGGTGGTGTTCACCAGGGGGGGTGCCTCTCGTAGCGGTACCTACGTGTGCACCGATTCCCACGTTGGACCTTTCATTACAGGCCTTTGCAAAAAAACCAAGACATTTTATTTATTTATTATATAATAAAAGCAAAGACTAACATCGCAAATACATGCACCTAACGTACACGCAATGCGGAACAAAATCAACCCAATTTACATATTTAAATAAACAAAATTTTGATCTCTACGTTAATAAGCAAAATTTACAACCCCAAATATATCACAGAGCACTGTTAAAATAGTTTTTAAACGTAGTTTACGAGAGCAAAGACGACGTACAAGCGGCTTCTACGAAAGCCACGACAGAAATGAACAACCCAAAACGCAACAACAAGCTTCAGAAATAAATTATACGATTTAAGAAATATACTACGTTTTCCAATGTGTTAAAAAAAAATAGATATGCTGAAAGGAACTAGTATTATCAAAAATCAATCCGAAGTTCTAACGTGTTGCAACCATCAATTAGTACTTGATTAAATAAACTTGCTTCGACGAAATAATTGAAAAAGAATGCTCAAAATAAAAATTTAAAAATATTGAAATAAAATTATTTAAAATATTGTAAAATTGTTGTAAATACAATAAATTATTATTATTAATAATTGTTTAAGCATTAAAAGATATAATAGAGCAGAATTTGAAAAAAAAATATTTAAGCAGTTTTTTTAGTGCAGAAATATTGCTAAATATTCTTTAAATACTGTATAAATATTATTATAAAGAAATATAAATTATTATTATTCAAATAACAAAATTTAAATATTAATACAGTATAGCTACAATGAGTGAAAAAGAGATAGAAATACTTCTTCTACGTCACACACCAGACAAGCTAAAACAATCGAAACAATTATCTCTGAGTTTGGTACTCCATTTTAATGAAAATACTAAATTTTAAAATTATATTTTTAATTCCAATCCCAATTAAAAATACACAATCACAATCCCAATCCAAAATACACAATTTTGATCCCAATCTCAATTCACAACCCACAATTTCAATCCCAATCCAAAATCTACAATCCCAATCCCAATCCAAAATCCCAATCCCAATCCAAAATCCACAATTCCCGATCCGAAATCCACAATATTAATCCCAATCCAAAATAGAATAGTGGATTATGGATTGTTGATTAGCCCTCATAAAATATTTTGTTGAAGAAATTGGTCTTATTTTTTGAAAATTATGTTCGGGGCCCAACTGCCGCCTTCAAGGACATGGCGCCGGGGTGCCGTGCACCCCCGCCTGAGACGCCTCTGGTTAAATGATGCAACGAAAATTTGTCACAATTGGCAAGCTTTTATTTCTCAAAAAAAAAGGCGGCAGTAATGAAATTTTACTTTAAATAATTTATAATTTATTTTTTAATAGAATATATCTCATAATTTGATACTTCTGCATTAATATAAGCTTTTGCGCCATTTCCAAGATTAATATTAAAAGTAAAACAATGTAACGTTTTGTAGAAGTTTATTTGATAATTTAAAAAAGGTATAAGGAATAGAGAAGGAGATTGGATAATATTTTTAAATCGCGCTTCGTCTCAAGGCATTGGCTGGTTTGTGAGAAAGGGACGAATCCTTCTTTGACGCTTAGAGAAATCTCTGCAAAATCTGTCACCCTCCATTTGCTGAATTTGTAAATAATTGAAACAGTCAAACAGAATGGACTATTCTTGATCTGGTTTTCTTGTTCCCAATGTAATTTATTAGAAATTAATATACACAATATAATAAGGAATTATTTCAAACCATTCAAAAAAATATAATTGTCGTATTTGTTTTGTTGTCCAACAGAACGTATTTATTATATATTTACTTACAAAACATAAATACATTTATTCACATATACATGAAATCTAAGCTAACATAAATTTATTTTACACTAACTTAAAACTATGAAGGTAGCAAATAAATAACTATGTACAGCTACCAGAAAATGTAAAAAAATATGTGTAGTAGTTTATGGAACCCGCACTTTCAAAGTAAAACTTCTTTATTTCTATAACATGAATTTTATTTAGGATGTTGGCAAAAAAAAACGTTTCTACTTTGTTTGAATTTCATCACATCACCGTTAGAAAGTTACAAACGTATTTACTCCACAAGTTTTGTGACGCACTAAAATAACTGGATTTTACCACTTTGACAATAGGTTTCAATGGGACATTTGAATTATATAATCTGTCCCTTATTGATGAAAAACAATTGCATACTTTTACCATAAAAAAATAATTCAAATTCAAAACTTTTCCACAGTTTTTACTTTAACATTTAGAGGATTAAATTCTGCATCTAAATCAGTTATAAAATTTTATTTTGCAGGTTTATTCACCAAAATATGTTCCAACATTTTATAAATATTGCTTATTTGTAATGATGACCATAGAATTAAAACATAGAATGCTGTTTCAATTGTCAGAAAAGTTAGTTTTATTGAAGGTTACCAGGAAGAATTCAGGATATTAGAAATACCGTCTTAAACTTTGCTCTCTTTATTTATAACTTTCGTTATTTTATTAAACGATCGGCTTCGGCAATTGGATTAACTTCATCAGGCTGTCTTCTGAAATTAACATATCCCGATCTGATGAAATTATTAAATTGCCGAAACCGGTCGTTTTATATTCAATAAAATAACGAAAGTTATAAATAAAGAGTGCAAAGTTCAAGACGTCATTTCTTATATCCTGGATTCGTCCTGGCAACCTTCAATTCAAAATACTGGGTACAACATTTCAATCAAGTTAGTTTTAATTTGCGATTACTGTTTTCTAATAATTGTCTTGCAAACAAAAACTAAATTCATTAGAATGAATCTTTTTAATCATGAGAAGAGCAGCAAATAATAATAATAATATTTCATTAAATGAACTTGCACAACAGAATATGATTACTGATTAAGATGTAGAATTTAATCCTCTAATGTTATATTCGAAGTATTTTCCATGCTAAATGCGGCCCGCTTTTTGATTTACATACAGTAAATAAAAATAGAGTGCAAGTACAACTGTACTTATACTTTCGTCCAACTTTAAGAATCCAATTCTAATTTTTAAGTTTAAAAGAAGTTTCACTTTGAAATTACATACTAAAAATAAAAAATAATCTACACATTGTTAATCAGTCCTATGAATTAATTATACATGAAAAGTGAATATCTTACATATTAATACTGAGAATTTGGCGAATGTTGTGACGGAGGCGGTCTACTATGATGAAAACTGGTTGAATTTGTGACTGTCGATAACAGTTGAGTTGGGGGAGATTGCCTAACTTCTGATCCTCCTACTTGCCGTCTGTTATACTCAGATTGTCCACCAGTAGTACCTTTGCTGTTAAATCCTGCTGTCGATGTGAAGTTGTTTCCATTAGTATTATTTGCATTCCTAGGGGTAGTATTTGATCCATGATATGATCCATAGCTCGAATCATCCGACTGAGCAGACTGGCCTCTTCTTTGTTGTCCAGAAACCATTCCATACATTGATTCTGGTCTGTTGCCTCTAGTAAATTTAGGATTATCTTCATATTTTGGTTGATCTGCAGATCCCGAAGGATTATTTCGAGTTCCATATAATGCAGGATTTGTTCCAGAACTATTTCCATACCCTCCAGCTCCCTCAGATCTAGTCGTCATTCCAGGGGCTACTGCTCTTACCCCGTAAACACTTTCTGATCGTTGCTGCATTTGATTTTGTACATTTTGATTTTGGACGTGGGAACTCTGATTCTGTTGATTTAGGCGCATTGGGTACAAAGATTGTGCTGGAACTAGAGGACCTGGTCTTGGAATGATGTCGCGATTTATTGCGGTGTTAGATTTGGCGTAAACTGACTGAGAACGATTCAGATTGGCTCGGGTTAAGGGTGGTGATTTGCAGTAAAGTGATTTTGTACCTCCATAAAGAGATTCGACTCGTTCTAGTTTTGTAGGAGGTGCTGAATACAAACTTGCTGATGCAACACTTGCACAGTAACCTGAAAAAGAAGATACAAATTAAAACTCACTTTAAAAAACGCACTGATATAGAACCACATTCTATTGCACACGCTGCATGCGAAACCGAATTCGTTTCTTCCAAATACGTCCGCGAATGCTGATATTGCAGGTTTCTAGCTACCACCGTCTGAACTGCTACCCGATGATACTGACTATCGCAGCTACCACTTAAATCTTGAACTGTGGTGCCAATCACTTCAGACGTACTTTGGAAACCCTCGACCGCTCGATATTTACAAGACTATGCAACTGATTCTAACAATATATATTCGACTAACCTTGGTCGGTAGAAACCAACAAGTTTCGGGTATCTAGATATAGCTCATTTGTTTTCGCGCGATGTTTAGGGAGTACAGTACGAGTTGAAGTCTTACACAATTTTGTTGCACGAAAATTGTGCTTTTACACAATCTAATTCCTATAAATGATTGTAATTGCTTACCAGTAGCAGAATTCGGTGGGCCAGGCGCGCCGGATGGTCTGTAGGTATTGTAAGTCGACCCATGGAACTTAGCTCCAGCTGGTTTATCTAAATCATCATAAGTATCTTCATCTGAATGCATACTGGATGAATCCCCATCGATTGAATCTTTTTGTCTACGGATGTGTCTTCTTGGATTGAAAATAAATTCGTAGATCAGTCCAGAAATCATTCCACCAACCAATGGTCCAAACCAATAAACCCAGTGGTTTTCCCATTTATTCATAACAAAAGATGGACCCAAAGATCGCGCAGGGTTCAAATATGGCATCTTTAAAAAAATAATATCAATTAATTAATTATAACAAAGTATTACTATCGATTACTCTACAATTATACAAGAGATTAATTGGGGTATGTGACCGCAGTTAAATTCAAGAAAAATATTAATATTTATTTAATTACTACTATCTTCAATGAAAATGAAATTTTAAACTTATGACGTAAATTATGTAGGATTCATTTATCTCCGAATTGTTCACAAGTTCAGTTATTATTCTCTCAAAAACTATGAATATTTGAGCAAAATACAGGTATCTTCTTACTTATAGAGATCACCAAAATACTATAAAAGATCAAGAAGATGAATAAAATTATTAATGTCAGTTACAGAATAAGAGTTATTTTAGTATACAAGGTGAATGTGTTTATAATGAGCTATTTTATTATATGTAAATTGGAATGAAATGAAATTTCCCTAAATACGTTCCCCTTATTCCGGTTGGGAAGGTCGCTGGCGGCAAAGAAACCAAAAACCAAGAATCGAACCTGAACTTAAAAGCAACCGCGCCAAACACATTGAAATACCTAAAGAACAGGTGCAAGTTGAAACGGAGATCACCCAATCAGAGACCAGCTCTAAGCATTCGTTCAATGTTCTCAGTCTACGAGAGGAGCGAGAAATTTCTCAAGAAGCGATATTATGTTTACGCAAAAACTTATCTCGCTGATATGAGGAGCTATTGATTTGTTTACCTGCGATATTCACGTTTTCAAATTGACACTGATTTTTTTTTTTTAAATTTGCTATTTGATATGGTGTCTCAAGAATTAAAAAATATGTGGAATTATATTTCTAATCTAATTGATGATAGGCCCAATATAAAATAAGATTAAGATTTGCTTTTATTCGAATTAAGGACCCAAAATTTGATCCTCCTGTGTAACAATATTTAAAAAAATACTGTAATTAGTTCAAAATGTATTTAAACTTACCGAAACAAAAGTGCAAGCACTGTAAGCTGCACCAATAGCCAACGCAGAGCTTCCCATCCATTTTCGATATGTATCCATGGACACGAAATAGGTGAAAACTACCATGAAGGTAAGAAAGAACTCAATTCCAAAACGCTCCCAAGAATGGATATTGTTGCTCGTGATAACGGATGCTATTTTATTTTGATATCCTGGCTCGGACACCCTGTAATAAAATATAAAACTTAATTTTCCAGAAGGATAATATATTTTTTGCCCTGGAAATTAGAAAAATTATATTCAGTAACCAGTATTTTCAATGAGAATAAAATATTCAAGGACATATATGACGTATATTATGTTGGACGCATTTGATTGGTCATGTTGATTATATTCACAAGTAAACACGCGGTGACTCTTCTCTTTTGACTTATCCATGAGTGGGACTGAACATGATTCACGTCACACAGTCAATAATAATTTTCACAAAGCCTATGAATATATGAACAATTTAAAAAAAACTTAGGTATTCTGTACGAAGATCAATAAAAAGCTATCAAAAAGCTTATTTCTTTCAAGTTTTGAATTGCAATTTTTTCTGTTTATTCATAAGTAAGAATGAACTATCATTAACCAATTAAATCAGTACAAAAGGCGCTACATTCCAAATAGCATCAATTGACCCTTGGTTGACCTATTGGCGACACACGCTTATTTCTCTGGCACATCACGAAGTGTTACGTGGGGTTCCCACGATGATGATGTTCACTGGTATAGCCCAACACAAAGTATTTGACTCTGACTCAGTCTCGCCTCTAATGATCGCTCATTTATAAAGAAATTGATAATATAAGTTTTTTAACATAATTTAAAAATTCTTTTTCAGAAAAAAATCTTTTGAATGAGTAAAAACAGTTCGTAGAGGGTTTAATAGAGGGCAGCATCTAGCTTGTTCAAATACAAAGATGACATTTTTATATAAACACGGTTCGAACACTAATAATACAAAATCCTAGTATTAATCATGGAAATATGTAAAGTTCGTATATTCCTTGCAAACAAAAAAAAAAAAATCGGCTCTCTCTCCGTGACAAATGAAGCTGCAACACCAATTGAGAAATTGTGAGGAATGTATAGTTTCCTCTCTTTTCAGAGTCTGCACAGAACAGAAAGCCAAACCCTATAATTTGTCTGCAGCGATACAATGAAGCTGCACCACCGACAAAGAAATCCGAGAATGTGATGTTTTCTTTTTCCTCGCTTCTCTTTAAACTAAACAAGTTGTTAACTCATTTACACTACATATGTGTTTTGTCGTACGCATGAGAAAAATTAATATTGTGCCCCCAGAAAATTCTCAAGCAATTTAACATTTTCCAAGAACTTGATGAAAACCAAATTAAGCTTCGTTGTTAAAGGCAGTTATTTTCAAATTTTTGAATTGTTTGAAATGATATGTTATTACAATAATAAAAACCGAACAATATGAAAAATCTTCTTCTCAAATATATTTCTACAATTTATAATTAATTTTTTCGACTGAATGTCTTGAATTTCGAAACAAATTGAAAAAACAGCAAGGAGTTGCGCACATTAATTCAGAAAAAAACTAGATTTAGGTTACACAATTGAATTGCTAAGTGTGTATTGATGGTAGACAATGAATCAAGAATCAACGAATCTCGTGCACTTCCTACAAAAATAATAAAACTCTAACGAGATAATTTATGCGATTGGTGAATCCACGACAGGTGGCAAGTGGTTTTTGGGGGTACATGGGTCCATCTCCCAAATCACTAAAGCACGAGTTGTGCGCGTGCAAGAATCTTTAACGGAACATGTGTCGAGCTGGTTCATTTTTTCCTATTGTGTTTTGCACCCAAGAGACATGGGGTAAATGCACTCCAAAATACATTTGCTGCAGAGATGCTCTAAGCAAGAAATTTTTGATCAGTTTTAAATGGGATGGATTTAATGTGAAATAAAGCATATCAGCAGTTTCCACATGAATGATTTGAATAATGGAGACATTAATTCAAAATATAAATGCAATGCAAAACTTGATTGAATATTTTCACTGCTTCAGAAGTTTTAAATCAGTTTTTAATTCGAATAAATTGAAATAAGATCACTAGAAGTGATCATTTGACAGTCCGTGAAACATAATTCTAATAAGATCTTTATTGGGGCTCATCAGTACAATCCAACCAATATTCGATAAAATGGAAAATGGTGTGCACAGATAAAAAGCACAAAAAATAACAATGAGTTAAATTCAAGTTGTGTAAATCTGAAATGCACTTATGTATATCACTTTGAAATTCTATTTTGTTGACCACAAAGTCCATGAAATAGTCTAGCTACCCTTCCGGTAACTGAACATCGTTTAATTGTACATAAAATAATGCTTAATTTACTCCCTCATCCCCTGAAACGTGAAAATGAGAGAACAGTTTAATAAGCCGTGTGGGAACAAGTGAATCTAAATTGTCCAGGGTAGGGGTGAAATGATACATGAGAAAATAGTGCCGATTTTTAAACGTCCTTGATAAGTGCAATGGTAGGGTGAAATTGAAATTGTATACCCCTTAGAAGTGGTTCACTTAGGGGAGACAAAAATTAAATTTTTTATAATAAGAATTTTCAACAAAAATAAATAAAAATCTGTAGATCTAAATAATTGATAAAACAGTGCTTCTACATTTTCCTATCGCCAGAAATATTTAAAATATAAGTTAAAAAAATTAATGTCATATAAAAATGGTTTCATAATTTTGAACATTTCGCAGTAAAAGAAAAATATTCATAAAATATTTGCGTCACTCGAATAGCTCATGATGTACAACATGATTTAAATAGGATATCCGGATAAAGTCCGTTATGTGTTATTCGCAATATAATGCGACATGACATAAAATATTATGCAACTCATAAGGTTCCTTTATTATTATTATACTTATATTATGCAAAATTATTGCAAACTTCTACAAATGGAAATAATTTCCTTTTTTTGCTTTTTTTTTAAATTTTGAAATCAAGTGATGTTTTTTCGATAACACCCTACCATGTTATAATTCACTACAGACTATTTAAAGCAAATATTGTCTACTTGGCCGATTACTCGATACATTGTAAAATCAGTAATTAGGGTGAGAATATGAACTAAATTCACCCCCATTTCCTGCAATACAAAGGCAAGGGCAATCCTTCGGAATAATCTAAAATCCTGACCCTATCATATCTTCATTCTGGGAACTGAACAAGTGCATGTTTCCAGGGTAATTGAGAGATCTATAAGTTATCATTGGGGGATTGATTTTAAACTTTGTTAGGACATAGAGACTTCATGAACAATGTGAGAAATTATGAATGTAAGTCACATTTATATTTGTAATTGTAACTATAAAATTAGAGTAGTATATGTTCAGTTCGAAAAGAAATAGCATTGAAAATAACTGGGAATGGTAAAATAAACTATGAGCGATACAATTTTCTTAATAAATTTCAAAAAGACGTAGTCTCACTTGAACGAGGAGTACAAAAAAGTATTACCATTATTGGATCATTTATTGCCTACTTTATCATCCCTTCTTTGGATATCCAAAATGTGCTCTATATTTGCCTGTACAACAGTATAAGTTTTGTTCCATTTTTTTTTTTGTTTCATCCCATTTTTCGCATAGAGAACAAACCACTTTGCAAGTAATCAACTTGTTATATGGGTCGCAATTTTCATTTATCGATAGTGGTTTCAATTTGAAATGCTTTTAGAAAATTAATATCATCATGAACTATAACGCAGATTTTTCTCTCATATTTTTTACTCTTGGTTTTATTTCATTCATTTATTTTCCATCAAATTGCTTCATAATATTTTGTCGTTCCTTAATTGATGTGCCTTTCTAGTGGCGGTTTCTCTCCCTGCGAGAGTTTCTTTTTTTGTACCATCCTTTGATTTTTTTGAAGTATTTCTCTATTTTTTTTTTCTGCTGGTCTTATTATTCTGTTGTGAGGTTGTCAGATAATATGTTCGAAGCAATTTAGTTGCTCTTCTTCTATTAATTGTTTGACGGTTTAAACTTTGAGTTAGTTCCTAATATCTACGTTTCTTATCCGATCTAACTTTATTATCTATAAATTAATACGCGAAGAGAAAACTTTGTACCCCTTTTTAAACATATTGCGCGCACGACGGAATGTGAGATTTGGCATACTTAAAATTTATATGGAGGAGTGCAGAAAACTAAAATTATACTCAAGTGTCCCATTTTAGTTTACCACTAAAAACGATATTATTTTTCGCTGGAATATCTCGTAAAATATATACTGAATGGAAAAAAAATATCTGACATTTAATTCACTTCCCCCTCTCCCGAGGAGTAGGAAAAATCTCTATTTTTATTTCAGATTCGGATGGATTGTCGAATACTAAGTTAATTTTACCTGGAATCCTTGGGGATGGAAGATTAAATTAAATAACGTTCAAACTTAAAAATATAATGAATTTCGGCCACTGGGCGGCCGCTAGTCCAAATTATAGCTCTTGGGCACTCAATTTCTAACTTTGGATTTTAGTGTCCCGTCTTTGATCAGATTCCGCTACAATATAGAAGGATCGGTATTACTATCCTTTTGTATATTTTTAATTTTGTCTTTGTTGATATGTTGATATATTTTGTTTAAAAAAAAATACTTTTAGTTGGTGTTATATTCTATTTCTTGTCTATATTCTGTAGTTAATCTTTTTTTTTTATTTTGATAATTTCGGGTGTTTCGATTACTATGATCACTAACACCCGGGTACAGTTGTGTTTAATATCGATGGTTATCTTAAGTATTTTACAGTGCTATATTTTGTAGTTAATTTTTTCTTTGAAACTTTCTTGAACCCTAAGAATGTTTTCTACATATTTAAAATTTTGGATCTGCTGTATTTTTTTTGGAGGCGACGAGTATGTCAGGTTTTGGTTCTTCTTTCTTATTATAATAACTTGGGTTTTCTCAGTATCTATGTTTTGGCAAGTTATTCTTTCGGAATTGTTATATTGGTTTTGAGTTTCCAAATATTACCATATTGTCTATAAATAGGAGTTCTGCTACCTTGATTTTATTAAGGTTCAAGTATCCTACAGATGTTTTCTTCTACAGGTATTCTCGGGTATTCTCAACAAACACACGCTGAATTTTTTTAGAGATCTTTGTACTTAGCTCATTCTGAATGATTGGACAAACAATTTTGAGAGTATTATTATCAAATAATTAATAAATAATATTTTTCTACTTCACGAACCGTGAACAATACGTAAAGTAAGGCTTTTTTGCGTCTCAGTTTCACCATTATTAAACGCGTAACAGTTAAATCTCTGAGAATTCAAGTTTGTAGCATTTCTCACTGATCCTTTTGTTCGGATATTTGTCAACTCCAAAGTTTCATTCACAACCGAATTTGAACATGGCACAATTTCATGCTAGCTTAAAATTCAAAGCTAAACGTATGAGCTCAGTAGTAACCACTCACAATTAAAATTTGTAGCCTGCACACTTTACGTTCAGATTGCAATGTGGTAACTTTCACTTCAAGCCGCTAGCGAATTGGCATGCGCATTGCATCTTCTGATGATTCAACATGTGCTTTTGACCTTTAAAATCGAATAGAATAATAGAAGCCATATGCAAGCAGTGAATTGATGTTGATACAGCTTGTTTTGATATTTCATTAATCGATCATTTCAGATCTTTAATATGGACGAGAGATTATTGAACTTGGATACATAAAGTTTAATAACTTTCTATATTTATTTACCTCATAACATTCTTCAGTAAAACTGAAATTGATGTAAATAGATAACTGTAATCAACAACCCCGCAAGGAATTGACCACTAAATTTGAAAATATATTCTTTCACACGAAAAGAAGGGTAAAGTATTTAATATTTGCATTATTTTGTACTTGTTTTCATAGATGGCATTACAAAATTTCAAGCAATGTTGAAAGTGGTTGTGAATGCTACAAATTTTAACCCTGCGTAATTTGAACTTCGATTGCAAATTAAGCAGAGTCTGAAGTGGTTGTAAATGCAACTTAAATAAAAACTTGTGCTCTAGGCTCCCTTGCTGTGTGCTTAATAATTGTCAAAATATGGAGGTTGAGGGCCGTAGAAAAAATATTGTATGCAATATGAACCATTATGACATTTGGCAACAGTTTTAGTGACTCGGCAAGCCTCCCTACCAAATACTGGACCTCATGTCATAATAATCAACTTTACACTCTTGTTGCATAAATTATTATTATATTTTTTTTCATTTCTATGCATAGCTTGGAAACAGGAATTCATTGACATTTTATTAATGTTATAAAAAATTAAATTAACCCATGATAATCAAGATGAACTTCTCTGAGAACAAATGATGATCAATTGCCAAGTGTTTTTTCTCCATACAAATAGACATTTATCAAAATATAAGAATGTAACAGAAGAAAAGATGAAGAATTTGAAAACTTGGAGATGTGTTTTCGAAAAGAATCTGTATACATTTTCTTCTTCATTTAGTTGTTGAGAATTTATTTGAAATATAAGAAATTACCGGAAAACAGTTTTTTGCTATAATCACGTGATCTGTGATAGATATTACGAGAACAAAAGCAACTTCGAGGTAGTCCATTAAATGTGCACATAAATCCTGAAATCGAGGTCTCACAGTTTAGATGTTAGCCACGTTATCCCATCGAAATTTGAACACCCAGTTTATTTTTAGTTCCAGCATCGATAACTATTTCTACCATTTCAATACCCTCAAATTTCCTGGTAATTTGGACAATTTTGTCCTTGAAGAATACATTCCGAATTCCCTAGAACCAAATAATAAATTCATGGACATTGGACAGGTAGAAAACATTTTTACAAAAGCGACCTCCACAGCAATTTTGGTCAAATAGACTCCTTTGTATTTATAATGGTTGGACACAGGTAAGTTTTAGTCTTTTATGAAGGAACGGGATAAAATACAAGAATGACACGGAATAGGATTAATTTTAGGGGCGCTGAACAGATGACGTTGTTTTTGATGTCAGATTTGAATGTGGTAGGCACAAATAGTTCTTCATATTTCAAGAAGCATTACTTCTATTTACCAATTCTAGAGAAATTGACATCCAAGCTTATAGATTTAAATAATTTAAAAACAAATTTCGCTCTACCAAATCAACTAACTGAACAACTTCAACCAAAAACTTGGCTAACTAGAATTGAATTCAGACATGTAAATCAAAAACAGATGTCAAAAATAACAGATGCAACTCAAATAAAAGCCACTCTTTTCCTATTTCTTGGTTTACCCCAATTCAAATCCAAACAGATCAAAGAACAAACGCATTATTTACTTTACCCAAATGCAAGATGTTAAGCTACCCTATTTTGAAATGCTTTATTTAGTGTTCGGTATCGTTCAACAAGTGTGCTGAACTGAACTGGAGCCGGAAATGGTTTCAGCTGTCTTTGTGACGTCAGAAGGAACCTTAAAGTGGCATAAGGAGGTGGTTTGACACGTGGCCAGGCGCTAGGAAACGAGGGTGCAATTAACAGATTCTTATATTTATTTTGGAGTTCACTAGATAAGCTTTATTATTCAAGTATTCCAAGTTAAAATTAACTTGTAAACGAGAATTTTAATAATGTACCCTGGTTGCTTATTGAAACTGTATAGTTTAAAGATCCAAGTTTTACAGTATACATGTTGAGACCATCATCGATGAAATTATTGTACTTTTTCACTCCTTTTGTGTTTGAAAGTTTTTTTATTCGATTATCAACTGCTGCTGACAAATTCGTGATAGCCTGTGAAGTAATAAAACATTCACGTTACATTAATGTCGCTACACAAGTCCAGACGAGACTGAAAAATAAACGTCCATTTTCTGCTCTGATATAAAGCAGTGTTTTATTTATTGCACACACGTCTCAACAACTAGCTTCTCTGTACTTTGGTCAAATCACAAAGCATGGTTAAGTCGTTGTCTGTCTTGATGCGCGCTGATTATATTTAACTTCAATTAACTCCGCAGCTGCAGATATTATTTTTTGTTTTTGATTTATCTCATGGACGAAGTTCTACAACTTACATCTGCGATAATCATCTTATGTTGCTTTTAGTCTTCAGATGGAATTTAAAATAAGATTAAACAGGATTCAATTCAACTGTTGCCCGAGAATCATTCCGTCAAGATATCTTTTATAATTTATAAATAAAATAATATTTTACAGATTTCGATGTGTCAAGTGAATTTTCTTCGCATATAATTTATTTTATGCTTTCAGGGGGTACCTCCATCAATATTTTTCTGTGAATTCATGTTGCTAGCACTGCAAGGCATCGATTCATTTATCTCAAACTTCTAAATTGTGCTATTATTTAACTGTCCTACTTAAAGCTATGAAAATCACTGTTTCCGCATTTAGATTGATTTAAGAATAAAAAGTTGCCATACGGAAGGTTAATCAAGCTTTAGCTTAAACGATAAACGGCTACTAATTGTCAAATAGTAGAGTGCTGCGTGTTTTGCACTTGTCTTAAATATTTTTAATCAGGGTCGTAAAAAAAACCTTTTAGGCAATACGAATGTAAACAATCATTATGACATTGGACCTTTGGGCCAGCTTCATCATCAAATACTTGGCCTCATGTCATAATGCTTTTACACTCTTGGTGAATAAATTACTATATTTGAGTAGAACATTCAATTTTTCAACATAATTCGAAAAGCAAAGAAAATTTGGAACAGTATCAGGGATCATTGGGCAAAATCAGGTTGCTGATTGGGATGAGGCTACGCAGTTATATCTATGTACTGCTTTTCCATAAGTATTTGAAAATTCGTTGTTAAATAATTAAGTTTGAAGTGTGCTTAATCTTCTTCTATCACAATCCATTGTAATGAGAGAATGCTTCCTAGAAGATAGCTGCATGTGGAGTGCATGTCTTCGTCTAATTTTGCTTATCTTGTCGATTGCTAAGGGCTCAAATAAGCGACCATCTGCTAGATGGGAGAAGGTCTGTGATTAGATACAGCTGAGCACATATTTTTTTCTTCTCTACAACAGCTGAGGCACGAAATAACTCAAGTCCAACTTTTACTAGACGAGACATTCCAAACCAAAAGATTATTTCCTTTCTAAGAAGGTATCAAAAAAATTCCAGGCTTTGTGATTATATATCTGGAACTTATTTGAATCGATAAATATTATATGAATTAAATATTGAAAAGTGTGATGTTGAGTTGTCGAACAAAATGTGAAAATTGAAACATGTGATGCTGCATAAACAAATGTAAACGGCAGAAAATTGCAAAATGAAAAAAATGTCAGCAACATATGGCTCTTTAGACATAACAAACTGAGAATACCCTTTTCAAGATGTTTTCTTGCAACATTATTCTGTATTGTATAAAATCTATACAAGAGGACGAAAATTGTAGAAAGGCTTTCTAGTTCCGGATGAATATGGCTGTACCAGGTGCGTTTCGATGGGAAGGGGGTTAAGGGAATTACAGAATAAGGCTGACGCCGGCCCTGGAGCGTGTCGTTTGCCAGGTGGCCAAGGCAGCCACACGTGACCAAAGCAAGACAGACTCGTTGCCTATGTGTCGCACCAATGATGATTATAATGAATGCAACTTGAATACAAAGTATACAATATTCTGGAGATATTGTCAGTTAAATTTATTTTATTCGGGAGCTGATAGTAATTTAAATTGTTACCCAAAAAAAACTACTACTTTTTTTTTGTAACAGTTCCCACATTAAAATTACTGTAGCTGTTACTGAATTGCATTTAGAATGTCTCTTAGATTCTGTAGAATAAATAAATGAATGGCAATATCGTCACTAACAATAATTATCTTCAAAACTATTATCATTATGGAGATGTATGCGTATACGTTGTATCGCTTCTACAGTTACGCTGACACTAGAACAGTGGGGAGACCACTATAACTGGCGCAGATACGAGGCCAGTAACGATTTAATAGATTTATTATTTTTCGGGATAAAAATATTCTGAATTATCACCCATAAGATCAGCTATCACTATGAAAATTCTCTACTAATCTATTATATTATTCATTTTCCTGTTGCCTTCTTTTTTTCTTTGCACTCACAGTAATTGATGAAATTATCGGAAAAAGGACCAACTTATCTATCAATAAATTATGCCTATCCTTACCACCAGCTAAATGAAAGCAGTAGGATTTTTTTCCATTTTAGATTCAGGAATATATTCTCGGATGTTTCCATGAATTTCATTCTAATAATGTTCAATTCATCTTAAACTCTCATAATTTTTTTATGGAGGAGAATTAATTGCAGCAAATTCTTCAAATAGTGTTGTGAATCCTTCACCGAATTTTTTGGAATTGTATACTGTATACAAATCTTTTATGTGCATAGTATATAGTATACATACACCATACTACTTTTTGAAACGAAGCTTCTTAGCGCAAGCTTCAGAGTGGGAAACCAGCATAGAAAACTGATATACCTATACTCTCGTAGGCTGCGTATATGAACTAATTAATTCGCAATGCACAAATGTTATATTTCAATTGATTGCTAGGTTATAGTTTCATGTTAATTATATATAAATATTATCGTTACGATTATAACTAAAATATATTTAGAATTAATTTTAGTCTGTTTTATTTGAGAAAGGGAATGGGAAAAAAAACGAAAGATTCTCCCATTGTACATTTATATAAAAAAATGTAAGAAGCTTCATTTCTGTTGTACATCCACTCATTATCACACCTGTTTTTTTTTGTCATACGGCTAATATCTATGCCCAAGGTGGGGACCCTAATTATAAAATAAAGATTTAATTACTGCTGTTACAGAATACTGTGAATAAATATCAATACGGGTGTGGCGGACACTTACAGTGCACTTGGTAGATTGACTGATATTTCTTGACCCATGGGACGCGGTTACCAGTATAATAAAAACATTATAACAACAGTATATTATAACGGATGCTTAAAGAATTGAATATCAATTGAAAACAAGAGTTTGGGGTACGAAATGTCCATATTTTGAAAAATATAAATATTGACTTTTCAGTTTCAGATGTTGTAGATAAGATAACGAAAAGATCACAAAGGAATTTTTAAATTGGTCCATTTTTACCCATTTTTTGTACCGTACAAATGTGCACCTCCTTATTATAGGGACATCCGGTACAATTAAATAGTCCTTCACTTTAAAACCAAATAAAATAACAAAGATTTTGAAAATTACACCCAGGAATGAAATAACTACTCACAGTCACAGATCATATAAAAAAATTCTCAAAAAACGTTGACATTATGTTCAAGTTACAAGGACCATTAAAATCTTATACGAGGGACTCAAAGATCATTTATAACCAGAATTTTTTATCAGAAACTTCTAAGAAAAATATGGAGAAGGTTTAGGATTTCAAATGTGTTCACATTTTTCTACACATGTGCTAAACACGTGTTTGATTCTACACAAGCGCATTTGAACCTCGCCGCCATAAAAAAATTAATAATATCCAAGAAAAAATTGTCAACATTTTTTTGCAATTCATATTTGTATACATATATTTATTTATTTATTCCTATTGAAAAATTTATTGAATCTGGATTATAAATTCGACGTCTATGGAGGTTCCATGTCTTCAGCTGCCATCAGTAGCCGAAAGCCGAAAACGGAATCTGACCCTTCTTAGAAGACAAAAAAAGATACGGGTGGCCTTGCTACAATTCAGACAATATATATTGTTCTGTTCCAGTTCAATGGCTCTCCATGTTATGTGCAACGGTATTTTGATGCACAAAAAGGTACAATTTCAAGAAAAGTTAACAGCTTTTTCTTTTCTTTTTCGTATTAAGCCAGAAAAACTGTACGGTAATTTTAATAATCGCGAGATTTCACGCGAAATTATACACTGAACGAATTTCTTGAGAAAAAATAATATACCCGGTGACGAACAAATTATTACGGCAAAAATATATTGTAATTTTTTTCAACATTAAGTGCAGGATGAATCTTTTTTTAGTCTGTTTCGTTCTTTTATTATTTGTATCTGAAAAGACAAAAGCATTAAATGCTCATTTATTTAAATAATTTACGACTTCATCAATCAAAATATAAAAATCATCATCATATGCCACACTTGCACCGTCAATTGTTTCGAATTCCTTGAAGCGTGACGTCTATTCATCGTTTATTCGTTCAATTTTTATTTGATGGGCGCATAACTTGCCAACAACACTTGCCCCTTTGAGTTACAAGTGCACTGCGGTTTCACATACAGGGCAGTCGTAAAAAACGCTCAGACAATGGGTGTTAATTCGGTGTACATTTGGTGAGAGGTGGTCCAAACCCCATGCTGTTAGCTGGATCATTGGGGTTAGCAATTTTTACGCTGGGGACTTGAATCCCAAGAGATATTGTGGGAAGTGGGAAGAGTTACAGTCTCAGTGTTTTTAGATTATGTTGGATGTTTATTTTGGGGTGGAAATATGTTTTTTGGAGGGTATAATCTTATTAGGATCAACAAGAATCTATATCCAGAATATTTTATTGGGAATGTCTGTCAATATATATTTTATGTACATATTCTGCCCATTTCACATTTTTATCTAAGGACAACTGAATTTGGCAGAGCAACAAATACAAGAAGAACATTATTATGTTGTTTGAAATTTTGAACAGAGATCGAAACTAAATATATTGTTCATAAGCTTAGTTAAGTGTATTGACGTGACAGACTTTTGACTGTTAATTTGAGGCTCCTGTAAGGCATGGATGTCCTGAATAGATGAAATAATTAAAAAACGGGTGTGTCGGTGAGTGGACGCACGACAGAGGGAAAGCTTCTTACGATTTTCTATATAAATGTATAATGTTAGAATTACTCCCTTTCTTTCTTTTACTACCCTCTCCTAAATGAGACAAAACATTGAATAAATTTTGAATATTAAATTAAATATGGATAATATAACCTGCATAAAATATTACGTTTGTGCACGTGATACTGTACGGCATATGAATGTAGTCTACTCAAACAGAGCACATGCGCGCATTCATATCAACACATATAAACACGCAGCCTACGAGAATATAAGTATACGTCGCCGGATCGATGCGCCTGCGCTGATATGGTCATTTCCCTATCCTGAAGCCTACGTTAAGATGCTTTGTTTTGAAAATTATTTTGGGCTCAATTAGTGTAATCGATTAATATCTGCCTGACGAAATAAAATATTAAGCTTAATTATTTTTGAATACACCATTTTTCAATCTTATATAAACAGCGTTTAAAAACGTTGTTTACATTGATCAAAAAAAGAGCAGTTAAAATAAGTTTTTTATTGGTTTAGATGTGTTCACAATTCACACCATAAAAACGATGACTATGTCAGTGGTCGAACAAGTGCGAATGATATGAACTGGTGCTGGTACGATACCCTCTATAACAACATACACACACATACAAACTCACACAGTAGCAAACAGATGGGTGCCATATGTGAGCAGTTGAGATATTTTAGTGATCTTTTTTCTACATATGAATATTTCACAAAGATTTGCTTATAATATGAAGCAACTTCAGTTTGAAATTAGTGTTAAAATGAGGCCTCCTTGAATACATTTTTCTCCCTCAAGCATCAACCAGGAAGTTACGGAGCAAGAGGCAGAAGCAGCTGCAACTCAGCGCATCTGATAGCTTTTCTCTTCGGCCCCCACATCCAAGAACATAAGAAGAGAAAAAGCAGCATGCGGCTCTGGCCAGGTGGATCTCAATTCGACCATCTCAGGTAGCAGAGCAGTCGGGTCGGTCTACCTGCCTGTATTGAAGATTCGACTATTGATGCAGTTTTGGAAGGAAAACTGTTTTTGAGGAACGACGGTTGGATCGGGGATTTAGCGCGAAATTTAGCCAAGAAAAAACAAAAAACTATTCTATCTCAATTAGCACAGAATATTCAAAGGCTTCAATGAAGAATCACCGAGAATAAAATAATAGATTCAATTATTTGATACTCTTTCAAAGTATAAGGCGCAATAAAAATAATCACCATGGTGTGTGCTTACAAGCTCACAACTTACTATTTCAGTGTTCTACCAAAAACCCTTAAAGAATTGAATTCTCACTCAAATATATCAAATAATCGCTTGATTCGAACTGTAATTTCGTTCTGTAGTAGGAATATAAATGAATTAATGAAAAACACAAAAAAAAATAATATGGAAATGATTCAAATCAATATTTTTCTTCAAATCACACTGATTTAATAAATGATTCAACTATTGGTAAGTGATATAGAGGTCATAAATATTTTTTGTGCGTTTTATTTTACACGGATATTTTTCACAGCAGTCAATAATGAATCGAAAAAAATATTGGCAGCACAGAGCTACCGCGGGCAACATCCGTGGTTTTAACAATAAATATCGATAGTACAGGTCAGAGCCCATGGTTTGCCCGAGTGATGCAGTCAATTATTTTCTTTTTCATCAATTTCAAAAAGTACATGTGCGGGCAAAGCCGCGGGTAACTGCTAGTTTCATATATTAATATGAGGATGTTGAATTCAAACTTGTGAATTTTTATTGCATTCAATAAGCTATTTGAATGCAAATATATATCAATAGTTGTATAATCTTAGCAGGTGCAAAAACAAATCCCGAATTAAAATTCAAAAGCAAAGAGTTGAATTGCAGGTGTGGTAACACCTTGTACAGATACTGACTTCGTAATTTTCGCTTTTTGATAAAATCTTGAAAATAAGATTGAGGAAATTCCTAAATCTTTCGAAAGAACAGATGGGCTCCGATGCTCATTTATTGTAACATAGTTTCCAATGCTCGCAAGAGCAACATTCAAATCAGTTCCACCATGGTGAGTTGAATACTATAATTTTATTTTTAAACACAACTAAATAAAAGCTGTTCTTCAATTATTGTTTGATTTATTGATTCATTCATTTTCTTCCTTAGTTCGAAAGCAGTTTCTCAAAATCATTTCGTTTTTCGGTGTCAAATTTCGTTTGGCAAACAGGATGCAATGACAACGGATGTAAAGTAGACCAAAAAGAGCTTACTTCAGCACACTTGGTGAACTGAACAACGCACACATTGTTCACTTGTCTGAAATCTGATACCAGCAAAAGCAGTAAGGGCTCCGATCAGAGTTGTTCTAGTTCTCGTAATAAAACTGAGCTCAATTGAGGCGGTTTTCTCATCCAAAAAAATTAAGCATTAACTAGGAGAAGTGGTAAATAGACTAAATACCAAACTAATTAGGGAACTTCTGACATTTTAATCATCCATTGAAACAGCGCTTGAAAAAATGAGCAGAAACTCGAAAAATGCTACTTGCTTTTCACACAATTTTGAACATTTGAACGGCAGAATTTCCTGTTATTCCGTGACTTTCTCTTTTATTCATGGTGCTCACATTGGTGCACAATCATTATCTCGAGAAAAAGCAGACGAACTTATGAACGAAAGCATCTTTTCTCGGATATTCTAATTATAGTTCTGGAAATATTTACCGATTATAAATGATGATCATCAATCATGAATGCGAATGATTGAATTATTTGGATTCGCTTTTTATCTAGTCAAAAAAGCCGATATATAAAAGAAAACTAGAAGATGACTTCAAAATAGTTATCGAGGTATTCAATTTTTTTTTTTAAATAAGGTTGGTAAAATGGGCTACTTGAGCTTCATTTATTGTCCATTTCAACCATCTTTATATCTTCTTTGTTCCAAGTGATCCCAACTTATATCGTCAATACATCATTAAGCTTTTTAGCTATTCCTTTCAAGAAAGAATACTAAAGCATCGGAAGGGGGTTTACGGGATGGAGAATAGGTAATACATACGCAAGAAGACCACTTGCAAGACAACAACCGGATGTAGGGTGTAACAACACTGCACGATATAAGACACTATATGATATGACGTATTGTTATTCTTTTGTGATTTGAAATACATAGTAATGAGTTGCTACTTTTTAATGTTCGAATATTGTAATGCTTTCTGAAAAAATCTAATTTATTCCATTGAAATTGAGATTCCAGAAGCTATGAACAGTAATTAGGACGTCAACCACGAACCAAGTAAAACAAAAAAACAATCAATCCCAGTTGTAAACGCAAACAATAGTATTGTCAACCCTCAAACAAGCATCTTCCGTTTGCATTCAATTGTTTCGGAAGCTGCTGCATGTCAATTGTTTTCAAGTTCTATGAAAGCAAGGATATACGTCAATCCATATCGAATAGAAGACTACAATGATCAAACCAGTCTTTTTCATTTTAAACATAAATCTAACGAAATCAAAGACGTTAGATATTTTTATTTGGAGCTTACACAAGAAGCAATTTTGCGAGAAATCTTTACTTACCCATAAAGTAGGGCAGCTCCTGCAATCCCTCCTCCACATTGGGCTGTTATGAACATGGCTGCTCGAAGTGGTGAAATATTCCTCGTTATAGCCATGGCTGCAGTCACTGCAGGATTCACATGAGCTCCTGCAAAATAAATAAACACTCGAAAAAAGTATTTACAGCTCATTAAGGGTTCCGTAGTAGATGGGTATGTTTTTCAAATTCTAACTCTTACACTAAATGAGCTAAAGACATGACAAAAGTACATGATTTATCTCTCAAATATAGAATATCAACAGGATGATCATTGACTGATGTATTAAGTATTATCTTAAAGAATTCATCAAGTAAAAGAAAGCTTTCATTTTAAAAATTGATATTTCAAGTATCCTGTGAGATGTAGCTATTTATATGAGTGGGATGCAATACTCGCACTCGGTCTATTCAATAATAATTTAGCTTCATTTTCCTTCCTAGTAAATTGGAACAGAATGTAGCTTCGAATTTAATTTAAGTACTTCTTCATCAGTTAATTATTATTAATTAAGTTTGATAAGGACTGACTTGTGTTTAACTATCATCCACAAATGAAATAATAAAATATTTGGAACTAAGCATGGATAAGAATGATTCTAGGAAGCATCCTTATAGCTCGTCAAACAAACTTTATAAATATTTATTTATATAATTGAAGATATATGCTTGCATTATTTGTGATTGCAGATAAACAATTTTCTGTTATTTAAATGAGATAAAAATTTTGAAGGCTATGGGAATATGTGTAGGATTTTTGAGGGAGTTGATTATGTCAGATAAAAGTTTCACATCTTTGTGGATCATGCTCTTAAGATACTTCTTGAAAAAATATATAACATATGTAATTTAAAAGACATTCAAATTCTTTCAATAAATATCTTGAATTATTTATTAGTGGTTGAATTGCAATTTTGAATGATTTCGGCTAAGGAATAAGGTTCTTCCTGGAGTGGTGGGGATAGACTGATACGGATCTTACAACTATGATGCGTAATTTTAAAATTCTTACCAGATATGTGTCCAAAACACTGGGTCAAAGTTGCCATGGCAAATCCAGCAGCCAGGGCCGCTGCAAGAACCGGAGAAGATGATGGAATATTAATACTAGCACCAACAATCGCTCCACAAACGATAAAAACATAGAAAAATGACGCTAGACATTCCGAAATAATACTCCTCCAGAATTCAAGAGTTCTTATCTCCACTTGCATGGGAGGTTTTTGATTTTGCACGGAACTCAAAGGAACACACGCACTATCACGTCTTAAAGCGTCTAGTTTTTCAAAAAGTGTCACTATATGATACTCAATATTTTGAGTGTCACTCGGGATATTTAAACTTTCTTCAGCCATGGCGAAAATTAACACTTCCTAATGAATATCAAAAGATACAGACGACTTATGCCCGATGGGTGTCGGGCTTATAGTGAAGAATTGTCAACTTGTATTTCAAGCTCTGAGCGCCAAACATGTGCTACCCCCTCCAGTTTAATGAACCAACCAGAATGCAGGCAGATTTTCCCCTCGAAAAGCACGAAAGTTTTGTGCTGTACTTGGGTGCTATGAAAGTTGCGAGATGTCTGGAACATTTTGAAAATGCAGAAAAATTATTCAATTTTTAATAAGAATTTGTACTTACCATTTTTTATGATACATATAAGCTGGAATAAATTCAAAAATTAATTACTGTTTTCACGATATGAAATCCTTACAGTACGGCATTGTGTGATCCAATATTTCACCTATACTTTATTCCTAGGCATTAAAAAATTCAGGTAATTTTTGGTTAAAAAATAATAAAATAAACCGAAACACACTTAATTGAAACGATTTGAAGGTTGAATCATTCAATCGGTCGTGTAAAGCAGTGGATCTAAATGTTTTGAACCGCGAGCCAAATTTGAGAATTACGTTCAAGTCGCAAACCAAAAAAGCCAAATATTTTCATTACCTTTTTTTTTTAAATCATATTTAAAAAAAAAATATTTTCTCCTCAACCATAAAAAAATATCATCACTTTTAGTATTTTTTGATATTGGTTTGAGAAATAAAATGTGTGTAGCACTCATTATTTAGTATATCACTAACATTTTTGATTCGACTCAGCGCAACCCACGAAATATGCTCATAAGAGATGGCCCCTTGGATTTTTTCAAAGTTTTCGGTCTTGAAAATTTGTGTTGGATGTGATGTCAATTAAGTTCGAGGGTATTAATTACAAAAATAATACTAAAAATTGTATTTAAAATTAATTTTTTGACCTACAGCCAATTTAAATAGGTACGGAAAATTGGGGTGACTTTTTTTAACCATGTAAAATTTTTATGACTCTTATTTCTCTTTCAAAAATTTTTATAATATAATATCCTTACACTATTGGCATTTATTTTACTTGTACATGTTTTTTTTTGAGCAAATATCCCAATGAACGTATCAATTTGGAGATTGGTCAAAAAAATCGGCGATTGCCAACTGCACCAGATCAGATATGAATTTCTTATCACATTGAATATTTGTGTCAACGTGTAAAGCAAGGTAAAAATAAAAATGATGAACTGCACCAAAGAATTAATTCCCTGTAAACGCAAAACATTCACCGTAAGGACTTTCCCTCTATCTAAATTCTAATCTTATCTAAAATGTGAAACTTGATATATTATTTTAGTCTTGTTTTTTGTTGAGCTATATTCTTTCTTATGTTCCTTGAATAAAGTCGCCACTTTGTTGTACTGAAATATTTGAAACTGTGATATGATTATTTAATTATTGTAAGACATAATATTTCAAATAGATATATTGGAATTTCTTACATACCAAAATTATTTCAATGTATGTATGTGCATACATATTTTGCGCCCTTTTTTGAAACCTATAGCAAAAACTCCTATAACACATTATAAAATAAAATGAAAATGAAATCTAAATATTATTGAAATTTAATATGGCCTTTCATGGAGCTCTTCGTATTAGTGACAGAATGACGGTCAAGTGTAGGGGCTTTCGTTTGGCGCAAATGTCCATATTTTTGGATAGGATTAAATTTATGACGTTTTTACTGGCGCAGATGGCGTACAACCAAAAAATTACATAAATGTCCCAATATTGGTCAATTTTGGTCTAAGGTAAGAAATTTGATGGAAGAAAATTTAGGAATAGTCTAAAATCGAAGACATCACAGCGGATTAACTCCCAAAAATTTTGAGATACATATGATATCTTCTCTATTCAATTTTTATATTCAATGGCATTGTACATTTTTTTCAACTCGATTATTTTGAATTTTACTGTAACATTTTTCAAACAAAGTTTATTTACCATTGAATTACTCACATTTTTGCTGTATGAGATTTTCTCCATTTTTGTACAATTAAATGCAATTTTATATTCTTGAATTGCAAATTTTGTTTCTCTTTAAAAAGTTTCGATTTGTTATAATTTAAATTGATTAGTACAGGAATGATTCATGTAAAATAAATATAAAATTCATATCATTGCGCGAAAAAGGAGCACCATGTAGAAAATCTTAAACGGCTAAAATTAAATTAATGGTAAAAAAATTTGTTTGAAAAATATTTTGGTAATTTATAAATTGATCGAATTAAAAAAAAATTGAATAAAATATTATATTTTGCACGTGTTTACTGTACGGCACACAAATTATAGATGCAGCTTACGAAATTATAAGTATCTGGAATCCTGTGTTAAAAATATTCAATATTATAAATGAACCGGTATTGTTTTTGGGCAAAAATTTCGACATAATTTCATGCCTTTTTGAACTATGGGAATAACAAAATTAATTATGGGTAACAGAAGATTTAACTTTTCGCAAATTATGTTTAATAAATCAATAAAATGCTGAGTTTTGTAAGAAAATAATTTCGAATCAGTATAAGTTTGATGATATAAAAAATAGATTGGGCTATTTATCCCGAATTTTTCACTCTAGAAGGCGGAAAAAATAAAAAATTTTCCCGGTACTTTCGATTTTATCTTGAAGAATGTTATTGCTTAATCATAAGTCACGAACATAAGTAAATGCAAATGTACAACATGTATTGCGAAATCATAAAATAAGGTCACTTATAATACACACATTATATTTTATGAAAAATTATTGATTGCTGGGAGAGATATAATCCACAATATACAAAAATTTTCATTCATTCATCCTACATTCCTCATATTTAACTTCATGGAGCACCCACATATAATAACTCCATTCAACTTTACAAATAACCGCTTTAATAAGTAACAATCATCAGTGGTAACTAGTCAGTAACCAGCTGACCACTATGACTCAAAATGTACTTCTAGTAATTAAGAATTATTCAGTAATGCACTGTTAGTCAGTGCGCTTACACATTAGAACGCACAGGTGATTTGTTATCTCCAGAGCTGATAAGAGTGAAAATATTGTGATAAAAGCTATATGGTTTTAGTTTCCAAGCATTGGGTTTCTTGTATAGAACTACCTTTAGGTAACCGATCGTTCAAAACAACTTAGCTACCTGAGTGACGTCACATTACCTCTCGCCCCGCGAACGAGCCACATACTTCAAAATGGCGTCCATATCAAAACAACAGACTTTCTTTACAAACTTATCATGTTTTATATTGTGTTGTGTATTTTGTGTGAGTGGACAAAGTGACCAATACGGGCATTACAGCAGGATAAATCCATATGAGCAATATGGGCAGCCTAACTCAAAAAATCGAGAAGACAAGACTTATATGCATAACAATAGGCGTTATGGGGTGTACCAGCCTGATGCTTATTACGGAAAAGCGGGTGAGCCTTATGATCCAAGACATGTCGGGGGCTTTCCCAGTAATAAATACGATCCAAGACACAAATATGACCCAGTAAGTACCACAAATATTTTGGGAAACCAACTACTTGTTGATTTTACAACAATAGAATCATAAACAAATTGTGCATCTTTCCTAGAATTTTTACCTGCTTTGGATACGTAGAAAAAATCACCAAAGATTTTACATATTTCATGAGAGTATTGTTGCCCGGTAACGGTATTTTAAAAACGGGCGCCAAACTGTTCTCAAAATAAAGAGCGCATTGCACTCTATTCTCATGATTCTTCTTTAGGCCAAAATTTTGCGTTCAATGATCCATATTAGCTTATCAAGTTTATAATATTGATAGTCCTTATTAGGAAAAAATATTTATATTGATATAAACGCTAATTATATCACCGTTGGTTATGTTCTTGTTATTATATTATTGTTATCCTTGAAGATTCACGAATCCTGAATTTCATTTTATATTATTATTTTGTATCATCAATTGTCAAATTCACGCCGGATTATATTGATTTATGCTGATAATCATGACATATTCATATAATCACTAATCATCTAATAGTTGATAAGGTATCAATCTAATGTAAACATTAAATGCAAACTTTGAGGATAATATGAAATGATATTACAATTTTTATGTGCTGGAACAAATATCGAATAACAGTGACAGAATATCAAGGAATTTCAAAAATTTACAAATACTTATAGATAAGTTAAATTTGAGGAAGTTGATGAAAAAGTTATATTAGCTGTATGTCATGCAGAAATTTCTCTTTATTATTATTGCTCACTTGATGATTCTCGAAAATATTCTAAATAATTCAGATATATTTTTATCTACAAAGTTTCGAGGGTCCAAATATACGCAAAATCATGAAGAAAAAGTATGCTCCCAAAACTTATTTGATGTACCAAATTCCATTTCTATAGCTCTATTACTTTAGAATTTATTAATATATTATGTCCGTCATTTATTCATTGATGATCATTAAGATTATCAGAGCACCTCTCACCGTCCTAAAAATCGGATATTTGTATGTAGTTTCACGTTTAAGTTTCAAAGAAATTTAAAAATCTACGACTTTCTGTCACCAACCCTTATAGTAGAAAAGAGGGCAGATTTTTATAGGTATTTATTTAGTGCAAATATGTTGATTTTATACCTAATTCGAAGATCAATGTTAAGAGTGTCTTGACGACTGGTAACTGCATCCCATGGCTTAGGAAATATCGATCAAATTCTCAATGTGTATGATTACTGAAAATAGTGTCTGCCACACCCGTATCGGATAAAAGACGTGATGATATATATTTTTTTCCTAAAGAAGAGTAAATTTGGCATGTTGGCTAAATCTAGCATGAAAGTAATGTACAGAAATAATTAAAATCCCACCAAAAACAATTCTTGTAAAAATAAGATCCAGTCTCGTGATCAACAGAACTAAATTTGAAATAATTGTGAGTACCCATAGCATTTTCTGCGAAATTTTTCTCCAAGTAGCAATATCATCGATAAGTCTTATGGGAATCGGATGTTGAGCATAGGCCTCCTCTAGGTTAGCCCTACATCAAATCCTTCGGTGTCCATATTGATGATATTGTATTGATACCAACGGACAATCTATTTCCTCAGGAAGCGCAACGAATACTTACATTTTATTATATCTGACAACGTTTAATTCGATGACCAACTGAAATATTCCAGTGAAGTATTCTATAGAAAATATGGGCACTACACAGGAAATACAGGTGTGACCATATCGATGATACTGTATTGATACCAAGAGAAAACCTATTTCTCCAGGAAGCGCAATGAATACTTACATTCAATTATATCTCACAAAGTTTAATTCGATGACCAACTGAAGTATTCCAGAGAGGTATTTTACAAGAAATATGGGTAGTACACAGAAAATACAGGTATTCCTTAGGAAGTACAGGTATTCCTTAGGAAGTACAGGTATTGCTGTTATATTCCAAGTGGTATTCCTCAGAATCCTAGGGTATTATCTAGGAAATACATCAGGCATTCAATAGGAGGTACAGATATTCACAGGAAATTGGGGTATATCGGTAGAATACAGGTATTTCACAGAAAATACAGATATTCAGGAGTGTTCCAAAAGAAATTCTGTAGGAAATACGTGCATGTAATCTACAGATATTTTCTAGGAAGTACAGATATTTAATAGGAAATCTAGCTTTTCCTGAAGAATATGTACAAATACATATTCCAAAGTAAAAAATTATGTACGGGAATTCCTCAGGAAGTGCAGGTATTCCTGAAATATTCTGAGGAGAATGTAGGTACTTTAGAGGTATTCCGCAATAAATACGTACATGTTATTCACGAATATGCCCTAGGAAATACCGGTATTTCACTGAAAATAGGGGTAATCCCAACGTGACCATCTGCCGAGTTTTGAACGGGATAGTTCCTTCTTTTGGTACTCTGTTCCGGTGTCCCTGAAAAAAGCTTCGGGAAACAGAATAGTTCCATTTACAGTTGAAGGTCAACGACAGACCATAATTTTTTTTAAAATTATTTTGAGTAATTTTAAGACTAACTAAAGTTATAAATATTTGAGAATCGAAAAAACTTTAATTTCAATCACTAATTTATGAAGGTATTTCTATTAGTTGACAATTTTTTTTACAGTTTTTACTGCATCATGTGTCTTAATATATTAATTTCAACAAACTTTTAAAATGATACCTACATTGAAAATTCAAAATGATATTAATTATTAAAACTTTTATATTCCAATTAAGTTCTATTCTTATTAAGTTGAAAAACAGTTTTAATTATTATCCTGTAGTATGCACAGTGTGTAACACAATAAATGTGACAAAAAATGGGTGAAACTAGATAAAAATGAGGTCAATTCGTTCAAATGCTTCAAGAAGTGCTTGTTTACAAAATTCTTTTTTTTTCCTTCCAATTTTTCATTAAGTAGCGCTTGAACAAGTTGTGAGAATAAGGGTCTATGAACTCCAAATGATTTAAAAGAAAATTCAACTTCAATCCCTTTTTTCTTTATTTTGAATTATTTTAATTTTTGATGTTTTGAAAAAGAACGCAAAATTCTATCATTTGTTTTTGAGTATTGCCTCTTTTCATGAGCTTCCCGACATTCTTACATGTACATTTGTATGAAAGATTTCTTGTGTGCAGAAGGCTTCAAATAATTTTTTTTAATTTGCCTTTCTGATTAAATGAATTTGCTTTCAAATCTTTTTGTCTTGTCATAATTGTTAAGAAACACAGAAAGAGGTGAATTCTGATACTTATTCCAAATGACATTTATGAGCTAAAAAAGTTGAGACGTTACAGTTACATTACAGAGAATATAATTATTTCTTGAGTTTTCCGAAAGAAATTCAAATAATCCAGAGTATTCTGTAGGAAATATATACATGTGATCCATGGGTATTTCCTAGGAAGAGCAGATATATCACAGGAAATACATGAAGTCCAGAGGAATACAGATATTACGTATGATACATAAAGTATGGGAATTATAGTATTGCACTGAAAATACAGGTATTCCTCAGGAAAGGCAGGTATTTTATTTTTATCCAGAGGTATTTTAATTTTACAGTGAATATGTTTTCTCTGGGTGTACAAGTATTCTATAGGTGTACAGATATTTGACTGAAAATAGAAATATTCCTGAAGTATTCTGAAGGAAATGCGTACATATATCCATGAGTATTTTCTATAGGTAATACAGGTATTCCATAAGAAATATTATGTATGGAAATTATGGTGTACAAAAAAATCAGAGAGTGGTTATTCTCTAGATTTACTGCTACGCGATCGCGACACTTGGCCTTATTTTTTCAAGAATTGTTCTTGGTATTTATAATTGATAAATACAGATTATAATTAATATTGCGTAGCTTAGTTAACATTGTTAATACTTCATAACTCAAATTATCACATATTATAAAAGATATGTCAATACCAGAATATGACGAGAAACGTAATCTAAACCACACAAATCATAATTTGTTTTCGATTAGTTCAAAATCCGTCTGTATAAAAAAATTTTGCAAACACGACGTCAAACGTCAATAATCGTCTGATATGAGCAAATAGGATAACTGTACATTGTGAACATTAATCAATGATCAAACAAGAAGTTGGGAAATATATATCTTTTATCAAGAACTAATATCAGTGTGAATCATATGTGCTTCATAATCTCAAGACAAATTGCTAACTATACCTATATGTTTAAATGTAACTATTTTAATTACATTTAGTTGTCGTAGAACATCTTTCTTATTGTAAAATAATTTCAATATTTTATAAATCCTACTACGTAGTAATTATTTGCATATAATTACTTATAAATGAGATAGCATCCTAATTGTGTCTTAATGACGTTTTAAAGGTTGTATATAAACATCAGTTTGAATAGATGATTAAATTATAATTATTTTCACATGGACTTGAAATATCTGCTTTTTAGTTATTAGAAGCAACAAGGTATTACTTTATATTAAATATAGTAGAATTACCGAAGTTCATCGTCACAATAATATTTATGTACAATATATTGCCTTTCATGAACTCGTCATAAAGTGTGGTTGAGATAATGTTCAAAGTAGGATAAAAGGTACAATTCAATGTAAAAAACCATACACAACTATAACTCAATAACATTACTCGTCACAATGTTGGTCACAACCCGCTTCGTTCTTTCGAACATCATCAGATATGTACCTTTGTATCTTTGTCTCAAATTCAACATTGAGCATTATTTCAAACACATTACTCTCTGACGACTTCATAAAAGATAGTATATTGTACATAAATACTATATATTTTTTTGAGCCCTTTTTCGTGCTTAATTATTTAGGCAAAATTAAAGTTTGTACTATATTTCGGAATGGATGACATGGTTCTATTTCGAGAACGATTTTACTTCTAGAATGATCATAACTGGTACTGACTTTTTTTTAGAACAACCGTGATACCCCTATCCTGCCCGGAGTGTTAGGAATTTGGCGAGAAGATATTCAGGGAAAAGAACGAGCCGACAGTCGAACTCTCGACCGAGATATTTTCGTCACAACAAATTTAGGTCAAGTACAAGGATTTCTTGTCAATCTTTATGACAATCCTGATCCTGAATCCTTGTATCGTCCTTGGAACACCCCTGTAGAACAAATTACGGGGAAAACCTCGGTCTTTCTTGGAATACCATACGCTATTCCACCAATAGATGATGGAAAATTCAAAGTAAGATATTTTGGAGGAGCCAGACATGTACCATTTTATTTGCTGCTTTTTGTAGCCACCAAGACCGCATAAAGGATGGCAGCTTATGCAAGCAGTTGATTTTGGGCCTGCATGCCCCCAGCCGGGCGAATATATTGGGTATACAAAAGGAATCAGAGATATGCATGAAGATTGTTTATATCTTAATATTTACACTCCAACTGTAAGTTTCAAATTGTATTAAGCTTAAACTTATTTGAAAATAAATTAATTTAAGACCCAAAGACAAGCTGAGCAGTACCCAGTAATGTTCTACATCCACGGAGGAGAGTTTTCTAGAGGTGCTTCCAATACGTTTCCAGGTCATATACTGGCTACATTTTATAAAGTTGTTGTTGTTACTTTCAATTATCGACTTGGAGCATTAGGTATTATATCATTTTTTTTCCAATGACTGGTTTATAATGTTGAGTTTCAGGATTTTTAAGTACAGGGGATGTTAATTCTCCTGGAAATTATGGTATTTTGGATCAAGCAATGGCATTACGATGGGTTTATGAAAATATTGAGGCATTTAACGGAAACAGGAAGCTCATTACTCTGTTTGGAGCTGGAGCAGGAGCAGCGTCAGCAGGACTTCTTATGGTTGCCCCTGAGACTAGAAATATGGTCACGGGAGTCATTGCACAAGTGAGTTTATCAATATTTTCATCGACAATTTCTAGATATTTTTTTTTCTTAGAGCGGTTCAGCTGTATCAGATTGGGCCTTTATAGTGGACAAATATCGTGCCCAAAACACCAGCCGAGTTTTTGGCCAAAAAATTGGTTGTAGTATAGAATCTTCTTGGACGCTTGTTAATTGTTTGAAGCAAGCAAGAAGTTTCAGTGAATTAGGCAATGCTGAATTTCCTCCTCATGTGGGGTTTTTCCCTTGGGCTCCAGTTATAGATATGAATATCACTATGCCATACTACGAAGGATGGCATGAGAGAGATTGGCATTTCATGGATGAAACACCTGAAAGATTAATCAAAAAAAGGATGTTTAACAGTGGGTTGAGATATATGAGTGGAGTTACCACACAAGAAGCTGCCTATTTCCTTTGTGAGTTATGAACAGATTTGAGTGATAGAAGAGATGACATTATTTTCTATTGCAGATAATAATAATACTTTAAAGCCACATTATGAGATAAATGAAGAATTCTTTCATCAGAAGATCAAAGAAATGGTTCTTAAATATAATTATACTTTAAACCCCGAAGGAATTTATGAAGCTATTCGGTATATGTATACTTATTGGCCAGATCCTCATAATAAAACTCATATAAGGGAGCAATATATACATGTAAGTAATTATTATACTTGTAATATGTTTATGGTTTTAACTAAACAAGGAAATTATTCGTAGTTACTGTCCGATTTTATCTACGTAGCTCCAAGTGACAAAATGGCCAAATTACTAGTAGAACAAAATGTACCAGTCTACTTATATGTTTTAAACACAACAGTAGAAGCCTTGAAACTTCCTGAATGGAGAAAATATGCACATGATACGGAATATTACTTTTTAACAGGAGCTCCATTTATGGATGTTGAATTTTTTCCTACAAAGTATCGTTTCGATAGACTTATGTGGACGAACAACGACAGAAATATGAGTCACTTTTTTATGAAGGCATTTACTGACTTCGCCAGATATGGGTAAGAAAGAAGTAATTACTGATATCCAATAAGTTCTTGTTCCAAATAATATTGTTTTAGAACACCATCTCACACGCAGATTTTAGGCTTGCATTTTGAACAAGCCAAAATGGGTCATTTGAGTTACTTGAATATCAATACGACGTTTAATTCGTCCAATTTCTGGAATTATCGACAAACTGAGTCAGCGTTTTGGAGTCAGTATCTTCCAACTGTGATTGGACATCTTGTGCCTACTTACCCACCAACCACAGAAGTGAGTATCCAACTATTTCGAAATACTTATCGCCATTTCAGTAACTGTTTTCTCAACATGATCAGTTGATAAATTTTGATGACAGTGCACAAAAGTAGTTTGTCTGCAATGGCCTTAGATCCAGATTAACCAAGATGAATAGTTGTAAAGGCAAAGGCCGATGTGGGTAATAATCTACTCATTATATATTGGTGTTCGTACACATCTTGCTTCATTGGTCAGAGGTAGCGACAAATATACAACAGTTGGTTAGGTTGGCAACCAGTCATCTTCCTACTTTCGGTATCGATTTTTGTTGCCCTATATAGACAAAGCCTTGAGGCTTGGAAATATTATCTAAATGTATCCGACTGTAGCAGGAGGCAGGTTTAATTTTGACCAATGTCGACGTTGTCTCCTTGAAGGGTTATCATTTCGGAAGACCGAACCATTTTCTAGATATCTTACTACTTTTGAAATCACGCCTTATATTCACTTTGCGCAGTTGCTAATAGCTGTTTTTGGATCTCCTGTGAGTTTACAAATTTCTCCCTTCTCTTCCCCAAAGTATGTTTTGATCTAGAAAATAGCCCACTACGAAGAGAACTGTATGCCAGTTGACGTAGTTGAAAGAAAACATTAAAAAATTTGTGATGAATAGACCAACCAATTAGGAACAACGAAAAACACTTTTTCTTCAGTGTCTAATATTTAGAACCTTATTCGGTATGAAAAAATATGCATTGAGTAAAGGAAAGAAAAACAGTAAGCATTAGCTTCATGTTACTTTGACTCCGGTGCTCTCCATTGACCTGTTCAAAGGGTCTGAATTATTGTGACAGGGTCTTAGTTTTATTGCAATTTATTGTTTGAGTCATATAAATGGTCTGCAGATTTTTTGTTTTGGCTAATTTGAATGCATGTTCAATGAGTTCGCTTTATGTCCGACATATACACAACAGCGTATAAATGTTTGTTTTGTGAAGGGAACTCTTCAAAAGTTCCCTCTCAACTAAAATATGAATATATTTTGTTGATTAAGTATAGTATATGTATATATGCAACTATAGTTCAAAGTCGGATGTTTCTTGGATAGACCTCATTATTTCAGTGTTCCTAGGTCTGATCAAGCACCTGTTTCCACTTCTTCCTGTCGTTCACAAAGTTGTTTTTTGTTTCTTTCATATCCCCTATAAATCTCGTTCTTGGTCTTCCTCCAGGTTTTGATGCATATGGTTTCCGGTATTACAGCAGATATAACTGTCTGTTTTTAATCATTCTTCGTATGTGTCCGTACCATTTAAGATAAGATGTTTGATGACGGAAGTTATTGGCACGTCATCATAAAGTTTGTAAAGTTCGTAATTCCATTTTATGCGTCATGCTCCTTCTTCATATGTGGATTCGTATATTTTTCCAGTTTCCTGCAGATATTTTTATTCAAAATGCATGTATCTCCTCCATATGTCACAACCGGTCGTATTAACGTCTTATATGCGCAGATTTTGCTGGTTCTTGATATCAATTGGTTTCTTATTATGTTGCTCAAAGAGTAGAAAGATTTCAGACCCTGGTTTAATCGTTTTTGTTATTAATTAGAGCACCTAAGTAGGCGAAAGACTGTCCGATATTTGGAAACTATCATTATTTTTGCTTTTGTTGAATTGAGTTTCGAACCAACTTTTGCCGCGTTGCTCTCTTGATCTATAAAAGCCACTTCCAGGTCATTCTTTGTTCGTCTTACAATGTCAATGTCATCTGCATATCCTAATGTTTCTACAGATTTGTTGGTGAATATGGTTCCCTGATTTAGGTCTATTTGGGTGTCTTTTATGACTTTTTGAGGGACAATATTGAACTCTAATTTGAAACTCTCAGAAAGTGTGTTGTTTGACTTGATTCTGTCTGATGTTAACTTCAGAGTGAGTTAGGTCATACTTATAAGCTCTCTTGGTGTATTTAGTTCAGCCATTGAGGTGTATACTGTCTATCTGTTAATGCTATCATGTGCCATCTTAAAGTAAATGAACATGTGCCTCCTTTACCTATTGAATATTGAATCAACTATGATACGTGTATTAACAGCTTGGTAATTTGTTTTTCAGTATTGGTGGGAGCCAAAAGAGCCTTTGCAAATAGCGTTCTGGAGTATGTCTGCGACATGTCTGTTTCTAGTTGTTTTGGTGGTCGTTTGCTGCATGTTATGGAGGAACGCTAAGAGGTAAGACAAGGTAAATCATAACCCACGATTTTTGGAATGAAATTCGAGGGTTAGGGGGCATTAAAACACGCTAAACAATAACCAAATTTTGCACATTATAATATGTACGAAGAAATATTGTTTTTTCAATTACAACTTGTTGAAAACTTTGAGCTTGATTCTTCGTATATATTTATGTCATAATTAGTAGCATATTGAATTTTAAACTTAATCAGCTTTCTAACTTAACAATTCTAACTTCGCAAGCAGACGATCGACTTATCGGAAACAGATCCTGCAGTAAGTATCTTCTAGAATACAAAACTTTGCAATGAATTTCTCTGAGAACATTTTGGCTTCACTTTTTTAATCAGACCCCTGCTTTCAGACAAACCGATCGCTACTACAATGGCGATATCTTCCTCAACGATGGTGACGCAGACGTCGGTATAGAGAACCATTCGCGAAGTCGCGAAAATATGTTCGAGTACCGAGATGCGCCAAGTTCGAAACCACCGCGATCTTTCAAAGGTGGCAGCACTGCTTCTTTAAGAACTAATAGTAATCTATCTCTGAAGGAAATGCAGTCGCTGGCTCCTCATTCGACCAATGGGGAAACTAGAAAGCCTACTCCTATAGCTGGGAAGAAAAGTGCCAGTAAGACACATTTGGTGCAAGGCGTGCCACAGACTGATGTGTAATAGGTGTGTGTTTGACAATTCTGTTAATGAAGAAAAATGGTGCAATTGAGAAACTTGTGCAATTTTACATGGAAAGTTTTTCAGGAAAATACTTTTATTGCTTACAAAATAAAGTAAAAATGAGGATTGACGATTCAAAGCACTCGTAAAACTCAAATTTAATCGGGTGGCAATTGTAGACACTTGTTTTGTCCTCATTGAGACTCATCGATACAGTCCAACAAAGTCATAGAAAGTTGCAGTTATTATCCCAAAAGTTGGTAGATCAGAACTAGCTTATGGGGTGGTACGTTCGGCGCAATAAAAACGAAACAGTGTCTACAGTTGCTGCCGATTTAAAATGTCTATATTTTGATCCCACCTGGTTTTTAAACGTAAAATAGACAGACTTATTCTAATTTATGAGCTCTTCATCCTTCAATATAAGATGGATTGATGACACTTTCTGTCATCCTCTTGAGACAATGTGGTTTGTGACCATTTTTAAAGTGAATACTTCTGCTACTCTGGACGCGTTCAAAGCATAGTGCGAAGCGTTAAACGGTACTATATAAAACGACCGTGGAAAACAGAGAGAGCGTGAGTCACGCATGCGCGTGCCGTTTAAGGCAACACAGTCAAAGCGATGAAATCATGTCTTTTTTTTATGAAACAAACGTTTATTAGAGTATTAGCCTCTTGTAAGAACAAATGAAAATTGTCTTAATTATTAAAGTATTAATATCATTTAAATTCTGGGTACAGTTATTGTCAAATACGGGTATTCTTCTTTAAAAAAACTTTAAGGAATCTAAAATATCGTCAACTATTGTGCCTTCAAAGCCTTTTTAATGATAGAAGCGATAAAAATGTAGTATTTATTGAAATATACTATACTGTATATATTGTTCTCTAAAATGTTATTTGTTCTAGAATTTATTGACAATACGTACTAGTTAAAATTATAAAGTTTATTATAAATTTTTTGCAAAAAGGTTAGTTGTTTCACAATAGGTGCGATTAATGAGCCCAGTAAATCAATGCGTTAACCTAGCAAACAGAAAATGCGCAAGCAAAAAAACTCCAAAATTGAATTGTGTATATAATAATAATATCTCGTATTCAAAATGTCAAACTTGTCCAAATTATCAATAAATCAGAGCGGTACATAGATGAGAAATGAAAATAATAAAACAATTGGCATAAGACCAAATGGGCAATGGCGTAGCTAAGGGTTTTCTGCGTGATACCACTCTAGAGGTGACATCTGGCTACTGCAAGCGCTTGTTTACTGGGCTTATTGATTGCACCTAATATATATATATTTAGATATAGGGGAGCTAATTCACTCATTAACATTATATTTATTAATCATATTATAAATTTAGAAAACAAATTTATTTTTGGATTGTTGATATACTTGATCTCTATTTGAACGCTATAGACTGCCATATAATCTTGAGGGGTGGTAATAAATAAGAAACTAAAAAATATTTACGAAAAATCATTATAAGAGAACTTCATTTGACTCATTGTTTTATTATTCATTTATAATCCAGGTGTACAGGGTTTCTCCTTGCTTCAAGCTATGGTAAATTTGTTTTCTGGATTGTCATTGTAAATTAAGTTACAAGAGTGCCACTACACGAATCACATCACATTACTAACGCCATGGAACTTCTCTTTTATTTTTATTATGTACATAATTTTGAAACAAATGAACAAAGTTGTTTTAAATAAGTTTAATATAATGGTTACCTTAATGAAAATCTGTCCTCAATGCATTTAATGCGATCTTTTGTATTTTACAAGCAGACTCGATTAATTATTTATCCTCTAATATTCGTTGTTGTATCTTCACTCACATTAGAATTTTATATAAAAACAGATTTTCTAAGAAAATCTATTGCTGAGTTATTGTATAGAAGTGAGCACAACATTTTTGATAGAGAGCCACTTTAAAATGAAACTCTTGTATTAATTATACTACAACCGAATAATTAATATAGGACCTAGTTTTCAGGTAAAGTTCGGCAGCTTTTGATAAATTTATGCTGTGTAAAACAATTATGTCTTTATTTTTATATTTAATAACTTTCAACACTTGTTATTAGCTATATCGTATCCGTCCACTTTTAACACTAGTGTTTAAGATATACCTAATGGGTGACTATATCTACTTACAAAACCATATAATGGTAACTGTAAATTGTACTGATTTTAAAAAGCATTTCTATATGTATATATTTTGATATCTTTTATATTTGTTCTAGACTTAATTCAGTTACATTTCAACTGAAAAAACTCTTATTTTTCGCTTATGTGTTCATTCATTCACATTTTATTTGTACAAATTATTCTAATGTATATTTTAAGGCATTAAACGTAATTAAATGACTTTACAAATCAAAAGTTTTTTAGTTTGATCTCTATAAATATATTTATTGACCTTGGAAATTGATGATACTTTGACTTTTAATCTGACATTTGAATTTTAGAATAACCGATTAATTTTCATTTCAATTCAATCAAATGCTGAAGCAATCATTTCTAACAGCTAAACAGAATTAGTATCTAAATTTACTTGCTTTGTAGAATAACTATTTTTCGTAACAAGTGCAGAAAATCTTGTTGGTGTACGCAGCTAACAGTTTCAATACATGGGTGCACTGCGATTGTGGGTAAAGTCAGGCGTATTTAAGTCCTCTAGGAGGAGGTGAGGTCATAAGAAAACCTGTTTGATGCAACCAAATAAATTCAGTTCTTAACTGCTGTTCGGGTAACATAACAAAAGTCCTCAAGCAATAAAAACAAAATTACTTTTCCTTTTATAGTTCTGACATTTAATTCCTTCTTTATACAACGATTTTTTTCGCTCGTCATATTTACATTTTATTTGACTTCTATGCTTCGAGTTTCAGGTGTGGTACAAAAAGAGAAAAACCGCTACTCAATTATTGTCTGAGGTATGACACAGTCAATAAGATCTTTTATGTATACGGATTGTGTTTATTTTGTTCGAATTTTTATCTCTTTAAAATGCAGATATTTTTCTGGGATATATTCTTTTTGTGGCATGAATACAGGCATTAATAAGCATTAAGAAATATATAGTACCAGATGACAGATAAAACATGCAGTTGGAACATTTCATATATTTTGTTACATTGTAGCCTTATTGAATAATATTGATATCAAAATATTGATTTTTGAACAAATGATTAACTATATTTGCAAAAAACGAAAATGTGATACCTTTTTCAGTTTCGGGAAGTTCATATTTCAAGGAATGCATTTTTTGGTACTTTTATTACATTATAAGATACATAAATAAATAAAATATAAATGAATTTCGATAACAGACACAGTTTTAAAAATGAAAATTACCAAATACCCAATCTTTTATTGGAGCTATTTTAAAAAAAAAAACTCAACACGTGAAATTGAAAGTTGTACATGTTATACTCTTATTTCGGGGTCGTAGATTACGAGAATGTAACGAAAGGAAACACTCAATGATTATTCTTTGATATATTGCCTGGTTTTTCCATTTTATAACGTTGATTTCTGAAGAAATAATTTATTTTTTATTGAAAATGAATAGTTTGGACTGTTGAGAGTCTTTATTATCTGATTTTAATTGAAAATTTAATAGACCTTATATTACAAATAGACTGGGAGCTGGTGACAGGAGGGAGCTCTCCGATTTTATACCGTATGCCTTTTTGAGGGTTAATAATTTAACCCTTGGAAAAAAACTTAAAAGGTAATTGACCGATGCATGCTTTCCGGTCATAGTGCAAATTTTAAACAAAAAATGTGTTTTTTCGTGACAACTTTTTGCATGCCTTTATGATGTATGTGATTTAAAGCCTAGAAGTCATAATAGTGATAACGGTCAATTAGATTTATAGTTGTGCAAGATTTTCCTAAAATTTTCCACCCTTGTGCCAACGAGAGATGCATGTCAATTTTTTCACAAGGGTCTTATGGCTAAAACCTTAATATTTTTCATTTGCATGCAATTTGAAAATACGGCATTTCACTTTTTTTTTTTACAAGTCACGCGACCGTTTGATTCTTTGCATGCCTTAATAGGCTTCAAATCGCTTTCAACTATTTCAAGCTACAAAAGCATGCAAAATTTAACACGAAAAACACAATTTGAAAAAAAATCATAATTGGAATTTACACTATGATCGGCAAGCGTACATTGGTAAATAACCTTTTTATCTTCCTTAACAAGAAGTAAATTTACAACTCTCAAAAAGGCATGCGAAATAAAATCGGAGAGCACCAAACTGTTACCATCTCCCGGTCTAGAACCAAAAAGTTATAGAAAATTTCTGAATCTCTACAACTCTATCATTGAAATCAAAAGAGATATCAAAATTATTTTTCCATAATTTTGAATATCAGTATACTGTGTACTATGGTTTTGTCAATTTTAATTTTTATGTCCTTGATTCAAATTTGTCAGTTTCAATTTTTAAATAGATTCCCCAATTCTTGGACAAAAAAACTTTAAATTAAAGAGATTTCTCGAATACTTCTAATTATTGGAACTAATCCTTCTTATGCGATCCTAGACAAGTTAAATGTAAAGTGCAAAGCGTTAAACAATAAAAAAGAGATGAAGTGTGAATTAGGTATGTATGCACTTGCCGTCCAAGACAACACAAAGCCGCGTATTTTCTCTTCCATTCTTTTAGTCATTCAATTAATTCGTCATGAGAAATAATCACTTCAAGAAAATATTTCGAAGCGAAGCTTCTTGACACAGGCTTAGGGATGAGAACTCATCATGGAAAAACCGATATTATCATATAGGTACATACTAGCACAGGTGCATTGATGCGGCCGCACATACCTATACTCTTGTAGGCTGCATGTATAAATGAGTTGATACGAAATGCACGCATGCGCTCTGTTAGAGTATAGACAGCATTCGTATGCCGTATAGTATACACGTACACAAACATTGAATATATTTTTTCCAAATCATATTGTGGTGTTAATCATATATAAATTTACCGTACTAGTGTAGAATGTTATACATATATTAGTAAAGAGAATTTTTTTTTTGCCACGGAGCCTCAAGGGTGAGTGATTTGTCACTATTCACACGAGTCGAATAGATAGTTTCCTTCAACACCTTTCTTAAAACGTATTAAATCGTTGTTTTATTATTAACAGTGACAAGACATTTGTATGCTGTCAGTAAAATATAGAAATTACAAAGTAGCCATGAAGTGGTTATGATACCTACTGTTTCCTGTGACTTCTCTGATTCTAAAGCTCATTATGAATTGGTGATGGATTAAAAAATTTATATCGAGTATAAATATCTATCGTCTCATATATTTCATTTAATATTTTGAATTTATTTAATGTTTTGTTACACAGTGGAAAAGAAATGAAAGAATGAGAGAAAAAATATGTTTCTACCATTATTTATAATGTATAAAGAAAAATTTGAGAATGTTCGCTTCTATCGGATGTAGCTCACCGATACACCCGTTTTTTTTTTTTATCAAGAACAGTTTAAAAATAGAATTTATTTTTAAATTTTTATAGGACATCCTCTCAAACCAGGATATTTTGTTGATATTTTACTGGGCATTTAATAAATAATTCGTTTTTTGTTGTGCAAGGTCCTTTTTTGATATTCATGTTTGAAATTGTGTCCCAACATCGTCGAAAAGCCCCCATGCAATAAAATTCGAAGAAACCGGATTCAAATCCAATCATAAGAAAAAAATCGTTTTTAACAACCTTGAGATCAAGCGAAAGACTCCAATTTGGAGAAAACTGTCGACTTTGGGTTATAAAGCCAAATGATTAGTAATTGGCTATTATGAATGACTGTAAAATACCGGTATTGAGCATTCGGATGACCTTGAAGCAAATAATTAACGGGAGATTCATCTCCGTTCTAAGAAAGTGAATCTTAGTTTCGAAACGGTACATTTCGATTTCATTACTGGTACTGAATATTTTGCTACTGAGAGTGCAGTTATTAATAAAGGTAATCCGTTGGTAATGTCCACTGATTGGCAATAAAAATTTCAATTCTATTATTTTTAGACACCATTTTTATTTATATACCATTTAATGCATTCTATGAGTCAGAAAAGTGAAGATAAAGTTCTTATAATTATCAATTTCATGGTAGTCATATTCTTGACGTCATTTAGTTAGAGCTAGCACTACAGCCATCTTGCGGTTGAAATTGAGATCAATTTAACAGTTTGTATAAAGTATGAAATTGGGCAATAATAAAAGCATTATATTCAAATTTATCATCACTTATTTCAACACTACATCTATTTAAAGAACGAAATTATAATTTCATCAATTTTTAATGTTTAAAAACAACACAAACACATCTAATTTCAGTATTATCTTATTTACATGTTTAGATCGCCGTTTTTGTTTGTTCTGCTGTTTGTCCCAGATTCAATCTCCGGACGCCTTTGTCGGAGATCAACACGATGTTGCCATAAAACTGACATACAATGGATTACAATTTACGTGTTAAATTTGATTTATTGTTTATTCTGATCTGACTCTTTGTAAAACGGTACAAATGACGTGGGTGCAATTTCGTAATGTCAATTTTTGTGCATTACAGTGTGGGAGAATCCCCATAAAAGTTTTGCAATTAATTGTTTAAAGGAGAAATGATGTTATTGGGAGAGAATTGGACATTTCGAATTTGTTGTTGGATTTGTAAATAGAAAATTGAAAGATTGGGGTACAGTTTTCTCCATTCGTATTTCCCCAAGCATATTTTTACCCGAATACGTATTCTCCTGAGTTTCCTCCAAATATATTTTTTCGCAAAAAAAAGAAAGAACAATAACATAATAAACATTAGATATGCATTCATAAAAAATAAAAATATTAGCTCCGATGTTTTTTAAATTGTCCAGATTTTTTTTTTGTCAACTATCACAAAAAAAAAAACCAGAAACATAACCTGAACCAAGCTTTTCATTTGAAGTATTTGAAGGAGAGGTTCTACAAAAATCCATCATCAGATTGTGGTGCCACAGTTACTGTAGAATCCTACTGAAAAGTAAAGAATTGAAGCTCTGCTTAGGTTATATTTCCGGTCGGTTTTTTTTAGTTCACCTGTCCACCAGCAATTATTTTTCCAACTATCCACTTGATCAGTAGGAACTTTTTAAAAAATAACATTCATTTTGGAGCTGGGACAAGTGGAGATAAACAAAAGAACCTGCCGCAAACGTAGCCTAAACTGAGCTTTTTAGGTAGACTTATATTTGAAGGAAAAGTTCTACAAAAATTCAGATTGCGGCGCCACAATAACGGCAGAAGTCCCAAGAATAGTACTGAATTGAAGCTTGGTTTAGATTACGTTTTCGGTGCTTTTTTTCCAAGTTTATCTCTTCACTTGTGATTTTTTTTGCCATTATACTCATGTTAAATAATTGAGCTATATTTCAAATAATTCAAAACCCGACATGGGGGTGAATAATAAAGCGGAGAAAAAAAGACCCGAGGAAAATTTTCCTCAAACGAATTGAAATGCAAAAGATGGATGTTTTTAGGGTCCGCTGAAGCTTTGGCTTCGACCTCAATCACTTTATTCCGAAGAAGGGATCTTCGGCTGTACGGTGAAATATAAAAGCCTAAAATTTTGCCGAAGTGGGACGTGGCATCCAAGTTTCACTTAAACTTACTAAATATTACGAAATGCTCAGCATATTATTTGTAGCTTGGTCCTACCTATCAAAATGATTGATAATTGCCAATAAAATATTTTAAATATTCATTTTAGTTTTGATTGGTATCCGTTTTCACCAGTAAAAAAATTTAATTAAACCTAAATTTCACAAATTTTATATTATAATAAATTATTAAACTTTTCCTCTTTTTTAGGTTAGTATTTAAAAGAAATCAAATATAGTTTTTATTAAAATTTAATTAACTTCTCTACATTTAAACTTTTTCTTTCCAAATTCACATTGTGTAATTTAAGCGATATATAATTGTAAAACATCTCTAACTCAACTAGTAAATAATTAATGTTATTTCTGGTATTGTAATGAAGATCTGAACATATCGACCTTTTCATATGCACAATTCCTGAGGCAAACTTTCTTATTATAAAATTCAAAAGACAAGGTTGTCAAATAAAATTATAAGTTTCTTCCCATGATGTTCTCGATGATTATAAATATCATAATAATTTGATAGTAAATACATCACCATACATCATTTTTTGTTAACGATCTGTTAAAAGATTTCATTAACCTTTGAAAAGTCAGCTTTTACTATCATCCTGTTCTTAAGTATCTTTCATAGTCTTCAATAAAAAATTTGATGTATGAAGGCTTTATATTGTGTATCCCGCACGGCAATGGGTGTTCTGCTATCGAGTTTAAAAGATAGAAGTAATTTTAACAAGCAATCATCTTTTAATGTAGCTTTTTGGAATGAAGAGGTATATTATTTTGATTTTTTTTAAAAATGTTATGACTTAAAGGGAAAAATCATACGCCTTCATCTGTTAGTATATTCGTATGGATTCACGCTATAGATGATTCTTTTCTCTACGAAGTGGCTACCAACTCTAATTCTAATCTCAACAAACAAATAATTTTCGCTTATTCGTTCTAATTGACTAATGTAAGCTTATTGTATCACTTTGATATAAGCAGTGACGGCTAGTAACTAAAATTAGGAAGGTGCTGGCTCTGGAAAAAGTTTAGCCTTTGTTTTGAAATTGTCGGCACTGCCTCCCTTACAGTATAGCATGCAGCTTTCTAGGTGCGCATGCGCATAGCAGTCAAACACCACGCCGCTGGAACTGCAAAGCGCACAGTTTCATGCAAAGATTTTTATAGGCGACCATTACAAAAAAGTGATTATGTGGCTTCTTTTGTCACCATCAACTTCTACTTTTTTGTACATATCTGTCAAACATTACTTTTATTCTACACATCTATCAAAAGTTACTTTTCTGGGATTAATCTGTCAAAAATTATACTTCATGAATACGTTTTACCTACCTATATGAGTAGTTTGATAAACTCTTTAAAAACAGTTTTTACCGAGATGCATACCTTCTATATACACATTTTTTCAAATGTCAACTTGATAGATGACGATAAAATATAATAACTCCATTGGCAACCAAGATTTACAATTGATATATTGATAAAATTTTGTGATCTTGAATTATTATGTCATCGCCTAAAAACGTTATGTGTCCTCGACCAAAAGTGCTTTTTTGAATTACTGAATTGATGAGAAATTTGCGAAAAAAATATTGCCTTTACGGCCTTAATACACAAATTACTATTATATCTTTATCATAAACTGAGGGATGACTCCAGAACAATAAGCTTAAGGATTATCAGAGCCGGAACTAGGATATTGGCCGCCCGTGGCGAATCATAAAATTGCGCCCCTATTTTCATGAATATGAGGCAAAAAATATATAATATAAAAAAATATATATATTCTTCAAACCAAGTGGTAACATAAAAATACCAAATTATAATCAATCAGGTACATTAAATATTACTTACATCTTAATATCTATATACGAATAAAAAATCGATGTCATCATACAAAAAAATCTGCTGTGGCCACACAGTACTTCCTCGAACATAAATTTCCTGGCCAGTTTCATCACTGTTTCAGGAATTTAGAGTGTCGCATCAATTAATTGCATATTTCAAAGTGGCAGCTGCCATTGTCAAAGTGACATCTGTCATTGTCAAAGTGACAGCTGTCATTGTCAAAGGGATAACTGTCAATGTTAAAGTGACAGATGGCAGTTATATTGCAGTCCCACATAAAATAAGTATTCTTGAAAATAAATAGTCCTTTTCCAGATTTTCGGAGTCTTCAGTTCATTGGAACATAAAGTTTTGACATTTGATCGCCAAAAGTGTAATTTAAAGATGGTAACGTGGACTCCACTAGTTAATATTCATTCTTGATATCTACTAATTTTATCTTCTTGAGAGTTTTAAATTGATAGCAAACTAGATATCATTTGAATAATTTGTAAAAAAAACAATTGATGATCGTTTGAATATCCTCTTTTACACTTCAACTACAATTACATATCTCCGCAAGAGCTTGAATTTAACACGATAGAGCTAAATTACTTAATTTAAAAGAGCAATTGACAAACGTTTGCATGTGATGTCCGAATATGAGTGATAATTAGTCGAATTTCACATTATGATTCTCATTATTTCTTTGCTTCAGAAAAACATACGAAATTCATGAAAATTCAAATTTTAATAATGACAAATGAACCCTGATAATTTCGAAAAATGTGATATGAAAGATGGTCAATAAATCCGTTTCTCAAGGTTAGCTTGGTGGAAATACTTCCAAAAGAGTGCATTTGGAGCACTGGACTTCAAAGATTGATTTTAAAATATTATTAAGAAATATAACAGAAAAAAAGGCGACTTAGAAAAAGATTTTGTTATTAGAGCTTGCTCCTGTAAGTATGGTTGTTCAAAATCAATTTTAGAACTGATGCCCATAAAAAGAAGTGATCCTAAGATTTTTTTAAAATCACCTCAAAAAAATTTAGTACTGAAAAATCTATCCTCAAAATCTATTAACATAGAATAAAATTATATCTTATATGGAACAAACAGCTTTATTGTTTTTCATGTGAGTACATTAAAGAAAAATTAGATAAACATGCTAAATATTTACTCATGTTCTAATTAAATTTATGTTCCAATTTGACTATAACTTAGCGAATGAGCAAATAATTTTAGCGTGTACAAAATTTATAGCTCCATAATTGTGTGTGATATTTGCTTTGCCTTAATGAATAACAAAAATAAGAATCAAACCAAGTAATAACGGTATCTAAAGGTGAATTTCAAGAATATAAAGGTTCTTTTAACAGTTGTGCCATTTCACGACGTAAACTGCAAAACGTATAACTTCTAGTGTCAAGAACGGCCTTGGAAGATATTCTCCTTTACTGCAGATAAAGTGAAAATGTTGTAAAATAATTTTTGCAGACTTTTAAGAAGTTGACACAAGAGATATTTAATTCCAAGAACTATTAAGTATGAACTGTAGTAACAAAGTTTAAAACGTTTTATTTATATTTCAGTTGTCATCCATTTATAAAAGCTACATGCAGATATACTTAATGAAATAGAGCCTCAAAAAAAATTGTGCACAGGGCTTCGTCGACCATAAATACGCCACTGGGGTGGGCTAAATAATTTATGATTTCTAAGCTTCAACGTTATAATTTAATGATTTAAAAATGAATGAAATCAACCATTATAATAATAGGTTTGGCCCAAAATGTGGGCGCGACCCAAAAAAAAATTATGGTTAGAAAAAATTGCGGGCACAGGTGCAATAAAATTAAAAAAATATATATTCAGTATCAACACAAGCAAATAAAGTAATTTACTGCCATCCAATATTGAAAATTAGAATAAAATAAGTACTCAATAATTATTGATTTTGAAAAAATTATGTTCAGTGTTGATTTCAAGAACATTGATTACTGTCAAAAAGTAAAATCTAAAGTGGATACAAGAAGTAGATGCTTGTTATTAATGTCAATATTAATAAATAAAATCAGTTACATTTACACGCGCAATGGTCGAAATAATCGAGTCTGCTTTTCAATTCCGTCCCCTTCTATACAGTACCATGCGCAATAGTTTTTGCAACTATTTAAATATTAACGATAATGTTATCGGAGTTGAGCGGTCAGTAACTTTTGACTTGTTAACGTTAAATCTTCAAGAGATATTATCAAAATCTAATCAGACCATCAAAAAAACTGGAAAAGTGAACGAGTGTATCGGTTTGTGGACACACGTCAGAAGCATCAATGTACATATAAATGGTAGAATCACTCTCTCTTTTTTTCTTTCACTTACCACCTCCAGTTGAACAAGATTTTAATTTATTTTAGCTATATTTTAGTTATAATTAACACGACAACATTTGAATATGATCAATATGATAATATAATCTTCAAATTGAGTAAAATATTACGTTTGTGCAATTGTACACGTGTTTATTTAAGTGTACACTGTATGGCATACGAATAGTCTATTCTCCAACAGAATGCATGCGCGAATAATGTATCGACACGTTTTACATGCAGCCTATGAGAGTATAGGTATACGTGGCATCATCGATGCACCATCTCGTGACGTTAGGTTTATCTTTACTGACGCTCCATCCCAAAGCCTGCATTAAAAAGATTCAAAAACCATGTTTACCCTATGCTACGCGTATTAGTCGTAGTGGTCCCAATACGGTAAATTTTTTTTTTTTCGATAGACTTTTTGTAAAAATAATGTCAACTATAAAAAAGCAGACTTTGGATAATTTTTTGCACCAACTACAGAAAGTGTTATAGAAACTACTTGGGAGCATTGAGGCGAAAAATATCTTCAAATTTATTAATTGTTCTTAGAAGTGTGATGCGTGCAATTCTTCAAGTATTGGGAGTTCATTCTTTAGGCGTCCCATTTAATTATTAGGACAGAAAATCATAGAGCATATCTCTGGATAAACAGCTAATTGAGTTGAGAAACATTTTGAACCATTTGTTTTGACAAATATATATATATACCCAGTCTCGTTTTTTTATTCATGAATTTCCTAAAAATATTTGATAAAAAATTGTGATTTCATTATTATTGTAACAAAATAATTAATATGCAAATCACATACCTATGTGTTATGAATTATGAAAAATTTCATAAAATCGGTGATTTGAAATTTGTAAATCATAACTTTCTACATATTGCAATATTAATAATTAAAAATGTAATAAATATCTTGATATATTTTGGTAGAAAGTGTCTGCTGTTCGTCACAACGTAAAAAAATTATATTTTCACTTGAATACCAAAAGAGATTACTGATTTTTTGGGTTATTTGATGTTTTCCAATGAATGATCGGGTTTTTTGATACGTTGCAATTGTTGGAGTATACTGTTGAGCTGAAACATCTTTTTATCAGCTTTGTATCGAGAAGTTATGATTCGCAGTTCAAATTCTTGGAAATATCTGGAGGGTCAGCCACAAATTGAAGGGTCAAAATAATTTTCAGTAATTTATTATTTGAAAACAAACGATATATGCAAAATAATTCGATACCATATTCCTTTTTTTATGAAAGCTCGTGGAAGCTTGTTCAATCTTTTGTACCATATAAGACACTATATCTTATATGGGAAATTTCAATGTTTTTCACTCTGTCAAATTTGGAGCTACGTCTTTTTCAGTGTTGTATAAATTTTATTTTGAATGAAATTTGAATGAATAGAAAGTATATATTTCAACATTTTTTGTAGAAACGTATCAAAAAAATATTTGCATGATAATTAATAATTCGACAGCCCAGTGGTATATTCAGGAGCTAATAAGTATAAAATAAATAAGAGCAAATTCATCATAAATTAGAAAAATCTAAAATATACACAGTTTATTTTGTGCAAATGAAAATTATTTTACAAGATTTATAGTTCGTGATAGATTTATCATTGAATAAGTAATTTTATAGGAAATAATAGGTTCAGCTCTTAAAAAATGTAGATAAAAAATTACTATCTACTAAATTATAGGATAGGAGCATCCAAACCAAACATAAAAATTTGATGCATATAATAGGTATTAATTTTGTAGACGTGAAAATTGATAGCTATATTAAAATTGAAATTGACTTTTTTTCATATTTAATGAAATTGGAAAATTGCAAATGGTCAAAATTATAGAAGTAGCTTCCTCTCAGCAGATTTTAATTGTTGATAACTAGTTTATTTTCATATTCATCAGTAATATTGTTCAAGACATTCCGATCATTTGAGCTGTGGGTAAGGTACAAACCAATGTTATTGCAATAAATCAACAGAATCATCGATTCAAAATAAAATGAATCTCCAGTTGTGACATACATAGATCATGTCAGCTCAACTATCAACAAAAATTCAATAATCATTTTCTTAATAAAAATCTTACACTTTTCCTTTCGTGATGCGTACAAATTTTTCCGAACGCGATCAATGCTACAAATTTGGGTCATTCACAAATATTCGATATTCAAGTGGGTCAATAAAATTCCGGACATCAAAATGTATCACCTTCACACAAATTTCATAATAATTTTGAAACAAGTTCATGATTCACCCAACATCTCGATTTTTCGTCACTTTTTCACCGAATCCAACACAGTATATCAGAAGCAGTTGCAACATAACTATGATGTTGAAGAAATGTCTTCACTTTTCTTTCGATTCATACAAATTCCGTAATAACATTTTTGTTATTAGGTGTATTCAAATTCATTTTGTAAACAATAAAGCTGATAAAAACAAAATTGTTACAAGAAGTTCCACATTGTGGTTTCAATGTTAGTTTTATTTTTTTTTTTAACCTCAAGCAAAAACTTTGTGGATTTATTTATTTTGTTGTTTTTGCAATAGATTTAGTGTTGTTTCTGCTGTCATCTATTGATAATATTTTTTAAAATAGAAATAATTTCAATTTCAATACAATTACATTCTTCATATGTTGTGTGATCCAGATAATTTAATTTGAGGTTATGAATGTGACAAAGAGATCAAAAATTGAAATCTCTTTTAATGTTTGGACGTTTCGGCGCCGGAACGGCCCGTCATCATCAGCTGCTAATGTTAAATGAAGTTACATATTTGTACTACAAAGTAGTTGAAAATACAATATAAATTCGCCAGTACATTTCATTCCAAATTTATATTGTATTTCCAACTACTTTGTAGTACAAATATGTAACTTCATTTAACATTAGCAGCTGATGATGGCGGGCCGTTCCGTCCAAACATACAAAGAGATTTCAATTTTTGATCCCTTTGCCACATTCATAACCTCAAAATTCAATATAATTACGTTTGGAATATTAATAAATATTTTAATAAATTTCGAGGATGATGCAAAGTCAGTAAGATCACTTGAGATTGGTAGTGCAGTGGATATCTTGAGTTATGAATATGTATTATTTTGTAGCAACATTTAAACAAGAGCAAACAATTCGCAAGATGGGCTCCTTAATTGCTCACATTTGGCAAAAATTAAAATCATGTTACATGCTCCAAAAACAGTTTGTAGTTGTTTGTGCCAACGAGGGATGCATGTCAATTTTTTCACAAGGGTTTTATGGCTGAAACTTTCATTCTTTTTGTTGACATGCAATTTGAAAACACGGCATTTCATATTTTTTTTTACAAGCTCATGCGACCGTTCGAGCCTTTTGGGCTGTTGTGAATTGCATGCCTTTCAACACTGGGTCAACTATTTCACGTTACAAAGACATGCAAAATGTTGTCATGGAAAAACACATATTTAAAAAAAATATATTTATAATTGGAATTTGCACTATGATCGGGAAGCGTGCATCCGTCAATAATCTTTTTATTTTTCTTATCAAGGGGTAAATTTCCAGCCCTCAAAAAAGAATGCGGTATGAAATTGAAGAGCTCAACCATCTTATTAATTAGCTCACAGAGTATTTTTTTCCATTACAACAGCACACCAGCTAACTTCTCTATAGTAATGGTCGCGATATTGATGAAGTCTCCAGATTTATCCCCCTTCGACTACTATCTGAAATCAGCATGAAAAAATGGCTGACAGGAAAAAGATTTTACCCAAACAAAGATGTCTATTTTATGGAGCTGAACTAATTCTGTTATTTGAAAGAGATCAACAAGCTGGATCAAATTTTTCTCGAGTTTTCAGGAACGGTTTTTGACCACTGATATATGGTTCACATGCTTTAAAATTTTTTGTATTTGCAAATGTGATTGATATGGAAATAAAAGCTTTTTGTTGTCCACACCAACTATTGATTCCTAATTTTTCTTTTCTTCTTCATACTGTGTTTTAATTTTATAAAAAATGAATATTTGGTCATGTGAGAGCTGATTTCTTAAAAAATAATTATTGGAAAAATTGGTTTCAATACTAATAGTTGATTAGATATTGTTTGGTTACTAATATTGTTCTCATACATCCCTCAATTCATTTTCAATATTCCAACAAAGTTCGAATTTTCTTGAATCACTGATTTTAATATCAAAAACTCTAGAAAAAAAATTTATAATAATTGATATTTCGCCTACATATGTCCATGTATTTTCAGTATTTGTACAAAGTTTAATCTTTACTGAATCCTGGTACAGTGATAAATTAAAACTTGGCTGCGTAAAAACTAAGTTAATATAATATTTCTATTAGAAAAGTTAGTTTTATCATCGATAACTCTTGAACAAATATGGATTGATGATTAATATTTGCTCTAAAAATTCCTCCATACTCCCCTAATATTCAAATCAAATTTGAAGCTTTTGAATCTCTTTTGTTTAATGACCTCTTTCATATGTGGTGAATTCTGTGCTTTTTTTTCTCTGAAGGTTTTCTGGAATTTCCTTTTAAAGAGACCTCTGGAAATTGAGATAATTCCAAGCTTTGGAAATTTTTTTTTCCGATAAAAGCTTCAAAAAATATTCAGATATTGCTTGAATCAGTATGGACATCATTCAATTGTTAAATATCATATTTTTTTTAGATAAGATTTAATTTAAACAGGTTGCATGGTGATTTAAAAAATTTCAAGGAGAATCAGTTTCTATAACACAAATTATCTATTTAACATGACAAAAAGTGATTAATTCAACTCCCAAGATTAAACCAGGTATCTGTAAGATCAATTTTAGAAGCAGTAAAACAACTTGAAAGCTACCTAACTTATAAAAAATAAATTAGACTGAATAATTATAAAAAAGTATAGTTCTTATTAACAAAATTATAGCTAACTGAGTTCTAGTTACTTGAACGTATTTCAAAACGAATAATTCATGCAACTAGTACATATATACTGCCACAGTTATGTATAACGTTATATACAAACAAAATACTTGAATTCATTATTACTAAGCAATACCGTATAGCCACTCAATCAGAAAGTAGTTTGACAGGTAAAGCTCCGAGAACTCCTTTCCACACTCATAATTAAAATCATTACGGGCCTGCACGGCAGGCACGCGTCTTATACACGCATCGGACTTATCAAGAGAAATGTACTCAGTCAATATTTACCGCGGTTAAGTAAAGGAGTCCGGATTAAAGACTCCGATTAATTGAAAATTAGGCGGGACAGCAAATTTTGCGCAAAAATTTTCAAAAAAAATTTAGTGAAGTGTAGTGTCAGTGATTAGTGATTAGTGATTTTTTTTGGATTAAATTACGGTTCAAAATGATGTCCTTATACAGAACTATCAAAGGAGGAGGCACCCATAAATCAAATAAAAGAAGAATGGGACAACAAAGGTATTATTTTATTATTGAAAACTATAATAGATCTTGTGTAATTGTAAATTACTTGAGCATGAATTTGACATGTTTGCCAAAACAAAAAAATCAAGTATATTTGTTACGTCTGTAAAAAAATGTCATCTCAATCTGGTGAAAGTTGAATTTTACAAGGCATATTTATTTTATTTGTTTACTAAACCAATCTATAGATATTACATAATACTATCCAGGTATGTGAAATCTATAGATTTATTTGATTATCTACCGCTAATATTTGCAAAATGCAGTTTTAGGCAATCATTTTCTCTTCTGGTAACATTGATAAATACATCAAATTAACTCAGTTCTTCTGTGTTTTCACAATTTTTTTGACTGCAAAATGTTGAAAAATTCCAGCTTTGAAGAAAATAGTTTTGACATATAAAAAAGAAAGTTTGACTTCACATACATTAAAAGACATATAAATAGCAAAGAAAAATTAATGACAGAAAGTTAGATTAAAAAAGTATATGGTCCAACATTTGTGCACCGTATGTTAATAGTCCAGATGCGAATTTTTCAACTATTCTTTTGTTGATCAGAAAACCGAGAGATGGTATAAGAGTTGGAAGGAAACCATTTAGTGCCAATCGTAGATCTCCGAGAATTGAATAGTGATTGAATTTTTATCAAAATAGGTTTTGATGATTTAATATATCAAGAAGCGATTCTTAGGAATAGTATGATAATATAATTATTCCTACTAAGCGATGTACATTATAAGAAATATTAATGAATATTCAATATACAACCTTGATTCATTGAACTAAATAAAATCACTTAAGAAAATTGCTGATGATGGTGCAATAGATATTTAAATAAATTTTGTCGAGCTAGACCAATAATTCGAAGAAAAATCAAAACTATGTAGGAAAGAAAGTGTATGTAACAATTATCGAAATAATTGTTGAAAATTTTGTCTGTAAACTGAGAATTAAAAATGAATTAACTCACCACACACTTAACTTTCCGAAATACAAACATTGTCTTGAAAACAAAAATAAGTACATTAACATATTTGTAATTATGTTTAAAAAGAAAACAGGCTTGCTTTGAGTCATCAAATATTTTAATTAGATAACAATTTTCATAAAAATGTCTGCGGAGAAATCTGTATCCCTAGGCCAGATAGTGAGTTAGGACATAATAGTGTGAGTAATTGAAAATATATTGGGTTCCTATGTGGAAATCATTATAAAACTTCATATAAAATGTAATTTAGGTGTTTCATCATACATCATAAAGTAATTTTCGGGGATGCATTAGGAACTCATTTCTACAGCAACAGAAAAAATTGTTTCAATTTTCAGAGATAATTGGTGCTCATTTAAGTTAAGATTGAACAAAATTTCATTAATACTAGTAGAAAGTTGATGATAGTAGTGTCTAAACTTTGATAAACTTTTTGTAGCTTTACAGGACTTTTATATTCTATTTGTGGAAGGAAATATAAAAAAATATGATTTCAATAATTTTTTCCTTGGAAATATTTATTAATGTAGTGACAAATTACAATGAGAGCAAGAAAAATTTATAACTTTACCACGAATAGTTTCAAAATTAATTTTGTAGTTCTATGTTTCCTATCGAGCTATTAATGGTTGCAGCATGGATATCAAATGAAAATTGACGTTTCCATACACTATAGTTATATTGAAACATTAATATAAACCATAACGTAAACTCAATAAAAATTATTAAAAATATGGATTATTCTCTTGAATGAGTGTTGATGTTGTCACCGCTGCAGTCTAGTTGGGCATTCGGTAAAGGGTATCTTAATTTGAGTATTCCAGTTGGGCATTTTAATCCCTTACAATGCAGATATCGGAATTACCAGTGTCAAGTACCTATCCGCCTCCATGACTGTATGATTATAATGTTTGCAAAATATTTATACATTTTACATTTTCCATAACATTTAGTTTTAAACTTCGCCTATTCCTACTGATTGGTCATTTCTAATTGTATGTATAGCTTCAAGAGTTAAAAAGATCTAGAAAAAATTGCATTCAAATTGGTAGCTTTGCTTTCATCAACAAATAAAAGTGAAGAAAATATAATATTTGCGTTTCATCAGTTATTTAATATTCAGTGATCATGGAAATAAATCGTATAGTTAGTAAAAAGGGAAAGTAATTGCTAGTTATTGACAATTTAAAATTTTGCGTATCTTCGATAACAAACGACAAAATGAAATAATGTTGTACAAATAAAAATTATCGATGTACCGACAAATCGCGAGTTTAAAATAATGAACAGTGACTTGGTTCATAATCACGAAGAAAAATTAAACTTTGAACGGCAGGCGCTAAGTAATATTGTCGAAAGAAAAGCAGTCTCCGACCTTACCGAAAAACCATCCAAGCTTATTCGTTTGGTGTTTAAAAGAAATTAATAGCATCATAACTTTAGAGTCTCGTATAATAATTGAAATTTGATGGAATACAAATAAAAGCAGTTCGAACGGGCACACCCCAACTCGGCACATTTAATCTCCCGATGGGATATCAGTCAAGGGTTGGTGGTACTCCTTATGACTAACTCGGCACATCCCAAACAAGTGTTTGCAGAAAAACCCATCCCTATTATCGGGTTAGCACTTAAGAAAAATATAAATTAAAATGTTTTGTTTAGCAGCTATCTTATCAATCTAACAGTTCAAACAAAAACATGAAAGAAATCAATTCGCTAGATAACTAGCCAACTTGGAAATACACTGCTGATTGTAGAGCAACATAAATTCAGTGAATCAAATCGAAATTTTTATCTGGTGAAGGGAAGTAGCGGTATGTTAATCGAAAATGCAAAACATTTTTCTACATTATGAGCGAGTCCAGAAATCGAGTAATAACGACAAAAAGGTTAATCCACGATCACGCTGAAATTATTGTTTGTATTGTATGATGCAACCTACTTATTTTTTGATTTTGTATTATTGTATGTCAAATTTGGTATGATTATAAAAAGAAACTATAAAATTGATATAATTTTATTTAAAAACATTAGAATGCTCAGTCTTCTTTTTGTCTAGGTACCTGAGTCATTTCATTATCATCACAGACTACATGCAAGTGTGCCGAATTGGGTATCAGTGCAGGTACCTGTGATACTCGTATGTGCCGAGTTGGGGAGTCATTAGCAGAGACTACCTTTAAATGTGCCGAGTTGGGAATCGCCGGTTCGAACTCACTATCTTATATACAGAAAAATACAGGTAGAGAAATGCCCAACTGGAAGAACTTATTACGCCTACCCTTTCGGTTGCAAGGGATTATCTCAGGTATAATGCCCAACTCGGATACAGCCGTTGTCACAACTATATTTTTCATAATGATTTAATCTTCCAAATGTCCGAATCGTACAAGCACGGTACAGTTATCTGCGATCCCCATTAATGAGTTGGGATTCAGCTCAATTCCCTGTCCTAGACTTTTTTGAACATTATTTTTCTTAACAGTTTAATTGGGTATCATTACAGGTATGACATATAAAATGTCCCTAAATTTTTTAATTCGTAAACATAAATTATAAAACAATAATAAATATGAGAAAAATGGAATTAGGATACAGTGTATGACAAAAATGTATGTAGATGTATTATTTCTTATAATTCATATGAAAAAAAATCAAATATACTGTATAATAATTTCTCAGTTTTCTTTTCGGATTTCTGATGCAAAGACAATTCAGACACACTAAATGCAGGATTCAAAATTAACAGTCTTTTCAATTCCATTCTAGAACTGATTAGATTACTCTACATTGATGATTCTGTTCTTTTTAGCAATAATTTTTTGTACTATGATCTGACTTGCAAGAAATTTTAACGTTTATTTCTCATGATTCAGTTACCATGTTTACGATGCGTCAGGATTCATATTTCATATTGTAATGACAACTTGTTGAAATTCCAAGAAAAATTAATCCTCAAAAAGATTTAGTCCAGGAAATTGGGTTGAATCTGCACTCATTAATAAGGGTCGCATGTAGCTGAGCCAAGCAAGCGCGATTCAGACTTTTGGCAAAGTTGACACATAAAATATAGTTTATTAAACAATATTTCATCAATACTAGCAAAATTTGATTATGATGGTTTAGTTCAAAAGTCTTCATACTTTGGGAATTATCTTTAAGTTAATTTTAAACAGACCAACCTCCTTATTTTGTTCAAGATTTACCTACATAATTTATAACTATCCAAAAGATAATCAGAACATGTTAATTAATTTGAATATTACTAATACCCACAGATACTAATTAGTATTCCAATTTTTAATTACCTCAATGATTTTCGAAATTTTCAATTTGTTTTGGTATACTGAAGGATTGATGTAGGTGTTGTCCGAATTCAAAAACATCTATATTTGTCCTTATGTTAAGTGAGCCAGCAATTTTTAAAGATAGGACAGCCTACGCAAGAAATGAAATGGTGTATAGTTAACCATTTACATTTTGTTTTTATTCTTTTCATTTGAATAATGACGGGTATTAATTTTCACGAGATCATTATCCCTCTATTATATTTCAGGGTAAAAGAGGATCCAGTATTCACACAAAGCTGTCTTGCTCATTTTTTAAACGGTTGAATTTTTTCAGCATAAGTTCCTTTATTCAATCGGATATTGCATTATATGCGTATGAATACCACGCAACTTTTTGAAATTATTATTTCTCCATCTTCTTGGAGGCCTGTTATACTTTAAGAAGATATACCAGGTGTATGGTATTGTATTGTTGTATTGTTAACTTAGTTGCGTCCAATACAATTTTTTTTCATCCCAATGATGTCAATCATAATTTCTTTTATTGTTTAACCGTCATCAAAAATTTGTCCAGTCATTGAGTGACCAAAACCACTGATGGCTTAAGCAAAAAAAATACAATCGAAATTTTGCCATGACAAGTACTACAAAAAGAATTATTCTTGTTATGCATCGGCGTATGCAAGGCTCTGCAGTCCTAAAAAAATTATAAGAAGCTTGCATATGTAAATAATTCAATGAAATTATTCTCCGAAATCGTATCTCACACGCACACCCATAAAAAATTCTGTCTTCTGTATATTGACCCTATGACGTAACAAAGATTCTTCCTTCCTTATTTACAAGTTTAATTTGTGAGTTCTGTCACTTGCAATTTATAACGGAAGAATGCGAAAGTAGAGGTATTTTTTAATTCTTATTTTCCTATTTTGTTTTTTATACAACTGTTTGCAAGAAGCGACGCCGAAAATTTCGCGTGCCCATATTTTAGCAGCATAGCATGCCCAGAAAAAAATGATTATTGATTCTTTTATTTTTGAATTAAGTCAACTCGATAACATCGAGTACTAATTGCAAACAGGAATTGAACTAACTAATATTAATTGATATCCTTCAGTCTGAGCAACTGAGCCAGTTTTTAAATTATTATTATTTAAGAAAATTCCTAGAATTGGTACGTTTTGAACTTCCAAAACCCGGCAGTAGCATAGTCAAATATTAGGTACGGAAATTAATTTTGAGACGACTTAGCACAATTTTTCTTAATAAAGAATTATATAAAAAAATTGCATTTAGTGTAGTATATAAAGACTGACGTTTTATTCTATTAAACTGCACGTTTTCATTCATAAATTGACGACTAGAAAAATATAAGAAAATAGTAACGAATAATTTTGTAAACCCGATAAAATTGTTAAACATGCAGGTTACTTGGCTGATCGAGTATTGTAGTCTCCACAAATATTCATTTGACCTTACATGCGAAAATAAAGACGATTGATTGCAGATATTGAGAAGATACTATTTCACCTTGATCTCTACTTGCAAGAATTTAAAATAGTTAATCTCTGACCTTTCAATTGAATTTGATGCTATAATTAAGTTTGACTTTTTGTGGAATTTACGCTAAACAAACTGAAATGATTTGACCTCTAATAAAAAGATGCCAAAATACTGTTTGATATTTAAAATACTAACAATTACTTTCAAAGTGGCAAGGAAATAATGACTGTATAAAAAACAGACAACACAGTTATTCGAAATTATAAAATTTTCTGGAATTTAGAATCAAATATTGGAAATTGGTTGTATATTTTGTTGTAATAATAATAAAAAATTAAACATCTATTACTTTGTGAAATATGAAGTAATATCTAATGATTTTGCAAATAAATGATCAATGTCTTGAGTCTTGCAAAATGGAAGGTGCAGTATCGTCAAAATATTTATTATATAACATCGTGAAAAACAAATATATTCATTTTATTACTTGATTTCTAAAATTTATTATATGCACGAATTATTTTTATGCTTTAACAGTAAGTTGTATTGAGATTCCTGAGCCTGTTTCCAATAGTAACAAGAATTGATAAGAATCCTGACAGAAAATTTAACAATTCTTTTTCGTGGTCGTAAATTCGGTAACGTGTTCCTTCACACCTGCCTTTTATGGAAATTGGCTAAAGGACATGAAATTAAAAAGTTTTATCTTGAAGATCTTAAGTGCGTTTCCGCGGAATTGACGATTTAATAGAGTCATTTGAAATAGATTAGATATCTACATAATTCATTGAATATTATATTCTGGAAGAAATATGTAATAAATTGTAATATTATGAAATAAGAAATGAGAAAATTATTCCAATTGCCATTGGCAATCGTTCCAATAGATGTTAATGACGTCAATGAGTTTAAAGTTTACTACTATATTTATTTTGGGTGCATGATGTAGTTTTGCATTTGGTAACAATATAATTTTGACACTACTTATTTGTTTTTTATAATTTTTTGCTGGAAACATATTTTACGAGTTTTCTTTAATAAGTTTCCAATATTCTTAGCGAGTGAAGGGGAAAGCTATCAAAACTTCAGAGAATAAAAAATTGAATGCATTAGATAATGCACTTTTTATTCTGCGAATCGTGACCACGAAGTACATTCACAATAATTCCAGCTGATCTTTAAAGTTCATGATACAATTTTGAAACTCTTGTTCTTAATGGACACATGTATAGTTGATTCTATTGCCAGTAGAAACAAATATTACTGATACATTTCATTGAAAAGTAAAAAAAGAGTACTTACCAAATATTCTGTTTAGCCCTCTATAGAACAGTACCTTGTATTATCTGCAAAAAAAAATATTATTAATATTTAAATTATTGGAATTATATTATTTCAATCAATTATCACAATAAGTCTTTCTAATACGACTGCAAAGTAGATATATAAAATGTTCTCATTTATGCTCCAATTACTAACTTTTCAATTTTTATTATTAATTGCTTTAAAAATGATGAATATGAGTACATATTAAATTATTGACCTGAAAGTATAAATTAAACTGTATCAGAAGAGAATGACAGATTCAAAAGCATTGAACATATATTTGTGATAAGAATTACTTTTTTCAAAGAAAAATACAAGTTTTCTATTCAACAATAGGGGCAATGGTACGGTTCAGTTCATAAGATATACAATATCATCTGAAAATATATTTCGAATTATTATCTCAATATCCGTCAATATTTGAGCATAAAACTTCCTGATATTGTGTCAAATATTGATTGAAAAATTATAAAAAATATTCTCCAAATTGTTCCTAGTGCCATAAAATAAAAAAAATCATCCTACTATTTATTCATGTGTATATTGCATTATAAAGTAAAAGTACAGTAAAATATTTATTTAATATGTAAATTATGACATAAAATCGCGAGTAAAAATGTTGAATTTCAAAGAAATCTTTTCATATAAAAAGTAAAGTCCATTGTGTAATTAATTACACTGTTATATTAAATACGAGACTTATCTATCGGATATTACATGCATTTATAAAAGTTTTGTAATTAACACAGAAAATCAACAATTAATTGTTTGTTATATGCAAATTATTTCAAAGTATTGAAGTGAAAAAATTCTACTGAGTAGATAAGAATGAATTGGGTCAATTTTGAACAGTTGAAAATATGATTTAAGCCGCTCTGATCCCAAAAGGGTGTAAAGTAATATTGTGCCTCTCCTTACACGTTTTGTTATAGTGAAGATAAAAACATTTACAATAGCTCAGTTTTTCTGAAAGACAAAAATTCAAATGGAATGAAAATAATTAGCTTATCAATTTTTGTGAGCTGCGATACAGTTCCGGTATCAAAAGAAAATTAATATTTTAGTTCATGAAACTGCATCATTTTGATTGCAAATTGGATTCAAATTATTGAACCTTAACTGGAAGTCCTATAAATGTTTGGAAAAAAACACAAATCACATGAAAAGTTGAATAAAAATAGTTGAAGTGCGGGTTACTCTTTCGATCGGCTACTGCAGTCTCTACGTACATAGTAATTTATTCTATGAGAGTTGGAGTAAAACATGTGGCTTAAATTCTTGACTGAATATCATAATGCTTGTTTACACTCGTATGGCATACAAGATTTTTCTACGGTCCTAAATACTAGCTTTAAAAATTTATTCGAGACATATGACACAGAACTAGTTGACATTTAGACTTTACGCATAACGTAAGCAATAAATCGATGAGAATGTAGCAAAAAAAAAAACGGCCGCACGTGTATTGATGAATTGGGATGCGTAAAGTAGAAAATGCGAAGAAAGCCTACTTTACACATCACTTGTAATGCGTAAAGTACCAACTCCAGGCACGGCCGTAGAGAAAATATATTTCATTATGTATTCATGATTCTTTTAAGGCGATAGGATCGATTAAGTGCAGGCAAAATTATATAAGTCACACCATCTCTTCATGTAACAATTATAAATGATAATAAAAATAAACTAACTAACAATACTTAGTGCACCATGTTATTGAAAAATGTACTATCAACAGAATTCATTTTGCACAATTTGGTGGAGGTACCTATTTAGGATGAACTAATATTGAATTAATTTTCATTTGATAAAAAATATGCTTGAGATCTGCGGAATCAACAAAATGATTCCTATTGTCCAATTTCCAGTTTACACCCAGTATATTTAATTCAAACCAGTTCTGTTGAAAAATGAATCAAGATGATTCGAATTTAGCACCTTGCAAGATGGCACTTTTCCTTTCTTAAGGCTCACCCGTTGTGTTGGTGCCATTATTGCACTATCACAGCAATCTGTCTATTGTATAACACTTTTTTGAAGAGATGCACAATGTGTTAGATTGATAAATTGGACACATTGCTGTCAGCAGTTCCAAGTGGCACTTTGTCGGCAAACGACTCGGTTGCCTGTCACTCTGCAGAATACTGTATGTTCAAGAAATCATGGGGATCCTCGCTCGGTCGGTAATTTGTAAAGAAACCTTTGTCTACAGGCGCACTGGATGCAGTATTATGTGCAATAGTTTATATGCAAACGTTTGTTCTGTATGTCGCTCGGTATTTATGGCCCTTTGTTGCTACCAACACAGATTTAATTGTGTGCATCTGATGTTAGATTTTATAATGTTTTTTCTGACTTCTCTTTTAAAATATTAACAGAATTGTTCAATAATCTGTCAGTGAACAATAGTACAATTCCAATAGCATATGTAAACTCAGAACGAGGCTAATATACCATTTAAAAATTTCTACCATATACAGGTGATCCAGATATATGGCTCATTCACAAATACGGGCAAATAGAGCAAATTGTATCACAAATACAACATATTTTATCTTATATATCGAACAATATATTAGTTTAGTTAAGATAGCAATTATTGCTTTGAAATTGGTGGTAAACGTGATTTTTATTTGAGAGAACTGTTTTTTAGCATACTGCTAGTCCTGGATTAGAAATCTCGGGAGTACCGGAGTTCTCCACTTTTACCTGGTTTAATCTTCGACCGTAAGGTTGGAAGGATAATCCCATAGCTGAGTTCCTCCACCTTCACTTTTAATCCTAATACCGCTTGTGTTTTGTTTGCTACCAGTTAAAATTAAAAAGCTCTCACAAAAAAATGTATAGAACTTAATTTGGTTTTCGATCCACAGCAAATAGTTATTGATTTTGAAAGTACAATTCATAATCGCAAGGTATGACCGAGTTTTAAAATCATTGGGTGCAGATTTCATTTAGGGCAAGCTTGGCTCCGAAAAATTCAAGCGTATAAAAAACACAATTCTTTGGCAGCCAATATTTAAAAAAATTTTTGGTATACATTTTTCCAGAAAAAGTAGGCGATTTCCTCGTATCGGAAATATTTGGCAATGTTCCTTTGAATTATTCCAAATTAATGCAATTTTGTGATTATGTGCTAGAAAGTTATATTAGTGAAGAAGCTCGGTTTCCTCCCAAAATATGGACCTGTGCTGATGGTTCTATGTATAGAACAACAAACTCGTATCTAATGTTTCGTAAGCAAAATACATTGTGAATAAAATATCCCTGTACAGAATGATATATGTATGATGCGTTATAATTTATGACCTGAACATACCCTCCAAGTTCCCAGAATTATTTAATTCCTGCGGTTATCGATGGTGGAGCAACTCAGCTATGAGATTATAGCTACCTGAGGTCTGGTGGAGCAACTCCGCTATGCCCGAAATCTCAATATGCTTCCAATTTTTGGGAGAAAGTGAGGATTTATTTTTGAGAGACGAAAATGAGCTTTTTTTTATTTCAGATTTGATTTTGTAGTTTGGCACTAACAAGACAAATATTTATTCAATATTAAAGATATTTAAAATATCAAAATAAACAGATAAAAAGGTAATTTAATATAAATATCTATAGTTTGAGTATAGATTAATTTTTGATATACTTTAGATATGATTAACACGATAATATGTCTTGGGAATCAACTACAAATTAACGTTTGTCCAATTTTCTGCTATACGGAATACGAATGCAGTATATTCTGTAACAGAGCACATGCGCGTATTCCGTAATAATACGCAAAAACACGCAGCTTACGAGAGCATAGGCATATGATAAGCCTGCTCTGGTATGACATCACAAAAATTGTATCTGTATACATCTCACAAAAAAAGTATATTTGAATAACATCTCAGGAAAGAATGACCAATTTTTCTGTTTGGTGAACAAATGATGTGGTAGTCCTAATTTTGTTGAATTTTTAGAAGAAAAAATTCGTAATGAAAGTGTCATTTTTCCTTCAGGTGTTTCACAAAATACCTCACTTCCACTGATATAATGATATAATTTTCCGTTAACCAAATGTTGTCAAAGATAATTGTCCCAACTGTCATCTCGAGAAAAATACCCTCTTTCATCAGTGTATAGATTAACAGGTCTAATTTTAAATGGTATAGAAAATTACTGGAGGAACGTTTAAAGCCAACATTTTTTTCTAATTTAATAATGTTAAACATGATTATGTTGCACGCGAGTTTACGGTGAAGTAAATAAAATTGAAGCACACATTCTTTACATAATTACGATGGCTTGTTGGCCTAAATACTCTATTTGTTTCATGTATGTATTAGTCGTTACACAACAGTACCCAGAGGCAGTTACCATTAGCAGTAGTCAGTTAAACGGTACATAAATGTAAGTGGTACGACCTAAGCAGATTCTTACATTACTGATCTTATATCGGGCGTGGTTTACAGATAGAGCATTCAATGATTTAATCAGGGTTCCATAATTAAGAGATCCGAAAAATCTTGCTACAATGTCTGTCTGATTAAATGGACTGTAGCTCGTAGAATAAATGAGATACACACTCTTTAAATGATTATATGTACGAATTTTGAAGGGCTCTTTATGCATCTAAAGATTCTTATATTTAGACGTGTGAGGCATTACCAAAAAGAGGCTTATTGAAATTTTTCTACCAGGTTTTCTTCCAAAATCACTTTATTTAAAATGCTGACAAAAATCTTGAATGTGGTTCAAGCTCTGTGTATTAGCTACAAATCAAAACAGTTTCGATATTTCAAGTATTTTGCAAGATGTGTTTCTTTCTACATAAGGAGTGCTGCAGAAGTAATATGAAATTGTGTAATATCTATTTCCTTTTTAATTGGAAAATCTAATTAGAAAAAGAGCTACTGCTAATTTTAAGCATAGGACTTATATGGAATAGAAATATTTTTGTTGATGCACAAAATGTCAGTAAATTCGCACGGTAACAAACAGTTGTTCAAAAAAAAATGCAAGTATAGAATTGGAGGCATGCCATAATAAGGCAAAATATGAATGCATATATAATTATTGGAAGTACCACCTAATTTTAAGCATTCCATAGAAAAATATTTATGATGTATGGAAATTGGCCCAAAACTATCTATTGGAAATATTTATCTGTGTGAGTTTGTTGCTGTGACATAAATTTGCAAATACAGCAATAAAAGTGCATTTTAATTGACGTTCGATAAATGATATTAATAATAATTAGCCATTTATCGATGCAATTATTTAGTGTCATAAGGCTGTTGGATTCGTATATAAATCAAAGAATATATTTATGTCTTCAGCGAGACTAAAAAAACACCTGCTGACATAAATCCCGCAAAATTCATGTCATTTGAAAAGTTATGACTAACAAACCTTTCTTTCGCTAGTTAAGTGATGAATAAATTGCATCTTAAAAGATAAAAAAAGTACATCTCATCAAAATAATAAAATCTGCACTGGTAACAATTCTTCGAACACTTTTGAAGAGTTCCCAGAAGTCTTCGGCCTCCCACATACCTAACAGCATATAATGCATAGTGCAGACAGATCGCCTAGTAGCACACATTGTGCTCCTAACGAGTTACGCATGCGTGAAGGGAGCACATAACCTATAATTGGGCCTGAACATTGGATATATTCCCGGAAATTATTTTTAAAGAAGAATGTATGAAGATGAGATGGCCATAAAAAATTCGCTTGCATCATCCCTCCAATTTTGAAGCGAATTTATTACTAATGATATTTAGAAAAATTGAATCGAAAATTCAAAATGGCAGCGAAAATAGAATCGTAGTGAATCTCGAATTTTTGAATGTATCCAATTGGGATGGACGATTTCAGCATAAAAACTAAAAGATGTAGATTTTCACTATATTTTTTTATCATTCAACAATCATATGTATCTAATGATTCTAATGGCTTCTATGATTAGAGATTTACAAATTGCGCAACAAGATCGAATAAAAATTGCCAACATTCTCTCGTCATCATCCAGGGCCTACAGCAACAATTATAGACAATAACTAAATCACTCCTCGATGAATTTTGAATTGGGCACGTGGACATTTTGAACGATATTTCAATACCATTTGCATAAACGATGCTAGTGAAAGTATGTATCGAGCAATATCGGCCAGCATCAAATTGCAATGCCTCGCGCCCAGTTGTGCAAGAAGGCATAATGCCAATGCTATTACTTTAATTGTAATTATCACTGCGTTATTGCAGTTCGATTACAATCATGCACGATCGTACAGTTCATCGAATAAATGACTTTGAACAGTCATAATGAATTCTTATCCATTGTGGGTCAGTCTGACGAGAGTTCAAAACTTTGAGTTATCTTTAGAAAATAATAATTGATAAATAAAATAGTTCAAAATGATCAGTAACATTCCTTGAATAACCTTCACATTTTCATGTAAATGACTGGTATGCCTTATATCCTTCAAATGATGTCTTTCATTGTACTTCGATAGCTGAATATACAACACGATTTTTTAAATAATTTTTAATGTTATCCATATAACAGTATGTGAAATTTGAATTAAGGACGGCAATAGACGTTTCACCAATTCTAATTATTAATTGAATAATTATATGAGTATTCATAGCTCAGTGCAAATATGCTGGCTTTGTAATCCGGAGGTTGCGGTGTCGAATCCCACGGACGAGCAAAAAGTCAGTAGGATTTTCATTGAATTATAACATACTCTCCACAAAACTAAGAATACCCGTAGCTTGGCGACTGGTAACTGCATCCTACGGCTGAAAAAATATCAATAAATCTACCGAGTGCACTATAAGTGTCTGCCACACCCGTATCGGGTGAAAGGCGTCGACCTTCAAATTTGTGAAAAAAGCGTTATGCAGATTCTTGATACTATTTAGGGCAAAATGCGTTTTTATACGATAAATTAAAGTGTATCTATCTGTTTAAAACATTACTTTCTCCTAAAGTTTGAATTAATTATGAAAACAAATTCTGCTGCCAATCACTCACAGATTTGTGGATGAATATCAATATGGTAATAATAAATAACACATTGAGTATCAGTTAGCAATTCAAACAAAACTGGTACATATGTCAACCTAAAATAAAAAAAATAGTCCCAAAAAGCAATAAAAGATCAAAACATGCTAAACTGCTTTCAAACATTCTTCAAGATCATTAAACTAAATCACGAACAAGTCTGTTATATAATTATTCTGTATAACACCAAGAAGTAGTACTTATCGACTATTCCATTTCTTTGGTCCATTCTACTCTAGCTATTACAATTGGGGCGTTGGTAACAAGTCGTTGAGTTAGATCTATCCATATTTGAAAACGAAAGTTATCCGAACGGTTCGTGAACCATAACGAACCCAGCTAAGGAGATATGCACCCTCCGGCGATATGTTCTAGAGATTTTTTCTGAAGCTTGATCGTTTTGTGGAGGAAGACTTATTGGAAGCATTTTTTCCTTCAGCTGATTTATTTGTATATTAAAGAAGCTTCTAATCACCACGGTAGTATTTTATTTGAGAGTGAAGGCTAAATCATTTTACAGTTTGATTTACAGGTACAATTTTTTAAAGTTTTTTAACCTCAAAAATAAGATTGATTGGTACCATACACTGTGCTTGCCACTTCTCATTCATTGAAAATCATAAAACGAAGTCTAATTTGAGTCTATTTGTAGTTCAAATTCACACACAGTTAATATTGAAAATCATTAATATTTTAAATATCAGCATACTTATCCTACGCAGAATAAAGCATACCTACAAAGAGAATTAAGGATTAACGATGTAGATGATCATTTTAATTAGTTTTGGTACTACAAATTTAATGCCATTTATTATTGTTTTACATCTAGAACAGATATTATTCCCAAGACAACAGAACAAATGGATACAATTCAGCATCTATTTATCTCCTGTACTTCAGGTCTTTTTATCCTTAACTAACTAATGCTCAAATCTAGTACTCCATTTATCACAAAAAAATTCTTGCAATAGAAAAATTATACTCGTAAATTTATTTGCACGTCATTTTTATACTTTCATTAGATAAGTAGTAGATGTCCGTTACATACCAACTTGTTTTTGTTTTTGTAACGCTCCCTAAATTTTATGTTTATGATGTAAGAAAAATATCAGGCCCATATAAGCCCTTAATATTCATATTAAACCGTGCCACAAAGACGATACATTTCCCATTTGAATAACATGGGATTTCGGCACGTTTTACATTTAATGTTTTTTCTCCTGACAAAGTTGATATACAGCAATGAGAGATACATAGGAAATTAAACGCTCTACAAAAAAACATTCTTATGATTTTTCGATAAATTCACTGGTTTAAAAGTTATTCAAGGTTAAAATTGAACTCATAGTAATTTTTCCGATTTTTTGACTTTGACAGCAAAATTATCATTATTTATATAAAAGTAAACTGTTTATTCAGAAAAATAAGTTGGTAAATAACGGATAATGTGTTGAATCGAATACTTTGTTTCACGAATACAAGTTTACTCGATTCTCAGGATTAACTAATCGGCACATCACTACTTGAGGATGAGTGTTCTAACACTCGAAACTACTCCACAAATTTGATATTAAAGGTATAATAAGCGTGAAGAAAGACGCTCTACTAAAACCAATAGGGTTTTATTTATTCTATACCTTTCCGGAATCCATTATTAATTTACCTATTTATCAATATTATTCGTTGAGATATATATTTCGTAATATATGTCAAACATTCTTTTTAATTGGATAAAATAGTTGGAGACGACTGGATTAGTAAATGTACATAAGTATTGGAAATAAGAGAATTCAGTAGAATATTATAATTTTTTCCTTTCTAGCTCTACTGTTTCGGCTACACCTTAGCCATCTTCAAGAGTGAAAAAAATAATTTCGTTTAAAATTAAATTGATACATATATAAATTAAAATTCTAATGGAATAATTTTTCGCTCCTGAAGATGGCCAAGGTGTAGCCGAATATGTAGAGTAAGAAAAGAAAAAATTATATATTTGACTGAATTTCCCCAATAGCTAAATTCTTTGTAATATTTCTTGCAATAAAAAAATATATATTCAATATGCTTAATATGCTAGCTACTTTCGCATTAAAAACAACAGACTTCTTTGATATTTAGTGATATGCAACAGATGCTTCACGAAGATATTCTTCAAATAACAAGTTTTGGGTATTCCACTTCCGTACTATGTAGGTAGTATATAAAAAGTCATTTGACAATTCAAGAAAAAATAAAGCAGCTCATATGCATATGAAATAATGAAATGCGGTAAGAAAACAAGTCACTTTTCTTAACTTTTCATCTGTTGATAGGCAGTAAGGCGGCGACAGACTGTCATAAAGCCATGTCTAGAGCAAACCAAAACTAAAAGTGCATGTGCACAGTGCAATAATGCAATAAGATATGAAGCACAGAAAGTGAAATAGTTTTAAAATGCCGCTTGCTCAGTCTTATTTTCAGTGATGCATTGGGCAGAGGTGTACTGGCATATTCTGTTATCTTCTGTCCAAAATTGATATCACACTTGAATCTGCTATATTAATAACATATAATCTTATTTATTCCTTGTTCTATGAAACCTTCTAAATTATCTTAAACACACAGAGCTTCTATAAATGTGAAATACAGAGGAACCAATTTTATCTAGATTTCAATTTTTTTTTAAATAGTTCCGTAGATCTCTCTCAAAATCAATACCGAGAACAAGCAGAAAACTTGAAACTGTTAGTTTTTCAAAATATATGCTTTCTCATTCAGTTAATACTTTGTTAACATTTTATAAGAGAAAAGAGATTTTCCTTTAGTGGAATTTAAATTGAAACAGTTAATGAAATTTACAATAACTTTCAGATAGCTAATTGATATTTTCTAATTTTTTTCAGGCCATTATTTGATTAAATTGATTAATTCAAGTTCATTACATTTTCAACCATCACTCTGTAATGACCAATTCAATTTTTCTTAACACTAGCAGAAGAGTTCAAAAAATATTTTTATTTCAGTACGTACTGACAGAAGAGTACAATAGGGAGCCAAACATGACTCTTGATTTCGTGTGACGCCTTACTTGACCAATCAGATTTGTCACCAGTTTATGTGAATTTACTTTTAGTAGCCCTCCTACGTCATATTAGTTATCTATTCGCGTCTATCTATTTGGCGTTGGTGTCGCTTGCATCATATTTGAGTTACGTGTCAAATCACGCGCAAACTCGCGAAGTTCAAAAATATTAGCGGAAATATGCAATGAATGTTGATACTATCAAGTGATCAGTCCTACAATGAACAAATAGTAGTACTTATGACGTCATTCATACTCTGTTTCATGTATAATTTGACCAATTCATATGTACTAGTGCCCGCCTAGTGGTCAAAGTTCGACCGTAATTGATAATATTGCTCAGTTTGAACATTATTGAATTTAAATTTGCATCCCCGAAGGTTCCAGATAAAATTAACTTGATATTCGGCGCTCTATCTGAATCTAAAGTAAAAAATAGTGGTTCTCATACGATATTTTAGAGTGATTTTCTTCCTGTTCCCTGAAGGAGGAGAAAATCGTTGGATTTTTACCTGAGACAATTTTTTATTTGGTGCATATTTCTCGATATAATCCAGCAAAAAATAATATCGTTTTCAGCGGTAAAATGGAACACCATGTGAATAATTTTAACTTTCTGCATTCCATCTCCATATGAACTTCAAGTACGTCAAATCTCACATTCCCTCGTGAGCGCGTTACAAAGTTTTCTCTTCACGTAAAATCAAAATGGAACATCTTGTATATAATTCTAGCTTTCTGCTCTCTTTCTCTATATAGACTTCAAGTATGTCATATCTCACATTCATACGTGCGCGCAGTGCAAAGTTTGCTTTTCACGTAAAATAAAAATGGGACACCTGTATATAATTCTAGCTTTCTGCACTCCTTTTCCATATAAACTTTAAGTATGTCAAATCTCACATTTCTTTGTGCGCGCGTTACAAAGTTTTTTTTTCACGTGAACCTAAAATGGGACACCTTATATATAATTTTAGCTTCCTGCACTCCTTCTTCATATAAACTTCAAGTATGCTAAATCTCACATCCCTTTGTGATGCTTAACAAGGGGTACAAAATTTTATTTTCATCTATTAATATATAGATTAAATGGGACAGCGTGTATATAATTTTAGATTTCTGCACACCTCCTCCATATAAACTCCAAGTATTCCAAATCTCACATTTCTTTGTGCATGCAATTTTTTCAAAAAGAAGTACAAAGTTTTCTCTTCACGTATTAATATATAAGTTAAATGGGACACCTGTATTTAGTTCTTGCTTTTTGCACATCTTCTCCATATAAACTTTGAGTATGCCGAATTCCACATTCCGTTGTGCATGCAATATGCTTAAACAGAGGATGGAAAGTTCCTTCACGTATTAATATATAGATTATCAATAATAAATTTTTGTGGAAATCTGTTGCATATTGGCATAAAAATATGGCTGGAAGATTTGTTCGGTGAGTACGGTCCTGTGTCGCAATTGGCGGTGTGTTATATGAGTACGAGATCCTGCCTCCCATAGGCCTGACCATATTCGTGCAATGCCATGACAAATAAATTATGAGTTCAACTCATATTGTTTTATAGTAAAAATTGCGCTAAATTTATTATACACATTTTTTATTACGTTATTAATTATTTCATCACACAGTAGGCAAAATAAATCTACTCGCATCAACATCCAAATTGAAACATTGTTTGATGTATAGAGCTACTTAAAAATATTGGGTAGCATCCTTTTTTTTCCTTTTTTTGACTTGGAAGAGAAGACGTGAGTTCAGGCAATACATTTATAAGATTATAGATCACACATTGCAGCAGTAAACACAGATTAAAATAATTAATTTTTATAATTACTGTATAAATCAAATGTATACTGACAGCCGAAAATAAATTGAGCATACAAGAGGAAATATTTCACTTGATCTTTTTTCAGTACACTTAATCAAAATAGGCACTAAATATGCAAATAAACCAATAAATAATATCTGGATTCCTCAATTATTGCATTTGGAATCAGATATTGGTTCTTTTGATAGGTTTCTGTGCCAAGTAAAGCTTTTGATATAATAAAATTGAATTTTGTTTTAGACATATGTAATTGCTTATCTTTAAGAATTGTATAAGTCTTCTCAGCCCTGTTCTGTAAAATTATATATCTCGATATCACGAAAACAGATTAACATATTTTTATAGTGGACTAATTCCAAAACGCACTCAAGATGGCCCTTTGGTAGGTACGCGGCCCCATAAAATATAATATTTTTTTTTCCAATGTTGTATTAATATGAATAAATAATAGCTGATACGACACTTTTAAATGCATTAAGCTCTCGATAAATGGTAAAAAACCAGCTTAAGATTTGAGCTATTCAGCGGACACTACATAAATTCAGATGCTGCATTTATCCGTGACTACGATTTGAAAGAGCAGTTTTTTTTTTGTAATTAAGTAATTTTTTAATGAACCGTTTCAAATTTAATATTTCCTTGTACTTTCTATTATATGCTTATTGATTTATAGATTTATAATTGTTGTAACCAAATAATATATTTATATAATAATAAATTGGCTGCCATTTTTATAACTGTAATTATTGTAATATTAAAAATACTCTCAATGATCCGTATGATTCCAATATAAGTTTACTGAGTCAAAACTAATAATTATTTACTTAAACTAACAAGGAAATCATTCTAGGTGTCCCTCATCTAGTTGGAGAGCTGATGACGAATTTAGAGAACGTATTTTAGGCAAGTTGAAACAACAAGAAAATAATATTTTATCAATTGGTAAATCTAGAATCTTGCTTCAGGCAGAGGGTTGACGGTTATTTCGCTACTGTGCAACCTATGACATTTGCAAAAAAATGAATCAAAAAAATATGCTTTAGGCAACTTGAAATTTATTTAATCTTTAACTTTAGCATCTATTTAACCCAGAAATTGAAGTCCCAGACTATTTTTTGGGCTTTAAAGTACAACCTGACCCCCCCTAATATATTTAATAATCATATCTCAAAAATATACTTTAGGCATTCTGAAATTTTTATAGCATGTTCATTACATAATTATATATATTATTATATATTTTTTGCATATAATAATACGATAATCAAATTCAAAACTCCATCGTTCAACGGCTAATTGTATTGGATTTATCCAAAAAATTCTAAAAATCTGTCAAATAAAGTGCGCTTTCAACCCAGTCGGTTGCTTTGGAAACAGAAGACCATCATTCTTATGCTACAATATTCCTAAATACTGATTTCCAAGACTACGGCTGACAGTTGTACTTTAAAACCCAAAAAATAGTCTGGGACTTCAATTTCTGGGTTAAATAGATGCTAAAGTTGAAGATTAAATGAATTTCAAGTTGCCTAAAACATATTTTTTTGATTCATTTTTTTGCAAATGTCATAGGTTGCACTGTAGCGAAATAACCGCCAACCCTCTGCCAGACGCAAGATTCTAGATTCACCAATTAATAAAATATTATTTTCTTTTCGTTTCAACTTGTCTAAAATACGTTCCCTAAATTCGTCGTCAACTCTTGGACTAATCGATTTTGTTTTACATCTAAACAATGTGTAAACCAAGCTTTCAAGCTTATCAGTTCTACCATTAAACGAACGTGTGTTAGTTAAGTATGGTAATCTAAATTTGATTTTGTGTGAATTCATGCTGGCAGTACTGTGCGCAACATCTCTTATTGACCTATTTGTTAGATTATTTGTTAAATTCAAATGTTCTGTACTCTGTGCTTTCTTCCTGTATGATTCATATTTGTCAAAATATGGCAAAAAAGCATTTTATCATTCAGACATTTTTATGAATTTTTGGCAAGCCTCATTACAAAATACTTGGCCTCATATGATGGTTATGAATAAAATGCTAAGTAGGTGAATTAAATAAAAATAAGTTATTCAAAATCCAGTTTTCATGAGATTTTATTATGTACAAGGGTTTGTCTAGTAAAAAGTCGCGGGTTCCAACCTCGCAGTCGGAACGTTCTTCTCACAACAGCATCCATAATTTGTGTTCAGATCGCGGGTAAAAATATATTAATCAATTGAGATCTACATTTATCAAAATTGGATGTCATGATCAATAAATTTATCATTTTTTCTTAATTAATATTTATTACTCTCGTGCGAAAAAACATTATTCTCTTTTTGACAAAAAGATGTATCTTATGCTTAAAGATAAATGCTTTTATCTTAACAATAAATAAATTTCAGTGTTAATGCCTCTAAATTTTTTATTTTTGTTGAAAATTCTGCGTAGTTTGATTGATATCTGCTAATAAATAGTGGTATCAAAATTTTGAAAAGAGATCATTAATTCTCTCGCAAATGAAACGAAACTTGATACCAGTAAGAAATATATAAATGGCATTTTTCTTGCAGTTAATGGCCTGTATCGTACGAAAAAACGTATGCCTTCAATATTACCAAAGTTCATAAACAACGACACAATATAAGTTCATTGCTGGTAAGATTGTAATAAATATGACCATTGTCTTATTTTTATTCTACCCAAAAAACGCAAGTGATCGCCCGGTACAAAAATTCATGCAGTACTGACATTGGCGTACCAAAATATTCAAAGGGAGGATCAATTGGGGTTTTCTGAAATGTATGTCTGTCCATCGAATCTGCTTTTGGGTTATTTCTATTACTGTCAGACCCTATCATGCGCGACTTCCCGCTCACTATGTATATTAAAAATATTCGGCATTTTTTTCAAAAGAGAAGAGAAAGTATTTACTTTTACGCTCATTGGGGTGCCTATATTGAGCTAGTGGCACCAGCGCCAGGCGTAGTGCCTTTATAAGTCTTGAAAGTCTACCCCTCTCACGAACGCCACTGCAATAAAAATTGTGTGCAAGAACTACATAAGATATCTCTGTAGTTTCATACAAAAATTCTTTTATTTGTCTCTGTGTTCAGTTGCATCCGCAAAAACGAGTTTTCGATTAGGAAGGTCTATGCCCTTCAGAATTATTCTTGAATATACTGTTCGATACACAATATCGAATTTTAAAAATAGAATTTACAAGCGACATATTAATGAAGATCTGTCAGGAGATAATTAAATCTTTCTTCCTGATAATCAAATCTTTTATCGGCCCTTAGAGGTTGAAAAGATTTTCTGAAAATAAAATGCATTCTATTCGTAGTTTTAATTAGTACTTAAAAGCATCTTTTATTGTACGGTTTACTATTTTATAATTATTATTCTGGGGTGGCTCAATAGATCTATAGTTATTTATGTAATAAATGCGGCAAATGAGTTATTCTGGAACAAATGCAGGATCACATTGAAAAACAATTTTCAAAATTATATCAAATTTTTGACAGTTCGTGTCAAATTTTACTCGTTATTCAGAACTTTATAACTAATTATTTGGGCGACTGTGTGTTGTATATTCACAAATTCTAACACTAGTGGGAGAATTAAGTTCAAGGAGATTGCCAAAAAATTTTTTTCTATACGTTTAGATGATTTTATTGTGTTATTTTTAATGTATCTCGAAGTGTCAATACGTCTTATAGTTTTAGTACCTAATTTTTGACAGAGAACAACAAAAATCGTACATTTCCAAAATTCATTGAACGAAACAATTCAAAATATGTTCTTTCGAAACACCTAAATAATTAATATCGACGATAATGACAGTAGGTAAATCTTTATCTGAGGCCCCTTTTCCGGTGGGGACCCTAAGCAATTGCGGGGCGTCCGAATTCCTCCATTTTCACCTGTTTTAATCCTCGACCGTAAAGTTGGAACGATAATCCCATAGTCGAATTCCTCCACTTTCACCTTTGCAGCTGTCAGCAGGGTTAGCAGTAGATCTCAAACAAAAAAATATAAGGGACAAATTCAAGACTTCTTTTGACCCAACAGGATATGTTTAGCGCACGCTAGATTCTACACGTCGAGCCTGGTCAAAGCGGGCGAATCCTGCCTGTTTGTTTCAGTGCGAAGCACCTCCGGTTGAAAACAAAACCACTGTTTCAAGTTACGCGAGATTTCACACATCGAGTTCGGTCAGAGCGGGTGAAATGTTTTGGTGCGAAGCACCGTCGGTTGAAAACTAAACCACTATTTTAGTGCCACTGATAAAGCTTCATTTTACTAGTGAGCTTGGAGTATTGTTATCTAAGGCTTCGTGGAGGAGCTCGGATGCGTCTGTAATCTCTTGAAAGAGATGTTGTGGAGGAATTCGGATATGGCATTATAGCTACCTGAGGCTTCGTGGAGGAATTCGGATGCGTCTAGCAATTGCTTTGATAGCTGATGTGTTAATATGAGCCTGATCCTGGATGAAATAATTATTTATACCATTATATTAATTTTGGATGTTTCGGATCCGGTCTTCGACGTCAACCATCGGCTGTTATATATACGTACGTATATAAAATAATCATCAGTTCATCAGCAACGAGATAAAGGGACGTGTTCTAAGGAAGGTTTGTAGCTATTTCAGCAGAATCCATAGGACTCCAGGCGTCGTTTATTCACTGTGGACAAAACATGAATACATCACCACACGCCTAAGATCAAAGAATAGTTCATACAGTGGGTTGCCAGCAGAGAATCTGCACAAAGAAAAGTAAAGACCGCTCCTTCAGCTAAGGAGATCTTGACGATTTGCTTTTTGGATTTGCAAGAAATAATTCTCAGTGACAATTTGAAAAAATTCAGAACTATCACAGGATATTTAATGCAAACACATCATCTCATTCTTCTGGAGTTGTAGTCGCGGAATTGATGGAGTTATTAGATAGATTCTGCTCTGTTCTTCAGGTTTACAGCTATTTTAGCGGAATCCACAGGACTTCAGACGTTGTTTTGTCACTGTGGATGAACATGGATACATCACTACACGCCTGAGATCAAAGAATAGTTCATACAATAGATTTCGAGCGGAGAGTCTACACTAAGAAAAGTAAAGACCGCTCCTTCAGCTAAGGAAGTCATGACGATTGTCTTTTTGGATTCACAAGGAATAATCCGCATTGACTATTTGAAAAAGAGTAGAACCATCGAAGGATATAAAATGAAAACCAAGTTGCAAGGAATATGTCCACAAATAGCCAACAGAAAATTGTCTCCCATCATAACATACCATCTCATTCTTCTGGAGTTGTAATCACGCAGTTGTTGGAATTATTAAGATAGATTTGGCTCTGTTCTCCAATATGAAACAACGGCTAGCAGAAAATACTGATGGGATTGCGGAAACGAATGCTTATTTTAGATTTAGACCAATACTATTATTTGGATGAAATTATCAAACTGGAACAGCGGTTGGATGAAGAATAGGAACCTAAAAGAAGACTACGTAGGATAATGGAAATGATTTATCTCGTAACAAAATTGCAAGGATTTTTCAAACGATCCACGCGGTTCTAAAAGTTATCTTTAGATGAATTGACCGTAAAATTTCAACAAACAAGCATATTTAACAAATATTGTTTGTCGCAATTGACATGATACTCACTTCTAAGTACCATACATTATTTTATTTGTTTAACAAAAACGGACTCAGTAAATAAGTAAATATGAGCGCGTCGGACGACTAAAGACTATAATTGAACTGTTTGGTTTTCAGTAACAAAAATAACGTTGAATTGTATTATGATTTTATATTTTTATAAAAATAGAATACTACTCATACATGAACAGAGGTGTTGAATTGAGATTAATTTATTACCTCATATTTTAATCGTTTTTTTCTGATCCGGATCTTGATCAGGAGTAAATATATAACTGTCTCTTTCCTGTAAGTTTTTTTGTATATCATTCTTCGCTAATAGCTGTAGACATCACATGTATTGTGTCTTTGAATATACGCCATTAAGAAATTTAGGTGATTAATTCTTTTATATTTGATTGAATCGATTTCACAGCCTGCTAATCATGAGATGGATCATTTTCACTCAAATCAATAGAAGAAATTTTGTTTTTACTAGCAACTGATAAAAAGAATATACAGACTTTGAGTATATAATCTTTCCAAAAATTTGGTCAAATAAATGATAATATAATATTTTTCAGAATACTTTAATCAAATTTTTAAATGATTTAAAGAGTGCTGCTAATCTGAAGTAATTGATAATTTCATTTATATTGATAGCCGGAAGTCGTATCGATTTCGCTGACACTGTACATCACCTATTTATTTATTATAAAGCTATTAAAGTTACACGCCTATCATACCGTTGAAGTCTCCCTAAATCTGCTTTGTTTTACTGATGGGAATCTGAGCTCTAAGGTGAAATCTCTTACATTTCTTAAGTTATTAAGCTAGAATATTCTGATTAAATGCAAAATTTGACTATTTCATAGGTTTCCATTTTTTTCTTTCTGAATTCTATATTAATTTGCTTAAATAATAAGAAACCATAAATATTTGAACCCAATTAGAAACCCAATGGGACGGAAAAAAATGATATACAAAGTCTTAATTAATAACCCTAATGTTAATCTTTTTAACCGCAAGATGGCATACGAATACAAGTAAGCAATCACCAGTAAATAAAGAAAGTAACACGAGATCTTACGTCTTACCTTGAAGAACAAAAAACAGTTACCTACTCCACGCGAAAGGCGTAATTTGGCCCACTTACCAGGCGACGTCATAATGATCAGTGACGTCACAAGTAAAGTGCGCAAGCGCCACTTTGAATAGTAGGCGCGCTCCTCAAGACACCAGCAGGATTTCAGTCTCTTTTGGACGGAGGTGCGCTCAAGAGTTACAAAGAATTGTGAGTGACTTTCTAATACATCTGTGACATGTTTTTTAGTTGACAGTTCTAGTGAATAAATTTGATAGTGGGTGCCCTTTTCGGATTATACATATCACTCCCCTGGTAAGTCAAAATAGAGTGAAAATTTGACATTTAGCGCTCAAAATAAATATAATTTAGATATGACAACAAACAGCGAAAAAGAAGCAAATATCAAACAGACTTCTAGCACTCATTTTCAACACCTAATTTGTCAAATCGGAAATAATTTTTGGACCGATTAACAAATGAATTGTATCGACAATTTAACGTATGTTGCTGAAAACAAATATTATTGAATTGAGACTTAGATTTATATCTGTGTTTACTTGGAGGTGTCGCAACTGGGTTGTGAAATAAATATAAAACTACTAATCTTGTTAAATTAAAGTGATAATCCTTCATAAATTTAATTGATAATTGCTCTTAAGTCTGCAATGAGTTGCGTTAAGTGTCAAAATATACATCTTAAGTCACGATCCACGACTAAGCTATTAATAATAGATAAATTAGTACCTCACTTAAGTATTTAATAATTTGTAAATGCAAATTATTATTATTTATACATAATTTGTACATCATTATTCAATTCATTTCGCGCTTTCGATTTCATATTTTTGGAATTTGCTGCGGACTTTCTCATCGTTTTTCGGGGCTATGAATATTTTATATGTGCGAAATTTCTAAAAAGACGATAATTAATTGAATTTTAATTCTGCACAATTCTTATGACTTTCCAATTCTAGTGAGGAGAATTATGTTTTCAAGCTCCTATGTATTATTTTAAAACTGCCTTAGGTATATCACGGAATTGGTGCCGAAAATCTGATAATCAAAATCGAACAGTAACTAGAACAGTTTGAACAATAAATAATTAATCTAAATTTTTATATTTGCAGTTTTTTTCAGTCAGAAAAGTTTAGTCCTAGCTTCTGGAATTATTTTATTGGTCACGAGCGAAGCGAACTCGACACTCAATCTTTTTTGATTTAGGTATCATTTTGTCCCAAATTCGATTGCATTTGAAAATAACAGGCTCACATCCCTTGCTTATAATATTTTGACATTTGTAACTAGAATATAATTAAGTAATATATTATTAATCGCAACATAAAGTCATAAGAAAATTACATATTCATCCTATTACTACCTACAGCTTTCAATCTGTAGAAAAATATGGAAGAATGTACCCTATAAAAAATTTGAAACATATTTTTTTTTCACAAAAGACTATAGGATGTATCTATTAAAAAAAAGCTCTTCTTATGTCATATGTAATTTTAATATGCACCTTTATAATGCCAAAGAGCCAAAAAAACTAGTATTTCAAAAATAACCTGCTATGCAAAAATTATTGCTTATGGGACATCAGAATTTCATTAAAAAAAAAGATTATGCCAGTGAGTGGACATACGATAGAAGAGAGTTTTCTTACGATTTTCTATATAAATGTATAATGATAAAATCACATTTTTTCTGTCTCTCTCTTCTTTTCACCCCTACTTCCTGAATAAAACTGTTTACTGTACGGTATATAAATGCAGTCTATTTTCTAACACGGCGCATGCGCATATTTCGTATCAGCACATTTATACACGCAGCCTACGAGAGTATAAGTACCTATACGTTACCGCATCTTTGCGCCTGCGCTGATATGACGTCACTTCTGTTCAGTGACGTCGGTTTTTCCTGCTGACTCTTCATTCCGAAGCCCACATTTAGAACTTTTGTTTCAAAAATTTCATGAAACAACATGATAATAATTTTCATTACATTTACAGTGAATTATTGTGAATTATTATTTGCAAGTGGGAGATAAGAATATATAACTTTTAATTAAGATAATTTTAAGATGAAGTAGTAAATTTCAGCAATCAACGCTTGCGCAGGAGATTCATAAGATGTGTGTGAAATACTGTCAAAAGAAAGACAATTTTTTTTTTTCAAATAGATAAATTCATTCGGTGTCGTTGAATATCAGCCTCTCAAAAAATGCATGAACAAGCTCCCATAAAATATTTGGTAGCTCCCAGTGCATAATTCATCACATTAGTACTCAACAAGTACCTAGTATGTGAGAATGACTATTTCAAGAAATACCCATAGAGATTACTAAACATTAATCCAACTGCCCAAACTGTTACTGAATATAACATTGAGAAGTCTGTGGTAGAAAAGTGAACTGTTGGACTACAATTTAACGAAACAAGGCTATATAGGAGTGTTGAGCTGACTTGAGTTTCACTCACATAGTAAGTTTTGTCTGTCTATCAGACTCTGTTGATAGTTTCACCAGCTCTCTCGTCAGTCGAGAAATTTTAATATGATGCTAAATCGTAGCTAAACTGTAGCTAATGTAACCATGGCGAAACAAGCGCAAAATCATAACTTTTATGATAGAAAATTTAGATCAAATCGCTTTCTGAGATATGAACGAATCCAGGTCATACTTTCAAGTATATTTCCTTATTTTTTTTTATATAATTTTTAGTAGGAAATCTTATGGTCAATTTTGTTGAGGTAGATATTAATTGAAAATTTGAGTGCTGAAGACTGAAAAAAATGTCATATCCTTTCTATATAATTTTCAGTTGAATAATACTTGAAAAATCTTTGCTTGATGAGACTAAAATCTGCTGTACAATTTCCAGTAAAATAATACATGAAAAACATTTGCCTACTGAAGCAAAAATTTATTGGTAGTTTTTCTGAAAATAAAAAATATTTTTACATTTTTAACTATAAGATTTTTAGGTAAATAATTCTCTAAGAACCTTTGCCAGCTGTGTCGAGGATTTTCATGATGACTGAATGCTGGAAACAAATGAATATTTTTTTTTTATTAATACTGAGCTGAAAGAATTTGAAATTGTTTTCGTATGATTCCCAGTTAAATAATACTTGCCTGCTGAGTCTAAATTTTTTGAAAATTTGAATGCTGAAAACGAAAGAATTTTTTGGACACCAAGATGCGGAATAGAAACAATTTCCCCGCACTTTTTTTTTCAGTTAAATGATATTCAGAGAACCTTTTTCAGATACTGCTGAGGCTAAAATTTATTGAAAGTTGCAATTTTTAAAATTCCATACGACTCGTACAAATATAAGAAGATTTTTAAATAGAAAAGCTGTTCAGATTTTTTGTATAATTTCCATTTATAAATTACCTAAAGAAGCTTTGCTTGCTGAGGCTGAAATAAGTTGGGAATACAAATGCTGAAAATAGAAGAAATCTTAGTGAAATGAAAAAATTGGGATTAACAAAAATTCCGATCCTTTCTGTAATATTTTCTGTTGAATAAAATATTTGGAGAATCTTTGCCAAATATTACTGAGGTTGAAATTTGTTGAAAGTTTGGATGGTGAAAAGGAATAAATATTTCTTTTGACTAGTACTGAGCTGCGAGGATTTAGAACTAAAATATTTTTTAATCCTTCCCGTATTATTTTCAGTCAAATAATGCTGAAATGTGTTGGAAATCTGAATGAAAAGATGGAAAAGTTTTTTTTGACTGGCGATAAAGAAATTATTATTTTTATATAATTTACGGTCAAACGATATTTCAGGAACCTTTGTCTACTGAGGCAAAAATTTCTTGTATTTTTGAATGCTAAAGACTGAAAATTTATTCTTGATTAACAAATAACATTTTGATAAAAGACTTTGAAGTAATAAATGACTTTCAGATCCTTTTTGGATAATTTTATTTTAAATAATGCTTGAAGAATTTCTGTTTGCTGAGATTCAATGTTGTTAGCAATACTTTTTGGCTAAAAGTTACTTCAATTATTTGGTGTAAAAATTCTCAAATAACAAAAACAAGAACAATGATAAGAACGAATGTGGGCCTTCCGTTAAGTCTAATCATCTATTGAATAATAACTGCAAATCTCTAACCAAATGCTGCTGACCTTTTAATTGAAATATCTCCTTGTTCCAATACACAAAATTAAACTATTTGTGAAATACTTATTTCATTAATTCTTCAAGCTTGAAGCCAATTTTAACATTCTAAACACATCTTATAATATATTTTGACAATATTTATGTGAATATATACAATTATTACGTGATGAACATGATCAAGATTCGAGAATGTGGAAAAGATCCTCCAACATAGATTTCCGAGTAGAAGTCAGAGTACAATGAACAAATATTTTTGTTTTAGCTATATTTACGTCCATCTATAACAAACTTATTTATTCAAAGATCAATCAATGTTTATCAACTTTCAATATTGAAAGGTTGAAATTCTGGGGACAAACATGCTCAGAAAATGCTGAACCGTTATATTATGCTTTGGGATACGGTTTTTTGAAATCTGCTTTGATGTGTTCAGTACTGAAATGAACTAAATCATCTAGAATGATTAATATTAATCGAGTGATCACTGGTCGTACACGAGCCAATATTTTAAATTAGAATTCAAATAATCTGTAAAATAATATGAAATGTGTGATGTTTGATCATTAAAAATAATACTAAAGAACTTTCGAATAACTAATATGGATTATCTTGAGCTGAAACCTCGTGTACACAACAAATAATTGTTCAGAAGACACTGACATTATCAGGAAATGTTTTACTGAGAGTCCATATTTGCTTAAAAAACAAGAAGTTTTCTTTATACCAACAAAAGTCAAGCCACAAAAAAAATATTTACAAACGTTCCCTATTGTCATTTTGAAGTATGGTCTTCAGTAGCAAAACAAACAATCTGTCAAAAATATATTTCTGCCTCAGTTGAGTGATGCTTTAGAATATTTAAGTTATTGCCGTGATGTCTAACGGACAAAATTGCAACTGCATTGATAGTTTTTTTTTTTTAAACATTTCTAATATTTGCCATTCAAATATCTGCAATATGTCTTCAACAATGCTGCTTCAAATTCCAATACAGTCCATGAAAAAAATAGGATAATTATTTGTTAAATATTCTTACAGTTCATATTTTATGTATCAAAATCAAAATGAGGAGCTAGTGCACTACACAGAAATCAAATAAATTATTTCATCACAAACGAAATTCTGACGTCAGTATGTTGAAACGTGAGTGAATATAAGAATACTTTCACTAAGGCTGAGAATTATAAATGTAATTGTGTTCCAGACAAAATGTTCATTTTTCCCATACTTTAAATTTAGTAACGGTCTATTTAATTTGTTTTTAATTCATTTTGACAGCATTACCATAATTTGTGAAGTCGAATAAACACTTCATATTATTCACATTATACTTTTACCACAATTTGCTTCCAATATGAAATAATGAAATCTCATGAAGATCAATTATTGTACAAAATAATCTTGTAAGGAATAATTTTTCCTTAGTGTTTCTTGAATTTCGGTTGGAAGCTCTTCTTTTGATCAAATTGAAAACTTACAGAAGAGGTATGCAAGCACTAGATTTGAAATTCCAGAAAAACTTCGCAAACAAGTAATGGATATAATAAAAAGTAATTAGGATTATAAACTAACTCAAACATCAATTTATTAGGTCTTATCAAAGTATATATTATGTAAACTTGATTAAAATTGAAAAAAAAAACCGCGATCATAAACCATTTCGAATGTCAACTACCGTACTCTTTCACACTATACATATCCTCAAAAAGAAATTTGAACATTGTCTACCAAGCTGCCACCTGCAATACCCGTTTAGTTTGGTGGAGGTAGACAGTAAATTTATGACCACCTCTAAACTTTTAATCCAGCAATAAATATCTAACTTCACGATTAAGATGTCAGTCACGACTTTTATACCGGTGAGTGTAACTTCTACAGCACAGTTACCTCCGTACGAGGTAGAATTTGTATTCGAACCCTTGCCGCGTGGAATACGAATCAATTCTCATATTGTACACGAATAGGTTGTCTCAGAGATGGGAACCGAACCCAAATCAAATCTAAATTCGGTTTGCGCGGTCAAATTGTGGTTCTAGGTGAATTGACATTGTGGGAAGTGGATACATGTGGTCGAAAAAGTAGATGATCTCAAAAATACAATTGTGTTTGAAATTTTTTAGATTTGTGTCTAATAACCCATGTCTAATGACTACTTTTTTAAACATATTAGCAAAGACTATGGTAAAAATATTATTTGTTCAATCCTAGTTTGACTTTTAAGAGAAATAACAAATAAACATAAAGACAATGCTGCACTAGTGATGTCAAGAGCTACTTGCATTTCAAATTATGCCTCAATTTTTTTATTATTTTGGAAGATTGACAAATTCACGAAACATTTCTCATCATTGTTGCTCCTTCAGTTCCATTTACCCTTTGAGATATCCTATCTTGTCTTAAATTGCAGGAAAATCATACATTTTCTTTCTAAGTGCATAATACTCTAATTATTTCAGCGAAGACATCTAATGGAAAAATTGTAATTACTTTGCAATTTTCTATGCAATGATGTTCAATTGAAGAACGAAAAAACATATTTCAAGTTTTTTCTTGAATAAATGATAAAAATTACTTGGAAATCAACGAGACAGTCGCAAATCTTAAGATAAAATATATTTCTAAGAGTTTGTTCACCTCAATAATGTGTATAACAATTTTGAATCATGATTAATCCTTAGGAAACCCCTTCATATTGATTAATTTTGTTCAAGATAAAGCCAAAAGTGTGCATATCTGCCCAAAATTAACAAAACTGGGTTCCATCATTCAGAGAACCTCAGAAAAACCCAATATTATCTCAAGATTTAGTTTGGTCATTAGCACTTTATGACGTCGGGAGTACTTAGATATGACGCATCTCTGGATGCCTGACAAATAAGAATTCTACGGAATAATCTTCAGAAACCACGAATTATCTGCAAAGTCAATGCTCAAGCATAAATTATAATGACTAAGAAACCACACAATTTGTGCGAGACAAATTAAAATGTGAAACTGATGGAAGATGGAGCTTAAGAAGAGAATTTTACCATTCTGTTCCGCTGTTTCGGAAAAATCGCGAAAAAAATCACATTTATCTAACTGGTAATCTGACGGACCAAAAATTAAATTATTCAAATGTGCTATCAAAATTCCAACAAGGTTTGTGGGGCAACAACCAAATAATAGTAGAATGAAAGAATTGATAAATTTTGTATAATTGTAAAGTAAAATCATTGGTTAAGTCACTTACCGGAGCGAGTCGAGCCGAGAAATCAGTTTTATGGCCCCCTGTAAAGAATTTAATGTTTATTAATATTCAGAATCCTAAATGCTACATTAACATAATTGAAATAACCAAGTTTTATCTAATCGAGTCTCACAGTTTGAATATTGAAAATTATTCGTAAATAATGGTGTAATAATGATTCTTTGAATATAAATAAATGCAATAAATTGTAATTTTGTAAAATACGATACAACTCTTTCAGCTAGGACTTCATTTTATTCCAGTAAGTACAGCTAGATAAATAAAGCTGTGCGGGTTACTTAATTCGTCTCATTTGTTGCACAGAAGGTGTATCACTTCATATAGTCTCATTGAGGTTTTGACTGTCGATTTAAAAATAGCATCTTTTCGTTCTTGGTCTCCCGGAATTTTATTATAGAATTTTTTGAAGAAGCCTTTACAAGGGAAAGTCTGGTATTGTTTATTGTTTCTCTTTTGTACGTCTCACTGTGCCTTCCACCCGCACAGTTATATTCGTCAGGCCGTACATTTCGTATTTAAGCTATATCTCAACGAATACAAATATTAAAATAGTGTAAAAATAATAATTGAAACACAGAGGACGAAAAATACGCATTAAAAATTCAAGTTCCTGGTTGAAACGGCACAGATTGATCGCCAAAATATATTCAGGATGACTATTTTTTCTTCCTCTTTTGCACATCTTACCGTGCCTTCCCCCCGGGTAGCTACATTCGTCAGGCTGTACATTTCTTTTTCAAGCTATATCCCAGCTAATACAAATATTAAAATAGTGTAAAAACAATAATTAAAACGCAGAGGGTGAAAAATACGCATTAAAAATTTAAGTTCCTGGTTGCAACGGCAATGATTGATCGCGAAAATAAATTTAGAATAACTATTTTTTCTTTCTCTTTTGCACGTCTCACTGTGCCTTCCACCCGCGTAGCTTCATTCGTCAGGCTGTGCATTTCGTCTTCAGCTATATCCCAGCTAATACAAATATTAGAAGAATGTGAAAGAAATAATTAAAATGCAGAGGGCGAAAAATACGCATTAAAAATTTAAGTTCCTGGTTGCAACGGCACAGGTTGATCGCGAAAATAAATTCAGAATAACGGACGTGTATTCAATGAAGTGTATGTAGGCAGGCCGTTCTCTTGAATAACAATATGATGACGTTATTTGGCAATGGACTATTACTTTTGAGTTCAATTGTGATTAGATTGCATCCTTTGCAACTGCATTTCTCAAATTTCAAACCGCCTTCCTACAATTCTTGCACCTCAAATTCTCTAGTAGTGTCATTTATTTTTATATACTTATGCAGCTTTTCAAGTAAGGAAATTTAATTTAATTTACTCATTATTATATATCTTATTCATTCCAGCTTTGTATTAAACATGATTAAGAAAGAAATACTTATAAAAATAAAGACGTTTACTTACTGCAGCTATTATCGTCCATATTATTATCCTATTAGATCTTTTTCTCATGAAAATTATAAATTTATGGCAATTAAAGTTTTTTGAAGAAGTTCATAACTTTTTCTATTCAAAATCTCTGCAAATGACACTTCGGATAGTAACAAAGATTGTATACTCTTAAGATTTTCGTCTAAGTCATTTGAAGTTCAATTTAAATACTAAATCATTCCAATTTGCGTGCATTGGGCTCACAGAAGTCGGCACGTGGGATTGTGGAGTAATAAACGGAAGAAATGATTGTTAATTAACGTTGAATGAGATGTAGGAATACATATATGACTCTTAAGACCAAGTAAAAGAAAAGATGAGTAGGTAAAATTATAGTTTGGGTCAATATCCCGGCAGGTTACTCGTCAGAGACATTCGTCGCTCCTTGTAAGGAGGTACGATTGACAACAGAAGTTCGCAAAATGTTTGCAATGATAAATTTTATCACTTCCTCAATAATATTACAGAATGTATGAACACAGATTTGACTGAGAGTGTGGACAACATAACTTACAATAGAAGATATATTGCTCAAGAACCACTGATATATAAGTCAATACAATCGATTATATGGTGTGATCAGTCAAGTGTAAGAAACTTCAGGAATTGTTGGAATAATTTTCACTTTTTGATATTGTAAAAAGCAATTGAAAAAATACTGCAAAAAAGTAGATTTGGGTTCTAAAAATGCTAATTTTTAAATTGAATAATTGCTACATCTTCATTAAAAGGATGATAGATGAGCATGAAACTTGGTTTGCAGTTTTAGCAGAACAATAGTGCATAAATCACGATTATTCTCAAAGCGTTGAATAATTGGATATAAAATTTGCTAATATGTCAACGCCAAAAAGAAATATTAGTAATAAGCAATGATTTTAAGTAGATGTTTGCCTTGAATTCCTGCCGAGATGGATTGCATACCATTGTCAGCAATCGTACATGCACAAAAGGCGTAAAAATTTACACCATATTGCAATAAACAAGAGGCCTAATCGTTTCTGAGAGTCTATGCCGTCGCCCCTGTGGCTGTTCGTTGTAGGTGTTTCATTTATTTAACGGGCGTAGGATGACTGCCAGAGATGTTCCAGAGGTGATTGATCGTTCAATGAAAGATTCTCACTAAATGAGACGGGATAAACATCACATCTTCCAATGTAATTACTGCATTTACATAATGATCTTGAGATATAGGTTAAATTGTCTGAACAAATATGTGATGTTACTGATAAAGAATTCAATTATAACTGATATTTACATAATTTCATGCTCTTTTTTCATTTTCTGCAACATATACTCTCAAAGTTATTCATGTAAGAGCTGTAAGAGCTCATCTAATTCAAAAAACAGTTGATTCAAAATGTCTGCTATTATGTTGGTCACCTTACTAGGTCTTGTAGCATTATATATTATAAGTCTTGCATTATTTTTCTAGTCGCGGACCTCTTGAGCTGCCTCTGCCTACCCCTCCAAAAGAAATGGTTTCAAGACGTCGTATCCTTTCGCGTTCTCGAGACGACCTCCATCTCGACGCCACATTCCAACACCCTGAAGACGAAGAGGACGTTTGGTATCAGAAGGACAAGCTCTACAAGGTAAGCTACCAAGTCACCTACCTCTCGGCAAATTTCCAATTATTTTCGCATTAATTCTTTCGCATATTCTCTGGAAATTTTTGTTGATTCATTTCCCTAATACGAAGATTTTTTTTCCAAATTGTGGTCAATGGACCTAAAATATAAGTACGGAGACAAAAGTGGCCTAGATGAGCAATTAAATGATCTTTTTGAGTTTCAATGACTTGTCCAATTATTTTACCATACATCTTTTCAAAAAATTTCGGGCATTCACATATAGAAAAAAGTCCTAATTATAAACTGTTCAAGTACAACTATAGTTTGTGTTCAATTCTGCCTAAATGTTTTTTCTTTAACAATATTGATAAGTTAATAGCACGAAGATATGAATTTATATTTATGGGACAACTTTTGCATTATTTGAACGAGGTTATATATAAAAACTAGATAGATTTAACGGGATCACTAGATCATCAAGTTTCGGCATTAGGTCACTGGATGATCGTTCAAAAGATCCGAAATATTCTCCAGTATTTTTTTTTGTAAATCTTCGAGAACCTTTTTCCGAATTCATGTCTTTTTTGTGAACTTCTATTATAAAGCCAAGATTCTGCCATATATTTGTTGAGGAATTAGACAAATGTTTTCCGGTTGCAATATAAATTGCATCTTACTAAAAGTTGATATACAGTTAATGAATAGTTTAAAGGTTACTAAAAATTTACGTGGTTCATATTACCAACATTTCAAAGCTATGTGCGAAATACTAGATTCAATAAACACATATGAAAACTCCGCAATTAATTTTATGTCTGTTATGCAAGATACCATTTTGTCATAAAGGGTATTGTAGAAAGTTGAGCATCTTGAAGCAACGCATAACAAATCGATTTTACTTTAAGCATTTAACATCCATGTAAAGATAATTTGTTTGCTAATATTTTCTATTAATTTAAAGAGCTGACAGTTCTTTGTTAATCTATTAGAAGCCACTTAATTTTCATGTTATCAGAAAATAATAGCTTGATCGATTCGGTTGGACATCATTTTGCGATATAGTTTCGATTTGAGATAATAAATTTAATCCTGAATAATATGCTGCAAGAAATTATTCAAAACCAACTGATCTTCATAGATTCTGGTTCAATTCTATTCAACTGGAGGTTGATAACCACGATTATGATTGTTTAAAAAATTGTCCTCATTCATCCATCTACTGAGTCAATTACTACAAAATCATATTCATCCCCCCTTAAAATATTATATTTCCAAGTATCGATCCCGGAATTCGCATCATTCACTAAAGCACCGGAAATACTATCAATCGTGCAGAAACGCAAAGGCTTTGTACATTACCACACACACAATACGAAGTATATGTGAACATATAGAGATAAGATATTAAGTACCTATTTGTATAGTGTGTTTGTATTGTAATATCCTTATGGTACGCACCATGCGTGCGTTGATTCCAGATAAGATGCACTAGACGTTTTTGAGTCTTCAATTGAGAAGTTTTGTTGGACATGAAGAATAAGAAACCTAATTGTTTGAAGTTCTGAAGAAATAATTTTTAATAATCATTTGGAAGAAATCTTCTATTTTCTAAAAGTGCTAAATTAATAGTAGTGGTCCATTTTCACAATGTCATTATGAAAATTCATGGTTTAATAGATTTCTCAAATTTATTTGTGTATACCCTGTAATTTTGGCACCTAATGTAGAAATAATTATAGTTATTTGGAAATTGATGTTTTGGTTCTCAGATAATTTGTTTGTATACTTATACTTCTTGTTGGAATATTTTTGGCAATGATATATACACGAAACTTTTACACTTTAAGAATATATTGATTAAAATTAGCAGGCAAACATTAGGATGATATTTTTTCAGCACTTAGAAATATCCATTGCGGGGAATATATTTGTGTTTAGGTAAGAAAATATCAAATCAAACTCTCTAGTCCAATATCTCCGAATCATTATAAAAACTACAAATCTTAATCTAATTTCCAGTTATCAAAATACATTAACTCACAAGCACCCATTGTTTAAAATTCAATTGAATTTGGTATTATTCAAAATATCATATATGCTTGCCCTTGAGGTCTTTCCAAATATCCACAAAAACTATAAATCTATTCAAGCAAATACGAAATAATCAATCAAAAGCAGAAAAAGTCTACAGGATATGGTTTCAGACAATACGATTAATTCCAGTAGAAGATTTGGTTTTCTTGTAGATATTTTTGCAATGTCACCAGATTGTTGGCAACTGGTTCGAGATTTCGATTTTCGAATGGAAACTGAAGGTCGCTGGGATAATTAAACATTCATGAATTGAAATAAGAGCACGATTTCGCCTTGTGATGACTATTTTTACCGCTTTTTATTAGGTTTTTTACTCAGTTAGGTTTTCGAGTGTAGGTGTGACTAGCATTTACAGGGTAGCCAAAAATACCGGTTTTTAATTAATTCTGTTATGTTTATATACTGAAGATAACAACAATACAGTAGCAGACTTTGTATCATTTTATTGCAGCAAAAAAGTCTTTTTCTGTTTTTTTATCAATTAGTTAGGATCTTCATTCTGATTCTTCGTCTATTCATTTAATGGAATGGGCAGTTCATGGGGTATTGAGATATTGTGATCAATCCACGCGTATAAATATTCAATAAATACCTGAAAAGAGTCCACTGAATTCACTTTTTGAAAGAGAGTTAGGATTTTATTATTATTGAACAAGGATGATCTCTTATCTGTTTTTACTTTTCAGGTAGGATTTCTGTCTAGTTGATGGACTTCAGAATTTTCTTAAGATTTATCTTTTTTTAGTCTCAATATGCAGTTTTTTGTTCCTAGAAGACTATGCATGCTAGCAGTGAATGCTTCGCAGCGTCATCCTCTTTTACACAGCTTCTGCATAATGATTTCTGATTCAATTTCATTGTATATAGGTATTTGTTCATTATATGAGTCCTGTTAATCATCTGACGTTCTGTCTACTTATGGGAATAGACTATCTGTTCTTTTCTTGGATGGTTCATCCTGGTTTCTGGCCTGGTGATTCTGTCCAATAGATCGTGTGCCATTGTCGTAGCAATGTTTTCATTTTCTGTTTGACTGTTCCATTAAAATTCTGCAAGCAGTTTCTATTCTAGTCTAATCAGTAGTAAATCTGGTTCCTCTATTCCGCCAGGTACCCACATTAGTTTTGTTCTCCAGAATATTTAACCTGGGACTAATCCAGACATAACTTCAGAGTACTCTAAAGCCTTTAAAGCAGCTTGGTGGTTACAATTACTGACATTTTCCCATTGTTATAGATTTTCTTCTGAAGTAGCTGCACGCTAATCAAACTCATTGTTTACTGTACTATTTATTTGCTCTAAATCAACTGTGAATTAGGATAACACAAATTTAAAAATTCAAATTGCATTTCGTTTCCTAACATGATCTTTTAATTGCGAAAAAATTATTTGATATAGTGCTTGATCACGTGATAGTTTCAAATTGCAAACATGAAATTACTGTTATTTATTTCAATATCTAAGTAATATTACTGCTGAAAATATACTGCCTTTCATTTGTGGGCGCGTAAAAGTGAAACTAAAATGTATTTGACAATCAGCTTTCTCAATGTCATAAATACTATTCTAATGTTTTTGTTAACTTTTATAAGAGCTGAATAATATAAAATATAGTTAGCTGCATTACAACAACACAATATTGTTTTCTTTTGACGATTATTGTGAAAGTTTCATTATTTATCGAAATTATTCTGTGATTAATATATATTACCACGAGGTGGTATGATTAGAAAATGGTAATTATCAAGAATACATGATATGCAATAAGAAATTGATAGATTTTTTGTTGCATCAGAAGTTTCCAAATACTCTAGAAAATCTATGGTTAACAGAAGTTGCAGTGCTCTATAATCACGGTCCAAAGGTCCAAACATCACTCCTAATCTTCCAAATGAGAAAAATGATTTTGAAAAGTAGAAATGTCTTGTTAATGACAAATAGGTGCATACCTTTCCATCCAAATATAATGATATTCTTATTCACTCAAATAATAACTCGTTATTTTCCATGAAGTATCAGAATCGATTACAGTTTGGAGCAAAAATATACTCCTGTAAATTTGGAATTAGTATTCTTGCTCTTTCTTCTGGTCAATTATGGCTTCCAGTTGATAATTGATGTATAATTTTTCAACAAAATTTATTTCAATGATTTTCTGATTGTACAAGTTTTCTTCTGTGTTTATGATCCTATACGAAATTGAAATGATATTCTTTCAAAACTACTTCAATGAATGAATAACTAATATGAATTTTGCCTTAACAATGTCCTAAATCTGCAGTCCTTTTCGTTGCCAGAAAATGTTGCTCTACACCTGCGTGACACTTGGATAAGCACACAAACATCAGATGGTGTTTTGTGTCTTCCACATTGGACTGACGGATACATATGCAAGCCATAGCAACTTTGCCTGTCGGTCTATCGAATGTTTAAGTGAAGACACTTTCTCCTTTGCTAGTCAGATGCTCGAATCTAAGGCCCTGACCTCTATACGACTGATGTGAGACGAGACGAAATTTCAAACGTTGCGGTTTTATACAAAGATGTGGGATCAAATTAAACCTCAAGTCTACGGAATATATCAAACATAGTTGAATTCCTTATAATTGGGTGGGATTGTATAAAAAATTGTTATTTATACTGAAAAAATTCCAAGGAATGCATGGAACATTGAATTCAAAGAATTAAGAGATTATTTGTCGGATTTGGAACTTTTTAGAAAATAATTTCCAGTTGATAAGATTGGCTCTTAATCAAGTAATTTTGGATCCTAACTAGAATGCTGAAAACCAAACAACAAAATTATAATAATTGTTTTAGAAACGAAGTGTGTGAAAGCAAAATTAAACTCCATTATATGGAAAGTTTATGTTTTTAGTTAAAATTATTTGTAATATGCCTACCTCAACAAATAAGAACGATTAAAGAATCTGTGAAAAAAGAACAGCTCTCAAAATAAGGTCTTATATACGTATATTGTTGTGTAAAATCCTTTCTATGATTGCGTTTATGTTCCGATAAGATTAGATTTAATGTAAAGTTTGTTGTTTAACATCAGGATTACTGTCCCACTTAAAATTACGTAGATTATTTATACCAAATGTGAATAGATTCTTACATTCAATTTGTGCAGGAAAAGATAAATAATCTGTGGTTTGAAAAGCTATGCGTATGTGTAAAGATATCTAGGAAAATAGTTAGAAAGTATCCTGTTCTCACTTATAATTTGTGTCTGCTGTTTATGTCTCATTACACGAAAATTGAATTACTTTCTTGTAATCTTTCACTGCACATATGTGTTTGGAGAAGATTTATTTCCTCATCTCAGTTATTTGCCTCAGTAAATAAATACAATTAGAAAATGATGTTCTAGAATGACCTTAATTCACGATTTGGTGAGTTGGAATGACAACTATATTCTCATTGACTGATTTTTCATGTTTTTTAATATTTTTGACTAGATATATATTGAGAAATTTTAAGAATATGAATAAGGATGGATTTTTCCACTAAAAACGAATTACCTAAGTAGATCCTGGAAAAAAATTCATGATAAACGAGTACACATTTTGAGTAATGTAGTTTGTACTTGAAGTGAAGTTATCTCTATCAGATGACTATAGAATATCTTATAACTTATATAAGCAGCTTTGAGAATGCAAGAAAAATAAAATCTAATATTAATTGTGAATAAACTTTACTTTTTGCTGTGATGTTTAAAAATTTAATTAACCTTTAGATAGGATATTGTATTTCTAAAACATCCGTGTATAAAAATTCATGACCAGTTTGACTTCAGCTTATTTTAATAATCCTGTTTTTTTTTTTTAATCACAGAAAAAATTAATCCGAAAGATGGTGTTATTTTTATGACATAACTTGTCAAATATATACCAGTCCAAATAATCAGTGATTAAGTGGTCTATTTCAACCGATAAACAAAAAATATTTTATTTGCAAAGCTGTAGAATTAAATTTGGCCTTCAAATAATGAAAATTTCTATCAACAATATGAATCTTATGCATATTGGTTTTTTCTTAGATGTTCAATGTCAGTTCGCAGTTGGTGTTTCACATTAGTACAATTTCACTAAAATCAACTGACAACCAATTAACACCTAGTAATTATGACAAAAGATTTTTTGTTGAAGTGTTAGATCGTCCTACGTAATACATAATTGCAACTATTGATGGCTAATTTTATATCTTTGGAACATTTAAAACTGTTGTTGTTTTTTATAGCCAGTGTCGTCATCTGAATTTAATTATGGAAAATTAAAAACAGTTTGCTAATTTTACTTTCAACATTCATCTAAACCCACACAAATTATGATTTAATGCAAATTGAGGATAGGTTCCAAAGAAATCTATTTGGCACTCAGTGATCCTAAAACTTTCGTGGAAACAGCTGTCAAATTTGATTTAGGTATCGAAAGTGTTGACAAGAAAAATGATTGAAAACCAGTTGAGGATCGAATGGCAAATAGTAAAGGAACGCAGCTTTGTACTTGACATTTGCAATGTCCATGACTAGAGTCGAACAACCAAGCCTGATAGGATAGACAACTTTCATTTGCGTAAAACTATAAACACAATTCATGATTCCAAAGTATAAAAATAGCTTCTCTTATTCGGATAGTAGGATCTTCTTCATCATAAATCAAAGCTATGGAAAAATTTCGATGGAAATAATTTGCGTTTTCCATAGATGTCTACCCAGCTTTTTATTCTGGTTTATTCGAAATGTTTTATTATCTATACTTACGTGGGTAAGCTATAAAACCCAGTGTCGCACAAGAATAGCTTCTTTATAGCACCATGGATAACAAATAGGATGGCAGCATGGAGCATTTAGACCTCCTTCAAATATTCGCTGTCGCGAATGGGATATTATATTGCTGATTATTTATTTTCAATATACGGTACTAAAAATGACTAAAAAAATTTATGGAGAACTAAAGGCAGGCGTGGAGGTATCAAATCACATTAATGTTTGTTATAATCTCAACAATGAAAGCATTTAGAATAACAAAAGAAACAGCAGTGATTAATAACAGCAGACAATGTAGCAAAATATTATACATTTAAAATATTTCTTTGTGACAAAACCCTAGTCTCAGACCGAATTCATCAATGAACATGTTCTACGTGATAAATATTCAGATATAAATCTATTTTAATTTTATGGAATATGGAAGATGTATAAAAATGCCTCTTCAAAAAGCTAAATCAATCTGTGGAAGGTTACTTTCGACATCTGTCAGGCAAAACTGAATTTATAAATCTGCCTGTAGACATGTTAAAAATATAACTTTCTGCTTCTTACAGCCTACTATAAAAATAACTGACCATGTATGTGGAGATCGTAGATAATTTCGTTACGATTGAGTAAATAGTTAAACATTACGTTATGCACATAAAGCTCATGAATTTGCATTTTGTGTGACATTATTCATTCATTCCTTTCATGTATAAAACGATGTGAATATAAAAATAATCAACCAGAACGCTTTTTTGGAATAATTCAAAATATCGTAAATATTAAAATTTATTTGTTTGTTCCACAAAATCCAAGAGTCAGTTTTAGGGGGAGCAACTGTAGACATTCGTCCTCAAGAGAATGTGTCTGTTTCAGCGGAAGAAATCATTTCGACTCCTACTTATTAATTTATTAAGCTTCATAGAAGTTCCCAAAAGGAACAAAGGCTGTTTGGAATGCACAATGGGTAAAACACAGGTGCAACAAATTTCTCAAGTATTAAAACATTATGATTTGCATTTGAAATGAGTAGAAGCGTGAAGTATTAGAATAAGCTATTGTAAGTAAATGCATTTCACACTTCGGAGCTAGTCTAAAGGAAGCAACAAAAAGAAAGCCTTTCTCCTGTCACGAATCACTGACGAACCAAACCATACACAAAAATTTCCTCAACAAAATCACCGGAATTTCGTTGATAATCATGTCGAATACAAGATTTTCGCTTTCTACGGCCAAAGATGAAATGTCAATTCTTACAAACAATAAGGGTCACCAGAAGACGACTTTTACCAAAAAAATTCTGAGAATTTTAGTTTTCGTTATTCTTGACATTAGAGTTTCTCTTCTTACAGTTAGTTATTTATAGCTACAAATAATAATGTTATTTGACACGGGTATGGGCTTCAAAACAATTTTGGGCATTTTGCATAAATCATATTTAATTGTCTACTTGGATGTTGTGGAGGTTTGTCTTCACAACATAATTTTTTACCTCACAGTCATCATAGCTAATAACTAAAGTCATCATAAAATATCTTGAAGTAATCTCCACAAATTACAATGACCATTTAACTTAAAATAATGCTTTTGAAGTGCCATTGTTATAATTGAATTCAACACTAATTGTGAGATTTAATGTATGAGGTTATATGAATCAAACTGTTGTAGATTAAATCTATTGATCAAATCATCTAGCATTAGAGCAACGAATACTTTGGACTATCGTAAAAGGAATAATGATATGCCTAACTGGAATAGGCAACTTATTAATAAAGCTAATGAAATAGTAGCCAGTTTCTCAAGAGTCTAGTATTTATAAAATTTCGAGCGGAAAATAATCCATCAAGAAAATCATAAACCTGTAATCAAAATGAAAGTGAAAGTACTCCAGAGTAAAAAATCTTTCAAAAGTCGTGCAGTGAAGATCACTTAACGGTAATACAAAAAACCGAATAATTATTTAACTACAGAAATTAGGTAAATATTCTTCCAAGAATTATCCATTGCCAGATTCTGAAAATGTTCTGTGGAAGTATAAACAGCTAAGGCAGTATTCCGTGAGTATTGCTATCCTATGTTGACGGCGGAAATTACGGAATCTCGAACATTCGATCGTGGCAAGGACGTTTAGCTAACGGACGGAGTGCTTCAGGCTATGCAATAACATTTCTTGTATAGCAACTCTATTTCTTGCACACTTTTAACTGTACTTAGAGTAAAATTTGCAATTTGTTTTCTTGATGATTGTGGCCCGTTTTCTGTAGGATTTTTACTGGTTCTGTTTTTGGAATGTACTTATTATGATTAGGAATAATTACTGGGAAAGTTATAATTTCTGCTCTAGTTGCTACCTGACATAATTAGATTCACATACTTCGTCTAGCTGTTTGTTCACTTTCCGTCAGCTGCTCGAATTCTACTTTGACTAAAGAGAAAAAAAACTACGCAATGACGTATGGAAGTATCTTTGTCAGTATAGAGGAAAAATTAATGAACAGAAAAATATTTTTCAGTGTTTTGGAGCATCAGTGGATTGAAAAATGTTCGAAATACTCAATGAGTCATTATGTAGTCCCAGTGTCACATTTTTCTTTCCTCATTTGCAATTATAATTTTGATAAACTATTCGATCATACCCCGATATCTCAAAGTCACCAAATGCTCCACAAGGAGATCCAGTACCCACGCCTTTTCTCCATAGTACAACTCATTGCAACTTAGAGTAAATTAACGCTGAGACAACGTGACCTAGTGCCGGTAACAAAATCAAACACGCCCCTAGCACATAATGCTAACAGAATCACGTGCCCGAGCTCAGATCAGTTACTTGGATTTTCACAAAGAAACAAGATTCTTGCCGTAATGTAAGATGTGATTATTCAGCTATTTGCTATTGAAATGGTTTTCTTTGCATTTACACTTAGTACAAGGACGAGGAAAAGGAACAAAAATGAATTGTGTTTATTGATATTGTCATTATGCATTGTTGGCTTAGAACAATTTTGTCATCTGAATGTCGTAGGGAACAATTCCTATTCTGTAACTATCATTGGTATAGTTTGGACAGACTTCATACCTAATAACCGTTAATAGTTAACTACAGTCACACAATAGCCAAAACCACAAGCCTGAGGTGCACCAGGATCGTAACAAAAAATTTGAGTTAGAATTTTATATTTTTCATGTCTTCAATATGTAGACTATGTTTTTAATAAAATGTTGAATTATCAGATTTCCATAATCTTTGTTTATAAGGGCGATTTCCTCAAGAAGCCTACAAACCACATGTCTTTTTTTTTGAATATATTCATTCGGACATCCTTATCCTTAGGAATAATATCGCACACATCCGAATCACTGAAAGTTATAATTAGTGATTGCACGTCTTTGAAAAGTGATACAAATTTATCTTCTATTTTTATCACGTTTCGAATGCAGTAATTCCATTATCGCTGTCCAATACTTTCAATTTTTTGTCTGATTCAACGACACTCGAGTTTAGTTGCGGCGAAATATTTTTTTTCTAATATTGTTTTTTAATTCGCTCTAAATTAGCTCAATAGGATTGAATATACAATAATAAGGCGAACATTTACCTCCATCATCAACATATCCTTTCTTAACAACATCATGTGTGTCATCCATGTCTTATCTAAATATACAAAATTAGCTTCAAGAGAATGAGTAATTTCTCCCAGAATTCTTATTATAAAAGATCAAGGCATTAAAATTTTTAATGCAACCCTGGTAATAAGCTTTGTAAAACTTTTGAGCTACCAATGGAACACTGGGGGTAAAATATATATATAAATATGGTTCATACTGAAATGCTTAACTTTTTTATCTGTAGGCTAATTTTTTAGGATTGCGGTTTCGGGCTTTGTGTGACTGCAATATACCTTTAAAGATTATTGGGTACATGAAGTCTATCCAAACTATAATCATGACAACAACGCTAGTAATCTATCCATTCAAATTCAAAGATATAGTAATATTATCAATGAAGGGTGCCAGCCCCAAAATGGATGGAATTTTAGGTAAGCCCCTACTAGACATGGGGATAATGAAAAAAAAAAGAACAAATGGGGAGCCAGGCTCGTATGAACTTGAAATCACTCAAATTGGGGTGGAATCCAGTTCATAAAAAAGTGTTCATAAGTAATAATGATTTTAGGCTAGCTCCTTACATTCGTGCTTTCAGATAACATCCCTGAATATTACCGAATTAAGCTGCGCGCGTCTATGGGACAGATCTTGAGCCCGAAGCAGCCGAGAAGGCACATGAGTGATTTCAAGGTCATACGAGCCTGGCCTCCACAAGTAGAAACTTTTCCCAAAATTTCATCCGTTTTGAAGCTGTGCCTCTCATCGACAACATTACTAAAGATATTAGAATATTGACGAGAAAAAATGCACGAGATAGACTCACGGTTTAGCAGCTTCTACTGTAACAGGATCAAAGTTGAAAATACATTATCTAGTGGCAACATTCATCTATTTTGTTACTATTATTGGAAGCAATTTGATGTTGGTCAACAGTGATTCCCAAAGTGTTCCAGGTGGACCTTCTGGGGTCCACAGGAGAATCGACGGTGGTTTATGTTGGCGGGAAAAAAATTCGGGGCTCACAAGTTATAGGTGGGAGTTCACGAAATGGGAATTGAGTTATATTTTGAAAGTGGTCCATGAGAAAAAAAGTTTGGCTTGTATTTCAACAAATTTTTGTATTTGTTTGCTGATTTAAGCTGTTGTCTGTGGTTCAAAATATTAATTGCATTGACTATAGAGCTAACTATTTTATTTGTTTTTGGTTGTTGCCGTGGTGAAATTTTTGGAGCATGACGCTGATCCATGTTCTTATCTATCAATTCAACTTTAATATTACTAATCCCAATAACTCTTTCGTTGTCAAAATCGTATCGTCTGATGCTACACTAAAGTATTCTTAAATATAGTTTCTAATATGCGTATCGAATTTCATATCCCAAAGATAGCAATCATGGATCGGTAACGCACTGCTTAATTTTCATTCTGTTATTAGAGAAGAGAAATCGGTACGCGTCAATAGAAGAAGATAGCATTAACCAATGTTCCAATCGGTCACAATTTTCTTTCTTTTAGTAATGATACACTTCCTGCTATTATGGCAGCAACAAACAATTGATTTTATTTTAATAAATCCGACAATGAAATGGATATTGAAGTGTTATTTAATATTGTTTACTTTCTTAGAAAGTCCGTTGTAGTTAATTACTGCATTCAAGAGTACCTAATAAAGGCCTTTGTGTGAAAATTCACTCAAATGATAAATATAGCTTTCCGAATTTCTTGTGTATTGTTTGCGTGAAGATCAGTATCTGCTTGAGATCAATGCAACATAATATAATTCAATTGAAAATTATTCAGTTTGGTATTTACTTACTCTGCTTCGGAGTTGCTTACCATCTTTCCAATAAACAATATGACTGCAGCGAGCAATATATTATTGTTTTTATCGAAGACAATCCACAACAATTTGTGGAACGCATTCAAATGCAAATCGAAGCAAGCTTATAATAACGCATCGCTATGCGAACGAATAATTTGTCAAAGGTTAGAATAGCGATGGTCAGTTCATATTTTGCTGGAGATGTTGCTTGACCGAGTACGGAAAACAAAGCGATTGCACATGAATTACAATTACCTTTGTTAATTTATAATTTTGAATTGGTCTTGTTTCTTCTGATAATTCGTCATTCTTGGATCATATATTTTATTAATTGAATTATAATAATAATCCAATATCAGAATAGAATCGGCTTGCTAGATTATGCACCCTGAACAAAAAAAAAGTACATCCTACCTCATCTAGCTTTTGGACAAAAACTGAACTATTATGTTCATTATTAATTACTTGTACTAAGTATAAATATTGTGAAACCGACAAAATTCACCTATCGCGATTTTTATGGAAATATCCGTTTTGAGCATCCCTGAATCCATTTTGACTATTTTCGGCTTGATGTCGGTACCTATGTTCGTGCGTTCGTGCGAAACTCGCAAATCTTAAAACTGGTTGAACGTGTAATGTTGAAATTTTGTATTTAAGACTGGTAGAGGGTCTAGTTATGCACCTTGTATTATGGTTGCAATCGTCTGTACCGAAAGTGCACTTTACTTGAAACTTTTTTCGAATTTTTCTAATAAATTCAGAATGATCAACCGTAGGATGTTGAAATTCAGTATTTGAACTTGATGTTGTATCAGAACGGTTATCTGCAATTTTTGTATGAATCGGCCAAGCCAGAAGTGCACCTTACTTGTAGCTTTTTTTGCATAAATCTAGAATGATCAGCTATAGCATATTGAAATTTAGTGTTTGAACTTATTGTAGCATCAAAATAGTCATCTACTATTTTTGTATCAATCGGCTGAGCCGGAAGTGCAGTTTATATTTATAACAGACATTCAGAATTTGCCGTATAAAACAATCAGTTTAATTGAAATAATAAGGTAGGCAATGATATTATGTTGTCAATTTTTTAATTTTTTTTTTACATTATACATGTCAAAATTTGTGTATATATCAAATGATGTACAAGTAAGTCACGTGATGTTCACGTCAGAAATTTTTATTAAGATATTCGAATGTAGCGTTAAACGATTGAATATCTCAAGTAACATTATAATAGTAACATTGAAATTTTCATTCAGGGTATTTGAATTAGAAATCCAACAGTTTACTATTGGCAGTAGGAGGTACATGTAATACTTAAGCTCTAGCAATAATTTCATATATCTACCTTCGAAACTAACAACGTTAGCACGCTGCACGTTGTGCATGGCTGAAAAAATGATAACATTTACTTAGCAAGGCTACTTTCACAAGGAGTGCTGCAATGCTAAGTCGACACTCTACTGCCATTTTATGCCTCGTGGATATCCAGCATTTGCAGTTTCTGCTTGCAGCCTTGCCTTTCATTGTTAAACATAGAGCACTGAATCATATAAATATAGATTGAAAATTGGATTAACCAGATACTTTTAGTGACATCGAAAAGCATAATGTTGAGGGTATTATAAAGTTGTCAAGTAGAAATGCTGAAATTCCCAGCTTATTTTCTAAAGATTTCAGATTCGAATAAAAATAGTACAAATCTCATTGTTTATTTCAACTATTCACATTTTTTGTGTCTTTAATAATTTTTCCTTGGAAGTATAATGTGTTCCAAATGGATGATAAGCGTATAAGGCTTGTTAATATCACCTAACAGTAAATTCTCAATTTTTTTGTCCGTATAATGTCAACTTCCTAAATTATATTTTGTAGTGTTTCGGTTATAATATAGTGACCTACATTTTCAGTTCATTGTTCTATAGTGAGTTTTTAGCTATTGTCCTTCTAAGGTTCCCATCATTCTTCACGTCAAATGAGATCTTGATGAAATAACTATATTTACGAGTATATAACTTTCGTTTGTTATTCGTTATAAGAGTTTATTTTGTAATTTTAACACTATCATTTACTCAATTCACATTGAAATATGTTATTACCCACATGATACATGGTGGAATGGTTCACCTGGCAACGCAGTTGTCCATGTAATTGCATATATTTCCTTATAATCTTGCGTTGATAGAAATGGCAATGATTTTGGTCCAAAAGTATATAAAACCGTTTTGAATAATGATTAATATTTATTATTCCATTCTTCGCTCGATAAATTCTGCATTTCACATGTATGTCAACCATTTCAGCATGAAACGAAACTTGTTTCTGAATGTGTTTTCAATAGTCTATGTCTAGTTTCTCAACTTTCTTTTTACCAACTGTGTCTTTAAACATTAATAAACATATTTTCAGTGTTTGAACATCATGTGGCATTTTAATCAAGCTGGTAATTACATCTCTGACAATATTAATGATACGATGAGTATTTACAATAAAAACTACAATACATTCATTTCTATTCTGAGATTCGTGTACTGTATAAGAAAATTTGATTCTAATCATCATTGATACTGTTGAAAAACAAAAAAAAATATGAAAAATGATGTTTCTATTATATTAATACCTTAATATTGAAGATCACAAACATCAATGCTTGCTATAATCTTAGCTTTTATGTTATCTAGGCTTGTAATTCCCTCCCCTACTGCAGGGGTCGCTGTGTTTTTTCCCGTTCTTTTAAATTGATATCGACTTGCTACAATATCGCTGAAATATATCTCGTCAGAATATCTAAAAAATTAAGTTACCATTCGATGTAAATATTTGTTAAAAGAAACCTATCTAGTTGATCTTATTTACCTTTTTTCTGATATGCGTTGTGTAACAATTGATACGTATCTATTAATTTTAGTGTTTGTATTGAAAGGTGGTGTTAATGATCCTATTATTATGAAGATAGATCTCCTCTCGTTCGTTTTCTATTACAGTGTTTCGCAAGAGTCAACAAAAATCATCATTCTCATCAATTGAAATTATATTTCAAAACATTGACTGACATTGACATTAAACACTTTAAAAGTAATCTTACCATCACCTGTAGCTAATCTTCACTTTTAAATATAACATTAAGTTTCACAAAATACATTACAACATCTCCAATCCAATCAAAATGTTTATAAGATCCAAAGTCAAATTCTTGTTGCATGAATGGTACAGATACAACATAATAAAGTCTATTTAACACGGAACCAGATCTGGATATGGTTTTTGAACAAAAGCATTCACTTTTACTTCGCAAGCTGGCGTATCGTATTTTGATCTTGCTTGCAGTTTACATGTTGTACTATCTTATGCAATATGTTCATGTTCTTGTACATGATGTTAACATAAAAGTATATAATACACTTTTTGGTAGACAATAGTTAAAGATAATTCTACGAGAAAAGGCCACAGAAAGCAGAAATTACTTATGATAAAACGGAGGGAAGATGTTTGATAAACGAGTGATTCTAAATTAAATCCATTTGATTCAATTACGATTAGAGAGCTTTTTTATGTTGATTTAACATTGTGTTCGGGATTCGAACTGAAAGTCCTAATATACTTCTTTCTTCAAAGCACCTGATTTTCAGGATCACTGTAACTTGAGTTTGAGTAATGACAACTCTTTTTGGTCAACTAAATCATTTTTATTCTAGTATCCACATCAGAGGAGATAATTACTTTCAAATATGGATACAAAATATATTTTGCACGTGGTTAATGTATTGTGATTCATTATATTTTCTGATCGATTACAGTTACGAAATACGAATTAATAGTGACAGCTACATAGTGGGTGGGTATCTATATGAGCAATTTATTTTCAAATAATAGCTTGCACGTGTTCATATTTCATTTATAGTTCTTTATACCCAAACATGAGTAAGTATATATGCCAACTAAAGCAAAAAGAATTCATATCATTTGTTGATAAATCCATGGAATAATCAACGATCGGCCTTCGAAACAATGTTGACTAGTGATAGTATTTTTAGCTATGTTTCATTTTAGATCATGGTGTGTTATTATTTTTTGTCCGGAACATACCTACAGGCAATATCTGACACAATGATCTCCGTTACGATCATTTATTTGAGGTTAAAACTTTTTGTGAATAACAATTCACAATATGATTTTCAGTTTGATACATTCGCGCGATAGTACCTTCAGAAAAGATTATACAATACACTTTCATTTACGACCAGAAGTAATGATTTGAAGCAATCTATTTGAATATAACAGAATCCAGTTATTAAATACATCCATACTTCAAATTATTAGGGTGTCCGTTATTTACCAACTTGTTTTTTTTTTTTTGCTACGTACCCTAAATGTTTAGATTATGAAGTAAAAAAAATATCAGGCCCCTATAATCCCTTAATATTTATATTAAAACGTGCTACAATGACAATACATTTCCCATTTAAATAACATGGAGTTTTGGCACGTCTTACATTTATTTTTTTTTCTCCTAAGCAAGTTGATATAGGTACAGCAATAATAGATACATATTTTTGTAGAAAATTGAGCGCTCTACAAAAAAGCTTTTACATAATTTTCAGATAAATTCGCTGGTTTAAAAGTTATTCAAGGTTAAAGTTGAACTTATGGTAATTTTTTAGATTTTTTTACTTTGACAGCAAAATCATCATTATTTATATGAAAGTAAATTGTTTACTTGAAAAAATATTTGATCTTCGTTGTATTATAGAAAAAGTAAAATTAATTGAAAAGGGATAAAAAAAGATATTGACATAAGGTTCAGATAAATTGAAAATTTTGCATTACATTGCACGAATCTGGTATTAGTTTCACTCAATTCTAGTACGATTACTTTTACTGTCTACATTCTACAAAATTTATGCGGTTTTATAAAATTTTATTCAATGAATTTTTTTTTCAGTACCGTTAATGATTCCTTTAACAATTATTTTTACAAAAAAAAAAATCGCACTGAAGTATAATTTAGTACTTTGACTTGTCGGATCAGCGTGTCGAATGTTTTCAGTTATCATTCAAAATCTCTGTTGTAGAACGTTGTAGATGTTGTTTTGGTCACTAGCAATAATTGAACCTCGAATAACTTTTAAACCAGTAAATTTATCGAAAAATCATAAGAAAGCTTTTTTGTAAAGCGTTCAATTTCCTACAGAATTATTTATCTCTCATTGCTGTATATTAACTTGTTCAGGAAAAAAACGATTAAATATAAAGCATGCCGAAGCCCCATGTAATTTAAATGGAAGATTTATCGTCTTTGTGGTACGGTTTAATATGAATATGAAGAGCTTATATCCTAATCTATATCCACACAATAAGGATACAAAAATTGAGTTTATCTAATGAAGAGGCAAAATCGAAAAAACTTCAAACTCTAAATTTCATAGCACGAAAATGATCATAATTCTGAATCAATTTCGATTAAAATACGGCCTTCCATGGCCAAATCCTTACAGAAACAAGTGAATATTTTGTTCTTGATATATTTTTAGCCATCTAGAAATAATATTTCTTAAATACAACTGTGTTGACAGTGGTACATTATTGCTTAGAGAGTCGAACTAATTATTGTATTAGCCACAATGTGAAAATAAAATTGCCACACACGGTGAAATTATAAGCTTGTGTTCCATAACGCTGAGTATAATGCAAACAACATTTGTGTAAAATCATTTGATATCAAAAGTTGTGAAACATATCTTTAATTCCATATTGCATAGTTCTGACCACTAGAACCAAAGTTGAAGAATTTATTTGCCAATTTTTTATTACATTGTACGGATAAAAAATAAACTATCAATAATAAAACGACAGATCAAAAACTAATAATGACACAATAATAATGCAGATTGATTGATAACTTTGTTTACATGGATGACTAGTTGAAAAGAACGGACTGCCCATGTAGTTTCATTTAATATCAAGATAAAAATAACCTAGATTAAAGGTTGAAATTTACATCGTAAAATGAAGTCAGATGCAGTTCTTTTATTAATGGGAATATTTTCCAAGGAAACTGATTCGTTAATGAAAATAAAAAAAGAAAAATGAATAGTATTTTGAACTGACAATTTCTACGACCTTCTGTAACTGTTTATATTCACGCATAATCATATAGAAATTGTTCTCTGAGATTCTGAAGATAACAGTTTTATTGTTATTAAGTATTTAAATAGGAGACTAAACGCTTTTGGCAGACAAGTATCTTTTAATCATACTACAACAAATTATTACATTTCGTTATGTGTTCGGATAGCAAGCATTATTATTTGTTCATTTATCAATTTACGCTACGTTTACAAGAATATAGGTCCCAATTATATATATACAATACTAGACATACATGTACATCTATATCTTATAATATTTTTTACAACTTGACCTAATAACGCTAATCTATTCTTTCAATACTCAACGGTACAACAAATGTATTATAAATTATTGTTGTATGTATAATCAAATGTTTTTTAAAATCTTTATACTTGTTATGTATTTATCCTATCTTTTTCAATCAGAGAGTTGAAAGAATAATGCTGTATTCATTTCGGAATAGCGTGTCTAACTTTTAATCATTTTTCAGGACCACATCCAGGAGGTTCTGGACAAATGGACCCAGATCGACGACGAAATCTGGGCAAAAGTGATCGTTTTGGAAAGGAACCGACGCGTTGCAAAGGCCTACGCTCGGGCGCCGGTCCTTACCGTCAACGGATCTGACGATGGCTTCGACGGTTTCCGGTAAGTTGCCACTTGCATGACGTAATCACACAAATATTAACAGTTGAATGTCTGAGTAACAATGACCCACTAGTTGTACGTACAAGTAACTGTGGATGGATGTCGAATATGGTATGAGTGTGAAGGGAATGCAGATGTCATTGAGCACAACAAAAGACAACAAAAGAACTTGAATTGTCGTTAGAGTGTTAAGAGCTACTACTCTATGACGAAACCGAGAATTTTATGGTTGTCGATGTGAACAAGAAACATTATAATCTACGAGATTTACCAAATACTCCAGAAATTCAACTCCATTGACCAAAACTCTTTCAGATTTTCGAGTTATAATAACTGACATTTCAAAATAATGCCTTCATAAGTTTAAGTAGAAAGGAACATTTTGATAAAAATCTGCTCCTAATATCGAATTAAATGTCTGTTTAGTGCTTTGTAATAAACTTAAATGTCCAAATTATGTAACTAAATGTGCTCTAGTATTCAGCAGAACTCATAATTGACAATTACTTAACAATATTTTTGAGTATACAAAGTAACAGTAGGTAATAATATTATGCAACGATAATTGAAAATGAAGTATTTTGAAATCCTAGATAGGTCCTAGTGTGGCCCTTAGTGAGTGAAAATTTGTGTATATTAACCAATTTCTTCATACAAAATAACCACTTTCGTTTGCTGAGAAGTAATTATAGTAAGTCAAGTAAACATAAATGTAGATCACATGGTTTAGAAAGGCTCACCTAACAACATGCACAATCGTTTCTAGGGCAAAATATGTTTTAAAAATTGAAACTTGTTGCGAAAGAATATTTACACAGTTGCCTGAGTATTGTTCAGTTGAATTTTGCGTTTAAATATTTCCCAAACTAGGCTTACAATGAGAAACGGTCTGTGAAAGTGTCAGCACGCATGATGACAAAGTATTTTTTTTAGAAAAAATATTGTTCTTTGCAGTGGCAATACGGAAACTATCTCAGAATGGTACTATAAAATAAACAAGATTTTTTTTCTAAGATTAGAAAGTTTTAAGATTGATTATTTTTAATTTTTATTTGAAGCCAAGTAATAAGCAAATTCCAAATTCTAGAACAGCATAGATCCTTGTAATTGCAAATTCGGTAGTTTTGAAACAAAAAAGAAGCAAAGAAAAGGAAAAGATTGTTATGCAACATTCAATCGATTTAGAAAACCATATTTACCTTCTATTTTGATATTTATCTATGAATAAAGTTCAAACAAAATTGAAAACTTGATACATTTACAGTAACAGTCAAGATTGTAACCTATAATTTGGAAGGCAGATTATGATATGCTAGTATTATGGTAACATTTTACACATCTATATCTTATATTTGTTCTACTTTTAAAACGATAGTACAAAATCGTTAGCAATACAAAATTTGGATGGGTGTTATAATATTTCAGCTGAAAGACACCTATAATATCTAAACAATTGCCTATCTACAAAAAATGGTGCTACAAGAAATTTCTCAGTAAAACTTTAGAGAAGATCCTCCAGATTGATACAACATAACAAGTTCATGTGTTTTGTGAATTCGGCAAAAGTTTCAAGAATAAGACTAGGTGTATAACGTCCCATAACTTATTCTGATAAAATCATGTTACGTTGACCAAATATTCGTTTTTAGAGAGATCTCGGTGGATGAGGAGGTCAATACCCGTCAAAAATAGTCATATTTGATCAACATTTACTTTGTTTGTGGAGGTTCAACAATTTATTATAGCTGTAAATTTGTGATTTTATCCCTAGTAAGCTTGTTATTTTCAAGGATCATTCTAAAACCATAATTAAGTTAAATTATGTTTGGGCCACGGACGTATACCCCATCGAGACTTAAAAATAAAATTTTATCTTGCATAAAAAAGGTCTGTGTTCTAAAGCTCGGTGAATTGTTTATTTGTTTTTTGGTTTGTAGTAATCCAGGTGACATCATGTAATTTATTAATTCTGCACTGAGAATAACTATGAGCTGTCAGATGTGTTTACTAACTTTGACTACTGTTCAAATCAACATGGATTTATTGTGAAGCTGTATAGCCTGTGAATTTGCGAAGATTATTGATGATTCTACTACTAGAAGTCATAAATATAGTAGAGGTGAATGTCATTTTCGATGTATTGTTAGAAAAGTGTGACTCATTTAATATGAAGGATGGTGAATTTTGAGAATTCAATTAGCCAAATTTTTAAATTATTGTATCACAGACAGTTCATGACCATACATCTGAGGTCAAAAAGTCTTCTAAATCTAATCTAACTTCATTGAATAATGAACCAACTATTCATTTTCTATAAAAGATTAGATTTGCTGGAAGTAAACACATATGATCAGAGCCCTCTATCGACCAATTGCCTCATGGGTAATGTCAAGTAAATTCAACCCAACTTTTGAAAGTTTTATAATTTCAGTAAAAATGGTATTTTTCTCAATAATATCTATATTCATGCTTAGATATATGAATTATGCATTAATTTTTTTGTGACATATAAGCAACAGATTGTGACTCAAGTTTCAATTTTTTTTTTTGGATATTATATAATTTGAGTTTAGGTATTAAATTATCATTTGTATCGCCACAAAAATAATAAAATTGCCTCAGGAAAGCATCTTTTCCGAAAGATTATCTCATTCTAGAACTTTTTTGCATAACAAGAAACTTTATAACTGGTCTTTTAAAAACATGTTTATATCCTTGTAACTTCAATTGAATAAATGAAACAAACATAATTTGCAAATCTGGTAGATCAATTAGAACATTATTACGCATGATTGACCTATAAAAATTATTACTAATGATTAATATTGTAGAAAATAGCTAATTAATTAATGAGTTTGTCGATCTCGTTCACTTACTTGTAGATGTGCACCATTTTTGTGAAGCAATATCCAATCAAGGACATTATTAAACACTCCAATTTTTTGACTCCACTAATTAAATTAATATGGAACAAAGATTCTGAGAAAATTATATTAATATAATCTTTAGATAAATAAAAAAATGATTAATTTCAAATTGTTTCTCATCTATGCAACTAGATAAATTGGTTCTATTTAAAATTCTATCAAACAATGTAAGTGTTTGGAATAAAATTACATTATGATTTTAATTACCAGAGCTAATCCTCCAATAAAAAAATGTTTTTGTTCATGTGGTGATATGCTGTTTCTTAGAATTTATCTTCAAGACAATAAATGCAAACAAGAACAGCATCTGAAATCAAAATATTCTAATCCGTATATACTGAATATCGATTAAATTCTCTTTGTTACATTTTTTCTTGTTCTTTTATCAGAGCAAAATCAATTTACTTTTACAATAAATATCCTTGAATTTGATTGGTCAACAAAATTACGGTATGTATTAAAAAATTCGATCAATTCCATAGTTATGATTTATAAGTTTAATTAATACGCATAAACCCTAATTAAATAAACATTAGAAACAGTTCCGTCAGAAAAAAAAATTCGACAGTATTTTTGTACGCTTTACCTTCGTCAGTAATGATAGAAAACTGCAAGGTCGACTAGTTGAATATTTGTCGCCCATTTTTGGTCACTGAAATTATTTATTATCACTGATAGACAGCTATACACTCAGAAATAGTTAAAGATACGCCGCGATAATGTTAATTGAATTTAAGTATACAGTAAAAATAATATTCGCAAGAATAAAACAGCAAATAAAACAAATTCAAATGTAAAAGTGTGTAGCTATAATTTTATTCAATGGATAACTTTAGAAGTGCCTGTAACTTATGGATATTAAATAGAAATGTCATTCTTGAAAAAACCTTCCATAAAAAAAAGACTCAAATGGTTGAGTGAATATTAAAAGGGGGCCCAAAAAAGTTGTGCGATCCTTTCAAAATTATGGACATCCTGTTCTAGATTATAAAACATTCCAGCCAAATGTGATTCAAATAAAATTGATAATTTAAGTATTTATACGAAAGTAAAACCTGTTTGCAAAAGGAAAAAATTCGAAAATTGATCTTACCACTAAAAAGTGAAAGTCGGCTCTGCTTAAAATTCAGACACTGTAGCAGGTGACATCAAGTCTTATTTTCTTTTTTGAACAGCCTGTAAAAAAATATATACAGTAAAACTCGATTATGCGAAACATATTTAAAGATCCTCGCAAATACTAAGAGACATTACCATAAGTAAGGACCACGGTTTGTACAAAAAAGGTATTTACATTTCTCACATTGTAGTGGTGAATTTGGACGCTAATTGAATCTTCGAGAATGCAAAATAAAAAAAAAATTAATTGGGGGCCAACAGCTCTCTGCCATTATTTTAGAATAATAATGGGATATCAGGATTCCTATTTGAGATATTGTTAATGATGGGTACGTAAAAAGTACATAGAATGCTACAAGAAAAAACGAGCCTTCGCATTGCCTGAAGTCCGTGTGACACATTCAATTTTAATGTACATTTTTGCACATTGAAAAAGTTCTTCAATTCCAATGTACATTTTCATGAACGAGTTCTATTTCCTTCAATGTTCAAACGAAAAAATAATGTGCATTTTATTGTACATTCAAACTACATGCACAGCTTTCCCTCTCCACAATACTATTGAACGCTTTGCACACCGCGTTTAACGCGCCCAGAGTTACATAAGTATAAGTATAATTGGAAAAAACATATTTTTGCTTCTGCAGACAGTCAAAAAATAGTAATATCAGTAAAAAGTGGTTTGATATGAGAGTTATTGCTCATTTGGCAGCAAAATTGTTGATTCCACCGAAGAAATACTCTTGATCCAATTTGCATATCCTTTGCAGTGATTCAAGTTCAACCTAAAGGAATACAGAATCCTACCAGAGAACATGTATCGAATTATTTATCTACTGGATTATATTTATTGCTCCAGCTAGAATTTTTCAATTTGCAGACGTGGGGCGTTCTAATTTTAGCACATGAGTGATCCTTTTTTGGGTTGACTATCGTTACTAGTGGCAATATTTTTCCTCGAACACGGGAGCAGAGGCTAACTTGTGGAGTAGTAGGCGTAAAACTTGTATAAAAAATTAAAAATTCCTGGTGGTGCTTATGCCTACGTTGGTTGCTCTATGTAGTTCGTGTTCAGACCGTTAGATAAGACTGTGCAAGGCCGACAACTATGGCGCTCACTGCTCCATTATTTTACTAACCAAGTATAAATAAAGTTTGTAACGCCTCTGCTTCGCAAATTCAAGTTGTGTTCAGAGCAAAGTACTCAAAAGTATCTCCATTCAACTTAAGTCTCTGGAGGATTATCCTGAGATACTTAACTTAATGACCGAGAGGTCGAAATGGTACCATCGTCGTTGGAGTCAAACCAGACTTCATCTTCAAATTTCATTTCATTAAATTATTTTATTTGATTCATGGGCATCTGGAGGAGTCTGTTGATTGATTGAAGATTGCTGACAGAAACTCTTCAGCAAAATATTTTTTGGGTGTTGTCTTCACCGTTAAATAAATGACATGATTAAATCAACATCGCAACATCGCAAACATTGGAATTTTAGTGAGCAAAGCTGGACTGCCTCAAAATCAGTTTTGCAGGATTTTTTTACCACTTATAAAACAGTATTCAGAGATCTATTTATTCTTTGAATTGAGTATCTCATTAAAATTATTTGCCGGTGAGATAAACGTATTCCATCGTTGTTCAATACGTCTTTGTTGTCTTGATATAATTATCTACCGTTAGAGACAAACCTCTTTTAGCCTAATGATACTTTTCTAAATACCACAGATACATAGTTATCTTTACTCTTGGGTTTCTAATTTTACTTGTTCCCTTCTCGTCCATCTCCTGGAGAACATCGATCACGTTTCGATTCTTTTGGATATTTTCTAGAATAATAATTGCATAGAATTCTGTCACAAAATTTGTCAGAGAAGTGCTTCCTTTTATTCCATATATCATCAAAAATGTAGTTTGTTGGCATTAACGATCTGTATCTCAGTTGACAATATATATTACTTTTACAATGACAAGAATAACTATAACTATTTTATGCAGTTGAAATTTATTGCGAGATCACTTCAAGTACAATTGTTTGGCGCACCTTACAAATGCCATTTGATTTTATTAACTCCACCAATAAATCCAAATGATTGTGTTTTATCTACTGGACACCCAGAAGAAAAGATACCGAATGTTTTCATTGTTCAGATGCACGTGGTCATAAAATCGTGTGCAAAAATCTAATATGCTTGCATAAAACTTGGAGTTCATAAAGTTCTCCATTTAAGGTAAATACATTTTTTATTGTGATTCTTCAGTAATTCCTTTGAAGCACGTGAATAAATACGGTAAATTCTAGCTTAAGATTTGATTTTTAAAAAAACTAGTTAGTGGAGATATAGTAGAATTGTAGACCACCCATTTGATTGCAGGCAATCTTTCACGCTTCTAGCTGACATTTACAATTGCACTGTGACACATTACAAATGTTCTCAACAAACCTAGTTGTTGCAACCCTAGCAGTTGTAGCTATCTACAGCAAGAGCAAAATTATAAATTGTCACTGTACCAGCTTTCATATTCTACACAATCATCATTTGCTAGGTATTTGTCCTTAAACTTTAGAAGAACTAGCGACATTTGGGTGAATCACGCACGCACCCAAATGAGATAAAAATATTTGTGACTTAACCGGTTAACGCGTGGTACCACGCAATTATTTTGAAGCGTAGGTAAATTTTTAGACCCGGTAAAATGCGAGTATTAATAAATTTCACAATAACTGTATCTACTTATTCGGCACATCATATCAGATAAACATTTTTTATAATTTTATTGATTTGTTCACTAATTTGGGCATAAGCATTTTTTCAGTGTTAATTGGATACATTGGATCATAAATCTCAGGCTTATGACAATTTTGGCTCCATTAGACTTATAAATAATCAATGAGACCTTACTTACTGGCCTATAGCTCAATTTTATAACGTTTCTAAGTGATGTAAGAACCGTACCAATATACTGAGAGAATGGTATACTTTATATGCTCGTATATTTTAGAAATATGATTTAGAAGGATCTCTTAGTGTCTTGTATTATTCCATTTTAGTCTATTAATAAAGGAAACTAACAATAAAACTCTGGTCACGAAAGGATGAAAATTCTAATCATCCAAAAGTGGAAATGAAACTTCATTCAATACTTATTTATTTGAAATTTTGATTTGATCAAATGTTATGCCTTGAATTCGTATGTAGTTTTGGAACTAATCCCTGTTAATGAGTAAATTCTCGGTACGACCAGGAAGGTAATATCAGTTTATTCTTCTGGTTATAAGATCATATTCCAAGACTTATTCCAATTTCCTGATTTTCTAATTTAAGATTAATGAAATTTATACATTTAGAAGGATCCCTAGTCTCTGATAGGTAATCTACTAACGGTGATAGCCTCTTCTATAAATGCATTTGCACAATCCTTTTTACTTCCCCGATCTATATAATAGAAGTATTGTAGTCGCGATTTTTTGACAGTTCGAGTGTTCGAGATCTTAATGAATCTTCACGTTTTAGAACCTACTGACAGTGGCGTAACTAGGATTTGGTGGCCCCCCCTGCAAAACAAAATCTAGGCCCCAATAAGCTTTTGAAAATTCAATGACTAGGTGCAAGAAAACAGTCATAAATGCAATATTTTTTATAATTCTTAAAGGTAAAAAAATATCAAAAAAAATTATAATTCACATATTTTATATAAAATTAAATTAAATAACAGTTATTCGGACTTTTTTATTTGCAAAATCTGTTATAAGAGTTTTTAAAATCCAAATTTTCTGCTGTATGATGCTCTATTGCCAAAATAGCGATATTACTTAATCTATCTTGATTCATGCCGTTTTTAAGATAAAATTTAATCATTTTTAATTTCCTGAAACATCTTTCTGCTGTAGCCTTAGTAACAGGAATGCTCGAAAATAGTAATGAAGCAGTGCAGACCTAACATAAATCACTTTCGATAAATAAATATTAAGAATTAAAACCAAAAAACATTTATTTCAATAAATATTTGATTAAAATAATATCTATCATTTCCTGAATAGTTGTATTGGCATTAATGTCATTTTTTAAAAAAATATACCGCATTAATAAATTGCATCAGAAAATTTTCTGATAAATCATCGCTATAATGTTTTTGTAATTCTATTGCCGACATTTTAATTTTTTTTTTTAATAATGTTAGAAATGTTTTTGGCCTTAAAAATTCAAAAAGATTTGCATATTATAGTTTTGCGGCAAATTGTGTTGTACGTGCCCCCTTAACTGCGCGGCCCCCCAGCATTGCGGGGTTTGGCGGACCCTATTTACGCCACTGCCTACTGAACCCAAAAAACATAGTTTTTAAAAAAGTCGTTCTGTGTGGAAGCACGATAACTTGAGAACGCGCACGAATTTTCGATTGAAATTTCATATCTGAATTTTTCATTAAAAAACTAGATTCATGTTCGTAGATGAGCTTTTTTCAACCAGTGGTATCAAAACTTTATTGATGGATCTTTTTAGTCTTTTGCGTTTATTTTATAAACGGTAGTATTTATCATGAGATATGAAATAACTAAAGTTGATCCTCAAATAATTTGCACAACATTTATCAAAAACATTTTCCAGAATTATCAGCGGTTCATTTTTTATTATTAAAATTTGAATTGTTATGAAATTTGTTTAATTTTTCTGCAGCAAAGAAATAATGAGAATCATATTATGAAATTAGAATTATTATCACTCATATTTGGACATCACATGCAAACGTTCGTCAATTGTTTTTTGAAATTAGCAATTTGGCTGTATCGTGTTTGGTATAGAATTAAAGTTCTTGTGAAGATAAATCTAGTAAGAGTGTCAAAGAGGATATTTAAACGATTGTCAATTGTTTCTTCTACAAATTGTTTTAATAATGTCTAGTTTGGTATCAATTTGAAGCTTAAACTTGACAGATTTTAAGAATAAAAAATTAGTGGAATCCACGTTTAAATTACACTTTTGGCGATCAAATGTCGAAACTTTGTGTTCCAATGAATTAAAGACCCCGAAAATCTATAAAAGAGCTCTTTATTTTAAAAAATACTTGTTTTTTGTAAGGACTAAAATATAATCGCCATCTGTCATTTTAACAATGACAGCTGTCACTTTGAAATATGCAGTTGATTGATGCGGCACTCTAAATTCCTGAAACAGCGATGAAACTGGCTTATGAAATTTGTGGTTTGGGAAGTACTGTGCTGGATACAGCAGATTTTTTCCTTGACGGACGACAAGTATAACAATGAAAATAAAATTCAGCTTCTCGAAAAAGCATGATACTTGTCTTGTCTACCTATAAAAAAGATATATTTCTCATAATTCATACCGACTTTTATTTGCGAGCCCTCAAAACTAATGAAAGGTGAAGTATTGTGATCGAGCTGTATATCCATTTTGAAGTCTTCTAAGACCAATTCCGGAGTGAAATTGGTTGTTAGTTTGCGTTTGTGTCTGTGTAATCTTCCACGATATCAGATCAAATTGTGGTTGACATCGGTTCACTAACAGGCTCTCTTCAATATTCCATGCTATCAAATACATTGCCTTGTAATTTGGTATACAAAGGCATTTGGGCATAAGTTTGTACTTTTTTCCAAATTCTTTCAATTATTCTTTTCTGAAAAGACACTTCGAAAAAAAATCATGTCATAGATCAATCGGTAACGTCGGGGTAATACTGGGGCGAAGCACGACCGATTTTTGCCATGTTCATAAATTCAGTTGGGAGAACTTCAATCTATTGAATTACTGTAATTCAGCTAATAGAAAATAGAAATAAAAATAAATCACGCCTTTTACCCGCTATGGGTGTGGCAGACACTTACAGAGTACTTGGTAGCTTGATTGATATACCTTCAGTCGTAGGGTACAGTTCCCGTTCGTCAAGCTACGAGTACTCTTAGTTTTGGTGGAGAGTATATTATAATTCAGGGAAAATCTTACTCACTATTTGTCCGTCGGTGGGATTTGATCTGAAGAACTGAAATAATAGAACCTAGAGATTCTAATGCCATTGGACTAATCTTTCATGTTCCAAAACTCAAATTATATAATGAAAAACCCAAATGAAATATTATACGACTCTCCTTGTATGAAAAATAGATTCTTGTAATATGATCAGTATGGCAATGGACGACTATGAATATATTTGTCGTAACAAATATTTTTTCTAATAAATATCAAACACAACAGTTTTGCTTGTGGTGCTACAATTTATTGGTGATTTCAAAACAATCTGATTATATTTATTTTCCTGAATGGCGTCTATATAGAATAAATTTCGTTAGTTGACTTGTTGGAGTCTTATTTGGAATCGTGTTCTTTCAATATATGTTATATATTCATTTCACCTGTAGGTGTATTTTAGCAGAAAATTTAGTTATATAGAAATTTTATGATCAGTAAATAAAGTATCTAGTAGTCAAAGCGATAAAAATCTCTATTAAAAATGATCAAGAATTGAATTCTGATGAATACTCTTCCATCCTAGCACACTGAATGGTTATCGTTTTTATGGTCAAATCATGTACTAAATCATTATTTGCTAAATAATAATCTTATGACGCATCTCTTCTCCATTTTCCAATTGATGATTCCAAGCTTCCGTTGTTTATACATGTTACGTCATTATTTATTTACACTTATTTGGTCAATGAGCAAAAATTTAAATTTATCCCAGAAATTCTCTATACAATTGTACAACTGTTGTTAAACACCAGAAAGTCAGAATTTACATTGAATTTAGGTTTATTCTACTGTATACAATTGAAAATATATTCTAGTGTAAAGAATTGTGACAATTTGTATAAAGACTTTATGCGGGACATTATAATATGAATGAGATATTGCATAATTTGTACAGAAAAAGAGCAAAATTCCTTGTAGTACTTTTTTATTCTGATATAGTCCAATTATTTCATTTATGATAATGGAACACTACTATAATACGAATTTGAATCACGAAAAATATGAGAAGCATTGTTACATGAAATACTGGCGACATCTCTTACTAAAAACAATATTTCAAGACGGAAGTATAATTTATAAACTCTGGGATCCGAAGAGAAAGCTAGTAGGAAACAAAACATTATACATAACAAAGTATAATTCTCTACAAATTACAATCCGGAATAGAAGCACAATTTTGACAAATATATAAATATAACAAAATCTTATTGTCAGTTGGTCTACATCTAGTTCTTGAGAACAATAACAACCAAAACATGCCAAGACTCAACATTTCCATGAAATTTATGTTTCCTTTCTAGAGCAAATCAATTAACGGAATACGAAGGAGAACGATTGTGAACAAAGTGTATATAAATATATACAGGGTGTATGGTAATATGGTAATGAAATCACAAGAACAAATGGAGCAGAAATGCTACCTGGTGCGCAACAGGCAAGGACAAATGTGAATTTGTCACATTGTTCAGTAAATTCGTTTCTGGATTTTTATGTTAAATTGTGACAATACAATGAAGTGAACAAATAAGATGCGAAAACGTGTGCAGTTCTCAAGGATCTTGCCATTTTTACTTCTTATACTCTTCATTTGTTTGGCTTTGTCATTATATTCACCATATTTGCTTCTATTATAATTCAATTTGATTCATTTTTAGTAAAACGAAAAGCAAAAGGTTTCTATAATGAGCATTAATAGAAACGTATTGCCAATTTGACAAGAAAATGCCACAATAAAATTCTCTGCGCTGTACTATCGACAAAATAGGACTCCTAAAGCAGTTTGTATGACAAAACCTCAATAATAGAATACATCCAGCTAAAATAAGTCGATAAATAGTATGAATTTAAAACTAAACTGTAAGTTAAGAGTATAATAGAAAATTTGGCATGGCAATATGAGAGTGGACTATCTTTGACCTTTGGTTGAACGTATTTAAAGTTTTAATAAATTGTATTTATGATAAATAACCTATATATATAAACTTGACCAATGGTGGTATGATTGGTTTAGTAAATTATATTCATCAACAAATGAAGTTTTCTAATGAACTCTTTTATTTTCAGGATCGGACTTTGTGGATTCGAAAATCCAATGCGGGATCAGAAAACCGAAGAATTCAAAAGGCACATCGGCCATGTAAGTAAACATAACAATAAAAAATTTACCATTTATCACTTGATTTCATTGAACATCTATTTTTGGTACTTCGATATTATCAAGATATCATATTACTTCTGTGTAGTCACGGATATAATGTTTTTTCTTTTGTTATTCACGTTCATTTAAAAGTGCTAGCATCGGACATTGATATATAATTGCTTACCTGGTTTGCACACCAGCTAAACAAAATAAAACATCGTGAACATTTTTTTAAACACGTGTTGGCTTTTTTAATCGAGCGACACATTAAACAAGAATATAATGTACACTCCAACAAGGATCTACGACTTTGTTTCATTTGTTACAGGGCGTGAAAATCAAGATGGACGATGCTGGAAATATTCTTATCAAACGCGTTTCCAAGTGCAACGTTTACGTCAAAAGTACAGGCCAAGATGACGAAAATGCAATCGGAAACGATATTCTAAAGCTGCCTGGATGTGCTTTGGAACCGGAGAAACCTGTGAAGGTAAGCTGCAATTATCCTTTAGAGTTTAGAGCATACCTAAATTTTATTTGTCAAAACTGTGAGATAAGAATTGTTCTACTCTATCCATCAACGACAGTATCGCTTCTTTCAGTAAATATGTTGAATGTATTTCTGTTCCAGCTTTTCGATATGAAAAAGTTCCAATCCAACGTAAATCGCGAGCTTCGTAGAGCTTATCCAGACAGACGTAGATTGGAGTGTCAGTGTCTTAGCGCCATCGCCTTCGTCAAATCTGAACCTGATGTTTTGGAATGCCCTATCTGGGTCCTTATCATCAATGTCGTTGCCATGGATATGCTGAAGTCCAAATTACCACCAGGTAGGATACTCAATAACCTTACACTTTAATTCTGTAAAACTGACAGTACAGTCCAATATATCAATCAGTTGCCCATTTGACATTGTAATTTAAATGTTATTATCTGATATTATTGAATCAGAAACAGGTATCCAAACAAGAAATCAATTTCTAGCTTTTACATTTGCATGAACAAGAAGTTAATTCAGTAAAAGTAACTTTCCCTCCTAGGCGCATCTTTTATTAGTAGTTAATATCATCTAAAAATATAATTGATTTTTCCCAGATAAGTGTGTCTAAAGTAAAAGTCTGAATACTTCTTGTAACCTTTTCAAAGTTCTTAAATAAATGCTGCCAAATCCAAAATCAAATAGTTTATTCTGCTCGGATATGAATACAAGATGTTTTGTATTGTTCCCTCTCAAAAAAAAGTGAAGTTGATGCAGTTGTACATACAAAGCAGAAGATAGTTTGCGAATGTGCATAGCAAACCTAGAGTCCTTCACGTACTTGAGATGAACTTTCAGATCGCTGCAAACGCGATCTTTATGAGAAACATGCTATGCAACTAGCCGCAAATGCAGACATGACTTGTGTATAACAGTGGTTAGAACCATCAAGCATATTTGATTATTCTAAATCAAAACCCTAAGATCGAACCAGATCATCAAACCTTATATTGATATTTTTGAGATATCAAAGCGATAAAACTACTCCAAATATTATGATCATGGATTGATGAAGTTCCAAATTAACTCTTTCAGGATTGTGTGTCAGTGTCTATTTTTCTATAGACAATTTAAAAGTGAATGGCAACAAAGACAAAAATTTGCGCACAAGTAATGTGAACAATGTGCAAACAAGTGCAATGACATAATGCTATTGCGAATGCATATACATACATAAATAAAGTCGCGAATGATTTAAGAATCTCAGAAACCATCCTAAATCGCATATATTTGCATTAAATTTCAAATTACAGTGTGTTGTGCATGATTTCCACGCTTATTTTCAATCTGTCATTATTGTATTCCAACGATGAATTTCATTGTTCCAGAAAGCAGTTTCGTGTAACTGTAGGTTTTGTACATTTTTTATTCTAAATATTTCAGGAAATTGCGCAAAAAAATTAATTTTTGAATACAAATTTCTTGGAAGTACAATCTGCGGTTTGGGACAATAATAGCACGAATATTTTGGAGGAACAAGTTTATGACCTCATATATGATAAAAAAAAGTTCCATATTCTCAACTGTATGTTGTGGACATTCTAAATAAAAGTCTATTCAACTCCTAAGAGAATTGTTTTGGGTTTCATATAATGAACGGTATTTGAAGGAATTATGAATATTAATAAGTTGCGGTAAGTTGGTAAATGGGAGATTACTTAAGGTCGTTAAAATGAATGCAATTTAAAACAATGAATTTAGGTGTGTTTATTTCAAATGTCATCAGGTGAGTTGGCATGAATTATTGTTATATTGAGAATCAAAATAATATTTCTGACATTCAATATTCAAAGTACTGCAACGTTGCAGAAAAGAAGTTTCGTTACTTCCAAGTATAAATCCTGAGTAACTTATTTTAACAGAAAACATTGATGATGCATGAAGTCCAGCAAGTCTTTAGTCAAATATTTTGCAGTCATAATTTATGCACTCTTAAATTAGGGTAAATTATCCAGAATTTGATAAGCTTAGCAAGGAACGGACCAACATTTCTTTCGTAGACAAGGAATCACTGAAACTTTTAGATGAAGCAATCGTTAAACAAACACAATTTCATTAAATCATTGTTGTTACAATTTCAACCCATCATAATTTGCCCTGAATACAACGGCTCAAACGAAGGGATAGTCTATAATAATGTATTATAATGTATAAATCGTGTGCGGAAGATGAATCTTGAATTTTATGCAAAGCTAACAAGAGAAAGTACCGTACAATCTTTTAAAAAATTAGTTGCACATGCATTCTCTGTTCCTTCATTCCACAGCAGCTTATCAAATTCAATAATATTAATCAAATTCGTAAAATGAATAGAGATATAAATGGACAATAAGAAGATTAAAGTTGTCAAAGTGATTACAAGTTTATTTATAGCAGGTGGTATATTTCTTTGCCATTAATTTCAGTTTCAACACCTTCTGAAATTAAAAATACTAACTTATCTTATAGGAAATACCTGTAATGAAATTAATTGTCCATTTCCACTCATTCAAAGTAAATTACGATATTAAAATTCTTTGTTAGAAAATATTTTCGCTCTGTGTTGCCCAACAAAAACATCGAGACTGAAATTAATGCTCCCAAAAAATTAATGTGTTCAGTAGGTAATTACGGCCATTGCAATTTCACACAGACTCTTCAAGTCATTTGATATTAACCTACATTAAATTTGACTACCGTAAGACATTTTCGAAATAATATACAAACATGGCAATTATTAAGGTCAAAATATCAATCGTACTTAAGATGCTTAACGATGGGAAAAGCCAGTGAAAAAATTAGAAGGAAATTAGTTTTTATTAGCTATTATTAGCACACCTTTATAACGCTATAATGATGTTGAGATCTATTAGAACCATATCAAATTATTTTTTATTAATTTTTGCTCTTCTTTCAGTGCAACGTGTGATGGACATCAAAAATCGTCCACGCATCCCAATACCAGATGAAGATCCTTACTCGGTAGCAGGTAATAGTGGAGGTTCATCTGGTAGCAGTGGAGGGTTCGGTGCACAGGCACAAGGCACTGGAGCCCAGGGAGGCATCGTAGCAGCAACACGAGAACAGTTGCTGATGCAAACACAACAACAAGCTCAAAGAAGAAGCGAAAAACCTCCCAAGCTGCCACCCAGGGAGGGACTCTATCCCCACGACATACCGAAGGTGAGAACCATTTCTTAAAACAACCATCTTTTGCTACAGTTTCTTGAGTCATCTAGTAAATTTAATGTCGAAACATCCTTTGAAACATATACTTCATTGCAAGCAATAACATAAAGTGCTCAGCTAATTAAAAATAGATTTTAAAGTGTAGATATTTCTCTACAAACTAAGAACTGTTCCCACGGATAGTAACACACTCTTACTTTTATTTTAATTATGATACTCATTCCAATCCGTTTTTTCTTACAGCCTGACTATGACGATATTGATGACGACACTTCCAGACTGAAACCTTTCCCTTCATCCAGAAATAAGAACAAAACTAAGGACAACAAGAAATACGGTAAGAAATCTCATTTCCTCTCAACGCATTTCTCCAGTTTTTGCAATATGTGGTTGTATTCCAAATGGAAGAATGTTTGTCGAATAAAGACCTAATTCCATTTGACAATTTGTACATTTCCCGGAAATTTGAACACTTTGAAACGCTCTGCAAGTAGGTGTCATTCAATTATAATTTATAATTGAAACACATGATTATATTTAGTGGATTTTTATTTCGGTTTGATCTAAGAAAAAAAAGCTGGAATTTGTTATGTATGATGATTGGTGTTCTGGATAAACTTTATTAGATGTTGAGTTATGTATCAATTTAACACAGCGATTACACAGCATTCTTCAGATTTGTATTATCGCCGTTCCTATTGAAGCCACATATCCCTTGAAGGATATCTAAATCACAATTTGATTGTAAGTGTTTCAATTACATTCTCTTCAATACATCTTGTGAAAATTTTTGTTCAGTATCGTTTAGAATAATAAAGTATGCTATATAATAGCACATTGAAGACCTCATACTAGCTTGATAGTTATTAAAATCATCTAAAAACGAATTCATTACACCAACAATCATTCTAAACGTTTATATACAAACATATTTACAATATGCAGTACAGGTTGAATATGCCCAAGGCAAGACTGCTACAACATCGACACACAAACCTTAAGTAGTCAACTTTCACTTGCATGGCTCTTGCCTGTGACTGAGAATGACTTGAAATCGAGGCTTACGACTATTCAACATTTAACACAGAACCGTCTTGGCTCGAAAGCTCAAGCCCAAAAGAAAATAATGGCCTTGTTAGTATATGACATTCAGTTTTTTTTTTTTTTATTGGAGCAGCTTTACATCATTATAGATTTGTGACAGGTTACATATATTTATCGTCTAAAGCTGTGGACCAGTTCTTGACAAAATGTCAACGCATCTAAATAGTTCCTACATTCAAAGTTTCAATTAGTTCTTTACAAGCTTTTGCTTCGTTTTTATAAATAAAAATCGTCTACAATTTTTATAGATTCTTCGTCACAATAGATTCGTAGAACTACCAAGGTTTAATAGTTCAATCAAATAGAAATGGACGAATACAATTTTACAACTCGCACATCCTTCACAGAAGTTTAAATTTAATCAAATCGTGAACGTAAGTTTCCGTAAAATGTAATTAGCTTGTATAAGGATGGAATCAAGAGCTCAACATCTTGTAGCTACTTAGTAAAGCAATACATTAGTAGAATAAAAAAGGATATACGTAGTTTAAAGTAATTGATACTTCCTTGTATTTGAAACAGTTCAACATCTTTCATAATGGACTTAATCTTGAGTATCAAGTGTTGAATTGTGAACTTAAATCAAGATATATTTTGTCAATATGTATTTGGTTTATGTGAGGATTAAACTACCGATGTTTGATTTTTTTGTCACCTTAGTAAAATCTACTATTTTCTTCTTAAAGAGTAGCTATTTTTCATTCATGAAACTCACGAATCCAGCATTCGCAATTATTTGGTTGTCCGAATCGGCATTTTCTTTTACCTTCCTGGATCAAATTTCTTAGCAACAAGCAAAATAGTTGATCCTTCTTTTGGGCTAACACGGCCTAGTTCTTCTGGCCCAGCATGTATCAAGCCCCTTAAGTGAATCACCTTGCAATTCGATATGGCATTTCAGTGATTGAATTGGATGGTATAAATCATTGCGATAATCAGCAACTTGCCTTACTGGCGTCTTGGTGAGCCGCTGAGTGTTAAGATTGTGTATAAAGAACTCAAGCACTTAGCGCACTTTGAAACTAATTAATATATTGTGCTGTATTCGATGGTGATGACTCTATTTCTTCACAAGGCCGAATCGCGCTTTTGTACGGTTTCAACACCTGCATTCTTGTGAGTGATGTCAAGAATAGAGACCAGACTCACATTCAATTAGTATCTAATTATTCTGTTTGTACAATTTTATAAATAACTCAATTATTTATTACACGTTTCTTATTTTATTGAGATCAGGAATGAATTATAAAATACGTCATATGCAGACAATATTGCAATAATAACAAGATGTGAACAAGAGGTGAAGACAGTCTGCAAAAAGATTATTAATAAAGCGGAGGAGGTGGGTTTGACCATAAACGAAAAGAAAATCGAATAAACATATTAAGAAGTGATCACGTACAAAAGAAACAGAATTATTATAAAGAGCTGGCAGTATTCATTCACTTGGCTGTTACTTCATCAAACAATGGTAAAGAAGACGAAGAAATTTTGTTAAGATTCTTCAACAAAAATGATTGGAAATAATGTTTCGAGAGGTCATGTCTTGTGCACAAGAATAAGTTAGATATGTGAAAAGAGAAGTGCTCAAAATAATATCCAGCGAAAAAAAATGCAAGGATGTGTGGATGCATATAGGACAAATGATGAAGAAATGACTATATTCAGTGAACCGAGTATAAAAAAAAGGAATAAAAATGTGTAGGCTGAAGTAGTTGGGACATATTGTGAAAATTTAAGATGACATAACTGTATCTGAGTGAAGAATAACAACAGGGAGAAACAAAAGCAAACAAAGAGGAACATGAAAGGACATAAAGGCACTGCTCAAGGTGTAATAATAAAATATCTTTAAAATACATGGACCTACAAAGACTGTAGTGCTTGAAATGTATATCATACACTCAATTAAATGATAATAAATTATTTGATGGTATTACAAAAGGTATTGTTTGAAATTATTTCCATCAAAATTTGATGTCAGATTGTCAGAAGAGAATAAAGAGCATGGCTGATTTCACCTCAATGTATTTTATTATAGGTGCCACATTTGGTTATTCTAAGTATATAACTTCTCTTAATGAGTACACTAGCATCATCACTTATTGCTCATTGGCAACAACCGTCTGCATTTTAATTGAATTGATTCTTTAAAACAACTCAGCCAATTATTTATTTAATGATAACACATTTGTTCAAAATTGCTTTCAAATGTATCACTTTAATCAATAGTTATCTTTACTTCTTTTAGATTGGAAGAAGGTTCAAAATATATTTATCTTGCGATCATTTTCGAGTCTGCATTTCGGAATGATTATGTTCAAAATATGTCACTACAGTTGGATAAACAGAATAAAATTATAAGTTTTAGAATAAAATGGTATTGTTAAGTAACAAATGCAACATGTACAATTAAATTATGCAATTTTGACCTTGAAATCGTGGGCTGACAGCCTACACAATAGAAACAGTCAATGAAATCCTTTCAGAAATTCTTGTCCTGAACTTTATGTAGTCAAGATGGTTTGAAACATAATCCTGCATTTAGTGCAGCAATTTTTATTGTGAAAACAAGAGTTTACATAATTTAAAACAGTCTCTGAGCTTTATGTGAACCTGCAATCCTTTTCTGTGAAGAGGAGACAAATTTTTCTGCTCCAACAATAGCAAATTTATATGTATCTGTTAGCTGGTGAAGAATTTTCTTTATTTACAGCATTCGAATGTAGAGACAATACATTACGATTAAAGCGGCTGATTTTAACGCAGTGTGACCTTTACATTGCAAACGACTTTTATTTGTTGTTGTCGCCATGGTTGTTAAACACCGGCAGCTGACTCGCTTCATGAAGAGATCAATAAAAGAAATGTTTAATTACATTAATTATTTCGTGAGATGCATGTGTCCTTACGTCATATGAGTTTGTTTCCGCTCGATACTGTTTAGAGGACGACATATAGATGCAGGCTCGTCATGCTCAACAAATATTGATACTCTTCAATCGAGTAACTTGGTTATAAAACTTCATTGCATTTAGGATGAAGAAATAAAGCTGGTTTTCTCGCAAAAAATGTGTAGAACAAGAATAGATGAAAAGTGCGATACATGTTAGTTGACATTTGACCTGCAACAGTCAACACTTGACCAACCTCAGCTTGGATGTACAAAGTTTGTATGCATCGCTTTACGGTTTGAAAATTATAGACGGCGAGAGAATTATCTTTCTTCTACGTTATTTGAAAGTGAGATATGATTCTGAGAGATTATTTTATTGTTTTATGGAAGACGATGCTGAATTAAATTGATATTTGTGGTTTCTGAAGAAGTTTCTAACTCGGAATTCTTTTCTTGTAAATAATTGCGAATACGTGCTGAGCAAACCTACATTTATTTATTTTTGCTGGAAACCATAAATAACAGATTTACTTGACTACCAATTTGTGAGATGAATACAACAATTCACTTCTAGAAACTGAGAATAATAGAATCTTCACAAAATTCAACGTAGTACATCGTCATCCATGTATCTGAGAATGCGAACAATTATAGATGTTTCACAAGAGATTCGGACCTCCATCGTCAACATTCGCAGCAATTACAATATTTTTGTTTCCCTTGATCTGATAATTTACGGTTCTCATATAATATGATGTAGAAGACGTCAAGAATCTCCTTTTGATGTTTCCGTAGAATAGAAATATTTATTGTAGTGTTCTTGGCTGCTCTCTCAAAAGTAATATTTTGACGAAAGCTGATAACAGGAATGATTTCAAATAGATCTGAACCGTGCAGTATATAAACTATCCTTATCATGATGCCATATCGATATTTTGAACTATAAACGCGCTTGCAAGCTGTCAGCTATCCATAAATGTTAATGGAGGGTATTTCATAATTTGAAAATATATTTCCCGGATGTATTAGTAAAGGTCCTTGCGCTCCATTTATAAATCCTGGTTTAGTTTCTGATCAGATTCAGAGCATGTTTACGTCATCGTCATCCGCTGTCACTGGACTTGATTTGAATATGTTCACTTGACACTGCTGTTCACGCACTCAAGGTCACGACAAACGTGTCTTTTCCATTTTTTCTACTTATTTGAAATATATTACTCTTTGTTCTTGTATAACAGTCCGGGTTGTATGTTTAATTCCAGTCTGGAATATAAAATATGTTGCGAGAATTTAAAAGTGTCTTTATTTATGGCAGAAAATATAAAAGATCAAAAAGTCCAGCGACTTGCTAATGTAAGATGAATAAGTACATGATAAGCATTATCAATACCAATAAATTTAAGAACCAGCTTTGTTAGGTAGTATTTTAGCCTTGAAAAATTGTCTTCAATTTAGAAATATATTTATGTTGATTTGTTGGTTTTTGTTTCAGACGACCCCTACTACTGCGGCCTGCGAGCTCGAGTTCCCAACTTTGTCAAATCAAAAACGAAAGATCCCGTCCCATCGAAACGCTTCTCAATGAGCCATCAACAACCACTTCCCCTAGCTCTCCAGCACCATATCCAGCAGCAGCATCATCTGCAGCATCCTGGGCATCCTCCACATGGTCACCCCATGCAGCACCAGCATGCCATGTGGCACGCGCGTAGCTACGAAAGCGGCATTGGTGTGTATCAATCTCCCAGTAAACTGCTGAATAACAACGGCTACCAGCGGCTGATGCAGCCCCGATTGTTGCAACAACCGCGAAAATGATTCAGATTGTGCACTACGGTAACTACACATACACGACAGGGGAACATCCTTCCTCTTACGCCACTTTCAAGGCTTTTGGCTGTAGCAAAGCTATTGTTTTACTGTTTTGATGGCTGGTGCTTCCGTAAGATCAATGGGAATCATATTCATAACATACATCTTAATTCACACACCACCGGGAAACATTTTTTGTCTCACGCCACTTTATTATTGACTAGCTTTTAGCAAAGTTCATGAAAATGCCTAATGCTTCTGCACGAACGAGAGATTCGATTTTTATAATAATGATCATAACAATAATAATAATTGGTTCCAAAATTTAACTAAGTTGGTTATTTCAATGTTTAATAGTGCTGCAAGAACTAATAAACTATTAAAATAAATAGTTTAAACTGGTGAAGGTTGTACCAAACATAACATTTTTTGTTATATTCCGCTAAGAAAAAATTGAAAGCATCTCGTTGATCTTAAAATTTCTACGGTATGATTGCCTTTTTACTTTGGAACTTTTTCCTATATTGTTTCCAGGCTCTTTCAAACGTCAAGTCACACTTTTCAGTTTTCGAGGTTTATAATTTTTAAGGTCGATTACCACTTTGTCTTGTTTTGAGCAATTTGGTACTCATCATATATTGATCGTTTGAACCAGAGGCTCCTTAACTTTTTTTCTCGTATACTACTTTCAAAATTTTTCTGGTTTCGGTGAACCCCAAATCCCTTTTCGTGGACCCTCACTTACAACTTGTGAGCCCCCAATTTTTTTTCCAGCCAACGTAGATCTCATTTGAGTCTCCTGTGGTCCGCAGAAGTCCACCTGGACCACTATGGGAATCACTGGTTTAAACCAAGCTCCAAATTCAAAAACCTGCAGGAAACCTTTCCCTAAAATTGTTTTTAATTTTTCCATTAGTTTGTAATATACTCATAAAAGATTTCATTTGTTTTTTCTTCCTTATTTTCAATATTAACTCATTGATTTGACACTCAATCTTTTTTTTCATTTACAGCCATTTTTTCTCTTTTGAATCATTCAAATTGTATTTAAAAGAAAAACCTATTATTACTAAATAAATATCAGTTAGTTGAACCAAAAAAAGAATGAATATGCGTACCATTAACTATTGCCTGGAAAATTTTAATTATGAATTATTACCACCATAATAAAAGAAGGGAAAATAATCTAAATATAATAGATTAGTGTTAAGGAAATAAGGATGTAAAAAAAACCAAGTCTTATCGCACTGTTCTCTGAATAAATTTTATTTCAAAATAAATACAAGAATTCAAGTGATAACTGCTATTCAAACGATGCCAAATCATAAATGACCGTTTTGAAATTCTTGTCTGTCTATTTGTCTTGAAAGTTTGTCACCAATAGGCTCCGAAATGACCTTACAGATCTCAATAAAAATTTCAGGATTTAAAACAGAAATTTTAACTCAAATTTTCGTGTATGTTCCATTTCGATGTCTTCTAGGATTCAGAAGATTTGAATATAAATATTTGTAAATCTATTACTGTCATATTTATTACCGCAGGTGGAGCCCGCGTTTTTTCGGGTGCTGTAGTCAATTATTATATTTTTAAGAGAAAGTCAATTGGATTGATCAACAAATAAAACAACAAAAAATATCAAAAGCACAGGGCTATCGCAGGCTGATTTATTATATGGTTTTTCATTGATTTCAAAAAATACATCTATATGCGGTTTTTCTACTCCGTTTTTCCTTAACACTAATCTTATTGCCATATGTAAATACCTATACAATTTATATATTTTTCTATTTTTATGGTCTATAGGAGGTGTTTTTCTTATAGTCTTCCTTAATTCTTCTGACACTCAAATACATGAAACTTAAAATCTCGAGAAATATTTTGCATGGTACTGTGACTTATTTGTCTGAAAATAGCAACATCTTACAGATTCAGCTGAACGAATCAACGATTTTAAATTCAATGATCAAATTTCTGGAACGTAATAGCCAATTTCACACGTGTACAAAACTTTTAGGGCCCAAAAACGAAAATTGAAGTTTGAACCCTTCTCGATTAAGTTGCATTGAGATTTCCTTATAATGGAGCGTTAAAACATAATATTACAGCGAAGATCACAAGTCTATTGATTGAAAATTGTCTGATACATATTGAACTCAATATACAGGACTGTAGTCGCCCAAATAGTCATATACTTCCATTAAAAAAAAAAAAATTTATGGCACTTACCGAAATCGTGGATTGATGATCAAATGAGGGGTTGAAACTTCATCTGGAACTAAAAAAAATCATTTGAATTAATTGTGCAGGAAAAGATGAGGACGAGTATTGTTAAATCATGAATGGAGTCAATACAGCTCTGCCTAAGAGAGCCGTTGTTGAAGTCTATAACTAAAGGATTATGCATGGCTTCACAATACAAGATGAAATTTTTAGTATCACGTAAAAATTTATTATTCTCTTTATTTTGTTGCATCATAAGTGAAAAATCGAATTCTCAAACTATTTCATCATTTTAAAAAGCGCAGTATAGATTGTTCTAAATTATCCACGCTTTGAAAATTTTGTTGTGTCATCATTGCATGTAGCAATTACTGCAGCAAAGTAATTTTATGTTTTATAAGCTTCGAAGATGAATAAACTGTATTAATAACTGAAAAATTGTTGATGACAGTCTTAAAGAACATTATTAAACGTTTTAGAGAAGTTAATAGAGCCAATTCACTTTTACTTCCGATTAAGAATGATATTACATTTTAGCAAAACCGACTTTATTATCGAAGCAATATCTACCGCAAAAATTCTCAATCATGATTTGCACTTTTTCGGATTGTAATTCAATTAAGTCTGCACCTTTTGCAAACAATTACTCTCAAGCGAGACGAGACGAAACATATTGTTCTCGTTTTAAAATTGAATTCTCATTATCGATTTCAGTTCCATTCTCGCACTGATTTTTATCATGCATTCAATTTCAGTTATACTATATGAAAAAAAAAATTGTGAGTGCTGTGTAAACATCAAAGTTGTCAAAATTGCATGATAAAAATCTTCTTCTTAAGAAAAATTATTGAAATCGACTTCTATGTACACCACTAAAAATTAAGAAATAAGTATTTTTGAGTCTCTTTTGATTTTCGACACCTTGAAATCGGCTCCATTGTAGCAAGTATGGAGATAGTGCACCACTCTTCGACTCAGAGGGCAGTCACACTCTTTGAAGAAACCACGTTATAGACTCCAATCCCCTATTTTTCTACCCTAATTCCATTCTTAGGGATGGAATTTTTGCTTCAAATTTTAATGGGACCACCCCCAAGTTATAACATATTTAATAAAAAAAAGCATCATTTAACTTTAGGAGTGGAATTTTCTCTTTAAATCTTAATGGGGCCAACTTCAAGATATAGCCTATATATAATATTTAAAATTGATTCACAATCAGCGAAGTTATCGCGTAAAATACACACAAAAATCATCATTCTAACCTTAGGGGTGGCATTTTTCTTCATATTAGTATGAGCAACTTTAGTTCACTAAAAAACGCAATTGTAAATTGTTGAATTTATTACACAAGTAATTCACATGTACTGCTGTGATTGCCAAAGTCTTTCACTCGATCAAGCACTCGCTGCCTTTAGTTTTCTCTTAAGTTCAAGCAAAGTAAGCCCGAGAAAATGTAACAAGTTTGGGAAGTCTTACATGATCGATCCCAATTCATATTTACACATTAACAATAAAATTGCAATTACTGAAAATTAGACGAAATTTAAACATTCCCTCTCTGGGAAAAAAAGTCTAATTTATTTGTACGACAACGAAATAAAATTTTAGGTGTGCACCAGCAAAGCAGACATGTGGCTTGAATCATCCCCAAAAATAACGATTTTTGAAGGTTGTTGCAAAATAATGAACACTGAATAATGAATAATGAACGCTGTGTGAGTGATGCACAAAAATAAAAATAAATGGATTCTGGACAAAAAAATATATTTTTCTTGTCTGAGCTACTATTAGGAAAGAAATGAATTATTTTCGTCGCCCAATGTACACTACAGTTAATAATAATACTTCTATGTATTAATTGTTGCTGGAAATATGACTAATTTAGGAATAATTCGTAATTTTTGTTTTTATTTTCAGATTCAGATGCATTAGATTCCCCTTATAACCAAATATATGGTCGCGTCCCAATTCCGACGAGGGGTTACATACCAAATCAGCCCCGGACAATGTATATTGGAGAATGGGACTGAAGCAGTAATAATCAGACTTAAAAAAATTAAGAAAATTTTAAATAATATTTTATCGACGATTAACCAAAGCTAGTCTTACAGATATTGTAAGTGTTTTATACCGCTCATTTTATTTCTTCCTGGAAAAAGTTTAAACTTTGTAGCCAAATCTCTGAAAGTAGGCCCGCAGAGATTTTATTTGACTGAAGATCCCAAAAAAATAAATTATCTTCATCACTCACATATCAAAGTCTACTTAATTTCATTTATAATATTCTGCTGCCTTTACACTAAACACTGCCCAAGTGAAGATTATTTATTTGACTCCAACGAGCAGGGACATTCAAACTGTATATCTCAAATTTTTTAAGATTTTCTAATGGTAGTCTTTAAAAGACGTGATCAGATATTTCTTATTTTTATTTGTTAATGATAATGTATAAAAGAAAAAAATATTTATACCATAAGGTCTTAATCTAATGTATTATTTTTATAAACAATTGTGTATGTTATGCTATGTTTATGTATATATGCTGATTTAGAACGTAAATAGTTAGTGAATCAATTATTTCAATTACAATCTGAATACTCAATAATATTTGTTACCAATTTAAAACTAAATTGTATTTCTTGTAATGGGCTATGTGACTATTTTTTTTATTATTTTTTACTGAACTGTATAACAAGAAAAAAACAATATTCATTTGAATTCTTCAAATATTCAAAGTTTTTGAGATAATATTTATCGAATCTATGACATAAAATAATGTTCATTCTCACTCGTAAATAAGTCAGGATGCGTAGTTATTCATTTGTCACCGCGTGTTTACTGATAAATATAGCCAACAGGACCAATCAAATGCATCCTACATAATCTACGTAATAAATCTTACTTCCTAGAATTAATAATAGAATATTTTCGAATTTTAAAAAAAATTAAATTGTGGTCACATATCCCATTGCTCCACATTCGATTTAGTGACAATTTTCTAGAGAAATTGTCCCAAAAATTGAAAATTTTGTATGTAGACAACATTTGATGCAGATTTTAATGAGAATTATATGCATCAAATGATGTCATGTTTTAAAAATACGTATAGGTAATATTTTTGAATTGTGAATGATTTGGATGAAATCTATATGCAAGATGAGATTTATATTTTGTATAAATAAATCAAGCAATAAAGTGGTGATGGAATATAAAATTAAAAATTACTTTTATTTCTAACCTTGAATAGGCAGATTTCGAGAGATGGCACACAAGAAAATCACTTAAACATTTGCATACTATTATCAATAAAACATTTTAGAATTTTTGTTATAATATTCACTCAGAAAATTATTTTGTGACTATCTGTTTCAATACACTGAATCCAACTGAATCTCAGCATTGACGAGTTCATAATTGTTCAGTTGAGTTCTGTACGTTATGATCATAATTTATATAAATATGATAAATACGAAGTTTACCAAATGATTTTGTCTTTTATTTAAAAGTGAAAATTAGGCAACTGGAAATGAGAAAATCTGACTAAGATCTCAACTTTATGCCCATTGAAATAATAAAAAGTACCTTTGGACCAAGTCGTGAGCTTTTTGGGAGATTATATTTCAGTTTTCAATAAATTCTCGATATTTATTGACTTCTCGAAAAAAAAAATTATTATCACCAAAATTGTGGCTAATAAAATTATTTTCGTTTAAATTTTTGATACTCGATAAGTACCTTGATTTGGTAGGATGCTAAATTAGACGATCGTAAATAAAAGATAACGATACCAGCGACTCGTTGTTGAAATAAAGCTTTGTCAGTGGCACTGAAAAAGTGATTTTTTCTCGATAAACTGATCGAAGGTTAGCTCGCTTCGCTCGCACTTTCCCCAAGCCTCTTTGAATACAACAGAATTGCGCTGAGCGCGCTTGTGGGACCGTACTTGAGCCCAAGACAACCAAGAAGGTGACTTTCGTGAAAGTGCGATCCTTGATTTTTATACATAGAATATTGAATAGTATGGTTACAATGCGTAAAACATTCGAAGAACACTGGCCTTCTACAAGCACCTGAATAATAAATTATATATCAAATACATATATTTATATAAAGAAACGTCACTATACACAATATTTACTGTGATAAATATACTAAGGATGATTTTATTGATATTTTTCGTTACCTTCTGACAGCTGACACTGATAATCCTGACAACTAAAAACTCAAGTTCCCCATAACATAACCTCTGTATTCTCAATCCCTTATTTATAAGAATGGCGAATGAGATGACAGCTGAGGCCAACATTTGTGCTAATAACGAACACTAGCCAAAGAATTGGAAATATAATCGGAGCAGAATGTAATTAATATGCAGAAATATAGGTAAAAATAATTTAAACAAACAATTCACTCATTTGATTTTTCTAAAACAATTTAAAATCTCAAAACAAAAAGTTGCCAAATGGAAGGCACTAAATGATATTTTTGAACCTTCTCATTTTGTCTGCCTAAAAATTTAATACAAATCACGTACGCCAAGTATTTTTTCTCAGACCAAACTATCACGCTGTGAAATACTGCTTCAATGCAATCGATTATAAATAATTATTGCAAAAAATTTCTATATATATATTTTATGATTTCAACCATTTTGATGATACTTCGTAAATTAAGAGTGCACAAAATAGATTTTCATGGAAGCCTAAAAAACCATTAGATTGAGATTTGATGGCAGATAGAGTTCTCCGATTTTATACCGCATGCCTTTGGGTTGAAAAATTACCGCTAAATAATAGAGATAGAAAGGTTATTGAACGATGCACGCTTTCTGGTCATAGTGTTAATTCCAATTATATATTTTTTATTTTAATTTGTGTTTTTCCGTGACAAAATTTTGCATTTCTTTATAATATAATCTAGTTAAAAACAATTTAAAGCCTGGTACTAGAACGCATGCAATTCAAAACAGACCAAAAGGCGCGAATGTGTAAAAAAAGTGTAATTTTGTGTTTTCAAATTGCATGCTAATAAAAAGAATGGGAGTTTTAATCATAAAACCCTTGTAAAAAAAATTGGCATGCTCCCTTCGTTGGCATAAGAGTGATCTCGGCTAATTAATCTTACATTTGAGCAAGATTTCCTCAAAATTTCCCACCCTTGAGCCGACGAGGGATACATGCCAATTTTTCACAAGATTTTTAAAGCTAAAATATCCATTCTTTTCATCGGCTTACAATTTGAAAACACGAAATTCCACATTTTTTACAAGTTCATACGACTGTTCGAGCCTTCAGGTCTGTTGCGAATTGCATACCTTTCAGTACTAGGCTTTAAATCTCTCTCAACTATTTCAAATTACAAAGGCATGCAAAATGTTATGACGGGAACGTAATTTTTTTTAAATATAATTACAATTTGCACTATGATGGAAAGCATGCATTGGTCAGTAAACTTTTTATCTTTCTTATTCAGGGGTAAGCTTTCAACCCTCAAAAAGGCATGCGGTATAAAATCGGAGATCCCATTTAATAAATACAATTCAATAACTATTTTGGATTTCCTTAGAACTGTTGGGATAATTCAAGAAATTTTCCGAATATAAAGTAGGAAGCTATCAAAAATATTAAGTTTTATATGTTTTTATTTATACATTTCTGTGCGTAAGTCAAATCGTTTTAATTTTTATAATAACGTACATGTTCGTTCCAGGTTCATTTAATCCACCATAATAACAAAACTCGTCTTTTTCCTTTTAGCGTAGTTGTTACAAAAACTTTAAATTGGGGTTATTTGATAATATTTAAATCAGAGTTAAAATATATTCATTTCTGAAATGGTATTGAATGACTAACATATATTAATACGAAATATGATAAATAAAAAATATTATTGGCAAAATAGACAAACAAAACATTTAATGCAATAGAATAAATTCGGTGCTAAGTGTGTGGCATTCTGATGGATGAAAAGTTGGTTACAGATCAGTGGCGTAACTATAGGGCGGCAGGGCTGGCAAAATGCCACGGGCCCCCGACCCGAGAGGGCCCCGGCCCAAGAGGATAACCTAACATTTTTAACAAAATTATAATTTTTTTAAGTACTTAAAATCAATTAAAGTGAGACACAAGAAACAACTAATAAAAACCATATACAAATTCAAACTAATCATTAAAATTTCAACGCATTCAAAACAAAAAGATGTCAATCAATGTTAAAACGCATCCATTGGTTGCTTTATTTTTTGTCGAACGAAAACAATTCTGTTAAATTGCAAATTAGATGATAGAAATGAAGCTATTTCACTTAAGAAGAAGATCGAGAACTACAATTTTATTATGTTATTGGTTTTTTAAAGCAAAATTCTACAAACTATCGATGCAGCCTCTAAAGCACTTCAGTCTTAAGCCTCCGATCTTTCAAATGCCTCAAAACGTTTAAAAATTTGTCTAGAAGAATTGGAAAAATATCGACAAATAGTGTAGCAGAAAAATGGTCTATCAACCCTGAATTTTCTAAAACTCGTCAGAGGAAGGTAAAACGTCATTTTGACGAACTTTGCGAAGATGAGCGTCTCCAAGATCTGGAAAGCTTGTTCAAAGTGAACATATTTCATCGAGTATTGGACATCATTATTAATTAACTGAAATCGCGTTTCCTTCCATGAATGAAATTGTTTCCAATTTCAGTGTTTTGCAATCTGCCACTATGTAAATTTTAAATGACACTGATGAAAAAAGCTCTATAATTTGTTGATATATATAAAAAAGACATGTCTGCATCATTTGTCAGGGAAATTCTCAGTTTTCGGTCCACTTTTAGAGACGAAATAGAAAAGTCTTCGTGTATAGAGAATTTACTGATTTATTAATAATAAAAAAACATTTTATTTCTTGCAACTTTACTGAAGGATGTACTGCATTAATGTAATTTGTTACAATTTCTGTGACTACAGCTAGTGCTGAACTATCATTTCCGAAATTAAAATTAATGGAAACTTATTCAAGAAACTCTATGGGACAAGTCAGGCTACGTAACTTGGCAATTCTGTCTATTGGAAATTCTATGACCCGATCTTCCGATCTCCAAACTTTGTTGATGTTATAGATACTTTTACAGAAAGCTCTGAAAAAAGACTTTTATTGATAAATATCTTACCAAAATTAAATTGTCATTTGGTCATTTCATTATAAATTTGTGTAAACATATGGTCTTGGAAATGAAATTTATTAGATATTCAACGATTTTCACTGCGAGGGCCTCATCCAAAGAATTTGCCATGGGCCTCACATGGTATAGTTACGCCACTGTTACAAATGTCGACAAAGCAAAGGAAACCTGTGGCGTCGCTAACTCAATTTCAATGCATGTGGCGTGTACATTTAGCCCGAATTCAACACGATGGATTTAAAATATTATGCTATATTAATTAAAATAGGACAAATAATACTATTTAATAATCATTATTATTGTATTATAAATATTAACTATTTTTTACCATACGATAAATGCTCATGAAAAATTATTGAAAATTAATGATAATAAATCAATTTTTATGGGCCCTCTGACACTTATGGGCCTATCTACTTTATGTAGATTTGCCCCTGGCGCTATAGTGGAACAATGAAAGACAGTGTATGGAATTTCAAAAAGAAGTACTTCTTTAAGCAGTTAGAATCATCAGAACAGTTGATTCCATAAGAAAAATATACAAAGCCTTTCTGTAGTGATTTTTTTAAGCTACCTAATTTTCATATTTAAAAAAAAAAAAAAAAAATCAAGATATGACGGAAAAATTAAATTGATCACCTTTTATTCTCCAAAAACGGCTCGAGTTGAGGTCTTCTCCAGGATCTCTTTGAGACAGCAAAATAAAAGTCTCGGGGAAAATAATTTTTTTTGGTAATTTTACTAGACTTATGTGTCATGTTATTGATAATGTTCAGAAATTATTTCAACTTAGTTTTTTATGACAGAGACAATTTCTATATATTTCAAGATTTCACGGTATGAATGGTTATTTCTTTGTTGACTGACATATGGCCATATAAAATTATAAAGCACTTTCTAAATAATTATTCTTGAAAAAGACTTTTTAATATCTTGTTGCATGGTCTGTTCAGTCATTATTAAAATAATTTTAAGTTATAATGAGATATGTGATTCACAGTCAAATAAAAAAAAAATAAATTATAAATCCCAGAAATATATTATTCATAAGCAAAAATTTCAGAAACATATTTGATTACCACTATTTATTATTCCTGGATTCTTTTTGCAATATCCTGTTTCAATTATACACCCATAAGCCTCTTTTGACACCTCTAAAGAGACAATTCATTCCTGTTGAAGGTATGGATAATTTGAGGTAATTTTCGGTTATTCTCAAATTATTCCACATGGGGTTACCGATGCAGACGGAATCAGTATTGCTTATATGATTTTTGATGTCGTGAGTGTACAAAACCGCTCAAAGAAGTAAATTTAACTTTTTTCAGCACGTAGAAAAAAGAATTCCAAGGCTCTGAGAATCCTTGATTCGTCTCTAAATGTATAACAATGAATGTAATACACTGAAATAGAATAAAAACAGGACAAAAAGGTCGAATAAAGAGTTATTAGTGCACAGAGTGGGTAGATTGACATTTCAATGTGCTCTTTAAGCGGTTAGATGCGAATAAACGGCCTTCAAAGAAACAGAGAAAGGTCGTATCGATACAAATAATTCTACTTTTCACGATAATATAGCCCGCCTACATGCATGAACCTATGAGCTATAGAAACTAAAACAAAGAGACACTAATATAAAGAAATTAGTCTGAACTTTAAGGAGTGTAATTACCATTTATCTTTATTTTATTTGATGGACCCTAGCACCTAAATTGATACAATTATTAAAAGTTTTTGAACTGCATCAGATTTGGAATATTGAATTCAGTTTTTTGAAATGTTCACTTTCTCTATGCGTATCAATGAAAAAAAGGTTTGGTATTCTCATAATGATATTTAAGATATATTTCCAGTAGGTACTCGCCTCAGAATATCAAAATTACTTTTCACCAGAAATCAATTTCATTCACATACATTTATTTACCCTTACAAATAATCAAATCAATTTGGATTCTTTTTTTCATCACTGAATAAAATGATGAGAATTCTAAAGCCTTGAATCTAACCACAAAATAAAACAAAACATCCGATGCTTGATTCCTCCAGCTTCCCGATCACGAAGCAGGTTCATCGGCATTATTAGAGACAATAAGTAATATTACGAGAGGAAATAACATTACCGCGAAAAAAATATAATTTAAATTACATTCTCTTGTTGAGAACAGTAATTTGAAATATATCTAGTTGTTGGAAACGATTGCACACTGCTATTTGTGGTGCAGGTTGTCCTGAAAGTACATATAAGCTGACTGCCGATACCCCTGAAAATTATGACTTAACTCAACTATATAGCTGAATTCGAAAATATATTTTTCTTTCCTCGTACAAAACGAACCGATTTAAACTTTGACATAAATGTGGCGATCCTTTGTTTTTCGAAAAATTGTCATTACGGAAAATACAGAAACTTCCAGCATTTGCTTTTGGTTCTCTAACACATTTGTATTTACAATTATTATCTATTTTATCAAATAACAAAATGGCAACCGATAAAAAATTTCAAAACAATATATTTTGAAAACCATTCGATTGATTTTTGAAAATAAAACTTTAACAAAATCCTTAAACCATCTACTAATAACATTTGTCTGGAATCTTTTTTTCGATCTATCCAAAAAAAGTTTTTATCCAAATTGAATTACAAGATAAATTTTAACACACTGCAACAATCATTTGAAATAAAGAAGGCTTGCTCTAGCTGCCATTGAATAATAGGACAAAAGTCGAATAATAAACGCGGACTTTTCTAGTTTGTCGTCTAGAAATATCTTTATTTTCAAAAAAATGTATATAATTACTGCTTCATCTTGAAAAGTTTCTGTCACGTTTATCATTTGTGTGCGAATTTTGTATAATTTGTGTATAAAAATATTTTCTCCTGAATTATTGCTATTTCAGGTTTAAATGTAATTTACATAAATACAATCTGTTTCTATTATTATGAATTTAACTTTATAAGATGAAAGAAATACGAGGCTGGTTTGAGAGATTCGTGCCTTTTTGGCTTATATAACTTCGTTCAATAATGCCCCAGTTTATTAATTAAAATGAGCTGGTGTGTTGTCGCGATGGAAAAGGACTTTTTTGTGGACCATTGCGGACGCTTTTCTTGCAACTCGATTTTCAATAAAGTTCTATCTTTTTTTAAATAGTCGATGAGAATTATTCCTTCTGAATTCCAAATCATCACAAACTTCCCGACTGAAGGAACGATCTTCACCTTTCTTTTGTTTGCGTTGTTCTTCAGACATGTAGTGATGTATGCGTTTCGTCCTGAAGTCTTTTAGACTCCACTGGAACAGCTGCAAATCGTCCTTGGGACACGTCACATGATTTCGTTTTGATCAATTGAGAACAATCTAAGGATTCATCTTACTGACAGCTTTCTTATGTTGTACACTCATTCACTTGATACGCACACTAACAATGTTATGCACCTTCACTCTTTCAACGCCCATCATCATCATCATGGTTTTTTTTAAACTTGTTTATCGTGCTTCCCCCTTTGGGTATTAGCACTCAAAGTACATTGATTGTTGTCTTATAGTTATGGTTATTGTTATCTTTATCTAACAATATGATGTTGTTTTACATTTTATTATATAGGTTTATTTCTTTTATATATTCTATTATACAATTTCTACTTTTTACGTTTAGGGCTTCTTTGGTTGTATCTGACACTTTGTGTTTTCTTCTTTCATTTAATAACTGTAGTATATACCATACATTTCTGCGGTGTATATGCTGAATTCATCAGGTAATCGGTACTTGTATGTTTTGTTTTGTGTTACGATTGCTGCTCCCACACTATTTTGCATTTTTGAGGCATCCGTGAAGATGAGTTGCCCGTCATTCGCTTCTTTGAGTTTGTTGAATTCATTCATTATAATTTTGTGTTTTGTATCTTTTTTGCAGTAATTAGTAAGTTTTAAATTGACAGAAGGTTTCACGATAGACCAGGGAGGGAATTTAGATGGATTGTTTCTATGTTTGTTGGGTATTATGTAGTTTATTGAGTTGCTCATCTGTGTAATATGGTTCTGGAAAGGACTTTCAGTTTTTATAGCTGTAACTGGTATTAATGGATCGAAGATTTGTTTGTAGCATGGATGTTCTCTTTGACTTGCTATTTTGTTGACATATGTTAACATAAGATATTTTCTACGGTAGGATAGTGATGGTTCATTTGTTTCACAGTATAGGCTTTCTACTGGACTTGATCTAACGGCTCCTGTGATTATCCTGAGTGCAGAATGATGGATAATATCTAACTTTCGTAGAACGTATTTTTTTGCACTTGAATATATTATTGCTCCATAATCTAATTTGGTTCTTATTAGTGATTTGTAGATTGAGTGCAGTGCAGCGTCGTCATGTCCGATCCCCAGTCGTGAGGAGAGAGAATTTTAAGAATATTCATTTTTCTGAAACATTCAGCACATAATTCTACGATATGCTTTTTCCAGGTCAGCTTTCTATCAATAATTACTCCTAATATTCTTATTTCATTTTCATATTCTATGATTTTGATTTTAAAAAATGTGGTTGGGTTGTCGAGTCTTTTCCTATGTTTTGAAAAGTGAATTGCCCTGGTTTTAGCCTCTGAAAATTTAAATCCCGTGTTGTTCGACCATTTTTGTATTTCGTTTATTGATTCTCGAATTTGCTCTTGCACCGCATCAATATTTCTATTTTTGTGATAGATAATTAGGTCATCAGCATATAGGAGACATTTGGTAGGATTATTTATTCTTTCAGTGACGCTATTTATTGCAACAAGGAAAAGTGTAGCACTCAATGTTGATCCCTGTGGGATTCCATTTCGCTGTTCGAATTTATCTGAATAATGGTTATTTGCTTTAACTTTGAATGTTCGGTTCGATCATGGATTTAAAAGCCGTTCTAATCAAAATTGCAGATTTTTGTGAGGCTTCAGTCTAAAAAAATGATTGTATCTCTAAATCCTCGCGTTTATTTGAGTCCTCAGACTGTAAGTTAGACAAAGTTCTGATAAATATCACTTCGTAAATTTTGTGATATTTCCGAATTTGCTCGTTAACGCCAACACGTGTTCTAGTCGTGAAGCTCACAATTGCGTGATAAGAGCCAAAAACAAAGATATGTAAGAAACATTCTACGGCTACGTGCATTACTATTAAGCTTATTGTGTTTAAGTTGCACGATTTTGCGCTAATTTGCTGTTTCTCTGTAAATACTAGCAGATGAAGTGAAAGACAAGCCTGATTCATCTACCTGGATACAAGAAAAAAAAAACAAAAAGTCCGTTCGATGAAGATACAAAGCTGAAATAGTTTTTAGATACTATTTGGGTGATATTTATTGAATTTAAATCAATAATATTCATTCTGTAGTATTGTAGTTGCCTTAACAGGTGTCTGGAATATTTAGCGTCACTTGTGCTCATATTACTCCGATTTCTCCTACCATTGGCTCTAGGAATATTTTAAATAGCAACATATATTTTTTATTACATCAATTAATGGCGATTTTTTCTCGATTTCAACGATATATACTTATACCTTCAATTAACGATTTTTCAAATAAAATATAAAGTTAAGTATGTATTATTTTTATTTACATATGTTTGCACAAGGGGTGTAATGTATATGAACATTTACAGAAATTTGTATCCTAAACGACAAATACCGGCTTATAATATTTTTAGAAGATTAGAAATTCGTTTACGTTCTTATAAATCGGCAATTGGAGCCAAAAAAAAATCTTGTACATCATTGGATATATATAATCAAACAGAAAATTTCATCATTCCACGGCTAATTGTTTTTGATTTATCAAAAAAAATCTAAAAATCTGTCAAGTAAAATGCGCTGTTAGCCTAGTCGGTTGCTATGGAAACAGTACTGATTTCAAGATTCTACGGCTCACAGTTCTGAATTTATTCGCAAAATTGAAAAATAAATTCCAACTGAAGTGCACTTCCGGTTATTATTATTTTTATGAAAATAGTAGGCAATCATTCAGGTGCTACAGCAGACTGAAATACCAAATTTCAATATTCTACAGATGATCGTTCTGAATTTATGCGAAAAATTCCAAAAGATTGTCAAGTATAGTGCACTGCCAGCTCAGTCGATCTCAATGAAAATAGGATATGAGCATCCAGACAGTACTATCATCTTGAATACTGTATTCTAATATTCTACGTTCAATTGTTTTGGATTTATATGGAAAATTCAAAAAATGTTTCGAGTAAACTGCACTTCCGGCTTAGCCGATTGCAATCATAATGCAAGATGTACAACTAGATGTTATAGAAGTGCTTAATACAAAATTTCAATATTCTACGACCGATTGTTTCGAATTTATGCAGAAAATTCGAAAAGTCTGTCATATAAAGTGCACTTTCGGCTGAGTCGATTGGTACGAAAATGAGAAATGACTATTTGGATGCTACAGCAATTTCAAATGCTGAATTTCAACATTCTACGGTTGATTAATCTGGATTTATCAGAAAAATTCGAAAAAAGTTTCAAGTAAAGTGCACTTCCGGTACAGACGATTGGAACCATAATGCGAGGTGCACAACTAGACCCTATACCAGTCTTATATATAAAATTTCAACGTTATACGTTTTACCAGTTTTGAGATTTGCGAGTTATGTACGCGCGAACATACGTAACGACATCAAGCCAAAAATAGTCAAAATGGATTCAGGGATATTTCCATCAAAATCTCGATAGGAGAATTTTGTCGATTTCACAATACTTTCTTGTACTTGGTACAAGTAAGTAAAAAGGGAAATGATGAAATGAATATACTTGCATCTTTTGAAGCAATCCCAGAGCGTCCTTCAGGAAGGCAGCTGCTGAATGTGGTGTAGGAACATTGCATAATATTTTTTAAAATAAATAAATTCAAAACTTATGAGTTTCACAAAGTACTACATTTGCATCCTGTTGATCATAATCGGCGACTAGAAATTTGTTATTCACTCATAAATGAAGTTGTTGATGAAGAATAATCATTCATAACTGGAGTTCTGAAAATCCATTATTGGTTCGTGAAACAAATTTTCAACGAAAGTATTTTATCATATTTATGAAGATACAATAACGGAAGAGCGTTAGTTACAGTTTTTAAGACATGTTTTGGAAAATATTTTAGACAACTTACCATTAAACCTTGTAAAAGACATTCATTGTTATCAAGACGGAGCACCTGCATATAATTGTCACCAGTTCAGAATATTTCAACAAAATGTTTGGTGACAAATGAATATTTTATAGCCTGCACGATCTCGATTTAAAACCATCAGATTTTTACTCACGAGGATATTTGAAAAATAAAGTTCACAACAATATTCACCACATTTTACAACAAATAAAAAATAATATAGATTAAAAAAAAAAAAAAAACATTTTCGGAAGTACATTCGATTAGTGGGAAATAATTTATATTCTGTATTTGGTCGTTGTGAACATGCCAATGAGGAAAATTTTGAACAATTTCTTATAAATTAGCTTATTTTCTTATTTATTCTATAGATATTTTGCACATAACAGTTGTTATATCATTAGTTTTATTTTTATGGTAAATTATAAAATATTTGAATGAAATCATTAATTTTTTCATCTTTTATGTGAACGTATGTAAACAAAACTAATACATATTTAATTTTATATTTTATCTAATCGTTCAATGAAAGTGTAAACATGTTGTATCGTTTAAATCAGAAGAAAAAACGCTTTTAATTACCGTACCGCAAAATATATGTTGCCACTTGTTTTTTTGAGAGCCACAAGCGGAAGAAAAAATTTTACTTCATTATAATAGTCTTTTGATACACAAATTGTTTGCTAATTTAAGTTAACAGTTAATATGGCATATAGGATTTTTTTGTTGTTTATTCAAATACTAACTATGTATAACATATTTTTGGGTATAATCATAAATCATTATTCATTGTACAATGTATATCTAACAATATAATTTTTGTATATGTATCTAATCTACAACAAGCTTTGTATAATATCATTTCATTCATGAGCAGTTAAATATATTTGCAATTACTTTTTCCTTATTAATTTTGTTAGTCAAGATGATTTCCTTACCACAGATGAATAAAGATTTGTTGCATATTTGTTTCTAAATGCAAAATATACTTAACAAGTAAATAATAATAAATAAATAAAGATGACTAAATAAAATTTGATCAATAAATAATAACTTGATTCATATAGATAAAGCATTTCCAATGGCACATAATTATAGAAAGAAGAACAATAAAATAAAAAAATACTTTTAAAATTACAACTCAATTGTTATGTTCGAACCAATTTCATTCGACTCTCTAGGAATTCATCAAATGAATCCTAAAAATAGAATGTAGTTGGCAGGAACTTAAATAACTGAAATGAGTAAAACAACATAATTCAACCGAAAATTCAAGCCAAACACTACAATTGTTTTTATTGTCTTCTTTACGTATTAGGTATGAGTTGTAGCAACAATAAAATAATTCATAATGAAAACAGAAGTGGAGGAACTCTGTTAGATATCTTGACTAACAAAATTAATAAAGCTACTTTCATACAAAGTAAGACGTATATTCATGTGGCATCACTCCCCTACGAGGATAAAATGTGTGACTTACAGAATAATTTAATAGATTTGCGATATTCGAAGTGTAGATGTCGGCAAAACGAAATAACCTTCTAGAAAAATACGTAGGGTTATGATATGTGCGAAAGACGCTGCCAAATTGTTTGTTGAAGACGCATTTGATATCATTTCTGTAAAAACAAATATATATTTTAGTTTCAAACCATTATTTCACGATTATAGTTGGGTAGTTAGTGCAAAAAGCAAGAAGTAGAAAACATTTTGCAGGGATGAATGTTTAGGCTACATGCATCATTCATTAAAATTTGAAAATTTTTGACCATTAGTGCCTAGGGCGAAACTCCCATATTGCGCCCTTTAAAGGTTAAATGTACTCATCAAAATGCTCATTATTACTTATTATAGTTCATCATGGCTTATTGTTCTCCTCCGAGGTTTGCTCCCTTGGCCCTAGCTACAACTCTGCAAACGAAAACTGTACTATCTATAGTACCTACTTATATTAACTGAGCTACTTGCAATGCTACCACGATTCTTACGCCATTATTGGCAACTGTAATTACCGTTGGCGGCAGCACTGTGCTTACAAAATGGTGGATCAAAAGTGGCTTACGATAAGTTTGTAATCTGTTTACAATGTAAATACGTTGACATTCAGCAGAGAAATATTCATATTTCGTTGAATAATTCAATTCAATTTCAATTGTGCGAGAAAGTATTGGCTTTCTTCTTTTATAACATTTAGTTTTTTCTTTTAAAATCTTTTTATTTATATATGAATTTAAGTTGTAACTGGAAGACTGAATGAGGTTATGAAATTCATAGCTTCAAAGAAAATAATATTACAGGGAAGTATTTATGACATTTTTGTATTGTACATTCCAGCTTGTTTATGAACTGGATCGTAATCTCCAAATTTATTTACTACTGACACTTTCCTTTTCCCCTTTTAGAAAATTTATGGAAACTCAAATCAACAATTCAACTAAATTTGGAATGACATCTATAAACACAACAATTTTTGACACTTCTTCGATTCCATATTTTGAAGAGTAAAATCTTGAGAAAGACTAATTTCAGTATAGCAATGAGGTTATGTAATTTAACAATAAAGTCGAAAGCTAAGTATTTTTCACTGAATTAATTGCAACAAATCCAATATGAACTATTGTAGTATAAAATTTCATATAAACAACCTCAAAAAAGTCATTAAATATTGCTAACAAAGCCATTAACATCACATATGATCAAATGGAAATTAAGGTTGAATCCACTTTACAATATAGTTCCGCTTATAACCACTAGGTGGCTACGGGTTAATTTCAGTTACCAATAATATTTCAAGGAATTGTCTATATTCCTTCAAATTATTATTTTATTATGGTAAGAGTTGGTAATAAAATAACGAAACGATGTTTTATGAGGGTTTTGATATTTAAATACAGTAGAATGCTAGTTAAAAGTTGTATTCTGCTGCTGTACTTTAGTATTGACAATCCCCTATTTCCACTACACCGTAGAAAGCAGTCAACATCCTGATTAAACAGTGAGTCCGATATAATATTCTGATTTCTATGATTCTGGACTGCATGAATGTAATAAGGTATTCCATATTTTCTTCTTTTTATTTTTTGTTCGATAGGACATGAAGAAATAAAAGTATTACTGAAAATACGATTAAAAAAGAACCTTGCGGTACTTGAGAAATAGATTTTTTTCAATTTAAACATTTGCCGTGACGAGCAAAATCCTATTGTGTCACTTAAACGGTAGGTCGTATTCTTGTACAAAATACAAGTACATCAAAATTTTATTCATATTATATATTTATTTATGCGCATATAAATTAAAAAAAAAGTTTGATTATTATAAAAATCATCAAACAATATTGTCGTGAAGTAAAATAGGTGGCGTTAGTGTCTTCCTCGTTTAGCATCGTATGCGCATGCCTGTGGAACTTGAAAACAATTAAATGGTTTTTGAATATTAAAACAATAGAAGTAGCATCAGTTTCAACTTTTCCGATACATTTTTATTCATTTATAAGTGCATTCACTGATAATGCAACAATATTTTCATGAATAATATCAAATCTTCTAAGAATTTGTACACCTATGAAGTCCACTGCTTGAGAGACATAAAAAGACTTCATACGTCGTCAAGACGTCATGTAAGAATTAAATCGTCTTTTTAATTAAAACAAAGCAATATTTTATATCATTTTTGTTGCTTATACCTATTATTTATCAGATTCTTACTTATTTTCATGAAAGTTTCTTAAATTTTAATAGTAGTGGAATACTCTAGTCCACGAAGGAGAATAATAGAGGAGCGGACACTCAGTTGGAAAACGTGAAGCCTAAAATGTAATGCGACAGGTGAGAGAGAGATAGCGAGAGCGGGCCCAGCTTTGCGTGCGTCATATGCAGAAATAAGATTATATTTCAATTATTTTCAATAGAATACAATTTCCAGATATATTTCTTATTTTCATTACGTTAAATACTACATTAGTTATTAAATGGAGATAAAAATAAAAGAAAATTAGCATTTCTATCCATTAGAACCTGCAATGAATTAGTAAATTATGATGAAATATATTTTATGAACGTTTCTTTGGACGCGAGTTTTCTGATTATGAATTATAATAGGCACATAAATAATTTGTTGAATATTTTATATTACAATGGGAGTGATAAAATTGAAAAAATATACACAAACAATTTCTTATTCCCTAGAAAAAAGTTACAAATAGAAAATGCTGCTCTGCAAAATTTTTTGTTTGTCGAACATGAACGAAAAGTTTAAAAAAAATATAATATACATCCACGATCTCACAGAAAGTGACAGTTTTTGACATAATTTCTAGTGTAAAAAAAGTTATTGAATTAAACTGCGCAGTAAAAGTTTTATTACTTGACTCTATTCTATCGGTAAATACTTTAAACATAGTTTCTATTACTCATGCAGGATAAATACTATTTTGCACATATTTCTCCAGGCGGTAAAAAGATCTTTGGCTTTTGCGTTTGCCAAGTATAATTTACCGCCCGAAAAAAAAAAAGCGCAAATTAATGTTTACCTGCATTCATAATAAAAAATAGTATCTGCAACTCGTGCGGTGTTGTCAGTTGCCCACTTGAGCTCTCTTGGGCAATCGAAACCTTATTGCACTTGTTGCACAATATACTATTGTTAATTTCAATTTTCCGAAAGTAGCACAAGAGAAATGAAAAAACTATTCTAATATGCCACAGGGCTAACAAGAAAGCTTACTTTTGACAATTGTATCCTCAATATCTTTTATATATTGATGAAAAGTGGAAAAATTAATGCTGCAATTCTGTGTAAATCTATAAATTTTATGAATTAATAAATTTATTGACAAGAAGTTTCTTTGAAGTTGAATTTTTCACTAAAGTCTAGATTAGATACGTTCAATAATTTGAAACATTGATATAACCTTTCAATTTTTAACATAGAATTGTTAGTAAATCTGCTATTATAATTTTAAAATAGTTTCTATTCACTTTTACATCTCTAGATGACCATTCTTTTATAATATCCTCCTCTCTGAAATGTTTTTCACAAACGTAATGTGTAATTTCCAATGTTCTATTCTGTCGTGTTATGTTCTTGCGCCACTTATTTAATAAAATATTATTTTTGGGTACAGAAAAAAGACAATATTTCTCTTTACAAGTTCTGTACCTACTATTACAATTTGGCACAAAACATTTTCTTCCTATTTCACAATATATTTCTACATGAAAATACTAAATAGAGCGAAACTCGCCATTTACTTCTATGGGCCCGCCTCAACCTATCTCTCAGTTACCTTATCTCTCTAACCATATTACATTTAGGCTTCACTTTTGCAACACAGTTGAGATAGGGAATTGCATAGGCGTGCCCTAGTCCGAATACCTACGACATCTGTTGTCGAAATATCAAACTAGTAGTTTTCTTTCACTATTTTTATCAGCAGGTTTTTGCCAACTAACTATTCTAGCTTATGTAGAAAAAAATATACAAGTTAGTAAAAATGAAGCAGAGTATATTTTCTTCTATGACAGAAGAAATTAAGAATAGATTTTGGAAACGAGTTTCAAGAATTGGTCCATAAAAAATCACGACAACGCATCAGCTCACTCTTTTAGACCGTAAAATTAATGGAGTTCCAACTCGTTTCGCTCTTCCTCTCACCAGATGTAGTTCTCTCGAATTAATATCTGTTTCCCAGTACAAAAATATCTGCTGTGGCCACACAATACTTCTCCAATCATAAATTTCATGGCCAGTCTCATCATTATTCATAAATTTAGAGTGTCGCATCAATTAATTACTTATTTCAAAGTGACAGCTGTCATTGTCAAAGTGACAGATGGCAGTTGTATTTTAATTACATAAAATAAGTATTTTTGAAAATGAGGAATCCTTTTTTAGATTTTGGAGTCTTTAATTCATTGGAACATACAGTTTTGACATTTGATCGCCGAAAGTGTAATTTAAAGATAGCAGCGTGGACTCCACATTTTAAATTTCAACTAAGCTTATCTTTCCGAGAGCTCTAAATTGATACCAAACTAGATATCATTTTATTAGCTTGTAAAAAACAATTAACAATCGTTTAAATATATTTTTTGATACTTCTACAAGAATCATTCCCGCAAGAGCTTTAATTTGATACTAAACACTAAAGAATCAAATAACTTATTTTGAAAAAAAAAATGACGAACATTTGCATGTGATGTTCAAATATGAGTGATAATAATTCTAATTTCACATTATGATTCTCATTATTTCTTTGCTTTAAAAAAATATAACGAAAAATGTTTTATGTAAATGAAATAAATAATAATAAATTACCGTTTATAAAATAAACGTCAAAAACTAAAAAATTTTGTCAATAAAGTTTTGATACCATCGATTGAAAAAAAATCATTTGCGAACTTGGCTTTGTAATAAAAAAATTAAATATAAAATTTCAGTCGAAAATTCGTTCGCGTTCTCAAGTTATCGTAGTTTGAGACCGATCGACCGACTTTTTTTAAAATTATGTTTTTGGGTTTAGTAGGGTCTAAAACGTTAAGATTCACCATAATTTCAAACTGTCAGAATTATAAAACTTTTCCTATTACAGTACAAACTCTTCTTTCGTTATAAAGAGCTTTTGTTATATGAAGATTTGAAAAAAAAAGTGTAAGAGTGCAAATACTCGTTTTGTATTCTTATAACTAGGTATACATGACGTCAATTTCCAAAATCTCCATTATTTTGTTACTGTATAGTCCTTTATTTTGGCCTGACGTCTTTTGCTGCGCCAATACTTGATTTGTAATTTTTCATGAATTATATCCATATCTTTAAATGAGGTGAGATCTTCTTCGTAAAGTTCTAAAAACTCGCATAATAATTTAGCTGCGTCAAGTGCTTATTGAATTTCAGCCTAGGCTTATGACAATGCATTCCTATCTATTAAAACAGTAATGGCAAACAACGTTAGATAGAAAAACAATTGCTATTCTTAAAAAATGGAAGCCGATAAGAGATGTATATTGATGCCTCAACCAAAAAAAGAAGTACACAGATGTTTCAGCAGAGACGTATTTGTCGTTATAGAGAATGACTATTACATTATAGAGAGTGTTTTAATATATGGGTAATAATGTAAACCAACCAATTTCGAGAAATATCTATATTGTAGAGAGTTTTTCGCTATAAAAAGTTCGTTATAAAGAGTTTACACGTATATATAGATCGAGGAAGTTAAAATAGATGGCGATAAAGAGATTTCACTCAAAAAAAGATGTAGTTAATCCTATCATTCACAAGGCATCAATAAGCTGCAACAGCTTTGGACGAAGTGTATAAGCAAATCACTCTCGTATCTGTAAATCTGTAAGAGCTTTTGAATGGATTGATCAGTGATAGTAATTGTGCGCATCAACATCATATGTGGCTACCGTGCAAAGCCGGTACATCATTTCATGAGCAAAAAAGCAACTTTCAATACTTAGACATACCTCAGTTGATCTCTTTCGTTCATCCATTTCATGAGTACTTCTTTTTCGTCCAGCGAACTATATTCCTGATTTTCTTCTATGAGTTGCGTTAACATTTGCAGCCAATTTGCATTTTCTTTAAACTTTTTTTTGTTCAAAGTTTCAATTTCATGCTGTGAAATTGGAATGTTATAGTAAAATATAATGATGAGTGATTAAAAACTCACCGACAGTTCGTTGATGATGGCTCCTGTCCTCCAGCCGTGTTCTAGGGTCACATCAGCTAAGTCGCTGTACGGATGGTCACCAAAGTAAAGTACTTGATGGCCACTCCAGCCAGTGAGTTCTTGGAGTTGCTTTACTGTGCCCTGAAACAATATTAAATATTCATAATTTGCGCGCGTGTAAATTTCTGATAGGGCCATTTCTTGAAAATGATTGAAATCAGAAGGAGGCACTAACTGCACCTTGATTTTCAATTGTTAAGCACGTACCTCATAATAAATTGTGCCTTTATCTAATTTTGTAACTCTGTCCCAAACGTGTGAGCCGCTGTGTTCATCATAAAGTCTGATAGGTCGAGATTGATCAGTAAAAAATCTAGGTTTTCTGGCTTGTACAATAATTACATCAAAAAATTCTTTCCAGTCTTGCCCAACCAGTAGCTCCATACCTTTATTTCTGTAACAATGAGTTGCTGATGGAACAAAATACAATAAATTACAGAAATACTTACACAAATTTATAAGGGCTATTTGTGACAAGGAACAATTTTTTGTTAGCAAGGATTAATCTGTCAAAATACTGCCTCAGTGCTGGGTTTTCTTCTATATAATCAGGAACATTTTGTGATACGACTTTGTGCATAACTGGATGGGAACTTTTTATGGAGTTCTGTAAATCTTAGGATTAGTTAGAGAAATAAAATAGATGTGTGTTGTGGTTCAAGGAATTTGCAAGCTCGAAGTAAAACTTTTTCAATAAATTTAAATTATAACTGAAAGTACTATTTCTATGATGATATGAATTTCATTTAGGATGTTAGCAAAACCCCTGACTTATTACAAGCTATAGGAATGACGTCATACCAGACGAATTTGATCAAAGATATGAAGAAAATAAAATATGTCTCTCCAACTGATTTTAAGCGCATAAATCTAATATATACAGTAAGTCCGGAAAGGACGCAGCTTGAACTGTTTCTTTTTGTATCAGTAGGGTGGCTATTTAAAGTGTTAACACTTTAACTGTTCAAAAAGAGAAGCAGTAAATAATATTTTGCCTCATATTTACATTAGGCATATCCTGACGCAGCTAGCACATTTGTTGATTTAAGCAGTAACGTTCAAACAGAGGATCCTGCATTTAAATTCGTATATTTGTGCTATGAAACGAGAGAATACTGCATCTAGTTTGGTTAGAGCGGGCGAAGCCCGCATGTTAGCTGGGTGCAAAGCACCACTGTTGATAAAGTCAGAAAAAAAATTCGATAAAAAATATCGTTTTGGTGCCACTGACAAAACTTCATGCCACTAGAAAATTTGCTAGAACCGTCATCATATAAAATTGTTCGAATTACTAGATTTTGCCATGACTTTCGGGGTAATAAGCGAATAACCTTATTAAAAATTTCTAAAAAAAAATCGAATATTCAAAAATTATGTCATCTCCCACTTCGACACACTTTCCGCTAACGTAACAAAACTATATAGGTACTTTACTAATGATTTGTAGCACATGCAGTTCATATATTGCTGTTTTAATATTTCCAAAAAGAAAATCGGATATCTTGATTTCAATTAAATACATAAAAACCATTAATAATTTATGAATATTCGATTTTTTCGAAATTTGTATTTAGTCTTTATGTAAGTTTATAAAGAATTTTGTATAATACTTTAATGGCCGTATCCAGGAATATTATAATAGTCAAAAGTTCAACGGATGATGGATAATTTGAAGGATAAATAAATAGCTTACATCTCTTAACTTGTTGCGACACATCTTCCTTCCACAATATAGAAGCACTGCCTACCCTATGAAACTCATTGTCCACCCTAGAAACTTAGCTCCATCGTCAGGTTTTTAACTCTACTACACATTTGAAAAAGGCGCCTCTTTTAATCCAGGGGAATTGACAATTTTTTTTTTCAAGTCAGCGAAATTCTTTGCAGAGAGTTAGTTTTTGGGGTACTCATTAAGTGCCAATTCACAATGTACGTAAACGTAAAGAGTACGTAACCGTAAACATAAACATAAAGTTGAACTACTGTATTTCAATGCCCGTGTTCACAATGCTTTTACGTATTTCTTACGTTTACGTATTGACATAAGAGCTACGTAATGAAAACGTAAAGTTGAGATAAATTCAACTTTATGTTATGTTTACGTACGAAACAACTAATAGCGCATGCGTCAATTTCAAACAAATGTCTTCATCTGACAGTTAACAACACCCTGGATCGAAATATGCTTACATATGATTGACATAGAATTATTAATGAAAAAAAAACAACAATTTCTTCCTCGTCTTAATATTTCTCTCGTTGGCGACTTTTATAACGCAATTTCAATAATAATGAAACAATCGCAAGATCTTTTTCAGACGTCATACAATAAAACAAAACAAACTAAACTCCAAACTGATAAAAGTGAAACCAAAGAAAAACATTAAACACGAAACAGAATCGAAATCAACAGAATATTTGAAAATGACAGTTAGAGAAACCAACACAATACATCAATAACCCCTAATTTGTACCAACGTAAAATGAAAAAAACACTTTATTTTAATATTTTACGTTACGACCACTGTGAACATACATAATTTCTTACGTTTATGTTTTTACGTAATCCTTATGTTTACGCTCATTGTGAACTGGCACTTAACACGTTAATTGCCACGGCTCTTTTGACTTGACTGCTTCCAGACGCCAACATTTTTTTTTACTGTATTGTATAGAAATAAACAAAAAAATATTATTTTCCATATGATGACTCAAATTTTGAGAGTTTTTATGGAGAAAAAAAATGCATTCGAATTATCTCGTTGTGTGGTGTCCCCGATCAAAATATAACTCATAATGCCTTAAAACGAATATGTCCGTGGTGAGTTAGTCCCAGTGTCACATCGAGAAACACGATATTTTTTCTTATTATGTCCAGCAAACCCTTCACTATGCTTTGAGCATTGTTTTAAGGAATATCATGATTGGAATTTACTTTTTTGCATTGATATTTGTCATTTTGGATTATTTTGAATCTTTATTTTTCGTACTCTCATTATACAGTAATAAATAATAGACAAATGTTTCAATGAGCCATTTTTTTAAATAATGAACTTTTCACAGGCGCCCAACGCACAGAATGCCTAAGTATTTACAACGATAAAAGTCGTATTGGGCGCCAATAATTTATACTGTAAAACCGAGATAACTCGTGGTGGGCGCCCACGAGCAGTTTGCTCACCACGAGTAGTCTCGTGTTGAGCAGTGAACGTGTTTATATATCAATGCCCCATCAAAAATTTTGAGGGTGCAACATGGTTATATTCGCATATTTACGCATATAAAAAAATAAAAATCAATTATATTTCAACAACTATATGCATTTTATCAATAAACCTGTTCCTACCTATTGGTTAGAACATTGATACCTTTATTAGTACCCCAAAAGCTATTTCTCAGCGAAAATAAATCTTGCTGACTTCTGAAAAAAAAACCTTTTTCTGCCAATTTCTCAGGAGAGTGACTAAACTTCATAATCTTAAGGTATCACGTATGTATTTCTTATTAAATTGCTTCGTTACTTCCAAAATTGGTCGGTTTTACTGAAAATCTTATTGGAATTACCGAAATTGAAACCTTGCGGTGGCTGCCTTCCCCCTCGAAAAACTTCCTAGCTACACCAATGCTAATCTTATACTTTAATATCGTAAACTCATTTTCTCAACAAGCAGAATTTTTAATAGAGGATGACTTTTGGTCGGTCGTTCAATGAATAATAAAAATCCCCCTCTCAGACACTTATGGGCAAATCGTAGTTCCGCTACGAAAAAATGACAGGAAATAGCAAATTAAAATTTTCGAGTTTATATTCTAGATAAAATAAGGCTCACATTTATTTGCATTAGGTGTCTCCCGATGAAAGCGTACCTCCCACATTCTTTAAGATAAGCAGTAGCTCTCAAATAGAGGTCCTCCATTTAAATTTGTACGCCGGGAGACGCCTACTGTAAATGTGAGCCTTATTTTATCGAGAATATAAGCTCAAAAATTTTAATTGACTGTTTCTTGTCACATTTTCTGCGCAGCGAAACTACGAGTTGCCCAATAAGACCCTGTATAAATTTTATTCGTAGAAGTTCAACCGCACCCTAACAGATGTTTATAAGAAATATCAACCTCTTTTTTTTCACTAACTGTATTACATTCTTAAACTGGAAAAAAATTTCCATAGATAACTAATTATTTGGAATTAAAAAAAATTGCTAATTGGAAATATCACTGCCGTTGTAAAACTAAAATTCAAATGAGTCTAATCATTTATATTTTCAGTTAGAGGTTCAATCATTGCAGAAAGAGAAGAAATGAAAGTAGTAGAGTCAAATTAGCATTTAAAAAATAACTAAGCTTGGGAAAGTATTAATGGTCAAAGTTGAATTAGAATTAGAGGCCTTTATGGTCAATAAAAGACCTTAATCCACATCTTGTAATATTTGTTTAAACGGCCGAAATAAGTGAAATAAATGGGAATTGAACGGCTTATAAATCAGGTGTAAATGGTACCTACGTCTTCTTTTTAAGAGCTCATCGTAGTGGCTGAATATCGATTCGTACGCAAATATCAAAAATAATATAAAATAGTTTGTTATGATAAATTGCAATTTTGGCCACCATCCCGCGGTTTTCAAATTTCAAGTATTTTTTTTTTGTTTGCAGAGAAATTGGATCTTTCAGAGGTTAAAACTACTAGCACCATCTATGAGGCAGAGGCATAACTAAACTCTTAAATGACGTCACTCCTATACGTCTTGAGTTAGAGCATACTATTTATATTTTGTGTTGGCCTCATGAGTTTCGCGATTCAGAACAAATCAAAAGGAATTGCACCCAACTAGATTTCAAAATTTGACGGTAGGTTTCAAATGGGCAGTGTATGAAGTCATAGAAATTGTTATTTATAGAGAAAAATTAGTTCTAAATTTTCATTATGAGAAATAACTCAGATTTAGAAAGACATTCACAGTTCTTGCATTTTTTAATGGATTATTGTGGGATTTGATAAATTTGCTTTTTTTGTGTTATGCCTATGTCACACCGAACGACCGAACAGTGAGTTCAAAGATAAAACGGCAGAACGCATTCATCACTTGAAAATAAGGGATTCTTTATTTTTAATCAAAAAAATCACAGCTAGCTTCATGCACATCATCCATGTACTTCCCATTTTACTTTGACGTTTTAATTGAAGTTCGGTGTTTTCGGTTATTGTGTTTATTGTTCTGTGGTTTTATCAGTGAATTTATTTGTTCGTTATGACATAGGGAATACGCTATATGCTTGCTATTTCGATACACAAACCGTTTTAAAAGAAGTTACACTAAAAATTCATATTACTCACTTTAACATCCCTGAATAAAATTTCTGGGTGGTAATCTATAGCATTTCTCTCGAAATAATCTGCTACGTTGCACAGTAGACCCATTTCTGGGACAGAAAACAAATCGGCAAGATGAACCATCTTCGAATGTGCATCCTAAAATAAAAATTTTGTTATTATGATCTGCTTTTTATTGAAGTTTAGGAATACTTGTGCATTTTTAGAGTGATTCTCGACGTGGGCGATTGGAATAATTCTGTTTTTATATGCTTTAAGAACTTCTTTGTCACTTAGTGGCTTTAGGCCTCTATAAACAGATCCGAACTGAATTTGTAGGAACGAATCCAGTTTGAGTAAGATACCTTTTTCTACATCATAGTGCAAGCCTCGAACTGCGAAGCCTGGAGTGTATTCGAGTTGTTCGATTGCTTTCGGGTACTATAAAAACAAAAAACGGTAGAACTTCATTTGTTTAATAGCTTCATTTATTTCAGGCTTCCAACGCAAAAACAATAATTAAGGAAAGTGACTACTAATATCTAATGAAGTGTAACGATTGCAGTTTAATACTAAAAGCCGAATAAAGAGCAGCCAGATTTGTAAGGTTATGTGTACCTTTAGTTTCTCTATTAAAATTTGTCGGCCCAAATTATATAATAGATAATCAAGGGATGGCTTGTAACAGGCCAATGTGTAATCATAATCGAATCCATATACTTTCACTTCTTCGAGATCAAGTTCATTACACGCAAATACTGCTTTTGGATTTACATCTTGAGGTAATTTCTTGGCTAGAATTTATAGGTTATAAGATGTATTTCAAATATTTGCATTAACAATTAATTGAAGAATATTTCAGTGATAAATTCCACATTTTACTCACATTTGCATTTTTCTTTTGTTCTGACGTACGCTTCTTCCAAATGCTTGACATTTGACATACATCTGTAAAATAATTGTGGCTGAAAGTGTATACTTTTATTTGTTAGCACATTCAGGACGAAAATTGCAGACCGCATTGCACTTATACTAGTACAATGCAATTGGTATTTCAAGCGGTAACTAGGGACTCCCACTTTTGCTTCACGAAGGGCATGCGCGACTTTTATCCAATTTAAACTTGAGAAACCTGTTTTAGGCAGAAATTTTGATTATTAAACGTTTTTTAGACACACAAAAAATATTAAATGAAAATCAAACTATTATTATTCTCTTCCTATTATTTTCTCCTACACGAAACGTGGATCTAAATATAGATCAGAGAAAAACAATTCTATTAGATAACACAATTACTTTAATTCTTAATTATTCTAAACAAAAGTATGACAATTGATCCATTAACTGTTATTGGAGCAATAATATATTAGTTATTATTTCTAAGAATATACGACATTTTTCATCTAAAATTTTCGTAATCTTCTAAGCGTGTTTTGGCAGAAATCCAAAATTGTTATAAATAAAATGAAAACTTATTTTTCTTGAGATATTTGTAATATTTGATATGACACACGTAAACAATTGGAAATAAATGATTCAAGCAAATATTATTAATTGAAAATGTGAGCATTTTATCTTGTATAAATCGTTGATGTATAATTATTGCACATAATAAGTAGGTTTCTGCTCAGAATTTCATCTTTTCAAATGTAGACGTATCTGGGCTGCAGCCTAAGGCCAATAAACAATTTTGTGGCGTCATATCTATGTAAAATGTGGAATTATTGCAATTAGTTATAATTATGAACGAAAATTCCTATCGTTGATAAATGTGCCACTTTTTATACGGTCGAGAAAAATAAACAAAAATGAAGCATCATAAAATAGTTATATTCACTTAAACTAATAATAATAGATAATAAGAGCAAATTGGTAACAACACACGCAGGAGAATTTGAGACGAAAATATTATATATTGTTATTATTTTTGTGTAATAAGCGGATAAGCAATCAAATTATTTGTTTATATTAGTAAAATAACACTAGGTTTCAGATAAATATAAAAATTTTAAGATAGAATATATTTTTGTAGATATGCAACTTATCCTACAGTGGAGTATATGAAAAATCTAAATATCAGCTTTGTTTACTAAGGATGAGAATATTTTTGCTGCTGTTTTTCATCTTCAGAGATGGATCGATTTTGTGGAGAGCATATTCAGGGTGGCGATCGAACTCATGATCTCTGGGGTAAGAAATTATATTATTATATTTAAACAATTTTACTCAAATATTGCTAGTAGTTTTGCTAACCGATAAAGTACGATTGCAAATAAAGTATATAAACAAAAGGGCCTTTCAAAAAGGAGTTTTTGCTACTACTTTCTGTTATTAGGATAGATTTATTAATTTTAAAAGAATTGAATACGTGACACTTTTCACTCATAATTTTGATAAAAACAATTCGCGGTATTTAAAGTGTCTTCACAACTGTAGGAATATGTTTTGTCACAGCAAATATAAATATTATATATTTGTTTTGATGCTTCGATTTATTTTTTCTACGGCCGTGCGTAAAATAGGTACTCTTCGCGTCTCAGTTTTATCACAATTTAAAATCGTAACATTCACTGTGAAGTCATGCTTGTAGCAACCCTCTCTGATGTTTTTTTTTTTTTTTTTTTTTTTTTTTTTAAATAGTGGAATATTTATTCTGTTTGCTGCTGTTCTGTGAGCTTCAGACTCATTTTTAATCTAAACTTGATTACACAAAAAACTTCTAGATGGTATATCAATTTCAATTCAAATTTATTTGACTTTGCTGATCTCAAAACAAATAATATTCAGATCTCACAAGGTGTGAGATGTGTACCTACATATGAACTCAAGTTTTTAGTAAGTTTTTATTGTATCTGTCTACTGTTCAGCGCACGAAGTCTAGCAACTTGATTCTTATATGTTCTCATAACCTACAAATGTAAAACATATGTTTAAATATACGCTGAATGCCTTTGACGATTCATTGAATGCTATGAGAAATTAAAATATAGAACTTTCGTATCATAATACGAAATGTTTGGGCAACGCTCCATTGTTGGAGAAAATTTAAATAATCTCAAGACAGATGGCAGTGTGTTTTAAGCAATTCGATTCTATAATTACAATATTTTGAAAAGAAATTGAAAATAAGATGACACTTACAATAAATAGTAACTCTTCTAATAAATACAACACAGCACAAGTTGACTTTCAGTTTTTGTTTCAAATTATTTTAAAAATATGACAGATGCTCTACACAGAGCGGCGTGCTTCCTATTTTCCATAATTTTTTTTTTTTTTAATACACTGACTCCCATATTTTTACATATATCAAGAACCAATAACACCGCAAAGAACACAAAGTCAGTGGTTCCAGATGGATTATCTTTTGCCGTTTCGAAAAATATATTAGGGTGCTTTGTTTGGATCGTCTATTTTTTTTTTTCTAGTTCCATAGATGAAATATTATTCAAAATATAAGAAAGAGAAATTCTCATCGAAGTTGGTCGTCAATTTTAATTTTTAATAATCGCTGAATAAATTTGAAATTTGCTCATTCGTTTATAATGTGAGTCTGAGGTTTCTTTCAATTATCCATATCTTGGCTGCATTTGACGTTCTTTAAATGAGTATAGACAAAAATAGTAGAAGAATCTGTGTTCTTTAATATTGCCTATGATGGAATTCGTTACTTGGATGGTTTTAACGTTAAAAATTTTAAAGTCTATCTTTATCGATTTTAGTGTATTTTTCGGTTTTCTCGTAAACAACTGAATTTACTGCAAAAAAGTAAGTGACAATTTGTACAGTCAGAAATTTCGGAAAGCAATATGCAAAAATTCAAAATATTTCTGTTTCAGTTCAACAAATTTTGACTCTACAGTTCAAGTCTACAGGAACTTTAATTTAACAAATTTTAATGAAGCAAAAAACTTTTCAGAACTCATTTTTTGATAAATATGTTTTGCTTGGAAAAGTTCTGTATATAAAAATGATTAGAAACACAACGTTTCAACAGCAAAGTGCTGCCTTTTTCAAGTGTAAAAGTATAATAAATAAATAAACAAAAATTGTCAAGACAACAAAAATACAAAAGGTGACTAGATAAAATATTAACTCCTAGGATCGTATAGCTCTGCCTGTGGTTTAGCATATAATCTAATGTCCACGGGTCTTCAGGAGATAAAAAATGAAGGTCTAAATAGGGAAATAGTCAACTCCTTGTGGTTCTAGGTCAATCTGGCTCTACTCTTTTTAGTTTGGCACATAACTGAACCATCCACAAATCTTCAGGAGGTTGAAGTAACTCTTGCAAGATAAAAATAACTTGAAATTATGAACAAATGACTGGTAACCACGATCGATTGAGTTCATAACCAGTATTCAAATTCAAATTATTAGGTGATTTTTTTATTTCTATTGCTTCTCTTATTAGCCTCTTGAATCAATTGTTCTCTTTAGCCAGAAACTTTGTATTCTTAAAGTCAGTGCCATGTAATTCTTGAATGGCATGCTCAGCCACCGCAGACTTTTCTGGGTGGTTCAATCTTATATGACGAGAATGCTCTTTCAGTCTTGTTTCCACAGTCCTCTTGGTGTGTCCAATACATACTTTGCCACTTTGGCAGGGAATCTTGTATATTCCTGGATACTGTAGAGGAAATCTGTCTTTAACATTACCAAATAAGATTTCGAATTTTCAAATTGGAAGTGTAAGATGTTTTTATGTCATATTTATGTACAAGTCTTCCAAGATTGAACTACCCAGAAAAGTCTGCGGTGGCTAAGCATTCCATTCAAGAATTACATGGCATTGACTTTAAGAATACAAAGCTTCTGGCTAAAGAGAACAATTGGTTCAAGAAGCTAGTAAGAGAAGCAATAGAAATAAAAAAATCACCTAATAATTTGAATTTGAATACTGGTTATGAATTCAATCGATCGTGGTTACCAGTCATTTGTGCATAATTTCAAGTTATTTTTATCTATGAATCTACTTGCAAGAGTTACTTCAACACCACCTCCTGAAGATCTGTGGATGGTTTAGTTATGTGCCAAACTAAAAAGAGTAGAGCCAGATTGACCTAGAACCACAAGGAGTTGACTATTTCCCTATTTAGACCTTCATTTTTTATCTCCTGAAGACCCGTGGACATTAGATTATATGCTAAACCACAGGCAGAGCTATACGATCCTAGGAGTTAATATTTTATCTAGTCACCTTTTGTATTTTTGTTGTCTTGACAATTTTTGTTTATTTATTTATTATACTTTTACACTTGAAAAAGGCAGCACTTTGCTGTTGGAACGTTGTGTTTCCAATCATTTTTATATACAGAACTTTTCCAAATAAAACATATTTATTAATAAATTTTGACTCTACAGTTTAGGTCAATACTTCTACAGGAATTTTTTTGTAGCAAATTCAATTTACCACAGATTTGTCATTCAGTTTTTATGTAAATTTAGTAGTTTATGGGAAAAACAAAATTTTAAATGACTCAAATTGATAAATATCGACTTATTTTGACGTTAAAACCGTTCAAATTTCATAATTTTTCCTAGGAGGCACTTCTAAGGAATAAAGACTTTTCTACCATTTTAGCTTATGCATAATAAAATGCAGACAGATAATTGAAGAAAAAAATCTCAGGTTCACATTTTATATGAATTGAAAAATTTCAAATTCATTTAGCAAGCAATTAAAATGAAAATAAAAGGGCAGGCCAACAAGTTTGAGTTCTTTATATTATTTAAAGGTGCCTCTTCGCGATTCTTGATTTCCCCTTTGAATAGTACGAGAAAAGTATTTTTTAATTTTGAATTTTATTGCGCTCGACCAATCAGCGTATTGTAGAAATTAATACATATTCTTGTAGGAAATTGAGCGATCTCTAAAAAAGGTCTCATAGGATTTTTCGCTAAGTCGACTTGTTTAAAAATTATTCAAGGTTAAAGTTCAACCTCAAAAGGTATATGATGACTCACAATTTTTAAAAATTTTATCGCGAAATAATGACTCAAAATCATGGAGCATAATATTTTTCGTGAAGTTCATCAAATGTTCTTTGGTAAAACATTAAAATTTCGCAACCTTTTCACAGCGTTTTAACTTTAATTATGGTATTCATTGCACTTTGATTAATTGTCTCCTTCAATAAAGTATGGTGATGGAAAAACACTGAAAAAACTGTTGATGATTTTGATGTTTTATTAAAGAGCATTTGATGTGCTTCACGAAAAATATGATGCTCTATATTTTCGAGCCATTATTTTGAGATAAAATTAAAAAAAATTGTGGGTCGTCATATACTACTTGAGATTGAACTCTAACCTTGAATATTTTTTAAGCGAGTCGACTTAGCGAAAAATTATATGAGACCTTTTTGGAAATCGTTCAGTTTCCTACATGAATATGTATTGATTTCCACAACACGCTAATTGGTTGGGCCGCAATAAAATTCCAAATTAAAAAAAAAAATGTCTCCTCTGTTATTTAAATGGAGGAGGCACCTCTTAATATTAATATGTATTAATTTAAAGAGCTCAAACTTGACCAGAATTTTTTTTCACATCTTGAACGCTATATTCACGGTAACTAAGGAAAAAAATAAATATATATAAAAAATATATAAAAAAAAATTTCGAACAGGGACTACACATTACTAACTATTTTGCCATCTGCTTGGGAAAATTGCAACTTTCTAAATATATTGAAGCAAGCGTTCCACAAATTTATAACTATTTCAGGTTTTTTAAATTTTATTTATTCACTCTTAGAAATGGTGATTATTTTTCAGTTTGCAGTAGATTTGAGAATGATATCAGTAGATCAGTATATTAATCGTGAAATTAGTAAATATGCTGATTTTTTTGTATATTTGGGAGCACTACATAAAGCATATGTTGAAAATTTGATAGCTCAAAAAATTTCTGGTTGTAAAGGATGAACTTAACATATGACTGTGGAAATATTATTTCAATTTATTATTATTATTTGATGATTCACGCCTAATCGTTGCTCCAGATTGGCATATATTTCTTTCAATTGTTCGATAGAAACTGAAGAAATAGTTTCACGGCTCAATTCCCTGATATGAATCAATCAATCATTTATTAAGACCACTTGAGTATACAAATAAATTAATTTAATGGTTTTTAACTTTTACAATTATCAAATATTTTGAAACGGTGAATTCATTTCGTATTTATTTTTACATTAATATACACTCGAATGCACAAATCGGAGTATAACAGTTCAAAATGAAAATGAGCTGTATACATGTAAAATGATGAACGGATTGCAGATACCAGGAGCACGCAGCATATTTTACTTTTACGATATATGTAGTTGACACTTGATTCAGCTGGAGGCGAAATTTTTGAATAAAATTTTGTATTCAAATTTTTATTGGCTACAAGTGTTTCTTTATTCCCCATTAGCTGTTTAATAATTTATTCCTATGATAATATGAATGAATTAATAATTTCTTCGATATATGATTTTTTCAATCAATAACCAGGAATTAAAAACTGAGAGGTATGAGAATATAACTCAATTCAGCTGTTGTAATGAGAAAAGAAAAGGGGCATAATAATACTAATAATGATAGAAATTATGATGATAATAATAATAATGAATACCCGTAGCTCAGTGCAAATATGCATCGAAAGGTCGTGGGGTCAAGCCCAGCTTCGGACAACAAATCAGTATGATTTCTATTAAATTATAATACACTCTATGGCGTTCTTCATCAAAAACTAAAAGTATCCACGCCCTACGACTCAAAAAAATCAATCAATCTACTAATGTGCACTAAAAATAGTGTCCTCCACATTAATATTTATTTTATTTATGTTGTCACTTTTGAAAGATATATAGTTTTTAGAAGTAATACAGTTAAAGTCATGATCCAGTGTCTCTGAGAGTACAACACAATAACGTTAAAGAACGTAAATTAACGGCTTTAGCCAATTAGGACCAATTATAATTACAAGCGTTAAATATATCTATATGAACTGGCATTGGTAATTTCATTACCAAACTATAACGATTCTTTTGGCACGCGTAAGCAAAGCGAACTCATATTTTTCCAATTTTTTACAATATCAATTTTTTTTATCAACTCATATATTTTTAGTTTTTGCCCTATACAATTTTTATTTATTGTCCAATTGTCTAGAAATTTAGAATACTTATAGCATAATGTATGGTCGATCGACTATAGTGATTGCTAATTGTTTATCGCTGATATTTTCTGTGATATTGAGGGAGAAATAAAAAGAAAAAATAGAAAATCATGGATTTTAAACGGGAAATGTCAATTTTCTGAAACGTCGATATTTTGAAAAATACCCCTCGGACAGCATTTTTAAGGTGATTTTGGTGATCTACGATTCCGAAACATATATTTTGACCCAAAAAACATTAAAATTAAGAAAAAAATAATAATTTTAAAAAACTTCATCAAGAGGTACCCCTATTTTTTTTAACCAAGTAGGCTCGCTGCCAGTAATAATAATAAATGCCAGTGTGATAATTTTGTCAAATAATTGGAGATAAAGTATATTCTGTTGTTGCACAATTATTGTATGAAATAGAAAAGGATAGATATAGTAAATTCACTTCAGACTTGCCTGATAATTTATATTGAAAATGTAGTAATATAATAAATGCAAAAATTAATATTTTATAGTCCCTTTTTAATTAAAATTACTCAGAATTACGTATTTTTTTTTAGTTTCGTTTTAAAAAGTCCCTTTTCATGCAAATAAAAAAACTACTGATCTCTATAATAACACTGGATTGGATTTAGGCCGTTGAGATGCGTCCCCAATTGAGCGCCGCCATCTTGGTAAAAATTGAGGTTTTGTGACAGATCAACACCGCGTTGGGCCGCGATATTTAAAATTTAGCTGTTTGGTTTGACGGTATTTTATTTATCAAACATGATGATCGAGTGCATGTTTTGCCGTAAGAAACCCGATTCATCGAGAAATTTGACACTGCACAAGTAAGTACAACGAAATAACCTGAAGTAACTGTCGTTATGACTGAAATAAGTAGACATTACTTATTTTTATTGCTATGCTATGATGTGAATATTTTCAAGATTTCTATCCGATGAACAAACGTTCTAAAAATGGCTCGAACAAATGGGTTTGCCAAACTTAGAAATAGCCAAAAACATGAGGTTATGTTCTCAAAATTTTGTTGCGTCCGCCCTAAAACAAAATTAATGATACACGACTCTGGAAAATGATGCTGTTTCGACTATTTTCAACGAACTATACAAAAACTATTGCATTAACTGCAGAACCAAAAAAAAATGTTGAAATAGTCACACAATTCTCAATACGATTTATTTATTGTTTAGATTTATAACAAAAATCGTAAAACTATTCAATGAATTTAATAATTCAGAGCTAAAATGTTTAAAAAATAGTTAAAATATTGGTACTAAAAAGTTAACAAATATTTTGAACTATTAATGAATATTTTTAAATATTTTAACTATTATAACAATTTTTAAATACTTTTAACTATTATTGATTATTAATATGTGCATATTGACGTATATTGAGAAGAATTTCATCATCTAACTTGTATTATGCTTCGAATCTCATCGAGTATCTCCTTTAAGTATTTTGAATTTGCCGCTGAATCATGTCACAAAACCTCAATTTTGCAGTTTTCTTTATAAATTGGGGCAATCAAAAAAGGGTCTTTTTTTATCTAATTGGATTAATTAAATCACAAAAGATCCAAGTTAACTAGGGTGTATTTATTGCTTTTAAAGTAGCCCATTTGATTTTATATGTTTTTAAACGGTTTGAGCTCGGAAACTTTGAGAAGCTGTAACTCCGAAACTTCTTGACTGATTTCGGTTGAATTTGAAGTAAACGATTCCTTTTTTTTATTGTCTATCGTTTTATTGTTGTACTTACCTACAATTAATTTTAAATCAAGTTATGTGCAATCCAAATTTAGTCAAATATTTGCAGATAAAATTTGAAATAAATACTTGATTTCCTATTCTATATTGTATGACAATGAATATTTATTTATTTCATCTTCGTAGAAATAAGTATTGCTATATGATTGAGAGCAAGTGCAATAATTGATAGAAAATGTGAACTTGTTTTGACAACATTTTTTATTGCATTACATCAATTTGTGTACAGTTAAATACTTTTCACAGATTTAAATTATCTCAATTAATTTAGGAGATACAGACTCAAACAGTTTGCTACTACACGAATAGATTTCAGAATTATTATCTTGTCTGTTTGAAAATATCAGCCTGTGATATCTATATACTTGGGAATATTTTCACGAAATTTTTTTACAATAGAGTGAAAAATACAAAATATAATTTTTTCACAAGCTTTGATTATCTTGTTTCTTTTAGAAGATACAGCAACAAACAATGTACTACAGTAGTCAATTTTTACAATATTAGTGATTTTTGAAATTCAGTCCATCATTTAAGCATTTCTGAATAAATTTGAATATAACTCATCATGGAGCTATATTGAAGTCTGTAAATCACTGTATCTTTCACAGCTTTAGGTTATCTTGATTCAATCGGTCAATCGGAAGAATTTCATGTCATTTGTCAGTGTGTGGTAAATATATTTTTGGGAGTACTTTAATAAAAATTTTTATTACGCTACATTCAATTTTACGAGACACAATACTTTCCACAGATTCTGATTATCTTGATAGATTTAGAAGATACAGAATCAAACAGTGTGCTACTGCACGAACATATTTTGAAATTATTGTCTCGTGTGAATGGAAATATCAGCTTGCAAATTAGTTGAGGTACTTTTAGTGTGAGCTCCCATGACAAAAAAACTATCCTATCGAACATCTCAAAATTTTAAATTGAGAATGGCTGCAAAACATGTAAAAAATATGTTACGCCTGGCAGACTAGTAATAAACCAGAATTTAGCTGAAAAAGAATGATTTTTTTCCGGAACACCTGCTTGAAATTTATATAATTTGTACAAAATAATGAACTATTTTTGAAAAAAATTGTCTAACTGATATTTTTTGTTAAGTAATTTCTGACAGACCTTTTATTAAAAAATATTTTTTCCGTGAAAGTGCACTTCATAACACCTCGTTTAAGATCTCTTCTCCTGACTACAACTTGTCTGGTAGACAATTTTTGTTGATAAATTTGTCAGACTTAATTTTGAATGCGTAGCATCAATGCATCAAGATCAGTCAATGCCACCTCAGAGCACATCGGTCAAAAAAAAAAAATCAGCTGAAGCTTTAGGATGTCCTCTATGCATAAAAATACGCCTGTCATTAAAAAAATTGTTTTTTACCACGTCCGATTTCATTTTTAAGCGCGTTTTCTTCAAAAAAAGAACCTTTTACAAGGGACTTGTCATAACACACCACCTTAATTTTTTTCTGGAAGAAAGTTTGACAGCTATTTTATCCATAAAAATTTGTCTCAGCGAAAAAATTTTTTCACAATCTTCAAAATTATCCTAATTGTTTATGTGCTAGGACCACATTTTTAATAGAAAAAAATGTGGTAGAATTGTTGCTGACTGGAGTTTTTTTTTTGCACAGTTCTAAATTAATATTATAGATCTCTTTTACATACTTGAATACGTTTTTCATCGAAATACTGTTTTTTAATATGTCAGACTTCATTATTAAACACTGCGACTTTTTTTATTCTCATAAAAATAGGCTTTCACAACGGCCGTGTCAAAAAATCACCTCAATTTTTTTCTGATAGAAAGTTTGATATCTATTTCATGTATAAAAATTGGTCTGTCAGCGGAAAAATGTTTTTTACCAAGGACATACTTCAATTTTCAAGTGTTGCGACTACATTTTTCAATTTCTTACAATTCTAAATTAATATTGTAGATCCCTTTTATATACTGAAATACGTTTTTCATCAAAATGGTTAATACAGTAAAAATGTTATCAATGCAACAAAAAGTACGTAAAAGAGCTTTTCATTTTAATAAATTCTTCTAAAACACTGCTATTTCTATTGCTTTCTTGAACGAATACTAAGCATATACTAATCGTAAATTGAATGATAGACTACTGTAGCGGAAGGAGAGATTATTAGAGGTATTAATTAACGAAAATTGTCACGCAGACAGGATTTAATAAATAGAAGAGATCTTAAACTTCATTTAAAGAAAAATCAAGGTGTTATAATGTGCACTTTCATAAAAAAAATTGTTCATAACAAATGGTCTGCCAGAAATTAATTAACAAAAATTGTCAACCAGACGAGTTGTAATAGATAGAAGAGATCTTAAATTCCATTTAAAAAAAAAAAATCAAGCAGGTGCTATGAAGTGCTTTTTCATGAAAAAAAATATTTGTAGCAAGAGGTCTGTCAGAAGTTAATTAACAAAAATTGTCAGTCAGACAATTTTTTTCAAAAATAATTCATTATTCACTACAAATTGTATGAATTTCAAGCAGGTGTTCCGGCAAAAAAACATTATTTTTTAGCTTAATTCAAAAATTGATAAAAAATAACAATCAGCAAATTTTTACTAGTCTGCCGGGCGCAACATATTTCTTACATATTTTTCAGCCATTCTCAATTTATAATTTTGAGGTGTTCGATGGGGTAGCTTTTTTGTCATGCGAGCCTACACTATTTATATACCATTTTTTGATTAGTTCCTCATTTTGTCAGGAAATCGGTCATATATAAAATTGTGATTTGTGACGTAACGACGGCACTAATTGAGAAATTTGACATGGAGTACTCCACCTCATTTCAAAAATAATATGACTTCATTTAAGACTTTTCCGGTTATCGTACTTATTTTCGAGTTATAAGCATCTAACTCTTCTATAGGTTATGTATTATTAACTCGAAAATGAGTAATTCAACCAAAAGAAGTCTTAATCAAACTCATATTATTTTTGGGAATAGATGGGGTACTTTTATATAAAATTTTTTAGTTAAAGCCCTTGATTTGGAGAAAAATCATGAATTTATAAAAGTAATGATAACTTCAAAACTATAACTTGCAGGGAAAGGATTTTGGATCAGATGTATTAGTTTTCGATCTATCATATAACTTATTTCAATTTCTTCCTGATTCAGGCCCTTATGAAGGCTGTAATTGATAATTCTCTCCCACGTAAAACTGTTGCTGAATACAAAAATTATTTAATTTTTAACCGATGCACTATTGCAATCAAGTTTGACTTTATCTTGAAAAAATTTTCAAAATAACTTACCATTTAACCACAATAAAATTGAATTGTTTTAAGATTATCTCAAAACGAGATATGTGCTGCCATCTCTTGAATTACCGTGAACTAATCCATGAATCAGATTAAAAAAATGTATCTCTGTAATTGGGGCTTGAATAAAAAAATGTTACAAGTAAAGTTATATTATTTTTGGAAAATATGGGGGGTCGCTCATTAAAATTATTTTGAATGGTGCTACCGTTACGTCAGAAATCATCTATCCACAAATCATCGATTTCCGAGTGATTGAAGGCACCAATCAAAAAGTAATACATGAAACACCCCACATAATTTTCAAAAATAGTATGACTTTATTCAAAACTTTTTCGGTTGTCGTACTCATTTTTTAGTCATCAGTATCTGACATGGGTTATATATTAATAACTCAAAAATGAGTACATAAACACAAAAAAGTCTCAAGCAAACTCATATTATTTTCGAAAAATAAATGGGGTACTTCATATAAAAAATTTAGATTGGAGCCCTTATTTTGGAGGAAACTATGAATTTATAAAAGAACTGATTACTTCAGAACTATAACTTGCAGGAAAAAAAATTCTATCAGATGTATTTATTTTACATACATTTTCGACTTCCTTTCTTTCAATTTGAGCCCTTAGGAGGGCTGTAATTGATAATTTTCAGCCTCGCAGCTCTGGTACTAAATACAAAAATGATTTTATGTTCAATCGATGCACAATTGTAATTAAAAATGACTTTATCATGGAGAATTTTCCGAAATAAGTTGCCATTCAGGCACAAGAAAAATATTTTTTTTAGGGGTTTTCTCAAAACGAGCCTCATGCTGCCATCTCTTGGATTTCCGTGAATTAACCTGTAAATCAGTTAAAATTGTCTCAGTAATTAAAGCTTTAATCAAAAAATGTTTCAAGTAAAGTTATACTATTTCTGTAAATATTGAGTATCTTTCATTAGATTTTTTTTTATTAGGGCCTTAGTTTACGAGATAGTGATGTAGTTCGTGAGAACAACTTAAATACATGCTTCCTCATTCCAGTTTAAACTTCAAACAATATGAATTTTTTTAATAATTTATCTGCAAGCAAATTTATTTATGATTTTTTAGTGGAGAATTTGGAGAAATCTGATTGGTTTGAGACATCAGCAAAGATCACTTTGCTAAAGCTTGATTTTCACTGCAGAATTATGTAGAAAATTCATTTATTTTTTGAAAATGATTAGCTAACAGGAGAAAAACGATACGTGGAATCAAAAATTGATTAATTTCAAGCGATTCAAATAATTTATAGTCCATTCCATTTAAAAATGGTTCAAGGCTCATATTCAAGAAAAAAAGGAAAAAATATATTCACATATCATCTGAATAGACATAAATCTGAATCTTTAAAGTGCAGAAATTTATTTATGATGATTGGTGAATGATCGATTGTTGATGCCAAATAGTCCAGTATGATTTTTGTGCTAATGTAAAATTAATTCGCATGGCCAATGAAAAGGCTTAAATCTTAGTCCCATAAGAGTACTTGGACCGTTTTTACTTAATTAGAATAGACTATGGTTATTCTATTTTGATGAAATTTAACCCTCCGTTAGTGTTCTCGAAAAAAGTTTCACGGTTGGTGTTGTGGGGTATATCATACCCCATATGAAAGTCCTCTCAAGCTATTTTAAATTCTAAAATATGATAATTTTTCTGTTTGCTCATGTTCTACAACTTGTTACCAAGTGATATAAACTGAACAAAATGTATCCAGCCATATTTATTGTGAAAATATAAAAGATAAATCAAAATAACAGCAAGTCTGCCTTGGAAAAAACATACATCAATATTATCGCTCATAAATACTTCTAATATCATCACACATCAAAGATCTCACAGTATTTTTCGAGAAGAAGGATCAAATAAGTAAAGCAAGAAAAAATTACTCAAGTATCATCAAAGAAAAAAAAATTATTGCTTTTCAAACTGGGCACAGTTTTTGCAACTCAAAATTGCATGTTCCAAGCACAGTGGAATTCTACATCGCTTACAAGCATTAAATGTCTTTTCAATACATAAGCACTATTTTGCGCACGTTTTTCTGGGCAGTAAATGGCTCTTTGGCTTTTGAGTGCGCCAAGTATAATTAGCGTGTGACAAATAATCTTGTCGCACGCAAATCATTTACCGCTTAGAAAAATTAGCGCAAAATGGTACTTATCCCGCATTCGTAATAAAAAATAGTATCTGCAACTCGTGCGGTGTTGTCAATTACCCACTTGAGCGAATGAACGCACTTGCTTCGTTCGTGTACGCTCAACTTCGCTTTCGTGGGCAATCGACAACTTATCGCACTTGTTGCACAATTTACTATTCTATCTTTGTTTCTAGGACAAACAGAACATCTTCTGCTTGTCTTTTGTCATTTGGCTAAATTGGCCTTAGAAAATACCAAAATATGAAATAGCTTATTGTATAACGTAATATAATTTTAAATTTAGAATGACATCGACATAAATTGAAATTGTACTGTCGAATTCTTCATTTATTTCTCGATAAAAGTAGTCAATTCGCGGAAAATCGAGGAATAATTTTGTATCGTCTCAAAACCAGAACCGTAATCAAAAAATTGTAGATGACAGAGTTGAATTATTTTTTGAAAATAATATGACCTCACTTGAAAGATTTTTTCGATTGACAGCCTTAATTTCGAGTTGACAAAGCAAGTAATTTTTTCATATAATTGTATCGAAATCTCAAAATTAGGGTCGTAAATCTAAATTTTCTTTCAAGTAAACCAATATTATTTTTTGAAAATAGTTGGGGTACTTGATATGAATTTTTTCGATTAGAGCCCTCATTCTGACACAAATCGTTAATATATGGCAATAACACTAATTTCTGACTGAACCAGGGCCGTAATCAAAAATTAGTTAATGACAAACTCTAAGTATTTTTTGAAAATATTATGAGTTTACTTGGAAGATTTCTTCGGTTAACGGTCTTGATTTCAAGTAAACGGCGTCAGAAACTTGAGTTCAAAAACGATAAATTACTAAAAAATTTTCACGTAATCGACAGAAATTGAAATTGTAGTGTCGAATTCTTCATTTATTTCTCGATAAAAGTAGTCAATTCGCGGAAAATCGAGGAATAATTTTGTATCGTCTCAAAACGTGCTAGATGCTGCCATCTACTAGCCTCTTGTGGAACTATACTCCAAATATTAATAAAATTGCAGTAAATCGAAAAAAACTTTCAAGTAAACTCATGTTTTTTTTCGAAAATAATTGGAGTCTTTTATATAACATTTTTTGATTGGAGTCCTAATTTTGACAGAAATCGGCGAGTTATGGCAATAATACGGATTTCTGACTGAACCAGAACCGTAATCAAAAAATTGTAAATGAAAGAGTTGATTTATTTTTTGAAAATAATATGACATTACTTGAAAGATTTTTTCGATTGACAGCCATAATTTCGAGTTGACAAAGCAAGTAATTTTTTCATATAATTGTATCGAAATCTCAAAATTAGGGTCGTAAATCTAAATTTTCTTTCACGTAAACCAATATTATTTTTTGAAAATAGTTGGGGTACTTGATATAAATTTTTTCGATTAGAACCCTCATTCTGACACAAATCGTTAATATATGGCAATAACACTAATTTCTGACTGAACCAGGGCCGTAATCAAAAATTAGTTAATGACAAACTCTAAGTATTTTTTGAAAATATTATGAGTTTACTTAAAAGATTTCTTCGGTTAACGGTCTTGATTTCGAGTAAACGGCGTCAGAAACTTGAGTTCAAAAAACGATAAATTACTAAAAAATTTTCACGTAATCGACAGAAATTGAAATTGTAGTGTCGAATTCTTCATTTATTTCTCGATAAAAGTAGTCAATTCGCGGAAAATCGAGGAATAATTTTGTATCGTCTCAAAACGTGCTAGATGCTGCCATCTACTAGCCTCTTGTGGAACTATACTCCAAATATTAATAAAATTGCAGTAAATCGAAAAAAACTTTCAAGTAAACTCATGTTTTTTTTGTAAAATAATTGGAGTCTTTTATATAACATTTTTTTTGGAGCCCTCATTCTGACACAAATCGTTAATATATGGCAATAACACTAATTTCTGACTGAACCAGGGCCGTAATCAAAAATTAGTTAATGACAAACTCTAAGTATTTTTTGAAAATATTATGAGTTTACTTGAAAGATTTCTTCGGTTAACGGTCTTGGTTTCGAGTAAACGGCGTCAGAAACTTGAGTTCAAAAAACGATAAATTACTAAAAAATTTTCACGTAATCGACAGAAATTGAAATTGTAGTGTCGAATTCTTCATTTATTTCTCGATAAAAGTAGTCAATTCGCGGAAAATCGAGGAATAATTTTGTATCGTCTCAAAACGTGCTAGATGCTGCCATCTACTAGCCTCTTGTGGAACTATACTCCAAATATTAATAAAATTGCAGTAAATCGAAAAAAACTTTCAAGTAAACTCATGTTTTTTTTCTAAAATGATTGGAGTCTTTTATATAACATTTTTTTTGGAGCCCTAATTTTGACAGAAATCGGCGAATTATGGCAATAATACGGATTTCTGACTGAACCAGAACCGTAATCAAAAAATTGTAAATGAAAGAGTTGATTTATTTTTTGAAAATAATATGACCTTACTTGAAAGATTTTTTCGATTGACAGCCTTAATTTCGAGTTGACAAAGCAAGTAATTTTTTTATATAATTGTATCGAAATCTCAAAATTGGGGTCGTAAATCTAAATTTTCTTTCGAGTAAACCTATATTATTTTCTGAAAATAGTTGGAATACTTGATATAAATTTTTTCGATTAGAGCCCTCATTCTGACACAAATCGTTGATATATGGCAATGGCACTAATTTCTGACTGATCCAGGGCCGTAATCAAAAACTAGTTAATGACAAACTCTGAGTATTTTTTGAAAATATTATGTGTTTACTTGAAAGATTTCTTCGGTTAACGGTCTCAATTTCGAGTAAACGGCGTCAGAAACTTGAGTTCAAAAAACGATAAATTACTAAAAAATTTTCACGTAATCGACAGAAATTGAAATTGTAGTGTCGAATTCTTCGCTTATTTCTCGATAAAAGTAGTCAATTCGCGGAAAATCGAGGAATAATTTTGTATCGTCTCAAAACGTGCTAGATGCTGCCATCTACTAGCCTCTTGTGGAACTATACTCCAAATTTCAATAAAATTGCAGTAAATCGAAAAAAACTTTCAAGTAAACTCATGTTTTTTTTCTAAAATAATGAGAGTCTTTTATATAACATTTTTTGATTGGAGTCCTAATTTTGACAGAAATCGGCGAATTATGGCAATAATACGGATTTCTGACTGAACCAGAACCGTAATCAAAAAATTGTAAATGACAGAGTTGAATTATTTTTTGAAAATAATATGACCTTACTTGAAAGATTTTTTCGATTGACAGCTTTTATTTCGAGTTGACAAAGCAAGTAATTTTTTTATATAATTGTATCGAAATCTCAAAATTGGGGTCGTAAATCTAAATTTTCTTTCAAGTAAACCTATATTATTTTCTGAAAATAGTTGGGGTACTTGATATAAATTTTTTCGATTAGAGCCCTCATTCTGACACAAATCGTTGATATATGGCAATAACACTAATTTCTGACTGATCCAGGGCCGTAATCAAAAACTAGTTAATGACAAACTCTGAGTTTTTTTTGAAAATATTATGTGTTTACTTGAAAGATTTTTTCGGTAAACGGTCTTAATTTCGAGTAAACGGCGTCAGAAACTTGAGTTCAAAAAACGATAAATTACTAAAAAATTTTCACGTAATCGACAGAAATTGAAATTGTAGTTTCGAATTCTTCGCTTATTTCTCGATGAAAGTAGTCAATTCGCGGAAAATCGAGGAATAATTTTGTATCGTCTCAAAACATGCTAGATGCTGCCATCTACTAGCCTCTTGTGGAACTATACTCCAAATTTTAATAAAATTGCAGTAAATCGAAAAAAACTTTCAAGTAAACTCATGTTTTTTTTCGAAAATTACTAGGGTCTTTCATATAACATTTTTTGATTGGAGCCCTAATTTTGACAGAAATCGGCGAATTATGGCATTAATACAGATTTCTGACTGAACCAGAACCGTAATCAAAAAATTGTAGATGACAGAGTTGAATTATTTTTTGAAAATAATATGACCTCACTTGAAAGATTTTTTCGATTGACAGCCTTAATTTCGAGTTGACAAAGCAAGTAATTTTTTCATATAATTGTATCGAAATCTCAAAATTAGGGTCGTAAATCTAAATTTTCTTTCAAGTAAACCAATATTATTTTTTGAAAATAGTTGGGGTACTTGATATAAATTTTTTCGATTAGAGCCCTCATTCTGACACAAATCGTTAATATATGGCAATAACACTAATTTCTGACTGAACCAGGGCCGTAATCAAAAATTAGTTAATGACAAACTCTAAGAATTTTTTGAAAATATTATGAGTTTACTTAAAAGATTTCTTCGGTTAACGGTCTTGATTTCGAGTAAACGGCGTCAGAAACTTGAGTTCAAAAAACGATAAATTACTAAAAAATTTTCACGTAATCGACAGAAATTGAAATTGTAGTGTCGAATTCTTCATTTATTTCTCGATAAAAGTAGTCAATTCGCGGAAAATCGAGGAATAATTTTGTATCGTCTCAAAACGTGCTAGATGCTGCCATCTACTAGCCTCTTGTGGAACTATACTCCAAATATTAATAAAATTGCAGTAAATCGAAAAAAACTTTCAAGTAAACTCATGTTTTTTTCGAAAATAATTGGAGTCTTTTATATAACATTTTTTGATTGGAGCCCTAATTTTGACAGAAATCGGCGAATTATGGCAATAATACGGATTTCTGACTGAACCAGAACCGTAATCAAAAAATTGTAAATGAAAGAGTTGATTTATTTTTTGAAAATAATATGACCTTACTTGAAAGATTTTTTCGATTGACAGCCTTAATTTCGAGTTGACAAAGCAAGTAATTTTTTTATATAATTGTATCGAAATCTCAAAATTGGGGTCGTAAATCTAAATTTTCTTTCAAGTAAACCTATATTATTTTCTGAAAATAGTTGGGATACTTGATATAAATTTTTTCAATTAGAGCCCTTATTCTGACACAAATCGTTGATATATGGCAATGGCACTAATTTCTGACTGATCTAGGGCCGTAATCAAAAACTAGTTAATGACAAATTCTGAGTATTTTTTGAAAATATTATGTGTTTACTTGAAAGATTTCTTCGGTTAACGGTCTCAATTTCGAGTAAACGACGTCAGAAACTTGAGTTCAAAAAACGATAAATTACTAAAAAATTTTCACGTAATCGACAGAAATTGAAATTGTAGTGTCGAATTCTTCGCTTATTTCTCGATAAAAGTAGTCAATTCGCGGAAAATCGAGGAATAATTTTGTATCGTCTCAAAACGTGCTAGATGCTGCCATCTACTAGCCTCTTGTGGAACTATACTCCAAATTTCAATAAAATTGCAGTAAATCGAAAAAAACTTTCAAGTAAACTCATGTTTTTTTTCGAAAATAATTAGAGTCTTTTATATAACATTTTTTGATTGGAGTCCTAATTTTGACAGAAATCGGCGAATTATGGCAATAATACGGATTTCTGACTGAACCAGAACCGTAATCAAAAAATTGTAAATGACAGAGTTGAATTATTTTTTGAAAATAATATGACCTTACTTGAAAGATTTTTTCGATTGACAGCCTTTATTTCGAGTTGACAAAGCAAGTAATTTTTCCATATAATTGTATCGAAATTTCAAAATTGGGGTCGTAAATCTAAATTTTCTTTCAAGTAAACCTATATTATTTTTTGAAAATAGTTGGGATACTTGATATAAATTTTTTCGATTAGAGCCCTCATTCTGACACAAATCGTTAATATATGGCAATAACACTAATTTCTGACTGAACCAGGGCCGTAATCAAAAATTAGTTAATGACAAACTCTAAGTATTTTTTGAAAATATTATGAGTTTACTTGAAAGATTTCTTCGGTTAACGGTCTCAATTTCGAGTAAACGGCGTCAGAAACTTTTGTTCAAAAAACGATAAATTACTAAAAAAATTTCACGTAATCGACAGAAATTGAAATTGTAGTGTCGAATTCTTCGCTCATTTCTCGATAAAAGTAGTCAGTTCGCGGAAATTCGAGGAATAATTTTGTATCATCTCAAAACGTGCTAGATGCTGCCATCTACTAGCCTCTTGTGGAACTATACTCCAAATTTCAATAAAATTGCAGTAAATCAAAAAAAACTTTCAAGTAAACTCATGTTTTTTTTCGAAAATAATTAGGGTCTTTCATATAACATTTTTTGATTGTAGCCCTAATTTTGACAGAAATCGGCGAATTATGGCAATAATACGGATTTCTGACTGAACCAGAACCGTAATCAAAAAATTGTAGATGACAGAGTTGAATTATTTTTTGAAAATAATATGACCTTACTTGAAAATTTTTTTCGATTGACAGCCTTAATTTCGAGTTGACAAAGCAAGTAATTTTTTCATATAATTGTATCAAAATCTCAAAATTAGGGTCGTAAATCTAAATTTTCTTTCAAGTAAACCTATATTATTTTTTGAAAGTAGTTGGGGTACTTGATATAAATTTTTTCGATTAGAGCCCTCATTCTGACACAAATCGTTAATATATGGCAATAACACTAATTTCTGACTGAACCAGGGCCTAGCATTGCAGTGAGATGTGCGTTCATATTTTAGGAATAATTACACAATAAATTATTGGGATGGAATATCAAACAAAAATGTACATAGGGCTTTTCTATATCTACATAAGAAGTTACTTTAAAAGTGTACCGGGGTATATCATACCCCAACCAATTTCCAGCAAGTCTGATGCTCAATTGAAAGTTTATACATAGTTGTATATAAGTCTGTTCTCTTTGTTCAAGTATAATCCTAAGCTACTGAGAAAAAGAAATCACTTGTTTGTCTCAAATTGAGTTTACGATTGGAAATAGAGTTAATGGGGTATGACATACCCCACAACACTAACGAAGGGTTAATATTTTCAAGCGATTGAAATAACAAATCATCTTTTATTTCATAAGTATCTTTTCAGTAGCATGCATTGACAGTTGCTGCCGCTTGTAAGCAATTTTTGGATTCTAGTATAAAACATATATTTTTGTTCAAAGTAAAAATAAATATTGTGGAACAGACATTATTCACATTTCGAGATTTCGATGGTAATATCCATTTTGAGTATCCCTGAATCTATTTTGACTATTTTCGGCTTGGTGTTGGTACGTATGCATGTATGTGCGTTCATAACTCGCAAATCTCAAAATCCGTCAAACGTATAATGCTGAAATTTTGTATTTAAGACTGGTATAGGGTCTTGATGTGCACCTCGCATTAGGTTGCAATCGTCCATACCGGAAGTGCACTTTACTTGAAACTTTTTTTGAATTTTCCGCATAAATTAAAAACAATCAGCCGTAGTGTTTTGAAATTTCTTATTAAGCACTTCTATAATATCTAGTTGTGCATCTCGCATAATAATTGCAATCATATGTACTAGAAGTGCACTTAACTTTGAACATTTTTGTAATTTTTCGCATAAATCCAAAACGGTTGAACGTAGAATGTTGGAATTCACTATTTAAAACGATTGTGCAATCTTAATGCTTATATCCTATTTTTATTGAGCTCGACTGAGCCGGAACTGCACTTTACTTGACAGTCTTTTGGAATTTTTCGCAAAAATTCGGAACTATCGGCTGTAGAGTATTGAAATTTGGTATTTCAGCCTGCTGCAGCATTAGAATGATTATCTAATATTCTTATAACAATCGTCTGAACCGGAAGTGCACTTCAGTTGAATTTCAGTACTGTTAGCCGTAGAATCTTGGAAATCAGTATTTAGGAATGTTGTAGCTTGTAGCATAAGAATGATGATCTTTTGTTTTCATAGCAACCAACTAGGCCGAAAGTGCACTTAACTTGACAAATTTTTAGAATTTTTTGGATGAATCCAAAACGATTAGCCGTAAAAAGATGAGATTTTGTATTTGATTATCGTATGCAAAAAATATATGCAATGATGTATAAGTCACGTGATGTCCGCGTCACATTTTTAATTTTAAAGAGGATGTATAAGTTGAGCAATTGCACACTTTCATCCCTCAAATTGCATATTCTAGAAAACTATCAACGTATAACTTCTAAAACTACTCACTAATGCGTAAATATTTTCCATTACACCATAATAGTTGCTAAATCTAAAACATAGAAAAATTTAATAATAAATGGATGTAAAAAATTGTCACGCTTTTTCGAATAAAAACAAAAGATATTCATTCACGCTTGCCAATCTGTGAAGCCGCGTGTTGCAAATTAGATTATATTAATATAAACAGTGTTACCAAAGTAATAAAAAGAAAAGTTGTTTCCGCAGTTAATGCTGGTTACAAAGGTTATGAGATACTCATAAATATTTTATGATGATATCTTCATTCAAATAGAACTAGAATTTTGATGTTGATAGCCAGGCACATCACCAAAATAATCATATCTTATAAAATACTAGAGATATCATATAGTGATTTCTTCTTTCCAGTAATAGTAGTAGCCAGGGTTGGTCTGAATTGAATCATTTGATTTAAATCACTATTCAAATTATGATTTAAATCAGTGAGATTTGAAAGAATACATACATGTTTATTTTCATTTTATTCTTGTATTTTTTATCAATTCAGTTATAAGTCTATTGTAGAACAAAATCACAATTCTAATTTAATTCTTTAATATTTTTATTGGAACATTAAACTCCTTAGTTATTAATCCAAAGAAATCAATAATTTTTAATTTTTTGATTGAATCATGTTTATTTCCAACCCTAGTAATAGCGTAGATTATATTAGAGGATGAATCAAAAAATCAGTGTATTGGAGTTCTTTTAATGGATCATTTTCATTTATCAACGTGGTCTTTTTGGACTTGTATATTTTGTTTAACGCTGTTCCAGTTTGTTGATATCTCCTGAATAGGCATTTGTTTCCTTGTATGAGAAGAATATTTTTTCTGTCAACCATTTTTACTTCCCCGACTTATAATAAAATATGGGAAATACTGTAATCGTGATTCTTTGTCAGTTCGAGATTTTGATGAATCTTCACGTCTTAGAAGCTACTGAACCCGAAAAACTTGATTTTGAAAAAAGTCGGTCTGTGTGGAAGCACGATAACTTGACAACGCGTAAGAATTTTAGACTGAAATTTTATATTCAAGTTTTCCATCAAAAAGCTAGGTTCAAATCTGTAGACGAGCTTTTTTCAACCAGTGGTACTAAAACTTTATTTATGAAACTTTTTAGTTTTTTGCGTTTATTTTATAAACGGTAGTATTTATCATAAAATATGAAAAACTAAAACTAATCCTTGAATAATTTGGCACAACATTCATGCGAAACATTTTTCAAAATTATCAGCGGTTCATTTGTTATTAAAAATTTAAATTATTATAAAATACGTTATATTTTTCTGAACCAAAAGAATAATGAGAATCATAATGTGGAGTTGGAATACTTATCACTTATATTTTGACATCACAGGCAAACGTTCGTCAATTGTTTTTTTAAAATAAGTAATTTGGTTCTATCTTGTTTGGTATCAAATTAAAGCTCTTGTGTAGATAATTCAGTAAAAGTGTCAAAGAGGATATTTAAACTATTGTCAATTGTTTCTTTCACAAATCATTTAAATGTCTAGTTTGGTATCAATTTCAAGCTCTCTGGAAGATAAGCTTAGTAGATATCAAAAATAAATGATTAAGTTGTGGAACCAACATTACCATCTTCAAATTACACTTCCGGCAATCAAATGTCGAAACGATATTTCCAATTAATTAAAGACCCCAAAAATCTAGAAAAAGACTCTTCATTTTGAAAAATACTTATTTTATGTAAGGACTAAAAAATAACCAGCATCAGATACTTTAATAATGATAGCTGTCACTTTGACAATGACAGTTGTCACTTTGACAATGACAGCTGTCACTTTGACAATGACAGCTTTCACTTTGAAATATGCAATTAATTGATGCAACATTCTAAATTTTTGAACAGCGATGAAACTGGCCATGAATTTTATGGTCGGGGAAATACTGTGTAGCCACAGCGAATTTTGCATATTGGGAAACATATAGCCGAATCCAATGATTAATGAAGATCAATTGATGGAATACGAATGCTATCGTGCTGAATATTGATCTTCACAACACCGCTTTGACAAAACTACGCTAAGCCCGCAATTTTTTGCATTATAGCAAGATTATTAAGGTTCAATTTTGAGAGCCTCAAAAATCAACCATAATTTTGTATTTTTGGCGGATAGCAAATTATTACCTGCCCCAGAATAATTTAATTTATTGCTAGCAGAAATGGTATAGTTTTTTATTTGTGCCTCTTTCTTTTATGTACATTCGGCAATTACCTAATGCATGAAAATTTCAAAATAACATATTAATAAACACTGTTATTACTAAATCATACACGCAATGATTGAAATAACTGTTTACAATGAATCAAAACAAAAAATAAATAAGATATATGAGGCTATGAGTATAAATTTGAGACAAAGAAATGAAAAACAGCGTACTGGACTCATTAAACGCCTAGATAAAATATCTTCTCAAATAGAAAAAAAGAATGAACAGTCCCGAATAATATAATTCTATTTTGAATTTATATTTGGGCATGGACATGAACTTCAGCTGCATTTTTTTTTTTTAGAGATTTTAAAGTTATGAAATTCTGCCTAAATAATCTCTTGAAAGTTAAGCGAAATTCCACATGTCGAGCTTGGTCAGAGCGGACGAAACCCGCACGTTTGTTTTGGTGCAAAGGGCTGTAAACAAAACCACTGTTTCAAGTTACGCGAGCTCGGTCAAAGTGGGCAAAACCCGCTCTTTTGTTTTGGTGCGAAGCACCGCCGATTGAAAACAAAACAATGGTTTTAGTGCCACTGACAAAGCTCTATTTTACTATTAAGCTTTGAGTATAGCTACCTGAGGCTTCGTGGAGGAGTTTGGATGCGTCCGTAATTCCTTGAAAAAGATGTTGTGGAGGAATTCGGATATATGATTAAAGCTACCTGAGGTTTCGTGGAGGAGTTCGGATGCGTCCCTCATTGAATGCTAGTCGTTTTATACCTGGAACAATATTGACTTCTCTAACAATAGCAAGATTCCCAGTTAGGGTCGTGTTGTTTAGATTGTACTCAGCACTCGAACACCGATAAAATCCTCTAGGTTTGACAAAGCAACAAAAATCCGCACTAAATGACTAGAATGAATTTATTTACACTATTGATAAAGCTCATACAAACAGTATATCATAATTAAAATTCGATAATAATTGAAACTATTTTCTGTTCAGAATGATGAATGCTACGCAATTATATTGCTACTTGAGTATCTATGCCATTTAATATAAAATCTATTCAATGGCTAGGGTTGCCTATATCACGCTCCACTTAAGTAAATTGAGTATTCCCTCTAGTTTGCGGTTAAAACATGAAAAAATACCAGGATTCCGGGAAATGAATACATAAAAATCATTAAATCTAATATAGGAAAGCATAACTTGAAGATAAATGAAAAAATATTTCACGGATCGAAAACCTCCAATAAATACCTTTTCGAAGAGTCATATAGAGGTAGATAGAATTTTACAAGAACTGTTTTAAAGCCAATATTAAAATAAATGAAACAGAAATGTTAATTACGTTTTGCATGGTGCAGTTACTTGAGGAAAGTAGCTACATTTTTGATGTGTGAGTATTTGGACGCATCCGAGTTCCTCCACGAAACCTCAGGTAGCTATAATCCTATATCTGAATTCCTCACAACATCTTTTCCATGGAATTACGGACGCAACCGATTTTCTCCACGAAGCCTCAGGTAGCTATAATCCAAGCTCACTAGTAAAATGAAGAAAATATGGCACTAAAAAAGTGGCTTTGTTTTCAACCGGCGGTGCTTCGTACCAAAACAAACGTGCGGGCTCCGTCCGCTCTGATCGAGCTCGACGTGAGAAAACTCGCGTAACTTGAAACAGTGGCTTTGATTCCAACCGACGGTGCTTCGCACCAGACAAGCTACTACAAGAGTAGGTGGGATCAAATTCAGGAATGCGTTTGAGAGGTGGAAAACGCCACGCTACGCTGACAACAGCTTACAGTATATCGCAATCATTTGACAGTTAAATCAAAGCAGAAACAAAATGTGTCGACTCGTGTTAACTGTAAACGTACGGTGGCAGTCAGTTCTGCCAATCTGTGTGTAAAAAATTCCATTGCATTTTTCTATTGAGTCAAATTGTCATTATAAATGAATATCTCGTTGGGATTGTTTTGGTTTTACTAGATTTTTCTCCGATCGATGATGCACACAGTTTCCTTAAAAATTTCTGGTATAGTTAAAATGTATGAATATGGCTCCTACAATATACAAAAGCTGGTAGAATGATGAGTATGATTTAATGTAGAAATTAAAAAGCACTTTTTCCAGGGATTATCCAAAAGTAACTTTGAATTTGAATAATGATTTCTTATTTGTAATTAAAGAATTCTCTGCGTACGGTCCTGGAGCAATGCTCACAGGAAATCAAGGTCGAATCAACATTTCGTCTTTGTTTATTTACATATTTCAATTATGATTACTTTGAACTGTGATTGTTCACGCGATTCGAGTTTCACAACACAAAATGGTCACAATCTATATTTATTGATCACATTTCTTTCCGGTATTTTGTTTTCTCTGTGAAATTGAACCTATTTTAAATGACTCTTCTTAGGAAAAGAAATCTTGTAGAGAAAACTCAACCAAATGAGAACCTTCTATAAAAATAGATTAATCTTTATAAATTCTTTCAAAACTGAATATTTCAACTTTTACACTATTTAAATGAAAAAGAGAGTTAGGTTCCTACAGATATTATTAACTCATATAAAGAATTCACTTTAAGTAAAAGTTTATGTGAAGAAATGCAATTTGAAGTTAACCCAAAAAAAAGAATGGTGTGGATCAAAATATTCGGTGATTCGCCTAGAAAGTAGGTAATTTCACTGATCTCCTTAAGTGTACACAATTAAAATATAATTGAAGGCATTAAATGACGCAAAAAATGAAAAGAACTGGATCAAAAATATAAACTATATTTTTTTAATAACTTTCTTCAGAACTTTTTCAGATTATTATTGAAAGAACACAGACAAGTTATAATTATACACACCATTTTTTTTTCAATTTTCAATTTGAAAGCTTATTCTGAAAGAATAATTTTGAAGCCTCCTGATATGAAGAAATATATATTTCATGTTCTTCTGGCAATAATTTATGATATGAGCTTAATTTTAAAATTATCTCCGCATAATTTTTTCCTATGGTTTTTCTTTCTAATGGTGCCCCTGTTGACGTGCGTCACTGGTTGCTGGCCAACAATCTTCACCTTGGCCGAGTTATTCACAAGTCAAAGGCAAGACAGGTTGTTAGTGTGTGTATATACAGCAAACATTTATCACATACGTACTTATCGCTGCTCTCAATTTTCTGATGTTGCTTTAACGAACCCCAATAATTTTGTTAGCTGTCAATCACCGATTTTTTTGGAATTATCTCTAAGATGGTACACTGCCAAAAAAGGATTGATTAGAGAACAATATTTTTGACAGTATTGTCAATCTATTTATCATCAATAAATCTAAACAAATAGAAATGGTTTTGAAGAGTATTCTTTATCGCTGTTTTTGGACGAACTAGAGAATAAAGTCGAGAAGTGAGGAAACTTTTTTTTATTTCAATGTAGTCTGTTTTACATAATCCAATGCTGGTCTAGTTTGTTGATTCCTTCCAAATAATAGATTTGGTCCAAGACTGCAAAATATGCATTCGTCTGCAATCACATTTTCGTTTGAGTAAATTCTTCCTTACTCAAGCCATTTTTCTTATTGGAAAATAGTTCGAGGGATCCAAATCTGAAGAATAGTGAGGATGGAATCTTTACTCCAACTCCACAATTTTTTTTCCTGGAAAGCTTGATTTAAAAAATAATAATTTTAAAGTTTGTTGAGCTTGCCAACATTTTTTCTCAGATCTAATCATATTTTAAATTTATTGGTGCCGTCACAAGTGCAGATGGTTTGATTGCTGTGGTAAATAAAATAAGAGCTATACAACTGTCATTCTGATGGAAAATGTACATGTTGATATTCTGTCATTAACTGGTATGTTGTTGTCATAGTGGAGAAATTTTTTTGGGCCAATTGTGGATGTTTTTCTTTCAATTCGGTTGCTAGCCGCAGAGCCGGAACTAGGGTATTGGCCGCCCGTGGCGAATCATAAAATTGCGCCCCTATTTTCATGAATATGAGGCAAAAAATATAATAAAAAAAAAATGTATATATACATTCTTCAAACCAAGTGGTGACATAATAAAAACCAAATTATAATCAATCAGGTGCATTAAATATTACTAGCATCTTAATATCTATATATGAATCAAAAATCGATGTCATTATACAAAAAAATCTGCTGTGGCCACACAGTACTTCCTTGACCATAAATTTCCTGGCCAGTTTCATCACTGTTTCAGAAATTTAGAGTGTCGCATCAATTAATTGCATAGTTCAAAATGGCAGCTGTCATTGTCAAAGTGACATCTGTCATTGTCAAAGTGACAGCTGTCATTGTCAAAGGGATAACTGTCAATGTGAAAGTGGCAGATGGCAGTTATATTTTAGTCCTACATAAAATAAATATTTTTGAAAATAAATAGTCCTTTTCTAGATTTTTGGAATCTTCATTCATTGGAACTTACAGTTTTGACATTTGACCTCCGAAAGTGTAATTTAAAGATGTTAACGTGGATTCCACTAATTAATATTTATTCTTGATATCTACTAATTTTATCTTCCCGAGAGCTTTAAATTTATACCAAATTAGATATCATTTGAATAATTTGTAAAATAACAATAGATGATCGTTTAAATACTCTCTTTTACACTTCCACTACAATCACATATATTCGCAAGAGCTTTAATTTGATACCAAACAAGATTGACCTAAATTACTTAATTTAAATGAACAATTGACGAATGTATGCATGTGATGTCCGAATATAAGTGATAATAATCCTAATTTCATATTATGATTCTCATTATTTCTTTGCTTCAGAAAATCATAATGAATTTTATAAAAATTCCAAAATTAATAATTATAAATGCACTGCTGATAATTGCAAAAAATGTTCAGGATAAATGTTGTGCCAAATTATTCGAGGATCAATTCAAGTCAATTTATATTCCTTGATAAATACCGTTTCTAAAATAAACGCAAAAAAACAAAAAGTCCCGTCAATAAAGTTTTGGTACCACTGATTGAAAAAAGCTCATCTACGAACTTTAACTTAGCTTTTTGAGGAAAACTTGAATATGAAATTTCATTCAAAAATTTGTGCGCGTTCTCAAGTTATCGTGCTTCCACACAGACGGACCGACAGATAGGCTGACTTTTCTTTTAAACTATATTTTTTGGGTTCAGTGGGGTCTAAAACCAGAAAAAAATTGTTCTGAACAATAGATGGAAAGTTAAAAGTTGAAAATATATTCTTCTTCAACAAATCAAGCCATCCGGGTGGCTCGGCATTCCTAACACAATGCACGAAATGCAGAAGCTAGACTATTTGCTGATAGAGCCAGTGTACATCTCCAATAACCAATATAAACCCAAATAAAAGTTTATAGTTGACCTTAAGATGAGATGGGTAGCAGGTAGTATAACGGTATAAGCTTTCTCACCCAAATCCCGTCATAAAACATTTCTTAAATTTGAATTTGAATGATTTGCTCAATGCGACTCATAGAATTTTCCTAGCCGGTCCCAAAATGAGACTGAAAATGACTGCATGTACTTTTCAAACCATCCTCGTATATCTTATGACTTGTCTTTTTATCCAGCAATAGTATTAAAAAAGTATAGCGTTTATTGATATATTGAAAAAGGCATGGTACTCTTATAAAAAAACGCGTACGAATTTTCTACTGAAATTTTATTTTGAAGTTTTTTATTAAAAAGCTAGGTTTAAGTTCATAAATAACCTCTTTTTCTATCAGTGGTATCAAAACTTTATTGATGGAACTCTTTAGTTTTTGCGTTTATTTTATAAACGGCAGTATTTATCATGAAATATAAAATTACTGAAATTGATCCTTGAACAATTTGGCACAAAATTTACCTCAAATATCTTCCAAAATTATTAGCAATTCATTTGTTATTATTAAAATTTGAATTATTCTAAAATTCGTTATATTTTTCTGAAGCAAAGAAATGATGAGAATCTCAATGTGAAATTATAATTATTATTATTCCTATTTGGACATCACATGCAAACCTTCGCCATTTGCTTCTTCAAAATAAATACTTTGGTTCTATCGTGTTTGGTATCAAATTGAAGTTTTTGTGGAAATGATTTTAGTAGAAGTGTCAAAAAGGATGTTTAAACGATTGTCAATTGTTTTTTACAAGTTATTTAAATGATCTAGTTTGGTATCAATTTAAAGCTCTCGGGGAAGCAAGCTCAGTAGAAATATAAAATAAATAATCAGTACAAATCACACTTCCGGCGATCAAATAACAAAACTGTATATTCCAATGGATTAAAGAAAAGGACTTTTCAAAAGTACTTATTTCATGTAAGGAAAGGTCTAAAATAAAACCGACATCTGTCACTTCAACAATGACAGCTGTCACTTTAACAATGACAGCTGTCACTTTAACAATGACAGCTGTCACTTTAACAATGACAGCTGTCACTTTGACAATGACAGCTGTCTCTTTGACAATGACAGCTGTCACTTTGAAATATGCAATTAATTGATGCGACATTATAAATTTACGAAGCTGGCTATGAAATTTAACGTCGGAGAAGTACTGTAATTGACACAGCAGTTTTTTTGGAGAAATTATTGCATATTATGGTTTGTAAGATAGAAAAAAGGGATATATCATATATTTATATCATTATATCATAAGAAAAATTAAATTTCATAATTTGAACAAGTCGGCACATCTTAAAGTTCCTTTTTAGTTTCTATCTGCTAATATTTTTTAATTTATGATTTGTGAATTGGAAATATAATTCCAATTGCCAATTTTATATTGTTTTTCTACAATGAAATTAGGTATTCATCTTTTCTCATCGTCAGGAATATGGAAAAAAGGAATAGCATTTATGGAAGAAGCTGCATGATTGAATTTGCACATCTTACAGCTTCTTTTTGAATTTCTGATTCTGCAATAATAAAGTTTGACCTATTTGTTGCTTTGGAAACTCACAAATTCAAAGGAAAAGTCATTTGCGAGGTAGTAAATTCATGGTTTCATGCGACAGCCTGCTGAATTAAATATTAGCCGCAGTTGTATACAGAGTCTTATCTCAGAGGATGAAAATTTGATTTGAGTTCTTTCGGGAACGTTTTGCGCTTTTATTTTTCAATTTTCCTTGCAGAAATTCACCTTTCCTCTTGGTATTCTTCAAGCACATTTTTCTTGCGCATTTTTTTATTGTTATGAATTATTTCAAAAACTACCCAAAATTCTCTATTAAACATACCAAAATTTCTGTACTGAATTAACTAAAAAGTTGATATTATGAAGTAACCGAAATTTTTTGTGAATATTCTGTTCTGCAACCGTATCTTTCGCAGGAATCTTTATTTCGCATTTTACTTGCAAATACGTTTCAAATTAATTCCAGAGAAATTTGGAATTCTGTCAATGATTATTCTAGTTCTGCTGTTGTTTCCCTTTTAGTCATTTTATCGTCAAAGTATCACTTGGATGATCAAAATCTGAATGCTTGACGCGTCATCTATTCACAAATTCTGGACTAAATTGTTCGTGCTTATTTATGTATTACCTGGATTTGAATTTTCTGTGGGACCACCAACTTTTCATTTATATTGATGAAAGTATTTTCTGTATTTTGGCCCTAATTTTATTGAATTTGATTAATAATTAATGTTAAACAGGCGCACTTAATAATTAATAGCCTGTGAAGAGCATATAATTACTCCTCACAATGTTATATATACAGGATATACATTGGAATGCCATAATATAATTTTTCACGCTATAATTTACTACACATACGTTGACTCTTAGGGAGAAAGTTGAAAGAAATATTTGTTACAGTCCTATATCTTCATAATAATATCAGCTAGATAACTCGGGACGTCCTGGACGCGATAACTCCTAAAATATCCCTTTTTACTAAAATTAGAGGCTTCAAGGCTGTGTGTAATCGACAATAATATTGAATACAAGCACACGTTTTGCGAGTGTTTTCAAAATAGAGAAAAACCGATAGGTGTAGTCCACGAATAAGTCAGTATACAAGACAAAAATTACGTAAATTGAAGATCATAAATGTGAAACTGGTAATGTTTAGCATCATCTATTACGTTGATGTGAAGAAATTTTACTCGTTTGGTAATTATTATGTAGAAAGAAAAATATACTTGACTCACAAACTGGTATTCATCAAAACGTCATTATGTTACGTTACCGAAAAAATGCTTTGACTGTTTTATTGTCTTTGTAATAGTGATATCATGTTCCTTTTTCTTCGCGATGTAGTTAAAGGCTAAATTCTATTGATTGTATCTGGAATTATTCAAATTCAGTTGACTTTTGGGAGCTTAAACATCAAGAATCTTGCTCATTACTGAGCAATAACTTGCTCATAAGTCAAGAATAGGTATGAATATTGGAGCTCATTAAAAATCGTTCCATTAATTGGTACTTTGTCATGTTTTCTAATAATTTATTCGGTCTAATCCCAAATTAATATAAATAATTTTATTTGGTTTGAAAATAATTTCTGAAAATAGAGTAAAATGAAGTAATCCCATCAATCTAATACTAAAACGTGAGTTCTCATGCTCGAAACTCACAAAGTAGTTAAGATTATAATAGCTCTTACTAGCGTGAAGAAAATAGGCACAGATGCATAACGACCAAACACTAGCAATCCGAGATCGCGTATCTCCGTACGTAGAACGTTCGTCTTGCTGGGGGCAGATAATTTGAAGAAACTTTCTCTGTAGAAAGGATGCCGGAGTCTCGTACTCAGCAGGAAGTAGGCCATGACCGAAACACAGCGTGTTTTTGTGTGTTACCTTCCTTTCAATGTTGATGCCGAGCCGAGCTAACATCGGAACATCGCATTTCTCCTACAGATTTGATTGTCGATAGGGTACTTCGGTTTGTAGGAGGAGATTTTTACTTTTATTTTTTCTATAATGACTTGAAATTGAATTTAATGCTTGTTACGCTTTATCGAGCGAAAATTTTTGATTATTGGGCATTATTATCGATCATTTTTTATTGAGGTACATTGTTAGTGGTATAATTGGTATTTAATGATCATTATTTTGTCTTGGTGTTCTTTCGTTGACTTATGCCACCTTCTTATAAGAAAGCGGAACAATTCCAAATTTCGGATATTTTAGAATCTTCTTCTCAAATATTTATCCAATATAGTTTCGATTATTGTTTGCTACTCAAACGCCTTCAAACTACAGTATTTATCCTGGACTAAGTCAGTATTTTCAATAAGATAGTTGCTAATAAAGTACCTATTTCAAAGGACATCTATATAGTGCTCTAGACTTCATTCCCTAATCGCCTAATCTACCATAATTGACATAAACTCTGTACTATATATCAAGCGATCTATCGACTACAACTGACATGCCATAATAATTCACTCCCAAAGTTCGGGTCTCGGAATTGGGATTTACAATCCAGCAATTTACTGCAATTCCGTAACTATCATCTCCATATTCTCGTGTTCTTTGTACAATCAACGAAATTACCTGTAAGTTTGAACAGTTACAACAAGAACAACAAATCTTTGCTGGGAAATATTGGAGTATCAGACATATTGGAACGCAAGGTTATTTCGTCTGACATGTTTCGAATGTATGACAAGAGATCAAATTTAAAGTTTGAATTAGTTCATAGTGTAGCTTCTCTCACATGCGACTTGACCTTGCTTCTCTTTCGGTATTATCGTGAATCATCTTTCTAAACGTTGGATATGTTAATTCTGAGATTATAGAATCAAAAATTTAGTTGGGTGAAAAAACTATCGTTATCTTCCAAAAAAGATTCTCACCGTGAAGCTCACGTCTTAGTTATATCCTTGAGAGAAGTTCTCTTGGATTTTAAGATATGGATGAATCAATAACCTGCTATAATTTTATCTGGATCTCCTAATCAGGATAAAAAAAAAGAACGAGGTCAGGCAAATAAAAGGGTGAGGGAATATTGTTTCAAGTAGTCATGAATTATTGCAGAATAGAACATGTAACAGAGAACTACTTCAAAAGATCTTGAAAAGCTTAGGGGTCACGGTTGGAATGTTTTATTGTAACAGTTCAAATTTCTTGATAGTGCCTCTTCAAACTCAAATCTTGACTTTATGCACAAAATACTTCCTCGATTAATTACATCATTATGTAGTCATCACTAGCTCAAGAAATAAAATAGGCAATCACGACTAGAAAACGTGCAATAAAATAATTTTTAATTTACGTAACAGCAATGGCTTCATTGAGCAGTTTCTCTGACCTATCAAGTTTTCAAGTTCAAGACTTTGATGACATTCAATGCAAGTTTCTAAATAATTGACTATCTAGGTTACTAAAGTGTGGGTAGCATATGTCCAGTCAATCATTTTGCATATGAAGCCGGAGAAACAAGTGAAATTTGTCGCTACGGTCATTATCATAATTCATTTTTGGTGATAAATTGAATATATTCCAAAATAAATTCTATTAAGAGACTATAAGTTAGAATGTGACGGTTGTATAAATTATTGCTGAAGATGCTAAACTTTCTTAACAGATACAAGTGGATAGAGGTGAGATTCAAAAGTAATCTACCTAGATATGAAAGAAAAGACTTGGTCAAAATTGTATACAATGTTTTTCAATTTAGTTTTCTTAGTCGATATACTTGCTCCACTTGCTTGAAAGGCTTCGATACGGTCAGAAAAAAATTTAAATCCTCGGCGAAAAATGAAAAAACTGCACATTTGATTTCTTCGTCGGTTGCACCAGCTGCTGTGGACTTTAGGAACTTAAACATTCTGCTACCAGCCCTCAGCGACTTTTATTTATTTCGACATTTCAAGAAGAACCTACGAGGAAGACAATTTTCAACTGATGAAGAAATCAAATGTGCAATTTTTTGCCGAAAAGGATTCGTTTTTTTTTTCTGACAATATCGAACCCTTTCCAACCAAATGGAGCAAGTATATCGATTAAGGAGCAAACTACATTGAAATAAAATAAATAAAATTTCAATCAAATCTTTTCTTTCATATCTAGCATATTACTTTTGAATTTCCTCGTATTTTTTAGACTATAGATATTGATAGGAACTTAAAGTGAGGGTTCAGTTTATTAACATACGTGAATATTTAACTAGAAAGTTTGTTTTGATACTTTTGAGTGAACGTTTATAAAATACACATTTAACTTTTCTTTGAACTAAATTATAGGATATTTATGGATTGAATCAGTGATAATCTGGAATTTTTAATAATATTTTCATCCTTCCAAATGATTCCCAAGAATTAAGAAATTTAAATCTTGTACCTTTAAAATTTAGTATTTATTCACTAGTATTATTTTTTAATTTACAGAAATAGGATCTATAGAACTTTTTTGCAAAACACTTTCAAAAACTAGTGTAGATTTTTGTTACACTCAGGAATCACTCTATATTTATCAATCATAACAGCTCAAGCCGTTTTAATCTAATCCATCTAAATATTCACCTCCTTTCAACTCATTAACTGAAAATACTGAAAATAGATAAGTTGTCAAGAATTCAAATCACTCCATAAAATCGAATGAAAGGCTTCAAATTAAAAACGAGTATCATGTGACCTGCTTTATACGAAGTTATCAAAATTCTTTATCCTCTCATATTCTCACTTAATAAATTTACTATAAATAAATAAAATTCTCATACATATCCTTGGCCAATGAATTTTACTGAAGCATGAAATTTCAAAATATTTTTAATATAATTACATAAATATAGTACCGTTCAAAAGAACCGTTTTATTTACGCATTTCAATATAAATTTGATCAAATGAATAAAATGTCGAACTATCCGTCTCACAAATTTGCATTAACAAAAAAATTAACATGATAATAAGAAGACATTTTTCAGCGTTTTCAGTAAAAAAGTTGACCCTCATTTTTGTAGATTGTAGCTGGCTAAAATGGTTCCGGGGCTTGGAATAAAATGTTTGTGAATTTATTTCGATTTTCCAAACCAATCTTATGCCTGTATTACACTATACAATTTATTGACCAATAAATTGACCAAGTTTTCTGTCAAGTTTTCAACAATTTATTGTCGAACTCAAAAATATTTTGTACCATATTACACGATGCAAGTTTTCGTCAAGAAAAATCAGAACTACCAACTTATAATTTTTGACGTAACTTCAAAAAGTGTGGTTAGAGAGAAAGTGTGATAGTAGAGATGACAAAAAATTAATATACTGAAGGCAAATCGGACAGAAATCTCCCTAGAATACCCCAGAATATTGGTGAAAAATAGAGCCAGTTCTATTTCAAAAATAATTTGGTCAACTATTGGTCAAGAAAAAATTGTGGAAATTTTGGATATATTACACACAACAATAAATTTAAGGTCAACTTTTGAAAATTATTGACCAATAAATTGTATCGTGTAATACAGGCATTAGCCAAGATTATCAAGGGCTAGAATTGAGACTTCGGTTACAAGAAGATGGGAAATCTGGTTATTATATTTCTGTCCGCTTGACACTGCTTTTGAAAAGTGTAAAATTAAAAAATAGGTATATGTAATAACTGTCTGAAAGGAATTCCGGGCAAAGTCCGGCCAAAGCTTACAAAGTCCTGTCAAGTCCAGATTTACCCGGTCGGATGGTAATCAAATACAATATTCCAGTAACAAAATAATCGGCCTGCTACTTCAACATCATAATCTGATTAATTAGAAAACATATTTCTCCATGACCCTAAAACTCGCGAAATTTTTCCATTTAAAAATTTTTACAGGTAGAATACAGGCTACATCAAAAAAAAGCTCTCATTTTCTTTCTGGAACACAAATTTATTCCAATGAATAAGAAAATGAATTTTTGAATCAATCAAATAATAAATAATGAAATTTTCAAGAAATGTTCAAAATTCTGGATTGTCTTTTGACCAAATTTTCAAACAGATATACCATTTTCAGTTCCGGAAAAGTGAGGCTTCAAGGAAAACCTTTCTTCGATAGTTTTTCATCGAAAAGCTGGCAATTACGGAGCTTATACAAATTTTAATTGTATTGTTTGATCATTGACGTAATTTTTAGAGAAAAAAAGGACACAAATCGAAATTTCCGTCAGCACGGGCGGAGCGTGAATTTATAAAGTCTTGGGCTAACAATACTTGATGCCCTAGCCAATTAATCAAACTAATTGCCATTTTGTGAAAAAACTGTTTTCTATAATGATTTATATGATAAAGAAATATTTTAGATTATTTTTTTACATTCGCAGTATTGGTAGGAGAATAAAGGAGACTGGCTTTAAGAAACAACATTATAATTTGGAAAAACCGACGACGACGTTTCGGCCAGTCAAAGCTCCCACGAGTCAAAACAGACACGATGTTGTTTTTTAATCTTTTATTTTGAAACTATGTAACTAATTAAGGTGGTTAACTCCTTTTTTATAATTTCACTTCAATGTTCACCTAGCTGACTTGATAATGGCCAAAAACAATGGCCGAAACGTCGTCGTCGGTTTTTCCAAATTATAACGTTTTTTCTTAAAGCCAGTCTCCTTTATTCTCCTACCATATTAACTTACTATCGGCTTTTTAAATTCTTCAACTTATATTCGCAGTATTGTCCATTGTTTTCGATAGGGACTGAGGGCCCTTTATATCCACGGTGCCTTGAGCTGCAGCCCAAAGAGTCCAACCCTGTCCGTAACAGGTATTTTTCAAAATTCTTCAACTCTTAAAACTGAGCTTGCTCATTTTGGCGTCGTAGATTACATAAATGTAACGTAAAATAACTCTAAAAGCCAATTTTTTATATATTGGCGATTTAATATTTGCTGGTTTTCCCTACCTCACAATTCAGACATTGTAATTAAATTATTTTTAAAGATATTTGAAATTCTATATTGGAAGTGCCTATATATTTTGGAGCCTGAATAGTAATTTGGCCAATCCATATTTTATTTGAAGCGAAAATAAAATTTCCATAGACACCATATTACATTTTTTTTTCATCGTGTATTAGACTTTATGAGTGGTTAATAAACGGTTAATAAACACGTTGCTTTTTTATTAAGTAACTAGCAGAAATAGAATGGACTACATTGATGAACAAAGTCTTTTTATGAACTTGTCTGAATTTTTTGTATTAGCTTGAAAATCCAGCTTCAATCCAAATATTTTGAAACAAAATTATAAAAGGTGCTTCCTGAGAATGTCCTCAAGCTCTCAGATATGAATGTTGAGTGAACAATAAGTGTACATGAGTTTAGATCTACATAAAAAATTATATCATTATTCTAGTTTTCACAGAGTACAATTCCGAATTAATCAAGTAATTAATTTAAGTCTTGAATCTACCTCACTTCAGTGACCTTGTTTCGTTCCCAATTCGTGTCAGATAGATGAAAAGTGTTGCCGATTTTAAAAACAAATTATCGAAATGAAATAAAGTTTTGGATTCACCGGATTTATTAATTTCGTTAGCCGCTCATCTTGACCTTGACCAAGATTTTCAGCTTTTTATATAGATGGTTCTACAAATTTTAGAAGAAAAAACCGGAAAGAATAAGATCTATTTGTACAGATTGGCTGTTTAAAGTGATCAAAACAGATTGGATTTGGTGTTTTGCGTATTAGGCACGTTTCCTGCTTCTGATGTTTTTGAATACTTCTGGCGTCAACAAATATATTTTGGTGAAAATATGAGCGGAAACATTCGCAAATACAAATATCTGGAGCACTTTTTTTTCTGACTTTCTTATTATAAATTAGGTGGAAGTTTTAAACTAAAAATTGATCTTCTTGGGTCATTCACAAAAAAATATAGAATTAATTAGATGCATTTATTGTGTTTCGAATACCACAGACTCCAGAAAAGGATCAATTCCACTTGAAATAGTATCTATCGTGAATTTTTTCTTAGTAACTTTTTTAGCTTAACATTCACAATTTATTGCTTCTAACTTTGAAATATATGCTTTTCAACATCTCCAAAGATTTGAGTGAGTAAAAAGTCTTGGGAATTCAGTCAATATGTTTTAATTTCTTTCCTACTTTACAGTTTCGGCTGTACCTCAGCCATCTTCAGAAGTGAAAAGAACTTAAATTGTGAAAAATTAAAAATGTACATGAAATGTGATGTCGAGTTTAATAAAATAGCGAAAAAAAAAATATTTTTTTTTTTTCCCCATTTGTCAAATGCCACAACCTGCATCTGTGGAAGACGTTGACCAAGTGTGAGTAAAAAATCGTGTGTCATGCTTATGCTCAGATATTCGCAAATCCAGTGCTTGGATGGATACCTGGAAATGCCCAATATTACATTAAAAATCACAACTATTTTCACGTTCACACAATGTTCTACAATCCCACACACATCGATATCATTCTAATTTGTCACGTAGCGACTGACGACACATCATATCAAAACATTTTCGCTTTTCCCTTTATTGTGATACAATTGAAGTATGTGACGTCTGGTGAAAGTAGCATTGTAAAAATATCTCTGTCTGATTGTCATCATATTACCATGTTTTGACGAATATTCAGATGCTACAGTTTGCGAAATCAAATATGACGAATCAACAACACTTTCTAGATATTTTGTCTCACTCTGACAGGATAATAATAATTTATTCATAATATTTCGTGATTCGTGACTAGCAAATAAATCTTGCCGTCCTCAGGATATTTATTTATTTACCAAGCGATTCTATTCTAGTCTCAATTGCAGGAAGGATTGTCGAGAAACAATTGTGTCCTTGTATATAAACCTTTGTTCAATTTTTCAAAATTATTGGAAATGAACCTGGACTCTAAGTTTGTCAAGCTTAAAAAAATAAAACAAGCTTACATGAAGAATTCTATCATCAGGTGACAAATTTTTTCCTCTTGTAGTAAAAGTAAAAAAATTAGTGTGGCCTTCCTTATCGTTTGTCACCCACTTATAGAATTCAAAACACCAAGGAAAAATTTAAAAAAACAACGTTTGTAAAATTGAATTTTCGTTTCAAATAGACTCTGGATTTACCAAAATATTGATCAGGCTACGAAATATTGTAACACTTTTCCCTAATTGAAGTCTGGAATATATCCAAAATAATTCTAGCGGTCTTTCGAAAGGTGATAGAATCTTTTCAGATCGGGGATATACCGTTTGCGCGCGGCGGTCAGTTTTGTCCTAATCTTATAGACCATTTGAGCATTTTTCTCTTAATCTCTATATACCGTTTGAGCCAAGTTTATTACTTTAATCTTTTAATCCCAAATAAATGTACCTTCTCTAAATGCCAAAAATTGTAAGTTAATATAATAAACAAACTTGGATAACAATTCATTTTATTTTATCATAAACAAATAACGACTGATAAAAACTATATAGGAAGAAAAAATATAACATATTTACCAATATTTACACTTTTTTACAACCAGCATAATTCATTTTATTGAAAACTCGTCTTGTATACATATTTACATTTTAATTAATGAATACTAATGTAAATGTTATATTTTGGTATCAATTTATACATGTACCCCTACATTATTCATTCAAAAAATTGTTCAATTGGAGTGTTTTTTTGTCATTATTCTTACGTGATTGGTTCATTTTGGCTATTTGCATTGTACATTGAAGATTTTACATTTTACTTACTATCTTTGTTTATGGTTAATCCAATAATCTGTTAAGCTTCCGCCGTGCTCAAGTGGTACATAGGGATTACGGCAGACTCTGCTATACGGATTAAAAATTTGACCGCCGCGCGCAAACGGTCTATGCCCTTCAGATCAAAGCAAATAAAGACTTCTATGCCTATATAAAGGAGATGCGTCGTTCATCCGGAACGGTCAGAATAAATTAGATAGTGGCACAAAAACCCAGCAGTGCGGTTAATAATTAATATAATTCGGTGTGAGAAAAAAATATTGGGAATAAATATTAGTTGTATTATTGGATTAATCGCGACTGCAATTAGTTAAGGAGACAGTAAATTTTGTAGGCTTTGCAGTCAGGTTTTTTTGGCCAATAAAATAAAAGATTTTTCTTTTAAAATTTCGCTTAGCTTTCGGCTTGGTTTAAGCCTTCATCAGGACACTAAAATAGAATTTATTCACAGATCAAAATTTACATATTGATAAGTATGAGAAAAAAAAAACTTATTGTGAATAATACAATATTACTTACATTTCTATGCGAGATTTTTGTAAGAGTAACATCTGTTAGTAAATCGAAAAATGTACAAATAAATTGGTAATATGATGAATTTTGACACTTTATCTGGTGTACAACAGATTTGTATCATTTTTAATGTTTGGAATAAAATTGAATTTTGTTGAGACAAATAATTGTTGTAAATAATTGTTTTAAATAATATAATAAATTTTACTTCATTATCACAGAAAATTTTCGCAGAACAAAACTGATAATTTTGTCAAATAGCACACATAAGAATTGGAGGATAAAATTTAACATGTCAGAACCAAGTTGATTTGAATTTGAAAAAATATAAAATATGTGACTAATTTCTGAACTAAACGAAAGTTGGCAACATGACTGCAGCAAGCCCGCGAGACATGAATTTATTTGAAAGACATAAATGATTAATAAAGCACATCACTAACATCAGCTGTTTTTTGTAAATAATAAAAACAAAAATGATAATGAAAGTGGAGGATGATGCTGACTGTTAGATTAAATGAAGAAAACGAAGTGTGGGAATTTAGTCAAGAGTTTTATTTGTATTCTACTCTACAGTTTCGGTCCCACCTAGACCATCTTCAGGAGTGAGTAAAATTAATGTGTGTGTGTGTTAACATCTGCATAATTTATTAACACACACACACATTAATTTTATTCGCTCCTGAAGATGGTCCAGGTGGGACCGAAACTGTAGAGTAGAATAAAAATAAAACTATTGACTGCATTTCCACACTTCGTTTTCTGCAAAAATAATAATATTAATTCTACAAAAAACAGATTTTTTTTATCATGACCACTTTTAAACCAAGTAAGTCTCGGAGAATTTGTTGTTCTGAAACCAAGCATTTTGGGTTTTGAAGTGAATACGGCTCGTTAATTGATTTATTCATCACATATATATGTGTGTGTGTGGCTCTGGACAAGATTTTTTTCAATAATTTGTAGAATGTATCGGACAAAAATTTAGAAAATTCGTTTTTGAGAAAACTTGCTGTCCTGTTATTCTTTCAACCAAAGTGACGCCAATCTCAGTTGGTCCTGATTAAGGATAATTAGATGAAAAATTAGTAACTCTCATGTGGTTATCCTCGGAAGATCTACAGTTGATCCTGAATAGGGCAACCAGATGAAAATAAATTATTTTTTATAAGGTTATCCTGAGAAGAATCTTAGTTGGGCCTAATCAGGATGACCGATCGTAATTGATTTTTTATTGCATAAGGTTAGCCTGGTTCTATTTCCGAAACGTGAATTATTATGTTGGGATCACTGACGAAAACTTCATTTTAACCTGATTAGGTCCTTAAAGTACTTCTGGCAAATCAGGAATAAGTTCGAGTCGGGAAATGCGCTTGGAAATTGAAAAAACCGTCAAAGGAGAAAATTTTTGGTGTTTTATTCAAATTGGAAATACATTATTGTTATAAAAAAATGGAGGCTATTAATTGCGCTACTTATATCATAGTCATTAATTTTCCATAACAGCATAATCAAGAAACCGTTTATATTAAATAAATTAACAAGAGAAATTGTTTCTTTTCTAAATAACAGCAACAAACTCTTTACTTACAATGATCTATAAACATCTTGATCTACTTACCTAATGAGTATTTAAGACTATTTACGAACAAATTTTATTACCATATTGTTCATTATCTAAAAAATTTTAATGAAATTTATAACGCCTCACTACGCGAATTAATTAGTACTAATTTGCCCTAATTCCAAAAAAAAATGCCTTTGAAAGCCGATTAACTATGTGTCACATTGATAATTACCAGATCTTTTTAAACTGTACATTTGGATTTTTCTATTTTTCTGGAAATGAACATTAAATCAACACTGAAAATGATAGATGAAAATTGTATATGATTTGCAAAGTAACATCGAACAGGAAGAATATAAATGAACCAATCCAAACCGAGAAAATCCAAAAATTATGCAAACAAATATTTTTACCATATCGAAGATTGGAAGGCTTAAGGATCAATCAAAGGCATTTTGTTGATCCTTAGCCCTCTAAACTTCGACATTACTTTCTAATCCAAAGATCCACAACGTTCATTACAGATATTTTTGAAATACCCTCCAATTCTTCGGAACGTTCAACCCTTGAAATATGTAGCTTTTATAGGTACTTAGTTGGTATTTAGCAAGAATAATTACGATATGTAACATGAACTCTTTCTTGTCCGATGCTCAAATTCAATCAATATTGGATCTTGAAAAATAATATCTGGTTCTCATTAACACAGGTTTACGATTAATTTTGACGGTATGGTCTTCCTCAAATTGTAATTTAACAAGGAAAAGTGTTGGAAATAATGAGTACAGCATCTTCATGTTCGACTGTTGTACAATTTTCAATTGATTTTTTTCTAATCGCTTTTGTTTATCATTGAAGCTCTATTTCTTCAAAAGAAAACAATTCCCAGAACTCCTCATTATACCACTACTACATGGAAACAACAAAGATATCCAAAACCGGATGTATATCCGGCTGTCCGCAGTCCAGCTGCCGAACTCACTCAGTCACTAAGTCACTCGTTCTCACTGAGTCAGAACTCGGAACCTCTGAGGTGTTGGAGAAGAAAGGGACGAAGAAAAGCAACTTTCACCTCTGACTTTGAGCTTGGAGTTGCGGTCGTGAATCTTAGATTGTGTTACAGTTGAAGCACCTGCAGTGCGACCGAATGAGAAAGAAAAAAGAGTTGATAAAAAAGGAATGATGATGATGGATTCATTATGGATCACATTCAAAATATTCTTCAACTGTCACGAACTTGGAAATTGGTTTTGATCAGAATGAGATTCTTGAATCTAGCTCTTAAAAAAAAAATTATCTACTTCTTTGGATGGGAAGCGTCCTTATTTATGTTACTATAAAAATTGTAGGATTTTCGGCAATTAACTTTGGGGATTAGTATGATGGTATGCAACCAATTGGATTGACATGTTGGAGGTTAGATTCTATCAATCTCAACATGACATACCAGTGGTACCAATTATTGAAATCTTTTTTATGACTCATATAACTATGACTCAAATTGATACTTCAATATGTATCAAGCAATTAGATCTAAACGTGCGCTAATAAATTCAGGATATAAACGATAGATGTTCCACTATTATTTATGTTGATAATAATGAAATTCCAACAATATAAATTATAAACCATAACGTTCACATTATTTATTAATAAGTAGAAGAGAAATGTGAAAATTTCTATTAAGTAAAATTTTGATCACAATCTTCATCAGATAAATTTCCACGTAACGGTCGACGACACATTATATGAAAACGTTCTTCGCTTTTTCTCTATTGTGATACAGTTCATAAGGAATCGTTAGATATTTCATTGAAGAATATGACGTGTGGTGAAAGTGCCATTGTGGAAATATCTGTATCTAAGTGTCATCAGATTCTTTTGGACAAACCTATGTTTTGACGAATATTGTTTGCGAAATCAGAGATGACGAATTAACGACACTTTCTATATATACTTCTTGATCCGACAGGATGATAATACTTTATTATTAATATTTTATTATTCGTAAATAGCTTACAGATCTCACCATCCTCAGGATACCTATTTATTTAGTTATGCCATACCGATTGCATAAAGGATGAGACATCCTTGGATATATTTCTCGACATCCTTTATGTAGTGTCAATAGATGTTGGCTTGAATTATCAGACTACAATTGTTGATACCATTCTGATCAGAGATATATTATCCTTTTTAGCATTGGCTGTCCAGCTCTGTCGAATATTTGTTGAAATGCAGCAGTTATTCGTCAATCAGTTTCGCTCTGTTGTCAACTTAGGTGACGTACACAATACTCTTAGCACACCCCTACAAGAACATGTGGTGTCAGCATGATGGAGCAATACTATGTTTATTTTACCGGATATCTAATTTTTCGGATGCATAGCTTCTGAAGAACGCGTCAGCGACTATATTCCTCTACAAAAAATGATCTCTCATTCTTCGCCTTATAAAAGGAAATGCGTTATTCTTATCACATCCGATTTGACAAAGAGATTGTGAGATGATTTTACAGTAGTACTGACTCCTCGAGTAATTGTTCTAAACAGAATGACAAATCAATTGCTTGATCTCTCATTCTTCGCCTTACAAAAGGAAATGCATTATTCTTATTACATCCGATTTGACAAAGAGATTGTGAGATGATTTTACAGTAGTACTGATTCCTCGAGTAATTGTTCTAAACAGAATGACAAATCAATTGCTTGAAATCGATTATCATCGACTACTGTGGTCGTTGGAAACAAAGTATAGCTATTCTGTTGAACAGTACGTCCGGCGTACGGCTTGCTGGCTTGCAGCAGTTTGTTAGTCAGCATTTATTGTCTAGCAGTCACGGAACCTAGCACAAATAAAACATGAAACCGGAGAAATCTGGGTCAGGCATACGCACAAGCCAGCGACAAGTCACTGAGATCCGGATTCTCCTCTTGCTTGTGCTTGGATGAGTTGGATGGCTCTACTGGCTTGCTTCTCACTTCCACGTATGTGAGCATAGTAGCGAACCATTAGTACCATCCCACTTGTTAAATTTCCGTTCCGATGAGGTATACTGTCTTCCCAAGGCTTTCAGCAGAAAAAAGTACCTTCAATGAAAAGAATTTTTTTTGTCTTGCTTCGGGAACTCATTTCACTATCATTGAATTTTAATTCGTCAAGGCACACAAAAGGTTCATATTGCATATTTGACTGATATATTTTTTAACAGTTTTATAAGTAGGACTTGAAGAAAATCAGGTGCAAAAACTGGTTACCATCCTGTCGGTAAAGTATCCTTGCAAAGATGAAATAAGAATATTCTGTTGTCTAACTATTCGTAGAGACTAATTATGCTTCAAATTCATTTTACTACCACAAACTTTAATTCAATTATTTCTTTTCGTTAAAGTTATATCACCTTGTACTACAATTCACATGAGACAATGATGCTCCAAATTTTGCCGTCACAAACATCCAATCCATTCAAAATAATTATCATCAAAATTTGCATGGATTTTTCTTTGTAAAAATTAAATAGGATTCTCATAGAAGCAAATCTATATATTAATACGCCAAGAGAAAATTTTCGGCCCCTTTTTTAAGCATATTGCATGCACGAAGGAATGTGAGATTTGGCATACTTGAAGTTCATGAAGAAGGAGTGCAGAAAGCGAAAATTATTCACGCGCTGTCCCATTTTAATCTATATATTAGTACGTGAAGAGAAAATTATATCAAGAGTGTCAGATTTTGACTTTACGTTGAGAGAAAACTTTGTACCGTGCACACGAAGGAATGTGAGACTTGGCATACTTGAAGTTTAAGTATACGGAGAAGTGCAGAGAGCTAAAATTATATACAAGTGTCTCATTTTAATTTTACATAAAGAGAAAACTATGTAACATGCTTACGAAGGAATGTGAGATTTGTCATATTTAACGTTTATATGGAGAAGGGGTGCATAAAGCAGAAATTATATAGACGGTGTTCCATTTTTATTTTGAGCGAAGAGAAAACTTTGTACCGCGCGCACGAAGGAATTTTAGATTTGGAATATGGAGAAGTGCAGGAAGCTTAAATTATATACAGGTATTCTATTTAATTTTACGTGGAAAGAAAACTTTGTACCGCGCACACGCAAAAATGTAATCTTTTGCATACTTGAAGTTTATATGGCGAAGGAGTGCAAAAAGCTAAAATGATATACAGGTGTCCCATTTTGGGTTTGCGTGAAAAGATAATTTTGTAACGCGCGCATGAAGGAATGTGAGATTTTGCATACTTGAAGTTTATATGGTGAAGGACTGCAGAAAGCTAAAATTATTCACATGGTGTTCCATTTTGTATCGTGCGCACGAAGGAATGTGAGATTTTGCATACTTGAAATTTAAATGAAGCCTAATTATATACAGAATGTCCCATTGGGATTGAAGAGAAAACTTTGTAATGCACATACAGGGGACTGTGAGATTTGGCATACTTGAAGTTCAAAATTATGGAGAAGGAGAGCAGAAAGCTAAAATTATTTACTGGATGTCCCATTTTAATACTACGTGAAAAGAAAAATTTGTGACGCGCGCATGAAGGAATGTGAGGTTTGACATATTTGAAGTTCATATTAAGAAGGAGTACAAAAGGCTGAAATTATATACAACGTGCCCAATTTTAATTTTATCTGAAAAGAAAACTTCGAACCGCACTCACGAAGTAATGTGAGTTACTTGAAGTTTATTTGGAGAAGGAGTGCAGAAATCTAAAAATATATACAGATGTTCTATTTGAATTTACCGCTGAAGACAATATATTTTTTTGCTGGAATACATCGAGAAATATGCACCGAATAAAAAGATTTCTAAAGTAAAAGTTTAAAAGCCCCCTGCGAGGGGCGGGAGTTGGAGAAATCCCTCCAAAATCTTGAATGGAAACGATTATTACTCATTTGTACTAAGTACAAGAAAGTATTGTGAAACCGACAAAATTCACCTATCGAGATTTTGCTGGAAATATCCGTTTTGAGCATCTCTGAATCCATTCTGACTATTTTTGGCTTGATGTCGGTACGTATGTTCGTGAGTGCATGCGTAACTCGCAAATCTCAAAACTGGTTGAACGTATAATGTTGAAATTTTGTATTTAAGACTGGTATAGGGTCTAGTTGTGCACCTCGCATTATGGTTTCAATCGTCTGTACCGGAAGTGCACTTTACTTGAAACTTTTTTAGAATTTTTCTGATAAATCCAGAATGATCAACCGTAGGATGTTGAAACTCAGCATTTGAAATTGCTGTAGCATCCAAATGGTCATCTCCTATTTTGGTACCAATCGGCTCAGCCGGAAGTGCACCTTATATGACAGACTTTTCGAATTTTCTTCATAAATTCAAAACAATCGGTCGTAGAATATTGAAATTTTGTATTAAGCTCTTCTATAACATCTAGTTGTACATCTTGCATTATGATTGCGATCGGCTGAACCGGAAGTGCAGTTTACCCGAAACATTTCTTGAATTTTCCGCATAAATCCAAAACGATAGAATATTAGAATTCTGTATTCAAGACGATAGTACCGTCTTCAAGATGCTCATATCCTATTTTCATTGAGATCGACTGAGCCGGCAGTGCACTATACTTGACAATCTTTTGGAATTTTTCGCATAAATTCAGAACGATCATCTGTAGAATATTGAAATTTGGTATTTCAGTCTGCTGTAGCATCTGAATGATTGCCTACTATTTTCATAACAATAATAATAACCGGAAATGCACTTCAGTTGGAGTTTATTCTTCAATTTTGCGTATAAATTCAGAACTGTGAGCCGTAGAATCTTGGAAATCAGTATTTAGGAATGTTGTAGCATGATAATTATGATCTACTGTTTTCATAGCAACCGACTAGGCTAGAAGCGCATTTTACTTGACAGATTTTTAGAAATTTTTGGATGAATCAAAAACAATTAGCTGTGAAATGATGAGATTTTTTGTTTGATTATATATATCCAATGATGTACAAGTAAGTCACGTGATGTCCACGTCAGATTTTCTTTATATCAGATTCGGATAGAGCGTCGAATACCAAGTTAATTTTACCCGAAACCCCCAGCCCCCGGGGATGGAGGCAAGAAGTCTAGAATACAGGAGGTTCAACGATAGTGCAAAAAAGAGGTGCAGCAAATCGTTTAATCTGGTGGCTGCGCCGCGCAGCCTAGCAGCGTTTCTCTAGCGCTTGTATATCTATTTGGCGTTCTGACATAACGTGTGCGAGTGAGAAACAATGATAATTGCGAATGGTGGGAAGCGCTACGTGCAACCATATTTTGTCTCAACTCTATACAGCATACACGTACACGATGCAGCATAGGGCGTTGAGTCTCCTGTATTCTAGACTTCTTGGATGGAGGATTGAATTCAGTATCGTACAAATTCAACAATATAATGAATTACGGTCGAATTTCGACCACTGGGTGATCACTAGTAAGAATTAATTCATAGATTTCCCTAATTTCAACCATACATTTTGCATTTGCATTTGGACCAAAATTATTGGATTAGATTATAATATCTAGTCAATAATAATGCTATTGGTATACCACTTTCAAATTATTTTATTAATTCATTTGCATTTGATGTAATTTTTATTCATTAATTACTACAGTATTGATCAAATATTGTAGTTGTTCTCTCAATGCCTGTGAATCTTGTTGAAATACTAGTTCAACCACACAATTATTTATGAGAGTCCATACAAGTAAAAGGTTTATTTTTAACTGTCATGAGATCATTTTGGGCTCAGCGTCATGCTGTTCAAACAAGATTTATCTTAGGCTTGTCATTTTTTCTGATGACTTAACTATGTAGGTAGATCAAAGGTCTTCATCCAGCATATTTTATTCAATAAACTAGCCTTATTCTCTCTCTGCTGTAGCTAAGGGAGGTTTCAGATTGAATAATTGATAAACTAGATTTTCTTATTGATGATGTACATTTTAGAAATGTCTGATATATTTCTGCAACTACTCCTACAGATTTCACGATAATTTCTATCTCATAAACTAGATTCAATAAAAATCAATTTCATAAAATATTATAGTGTAGCTGTCATTAATATTGACGTTATGAATAGCATGTTTGTTTTCACTAATAAATAAACATTAATCCCAGTGTGGGTTAAACACCCACATATTCACAAGTGAAACTCCGCGTAGAAGTCAAGGGCATTCAGTATCTGGTCAGTGCAGCAAGAACCGATGGTTATTTTGGCCAGTGGCATCTCGAAGATTACTTAAATTTCACTAGTTATTTTAGGATAGTTTCACTTGACATTAACATTGAGAAATTAGTAGGATATAATTTTTGCTTTGAATTTATGAATGGAGACAAAGGAAGACTTTAGTATTATATCTTGGACATGATTATATGCAGACAATTTTGACTTCCCCATTTAGAGAACCACATTTTTTAGTAGTTCATATAATCTATATTTTATTTTAATCAAGATAATGCATTTTAAAGATTCGTCCGAATATTTTACGCTTGATTAACCAACTAGAAAGATCGAGAATCTAATTCATTTTTTTTTTTTGCTTCAGGTCGTAGAGATGGGAGCAAAAAAGGTAAGTGTGTATATAATTGTTTTAAATCGCTAGTAATTTTCCGAAAATAACAATCATAGCGAAATGTAAACGTCGTAAGATTTGAGAGCAAGCAAAATGAAGAGAAAACAATATGCTAACGTTTCTCCTAACCTCAAATTGGAAATGATGATAAAGTGTTTGGAAATTGACCGATTTACTGAGGCCGTTGAGCGCTGAAAACATCGCAGATCATATACGTAATAGAAATTGCACGTAATAGGTTAATGTTACACCTTATAGGCAAGTTTCTCGCCAGATGTCGCCGTGGATGCTACTCGAAGTGTGGTCTGTTTCCGATCGAATCTGTTTTTATCAATTTAATTATTGCGCCTGGCAATGTGTTAGAAAATATCTCTTTATGTCATCAATAAATTATTCAATTAAACTCATACGCACAATAAAAACAGACATAAAATGTGTATAATTTTTTTATGAATTATAATTTATAATTAGTAGTAACATTTGAAATTAGTTAATGATAAATCAAATTTGCTATTGAAATATTTTAAAAGAAATTGAATTTTCGATATGACTTCAATCCAAATTGAATTTAGATTTGACAATATAGTTACAGCACCAAAAGAATTGACTCAAAATATGCCAAAATCATGAATGATAAATTCTACCTAAGTGCAAGACTTTTTTTATGTAGAATAATCAAAACTTCGAAACGGTCCTGCAATGTATCTATAAAGATGTGACAAATATAAGCTTTTGAATGGAATTTGAACATATAATAAAGAAATCGCGTGTGGCAGACACTATTTTAGTGCACATTGGTAGGTTGATTGATATTTTATAAGCTATGAAGTGTGGTTACCAGTCATCAAGCCACAGGTACTCCGGAGTATATTATAATTCAGTGAAAATCATACTAACTTTTTGTTCAAAGCGGGATCGACGCCATGACTTTCGGATTGTTTGACCAGCATATTTACACTGAGCTATGAATACTAATATAAATCGAATATTTCAATAAAAAATTGATTTTTTGAATTAAATTCTGTATATTTATTTATATTATTTTTTGATGAAGACTTTCGAATAGACAGTCGAAACGTCAAAAAAATATAAATAAAAATACAGAATTTAATCCAAAAAAATCTATTTATTATGATTTAATTCTGATAAACATGTATAGATCATCGAATATTTCAGATAGGGATGCATCAATACGCACTCCCGTCGATACGATACCGATACCAATATTTATAAAAAGTATCGGTGATACCGATACTGATACCGATACGTACAGTGAAGGTTTTAAAATGTATTAAAATTTGTGGGTTCAGATTAGAAAGAGACATTTATGATTGCGTAGCTTCTATGTACGTATTTAGAGCAAAAAATGTAACTACCACAAAATTAAGTATTTATTGTATTACGCGCCGAAAGCTACAATAAAGCCCGTATGACACGCTCAATTTTTTCGTACATTTTTCAGTTCAATGTTTTGTTCGTGAAAAAATTGATTGTTGCAAACAGGTTAAAATGTTCAATGATTTACTTAATTTTTCGTTCAATTAAATAATAGAACTCGCCCTATTTTGTTCAATGTTTTCGTCAATTAATTGCGCAGATAGTATGCGCACTATATTGCAATGCGCTGTCAATGGTAGCCAGAGATAGAAAATACATTCGTATCATTTAAAACAAAATGAGACAAAATCAATACAAAAAAAAAAATGGAGCAGAAGCCGGCCACGACATAGAAAAGCGAACGATGGTATTTTAACAATGTTGAATGAAGAATTGATAATATAAATTCATTCAGAAATTATCTAAGATTGCTGAATGAATGTTTCCAGAATGTTTCGTAAATTTTTCATAATTAAATTGGTAGCTGCAACTGCGAGAACTAGAGCCAGGATATTAATTTCCTCCACATAACCCATTTTTGACATTAAATGTTTTACAGCTACAGCTTGTCGGTATGATTCTCAGAAAATAAAAATAAAGTACGCATGCGCATGCAACAAAAAATTGAGATACGTTGCATACAGGATTTCTTGCTTTCAATGATTTAGTTTATAAAAGAGTACAGAAAAATTGATCACAAAACATTGACACAAAAATTGTACGAAAAAATTGAGCGTGTCATACGGGCTTAAGCAACTGGCGAATGGAATTAAATTATAAAACACGGGATTCCCTGAACTTAGATAAATTATAAAGCGTTTATATTAACGAACTAAGCCCAAGATAGCGCGTTTACATATTGATTATGTTTATCGATGTATCAGTGTATCGGCAAATGAATATCGCCGATTCCGATATATCAAATAACCCACGATATCGCTGATATATCGGTATCGGATGCATCCCTAATTTCAATGAATATTAAAGATACAAACAATTTTCGGTACTTTTACATTATACTTTTAGGCTCATATTTATGGATTATTATTCATTCTCATACCATTTTTTGTATCCAGAAAATCAGGAGCGAACCGTGAATTTGTGGGGCCTGGGCTAACACTACTTGAGGCCTGAGGGCCTATCTAATTAATCAAACTTACTGCTATTTTGTCAAAAAACTCTTTTCTTCAATGATGTATACGACATAGAGAAAAAAATTGAGACAATAAAATATTTTATTTGTTTAATATGACTTCAGGATTGTCAATCTTATGATTGGAATTTTTAAAATCTTAGATAATTTCTTTTCAATCCACAATACTGTGCATTATCTGCAATGTGGGCTGGAGACCCTAAATATCTTTAGAGCCATGGGCTGTAGCTAGTCTCGGTCTCGTCTCGTCTCGCCTCAAAAAGTCGAGACGCGACCATAGAATGGGTCTCGAGCCAAAAGTCGAGACCGAGACGAGACCAGAGTCGAGTCTCGGCGAGAGTCTCGCAAGACTTTCGACGAGACTTGTATCATAATCACTTAAAATTAATTTTTATACATTCTGAAAGCAATTTCATAGAGTAAGTAGATTAATACCCACAAAGTATAATAATAATAGTTGATTTAAGATGGTTACTGATGGATAAGTTTTCGATTGAGACAATCATTTTTTCTACCGCTCTTTCAGAATATTTACTTCATATTTAGCCTACATAACAATATTTTTTTGTCGATTGTTTTTTTAAAGTGAATCATTTGGTTCTATCATGTTTGGTATCAAATTACCTAAAGCTTCTTGAGGAATAATTTTAGTAGAGGTGTGAAAAAGGATATTCAAACGATTGTTAATTGTTTTGAATGATGTCTAGTTTAGTATCAATCCCAAGCATTTGGGAAGATGGGCTTAGTAGGAATATAAAAAAGATAATAAGTGAAATCCACGTTATAAAATTATAGTTCCGGTGATCAAATGTCAAAACTGTATGCTCCAAATTAAAGACCCTGAAAATTTAGAAAAGAACTCTTCATTTTCAAAAATACCTATTTTATGTAGGGACTTAAATATAACCGCCATCCGTCACTTTAACAATGACAGCCGTCACTTTGACAATAGCAGCTGTCACTTTGACAATGACAGCTGTCATTTTGAAATATGCAATTGATTGATGCGACACTCTAAATCTATGAAACAGCGATGAAACCGGCCATGAAACTTTTGGTTGCGGAAGTACTGTGTGGCCGCAGCAGATTTTATATGATAAGATTGTACAACAGGACGAGCCCCAATACTAGCACAACACTTTTAATTTCACAAAAAATTATCGACATAATGGAAAAAAATATTATCATACTATAACTGATTTTGACTGGAAATACGTTACATAAATCGACTCCTATAAGATTCCTGGTTATATTCCTGTGTCTCATCTAATTTAATACAAAATTGAATCAGATTAGACTAGACTGGGCCATAGGAAGAGAAAATCAATACGATTCTTCCATAAATTTCAGTAATTTGAACCATATAGCCCGTTATTCACAGTCAATAACATAACCTCATTTGAAAATTTGGTTTTTCTTCATCTACTTCCGAATTTGATGGTTTACACATCGCAAATAATGCGTCAACTGAGCATGTACGCATCTTAGATCTACCATCAATTCAATAGAACGCTTTCGTAGCCTGAATTTAGTTAATATGAATTTATTTTGAAAATCGTAGAAGAAATATCGTGTGGCGAACTAGCATTATGAAATTCGGAAAATATAACTCAGCGATTCTTGACTTGAAATATGTAGCCTCAACCTTGTCATAATGCTTTAGTTCACACATTTGTTGCATAAAACTATTGCCTCTTTATTATCTCGAATCCTCGTGGCTCCAGTGGTTCCATTCTAATTCATAGAGACAGCTTGAAGATAGATCGTAGTCTCTATATGTCAATGTTGATATGTCATAGTTACATTTATAGGAACTTGAATATTGTATGTTGGTGCAAACAATATGATCCATATCTTTATGCTGTCATTTAGTTGAGAACTATGTTTGAAATCAGGTTCAATTCATTTTTAATCATTCTCCTGATTTATTATTAATTATAATGGTGAAATTTGATTCTATTGATACTATTATATAACATACGAATGTCAAATCTGTCATCGAGCTAAGGAAAATGACATGACCCAGTCTCTTACTTCTGGAAGAATGTCTTCAACGATGATGACATAAAATCACTTCTCTAATTGTCCGATAGGTGGTACATGTGTCGTATGTCTATAAAATGATGTCAAAAAACCATCTTTACAAATTAGAATTAAAGCCCAGAGCGACTGTTAGTATTGCAAATTCGACGTAAGCTGTACGCTAAGATTATCCAATACGCAAGCGCGTTGTACGTGATCACGTGATCATAATTTCCAGAGCTGCTTAACAATGTGGGAATAATTGTGTAATGCAAGGAATTCAAAAGACACATTATTTGTAGAGTAGTATTTTTGTGGTTCTTAACGATTGTAAAGTGAGCCAGAAGCTCACGTCTGGGGATTTCTGATCAAGCTATGAAACATAATTTTGCGCACCAAACACGCAAATACACTTTTTCGGTAGAATTCATAGAAAATAATAATCAGGTAGAACGAATTGATTCCCACGTGTAAGAATATGTAATTTTGAAAAATCATGGCGAGACTCTCGTCGAGACTCGATACCGAGACGAGACTGACCTACACGAGACCAAGGCGAGACCGAGACGAGACTGAGCTAGGCGAGACCGAGAAGAGACTCACTAAAGCCTCGTCTCGTCTCGTCTCGTGGCAACACTAGCTGTAGCCCAAAAAGCTCATATATAGAACCGCTCCTATAGAAAATTGAATGGAAGAAAATGTAATTGTCCTGAAACATCAGTTGTCTGGAGCAAAATTTTTGTGCTGAATCAATAAATTTATAATGAAACTCCAAACTGCCTTTGAAGATTGGAATATAGAAAATTATATCACATATTGTGAAACGGTCTCCATTTTCTATTTTCTTATGACTTTTCCTACATTTATACCGGATTTCAAAATTTTTGCCTCTGTAGAATACAAATATAATATAAAAATCGATTGAACGAATTGAAAATAGCTTCATCCATATCATATAAAAATATATATAATAATGTATTTCTGGTTAACGTAGTTGCTTCAATAAATACGTAGCAAACTATACGGTCTGTTTGAAATTTCCGGTATCTACAAAATGAACTATTTTACCAGGCGATTAAAAGAAATTATATATAGTTTTACTCATCAGAAGAGAAGCAACAAAATTACATATTTCTTGCTCTAATTATTAATTAACTCAAAATTGGTATTGAATGACAATCTACTAATTAGTGTTACAGTGTTAGTGTTACAAATTTAATGCATTTGTTAAGAATTCATGGCAAATTAAGCTGGAAATCAGAAAGTAATATTTAAATACTAAAAAATTAATCAAATGCTTTTTTTTTGACAAAAACGCGTCGATTCCTTGAAAGGGTCAACATCAACAGTTGATTATTTCCTTTTGAAATTGAAGCATGTTGTGAACATTTTCCGTTGAAAATTAAGAAAATCACTTATACTATGTTGCCTAGTTTTTCTGAAATTTCAATAATAATTATATTTAATAGAGCTCGAATAGAATGGCATTTGTTGTTCTGCAAAGATTTCAACGAACTTATAGAGTTTGTATCTTTGTATTCAAATGCAATGAAATTTCCAACGATTCCAATTTGGAACAATCGTGAGAGAGTTCATTTACATGGTAAGGTCCGGGAGACCCATTTTAAAACAATTGCCACGCGTCTGTGTTATAAAAAGTTCACTTTCTCGTGGACATGGCTTCGCATATGTATATGGGTACCAAGGTGTCATTCTATAAGTGAAAGTTATACCATGTCGTGTGTTAACGTTTGCGTCATCCTACAACTAATACTTCTCGAAAAATGGCCACATCCGCCTGGGGAAAAGTTTGAGGACTGCAGCCGGATGTGTGATACACACTCATTAGTTCATGTTTCGCAACTTGTCTTGCTTAGAATATTAATCTTCTAAACAATTTGTTAATAAGAGCTGGATAGAATGATGTTATGAATATGTTAATCTTTTAGGGAGCACAAAAAATATATTTCGTAATTCTAAAGGTTTTTTTTTTCGCATCGCTTTGAGAATCATTTTTGGTATTTGGAATTAGAAGGTAGTAGCTCTACATGACATGCCTTCATCTTGAATATTTGGTTTATATGTGTACTTATACAAAAAAAAAAAATTTCTTTGACTGCAAGTTTTTCATGAACGATATGTTCTGCACGAAAGACTGAATGTTTTGAAGTGGCTATTGCGAAGCAGAATTTGTTGCATGCTTTTCTTACCCTGCTTTCTGCTAGCGGATAAACAAAACAACAGTAGTGTGATAAAGGCTTGAAACAAATGAAGAAATACGTCCAGTAAGAAAAAGATTAATTTATTTGTTTTTATCGGGACCTATTTATAACTCCTTGCGTTACGAATTGCGATACATATATTTATTCCTAAAAATCGATAGACTCTGTTTCAAAGAAATTTCTCTTCTGAAGGAGAAGTTAAATATCCGTTTTTAAGGAATGTTTTACATGGAAGACCATTTCCTGTTTCAATCCGGATTGAACAATAATTCAGCAAATTAATGTTGCAATTCTGTGCAAATTCATGGATCATACATATTTATAAATCCAGGAGAAACTGATAAAAACGCATCGACTTTTGTTAATGGAATTATTAGTTATATTTTTATCAAAAAATGAATGCCAAAATGTAAAATGACCTATCGAATCGGCAACATATGACTAATCACTGAAGCTGGTATGAATTTATTATCCTGCGGCAAATTTCTTTCTAGCAGTCCCCAGAATGATTTTTTTTTGTGATAAATAAATTTTTGCGTGATCGAATCGCTGAATTCTTAATATATGATAATTATTGCACCTATCAGGACGTCCAAATAAGTGAATGCTATAGGGAAACTCGTCGTATATATAATTAAATTGTCTGCTAGTAATGCCTTGTAAATAGAACAAACTATTTTATGCTTACAAATAGATAATTGTGCTGTGAAATCAGTGAGGCTTCAGTCCAGAAATGACACTTGTATTTGAATATACTATGAAAATATCAAAATTTGTCATGTTACTGATAAATTTTAGTTTTGTGACTCAAAGTATTAAATCGTAGTTTCGTTACGAAATCATAGAAACGTGTTCAAACGCTAATCTTTGGGTTTGCGGTTCAGTCTCGTTGTTTATGTTTGAACTAGAATAAAAAAAATACTGGCGTAGCTTTTACGCAGTTCTTGTCGTAGGAATAATTTTAAACGTGCTTTCCAAAACCTATGAAAGTTTTATTATATAGTTAAGCAAGACTGCTAAAACTGTACGTTGAAGGAACAATATTTTTGCTGTTATTAATATTTGCTTCGATGGAACAAAAGCGAGAAAATGAACTCAAATAGTTTGCTCGTTGCGCTTTTTAATAAAGCTTTTACGATTATGAATCTATGGACAGACAGGGCGTAACCAAAGAAAAAAACTTGTCGTGTAAAAATTCTACTATATTAAAAAAAAAAAATAAAAAAAAAAAGTTTTGTAGCAGGCTATGTATAAGTTATCGATAAGTCCAGAGATGTCATGTGATCCTTGCTGACTAATCAAAACCTCAGGAAATATAATTTTTGGTTCCTAGTCTATTCTAAATTGTTCAAATTATTTCTGTCAGATACGCAGGCAATTTCAAAAAATATTTACGCTGAGCGATTGGGAAAAAAGATCCAAATGATCATATTACATGATTCTGCTATCCAAGAGACTCGCATACGATGAAAATTACTTTTTTCTTGAACATAGTTAATTTAATATCTTTCCGAAGATATAATCAGCCAGATACAAGAATAAATAAAGACATTATTGGAAAAAACGTCCTATAATTATTTCTTCATTAGTTTTCGAACCACATTATCGTACTTTTGATTCGTAAAATGTTAGTAACAAGGTGATAGAAAAGCTTGAACCCTGAAAAAATAACTGTTATTTCGGCCTGATACATAGGTACTTTTGTATCTTTGAAAGCATTATGGATTTGATTGATAAAGATATCAAGACCAAGGTATTACATTAACGACATAAATATCAATCGAATTTAGTTCACAAATTATCATGGAAGACAAAAATATAACCCAGTTGAATGATTCAATATGAAGGCATGAAATCTTTACTTTAAATATAATTAAAAGCTCAATTTGAACAAAACCTGTAATCAAAACATCAATATCAATCTTGGAGGCACAAAAACAACTGAAAAAATGAATGCACAACGTAGCTGCAACAGTATTCTGACAAATAATTACTTTTAACAGCAAAAAGAAGGGTAAATAAAGAAGAAGTGAGAGATTAAGAAGAAAGGTTTCATTCACATGTGTATAAGACGCATGAGCAGATCAAACCAAGTGATGTCAGTTTCATTTTGATTATAACTGGGTTAGTGTACCATCTACGTGTTCGCACCCGCTAGCTATATATCTGGAATTAGTTAGCTATGCACAATAATACAATTATCAGATATGAAATGGGCGAAGACAATAATTGCTGCGTAATTATCTAGATCTGCCAGATAGCTATTTTTAATTATATAGAATGATGCATTGCTCATCAAATTTCGTACAAGAGAATCTGTTAGACATGTGATAATTGAATGCTATTTACCTACCGCAAACTCTGCATTATCTAAAAAAAAAAAATAGTAGAATTTTCTGTACACATAAAAATATAAAAACCTCGGAACATGGTTCCACTGAATGGATTTTCATGAAACCTTTTCGATTGCATCGCTAGAAGCTCAAATAAAAAGTTTACCCCTCAAAATCTTCCGATCTTGATTACAACAATTTATAACAACAATTGAATTAAAAATGAGAAAAATATGGAGAAAAAAAATTTTGCAATAAAGATTTCAATTTTATATTCAATAAATGATATTTATAATTTTTAAACTAAAATTAACAAATTTACAATAAAAAAAAAATTGTTAATAAGGCAATTTGCTCAACTTATTACGTATTGGCAGTTACTGATCCCATGTCAATAACTCTTGAACAAAATTAGTTTGTCAGATAAATTTAATTTCGCAATAACTTGTATGCTTCCTTGATATTCGTACAAAGTTTTATTGATATGGGACTACTGATTGAGAAAAGATCTAATTTTTTGTTCAGAAGGAGCCAATGCGACTTATAAGTCTACTGATATTTTCAGATTCTGTGTCTATAATTCGTTAACAAAAAATATTATTTCATACTTACTACTACTCTTTCTTAATATTTATACAAGTCTCATAATTAGAGGACCATTGGTTTTGGAATAAAAATTTGTTTTGTTTTGAAGGAAGCAGTGCGATTTATATTTCCAGTTGTAATTTTCAGATTCCAAATTGATAACTAATGAACATAAATGTATTGATACTTCATTCTTATTTTGTGGTCACCTTCATCCTTCCGTAATATTAATGCATAGTTTTGTTTCTGTAGAGCCACTGGTTCAATAATGAATTTATTATTTGTTTGGAAGTAACTGATGAGTTTTAATTTATTACAGTATTTTCAGATTTCAGTCAATACAACAAGAAAAAAAAAGCTATTGGGGACTAGTTTTCATTTTATAAGTTCTGCTATCCTTTCTTGATAATCACATAAAGTTTTATTGATTTAGGACAACAAGTTGAGAAAACGATTGACTGATTGCGTTAACTTATCAAACTATTGGTAGTTACAGACTCCATGTCAATCACTCTTGAACAAAAACAGTTTGTCAGACTTATTATTTTGACAATAACTTCAATACTTTCTTGATATTCATACAAAGTTGATTTGGAACCCATGGTTGAGCAACAAATTGACTGATTGCTTTGAGCTTAAACTTATTAAACTATTGGTAGTTACTGATTCCATGCCAATAACTTTTGAATGAAAACAGACTGTCAGATTAATTTTATTACGCAATAACTTGTATGCTTCCTTAATACCGAATCAAATTTTGATCGATCTGGGATCACTGGTTTCGTGGGGAACTGATTATTTGTTTCGAATGAGCCAATGCGACAGATAAATATAATGGTATTTTAAGATTCTTTTTCTATAATTCATGAACGAAAATTTATTGACAACTGAATATTATTTTACAGTTACTTCTATTCTTCCTTGATATTTACACGAAGTTTCATAATTATAGAACTACTGGTTTTGTGATAAAATATTTTTTTGTTTTGAAGAAGGCAGTGCGACTTATATTTTCAACTAGTATTTTCAGATTCCAAATCGATAACTTATGAAAAAATATACATATATTGATACTTGATTTTTATTTCGTGGTCAGCCTTATTCTTCCGCAATATTTGTGGAAAGTTTTGTTTATCTAGGGTTACTGGTTTGATAGTGAATTTATTAGTTGTTTGGAAGTAACTGATGATTTCAAGTTATTTCAGCCAATACAACAAGAAAAAAAACATTTTCACCTGAAGTCCCTTGAGGCCCTAATGACAAGTTCATACTAGTTTATACTATGTAAAATCTAAATTTAAACCCAAAAAAATCTAGTTTTTAAAAGAAAATGAATGAAAACTCCGAAAAATTCATAATTATTCAATTTATTAATTAAAAAATTGAGATCGGAAAAAAATTATAGCTAACATTTTAGTATTTCGTATTAAAAACACATTCCAAAAGATTTTATAAAAATCTGTTCAGTAGAACCAGGTTCCGAAGTTTGAACCTTAGGGCACTCCACTATTAGAACAATAAGCTAATTTTGCACAGAAATGTCGCCAGAGATATTCTATTGCAATTTTGGGTAACACTTTAGTAAAGTCCTCCATTTTTTGGGAAGCTTTGTAGAAGTTTCCACAGACGTGAACACCTTTTATTTTATTTTTATAACGCTGTTATTAGTTTCACCTGTATCTATGTAACGAAATCTTTGAACGTGAATTTCACCCACTTAGAGACGTCAGATTAAATTAAAAATTTGCATACTTCTCTAGGACCGATGACAATACAATAATTTATCAAGTTTATCCCATTATCCTGATAAGGATCATCAGGAATAAATACTCACTTTCGAAGCGGGAGCCTGAGAATCGGCTACCACATTCAAAGAACGCAGCTCGGTAAATTGTAAGCGAGCAATACGAGCTCGGTCAACAGTAGACCGCCGTGCGAGCGAAGTGAGCTTGGTTAATGGTAAGCTGCTATGCGCGCGAATCAAGCTCGATCAACGTTGATCCGCCGTGCGAGCGAAGCGAGTTAGGTTAATTTCAATAACAAATATTTTTTTTATCGCCAATCGAACTAAAAAATAGAAAATAAAATATAGTTTGAAAAAACTAGAAAACACGCTTTTATGGTAAACCGAACTAAAAAGTAAAAAATAATTTTTAATATAAAAATAAAGTAATTGAAGAGAAAATCAATGTTATTGTGAAAAAAGCGTGAGGTGTTTTGTATCATATTTTCATACTAACTCTACATTCAGAAATCGTACCAATAGAATATTTAGAACAACTGATATCGAGCACCTCATGCTTTTTCTACAATAACATTAATTTTCTCGTCAATTACTTTATTTTTATACTAAAAATTATTTTTTACTTTTTAGTTCGGTTTACCATAAAAGCGTATTTTCTAGTTTTTTTGAACTATATTTTTAATAATTGTGTTGATATACATAAGTATAAATAGTTATATTCTTGGTCTTCAGATAGAGAGAACTTTTAACATGCGTCTTTGAAGGATGAGAGTCCTTGCGTGTAGAAATAATTAACGAATTTGAATTGAAAGAAATTTTTGTATCGGGATCCCTAATTTCCATCATTTCTATTGAAGCACATAATAATAATGGTAGATCTTAGGGTTTACCTCTAAATCCCAAGATGCATCAATAACCGAAAGAAGTAAGCTCTTAATTTTGTCAATAAACTTGAAAATTTTCAAAAATTAGCTATACTACTAAGTACCAAGAACATAAAAGGAGCAATCTGCAAATTCTTGAATACATAGAGAAATGTTGAAGCTTTGTATTTCATATAATTTCATTTTTAAAAACAGTAGACAATACATGTGTTCATAGACGATGAGTGTACATCAAGAAGATGTGCTAGAAAAACTTATAAAGCCAGCAAAGCCGTGCGAGCGATGCCTGAGTTGTGAATCATCACATAATGACACATCAACAGCACGTTCTAGTTTTATTTTATTGCGAGGCCATGATTCTGGCTGATTTCAATTCTTAGATTTTCCCATTTTTCGTGACTTTCCTTTCGATTTTTAAAGGATGATTTTTTTTTATGATTCTACGCACCCATTAAAGTTTTCAGTGTGTGGATAGCTGATGAATTTTCACGATTCTGTCTGGATTTTCTCAGTTATTCAGAATTTAAACAATTTCAGTTTCCATTCATCATACTTTGTCCAAAATCCAAAGTAGTCTTGATGGTATAATTCAACTGTACGTTCCATTAAGAGGATTTAAGTACGAACACTGAATCAGTTATATGAAAATCATTCTCTGCTTTCACGATATTATCTAACGAACGCCACTGTTAGACGAGTGGCAAAAAATTGTATGTCAAGTAACTTGTAATTAGAGATTATTATATGTTTACTTGATGAAACAATAAAAACTAGAGAAATAAATATGATGTGCCACAGCTAAGCTTTATATCGTTATATGTTCATTATATTGTAGTAACTTTAAAATACGTTTTACACCAAGTTTAAAAATTTTATGAGTTCAAAAATTCCAGGGGAACATGGTCAGGTTATTCGATTTGAACCTTAAAATATAGATGTTTGAATTAAACCAGTTGGAACTACTGTTGTTATAAACCGTTTTAAATATGAATTAAACATAAAAGTAAAAGAAATTACAAAAGCGTAGAGAATTAAATTACAATAACAATCTTTATTTTGGTCATTTTAACTTATATTTCTTGAGCAATTAGCACCGGTATATTTTATATATATACAGTAAAGCCCCGATTATCCGTAGAATTGGGTGACAGGGGCATCATGAATAGCGAGAATCGCAGATTACCCGAAAAGTCTCAAAAATGAGGTGCAAGCACGAAAAAACATTCAGCAAAAACTTTGTTTCATTGTACGAAAAACGTAATAGATGAAACTTCCAAAGTATATAAAATTGATCAGTCGTTTCTACTTCTTGATTTTGACAGAGAAGATCGGTACTCTCGTCCGTTAAAAAAAAAACAAGTGCAACTAGTTTGCTCCGAATGGACAGATTATACATAAACTACGGATCTTGATCAAAAAGTGAATTAAGTTCTCTTAGCCATTTATTTATTATAAAACAGTATTATTGTAAAAACAGCAATTGTTTCTTGCAACAAGTCAATTTAGTACTTCTACGTAGAAGTGCACATACCAATGCTAAAGAAAACAGAGATAACCTATATTAAATTCTTGACATAATTCGAGCATTACTGATCGACTTTCGGCATATTTTATGCTTGACCGATCATTTGCAATTTTCAATCTCTTCACAGAGTTGTCCATACTTCATTTATATTACAGATTCTTGCTTCAGTGGTAATATACAAGGTATGTCGTTGATAATGGGCAATAGGCTCCCAAATTTGAGAACTGTTGTTCCTTTGCATTGCTTCCTGAATAATTTTTGGCAGAAATACTCCAATGACAAAAATAATTTTCAACGACATAACTTGAATTTACACAAAATATATCTGCAAAATTGATTAATTTGTAGATTTTTTTTTTTTGACTGATAAAAATTTGGGTAGCAATGTCTTACATCCTGTATAAGATATTTCACTTATTCACTTTGTATTTTAGCCGATGACAGCTGAAAAAATTGATGAATACTTTGACATTTAATTAAAAGTTTCTAATTCAAGATGGAAAAAATAATACATTTTTGCACGGTTTATTGTTGGGTGAGGCGTGTTAGAATTGAATGCTAATCTTTATTCGAGATTTGAGTTTTTTCATTCGTTTTTTACAGCCGGAAAACGGAAAGTAATTAATTTTTGAGATTTGGCGAAAAGTGTTACGAACTGACAATAACATACACTTTATTTGTTGTTTTTATTTCACAAGTGATATTATTACCGTTGCACCTATCAGTCAATCCACTTTGATCTACAAATCTAATTAATAAAAATAATAACACCAAAATATTTTCATGACACATTTATTTTTAAAAAATCATTTATGTATTTGCTATTGCTACTCTCTTGGCTCTTTATGGAAATATATCTTACGATTTTAGTTTATTTTCCTATTGGAATCGATTTGACAAGTGGAATAAGACTATTTTGATTTCAGGTCATTCGATGTTGATTCATAGTTTAACATAACCTTACACTTAGCACGTTTGCACGGAAATAAATTGGATGTACGCATGTCTGCTTACAATGTAAACACATGTAATCATATTGATGTGAGTTTGCAATTTGTGCTAGCTCATTATTAATTACATGTCTCCAGGCTTTCAATCTTGACTGATGAGCTGTAAGCTCTTACGAAGAGTTAGGCCTCTTAGTCAAGGCTACATGGACACCTTGACTCAGTAACATCGTAATGAAAAAGAAATTATTAATCATTCCGTTATTTATAAATAACTGTATTCTTGAATTGTTCATAAGATAATCACGGTACGGCAACCTCATGATGTTTTCGATTTTAAGAATATCTTGAATATCATTGTAGTGCTCGATACATTTCTACTTCTGATTTGACTCTGCTAGTGCTAAGCACTTTAGAAAATAATAAATATCAACATTTCAAAACATTGAATAATCAATGAGAATGGGGTATTCCACTACTATCCAAATTTGAGAAACTTCCATGAAAATATGAAAATATGGGATAAATATTTGCTATAAGTAATGAAAATGATGTTGAATACTGCTCCGTTTCAATAAAAAGACGATTTAATACTTATATGACGTCATGATGACGTCTACAGCACTAGATAACCATAGCTGACTCGTCCGCCATCTTGGAGCCCACTGACAAATCTGTGAAACGTTTAATATCCTTATTTTCATGATTTATGTAGGTTTCTAGATGAATAATAACAAGATTAAAATAGCAGGCAGTTATGCATCTTGTTCTTTCAGAAATTTATCTGCTTGCATTAATTTTCTACACAAAATCTGTAAATGTTTAGTATTCAAATTATGAAGTTAAAGTAGGTAGTATGATGATTTAAACAAATAGGTACCTAGGTAAGTATCTGCTTTGGTCAAAGCAGGTTGAATAATAAATATTAATAAGCAAAAAAAATAAGTTTTTCTTATAAGCTATAAAAATTTAAAAAACAGTTCAAATCGAATGAAACACAATTACTTGCTGCTTGTATTTTTTGTTAGCTCATTTCGAATTGTAGCTGGTGGTTTCATTTTTGTTTGAAATTTCAAAATTCCTAATTCCCAAATCTCTCACAACGGTGTAATGCTCTAACAAATAATTTGCAATATTACAAAAATTCGGGAAATTATGACAATTTAGTAGCAAATCATTAAGAATATTCCTGAAGGACAAATATTTTTGCAATAATGCTGACATTTACTCTGAATAATGCACTTAGCCTCTTACAATCGAATAGTTAAACTCGAAATTTAAATTGAGGTTAAGTAACTCGAAATATATTTCTCCACATTCAAATGATGTATTGAGAAATGAAAAATGAATAATATAAGTGGGCCCAGAACAGCCCGTCATTTGCAATTATTTTACTAAATTATATTAAAGTTCATACATCGGTAAACGGCAAACAACTGACAGTGGGCTCCAAAATGGCGGACGAGTCTGCTGTGCTTTATCTAGTGCTATTATAGCACTAGATAAAGCACAGCAGACTCGTCCACCATTTTGGAGCCCACTGTCAGTTGTTTGCCGTTTACCGATGTGTGAACTCTAATATAATTTAATAAAATAATTTCAAATGACGAGCTGTTCTGGGTCCAGTTGTATTATTCATTCAAGATACGGGTTTTGATTCTACAGATGAGTAACTTTTATTTCTCAATACATTATTTGAATGTGGAGAAATATATTCCGAGCTACTTAACCTCAATTTGAATTTAGAGTTTAACTGTTCGATTGTCGGAATCTGAGTGCATTATTCAGAGTAAATGTCAGCATTTTTGCAAGAATCTTTGTACTCCAGTAATATTCTTAATGATTTGCTACTAAATTGTCATAATTTTCCGAAGTTTTGCAGTATTGCATATTATCTGTTGGAGCACTACACTGTTATGAGAGGTTTGAGGATTAGGAATTTTGAAATTTCAAACAAAAATGAAACTACCAGCTACAATTCCAAATGAGCTAACAAAACAAATACAAGAAGCAAGTTATTGTGTTTCATTCGATTTGAACTGTTTTTTAAATTTTTATTGTATTTTCTTTGATTGTCTTGACTGATATCTTATAAAAAAATAACTTTATTTTTTTTTGCTTATTATTATTTATTATTTAACCTGCTTTGACCAAAGCAAATATTTAAGTACTTACCTAGGTACCTATTTGTTTAAATCACCATACTACCTACTTTAACTCCATAATTTGAATACTAAACATTTACAGATTTTGTGCAGAAAATTAATGCAAGCAGATAAATTTCTTAAAGAACAAAGTGCACAACTGCCTGCTAATTTAATCTTGTTATTATTCCTCTAGAAATCTACATAATTTAAACAAAATCATAAAAATAAGGATATTAAACGTTTCACAGACTAGTCAGTGGGCTCCAAAATGGCGGTAGAGTCTGCTATGACTATCTAGTGCTGTAAGTGCTATAATGACGTCTAAAAGTCTATTGTGGCCCTCAAACAGTGGGCTTCATTGGTGTACAAATTCCTAGAAGATTTGTTTATATTCATGAAAAAATATTGTTCCGTTGCAATTTGATGTTCTTATAAATTATCGGGAATGTATCGGAAAAGTTGAAATATGCATCATTTCTATTTTTTGAATGCTGTTCAGAAACATTTTGAGAGGCCTCCAAGTTTTACAGGCATGCGCATGGAGAGAAAATTAAGCTTCAAACTACTGGTATTGTTTGGTCGAAAGAAACGTGATTTTGACAAGTAACTGTTTAATTTATTCAGCTCGTGATCTTACTGACAATAATAAAAATAATTTAGATGATGTTAAATAAGCAAGACACTAACGCCACCTATTTTGCTTTACGTCAATATTCTCAAAATATTTGATGTTGAATAAGACCTACCGTTTGAGTGACACAATAGACTTTTGGACGTCACGGAAAATTTTCAAATTGAAATGAAATATTTCTCCAGTACTACGGGGTTTTTTTGAATCGCATTTTTACTGATACTTTTATTTATTCATGTCCTATTAGAAAAGAGAATAAAAAAAATAGTGGAACACCCCATTAACTAAAAGAGTATCCTGGTTTCGAAGTATCGCACTGTCTACGATCCATTCCTGGTCGCTATCGCTATAAATTCTAAATTTTTTGAATGTCCTATGGCTTATAAATTATAACACTTCTCGTTCCCTGGGTTAAAATAAAATAAATATAAATATCAATCACGCCTTTTACCCGAAACGGGTGTGGCAGACACTTATAGTGAGTTTAGAGTTCAAATTCGGTCCACTATTACATGTATCGATTATTCATTTAATCGGCCTGCTGTTATTGTTGAATTCTACATGGTCGAATTTTCATGATAATTTGTTAAAATTTTGACACTGTCAGACCGTCAGAGTTGAGCTATGGACAGTATGAAAGGAGTAGGGGTTAATATTGTGGCACATAATTATTTATCTATATCATATTCTTGCAATAAATTCTCTTTATGGTTCAGGTCAGGTTCAATAGACACCCGTTGTAAAATTACGTATAAGTTATCCAATATTTGAGATAATTTTAACTTGAACGGAAAGCACAATTCAAAATACAAATATAAAACTTAAATTTTATGTTCACGTATTTACTACTGTAATACAGAACTTGTAATTTTTGCATGACCTGTTTAAATATTGAGTACTGCATCTTTTGCATTTACCTGAATAACTTGAATATCTTTTACGAGTGCAGCAATAAAATTGAAAATGTTTGGACCTCAAAAATGTATCACATCAAGTAGAGAATTTTAAGTTATAATTATTGACACATTTACGAAGCCTGCGTGTTTTCTGTAAGCAGATCGAATAAACAGTTAAATTTTGAATTTATTCAAACATAATCGTCACGGTTTGAAACTTACTTCAGTTCATTATTATTGTAAATTAATCAGCTATTCCTTACGAATCTATAGAATTTTTATAATTATGTGTGGTAGTTATTAGTAAGATGTATCAACGAATTCTTGACGTTCGAAAGTAATTCTTGTTCCAAGCATTGTTAGGTGTTAAAATCGATTGTTTCGCCTCAATATCCGAGTATTATGTGCACGACCACAATTTCTTAGCTAATTATTATTTGCTATCGGCTGTATCTATATGTTCTTGCCGTGCTATATGCTTTCTAAGCGATTTTAGCTCACATACGTTTTGCGTTGTTCTCAAATCTTGTATTGTTATGTGTCTATTGTTCTGCAAGAAGCCATTGTATGTTTAATCAGTGTACATATATAAGCACAGATATGTAATAGCCTGCTCTACTTTATTTTGTGAATACTAATAACCTGGGCGATACCATAGTAGATACTTCGAATTCTTGCTAGAAAGAAAATGAAATTTCCCAGGTTTCATCCTAGAATTATATTCTTAGCTTTTCCAGGTTCCATTTAAATTATAAAATGATGAGGGATCATATACTGGATCTGTATTTGAGAAATTGCTTTCTAAAACGTAGTATTCGCTAAAAAATTTAAAAAAAGCTAGAAGATTGTTCTAACTGATAGTTCTATCTCCGCATGTTCCATCTTATTCTTAAGAAGCAGTTTCTGACTGGAAGCTTAATCTCAAAATTAATGTATCAATTTTGTTTTCAAATAACAAAGTATAAAACTGGCATTACCTAGACCGGGAGATGGTGACGGTTGGAGCTTTCCGATTTTATACCGCAGTCTATTTTGAGGGTTGAAAATTTACCTCTAAATAAGAAAGATGACAAGGCTATTGACCGGTACACACTTTCCGGTCATAGTGCAAATACCAATTATTATTTTTTGAAAACTGTATTTTCTCGTGACAACAGTGGTGTTGGGACTTTTTTAGGGAAGCAGGAACGTGTTCCGTTACTTTTTTCCAGAAATATTACTTTTTTTAATATCTTTTCACACTTCAGACAGTCAGAATTTTGAGAAAAAATGTGTAAAAGACTAAAGATTGAAAGGATCACGAGTCGTCCCCGCATGTACTTATTCACCGATTTGTAATTTACGGTTCTCCTTCTCGAACGGAGCTCGCCGAAAAACCAAATATAAAAAAGCGCGAAAAACCAAACATAAAAAAGTCAACTCGCAAATCCCAACCCCGCTACAACGCGGCATTCTGGTACTTCTTTTTTTGGGACTATACCACTGCGTGACAATATTTTGCATGCATTTGTAACGTAAATAGTGAAAAATGATTTGAAGCCTAATATTAAAAGGCATGCTATTCGCAACAGATCAAAAGGCTCGAACGGTCCCAATTGGCATACATCTCTCGTCGGCCGTGTGTAAGCAATTTTTGGAAAATCTTGCACAAGACCAATTAGCCGGGGCTACTCTTATGCCAACGAAGGATCCATGTCAATATTTTCATAAGGATTTTATGATTACAACTTCAATTTTTGTCATTGGCATGCAATTTGAAAATACGGAATTCAACATTTTTTTTTTGAAGTTCGCGCGACTGTTTGACCTTTTTTATCTGTTGCAAATTGCATGTCTTTCAGTATTAGGCTTTAAATAGCTTTCAACTATTGTACGTTATAAAGGCATGCAAAATGTTGTCTCGAAAAAAAAATTTGCACTATGATCGGAAAGCGTGCATCGGTCAATAACCTTTCCATCTTTCTTATCAAGGGTTAAATTATATTTACCCTCAAAAAGCATGCACCTGTCAGCAGCTGCAAGTCTAAATGCATATGGAATAGTCAGAGAACCAGTAAATCAGGAATAACCTATCATACATATTATGCGATATTTTCATGAATATTATTCTATTACATGCTACCAGAAAATGACAATTTATTATTTATTTCGAATTATAATGAAGATAAAGTTTTTTCATGACATAAGCAGCTGTCAAATAAAATCTTTTGTCTCAGAGTTTTATGATTTTCGTGTTTTGCGCAAAATAACATAGATTAAAAACTGGGCTTCAAGAAACAGCTCTTCATTAAGTCTAACATAATGAAGTTATTCTAACAGTTCCATAGATATGTAAACAGTGAAAGGATGATAAAAATACTTGAAATAAATATGTAGGCTGCAGAAAATGAAATAGATTGTTTCAAATAACTCAACTCATATAACATACACATCCTGTCATCATTTCAGATAAGGTTTTTATCATTGTCATTCGAAAATATACTCTGCCATAATAAATATATAATTACATCAATCTAATAGTAATAACACACAGAATAACTGCATCATGATGAAAAATTTTAATTCAGAGATGATGTGCTCCAAAAAATTCTATTGCAAGATCTTAGGTCAGGAAGCAACTGGATAAACGTTTTTCGCCTCTATCGGGATGCGTTAGTACAACCTAGCCCAGTGGCTCCCAAACTTATTTGATAAACCGCCCTCTTTTCAGGAAAAAAAATACCAAGCACCCTCTGAAAGTCTATGTTTCTTAGGCAAACTAACAAAGATATATGTATTCACATTTCAACATTTATTTTGTCCTAAGATAAAGTGACGAAATGTGTGAATAAGACACCTTGAAGCTTGAAATAGTAAAAACACAAAAAAAAAAAAAATAATAATATGAAAATTATGAATTACGTTGAAGATAAAATATGAGTCTGCCTATCTTCTCTTGCTATTAATACTTTCACTGCCCTCTTATTTCCATTCAAGACCCCCAAATGCAACCGAGGCAACTATCGCCCTCTCTGGATCGTTCTAGCACCTGGCAATCATTGGTCTAGCCAACCTAGATAGTGGAGACTTGGATTTCGGAGTATATTCACATGAACGAAGCCAAGTCCTAACTATTTGAATCTGACTGATAATAAGGACGAAACACGTATCTACAGTAGCTTCTCGTTTTAACATGATGGTTTCAGAAACAATTTCCTAAATTTGAATTTTTGTGGGAAATATCTTCTCTGAATTCTAATTTTTCATTAAAATGTCTCACAGATTTTCACAAATATCACATTTTTTCCTATGTTCATTATTATATTTGACATTTTAACGTCTATACGTTAGTTTTGCAGTGAGTGTACACTGTACAAGTACTATTGTATCGAAATTATATTGTCGACAATCATGTAATCAACTTGCTTCTATTTTGATACCATTCGGTCGACATATCCTTCTATCGACATATCATTGATAGAATGGATCATGCCGATGTGAACTCTCAATATAACGGAAGTAAAAGTCAACATTATGGCATGCAAGCGTCAAATCATACATTATTTTCATGCTCAAGGCACATTCACATATATCTAGGCTTCTAAATTAAGCCGTATTTGTCCTAATTCACTATTATTTTTGTTCTAAAAATTTGTTTTGCGATCGTTTCTATTGTAGTCTAAGCCGTCTCTAATGATGATTATTTAAATAAGCGAAACCGGTCAGCACTTTTATAGAATAAAAATATAAATCAGAGTGGACAAGATTTTGTCCTAAGTTTTTTCGAAAACTTACTCATCTTGATATTATTTTCCACACTTGGGCGTTCAGGACAATAACTTACTATTTCAGCAATATCGAAGCCATGAACATTGTGGGTATCGATTTATGCCATTCTAAAAATTGAGTAGATCATCCTTAGTTTATATATCTGATTCCAATGTACTTGCTCATGAGAATCAAATTTTGGTATTTTCCTAATCATAGTGGATTATTTAGAGTTCGAGTATTCAATTCTAAAATGCTCCCTCATTATAATCAAACTTTGAGTTAATTTTTCAAATGCTTCATCATAAATAGATATCTCAAGCTTTGATAGTAGAATTATACAATATGGTTCTCGAAAGTGATTTTTTTTTAAATTAAACACTTTCTTCGGTACTACTATTACACTAAAATTTCTCGTAATCATAAAAAGATAATCTTTTCTCTACATTCAAAATTCAGCAACATGTTACATGAGTCACTCAAAACTCATAAGCCTCAACTTTTACCATCGATTTGACTCATTGGACTACTCTCACTTTAAGGGGGCGTAATAAAGAGAAAATATTCACTGAGCCCAACGACATTATGATTGTGTGTCATTTTTTGATCTTGATTTTAACAGCAGAAAGTTGAAACGTCAGATTGTCATCATATGTCATTTGTTATTATTTTCTTGCATTCATATTCGAGATCATGCTATGGATATGTTAATACACTGGATCAAATGATAATCTTGGAAAGTTGTTTGATTGAATTGACACAAATGTATCTTAGGCTGTATCTTAATATAAGATGCTTGATATTCTTGTTGTGATGAATTCATTTAGGTGTGACTAAGTTTTTATCTATTTGAATACTCCAGGTTCTTTTCGTTGCAGATCAATCACAATATTTTCCTGATTTCTTATGTCATCGAGTTTTTTTTAGTGTGTCACAATATATCCATTTTCTGTTCATAAATAATCAAAATATGTACAATCAATATATTAAGCAATTTGAATTAATTTTTGAACTTTTTCTATGATCAGCATTCCTTAAATAGCAAAGCATTATGAATGTTTTGAAATTTTTTGAATCAAAATTGTTTAAAAAATCTATGTGGACCCTTGGAAATTTTCGTCCTATAAAATCTGTTCCCTCGAATTAAATGGAAGCGAGATTCAGAACACGTATGTAATTCAATGTAAACAATTTTATCGGAAGGGAACACAGATATTAGAATTTTGTGCACAATTTCAGAATTGAAATACTTGAGAGATGTCACAGTTGATTATAAGGACCTTTTTTAATTAAGAACCTGCAGATTGAATGAGTCGCCGACAAATAATGATAATAACCAAATTCTTCCATATTTTCAAGTAATTCTAGGTTTTTACCCGGAAAAGTGAATAGGTGCTTAAACTTACATTAATTTGGAGTGTACCTACCATGAGATATTGTCGACGAAGTCTGCAAAACCAGCAGAGCTGTCTTTTCCCGCGCAAAGCTGAAAAAATAGATCTATTAATTCATAAAGAAGCTTGAAAAATGCAGCCTAGATCACGAACTGCTCATAATAGTATGTTGAAGGAGTTCGTGGTTTACGTCATGTTATTTTTTTAGGTTTTTTATTATTCCGTCAGCTTTTCAAATAGACACTTAAAATTATAGAAGTATAGATAAAATAATTTTTCCAGATTTAATTATTCGCCAGAATTTGAACAAAGCTTCAAGTTTTTAAATGGAAAAATGTGCTTTCATTATTATTCTGCATCAGAAATAATGCAGGCAAATATTTTTATGTCAAAGAATAGAATTTATTCCTCCATCATCAGCAATTTTGTTTGTATTTTACCGATCTTTATTCTCTATTTTAGTACCTACATATGTTATATTTCTAGTTCTTAATTTAATTATTAATTTTATATTTACTTGTTTGAGTACTAATTTGTGGCCAGAGAGCTCTGTAAGTGATTTACAATGTTCCTGAATCCTTATTTCATATTTTCGTACGTGGAGACTCCAATAGTACGTCAAGCAGGATACCTGATTGAAACAAAAAATTTTGTATCCAATATTTTCATACCATTGTGATAAAATTATTTCATAGTTTATGTTAAGTTAGGCTATTAATTTTGATTTTATCAATTTGTCATTATATTTTTTAACTGCATTTGTTTTATAGCTTTTTCCCATCATAGATATTTTAAAGAATATAGAATTGAATCAAGAAATTCCAGGCATGACGGTTGAGATCCTCCTGATTTATTAACCCAGGAAGATAGTACTGTGAGTAAGTTTTTTATTCTATATAAATTTTTAATTCCATTCCGAATTGTTTGAATAATTGAATAACAAATATTGGAAAGGAAAACTCTCATCAATTTATTGATATTGTATTTCTTGATCCTTTTTTCAAATTGAGTCTGATATGAACCCTATTTAATATTTGCTTCATTCACATTCATAATTTTATCCGTACAAGCTTGTTTTCTCAATACAATGAAAATTGTATTCATCTACGCACACTTTTGCCTTCAATTTTATCTACTAATATTTTTTTTTAGAAACGTTTAATTCAACTTCTCTCAAATCAATGTAACTGCCCCATTATCACTTATTTAATCACATTATTCTCAATGTAACACTATTTATACACCAACTCATTTAAAAAAAGCCGAAGAGAAAATTAAAATGTAAGAGTAAATGGAATTTGTGGAGATCAGATGAATAGTTAAGCGTTCAAATCCGTCTCTGAATAAAATTGATTGTGCTTAGAGTGTTGAGTCTAAGATAATCTGTGAGTAATCACAGTAATATGGTGAAGTGAAGTGAAATGGAATGTTGAGCAAAGATCCGGTATTAGGTTTTCGACCCTACCAAAAGGGTCGCGAGACGTGCAAGTGCGGGCCTCAAGTAAAAGCAGAGAAATTTCCCAGTTGTGCAATATTGAAATATCAGACAATGCATTACCCGAAAACGGAACGTTAGCTACATGCGTCAGCCGGTAAAAACTAAACCGAAAAGCGAAGGTGGTCGCCGAATGACCTCTGGAGTGAAGAGAATAAAGTTGAGAATCCTCGACCATCAGCGAGTCTCCCACTAAAACCGGAGCTCGTATCATTATCCGTGTTATCCACCGAACAAGCAAAGAGTGGGGTTGTACTTTCACATCCATATAAAATCCACGGGAGAGTTTAAATGGAATTATAACTGAACGAAACACAGACAAGATAGTGTCAAATAATTAAAAATATTACGTGCAACGTACATTTAACATTCCAAAAACAACTGGTGGATAGTTAAATATATAGTTTGCAATGTGTGCGCAATAATTGGATAGTGTGTGTGACAATTCGAGGACTTGGGATTTACTGCAAGTGCTCTGTGGACAATATTGACAGTTCAATCTTAACAAAAAGGTGAGTGAGACCACCAAGTGACAATTCCGAAAAAAGGCGGTACATCAGTAAACATTGTTATAAGTGTTTGAAAAGTTGATACCTCGTGGATTGCATACTAAGCTGGAACAATCATTGACAACTGTTTAATTCGGTGTTAATTCGTGTCGAGAATGTTTTCTTGGCTCTGCGGCTGTGTATATTGGTTCGCTATTTGGAACACAGCCGTGGAAAAGAAAGCAAGGCAGTATGTCAACTGACTTCCGTTTTTGAACGATCGGCACTTAACTGGTAGGGGCAAAGCATGCGCGGTTCATTGAAACCCGTTCTTCTCTTGGTCAAGTTTTTTAGAAGGTCGTTTGTTCACCTGTAGATCATGTCAGTCAGTGTTAGACGCATTTCTGATAGCCTAGCGTTTCAATGCTCCACTAAGATTATTTTGCAGGAATTTTCAAGTGCTAACGGTTTCGGTTCAATTATATAACTATTTGTTTTTATTTATTAAATTTGATCGGATTTTTCTACACGAGAACAGTTTTTTATACTTCAAACTTACGAGATCCTCAAAAGTTTTTTATACTGAATGACAAAATTATTCACGTTCTAATTTAAATACAATATCTTTTTCTGACAAACTTCGCGGAATGCAAATAAAATATCAAGATTCGATCAAGTTTTTGTCAGTTCTTAAATTTCTAAAACAAAAATAAATATTCGTTTACACAAAAGGACTCATATATTTTTGCAAATCCCGTAGGGCAATTTGTGTTCTATTAGTGCACCAGTCTCGAGCTTTTGACAACAGTTATAATCCGAGTGAATTTACAAGTAATCAATTCTTGATGAAGCTTTTTGTGCTTTGGGGAATCATTACATTTTTTTTCTATATTTATTATGACAGATGAGTCTCCGTCTGTTAGTCTGTTCGTATGGATTGCATATTTTGCACAATTTTGGTGATCCTTTTTTCTATAAATTAGTTATGAGAATGTTAGCATATCAAAACCCGATTGATTCACATAATGATTTATAGAATATATATTTCAAATTTTAGTCAAAATTGTATGATGGCTGGAGTTTATAATTTTGATTCTTCTCGAGTCAAGAATGGAACAAGATTTTGGATCAATATTATCCATATGTCGAAATAATATGACTTTCATTTGGTTAAAAAATGGTATTTTTGGGAGTAAAATTTTGGGGGAGAAAAATATGAGTACTTATTTATTTAAGAATATTGCAGACTTACAAAACATCTGAAAAATTGTTGAGTATTCTCTAGTCAACTAGAATATTGAATACATGGATGGAAATGTAGAATGATTAATCTTTGGAGTACTGTGTCTTTTATATACAAATCAATGATGAATCCTACCATCTAACAACTTGCAAACAGATAAGTTATTATAAACAATCATTATTGTAAAAAGCAAAGTGTAAACCTTCTATTTTATAAATAATTTCTCTTAATTTCACAAACAGTGCTTTAGAATGCAAACTCATTTCATGCACCGAATTAGAGCTCGCTCAATTAGCCACTTTTTTATTATTGTTGAGAGAAAACAGGCAACAGTAATACAAATACATAATAGTAACAAGAAAACAATGATAGCATGCTATGTTATGCTTCGTAGCAAATACACAATACCAAATAGAATAGAAACCATCGTTTTTGAAAAGACACTCTGAACATAGCAGCTTTCCTGAAACTTAAATTGGAAAACTTCCCGCCAAGTTTCACAAATAGAGATTCTTCTATGTTTCACTTCTAGAATTATATTCAGATGAATTTTTTGTGCATTTCATTGTATTTGTATCTTTTGGAAGAAGTGGATGATTAGACAATTCTCAAACAGGAAGTTTGATATTAAATCATTTTTGGTGCTGAATTCATTGGAAAAGTGTGATTTTTAGAACGAAAAATTATTAGTCTCTAATATGTTATCAATAAATATATATTCTAGGATACATCTAGTTAATTGTAAATATCTTCATGTGAAATGTCAAACCATTCTAGTTTCCTCTTTATTTAGACATTTTTCTCGAAACTCGAAATATACTATAAATACAATATTTCATAGCATTTATGTTCTGCTATACAGTTATTTATTTTTGTTCAATTTATTCATTCCATTACAATTCTAGTTTCATATTTTATTCACCAGATAAGGTTAGTTTCACATTATATCAGGTTATTTCTGTATTAATGCATTTTATTCAATTCCATACCTCATTTTTATCTACGATTATATTTATTGAGTTGAATGATTTTATTTCATTCTTTTTAATATTCAAGCCCATTTGTAAGGTTGCGAAAATAAATTAAAAGATCCCTTATTATCTATGTGTTGAGTTTGTGTGAAACAATTTCCAAAAGAATTGTTTTAAATTTTTAAATAGCTCATGCATATTGAAGTAGCTAACTTGTCTAGTTAGCTGTCATATCTTCCGCGGTATCGATCTTCAAAGCATTCATTGGCGCCTATGTTTGTTCTACTTACGTGCTATTATGTTGTCATCCAATTCTTGGGAACTAATTTATCATTAGAAGTGTATAAATTTGTCTCGATTAGATGCATAAGAAGTCTGCGTTCGCATCTCAAACGGAAACTTGAAGAATTATGACAGATCATCATTGAGAAAGTAGGTCCAGTCAAGTTGTTGCCGACTGACATCATCTGTGTTACCTCGACCGCCGAAGAGGCGAAGACGGTCGCTAGAATTGCTGATTATCACTGGTGATACTTTCAAACACCTGTTTGATAACATGTTTCTGTCTTTGACTTGTGTCAATGCCTTCTATCGCTGGTAACAAAGCCGCTGGTGTAATGGTAGTAGTGGCCCACTAATACTATCTTTGTTTCTTGTTTTGCATACCGAACTACTATTTAACAAGATTACTTCGCTGTTTGCCATGAATTGCTAAGTTACTTTACAGAGAGATTCAATTGTATTTTCTTTTTTAACGATCAATATTTATATTAGGACCTTTATCTTATCTATCCTAAAGTTATTGACCATTATGGATTGGTTTACCTTTACTTTATTCAGCGAAACATCCTCTGATGATGATATTCTTTGTTCCTGCATCAAATTTATCAATAGTACTACATGCGATGATGTAAAAATTACAGTGCTATCTTCTTAAAACAATGACAATGACAAACGGAACATCTACTTTCAATATGATGATTTGTATCTAACAGCAATTCCAGTTTCCAAAATTTTAGCGAATAATCTAGATTAGAAACCTAGAAGAATGTATGTTGAGATTGGTATGTCTTATTTTTTTCTAGAGATGCTCTTTTTCATTTTGTTGGCAAAGTTTCAATTTAAGAAGTATTAAAATTAATAACTAGTGAACAATACATCATCCGATGGTTGTACTGTAAACAATTTGTGTTATAGTATCAAAAATACTTTCTACTGAAGAAGTAATATCTAATGTCAATTCTCTCATAGTCTCAGTCTTGTGAACATTTGAAAATTACTCAAAAATAATATAAATTCTCGAACGTGTGCTCACAAACAATTTTTCTTGGTATTCTTTTAGAATATTTGTTGAAATAATTGAATTAAAAACACAATAATGTAATGGAGCACATTCTTAACATAAAAGTTCCAGAACTATTACAATTTCTTCACTTTTAACTTTCATAATCATTTCAGGATATGTTCTAGATTATCAGCTTCAATTTTTGACATAATTCCAAGCGCACAAAAAAGTAGAACAATGCTAGGCACTACTAAACTATTCAAATGTAAACGAAAGTACTATATTATTTATATTCTTATTAAAGAGCCTAGATGTAAATTATCTAACTACAATCGAATGTGAGAACTCTTCTAAAGATTCAATGTTGCCCTTGTGTGATCTATTCTAAATCTAAACCAAGTTACTTAACGGCTCTACATTCGAACCAAAAACCTTATTAATTGGCTGGAACGCAAGAGAAACTATTGTTAATTGTGAGTGTTACAAGTCGTAATTGTTCTAGATCTCACAATTGTTACAATGATGAGAATGTCCTTCCATCGTAATGTAGACTTGTAAAACTTCTCGCGTTGTTAAGTCCAAGAATTGTGTTGGGTGTATTTACAATTCGGGTAAATATTTTGGGCTCTCAATATGCTCTACAAACACCATATTCAGATGTTATACTTCTTGAAAATTTTCAGTTTCATTCTTCTATTTGTGAACGCAGGTAACAATATTATTATTGAGTTCATAGAGGACACTTCAGAATGTCCAGAAAGATATATTCATTATGATCCCAGAGTAGGAAATTTGAGAGAGAATCTGTACAACAAGGATTCGTTTACCAACAAAGTTACATCATTCATATTTCTTCATTATTCCGTCATTCTTATAATTTCGATAAATAAAATCTGTCGTATGAACTCAAAAAAGTCTTCTCCCAATAAAGTTAGAAAAAAAAAATCTGTCTGAGTGACAGTACTATCAACTCAAAATTTTAGATGTTATGATGTCTGCTTCACCTTTTTTAAGATATTCAAAATTTTGACGTACTATAAAAGATTTCCTTATCGATTGTTTTCTATAGGAAACTGCTGTTAATTCAGCTGTGATTCGAAATTTCAGTTGTGATATTATAGGACTAGAGTAATTGTTTTTTCTACTGAACTCTAGTGCAGGCTTTATAAAAAAATTAGAACAGGAAATGTGTGATAACAATTAGATGTCGCATGCAAAACGTTGAGTTTATGACAAATTGTATTATTTTTTGATTAATTAGTATGTAACCAGTTTTATACAGCTTTGAAGCTTCAAGGTCAAATATACATCCAAATTCATCTATCATAATTTTATTTGTTCCAGTTTCAAATAATTATATGTACTTATTCAATCTCCTGACATTGGAATGTTATTTACAGAAAAGTGGTTTCGAGTTTCGGAAAAAAATTGGTACATTAAGCAATGAAAGAGTAAGTTTTTATGTCATTCATCGCGTTTAAATTCCAATGAATTTTGATGGCCACCGAAATTATTTCGGCCCCCAATTTGGTTGATAATTGTCTCATATGACATCAAATTGAGACATTAGTTTATATTTATGTTGCCTAAAGTTCAATTTCCGAGTTCTAGTTTCATTTACAAGGTGTTCGCGATAATTTAAGCTGGCAGAAGCATCGAATCCGGCATTCCTTGTTATTAGAGCGAGCGAGGAGAAAGCATACAATCCTGGCGCTCAGTGGCCATGGTACCGCGGCGGCGGTATGATTTGGAGAAAGTGGGCCGCGGACCGAGGAGAATTAAACGATCAGTCAAACTAACGCTAGCAAATAAACGCACATCAGAACTAAAAAAAATCCATGCTCCAACTAACAACCAATTGATGATTGAAGACTGTTTTCATTTAAATTTTTAATGATAATTAACAAGTTATTCTTATTTACTATTTCGTGAGATGCATCAAAAATAAGCTGCTATACTTTTCGCAATGTCATTTTTCTATTGATCAACTTCTTTATCATCAATATTCAAAGAATCTTCTATTGCAACTTACTTCGAATTGTACGAATATTTTGCGATGTTATTTCCTCACGTAATGAACAAAATTTCTTTATAATACTATTAATTATGCAAAGTTTTTCATCTGAAAATATTTGAAGATATGATCCCACAAAATGCTCTCCAGAAATTGATACTTATGTTCTAACATTTCACAATTTTAATAATTGATATATACATATTTGCACAGATAGGATTCGAACTCAAAACACTAATGGTGTTCGCAGTATTCATCATAATATAGACTTCAAACTGAATGATGGGATCATTGCTTGTGATCTTCAGATGATGATAAATCGTGGAATATTCATCAGATTTTTTTTTCTGATAAAGTATATCTAAATATAATGAAAAACAACATTGTTGCTATTATTTTGGTTTCAAATAATTTCCTCTAGACAGGCGATTGGTAATGATGAATAACTTTGACTATCTCTCAATAACAAGAATAACATGATGAATTTTCAACAAAATTCTCCAAAACATTGATTTGTTGGTATATTACACACATATAATCAATCGGTGCAGGAATAAAAAAGTTAATTTTGAAACATATATTTATTAATTATGCTATGATTGTCGAAGTTGGTAATTCATACTATTGTTCATCATTTGTCATTCTGAAACTAGAAACTTGTGTTAAAGAATGTAACAGCTTATGGTACTTGCTTTAATAGTGTTTTGAAATTGTGTATAATCCGTGAAAATTTAGTTCCCGTCTTCAATCTGTCTACATAAATGTCTAACAACTGAAAGTATAGTCTGGTTGTTCTTCCTAAACGATTAGTACCATCTGTAACCTACAATTCTTGTCCAAGCTACTGAGTTGTACCATTTCCGACATCTCAAAGGCAATAATTTTATAATTACCATTAGCATTTTATTTTGGTTTGCATTGCGAGAGAAACGGAAACATCGAACAGGTAACTCCGCTGGAGGCTGTTTACGCGCGGAGTGTGTCAGTAGGTCGTACTCTGTCTTCTGCGTTCTTACGATCTTACGACTTATGTTCTTGCAAGTGGCAAGCAGGTTGGGCGGTACATACACACTTTGCTGCTATTGATCTGAATTTTATTGGGTTTATTTATCGCCGTGAAGAATTCGTAAACAATTTTATTAACTTTGTGGTTTCATTTCTTTTATTAGTGCTGAGAAGGAAACCAGTTACAGGAGATGACAGTCCTTTTTTCAAGATCAATTTGCTGAATATGTTCTATTTGTCGAGTAGCGGAATTCTTGATTTGTGGTCAATTTTTTTTCAATTAATAAGATTGTAAAATAGCTTTTCGGAATGACAATAAATTATTCATAGCGTATAGAATTTCATCGTCTATCCAAAGATTTTGAGAAATTTTAATGGCATTCTTAAGAATGATTTTTTTGCAATTAATACTAGTTTTCTCATATATAATACCTTCTTCATAATAAAATTCACATACACATATGTATTTATTTAAAGTGATTGAAGGATTCGGTATACAATACATAAAATGATTTTGTAACAATTGATTGATTTATTTTTATTATGAAATTTATAGAGATCTTGATAGTTTCAAATTCATTTATATGTAAAAATTTCCTTATAATGAAAAACACATATCTACATGAATGTAAGTATGTATGTGTTCTTCAACATGATTTAATAAGTGGTATGAAAAAAACACTAAAAAATACGAAAACTGATGTTGAAACACTTGATGGATTCATTTTCATTATGAAATTCATATTTTAGATCTTGATTATTTCATTGCTAACTTTTCAAATGAAATGTATTTCTCATAAATTGCTAATGATCATATTAATATTGATGAGATTTAATGCATCGTATCCACCGTTGGATATTTATCTCTAAAACAATATCACAACTATGTTCAATATTGTATTTAAAGCATCTGAAGATCAAAATTTGATAGTCCTAATTTTGAATTTTCAGGTACTACATGTACAAGGTCAGATGAGGTACTATTAAAATTGCAACAGTAATTATCCAAAGTAAAGATGCAAAAATAATTATCTGACTTACAAGTATGTTTTGCTAAGTCGATTAAGATTCCATGAAGACTAAATAACGCTACTAGAAATAAATGCATTAGAAATGCAAAATTCCTCGCTAGAGATCGTTCGTAGCTCCAATTATGTTAATACATTCTATATTTTTACACTTGGGTGGTGATAAACTAGGTTACTATTAACAAATTCAATTATTCAAACAATTATAACTGTCAAAACTCCTTCTCTTAGTAAGTGACAGTATCCCCAAACCGATTCGTGAAAGTTCGAATTATAACAATAGCTCACGATTCGTTCTGTTGCAGACGACACCGAAACGACCAACAGACCGACTCAGTGGTTAGCTCATCATCTAAGCAATAATGAAGAGATTGCGGCAATTCGTGGTTTTCTTCGTTTTGGGACTTCTGACTGTTCGGGTAAGAGTTTTAGTGATGCAAACACCCGTATGATGATTATGTAAAATTTGGTGGATTCGATGACGGTACCCACATTACATGCAATTTCTTTTTTAAACATCCTATAGTAATAATAACACATAAATTGTTGCTTTTTCTCTTTGCAAAATTTTGTAACTGCGTTCAGCTTTTATTACATCGTACTGCATTTATGATTAAGTCTGATCTTCAGATTGATTCAGCAATACCAAATTTAATTTCTACTCTTAATTTGAAATTCAAGAAATTTTAGATGTTATGACTCAAGTGTACATTTTCAGATCTAAATTGTAAACGAAAATTTTATCATAAGTTTCAATTAATACGTACACTTGTTTCAAATTGAAAAAAAATGTAAGTGATTGGTACGATAACGTTTCGAAACATTCATGAAGGCATGACAATCAGAAGTGTCTGTTCTAATTTCAAAGTGTCCCAGTAAAGATTTATAATCAATATTTTCTTATAAAATGAATAACTATATGCTGTTCCAATGACTTGATTGATGCATTTTCAAATTACAAATTCTGAAATTCATGATTTTGATGTACCAAATTGCAGATTATTTCAGATTTAATCTAAAAGGTTATTAAAAACTTTCCTATCACAACAAATTCATACATAATAGTACACTGATCGTTAGCTATTGATTAAAGTACCAGCCAGTAATCAATCCGACATTTCCGGATCCGTAGTTTAGCAGCTGCGGTTTAAATTCAAATCAAACATCGAACACCTTAATTCTACATTTCACGCCAATAGTAAACGATCATTAGCGTTAACGTCCAGTTACGTTATGCTTATGACATGACGTGATACATAAATGCAGTATGACTTTCTTCATGCAACTTGTACTCAACTTATAATTATTGTTTCTTGTAAATTGCAGAGTTAGTGCATGTAATTTGTGACAAATGAGATTCAGGTTATTGTAGAAGTGTGACCGGATGCAAGGACAAGGACATAAAAATGGGAATTTTATAGGAATCCGTAGAAAATTACTGGTTTCATTTCAGTTTTAAATCATGAAATTCTATAAAAGTCAATTTGAATACTAGCTGGAATACGATGACTAGTTTTAATAAACAAATCAATTCATGGAGACTTTCTAAATCTTCTTTTGTTCAATGTAGCTTTCAAATTTAGTATTCTGAATCTCACCATGTCTATTATAATTTGTTTGCATAAAATATCATTGTTTGTGTGAAGTATTGTTATTGGAACAATCTCAAATTATATGCTTTATAATTATATTTAAGTTTGTTTTTAAATTCACAATAAATTGTTTCCAAATACCATACAGAGGATGATGTACAATTTCTGTAGCTACTCGTTGAATTCACCCAGTATAATTAACTGGTTATTTTATTTTTTAGGAAGCACAATGTGACGCGCCTTTAGTAGACTCAGCATCCCTTCCATTAGAGCACCGTGCAGTTTACGGCCCACCACTCTCAGGTCCGGGAGGTAACCATCTGCCACCCAGTTCAGGTTATGCTCCTCCAACGGTTCTCCAGGGTGGTGGTGGAGCTGGTCCCGATGATCCTTGGCCGTTGGCCACACCAGATATGCCGCAAATAAAACATCTTCAAGTTCAATGTGAGAAAACTCATATGCGCGTCAATATTGAGTTTGATCGTCCTTTCTATGGGATGATCTTCTCTAAAGGATTTTATAGTGATTCAAATTGTGTACATATGAAACCTGGAACTGGACATCTAAGTCAAACCTTCGAGATTTTCCTTAATAGCTGTGGTATGTCCTCGTCAGCAAATCATAATGTAGGAGGATATGGCGCTCCTACACCTAGTGGAAGTTATGTAGAGAACACCATTATCATCCAATATGATCCATATGTACAAGAAGTCTGGGATCAAGCCAGGAAATTGCGTTGTACTTGGTATGATTTCTATGAGAAAGCTGTTACCTTCAGACCGTTCCAAGTTGATATGCTTCATGCCGTTACTGCTAACTTCTTGGGCGATAATCTACAATGTTGGATGCAAATTCAAGTAGGAAAGGGACCATGGGCTTCAGAAATCTCAGGCATTGTTAAGATTGGTCAAACCATGACCATGGTACTTGCCATCAAAGATGATGAGAATAAATTCGATATGTTGGTCCGTAACTGTGTAGCACATGACGGTAAACGCGCTCCTATCCAGCTAGTTGATCAGTACGGTTGTGTAGTAAGGCATAAAATTATGAGCAAGTTCCAGAAGATAAAGAACTTTGGACCATCTGCATCTGTAGTATCATTTGCCTATTTCCAGGCTTTCAAATTCCCTGATTCCATGAATGTGCACTTCCAATGTGTCATTCAAGTCTGCAGATTCAACTGCCCTGAGCCCAAATGTGCTGGACCTCACAATCATGGACATTTGGAATACGGACCACCTCAGATCGGCGGATTGGGTGGTGGCAATGGATTAGGCGGTGGTGACTTTGGCGGTCATCTTGGTAATTTGGGAGGAGAATACGGTCCTCCTCCTCTACCTGAATATGGTGTTCCTCCTGCGTTCCCCGATCCGAGACATCCTTCTGGACCTAATGGTGCCTTCTCTGAGCCAAACCCTGATGTTGTTCCAGCTCCTCAGGCTCAAACTTCTGCTTCTTCAACTTCCAATCCTCCAAATCCATCATCTCCTGCTCCTCAAGTAAACTCGCAGAACAGCAATGAAATCCATCTTCCTCCTCCACCTCTACCTGGACACCGTGGAGCGTATAACACTGTCAAGAGGAAGAGTGGAATTGCTGATGAACTTGAGAACAACTTAGCTACTCTTGGCGGCAGACCAAGATCTGTTGAAAATCTTCCCGCTGAATTACAAGGAGCAAGAAGACGTAGATCTCCTGAGACAATGAACTTTGTTGTCAGCAAAGTTTATAAACGTGAAGCTCAAGAAATGACAGATGTGAACACCAGCAGGACGATACAAGTCGTGGCTCCTGGAGATGTGAACTTTGCTTTAAATTCTGCTCAAAACAATGAGACGGTTGTGATTCAATCCGCATCTTCAACTGATTCGGAGACGATTTGTATGTCTGTGCCAAGCTTCGTTGGAGGGTTGGTAATGTTATTGCTGGTGCTAATTGTAGCTAGTTTAGTGGCTGCTTTCTTGTTCGTCCGAGTGAGAGCCATTGATAGGAAGGGCGCTGGTGCGACGTTTGTTAGTGCGCGAGGTTACGATAATTCCGAATTCGTCAAGGTGGCCAATTGATTCTCTTCAACACCCGGCATGTGGACTAGATTGTGAGACTCTTGTATATTATTGATATGAAGGTTCCAAAGATGATCAGGTTATGTAAGACAAGTGATTGTTAAATTATTTATTGCGTGTGCCTTTAGCCCATTCCGAAGAAGAGTTAATTATTTATTTTTACTAAACCTCCAGTCAGAAGTCCTTTGGTTGTAGCCAAAGGGCGTTCGTGCCTGCGACGATTGCTTCGAGATACTTTCGTCGTGAGCATGACATCAACAACTTACTAATACTTACGTTAAGTTATTGTATGTAATGTAATGTTCAGATGTTAAGAGCTATTTATATTATTACTATCACTTAATAATTACTGTATTACTTCTTAAGTCATTTGTATATGAAACAAAATTGCTGATGCTGACAACTGTATTTCTCATCCTTTAATTGTCTCTGTAAATTATTCGTTCCATAAATATTGGTTATTTATTACAATTTGTGGATCATTGAAAGTTTTTGCCCGCATTATTTCACCTAAGTAAGTCAATTTCTATATGTACTCGTAGTTTCACAAACATGAAACATTAAAGAACTGTGATACACTTATCTGTTTATCCAAAATTCTCTACTTTATATGGCAATATAGATTATTTACCACTGTATCTTTTGATGATTTTGGAGACATATGCTCTATTTTTCATCTTTTTTATTTATTTGAATTGTTCCCAAACCATCAAAAGACATCATGATTTAGGCACATATCTAAACCTTACATATAGCTTATTTACGTTGTAATGATCAATCTCTTGTATATATTTACTAGAATAAAATGTAATTACTTATTGTACAATGGAAAATAGCAACGTATTCTGAAGTATGTCATCATTACAACATAAACGAACTATATTTAACTCTGGTTACATTTCTTTACTCCTAGATAACAAGTAATCTCATCACTTTTTGTCTTTTTAACACACAAACAGATATTATTATGCAGAGTGCATATTTTCAGGACATACATACATTAATACTTCGAGTAATAAGACTGTTGTTCGTTCCACTGTCCTACATATACGGCAAATAACATGTACTCATAAGATTCGCTCAACACCTGCTTCCAAATGTTATATGATAGCCACTAGATTTGTGGATTCTCTTACAACTCCATGAAATTTGAGAGATGGTGAATTTTCTCAGGAATATTAATTAATGAGTAGTTATACATTTATTTCTTATTATATTGAGGAGAAACCGCGATTTTGATTGTTTATTATGATTAAATATCTTGAGGTGATGAAAAACAGTTTACTCCTGTTTTACAAATTGAAAAAAGTTCTGTTATCTAGCAGTAGGTCATTTAGAAATTGTTTATAGGAAGTTTAATATCTGAGAATTCAATTCAAATTCGAAATTCTGTGATCAGGCTCGATGAGCTCAACGTTTTCTGTGAGAATTTTGAATATCTAGTACATTTCATAAATTTCAAGAGATACGAATAGTCTGAGCTTATAAGGATTCTGGTATTGAGATGAAGCCCTATTAAAGTATTTCTTGAAATTTATTCAACATACAGGGTGTATCAGGACTAGTAGAAAAAAATTAATAGCAAATTTTGAGTGAAAATATTATATGAACATAGGTCCTATTTCTCTTGGTTACCAAGACACAAGATATTAAAATGTTTTAAAAGTAGCGAATTTGAAATTAAAACAGAGTAGGAAACAATGGAAACATTGAGTATATTCATTTTGTCTCATAGTAAATGTTCAAAATGCGCCCCTTGAACTCAGATGATGCGCCCCCACTTTTACCAATCAATATTTACCACCATCTTTTTTGACTTGTAATTCTTTTTACCACCGTCTTTTTTACCACAAATTCTTTTTACAACCAAACCAAAATATTTACCAACGTATTCTTTTTATCACCATATTTTTTTACCATCCCCATTGCTGCTTTGTGTGCTGGTGTGTGTTCAACCGGCGGTGTTTGCACCCAAACGTCCGGGCGGGTTTCGCGCACTGTGAAAAAGCTCGACGTGCCATACTCAATGTTTATCAAACCGCTAGTGCAGTCATAAATAGGGCTGCGCGATATTCAGTTTCAAATATCGATATTCGATACAGAAATATTATCGATAATTTCCGATATATCGATATGCCGATTTATCGATAATTATCGACACATATCGATAATTATCGATAAATATCGATAAATATCGATAATTATCGTTTAATATCGATAATTATTAATATCTATTGATGGAAGTCATTAATTATAGATGAATATCAATAATTATGGATGCATATCAATATTTATTGATTTATATTGACTATTCCATTCGTAGTATTTATAACAAGGTTAACAATGCTAAATCGCCATAGAAACGATGCATATCAGTGAGTATTTGGACGTGTAGAAATACCAGCGGGTATTACACTAGTGGTCGAAGTGAGTATTTCACTCAAAGATGTTGATACCTCCAATTTGTGCTTTCTTCGAATTTAATGGAATATTTTTCTGAATATCTTCATCAATTTCATTTTCTGATCTATCACCAAATCTTTTTGAACTAGTTCCCATATCAAAACGCAATTCGTTTCTCTATTATTCGTCAAAGAAAATGCAGGAAATTCTAATTTTTCAGTTTGACAGAAGTTTGTTTACTTGTTTCTATGAAAATTACGTGAGTTGTTACTAGATTCATAGAAAACTAATTTGAAAAAATGGTTTGACTCCTGGAATAGTCCTCCATATACCATTTGTAGTTAAAGTATTATCGATTATTTTTGTGGTGCAATCACTCATGTTTATTGTGCTTGTGAATACCACTCGTGCTGCACACTCGTGGTATTCAATCGCAAGCACAATAAACATTCGTGATAGCACCACAAAAATAATCGATAATACTTCAACTACTTATGGTTTAATAAATGATAATTATTGATGAATATTGATAATAATTATTGGAATATATATCGATTGGAAAAAATGGAATATGGAGACGCACGAGACGAATTCGAGGGCAATTCTCACCTGAGAGATTGAATGCACTTGAGTCCTCTGTTATATACGCTATTATTCGCACTACCGTATTATATTGAATCAATAGTCTAAAAACAGATTATTTAATCTTCCAATTTTGACAACAAACTTGATAAAAAAATCACTATAGTAACAAGGCTAGCTACAGCAGTCGTTGAATAAATAAGCTTGCTTTCAAAAAGATGAGTGCGAAATTTGATGATATTGATAATGCTACAGAAAAGGTAGGAAGAATTTACTACCCTGAAAATCTAGAAAATTCACGAACAACTATACGATGCATTTGTAAAATTGTATAAACTGCAATAATGCTGATATAAAGGTTGATATAAATTATTATCAATGATAAAGATTTGAACTCTAATACAAATAATTCAATTCGACACTCAAGTACTTCGATTATTCACTTGCCTTATGCCCGGTTTTATAAAGGGCAGAGTATTTCACTTCCAGAGTAAATGAAATTTACTTTGTTAGATGACAGTCGATTATTTGACACCAATGATTTTGTTGTCATAAGGAAGCTCAAACTGATTAGAATTTGTTTCATAAAATAAATTTACTTCAGGAGTAAATTTACTTGGTCTTTATTAGTTTATTCTACTTTGGTTTCTTGGAAATTTTCATCATATCAGATGCTTCTGGACTAAACCCAAACTTAAGTCCCTGAAATAAGGGATTCAATTCGTCTTCTACTCCCGGGATTGCGGAAAAACTTTTTTGCAAAAGAGATTTCTCAAATTATTATCATTTATTCGCAAAATTTTCACAATTTTCCATGCAATTGTGTGTTAAGTAAGAGGAATAGTCATATTCTTTGTGAACTTTATCGAAAAAAATCTTCGTCAAGTATTGTTGAATACCGATGATTAGTGATTACTCTCAATGAATATAAATAATTATCGATAACAGTCGCTAAATATCAATAATTATTGATAGCTATCAAAAAATATCGATAAATGTCGATACATATCGATTATTATGGAAAACTATCAATGTGTAACGATAATTATCGATAAATATCGATAATTATCGGTAAATATCGATGAATATCGTTAATTATCGATATATCGAGAATTATCGTTAAAAATCGATATATATCGATAATTATCGATAAATATCGATAAATATCGATAATTATCGATAAATATCGATAAATATCGATAAATATCGATAATTATCGATATATATCGATAGATATCGATATATATCGATAAATATCGATAAATGTCGATAATTATCGATAAATATCGATAATTAACGGAATATCGATAAATATCGATAATTAACGGAATATCGATATATCGATACGGAAAAAAATAAATATCGAAGTCCGATATTTGGAGAAATATCGATAAATATCGATATATCGATATTTTTCCCAGCCCTAGTCATAAACAGTGCTTTTGATTTTCAACCAGCGATGCTTCGCACCTAACTAACTGGCGGGCTACGCTTGGACCAAGCTAAATGTGTCATACCGATTTCAAATCTAACCTCAATTTATTTGCGAGATCAGAAAAGACGAAGAAAAAATTTTTGAGTACTTAAGATGACATAAGACATAACATCCCAATTTGAATGAAACTTTATAGTATTGTATTTGTGAAAACAGTGGTAAAAAATATTAGTGGTAAAAAAGTATGGTTGTAAAAGAGTATGGTAGTAGAAAATATGGTAGAAAGAGTGGAATGATAAAAGTGGACCCCTATGACTCGGATGCAACTTTTACATCGACGATTCATGGAATAATCAACTAATTAATTGTAATTGGTTGGTGTATGTATTTGTCAATTTCATATTGTTTTTCATTGTTACTTTGTTTCTTTGAATTAGTTTTATTTATTCATTTTTTTTAATTTGCTATTATTGATGTAATTTTGATCTCTTGTATTTTGGTATTTCAAAAAGGATAGGACATATTTTCATATGACTTAAAATGATGTCAGGAATACGCTATTATTTCTTCTTATATCCTGATACATCCTATATATATATATATACATATATATACATATATATATATATATATATATATATATATATATATATATATATATATATATATATATATATATATATATATATAGCATGCAATGGCAAATATCATTGTGAATGTCATTAAATTGGCTGTCAGAGCACTGATGGCTCTTTCATTACACAACTCCATCGTATACCTTTGGTGATAGTATACCATAACCATAGCCATACGTGTTAATATCAACAGGTTTGCTTTTACTGGCGACGTCGTACGCGCACGTACGTCTAAAAAATCGCACGCGCTCGCTTTGAATGTAATCACACACTTATGGTTAGCTTCTCACTATATCCAATACATTTTCGGAAAGTGGAGTATTTTTCCACTTTAGTATGGATTTTGTATAGCATATATATATGAATTACTCAGAGTCTCGCAGGTTGTTTATTATTTTTTTTTTTAAAGTTCTATATACTCTTTATTTTTGTCTCTATTCATATACATATGATTCAATCACCTGATATTTTATCTTTTGGTTTGGATTCGTTTATCTCAAAGCACTATCAACTAGTGGATGATAATTTAGCAAATTTCGATTGATTCCACGAGACTGCTCGTTTGGTTCTTGTCAGTCGGGCAGAGACAATGTAATCATCTGACACAATGTTGTATGTACACGGACATTCTAAAATCGCACGCGCTCCCTTTTAATGTAACTATGAACTCTTTTGACTGAATAATTGACAATTGACACTGACATTGACATGAAACAAAATCAATTGCAACCAAAATTTGAGATGATCATTTAAAGTACGTTCCACTAGACGATCACAATGCTTATGTCGCCTCAATAATCGCTCCTCAAGACGATTGAGGTCTTGGCGTTCATGATGAATACATCATAGATGACTTCATTGATCCAGACCACTTCAAGCTCACAACGCTCGCGATTGAAAGATGGGACGAAGCGGTCGTTGCGTTCATTTTTGCAAAAGTCGCCAAGAAGTTCAAATTGAATGAGAAGATGTCTTTCCAATTTGTTCCTTTGATACCAAGTTATGTCAATTGATTCAAGATTCTCCATTTCATGGTCTCTCATTATCATTATTAATTATTTAAGAGCACCAGCCACATCGACCATGAGTGAGTGGAAGAGCAAAAATCGCGGTCATGAGCGTGAGCGTTGCGGTCATCTAGTGGAACGTACTCTTAGATGTTACAATTTATTCAAACGCTGTAGCAGTCTCAAACACTAAATTTCATCAATATACGCCCAATGGACTCGAATTATTGCAGAGAATTGGAAGAATATTGTCAAATCATATTTTCAGTAGATTGCTATGAGAATATAAAGTCATCATATGGATTCTACAATTACTTTAAGTTCTAAATTTCATGATTCTACGACAAAAATTTCTGGATTAATGCGAAAAATTCGAAACACTTTTCAGTAAACTGTACTTCTGGTTCAGCTGATTGCAATCCTAATGCGAGATTTACAGCTAGATGTTATAAAAAAGCTTAATACGGAATCTTAATATTCTATGACTGATTGTTTTGAATTTATGCAAAAAAATCGGAAAAAACTGTTACACAAAGTGCACTTTCGGCTCAGCCGATTGGTACATACATAGAAAACAAACATTAAGATGCTATTTTAATCTCAAATACCGAATTTTCGGTACAGACGATTGCAACCATAATGCGAGTTGCACAACTAGACCTTAGAGCAGTATCAAATACAAAATTTCAACATTATACGTTTGACAGATTTTGAGATTTGCAAGTTACAAACAAACGAACATACATACCGACATCAAGCCGAGAATAGTCAAAATTAATTCAGGGATGCTCAGAACAAATATTTCCATCAAAATCTTGAAATTTGAATATGTCGGTTCCACAATACTTACTTTTACTTTGTACAAGTATTTTATAAGTAATATATAATATAAGTATTGGAATGGCCTATATTCTAAACGAGTGAAAAGTTTGTTATCCGAGCCGAAGGCGAGGATTACGGTTTGCGATTGTGGAATACGCCATTCCAAACATGTTGTAGACTATACTTTCTCTAACAAGGTTTTGGAAACTCATCAATATTTCAGTGGAAACTTAAAAAATTATTAAATGTCAAACGTAAAACCAGATATGAATATTTGAATTGTTAGGAAGTAACCATATGGTAGTAACCAAACTAACAGATTCTGATTCGTCGAAATGACTCTAAACGGCATACGGAATCATTCTGAACGATTTTTTGGTATGTGATTCGTTCCAACATAATTTTCGATTATGGAATATTCAAATTCCAAAACAGTGTTACAGAAAAAAATTTTCGTAAGCTACGAACATTCTCTCACAATGTGTCAGCAAAATCAGTATCTGTATATCATCACGAGATCTACAAAAATATTCGATGAAATGTGATTAATCCGAATGTTCTCATAGTAAACGAATACGAAATTATGGAAGATAATATTTTTTTAATTCAGTGGAGCTACAGCAGTACAACACAAAATTATATTTTTTTGACTGAGTATTCTTTTCTGGATTCAACCATGCATTCATTCTATTCTTTACATAATAAAAACAATAAGTGCACTATAAGTGTCTGCCACACCCGTAACGAGTAGAAGGCGTGATTGATATTTATTTATTTGTTTTTTTATAATCAAAATATTGAGAAAAATGCGATTGGAATTCAAATTTCATAAAAGTACTGACTTTTTTTTGTTTTGTATAAATTTTTTATATTATATCAAAGGGCAGAGCCGGAACTAGAGCGTGGCGAAGGTGGCCCCTGCCAAGGACGCAGACTCCTAGGGGGTGCAAAATTCTATGAACTGCATTAAGCGAATGATTTAAATTCAAATTTAAGAAATGTTTTATGACGGGTTTTGGGTGAGAAAGCTCATACCGTTATATTACCTGCTACCCATCTCATCTTTAGGTCAACTATAAAATTTTATTTGGGCTTATTGGTTATTGGAGATGTACACTGCTCTATCAGCCAATAGTCTAGCTTCTGCATTTAGCGCATTGTGTTAGGAATACCGAGCCACCCGCGATGCTGGATTTGTTAAAGAAGAATATATTTTTATCTTTTAACTTTTCATCTATTATTCAAAATTAATTAATTCTGGTTTTAGACCCCACTGAACCCGAAAGACATAGTTTGAAAAAAGTCGGTCTGTCTGTCGGTTCGTCTGTGTGGAAGCACGATAACTTGAAAACGCTTACGAATTTCCGAACGAAATCTCATATTCAAGTTTTTCATCAAAAAAGCTAAGATCAAGTTCGTATATGAGCTTCTTTCGACCAGTGGTATCAAAACTTTATTGACGGAACTTTTTGTGTTTATTTTAAAAACGGTAGTATTTATCCTACAATATAAAATCACTAGAATTGATCCTCGAATAATTTTGGCACAACATTTATCCGGAATATTTTTCAAAATTATCAGCGGTCCATTTATCATTATAAAAATTTGAACTTTTATGAAATTCGTTGTTTTTCTGAAGCAAAGAAATAATGAGAAATAATGAGAACCTTAATGTGAAATTAGAATTATTATCACTCATATTCGGACATCATATGCAAACGTTCGTCAATCGTGTTTGGTATCAAATTAAAACTCTTGCGGAGATATGTAATTGTTGTGGAAGTGTCAAAGAGAATATTTAAACGATCATCAATTGTTTCTTCTACAAATTATTCAAATGAGATCTAGTTTAGTATTAATTTAAAGCTCTCAAGAAGATAAAATTAGTAGATATCAAGAATGAATACTAATTAGTGGAATTAACGTTACCATCTTTAAATTACACTCCTGGCGATCAAATATCCTGTATGTTCCAATGAACTTAAGACACCAAAAATCTAGAAAAGGACTATTTATTTTCAAGAATACTTATTTTATGTAGGACTTAAATATAAGTGCCATCTATCACTTTAACATTGATAGTTCTCCCTTTGACAATGACAGCTGTCACTTTGACATTGACAGATATCACTTTGACATTGACAGATGTCAGTTTGACAATAACAGTTGCCACTTTGAAATATGCAATTAATTGATGCGACTCTCTAAATTTCTGAAACAGTGATGAAACTGGTCAGGAACTTTATGGTTGGGAAAGTACTGTGTGGCCACAGCAGTTTTTTTTTTGTATTATGACATCTATTTTTGATTATTCTATTGTATTATATCTTTTTTGCCTCATATTCATAAAAATTCTCTACACAAAAATAGGGGCGCAATTTTATGACTCGCCACGGGCGGCCAATACCCTAGTTCCGGCTCTGTCAAAGGGTAGGAATAACACTATGATTATTACTTTAGGTGACATCAACTCTAGCTACGCCACTGAGCGTTGGTTTTGTGTTTATAGAGGGCTCGACAATAGTAGATGAATCAACATCCGTAGAAGCTTCATTAACAATCGTCGACACAATGAATTATTTACATATATTTGAGTTATTTGCCCAGACTCACCCTTTTTCTCTTTTTTCTCTACGTTCTGCCCCCATTGTATCGTTTAACGCTTTGCACTTTGCATTTAACGTCAAAATTCGTGTAACAAATATACATTCCAAGAAGATTTTTCTGCTTGAGCAGAACAGACAATATTCTGCCAATTGGATGTCAATAATGTAATGTAACTATAATATTTACTAAATATAATTTCAAATTACTTCATATTTTAGTTTTTGTGATCCATAATTTCAATTTTCGTTTGTTACTGTTAATAATAAATGATCGACTGTCACGTGAATCGTAGAAATTCGTATTATGGTCAAAAATAAGTTTTCGTGGAAACTCATTTGTACATATTTCATTTTTATTTTATTGTTCCAGCTTTTCGATACATGTTTGGCCATATCTTTTTTTTAGGAATAAAAAAGTAAGTGAAAACTCTATTATTGAAGATTTTTTGAAATTAAACTGTGATTTATTCTAATTGTTAGGTTAAGCTGATCTGCCAATCCTAGTGCTCAGAAGAAATGGAAACGGAGCGGCACGGCCAATCATTTATGATCACCTGTATGAAAGTCAATGATAATAACCAACCGCTGGGAAGTTTGAAGCACGTTTTGGTAAGAATGACAGGTGTTTTCACTGTTAATATCCCGTTATTCTGGAATTCAGCCCCTGCACACATGTCTAACATAACCGGATGTGGAACGAAAATAAGAGTAACGTTACTATCAGAAGTAATATTATTATATGAGCTAATCTAATATAGGGCCGGATTTAAGCATGGGCAACTGTCCAGGGCGGCAGATATTTGGAGGCGGCAAATTTTGAGGAAAATATTTGAAACTGCTTGAGAATTTCAAATTTTGTTGCAAATATATCATTTTAATTGTAGAACAACAGAAACTAAATTGCGTATTTGTCTCAGGGGTTTAAACATAGGTAATCACAGTTCACATTAATAGCCATCTGAACTATATATACACATGTAAGAAATGAAAACTTAAACTTGCATCTAATTTCTACGCAGGACCTTTTGTTTGCACATTATTTTTAAGTGAATTACTAGTCACTGATAGATGTTCTAGATCAGAGGTCGGCAACCTTTTTCGGACGGCAGGCAATTTTCAAAATATTTTTTTTTATGCGGGCTGCACATTCAACTGTAATTTAAATAGTGCTTTCATATCATATAGAGTATAAATATTGAATATAGAAAAAATTTATTCCCCACAATGCTTCTGTTAGCGCGCATTTATGACACCGGCCACCCTTTCGGCACGCTCACGCTAAGTTTGTTGATTTTTCCTCAAATTATATTGGTGTTTTGCTTTGGCGGGCCGCGCAAAAAGTATCAAAGGACCGCAGGTTGCTGACCTCTGTTCTAGGCTATGGAAGCTGTCAAAATATTACTTTGAGTTACTGAGGTCAAACGCCAGGCCCAAATTATTTGTTTAGGTTTTAAGTGAACTGAAAAGTCTTTCTTGTCACTAACAATCGGCAGTTCGCGTAATTTTTAGTAGAACAGTATTTATTAATTAGAACAGAAAAATATATGACCTATTTAAATGAACTATAATCGGAAAAAATGGAGCGGCGCTGCATATAAGAAGAGAACGATCGAATAATTACAGAAAGAACAGAAAGTGTTGAAGATAACTCGCAGATTCGATTCTTTTTTATAAATTTTTCGTTGATTACCGCTCACTTGAAACTTTGTGAGTGGCTTCATTGTGATGAGCCTGGCAACTTTTTTATTTGGCAAAATTCTGTATTTGGGGGCGTTTTTTAGCGAGGGCTAATTAATTGAAAGAATATTACCGTCTTATTGATCTTTACACTATTCGAAAGATTTTTTGATTATAAAATGGAAAAAAAGTATTGTCCGACATGAATATTGGGGCTAGCGGTGAGTCCGACAAGCCGCACTTGTCATAATTATGCTGGTACTTATGGTAAGTATGTTGGTACTTATGACAAGTGCGGCTTGTCGGACTGGGCATAGACCGTTTGAGCGCGGCGGTCAAATTTTTAATCCGTATAGCAGGGTCTGTTGTAATCCTTATTGAGCACGGGGAAAGCTTAACAGATTATTGGATTAACCATAAACAAAGATAGTAAGTAAAATGTAAAATCTTCAATGTACAATGCAGATAGCCAAAATGAACCAGTCACGTAAGAATAATGAGAAAAAAACACTCCAATTGGACAATTTTTTCAATGAATAATGTAGGAGTAAGTGTATGAATTGACACCAGAATATAACATTCACATTAGTATTCATTAAATAAAATGTAGATATGTATATATGACGAGTTTTCAATGAAATGAATTATGTTGGTTTTAAAAAAGTGTAAATATTTGTAAATATGTTATATTTTTTCTACCTATATAGTTTTTATCAGTCGTTATTTGTTTATGATGAAATAAAATGAATTGTTATCCATGCTCGTTTATTATATTATCTCACAATTTTTGGCATTTAGAGAAGGTACATTTATTTGGAATCAAAAGATTGAAGTAATAAACTTGGCTCAAACGATGTATAGGGATTAAGAGAAAAATGCTCAAATGGTCTATGGGATTAGGACAAAACTGACCGCCGCGCGCATACGGTATATCCCCGTCGGACTCACCGCTTGCCCCCATATTCATGTCGGACAATATTTTTTTTTCCATTTTATAATCAAACATTTTTTCGAATAGTGTAAAGCTCAATAAGAGGAATATATTTTTTCAATTAATTAGCCCTCGCTGAAAAACACCCCCCAAATATAGAATTTTGCCAAATGAAAAAGTTGTCGGACTAAGCACAATGAAGCCACTCACAAAGTTTCAAGTGAGCGGTAATCAACGAAAAATGTATGCGCTGTCTCACGGACTATTAATGAAAAATGAGTTGATAACACAATTAAAAATAATTCTGGAGTACAAGGTAGATAACTAAGCTTTTTTCATGGTTTTGTTTGTATGAAATTTCAATTTTCAATCTGGTCAAACTGTCGATATACTATTTTAACTTTGATTTCAATGAAACTTAGTGAAAATATTTGTTTTAGCATTAAATTGTGTGTAAGATGACGATACTAGCGACTCACTAGGAAAATATAATCTTCTCCATAGCAGTAAAACTAACAGGAGGGCTCCGTCCGCTTTGACCAAACTCGACGTGAAATCTTGAATCCGAGACAATGATGGCAGATCAAATCTATCACGGTATTTAGTGCGTCCTTTGTCAATGTCCCGGATTCAAGATTCCACGTTAAACTTGGTCAGAGCGAGCAAAGCCCGTCCGTTAATTGGGTACAAAGCATCGCCAATTGAAACCAACTGTCACCAATATCGCACACACACACACATACACAATGTATACATGTAATTTTGATATAAATTGATAAATACGATTTTCAAGGTCGACCGAGTCTCACTGCGAATAGTTATTATACTTTTCTTAAAGTTTCATCGAAATCGGAAGTGAAGTAGTATATCGACAGTTTGATCTTTTTTCACTAGTTGGGTATTATTTTTACAAATTGAATATGATTGATTTGAATTGAAATCATGAATACATGGTTCACGCATATCCAATTACCTGCTTCCCCGATTTTTAAAATTTTCATCCATTTGTTTAAAAAGAGTCATACATTTCGCAAATTTTACGCATATATTTCTCATATAAATTCAATAATTTTGCTGTAAGTTGCATATAATGATTATTTCATTGGATTTTTTTTGATAATATATTGTATATACGTTAATAGTATATGAAAATGAGTATGCATTATTCCAATTTTATTTATTTATAAATATATGCACAAAAAACTGAAAAATTGAGCATCACACTGATATCTAATTTCTGCTTTTATGAGACTATTGTTTTTAAAAACTTTTTCTCAGTATATTGTAAATCACTATATCTATGGAATCATGTGAGCGGAGTCTCAAAATTGTTTATATTTTTCGAGAAATAAGCACATTAACTGAAATAAACAAATGATATTGTACGTCATTCCATCATATTTTAAGATGCAAAAATTTACATATGCCTAACTCCAAGAATAGTCTATAGAACGTACTACTCCAATTTCCAATCATTTCACTGTAATTTCAGTCAAACGCAAAAAATTGGTTGCAAAAAAACAGAATATATTTCTTAAAATATTTCGCCCGTTATACTCAATCCCTGCAACCAGCTTGACATTTTCCTTAGAGCTGTCAATATTATCTGTGAGTTACATATATTTATAATCCCTTACTACCTGATCTTTTATTAAACACCTTTCTCAGAGCGGTCGAATATGCAAAAGACATGAATTTATTGTTCTGTATTTCATTCTGTTATTTTCGTCTTGCCACTTTCTTATAATATCAGAATGAATTCTTATCACAATCACGTGAATTATATTTATCTATAATTATGATGATGCAAAGGCATTATCAACAAAGAAAATATAGTGCTCATCAATAATGCAGATTTACAAATGTCCTCAAAGCAGATTTTACTTGAAATCCTAGCAAATTTTTTGACAGTGTTAATATTTCAAAGTCTGACTTGACACATTATGATCGTCATCCTTTTTTAGAAATGAGTAAGATATTTTTCCAAGTATTAAACTTGCAGTAGATTATCAATGAATTAGAAAAAAAAGAAAATGTGTATATATTCGAAATTAGTATTTTTGATTCCAAACGGAAAGTTTTGATGATAAAATTGAAAATTAAAATAATTAACTCGATTGTTATATGGAATAAACCATTATTGACTAATATGAACATTCCTAAGTTACTTATTTTTTAATTTCTCTGAACATGTTGGTCGAATTATTATATTTTTCGACGAGAAATTCATCAATATTTTGAAAAACTAGATAGTTCAATTTGAAAAATTTACTTATATAAAGTCGTATTCCATACAATTTCAAGGAATAATATTCTCTTCACTGCTACAAGTTTGCTCCATAACATTCTGTTCACAGATTCATAATATTAAATCATTTAATCCCGTCCTGAGAATATATTCAGAAAATATTATTATTTGTATACGACGATTAGTCACAAAAAAAAAATATTAATACGATAATTATAAGTACACCACAATATCTTATTGATAAAGCACAAGCAGCTACTCTCGACTTGTTACCTGCAAAATCAAAAGATTTTTTTTTTATTTTGTTATGACAAATTTGTAATATGGAAAGTTTCAATGCAGGTATTATGAAAAATACAGTGTGTGGCAAGAGACAAAACACGATTTCAGCCGAGAGTGATGCCGGCCCTCGCTTCGCTCGGGCAAACAACGCTCACCCTTGACTGAAATCGTCTTGTTCCGTCTCTAGCCACACAATATACTATTGTTTGTTATCAAGCTTTTGCTTGGCAGTTGTCAAAACCGTTACTACGTTTTTGCAAGGACACAACCTTGATTAGTATTTCTGTAAAAAATTATTTCTATTCTTGGCGTCTTCCACTGAAGTTTTTCTATCAAGTATACAAAAAAATAGCATGTTCAACACGAAAGAAAAGTGATATTACTTTGCTCGTGTAAATTTAATTCACTCGCTCGTTGCTCTCGTTCGTGAATTGAAACATTTACTCTCGCTAGTAAACCCTCACTCTTCTCTACTTGTTAAACAATCTATTATTCAAGTATTCCATATGCAAAATTATTTCCATAATCGAATGATAAAATAAAAAAGATTCTCTATTTAAAATTAGAATATTATTGCCGCCTTCCAATTTAACTGGAAGAAATATCATCTTGAAAATATTTTAGTTCAACGAAGCAAGTTTCTAAGCCTTTACTCAACCAATTCAGAATAATCTGAAGCAAATTTTGAAACACCTGTGAAAGTATCGAAGTTCGTGAACAAGAAAAATAAAAAAAAATTGTCCCAATTTTTTTTTTTTGCATATCTTTTATAAAATGGCTTATTAAATTAGATTATTACCCACATTACGAACTGGACTTGGCAATTATTATAAATTAGGAATAATTCAACTTTCCAATAGAATCATGTTTGACTGAAATCATTATAATACATTATTTATGCCTCCATAAATTCAGAAAAAATTACTTTGCAGAATTATAATTTTTTCAGAAAATTCAGTTGATAATTTATATTATATATTAGCGTTGATTATGGATATTCAATTAAAGGTTTTATTCACAAAATATCTGGTTCATTTTACATCTTGTTCCTAAATTGAAAATGATATTGTAAAATATTTTTTTTTAAATATCTGCAGATAACATTTTATACACTGTGCTAAAGATTAAGTTCAGGTACTATTCGAGTCGGAAAGAAATGAACCCAAAACCTATGTCATAAATCTTTCTATTGGGAGAACTACCTGCTTTTGAATAAACTCAAATATAGACTACCAAATTATTGAGTAAGATATTTGGGTTGCATACACTGAAAACCCCTTGTAAACGACACCCTTATCGAACAGATTTTGATATAAGACATAAACAACAAGCAATTATGATTGCATCGGTTTTTGCCAAAAAAAAATTGGGACTCAAATAAGAATGGCGGGTGGATGGCAAATTTACTACTGCCCGGCGGCAAGAAGGGTAAATCCGGCCCTGAATATTTTTCATGCTCTTGTATGTTATTTTGATTTCATCATGCGATCCAAAAAAAGTACTTCATTTAAACTACTTATGGTACTGCTACGTCAAAAATGTTGTTTGAACTAATCCTAATGAATATTTTACTACAATTATGTAGCTTAACAACAAAATGCTTTTGAAGTAGTGTTACCTACCATCCATTAAGTTTTTATTCACTCGTAACCTAGAAATTGCAACCACAATCCAGCCCGAAAAAATTCCAATCGATGCAATTTGCAGAACGAATGATTCTTCGATGATTGCTTTGATAAAAAAAAATTAGATCTATAAATATTTTCACTGATCATTCAAAGCAAACATTAATCTCTACTTGAAACCAGCATTACACGGTTGTAATGAAGTTTGAGGACTTTACATTTTAATAGAAGTGTCGACACAGATTCTCATTGCAAACTTCAATATTTTTAATATATGTTGGATATTGGTATATTTCATTTTTTCTTATTGATAAAATGAATGCAATCAAATTTTAGGGCAATAATACAGGTGTTCTTCTATAACTAGATTTAGTGATATTTCAATTCGATGGCTTATTCGACATTATATTCAATATTCAAATTGGATATTTATATGAACATTGAAATAAAGGAAGTTATTTATTTGATTGTTCAATAGATAATTGTAATTGCTCCAATTACGGTGTTTATTCAGATGTTCTAATTGGTTGTTGGATTTGTATTTTGTACCTGTTACTAGATTACATTTTGCAATAATTTATTTATTTACTGTACGAAGCTTTTGGATTTAGACCCTTATTTATATCTGATTGAAAACACATGTCATTCAATAATAATAATTTTTGCGAGTCGATTATCGGTATGTGAGTCATTTCCCGTTATATTAATATGAAAAGTCTTCAATCACATTGTTAAATCTGGTTATCATTATCGAAGTGAGCACTTGACCCATAAGGTAATTCTTAATACACTTTTTTTTGGGTATTGCTTGAATTCAAAACTGAAATTTGAATTTCCTTTTGAGTAGTTGATTTGAATCTTCTCAGGCATTTCAAAAATAACTAGTGATATTTGATTGCGGTTGTATGGACAATTGTTTTTATAGTAATAAATTTCTGGTCAGCTTTAATCAAAGATGATGTTATTTGATCTCAGTCAATTATGATCAATAATATTTAGTTATGATTTGATTTTTTTATTATATATTTTTGGGTGAAGGGGTATTTTACGGTGTTTAATGCTTTATCAAGTAACTTTAACATATTTTATTTCAACAGGATGTCTTCAATGTTTCCAACGTATCACATCAGTTCAGGAAATTCGATTGTCAAGCAATGGATTCCAGCAAATTTTCCTCTCCATAATCCATTTCCAGTGAAGATAACTACCGTGGTTTCTCCATCCAATTTCTGGATCCAGTTGAAAGGGCAACAGTTTGCCGAAGAGTTAAAGAAACTCGAAGCGCAGATGGAGCTTTTCTACCACCATCTTCATAAAGGAGAATATTATTATCAAAATAAGGATCATATGCATTTTGAGCGATGTGCTGCTATAGATTTCCATGGAAGCATTCGCCGAGTCATGATTCTTTGCGTGGAATTTGTTGGTAATCATGCTGTGGCAGTTGTCTTTCACTGTGATTATGGATTGGTGACAAGAATTGAAAGCCAGTATTTAATGAAGCTGAATCCAAGTTTCTCCTACTTGCCTCAACAAGCAATTTCAGCTACTTTGGCCAATATTGAACCAAAGGATCGGGTTTTACCATGGAAGCCTGAAGTTTGTTCTATGTTTGCCTGCTTGGTGAGGGATAAAATTATCGAAGCTGAATTGGTAGGAGCCCTTATACAAAAATATAAGATGCATTTGCAGATCAACGATGTTACTAGTCCTTTGGATATTATTAACATCAATGATTCTTTAGTTAGTTTAGGATGTGCCATTGTGGGCAATACCATAAATTCGGAGGTATAAGGGTATCTAAAACGTAAATCTTTTTGTTCTCATTGGCTACCTATTAGTAGGGTATTGAAACGTTGGTTGCCTATATATGCTAAAATATATTCATATGTTTATGCGTAGTTGTGAATATAGGATAATTTGTTTGGAGTAGGTGATTTGTTATTATTTGATAACAAATAAAGGACTGTCATCAAATTCCAATTGTATGAACAAATAATTTATGTGTTGCTTCTGACCACCTTGCATTATTAAAATCAGTTCAGAAATTTTGTTTTAATTGCGTGCCAGATTGAAAAGTGATAGTTCATTTTTTTTGTCATTTCTACTAGTTAAATAAAAAATTGTTATCTTGAATAATGTTTTATGAATAAATGAAATGCAAATGTAGTGTGAAAATTGTTGGACATTCTAATTCCGTTGTTTCAAAATGCATCACTTTGAAAAGGTAAGGATTGGAATATATGAATATTCAACTGAAAGAAAGCGATGAAATCTAAAGTTGTTCCTAATTTTTGATTGACATTGGGATTGGTAACGATTATTTAAAATTGATGGGTGCATTGGTTATAACAGTATTTCGGGTTTTTAATTTATACCAATCATTTGATATTATTTTGAGTATATATAAATTGATATTATATTGTTTCAAATATTACAATGGAATTTGGCAGACAATATATTAATTATATCTCTATCAGGGAAGAAAAAAATTGTTTATAATCATAAAAAAAGTAAAAATATGAATCAAAATTCATTACACATTGTAGCAGCATAGCGCATTAAATTAAATCTCACATATCTAAATTTTTTTGAATTTGTGTGCTAGTTCCCAATGCTCACGGGCGTTACAGGGGAGGAAAATGGGACATTATGCCCTGGTGACCACTTTCCTATTCAGATTAGTTATTTACATTGCAAATGAGTCCAGTAGCAATAGCAACAGCGCTATGTATGGAGTCAATTACAAACTGTGAACGGTTCATTAGCTTGACTATACTGCATTCAACAAAATATGTTAACCGCGGAATATGATTTTTAGTAGAAATTATCGAGTGCACATGGTACAACGATTAATCAAAAAACATATTTTTCTAGAGTATTGTATCAACGATTTTATGGTGAACAACACTAACACTTAAAGCTAGTACATGGGCAAAAATATGCGTCTTTTTTCGAGGTAAAAAAACAAAAATGAGTAACGGATCATTTAAGACTATATAAGCATAAGTCTTGACTACCAAGATATTGAATAAAGAATGTACTATTTCAAATGACGTCTTTTATTTTGTGATTTAAAAATAACTAAATTTTCATTCAAAACTGAGCTCGAGACTTTCCAAAAGAGTATAAAAAATGTTCTTTTACAAACACCCTCATCTACTTTGCTGGTAGATCCTACATCTTTTATTATATACTACTCTTCTAATTTCATTTTGCAGCTTTTCACTTGTCACAATACGGGACATTGCGTAGCCCCGCAGATCGAAATCACTGGATGATAAATCGATAGTCAGAATAATCAATAGATAAGATAAAGAAATAATCAATCAAGAAAATTATTGACAGTTAAATATAGATATAACATAATTAAATTCCAAAATGAAAAACGTCACTCTTAATGGTACTTCCACTTATAAAACTAATTCATTTCTTAGTGGACTACAAGTAATTAGAACTCATTCATAAAAAGCTTGAGGCTACTTTATAATTAAAAGAGCCTTCAGACGAATTCACTCAGTTTTTTATTACATAAAATTCGATTATGCATCTTACTTGTGCCCTAATCTCAAATAACTACTGTACTGCAGAGTTCCTCCGAATATTGTAGCCAGGATAAATTAGTATTCACAAAGTTATTTTGTTCAATTTTAACTACCTGAAATTGAAACCCACTCGCACAAATTGAATTTTGTGAGGTACTTATCTGAAATTTTCCCTTTATTATTATCGTCTAACTTTTCTGAGGTCCGCACAGAGCTGGACATCGTAGCATGGCCGTACGGAACCAGTACTTAAAATAATTATTGCATTTACAGCAACTTCATTGTTACTAAGAGAATTTACATATTGTGCTCAAATTGTTACTTGAAGAATTTGAATACATACGAAATACCAATGTCAATGTCAACAATTTATTTCTAATAATATAAACATTGTCAATATCACAACTTGAACAGGCATATCATTACTCATATTACTAAAACGTATTTCATTTAACCACTATTTGTAAAAAACAATCATTCGGGAAATAACAATAATTAGGAACTAATATTGATGTTTGATTTCCATGGCAACAATTACACAGGCCTCAATGATAGAGGTAGAACAACATATAAATAAAAAATCCGTATAAGAGAAGGCACGAAGCGAAGAAAAGAAATACGTAGACATGAAAAAAAGCCATTATTTGGTCTAGATAAGAATCTGAAACAGAAAAAAAAGCGATAATAAGTTATCCTCAAAACTTATTTCAAAAGTATAAAATAAAATAATCATGAAAGAAGTCTTTGCTGTGAAAGTATTTAGAATTGAATTTTAAATTTCCCCCCAAAGTACAGATCTGTTAGAAAGTGTAGACTTGAAAGTACAGGCATTGAAGCCCAGGGGCCTCCAAAAGAGAGGACACTCAACAATACAAATTTCCGGATAAAATTTCGAGACTTGGAATCGTCTATAGACAACTTAGGTCCTTATATTTCTTTATATACAGGGTGTATCTATACCTATGCAATAAACTTAAATGGTATATAGTATTTGGCGTACTAATTATGAATCAAAAAGAATGTTTTTGAAATTCTTCATTTTAAAAAAGGGTTTAAGTAATTGAAAGGTTTCGGGACACTGGTTTGATGGCTACGTTTAAGATTAAGTACCTTAAATTTATTAGAATAGACTACGTTCATGAACATAGCATAAAATTGTGCTTATATTTTCGGATATGAAGATGAAAAACAGTTGTACCTAAAATTCTCATGTTCTGCCAAGAACTGTTAATTTTACTAATTTTGAAAAAATTCTTTTTGATTCATGATTTGTACGCCGAATACTATATACCATTAAAGTTTTTTACATAACTATAGATACACCCTGTGTATCTATGTCGCAACCATATACAAAAATAATTTTATATTTTTGTTTATTTCGATTTATATAGTCTATTATATTGATTGACCTAGGTATTCCACAATATATTATTCAAACAGCGTAAAAAATCATTTGATTTGTCACTTCGGGACCCAACACCTCTGAATCAGGCCCTGCCTTTCTAATTGAGTATTCCACTACTATCAAAATTTAGGAAACTTTCATAAATATAAATGGGATGAATGATGAGTATAAGCAACGAAAATGATATTTAAATATTGCTTTGAAGACGATTTAATACTTATATGATGTCATAATGACGTCCAAAATCTTATTGTGTCTTTCAAACAGTGGGCTTTTTAGGTGTACAAATTTCTAGAAGATTTGATCTTATTCATGAAAACACCATGCTGCGTTATAACTTAATGTAGGTACTTATAAATTAATGGAAATGTATCGGAATAATTCAATAAATATTATTTCTATTTTTCGAATATTATTTAGAAATATTTCGAGAGGCCTTCATATTCCACAGGCAGAGCCGGAACTAGGGTACTGGCTGCCCGTGGCGAATCATAAAATTGCGCCCCTATCTTTGTCTAGAGAATTATTATAAATATAAGGCAAAAAAGATATAATACAAAAAAAAAATAATCACTGTTTTAGAAATTTAGAGTGTCGCATCAATTAATTGCATATTTCAAAGTGGCAGCTGTCATTGTCAAAGTGACATCTGTCATTGTCAAAATGACAGCTGTAATTGTCAAACGGATAACTGTCAATGTTAAAGTGATAGATGGCAGTTATATTTAAGTCGTACATAAGATAAGTAATCTTGAAAATAAATAGTCTTTTTCTAGATTTTCGGAGTCTTCAGTTCATTGGAACATACAGTTTTGACATTTGATCACCGGAAGTGTAATTTAAAGAAGTTAATGTGAATTCCACTAATTAATATTTATTCTTGATATCTACTAATTTTATTTACTTGAGAGCTTTAAATTAATACCAAACTAGATATCATTTAAATAATTTGAAGAAGAAACAATTGATGATCGTTCAAATATCCTCTTTGACACTTCAACTACAATTACATTTCTTCGCAAGAGCTTTAATTTGATACCAAACACGATAGAGCTAAATTACCTAATTTAAAAGAACAATTGACGAACGTTTGCCTGTGATGTCCGAATATGAGTGATGATAATTCTAATTTCACATTATGATTCTCATTATTTCTTTGCTTCAGAAAAACGTAACGAATTTCATAAAAATTCTAATATCAATAATGATAAATGACCCGCTGATAATTTAGAGAAATGTTCCGGGTGAATGCTGTGCCAAATTATTCGAGAATCAATTCTAGTGATTTTAAATTCTATGATGAATACTACCGTTTCTAAAATAAACGCAAAAAGTAAAAAAGTTCCGTCAATAAAGTTTTGGTACCACTGGTTGAAAAAAGCTCATCTACAAACTTGACCTTAGCTTTTTGATGAAATACTTGAATATGAAATTTAATTCGAAAATACGTACGTGTTCTCAAGTTATCGTACTTCCACCGACAGACAGACCGACTTTTTTCAAACTATGTCTTTTGTGTTCAGTGGGGTCTAAAACTAGAATTCATTAATTTTGAACAATAGATGAAAAGTTAAAAGATGAAAATATATTCTCCTATAACAAATCAAGCGTAGCGGGTGGCTCGGCATTCCTAATACAATGCACTAAATGCAGAAGCTAGACTATTTGCTGATAGAGCAATAACCAATAAGCCCAAGTAAAATTTTATAGTTGACTTTAGGATGAGATGGGTAGCAGGTAATATAACGGTATAAGCTTTCTCACCCAAAACCTGTCATAAAACATTTTTTAAATTTCAATACAAATGATTCGTTTAATGCAGTTCATAGAATTTTGCGCCCCCTAGAAGTCTGCGCCCGTAGCAGGGGCCACCCTCGCCACGCCCTAGTTCCGGCTCTGTCCTCAGGCATGCGCAAAGAAAGAAAACTTCTATATTGTTGAATGAAAGAAGCGTGATTTTGACAAGTTAATTTAATAACTGTATAATTATATCTAGCTCGTGGTCTAATTGGCAATAATAAAAATAATTTAGATGTTGCCAAAAAAGAAAAACACTTATGCCACCTTTTCCACTTTACGAAAATATTCTCTAAGTGCCAATTCACAATATACGTAAACGTAAGAAGTACGTAACCGTAAACATAAACATAAAGTTGAACTATTGTATTTCAATGTTCGTGTTCACAATGCTCTTACGTATTTCTTACGTTTACGTATTAACATAAGAGCTACGTAACGAAAACGTAAAGTTGAGCTAAATTCAACTTTATGTTATGTTTACGTACGAAACAACTAATAGCGCATGCGTCAACTTTAAACTCATGTTTTCATCTGACAGCTAATAATACCCTGGATCGAAACATGCTTTAAATATGATTGACATAGAATTATTAATAAAAAAAACAAAAAAATTCTCCCTCGTCTTAATATTTCTCTCGTTGGCGACTTTTATAACGCAGTTTCAATAATAATTAAACAATCGCAAGATGTGAAAGAAAACATTAAACACGAAACAGAATCGAAATCAACAGAATATTTGAAAATGACAGTCGGAGAAACCAACACAATACATCAATAATCCTTTTTTCTTTGGAATCAGTCATAAAATTTATTATATTATAGGTCACACCACTCAAATTTCTTACGTTTATGTTTTTACGTAATCCTTATGTTTACGCACATTGTGAATTGGCACAAAGTGTTTGATGATAGGGTAAAAAATAAAATTAATCTTAATAAAGAAATTACACTTTCTGTTTTATTTATATGTGCATAAATAATTATATTATATGAATGAAATCTAATTTTAGTGTATTTTGTATAAGAATAAGACCCACCATTTGAGTGACACAATAGGATTTTAGACGTCACGGAAAATTTTTAAATTGAAAAAAATTATTTCTCAAATTCTACGAGGTTTTTCTGAATCGCAATCGCACTAATACTTTCATTTATTCATGTCCAATCAGAAAAAAAAAATTTATAATGCGGTGTCTTAGATCATTATGCTCCTTGCCATATATGTAATACTCCTATATTTTATAGTAGAATCTGGGTGGAAACCACGAAGGAGAATATTAAAGAAGCGGATACTCAGCCGGAAAACATTAAGCCTGAAATATAATGCGCAGGTGTGAGAGAGATAGCGAGAGCGGGCCCAGCTTTGCATGCTTCATATGCAGAAATGAGATCATATCTTCATTATTCTTAATAAAATACAATTGCCAGGCTGATTTCATATTTTCATCACGTTAAATATTTCATTATTTATTGAATGAAAGGCAAAAGTAAAAAAAAATTTGCATTTCTATTCATTAAAACCTGCAATAAAGTAGTACATTATGAAACATGTTTTATAAACGTTTTTTTGGACAGGAGTTTTCTAATTATGAATTATAATAAGCACATGAGTAATTTGATGGATATTTTATATTACAATGAGCGTAATAAAATTGGAAAAATAGACACAAAGTTATTAAAACAAACTGCGCAATAAAAGTTTTAATACTTGACTCCATTCTATCACTAAGAATATCAATACATAGTTTTTATTACTCATGCAGGATGAGTACTATTTTGCACACATTTCTCCGGGCGGTAAATGGCTTTTGCGTGCGCCAAGTATAATTTACCGCCCGGTAAAACAAGCGCAAAATAGTACTTATCCCACATACATTCGTAATAAAAAATAGTATCTGCAATTCGTACGATGTTGTCAGTTGCCCACTCGAGCTCTCGTGGGCAATCGTCAACTTATCGCACATGTTGCACAATATACTATTTTAAATTTCAATTTTTCGGAAGCAGCACAGGAAAAATAAAAATACCATTCTAATATGCCACAGGGCTAACAAGAACACTTGCTTCGCTCAATTGTATTCTCAATAACTTTTATATATTGATGAAAAGTAAAGAAATTAATGCTGCAATTCTCTGTAAATCTATAAGTCTTATGAATTTATAAATTTATTGATAAAAAGTTTTCTCGAAGATGAATTTTTCACTGAAAGTAAATAGTAATATCACTAGAAAAGAGATAGAAGTAGACATTTGCTGTCTCATTTACCCTCTGACACCTCCACTTATGGACACTAGCAATAAAGGAGTATTACATATATGCTTTTTAATTATCTTTGCCATGCCTCATGCGCGCATTAATTCAAGGAGTTTACGGTTATATTTTATTCCGCCACAAAAAGTAGCTCCAGAAACAAGTGTCAAATTTCATTAGATTGTTTAGAAACAAATGTTAAACGAGACCAAACATGATAGAAATAAATGAAATATGAGAAATACTTTCTTGACTAATTTTTGCTTGGAACATAATCGAATTGAATTCTACTAACCTTTATTGCAGTTAGTTCTTGTAGTACGCTGAGGAGAGTTGAATATAATCAAATCTTACGATTTAATCCAATGATGGACTCAATATTATTGAACACAATGAATAATATTAATAATACACCTTTTACTTCATTATTACCATAAGAAATTTAGACATTTATGATTAAATCACACGAACAAAACTTGGGTTAGATGAAACCGCGTGCCTATTGAAGATTTGGCGCGTGCTATTCGAATATTCAAAATTAAGAATTTGAGTATAATTTTGTTAAGGATTATTAGGGTTTGAAAGTTCAAATCACAAAGATGTTTATTGTTATGGATATAATTCTACAGAAAATATTAGCAAATCATTGATTTTCGTGTAATTACTTGATTAGATGATAGCTTGCAATTTTTCCATCTATTAAATAAGGAAATAAATATATATTCTGTGAAAATTGTATACTAATCAAATTATGTTTTCAATTATTTATTCTTCTAAAAAATATATAAAATTTGGGTATTTGAAAGATCATTAAAAACACAGTAAACAATTTGTAGAGCACAAAAAACATCCCAAGTATTGTTGACAACAGAGGATTTAGCCAAGAGATTAGTTGATTCTACTACAGATCGTATTTAACAAATTTGTATAAAGCATTCATCTGATTAAAGATGTGAAGAGCTATGATAATAGTTATGGTTGATCCAACTAATGCCCTTAGAACTTTCATTTGTGGTAGGAGTATAAAGCGATATATTTCTGTTAGTTCTATATTTTCGGACCACATTATAGCTATGAATGCGTAAGATACCATTAAAATTAACCAGGTTCTTGGGGATACAGTAACCATTTCGAAATTTCAGAGAATATAATTAATAGAGAATCTACGAAAAAAATCAATTAGTTATTTTGTATAGTCTGGCCTATACCCGTAGCATTTCTCCTTGGTAATAATATTTTTCAAATACTCGAGGTACAAAAATTCGACTGACCTGTAGAACTCGACAAGTGGGCTGGTATTATTTTATCAATCGTAGAAAACTGGAAATGAATGAATGTCAATCATGTCAAACCCAATAAATATGATTTTTACTTACTGTCAAATTTCAATATTATATATCGCTTGTGCAGACACATATATCTCCAAGATACAATATACTTCAAACAGAATTTGTTTAAACAAATACGCATCTGGTATTATCACAAATAATAAATATGAATATTCTATTTATTATTTTAACTAGATACTTTTCATTTAAGACAAATCAACAGTCATAATCAATCTATTTAAATTTTTCTATATAATAAAATCATTATTGAAATTGATGACATCTATACGTTAGAATCTAGGAAATTTTATTTTGTTGTAACTGTTCAACCTCAATCACATAACCTGAAGATTTTCAAACGTTATGTTTCAGTAGTTTGTGCGCCGATTCTATTTGTTATATTATTGTGGTTAATTTGCTTTGTAAAATAAATATGGATCTCATCCACAGATATGATATCCTGTAAGTATTCAGTGTTTGGATGGTTTACTCATAATTATTTCTGTAGAATAATTAAATTTTTTTGATTTATTTTGAGATATGAATATAACCTTTTATGGCAATCTACCTACATGTGACCACATGCTTGGTTTAAACGACATTTGTTTTTATGTAAAATATGTTCCACAAGAATTTTTTGAGAATGGCTGGAAAACATGTAAAAAGCATGTTACGCCCGCCAAATTAGTAAAAACTTTTTATGAATTTTTGAATTTTGCTAAAAAGGAATGATTTTTTTCCGAAAGTTATATAATTAATAGTAAATAATTAACAATTTTTGTGAACAAACTTCTGACAGACTTTTGTTATATATTATTTTCTTCATGAAAATGCACTTCATAACACCTCCTTGTTTTTTTTTTTATGAAGTTTAACATCTTTTCTATCTATTACAACTTGTCTAAAATATTTTTTTTTTATGATAGTGCACTTTATAACACCTCCTTGATTTTCTCTCTTAAATAAAGTTTAAGATCTCTTCTATGTATTAATTTTTGTTTGCCTGACAATTTTTGTTAATTAATACCTCTAATATTGACCGGAGTCCACGCCGTAGAGTCTACGGGGTAGCCCCATAGACTCTATGGCGACTCCCCCCCTCTACAATAGTCTATCATTCAATTTACGATTAGTATATGTTTAGTATTCGTTAAAGAAAGCAATAGAAACAGCAGTAAGACTTTATTAAAATAAAAAAGTTCTTTTATGTACTTTTTGTTGTATTGATAACATTTTTACTGTATTTACCATTTTGATGAAAAATGTATTCCAGTATATAAAATGGATCTACAATATTAATTCAGAATTGTGATTGTGAGAAATTAAAAAATAGTAGCCGACACTAGTGGCTCAGTGTGCTTAGGCAGCGCTTAAGTGACCTTCTCCGCTGTCCGCTAGTGTCGTGGGTTCGGATCCCGCCTGGGGCATGGCTGCTTGTGTGCGTTATTGAATACTGTATGATAAATGTTTAAAAGTTGTATGATTAAAAATTAAATGATTATTTTTTTGCAAAAAATGTTGTCACGGCGTTTAGAAATGAAATCTGACGTTGTAAGAAACATTTTTTTAATGACAGGCATATTTTTATGCTTAAATTCCATTCTAAACTTCAGTTGGTTTTTTTTAACGATGTGATGCCAATTATTGATCTTGATGCATTGATGCTGCGCATTCAAAATTAAGTCCGACAAATTTATTAACAAAAATTGTCATCCAGATAAGTTGTAGTAGATAGAAGACATCTTAAACTTCATAAAAAAAAACAAGGAGGTGTTATGAAATGCATTTGCATATTTTTTGATAAAAGGTCTGTCAGAAGTTAATTAACATAAATTGGCAGTCAGACAATTTTTTCCAAGAAAAGTTCATTATTTACTACAAATTGTATAAATTTTAAGCAGATGTTTTGTTTAGCTAAATTCAATAATTTATAAAAAATTATAAACTAATTTTTACTAGTCTGGCGGGCGTAACATATTTTTTACACGGTTTTTAGCCATTCTCAATTTATAATTTTGAGGTATTCGCAGTGGTGTTGTCGAGCCGGAACGCTCCGGAACGTCGTTCCGGTACTTCCTTTTTGGACAGGAACGCGTTCCGAAACTAAAGATTATTTCTGATGAACAGAATTGGCTGACGTATTCAAAAAAAAAAAAATAAAAAGAATTGCTGATTTTTATTAAAAAAACGTCGCCGCCAGGATTATCATGAAAAATCACCCCCCGTCGTTAAATTTGGGATATGAGACCGCACAGAGCGGCCGCCTGCCCAGAATCGGCCCTGTCTATATAATTATATATACGCGTTCCGGTAAAAAAAATATACACGTTCCGGTGAAAAAAAAATTTGCACAACACCACTGGGTATTCGATGGGGTAGCTTTTTTATCATTGGAGCACACAATATTTACTCGAAATTGTTTTGATTCAACCAATTTTAAATAGACAGATATTCTAGTCAATCAATGCTAAATTTGGCCATTTAACGAGATACGTCTTTTCTTGAAGCACAGTTTTCTATTTTGAGAGGTGTATTCATATTCCGCGAATTGAAAATTATGGAAACTCAATTTAGTCATTTATTATCGATCCTTTGTTGAAAATACCTGTTAGTGTAATCTTCAGCCAATATTTCCGTGTATTTATTGTTTAATTTTTTAATTGTTAATTAAATTTTGCACAATACCTCGAAGAAAGATATAGTTCACTGTGTGAAGAGTTGGTTGGATAATATTGAAATTGAATCTATTTTGGTCGATTAAAGGCATCCTCCCCATAAGCGGCTGAACTTTAAAAAAAACCTATGGAATTTTTTTGGCATATCGCGCTCCCCATGACCAACTTGAAACTATAATAGAAAGTAAGTCCTATGAATATAGAATTATATATTTTGACTATTTCAGGAACCAATCTTTCAACCCCAACAGAATGATTCTTGATATGATTTCCCATATTGGTTGGAATATGGAAGAATTTGTAGATGCCTGTGCAGATTACAGTCCAGAAATGGATAATTATGATTGGCATCGTGTCATTAGGAATTTGTGGCTCCAGACATTCAGCCGTATTCGTAGCTGCTTTGATTTGAAATATAGATTCCGCTATTACAATGACTGGAAGAATCTAGTTGTCTTTTGTTTAGCTGTACATAGAATACTTCTAAACAATCCTACAACCACGGTGAGAATAACTTTCACATTATCGTACAACAATAATAATCCTTTTTTTTTTTCAATATTTACACATCTTGTCACCAAAAAAAAATAACACTAATTAAAAATACAAAGTAGAATATGCAACCATAAGGATACTAATCTTTTTCTGTTCAAGACTATATAGTTCGGTTTTATTGAAAATTAATTTTTTTTTATATCTTCACCAATCTAGAACTGGAAAATTTCCACACTAATTGAAAGTATGAAGCCTATAAAATATGCAAACATAGAGTTGCTCACCTTTTTCTGTCCAATGCTATATAGTTGCCAGGTTTAAATAGATGAATCTAAGGTCGTACAGAAAAAAGTGAGCAGCCCTATGTTCGCATAAAAATTAAATTTCATTCAGTTACTTGATCGGTGCAGATGGACACCTAATATTGTGATGTACTGTACTCGGGCTCAGGGGTCTTTGCTGGCTGGTTACTGCAACTAGGAAATATCAAATAGTGGATGACCTGATCCACAAAAACCACTGAATCCGAATAGACTGAATCTCAATATTGGAAAGGGCCATATCATGTCTTTTCTAAAATTGATCAGATCTCACCAACAGAAGTGAATTAATTCTTTTAGATGATACGAATCAACATGTCTGTTCCAAATAGGGTTGCCAACCATACTATAATATATACTATATAGTATAGAACTATATTTTGAGTCTAGGTACTATCTACTGTTGAAGAAATATATAGTACTATATTCAAAAATTGAATGTAATAAGGCATACGACAGTTTTATTTCGGAAAAAAAAATTGTTAAAAAATGTAAGAAGTGCAATGAAATATAGTTTTTATGAAAATGAATAAGTAGCAAAAATATATCTTCATCTAGTTTTTTGCCATTTCCATTAAATACTATATTTTTTCGAGATGTCCTTTATTTGGATAATACTATTTTTGGCAACCCTAGTTCCAACTGGCATTAACTGAAACTCTTTTCTTGATTTTACTTTGTGAGTCATAGTATTTATTAGAACTAAAGTCTAGTAGAGCTTGAAGGGTCGTTGCAAATTTTTCTGAAATACTCTTTCCGTAGGAGATGGCTCGTCAAGAGGAAGTAGGTGACATTAGCCTCTTACGCCCAAATTTGATGCCCTCCGAAAAAATTGAAGAGGATATTATAGTTGCTATAACTAATCTGCTGTCACGATTGCTGAGTTATCTGGTTGGTGATACTGAAGAAGTATATAGACAGATTTGTTCTATGCGTGAGGAAGTAGCTGAGGACAATCGGATTGCTGAAGCAAGGCGTGCCGCTAATCGCTTGAAAAAACAACAGAAGAAGAAGAATAAGAAGAATCGTAAATAAAGTTTATTATTGTTCCCAAGTCCTCATAAATATGTTTTTCTTGTTCATTTTTCTTGGTTGTTCAGAGCTTTGCTCCAACTAGTTGGTTTAATAGTCCAGTAGTTTAAATGATTCACTCAAGACTGATTTTTATATGTTGTTCAGAGCTTTGCTCCAACTAGTTTGTTTAATAATTCAGTAGGTTAAATGATTCACTCAAGACTGATTTATATATGTGACAAGTCGTTCTCCACAGAATGTGTTCACTTTTTAACATTGTCAAATATTTAATTTTGTCCTAGTACACAATTTATAGACGTACTAATAATCGTTCGTGCTCGTACAGAGCATATTCCTGTGCAAATATCATATATGTGATTTATTCTTAAACCTTATAGGTTGCATACATTTAGTGTTGCATGTGATATTTTTGTAATTCCATATTTAATTCAATAAATATTCTTAAGCATACAATAATACCTGGTATTTTATTTATTCTTAAATTTTTGTGCTCTGAAGCAAGTATTGTGTCGTGATTTTTTGACTGTTCATGATATTGATGAGTCTCCAAATTTTAGAATATATTGAACTCAACAAATATAATTTAAGAAAAAGTCGGTCGTCCTGTTGGTCTGTCTGTCGGTCACTTGAAAATGCATACAAATTTACAACTGAAATTTTATATTCAAGATTTTCATAAAAAAGCTAGGTCAAGTTTTTTAAATAAGTGATACCAAAACTTTATTGATGGAACTTTTCAGTTTTTTGCGTTCATTTTTTGAGCAGTTATATTTATCATGAAATGTAAAATAACCAAAAATGATTTTCGAATGATTTGGCACAACTTTCACCTGAGACATTTTTCAAAATAATCACCTGTTCATTTGTTATTATCAATATTTGAATTATTATAAAATTCGTTATATTTTTCTGGAGTAGAGAATTTATGAGAATCATAACGTAAAATTATAATTATTAAAACTCATATCTGGACATCATATGTGAACGTTCGTCATTAGTTTTTCAAAATATGTAATTTGTTTTATCGTGTTTGGTGTCAAATTAAAGCTCCTGCGGAAATAATTCTGGTAAAAATGTCAAAGAGGATATTTAAACGACTGTAGACTGTTTTTTTTTACAAGTTATTTAAATGATGTGTAGTTTGATATCAATTTGAAGCTCTTGGGGAGATGAGTTTGATAGAAATCTGAAATAAATTAGTTTTTTGATTTTTAATTATTTTTTCACAACTTGACCAGATTATACCAAGTTGCGAATCAACTTAAGCAACTGGGCATAAAACTCATGGCTATTGTGAGATGAAATAATAATTTCATATAACCGTCATCTGTCACTTTGGCAATAGCTGCTGTCACTTTGGCAATGACTGTTGTCACTTTGGCAATGACTGCTGTCACTTTGGCAATGACAGCTATTACTTTGAAATATGCAATTACATAATCGATACGATACTCTAAATTTATGAAAAAGCAATGAAACTAACCATATATTTTATGGTTGGGGAAGTACTGTCTGGGTGGCCACGGCAAATTTTTTTTATATTTGCTGCACAAAACTTTTATGATCTTCGCACACCTAATCCAATTCTACTTACTACCAAAGATGCGGATTTATAATGCTTATGTTACATTGTAACACGAACATGGGAACAGCGATCCCAGAGCATTTTTTGCATTATAAATATTGAACAAAGATAGTTAAATTGGAATGATAAGTTATATAATTTCAAAAATCTACATTTGACACATAAATGAAGTCCCAGGGTTGTAAATATCAAAAAACCAAAGTAATTAGCAATTATCTAACTGTGGGCCTACAAAGGACGCCTGTTGGTCATTTTAGGGTTAAATTGATTATTAAATATAATTATTTTCCTGAGGTCTTGGAAATGTAACTTTTTGACAACCACCTCAGAACTTTTTAGTTCATACACGTAATTAATACGTGAATAAAGCGTTCTCCTTATCTCAAATTTGTTCTCAGGTGAAGTACAAGAATACAGTCAATTCCCATTCCTGAAAATTTTCCCATGTGATGTATCTTTTATTGAACTTATAAATTGTGAATGGTTGAAAAAATATATTACGTCCACCAGACTAGTAGAAATTTGCTAATTGTAATTTTTCATGAATTTTAAATTTAGCTCAAAAAGAATGATTTTTTTCCGAAACATCTGCTTGAATTAGTAGATAATTAACTATTTTTTTGGAAAATATTGTCTGACTGACAATTAACTTCCAACAGACCTTTTGTTATAATTTTTTTTTCATGAAAATGTACGTCATAACACCTTGTTTTTTGTATGAAGTTCAAAATCTCTTTTGTCTGTTACAACTTGTCTGGCTGACAATTTTTGTTAATAAATTAGTCGGACTTGATTTTGAATATGCAGCATCAATGCATCATGACCAATCAAGATACATTATACTCAAGCAAAATTTGTTCAAAGAAATACGTATCTGGAATTATCAAGAATATTAAATTCAAATATTTGATTCAATAGTTTCAATAAGATACTTTTTACTAACGCAAAATCAACAGCCATAATCTATTTAAACCTTTCTATATTATAAAATTATATTTGAATTTGATGACATCTATTAGCAGTTATTATGGAGTAGATACGTTAGAATCTAGGAAATTTTATTTTTTTGTAACTGTTCTACCTCAATCACATAACCTGAAGATCTACAATTTCAGTAGTTTGCGCGCCCTGATTCTATTTGTTATTGTGGTTGATTTTCTCTGTAAAATAAATATGGATCTCATCCACAGATATGATATCCTGTGAGTATTCAGTATTTGGATGGTTTATTCGTAATTATTTTTGTAAAATATTTCAAATTTTTTGATTTATTTTGATGTCTCAATATAACCCTACCCGGCAATCTTCCTACATGTGACCACGTGTTTGTTTCAAACGGCATTTGTTTTTATGTAAAATATTTTCCTCAAGAATTAAGCATATTTATCTTATTTTTATCAATTCAAGAGAATTTTATTTATATCATTGATGCAAAATATTGTAGTCATTATTTTTTGATCGGGTTTTAACTTTCAGTAGCTTTTAGTATAGGCTCGCATGACGAAAAAGTTATCCCATCGAACACCTTAAAATGCTAAATTGAGAATGGCTAAAAAACATGTTACACCCGCCAAACTAGTAAAAACTTGTTAATTGTAATTTTTTATGAATTTTTGAATTTAGTTAAAAAACAATGTTTTTTTCCGAAACTTATACAATTAGTAATAATTAACTATTTTTGGAAAAAAATTGTCTTACTGATAATTTTTGTGAATTAACTTCTGACAGACCTTTTGTTATAAATAATTTTCTTCATGAAAATGCACTTCTTAGCACCTCCTGGTGTCTGGCTGACAATTTTTGTTAATTAATTAATTCTTGGCAGACCATTAGTTGTAAACAATTTTTTTTATGAAAGTGCACTTTATGATACCTCCTTGATTTTTTTTTCTTGAATAATTTTTAAGATCTCTTCTATGTATTAATCTTGTCTGCCTGACAATTTTTGTTAATTAATCCCTCTAATATTGACCAGGGTCCACGCTGAAGGCTCTACGGAGTAGCCCCATAGACTCTATGGCGACTCCCCCCACTATAGTAGTCTATCATTCAATTTACGATTAGAGTATGTTTAGTATTCGTTGAGGAAAGCAATAGAAACAACAGTGTTTCAGAAAATTTCATTATAATAAAAAAGTTGTATGTACTTTTTGTTGTATTTATAACATTTCTACTGTATCTACCATTTCGATGAAAAACGTACTCCATTAATAAAATGGATTTACAATAATTATTTAGAATTGTAAGAGATTGAAAACTGTAGTCGCAGCATTCAAAAATAGAAGTCTGTCATAGTGAAGAACATTTTTTCGCTGACAGACCAATTTTTATGCATGAAATAGATGTCAAACCTTCTGTCAGAAATAAATTGAAGTGATGTTTCGACGAGGTCGTTGTGAAAGCTTATTTTTATGAGAATAAAAAAAGTCGCGACGCTTAAAAATAAAGTCTGCTATATTGAAAACAATATTTTGATTAAAGTAAAAGCTTATTTTTTTGTTAAAAACGTTGTCACGGCGCTTGAAAATGAAATCAGTCGTGGTGAAAAACATTTTTTAATGACAGGTATATTTTTATGCATGGAGGACATCCTAAGCTTCAGTTGTTTTTCTTTTTTAACGAGTTGCTCTGAGATGTCAGTGATTGATCTTGATGCATTGATGCTGCGCATTCAAAATTAGGGCTGAAAAGTTTATTAACAAAAATTGTCAGTCGGACAGTTGTAGTAGATAGAAGAGATCTTGAACTTCATTCGAAAGGAAAAAATCAAGGAGGGGCTATGAAGCGCATTTTCATAAAAAAAATCAATAAAAGGCCTGTCAGAAGTTGGTCTACAAAAATTGTCAGTCAAACAATTTTTTTCAAATATAGTGCATTATTTACTAAAAATAGTATTAAAGCAGGTGTTTCGGGAAGAAAACTTTGTTTTTAAGCTGAATTCAAAATTTCATAAGAAAATATCAATCAACAAATTTTTACTACTCTACCTGACGTAACATATTTTTTTTTCATGTTTTTCAGCCATTCTCAATTTATAATTTTGAGGTGTTCGATGGGGTAGCTTTTTTGTCATTGGAGCTCACACTATTTCCGAAATTGTTTTGATTCAACCAATTTTAAATAGACAGATATTCTAATCAATGCTAAATTTAGCCATTTAAGGGGATACGTCTTTTTTCGAAGCACAGTTTTCTATTTGAAATGTGTTCGTATTCCGCGAATTGAAAATTATGGAAATTTAATTTAGTCATTTATTATCGATCCTTTGTTGAAAATGCCTGTTAGTGTAATCTTTAGCCAAAATTTTTGTGTATTTATTGTTCAATGTTAATTGTTGATTAAATTTGCACAGTACCTCGGACGAAGATATAGCTCATTGTGTGAAGAGTTGGTTCGGTAATATTGAAATTGATTCTATTTTTGTCGATTAAAGGCATCCTCCCCCATAAGTGGCTGAGTTTAAAAAAAAACCTATGGAATTTTTGTGACATATCGCGCTCCCCATCAACAACTAAAATCTATAATAGAAAGTGAATCCTATGAATATAAAATGATATATTTGGACTATTTCAGGAACCAATCTTTCAGGCCCCACAGAATGATTCTCGATATGATTTCCCATATTGGTTGGAATATGGAAGAATTTGTAGATGCCTGTGCAGATTACAGTCCAGAAATGGATAATTATGATTGGCATGGTGTCATTAAGAATTTGTGGATCCAGACATCCGGCCGTATTCATAGCTGCTTTGATTTGAAGTATAGATTCCGCTATTACAATGACTGGAAGGATATGATTGTCTTTTCTTTAGGTGTACATAAAATACTTATATCTGATGCTACAGCCATGGTAAGAATAACTTGCACATTATCGTACAACAATCTTGATTAGTTATTTTTATTAGATTCAATGAGACAAATCATGTACTTAATTCTCTTTTTTTGGAAAATATCAGTGGGTAATTCTAGTTGAGTGTGATACCAATTCAGTAAATCATGATGATTTATTCCATTTGTGAGAAATTTGTTGGTGCTTTCTCGCTGTAAGATTCGGGTGGAGTTGATTATATCAATAGTCTAAGATTCGTTATAGGTGTCGACCTGCATCAATCAAGTAACCGAATGAAATTGATTTTTTATGAAATATAATACGTTTACAAGAGTAACGTTGATGAGTTGCCTGAAGAGATTGAAAATTCCATTTTTTTATATCTTCACCGATCTTGTTACTAGAAAATTTCCACACTTATTGAAAGTATGAAGCCAATAGAATATGCAAACATAGGGTTGTCCACTTTTTTCTGTCCAATGCTATATAGTTGTCAGGTATAAATAGATGAATCTATAGTCGTACAGAAAAAGTTGAGCAGCCCTATGTTCGCATAAAAATTAAATTTCATTCGGTTACTTGATCGGTGCAGGTGGACACCTAATATTGTAATGTACTGTACTCGGGCTCAGAGGTTTTTGTTGTCTGATTATTGCAATTAGGAAATATCAAATAGTTGATGACCTGATCCACAAAAACCACTGAATCCAAATAGACTTAATCTCAATATTGGAAAGGGCCATATCATGTCTTTTCAAAATTTGATCAGATCTCACCAACAGGGGTGAATTAATTCTTTCAGATGGTATGAATCATCATGTCTGTTCCAAATAGGGTTGCCAACCTTATTGTACTATATTTTTAGTCTGTGTACTATATACTGTTGAAGAAATATATAGTGCTATATTTTCGAAACCGAAATCTAACAAACAAATCCTTCATTTTAAAAATTTATTAACGAGCCTCACAGAAAGGATATTTTCGGCTATGAATTCGAAATGGCGAGAAGAAAGACACAGAAGCAGTATCCCATTAATAAAAGAAGGCTTTTGATTCCCATTAATTCAAAAATGAAAGAAATATATAGTACTATATTCAAAAATCGAATGTAATAAAGCATATGACACTTTTATTTCCCATAAAAAATTGTTAAAAAAATGCTAGAAGTGCAATAAAATATAGTTTCCACGAGATTGAATGAGTAACAGAAATATATCTTTGTCTAGTTCTTACTTTTTCCATAAAATACTATATTTTCTGAGATGTACTGTATTTGAGTAATATTATTTTTGGCAACCCTAGTTCCAACTGGCATCAACTGAGACTCTTTTCTTGATTTTACTTTGTGAGTCATAGTATTTATTCAATCTAAAGTCTTGTTGAGCTTGAAGGGTCGTTGCAAATTTTCCTGAAATACTCTCTCCGTAGGAGATGGCTCGTCAACAGATAGTAGATGAAATTAGCCTCTTGCACCCAAATTTTCTGCTCTTCGAAACAACTGAAGAAGATGTTATAATTGCCATCATAAATCTGATGGTACGATTGCTCCATTATCTGGCTAGTGATACTGAAGAAGTATATAGACAGATTTGTTCTATGCGTGAGGATGTAGCTGAGGACAATCGGATTGCTGAAGCAAGGCGTGCCGCTAATCGCTTGAAAAAACAAAAGAAGAAGAAGAGCAAGAAGAATCGTAAATAAAGTTTATTATTGTTCCTAAGTCCTCACAAATATGTTTTTTTTTGTTCATTTTTCTTTGGTTGTTCAGAGCTTTGCTCCAACTAGTTGGTTTAATAGTCCAGTAGTTTAAATGATTCACTCAAGACTGATTTTTATATGTTGTTCAGAGCTTTGCTCCAACTAGTTTGTTTAATAATTCAGTAGGTTAAATGATTCACTCAAGACTGATTTATATATGTGACAAGTCGTTCTCCACAGAATGTGTTCACTTTTTGACATTGTCAAATATTTAATTTTGTCCTAGTATATAATTTATAGACGTACTAATAATCGTTCGTGCTCATACAAAGCATATTTCTGTGCAGATATTACATATGTGATTTATTATCAAACCTTATAGGTTGCATACATTTAGTGTTGTGATATTTTTGTAAATCTATATTTAATTCAATAAATATTCTTGAGCATACAATAATACTTGGTATTTTATTTATTCCCAAGTTTATGTGCTCTAAAGCAAGTATTGTGATCGTGATTTTTGACTGTTCGAGATATTGATGGATCTTCACATTTTAGACTCCATTGAACCCAAAAAATATAGTTAAAAAAAAGTCGGTCGTTCTGTTGGTCTGTCTGTCGGTCACTTGAGAATGCATACGAATCTTCAACTGAAATTTAATATTTAAGATTTTTATTAAAAAGCTAGGTTGAGTTTTTTAAATAAGTTTTTTACAACTAGTGGTACCAAAACTTTATTGATGGAACTTTTTAGTTTCTTGCGTTTTATTTTTTGAATAGTTATATTCATCATAAAAAGTAAAATAACAAAAATTAATCTTGGAATAATTTGGCACAACATTCATCTAAGACATTTAAAATTTGAATTATTATAAAATTCGTTTCATTTTTCCGAAGCAGAGAATTTATGAGAATCAACGTCAAATTATAATTATTGTTTCTCATACTTGGATATCACATGCAAACGTTCGTCAGTTGTTTTCTCAAAATATGTAATTTGTTTCTATCGTGTTTGACATCAAATTAAAGCTCCTGCGGCAATAATTCTTGTAAAAATGTCAAAGAGGATATTTGAACGACTGTTGACTGTTTTTTCACAAGTTATTTAAATGATGTCCAGTTTAATATCAATTTGAAGCTCTCGGGGAAATGAGCTTGATACAAGTCTGAAATGATTTAGTTTCTTGATTTTGAATTATTTTTTTGCAACTTGAACTAATTATGCCAAGTTAAAATCTACAGCTATTGTGAAACGAAATAGTAATCTCATATAACCGTCATCTGTCAATTTGACAATGACAGCTGTCACTTTAAAATATGCAATTACATTATTGATATGATATTTTAGATTCATGAAAATGCAATGAAACTAGCCATATAATTAATGGTTGGGGAAGTACTGTGTGGTCACAGCAGATTTTCTTATATTTACTGCAAAAAAATTTTCAAGATCTTCGCACACATAATCCAATTAACTTACTACCAAAGATGCGGATTCATTATGTTACATTGTAACACAAATAGGGGGGACAGCGATCCCAGTGCATTTTTTACATCAAAAATATTGAACAGAGATAGATAAATTGGGATGATAAGTTATATAACCTCAAAAAATCTACGTTTGACACATAAATGGAGTCCCAGGATTGCAAATATCAAAAATCCAAAGTTATTAGCAATTATCTAACTGTGGGCCTACAAAGGACTCATATCAGTCATTTAAGGGTTGAATTGATTATTGAATATAATTTTTTTCCTGAGGTCTTGGAAATGTATCTTTTTGACGACCACCTCAGAACTTCTCAGTTCAAACACAAGCAAAAATTAATACGTGAATAAAGTGTTCCACTTATCTCAAATTTGTTCTCAGGTGGAGTCCAAAAACACAATTAATTTCCCATGTGATGTATCTTTCATTAAAATCCATGGATATCTGTACTTGACGGTTTTTATTGCATTTTAGTTTAATAAAAAATAAAGCATTTATGAGCTCAGATGATTTTTATTTGATTATAACAATAGAACTTATATACTAAATGATCAATATTTTCAGCAAAATCAATGAGAGACAGTTACGTCTGATACAAATTAAAATTGTTCGTTATTATTCCCATTACGATTTAGAATGAATTGATCATACAAAAGCCACCAAAGTACAATCAGATTATTGATCAAATTGATAAATATAACGATGATGAAGAAAGATCCTAGCATGGCCCTTATAATGGTCGTATATGGTAATGTCATGAGACGATGCATGTCCGTTGCTGTAATATCTTCGGTCCATATGAGAGAAATTATGGAATAGGCTACCATCATAGTTAACCAGACAGTATTTGATGGTCGAATTATTTGGTCTTCATATAAATTATTATTGTTCATGATTGTTATGGACTTCAGTACGTATATGGGAGTGGAAGCGTTCAAAAATATCTGCGGCAAAAATTGCATAGATATAAACTTTTTCAGTTAACCAGAAGAAAAAAATTGTTGTATGAACAACGTTGTACTAAAAGCATCCATTAATTGAACAGTTACTTTCGTATCAATAATTTCATTCTGAATAGTTTTTGCAGAAACAAAAAGAATAATAATAATACCGGATACTACTTCATTTGAAAGAACTACAAAAATTTATTTCGGCCGACAGTGTCTTATCTCACACCGATCGATAATTTATTGATTTCGAAATTATCAGAAAATGCATACCAAATAGTCTCACACAAATGGAAGCTACCTTCTGGATTGAGAAGAAAACCAAAAGCTATTTTCACTAATTCGTATATCTGATCTGAAAGAATAGTTTTCTTTTATCGTTTTCAATAACAAATGGTCAAACAGCAATTTACTCGAAAAGAATATTGGAATAACTTTGCTAGAACAAATGCACATCAGACTATATTTTCTACGCCCATAAACAAATTATAGATATAACCATAAAGAAGAAATCATTTAGTACATTGTTCAATAGATAAGAAGAAGAACTAAAAAAGTGTACCATTTCAAATTGTCCCGCGCTTTTTCTGGTATTTTGTACATGTTTATTCCAAACATATATTTCCTTGCCGCAGTTGCGGATTCACACATTTCTCAAGTATAAGGTTACATTTTTATTGCCCCTATTCTACAATTGTCAGTTCAAAATTTCTGATATTTTTTTTTTCAGAAATGCGATTGTTGAGTTTTGTCGGATGAATTGTTTATTCCAAATTATTATTTTTATGATTTCATTAGAAAAAAAAAGAATAACAAAATTAGCATCTTTTTTTTTGTAATACTATGTACGGTTTCGAAATTTGCAGCCCCTAGAATCTGCCACCCTAGACTCAAGCCTGCTCAACCCGCTGGCAGATCTGCCACTGCCTTACCGATCCGTACTTTGATCAACTGCAAGTCAGCTGTTGAAATGGTTAGCAAAACTTAGGTTGTAATCGACTGCAAGTCAGCTGTTAAAGTGGTTAGCAAAATTTAGATTGTACGTTTAGATTTGTGTGGTTTTTATCAGTCAAAATCATGATTCCACACATCAGGCAGCACAACAACTTGTGAGTACCAATAATTTTAATTATGTAAGAACTCTAATCCCGGAATGCAATGAATTTTGTGTCTAACTCTGGTGTTTTAATAATTTTGGGGTTATTAGGTTATGATGATAAAAACACATTTTAGAGAAAAATATTTGTACAAGACATAACTTTTCGTAGGTGACAATTTTTAATTGTTTTCTCTTCAATTAAAAATTAGTTGTTCTTTCCTGTCTATTGATGCCTCATATATTATTCACTTACACCAGTGATTCCCAAAGTAGACGGGTCTACTTTAGCGGGAATCTTCGCATTTTTTGACGAGTTTTGGGACTATGGTAAAAAAGTAGGAGCAGGGGGCTCACCGAAACCAGTAAAATTTTGAAAGTGGTCTACGAGAATAATAAGTTTGTGAGCCTCTGACTTACACCATAGCTCGTATGAAGCCTTTGAGAAATTGATGATGTTCCACATAATAAAGTGGACATAGAATTGTTATTATGTGCGAAAATCAATCTATAAACTATTGATAATAAGAAACATGATTCGTATATTTTAGGATTTATGTTAGAAGAAATTTTTTCGAACAATTATTGAACATTTGGTCATTTTTTCCTTCCACTTCATGAAACTCATTTTCAGATGGGAACTTTGTACCCAGCGGCGCATCCGGAAATTTTTTTCACGAGGGTAGAGCAACCATCTTGCTTGAATAACATATTTCTTCTGACAACCCTAACTATGAGAATAAAATCACAGTTTTAAAGAATGACCTTGATTATAATACAGTCAGACTCCAGCGAAACCGAACTGAACCGAGATCTGACGAGTTGAATTTCGGGGGAAGGTGGGGGATTAAAAACCTCAAAACCTCCTCATTGAGTGCGCCACTGCTCTGAACACTCAATATATCAATTTTTATATTAGGTATCCTCACGAGTTTGGAATTAAGTAAGAGTAGGATCTTCCACTGTTTTATTTATTTATTTTTTTTTTAAAGTTGGATTCAAAATAATAATTTTATAGTTAGTAAAACTCGCCAAGACTCTGTAGTTTCCCAAATATAATTTTTTAGAAATTTTATCATATTTCAAATTTTGTGATGACGTATTAATTGTCAGTTGCTTAACTGCCAATCAGTTACCTACATTTGACCACGCTATGCGCGCGCTTTGTGCGCACTGTCTTCCACATATATCCAGCCCATTCAAGCACAAGTACCTATTACTTATTTTGAATAATTTTAGTTCTATTTTATTAGGCAGAATAGAATATTTCATTAGTAAATCCTACTTTGATGTATTTCAAAATCAATTTAGGTACCCAAAATAGATATATAAAATCTGATAAAAAGTAAATAGGAGCTCAAAAAATTACCTCTTTTAATAAATAAAATAAAATACGGGATAATGGCGGTTACATAACTAAATAGAAATGAGTCATCTGATAGCCGATTTTTTTTTGCGAGCTTTTGAGACTTTTGATATTGAGTCCACACTAGTCTCAACATCGTTTCGGTCTCGAAGCACTTGGTATCGGCCTCAGTATCAACTTGAAGAAAGCTGTATCGGTATCAGTTACGAAATCGAGACCGATACCGAGACTTTCGAGACTCTCGTCTTTCACAACCCTAAGTTTTGATCTTTCGATTATTCACCTGAAGATGATTGGAAGATCGAAGTGCTCACTTTAATCATATCAAAACTTATTATCTCGACTATATTACTTACTGACAACTTATAAAATATTCGACTATGTATAGCATTCTAGCTCAAGTGGAGTTTTGTGTGAGAAGGATTATGTCATATAGTAGAAGATCCGAATTAAGAACGACCTTCACCCATCTGTTACAGCGGTGAATTTTTTTCTATGAAATTTAGTATATTACAGAATACATCGCGTATGGGTTGATTAAGAAATTCCTGGCAAGGCTATGATTAATTTAATATTAAAAATTGACTTTTAGTTACTTACTTGTACTGAGTACAAGGAAGTATTGTGAAACCAACAAAATTCACCTATCGTGATTTTGATGGAAATATCCGTTCTGAGCATCCCTGAATCCATTTTGACTATTTTTGGCTTGATGTCGGTACGTATGTTCGTTTGTGCTTGCGTGCGTGCGTAACTCGCAGATCTCAAAACTACTTGAACGTATAATTTTGAAATTTTGTATTTAAGACTGGTATAGGGTCTTCTTATGCACCTCGCATTATGGTTTCAATCGTCTGTACCGGAAGTGTACTTCACTTGGAACTTTTTTCGAATTTTGCTGATAAATCCAGAATGATCAACAGTAGGATGTTGAAATTCAGTATTTGAACTTGATGTTGTACCAGAATGGTTATCTGGTATTCTTGTAAAAATCGGCTCAGCCGGAAGTGCACTTTATATGACAGATTTTTCGAATTTTCTTCATAAATTCAGAACAATCGGTCGTAGAATATTGAAATTTTGTATTAGGCACTTCTATATCATCTAGTTGTATATCTTGCATTATGATTGCGATCGACTGAACTGGAAGTGCAGTGTACTCGAAACATTTCTTGAATTTTCCGCATAAATCCAAAGCGATTGAACATAGAATATCAGAATTCAGTATTTATCCAAAAATTTCTAAGAATCTGTCAAGTAAAATGCGCTTCTAGCATAGTTGGTTGCTATGGAAACAGTAGGTCATCATTCTCATGCTACAACATTCCTAAATGCCGATTTCCAAGATTCAACGGCTCACAGCTCTGAATTTATAGGCAATATCAAAGAATAAATTCCAACAGAAGTGCGCTTCCGGTTATTATTATTGTTATGAAAATAGTAGGCAATCATTCAGATACTACAGCAGACTGAAATATCAAATTTCAATATTCTACAGATGATCGTTCTGAGTTTATGCGAAAAATGCCAGAAGATTGTCAAGTATAGTTCACTGCCGGCTCAGTCGATCTCAATGAAAATAGGATATGAGCATCTAGAAGACGGTACTATCGTCTTAAATACTGAATTCTAATATTCTATGCTCAATCGCTTTGGATTCAATTTCAATGTTCTACGACCGATTGTTTTGAATTTATGAAGAAAATTCGAAAAATCTGTCATATAAAGTGCACTTCCGGCTGAGCCGATTTTTACAAGAATAGCAGATAACCATTCTGATACAACATCAAATTCAAATACTGAATTTCAATATCCTACGATTGATCATTCTGAATTTATCAGAAAAATTCGAAAAAAGTTCCAAGTGAAGTACACTTCCGGTACAGACGATTGAAACCATAATGCGAGGTGCATAAATAGACCCTATACCAGTTTTAAATACAAAATTTCAACATTATTCGTTCAACCAGTTTTGAGATCTGCGAGTTACGCACGCACGCACGCACAACCGAACATACGTACCGACATCAAGCCAAAAATAGTCAAAATGGATTCAGGGATGCTCAGAACGGATATTTCCATCAAAATCGCGATGGGTGAATTTTGTCGGTTTCACAATACTTCCTTGTACTAAGTACAAGTAAGTAACAAAAAGTCAATTTTCAATATTAAATTAATCATAGCCTTGTCAGGAATTTCTTAGTCAACCCATACGCGATGTGTTCCGTAGTACACTAAATTTCATAGAAATTTTTTTTACCGCTGTAACAGATGGGTGAAAGTCGTTCCTAATTCGAATCTTAGACTAATATATGTTTTAAGGAATAATGAATCGAAAAACATTCTGTTTCAAATTTTTTTCCTCGCCTTCGGGCGCTATGACACGTTTATTTCATTTATCATGAAATAATAGTCAATGAACTCTATTTAAAAATCAGAGCATATAATTTACCCATTCTGTAGCCTGCTATCGGGGGCCGCTTTGTCCTAAAGGGCCTGCTCAGTCGGAAAACGTGTTTGAAAATGTTTTCACTCATGTGTGAACACGCGCTCGTTCCTGGACGAGTAGTTCGTGTATTCGCCACTGCGCTGACAGCGCCAGTGTAGTGAATAATGTTACTCCAAGAGATAGGCGATGACATGCAACGCTACTTGAACTAATAAAGCTAAGATATCACGCTGAAATAGTTATTTTCATAGCTGGATTTGTTTACTTGAGATTAAGTGATAGGTTTGCAAAAATAGTTTCAATCAAACTTTTCTGCTTTATTAATTTAGTCAAATGAATAAGTAGGAAAATTTGAGAAATGACTGATGTTTCAAGAGGAATTCTAATTAATAACAACCATGCTTGTATTGTCAAAGCAATCGGGCTTCTATTCACTAAAAACACTTCATGATGATAAAACAGATTATTATCCTCCCAAGCTGTTTTCCTAATTTATCTTCCCGCTGTTCCCAAATTATAAGTGTATTTACAGTTCGGTTCCATTCATTTCGGAGGTAGTTACAATTCTCACCCTCAAAGATAAACACTGCTCCATTGTAGACAGAGATAACCTCCATATCAGACTAAGAATCGTGACTTGCGGTCAAGTTTGAAGATCATCCAGGATTATTTGTCTTGCAGGATCAAGTGAGGATGGAGAAAGGAGATAAGAGTTGAGATCTACTCTAGAATAAAAGGAGTAATTGAAAAAGATAGTTTCTTATTTGCTTTTTTTTGAAGAACTGAAGAGTTTTGATTCTGATTTTGTTCTTTCATAATGTTCATACATAATTGTATGATATATTCTAGTTTGATTTGAAAACTCAATTTATTGTTTGGGACTAGCAGATCGAGCTACAAGCTGAAAGGAACAATTTATCATTGTTAACAAAAAACAATCAAGAATGTCTATAACCTTTAACAAAGAAGTGTCAAGTCATCGATTACGTCTAGCAGGCAATGGAGATTTCTGTGCACAGTTTGGTTGTCACTGTCCTAAACAAATGAATCCGAGCTGGAAACAGAACGTTTCCCTGGCGACGACGAGTCGACGCTACAACCTCATCGAGTTAATTACAAACTGAAATGTTATACACATTCGAACAAGTTGGTGACTCTCTTATGGCTGGTGATGAGAATTCTAGCTGATAAAGACAACGAGGAAGCCCTAGGTTACAGTTTTCAGGACTTTGGGATCGTCATCGCGAAATCAACACGCTTCAAATTTAATATTTGCTTTGCCAGGATTAAGCTGGATTTACTCATTTTAACTTTGGTTCAATTTCGGATGAGGTAATAGAAGTTATCTGATGGAAATATGTTTTTTCAAATATTCATTTGCTACCGAATCTTCAGACATGAACATGGGGTGGTGCACTAATGATAGATTATGCGAACTATTTTATATTTGAACATTTATCAAAATTATTATTTTTTTAGTTCAGTTAGACTCATTTGTAAATTTTTGTAAGAATCGATGTAGATTCTAATATGTATGAGAAAATCAGCGAAATATTCCAGATCTTCACCAATAGTTTCATATTTTTTGAACCCTTGGAACTCTTTTTCACAAAAGTCACTTCTCGACTAGACTAATATGTATGAATACATGTACAATGTTTTCAAAAAGGGTTGCTAAAATTTAATCTAATTTTCCGCGAAGGGTCCCCAATCATACATCATTCTGTTTGAATAATCTCTCGTTGATCAAGTACATGATCTGGTGTTATTTTTCACAATTTTACCCTTTTTTGTGCGTATAATCCGCAAATCCCTCATATCGATACCTCGAGCATGGAACACAGGATACTGGATAATATAACATGGCGTAACATCACGTGTTGCATCACAGCCAGTAACACCATAATTAAGTTATATGTTTACAATGTGATCTCCGGTCTGACCCTACAACTACCGGCATCCTTTATCCTGTTGTGTTATACATAACCTGCCGACTGATGTGGCAGGAGTACCTCCTGCTGTCATTTGGGCTTGTTCGTGAAGTATTTCAACCAAGCCCAATAATTCAATATGATTTGTTTCAATTCACATGACTTTCGGATCAATGTTTTTTGGAAAGTTATAGAAATATAGTTGAACATTCTTGTCAATTTTTCCAAAAAGAAGTAGTTTTTAATTTGCTTAAATATGATGAGGACCTTATTAGGTTAGTCACATAGCTTATGTTATGTTATATTATGTCTATATTGTATCATTTTGTTGAGGCCTTTTGAAACATATGTTATGCCATGTTCAAAATGTCATTTGACATAACACATCAGTTGATTTTGACTCAATTTTCGGGCGTTGTGTTATTTTGCATTATATACATGTTGTGATAAAATGTAATACAAGAGAGCGTTTATAAAATTCAATATAATAATATCGTTATCGAAAATATATAGTTCTAAAATCCTGTATATGATGGTTTCACTTTGTATCAGTTAACATAACAAACATAGCACAGACATGACATAACATAAGCTATGTAGTAGAAAGTAGAAATCTGTTTGCGGGTGAAGCCCGCTTGTTAGTTTTGATGCGAAGCACCGCCGGTTGAAAACAAAACCACTGTTTTAGTGCCACTGAAAAAGCTTCATTTTACCAGTGAGCTTAGAGTATAGCTACCTGAGACTTCGTGGAGGAATTCAGATACGTCTATAATCCCTTGGGAGAGATGTTGCGGATAGAATTATAGTTACCTGAGGATTCGTGGAGGAATCAATCCAAGTTTATTCTTGGGATAACCTTATGAAGAAGTCATTTAGTCATTTGTTATTTATCTGGCAGGCCCACTCAGAATCAACCGAGGTTCTTTTCAGAATAATCTTATGAAAAAGCTACTTGTTCTTCATTTGATCATTCCACTCAAAATTGGCTAAGGTTAACCTCAATCTACGGTAAAGTTATTTGTTCTTTATATGGTTGACCTATTCAGGAATAACTGTGATCTTTTTCAGTATTATAACTTTATCTGCTGATCCTATTCAGGACCAGCTAAAATGGCTCTTGAATAAAAATCAAAAACGGATATTTCCAAGGATTTATCTGATGAATTTTACGTTTGAATTCAGAAACTAATTTCGTGGACTATTTTATATCGTTTTTCAACCTTCTAAATTTTATGAATGTAGCTGAAGCACTCCAGAAATAGGAATGAATTGTTTATAAAACTAGGATCACAGTATCTAAGATAATAAAAGTTTTATATATTTGCTTTGACCATCCATGGCACTTATTGAACACAATTATTTTTTACGTTGCTAAAACTATTAGGAACTATAATTTTATCTCGCTGAAGTATTCAGAAGCTTGAGCTTTTATTAAGTGCATGATGAAAGAACAATTGAAACAGTAGTTATTATGTATACATACAGTTGGAAACAAAAAGTTTTTCTATTAAAGAAACTATGTGGAAATCTTTGTTTTAAACATTAATCTAAATTTCTAAAATTCTTTTCGATATTTCATGTTTCCGTTGGAACAAAATACTGTTTGTACATAATTTTTACGAGACATCGAAGTTTTCATGGAATAATAATCCCTAGGGACAAAAATTAACAAGTATATAGCTCTTTATAAAGCAAACAATTAATTGCTGATAATGCTTAATGCGATAATTTTAATTTATTAAGAGATTTGATAGACCTGTTATTGTTATATTTTCTCAGAAAGATATCTGTATTTTGATAACTGCATGATTCAATTCGTCACTTACTTAACAGTGAAGCAAACCCTTTCAAATTCACAATAAAGTTGAGGTTCAAACGATCAGTTCAAAAAAATATATGTTTAGAACCAAGGGCTTAGAACATATATTTTTGAATTTTATACTGTGATGGGACCTCTACAAATATGGAAAAGAATTATAAAGAACAAAAAAGGTATTCAGACGATTTTTTATTGCTGTTTTTATTTGCATTTATTTGAGGCTTGAGGTTTCAAATTGAAACCAGAATTTAGTTTTTTGGACACTAAGATAATACGTATTATTTTCTGTTTCAGAGGCTGTGCAAGAACGAATCATCCAGCCATCATCTGGAGTCGTTATCCATTCTCAAGTGCTAGATTCTCACAATCAAAATACAATGTAAGTTTGAATCTATATTACAATACTATGTTCGATAATTTATTGCACAATTAAGGATGTATGAGCAAGGGCGTGGGGAAATAGTGAATTCTGATGGGTAGGGCTACGCTAGAACGTTTGCGGGGTGAAGTGGAGAAATTATTCACATGATGTGTATTAACTTGGCAATGCAGCAAAGAGTCACGTGCTCGCCACCTTGCTATAGCAGAGCAACGTTGCCGTTTCACTTCATTGCGAGTAAAAATTTATTCAATCAAGTAATTTGAATTTCATTTCAATTTTTCTTTTCAGGATGAACGTATACATACCGTTTTCAAAATATTGACGGGATACTGCAATATTCATCTTTCTTATGTAAAGTTTTTTTTATTCTACGCAAACTTGAACATACTAATATCTATTTATTTATGAGCTCAATCATCTATTTCTCCATAAGAGCAATGTATTTTGTGTCAATATTCAACAATTTATTACTTCAAAATATGAACGCAGACCTACCCTGAAATTTTAACAGTAAATTCTTTGGATAGAAAACTGATGAAAAATAAATTTTGAGACTTGAAATCAAAAATTGTTGTCACGCTCATACATCCTTAAGGTAATTAGGAAACTAGTTTTAGCTTGAATGCTCCTATTTTGACATTAATCTCATTTTCAGAACCTGTTCTATATATCCTTGATCCTCTAGTTATCTTGGTCATAGACACCCTGTGTGAGTGTAAAATAATTCCTAACAAGGTCAGGATCCTCTTTGTCCTGCATTACCCGATTTATACTGACATCCTACGATATTATGCTCGTTATATCATGATGTCATTGTTTGGGCTTCGGGTTTCGGGTTTCAAGTTTAAATAACGAGATTGTTACATGAATTTAACAGAGATTTTCATGAATTCACTAATTTTAATAACCAGCTATATCAATTTTTATACTTATTATTTTGATGAGCAACGAAAAACTTGATTGCTTCAATAATATGGGCATTCGAGTACATTCGACATAAAAATAGAGAAGCATAATCTTGGTGAATTCACCTAACTTGTGCGTAATATACAGGGTGATAACATACTTCCGGAAAAAAAATTGATTGTTGATCATAATAATTTCAAATATCTGTGCATTGTAATTAGATCTAAGATGAAGAAAACAACTTTTCAGAACTTATTTTTAATGAATATGTTTTATTGATATAAATCAGTAATTCCCGAAGTGGTCCAAGTGGACCCCCTGAAGTCCACAGGAGACTCGACGGAGCTCTACTTTGGCGGGAAAAAAAGGAGTTTACAAATTGAAAGTGGGGGTCCACAAAATGGAATTTGGGTTCTATCGAAACCAGTAAAATTTAGAAAGTGGTCTACGAGAAAAAATTGTTTGGGAGCTTCTGATATAAATAATTAGAAACACAACGTTTTAACAGCAAACTGCTGCCTATTTCAAGCAAATTAAAAATGTATAATAATGTGTTTTTAATTATTTCTATACAGAACTTATTCCCAATAAAACATATTCATTCAATTTAAGATATTTGTAATAATAACTGAACACATACCTTTGGAGGCATTGGGTGATTCTCGCGAATAAACGATGAGGAAATAGTTCTGCATACAATAGTTGTGAATTTTGTCTTGCTTCTCCATAAACTAATAGAATATCCTCAAAGTCATTATCACTGTATGCACTCATTTCTAATAAACACTGCACTTCACTGAACAACCAAAGCCATAAACCAGCAAAGAACTAAAACTAACTAAATTCTCGACAAAAGCATGCTACATCGAAGCAGGTTAAATTGAATTATTAATTACACAACATCAAACATTTATCAGTCGTTGCGTAAACTATCATTTGTATTATTGAAGATTTGGATAAAATTATTAAGAATAGCTATAAACCAGTGTTAGCAAAAATGTTCGCTTTGAATAAGATGCAAAATATTTGACGAATTGAGAAAAAATTCTTATTAGGCCGTGATCAATACGTTAAAGTATAAAACCCATTTTATTTCCCTAAAGTATGATCCTGTTCGCATAAATTTTCAGTCATAAGTTTGATTTCTAATGTAGACTATCAAAGTCAATGGAGGGCCTAGATTATCCAATTTCAGGATTAGCTCTTGAAGGAGATTTTTGGAGTTTGAAGCAAATGGAGGTAGCAGATGGATAAATTTTAATTTTCTATTCAGATATTCGTTCTTTCCTTATCTCATTATTCTGGATAAGAGGTGTTTGAATAGTGCTGGTACTGAGCCAATAGGAGGTTTGGGACTCAACAAACGTGATTTCAGGTGTATGCGTGTATGTGTGTATTCGTCATTAATGTCGATCTCTGTTCTGTCTGTTTGACGCTACTTCCGCTTCTTTAGGCCTGTTGATGGAAACTTTGAGATTTGTGTTAATTGTGTATTGTTTGAGCTAAGTCGAAATATTCATGATGTCTATCCACCCATGTTTTATCTTACATGTAGCGAAGATATCGTATGACAATGAATAGTCGCTACATCACCGTCTCTCATTTTATTAAATCTTAGCTTTTAATTACGTTGCCTCGGTATTAACGCTTTTAGGAGAACTTATACAATAGCTTAGAACCTGAGTCGTCTTACGAAATCACTAATGGTGTAAACTAGTGTAATTAGAAATATCCAAGCTTTGTTGGCTGTTGCTTGGATTTTCTTTTGTACTGTGAGACTTCAAAGACAGGAAGGGAATAAATAAATGGCTTTTTAATCTGTTTTCAAGTTTTAATCAAGTAATTTTAACATCGTGTCTCATATTTTAGCGCTGGGACGAGCTTTATCATATGTAAACTAACTCTATAAGAAATTGTTCCAAAAGTTTTTCACTTCATAATTTTTCTTGTATGCACATGATTAAAAATTCAATGCAAAATAATGAGGATACCATACTCTAGGAGTTTAAATTGCACCTAAAGGTACGGTCACATAGCTTATGTTATGTTATGTCTGTGTTATGTCATTATGTTGAGTCCTATTAAAACTTATGAAACATGTCACATAGGTTATGTCATGTTCGTAATGTCATTTGACATAACACAACAGTTGATTTCAACTCAACTTTCGGACGCTGTGTTATGTCTGCGCCGGCGCAGTTGACGGTTATCATTTTTTGACATTTCATATAACCTCAAAAGATGAAGGAAAATTCATTAATTACATTAGTAGAAAGTAATACTAGATCTTATAAATTATTATAACAATTATAAGAATTATAAACATGTTGTGAGAGAGAAAATACATGAGAGCTTTTATAAAATTATAAATAATCTCGTTATTGAAAATATGTAGTTCTAAAATCCTACACATGATGGCTTCAAGTCTTTGTGTCTGTTGACATAACACAACACACAAACATAACACAGACATAACATGACATAAGCTATGTGACCTTAGCTTAACTCAATCTAATTCCTGAATTTGATTAACTAGTTGAGGAATATTTAGTAAAGTATGTTCCAAATCAAACTGCAAGATATAGTAGGTATATACAGACTATATCATTTTTATAAGCACTGGGGAAATGACTTGAATTTTCTTCTATAATTAATTAGTTGTCTTGAGTGACCTCTTTCTTTAAATGAGAACTTTTCTCTTCAGAATATCTTTACACTGTCATATAAACCTGTAAAAATACGACAGCTATGCAGCTAGTAAGTCCATAATCTTATACGTGGCTTAGGTAATCCTATCTTAGTTACACCAGGTGCACTAACTTCGTACTCTTTCACATGTTTTATGTCTTCCTTCATTTCCCATTCTCTCCGCTTTTCTTAGATTTTCTTTCTGCAACATTCGCTGGTCCCGTCGTTTGCTCGTTTGTTTCTGGGACGCGTTCGTATTTTGACACGTATCCGTTATAAATTTCACCTGTTTTGCATTCCTTGTAAATTTATATATTTTTAGTTTTTCTCTTGTATGAGAGGAACAGACAAATAATGTAGAATAATATGAGCAGCATCAATATTTTATCAAATAGCATTGCGATAAATGCAAGAAGACCTGTATTACGACAAATGAGTAATTCTGGAGTTTTGTAGTCACCTCCTTTTTTTGCAGTTTTCATCGATTAAACATCAGAAGCTATTGATTCTACTATGTTATAAATTATTATGTTTTTGGAAGTCAAATGTGATTTTTCACCATTGTTTCATTATATAGGGACTCACATTTCCACGAACAAACTATATGAATTGTAAAATTCCTTCCTATAACTTGAAGTATTGAACTTGTAATCTGATCCAGTGAAAAATCGCACAGACCTCCATTGTGCCATCTGTTCATCAATAAATATCAAATAAAAACAGTTAATTTGTTTCTGGAATCCTTCCAGATAGCAGAATCCATTGAAAGCAAAGTCCAATGTAAGCTGACCGAAGCCAAATCCAGCATCAGTGGTTTGCTTTGTAAGGTTAGCCATTTGGAGGACAAACTTCACAGTTGCCAGCGCTTTATCTTTATCACCAACAGTTGTGTATTGTCCTTTAGCCTCATCCCACACCTCAATAGAGCGAGGGTGATTCTGCTGTTCGATGTTGCGGCTAGAGCCATTGAGATACACTTATTGGAAATGGAACCATCCAGGGATTAGAGTCTAAACAATGCGTGGATATATTTGTCGCGCAAACTTAGTATTTTGTTAATCGGAATTATATTTCAAAAGTTTGCTGTGGCCATCACAGTACTGTTCCAATCATTAATTATAAGACAAGTTTCATTGCTGTTCCATTTTAATAAAAAACCAATATAAAATTTCAGACAAAAATTTGTACGCGGTCTCAAGTCATCGTGCTTACAGACAGACTGACAGACCGACAGACAGACAGACAGACAGACAGACAGACAGACTGACTGACAGACAGACAGACTGACTGAAAGACCGACAGACAGATAGACAGACCGACAAACAGACCGACCGGCAGACAGACCGACCGGTAGACAGACCGACAGACTAACTTTTCTTGAAATTTTGTTTTTTTGGTTCAGTAGTGTCTAAAACGTGAAGATTTATCAAAATCTCAAACTGTCAAAAAATCACGATTACAATACTCCCCCTATTATATAGATCGGGGGGATAAAAATACATTTCGAGACTGAATTCTCTTATTTCCAATACTCACATTCACTAATTCAGTCAGCTTCAACCATTTTACCCAATATTAATCCCTACCCATGTTCGTTTCGTAACGTCATCTATGTGAACCCTTCCTTTTTTTTCCATTGATCAAGAGACAAATTATTATAGTTCATGGTCTTTCAATTAAAGTTTCTATTATTCAACTTTTTCTATTTTTAGGGCAATATTGGCTGGATTACTTTTTCCAGCTGATTTAAATTATCGAAACAATGTCAATATGAATATTTAATGATTTATTTTTACGAAAATTATTGAAAATATGAGAAATTCACCCATGTTTTCTATTAGAGCCGTACCAGATTCCTGCCTGTATCTGCGAGGATAAGTTTTCAACATAGGAGCTATTTCCAATCGGAAAATTCAGGATGTTTGCTGTTACCGGCAATACCGGTTTCCCCTTTCATCCATCCGTTCAGTTCACCATTCGGGTAAGTGCTACAGAATTATGAGATTAGATTGCCGCATGCCAATTGACCCAATCACACGCCTAACCTCCCTATAAATTCAGATTCACATCCTTTATAATTAACTGCCTACTTCCTTTTCAAGTAGATTGGCTTCTGCAGTCTATTTTTAACAGTGCTCAAATATGCGCAAGCACTGGAGAAAAGGGCAATGTTGAAGATTATTTAAAATGTTGTTATCCTTACAATCAATTCTGTTCTCATAACTAGTGGTGGGAACCGGTATCGGTACTATTCGATACCGGTTTTTGTAAGAACCGGGTACCCGGTTATTTGAATATGCAACTAACCGGTTCTCGGTTCCGAGTCCGGTTCCGATTCCAGAACCGGTCTTCGATTCCGATTCCAGAATCGGTTTTCGATTCCGATTCCTTCGATTCCGATTCCTTCGATTCCGATTCCTTCGATTCCAGAATCGGTTTTCAGCTCCAATTCCAGAATCGGTTTCCGATTCTGTTTTCGATTCCCAGTTCACTTCGACTCGATCCCAGAACCGAGAAGAGAAATTCCGATTTTAGACAGTTATTTTCAGTATCCATTGAAAAATAATGTGTTCTGTACCTAACCGATGCACTGTTTCGAATTAGTAGATTCGAAACGAACCGAAAAAAGGCATTTTTTCTTTTTTTTTCACATATAATTAATTTGCGTCACCTATACTGGTTTTATGTTATGAAGACTAATTTTAGCCTTTCGAATCAGTCATTGAACATATGAACTATCAGTATTCAGTATGTGTGAAATATTTCAACATCTTAAACAAAAATATATAGTGTATAATGTAGTTATTTAATTTTATAATCGACGACAAAGTGTGATGAAAATTTAGAGATATTATGACAATAATAATTGAGTGTATTGACAAAATCAGGTAGTTTTAGTATCAAAGACTACCCATGATGCCGCTTGCTATTTCTAGTTTTGGGTAAGAATAATTTTATGGCCGGATTATGAGCAGATGGCATACTACCATTTTTAGCCGTTTTCAGTTCATTTCAATGTAATTGTTTTGCTCAATAAACTAATAGAAAGATAGGATCTCTTAGAAAATAGTAATATTTGATATTCGGGATAATTTGCAATCCTCTTTGATGTTCAGAACTTTACGTTCATTCATGTTTCAAAGTCTGCAGTGTCACCGATAGGAGTAAAGTAGAAATAAGTAAATGTAGTTATGTGTGGCAACTATAATGTACAAAATATAATTCTTAAAAATTCTAAATGTTCTGTTTGTTCTGGGACGAGTCAGTATAATAAAATAAAACGCTCAACTAAAAGCCCAGAAGGTATTTGTAACTTAAACGCAGTAGAGAAATGATATTTGCCAAGAAAGGTTTTCGGTATTAAGAACCAGAATCGAGATTCGAATCGGAACCCAGATTCGGACCGGAATCGAGATTCGGATCAAAATCGAGATTCGAACCGAAATAGAGACTCGAACCGGAATCGAGATTCGGACCGGAATCGAGATTCGAACCGGAATCGAGATTCGAACCGGAATCGAGATTCGGACCGGAATCGAGATTCGAATCGGAATCGAATTTGGACTCGATAACCGGGTACCCGGGTACCCGGTTAGTTTTGGAACCGTGGAACCGGTTCCATTTTATTCCGGTTTTTAACAGCACTACATAACCAATACGTATACTTCCAAATTAAGTCCAGTTCAAAAATTTTCGGTGAGAGTAAAAATGTTCATGAGCTTACATTAAATAGTTTCTGAAGATTTACCTACGAATGAAATTATTATGAGAATCAACAGAGTTTCATTATGATAGTTAAGCTGGATTTTTGCATGAAGCGTCCTTTTGTGGTTCTAAACAACACCCTAAATATCCCCACCGATGCATGCGCCGCTAAAAATTTTACGCGCGGTTGTAGGTCAAGATAAATTGTTCTTCGCAAGAATCTCGCTAACGGTAATACTTATCGAAAAAATAGCGGTAATAAGATTTGTAGCTCAGAAAATTCCCTACAAAAAACATAGAATACTTTTTATCATAAGACTAACAGTTTTTGATTCAAATAAGTCTGTCATTTATTACTTACTTGTTCAAAGTTCAAGGAAGTATTGTGGAACCGACAAAATTCACCTCTCGAGATTTTGATGGATATATTCGTTTTGAGCATCCCTGAATCCATTTTGACTATTTTTGGCTTGATGTCGGTATGTATGTTCCTACGTGCGTTCGTCGCTGCGTGCGTAACTCGCAAATCTGAGAACTGGTTGAACGTATGATGTTGAAATTTTGTATTTAAGACTGGTATAGGGTCTAGTTGTGCACCTCGCTTTATAGTTCCAAGCGTCTGTACTGGAAGTGCACTTTACTAAAAACTACTTTCCAATTTTTCTAATAAATCCAGAATGATCAACCGTAGGAGGTTGAAATTCAGTATTTGAACTTGATGTTGTATCAGAATGGTTATCTGCTATTTTTGTAAGAATCGGCTAAGCCAGAAGTGCACTCTACTTAAAATATTTTTGAATTTTTTGCATGAATATAGAATGATTCGCCATAGCATATTGAAATTTTGTATAAAGAACTTCTACAACATCTTATGCTTCATCTTGCATTAAGATTGCGATCGGCCAAGCCGGTAGTGCACTTTACTTGAAGCTTTTTTTTAATTTTCCGCATAAATTCAGAAGGATCAGCCATAGGATACTGGAATTCAGCATTTGAAATTGCTGTAGCATCTAAATGGTCATCTTCTATTTTTGTAACAATCGACTGAGCCGGATGTGCACTTTATATGACAGACTTTTTGAATTTTCCGCATAAAATCTAAACAATCAGTCGTAGAATATTTAAATTTTGTATTAGGCACTTTTATAATATCTGGTTGAACACCTTGCATTATGATTGCTATCGACTATAAGCCGGAAGAGCACTTTATTCGAAACTTTTTTTTAATTTTCCGCATAAATCCAAAATGATTGAACGTAGATTGTTAGAATTCAGTATTTAGGACGATTATACCGTCTAGATGCTCATATCCTATTTTTATTAAGATCCTCGGAAGTGCACTTCACTTGACAGTCTTTTGGAATTTTTCGCATAAATTCGAAACGATCAGGTGTAGAATATTGAAATTTGGTATTTCAGTCTGCTGTAGCATCTGAATGATTGCCTACTATTCTCATAATAATAGACTAGAACCGGAAGTGCACTTCAGTAGGAATTCATTTTTTAATTTTGCACATAAAATCAGATCTGTTGGTAGTCGTAGAATTTTGGAAATCAGTATTTAGGAATGTTGTACTATAAGAATAATGGCCTACTGTTTCCATAGCAACTGACTTGGCTGAAAGCGCATTTTACTTGACAGATTCTTAGAATCTCTTGGGTAAATCCTAAACGATTAACTGTGGAACGATGAGATTTTGTGTTTGATTATATATATCCAATGATATATTTTAGGGGTTGACAGCCTTTTTCAGTCGGTGGGCCATTTCCAAAACAATGTTTTTCATGCGGACCGCACATTCAAATGTAACTTGAATAGTGTTTCTATCATATACGAGTTTAAATATTATTGAAAATAAATATTGGTGCTTCGGCGGGCCACGCAAAAAGTTGCAAAGGGCCGCAGGCTGCCGACCCCTGATATATATGATCAAACACAGAATCACATCGTATTATATATATATCCAATGATGTACAAGTAAATCACGTGATGTTCACGTCAGATTTTTTTTTCCATACAAGATGCGTTTCTTTTCAAGTGGTGTCCCCACGTTCATTTGTGATTGAAAAAAAATTCCTTTAAAAAGGTTTATTTTTTGTTTTCAATTTTCAATATTACATATACTATCAGAAGAGTTATCATTGTTCTTCTTTCATTTCAATTACAATGTCCAACTATTTATCATATTATTCCGTCTCCTGTATTTCCATGGTTTCAGTCAAGAAGCACGATGGATCTACATCTTCAGTAGGCTCGTCATTATTAACGTCATTAAACGCATTGGGCGATACATTTAAACAATCCTGACCGTGACAATTACCGCAAACTGGAGAGCAGTATAACCCAACTTTTCTGCAACCCCAGTTCAAAGTACATCTCTTAGTGCAATTACAAAAAATAAGGTGATTTCAACATGCAATGTCCATCTCCAGTCTAGAGGGTCAAGCTCATCACCAAGTCATAATTGCACTTGGTAGTAAACACGATATAAATGTTGCCGAGTAGCACTAGATGTTGGCAGAAGAGGAGATAGTTCTACAGGTTTTTTAAGTTGTTGATTTCGCAAACGTTGAATATCTGTGATTATCAATGCAGTACGTTACAATTTTAGAATCGAATTTTCTCAAGAACCATTAGTCTTACGAAAAAAATTACTGACATGTTTTTTGTAGGCAATATCCTATGCTACAAGTTTAATAATCACAATTTTTTTGATAAAAGTTACTGATAGCAAGATTTGTGCGGAAAACCGTTTATCATGATTTTTAGCGACGCATGCATCGGCGAAGATATTTGGGATATTGTTTAGAACCACAAAAAAAAGCTTTACACGAAAATTCAGCTTTCTCTTATTTTTTTCCACTATGCAGTGTCTTTATTTTCCATATTATAAGTAATTGACAAAAAAAAACACTAAAATCAGTTAAAATTTGTGGCCTGTAGCGTATCCTCAAACGGATAGATCAACAGACAGAGACGCATGTCAATTTTCGAAAGTAAATATTTTTTATTAATTAAGAATAGTATCATTTTTTAAGAAAAGATCTCTTACCAAAAAGCTGCATGGAGAGTTCATTACTTAAATGATTACTCAAATTATAATTACTACTATCATTAGAACTCGAGGCTAGCGCGTTAGTCGATAATAGAACATACACCAGCATGCGGGGTGTGCGATTTATTTTCAACATGAACGCTGCAGTTTGTATAAAAATTACAGCCCAAATATTCTAAGACTTAAGTTCTGGTTTGCGAATATGTACTGTCATCCAAATATGGATAAGTTAATTTCTGTGAGGTTAAGGGCTTTGAGTTTTATTTTTGCCAAAATATTATGCGCTGTCTCTCATGCTTTTATTTATTCAATTTTTCATTTTCATTTTTATTCAAATAGCATGAAAGTATTAAAACCGTTCCTGGATACATTTCTTTGCACACCCTGAACAGCAATAAAAATATAAAAAAATCAAGTTAAAAAATTAGTAGATCGTATTTTCAGAACATTTTGACTTTTATCGGAGATTTCTGCAGATGGGTTGATCAGTTCAATATGCTCCCACATATTTATAATCTGCAGATCTTCTTTCCTCATCCTCAAGATCATAAAAATTATCAATCCAGTCAATAAGTTTCTTGTAGCGTCATTCCTAAATGAATAATTCTTTCCTTGTCATGTCGTCAATCCAAACCCGCGTCCTGTCGCAAAGCCTAGCCTTCAAGATTTTCATTTGAGATTTTTTTTTCATGTTTTAGGGGACAACAAACAATTCATCCAAATATACACGAGGGTTTGTTCACAAAGGTAATGAAAATATATGAAAACAATGCATTTTATGTCTGTGTATGAAGATGGATAGCACACTAGAGTATGTTGAATGATTGTTGAAGATTAATATAAATCAGGATGAATGAAGGAAGCACATTTATGATATAGTTGCTAGATTGTAGTGATCTATAACGTTTTATTCTATGATCTTAAGGTCTAAATGGCTGTCAGATTATAACAATAGTTCTTAATTGTTCCAATTATAAGTTTTCTGAGAATAATTATAAAGATGAATGAAACTTTCCTGTAACCCAATAAAATAACGCAGATGATTCAAAAATAATAATCCATTCAATTGGGATAATTTTAGTCTATAAATAATTATATTATTATTTTTGTTCATTCAAAAACAATTCCAGCAACTCGAATGGGGACTAGTCGTTGGAAATGTCAATTTCACGTCACATTCGGTCAGAAAGTTCTAGAAAATTTGGTTGCTAACGTCTCTTACCTAAGAATAAGAACTATATTCGTTGTTATCAGAATCGTTCATTTCGTCTGTCATCTTCAGTTTATAAAGTAATTCTTGTAAGTATTATCAGTAATTATTGAACTTGAATATTATTGAACGTGTATAATGGATGCATAAATTTTTATGGGTATTAATATTTTATAGCCAATTAAAATGGGTTGTAAAATCAAGTTAGGATATAACCTTTTAATGGCATGTTTATTCAGAAAGAATTTAATCATTGCTTGGTATATACTAATAAATAATAACAGAGGTATTCAGTGATCCAGATTTAACGCTTTATTTCATTCACGAACTTAAAAGTAATCGTACATATTTTGGTATGTCAATTACAATAAAAGTCCTGTTTCTGAAAGAATCTTAGATTCACAAACTACCGTAGTTTACATCAATTTGAGACTGCTGATTTCAATTAGCACAGCTGTGAAAATAAGTAGGACTGTTGATTATAATAACAATATTTCCATTAAATTTTGGATACACTGATATCTTATTGATTCATTTCAAATCTAATTTCAAATTCATTTTGATCAGTTACATAATTCTTATCTTGATTACAGGTGGAAACAACTCCCATTATTCTGAAAGATATGATGAAACCTGAGGAACAACAAGCAGCTGCAGGAGCTTTAGAAACTCCAGCAAATCAAGAAGAAAAGAAAACAAGGAGATATTACACTTATAGACGACCTTTGATTGTCCCTAATTATATGGACATCATCAATAAAATCACTTTTATTAGGTTCGAATATTACACGTTCAATGATATTGTTGGAGGGAGGCACTTCCAGAATACATACCATAATATTACCGAGGAGATTGGTGATGTTTTCGATGCTGATCCTTCTTGGGCACTAGCCCATTGTGTTTCCCAAGATTTGGTCATGTCAAAGGGCATAGCCGTAGATTTCCAGTGAGTTTAATTTTGCTTCATTGGAGTATAGTGGAATAAATCCACTAAATTTTCAATCTCAATTAGGAAAATTTGTATAACAGGCTAATTATTTTTTTCAATCATTCTTACATTAGAAATGACCAAGAAAATGTATTTGTCAGTTCCGCAAGATTCTGCGTGAGTTTCAGTATTGAATTATCTGTTTGTGTGATCAGACGCTGACCATTTTGATTCTTTTTTGACTCATAATTGCTAAAAAACTGATTTTATTAGAAAAATGAATTGGCTGTATTGTTTTAGGCAAATTATCGTAGACAGATGTTGTTTTCTTTTGGTCGTAGACTTTTTCAATGCACTTTCAGGTGGATCTATTAGATTTTCTATTTGACTTGAAAAAATTTAAAAAATTCAGGTTTCCCCAAGATTTTAATACATTTTGGTTTCTTTTGTTTCTGTTACCCTATTTTTATATTAATAATCATAATATTCAAATGTAAATATTCATAGCCTGTAATGTTTCTCAGAAAAATCACGACCAATTATATATATTTTTGATTTTTAGAATTTACTCACGATTTTTTTAAATTTCATACAATACAAATTTGATGAAAAACTATCTGTCTTAAAATGAAATTCTGACTTCCGAACTGATAAAATAGATATATTTTTTGGTACATTCAAAATCAATTGAATAGGTGTACCTAAATATTCTTATAAAAAAAAAATGGCTCTAGGTATCAAATGTACCATTTCAAGCAAATCATACAAAGGAATGAACTGTGTGAATATAAAAACCAAAACAATATTAAATATGGAAGAAAACAATAATTGCAATTTAGAAACCAAAGAAGATGATATTATAGAGTAATATAGAAAGCGACGATGAAAAATCCATATCCAAGTTTTTCATATATGAAAAACTTGGATATGGATGACGAATTAGATGTAGACGAGAGTGACATATTGATTGAATTTTAATGATTGACGAAAGAAGAGGGCAATTCTAAGCGAAAAATAAATAGTGCTCAAGAAGAAAAATCAAAGGTACTTAATTTTCTGGATGATTAACTTTCACTTATTTGATTGTCATTTGTTAATTGAATGTTCTTCAAGTATCCAATTCAATGGGACTAATCCAAATAGAAAAAAACCTAAATATGGAGAAAATCTGTAGCATTTATGTAGATATCAAGATTGATTTTCTGTCATTATTTTATTTCCTGTATTCATTACATTATGTAAAATTTGAAAAATTATATGAGGACTTGAGAAAATTGAAAACATACGTAATCGAGCGCAGAATCATCTTGAGACAATGAGAGCTAGGAATATTCACATTTAAGTAATTAACAATTAGTAAAAAACAACAAAAGTATTTTTAAAAACTTTGAAAAACCTGAAAATTTATTTATTTTTTTGTTTGAGGTCAAGTAAAAAATCATATGACACCATCTAAAACTACATAAGAAAGCATGAAATTGAAAGTGTACAACATCATCTCAAAAATACAGCCAATACAATTTTTATGATAAAATTGATTTTTGAACAATTGTAGGTAATTAATCTCAAAATTTTGAGCATTTTCTCACAATTATCTACGGCAAATTTTTGTTTTCGTTTTGAATTTGACTTATTCTCTATAGAGTTATTAGAAAAAACAGAGAAACTCAAATATTCAACTTTTTTCTAGTAATTTCAAGGTTATAATTGCTGAGTTTTTCCACTTGCAACTAGTGACGTGCCGGATATCCGTATCCGTATCCGAAGAAAAAAGAAGATCTGTATCCGTATCCATGACTTTCTGGTGGATCCTCAACGGATCTTTTGCATTCAAGAATTTAATTATATATATATGCAATTTTAGCGAAGAAATACTATTAGCTTCAATTCAAATAACTTCTCATTTCCTGAAGTCACATATTTGGCACATTTATAATATTGCGAAGATCCAAAATTGTTATAGTGAAATTAAACCTTCAATCTTTTTGATACACTAATAGAAATAATTATCAAAAGTGCTTACATCATATAAAATAATTACTTTTTCCTACAGCCGTGCGTGAAGTGGGTACTTAACGCACCACAAAATATAGAATCTGAATGTCACTGTGCTTAATAATTATTGTCAAAATATGGAAGTTGAGTGCCGTTTTTTGTATGCAATACGAGTGTAAGCAAGCATTATGATAATCGGCCAATAATGAGCCAATACTTGGCCTCATGTCACAAAGATCAGAATTACAATCTTGTTGCATAAATTATTAACTCGAAAATTCAGAAGCAATGAAATGTCATAATTAAAATTAAGTAATGGTAAATTGTACTTCAAAAAGAGTAATTTGGCAGCTTTGTCCCTGAAAAGTCTGTTGCAATGTGAATCATAAATAATTCCTGTTGCACTGAAAAACTACTCGGTCCAAGGTCACACGTAAAGTTGACTAATAATCCATATTCGCGGATATACATTTTTAACGATCCGGCACGTCTCTACTTGCAACCAGTCGATAATGCTAGGCAATTACAATACAAAAAATTTGCTGTTTAATTCAAGTTGAGCCGAGATATTAAAAAAATATATTTTTTAATGGTCAGCTTTTGGTTACACAGACGAAGAATTCGATACTGGAAGTCGTACGGCATTTTCCGGGATCGGAAAGAAAATTAGCTTGCTATAAAAATTTTCCTTTTCGTGTTCAAAAATATGAGAGAAATCTGCGTGAAAAACAATTTGAACCCTGTTTCCAATTCTTCGGAAGTATATCATGTTTATTGATATCAGGATGGTCCACTCTTTGGGAGCCAATAAAGAAATTTATATGACTTCGACAATCATTCGGCGCCTGTACCTGCTATTTACATTTTGAAAATATATCAGTCATGCTTCCCACCCATTTCTAGATATAATTAACGTGACCATTCAATTTTTTTGTCAAAGCGAGAGTTCCCCTGCGGAATTATGTATAAAACAAATTTTTGGTGTTTTACAAGTTGCTTACTAGAGAAGGAATAATAATACCAACACAAAATAATCAAAACACTAATAATAAATGAATTGCATGAGTTGAAGTGACTTCTTTTTCCATTCTTGACTGAACAAATCAGTTTTAAAATATCAGGTCTGCGAATCACTACATAGTATAAAACAAAGTCGCTTTCTCTGTCCCTATATCACTATGTATGCTCAAATCTTTAAAACTACGCAACGGATTTTGATGCGGTTTTTTTCAATAGATAGAGTGATGAAAGAGGAAGGTTTATATGTATAATAACATCCATTAAATAGTGGAGAAATACTGTTATTTTTGAGGTTTCTAATGTGATGTCGTAAATAATTACATTTTTTCCGCTTACATTGCAAACGCAGGCTGAACCCTACAAGATTTATCACAACACACCCGCGAGGGTTCTTATTGTAGTATTATCAACGTGGCGCACGAGCCGTATTAGTTTGTTCAAGCATCGTTTATTCGATTGATTTGAAACTTACTACAGTTGTTGTTGGCTCTTTCGAGAAAGTTCTCAGTATTGTACCACCAGCATACCTCAAGTGGCACACGAGCCGTATTTGTCCGTTCACACATCGTTCATCCAATTGAGTTATAATTTTATATAGTGGTTGTTGAATGAAGGTTCTTACATAGTAACACTAACGGTATTTGTCCGATCGAGCATCGTTCAACCGTTTAAATTGAAACTTTCTATAGTTGCTGCTGGCGCTTGCGTGGGGACCGATTTTAAGAATTCTTCCACCTATAGAATCACATACCTATTGTCACTATAAACATAGGCTATAATTTACTCTCAAAAAAAAGAATTACCTACAAAAACTTCAATTCTAACCCAAGATGTGAAAAAATGACCAGTAAAATTCCTTGCATTACCTACGCTGCAATACAATCTTTTATTTACCGTAAATGATCAAATTAAATATTGATACATAGATCTACGCATTTATCAAGAAATTCTGACAGCTTAGGTTATGTTTTAATTGAGTTACTCAAGCAAGATATATGGTATTATTCTTAATAATTATCTTATACTATAAAACTATGCTTCAAAGATTCGTATAAAGGGTTGCTAGTGTACAAAATAAATGTAAATTAAATTATCGTTTGGTCTGTTTGCGAAAGCGGGACTTTTATGTCCTCACTGGGGACAGCGAGATGGATGGTCACGTTAGGTATAATACATATAGATCATGTTGTGTAATTTGGATTTTAGTGCAGGATACTTCAAGGGAAAAATTTTCGAGCTATGAAAATTGATTTCGATTTTTATTCCTTTCTGGGATCGAGCCCGGTTTTTAAAGAAGCGCTCAAATGCTCTCGGCCACCTATATTTTAGTTCAATTTCCAATAAAATAATATTGTTCAAAATTAGTCGATCATTTATTAAATCTTTTAATAACTTCTGTCGCAGGCGCCGTTTCAACAACTTGAAGTTTCTACGCGGGCAGAAGGCACGAGTTGGACAAGTTGCTGTCTTGTACCACACTAACAACGACGGAATTTCTCGCTTTATATTCTACATGGTAACCAAACATCAATTCTACCAAAAACCAACCTATTTCAACATCTATTGCTCATTGTACTATCTTCGACAAATTTGTGAAGAATTGGGTATTGATAATTTGGCTGTACCACAAATTGCCTGTGGTCTTGATCGAATGGATTTTCGTCGTATCAAACAGTTGATCCATTTGGCCTTCTTGGGTACATCCATCCAGATTCATATCTTCAAGTTGCCAATCAAGAGTCCAAAAGAAACACAAAGGGCCCCAAAATAACAAGTACTTTCCTTTAGAATCTTAGATATTTGTAGACAATGCGTTTTATAAACATTTTGAATTGTATGGACTGGGGGAAAATGTAATATTAGATAATCTAGTGGAAATTGTATCCAGTTGTATTTCACAACGAATCTCATACATAATACCAAAATTGTATTAAATTATGTATCAACAAGAATCTCATTTTTATTTGGTAATTTATAAGCTCTAAATGTACCTACATGTACGGGATGTTCCAATAAATATTCAATAATCTCAAATTCTAAACTCAAACTTCGAAGAGATTAGGCTGTTCATAAATAAATGCTTATGATGGAAATGTCTATTCCAGGGACTGCCTATAATATTTTATTTCTCAAATTGAATGAAAAATATTGAAAATCATTTGAATATAAAGTTGTACTGAGCTTAATTCTTTAAATAGATCCTATAATTTGGTGAAATTTCTAACGTGGTTCAAATGCTATAAGGTGCATTCCGAATAGAATACAGGTGAAGAGTAATTATACATTCTGTTTCTCTAAAACCACAGCTAAAAGCTTACAAATAGTATGGTCATGTATAATGGTGGGATAGTCAGAAAAAGGACATCCAGTAATCTCGAAATGTCCTGTAAAACACAAGTTTTATGGTATCAATTTTAAAATGAAACTGTCGATCCAAGGTCAGATTGGAAGTAGTATGAGTTGTAGTGAGAACTAAAAAATGGTGAAGTAATTCATTCCTTGGCCTACTACCCTACTGCTTCCTTTGTGCGAGAACTGGCCTTCAGTCACCAACCTAAATTAGACGAACTTTATCTAGATTATTAGAATCATTCATAGAGCTCATTCGCTATTTTTTCGAAATTATGATAGCACTTTCAGTGCTGGATCAAGTTGGGCAACCTGATGGTGGAAAGTCGGTGCCTAATGGATGACCCGCATTGAGTATCTTGCATTTAAAGTTTAAGTTATTACATTTATATTTTTTTCAGATTGCATCAGCAAGCTTTGTCATCAGCAAAGCCCCGGCGGAGGGAGCATTGTTCCCAACAGCCAACCAAATAGATAGCAACAGGAGGCTCTCAAAACCCCCGATAGCCTTACAGAGTAAGAAACAATACCATCAACATTAATTGAAAGTATTCCAGTTACTATACGTACCTTGAATAAAGACACCGGATGTCCTGAAAACCAATTGAAAAAACAATACTCACAAAAAATCTTTATTTTATCCAAAATATTTAATATTGTCTAAATAAATGAATCAATAATTTGTAAAATACGAGTATTTATTAAAAAACAGTGGTTTACATTTCAATTTGAGGTTATGACCAAAAGTTTAGAAAATATCAGATAATTTAGATACATCATTGAGCATTAATTCGCGCTTTTGTACGCCTTTTGCAGGCTTTTCTTGTTCTTCCTTCGTCTGCGTTTTGGTTTCAGTTTCCTTTCTGGTGTTTTGATGATTTTTTGAACATTCTTCAATTTGAACAACGGTTCTTCTGCCGGAGATTCGTCATCTACATTTTTTGGGATATCTTCTACTACGACTTGGGAACATTCGCTCGGAGAACCAGGTGAGTTTTTGGGAGGGGGAGGTGAAGGTATGTAATACCTAATTTTGACCGCATTCTGATACCTACAGAATTGAAACTTTCGTTTATACTGGTGCCGCAGAAGACACGCCAACATCATTGAATCGGATGACTCTCCTGTCCTACGCACGTCTGGTTTTGCAAGAGGCTGTTATAAAATTCCAAACAAATTAATAAATAAGAATATGAGAGAAGAGGCTTATATTACCGTATTATTAATCAAGCTCATCATATGAGGAATAAGTTGATCCATTTTGGAAAATTTGGACTAGTTAATAAATCCAACCTAAAAACGACCATTCGGGTGCCGACACAACGTATTAAATAAGACAAAATGTCTGAAGAGGTTCTCGCCTGTGTGTAGTCTCAGCAACCAATGAATATTGCCGTAATATAATTTCAGCATTATGTCACTTTCAACCAATCATACTAATTTCTCTTAAATTTTCTGGATCATTCTAATTCAAACAGCCAATGAGATACTTGGATAATAGTTTTTTGTGATGTACAGAATACATCGATGGACATTATTGGTTGGCATGTTTTAAATCTTATAAAATTGAAATATTGGTATTATTAGCTTCCTACTTCCACTATAAATTGATATAGATAGAACAGAAACTTTAATTTGCAGAATCAGAAAAAATCAAATTTATTATGAATGAGTTACTTTCTAACCAAAAAATACTTCCATCAACTATATGATTGACATTTTTCTTCTGCTTATTTCGCAGGTATCACAATATAATCATTGCAACATCCCCACAGCTTCGAAAAGGATGAACAATAAATTCAACAATCAGAAGAACTTTTCGCTGAATTTTTTATTGCCTCAGACAGAAATAACGTTAACAGTGAAAATGTATTCCATATTGTAGCATAGAGCTTTCTGTAATGCTGCAAATTATTTTTTCCTTACTTTATTGATGTTTATAGTTCAATACAAATATACTGGGCTTTGTAATTTGTAATGTACTATTTTCACTGAATTATAATTTATTCTATTGCGTACTTTTTACAAAAACTGAAAGTATCGTGGCCTCACCATTGGTAACCGCACCCCACAATTTAGGAAATATCAATTAATCGACCAACTTGCATTTGCATCGAAATCTATAAGCCGTTGGAAATAATATATTCCAATACAAGTGCGGAATGATCGATCCGCACGAATGACAGATATTATTTTTTCTACAGTCGTAGGTGTCCGCGGGAATATCTAACCAATATATTGATACCGTTTTCTGAGAAAGAATTTGCTCCGTTGACATTCGACTTTCTATCCAAGAGTCTTCATCAGATCAGCAATGATACATTAGGAACAAGGCAAGTATTTTGATGAAATTGAATAAAATATACTGAATTTGAACTAAAACAACCATTCAATCATTATTTAATTCCGAGAGAAATAAAATTATGTAGTTGATGGAAGTGATTTTTGATAGAAAGTAACTTTTTCATGATAAACTTGATTTTTCCCCAATTCTACAAAGTATAAGTCTGAGAGTCTAATACTTCAAATTTATGATCTATCCTAATCCTAATTTGTAGAAAAGCTGGAGAACTAATATAATGCCTGTATTACACGATTGAATTTCTCCCTCAATAAATTTATACAATAGTTTTATTTTGAGTTTATTGGATCGTGTAATACGAGACACTTCGTGAATTCAATCTTCATGAAGAAATTCATGAATTTATTAAATTAGAACGTGTTCTATTTGTCGAAAATTTTCTAGGTAATTTTAGGGTTTTTTCTCCACATTTTGTCGTTGCCAACTTTTGAATTTGACATTGTCCTCCAACCTTTTTTGCGGTTAGGTTTGTTTGATTCTAAAGAGATACTGTGAAAATTATAATTTCATTGTATTTCTAATTCTACAGAAACTTGCAAGAAACATAATACAAAAATCAACAACAGTAAAATGACAGCTGCTATTTAGGTTGGTATTATTGAATTCTTCACAATAAATTGATGAAAATCTTCATGTGTGTAAGAACGAACCAACATTTTTCTGCTTGACAATAAATTCACAAAAAAATTCAAGGACAACTTCATGAATAAATTGAATCGTGTAATACAGGCATAATATCAATATTTCACTTTTAGAACATTCAGAGCATGCCAACCAATAAGGTCCATCAATATATTTTGTATTTCACAAAAAACTATTAACCAGGTATCCCATTGGCTATTCCCATTAGAATGATCTGGAATATTTAGAAAAAGTTGGTATGATTGGTTGAAATTGACAGAACTCTCTCGAACAATTTCCCTGCAATTTGATTGGTTGATAAAACTATATAAAGGCCCTCTTCTGGCTGATTGTTTCATTTAGTTCGTAGTGCTATTTCAAGACGGTCGTTTTTAGGTTAGAATTTTTTTACTTGTCCAAATTCTCAAGAATGAGTTACTTTAATATCATTCCTTACATCATGAGCTTCCTGAAGGGATCGGTAATATGATAAGCACCTTCTCTCATTATCTTATTTATTAATTTCTTTGGAATTTTGTTACAGCCCCCTGAAGAGCCAGTTATTTGGCATGGGATGACAGGACCAAGCGGTCTTGGAGCGATAGCGTTGGCGTATGTCTGGTGTAACCAAAAAGAGAGGAAGGTTCGATTTAAGAGGTGTGTTGAAGTAAGGTATTACACACCTTCGCCTCCTCCTTCTCGTGACGCGCGAGAATCACCGAGCAGAGGTGCCCAAGTCCCAGAAGACAATACCTCAGAAAAAGAAGATGACAAATCTTGTACAGAAGAACCGTTGTTCCAATTGAAGAATGTCCAAAACATCACCAAAACACCAGCAAGGAAACTGAAACCAAAACGCAGACGAAGAAAGAACAAGAAGAGGCTGCAAAACGCATACAAAAGCGCGAAGACAATCCAAAGCACCTTAATTACTGTTTAATGATTGACTGTAAACTTGCTCATCTAAATTATCTGATATTCTCTTTGTCATAACCCCAAATTTGAATGTAATACTCTATTTTTCAATAAATATTTTATAAATTATTGACTTATTTCTTTGAAAAATGCTGAATATATTGAATAGAATAAAGATTATTTGTGAATATTGTTCATTCAATTGATTCAATAAATCAAACAAGATATAGATGATTTCAGGGTCTCAGCTAAGGGTCATTGGTACCTAAGGCAAGACTCGCATATTGCGCTTTCTCGAGGAATACCTATTGAAATTCTTATTATCACTCATTATGATCTATATTTTGGCTGACTGCGCACCTGTGGGGTCTGCGCCCCTTGCACGTCCCTCTGTTGTCAGGTCCTAGACACGGATTTAGAGGTTATCTATCCTTTTTAGGAATATTAGTGTTCTCATTCAAGATATTATTATGTATTGTAATTGATTGCTAAAACTATTGTTTAATACCGTGTAAGGTTGTCGAGGATTATTGGACATAATTTAGGCCTCTTGTTGCAATCTGTGGATGTACAAGATATTTGATTAGCTGTTGAGGCCAATGTTTTCTTCGTTGTATGTTTTGAGGATTCGTTTATGACATGGTTTGGTGATTCTTTTCAATCCAAGTTTTTTGTGCAAGGTACTCAATGCCGCGTCATCCATTGGGCGTACTACGCACTACAACTCATACCACTTCGAATCTAACCTTGAATCGCCAGTTTTACTTCAAAACTGACATCAAAGAACTTCATTGTGTCTTACGAGACTTTGCAAGATTGCTGAATGCCCTCCTCTTGGATTATTTTTCGTGCTCATTATATATGGCCATACCATTTGCAACTTTTTGGCTGCAGTTTTAGGGCACAGCAATTCGTATTGGTTGTTGATAATCGTACATAATGATTATATCCTTATCTGTTTTAGTACAATTTCTAATTCCTTCCAACGTTTGAACTATGCCAAACGTTTCACCAAGTTAAGGAATCTACTGAGAGAATTAAATGCAGTAAAACTTGATCTACAATATTTGTCAGTCAATTTGAAGAATGAAATATCAATGTAGGTAAGTCCCTTAATAAGCGCTAATATCTCTGGGCATTCATTTGCGAATAGTCCAACTCATTTTTTAAGTTTGAAGTTGGGATTCAGTATTATTAAAATATTTTATACATATAATTACATTTGGCGCTCATGAATGAGCTGTAGGTTATGATATTCTTGCTTATATATAATCTAATGCAATTTTGGTGCAATTCGTCCTGGATTATCTGATGGTAAATTTTTATTCAGTTATCTCTATTCAAAATGCTTATTGAACTAAACAATCAATTATTGTTCATGAATATTTGAAATTCTGAAAAATATTTGTTATTTCAGAGCATATTTTGATTTTTATGGATTGGCGCTTTGATTTGGCATCTTGAGGATGCGAACATGAATGGACGAACATAGATGGACGATCATGGATGGATGAAACCAAGAAGGCCGAATGAATCAACTGTTGGATGCGAAGAAAAACTATTTGATGAAGACCTTTGACAATCCGTGGTACAGCCAAGTTACTAAGACCCAATTCTTCACAGATTTTGCTCGCGTTGGAGCTCCAAACGTTGTTGAAGCGGCGTCTATGGCTTGTCGTTCTGCTATTCAATAGCAACAATTTATTCTAGTGAAATTTTAACTATAAAATTTTAATATCTTGCAAGATAATTTTGATTCATTGTATTTTTATGATCGCATTAAAATTATGTACATAATGGTAATTCATAATTATTATTATCTCGCAAGATAATTTCAATTCATCAAATTTTCGTGATTGAATTGAAATTATGTACATTATGAAAATTTGAAATTATAATCATCTTGCAAAAAAAATTTAATTCATTGAATTTTCATGATTGAATTGAATGATGTACATAATGGTTATTCGGAATTATAATTATCTTGCAAGATAATTTCAGTTTATCGAATTTTTATGATCGAATCAAAATTATGTACATAATGGGAATTCAGAAATATTATTATCTTGTACGATAATTTAAATTCATTGAATTTCTATGATTTAATCAAAATTATGTTCATAATTTCAATCCAATCATAAGAACTCAATGCATTAAGATTAACTTGTAGGATAATAATAATTTTGAATTTCCATTAGGTATATAATTCCAATTCAGTTATGGAAACTCGGTGAGTTCAAATTATCTTGAAAGATAATAATAGCTCTGAATTATTATTATGTACATAATTTTAATTTGAACATTAAAATTCAATGGTTCCATATCATTTTGCTCAATAATCTCCTTGCTAAATTATCGTTATGTACATAATTTTCATTCAATCATGAAAATCCAATGAATTTATCTTGTGAGATAACAAAAATGTATAGTTTGAATTCAACTATAACAAATTGTTGCTATTCAGTAGCAAAACGGTGTGCCGTAGGCACCTGAGGCAGAAGTTATTATGAAATTCAATAATTGATTAACTGAATTGAGATCAATATCATATCTATTTGGAATTGAACCAAGATGTTGATAGTCGAGCGTCCGAAAGTTCTACTCTGGCAACCATCAGGAAGAACCTTGTTGATTGGATTTTTTTCAGTGACTCCCAGACAGTGGAACATCCTCATATTGATGAACATGATGTACTTCTTAGGAATTTGTATAAATCCTTTATAACACGAAGGTAGCAGATTTCTATAATGATGCAATTGATCTACCATATTTTCAAAGTCAATAAGGTGATTTTTCATAACAGGCAATCTTTTTTTTCAATTCTCTGTTAACATTAAAACTTTGAGTATTATTGGAATTGGATTAAAAAAATATTTGTGCATTACAGAAAGATTCATGCTGAAATATGAAGTACACTCTTACAATTAACGGTTTTGATAACATCATTTAATTCAGTATAAAGATGTTCTGATGTTGTTTTCGGTACTGTCACCAATTGTTGAATATGCTGTCTGTTATTTGAAGCTGTGAGGATATGTTTTACGAATGTGATATCTGTGGAATAAACAGAAGAAAAATATCAGTTTTGTATTGAATGGTTTCTTTTTCAAATCCTGGCTATTTTATTTATTTTTGACGTTTCGACTCTCTATCAGAAAGTCCTCATGAGAAACAACAATGATCAGGAAATGAACATGACAAGTACCTATTTCAAATGTAAAATAAAAATTAGGTTTACAGAATTCAAGAAAAATAAATCATTCAATCATGTTTCAAATCTGGCAGAACACGTATGCATCATAATTAAGCTTGATTTTTCTCCAATTCTGAAAATCATTTCTCTGAGAATTTCGTACTTCAAGTTTTCGATCCACTTTCATCAATTTGAAGTAAAGCTAGAGAGATAATGATAATGACAATATTTCAATTTTAAAACATTCAGAGCATGCCAACCAATAAAGTCCATCAATATATTCTGTATTTCTCAAAAAACTAGTAACCAGGTATCCTATTGGCTATTCCCATTAGAATGATCTGGAATATTCAGAAAAAGTTTGTATGATTGGTTGGAATAGACAGAATTCTCTCAAACAATTTCCCTGCAATTTGATTGGTTGATAAAACTATATAAAGGCCCTCTTCTGGCTGATTGTTTCATTTAGTTCGTAGTGCTATTTCGAGACGGTCGTTTTTAAGTTAGAAATTTTTTACTTGTCCAAATTCTCAAGGATGAGTTACTTAATTATTATTCCTTACATAGATGAGCTTCCTGAAGAAAACGGTAATGTGATAAGCACCTTCTCTCATTATCTTATTTATTAATTTCTTTGGAATTTTGTTACAGCCCCCTGAAGAGCCAGTTATTTGGCATGGGATGAGAGGACCAAGCGGTCTTGGGGCGATAGCGTTGGCGTATGTCTGGTGTAACCAAAAAGAGAGGAAGTTTCGATTTAAGAGGTGTGAGCATGCGGTTGAAGTAAGGTATTACACACCTTCGCCTCCTCCTTCTCGTGACGCGCGAGAATCACCGAGCAGAGGTGCCCAAGTCCCAGAAGACAATACCTCAGAAAAAGAAGATGACAAATCTTGTACAGAAGAACCGTTGTTCCAATTGACGAATGTCCAAAACATCACCAGAACATCAGCAAGGAAACTGAAACCAAAACGCAGACAAAGGAAGAACAAGAAGAGACTGCAAAACGCATACAAAAGCCCGAAGACAATCCAAAGCACCTTAATTACTGCTCAATGATTTACTGTGAACTTGCTCATCTGAATTATCTGATATTCTCTTTGTCATAACCCCAAATTTAAATGTAATACTCTATTTTTCAATAAATATTTTATAAATTATTGACTCATTTCTTTGAAAAATGCTGAATATATTGAATAGAATAAAGATTATTTGTGAATATTGTTCATTCAATTGATTCAATAAATCAAACAAGATATAGATGATTTCAGGGTCTCAGCTAAGGGTCATTGGTACCTAAGGCAAGATCTATATTTTGGCTGACTGCGCACCTGTGGGGTCTGCGCCCCTTGCACGTCCCTCTGTTGTCAGGTCCTAGACACGGATTTAGAGGTTATCTATTCTTTTTAGGAATATTAGTGTTCTCATTCAAGATATTATTATGTATTGTAATTGATTGCTAAAACTATTGTTTAATACCGTGTAAGGTTGTCGAGGATTATTCGACATAATTTAGGCCTCTTGTTGCAATCTGTGGATGTACAAGATATTTGATTAGCTGTTGAAGCCAATGTTTTCTTCGTTATATGTTTTGAGGATTCGTTTATGACATGGTTTAGTGATTCTTTTCAATCCAAGTTTTTTGTGCAAGGTACTCAATGCTGCGTCATCCATTGGGCGTTTTACGCACTACAACTCATACCACTACGAATCTAACCTTGAATCGCCAGTTTTACTTCGAACTGACATCAAAAAACTTCATTGTGTTGTACAATACTTTGCAGGATTGCTGAATGCTTTTCTCTTGGATTATTTTTCATGCTCATTATACATGGCTATACAATTTGCGACTTTTTGGCTGCAGTTTTAGGGCACAACAATTCGTATTGGTTGTTAATAATCGTACATAATAATTACATCCTTATCTGTTTTAGTACAAATTCAAGTTCCTTCCAACGTTTGAACTCTGCCGAATGTTTCACAAAGTTGAGGAATCTACTGAGAGAATGAATCCAATAAAACTTATCTACAATATTTGTCAGTCAATTTGAAGAATAAAATATCAATGTAAGTAACTTAATAAGCGCTAATATCTCTCGGCAAAAATCAATTATTGTTCATGAATATCCTAAATTCTGAAGAAGATTATTTGTTATTCCAGAGCATATTTTGATTTCTTTGGATTGGCGCTTTGGTTTGGCATCTTGAGGATACGAACATGTATGGAGGAGCATAGATAACGATCATGAATGGACGAAATAAAGAAGGCCAAATGAATCAACAAACTGTTGGATGCGGCGAAAATCCATCCGATGAAGACCACCGGCAATCCGTGCTACAGCCAAGTTATTGATACCCAATTCTGCTCAGATTTTGCTCGGGTTGGAGCTCTACGTTGTTGAAGCAGGGCCTATGGCACGCCGTTCTTCGATTTGATAGCAACAATTATTTCTAGTTAAATTTAAGCTATACAATTTCATTATCTTGCAAGAAAATTTTGATTCGCTGAATTTCTATAATTGAATCAAAATCATGTACATAATTTTAATCCCATTCATATTCAAGGAATGAAAATTAAAACCATCAAAACTATCTTGCAAGATGAGAATAATTCTGAATTGCCCTTATATACATAATTTTATCCAATTATAATAATTTAACGCATTTAAATTATCTTGCAAGATAATAATAATTCTAAATTTCCATTACGTACATAATTTCAATCCAATCATAGAAATTTGATGAGATGAGAATATCTTGAAAGATAATAATACTTCTGAATAACCATTATGTACATAATTTCAATTCGTTCATATAAATTCAATGGTTCCATATCATTTTGATAAATAATCTCCATGCTGAATTATCATTATGTACATCATTTTCAATTCAATCATGAAAATTCAATGCATTAAAATAATCTTGCAAGAATATAATAATTCTGAATTTCCACTGTGTACATAATTTTAATTTAATCATAAAAATTCAATGAATCATAATCATCCTGCAAGATAATAAAAATGTGTGGTTTAAATTCAACTACAACAAATTGTTGCTATTAAATAGCAAAACGGCGTGCAGTTGGCACCTGGGGCAGAAGTTATTATAAGATTTGATAACTGATCAACTGGATTGGGATTTGAGATCAATATCATATATATTTGGAATTAAACCAAAATGCAAATTGTCGAGCGCTCAAGAGTTTTTGTCTGGCAACCATCAGGCTACATGATTTTTTTCAGTGGCTTCCAGACAGTGGACCATTCTTATATTGATGAACATGATAAACTCCCTGAGAATTTGCATAAATTCTTTATGACAGGAAGCTAGCAGATTTCTATATTGATGCAGTTGATCTACCATATTTTCGATTTAAATAAGGCGAATTTTTATGACAGACAATCTTTTCTTTTAAATCTCTACTGACATTGAAATATTTCTGCTTTACAGAAAGATTCATGCTGAAATATGAAGTACACTTTCACAATTAACGGTTTTTGGATCTGAAAAGCATCATTTAATTCAGTATAAAGATCTTCTGATGTTGTTTCGGTACTCTCACCAATTTTTGAATATGTTGTTTGTGCTATTTGAAGCTGTGAATATATGTTATTTTATGATGACGTTATATTCGCGGATTAAACAAAAAAAAAATATCAGGCACGTATTGAATGGTTTCTTTGGTTTAAATTCTTTATATTTGATTTATTATTCACATTGCGATTCTCTATCTAAGAGTCTTTATGAAAAAAATCAATTATACAAAAATATGGAAGGCAAGTATCTTGATAAGTAAAATAAGATAAAATTTATTCAATTTGAACCAAGAAAAAAATTGTTTAATCATTATTCAATCCTGAAACAAAATGCATGGCTTATGGATCATAATTGAACTTAATTTTTCTCCAATTGTGAAAATCATAATTCTGAGAATTTCGTACTTCAAGTTTTCGATCCACTTTCATCAATTTGAAGTAAAGCTAGAGAGCTAATAATAATGACAATATTCCAATTTTAAAACATTCAGAGCATGCCAACCAATAAAGTCCATCAATATATTCTGTATTTCTCAAAAAACTAGTAACCAAGTATCCCATTGGCTATTCCCATTAGAATGATCTGGAATATTTAGAAAAAGTTAGTACGATTGGTTGAAATTGACAGAATTCTCTGGAACAATTTCCCTGCAATTTGATTGGTTGATAATACTATATAAAGGCCCTCTTCTGGCCGATTGTCTCATTTAGTTCGAAGTGCTATTTCGAGACGGTCGTTTTTAGGTTAGAATTTTTTTACTTGTCCAAATTCTCAAGAATGAATTATTTTAATATTATTCCTTACATCATGAGCTTCCTGAAGAAAACGGTAATATGATAAGCACCTTCTCTCATTATCTCATTTATTAATTTCTTTGAAATTTTGTTACAGCCTCCTGAAGAGCCACTTATTTGGCATGGGATTAGAGGACCAGGCGGTCTTGGAGCGATAGCGATGGCGTATGTCTGGTGTAACCAAAAAGAGAGGAAGGTTCGATTCAAGAGGTGTGAGCATGCGGTTGAAGTTAGGTATTACACACCTTCGCCTCCTCCTTCTCGTGACGCGCGAGAATCACCGAGCAGAGGTGCCCAAGTCCTAGAAGACAATACCTTAGAAAAAGAAGATGACGAATCTTGCGCAGAAGAACCGTTGTTCCAACTGAAGAATGTCCAAAACATCACCAAAACACCATCAAGGAAACTGAAACCAAAACGCAGACGAAGCAAGAACAAGAAGAGGCTGCAAAACGCATACAAAAGCGCGAAGACAATCCAAAGCACCTTAATTACTGTTCAATGATTGACTGTAAACTTGCTCATCTAAATTATCTGATATTTTTTGAACTCTTTGTCATAACCCCAAATTTGAATGTAATACTCTATTTTCCAATAAATATTTTATAAATTATTGACTCACTTATTTGGAAAATGTTGAATATATTGGATAAAACAAAGATTATTCGTGAATATTGCTCATTCAATTGATTTAATAGATTAAACAAAGTATAGATGATTTCAGCGTCTCAGCTAAGAGTCTTTGGTATCTAAGGCAAGACTCGCATATTGCGGAATACCTATTGAAATTCTCATTATCACTTATGGTCCAAATTTTGGCTGACTGCGCACCTGTGGGGTCTGCGCCCCTTGCACGTCCCCCTGTTGTCAGGTCCTAGACACTGATTTCGAGGTTATCTATCCTTTTTAGGAATATAATGTGTTCTCATTCAAGGTAAATAATTATGTATTGTAATTGATTGCTAAAACTATTGTTTTATACCGTGTAAGGTTGTCGAGGATTATTGGACATAATTTGGGCCTCTTGTTGCAATCTGTGGATGTACAAGATATTTGATTAGCTGTTGAGGCCAATGTTTTCTTCGTCGTATGTTATGAGGATTTATTTATGACATGGTTTGGTGATTCTTTTCAATCCAAGTTTTTTGTGCAAGGTACTCAATGCCGCGTCATCATTTGGGCGTACTACGCACTACAACTCATACCACTTCGAATCTAACCTTGAATCGCCAGTTTTACTTCAAAACTGACATTAAAGAACTTCATTGTGTTTTACGAGACTTTGCAAGATTGCTGAATGCCTTTCTCTTGGATTATTTTTCATGCTTATTATACATGGCCATACCATTTGCAACTTTTTGGCTGCAGTCTTAGGGCACAACAATTCGTATTGGTTGTTGATAATTGTACTTAATAATTACATTCTTATCTGTTTTAGTACAAATTCAAGTTCCTTCCAACGTTTTAACTATGCCAAATGTTTCACCAAGTTAAGGATTCTACTGAGAGAATTAAATGCAGAAAAACTTGATCTACAATATTTGTCAGTCTATTTGAGGAATGAAATATCAATGTAAGTCCCTTAATAAGCGCTAATATCTCTGGGCATTTATTTGCGATGAGTCCAACTCATTTTTTAAGTTTGAAGTTAGGATTCAGTATTATAAAAATATTTTATACATGTAATTACATTTAGAGCTCATGAATGAACAGTTGGAGATGATATTCTGATACATAATCTTATGCAATTTCGGTGCAATTCGTTCTGAATTATCATATAGTGAATTTTAATTTAGCTCTTTCTATTCAAAATGCCTATCAAATGAAAAAATCAATTATTGTTCATGAATATCCTAAATTCTGAAGAAGATTATTTGTTATTTCAGAGCATATTTCGATTTCTTTGGATTGGCGCTTTGGTTTGGCACCTTGAGGATACAAACATGTATGGATGAGCATAGATTACGATCATGGATGGACAAAATTAAGAAGGCCAAATGAATCAACAAACTGTTGGATGCGGCGAAAATCCATCCGATGAAGACCACCGGCAATCCGTGCTACAGCCAAGTTATTGATACCCAATTCTGCCCAGATTTTGTTGGGGTTGGAGCTCTACGTTGTTGAAGCAGGACCTATGGCATGCTGTTCTTCTATTTAATAGCAACAATTAATTCTAGTGCAACTTAAGCTCTACAATTTCATTATCTTGCAAGATAATTTTAATTAGTTGAATTTTTATGATTGAATAAAATTATGTACACAATGGAAATTCACAGCTACCTATTATCATCTTGCAAAATAATTTCAATGCGCTGAATTCTCATGATTGAATCAAAATTATATAATAATAGAAATTCAGAATAATTATTATCTTGCGAAATAATTTCAATTCATTGAATTTTTATGATTGAATCAAAATTATGTACCTACATAATAAAAATTCAGAATTGTTTTTACCTTGCATGATTAATTTAATCCATTGAACTCTTATGATTGATTTGAAATAATGTACATAATGAAAACTCAGAATTATCATTACTTTGCAAGATTTTTAATTAATCGAATCTCAATGATTGAATTAAAATTATGTATATAATGGAAATTCAGAATTATTATTGTCTTGCAAGGAAGTTTTGATTCATTGAATTTCTATAATTGAATTAAAATCATGTACATAATTTCAATTCCATCCATATTCAGAGCATGAAAATTATTACCATCAAAATTATCTTGCAAGATGAGAATAATTCTGAATGGCCATTATGTACATAATTTTATCTAATTATAATAATTCAACGCATTTAAATTATTTTGCAAGATAATAATAATTCTAAATTTCCATTACGTATATAATATAATAATATAATATAGTTTCAATCCAATCATAGAAATTTGATGAGATGAGAATATCTTGAAAGATAATAATAATTCTGGATAACCATTATGTACATAATTTCAATTCGTACATATAAATTCAATGGTTCCATATCATTATGCTAAATAATCTCCATGCTGAATTATCATTATGTACATAATTTTCAATTCAATCATGAAAATTCAATGCATTAAAATAATCTTGCAAGAATATAATAATCCTGAATTTCCACTGTGTACATAATTTTAATTTGATCATAAAAATTCAATGAAATACAATCATCCTGCAAGATAATGAAAATGTGTGGTTTAAATTCAACTACAACAAATTGTTGCTATTAAATAGCAAAACGGCGTGCAATAGGCACCTGGGGCAAAAGTTATTATAAGATTTGATAACTGATCAACTGAATTAAGATTTGAGATCAATATCATATATATTTGGAATTGAACCAAAATGCAAATTGTCGAGCGCTCAAGAGTTTTTGTCTGGCAACAAGAAAGAATCCGATTTGATCCCAGGTGGGGCTGAAAGTCGAAATCAACCATCAGGCTACATGATTTTTTTCAGTGGCTACCAGACAGTGGACCCTTCTTATATTGATAAACATGATAAACTCCCTAAGAATTTGCATAAATTCTTTATGACAGGAAGCTAGCTGATTTCTATATTGATGCAGTTGATCTACCATATTTTCGATTTAAATAAGGCGAATTTTTATGACAGACAATCTTTTCTTTTAAATCTCTACTGACATTGAAATATTTCTGCTTTACAGAAAGATTCATGCTGAAATATGAAGTACACTTTCACAATTAACGGTTTTTGGATCTGAAAAGCATCATTTAATTCAGTATAAAGATCTTCTGATGTTGTTTCGGTACTCTCACCAATTTTTGAATATGTTGTTTGTGCTATTTGAAGCTGTGAATATATGTTATTTTATGATGACGTTATATTCGCGGATTAAACAAAAAAAAAATATCAGGCACGTATTGAATGGTTTCTTTGGTTTAAATTCTTCATATTTGATTTATTATTCACATTGCGATTCTCTATCTAAGAGTCTTTATGAAAAAATCAATTATACAAAAATATGGAAGGCAAGTATCTTGATAAGTAAAATAAGATAAAATTTATTCAATTTGAACCAAGAAAAAAATTGTTTAATCATTATTCAATCCTGAAACAAAATGCATGGCTTATGGATCATAATTGAACTTAATTTTTCTCCAATTGTGAAAAGCATAATTCTGAGAATTTCGTACTTCAAGTTTTCGATCCACTTTCATCAATTTGAAGTAAAGCTAGAGAGCTAATAATAATGACAATATTCCAATTTTAAAACATTCAGAGCATGCCAACCAATAAAGTCCATCAATATATTCTGTATTTCTCAAAAAACTAGTAACCAAGTATCCCATTGGCTATTCCCATTAGAATGATCTGGAATATTTAGAAAAAGTTAGTACGATTGGTTGAAATTGACAGAATTCTCTGGAACAATTTCCCTGCAATTTGATTGGTTGATAATACTATATAAAGGCCCTCTTCTGGCCGATTGTTTCATTTAGTTCGAAGTGCTATTTCGAGACGGTCGTTTTTAGGTTAGAATTTTTTTACTTGTCCAAATTCTCAAGAATGAATTATTTTAATATTATTCCTTACATCATGAGCTTCCTGAAGAAAACGGTAATATGATAAGCACCTTCTCTCATTATCTCATTTATTAATTTCTTTGAAATTTTGTTACAGCCTCCTGAAGAGCCACTTATTTGGCATGGGATTGGAGGACCAGGCGGTCTTGGAGCGATAGCGATGGCGTATGTCTGGTGTAACCAAAAAGAGAGGAAGGTTCGATTCAAGAGGTGTGAGCATGCGGTTGAAGTTAGGTATTACACACCTTCGCCTCCTCCTTCTCGAGACGCGCGAGAATCACCGAGCAGAGGTGCCCAAGTCCCAGAAGACAATACCTCAGAAAAAGAAGAAGACGAATCTTGCGCAGAAGAACCGTTGTTCCAATTGAAGAATGTCCAAAACATCACCAAAACACCATCAAGGAAACTGAAACCAAAACGCAGACGAAGCAAGAACAAGAAGAGGCTGCAAAACGCACACAAAAGCGCGAAGACAATCCAAAGCACCTTAATTACTGTTTAATGATTGACTGTAAACTTGCTCATCTAAATTATCTGATATTTTTTGAACTCTTTGTCATAACCCCAAATTTGAATGTAACACTCTATTTTCCAATAAATATTTTATAAATTATTGACTCATTTATTTGAAAAATGCTGAATATATTTGATAGAATGAAGATTTTTTGTTGATACTGTGAATTCAGTTGAGTTATTAAATCAAACTTATCGCTTATTATGATCTATATTTTGGCTGAATGCGCACCTGTAGGGTCTGCGCCCCTGGCACGTACCGCTGTTGTCAGGCTCCAGCAACGGCTTTCGAGGTTATCTAATCTTTTATTGTATTGTGACTTGAATACCTTATTAAACACTGAAAATATTGTTGGATACTGTGTTAGGCTGTTGAGAATAATTGGGGCCTACTGTAGCTACCTGTAAGTAGATGTACCTAGAAGACATTTGATTAGCTGTTAAGAACAATATTTGTTTCTGCCGTGGGTTATCTACCGATGACATGATTTGGTGATTCCTTCTAATCCAAGCTTTTTGCGCAAGGTATTCAATGCCGCGTCATCCATTAGGCGTACTAGGCTCTACAACTCATACCACTTCCAATCTAACCTAGAATCGCCAGATTCACTTTAAAACTGACATCATAAGATTTTATTCTGTTTTACGAGACTTTGCACAATTGCTGAAAGCCCTTCTCTTGGATTATCTTAATATACATGGCCATACCATTTGCAAATTTTTGGCTGTGGCTTTAGGGGACAACAATTTGTATTGGTTATTTGAAATTCGTTAATAATTACATCCTTATATGTTCTAGGCCAAATTCCAGGTACTTTCAACGTTTGAACTATACCAAATGATTCACCAAGTCATGGAATCTACTGAGAGAATTAAATTCAATAGAACTTGATGTACAATATTTGTAAGTTTAATATTTTTTTTTTAGGTTTGAGGTTAGGATTTTTATTCAGTTAATTCTATTTCAAACGCTTATGAAATACAACAGTCAGCTATTGTTATGCATATCTAAAATTCTGAAGATAATTTTTTGTTATTTTAGAGCATATTTTGATTTTTGTGGTTTGGCGCTTTGGTTTGTCATCTTGAGAATACCAACAAGGATGGACGAATATAAATGAACGATCATGGATGGACGAAAGCAAGAAAGCTAATTATCAACTGTTGGATGCGACAAAAATTCATTCGATGAAAACCACTGGCAATCCGTGGTACAGCCAAGTTATTAAGACCCAATTCTTCTCAGATTTTACTCGCGTTGGACCTCCACGTTTTTTATTCGGCACCCGAGGCAGAAGTCATTATAATGTGCAGTAATTGATCAACTGAATTGGGATCAATATTATATCTTTTTGGAATTGAACCAAAATGTAAATAGTCGAGAGTTTTTGTTGGGCAACCAGAAAGAACTCAGTTTGATTCCAGGTAGGGCTAAAAGTCAAAATGAATTATCAAGCTTTATGATATTTTTCAGTGGCTCCCAGACAGTTGAATATCCTTATATCAACAAACAAGATGTACTTTCTAAGAATTTGTATTAATCTTTGAGAACAGGAAGCTAGCGGATTTCTATATTGATGCAGTTGATCTACTACATTCTTAGATCCAATAAGGTGAATTTTCAAAACAGACAATTTTTTCTTCCAAATCTCTGTTTATAATAAGATGACCCAGACATTGTGGTTCCCTCGCGCGACTTTCAGTATCGGAATTTCCGTCTATATTACTAGAGGCTGACCATTTTCTATTTTTTCTTGCACATATCTTGGCCTGTTATGGTCAAATCGAATCAAATCAAAAATACAATGTTCTGTAATGAAATTTCCAAGCGCTCTTGATTGGTTGCAAGAGAAAAAACTACGCAACATAACCTTCAAATTACTAAAACAGTCAAATAATCGGAATTTATCAGTTTTTTTTCAATGACTTTATAGAAAATGTCGTAAATTGAGAAAAATCTCTTGCTCTTAATAGTTGTGAGAAAGTGTACAAAATTCTAAGAACGATCTATGATTTACAATTGCTAAAATTTATTTTATTATGAAAATTAAATTGACTGTATTTCCCAGGCAAATGATCGTAGATGTTACTTATTACTTCCAATTGTATATTTTTTCATTCATCATAGGTGATGTAATTTGTTCTCCCTAAATCGATCTAAAAAATATAACATTTTTTGATTCTTCAAAGCTATATATACATACTTCTTGTTTCTCAAACTTACGAATAAAAACCGGCGAAGTGCATATCGGATCACCCACAGTGAAGGGTTCTGTATAGAATAAAATACTTACGCATGCACAATATTTCAACGGCAGCAAAAGTAGCTTATTATTTCACTGAAAAAAAATGATTTCTGCGGTCGCTATGTTGAAGAAAAATCATGTAACTGATAATGTTTCATATTTTGGCAACTACACGACATATCCAACTCAAACAAAATTTTTTTGAGAGTGTTTTTCAAACTCAACTATCTATAATTTCTGAATTTTTTTATCGTATAGTTGAAAAGCTAAAGGAATGTTGTGCGAGATTATTTAATGATCAATTTTGGTACCTTATATTCCATGATGCATACTACCGTTCATAAAATAAACGCAAAAAAAAACTAAAAAGTTCAGGTACCACCGATTTAGAGAAGCTCATTCACGAATTCAAATCTAGGTTTTCAATAAAAAACTTGAATATGAAATTTCAGTTGAAAATTCATACGCATTCTTGAGTGCTTTCAGGTAGACATCAACAGATCGACCAACTTTCTTTTAAATTATGTTTTTTGGGTTCAGTAGGGTCTAAAACGTGAAGATTTATCAAAAGCTTAATAAAGCTTCGCTATCATTGAGTTGATTTCGACAATCAATAATATGAACCTTTTTTTAACGAAGTTCCTTCATCTTCAGGAACGCAGCACGATATAGGCAGGAGGACTACTTCTACAGTTATTCAAACTCTAACAGAATTTTTTTTTATGATAACTTACAAAGTTATGTCTCGCGAACGAACGAACAAGAAAGAAGGGAAATCTTCAAACAACGATGTAATTATCATCATTCAATTAAAAATGAATTTTTAAATTTTCCATCAGTAAAGAAACGGTCCATATTCAATTAAATTTTAATTGGATTTTCTGTCGGATTCATTCAGGTTTCAATCTAAAACTATTCTGTACATTCTTTTCTTCACAGACTCAATAGCTGTTGGGGCTTTATAGAAGTTTTTGCGATATTCAAATATTAAAAATGATTACCAGGAACAAATTTGTTCCAATTTAAAGTTTATAGAATGGAAATGTGGTTATTCAAGGCATAAAAGAGTATTGGTACTTTTTGATAAGTATGGACTAAATTATCACCAGTTTTCTGCTTTAGATCTATTCACCACCATTTTTGAATCTGATCACTAACGCTTGTTTGATTTTAAGCACCAAAAATTGAAGAATTGATATGAGGGTCATCAATTGTTAATTTGCAGATGCTTTCATATCATGAAAACTGCAAGATAAAATTTGCGGGAAGCAACCTCACTATTCAAGTAAATTTTGAGCTTAAAATTAAGTGAGTTGAATCAATTGAATATATCTTCCCTATTCTATAATCAAGTTGATAGTAAATTATGTATCCAATCTTAGTCCACGCAATAACTCTTATAAAGTCATCATTTTCTTAATAAAACCGGATTTGCCAGTTCCAAGATCCGGCATCCCCCTTTTTATACATTTCACAATTTTCTAATAAAGTCTGCAAAGCCACAAAAGAATATTTCATTCAGGAATGTATGAAATTTATTACAGACTAGCGCCATACCACTAACTTATCAATTTGGTTCAAAAGTCTGTGTAAATCCCGGTATAAGCAATATTTCGCGGATATTGCTGTGTTACTCCCGCACGAAAATGAATTGTAAACCTCAAGAAAGAGGGTTGTCTTCATTGACGGCGACCATGGAAGGAAAAGGGTACCGAAAAAGCTCATACTAAAAATTCATGAAGTAGGACGAAATCTTCAAGGATATAACATTCAAATGAGGAAGAGTATTGATCTATTTTATCACAAATAGATTTTAAGTAGCATGTACCCTGAAACTGCAATATGGAACCCTATTATTTCTGTTACAGTATATGTCCATCCGTTTTCTGTACCATTTGCATGTAATGCAATATTTAAGCTGAAATCCAAGGATAAACAGACAGAGTAATAGAGTTCTGTGTTAAACTCTTTGGATACAGATCCCTATTATTTTTGCTTATCTAACTCTTTTCAACTATTTGATAGTCATAGCACTGTTTTTTGTTAAATGCATAAAATAAATATCATTTACCTACAGCCTATGTTCATTAATTCAATATGGTAGTAAAACTATTATTTGTAGTGCTTTATTTATCAGTGAGGACAAAATCGTTTTCGAAAGACCCAGCTGTATGGGAAATAACTGAAGATCAATTCGATAAATTCACTACTTCTGTAATCATGAATTACTTGAAAGTTAGTACGATGATGATAATTTATTTCAATTTTGAATTGTGGCAAATATGTCTTGATAAATAAATCATGATTAGTTTTGAGCAAGAAATTTGGGCTGGAGCTGGATTTGATTAAAGATTTTGGAAATTAATGACTATCAACTATTTTATGGATTAATTAATATTTCCTCAGCTATAAGGTGCAGTTACCAGTCATCAGGCCACGGGTACTCTTAGTTTTTGTGGAGAGTACGCCACATCGATAGGATTCGATTCCGCGACCTCCGAATCACAATGCCAGCATGTGGATTTTGTATCGGAATTACACAAGAGGTTTTTGTAGGCCAAGATGATGTTGCTCATTTTTTCTCTTAGAAATGTGAAGCTTTGGCTTATCCATATTCAATTGAATTCACATTTTTCGGTTTTGTTCAAGTTACTCCGCCCAAAAAGATGAGTCTTTTCTTCTTTGAGTATATTGTAACATACTTTCAAATATCTTGTTTTATTTATAATTAAAATTTAGTATCATAAATCTAGCATTCTTCTAAGAATATCAAATTCTAAATTAGCTCACCCAATTTTCCGCCGAATTCAGTAGTTTGAGGCTGTTTTTGATCGGTATAAGGTGATATTATAAAATTTGACTTGTCCTTTTTCATATTCACCCATGAATGAGTATTTTCTTTGTATATGTGCTTTGAATGTCATACCTAGGTATCTGTACTCGTTGATGAGTTTCAGTTCTTCACCCTGACAGATATATTTCACACTTCTTCTGGGCAGTCTTCCTCGATGAATGTGTAATATTTTGGTCCTAATTCTATTTTTCATAAATTGATGATACCGGTCGTCATCTTCTTCTTTATTTTCTGGAATAAATTCATGTATCATTCTGATTATTGTCCTTTTTGTGTTTGTTGCTTCTCTATTTGTTGAGAGCATGGAATTTTGTTTGATCTTGTTTGCTGCCATTCTATCAACCATGTTCTAAGGGTTGTTTTTGGTCAACAGGTTACAATATTCTTATTATTATTGGGTTTTCTTTTCTGTAATCAATTCATATACTTTATTTTTTCTTTAATATATTATCGTTTTATTTTCTCTAAGATCTTCATCATTTGTTGTTCTCTGGTACCATCATCGAAATACATTAGCCCGCTGTCGTTATAATTTCAATTATCATGTCAACCATCAAGATACTTTTCCTGGTTCCACATTTCTTCTTTCCTCTAGTAGAGATAAATGATTGGCAAGCTCTGCTCAATAATGTTATACATTCTACCGTGAATAGCTCAAAGTTATCTTCTTATGTTACCATTGCTTCCAATTCCTCATCTATTCCGATATTCTCGTTTTCCTGTTTGTTACTTCTTATAAATTCAGAATATTATTCTGTTATATTTGTTTTAAAGATTTATCACTTTTTTTTGTATATTATATTAAGAATACTTCCACATCTTTTACTACATGTTCTTGGGTACATTTTGTTTTTGGTTGCTCATATTGTATTTTAAATGTTATTAGGCTTGTTTGTGTTGCGTATTTGATTACGTTTTGTAGTTTGTAGTGTCGTTGACTAGTGCTTCTTTCATGGTGGCCGGGATGTGGTTTTTGCTCTCTGAGTAGTATATTTTTGGCATCCTCAAACTAGATGTTTGACCGTTAGTTGTGTTCTATAAAAGTCAAGCATAATGGTGGATGGGCTTTTTGAAATATTTATTCGGGTGATATTACCATATGTCCTATTCTCATTCGCGTAATGTTTATTAGGTTACTTCTGCTATTCAAACTTTGCCATCTTTCTGTATCTGCTTCAGTATTTCAGTACCTTTCTCACTTTCTTGTTGTACAGTAAACGTATTGACTTTTGTTCGTACTGTGGCCTCATAATATAATTTTTTTAATGATATGTACGTCAAAGTTGTATTAAAGATATCCAATCAATACTGTGTCCTCATCTTCTCAACTTGGAGTTGTAAAGATCATATCAAATATGACTCAATCTCTCCATATAGACAACAATTGAAAATAGTTTTATATCTTCAGCATTTTGTAAGATATGATGGTTTCCGTGAATTTCAAAATGTGCATTCAATTTCTACTAGATTTTTTAATATAAATTATATCATACTCTTCTGCTAAATTTAGCATTGTGAAGTTTACGCTAAGTACGGTCCTATTCTTTCGAATAAACAGTAAGTGGAAATAACTTTAGAATCTCCAGTATTTTGTAAGCTATTTGCGTGGATGCGAAGCGAATTCTGTGATGTGCGAATCAGTGTTTCATTTGATCACTCTCTACTAGACTTTTTAATATGAATTATATCATGTTCCCTCCTGAAAATTTAAGAGCTCTGTGGCTATGCTTAGGGGACAGAATCCCCTTCATGCTACACGGAGATGTGCTGATGACACAAGACTTCCGATCCTAGAACAAACTGTCCATTGCAGATGTTCACGGGGAATTTTGTCACACGAAAAAATTCGCGTTTTAATTTTTTATGCTTGTGGACATTGAACCCGAATATGTTGGAGTAAATGGATGAATGTTTGCGGAAAGCTCATGCGGAATTCATTTCGAAAAAAGTGAAAACTGAATCTCAGATCTTCAGGATATTGTTGGAGAGCAATTTTTCAGCACTGATACAAATTTTAATAGCGGTTACAGAAGACCATCTATAAAATAAATGAAAGTAGAAATGACACGCATATAATAGGAGCGAGCTATGATAATATACAGATAGAAGAATAAGGAAAGTGAAGCTTCTAATACGTTCAATTTCTTTATTTTGTGGTACCAACTATCTTGATGATTATTGGTAAATCATTCACTTATAAATGAGAGATTAGTCCGTATTCTGATCATCATTTGTCTTAAGTTTTAATTATTTGATGGAAAAGTGGATCCTTTATATAAAATTCCAATGGTTTAATCAGTAATCGCTCCAAAGAAATTGAGGTAGCTGTCAATGGCAGTCTCCACTTTTGAACAGTGAAACTTCTAGCACCTTTGATTAATTACGCTAGAAACTCCGATAACAATGCAATATCTTGTCTGAAGTTCCGATTCCTTATGTCACCACGCTCCGTCTTTCGCGTGGCTGAAGAAACCAGATAGGCGATAGGAATTGCAGAGAAATGTGGATCGCATGAGCGAATTTGAACTTTGATATCATACCTGCCTATATTGACGTGGCTTGTCGTACAACTGGCAACAGAGAGGGACTTTTTGTACGGGGTGTAGCTTGGCAACTGGAACGCGAAAGAGCCGAGACTTCGAACTCGAGAATTTTATTTTAAATGGGGTTGTTGGCTGTTGGATTGTTAACTTTGTTTTTATTTGGTCCCTTCCAGACGGTTGAATATTGAGTAATCATCGTTTCGAATTAAAATTTAAAATAAACCAGAATACAAATAGAAGACAGGCAGATGTTTCCAGCAGGAAAAGTTCCTGATGCAAATGAAATATATTTCAAGAGAGCAGTGAAGCATGAGTTTGTTTCGAATAGCATCATACTCATAGAAACGATAATATCATCATAATTGATTTTGTTTATCTTATAATTAGATTTCTTGCCACACCGTCATTTCAAAATGGACTACATTTTGGAGAATGTAACCCCATTGTATTTGATGAACTAGCATCAGACTGAAAAAATAAAAAACTGTATCATAGGTAGTTTACAAGCTATTAGGTGATAAGGCTCCAATTTTAGACTTTCTGAATACAAAGCCTCAAAAATTGTTCCATAAATCGACGAATAAAATGTTGAAATTGGATTCACCCTCTGGTCTTATTTGAACTTTAAAATTCCTTCCAATAATTGCAGATAATTACTACCGATATTAATTTGAGTTCAATCAATATCCGCTGTTCACAAATTACCGCAAGACCTGCAAGTGACATATCAAAATCGTGAGGCAAACAGCAAACAATCTGTCAGAGCAACGTTACTCGTTGCTTTCCCTCTGTAGTAAGCAATAGTGACTATGCTACACAAGAATTCAGGACCTCCAACAGGTGAACATGAAATTGATTCACAGTGGGAGGTCTGGTGATGGCGGGTGACAGGAGAAAAGTGAGGACTGAAGTGAAGGAATGGGGAATTGAACCTTGTAGTTTTGAACTTGGGAAATATCCAAAGTTGCGTCTATTATTATCTATAAATATTTGTACAGGAAATCTCTGAGACTATTAAGATTTTAGATACATTATTCCTGGTTCTGTATTTTCACATGCAAATTCGATGGAACTCTCTTGAATAGGAAGGAGATGTGTTTTTGGAGCAAAATAGAACATTACCGTTCACAGCAGGATTTTAGCTCCAAAGTAGTTAACCAGCAAGACGTGCACGCATTGTGGCACCATGGGAGCCGAAGACAACCGACGAGGAACGGACCAAGTTGTTTAGTTGAATTGAAAGGATTTCGATTTCACTTTGCTAAAGCTTCTATTAACTAGTTTCAAAATAGGTTTTGTTTTTTTTAGATTGAGATAGTTTGAGATAGAATTAGGAGACAACTCACAGAACGATATGAGCCATGAAACGTAATTTACTACTAGTAAGAAAGGAGAAAGATTATTCAAATCGTCACTTGACAATTTCATGAGCAAAATAAAATTGATTAGAGGATAATTATTATTATGAGTGAATCTGTGAAAGGAGAACGCAAAAAATAGAGAAATGAGTCATGCATGCACTTTTTTGCTTCGTCCACGAGTGCTGATACATCCACTAGTGACGAGCCCTCTGTAAATATAAACTCAACGTTCTTCTACGCCATCTAATTAATTCTTTGTAACACACAAAATAATTTTTTAAGATTGTGCTCTTCAAGATATACACTCTGTATAAACTCAATTAGGCTATGACAATTCATTGAAAAATGGCGTCGTTGAAACTTCGCAGACTGCTGGCATCATTTGAATAGAATCCTGAGCCGCGGAGAACAAATTTATGGACAAATTCACCCTTTCATGTGTCACATTTTGTGTTATGTATTATTTCGTTACTTGCTATACACTGTATCATAAACTGTTGCGCAGTGTAGTGTGAATTCCTCCTGAATTCTTGGTGAATTCTGCGTAGTGACAGCGAGTTGAGTCGTCAATCATTATTTACAAGTTCCTTCTTCTACTGGGCGTTTCGAAAACCCTCCCTCATTTGATTTTCAATCTCCAAGCATAATAAAGTTTAAACTCACTTTCTTTTGCACTGAACTCGTTTATAAAACGACGGGCAAAAACGATGTTTGAAGAAGTGCAAAAAAGGAAGTTTTATGTGGATTTAAACGCCTTGAAAATTAAATATAAAGAGGAAAATCCAAATATTGTCAGATTTTTCTTATACACATAGAGGAAGAAATGAACTTTCCTTTTCAAATATCAATAAGAATCTTTGGATGTGCACCCTTTTTTAGAGAGATTAAAAAATGGAACAATGAGAATATATCGAATTTTCATGAGCAAATATTTGAAAATTGGAAAATTCATCCAAACATTGTTAGATTTGATCTTAATGGCTTCGTGGGATTAATAAGTTGATAAAATTCTAATTAATCTATGAAAAATTCTTATGATTGGTTAGTTAGTGTTTAGGATAATAATTGAAGATAATTGAAACAATATATTATTTTTCATCAACTCTTCAGAGAGTAATGAATAAGAGGTAATTCTTAATGTAGGGTTTAAAGATTGATATGCAAAGAAAAATTTGATGTAGCAAACTATATACAACACTAAAGCCCACCGCACACGATACAATTTTTCAAGTAATTTTGTTCGCTTGGAGCCGCACTGGCTGCCACGCTGGCTTCGATGCTGGGAACTTGGCCCATTGCTTGGTGCTGCGCTTGCCACGTGACTTGTTTTACGAGATAGATTCTGGTGCTATTTTTCGCACTTGCATCGCCGCTGTCTGCTATCCATGGCCAACCAGAACGGATATCGGAATCACGTGACTACATCAACATCAGCTTTATGTCGCATTCACCATGCCACGCTGTATGTCGTGAGATTTTGAGAAATAGTTACTCTGAAGGTCTGCATAGTTATTTATAATTGATCATTTGATCTTGACAATTTCCTACAATAGACTAGACGATGCAACGAGCTCAATCAGACAATGAAAACAATTTATTGTAAAGAATTAGTTTGAAACATGGCTTGGAGATACCATTTGTATTAATTGATGCATTGCAAATATATTTCAAACGTTAACAATCGAAGTAAGATAAAAAGATAAAAATGAGAAAATGTTTTTCTGAACCCTACACAGAGAACTAAGTGGTGAGGATAATAATTTAAGTTGTGCATGAGCAATTTAAATGGTATCCGCAACAACTTGAAGTGGCAAGATCAATGTGATGGTAATTGGTAAAAATGTTGCAGCTTCAAATTGTAAAATCTGACCACCCAATTGGCAATTAGTACCACTAGCAATTGTGAAACAAAAAGACGTCTACCGTCAAAATTTTGAGGTAACTAAATGTATTTTCATCTCTGAACTATATTTGTTTGTGGAAAATATTCTATACCAAGGGTAGACAACTTTTGCGTACATGAGATCTACTTTTCATCTTAAAAATATGTTGCAATCGACTTACAACTACGATTTTCACCACTTGAACTCTATCACTTATACTTCTAACCATTTGAGTGGCGCAATTCAGTTTTCTTATTATAGTTCGTCGAGCATGTTAAGAACACCGCGGCCTTGAAACCCTTTCAGTATTCACTGTCTTGAACATAGTTTTCTCTATTTTCATTTCTGCCCGCATTCTAATTAACTTGCAAGCTAATACTGCTCTTCTCCGACGATTATTTCCGGCAACATCCATATTTGTAATAAGCAAATCCTCATTGTAGTGTCACTATATGTGACGCAGCTTGCTTCGTGTGCTACGAAAGCTAGTGTCACACCAAGCGTAGCTCAAAGCGGCCCAGAGCGCAAGAAAACTTGCTGCAAATGGAGTGAACAGAATTGCTTAGAGAATTGACTTGTATGCGGAAGGCTTAACTCAAGTCACATTATTAGTCATAAGTCGGTCACAACGCGTTTTGTTCTCTAGAATGTCATAAAGTAGGACATATTGTATTCAATTATCATCTCGTATTTATTATCATATTATTATATTCCATTATTATTGTGATAAAGAACTTCGGCAATTCTGATATATTCAACTATAATAATCAATTGTTGCTCTACTCGCCTTGTTCAAGTCGACAAACAAATTTCCCAGTTTCTCTACAAGTTGAAATATTGCGTAGAAAATTACATAGGTTCTCTGTTCTCAGAGAGAATCACAGATTTACGTGTAACACTATTAGCAAACTGGATATCACATCAAGTGGAAATAAAGTCCAAACTTATTCCAGTCTACTTGTTTTAAAAGGGAAGATTTCAATTCGTGTATTTATTCTACTTCGGAAAATATGAATAAAATGTTTGCTTAAATATTCATGAATGTTAAAACTAGACACTAATGCGTGCAATATTGTATATGAAATTTCAAATTTGAATAAAATTCTAAAGATGCTTGAGTATTATTAAATCATTCATCATCATAAGCTGTTATCAGTGCTCAATAACCCTCAGCTAGTACAACAAAAATCTAGTAATCATTTTCCTAATACGATGAGGCAAGATCTCTGGATCGGAAGTAAACTGGGATGCTTCAAACCCCTACAGAGCCCTTTCGACGGCGCTTATGTCTGAGTCCCAGGTCTCATCCAGTTTGCCAAGAGCTAACCCGATTTCAGACTATTTCCGGCGAAGGAGAAAATTAGCCTAATAGCTCAGCCCATTTCAGCGCTATATGATTCAAATTTACAATCTAATTCGTTTACAGTTTCGAAATTAGCTATGAAGTGGCTAGTACGAGGGATAAATGTGAGAACTAAACAATGTAAGCTTCCTTCAAAGGAATGATCAAATGTTCAAAGGAGGAGAGATAATCATATTGTCATTTGTTGAATTATTGCATTATTTAAGGTTTCGTCAAATTGTTTCTTTGAACGTTAGTATGAATGACTCAGTATTTGTAAGATTGAACTAATATCTCCAAAAATACAACGACGCTAAAGGTTCATCAAACAATTTATATTGTCACGATTTTTGCATTTGGAATTGATATTTGAGCCTATGTTAAATTCAAAATTATGAATTGAACGTATTTTTATAATCGTAGAAGTAATAGCTGTGAATCAAAAAGCCATAAATTAAGCAGGAAAATATTATTCACTTCTATAGTCTCTATGCGTTCAAGTTGATGTTAGGTTGAAGAATAATACATTGAATTCAAGTAGTAGATCCAAATAAAGTGTATCAAGTTCTTCTCCAAGAAACATAAATAATATCATCAATTGCTAGTTGAAGTCATCCAAGCAGTTTGACAATCATTTAATCGTATTCTTCCCGGAAACTCCATTCCGGACCCCTCTTAATTTTGTTTATCTTAATCTTCCGCACCACAAGTGATGGCACCCTGTGGTTAAAATGTTCCATCTCACCCATAAACGCATATGCCTCCTGATAGCCAATTTGGCCTAGCTAACAAAGTGATTTATTGTCCCTCATTGAAACAAACTGGGTGGTAGAGGACGAAAGGGGTGTGTCCCATCTGTCGATAGTTGTCATTCAATGAATTCAACGCTTCAGAGAGAAAGCAAAACGGCCCAGCAACCACGCGAAATCGAAATGGGAAAATGTCGAATGTGTAATTAACGAACTGTAAGTGTTGTACGACATGCGGGGAATTTCGGGTGGAGTGCAGAGTCAGGGGCTAGGTATTTCATTTGGTCGACAGGGTCTTCGACACTCTTTTGTGGCTGTTTTCATTCTTCTGAATTAATGAAAAATGGAAACATTCAAAACAATTTTCCCTTTTGTGTAAACTCATTGTGGAAAATGAAAACGTAAAAGACCACATATTTTATACAGATTTCTAACAGAAAATAATAATCTACGTAGTTCAAGTTTTATTTATCGCCATAATTTTGAGCTAATTAGTAACTACATGGCATCGATGATCATGGTAAAATGAATATGATTTCTCTTATATCACCAGCGAAATCGGAATTTATATTCAGGGAGTTTGATCTTTGGAAACTCCACTTCTAACTATATGTAGATAAATGATGTGAGGAACAGCTTATTAATGCTGCAAATATTCGAGCTGAAAATTCAAATTCCAGCTTAAGTAAGAGAGTTTGTGTCGTGTTGCTTAACAATTACCTTTGTAATCTAGGGTTTGTCCTATTTAGAAAGATAATTGTAGCCTCCCAAAAGGTTGCTTGCTTATTACTGTTTCTTGTGAAAAGCTGCTTCGCCAAAAAGTCCCTTGTGCAGCGTTATTTCTAAAAAAATCGATCCATTACTATTTCCATATTTAAATATTCTAATCTCTCTCAAAGTTGCTTATAAACAGCAAATAATACTTAATAATCGGTTAGGAAACATGGAGCGCATTTCGTACGTCTTGAAGTGACAGGACAACTCATTGTACAGTATAATACGTGGATCTGGACTAGGAATGCTAATAGTAAGTGAATCATGAATGAAGGGAGGAAAGCGTTATAGGGCACATCCCCTATACTGAATGTGGATATATAGATAAGTAAGCAATTGCAGCGAGTTACCAACTTGGGAATACTTGCAAAGACTTTTTGCGCAACGCTAGTTAAAGTACTGGTTCAAATGGGAATATAACTCCCCTATACGAATCTGCAAAAGAAGAGATCCCAAAACTGAAAAGAAATCTTTCCAAAGAAATATTGAACTGCGTCATTTTATTAGTAGGGTAAATTTTTACGAACTTTGGAAGAACAAATTTTAATGAAATGCTCGGTGAATTCATCTCTTGGTTTTGGATTGTTTTATAGGTATAATTAAATCTTTCTCAAAAATACTTTTTAATTAACAGTTATGCAGTGCTCATGGTGCTAGCTTTCTCATTCAAGTAGGAAAAGAGTCTGGGAGCCTTCATGTTCACTACCGGAACTGCAGGATTTGTGAGCGAACTCTTCTACCCTACTGTTTGAGAATCACTGAAAAATGAGAGACCCCTACATTTAAACTAAGTTCTTTGAGCGCTGGGTTTATACAATGTTTTATTAAGATCGTACTCGATGAGATTTTTTAATACGGCTGTAAGTGGAACGTATGTTTCTCGAGATTAATAAATGTTCTGATTTCATGGACTAATACCACGGAGTTAGATAGACTCTGAATGCTGACTTTTCTCCTAAGAGAATTTTTAATGTTTGTACATAAGACTTCATATCTTGAAAAAATTAATATACCAACATTTGAACTGAATAAGATAGAAACCGAGATATGAGAAGATTTGACAATTGTAGAATTAGTAGATGTAGAGTAAAAAGTATTCTTACGAAGCTACAATTTGTAAGAGTCTTCTTTCAAGTCAACCATGTTGTATGAAGATGGGAAAGTTATATAAAATGATATTATTTCAGCAACTTGAGTCGATCTCTCCCAATATATTAGATAATTTACCCCCTGCAAGATATTAATCGCCTATCCAATAATAACTCTAAGACAACCAGCTAAATAGTCCAGTGACAGTTATTAGTCGATGTCCCCTTTTTCATCAAAAAATTTCCCATGCACCTTCTTCCCATTTACGTGTTTCTAACGTCGACTCCCCCATAGAATAATTAAATTCCACGTGGATCGATTTTCGATTGCAGAGTGCCCCTGCTAAATTCGCGCCCATGGCCTAAGGCTAAATGCAAGTGGGTGGATACGCAAGAGTCAATGCGAGAGGATTGACAAGAAAATTGCTGGGTTTGAGATCTGAATCCGCGAGAGGTGGAAGGGAGATAGTGAATATGCAAGATTACGACCCGAAAAAATATCTTCCAGATCTAAGATAAAGGGAAAATGATAAAAAGTTATTAATTGTGAAGATATGGACTGAAGTAATTTCTGTTGATCAGATGAATATTGATATTGTTGTCCTGATACAAAGCCCTGTAACCAAAATGAATGAATCATGGAAGCTATTTTATTGGAAAATTCCTTCAAAGACGGAAACAGTGTGTCGCTAAATATTCTGAAGAAAGTTGCTATTTGTAGATGAAAGTCCGATAAATGGACAACCATGTTTATCGGTTCGTTTCGAAGAAATCTTGGTTCATGGAATAACAATTCAGACACTTGAATTCTAGACAACTATGAATAAAATATCGTCACGCATACAGTACAATGAATAAGTGTTTTCTTGAAATTTTAATCAATTTTTACTCACTGGTTTTCAAGAATTCAGGTTATCTTCGAATGATTGCTTTATTTTGTTCAAAAAGAGTATTTTTGTAGGGTATTTCATGCGTTACAATAATATATTTTCATTCCAAAGTGTCAGATTATATTTGTCTATAGAATTGTAACGAAAAATTAGACAAGTACGAGGTTTCGACCGCACTTGTCGAGCTTTCTTCGGTCTTGGCGATCCAGAATACCTTTATTCGGGTAGTTGAATTTTGATTTCGATGTTTTAATCGTCTATTGATGTTTCATCATCTGTTACGTCATGTTTCAGTTGGTCTGCATCGTTATTGACTCTATATAACGACTCCTGAGCGACTTTCATTTGTCGCTGCTTCTATTCGAAATACGACAGTTTTGGAAACAAATTTTTCACACCCGAAACATCCAAAAGAATTTCATAGCATGAGCCAATTGATATGTCGTTTTCCACGACCTCTCTGATTGTGACTCAGCGATCATCATATTATTTTCACTTTTTCCCCGTCCTCATCTATTGTTGATGTACTGGAGTGTCCAGGGCGCTCGTCAACTTCTAGGTCCCCACGGCCTTCTTGAAAACGCCTATATAACTAATTAACTCTAGTTTTGCTGGCATTAGCAATGGCATTTTTTATGAGGACTAATCTTATTTGAATTTCTTGGATTTGGCCTGCTGGACTATGAATGCTTCATCTGACAATTTGTATCAATGAGATTTAAATGTTCAAGGATGGATTCCGAGCTTCCATTGTTTTCATTTGAAATAAAAATTACAATTTCACATTAATTACAATTATTACAATCTTTAAATAAAGACTGATTAGCTCTTTTCTGAGCTAATTCTTAATACTATTTCCTAATGATAAATACTAGTCGTGATCGTCTGTATCACACAAGTTTGTCAGTCAGTTTGTCATTTTTAGCTATACTGTCAAAATACTGATGTCAATAGTCAAATCCTTCAAGTGGTGTTCCTTACAAAAATATTCTCGATGTTCAAATGGTTGACAATCATTGGAATAAACTGTTGGAAACCTAAAAAACATGTAGAGAAAAAATTAAATCATTTTTTGTGTTTTATTAATTTGTCACATCTCGATTCTATTGTTGCTTTTAAATTGAGTTTGAACGGACAATAGAAAATTATTTCATGTTATTAGTCGGGAATTTTTGAATTGTTATTTTTTTTCGATTTTAAACACCGTCAATATTATAATTGTGTACTGTGACATGAAAATTGTATACATCCACATCCACAATGGTATAAAAAGAATAATTATTTTTATGCAAGTTCAGTGCTGCATCAAACTTGCAATTCTCTCCATGGAGATAATAATGAATTAAAAAAGTCAATGTCAATACATCGAAATCATCAAGGCAAATCTGAACTCTTCTATGGTATCATAAGCTTCATATGGAAATTGACAGCTATTACTGGAAACGGTCATCCTTTGATGATTTTGAAATGTGGAGGCTCCAATATACGATTTCAGCAGAAATATTATTCCATATGTACCATATGGCGTTCCCTGTGATTCCAATTCCCCTTGATAATTGAAATCCTTTATTTTGGTCAAGTACTGAAATTCGATTTTAATTAGTGCAAGTATGTTGGATATGCATTAAAGCTCACTAACTACGGGAGCAACGTACTTATATTCTGCTAAACTCCGCTCCTTTCCATAATTCCATTATGTTTTGTGATGGAGAACGGTAATTTTGTTAAAAAGTTACTTTTAGCTTTGGTCATTGGTTAGATATGGATACCTAAGGATTATATCAAGCCTGCAAGATCAATAAATATTTTCTAGCTCCTGTTATGTTTAAAACTTGGATAAGATAAACATGTGAAGAATGTCAATCTGATTTAGATTCTCTTTGAACTTATTCTAAATTTACAAAGTAAAAAATTATCAAAATGCGATGATAATCATGATGAGAGCAATGCAGAAGCTTTCAGATGTTCAGTTGTATAGCTAGGATGAGAGTATTAATATCTTATTGATTTGTTGGTGGTATTAGCAAAATCAGAGTTTTCTATGGCAAAATACGATTTAATATAGTTAGATGAGATGTAAATTATCGCTTGGAGTTATTTAGGATCACAAGTTCCAATATGTCTCTATTACATACTTAAAACCGCCGCACACGAGGAAATTTTTTAAGCAATTTTGTTTGCTTGGAGCCGCGCTGGCTCCGATGCTAGAAACTTGGTCTGCTGCTAGGGGCTAGGTTTACCACGAGACTTGTTTTACAAAATAGATCCAGTGCTATTTCTCGCACTTGCTTAACTGCTGGCTGCTATCCATGGCCAATCAGAACGGGCATCGAAATCACGTGTTAGCTTTATGTTGCATTTACCGTGCCGCGCTGACTTGTATTTCGTGAGATTTTAAGAAATTGCTTATCTGAAGGCTTGCATATTCGATTATTTATAATTAATCTTTTGAGCCTGACGATCTCTCTAAGCCATGGTTTTCAACTTTTTTCCTACAATTAGCCAGACGACGCAATTTACTGATAAAAATTAGTTAAAAACATGGCTTGAAGATACCATTTAGATCAATTGATGTATTGCAAATATACTCAAAACTTTAACAATCAACGTAAGAAGAAAAAGATGAGAATGACAAAAAACTGAGTGGTAAGGATAATAATTTAAGTTGAACATATGTCATTTTAGAAGGTTTTAAGTATAAGTAATAAGGTCGATGTGATGGTAAGTGGTGAAAGGTGTTACATAGCTTTAAACTGTGAAATCTGACTACTCAAGTGATAACCGGTACCACTTGCAATTGTAAAACGAAAAGACGTCTAACGTCATACTTTTGAAGTTGGGAAATGTATTTTCATCTCAATTGGACTATACTTGTTTGTGAAAAAATTTAATACAAAAAACAGTTTTCAAACTCATAGTCTATACCAAGAATGGTCATCTTTTGTGTACATAAAATCTATTTTTCATCCTAAAAATATGTTGCAATCGACTTACAACTTCGATTTTCACCACTTGAGTTTTACCATTCGATGATAAGGCTTAACCACTAATACTTCTGTCCACTCGAATTATGCAATTCAATTTTCTCAGTGTAGTTTGTCGAACATGTTAAGAAATTCGCGGTCCCAAAACTCCTTGAACACAGTCTTCTCAATTTTTTCTCTACCCGCATTCCAATTAATCCGCAAGATATAACTGCCCTTCTTCAACGATTATTCTCGGAAACATCCATATTTGTAATAAGCAAGTCCACGTTCTAGGGTCACAGTAAGTGAAGCAGTGGCCTAGTGTGCTGCGAAAACAAGTGTCACACCAAGCGCAACTCAAAGCGGTCCATAACGTAGGGAAATTTGCGGCAAATTAAGTGAACAAAATTACTAGGAAAATTACCCCGTGTGCGGCGGGCTTCAATGTATGTATGTAAGAGTTTGAAATGAGCTTCAATGAACATTCAACCAACAATCAATCGCTTTTATGATATATTACCAGACTTATTTTGATGTAAACCAGCGTACTTATGTCAAACTCAACACAAACTATTATTTTGTATACTCCTAGCGATTCTCCAACAAATTTGATTTCTCCATGGGAAGAAATATCGTATAGACATATTAATAGACCATACTGCATGAGAAATGATTTGATCTCGAGTTAAATTAAAACAATCCGACGTGTTCATATGCACTTGTCTGAATTGCTCGTAATCAAAATTCAGGCAGTAATTTGCACTGACCATATACTCCTACTCTCACACTCACTTCAAGTGCAGATGCGGAGGATTAGGGCATAAGTATTCATACCGCAGACCAAGGAAAATGTTATTACACACGAATATTGCTCGTAAATATTCTTATATTCATTCCCGAAAGGAATATACTGCACAAAAAACAGAAATATAATGAACGTCATCAAATATAGATTACCTCGCTATGAGCTATGACTAATGAGCTTTAAATAAATTTTATTTATCAACTAACTACTAGTAGGTACAGTGAAATATTCACTAGTTATCAGAATGAAGATTCGAAATCGCTTGCATTATTTATCTTGATCATATTTGCGGCCTGATTGATCTGTATTATAGATTAAGTGGGATAATAGATAACTGCAGATATGTATCAGTGTGACTAATTAATTATTAGGTTTATATTATGTAAATGTCATGATAAGCAGAGCGAATCAATAATAATGATTAAACCTCGAATCCAGGTTCAGTGATTAACATTATTACTGAAGATACAGAGGCATAGTTTTTTACGCGCATTATATCCAACATTGCTTTCCAGAATTTATATTTTGTAATGATCCATACATTTTTTCAGAATAAAATGATATATCTTATTTATTTTTGACGTTTCTACTCTCTATCCAAGTGTTTTTACCGGAAAAACAATGATACAAAAATAAACAAGGCAAGTATTTTTCTGATAAAGGCTCTTGGACAGAGAGTCGAATCTTGAAAAATAAATAAGATATACAGAATTTATAGCAAAAAAAAATCTTCGAGTATATTATATTATCAATATATTCAAGGGTTGTCACTTTATGTCCATGTTCGTAATATTATTGATTTCAGTTGTCTATTAACACTCGTAGGTTCCTCTTGTTTTGTTTAGAATCATTCGAAATTTTTGAAAATCAGTAGAAGATATTTGAAAATGAGGACGAAGAAAATGGTTTATTTCATGTTTTCGACATATTTGACATTGGTTCGACATAGTTCTGCAATGTTCCGGCAGACTCTATAGTCCAAGATTGCAGGCCCGGCAAACGTTACTTATTTTTTGAGAAACAAAATGTGTGGAATAGAATAGTATTGATATGTACTTTCATCGAATGCATACTTGCTAGCTTGAGCCGCCGGCCAATTTACAAATACTAGATGCTAATCATTACTCAATTTTCTTAAAGTCCAAGTGCTGATTTTTATGTATGTTTTGGGGAATATTGTTAAAAATTAACAATCAACACTGCCAGACACCTTCCATCGGCGATAATTCCTGCTAGACACTTTGAAGCATGCAAAAAATAACCTGATCTCACTTATATTTTGTGTCTTAGATTTTATATATGATACTCAGGGAATATTTTCAATACTCTTTGTAAACAGCCAGACCAATCGTAGAGGCCAAATATTCTCCAGACAAAATTAAAATTTCGCTGTGAGTATGAACGCGAGGTTATTATTTGTACGTTTGATAGTAAGAGAAATATCCAATCTTGAAATTGTGTCTGGAAGATATTTGGCCCCTATGATTGGTATGGCTGTTTACAAAAAGTATTGAAATCATTCCCCAAGCATCACATATAAAAATTAGGACTCAGACTGTAAGTAAGATTACGTATTTTTCTGCAAGCTTTAAAGCGTCTAGCAGAAATTACTGCCGATGGAAAGTGTCTGGAAGAGATGATTATCAATTTTTAACAAAATTCTCTGAAACAGACATATAAATCAGCAACTCAGGCAAAGTGAGTAATGTTTTAACGTATTGTAACGAATTTAAGTCTGTAAATTAGTCATTCCGGCTTTATTGGTGCTTAGAGTTATTGCAGAAATATTTTACATCAAGAAATAGAAGCGAATATATTTGTTTTCCAGAAAATTGCTGGTACCTTCTAGCGTTTTCTAGAAACGCCTTGACGTTAGGGAGAAAAACGTAGTGGGAAGAGACTCACGGTTTATATTCGCTGACTCAACGAGAAGTATTATTGATTTTGGCTCAGAGACCTCATGGTATGAACGCTAGTGGTTGAAATAAACTGTGTTATTTAAAATAAATCAATATTGACATAAATAATTGAAGTTAAGTTATAGTGTAGTGTGATAATCTTTAGTTTAAATTAGAACTATCTATTAGAAATAGTGTTAATTATCTAATTTATTATTTTAATAAATCATAAAAATAAATAGTAGTGTTTAGTAACTTTTGCTCCCTAAATTGAAATAAATAACGTGACAGTACTTTTAGCTCCTGGTATATGTAAATTGGCCGGTGGCCCAAGCTAGCAAGTATACATACGATCAAAGTACATACTAACACTACTCTATTCTATGCATTTTGTTTCTCAGAAAATAAGTATTGTCTTTTCTAAAAATAGCGATTAGTGTTTATGTTGATTGATAATTATATTCTCCCATGAACATATCCAACTTGAATTCAGACAATGTTCTCCAGATTTTTGAGTTTGCTTTGGTTCAAATAAAATTTGGATCAATTTGACAATTTTCTGGTGAAGTTTTAAGTTTATAAAGATAGTGATAGGCAAAGTCGGTAAATTATCTTGTTCGCAATACATATTGCGAAAAGTCCTGATCTAGCGGCTTGAAATCCATCTGCACATCAAGATTATGACTAGAGCAATAAATTTCTCCTGTAACAAATTGCTTCAGGTACAGTTGTACATTATAAAGGGGTGAGGAGTTCGCAGAAAGGTAACGATGGCGTTCTGTTGGGACTTGGAACACAGATCCTTTTGCTCGTAGATTTATACAGTCGAAAGTGCAGGCATGCAAATTAGAAATAATCCAATTACGGTTGCAATTAAAACTTTCTCAACTATATCCGATCGCGATGCTTATACACACAGTGATGTGCGAACTCCGATGGGTGACGCAGGACTCCTGACGATGTCTAAGTTGCTGATTCCCTTCTAGCAAACATGTAACCAGACCGCCGTTAATCAAATTTTACTTCTTGTTTTATCCGAATGAAAGGATTAACAAAATACTTAATTTCAATTTATTCGTACTTGATCTTGGGAGTGAACTGGTTTCTTTATAATCCGAAATATCACGATAGTGAAAGTAGTGAGCTGAATTGAGACTTTTGATACAAGCTTTATTATTTTGAGACGGATGAATGAACATGTATATTATGTATCTTCATATAAGATGTTTAGTTAAAAAAAATCTGACAGGCATGTTGGTCTTTCAACTCCAAAACTTAGAAAATTCATCATCTGAAATGGTTGCGACTCATTTGGGATGATTGGATGAGTCAAGATTGATAGCATTGAATAATATCATATAAATAATGGTAGAGCCATTACAATGGTTTCATAATTATTATTAATGATTTGATATTTGAAATGGAAAATATGATTTGAAGTTTGCTGTCTAACGGAGTCATTTGTTCTAAGAGCTAATATATTTGCTTGCATTCACTAAATCCTCATGCATTTATGTTATGAAATCTCGAACGAGCTCTAGGCTCTGTAATTAATCATTTCAATTATATCATAAAGGTTTTCTGTTTATGAAATATTATTATTAGATTGTAGAGAAATTGCAACGAATAGAGCACTACTTAATTAATAACAAGAGGTTAATAAATTGAGAGCTTAATGTTTTTATGTACGAGGCTTAAATTTGATTTAAATTTCAACTGTGTGTTTAGGATTCCGTAAAACCGAGAATTTACTGAAATGTGCTCTCGTAAAAACAAATTGTGTTGTTTACCCAGTTTTTTCCACGGGAATATTGTGCTGGTTCCAATTTCAGTTTCCAGCTGTATTGGGAATTATTACAGTTGCCATTTATGCAAGACACAATTCACACTTCAATACTGTGAAAGGGTACAATATAATAGCTTTGAGCATATGTATATAATCGAAGAGAATAGGTAGTAATTGTATATCTTGGATTCAACATTATTATACATTTGCTGATATTTACAAATCATTGATATTTCTGCTGGATCACATTGATGTTTGGTAGATTTGAGGTTTCTATCAACGTTATCATTTGGAAGCTTGCCTTGATCTAGGTCTTATAGAAATTGCAGATCTTTATGTAATTTTTATGACACTGATACGAGGTCAAAACTATTATCAAGATGATGGTAGCTCATATCAAGAAGGAAAGGGAACAAATTACGACAGTTGGCAATTGACTTCAGGAGTCTGAGTCCTATTCGTGAGATAAATATTTGCTTATACAAGCAAATCAGGGATTTTTTTCTTTGGTTTACATTGATGGTTGATAGTCAAATTTTGAGGTTTCCATCAACGTTATTGTAAAGAGAGATTTTAATGAATATTTGGTAGTCAGGCCCTGAGATACCTACCTTCTTTATTATTAGAAGAAATTTATCTTGGTCTATAGATCTTGTGAGAAAGAGAGATCATGAATTCTCTCCATATACTACTCATTCTATATCAAATTTGTGTGATACTGATGCAAGGCCAAGACCAATACTAAGATGACGTTAGCTCATCCAGTAAAATCAAGAGGAAATGGGAGCAAAATACGTAACCCAGTCAAATTGGATCAAAAAAGAACAGTGCCTTACATTAATTCGTAAAAAGCTGGAAATTATTTATTTCATTTGTGGGAGCTCCAAATAACAGTTTGCGACGGTTTTTAAGGACGACTTAACTTTTGGGAGCCCCAATATCAGGAGATTCTGCCATTTTTTTCAGTTTTTGGCCTATTAAATCTGAATAGTGCATTGTACATAAAATGTCATTCTGACCAAAATTGAAGGACAATAAATTCTCCGCCAAATGATTTGCTCAATCTATAAATTCGGCTTAGTGGTTTCAGAATTAGAAGTCAAAAATGAGCAAATTTCTTCATTTCCACTAAAAGTGCCTCTCGCTTATTTTCAAGCTCCTGTAACTCAAAAATGGTTATTCCTAGTGAAGAAAGTTATAGAACAACAAATTTTGTGCCTGAGGAGTACTTAATTCCAACATTCAACCTATCTATAAGGATAGAATATTATACGCAATATAATACTACTACTACTAGCTCCCTTTCATCCGCTCTACTCTTCCTTATTTCTTGTTTGACGAAGAGTCCGCATCTTACCTTCAGTTCACCAATCATTTTATTCAAGTGCAGGCGTTACTGCAGCTGTAGCATGTAAATTTTGAAAAATTCGTGTGTTTCATAAACAGTGTTTTCATATTATGAACGATATATGTAATTAATGTGTGACCGACGATATGGGATCTATCAAGGAACGGGCTCTTAGAACATTTATTGAAGCCAGTGAGAGGAGAAAGAATGGGCATTATCAGTGGCTGCATCGTCAGTCACCTGCTGAAAGAGAAACGAGCAAATCTTCAGCCCGTATGACAAGAGCTACTGTGGACACATTTTTTTTCAAAGAGAAGTGCTTATTTTGTGCGAAGGATGCCAGCAAAGCTTTCTTGATGATTTAAACAACATTTGAAGTTGCAAAAAAGGGTGGTGATGTATTTGTTGTTAGAGAAAACATAGACTTATTGGTCCAGCTGACCGAGCAACAGCAGCCGGAGTCAACCCACAAAATATTCTTTTTGTAACCTGGAAAAGGGAAATAGGACACATACATCTGCAGTCCCAATAATTGTAAGCTCTATGAAGAGGCTGAAAATAACTTATTGTTTTTGCATGCCTTTCTCAAGCCACTTCAGATCAAGTTGCTGATACAGAAGCCAAATTTATAGTGAAGCTTTATGCTGATGATAGCAAAGTTTCTCTAAACCACACGCATTTATACCTATTCCAAAGGGCCCTCTCAAAATACTATCACAATTTGGCAAGTTTGCCTCCAACTGAGGGAGCTGCCCGGCAATACTTTCTGAGGACGTACCTTCAAGTGCAAGTGTGGAGGGATAACTTCCTTGTTTTGCAGCAGTGGGCCTGAAAGACCACCAACAATGGCCTCGAATAAAATGCCACGGGTCTACCACCAGCACCCCCAGAACTCTTGAACAACATTTCGTGCTCATGCATCAAAGGATGCCAAACAGTTTTGGAATTGAATGTTTGGTAATATGTGCTAGTTGCTAAACCAACTGTTTGTCCAAGGATGACATCTTACTGCTGGAAACAGCTTCTAACAACGAAGCAATGGATCTTCCGGAAGAAGTCGCGAATCAAGATATTCTCGAAGACAATGAGAACGAGGACTATAAAGAAATCATTTTTTGACCATCTCCTGCCAGCGACAGAAATATTAATGGCCTACCTTGGGCACCTATATTAGTTATAATCTTTTATTGTTGAAGTACCTTTCTGTTATTATGTAATTTTTTTAGACTATAATAAGTAATTTTTTTTCTTGTTATAGCTTTTTTTCTTTCTGAATCCTCCACTGACAAAAAGATTATTTCCAGCTTTCCACGAATTACTAACGGTAATTGGTGATTGGTTTTCAGGAGTCTGACACTCTCATGTACTTGCTCCAACGAACTGAGTATCTCATGTTCTTACTACTCCAGAAAAATCACACATTTACTGATACAGATGAATCATGGATATTTCTGCTGGATTATATGAATATCCAGTAGTCAGGCTCTAGGATTTCTATCTGCGTTTTCAATAGGACAGACTCTTGTGGGAATGGAAGATCATGTATTCACTATATCTCCTACTCAATCTTCATTAAATTTGTATGATACTAATGCAAGGCCAAGTCCGATATCCAGACGGCGTTAGCTCAACCAGTAATATCAAGAAAAAAAGGTAACGAATTACAATAGCTGATGATTGATCCAGGAGTCTGATAACTTGACGTATTACTCTAATGCGCTAAGTACTCATGCTCTTACTGTTCGTAGGATATCATACATTTGTTGATACAGGCGAATCATGGACTTTTCTGCTGGATTACATAGATATTCAGATATTAATTAGTCAGGCTCTCTGGTTCTTATCTGCATTATTAATAGGAGAAACATATCTACATCTAGATCTCGTGGATACTGATACAAGCCCAAGACCAATATCATTCAGTCATATCAGGAATGATAAGAAACAAGATACAATAGCTAGTGATTGGCCTTCGGGAGTCTAATATTTCCAAGTAGTTGCTTGATTGAACTAAGTACCTAATGAATATCTCATTCTAATAGCAGTAATGCATAATTGAATCCTCGAGCCCTCAAAAATGGTTTTTTTCCTTAAAACCCCACTTAAAACTCTCTTATGCTTCTCAACTACCTAAATGACATTAGAACATCCCTCTTAAAGCTTCAAAACCGGAAGTAGCAATTTACCGCTAAAAATTTCTGCAAGACAAAGAACCAGTTTGTAATTCGAACACGTGCAAGAAAATCCTGAAACGCGACCAAAGCATCCATAACAGTTATCCACTAACCATATCGTGCGTCTCCGATCGCATCCGATGGGTGCCGATGACGTCCGAGGGCTAGGGGTTGCTGACAATCATAACAAAGTGTCGCTACATAGTGCTTTGGGGTTGAATATCTGCGACAGCGCGCGCGGGTTCGCTCAGTTTGCGCTGGAGCGCTTTTGGGTAAGCATCCTGCGACGCAGGAGTAGTATGGTCGCGGACGACAAGTTGTAAACACGCGGATGCACCATGGAGAACATGTGCGCATTTCTGGTCCTCGTTGGACTTCTCGTGATTGCGCCGACGGTTTATAGTCATCTTAATGTGTTTATCACTCAGTCTGAAGTCATGAAATTATTGGGTAATTATCCTTTGCAAACTTAGCATGGCACTTTTTCAGTTTTTATTGTCTATGTGTTGTAGAACTATATTATGGACAAAAATTGTGCTGATTTATCAATGATTTATTCAAATATTGACATTATGACGAATATCATTATCACCGCATCATTCTATTATAATGCAATTATAAAATAAATCTATCATTTTGAAATTGACAATGTTAACAAATTTCATGATGTCGGTTTAATATTTGTTGAGCTTTGTTCATAATCGCTAATAATTTGGTATAAATTAATATAAATGAAAGAATATTGCTGACTATATCAAATGAATAATCCAGAATCAATTAACTATTTAATTATTATTATTTATTTACTATGTACATCTGTTATTTATATATAATAATTATGTTACAGATGAAATTTATGTAGAATTGCAAACCAGACTTCAATAAATACTATTTACCTTCGATTGGCCTCTATAAGGGAATGTAAATGTATTTTTCAGTTTTTGAATTATAAAAAATTACTTTGTTATTGAAGTTTGATATATCCCTGTGATTTGGAATAGTAGACTATCACATAATTCATACTTAATGTTTAATTCTATTGACAGAAGAAGAAATTGAACATAAGAATCCAAATGTCAAAGTCGAACTTTTGAACAGAATTCTCCCGATAATTTCTGATAAAACTAATTGGAGGAATTATAGTATATTGAAATCTCTAGTATGTTGGGATAATTTTTATGTCACTGGAGGTTGTAGAGAAAATATATTTACTACAAGAATTGTATTCCACCGTAAAAGATTAATATGAAATGTCAGTTTCACGTGTCAAATTTTCATTTATACAACTAATAATTTATTAGCAATTTCATTAGAGAGCGGAAATTATTGACCTTGATGTAAAAATCTGACGACCACTCATAAAAATCTTGTAATCAGTCCTATGTCATTAGGAATAATAACAAAATATGAAAATTTAGTTTTAGTTCCAGTAATAAGCGGCTTATATTTAGATCTGAAATGTATGGCAACAATATTAGAATATAATTTCCAAATAAGCGATAGTCGATAATTCGTCATTATCCAGAGAGCAATCAATAAATAATTAATAAATAGTGCTGTATATTCACGTTTCATTTGACTATTGGGTTTCATTAAGCGGCAATCAAATTTCAAGTGGTAACGATGGAAACAGAGCTAAATGCTTCTCAATACACCATGTAGGAAACTTTAATTTTGTTTCGTAATGAATGTTGGATGAATTTTGAATGAAAGAAGTAATTAGCTTCATGGTAAGTTAACACTTTGATCTAATTGCCTCTGAGATGTATTAACTCTTGGCATGGTTGACAAGTCGAATAATCTTCACGCCTAATCCTCATGATGCCGCTCATGAAACGGAAGAAATATCAAATATCAACCATAACTTTGAAATTTTTTTTTTCAATCAGCGAATTATTTTCGAAATGTCTCTAATATTAGAAAGTGATATATTTGAACATCGAAATCAACACGATTTTGCAAATTGTACAAAAGATGACAATGTTCTATATTCGAACACCTCTATTATGTACAAGCTGCAATTAACGCCCTATCTACAAATCAGGTATGTAATCTCCTGATCTTGTAGATATTGCAGAGCTACAAGATCTGAGATCGATATAGCAGTTAAGTTTACACTGGGTATATAAGTTATAGGGTGCTTTGAATAAATTATGCAATAGCTTATTTTACAACCATGTAGATTTATTTTATTGGATTTTTATAGCTGTACGTCGTCATTTTGTGAGTTGCATTTCCTCAATTTTTAATAATTTGCCAATTCATAAAACCGATTTTGTTGTCATAGTCGTTTTCATAAAAATTTTACGATTGGAATCGCAGGAATAATAAGATACCACACAATTTTGGATCAGAACATGGAATTAACACTTCTTGTATTTTCAACAGTGGAATACACAAACTGGAGATTAGGAATGATAAGAATTGTTATACATATCTCTTGATATGTACCTACACGCTTTCATATTATTGAGTTTGTCCTACAAAGTTGAATCATATTTGTATTTCAATAAACAGCTCTATAAGCCTTATAGGCCTGCAATATTCATTTTACTGTCTCATAATGAATTGATCAACTTTTTTGGATGCTTTCCTTCTGTCAAATTCACGTACGTAAGTGTCAACTTTTTTCTGTCTTCTTCATATTAACTACGTTGTCCGAGATGGTCTCCAATAAAATTGAGAGAAAAGGTTGTATCCTGCTGAAATTATTAAACTGGCAATTCCTTGGGATTCTGAGAATGTCATATTTTGATTGCCTGTTAGTCATGTCAAGTAAATTCATGGACAGTAAAATCCAAGCGCAATCAATTCCATTCATTAGCAAGTAGAGAGTCCTAAAAGTGTAAAAAAAAGTTTGATTGAGGACCTAAAAACTGAAATAGGTTGATTATACAAACTGGAAGTTTCAAATTCTAGTAACAAACTCGCTGTCGTAATTAATGAGTAGAGGCGAAAACAGACGAATGCTTTCGAATGAAGTCTGGAATGCATTGTAATCAAAGTGTCCAATGTGGGTACGGAAATTCTTCGGTCCTGTGAACCTGACAATAGTGTGCAGTCCTGGTCTGGCCTTTTATGTCGAGCTTTTATCTTGCATAATGTTTCATCATTCATGAGCTACTTTCGCTCACTCTTTGAGAAATACATTATCTCCTGATTCATTTATCTTGTGAGAAAAAAATCCAGAGGTGAATAATTACTCACATTTTTGCTTTTATAGAAATATATAAATATACCGCGTCTCAAGAGTCGAGCAAGCAGATGTATAGAAAAAAAAAACACATTAGGAGCTCCACTGACACTTTGTTATTGGGCACGATAATTGCAATGCGAGCCACATACTTCTTGAACAAATTTACTTGAGGTTAACTCAAAATTGCTGACTGAATTAGAGACTAATGTTCATAGACTGCAGATTGGATCTAAGAACTGCAATGCAGCACAAGTAGAATGGGAATGATAGTCCATTATGTTGACGTTCCTTCCTCTACAATGTTTACATTTTCAACCGTGCAAAAATATGAAAATTTGATGTCAACCTGGTGCTTCTTTGATTGATATTCGCCTATTATGTTGCTCGGAAATGGACCTTTCATTGATCATTTATTTTGCTGATACAGTCAAAGCATCAACTACATATTCCACAAGTTCTTGCTTATTGATGAGCTATCATTGAGTCAATATCAGAATAATCATTATAGATATATTCTATAAATAATCGAAAGTGGGTTGTAAAGTACCATATTGGCACAACTGACTAACTTTGTCTAAAAAATTCATTTTCATGCATAATTATTCAGTACCTTCATCTGTTCCCGAAAATCAAATGTCCCTACATTAGGTAACCATAATGTGCACTTCCGTATTATACCCGTAAAAAGAACATGATTATTGGAACTTTTTCAATACATATTTCTCACTCATGAGTTAGAGTGATCCATATTAAAATGAGAAGAAAATTGAGTTAAGAGATAATGAATGTCTCGCTCAGTACAAATATTCTCATTCACAAATCATCGACGAAAATAATTGATTTCGAGTTATCATTTTTACAGATTTTATGGTAATCCAGAGAATTTTATGATTGATATTCGTATGATTATAACGGCGGCAAGCCCGAATAATGAGTGCATAATTCCTAAAATCCCTTTGCCTGGAACCGACGCCGTCGGCTGCAAATGGTGAAGCAGCGCTGTAATTTCGAGTTCAGTTCATTTCTGAAAAGCATTCGATTCGCGACTTCATTTACATAGTATTATTCACCGTGGGATTTTGCCAAAAAATGGCGATCAGCAGCGCAGCTAGCGATGAAAATGTTGACTTTCGTCATAGTTTTTATCCATTGTATAATATGAGATGTATAGGGTTTAATGAAGTAAAAGAATGGTTGAATTCAAATGAAGGGGGAGATGACGCACAAAAATTCAGTTTGTATTTATTTTTGGCGTAAATTAACATACATTTGTTCAATTCTCCCACTTGTTGGGCGGACTTGTGGACAAAATATAAATTTTTGTATTTGAATGGTTTGGAATGTTGAAAGAAACAAAACAGCAATTAATCAAAATGAATGTTGACCCATCTACAATCCATCAACTAATTACTGGGTTTTGGGGAATGAAGAACAGTTAAAAAGCCTATTTACATCTGTGATGGTTGGTTTTCGAAGCGTACTTGATGTTTCACCTACTGATTCGTTCTTTTTAGATAAGGTATATAGTTGAATAATATTATGTTCTAATTTTGGGGAATAACTGGAGAATATTTCCCGTCATCTAATCGAGTAATGAAAATTTGGCTTTTTGATGGTAGAATTTGATGTTATTTGTTCTCACATTTGAATATACAAGACTCATGAGAATACATACAGAAGATTTCACGTCATCAAATAATGTTATTAGATTCATGACGTCACATGCTGCTACGTCAACATAATATATCTAAATAATTTCAGAAAGCAAAATCAAAGCAGTAACGAAACGTGGAAACTGTAGCCAGCCTGTATATAAGAAATTCAATTGCATTTCCTCTAATTAGTGAAACTATCATTAAAAATACAGTATAATTATTCATAAGGCATAGGACGGTGTTAAATATAATTATTAATAAATATTATTGAATAAAATTGATTTTTCCCTGCGTGTAACTGTTTTTAATTCGCCTCTTGGATATCTCATTGGGTTTTCTTCGTTTTACCATACTTCCCCCAATCTTTGACGTTAAACCTTCTGTTGAAAATATGTAGTATATCTAGCTAGAGTTCATATTCTAAAGAGATAGATCAATAAATTTCTATTTTGTGCATTGTATGATGTTTACATTTGTTCACAATAGCACTGTATCACAACTAAGAAAAAAAAACGGTAGATTTAGACAAGTATGAGAAGCCATCGTTCGTAGCGAAATAACTTTATATGTACACAATATCCTCCTTATTTGGCTCATATAAAAGTTTGGCTACATGCCCCTGAAACTCAGACGCGATGGGTTTAATGTACCCTATTTCGACGCCCTCGTTGAAAAACTTGAGTCATTATTCTATAAAATAGCAATTTCAGGGCGTACGAGGAAAGCGATGTCCCAAAACCCTAGGTTTCATCAAACAATGACGGCTTTTTCATGTTTATAGAATGCGCGAGTTAGTTGCTGCAAGAGCAAAAGAATTGGGGCTATTATTTTCTCATTCTGAGTTGTTTCACTTAGATAAAACTATTTATCAAACTCAGTTGTTTTCTGTCTCCTTTAAACGTTTTTGGTTGGACATCATTATGCAAGACATATATTACCTTTTTGTACTTTGCACATCTGAAATAATAGGTCAGGACAAAGTTAATTCTCTTTTTTCTATTATAATGATTACTTACTAGAGCCAAAGAGCAGTCCTGATGCTTATAGTCAATATTTACTAATTTTGAACCTTTCTTCTGGACATCGTTTGAGTCTTTTCTTTTATATTGAGGAAATAACCAAATCCTGGTGCTGGTAATTGCAAATGAATTATTCGCTTTGATTTTAGAAGAAAACTGATCCTTTTTATCCTAGCCTCTTATATTTTTTCATCTTATATTCTAAACCATGATACTGAAATATTAGCTTGAAACCAAGGGAATTTGTATAAATAAATGTTACCTCCTAGTGATACTCCTAAGTAATCAAACAACGCAGTATTTAACAACTGAATAAATTATCAACTATCAATATTATAACCTCATCAGTCATTGAAATTAGCAATGAGCTATCTTCTCTTTATTTCATTAGCAGGATGTCAAGCTGTCTGAACCATATCTGCCACAAATTTTTGATAACAATTTTGAACTGTTACGAACACATCAAACGTCAAATTACGACAATCACAGATGTTGCAGAGAAATAAGCAAAAGAAGACAACTTTTTGTGAGGATTGCTATGTCATTTTGTCAATGAAGTATTTCCAGAATTGTTTCCTATTGGGAATTATGTTTTATAATCTTTTCTAATACTCTTTCGGAAAACTTAACAGTGTTTTGTTAAGCTGTTGGAAAACTTCAAATTCTGTCTCAGAAATTATAATTGAGAAGATTTTTGGAAGTGTAAAATAAATAAACAGTAAGGCGTCCAATATAAGTTTGAAGTACAAAAAATGAAACGTTTTTCATTTTTTTGAACTGACATAAAATGTCTTAATTTATAATAATATCTCTTGTAGAAGTTGCTCGTTATTTGAAAGTGCTTCTTTGACTTTTTTTATTTGACTTCCTCATTTTATTATGTCTTTCCTTTTGAAATAATTGTCTTAATTGTGCTTCCAGGTTTTTTCTCTTGTTTTGGGTGAGCCTTTAACTTGTATCAGATGCAGACAAAACTGTTTGTTTCGTTTCTCTGTGTAGTTCTCCGTAAATTTTTTGTTCCATTTTGGTTTTTATTCTTCTCTTTCCTTAGTGTTCCTAATATACTACCTGTCATTCCATTCACACGATAGGAATCATAATTATATCTCATATTTTTATTGATTTGCTGTGATGGAATTATTGAACTCTGGTGACACATTCAATACGATTCAATTCTCTGCTGCATTACTGAACATATATTACATTATCAACATTTTTTATGACTTCTGCATTTATGTACATGAGTTAATCAATAGCTTATCTAGATTAAATAATCGGAGCGATAGAAATATTTCGGAATAGTTGCATCTAAATCTAGCTTTCGCCTGACGGTGTAAAATCGTTCATTATGATGGCCAATCTAATATCCAAAATTATTATTTCATATCTTGAACTGATATAGAAAAATTCATATTACTATTGACATCAAGCATATTTTGATAAAATTATGTTACATGCTTCCCTGCATAGATATTGATAGAGAAAAGATGAAATTAACAATTCAACAAAAGTTAACAGTTTCAACCTCTTTTCTAATTAATGATAATCTAATTGACTGAAATAATATATTATGTCTCTGGGAGAGGAGAGCATTTTGTGTTGAGCTCAAACATTTGCGGTAAAGGCCTTAGCCGAAGCTATGGTGATTGTGCCAAATTCAAAAAAGAGTCCTACTTCGAATAAAATGCTAAGTAGGAGGTTTAATGTTAATTTTTCTGTCTTTTTGAGACATTCTATCAGAGTAAATTATGTACAGGTGTCCTATTTTCATTTATATATTGATACGTGAAGTGAAACATACCATCTCATTGCTAAGCATATTGCTTACACGAAGGAATATGAGATTTGACACACTTAATGTTCATATGGAGAAGGAGTGCAGAAAGCTAAATCTATATACAAGGTGTCTCATTTGAATCTATATATTAATACGTGGAGAGAAAATTTCCCATCCTCTTTTTAAGAATATTGCTTGCACGAAGGAATGTAAGATTTGGCATACTCAAAGCATATATGCAGATGCAAAAAGAGTGCAGAAAATTAAAATTACATCCTGTATGTATTTTTAATTTTGTCCCATTTTGAATTATATATCAATACGTGAAGAGTAAATTTTGTGTCGCGCGCACGAAGAAATGTCAGATTTGACCTACTTGAAGTTTATATAGAGGAGTGCAAAAAGCTAAAATTAAAGTCAAAATTGTATACAGGTGTCTCATTTTGATTTTACGTGAAGAGAAAACTTTATACCGCGTGCACGGAGAAATGTAAGATTTAGCATACTTGAAGTTTATATGGAGAAGAAATGCAGAACGCTAAAATTAGAAACTGGTTGTTTCATTTTGATTTTACGTGAAGAGAAAACTTTGTAATACGTGCACGAAGGAATGTGAGACTTGGTATACTTGTAGTTTATATGAGGAAGGAGTGCGGAAGCTAAGATTATATACTGGCTGTTTCATTTCAATTTTACGTGAATATAAAACTTTGTATAGCGCCAATGAACGAATGTAGGACATAACATACTTGAAGTTTATATGGAGAAGGAGTGCATAAAGCTAAAAGTATATACAGGTTGACCTATTTGAATTTACCGCTGAAAACGATATTATTTTTCTTTTGAATACTTATGTCGAGAAATATGCACCGAATGAAAAAATGTCTGAAGTAAAAACTTAACGACAACGACTCTTCCCTTTCCATGGGGAAGCACGAGAATAGTGGGATGAAAGGATTGTACATTAAATGCCAAGGAGTTGAACGGTAGAAAAAAAGAGAGAAAGTGTCCTAAAAAAGTGTTTGGGAAGATTATTAAAAAAATTAGACATACAACAAAGTGGACGGAGGACAAAAGAAAACAACATTGGATTGAGCCAAGAGCCTACAAGGACTAAGATTGGTTACTACATGAATAGGTTTAGATTCATTTCCAGACAAGAAAACTTGATTCTTTTTCCTTGAAGAAAAAACAAGAAAAAAATCTCTGGAAATGTAGTGGAAGAATGTGCATGCTTTTGTTCAGTCTGAATATTTACCAAGTTCATGCAGATGATTCAGTGATGTTCCAGTATCATTTTATGATTAAACTGACGTGAAATAGTTTTGTCACCTCGACAAAAAACTGCAAACACACAGAATATTAAACACTCAATTATTTTATCATGTGGCAGCGCAGAAAACTACCGTGGAAAATTTCCTCACACTGGAACTTTCTGCTATATTTATTTTAATTATGAAAGATTAATAGTTTACATACTGCAGTGTATACAAATAAGCGTAGAACGTGCGAAAACATTTGTTCAAATATCATAAACAAACAAAGGCCTATAACGTACATTATTTGAATCAATGCAGGGATTTGTTTAACAACGTGTTCGTTTTGTTCGCACCGCAGGATCGGACTCCAGATATTTCCCACGAATAGTGAATTGTTTTATACAAAAAATATTGAATCACTCACACGACAAAGGCCAACCTATTCGTGATTTTACAGTGTTTGGATATCATTTTCTGATATCTGCCTAAAGAAGAAACAATATATTATTCCCAACGGAAACGTGGCTTCTTCCTACATTTGATCCATGTTGACAAGGAGAAAAACAAAAGTATTGGATACTCCAATAAATTAGTGTATTGCTAACGGGTGAAGCATGTTGACGTCTCAATTTTATGATTAAAAAATTATCAAAATAAGAAATTGTGTTGCAGAATGCTTTTCGAATCAATAAGAAAGGAACTGCAACCAAGTGAAATATTGCGAGTGTGTTTCGTACGTGACACTTGGTATGACATTAGATAAAAGAAATGTGACAGGACTCTTGACCGTTCAGTACACAAGACCTATTTATTTGGGCCACGGTTGGGGGACTGAACCATTAGGGGATGAGCCCGGCATGCAGAGATGAGTCGATTGTAATCACAATCCTGCTCTGCTTGTTTGCCAGGCCTATTTTGTAAGCAGAATGCAAATTTCTAGTCATTATCGATATTGTGCTGCCTGTTAAGTTGCTCGTAACTAATTCGTGAATATAAACGTTTGATAATTAAGTAATTTCGGCACGATGCAGCCGCTTGACGCCTACATCAAACTGTCAGAATAATCTTCACAGCACACTGATTTTTCAGCTCGTGTTTACCTTCTGATTGCTACAAACAGGACGCTTTGCAGGAAATGTAACACAACCTTTTCATTTTCTTTGAAGTATTGCACTGAATATTGAGTTTCTCATTTCTTGATTTCTTCTGACATCTGTCCTCTAAGAAATTATGAATTGGCGCTTCACTTTTTTATTGAAATTTGAATTCTTTCTTATATCAGACTAGAATTTGGCACTCTTGTCATGTATATATTTTTCAAGAGAGCTTTTCTTAGTCACACTTTGATGAGGGAACTGGATTCCTAATAGCTACATTTTGGAGTGTTGAACCCAAACTATGGAAAAGTTAAATATAATCTATTTGGACAACCACTTGATCAGTGATCAAAAACAATTGATATAAAAGGGGAGCCTAAATGTTTCTGCTTCAATTAAATTCGAAGAAGAACGCTATGTTTTAGAAAAATACTTTGATTTTGTATACTTGTCATGTAATGTGAACGTGAGGTCTGTTTTTCTTTAAGAATCAAATATTTTCTGGGTGCTTGTGGTCGACTAGTATGGAAATCAAGCATGCCTCTGAAACACCGTTTGTGTACGTCTTGGAAAAAAGATTGATTATCTCTGAATAGAAAAAATCGGAGCCATGTAGTCCGAGGCTAAGCCTACATAGGAACTTTGGGATACCGACTTAACTTTTTCTCGGTTCAAAGGGAAAACGAATGCTTATAGTCCAGACCCTAAAAACATATTGTGCACAATCTGGAAGAGACTGTAATGAAAACGCTGCGATTTTTCACTGTATCGTTAAATTTTATTCGAACTTTGTGGCTCCCAACCACAATCACAGTCGGTGATAGCACCTACAGTTCATGGCGTATGGCGTTAGCATTTTGTACAGTCCCTTGCTATAATTTCAAATAGACATTAAAATTCGCAATCCAAATGCTTTTTTAGCTCGGTGCACGTGTGAACAGCCCGCTTTTCCGGTGTGAATAGCGCGCAAATTTCAAACAGAAAATTGTTTTGGAATCGATCGGTTGAAAGAGTCGTACCGATATTTTTATGCAAGAGGGAAGGAGACGGATGAAGACAGATTGTTTATTCAAATTCAAGATTATATTTACAAATTGCTCAGTGATTGAATAGTCGTGTTATAAGACCGCAAAGTTCCTATACAATAATCAGGGGTATAGGTACTGGAAAAATACTTCTCACACAATGCTACATTCCATATCTCAAAAACGTATAACAATTCCATAATAATTCTGTTTTTCGAGAAAATGTTTCCATGTAATTAATTATAGTTGCTCATGATCCATTTTGTCACAGAATATTCTGCATATCACAAGAATGGAAATAAAAGCAAATGACAAATACAGAACGTGAATAATTCATAGATTTAAGTTGAATAATTCAAATGGTTTTTATCTTTTTCTATTCATTTTACGGAGCAAATTTACACAATAGGAACTGCTCGATCATTTGAATTATATTAATCAATTATATATCACTAAATTGAGTATTTGGAAATAATACATGATGGTAAAGTTTTTCAATCTTGTAATAAATTATATTTACAATTGAAATTATCACATTATGCTGTTTATTGAGCATTTGACAAGAGAAAATTCTTGAATAATAGGTACCTGATTCATTAGTTAGGTCAAATATTAACAGTCAAATCAGCCGCTGGTTGAAGTAGCCAAATATTATCATTTATTTTCAACAATGAATTTTGAAAAATGATAGATTTTGTAGTTCTGCTACATGTTTTTATTGAAAGTATTATGTTGAAAATCGTGGATAATTTCGATTTTCTTCCTTTTGTAGAGACTTTCTAGGAAATCTTATCACATATTTAACTTTATATGCTCTTCTTTTTGCTTGTTTGTAACACTTTGCTGACTTCCAATGTTTTGTGAGGCAGTTGGTCTTTCGATCCGATGATCCTTGATTCAAAAAACTGTTTATATTGGCAATCGCAGGCTAACCTAAACGAAATAGTCTCGTACACGTTGGCGTTCATCAAAATATTGCCACATTGGCCTAAATCGAAGCGGTAAATTCTTTGGCTTGGTACAGATGGTAAACGTTCATGAATTGTCAAACGTATAGGGGTAACAAACGGTAAATTCATACAAAAGATAACTAGATCAAATACAATGGAATATTGGAATGTAAAACAATTTTTCATCAATATATTTTCATATAGATTGGAAAAAGAATAAATCAATGATTGTTGTTATGCTATCTGCACCATATCTATTGAAATGTGCGAGATGAAAAATGGTTACCCCTCTGTATCAAGCAATTATGATAACAGTAGCTAAAATTCCCCACAAAGATGAATTTCAGAGGGAAATACACATTGTCATGTGAATGTGATCACCCTCTATATGCGATAGCATCTACTATCGCCTATAAATACAAGAACTTTATGTATAATTCAGACAGCTATCTTTTGTAGCGGATTCCTTAGCCGTACGATCGCTGAATTTATGAGTTTTTCATTTGAATTTCTATTCTCAGGATAGCAAGTTTTGCACTTCTCGTGCAGTATGGAAACTCACAATGTAATTTGTTATTCTATAAAGGCGTTATCCAGCTGGAAATTAACATTTCTAGATAAAATACTTAATGAAGATTATCGTGTAAATTTTATTCAGTGGGTTAGATGCTCAGATATGTTTTTCGAGAGCTATTGTTAGAATATTAATTGTGCAATGTAGCAAATTCAAGAATGCAAGTTAAACAGTTGGAAACAATGAACTATCCTGAAATATTTTCATGGAGATGTGAAATATTGTAGCTTATTTTGGAGTTTCCATGTAAATATGTTCTAATCAAAATCATGATAAAGTCAAATTTTATGTTTTGAATAAGCAATAAATAAACCGATTTATATCACATTGCGAAATACAATCTCCCTAGAGGAAAACGGTGAAGCAGGAGTTGAACTCACGCACCAAAGGTTTCATACCAATTACGAAATGAGCTGCTATCGGCAGAATATAATATATTCGGTAGATGTGTGCTACGTCAGATGAACACATAACTGGATTTGATAAAAAAAACTGACTGAATAATTAATGCTTGGTTTGTGCTTATTATTCACATGACACTTAGAGTGAACTTCCACTATTTATTTCAATATTTGATCAATTCTAGTGGATCATAGAATTATGCACTATTTGTTTGTGCTGAATATTAACTGTCACGCCAGACTCTTAATATCGATTGTTAATTATAAGCGTGAATGAGGAGAAGCGAGTAACTATACCAAGTTTTAATTGTTTATTCTGGATAAAATCTGACCATGATTGACAGACAAACCGAAAAACAATTCTGTTCATAGTTTTTAATAGAGATTCTTGGATTATACTATTCCAATAAATATGATCGAATAACTTCAAAAATATATCAAAATGGATATCTTATATCAAAAAGTTAGAAAGTATGCAATGTGGTGTCATATATTAATGTAAGAACATATAAAAGATCCAAAAAAACTGCTATGCTACTAGTATCAGGAAACGGAAACATTTCATCTAAATCAAGAGGGAAAAAAGTATGTCGAGTACATTTATATTTAGAAGTAGTCTTACACATGCATTAAAAACGATGTCTATGTGGTAAAATGTTCTTTGGAAAATTCCAAGAATAATCTCATATATTTCCAGTTATGAGCCAAATAACGGATAATGTGACACTTTGTTTTGGATGAGCAGAATAAACTATTATCCACAGGGTATTGCAATATAATTTAGGAATTTAAGGATTAATAATATTTCTGGGAAAAAATTAGAAGGTTATGATGAATCGAAATAAGTGATTCAGGTTCAAGTACTTTTGACTGCCATACTTCTATTTCAACTCTTGGTACACCTAATGCAAGCCGCTAATATAATTTCTTTAATAAATTTAAATTTAATTGAGATCGATTTGGAGGATTGAGATGAAATCACTAATCATTTTGTGGATTCATTTTAATGAAATATATACGAATACTTCGCTTTTCGATGGAACTATTTTCAGCGTATCTATATCATGTGCATTGGCGTAGCTAGCAAGTTTTCCTAGGGGAGCAACCGGCTAGCTGAGCAGCCACCAAAAGGTTTCAAATTCAGTAATTCCAGTAAACTTTTTAGTAGAATCGACGAATCGTCAGACGAAGCAATTTAATGAGGAATTCATAGGTGATGTCTCGAAATTATGGAATTAACTCACTCTCCTGAGGAATTAGCTGAAGAAAGAGGCTTTTTTGGAAGCTTTTGGCATACTAGATAACTGAGGAATCAATGCCCCAACCGAAATTTGAGGGATGCATCATGGATATATTCACGTTGTTACCAATTTATAGCGTTTTTCGGCATATAATCCAAAAATATTTCAAAAAAATTATTGATTTTATAAAAACAAAATTATATGGAAGAATGTTTCGTTATCAAATCTCCCACCAAAGAATTTATTGTACGATACCAAATTTTTCTCGTTGTTTCTCCGCATTTAATGAAAAATCATTATACTATCTAAATACCATATTGTACGAGATTGTTTTACGATATATGCATATTCGGGTTAATCGCTAATATAGAAAAAACGGTGCAGAAAATGAAATTTTCATGAGAAGTCCTGATAGGTAATTTTATCACTGAACATGTTTGGTAATAAAATGCATAGACCCGTATTATCATCTCTTGAAGAGGCACTTATTCCCAAAATTCGATGCTCCATCTTTTTTTATTTTGTTGTTTTCACTATGGCACTATCTTCATTTACTTCAATTTTTATTTAAGTTGCGCTTGGACAAGAGGTGAAAATACCGACTATAGTTTTTGACACATAATTGATTTTTGTTGAATTTTTATATTTGGGTATAATGAATACTCATTGATTGCGAAGGATCGATATCGTCTCATAAGTCATTTTGTAGAAAATTTAATCACGAAACTTTTTTTTTATGTGAAATTTTTTGATGAACTAAATAACTCTCGAGATATTTTTGATTACTTGCCAGAAAACTATGGTGCATGCTCCAAATTTTGGATGGAATAATAATACATTAATTAGTACCCGAACAGTTAACTCTCTGTAAATAATCTTGCGGACTTCTGAAATTGCTAATTCTCCTGGACTAAAAGGGGCGCCTTTCTAAAATCTGCAGTAAAGTTGAAAGTCTGGCGATTTCCAGGGTGAGCAATAAGTTTCTAGAGTGGGCAGTGCACCTCTTGCACCTTTCCTAGCTACGCTAATGGTCATGTGGATTCTAAAAAGTCAATATGAAAAAATTTAAAAACGACATCTATAGGTAAGTAATCCTACGTAATAAATTCAGGCATACGTTGATAAAGCTAGCATCGAATTCACAAAGCTGTTCGAAGTTTTAGTCCAATTCTTCAAATAAATCTCAATTAACTATAATTTCATATAAAAAATTAGTTTTAGAGGCTTGCATTAGATATATTAAGTATTGAAATACAAGTATGATAGTTTCAAGCTTTGAACCTGAGTCACTAATTCTCTTGTTCATTAGAGCCTTCTTAAATGCTTCCAGAAATGTTATTCCTCCTCAAATTCCAAAATCATCTTCAAAATTTATTTGAACACAAATCTTTTCTGCAAAAATTTCCTCATAAAATTATTTGGTGAACATTGAGGGATTATTAATACCCGTGTTGTTGAGTTTTCAAGAATAAATTCTAGGAATTACCTGGAATTTGGAATTAAGCTCTTTTGAGCACGATATATCATTTCAAGTTTCGTTTTTATTTCATTTGTATATAGGATAGTTGCAACTTATTGCTTCATCTATTCCCACAAACAAAAAATATTCAAATTCCATCATAAAGTTACAAACTAAACTTGTACTAAATTTATGTTATAATAAAATATGCAAATCTTAAGACGCTTGAAAATTATTGGGAATTCTAAAGTTTGTTCTACTACGCTTGATAATATAGTAGTACGGAAAGTCGCTGAAATATTTATCCATCTTAATAATTACTCTAATGTAAACAAGGCTCAGACGCTTCCCATCCAAATTTTCCTTAGCTATTTGTTTTCAGATGTTGATAGAACAGATTCGAGTTTTCATAACATTAGCTTACAATCTGTTTTCTGAAAAGTAAACACGACTATACGATGAATGTTTATCCTACAATATTCCCCTCTATTGAAAATTTCTTCCAATATTTGTCCATTTTATTGTTATTCTTCCGGGTGTGTCGGTATCATCACAAATGACCATTTAAATAGAAACGGTCCACTGCTTACAATAACAACGGAATCTCTTATATTATGACTATCCCAATAAATTTTTCATGGGAATATTCATATGATAATTTGGTTGTTTCACAGAATAAATAACAGTACAATGGTATCATTTCTACTTTTCTGGTCATCATCCGGTTAAATGATAATAAAAGCAAATTTTATTTTGTAGAATAATTAAGTGCTCATTAATTCAATTCTTATTATTATAGTTTTCATCAATTACAGACCACTTTATGTCTTTAAATTGGATATAATAAAGGGATTTTTAAAATCTGCTTCAAAAATATTGCCGCTATATTTGCTTTATCGTAGACTAAGCTAAGTTATTGTAAAATTTCTTACAAAACTATATGAATTTTTTTCATATATCCGATTTGATTGTAATACATTCATGGAGAAAACCACATTAACCATAATTCCTATCAAATGGTTATGTCTCATATAATTCTCGGAAAAAGTTGATTATAAGTAGTATTGATATATGAGTTGGATTTGTTACTTTTTTTGGCCTATTTGTGTATAAAATGTAATGTGGATCAATGTACTAGAGGAATAAAGAAATATAGCATGAATCGTAAGCTCACTAATATTTCAATTCACAAATGAAAACCATGATGGAAAAGTGTTTTTCAAATGTAATCAAAGTATTTGAAAATATGTTCTTGTCTTGAGATTCTGTCTGTTACATAATTCATGTGGTATTAAATTATGACAGTCATATTTTCCGAAAGTCAAGAAAATACTCTTTCATTTTGGTTGTTATCAAAGATTAACATCTTAAAGAAATTAATATCATAAATAAAACAACTTTAATCTGGAAATATATTGCTGTGAGAGAAAAACTTTGATCCGGTTAACCGCAGCGTACATAACCTTACTTTTAGCCCGTTCCGTTTTTACGTCGACATTTCCCAACGGACGAAGCTTAACCTTTACAAATGGCGGCACAATTTCCTAAAACAGAATGTAGATAACACATCAGTCTGTTTTCAGCGTCTTCAGAGCATTAAAGACCTGATTTAGCGGTTGTTTTCACGTTTAAATGCTGAAAACCCTACACTTAAATATAACGAAGTGCGATTCTTTTGTATATTGAGATTGAGTAGATCCTAAACATGATACTTTTGCAAAATTGGATGAGTCATTTTTAGATTTTCTAAACTTTATAAAGTACAGACGTGATAATAATTCCCTAAATAATGCAACATTTTGCTGTGAATGGATATGACAACACTTTTCGCATCGCTAGCATCCAATCACTAATTCCGTCGTCGTTTTTCAGGTTTAAATGCTGAACTATTCTACGTTCGGGATGGTGTGGTAAATACATACGCCATGAATTTTGTGGTACTCGTCCCTGCGCACATTTCGGACCTCGAGTTCTCCTGGCAGAGCCTTACCAAACACCCGGTAAGTGATAACATGTTCAATGTATAACATCAGTTGATTTTTTTTACAAGAATAAAATTTAAAAAAAAACATCTTATTGAAATTCTCACACTCTATCTCTTGCAGTTCTATCCTTCCACCGATTCTATCGGGCAATTGAGATACATATATCTTATATTGTCACATATGTTTATTCACGTAGACAGTCCGCTTTATTGGCCAATACAAGAATTCTCAGACAAAATTTGATTTAAATAGCAACCTGTTGTCTAGTAGCCTGCATGTTACTACACGTCGCACGTATTGTGTAGTCAACCGGAAATATGAATTTTTCATGTGAAGTTGTTCCGTGCGTTGCTGCGGGCATACTTCCGCTTTGCCTCTGTTTGTAGTTTTGCTTTGCGCTCCATTCACGACCACGAGTTGTATAAAACGCGTTCCTTTCCATTAAAGCTACTTTTACACCTGTTGTGTTTTCAGATTAGAAAATTCACTTCGGGAGAAAAATTGAATTATTATAATCCATTTATCATTAATGCATCTTTTTTTCCATTATTTGAATCCCAATCCTATCACTTCCAGTTGAATTTAACTGGAAATTATTAAGTATGGTCACGACTGCATAGAAATTACTTTAGTACTTTTTTCCAGTTGCGTTAAACCAGTATGATAGTATTGAACTACCTGGTGAAAAAACGAACGATATATCTCCTAAGTTTTGTAGATTCATTACCACTATATTTTCATCCTGGCTTCCAATTTTTTTTTTTTTAATTTCTTCGCTCCCAGCCCATGAATTGAAAGCTTGTAATGGAAAAAAATTAGATCAAGTTTCATCGAAAAATATTAACATTAACCCGTGTCCCAAGACGGACAAAGTTTAAATTGGAGTTTACATGAGTTTTACCTACTTGCGGGTACAAAAAGGTATAATTCTGTTAGTTCTAACTATTTTGACCCCAAAAGGAGTTTGAGATCGCTGAATCTGAATCTGATAAAAAATTACTATACATGACAACTGTCAAAAATGCTCTCATTGTGGACAAAATACTCGTTTTCACCATTTTTAAGGCTTTTTTCGACTTTACAAGTTTTTGAGGTTACTGAATATAGATAAGGTGTTAAATAACAACTCGAAATGTTTTTACATGACAACAAATGTGTGGATTGGATGGCAGATTTTAGAACAATGCCGTATGTTCTGTTGCATTTTTTTTGCAAAAATTACAAAGCAGATACAAAAAATGGTCAAAAATACGATATTACATCAGAATTCCTCCTTTCCTCAATATCAATCTCAAAAACCTGGGAAGTTGGAAAAACTTGAAAAGTTGGAAAAACCTTAAAAATAGCAAAAACGAGTATATTTTTCACAATGACAGCATTTTTGACAGTTTTCATGTGCCATATTACTTTTTTTTACTGTCAGATTCGGATTTAGCGATGTCAAATCCCTTATATAAGTCATGTTGGTGTCAAAATAGTGAGAACTAACAGAGTTATACCGTGTAATACCCGCAAGTAGGTGAAACCCATGTTAATTCTCATTTGAACTTCGACCGTCTTGGAGCACGGGTTAATATTTTTAGATGGAACTCCGCCGAATTTTTTTTTTTATCACAAGCTTCCGATTCATGGACTGGAAGCAAAGAAATTCGAAAAAAAAATTCCTAAGAAGCACCCCAATATATATAGTATATAATCGGTATGAGAATGAGAAAATGAATCAAATCATCAACATTTCTATAGTTTCTTGAGGTAGAATACTATATAAGAATATAAAATCCTCTGAACTTTAAACATGTTTTCGAAAACTAAATACGTATTTCGAGAACTGAGTTTTTATCATCAATAGCTACTCTCTACCACATAGGCTAAGGAATCCAGGGTTAATGTGATTCACAAATTATCAACTGATAATGAGAGCTAGTTCTCGGAGCACATATTCAGTTTTTCTAATTTGTTTGAGAGGAAGGGGATTTCATAGTTTTGTATAACATCTCCTAAATGTTCTGGAATTTTGTCAGCTTTATGTAAGATGACAGTAGTATCATCTGTTGTATGTAATGTTTGTTATCCTCCAGACTTTCAAAGCTTTCAAGCATAGATGGATATTATAACTATAATTATAATTATGCCACGTCAAATTGCTTATTGAAATCCTTGATTTTTTATCGAATTCTAGAGAGCAATAGCAAAAAACGATAACTGAGTGTTGTGGAAATTTTCTGCTTACATCAAACTTCAGACGAGATATTCTACTTCAAGTCAAAATTATTACGGAAACTTTTAAGTAGCACATTTCTATTTGTATGTCTGGTCATAATGACATTTACTTGAATGAGTTCTTCTTCAACTACTGCAGACTTCAATAAAAAGTTTCTAGATTAAAAAACTGCAATGTTATACACACATAAATTTTTGAAACGGCAATTTCATTCCAAAGGTTTCTCCCCTAGTTTAAGAAACTCCCTGGAAATTTGTTTTGCAAAGAAGTAGCTCATCCTATACTAGCTCCAGATTCTGCATTTAGAACAGGGATACATAACTTATACTTTTTGAAAGGTTAGACAAGCTGATGATACGGTGATCTCAAGAGCTCTTCAACTGATAAATAACACTTCTAAAGCTCAGTTGATGAAAATATACATAATTATCTATCAAGTTGATAAGATCTGCTCTGGATTATCAGAACATTTTCGACAAATATATAAAATCTTGACTCATGTGATGTACAATTCCACAGTTCCAACGTTTGTATCAGTCAATTCTATTAAATGTAACTTTTTCAAATCTGATATCTATATTAGAATGCATTTTTACCATGAGAATCATATTTACATTAGGTTTCAAATGATTTCAGCAATATTAAACGACATCTAAAGTGTTGGCTGAAGCAATTTTGGTGCATCCGAGAAATCTTGACAATAATCTGACAGCATCGTTGGTATACAGAAAGAGTTCTTGGCTGATAGATTGCTATAGCGAGTGATTGATTGAAATGAAATAGTGTTTGCTCTGTGTACTCGCGTTTTGATCGATAAAGTTTAAGGGGCTCGAACTTTGTGCTTATAGCTCGTAAAACTCACCCGTTAAGTTTTTCTTGCCTCGGTAGTTTGTATTTTGCTGTCAAACACAAATGTGATAACAGAATAAATTTTGCGCTTCATGCATCTTTAATTTGCTTCGCAACTTTTGAATTTGATGTTACTTTTAGACATATTATAGCTGGAAGCATTTCATCAAAGTCTATATATTGCGAGCAGTAAGAAAACATGCTCATTCATCTTTCTTTGATATATCCAACAATCTCAAACAAAATATTTTGCAGATCTGTATTGATGTCGAAATTTGCTTTATCTACGGCTTGCTTGTTTTTAGTTGCCCGTACTATTTTACTCAAACAAAAAAGAGAGCTTCCATCAGGCTGTTGCAGTTGTGTCGTACAAAATTCTGTTCATGATATTCTGCAGAAAGAATAAGCCTTAATTTCTTAGATGTAATATGTATTTTGTCAGAATTTTGTCTGCAGTTGTATAAAAAAGCGAATTTCGTATATCAAGGATTCGAGATTTTTTGGAATTCCGCTAACCAATAGCATAAAATCAGCTTACTTTGTACGAATTCAATGATACGAAAAAAAATTGAGAATAATCTGAACACAAGAATCATCTCCTATCCATAATAATATTCTTCGTATTATGATAAAAATTTGAAGAGAAAATAATAACAAAAGAAGAAACCATAGTGAAATCTCAAAGTATTTTGCGATACGAATGTCGAAATATAGTACAGCGATAAAAATCACATTTCTAAATTCCCTGAAAGCTAGTATAATATTTCAGTGGATATATTCTTTCTTTGAATGCAAGAACAAGGGTCTCCAATTTCCATTTCTTTTATTAGATTTAAGAGACGACAAATCGGACTCCTTCTAAAGTCCCGTGCAGATACCACAGGATAAATTTCCGCTTAGTCCTATGTATCGCACAATTCTGCGATTCGAGCACTCGACACTTGAGTCAAGTGCAGTGTTGGCAGTGTTATGAAATCACAGATGAAACGCGTTCCACGTACCTTTTGCATTCGAGCTCTGTGTTCACTGTTCCAATTACGAAATATTGGTTGTCATGGAAATCAGAACAGAATTTGTGAAATTTGTTTTATGTTGGTACGTATGTTATGGTTCCGCGGTTTCATTTGATGTTTAGTTGAGAATTCTTGTACGATGTTGTGTACAATATGTGCACGGAAACGCATATTGTATGGAAACTAGAGAATTGTGAATATTTACTTGACAGTAAATCGAATAATATATATTTTTATATGTATGTAGAATGTAAACTCAGCTATTATATATTACAAACTTATAAGACGATCAACTAGTATTCTTGAAGGTAAACATGTTTTTATCTAGAATTTGATTTATTGAGGAGCAAATTCTGTCCGTTAGCGTATTATGTAGCATCCGGTATATTTTTGCTTCCTTAGTTCTGAGCAACATACATATATAGAATATGCGAAAGATAAGACTTTGTTGAAGAAGAACTAATTTAAATATGTTTTATTGGGTCAAGTTCTGTATATTGAAAATAATGAGATACACAACTAATTTATTGGCAAGTCATGAATATAGGAAGTGTGTAAGCAGTGGCGTAACTAGATTTTTAGGTTCATAAGCAAATTCTAACTACGAAGCCCCTACTAACTTTTTCTTTATTTAATCTGTTTATACAAGGGACAATTATTTCCTAGCTTAAGAACAGAGAATGCAATAGATATATTAGATGAAACATGTAAATATATATTTAAGGATGGACCCAACAGCGTTGCATCCAGTTGCTCCCTTGTAGCTTTGCCGCAGTGTGTAAGATATATTTAAATAAAATGATAAGTAAGCTGCATTTTGCGAATCCATATCCTACTGAAAGATTCTAGTTGATATGTTTACAATATTTCTCTGCATCAGCGTTTTGTTCAAGTCCAATTTCATAAATGTTTCAATGACAAATTTATCCACAAAGCTATCACAGCTGTTGTATGACGGCTGATAAAATGAAATATGAGAGAAAACATTCAATCAATTAGTGAATTAAATTTTATCAGAAACAATTATATTTATCCCCAGGGTCCCAGTCATTTCATATTGTATGCGGTCAAACGGATTATGATCAAACATATAAAACTGAGCCCAATTGATTTGGAATAGCCATTCCATTCCCACAATTACCGTCTGCAAACCCCTAAAACCATCTCTGTCGCAGTAAATTGTACCGTTTATCACTATTTTATACGCACATAAACTTAAGTGTGTAAGTAATCAAGTTAAAGATAAAAATTAAATTCTGGCTATGGCCATTTGCTGTTTGTATCAATCATTACAATGATTACGTCCTTCGATATTATTTTTGCGACAATATTTCATGAAACAGAATAATGTCATCGATCAAATAAAATTAGAGCCGCCTTCAAGTCTAAATATTTCATAATTAATTGTAAAAGTCTACAAAGCATCATTTTCCATCAAATGTACCATAGAGACCATTTCCTACTAGCGCCACGCCTGACAAACCGGAAGTAGAAGAGACAGGCCGGAATAGAATAAACCGCAGTGCACGCGCACTCGGGGGAGAATGTGCATGTACTCATGCACACTGAACACTAAAGGGTTGGGAACACAAGAAGTTGCTCCATGTGATACAGCCCAGAGTTCTCTAAAACGCAACACCTAGGATAGGCAAGGCAAGCTTCGGACTGGACAGATCTGTATTTACCGGATTTGTGGCCTACGTTACATGTGATGGATAGCGGACGAAGGATGTTAAATGAATGTTGGATAACGTTGTGTATTACAGTATGGATGTGATGATGAGAATATAGAAAGCATTCGACTGATGTATTTGAATGGATTGTATCTTTCGTGCAACAACAGTATACATGAGCTACTAGGATTTGCTGGTTATACACATTTCTTACAGATTTTCAGCTTTCCTTTCATGTCTTGAGTATTGCAGGAGTTTTCGAAGTAATTTTAAGATACTTGGACAATAATATCAACCACATGATAAAGCTAATAGAGAAGTGCAATACCGAAACTGGTTATTTATACCAAAGGACTTGAACATTGTACTATGATATAAGTCAATAATTGTACGTCTTCTTTTCCAATCAAATCTCTGATAGTACCCATTGATAATTTGAACCATTTTGCCTATAACTTTAGCATTTCATTACTATCACATACATTACATCTGATATTAAATGTTTTAAATTTTTTGGGAAGGACTCGAAGTCGAAACAATTAATTGATTCGATGGTTCTCTCAGAAGATTAAAGACTTTGTTTACATATAAGCCCATTCTGCCGTTCATATGATATAACAAGTATAAAAATAAATTTGCATAGAATGTACAAGAAATTAACAACTGCGTGTTTGTAATGGACTATTATACTAGTCGTCTGTGAGCAAACACAATGTCATGTCTGCTATCTACTTCCATTGCTACTTCTACTTTGTCCGCTCCGCTCCAGAGCGGGACGCTAAAACATCCCTTGTTATGAATTATATTTGACTGTATTCTCTGAATGTGTACCAGATAAACCTCAGTAAACAAAAGAACAAATTCAAATAGACTCGCAGTGTTAGATAAATACTTTATTTTACCGAATGATTCACAAAAATAACAAATATAAAGGAAACATTCGTCGATTACCATTACATCGAATTGACTAGGGAGTACATCAAGGCTCAGACATATCCTATCATTTTGGCATACCGTTCATAACACTGCCGTTGCACTCAACAACGTCAAACGGTTTTGGATATACATTGGTACCACATAGTAGATGAAGGATTATTGATCATAATGTATGAGAATGTGGTCTTCAACTAGGATCACTTCTCAGTAGAAAATCTAAAGTCTGTATTCTGCGTGATAAACCACATGAAGTCTTTTGTTAACTTGTCAAACTCTATGAAATAATCCATCTCCAAACTTTGTCTCGTCTATTTAGCGTGAATTTATGTTCACACTTATTATATATAAAGTTGACGTGATCACAAGAGGAGATGTAAATTTAAACATAAGCATAATGTTGGAACGCAGCCGTGCTTCATTAAATTCTGACGCAAAGTTTAAAATTTAATGAGAGCTGCGTTATCCGATACGGAAATAAATTAGCTTTTGTATGTGATCTAGAGAAACCTAGCGCCCGTGTAAGTTGTTACACGTTGCTATTGAGAAGAGACTACTCAGAACCGCATCTAGGATTAAACAAGTGTGATAAACTTCTTTTTTAAATCCTAATAACAACTAACGAAAGTTCATCTTGACAGGATACAATCTGAAAAATTCAAGAGCTTGACCACATTAGAATATTCTACCCCAGTCACTAGTTTTCACATTGATTTTGAGAGTTCAGTCACAAAAGGTGAATTATATAGTCAGACATTATGATTTTCAGAAATGCATGACATAGAACAAAATCTAGGATTGCTGTAAATATTTCCAAAAAATTATGTTGAAAGAGATTTGGTAGATATGAGTTACGGTGGAAATGAGTTTTTACAGTCTGATCTCGCGAACATCCAGGAAGATAAGATGTCTGTTATCGGAGAGCAACAACGACGCTTTGGGCGTAATTTTATTTAGAGAGCGAAGAAGTCCCTATAGGAGAGTAGTGAAGCAAACAGGACAGTTAAAACCACTGCAATTTGGTAGTCAAGAATTGTTGAGGAAAGTATGATAACACAAAACATGAATGTGAATATAGAAGCAAAGTTCAATATTAGAATATGCGTGATTTTCGACTTCGTCGAAAAATGAATTGATATCTAAATGGGTGTCAAGTTTTGAAGATAATCCTAAAATTCATTAATAAGTACATACAATATTCTGAAATAAGTTCGAAACACAATTTCTTGTTTTTCTCTGCTACAATAATATTTGCTATTTGGGAATATAACTTCTTACATTAGAACAGTCGAATTATTTCCATGAAATAGGAGCTCAAGATTTTACCTGGCTATAGTTTCCACATACAATTCATCTTATATTTGGCTAATCAACTTATCTTCTTTATGTTGTGCACTAGGTACTGTTTTTCATATTGTAAGATCAACGTACCTTACTCTTCGAAAAATTTGGTTTGCTGACAAAAACTAGCCAAGTAAAATCTTAAGCTTCAATTATTGATCCTAAGTACGCCTATGCAATTCCCTATTTCAACTGTGTTGCAAAAGTGAAGCCAAAAATGTAATATTGTTAGAGAGAGAAAGTAACTGAGAGATAGGTTGAGGCGGGCTTATGTTTGTATGGAGGTAAATGGCTAGGTTCGGTTTATTTAGTATTTTCATGTAAAAATATATTGTAAAATGGGAAGAAAATGTTTTGTGACAAATTGTTATACTGGGTACAGGACATGTGAAGAGAAATTTTCTCTTTTTTCTGCACCCAAAGATAATATTTTATTAAATAAGTGGCGAGGATATCATAAAAGAATGCTCGTCTGGAGATGTAACAGTGGAAAGAAATTATTTTAAAATTATATTAAAATTAAAGGTTATATCAATGTTTCAAATTATTGAACGTATCTAATCTAAACTTTTAGTGAAAAATTCAACTTCAAGGTTTTCTTGAAGTTAAAAATTCAACTTCAAGGTTTTCTTGAAGTTGAATTTTTAAAGAAAATAATGAATATAAATATTGCTATTTATGTTTTTAAATCAATAGAGATGTGATAATTGTTTACTAATTCACCGTACAGTATAGTATGGAATTGTTCAATTATGTGACAAATATATTATTACAGATACCGTTCAAATATTTCCGACTAAAACAAAATGCATGTCCGAGTATTTTTCAAATTGCCCGAATTATTTAAGCATCTCTAAAAAAACTAGGAAATCTCTTATAAAACAGGATGGATCTTTAAAAAAGTCCAAACTGTGCAAAAAAAAAGAAAGATATTAAAATGTAGATAGAATTCATCTTCCATTTATTCGATTAAAATAATTTTTAGTAGAAGATACATAAACGCTAGAAATAAATTTAAATCCAAAGCAAAACTTGGATTCAGAGGACTTGTGGGAATTTTTTCGATTTGAAAATTATATCCATCGAAGAAAAACTAATTTTTATCAATGAGAATTTAGGAGATTTTTGCTTAGTTTTTTGTTAATATATTCTTCTGGTATATAAGAAATTGTTTGTGTGTATTTTCTCAATTTTATTACGCCCATTTAATATAAAATATTCATAAAATTGTTTATGTATCTGTTATTCATAATTAGAGAACTCTTATCCAAAGAAACGTTCATGAAACATGTTTCATAATAATGCACTTTTTCATTGCAGATTTTAATAAATAGAAATGTCAATATTCTTTTACTTTTGCCTTTCATTTAATAAATAATAAAGTATTTAAAGCAATGAAAATATTGAATTTATCTGGCAATTGTTTTTTATTGAAAAAAATTCAAATTTAATCTTATTTCTGAATATGAAGCATGCAAAGCTGGGCCCGCTCTCGCTATCTCTCACGTCTGCCGAATTACATTTTAGGCTTCATGTTTTCCAACTGAGTGTCCGCTCCTCTATTATTCTCCTTCGTGATCCTGAGTTATCTGCCTTGTGTGAATAATTCGACTGTTCCAATATAAGAAGTTATATTTTCAAATAGCAAATATTATTGTAGCAGAAAATAACAAGAAATTGTGTTTCTTATTTCCGAATGTTGTATGTCCTTATAAATAAATCATAGGATTATCTTCAAAACTTGGCACCCGTTTAGATATAAATTCATTTTTCGGCGAAGTCGAAAATCACGCATACTCCAAATATTGAACCTGGCTCCCATTTTCACATTTATGTTTTATGTTGGATGTCACAACTTTTTGTAGAGAAAAATTATAATTTATTCCAGATGAGGAGTACTAGTTAACATAAGAGATGGCCAACAGGAAACTAGCCTAATGAATCCTAATAAAAGAAAACTACAATTAATGCCTTGATTCGTTGATATGATATAGACAAATTAATTCTTCACTGGCTATCCCTGTCGCCCAAAATATGGAACTCACTTCTTTGAAATAAAAGAGAACAAAACATAAATCAACTGACTAAGTGAGTTGGACTAGTTAACACACACGTAAAGAAGAAATGCACAAAGTGCAAAACGCATGAACAACATAAGGGAGCGCAGACCAAATAGTCTGTTCAACCTCTGTCGGGAGCGCCAAATCTACGTCTAGCTTGACCTGCTCAACCATGAGTCGCTGAGTCCTCAAGACGCGTCAGCCCCGTAGACTCGTTCGTCTAGGAGTCAGGAGTAACTCAGGGTAAAACCCTGTCCCCTACCGTACAGTGCCCAGTGAAAAATTTGCACGAGTCGTTCACCTGGCTTGCTCTCTCACATGAACTGCGACCAAACGACAACACGAGGAGAATTATAACAATGACTTTGGCCTAACATAGATACAAATAAAGACCTGTAACTACTCTACTCACCAATACGCGAAACCAAGATCACACAATCCTTAGCACTTGAAAAACTCGAGAGACTAAACAAAACTGACGGTACTTATAATTGAACCATAGTTTTAATAACTCTACTCTTACCCAATTCATTTGGATTATTAACATCAAATTTAGGAGTTTATTAGCTTTATTATTATTTAACTACATAAAAATTCATACTATAACAGAAATTATTATTATTCATCATCCAAAAGTGATCTGTAGAATTGATAATTTCAAGAGATGAGTAATGGGTACGTGGTGAGACATGATTAAACAATAGAATGAATAAAAACACTTGATTAGTTCACAAAATATTTATTAAAACGATTGATTCGTTTCGACCTGACGGTCATCTTCAGGTTGAATATTTAGTGTATTTAGCATGAAGTTGATCGTAAGCTCGAAATAAACTAATGATTGTAATAAATGAGATATGTTTGGGTGAATTAAAGCTCAAGGGCACAGCACCTTCAGAAGAATTAAAATATTGCTTGAATTTTTCTTTTACTTCCACACTACAATTTGTTGATCTTCTTGCAGGCTTTTCTCATCTCTACGTTATTCTTTGTATCGTACTATTTTCTATATCAGCATTTGTGTGACTTTAACCTTTTGTAGTTACTAAAACGCTATGTAGAAGAACACAAGCGAAGGTTATGAGCTTTTTTTTATTATCAGGATTAATTCGCTTGACTAGAGCTCGAAAACGATTTGTCAATATACCAAAGCTATTATATTGACGTGTAAAACAGTAAGCTGTAGAACTGGTTGCATTATTAAGCGCGGCTGCCCCTCGCTCCAAATTTAAATTGTTTTCCTTTGTATACACACATTTACCCAGCTGTACGTCAAATTTCAACTTTCCAGGTCATCTGGAAGTGAGTTAGGTTCTTGATCTATGTCAGTCAGTCAGTAAGAAAAATGCTGATCTTTAGACGTTAATACCTCAATAACCGTTTGAGCTGTATCTATAAAATTTAAGATTCTAGTTGATCCCAGGGATACTAATAAATGAACTAAATTTCATGTCTTTACGTTGAACAGATTTTGAGTTATTGAGGAGTCAAAAGTGACTCCAAATGGTTCGTGTAATATACACAACATGGCTGCTGTTGAACTGCCGCGTGTCTAGATTACTGTCAGCACAAATCTATTTGAAACATGCAGAGATAGATAATAAAGATGCTAGATGATCCGCATAAAAGAGTAGGAAAAACGCAGACGAATCACTGAGGAAGCCAAGCCCGTAAAGATTTATAGTTTCAATGACGATAAAGCGATAATATTATATTGATATTTCATTGAAAATAATCAGTTCCAGTACTGTATCAATGCGAACTTGCAAAAGCGATCACTGCCAAACTGTTTTGTTTAGGAAATAAAATACTCTGGCTTAGTTCGTTGTCAGTTATTGCTTATGTCTAGACGCGAGTATTTCCACTGATCACATATTTAATTTAATGGAATATGACGTCCAACAATAAGGTTCTGCAATTAAGATTTAATGACCTGGGGAAGAAGGTTCAAATTTTCATTAGACTAAGATTGAAAGAAGACGAAATTGAAAGTGGTAATACTACTTCAAATGCATACACAATGCATTCTTTCATATGAAAGAGCAAACTTTGAAATAAACGAATGTTTAGAATGTCACCGTATATAAAAGAAATTATCAGCTTCAAGGTTGGAAATTGAAGAAATAATATCACTCCATTACTTTACGAGCTACTTTTATGAATAAAATTGAAGACACTTCGGAAATCAATAGTTGCACAGGTACAGTTTTCAAAGAAGTCTCCAACAACTTTATGAATGAATAAAAATATTGGAATCAGAATATCGTAAATTATTAATCCGCAAATAATTCTCAACAAATAATTGAATAATAATTGACTGTGAATGTGAATTGTAGTCCAGTAATACTTTAATTGAACATCCCAATCTGAAAGCTCCATTTTGATCACAGATATTAAAAACAATTCTGTCCTGGATGAAAACCATTCTCTGTGACCAATTCTACCTCTGTTAGGAATTATGTGTTTTGTGGTTTGACGGGTAGTAACCACATTTCACAGTAATGAAAATGTCATTTGCACTATTAAACCTGGTGATATGTAGGCATTACAGTATACAGGTTGTTTGCGTAACAATCTAATTTATCTGACATCAACCATAATTGAACTATCTTTGTTAGTCATGTTCTAATATATTCATCAAGGAGAAACATTTAACATTCAGAAGCTGTTTCAAAAAATCCCAATTTCAAACAGAAGTCCCTTGAATTAATTACGGAATTCTGTTTCTACTTCATGGAACCTGTAAGCAATTACACATCATTATGTTCTCGAAAGAATTTTTTCAAAAAGTAAATATCGTTGTAAGAATAATACTGAGGCGTCAGTTGTCAGATTTCTTGGAAAATAATAATTAGCAAGAGTCAGGTTATTCCGTCTATATCATAAATTCTAATTAACAGGGAAAATTAACTGAATATTTTTCAGAAATGATAATCAAAATATCTGAAATGCTTCTATTGACGCCATTTCGATATTGATCAGAGTAAAGCAATATTAGCTCTGTCAAATAGAATGCTTTTATATTCTATAGCTGGGTATTGCATATGTATTCGTGTATACAAACACCACAAAGCAGTAGAATCAATAGCGATACCTTGTAATGGCTCCATAATGGAAAAATTATGTATTCTCGATATTGTATTAACTGTTGGCGTTATCAAAATTCACATTTTTATCAGCGAATTTGTGAAATATGGATAATAGATGCATCTGCTCATTTGAATATTGATTATTATTCTACTCTATTTCTGTCCAGCTTCAATCAGATATTCTGCCATAAAATACATGGTTGCTGTACTGCTAATTACAATACACATAGAAAACTGTCAATTTTATCGTAATTTTTCATAGACCATAATTATTGGATCGGTTGCTGTATTGGTAATTACAATACACATAAAAAACTGTTAATTTTATCGTAATTTTTCATAAATGCCATGATAATTAGATTGTATGCTGTAGCTCAAACATGATGTGAATATGTTTGACTTTTTCAAATTGATCTCTATAACATGAGCAGAATTAATTTGGCACAACAAAAATGTATTAGTTGCTTACAATAAACTAATTTTACTATGGAAGATATGAATAATGTTCTCATAGCGACCAAATAGATGCATATATAAACTGCAGTGATATTCATCCTCGAATTCTCAATTTCTGCTGATGACTTTATACCAATCATCTTATTTGCAAACGTTGTAAGATATTGGAAGACGGAATAACACAAATATGCGTTAACCGTCATAGACAACAATTTGAGAGCTCAAAGAGCCCTTTAAGAGCGTAGCTACAGCGGCCACGATAATTGTGTGAATGTAGGAACCGTTCATAATATCACTTCAGCAGCACAAAATTGTTTGAACACTGAACCGTGTTTAATGTTGATGGTAGGATGCTCTGAAGTTCCGATTTTGATGCATCACTGCATCCATAATTAATTTGAATCACTTGTGTTCTTGATTCCAACTTATAGAAACAATAGATGGGAACTGAATTTTGGATGGAGTCCTCAAAAACTCTGGAAGATGGGTTGAGCAGATCTCTTACTCATGTGGGCAACATATTCAGAGATTATAAATATCTGTATTCCAAATGAAATTTTGGATATGAAATCTCTAATATTTGATAGAAAATTAACTTGAAATATTACTATGAATGTGAAAATCCACTGTGGCCACACAGTACTTACCTGACCATTCCATCGCTGTTTCAGAAATTTAGTATCGCATCAATTAATTGCATATTTCAAAGTGAAAGCTGTCATTTTCAATGTGACAGCTGTCATTTTCAAAGTGACAATTGTCATTGTCAAAGTGGCATCTGTCATTGTCAAAGTGACAGATGTCATTGTTAAAGTGACAGATGAAGGTTATTTTTTAGTCCTTACATAAAAAAGTATTTTTGAGGATAAAGAGTCCTTTTCTAGATTTCTGAACTAAAGAACTTAGGGAAAATTGATTAACATCACTGTATGCAGCTTTGAAAATGCTATAAAAAAAAAAGGATAAAATTTTCTTACAGCCCTTGAATTAAGGGTGGTAGTATATTGTTTCTCGAAAACTGTGAGCCTTAGAGTAATTTTTTTAATTAGATCCTGTGGTGCATTAAGAATTATATAGCTTTTATACAGAAAATTTGACCCTAAAGTTCTTAGTTTCCGAAATAATCGTTAATAAATTTCTTGATAGAGCTCTTTTCACCTCTACTCCTCTAATACAAATGTTAGATTTCTTAGAATTCATCACAAAATTATTGGAAAGAGTTTTCTTTGATTCATTCCTGACTGAAACACTTGGGGAAAATTTAATTACATCACTTTATGCAGCTTTAGAAGAGCTATAGAAAAAAATTGATGGAATTTTCTCACAGTCCTTGAATTGAGGAAAGTAGTATATTGTTTTTCAGAATCTATGAGCCCTGGAGTGGAATTTTTGATTAGATTTTGTAGGTGTAGAGCATCGAAAGTGATGCAACTTTTATGGGAAACATTTAGCCCTAAATCTTTAGTTTTCAGTAAAATCATTAATCTGACAGAGCTCTTTTCACCTCTGCTTCCCTTATACAAATTATGGATTTTTTGAGTACACAAAAATTCATCGGAAAATTGTCGAAAAGTGTTTTTCTTCATTTATTCCTGAAACTAAAGCACTTAGAGAAAATTTGATTAAATCACTGTATGCAGCTTCTGAAGCGCTATAAAAACGATGGATAACATTTTCTCCCTCAAATTAAGAGTACTAGTATATTGTTTCTCGAGAACTATGTATCCTCGAGTAAACTTCTTAATCTGATCCTGTGGGGCATCAAAAGTTATGCAACTTTTATGGGAATTATTTGGCCCCTACGTCATTAGTTCTCGAAATAATCGTCAATCAATCCCCTAGCAGAGCTCTTCCCACCTCTGCTCCCCTAGTACAAATTTTGGATTTTTCGAGTACACAAAAATTTATCACATAATTGTCGGAAATAGTTTTTCTGACTTATTCCTGAATTAGAGCACTCAGGGAAAATCTAATTAGATCACTTCACGAAGCTTTAGAAGGGCTATGAGAAAGGTGCATAAATTTGTCTTAAATCAAGGATAGTATTATATTGTTTCTCAAAAACTAAGAGCCCTAAACTAAACTTTTCAATTGGATCCTGTAGTGCATCGAAAGTTATGTAACATTTATGTAGAGCATTTGGCCCTAAAGTCTTTGGTTTCCGTAATAATCTCTTATCAATTCAGCACAAAAATGTCTGAATGTATTTTTCTTGATTTATTTCTACACTAAAGCACTTGGGGAAAATACATTTTCATGAATGTACGCAGCTTTAGAAGGGCTATTAAAAAGGTGCATACAGTTTTCTCACAGCCCTCAAATTAAGAGTAAAAGTATATTGTTTCTTAAAAACTATGAGTCCAGGTGTGAACTATTCAATTGAATCCTGCATCACATCAAAAGTTGTGTAACTTTTCTAGGGCGAATTTGGCTCTGAAACTCTTAGTTGTAAGCTTTTTAATTGCATTCTGTAGTTGAGTCCTGGAGTAAACTTCTTAATCGGATTCTGTAGTGCATTCAAAGTTTTGTAAATTTTATAGGGCACATCTGGCCCTAAAATCCTTAGTTTCCAAAATAATCGCTAATAAATCCCTTGGCAGAGCTCTTTTCACCTCTGCTACCCTAATACAAATTTTGGATTTTCAGAAGGCATAAAATTCATTAAGACGCATTTGGCTCTGGAATAATTGCGTACCAATCTCTTGACAGAGCTCTTTCCACCTCTGCTCCCCTAATACAAATTTCAGATATTTCGAGTACACAAAAATTCATCCCAAAATTGTCGGAAAGTGTTTTCCTTGATTTATTCCTGAACTAGAGCACTTAGGGAAAATTTAATTACATCACTGCACGCAGCTTTAGAAGGGCTATTCAAAAAATAGTAAAAGTATTTCCACAACCCTCAGATTGAGATTAGTAGTATATTATTTCTCAAAAACTATGAGCCCTGGAGTAAACTCTTCAATCTGATCCTGTAGGGCATTAAGAATTATGCAACTTTTATGGGAATCATTTGGCCCTTAGATCCTTAGTTTCTGAATTAATTGTTAATCAATCCCTTAGCAGAGCTCTTTTTTCCTCTGCTCCCTTAATACAACTTTCGGATTTTTCAAGTACACAAAAATTCATCACAAAATTGTCGGAAAGTGTTTTTCTTGATTTGTTCCCGAACCGAAGAACTCAGGGAAAACTCAATTACATCGCTGTACCCAGCTTATGGAGGGCTATGAAAAAAGTGCATGAAATGTTTCTACACCCTTCAGAATAAGGGTAGTAGTATATTGTTTCTCAAAAACTATGAGCTCTGGAGTAAACTTTTTGATTGGATTCTGTAGTGCATCGAAAGATATGTAACATTTATGTGGTACATTTGGCCCCAAAGTCCTTAGTTTCCGGAATAATCTTTTATCAATCCTTTGACATAGCTCTTTTGTCCTCTGTTCCTCTAATACAAATTTTGGATTTTCCGAGTACACGAAAATTCATCACAAAATTGTGGGAAAATGTATTTTTTTTATTTATTCTAGAACTAGAGCACTCAGGAAAATTCAGTTCCATCACTGTACGCAGCTTCAGAAGGGATATTAAAAAGGTGATAAGAATATTCCCACAACCCTCGAATTGAGGTTAGTAGTATATCGTTCCTAGACAACTATGACCCCTGGAGTCAACTTTTTAATCTGACTCTGTAGGGTATTGCAAATTATGCAACTTTTATGGGAATCATTTGGCCCCTTCGTCCTTAGTTTCCGAAATAATCGTTGACCATTCCACTAGCAGAGCTCTTTTTACCTCTGCTCCCTTGATACAAATTTCGGATTTCTCAGGTACACAAAAATTCATCACAAAATTGTCGGAAAGTGTTTTTCTTGATTTATTTCTGAACCAGAGCACTCAAGGAAAATTTAATTACATCGCTGTACCCAGCTTCTGGAGGGCTATAAAAAAGGTGCATGAAGTTTTTCTGCACTCCTCAGGATAAGGGTAGTAGTATATTGTTTCTCAAAAACTATGAGCCTTGGCGTGAACTCTTTGATCTAATCCTGTAGGGCATTTAAAATTATGCAACTTTTATGGGAATCATTTGGCCCTTAGATCCTTAGTTTCTGGAATAATTGTTAATCATTTCCTTAGCAGAGCTCTTTTCACCTCTGCTCTCTTAATACAAATTTCGAATTTTTCAAGTACGCAAAAATGCATCACAAAATTGTCGGAAAGTATTTTTCTTGATTTATTCCTGAACCAAAGAACTCAGGGAAAATTCAATTACATCGCTGTACCCATCTTCTGGAGGGCTATGAAAAGGTGCATGAAGTTTTTCTACACCCCTCAGAATAAGGGTAGTAGTATATTGTTTCTCAAAAACTATGAGCCCTGGAGTAAACTTTTTAATTGGATTCTGTAGTGCATCGAAAGTTATGTAACATTTATGTGAAACATCTGGCCCTAGAGTCCTTAGTTTCCGAAATAATCTCTTATCAATCCTTTAACAGAACTTTTTTTGCCTCTGTTCCTCTAATACAATTTTAGGATTTTCCGAGTACACAAAAATTCAGCACAAAATTGTCAGAAAGTGTTTTTCTTGATTTATATCTGAATTAAAGCACTTATGGAAAATTCATCTTCATCACTATACGCAGCTTTAAAAGGGCTATAAAAAAGGTGCACCAAGTTTTCTCACAGCTCTTTAATTAAGGGTAGTAGTGTATGGTTTCTTGAAAACTATAAGCCTTGAAGTAAACTTTTTTAATGCATTCTATAGTGCATTCAAAGCAATGTAACTTTTATACGACACATTTGGCCCTAATATCCTTAGTTTCTGAGATAATCGCTAATGAATCCCTCGACAGAGCTCTTTTCACCTCTGCTACCCTAATACAAATTTTGGATTTTCAGAATGCACAAAATTCATCAAGTAGCTATCATTTTCCAGAATGGAAGAGATGATTACTAATTGGTTCTATCGACAGGTGCTGTCCCCTTGCGGCAATTTTAGGAACTATATACGTAGTTGGGGGAGGTCAAATAATTTCTAATTCTAATAATTTTTCCAGTGTTTCAAAAGCGTATTGGAGAGATTCTAGTACTAAATCCACTAAAGATATAAAGGGAAGTTATTCAAATGACGAAACAAAGCATGAATATTTTCTAGCATATCGCAGCTTTTATCAATGCATAAATTATTACAATAATATATGGAATTACAGTATTATTTATTGTTATAGTATAATATTGTTACATATGATTTATTATTGTTACAAATGATTCATTATCTTTATATACAATGGGTTAATGTTGGAAAGGGGGCGGAATCCTGTCCAAATGTATCTCTTTTTGGTCCAAGGGCTCATTATGCTAGGACCTGGGCTGGAGAACATCATCTTGTTGTACAGTAACTGAAACACAAATAATTATTAAAAATTTATCAATGATTACCATGTGACAAATATTATAAAGGACTGGAATGAATATCGGTAGCCAACTGTTATTGGAGCACGAGCTGTAGAGTTGAAAGATAGAAAAATTATTATACTGTTCGAAATAAAGAAAAATTCTGAGTAAACTAGAGATTCCAGAAATTAAATTTCTTGTGTATATACTCAGGATGTATGTATGCATCTGCAAGGTAAAAATCTACTATCAATTGTTAATGATGCTCGAGCTATAAGCTTAATAATTGAAAATCCCCAGACAATAAAATTTTTTATCACATTACACTGCTTAAAACAAATTGATATTTCCTAAGGAAGTCGAGTGATTATAAACACTTAAATTGCATTGTAGGTACGTTCATGAATATCAGTATATGCAGAATAAATATTGGCCACCAATCATTATTGGTGCACGAATTAGACTTGAGAAAGTCTGAAATTCACTACACCGCTCAAAACAAATGAATATTTTCAAGTAAATCAGGAATACTACATATTTTGAATTTTATGTACGTACTAAGGAAGCTTAAGAGTGATCAAGTAGACGGGGCGCGCTTCGGAAGCTCTATATCTCTATTAAAACAATATTTTTTTATACTGTGTGAGTAAGACGATATCTACTCATTTACAAAATTAATTTTGTCGACAATTTTTTTCTTATATCATTATTATTTAAATTATTTTTCTCTTCATTTAAAACCTTTCGCGCGCGCCCCTTCATAACCACGCGCCCCTAAGAATGTGCCTAATTTGCCTTAGGGATAATCTACCACTGAATACATCTTAAGGTCTAGCTTGACATACAGCTTGAAGTACTGCTTGAGATGCAACTGTATATATAGATTATGTTACATTTCAAGAAACAGTTATCGTTGCCGCATGAGATACGACTAAAATAAAATCTGGATCAAGTTTGTGATACAGCTTAAGCTACAGATTCAAATCTGGAAACGGTAGTTTGAGATACTTTCAAATATTACCTGTAATGCAGCTAAGGGAACAGATATATAGCTAGATATAATTGAAAATGGGAGTTGAAAATACTCAAACAGATTTATGTTAGCGTCCGAATAAATAAAGAATAATTTTCATGCTTATGATGGCACAAAGTCTCCATTTCAGAATGAAGAAGTTTTCTAATGTCAGCTATAAAAACTGTTGTGAAAGTGGGAAAACTCAATTATATCCAGACTATGTTTTATTTAAAGATAAATTAGAGATAACCGAATATGTTATGAATAAATTACTTCATGAAATATGGCAGGATAAAAATGATACGTCACGTAATATCTCTCGGAATAACTAAATTGAAAACAACGGTGAAATTTACACACACGATAAAAATAATTGTATGAAGGCTAAAATGCATACATGTTCTACATGATAATTATTTGAAGTTATTAATTTTAAATTACCATACTTCTTTGCTAACAAGCGTGCAGTGCTTGAATTGAATTTTTTTACTGAATCTATGAGAAACACGCACTTCTACTTGACAGGTTATCGTAGTTTCCAATCGGAGCATTTGAAAACTTGTATTGTTTTGAAGATTGACAATGTTTTAGATTGTTTTCATCGTCAATTCGCCACTATTTGCATCAATTGAAAACTATAAAATCGATATTTCAGGTCTTGAACTGGCAAAGAATTTCATTTTTCCTTTTTGTCACGATCCTAAAATCGATCAATAAATATGACAAACCACCTTCATATAGAAATGAATACGGTTGTGAAGTTAATGGACAAGAATAAATCAAGTCTGTAGATAAAATTATAATTTGGATCTTTAAGAAAGGTCACAATGATGAAAATAAAGGATACAAGATATAGTAGTATTTCTTCAAAGTCTTCAAAACTAGTTTTCATGATACTAATCATAAAGGAAAAACGTCGGATGGGATTAAGAACACTTTCGCGTTGCTCTTCTCTCCCATCCGAATTTTAATTAATTAATGTGAATCATCTAATCGGTACAAAGTTCTATCAACAAAAAGGAATGGGAACATGTATATGTTCATATGTATTAGGTTTGTTTTTGTTTTTTCAATGTGAATAAAATTCATTAGGATTATTACTCCAAATTTGTAGTTTATAATACATCATGAACTCGTAATTAATTTTGAATTTAAGTCCTTGAATCTCTGTGGCTAAGCTTGATATACTACTCCAATGTGGAATATATCCGTAACAGTCTAATTTGGTCCTACAATATGAATAAACGAATATTGTTGATATAACACTAATATTAAATAGCTGGTCAACAGTGAAACTCAATGGAGTTAATATTTGCAATAACGGGCTTTTGGATGGCTTCATACATGGATATCAACATCGATCAAAGCTTGAAATTTCATCCTGCAAGCGAAATCTGAGCAAGACAAATACCACACCGTGTTATACAACTTATTAAGGATGAAAATGGCATAAATTTGATATTTATAAATATCCTTAGGGTGTGATATTCTACACCCATCTAACCAATATTGCATTTATTACTCTCATGTCTAAGCAGTATTCTATTTTAATGTATTGAGTAGCAAAAAAAATGTAGTAGGAGGTACTTTTGTAGTGGGTGTATAATCAGCAATTCTGCTGGATGTTAGAAATCAAGCCCGTGACAACTATCAAGCTATCCTTTCTAAAATCAGAGAAATAATGGTTTTAGAAGTTTCATAGTATCATGCACCGAAAAACATTAACTTCTAACCGTGTCAAATTTTTATTTGGAACAATTCATCACTGATAAAAAACTAAAAGTCCATTCTACATCCACAGAACTGTACCACGAAGACTGGACAAGACAGATTATCTACACGAGCCTGTATGTGCGAGATATCGGCCCCAGGGTGCACTGACGGGGTCGCATTGTTAAAAGGGCACAATAGATTCAGCCCCATTCCGCCCATTCCTTGCCACACTAAATACTTTTATCTTTTTGTCCTGTTCCAATCAGCGATATCACTAAATTCTAAAGTAAAAGATATCTGGACTGATCATTTCGGAACTTTTCATGTAATAATTTACATTTATCGTCCAATAATTCATTGGAAGAAATTTAGCATTAAACGACAAAATTAATTTCGAAATTTTTTTGCAGAACAAAAAGAGAATCAAGTGTCCATATATTATTTATTTTGTTTGTTAAATGAAAGTATAGAATATCTTCTATTACAGACATTAATCTTTCAGAAGATCCTGTAATCCATTAAAACCGTTAGTAAGTGGTACTTATCTTTAATACTCAAATTCGCTATACACTAATCTGTGCTTATTCCGTTTTTCCCTTCTAAAAGAACATCTACTATCTATGGATTTCTCCCTAATCATTAAAGTTGAGCTTTCATTTTGACTTGACCAAAATTTGGCCATAATGAAAGCTAAACAACAATCTAGGCCTAGGGAATACATAAATCCAAATTATCCAAAGTATTCCACTTTTTTGTGAAGAGCATCCAGTAAAAATCCCCATCTCGAGATGTAAAAATAATTTTTCTGATTCTATTAAGGTTAAGGAACTTTTCCACTTCGGAATAAAATCAATATACTTGGCATTACATATTCTGGTATGTAGCTCAATATTTATTACTAATATTATAACTTGATATTAGAAGAAGATTCTTTCTCAGAAGAGGGCTAGTTAAATGTGTATATATTTACTGATTGAATAACCATATCTTATGCATTCGTGGATCAACTGTATACGTCAAAATGATGGTGTATGCAATTTTCTACTCTGGACGGGCTCAAAAGCTGGATTGCGCTTGAAGCAGAAACAACATTTAATATTGCGATAAATAATAATCGCACCGGGGGAGACGATCGCAAAGAAGCCGGCATTGTGCGTGTTATTATCAAACGAGCTGGTTAGAGCTTCAATTACGCACTGCGGTCCAGCAAAATGCAAGACAAGCACTTTGTAGTTTTGTTTTGGAATCAAATAAGTCGTTAGTGAATAGAAAATTGGTTTCGTGCTTGCTAGCTTTTTGGAAATACAAGAGAATGCTCCAACTTTTAAGAGTGGGCTGCAATTAGCAGATATTGTTGCAAACGGAGCCTATAACCAGATTTTTTCTTGAATGAATATTATAAGCCACAAATACAGTAAAAATCATGAGTTGGGCGAGAAATAGCAGAGAATATCCACATTTGCATTTTTGAGAATGAATATGATTAATTATAGAAATATTATCAACAATCAGACGACTCCTTAAGAGTATTGAAAGTTCAGTACATCACATTTCTTGCTAAACTTCACGGATGTTGGTTTTTAAAGACACAATTTGAATATTTGTAGTTTGGACATACTTCATCTACCTAATAGTCATTAAAGGTTTATTGTAGTCACACAAAGCCCAAAACCGCAATCCTAAAAGATTAGCCCGCAGATGAGAAATATTTTACTCCCAGTGTTCCATTGATGGATCAAAAGTTCTTCCAAGCTTATAACCAGGATTGTATTTGGAATTTGATTGCCCTAAATTTTTATAATAAGAATTCTTGGAGTATTTCTCATTCTCTTGTAGCTAATTCTGTATATTTAGTTAAGACATGGTATGACACACATGATGTTGTTAAGAAAAGATGGGTTGGTGATGAAGGTAAATGTTCGCTGAATGCCCCTGTTTACCGCTTTATTATTGGTTATTCAATTCTATTGAGCTAATTTGAAGCAAGTTAATGAACAATATTAGAAAAAAAATGTTTCGCCTGTAACTAAACTCAAGTGCCTTTTGATTAATCAGACAAGAAATTGAAAATATTGACAGCGACAATGGAATAACTGCATTCAACATGTGATAAAAATAGAAAATAAATTTGTATCACTTTACAAAGACGTGCAACCACAAATTATAACTTTCAGTGATTCGGATGTGGCCGAAATTAATCCTGAGGATAAGGAGATGGTCAAGGACAAGTAAATGTCCATAAAAATATATTTCTTGGGTAGCCATGAAAACCTGATGATGCAAAATTTTATTAGAAACATAGTCTACTTATTGAATACATGAAATATATCGAATTTTAACTCAATTTACTTTGTTACGGTCCTAGTGCACCTCAGGCTTGGGGTTTTGGCTATTGTGTGACTGCAATAAACCGTTAGCGATTATACGGTAGATGATGTCTGTCTAAACTATAGCCGATTCGCGTCTATCTAGGAACCAGTACAGAAATCGTATCTTGATAACATACTTCTAATATGCTCCATCGTCCGAAAATTGCTGGACTAGTTTTAATTTTGTCATTCAGTGTTGATTCTATAATTAGGGCATTCTGGAAAGGTCAAAATGAGTTTCATCAAGTTGCAGAGCCAAGTACATGCCAAATTAACTAAGACTCGAATAGTTGAAATGTATCTGGAGGAAGGCAAAACGTGCAAACTTTTAAAACTATCACTACTTCTTAGTAGCGCTACGAAACTTCTAGAAATGTGAAGAGGAATTGTCTAACAAATGATTTGCTTATCTGCTTGAAGACTCAAGCTTCATTGTGAACTCTAGTTATTTGAAAACTATTTAATCATTTGAAGAGTTGTGTATCGTGCTCTTAACTTGAATGTACTTTGATTCATGCCTTTGAAACAAGATATATCGATGCACATGTACTAAAAACTTTCGCTTTGAAGCTTTAGAAGAGAAGTTTGTGAGATTATTAATAAGCTACAGATTTTCTAATACAGTTTTCTTGTAGGAACACAAAACATAGTTCATCACGTTTTTATATTATTCAGTTTCCGAACATTTACTACAGCCCCAACTTTGATGACACTTATCACATAAAAAAAAGAAGGACAATGGACGTATATACCGTACTCTTTTTCATCCCTTAGAAGATGAAAAATGAATTTCAAAATTCAAATCATCCCTAAATTGACATATTGAATAGATGATACTGTCAATACAAAAGCAGTTATAAGAATCAATCATCAGTCAACCAACCCAAACAATTCTGAATGAATTTATCAGTTTCTCTATTATCATTTCCACCGATTACCTACTGTAGTATGATCTCCAAAGTAAATAATGAGTAAGTACAATATAATTGGTGCATAATACAAACATTTCTCCACTACCAAGAACTATGTGTTCTCTCTTCGTAAACATTTGTATTCTCTTTCTGCTTGTTCATTATCATATATCGTGAATATCCACAATTACTTGTCAAAACATCGGTTAAGATAGTAAGCAGCAAAGCTTGAAACCGCTTTAAAACAGAGTACATAATGGCTGGCTTTTATTATCATTACAGCTATCAATATCCTTCAATGTTTACTCTGTAACACGTCATGTGCGCCACTACGCCATTTCAGAATAGAACACTTAATTATGCAAAGATGACGTAGTATATGCGACGAGGACGGGTAGAATAGTAGTATTAAAGCTATGTATGCTACAAACTTAGTGTTGAACAAACTTAGGGTATGGTAGTTGTGGAAGTTGCACACTTTATAGACTTGCATTAAATGTTTTTGTAGAGAAGTACAAATTTTGTTTATCTAATAAGTTGGGGCGCAAAACAAGGCTTACTTCAAAAACTATAGTTTATGATCAGTTACCAAACACTCTGTCGAAATTGATTGAACTGAGTGCTTCTATCACAAAACTTCATCATTGATAACCCAAACAAATCATATCCTATGAAAGATCTAAAAAGTGTCTCTAATTGGTCTCTGGTCTAGATCATATTTATTTTATTTGAGTGAGTAAAAAATCTTGGGAATTCAGTCAATATTTATGTTTTAATTTCTTTTCTACTTTACAGATTCGGCTGTACCTCAGCCATCTTCAGAAGCGCTACAAAAAATAATTGAATTGTAGCGCTTCTGAAGATGGCTGAGGTACAGCCGAAACTGTAAAGTAGGAAAGAAATTAAAACATAAATATTGACTGAATTCCCAAGATTTTTCACTCACTCAAATTCACTCATCCAGTCAGCTTCATTAATTTTATCTAATATTTATTTTAGTCCATAATCAATATCTTCAAAACGGATAATTACCGGAAAATACTATATGTATAATACCATAATAGGAATAAGGTGAATAATATGGTTTGAATCTTTTCGTAAGTTGTGTTTCTTCATCAAGAATATCTTGGTTGTAATTACCTATTCATATGATTAGCACTGACCGGAACAATATACGGGTAATAAGAACCGTTCGGACCAAACAAGCATATTGTTAAGCCATCCATACTAAACCGAATAGTTTGTAACGCCTGCGGCAGATGGCGTTTGCTTCGCCCAAACCGATGTAATTTCCGTACGTAGCGAATGCTACAGCTTTCGCCTTTGTTTAAAGAGGAGAGGAATTTCCCCTTCTAAATGGAGGTTTACTTCGACCTTGCTCAGCTTGATCGCCAAGATTCTCATATTCTTGGAGTTTTATAATTGTGCGACAATACCTGCTTTTGTGTATCATTAGATGAGGATTTTGCAGGATCAGATTATTTTTTGTTTCGTAGAAGAAAAGATACACTTTTGCATTTAAAGCCAACTAGTGACAAAATGCGAATGGCTGAAATGGTAGTCTTCCCCTTAGTTGTCAACGCCAAGGCGTCAACAGCGTGTTTTTGCTGTGGTCTTTTGATTGACTCGCTATGTCTATTATTCCGAAGACTTGACTGGCTTTTAATTTCCTGTAACGTTTTGTTGCGTTATAATTGTCGCCGATTCGTGATGGCTCCGTTCATCGTAATGTGAGATGGCTGGAAGCTGTTGCATTGTTACGCGATAGGCTTGTTTAATTGCTTTTTTGTTGTTGTAATTATTTGTAGTATCTTAGGGTTATGGATATTATAAATTATTCCAACGTTATGGGAATTGGAATAAAAACATGGAAATTTATAACGAACATTAAATTCAATAACAATGAATCTTCCAGTGATAATCATAACTCACATTACCTGTATATTTCAAATGCGTATTTAAGAATCCATCAAGAAGCTTTATTATTTCAAGTGCTATACTTCAAGGCGCACCACAATGAGGTTCACGACCAAAACATCATATTCCTTCAGCCTGCATAAATTTGAATTTCAGAAACTTCAGTATCGAAATTTATGACATTAATATATTCATCATTTTGGACATCATGACGCTGATACTGATTCAAGAATAATTAACTTTCGCAAACTTTTTTCAACTTTGAATGAATTTTGCTAATATTTTCGTGATATTGTCTGGAAAGACACAGGTGCGCTTTAAGTAACTTCTTGCTTCACAATATAATAACATCTTTAATACACAAAGTACGGCGATAACTCAAACAATATTTAGTAGACCGCTGCGCTTATTTTCCTTGAAATATTTTTAATCCAACCAATGTTACTGTACATTTACGTATAATTCAATCTAAAAAAAAACCTATTCGTAAGAATTAAGTGCAAGCACAGTTTTATTACAAAATTTACAGTAAATTTTTCATAATTCTGATATTTATGAATGGATTTATTTATAATATTCAATAACGTAGAAGAACAAAAGAAAGAGATTATTGATCTTATGAGTGATGGAAGGAAAGGTGCAAGAATAATACAGAAAACTTGACCACATGTTTTTTCGTTTCATTTAAAATAACAAAGCTTCAAATTCCATATTCTTTTGTTCTATATTACCATCAGGTCACACATCTTTCATTTCACAATAAGCTGAGTTCAACCTTTTTTCCTCAGGTACAAGTTTTTAAGAGAATACTTGAATATTCTACAAGAATTAGTGTTGCCACGAGACTCTAGAACACTCTCGGTCTCGTCTTGTCTCACTCTAAAATATCGAGACGAGACCATAGAATGGATCTTGAGTCAAAAGTCGAGACCAACACGAGATCAGAGACAAGATCGAGACGAGACTAGAGTCGAGTCTCGGCAAGAGTCTTGCGAGACACTCGACTATCCTAATCACTTAAAATCCATTTTTGAATCAAATTCATTGAACTTCTTCCGAAAGCAATCTTATAGAACAAATAGGTGAATACCTACAAACTGCAGAAATAATAGTTTTTCACAAGTTATTTGGATGATTTCTAGTTTGGTATCAATCTAAAGCTCTTGGGGAGATAGGCTTAGTAGAAGAAAATATAAAATAAAAAATCTGTGGATTCCACGTTACAATCTTTAAATTATACTTATACTTTATAAATGAATTGAAGACTCCGAAAATCTAGAAAAGGGCTCTTCATTCTCAAAAATACTTATTTTATGTAAGGACTTAAATATAACCGCCATCCGTCACTTTAAGAATGGCAGCCGTCACTTTGACAATGACAGCTGTCACTTTGACAATGACAACTGTCATTTTGAGATATGCAATTGATTGATGCGACACTCTATATCTATGAAACAGCTGTGAAGCTGACCATGAAATTTATGGTTGGGGAAGTACTGTGTGACCGCAGCAGATTTTACATGATAAGATTGTATAACTGGACGAGTTCCAATGTAATTTCACATTAAATCATCGACATGATAAAAGAGAATATTATCATACTATAATTGATTTTCACTGGAAATACATTACATAAATTAGCTCCTATGAGATTCTTGGTTATATTCCTGTATCTCATCTAATTTCATTCAAAATTATATCAGAATAGGCTGGACTGGGCTATAGGAAGAGAGAATGAATACTATTCTTTCATAAATTTCAGTAATTTTAACCATATAGCTCGTTATTCACAGTCAATAACATAACCTCATTTGGAAATTTAGATTTTCTTCATCCACCTCTGAATTTGGTGGTTTACACATCGCAAACAATAGGTAAACTGAGCATGTAGGAATCTCAGATCTACTATCAATTCATATAAACGCTTTCGTAACCTGAATTTAGTCTATGAATTTATATTGAGAATCGTAGAAGAATTATCGTGTGGCGTGAAACACATGTGCGAACTAGTATCATGAAATTCGGAAAATATTTTTTGTAACAGAGTGATTTTTGACTTGAAATATGAAGCCTCAACCTCGTCATAATGCTTAAGTTTACACATTTGTTGCATAAAACTACTACCTCTTCATTATCTCGAATACTTGTGGCTCCAGAGGTACTATTTTGATTCATAGAGACAGCTTGGGGACAGATCGCAGTCTCTATATCAATGTTGCTTTGTCATAGTTACATTTATAGGGACTTGAATATTGTATTTTGGCGCAAACAATACGATCGACAACTTTATGCTGGCAGTTAGTTAAGAACGTTGTTTGAAATCAGATTCAATTCATGTTTAATCATTCTCCTGATTCATTATTAATTATAATATTGTAATTTTGACCTATTGGTATTATTTTATGACATACGAATGTTAGGTTTGACATTGAGCTAAAGAAACAGACTTGACCCTGTCTCCTACTTCTGGAAAACTGTCTCCAACGATGATGACATTGAATCACTACTCTAGCTGTTTGATAGGTGGTGTGTCGAGAGTCTATTAAATGACGTCAGAAGAGAGTCTTTACAAATTAAAATCAAGCCCCAGAATAACTGTTGGTATTGCAAATTCAACGTATGCTGTACGCTAAGTTTATCCAACACGCAAGCGCGTAGTACGTGATCACGTGATCATAATTCCCAAAGCTAATCAGCAAGGTGGGAATAATTGTGTGATGCGTGAAATTTAAAAGGCACATTATTTATAGCGTAGTGTTTTTGTGGTTCTTAACGATTGTGAAGTGAGCCAGAGGCTCTCGTCTGGGGGTTTATGACCAAGCTATGAAACATAACTTCATGCACCAAACTCACAAATACATATTTTTGGTAGAATTCATAGCAAATAATAATCAAGTAGAACAAATTGCTTCCCGCATGTAAGAATATGTAATTTTGGAAAATCATGGCGAGACTCGAGACCGAGACGAGAATGACTTTACTTGAGACCGGGGCGAGACCGAGACGAGACCTAGACGAGATCGAGCTAGGCGAGTCCACCATGAGACTGAGACGAGACTCATTGAAGTCTCGTCTCATCTCGTCTCGTTGAAACACTAACAAAAATAATGATAACGTCGACACAATCACACTGAGGTATACATAATATAACTAAATGATATTCGTACCTAAGATATACGTAGAACTTGAAATAAACAATATTAGAAAATGATACAAGGAAAATCATGGCTCTGCGTTGGCTTGAATGACATGCACATGCGTGCTCATACTTTTTCTTTTTCTCCTTGTCCAGTCTTCAAGTTCAACGGTTTAAACTTTGCATTCTGCACGGCCAGAGTAGAATAAGAAGTATTAACTTTGAAAATAAGTCAATTAAAGGGATGAATTTGGAGTACTAATTTCATGCTATCATTTGTTAAAGGCATGTCAAATCAAACTCCTCTTTCTCCATTGGAAGATAATTAAAAAACGGAAATTAATCGCACAAAATCAAGTCAATGACGCGCTAATAAAATTTTAATTAACGTTTTAATGGAAGTCCAAATAATTTATCCAATCTTTAATGGAACCGGGTACGGACGCTAATTTGGCAACGCAGGATAATAGTTCGATAATCTACCGCTAGAGGCGAACAATTTCTCTTTGCGACAAGAAGAATTTTCGGTATTCAATTAAATTCGTACTTCTGTCACTAGGGTGTCAAGATTTTCCTTCCAGACTTTTATTTCTCTTCGGAATGAGATTTGTCAATGTAACAGAATGTTCAAAGTGTTCACTGTGTCTACGGCCGTTGGAATATCGGATTTTTCCTTGAGGGACGACTAAATGCTTCGCCTATGCTTCAAACACCTAGATGAGAGTTTATTGCTTATTACTTGGAGCACTGAACTGGAATTTAAAATTTGTCGTTCCAATATATTTGTTTTTATAAAAGGCCTTTTACTGATCTGAATAGTCGAGATTGATTTATTTTCAAGAAAAAGTGACGCTCAAATAAATTGAATGAATGAATGTACCATCGGAATTATTTTGAGTATATGGTCTTGAATTATTAGATAGAAAATCGCTTCAACTCTAACCTGAAAAGATTTCAAATTTCAGTGTTGAAATGTTGTCTTCAGAATTCCTTGATGATACCGACGCGGCAACAGTCTATATTAAGACATGGGTAACTATTCTAAAGGATCCAGGTTTCTGTCTACGTTCAACACTATTCAGTACTTTTGCTACAGAAATAATCTGTAATGTTGTATTCGATGAGAAACTGTCAGTATCTTAAGTACTGATTATCTATATCATATTGCGAATTATCGTTATCGATACTGTATTGTTTGTCGTGGAACATATCTTAATCCAAGTCTATGTGTGCAAAATTATCTGCTAAGTAAATCACAGCACATTTGAATAAATGTAAAAAGTTTGAAAACGCCATTCCGTTATCTGTATGTGGTATTATTCGGTTCCCTTAGATAAAGTATCTAAAATTATAAATGGCTTCATTAGAACACAATGCTACCCGTGAAATTTACATAAAGTATTTTAACACGCTACAATTTATCTGATACTATAAAATACGAGGTTTATAAGCAACCCCAGAAGTATTTGATATTTATAGAAATAACAAGAACTGAAAACTAGATTGCATTTCACGAATGTGCAGTGGAATATTAAAATATTGCTAGCAACTTATTATAAACACTGAAGTTACCATACAGTTTAATGTTGAATGTTTAAGAAATTGATCATCGTAGCGAGCTCATCCATTGATTGTATTCTGGAGTTGTTTTGATTCAAAACCACTTTAAAAGTGATAGATGAAGGTTCTGGTCGTGCAATATATAATTTATGAAAGAGAACAGAACCTTCAATAAAACATTGAAAATGAATAGATCCCTGGAATTTTTCCAAAAGATATCAGCACTTGGAAATTTAATTTTGTAAGTCAAGAACGTGCGATGAAACCTTGATAGCATTGTTCTTGTTCCTAAACGATTTTCTTTTGCAGAATCTTTTAATCTTTATCAAAGATTTCAAAGTGAATTCTAACTACAAGAACATTTTATATTTCCTGCAGTAAATACAAAGTTAGTTCTCTCCAAATAGTTTCTCTTAGCACTTGATATATGTTTATGAATTCAATTACTAAGAAGTTTTCCTTTTCCAAATTTAACCAAGGAATTAAAACAGAATTTTTCCAGTATCGAAAATCCAGTTTTATAAATTCCAGCGTTTACCTTAGAAATCTTTGTAAAATGCCCTATTACCTTTGACGTTGTTCTGTACATAAACTTCAGCAGCCTAAGTGAAGTGAGGCCTATTATGCGGCTGAACACTGAAGTGCTTAGAACGTCGAGTGTATTACATGCATAATGCATAAAAATGTATGATGGCGTGGTTCCCAGACGCCAAACCATAGCTTCATGCTTATGGCTTGGTTTGGTTCCTTGTTTGTCTTCGCTTATGTGCTCTTATCGAAACTGAACTGGATTTTGCTTCTAATGCCTCCGCGAAGCTATAACGATAGATGCGTGAAAGGAACCGAAAAGATCGATGACACAACAATAATCATTTCATGTAATTGATTGTAGCCAAACATTTGCAGTCGGCTGTTTTTGGTAAGAAATTTTCGAGCTCTTATTGATAGTAAATGAATAGTGTAGCTTAAGCTCGGCTGTTACATTGTGTTTCATCCTATCAAACTCGGCGATTCCCAACTCGGCACATTTACAGGTAGTCTCTGCTAATGACTCCCCAACTCGGCATATACGAGTATCTCAGGTACCTGCAATTATACCCAACTCGGCACACTTGCAGGTAGTCTGGACATTCTAATGTTTTTAAATAAAATAAAATCAATTTTATAGTTTCTTTTTTATAATCATACAAAATTTGACATACAATAACACAAAATCAAAAAATAAGTAGGTTGCATCATACAATAAAAATAATAATTTCAGCGTGATCGTGGATTAACCTTTTTGTCGCTATTACTCGATCTCTGGACTCGCTCATAATATGGAAAAATGCTTTGCACTTTCAATTAATACACCGCTACTTCACTTCACCAGATACAAATTTTCGATTTAATTTACTGTTCTACAATCAATAGTGTCTTTGCACGTTGGCTAGCTATAGGTGTTAAGCCGATAATTGGGATGGGTCTTTCTGCAAACACTTGTTTAAGATGTGCCGAGTTGGTCATAAGGATTACCACCAACCCTTGACTGATATCTCATCGGGAGATTAAATGTGCCGAGTTGGGGTGTGCCCATCAAACTAAAGTAATTTTAACGATCAAGTCATCTTCTTCAACTTGCAGTTTTGTTGACCTGTGCTTTCGACAGCCTCCAGATATTTATTTACGCTTTACGACATTCTACAAGATCACAAAAAATCAGAAAAACAGAAGAAAGGTGGCTGAAATCAATCAATAACACTGTTTAAGAAGACCACGTTAAGTCACTAAATTCAGTAGTGCAAGTTTTAAGATTAATTAGTTAAAAATTACTACATTTCAGAAATTCTAGTTTGAATAGTACATAATATATATTGAGAGGTTCCCAATTATGTGAGTAAGCAGTATTCCTACAGCATTCATAATACACAAACAATCTCAAAAAACATGCATTAATCATATTGTGACGTAGTATGGGGAGGAGCTTCTTGTCGTCTCTTACGCCGCGCCACGTCGCAGCACATCACTCCTCCCAATGGAAGCCTCTAGTGATTCCTAGAAATGGAAAGAGTCCAGAAATCGAAAATTCGAGAACACAATATTTCTCTATATAAAGCCAAGCCAAAGACGTGTAGTACAGTACAGTAGTAAGAATAGTGATAGTGAAATAAATAATGAACAGTGCCAAGTAAAGTTAACAGTGCATATAAATAGTGGAATATAAATATCTGTGACCTTGTTAAAATTAGAATTAAGTGATTAATACATAAATATAGTGTTATTAGTGACATGAGAAGAATAAAGCTTTTATTTCATTTAGATTATCAAATAGTGACTTTTATTTAATTACAAACTGATTCTTCAAGCAATAAAGATTACAATATATAGAAAACATTTGGAAAACAAACTACACAGAATTCTGCTGGAAGATTTGAATTAAGTCAGCGTGATTTGTGGCTTGATCATATTTACAAGAATTTAATGTAGATGTGGTTGTTCCAAGAGCAAACAGTTGACACCAAATATTTGTAATCTCTCATTTTCATTGTTATCAGTCATTTTGAACTAAATTTGTGATACGTAATTTCAAAACACTCCATATTTGAATCAGGAAAAAGTAAAGCATGACGAACATTATAGAAACTCATCCAAACGACTAATAAAACCCCATTTCAAACTTCAAACAGTTAACAAGCTCATTCGTATTGCTGCAAAACACAAACTTTGAAATATGATGCCTGTAGAACGAAATACACGTGATTTTCTTCATGAATATTTCAAGTGAATTTAAGTGATAGACGAACAAAGAAACACGGTCTTTTTCAATTCACAATAAACGTGAATTCGAGCCATGTTGGCGTAGTGGCATTAAATTGTTGAACTCTTAAAACTTTGTAAAATCGACACTATTTTCCTCGCTCAGTTTTCAAGTGTTTCACGGATCGGCAGCTGGAACTTCGATATTGGAGTTTATTAAAATTGTGAAATAGACTTTTTGTGTTAATTTATTGAGAAAAGTTTTCAGTTTTAATAACAGTTCAAGTTGTTGGTCAATGTTGCTCGCTCGACTTTGATTTTAGTTTTCACGGAATGCGAAATGAAAGAACTCCAGAAATGGATACTGTATACAAATATTCTTGATTAAAAAACTCATTCACTAAGCAAATTGTAATATTTTGGAATAAGAATTGTGCAGCATGATCAGTTGTTCTGCAAATTTTAATTCAACAGTGAAATTTGGATCTCAAAATCTAAATGTGGTAGAACTTCAGGTTATGTTTCAAAGATTCAAGTACTGCGTTCAGATTTTATATTGTTTTGTTCATTGTAGCAGAATATAGTTCTGTGTGATCCACCCTGTTTGCTTGCCCCAAAATATGTATATATCTATTCGCAGCACCTGTTTCGTTATGTTCAACCCTTAACAACTCTTGTAACTTACCCTAAAATCCAGAGTGGCATATGCTGCAAGGGTAGCACTAGCATGCTAGACCTAACCCGCTAACCCTCTCACAGATGGTGCAACAGAATCTACTTTGCAAAAATTACTGTCAACGTCCGAGCTCCAATAAATATCCTGATGTGGCCAACATTGTCCATTGTCACATTAATGATAAGGAGCAATAGCTATTCTACATTAAAGCCCTATTTGTCGATTATGGATTATTACTGATGACGAAGATTAAAATGAAAAATATGTGCTTATAATTTGCTAGACAGTGGATTTGTGATGTGTAAAATTCTATGAAAATGTTAGGAAATGAAGATTGGGCTCGTGCAAATTTTCAGAATGTAGAAGTTTATCATGAGAAATGTATACCTAAGTTTTGTCTCTATTTTGAGAAGTCAAATGGGATGTGAAATAGTTTATTGTATGATGTAGATAAAAATGTTAAATATTGCAATCTGAATTCTTCATGACTAATATTATTGAAATGCACTGAGGGTATGTAGCTTAAAACAACTGAAAAATAAACTTCTATTTGTACAAAGATCCGTAACTGAAAATTCAGTAGATGCACCTAAGAGTTTTAGAAGTCATGAAGCAAGCAGACTTGATGAAGATGATAAAAATAAATAATTAATTTATGACATGATCAAATAATTGAAACAATAAAATACATGCAGATGTTGCATCCATCGAATAAGAATCGATAGGAAGCCAACACTAGAGTTAGGACGCCAAGACAAACGATAGGCTGTCAGTGGAAGAAAATGAGATCAGGCCATGTTACGTGTTGTTCCTTTCATTTCTCATCTTCATTCTTATTTACGCAGGGATGAATTCGCCCAAATTGAAAACACAAATAGTAAACAAGACAACAGATGCGTTGACAATGATATATTTATAATCTTCCAAATGGGATGGAATCTATCCAGCAGATATGACCCAGTTTTACTTGCTGGTGATATAAGCTTGGATAACATTTGAAGCTGTGCTTAAATTTACGAGATGTATAGGTATCTCAAGTTAGTAACTGTGAAATAAATCATAATCCTAAAGCACGCATTAATAAAAATATGAACTGTAAGAGATTTTTTTCCCCGTACTGTACTTCCAGCTGAAAATATAGAGAATAGGTACTATCCCTTTAATTAAATTGTAGCGGGAATCAAGCAAAAATAATGAATTTGTATCATACCACACCTTTCCTCTCTAAAGGGCGTGGAAGCTAAATATGCAAATCCTGAGATATAAATAATTTTATTCATTCTTCTGACACCTAGTTATTATCTAATATAACGTCATTTAGAGAAACTCACCCAGGATATTGTCAAATGCTTCTAATTTTTTATATAGATAATTAGATATGGCTTCCACTATTAGTTATTTATTTATTATGCTAACAATAATATAGGATTGAGATGATGATGCTCAAAGTTTAGAATTGAAATATTGATGATAGAAATTTGAGGACAAAATCATCGTCATATTTATTTAGAGTTGAAAGTTTGGGAATGATAATACAAAATCAAAATATCGGAAAGTCAATGAGTCATAATAATTTGTAATTGGAATAATCTGAATATTAAAATTAGGAGCTGAGACCATCCTAATTACAATTTGATTAATACAAAATCCAGTAAAATTTGCTTCTTAGCTGGAATAAATAGCTGAGTAGGGCATATTTGATTTGTATTGCAACAGATTATTGTGAACACATCACAAAATTGGAGCAGTAAAAAAAAATTCTCATCGAATATTCTTCGATAATTGATAGATATTCATAATTTAGACAGTTTGCCTATGCATGCTGTTTACAGAGTAGCTGTCTACCACGCGACGTCGTGCTGTTACCATCATGTAATATGCTTTCGAAAACTGTCAAAATAATTTCGTAACTAACAATTACTTAAGAATGATATAGATCAGCAGGCGACCAAGTGGTGGTTTGCGATAAAATTCTGCTGGTCCGTAAAAAAAAAGACTGAATCATACGTGAAATGCCTTGAAATCCGAACTGGAAAAGTGGAAGAATGCTCTCAATCAAGCCAAATTATTGGGGACAGTTAATAGATTACATCCTATTTTTATTTTTTCAACAGATTAATAGTTCTAGGTTTCATTATTTTTCTTTTTATATAACATTGCTCAATTGGGATACTAACATTGAATTGCGAAAGAAGAATATGATTTCTTTAAAAGAAAAAATTTATCAAGAAAAGTAAAATCATTAGAGTACGTGGCAAGGAATCAAATATTAGCAGTAAACTTGAATTTATTTTAATTTTAATGTTTCGACGCCGAAGCGACCCTCTATCATTAGCTTACGCAAAAGTTAAAATATTATTACATTGTTGGTTAAATTTAAAGCTGATTTATAAAAAAAAATATACAATTCAGACGTTGATGCCCAGAAGAAAAACAATTAATGACGCAGATTCATTAACACCAATAATAGTGATACCAGTAACTATACCTACCAAATAAATAAATTCTATGAGAACCAATTTGTTCGCTTTTTCTTACCGTCTCCAATAATTTTTTGTGTCCTCCGATAACTTTTCTCTAAATATATTTAATACTGAAAAATCCTATTGGTGGTCTGCGGGATTTGAAATTATGAATTTAGTGCTCCTAAAGTTGAACGACCGCTGGTCTAGATGATAATAATTTAGGATCCAAATTATCGTGATATCAATTTGTAATAAAATTTATTCTGATATCAATACAGAATTGAAATCATTGTGACAATAAATTGGCATAATCGTGATAATAATTTAGAAATAAAATTATCGTGTCATCATTCAGAATTAAAATGTTCATGAAAATGAGTCAGAATCAAAATATTGTAATAATGATTCGGAATTAAAATTATAGTGATATTTTTTGACATCCAATAAGATCCGTTCATTCGTAGTGACGTTTGTGCAAAATTTTAATATGAAGATATAAAAATCACTCAATTCTTCTAATTGCTAATATATATATTTTTAGCAGATGGTAATAGTTTTTATATCCTCGTATAATCGTAATAATAGTTTTTGTTGTCGCACTTGTCGAAGGAATAATATCAATGATGATTTTGTATGGCCACATAACGTTTAAACGTCAACAGAAAATAATGTAGCTAGAAATAATCTCTTCAAGACTATGTGAGAATCTTTATTATGGTTTGAAAAGTTCCTTACAGAATTTCAGTAGATATATATTTGGTTTAAAAGATCGGAGTGAAATCAAACTCATAATTGTAAATACAATCTAATGGGACAGACGTACGTTTCGATTGTCAAAGTAACCATCTTCAGCATAACTGTATAAATGCCCAAGTACTTTCATATGGAAAAGTGGATCGTCAAAATTATTGTCACACATTGAAAAAAATGATTCAAATATATTTCTTAATTCAATAAGCTCCAAGTGACGAAAGATAGGAGACACATGGTGGAAAAAATGTATGACAGTGAATTACGTTCGTATTAGTACGCGGAGTGACTGAAAATCTTCAAATTTTTCAAGAATCATTCATCGTAATAAATTGATTGTAAATGTTTAAATATTCTTTGAAAATAGGAATAATTTTCATATCGTCAAATGATCATTGTGATCATTTCAGTTTTCAATTGAAAAATCGTTAAGGCTTGACTCAAATACAGATAAAAAAGAGTTTATAAAAAGTCTCTGCTCTTAAAACTATAAAAATAACTAGAAAGCTTATGACACAGAATCATATTATTAGGATTGTAGAACAACATCTTCGTCATGAAATTTTAATCTCTAATGCATTATGCGTAAATATTGTAGCTTCATATTTATGATTTTCTCTGTGAGCCATTTAGCGGACACCTGATACATAGTATGACGGAGTATACGTGTCTGAGTTTAGTCTATCTATTCATCCTTGCTTGAAAATAAAGTGCATAAAAATTTTATCACTCAAAATGCGAATATCTGCAGAGTACTGTCCTGGAGATATCACATTACATTTTCTAGTCCATGCAAGGAAGTAATCAAGTATAGAGTAAGCCACCGTTAAAGAAGAAAAAAGAAGCATTTATTAACCAATAAATTCGCGAAAGGCAAAAAGATGTGACACCCAGGTTTGGTTAGGTTACCTGACGAAAAATGACTCTCGTAAAACGGTTAAAGCCCACGTTGCCTTCGTCATGGCTTCGCAGATTAAGTCTGCGAGATCTAATTCGGCACACGGCCATCATTTTTCGATAAGATTACCCAAGTTTCAAACAAGATGCTCCAATTGCCGCTAAAATGCTGAGGTAGATTCAACCCTTACTTTATCTCACAAAGCCAATAAGCAAAATTACATTTATATACCCTGCTAAAAAGTCCAAGGTAATAAATACCGGAAGAGACTTTCTGAAATAGTCCAAATCCATAATATTGCACTAAGCTCTCTCCAACAAGCTGAATTTCTTGCAGAATGTCTAAAATTGAGGTTGGGTTTCAATCTCCCACCATATCGTTCTGAAATAAGTGTGCTTCTATATGTATTAAAGTTTTTCAGAAGATACCGCTTTTTCAGGATCATAATTTCTATCTATGTTTTAGAATCAAATTTACTCGAGCGATACAGCATATTTTTTTCAAATCCTTTAAAACTGTGTTCTTAATTATTTATTTTTTCCACGTCTATGGGTGGACTTGACCTATGTATTCTGTGTTCTATCATCGTTCCTAAACTATCGAACCCTTAGTTTGCGTTTTGTATATTTGTAGTGTTTTTGGTTCTTAATTGAAGTCGATGATATCAAGAAAAAAAATTACAAAGGAATTGGAAGCTTATCGCTTCGTGTAAAATATCCATATCTGATCCATATTTAAAGCTATTTGTGAACACCAAATGTCAACTTGTGGTGTATTATGTATTTCAATTATTTTTGAATGCTACTATTTAAGGCCGTAGAAAAAATGTACAAATGTAAACAGACATAATGACATTAAGGTAGCAATTTTAGTGGCTCGTTACCAAATATTCAGCCTCATGTTGTAATGCTTATCCCTTCACTCTTATGATATACACTACTATTTGATTGTCTAGTCATTTCAACTGTTGTTTTGGAGCAGTCTCCTGCTCATCAATTCAATAATATTTCTGCATTCAGAATAGAGGGAATCAATAATTATCATTAAATAATTGAATAAAGCTTATTTTGCTGATATGATGTAGATACTTATAAATCACAAATAGATAGAGTTCCAGAAAAACCGTCGTTCCAAGCTAAGTGGTCACACGACATTCCGTGTTTTCGTGATTGGAGAGATCTAATTACTATACTCTGTCTTCCATACATGTAATTTACTTTCCTAAATACTTCCACTGAATACTTTTTAATCTAATCCGAAGTACCCTTACACGATTTGATGATTGATATTCCATCATATATACATTGATAATACAAACCATGAGCTTCTTAGTATATCAATTTATACAGGCTGTGACTGAACCTGTGTAACAAAATTTGATGATATATAATATCGGATGATTAGAATTCGGCAATCTCGGAGGCCATCACATTCGACAACTCCTGTATGCAACACTAAATGTTTTCTCACATATCTGCTGTCATGCGAAGATGCACCGTCATTAAGGAACTGAATAGTTGGCGAAATATCCCCCAACATTTCTGGTAGTATATTCCGTAAAAACCGTAAATAATCATAACCGTTCATACAAGCAGATGATATATATGGACCAAGTAGTATCCCATTCACAATCCCATCCCAAACTTTGAAAGGAAATTGATGTTGAATTACTACTTCTAACATACAGGTCTTGTAAACAATGATGTGAACTATAGAAATTATAATTTTCGTCTCAAATAAACATAGTTTCAGCGGAAAAATTTGATTTGATGTGCAATTCTGGTCTTGAGCATGTCGTTGATAAAGCTATTTGTAGAATATTATTCGTTGGCGGTGATCACGTTGCTGTTCACTGCATGTCTGTGACGTATGATTCCAGGGGTCCCTGGTTCGATTTCCGGCCGATATGTATGATTTACCGAAAGAGTGCTACAAAATCAACTACTCAAATCATACTCGGACACTATAGGCCTACCACCTGTATGTCTTAAAGGTGATCCTGGTAGCATGAGAAATCTCTCTGATGCCGCTCAATCGTTAGTGATTTGAGATCATCGCACAGATGGAGATTTCGAATCTATCAGGATGATTCGGTAACGAAACGAGTACGCATGTACTTGAGGCCTTTGCCCTCCTAGAGCTGTTGTGTCACAGAAGAAGAATTGTAAAATAAATTTGAATTCTATCCATTAAAACATTTTCAAAATTTTGTTTATATCATAGACGTCTCTCACCTCTACCAGGATTAGGACTTTTTTGTACTGATATTTGATCAATTAATTCCATATTAGTATTCCAACATCCTGATAATAAAAATAACAGCGAATACTTTCTCTACGTTACTGGCAATCATGAGGGATATAAATAAAATTCGACTTATTCATGTGTTATGAATATCTATCCAAATCTTTCCCATCGAACAGCTCAAAATTATAAGTTGAAAATGACTAAAGAACATGAAAAAAATATGTTACGCCCGCCAGACTACTGAAACTTTGTTAATTTTCTTATGAGATATTAAATTTAACTAAAAGAGAATGATTTTTTTTTTCGGAACAACTCTTTGAAATTCATACTATATGTATGAATAATGAACTGTTTTGAGAAAAAATTGTCTGATTGACAATTTTTGTTGAATTACTTCTGACAGACCTTTTATTGAAAATTATTTTATTCATAAAAATGCAGGTATAACATCTCCTTGTTTTTTTTTTTAAATGAAGATTAGGATCTCTTTTACCTACTACAACTTGTCTGGCTGGCAATTTTAGTTAACAAATTTGTCAGACTTAATTTTGAATTCGCAGCATCAATGCATTAAGATCAAAAACTGGCATTTTGAATCACCTCGTTGAAAAAAAAACAACTGAAATTTGGGATGTCCTCTATGCATGAAAATATGTCATTCGAAAAATGTTTTTTTACTACGTCAGACTTTATTTTTGAGCGCCGTAGCAGCGTTTTTCTCAAAAAAATAAGCTTTTACAAGGGCCTAATCAAAACACTACGTGAATTTTTCTCTGAAAAAAAGTTTGACGTCTATTTTATGAATAAAAATTGGTCTGGTAACAAAAATGTTTCTTACTATGTCAGACTTGATTGTTTAGGTGCTGCGACCACATATTTTTATGAAAAATGTGGTATAATCGTTGCTAAGTGGAGATTTTTGTTTCCAAATTCTAAATTTATATTGCAGATACTTTCTATATACTCGGATACATTTTTCATCGAAATATTGTTCTTCATTACGTTAGACTCCATTTTTAAGCGCCGCGACTTTTTTTTTTCCTTACGAAAATAAGGTTTCACAGTGGCCACGTCAAAATATCACCTCAGTTTTTTTTTGTGGCAGAAGGTTTGACACTTATTTCATGCATAAAAATTGGTCTGTCAGCGAAAAAATATTTTTCACTATGACAGACTTCAATTTTTGAGCTCTGCGACTACTTTTTTCAATTTTTTACAATTCTAAATTAATATTGTAGATCCCTTATATATACTGAAAAACGTTTTTCATCAAAATGGTAAATACAGTGAAAATGTTATAAATACAACAAAAAGTAAGAATTCTTTTATTTTAATAGAATCTTTTGAAACACTGCTATTTTTATTGCTTTCATGAACCAATAAGAAACATATACTAATCGTGAATTGAATGATGACTACTGTAGCGGAGGGAGCCGCCATAAAGTCTATGGGTCAAATCCGTAGACTCTACGGCACGAACCCTGTTCAATATTAGAAGTATCAATGAACAAAAATTGTCAGGCAGACAAGATTCAAAAGATAGAGAAGAACTTGAACTTTATTAAAAAAAAAAAACCAAGGAGGTGTTATAAAGTGCACTTTCATAAAAAAAATTGTTTATAATAAATGGTCTGCCAGAAATTAATGACCAAAAATTGTCAGCTAGACAAGTTGTAATGGATAGAAGAGATCTTAAACTTAAACAGGTGTTTCGGAAAAAAATATCATTCTTCTTTAGCTGAATTATGAAATTCAGACATTTTTTTTTTAATATCATTATTTACTACATATTGTATGAATTTCAAGTAGGGGCTTCGAAAAAAATTCCCTGTTTCGGTAAAATTCAAAAATTCATAAAAATAACAATTAACAAATTTTCACAAGTCTGGCGGGCGTAGCATGTTTTTTACTTGTTTTTCAGCCATTCTCAATTTATAATTTTTAAGGTCTACGATTGGGCAGCTTTTTTATAATGAACTCAATGACTTAAAACTATCCATTTGATTGAAACCATTACCCAATTTACGAATTTCCAATAATATACCATCAAATTACATTACACAGGTCTAGTTACACTCTGTATGTGAAATAGCTCAAAGAGCTCTTCCACCTGGAGATATACATATCATCACCACATAACTTTGCTGGAAATCAAACTTAAATAGCGGATAATTCGTTTGTTGATTATAAGAATACTTTCAACAAGATTTGTTACCCTTGTATTGATTGAAATACATTTCCCTTGGAATATTCTATTAAATTCCATAAAATTTATGTTCCACATAATTTTCAAAATCTTTTGTTTTAACAAAAGTTTGTAAACAATGAAAACGGAAACTTCAACAGTTTGACAGTTCATAGCCCCTGATCGCAATATAACGTCAAAATTCACGTATGAATGAACTTATTTAAAAATATCGCGTACAAAGCCGATACAGTTGTAATAAATCAATAATAACAAAACTAATAAAATTATACAGCAATGTTTATACCCAGCCATTCGTTGCAAACGTGCACAGCGAAGTGAACCAATGCGTGATTTTTAGCGCACCCTAACATCAGCAGTGATTTCCAAATTTTTTAGCTTCAAAGGATAGCTGAATGAACTCTGTTTTATTTATTCCTATGAACAATTCATTAAATTTGTATCAAATCGTGGAGGCTACACACAAATATAATCGATGGAAATAGGAATAAACTTCCGAAGATTCTATGGCATCGACAGTTTGGTAATCGCTGTTAAAGTATAGGTCGTAAACAGGGCACACTCGGTATAAAGCCAAAGCCACGGACAACGGGAAACGAATACAAATGTATAATTTATTAACGATTTGTCGTGTTCGATTGCAACTGTTTCCCTACGCACTTAAAAATAAATGCGCTTGACATCAATCGATATAGATACTGTTCCAACTTTAACAATTCATCACTTTTTTACTACGCTGGAAATATAAATTCACTCACTCACTCAAGGAGAGGAGCTTAGTTTTATCCATGAACAAAAATTGGGAGAAGTTTGATACTCTAAATGCTATTAATTTTTAATTAAAACTCATGTTTAATTAATGGCAGGACTAATTATCTCCCATAAAAAGGTTTCAACTCACTCAAAAGTTTCTGTGAAGAATATTGAATAAAATATATTCAAGCCCACAAAAAAATTAAATTTTTTTCACATTTTACCAGTCACTCGACTGAGCCCTTGAATTTCCAATACATCTGGCCTGTTCAAGCTGCCTGAAAAAACAATACATTTTGGAAAAATACAATCGTAGGAAAATTATCATTTCTAGTGTACAAATAGTTCACTTAAAGGATATGAGAAAATATTGACTTTGTCGAAACTGGGACGGTTTTTGTCCATAATTTTAGGATCTCTTGTAACTACGACTTATTTACAACAAGAATTATTTGGGTCAAAGTCCCAGAATTGAATTCGCGATAAGAAGACAGTAGATAAAACATGATTTCCTATTCAGCCGTACTTCAGAATAATCTATTAAGAAACTACTCTCGAAAATAGGGTCGGCGAAAGTATATGCAATAAAAATTATTCACGATAATCTAGTTATTGAAGCCCTAAAATCAATTTCTAAAGGAAAAAACAGAAAAGAAAACATGATTTCTCATTTTGAAGTAAAGTAATTCTCCCTACTTCAGAAAAATCCTGTGTTCGTCAGAGGTCTCCTGGCCTAATTTATTAACGTTGATTACACCGGTTGAACCTCTAGTGTCGCGGGTACCAGCGGTTAAATTGTACATCTCGGCTGTAATGAACACTGTAAATCTCTGTTTGCAGCGCAACGCACACTCGTATACTTACAGCTGCCATCCGGTACCTTGCTTAAGTAAAACATGAAGTCGCTGAATTGAATGCTTTCAAGTGTCGCCCTCCACTGAAGGGACGATAAAAAATAATCAGGGGCTGAAACAATATGTCGAAGCGCTTCAATAATTCTTACGGAGTGGGTAATTAGATCTCTTGACACAATTTTTCCGCTGGCTGCTTCATCGATATATTTTACAAAGCAATTATTACGCAATCACAGCCTGAAAAATATGAATTCAAGGCTTGAACTGATAAGATACAGACCGCATATTTTAACTATGATTTTATCACGAAGTAATATGTGATCTTTTCAAGCTATGTGGTCCTGGTCGACTGTAATTTTCGAGGATCTTCAACAAAATCAATTCTCTGAAGATGTTTATATCAGGAGCAGAACGTCAGGTTTTCTTAAAGCTGATAGGGACTACGTTATTGGATGATTACTAGAGTGCTCAAATAATTCAAAATAGGACCATATAGACAGAAAGGATATGGAAGTAAATCTTCTTTTCAATTTTTCTCAGTATTATATTTCCATCCCGTCATTAGAACTTCAGCTTAAAGAGACATCTCGTAAGATCGTGAATTCAGTAAAATAGCTCTCGTTGTTATCATACTTTCTTTCTATTACCAAGTAATTTCAAAGAAAACGAAGGTAGTACATACTTACAAATTTCGTAAATAATGCTGTCACACTTTATCAATTTGAATAATATGTCACGATTTTATTTTAAAGTTAAAATTAAATGGCGAACAATGGAAGCCTGCGAAATAAAGTACTCTAGCTATTCATAAAGGAAATTGAATACATTTGGAAAAACAGACCGACAACATAGAACTCCGGAATAGAATTTAATACCATCTTCACACAGAGGAAGTAAGTTCGAATATTCCCGAGAGTTTCGTTGGCTTCAGTCTATCAAAAACTGAGAAGTTATAATTGAATTCCGTTGGTATTAACTGTAGAATAGGTATCCAACCTAAAAGACTATACAATTAAGGAACATTTAAGTCTATAGCTCGTGCATCAATGATGATTGATGGCTGATATTCATTCTGCACATACCTGCAGTAATAACAGTATGTAGCTAAATCTCATCCTACATATACGCACGTCCGTTCTGAATACCCGCATAAAGTTGCTAATTAATTTCTTAGGATAATTTTTATTTCTGCAGCTGCTATGTCAATTTTGGATTTGATGAAAGCACAAAAATCATTGGGATCCAATTATCCTAAATTTTCATAATAGCGCAAAGATTTTTTCGCGGATGCTGCCACCTAGTACAAATTTTTGGAACTGGATTCTATAGAAGCATAAAATAGGGAAATTATGAATTTTCAATAGACCATTGAAATTTCATATTCTCAAGTCTATAGCCCGTGCACCAATAATGATTGGCGGCCGACATCTTTTCTGCATATATCCACATTAATCATGAGTACACCAACAAAATTTGAATTTTTTTAAGTCCCAAATTTACTCAGCAAATGTAAGTTTGTATTCTAAAATATTTATAATTGATGGTATTTATTCACTGACTGTACTATATTCCACTATAAAGATCAGTTATACTGTGAGTCTACAGGTTGTAACAGCGAAAATAACTTCTATGTTATTAAAGATACAATAAAATACTATAGGACAATCTTATGCGAGATCAAAAGGGATACCCAATTAGGGAAAAAAATATTTTTTCACATCAGTAATTCTCAAGCTACAACACAAAGTTATATTTTTTCAAAAGAAATGCTATATATTTGTAAGTCCCTTTCGATGGAATATTTTTTTCTAAATTCAATCATGTACTTGTTTTATACCCTTACATGATAAAAATATTGAGAAAAATGCGATTGAAATTTGAATAAACTTTATTTTCATAATTATCCTTCAGTAGACTATGAAAAACAAAATCTGCTATCTGTCAATGTTAATTATTTAAAGCATAATTCCTATTATTGCAAATTGCTATAAAGTATACTCTATGCTAGTAACAACAAAAGAGAATTTGATGGATCGCGTAAAAGATGCGTGTGCTACTTTAACACCGAAAGAAATTAGTAATGCTACTAATGAATCGGTTTTGAAAAGATTTAAATTATAAACCAATAGCAAAGAGTAGCGCTACGCTGTCTTGTTGAAATGTTGTGTATTTTATGGTTTGGGATGTGTACGGAACTGTACCAAGTAGGACATATTTCTGTGTTTGGGGTTTTCACGTGGTTTTTCCTCAAGCCTTGGGTGAATGCCAGAGGATTTTATTTTTGTTTAGATGTGATAACCACGTTATCACATCTAGTATTCTGTATATTTTTAGTATCTAGTTGCTTGCCTTGTTTTATTTTTGTATCATTGTTTTCTGAAGAAGATCCTTGGTCAAGGATCGAAACGTCAAAGTTTCAAATAAAATATACAGAATTCGAAATCAAAAGTAGTTTTTATTCAATAAAATTCTGAAAGATGTATAGATTATTAGGATTTAAATTATGTTTAGAAAATGATGGAGATCAGCTAGAACATATTTATGAAGCTATTGACAAATAATTTAATGTATTTATGTAGCTCAATTGTTCATAGCCTACTAAAAAATAGCTATTAACGTATAATTTATTCAAATTTCAATCGCATTTTCCTCAAAATTTTTATCATGTAAGGGTATAAAACGAATACATTATTGGATTCAGAAAAAAATATTCCATGGACTAAAGAATATATAGAATCTCGTTTGAAAAAATATAACTTTGTGTTGTAGCTTGAGAGCCACTGGTGTAAGAAATTATTTTCTTCTATAATTGGATGTCACTCTTGGTCTCGCATAAGATTGCTTCATAGTATTTTATTATATATTTAATAACATAGAAGTTATGTGAGATAGCTCGTTTTGCTGTTACACTCTGTATATATAATAAAATATATGCTTTTCATTTCTTTATTCGTAATACCATCCTTTATATTAGGGATGAGCCACAGGGCAAAAAAAAACTCAAAATTGAACGCTGGCCAACAAAGTGGAACAAGCATTTAGAGCAAAGGAAAAAAATTGATATTTCAGCGCGTTTTTCAGTCAAATTATATAATTTTAAAACCAACTGAGAAAATTTGAAAATAAATTATAGTATTATTTTCAAGTGACAAACCTGGACTAGGTAGTTTTGGGATGAAAAATGAAAGCTTTATTAGTTATTTATTTGCATGAAAATAATAACTACAGCAAATTAATTATAAATTATAACCATCAGAGAAATTTACTTTAAGATTTATTACGAGATAGGTCAGGTGTGTATCTTTTTAATTCTCCTTCGGGTCGTTTTTCAAGTATTAATATAAGAAACGTGCGGGCCAGATAAAATATATGCGCAGACCAGAGTTTGAACCGCGGACCGTAAATTGCCCAGCCCTGCTTTATACCTAAGTCGCTTCATACTGATTTTTGTACCTTCATCGAATCAAAATATATTATTAAGGCAACAGAAATAAAAATAGTTTTTTTGATAAATTTATTGATTTTTGTGTTTTCAAGGAGTCAAAAAATATTATCAAGGCACCAGAAATAGAAATAGTCCTTTCAGGAAATAAATCAGCGATTTTCTCGAATAAGCTTACTTGTAGATCATAAAACTTTTAATTCTTATATTTTTTTGTGGCTCACTGTTTCAGAGAAACGATATATTACTAATCTAATTTTGAGGGTTTGGAAAAATTTCAGACACTATTTTATAGCTCCCGTGAAATTGCATACAGTGACGTGATTAAAATTGCCTTTAGGGCTACAGTTGTAGAATTATTAACTTCACGAAAGAATATAATAAAAAAGCTTCTAATGCACCATATGAAAAATAAGGATATTTATTAAAAAATATTCGCAATTAGTTAGAAATGAGAGAGATCTAAGAAAGATGGTTCTATTGATCTAACGTAGCTTTAGAAGTTCTATATTTTCTGTTGCGAACATTTGTCTCTAGGACCTATAATTCCCAAGACACAAGCTGAATGGGTGATCAAGTTAGTGAGAATAATATTAATAAAGGCATCCGATTTTTAAGAAAGTCTTACAGATAGCTGTACGGTTAAACATTACAGAAATATCTGTAATTGGTCTACTGTCTATACCAACACCAAATATGAATTCCGTTTACTGAAATCAACGAAGAGTAGGCGCAATGTTATATTTATGATATATATTTTCCTGTTTCAGGTCTGAATTCCCATGACAATAGGTAACCTCGCGGCATAATGCTCCTCATTTATCTAGTACATCTTACTGATGTCACTAAATCCAAATTCACTGGAGAGGAAGTGCGTATTGCTATATTCATATTATTCTAATAAGACACAAATCAAGACAGTGTTTGTATTGTATACTCATTGCTTCACCGCGCCGCATATCGCCTCATTCTCCACCTTAACACTGTCTTGTCTTCCGTATTTCGTGTTCGTTATCACGTCTTGATTGGCAAATGAGGACAACTTTGTGCTTGGTGCTGGAGACCCGAATAATTGAATTAGATTTCCACAGGTCATAGTCGACCACCCTAGAGTCTAGTTCACGCATTCATGAGTGCTAAGACAGTGACTTGTAGCAGATAGTGGACTATTTCTCCTGATTGAATAATGGTAATGAGATGCCAACCTAGTACATACTGAGATGTCACTGTTCGAACGTCAAAGACCTGTCTCATGAGACTTTGCATTCAGAAAATGACTGGAATTGTAAATTTTCATAAACAAAAATAGGATCACTTCATATATACAAGAAGTAGTAAAACTGTATCTATGCCAATTTAAATGAACTGAGCTATAATTTATTGATCTCTATATGAGTTTGTCGCTATAAATCTGATATCAAAACAATGAGAAGTAAAGCTAACAGAATTTGATGATAAAATTAGTGATCTGGAAATACAGAGATCTATTTAAGTAATAAATCAAAGTAAAGATGGAGCGACCAACTTGTCTCTCATTTCAATTGGCTAATAACTGATATATCCTACCGCTTCCATCAGATTAGGTCAGCTTCAACATGGATTAGGCGTAACATATCGTCCGAACCTTATACACATACAGATAAACGACCTACAAAAGGACTGAAATTTATGAACAAACTTTGTTATATAAACTTCCTAGGCGATTCCTGCAATGACATTACTGTCTCACAACATATAGGATTTACTACTATCTAAACAACTAAGACTGTAACTGATATTCATATTTTCAAACAAAAAAACTATAGGCAGTTGAATTAAATCATGCAATTACCCTCCGTTGGGATGTCCATACACCCACTTTTCGTCAAGAATTTCGCCTAATGGAGTCATTCGCCATGTAAAGTTGGGGGTAACCAAGCAGATATATTCTGCAAAGCGGCGGTTGTAATATTAAATATCCAGGAGCTTTTTTGGTTCAGTAAGTTATTCAATTGAAATTTTCCAATTTCCACCAAGAGTAACCCTTTAGAAAATCGTATACTATTTCATTATGATCACCTTCCCTAACCGGAACCGGATATCAGAGGGAATCCAACTCCCTCGCACCCTTTGCCGCCGAATCAAGGATCGCAAACTCATTGAGACGACACGTAAACAAAATGGTTTTCCGATGAACACAAATCGATTCGGTGGCGCTGTCAGTAATCTACTAATCTTGTAGAACAGAGTACGGAGAACAGTTTGAGGGTAGCTAGCCACCGGAAGTTAGATGTGGAGCGGGAAAATGCTTACAAGCGGCAAACGGAAGAAACTGATATGGAGTTAGCTTGATTTCATTATTGCGGAAACAATGGAAGTTGATAAAAAAAATTGAGAGTGGAATATGCTGATACGGTGGCAAACAAAACAAGTCACAGCGCATTCTGCTTCTGGTTTTGAATTTCCTCTTCGCGAAACGGCTTCACTATGGACCATAGAACTACAGATACATAAAAGGGATTGAAAAATATAATAAAAATATGCAATCTAACTTTGAGATCGTTATGATAGTATATCAAAAGTTTGACATTTCCATCTAAGTTGAAAACTATAAAGCTTCAGGAAGATACTCATTAATGCTCAAGTCACCCACCATCTTCAAGCGAAATAAGATTTTATAAAGTTGATGTGTGTGAAATTTCAAATTCAGTATAAAACTAGAGCAGCTGTGAGACGCAAGATTCAGTGCCAAATTTTCAAACTTCTAATTCTCGAAAATATAAATGACTGATAGCCACATTGATAAAACCAAGTGGTGAGGGTAGCAATTAAAGTGGTACGGGTAGAAATTTCAGTAATATCCCTGAAAACTTGAAGTAGTGAAGTTGATGTAATGATAAATAGTGAAGTTTTGCAATTTAAGTGATACGACCAACAATTTTAGTAATAACTTGATACCACTTGCAGTTGTAAGACAAATGGGACGTTCAACGTCGAACTTTTGAGCTCATAAAACGTTTTTTGATCTTTTTGGACACTATTTGTTTAAACAATGTTTGAGTACGAAAAAAAAATTTCTTAATTATCAGTTAATACAATACATTTAGTTTATTTTGCAATTCCAATTGAATCCCCAAGCAATGTTTAACATTAATTCTACCATTCAAGTTTTACCACTTGAGTGATACCACACTTCACCACTTATGTTTCAAGCCACTTGAGTGGACCAATTCAGTTTTTTCACACAATATCAATCTATATCAGAATTTTGCTCAGAATCCATCATTTTTCGAAATTATATAGTTTGACGATTCTAGCAATACTAGTTGTAAGGAAGAATAGGTATTTGAAATATCAATTACAATTATTATCTACAGTAATCAAACATTCATGTTTCAACTATGTATGATACATCATTTTCTATAAATCACCAAGTTATTGATATACAGATGAATTGAGTTTTCAGAAACAGAACCAAAAGTAAATACACTTCTATCAATGTGAGAGGATAGTAAATCGGTTATTTGTTGTACTCAAATATTAAAGATCAGTACCAGCTAAGGAATCACTAAGAATTACAAGAACTAGATTGTGTAAAGTCAACTATTTCAGAAACTGTGCTGTATAAACGTCCTGCATCTAACAGCAAGTGGCGATTTACTTTGGCACTTTAATTAAAGATCAAGTAAGCAGCACCCTAACTGCTCTACGTTCTTGACCAATTGAAGTCTATGCTAATTCCAACCATCTGTTTAATGAATCCTTTATAGAGATTATAATTAACAGAAAGCCATGACGCATTGTCTTCTGGTATTTTTCTAATCTTCTTTAACTTGGCTTTGCCTTTACCTTCTTTGTATTTAACTCTTGGGTTTTAAATAAGGATCAAAGTTCAGAACTTGCTCTAATCAAATTTTATATTCAAGATTAACGTTTTCAATTTGCTTCATGCTATATTTTTGAAATTTTATGGAGAAGTATTGCTGCAATAATCGTTTGAAGACAGAACAATTATTTCTGTTGTTATAGAATTGTTACAGAAAAGGAAATTGAATTCACGATTATTTCAGCCATTTACACTGTTTATCTTTTTACAAATGGGTCATTTAGAAGCTTGTGGAATACACAATAATTACACACGTACATTAAAAGCTCAAGCGTTTCATTCTAAAAGCTTTTTGAATCGAATTTATATGAATAAGTGAGCCTTAAAAACAATGTTAGAAAAGAGCTCCAAGATTCAGAAAACTATAATATACTAGTGGCTGTCCCGTGATCGAAATTCGACCGTGGTTCAGTATATTGCTGAGTTTGAACGTTATTCAACTTTCCATTCTCGGAGGTTTCAGGTGAAATTATTCGATGCTTTATCCGAATCTGAGATGAAAGATAGTAGTTCTCATTTAAGATTTTAAAGTGACTTACTACCCTTTGCCCCGCCCTTCGAAGAGGAGGAAGAAATCATTGAACTTTTACTTCAGGCATTCTCCCATTCGGTGCAAATTTCTTGATAATATATTCCAGTATGAAATAATATCATATTCAACAGTAAATCGTGTTGGAACACTTTGTAAATATTTTTGGCTTCGTGCACTTCTTGTCCATATAAATTTCAAGTATACCAAATCCTACCTTCCTTATTACGCGCGGTACAAAGTACATTCTCTATATAATTTCAGCTATCTGCACTCCTCTCTATGAATCTCAAGTATGCCAAATCTCAAATTCCTTAGTGCGCTCGGTACAAAGTTTTCTCTCCACGTAAAATTAAAATGGGACACCTGTATATAGTTTCTGCTTTCTGCACTCCTTCTCCATATAAATTTCAAGTATGCCAAATCTCAGATTCCTTTGTGCGCGCAATATGCTTAAAAAGGGGTGCTGTTTTCTGTCCATGTATTCATGTCGCGCAGTGGTCGGGATACGATTGTTATTTATTATACTGCTAAGTTTGAACTTTATTGAATTTAACCTGCTATTATCGAGGGTCTCAGGAAAATATAACTTAGTATCCAACGCTCTATCCTAGATAACTGTAAATGCAAATGGTCGAATTCTCATGATCAAAAATCATTTCATGAATTTCCAGAATAAAATTCTAGTTTAGGTTGGATACTTTTGATTACTGTGGGTATTTAAAAATTAATCTTCTAGGGGAACTGTTCAGATTATTCATTAATTAAGTTATGAATGACCAAACATCATCACTTGCGCTCAATTGAATCACAGCTCAAAAATATAATTCCATTCTGCCTGTTCTCCCAAAATGGAAGTATACTACACCAAATGCTCTAATCATTTGGTCCCGACGAAATAAGCACACCTCAGCAAATGATTTTCAGCTGAAATCCTCGCAAATAAATGTAATTTATTTAAATTGAACACCTTAGTATAATGTTCTAATTATCTGTAAGCACCATTTCATTTTCCTTAACGCCCCTTACCTAGCGAATTCACTGCAACGATTCCGTCGAAATAACCAGGTTGCATGAAAGATGCACGAATTTAGTTTATGGCTTACGTTACGAGTATGCTAAAGTATGAATTTTTCAGCTGCCGTACGTGATGACGATTGACTACGATAGCCAAGGAGCCCTGCTACCTCCTCAGGTCAATATTTCAGCGAGAGGTGTCATTCCAACCATGGTTGAGACATTTAGGTATGTAGAACTATCACACTTTACGATATATTCAGAGCTTGTTCCGTGCGAACTTGGCCTGAGTTCCAAATTGTGTCACATCTTTGGATAGTCTCACAAGAGAATGAAAATTGACGTTTAGACGTCACGATTTTTCTTCATAGCGTCCACGTTCTATTTACTTTATTATTGTAATGATAAATCTTATTAAGCATGCTTATATTCTCCTGGGACTCTTAAATACTCCATAATCAACTTTGATATTCATAGAAGACAATATTTGTTTGTCAGAACATTATACAGAATCAATTGTGCGCTAGATTTGACAAATGATAGAAGAAAAAATTGAATCATTCATGTTGCTATGGTAGCCACCTCAAGTATGAAATCATGAATACATCAATCAATAGACAACTTCACCCTAAATGAAATTGTGACTCTCGTTCAAACGAAGCATCCATTAAATCTAATTAAAATATTTGACGAATATCAGAACACAACAGTCGTTGGGAAACAATAAATAAAATAATGAATAACACAATAAAACATGAACATACATATGTGTTTTAATTATTGCGAAATCCTGATGAATAGTTCAATAAATGTAAAATATACGTTCTGAGTCGAGTACGCAATAATGACCCGTTTGATACATTACATACGGTTGAACAACTCGGATAGGCATATTTTACACTAATAACATGACCACACTGTTGAACCTAGCTGTTATCACGTCTATAATTTGCAATATCAAATTAAACTGTAATTCTAAATTAATTTTTATGGCTGATTTCTACAGTAGGACCATCCAATAGATTATTAACGAGCAATCAAATTAATTATGGTATGATCTGGAATCACCAACTGAAATGGATTTTAATAACTACACTGAATTTATTGATCATAAACTGCTAAATCGTCTCTTGAATTATACAATATATGTATGAGACTCAAACGCTATGAAAATGCTAGTTGGAAGAGAAATTCATCACTGTATCAACTAGAAACTGTCATAGAAGATATGTAAATTGTAGACTGTCTGTCACAGAGAGGAATAGAATTAGGAAACGATGGGAATTATTATAATATTGGGCTGTTTGTGGATGGATGGTAACTACCGTCAATAGAGCTCTATCCAAAGGATACAGTTCACAGCTCTGAATTATCACATATCTATTTCAGGTATCCATCTACATATTGTTCTACAGTTACGAATATAAATCAGAGACCTTGGTATATCTTCAGTCATAGTCTACATGTTTATTTCAGGTACTTTGTCACATTTCGATCTGCAGTTTACATATCTATACCGAGTACAGTGATGCGAACAGCTCTACAGTTTACATATTGGTACGGGAGCTAGCAACGCCAGGAAAACGATATTTTTGAGAAAGCTGTTCCCTTTATACACATTTTCTCATGCTCTCTCGAACAGCATGCGGGACACTTGGCTGCCGGTACTGCGTGTAATATTTGTATAGGTAGAAATATTAAATTTGAAATAATTTCAAAACAAAAATAACTTTTTTCAATAACATTTAAAATTTATCAGAAACATGAATTTATCATAGTCAAGCATTTTAGTTGTTGATAGTAACATGCCAGATACTATGTTTTATAGAAAGAAAATAATAATTTCAAACCATTTTAAAACAGCTGAAATTTTAATATTATTTTATTTAAATATAGAAAAATATGAAGTTAATTTACCAGACACTAATTTGGTAAGTCAACAAGAGCTAGACCGATTTAATATTGTAGAATACCGTGTTATTATGCCGGCTGTTGAAAAGAGAAAACTGCAAAGTAGACTGGTAGGAAAGAGATAAGAATACATTACACTATTTAATATATTAAAATTACGATTTTTAATTATTGATTTTCACACATAAATAATAGCTTAATATAGTTTGTTTAATAAGTACCAGAAATGCATAATATTTGGATGAATAAGAAAGTTCGCTATACGACGCGAAGCAGAATACAGCGATCTTACGAATCCCAAAATCATATGTTTTGTACGTATTCAACATACATTTTTTCTTCTATCCCACTTTATTATTAAATCGTTGAGAGTTGTAGAGACATTTCCTTTCCTGGATTATATAATCATATGTTTATTTCAGGAGGTTCAAAATAATCATTTTAGGCATAAATATGAATGAAATTGATTTGTAATTCATTTTTTATTCGATATAATTGAAGAATTAATTCATGACATATGAAACATTGTATTAACCTCAAATAATTCAAGTGACAAGTATCAAAACTTGAATTCAATGTACTCATTTCTGAGTTATAAATTAATTGCTAGGAGTACGAATTACGTAACGTTATTTACTTTTTGTACTAGTCCAAAAAAAATTGATGCTTTTTGTACAGTTGCCATGGCAACTTGATCAGATACCAAAATGGACTACTTTCGTTTGTAGTGTAGTGTTTCAGTATAACGTCTTATTCAAGCGATAGAAGAAAAAATATCTTTAAGACAGAGACAGGAAAAAATTACATTCATTAAGTATATTTTTTTTTTGTATATCATGCTTAGATCATTTACCTTTAACAAAAGTTCTTATTTCTAATTTTTCCTATTACAAAAAACACATATTATCTTGCTAGCCATTATATTGAAATCCAATGTTGACATTAAAGCACCACAACAAAGGTAAATATGTGCATTTAGAATCTTGAATACCAACATGCGCCGCCGCCGTTGTTGCTATCATTCTTGCACAATCAGCGAACAGCTGACTGAACCCTTCTTACGCACATACTATTTTTACAATATTAAATTGGTCTGATTTTCGTTAAACAGCCAAATTAGTGTCTGGAAAATTAATTTCATACCATTTTATATTTAAATTATATAATATTGAAATTGCAGCTCATTTTAAAATGGTTTGAAATCATTATTTTTTCTTTTTGGAATATAGCATCTGGCATGCTACTATCAACAACTGAAATGTCTGGCAATAATGAATCCATGTTTTTCATAGTTTTTAAAAGTTATTGGGAGAACATTTTTTTTCTTAAAATTATTTTAAATTTCATTTCATTACCTGTACAGGTGCTATGCGTAGTAGCGAACGAAACGTTTACTGGCCGTCAGGTTTAAGTTTAAGAAAATATATATTAGAAAACCAGCTTTCTTAAAATTCTCTCTCGAAAACGCTGCTAGTTCTTAGACTATATCTATTCCAAATATACTACAATATGCTGTTTATGATTCACATATTTATTTGAAGTTATTCGGTGAATCTCTTTCTGAAGTTTATCAATCCAAGCTACTTTAGTTCATCCAGTTGTACAGTTACAGATTCAATTTTCTTATTTACACTTTATTTGTAGAAATATTATTCCTCATTTTTGTGATAAACATGAGCAATTGAATTATCTCCTCCGAAATAATTATTTATATACGATACAATGATCGATGTGATATGAAACATATGGCGAATCTTGTGTTCGACTTTTAATGAGAAAAGATGTTTGCAACAAATAATTAGAATTCTATATACTTGTTTTGATGTTTCAGGGTGAAATTACCGTGCACTGGTCTAAAAAGCGCTGAAATTCAAGTTCAAATACAGCTGAATGTGAGCGCTCTCAACCGAATGCATAACGAAACATGGCTCAATTTTCGACGCAACAAAATATGCCTCAAAGGTGAGGAATATGCAAATGGTAATACATATTGTTTTATCTCTTGTGTTGGGTTTTCACAAAACATTATGTTGAATTTGCACAACGTTATTCTCATATAATTTTTATCATATTTGCATGTAAAAAGGGCTTACAAAAAGCAGGATATTGAATTATTTTTTAGATTGCACAGCAGACTAGACAATGAGGAGATCAATCGATATGATTGAAATTCACAATTGCCGCAATTGATACTGATTTTAATAGATTGTCAAAAAATTTTCATGCTTATATGTATGAAGAAAAATATTGAGATATTTATGATACGTGACTATGGACGGTTTGTGGTATGTTGACAATAGTGTGGTTGTCAACAGAGAGTGGTATATCGAAAATAGTGTTGCCATTAGTGTGGTATTTCAAATATAGTTTGGCTATAGACAAAACGTGGTAAGTCAACAAAAGTATGGCTATCGACAATGTGTTTATTGACATGATGGTGCAGCAACAGAAAAGTTCATTGAGAATATAAAAAATTAAAAATTTAATGAAACATGTACACATTGTATCTAATACAGATTCTTTCTACTTAGTAATATAGCATCAACTAGATATAAAAATGTGAGCTCTAAGGTTGAAATAATGAATAACTTCATTGTAGCTACTGAAAATGGGGCTTCTGGTCTGCATTATGATTATATGTATATCATAGTACTGCTCTTTGTTTATTTCATGAAGTTGCAGATGCACGAAAAGGAGCAAGGTTGAAAAAAGAACTCTTTATGTCTAAAACGAACAAATTTCAAATACACACGTTTTATGTGCTATTAAAAGTTGGCAATGCGTTCGTGAATGCGCAATGTTGCAGCATCCAGTGCCGTGCGGAGTTATTTTGTCTCGCGAGAGTAAGTCACTTTTATCCTGAAAAATTTATGACCAGGCGTTTCAAACGAGACGACTGTAAATTCTGTGGGTTCCCTTGAATCTCACACAAATTGAAAAATACGTATTTTGTTGTCTTCTACGATGAATTATCTTGTTGACAGGTTGATCACCAAGTCTCTACAAAAGAAAAAACACGAAAAAATATGAAGTCAATTTTGCTTTGTAGGCAATAGTCCAAAAGTTGTGCACTGATTTCAAAGAAAATATGATTTTTGACAACGCGAAATGATGAAATATTACTCAAATATCGAATAGTAGAATATGTTACAAAAATATATGAAACAATTCCAATTAAAAATTATTTCAGAAGTCCCTGAAACTAAACACATATTTCACATGAATATAGTGAAAATAAACTCCAATGTTATTCCAGCGGCATAAATATGCAAAAATGGTTGGTGGATATATCAGAATGAATGTTCATACGTGGTACGATCCCTGACGAATAAAACCAAAAAAACTGTGATTGTCAGTATTTTATAATTCTTCGCACAAAGAGTTGCAAATTAGCATTCATTCTAGCTGACTGCATCAAATAATCTACGCGAATTAATTACTCACTAATATAAAATTCACAGGAAGGGAAATACAGCGCCTGTGCTCCTTTCATTATTTCACTCGACAAACTTCACAAAATTCAACTTTATAATTAAAATAAGTTGGGCGAAAAATATCACTTCATTTATTCAATAAATAGAATCATTAGTTGCAAATATTCAAACACAGAATAAAAACGCATTCAAGATCCATCACCCTTTCAACATTGTATCTAGAAATACTTTTGAATCAATTTTTTTAGTTTTAGGTGTCGTCACAGACGACTGACGTGAATTTTTTTTCAATTGAATCATCAAGTGACATAGAAGAACGAATGATAGGAAACGCTGATCATGTGTGACATGGAAGGGAAGAGAGGGCTACACGATCATCAATCACGTTAACTCCCCTCTCAGACACAAATTTTCAAGTAGAATCTATTAGTAGTATTATGCTCAAATATTGTGCATAAATGATATTACCGTTGACATAAGAACATTATGTGGGATAACGTAGCTTGTGTTGCCCTAAGCGACAAGCGCATGCGTGACTGACACTCTCTTTCTTCTCTACATTCTCCCTCCACAGCAGCATTTAACGCTTTACACTTTGCATTCAACGCGTCCAAAGTTGCATGAGAAGCATTCGCTCCGAAAAAATTAATATTGTATTGCATAGAATATAATATTTGAGAAATTGGCCAAATTAATTGAACCATGCGAAGAAAACAGAATGAATGGAGCAAAGAAAAAACAAAGAAATATTTACAAAGTATTGACTTTCCAGCAATGCAAAAAGAATTATCTAGCGATTGGTAATCGTCTTGAATCAGTTTACCGTAAAATATTCAACTTGTCACTTTTGTGTCGAAGAAAATAAGAGCTATTTTTGTTCAGCGCGAATTATTTGTGAATCGTACCGAAACAGGGCAAAAAATAGATGATTTAGAACTTGTCGCCTGGCAAATTTTGCCTGACAAATGTGCATTCTTTTATTTTTAAAGCTGTTCTGAATTCAGGTTTCATGAAAAACATTTGAATATATTTGCATTCATATTAAAAGCGTCAAAGGTATTCTCTTGGATTCTTCTTCTGATTAGCTGATATTTCAGTCATATTACTAGCACATAATAAGCAAGGATTAAGCTATTAATAATTATCACAAATATCTGAAAAAGTAGGTTGAAGGATACTCATAATCTACCCCAACAGTCACGTGGGATGTGCAAGCTTGAAGAGAGCTGATGAGAGAATATAAATTACTAGAAACGTTGAAACGCTACTGGGTTCACAAATCATCGGAAACCTTGATTGGATTAATTTGACACCTGTCACTACGTCTGATAATTTGAAGCTATATGTATGAATTATATACCACGGTAATGCATTTGTTACCAACTTAAAAAGAATTCGAGAATCTCTTGTAAGTTTCCTCTGGCCAACATCACGATTTTATTGATATAACTTGGATTCATATTCAAATATTTATGAATATTCGAAGAATCCCTTCCCTAAAACATCCTGGTCAAAGCCTGAAAGAAGAATAAACAAAAATCTAATTAAAATGTTAACTAGCCCGAAAAAAAATTCAGATTTCTGTGGCCTTTTGTCAAAGTAATTGTCCACCCTCTTTTAAGCTGTTCTTCTACTAGCCCCTGATATTTTCCCCTCATAAGCATGGAATCTCTTCCACCCTGTTAAGAAAGTGTTACAGGGTGCTCAAGAATTCAACCAGATCATGCTCTCGATTTTCATGAGAATATAATGCAATAAGAATGTAATTGTTCTGTTTCCAAAATGAACCATTCTACCTATCTAATATTTTAGATAGACAGATCTGATGAAGTAAAAATCTGACGTGAACATCACGTGACTTATTTATACATCAATTGGATATATTTGCATATAATAATACGATAATCAAGCACAAAATTTTATCGTTCCACGGCTGATCGTTTTGGATTTATCTGAAAAATTCCAAAAATCTGTCAAATAAAGTGCGCTTCCGACCTACTCAGTTGCTATGGCAACAGTAGGTCATCATTCTTATGCTACAACATTTCAAAGAACTGATTTTCAAAATTCTACGCCTAACTGTTTTGAATTTATGAGCAAAATTTGAAAAAAAATCCAACTGGAGTGCACTTTCGGTTCAGTCTATTGTTATGAAAATAAAAGGCAATCATTTAGATGCTACAGCAGACTGAAATACTGAATATCGATACTTTACAGCCAATTGTTCCGAATTTCAGAATGTCAAGTAAAGTGCATTTCCGGCAGAATCGATCTTCATGGAAATAGGATATGAGGATCTAGACGATACTCTAGTCTTAAATACTGAATTATAACATTCTGCGCTCAATCGTTTTGGATTTATACGAAAAATTCAAAGAATGTTTCGAGTAAAGCGCACTTCCGGTACAGAGGATTACAATAATATTGCGAGTTGTCCAGCTAGATGTTACAGAAGTGCTCAATACAAAATTTCAACGTTCTACGACTGATTGTTTTGAATTTATGCGAAAAATTCGAGAACTCTGTTATATAAAGTGCATTTCCAGCACAACCGATTGGCATGAAAATAGAAGATAATCATTAAGATACTACAGCAATTTTAAATACTGAATTTCAGTATCCTACGGCTGATCATTCCGGATTTGTGCGGAAAATTAAAAAAAAAATTCAAGTAAAGTGCATTTCTGGTACAGACGATTGCAACCATAATGCGAAGTGCACAACTAGACCCTAGATTAATTTCAAATACAAAATTTCAGCATCATACGTTTGACGGGCTTTGAGATTTGCGAGTTACGAGCATACGCACATACGTATCAACATCAAGCCGAAAATAGTCAAAACAGATATTTCCATCAGAATTTCGTTATGTGAATTTTGTCCGTTTCACAATACTTCCTTGTACTTTGTACAAGAAAAAATGAAATGAAACCAATATTAATCACGCTATTTACCCGATACGGGTGTGGCAGACACTTATAGTGCATATTGGTGAATTAAGTATTATTTCTTAAGCCGTAGAATGCAGTTACCAGTTGACAAGCTTCGGGTACTCTTAGTTTTTGTAGACAGTGAAAATTATACTGACTTTGATTGAAACTGAAATTCGACGCTACGACCTTTGAATTAACAAGATATAGGTAGTATATAAAGAAAATACACCAATAGAACTATATATATATATATATATATATATATATATATATATATATATATATATATATATATATATATATATATATATATATATATATATATATATATATTATTATTCGATCATAATATATAATACATCTGAAGTATTACTTAAAGGAGAATAATAACATATTTAATACGAAAGTATACCATAAATTTATTATCATACTACTTGCCCTGCACGATGAGAATCACGAACATTGTCAAAATTCTTCGAGCTATGAAATTTCGCATCAAAAACTGATTAATTGTATGCGTTGCTTTCAAAGTCTGTGTTCTAATTCAATTAACACGCCAAGAGACGAATTAACGAACTCGTTAACAAAAGTGTGGGATGAGTCTGATGACATTTGGCTCTAGATGGCCATATAATCTTGGAATGAATGCTTTGCTCTCTGCTTTTTAATACAAACTTCATGGTTGCAGGATTTTACGGTCTTCCTTTAAAATTTCGCGTTACGATCACCATTGCCCATTGTTTTTTGTTAGATACATTCTACTTTATTGCAATGGGAATCCATAAACACAAATCATCATCGAATTCTTAGAACTGTATTATGCTGTTCTTCAACTTCATTATGACATTCAGGAAGCAATCAATCAGAATTACAAATGGATTCGTTTTTGGATTTCTTGATTTGATTATTGAGAACTTGTCATGTATTAATAGATGAGACACTATCTGAAATATGTACTTTCGGTGATTATCAGCCGTCAAGTCAACATTTATTGATATTTATCAACCACATAGTATATATTTTAGTTCGAAAATAGAATTCAAATAATTAAGCTATGTCTATTACCTCCGTTCAGGTATATTTAGATTCTATTTACAACTGAGCTTATTGATTCCTACATCGACAATAGAAAAACTTGATGCAATTTATATTTGTTTACAGGTGTCATGTCCCCTCCTCGAAATGAATCAATCCGCCTGGATCCAGGATCTCTTATAACTTCAACTGGAACATTTTATGTCGCTGTTGGATGTGCAATAACTATGATAAGTGTTGTTGTAGTTGTCACTTCTGCAGTGTACGTTAAGAGTAAAAAAGTTCGACATCAAGACTCTTTGCAGTGAGTACTTTTTTTGCTCAACATTTCCCATAATTCTAGAAATACTTTTCTTTTTCTTTAGCACAAGCTACACAAGTGCAGCATTCGGTAGCAACCAGAACGTATTTATTCGACTAGATTCAGTTGGAAGAGCAGCTAGTGTTGGTAGTGGTAGTTATGCTACCATCGCTAGTATCCAAAAATATCCGGTTGGATCTTCCAGACGATCACCATCACCGTATGCTACTACACACATAGCCTTTGCAGATAACAATGGACAAGTCTATGTTAAGCCAGAGTATTGCCCAAGTAGAGTTTCATATTATGCTTCAAGTCAGCTTACTCACCTATCACAGGTAAGAAAACAACTGCTTGTATAAAGTTTTTGCTCAGTTCAATTCGAATTTAAGATATTTTACTCAGTGATCTAGATGAATCCTTGTTCTTTTAATCATATTTTAGGGTACAATTAAATTCACTCCTCATAATCCCTTATACTCGATTTACGTAGCAACCGAAAATTATGTCTAGGTCACTGCAGAATTATGTGATTATGTTACTACTACTCTGAGTATCCCAGGTCTAGATTTAAGCTTATACAGACCCTTGGGAAATCATGAATATGGTGCTCCTATTGCCATAACCAAACAAAATTTGATTACATTGCTGATAATAGGTTTAATAACAAGAGACAAGATATCTTGCACGATGGACATGCATTTAAGGTATTTAACATATCTCTCACAAGGTAAGAATACTAATTCTAATTCAAAACCGATACAGACTTATCAATAAAACACTATAAATGCTTGGTATTTTTTCGTAAGGCAAAAACACCAATTATCCTGACCTCGTCTGTAACTCTCTCCAGCTGATATTTGGGCATGCGGAAGATACACAATTATTTGGGCAGCTTGTAACCTGTGTTACGTTAACTATGTGTCAGAGTCGGCGTCGACCATCAGAATAGCACACAAAGCAAAGACGAGGCGAAGGGTAAATAAACGATTACTCTGAACTGAACGCTTAGAGCCTGCATAGGAGATGTGGATTCTCAGACGCTCTTGTAGGACAGGATACTAAACGATCGTGAATTGCATTTCTTAAGCATAAAGGAATCGGTACTGAGGATGAGCTTATAGATCTTCGGAAAGTATTTACATACAGTTTAGTTATTATTGAGATAATATTCAATTACTTTTGGGGAAAAATAGAAACATTCATAGCCACGACAAAGATTCAATGAGACTTTCCTACTCCAATTAAAAGCGATTTGAGAATATTGGGCCAAAATCTCAACAAAAAGAGAATTCCGGATCGACATGTTTTGTGAAAAAATCAGATACTAGCTCATAGAGCTCATTTTTTATTATACAGTTTTGTGATACAATATTTAATCCTCAAGTAACCACGAGAGCAAATGTAAACATCTTCACCAAATAATCCAATCTCTTTTCGGAATCCTTGCACGAAGAGAGAAGGCAACATCAATTTCAGGGGCGAGAAACGCTGGACGTTTTGGGTCTGAAGAATTTTAAATTGAGAGCAGATCAAAGTGCTTGAGCAATCATCAAACGATCCAATATATATCCCGTATACATGAGATTCGCAACGGCACACTGTGGCGGCTAAATTGCGCTTGCGTATTAAGGTTGGGGATTGGAATTGGAGTCAGAGTGTTCTTCAGCACTTCGATGCTGTTTATCACGAAATTGTACGAGTTCTGGAAAATTATCGCCTAAGTTTTTTCTCGAACAAATTTACATTCGCCCTGCGAGATAGCAAACTTTACGGATCAAATTTATTCATGTGATTTTCCAGATCTATTTTAACATTCCGGCATTCGCGCTACCAGTAGATCCATTGATACAGAAGCACATAATCAAATGATCTTGAATTGGCGTAGTACAATACGGTTCTCACTCTGGTGGTATTTGAAAAGATAGACACATTGATTGATAATTTCAAATAAAGGAAATGTACCTAGGTTTTATTTTTCATCTAACTATTTGATTTGCATTTCAGTAAGACGGAAGAACGTAATGACTTCCAACTTTTGATCCCAATAAGAACTGTCTATTACTGGAAAACTTTGTAGAATTATTATGATAGCCATTAATGCATCTAGCAAATCCTTGAAAAAGATAATTACTCCTCTTAGATCTGTCAGCTCATTATTATTGTATTGATTCTCACCCAGTTGTAATTATCTTCCATCTCCGACTGAATAAGGTCAATCAATTTACAATGATAAAGTGGTCAATTTAGCGTAATTATAAATTTGTCCATGAGGTAATTTGTGATATCTGTAACTCTGTGAGATATTATGAATAAAAGTTATCTATTTTCAAATTACACCCCTAAAAGTACATTATTATTCGAGTATTCAAATAAGGGAATGAGTAAGACAACATAACATTCATTGTGTTCAAATTTACAAACTAAAGGTGGTAACATCCCATTCATGAATATTTCTAAAGTTTGTGAACTACTAAAATAACAACAGAGCAGTAAAACCGCAAATGCAATTTAGTATTTCGTCTAGATCCAGCCCCACACTAAATTAAATCATGAAACTTTTTAGTTTATACAGTGAAAATCATTCCTCTGAAATTAAATTCGAAACATCACAATATTTGGTCGCAAGCTGCAGAACAAATTATTGTCGTCTCCGAAAGTCGTTATTGCGTTGTATAATAACGAATAACAAACGAGTAACGAATCGCGGATAGTGGATGGGATACGTATAGAAGGAAGAAACTTTGTAAAGCTAACAGAGCGAATCTAGGTAGTCTGGAGTCGGAGTTATTTCAATCAAAATACCAAAAACAATCGCTAGGAATCTCCTGGGACAGGAGCGAATTAATACAACTCTTCGTCAACGGATTGGATGACAAGGGGATCTGAAATCTCTACCGGATTCTACAGATGCATTTCATTCAATAGAAATTTTTGGATCACTGCGAAATCCCTCATCTCATATAAAAGTAAGATAGTTTATTCTTTAATTAAAGACACGGAAGTGGTCTCTCGAATTCACTAGATATTACTCAAATAAGTATTAGGAACTGCTACGTGACTTTGAAGAGAACCAGGTTCGCCGTGTTTCTATACTTCTATATTTCCGTTTCAACTGATTGGTCTCCGATGAAAAATTACCACGCTTTTTTGTCATAGTTTTGAATTGGACAAAAAAAAGTTCTTTCAACATTTCCGTTTCCACAAAACATTTGTATGCATGTTATCTATAACAGAACCTTCTATCCTGAAATTCAAAGGTGGATAAGTATGAAAACATGTGCGTATTTTGAAATCCTTTGAACCCACATTGAGTCAGTAAAATTCCAATAACGCAGGCTTCCGTGAAATAAAAAAAATTGGAACCAGAAAAATGAAAGTCCTTTTTATTTTGAACTAGTATTATAATATTGTCAATTACCTCCGTAATTCATCCGAGCAAAAAGTTCTGAAAATCTTGGAGCCATCCCTGTGTGACATTTCACACCAACAAATCCATGTACTCGTCTCCAATCAGACATCCAGTTGAATCCGCAGCAAGATAGCTTTTTGAGAAGACAACGCATACCATTTCAAACCGAAACCACAGTCAGCATCACACATCTCTATATCTAAAACCGAAACCGAACCGTAGAACATGATTGCACCTTCGTACCCAATTTACCCCCCCGGGATTCGCCGTCGAGGGTCTCCGGCAAGTGAAAGTCATTTTCAGTTGTTTACCTACCAGAGCACAGATTGTCGATGAGATAGTATTTTTGTTTGGTTTTTGCGGTGAAGTTGCAGCAATTTTATTTTTAAATTAAGGAATGATTTCGTTCAAATAGACTGGGAGATAGACTTAGATCTAGGAGATGTTTTTTTCTTTGCATTTAATTAAAAATTGATTGTTCAACTCAATTACCAGTAATTTATTTTTGTAGAACAAATGGCATCGATTCTACCACAGTTGGTCCTAATAGTTTCTCTGCTTCTGAATTAAAATAATCAGTTAACTAGCTCATATAGCACGCCGTTTTGCTATTTAATAGCAACAATTTATTCCAGTTAAATTTAAACTATACATTTTTATATCTTGCAAGATAATTTTAATTCATTGAATTTTTAGAATTGAATTAACATTATGTACATAATGGAAATTCAGAATTATTATTTTCTTGCAAGATAATTTTAATGCATCGAATTTTTATGATTGAATTAAAATTATGTAGATGATGGAAATTAGGAATTCTTATTATCTTGCAGGATAATTTCAATCCATTGAATTTTTTTGATTGAATTAAAATTATGTACATAATGGAAATTCAGAATTATTATTTTCTTGCAAGATAATTTTAATGCATTGAATTTTTATGATTGAATTAAAATTATGTACATAATGGAGATTAGAAATTCTTATTATCTTGCAGGATAATTTTAATCCATTGAATTTTTTTGATTGAATTAAAATTAAGTACATAATGGGAATTCCAGAATTATTATTATCTTGCAAGATAGTTTTCAATGCATTGAATTTTTATGATTGAATTAAAATTATGTACATAATGATAATTCAGCATAGAGACTATTTAGTAAAATTATACGGAACCGTTGAATTTTTATGATTGAATTAAAATTATGTACATAATGAAAATTCAAAGTTATTATTATCTTGGAGGATAATTTTAATGCATCGAATTTTTATGATTGAATTAGAATTATGTACATAATAGACATTAAATATTCTTATTATCTTGCAGGATAATTTAAATTCATTGAATTTTATGATTAAATTGAAATTATGTACATAATGGAAATCCAGAATAATTATTTTTTTGCAAGATAATTTTAATACATTCAATCTGTATGATTGAATTAAAATGATGTACGTAATGGAAACTTGGAGTTCTCATTATCTTGCAGTATAATTTTAATTCATTGAATTTTTATTATTCAATTAAAATTATATACTTGATAGAAATTCAGAATTATTATTGCCTTGCAAGATAATTTTAATCAATTGAATTTTTATGATTGAATTGAAATTATGTACATAATTTCAATTCAATTTATATTCAATCATAAAATTTCAATGGATTAAAATTATCTTGCAAGATAATAATAATTCTGAATTTCCATTATGTACATAATTTTAATTGAATAATAAAAATTCAATGAATTAAAATTATACTGCAAGATAATAAGAATTCCAAATTCCCATTATGTACATAATTTTAATTCAATCATAAAAATTCAATGTTTCAAAATTATCTTGCAAGATAACAATAATTCTGAATTTCCATTATGTACATAATTTTAATTCAATCAAAAAAAGTCAATGCATTAAAATTGTCTTGCAGGATAAAAAAAATGTATAATTTTAATTCAAGTGGAATAAATTTTTGCTATTAAATAGCAAAACGGCGTGCCGTATACTCGCATGTTCTGAAGGATTCCGAATACTAATCTTTATTCGGAAGAGTTTGAGCAAGTGAACTTCAGATACAGTTGATTTAATCGTCCTGAAGTTATGTGCTAATTCACCGAGATTAGTCATTCCAAGCTGTGATTGTGAGGTTTATCAGACATAAAATCACAAGAATTTTCATTTCAAAAAAAATTTACATGATGATAATGTGAAGATTCTTGATTCTTCTGATCTAAGTATACAGCAATTTTATTATTAATTAGGACGTATCCGAATTCCTCAACGAAACTTCAGGTAGCTATAATCCTATATCCGAATTCTTCCACATCTCTTCCAAGGGATTACGGACGAATCCGAGTCCCTCCACAAAACCTCAGGTAGCTATATTCCAATCTCACTAGTAGAATAAAACTTTGTCAGTGGCACTAAAACAATGGTTTTGCTCTCAACCGGCGGGCTTCGCCCACTTTAACCGAGTTCAACATGTGGAATCTCGTGTAACTTGAAACACTGGTTTTGTTTTCAACCGACGGTGCTTCTCACCAAAACGAACGACCGGGCTTCGCCCGCTCAGACCGAGCTCGACGTGTGGCATCTAACTTGCGCTGAACATCTCCTGTTAGTTCGAAAGAAATCTTCAATTTGTCCCTTATATTTATTTGTTGGAGAGCTACTGCTAACTCTGCAAACAGCTGCAAAGGTGAAGGTGGAGGAATTTGACTTTGGGACTATCGTTTCAACTTTATTATGATCAAGGATTAAAATAGGTGAGAATGGAGGAATTCGGACGCGTCAGTTGACTAGGAGTAATTTCAAGGTCTGCCAGATTATAGTCTTGTTCATTATTAGTTATGGTCAAAATTGCTTTATGTTCATCTGCAACATCTTCGATTGCTACGTTATCAGTCGAAATTCAATCATGTTGACTTTGTCCTCTTTATTTTTTTAAAGTGGTAAGTGGTTCAGAATGATCACCTGTCTCTTCCAGTAGCTATTCAAGCTACGTAAGAAATCGATATCTTTTTCTTTGCTTTTTGAATAGCCTGCAATACTAATTTTTAATCTGGGCGTATTTGATTTTTAAGAGGCTCAGTTCTCACCGTAGTTCATTCTACCGTTTTGAATTCATAAAACATCAGATACCTTATGAATTGTTTGTATTCAAAATTTAAAGTGTACGTATGATTTTACTTTGGCTACAAAACAAAGTCCGATTTTTTTCTGTATGAATTATTGATGCTTCCAGCATGGAGTTGGATTAGAGCCGGAAATTGATTAACTAAACAGATTAAGCGATTCGAATTTGATGAACATGTACAGCAAATCAACCCTCATTACCAAAAAAAAGCAACGAAATGTGTTGATTTAGCACGAGAAACATTTTCACAATTGATCGTGGCGCTTTAAAAGAATTACTCTTCAAATAATGTCAGCTTGAAATAAATGATCGAACTACAAACAACAACAAAAAGAAATTTCAGTTTTATTCTTCGATTAGATTCATGGCCTGTCCGCTTCCTGAACAAGCAAAAATCTATTCAAACTGAATATTTATCCAAGTTGCTAGTCCACACGACAATTTATCATTGTGATATGTGATTGATTTACTACCCACAATGTCAGATACTTCTAGAAATGTTAGGCTTCGGAACTAACCTGCACGACAGTCGACTGACTTCGGTTGCTATCAGGAGGAATAAGGAAAGCCCAGTACAAGCTCTTATTTTGGTATAAATTGAAATTTTATATATTGGAACACGGAAGCTCACTATCAACTCATTCTTTATATAAAGAAGCAACAGGACAAGCCTGTATCAGATAACCACATATTTGGCCTAAAATGGGGGACAACAGAGGACGATTACAATGCAAAAGTGTTGTGAGAAAAAAATTAACAGAGTTAAAGCTCCACTGCAATGCTAGAGCGTTATCCATGTAACGACAGAAAACTGATTATATATACGAGCCTTGAATACAGAATCAATGTCGAAACTCTTCATATCATCACGATGATCAGAAAGCCCAAAGATGATAGAATCCCATGCAGTCTGGAATGGAATGTCTCATGTGAGCACAATTCAAAATGTACGCTGAAATAGAAATTTAATAAGGTTGAAGGCTAAGTGAATGACTAACTTTTTCAATGATTCAGGAGTAGTTCTTTCATATTTTTAAATAAATCTTTGACTATCACACACACTTAAGGGCTTCTGTATTGTTGGACGGTTTGTGAAAAGGCATTCGATTCGTGGGTAACGTGTAGCGTACTACTAAATTGAATGTGCACTAGAGCGTCACTAAGCTGCTTTAATCCCATGGGTATGGATGCAACTGTATCTATTTACCTTTGCAATCGATTCTTTACTTCAACCTGGATGTATGTCTGTGCGAAAGTAGAATCATAATGTGTACGTTTCGGATTATTGCTCCTCGTTTTTATTTTTTAATGAACTGAAAGTTTAGTGTAAATTATTTCGAGTCTCGAAAAGAATTTTAATGCTAGGGAAAATAAATAAAACATCCTCAATAGTATCAAATGTTCTCTTTATCATCACAACTCGGAATCAATAGTATCAATATAATAAGTAGTGATGTTTGAATAAGAAATTCACAGAAAAGCTTTCTTTTTCTAGGAGGGAATATCGCGTTTGCTAACTGGTCTCTTTGAGGCCTTATATTGCCGTTTCAAGCTCTGGACGGGCATAGCAGTTATTTTTAAGTGCTGCACTTGGCATGAAAGCTCAGCATTGCATGAGATTGCACACGATTTCAATACAATACAACTTTGCGATTCAAGCTATGATTGTAAAATTTTATTGTATTGTTACGAATAAGTCTTGTTAGATTTTACATTTTATCTTATAATTTATTATTTGCTTGCCATATATTGCTCTTATATTTGAATTCAATAAAAGATGAGTCATGAATAGATACAATATAGAATAGAAATATGATCAAATGTAATGAAAAGATTATCAGTGGACTAAACTTTAGTTATGGGACAAACCTTCAGTTGTACGGACAATCAGATGATCACTTTTGCTATATTGGATAGATTGTCTAGAACAAGTTGATGACAAACGCATGTATTTTGGCAGAATATCGTGCAAAACCAGATTGCGAGCAAAATGAGCAAACAAAACACTGATTACATGATTAGCGCTTGTATTTTGGCAGTGTCATCTTGAATCATTCCATCATTGAAGCGAAACTATAGTAGGCTGGATGACTAAATGAAAATTTACGCTCATATTCCGGTAATATCATTTAAAACTAAACTACACCCTGTCCGTTACTGACCCCTTTTTTATGACGAATAACTTTTAAATCAATGAATTATTCATCGAAAAATCATAGGAGATCATTTTTGTAGAGCGTTCAATTTCCTACAAAAATATGTATTTTTCATTGCTGTACATCAACTTGCTCAGTAGAAGAAGAATTTAAAACGTGCCGAAACCCCATGTTATTTAAATGGGAAATGTATCGTCTTAGTGGCACGGTTTAATATGAAAAATAAGAGCTTATACCGACCTAATATTTTTTTTACGTCATAAACTAAAAATTTGAGGGGCATTCTAAAAAAAAAACAAGTTGGTAAATAACGGACACTCTACTGTTGATAATTCAAATCAAATTGAAGTATTTGACTCTGGAAAAGTTGCTCGTACATATTTCGAAAGTGTCATTATTATTCCGCTATTGGACTGTATAGGATAAATTTTAAAAGTAAAGATGATCGCATTTTGAAAGGATGCTTCAGAAATGAAGTGATTAGGGAAAGCTTTTATTGTACAATCGATCGTCCAGAACTAGATACGAGCGGCATAAGTAATCAAATCTCTAGTAATAAGGACAATGAGTTAATAGTTATCACCTATTTCTTAGTGTCATTATTACCGTTGCTGTAGAGAAATTACAGTAATGTATTACAGTGTTAATGGAAAGTGCTTGGTCTATAGAAAAGTGCTACAAAATATGAAAATTGACTGAAAAATACATATAATGTATGCATCTATCATTTTATGAAGATTACTACATTCATTCATTCCAACATTTTTATGGAACGTATGCAATCAAAATGGATATAATGCAATATATAACAAAGGAGTTATTACCGAAGTCATTTGAAACTTGGAATAATATTGAAATTGTCCATTTTACTTCTGGGGTTCTATTGTATTATGCATTCATTAATAAAATATTCATGAAATTAGAAATGGGGTGATTTGGAGCTCAATAACTTTTAATCTCAGATAAAGCAGATTGAAAAATCACTTGGTGCAAATAATTGGAAACATGTCGAAGTATAGACTTCATCTTTCAGTTTTCAATTAATGACAAAAAATTTATATTTTTTATCTAGATTAGTAGGTCTCAATCGGTGGTACACTAGAGCATCTAGTATTATTATAACAAAACAAAAGCATTTGGCTGAAACTTGACATTTATTGATAACAGCTACAAATAGTTGGCTGTTCCTAGTTTCATAGATATACTTCCTGTATCTTCTTTTATAGATACATTTTGTGAATTTATAAAATTTATTTGACCCTCAAATTCAAAAATTACCAGTAATACACCACGATCCTAACAATTTCTTATGTGGAGCTCAAGTATGAAGAATTTGGGAGTCACTGATCCAAATGATTTCAAGGATAAATACGATTTATGTGACACTTACTACAGATATGTATTTCAAGTTTCATAACACTTTTGTAGACTCGGGCAGAGAAGAGAAATATCCTTTTTTCTGACTTGGGTATTTCAATAAATATATACACAATATTCTACAATGTTTCAATTTTCTTGAATATTTTTTGTTATATCACTTTTAGAGCTCAGGTATTGATAAATCTCATTATTCTATCGGTAATGAAAACCGTCACCCCTACAATCTGCTCCTAACAGTTTCATTGTGTACACACTAATAGTTGCTAGGAAATGAGGATATTATTTTCCTGTTTGTATTTGAATTAAAACGCCCTGGTTCCTATATGTTGTACTAGTACTTCAATCGAATGAATTTTTGCAAGGATGATCTCATATATATAATTATTATTTTTGTTGTTGTGGGTAGAGAAACAAATTTTTCGCATTCTGGTAATAATGTACTAGTAAAATTATTTTTCAGGTAACTCTTCTCGATCCTCGAATGTATGATCCAACAGACCGACTGCGCGCTCTAGCGATAGCTCGCAAAAGTATCCAGTCCCATGCTTTGCTACAAGAGGGAACTTTTGGGCAAATTTACCGCGGGAGTTACACTCGAGCCGATTTACAAGAAGAAGTTATTGTTAAAACTGTTTCGGGTACGATTTACTTTCGCTTTCTTTTTAGTATTGCTTGCGAATTAACATTCAATTCTTATTGTTTGAGTTGATGTAACCCTTTCAAAGAACTTTGATGGAACTCTTGATTTAAAACATTACTAACATTTTATCAAGAAACGAAAAATTGCTCGATTATATATATAATCACTTTGATTGAATGAAATCATTAGTGAATTGTGATTAATTAATGATGGAAGGTCATATTATATCCGCATCAATTTTTGTGAGGAATTCAATGACTCTTACATACTCCTCTTAAAATACTTATGCATGCAGAATATTCCGAATATATTGATTATTATTTCAAGGATAAGCTCCCACATAAAACAAAATACCGAAAGTGAAAATAAATGACTTAGAAAACGTAGGCTCAATGTTTAAGAGTTGAATATGCACATTCCTACAACATGGAGATCTGCTAATCTGGATCATACTGATCCATATTCAGCAAAACCTTTACACATCACATGCTGTGTAGGCTTTACTTATAAAGAAAACAATACAAAACATGGAATGCATAATTATTATTTATCATCACTAATCAAAATTATTACATAACTTATGAATAATTATACTCTTTGTTGTCCCTAGAACATTAACACAATGTACAGACTCTATTGATTTGTTGGAATTTACATCAATACCACCTGTAAATATGAACGATGTCTTAAACACCTACTATTATGAGTTATAGTTTTGGATGATTATGTGTTAGTTTATGAATATGTTTTCACGCCTTTTCCCGATCATGAGAGTGGCTAATTTTTACTTTCAATCTTATATCTTTTCGACCGAAGAAGCGATTCTAGTTCTACTGACACCTTTAAATTATACCCTCAAGAGCCTTGATTTTAATGTTACTACCCGGGAAAAAATGTTTTCCCTTATTACTTCGGAAAGAAGAAGTAATTACGAATCGACTTGAAGTAGTAGAATATTATATATTGATAACTAATCGATATAAAAGTTTTCATCAAATAATATAGCTCTAGATTTGAACATAATTAAATTGATTTATATACTAGAATTATGAAATTTACGATTGAACAAATTTATAATGGCATACTGTCGGTATTTAATTTTGCATTCAGTTGTAAATTTATGCAAATGATATTTGCATTTAACTTTGACGATGAACATTAATACAGCCATTCTATGATTGAATATTTACTCATAAAACCTTTCATAAACTTCTGTAACTATAAAATATTTCATGCTTTGTCAATAAACGATTAGAAATGTATCAAGCTTTGAGACGAAATATTCATACTAGAAACCCTTTCCCTAGAATATCTCTCTTGATTATAACCAGATAAAAATATATCTGAATGTGCCAAAAACCGAAAGTTTTGAAAAAGGAAGCAAAAAATATTGCCCTTACCCTTTCACTCAAGATACAATAAATTCTAAAAGGCAAAAACCAAATGTATTTTTGTAAGAATATAGGCACTGACACAAAATTCTCTACCCTTGAGTCCTACCAGTGACGTAGTTCTCGTTCTTATAGAACAGGCACAATGAATTATCAGCATGAACAGGGTGCCCACATGAACAAAGTCGATAAAAATACATACATAAAAATGGCTCTGCTCACGGACCACGGCTATCCTATTTTTGCTTCATACTTTTCAGAGCGTGATTTTTCGGGTTATAGTTTTTGAACTTAATTTTTTATTTAAATTATTTTGGGGGTATAATTCTATGATAAAATATTTGCAGAGCCATTTTTTATGTGTGTATTTTGGGTAGGTTAGGAGAGAAGATATTGGCTCACATCTGAGGCGTGATCTTAGAAATCTTAGAAATTATTTCCAATTATCGGATGCATGCAAGCGAATCCGCGAGCAAGAGCTAACAATATATACAAATTTGAAATGTGCCGATTGAGCTCTTTCATTTGATACCCAATACGACTTCATGAAAAAAAATTTTTTTTTAGTTCATAACCTTATGTCCTTTGGTGGGCGCCATATTTAGTTGAATGTGACGTCATATAGCCTTTAACCAGCGGACGATCAAGATGCTTCCAACGATATCTCATTTGTCAAATTATAATAAATAGTTTGGAAGTAATTAGGGAACAGATGAACATACATACATACTGGTCAAAATTATAACCCTCCTTTTGCTTCGCCGTAGTCGGGTGAAAATATATGCTTCATTCATTGAGAGTATACTATATTGCAGACGATTACGTTATCTATCATGAGACGAGATTGATGCCGATGTTCATAATTGTTTGCCAGATAACGTATATTTCTGACGAATTGCCATTTGATGTTTATATATTTATTATAATAACGTACATGATTCAAAATAAACATTCTCTCAGCACTTTTGCTTTAAGAAGGCTTGCGATAATAATAATCCTTTATCAACTCAACGTTCTATCATCCTCCTGTGAAGTAAAATATACAACCATTTATCTCTGTTCACTTTAAATTAAGGATTCCTCATTCTGCATATGAAAATTTTGCGATAATTTTGGATTACTCTCGATTAAACAGTATATAAAGAATGTACAACACAAATTTCAATACATTTCAAAATTGGTGAATGAACAGTTTAGTAGATTTTTCATATTCCCTACATTGATGAGCTCATAAATCTGTATCTACTAAAATTAAATGTAACAAGAACCTTGAATGTTTTAGAGGTGGCATCGAAGTTCCAAGTGACTGTCTTCTTAGCAGAAGGAACAATGATGTATGGTCTATCCCACAAAAACGTCCTCTCCATAATAGCAGCTAACGTGGACAACCCGAAACAACCACTTTTGGTTTACCCTTACGCCAATAAAGGAAATCTTAAAAGGTATACAATATGCCCGTACCTTCGCATCTACCCGTATATGTTAATGTCCTACTATTTAGATAGATGCTAAAAGAACCTTGGATTTCCAAACGCAAACAAAAAATCCTGTGTTCTGTTTTATTGGGACTCGTAAAGGAGTTTTACAATGAAGTCGAAATATTTAGATATATATTCTCAGAAGAGATGCATTGATTATACATAATATATCTATAGTTCCATTATCATGCTTTTTCTGTGTAGGTTTCTCCAGAACTGTCGACAAAGAGAAGAACAATATACACTCTTGACGCAAGATTTGGTGGATATGGCGATACAAACTGTTTTGGGAATCATGTATTTGCATAGTCAGCATATTTGTCATAAAGACCTTGCTACACGAAACTGTGTGTAAGTATGCAATTTATTATTATCTTGGCGCATTGCGATATAAATATTTACATTTTGAATAATACTATATGGCTGGAGGTTTATATTCAAACGAATAGATAATGATTATCGCTCAAATTTGGGTAGTATTGTACAGAATTCGATTTGGAATAAGCTAAGTAGTTCAATATTCAGTAATTACTTCATGCCATTTTTACAACTACTGATTTTAGAAATTAGATCAGTAATAATATACATGATCAGTTTTTGCTTAACGCTTACATTTCGACAGTAACGCTCGAAATAGGTTCAAAAAAACATATTTCAGTTCTTTAAATAATTGGGTGATGATTGGTCCCTTATTTCAGCAGTGTCATCAGAGCTTGTTTAGAAATGGACTGTAGTGATACGTACATGTAGTGTACTTACTGATTGGAAGGCTGCACCGCCACGTAATGTTACAAAACAAACAAAAAAATGTTATATATGTGACACTAACATTTGAATTCTAAGAAATTATGGATTATTAGTCACCAATAATCACAGAAACCATTTCATTAGTGAATAATTAAGACGTATAATTTTTTTCATTGCACCTTCACTTACCCCAGATTAGTTTTTTCAGCTTTCCGAAACTGATATTAGTCATTAATAAAGAGGGGGCTACAAATCAACCCCTACTATTAAAATATTAAAAAAAAAAACAAAAATTTGAAATTTTCCCATATTTTTTGTCCTTTTCAAATCAGCGGAATATTAGCGGAGATATGCTCAGAGATTTATCCAACCTTTTGGATCCATAGGAATTACCCAGGTGAATCGGTGCACTTATGCTCCGTCCGTATCGTTACAATAAGTACAAATCTACAAATCTGAATGACCTGTATTCCGTTATATGACTAATTGGTCAGCTATATGAAAGGAGCTCAGACCTAAATATCATTAGTTACGATTTGTTTATGAATTTGAAAAAATATCACGCAAGAAAACTGTCTGAAAAATGTGGAAATCGTGGAATGAAAATGTTATTGTTATATCACTGACTTTATCTTGAATTCTGTGGAAGGAAAATCAATAAAATAATAATTTTCCAGTACAACTTTGGTTTTTTTCCTTCATTTTATACCTGCAAAGTTTTGTGATATTTGCTCGGTAACTGCTCGCTGTGATGCCCGTCTCATCATCCTTCCAGTTAGCTCCATACACGCTATACAATCGGTTTTTGATAAGCGCTTACAATTTAGTAATGGCAACTGTATTAGTAGCAGAATAAATAGGGCACAGACTAGCAATACAAACGATCGGATGATCACCAATGCTCTTATTCCAATGGTCTCATCCGGAGTTGTTCTGAATAATACGGGCGCTATGTTCTTAACTGAAGCTCGTATTTCGGTAATTACGTCAAAATTAGCTCAAAAAAAATTTTCGTGGTGAATTCAAATGGAAAAAACGATCGGATATTGATTAGCGTTTGTGATACATCACATGGACAATAAATGACTTTGAAATTACAGTCAATATTGCTTGCCCTACCAAAAGGAATTCAGATATGAGAAATATAATTTATTATATGACTCCACATCTGATATTGGTATCTGAATTTGAATTTTATGTGATACTTCCAGAATTATTAAGCATACTTCATCTCAATATTTGCTTATGACGGATATTAAATTTTATTGACAAACAATTTTTTATGAAAAGCACAATATTCCCTGTATTCTTTATATTCATGATACTGAATTTTCGACCCAGAAAATTTAATCTCTGAAACGGAAAGATAAAATTTCACTTTATTAATAAATGCTAATTCGTTTCAAAAATTTAATTCAAGAGTTTATGTCAGCATGTAATCTGCTAAAGAATCATACATAGATAATCTCATCCCACAAATGAGTTTTCGGTCTGGCAATCAATTACAAAGGCTTTCGTAATTCCAATCACACCCACTAGGATTAAATTCATCTTATTTCTGGTCCATATCCAGCATCTCGCATACTTGTTTTTCGCGCGTGTCTATTTGGTTATCAATATTTTCTTCCTGGCACATGTAATTACTTAGAGTAAACTGTTTTTAATATGAAGGCCACAGCTACGTCATTTCGTTGCTTTCATGGTACTAATACTTTCACAAAAATATTGAAACTTTTCATCAGCACTGAAATAGATGTTTATTCCGATTGTATTTGTTATTCACTTGGATTTGATTATAAGAAAGTGTAGATGGGCATGAGAATAACTCAATTATTGAAAGTGAAGTTTTTTGTCGGAAATAGACACATGAATCAACAATAATTCCATAATGCAGATCTACCAAAATTGAAACAAAAATCTTTAGGTCAACAAAATGCCAATGAAGGAATGACTGGAAGTAAAGAGTCAAATATGTTTGATATGAGTGATAAAACATTAACAAAAATAGGTAAAATCTCGAAATGTATCCAAGCAAAATCCAGTCCTCAACATATCACAGTGAAAATAAATCCAGACTCATGTAAACTGCGGATCAAGGTTTACAGATATGTGAATTTCAAATCTAATTTTTACTATCTATATCAAATGTGACCTGAAGACTTTTTATAAATTTATATAAACTAGGAACTGAGCTCCAAAGTTATTCAAACTACGAGCTGAGTTCCAAACAGGCAAGTTCCAAATATATCAAAATCAATTATCAACTTTATTTCTGAGATACTAATACTTCAGTCTACAAGATTAAATATTTAGAAGAAAATCAATAACAGAACATCATCCGAAATTATTTCAAATATAAACTATGCACGTGGTATAAACCCTATCCATCCATTAAACATTTATTTGTAAATAACTAGAGATAGTTCTCACGTAATTATACCAGGCCAAAATTTGTTCTCGAGACTTTAAGTTGCGTCATGAATTAATCGAACAAATATTCTCAATTTCATGAAAATTCTAGACCCCAACATATCACAGAAGAATCTCATCTATTTACAAAGCTATCAAAATATGCAAACTGCTGGCCAAGTGCCAAAGATATGTAAACTTCATACCAAGCTCTGAAGACATGTGAACTTCACCCCAAGTTCTAAAGATATGTAAACTGCAGGTAAAACTGTAGAATAAAGTGTGTTTAAAACAAATATATGTCATTTGAGGTTTAATATAGCTACAACAGGCATTAAATGAGTAATCAATCATTTCTATTTCAAGTATATATAAATTGAAAAACAAGACATACCGGGGTACCATAAAAATGCTATTATGTCGAATTTAGACCGCACACTAGATTATGAATGTATGTAAACTGCTAACTTAATCCTCATTATCATAATACCATGTAAACTGCAATCCTATAGTCTTAAAATTAAGTGAACTATGTACCTATGTACCTAGCTCTCAAGATATTTCAACTGCGAGAAAAACTCTGAAATTCAATTTTGAAATAAGTTTTGAACATATTTAAATTCTAACTGCAAAGAATCAGGTAAAAATTACCAAGTGAATGGGAAAACGCTTAATGTGGAAATAATGGTACAAGGATAAGTATGTTTCCGAAAACTTTTCTAAAAGTCTTAGCCGCACTGTTCTATATTTTATTTAATACGACCGTCGTGCGAAATAGAAGCACTGTTTCAGTTCAGCTTCCATGAAACTAAAAATTAATCAATTCCTATGTATTTTTTCTATACTTTCCAAATGTCTCTTTTTGAGATGGTAGCTCTATTGTAGTAATCGAATTTTGAACTGGCTTGGAGGATGATAATTCAAATGATCGAAAGCAGTAAGTATTTTATCATAAAAAATATAGAACAGTGTGGACAAGACTTTTTTCAAAGTTTTTTGAAAGCCTACCACATACAAACATATAGCTCTCAAATGAGGTTGGCATGAACCCCATATTACATTCAACCAGCAATCAATTCTCATAGCCCCACTCATACAAACTCATTTATCTTTTCTACTCAAGCAACAAACCAACAATCATATTCACCCACCTACATACAGGCTGACCACGCAACCTTTCACCTCCAATTTCACCAACATATATATTTCTCTTTTTCGTTCCACATACCCAAACCAACGTAACCGACTCATGCCTACTTATTCTTCTATAAAAAATCACTATAATATATGAATAATAGTTGACATATTTATCAGATCATTTGAAGCAATGATCCAAGTGGAATTATTTGAACTTATTTTTCTGCAGATATTTTTACTGACGCATCTAAGTTCCTTCACGAAACCTCAGGTAGCTATAATCCTATATCCGATTTCCCCCACAACATCTATTCCAAGAGATTACGGACGTATCCGAGTTCCTCCATGAAGCCAGAGTCAGCTTTAGTTCAAGCTCACTAGTAGAATGGACCTTTGTCAGTGGCACTAAAACAGTGATTTTGCTTACAACATACGGACAAATTTCACCCGCTCTGACCAAGCTCGACGTGTGGAATTTCACATAGCTTGAAACAGTGGTTTTGTTTTCAACCGGCGATGCCTCGCATCTAAACATACTAGCAGGCTTCGCCCGCTCTAACCGAGCTCGACGTGTGAAACTTAGCGTGCGCTCAACATCTTCTGTTGGATCTAAAGAAGTCTTTAGTTTGTCTCATATTTGTTTGTTTGAGAGCTACTTTTAACCCTGCTAACATATGCAAAGGAAATTCGACTATGGAATTATCGTCCCAACCTTACGGTTGAGGATTAAAACAGGTAAAAGTAGAGGAATTCGGACGCGCTGATTTTGACGATTTTATCAGTATCCGGGATGCAATGAATAACTAAAAAAGTCATGCCAAAATCTAATCTGGTTGACTGGAAATATATGAATTTAGAACTCCCTTATTCATGCTATAAAAATGTTTATCATTTGATAAAACTTTCATAAGTTATTATATTGTTTATGTTATTGTAGAAATTATATTTGAAATTATGATTTTAGAAAAAATGTTATCGAAAATTGTTGATCCGAGAAAATTAATATTTTATTTCCGTTTTTTATCTCTGTTCTATATGATAATACTCTGGATTTGAAGTCCATAGGCGTACGGAATAATTTAGAATGGAACGCTCATTTCACTTTAATGTTTTAACCTTGGTTTGTATGTATCGACAAAAAATTCTTATAAGAAAGTTTATTTATTGCTACATTGAAAAAAGATTGCAAAAACATTTAGAAATATATTATGCTTTGAATATTCTATTTTATAAACAAGGGAAATGGGTAAGTATTCATCAGTTCTATAAGTGGAACAAACTTCTTCAGGATAAGAATGAGATTGCTAGAAACTCTTCTCTAATTTCCAAGTGGATATATCCTCTTTTTCAGCTCTCAAGGATTTACTGAGTTACTGAGCAGTATTGACAAACAATCTTCACCTTAAGTAAACAACAAATCTTGATAAACTCAAGATTATTTACTAGACAGAAACGATTCATATTTTTATTTTTTTTTTAAATAAGAATTATTTCAAAATCTTGAACGTTTCATATCTGGTTGCAGTTCAAGGTTATAATTCGCTGATCGCTCACTATAGCAAACACGTTGAGTTGGAGCAACCAACGGGCACAGCGACTAAAACCCAGAGACTCTCAAACAATGACCTCCAAATATACCTACAATATGACTAGGAACTTCAAAAAGTGAAATACTACTATCAGAATATAGCCCGCCCGTACTTTTGCAGCATCAGTCTTTTTCCAATTTTATTGTATGTAGATAATCTTAGCAGGATGATCACAGCATATTTAAATAGTAGGAATAATGAGTTTCATAATTTGATAGAGTCGTAACATCGTGATGTTTGTCAGCTATGTATCCAAATTACTCTGATGTAATAAAATCATTAAGAATATGCAAAAGCTGGAAAATGAGAAGCGGAGCAAGCACTTGACAGTGTATCTAGAACGAAAGTTTAATCGAAAGAAGAAAAATACAGAGGACACTCTGAAATGGACAACCTTCCCATTTTGCGGATAGCACTTTACCGAAATAATATTGAACACACCATTGCCAGAACCCATAGGACTATTTCTGCAAGGGATGATTGGGGAGCAGATAAATAATTCGGTACGTATGCAAAAAAGACATTGGAACCGAAACAGGAATACATTAAGCCGAACTGTACGCAATTTCGATTAGTGTACAGCTACTATTGGAGAAGAACTATAACAATAGAAGAATCTTCATTATTACACATAGTCATACTGCTTTCAAAGCATTAAAATTTTCAGAAATAAAACCGGGAGCTATGCTGGAATGCACCCATATATTATATAATCTAAGAGCGAGGAATAAACTAATATCAATACGGGTACTAGGGCATTCAGAGATTGAGGGAAAGCAGGAAGCTAACCGCATAACTACGGACGAAACAGAATCATTCTCCCTTAGGCCAGAACCTGCTTGCGATATTTATATAGAAATCCAAACATTGCTTCAATTTATAGCATAAGATCTACTAGATACAATAACCAGTTCAAAGACAATCAAGGTTCTTCCTGGATGATCCATCTAAGAATAGACTTAAGCCCGCAGCACACGGAGCAATTTTGTTCATTTAATTTGAAGCAAGTTTCGCTCTGAGCTACTTTGAGCTGCGCTTGGTGGGAGACTTGTTTTCGCAGCGCACGATGCAAGCTGCGCCACTTATTCTGACTCTAGAACGTAGACTTGGTAGACTTGCTTATTACAAATATGGATGTTGCCGGAAATAATCGTCGAAGGAGAGAAGGAGCATTTGCTGCAGTTATAGCTTGCAAATTGATTAAAATCATGAGACAGACAAAGAACTCTGGTCAAGACTGTCAAGAGAGTGGCTTTTGAGGAGGAATCAAGGTCGTGGGACTCTCAACATGTTGTTTGACGATCTTACCACTTACAGGCACGGCTCATTCTTGTATGCCTGAATGAGAGCTTCCGCATCTGCTCTTTCTCATTCCACTCCTTTTCCACTAGCCATAATTTATACTGACTTGTACCTCAAAACACTACAAAACACAATGCCAATGCAGCGCAGCGTGCTGATGCGACATACAACTCAGTGATGTAGTCACATGATTGGCTGCGGATAGCAGTCAGCGGTGCCGCAATTGCGAAAAATAGCACCGGGTCTATCTCGTATAACAAGGCTCGTGGCTAGTCTAGCATTCAGTTTCTAGCATCGGAGCAAGCGTAGCAGCCAGCGCGGGTCCAAGTGAACAAAATTGCTTGAAAAATTGCATCGTGTGCGGCGGGCTTCACTTTCTATGAATAGGAAGAATGTCAGATTCGATGACAAGACTTATAATGAGACACTGTGCTGTGCAATCAATTTATATACGTTGGGATTGAAACAGGAACCAGTATGCAGAGATTTTGGAGACGAGGATACATGTAATATGTCACTGCTGGGCATTTACTGCTAGCAGGCATGGTCTTCTAGGAGCAGAAAAAATTGCACTCCAAGGTCCAGTTATATTTAATCACATGCTTCGAACCCTACTTTCTGACACTTGAATGCAGATAATTTAATTTTTCCATATGATTTTTTGACAAACATAACTTGAAATTGTTATCTGACTGCTACAAATAAATGAACAATTTCTAAAATCAAGTAGTTCCGAATGTCATTCAGAAATTGAGTTGACAATATATTAAAATTGAATATATCAGAATTTCCTGGTTCTGAAATTCCAATATATTAGCATCTATGAACTTTTCAGAGAGTAATGAAGATGAGATAATGCTCAAAGTAAGGTTTGAAACAAAGATTGATACAAAGTAGCAAACCATACACAATACCAACTTGGTCATATTAATAGTCACAATGTTAAACCCTATATTTTCCATTATTTTCTGAAGAGTTTATAGGAGGTGTTATATTGTATATTTAGTTTATAAGATTTTAAAGGATTTAAATCTGGAGAAAACCCTGGACTGTGCCAAAAAACTGCTGCATAGAAATTTTGAGAAGACCACCTCTTGTTTAATAATAATAATAAAACAAAGCAATAGTTTTTATTTCAAAAACGTGATGCATGCATATTTTCCTTTCCTTCTTACTATGAAAGTATATAGTGTTGTGAAACTGCTGTAATAATTTTGAGGACTACTGACACAATTGAACGATTCAAAGTTAACTCACACGAACCCACTGAAATAGTTTCTCTTGAGGATTATATAATTTTGAAACTACGTTTAGACAACTCTTACTTTTATAGCTGGCTATTTTCATTCCTCGAAAATTCAAATAACGATGTTATTACAATTAGAAAGAGTATTTGGCAACCGAATCTAAAATCTAGATTTTGAAGTTTGTCTAAAAAGTGGAACAAATATCCAATGGAAGATTTAAAAAAAAATAAATATACATGTGGATGAAATTGAAGGTATACGGATGCATGGCAGTTTTATTTGTAGGTGAATGGATATGATTGTTGGTTTGTCGCGTGAGAAAAGGTCCTGCAAGTGAGAAGAATAAACGAGTCTGTATAGCTAGGATTATGAATTTGGATGGAAACAAAGAGATGCGTTTGGATAGCTATGACCGACAGAGAATGATTCATTATGTATATGTCAAATATCACTCCAAAATCTGAAAATGTATGTGAAAAGGGTTCGAAAAATCGAGAAATATAGAAGAGACACGTGAAACAATCAATGCTATTATCTATCAATTGATTAAACATTAAAATAAAAAAGATTATCGAGTATTTGTTTGGAAATCCTATATTTCTACAAATACTACTTGTAGAAGTTTCAATAAACACTGAATTTGATTTTCCCTTCAGCAATAAATCAAGGATTGTTCTGAGATTGTTAAATGCAAAGGCACGATAAATATTTTACTATGAACTAGTTCACAAAGTCTCATTCAAACACGATCAATTTCGAATCAAAAGTTTTGGAATAAATGAGAGTCACATAATTGTAGTATTGGATTTGAACTAGCAGTAAATTGGATATGGTATTAATTTTACTTCAGGCACACGTAAATGAATATTCTACTAGAATCTAGTTGAGAGAGTCACATTGAATCACGATTAATATCTAGTTAGTGATAAAAGACTAAGGGCCCGTATCAAAAAAACTGGCACGATTTGTTCTCGTCTGCCAATCTGAGTATTAGTAGCTTTTTGATTTTTTAGTTGATTGAGGCAATTTCCGAGTTTTCCACGTGGATACTTCATATAAAAACTGTATTTGGAAATTTATACATCCAATTGCTAATGGCAGACGAGGACTAATTGTTTTATGAAACGAAAAATTGATACAACTTTGACGAAACGCCCACGCATTAGTATAGGCAAAAAATGTCTGCCGCTTTTTTGTTCTCAACTCTTGCAATGAAAATAACTCTATGATGCGTCGGCAGACAGGAATCAATTGTTCTTTGAGCCCATTTTTTCTTCGCATTTTGACACGCAATATGCGAGGCCTGGTATTTGCGGAAAAAGAATTTGTTCGGAGACAGCAACAAATCGCGGCAGATTTTCTATTAGGCTTCTAGTTTATGAGCAAAAACAGGACCAACCATTAGAAATATTTGAAAAAATTGTCAACAAGAATATTGCAGTTCTTGGCCAAATCTTATTCTTATGCACTCAAGTATCACTCTTGGTCTAGCCAATGAAGAAGTCGTTTTGGTCTTGATCTTGCTGGAAAGAAATACCGAGACTACAACATCAAGATTCATCTATTTCTGATGAACCTTGCTTGAACACAACCACCTGACGAGCTTCCCGTGTAATTACAGTATTTGATTAATTTCAGTGGTTTATAAGGAATTTTAGGTGAACGTTTTATTGTAAGAAGTTAGGGAAGCTGTTGTGTTCAACCACGCGTGGCACGTAATTTTCTATGTTCGAGTGTTTTTACATTTATATCTTCCGATAAAAATTGCGGAATTTATAAAATATGTTTTGGTCGCAAAGTCGTGCATGAAACGGTTGCTAGTTGTTGAGGGACGATATTATCCTAATTATTTAGAGATAGACCTGAAAACCATTTTTCTACCACAGTTATTGTATTTTATATAACATAATATTAGTTCCTGAAGGTATGCTGTTTTCGTTCTAAGAATTTCCTTGTTTTTTTGTTTTAGTTTCTCAACTTATTTTTTACTACGGTAATAAACCATCAAACATCATAATAATTTATGCGTAGTATTGGAAATGAGGAGCTCGTCTCTGCGTATCGAATTCTTGTACTCCAGTATTGGAAAAAATATTCTTGAGTGATGACTATTTTTTGAATAATTAGAAATATACGGCTTAGGACAATGATATATACATAAAATTATGAATATGTTGATAATGTATCTGAAATTATTGTAAATTAAAGTTTCATATTCAACAAGGTATTAATCTCTGTGTTTGCAAGATTCAAAACAAAATATGAAACAGAAGAAATTGATTTTCAAATTACAATCGAACTTAAAATTTATGATTACTCTATATGAACCATACATGTAGTATTATCCATATTCATCTATTATGCATTCATTTCTAAATGAATAGAGATAGTTCTCATGTAAATATATGATACAAAACTACGCTATGGCGACTTATTTTTTCATCATGAATAAATCCAGCAAATATTCCTTATTTTATCAAAGTTTCAATCTACAATACAACTAGGAAAAATATGCATTATTGACTTAGCTCGAAGATATGTAAACTGTTGGTCAAGTTCAGACCAAGTGTAAAAGCCGAAGATATGTAGACTTCATACCAAGCTCCAACAGTAAACTGCAGACCAATATCTAAAGAATATATAAACTAGAAAACAAAATAAATCAAGTTGAGAGAAAAGTAATTGTAGTCACGTGAAATATCAAAAATATCATTCCACCGTAATTTTTTCATATTGGCGTTGCCGTCATGATTTTGAAATAATTTCTTCGATCTGTCACGCATTTCCAGCAATCTATTTGAAAATATTGGACTTACATGAAAATTAGCTTCCCCTATTTAACATGTCCTCATTCCTATGAATTAGACGTTTCTAAAACTTTAACAAATGTGATGTTTTTCTTACAGGGTGGACGAGAAGCTACGTGTTAAAGTAACCGATAATGCCCTCTCTCGAGATTTATTTCCTGGGGATTACCACTGTTTGGGAGACAACGAAAATCGACCTGTGAAGTGGTTAGCATTGGAGAGTCTGGTCCACAAGCAGTTCACCGGTGCTTCAGACGTGGTTTGTTTTCAAAATAATTTGATTTTGTATATAATAGTAGATCCAAATTTCAGCTTGATATTATCCTTCGAAGGAATAATATGTTAGATATTTTCGAGAAATTTACTATACTTTTAGTGATACTTTTCGACAGACATTAAAAAGAGTTATAACTTCTCTTCTACAAATTGGTTAATAAATTACAGCGTGACCAAAATATGACAAAATTATCAGTTTTCGTAAAAACTACAGGAATTCTTCAATGAGTATCCGAATTTACAACTTAGAGGAAATATTTCGTCATGAACTTATTGTAGAATGTGATATTTTCCTCGAACTGATATTCAATAGCTTAACAAACAAAATACTTGTGCTTTACGACATTACGACGTACCAGATAGTATCTCCTATGTAATATAATATAATTCACTACAATGCCATGATCACATGAAATACACCACTTTTTTCTGTTATGTAATCTGATACCATCTCCACGAGAATAAATTGATCTGTACGGATTTAAGGAAAATGAATGTCTGCAGAAGTTACATAAGCGCCTTTTTCTCAAATTTCATTACATAAACTAATTTGAAAATGCAATGTTAACAATTCGTAATTATACATCGCAAAAAAGCTAGCTGTCTTGCCGTTAATTTGTTTACCTAAACAAAAGAACAATAATTTAAGGCTAAAGTTATTTACCACATCACAGTTAAAAATACAAAGAAAAAAGTATAGAAAAGTACGAATCGCTCAAGGTCATTTCTCACTTATTCTTGATGAAAAAATCTCATTTGCTGTATAAAAACCGCGATATGTACACGTTTAGAAGCGAGGTTACAAAATACGTCGAATTAATAACACGTGTAGCCTTACATGCTCCTCTTCGACTATTAGGCATATCCTGAATTTTTTCTCAGAGCAGTTTACACTCTGTTCTCTGGGCAGTTTTTTGCTCACAGTTTCCTTTCACTAATTTGTTGCTAAGAAATATAATCGCAATATTTATATAAGAAGAAATGATTTAACAGAATTCCATGATTATGAGGGTAAAGTTATAAATATTGAGAATAAGAAAATTAGATAAATCAAAGGAAACTGAATTATTTCATTTATAAAAACACAGAGACATGAAAAATTTCTTCAACTTGAAGAAAGCATAAGCACACACTAGAAGAACGATTCTACAAGCAAAAAAAACTCGTGGCAATAATACACATCTTCCATAAACCCGAATACACCACCCAAAAAAGTGTAGGAGAAAATAAGGAGAATAAATGGGAACAGAAATATCTCCAAAAGTGATATATTGATAAAAAAAGCAAATAATCATGTCTGCTGAGTACATAAACAACACACTTGCTGAGCAATTTTGTCAAACTCAAGCAATCAACAATACACACAAGAATTCATAACATGTAAAAACTAGACGGGAAAAGGATGTATAAATATAAATAAAAATAATAACGAAATGAATAAGCCAATAAACAAACAAGAAGTCTCACACGTACTTGGAAACATTAAAAATTCAACCAGTCCAAGCCCAGACGGGATAATATATTTATATATTAATACGTAAAGAGACACCTTTTTAAGCATATTGCATGCATGGAGAAATGTGAGATTTGGCATACTTATAGTTTATATGGTGAAGATTTGAAGAAAGCAAAAATTATATACAGGCTGTCCTATTTTTATTTATATATTAATACGTGAAGAGAAAACTTTCCATCCCCTTTCAAGCATATCTCATGCACGAAGGAATGTGAGATTTGGTATTCTCAAAGTTTATATAGAGAAGAAGTGGAGAAAGCTAAAATTATATACAGGATGTCCCATTTTGACTAAATATTAATAGGTGAAGAGAAAACTTTGCACTTATTTTTGAGCATATCGCATGCACGTAAGAATGTGAAATTTAGCATACTTGAGGTTTACATAAAGGAGTGCAGAAAGCTAAAATTATATACAAGATGTCCCATTCTAAATTTTCGTAAATAAGAGACTGTGTACCGCGCGAACAAAAGAATGTGAGATTTGGCATACTTTAAATTTATATGGAGAAGAAGTGCAGGAAGCTAAAATCATATACAGGTATCCCACTTCAATTTTAAGTGCAGAGAAAACTCTGTACTGCTTGCACGATGTAGTGTGAGACTTGGTATACTTGGATTCTGTGTGAAGGAGGTGCAGAAAGCTAAAATTATTTGGATGGTGTTTCATTTCAATGTCACGTAAAGGGAAAACTTAGTACCGCGACTATAAAGGAATGTTAAGAGTTGGCAAACTTGAAGCTCATATGGTAAGGGAGTGCAGAAAGCTTGAAGTATTCACAGGCTGTCCCATTTGAAATAAAAACTTCCTACCGCACGCATGAAGGAATATGAAACTTGGCATACTCAAGTTTACCTAGAGAAGAAGTGCTGAAATTGAAATTATATACAGGATGTATACTCAAGTTTACCTAGAGAAGAAGTGCTGAAATTGAAATTATATACAGGATGTCCTATTTTAATTCAACGTGAAGAGGAAACTTTGAATCACGCGCACGAAGGAATATGAGATTTGGCATAGACACTTGAAGCTCATCTGGAAAAGGATTGCAAAAAACTGAAATTATATTCATAATGTTCCATTTGAATTCTACGTGGGAAGAAAACTTTGTAGCCCGCGCACAAAGGAGTGTGAGATTCAGCATACTTGAAGGTTATGTGAAGGAGGAGTGCTGGAAGCTTAAATTATATACAAGCTGTTCCATTCAAATTGTATGTGAAGAGAAAACTTTGTACTGCGCACTCGAAGGAATGTGAGATTTGACATACTTGAAGTTTATGTGGAGAAAGAGTGCAGGAAAGTAAAATTCTAAACAGAGTATTCAATTTCAATTTATCGCTGAAAACGATATTATTTTTGCTGGTATATATCGAGAAATTTGCACCGAACAGGAAAATGGCTAAAGAAAAATTACAATGATGTTTTCACCCTTTCGAGAGAAGGAGAAAATCACTTCAAAGTATTGAAAAGAAACTACTATTTTTCATTCTCGATTCGAATAGAGCGTCGAATACCACGTGAATATATCTGAAGCCTCCGAAGATGGAAAGTTAAATTCAATAGCTTTCAAACTTGACAATATAATGATTCACGGTCAAATTTCGACCACTGCGCCCAGTAAAATGTTAAAGCCACATCCCGGCCATCCTGAAAGAAGTACTAGCCGACGATACTACAGAACTCCAAAACGTAATCAAATACCTACACAGACAAGCCTAATAGGACAAATATGAAATAAAGTATAAAGATTCAAAACAAATATTAATAAAATGTATATAAAAACATGTGGTACCGCATATCAATGACCTCAGGTGTCGAAATACCTTTAAAATCAAAAGTTTAAAAAAAAATCATGTGTCGTTTGAAGCTAGTATAATAAATTTGAATTAGTAGAGTTTTGTTCAGCAACAACCGGAAAAACAATGTTGCTGTTAGAAAGATAATCTAAGAGGACAGTGAAGCAACTTATTAAAGAATCATACACGACCACTGGTATGTGGGAAAGTTGTCAGTCAATTTGACAAACATACACGCCAGGAAAGTCGTGTATGGATTCATGAAGATGGAAAGATTTGGATAATAAGCAAGAAATGACAAACCATGAAAAAAGTAATGTATACAGTATGCACTGTTGTACAGAAGTGTAATTAAGCTGGATAGGAAAAATACAGTTAAAAATATTTGTCTAAAGTTATTAGCTACTGCTGGAGAAAAAATACTCTAAAAGTGATAGATCCCGCATCATACTCCTCTCATTTTGTAATAAACAATTTTCGCCATTTTCCACTTGAAAAAAAAAAATTACAGAGCAGAAGGTTTTTTCATTATTTTGAGGGTAACAAGAAAAGGAAATGGTGGAGAGTTTTGAAGACGTGGGAGGAAAAAATGGTCAAGAGAATTACTATAAACATATTTAACATAGAATCCTAAGGAATATGACTCATATTCCTCATTCTCAATAATTATAAATTGACCCTCAAATTACAAATATTTTTAGCTGTTCAGCCATGAGTTTTCCGTTTCTCTTTGTATGCTGTCAACAACGATATTCTAAATTTATCTTCGAAAGGAGGATATCAACTTATGAATTTTTGTCGAAATTCTATAAATTTGGACACGCAAAATTTTTAGTCACTATAATCATGTCAAATAGATCTTCAAAATTTTTTTTATCAATATTTACACAACTCTTTTTTAATTGCACGCCTTAAGTTTATTTGATGTATAAAATACGTTGCACTGTCTATACCACAAATATTTATTCTGAAAGATTCAGAGACATGATATATTTTTGAAGATTATGCATATCAGTATACAAAAATGTAATTAAATGAAATACATTTTTGAGCATCATCTTTATCGAGCTTCAAGTATTTTTTTCACGTTTATATATTTTTCTTTGGATATAAAACGCGGATATCACCAATGTGAGCTCTACAAAAAGATTTATTAAATCCTCTATCAATTTTGTTATATACTTCTTCCGACTTTGGCCTATGAAGCCGAAATCGATAGAATTCAATAATGAGGTTTCATCTATTATTCACAAAAAAAGTTCTTGAATCTAAGTGAAACGGAATTACCTTATAAACACGGAAGTTTTAATTTTTCATATTGTTAGTAGTTCTTCCATCTCTCACAAGATCAACATTCTCTTTATTTTTTTCTTTTACGTCATTCAATCATTTTGCACATTTTTTTTTTTGGTTTATAAGTTTTGAAATTTTGAAACAAGTATATAATTTAATCATCCAGCGTAAAGAAACTTTACTTTCAAATGAATTGAATTATATTTTTAATAGTAAATTATGGTAGTATTTTTCCTTGATTCCTGAACAAATGTTATGTGTGCAATTATGTATTCATTTTGTACTTAGATACATTGTCTGAATCAAACACTATTATTATTACGGTAATCAGCAATAAGTTTGAGGCGTATAATTAATAAATAATCGCACTTGAGTAAAAAAGTGCGTAATACGTCTTCAGAAAATAACATGGTCTTCCTGATTATACTATTTGCCAAATCATAAGTATTTATCTTTCACAGATAAACTGATAGGTGAAAAAAAAATTTGTTTGCGATGTGCTCAGTGTCTTCTGATTTTCGTTCTCATGAGATAACTCAAGAGTGCCACACCTTCAAAAGTAATCGTTTACAGTATGCCAAATTTCAAGGTTACCCTGAACTATTAGATACTGAAATAAAAATATCTACCTACATAATTCTTGCGAGACAATATTGAAAGTAAATTTATTGTCAACAATAATGTTTCATTTGACAATGAAATAAATTTGACGGTAACATTTTACATTGCATCATCGCGATGGATGGTTTCTCACATAACTCGAATTTTATTGCTTTAGTAAATGTCTTTTATCATTTTTGAAATTCAAATACGGCAAAGGTATCTTGTTCCTTCTCACACAAACTTCACCATTCACAAGCCTTCGAAAATTACCGTGAAAAATTGCTTCTCAACAAGAAATTATGCCGAATATAATTAAAAAATGATTCATGACGGACAAGCAAGTAAAAATCGATTGCTTTTGTAAAGTAAACTATTCGACAAATCAAAATAAAATACGGATTTATTTTGATACTTAACCAATCGATAGAAAAAAAATTCACAAAAATCAATAAGAAATTGCGACCTGTAGCGTGCTCTCATACGAACAAAATAACGGAGATGCGTGTAATTTTCAGAGTTTTTTAGCAACTAATAGATGGTATCATATTTGAGAGTGTATCTCCTATTCCCAAAACGTTATTAAGTGTATAGCTTTTAAATTTACCTGAGTTATGGTTATTTTCATCGTTAAAACTTGAGGCTAGCGCGCTAGTTGATAAAAAAATACACGTTCTTGATGAAAATATCTTGATAACTCAATAAAGAAATAATCACAAGTTTTCAACAAGAAAAATTATCCTTCCGGAAAGGTTATCCTTGAAATAAGAAGATTCTGCATGTGCTTAAGTTTATTTTAGAAAACTGTAATCTTCAAAATGTCTGTAATTTAATGGTCAAATAGAATATATGCAATAAGTAGATATATCGTTATGCTATTGCACACTTGCTTTCTGGAAATTTATTGCTCAATCGTGAGTGCAACAAAAGGATAATTCATATTGAGTATAACATGAAAGTGAAAATTGGGACCTTCCGTCAATTTACTATGATTCATGCAATTTTCTAATTATGACATACAGTTTCCTCAATTACTAATTGATTAAACAAGAAAAATGAAACTAAATAACACCTGCATGTGTAAAAAACAATTGTAATAGAGTTAATGAAATGTATAACGTGATCAATTAAATTGTGATCAACAGAGCGATTATTTGCTGATTACAAATCAATCTTGTTCGATGTTTTTGCTATTTTTGTTAAGTGTGGGTCATTAGGTCGACATCTACGTTGTCGACGAGCTACTTAGTCAAAGAATAGGGTTTGTAAACGCCAAGCTATGATCAGAAACAATAAAATTTATCGAATATAATGAAGGGAGTGCTCTCAAAAACTTCTAAGGTCTTTTTGATGACCAATAATCTCACCGTAAAACTTTTTTCATTTTCAGATTCTATTTTTAAACTCTAAATGTGATATAAATTATGTTACAATAAACTCAAAATTTAATAATTTCGTATCTGAAATTGTAGAAATATTCATAAGACCTCCAAATCTACTCTGATTTTACTTTCTATTTTTTTTCTTGCAGCAATAATAAGTAAGGTCAATAATGAACAGAAACAAAAGAATTAAAAATGAGAATGAGCACTCCTCAATATTCTGCCAAATATCCTACTGAAAGCAAAGAATCTTCCTTCCATTCTCAAGGCAATATTAATTTGGAAATCATGTGATCTTTTATACTAACATTATCATGATTTTTAGTTTTGGTAATAAAATAACAAATAAAAAATAACTTTACTGACCTTAAATTACCGAAATTACATATTAATTACGACAAGATAGTCTGCAACGCATGGAAAAAGACCTTCAGAATGTTTCTTTTAACTTGAATGAAGGAAGTGGTTTTTACTCAATCGCAAAAGAAATCTTTTTCTCCACAAAAGTTACTTATACATAATTATTGAATTTTATACTTATAATGCTAATATATTTAACCTTGAATTTCACTTAGGAGTGAGTATAGTTTTTTTTCGTGACCAAATAATTTTAACTGAAGTATTTCACTCACCACAATCAGCAGTCGAAAGATCCTTCATTCAAGTTAAATCTGTCACTAATTTTTATATGAAAAAAGATAGAAGTAATCAGAGCCTCAAGAATTTTTCAATCGAAGATTCAAAAATGTGCCAACTGCTTGTAGGTGTAGAGTAACGAAGAAAAGTATTCTTGTGATCTAGGCTATATTCAGATATCTATCTTTTGGAGTGAATACTTAAATGCAGAGTGTGACGCGTTAAACGGTACTGCAAAATAGGAAGTCTGGCAGGTCGTTAAAGGCAACGCAAAGGCATTTTTTTCCTAGTAGCATTTTCGTGCACTGTCTATATCAAATCTATGTATTTTTTTTATTGGCAATGAATCATCTATGAAAATTTATTAATTTATTAGTGATGAGTTTTCTGTAATCACAAAATCAATAAAGTATTCACAAAATAGTATTTGGCACCGATAATATAGCTCTCCCGTTTTTATTAATAATAATACTATCTGACTTATCTTTCAATTCACGTTTACTAATTGATGTTACCTTGGACAATATGTAATTTTAGTGATGTCAAATGTTTTTTTTCAAATCTTTAAGCAAGACAGCTTGACTGATTGAAAATTAGTAGCTATGAACTATTAGGCAATAGGCATAACTTTATTCTAAATGAAAATTTCATTTGGGACAATGTGAAATATTCAGACGATTCAACACATCAATTAACTACTTTTACAATGATTTGTCTTTATATACATGAGAATTTTTTGTTTACCCTCAAAATTATCGGGTTTCTATTCCCTCAAATTAGGCCCTCACATATAGAACTCTCATAAAATTTGAGAAATATAATTTAAAAGCATCTTGTAGCAAGACAAACAAGCATAACTGGTATTCAAGGTCAACCGAAGAAAGAAAAAAAAAAATGTAGAAAAAAATTCTCCGATCTCTCGGCAAAACAATTTTGCTGACTCAAGGGGAAATTTTCATCCAATGTAATTTCTGTTTAATTCATTCACTAATGTTGTTATCAGAAAATTGTAGTATACATGTTTTGGAATTCTGATTCATGTATGCATCACGTGTACTAGAAAAATAAGAATGAATTCCACATTCATATGATATATTAGCTACACCTACGCCTCTCTTTCGAATATTTTAATAGTACAAGATTCTTGTTGATAGTGATCAAAAACGGGAGAAAAAGTATTTTCAATAACTGTCACTCCATTTTTCCATAGAATATATCATTAAGGATGAAGTTTTCATTTATTTATTCGGTATTGTGACTGAAAGAAAATCGCGTTATGAAGCCATGAACGTGACAGAGTGGTTGATCTCTAGTTTTCCGATGAAATTTTGAAATTCATCGACAAAAAAAAAAGTTAGAAATTATGATGAGAAGAAATTAGTTTCAGCTTTAATAAATTATATATAGCCAATCGAGCTTGGAGTTCGGCGAGTTTAGAGGAAATCGTGAAACTACAAAATGAAGAGCTTCTACCATCTATCACTGGTAAATTCTCTCCTAGGATTTAGTACCATTCAAAGTTTTACGACGACATAGTCCTAAAGTAGGACGTTAAACTTTGGTATAAGATTAATCCAAATGGAGCCTCAAGGAGACTTGTTCCTTTTTGCTTGTGGCATCGAGGTTCTATCTAGAAAAGTTGATGGTAGCATGAGAAAGTGGTAATGTGAATTAAGAGCAGAATATATCCAAGGTCATACTTGGCGGTACGATCCTACGGAGACTATTGCGCAAAGAGCACTAAGAAAAGACTGAAACTGACCGTATGTTTGTACTGTTCGTGAATCCGCAAATCGTGGCCATTTTCAGGTTGATAGCCTGCCAACCTTGATAACATATTCTTAATGTTCTGTGCGTATACTGACTACTTCCAGTTTCAGATCTCCAATGCTAAAACCAATCTCTTTCTTTGTGTTCGGCTACCAGAAATTTTCTCTTGAAGTTGCTATTCAACTATTTTTCAAAGCCGGATCTACCTTGTTACTCTCAAGGCGAAATTATGATAGAAATTTGACGTATTCTCTGATGCATTAAGATAATAATTATTATCTTAGAATTAATTCCCAAGTTTCATTATCCATTACATAATTAAGCTACTGAAATTTCTAGAAAAAAGTGTTATAAGTAATTTTCTAACAGTATCAATTGACAGCAGTATTAAATTATCAAATAAAGAACCGTTTCTATATATGTTGGCTGAACAATTAAAAATATTGTGCAATTTTTATTTCAAAAGTTACAAATATTGCATTACTATAAAGAATACAAATTTACAACAGAAAGTATAGTGAAATCATGGCGTAGCAAAATTATATGCAAAAATGAATCTTCCTTGAAGAATTGCATTTTATTATCACTTTTTATCGTAATTGTCAACATTGACACCGCTTGAAAACTGAGAATTTGACCGCATATATAAGAAGCATGCGAGGCTGAAATTTCAAGTTATATCTAACGTGACCATTTTTTTTTCGTCAAAGCGGGATATTCCCTGTGAAATTATGTGAAAAAATTTTTTTGGTGTTTTACCAGTTTTTTTCTTCAAGAAGAAATAATAATACTAATACAAAATAATCAAAGCAATAATAAAAAGTGCGTTGCATGAGTTGACGTGACTTCTAGGTTGTATTTTGTATTTTTCGGCGAAACAAATCAGTTTCAAGATATCGGGCCTATCAATGTACAAAAAAATTGTGAATAAATTATCGTTTGATCTGTTTGCGAAAGCGGGACTTTTATGCCCTCGCTGGAGACAGTCTGGAAGCGGGACGTATGGTCACGTTAGTCGTATCTGAAGTCTTGGAGATAGAATGTTGAAAAGTGAAATAATATATCGTTCTGCTGGATTTTATTGATCACTACTTATTTCCAGCATTTTAGGCTGAATATTAACAACATAGAAAAAAAAAAATAATGACAAAACAAGCTTCCAGATCATATCAATATAAAATTAGGTGCTTAATAAAGATTTCTTTCAAAATCTGGAACAAATCACGTAATAATTTGCACCAAAGTCTCAACTTTTACTGAAAAATGATACAATTAATTACTAAATTCTGGTTTTGTGCAGTATTATATAAATTATTTTCATGCTCTAGATATTTTGTTTTATAGTAAATTTCTCATTCTATTAATAAATAGGAATAATATAAATAATTTTTGAATTTGTATAATAGTTTCTTTGCATTCAACCTTCAAAATTATTATTTATCAGTATGCATCGAAAGAAACAACAGGATCGAATATAATTGTTTTGATTTTTGATGATCACAAAATAGAACCAGTTCTAATTTCTCATATATTTCCATATTTCTTACAACACTGTTCTTTTGCACAATCATTGAAGATGAGTGTCATATATCGATAAGGAATTTCTTAATTGATATTATGTTGGAGATGAATTTAAAAATTTATCTCTCTTGCATTGAATTATTACTGATGACTCATTGAAAATATTAATCATTTTCTGCTCGACATATCTGCGCTTGGAAATCAAACATCTAATATATATATTTATACTAGTGCAAATTTTAATCAATACCTTGAACAATCAAATTATATAATTTTGACGCTTTTTCTATTTAGAAAGTAAATATTATGAATTATAAATTCTAAATAAAATTAAATATTTCAATTTGTAAGCATATATAATTTGCATTCGTTAATATTTAGAATACCAGAATATGAAATTCTGATTTGTTTTTTTTCTTACTAAATTGTGTGATTTATAATTGTCTTCGTTCGCAAAGAACACATTTTGATTTATCTGATTCATTATTGTAAGAAATTTGAATAACTTTTCCGTTCATTCTTTGACAAAACTGGTTTTAAAACTGAAAGTATTAATACATTATTTATATATTTTTTATCTTTGTCTGATTTGGGGCTACTAATTTAAATATTTATTCAAATTTGAACATTCTATCATAACTTATGATCAATTTTTTTGTAGATCAGGTATAATACCTACTTCATTTTTAAAGATAGATCGATCTCTTGGATTTTTGCACACTCCCTTTCACCACACAATACTTCTCAATAAAGATGTGACTCACATATGTCAAATTATACATTGTAGTTAGGTAGAATGGTAACAATTTTACTATCTTGCATAGGATATGCTATAATGGTGGCTGTAACTCAATGAAGTCTAACAAATAATTATGTTGGATTGATCAGTCCAGTTAAAATTTCGTTGATGTTGCAAATACTCGATGAAATTACTATTTGCAAGCATTATTTATGTCTTAAAATGTTTATATTTCCTAATCTTTGTAGTGGTCATTTGGAGTTCTTCTGTGGGAACTTACAACGTTAGCTCAACAACCATATTCTGAAATAGATCCTTTCGAAATGTCCGCTTACTTATTAGATGGATACCGATTAGCGCAACCGATCAATTGCCCCGATGAACTGTAAGTATTTTACATTAATTTTATGTCTTGTTTTACTACGATCGAAAGTTCAGGCTTGCCTGAAGACAGTTATCGATTATTATTCAATAATTTTGGACTACGACATCTCTCAGAATAAAAATATATCAGCTACTGCCAGGGTATGCTCATACATATCAAATTACTGTGCTCAAATCATGAAAACAAGAAAATATGCACAGTAGTGGCCATTTGATGGTAAAATTAGAATCCTGCTGGTCTAGACCAAAGGTAGCTTTCATAGTGTTTTTATGTATCAATCAAGTTTGGCTTGAAACTACCATTTTTTTGTGAGATTGTATTCTCCTTTTTTCTCCTGAAAAACTTTGTTTTATTTTTCCACGATCAATAATTGCCGAGATATGAATCTAAGAACAAAGTTGATTGATTAGGTTAGTTAACAAAATCATTTGAGCCCTTATCTCAAGGTGAGGTTTTTGACATAATACAATCAACGTACAACAAGTGGTGCACGAACTGTATTTGTTTGTTCGCGCATCGCTCATCCCATTGAGTTGGAAAACTTGAACAAATGCTGCTGGCGCTTGCGTAGAGGTTCCTGACAAAACCATCAATGTAAAATAGGTGGCACGCGAGTCATATCGCATAATTGCTCATTCGTGCATCGTTCATCCGATTAAGTTGAAAATTTGAACAGCTGTTGTTGGCGCTTACATAAAAGTTCTTCACAGTACCATCAATGTACGATTCACGCATAGCGCAAATCGTACCGAATGATTTTTCTCTCGCGCATTATTCAATGTACAAAAGGTGGCGCGCGAGAAGAATATTTTGATAATCCAAATTTAATTCACTGAACAAAAAGTAATTATTTTTCATTCATTTTGTACATGTGAATGTGTCTTATTTGTATATGTAAACATACTTCATACAAACTAGAAAAAGATTGGGAGAGACATTGCAAAGCACGAACTGAGAGAATTTTGCTGTTTCAAAAAATGTTTCGATTCTTTCTCCTAAATAATTCCATGATCTAGATCTAGACAATAGAATATGTGTATATAACTTGGCTCAGTACTTGACATTCAGCAAGAATTCGGTTTGCTACTCCTACTCTTGTGGTAAATATCTTCATTAGCAAAGCTGTTTTTGAGAGCTTCAGTCAGCACTGCTCTATAAAAGAACCAGCGGCTCTACACTCCTAGGATTTACAGCAAGATAACAAGACCGCCTCTACTGGCTGTATCGCATAGTTGTAATTGACAAGATGTCTCTTTTCGCGCGCCATCTATTATATATTGAACAATGCGTGAAAGAATAATTATTCGCACTAGTAGTATACTATGTAGGGAGCTTCCAAGCAAGCGCCAACACAATTGTCCAAAGTTTCAACTCAGTCTAATAAACAATGTGCGAACTGCAAACGAATAAATATATGATCCGAGCGTTACTTATTGTACACTAATGATACTATTTCACAAACCTTCACGCAAGTGCCAACAACAATAACTGTAGAAAGTTCCAATTCAATCGGATAAATTGTACACGAAGTTTATCGAAATCTGTTAAACGATCTGGGCGTGCAAATGTTATAGAAAGACTTATTCTCGCGTTCATATATTAGTATGAAATAATATCATATTTTGTTATTTTTTCATGAAAAATAGCTGTGCCCGTGGATTCGCTCGCATGGAATTCAGTTTCGTGGACCATAAAAGTATCAGAAAAAAAATTATTATACAAATTTTTATCACTTCCCTGAACTAATTATCTTTTAAAAAGCAATTTTCATCTTCACAAAATTTTCCTGACGAAAACCAAATTTATTTTGGCAAGAATTCTACATTACCTACTTGAACTACCCCCGACAGACTAAAATTAATTTGAAATGTATCTTTTAGTCGTATTTTATCAGTTTATGAGATGATCTTAACTTATAAATTATGTCCTTGCGGATTATTTACAGACCTTTTAAAGCTCCACATCTTTTTTATAGAAAGCATTCATATATCTCTTACCATTAAGGCAGCATATGTAAGAAACGCATCAATTCAACCATTTTCTCGTCGACTCACGTTGCAAAAATCCATTCCATTTTAACAGGAGCCTATTCTCACTCTAAAGGTCCATTCTAAATGATGGTGGAAGAGTTTTTGGAATCGGACGAACAGTTTCGGAGATCACCTCCTATTGCCAAACTTACAAATCTTACCTCTTTATAATATTAGTATTAAATAAGCAGAACCTGAAGATTTTGAGAAGATAAGAAACTGTTCGACCACAACCATAAAAGATAGACTACATTGTAATGTTTGGCTCTGGGAAGAAAGCCTCGGTATCGCTAATTGAATTCATTATCTTTTTTCAGGTTTGCAGTGATGGCTTGTTGCTGGCTCTCGATTCCTGAAGAGAGACCAACTTTTGTCCAACTACTAGCATTTTTACAAGATTTTTATACGGCGCTTGGAAGATATATTTAATGAAAGACAAAATAAGTGTAATCTATGTAATTTTGAAGCTGTGTGTGTGTGTATCAATATTCAGTTTCATCAAAGCGAATGATGATGTTAAGCAGATAAAAATAATTATAGTTTTTGTTAAAGTGACATTGGACAAAGAATATATTTTCATGACAGAATCAAACCATCGAGATGCTGAAATTGTCATGGATCAGGAAGTATTTTTATAATTAAATTTGTTATTGATGAGTCAATTTAATTATTGAATGGTTAATCAAGGAATTAACAGGGTTTTATGGATATATTTTTTCGCGAATTAAATATTTCATATAAAGTCAGTAATATCTCGTTGTTTCGGAAGCTGAAAAATAAAAAATACATTTTTTGAAAATTGGAATATTGCTTGACAAAATTTATATTATTATATATTATACGACTAATCATTTTCAGAGTTTTCTTGAGAATTTAGTTATTTTGCGAATATGCTTGGTTAGGTTTTCAGCTAATGAGATCAAATATTTGTGTTGACAATTTCTACAAAGTAAATAACGCCTTCGTCTATATGTTAAATGTATGTTCCTATATGTTTTATCTATATAATCTTATTATACCATGTCGTACTTTTGTGATATTCCCACAAACCAGCTGATATCAAACTCAGTTATTTTCTTGGATATGTTATTACATTTTTAATATTTTTTTGATAGTAAAATGTTTTTACATGAATAAATATTTATGTTATGGGGTACTTTCATTTCTATAATTAAGAATAGCTGTGTACATGTTTTATATATAAGTATATAAAAGAAGTGAATCAATTTGTGATATCTAAAATCTTCATTCGAAGTATTTATTCTGAGTAGGAACTTATTTTCACAGATTTAGATATCGAAATAGAAGTATACACAACGTACAAAATTCAATCAAAAGATACTCACACTGTTGATGGAGAAAATTTATTTTATCATTACTCATGTGCTCAAAATATTTCATTCACACTTAAAGCTATATAGCGTGCTCAATAAAACTCGGCTATCACAACTTTTTCGGGAAGGGGCTAAAATGTACTAGACTGCTTTTGTCTCAATTTTCTTGACCAACGGAATTGGCCAGTCAAGTAACACTTGAATTTCTCGAGATAGAAATGATAGTCTAGTGCAGAAGAACAGCTTGTATGATAATAGAATAAAATTCTCCATTCTTTAGCTTTGTTACGAATTACAAATTCAGAGCATCAAAATATGTTATAGCTTTCAAATATAATACAATAGGTATTTTTATGTAAGTAGAAACAGATATTTGATGGGATCAAAACATATAGAAATATTCTGCATGTCATTCTTATTTCTGTGAAAATCAATGATAAAATCAAATGTGTTTAATAAAGATAATATTTATAAAGAAAACTTTGCTTCATTCTACCGTATATTGATTTTTAACGCATTATTGCAAAAAAATACGCTATTATATGCATTTTGATTGTCCGGCAAGCTGTCTGTCTGGCTGACTGGCGAGACGCTGAGTTCTCAGCAACTACAATACTTACAGACCTCAAAGTGGTACCAAATAAAAGCTGATGTTTCGCAGGTTTGCCCAAGTTGCTTGATTTTTCAATTCATAAACCTAGTTTCAGGTAAAAAATTAAATAAAAATTCAAAAGGTAATTTCTGTTGAACTGTGCATAATTGAAATCAGAAAATTTCTGCACAGAATAAGCAACGTGTTACTAATTAAAGTTCATACCTTGAATTTTGAAATAATATGGGCTTGTACCTATTTAAAAGTAGAAAATATTTATCTCAATATCTTACGAGTTACACAAGATATTGACATGCGGTTTTCGATGTTAGTATCAGAATGAATTAAGCTTTTGTTTCCATGACTACCTGTTACTCATTTTTCTAAATCTTCAGTTTTGGAGGCAATTGCACCAAATTATCATGTTTTTTTTTTTTATATAACTTTGATAAAATCATATTATTTTCTTGAACTGAGCAATAAGGACTAGAAGGTCCTTTTAAGTTTGTACGTCTACAAGTTATATAAATTTTTTCATCTGATATTGAAAAACTGATTTCAAAATCAGTTTCAGTAGAGGTTGGAGTCCAATTAAAAATTGAATAAGAGCAGTATTGACCTATCATCAATCATTATTTGTTATTTTGTGTTTGACAGCGCATTTTTTGGGAAAAATACGTTATTATATTCACTTTGGCTGTCTGACGCTGAGTTCTCAGGAACCACAGCACTTACACACTTGAAACTGGCACTACTTGATTTCAAACTCTGTTATTGTAGAAGATAGAATTTGCAAAATATTTGGAATAACAAGCATTTATGAACTACCAAAAATGCGCTTTGATCATCAAGATGATTCTTTCATTTTTTTTGTTGATGTTAAACTTCCATAAATATTCGACAGCCTCAAGTAGGTAGATACAGTATAAATTAGTCTGAACTACCAAACTCTAAGACATTTCAATTCCTAAAACATGACGGTATTCTTGTCGATGGAAAAGAATGAATGTCGTCACAGGAGATCTCTTAATCTAGTGCATCGACAATTCGACATGCGTCGAAAGCATGAAATGTCTAATAATCCTAACAATGTTTAGAGATTTTAATATTTATAGGATGGATGCCAAAAGCATTTTGTTGTTTTGTTAAGAAATAGAATGCCTGCAATACAATTTTATAGATTTGGTACAATAAGCTGCATATAATACAAGAATGAATGTTATATGTACCTTGCTTGAGTGAAAAATATATTATTATGAATGTATTCTACATGTAAATATGTAAACAGGTTACAATTATGTCGAAACATATTAACTATTTATAGATAATTTTAAAATCAAAGCAGTTAACCTGTTTGTCTTTATATGAATAGCATTTACCTAAACTTTTATTTCCAGATTATATTGGAACAGCAAAATATTTGTTCCAATCCGTATATGTAATTATTCAAGATACTTACGTACTGCCACATAAAATTAATTTCTAATTGTTTTTTGATTAAAATTGCAGTAAATTATGTGCCGCATAAATAATGATTGAGAAGTACAAGAATATTTGCAAGTTTCCTTCTGTGATAAAAGGTTTTTCTTGTCATATGTATACAACTGCAATCTGTGAACACAACATTAGTGATTTGAAATTTTCTTATTGAGTAATATGTCTTTATTTTTACGCAGTTCTAATGGATGTTTCCAAAGTAATTTTACTGTATCACGCACAAAATTGCTTCTATGATTACGTAGTAGTACAAGATTTTCCCAACTGCAAGACAGAGTACTGAATTTTCTTGAAGAACAGGTAGAGTACATAAGAATCTAAAATATGAATATTTTGTTTATGGATATCTCATACATTATTAAATACCATTATATATAACCTATTTTATTAAAATTCAGCCACAACTGCTTCAGATAAAAAGACAGAAAACTGAAATTCATAATAATCAATTCTCGTGGAGTATACAATAATATATAAAAATGCAGTTTTCTATATATTGCAATCTAAGTGATCAATAAAGCACGAAACTGTCAGTCATTATTGAAATTAAATGACATGTTTCACTCGTGAAAGTTTGGCTATCTTAAATTTAACTGAGTCAGGGACGTATCTAAGTTTTTCGAGGCCTAGAACTTGGAGTTCAACAGGTGTTCCATTTTTTTTTGTTAAACTAAGAATCTTCAAATGAGATTCATCACTAATTCATTGATAAGATAGAAATCAAGTTGAATCTTTATCTATGAAATGTGTGATGTGACAAACATTATACATCATGTAAGTATTGGAAATGAGGGAATTCAGTCAAATATACATAATATTTTCTTTTCTGACTTTATAGTCAGCATCCTCAATAGTCGGTCGTGGCAATTGACGAATGGAAAATTTTTTTCTTGCTATTTTACTATGTTAAAATATTTGAAAATACATGTATGAATTTTAATTCAAACAAAATAATTATTTTTGCTCCTGAAGATGACTGAGGTGTAGCCGAAACTGTAGAGTCAAAAAAGAAAATATTACACATTTGACTGGATTCTCTTATTTCCAATACTTACATTCAGTAATCCAGTCAATGTCAACTGTTCTATCCATTATATATTATATCGAAAACATAGGAAATAGAGTAATATTAACAACAAAAACGTAGCAACGAACAAAATTTTGAAGTACATATAATAAATATACCATCACGCAATCGAATTGAAGACAGTGGATTCCAAATTGAAACATGGTGGTATGTAGGTCCGTCTCTGTGTTAGATTAACATGGAACATCTGTTAGATGCGCTTTGCTGGATCTTTTCCACGTGAAAAAATACTCATATCAAAAGACGTTTACCTATCATTATTAATAAATAAATAACAAATAATCTTGAAATACAACTGAATCCAAGTTATTAATTTACATACTCATATTTCTATTTAATTATGACTCCTGGGTTCAAGACGGCTAACCTTAATTCTAGAGTTCCACTATTATGGTTAAAGTTATATTATATTACAATGTTACAATGTACAATTGTGATGAGTATTGTGATTGATTTAGTGTTGTATATAGTTCCCTACTTTGAATTTTTCCTTATATTATTCTTTGTTTCCAACACTATACTGAACATAATCTCTATCCCATCACTCTCTTCTTTGTCAAGTTTATAAAAGGTACGATGTTGTACATATATGAATATTATTTGACGATGAATTTCGGGAATTTCAATTTAATTAATTGAGCAAATTCAACGACAGATGAGCAGGCGATTAGTTTTTGGTTTGTGCTTATATTTTGGTAGCATCAATCGTAATAAGCTCAAGAGTGATGCAGACGGACCAAATTTTAATGATGCAGAAGATCTGATGAGGATTGACTCCAATATAAGGATAATAATAATAATAATAATAATAGTAAACTTTATTGACTGAATTCAATGGCACTGTGGTAGTAACAAATCAACCAGTAATCATTCCAAATTCGTTTAATTTCAATTTTTGTATTGCAGCAGTCTCAAATGAGCTCAAGAATAATTAAGTAGTTTGATAAATATGATTGATGACACTAACTTGTATGTTGAATATATGTATCAAAAAAAGAAAATTCAGTCACAAATTCTGATATTTCTTTGTACCCTAAAGTACCATCCTCAAGAGTGAGAAGTATTTGTGCGTCCAATCGAACAACATATGTTTGATAGTGAATCAAAAGCACGATTCGTTAGTTTTATTATAACAAAAAAAAAAAAAAAATTGCAACGACCGACCGTTATATGGAAGCCCAAGATTAATTTTCTGTTTTTATGAAAATAAGCAATAATTTAATTCACAATGGAACATCTGTTGTTCAATTTATTACATATACAAAAATTCTTTTCACTCATGAGAATGGTGCAGGTGGGAACGAAACTTCAAAGTAAAAAGAAATATATTCCCTTATTTGAATACCTACATAACATAATTTAGTGGACAAAATATCGAATAGTAATTACCACTCACTTTCACACGGTTGTTTGGAATTATTTACGATGAACTATTCAGCTCACTTTGGTACAGATGATCAGTTCATGATCACTTTTCCTATAGTGACAGTGTTATTAATAATTATATTGATTATAATATAATTGATAAAACTTGAAGGATCCATGAAATATGTTGAAAGAAATTTATAGGTATAGTAGTCCAGTTTTTATTTAATGTTACTTATATGGACGTTTCGGAAGGTAACCACCTTGGTGGTCGGAGCTGTGACAATTTTGCATCTTGAATATATGCACATGGCATTTATTTAAAAAAAAAAAAAATTGGATTTAAAATTATACCTACTGCATGGACAAACTTATAACTGTGGCAAATGTATTTTGAGCTAAAGATGGATGAGTTACCATCTGAAACGTCCATATAAGTAACATTAAATAAAAATTGGACTACTATACCTACAAATTTCTTTCAAAAGATAATAATATAGATAGACCAAATTTTAGTAATAAAAGTGATCAGATTTTGTACTGTGGTACGAAATGGGCTCCTGAGACGATCAATCCATGATTGCTCCTTTTATGTCAGTAACATTATTCAGAATAGTTTCAGGGATAGTATATGACTCTAATACAGGCAATTGATTGATAAGGTTCGTGCATATATTCTGGCAGCTACGCTCAAAACTTATTTATCAAGAAAATAGCATACCAAAGTCCAAATATATGGACCGTTGTAGGGAAATTGGCCGGGCAGTATCATCAAAATTTCTCATAAGAGACTGAGCAGAGCACATTCTATAACACCGAATGATATGTTCTTGATTCGCGCTCATATTTTGGCAGTATCATTCATAATCATGCTCAGGACATATCAAAAAGTAAATAGTTGTTGATAACTGTATTCTGTCACTGTGGTCCATGGAAATTGAATGGACCAGATTTTAGTTCCACGTGCGTTGATAGTTAGCGCCTATATCTTAGCACTTCCTTCAAAAATCAGCTTGTCAGGAAACTGACCTTCAGTCATACAAACCATTAGTTCCCATATTTAAAAAATGTCTTCATTGAGCAGAACAGACTTCAATAAAGACAATTGGTTCATAATTAGCTAATAATAATAACTTTGCTGTCCTCTGACTCTTAGTTACTCTAATTTCAATAAGAATTACTTGATTACGATTTTGAAAAAGGTACCTGTTAGCTATTAGCGATATATCGAGTATCGAACCGATCACTTCAATCGGCTGAGTTGGAGAATGAAACGAACTCTATCTTGGTCAACAACAGTGAAAGTAAATTGAGGTCAATGTAATAGTACAGATCTTAAGGTATATTACACACATTGAAAACACTCTGTAAAATGCATACAAGAGTACGTATGGGTTTGTGTGAGTGTATAGTGACAGGAGATTGAAAGGGAACGTAGGGTTTGACATATGGACCGGCCTAAGGGGTGATTAACGACAGAAATTATTATATCACAATGTTATTTTAGTTCTGGGCGTGGTATACTTTTCAAATTGTTGCGTTGTTCATAACACCAAAATCTTATTCTCTTGAAATGTAGAACATTCATTTGATGGTTTATGACCGGATAAGAAAAAACTTCAATAATTTTTTTCAAATATCATGTTCAAATGTTAGAATCAGCATCTTCTGTACAGTTTACATCCTTTGTAGGAGACAAGTAGTACTCGTTTAGATCCAGAGATGGATGTATTACGTACCCCAAATTAACATTAGGGTTCTTTACATGCCAAATACAAAGAATACAACTGTTTCTTCGAATGTCTTGTAGTACGAACATGTCAGTAAACCAAAAAAAAAATATAACTCCAAACACAATTGACTAATCGTTCACTTCGAAATCATGATCATTCTTCCATTTACCGAATAAGGAAGAGAGATGCATTCAAACGTCGGATATTTATGGAAGTGATTCTCAGAATTGTATCAACAATGAATTATTTGTTAGCTACTTGGTATGAACATCTAATACAAATATATTGAGATAAAATTTACCAATATTCCAGTAAAAGTATAGTTGCAAATCGGTATTCAATTTATTCACATAGAATCACGTTCAACCGGTTTATTTTTAGAAAAACTAACCATAGAACATTTAAAACAAGATCTTACACTTATCTGAAAATGGATTTTTAATTATCCTGTTATTCAGATATGTCCATTACCTTACTAAAATATGAGGTGATCATAAAATGAATTTAATTACTCCAAATAATCAATTATTATGGTAGACGACTTACAATTGAATGTTTAGAAAAAAACAGTTTTGGTGAGTGTATTATATTATTATAGTGTATGTGGCCTCGATTTTAATTGAGGTTCTTAATTTTCGTTACATTAGCATAATCACATGGGAAATGTTTTTTTTTTTAGTCAAATCAAAATGGACACTCACTTACTTTTATTGTGATCATTATAGTTGATTTTGAAGGTCTTCGAGTTTAATTTTATTTACAGATCTGAAACTTAGCGTGATAGCCAATCTATCAAGTTTTCTCTACTCTCAATCATTGTTAAAATAAACAATTTTTTTTTGGAGTAGGTAATCGATAAAAAATATATTCTGTGGAAGTATTGCTTTTTTCAAAGTTTGATTTTATCGAATTTTGATGAAGTGGACAGTGCGGTAGCCTGTTCACTTCGGTATATTTCAGGTAACTGTTGCGGTTACTCATCTTTATTGTGTTTTCTTTTGTATCACATGGTGCAAATCTATCAATAGATCAAGAAGAAGTGGTAAAAAAAGTATAAAAGTGGAAAAATCAATAGCTCAAAACCATCTTTAAATGATGCCGCATCTTTACAGAAGATCAAATAAATAATTAAAGAGCAACCACTTCTTATGAATGATGCAAAACGACCAAACATCAAAGTTAGAAACGGAAAAATTTACTCGATATTCTACAAAAAAACCAGTCGTTGTTCAGCGTAGTACAAAACCATTTTTAAATGTTGTTATTTTCCATTTAGTGATTTAAGTTTTTGAATTTAACATGTGTGTGTCTATTAAACGCAAAAACTAAATCGCATATATTACAAAAATCTAAAAGATTACCTTGCATTCAACAACATCCTTTAGTTTCTAATCTTGATGCTTGGTTATTCAGTAACAACAATGACGAGTTGTGTATATACAATGAACAAAACTGCCCGCTTTCTTAAAGAACATACTAATATTGATTGATAATTTCAAATTTCTGTACTTCCCAAAATAATGCTCATGGTTTGTGAAGCTATATTTCATTTTTAACATTCAAATAATTCGAAATTAAAAGCCGTTGCAAATTCGATATCCAATCAAACATAATTCCGGTGAAATGTATTCCACAAATCAATCTGAAAGCCATATTGCACTGTGCATACTAACATTCTAATAGAAATAACATGAAACCTGTATATTGGAACGAGAATCAACTATTTTGAGCATCAAGAATAAACAGTTGAAAAAAGCGACATATCTTATTAATTACTTTCCAGTATTGCACAACTACACCATGCAAATATTTACTCCCATTTCGCGATATGAATTCTCAAGCGTTTTTTGTTGCTCACCCAATATATATGTCACATTGTTAGCATAACTTATTTGTCATAGAAACTAAAAATATTGTAAAGTAAACTTATCGCTATATAAGAGCGTTTCTCATTCCACCTAATATATTTTATTGATTTGCACATGAGATAAACGATATGATGGCAGATAATGCGTCGCATCAGGGCAAAAGGAAACCTCGAACTCCAGGATATATTTTGAGAAAAATACAAATTCAAAGACTTACCGACAGCCAGCAAATTGTTCGAGTGATCCAGTCAACAGCTTTGTTATTTTTGAGGTTGTACAGGTATTGCCGAAACTAATCCTTCTGAAACAAATATCAAAAAATAAGCTTTTAATGCAATATTAAAGCCTGAAAACATAAAATATATTTCTAATAAAACGAACTCAAATTTCAGCTAAATCAAATATTGATTGCTATTCGAAGTAATGATAAAATAACAGCTGCGAAATCTTTAGAGAAGTGAATAAATCTTGATCGATACATCTTGTAATTATTAGGTATGATTTCATACACTAGGAAAATGCTCCGCTTGAGCGAAAATGCAGTGACTGAACAACAACGAAAATTTTCTCTGAACCGTAATTCCGCATAGTGTATACTTTACGAAAATGCATTCGTGCAAATTAGCCCATTCGCATTGTTTTTAAAATATCGTAAACCGATGCGCCATATTACTTTCTCTATGGCATTACGAATAGCCGTATAAAATTCGAATGATTTTGATTTCGCCTTTGTTATGTAATAATCCGCTCAAAAATTTCTTTTTGTACTGTTGTTCGTTTCTTAATTAACACAAGTATGTTCTGCTAGTTTTCTGCTTTATCTTTGTTGACACATTTTATGCAACTTTATGAGATTTATTTGCTAAGAAATAGGAAAATATTCCTTCTTAAAAAATTTCATTCTATTGTTGCACTTCCCTCTCAAGTACACAGATCATCAAAAATCTTGGAAAATTGTTCAATTTTAATCCATTTCAATCAATGTGAAAGTTAATCATTAAGTAATTGTTTGTACAATCGGAATTTGACTTGTTAAATTTTCCCACAAGCGAGAACTGTCAAAATATGAGCGCTAATTATCGATTGTCTTTTCTGATGAACTTGGCTTGCTCAAATAATATTGCTTAATACTGTCAAAATATAAGCACTAATCACTGACAGATTGGCCATTCTGATAAGGCTGATCTGTCTGGTCGCTGTTGACGTAAATTTTGAAGATACTGTCGACATACAAGTGCTCAGTTTTTTCATTGGTTAGCATAGGACGATACTGCCAAAAATCAGGTACTGATTATACTAATCTCTCATCTGTATTACTAGTCCAGGCAAAATAGACCAAAAATGGGTAAATAGGGTAACTAACCTCTGTATTACCAATTATTCCAGAAATTTCATGGGAGAAGTCCCCTGATCGAAGTATGATAGCCAAAAATGGAATGACCCCGCCGCCGCGCTGGGGAAAGGAAGTCTTTGAAGGTCTGTTTCAAGGTTTTTTGCTCATAACTCAAAAACGGTGCATCCTAGCGCAAAAATTTCCGTATAAAAATTCAAGATTGAAAATATACATAACTTTGTATCAATACGTTTTTTTGAAAAAATGCATATTTTCGGAGATATCTGCTCTCGAATGTAGACAATTTGTGAAAAAACACAATTCGCTCCATGTTTTTCGTCAAACATTTTCCTCTAGCTCCTCCACCATTGATTTCACAGAAAAACCAGGACATCAAATTTCCTCCAAGAATATGTATATATACAGAGTGGTTTTGAAGTTAAAGTCATGGTACAGGACCGCCAATCTATCTGTTCTCATAGATATTATTCAAATGCTACCGCACATTTCTAAAAAGTAAGAGGGAGCACCATCTTGCTGAAACCATGCATCTAAGGCGATATGAATAGTCCAAATAACTTACCATGTAAGATACCAGCCCAAATATTCGATGAAAATCTATGTTGTAAACTACTTCTTACTACAACATGTGGATTTTCATGAGCCCAATAATAAGGATTGTGGAAATTATGGACACCGTTACGTGTGAAAATTGCTTTGTCACTAAATATTATGAGTGAAGTGAAAATTCAAATTTTCAGCATGTTGTTGCAAAATCCAATGGCAAAATATCATTCTAGTTCAATGATCAGCAGGTATTAATCCTTGATAACGCTGGAAATGATATGGATAGTAATCATTCCTATGTAGAATGTTCAAAACAGTCGAGTGAGATATTACATCCACACTACGAGATATTCGTCTGCTACTAATTATCGGATCAGCATGCATCAAGTCTAGGACCGCATCTTTAATATTGGGGTATAGTCTGCGACCGCCGCCATTTCGTCCATTATATCTTCTTAAAGTCCCTGTGTCGCGAAGACGTTGTGTCACTGTGATAAACTTCCTGCGATCAGGCTGGCGTCTTTGAGGATACCGTTTGGCAAGCAGACCTGTTACTTGAACTGCGTTTTGTCCAACTTCACCATAAATTAGCAACATATTCACCAATCCAAAATTAGGATACACTCTTTTTAAAGAACAAGAGCACTGCAAAGATACCTTTTCACCAACACTTTCGGGAATAAAAGAGGAATATTTTATCTATTATACAATTATTTCTATCAAGAATGCTTTATAATTTGATTATTAAGAACAACTAGTTTTGAATGTATTTGTGGTAACCATATTTTCGATTATATATTTAATAAAACAACAGAAACAAGAATTTCTCTTAAGAAAAGAAGAATTTGAAACAAAAAAATATTTTTTTTCGTAATCTACACATATCATACTACTTATACCCTTGAACTTATGGCATAAACTTCAAATCCACCCTGAAATTTATTGCTTTACAACTTCATCTTTGACGCTTTGCCTGTGAATCCAACGAGAGAGGAACTAGTAGAATAAATTTGACAAAAAACACGAGGCAGATAGCGTTTTTTCACAAATTGCCTACTTTTGAGAGCAGATATCTCAGAAACTATGTCTTATTTTGAAAAACATATGAAAGCAAAGTTATGCAAAATTTATTATGCTTCAATTTTTATTCCAAAGATTTCGCTCTAGAACGCACTGTTTCCAAGTTATGAGCAAAAGACCTCGAAAATGAACCTTCAAAGACCACCCTCACTGCGGCGGCATGGTGATTCCACTTCTGACTATTATATTTCGAATAGGGGATCTTCCATACTACATTTCTGAATCAATTGGTAATATAGAGGTTAGTTGCCCTATTTTTCCTATTCCACCTCGACTATACTGAAATTCTATCTATTCAGCTAATGCTTGAAATAAGTCTTCAGAAAATAGATAATGGTTATTCCAATTTTTCTTTGTGTACTGAGCATTAGAATTGAAATAGAACTATATTGTGATTACAACAAATAATATTATTTATTATTGTAGATTTTTTGTAGGAGCAATTTACTGCCCATACAAATTAATAATTATCACAGCATTTATTGTATTTACTTTCATCCAAAAGTATCAATTAAAAATATGACAAATTTTTTTGAAATATTGAACTGTTCAATTTGAAAATATTTTTGAGCTTATATTTCATGCTCTTAGCATTTTAGTACTATGTTTTTGAATTCCTTTCAAATATTCATACATTTTTAAGACATTTATTACTGTTTAAGTAGTTACTTGAACAATTATTATGACAAAGAAATTTATGTATTTAAAATGGAACAATCAAATAAAATTGAAATAAATTCCAATAAAAACGCAAAACAATTGGAAATGAAAATTTATAAATAAAATAGCTTACAGTTGGACAGTAGATAAGAAAATTTATTATCAGAACTTCCAGTGGATGTTACTCCTCCTAAGGAAAATTTTAGCATCAGTAAGTATCGCGAAAATGTGACAAATTCTGTACTAAAATCATTCATTGTAAGAATCGAGGATGAAAAAATCAATGGATAGTATTCACATCTGTTGTTTTTGATCGTATTCAAATACATTGTTATTTCGGCTGATAACATAACAATGAAATTTTTATTGTGTTTGTCATTGATAAGAAACGTGCTACAGACCAAACAATCCTTGAATATTTTTTTAATAATTTTATTATGCATTATTCTCTCGAAAATTTAAGAGTAATTCAGTTTTATGTTTCTGTTTTTAATTCCTTCAATTGTTTGTTATACATAAAGCTAAATTAGCCATGCTTTACAATCATTAATTGCTCTAATTCCGAATCTGATTATAAAAAAATTACATAAATAAAACCGTAAATTATTATTTTACTATTCGATAAATTATCCATAAGCAATTCAGATCGACATTTATTTCGCACATGCAAAATTCGTTATTGATAAACATTGTTGGCCTTAATCTCATTATATTGTTTAATGATATCAGTGATACATATTTGCAGTATATTATAACATAGAAACATTCAACCCACACACGTATTTTCAGTACCAAGTTCTCACCATCAGTAGGTACTTTAATAGATAAAAAATATCAATATTCAAGAACTATACGTTTTCGATATACACTTGCATATATACATATGGATACGATGTGATTAAAATCTACAGAAGATGAGCAATTTGGTTCTCAATATACGTATATGAGTATAATGTATACGTTTCTTGAGAAACAAATTCTAATTTTTTGTTAGTAAATTAGGGCATGATCAGCAATACGTATAAGGGTATAGTGCTTCACTCAGTGCCTACTAAAGATGAGAATTTGGTCCTTGATGTAGTGTTATACGATTCTCGAGAAACCAGTTCGAATATTTAGCAGGTACACCATAAATTAGAGCTTGATTCTAGGTATACTTATATGGGTATCGTATAATGTTTCAGGCAGTATCTACTGAGAAAAAGAGCTTGTTTCTTGTGAATATGTTTATAGATGTATACATATTCCTTGCGCCAAGTTCGATTCATCTGTAGAAAAATACATCGTGGGTGAACTTGATCCTGAGAATACATTATGTTGGTATGATATTTTTTCACTATACTTGGCTGGAAGTAATTATTTGGTCCTTATATACATAGGTATATTGTTCAAATCAATGACACCGAGGTGAGTTTTTTTTATTGATTTTCGTCTTGTCTTTAGAATATTTTATATCAAATAACAGAAATTTTGAACATTTGCGATATTTTCTCATTTTAAATACAAAGAACAATCAGTGCTCAAGTTCTAAATTAAAAAAATTCGGAAGTCTGAAATAGTGAGTGAAAAAAACTCTGTTAGAAAACAATGCATCTTATAATTTGCCTCAATTTATGTTTGTATTCGAGATACACATACAATGAAACAAAAATATACTTTCACCTAAACTGAAAGACGTTACACATCTTATGTAATATCAGTATGTACACAGAGAAATCAGTTTTGACATTAATAAAGACAATTTTGAGTACAATCATAGCTGCTTGTGAGTCTAAATGCGATAACAAATTTCATGGACATTCACAAACCTTAAACGATGTTAAATAAATAATAATAACTCTGCTAAAATATGCCTCGCAAATATTGCATTTCTTTCAATAGACTTCGTAACGAACTGTTTTGCTAAGTATTTGTTTATTTGTGGTTACGTGGAAATTTCAAGGTAAAAAATACAATTACTACTTTCAGTATTTGTATAATAATCATCACAGCATCGTAACAAGAATTTAACACTATGGGATTATGAAAAATAATGAAAGCTCGCATTTAGCAAAACTTTGATGAATAAAATAGGATCTGCACAGCTTCACAATCTAGAATCTAGATAACGAAGTGCAGAACGATTGAGTAGGTACTGTTAAAAGATTTTGTAACATGCTTGTTACTCAAAGTCAACAAGTCACTGTAACAAAATTTTCTAAATGGCAAGACGTGAAAGTTATGGAGAAACTAAAATATGCTATCAAAATTCTCTTCTGCAATCCGAAAATACTATGAATTATTTCACCACATTGACAATTTTGTTTTCAAAATCAATATGCCAAAATATTTTGGGATAGTATCGAACTATTTAATATTCACTTTTATAAATATGACAAAAGATTTTAGTTCCTGGGTCTGCACGGTCTACCTAGATCCATAGGGGTCCACTTTTACCACTCCACTTTTACCATTTAACTTTTACCATTCCATTTTTACCACCATATTTTTTTACCACAATACTTTTCTACCACAATTTAATTCCCCCACTGATGAATTTTACTACTATTTTTACAATTACAATACAATAAAGTCCTATTCAAAATTGGATGCGATGACCTGCAGCTCTTGAATACTCAATAATTTCTCCTTAGTATTTTCCGATATCGTAAATAAATTGACATTAGGTTTGAAATCAGATTGAGAGGTTAGCGCGGCATGACACATCGAGCTTGGTCAGTGTGGGCGAAGTCCGCAAGTTAGTTGGGTGCGGAGCACCGCCGATTGAAAATTAAAAAAAACTTTTTATGGCTCTATTAACGGTTTGATAAACTTTGAGCATGGTACGTCGAGCTTGTTCAGAGCGAGTAAAGCCCGCCCGTTAGACTGGATGCGAAGCACTGCCAGATGAACACATTCTGACACACAAAGCAGTAGTGGGAATGGTAAAAAGAATACGTTGGTGAATATGCTGGCGGTACAAAGAATTAGTGATAAAAAAGACGGTAGAAGAAATTGATTGATAAAAGTGGGGGCGAATTACCTATATTAGTTACTTATATTTGTGTGTTTATTGAATAGGTACATTGTATATTCAAAAAAGAGATCAGTACATAAATTTGTATGCGGAAGTATCGTATCATAGTAATTTCAAGAGCATAATTCGCCAGAAAAGCTAGGAAACATTTTATTGTCAAACTTAAAGTCTTCAAGTCTCTCGATTATTATTTCATTGTACTATATCAAATAAGGTTGAATCTCAAATTGTGTGGGTACCCTCAAATTATTTTTTTCTCTTTTCATACAAAAACAAGTGGAGACCAAAGAGCTGATTCATAGAAAATTCTCGATTTACTAAAATAGTACTAAAATGTAAAATGCGATGATATAAATCTAATAGCCCAAACTTTCAGGTAGCATTTTTCAGAGCGATAACTCTAAACTACCTCTTTAATGTTTTTATTCTCAAACAATTGATTATCTTCGACTAGTCGAGACTCCAAGAGCATGAGAACTATAGATGCATCAACTTTCATCAAAATAATTGAACATATTGATTTATAATAAAGTACAGTAGATAGAATGGAACGAAGTGAGTGGCAAAGAGAACAAAAATTTGGGATACAAATAGCATTTATTTTAGGACGTTCTGACGTTATTTATTACTCAAGTTTGTGGCCCCTTTGCCACTCCGGTTTATTCTAATTACAAAATTGGATCACCACAAATAAGAAGTACAGTAGAGTCCCGCTTATCCGAACCTTGATTGTGAGGATGGATCAATAACTATAGAATATTATTATCAGTAATTAAATAGTAAACTGTAATAATCTAATTTACCGTGCGGTAAGTACGAAAATAAATTCACAACTTAGTTGTCTACCGTGATTTCTATTAAACGCAAAGATCTTTTGTTGTGTTAATTCTATCTCCTAAAGTGTATTTATGAGAGAAAAATCGCTGAAATATTTTACATGTACATTTCATAGTAAATTCTGTTTAATCTGACTTTTGGTGATCCGGACGAGGGCGGCCTCGATCTTGGCACCAAACTACCTGGATCTCTTTAATCCCCTACTCGAACTCGGCACCATGCTATGGATTAGGATTTGTGACTCAATCGTTCTGCCTGAGGGAGATTTCCTGGACACATGCGATTTTATATTAATAATAAACCAGACTCAAATTTAGCCGTACTTCTAAACGAATCTAATCACACGAGTGACATCAACAACTCAAAAGTCCTGCATATCGTAGACAAAATAATTTGTTTCCATTTGATGCCAGAAATTCCAATGTCAAAAATACCAAAAAAAAATAAATGTTTTAGTTTATTCTATACATATTTGTATGTTTTTGTAATAATGTAGGTATGTACGGACGTATGTATAAATAAATCTTTTTTGAATAATATTTTTCTCTCTGAAGTTTCATCAAATATTATTTGCAGTATTATTTTTAAAACAAATTAATTTAAAAATAAAATATAGAGGCTTATAAAACCAAATCTTGCAGGTAGATCGTGGCTTTATTTAAAAATTGACAGTGTTGAGTTCGTGTGCGCCCCGCGCTAATCGTATTAGCATCGGTGCCGAGTTCATGTTCTTGGTGCCGAGTTCGTGTACGCCCCCGGACGGGGTCCGCTCCCAATTAGTTCGGCTTTGCGAGACTCTACTGTATTTGCAAAATTTTAAGAAATCACTCATAAAAAATTTGTCCATTAAAATATTTTGATAGAAATTGTTATTCGTATCCAATACACGGAGCTGAATATGACAGTGAAGACATCAGAATAATATCTGCTCTCATTTTAGAAAAATCAAAATGTGGATTAGAAAAAAAAAAATACAGATTTTAAATAGCATAAATTAGATGAGAGTACCGAGGTCAAAATTTGAATACGTGAATTGAATTTTTCCATTCCATCGAAAACTTTATATGAGCTGTAACTTTATTATAATGGTAGTTCATTTCCAATTAGTAAAAACATTTCGAAGTTGCTCAAAATCTTAGAATTAATGGCAGAATTGCACCAAAATCAAACTGGAATTTCTTAAAGATCATTTTAACTCAAATTTTTATTTCAGGTATTTATAGCTTAGTGCAAATATGATGACAGAATTATGGTACTATGTAGCGTACTCTCCACAAAAACTAAGTATACCGATGGTTTGACGACTGGTAACCGCACTTCACAGCTGGGAAATCTCATCCAATCTACCAGTGAGCATTATGAATATCTGCAATCCCCGTATCGGAGGAAAGGCTTGATTGATATTTATTTTTTCTATTTTTGACTGTTCAGAAATTTCATTTGTGCCTAGCTGCAAAATATAAGACATTTAAAAAGCAGCAAATATCTGCTATACATCACACCTATCGCAATAATGTTTATTTTGATGTACAAATAACATTTTCAAACAATTTAATCTTTTATTTCTTATACTCTTTATGAGATAAAGTCAACGTGTTTGCAAAATGGTATACACAAAGTGGCCACCTAGTTTTATTGGAAAGATAATCTTTATACATAAAAATAATAACATATGTGTATGTGTATTTACAAAATATGAGATATGAGAATTAAAAATTAAGCTTTCGTAATGCATGATGAAAATTCATCAAACCAAGAAGAACAACAATATTTTATTCTGAGAATGAATTTGCAAGCATAGAGGACATTGAAAAAAAGGTCTTAATGGACTATAGACATTATTCACAATGTGAACATGCTTAACTTATCTCATCCGACAGAGGAGAAAATTTCCGATTCGGATTCGGTTCCGCCAAATGTACCAGAAACCGGAAGTCAACGCAGGAAATTTATCGTGCAGCCAAAGATTCAGCCTCAGAGTTTGACTATGTAACATTTACGTTCCAATTAAATAAAATTAATTCATATTACGATTGATTAGAAACCTTAAGCTCTAGAATCTGTTTCAATCCGGAACAGCAAATACGAACAATGGAGAGTTCAATATTTTTCGAGAGCATTTTTTGCTTCCACTTTCATCACTGGTTTCAAGAGGAAAGAAAACCGACTTCCAAAAAAAATATTCGTGTTTTTATGCGTTGACTACAAATGAAAGGGCAGAAGCTTTCCGGCTACTTGAAAAAAAACTATGCAACCCGAGGTCTGACAAAAATTAGCCTTGCTGTTTCCAGGACGGATGTAAAGTAGCTTAAAAATATTTATCTCAAAAAATAGGCTTCTTGTAATATAGACTTTAGCTGATGTAGCAGCATTTTCTCTTCCATATTACTTCAAAATATAATAATTTAATGGGGTTGAGAACATTGTAAATAATGTTATATTTTAATTCTTGTTTATCTTTTGCGAAAATGTAACGCACGCCGCTGTCACGCATATTTATAATTTCTATGTCGAATCCCGCGATGACATAACACTCCACAATTCTACAGTTTTATCGAGTCGCGAAGTCTACGGGTAGTACTCGCGCCGTTCGCATTCAAGGATGAGCGCGATATGCGCGCGCATCCTGCGTTGCAGCAACTTATGCGCGTGGCTGTACATGCTAAGTATACATACAATTGCCATATGACTACCGACCCATATCCGATTATGTAATTCCACCATCTCTGCTTGCGTTCGGTTTGGTTGGCATTCACTTTTCACTAAACATTTGCGACTTCGAAATTTCATTGTAAACAATGTGGGATACTTTTTACTTTTTCTTTACTTTACAGCGAGCAGTTTTTTAAGCGCACCTACCGAACTTCAGAATCATGCATTGATGTATATATTTTAAAATACAATGACTGGAAGAGAAATGTTTAGTTCAATTATCCAGCAACATTACTCCACAACAAGTCTTAGTTGAATAATTTTTTATTGAAATATAGGAGGAAGCCATTGATATATACCGTGTGCAGCACGAAAAGTAAAACATAGACGTTCAATAAGACAAATCAGGTTTTTGTATTTTGGACAAAAATATTTTAAATAAATGTTGTCGAATGTAGAGCATGAAATTTTGCATTTGAATTAGTTCATTTTGAATGCTTAATAACTGCAGAAATTAAATTAGAAAATTCATGCAATTACAATTTAATAGTATCAGCCATGGAACTAAAAACAAGAGATGAACAAATGCGAAACGGTTTTTTCATCAGTATTTATTTTAATAAATGTAATATTAGATTAATATTGGAGTTTATTATTATCTGAAATGAATTATTATTCATATTAAGAAATGCTTAAATAATTAAATGGCAATATTCTCGCCATAGTTTGACAAAGTTGTGATTATATTAACGCTATTGTGATATTCCTTGTATACAACTATTCCGAGACTTATAGCAATTTGAAAAGACAGAAACACTAAATTTCAAGAAAGAAATAGATTAAAGAATCAATATTGATGAAGAAAATATTCTTGCTTGATCAGAACTGAAGCCAACAATCAGTGTGCGAGGAATCATCAGAGAACTGAATATAAATTTTATTACAATGAATAGAGTTCTCAAAGAACAAATACATTACTTTACAATTTCAAATCCACTAAAATATTTTGGAACGAGATTTTGAACTGCATGCATCATTCTAGAAATTATAATGGAAAAATAAAATTGAAAACACAATATCGTCAGCCTGTAGATGTGTAAGCAGAAATTTTAGATGATAGAATCATTGATTCATTATTCATTCAAGGAATATATTCAGAATCATATTTAAATTTATTATTCAATCTTACGGGATCAGAAATTGTTGAAACGAACAAAAAGAATGTGTGATTCTAGCTTGATGACCGCCCTGCGCAAGCACATAGCATTAAAGAACATCTGAATCATGTATTTCCTAAAAACTGGATACAATAAAGTGGACCAGTTAATTGGCCAGCACGGTTGCCAGATCTAACTTCGGGCGATTTTTATTAATCATTTAAAATCTGATGTTTATGAAAAAATTACTAGAAATTAGAAGAACTTTGGAACGTCATAATAAAAATAATTTGTAATCAAATATTTTGCATTATTTCGGAGATCTGATGAAGTTGTCAAATTTCAATATTTTTGTCCATTCTGATGTCTAATCTGAACCATTTCAAGAATATTCATAAAATTATTTCAAATTAACATATTTCTGTTTCGTTTCGAGAGTAACATATATGATAAATTAATCTGCTTAAGTTTAAGTTACGTGAATTCTGAATTGATGCCAAGACTCTGCACTTTAGAATGACAAATATTTTCCTTCTCATACTATCTGCATTTCTCAGCTATTTCCTACTGATTTGCAATAATAGAGAAAAACCGTCTTGCCATTATCAACACCATCACATCAAATAAATAGTCTCAAGATTGACTTACATTTTTATGCAACTATGTACGCGTAAAACGCAAAGTGCAAAGCGTTAAATGGTACTACAGTCTGATAACTGAGAGGACATGAAACCAATTATGGTAAAGCTAATTGAAGCGATCGCTTTTGTCACCATCCCAAGTGCAGCACATCAGATTTATTTTGTAACATCTTTGAAATAGAAATAGTTTTTCAGTTGTGATTTCATATTAATTACAGTGTGGATAATAGTATTTTTCCAAAAACGTCAATCCGCTTGTTTACTTTCCTTACTTTTTCTGTTTCACTGGTTTATTGGTTATTTAACATGAATTCCCTATCCAGCTATTCATACAGATCGGTGTGGAAAACGTAGAAAATAGAGAAAGCGTGAGTCACGCATGCGCATGTTGTTCAAGACAACACGAAGCCACATTTTCTCTTGTAGCTTTCTTGTACATCTTCTATATCGAAACTGGATCATATTATGAACAATAGGAAGATTGTACAATGTATTGGCCAGCAAATTCTTCAGTAAAAAAAAGTACTAGAAGTAACCAAGGTTGAGGTAATGAAGAAAGTGATAGTCTCGGATCCGGGTGTGACTCCTGGACAATAACAGAAAAAATAAAAAGCCAAGTAACAGACACGGAAATGAGATTCCTAAAAAAGATAAAGGGAAAATCGAGAAGAAGCCAAAAAAGAAAGTGTTTCCAGAGCAGCTGAAGGTCAAACCAGTTGAGCAAAAAATAGAAGAAAAACAACACCTACACAGAATGAAATATAGTGAAACAGCAAAAAGAACCTATGAAATAAGACCTATAGTCAAGAGAAAAAGGTGCAGACGGGTAAAATCTTGGACGGAAGAAGTAACAAAGGCTGCGAAAGAAAAAAGTATAGCATTGCAAAAAATCAGAAACATAACACAGGATCGTAAATTATGGAGAGAAGCTTGGAAAGTAGATCCGAGTAAATCATCAAAATAAAGGGAAAAAGATTGAATATGGTCTTGTTCCGCAAACAGAAAGACTTCAGGATTAAGTAAGTAAAGTAAGTATCATGAATCTAGGAGGAGATTGAATAACTTCTTAGTATACGTCTCTCAAAACCTCTCATTGCACGAGTTACAAGAGAGATATTGGTAATGCTCATGTTGTCATCAAACTTAAAACTGTATGCAGTATTCTAAACGTGAACAGAACGCATAATATATAACGTAAGGTGTACCCATATCATATAACAAAAGTGCATATTGAATGAATAAGGTAATCTCATTCTTTTGAGACGAACGTTTGGTTTAATGGAAATATCTTGATGTATTTTGCTAGTAAGGATCAAGTTAAAGATCCAAGATTCGCACCCAATCACCAAACGCATGTCGCAAGTGCTAACATGACCTCGCAACGTTTCAAACGATCACATTTAGCGTTAAGAATTGCAAACAGTACGATCAGTGAGACATCTGCAATTGAGAACAAACAACATAGTGTTTCTGTTAGATACTAGAGTCGTAGAGACTTGGAACTCTGAGCAGATGAAAGGAACAGAAGCAATTATTGGACACATGATGCGTATGACGTAATGGCATAGTTAACTCCCACGCTAGCTATTGTGAATGTTGCGTTGACTAACAACTTGCGAAGATGCGCAAGAAACTAATTGTTTGAAAATTTAAAGCTCAAAAACTTTTTAAATTGTCCTACTTGGATACTTGAAAATCTGAGCAAGAATTTTTGCAAGCTATGTTAATATGAAACGGATATTTATAATTCGTGTCCACCTGCAATTTTGTAACAAACTGCACGAATACTAGAAAAAAACTCTCCTATTCTGGAGGAATTGTTATCAAATAAATTACAAATGCATGATCGAGGCTGCTCTGGAAACATCAATGTGATTAGAATATGACACTTTTTCAAGCTATTATAACTCAAGTTTATTATATTTGAAATATCGTGAACTATAATCAACACCATTTGAGGCATCGAGGCTATGAGATCTGTAGCGAAAGGTACTCTCAAACGTACAAAAATTGAAGTTCCATTTATCGAGGTTCAAAAAATCCCTGTAATTGCGGCAGGTTTTGACATTAGTTTCTTAGTATAATTAATTAATCCACAGACTGTAATAAATGCTAACATATACTTTTAAATTCTCGAGAGCGTATCTTATACGACCGTTTTTGTACAGTAAACGATTTGTCAATAGTTTTCCTAGACGATTGGTTAGTAAACCAGTCATTGAGAGATATTTCAATTTATTATTTCAAGAAAAATCTATTTTTCTATACAGGTCCCCAAATTTGAACTACAAAACTTGAGATTCCAATAGAGGACCTGAAATTCGAGTAATTTAAGGAGACTTCTATATTTTTACAAGCAATAAATTATTATTGATAAATTTTGAAACTTTATCTTTTAGAGTATAATCACTTTTCCAAAGAATTTGTTCAGAATTATGACCTTGAGTAGGTAAATTGACCGCGAATTGTTGTTTTTTCGCGACATTATTCTGGAAATATTGATGTACGAGCCCTGTCCAAATGAAACTGGCACATTCAATTGAAATCACTTCATTTCATATATTTTGTACACAAATGATTCAATTAAACTACTGCAGTTTAGTCTTTTCGAAGGATCATTTTGAAATTACAGTTAACAAAATACACCCTCAATACTTCATTGCACGGTATTAACAAAGTTCCAGCATTCAATTTGGCTAAGTATCCCTAAATTTATTCCAAGCGAAACCGGAGCTTTATAATATTCTTGCAGATTGTGTTCGCAGCTTTCTTTTCTTAACGAAATATTTGGATACTGGATACTGGATGTTCACTTCAAAAGTTGGATATTATTTTCAGATATCCATGCTTTTACTTCTCTAACTCTATGATAATCCAATCAGCCGCTTCTTTTTAATAGATGGCTTCAGATAATTTTTATGGATGCTTATGTATCTATTGGCGTTTACGAGGTGCATTTTAGATGCAGACATGCATCCCCACTCCATTGCAAAAGTCAGAAGCTCCACTTTTTTTTGTATGCAGTCATTAAGATGTCTAATTCTTTTCCTGATCACTTTGTTCCCACTATCACCCACACAGACCTCGAGTCTCGCCTCATCACTCCATAAAATTGAATCCCACTGTTCCTGTGACCAGCTCATTGGATGCTGTTCATTTTCTGTTTTTAAATTGAAAGGGGATTTCCTTTCACCAGTTTCCGAGCAGCTCTGTTACAGCTTGTTCTTAAAAAATGGTCATCAGTTGAAGTACTTCATTATTAATTTTCCATACCTACACGATTTTCCACAATAAACAAGAATGTGACTGGAAACTGTACGGGAAGAGCAAAACAAGGCTGAAGGCTGGAAGTTATCACTTAAATTGTGAAAAATCAAAACCCGATTCTTCCACAAAATTATACAAATTCAGAAGTAGGACTTTACACCATCATCCTGAATAGATACGTGTTTCGGCCTTATTGGGACTCAAATAGCCGCAAGGCTCTGAAAATAAGGTTGATACATGACATGCAGAGTTATAAATCTGCAGCAGTGCCAACTACCATAATGCAGTCGAAGTAGCAGGTTTCAAGAAATACAGGCCTCAGTAAAGTCTTCCGGTTCACAAGTCCGACTATCTGATGCTTGCTAGATTATACTGAAGAGTCTCAATAAGGACGAAATGTCTACGTCACGATGATGGTGTAAAATCTGACTTTTGAATTTATAATTTTGTAAAACTGTAAAACAATCAGGTTTTAATTTTTAACAATCTATCAAATTCTGTCTCACGAACTTCCCTTAAAATTTTTTGGAAGTGGTACTATTCAATTCTCTTTTCAAATTTAAATTAAATGCTAACTTTATTGAGACGAAGTTTGAGCATACGTCCATTATTTATTTTTGCAATTGAAATACATCCCCAATTGGCACTTCATGAGGTTTCTGATAGCATCTCATATAAAAAAAAAAAAAACGAGAGGTGCTAAATTGGAGAAACGTGTTGGCAACAATCAAAGAAGTAGCCACCTTCATTTCCTATGGAATACCTGCATTTCTTTCAAAATATCTATATTTCTTTTGTCATATCTTGATCATGTACACCATAATCCCTTAGTGATCATCCTCTCAACTACAATACTGTTCTTATCAGACAATCAGCGTCTTTGAAATGATGGTTTGACCATTCTCTTATATTCCGCACGTAATGTACCAGATAACCATCTAATAGGAACCAAGAAGAACAGTAAACTCTCTATAACACTCCAATACAAATATTTCTGAGACGAAGTACCTGAGTGATTTTATTTATATGAACTTGTCCACCTTAGTCTAGGTTCTTTATTCAAATCTCAAGTTTTAGTACTTTTAAAACACCTGTTCGCCAATTTTATATTAGAGAGTCGAAGGCTGGTACGAATTTCATTTGATGAAACTATCACGTTCATATTGCTAGTTGGATTTGTCCCTTTGGAAGAATCCCATTCACCGTCGAACAGATGAGGGAAAGTGAAATTTTTAAAATATTAGAAGACAGGTAGAAACATCCCTTTAAAAAGCTGTCAAGTTCTCAGAGCATTATTTATGAGGGACGGTAAACTCTGGTTCTATATATCTCTATTGATTGGAAGGAAAAGTGAAATATTTTGAACTGTTTCATTTAGCTTCATAAATATTTTGTGGGTTTTTATGACCTGTTTCACTTTCAACTGTTATATGACAACGAAAAGAAAAGTTTGAATTATGGACTTATAAATATAACTATTATTATGATGTACTATAGAGTATTAAAATTTAAATAATTTGTGCTTCCAGCACTCCAAATCGAGATCAATGGAAAGTTGTAAGCGTGTCTGATAATCGGGAGATTTCAGTTATTTATTGTCGGTAGCGCACAGAGATATTGGGCTGCGAAACCTGAAGTTGTGAATCAAGTATTCGAAAAGGAAAAGTATTTCAAATGTCGACGTAACAATATTAGGTAACCAGCAGTAAAGTGTATCATCGAAAGAAGATTGAAGAAAGCAAAAATATACTGTCACTCATGCGCTTTCAATCCAGTGTGTCAAGAGCCATTGGTCGTCGTAAATTATAAAATGGCGTAATGTAAGAAAGACAGGCATTACTTTTCTGTTAGGTAATTGAACAGAATCGTTGCTGTGGTTGTCCTCGAGACTGATTTTCTTGTTTGAAATGAAGAAAAAACTTCAAGGTCTTCTCTTTGTAGGGAAGTGAAAGTGGTCTTGGTTGAGGTGACACGGCAGAGGAGAAGTGGAAGCTTCCTCTTGCTGCACCTTGTCCCGAAGGGGCCCCAACAAAACAGAACATTCTACGCGAACCATAGTTGCATAGTATATTTGATTATGTTGAAGTTCTTTTGTAGAGGGGATCAAGTCGAAGATAGCACGGGATGCGAACTTGGAACACGAAAATGAAGATCATTATTTTTATATTAATATTTTTTACTTTCACTTTTTATTGCTCGAAAATTTGTTTCATTGTGTGAATTATAAGCGAAGTTTCATATCAAAAATATTTATGACAATAAGACCTTTACACCTACCAATAATATGTTCCAAAACAGTGCTAATTCAAATATTTCAATTTTTTAGATTGTGTAAAATGACGTATTTTTATTTATTAAAATTTGATTCACATATTGATTTATTGATCAGAGTTTTTAATTTTGAGTACTGGGTATTTTTGAATGAATAGTTGGATAATAACTATTGTTATTTTTAGTAGAAATGATTTAAGTCACGCGTCATCGAAAAAGTAATAATAGGTTATATAAAACCGATTTGTCTGCGAGAAAACATTTGAGCATAATTTTGTTATGTTTGGTGCGGCCAGCAAGAATGCTATTAGAGAATGTTAGCATTGTACAAACTTGGAGCATGTGTCTGTATTTAAATCAGTTTTTTAGCCCAGAATATAAATAAGCGACAGGTATATATTGTGTTTTCCATGGACATAGTGGCGGACGGTTCTCAGTATAAATGTTCAGGTAGAGAAGCAAAACTGAACGGCTGTCAGCGCATGATTTAACCTTGACAGAAACGAAACGAAATGGCATTGTTGGTGGTGATGGTGACGCATTCAACTCTGCACTGCTTTGAGATGAACACGCAAGCGATTCGAAAACGCGAGATTGCGATTCGTTATTCGCGACCACAGAGCGATAGAGTACCAAGCCACCGCACGCCAGCCTATTACGTGATAGTGAAAGTCATACTTTCCCTCTGTTGCTCTCGTAATAACGAGACACATAACAATACCTGTCTGCCGAGAACTCTATGTCACAGCTCGAAATTATCCAAACCCAAATTGCCAAAACCACCGGAAGAGCTGCAAATCGAGAGATTCACCAAATATGATTTTATCATCACTTCCACAGTTAATGTTTTTCTTCAACAAATTAACAATTCAGGAAGGAATAATTCTTCTCTCAATTAGCAAGTAGAGAAATAATATTTTTCAACTAATCTTAATAATAGCTCAAATAACAACTGGATTTATATATACTAGTACTCTCAAAATCTTATAATTCAGAATCAATGTTTTGAAATAATATTTATTTTATGGAACATATGAGATGCACCTTCTTAAGTCGAGCTGTCAGAAGGAAATTAGACAGACATTAGTTAGGGGATGAATCGTTGGTTCTCAATGATGAGAAACCAGTTTCGTTGCTTCATGGTTGATGTAAGAGTGGATGTGGAAGAAGCATTGCTTGTAGTTTGACAATGAGTAGGACGAGAAGGTGAAAGAAAGGACACAGTTTCAAGGTCCCGAAATATAATAACGGATGTAAAAAATTAACAAGTCCTTACATAATAAATGCCGATCGCATTAGAGCACATGGATACAAAAAGTATGGCTGTTAGATCCCCCACTTTCCGCAGTGCTCAGCTCGTGCATAGCCACGGCGAAGGTATTGTGAAAGTGTTGCGGGCCTCCTGACCTCGCAAGAATATCGCAGTGAAAGCCATAGGCCGCAGGTCTACAAGAATGTAGAGTCGAGCAACTGAATGCTTAACGGATTTCGCAACCACTAGCATCCTCAGTCCTTACTAAAAATACCCAGCCCAAAATAGCCAGGCGAGTCGCCGTCAATCCTTCCCGCGTTCGCACATCGGACGTCGCCATAGCAAAAGGTAAAAAACGGTGTAGTAAGCTGTTGAGCCGCCACACGCGACCTTGAAACTAGAGAAAGAGAATCAGGCGAAGCGAGCAAGCAATAGGAAAAAATAGTACGGCCCGACCAGCAGTGGGGCTTGGAAAGAAAGGGAGAAATTAAGAGTTAGTATAGTAGCATTATGTTACGTAGGTAGAACGCGGAGCACTGCGAGGACCGAGACGGTGAGCCTGAGCGAAAAGCGTAAGAACGTAATAGCAAGCAAGAGAAGTAGCAATAGCAATAGCAACAGAACAGCGAACGGCGTATAGTGTATAGCTCAACTCAATAGCTTGTAAGTTAGTTGCTCAGTTCAGTACTCATTTCGTGTTTAGTGGTGTCAGTCCAACAGCGAGTGGCGGCCGGCGACGTGTTTCTCGTTTCACTTTTACTTTCATTTGTGGCGCAACCGGCGACTGTCGGTTGTGCTGCTACGTTTTACGCCAGTATTGTGTCGTGTGTTAGTGCCGAGTGCCGAGTGCTGACTGCTGAGTGCTAAGTGCGGCAGTGTGCTCAGTGCTGTGTCTGTGTAGTGCTAGTGCTTGCAGTGCGAGCCATGGCCGGGTCTGGCCTCCACAGCCTCGACAGCGGCAAAACACCACCACGTGTTCATATTCATAATCATATTCATTTCTCCGTTACAAGCGCCGGAACCGCTATAACCGCTCCTATTCTAAGTGTTTTTCACGTCCAAGTCGTGTGGTGACCTAGTGCTTCACTACTACCTGGATTAATACAAGTGTTCATGTTGACTACTTGCAGATCGGTCGCATCGGTAAGTCGTCGCCACCCCAAACGTCAAAACATCCTAAATTATACACATCCCCTCTTTCGCAACAGGTACCTTCTTTATGGCACTTGGCATATCAGAATTATGTATGTCTGAATAAACATTTGAAAAATTTTATAACATCCGTCATAAAATTGCTACAATGTGTTGACACATTTAACGACAATAAACTATCGGATTGTTGCGAAAACATGCTTTATGTTATCCGCAGTACATTCACAGTACCGGATTAAATCAAAATTCTTGCAGCAAAATGAGTGTTCGAAATAATGATTTGGGTATGAACATACTCCTCCAACGCTCAATTGTCCTTCTTATTGTTCACAAAAATTTAAAATGAAAATCTAAATCATAATATCCACATAACTTTTGCGCCAAAATATCTGAACGCAATTATGTCAACCTATACATCACGTTTTATGCGACCCGCAATACCCGAGACTTATAAGAGTAGTATCCACTTAAATGAAAGAGAAATTCTCATAATATTTACCTTTTAATATGCCAAGCACGTTATGCTTTTTCATATTCAACACGCATATCATATCTTTGATTCATTTTTGGCATACCAGAAAAACTGGCGATTGCCTGGTTAGCCATTTTTGAATGCATAATCAAATCGTATAATTATGTGTAATTTCAAGTTTTGAATGTAATACAATTAAAAATTGTTTCAGGAATATTTAGAAAGACGTTCTAAATATAGATAACCTTGAATAGTAATTAGGTAGACCTTCACTTAATCTCCATACTGTTTTTAATAAAATTCATGTGGTCTTAAAACTTTTCCTAGGAAAAATCACACAAAATTTGGTGGCAGCGAAACACATAGATATTAATTAATTCATATTATTATTTGGATACAATATGTGATATTCAACATGAATTAGAATAGAAGGAACGCGGTTCGTGATAATTTTTCATGAGTTGGTCACGAATTGTCTGACTTTTTTATTATAATTGAAATATCAACTGCTGTCCAAGACCCAATCTGTATAAGAACTGACTGTTCCAAAGTAAACAATAATTTTGAACTGTTAGAAAATATAAAAATTCATCCTCATACTTAAAAATAAATACACATACTCGTAGGTAATCAATAATTTCAATAGTCTTTTAAAAAAACTTTTTCGTCTAGTTTATATTTGGAAGAAATTGAATATCTTATCTTCATACAATTTAAAAGTTAGTAATTTATACAACAAGAGCGTAAACTTGAGCATTATGACGACAATAAAATCGCTGCCGAATTTCATAATGCGTGTTTACACTCGTATTGCATCCAAGTTTTTTCTGCGTCTATAAATAGTAACTTACGAAATATTTCCGAAACGCAGAACAGCACAAGTTGACATTTGGACTTCACAGATGTACTCAGAGTGTGGTGAGTCTTAAATTTTTTCGTAATTTTATCCTTCGATACCATTGACTACCATATTTTGACACCAACTGCAAAAAGTACAAAACACAAGTTAAGATTTTGGCAGTGCGTAACATTTTGTAGTACCATTAATATGGATTCCTAGACCTATTGATGGTGATTGTTATAAATCATGAAATTTTTCTGCATTTGGAATATTCCATACTTAAAAAAAGTTATTTATTCAAGTAATTGAAATGGCAAACCAAGAAATATTAATGGAAGCGAAACTATGCAACCATTTCTGTGTAGTACATTGAATCAATACAAGTATATTCATCCACATTATTTTTTGTGTGAATTTACAGTTAGAAGTTCAGTGAGATTGAATAAGTACGAAATATTTAATAAAATATTGGTTTATTTGAATATTTTTCAATGGTTTCCACTAATTCTATAGAAAATTGAGTTATTGCATGTTTTATTGTTGCACATTAACATCAGCATCATTCACGTTATAAATTTTGTTTCATTCGAAAGTAAAAATTTTCCAATTCACTAAGTAATAATATTCGATGAAATATAAAGAGTACGGTTCTGCCGTTACATAATTCAGAATTAACATTTATTGGCACCTGAAGATTTGAAAGTATGGTAAGATAAAAAGTTGAGTATTGGATAATGGTTACACTATACTTAATTCTTACGTTATGATTTATATTTTTATTATTTTCTTACATTCACGTTAACCATTTTCATTCAATGTGATTCATTTTTTCATGATTTTGCTCAATACAAATGATTTATATCTATATAAATTTTTATGAAATGTTACTGAATGTTCATCATAAATTTTACACCAACTGTTCTTAGATAATAGATTTCAAACGAAAAGATTCTACAATCTCAAATTCTGTTCTTATTTCACAATTGCATATTAATACAGGGATAATGCTATAGTTATTGAGGATAAGAAAATCACGTATGCTATGAAAACAAAATTAGCACCATAATTTCATTCAACCATTTGAAAGTTTATTAAATTTTGATTTATCAATTTTTAAGGTATCTTTGTCAGTCAGAATTTCCGAATCATGATTTGAAAACAAGAGAGTGTAGCTCTTTCTTTGGCTACAATTTACGGCTGGTATAAGAGAGCAAATGTGCTAAGCATCCATAAGGAGTAGAACGACTTTTCACAGCTGTTATCGAATAAAACATTGCTGCTGCAAATCAAAATTGAATCCTCAACCAAAAAAAAATCATTCAGTTACTTACACTTGAAAAAAAATTGTGCCACATCAGCTGTCTGATTGTCAAGATGCCATAAAGTGGTGAACACTAATTCTTTCAAAGGTGAGACAGATGACGAAACTTATGTACCTACCCCTTTTTTGATGTATCTACTCGCCAAGAGAGTCGTGTATGGTTTCGTGAAAAGGGGAAACTTCAACAATAATAGAAGCAGCAAGCCATGAAAAAGTTATGTAGAGAATATTCTACAGAACTAGATTTGAAAAAAAAATTACGGAGTAGAAAGTTTCCGTCTGAAAATAAGATTGATGATGCAATTCATTATTATTCTTGAAATATTCTGAAGAAGGAGTTGTGAGAAGCTTTCAATGAGTGAAAAAAAATATGGTGGAGCGTATTATTGTCCAAGGGGATGACTTCGAACATATTCAAATAAAATAATGATAAATGCGGACCATGATCCTTATTTCCAATAATAAGTCATTAATTGTTACATCTTGCCCTCGCCGGTATAGTATTTGAAAAATCAAATGTTGTCATACGTGAAATGTTCGATACAACTCCAGATTCCTGGATGCTCATATTACTTTCTATTGGAGAGAGGCTTAAGGGTAGATAAAAGATGCATGTTGTCGGAGAAAAATTGAGAACAGTTATTCAAAGAATGTTTGAATGAAAAATCATTATCCATCATCAGCAATTAAGATGCAGTATTCATGCAACAATTTTGATGCTATTGGCATAATTTCGAGAAACAGTATAACATTATGGAAACCAATTTATAGTTTAGTTTCTTCATTTAAAAATTTGTGGAAATATTCGTAGAAGAATAATTACTATCATAACAAAATGATGATACTCATATACTCGATTGAATTTTTTTATATTAATTCTAAAATAAAATAAAATAATTCTACACATATTAATGATGAAATAATTCTGGATAATTATTAGAGGAAAACTGAACTGTGTATGTGCACAATATTTCAAAGAATACTAGAATATAGTACTTACTTTAGAAGTGTACCTACTGAATATATTTAAGATTTGCGTGATGTATTAAAAAAGGCAGATGCATGACATAACTGCTTGTTGTTACATGGAGGTACATTCTGACGTTTGAAGGACATTCTATTGAGATATGTTCTTAGTTGATAAATTGGTCTTTTCATTAGGAGATTAATATCCAGTTTTCTTACAGTCAATGATGTTAATTCCTACGTTTCAGTGGAATTATATTATTTAAATACATTCAAGCAACATTCAAAATAAACTATTTTGAAGAACGGCAGATACTTTTAAGTTTCTCCCAACGCTATTAAATGTAAAAAAAAAAAATGGGAAAAATTGTAATGTATCAATCCAAAAACCATAAAAAATTTAATATAGATTGAAAATGACGTTTAAAATTGTAGATCAAGGATCATAACATAATTTAACAATTGTAACACAATTTGGCATTACAAGAATATTTTATTTATAAACAATATTTTTTTTATTTTGTGATGATGCGAGCCGTATTGATATTTGAATATTCGTAGCGATAAAGTGCAGATTTTAATAGAATCTTTATGAATTTTATATATATTTTATCATTCATCTAAATTTAATCAAATGGCTGGACGTTTTCTTTCCAGAATCATTAATATCATCATTTTACAAGTTTCACGAATTTTATCCTGAATTTTTTCGATTTGCAAAAGTCTCCTATTCTAAATAATGCTAAGATCAATGCAAAACGTAACTATTGCTTTTTTTCCATTCGAAAAACTGAAATTAAAAAGTTATAGAATGTTGAGAATTGGTTCACCATTCACTAAAATCCTTGAATATTCAAGTATTCTCATGAGGCACTTAATTGAACTAGGATTCTATTCGTACAGACTCGAATACTATTCCTTATTTTCAACAATACCTAATTTTACTATTATTTGAAAGACTATATTATCAATCTTTTAAAGCTGTAGCACTAGCTGAATCAATTAATATTCAGATTCGATGAAACGAAAAGATTATTTTCAATAAAATATTCATTTTCTCATAAATTGATTGAATTCGAGATACACTTCAGTTGAATAGTTTTAACCATGTGAAACCTGTGCAATTAATTAATGAGATCTAATATGAACATATAGTATTATGAGCAGCTTTTGCATTTTTTTTTTTATTAAATAAAATTTCTATATTTTATATATGTAATTCAAAATGCATTTCCAATTATGTATTTTTATTCCTAGTATATTGGTATTCATATCATTTTCACAAATAGTCTAAGAATTCAATAAAACCCTTCCACCAAATTAAATTGAGCCATTAGTAGGCCTTAGCAGTGACAGGCAATAAAAGCTCATATGCAAATATCAAACAGTATCGCAATACACTTAATTAAAAATATATGAAATTGTGTTCAAGATAATAGTTAAATATAAAAGCGGAACATAGAAAATGTTCAAAGAATATTAAGTACTTTCGAAAAATATTGAGAAATATATGTGACCTCACCAAAGAAGAGGAAGGATGAAGGACCAAAAAACAATCATGGGTTATACTGCTATACAGTCTTAACCAAAGCTCAATTATGATTGCTTCTGTAAAATCTAATCAGGCTGAGATGGTGTGATCACATAAAGAGAATGAATAAATATTTGTACTGAATTATATCCTCTATGGAGAAATCGCCACAAAAACTAAGAGCACCGTAGATTGACGACTGGTAACTGCACCCTACGGCTGAAGAGATATCAATCAATCTACCGAGTGCACTGTAAGTGTGTGGCATACCCGTAGCGGGTAAAATGCGAGATTGATATTCATTTTTTATTTCATCAAAAATATTGAACAGGAGATAGGAGGTGAAGGTTGACCAAAAAGCTGATAAATGGAACAAATATCCAATGTTTTAACACTAAGAACTGGCCTAAAGATGGACAGAATAGACAAGAATGAAAAAGAATTGTGGAGGGTGCTAAACTTCTTTTGAGCGTAATGGAGAATAAAAATAACAAAAAGAAGGTCTAAATATGGAACATCCAGATGAAATCTACAGAATATACCATAAAATTCATTCAACTTTATAATATATCACCCTTCTAGAGAAAATTGATTAGTCTTGTAAATAAAAATACTCTTTTAGTGTATAAATGGTTATTATTATTATTGATATTCTACATTTTCCATTACACTTTCTAAGTGAAGTACTGATACTTACAAATAACTTAACTGGGTCATCTAGAAGAGTGAAAAGAATTGGGTTTTAAAGAAATTGTACATATGTAATTATGAGAACACAAATCCTCATTGTCCACATAATGATCAAAAATCAGGGAAAAAACCAGAGACCATTAGGTCTTGAGTGTTCATAACTATCGGCTGTTGCATTGCAAAATTTGTTTTTGAATATTTTTCTGACTAAGAATAATGTTTCACTTTTTTTCCTGATTTTTAATCATTATTTAGACAATGAGGACTTGTGTTCTCATAATTACATATGCACAATGTCTTCAAAACCAAATTCTTTCACTCCTGAAGATGACCCAGGTGGGGTCGAAATTGTAGAGAAGAAGAGAAATGAATTAAAGTTTTGACTGAACTCCTGTATTATTTTTATTTTCATATAACTTAACAATAACCAATGGCTTCATATTCTTTAGTGTGCAAATTATCAAATTCATCTTCAACCATTGGAGTATTCTATGATAGGGATTAAGGAACATATACCATGATCTTGACTTTAATACATTATTTCTAATATTTAAAAGACAATACAGTAAAATTCCCTAAACAGATAATCGGAAGATTGTGATTAGTTCCTAGAATTTCCATTGTATCGTGTATTGAATTATTCACCAATATCAATGAATTAAAATGGTTCAATATATACAATACATCGTATTTCATCATGTCATGACATTTGTAGCTGAAGAAATTTGATTTTAATTTTCGTTAATTATTATTGATTTTAATATGTTATATTTGAATAATCAATTTTTTAAACATCTAAAACGTCAGGACTTGGGTAAGTAAATATTTAGTTCATAACTGGAATTTGATCTGGACAAGTTATTCAATATACAAAATTGCAGTTTACATAGGAAATGATTCCAACATTGTTGAATACAGACTGGCAAAAAATAATTTGAAATAATAATTAATTGATCACTTGAATTACAGGACTCCATTCGAAAATCCCTACTACAATTATAATTGAATAATATATGAAAGAAATGCCATTAGCCATTATGAGTGAATAATAAATTTGTAATGATTATAAGAATTGTATCATATTGTAATAGAAGACAAAGGACGTTTATTATGACTAGCATGAACTCTACCGGAAAATGAGCTGATCAAAATGTAATTATGATTAAGGACATCACAGAATTGTCTCCAAACTGGGTCCTAGTCCTATAATTTTGTCTAGTGATCTAGTATTAGTTTTTCACGCGGTCGATACATATGAGCTTTTGATCCAACTGATTATAAAAAAAAATATGATCTCTTCATCTTGTAAATAAGGTGATTTTGCTATAGATGATTCGCGAAGAATTATCTAATCTTTTATTCCTGATGAACGTGAGATGCTTTTTGAAATCAATATTCATATTTCCAGAAGCACTCCAGGAAGAAATGCCCTTCTTTTTTATAGTGATCTACAAATTATTATTGTCTTCAATATGGTCATACCGTGAAGAAAGTTTCTTAATTTTCTGTAGGCAGTTGTAGAAGAAATGAATTACCAAAACAAATATGACTTTTCATATGTACATAAGTAATATCACTGATGATGACTAATGTCTGAGATACCAGATCCCCATGGTTGCTGCATCAACAAAATCTTATTGTTTGTGTGCACTTCGTTGTCAATACATTCATTCTTTCAGTAGCTATCGTTATAATAAGTTTAATCTTCAATTTCCATATCCAGCTTTTGAAAACTTAGTGTTATATTTGTTGTAGGTAACTATTCTTCGCCATGTACTCGGACACTCAGGAGTCACACGGTTTACTGACGCTTCACTACGGGAAACACCACGCCACCATCATCGACGAGGTAAAGACGTGCTTTGATAGTGAGAACTACGCCGACATGACATTTGTTTGCGATGACAAGACGACTCTAAGTGCACATCGATTGATAATGGCGTCAGCGAGTCCTCTGGTTCGACGTATCTTGGTGGATGCGGCACACGCCAACGGTCCTGCTGTCATTCACATCCCCGGAGTCAAAAGCACGCACATGAGGCATCTGTTGGATTTCTTGTACCATGGACAGGCTTGCATCAAGGTAAGTCGTATACAAAACAAATATCATTCCAAAAGTGCGTTCTTATTTCGGCTGTCCTTCTTTATAGTCGAATGAGCTGGACAGCATCCAAGAACTTTTCGAACTTCTTCAAATCAAGTCCGATCTCTGGAACTCAAAAAATAACTCTGAGGGCGAGAGCTCGAAAAAATCTTGCGACGTTAGTTCAAAAGACTCAACATCATCTGATGGTAAAGAGGACTCTAGACCTGCAGATAAGGAATTCTTAGTGAATCTAGAAAATCTAATGGTGAAAAAGGAAAGAAGCTCTGCTGATGATGACGACAGAGAAGAAGGAGAAATTCAAGATGCAGATGAAGAAGTTGATTGTGGGAGATTATCTAGTAGAAGAAGGAGCTCTTCTAATCCAGTGAATTTATCCTTGAACACTAAAGGAAGTGACCAAAGTGACGGAAGTAAAGACAATGTCAGCGAGGAACCAGACACAGAGGTAAGGGAGTAATTCATTTATATAGCAAACTGGTCTTTTCGAAATTGATCTATTCGCAAAATTCAGATATCGCACTATCAGGCCGTGATCTTTCCAATATTATCATTACATCTTTAAAATAGGTGTATGAATACACTACAGACCATGAAAATTATGTACACCTAATTCAACATAATAATATCCACAATACTCTCATCTTGTAACAATTGTCTTAATATTTCTGTAGGCCGAACAGAAAAAGCGATCCATTACCCAGGGTGATAGTGATGAGCTTTTCATTCGGCAATCCACAGTGAAAATCACTCCCAGAGTTCACGAGCTGTCACAGTTTCATCATCATAGGGTGAAGCGAAAGCCTGGCGTTTACATAGAACCTGTGGATTTAGACACACGACCTTTGAAACATCAAGAAGACTTTCCACAAATGAAACCATCCAACGCTGATCCAGACCTCATGTCTCTGGTGCAGAGTCCAGAAAACTATGTTGTCACACCTCATAGAAAAAGAAGGCCAGGTTAGAAAATCAATCATCTCACTTATATCTTCCGATTTTATTTTTTCATTGTTCGTTTTATCAGGCTTCCACAATTCACCAGCGCAGAACCCGCCCTTTGTACCATTTTCCCCGTCTTACATCGACGAGATCTCATCTCACGCTAGGTACCGCAAATCTGTGAACAGCCCAGGTCCAAGGCATCCAATGTTAGCAGCACATCATCCAATGTCTGTATCTGCTCCGCCTTATCTAGCGGATCGCTCGCATACGCCACCACCAGGTCATCACCCCGATACATCTCAACCACCTCCTGATGAAGTTGTCGTGAAGTATAGACCTCCTAGTGCGGATCAATCTCTTGCTTCTCCATCACCGTCGGCTTCTCCTCTGCCTTACACGCATTTTGCGGAGCACCCATGGGGAGCATGGTCACTTTGTCAAACTCAAGTAACTCCTGTACCTAGTGATGATCAGGGACAGTTTCCAAGCACTGCCAACACTGAAGAAAATTCTGAGGCATCTCATTCTCAGAGTATCTCAAAACCCGCCGCGACGGCCAACCCATCAAGTGGAACTACCGGAGCGGTTCGAGAGTATAGATGCGAATATTGTGGTAAACAGTTCGGTATGTCGTGGAACCTAAAGACCCATTTGAGAGTTCACACTGGGGAAAAGCCTTTCGCGTGTCGGTTGTGTGTAGCAATGTTTAAACAAAAAGCGCATCTATTGAAGCATTTATGCTCGGTACATCGGAACGTCATCTCTTCAAACGATGGCACAGGAGGAAAGTTTAACTGTTGCTTTTGTGCCTTGTCGTTTGAATCCCTCCCGGAGTTGATTCGACATTTGTCAGGACCACATAATAACCTGCTTCTTAGTAAAAATTTACATGAGTGCAAGTGATGAGGTTTTGTGATAGTGCCTTCCTGAATCTCACGGACGTTGTAAAACGTGATTACGCATAGATAAATTTCCCTCAGGGATCTACACATTCACTCACTTGACTGAATCCGTAGAAAAAATCACTATTAGTGCCTTAATTACGGATTCGCCAAGTTTTGTAAAATACTGTAAATGATGATAAGATTAAGGGTTGTTGAACCCTTCTAAATGGGACCAAACAAATAACCATGAGTTCGTATGCCTTCCACCGACTACAATTAAGGAACGAGAACTATTTGTATGCTGTTAGATAAAACGTAGGTAGCTTAGATTGTACATAATTCATCCATTGAGTAGTAGATTTGATTGTTTAAGAATCTCTTAAGATTAAACAATAACCTGTTGTGTTCATTTAAAGAAGTTAATCCAGCCAGGGATGATCAAAATATTTTTGATGACAATTTAATATTCTTACACATTGACACCTGGTTATGCTTTATTCCATCTCTGGCGCTTATCAGCAAAGGTGTGCGCAAAGTTCAATATTACAATAATGTACTTGAAGGCAATCACAAAATAATTAAACGGCATCTAGCTAGAGAAATAACATTCCTATAATGGTTTATAATAAACTTATTTGCCTTTGACGATTTTGCGAAAAATGAGAACTCTAGATATGGTGGGAAAATATATGTTTTCGTATTACTAATTTAATGTCTGGCATTATATATGATCCAGTGAATTCACCTCCTTGATGATTTCATTATCCATGACAATAAAATTAGTACTGTCGTTTGTTAGATTCAGTTCTATATTTATGTTTGAAGTAAATATATGTATCTCTTATAATACCGAACATATAGTATTAATCTTGAACAAATTTCTCAATTCTAAACTGCCAAATGAAATATTATCTTTTCCCTCTAAAATAGCGTCAATATTAGCTATTACCTTAGCACACCTTTGAAAACATTTACGATAATAATATCGTTTATCAACCAAATAACTTACCGGATTCAAAATAATTATTTTACAGCTATTCATTGTTCTCATGTTTTGATTCATGCTTTATAGATTTAGTAGCTGAAAACGTAACGTAGAAAGTTGGATTATGTAATTTGACTCGATCTACCACTTGTTTTAGTTTATTTGGTTGGTATTTTGGTTGATCTACGGATCTATTACTAGGTGAACTAACTCCAGATATACAGTTATTTGTGTATTATATTTTCATACACACCAAAGATCTAAATTTAAGAAGTGCCCCAGTACTACCTACAATTTTAAACTTTTCGTACGTACATTTCCAAGACGTATCAACTAAAATGTCAATACCAGTAGGACGTGACTTCAAATTTGTTTGACAAGATATTTTATGATAAACAGTGTTGGACAACAGTGAGAGTCTTTGAAAATCAAAATTAAAATAGTTATCATAGGTACATAGGAATATGACTTTATTAAATAACACAAATGCTGATGGTGCGCAAATTGGTGGAAGATGATGTTGTTCTAAATGAAAGTAAGAAACAATTGAATAGAATGATTGTATAAAACGAAGCACTTGTACCCGCATTGATGTATGATATTAAATGTTGGGCGTGGCTGCTGAAGTATAAATGGAGAGTTGTTGGCGTTCAAGAAGCGATCGAATACGGAATGAATTGGTGTATGGAGTGAGCATAAGATAATTACGTTGGTTAAGGCATGTTAAACGAATTTCGAATGAAAGATTTTCGAAAATGATTCATGTTGAAGAAATTCAAGTGGGCGACCTGTAAGAAGATGGATGGAAGAATGATTGTTGATTGCATGTTAAATAGGGTTTATTCCAACCTTATTTTGAGGAGAAGGCGTGATTTACATGTATATACAAGGCTGATATTGTGTTTCTCTTGATTCCATCAAACTTCGTGGAGCACAATGTCTTGTGCTTTTTTATTGAAAATTATAATTCCATACTTCCATTCTTATCTTTTAAGAATTCGATCAATTTGGGCTCCAGAAATCTGCAAAACATTTGAAATGGTTGAGTAGGTGGACTAAAACATATTAAATATATATTCCTAGACAACTTTTAATACTTAGTTATAGCCTACATAATGACAAAATTAGTTATACAGGATCAAAATTTAGAGCATTCAGACAACGTAAGCAAAATTTTACCCGATCCCAAAATATACATGTGCTTTTGACCAACACTGTTTTGAAGAAACATGCATTTATAAAACAAAATTCATATGATTTTCCGAACAAATATCTAATACTCTTCCATACCTACATCAAGAATACTTATATATTTCAAAACGAGGTCTGTCCCTATCATTTTTGAACTCCTCATCCAACAATAAACGATTCTGTCTTCATACTGCAAAATAAACGAAAAATTGAAAAATAATTGACTAGACTTCTTATTACTCGAAAGACAAATTTCATTTTAGATACCTAATAGACTCGCTTGAATTTAGTAGAACATAACCCAAACTCTAGATTTAAGATAGATATAACCCGTCAAATGACATATGAGGACCAAACCAAGTTTCTTGTTTCTCAGTGTTGGTTATTTATGAAATTTGTTTCATATTTAGTAAACCTAGAGAGTTCACGTAATTTTCAGTATTTCCTAATTAGGTTTAAGTAGGTATTCAAAAGTGTTCGCTCAAAATAATTCCGACGTTCCAACACTGCCAGTATGTACCCTATTTCTTCATACCGCTTTTTTTTATCAACTTTTTATTATACAACAACGAAATTTTGATTAGTACTCTGAAAATTCAGCTAAAATTCATATTTTTATAATTTTATAAGTTAATTTTAAGACGACAACCTAGTTCTGTCCACAAGTTTTAAATTATAGATTTAAGGGGCAAACTCTTGCTTTGCTGTGTAGTTAGATTGGTGTTTGTTTTCTTACAAACATTTTGCAAGCCTTGGTTACCGTATTTTCTCAAAAAAAAAAATGTGTCACAATGACTATAATAAGTGTTAAGTATTTTTTCTGTTGAATGTTGGTAAGAAAGCAAAGTTGCAATGGTAAAAAGTAATTTATTTGTTGATACAAAAGCGTGGTACAAATGTACAATGAGTTAGTTAATGATTTGTCTTTAGTTGTAAATGTTTGTAAATATGCACTCTGTACATATATTTAAAATAAAAAAATTAAAATTGTTCTTATTATCATTCATTCAAATGATGTAGAATACTTATTTCGGTGCTGAACAATGTAAGAACAGAGAATGATATATGAAGAATAGACATTTTCTGTTTCAGATAAAAGCAGTTATTATCAAAAAAGTATGACTCTCGCAGTTTGTTATGTATTATTCTTATTATTATTACAATTGTGGTACCTCTTTTTTTGACCGGTGCTATTCATTGTTTTGTATTATGGTCTATTTCATCTCCCACACTGCTTTTTGCTACATGCACCATGTTGATTCATGTAATCAACAAATTTTCCATGACAACAAAAAATTTTATACCCCAATATTTGACTCAGTTAATCGGATCCATTTTTATATTTTCTATTAGAAGCTAGTCCAGCATTCATTTTTATCAAGACCCACTTCTTGGCTAGACCAGGCCAGTACCAAGATCTGCGGATCTAATTCAGGGCATCATGGAAAGTTTCTGTTTTAAAGTTTAAAAAATCGGTTCAGTATTCTACAGTCTTTATTCTCTCATTTTACGTATTATTTTGGATCTGAAAATTTCCTGCTAAACAAATTTTGATAAAAATCTATTCATTTTGTTACTTCACTAGTTATTTTGGGTCTTGAAGTGGGGCGATAAATTGGGCCAATCATCTCAATACCTGTTTTGTCCCTAAAAAATGTGTGCCCAATTCCTGCTTGAAATAATGTCCTACAACAAAACACTCATTGAAATATTAATAAGAAAAATAAATTATTTAGTCACTTTCTCAGAATAATTTGGGGCTTAAAAGTGAAATGATATATTGGCCCAACAGCCCAGATTCTTTTTTATTATGCAAAATGTTTTGGATGCGATTCCTGCTTTGTTCAATTTCACAAAAAGAAAAATGTTCTATTCATTTTGTAATTATTTCTAGTCGACAAGTGAAACGATGCATTGGTCCAATAGGTCAAATACTTGTTTGAAACTCAATTAGTACTAGGTTTGATTCCTGCTTGAAATAGTTTCTCACAAAAGCAATTACATCAAATATCAATAAAAATCTATTCATTTTGTTATTTCACCAATTATTTCAGGTCTAAAAGTGAGGTGGTAAGTTCTAAAATTCATTTTATACCCAAAAGATTCTGGGCTCGATTTCTGCTTCGTATAGCTATTCTCCACAAAATATACACAATAAATACCGATAAGAATCAATTCATTTTGTTATTTTTCGGAATTATTTGGAATCTCAAATTAAAGCGATAAGTTTGTCCAACATTCTACATAATTTAAATTCATCTAAATTATTGATAAAAATCTATTTACTTTGTAATTTCCAGGTTTTATTTTGTGTATTTCGTGTAGTAATATATTGGTCAAACAGTCCAGATATTTGTTTTATACTCAAATAGTACTGGATGTATACTATTTGGATCAATTTGACACAAAAACAAATTCATTGAAACATACATATAAATTTTTAGTTAAAATTTATTTATTCTATTATTTTTCGGTATTATTAGGCCTAAAAGTGAAGTAAAATATTGGTTCAACTGTTTAAATACTTATTTAAGATCCAAAAAGTTTTTGTGTTTGATTCCTGATTGACTTATTGGCCCACAAATAAAGACAAATGAAATAGCGGTAAAAATGTATTTGTTTCGTTATTTTCTTCGATTATTTTGAGTCTAAAAGTCTGGGGGATGTATTGATATAACTATATTATTATTTGTTTTATATTCAACAACGTTCTAGGTTCGTTTCTTACTTGAAATAATGTCCCACAAAAACAAACTCTTCGAAATAGGTACTGATAAAAATCTATCCATTTTGCTATATAATCGATATGTTTTTGGGTCTGAAAATGAAGTGGTATATTGGTCTAACTGTCTAGATCCCTGTTTGATACCCAAAATTCTTTGAAAATATCGACAAGAAATTATTTATCTTGTTATTTTACATATTATTTTGATTCTAAATTGATGCTATATATTGGTTCAACAACCTGAATATTTTTTCATGCCTCAATTGAATTGTGCTTCATTCATTATTGGAATAATTCTCTCATAAACGCATACACATCAAATATCAATGAAAAAAATATTCATGTTCTGAATTAACCAACTATTTTGGATCTAAATTGAAGCGATGGTTGATTAAACGGTCTTAATAATTGTTTTAATTCCATTTCTGCTTGAAAAATCACTCACAACAAAATATACATCCAATATTGATAAAAAATATTGCGATTCTCTAGATTTCAAAATAAATCAATCTAACACAAAAAGCTCATCTGGATTATTCTCAGAAAACACTAACATTCACACGAACAATTCAAAAAAATTACAGCAAGTAATAAAAATACACCTTTGAAATAGAAAATATTCGACTAGATAGTCTTGAATAATGTTTGATAGTTTGGTCGTCTCTGCACTATTTACGCGAAAATACTTGAAATTGGGTAATCAGATTACTTTAATGAGATCTTGAACTGCCAGAGAACCAGGCCAAACAACAAATGAACAAAGTAGAACTTTTAATTGTACGAAAAGCAGTAAACTGGTAGCTCAAGATATCAGTCAACAGATTTTTTAATTTATATTTCAATGACCTGTTAACAATAGATCTGAATAAGGCAGATAAACAAGAAAATTTTAACTGGGCTACAAATATTCGAACTATTTTGGACAAATTCCTCATGGATTTAGGAAAGACAGAATTTCTCAGAGCTCAAATCAAGATCTAAAATATCCTAACATCCTGCATATTAGCCAATCAATGTACAGTAGGTACCCATTAATCCTACATACATTTTCAGAAATCTCTTTGAAACATTTGAAACTCGAAATCCTCAAATTCACAAGGCAATTACGAACGGCAAGATATTTCAATTTTAAGATTTCATGTGATGCAGTGGTCTACAAATTCGACGGTGACGAAACCTATTCATATTCCCCCTGCAAGGAGATAGGCTACAACCGGCTACAACACTTATTAGTTTTTCCCGATTTTCAGCCGATAAGGAAGGAGAACATCTCAAAATATTTGACAGATATTGCAACTGATGAATATAATAAAGCCTTATTATCACAACCTATAATCCCAAAATTATATGATATTCATAACTATTTAATAATTAATTTAAATTGAAAGTATGGAAAAAAAAGCTTGAAACAGCAACTTATATTGTTTATATTCAAGAAATTCAAGTGTCAGCCAACCACTTGTATGAGATTCATTCTAGACAAATACATATATTATAATTATTGTTGTTATTGATTGTCCTATTTTTTTATTTAAGGGTCAGGTTGTATTCATGCAAATTAATTTGAACAGCTTTGATATCAATCAATCATTTTGTGACGAGGAGATCGTCCTTTCATTTCACAGCAGGTGAGATGCATTCAGAAAGTGATAATTTTCACCTATAATGCCACACCAGGAATAAGGAAGTTGCAACAGGGCACTATCGCAAGTTTATAAGGCCACTCTTGGCCATTGGCACAAGACAAGCATCAAGCACCATTGGTGCTAATGTAATGCTTATCCCGACAAAGAAATTACTTTTAACTGCAAGAATTCATGAAATAACGGTCCTTCATCGTCGATTACAACTCCGAACAACTATAAACTAATGTTTTCCACTAAAATTCCCATTCGATCACGTATTCTATACGTGACAAGAAAAATTCTACGCCTAATTACACGAAATGAACAATGTTCTTATTAGGAACTTATTCCAGACTGTAACTGCTTTGAATTTCAAAATATCAAATATTTTTAATCATTAAATGGGCAGAAAGCTATAAAACTTGACATAGATTTATGTATTATGATAGAATGAAAAATACGGTCATCCTGCTGGCTTCGTAATTAATTAATCCATAATACCAAAATAAAAATTCCAAGAAAATCTATTACATGATTCATTTACAGATCTAAAGATATTTATCAGATGTAGGATTTTAATTGCTCCTATTTTTGGGCTAATATATTTGGAATACGATTCATAACCGTATTAAGGAGTATAGGAGTACTCTCAATAAGGATTTTTGAGCCTAATGCCTAAATTCATGAAATAGCACAATTTAAAAAATAAATAGAGTTGATCAAATTTATCATGTACAAATTTTCAGAAATTTGTAGAATATTGATTTCACATCACGAATACTGAAACTCTCTTCGTGATCTGTACATAATCCCGTTTCTCGGTAAGAAAGAATGAAAAAAAGTCTCAACATTAATCGCTGACATTATCTTAGTTGAAACAAATGGAGAGCCTCAACTTGAAATTAATTTAGGACACAATGAAATGATCAGATTGTCCACGACTAAATCAATTCATAAATCATGTCAAGAGAGAGTCAATGATAAAAAAATTGAGATTAGTTCTTATTCTTGTGAAAACTTTAGGAAAAAACTGGATTAGGAAGTAATTTAGGATAAATAGGTACAAGATCGGACGATGGTACCTGTGTAAAACCAGATGCGGGATTCTACTGATGGCTTTTTCCAGATGTTATCATATGCTAATGTAAATGCGGAGTGAAACGAATATTGATTGCAAATAACTGCTAACTTGAACGCTGAACGCGGGTCATTGAGTGTTAAGGGACTTTTACAATGTACTGTCTTACAGGATCGGACTCACTATTAATATTAATCAGCAAGACTGCAGAGGATACAGGACTGAAATATCTAAACAAATGTTGTAAAACCTAAAGTATTTACTAATTCCTGATAAGATGAATACTGAACCACATAAAAAACTAATCGATTAGTGCTAATGCCTCACGTACGGTTCAAAACCTACAGCCCTGATAATTCTAATGTTGATAGCCTGTTGTTAATTTTATTTCTAGATTTCCATCTATCAATGAGCAACTCAACTCATTTATATATTTAATAGCCTCATATATCTTCTCTGAAATGCTAGTAAGTCCACTCCTGAATACAGAGTCCCGTTTTTCCGCATCTATATAAACTCTCATCTCAATTCAACAGCACTACAACTATGGGTGTCTCAGTGGTTGCACTTTTGTTGCTCCCAAGCCTAGTTTTGGGTCAAATACCTAGTTTGGGCTTCTGCCCAGACTACATCCCAATGACTAACTTTGATATCAACCGTTTTTTGGGGAAATGGCACGAAGCAGAAAGATACTTCACAGTTAGTGAAGTGGCGTCGAGGTGCGTCACGACGGAGTACTCCAAAGGTCCAAGTGGAAGAATTTATGTCAGCAACGAGATTGTGAACAGACTGTAAGTATATTTTATTATTCATAATATTCTATCATTCATTGATATCAATTTGACTTTTGTATATTAAAGTGCATGAGTCCTAAAAATGTTAGGGCGTCTATTCTTTGGGCCAATAGTTTCAAATATACAAGAATTATTCTTTAATGAATAATTATGTATTTTAATTATTATAATTTGTCACGAATAATCAGTATATTTTGAAAACTGACTTTTTGGGACAAATCTGGTCAAAATTGTATGATCCACTCCAATATTTTTCAGAACGGGAATAAAGAGAGTTATAGATGGTACATTAGACATGACTGGAGTAACAGGAGAAGGCAAAATGTCTATCAAATACAATTCTTTTCCACCGTACGACACATCGTATATCGTTTTGGATACTGATTATGATAATGTTGCTGTTATTTGGTCTTGCAACGGTATAGGCCCAGTACATACACGTAAGTAACTTTGGTTGCATAAGTATTGTTTTAGAAACACTGGATGTTTTTGGAAACAAGTAATTCTTTTAGAAATTGTTCTATTCAATGGAATAAATTAAACATTATTCGATTTTAAATTCGACAGATTTTATTTTCGATTAAAATTTAGACTTTTATCACCACTTTTTGATAGCCTTTTATAAAGAATTTGGAAACGGCTGCCTTAGAACAGTAGAATTGTGAAATTTCAAAATACTCTAAGGCAGAAATTCTTATATGCTTTGCATATGACGATCTAGTAGTAGCAAAGAAAATAACTGTGATTGTAAAAAAATGAAATCTATCGGATTGGAGGCTACAAACTCGCACCCCAATTTTTGAATATAGCATTATTTTACGTCAAAATAAATTCTATTCCATCCACTCTATTAAATGTATTGAATTATCCTCTCCAGAAAACGCTTGGGTAATGACCAGAGAGCGCCACCCTCCAGTCTCCGTGATGCAGCGTGCTTACGGAGTTTTGGATAAGTACAAAATCAGCCGCACATTTTTCCTGAAAACCGATCAGAAAGACTGCATGAAAGGGGGGATTTACGAACAGTTAGCAGCAACCACAACATCCACTGCCGCACCCGAACCTGAACCGGATCGAGAAGATGAAGCTAAACGAACGAAAAGAGACACACAAAATAGCAAGAAAGACAAAGATAAAACAAAAGGCTATAAGAAGAGGACTGGACTGCAGACGCAAAAGGAAGCACAGAATCATTAAAGATTCCTTAGAAATGCCAGATTGCTTCTAGACGCATAATTTATTTTCCTAATGAAAATGTTTTGTATCGCAGGCTGTAACTCGGATTCTGCTTTTTATCAATGTATTTATTTCGTACTGATTTTTTAAATAAATATATGATATAATTATAAATTATCGAAATTGATTGTCAATTCTATAAACATTGAAGATACATTGGTGATGATAAAACATGACTATGACTAAACTTTTATTTGTTTATAAATCGTGAGCATGCTTCAAAATTGCATCAAAATAATGCCATTCATCAAATATTGTCCCTGAATTAAAATAACAAAGAAAAAGATATTATACATTACTGGGTGAACTCAATAGCTGTTGCACCAATATATGTTGACAAAATAACTTGATATATCAGAAACTCAAAATGATATGGTATTGGGGAGATTTCAAATGTTTGAAATAATTTTTGGTCGAGCAATCTTAACTATCTTATCATATTTTATATTGACAACATTATGATATTCATATTTCTATGTGAGGGCAATTACCTGATGAACAATATCAAAGTGTTTAAAAATGAATGTTCGAAGAAAATTATTTTGTGTACGTCTTCAGAAGTTGACTAGAAAATGTGTAAAATAATAATATATTCTAGTGCTTTACTTCTAATACCTTTAATAAAAAGTACTCTTCTGGGTTTGAATATAGAAAAAGGATGCTGTCCATTGATACGACCGGCTCCAAATCTGAATCCATTAGCGGTAATTATTTTATTCCTCCAGAAATAATAAATATTGAGACTTCTATTGAAAAACGGAGACTTGCGCCAATATTCAAAGCTAAGCATTCGTTTATATGGACAGCGAATGTTTCCAACCAATCGACATTCGGTGTTCATAAAAACGAGCGAGTCGCCGACGAGCGTTTCGCTTGTGGTGAATACCCAGCATTATTCTTTTCGGGTCGAGCTGGATGTCAATCAAATCACTTAGAAACTTGACTGGTCCAATATGACAAAAATAAACATTCTCTGAATTCCGGGATATCTAAAGAAGATTGTATGGATTATATTTAAAATTTATTTTTTAGCTTGAAGGCGTATGGACAGTATCCCAAAGATCAACCAATTTGATTGCAGGACATATAGATTGCCAAAATTTTGTTTTCCTGCGGAATAACTTCAACAATTTTCAAGTTTTTACTATTTTAAGCAATGCTAAGTAAGTAAAAATCATTTATTTTTGGGGGAAAATAGCAATAAGAATGTTTTTCTAGGACAGAGGTAGCTAAGGCTTTTCAAGCACATAGTATATCGACAGTTCCAGGCATTTTAGCACTTTCTCAGAATTACCGTAAGTAGAAAAAATAATTCCAGTTCGTATCCATGATATCGGTTAGCTTTGAAATTCAATATTCATGTCCTTAACAGTAACAGATTAACAAGTATGTAAACTCCTATCACAGGAGATTTCTCTGCTATTCAATTTAATGTCAAACAGTTTATATATGTGTCTACAGCCTGTAGACATCTTCTATCAATGAGAAAATATATATATTGCTTGATTAAGATAGATGTTGAAAAAAAAAAATGTTTTTGTTTGGATTCAGTCATAAAAGTTTATTTTATTTTCTATCGGTCAAACCACTCTACCAGTTTCGGCTCCACTTGATACAACTCCTGAGGAGGGCTCAAGTGGAGCCGAAACTGGTAGAGTAGTTTGACTGATAGAAAAATAAAATGAACTTTTATGACAGAATCCAAAGAAAAACATTTTTCTTTCCAACGTCTTCTATCAATGCCACTTTTTAAAGTGATGATGAATAGGTATGGATATTATGGATAATAATGGATATTATTTAACTTTTTTGAATCACCCTGAACACATCTGATAGTATAGTTACATGGGCAGTACTACCAAGGATTGTACGCCAGACTTGTTCCAATATTTACTGTTACTGAATTATTAAATAGATGCTTCTCAATTGTTTTACAGTCAAGACCAACATAATTTTGAAAGGTGTTTTGACCGTCGTAGCTACAGATAATGCCAGTTTTGCAGTCGTGGTCCAGTGTGAAGAAAAACTGGGATTCCGAGCTAGTACGTATTATTTTTTATTATATTTTACTTTAACAAACATATTTTCTTATTGCAGTGATAGTTTATGTATTGATAAAAGGCGTGGTTGCGCCTCCAAATCTAGACGCGTGTGTTGCACAAGCCCTTTTGTACAATAATTTGACTTTGATTCCATCCCTGAAGTTCAAAAATCTCGAAAGAAAATGTCAAATAAGCTATAAGATTTAATACAGACAATTACTAATGATTCAAATTCGATTTTGAAACCATGTAATCCAATTCTACTATTTATTATTTATTATGTAAATATAGATAAATAAATGATCAATTGATATTAAAACTGATTGAATATTGAACTTTGATTATACTCATGGAATATTTTTATTTTTATGAAAAAAATCATGATATTCCAAATTTTTGAGTGGATTTTTCAATTTCAAATACATAAACATCAAGATAGTTAATGATATCAGTTTCTGGGTAGACTAAGCATACACAACTCCTATCTTCCAAAAATATAGAATAAATAAAACATTTGTTTTGATATAACAATATATTTTATCTGACAATATACTAATTTATATGATTCATCTTGTGAATAAATGAAATGAATATCATTCACACCTTTTACACTATAAAGGAGTGGCAGACACTTATTCGATATTTATTATGAATTTACTCTACAAGACAAAATCTCAATTACAGAGTAATTGTAAACAACAAAAATACAGAATCAACTTACTGGTAATCTGTACATACAGATAAATAAAATTGAAGTGTCTGTCTGTGATTTCAGATTAAATGCAAAAATTTGAGTGAGAACTGCTATTTACACGTTGCCCAAACATAAATGTCGTTTTTAGAATTTTTGTTGTCTGTCTTTCAGGGATTAAAAGGGAATTTTAACTTAAATTTTCGTGTATGTTCCGTTAAGATATCTTGCAGAGCTCAAAAGATATGAATATAAATATCTATGCATTTGAATAGTGTCTGTCTGTGATTTCGAAATACCAAATGGTTATTCACAGGACACCAAAACTTAAACATGTATTTTTCAAATTTTTGTGTGTCTGTCCGAAGCGGCTGAATCAATTGAGTTGAAACTTTCTACTGTTGTTGTTGGTATTTGCATAAAAATTACTGACAGTATTATCAACGTATAATAATTGGCACTCTAGTCTTATTCGTTTATTCGATCATATAGTTCATTCGATTGAGTTGAAACTATATACATTTGTTGATGGTACTTGCTTAAATATTTCTGCCAGTAATATTATCGTACAATAAGTGGCGTGCGAGTCGTATCGGATAGCTGTTTGTTCGCGCATCGTTCATCCGATTATGTTAAAACTTTGAATAGTTGGCGCTTGCAAGAAAGTTACTGGCATAGTATCATTAAAATACTACTCACGCTGCAGTGTGAATATTTCTCGTGATTAATATCTTAATGCGTAGTTTAGAAAATGCATAGTTCATTTATTATATTTTCTATGAGAAAGTCAATTTGATCGGTTGACCATAGAATAAAAGAGCAAGAAATATCTATATGACAGGACTACCGGTTGCCCCAGGGTTGCAATAGATTTGATTACCTTTTTCATTGATTTCAAAAAGTTACTGCGAGAGAAACCTACGTTTTTTATAGGTGCTGGAATCAATTATTATATTTTCAAGAGAAAGCACAGGATTATTGCAAGCGGTATCTGCAGTTAGCCATTATTTTTCAGAAATCGTCAATTTTCAGATATAATGAGAGAGAAATGGAAAAATTGGCAAATCGTGGTTTTTCAGCAAAAAATCATATCTTTTTTAAAACGATATCTCGAAGAATACTTGTCGGACTGCGGTTTTAAGGTTATTTTCGTAATCTCCACTTTCGAAACTATAAATTTTGAGACCAAAAACATAAGATTTGCGAAAAAAATTTTAGATTTTTCAAACTTGTCATCATTTTTCAAGAGTCACCAATTTTCAGTTTCTCCCCTATAAAATTTGTACTTGAAGTTTAACCGTCTTGAAATTGAGAATATTTATAGCCAAATGTACGGTCGACTGACTATAGTAATTTTCAATGGCGTGTCTATCATATTTTCAGAAATTAAAAAAAAATAATTAAAAAAAATTTGAATCATAGTTTCTTAGCAAAAAATCCTATTTTTTTTGGAACGTCGATATCTCGAACAATACTCATCGGGCAGCGATTGTAAAGTTTTTTCGTGATCAACGGGTATCCCTTGCCATCAGTTTTCACAAGTCACCAATTTTCCGTTTCTCCCCTATAAAGTTTGTATCGATAGATAAATTGGAATAATAAAGTAAAATACAAAAAATGAAAAGCCAACCTCATAATTAGTCTTGAGAGTGCAATAATAGAGGACCAATTTTGTTCTCAATAAATGGATTTGAAAATTTAAAATGATATTGAAGTGCACATTGGTATAGATTGATTGATATTTCTAAAGCCGTGGAGTACGGTTACTAGTTGTCAAGCCACAGGGACTTCATGTGAAAAGTATGTCATAGAGTATATTATAACTCAGTGAAAATCTCACTGACTTTTTGGGATCCGATCCCGTGACCTTCGGTTTACAAAGACAGCATATTTGCACTGAGCTACAAATACTATAATTAATTTTTTTTTATCAGATAATTGAGATTAAGTATCCACCTGGACCTATTTTAAATTCGTTTTGTCCATTTTAAGGTCTTAAAAATTTGGATTCATTATGATGAAGTTGATGCATCACTGATTCATTTATCTATTATGAACTATTTTTTTTAATGTGAAAGTTTTAAATCGTTTTAAATATAAATTCACGTGAACCTGCTATAAAAAGTTTGAATTATTCATTTCCATTTGAATATTTCTAATAGTATTATATTGATGAATATGAAATGTGTATTGTCACGGTCGACTTTATTTAGCATTTTTCGTAACAATTGGAATAAAAGAAACAATGATAAAACCATTTCATGATGTATTGAATCTGAATTTGAACTTATATTGATATATTATGTCAAGGGAAATTAGTATTTCTCTATATATGATCTGACTGCACGAACAGTTTATAGTTAGTTCGATTTCCACTGCCAGTCGATTAACATATAATTTGAAGGTTGAATTCATATTTCATACAAAATGATAAATCACTTGTCAAATAAATACTTCAAAAATTATCTTTCCCCGAATTAAATGGATTAACACCAAAATTTATTTAACAACTGCGCGTGTTCTCGATAAAATTCCACTCCAAACTTTTTTCTAGAAGATATATTAGCAAGGTCAGGTATATAAACAACATCTTTTTGTGATGTTATTTAATAGACATTCAGCTACAATAGCGCGTTAATTGTTAAATTGCTCCTAAGTTTGAAAGTACCTAATAATGTTTCGCAAAGAGTTATTTGTATTCGCAGTGGTTTTAGCTTCAGCTTATTCGCAAGTTATCGGCGTCGGTGAATGTCCTAAAGTCGATATTGTTAAGGATTTCGATGCATCAAAGGTAAGGATACATTTTCTATCAATAAATATCAGAATATTCGCATCAGTTGAGCTTCAATACATGAATTAATGAAATAAAAATATTGGGTTATCCTTCTCGAATAGGGCATGTTTACTGCAATTTCTGTTTGTAGTCTTTGGTTGGAAACCAGAATCACCAATATTCTTATAAAATATTTGTTCTAAATGTAATTACAAACTAGGTATAATTAATTTTACTTCTGGCGTCCAAACATATTTCATATCAAAATAAAGAATGTAATGTTTTGATTCCTTGTATCAAAATTCCATATCTACATAAAATTAGTAAATATATACTATTGATTGAATCAAATTGAAAACGTTTAGATACATAAAAAAGTTGTAGAACATCTATTCACTTGTGGCTATATATTTGGCATTCATTCAATTATTTGGGGTATACTTATAGTATTCAAACATTAGAAAGTATGTTCTTTAATTAATGTTTTATAATTTTAGTACGTGGGAAAATGGTATGAAATCGAACGTTATCCCCTAATTTGGGAGTTTTTGGGTAAATGTGTTACTGCTCAATACTGGGCCATTGATGAAGATACAATTGGAGTATATAATGTACAAATTAATTCTTTGTAAGTTTATTTTCGTTCCTATATATTTTAATTACAATAATTAATTTTAATACTTGATTTAATGTTTAATTTTACTGAAAATACAAGAAATGGTACTCTAAGTATGACAATAAGATGAGTAAATGTGCAATTACCATGCAACAAAGAATCACATTCAATTACGCTTTATAGCAATTATAATTGATATGCAAATACTAATTACTATCAAACGCACTATTGTCATGTTTACTATGACTCACTTCTGTTTATTGATCATCATACCTGTTATACAACCTGTTGAAAAAAATACAATTATCCTTATCACCTTGATTGCTCAAGGAAATAATTTTTGATTCATATATTTTAGGCTGGGTACGACACAATCCATCAATGGCAGTGCAACTTATGATGGACCTCATAGTGAGGCTAAGCTTACCGTAACTTTCCCTGGAATTTTGGGTAAATGAGTTTGTGGTTTTAGTGTATTACAAAATAAAATCGTGGATACAAGGGTACACTGTCAAAAACTGGTTTTTTTGAGAGTAGCGGGAGTGGGCTGGGTCGAATGAAAAATTTAAAAAAATGAAATCAAGTTTATATCAAGCTCTAGAAGACGGACTGTTTAGTTTTTTCTATCACTTGTAACAAAAAAATTTTCTATATGACAAAAAATACTATTCATATTCCATATGAATACAATAAAATAATCATAACACAGATTAAAATATTTCAATACAACAATATGAAAACAGAACATCAATTACTTCATTTATAGAACATAAGAAAGAATAGAGCTCAACAAAAAACTAAACTAAAAAGAAAACTTCGAGGTTCACATTCACACAAAGTCATTGCATAACAACTTGTGATTAAATGAAAATAGATCACACTAAATAACACATTGTTATACTTATAAGAATACATAATAACAATACTCTATTTATTTAAAGAAAAAAGTGTAATAAAAACTCGATTGGTATGTGGATTAGAATTATTAAGATAAAGAGAGAGCCATTATGGTTCATTTTTTGGGTTTACTGGTAATTAATCCTTTGGTGCAATTGGTCATTTTAATTTTTACCTGATTTTAAGTGTTAGGACAGATGCCTAATGTGATTAGATATTCATACCGGTTCTGGTGCAACTGGCAATATCAAATTATTTCCTGCAATCCACATACATATTTTAGAACAGGGGTGGGGAACCTCCGGCCCGCGGGCTGCAGCATGCAGCCTAAAATATATGATCTGGCCCACGAGCAGTGTTGCCAGCTCGTGGGAATTTTCCCATTTTCGGGAATTTCAAGCCACATCATCAATATCAGCTATTATCACACGACTATTATTATTTGTGTGGCCCGCGAATGATGTTATAAATTTCCAAATGGCCCTTGGCAGAAAATAGGTTCCCCATCCCTGTTTTAGAACCTTGAAATATTTTGTTCCAGAGTCTATATTTACATACCAATTGTAGATACTTCGATACAGCTAAATATGAGAAATTTATAATTCCTCTTTTCCCGATAGAATTTTTTAACCATTTTTGTTTTAGGTACGACCATGCGTGGATCATACTGGGTCTTAGGAACAGATTATGAAAATTATTCCGTTGTATACTCTTGTTCCAATATAGGAAAAGTTACATTAGGTACGTTATTTTTATATTCAAATCATGAAGTTGGAATAAAGTTATTGGATATTCTTGAACCTAAATTTTCAAGAACTCTTTTGATGAATAGAAAAGGATATGACTGTATCACTTTTCTTATCTTATCATGAGCTCACGTATATTTCGACATCCTAGTATATCTCAAGAATAATTGTTTCATTAATATACCCGACTAGAATTCGTTCTTGATAAGGACCTTATCAGGAAAGAATAAGGTCTTTCTTAGAAAGGCGAACCTGATGATTTCCATATCAAGATAGAAGCAGGATCATAATATGCAATAAAAAGTTAATTTTGATAAGGTTCTTCTGAGGATAATCATATGAAGAAGTGATATGTTTTTTATCAATCATCCTATTTAAAATTAGCTGCGGTTCCTCTCAAGATAACCTTTTGTAAAAGTTTTATTGTAATCTGATCATCTTGTCCAGGACAAGCTGGGGCTTTTCTCATAATGATTTTGTGGAAAAGTCCTTCATTTGGTTATTCTCATCAATTCAAATTAATAATTTGTTTTTCATAATGTGGTTCTATTCAGAACCAACTAAGGTTCCAGGATAATCTTACGAAAAATGTATGTCTTTTACTTGATTATCCTGTCCAATACCAATTACAGCAGAAATTATTCGTTTTTTTGAGGGTGAATGTTATTTTATATTTTCAGCATCAGCCTGGATATTAGCAAGAGAGCCTAAGCCATCATCTGACATCATAGACAAAGCATACGCTATTCTTGATGACAATAAAGTAAATCGTTCTCATTTCTCACGAACTGACCAAGAAAATTGCTCTGAGTAGAGTATTTTCAATCAAGAATTGCAGAATGTAAATATGAAATACAAAACTGTTTTTAAGAAATACATTGATATTTTTGAGAAAAAGGGTTTCCTCTAATTTTTTATTTATTATTTTTATTAACTTCAGCATCGAATTTTCTGTATCACTAATCGACTTGTAACAGTTTTCAGCAGTAAGTGGTTCGTGTATATTTTTTTGCAGTTATTTGCAGAATGTACATGCTGAAGCTATGAACATTAAAGGCGTAAATGTCAACATAACGGTAAGTCGACCTTATGGTTCATCAAGATAACTTATGAACTGAATTTGATATCCATAACATGAGATAAAATTTGTAATAAATATTCTTAATCACAATGTGTGAGTTACATGTATAAACTGCAGGGTTGACATTTAATTATATAAATTTCAAAGACTATACTGCAAAATGTTTCGGTGCGTACATATTATATTGATCATTTTTTCCTTAACAAAAAGTGAAGCTGTTACAATTAATGGATCTTGTCCAGATTTTGCATCAAAACTTCCATGCAACTGGCTGGCTGTAAGTAGATTTTCTTGAACTCTAAATATTGCTTTATTAATGCTTCAGTTTACCAAGCTTTTTCTTTGAAATATGAATTTCAAACTGAAATACTGTATTTAGATGCAAGGAACTTGGTACGAAGTGCAAAGAAGTTCACAAAAAAGTGCGTTGCAATCTGGAACATTTTGTGAATCTCTTAATATAACCAATGTGGATCGAGACATTGAAATCCATCGTAAATTTAAAAATGAGTAAGAAATGTACGCATTCAAATTTCCAAAAAAAAAAGAGTTTTCTTGATTTTACAGGCATAATGAAATAAAAAATTATCATCATTCATTTGAAATGACTTCTGAACCATATATGCAAATAAAATTTCAACCAGGTAGTGCAAATGAAATATAAAAACTGAAATTCTTAGAGTAATAAGACTATTTTTTAGGAAAAACAAAAGAACTAACCCTAATGGCTTCTAATTACTTGGATAATGCGGTATTCTATCTTTGTGAGCCCCACAATCAATCAGAATCAAATTTAAAGAGCAATAGTAAGTCTACTCCAACACAAGATGGTATAGTGATGTTGGCTGAAAGACATGAAATTTGAACCAAATTCAAAAAACTTTTTTATGAACTTGTGGATTCTCATCTATACTGTTTTGTTTTAGTATATTTCTGGGTATACTGCCGCAACAAAACTTTGACGGAAGAATGTAAATATCATACAAATCTTACATTCAAAGTTCGTAAAGCTCAAGATTTTTTACCTTATTTACAAAACACTGATCAATCATGTGAATAGAATCAATATTTGGTCTGTTTCTACTGACATCTACAGAAATGCTACTAAACTACTTCCCGGAGTACAAACCAGCTTATAGGAACCGTACTCAACATTTCTTATTATTCACCAATAGATGGATCTCAATCAAACTTCGAATAACTTCACAAAGAAAACTCTCACGCCGAAATTTTTACCATACAATTTATCACATCTGTAAATAATGGCTTATCTACAATGTATCAAATGGGCCATAACTAAAAGTCAACATATTGTTGAGGGGTTACCAGTAATATTTTCCCATAAATGCACCCCGGTGATTCTTTCAAAAGCACTTATATTTTAGTTATAGTGGGTCCTCTATTATTTGTTCTTGTGTAATCAAATTTAAGCTTCAATAATTTTTGGGGTGCACAAAATCATTTATCATTGATACAATAAACAATTGTCAAAAAAAAATTGTTTATTTATTGTTTCACCTATCTAACATACAGTTATTTCAATATGTATTTTTATAAGTCTTACAAAATACATAGTTCATTTTCACACATCACTTGATATGAGAATAAATTACGCTGGTATTCAGTGCCTAGGTGATAAGAAAATAGATTAGAAACATATATTCATATCATATATGTGCGGGCATTAGGAGAAGCAATTATAGATACTGTATTATCTATGTTCCAGGAAATATGCTATCAACGATAAAGACCTATTCACAAATTGAATTAGTGTTAAGGTTTGCTTTACGTTTCAGATTGTTATATTAATTTCAGAAATAACTACGAGGACTCTGCACAAAAGAATTTGATTCATAGGGTGTATTCTCCTCTCCTATACTAGTTCATTGCAGTCAAAATATAATCACCCAAGTAAATCTGCAACCAAAAATTTTCTCAAGTTACATTTTTATAAAATGCATCTTGTTTGTTGATTTAGAGATTGCATGCTTTTGTACCTACACCAAATTCAGATTTCTGCCAAAATGTTAAACATTATGGCATGATAAGCCGTTTTGCTATTAATATCAACAATTATTCTCAGTAAAATTGGAACTAATTTTTTCACTATCTCCCAAGATAATTTTGATGCATTGAATTTTAATGATTGAATTGAAATTATATACTTAATTTCTCGATAATTTTAATGGGAGCTGGTAAGAGATTTCTAAGAAAAATTCTTAGTCACGCTGTTTTCAAAATTTATTAAGTAACTGGCTTCGATCACTGGGTGATCATATTCAGACTATCGGTGACACTACAAAAAAAAAGTGGACAAATTCCAACATACTCACAAGTAGGTTTAAACAAAAATTATTCACAAATTCGAGAATGATAAAATAGAAACTTACATATAAATATAATTATAGGACCTTTGGAAAAAAGTACTGCGCGTCACGTAGTCCGCTAGTGTCATTAAAACTCAAATTAACTGGAAAAGCGGTAATATAATCGTGAAAAATAAAATGTTATGAAAAAAAATATATCTCAATCTGTTCAATAAAAAATCCTAACTGTCACTGAAATGGACTGAAAAAAATTTCAAATACCTTTATAAGAACATGTTTGTAGATCGTGAATTAAATTAAAACATTTAAAAGTGGGGTGATTTTTCAACGAATTCTTAATATCCAAGCTCTAAGTTTTCAAGGAAATCAAGGATTTTGCCATTATTTTTTACCGTTCTTTAACCACTGATACATTTATTTTGGTTCATAATGACACTAGCAGGCTACTTGACACCGTTTTTTTTTTTGTGAAAATCCTGTAATTCTATTTTGTGAGTTTTTTTACAATTACTTATAAGTATGTTAAAATTTGTTCTCTCTTCTTTTCTTTGTTAGCTCACCGGTAGTCTGAAGATGATCACCCAGTGATCAAAACTGGTTATTAAATCAATTCTGAGAACAGTGCAATTTAGAATTTTCTGGTTTTTTTCTTAGAAAACTCTTACCAGTTTCTTTCGTTGTCACATTTGGGTTATTCCACTTTCCCCATTATAATTTTAATGATTGAATAAATATTATATACATGGTGGAAATTTGGAATGAACATTATAAAAGTATTGATTCTGAATTACTATTATGTACATATTTTTTATTTTTACTAAAAAAAATAGTTGTTAATAAATTATAAAAATTATTTGTTTTTTAATTTTACTGAAAAGAAATGGTTGCTGTCAAAAAGCAAAACGATATGCCATAAAACATAGAATTGGAATTAATTTTGAGATGATAATAATGAGCCTCAATGTTTCATTCATGATCTTCACCAAATGATAAAATTGTATATGATAAATTATCATAAAATATATTCTGTGGCATACTCTTAACAAAAATAAGGAGTACCTTTAGCTTGACGGCTGCTAACTGCACCCTACTGCTGAGGAAATATCAATCAATCTATCAAGTGCACTATAAGTGTCTGCCACATCCGTATCGGGTAGAAGACGTGCTCGATATTCACTTTATATAGATCATACATCGTATATACATAAGGTGTCCGTTATTTACCAAGTTAATTTCTCTTCTAACAGAGCACGTCAATTTTCAGTTTATACCTTAAAAAAAATCTAACTAATAGACTAGGGCCTCATAGCAGAAAAACTGGCGCAATTTGTTCCTGTCTGCCAATTTGAGTATTAGTAATTATTTGTTTTCCCAGTTGATTGAGGCCATTTTCAAGTTTTCCACGTGAATACTACATATAATAATTTTATTTGGAAATTGTAAGAAAATTAGCAGTCTTTGAACAATTTCTTATTGTCTGTCACCTATATTGAATGAAAATTTAGAGAAATAAACTCGACGGAAGATTATCGGCAGATATATTTCGCGAATACCAAGCCTCGCACGTTGCGAGCCAAAATGCAAAAAAATTTGGCTCAAAGAACAATTGATTTCTGTCTGCCAACGCATCATAGAGATATTTTTATTACAAAAGTTGGGAACAAAATAAGGCAGACATTTTTTGCCTATACTAGTGTGTGGGCGCTTCATCAAAGTTGTATAAATTATTTGTTTGTTTTAGTTTCCGTCTGCCATTGACACTTTGATAGTTTTATCACTAAAGATTTGCAAAGTAAAAGATGGCAGATAAATTGAAATCATGTAAATCGTCAATGGCAGACGGAAACTGATTGTTCCATGAGACAAAAAAAAATGATGCAATTATAAAGAAACGCCCACACACTGGTATTGGCAAAAAATGTCTGCCATTTTTTTGTTCTCAACTTTTGCAATTAAAATAACTCTTTGATGCGTTGGCAGACAGGAATCAATTGTTCTTTGAGCCTAATTTATTTCGTATTTTGACGCGCAATATGCGAAGCCTGCTATTGTCGGCCGATAATCTTTCGTCTTATTTATTTCTCTTAATTTTTGTTTAATATAGTTGGCAGAGGGTAGGAAATTGTTCAAAGACTGCTTATAGTTTCCAAATAAAGTTTTTATATGAAGTATCCACGTGGAAAACTTGGAAATGGCCTCAATCAAATAAAAAATCAAAAAGTTACTAATACTCGAATTGGTAGACGGGAACAAATCGTGCCAGTTTCTTTGATACGGGCCCCTAGTCTATAAGAAAATTCTCAATATTATTATTACACTTTGCGGAAAATACATACATTTCCCATTTGAATACTTGAATGTATAGAAATATTCATTAAATATTTTCATAGGGAAATTAATGCTTCACAAAAAATCTCAACCATCATTTTACTATAAAATTATTTGTTCAAAAGTTATTCATGGTCAAAGTTGAGTTCATGGTCAATATTCCTGCTTGTGCACCAATTTTGAACTATTATACTGAAAAAACAATTAATATCTAACGAATCACCTAATTATAGCTTAGTAACATACACACTGTTTTTTTGAAAACAAAGCTTAGTACATTGTGTCTGAATATGTTTTCTATCAGATACACTTATCAACAGTTATAATAGAAACCAATAAATGACGATTCGACTTTATGATTTCTTCTTTCTTTGCTCTGGGACCTCAACTGCTAGTTAAATAACATCATTTTCTTCTCATCATCTCTACACAACAAGTTACTCTTGAACCTCCGCATCATAATAAAATTAATTTCTCAGAAAATAACCTCTTATCAAAACAAAAATCACTTTGAAAGGACTCTTTGTCAAACCTCGATCTTTTAGAAATTCACTACATTTAATGAAACTCAAATGTATCTCGAATGTTGAGTATTTAGAAGCTGAGAAAAGGTGCAAGACGCAGGGGGAAAAAGTAAACGAGATAAGTGCTGTCTTGACTCAGCAAAAGTGAAGCTGACTCCAACTGAAGACTCCAAGTCGTTTGTTGTGGTTGAAGCATTGACCGCTGACAAGTGATGGATCATCTGTATTAGCATACGTATGGGTGCTATGTTTACATGGAGAACCTAATGCGAATTCAAAACAGAATATACTGCTCCTAAGTAATACACGCTGATCAAAACAGGCCAAGCTACTCAAAAAATATAGCTATATCTATTATCTACTAAAGCAGCTAAGCTCATTTAGGTATAGCTACGCCACTAGTTCCTTCTAAGTCTAAGCTGACTCCTATGGTCTGCTGTAGGTCAATATTGAAGTAATTAGGGTGTAAACATAATCGATTATAATATTTTTATTGTATATAACATTGCATGTAGGCACATTTTGGGATTTAGAATAAATGTAAAAATAAATTGTATATTTTTGAGAATACGATTTGCACACAAAAGGATCTGTACCAATAAAAAAACAGGTGAACTTTAGGTATTTGTGTATGCTACTTTTTAATGTGTTGGTTCGTTGCTGAAGTAGGATGTAAACGCGCTTAGTAAAAAAGACATTTATGAAATCCGTCATATTCCGTTGTAAAGACAACGTTGAATTAAGCAATTCAAAGAAGCATTTGCTTTTGAATGCTGGCAGAAAATATTGAATAATTTCCAATAATAAATTGCTTCATTATGAATCCACTGAACAAACTGGAAAATGAAGAAAAAAATCGTTTAATAACTGACAATAAAGATTTGATTTATTACGAGAACTATTCATCATTATATTCAATAACATGCTTGAAGTGAAGAATCTTTGCTATTTAATAAGTTCTACGAAACATATTCAGTAATATATCAGGTAATAATTATATTCAGCTATAGTGTCTAATAAATATTCAGAGGCTCCAAGAATCACCATTGATTCTATAATAAGAAAGCTGCTTCTGGATTCCAACTACTAGAAAAGTACCTCAAAAAATATCTGTATAGCAATTTTACATTGAGAATATGAGGACAAATATGAGAAAAAATAAATGACAAGTATAAATTAGTCAAATACAAAAAACCTAATTATGGTTATCTATCGAGCAGTCCTGGTATTCATTTTTCTTTTGAACTCAAAATTTGAGATAATGCACAAGTACGTGAAATTTTAAGTGGGTTGTTGCATAAGTGCTTACAGTTCTACAAAAAGAGAAATGGAATTAATGATCTTGAGAAAAAAGATGGAAAAAGCACCAAGTACCTTGTAGAGTGGAAAAGAGAGCATTATACAAAATATAAATATTGTGGTTATTGAAGTCGGTATATTTTATGAAAAACCATCCAAAGGTAAAAAAGTACAGCGATCTTTTTCGAATAAAATTGCATGATCCACAATATTGGTTATTACTATTTTTACAATAAAATTTACCATTCAAGAGATATTTTTTCAAACTTCGACCTCACATAAAATGTTTAGCACAATTGAATTTGATTTGAGTTTTTGATATTTTATTTGTGATGATGTCTCGAAGTGCTGTACCGATTTTCAGTTCTGTGAGTTTTTCTGTTTTTGAGTCTCTATTTTAACTAGATCATGAATAAATCTATAACGGACAGTAATTTTACAATCAATGGGGTCTTTCAAAAAAAAGAACTCCCATTTATTTCCTATTATTATGACAGATACCGTAATTATCTTTACACAGAAAAAAATTTGATAACGTGACACTTTTCATTCATAATTCTGATAAAAACAGCTCGCGGTATCCAAAATGACGTCACAGCTGCTATAATTGTGTATAATTACACCAAGCGAATATAAACAATCTTTTATAAATGTTATATATATATTTTTGTACCTTAATTTATTTTAAAATACATTTGGACGTCAAAGTAGGATGTACAAAAGAAATATTCCATTCTACCTGATAAAATGGAGCTAAAATTATTCAAAACATGTAATATTCGTGCTTGGACGGGCTATAGATATATTTGAAAAACCGTGCGCACAAAACACGCGCATAACGCGATCAAATGTAGGCAACTCTGATTGGCATTTAGGTAACTGGCAATAATTGATACGTCATCACAAAATTTGATGTAATTTCAAAAAAAAATTTTTTTAGAAACTAAATAGTTTTGGTGAGTTAGACAAACTTTATAGTTATTATTTTCAATCCAACTTTCAGAAAAATAAAAATAAACAGTTAAAGACCCCATTGTTGATCTTGTGATATCTATTAAAGAAATGGATATAAATTTGGATAAAAATGTCAAATGGTGACTTATAGTCTTAGAATAGTGTACTTTATTGGATATTTTTAATTAAGCTTTAATAAATTCAAAATTTTGGATTGAAATAGAAAAGAAATTATATATTTCTGATGAGAAATTTCTGGCAGGCTATGAAAAAACTCTTTCAAATACAGGAAGAGAGCAAAAATTACAACTACTCTTTTTTATCTGTTTCTACTCCACTTTTCTACATGAAGCCATCTCTTCACCTAATCGGGCGGTATATTTCACGAGCTTACCATGTTTGTTTTTCACATAATTTATGAAATAAGCAGTTACTGGTACACAACCTCAAGCCTAGCTCACGATTCTGTGGTCCAGCGAAGATGCCGAGACAGGGGGCTTCATTTAATTACATGTTAACGTTCGTTTCTAAATTGCTTGGTAACTTGCCAACTGCCATGAAGTGGTCACTACATTACAGGGCTGGCCTAATCTGGGAGGTCATTTCCAAATGTTTGTTTTTCTACCAAGTCCAGACTGACTCGACACAGAATAAAATGCATGAGCAGGATTAAGAAATATACAGCTATTCACATACGTAAATAAAAGTTACATTTCAAAATTTAAAATTTATTCTCCCAACTCGGCCACTTTCTCTGATGCAAAAAGACAACGATCATATCCAAGTACCTCTACACAGGACACAGTTTTTCATCTTCAGTTCACCCGCACATATATTTTTCAAGAAATTTTCATCTTACATTCGTTTTATATGCTCATTCCCACTCTTTTCAATGCATTCTTTTGAATTTCTATTACACACCAATTTATTCTGGTATATCTACAAACACTATGTAAAAAATTCAACTGCAGTCATTCTCAGTTTATGCTTCTGTAGCATTTAGTACCGTACATCAATGCAGGTACAAGTATTATGTATCTTACTATCCATAAATACTCTTCTTTCGATCCACTTGTCATTTCTCCTATTCTTCGACATTACACTATCGAGACACACATTTGTTCCTATCTACCATTATTCGCCAAAACATTGCAATCAGTCACCATTTCACCTTTCTCAAAGATCAAAACTTAACATTATTTGTGCCTGGAGAATTCAAATATCACAATCTTTTCTCAAACACTGACCTCTGGTCTTAATGCAGACATAAAAGTTTTCTTGAGTACTTGAAGTTTCAAGTCGATAATCTAAAAGATTGACGAAAATATATACAATTTTAGAGTCCTTGAATAACTATCCTACTGGGATCAAGGAGTATCAAACAAAAAAGCCCCAAGATATCCCGAAAAAAAAAAACAGATAACTTTCAATTCATTTGATGAGGTTAATATTTTTATGCGACTCTGGACGCGTTAAATACAAAGTGAAAATAGTTATCCATCATGTGGAGGAGGTATGTAGAGGAGAGAGAGTGTGTGCGTCACGCATGCATATGTGTTTAAGGCAGCGCAAAGTCACGCTTGCCCTTGTAACATTTTCGTGCATCGTTTGTATGCGCAGATATCACAAATATATTTTAGTGTTTATAATAAATTTATTATAAGAAATATTCACTTGAGCCGTAAGTACCGACACACAAAATATTTTTCAAAATCCAGGAGTTGGAAGTCAAATATCTAGCTGGAGGAACGAATAATCATTGGATCGATTTTACCCTTTTTTGAAAGACTTCAAAACTTTTGAATATTTTTTAGAGAAAATATCAAGTACGTCCCTGTATCGCGAGTTCCGATTGTAATTTCGATAAGTTTATTGTGTATGCATGCTTAAGGCTTAGTCCACAATACAGAGTAAGTCCACGATGGGTCGTTCCAACATTCAGATCCAAGAACAACGTAGAAGATAGAACCTCCTTCTTCTTAACCATTGCTTATCGCTTATTATACCCCAAAACCCCCTCCCTTTATCATCAAGAAATTAAAAAACGTAAAAAGTGAGTCCTTTAAATTGATTCCGTTATTTACTTAGGTCCATTTTAACGAAGCTATGATTACAGGACTCAGTAAACAAACAATTTAAACTGAAGCAAAAAGAAAAGCGAGGTTGAATCTTCCATATGCTCAGAGAATATTTTGATGATGTTATAGTCTCATAATAATTACTTGAATCCTCCAAAAAATAATTAAAGTTTGATTGAACAAATTATGGAAACAAAATTTTAGTTTCATTCTTGGAAAGGCATAAAATAGGAACAATTTGAGACATTCTAGATCCTAATTATTTCTACAAAACTAGCATCACCATGCACAGAATATCGTTAACTGGTTAACTACCCAATTGAAAAGACTTCAAAATACGATCCTAAATTGGATAAAACCGATTTAATTAAACGATTTAATGACAAAAGCAGAACAAAAAATTGGGAACTCGATCCCGTGTCACCAACACATTCTTTTAGGCTGAAAAAACACTGATCAATCTGATAGAGGAACAAAATTTTGTACACCTCGAACGTTTTTCCGTTTCGATGACCAATCAACCTGTCAAGCGGACATCTGTTTACGGTGAAGTGCTTATCTCTTTACAGTACAAAGCACGTAGTATCGCTGGTTAGGGGAAACAGTTGACCATCCATTTTTTATTATCAAAAAGGAACAAACCAGAAACATCAACTAATAGAAGCTAGTGTACTCTTGAATAAACCGTATACAACTCGTGTACATGCTTCCTCATCTCACTTCATTCAGTCATTTTTATCCGAATACGCGATAGCAAAAGGCAGAATTATGATTTCGCGAGTATCAATGCATGTGAGATTATTTATATCCTCGTAGCATCCAAACGACTGAATAGATTTTAATAAGAGAGGTGACATTAAATCAATCCTGATACTCAGAGCGACATAGACTATATGAAGTGTCAATATATATGATATCAAAAAAAAAAATCTCGTTACTACGGAATTAGTAGATAAAAAATTTAAAATTAAGACTTCGTATTTGGTCTATTGATTCCTGAAGTTTCGTGAAGGAGTTTGGATGCGCCTATTTATCCAAAAAATCATAAAATTGATGCTCCAAATATGCCCTTAATAATTGATATTCTCAGACTTCCTAAGCTCAGAATTATTTCTTCATTTACTGGATAAATAGCAGAATCATATTGTACCCATCATAAAACAAATGATGACTCAGAAAATCAACTAAATTCGTACATAATGTCTGAAGAAATATAAATGCAAGATAGGTTGTCGTAATTTTAATGTGAAATGAATATGAAATCAATGTGAAGTATCAAATACTTCCCCGAGAAACACGCAATTATAAATTGTCTACGGAATAGCCAAAACTAATTCATATATGCAAATAGATATGTTTTATTGGGTGGAGCTAAAAATAATAAGAAAAATCTGCTGTGGCCATACAGTACTTCTCCGACCATAAATTTCATTGCCAGTTTCATCGCTGTTTCAGAAATTTAGAAAGTCGCTTCAATTAATTGCATATTTCAAAGTGAAAGCTGTCATCGTCAAATTGACAGCTGTCATTGTTAAAGTGACAACTGTCCTTGTCAAAGTGACAACTGTCATTGTCAAAGTGACAGCTGTCATTGTTAAACGGACAGAAGATGGTTATATTTCACTCCTTACATAAAATAAGTATTTTTGAAAATGAAGAGTTCTTTTCTAGATTTTTGAGGTCTTTATTTCATTGGAACAAACAGTTTCGACATTTTATCGTCAAAAGTGTAATTTGAAGATGGTAACGTGGGTTCCACTAATTATTTTTTTATTTTTAATATCTACTAAGTTCATCTCTCCAAAAGCTTGAAATCGATACCACACTAGACATCATTTATATGATTTGTGAAAGAAACAATTGATACTCGTTCAAATATCCTCTTTGACACTTCTATTAGAATTATCTCCCCAAGAGCTTTAATTTGATACCAAACATGATAGAGCCTTGTTACCTATTTTAAAGAACAATTGACGAACGTTTGCATGTGATGTCGAAATATGAGTGATAATAATCCCAATTTCACATTATGATTCTCATTATTACCTTGCTTCAGGAAAATATAACGAATTCGCATTTTGATAATAACAAATGAACCACTGATAATTTTGAAAAATGTTTCTTGTGAATGGTGTGCCAAGAGAATTAATTTTAGTATTTTCATATTTTATGATAAATACAACCGTTTATAAAAAAAACTCATCCACGAACATGAGCCTAGCTTTTTGATGAAAACCCTAAATATAAAATTTCAGTCAAAAATTTGCAGTGGCGGATTTACAAATTTGCCGCCCGTAGGCTATTCAATTTTTGCCGCCTCTGAATTCTTATACCTTAGTCCACAATCATATCAATTATATTTTCTATCAATGAAATTCCAACTTCATGATTTGTACTCCATCATCCCTGTTACATCAGCTTTTCCTGTATGGCCAGTATCATTGAGAACTAGGGTACCGTGTCAGATTCTTGATTATTTTTACAGTAAAGAATTATCAGAAAACATTATTTTAAGCAAAATATGTATATCTCAATCATGTAGCACTTTGAAAGTGAGGTAAAGTTAATGTGCATGCCGTAAGCGCTCGTTTTACGCCGTTCATTGCAGAAAAATATCATTGAATGAAAAATAATCAAAAATTGAATCTATTTCTAAGTTCAATGAAAAAAAAAATTGGGTTTTGTTTAAATTTTTCCGCGAACTGTAATTTTAAACGCGATCTGCACGCCCTCATGTGTTCTGTCACCTCAGTTTTAAGCCGGTACGCATGCACCTATTGACTCTAGACCAGAGGATCTCTGTTTACAACACGAAGGCTTACAATAAAAACATAATATATGGCGGACAAAATATGGAAAATTGTGTGTTGCTGTCAGTTGTAATATCTTAATTACAGCTGAAGGGAACAATATCAAGCCGTGATTTTCAATACAGTTCTCCAAAAAAAACTGATGACAAGATTGAAAATAAAAATAAGGCCTAAAATTGAATATATTTTTAGTTATCGTGACTATATCGCCATAAAATTGACAATTTTCTTCACTATAGGTTTTTTTGTAACACGTACGCCGAAAGTACCCTATTACTGAGCTGACTTCTGCTTCGAAAGTTCTTAATTCCAAACCATGGTAACAATTTTCATTATTTATTGTGAACGGGATAGCACAGAAAATGTGAAAAATATCAATCAATAAAATAAATCATGTAAGTAATGTTCCATTGTATTAGTTTACTGTAATGTGATTGCATTCGCAAAAATCTGTTTTGTCAAATCGATAAGATAGTTTTGATATATCCAAATTTATTTGAAAAGTTTAATAATGGAGGTACTTCGGTGCACTTGTTACAAAAAGTATTGTATGCAACACGGACACTGAACGACTGTCATTATTGTCACGGATAAATTTTGCTGCACGGAGCTACGCCTTGGGCTTTACCCTCGTCTTCACCGAATGCAGCCAAATTTATCCCAAACAAAAATGACAGTCGTTCGGTCCTTGTAGCATAATATACTATTTTTACTAAAATTGATAATTAATCCATTCAGCAGTGTTCTTAATCAGTTCATTATTCGTTTCTCTATTTCACAGAGTATTTTTCATGACATTATTATGAGAATTATGGATTAAAAGTACATTTTAACATGACGAGATTGGAATCTTGATTTTTAGGCATGCAATAACTAAGTTTCGATTATAACATCGAATCGCTATTGCGATATTTTAAAAATTGATGATCATTAAAGATTTGAGTATATTTTACAAAGCGTTTAGCAATTGTTGATGTAGAAATGTTGAAATATTTAGTATTTGTATATAGGACTATATTTCAATCTTTGTTAAATTTAATAATTTCTCTCCAATTTTCGAAACTCGTATTTTGTGAGTGTATAACAGTTATTTTCTTGAATTTCATAAATCTGAATAAGAAATTTATGAACTAAATCTGCCGCCCCTTAAAATTTGCCGCCCTAGGCTTCAGCCTACTCAGCCTGCTGGTGAATCCACCACGGAAAATTTGTACGCGTTCTCGAGTTATCGTTTTTCCAGACAGACCGACTTTATTCAAAATTATGTTTTTCAGGTTCAGTAGATTCTAAAACGTGAAGATTCATCAAAACCTTGAACCTTCAAAAGTCACATACATCCTACAGAATCCACATTATCTGTCATCTCTCAATATGATCGTTTATATTTGAATTGAAAATTTATATTCATACCAAGTGAAAAATGAATGACTAGCCATACATCTACAACATGGAGTATTGATTTTCTAATAGCCAAAAGTTTCCGGAAAATTTCAGAGAAAATAGTTTGAAGTCTCAAATATGTAGGACAGAGAAATAAAATGAACTGCAGTGGTAGAAATAGATCAGTAGTTCTTCAAGTTCCATGAAAGACGATTCGGGAATGTCGAATGCCCAAAATATCAAAGTCCACATCGCTTAAAAAAGTGTAAATATAACACTTCTGTAATGTTTATGCTAAAAATGTTTACCGTATGGTAATGTTGTACAACTTTCATTCGTTTACACATTGAGAAGTTCTCTCTAAACCTGTTGAAAATTCAACATTAACAAACAGTTAATTTTAACCGTTTATAAATGGTCGAAACTTTATTCTCCTGACTCACGCCTCTGCATATAAACATTGGCTATAAATTAATACTTATTTACCTATGTTGAAAACATGGAGCTCCTTTCATTTAAATACATATCCCTTAACAACTTTGAAGATTATTAACAACTGATAACAAGCAGAGTTGTTACGAGCCGCCAGCCTCCACAAACATTTGCTTTAGAGTACGTTTAAAGTTAGTATAGGTATGGTCGTCAGTTCAAAACTATGATATGAAACAATGAAACTCTTAAAAAGTGTAAATAGTCAAACAGCGGTATTAAAATTAACACTACAAAGAGTTTAATAATCGTTTGTTCTCATAGAGATTATTTTTATTATGTTTGCCAGCAGAATCTAATTGTTATCTTACGAAATGTTACCGGAAATACGAATAAAAACAACTGTTGGTTGATATATAGAAAATAGAGATATTCCGAAGAGATTGATTTGTACCATCGACAAAGACAATGAATTGATCCAGAAAAAAATAGAAAGGTACATATATATTTTCAATAATCCCTGAAAAATTTTCTTTTTTATACGCAAAAATCTCAAAACTATTTGGAATAGAAAACAAACTTGCATTTGATAAAATTATTGAGCCATCAAATTCAAAAAATATTCACACATGTAAAACCTCATCTACTGAATATCAAATATCTCGCCTTTTTACCCGCTACGGGTGAGGCAGACACGTATAGTGCATTCGGTAGATTGATTGATATTTCTTCATCCGTAAGGTGCGGCTGCCTGTCATGAAGCTACGGGTACTCTTAGTTCTTACAATACCGCAGTTTAAACGTCCAAACTACTAGACGGCATTACTAAATTTCAAGCAATGTTTAAAGTGGTTGTGAATGCAAGGAATTTCAACCCTGCGTAATTTGAACTTTAAGTGCAAATTGAGCAGAGTCCAAAGTGGTTGTGAATGTAGCCTAACGTAAACTATTAATTTCGTGTTGTGGACGAAGCTGGAGTGCTTATATCTAGAAATTCACTCAAGACTCTATTTTTGACAATTTTGATACACTTCTTATCATAAATCTTTCAGCTTTGATTGCATTCGCAAAATGAATTAGTACGCCATATTTTTTAATAAATATTGCAGAGATAATTATGGTCGATTTCCATTTGTGAAGAATATAGACAGGGAGCTCGTGACATAAAAAAGAGAACCATTTTTTATAGTCTGCAATTTACAGGAAGCTCAAGATATTTGCATTCAAAAATTCCTGCTAGGTTTCAAAGCATATTGAAAAATGAATTTTAATTTATAACAAAATAAAGCTTCTTTGAACAACTTTTTAAAGTCTGCTATTTTTTCGAACGTGAGAGAAGTTAGCAGAATCAACTGAAAGATTATTGTAAAAAATTGCTTTGAATTACGCAATAAATTCACAAGTTTACCTGAATATGCTTCACTCGTGGATTCATGTAGACCGTCTGCCATTAAGTTTTCAGTCGATTTTGCAGACTTGCCTTATATTCGAAAAAATGACAGACTGCAAAATGTTATTCAAGAAAGCTATTTTTTGTTGCTGATTGAAATCAATTCTTAAATATGCAAGGATTTCCAAATACAAATATCTCAAGCATACAACTGTAACTATCTATTTATTTATTTATTTATTTATCTATTGAATAGATTCCAACAGGCAAAATGCCCAATTACAGGAAATTAGGTTTATGTTTAATACTAAATGCAATACAAAAATGGAAACACATTTTTTTTGTCACGAGCATCCGGCCTAATATAAAACTCAATCAATATTCTGCAATAATTTCACACTATGCATATATTAATCGAATTAAATATTTCTTATGTCACTTTTGCAAATTGCAAAGCCTTAAATGGTACTGTGAGGGAAAAATGTGGAAAAGGGATAGCATGAGTCACGCATGCGCATGTCGTTCCAAGCAATGCAAAGCCACCTTTTCCCTTGTAGCATTTTCATGTAAAATCTATATAAAATTCCATGTATTCTTTTTTCGTTCATTTATTATTTCCCGAATATTCTCTTTCTGCCGTCCTTCAACGTCATTCATTTAACCGTTATAAGAAATATTCACTTAAGCCATTTGAATTGAATAATAGAAGGAAAATTCATATTTCACCTAATTCTTTTAAATATCAATCGAATTTTGGCTATGCCATAAAACGCGAAAATCCTTGTTTCTCTGCATTCCTTCTTCATACAAATATATATATGAGTTCTTTGTAAATTTGATTTCTGTAGCTTATAGCGATATGTACAATGCATCATATCCCTATATAAATATGAATCTTGCACAATAAATTTTCCATGATTTTAAAAAGATATTATGATGGAGCTATAAAAATGAGCCATCACGCACAATTTATGTCTGCGTTAAAAACACAAAATATTTATGCATAAATTGTGAGTATCAAGCGATTATAGATAATATATAGCGCTTTCGAGCCGTGAAGTTGTCTACATATCTCGTAGCTTATGTGCTTTGTCCACCAGGACCTTACGGCATATGCCACGATCCTTACATAACAAGTGCGACAAGGATGAAAACTTTTATTAATAGTATTTGTTTAGCATAAATCATAAGGCATAAAATTATACGACGATGTTTTGTGAATATATAAACATATAATATTTTGAATTATAGCTAATAAATTTCACGCATATTATTAACCATACAAATATTCATTAGGAATGCGAATAATTAAAACTTTGCACAGTGAAATAAAATATTTTAATATTTAGTAGTCAAATATTGCCGAATACTCGATTATACGGTCTTAGATAATTCGAGTTTTAGTTATCCGTCAATTCCGACAAATAATCATGTAAATGTAACTAATTCATCTATCAGCTTATCAGATACCTAATTCTGTCATGTTTTTTATTTCGTTATTCATAATTTTCAACTTTTGTACCATTTTCAAAAACCGCATCTCGCAAATCTGGAAATCTAAATATTATTCGTACTTTGTAACGCAATGAAGAGCATTAACAATTTAAAAGTGAATCTCATACATAGCTAAGTTTGTCTATAGTTTTTCATAATACGGGGTGCTTCCACAATATCGCTTTTGCCCCTTTTGGATGCAGAACACACGCAAACATCAAACATCAGAGATGCTGTGATGTCTGTTCAAATTGTTAGGGCGCGCTCACATCGTCCAACATCGGAAAATTCCATATTGGTTCGGGCAAACTCGTAACGAGGTTTTCTACAAAACCAGGGATGGATTTCCTGAAAAGAGATGTGCCGAAAAACAAATATTGTCCTCGACAAATTTATTCGAAGAAGTCATGATGTGCCCGTAACTTCGTCTGCACATAATCAGGACGTTCGCGCAAATGATACGTAAATTTTGCTTACTTTACGATAAGGCATAATTTTTATCATTTTCATAGTTACGCTGACATTGCAGATAAATGGCTGACGCAGACACGAAGCATACAATCATTTATACTCATATAGTCTGAACCATGTAAGATAACGAGATAGAACATACACGAAAATTTCAGTTAAGGCTCCTGTTTTAATTTCTGAAATTTTCATGGAAGTCTGTTGAGCCATTCCGGAGCCTATTCAAGACAGACAAACAGACAAAAATTCTAAAAATTTATGATTGAGCATTATTTAAATAATAGTTCTCACTTGAATTTTTGCATCTATTTTGAAATCACTGACAGATACTTCAATTTTATTCATTTGTCTAGTTTATTGATATCGTCAGAGTGCAAATGATGATACTGCTGCAGTGAGAGAAATAAGAACTATATAGCTGTCATACTGCACCACATGATATGCACTATCAATTATTTCTAATATTATTTTCGTTTCCAAAATATAATTAGATTATGAGAGAGCACGACTATATCAAATGAAATGGCGGCTTATTGATCGACCAGCAAACAAGCTGACGTATTGCTCACTTTAAACGTCATATTCATCACACCTGTAATTTGTCAGACTACGAACTCCACGTGCTTTGAGAAATTTTATTTCCTATCCTTAATAGTTATAGATTCATTTAAAGTGTTCATATATATTAAATTGAGATCTGAGCTCAAAAATGAATACATATTCATATTCGTTTGCTGGAACTATATAAATTTCTGCAGTTGTGACGTCACATCAAATTGGTTTAGTCGAAATTAGAAATGAAAATTTTTAATTATTAACATTTTTTTACGCAGGAATAATTCAAATAAGATAATCTATTATGATAATGATTGAAACTTTTCCCAAGATCCTAATGAACGATTGCCAAAATATCCGACTGAACAGACTGAACTGCTTATTATTGAGATCTATTGTTTTCCCATCTACGTGGAATCAGTATGTTCTGTTCGAATAGGGACCATATTTTTTCTGGAAAGTATTTCGGTTTACGATTTTGGCTATGAGTTCCCAAATATCTAGAGTACAGATCTGGTATAAAGTGAGACAAACAACTCGTCTACAGATTCGACCTTCCAGCCAACGAACTGAACCAGGTTTCAAATACTGAGTCCATGCGTACAAACGCTGAACCTGAACCGAGAAAGAACTATGTATACGTGCCGCTTACCGCAGTATAAGCCGAACGCGGAGCAGTGAAGGTGTGTCATTCGATGTTTCAAACAAATGTCATTTAAATCGCATTGTTTTTCAATTAAAAAAAATCGGTTTCATCGTGAAAATGTGACAGATAGATCAGAATGTAGTTTATGATTTATCTAGACGAAGAACTGTGTTATTTTCGACGAAAATGTGCGGTTTCCGACGAAATAAACAAATACCATTTGTGGTTTTCTTATTCATTAGCTTATTAGATTTTTCAAGTGGACATCTCAATATTTACCTCAATTTGTATGAAGTGAAAAGGCTACTAGGTAAGTTGAAGAATACATCATTTATTCAATCATATTAGTACAACAATAAAGTGGAATATTTACCCGAACAGCAATCCATATTCCGAATGAGATTTAAAGGGTTCCATATCCGAATTTATTAGTTAGTTGCACTGAATTTGAAAAATCCTACAAGAAATCCTTATGGTACATACTCTAATCATTTCATATTCAAGTTAGAATGGTGTAGTTATATATTCTAATGTTCAATTGACTTGGAATATTTAAAAGAACATTAGACTGTTCCCAAAAGCATAATTCAAATTCAGGAACATATTCTATTTACCTCACCGTTACCTGTCATCAAATGTCAGTTTCTTAATAATTTCGTCTTGCGCTGTAATTCGTTTATACTCAACGTCAACGAAATCTAACATAACATTATTTACAACGCCTTAAACAATATCTGCATGTCACACAATCTATAATGACTTTAAACACGCGATATAGAGTAAAAACCATTCTAATTTGAAACGAAAGTTTCTTATCCTCATAATATAGTTTCTAATTTGTTGTCGGCTTTTTGTAGGCTCACAAAAGATAATAACAACTATAAAATCTCATGCGACCTGGAGTAATTCTTAATGAATGATTCCATGGAATGGTACAACCTTTAGGGGAACAAAATCTGTGTACAGAACATTAGACCTGAATGATACATCCATCAGTTCCAATTAAAAACTGTGGACAGTTTATCATAATTCTGATGTAAAATTATTTGAATAATCCATGTCAAAAGTAATTTCGGTCTTGGTTTGAGGAACTTTACTCAAAGTAAAATTAGAATTTGCTGAATAGCCCACATCCCGATTTAAAAGCAAGTAACCAGTTTTGTATGGTTAAGTTAGACTGTTAGGAATACATTATTTTGTAGTGTGGTGCAAGTTGTAAGGAAGTGTCTGCACAAAACAAAACGAAGAACGGAATGGAAAAACGAAACTCGTTAACAAGTATAACCTGAGGCACCCAGTATTTTCATACCATCTCGCCTTGTACAGATGATTGAAAGTGTTAAAGATCTGTAACATGAAATTGCAAAAGTCGGAGATAGAAAAGGAGGTTTTCTCATTGTTTTGACTCTGTTACTATTATAAAATAATACAATAAACATCAAATATACAGTAAATCAAGCAATTTGAATTTAATTCGTTTCTGAATTGATCATATTGGAAGACTACTTATGAATGACATCTGGAAGAGAAGATTCAATTTGTATAAAATATTGTACATAATGTTCATAATGTTTCAAATTTTTATTACTATACTTACATACTAACATGACGTTAGTATTAATATTATTTAACCGGCAATTAAATTTTATATTCAACTAGCTATCATCTTCTACTGGACACTCCTATCCAAACATACCCCTTTTGCTTTTAATATTAACAATTATATCCATTCACTCTTCGTTTATGCTCCTGTCAACCAGCATTCAGTACCATATATCAATGAGCAGATACAAGTACTTCGTTATAATTACACGTACATCTCTTGAAACGCCCCCAACGTACCAAAATCTGTCAACAGCAAGTGATCCTCTTTGAAACTCTTTGTCAATCTCCCATTAAATTACCCACATATACCAGCTTATGCAGTTGTCCCAATTTCACACCATGCACCAAAACATTGCAATCACCAAAACTTTACATTCACCAACATTCAAAATGAGATTCATTTTTTGGTCAACTTTATTCAATTGTTCTCTACTTTCACCTAACACAACAACATCATCTGCATACCACCACTATATTTTATACCAACATCAATACTAAAAAAATCACTCCAAGCAGCTGCAATATCTCTATTCAACACACGAATCGTATTGCATGATTTTCTAAGCCACAGAGCATCTTGTTCTCCTCAAGCGACTTCTCGACATACATACATCAAAGAAAAAATAATTGATCATCACATCCCTCCTTGCACTTTATATATTTTAGAAATAAGAAAGGCACAACAATTTCCCTACTACACTCAATGAACTACTCGATGCAGGTGTTGCAGACACTATTTTTGGTGCACACTGGTGGATTTTCTAAGCTGGGATTGATTTCACGACCTTCGAATTACAAAGTCAGCATATTTGCAATGAGCTATGAATACTCAGTGAACTTATCGCTTGAAAATTGGTACGTTTGCCCTGAAATGAAGGAAAAATAACAGCTTTTTTCTAATAATATTATCAAAGACAGTTTGATTTATTGAATTAGCAATGACAATTCTTGTCCCTGAAGGTCCAGTAATAAAATGTATGTCAAAATGTACCTGTCCTATTTCACTATTATTTATGACCGTTTTCTTCATAGACTTGAGGATGAAGTTTGATTGACAGCATTTCCCAAAATATTTACGGAACAAAAACTTTCCAAGTATCTCTGAATGCAGGTAGTCGAGAAGGACGAAGACGTGGCCTTCCCAAACCCAACTCATGAAGGGTGAAATATTTGCAGTGACTTTAAAATCACCAAATTAAGACATACTGTTGAACCTTTGTTGTGGTTTTAAGTCTATATATTCGTGAGATTCAAAAAATTTGTGGAACTCTCAGATGGAATCTTTGTAGCAAAATCCAAGCTAGTAGCGATCTTTTGTTCTACACATAAATCCAACAAAGTGCTGCATAGTGGTCGTTTTATTTCACAACTATCCGTACTTCAAACAATCTGAGCAAGTTCTTAAGCTGGTACTCCAATAAGGATGTGCTCAATTTCACGGCAATTTTACCACTCTAACAACATTAAACACTGACAAATCAGAAAAAAGTCCAGATAATTTCGTAGAAAAGAAGAAGTTCACACTTCGGTCAGGAAATTCTATCTAGATACGATTCGTTTATTCCTTGCGGTAAATATTGTCGGTTATCGGCTGCTACAAAGGAATTTCAAAATCATATCAGTTTACCATGGCTCAGTGCACAACAGAATGGATTGGTATTGGGACTTGGTGAACAAAACAAAACGCGGATGCTGTGCGAGAACTCAAGAACTCGAGCTGTGATTGAATGCGGTTGATAGCAGAATTGTTGTTGGTGTTTTTATACAACACACTATATTGAGTGTTTTACGGTGCGAAAGCAAAACGCAAACATACCATCACGCTTTTTGTCAAATAAAAATTCGCTCCACTGACTGCCAACAAGATTGCTTCGTGAAAATCTGCATAAGTAAAAATAATACACAACAAAACATCGAAAACATCAATCACTCTATTATACTTCAAAACTTCAAGTCTCAATTAGGTCTTTTTTAAACATAGGTTACCAAAAAAAAATAGGCACTCTATCATTCTTTACGAAATAATAGAAAAACTCACCTTATTAACTAGACGAGTTTTCAATAAATTGGATCAATAATTTTCTTCACTCTGTTAAGTTTTCAAGCTCTGATGTAAAATCAACCATATGTTTTCTTGAGAATCTTGATGCAGGAAAGCATCATTAATCCCAATAACTTACTACATATATCATCTAGTACTTAAGTAACCATTGAATTTTTCTAGATAATAAGGAATATGAAAGTAGACAGCTTATGTATTTGAGAATGTAAGGGAAGAATGACATTTGTATTAAAAATAAGGGAGACAAAACTGCTGCTATCTGCTAGGGTCGTGAAAATAATATTAGAATCACATCAATAACCAGACTTCATATCCTTTGGTCAGTTCGAAACGTCTAATATTTTCTTGTGATCTTCTCAGGTTTCCAAATTTATTCTTTGATTTGAAGGTAACAAGAGTATTTTTAGAAACCTTGACAAAATAAGAAAGACAATACAATAGAAGATAGTTCATCTGTTGTAAGTTGCTTTAGAAACTATATTCACTTTCCTAATTAGAAAGAGGAAAGAGCATTACTATATATCACATCACATCATGATCCAGACTTCATATTCGTTGATCAGCCTTGTTCAATAGTTTTTGCAGTTCGTCAAGTTCCTGAGCTCAGGTTGTTCAGTCTTTGATGCTGAGCCATATGATTATTACATCTTCATAGCTGTAAGCACGTTGCGAATTAATGCTTAAGCACGTTCACGCGTTGGCACTTTTATATACAAGTACTAAGAAGGCCATAGAATGAGAAAATTGTTGGAGAATGATGACTCTCAACACAATTATGAGATTTAAAAGCAGGAGGTGGTTAGGGTATTTGTTGGGGCTCTTCAAGCATAATTTAGATGTAGGAGCTTAAATATGTTCTTATATCTGGTTCAGACGACTATAATAAAGTTTTATATATAATTGAGTAGGTACTTTTATTTATTATGAATTTAATGTCGCTTATAGTCATCCTTAGTTTGAATTTTGATACCCACTAAAATTTTGAATGAAATAAGTGTGAAAAAGTTTTATGACAAACGCGGTATAATAGAAAACAGTTATAATCAATTTCTTTTGGATGTACGAGTATTGATTCAAACAATGTTGAAAAAATCTAGCAGTTTTAGTGCGTCAATAAAATAAATTGAGAAAATGAATCATGTATAAAAAATTTTACTACTCAGCAATTGAAAACGATTAGTACTCCCATTTATGGCTTTTCTCCTATTTTACAATATATAATCTATTCGCAAATAGCTACATTTTTCAGGAGACCTAATTGCTAAGTTTTTACTGTGATATAGTATCTCATTGATTATTCAAATTCTCATCCATTAATTGAATCAAAAACATTCGTTGACTTGAAAATATTGGCCTAATTATTTTGTTTGTACTCAACATTCCATCTTATAATATGACTATTGATCAAATTAGATCCACTGGATAGTAACAGTAATAAATTAAATAGATTTTTGCAAGATATTAATATCACCTTAAGAATAGATCCTTCATCAATGTTGCGGTTGTCTTGCACTGCGTGAATTTGGTTTTTTTAATATGTTTAACCATAAAGGACTTGATTTTAAGAAGTCTTTTCAAAACTGGGATTTGTAATTATATTTTTCTGGAATCTTGGAAGATTTGGAAGTCTGGTAATAAAATGGATAATTTAAATCCTAGACGTTATTGGCAATAGTTTGCAAGATTTTTACGAGGAGCAGTAAAAAGCTGAAGAGAATTTATGTTATCTGAAATTATTCACGCCTAGATATGTTTTTATGGCATTCATTCGCGTTATCTGGATTCCAAGCGAGCTAACGTGGAATAAGCTGCTTTTTACAGAAATATTTATAGTAGATCTTTGCAAATCTCGCTCATTATACTGTTTATTGTTTACTTACACTCACTTTATTGCTCTACTACAACGTCTAGATATTTCATATTATTTTATTCTCAGTTTATTTGCAGATCTTACATAAATAATATTGCATGATTCTTCTGTGAAATTCCTCATAAAAATTTAGATTTGCATCACATTTCATTCGTACGAGACACATAAATTCAATGCTTCACAATTCTATTTTTTTTTTTAAATAAAATGAAAATACTCTGAGTAAAAATATTAAGTTTCGTCTGGAATGCAGGTGATATAAATTCAAGATGTCGTTAACTTCAACACATATCAGTATTTTATTTGGTGCTATAATTTGTGATCGGAATTGTAAACATTTGTTCAATAAAATTTGTTTACGCTACAATACTGTTTTGTTTATGTTTACATGTATTTTATTACAAATAAACTATACAGTCATATTGCTGTGTTCATATTTTCGTATATCAAACAAAGCAAATATAGATACTTCACATCAAACTTTACGATTCTTCGAGAAGCTTTTTCATCTTTTGTTGATAGTAAGAAATTATTACCGTTTTTTGCGTAATACCAAATATATCCAATTCGAGAAATGTATTTATGGATATGGCCGAATATTCGGTCATATGCAGAAGCAGTTACCGCAGCAGACTAACCCAAACGTATAGATTAGCGAAATTTGCACACTAGTAACGAGCTATCGGTTTGGCGGAATTCCGGCATTCAGAGAGCAGAAATTTCGATTTCAGTGAATCCGAATACGCGCGACTAGTAATTAATATTCCCTTGAGTACAATTTGTAATTGCAAACAACACATTTTGATTATACATTGAAAATGGATTATTATTCATAATTTAAATAAATATTCTTTAGTTGCTATCAAGGCAAATGACATCAGAAGTTCGACTATCATCAATTATTATTTATGTATTAAATGGAAGTGGCTCAGATATTATCCTGGTATATTAAATTTAAATGTGGCTATATTTTGTTTTATCTAATCAATTGTATGCATTTTAAATATTTATTGACGACAGCTATATCAAAATTTTGTAAAGTCTGTATCTAAATATTAGCTCAGGGCGTGAAAATCAATATATTCAACCATAATGAAATTAAATCCTGCAAGTAATCAGAGCAAATATGATTCATAGCTACTACATTTTAATTCCAACGCACATATGCGTGAGTAAATAAAGTATTCACACTCTCAACAGCATTTCTATGTGAAGCACGCGTACAAGAGTGCATCTCTTGTGCGATAATTCAATTTAGTCCGACTCTGCACTATGCAATCAGCTTTGTTGTTGCAAAAAACGTTGTGACTCCCTCTGCGTTTCGTAGAATATACTCTTGTATGAAGCGAGGGGAGACAATTTAATAGACTTTTTAAGGGTGAACTTTAGTTTTTGGTGATTGGAGAAGAATTTGAACTGACGTCATACTTTAGGGAATTTTGTTACAGGAACAAAAGATCTTGAGACGAGAAATGTCCTTTCATCTTCGAAGAAATTCAGAAAATGCTAGGAGTTTTTGACTTCACTTGTCTATGCATTCATCAAATATTTTTCCCAAAAAAAAATAGTTTTCCGTTCACCAAATATTTAAGTTCCTTAATCGCTAAGTATCATTGCATAGCTCTCTTTTGGAGAGGAGAATTCTCCTTTGTCGAATTATCTCAATTTTTTGTCTATAACACAAGAATCATTGAATTATATTTTGAACGTGTCTTTTTACCTATTAATTGCTGCGGAAGTTTCTCTTGATTAAAATAATCAATTAAAGTCTAATTTAATTTTGTCTTTTTTCCAATAAAAAAGATTATTTCAATTAAGTTTCCAATAGCATCATCGTTAAAGTATTTAAAATTCAGTAAACGTTTGTTTTAATCGCTGCTTATAAATATTCTGTGCTTATCCTAAGGGCCACACACGATATTAACACACATGTACATATTTACAGTCCAAGGCACATATGGCTGCTAACACTTACAAATGCCAACAACAAACATGACGATAAGTCGAATAAGAACATAACCAGAGAACTGGCTTCTTGTATACCATGTGTTAACTACCAAACATGCGTTGTGTTTCCAGTAGAGCATCAGACAAAGCACAGACGGAATTATTTGCTTACTGCACCTTTTCATGTGTTGTTTTCATTAGCTGTTTTGTTCTAATCCAGATGAGATTCTTGTTAGCGTAGGAATGTTAACGAATGGAGATCTCACAGAAAGATGAGAAATTTAAGAAGAAGCTGACTTTCGAAAGACAGAAATTAGAGTATAGGATGCTTTTGCTAACAAGCCAAATTGGACAAAATCTTGTCTTGAAGGTCTACGTAATATGCTTCACAAAAATATAATATCCCATGAAACAGCTGTACAAATTGGGGTTTATAAACTCTTGGTAAGATTGTTATATGTAAATAATTGTCCTTGCTCTTTGCTCGATTTTATACTGTTTATAAATAGCACGAGTAATATGAAATATAGTTAAACAGGTTGAATATTACAGGAAATTGTTTTGAAAACAAATCTATTTGGTTTTAGTACATGTATTTATCCAGAGCTTCCTGAATTTGAAAGCTAATAAAACTAGATGGCTGAATGATTCAAATACCTCACATTTTCCGAGCTCATGCAGCAGAACTGATTTACGCCTTAGTAAGAACTATTAACAACTACATATTACTTGTTTTATACTCGAGTTCATATTTAAACAGCTACTGTTGCTGTCAATCGCTAAACTAACCAATCAGGTTTGTGTGCGTGTCTCAACATCTTGTCAGCTCATAAATATGACACGAGATCGTTCTGACGTCAAAAAAGTTAGCACCCCCACTTTGAGCAAAATAAAAAAAAAGTAGGCTATAATTTAGGACTAATTAAGGACTAATTTGTACCCAAAAAATTAGAATTTGTACCCACGCACTTTGGCCATAAAATCAATTTGAAAAGTGGGGGTGCCAACTTGAGCAAAAGCTGGCACCCCCACATTGGCCCATCGAAAAAAAAGTCAGCTCACTATGAAGAACTAATTTAGGACTAATTTGTACCCAACAGGATTTTTTGAAAAAAAAAAAATTTAATAACAAATTGATTTTTTTTGCAATTGCGCTACGTAAAATTCGGATCAAGATTTAAAAAATACTTTCAGGACCAGAAAAAGTTTGGAAATCTCTATCTCAAAGTCAAGACTAATACGTCATAACAAAATTTTTGCTATAAAAAAATTATTTATGTTGAAAATCAATTATTTTGAAATTGCGCTCCGCGGAATTGATGCCATTATAACCAAATAATTTGAGAGTAGGGGAAACTTGGAAAATCTGATTTGGAATTAAGGTCTAATTTGTACCCACTAAGATTTTGTTATCAACTAATTATTTCTGCTGGAAATCAATTATTTTCGAATTGCGCTGCGCAAAGTTGAAAGCAATTTCAGGCAAACTATTTAACAGCAAAGAAGACTTAAGAAAACTTAAATTTAAATCAGGGACTGATTTGTACCCACAAAGATTTTGTTATAAACTAATTATTTTTGCTGAAAATCAACTATTTTCGAATTGCGCTGCGCAAAGTTGAAAGCACTTTGAAGCTAACTATTTAAGAGCAAAGAAGACTTGAGAAAAATCAAATTTGAATTTAGGACTAATCTGTACCCACAAAGATTTTGTTATAAACTAATTATTTTTGCTGAAAATCAACTATTTTCGAATTGCGCTGCGCAAAGTTGAAAGCAATTTGAAGCAAGCAAAGAAGACTTGAGAAAAGTCAAATTTGAATTAAGGACTAATTTGTACCCACAAAGATTTTGTTATAAACTAATTATTTTTGCTGAAAATCAACTATTTTCGAATTGCGCTGCGCAAAGTTGAAAGCACTTTGAAGCAAACTATTTAAGAGCAAAGAAGACTTGAGAAAACTCAAATTTGAATTTAGGACTAATTTGTACCCACAAAGATTTTGTTAAAAACTAATTATTACTGCTGGAAATCAATTATTTTTGAATTGCGCTGCGCAAAGTTGAAAGCAATTTGAAGCAAACTATTTAAGAGCAAAGAAGACTTAAGGAAACTCAAATTTGAATTAAGGACTAATTTGTGTCCACTAAGATTTTGTTATAAACTAATTATTTTCGCTGAAAATCAACTATTTTCGAATTGCGCTGCGCAAAGTTGAAAGCAATTTCAGGCAAACTATTTAAAAGCAACGAAGACTTGAGAAAACTCAAATTTGAATTAAGGACTCATTTGTACCCACAAAGATTGTGAGTTTTCTAAAGTCTTTTTTGCTCTTAAATAGTTTGCTCAAAATTGCTTTCAACTTTGCGCAGCGCAATTCAAAAATAATTGATTTCCAGCAGTAATAATTAGTTTATAACAAAATCTTTGTGGGTACAAATTAGTCCTTAATTCAAATTTGAGTTTTCTCAAGTCTTCTTTGCTCTTAAATAGTTTGCTTCAAAGTGCTTTCAACTTTGCGCAGCGCAATTCGAAAATAGTTGATTTTCAGCAAAAATAATTAGTTTATAACAAAATCTTTGTGGGTACAAATCAGTCCTTGATTTAAATTTAAGTTTTCTTAAGTCTTCTTTGCTGTTAAATAGTTTGCCTGAAATTGCTTTCAACTTTGCGCAGCGCAATTCGAAAATAATTGATTTCCAGCAGAAATAATTAGTTGATAACAAAATCTTAGTGGGTACAAATTAGTCCTTAATTCAAATTAGAGTTCTCTCCAGTCTTCTTTGCTATTAAATAGTTTGCTTCAAATTGCTTCCAACTTTGCGCAGCGCAATTCGAAAATAGTTGATTTTCAGCAAAAATAATTAGTTTATAACAAAATCTTTGTGGGTACAAATTAGTCCTTAATTTAAATTCGAGTTTTCTCAAGTCTTCTTTGCTGTTAAATAGTTTGCCTGAAATTGCTTTCAACTTTGAGCAGCGCAATTCGAAAATAGTTGATTTTCAGTAAAAATAATTAGTTTATAACAAAATCTTAGTGGGTACAAATTAGTCCTCAATTCAAATTTGACTTATCTCAAGTCTTCTTTGCTCTTGAATAGTTTGCCTGAAATTGCTTTCAACTTTGCGCAGCGCAATTCGAAAATAATTGATTTCCAGCAAAAATAAATTGTTTATAACAAAATCTACGTGGGTACAAATTAGACCTTAATTCCAAATCAGATTTTCCAAGTTTCCCCTACTCTCAAATTATTTGGTTATAATGGCATCAATTCCGCGGAGCGCAATTTCAAAATAATTGATTTTCAACATAAATAATTTTTTTATAGCAAAAATTTTGTTATGACATATTAGTCTTGACTTTGAGCTAGAGATTTCCAAACTTTTTCTGGTCCTGAAAGTATTTTTTAAATCTTGTTCCGAATTTTACGTAGCGCAATTGCAAAAAAAATCAATTTGTTATTAAATTTTTTTTTTCAAAAAATCCTGTTGGGTACAAATTAGTCCTAAATCAGTTCTTCATAGTGAGCTGACTTTTTTTTCGATGGGCCAATGTGGGGGTGCCAGCTTTTGCTCAAGTTGGCACCCCTACTTTTCAAATTGATTTTATGGCCAAAGTGCGTGGGTACAAATTCTAATTTTTTGGGTACAAATTAGTCCTTAATTAGTCCTAAATTATAGGCTACTTTTTTTTTATTTTGCTCAAAGTGGGGGTGCTAACTTTTTTGACGTATCGTTCTGTCTAATGGACCTGAACGATACCGCGGAGGAAGCGAGAAAATTTTGACAGATCTATATGCATTCATCCAGAAAGTTTGAACCGGAATACAAGTGCTCGAAAAGGATGTATTTTCAAGATGATCGACGAAATAATAGAAAAAAGTCGTGAACTATACAACCTATTCAAACATATGATATTAAACCACCTACAATAAAAGGGGCAATTCTAAAACAACAATTAAGAATAGTTTCTCATTCACAAGTTGATGAAACTGCACTCATTATTCCTTGATATATTTTAACATAAGTATTTGAGTCTTGTAGGTCATCATTTCAAATGAGTTGAGCAATTATATAGAACTTCTCATTTTTGTTTTCAAACCTGTCATTAATTCTTAGAAATCAAACGGTTGGATCAACAGAATACAATGCACATAATTTGAAGAAAATTACTTCCTCTTTGTAACTGTTAGACAATTTTATTTTCTGCACAGTTATATACGGGCATTATATATTTTTCTACCGTGTATATAGGAATAGCCGCGACTTGCTTATCTATTCCCAAGAGTATAATTTTTGTGTGAAGATATAGATTTAGTAACCATGACATGTGAGTAATCTACGGAAGTCCCCACTAGTAATATAACTGTTATCTAGAACTGTTTCTGCCGGTAACTATGCGTCATTTTCTTCTTGCCACCCTTGTACATTAATGCACCCTCGTAAGATACTAAAGACTTCAAGAACAAGGACATAGACAATAGTGGGATGTAATAGAAATTTAATTTTGCACTGTATTATAATTAGAGAATAAATTAAGAGCAACAGCATAGAGTGTGAATATCACAAAGAAAAGGAGATTCACCATCATCACTGTTGCATGTTGGAGGGAACCCATATAAGTCAGAAGATGAATATTCTTGTCTCCGGTAATTGTCAACATCCAATGAAATACAACTTATATTTTTGCAACAAAATAGCAATGACCTATTTCTGCTAAATGATGAACACCGTTATAGAAGAAGATTGAGGAAACAATTAAAATCTTCCATATAGGCTAATTGTTTGCTAAACGCGGAAGTTTGTATCTATATAATTATAGCTATTAGCAACACAAAAATAGTCCGAAAAATATTTCGTATTTTGCCAACTGTGGATTATAACTTAATTTTCTCTGGCATCCAAAGAACTTTCTGAATTTATTTCCACTTGATATTAAACTCAATATGGTGTAATTAAAATCTCGCTACAAAAAGTGGATAATTGGCGAAAATTAGCATTTTAACTGAGCCAGGTTTATAAATAAAAAGCTGTTAGTAGTTAAGTCGCGTTACTTTTGTTTATTAACAGATAGCAGTTGACTATAATTAAACTTGTTCATCTGAACGTGTATACCAACATTTTGTGTGTTGTAAATTCGATTTAAATATCTCACAACGGCTTAGCTAAACTGAATTTGTTTACGTATCTTTGATAAAAAATTACTTTAGAGTCCATTAATGAACTGTTGGGATGGTATAAATAAATGTGTTCCTTTTATATTATTACGAGCAACACGAAATTTCTCTTAAAATAATCAACATCAGTTGGTATCTGTTTCTTCTGTTGTAACTGCTGTATTATAATTATTATTACTATCTTTGATTGGTAGATCGTATGTAGTTCGATGAACCGATGCGAGATCTCAAAAGAAGTAATTCATAATCTAGCAATTTCTTCTCTTCGATCTTTAGTTACATTTAATCAATTTTTTCCTATGATGAGATAATCTCTTGGGAAGTCTTCCGTTTGTTCAAAGCACAACATGGTCTTCACTCTTTAATTGATTATTAGAGAACAATCGCCATGATATCCTTAAATCATTGTCCAGACATCCAGAGTAGAATACCACAAGGCATATAGTTCAGTCTTGCGAATCGCGGTAAGCTTTGTGCTTAAAATCGCGTATAAATTTGGTGCGGATGTCCGTTTACGATCTTTGTTGTGTCTCTTTAACGTCAGTGCGGTTTTAAACGACCCTGTAGCTGTATTGTAGTGGGTAGGTCCAATGTGGTCACTCGGTATAAGAACTCGTTATGGTTCTGTTTACCGCAATGGGTGCAATGGTTTTGTTTGCTATCTTGCTCGCCCGTTCGCTGGTTATTCAAATTTTATTTTTGTGGGTTTGTTTTGTGCAATGAATCTTGGGAATGCATTGTGCTTTGGATTTGGATAAGCGACATTCCGCAGATAACACTGAAATATTGTGACCAAGCTAAAATCAGAAATGACTCATATTACTTTACAACGTTGTTTCAAATAGGTAGCATTGTTTTTATGTTATCAATTAATTCTGCTTGACATTTTTATTTTTCCTCTTTTTCTAATTGCTCTTTTGTAACAAATTTACTATTATCTCTACTATTTCCATTTGTTCAAATTTGTTTATTCAGCGGTGGAACTTCCTTGGAAATTTTTTGCTCTTCCTCTTTTGAGTTCCAAAGATTTGGTTCTCAGAATATTTCAAGTGCAGCTGCAGACGCCAGAACTGTGCTGTGTCACTTGTCATCTCATCCCGAGATAAATAAGTGTTTACTGACTGACTTTCGACCGAGCTTATGGATTTTGGTGATTGATAACGAAATTTTGGACAAAAAAATTTACCTCGATATTGTGAGAAACAGATCTTAAAGTAAACTTGAGGGAGATAAGGAATCTTTCGAAGGAAGCACGTACGTTAAAAGAATTCTTTCCTGCATACCTACTAGACTTTGTTCTGCAGAACTGTTTCAAATTGAATTCATCGAGTTCGTTATTTTGGTTTGCTTTTGTATTATGTATGTGTTAGAATCTATTTAAAATTATTTATTTAAATATAATGTTGAAATCAGAAGGTCATTACCTTGATTTGGAAATGTTATCCTTTATGTGATTTACTAATTTCTTGGAAAAACTGTACATATTCTTCCTAAAGAAAACGCTACTGGATCATGCTCTTTGTATTCATACAAACGTAGGCCACATTTTAAACAGTGTTATCACATAATCAAATCAGAATAAATGTGCTGTCTAAGTCCCGATCTTGGTGCCCCTGTAAAATACCGCCTATGTCTATCTGCCAAAAGTTAACATTTGCCTCAAGCCCACAATACTCGTTTATTATTCCTAGAAATATTGCCTAATCGAGAATCAAGCTAAAATATTAGAAAATAAAACAAACATCTGATGGAAGTTAATGTTAAACAAAGTTGCACGAAGATTTTATGAGGCCATACTTTAATTATACGATGGTAAATGTTAACAATTTATGTTCTTGCTTTCTCACATACTAAATTCTATAGCTGTTTAACACGTATTGTTATATATTCCGAACGAACGGAAGTTTCTACGTGTCAATTTCGAAAAATCCATTCTCTCCCCTTAATCCGGTTCTGTTAGTAACAGGGTGGGCACGATCTGGGATGTGTCACCCTGCTTGTTAAGGAATATTGTGTGTCCCCTTCTAATCTTTGACGAGGGGTTTTAAAATTGACTTTGGGATCGTATCGATAAAACACGTGGACTGTCTCATGTCGCCTCGGGAACATATTTCCCAGAGAGCTTCATATATCTGATCACAAATCCAATTTTTTGCCGAGTTTAATTTTCTCTTCCTGTATTCCAGGTTTATTTTCATCGGCGCTGCAATTTATTGCCCAGTTTTTACCGCAATTTCCCAATATTGATTCGTTTTTTACAGCTGCTATAACGGGCAATGATATTCCCACTTTTTCATCCAATAATTGAAAAATACCGTAAGCACAAAATACTTGAATAGTATAGATTTTTCTCTGAGATTAGGAATAGACAAATTTAAATGAATAAATAAAAATTTGGTTGAAAAAAAAAGAGATGTGGTCACATCTTCACGATTCAGATTGAAAATTGTAGAAACTGCGGAAAAGGCTGATAAAAAAAATTCTTAATTTTGGAACTACTGTTTCTATCAGGGCTGCAAAAAAGTCTCCCGAATAATTTTTTAGCATTGTGATGAACTTACTGATTTGAAACATGTTTTTAACAAAAAAATATGTGAATATATAAAACTTTTCTTCCATAATTTCGACAAAAACAATTCACGATATTCAATGTGGCGTCACAAGTGCAGAAATTTGTATAGTCGCACCAAGCGAATATGAACATATCTCATATTATGTAGCATGTTTCAGATCCCCAAAATATGTCGCGAAATACAAATAGGAACCTCCATTTTTATTGCAGGCTCCTATTTAACGCTTCAAAATACGTTTGTTTAAAACTTTTTTCAAGTTCCTGATGAATGGTGCTGTAATCGCTGGCTTTTTTATCAAATGTTGAGGCATTTAAATGTCAGAGTCGAAAAATAAGGTCAGGCATTTCAATATTTCTCAAAACTGTTGAGAGTTTAAATAAACCTTCACCCCACTACCCTTACAAGGAAGTAGTAGGCAATAAACAATTTCTGAATGAAATATAACTGATATATCATTTGGGCAAAATATTTTCCCCGCAATTACAGAATCTATTAGTTACTCAAAAAAATTTCTGGATGAAACTGAGGTACTCTTTTGCGTAGAGTATGTAATAAAAGATGGGGGATGTCTATTTGAGTTTACAAAGTTGTCTCTCTCATCATTCCAAGCAGGTGAGGAGGCAGTTTGAACTTGCACCTATCTAATAGAGCTTGAAAAAATATTTTCCGATTTTTCAGTGTGACTTGTATTTTTGAGGGATCCGAATGATCTAAAAAATCTAGTATAATTATTGTTGTGCTCAAATCCAATTTAATATTCTAATCTACAGTTGTTGCCCTATTCAGGACGATGGTATGACTTCTGCGTTTATAATTTTGTGAAACATTCAGGTTTTGATTTTTAACAATTTATCCTAATATTAAACGTATGTTGTTATTTTGAATGTGTAAAACAGTTATTCTATTTCATCAATTATTATAAATAGGAAATAAAATTTGTTATAGCACATGGTATCTTTGCTTTGACCAGTGCGTGCACCACGTGTTAAAATAAAAGCAGATGGCCAGGTGTCAACTTACAATTGCATTTGATATAATCGTTCTTGATATCGTCGGGAGTTCATTGGAGCCCGTTTTCTCATTCTAATTCTATTTTGACAATAAGTACATATTGTAACAAGATCATAATTATGTATTGTGCATCCGAGTTACAGTTCAGTAGTTTTCATTTCAACCACTTCAGCAGTCATAACATTTGCACTTGTGACAAAACCAATGAATCTGAAATATGATAAAATTCAATATACACATAAGACCGTGAAGTTTTGCTGAGACTCCATTCAAGACCTTCACCATCCTAGCACAAATAGGTTTCCGAGTATGGTTTAGATTAAAAAAAAGGCGGTCGAAAAGTAAATAAATTAGCAGATGGGCGGATCCAAAGCAATTATAATTCATCCAAAAAATACAGACCTGTTAGCATATAAATTTATGACCTTATGAATTTTCCATCTTGCCTGTAACAAGTTTTATACGGTGTCAAATTATATTTACCTTGGTAGAATCAAGCATCATGTTATAAAAAAGGGTTAAAACATAAGCATTCATCATATTACTAACGACATATAAAATGGCGTGGGTTTGACTTTAGTTAGTAACACGATACGAAAAGATATAACTCTTACAACAAAAAATACAAATTTGTACAAGCGTAAAATAAATCAACTACTCGTATTACTGAAGTTTTTTCTAAGTTTCTCATGGTTTTATATTTGAAATAATCGTGGAAAAAATATTATAGAATTATAAAATGAACATGGACGCATGTTAGTATGTTGTACGATATATCGTTGCAAAGATATTATGAATCACATATGCTAAAGCTGATCATAAAATATTTCATATATGCAAAAGAGGATCCCCGTATAAGAAACAGGATGGTATGGTAATTTAGCAACGACAGTTTAAGAAATTTTTTTTCTCGTGTTTTAGACAGTAAAAAAATGTCTCGCAGACCTTTTGCTTTTGTTGCAGAAGATTGAAGAAATATTTAAAGCCCGTATTAAACTTATTTGAAATTATTCTCACCATTCATAAATAAAAATGTGATAAGTGGTTTAAAAAGTATTTCTACATGGAAGCTTTTCCGCTCCTCTGTCACTATCTAGTATTCAAATTTCCAACTATATCCTTTCAAAAATTAGTACTGTGAGTGTCTCGGCATTATTCCTAATTGTTTGAGTCAATCAAATTTATAAAGTCATCCACTTGATTCAATCAGTTTAAGAGCTACCTTCTACCAAATCCCATTTCAGGGACTCAATGTGCCCCTTGAGTAAAATTCACCAAGTACACCCTTGGGACTATGACAAACACGAGCAAAATGTAACGGGTCACCATCGAGCCAAGGTGCAGTGTATGGAGTACAGAATCTAGAGTCTCTAACTCTATAGATTATACGGGATGGTTGAATATATTAGTTGGAAGTATACAAGAGGTAGAACAGAATTGGCAGTGGGATAACCAGTGGTGTCCAGCTGAGAGGGGTTAAGTTAAAGGCAGCTACTAGCGGGGTGTCGACTGTTTGACCTAAAGACGCAAGTTCCCAAAATGTTACTCTGCAAACACTACAGACATTGATTTCCAAACCGCTTACTATATTCTAAATCAAATATTTTATCTTGAATTGATAAAGTTGCCTACGTATGTTCCAGAAAATAAAGATAATAAAGTAGACCATAAGTGATTTAAATATTGATACATTTTTTTCATTTCAACATTAAGGACGTTTCGAACAGTAATGTGCCCATCATCAGCTCATAAGTTTCACAAGAACACAGCCTCAAAAATCAGATCCTCACTCACCAAACCTGGGTCCCAACAATTTTTCCTTGTTTATGAAATTGAAATCAGTGCTAAGAAGACGCCGTCTCAAACTATTGCTGACATCAAAACAAATTTGTCACACATTTTTAAAGGAAGCTATCCAGGATATCTTGGAGAAATGGAAACACAACTGGGAAAAGTGTGTGATTAGAAGACAAGAGTACTTTGAAAAGGATAAGGGCCAAAAATCTGTAAAATAATAAAGCTTGAAAAAAAGTTAGTTTTTTTCTGAACAGACACTCAGTACATCTTATCCCAATTTAATATATCATCTATTGTGTGCTAATGACGCCTATTAACACGCCGTTGACGCTTGAAACGTCCCCATTGTTAGAATGAAAAATTATTTCGAAATTTAGAACACTTACGGCCTACTTTTTCAATTCTTACTTGATTTTGAGTATCTATTTGAGGATAGTCATTCTACTATTTACATCCGGTTTCTCTTTCATATGGTGAAAAGTAAGTCGAATCGGACGTATATTGAAACGAATTTAAGGCAAGACTCCCTTATGTCGATTTTTTAAGGATCAACTATCGTATATCAAATGGAATTTAAACTACGTATGAATTTCTGTACAAAAAGCTTGAAAGTTGTTGTCGACTGAAACATTTTTAGAAGCCTCGGCTTCCACAAACCAGTCAGTATAGAGTGTTGTAGTTAAAATTCATTTCAGACACCCCCAACAGTGAGTATACGGTGACCAGGCCCTGTTATAAATTATGGCTCTTTGGTTGTCACAATAAAATGTTGTGATATACAACCTAACATGTCACTTCACCCAGTCTTAAAGGCTTTCTGTAAAACTGGCTTGACTTTATGATTTGGACACAAAGATAAAGATATTTTTATTTTTCTGTCGGCTGCATGTGCTTACTGGGAACTTAAGTTTTGAAAACTTGTTTGAAGTTCTGAAAATGGATATGTTTGTGAATTTACGACATTATAAATAATATCTGTACAGATCTCTGTAATATGAATGGTGTAAATATTGCTTTTTCAAACATATATCATCATTTACTCCTGCAGAAAAAAAATTGCGGATGTATTTCAAGACTTTATATATGAGACTGCTAAGTTTTGTATTATCTGAAATCTAGTATTTCTACTGGATATCTACCACAAATGGTAAGTTATCTAGCACATACCATCAATAAATATTATGCCTTACGTATTCTAGGTATAACATAAAAACTGGTTACTTACAAATTATGGCTTGCGAGCTGGGAATCACAATCTGAAATAAAGAAAAACTATGTTAGCCAAAACAACAGTAAAATATTGCCTGCTATACACTCTTAGATACTACTCGTATGATATATTGAATAAGAAACATTAAAAATATAGACGAATTATTTTTCTCATCTTCAATTGTAAGTAAAGATCAAAAAAGGTTTTCAAACTTCTATTCGTAGGATAACTGGCTTTATTGAATAGATTAACATGACAACGTTTCGGCCAATAGGGTTGCGGCCATTTTCAAGTCAGTTTTTTTTTATTCACTTAATTTTTCGCAAACATACATTATTGATGGAATAAATAAAGCCCAATTACAATTCGTAATTATTAGAGAAAAACTGAATTGAAGTGTTCACTTCAGCGAGTCTCTACCCTATTGTCCGAAACGTCGTCATGTTAATATATTTAATAAAGCTAGTTATCCTACGAGTAGAAGTTTTCATCTTCACCTAATCATCTTTTCGGCTTTTTCAACTCCTTCAATTATTATCTTCAATTGATGAAAACCGAGGTAGTAATGTGTTTGAGCTTTTTTTATTTTTTTTTCCCTTGAAAACTATGGACCCATTCGTTTTCAGGTCTTCTAAGATTAGACTTGATAAATCTAATAGTGACTAAAAAAAAATCGGTACAACGGACAAAAAACCGACACAAAAATATATAGTTTCTATCATTAAATGCAAATATGTATTCATGCATAGGCATTAGAGCAGGTACAAATATATCAAAATGTACCCACTAAAATCGTTGATTAATTGTTAGGCAGCTATTAATCAACCAGATTCACTTGAAATAAACCGTTCAGAAATTTGCTTTGGCAACTTCCGAGTACTCAACTTGGACTAGCTTGTATATCATGAATAAAAAATATGGGCAATTTGGCGTTCTGCGTGAGAATTGATTAGGACGATTCTCATTTTAAAGTCGGTCTGTAAGCTCCTGTGTGTATGTAATCATCCACGATAGTAGCTGAATCGTTTGTCCGATGAAATTAATATTTGATATAATAATTGTGGTTGGAATCGGTGCACCGAAAGATCCAAGTATACTACTTCTTCACGTTCTGCATAGCTTCCATAATATTAAAGAAATTTACTTGAAATTAGGTATATAAGGAAAGTTTCGATGGTGCCATCGAATCACACGCCCTGAAGGTGTTGATTCTCCCTTATTTTTGAGTCACGGTGATTTTTATGCTTCGAAAAAGCACACGTCATACGACTATAAATACTTTGGGAGAAGTATTGAGCCGAATTTTGCGAATTATACGAACAATTCTATCAATTTCCCATTCAATGGCACTTCTTATTACATCAAGATGATAGTTGATATTTTGAATATTAGCTTGTTCATAATTAAATCAAGAAGTATCCATCTGGAACCTAACAGCTGAAAACTAATATCTCGTTCTTCAATTTGATCATAGTATATCCAATGAATGATAAAAAACTTCTCATGTTTATAACGCATAATTTCTAATTAATATTCGTAGCAAGTGAGATAAATATTTTCCTCCATGTACCAATTAACGACTATGTTATCTTTTTTGTCCAGTCATGGGATCAATCCGTGTAAATAAACTATTAAAAAATAAGACAAAAAAACATACTTCTTGTTTCAGAAAGTCAAGTTGGACGATCAATAATTGTTTGAGTAACGCCCAAACACATCGTTATCTGCTTCTGCGCTGTCTTCTTATTTTTTTCTTATCCTTCTACTTAAATTTTCTCTCCTATCTTTATTTTGTCATTGACAGATTGCTCAAAAGCTTAGCTTGACACTCTGTAGTTTTGAAGATAATTACAATAATTGAGAGATTCAGAAATAGATTCCAATATAATTTATTTTTTTAATGTTTTTGAATCGTATTTTATGATGGAGAACTATTTTATGTCAAATTTCAACGAAAGTTTGAATGACATGATTTAAATTTGGAAGAATTTTAAATTTGCTCAACAATGAAAAATAAAATCAATTGAATTTAAAAGGAAGTTGTCGGAGATCATTTTAACTATGCCCATCCAGAAGAAAAAACTATGGCGATCAAAACAAACGATATATTTTTAATTGTATCCGTTCTCAGATCTAATACCAAATAAAAATCCTATTTTATGCCCAATTTAAATATTTATTCGAAAACTGGTTTCCAAAACATATGCAATAATTGAAAATCTGAACATATTAATTAAGCCTTGGTTATCGAATCTCAAATTTACGTATCCTGAAATTTATAATTAAACACTTACCACGGATATACCTTGTTTGATGTTTGTTTTGTATAGACAATTTCTCAATATCTCTACGTTGTTTTATAATGTTGTGATGATTTTTTTTATGTTTGGAACTTGGATGGTGCTAAATCATTTCTAATTGTCGGAATTTTTCTTTTCAAACCTATTAGAGAGACTGATGCTTTTCCTGAAAGTTTTTGTGTTCGAAGACATCTGTTTACATCAAGTTGAATCAATTTATCAGCAGATGTTTTGTAATTATCAGATAATCGTTTCTTTTATTCTTATGAAAAAAAAATTGCCATAGAATAAATAGTTTGGAATTATCAGAGCTATTCTCTTCTCTAGAATTAGATTTTTTATTACATACTCAGACCAAATTTTTTTGATTGTTACGATACTCTCAATTTTGAACTGAAAATATATATATCTTCTATCACCTAAAATCTCCGATTTCTCCTACATCTCAAAAATAAGAGAATTATAATCACTGTCAGCTCACGACAACCCTTATCAATGCTTTTTTTTTTGGCTCCGACTCAAAAAAGACTTGTTCTTATAGTCGAAATACTACAGTCCTTAAATTCTAATAATTAAAATTAGGTTATGATTGTTTTTATTTAATAAATAAATACCTGATAACCTGATGAACCTGGTAATTCTCAACGTCAAAAACATTATCAAGGCTCAAGGCAATAGTAACATAATCAACTAAACGTAATTTGATCCTGAGTAATTCCTACAAACAGGCGATGGAAAGAGCATCATGTTTCCGAAAGTATATATAGCGTTATAAACAAGCTTTGTCTCTGGATTTTCGACGGCGTTCTGGGGCTCAAATTTCTTGTTGAATGATTTATCTTGATATTCCATTAGTTTTACATTCAACTAATTTGAAGGCTCACGAAGATTACTTGGAAGAACTGTCAGAATAATTTACTTCAGGCAAGATGAGATGAAGAACAAGAAAAGATTGAATGCTTTATAAACTGGATAACTTGAATACAATACACAGCTATTGGGATAGTCCAATTTTGTCTAATTTTTATTGAAAATTTGTACCATATATTCGTATTTCATGCGTTCTATTAGCCATCTGTAGTTACGTATGTAACAATTCTAATTTTTATTCCTGGAATAAATAAGTAAAAATCCAAATAAATGCTCAACATGAAAACCAGATAATCACACTGTGTGTATCTCTCACAACAGTTACCTATTTTATAGAGTGCCTGAGGAAGAAAACAGTCACTCATGCCATATTATTAATCACTTTGCTCCAATGGGGGGTCGGACGGCTATAAGATTGATTGAGTGACCACATGGCCCGGACAGCCCTCCTCCTCTCCAACCAAGAATATCTTTTATGTAAATAAATGTTTGAGGATCTGTCAAAGAAGCTACACAGTATTCCATACCTAAAGATTAGCAATACCTATAAAGTTTCACTTCACATGAAATAATGCTGCCAAAAGTCGGAAGATACTGAAATCAAGTATCTGAACACTCTTAGAACCGAGTAATATAGCACACAAGTAGCTGAACGGTTCCAGGTGTTCAGATTTGGATAGACTTGATTTCAAGTATATGAAGTTTCGGCTCAATTTTAGTTCAAATCAAATATTGGCAGATTTCGTACTATTTGAATACCGTTAGTACTGATTTCAATCGAATACCGGATAATTCAGTATATCGAATAGTTAAGCATTTAGCATCAATAACCTTTACTTTTACTTGTACTAGAATAAATTCACAAGGTTCAACATTGCCTTTATTTTTGCATCAAGTGTATATAGAATTTTCTTTATAAAAAATTGGAAAAAAATTCCATCGTCGTAATAATATTATGTACACTTGTATGGAAAAATTTTGGAGATATTTTTCCATATGTTAAACGTTTCTGAAAGATTTGGGAATGTTGTGTAGTATGTGAAGAGGCGGCATCTTTTACCATGTCACTCTGCGTGGTTGCAGGCTGAGCCCTTGTTAACTATGCAGACATATTGCCTATCTTATCGAAGAAGGTATACATGCTGAGTTTGACCTTTGTACTAACAGAAGTTTTTATTCCATCTAATTTTTTTCCTGTATTAAAGTTTGTTTCTGCCGCATGTGAACACAAACCAATAAAAAAATGAGTTTCAATTTGAATATTCTTATTTGAATTTGACCCGGCAAATACTTTACTGGCAGTATAGTGATCTTCTTCGAATAAATTTGAATTTGAATTGACTTAGTTCAATATTATAACAAAAATTGGGCAATTGAAGGTAGTAATTCGAAACAAGAAATTGTATTCTCTAAGTAGGGTACAAAAATTATTATAACAATGAAAAAATTCTAACGTATTGTATTTCGTCGTTGAACGTTGAGTAAATCTCAGCTTACTTCGGCGACATGCAAGTCCAATACAAAAGCACAGTAAGTTGATCTAACAGACATGAATCAGACAAAAGGTTAGCACCTTTTTTTGACGCCTTCTGTTTAGCACAAAAAGGACAGAGCACCTGCAATTTCAGGGCAGCTTTTATGCCACAGTTCGCATAAATATACCCTGAATAGACGAGGAAATTGAATTGTTAAGAAAAAAATAAACCGGACAAGGCATAAAGAAACGCTGGTATATGAGAAAGCAAGATTTATTGAATTTTTTCAATATAACAAGATAACAAAAGAATCCTAAATCCACTGAATTAGATAAAGATAAGATCAAAATTAGTTAATTTTATTATCAAACGTCAAACAATTTCTAATCTTTCTGACTTCACGAATAGGTATACGTAAGTATCCATGTTACGGTATGAGTAAGCAAAAGTAGAACCTTCAAAAATATCCTAAACTCCTTCAAAAATAAATTGAAAGGAGTCATTAAACTCAGCCAACGATTTACTCTATTCATTAACAATGTCTTAGGTCCTCCCTTTTGTAGTGAACCCCGCCCTTGTCACAATCCAACACAGACGTTAGATTCCCCTAAGAAACATTCACGTTCGCCCTATTGAGAAGAAAAGCGAATAAAATGTTTTGAGAACTGTCATCTGCAATCTGACTCATTGTATGGATTTACAAAGCAGGTACGCACTGCATTTTCGGAAATCTGTGAAGTTTGAAGTAATACAATAAGGCCTTTAAACTGGATTCGTGGTTGCTTTGTGCCAGTTCCTGTATTTTTGATTCGCCGCAATTTCATGGAGGAAATGTGTAAAATTGGAGCATAAAAGGGAATATTGACCGTGAAATTTTTCCAAAGCTGATGTGAATTTGAAATTTTGCGGCATTTAAAACAGAAAAAGGAGGAAATAGGAGATATTTGGAAACATCATATTAATTTGAAAACCTATGGTCATTGTTGAAAAATTTATTTCTTCTTTTTTTTCAATAAAGCTTATGAAAGTTTCCATAGAATCAAACTGATACTTAAGCCATTTAGATCAGATTCGATGAACGTTAACGTATAGAGTGATCCAATAGGCTAAAAGTCATTTCATAAACTGAAATTTAAAAGAAGTACTACAGAAATTAGTATTATAGCTCAGAAAGGAGAAACAGATGATTTTGTAGAAACATAGGAGTAAGACAAGGAGATGTGCTATCAGCAACTCTATTTAATTTAGCATTAGAATATGTGCAACGAAACATAGAAAAAAGAACGTTGAGAGCAAAAGCAGGACATAATAGCAACAAAAAATAGACAAATAATGAAAGAAATGTTACAATAACATAGAATTAGAAATGAATATCGATAAGACAAAACTAATGATATTCAGAGAAACAACAGAGGATAAAGAAATAAAGATTGGAGGATATAATTCTGCAAAGGTAGATAAATTCGAATACCTATAGGTGTCACAATAACAAATGAAGGGGAAAGAGAACCTGAAATAAAAGAGATGATAGCAACAACAAACATAGCTTTCTACGCAAATTAAAAAACTATTGGGAAGTAAAACTTGGTCGAAAATAACAAAAATAAGAATATATAGAACAATAACAGGATCAATAGCACTCTATATTGCCAAAAACATGACATCATATAATAGAAAAAGAATTAGAAATGGAGGAAATAACATCACAAAGAATAAAATGGCCCAGACACATATGGAGAGCTGGAGAACAAGACGCAATAAAGCAAATCCTAGAGTGGAACTCAGCAGGAAGAAAAAAAAGACGGGAAGACCAAGATCATCATGGATAAATGAAGTATAAGATCTAAGAACAATGGAAATAAAATGGAAAGAGAAAACAAGAGGTAGGAAGAAATGGATTAATATAGCGAATAACATCTAAAACCTGAAATGGAGAGTGATCTCCAAAAAGTGGATCTTGAAAGATCCGTTTAGAAGCGGTGAAACTCCACAAAGAAATAAATTATGGCAATTCATTTATCAATGTCGCCGAATGATTAGGCGACAATATTTGGTCATGTTGGTTATCGGAAGATTATAGCTTACGTTCAAAATTTATGTGTTGGTTCAACGTGTTTTCAGCCAACCTGAAGATAATTTTATTTAAATGTAACTCTAATTATCTATGTACAATGCAAAAATTGAAATTCAGGAATTTTGGCAAATTTTTCAGGAAGTCTAGAGTTTCATTCCTATAGTAATTGATTTCCAATCCCTGATATTCATTATAATACATATTTTTGTTACGAAGATAGTCGTGTTCTAAAATGTTCTTCTTTAAAACGGCGTTACAATAATTATGGATAAAAAATGTGGATAATTATTAAGTTTTGGATGTGTAGGGCCTTAAGTTCGGCAACTATTAAATTATGTCGTCATTATACTGAAGTGTTAATACAGGAGAAACCCTCTGAATAATAATAACAATTATCACATTACAAACAATGTAGTTACTTTGAAGTTTATTAAGTCTTCAAGCTGCTAATTGACCCAAAATATCCATACGCTTATGTGATATCACTCAAACTCACATGAAACTATAAAGCTTATTTCACACTGACATAATTCCTAATTGCAGGTTTATCGGCAGAGCTGTTCTACGTTCGCGAGGGAATAATCAACGAATATGCCCTGAACTTCAGTGTTCCTGTGCCCGCCCATATCGATTCTCTGCACTTTACATGGGAGAGCCTTGCAGTCAAACCAGTGAGTATCTGGAAGCCTAGCTTGTAAGAGTTATCCCAAATAACATTCTGACAATATAAGTATAACTAAAGGACCATACTTTTCTGGTACCATTTGATTGGATTTAACAATAGAACCTGATGATCATAATTACTTTAATTTTGGAAACCAAATTTCTAATTGTCATAATAATGTATAACTTCAGCTGTCAATGAACAATTCAGTACTACTGTCTGTAGCACTCAATTTGGCACGATCATTGGCTCTGAATTATACATTTCCTGTATAAGGTAATAATGTATTTACATTGATTAATGATCCTATTCTAGAAGCGTCATTTCGAGCTATTCTTTCTTGCGAAATAGATCGTATTATAAAACCCCTGCTCCTGCGAGTGTACTTACTCCTATTACGACTTCAGGGAGTTTCTCCACAATGGAGAGGGAATTACCTCTCTTTCATGGAACAATAAGCCACAACAGAGAGGCTAGGCGTTAAATCGGCTACGTAAACACGTGCGCGTTAATCAATTGTTGTAATCTCGAATCTACAAAATGCTTACGCTCGTTCAGTTAATTAATTTAGTACTAATTGAATGAAAGCAGCTGAAGTGTATGAGATTTCAGAGAGAGTGCCTTGATGAATTATGAGGCATTTAGTTCTGCTTTGTTCTGTTTTTATTTTGTGCCAACTCAAAGACAACTCAATTTTTTTCGTGAAAAGTAACATTGGCTCTGATTGGAAATTAATATCTCGATGTTTTTTCAGCTGCCGTACGAAATAACTGTCGATGTTTCAAATCAAGAAGCATTGGACAAACCTTACCTGAACATATCAAGAACAGGGAACGTACCTTCCGCAACTCAAACCTTTAGCGTTGCACTTCCATGTTCAGGTCTTCTAGCAGCTGAAGTAAATGTTACAATAACAATAAGCATAGTCCTCAATAAATCTACGAGCAATATCACCACTCTGAGCTTACACCGAAGAAAGATCTGTCTCCAAACTGACTATGAATCACATCAAGTCAATCCAGTGATTGTAGATACTGTGATATCTGATTCACCATCAGCTAATATCTTTTACATTGCTGTGGGATGCGCAATAGCTTTGATTTTGGTGATAGGAATGTTTGTTCCTGCGTATTACGTGAAAAATAAAAAAGTTAGAAGACAGGGAGAGATTGTTGAAGAATCCAGGAATGGATCAAATAGTAGTGGACAAGCACATACCACTTTTTTGTCCACTGATACTTCCGTTCCGCATAATCACTTCAGTGGGACTTCAGCATCGTCTTGCAAATCTGGTGCCAGCTATGCCAGTTTCAGACGATTACCTAGTTATTCCTTATTGGATGAGAAATCAAAAGATCTTCATGAAAGAATTGCCGAACTCACCATTCAGAGGTAAAATTTTCATTCAATTCTCATCACCCAACTCATTTCAAAGACTCAACTTTTAAAATGAAGAATTTTGAGTTCACATTTGAAATAATTGCATAAAATTAGATGTGCAGTATTATAAGAACAATGTACATTATTAACAATTTTTTTTTTCAGATGTCGAGTTCGTTTGCGAAGTGTAGTCCTCGAAGGCACCTTCGGCCGAGTCTACCAAGGTTCCTATACTGACGAAGACGGTTTAGAAGAAGATGTTCTTGTTAAAACCGTCACAGACCATGCATCCCAGGTCCAAATTTCTCTTCTACTGCAAGAAGGAATGACAATGTACGCCCTCAACAACAAAAACATCCTAAGCGTTCTGGGAGTATCAATCGAAGACCACACAGCTCCATTTTTGATTTATCCTTTCAATGGGTATTCCAATATGAAGAAGTTTTTACAGAAATGTAAATTATGTCCGGAAGGCGTGGCTCATACTCTAACTACGCAAGAAGTTGTAGATATGGCTTTACAAATTATTCACGGGATGCAATATTTGCATAAGAAACATCTCTTGCATAGAGACCTAGCCGCAAGAAATTGTGTGTAAGTATTTATAGACGATGAATTCTTGTCAACCTTAATGCTGAGATAGCGCATTCAATTGAAAATGATGTTGAGTAGGCACAATGCTACATCAGGTAATTCTATTAGGTACGCCAATTTGTGATATAAAGTACTCCTACATAAGTCATTAAAAGATGCCAGCTGTTTAATAGTCATTAGGCAGAATTCATTCTATTAATAAAATATTAAGAGTATAATGTAGTTTCAATCGCAATGTGAGAACTCGGTCGGGTCTCAAAACTAATTTATTTTTATTGTGCTTATTACGTTAAATCCCGCTAAAATTTGCTTAAAAACGACATGGCGGGTCGAAATATTATTGATCCGAAATATTCATATCACGCGCGGATGTCGAAGACTTGAAATTTGAAACCATTCATTTTTTCCCTATATGTATATACCTTAAATCACGGTATACTCGCGTAATCAGGAAATTATTATCGTTTCTATATTCCTAAATGATATTTCTAGCAATTTTATTTTATGTGTTCCACAATTTAGTCTGCCACTCATGCGATGAAGTTGAAAAAATGAACAACTATGTAGTTTTTACTTTGGTCGCTTATTGTACTAATTTCAATCTTGCTAAATTATTCACTGCTACTAGCCTGCCTGTTCGGCCATTCGGGGTATATCAATGACTTCTTTGATGCAATGCGATTCTGAACCTTATTGACATGGAATTTGAATCATTTCTAGTACCTGACATCTACTAGTACTAGATCACAAAATTGTTAATAATAATACGAGTGAATTATGTATTATTTATGTATAATTATTGTTATTATTTGTGATAATAATAATAATTTACAAATTCTATCCATATAATGGTCATTTGTTTTATGAAGTCAACTATCATCATTGATGTTGGGTACATTAATTGCAGTTGCCACTTTTAATTCCAAAATATTTATAATAAATCAACCAAATTATTTTTGAAGAAATAAAGGCGGATTCATGCAGCCATTTACATTTACATTTAATTTTAATTTAATTTCATTTAAAAGATAAATGTGTGTAACTGAATGGAACCATGCATGCACCATTCTAATTTACATTTTCATTTATCTATCATTTTCATTTAATTTATAAGATGACCAACTTTTATCTTTTTAAATTAAATGAGAATGAGAAATACACTGCGCATGTGCAGTGAAGAGTGTTCAAGGTTGTAGCTGTCAAACGTCGCATCTTTTAAAATTTCATCGTATTGCTATTGTTCAAAATTAATAGAGACAGAGGAATATGAACTTTGACGAACACACACCTTCTACTATTTGACGCTTCAGAAATACAGAAATATTTTAGGTGACAAGAAATCGATATGCGCATGCGTTCATTTCTCATTTAATTTATATTTGTGCGTCTGCCTGAATGCTACTTTTAAAAATAGATAAATGACAATTAAATGAAGATGAAAATTAAATGTAAACGTAAATGTAAATGGCTGCATGAATCCGCCTTAAGTGAAATCTTGGCCTCAAACAAACATCTCTGATATATGAAAAAAACTAGTTTATTGTAGTTAAATAATCATACGTGAAAAAAATCCATATAAAGAAGCTATGAAACCAAATAGAACTAATGCCCATCCTGGATGCAGCAACTTCTAATAGCACAATCTATTCTAGGATCATTACTGTATGTACTAGGAAACATAAATGTCTCTAAATTATCTCATGTTTGCACAATAAACTAAAATAACTACAATAAATTAGCTTTTTGTACTGCCGTGCGTAAAGTGAGTTTTTTCTACGTTACGGTTTTAACGCTATTTGAACGCGTAGCAGTTAAATTTTAATGAACTAATATTTGTAGCAACTCTTACTGATTCATTACTTCAGATTTTGTTAAACCTGAATGTGGACTTGTGCTTTGCTCCCTTACTGCGATCTCAATAATTGCCAAAATATGTAAGTTGAGGGCCGTAGAAAAAATCTTGTACACTCTTGTTGCATAAATTATTATTTTTCATACATTGAAGATGTTTTTTTTTAGAGATCGGGACTAGTAGTACTATTATTGGATTCTCTAGAGGTTTACAACTTATTGAAGCACAGCGATTCTATTGCTGAATCCTAGTAATTTTGCGCCAGCAAATTAAATAGCGATGTCGTATCTATTCTATCGTCATTAAATCCCGCGGTAACTTGAGGATCAATAAATCAAGAACAGTCTTCAATATGCGGTGAAAATTTGACATTTGACAGCATCTTGTGGCCTCTCCCACTGTTGGATTTGAAATTGCGCAAGTCGCAAGTCACATAACAAACTAATCAAAAATTACACTGTCTGCGGAACTACAGTTGACCAATCTTTTGATCCATTTCCAGCACCAGTGGTGTTTTAAACTTCAAAAGTGCCGGAAGTAACGATGTCAAAGTGTTCTCTCAAAATTAGTAATTAATTGCACGCTGTGCTTATTGGATATTGGGGTTTATCAGATAATAATAATAGTCATAAGCTCATTTAAACCAAAACACTTCTTTACTGAATGGTTTCGAAAGATATGTACTTACTGAACACACCTCCTATTTAACTACATACTCTTTACTTAAAATGAAAACTTACGAGTCAACACCAATCATTATTATTGAGCCTGTTTATTATATTAACTTTCAGCGGTTTTATTCTCATAGGACACTAACATCTCAAAACTATAAATCTTCCATTTGAAAATAATATACATCTAAAGTTAATCCATTTGTTAAGAAAACATAATTAGAGTTGAACGGTTAACTTTTGTATTTATGCTTTGAGCTATATATTCCAACAGTGTTCCAGCTCAGAATCTATAGATCATTATTATCTTCATCATTTATAAAAGTGCCGAATCAGTAATAAATGTTTATTAGGTACTGATTGGCCAACCGATGTGCAATAACGTCCAACCGATTTAGACATTGAGACTTACCCTTATTCAGGTCAGTGGCTCAGTGTGTTCATGCGCTGTTCACATACGAATCCAAAGATCCCTGATTCAATTCCAGTATGGTAATGACGACAAAAGATAAGAAATCGGAATCATTATGTCATTTTTATCTCAAATATCTCAGGTCATAGCTCACATTCCAGAAAACTGGCTTCATCACAATCTGTGTGACGAACAGCTCTATGTTCAAAAAGTTATAAACTTTAAATTTCTAAAAAATGCAGTAATACTCAAGCATCCAAATCATCGGCGATTCCCAACTCGGCACATTTACAGGTAGTCTCTGCTAATGACTCCCCAACTCGGCACATACGAGTATCTCAGGTACCTGCAGTGATACCCAACTCGGCACACTTGCAGGGACCTGAACAAAAGGAGGACTGGACATTCTAATGTTTTTAAATAAAATAAAATCAATTTTATAGTTTCTTTTTTATAAATTATTCAAAATTTGACATACAAAAATACAAAATCAAAAAATAAGTAGGTTGCATCATACAATAAAAATAATAATTTCAGCGTGATCGTGGATTAACCTTTTTGTCGTTATTACTCGATCTCTGGACTCGCTCATAATATAGAAAAATGCTATGCACTTTCGATTAACACACCGCTACTTCACTTCACCAGATAAAAATTTTTGATTTGATCTACTGAATTGATGTTGCTCTACTATCAGTAGTGTTTTTCCAAGTTGGCTAGCTATCTCGCGAATTCATTTCTTTGATGTTGTTGATTGAACTGTTGAATTGATAATATAGCTACTCTGCAAACACTTGTTTAAGATGTGCCGAGTTGGTCATAAGGATTACCTCCAACCCTTGACTGATGTCCCATCGGGAGATTAAATGTGCCGAGTTGGGGTGTGCCCCAAATCATATCCAGGCACTATGAGCTTATCACTTATATATCTAAAAAGTAGTTCTGGCAGCATGAGAAGTCTCTGTAATACCGTTCGGATATACGTGATCTGAAATCATCGCACATATTGAGATTTCGAATCTATCAAAAAAGTTCCGTAATGGAACAAGTACGCGTGTACTTGAGGCCTGTCGTGCCACAAGTGATAAAAATGAAGTAAGCTGATCGTTTTGCAATATCCTCCAACCGATTTAAACATTGAGGCTTATCCCTAGAATACTATTATATTCATATCGAGTATTGTTGATGTACTCCAATATAAAATCTTCAGTTGACCAATCAGTTATTCTTAATTTTGGTGATTGGAGGCTTTTAAACAGGTCAGGGTTTGTAAGGGCACATCCCGGTGTCTAGATAGACCAAAACATGTGCTGAAGCAATTTATATGAAGTTTCAGGGTTCACTAATTGATAATTATGTGTTATTTCAGTGTGGACGATAAACTGCGAGTTCAAATAACAGACAACGCCCTATCAAGAGATCTCTTTCCAGCAGATTACCACTGCCTGGGAGACAATGAGAACAGACCTATCAAATGGTTAGCCATTGAAAGTTTGTTGCACAAGACATTCTCCCCAAACTCCGATGTTTGGTCCTTTGGTGTATTACTTTGGGAGTTGACTACATTAGCTCAACAACCATATGTGGAAATAGATCCATTTGAAATGGCAGCATATTTGAGGGATGGTTACAGACTTGCGCAGCCTATCAACTGTCCTGATGAATTGTAAGTTTCATAAATACAATCATTTGCTAGAATTCTTATTTTATATCTACCTACTAATCATTTCGAAACTACTTTTCTGATTCTATTTGACTGAGAGAAGAAGCAAATTATATGTAGGCTGAACAAATCAATATGTTCCGTCTTTACGGATGTGTTGTTAAATTCTTCTTAAGAAAGGAATTCTGAGGAATGTGCTTATCCTGATATATTTTTTGATTTGTTTTTAGGTTTGCAGTAATGGCGTATTGTTGGGCGATGAGCCCAGATGAAAGGCCAACATTTCCACAGCTTCATGTATGTCTTCAAGAATTTTTTGCCCAATTAACGCGTTATGTATGAACCTAAATGTTCAATTCATATCTGAGAGTATAACTTTATTGAATAACTTAATGTCAAATATTTGCAGCGAAATTTCCAAAAAGTACTAGTCGCTATGGAGAAAAATGTCATGAAATAGAAATATAATTACCTTTCTGGAAATTTTGCTGCAAATCGTTTTATATACTTTTATATCGTTGAAATTTCAAAAAATTTAGCTAGACATACAACCAATGGCCAAAGGACTAATATTTTCATCTTAAAACGTTACCAACATTCATTTGATAGAACAATTTTAAGATTTTAAGTGACAAAGTACAAATATAGATAGTATAGATTTTAGAAAATACCAGTGCTTAATTATAGGACTAGAGGCGCCTTTTTGGTACTTTATATATGGCATATAATGTGCCAAAATTTATTTTTGTTCCCGGAATCAAAATTCTGTAACTCAAATATATCGTTATGTGCCTTTTTTAACGCCTTCTGTATTTCATGCCATTTGGCTCACAAAAACAAGTAATAAGCAAAGTATCCTCTCTTTCGGTACCATTTCGAGATAATTGAAATTAAGTTGCAAACATAACCTGAAGTATTACTTTAAATATTTATCTGTGAATGATATTCGTGCCAATTACTTAAATATATGTATGTTTGTGTATAAGTGTGGAGATGATTTTGAATCTAATTACGTTCACTATGTGTCAGTATTTTCTGATGATTCGGTTGCAAAATCGCTATGTTGTGTTATATGTCCTAATGATTCATAATGTATATGTTCCATAATTTTAAGAATTATTTTAAATGTAAAATTGTAGCTGAAAGTTTTAATTTATATAACTATTTTTGAAACGTATCAAGTGGTACAATGCAAACGTACATATGTTAAGCTGCCAATATATTGTAAATATATCTTATTTATTATTATTGTAAGCTGAATCCTAATTTTCTATGTAGATTTTTATACGTTGTACATATTAAATCACAGAAATTTACATCACGTTTTCTTTTAGGATTAACTTACAATATCATTCATTGTCAGTGTTTTATATATAGTCCAGGAGCAGACCGCACCTCATCTTCCCTGATCGGAACTACGGCCAAATTATAATATATAAACCGATCAAGAATATAGCGGTCAATAGGATACTAGACTTTATAAATCCAGGATCCTGTCCTAAGTGTCGAAAAAAAGGCTATTTTCGGTCAATTTTTCCAAGGTAAACTTAAAGCTAGTATCAATCGATCGATCGATCCGGAACAGGAAAAAAAACAACAATCGTAAATTCGATCATGGAAGTTAAATCTGAAAATGGGTTACACTTACGTGCGGCTGTCGCCCAAAAAATTGACCGGAAGTAGCCCTTTTTCGACACTTAGGATAGGATCTTGGATTTATAAAGTCTGGAACCCTATATATTCCAGAACGATTCATATTCAATTTGGCCATAAGTCCGATCAGGGGATGTGAGATGCGGCCGATACCCCGACTAATAGTTAAGGTAGAATCCAGAATCATACAAATATCTCGAAAACTGCTCAATATAAGTCAAAATTGATGAAATAATAATGGCTTTAGTTGCTGCTGCGTCGTGGCTAATAAGATGATGTTTCATGTAATCCCAATCATTGTTGAACGAAATACTCAGGACGATATTTTACTCAGACAAGTAATTTGTCCAAGATCTATCCAAAGTTCTGATATATTTGGTACTCATAAACAATTTGCATTTTTGGTTCTATTGACTCCCAAATTCAAATAATTCTTGTAATTATATGCTTTGTCATAAACTCTAAATATACCAAAATTCTTCTTTGTGTCGTAAATAACTAGAAATTTTCGTAATATGAGTACACATTATTTTGAATGTCATGGTACACGATTCTTGCCTAATTACCTATAGACCGGAAGATGGTGACAGTAGAGACTCTCCGATTTTATACCGCATGCCTTTTTAAGGTTTAAAAATTTACCCCTTGATAAGAAGGATGCACGGTTTCCAGTAATATATATTTTTTTGAATTGTGTTTTTCCGAGACAACATTTCGCATGCCTTTTGAATGGAAAATAGTCGAAAGTGATTTATAGTCTAATACTGAGAAGCATAGAACTCGCGACAGACCAAAAGGCTCGAATGGTCCCGTGGACTTGTGGAAAAAGAATTGAAATGTTGTGCTTTCAAATTGCATTCTAATGAAAAAAATTGAATTTTAAGCCATAAAACCGTTTGAAAAAATTGCTATGCGTCCCTCGTTGGCTCAAGAGTAGGAAATTAGCTGGGATCACTCTTATGTCAACGAAGGGCGCAGGCCAATTTTTTTACAATGATTTTATGACTGGAACTTCTATACGTTTTATTGACAAGCAATTTGAAAACACAAGTTGTTTACAAGTTCATGCGATCGCTCGAGCATTTTGGTCTGTTGCGAATTGCATGCCTTTCAGTCCTAGTCTTCAAATCACTTTCATCTATTTTACGTTACAAAAGCATGCAAAATTTTGTCACGGAAAATCATAATACTATTGGAATTTGCACTATGACCGGAAAGCGTGCATCGGTCAATAATTTTTTATCTTTCTTATCAAGGGGTAAATTATGAACCCTCAGAAAAGATGCGGTATAAAATAGGAGAACCTCATCTGTCACCATCTTCCAGTATGTAAATCGTAGTTTATTAGATGAGATGTCATGTTTCGTTTTCTACCAAATTTAGTAAACATCTCACTTTATTAGTTTAAAACATTCAGTAATCTGTTTCAACAATTTATCAAGAAATGACATTGTACCAAGTGCTCATTTTTTGTGAACGAATTATTTGGTCAAGAAATAATCCTGCAACAAATGCTTCATTCAACAAATTGGGCATAAAACTCTGGCAGAGCTAAGCATTGTCAATTGTTTGAAAAGTTTCCATAATTGTTTCTCTTATGGTTTAGAACTTCACCATCCCTTGAATTTATTACCAATTTAAGCATTTCTTCTAAATTGGTCAAAATAGGAATAGAATTTCTGCAAAATAATTAAGTAGTTACAACTGATGTACAAAGTATTTACTTTTCTGGCTTAGTGGGCTACCAGATTTTAAGGATATTTCTTGAGCACATGAACATGTTAGCACCTATTCAATTTCAAAGATCACAGAATATATTTTCCAAATTTCTAGGCTTCATTCTTTCGTTTCGTCAATAAAAAAAAGTTTAGAAAAGAAGACTTTCAGCATCTGTTTCAAGCTTCAAATCAAAATTCTTGTTCACTCTTTATAATCTCCAGAAACTCTTGAGATATTTACATGGATTAATCCTTTTGTCTTATCATTGTGATATGAAGCATAAATCTTTCATACCGTCAATAACATTCTGTGAACGTATTAAAGACAAGAATAGTTACAAAAAATGTTGGCAAAAACAAGATTAATTTCAAATTAAGATGTAGTCGTGAAAGAAATACGTCTGTTTAGTAATAAAATATCAGTTTTTTATATGTTTGCCGGTTTCCCCACAATTTTCTCATTACCCGGCAAACTATAAAAAAATAAGTCATTGTCACAGATGACTCCAGATGAAAAAAAAAAATGTATATTATAGCAATTTTTATGATAGATAATTGCAATAATTTTCGTAATTATTTCAGAAAAATAGCAAAGTGTGGAAAAGAATGGATCTATGAATAAGACTCAGACTAATAGTACTTATCTTACGCAATATTTAATTATATTTTTCCTAAATTGTCACGCTCTTATGTGCCACATCAAACACGCGAAAATCACAATCACTTTTAGTCTTTGATGAATGTGGTAAGAATAAACAACTTGAAATGAAATATCTTATTGTGATTTGTGCAACATTGGTTCTTGTTTTCGACGATTGCGAAGGTAAGTTAAAATTAAGTTGGGAATTTGTAAGAAAATATAATGTAAGCTTTTAAAAATGGACAATGTTTCGCTTCGTTTACTCATGTAGTTTTTTACGGTTCGGTTTTTAAATAATTATGATAGTACAAAATATCGCAATTAGTAGTATACTATAAAAATGTTTAATTGAACTGTTTTTTGGCATTTCAATCAAAAGATTTGAATACATGGGTTTTGGCTTATTCATCCAGATAATCAACGATAGTATAATATTGAGCATTTGATTTCAAAAAACTTGATATGGTTACCGTAGCTCGTGCAAAAAAAAGTTATTTTGTAAGTTTTTCCCGCCATTTATCTGGTTTCCAATAAAAATAGGTACGATTTTGTGTATTAATAAAAATATTTTTAATTGCATATTTGGCTTTTGGGAAGAATTGGATTGAATACTATTTTTTCACCATTAATTTGATCTTTGAAAGATGCTTTTGCGATAATATTTCTTATGAAATATAAATGAGGAAACATGTACATTTATGCAATTCCGAATTAATGAATTGTGATATAATAAATACTAGAAGGCTTAAAAGCGTTCTCTCGATATACTTTCATCAAAAGTTTGCGCTTTTGTATGGCCTTCGTTTTCAAAGAATTTTGATAATTTTTCAGAAAAAAATTGCGTACCTATTTGACGTTCTTTTGTATGTTTCAAATTTTTCATATTCATAGTATTCGCAAAAACAATTAGACTTGAAAAATGTTATGAAAGTTTGAGAGAGGGAGCAACGGAAAATGTTGAGGTAGAAAAAAAGAAACAAGTGAAGCTATGGACCAAATAGAGATGAAGAATGCGGGACGGGATCTATAGTAGTTTGGGAGGGTTACAGGCATGTTTATAAAAACACAACCAAGCTAAGGGGACGCATCCGAACTTCTCCACGAAGCCATAGATAGCTATAATCCTATATCCGAATTCCTCCACAACATCTCTTCCAAGAAACTACGAACGCATCCGGACTCCTTTACGAAGCCTCAGGTAGCTATACTCCAAGCTCACTAGTAAAATGAAGCTTTGTCAGGGGCTTCCCACCCAAAAAAAGAGTGGGCTTCGCCCGCTCTGACCAAGCTCGACGTGTGAAATCTAGCGTGCGCAAACATCTGTTGAGTCAAAAGAATTCTTCAATTTGTCCCTTATATTTGTTCGTTTGAGAGCTACTGCTAACCCTGTTAACAGCTGCAAAGGTGAAGGTGAAGGAGTTCGACTATGGGATTATCGTTCAAACCTTACGGTTGAGGATTAAAACAGGTAAAATGGAGGAGTTTGAACACGCCGAGCATGTGCGCGGGTTTGAGATCAATGTACGAACGCACGAGCAACGCGAAGTGAGCCAATGATTTAGGGAAGATCCTTTGAAAGAGGAGTCTAGAGTTCTTGTCTGCGCTTGTCAGAGCGCTATTTTTCCATCTATTTCCAGAATTGATACATTCAAAAAATTTTCTTGTCCGAAAATATATGATGATTATAATTTAGATTACTTTCAGATGTCTGAGCTAGAGGAGTCCATATTTATTAAATTTTATAAACAAATTATTGAGTATGGAGCTTTGAAAAAGCTTGACTATGTCTAGTTTGATAACATTTTCCGGGAACATCTCTATTAGTTCTAATTAATTTACATTAAATATGTGAGCTTTTCCTAAGCTGTTTATTAATAATCCCTTCAGTAGACTTATATTTGATAGTTATGCACGTGCGATGGATTGTATCAATGCCACAATAGATTTTTCATAATGAATGGAACAATGAGAATTAATTAATAAAGCACCAGATCACACAACGGCAGACAAAAAGTCTAATCAACAGCAGTTTTTCTGACTGCAACTGATTTGAATTGATCTATTGTTTCCATAATTTTTATAATAATATGTTCAACAAAGTGTTTAATCTGTTGTCTTCTCTACTGTACTATTTTCATTCGTTGCATTATATGTTTTATAGTGGTTTTCAGTGGTAATAACTCTCATTTTATGTTTACTGCAATGTCCTATTCTTTACGATATTACATTTTTATTTTGTTTTTTATGTTTTAGGACAATCGGGTCAAATTTCCTCAAAACTTGATTTTGACACCAGCGAAACTTCAAATAAAAATTACGATTCAACTTTAAGTTCAAGTGTTGTGAAGGCCTTAGTCTCGTTGCAAACATCTTCATCCCAAAGAGAAATTATTTCTTCTAAACCAGAACAGAATCCTTTCAACCTACGCTCAATTGCAACTTCAGCTGTCCAAAACCCTAAAACTGATTTTACCTCATTAGGGGTTATTTGTGTCGATGGAAAATGCAATACTACAGAAAAAGGCACTAATTTAAAAGGTGATCAATTATCTACTGATATACTGGTACAAGTTGTGACAAACGTAGACAACAAAAATGACAATAAATCAACTGCTGTAGGAGAAGACGATGATGTACCAATTGTTGTTGGTTACAGTGGAACAAATATAAAACCAAATGGCTTACAGCCTGCTTCCAGGCGTGTAGATGGAACACAAGATGTGACCATCACAACTGGAACTGATAATACTAATAAATATAATTTCAACTTGCACCACTTGGGTAGAGATAATGATGTTTTACCAAGAGATCATCGTAACCAATTCCATCAAGTACCACATTTTGAACCAAGTTTTAACAACCATTATTTTGGAGAAGCACCTCCACCTCAGTATGTGTGGTACCGCAGAAGAAACGGTCATAATCCACTTGCTTTCAATTCAAATCCTAGACCATATAAAATTAATCAGTGGCAATTAAAGTATCCTTCCAATATTCCTAGAACAAATGCGCCAAACTGGTCACAAACTACTACTTGCAGTTGTACTAATCCTGGTTTGAATTGGTACCCTAGTTTTGGACCGCATCAACCGACACCCGCTCCTCCTATTAATGACAAAATGGATCCCTTGCGCAAGTAACAGTTATGACAATTTTGTATTCAATATTAATTTTTTGTGACGATGACTGTAAAATTTGATCCTAATAAATTACCATGTACCATATCTTTATGTATTCCAACAATAACAAAATTCCCCAGTATGTCTTTATTGTGCAATATGAACCAATATTCTACAAGATTTGATGGAATCACATAAATAATTTATAATTTATAATGTGCGATATGTGAGTGCATTGAAATAATAAATATTTTTTAAAGTATATCACGAATATCTTCAATTTAGCTATGTGAAGACATAAACAAATCCCCTAAACTACAGAAAACAATAAGAATATATAATTTAATAATTTTGTTCAATAAATGAATATTTAATCAGACACAACATAAGTGCTGACTTTTCCACTATCATCAATGGTTGTGGAAGCTCGACGATAATTATATGGTTTACCCTCAATGTTTCCAGTTCCGCCGGTACTGGAAGTATAGAGTGTAAATGTTTTTCCGGCGTCTCTCTCACCGGAGCCGGACCCAAAACGAACGTTAACATTGGGAGAGGCCTGAAAAAATACAATCTGAAAATCTTCCACAGAATTTCATACAAATATTAGAATTATTATCGCAGTTTCTCCTTGTGAATATTTAAATTTTGATTATCCAAATATAGTTTCTTCGATTGAAATTTTTTCCTAGACAGCCATATGGAGAATACTTGCAACAGAAGCTTAATTTTTAATGTTAGTAACTTTTATGACTATCTCATTTTCTTACTGGATTCTCTGGGCTCAAAAAGGCACTTTGCTGTTTTCCTTGGGGCCCAAGCCGAGCAGTTGCTCCAGCAGAATATCCTCCGGGTGTTCCGCTGGATGAGCTGGAGCTGATGCCAAATCTCTCAGGTGCTCCGCTGGATGAGCTGAAGCTGCTACCAAATGCCTCAGGTATTCCGCTGGATGAGCTGAAGCTGCTGCCAAATCTTTCAGGCGTTCCGCTGGATGAGCTGAAGCTACTACCAAATCGTTCGGGTGTTCCGCTGGATGAACTAAAGCTGCTGCCAAATCTCTCAGGTGCTCCGCTGGGTGAGCTGAAGCTACTGCCAAATCGCTCAGGTGTGCCACTGGATGGACTGTAGCTGCTGCCAAATCGCTCAGGTGTTCCACTGGATGAACTGAAGCTGTTACCAAATCTCTCAGGGGTACCGCTGGATGAGCTGAAGCTATTTCCAAATTTCTCAAGTATTCCGCTGGCTAAATTGAAGCTGTTACCGTATTTTTCAGGTGTTCCACTCAATGAGCTAAAGCTGTTTGCAAATTTATCAGGTGTCCCACTAGATAAGCTGAAGCTGTTGCCAAATTTATCAGGCGTTTCACTGAGTGAGCTAAAGCTGTTTCCAAATTTATCTGGTGTACCGCTGAATGAGCTGAAACTGTTGCCAAATTTTTCAGGTGTTTCGCTGAATAAGCTGAAGCTGTTGCCAAATTTATCAGATGTTGCACTGTTGCTGAAGCTGTTACCCAATTTCTCAAGTGTTCCGCTAGATGAGCTGATGCTGTCGCCAAGTTTTTCTGGTATTCCGCTAAATGAGCTACTGAAGCTGTCATCAAATCCTCCAGAAGTACCGCTGGAGGAACTAAATCCATTTCCATATCCTCCTCCATAATTACTACCAAAACCTGCACCGTAGCTGCCGGAAGATGAGGGAGATCCTTTATTTCGTGTAGAAACACCTTCATTGGGAAAGTTTTCATAGGTTCCGCTGAAAGGATTGTTGTTGTTTTTCTTGTTGCTGTTGTCATTAGAGGCAGGAGAAGGAGGTGGAGACCCTGCTGCTTGTCCATGTGCATTACGAAGAGCTGTCACTTGGTGGATTTGGTTTTGCAATTGTTGGAGACTGCCAAATAGTCCATATTACTTTATTTCATTCATTCTACTGTTAATTATCAATCATATAAGTCCAAAGGTAGGTATCTCGAATAGCAATAATTATTGTTTTAGTTGATATTACAATAAAGCAATAAATACAGGTTAATTTAAAATAGTTTGTTCATTGAATTCGGATTTTCAAATTCAGAATTCACATCTTGCAAAAGGCTAACGAATCGGAACAGTTGGAAGCCAAAATAATGATCTGTTGACTATCTATCTAGTAATTCTTGCATTTATTTCTATTTCAAAATAGATTAATATCAATATTTTTCTCCCATTATCAGGAATAGAATATCAAATTTCAAACAGCCTACTTGGTAGATCAATATGTTTTTTGTAACAATGGTGTTAAGCCAGAAACCAAAAGTACTCTCAAAATTGAGTGTATATCTCTAGAGACTAGCGAACAAAATACCGATTTCGACATCAACTGGGATTAAATTGAAGTCTCCAGAGAAAAGCCGAGCATTTACACTTCCCGTTGATTAAAAAAAAATAATTACAGCAAAACAAAATTGCAATAAATTGATTTATAGAAAAGAATAGGTATCGAAATACAAGAAAAACATTACAAATTATGAGAAATTATAATATTAGATTTTGGACACAAGCGGGTATTTGGATGATGATAATTTCAACAAAAGTTTGACAACTGGTTCTATCAAATTCAAGGTTTATTATTTGTCTTCGTTATTATCACAATTTCGAATAATTTGCTGTTTTTTTTGTCCGAGCTCAACTATTCAAAAATACAATTTTATTCAAATTTTTAAAATGCAGATTGAATATTGCAGGAGTCAATATTATAGATTTTCAAAAGTATTATAGTCATTTTGAGAAATAATTAAAATTCTTACTTAGCTCTAATTACCCATCATATGTTATTCGAGATCTTGCCACCACCTTTCCCCGAAAATTCGGAAGCAAAGAAATAGATGTGAAAGCATAAGCCCTTGTGCTAAAAGAAGAAAATGAAAAGTGAAGAATAAGTCACAATTTAAACAACTATGATTAGCAAAAATTAAACCAAATACCAAATTTACTTGAAATATAAATTATAATAGATTTAGTATTTGGAAGTTTTTATAAAATACATTCCAAAATAAACTAAGTGTAGAATAGTAGCTGTTACGGTATTAAGGCACTTTAGTTCAGTGCATAATGTTTTTTTTCTGAAATCTTTGAAATTTATGTACATCTAACATAAATGATAAAATGAATTGCCATGACATCTGACCGATCAACTAGATTCTCAATTTTAGTTTCAGAAAAAATCTTCAATTCTGCATCTACGTGTAAGTTAAATCTATAAACATTAAACGTACGAAACATCACCAAGACCCTACAACAATAGTGTTGGGTTTGTATCCAGTTTTACATACTTTACAGTAAGTACTTGGTGATGTTTCATAAGATCTTCTAAGTACCCTTGGATGAGATTAGAGAAATCGAAAGGAAAATCCGGTGTTTCAGGTGCTGTTGGTGTTCCTGCTGATTCAACACCTCCTGTTTTTCCTCCTGAACCTGAACCAAACCCTGAATCCCCAGAAAAGCCGTAACCGAAACCTCCTGCTGAAGAAGCAGCATTGCCTAAATAATTACCTCTGTTCGGTGCAGCTGAAATTTTTTGGGAGAACATATTGTAATGAAAGATTGCTCAAAGTAATACAGGTTAATTACGATCATCTCAACTACCATTGGCTAGATTTAATGAAAAATTTTATGGCATGGAAATGATTGTAGATACTATCAAAGATGTAAATACGATATACTCTTTCATACAATATAATTTGAGACATAATTATTAACTGATTTGGTATTCAGTACCTATATCGATTCAAAACAAAAACATTATCTGTCTATGTACGACATTATGTACAGTGTGTGATGAGTATCTATTTGTCTGATTGATAATTAGTAAATTTCCAGGAGCTTTTTAGTCCGCCTGAATTCAAAATCAAATTCAAGTAATTTCATTTCAGACTTCATTATAAGCCTATATTTTCCCATGAAATATCTTAATTTTCAATATATTGCGCAAAATATACTTGGATCTATTATTTTTTTTTGAGAAAAGTGAATTTTTGAATTCTTCAATTTTATTGTGGAACTGGGAGTGAATAAAATAGCAATTTGACATTTACAAGTTCTTGATTTCACTAAAAATTACAAAGTCACGAGAATTTCGAAGGATCTATACATGAATGGGACCACAAGGAGTTGATTATTTCCGTATTTAGACCTTCATTTTTATGTTCTGAAGACCCGTGTACATTGAATTATATGCTAAACCACAGGCAGAGCTCTACGATCCTAGGAGTTAATATTTAGTCACCTTTTGTATTTTTGTTGTCTTGACAATTTTTGTTTATTCATCTATTATATATTTACACTTGAAAAAGGCAGCACTTTGCTGTTGAAACGTTGTGTTTCTAATCATTTTTAGGAACAGAACTTTTCCAAATAAAACATATTTATCAAAAAATTAGTCCTGAAAAGTTTTTTCCTTCATTAAAATGTAAAAGATTTTTTGCTTGGTTGTGTCCGAGATCGATTCGAGAGGAACAATGCAAAGGTAATCAACAACAATAATTCCGGATGAATCAAATAACTCCTCTGTTTTTGAGCCTTTTAATCAAAATTTTGAATTAAAACTCGAAAGATCCTTGGAGAACGATCTAAATATCTCAAGTATTCCAAGAGAAATTGCGTCCGTTCATTAGTATTCAAAACTAACTTTAACTTGATTTCTAAGTTCATCAAAAAATATAGCCTATTTTTCTTTTTTTTTTCAATTTTCGTGATTTAATAAATATTCATAATAATAAAATTATTCCACGGATTTCTCGGTGATAATAGGGCAAAACAAATTCAGAAAAAAGCTGGTATTGTTATTATTATTAAATCAAAATAGCAATGCTAGTCGATATTACTTCTTTCCAACAATATTCATAATTAACATCAATTTCTAGCACCCGGATATCATGTGAATGCAAAATCCTTCACTTATTGTAATTAATGTTTATTCTACAAGAAGTGTTTACAATATTATTGAAAATATCAATCAAGTTCAAAAATTAATATTATTGATTATAATTTTTTATAATTAACGAACTCGAGTGAATATTTTTAGTATTATCCAAATCTAGCTTCTTATACATATTTTACAATATCGTACAAGAATTATCTGTCAAATGAGGCTTTCTTTCTCCGTGAGAAGTAAAAATTCGATTTCTAATCTTTAACATGGTAGTGCACTATACATCTTTCACCAAGAATGCAAATTTATCAACAAAAAATACTAATGGAACACGCAAAAAATACCAAAGCAACCTATAATTTGAGTTATTGTGTTAAAGTTATACATTTAAAACAATGAAGTCGATATAATTCATTGTTTCTGAGAAATCTATTAAAAAATATCAGAAAGATATTTTTATTGAATTATTAATTGGAATTGAATAAATTAAGTATAGTTACCTGTATATCCCGCATAAATTGCGGTTATGCCCAGAAGTAATAAGGATATCGGCATTTGAATCATGATTGAGTATTAATTAAACTTTTCACTTGAAAGCACGCCTTTGTTCAAGAAAAGAATTCTTTGAACTCGTACCTTTGGAGCCTGGGTAACTTCTTTATATCCCAATTACCCCGCTAGGCTACGGAATTCAGCGAGCTTATCGCTAATTTTGTTTATAATAATTAACAATATTATTGCGTTTCTATAATTTCTTTATTACCACTTTACGGTTTACGCAGAATTTATTGAATTAATGGCTCAACTGCACTATAAACAATTGGTACAGTATTGGGCGCTAAATATTGAGAACCGGGAGATGCGAATTGATAGCGAAACTAGGGTTATCGCCAAAAAATGCACTTTAACACTGACACTCTTTTAATAATTGCATAAACATAACTTGACATAGTTTTTTTGAGTATCATCTGACATTTGAGATGAGTATGTAACCTTCAAACTACAAATGAATTCAGATGTATCATCTAAACAGTTCCAATTAAAAATTAATTATGTGAATCCTTTTTCCCAAATTGTTTCATTCAGAATTCAATTAGCAAACTAAAATAGATGATCTTATACTTTACTACTATTATTGTTATTGTCATCAAAACCTTCGGATTCATTTTAATATTGTCTACACTTTGATTAGATATCAATTTAAATTTGTTATGGCCCCGTATCTCAAAAAGTCTAGTTGTCCATCAGTTTCAATCAATTTTATCCAGGAGGATTGAATCTAACGAAATCAAATTTGAAATGCCTGAAAGCTTGTTTATTCGCACCCAATCCAAAAATCAGTATATGAAAAATTTTTTTTTTTCTATCTCTAGAAGGCCAAAATGTTAATAATTTTGTCCGATCTCAGCCAGAGAGTTATCGTTTCAAAGAGTGGTATTTGAATATCCCAAAACAATATTTTGTAGAACAAAAATGAATGATCTCAAATGCATGTCAGATAAAGCACAGTGTAGGGTTCCGTAGTGGAGAAGAATTTCACTGTTTCATAATATTTCTCTAATACACTGTGAAAAACAAAATTATTTATACGGTCACCAAGCTCAAAAAATAGCGTGTAACCGAAAATATCTCATTTTTTAAAAATTACACGACATATTTTATTGAGACTAATTTTCATTAACAGTGTTATTCAAGTTTGACCACTTCAATTTTTTTCAGAGTTCTCTACCATATAGTTTAAAAGTTAAAGGGGAGGAGCACACATTTTGCGACTTCAGAAGAGCATATCTCACTAACTGTATTAACTTAAATAAAAAAGTCATTTCGAGACTTTTTTCTCATTTTTTGACCTATCTAAAGACTTCCCGCAGGGCTATGTGAGACTGAATAGTCTTTTTCATCCTTCAGTTACTTGTATGGTGTGCCATCCCTGATTGTTTTTTCGTACTTTCACTACACTATTGTATAGCAGTTCATAGAAAACACCCTTTTTCCAATTTCCATCTATATAGTGCCAATAGTCTCCAAGTAAAATGACTGTGACTCACAGACATGCGGACAGACGGACAGGCGGACATGAAATTACAAGAGTCTCACGCAAGGGATACTAAATATTTCTTGTACGCATTTGACATGTACGCAATTTAGCCTATTTCATAATAATTAAAAACTCATAAAGTGAATCATGCATCCGTCCACTCATCAGTTTCAACCACTTTTATTCAGATAGAATTAAATTATCGACTCCAAATTTAAAGTGTTGAAAACGTTTATTTATTCGAATCTAATCTAGAGAGGTAAAAATTTGAGGGCAAAAAGTACTTTTGTTTGACACCAATAAAAGAGGTACCGTTCGAAAAAATAACATTTTGGAGTCCTTTGTAATGAGTATTTTACGAAGTATTAAAAAAACCGATTTGCAAATATCATGGAGTATATAAACATTTACAGATTATAGGATATTTGTTGTGCTCTTCATCAATAATTCATGATTCTAGCAAATCGTTAGGAGAAATAAAACCTGATAGAATATTATCTTCAACTAATAGACCTGATTGAATGAATTTTCACATGAATCTAAAAGATTTCCTGCATTAAAATCATTTTTGCCGATATCAGCATAATTTCCAAATGTGGAATTGCCAACTGCACCAGATCAGGTATAAATTTCTTATCACATTGGACATATGTGCTTACGCTTAGAACCAGGTAACAATGAAAATGACCAACTGCGCCAAAGGATCAATTCCCAATAAATGCAGAACATCCTACCCCTTTATTTTAATTATTCTAATCCACAAATCAATTGAATTTGCTTGAATTCATTTAGGTAAAGTGTGATAGACATACATGACTTGCTCTTTTTTTTTTAAAACTATTGCAAGAATTTGTGACACATAAGTGAGTATATGATGTGTTTCAATCTGTTCTTTTATCAAATAAAGTGAAAATAAAATAAAAATATTATTGAAATTCAACATAGCCTCTCCTTGTACCCTTCGTATTAACCTCAGTAGTACCTGGAATAGCGGTCACGTGCAGAGATTCTCGTTTGGCTATTAATTCAATCTGTTCTTTTATCAAATAAAGTGAAAATAAAATATAAATATTATTGAAATTCAATACAGCCTCTCCTAGTATCCATCGTATTAACCTCAGTAGTACCTGGAATAGCGGTCACGTGCAGAGATTTTCGTTTGGCTCCATATTTTTGGGTAGGATTAAATTTTTGACCGGATTAAGACCTTTTCATTGATACAGATGGCAAACGACCATCCAAACGTTACGGATCTTTCGATCCTAATTTTAAAAAATTGGGCCATTAACCCTACAGTGCACACATGAACTAAAATCACACCTTGGTCCTCACAGGCCCATAACTTCAAATCTAAAATTATGCGGAATGTAGATATATTTCTGCAGAATAATAACAAATTTTGTAATGCTGAATACTTTATTTTCATCAAAAAAGCAGAGCTCACAACACAACACACATTTATCATCCAATATCTCTCAATAACCATGAGTCATTGTTATAGTTCTTATTTCCATTATTTTTAGAACAAACTGGACAAATATAATGGCAACTTTGTAGGAAGGTACAATTCCTGTATTTTCCGTAACGACTTTTCCTTATTATCGGGCACAGAGTATAGGCCCATATGCGACTTATACATGGGGGAAAAAATACTAACACCTATGAACACGTGGGGCCTGTCAAATCCAAGGCTCATTTATTAGGAATATGTCCAACTTTCTCAAATATTCTGTTCATATGTCGACGTTTTTCCAAATTATAGGAAGATACATAAAATTTGAAATATTAAATCAATCGGTGCCTTGTTAAATTAATAAAAGTAGGTTCAATGGGGCCTGTCAGGCCCACTTGTACACTGTAGGGTTGAGGGTAAAAATCGCAGCATTCTTACAACATAATTTCCAGAAATAAAAAGCAAACCCATAAGCTTTCTAAATACAGAAACTATTATAACTCGTTTTAATTATCAAAATATTCACAAATTTATAATAGTTCCAAGTAAAATGATTGAAAATTATAAACAAATTGTTGATAATTAGTTCATATTTTTAACTGGTTTTAAAACCTATAAAAAGAAAATTATACAAATCATAAACTTTCTTATAATCGGAACTATTATTTTTCGCTTTAATTATTTGTATATTTAAAAATATCTTATTGTTCCAAGTAAAGTAATTGAAAAATTTTAAATATAAATATTGATGCATAATTAATATTTTTAAATATTAGCACCCATTAACTATTAATTGCTTCTATCGATAATACTTTTATGATCAAAATATTACCTGGAAATTGGCACATTAAACATTTGTTTGATTTTTTTGTATGCACAACTGCGCATATTTCCTATTGTCCTGATTTGTTCAATATTTCTCAATAATCTAAAATAATTACACTATTTTCTTGAGTAGATAATTTTCGAAAATATATTAAAAAAAATAATCCTAATTGTGATACAAGTATTCCTAAATATCAGCACCTATCAATTATTAATGGTTTTAATCGATAATACTTTAATGATTCATATATTTGTGTTCCCAGTAATTTCACTTGGAGATTGAAACATTAGACATAAATTTTTTCCTTGTTCACATAACTGCGTATATTTTCAATTATCAATAGTATTTGTAAAATATTCAATTGATATTTTCCTGAAATCGAAAACATGAATACGTATTTTTCTATTAAATATCCTTCGATAACATTTTTTCATGATCATCTTATATTTGCTTTGACATTAATCCTTTTCTACCGTTTTCCAAGTGTTGTCTATTTGTGGATCTCATATAGATAAATTCACAACTATAGGTATTATCTTTTTGGAAATCCACGAATCGGATTACTGGATTACTGGAAAATATTGTTAAAATTCAATACATTTACTTCTATTCTGAATTCTTACAAATAAAGCATTGATATTTGTTTGAATAATCGAGGCTCGCTTGCAAGCACTCTCTGCTAGCATCCAAAATTTGATTTAGGTTGAAGATAGTACGATAAAAACAAAAATCCAATTAGCAAAGTCTAGGTGCTCCAAATCTTCTTTTAAATACTGGACAGGTAAGACAGATAAGTAGCATTCCTTTTTCGTATTTTAGTAAAAAAATTAAAAAGTGATAGGTGTTATCAGGACCATTAAATGCTCGTTTAAGCTGCGTTGTGGAGTATATATTAGGGCAGACAGACAAAATTCATCAAATCAGTTCCATCCACCGACTAAAAAACTCACAGTGTGTAACAATGTTTGTGATCGTGTTTTCGCTGCTTCTTCTGCAATTTGCTATTGGTATTTTTTTTTGTAATTTATTCTACTGGTTTTATATTGTTACTAACTAATTAGAATATATTTGTTGTTGTAATGCTTCGTGAGAAGTCAAATTTATTTGGGCTCATTTATAACGGAAGAAAATGGAAGTTGTATACCTAAATGCAATCGCTTTTATTTAAATGTGATTGCGCTGAAAGCTGGAAACAAATGAGAATGAAGCGTAAAGTATATTTAGTACGCAAGCATTTCTAAGCTATCCAAAATTACTCGAATATCAGAATAGCAACTCAATTTTTGCTGAATAGAGTTAATAGATTTTCCAGTTCTAATCATAATTTTTTTAGTATATTCTTTGTCCTTTCTTCTGAAATAATTGATAACAAGTATTACTGTAAAACTCCCAGTATCCATAAATCTCATCTCATCCTCCAAAGACTGAAAAATCCAGAATTTAGAGATAAATAAGTTTTTTTCAGTTTGCCTATTTTTCTAAATAAATCATCGAATGAAGCGTTTCATCACACATGGTTGAAAAATCCTTAGACATACGAATAAACTTGAGAAATATCATAATTCAAAGTTATACAGGAACAAATTCAAAAAGCATACTATGATAATTTCAAATATTTTTATATTTGTTAGAACAAATAAGGTAAATCTGGTGATTATGGCCAGGAATTTGAAACTTAATTCCTGGCTGCAATCACTAGATTTATCTTTAAATAAATGTTTTATTGGTTATAAGTCCTGCTTGAAAATAATAAGAAAACGTTTTTTGTTGTTTAGTTGTGTTTGTTATTACTTTTATATAGAACTCATACCCAATAAAACATTTTTATTTAAAATGGGTTCTGAAAAGTTTTTTCCTTATTTCATTAAATAAAAATATGTATATTAAAAAGTGCTTCTCACAAACTGGAAAAAAAATCTTTATTATTATGTAATTATTATAATAAATGAATAATTTTTACTGCATTCCATATAATAAGGATTTTCCCAAAAGTTATTAAGTACAATTATTCTCTATTTGTAATACTTCAATTCATTTCATATAATGATAAACAATTCACTTGCTTGCATTAGAAATTCTAATGCATTCTTAAAAATAGTTTTTTGTTTTTTCTTCATTCAGTACCTCACAAAACCCAAGCAAGTTCCAAATGTAAAAATAAGAATGGAAAATACTATCACTGATTGCAATTCAAGTTGAACATTGTCTAATATTTCTTGGCTTTTGTAGCATTGCCCACGGACGAACCAGACTCAGTAGAGTACCGAGAATGGGTCCCATCTCGAGTAGCGTATGCCCGAGATTTTCAGCGCTTGTTCGATTGGGTACCATGGCCATCTGAAACCGAAAAACGAACTCCATCCATCAAAGAACGTATCCAAATCTTAGAAAACCGTCAGAACGTTTTATTTGACTTAGTAAGATGCGAATCTTATAGAAGATCAGATTGCGCGCCTTTTAGGACTCAAGCAGAAACCTTATTTGAAGTTCCTACAAGGGGTGACGATCCAACTGCACCAACAAAGGCTGCGACTACTCGTCCAGTCGAAGGAAGTACTACTTTAACAGGAAATCGAGAAAGTAAAAGCTCAGTCCTTTTTGATACAACCCTAGAAAGTTCCACTGAAGCTGACATGACCGAATAAAAAGATCCAAACAAGACTGTTTTCTAATATATTGTATTTTGATAATAAATTTTATGATAGTAAGCAATATCATTATTTTCTTTGATTCGACTAAATTTTCCCAATGATCCTTTCGTTCAAAACATTACTGTCGTAATTTCTAGAGTTAGTTTTCACAAAATTCAAATATTTTTTGGGTACACAGTTTACACCCATAACGAAAACGATGACCCATACTCTTAAAAATCCAGATTTAGTTTCGAATATTCTTTTTACAGATGAGGCCGGTTTTACTAAAGATGGAATATTTAATTTTCATAATAATCATGTTTGGTCAGATGAAAATCCTCACGCCATTGTCGAATCACACCATCAAGAGCGATTTAGTCTCAATATCTGGCTCGGCATTTTAGGAGACACTTTAATAGGACCAGTTGTTTCGCCCAATAGGTTAAATGGTACCACATATCACGATTTTCTACAAAATCAGTTACCAGAGCTCTTAGAAAATGTATCAATTAATCAAAGGATGAATATATGGTTTATGCAAGATGGAGCTCCGCCTTATTTTACGCTTCGTGTTAGAGAGCATTTAAACCACAGATTCCCTGGAAGATTCAACACCACTTGTTTTTTTTTTTTTTGAGGTTATTTTAGAAGTTTGGTCCATGCAACACCAGTACAAAATTGTGAAACAAATCAAAGAAAGCCGGACATTTCTGAAAGAGTAAGGGCATTATTTGAAGATGCGTGCAGATGGTAGGAGCGCATTTTGAACATTCATTATTGAATATTTTTATTCATTGATAAAAACAAATAAATTTTGATGAATACTTGTACTCATTTGTTTATCGTTGCTCTGAAGAACAAAACGTCAAAATAAAATTGATTAATTTGTTATTCAACGTTAATTATGTGGTTAAAATACTCATTTATTAGCTTCATTAAAAATTTCGTGTCGACCAGTTGCAGAAGAAATGTACTCTTCTTGAAGCACCCCCATAATTTTGCGAATTATTCTTTTTGATTGTGAATCAGCACACCGAAATGTATATGCCATAAAAAAAAATCCCTTTTTTTCAACATCCTGTATATATATAATTGGAGTGCTTCAAGAAATTCGATTCAAATTAATTAGGTTTTCAAGCTTCTGACGTTTCCTCCTTTGAATATAACTTGCAAGAATGCCGACGATTGAAAGATATAATAATAATTTAATTATGAATAATCATAAGATCAAGGATAGAGGGAAAACCTCTTTACCATTTGCCTCTTCAAATAATTAAATAACTCATTTTGACAAGCATGATAATTAATATGTGCAGTTTACATTTAAATAATTTCAAGGTGAAGCTCAAATAATAATCTGATCAAACCTATCGCAATACTAAATTAACAGTTCTCAGACTTATTCCATTTGCAGTGTACCATCAATTATACGTACGTAAACAATGCTACAGTTGTAAGAATAATTGACATTTTGCATTATGAAGAGCCAGACAAAAGTGAAAATTTAGAAAGTGCCTAATTTTTCGATAAATCATGAGAAACTTAATGAATCATACCAACTTTTCCTTGCCAAGAAGAACTTGAAGAAAACCTGCAACAAAAAAAAAAATTATTAATCCCCTATCACAATAAATGGTTCTTTACTGTCAAAGTTGATACATTGCATTCCAATCCAAAATTTATTTAAATGAGACCATTTTGCTGTACAATTGATATTATAGAATAGTTTTATTGCTGTGCTAATCCACTTAGTTTTACAACGATTGTAAACCTAAATAGAGAACAATATTATCAGTATCAATGCAAAGCGTATTTCCTCCAAAATATTGCAAGTTGACAAGTACATTTGTCTTGAGCGGACTCCATCAGGACTTCATTTAAGACCGGATTTCTGCTAGTGAACTAGAATTATAAATCTAAGAATAGAAGACTTTTCGAATGCAATCAAAATCTGCAATTTCGTGCTTTTACAAATCAGGTTTTCTATAATCTCTAGAGCGGATTCCCAATTCTATCTCCAGATAACTTTAGTCCTGAAGAGGTATTCGAATACAGGAATCGAATCATCCCTTGTTTGAGGCGGACCACAAAGATATTTTTTTGGTCGAATATCCAAGAACCGTTTATCCTCTTGGTCAAATCAAAAATTGGGTTGCGTTTAGTCGATGTATAGGGAACTTAATTTTTCGTCAAGAAGCAAGCAAAAAATCCTTTATTCATGAAAAAAATTGCAAACTGAATTTTTTTCACCAAGAGTATTTTGCTTCAAGGACCCGATCGTTTCTGTTCAAATACGGTCTACAGAGAACTTTTTTGTTAGACTACCAGGATTCACTCATTTTTGGTAGAAAACAGTTGCTTGCAGTCCACACAAATTAAAAACTCAATATTTTTGTCGGTATACGAAAAAAAAATGTAATGTTTCAAAAAAGTGCAACCACATATTTGACTGCAAATGACTAATTTTTTTTTCACAAGATATATGAATCCGATTACTTTTGTTCAAATACGAAATACAAGGACCTTTTTTTTGATTGGATTACAAGGATCTGATCATCATATTGATTGAAAAAGTTACGGTTGCTTGTAGTCCACACAAAGAATCTATCTATTTCGTTAGGATACGAAAGAAAGAATCCCTAATTTATGAAACAGGTGGAAATTCTTCAAAAAATATTGCATAAAACTGAACTGCTGTTTCTTAAAAGTCACTGTGCTACAGTGATCCGATCGTCTCTTTCCAGAGACGAAATACAAGAAGCTTTTCTTTAGTTGAATTGCAAGAGACTGATTATTTTTTTGGTTGAAGAATAAGATATGGTTGCTTGTTGCTTGTAGTTCATACAAAAAAAATACAACTTTCATTCACGGTATACGGATGAAAAATCTTTATGGGCTGCGGGCTATCATGTGACTTTTTGCTCCAACCAATCCCAGTTTGGGTAGCAAACGTCAAAGTGACATTTCTTAAGCATTGTTTACTCTTTATTTGTTTGCTTGATTTTTGTGCTACTGGTATTTATTAGTTGACGGTTTTTTGTGTATATTGTGACTTTTGGACTATTTCTTTTATTATTATATGTATTGTGTTAGTTTTAGCTCTAAATTTTTACTTTTAAAGGTTATGTGAAGATAAGTCCCGTTGTTTGTGTAGGTGCTGTGACTGCTCTATTATTTTTATTATTTTCATGTGCATTGTGTTAGTTCTAGCTTCAAAAGCCCGCTTCTCGAAGCAATTTAAGTTAGTTCACAGTTTTGAATTAATTAGTTTCAACATAATTTTGATATTTTGTCCATCAAAACTTATGGAATATTCCTTTTGTCTATTTCACATCACCAGGCAAACTTTCGAGATAAAAAGACATCATTCTTTTAGAAAATATGCAGCTGATAGACACTGAAGCTATGAGCCAAGTGTCTAATAACGAACTCTGAACGAACTGAAAGTGAACAAATAACTGTCACTTTGATTTATGTTACTCAGACTGGGATTGGCTGTAGCAAAAAGTCACGTGATCGCTCCCTTGCTATTTCATGAAACGGGTGCAAGCTTTCTAGATGTTTGACTTTTTTCTTGAGATATTAATCAACATGAACTGAATCTAGGAAAAAGCCCCCGAGAAATAAAATCCAGGTCAAATAACCCCGGAAAAAAACCCCGGAAAAAAACTCCCAGGAAAAAAAACGTCTGGAAAAAAATCCCCTGTGATAAAAACCGAAGAAAGTTTACATAACGAATATTATGAATTAGGTATATAAGGGTGTTTTCATTATGTTTGATAATAAAACCAAGAATTATAAACAAAAATTACTCTTTATAACGTGTATAAGTTTTATTTATCTATTAGCGTCAATGATAATAAAGTGGAGTAAGACATTTACATATATTTAATTTTTTTCATGTTTAAGAGACGATTTCAAGAATACTTTTGTTGTTTTGAAAAGTTTCCAGAGGTCACTAGATAATGACGAGAAACTGATTTTGGTCGATTGTTTATTCTGTAAATAATTTCTGAACTGTCGCAAATAGGGAAAAAGGTTCCAAGTAAAAAAGTTGAATATTATTATTACACAGACAGTGGCATACGTGAATATTCTTATTGTAAGGCATATTTTTCAATTACGACACAGAGTTATAATTTTTTAAATAGAATTAATACATAAATATACCAGCAAAAAAACTACATATATTTCTATTTTATTTTAAAGATATGAAATTTATTATCTTTGTGTTGATGCAATATGAGAAATTTCACAATTTCTGTATTTTATATTGAATTATATTTAATGCCTCAAGTTATGCTAATACCTGGCCTTCATATTCTTAAATAATATAAAACAATTGAAAATAATAAATGTATGTAAATGTTTTACTCCACTATATTATTTTTGTCGCTAATAGATGAATAAAATAGAAGAGACTGTATTTATGCCAGTATTACATTATACATTACGCATTGTTTAGAATTGTTGTTTATAACTCTAGGTTTTATTATCAAACATAATAAAAACACTCTTATATACCTATTTCATAATATTCGTTATATAAACTTTCTGCGGTCTTTATCATATGGGCCTTTTTTTTCTTGGGGGTTTTTTTCCAGGGCTTTTTTTTCCGGGCCTTTTTTTCCGGGGTTTTATTTCCCGGTTTTTTTTTCCTATTACCACATGAACTCAATCGTTCCTTCTCAAATACGAAAGGACTTATTTGAGACTATAAGTATCTATCCATTATCCTGTTAAAAAAAATGCGTACAATTGTTTATATTTGGCTCATACATTGTTCAACTATTTCTTCAGAATATGAGAGAAAAAGCCTTTATTCATGACACGGGTACAAACTCTTGAATAAATATCAATACAAGCAACCGAATCATAATTTTCTGAGGAGATATTTCCTCCTACAGGGAATCATTTTTCATTTATGGCAGAAGAAAGGCCGAACGATTGCTTGTAATCATTACATACGACGCTTATCTATTTTGTCAGAAAATTTTATGTAAAAGGTATTTTCTTTCATGGCCAGTAAAGAAAATCTCATCAATTCCTAGAAAATTTGAATTTGCAGTACCGAAAAAATGGATGCAGTCCCAACAATATTAATCAAATTTTCTGTGGATAATTATTAATATAAGATAATATCTATTACCAGTGGTCATGAAAAAATTGGTACATCTAATAAACAACTGAATAATTTTTTCTCAATCAAGTAATCAGAGTTCTTTACTTATCACGATTTTAAACTGGGTACCAATATAATTCCAAGAGTTTTTCTATGCGAAAACCGATCAATAGACTTTTTTGTATAAGTCAAAAAAACTCTAAACAAAAACATTTACTTGAAAAGTTAGAATGAAGATTGGCATTTTTAAGTAGGGGAAACACAATGATTTCATAGCTGCCTTGACTTTCAATCACCTTGGATTATAGTAGCATTTTTTCTATTTCTGAGCGGTCCTGATGAGCCGTAATGGCATTACAAAAAAGAAATTACTAGATGTTATATAATCGGTGGACTGTATGTTTCAGTAATGCAAAGTGCAGAAATAAATACGAACGCCAATAATACTTTGCATAGATTATTTTATTGTTCATAAATTATTTGAAATATCAATCAGGTTATTTATTTAAAAACATTATGTCATTTATTCACGTGCCAGAATCTTATGCGTTTCTTATAAGTACCGTGCTCGCAAATCTCAACTATTTTACATTTTTCAAATTTCAAGTTTGAAAAATATTGTTTTATATACCATATAAAAATATGAAAAAAATATTGATTAATGCAACGTCCTCTTTCGATTCATGTTTACTACCTATTCTTGATTTTGATCTTGATCTTAAAAATGATGGAATATTATATAATAAAATCTTATCGCAAGTAAATTCCTAATATGACTATAAAAGTATTGCGTATACATATTTATTCTCTGATGCATTCACCAAGATCTATAATTACTGAAAGCAGAATCACTTCCTTGGATTCACGGTAGTAATGATACATTATCAATGTAACGGATTTGTATCCTGTTGAAAATATACACAATACAGTAGATTAAGCTAACGGAGGAAAACCTTCCAGTTATTATTAAGACTTGGGAGAAGATGAGATTTCAGAATGTACTGTACAATAGCAGGGATAATCCCTTTCTATTTATAATCAAAATTGAATAGGGAGATTTTCCAGACTTTTCTCTCGGAAAGAAATTCCAATAAAACTGTACTAATTTGTAATAAAACAAATTGGTTATGAAATTATCATTTGTTTCTACTAAAAATTCAAATTGCAAAGTGCAATGCGTTAAACGGTACTGCGTAGAGGGACCGTAAAAAATAGTGTGTCATGCATGTGCATAACGCAAATATATGTGGATAATTCAGTATTATTGTGTCGCCGTTAGTCCACCAGAGATTTGTTTAGTCAATGACTAGTCTACGAGTGCTGATTTATGTACTTCTGTCAAAATAAAAAGTATAATTACGAAAGAATCGTTGCAAACTTCGGTGAATTGAAATTCCTAATTATTTGTGCATATAATATACTAATTTCAAATTTTCAGCCCACTGAGTTATAAAGATCCCCTGGAAGAGCTATTTTTCGCCGCAAAACTTAATTTGTTTATAATTTACTCGATAAATACTTGGAAACTATTCCAACAATAGTTTTTAATCTCAGATTTCTTCGAGAAACATCTTCTGTGAATGAAAATAAGTTTTATAATATTCAAACAAGATTTAGATATTCCTATATAAAATCAGAAAACTGACTTACATAATTCTCTTGTATAACAATAATTAGAATGATCGTATCGTTCTGACTGATTTCAAATTTGATTTTTCGAAAATAAGACAAGAGAATCCGAAAAATAGAAAAATTCAAATGTCACTGAGGTGCCGGTTTAATTTTAAACCATCCTCAGCCCTCAGGGTGAGACTGCAAGAGGATTGCCATTGTTACAATAATATCTTATGCATTTTAAATCTCATAACCACATGGCGAAAATAGTTGGAAATTATGTGAGCAATACGATTGTAGATACCGTGAAACATTTTTTGAAATCACAATAACTGCATGTAGAATCCGTGAAATACATAATGGTTAAAGTTACGGGTTTACAAATTAATCTACGTCAAGGTAGGGATGATCTTAAAAAAAACTGTTACCGACCTCAACATAGACCACCAAAAAGTAAGAAATAAGTATTTTTGAATACCCTATGATTTTCGGCACCTTGAAGTTGGCCCCAATATAGCAAGTAGATAGTGCATCTCTCCTATTAGACCAGGAGATAGTGACATAAAACTCCAAATCATTTTGTTAATAGTATGGCGACCATTCAGTGGTCAAATCAGGTAATTGATGGAAGAAAAATAATGACCGTATCGCTGGTCGTTGGGGCGCAATCGCAGGATTATTAATTGAACTTGTCGGATTAAATAACGACTTTGAACGATTTTTTACACAAAGATTTTTGTATTTTTCAGCAGTCGTTAGATGATGAACTCGGTCTATGGAAACACCATACTTTTCTGGTGGGGCTTACATCCCGCCATACCAATTAAAACACGTTAATTTTTTATTTTTCTCAAAAATATTTGTTACAATCAATTTTTTCCAACTTATTATTTTTGAATAAGCATTCACGAAAATCACTATGCCATGCCGTTCCGACGGTTACAAATAACCGCAATACCACCGAAAAGAAACAGATTTATTTAAAAATGCAAAACGATTTGTTACAGTATGGCATTTGAATCGTTGAATGTTTATAATATAATAAGACTATTTGTATTCATATATTTGCCATACTTTTGGTAGAGTGCAACAGTGGTAGCATACTTGAAAAACGGGTTATTCAAAGTATTTTAAGATACGCCTATAATTATTTATTACAGTATGGAATTATTGTGAAGAGTTTGTTTCAATAAGAGTGTACCTAAAAAGGTATCCCATACTATGACCGTGGAGCTGGAGACAGTCACATTCGCGCTAGGATGTAACAAAAAAAAAGTCGAAACAATTTGTTACAATATGGCATTATTAAAATATGCTTCGGAAAAATTTGCCATATTCATCGTGAAGTGCTAAATTGATGCAATACCCGGAGAACTGATTTTCAGCAACCTCATTCAGCTATAACTTGTACACGACGCATAAGTTTTCATAATAGTACAGCTAAGTTATATCGAATTTTATTTCAATTTAATTTTTCTTTGAAATTAGTCCATACTATTACCACACTTACTTTAATATTTAATATTTACCTTCTTCGCACCTCAAACTTTCATTTGAAGATTTTGCCATACTGTAACAAATTATTTGAACTCCGCATAAAATGGTACCATTTTGTAATAACATTCCACGTATTTGACCCATCCCACGGGTATGGCATAATCAGATTTAAGTTTCTAATTATACTGGTAACCAAAGTTTCTGGTTGTAATAAATCCTTTTGCATTATTAAATAAATCTGCTTCTTTGCGGCGGTATGGCGGTTATTTGGGACCGTCGGAACGATATGGCATAGTGATTTTTGTGAATGATCATTCAAAAATAATAAGTTGAAAAAATTGTCTGTAAGAAATATTTAAAACAGAAATTAAAAAATTACGTGGTTTAGTTGGTTGGGCGGCATGTAAGGCCCACCAGAAACGTCTGGCATTTATAATAAACTCTGTGACGTACTCTCCACAAAAACTAAGAGTACCCGTAGTTTGACGACTGGTAACCACACTCGACGACTAAAGAAATGTCAATCAATAATAAGAAAATGTTTTTCCTCATTAAAATAGTGCTCTAACATAGAAATTATTTGTCAATTTAATCAACCTATAGTTCTCGAGATAACAATAGTGAACAGCATAAAATGAACATTCATATACATTTATACACAAATTTGTTGTAAAATAAATTTAAACACCAAAATTAATATATGATATCTATAACAGATATATTTATATTTGCTTGTTGTAATTATACATATTTTCACAGCTGTGAAGTCATTTTCAATACCGCGAATTGTTTTCATCGCAATTATGAATGAAAAGTATCAAGTAATAACTTCTTTTTCTATATTTATATCATAATAATAGAATATGAATGCAAGTTTATTTTTTAAAGACTTCATTGTGGTCTAAGATGTAATCCGGGCGGAGTCCGGTCAAAGTTCAGAAAATCCGATAAATATCAGATTTATTCCGTCAGATGGTAATCCTGGGGGAGTGGACTGGGTTAACATCCCGCTACTTTTTTAATGTAAAATAACCCTACTATACTTTCAGATAAGATTAGCACCTCGGAACTTGACTTAATTCAGCCTGAAAAATACATCAAGCTTTCATTGAAAAAAGCCATCTGGATATGTTTTGAAATGTTTTCTATTTCCACTCTTGTTCTTTGCTCTTATATATTTTTGAGAATGTAAGCTTGAAATGGAATGGTAATAAAATTCTACTTTACCGTTATATTTTTTTGAAATGTGGAATTATAATCAATGTTGAATTGGCGTATCTTATTCATATAATTAATGCTTTTTTCTATTCATTCTATGAAATGAACAATATCAAAGCTGTATATACCATACTATCGATTACAATCTTACTACTTTTCTTTGTGCACCTCGAACACTGGCTATAAATAATACATGTATTATTTTTTCAACCCAAATATATATTTTAGAATATAAAATAATTTATTATAATTCGTCTATCCCAGCTATAATCTTTTTTGAAAAATGTCGAAGCAGAATTCGTCAAGCAATAAATCTGAGCATGATCTTCTCAAAAATCAACTTTTATTGCTATTTTACAGGGCTGGACTGTAAATATTCATCTGTTCTAGAAGTATGAAATACCAGAAAAAAGATAAAATCGTGTAAATCACACGCAGATAATTCAAATTATTCCGCTTAATCCGGAAATCCCTAATAAGAATACGACCGCTAATAGAACCTATCAGATTCAGAGGCAGCAGCATGCAATTTAGAATTTGTTACATAACACCTAATGATTTATTTATTTATTCAAGGCGTTGAAACAATTAATCCTGCCAGTATATATAAAGCTGTCCAGTTTGGACTCTCCACAGTCCAGTAGCATGAAGAAGATAACGCGCACCTCACTAGGATTGCTCCTATTAACTGCAGTGATTCTTGCAGATGAAGAAAAGGAACAACCTAGAGGTCCTGCTGGTGTAGTTTATTTGATTGATATTCTGGGATTAGCACGTCAGAGAAACGGGAAAGAACTTAATGAAGATTTAACGAATTCAGTGGCAGATGATGCAGGATCCGGTCACAGGCCTATAGCAGCTATTTTGTTGGTGAATAATCCGCTAAGAGATGAAGATGCAAAGGCCGATGGAATTTATTTCAGGCCTGAGGGTGGTCATCCAATAGGAAAATCTGAAGCCGTAAGTTTTCTCAATTTTAATAATTTAATTCTCAATAAGCATCATAGAAAATCAGAAAAGTCAATTCGGTTATGAATCTAATCTAATTTTCATTATAAAATACATTGAAGTTATTTTGAAATAAATATTTACTCGGACTTATGTTCTAGTAGTCGATACTAAAGTTTAAATATTAATATTGGCAAATACTTATAGAAAAATTCAGTGTTTTTTTTGAAATTCTTGTATTATTTATAGTATTGTCCAAGAAAGCTATATAATAAAGTGCAGATATTCGAATGGCCTGCACTTTTGTAGAGATATCAGCTGCATTTCTTATTGACAGATATGTTTGTTAAATTGTTCCGAATTTATTTTGAAAGATTATATATCAAAATGATTTTGAAGCAGTGAAGTGATATTTAACATATCTGTACGTATTCTTTGGTATTCAAATATAAGACGTATTATTATAAAATGCAACATCAGAAAATCTAGATAAAAGATTCAATGCCATATACCCGTGCGCGGCATATTAAAAAACAATCAGATAAAAAAATTATATTTTAAACATTATCAAACGTTTTGAGAGATAGAATTTTGAGAAAGTAGGCAAGAAATATATCAAATTTAAAAGGCACTGGAAGAAGAATAGCAAAAATTTCAACTAAATATGTTGTCAATACTAATATTCTTTCAAAATATCCGAAAATACTACTTTTTTTATTAAGTTCAGGAACAAAAAATAAAAGGTAGAATGAGTATGCCTCTGATTTTGATTTTTGTTGGAATTTAGTTTGAGTATAAAAGATATAGATCCAAAGAAGACTCCTTCTATAAATGGAATAAAATTATTTTCAGGAGAAGTCCCTTGAGCCTATTTCTAGGATAAAACGTTCCTACTGCGCAAAATGTTCTAGCGGAGGTGGAGGTGGTTATCCAAGTGGTGGTGGTGGTGGATATCCAAGTGGTGGGGGCGGGTACCCAAGTGGCGGGGGCGGTGGTCTAGGAGGAGGCGGAGGCGGTGGTTTCGGCGGTGGTTTTGGCGGTGGAGGTGGTTTCGGCGGCGGCAGCGGCGGTGGTTTTGGTGGAGGTGGCGGAAGCGGAGGCGGCGGAGGGAAACCAGGAGTAGGATTCTACCCTGGAGGAGGCGGCGGAAGCGGCCCTGGATTCTATCCTGGAGGCGGTGGCGGCGGTTTAGGAGGTGGTGGAGGAGGTGGTGGCGGAGGAGGAGGAGGTGGTATGCAAAATGATCTTATATAAAAAATACTTCTAATTTTATTATTATGTCTGCTTTTGTTTATGTCAGGTAAAGGTCCCATAGGTGGAGGTCATCTAGGTGGTGGTCATCTAGGTGGTGGTCATCAAGGCGGTGGTCATCAAGGTGGTGGTCAAGGCTCAAATTGTAGAGGCGGTTGCGGAGGAGGCAATTCTGGAGGTTACCCTAGTGCCAGTTCAAGTGCAAGTGCTTCTGCGTCCTCTTCTGCGTCTGGGTACGGAAAATATAGGTGAGCATCACTTTCATTCCATTCAATCCAGGGCCGTAAAACACGTGTATTTGTACAATTTCTAGTACTTCATGATTTTGGGAATTATGGCGAATTGGATTATACAAAAGGCGCCCTATCTGAGCTCGCCTCTTTTGCTGAATGTTCTAGACACAGCCCTGATTCAACCATACATTTTCTATAATAGTTCCTTTTTCCAGAAAAAAATACCCTTCCTCAATTTTTTTCCATACACTGTGAATTTAAATATCTTCTCCATTATTTCTTTAGTATCCAATTCTATAATATTTATTTTTGTTTCAGAAAATAATGCGAGCAGGATCATCGAAATGTAGTACCTTGTTGCAATGTATTATATTTTTTTAAATAAATAATAAATGAAGATTCTAAAGAGAAGGAACTGTATTTCATATTTTTAGAATTGAGATTAACTATTAATAGTATATTGAAAACTAAATTATGCAAATTGGCCCATCGATTAGCACAACAATACATGCAGCTTTAGCTGGAAAAATGAATAGTATAGGAAAATGGTTCTAATATTCAAGCACCTAACGTATATAATTGCTAATTTTTTCAGCCTTGTTTATTGGTACTTGCAAGAACCATACTTGCTTGGTTTTGTTTGAAAAAATATGAATAATGTTTTTGTAGATACTTAAAAATAGGTATCAATAACAGGTATCAAAGATATAACAGTTAATTAAATTATCAGCCAAACAATTTCACATAATCAAGCTTGCAATGCATTTTACAAATATAAATTCACAGCATGACTATATGCATATCAGGTCAACTATTTCTACTTAGTAAATGTAAGCAATTTTATATTTAGGGTGCCTGTAAACTGAAACTATTTTCGTTTGCTATTTATTTTTTCATCTGCAGTTCCGTGTATTGTTGTACTTAACGCCAAACTTATAAAGTCAAGAATTTTAAATTCTATATCGATTCCATTTAACAAGAGAAAATGTTGATTGTTTATTGTAAGAGGTATAGAAAAAAATATTCAAGGAACGTGGAAAATAATAATAATTCAGAATCATTAGTGATTCAATGGAATTATGAACAATGATTGCAATTACATTATTTAACAAAAACGTGCAATTAAGATGTACTGAGTTATTATTGATATTCTACAATTACTATTTAGAAAATACTGACATCATCAAAAAACAGGTTTTATATCCTTCAAATAACAATATTTTACATAATATAATTTTTTTGCGAACAGTAGTAGAATACAACAAAAAATTCTGTAGTTAATCAATCATAATTTTTTTTTCCAGTTTTATTACCTATTATTAAAGTAAGATTGAATGTATTGAGTTATTACTAATAATTTAAGATGGCGCCACAAGTATTGTTTGTAAATTCCATCGATAAGCTTAAAAATAACAAAGCTAATTGACTTCGTGTGAAATTAATAAAGTGAAAGCAATAAACTCACATTGAAATTTTTAAACAATTAACAGAAATGTGACATAAATTTTTAATTCGCCTTCTAAGAACCAATAAAGTGATTTATTACTTGTTTCATTTTTCAACTTCCAAAGAAAGAAAACATTATACACTGCGAAAGAAAACAAATTTTAACTGCGTTCAACAAATAATAAAAAAAGCTATGTGTTAATGGTCCATATAAAAATTATTACTTGTTTCAATTATTAAGTATATGGGTGCTATTTCGCATGAATAATTAATATTTTCTGCGCAGTAATTATTCAACATTATATTTGGATTATTGCGAAAATAAAATACACTGACAGTATTTGTTAAACACTAATTACTCAAAGTGTCAATGACCTGAAAACATTTACTGTTTAATTTTAGTTTTCATCACTCAAATTAGTCACCAAAAGCGGATATTAGTAAAAACATTTGTTGGTTACGTTATTAGACATTTGCATACAGCATAATGAGAAAAAATCTGATAATCCTTATAAAAACATCGTGTAGTATCATAGTTGCGAATAACCATGTAATACATAAAAAATCTGGGGAATGACTAATTCCTCTGAATACAAACTTATTAATTTAAAACTAAAAATTAAAGAATATTGGCATTTTGTCGAATCATTCGTATCTCAGCTTACCTGGAATATTAGTTTTTTCTTGCATGCTTTGTAAGTTAAATTTGATTTGCCAAACAACTACTATGAAATCAACCAAGTAATATATTAGTCATATTTAAACCTCACTATTATATGAATTAATTCTTATTTAGAGATTTCACGAGTTTATTCAGTTGAAACTTTTCGATGCCAATCAGATCGCTCATGAGAGTCAATCACAGATTTGAATATTGAAATTTGTGAGGTCAATGCACTGTTACAGCTGTAAAGGATAAATTTGTGCTGCCATTTGAGAGCAGTAAATGAACCAACGATTTACACTAAGAGAAAATTATTCATGAATTAATTTGAAGAAAAATATGGAAACTTTAATTAAATTCATCCCTAAAATAATAAATTTTGTGAGTTTTTACAATTCTAGAGGCCCTGATAAAAATAAACACAGCCCACAAATGCAGCCAAAGCTAAGATGACTGAATTAATTGTTCTCCAAAAAGTTCGATGCAATTTGAAATTCAATTAATTTGATCATAAAACTACGAGAGGCATTTTTTCCAATTTTAAATAATTTATCACAGATTATTGAAAGTTCGCTATGAATATGAGAAAAAGACTTATGAATGTATAACACATTTACCTCTATAGTCAGAAAACTATTATCATATATTGTTTATTTGACACAGTCATCCCAAGTTCTTGATTTTTCAGGCTCTTAATCTACTGTTTTTCGTTTCAGAAAAATAATTATTTATGAGTAGATAAGATTTTAACATGAAACACGTTAACTCTAACGATTTTATTTATAGTGGATGATGACAATCCGGTAAACATTCCAAATAAATTCACTGGGGTAGAAAGACTGCTTTCCTGTGCTTCATCATATGTCTGTATATTGTATGTGGAATCGTTATTTATAAGAGTAGACATCTCCACAGGTTTCAACATTTGTGATAGTCAATAATCGATTTTTTTCAATAGAATTTATTTGAAGATGTTGACAACTCACTTCCGTCAGAATCAGTTTTTCTATGTTTGTTGCTATTGGATCAAATAATTATGAAAACACCTGAACGACTTCTTAATTTATGGGGGGAGAGGGTAGGAATGTGAAAAAATGAGATTACTAAAAAAGTTATTAAGAAATATTATTACTCTCCACGAGTTTTATCAATATTAAAATTTAACGTAATTATTGCTGTTACATCCTATATACCTATTCGGAATCTATAAATTCAAATGATCAGATTGTTTATGAAAAATATTAGAGATTGATCACAAATGTTCATAACCATGATCGCTAAGCTAACAGGACATCAAAACTAAAGGAAAATGCTTTTTAAGTGGTAGGACTGTTCAATTTTGAAAGTGGTCGATCTTTAACCCTTTTTTTCTTATTATTCAGTTCAATTGACGCAAATCTTTCCACTGGTATATATTATGCAGAAAATTATCGACGCGATATTCATAAACATAATCATAACAATTCTTTTAGTTAATCAGTCGGTAGAACGAAAAAGCAACAAAATTTGTGAAAAATTACGATATGTAGCGTATCTTCAATGCATATTGCAGGCAAATTGGGTAATAATAAATATGTAAAAAAATTAAAACGGTATCATAGTTTAGAGGAAAAATTCTTTTTTTCGAAAATTCATATCAGAAGTTGATTACTTGTGGAGTTACTCAAGTTATAATCACTTTTATCATTAAAAACAAAACTGAAGCGATAGTCGATGCAGGGTAATGAACAATAAATTAGCTCGAACTATTTAAAAGAAAAATAGGGCAGTTAATGAATGAAATTCGACTAGAAGATCAATCGATCTGGGAATAAGTTTGATCAGTGATTCATCATGACATTGAATAATTAAGTTGATCAAATGATTAGGTCTAAAAATCAGATCGAACATTTACTGAGACCACTTACATAAATTTTATTTTTTAAACGCACCCTAGTCTGGAGCCCTTTCATAGTTTAGGGCGCATCTGTATAGTACATAATATAGATAAAAACAAATTGAGGAGAAGGCGTGATCTATATGTACGTATGTGATTTAGATGTCCTTCAGTAGTAGAGGATTGTGATGCACGAATTATCGACGACCTAATTATTAGTTCTAGTAAAATAACTTTACCCTATTGTTTTACATCTTAATTGCTAATTCGGTAAAACACTTGAGAGTAATTCTATTAGAAGATAATTAACAATGCAACTTTTCTGCTAAAAGGAACATTTAATTACCTCGAAGATCAAAGTAACAAGAACTTTAAATATTTCAAGTGAAAAATGCATTCTCACTTACTTGTCTCTTGCACCTTCGCTAAGGGAAATTAGAAATTACAAGATAACAGGATTACTTGACATCTACATTATCGAGGAATTTTCAAAGAGAATAAGTTTAAGCCAGAATAAAACAATGAAAATATGAGGAATAATTATCTGTTTATTACAGCAATTATATTACTACCTATACGATACTCAGATTTAATTGCCAATTTCAGAAACATGTGTGTAGTATCACAAGATTTCTTATTCATCCGAATTTTCGAGGATCTTTTAAAAGCGAAAATAATAATTGCTCCTATCATAAACCAATATCTCAATTTATCACACATTTTGATTTTGAATTTTCATAAGTCCTATTATTTACCTGTCTGATTTATTTCAATAGGTTTCATTTCCTTCAATAATATCAATTTGATTATTTGTAGGATGCTACTTCTGTTGATAATCTATATCAATAATTTCGACTCACACGTACCAAAAATGATTGATATTTGACTATATGAAATTTCCTTCCCAAACTGTTCTTTCTTTCATTAAAATATCTCTGAGAATTTTGCATTGCGTCTCGTGGATCACGCCAACATCCGGTAAATCTTAATATCTCATGGTATCTGCTTAGGTAGAGGATCAGCTTCAGCATAAGTTGCGAAGCCGGTATAAAAGGTGTCTGTTTAAGTCAATAACCAGTCATCTTTTAATACAATCCTCCATTCCACCTGTTTGAGAGAACATTCATATCTATATACAAAGTGATCCGGTCAGCAAAATGTGTACGCGAATATTTAATCTGTGCGTTGTTATTTTTATTTTGGTGCTGGTTCACAAATTTGGTAAGGAGTTATTAATTTTGAATATTTGTTGGATTTTTTTGGAAGATAATTGAGAACTTATAATTTATTCAAAAATCCAGTCATCAGATCTTCCATAAAAACAAGAAGTGGTACAAAAACTAATTGCCACCTACTAAAAATATTTTAAGATACTAAAACGTTGGAAAATTTGTAATTAACTCAAATTTTAAAGTTCACCAAACTTACAAATCGAAACAGATCTTTCTGAAAATCAATTTTAGGATAGAGTAACCTGCATACTTTACTATAGTTGAATTATATTGTAATGTACATGCCAAAATTATGTAGGACTATTGTTATATGAAGATTTTTCGGCAAAAGCTGAAGTCCACTACCCCTCACAATTTTTTTTTATTTTGGGTAGGTTTCAAACTTTTGTTTGTGAAAATTATCATATTTGAATTAATTTCATTGGACTTTAGTGAACTTTAATAATTTGCAACACTCAATCAATAGATGTAATGTTTAACTCGATATAATCGGTTGTTAACCTGATATCCATTTAACGGTAAAATCAAATATTAATTATGTATTTGATTGATTCATACCAAAGTTCATGCAATTTGAGTATCAATTTTGTTCTGAAATGATCCAATAAAAACACAAAAATGTCTATTGAATAATCAGTATTTACGGCAGGATAATTATGGGCTTTTAACTTTTGATGTTTCAGTGTACAAATTATTTTGCAATTTGTAGAGATTATTTTGCAATTTAAAAAAGACTTCAATCGAATAAAAATATTTTCACTTTTGAATTAGAAATAATGAGTTCTCCCTGACGACCTAGAGAAACTGGCTTCGATCTTACGTTGGCTCAGAACAATTATCCAAGTTAAAAAATCTTCCCTGTAGTATACCCTCCACTAACATCCATTGGTACCTTGACTTGTATAGCTCAAAATACCAATTAACGGAATCATGAAGCATGATTTGTATGTGCCCATCCAGTAATAGGTAAAAGACGTGATCTTTATTTAATTATTATTCATTTTGATATAAAATAAGTAGTTGGTGAATAGGTGATAATATTTCGTTATTAAACCATTATCCTGATTTCAAAGTTTGCAGTTAGAAAAGTTGAACACTCGAATTCAATATGATTCATAAGAAAAAAAATTTGAAACACAAAACTACATTACCATTTATCAATTTATAATATTGCACAAATTATTGATCACGTGCTTGTTGAGCTAATATAACAATTTTTGCCATTCATATGATACTATTATAGCTAATTATTATTGTGAATATTTATAATTATTATTTACCAGGGAGTTCAAACAATGATCAATTTCTGAGTTATGAATTATATTGCCTTGAAATTATTTCCAGGTAGTTTTATTCATATGATTCATATTTGAGGAGTCATGGCTCATGAATGTGTTTCTAGATGCAAGAAGACCCCGAACAAAAACATCCGAACAAAAACATCCTCTCAAAATTTGTAAGATTCTTGGGTTAAGGCGTAATCGAATCACATAATTCCTAAATTTTAGGCCTGTATCATTATCTACGAGCTACAACGATCTGACAACTACTGCGGATATAGATCCCCAGAAATGGGAAATAAAGCTTCTAGGAAACCATATCAAAAAATAGATCACAAATCTCAACTACCTATCAATTATAAAAGTCTTATCTAATTCTGTTTGTTTAGTACCTGTTTGTGAATCGATAATTTATCAATAGCAAATTCCTGCGACTATGCATCATCAGTTAGGTTTTTGTGATGTGATATCACGAAACTTGATTATATTTTCATTTGCAATATTCAAATTTGTTATTGAAATAAAGATGAGAATGATATTGAAAAAACACAATACATAATCACTAGTTGTCAGACATTTTCAAGCAAAGGAATCGTGACTATAGAAAGATGCACGACTGCTGCTTCATTATGTTCAATTTTTTGTCCTTTTTTGTTAATTCGAATATATAGATTTCGTCATTTATTAATTTTAGATATTCTTTTCAATGAAACCCACAAGCCATTTCTTGAAAGTCCTCTTTTGTGGTATCAAAATTATAGTTGTAAAATTAATTGGTATTCAGTTGCCTTTGATATATTTAATTGACCTATGCTCAGTGAAAATATACAAGAATTATGCCTGCATGAAAGGATATTTCAATATTTTTTTAGGAGATATTGTATTAGAAAAAATTAAATATTGATCATTGCACTAAATATGAAGAACTTCGGTCTACGTGATACTTTAAATCTCAAATTTTCAGGGCTGGATGGAGTAACTGAACTTAGATAATAAATAAAGTTTCATTTCTATAGCTCTGCTACTTTAGAATCTATCAATACTCAAAATTCATTGGTTTCGTCACTCACTCACTAATGAACCTGTAGGGTACTTTGCGTAGTTTAAATTTGATATATAGGCTGGGTTTGGCGTAGAAACTAGAAGGGAATTAGAGGATCTTTCTTAATCTCTTCAAAGTGGAAAGATGCGGATTTCTATAGAAATAATAAAAAAATATTTCCCATTGAGATTCAGAAAGTAAAACCAGAGGAAAGGATAGAGAAACAAGAAGATCCTACAGAAAAGTGTCGTGATCGCGTAGCAGTGATAGAGCCAAGTACAAATAACTATAAGTATTCATATCAGTATCTGAGAAAAAGTGTTTTTCTCAGTACAGAAATTTGATCATTAATGTTGTTATCGGAGGATTCTATCATCCATGATATTGTATTGGTACTGAAAGAAAGTCCTTTTTTCCTAAGTAAGCTCTGTGAATGCTTACAAAAATTTGCATTTGACTATAAGATTTTATAATGATTTACTTCTACATATCTTTTGTGATTTTACGAAGCTCTGGAGACTTCTGAGAAAGTCGATAATCTTTTACTACTGAATTCTTAGATAATTTCTAATTGCAAAACAAAATTAATAAACCGATTTTGTCCTATACTGTAGACTTATTTCCCTGCACCTATAAATATAATAGAGGAATAATTTTAATCGTGATTTTTTAACAGTTCGGGATTTTGTTGAATCTTCACGTTTTAGACCCTACTGAACCAGAAAAACATAATTTAAAAAAAGTCGGTCTGTCTGGAAGTACGATAACTTGAGAACGCGTACGAATTTTCGACTGAAATTTTATATTCAAGTTTTTCATCAAAAAGCTAGGTTCAAGTTCATAGACCAGCTTTTGTCAGCCAATTATCACTCATACTTCAAAATCATATGCAAACGCTTGGCAATTGTTTTTTTAAAATAAGTAATTTGGCTCTATCGTGTTTGGTATCAAATCGAAGCTCTTGTGAAGATAATTCTAGTAGCAGTGTCAAAGAGGATACTTGAACGATTGTCAATTGTTTCTTCCACAAATTATTTGCGTGATGTCTGGATTAGTAAAAGCTTATAGCTCTCGGGGAGATAAGCTTAGAAGATATTAAAAATAAATAATTGAAATTCCACATCCACGTTACCATCTTCAAATTACACTTCCGGTGATCAAATGTCGAAACTGTATGTTCCAATGAATCAAAAATCCCGAAAATCTAAAAAAGGACTCTTCATTTTCAAAAATACTTACTTATTTTATGTAAGGACTAAAAAATAACCTCCATTTTTCACTTTAAAAATGACAACTGTCACTTTGACAATGACAGTTGTCACTTTGACAATGACAGCTGTCACTTTGACAATGACAGCTGTCACTTTGACAATGACAGCTTTCACTTTGAAATATGCAATCAATTGATGTGACACTCTAAATTTCTAAAACAGCAATGAAACTGGTCATGAAATTTATGGTCGGGGAAATACTGTGTGGCCACAGCGGATTTTTCTTAAATGAAATTAAAGTTGAAAAGCCACTGTCTCAATATGACTGGAAGATCCAAGTAAGATCACATAATATTATTGACAAGCATACAATTAATAGCTCTTAAGAGTTATAAAATCCTAATAACAAACGAGAATCGCTTCATATATACTCGAAAGAATTACTTTAAAAAGACAATGTAAATCGAAAACTACAAGATTCTTTTTTTCAGGGTCAAATTATTCTGCAAATTTATTCAATTTATAGTGGAAATAATGTGTCTAGAAGAATATAGAGGGTTTTTGTCTTTTCAGAATGCGCACCTTTGGCAGCTACATACCAAGTTCTTCCTCCAAGACCAGGCTATATACCAGTATATATTCGCAGGGGCGATACACCATTAGAAGAAATAAATTTGGAGCTAGCTGAAGCTTTCAAAAGCTTGGAATCAAAGTCCAGCCATAACAAAATCCCTCAGGATAAAACCAAATATGTTCTTACAGGAATTGTAGGGGAAGGAAAGGCTAAATTCGACTATATTCCAAAAGATAACGATATTTTAAAAGATATCGGAGCTCAGAAATAGAAAGTCTAAAAATTTGAATTCTATGCAGAAGTGTTGTAAAAAGTCTCAAATAAAAAATTAACAGATTCTGCCAATTATCTGCGAGTTCTAAATGCAAATATCCATCAAAAATTTCTTCTTTATTATAAAATTGTAAAAATCAGAGCAAATAATATTATCTAGTTGAACGTAATTGTGTTTATTCAAGGAGCGTTAATATTACAACACTCTGTAAAATAGAAACCAATATATTTATACTTATCATATTTATTACAAATATTTAATCAATTTGTATATTTTTACAAATATATTTAGATAAATATATAAAATTACTGTATGAATATTGCGAATTTTTATAAATGAATTATTAAGAGTGTTTCCAGAGCAAAACAATAAAAAATTGATTCACTTAAGATTTTCCGACATCCAAAAATCCATCCACAATACTAAATAAAAGAATTTAATCAATAAAAAACAGTATCAAATTCACACAAATGTTCGCGTTCCAGTCATATCGAGTTGCTATCATACTATCTTATCTGGTGATAAGAAATAAGTAAATATCTGTTTGTAAAACGTTAGTTAGTTGAAAGTTCTTTATTCATCAGGTGCAAAAGTGAAAAGTGTTTTATTAGAAAGATTCAATAGATTTTCAACACACGAGGTAAGAAAACTCAATAAGTATACAATAAATAGTTAGTCAATTCCAAAAAATTGTTGCAATCATTTCATGATATTTTTGCAATAATCTATAAATTTTTGTCTAGTTTTTTTTTGGTAGTTCTTATAAACTGAATTGATTGTTAATTGAGTTCCAAAAACTGTTCAGTATCTTCAAATTTGATGTATTTAATAATTTGAAAATGTGTTTTTGGAATGGCGGATGGTAAGATAAGATAGACCTACACCTGTATCTAGCAAACATTAGATAATAATTCGGCCCTGTTACAATTTTATAACTGAATAATAAACATAGTAATTGCGAAATCAGATTCTTCAAGATTTTCATTTATTGAACTTTTGGTAGTGCCAAAAAGTGCAAAAATATTTACATATCTCGAATGACAATATTTGAATATGACTCATATAGATTACTATCATGATATCTTTAAAATTTCTTAATGTATCTTCCTGTTTTGTTTCAGTAACAAGTTAAATATTAAGATGGCAAAATTGCCAATTTTTGCCTTAATTATCGTGGCTACTCTAACAACAGCACAAGAAAATGCAGACACAAATATTGCAAAAAGTTTACGGGAATGCTATAATAATACACAGTACATAGATTCAAATATGAAAAGGCCAATGACAATAAATTACCTCATTGATCTAATCAGGAAAGTTGAAAATGGTCCAGATAGATTGGATATCCAAAAATTGTCCACCAGTTTGCTACACAGGTAAGTTAAAAAAAAATCATTATTGCTTGTACTGTATATAATTAATCAGCAGATCAGATCAGATTTCCCGCAATTTATTTATTGTACAACAAAGGTGTAAGGCATTCAATACAACTATAATTGTTCACTTTTCAGGTTTCGTCAAGATGGTGTCCTTCGAGCACCAAGTATAAAAGACTCATCTATATTACCCTTCAGTCCTTATGGTGACGAAAACAAGAAATTTAAAATTCTACTCAAGAATATTGTCCCCAATAGTTATTTGTTTCCAAATGACACGTTGTCCAAAATGGAAAGAGTAAGTTAGATGATACTAATATTGGTTTTTTTTTATCATTAATTTCCTTATCTATTGTATTTTGATGAAAAGAATATGTTTCAAAATATGAGGTACATTGTTCTCAATCTTAAGTCTTCGTTTTTATCTGACAGCCGGTGCAATAATTATTTTGAATAACGAATCTATAATCATAATTTAATTTTAGTGTGCGATTCATCTTATGCTTTCTGAATCAGTTGAAACAATTGAAAGAGGTGACGAAATGACAGTTTGCAGCAAAACAGGAAAGTATAGAATGAGGACAAGAAGACAAGCTGTACTACCCCCTGATGTCGAAATTTTGGATATGCCAAAGTAAGTACATTAAGACTACATTATACTCTTTCCCGAAGAATATTTGCTTCTTCATAAAAAATTGCTCTCTGGTATCGAAGATGAGGCTTCTTATTGCATGATAGCATGCAAGTTCTTATTGTAATGGCCATTTTTAGGAAACAATCTAATAAAGGAAATATACAACTCAACCCTGATGACCAAGTTGGGACAATCAACAGTAGAAAGCATACATCAGATCCTGTGAAACCGGAGAGTAGGTGCCCACTGGAGTACGGCGTGGTTTATACGAAATGGGGAGCGGTTTCCGCCGGAAGTGTCATCGCAGGCATTGCAGCCGGAACCGAACCTCAGCAAATTAATATCAAACAAATCTTTGAAACTGAAATGGACGGAACGTTGGATAGCGTTTGGGGTGCTACACTTGCAGGTGAATTAAATCACTTCAATATTTAACAGTAAATGGGTAAAATCTGAAGATCTTGGAAAACTATTAGCTTAAAATGGATAGCTAATGGAAAAATGTTCTTAGACTATAAAAATACTTAGCAAATCTTTGAACAGTTACCTTAATTAATATTTGAATCGCTTTTGTTCTTATTGCATATTGGATGATCATGAACACGCAAAAGAATTACAATAACGACAAACAAAAATTTTATAAGTTATAGGGATAAAGAAAAACTTAAGAAGGTATTAAAACAAACTAAACAAAAAGTAGGATTATAAGTATAGATTGAAAATAAAATTTGGAATGAAAAAGAATTGAACATTTAGTTTTAATTAACAAAATTAGAAGTTGGAAATTTTCTTAGTAACAATGTTGAAAACTAAATATAACTAAAATGGATTGAGGGTATGGAAATAATTTATTAATTAAATTAAAGGTAATATTGCCGAAGCAGCCTACTTTTCGAAAGGCAACAGTCGAGACATTGTAATCGGGGCAGATGGTGGATGGTACTCCACTCTGGCTCCTCATGGGTATTACTTAACCAGAGCCGATGACATTTTCTTTACCGACGCGGAAATTCGTGGAGATCTTGATGGTCTCATCCTTGGTACCAAAATGAAGGAATACAGAAACTCTGCACGAAGTATGAAACTTTCCCAATTGTTGGACATGTACTATTCCGAAAGGGGACTTTTTAGCGAAAATATTAAAGCATGTAGAAGAAACGAATTGCTAACAGAATTTGCAAGAACACCGGATGTTGAACAACAAGGATTAGCATTTGCATTGATCTTAAATAAAAAAATTACTTTACAGACTACGATGGACGAAGTAGCTGTATTAGGGGCCGTCAAAGAGGCTGTCAACAAATTCAGTACTTATGTTCGTAAGTACTTCGCTGGATTATGAGTAAAATACCATTTAAAATGAAAAAAATATTTTTAGCTTCCAATCTGAGAGATTTGAGTTGTATGAACAACAATGACCACGTAACAGTTAGGACTGAAATAATACTGCTTTTGGATTTCAGCTGGCAGTATGAAACAGCTGAATCAATGTTACTGTGAGTTAATAGCAAAATAACAACAACTATCTCTTAAACAAATGTACTTTTCAGATATCTTCTGGATAATATTGACGTGAATCCTTACAACAGTAACTACACACTCATCAACGCCCAAACTGGCCAAATTATCGTAAACTCGAGTAATTCTCTCACACATTTCGCAGACAATTTCAATAAGAGTTTTTATGATTCACGTGAGTTATATAAATACATATTTTTCATCTGTGAAAATGGATTTGATTCACAGAGTCGAAAGGATTTGATTTGCGAACGTCCATGAGCGCTATCGAAACAGTTGCTGCAGAAAAAATTGAATTGGAAAGACTATCGAAAGACCCAACAAGTAGATCACTCATTGCTCTGTTTATTGCGAATGGTCCTTCAATTGCAGGAAATCAGAAAGAATTTATCATTGAGAGATTGAATGATCATATCCGACCTAAATATCCAGGTAACATCCGCATTCACAATCATCCATGTCTATAACACTTAATTTTTAATTATTTCTAGATTTGAAATTCTTGGGTCTATCGTCCGGACCAAGAGAGGTATTCGTTAATATTGTTAAGGACGTTTCAAAAGACGTGATACAAATACAGGATTCTAGTAGCAGCGACAATATTGTCAGTAACATTGGACAACTCGTAACCAGAATCAAAGAAAGTAAGCAATGCCTTTTAGGTATAATTTCAGACAACACAAAATGATTCAATTTCAACAGTGTAAATACATAAAAACGTATATAACATGAACTCGTGAATAATTGATGTGGTCGAAATAGTGTTTAATGCAAGGTTTGACACAAAAATTGAATCAATCACAGAAATAAACACTATGTTAGCCAACTTCTGATGAATCACCTGAAGATGCCCAAAAGGTCAAAACGAGTTGTGATCAACATAGTAATGTCTTGTGAATGATTTAGTGTCATGTATGGTTTGTCACATACGATGTTTGTCTCAAACCTTACACTGAGCCACATTATTTACTGACGTGTTCATAAAACGTACTGTTTTGTAAACAGATATGAAATTCTGATGTATTTGATTCATTGTCAGTTCCCACACGAGTCATCAGCTATAAATGCACAGTGAATTGGACTTCAGAAGGAGACGACAAAACCATCACCCAATACATTCAGCCAAAATCAATAAATTACTACAGGCTATCTTCCAATTACTTTTTCTCGGGTGATAGCACAAAAATAGTCAGAATCAAAGGACAAGGCCAAAGTGTCCTTACTGTTTGTCACTCTAAAGACATAGAACTTCCAAGATCCAGTGGAGGAAACGTCTCTCAATCCGAAGGATCTTCAGGAGCCAATTGTAAACAAGTTACTAATGAAGAAGTAACCATCGAATTGAAAGATCCATGCTATGATTACTATACTATTAGTGAATGCCCTCCTTTGTATTTTTCGGTAGAAACCAAAGAAAACAGGGCTGGAGGACTAGAAACATGTACAGGTAATACAATAGTTATTTGTTTAAATATAGACAGGAAAGTTACAGATTTATTGCCGCGGTTGGGACGAAGGCTAGAAAAAAATCTGATTATCTGTTATGTTGAACAGATTGTCTTTGACTGGCTATGAGTATTTTACTTACTTCAATACCATCGCAAGCAGCATACAAATCGTATAGCAAATACCATTTGTCTGACTGCAAGCTATCAGTAAAACTCTACTTCTCATGTTGACCGGCAAAATAGATTTATATTGATTGATAATGATGCTCATTTGTTGAAATCATGAATACATTTATTTTTTTCAGATAAAAGCTGCAGATATCCCGACAACGTGAAGTTCACGATTTCATTTGAAAATTTAGGATGTGCCAGCAATGCAAATATTACCTTTATTAATGTATTTCTCCTAATCAGTATGTTGTTTACAATAGTAGCTAGAAATATGAGTAATTAATAGCTCATTTACTAAGATCAACCATATTTACCGAATTTTCTGCAACTCTCTATTTAAAACTTCAAAACTGTGGGTAGCACCCAAAAAACATTTTTCATTATCCGACCATTTTTGTATTCCAAATGAAAATAGCATGTATTTAATTTAAGAATAGTATACATAGTATGTTTGTAAGTATTATTGAGTAGAAATAAAAAAAATATATATTAAGAATTTTCTATTCTTTTTCATCTTAAAATATCCATAACTACTTATGACTCGAATTATTGTGGTGATAACATTTTTAATTGGCTCAATATTTCGTTGAAATTAAGCAATGCTTGTTTATTTGTCTAAAGATAAGTTGGCCCCGATTAGATTCACATTAAAAGTTATTGAAAATCGTTATTGACTCCGTGAAAAATATAGTCAAATTCCAGTTTTCAATTATTCTTAATAGGATTGCTCAAATAATCTTTGGATGGATTGGAAATTTATTAATATTCTGTAATAAATAGCTCAAAATACTGTAAAAAATTATTTCACTTGCAGATGATAAGATTTAATTATCTGTACTATCTTATCTAGCCCAAACATAGCAATATGTAATTGTTTATTACTCATCTCACATAATAACCATGAGTAAAGTAATTTTTGCGGTATTTGTAATTTTTTGTAAGTATGTCTTAATATTAGTCAATTCAAATATTCTTGGATATTTTTTTAGGCCCAACAGTATTTTGCATCGACGCCCGAATACCCAACCACATATTAGAATGTTATAGGAAAAATATGACAGATATTTACGAGAACTCAGAAATACCATTGACATTAAATATTTTTATAGAGCTTTTACAAAAAGTAGAAGTGAGCAAAACTTTAGATTTAAGGCTTCTGACAAATTCTTTAATTTATAAGTAAGTACTAAAATTTACTTTTTCTGTTTCAACCATCTTAATTTTTATAGGGTGAAATTTGATGGAATCCAACGAACCCCACTCTCAGATGAAACTGAGAATCAAGTACCTGTGGGTCCTTCAGCAATACACTTCAAAAAATTTAAATTATTATTGAATTATTTACTTTCTGGTAATGAGGATCTTTTTCCCATAGAAGCTCTCACAAAAGCTGAGTTCTGTGCTCTACACAAGATGATTTCGACAAGTGTGCAAGCTTGGGAAAGAGGAGATGAGGCACTCACTTGCCCTCAGATCAAAATGCTACCAAATAATGGGTAAATTATAAGTGTCTATATAATAGCCAAAATCTAAATGTATCAATAAGATACTTAAAATTTTATGATGTTTCTGACATTTCTCTGTCAATATAGAATTACACAGAGGCTCAAATTCTAAACTTGATGGTTTGCTTTATTGCTCGTCGCAATGATATTTTCATCTATCCAATGTTTTCTGAAATATGAATCCATAACTTTTCAACATTTCTAATTAATTTATACTCTAAAAGCACAGTGGTGTGGAAAATAACTGTCATAAAACCATAATTAGTCGTGAAATTTTTAATGAAGAATTAATGACAAAATTATGAGATGAAATAGCAGATTCTGGTGCTGGTACTGTGTCGTGCGTCCTGGATTTGATTATATGATTTCTAGTATCCTTAGTATAATGAAAATTTTAGGAATAATTCTGCTACAATTTTACCAATTCTTAACTAATTTCAACTGAACAGAAGATTTTTGACGATTATACGGATCCCACCGTTCATAATGTAAATAGTGTGCTGCCATGAATTGTTGGGTCGTCAATATTAAAATTAATATGACCCATGGAATAGGATTTAATTCAATTCTATTGTTTATATCTTTTTGATTGAATAGGCAAGGAATAATTATTGAAATTTGATTATACGGTTGTAGCGATTTCCTAAAAATGATGCACAAGCAGAGAATAAGCTCATGTCCTATCGAAAAAGGGGTAATTAGCACAAAATGGGGTGACGTTTCAATAGGTCATCTGCTCCTTGCCATTTCAGCAGCTTTACAGAATCAAGATGTGAAATTAATGCAAATTGTGGACCTATTAGCCGCCGATGAACATATTGAGATGATTCCCAATTCTACTCGAAGTAAATGGACAAAAAATAACGAAGAGATCAATAATTTGTGGGCCACTACCCTCGCAGGTAAAATTTTAACATAAAAACGAGATTCGTACTGCAAAACCCAATTAAAATTTTAAATTTAATATGAAGACATTTCAAAAGGAATCAAAATTAATAGCCCTTTAGATATTACAGATCCTTCCATGTGAAGCTACAAGAATCACTTTAATTATTCCATTGTACAAATAAATATTCCTTTTGAAATCCATACATACCTACATCATCATCTAATGGTGTCTCTCCGGAAATAATCATTACAAAAAGACAAAGCAATAATATGTACGATTGTTCATTTGAAAAACTTATCTCTTGGTTTCTTATTATACAGTATCGACCGCTGAGTTTGAAAACACGCTTCAGAGAAAACTTCTTTAGTGGTGGAATGTATAAACGATCTCTGGAAATTGAGTTTCCTGTCGTGTTTCAAATAAAAATAAATCAGTTTTTCAGATGATTTAGTTCATAGGCCCTCAAGACAAACGTCGTCGGAAAATTGATTTCAAGCTCTTAATACAGTTCCTGGAGGAATTGTTTTGTCTTTTTGACGTCGTTGCTATATTCAATTACAATAATTTATCAATCCAACGAATAACATTAATTTCTAATCGTACATCAGCTATAATGCTGAAACTTCAGGAAAACATGTATTTTATAGATGAGCTCCAATTATTTAGTAGCTCTAGGCAGGGCATAACAATATATAATCAATATAATCTTGACCATTACTGTGACAAGTGATTGGATCTCCCTCAAAAAGTTTTAAATTGAAAATATATAGTGGTTCCAATTAAAAATGATATAATTGCAATAAAAATATTTTTTTATTATACTTGAAGAGAAACTGATAATTCATCAAGAAAATCATGGAAATATTGCAATAATCTTTTATCAATTGATCCTTAGCTTGAGTTGTACAGATGTTCTACAGTAGGTACCTAATTAAGTTTAAAAAAATTCAAATCATTCTACTAATCCAAACAGTTAATTTAATTTCTTCTTGAATTCGGTTGCTTAAGATACTGGCTATAAAAAAGTGACATCTGTGAGTCAAACTTTTGCAACTTCTAAAAAAAAAGATTTGGCAAGGCTATATACATATTTTTCGTCGTCAACTGAATGTGTGGATCCAAAAGATTGGAAAATTACTTCAGACTTGTACAAATAAAATAAAAATGAGAAATAATATAAGTCAGCCAAAAACTAACGGCGGTAGAAGTGAAACTTCTGCATATTGTTATTGATTTATATTACAAAACATATCTATTATTATTTTAAGTAAATTATTCTTTACTTCAATGTTCTTTTTTTGTTTCCTCGTTGACAATTTTTGCACTCCATAAAAAGTTTCACCACTAACGCCGTTAATTTTTGATTGACGCATCACTAAGTAAAAGAAAATTGTTTGCAACTTCAATATCTTTAGCTGCTACAAAATTTTCGTTCTCTACGACATTTTTGTCACAAACACCCCATAGGATTTTCAGATGTACCTTCAACGTGATTTTTGATTATTAGGTGTTTTTCTCTATCAGACGGACCAGGATCTTGACATGAAAAGTCATTGGATTTTTTTTTTTAAGCCCAAATAAAAAAAATCGTATTTAAATTCATTGCTACAATGTCCAACATTTCTATATTATTTTAATCTATGGGTAATTCTCTCGAACTTCATAGAATATATTTAATTCTTCAAGATTCTTTCATCATTCGACATTTAAAATACATTACTAACTACTTGCTTACGAACATAAAATACCAAACTATTGTAAAAATTCACATTGATATAACACATTTAATCAATCAACAATCAACATAAATGTTCCAGAGGCTGAACTGTCAAGAGTGACATTTCTCAGAAATTTTTTTATGAAAAAGATTATCACCAATAAAAATAATTACTCTATATGTCTCTCTCTCTCTCTCTATGTCTCTCTCTCTCGCTTTCTCTTTCTCTATGTTCTGACCACGAAGGAGAATAATAGAGAAGCGGACACTCAGTTGAGAAACATGAAGCCTAAAATGTAATGCAGCAGACGTGAGAGAGATAGCGAGAGCAGGCCCAGCTTTGCATGCTTCATATACAGAAATGAGATTATATTTGAATTTTTTTCAATAAAAAACAATTGCCAGATAAACCCAATATTTTCATTGAGTTAAATACTTTATTATTTATCAAATGAAAGGCAAAAGTGAAAAAAAAATTCTATATATTAAAATCTGCAATGAAAAAGTGCATTATTATGAAACATGTTTCATAAACGTTTCTTTTGATAAGAGTTTTCTAATTATGAATAACAGATACATAAACAATTCTATGCATATTTTATATTACAATCGGCGTAATAAAATTGAGAAAATAATATATACAAACAATTTCTTATATACCAGAAGAAATATTAACAAAAAACTTAGCAAGAATCTTCTAAATTGCCTACATCCATGATATTTATGGGGAAATTCCGTTCATTTTTATATTCCTTTCTGAAAACAAAGTATTTTGTCTCCAACATCTCATTGATGAAAATTTGTTTTTCTTCGATGGATATAATTTTCAAATCGAAAAAATTCTTACAAGTCCTTGAATCCAAGTTTTGCTTTGGATTTAAATTTATTTCTAGCGTTTGTGTGTCTTCTACTAAAAATTAAAAATTATTTCAATCGAATAAATGGAAGATGAATTCTATCTAAATTTTAATACCTCTCTCTTTTTTTGCACAGCTTGGGCTTTTTCATCCTGTTTTAAAAGAGATTTCCTTGTTTTTTTAGAGACGCTTAAATATTTCGGGCAAATTGGAAAAATACTCGGACATGCATTTCGTTTTAGTCGGAAATATTTGAACGGTATCTGTAATAATATATTTGTCACATAATTGAACAATTCCATACTATACTGTACGGTGGATTTGTACACAATTATCACATCTCTATTGATTTCAAAACATAAATAGAAATATTTATATTCGTTATTGATAAGAAGTTTTCTTGAAGTTGAATTTTTCCTTAAAAGTTTAGGTTAGATACGTTCAATAATTTGAAACATTGATTTAACTTTTAAGTTAGATATAATTTTAAAATAATTTCTTCTCCCTTTTACGTTTTCAGACTCAGACGAGCATTCTTTTATGATATCCTCGCCACTTATTCAACAAAATATCATCTTTGGGTGCAAAAAAAGTAGAAAATTTATCTTTACATGTTCTGTAGCCTGTATCACAATTTGTCACAGAACATTTTCTTCCCATTTTTCAATATATTTTCACATGAAAATACTAAATAAACCGAATCTAGCCATTTAACTCCATACAAACATGGGCCCACCTCAACCTATCTCTCAGTTACTTTCTTTCTCTAACAAAATTACATTTTTGGCTTCACTTTTGCAACACAGTTGAGATAGGGAATTGCATAGGCGTGGTTCTGACAAACGGTCATTAGAAAGAGAAAGAGATTTCTCATTTTATTGATCTTGTTAGCTCTACGAGTTTATTCTCAATCCCAAAACTCGTAGTATCCCATAAAAAGTTTCACTTCAATAATAATTGTAGATTGTCAACCACAAATATATACCTTCAGATTGCTCTGCAAGATGAAAAGCTTGTTGTACCATTGGAAAGCTTCTAAATGTCTCTATCAAAAATTCGTTGTCAAATTTATATGAGCCACAATGTTAAAAAGTTTATTTTCTACTACCGTATGTACAAGTTTGAAGCAATTCCGTGATCTCTCGCATCCAGGCTCTAATCTCTTAAAATGAGCATTTGTATGTTATAAGTTATTGGTAAGTAATAACTGAATAAATATGTTATAATTTTGGCGTTTTCAGGTGATTTAGGAGAAGTAGTGGCATATCAGCAAATTTTTGTCTCAAAGCTCATTCTAGGTACAACTGCTTCTGGAATATGGAATAATACCCAATTACCAAAGGTTTATTACCTGCCGAGCTCCATTGGAAGTCATTGGGAAATGACCCTAGCAGAGTCTTTGGGTGGAATAGATGGTATGTGGTACGATTTTTCTATTCTATATTCACCTCTGTGTATGTGTATACACAAGAGCTGTTAAATAGATTAGATTGATACGTGGGTTCACCAGTAGTACTCAGAATGAGAAATGTTTATAGGGTGATGTGAAAGTGCCATTTTACTGCTTCAGCTCGATGTAGGTGCTAACGTCATTTCTATAAACAGAACTATTTAGAGGACATTTCAAATTTCAAACTTCTTTTCCTATTTCACACTCAATTCAAAACACCAGCATATTTCTAGCAATTCAAATCAGCTCCAAATATTAAACTTGTCAAAGTATTGAATAGGAAATAAATTAACTTGAAATAATTACTGAACTAATTATTCATTAGGCTACCATAATTATAGATCCTTTCAATTTCGTACCTTCAATTAGCTTCAATACTAATTTCAGTGTAAAATCGCATTAAAGAGTGGAATTACAAATAATAATTTTCTTCTCACAATCAGTCAAAAATAATTTGATACTTCTACCAACTCTAAGAGTCTACTTGAATAATATTAATTATTGCCAATGAAGACATTCGATGCAAAGGCTTCCAATAAAAATAAAATTACCATTTGATTTGCAGTTTTGTATATCAGAGTTTAATTTTCTTTAAAATTCAGGAAGTTACGGACATATTGATTAAATATAACGTGAATTATCAACGTAATCAACTAAACTATCTCAAATATATCATCAATCAATTCAAAATATAATTTTTTTACGGCATACGAAAAGTGAGGTCTTTGAGCATCACAATCAACGGGTTTTTCGTTTTGTTTTTTTTCAGGGTTATGACCGCTACCGCCATAAATACACGCGCGGTTGTCAAATTGCGTGACCCAAGTTCAATTATTTGTTAATTAATGTTTGTGATAAGCAGTTTTTTTTTCCATCGTCCGGCTCTCAATTAGTGTTCCATAAATTTGTGCTTTTCGCAGTGTTGTTGGTTCTAAAGTCGATGATATTGAGGAGAAAATTATGAAAGAATTGGAAACTCACTACTCTGTGTACATCTGTCATCGACCCAGTTTTAGGTTATTGCGAATGTAAAGTCTAAATTTCAATTAGTGATGCTTTGTAATCTATTATTCAGGACAGTATGCAATATGCAAAACAAACGTAAATAAGCAGAATGACATTCGGTTAACAATTTTAGTATCTCGACAAGCCTCCTCACCAAATACTTGGCCTCATATCATAATGCCCAATTTTACATTATTGTTGCTTGAATTGCTATTTCACTTGCGCTCTTATTCAGAACTTTGTGAAAACTGGATTACCGAGATATTGTACATTATACATGAAAGTATGTAACCCAGACTACAGATCTGCATGACTAGCAGCATTTTATACTTATTGTTAAATGATTATGAAGAAAACGATGTACGGGAATTCAGTCACAAGTTTATTATTTCTATCCTACTCTACAGTTTCGGTCCCACCTGGACCATCTTCAGGAGTGAATAGAATTAGTGTTTGTGTATGTTGTCATCTGTAGTGTTAACATAAATATTTTGTTAGCACTACAGATGACAACATACACAAACACTAATTTTATTTACTCCTGAAGATAGTCCAGGTGGGACCGAAACTGTAGAGTAGGATAGAGATAATAAACTTGTGACTGAATTCCCGTACATCGTTTTCTTCATTTCACGTAACAGTCAGCATCATCTAATACTTCTATTAATTGATTATGTATAGACTTAATATCGAACTGATTCTTTCAAAATAAATTGATCAATATTAAACACCTGAAGTAATGTTCGTATCTACAGGTAACTTTGTATTTATATGAAAGAAACAAATATGTATTTATATGAAAGAAACAAATATGTATTTAAATCGAAAAGAGAACAATGTTCTAAATCAGTCAAGAGGGCGAGGGTTTATGAGCTTGTCACACAAGATTTTTGCGCTTTACATCCAACCTACAGTTATTAAAACGCATAAAACATTATAATTTATTGATATTACTTTTTCATGCAGCAAACGCTCTTATTAAATTACAGCTGTGTCACTTGAAACATAATACTGTTTTGTTCTCCTTAATGTTTAAAGAAAGACTCCGTAACTCATTTCTGAACTTACAAAACATAGATATTCCTAATCTGCGTGATCACATTTCCTTCAACTTATTTTGTTCTGCTATCCGATATGAGAAGATAAAATCCTAAATAAGAGATAATATTATTAAAAATTTATTTAGAATCCACATTTTTGTTTGCGCAACCTAGAATTTCTTTAATAACGCCCTTTAATTCCTGTTTTCTTGTACACAGAACAAAAGGAAATTTTTCATCGATTCCTGAGATTCGCGAAACAATATGCTTCTCATTTCTGTTCGTCCATTCACAGGTGCAATAATAGGAAGCCAAATCAAAGAATGGGCACAGCAAACAGGACGAATTCGCATTTCTCAAATCCTTGATATGTATTACTCTCGGAGGGGAACGCACTTCAATGAAAACTTCAGAGCTTGCCAGAGGAAAGACAACATAAAGAAGATTCTGCAAGATACGAATCTCGTTAAACAGACAACTGGGATGGCTAAACTTTTACAATATTATCATCAGTCTTCTTCTTCAGCCGACGAATGGGTTCCAATTCCCGAAGAAGAGATAGAAGGATACGTCAAAATTGCTGTAGATGAATTCAACCAAAATCTAGGTTAGTTACGAGAGACAATCATTTCTATTTAACTTTTATTATGGACATTTGTCACCAGAACTGTATTCTTATATTTTCTTTGTTCTGAACGGGTTTATTAAAAGGCTTCTGGAACCTGCCTTACAATTCTCACACATTTCAGCACAATTTCGAAACAATTATAAGTATTCATAGAGCACGTTGAGAAAAATTATGTAATGCTATTTTAATAATGTGATTCAAAGCTTAAATTGAGATACAATTTAGAATATTTCTTCAGATATCGTTTCAAGTATTTGAGATATGGCCTGAAATATTGGTTCAAATACTGCCTAAAAAAGTGCTTGTAAAATTGTTTAAGATACCAATTGAGATACTCTTCAAGCCACTATTCAAAATATTACTGAATTTTCCTTTCCGGTGGCAGATATATTGATTACTCTATGATATTAACCACTAGATGCCTTAACCGATCTCTATTCAGCGTGCCAAAAAGGCCTCGACATCCCTCCTCTTGACATTCTCCTCGTGATTGATGGAAGCTTCTCTGGATACGATGGACGGAGACTTATTGGGTAAGACATCAATAAAAAAACGAGAGAATATTTATTCTTTCGGTATGTGGCTGATATTTTCTATTGAAAATAATAAGTTGCAATTAGTTTTCATCTATTCTAAATTAGTTTTGAAAAGATTTTAATGAAGCTTGAACTATAATTCTCTATGTATCTTTAGACTGCATTCGGAATCATTGGATCCATGCGTAATGAAGTTTAGTCAAAATCTAATTAGTCCATACTATAGCCTGTGTCTATAATAAACTGAAATTTCAACATACTGATTAAGTTTTGATACTCTTGGAAATATACATTTTAGTGAAAATGTAATCCTATTAGAACAGTAATCTAATTATTATTGAAATATACAGCCAAAAATCCTTTTATGGTTCATTATAAAATCTACTGTAAAACGTATACTTGCATTCAATTTCAAAATTCATACAATTCCTGACCTCCGATAATCCAAAAACTTATGCCAAAATTACAATAAAATAAGGTTTATTTTAGTTTAGGAAGAAAATTCTAAAACTCAGTAAATAAAAACCGTACTAGTTTTTATTTCTATACCTTCTACACTTTGAATGAAATAAACAATAAAATACAATTTGGGTAATAAAAAATTCCATCTAAATCATGGGCTTTCATCATAGCTCGTAGACTATTTTCCTTCATCATATATTATGATTTAAATTTTCATTTGATACCTAACTTCATCAATGTGTGTCTAAAAACGTAATCATAAGCTTAACACATCAAAAATCAGTATTTTTTTGCACTGATTCCCAAAGTTACCAATCTATGTTCAGATATTTGATAACTAGATTGTATTTTCATACTGTCCACGCAACGAAGGAAGAATAGCGGAAAAGTTCATGTAGCAGCCAATTTTGGTACAGATGTAGGATGAAGTACCCTTAACAACATACTGGAAGTCTCAATGGGTGGGAGTATAACTAAAAGAGTGGGGGTAGTTTGAAGGTCTCTTTTATCAGTTTTTTTATAATAACTCGAAAATAACTGCCTCTAGCGAAATTATGATTATATACTAAATTAAACTTGATAAAATTATCTACAAGAAATGTTACATAAATTTTTTCGCTAGGATTAATACTAGAGGAGGTATGGAAAGGCGAAATAGGGAAATTATAAGACAAATTGTTTCTATTCTTAAAAATCAAGTTTTAATGATAGATGAATTATGCTCAGACCACATTTTAATGACTCTACTACATGTAAGTACGATCATGTAATATATAACAGAAGAATTGTGTCCTGAGAGGATCACACAATTATGTGCGTCTATAAGGAATGAGGTCAGAGCTTCCCTCCTTACTATATTTAGTACTTATTCCCTTTCTAGCGATGCTTGTCAGTATTGAAGGCTGGAGATTTTACTCCTAGATTTAGGTTTTTTCCACTCAGAACTCTACAAAACACTTTCTTGTTATGATCACTCAAGGATTTATGTAGAGACGGGAAATAAAAAAATATAAATCATCGGTTTCTATTCTTGAATATTGAATTACAAGTGTTTAAAAATTCATCTTATACATTATTTCTCGTCATCATCTATATAATCATCATCATTATCCATCATGTCTTCGATGAAGGCCAGAGTGTACATGAATCGAAGCTCACCTCGCAGATACGGAAGCAGCTTTGCGACAATCGCAGCGCACCCCACATCCAGTCGTACAAAAAATCATGTTTAAAACGGAGTCTGGTGCCACAGGATCGTTCGAGCTAACTGGGTTGAAGATCTCATCATCTCCTTTGGCCCAGCTTCATTGAGCGAGTGGTGGAGGGCTACCGAACCACTGTTGTATTTATAAGAAAGTAATCAGATCAACGTGAGTATTTAGCACAAATTATTCCATTTGTAATTCAAAGAAACCAGTAATTAACAACTATATTGCATTATTTATACAGGAGCACATTAAAAAATAGGGTTTTGAGTTAAGTCTATAACATGATTGGATGATATGAGTGAAGATGAAAGCTACTCGATGTAGGAAAAAAATGTGTGTGGTCTATTTTATAAGGCCAGGAGGCAATTGAAAGGGATCAAAAACCTCAATTTGGGTTCCCCAGAAAAATCTGTTTTTAGTTAAGCTCATGTAATTCTCAACGTGCGATATGTAAACGTTTTTACCTGTAGATATACTCTGAGCGAGTGTTGCTTTGAGGCTCCTCTGGTGACCGAGTACCGATGTTTGTTCTAGATGGGACCATCGTTTTATCAACTTATTGCTCATTTGGCGAATACAGATAAAATGGTTTAATAGAAAAAAGAACTCAAGATGTGTGTGTTTGAAACAATTTGTTTCTAATGGCTCTAATTTTTTGTTTTTAATCAAGTATAATATATAAAGCCCTAAAAAATCCTAAGAGCTTTTTACCCTAAAAAAATCCACATAGAGTAAAAAAAAACCGAAATCTACGAGTAAAATCTCCATTCTAACAACACTGACGAGCGTCGCTGGAGAGGAGATAAGTACTGAATAGAGTAAGGAGGGAAGCTCTGATCTCATTCCTTGCAGACGCACATTATTGTGATCCTCTCAGCAAACAATTTTTCCGTTATATATTATACAATTACACTTCATTTATTATTAAAACTTGATTCATAGCAATAAAAACTATTTTCCCCTTTCTATATTTCCTCTAGTACTGATCTTAGCGGAAAAATGTATGGAACATTTCTTGTAGGGAATTTTATTAAATCTAATTTAGTATATGAACATTATTCTGCAAGAGGTAGTAGTTTTCGAGTTATTAACAAAAAACTGAGAAAAGGGACCTACAAACTACCTCCACCCCCTTAACTCCATTCCTACCCATCAGGACTTTTAGTATGTCATTAAGGACACCTAACTCTACATCTTTGGCTAAATTGGCTTTTACATGATTTTTTTTCGCTATTTGGCTCATTTCGATCTCCGTTGCTTGGACTAAAATATATAATTTTTCAAGTTTGTTATTTATTTTAACTACGATCCAAGTTTGCAATCTAGATAATGTTCAGTTGTTCGATATTTGAATGCTAGCTCATTGTTACGGGATGTTCGGTTGTCAAACATTTGAATGCTAGCTCATTGATGCTCAGTTGTTAAACATTGAAATGCTAGCTCATTTTTGGAAAGAAGTATATAAAGCCCCGTAGGTTCGAATTGTAAAATAAATTTGGGTTCTGCAACCTGTAATATTATTCAATCACAATAAAAATTTTGACAATACCAATCATTAGCATTCAAAAAAATCATTTGAAGAATGTGATCAATAATTTTGGTTGAAACTGAAACACTATTCGAAATAGGAAAATTATTAAATATTTATGCTTCAATTTTTATTCAGCACAAAATCGACATTTCAATTAGCAGTACTATTATCTCAGCGTTCCAGTTTACTTTTTTGTTCAACTTTTGCAGGCAACTAATAATTGAGTCGATATGAATTCACACAAATTTTAATAAAAACAACCATTTGTTTGGAGACGCCAAAAATCCTTTTGGGTGCTCTCTATGGAGTTAAATAGATATACAGAAAAAATTCAATTCTAGCACCAAATTATTCAACATACAAGTGACTGAATAAATAATTCACAAACCTAGCTTTATAGATTACAGTACCATCTGAATAAACCGGTAACTCTCGATTCAGGATGCACTTTACCGCTATTAGCTGTGTTATTGAATTATCTATATTTAATGTATTTCAGGCTGTAATGCCGAGTAACTCATTTCTCCCATATATTTTCAAAATTAACCTCAGGATGCATTAGGAAGATTTATTATTTCTCTTGTTTGTAGCTTCATAAAAGAATAAAAATCTAAAGATCTAATTTTATTTTTCAAATATTTTTTTTTCCATATGATTTCAACAAAAAATTGTTTTCTCGTGAATATTGGCAAGTATGTAGTTGAAATTATCAAATATTATGGTCAATATTAGTTACAATTAAATTATTATGAATTAACTGAAATATTATATTTACAACATTTATAATTGAAACATCAAAATTGGAAATCGTAATGACTCAGCAAAATTGCAGTAAAATATAATATTATATATTTGGACAATGTAATATTCAATAAACGATAACACAAAATAAAGTAAATAAAAATAAATATCAAACTCGTTTTTTACCAAATACGAATGTGATAGACACTATTTCAATGCACATCGATAGATTGTTTGATATTACAAATATATTTCTTTTACAACTTATTGTCAATTGACATGAATTTTTTCAATTTTCTATGATTCAGGGCATTAAGTCAAATAGCTGATGTCTCAAGATTTGGCAGTCGCATGGCTGTAATCAATGGGCAAAATGGGCAGTGGATGACCAATTTCACCAACAGTGTTTACCAAATATTTGAAGATTTAGTCCGGAATGATCCTTTATGTAAGTATTAATACACAATTGATTTTTAAATGAATATGTAAGATCATAAATATACTCTGAACTTTTTAAATAGTTACTCCCGAATAAGGTAGCTACAGCGAATTCTTGTTAATTTACCTAAAATCTCACAATAAATTGAAATGAAAGACTTGCCAAAAGCAAACAAAAATATGAAAACATTTAATTCTGTGTAAAAAATAATAGATAGAATAGTTTTCACCTGCTAACGAGAGGTGGACACTGAGGTATTACGGTATAATAAGTGGTTGGGGTATTTCAGGAAAAATATTTCACGGAAAATACAATTCAGATATTTTGAAGGGAATATTAGTACTTTTAAATGCAATACAAATACAGGTATTCCAGTCGTATTCTGCATGTAACCTACGAGTATTTTCTAGGAAGAACAGATATTACATATAGACCGGAAGATAGTGACAGAAAATTCCAAGTCATTTGTTACTAGTATGGCGACCCTTCAGGAGTCGAATTAGGTAATTGATGGAAGAAAAATAATGAACGAAGCGCAGGTCGTCGGGGCGCAGTCACAGGGTAATTATTTAAACTTGTCGGATGAAATTATGAGTTTGAACGATTTGTTACACAAAGGTTTTCATATTTTCTAGAAGTCGTTGAATAGTAAACTCGACCTAGTGAAATGCTATACTTTTCTGGTGGTGCTTACATGCCGCATTGCCGCCATTTCAACTAGTACACGTCAATTTTTTTATTTTTTCATGAATATTTGTTGCAGACATTTTATTTCTAGCTTATTATTTTTGAATGAGCATTCACGAAAGTCACTATGCCGTTCCGACGGTTTCAAATAATCGCCATACCGCTGCGCCGCCGCAAGGAAGCAAATTTATTTAATAATGCAAAACGATTTGTTATACCCTGAAACTTAGGTTACCAGTTAGTAGTATGATAAGAAATGTAAATCTGATCATGCCATACCCGTGGGATGTTACTAAAAAATGGTAACATTTCATGCGGAGCTCAAATAATTTATTACAGTATGGCATAAATTTTTTATGAAAGTTTGAGGTGCAAAGAACGTAAATATTTAATATTAAATTCAATGTGGTCACAGTATGGGCTAATTTAAAAGAAAAATTGAATTGAAACAAAATTCGATATAACTTAGCTTTACTATTATGAGAACTTATGCGTCGTGTACAAGTTATAGCTGGATGAGGTTGCTGAAAATCAGTTCTCCGGTTATGGCATCACATTAGCACCTCACTATAAGTATGGAAAAATAAAATTCAAATGCCATACTGTAACAAGTCGTTTCGACATTTATTTTGTTACATCGTAGCGCGAATGTGATTGATTTGAGCCCCACGGTCATAGTATAGGATACCTTCTTAGGTACACTCGTATTGAAACAAACTCATCACAATAATTCTATACTGTGATGAATAATTTTACGTCTTGTATAGCCGTATCTTAAGAAACAGAAAAAATCCACTTTTGCACTCCACCAAAATTATGGCAAATATATGAATAGATAACGGTACATTAATTGCGCAATTCGCTGCAAGAAACAACTTAATTATTAAAAGCACATATTTTAACCATAAAAAAATACACCTGGGAACATGGAAAATGCCGGGATCTGACATAGTAAATCAAATAGATCACGTATTAGTTAAAGCCAGACATGCGTCGTCGATCATTGATGTGAGGAGTTGCAGAGGACCGAACTGCGATACGGATCATTACTTAGTAAAAACGCGACTAAAACAACGATTAGTAGCATCCAAAAGAGCAACAGGATACAAGAAGAAAGAGTGGAACATGGAAAAACTCAAATCTGAAGACCAAATTATAATTTTCCAAGATCATCTGAAGAAAAAATTAGACGAAATCGAAATAGAATCTGATGAAAACGTAGAGAAAACATGGAAGAGTATTGAAATAACAATAAAGAAAGCAGCTGATGAAATAATTGGTGAAAAGCGAAAAGATAGAAACATAGAATGGTTTGATAATGAATGTAGAGTAGCAATTGAAGAGAAGAATAAGGCAAGACAGAAAATGTTACATAGAAAAACAAGGAGCAGCAGAGCGGAGTACGAAGAGAAAAGAAAGGTTGTGAATAAACTATGTAAGAAGAAGAAGAAGGAGATGTATAATAAAAAATACGAAGATATAGAAATGCTAAGTCAACAAGATATACGAAAATTTTACCAGAATGTGAATAACTTGAAGAGAGGTTTCCAGACAAGAATAGATTGCTGCAGAGATAAAAATAGTGTGAAGTTGGGAAAAGAGAGTGAGGTACTGAACAGATGGGCGGAATATTTCAAAGAATTACTGAATAAGGAACAAGAAGTACACAAAATAAACAGGAATGTGAACAATACTCCCCGCGATGAGGACAATGAAAACACAGTAGAAATTCCTTCCAGACAAGAAATATGGAACGCGATAAAAAAGTTGAAAAACAGCAAGGTCCCTGGAGAAGATGGAATAGCCGCAGAATTGTATAAATATGGCGGAGATGCAATTATTGATAACCTTCATCAGTTAATAAAAACAATATGGGAAAAAGAAACAATACCAGAAGATTGGAAAACAGGATTGATATGCCCCATTAAAAAGGGTGATAAATTAAGTTGCAGCAACTACAGAGGTATAACACTCCTAAGTGTAGCTTACAAAATACTATCATAAATCATAAATGAAAGAATTAAAGAATTCGCTGAAAATTTATTAGGAGAGTATCAATGCGGCTTCCGACCTAATAGGAGTACAACCGATCAAATCTTCCTGATAAGACAAATAATGGAAAAATATTATGAGCACGACATCGACCTACACATGCTTTTTATTGACTTTAGGCAGGCGTTTGATAGTATCAACAGACAGAAGCTATATACTGTAATGGAACAACAAAAAATACCAATAAAACTAGTAAGGCTGATGAAGATGACGTTGCAAAATACAAAAGCAAGAGTAAAAGTGGGTTCTAAACTTAGCGAGAGTTTCATCTATGAGACAGGTGTAAAACAAGGAGACGGACTATCAGCCACACTTTTCAATCTTGTCTTACAAGAAGCATTAAGCAAAATTGTTAGACCTGGCACCATATTCATGATGTCAAGTCAGATCTGCGCATATGTGGATGATGTCCTGATCGTAACTGAAAATATTGCAAAAATGAAAGAGATTTACACAGAAATGGAGAAACACACAGAAAGCTTAGGATTACAAGTGAACGTCGACAAAACAAAGTATATGAAAGTTTCCACATCAGAACATAGAAGATTAGTACAAAATCTAGAAGTTGGTAGAAATACATTTGAAGGAGTCAACAGCTTCACATACTTGGGTCTTAAAGTAACAAATAAAAGTGACATAAGGTCAACAATCCAAGAAAGGATAATCCAAGGAAATCGCGTGTATTACGCTAATCTTAAGATGTTTCAAAGCAAACTTATATCAAGAAAATCTAAGTATAAAATATATAAAACCATGATACGCCCAGTAGTCACATATGGATGTGGACACTGACTCGAAATGATAGAGAAAAATTACAGATATTTGAAAGGAAAATTTTGAGGAAGATTTATGGAGGTGTACAAGAAGGAGGATTCTGGAGAATGAGATACAATGCGGAGTTGGAAGAGCTCATTGAAGGACAAAACATCGTAAGATTTATAAAGTCACAAAGAATAAGATGGATAGGACACGTGCTTAGGATAAACGAAGAAAGAATGCCGCTAAGAATCATGAGAGGAAGATTGCACTCTAGAAAAAGAAGAGGAAGACCTAAATTACGATGGATAGATGACGTGCAAGATGATATAGTCAAGATTGGGGTGAAGAGATGGAGAAGTAAGGCGCTGGACAGAGATGAGTGGAGGAAGATTGTAGAGGAAGCCAAGGCCCATCCCGGGCTGTAGAGCTAAACATGATGATGATATGAATAGTCTCAATGTGTTATAATCTTTCCACGATTCAAGTACCATACTGTAACAAATCCACAAAATGTACCAGTATTTTTGAGGTATTCCAGAGAAATACAAATGTTTTCCTGGAAACACAGATATTTCCTAGAAATTACAGCTATTCCATCTGTGACACAGATATTCCAGAAGAAATACAAGTATTACAAAGAGAATACAAATGTTCCACAGGAAATACAGATATATCTGTGGTATTCCAAAGGGAATATAAATATTTCGGAGTTATCCTACAGGAAATATGTTTATCTGCGGTATCTCCTAGGAAGTACAGGTATTCTACAGGAAATACAAGTATTCCACAAGAAATACCACATACAGGAATTATGGTCTATAAAATTTCTCATATATTAGAAAAACTCAAAAATTATTAGCAACATATGAAAAATCATCATTCAAACGAAATGTAACAGCCTTTAGGTGAAATAAAACTCGATTTTGTTGAAAATATAGAACTATTCTTGATTTTCTCTCTTTATTCTTCTCAACAAAATTTATTGCGTATCTTTAATCTGCATAGCAATTTACTTCATGACTGATATAAAAAATTCTGAGACAAAGCTAGTCATCGAAAAAAAGTTCACGTAATGAAAAATACTTCATAAATACTCAAAGATTAAAATAAATAATATTTTTTACAAAATTTAAAATAATCAAACCATACGAATAAGGAGATATGAATGAAATACGAATTAGAATGCTCATTTTGTGGCTTGCTTACCAATTCATATTACTTCGATAACAATGCATCTAAAAATACAATATGATATCTTTTATTGTGAATATTCTCTATAACAGAATATTGCATGTAACTTCTCTTCAAAATTAAGCACTAGGAAAATATCAAAGTTCAGTGAAAAATTCATCTTTAACAGTATGATTCTGCTTAATAACATCTTATAACATAAGGTGATAACCACGGTTGTTGCTTTGAAAAGACAGGAATTATGCTGATTGAACACAAACAATTTCAAATAAAATTTGAGCTAAATGAGTAATAACTGTTATATTGAAAGACCGAAAAACTCACCTCAAATACGAGATAGGAAAATAAATGTGAGACGAGAATGATTTGATAAACGTAAGGCCTAGCAACTCTCGCAGCATTTCGTGGAATTCTTGTATTTTATGTATAGATTCGTGTAAAACGAAAAATCGGTCAATTGAAGCGGTCTCCGGATATGCAATTTGGTATCATTCTATTCTAACATTTTGGAAAAGATTCATGAGTAAAGAAACACCATAAGACATAATAAGATTTTCCATATATCTTTCTTGTTATATTATTGATATATTTAACACTATTATTCCTGTAACATGTCCTAATATTGGAGCACAATTATTTCACAATAAATTATTACGGTTGTATCTCTCAGTACAAACATTCACCAATTGAGTGGAACACACTTACGATACGCGAAGAAAATTATTTCAATTCTATGCTATTACATTTTGAGAACAGAAAGTCTCGCTTAAAGTGCAACATTACAAATGATGGTACAAGCTTTTTATTTTGTAGTTTCATCAATAGATTTTAGGATTTCCTAAAGAAGATATCAAGTAGTATCAAACTGTAATTGATAATAAAACATATCTTAAGCCTCCACCAATTAAAAAAATAATATTTACTGATATTTGAGGCTTAATAATAATAAATTGATATAAATTCTTACCCTAAGGCGTTCGATGATTTCAGGGCCCACCTCGCTGTCTGTTCCAGCATGTCTATCCACAATCAATGAATTCCTGTTCAACAAAACTGAAAAAGAGTGTATGGATCGATACCGCAGTACAAGATCATCAGTAATTGTCATAGTATCTCCAACTACAAGTCTAGTCTCCACAGATGTACAAAAATCACAAACACTTGTCCAAAACATCAAATCACTGAACCCAAGCACATCTATTATTTACGTTACGTCAGAACTGACAAAGTCTAGCTACGATCCAATCGTTAAAAATGAATACATGAATGATAAAATAATACTAACACAAGAAAGAGTAGAAAATATTGTTGCAGATGTAGGAGAAGCACTTAAAGATATTCCTGCACAAATGATAGAAATGCACTGTGATACTGACAAGTTAGAATATGAAGACTACGTCACACCTAAAATTTCGAAGATATACGAGATTCCGTTCAAGATCGTGCAAGCAGCGGATATAAAAGTAGAGGTATTTATTATTTAAATAGTGTGATGCGAAAGCTGTCCCGCATTTTACAGCTGATAAATAGGAAGGATTTGAATGAAAGTACAAATACTTCACAAAAATTCAATTTAACCACCCCTAACAAAATTTACAGATTGATTTGAAAAACATTTGACACAAATTTATTCTGCATTTTTGTAGTGATGTTTTTCACTTCATTCAAAATTTAGAGTCTATTGATTTCACGCAGCAATAGTGATTTGATAGCCAGATATCAGATAATTTATTAAGCTTGGACCAAATATCTGCAAGAAATATATACTTTCTTGTCTCTATATTCTTAATTACTAATTGTAAAACTTAAATAGAAAATTCACACTGCGAAGCAGATGAATGTAATTTTAAGGTTTGCGTCCCTTTATGCAATAATTTCACTCAAAAATTTCAATTTTCATGCTGAACTTTTGTTGGCATCCAAATATACGAAATAATTTTGGACCCAATTCCATCTTATGTTATTACCCATAAAAATACCAAATTTGATATTTTTTTTTTTCATTTTGACAATATAGCAATAATAATTAAAAACAATATATTACCTTCTATGAGTCCATACCTGATGATGCTCGAGAGAACGAAACGTGATTTGTCCAATGAACTTCAGCAATTCTTATATATTTTTTCTACGGCCGTGCGTCAAGTGGGTACTTTGCACACCGAGAACGATGCGTAAAGTAAGGCTCCCTCGCTTCTCTATTTCACCACTATTTAAACGAGTAGCAATTCAATCTCTATGAATCCATGTTTGTAGCACCTTCACTGATTTATTTGTTAGAATATTTGTTGAATCTGAATGTTAATTTATTGTGTTCTTGGCTCTCTTGCCGTGTGCTAAATCATCTTCAAAATACAGAAGGTGAGTGCAATAAAAAAAAATCTTGTATGCAATACGAGTAAGTATGAACAAGCATTATGACATTCGGCCAATAATTTCAGTGACTTGACAGCCTCATCATCAAATACTTAGCCTCATGTCTAAATGCTCAATTTTACACTCTTGTTGCATTAATTACAAAATATAATGACAGTAAATACGTATTTTTCTGCTGGTTTGTGATTTATTTGAACTATAATTTTTTCAATATTCTGCGTGTGATATGCCATCTAATTCTAAATATCAAATGAATGAGGATGTGATTTCAATAATATTATACACTAATTGAAACATTTCTCTTGATACACATGTAAATAAATTAAGTTTTTGTCACTTTTCTGGATATATCACAAATGCATTCTGTCTATGAACTATCACAAAATCTCTAATGCATGATTTATCGCTGCGGCACTGCAATCTTATTTGCCAAAAGTTCAGTCGGGTTCTCTATGAAGTGCAGTCTTTAACAATAAAAAATTATTCAAGAATCGTTTCGATTATTTTTGAAGCATTTGATTCATTTAATATAATAATATATCAAATTTTGGTTAGTCTGTATTTGAGTGATAGCACCATCATCAGAAGAGATTGGTTTCCGTTTCCTGTTCCCATTGAGGGTATTCATCCTTTCGTATCCTATAGTTTCACTTCAAAAAAAGATGTATCTATATTTTTCTGTATAAATTTGTGATATAGCTACCAATTTAAGTAAGACTTCTAAATTAATGCAGCAGTAAAAACCAATTCCCCGATTGAACAAAACATAAATCAAAATGAGACATAAAAAAATCAGAATCTAGTAGTTTATTATTTACAGTTCAGTGGACACGAGTACGGAAACCTGTCAATCTGTGCCAGCGACAAAAGTTTCCCGGAGCACAAACTATGCCAGTGGCTAGATGAACGAAACACCACTGCGAGCTTTCAGACAAAAGCTCTATGCACGGCGGACGAAGTTTGCACTGTCAATTTCAAAGTCGAGCTTATGCACACTAGGAACAAATGTACAGGTATATTTAAATGTTTTGATATGTGTACTAATTGTAGAATAAGTAATATCAGAAGCGTAATCAGAGAGAGACTCCCTCCAGCTGTAAAGACAAGGAATTTATTGATTCTAATTCACTTATTTTATATGTGAACCAAGTTGATATTGCGATGTTTTTAGAGTTAAAAATAATAATAAAAGACCATTTTCTGAAATAACTAAGAATTAAAGTTTATTAATTGATGTATTTATATATTCTATACTTGATGATAGTCCTTCTAATATTCATTTCTAAGAATATTTATTTCAAATGATATTCATTTTTTCCGCACTGCGTTGTCTGTGCCATCTAATTCATTCTGACCGACCAGGTTTATATAGGTAGAAGATCTCTATCTTCTTTGATTTGAAAAGGTTCTACAATCTTTCGAGAGATCGCTACAATTATTCTGGACCCATTCCAGACTTTAACGAGAGATATTCGTTACAATATGACTTCATTAAAGTTGTAAATTATAGAAAATTATAAGATATACCAATATATATAAACTACGGAGCAGGAGGTACATCACTTTACATTAAAACTAGCTAAAATTCTTCCGCTGCCAATCTGGTTAGTCGACATACCGTACGGTTGGTCGACATGCCACTTGGAAGTTCGACATGCTATTTCCTCTTTCCGCAATGTTATACAGTCAAATTAGTAAAAAAAACTATGATTAAACAATAATTAAGGGAAGAGCGTCATTTTGAGAAAATGTTCAATATGGCATATACATTAAGAAGCTAAAGAATCTCTAGCGCTTCCGGGTGATACAAATTCTTGAAGAAGATTTAAGTGTCAAAAATCGTTACTACCCCAAATGACATTTCCATGAATATCTTTTATAACTTGCGCAATTTCAGTCGTGCGGAGTTACCATAAAAGCTATATCGTAGGAAATTGAAAGCTCTGCAACTTTAATTATTTTCTGGTACAAGGTACAAGGTACCGTTCAAAAGTTATTAGCGGAAAACAAGCTAAAACATGTTTTCCTCGATAAGTTCAAAAATAAAGATGCTTAAAAGGGCTGCAAGTCGGTTAATATCAGTCGCAGACTAAACAACTAATAATTTAATTTATTTTTGATACATCAACCTACTCTATGAAAAATAAGTGTTATAAACGTTGAAAAATTATTACTTTGAAGTTTCTCACCCAATATGTTCTATTGAGTCCCTGTTATAATCAAAAATGTCAAGCACAGCTGCGGTGTAGCGTCTGGGTGAGTCCTCAGTCCTCTTGAATCTGGTAGTTATCTCGAGGCCCTCAAAGTGTTAAAATACAAGGCTCAGTGAGGAATTACCGGTGTCAATAGTTTCAACACACATCAAGCACATATACAAACTTTTTCCTCGTTGGTAACCTGGTCAGGATTACTACAGTCCCACAGCTTGATTCCAGCCATTGGTAGCCTGGCCAGGGTCACTACAGCCCAAAGCTGCTCGCTGCTCCATTGGCGGCCAGCCACATCACACTACAGCTCGAAGCTGCTCGCTGAGCCGTCGACAACCAACCACAGTCGCATCACACATGTCCGGCTTCAAGCCGCATCATAGACACTCCATTCTCGCACGCTCGGTGCCAGACCGTACCATAAGCATTCCACGCTTACACACACACACTCAATAACTTAACTTACACATCTAGTAACTCAACTCACACACCTAGTAAATCAGCTCACACACCTAGTAACTCAACTCACACACCTAGTAATTCAACTCACCTAGCACTAGTACTATCACTTCACCAACTCTGTGATATCCACATCTTGACTATCTGGACGATAAAACTAAACTGACGGAAGACGGAATAATTTGAAACTGATCATCCATCATTAAAAGACTGAGAGACTTATGAAATCGGGTGATGATAATTTTACCTCTTGTAACATAAGTACCTCACGAAAGCGCTAGAAACTCTTTAGTGTTGGAAAATCATGCCATAAAACACATTTTCTCAGAGCTTCGTCCTTTTCATAATTTTTATACAATTGAAAACATGATTTTACTGTCATCGATGCGGCCCCGTATATCTATTCTCTCATAGGCAACGAGTTAATACTGAATGTGCGCTTGCGCTCTGTTAGAGAATTGACTTCATTCGTATGCCGTAAGTTAACAGTGCACAAACGTAATATTTTTTTCTAATTATAAATCATATTATCGTGAAAGCTGTTTATCAAATATAAATATTTATAACAAAAATATATAATAATACAATGTTTTTTATATACTTGTTTGATATTTCAAATTCAATTGATGTTTTGTTTTATTTGGGGAGGTAAGTGGAAGAAAAAGAAAGGAAGAATAATTCTATCATTACAAATTCATATAGAAAAGGGTAAAAAACTTCGTTTCGTCGTGCATCCACTCACAGACACATCCTTTCTCTTTTTTACAAATCTATGAATATTATAATAGTAAAGAGAGTCTGCATGGTAGCAAATCGATCTGGAAATCAAATTATCCTCAAACGGCGATAAGCTGTCTGCATTTTGCATGACATCTAAGCGTTTTTATTTTTTTTCTCATATGCAGTTTGCATTTTCTCATTTTTTTAAAGTTGTCCTCATTCAACTGAATCGTTTACAATGGGCTTAAAGACTTGAAAGCGATCTAGCTTCACATTAGCTAGTATAAAATACATTATAATTGGTCCTGACATACATAAATGCAAATTGGAACAAAAATAAGACATGCTTCTGATTTATAGCAGAATTTTTCAAAATGAGCTTTTGTTCTTTGCATAAAAACGGTTCTACAACATTTAATCATACATATACGAATACGAATATTCTTTGTGCATGAAATTTCGTGCAAAACTTTTATTTTGCAATATACGCGGAAATTACTACATATATTCCAATGTTTGACAAAGTTTAATTGCATTCACAATATCTAGTTATGTTTCGAAATTTTTTCAAATAGATTTTGTCGTTGAAGTCCAATTCAAGAAATAATCGTTAATAAATAATATCATCTAATGATAGATTAACATATGATCTTTTCACGAGAATCAATCATTCAGATATGGAACAGAAAATATCCATAAATAAAAAGCAAGCATCGTGCGCAGCACCTCAACCAGTATAACACAGAAGTGAAGAAAATTACATAAGCATAAGAAATTAAATTAAAATTTGAAACAAATAGAATGCCAAGTGATCAGGATGTTGTCCATAGAATTAGAATACTTTCAAAAGCTAGTATCATAAATTTCCTGCAATGAACTTTGCTATCTTTTGAAATTATTGTCCTGAATATAGCATTGAACTATGCAATACTAGTTTTATTAAATATTTATTGCACGGGTATTACCTTCAGATAATGATATTAGTAACAAAACTACGCAATATGAAACAACATCCGTAATAACATTCCTCAGACCTAAATGTCAAAGTTTATTCAATAATTCAGGAACCTAACGGTTTTCTCAGACATCATCGGTTTTTAATTTGAGGCTTTTTCAATTAGAATATACTCTCAGTTTTATAAATAATGGTCAGATATTCCGAACATACCAAATTACCAAAATATTTCTAGTTTATTCAAATTTAGAACTAAGCAGTTTTGATTTTACTATTAAGTACAGTACGCTTGACAAGCCTAGCTTCTACGTTGTGCAGGAAATCTGCTTAAATTTACGTGAAGCTTCTAAAGAATAATTGCATATTTTTCGTCAAAGCTCACTATTCAATAGTAAGCGAAACATCAATACGAAATACCTACCAAACATTAGCAGACAATTACGTTCCAATATGTGATTCGTTCATTTGGATTCAAAACCGCAACTGTGCTCGTAATATTCTAGATGAGGGTGAATAACTTCGCTCTTTTCCCGCTGAAGCGGTAAAACATACATTATTTTGACCATTATCGTTTAGGTTCACCTACAATTTGCTAAGCACTATAAATAACCAAATATGAATTTTCATAGCGCAACGCAAATATGCTGGCTTTGTAATTCGAAAGTCGTCGAGTTGATTCCAACATAATTTTTACTTCTTCACACAAGCTACGAGTACCCGTAGATTGACGACTGGTAGCTTAACTCAAATCAAATATGAATTGATTTATATTTAGAATTTATTGTTTCAAATAAGTTCCACCAAGTGCTGACTACAGAAACTCTTTCAATAATTGATTCATCAATGTGCATTAAAATCGTGGCAGCCACATTTTCTGTGATTGCTAATTAGTAAGTAGATACATAAAGGCATTGAGCACTTTCTGGCTAGCTTCTTGAGAATTGCACTATCTGTGTTATTAAATTAGCGATTCTTAAACGAAGAAAGCGCCACACGCTTTTACACATTGAGTTCCATTCCGCAATCTCAAAAAATGTGTGATTTCAAGTACCAAGCTTTCAATAATTAATGTTGTCAGTTTCAGTTCATTATTAATTTGTCAATTAAAACGTGTCTTCAGTTTTTTTTAAGTATGATTCTATTTTTTATTTCTCATCAGACTGTATTTTATCGCTCTTTGGATTTAAAATATCGTCACATAGCTTATCATATATCTCTCGTCAAACCTTCTTATTTGATACTCATTTGAAGGAGATTGTGAAATAAAAAGTAATCCGCCGTCTTGGAGCTTCCGCCATATTGGGTTTAGAACAATATTATATACACTATGTTACATTATCATGGGACTTACGTAAATCTGTCTTTCAATGAAATCGGACAGCAGTAAATGCGTCAAAATTAATTTACTAGATTTGATCTAAACATATTAGCATACAATGAGATACTTCCAATGATAAATATAAACCGATACACAAAAGCAGCATAATTTAATCTGAAGAATTTGTAATAATATTACTTTATTTTAAAGATGAGATGATGAAAAAAATATTTTGCCATAATATGCGGTTAAAGTGGGAGAAAGTGAATTGAAAGCATTTGATAAAATATCCAATGATAAATATAACCGATACATCGTCTCTAAACGAAAGTAGCACAAATCATTCCAATGAATCTATACAAATAAATAAAAATAAAATGTCTGCCTGATTTCAAAATAAATGCAAAAACTTAAGTAAGAACTGCTATTTAGACGATGCTCAACCATAAATGACTGTTCTTAGATTTTTTGTTTGTCCCGAATAGGCTCCGAAACGGCTCAACAGATTTCAATAAAAATCTTAGGGATGGAAACAAGAATTTTAACTAAAATTTTCGTGTATGTTTCATATCGATATCTTGCAGGGTTCAGAAGATATGAATATAAGTTTATGTAATGAATATAAATAATTGTGAAGCTATTACTGCCATCTAGCGGGTATCATGACCAGCATGCCGCTTCCAAGTCAGGCTTGAGTAAAATATTCTCAGAGACTGACAAAATTTTTAAAAAAGTTGTCAGCTCCGATGCGGCATTGTCTTCTAATACATACAATAGGCAAAGGAGAGAAATTAACGCATCTCTTGTAATACTGGAAGCATGCATATACTTTTATTCATATTAATTTGATAATAGTATATTCTACAACAAGTATTGGTATGGTGCTTATTTCAAACGAGCGAAAAGTTTAACAAGATTTTGGAAAGTTACGAAGAATTCAGAAGGTATTTTTAAAATTTCGAAATGTCAAACGTTAAAGCAAGAAATGAATACCTGAATTGTTTAGATGTAACCATAGTATCCAAAAAAACATCTTATGATTCGTTGAATGATAATAGAATGATTCTATATGGTATACGTAATGTGACCATACGTCCCGATTTGGGGGGAACAGTCCCGCTTTCAGGCGGTCCGTCCCGCTGTCCCCAGCGAAGGCATAAAAGTCCCGCTTTCGCAAACAGACCAAACGATAATTTAATTCAATTATTACCCATGCAACTGACAACTCACTTATTATTAGTGCTTTGATTATTTTGTATTAGTATTATTATTCCTTCTTTAATAAAAAAAACTTGTAGAACACCAAAAAGTTCCTTTTTTACATAATTCCGCAAGGGACGTCCCGCTTTGACAAAAAAAAAGAAATGGTCACGTTAGGTATATGGCATCATTACAATGTGTTGAAATTTTTCATCGTTATAAAGAGTTACCGTCATTTGAAGTAAAAAAAAAAAAAAAAACACAAACTTTCACAATACTTTCAATATGTATTTGATAAAATAGATAACTAAATCATTTTCAATGGTTCACGACTGATAATACGATAGATATCCAGCGTGTTTAGTTCGAGACCATCATTTTCAAGCAAACCAAGCGTATTAATGCAAGTATTCAAGGCAATTAACAATAAGAAAAAGACTGCTGTTTATAGCCGGAATCTTTTGTAACCTGATAAGATAACAAAACATAGACAATAACACCGATAGTAAGTATTTACTGTGTATGAACAAATTTCTTCGTAATAGAGAATGACTGTTGCGCTATAATGTGTGGGTTTTAAGGTGAACCAACCAAATTATGCATACTCAAACGTTATAGGGAGTTTATCGCTATGAAGAATAACGTTATAAAGAGTTTACACTGTACATATAATATTCGATACTGTTTATTATATACTATCGAGTGTAAATACCTCCACACTCTGGCAGAGTAAAGAAACACGCACACAAGAGTATATAAATGTATATAAAATTAATGAAGCTTGCTATATACTCATTTTATACATTAATTGTGTATTCATATACAATTAGGTAAGTAAGAAAAACACAATTCATTATAATAATTGCATATACATACACAATTAATTTAGCATACGTACACTACATAAAATGCACAAATGCTCGTATGTACAATCTAAAACACATAAACATGAATTATATCACCTACCTAATAACAGCATCCATGTGTTCTCCGCATTTTTTCTTCATTATCACTTCCAAACACTACAAATTTACGTTTGTTCGGTATATGTGCAAATCATCCACTTGAGGATTAAGACGTGGGTGAACATGCACGCCACAATGTTAATCTTATGAGAAATGAGGATGAGAATTTGGACAAGAGAATATTTTACTTTTATATCAAGAGTCAATTGATTCTAATTAATATTTCCAGTAATAATTGAACTCTTCGGTGGCAAGTATCATAATAGATTTTGATTTATTCTCAGGAACTCCGACAACATGAAATATCAATAATACAGAATGGAGCCCACGGTTCGCCCGGGTACTACAGTCAATTATTATATACATAGAAGTACCTATATATGCAATCGAAGCCGGAGGTAACTTCTAGCTTGTAATAAAATTATTGGATTTCAAAAATATGATGAATTAATCAAGTTACCTAAAAAAACAAAAAGAAGAGAACGTTAATATATAAATCAGCATTTTTGAACAGTCCATTAACGATAATTCAACACTAAATTTCTCACATATATTTGTAATATCACACAATATAATAAACAGAGCTCGATATAGATGATGCATGAAGATGCTATAAGGGGAAGCGTGGATTTGCGATGACTTGAACGATATGTGCATGCGTGACTAAAATAATTTATACACCATTGATCTATTTCCAATCATTTTTTTTTTTCCAATAATTCATTATTCTTAGTTAGATAAATCTTCCAGTTAATATATTGAAAAATCAAATGCAGCATGTTTCCTATCACCATGCCATATGATTCAAAATGATAATATTTTATTGAAAGTCTGTCTGAGTTCTCTACCAAAAAAAAAAATTATCAAAGCAAGAGTTTCTGCGATTATTAATTCGATAAATAAACATAAACGGAATTATTTGTTCTGCAATTCACACTTGCCGTGCCTGAAAAGTCACAGACCTTTCTGGAAGGTAAAAAAAAGCCTCATAATTATTGAGTTATCAAAAAATTGATTGAGAAAGCTGTAGGCACTCGATAAAACATTTAAAATGAAGTTTTTGAAAAGATACTGGCGGTTCACCAATTTATTTTTCAACAAATCTTTATTGCAATTTTGACAACTGGGCCATCATCAGAAAATTAACATGAGTATTTTTTCAAAAACTCAATGGAATAATTGAATTGTATATGTTGTCTTACAATACAATTTGTGTACCGAAATGAAATTTGAAAACTGAAAAGCATAAGACGACGCATGGTAGCCATACAATACATATTTTAAAATTCGGATGAAGATGTACATACCTAATTTATGTAATTTTTGTATAGAAAAACGTAAAAAACTGGATAACTTGGCAAAAAATTAATACTATTAACATCCGGTATAGAAGATATCCTGTCTTCAATTTTTTAAATAATAATGAGTTTGTCATAGGCAGGAAATAAACATTTTTGTCTGCGCTAATTGACTAAGAAAACGCTGTAATAAATATTTAGCGAATATTAATTATTCAACGGTGGAATAATCAAATCTGTCTCGCTTCAATTTTTTTTCTTTGTTGTAGATGATGAATGTCGTTATCCTAACCAAGGACGAATTCAAATATTGACGACCTGGAGTGCTGGAGCTTCAATAAATTCCAATTTCATTTGTATTGTGATGTTATTCACCGTTATTGCTTCCATTAATTAATTTTAATATGATATCGAAAATATATACAAAAATAATTATAATACGTACCTTTTTTTTCAAGCAATCCATAGAGACTTATTGCAGAGGACTATGAACTATGGACCAGAAGAGAGGATATTTTTTATAATGTATTATAAAATAGAGTTAAATTTTTGGTCTGTTTTACTATATTACTTCCTTTTCATTAATCATAATTTTGACGTCATAATGGACTATAACTCTAGAGCATTACAAAAGAGCAAATTTTGACCTAATAGTATTTTGACTAGGAAAGATCTCGATATGTGCATACCTACATGTGAAATATATAATTGTGGCCAGAGGTCGAAGAAAAGCAGGATGGCATCCCGTTATTTCTTTTTTAACGTGGAACCAGCTCGCTACTTCTCCAAGAAATAATTAGTATCCCGGAACTTTTAAACCGACTTCAAAAAAATTAAACAATCATTTTGATGATCGATACGCATTTTTTGCGAATTACTATCTTCCACAATCACTGAGCTTGAAATCAAGCAGTTTGGGCAAACTTACGAAACAGCAGCTTTCATTTAGTACCAAATTCAAGTCTGTAAGTGCTGTAGTTCCTGGGAAATCAGCGTCAAGCCAGCTAAGCAGCCAAAGAGAATATAATGGAATATTATTTTTAAAAAATGCGCTGAAAGAATTTTTCAATTGATTCTTATTGACTTTTAAATTTCCAATTTAGTTATTTTCATTTTTTAGTACCTTTATTGTTATCTATTGAAATCAGTTCTCATGCTCTTTACTTTTCATTTTTGCATTTTAATAACCAATTTCAGCCTGAAAAATGCGCCAAACCTCAAATGGACAAATATCAAAGAGAGGGAAATGATTCAGATTTTGAAATACGACTAAATCCTGATAATTCAGATAACACAAATTTTTGGGACTTATTTTGATCACCCTGAAAAATTTCATATCAACAGAAAATATTGCAACAGCTTATATCGATAATTTCGAGGGAATTAATGAAAGATAAAAGGAATTAGTTAATAATATGTAATGAATGGTTATCAGAGCTTAAACGTACTGATTTCGAGCTACAAGCCCCTAAGAGAATAATTATCTACTCCAATTTTTTATAATTGGATGCGATCTTCCACTTCAGTTATAAGTACTGTATTTTTGTTCAACTTCTAAATTACGTACGATAATTTGAATCTTATAATGAATTTACTTTACAAAAAAAAATCTGTTACGTACATAAAATATTGTGCATTGTAATCTGATTCCAGATATAATGCGATAAACTTTTCTCTGCATTGGAACACTGCATTAAAATGTAGACTAGTATGCAGCACTCAATACACCGTGTCGAAATTAAAGAAATAAGAACAATTCTTTTAGAGATGTGCTATAAACGTTGAAAAACCGTAAATATGGATATATTACTCTAAAGATTCTCACCTAATATGTTATATTGATTCCCTGTAATAATCACAATGTCAAACGTAACTGCGGTGTAGCGTCTGGATGAATCCACAATCCTAGAGAAACCTGAAAGTGTTATAATATCTAAGCACAAGACTCAGTGAGAAATTACCGGTGTCAAAAGTTCCAACACAAATCATACACCTACACACACTTTTCTTCCGTTAGCAACCAAGTCAGGATTGCTATAGTCTCACTGCTCAATCCCAGCCGTTGGTCACCTGGCAAGGGTTGCTACAGCCCAAAGCTGCTCGCTGCATCGTTGGCGGCCAACCACGACACTCTACAGCCCGAAGCTTCTCGCTGAGTCGTCGGCAACCAACCACAGTCGCATCTCACATGCCCGGCTCCAAGCCACACCATAAACACTTCATTTTCACACACACACATACTTTTCCTTCGTTAGGCCCAAAGCCGCTTCCTGAGCTGTCGGCAGCCAACTATAGTTGCGTCACACACACCCGGCTTCAAGCAGTATCATAAATAGACCACTCTTACAGACACATACTTTTCTCTCGTTGGCAACCTGGTGAGGATTGCTACAGTTCCATTGCTAAATCCCAGCCGTTGGCAACCTGGCAAGGGTTACTACAGCCCAAAGCTGCTCGCTGCATCATTGGCGATCAACCACGGCACGCTACAGCTCGAAGTTGCTCGCTGAGCCGTCGACAACCAACCACAGTCGCATCACACATACCCGGCTTCAAACCATACCATATACACTCCATTCTTGCACTCTCCAAGCCGTTCCATAAACACTTCACTCTTACACATGCAACTCAACTCACATACCCAGTAACTCAACTCACCAAGCACTAGTACTATCACTTCACTAACTCTGTAATATTCACGTCTTCACTATATGAACGATAAAACTTAACTGCCAGAATAACTTAAGACTCATCATCCAGTTATGAGCGATCACATAACTAATTTAATTAATAAACTTATGAAATCGGGCGATGATAATTTTACCTAATGTAACAGATGTAGGGTGGTATCAGTGATGTGATTCAAAGCATAATACATTAATTCAATAAAAGTAAGACGTTTCGAGTGTGATTCATCTATCTTCAGTTATCTCCAATTAACAATCACATGTAACAGTAGAAATAATATAATTTCAGATTCACATATTTATTCGTCCGAGTCTAATTTACAACTTCAGTTGTTTTACAACTCTCCACGAAGAAGCTTATCTCAATGAGGCTCTTCACCTATAAAATTGAACAATTCACTATGTGAGCCAAAAATTATTTTTACTGTTACTGTGTGATTATTACTCAAAGACAGCTGAAGACGGTTGAATTACACCCGAAACGTCCTACTAATGTTAACTTTATATGAATAAAAATAATTAAGCTTGCCTTGGATCACTGTCGGCCTCCCAACATCTCCTAAAAAAAAAATATTAAATGATCCTTCTCAACTCTTTCGAAATGATGACTGAAGTAAAAAATCGCACCCAACTGGAATGAATATGTCTTGCTTGTCTGGATCAGTATTCACTCTCGTTACTTTTCCAAGTTGGAAATCGAATCAACTTGGCAACAATGAAGCTTTCTGGCACCGGCTAATTGTTGTAACATGCACGGTTGACTGACAAAAAACATGTCAGCAATGTCAAAACGTGACAAGCAAGGTTAAAAATAACTATGAGTGTCAAAAATTCAGCCTAGGAACATAACCAATAGTCCCAAAACCCAAAATCTATACAGTTACAAAATTATTTATCAAAATAATCATCCCAGTGCATAGAGATAAATTTTTTCAATTTTCTTCAATGTTGAATCATTGATATACTTTTGAAAATACATGAAGTTCAGATTTGAGAATACTAGTTTATACAAAGACAGTGTAAAGCTGGGCATAATGAAATGAGGCCATGTATTTCGTTACGAGGCTCACCGAGTCACTAAAATTGTTGGCCGAATATCGTAATGCTTGTTTATGATCGTATTACATACATAAGATTTTTCTACGGTTCTCAAACTTCAAAATAATTGAGGACACTGCAAGGAAATCCAGCATAAGTTGACATTTAAACATTACAAATAACTGAACAAATGGATCAGTGAAAGGTACCACAAAGATGAAATCATAGAGAAACTAAATTCAGGTAATAAATGATGGTAAAGCTGAAACACAAAAGACATTCACTTCACGGGTTCATAGTGCACAAATTAGAAATTTCACGCACGGCCGTAGAAAAAATATTTTTTAAGGATTGAATTTTAATTCAAAATTCAATTAGATATCACGTGACATTCCAATTAACACTTTAGTGGAGATAAGTTTGATTTTGTAATACAAAATAAATAATAAAATTGTGATTTATGTTTGATTAATTTAGAAGATTTAGCTACATTTCGTATTTCATACCTGAAATGACACCCTGTTGTGCTTTGAAGAAAAGCTATACTTCAAAAACGACTAGGCCATGTAATTGGGATTAGTCCGCACTCATTATTAAAGGTCGCAGGTAGCTCTTCCCAGCTAGCACGATTCGGACCTTTGGCGGAGTCAGCACTGAACTGCTTATAAATCTACTCTAGAAAAAGAAAAAACTTGATCGTTAATTTTCCAAAAGTGCAAATTTATTTAACATTTACTGAAATATAGAAGACTAAGTTCACAGTTGTATCAACTTCTTATAAGAGCATTATCATAACACCCGAGGATGTTGGTATATGGTGAACCACAATTGTGGATTCAAAGTTGCCAGAAGTGGTTTTATTACAGTGCTGCTCAGCAAGCTATTGTATGAGAACGGTTTCATTTTAATTGAATTCACATTGTAGGTTCGAAGTTTGCTTGAAGCACAACAAAGAAATACTTGGAATATTCATTTTCTATTAGAAATGAAAATATGACATTTATTTTGTATATTACACGCAGTCTTAAATTATTAATTATGTACACTAGGCACGTGCCTAGAAGCACTCGACTTTGGAGGGTTTCCCAAGCACTTTATATACTCTCCCTATTAAACCGGCGAAGTGGCTTCAACGTGCCTCAGTCCGGCACTGATCATGTGAACATACTAAATACTTACTAAAATGTCTCACAAAACGTTTTAAAGCACAAAATTTCAGCAAGAAAATTAAATAAAGTGATAACTTAAGTACAAAATTTCTAGGGAAATTTCTTGTATTATAGATTGTGCTCGGTTCTTAACCAATAACGGAGACGCGAAAAGTACTTCGCCACAGCAAATTTGATTTTGAAAGCTATTTTTCGTCGCCAAATAAATCAATGACAGTCAACTTAAAGAGACAAAGAGTTGTAGCAGAAATTCTGATGACGAAACACATACAATGAATCTATAAAATAAATATAAAAATACATAGAATTATTCCTCTCTTATTTACTTCATGTCAATATAAGACTCAATGACAAAAAGGATTTCAGATACATCTTTTCAGTGGGGTTCAAATCCACTACTCCAACATTCGAAATGTGGAAACATCACTTTAATCAACAGAATCACTATAATTAAATTATCATCAAGACAATATGTATTCTAATAAAAGATTTTATTAAAAATTTATTTTTCTGCGAAACAAATTCATTCGTTATTGTAAACTCTTATTAAATTGAAATGATGAGTACAACAATAATCACCACAATTTTTGTTTCAACTGACATTCAATTATATTTGTTCTATTTTGAGGGCAATCTGATATCTGACAAAATTCCCCAAATTATGTATTTGTTTGTTATTTCAATTCAGAATTAAATTCTCAATAAAACGGTACTCCTGTTTATTTTTCCTATGTTCCATATTCTTGTTGACATCTTGTATATTAATATCAATAAATAATTAGTAATTATTTATACGTCCAGTGATCCAGTTGATTTGAGAATCGAGTCTCTGTCCAATCGATTGATCATCATTGAAATTAAAAATATTGGACCTGATTAATTCGGAGGTTATCATAAGCCGTTTGATCCTGCTAGGGTATAGATTGATTGACAGCATATTTCCTGAATCATAAAAAAATGTTAGAGATTGGTTACAAAATCGAATAAATTTCGGCCCAACATACTAAAAGAAAAAAGTATTGTTGACATTGAATATGTGATGAAGTGATGTTACAGATTTTGGATTTTTTTTATTCTGGAACCATGAAGAAAATCAAAAGCTTGAAATTTTCAGGAATTAGGGGGGCTCAACCGTACATACAATATTTGCAGCGTCTTCCTTCCAAAAGACAATCTATTATTCTTCGCAAAGTAGTTAAAATTCAAATTATTTCAAAAACTCAGTTATTGACTTAACATCAAATTTACATTTTGAATCAATATATCAGGTGAAAAAACGTTTGGATTAGAGATCCTTTATGAATAATTCAAATAATATGATACATAAACTCTCAAAGGAAATGCGCTCTTTTCCTATTTCTTACTCATATTTTTTAAGCTGGCGCCATTTTATTAGGAAAAGGTCGAATGAAGAAACACTTTCGCAACATTTTATGAGCGCGTATTTTCTAAACACATAACGATTTTATTTATGTATTAACCTTATGTTTAAAATATATAACTAATTGTTTGCAGAACACTATTTTAGAATAAATAAATCGTAAATAACACCAGAACAAATTGACTGTGAAATAACTCAAAATTTCTAAATATACTATGAATGAAAAAATTATATTTTTCATTTGATCAGGGTAATCTGAGGAGAATCAGATTAACCTGATCAAATAATGCTTCATTTTATCTGGAAATGCGTATCTGAGGGCACGTCAGTCCAGCACTGTCTATACCTTTACTCGAAGCGATTTGGCATATATTTGAATCCTTGTAATCTTGATTTGGATAATATTTAAGTCTCAAATTTTCAAGGTAGACTCAGCTCACCACGCTCACTTGATGTGCCAAATTTCATTCCTTGAACCCAGCTACTATAGAAGTTATTCATGCACAAATTCCATTGATGTCGTTACTCGTTACTATCATCATTAGGTACCATTAGGGTATTTTCTGTAGTCCTAGAAAGCTTACATTAGGTATGCAGATTGAGTTTTATGAACAAGTATCCATTCAATTAAAAATATGTGATTTTTATCCTCCAGCCCCTCAAAGTGGGAAGGAAGGTCAGAAAAGTAACGTACAAGAAGAATTGGGAGCCCACCCAATAAAATTCTTGTAGTAAAACGTTATGAGATCTAAGTACCAATAAAATATCATCGATGTGCTTATTGGAGAATCTGAAGTTGGGGCGCAATCTAAGGGAGGTGTATATCCAGCAGTGGAATTAGAAAGACTTTATGATTCACACAATAAAATCGTTCTGCTGGAAAGGATGCAGCAAAATTGTAATTCCTGCTGGGCATGGACTTCCTTCAGTTCACGCTCGATTATCAGATCCTTCGACAACAACGTCTTGTATTATCACTGAGAGAAACCCCTTTTTTGTGAGTAGCGCAATAGCTCTTATAATTGACTGGACTTGGTTCTATTAGATCTCTTAACGTTCTACGCGATCACGACACTTAATCTATTTTACAAGAGTTGTTTTTGGTGGGATCTTATTTTCCCGATAAAGGTTACTTATAGATTCAACCAAGTTGCACAGTGCAAAATTATCCATAAATACACTGGGCATAAGGCGCCTTCAACTGTAGGAATTCCTGTACATTTCATTAATTCTTACCAGCTCAGAGGCTCCATTATATACTGTGCCTGGGGGCCCAACGTACCTTGATCCGGCACTGAAGTTGCTTGATTTGTATCAAGCTGTATCAAAAATATAAGAATAATAAGTTAAATGATACACAGCAACAGTTGTCAACAACCATTTGTAAAAGATAAAATCATTTGAAAAATAACTTTTATCGCAAATCTTACTCCTGAAGACATATCTATAAATAGAAACTTTCCCTTTACGAGTTTATTTTCCAGCCAAGTACTTCGTAAAAGTAATTTTCACTTTTAGTGCAATCAATAGATAGGTATTTACATTATTTTAGCTTTGAATACCATTTTGTTCTTCAATACACTTTAAAATTAGATATGAGTTTGAATTCTGAAACATATTAAAAGAGCTAAAATTGTAATAGGAGAACACATTCAATGAATAGGCAAAAGCAATGTGCAAAGGATGAAAAAGCTGGCGAGGGCCAATTTCGAGATGAATGGTTTTTTAGCATCTTATTTTCCACTTGATGGGATGAAGCATGTACTTTATGAGTGTATAACACGTAAAATATAACTCACATAAAAATTGAAATGAGTATTCAGGAAGATGACCTATAAAAAAATTTGAATACTCTTTTTGAAAACTATTCCATGGCACATAATCTAGTACAATTATTGCAAGCTAGGAAATTTAATTTGGCATACATCTAAAAAGTACTTTTTAATTTCTATTTGTTTGTGGGAGAAAAAAAAACGTATTGACCAATTTATCCAACTTATTTTAGGTGCATTCAAATATACACTTAAAATTATTATTTTTCACTAATTCTGAAAAAGCGTTTTGGTCTGGCCAAAAACATGCATTAATGCTCATTTCAGTCCAATTCAACTGACAACACACAAGTTCCGTAAAACAGGAGGTGATCCCCAGCTCCGAAACATGTTTTTTAACTCGAGGAGGGTGTGTTTCAGAATCTTGAATCAAGTTTTTCCATTAATCCTGCATTGAATAGTATATTATGCTACAAGGACCGGACGACCTTCACTATTGTTCAGGATGAAGCTGGCTGCACTCAGCGAAGACGAGAAGGAAATCCAAGGCGTATGTTCGTGCAACCAGAATCATCCGTGACAATAATTACGGGCGTTCGGTGTCCGTATTGCATACAATACTTTTTTCAACAACTGTACCGGAGTACCTCATTACTGAGCTTTTGAAATGAAATTAGTTGTAGTAGAACTAACTTATCGATTTTACAAAAAAATTCTTGCAATTGCGAACACATTTACTGTAAACTAATACTACGAAACATAGCTCTGGTACATGAATTATTTTATTGATTGATATTACGTCATGTTTTTCACATTTTCTGTGCTGACACGTTTACAATAAATGCAAACGCTATAACGAATACGGGATAATACAATTTTTTCCAAATATCAACTTGACATATAAAAATAAAATTTAAAAATACCAACGGCATCTATGATCCACAATTATCATTTTTTCCTTCTCCGTAGGTAATTAATATCCATTAATTCCCTGTCAACAGAGAATTAATGATAATTGTTTCCATGGTTTGGAATTGAGAGCTTTCGAAGCATTGCCTGCAATTTTCATTCGCAACGTTTGTTGCATCTTGATTTTCAAACTGCATAAGCTTAATTGAATCGTTTATCATTAATGTTCGTTTGAAATCCCTATTAGTGATAATCTTTAAAGAACAATTTCGTTCATTTATTGTTGAATTCTAATTGTTGATTAAGTCTGCACAGCGCCACAAACACAGATATTGTTCATTGTGGGGTGAAATAGAGAAGCAACTTTAAAAATGATCCCAAATTCAACTTTGACCGAGTCAGTTGTTTCTCGTAGTTATTGACAACAACTAGGTGATTGAATAGCGGTAATTAGAAACGCATTTAAAAAATGGTCAAGAAATCGGTTTTGAAAGGCAAATAGAATAACTATGTACGCTTAATCAACAATTGTAATTAAGCTGAGCTTTTACAGCTTGAGCATTTCATTTTTTACTGCCTTGTGCTATAATTGCTCAAATAATCGAGTTACAGCGAAATGCTACAAATGAAAACTGTAGAATATCAGTTTTTCTGCAGAATTGTAATACATTTTCAACGCAAGTTCTAGGCAAAAAATATGCTTTGGATTTAAGGAAGAACTCTGCTGAATGGCTAAGCTAAAAAAAATCTTTGATCTTTTTCGCCAAATTGTCTTCGTACCACTCTCCATTGACTGGGCTATGTTAATCTTGCTATTCACTGAAATGCACAATGATCTGATGCAAACAACAAGCATTTTAATGCTCAAATTATGTCCAATTAGCTACACTGGAATACAGTACGTGGCCAAATTATTAAGAACAGTGCGAAAAAGCTAACAAATTGGTTTCAATAGGATTTATTTATATAGGCTTTATATTGTTTAACTTTTTTGGCTGGCTTGTAATGTTGTCTGAAAAATCAACTTAAAATTTGACCAACAATGTAATAAAATTCAACTTCTTTAGAAGATGATGATGGCAGGCCGTTTCGGCGCCGAAACGTCCAAATGATACTAAATGCAAGTTTACTGCTAATATTTGATCTCTTGCCACGTATTCTGATTGTTGAATTTATTTTTCTCTATTTGATTTTTTCCTTTTTTGAGAAAATTGATTCACTTTTTCGTAATCTATTGATTTAATATCCCAATTAAACACTCTTATATATAAAAAAGATCAATGAAACCAATAATTTGTTGAAAAAAAGTCAGTAAATCTAGAAAGTACAAAAATTTATAAACTGTCAATTTGGTCACCTACTGCATATGTTAATTTGAACTACAGCAAAAGCAAGCATTAATGGAGCCACAAAATCTATACTGTTTCTAATAGTTAACAACAACAATTTTTGTTCTCCATCCAGAAAACATATTTAATGTGCAACTTCCTTGTCCAATTCACATATCTTCTGAATCCACAAACTTCTATTTTGCACAAAACTTCATTAATACAAAAGCCTTGCACTTTTTTCTGCGTATTTTTAACAATTTAGTATTTAACTAACCATTATTTTTAATCCCTGTACGTGCTTTTTAGTATATTCTTCAGATGAAAACTGAACCTTCCGTGTGACCTAATGTTCAAGGATGACCATTTTTTTTTTTTTATTTTAATGTTTATTGGTATACCCACCCAACAGAGAGCAACTATGATGCTACGCAAATTTAGACCAAACCTAATAATATTGTAGTTTCAACTCAAATTCTAAATAAGTAACATAAATATAACAAGTTTTGTATAAAGGGCTATACACAGTTCAAACTTCAAAGTCGAGAGTGAATTTTGTAAATACTTTGACGTGAAATCTAATCATGTCCTAACTAGGATACCGTATATCGCACCTCAGTTTAATTGGGATGACTGTACTTACAAACTACTCATGAAAAATTCTAATTTCTTTCATATACTACTTGGCTTTCATATCAACATTGCACGAGTCGCAGAAGGAATATAAAATCAAGGTATTCAAAGTCAGTACCATTTAGTGAGAAACACATTTGACCAAATGTTCCATAAAACTGTGTAAAAATCTTTTATATATCAACATTTTTATGCTTTGCTACTAAAATACATGACAATTTGTTTTTCAAATTAAACTCAAGTCCATAAAGACTCCCAATCAGTAGCGTACACAATAAAACGAAGAAATAGCAGATTACTACTCTACTTGAACATGCAATAAAAGTATCAGCAGGGACGGATCTATAAGGCTTAAACCCTGGCCCTACAAATATCAACGAGCTCATAAAAATTGACTAATTAATATAAATTTTTAATACTTTTTCAATGTCAATAAGCACTTAACATATAATAGAATATAAATAATATTAATTACATAATGATAACAATGATTTATAGTATAATTTGTTCTATTTTATATCATAAAACATAATTGATGTTATATTTATGATATTTCGTGGGATCGATTCTGCGAAAAGAATTAATGAGACATTTATATTTTAGATGTCAATTTGAAAAATATTACTAGTTCTCAAAATTATTAAAGCCTCGAACATGATTCAAAAGTCCCCCGGATCGGACACCCTGAAAAAAGAAGGCCAGTATCCGGAGAAAAAATGATAGATGGCAATCCTAACTACATACTAAATGCAACGAAATTTACTTGGCGACGTCACAGATTTCTTTTGATTTCACATTTTTTCGGTATTGGACATCAACCTTTCATCTATCAGAATACCACACTAATACCCAGCACCCAACTATAAGTAAATGGCGTGATGGTATATTCATTTAATTGCAATTGAAAATATCGTTTGTTCATATTTTCGTTTCTTATGTTTTTTATATATTAAAAAATAAACATAGTCCAACTTTGATTTTGATGTTGTTAAAAATTAATTATAAGATTACTCGACCTTTAGAGCAACGTAAAGGTGAAAATTACAAATTTCTGGGTATATTTATATATCGAACAGATTTTTTTCAACTCTTTTGACCGTCTGGCTTTTGATTCATTAATTATTAAAAATGTTGTTTTTCATACAGTCTAAATGAGAGAATTTACCAAAAATACCTATTTTATTAGAATCTAATAACAAGTGCTAAAGATATAAATACAAAAAAAATATATATTTATTTAAATCAATTCTCGTAGAATATGTAAAAACATTTTAAAAATATTCTGACGTGCAGTTTCGCAGATATTTCAGTTTGAATGATCAACAATACACGAAAATATCTGTCAGCCATACTTGAAAACGAATGCACCCAAATCAGGGATGTATCTAGGTTTTTTTGGGGCCTTGAAGTTGAAATTCATTTAGGATTATATTATTTGGTTAAACTAAGAACCTTCCAATTGGGTTTTGAAATTCACTATCAATAAGATCAAAATCAGAGCTGAAATTTATTTATAAAATGGTGTTGAATAACAAACATTATATCAATATATAATGTAGGTATTGAACTATGAGAATTTAATCATATTTTTCAATATTTTTTTCTATTCTACAGTTTCGGTACCACCTGAACCATCTTCAGCAGTGAAAAGAATTTATGAGTTCACAATTGAACAGCGTACATTCAATACAAATATAGATACATATTTAGTTTATTTCAATAAAACTCGAATAGTTTTCTTAAGTCGCAAAATTTCATGTATACTTTTCGACTTGAAAAAACTGTTTGGTTTTTATTGAAATAATCTCATTATGTATTTATATTAGCATTCAACATGTGCTGCTCAATTGTAAACTCACAGATTCTTGTCACTCCTGAAGATGGTTCAGGTGGAACCGAAGCTGGACAGTAGAAAGAAATATAATATATAAATGTGACTGAATTCCCATAATTTAATTCCTATATTCAAAATACAAATTAGAAACAACAACCATTTTCACTACTTACATTCACTAATGCTTTCAGCTTCAACCATTTTATCCATTATATATTTTATAACAAACATAGGAAGTCATGAGACATTAATAATATATAACGTATGAACAAACAAAATTCATAATGAAAAAAAATAAATTAAAATAAATATACTGTCACAGATTCAAATTCAAGACAGTAGATTCAAAATGGAAAGATGATGGTATTGTAGAGCCACCCCTGTCTCGGGGAAATATGAATTCTAGCAGGCAGTTGTTAGATGCGCTGTTGCCAAGTTAATTTCACACAAAAAACATTGAAGTCAAAAGGCACTTATTCAATATTGCTAGTAAATAAATGATGAAGTAAATTTGGTTAGAAGTGATCTAAATTCAAGTTACAGTAAAACAAAAATCTACATTTTGTCATGACTTTTCGATTTCAAGCCCTATGCCCCGAAAAAACTAGATGCGCCCCTGAATATTGACAGTCGGCACCCAGCGTTAGTAGTAATACTGAATAGTATAGAAAATAACATGTTGCTTTTATTCAATAAAGATACTATAACAAATCATATTTCTCAAAAATTTATATTTTATAGAATTTAGTAGTAAAAAATCATGTAAATTATTTGAAATAATTGTAATAATGATGGGTCAAACTAGACTGGTAAAACAGGGTTATCTGATCAATTTTGCAACGTTGCTATTATGAAAGTAACATAGTTCAAGAATAAGATTGTGGAACATGATTAAGCTCCTTCATATGCGTCCAACAAATTCATTTTAACAATTCCATCATAATTTCGTTGTGGGCGAGCTCGCTGTACGACTTCTTTAGTAATGTGCTTTGCCCCAGAATGTTTCGCACTCAGTGGAATATGTCCGTTTGTATGTATGTGTAAGGCGTGAGTTTTGCACGAAATGACCCGACAATATCGATTTTCACGGGTTCATTGATCCCAAACTGAACTAGACTATTAAATTTACATCAAACTTTTTGCGCAAATTGTACGTATGTAAACTATATAAAAATATAAATGGATATATAATGTAAGTATAATAAGTAATCCTACTCTTTGCTTTTTGTCTTGTGCATATTATTCTGCAGCCCGTTTGAGTTCGTCCCTGAACTATAATTTAGTCGAATCTCAAAACTGTAGGCTGCTTTTTGATTTAATTTTGATCTTGTTTCCGAATAAGTCCTGAAATATGTATGCTCGAAAAAAATATTTAAATCAAACTAGCTACAAAAAATTCCCATATAAGAAATTATACCTGGCACATAAAATAGGTAACCCAAAGCAGACAGACAAAGAAGGCGCACATTCCTATCCCCATCAAGGAGAGAGTTCGTTATTTTAAACTGAAAAACGCGCGCTTATACATTCTCCATCTCTATCGCACACTTAAGCAACTGGAAGGGGTGAGGGGAAAAGAACATACCTGAACGCATGACGTGTCGGCTGGACCGGATTCCTGGAACCGACCACCAAACGAAAAATTCGCCAACAGCAACAGGTAATCATAATCTGGATCGTAAAACTGTAGATGGTCCATGGCCACGCCATGTTGAAAATGGAACTGTTTTTAACTCCGGTAACCTAGCTTTATGACGTATCAAATGCACTCATACAGCTAGATAACCAAAGAAAACATCAGTGCCACATGGTCAAAAAAAAAAACAAATTTGAAAATACTACAACCGCACTACCGATTTACGAATTAGGACGCGGTCTAGAGCCAATGAATGTAGCGATCAAAATGATTTAAAGATTTATTCGTACCCATTAAAGTCGGCATGTTAACAGCTTGAATACACACGCGCAAAACATGTTTAAGGTCTCATGTAAAACGAACAGCAATATTGAGGAACAGACACATAAGAATTTCGCACGCACGACTTCCAACCGTACAGTCACGTGCAAAAGTTAACTACAGTCTTGAAGCTTATTTCCAATTCAAAATGATAATTTGGTGCGAAATTACGGATGTAAAATTGAACAAATACGCGAAAGGAATAAAAAATAACGCGGCAATTAACGACAGAGATATAATCAAAGAGCAAAAGCAATGATGAATGGATGAATGAAACGCAAACGCGAAGGAATGAACACCGAGCGAACGTAGAACAGCCGAACCAATAAGTACAAAGTCAAGTGGGACAATTGCTTTCGAACGAACTGTGAGACAGAGCAACAGAGGCCACGGAGCACGGCAAACCAGTTTGAGAACGTAAAACCAAGCCTCCGACCTGTTCTGTATGCCACCGTGTTGCCAAACTTTCTACTCTCAAGGCAATATTTCAAAACGGCGAATAACGTACACTTGCACGCTTTCGGCTTTCAATATCAAAAATTAAAACCAGTACTACTCCCGATAGCAATCTATAAATCTACCAATAAACGCAGGTAACCTTAGAGCAATACCTTTGAGATCCGGTGCTCCACGTGGTTGCAAGAATGTATCACTGGCACGTTTAACACACACGGCGCCGCGGCGCGGAATCTTGGACGTGCCCCCTCAGATACCGGTGATTCACAAAACAAGAAGACGCGTCGAAGACCGCAGCCAAAATCAAAATGAATCTCGAATTTCGGTTGTATCGCTCGACCAGCTGCAACCTCGTTCGAAATCTCACTGCACAGCACAGCATTGCTCAGCAAAACACCATCACCATTTCCACTGCCTCTTTATACAATCTTCCACTTTACCTGCGCCTTCATGCTCATTGGTCCATTCCACATGACGTCATCTCATAATGGCCATTTCTGTGTCTCGTTTAAGAAAAAAACACTCTTCGCTTGTTCTAATCGACAACCGGTTTCTGGAAATTTTGTTAGGTCTCTTCCAAACACTTTATATATAATATGTAATGGCTCATATAGAAGCACAAATGATATATTTTACATTCGTCTGCATCAAATTTAGATGGCTTCAGTGCCTTTCACCGTAATATTCTAAAACACTTTCGTATAATGTTTGTCATTATTATCACGTTTGCTTCCCATAATTATAGATAAACATTTGAAACGTGTTTGGATAAACGTTTCTTCACACTCATTCATATTACTTGTAAGAGCATTCCTTCTAACATTACACGTACTTCATTAATTATTGCAAGCATTTTGTACAACAAAAGTGATATTTAGGAGCTTTTATGATTTGTAATAACATAATGTACGATTTCTAGAAATAGTCTTGGAAAAACCAAGAAATTATTTTAATAACTTTTATTACTCTTCAACAAATTGAAGTATCGAAACATGCGGCATTCCACGTTTTTAAATATTCCATACTAGAATGACCTTATTAATCAGTAATGCTTATACTCATTATTATTCTAAGAACAGCGTTTGACAGTAGAGTGAAGTAACTTACACAGCGTTCTAAAAATATACCTGTACAGGTAGAATAGACACTGCCCGTATTCGTCCATATACAGACACGGTGGGTAAAACCGCTTTGCGCGCGAAACTGCTTCAACCAATAAAAAAAAATTAAATATGCTATAAGTTGATTTTCAGTTTAAATTCTAGAAAGTTCTTATGCATCTAATATCAATGTAATAAATTCTGTCGAATAATGTTGCCCAAAAGTGGAAACAAAGTTTGGAACATAAACATTCAAAAGTGTAAATCATTTCTGAGCGCAACCTACTATTACGGAACCATAATCAACAAAATTTGCGGTGACAGTAAAATGAAAACGTCTGCTTTGCGGTAAAATTTTTTGTAGCTTCCAAGTTGTACCCTTAAATCTCGGATGAAGCGAGAAAACACCTTGAAAGAAGAAAGGAGCTAACGACATTTGTTCCCTAATAAAGGGGTTCTGCACATTTGCCACGCAATGCTCTTCAAATTGATAACGATGATAAAACATTATAATGCAATGGCAAATTTAACTAATAGAACAAATAAAATCACCACTATCAGTTCTGATAATTTGACCACTAACTTGATATCTGAATTGGTAGACTTCTAGAGCTTGATTGTAACATGTTAAATTGATAACAAATGCCTGTAGCTTATATAAAAGATTTTTCTATTCTCAATAAGTTGATTGAATGTTATTTTTTTCAGAATAATTTATCAGTCTCTCTCAAATATCTATATGGAAACTTTTAAAATCAAAGTTTTTATAAATATACTAAAAAAAAAAGGAGTGTCGGACACACGACAAGAGCGAAGCTTCTCACGCTTTCTGTATAAATATATAATGAATTGACTTAGCAATTTTAATAAATAGATTTTTTTGGATTGAATTCTGCTTATTTATTTCTATGTTTTTGACGTTTCGACTCTCCATCTGAAAGTCTTTATTATTGTTCCTGATGAAGACTTTCGGATAGAGAGCCGAAACGTCAAAAAACTATAAATAAATATACAGAATTTAATCCAAAAAATCTATTTATTATGATTTAATTCTGAAAAACATGAATACATCATTACCAATTTTAGTTTCAATAAATTTGTAGTTTATGATTTATGTTCTAAAAGAATAGAAGCTTCCAGAATTGTGCCAGGATTTTCAATAAAATTGTTACTAAATTCATTATTTTAGAATTGAACTCCATTTAATATTTCACCGTTTTCTTTAAATAAATCTTTAAATGATTTTTTCTTAATGTTTTTTGATTCTTTTCAGACTATTTACCCAGCTGTTCTTTATGAAAGAGCAATGAAATTGTGCAGACAATCTAATTTTTAAGAAACCCCTAAATAAAAAATAATTTACTTGACAATGAGATATAAGTATGACTAATAGACCAAATTGTTGATCTCAGAAACAAAATTAATCTATCTTACAGCATATGCAAAAACAGAATTACCGAGGTAAGCGAAGATCTCGATGTATTGCAAAAATACAAATATTCTTTCAGTTTCAAATAAATTATTGACATGACTACGATGATTCCAAGTTACAAAATACTCGTTTTAATCAACTGTCATTCTTCCAACAAATGAAAGACATTCAGCTCGAACCATAGGCAAACTGTGAAGTTTTCGACAAGACTTTGATGAATTTTTACTTGATATCCAAAAGGTTCACAAGAAAAAGTTTGGTCTAAATTAATGTACTTATTTCTGTTACACCCTGTAAAAGTAACACGATAATATAACCTGCAAATTGGAAGAAACATTACTTTTGTGACGTGTTTACTGTAGGGAATATAAATGCAGTATTTTCTCTAGCATTACGTTCATACAGACAGCCTACGAGAGTATAGATATACGTGGCCACATTAATGTGCCTGCGCTGGTAGTCCCCATCCCGAAGCTAATTTTATGAGGTTCTGGATTTGATTTGCTAGAAACTTTTATCAGTGGATTTCCAACTTATAATGTGCAAGCTCCACCAAATAGTACTATCTTGGAGAAGCTACCTGCGACCCTTATTAATGAGTGCGGACTCATCCCAATTACCTGGCCTAGATCTTAGTGAAGATAAGCTTTTCTTGGAAGTTTAACAGGGTGTCATTTCAGATTTTTTTTTAAATTTTATTTCTATCACAAAATTGAAACACTATTCAAATCAAGTGATTTTTTGAAACATTTAAATCAAAATTTAATTCTTCAAAAATATTTCATGGTTTTCAATAAAACACTGGCCCGTATATTTTGTATATGTCTTGCGAATTTACATGCGCAATAATAGTACACTTCCGACCTAGATATCTTTCAAAGGTATTTTCCATATGACTGATTCAATATTTTGAAAAACTGAGAACTCACTGTAATAATATTTTTATAAATAATAATTGTGATAAAACAGAACTTAAGTCTCAGCTATTTTGAGGTATTACTATCATACACTGCGTCCCAAACCGTTTTCCATGTGTATGACTATTTTATAATTCATATTTGATATATTTTTTAAATTGAAATACACTTAATATTTCGACCTGAAAAAGTTCCTGTTAATGTGCCAAGAAAAGTTGATCTTCAAAAAGGTTCAGACCAGACAATGGAGATGAGTCCGCACTCGTTAATAAGGGTCGCAGGTAGCTGTTTCCAACTAGCACAATTGGGACCTTGGACGGAGTTGGCAGATTATGAGATAAAAACATTCAAAAAGGTTCCGTTTGTAGCAGATCAAATACAGATCCTCTTCAAATTAGCTACAAAGTGTATTTTCTAGATATAGGGTGTTGTAATTCAAGGTCATAAGACACAAACTTAAAATTTTCAAGTTTTTTCAAACAGTCATAGGCCGTAACAAAATTTGGATAGGCTGATTATTTTAGGAGGCTAATTTTTCGTACTCAAATTGATTCTAGAACTTCTTGATTTTGAATTATGTGAATTATCGTGGGAGTATATTATGCTTTTCATTGAGATGGCCCATAAAAATTATTTTTTCATCTTAGTTTTTGAATTAGTTACAAAATCTTCATTCTTACAGCTTGTCTATATGCTTCTAGATACGTATTCAATCTCTGGAGTTAGACTACTATACAAAAAAATTAGTAATAAAATGGAACCCATTCTAAAATAAAACAGTGGGCTCCAAACAGTCGTACACACCAATAATTTCATTGACCGCAAAGGTGCATTCACATTAAAAAAATTAGTACCAACGATATAATTAGTGGCTGTGATTATGATAACAAAATTATTGAATTAGAGTTTACCGTCCATAATAAAAAAAATTATTGTATGGTAATAAATAGGAATATTTTATTCAAACTAATGTGAAATGCTAAGGTTGCCATTCTGAAACCCACAATTTTTCTTTTTTTTTTGACTTACATGTTGCACTCACAGTTCAACAAATCATAATCATTAACTGCTTTCTGTCACTCATGGTATAATTAGTAGCAAAGCAGTACGAAATTTGGACCTTGTCAACTTGCATCGTTCCACTGCATTACCGATGCCGCTACTGCGCCACTAATTTGTATAATTTTTAATTTGAATGCTTCCTATCATAAGCATAGTGCCAAACTATTACATCCGGTGCTACCGTTTCCATTAGTTTTGCCCTTGCCATTAATTTTTTTATGTGAACACTACTTTAGACTTAAAAGATAAACTTGTCTGGAGAAATTCTCCTTGAGGATTCTGTTTCTGCTAGGCATAGACTATTTTTAATTTGAGATCTACGTAAAACATAAATTAAAGTAGAAATTATGTGCAGAAGTAGGAAGCCGTATCAAAATGTTGATAGGAATATCATTGCAGAAAGCTCCCCGACTAGAATATATCTATCTATCTAGATCAAGATTTTTGGACGAGCAATTGGAAAAATTTGTGTCTGAGAAAACATGCTTTCCTGTAATTCTTTTTACAAGAGTAAATTAAGGACCATCTTTAATGACACTTGGGTGAGTATATTTGTGTTATGATTTATTTTTTGTTAAATAAAATGAAAATGAAATCTAAATATCATTAAAATTCAATACAGCTTTTCCTAGAACTCTTCGTACTGCCACAGTAGTACCTGTGCTTTCGTTTTTCGGTAGGATCAAATTTATAACCGGATTAAGAGCTTTTTACTGGCGATCAGAATGACCTTATCACAAATAACTTTTTATTGTATCAGCTTATCCTGATTTTATCCCGATATGGAAATCGATTGGTTTATCTTACTAAGGAAAACCTTATGTTAACTTGATAACATCCTCATGGTACTACTATTTACATGCAAACCAGGAGCAAATTCTCGTCAGGTCTATACGTTTAAAAAGGATTATTGATACAAAATATTCCATCATGCAACTTTGTTCACGAAACATTGTTAAGAACTGATACCACTTGAGGATTGTGGTATGATGAGGCATTAATATTGATAATTCTAGGCGCTTTCTGTCACTCGATCTAATTCTAAAACCTCTTGATTTTGAATTATGAAAATAATGCTTCTTATAAAGAATTATTTTATCTCAAAATTTTATGGATAGCAGTTGATGTGATGCGTATATTTGCAAAATTCTTACTTAATTCCAACACATATTTTTATGTAAGTACTGTATGATAGATATTTATGTTCTCGAAGCTTTAACATTATCAGATATTAATGAAATTTTCCTTGTCAGTCTTAGACCTAAGACGTGTCGACATAAAACCATGTCGAGTGATAAGGGATGAAGAAAATTAGGTGCGAATAATTTCTTGGGACAGAGTTATCTAGATTTTCATGAAATATTTCGCACTTAAGCACATCTTCAAACATGAAACTTCAGACGATGAGGCTTTGGAGGGTTTATATAATTAAACTCTTGTGAAGCGCGTTTGTTAGGTAGGTACACTACTATAGTGTTTCCTTTGTTTTGTATGTTATTAACATTATTATTGTGGAAGCATTCAAACCTTAATATGGAGCAAGACAGAAAAAAATTGAAAATGGTGAATTTTGTGACATCAGTTAACAGAACGAAGTATAGAAAATCAAAGATAAATCGTGGAAACGTGTGAAGAATAAACAACAACTAAAGAATCTCAAGTTACTGTTGTCAGATTCCAATGTTCCAATTTATTTGTAGGATGAAGTTGACATTTAGGAAAATAAGATTCATGTCATAGCTTCTTGATAAACAGAGCTCAGATCTTATTGAATTCTTATTTGTTTATAACAGAAAGGTATCAAATAACTCCAATTCTTGAATAAAATTATACTTGAATAGCGCCAATATAAATCTAGTTTTTCAAGTTGAAAATACATAAATTATGAAGCTTGAAAGGCCAAAATTTTCATTAAAAAATTGTAGATATTTGGAGACACATGGTAGTGGATAATATGAGGATTTGTGCTCTTGAGAGCCACTGGTTTGTAAGAATATTGTGTTACCCAAATAGATATCCTTTTAGTTTCGGTATAATTATGTTCTCGACTTTTTTTGTATCGTTTTATTATTAAGAAATTATTAGAGGTAGCTCGCTGCGTCAAGTAAAAAAAAATTATTAAGAAGTATTCATTCTTCAGATGAATATCCTAGAACATAACAGATAATTTGCCTCTCCAGTTAGGTTTGTTAAAATAATGATGTCTTGATAGTTACGCGGTTTTTTTGGAGTAGCCACATAGTGTTTCAATTCATAGCGCCAGCTATATCAAGTTTTTCTAGTTATGTATATTTAGCAATAACGCCTATGATACGAAAGAAGTAAAAATCCATCAGAATGTAGTCAGAATCATGCGTCATCGAATATTATCTGGTCTGCAACATGAATTGGAGATCGGCTACAGAGCACAGCACACAGAAAGCACACAGAGGTAACCAAACGTCGGCAAGAAGGAGAAAGAAGAGTCTGAAGATATTTTGGGCGCCATCAAAGCATTATTCATCCATAGTTTCCTCAAAAAACTCGCAGTTTTTGTTTGAAAGTTAATATGTTTCTTCTTATAATACTATTAGAAGCTTTAGGCATCATGCATGCCTTGAAAATAGACGGTACACGTTAAACTATTGAATTTTAGTGTATTCATACCTTTTACTTCTTTATGTACATATTTTCTTATTTCAAAGCTTATATGAAAAAAAAAATATAGCATAATTAATCATTACTTTCTTATGCCTTGTTCAAAAACAGAAGCGTTAAGTCTCCATCGATACAGTTTGATAATGAATCCTACAAGATACAAATTAATGTATTTAAATCCAGCTGTATTCATCATTTAATTCTTGAATGCTAATAGAAATTAATGCCTTAGCCATTCAAAACACCTGAATATATCAGATTTTTAAATTTGTTTTAAAAATGGTTCATAAATATATTCTTGATAATTGGGTCGTAATATAACCGATTGCATAGAACCCCGAACTGAGAACATCAAAAACGATTTGAAAAGGTAATGACTGTAGCAGCAAAGTTTGACATTCCATAAAACAGGATAGCTGCTCCTATCAGTGCTTACAATTACAATGATAAAAGTCGAATCATAAAATCGATTTTAAGAAGAAATGGATAAAATCGCGAATGAGTATCCTCGAAGTTTTGGGATCTCTGGTGTATGGTATAGAGACTATCAGAGTCAGAGAGAACTGAAGAGGAACATTAACATAACCGGTTAATCCGGTCGCGAACCGCGACGCTTCGTTCCATGGAGCCGCGGGCCGCGAGTGCAGAGCCGGACTTGCTCCCCCTTACCCTGCTCTGTGTCCCACTGGAATGCCGTCCACCGGGTCAAACACTATGATCCTGAATATAGCACCCACGTATACCTACCACATCAAAGACCATACTATATTCACCAATTTCAATCATTAATTTATCATACATCACATCACTCAATACCTGCGTCATTAGAGCTAACACTTTCATAGCAATGGAATCAAAACCTAGGTGACACTTTTTTGTTTGTTCAAGAACACGCAATAGGCGTGACAAAATGTATATATAACCAAATGGATACAGTTTTCTTAATTTTTTAAGAGAATATTTCATGTGACTCTGGACATGGACGCGTTAAACGCATATTGCAAGACGTTAAATGAAACTGTGAATGTTAGAAACAGAGAAAGCGCACTTCTATATTCAGGAGTTGAAATGGGCTACTGCAGTCAACTTTTGTCTCAAATTTGCAACTGTTTCGTGGATGTTGACGAATTTCGTAAAGCATTTTCTTGCTTGACTATCTTTCATCAAATTTCGGTTCATCTGCAGTATTGCCTTTTTGATATACATGAAATAAATATTGATTTACTAAGACTTTGTTTGCCGAGAAACTTAATTTGATAAGTACTATCTACACCTGAAATTACGCACTTCCTCAATAGAGTTAGTAGTCTATTTTACCTATTTCCAAGTTGACAGCCAGTGAATTACAGTACTGTATATAAGAATGACCAATAAAGCGAGATCTGCAGAACCAGGAAAGCAGAACGTTTTTCCACAAATTACTCTACTAGGATTTTAATCGGTTTTATTGACTCGAAAGTCCATACTTAGCGTTCTGTCGCAAATTAAATTGTATGAGAGTTGAATATCTCAACTATGTTTACAAAGGTTGGACATTGAAGGTCTCCGATGTAGAATAACCTACTTTAACATTCCACAGTACTTTATTTCTACTTTGTAAGTATCTACAAGTTGGAATTTTTAAATATTTGGACATTGTTTGACAACACATTCATTACAGAGTAATTTGTTATTTTTATTTTATAGCTTTTCTACACTCATCTTGAGAAACTCATTACTTTTTATTTGATATTCATCTTATTGAGGATTTTGAATTTAAGCATATGTATACAAAAATCGGTTCAGTACCTCCTCGGTTGTGTTCATGTTCGTGAGACAGACTTTTTTGGAACGTTAAACGACAAACATTTGTCCACAGTCATAAAAAAGTTACTTAGTAGATCTCAAAAAGTTGTAGGATCTAAACTGTCTTTCTGTATTTTCTGGTAGATCGAATTATGATCAAATTATTTCAATTGGATAAACGCTGCGCTGCTATCGTGGTAGATACACATGTAATGATTAACAGACATACTTCACTCTGGCAATCGTCTTAATTCTCTTGGGAAACCAAAACGATATATCCGTTGATTTTAGAAGGGAATTTAATACGATCACAATACTTTACTTTCCGGGCGGGTCCTTAAAATAGATAACATAAGGCTTACATCTATTTGCCAAATTGTAAAACCTGTAGTTAGTAAAAATTTAGTTCGTTGAATCACTATCATATTAGCCTTAACTTATTGAATTCAATATGATCTAATCGTTAATATGAAGAATGCTATGAACAAATTCTTGTAACTCCATTATGCGAAAGTTGTCTACAAAATCAATTAAAATAATTACCTATTATCTTAAATGATTTTCATTTGAAACCACACAATAGAAAATATACAGAAAAGCATAAACAGAATTAAAATAAATGAATATTTATTTAATTATTTAAGCTGGAGCTAAAAACCTACTTAGAAAGATTAAAACTCTCATTTGAATAGATCATGTTTCTAAGAAGTCTGGGATTTGAAAATTAATATATTAATAACGATATTATAATCTTTTAATCTTTATGGCAAAAGAAGAAAATATGAGTGTTCTTTAAAACTTTGTCTAAAATTGTGCAGATTTAATAATTTAGAATGATTAGCTTCAAGTTTGTAGAATACAAGATAAGTTTTAAAGATCTGACTAATATAAATAAATTAATCGATAATATGTTCACCTTATACTCCTTCGAGTTTATACAATTATTAAAAATGTGTTTAATAGATATTTATAAAAACGCATCGGTTTGAAAACAAAATCGAGTAGGTACTAAAAATAAAAATGACGACAAATTTGTAAACACAACCAACGCATTAAAAAAATCTGACAAATACTTAGAAAAAAGTAGGTAATTTTATAATTTACACTTCAACTTTTTATAGACATTATTATTAATTGTATTGAAGAATGAAATAATGACATGCTATTTTTTTGCTACAATAAATCTTTATTTCCGAAAAATTTTTGCAGTCCATTTTGAGTTCCAACCTTTCAATTCAATAGGTTCTTAAAAAAAAAAAAATATAACCCTTTCATGTCTCAACGCAAGGTTTATAATTTTGAGCATCTAGTAGATGTTTTTCTTTTATGTCAACAAACAACAAACCAAAATCCTAAAAGTTTCAAATTTTGTCACGTGACCGACCAAACTCTATTATTGGCCAAGCGCCGCTGTGACGTCATCACGCATGGTGACGATCAGGAATTAGTGCATAAGAGATAAGAACCGTGAATTAATTCAACTCGTCAGTCAGATAATTCTTCTCGAAAAATATTTTTTAATGCAACTGAAACGAGTGTTGTCAAAGCTCAAGGGTAAGTCTTTATTATTGATCTTTCTTATGACAGTTTATCGTCGATTTTTGTGTGCAAAGTGTAGTAAAATACTATTTTAGTAATTATTTATTAATTTTACCACGTTATATTGAGCAACTAAAACGTCTTAGTGAATATTCAGGGCTAACCTATAAAAGTTTTGCTGAAATAGCATTTGACCCCATTTGATAGAATTTGGGGGATACCATTTTGATTGTGTAAAAATACAATTGTGTCATGTTACAAGAGACCAACATAACATTTCAAATGCATACATATCTTCCTTGTTGAGATATTTATAAACAACTTATTTTGTTGGCGATGACTGCTGCTATCACACCCGGATACAGTACAATACTAATTTGCTGTCTTTTTTTCTTTACAATCCAGGTTTTCTTCTGCTGACTATTGAAAGCGATGCTACAGCTGAGCGCCAAAATGCGTAGTGATGTCACAGCAACATGACAGCTTTCCGTGACCAGTTCAAACGTCGTTTCTTTTTGAAATCAACGATTTTCCTTAACAAAAAAATTAGTGCCAATAGTTTTTTTAATGTTCCGAGAGTTCATTTCCGAGATTTTTGAAGAATCGTTGTAGACTCTATTTTCCGAAGGACCTTAAAGTATTGACAGTGCCGAACTGATATACATTGCGCCTCTAGATAGTATTTTTGGGACTCCTGAATCAGTGAGAATTGATGAAATGATTAAGAAATCTATAATATCGAAGCCTAGGCAAGTGCTCAATATATGATTTGGCGTTGCCTGTAAATAGTAGAAGAATGAGATATTGGGATTTCTAGGCACCGTATTTAATGAAACTCCTAAGTTAGTAAGAATGTATGAAAAACTTTGAATTCTCTCAAAGTCAAGAATCCTTAAGATATGAGGGATCTAATGGTTAATCCGACACTACCTGTAGGTAATGAGGAATTTAGACACTGTAGGGCCCTTAGGCACAGTATTTAATAGCCTCTAAATTGGTAAAAATATAAAAAATGCTAGGAAAATCACTAGAGCTGGGAGCCTCTAGTTCTAGCCTCAGAGTATGAGGCCCTAGGCAGGGATTGAGTCACCTTAGGGCTTCAAGTCTTAGTACGTATTTAATAGGGTTCCAAAGCTGGTGAAACTGTATGAAATTCTTGAGGAATCCCTTGAGGACCTAAGCATGTGCATTTTGTAACAATAGATCTCTTTTCTATTTGTTTCTTGATTTCATCCAAGAATTAGTTAATTTTTTTCATCAAACACTGGCAAAGAAATTTTGAAAGATGCCATCGTATTTGAATCAGAATCATAGAATCTTATTTCGTCCAGTTATAGGGATGATTTTTGAGAGAATTATCATTAGTGCCTTGAAGAATTAAACAAATTTTGTACTATAGAGAAAATCACATGAAGTTACAGATATCAGTTCATTTCATAAAAGTAAATTGGACATCTATTAGACTAGAGGCCCGTACAGATAAACTGGCGCGATTTGTTCTCGTCTGTCAATCTGAGTATTAGTAACTTTTCAATTTTTTAGTTGATTGAGGCCATTCCCAAGTTTTTCACGCGAAAACTGCATATAAAAACTTTATTTGGAAATTGCAGACGGGAACTAATTGTTCTATGGAACAAAAAATTGATACAGCTTTGACGAAACGCCCCCACACTAGTATAGGCAAAAAATGTCTGCCACTTTTCTGTTCTCAACTTTTGCAATAAGAATGACTCTATGATGCGTTGGCAGACAGGACTCAATTATTCTTTGAGCCCATTTTTTTTCGCATTTTGGCACGCAATGTGCGGGTCTTGGTGTTTGTGAAATAAGAAATTGTTCAAAGACTGTTGATTCTCTTACAGTAAAGTATCCACGTGGAAAACTTGAAAATGGCCTCAATCAACTGAAAAATCAAAAAATTACTAATATTCAAATTGGCAGACTGGAACAAATCGCGCCAATTTTTTTTGCTGCGGGCCCCTAGTCTATATTTTCGGACACTTTAATTACATTACTAGCAAACATTTGTCGAGAAAATATTTGATCAATTTGTGTATTATATGATATCCATTTGATTTTTGATTGGTTTTTAGCCACTGTCTTCGTGATATTATTTATGAATAAGCCATCAAAACAATGTCCTAAAACGGTTCATTTGATTGAGCCCATTTTTCAATTAACGAATTTCAGCAAAATTAAAAAGGATATTTATAGTTGTTATAGTACCGAATAACTCAAATTCGAAATGATGGATCAGTTATACAATGACAATCTCATGTGAGTAATTTTTATCAAAAGTTTCAGAAAAGTTTTATTGTCTTCGCTGTAGATCAAAATTGCTTTGTTTGGAAGTCCATAATCGAATCACACAGATGAATTAATCTGTAGATATGTTTGCTCATTCGTTCTATTCGGTATCAGTTATCCTGATACATTAAACATAAAATGTAATTTAGTCATACAGAATTCGTCAATACACTAATTACAAGTATTTCAGTTAGGAATATCTGTTTCAAATTAATACTCGATTTGGGGTTGGTCACATATAGAAATTTGATTAATATGTCAGAAAATGGAGCCCACCATTTGTTTTATCTACAAAAGTCCCGATTTAAATTTCACATGGGGCTCAAATCTGTAATTTAAACATTCGCTATTGGAAATTTATTGTAATAATAATTTTTTACAACATATTTGCAATCATTGGTCTGCAGTTCTAGAAAAATTCAGTGGATGTATAACAAAGAGCGATAGATTTCACAATTATAGCGCTCTTCAGAAAAGTTTTTTCTTACTTAGCAAGAAATTTCTGATTTGGCCTTAATGTAAAAACTAATTGGTTTATGTTTGCAAAGTACTTCTAGATAATTGTTCCATCATTTCTCCTTCTATCGCATTGCCCCAACAATTAGCACTCTAAAAACAATTTCAACATTTCTTTTCCATGTATTTGAATACCCAAGGAGCACAATACTTCAAAATGTTAAATTTCCTTTTGCTTCATCTTTCCTTTACCGCAAGCTGTTATGTCGTTGGTCACTATAGTCGGCTCCTTTGTTAGTAAGCACCCGTTGGGTTTTGCATTCGATCCCACGCTCACCGCCGTATGCCACGATTTACTTTAGTGTAAAAAAGTTCTCGAATGTTTTAATGCAGGAACTGTTAGTGCTAATGGCTGTTTTGTCGCTCATTTTTATGTTAAAGGTGTTGCCTTTTGTGACAATCTCACGAGAACGTTTCCCCTGAGATAGAGCAGACTTCTTTTAGGCAATTAAAATAATACCTCTTAGGATAAGACAATGATATAATTGTAAATCGTATGTATTTATCGGATATAGTTTCAACAGTGATGATTGAAAGACGATATTAGTTAGTAAAGATTTTTATCATATTTCGGCCCTATCCTGGAATATAATAGGACATCATTAAAATGTAAAGAATCTTCACGAATCTCTAGATTATATTTTGTATTCAAGATACGTTCTCGTTTAGGAAGCAAATAGATGTCATCATTCTAGAAGAAACCCTTTTCATGATGATATCATTTGAAGTCCACATTTTATGATTGGAGGAAAGAAATGTAAAACACATTTTAAAATATGATGCCTTTTGCTTAATATATCCAAGGGCAGTAAATTCTTCAATATCTGACAATAAACAACCAATTTTTATGAACACACAAGTTCCTCTTAAAATGTATCTGATATTTAATTTCGAATATTTTTCTCAATTATGGTTACGTTTAATTATTCTTACAACATCCACCTACGTCTATTCGCGGCGTTTTTGTAGCATCGCGCTAATTCGGCATGCAGCCATGGTAAGACGATGGAACAGCGTCTCAAGAGACCAGAGACCTGTTGTTGCCGAGTCTCTGTGGCCAAGGTCGACCACTTCCAACAGAGGTGGTGGTCGAATGGTCGAGCGTCCAACCGCCAACCAACTAAATCATCACATACCAATATTTGGACCCGAAAAAACTCTTCAGACAAACATAAATATCATTGTACTACAGAATTAATAGGCAGAGTTTCGGCAAAAAATTCAATACTGTTAAAAAAAGTGTTACTTTGATTACACTAATTTATTGATGTATGAACTGTGGAATAGCTTTTCTAGTAAAAAAGATGGATTTAACTGTGATAATACTTGAAATTAAGCGGAAAATGCAAATTATTGGAAACATACAACAGTAGACAGTCATCGTATCTAAAATATATACCGGGGATATGCCAGGGCAAAGAGATACAGCTGAACATTGTACAGAATCTGAAGCTGTAAACGCAAACGAATGGTCAGGTACTACCCGGACCTCAAGCCGAGGGGGCCAGTTCGTTATACGAGCAGTGGCGTACATTTTAAATACAAATCAGGCATTAACATCTTCATAATATTGTCCAGTACTCAATAATTAAAAAGATGTACCAACATGAAGAGTATAGCTTGATATATCTACTATATATAAGTAAAAGTTTTTCCAACTTTAAATTTTGAGTAAAGATAAATCCTGTGATTGTGGTTATGACCAGGAAGGATGAAATTCACAATTTGTTATGATGTTGTGAACTCAATTCTAATTACAATATTCCATCCTATATCTTGAGCTTCATCAGATTGCTACAAAAAGCTATAAAAATATTCCAAAAATTGTATTTTTCTAGTAATTGAGTCAAATTATCGGAAATAAAATTGAGTTAACACGACATTGATGTTTTTAATTCCATCATTTATCCTAATTCCAAATTCTGTCATTACCCTTCACAGTAATACAGATTGATCATTAAAGTCATTTTTTTCAATTAAACAAGTTTTTCGGCTTAGATGTATTGTTGTTGAATAAAATTTATGGCAATTATGCGAAAGGCTCGAATTTTCAAACTGCATATTGTATAAAATCTCGAATAAAACCTCTCACAACTTCTGAAGGTATGTCAGACTCCTCCAACTTTCGGTAACATCAAAAATACCTCTCTCGCCACCTATGGAATTCAGAGTGGTCGCCACGGTAGGTACAGGTACAAAGAGAAAGGGGGCAAGTCGCATTCCTAACCCAGGTCGAGCGTAGGAGATTACCTGTGATGACCGGTAACACGTAAGAACAGGCTACGGCCATTCACACAACTTATCGCTAACGTTAGCTTGTAACAGAAATGATGCTGCTGGACTTCTTCCCATTACGGCCACAGATGAAGAGATTCAACAAAATATAACCAAAATACAGTAAAGTAATATGTTATGCGAAATATTGTGGAAATTTTGTAATAATGCCGCCAAGAATAAACGACAGGAAACCTGATTTTCTCGTTTCGCCTGAACTGTATCAAATAACAAAAAAATTCAGACGGTGTTTGTTTTACACAAAAATACAGCAGATCAAAATTATAGGCAATAACATAATCATTCCAAATTCGAAAACCGTACTTTGATACCACTTTCCGTTAATAAAATTCGTAATTTCTCCTCCAGTCGAATATTGCGGAAAATTATGATAATATTCTGGACAAAAAAAACTTCAAATACTTATAAATTATAGATAATAATATAGTCACACCTAATTTTCAACCCGCATTTTGATACCACTTTTCGTTAATGAAATACGCAGTTTTTCTTTCAATCAAATTATTTTTCACAAACAACTGTTGTTGTAGAAGATGGTTTCAAGAATCCCATTAAAGCCTCCGAAAAATAGGCCCCGGAAAAAACCCCCGAAAAAAAAAACTCCCGGGAAAAAAAGTCTCCTGTTGTAATAATAATAATAAATTAAGTATACAAGGGTGTTTTTATTGTTTGATAATAAAACCAAGAGTTATAAGCAACAATTGTAGTTTTTTTCTGATATTTTCAGATATTAGTTCTATTTAAAAAATTATAACTTTGTGTCGTAAATCCAAAAATATCCTTACAATAAAAATATTCACGTATGCCACTGTCTGGGTAATAATAGTATTCAACTGTTTTATCCGATTTGCAACAGTTCAGAAATTATTTACAGAATAAACAATCGACCGAAATCAGTTTCCCACCATTTTCTAGTGACCTCTCAAAACTTTTCAAAAAACAAAATTATTATTGAGATCGTCTCTTAAACATGCACAAAAATAAAATGTATATAAATCTCTTATTCCACTATATTATCATTGACGCTAACAGATAAATAGAACAGAAGACACTGTATTGATGTCTGTATTACATTATACATTACACATTATATAAAATTGCTTATAACTCTTGGTTTTATTATCAAACATAATGAAAACACCCTTTTACACTTGATTTATACTATTCGTTATATAAACTTTCTTCGGGTTTTTCCGCTGGGAGCTTTTTTCCGGAAGTTTTTTTCTAGAAGGTTTTTTCCGGGTGTTTTTTCCGGTTTTTTTTCGTGGTTTAATTTTCTGGGGCACTCTTTTCCTAGATTCTTTTCATCCAATTTTGTTTCGCAAACGGAATTAATAAACTTGAAATATTGATATATTCAATAAATTAAAAATAGAGATTAATTTTTGATATATTTTAGATTCAATTAGCACGATCATGTAACCTGCAGATTGAATAAAATATTATGCTCGTGCACGCATATACTGTACGCCATACGAATGCAGTCTATTTTTCAACAAAGCGCATGCACGTATTTCATATCAACACGTTTATACGTAGCTGCATCGGTATGACGTCATTTCTGTCTCGTGACGGGCGCTTCTTCTATGCTGACTCCCCATCCTGAAGCCTGTGTTAAATAACTTCGTTTCAAAAACAAATCTAAATCATTGCTAATCCATATAATTTTATTCTGAGAATAATAACAATAGTCATCGCCATTAGTTGACCTTGAAATCAATTTCCCATATTTCATGTTATATTTGGCGACCTCGAAATTACTACCCAAAATTGAATTACCCTCAAACAATGTTCGATATTCACTGGCCATCGAAGCAACAACCTTATGCCTCTTTTTCTCTTCTGTAGATCGGTACCCAAAGCTTCATAAAGATTCGAGTCAAGTTGGGTCCTATTGTATTCCCTTGGCTCTTGATGTCCGAGAGAGCCCTTGACGCTGAGCGTCGGTGAACTGCGACGAAACGTCGGCACAAAGCAACGAGCGAATGTATGAGACATCACACGTCATGTGACACGTGAAGATATTACCGCACTAAGAAAAAACAATGGGTCGTAATGTTTATTTTACATGAAATGGAATTCTTCACATAGAATTTGAAGGACTTGTTTGATCAATAAATAATATAGTAAAAAAAGTATAGTTCATTAGTTTTGCGTATATTCATTTGAATAAATACAATATTTACAGCACCGGGTAAGAGAAACGGCCAATTTATTCGAACAAATATATGCAGAAATAACAAATTAAAGAATTAATCATTGATGAAGATCAGTTGAATTTATATATTAATCAGCAATGGGACAGAGAAGCCTCATTTCAAGGTAAAATAGAATAATGTACAAGTTTCGCCATTGGATAAATTCCAATTTCATATTCTACAACATTTATTCGAAGGATTTTCGTCTAAGATTATTTGAGTAGCCTGATTATAAAAAAGTTTTATATTACATACAGTATTTTAATTGTTTTTGAAGGATTATACCAATCATATGCAAGTAAATAAATAACGTATTAAACGTAAAATGTGAGGTGTTAAACGGTACTGTGAAGAGGAACGCAGAAAAGAGATAGAGTGAGTCACGCATGCGCATGTCGTTTAAGGCAACGCAAAGCTACATTATCCCGTGTAACATTTTCGTGTATCGTCTAATCGAGTATTTTCACGCGAATATCTCAAATATATTATTATTGAAAGAGGTTACTTGGCTGATGACTGTATCACGATTCACGAATGACCAATTTATGAGCTCAGATTTGGGAATATGTTTCGAATTTCTAAATTGTCACTTCCCCTTCCCTTTTATCACCCACAGGATCAACATTTCCTTTCATTCTTCTACGTCATATATTTAATTTGTTATATATAGGATTTAATTCGTGTGTAGTGATAAACAATTTTTTTTAAATATATTTTTCAAACATTTTTAATCCGTATAAAGTTCATAGTTCAATTTTTTCGACAAGTAATTGAATCATATGTATAAAAAGGTGGATTGTTCAATATATTTGATGTAGAATATACTCAAAATACAAACAAAACATAATTAATTTATTTTTCATTTTGAAATGAAAGTGAGGAGTTAGCTGTGCTTTGTACAAATAAGTAAAAATCGTGTTTAGAATTTTATTGCTCTCGAGGAGCTATTTGTTGCTATCTGTTCCATAAGAAATGAAGAAAGAGAAATAATGATAATATAATTAAATTTAAGTATTGAAAAATTTTTTCCCACCAAATTTAATGAAATTTCAAGCATCAAACTAACATGTAAATTTAAATGCGGAAGATAATTATTTATCTGTTTCTACTTCCCTTAATATGGTTAAAGAGAGCACGTATTCTAAGAAAATGTTCGTATTTGTAACCAATATATAATGTACAACATTCTATGTAATGTTATCAGAGAACACCTTACAAATTTTTCTCCCTTTCTTGGAAATCTAATTTGTACAGCTGTCGGATATCATTCATGCCCTGAATTGGAATGAGATCTATTGACATACATATACAAATATTTTGTATGTGTCAATATTTCAATTTTTTCCATCTAATTTATACCCCTGGCAAACATTACTGGATAAAAGTTGGCAGATGTGATTAAATTTCAGATGTTTATTGTTGATAAATTAATTCTATTATTCAATTCAAGCAAATAATCGCAAAAACCTACGATTGAACTACAGCAAAATGCAATTTGTGTCTTTGAATTTTAAATGTTCCAATTTTAATATCTTCCGCTGTTCTACTTCAAAAAACTGTCTAGTACGGATGAAGGTTTTACATGCTATCCACAGAATCGATTTTTAAAACGTTTTTCACAAAATACCACACATCAACAACGATTTCATTTTTCGCTTACAGCATAATAAACAAATAGGTGTTGTAACTTAAATAAAAGGGTTTCGTATTAGGCACAGAATGCTCATGATCCAAAAGTAATTTTAACCTATAACAAATGTACAAAAATTTATTGTACTGCCTACACATATTATATGAGGATTGTTTGGAATTATGAACAAGTAGATATTTGTCGTGTAATTTCAACTCAATGATAATAATTTTTATTCCAGAAAAAGATATAGATACAAAAATAAAATAAATATATCAAGCACGCCTGTTACCCGCTATGGGAGTGGCAGGCACTTATAGTGCACTCGGTAGATTGATTGATATTTCATCAGCCGTAGGCATCCTACTGCACCGGTTACCAGTCGCCAAGCTAAGGGTACTCTTAGTTTTTGTGGAGAGTACGCCACAGAGTACATTGTAATTCCGTGAAATTTTTTTGTCTGTCGGATATATATAGATATTCTAATGAATAATGTGCCACGGTGTGTATTCTATTATCGACTAGCGCTCAAGCCTAGTGTTCCAACGATAAAAGTGATTATAACTTGAGTAATTCCTCGAATAATCAACCTTTAATATAACTTTTTGGAAAGAGGAGATTCTCTGACCAATAACACCATTTTAATTTCGTCCTAATATTAATTATGGCATGAATTTGCCTTTGATAAATGACATGCATCTCTGTCCTCAATTCCTCACTGATGATTCTTCATTTCATTTTATCGACTGGGAATAGAAACAAAATGTGTGGAATAGAGCAATGTTAGTATGTAGTTTCATCGTATGCATACTTGCTAGCTTGGGCCGACGGCCAATTTAGTGATACCAGATACTAGACGCACCTTAAAACATTGCTCACTTTTCTTGAAGTATGAGTGCTGATTTTCATGTATGTAATATTGTTAAAAATTGATAATCAACACTGCCAGACATTTACAATCGGTGGTAATTCCTGCTAGACGCTTTAAGGCTTGCAAAAAATGACGTGATCTCACTTATAGTCTGAATCCTAGTTTGTATATATAATACTCAGTGAATAACTTCAATACTTTTTGTAAACAGTCAGACCAATCGTAGGGGCCAAACATCCTCCAGATATAATCTAAAGGTAATAGATATTTCGCCTACTATCAAGCGTACAAATAATGACCTCGCGTTCATACTCACAGCGACATTCTAATTTTGTCTGGAGGATGTTTGGCTTCTACGATTGGTCTGGCTGTTTACAAAAAGTATTGAAATTATTCATATATAAAAACTGGGACTCAAACAATTTTTAATAATATTCTCTAAAATATACATAAGAATCAGCACTCAGACTTTAAGAGAAGTGAGTAATGTTTTAACGTACCAACATCTAGTATCTCTAAATTGGCCGTCGGCCCAAGCTAGCAAGTATGCATACGATAAAAGTACATACTAACATTACTCTACTCTATAGATTTTTTTCTCAGAAAATAGGTAACGTCTAGCGGGCCTGGGATCTTGCTCTATAAGAGTACTTGTAGTTTGACGACTGGTAGCCGCATCTTACGGTTGAAGAAATATCAATCAATCGATCGAGTGCACTATACGTGCCTGCCACACCTCTAGCTGGTAGAAGACGTGATATTTATTTCTTGTTTTTGGTATTTTATTTTGTTGTTATGATTTTTGGTGAATTTTTTTTCATGTATTTTATTATAAACAGTTAATAATTGCATGATTATTCATCATAATGTAAACTTATCATAAATCACTGAAATATATAGACGAGAGATGTGGGATGTGAACTTTTAGTTCTACAAACGATTCATGAATTAAAATTATTCTCATTGGTTTACGTTTTATGAAGTTTTTCCGAAAATTCGAATTATAATTTTTCACGAATTTACACGTTAATTAACAATAAAATTTAGTTCATTTCAATACTAGGAAATATTTTCGAATAAATGAAAAATTCATAGAAAAATAAACAATCTATGCAATCATTTGGAGTTAAAAATTGGAATATGACAAACTATTTATTTCAGATTATCATAAAAAAGCAAATTCAATATCAATCAATTGATGACTTACCACATCTTCACCAATCTTCAAAGATGTCCTTGGAACGTCTCGTTTCAATCCAGTTCTCCGGTAACCTGGAAAGACAAAATCCCAGGTGAGTGATAAAAATAAGTGCATATATTAACTCATGAAAAACATGAGGAAATCCCATTTTACCCGACTGGACTCGAATCTATACAAAGAAGCAGAAACGCGGGAATGAGAAACAAGTGAACGCAGACCGGCCAGCGACCCTAGCAGATAGTGACCCTGCTTGCAGGAAAACAGAATGTCGGTACCCCGGAGTCTGCTATTAGCGAGACAGGAGGCGAGCTTTCAAATGGTATCTCTTTATAGAAAAAGCTTTACAGTGAAGGATAACTGACGGAATGATGAGCCGTATGGATGAGGCTAAGCCTTTTTATTCACACCCAGAATGAGATGGAAATGTTGGTGATTTAAAATCAGAATGAAATATCCGTAGGACGAACTTAAAAAAAAATAGAAGAGACTTGAATATCAATCACTTTCATATATTGGTTAATATTTTCTAGACCATGGAGTAAGGTCATCAGTGGTCCAGTAACGGGTACTCTTAGTTTTTGTGGAGCGAGTTTTGGAGGGTGTATCAAAAAATTGTGACCACGATGTTCCCCATTATTCCACAAACTGCAAACAAATTAAATCACGAAAGCTGGACCCGTGAGTTCAAATGACTCGTAAGGCACAGAAGTCTGAAACGGTTTTTTGACGTTAATTATTCTAATGCGCAGAACGTAAAGCGTTAAATAGTGCTGATTAGAAAAGAATTACGCATGCGCATGTCGTTTAAGGCAATACAAAGTCACGTTTTCCCTTTAGCATTCTCGGGTATCGTCTAAATCGAATTTTAAATAACTTACTGTAATTGTGTTGACGTTAGTCCATTAGAGGTCTGTTTCGTCAATTAATCGTCTACGAGTGCTGATCTATCTACTAGTGACGAGTCTTTTACATTTACAAGAACGTTCGCTTTCTTTCATTCTTCTACGCCATTTAATTAATTCGTCATAAGAAGTATTCATGAAAATGAATGCACTTATAGTGCACTATAAGTGCCTGCCATACCCGTAGCGGGTAAAAGGCCTGATTGATATGTTATTAGCATATTGTCACTATCAGAGTTTACATTTTCATATTTTGCAACATCAAATTTAATGAAAATGTATTTCGAAAAATGATTGTTGTAAAGTTCTCCGTCAAAGCTTCTGTGCATTAATTTTTAATTCCCATATTCACCCCAAGTTTTCTACTTAAAAGTAGTTCTCCAGAGCAACACAACAAAAAATTAATTATCTGGATAATTATATTCTCATTACATAAATACATCCTCTTCATAAATTACACCTTAGGGACGTCGGTAAAACGTTACTACAACCCTAGTCGAATCTACAGAACCAAAATACGATGGCCGGACTGGGATATCAAATCCCTCATCGGACTCTAGTGCAGTGGAAGAGTAAATATTTTATAAGCATAATGTTTCGATTTTACCTTCCTGCATATGCAATATTTCCTTGTGGCTTCTCTGATTGTTTCAGAGAAAAAAAATTACTATAGAACTTGTACCGGAAAAAAATTATACATTATTTGATACCACTTGTAAATCAACTTGATATATAAAATATACTTATCCCTTTCTAAATTCAATTTATCGTAAATATCACGTCCTGAATTATTTGGGTAATTATTTTGGAAGTGAATACTTCTTATGCGACTCTGAACGCACTGAACGCATGCAAAAATTCTTCTATGTCATAGATACAAGAAGTATTAGTTTCAGCCATGTAACGACACACAAAATACTTTTTTAGAAGAATTTTACTGAACCTAAATATACACTCAACTGAAATTAACTTTTCAGAAGTCCAAAAAAGATCAAAAATCTAATTATCTTCCCATTTTGCGCAGGAGTGAAATTTGAAAATAAGTTTTCAGTAAGAAGAAAAACAATTAACAATTATATCAAATATTGGAATTAGTTAATATTCCTGAAACTGTAACTGATTTGTCCTGTGTACCGTGTGGGCTCGAGTTCACGATCCGGGTTTGTGTCGCGTCGCCTGCGCAAAGCAACAGCAGGAATCAGACAAACTCCGGCACTCCGGTAATACAGCGACAGTTCCGCAAGACTCGGTGTCGAGGTCAGACGTTTTGTTTTACTTCTACTCCGATATCCGACATCCGACTTCGCCAATCTTCTACAACTTGTGAGATTTTATATTTGTGTAAATAAACAAGCATGTTGTAGAATGCGTATCTATTTTCATTTTAGCATGATTTTACACTCCTTATTTTTTAATCGTAAATTCTTTGAACAAAATTAAAAATTTCTTTTGTCGATAAATCGTTTTTATATTGTGTTATTTGAATTTTTTTATGAATACATACAACTTTAAAAATTTACATGAAACATTGCAAATTTTTTGTCAACAAAAATCTGAAAGAGATGCTGTTAATCTCAAAAGAATCAGCTCTTGAATTTCAAATTAGCAATTGAATGTATTCTTTGCAGTTACAAAGAATATTTACATTGTAAAGAAAAGCTGCAATTTCTCGACTTTTTTGTTTTTAATAGAAGTCTTTCAATAAAAAATTTATGAATTGATTAGAAAAATATAATTCCAACACAATGCACGAAAATATATACAAAAATCTAGTTTTTGAACCGTTGATCAAAATAATATGCTCTTGACTTGTTGCTTCACAATACTGAATATTTTCGTACAATGTTAAAACGATAAATCTTTTTTTTAGAGAATTCAGTATGTTGCAACAACAGTATATATAAATGATTGGAAAACCCCCTAATCACGTGCCTAGTGTGCCTAATGGATAATACGGTTATGTGCCAAAAAAAATTGTTGGTGATTATTATGTCAAAAGAGTTATGAATAAAACTGTACATACTCGTGAATTCAAAGTACTTCTTCAATAATTTTTCCCTCAGAGCTTTATACAATTTACGTTTATATCTAAAACTTAGCGGAACTTTTAAACAATAAAAACAAAACAACAGTGGAAACGCAAAAGCGTACTAAATAAAGAACAAATGAAACACGATTAAAATAATTTATAACCATATTAATTTAACTATACTGGAATACGAAAACACTTAAACTGCAAATGAGAATTTTCTCTCATACGCTTAAATCATTGTTAAACACTAAAAGTGTTTCGCGGTTTTCATATAAAAAAATTGTTAATTATCAAACCAATCTCAGGAGAGTGGAGTACCTGTCAATGTCTTTTCAGCTCAATGGGACTTAAATCTTTCAAATGGTTCTTCTGAGATGAATCTTTTACTTTTTCATTTTTTGTTCTTTTCTTTAAGAAGCTTAAGTGAACATGTGAAAATATGATCAATGGTCCATGTTATAGACCCATTAAACTTATGAAAAATGTAATAAATATTATAAAATCCTACTTAATTACATGAAAATTTAGAATTTGATCCACCACACAAAAAATGCAAATACCTTCACGAATTTTTAATTTTTATAGTAATTTTTTGTTTATCTGTTTCCAAAATTGTGTTTTTAATCCGAATTTGCTAATATTTCACGCACTTATTTATCTTGTTACTCACGATTAAATAATGAAGTTGGAATATATTTTTTAGTTTTGATATTTTAGATTTTTTGATGGAAAAGTATCAAATATTAATTTCTTGAAAATAAATACATCCTATGTGATAAAATGAAAACAATATAATTCAGTGATCTAATAGATACATTTCCATCGAGTAATAGTTATTGTTTGCTTGATCTAAAAATTCATCATACTTAGAAATGATTTTTAATAATAAATCATGAGCGTATTTTATTAGACTTTATTATGGTTGAAATAAATGTGAACTGAAGTTATAAGTGATAAAAGCCGTATAGTGTTAGCATGATAAAATAATTATTAGTGAATTATCATATGATGATATTCATGTTATACAACCCCCATAATAATCTCAACAGATCTGGAATCATTTTAATTTTATCATATTATTCCAAGTATTTAAACACGAGAATTCAGTGAAGAGTTTAATTTTTTCTGTCTACTCTACAATTTCGGTGTCACCAGAACCATCTTCAGGAGAGAGAAGAATGTATGAGTTCAAATTTGCTCAGTGATGCTTTAAAACATATTAAGTTTATTTTAATGAAAACTAAAAAGTTTTTTAAATAAAAAAATATGTTAAATAATTCACAACGACCGACCGTAATAGAAGTCCATACTGTTTTTTTTTGTCTTAAAAGAATTATTAGTTTTTATTAAAACTTAATATATTTTACCACATCACTGAACATATGCTGTTGAAATTTAAATTCACGCATTCTTCTCACTCCTGAGAATGGTTCAGGTGAGATCGAAACTATATAGTAGAAAGAAAAATGTAGCCTCTTGACTGAATTTCTGTACTTCTAAATTTAATAAATCTAAATTTTACGCTTAACAGTTGCCAGCTCATAGCAAATGCTGGAAACAAATATCCAAAAGAATCAATTGTTATCTGGTAAATTTATAATATTTTGTATTCGTATTGACCTTGAAGATTCACAATAATCGAATTATCTCCAGTGGAAAAATAAACTTTTATAACTCCTGTAAATTTAAACCATAAAAGTGTCCATAACAAGTTTTATAATAAAATTTAGCAACATTTGGTCTTTCTTTTAAAAGATTTACATGAAAAAGTCAAAATACCTCTAAAATAAAACATTTTGTGAATCTGATGATTTGACAACTTCAAGTTTCGAACATATTGCCATAATCACCTTAAGAACAAACTATACGATATTTTGTTTGACAGTGAAAACATTTTTTACCAGAAACTTCCTAATAATGTATTTTTTGTGAAGCAAGAGAAAGAGTTCCAATTTCAAAAGCAAAAATCTATTTTTGTTACTTTTGATACATAGTGTATGTGATTGATAAAAAATATTCTAAAGATTTTTGCCTTGTCAACAACGGTTATTATCAATTTTGAATTTCTAACAAAATCTTTTAAATTTATTTTTTTTAAATAAGGATTTGTAATATGAAGAGATGTCTACTATAATTGAATATAAAATTAGTTCTGATTGGCGAAATTATCAAATTATCAAAGAGATATTTTCGATAAGTTCGACCAAAAGTTTAAATCCAAATATTATCGATATTATTATAAATATTGGATGAAATAAGACGTCTCTGCTTAATTCAATGAAAAAATATATCATCAATTTATCTTCCCTATATTCCGAATATAAATTTCTGTGCATTGAGGTGAAATTTTTTTGTTTTATTAGAATTGGTAACAGAAATGTACGACTTTGGCAACAATGAGATCAATTTTAGATAAAACAAATTCACCTAACACTTTTCGCTGAATTCAGGTATAGCCTGCAATTGCGCATCCTGGTTGCATTGTTACGGCTGACTGCACTGGCTAGACATTTCACTGACACGATTTGCTCGTTACTAAATCAAAATGTTCAGATTTGGTATGTTGCTATCGATAAAAGATAGACACCAAGGTTAAATAAGGTCAAGAAATACAAAAATGGCCACTATTACAACATTGAAAAAAATTATCTCGAGGTACAGCTAAACATACACAAAGATAATGGACGAAATTTCCTGTTTTTCAAACTAGTGATAAATTTTGGCTGATTTTTGCATAGAGCGGAATTTTGGACGATTTTTGCATAGAAAATAAACTAAAAAAATGACTTAAGAAGTTTTAGTTACAATTTGCATTATTATGCACGACATACACTTTTTCACGTAGATGTATGTAGTTTTGATAGACTACACGTAGAAGCGATCTTTCTCAACATTTTTTATACATGCTCGGAATATTGAGATTAAGCAAAATTTTTCAAGAGGAACTTCCTAAAATGATGCTATATTTACCGAAAATCCAAGATACATGTGAAATATTCAAATTTTATGTAAGAATATTTGAAAAAAAAACACCTAGGTATATAATAAAATATTGCTTTGTGCTTTACAAATGTTGGAATTTATATTACACAGTATTAATTTTATTAATAACACTACATATTTTCTACTTTGTGCTAGTAAAGTTTTTTCTGGTCGATACTCTATTTCAGATTGTCAAACTTAAATCTGTTCCAGGACCTTAAGAAATCTGACAGTTTATTGACTTTCTTCCGAAACGAGTAAAAAGTATATAAGATTTTTAATGAAGAATTCTAGTTTCTTTATTATTTTTAACCGTGTTAGTTCAATAAAAAAATATTTCATGGCCCAAACAATTGTTTCACATTCAAAATAATCCTGCAAATATATCCTTTGAATAGATACTTGAGGAGTCAAAATAGTTCAAAAATTTCGAGAACAATACAAGGCTCTGGCAGATAAATAACAGATACTTACTGTTAATGATAGAGCTCCGTATAGTACGGTATTCTGAAACAACAATAATCAATACATATAACACGTAAATTATATATATGAGGCTCATATGTAATTGATCTCATCCATATCACACCTGTAGCTAGTGCTGGATTATGCATCAGGCACATGAGGCACGTGCCCAGGGACCTGCGGCTTTAAAAGCCATCGAAAATAGGATTCTTTCGTAATATTTACTAGAGATATTGTTTTATTAGGCTTTAAAAATATTTTCATTTTGATTAGGAGCTCTAACAGACAAGCAATTTGTAAAGGAGCTAATAGGGCTCCGTATTTATCCCTCCAGTCTTAGAATCTCGAAAAAAAATACTCCCATACAAATATACGTAATTACGAAATTTTAAATATATATTTTATTTCATTCAGAGGCTACAGTAACATACAGACAGACTTGAATAGGGTACCCGTTTAAAATTTTTTGTTGTGAAATCTAGAAAATAAGTACTTCCTATTGAAAACATTTATCAGCCTTATTCATAGAGAAGTTAGGCCGAACTAAAGAAAGATGATCTTAGTACTAACGTTAGTACTTATTCATAGAGCGGACTTAACTTTAGTCCGAGACTAATGGTACTATTCTGTACGTCTCTATAAGCACTGTTAGCCCTATAACTTTTTCGCAGTAACTCCTTATAGTGCGCTGTCAATTTATTCAAATTTGATTTCACATAAAAATAATATGAATGCAAATGATCCATTGCCAATATTTATATATTTATTGATGGAAAAAGATGATCGAAGGTTTGTTTCATAAGTTGTATATAATAATGATAGTGTACATATATAACATAACCTACTTTTCAATTTTTATGAACAGAAATTACATGCTTATAGAAATTATTAAGGGATAGAGAAAATCCTTTCGAGGTACCTGACGATTTTTTTATTAATTGCTATCGTTTAAGTTAACCGTTGGTACACGATCTGATAAATAATCTACAAGTTCATAAATAAGAAATGAATAAATATATAGAATTTGAATCCGAAAACCATTTATTCATTATGAAATTCTGAAAAATTGTGTGAATTATAATGAATTATTAGGTTAACTTATTCATTTACAAACTCTGAATATTAATTTATACGAATATAACTATTTGATACAATATATAATAATATAATATCAATATTTCACTTATTTTGATTCATAACAATGATATGAACTTGATATTTATATTTTCAAAAGAGTTGCAATACCAAACAAATACTGAATTTTGCAGTAAATTCGAACTGTCATAATATATTTGAAATTAGTCACACTATAAAGTCAGTACTGTAGGAACACTGGTTATAGAATTCGGAAATCGCTGCACTATAAGACCCACAGTTATAGAGCACTATAGCTTACAGTGTCTATAGAATTACGGCGCTATAGGAGTAAAATACAGAATAGCACCATAAAACCGAACTAAGTCCGGACTATATATAGATTTGCTTCGGCCATAGTTTAGCTATAATTTTCTATTTGTTTCGTGTTTGTTGTGAGAAATGGATGATATTATGAATAATTATAAATGATGTTGAAGAACATCGTAGGAATCAAGAAAAGTTTATTTAAGACATGTAAATCCGTTTGGAAAATATAATAAAACATAGTTTAAAAATATCCACAGATAAGTTGTTCATTATATTAGATAGTTTTATATAAATATTTTTTTAAATTCGATGAATTATGATTTATTTATGTATTTAATTTTTCATTATAAATTTTTATAACAAATTTCTTTTAATTCTTTTTTCAAATATAAGTATCATGCTTTGTATTGATAACGCATCCAATTTGATAATTTTCAGCATGCAAAAAATATAATTGTGTATAAAATAATAACATATTCTTACTTCCATCAAATGGCCTATTAAATGTAACGAGAGAAATCAATTTCATTTAAAAAGATAAATTTACATACATTTTATTTACGACGTATATTAAAAGAATAGAAAAATAAACTTCATCACTTGGATAAAAATAAAAGATAGACTCTATTACAAAATAAAATTAATTATAATTAATAAGTACAAGAGAATTTTGACAGTTCATATACTAATGCGCATGTGCCGTATAGAAACCAACCAAGACCAAATGGATGTTGCGAACTAACTTCGAACTAGTAAATACTAGTCTAAATTTGAACTATGAATATATAACTCTAGATCCGTACTAAGTCAGAACTACTTAGATCGGTTCTAGTCGTCGACTATCATGCTCACTATGAATAAGGCTGTATATTGCTAAATAAAGGCATTGACTACAACATGAAAGAATAGAGAGAATATTTGGGAAATAACAAAATTTCATGCATTTTTACCCAACTGAATGCTGTTATGAGCACTTAGCAACCATTCAGCAAATACAATTTCACCTTACATCAATTAAAGCAGTAACAAAACACGAAGTATCACATAATTTGAGGAGCAACTGACTAATTACTGCCAACTACTTTCTAAACTTTACATTGTTTCTCTATTTGAAGTTGACAGTAACTAGCAGTTGCTTATCAGACATTTCGTATTTTTTCTGTAGTTACCACGAAAATATCGTTCAAGATGATGAAAAAAAATGTATTGTATTAACATTAAGAAGTGTCTCTTCGTGATTTTTGATTCCCCATTTAAATAACACAAGAATTTTTTTAAATTTCATTTGGGATCTCATTGTGACCTAACCAATTAGCGTTTTGTAGGAATCAATGCATTCTTGTAGGAAATTGAACGTTCTCCAAAAAAGGTCTGATATAATTTTTCGCTTATTCGACTCGTTTAAAAATTATCCAAGGTTAAAGTTCAACCTCAAATAGTATAGGTGACCCACATTTTTTTTAATTTTATCGCGAAATAATGTCTTAAAAACGTGGAGCATCATATTTTTCGTGAAGTTCTTCAAATGTTCATTGGTAAAACTTAAAAAGTACAAATTCTCGCAATAAGCCATTGTTTTTCAACTTTAATTATGGTATTCATTGCACTTTGATAAATTGTCTCCTTCAATGAAGTATGGTGATGGAAAAACACTGGCAAAACTGATGATGATTTTGATGTTTTATCAAAGAACACTTGATGAGCTTCACGAAAAATTTGATGCTCTACTGTTATAAGCCATTGTTTTGCTTTAAAATTTAAAAAAATTGTGGGTCATCATATACTATTTGAGGTTGAACTTTAATCTTAAATAATTTTTAAACGAGTCGACTTAGCGAAAGCAATGCAATTCTCAATAAAAAAAAATAAAAATATTTCTCGTGTTATTTAAATGGGAAATCAAACATTACGAAGAGGCACCTCTTAATATCAATATAAAGAGCACAAACCTTACCAGAATTTTTTTTATCATCTTGAACGATGAATGAATATATATACGGTGCAAATTAAATGTCTGTAACTCATGTAGCATACAGGATACAGTGCTCCAACAGGCCATCAGTTACGCAGGCATTGCAACTAAGGTAAAAAAAATTAATATTGGATCTTTTGAAAACCCAAAATTAAAAAACTTATTTTTTTGTAAGAATAATCAGTCACTACCTGTAGCATGTAGATGCATGGCTGCATAGTTTAAATAGTTAACGCACTACAATGCTCTGATGGACAGACATTATAGTTTAGATAATTGTAGCAAATGGGAAGGTTCAATGTTAGACTCTTCAAAGTCCCAGAATTCGAAAATCTATCACTGTACTACCTGTAGCATGTAGATGTCTGTAGCTTATATAATTATTGAGCTAAAATCCTATAGATGGACAAACAAACGTTAAGCCCAAAATTTTGTTACATGAGTATTCAACAATGAATATGGTTGTTGTTTCTAATTGGTACGTTGAATGTAAGTATTAAAGAGTATTTTCTTATTGGTGATAATCTTTTTTTTTTTTTTCAAAAACAAATTTTTGTGAAATTTCACTTATGATAATTCAGTTTCTAAAACATCTTTGTTGATTTTATTAAATGTATTGCATCTACCTGAATTTTAACAATAGTTTAGTGTTTTATTTTAGTGAGCAAGTTAGTTGTGGTACATTTCGTGAACAAACTGACGAATTCTATTAAATGTGTTATATTCATCAAAAAAAATTCCAATGGCCTCTGCACGTCGAGATTCTAGTCCATCTGATAGAGAACAATGCCTAATTATCAAAAATCACGTTAAATATACATCTGAAGAGCCTGTGGAGAGTGTTTGTGACAAAAATGTCGTAGAGAACGAAAATTTTGTAGCAGCTGAAGATATTGAAGCTACAAAATCATTTCTTTCATTCATAGTGATTTAAAAAAATGTGTGTGTTAAAAACTAACGGCGTCAGAAATAAAAATTTTTATGGAGTGCAAAAACTATCAACTAGAAAAAAGCTACATTGAAGTAAAGTAAAAATTACTCAAACTATGACGGAAATGATTTGTAGTTTAAATCAATAACAGTTGCATATGCACTCCATAATGGGTTCTGATTTTCATTTATTAGAAATTTGAATATTCACTAAGATGTTTCACATTCTGTCAAGCGTCCCATGAAAGCCAACAATTTTTTTTGTAATATTTCTACCTAGCCTAGACCATCCTCAGGTGTGAAAAGAAAATTGGTGAGTTTGAAATTGAACAGCATATGTTTAGAAAACATATTGACTTAGTCTTGAACCTCCATAGCGATCGGTCGTTGCAAATTTTCATGTATTATATTTCTTGACTTGAATAAACTGTTCAGTTTTTATTTAGATAAACTCAATGGCCCGTAGTCAGAAAGCAGTTTTAAACCCAGGTTTGAGTCCATCTTATACATAACCATGACGACGTATGAAAATCAGATTAGGTTATAACACTGTTTTGACATGTTGTCATGGTTATGCGTAAGCCAGACTTAGAATCGGGTTTAAAACCGCCTTCTAACTAATGGTCCATATGTCTTCATATTATTATTGGACATATGCTGTTCAATTTCAAACTCACAAATACTTTTCAGTCCTGGAGATGGTCCATATAATAAAAACTCTTGACTGAATTCCCATAATTTAATGCATCAATGATTATCGCATAGATCTTTATGAATAACTGGATAAGGCATTCAGATTCCACCATTAAAAGTGAGGAAAATGGCCACCAGTTTGGCGTTTTTTTTTTCCAATTATTATTATTCACACAGTAATTTATTGGAAATCACAACTGAACTTTCTATTCCAAGCATATCACAAACAACGTTTGACATATTAATTTATCTGATGGTTTTGCACTCGGATGGACACTTCTCTCACAACAACTATCGCTTCAATTAGCTTCACATAATTAGTTCTATGCCCTATTCTGTTATTTATACAGATCAGTGATGATTATAATCAATAGAAGTACCTAACTAAAATATGAGTTTCATTAAAGTAGCCCAGTATTTAAAGAGCTATTATGCACTAACAAGTAGACAGTTTAACAAATATTGAAGCTAAAGTGATAAGAGTCAATATTAAACCCCCCAGAAGCCCGCCCGGAATATCAAAATTTATTACAATATATAAATGATCATAAACATGAATATAACTTATATTTTATGTACCTATGTAACTCATATAGTTTAGGAACAGTCAGCTATCGCATGAATTATATATAGAGTAATTTGATTCAATATTGGACCTTTAGCACCCAAAAATTTTGAAGAATAAACGCAGTATGATTATACTCAATCAATTTCATGTAAGTAGCTCAAGAAGCTTACGAACTACAACGCTATATTGTTTTGAAATATTGGATTGATTTTTGAATTTCATATCCCTTTTTTTTTGTTTTGATTGATTCTTTCAAAAATTTCTACCTGAAATGTGACTTCCAAGCTATATAGTGTTAAAAATATAGAGCAGACAGATAGACAAACAAAAGCATATTAGGTTTTCTAAGTAATAATCTCATAGATTATAAAATTCATTGCATATTTAAAAATAGTTATAATTAATATTCATCACTTGAAGTTGAGCAGTGCATGAGCTACTGTTTTAGGAGACAACAGAAGATATTGTATTGGACTCTCCGAGCGCGGGACACAATAGGGTAGAATTAATCGTATCGGGTTATTAATATTAAGTCTGTAATATCCTATCTATTGTTAATATGCATTTGTAGTACCCATTACATTTGAACCATGAGTTTCATCTAAATTTTACATAAATTGAATTTCCAAACTTTCAATGCCTATCATAATAACTAATTCCTGAATTTGATGACAAAAAGTTGTTTGAACAACCTAACTGTTCGAAAAACGTGGAAATATTTTACCTGTGTATCTGACAAGTTATTAACATTTATAAAGAAAATTGTTCCTGAGAAAATTGCAGAACAACGTCGATCGTTGAAGGTGCATCCAAGTTTAAAGTTCAAATTAAGAGCAAAGACTAACCCAAGGGTCGGATTCTGCTAAAGTAATTGCTTTCTTAAATGTTCAACTCAGTCATTTGCAAGATATTATTTATTTTTAGCAAAATTAATAACAACTTCCCAGCAAATTGTTTGTAATTGAGAAAGTATATTATTAAATTTTATACTCTTTATAAGAAACTTTTTTATTATATTTTAATACAAACTGGAGGCCCTTTTCATGAAACTTCACTCTTTAAGAAGCACATATATATATATATATATATATATATATATATAAAGAAAAAAAATGCCAAGACAATGTTGTATAGAAATGCAATTATTAAAGATCCTCACATTTACATCTAAGAGTTATTACATTTCGGTCACAATTGACATTTTGCAGAAATGCTTCTAAGTCATTAAAGTTTGAGTGCCATAAATTCTCTCCATAATTGAACCATTTTACGTTTCTTTCCATCTAATTTTATTGCAAGGTACTAAGCTATTCTTGCTGGAGTGAATTTCAAAAAGCTCCAATATTAGTGTTGAACCACATAATATAACTTTGTTTTCTTTTTGTTGTTACTGTTAACTTGCTTTCTTATTTGTGTTAACTTGCTGGTAAAGTAGAAGTCAACTTGTTAATTTGCTTTCTTATTACTTTTAACTGTTTTAACTTATTACTGTTAACTTACTGGTACAGTAGAAGTCTAGTAGTAGTAGAAATCTAGATATTATAGAACGGAATGGGCCCGATTAATAAGATTACCAACCACATACAGCATGGAGTTAGGACCTGTTGATCGAAGGGCATTAAAAATATTTTTCGTTTTTAAAACCCAATATGTTTTTTGGAAAAAGTATTAGTGAAAGAATTAATGCATTCCTAATATTTTTTGTTTTTCAATCCTAATATTGATTTTGGGTTGATAGATTCCCAATATTAATAATCAGCCTTAAACTCTTTTCCTGACTGCTGAGTAATAATATTTTATTTTGGTTTCCTAAATTCTACATATGTTTGTCATATAATTATATAAAAAAAACGTATATGAAATAAAGTTCTATTAAAACATGAACTGTTTTTATATACTGTCGGAAATATACAAAAAACATTAGAGTATGGTCATGAAAATTCAAAATTTACGACCTTCTTAGAGACAACCTGCTGATAAAGGTTACCATAACCGTTCTACAATATCTAGACCTCTACTATAATATCTGGAAATATGTAAACTGTGGACTAAACTGGCCTAATCTTCAAAAAGATATGTAAACTGTCAAATAAAAAGTACAACGCAAACATTGAAATGGCCTGGTTCAATTCATCTTCAAATTCTTGGTTGTATAAGCCCACCGCTCAGTACATCAACAATACACGTAGCCACAGACGGAATCATAAATAGCAAATAAAATTGGTCCTAATGTACAGAGGCTTAACTATATAATTGGTTTTCTACAAATGTATCTGGGTAGTATTTCTTAGCTCTGATTATCGGTACTTCAATCTTCGAATTACAAATCACCTACCACAAAAAAAAAAGAAAAAAAACAATATCTCTTGGATACTCATAGCAACCTATTTTTAAGTAATGTTTGAGATAAAAATTGAATAATGGTCATTGTAGTCCATTTGTTTATTGGGTTCAATGCCATTACTAATGCCATGACCTCTGCCACTACGTCTATCATTACCACTGCCACTACTACTAATTTTTTGCGCCAACCTCGATTCTGGAGTTATTTTTTCGGTAATTTATTTTTAACAACCACAAAAATATGTTGAGAATATATAAAGGAAGATTGAAATTACTTGTCCATATTTTTTTTGTTTATTAAATGGCGGAGTGTTAAGAAAAGAGTGTTAAATATTTAAAGAGCTAATAGTATGAACCAAAATAAACAACAAAGGTCTTAATAAAGTGTCATTATTCTATAATTGCTATGCTTGCAAGGCATTTTTTAAAATATAAATTTACATCCTGGATATTTAGTATATAATATCAACTGCTTTTTATTGAATAAATGTAAGTAATTTTATACCTAGGTACCTGTAAGCTAGGACATTTTTTTTTGCTTTTTTTTTTCATCTGTAATTTTATATATTGTTGTGTTAATCGTGAGATTTATGAAGTTGAACCAAATTATATTTGAATACGTGCGTGAATTATGGAAAATGTAGGATGGTACCTGCAATAAATTTGTAAACTATGGATAAGGAGGTACCAAAGGGTCTGAAATATCAATGCAAACTGTGATACGATGCAATGCAATGTTCCAGAGAAATAAAAAGAGTACTTTAACTTCATTAAACCTTTAAAAAAAAAAACGGAAACAATTGTTCTTTTTTTATTCTACTATGGTTAGCGAAGCTACATGCGACAAATTGTACGCAGTTTACATATATACTTCCTTCTATTTTTTGGGTATTCAAAGATTAGGTTTTTTTTGGTCCACGTTAATTCGTTTCATAAATCGCAGATTAAAGTATGTGTTTCAATTTCAGATTAGCAATGAATTCTTCCTCTCCTTCTTTTGAGGAGTATGACCCCGGTTTAACTCCTTCTGAAACAACTCTGTTAAGCCTATATGGCATCGTGCTGGTCGTAGGACTCCTCGCGAACGCTACTCTGGCGATAAGCGTCTGTGGACAACCCGGATCGCGATCTCATAACCGGACCGCAGCTAGTGGACGCGTCCGCAGCAGGAGTCCACTCTTGCTAGGACTCTGTGCAGCTGATTTGTTGGTGTGTTGCCTCAGCGCGCCTCTTACCGTGTGCTTCGCAGTCTTAGCGGCAAGACCGTGGCCTTTTGAGGTCACATGGTGTAAAATTGCTTTCTTCTTACAGGTAAGGGTATGGATTCGTATTTCAAAGAATATTGCGAGACACAAGGTCTTAGTTTATTTTTTAAGACTCCTGAAGTAGTTACTTTTAAAACAAGCAGAGACATTAACTTATTTATTGCATGAATATTTGATTCATACATCTGTGATCGATATTTTGTCGAAAATATATTCTTGTAACTCTTATATGTCTTGAAAAGATGGAATGGATGAGAAAAAGGCTGGCTGAAATATCGGTAGTATTATTTTTGGATAAAATATTCCGGAGATATTGTCTTTATGGGAATATAATAATCCTGTGGGAGCTATCATTGGCAAAAATAAATTTAATTGTCCATAAAAGCACTGGCTTTATTGCGTTCATTTTAGTGAACTAATAAAATTTATATTCTGCGTCACTCCTCATTGAGTTTTCGAAGCTATGTTGTCTACACTCTACCGAAGTTTGCACTATCAGGCGAATGCAATAATTACCGCCTACGATTCTAATCGGCTTTAGTATTTGAAGCATAATGATTTATATCAAAAATTTAAAAAATATATCTATATTATTTTGTCAGTTCTGTCTCATGAAGAACTGATTAACGGTGACACTAAAGTACTGAGCTATCCACATTATATTCGTGATAATCGAGCAAAAAATGCACAAAACTCGACATAATTATGCGCATGCGTGACTGTAGCTCTCGCCTTGCACTTTGCTGTTAATGCGTCTTAAGTCACATAGGAAATATAAACTTTTGAAAAAAAAAACTGTTTTCATAAGAATTTTTATATTTGTGTTCGTTCATTTTCCCACTAATGTTTTGGAATTGAAGAATATTCTATTATTAAATTTCAAACCAATGTCAGCATTGTACAACGGAGAAGTCAAAACAATTCCCTTACTACTTACTCTTGAATAAAGAATGAAAAACAAATATGCATTCTACAGTAGAGTTTTGTAATATATGGAGCCTGTAAGTTGTTTATATCAGATTTGTACTGGCTCCAAATTTGAATAAAACAGCTATATATCCAAGTATATGAATTCCAACAATACTTTTACTCCAGATATTGAAATCTTATTCTAAACATGTGTCTGTCGCAAAGAAATTGTGGAAATTTCAATCTTCCTCCCTTGAATCAAGAGCACCTCAAAGACCAAGTTCTCTTTGTGACTCCTTCCGTTTATCAATTATTGCATCAAAGTTACATATTTCTTTTCAACTATATTATCATATGCACAATATACTTGACACTGAAAATTGCCATATTGGATTTTGATGAAGAAAACATTTTAAGCAAACAGTGACTGATTTACACGATCATAATATTATTGTCAAAATTATTTATTCATATTATTATTGATATGTATATGAGTGAAAATATCAGCTTTAGCAATAAATTGACAAAGACATAACAAAATATTCATTAATAATTTTGACGTAATGAGAGCTTGGACTGATTTAGAACAATGTAGGCACGTTGACAGTCAATTCGTAAAAAAAAGTATAACAATATAAACATTAGAATTAAACATGGGATTAAGAAGGAAATATCGACTGACGAATGCTACGTGAACATCCCCCTACCGTTCAGAGTATACAATTTAAAAAGAAAAAACAACAACAACAGTTGTTGCTCAACAATGGATGATGAAGAATGTAGGACTAACGGTTATTAATAATCAATGACGTATTAACAGTAGACCCAGCACGCGGCATTTGTTTTGATGCAGGAGTAAACAGTGGGGTGAAGAGGGTGAACATCGTTGTATCGCAGGTTGCGTTTTTCATTTGAAAAAATATCGATTGTGAGATGTGGGAAAAATCTAGTTTTTTTTAAATTTTGAATCAATTAATATATTATTACTTCTATTTTAACAAATATATACATACAGTACAGAATATAGGCGCGCACTTCTCAAACATGAATAAAAGTAGGCAAACCGCATAACAAGCATGTTTACTCCCTTCGCTTCTCAGAACCCCTCACCATGTAAGTGCTAACATCACAACAAACTGTGGACTGCCATAGGACGCGCTGGGTCTACTTTAATAATACGTCATTGTTAATAATAATTAACTCAGGCACTTCATGTACCATCTTCTGAAGCCCTTGGATTCTTGCAGAAAATGCCGACTAGAAGATTGAGTAGTATCCATAATATTGTCCGCCAACACAACTTAAGTTGATAGTTGTAATTGTTATTATTTGCATATTCTAAAAGTGATTATTCAGTAATTGAAATCGAACGCACTTCAGCAGGATTTCTAATAAAGCGCTCTAATCAGAAGTCATAAAAAAATACATCTGATATCTCAAAAAAGGTCTCAGACTGAGAATTTTGCCTTGTCTTAGTCCACCTACGGAAGCTCCTCATTTCTTGCGCTAAAATTTTGATTCGATGTAAATTAAATTTAATATTCTAAGTTTCCTCAAATTCTTGCTGATAGTTCCTCAGAGACTACTGATTTTCGGAAAACAGCTGCTGGATACGTGCTTTTATTATCGATAATAAAAGGAGCAAATAAATTCGCAAACTTAGAAGAAAAGCGGGAAAAGAATGGTGTGACGGCCCCCAAACAATTTTGTGCTACGAGTATAATAACCTTGTTAGAAACGTGAAAAAAATGAAGTCGGTATGCTGATTAAGTCTGATTTCCGGTTTTTACCAAAACTGTGCTAAAAAATCCTTTTTCTGAGATCATTTCAAGATATAATATTTTTTTGTTCATTTCCGATCAGTTTTTTGATCGGGATCTAATTATTCGATGTCATTAAACTCTAAATCTAAACTAGTCGTAGAATTTTTTTCATATCTTGTACAGCTTCTAGTATCCCAACAACTCAATGATTTTTTGAAGAGTTCTTGTGCACCTACAAAAATGGGTCAGATAGCATAAGTAGCCCTGTTATCAGTGCCGCCTGATGCGGGAAGGCTCTGGAGCCTCCCTGTCAAATTAAAAAATATAATGACAAAAACAAATATCCCGGTAATCTAGCTTTAAGAAATATTTTAAGGAAAATAATAGAAGATGAACGGTTATACTACTTTAATTGCGTTGCAATCAATTTATTTCAACTTGCGAACTTTATGACAAGGATACGCTGAAATGGGCTCTACATGTTCCGCCCAATATCGATACAGCAGTCTTAATGGCAACCAGTGGGCCAGAGGCAGTGGGAGAACTTGTGATCTGCCTAATTCGTGGGCTCAACTTAGTCCACCCTAGCAAATAATGAATGATATTTTGGGCGATTTTTATTAATTTTATTACTTTTATTGGACATTAGACTGGAATTTCGATCCTGCGCCCTCCTAGGTACATAAATCACGAGCCGCCACTGCCTGCTATTAAGCTTTATTTTGCCCCTAGGCGCATGCAAATATCTTACAGCTACATAAGTAAAAATCTATGATTACACAAGTGATGATAAAATTGGACACGTAGATGTCATTTTTAAATAAAAAATAAAATAAATATCAATCACAATTTTTACCCGGGATGTGGCAGACACATATAGTGCACGCGGTAGATAATTGATATTTTTATAGCCGTACGGTGCGGTTACCAGCCGTCAAGCTTCGGGTACTCATGGTTTTTGTGGAGAGTACGCCACAGAGTATATTATAATTCAGTGAAGATCCTACTGACATTTTTTGTCCGTCGGTGGGATTCGACCCCGCGACCTTCGGATTACAAAGGCAGCATATCACCACTGAGCTATGAAAAATATATTATATTTCATACGTCTAATGTACAAATGTTATAATATAAGTATGTACGAACTTTGTACAAATATGTTGAATTAACAATTTAATTTTTTTCGTCATTGTCTTCGTAGGCTTCCCGCCCATTGGAAGCGGAAAGCTACGGAAGGTTGCGAAATCGAGCTCGTCCAAATTCGCACGAATGATCTAAATGCGTGGTTTAAAGGAGAGTTGCGTTCACTAGGCCCGTATCATTCGTCAGTGTTTTTGCGTACTGCTGCGACGCGCGAACCGATTCCATTTTGGTTGGGATTCTACTTGTAAATCAACGCGAATCACACAGTGCGAAACAAAAAAAGAATAGAGTGATTTTACAATCACATTTACCGTAATGTAACAACTAGCTATTCTTCTGGAGGAATCGTATTTATAAAATTACTGAATTTTTCAAGCTTAGAATTTTTTTCTCAAGTATGTAACAAAATGTGTCTTTTGTCTGTGTGATATACGATGAAGTATCAAAGAGTAATAATTCCAATGCTATAAACTCTTCATCAGTATCAACACAAATTTTTCCTGAGTGCCAGCACCATATTATCTGTATTAATACCGAGCAAATACTACAGTAATGGACGGTAAGCATTCGCACGATTTTAAACGAATGGCGGGAAGCCTTATTGTTATTAGTAATCTACTTATCGGTACCGATCCAATTTTGGATATTGCCGTGTTGTTGCAATCTATTATTGCTACTACCTCTTTTAAATTAATGTATCCAACTTTATCAATCACCTCGATAATCATAGATTTTTACTTAGTAGTAAGAAAGTAGATTTAGTCCTCGCATCAACAAATGAAGATATTTGGATGCGCTTGAGAACAAAATGAAGCTCAATAACTGGGCTACTTATGCTATCTATTCGCATTAAGTTTTTGGAATCCTAACACTCGTACAAGATCTGAAAAAAATCTCCAGACTAGTTCTGAGTCTAATGATATCAAATACAGTATCAACTCTTCTAACGAACTTCTCTATAGCGAAAAACTCTCTATAACATGAATATTGCTCGAAATTGGTTGGTTTACAGTCTCTGCTTAGACAGCTGTGTACTTTTTTTGTATAAGGCATCAATATACATTTCTTATCGGCTTCCATTCTCTAAGAATAACAATTGTGTTTCTATGTTTCGTTGTTTGCTATTACCTTTGATTATCTATTACTGTTTTGATGGATTGGAATGCATTGTCATAAGCCTAGGCTGAAACTCAACAAACACTTGACGCAGCCAAATTATCATGCGAGTTTTTAGTACTTTACGAAGATCCCACCTCATCTAAATATAAGGTCATAATTTATGAAAAAATACAAATCAAGTATTGGATTAGCAAAATGTGTCAGGTCAAAATAATGGCCTATGCAGAATAATTGTAATTTTTGAAATCAATGTCATGTATACCTGGTTATAAGAATACAAAAAGTGTATTTGTGCTCTTACACTGTCTTTTTTCAAATCTCCATGTAACGAAAACTCTTTATAACGAAAGAAAACAATCAGTGCCCTGAACTTCGTTATGTAGAGTTTATACTTAATTAGATCCAGATAAAAAACTGACTAAAATGAACAAAAAAATTATATCTTGAAATGATCTCAGAAAAGCACATTTTTAACACAGTTTTGGCACAAACCGGAAATCAGAGTTAATTAGCATGCAAACCTCGTAGGGGACTGTCACACCATTTTTATCCCGATACTCTACTAATTTATAAAATTTCACTTCGTACTAGATCAAATAAGTATCAGAAAATCAAAATTGTAAAAACAGTCTTAAAGAGGAAGTCTATATTTTGAACGTTCCTAGTATTTTATAAAACTTCTGATAGTGGTTCAATCTAGCACTTAACTTATATTGAAAATACTGAATATTTGGATCCCACGGTAGGCATTAATGTATATGCTCTCCGATAAATCCTCTTTGTCTTAAATAGAATATATTGCTATTCATTCCGATTTCATGTTTATTTCGTGCTATTTGTGTCTGCTTTCGGTTTCAGGCTCTTCCAGTCGCCGTCTCAACTCTGTCTCTGATGCTAGTGAGTGTAGACCGCTTCCTAACAGTGAAATATCCTCGCCCTGTGGTAAAGCTCCACAGTCGTTCATTCACTCATTGCTACACCATCGCCGCGATCGGTGCTTGGGTACTAGGCTTTTTGGCCACTTGCCCAATCTTGGCTGTCCGTTGGGTTCCTCCTCGTTCGGGGGGACTATGCATAGAAACATGGGGCTCTTCAGAATGGAGAGGCTGTTATGTCCTCGGCCGTTTGATGGTAGTGCATGTGGTTCCAAGCATCATGGTGCTGGTATGTCACCTAAAGGTTAAGAAGAAGCTAACCGCACTGAGCCTAACAGCCAGAGCAGCTCATGGGGAACTACCACTACCGGTACCGTTGTTGAGGAGACCTGCTCATGTCATCATTGTTGCTGGGCTGACGAATACTGCTGACGGGAAGGTAAGTGGTTGTAACTTTTGTTGTTGCATGAAAAATATATAAAGACATGACCCAGTATGCAATTATGAGCTATTACATCAAAAGTTATATGAAGTCGTTTAAATTTTAATAGCATGATGATTTAGGGCAACAGCGTTTTCACATTGTGAATGCTGGGACTGTGGAATCGAAACCCATGTAACGCAAACAATTTTCTGGAGTAGCACTTGCTATTCCGGCAAATATACTCATTTGTATATGGTTATGTCTCTCCTGAAATACTACTATATCTTTCAAACAGTTTTCATACATCATCTTGGAATGCTTTTGCTTATATAGTCATGAATGTTCTTCGGGAGTACATAATAGAATAATATATTGAACATGCTAATTCTATAGTTGAAACTATACAAGTATTGAAAAATATGAGTGATATAAGGAGCAAATAAAGAATATACTCTGTATACAGGGTGTAAGAAAGATATGTTCATTAATTTAAACTAGTAATAAAACTCTAACAATACTTTTTAATAACTTATTCTTGCAAATCTTCTGAATATCCAGTTAAAATTCATAAGATTCTGTCAAAAATATCATTTCTCGCCTATGGTTGAATTTAAATATTGGACTTTTGTTAAAAGAATGACAGCTGCCAATTGAAATAAGTAATTAGTAAATAGATAGTTGTTCGATACAAATTCTGTATATTTATTTATTCTTTGAAGTTTCGATCCTTTCACCAAGGGTCATCATCAGTAAACAATGACACAAAAATGAACAAGGCAAGTATCTAGATAATTCAAAGAAATACACATCAAGACTAAGTGTGAAGACGTGAGTTCCACATTTAGTACCGAATGAACAATAATCCCCAGGTACTTATCCAAGGTTTAAGGGAAAACCACGTAAAAGAACCTCAAACAGAGGAATTAATTATATGTATCTTGACAATTATCAGTGTGAAAAAATTATGAGAAAATGAAATTAATTAATACTACACACAAGGACGATGTACCGTTATATTAATTGATTCTATTATCAATGCCGGATTATTATTGTTTATTCTGTATTAAATATGGAGCCCACGTTTTAATATCTAGTTTTTTTCAATAATTAAATAAATAAATATCAATCACTTCTCTTACCCGACACGGGTGTGTCGGACAATTATAGTACACTTGGTACATTGACTGATATTTCCTCAGCAATAAATTGCGCCTACCAGGTGTCAAGCTGCGGGTATTCTTACTTTTTGTGGAGATTACGCCATAGAGTACATTTTAATTCAGGGAAATTTTACTGAATTGTGTATTTTTTATTTATTTAGATATTTGCGATTTTTATTCTTCTATAAGTGTTTTCTGATGATTACGTCAAAAATACAGAATTCAATTACAAAAACCATTTATTTAATGGATTCTGAAAAAATGTTTTTTTATTATTGAAGTAATTTGTAATTTTGAACGGTAGTCATGTCAATAAATAATTTAAAAGCGACTGAATATTTGTATTTTGGCAACACATTGAGATTCAAGCTTACCATCTCTAATATTATACTGGTTTATTTTTGCATGCTTGCAGTGAGGTTAGGTTTGCTGAACAACCCTTCTGTGATCAGCCATATCAGCTATTAGTGATATTTATACCTCGGTGTCATGTAAATAAATTTTTATTAATTTTCTTAGGGACTATATGCATTTATTCAAATTGCTCTCTTTCGATGAGAATGTGTTAACGAAGGTCATTGCACTCTCACAGCTGTGCAGTCAAAATCTGTGCTGCCACCTGTAAACGCTAAATAAACTAATAATGTTATTCTAGCCCAAACATTTGGAGAAAATAACCATCGATTTATTTCAAGGAAACGGTGGAATATTAAATGAAATTTATTTTTAAAATAATTAATTTAGTGAATTTGATTAAAAATGCTGCTACAATTCTGACAGCTTCTGGCAAGAGAAAACACATAGCCTACAAATGTAATCAAAGTGTGTTTGGTAAGAGTATTAATTGTTTTCTGAAATATTAGATACAACATTACGTAAGATTTATTTGTCCAGCGAATCAATCCAGCTTGATCGGATTATCACAAAACTACGTGAAGTACGAGGTGAAGTATCAATTTTTTTGTTATATATTGTGACTACTATCATTTCAAATAATTTATCATAGAATTCTTCGCGTTAGAGTTCTACACGACAGCAAACTCCGGAAGTACATATTATTGAAACATCCGAGATGAAAAGTCTGTAATATATATGAGAAAAAATCGTATGAATGTATTGGACACATTTACATCCAATTAGAAATTCATTCATTTGATAATCATCTCAAACTCTTGATTTTTTTAGATTTTTATTCTGTTGTCTCGCGTTTTAGAAAAGCAATAAATCCTAAATACCTTGTAACAGTGGCTGAGTAAGTTTGAGCCTACAGTCTAGGGACGACAAATTTGGGAACCAAATTTTTTTTTCGTACACGATTGAGCTTTGATTAGCTCAGAAATATACCAAAAAAATATTTCTTGTATAATTTCAACCAAAAATTTGAATTATAAAAATAATCCTGGAACTGATAATTGTAGATGAAGGACGGATAGAAGTACGCAGCCTATACTTGGGAAATGTGTAAATTCGCCACTGCCTTACAATATTCTCATCATTATCTGGCCCATAAACATGTCTTTTCTAAGGTGAGGGCTTCAAAAATTTGGGAAATGGAGGAAAGAGGTTTCATTAAGAATCAATTAATTCAAATAAGTATATATGAAAACGTCTCAATAAAATTCCATAACTAAATGAAAAGTCTAATTTTCAATAAACTTTTGAACATTTAGATAAATTTAAGCTAAATATATTAGAATTTCGGAGGGGAGTAGGGGCTTCAACCCCTCAAGCCTCTTCCCTGGCTACGTCCCTGATCATTATGTATGAGTAGACAAGATTTTAACATGAAATATGTTAACCACAATGGTATTATAGTGAAAACTGGGCTGAGTTAAGTAGTGTAACATTTTCCTAAACATCAGCATACCTATGTCTGCACAATGAATGTGAACTCGCTAATCGTGAAGGCAGACATTTGCATAAGTTTTCATAACTTCTGTGATAGTTATAAATTTTTTTTTGTCAATTCATTCAAAAATGTGAGCAACTCACTTTTGTCAAAATCAATAGTTTCATTGTTATAGATAGCTACTAGATTAAATAATTATGAAAACACCCAAACGACTCGTTAGATTATGAGGGGGGAGGAGTTGAGAGGGAGAATGTAACCAGAAATCAAATTTCGAAAAAAAATTATTGAGAAATATTGTTACTCTCAACGAGTTCTACTACTGGTTAAACTTGATGTACTTATTTCTGTTACATCCTGTGTATAGGGGAACAATGATTAAGATAAAAAAATTAATTCGTGAAAGAAATTCTCAGTGTTCTGTGCAGGATAGTTAGTAAATCTACTATTAATTTTAATCTGCTCAGAGTGTCATCTAAGCATCCAAGCCCTATTTCGTTTTGAACAGAAATGTTAAAACTAATTGGCAAACATATCGACGATTCGAAGCCACAGATTCAATTAAAGTGTTCACTAAATGAATACTGATAGAATCCAGAAGCAGAATCAACTAATTTATATGAAGCAAACATTTTATCAATGCCAGTGATGCTTTATTTAGTTCTTTTTGTAAGATTCACGATATTTCGTTTGTATCTTTACCTTCATTGTAGTGCAGATTCTTTTTTTGACTCTCTCCATGGACAACTTTTACAATACAGGAATTGAATTCCCTAGGAACTGACAAATGCTTATGACAGTATAATATCCTAATGATATACTGGAATAACGCATTCTAAATCGTAAAAACAAAACAAAATATCCATAATAATAAATACAAAGGTATTCATAAATCAATCAGTATTAAATTGGTACATCGGATACCACTCTATTTTCAAAATATGTGCACTTCATTCAATAATACTTGAATGAAATTTACGGTGCATCCGTTTTTAATGCTTTAAACTGTTTATAGATTCATTGTGTTTCTATTATCGGTTAATTCAAATGTCAAGCTGCCATGGAGAAATGGATCAGTTGAATTTAATAATTTGCAGTTCACCCTAATCGACGTCAAATACGTAATGAATATGTAACACTATATAAGCTCAAATCCATTACATCTAATTGAAAATTTGACGGGATGATTATAAAGAAATTGATGACTTAAACATATATTGATGCTTAAAAATGCCAGTTATTCTGATCCATATAACAGAATAGAAAATTGCATTTTATTTAAAATTGTGGAAAAATTAAATAAGCTGTTCTCATGTTTAAGATTAATAAATTAGTCTACAATGTGAACAATTACTGATACCTATCATAAAATATGCTGATAATCACTTAAATATTATAACAACGCGACAGATTCCACATCTTACAAATTATAGGAAATTGATTTAATATGTCTAAGCCCTAAATTCACTTACAAAGTCCCTCAGTCAAGCTTAAATTTGTTAAGAAAATATCTAAAGTATCTAATAAAACTTGAAAGCTTAAATACGGAAAATATTTTCTTTGACGATTACTGTCCTCTTTTAAGGGCGTTTGAAAATTATCGACGTTTCAGGAATAATTACCAATCACATAAAATGAAGTAAAAAATATGAATGTATTTTGTCAGGATGTAAAACACCCATAAATCATGTCAGCAGCTCTCAATCAATCCTCATGAATTTTGATTGATTACGAAAACTTGAGAATTTTATATAAATATATATTTTATTGGATGATAGAAAGAAAAATATGGGTCAATATATGTCGTAAAGTGAAAAAGGTCTTCTCCATTTCTTACCTTTTATGAAAGCGGTAGTATCCCTATGGTATACCTTCTCTTCATCAATTTCTCTTTCATCAATATCTGTAAAAAGTATTATTTTTGTTAATACATATCAACTTATTTCAAAGAAATATTGGAATAAATTCAAAAAATATATTGTTTAGCTTTATAAATTGCAATTGATCAACTATAGGTGCAAAATATATTTTCTCGTTTTGCTTTTGAGCATAATCTATATATCAAATATTTCGTTATACAACAACAACATTTTCTTACTGGAATTTCAGGAAGACAAGCATCTCTTTCCGATTGTTTGAATAGAGGTATCTGAAAAACTTATTGCCAATTTGCTACATGAGTAGTTTTCAACAATTTTTTTTTTTGCATTGTAATATAGTGCAATCACAAACAAAAAATGAGTAAGTTTAACTGGCGCTTAGGCTATTCACTTGTAAAATGATCTACAAAACAAAAGAGGCTACTGTAATTCAAGCATTAATATAATAAAATACGTTACAGATAACGTGGCTGTCAAAATTTTTATTAAGTTTAACAACAAAAATAAGGTGCATAATTTCATTTTCGTGTCTTGCACACAGAATTATTTATAAAAATTTCGAGAGCTGGTGTGTAACACATCCTGAATTCAGGACGCGATTTCAAATGCCCTGTCAAGTTCCGAGAAATGTCGCATTTGTTTCACCGCAAATTTTGTATGTAAACATATTCAAACTGGTTTTTACCGTTTCGAACTCGTTATGAAGTACCACATGTAAAGGCAGAAAATCGCAATATTTGTTTTTTGTGACTAATGATGAATTAACAAATTCTGTTATTTGTATCACCAATTAAATGAAATATTGTATTTCCTTAAGGATTTTCTACAAAATTGCTACAATATATTTGTCAGGCGAGTTTAGAATTCTCTTCCTGAAACGTTAAATGTGTTGTTCCTATTATTTTTCGAATATTTCATTTCAAGTGAACAACTGAATTGTATTAGTTGTATTTGCTCGTCAAGACTGCATTGTATTACCCTAGTTTTATTTGAAAGAATATTAGTATGTTACATAATCATGGTTCGCAAATATTTTGCTAGATTCTATTTTTATTTTCCTCTGTAACCGTCACTGTTATTCACGGTAACTGCACCTCGAAAAAATATATGTCAACAAGTACGATGAAAAAAAAATAAAGCTGTCTCATCGAGTATATAAGCAAAAAGCAGGATGATATATTTAACATTAAACGAAAATGATGTATCAGTATTTCCAATTTAAATTCCTGTTAGCAAGTAGCTGGATTGAATGTTGTTCTAATTGTTGCATGTTTTTAAAAAATTCATGTAGGTAATGACATATCAGCCTGACGGAGAAGACTTCTCTGATCCCGGTCGCATGGTAGACAAAATTAGAAGTTGCAACTATAATAGCGGTAGCAGCAACAAACGCAAACCTTCCATGGGACCACCAAATCGGAAACGAAAACGACCAGGTTCTTACGCTCGTCGGGCCACCAAAACCGAGTACGAAATTCGCGAGGAGAACCGCCGTCTTCGACCTCATCAGAACTCTCCACTTCCAAATACTCCTGCCCAACCTAGCAGCACCCTACGCTCTCGACGTCGATTAGCTAATGCTCTAGTTTCTGCGGCTGCTGTGTTCGTTGGATGCTGGCTACCCCATGTGATTTGTACTCTCTGTGCAGAATTGTGTAGTTTACCTAGCGCGCAATTGAAGCAACTAGCTCAGTACAGCTTGTTGCTAGGGCATGCACATTCAGCTATCAACCCTGTGGTTTATTGGGCATTGAATCATCAATCTCTGAACAGCTCATGCGATTGTTTTGCCAGGCTGAGACTACCCCACGCGTACAGAAACGCAAGCTCCACTAACGAAGCTGCTTTAGGACCTTTTAATCCTAAATTCACAAGACCTGCGCATGTCAATGTCGTTCGGCGACAGTCTTCATGTTATTTGTATTAATGGGTAAATGCTCTGGGATGATGAGAGTTGAATATTCCAAATGAGAAGTTCATGCATTATTATTGGTGAAAATGATCCATACTATTCATCTCTGATTATGATTACGCTTTACAAATTTGCATCAAAGACAAACGCTTTTAGTTTGAGCTGAAATAATCCAAACGGATTCACGGAATATTACAAAATAATCTAAATGTTAACGGTTGAATACAGATCAAATTAGTTGAACATTTTTATTTAGCTTCCCAAATCACTGAATTTCAATTATAACAATGATTAGAATATAAGTATAGAAATCAGGGAATTCAGTCAATTGATTTATTTTTCCCTTTCCTAGCTTTAGCTACATTTAGCCATCTTCAAGATTAAAAAGAATTGTATAAATTGTATATTATACATCAATTTCAAAGAACTTCTGATTTATAAAAAGCAAATTTTTTTCACTCTTCGCAATTCATGTTTAATGTACAATTTACACAATTCTTTTTACTCTTGAAGATGGCTAAGGTGTAGCTGAAACTGTCGAGGCAGGAAGAGAAAAAATAAATAAATTGACTGAATTCCCTGAAGCCTATACTTACATTCATTATTCCAGTCAGCTTTAACAATATTATCCAATGTTTAGAATGTTTGGAAATGACAAAATTGGAAATATTCATAATTACAGAAGTTCCAGTATGATGTTTAATTTTTCTTCCTCGGAGTACATTGTATTATGTCAGACCTCAAAACTAGTGAAATTTATCGCTAATATTTCTGTGTTTCATTTCATATTTTGTAATACGACTCTACAATAAATAGTTTGATATTATATTAATTAATAAATAGCTGAGTTCATGTTACAGAAAATGAGCTTTCTCACGAAAGCATTTGTAGTGAGTTCATCGTTTATTTGTTCGTGTTAAAATTGCCTGAACAAGTCTTTGAGATGATTTACGAAATGAGGAGGAAACAAATGTAGTTAGTTTACACAAAGGATATAAACAACGCAACTGTTTGCGAAATAAAGTTGTAAGCATCTTACTGTGGCAGATTATCTAGTACGAAGTGTGCATGACTAATCATCTTGAACCAATTCTCATCATCTCAAACGCTGCAGATAGTATCCACAATATCTGGAATCCTAATTGTGGATTTTCGTGTTTCAAAGATCACGTTCAGCTTTGATGAGCCCAAAGCTCTAAGCCAAACTTGTAAATGTGGATGCTTGTCCTGCATGCTATATTACATGTTTTCAGCACACCGACGTTTTCATGTATCGTAACATTCTCTGCTGTTATAACTGTCTGTGATCATTTCTTCGGAGTGCCTATACCACGGTACGCATGCAGTGCGAATTGCCTCAGGGCGCTGTCTCTTCTCGTTGTTAAATAAGACTCTTCGATACCGAACCTTTTAAATTCTAATCTCCTAGATCTAGTATTTTAGAGGATATTATTTCAACCATCAAATAACCCCGTCATTGATGCAATCATTATTTCTCACATCCACTTTAAAACATTGTCAGATAATTGTTAAATCATGGATTTGGTGCGGAAATACTATATTATGCTATAAGGACCGAACGACCGACATTATTGTCCAGGATTAAGTTGGATGCACTCGGTGCAGACAAAAGTGTAGCCACGTGCAGCTAACTTCATTTGTGACAATAATGACGATCGTTCAGTGTCCGTGTTGCATACGATACTTTCTGTAACAAGTGCACGGAACTACTCCATTATTGAGCTTTTTAAATAAATTTAGAGGTATTAAAACTATCTTATCAATTTTACAAACAATTTTTTGCAATTAAGAAAACATTACAGTAACTAACTAGGGTTGTCATGATTTAAATCATTATTTAAATCAAGTGATAAAAATCACGATTTAAATCAATCAAAATTTCTTATCCAAATACCTATCAGATTCACAAAATTAAATTAAAGCAATATAATTATCTTCAAGTTATAAGCTAATTCAACCTTCTATATAGGTAAGTTAGTTTGGCCGCTGTTTCTGTTTCTGGTTTTTCAGTTTTAAATAGACTAGTTTAAATAGACTAGACCAAACATGGAGAATGATTTGTACATAAGTGCTTAAATATTACAAACCAATTATTGAAATTGGGTTATAATAATGAAAAGTATAATGAAATAACAATAAAATTTTGTTTGTGTAGAAAATTGTGATTTAAATTTAAAAAAATCCGATTTAAGTCAAAAAAATTTTTTGATGTTTTTCTAGCCCTAAAACTGACTTACCTGACTTATTTCATTGATTGATATTTTTCACATTTTCTGTGCTAATACGTTTACAGCAAATGCAAACACTAACGAACACAACTCATAATACATTTTTTTTCCAAATGTCAATTTGACATACCAAACAATGAAATTAAAAGATACCAACGGCATCCATGATCAACAATTATCAGTTTTTGCCCTCCGCATAGCGGGTTGATATTCATTAATTCTTTGTCAACAGGGAATTAATGATTATTGTTTCCATGGTTTGGAATTTAGAACTCTCGAAGCAGAATTCAGTTCAATAATAGAGTACTTTCGGTGCACTTGTTACAAAAATACATTTTTATTTATTCAAGTACTTATAACTCAGTGGGAATATACTGGCTTTGTAATTCGAAGGTCTTGGGATCGATCCCAGCTTCTGACAAAAAGTTAGCAGGATTTTCACTGAATATAATACACTCTGTGGCGTACTCTCCACGAAAACTAAGAGTATCCGTAGCTTGACGACTGTTGACCGCAATCCACGATCTAAGAAATATGAATTAATCTACCAATGTGTCTACCACACCCATATCGGGTGAAACACATTGATATTGATCTATTTTATTTTGTGTGTCTCCATGATTGGACTGTTCAAATGATGTAACAGATTTTTGCAAATAAATACCTTCAGTCATTCCCTGTATTCTGTATATGTAACGGTTATTCTACAGATAAAAAAATTGATCACATGACAATAATTGTTACTATTTGGAATAACTTGAATTAGATTTCATTTTAGTGGATTTTTTATTACAATAACGACAGATACAGAATATATTCAGTTTTGTCCATTGCATATCTAAAACTATGTACGAAGAATGTTTAGATATGAACGATGGATATATTTAAAAAGAAATATGAGTAAATTCTGTATAGTGCTCCTGAGTAATCGTGGTAAATATTTAACTATCAAAAGACGAACTAAATTTTTAACGAATGTAAATTTTATAAAAGTAATTGATATAGAAAATTATATAAGAAATTATGTATACATATATTATAATCTGATTGAAAATTAAATATGAAAAGTCTACTCCGAATCTTCTCTATGTTCGTTATCGAATGTTCTTACTATATACCTGCTCATTTCGTCCACATTTATGTATCGCATGTGTTTGTTAACCGTTGCGTATACGTAAACTTTTCTCGAGCAGAATGAGAATTGTTGTAAAGTAGAACTCCAATTATCCGAATTCCGAATACCAGAAATCCTAACTGCCTAAAAGAACCATGGTGAACTTATTCCTTTGAAGTTTCTACGTAACAAGTGATACAAATTTTAACAGTAACATTAAGATAGTCTCATTTTCTTTGAGTTTATAGAGGTCTCAATGCTGTTATAATTTTCGTCATATCCTGTTTCATCTCTATTTATTGATTGATTTAATATCTAAAGATAACCAGTTTCAGCATCATGTTACAATTCAACCTTCTTACTGTCATGTGCTATTATCTTACATTATTATAAAGTGATTATACGCATCCTTTACATTTAAGTATCATATTCGACTATTATTTAGTCCGACAATTATCAAGAGTCAAAAATATTATCTATCTTGAAAGAATAGCTTCTTACAATTCATTAGCAATATGAAAAAATATATCAGTAGGCATAGGCTTGATGTACAAGGATCTATTATTATCTCCAAATTCAAATATCTCTTTGTAGCGAATATAAATTACTTGAATTTTGTACAGCCAGAAATGTGACCAAAATAAAATGGATCTTTATGGTGACAGCCTTAAAAATTCAATATTGAAATAGGCCTAAAAGACGCCTAGTGTTTAGTTGTATTACGTCAAATATGTCATTAATCCAAGCCTAAGGATCTTATTTTTATAGTAACGGTGGTATTATAACTGTAAATTCAAATAGATACGGTCTGTATTCGCCTTCTCCCCAATCAAATTGCTTAGTACATAGATAATGAGAGTTCTACTGATGTAATAACTTCAAATTGACACCAAATTTGAGGTTATATTTTCTCTATGTACTTTCTACAAACAAAAAAGTTACCATCTATTTTCGATAAGCGTATACCAGTAATATGAATTTAATAAATGTAATGTTTCTATGAATTATACATTCGGTGGTAGAAAACGAATAAATTTTACACTTGAGTAGCAAATAGGATTAGATTCGGAGGAATGTATAATTTGTGGACTTAAATGTCAAATTAAATGTTATATGAATTATGTCCCTTGAGAAGCAGCACCGTTTGCAGATCTCGTACAGAAAGTAAATACGAATGTGAATAGATGTATTTCGTATTTGGGAGTACAAGATCGTTCAATAAAGCTCCCCGAATCCTGTCAGTGGTCTAATATTATGTTACCATAAGAATAAAGATATATGTATTATGTATCTGATTGTTAAAATATACCATAAATGCAGAACAGCTTTATTATTTAACAACACCCTCCCAAATAATTTTTATAGACAGCCAATATTCTAACAGGACTTAAAGTACTTAACAATTCATAGTAGAAGCTCTTTAATTCGGCATTCTACGATTCAACACATTCTGTAATCCGGCGCCAATTGAAACGCCTGCGTTCGGGTTCTTTAGGGTGGATTCAAGTCTCCCATTAAACTAGCAAACTCGGCTCGTGGCTTCTCAGTTTTTTATTTACATGAAGAATCCATATTCATTTTTTTATTTTTTCTCCAAACTCCGCAGTTGCTAGAATGACGAAATACATATACTATGTATGTATGTAGAATACATGTTTAATAGTCTGCATTTTTATCAAGAATATATTATATTGCTAAGTTTGAACGTTATTGAATTTAACTCTCCATCCCCGAGGGTTTCGGGTATAATTAACTTAGTATTTGACGCTGTATCCGAATCTGAAATAAAAAATAGTGGCTCGCATTCAAGATTTGAAAGTGATTCCCTTCCTACTCCCCGGAGGTGAAGGAAATCGTTGAACTTTTACTTGAGACATTTTTTTATTCGGTGCATATTTCTCAATATATTCCAGAAAAACATAGACTCGTTTCTACGAAAAATTGAAATGGGACACCTATATATACTTTGAGCTTTCTGCACTCCTTCTCCATATGGACTTCAAGTATATCAAATCTCACATTCCTTCGTGAGCAAGGTTCAAATGTTTTCTCTTCACGTAAAATTACTGTCATGTGCTATTATCTTACATTATTATAAAGTGATTATACGCATCCTTTACATTTAAGTATCATATTCGACTATTATTTAGTTCGACAATTATCAAGAGTCAAAAATATTATCTATCTTGAAAGAATAGCTTCTTACAATTCATTAGCAATATGAAAAAAATATATCAGTAGGCTTAGGCTTGATGTACAAGGATCTATTATTATCTCCAAATTCAAATATCTCTTTGTAGCGAATATAAATTACTTGAATTTTGTACAGCCAGAAATGTGACCAAAATAAAATGGATCTTTATGGTGACAGCCTTAAAAATTCAATATTGAAATAGGCCTAAAAGACGCCTAGTGTTTAGTTGTATTACGTCAAATATGTCATTAATCCAAGCCTAAGGATCTTATTTTTATAGTAACGGTGGTATTATAACTGTAAATTCAAATAGATACGGTCTGTATTCGCCTTCTCCCCAATCAAATTGCTTAGTACGTAGATAATGAGAGTTCTACTGATGTAATAACTTCAAATTGACACCAAATTTGAGGTTATATTTTCTCTATGTACTTTCTACAAACAAAAAAGTTACCATCTATTTTCGATAAGCGTATACCAGTAATATGAATTTAATAAATGTAATGTTTCTATGAATTATACATTCGGAGGTAGAAAACGAATAAATTTTACACTTGAGTAGCAAATAGGATTAGATTCGGAGGAATGTATAATTTGTGGACTTAAATGTCAAATTAAATGTTATATGAATTATGTCCCTTGAGAAGCAGCACCGTTTGCAGATCTCGTACAGAAAGTAAATACGAATGTGAATAGATGTATTTCTGTATTTGGGAGTACAAGATCGTTCAATAAAGCTCCCCGAATCCTGTCAGTGGTCTAATATTATGTTACCATAAGAATAAAGATATATGTATTATGTATCTGATTGTTAAAATATACCATAAATGCAGAACAGCTTTATTATTTAACAACACCCTCCCAAATAATTTTTATAGACAGCCAATATTCTAACAGGACTTAAAGTACTTAACAATTCATAGTAGAAGCTCTTTAATTCGGCATTCTACGATTCAACACATTCTGTAATCCGGCGCCAATTGAAACGCCTGCGTTCGGGTTCTTTAGGGTGGATTCAAGTCTCCCATTAAACTAGCAAACTCGGCTCGTGGCTTCTCAGTTTTTTATTTACATGAAGAATCCATATTCATTTTTTTATTTTTTCTCCAAACTCCGCAGTTGCTAGAATGACGAAATACATATACTATGTATGTATGTAGAATACATGTTTAATAGTCTGCATTTTTATCAAGAATATATTATATTGCTAAGTTTGAACGTTATTGAATTTAACTCTCCATCCCCGAGGGTTTCGGGTATAATTAACTTAGTATTTGACGCTGTATCCGAATCTGAAATAAAAAATAGTGGCTCGCATTCAAGATTTGAAAGTGATTCCCTTCCTACTCCCCGGAGGTGAAGGAAATCGTTGAACTTTTACTTGAGACATTTTTTTATTCGGTGCATATTTCTCAATATATTCCAGAAAAACATAGACTCGTTTCTACGAAAAATTGAAATGGGACACCTATATATACTTTGAGCTTTCTGCACTCCTTCTCCATATGGACTTCAAGTATATCAAATCTCACATTCCTTCGTGAGCAAGGTTCAAATGTTTTCTCTTCACGTAAAATTACTGTCATGTGCTATTATCTTACATTATTATAAAGTGATTATACGCATCCTTTACATTTAAGTATCATATTCGACTATTATTTAGTTCGACAATTATCAAGAGTCAAAAATATTATCTATCTTGAAAGAATAGCTTCTTACAATTCATTAGCAATATGAAAAAAATATATCAGTAGGCTTAGGCTTGATGTACAAGGATCTATTATTATCTCCAAATTCAAATATCTCTTTGTAGCGAATATAAATTACTTGAATTTTGTACAGCCAGAAATGTGACCAAAATAAAATGGATCTTTATGGTGACAGCCTTAAAAATTCAATATTGAAATAGGCCTAAAAGACGCCTAGTGTTTAGTTGTATTACGTCAAATATGTCATTAATCCAAGCCTAAGGATCTTATTTTTATAGTAACGGTGGTATTATAACTGTAAATTCAAATAGATACGGTCTGTATTCGCCTTCTCCCCAATCAAATTGCTTAGTACGTAGATAATGAGAGTTCTACTGATGTAATAACTTCAAATTGACACCAAATTTGAGGTTATATTTTCTCTATGTACTTTCTACAAACAAAAAAGTTACCATCTATTTTCGATAAGCGTATACCAGTAATATGAATTTAATAAATGTAATGTTTCTATGAATTATACATTCGGAGGTAGAAAACGAATAAATTTTACACTTGAGTAGCAAATAGGATTAGATTCGGAGGAATGTATAATTTGTGGACTTAAATGTCAAATTAAATGTTATATGAATTATGTCCCTTGAGAAGCAGCACCGTTTGCAGATCTCGTACAGAAAGTAAATACGAATGTGAATAGATGTATTTCTGTATTTGGGAGTACAAGATCGTTCAATAAAGCTCCCCGAATCCTGTCAGTGGTCTAATATTATGTTACCATAAGAATAAAGATATATGTATTATGTATCTGATTGTTAAAATATACCATAAATGCAGAACAGCTTTATTATTTAACAACACCCTCCCAAATAATTTTTATAGACAGCCAATATTCTAACAGGACTTAAAGTACTTAACAATTCATAGTAGAAGCTCTTTAATTCGGCATTCTACGATTCAACACATTCTGTAATCCGGCGCCAATTGAAACGCCTGCGTTCGGGTTCTTTAGGGTGGATTCAAGTCTCCCATTAAACTAGCAAACTCGGCTCGTGGCTTCTCAGTTTTTTATTTACATGAAGAATCCATATTCATTTTTTTATTTTTTCTCCAAACTCCGCAGTTGCTAGAATGACGAAATACATATACTATGTATGTATGTAGAATACATGTTTAATAGTCTGCATTTTTATCAAGAATATATTATATTGCTAAGTTTGAACGTTATTGAATTTAACTCTCCATCCCCGAGGGTTTCGGGTATAATTAACTTAGTATTTGACGCTGTATCCGAATCTGAAATAAAAAATAGTGGCTCGCATTCAAGATTTGAAAGTGATTCCCTTCCTACTCCCCGGAGGTGAAGGAAATCGTTGAACTTTTACTTGAGACATTTTTTTATTCGGTGCATATTTCTCAATATATTCCAGAAAAACATAGACTCGTTTCTACGAAAAATTGAAATGGGACACCTATATATACTTTGAGCTTTCTGCACTCCTTGTCCATATGGACTTCAAGTAAATCAAATCTCACATTCCTTCGTGAGCAAGGTTCAAATGTTTTCTCTTCACGTAAAATTGAAATGGAACATCTTGTATATAATTTGAGATTTCTGCACTCCTTTTCCATATTAACTACAAGTCTGTCAAATCAGATTCCTTCGTGCACGCGATACAAAGTTTCTTCTTCCTCCAACCCTCGAGGGTTGAACTTTCAATTTAGATACTTTTTCATTCGGTGCATATTTCTCGATATATTCCAAAAATAATATACTTTTTGGCGATTAGTTTAAGCTATCTGCAGTTCTCTATACCAACCAATGCCAAATCTAACATTCCTTTGTGCGCGCAGTACAAAGCTTCAATTAAGTTAAGTTTGAAAGTTATTGAATATAACCCTCCATCCTCGGAGGTTTCAGGTAAAATTAACTTGGTATTAAACGCTCTATCCGAATCTAAAATGAAAGATAGTGGTTCCCATTCCAGATTTTAGAGTGATTGCTCTTTCCCCCGCCCCTCGGAAGGAGAAAAAATCGTTAAACTTCCATTCCAGACATTCTTTCATTCGGTGCATATTTCTCGATATATTCCAGTGAAAAATAATATCATGTTCAGCGATAAATTGAAATGGGACACCTGTATATACTTTTAGCTTTCTGCACTCCTTCGTCATATAAATTTCAAGTATTCCAGAGATCTCACATTTCTTTGTGCATGCAATATGCTTAAAAAGGGTACAAAGTTTTCTCTTCAAGTATTAATATATAACTAAAATAGGACTTCCTGCTTATAATTTTCGCTTTCTGCATACCTTCTCTATATAAAGCATTATTATTGGAAATTGGTTGGTTTAAAGGATCGGAATAAATCATAGTCATTGTAGACACAGTTTATTTGGACGTTCCGGTTATCACAGCAACCACCTTCAGCGAATGGATAATATTTTTTTTGACAAATAGATTTGGTTTGAAAACTATGCATTTCGCTATTTTTGAAATGTCTTCCTTAGGAATCTTTGTATCAAAAAAAATATCATCCATTCGCTGAAGATGGTTGCTGTGATAACCGAAACGTCCAAATAAACTATGTCTACAATGACTATGATTTATTCCGATCCTTTAAACCAACCAATTTCCAATAATAATGCTATAAGGATAGGATCCAACTTCAAAATTTATTCTCTATATAAACTTTAAATATGCCAAATCTCACATGTCTTCGTACATGCAATATGCTTAAAAAGGGGATGGAAAGTTTTCTCTTCACGTATATTAATATATATAAATGAATTATCTTGTATTGCTGTTGAAATTATTGAATCTCAATAATACGACAAAATCGGTAATTGCCATAGATGCCGAATTAAAGAGCTCATACTAAATATGTAATCCATTTTTTGAAAGTAGTTTCCTGCTGATTCGATTGTCTTAAGCTTGACATGCTTTTTGAGTTAATGAATCCCAGTATATGGTTGTAAATCTGCAGATACAAATTTCAATAACTTTTGTTCTTTTTCTATTCTACGTTGGGGAACTCCTCCACCTAATTCTGCTTTTTCCTATGGTAAGCATCTTCAAGAATAAAGTCGTCTTTAGGATTATCGATAGCTTTACTGGTCTTTGTGAGATGCATACAGCAAAAATTAGGACACATCAAACAAAGGAAAAGGGTTGGATCGAACATAGACTCATAGTCTATCGAAAATATGAATCCAAGTACTTATCTCAATAATTATTAAAAATTTCAGGATTATTTGTGTTGGATACTCTCTGATATATTTTATTATTACAATTTTAAATATTTTTAATATAAGAGCTTGATTAATGACTAAAACAGTTTGAGCTTCAATTATCTACCATTATATTCTTCTGTCAAAGCAAAATATCGTTTACATATCTCGCGATAAAAAACATCCAGCAAAATTGAACTTTTGATGTACCACGTTTATCACTTTTTAATTTCCACTTTCAAAAATGCTTTGAATTAAAAGTTGAACTCTATCACAAACGATTATTTTTGACAGATCAGAATTCACAAAGCGAACAGATGTCTCTTATTTTCACAAATATCTAGAAGGATCAACTTTTTTATTAAAGTAATCCCATTAATCTAAAACTCAAATGAAAATCATCCATACCAGTTTTGAAGGATAGCGGGAAATAAGGAAAAGTATTATTTGATTTTTTTGATATTTGATGTTTATTTTATAATAACAATAAAAGGTGAAAATGAAAAATAATTTCAAGAGAAATTCTTTATGTCCCATAAAATGATCTATAAAACCGTAGTGAATTCCAAGTAGAAGAACAGTTTTATGTTTCCATATAAACATTTAGCTGTAAATATACATGCATACAATTTAAAATTTAAATGCGAATGTGAAAAGTAGATAAGAAATCTGGTGCTCTTGTGATAACGTGATCAAATTCCATATAGGATAGTTTTCCGTCTCCATCTACATCAGCTTCTTCTACGACTTTCTCCACGATTTGGGTCATTTCTTCGGGAGTTAATTCCTGCTGGGTAAGTAAGCGAAGAGTTTGGTCCAAATCTGAAGGACCGATGTGTTGATCCCCATCGAAATCTTACAAAAACATCCATTATTATCGCAACCTCAAGTAAATTTGCAAACGCACAACCTCATGAGAGACTCATCTCCAAAGTGGCTTTCTGAACTGTGCAAAGCATATTATTCAAAGCGTGTAGTGTTTCTGTTTTTCTATGCATTTGTGCTTCAAAGATATAAGATGTATATATCCTATTAGAGTTTTGCGGATTAAATATTATTCTGCAAGTACTGCTTTCTATGAAATTTGTAATGCTCCTTAAATTCGTACGTTGAAGTACTATTTTCCAACTAGTTAACGTGATTAAATTTATAATATGTTCCAATTTGACTTCCCAGAGTAAGACTTGGAATTATTCACTCTATTTAATATCCAGAATTGAACTGATTTTAATGTTATTAACGTATTGAATAACAATAACAGAATAGCCTTGCAGGAAATACTTTGTGTCTATATGAGATAATTTTTGATACATTTTGAACCATTATTTCAATCTCGAGGAAAATATCAATTCAAAATATATAATATCCGTATTTGTAGCATATTATATCCAATGTTTGTACTCTCATGATTTGCTCACTTTTATGATGGACACATTAAAAAGAACTACTGACAATCTTTTATGTGTATTTTATGAAATGACAGGATGAAGATCACGACCACGAAGTCTGATTCACGATGTACCAACCGGATTTAACGAAATTTTCACGACTCTTAAAACACGTTTCAGTTCAATTTGAGTCTAAAATGCTTTTAGCTAGTAACTTGTATATGCACAATTCTTATTATAAAAATTACTCCAGCATATCATATTCAGTGACTTCTAAGACCAACATTAAATTCTTTCTCATATTTCAGTCCATGATACTTGCAATAGTCGTAACAACTCGCTTTACCGACGTAATTAATTTTTACTGGACCCTTCAAAGTTACCTATTAAATTTCTAAATATATTTAATGGTATTTTTCATTGTAAAATCCCACATTACAACGGTATCAAGGAAAACTCATAGCCGATTAATTTAAACTAGAATACAACTTTCATTTGCTAGCTCTAAAACCAAGACAAGGAACAAAGTTAAACAAACAGCAGTATTAAAACAGCAGCAAAATGGAGAGCGGAAAATTAAAAACCAATAAAAATTCAAACACGTGCAAAAGCGTATACCAAAAGGCATCAGCTTACATCATAAATAGCATAATAAACGAAACAAAAGCCTGTCAAAATAAGAGCAGCGGAAACAAACAACGAACCGTAAATCTTAAAAGCGTAAAAAACTTTTATGTCTCTAGGTGCCTGCTCGCTGAAAACGGACAGCAGATCTAGAAAATCTTCAAACGATAAATTGCCATCACCGTCTCGGGAAAATACTTCGCAAATTCGATGACGGAACGGATTTTCCTGCAAATATCGTCAATACTGCAATTTTACTTGCTCTTATATTCGATGTAGTTTTATGCAAAGTGAATGATTACAGGCAGTTACGACACAAAATCGTAATAAAAGTTGTATTTTGAATAAAAGAAACTTGGAAAACAAACATAAAATATTATATTTTTCTAGTAAATTGCTTGAAAATTCAAAATTAGGGTTAATAAGATCTATTTGGAAGCATACTCAACATCTAGAAACACGGTCCCGTCATTTATGATTTTGACTTTGATATTCCATTTCATCTTTAAAAATAGTGAAGTGTAAGGAGCATTTAATCATCGCCAGATGACAGCGCATGCCTGAAAGAGCCGTACGAGCGATGCACGAACTGTAGGTCATCATCGGCACACGATAAATTGGTATAGTTTGGACAGGCTTCATCTACCTAATCATCGTTAAAGGTTTATTCCAGTCACAAAAAGCCCAAAATCTCAATCTTAAAAGATTAGCCCCCAGATAAGAAATAGAGTCTAATAGTTCAGTGTGAACCATATTCATATTTATTTTACCCCCAATGTTCCATTGGTAGATCAAAAGTTCTTCGAAGCTTATTATCAGGGTTGTATTTGAAATTTTAATGCCTTGAACTTTTATAATAAGAATTCTTGGAGAAATTACTCATTCTCTTGTAGCCAATTTTGTTTTTTAGATAAGTCATGGTATGACACACATGATGTTGCTAAGAACGGATGGGTTGATGATGAAGGTAAATGTTCGCTGAATGCACTTGTTTACCGCCTTATAACTGCATTCAACATGTGATAAAAATAGAAAATAAATTTGTATCACTTTGCAAAGACGTGCAACCACTAATTATAACTTTCAGTGATTCGGATGTATCCGATATTAATCCTGAGGATGAGGAGATGAACGAGGACAAGTAAATGTCCGAATAAATGTACTTTTTTAAAAGTGACATGTGGTTGATAGGCTTCTTGGGGAAATCGCTGCTATAAACAAAGGTTAACGGTCCGCAATCAGTATCTCTTGGGTGGTTATGGAAACCTGATCATGCAACATTTTATTAAAAACATAGTCTTCATATTGAAAACATGAAATATATCGAATTCTAATTCAAATTTGTTACGGCCCTGGTGCACCCTAGGCTTGTGGTTGTGGCTATTGTATGACTGCAATAAACCGCTAACGATTATTAGGTAGCTGAAGTCAGTCCAAACTATACATACAATTTTTATGGTCTGTGAAAATGATCAAAATTTTCTCATTACAATTTTAAATTTAAAAGTGATCAAAAAAATTATTTGATTGAATTTAAGGCGAACTAAGAATCTATTCAATTAAATCATGAAATGGTAGGTACAAGATTTTAAGTATTTTGATAAAGTTTAGTTGCATTGAGGAAATTAGCAATATTTGTTGATGTGTAACATAGGCGTTTCAAAATAATATCAAGATAAAAAAAGAATTAGAATATCACATGATTATCAAAGATCGACATCAAAATAAGATCTCCAACATCTAAGAATTTGATCCTTTTTTTTTTATTCTGATTTACATACGATTAAAATATCCCGGAATTAAAATAAGGGCTATTTTCAGCAGTTGTATTTTAGTATTACAGATAACAATCTCAAATTTTGGGTTCAAACCTCGAATAATCATCTAACTTTCCTAATTATACCAAATAACTTTTATGGAAATTCTTGGCAATAATATCTTTGTACATAAAGTTTTATCTTGAACCACTGAAAACTTTCTTTCAGCAAGTTTTTTTTTTTTGAAGATTTTTATTCCTCATACACTGGACTCAAATCAATGTTTTCCATGATAATATAAAACTAAACCCAAGTTTAAATTCAAATCCAAGTGATAAATAGTAATGGGCAACCCACAAGAATAATTCAGACACTTTGGTACTTTCGGATAAGTTTCAAGATTGAGTACTATGAAGAGGACAACGCTTTCCCAATAGCGATAAAACGAACAAACTCATTTTTTACTCTTAATCCAGAATGGAATGTGATAAGAATTCCTTTTCCTTCAATCTCCGTCTTCAAAAGAGAATGTAACTAAAACCATTCCCGGAAAACTAACAAAACAAAATATCAATTTTTGAACTATTTATCTTCAATTTCTTACAGAAAACCGATATCGCAGACAAAGGATAGCAATGGTGATCTTTTGGTTGATATTATATTACATGAACTATAAATGAAATATAATTATCAGAAAATATAATATTTCCAAATCACTTATTATCAGTGATGGTATGATCTAGAAATAAATATCTGTATACCAATAAGTAACAAATTTTCCTCATTAAAATATAGAATCGTGCGAATAAACTTGTAAAAACACATTCGCGATTGTTCTAAGTCCACACTACTCTGGATGCAACATAAACAGACATATAAGCGCATTTAATTCCTCAATCCAGGTCAATTGCTAATTACCAATCGGTAAAAAGAGTACAGCAGTAGAGTATGGTGTGGAATAAATATTATAGTGGAAATCAATTTTGTTACTTCAATGTTTAGTACTCAATTTAGTATCATAGTGTTATTTTAATACATATACTTGATTAATTTTTTTCGAGCTTAATGAACGTTACAGTATCATTGTGATGCTTAGTAATTTCTTCCAATAAATGAGGCTACTCTTTGTCTTATATTGACCTAAATATTGTCTTTCTCGCAAGATTCTCTTATAACAAATTTTTGCTACAAGTTTTCGGTGGTTCAATACATGTTGACTTCTACAGCAATACCTCTTCATATTTGTATTCGTAGAAGATAAACAAAAAAGAACAATGGTGCTAATCAGCTAAAGAGTATACAATCACATTTATCTACATTACAAGCTACTTTTATCCTGATTTTTATTGTTTATCATTATCATTTTGTTTTTATACATTCTAGTTCTAGAACCGAAAGCATAAATATCGCTGTATTGTAACACCAGGTATCAAACCCGTAGCTAGAATTTTTTTCGAAGGAGGAAAATTTTAGGGAACTGAGAGGAGGTTTTTATTATAATTTTCATACCAGGTCGATATCTTTTTGAAGCGTTACTCAGATAATTTGAAATTAATACAACTGCGTCAATTTTTTTACAAGAAAATCAATTAATCCAAATAAATATGAATATGTATCTACAAAATGTCTGATTTCAAATAAATTTTTCAACATTTAGATTAATTTATATAAATTGAAGCTAAATTCATAAGTTCAGCCCCTTGAGTCCTCCTCCTGACCAACTGCACCAAAGGATTAATTCCCAGTAAACGCAGAACATGAATCGTTAGGGCTTTCATCTAAATTCTAATTTAAAAAGCAATTTTCACTACCCTTTTTTTAAATAGGGTATCTATCATCATATTATGTTCTCCTCATATCGATAAGTTATTTACTCTATTTAGTATAATTATAGATAAGTTGTAAATGTGAACTCCGATGTTTTATTTTAATTTTGTTTTTTGTTGAGCTATATTCTTTATTATGTTCCATGAATGAAGTACCCCATGTTTTGTCTTCACATTGTCGTACTAAAATGTTTTTGACTATGATAAAATGTAAATAAAATCTAAGTATTATTGAAATTTGATACAGCCTTCTCTAGAACCCGTCATATTAGCCACAGAAGTGCTACGGCCTTCGTTTGGCGCAAATGTCCATATTTTTGGGTAGGATCAAATTTATGACCAAATTATGAACTTTTCACAGGCGCAGATGACATACGACTAGAATTTCCATCTTTTCTGTTATTTAAAACTATTTATCTAGATTACTACATCATTATCTATTACCTTTCTGAATATGATATAATCTATTTATTTTTGTTTTACTCTCTATTCAAGAATCTAGAAAAACAATGATACAAAAATTAACAAGACAAGCATCTAGATAATTGGAAACATACCGAAGACTAGATGTGAAACCGTGGACTCCACATTTAGTGCAGAAAGAACAAAATTTCCAGGGTACAGATGATTAAAATCATCTGATTTAAATCATGATTAAAATCAAGATTTTAATCAAGTGATTTTAATCAAATATAAAATAATTTCTTTTAAAGTACAACACCACAGTGGAAAATGAAGTAAACTACTTATCATAAAAAAATTAGGAGCAGGAAAATAAAAAACACTGGACACATTTATCATTTCAATGTCAATTTGAAATTAAATTACTATTAGAGGCAGTTATGCAACGAAATGGTTCAAATAATTACTAAAAGTATTGAAAATACTATCTAAATAGTACTTTAAGAGCCAAAACCGAGTCAAAACTAGAGAAAACACAAAAATATCAAAAAAATCTAAAAAATCATGATTTCTTTTAATAAAAATCGCGATTTTTTATTTTTTTTTTTAAATCATGATTTTTTTTACATCCTGAAAATTTCTCTAGCATTCACCCAAGATCTGAGGGAAAACACGTGAAACAACCTCAAACAGAGAAATCAATAATATAAGTCTTGACAATTATCATTGTGATAGAAGAATTAATTAATATAACACACAAGACGATGTCCCGTTTTTGCGGACGCACACGAGGTCCAAACATGTCATAAATTTTTTTTTACCAAAAGAACTAAGTTTCTATGATGTACATGAACGTAACAATAATAAGAATGCCGTAGGAATTTTGTTCTCTCTGCACTAAATGTGGAACCCACGTTTCCACATCTAGTCTTCTGTATATTTTTAATTTATCACTTGTCTTGTTTACTTTTGTATTATTGTTTTTCTGATTAAGACTCTTGGATGAAAAGCCAAAATGCTAAAAAAAATATATACAGAATTTAAATTTAAAAAAGCTTTTCAATCATATTTAATTCTGAAAAAAATATATAGATCAATGATATATTTTATCTTATTAAACAAATTTGGAATTATAGTTGGTAAAACATTCCTTAAAGCTTTGTATGCCACTTGCACACATTTCTTCTTAAATTTTTTATTCGCTTTAGTATATTTGTGAAATACAAAATGGCAACTGTAACTGATTAAGGAAGCTCTGAAGCCACAACCAGATTCGCGGTTGCTGTAGTAATGCAGTCAAAGAGATGAATACTAACGAGAAACAATGAATGAAATAAAACATTGATGTTTGAAGGAAAAATAAACCTAACTTCAGCAACGTTGAATTTTGCATACCTACCCTGAGCTCGGGTAACTTTTCAATTGCAGCCCTTGGAACTCGTATTGTACTTGCATCGGTTTCCGTCATTCTTTTTGGAACTATATCAGGACTAACTTCTCTGAATTTCTTGTGCACTCTATACATAACAATTAACAAATGTATTCATTCAGAGAAACTCACAAGTTGGTAAATATACTTTAAACTTCACTGTTGAAGTTTTACTTAGTTACATAAACAATGAAATATGAAAACTGTTACAGCTCGAGATAATAACTTAATTTTCAAGAGTGCAAAAGTACGGAGTATTAATCAATGTTTGAATAGAGTCACATAAAATCAAAATCATTCACTGTTCAAGCAGATATTCACCTTTCACAATAAAAATAAGCTATTATGGTTTTTGATATTCTAATTTATTGCTTGCAAATTCGTATTGCCCAAAATATGCTCAAAATCCGAATTATAATCACTTCTGTCAAAACTTGATACTGGCGAGCTTGTTGAAGACGAAATACAAACCGCCGTACGAGGTGTGCAGTAACTATTAATTGTATTATTAGCGTAGCACATATATGAATTATTAAATCGAAACTGATATAATAATCAAATGAAACAAGCAGAAAATTATCTGGAAACTCGTATTAAGGACTCCAAAATATATTTTTACATGTTTACATGCTTATTTGGGCATATGAAAAAGCAAAAAAAAAGAACATCCTAATTATAAAGTGCAACTGAATTATTTTAATTTATCAAAAATAATACCTTAATATTTCTTTTCTCGTGAAAAATGTGCAATCCTATAACAGACCTGAATTTTCAATAATTCTCCAAAATTGCTATCAATTGGTACCTGATAATTCTCAAGCTGTTGTTCAGTAAACGTAATCAGTTTGTTGCCCATTTTAGGACTGTTTTCCGACGACTATGCACGTAAACAGCCCGTAAAAGAATGGTAAAACAAAACCTGGACACTGTCCAGTGCCCAACCTTTGTTGCCGTGGTTACCATGGCAAAGGAGTGGTATAAACGTATGGTAACATTATTGTACTAGATGAATATTGATTTTCTGTTTAGAAACTCATCACAAAATAATATCGGTGAAATGATAGAAATGATACAATTCTTTCTAATTATTACGTTCGTGTCAAAACAAAACAATTAATGGAAGTGAAAATCAACATGATTTTTGTATTTTTGACCAATCATTCTCGTCAGGTGAAATTATATTGTAGAAAGATAACAATATCGTTGCTAAAATCAAAAGTGCACAGATACACACCCTCATACATTTGTTAATTATAACGAATATTCATGCAATATGCAATAACTAATTATTGATCAAAATTATATTACTGAACAAATCATAATAAAAGTCAATAGAGTCCTATTCCGATAGTTAACCAAGCGAAATTAGAAAAAATCACCAAAATCGGATAAGATTTTCGACCTGTACGAACAAATGAATTGACGGAGACGTAAGCCATTTTTCAAAGCCAAATTTAGATCATAATAAATATCGAAAAAATATATATATAATTTTTTTAAGGAAGATCTCTTCTTTCCGAAGAGATAAATTAAAAGTTGATTGCTTGTCAAATTAGCTGATTACTTCTATCGTTAGAACTCAAGGCTGGCGATTGTGAGAGTTGTACAATCAATAGTATCATATTTGATCTCTCCAAAGATTTAAAAAAAAAGTTGTTGCAATATTTGAGAGATGAAAATGACACACTTATTCTCGTAAATAATTAATTTTGCTAATCGGTACCGTTACTACTAATAAGAATTTTAATCAATAAACAACTGATCTTGCGTTATGAAGAACATAATTTTTTTACTTGATTTCTATTTGTTATTATTCCAAAGAGTTTACTATTTTCATCATTTCAAAAATAACTTGAAATTGAAACAGTTATTCATAGGTCAGTGCAAATATGCTGGCTTTGTAATCCTGAGTTCGATCCAAGTCTTGGACAAAAAGTCAATATGATTTACACTGAATTATAAAATACTTTGTACCGCACATTCCAGAAAAGCTTAGAGTGGTAACGATGGTAACCGCACCCCATGGTTCAAGAAGTATCAATCAATTTACCAGTGTGCACTAAAATAAAGTCTGGCACACCCGTATAAAAGAAGTAATCAACATTTTCTATCATACTTTATACTAAATTTTTCCTTCTACTGAATGGGAGTTGAAACAGGGCCGTAAATCTGATACGTCACTTGTAATGGTGCTTCAAAAGTCATCGGAAAGCTCGGCGTTTTATATTTTATTATTATATATAATTTAGAATAATATCAATTACCTATTAGACCAGGAGATGATGACAGTTGATGTTCTTCAATTTTATACCGCATGCTTTTTTGAGGGTTGAAAATTTACCACTTGAAAAGACAGGTAGGAAGATTATTGACCGATGCACGCTTTCCGGTCATAGTGCAAGCTCCAATTATATTACTTTTAAATGCCTTTGTAACGTGAAATAGTTGAAAGTGATTCAAACTCTAGTACTTGTAAAAAGCATGCAGTTCCCAACAGACCAAAAAGCTCGAACAATCGCGTGAAGTTGTAAAAAAAGTATATGAAATACCGTATTTTCAATTTGTCAATAAAAAGTATGGAAGTTTTAGCCATAAAATCCTTGTGAAAAAAATGCCACGTATTTCTCATTGGCACAAATTGGCAAATTATATAATAGAAGAGATCTCGGCTAATTGGTTTTACATTTGTGCAATATTCCCCTCAAAATTTCGCACCCTTGAGCCAACAAGGGAAGCATGCCAATTTTTTCACAAAGGTCCAATGGCTGAGCTTTCCATTCTTTTTATTGGCTTTCAATTCGAAAACAAGGAATTTCACTTTCTCTCTAAAAGTTCACGCGGCCGTTCGAACATTTTGATCAGTTGCAAATTGCAGGCCGTCCAGTACTAGGCTTTGAATCACTTTCAACTAGTTCATGTCACAGAGGCATGCAAAATTTTAACACGCATTTTTTTTTTAATGTAATTGCAGTTTACACTACAACCGATAGGCATGCATCAATTTTCAACTCTCAAAAAGGCATGCGGTATAAAATCAGAAAGCCCCAACTGCCGCCATCTCCCCGACCGGGATTAATAATAGGCCGCGCGTAGGTCGCTTTCTTAAAGTAAATTAAGTAATTGTGAAGTAAATTTCACTACTGTCACATGATTAATTGTTAATTATTCTGTATTATGTAACAATAATATTAAGTGCAATTATTTTCGATAACCTTTGAACCCTATTGCGAGTGACTTATTTGACCTGCAGTCTTGTTTCAACGACCATTTTGCAAAGGAAAAAATGTGAACTAGCCACAAATCCAAGATGTAAAAAGGTAGAGGGTGCAAAGTCGCACCGCTACAAACAAGGACCTAACGTCAAAAAATTACTTGTACCTTTTTTCTCCATACTATAATTTTTTATAATATCCAATAAAAAAAATTTGCATTTTTTGAAATAGTTCGTGATAAAAACATATTTTGTCTGGCAAATCATATTTGTTTGTTCACTAATGAAATAAGCTATTTTTTCCAAATTGCAAAAAACTAGTTTCATTGGCTAAATCTCTACTTATCTATTCAATTCGGTAATTTCCGAGTTCCAGGAATGTTGTTAAACTGTTTCACGTGTATTGGCATGTAATGCTCAGCGGTACGCTAACTAGCGGTAAAATTTTGATCTCGTGGTTGATGGATAAGTTATGAGCAGTCATTTTGATACAAATGCTAAACGATTGTTATAAATATTTCACCTCTATGATAATATACAGGTGTGCAACGAAACGTGGAACATAGGAATTTAACATGGGATTTTTAAAATGTGCGGATATTGGCTCTCCTGTTTATTTTAGAGCAAAAGTACAGGAATAGAAAGTTGTTGAAAATCTATTTTTACTTACTTGTACAAAGTAACAAGTATTGTAAAACTGACAAAATTCACCTATCGAGATTTTGATGGAAATATCCGTTTTGAGCATCCCTGAATCCATTTTGACTATTTTTGGCTTGATGTCGATACGTATGTTCGAACGTGCGTTCGTGCGTGCGTAACTCGCAAATCTCAATACTGGTTGAACGTATAATGTTGAAATTTTGTATTTAAGACTGGTATGGGGTCTAGTTGTGCACCTCGCATTATAGTTCCAATCGTCTGTACCGGAAGTGCACTTTACTTGAAACTTTTTTCGAATTTCTCTAATAAATCCAGAATGATGAACCGTAGGATGTTGAAATTCAGTATTTGAACTTGATGTTGTATCAGAATGGTTATCTACTATTTTTGTAAGAATCGGCCAGGCCAGAAGTGCACTTTACTTGAAACTTTTTTTGGATTTTTTGCATAAATATAGAATGATCCGCCATAGCATTTTGAAATTTCGTATAAAGAACTTCTATAACATCTTATTGTACATCTTGCTTTATGATTGCGATCGGCTAAACCGGAAGTGCACTTTACTTAAGATTTTTTTTTATTTTCCACATAAATCCAGAATGATCAGCCGTAGGATACTGGAATTTAGCATTTGAAATTGCTGTAGCATCTCAATGGTCATCGTCTATTTTTGTAACAATCGGCTGAGCCGGAAGTGCACTTTATATGACAGACTTTTTGAATATCTAGTTGTACACCCTGCATTATGATTGCTATCGACTACACCGGAAGAGCACTTTATTCGAAACATTTTTTGAATTTTCCGCATAAATCCAAAAAGATTGAACGTAGATTGTTAGAATTCAGTATTTAGGACGATTATACCATCCAGATGCTCATATCCTATTTTTATTGAGAGTCTTTTGGAATTTTTCGCATAAATTCGAAACGATCAGGTGTAGAATATTGTAATTTGGTATTTCAGTCTACTGTAGCATCTGAATGATTGCCTACTATTTTCATAACAATAGACTGAGCCGGAAGTGCCCTTCAGTAGGAATTTATTTTTTACTTTTGCGCAAAAATTCAGATCTGTTGGTAGTCGTAGAATTTTGGAAATCAGTATTAAGGAATGTTGTAGTATAAGAATAATGGCCTACTGTTTCCATAGCAACCGACTTGGCTGAAAGTGCATTTTACTTGACAGATTCTTAGAATCTCTTGGGTAAATCCAAATTAACTGTGGAACGATGGGATTTTGTGTTTGATTATATATATCCAATCCCATCGTATTATATATATATATATATATATATATATATATATATATATATATATATATATATATATATATATATATATATATATATATATATATTTATATATATCCAATGATGTACAAGTAAGTCACGTGATGTTCACGTCAGATTTTTACTTATGAAAAGTCTTCATTTATTGCAGTAGAATATCTGTAGCATTAGATCTTTAGAAAATGGAATCAGATTGCTATGAGAATAAGAAACGAATGGAACAAGTTTTCATCCTGACATTTCATTCTGTGTTGCTATTGCTGATTTCTATTAGATTATATAGATATTCTACTGCATTAAATGAAGACTTTTCATGAGTAAAAATTGATTTTGAACAACTCTTCATTTTTGATGATAATTGTTGTAATAACACTGAATTAAACTGTCAGAATGGGAGCCTGTTTCATTCGTTCTTTATTTCCATGGCTATCTGATTTTTAACGGAAATGTCATATCTTATTTCCTAAATATATGATGATACAGATATTTTTCTGCATTAAATGAAAGCTTTTCATGTGTAAAAATTGATTTTGAACAACTTTCCATTCTTGTACTCTTGCTAGAGCAACTATATACAGGAGAGCCAATATCCGCACATTTTAAAAATCCCATGTTAAACTCCTACGTGCCGCGTTTCGTTGTACAGTCTGTATATTTTTATCTATTTTTACAAGAAGGAAAAAAGCTATGCAGATTGAAGAGTTGGATATAATTTTGAAAGTACAAAAAATAATCTGTTTGAAGTTTATGTGAGTATATTCATTGCATTTCACGGATACTAACTATTTCATCCATGTAATTATTTTAGTAGAGAATAGATTTTCACACATGTTGAATACTTTTGTTTCTAAGATTAAAATTCGAAGCAACAAAATAACAAAAATTTGCAGATTTAGTAGACTTTGATTGTATTATAATTACGAAACACTGATATTATGTACGGTCACTTTATCATGAGAACTGAACACTTATATTACATACGCTCACTTTTTGATGAATATTGACCACTTAAAACATAAATACACTTAATTATAAATACGGAGCACTAATATTACGTACGGTCACAATATTACGAAAACTGAACACTCACTATCACAAACGCTATCTTTATTAAATTGTTGAATTAATCGCTAATTCAATGCTCATCAGCTGTCATTGGAAGCGCACTCCCGAGTTTGACGCGAGCTCCGAGTAAGTGCAACAAGATCAAGGCTTATGGACTACAAGATCCAGCGTTATAAGCTATGTGTTACGCAAATCTCAATTCATTCTACCCTTGGTATAAATGTTTACACATCAGAAATAAAACATGAAACTTGCCATTTAAATACACTAGAACGTAAAATCTATCTCCAAAAGCACCGCTGCTGCGTTGGGATTCTATAAATATATGCCAATAGCATTTTGTCAATATGTAGGAGTTTGACATTTATTGTCATGGTTCTAAAGACAGTTATCAAATTAGCAACTGGTGAACATAGCAAGAATACGGATACGCCTAATTCCAAATAAATTAAGTAATTAAATCCTAAATCAGTAGATATTTTAGTAACTGTTTTAATAAATTAAAATAAACAATAGAAGCTAACTCAATATTCCAATAAAATATATTAACTTCATTAAATATATGTAGATTCAATTTGACCCAACAAATTAATTTCAAATTCAATTCTAAATCTGAACTTCAATGGAAAACTATAAATGTAAAACATTAATTCTCGTTGTGGAATATTTCCACAGAAACAATGAAATTTTCTGAAGTCCCGCAAAGCGGATTTCCAATCAGTTCCGTTTTTATTAGAGATTAAAATTCAATTTACTCATTGTGAGTATAAATAGTTAGTGGCATAATGGATCATTTTTATACTTATATTAAGAGACGTTGAAAAATTATGCAACAAGAGTGTAAACTTGAGCATTATTTTCCGATCATCCCCAGGCATAAAACTCATCACTATGTGGTCACAGGTGTGAACTTTGTGTACTGTAGAGCCCACATCTGAAGCTGATCAGAAGATCGAAACACATTGTTACCAACATGGTGGTGAGTTTTGTGATTGATTTAGTGTTTTGTATGGTTTGCTACATTGAATTGTGCTTTTTAACAACCTTTGTCTCAAGCTCTTTATAAAACACTATCTCAATCTTATTACTCTCTGGCGAGTTCATAAAAGGATTGATATTGTATATAAAATGAAGAAATGGAGGAGATAATAAAAGATTTCAAAAATAGGAAAGTACCAAATAACCACATCATGTTGAATGATTAAAATATAAATTCTCTGAATCATTATTTTCATATAAATTATTCTCAAACGAAAAAGCTTTAGCACTTCAAAATCTATTTTTTCAGGATGAGAAAAACATTTTGGTTAGTGGCACAAATATGTATCACATACACTCTACACACGTAGGGACAGAGCTTACCGGAAATCCCTTTCTGTCCAAAGAGTACACAAATATCCTCGAGGCATTTTGGCACGTATTAGTGCATAGACTGAAAAATTTTATACTTGATATCAATTTAGTTGTAAGACAAAATACTATTTTCATTTTAATTATTCTATACACCACGTGAATTGTAAAATCAAGTTCGTAAGACTTGAGCCACTTTCGACCCCCTTCTATGTCAATAAAAAACTAAAATTTTGTGTGTGTATATCTTAGGCCAATATGACGATATATTTATAATTACCTAGGTCTAAATGCAATAATTTTCATGGTACAAGCGTAGGATCATCAAAACCTACTGGATACTTCAAAAGGAGCTGTAGCGTTGAAATAGCGACTTTTAAAAAAAAATTCTGTCGTTGTTGAAGTAACAGATGGCTGTTATTTTTAATCCTTATATAAAATAAGTATTTTTGAAAACGAAGAGTCCTTTTCTAGATTTTCGGAGTCTTTAATTTATTGGAACATACAGTTTCGACACTTGATTGCCGGAAATGTAATTTGAAGATGGTCACGTGGATTCCACTACTTTATTATTTATTTTTGATTAGTATCTACTAAGCTTAAAATTGATACCAATCTTAATATAATTTAAATAATTTGTGAAAAAAAATTGACAACCATTTAAATATCCTCTTTGACTTATTTTGAAAAAACAATTGACGTACATTTGCATGTGATATCAAAATATGAGTGATAATAATGCCAACTCCACATTATGATTCTTGTTATTTCTTTGGTTCAGGAAAATATAACGAATTTTATAATAATTTCAATTTTGATAATAACAAATAAACTGCTCATAATTTTGAGAAATGTTTTTTGTGAATGTTGTGCCAAATCATTCAAGGATTAGTTTAAAATATTTCATATTGTATTATAAATACTATACCGTTTATAAAATAAAAGTAAAAACTGAAAGGTCCCCTTAAAAAAGGTTTGGTACCACTAGTTGAAAAAAGCTCATCCACAAATTTGAACCTAACTCTTGGATGAAAAACTTGAATATAAAATTTCAGTCGAAAATTCGTATGCGTTCTCAAATTATCGTGTTTCCAGACAAACCGACAGATCGACTTTTTTTAAAATTATGTTTTTCGGGTTCAGTAGGGTCTAAAACGTGAAGATTCATCAAAATCTCGAGCTGTCAAAAAATCACGATTACAATACTTCCCCTATTATATTATAGGTCGGAGAATTCATCACGTGACTTACTTGTACATCATTGGATATATATAATCAAACACAACATCTCATCATTCCACGGCTAGTCGGTTGCTATGGAAATAGTATGTCATCATTCTTATGCTACAACATTCCTGAATTCTGATTTCCAGGATTCTACGGCTAACAGTTCTGAATTTATGCGCGAAATTCCAAGATCGTCAAGTATAGTGCATTTTCGACTCAGTCGATCTCAATGAAAATAGGCTATGAGCATCTAGACAGTACTATCATTTTGAATACTGTATTATAATATTCTACATTCAATCGTTTTGGATTTATGCGGACAATTAAAAAATGTTTCGAGTAAACTGCACTCCCGGCTTAGCCGATCACAATCATAATGCAAGGTGTACAACTAGATGCTATAAAAGTGCTTAATACAAAATCTCAATATTATGTGACTGATTATTTTAAATTTATGAGAAAAATTCGAAAAGTCTATAATATGAAGTGCACTTCCGGCTTAGTCGATTGGGACGAAAATAGGAGATGATCATTTGGATGCTACAGCAATTTCAAATACTGAATTCCAGTATCTTACGGCTAATCATTCTAGATTAATGCGGAAAATTCAAAAAAAAATATCAGGTGCACTTCCAGTACAGACGATTGCAACCATAATGCGAGGTGCACATCAAGATCCTAGATACTATACCAGTCTTTTATACAAAATTTCAGCATTATACGTTTGACGAATTCTGAGATTTGCGAGTTACGCACGTTACGCACATACATACATACATACGTACATACGTACCGATATCAAGCCAAAAATAGTCAAATAGATTCAGGGATGCTCAAAACAGATATATCCATCAAAATCTCGATATGTGAATTTTGTCGGTTTCACAATATTTCCTTGTACTTTTAGACCGTCAGATAGTCGTAGATTTCAGTGCCTCATTTTATTTTTCATGTCTTCAAGAGGTTTGATAAGTATGTATATTTGGAGTTCAATAATACTGAAATTAAAGCTGGACCATGTGACAAACATAATGAAAATTGATTTTAAATTTGTATGAAAAAGCATGTTCTGATCCAATTTTGTCGCTTTTGTCATGCTTACGAAATGAAATTTAGGGAAAAATATTTTGACATGTCAAACAACATTAAGAAATTGACAACAGATCACCTTATCATTTCAATTAAACTGATTGTTTTATACCGCAAATTCTGAATGTCTGTTATACTCATAAACTGCACTTCCGGCTTGGCCGATTGATACAAAAATAGTAGATAAATATTTTGATGCTACAAGTTCAAACACTAAATTTCAATATGCTATGGCTGATCATTCTAGATTTATGCAAAAAATTCAAAAAAAGTTTCAAGTAAAGTGCACTTCCGGCTTGGCCGATTCATACAAAAATAGCAGATAACTATTCTGATATCAGATCAAGTTCAAATACTGAATTTCATTGTCTTACGACTGATCATTCTGGATTTATGCAGAAAATTCAAAAAAAGTTTCAAGTAAAGTGCACTTCCGGTACAGGCGATTGCAACCGTAATGCGAGGTGCAAATCAAGACCCTATACAAGTCTTAAATATGAAATTTCAGCATAATACGTTCGACGGTTTTTGAGATTTGCGAGTTACGCACGTACGAACATACCGACATCAAGCCGAAAATAGTCAAAATGGATTCAGGGATGCTCAAAACGGATCAAAATCTCGATACGTGAATTTTGTCGGTTTCACAATACCTATTTGTTACTTTGTACAAGTAGGTAAAAACAGTAAAATAATGTTCAGTTTGGTTTAAAATTCGTAACAAACTCATGCATAATACTTTCCTAGAGATTGTTCAAAACCAGATGCATTGAAAACTTTGCACATTGATAGTAATTATGATCAGGCTAATATTCAAAAAGTAATGTTAAATATTCATCTAGTGGGATAGTGAGAAACGTGCAGTAGTTTTAACGATCCCTAAAATTAGGTAAGATTGTAAACGGATGAGTGCGCAGTTCACCCCGACGTGTAATCGTTGGGAAAGTGGCAGTTATTTTGAATGAAATAAGAATATTGTTGAGTTATCTTGTTGTCCAACAAAATCAAATGGGGAAATCTGGAAATTATTCATAAAATCCCACCAAAAACTTTAATGTGAAAAATCGACCAAGTTCTCCTTGAACTTCAAACACTTATCCACATCGAAGACAACCAAATAGGAAATTATTCAGACAGCTGGGAAGTAATCTCAGACAATATGGTCCATTTGACAAATCAAGAACTGAATACGAAATTAATTTAAATACAGCGATAGATGTTTTGGCGGCAGTAGAAATTGAACTTTTTACATGTTTGAAAATTTTACCATCCATATAAACCACATATTTCTCGAGCTTTATGACCGACTGATTACGCCAAATTTTGTATTTAGTTTAGAAATAAATTACAAAACAATCAAAATTTTAATGATACTGTACTGTGGACAGACGGAACAAAATTGACAAATTATGTAATTTACAATAGATATAATTATCATTAATGGAGTAGAGACAATATATTACTAATTAGAGAATCACAGTTCATATTAAATTTAGTTTTAATATTTGGTGTGGCATTTTGGGAACAAATTTAATAGAGCCATTTATTTTTGATGAAAATTGAAACTCAGAGAAATACTTACAACTTTTACGCGATCAATTGGAAAAAGAGCAAGAGCCTGAAAAATTGACTTTACACGAAAGGAGAAATATATGGTTTCATCAAGATGGTGCACCACCGCACAATAGCGGAATAGTGCGTAAATATTTGAAATACAGTTTTGGAAATCAGTAGATCGGTATACATGGTATCTTAGCCACCGCGGTAATCGGATCTCAATGTAAAAAATTCGGTATACATTGATGAAATAAAAAATATTGAAGAACTACGAAATTGTGTATTATATGCTCTCGGTAATATAAGAAGGCAAGCATTAATGCTTACAAGTAATAAATAAATGTTTAGAAGTGAATGGACGACATTTTGGACATTTGTTACATTTTGTTCTTAATTATAATTAATTTAATGAAATACAATGAACGGAATGTTATTATTAGAGTTCAAATTAAAAAAAAAATTGTGAGTAATATCAATCAATTTCGGTTGTTCTATATTATTTTGAAATATGAGGTTAAGGTACTAGCACAAATTAATGAATTGATTGTAATTTATTAACACAAAATATAGAAAGTGTAAAATTTCTCAGTTTGTAGCAACACAAAGTGAATAGATTTTATATCAGAAGTAATTTCATAATGCTTTGTTCAGGTATTAGTTCCATTTTAATAAACATAGCTTTGTGTCGTATTTCAAAAATATGCCCCAGAAAATCTATTTACGTACGCCACTGGCTGGGTAATAGTATATATAACTTTTTTACTTGACACTTTTTTCCCGATTTGCGGAAGTTTAGGAAGTATTTATAAAAGAAAAAAATCGACCAAAATCAGTTTTTCGTTATTATCTAGTGACCTATGGGAACTTTTCACGAAACAAGAATATGTTTGAGATCGTCCCTTTAAACGTGCACAAAAAGTCTCATTTAACCGAGATTCCCAATGGTGGCACCTCGAAATGTGGACATTATCAACGTGCCATATGTCGAAATGCCTCATATAATCAACACCCGCATGTCGACAACTATTTCAAATCATGAAAATGAGAACATCAATTTATAATTGAAGGTATATTTTTTATTTCAATGCTGTTGATCGCAAAACTGTGCCTGAATATTGTTCTACAGCTTGTGAAACAATTTGAATACGGCTCTGGCTTCTAATTCGCCAATAATATTACACAAATATTATTCATGCAAATGGCATATAGACGCAAGCAACAGGTGAAATCAACCAATTCAACACTCGACTGTTCAAAAGTTTGCGGCATCAAAAGCAATATCAAAACTTCTAGAACTTTTTTTCTTACTGCTGAAGTCTTCAAACTTTACTTATTTTTGGAATTATTTTGAATAAAAAAAGTACTGTGCATAACATCCAATACTTTATATTAATATTTTTTTGTTCAAAGCAAACTTTATTACAATAACTATAAATATTCTAGTTACGCAAATTATTCAAATAAGTCGAAGATATTACAAATGAACAATGAGTAGAATCTGACGCACATTCATTAAAAATTCCATTATAGAACATAATAAGTTTCTTTTCAACAATTTATCACTAAAACTCGGGTAAAATGCAAAATTTTTATACAAATTATACCTACATATATATAGATGCATTGTGAACCTCCTTTTTTGAAGTTGGTTAAAAAATAAATAGATAAAATTCTGTAAAATCATTCAAAGCAAATTTATTTTTGTCAATAGAATGTATACACGTAACACGTAACCATAGTTACCTAGCGGCCGTAGAAATGTGTTGAGTCCAATAAAGTAGCGGGCAAAAAATATTGCAGACGAAAAGTAATGGAAACAAGGGAACTAATACTTTTCGTCTGTAAAAGTGAGAAAAAAAAAATGTTATACTTTCAAAAATTGTGAAGTGCACCCGCACCTCTGCACTCCTATATTCGGCGCTCATGATAACCAGACAATTTATTGTAGTGTCTGGAATGTCATAAAGAGCTTATTTGAATATGTAATTTTATTTTAATATCAAATCCTCAATAGAAAAAAATTATTCTATATTTATATTAATAAGTAAATAGTAATATATAACACGTGATTTCAAAAAAAAAATAAAAATTTAACGGCTCCATTATCGCGAGATTATTACAATTTCCAGAGATATTAATGAGAACAGAATAATTCCAAACGTATTCAAAGCATCATAACAAACTGAATTCAAATTAACTATAATTCAAGTAGTTTATGCTTTTGAATATAATTGTATATATTACTAATGAATCATTCTTTATAGTATAAAAAAGTGACTTATTTTTTTATGGACATGTGTATTCATTTTTTCATATAATTGTATATTCCGCTTTTTAAATTATATTTGCATATTCAAATTCAAATTTACTTAGATTTTCGTTCTGTTTTACATACATTGGCAATTTGCATAATACATAACCTAACTTGTTTCTAATAATATTACTAACAAACAAATCATTTTTATTTTCTTACCTTTCTATGAAATTATCTCTGAATCAATTGTCTGCCATTCATCAACTGTCTTCTCACATTTCCAAAATTTTATTCCACTTTTCTCGAAATTTCCCAATCAGTGGAGGAAAAATAACAAAAGTCATTACTATAAACCAAAAATGCAAATATAAGAACACTTACAGTCAGCAAAGTTGAACGGGGAATATTCAATCATTTTTAAAAAAATTTGAAAATGATTGTAAACTAAGTGAGTGAGCTTATAAAAAATTATAATTCATTTAAAATGAAATTTTATTGTCTGCGTAGTTAATATAATACAATATTAGCAGAATTAGCACTTACATGTGACTACGTAAGCAGCATATGTAGATGTTTTCGTGGCTTTACAAGGCCACACACATAATTATAATTTATAGAATTGTTGATTCACGTGTTTTGTTTTAAAGCATGTGATTTGTTGAAGGTCGTAATTCATAGATGGCAATTTTACCCCATTTACAAAATATTTTTTAGAAAGATCCAAAAAATCAGACAGAATGAATATTTTTCCAGTCAATAGAAAAATGTGTGTAAATAGGCAACGGAGTTCACGGGATCGAAGTGAAACTGCCACTATGATTGAAAATACAATTTAATTTAGGATATTAGCGAAAAACTTGCTTTAACATAAATTATCGTCTACCTATATTTTATTCAACTCTCACATGTAACGGACGTATTCACCTCTAATTTCATGGCCAGTGGCGGCTCGCGTATAGGCACTGTGAGACTTGATATTATCGATAACATTTAATATAATGAGCTCATCAACAAAATTTCAAAACAAAAGCTGAAAATTTTCTGAACCAGTATCCCCATTAATTTTAGCAACGAGCCACCACTGCTCACGACGCAGATCAATTAAAAAAATCCATTCCATTAAATAGATTCATTTAACAATAGTTTTTAAAAGGACTTGGTATAATATCTGAGGTTATGCAATCTGACATTTATTAATAAAAATAAGTTTCGGACTATTACTGCAAAAAAATACCTCTATTTTTTATATTATATATTTATGATTTATGTTGTATTGTGTATATTTCAAGCCAATTTCTACAGTCCTGATGTAACTTTTCATGTTCACTCCTCAAATTTTGTTACACCCGATTTGAAAGAAATTGTACCATTCACACTATCGCATTGCAAATAAACAAATTTATTTGATTGAAAATTAATTTACCAAATATTTATTTTTACTAATAGCTCACATATTAGTCATTTTCACTTTATCACTTTTAGTCTTTTAATAACAAATAAACAAGAATTTCTATCACTTGCATAGTATTTCATAACAAATAAGGTGCTTACGGTACAACTGTCATCATTTAACTGAAAAGATAGTGGATACTGACTTGGAAAATTTAAATTCCAAATGGTTTCAAACTGTATCAATTTCTTGTAGTATTCTATTATATTGTAAGTGAATTATTATTAAGACCCTAGTCCATTACAAAATACACATTTATTGGTTGTAATTTTTTCAATTCACTTCGTCATAAATTCGTGAAGAGAAAACTGTGTACCCCTTTTGAAGCATATTACGTGCACGAAGGAATGTGAAATTCGGCACACTTAAAGTTCATATGGAGAAGGAGTGCAGAAAGCTACATTTATATACATCCTAATTTACCGCTTGAAACGATATTATTTTTCGCTCGAATATCTCGACAAATTTACACCGAAAGAAAAAATGTCTGACAACCGATGGGCTGGTGGGAGTGGCGGGAGGAAGTCGCGTTAAAATCTTAAAAGGGAACAACTATTTTATTTCAGATGCGGAATAGAGTATTAAATATTAAGTTAATTTTACCTGAAACCCCTGAGGATAGAAGGTTAAATTAAATAACGTTCAAACTTCAAACTTTAATTAATTTCGGTCGAGTTTTGACCACTAGGCGATCACTAGTGTAAATGAATGTTTGTGTGAAAATAGTGATGGGAATGAAAATATTTTAATATCTAACAGAGGATCGAAAGTTAGAATAGATCTATTTCGATAAAAGTATTTTTTGAACAATCCCAAAATACCTAGGAACTAGCTTTCTCAATTATTGAAAATAGTTCCTGATCCCATTTTTCGTTGAAAGATGCAAGAGCCTTTATAAATACTAATTCAGTTAATATGTTTCGAAATTCAATTGTTTTTAGACATCTCCAGCTGAAGACGTGCTAGATGCTGCCACCTATTAAGATATATTGAACTAATTTATTGACTTCTTTTGTTTTTGCACCTCTTTAAACGCTGTTTTCTGGTGTTTTAACACTATATTCTTTTTTAGTGCTGTTACATGGTATTTTAATATATCTAGTTTGGAAATTTGTTGTATGTAAAAAACGTACCTGCCAAGCGTACTAAGCATTCAGCATCTAGGCAACTAAGCGTTAAAATGGAGTCTATCGTAACATATTGTTTATGTGGTCAAACTTATAAGAAAGATCAATTCATGTTACAATGTGACAACTGCAAAGACTGGTTCCACGGAAAGTACGTGTTTGTATAAGTATTGTAACGTAACACTTCGTAGCAATTGTTTTTCAAAATACTAACCTCCAAACGTCACCTATTGTCATTTGTTTTACTCACTGTAAACAATGGAAGTCTCTATTATTTTGGCTATAATTACATTAAGTAAATATTCGTTGATTATTTTATATGATTGGATTGTACTGTTTTCAGCTGTGTAGATGTAAAAGAATATAGAGCCATAGAAATTGACAAGTACCATTGTCCGCGCTGTATACCAATTAGTGGACCACCTATACGTGAGTTTTTCTTTTGTTTTAAACTAGTTTAGAATTAAATTTTTGCATTTTCCAGTGAAAAAATATAAAAATTGGCATAGACATGACTACTGGGACGGCGAAGCGTATGGAAAGCCCGTCCAAACTGGGACTGGTGTCTTTATTAGAGAACTTTGCACGAGACACTTCTCCAGCGAAGGAGAAATTGTCGTTCACATGCGTGGTCCACAACTTACCGAAAGTCATTTACTTCAGAATGGATTTAACAACCCAATAGTAATTGACCACAAAGAAGGATTAGATATGACAATACCACCTGAAACCTTTAGCTTGTATGATGTTGAATCTTGTGTGGGAGGCGACAAGGAAATAGATGTAATAGATGTCATGAGACAAAGCGATTTTAAAATGTCTCTTAGAGATTTTGTACAGTACTTCAACAATCCAAATCGGAGTCGTGTATTTAATTGCGTTAGCTTAGAGTTTTCTAGTACTAGGTAAGCCAATTTCCCATTAATATAATGATTTTAAAAAAATGGCGGGAAATCGGAAAACTGCCAACCTCTGATTGAGTTAAAAATTTGCAGAAACATTCAAACATACTCAGAAAAGAAATCTTATGATCTTGCGCATGTCTTAGGCTTTGCTGTCGGCTGTGCATCACTCGCAGAATATTGCTAGCCCAATTCTCTTTCATAACCACATTCATATTTATTATATACATCTATATAAAACGCTATTGTGCTTTTTATCGACAATAAAATCACACTCCGGGTACAGAAAAGATCAAGCATTGACCTAATGTTGCTTTAACTGTTGCTCTTCTGGTGTCTTCCATTAAGAGAACCTGGACTTTTGTCTCAGGTCATAGATTCATTGTCATACATTTTTCAAAACATAGCAATTGCTTTCGAACAAGAATTTTTGGTAAAATCCTATGTAGACTCTTTGTTCAATCGACAAAGATGGGCGGTAGCTCGCAAAACTTTCGCAGACGCATTTGAAAAGAACAAATTTAGTTTTTATATGTTCGCCTTGTAAACGTTTTCACGCAAAATATTGCGGCAGTATCTCAAATACTGTTCACCCAATTTTTTTAGATGAAGATGTTTACGATTTCAACTTTGACAACAAAAGTGCGCTCGCTTGAAATCCTTTTAGATGCTCTCTGGAGCTATTCAAAGTGTGTAACAAATTTTTAGGTCAATCAGAGTTGAGAGCTTTCATAATTCCAGCCCATATTATTAATTAAATCTTTTTCAGTTTATCCCAATTGGTAGAAGCCCCTTTAATAGCAAGAAATCTTGATTGGGTTAACACAGTTTGGCCTAAAGATCTGCCAGAGGACGTTCATACTAAACCGCGAGTACAAAAATATTGTTTAATGAGTGTTAAAGACTCCTACACAGATTTCCACATAGACTTTGGGGGGACGAGTGTTTGGTATCATGTTTTGCGCGGGGAAAAGATATTTTATTTTATATATCCCACCCCGGCGAATTTAACGTTGTATCAACAGTGGATGACCTCTAGTACACAAAACGAAACTTTCTTTGGTGATCAGGTGTGATATACATACCTTTAATTTCATATTAATATTTCATGTAATGGATTAGCACAGCTTTAATTATCATAGAAAATAATGAAAACTTTTTCTTTTTCATAATCATCCCATCAATAAAAGTTTGTGATGGAATAATTGAAATTTTAGGTTGATGCTTGTTATAAATGTACACTTCGGCAAGGGCAAACAATGTTAATACCTACTGGTTGGATCCATGCAGTATTAACAACCACTGATTCTTTAGTTTTTGGAGGTAATTTCCTCCATAGTTTAAATATTCCAATGCAGCTACAAGTTTACGATATCGAAAAGAAAATCAAGACCGCCGAAAGGTTTAAATTTCCATCTTTCGAAGCAATCAATTGGTACGCAGCGAAAAAAATCATGACTCAGTTGAAAGAATTGAATGCGGAAGAAAAGAAATGCCCAAGTTACTTTCTTACCGGCGTAAAAGCTTTACTTTCCGTCTTGAAACAATGGAACACTGATAAAGATGTACGTATAACTACAGATTTTCCAGATTTTGAATTTAATTCAGTTTTTTGCAGTACAATATGAGTAATCGTGAACAGATTCCGGATATTATAAACAGCCATAAATTATTAAAAGACTTAGGTAAAGAAGTACGACACGCAGAAAGGTTTTTAAATTCGCTGAATCCACCAAAACCTGAGAGAGAATCGAAGAGAAAGCGGAAACGGCCGGTCAATAAAGACTTTGTTGATTTTTCGCAGCCTCAGAAAAATTACGAAATAGTAAGTTGTAAGAATTTTCGAATGAGAAATTTTCAATTAATTGTGAGTGCTATTTCTTAGCGCTTAATACAAAATATTCTAGTATTTTTTCTATGGCCATCTCGAAACATTATAATTTATGTTATTTATGCATCGGGATGTAAACACATGACAGCCTTATTTGCTCAGGGGAAATAAAATCAACACCGGCGTCAGAGCTGGAATAAGTACTCAAAAAAAGTACTTAAATACTGAAAACAAAGTAGTTTCAGGAAGTTCTTTTCTCAATGTACTCAAGTACTAAGTATAAGTACTTTGTATTAAAATATAATATACTTTAGTCCTTAATAGAGGTAATAGATATGCAATCATTAGGAGAAGAAGTTAATAAAATTATTTATTTGAGAAAAGCAGTAACTCCTCTGTGCTAAATTTATAAAACTAAAGTTCATTATAAAAATTAGAAGAGATGAATTAATTTCTAATAATATCATACACTCGAATAAGCGTAACCTGTTCCTTAATAATTTCTGTTCTGGAGGTAGAAATAGCCTGACCTAATAGTATCTATCTCCCTCTTACTAATGCTATAAAAAGGACATTTGTTACATAGCATTTGTCTACCCAATTTCCGACATACTTTATTGCTGATGTCTTCTGTAAACCCTACCTACCGCCTTGTACCAGTGAAAACGTACGTTTGCGAGAAACTATTTAGTATATGCACTACCATGAGCGCACTTAGTGAATTTTGTTCAGTTAATCGATAAGGTTTGAGCCACGTGAAGATTGAAAATAACTGTATACATCACTTCCTTTTCTTCACGTGTTGAATTTAAAACACTAATATACATTCCGTTAAAGGACTCCTTGATAAATTTAGAAGTTTTAAAAATAGATATCGCAACCACTGTTGGCGCTAGCTTCCTATCTTAGCCGATCTTGAATCATACGATTACTGAACTTACCTGATGGGACTCCTTAGGCTTGTCAGACTGTGTTTGCTTTTTGCTTTCAAAAGCACCAAGTTTTCAAAATTTTGATTACATAAAGAAGGCTGCCTTAGTGAAATAATTATTCCGGCAAAAGAAAACAAGCATTCTACAGGTGCTGATGTTGTTAGAAGTGTTTTATATTTTATAAACAACTTTCAAATGGTCGGGTAGTCATTTTATATTTTTGAATTCGTTCGTTTGTCCTCTAAATATTCTAGTTGTTTCAATTTCAATTTATTCACTGACTTATTTCCTCGTACTATCTCCTCGATTTCGTCTTCATCAAAGTCAAAAAAGTCATCAGAATTGATAAAATCGTTAGTTTTGCCGAATGTTTAGACAATTAATGTTGAATTTTTGAAATTTATAGTCTATGTAGGCCATCTTTAAAGATTTGCCACTCAAAATAATTCTTTCAATATCAAAAAATAAATGAAAAAAGAATAATTTATATTTTCTTATTAAATTTTTCCCTTTTAAAATTATAAATTTGGGATGAAATCCTCCTATATATTATACAGGAGAAGATATAACCAAAAGCAATTTATAATAAAACACGTTATTCAAAAAAAATATCTTGGATACTCACTGGGAATGATAGTGAAAAGTTTTCAAACAGTATTTGATTGTAAAAAACAGAAAAACAATACCTACCTTAGGTTTATAATCAAAACGCTACTTAAAAATGTGCAGAAAGTGTATTTAGAGATACTGTTGGGCACTTTTCTATGACACTAACTAACTAAAGAATATATTTTGCCCAAACGCAACAAACAAGTTTCAAACAGAATTTATTAGTGAAAACTCTGCTATTTATGATATTCATATTAATACTTTAAGTATTTTTAAATATTTACAGTACATCTAAAATACTGAAAGTACTTTTGAGCACTTACAGTGTTTTTAGAATACTTACAATTAGTACTTTTTTACTTACAGTTTCAAGTACATATAATATTTTACTCAAGTACCAGTAATAAGTATAACTTAAAAAAAAGTACTTGAAGCACACAATGTACTTTTTAAGTAATACTTGACTTGAAGTATTTTCATTTTAAGTATTATCCAGCTCTGGCCAACATTAGCTGCGGATAATTTAGGCACTTCGGAACGATGTTTGATATATGAACGTTATTCAAATTTTTCGAAAAAATAAAATAAATGAGCAACCGGAACTACTGTGTGTGTGAATTGTAAACATATTAGCAGAAAAACTAATGTAAAAATTACAAAATAGGAATTAAATCAAAAAAATAAATAGATAGCTGCAATAAGAAGGAGAAAGTGTTTGCTACTATAACCTTTATTTCTGTAGTAAAAGCACGAGTAAAAGTAACATTGGAAACAGCAGATTTCAGAAAATTTACATGTTTTTATAGATAAACAGTTATTATTTTGAAATTAAAATACTTACCTCATCTTATCTACCTTCCGGTGTAGGCTATGATCTATCATTCTCTTCTTTTGCCGTTTTCAGGTATTCTCTCCATGCATTTCTCCATGCTTTCCGATCTTGCATGAGTGATTGATTCTTCTGCATTCTAGCGCCATGTTCTTGGTCCCATGATTTATTAAATCTGCCTTCTCTTTTTACCTATCTGTTTAGTTTAGCACACGCAAGGCTTTCGCTCATTTGTATATACCCTCTCCATCTTAATTATCCTCTTGTACAATACCTTTTACAGATTTCGTATTAAATTTTTGTCTGTATGTTCTGTTTCTTATGCGATTGAATTTGGTTTTTCAAGTTTTCTCAGGAACCTTATTTCGATGCTTCTTATTTTGTAGTCTTTCATTTATTGTTCACGACTCGCAACCATGGGCCATTTATTATGTAATTTGTTGAATCTAAATGGTCAGCTTGTGCTCTGGACTTAATAATTATCAATATATGGAAGTTAAGGGCCGTATAAAAAATATTGTAAGCAACATGTGTGTGAATAGGCATTACAACATTCGGACAACGATTTTCGTTATTGAAAATACTTATGTCATAATGCTTAAGTTTACTGTCTTAATTACATGGATTACTGTTTTTGTTCAGCTTGATCCGCCTCCGCCAGTGAAATCTAAACCTCCGTCTCAGAAATTAACAGCTCCACATTTGCAAGAACTGAATCGAACTCTTGCAGCTGCTAATACTCATATGTCCATGTCTCTTTCGGAGACAAGTCCTCTTCTTTATCCGTATGAGCAGCCAACTTCTTCAAGTGCCTCTTTAACCCTTAGTCAGGGCTCAACTACGTCTCTTACATCTCTTAGCAGCTCTAGTACGGAAATAAATAGAAGTTGGAATGAGTATCCCATTGATCCGAATGAACGCTGGGTCGTGACGAATGTTAGCGGGCAAGACAAAGCTGGCGCCGTGCTGAAATTCACATTGGGGTGAGTTTGTCTATATTATCTGCTGATCTTATTTGTAACTGTAAAAATGGGATCATTCCACAATAATTTTTTCCGTGAAGTAATCTTGAAAACATTCATGCATAATTTTCGAGGAATAGTTTTTTTTTTAATTGAAAATCAGTACAGAATTTATTAATTGCATTTTTTTGTTTTTAATGATCCTGTTGAGTAAGCTTGACCTTATCCACTGTTACAAAAAATCACTGAACCGTTTACTGGATTCAATTGTTATTTTTTACTAAATGCGTGATTTAATTTAACTTTTAGGTCTAAAGAAGCAAATAATGAAGCCCTGAGTGCAGGTTCATCTTTGGCGTCATTAAATTATGAATTTCCAGGCGGAAACGGTGGAGAACATGTTTTTGATTTTACTGAAGACAGAGACGATGAATTTGCTCTCAGGATTGACGAAAATCCAAAGAGAAAACGAGCTGCAGCAAAAAATAAATTACCCAGTAAGTGTGATATTCTCAATTTCAAGAATTTACTTTAAAAATATGCTCTTTTTTTAAATATCCAAACCAACATTAAACCAGCTGTTTCGTTAGCTAACTTAATCCAGAAACACTGGTTTATTTTTCTCATTCGACATTTAAAATATATGATTACTTTTTGAAGGTCTGCAAAAAAATCAGCAATACTTATTACCTGAAATGGATTCGGAGGTACCTAAAAATGGAATTGAATCTCTTCTGAAAGCCTCCGCTCTTACAAATAAACTTATCGAGTAAGTAAAAGTATATATTTCAGTTTATTTTTATTATATATATATATTGATTTTATATCTAGCTCAGGAAGAACGTCCCCATCTACAAGAGAAGCAATTGCTGGCATGTTATCAATCGGGCAAACCTACAACGTCTCATCTTTTGGTCATTCTCAAAAAACTCCTAGACGTAGAAGAACGACGCCACCAAAAGATCATTTTGAAGAAAACATTAGAAATGTGCATCAAGATGATGAATATAGTAATAACTATAAATTTTTAAAAAAACTTTCAACTAATTCTTCTGTTGTTTAGTTTATCCCTCTTTAGATAATTCCGATGAAGAAGATTACCAAATTTTTAAACCACGGGGACGGTCAAAGATCGATGAAGCATGGAATCCAAAAGCAAGAGTAGGTCCATTACTACCGAAAATGAATCGCCCTGCCAGAGAAGGAACGAAAAGGCAAGCGGTGGAAAAAGTCCTAGAAGCAGCGGCAGCTAAGCGCGCCTCGGAGCCTACAATATTAGAAACGGTAAATAAAAAGATTTGTGTATCGTTACACACTGCTGAAGTAAATATAAATAGCGAATTGATTAAATAACGTAGAATAACGAAAAAAAAATCGTTAGTCTTGAGTAAAATTAAAGAAAAGAGGGAAATTACAAACTTTTATTTATAGTAACTACTTACTCTTAAATAATATTGATACAATCAATCAATTTATCAATAATAGAACTTACAGGGAGTAACAATATTTCCATATAATTTTTTTTTTTTAATTTTACATCTTGACCATATTCCTCTTCAATTAACGAGTTTCCTAGATGCTTCCATAATTATTTGATCTAGTAGTAATAACAATGAAACTATTGGCTCTGACTAATGAGTTGTCAACTCCTTCAAATAAATTCTGACAAAAAATCGATTATTAATCATCGCAAAAGTTGAAACCTGTGAAAAATATCTGTGTTTACAAACAGCGATTTCACAAACATTGTGCAGGCATATGATGGAGTTTAGAAAACTACTCTACTTAGTCCGGCAAATTTATTTGAAACGCTCTCCGAATTGTCATCTTCTACTATAAATAAAATCAAAGATCTTCATCAGAAAACAATTGTTTTGATTAAAGGATCGAAACGTCAAAGTTCAAAATAAAAATTGTCACAAATTTTATTGTGGTTAAATAATTATTACAGGTTATATCGAAATTATTTATTTTACAAACTCTCACAATTACAAAATCGCTCACAGTTACTCTTATTGAATGATTACTCTCCCGCTAGCTCACGCGCTTTGTATACTCTACTCCAACAATGGGCCAACATTCAAACGTCTGACAGTTGAACAACAATTAGCTAGCATTCAAATGTCCGGCACTAGATTGTTAGTCAATGCTAACTAGAATTACAATTTAAATAAATTATTAATAATAATAATAATAAAGATTTATTTGCTTAAGTAAAACTTATACAAATGGTTAGTAATACATTATAATTGTATATTTTATGAACATTTTATCTTACTCTCACTCAAAGATATGGATGTTATGAGTAAATAAGTGAAATTAAATATTTTCTGCAAAAGCTTTGAGCTTGAGTGCAGTAGTGACAAAGTTAAATATGTCGTAAATCTTTGTTGTTGAAAGGTCGGCCAGTAAGATTTTATTGAAGTCTTCTGGATGAGCATTTTTGAGATACTTCAAAATGAATGCATTTCTTGGTGCGTCATAGAAAGGGCAGTTGAATAGAAAGTGGTTCAAATTATCTTGATCGTACTTGTTGCAGATTTTACAAATTTCTTCTAGTGTGAATCTAAAAATAGTTCCTTTATTATATATGATAGGATATTGGGTGTTGTGTGTGCGGATTTGGGAGGTCAGGCTGAGGATTTTTAGTGCAATATTGGATAAAGTAAAAATTTTGTTGTATTGGTAAACTTGGTAGAATGGGTTGTATGAGGAATGAATGATTCTTTGGGTATCTATATCGTATAAGTATTGATTGTAGGAATTCAGTATATTTTTTGTCTCGGCCCTTATGGTTAAAAAGTTTTTGTTTTCCCATATCCATGTGAAATTTGCTTTTTCCAATATGATTTGAATGCTCCTTACCCAGTTATATTTAATTTGTTTGGCATTGGATAACGATTTTCTGTTGTTCAACTGGCACAGTTTTTCGTAGCATATTTTAACGTATCTGTTATCTGTCATGATCAATATTTTATACCACCAGTTAAGTATATTTCGGATGATTAGAAGCTTCAATTTATTTTCATTCACTTCTCTCCGTACCATATAATTAGGAGTTGTTTTCTGTAGTTGGCAAATACTTTTAAAGAAATTCGTTTGCCCTTTCTCCACCATTTCGCTCTGGTTAAGGGCCCATATCTCTGAAGCATAAAGTAGAGATGAAACAACTACGGAGCTATACAGTTTAGATATTGTATTCCAGTCTTGTATCTTCGCTTTTATCAAAGTTTGTTTGATATATAAATAAATTATTAAATAAATAACGAATTCAAATAATCATTAATGTGAACTAATGACTTCAAATATTCCACATTTGTGACCATATATAGAATTATAACTAAAAACAATTTATTATTCATTTAATTCTGAAAAAATGTATAGATTATTAATTTTATTGATGTTTCACAATATTTTCTTTTCAGCAGCAAAAAAGAACATACCGGAAGAAAAAAATCAAACCGGCAGTAAAAGCACATTCTGTATCATCAAAAGACTCTTCTTATAGTTCAGTTTCATCGTCACAACAATCTTCAATTTCTTCATCATCAGGTACGTTCATTTCACATTTGAATAAATATTATCTTGACATTAATTCTATTTTCTAGGTGGAAAACCGAAGAAAGGTATGAAAACAGCGAAACAACGATTAGGTAAAATTTTAAAAATTCATAAAATGATACATTAACATCAAAAATTTGTGGATTAACTGACTCTCTCGGCCTTTACTGGACAGTGCACAAACATAGCCTGAACCACCGTCTTCTAAAATATTCATTTAATTTATAAACTGCTAAATAACTAATTTCATGGTTTAGACTGCTTTCAATTTTGATCGTTTTGCATGATTGATTGAACAATTCGACTAGCCTGTTTTTAAAAATAACTTGAGTGTGGTGCGTTGTCCCAAAAATCGACGTGAGTGTCTGCATTCAATTATGCAACATAATTTTAAGTTTTAAATATTTACCGTATTTAAACGAAATTCCGAAGAGGTATCAAGTACCGTATTTTGCGACTTTAAATAATTTTTAACTGAAAGTGATCAGCTTCTTTTGAAACACTCAGTGGTTATGTCAATGTCAGATTGTGGTAAAGTTAAATTAATTATATATTTTTACAATTAATTTAATTTAGGTTTATTATTATAGGACTCTTCCATAGTGTGTTCGGCTAAAGTGTACCAAAGAAAATTATTTGAATTTAATTCTGTAGTACAATGATATTGATTTAAGTATTTATCAGTATTTTTTGTAATAATGTGAACAACGTTTATTAATTAGGTTTTATTGAACTGGACCAATATGTGTACTGACTAATCCGACTGAAGATCCGTTTGTCAGTCGAAGCCGATGCTCGGTTGTCGCCGTCACTTTCGGCCGATGCCGAAGCCAAAGATCAGTGGTGGCTAGTATCTAAACTTAGTGGGAATGCTGCTCCAGAAAATACAAAGATTTTTGTATCTGTTTCATAAAATGAGGGATGGTTACCCACATTAAACTTGAAGATTACATATTGTACAAATATAAAGAGAACTGGAGAAAAAAGGATTCAGTATATTGAATGTTAAATGCAGTTCCACAGTGCTAATACGCAAGCCGCCACTGCAAAGATGCAACTAGAATATTTATTGCAATAATTATTTTTTCAATGATAAACTAATCGCTACCATCCCACGCTGTGCCCCTGCATGCTCTTTTATTGTCATCTTGTACATGCACAGTTTGCTATATTTCTGGATGACCGACTTCAAACCTTCAGCTCTTTTTTGCCGAAGCCAAATGTGACCGAAATTGAAGCATCGGTCGGACCTTAATATTGACGTATCATTTGTAAATATAAGTTTATTTATTTACTAAATCTATTTTTTTGAATCTTAAAATAATTTTTGTGTCTAGATTTAAGCAAAATCATCGATCTACCACTAGAGTGTTTCAATTACTGGCAAATGTCTCAAATTTGTTGGACCTTTATTAATATTTGTATCTTCACATTTATATTTAAAAAATACTAACATTTTTGCAGTATTAAGCAATAAATTTGAGACTTTGAATTCCACTGTAACTAAATCTGTGATTTTTGAAATTCACTAGTATCGAGTATTTCAGTGTTATTTCATAATTGTATATATCTCATGTTAGAATCTATCTTGTGTTCAACGTATCTAATGGTTAAATTTGTGTTTCGCCCAACTTAAACCCGAATTCTTTTAAATTTTGCACGGATCTATATCTAATTTGTAATTAAAACGTAGAGATGCAACGAATATTCCGCAACTATTCGGTATTCTACTTATTTGGCCGAATACAGTAGTTTGAAATTAAATAAAAAATTCTGTGTGTGGAGCCCCACACGGTTGAAGTAAAACTTCTGAATTAAATAAGTGAGACAATTTTTTGTTCTTTAGGCTTATGCAACAGAAAGCATGCAATACATCGTTTGCTTGAGGAATCAATCAGAAAGCTTGAATCATAATCCTATGCTCGTGGATCGTTCCTGAAGTGATTAGACTTTCTTGAATAAACTTACCATGTATATTTTTTAACTTGCAACTATTTTTTAACATGTTATTTGTTAGAAAATCAAAATTCGGAAGTGCTCGACGGTAATTCAAATCTTATATATAATCGACTTTTATATTTATATCTTAAATATCTATAAGATGTGACTCATGTATTAATTCTGCATAATAAGTAATCGACCTTCATAGAACCAGTGTGTAATCGTAATTTATTTTGCAGAATAGCCGAATATTCGGCAAAAAAATTGCATAATATTTGGTATACTATTCGTTGCATCTCTATTAAAAAGGAATCTTTCAGTATCTAAAATTATACAACTGACGTTCCTCGCTATTATTTCTTAATTATATCTTCTATATTAGCCTTAGACTCACATATTTGAATAAAAAAGCCGTTTTCCTTTTATCATGGGTGTCAACACAAATCATGTGTTTGATTTGTTAACAATTATACCGGTGGTAAGAATGGCTGAGTTTTTTGTAATGTAACACTACCCGATATTGTAGCACTTGTTCGGGGCAGCTTCTGTCGAACTTGATGTTACAAATGTTTACACATCACAGTAAATATGCATCTACTAGATTTTTTTTTCTAAGGACAGGTAGCCTTAATCCCTACCTCCATAATGCATCTTCATTTTCATTAAAATTTTCACTGTTAGATCAGTTAAAATCTAGCTGTTAGATCAGTTTATTTCACTCGTAAAAGGAAAGCGGCATTAATATGTTGCTAAATGAATTCTACACATCATTTTGTATAAGAAATAATTGAGACAAAGGAAAGACGTGTTTATAAATTCATGGAATTCGTTGTTAAAAAAGTTATGCATTTTTTATATGCTTCAGACACCATTTCATTAGATAATTGAAAACATTGTATTGTAATGTTCATGGATAATAAAGGAACTTTATTTTTGTATGTTAAAACCTCATTTAATTCAGCAACCTTGACAGATTGACTCAATTTCAATTTTTAATATCAAAAGTAACGCTATGTGATGCATAAAATGAATGAGGATATGCATATTCATCTAAAATAATATTTGGTTATTGAAATCGATAAATGTATACGGGAATTAATATTATTTTAGCTATAAAAAACTGGAATATTTTGTTTGAGTCCATGGTAACATACTCTATAATGACTGAAAAATATATATTCCGTTTTAATCTGTTTTTTTTTTTCAATATATTTTATCAATTATTTGAATTATTTAGCATTTAGTTTATTATTCTACAATTATTATTTTGAGGGATTTGAGCTTTTAAATTGCCACGCATTTCATTGAACCATTTGAATTCCTATACTGACAGGATTGAAAAATTAAGGGTTGAAATTGTTGAGACTCAGACAAAATAATTAAAATTTATGTAACTGTATTTAAGGACTGAAATAGAGGGATTGAAATTGATTTTAAAATAAATCTGACTGTGTGAGCTTTCTATCAGGAATTTGTTCATATTATGTAATATGCAGCCAGAATCAGAAAAGATGCAGATATACGCAAAAAAATTTAGGGAGTAGTTTTCAGGGTAAAATGGGAATCAGATAGAAATTAATTAGATGTGAATCCAATAATTGTTCAATAAATAAAATTTGGCTATTGTATTCCCAAGTAACAATGACTGACCGTCGACCAAAATATGATATCAGATTTTGGTCATAATGAAGTCATAAACTGACGGTCATATTTTGACGTCATTTTTCAAGTCAAATTGTGGTCATAAAATGTTGAACAGACGTCATAATTTGACGTTATGTTTCAGCGTTTTGAGAAATCATACTTATGCTTTATATATGATTTTTTAGGTATATTTTTTTTAGTCAGTGTACATCCAGATATGAAGTTACATAATTATATACAGATCAGTGTTCAATTATGAGGATTATGAACGAGTTAAGCTAGGAAATATAAGTTAGGTACGTTCGGCTTTTATATTCCAGTGTAGATAAAATCTTATTTATTCCTATGAATTTCTCTGAGCAGTCTAACAGTAATAGTAAAGAACCTGATCCTCTATTTTTTTTTTCACAAAATTTACAGTTGTATTTGTTTATAAAACCTATTTTTATTGTTCTCAGGAGTATTTAATAAATGAATTGTTAAATAGTTTCTTGAATAAATTAAATTCATTAATAACTTGTATGTTTTATTTTTAAACTAAATACAAAGTTCAGAAACTCATTTTTACTATTTTAATTATTCAAAAATATCAAAATAAGGTATTCAAAAGTCTCTGTCATAAATAAACATACCAAATAGTCCCTATTTTTTCTATTCAAAAAATTTAGTTAAGAAACGTGCTAGGTGCTGCCATCTCTGACTAACTAAACCTAACTAAACAAACTAGTGCCTATTCAAAAATATATTCACTTCATGTATCATTTTTTCGTTAGTGCCCGCGTTCACTTGAAAATTGTTAATTTGTGAAAAGATGATTTCTGACGTAACAAGAGTACTGATCAAAAAGTAGGAAATGAAGTACCCCATTTATTTTTTGAAAAACATGTGAGTTTGCTTGAAACTTTTTTTTGGTTGTCGTACTCATTTTTGAGTAAACTGTTATAATTAAAGTCCAGCAATTAGTGTATATTTTGCTACACAGGTAGCACCACATAGCTCATTTTGGATAAATGAAAACAAAATAATTTTTTTTGGCCAAACGGCTGATTATATCAAGAAAATTGTAGGGTACTTTTAATTTTATTTTTTAATGTCTACCATATTAGCATATTATTTTTCGCTGTATTACATTTATTAATTATTTTAATAAAAAAATTTTATTGAGGGATTTATTTTATTATTCATACAATAAATGATTTTTATGATGACTAGCATCCTTTGGGCAAACGAAATAAGGATTTTCAATTTTTTTAAAACTTGCATTGCGGGTTGCCCGCCTATTTACTTATATTTAAATTCGAATTTACAAATATAATAATTAAATATTATTTATTTTTGACTGAAAAAAAAATATAGGTGTGTAAAATAAATAAAATAGATTTAATTTTGTGAGAAAAGTTTTATTTGGTAATTTTAAAATAATTTACAGAACAAGGACCATTTTAAGTCTAACTACTTCTGAAAATGATTAAAATAGGTTTTAGAAATAAAACGACTATAAATTTCGTGGGAATGACTTTATTTTGGGAACTAGGAAAGGGTACAAAGGTTTGAAGACTAATTGTTGATTACTCGATGCTGTTGTGATGTTGGAAGTCTTGTTCGCGATGCTGTTGCGTTGTTGTAAGCAGTGGCGTAGCAAGGGGGGTGCAAGTGGGTCTATTATGCTCCGGGCGCCACTTACGGAGGGGCGCCAAATGGTCTCCAAGACGAACAAAATTTTCCGAATTTCAATTGTTGTTTTGATTGATTTCTGGGAAGCATATTCTAAATTAATAATAATTATCATATTCATATTACGAGTAAATTCTATATATTAGGAAGGTTTTTTTAGTTTAAATTCTGTATATTTTATTTATTTTTGACGTTTCGACTCTCTATCCCAGAGTCTCCATCGGAAAAACAATGATACAAAAATAAACAAAGCAAGTATCTCGATAATTGAAAATATAGAGAATACCAGATGTGAAAACGTATGTTTCACATTAATTGCAGAAAGAATGAAATTCTTAAGTCATCCATTCAAGGTCTGAGGAAAAAACTATGTGAAACAACCTCAAACAGATGAATCAATAATATGAGTCTTGACGATTAATATCATAGTGAAAAAAGAATTAATTAAATAATATAACACACAAGGACCTTATCCAGTTTGGGAAATTTTTTGAATTATTTGAATTATGCTCAATCTAGAACGAAGCAATGATGGTAGAATCCTACACACTGTTTATAGGAAGCCATAACATACACAAACAAATATATTCATTCTGAATCACATCACTATCCTTCACAGAAGTATAGAACAATGTCGATTCCAAAGAGCTAATAATATTTGTCGCCCTGATAAACTTGATGAAGAGAATAATAATCTAGGAGTTATATTTCAGAGAAATTGTTAGAGTTATCATTCCACTAAAAAAGTACGTCGACCAAAGTCTACCAATGCTATTGTTGTAGATAATAACATGAGAAATTATGATTCTTCATTTTATGTGAGTAAAGTTCAATAGAAGATTGGAAGGATCTTGTCCAGATATAATTTCAAAGTTGCCCACTTTCCTATAATGAGAATCAAGCACTTCATGAGACCTATAAAGGACGTGATTCTCTTAAAATCTTCGGGTATTCACAAGATTCTAGTACCTGTAATCAGACGGACAGAACTGTTAGCACACGTATTGCTGAACATAGGAGGTGCATAAGACTCAATTTACTATCCAAATAAATTTTTGGTTGCTGATCATGTTATTGAATTTTTGCGTGAGATCAAGTTCGAAGAAACAAGATTAATCGCAAGATGCTCATCGTTTATGGTAGATTGGTCAGAGAAGCGATTGAAATAATTGAAGATTCGAATAATTTCAACCATACTGATGGTTTCGAGTTGGCAAATGTTTAGCTTCCTATAATGAATAATATACATACATGCAAAAACGGGTCATCGTCATTGTGTTATAATAATTAATTTTCTTTTCTCAATGATAATTGTCGAGATTTATATTATTGATCCCTCTGTTTGAGGCTGTTCCATGTGGTTTAATTGGGTGAATCCAAAGAAATTTCGTTCTTTCTGCATTTAATGTCGAATCTACATTTTCACATCCACTATTATGTATATTTTCAATTATCCAGATACTTGCCTTATTTATATTTGTATCACTGTTTTTCTGATTAAGTCAAAACGTCAAAAATGAATAAGGTATACATAATTTAAACCAAAATATAAAACCTTTCAATTATGATTTGATTCTTCAAGAGAATTTATAAATTATTCTATATATTATAATACTATTATGAAATTCTTGAGGGATGGGGGGAGAGGGGGCGCCAATAGTATGTTGTGCCCCGGGCGCCAGTTATAGTCGCTACGCCACTGGTTGTAAGCCTTGTTCGCCCCCAGGCAATGACTAAGGGAAAAGAGACGAACTCTTCTCCGGGAATTCTCCCTTTGGGCCTAGGAAAACCCCAGCGAAACCTAGACCAGAGAAGTGGCTTCTTCGCTCGCTGCAACTGAAACAAAATAATTATTACAAGTCGGAAGATTTAAAAACAAATTGAACTCACTTGAACTTTGCAAGCGGCGGGCTAAATTAATCAGTTGACATCTTTAAAGTTGAGTTGAATCTGGGGCCTGGAACAGTTGCTACTGATGTGTTGATCTGCTGCAGTTACTGGAGGACTTCTTGGGCGGCTGCTAGACTCTGGTTCTGCTGCTGCTGGAGGACTTCTTGGAAAATTATTGGGCTCTGGTTCTGCTGCTGCTGGAAGATTTCTTTGACGGCTGTTGGGATGTTGTTCTGCTGCTGCTGGAAGACTTCTTGGATGGCTGCTGGGCTTTGGTTCTGCTGCTGGACTTTGGTTCTACTGCTGGGCTTTAGTTCTGTTGCTGGGCTCTGATTTTGCTGCTGGGTTCTGATTCTGCTGCTGGGTTCTAATTTTGTTGCTGCGCTCTAATTTTGCTGCTGGGCTCTGATCTTACTGCTGGGCTCTTATTCTGCTTCTGCGGTATGATTCTGCTGCTGGGCTCTGGTTCCGCTGCTGGATGATCTAAAAACATAAAAATACAAATAAATTAATAAATTGAAGATAAGTAATTTACTTGTTTAGCAGTAGTTAAAAACAGTTACGTAATGAGTAATATTATATTACCTAGCTGATGATGCGGTGATGTTATGAAGATCTACGGCCGGCGACCTGAAACAGAAACTTAAAACAAATTTTGGTGAATCACATTCAACAAAACAACTATTGAGAGTTGATTTTGGCTGCTGGGCTCATCCTCAGCTCCTCCCACGATGTCCATTCCCGCGATGTCCATTCCCTCGTTGTCCACCTCATCAGCTGGGCTCATCCTCTGCAAATGATCTGAAAAAATACAAATTAATTAGGAATCTGCGCAAAAGCAATACAAGATAGCTGAAAGAAAAATTGATTAGAACCTGAAAAGCAAAGTTTATTAGTCAACTTACGTCCTTTTCTTGATTTGTTGGAGGTGGTAATGATGAAATGAAGAAGCTGAAAGGGAACTTTTTTTTGATTAGTTGCATACATTCAACATTCGTTCAACATTCAAACGTGTTTTGTGTGTTGGTTTGTTTGTTGCGCGCCTATTTAACGGATTTAATTTTTTGCTTGAAGAGCTAGCTACGCGATGAGTGACTGCTGCCATACTACTTCGCGATTTTATTTTAAAAGTGCTCAAATATATTATGCTACTGTTTGACTCTACTTTACTACCCCAATGAGTGCCTGAGCGCTCAGACACCCAAGCACCGGTGTGCTCGTCGTTTGCAAAAAAAAAAAATACGTTGTTTGAATAAGTGGCCAATGCATATTCCGAGGCCCGCGATACCGCCTAATTACGCGATATGGTAACCTTAAGTATCGGTCTCAGCTAATGTTGTTTCTTGAACTTAATCAAGGACCCCCGCCAATTACCATATTTTCCGACTTCCGATAGGTACATATCGAGAGTATGCCGTTACTCCCCAGTTAATTCGCTCGTTCGCCCTAGAACTCATTGCAAATCCACGCGATGGTGTTCACCAGGGGGGGTGCCTCTCGTAGCGGTACCTACGTGTGCACCGATTCCCACGTTGGACCTTTCATTACAGGCCTTTGCAAAAAAACCAAGACATTTTATTTATTTATTACATAATAAAAGCAAAGACTAACATCGCATATCACATGCACCTAGCGTACACGCAATTGCGGAGCAAAAAACCCAATTTACATATTTAAATAAACAAAATTTTGATCTCTACGTTAATAAGCAAAATTCACAACCCCAAATATACCACACAGCACTTTTAAAATAGTTTTTAAACGCAGTTTACGAGAGCAAAGACGACGCAAATGCGGCTTCTACGACAGCCACGACAGCAGTGAACCACACGAAACGAAACAGCAAGCTTCAGAAATAAATTATACGAGCTAAGAAATATACTACGTTTTCCAATGTGTTAAAAAGAGATAGATATGCTAAAAGGAACTAGTATTATCAAAAATCGAAACGAAGCTCTAACGTGTTGCAACCATCAATTAGTACTTGATTGAATTAACTTGCTTCAACGAAGTAATTGAAAAAGAATCTTTAAAATAGAAATTTAAAAATATTCAAATAAAATAATTTGAAATGTTGTAAAATTCTTGTAAATACAACAAATTATTATTAATAATAATTGTTTAAACATTATAAGAAATAATAAAACAGAATTTGAAAAACAAAAATTTAAGCAGTTTTTTTGATGTAGAAATATTGCTAAATATTCATTGAATATTATATTAATATTATTATAAACAAATATAAATTGTTATTATTCAAATAACAAATTCAAATATTAATACAGTATAGCTACAATGAGTTAAAAAGAGATAGAAATACTCCTTCTACGTCACACACCAGACAAGTTGAAACAATCTAAACAATTATCCCTGAATTTGGTACTGCATTTTAATAAAAATACAAAATTTCAAAATTATATTCCAAAAACTGAATATATTGTAAAAAATTATTCACAAATTATATTTGAATATTTATTTATCTATATCCAGAGGCGGCTCTAGCCTACTTACCGCCGGTGTCCAAAGATATATAAATTGCGTCCCTCCTGCCTGCCGCTCTTCATCGTACTTTTATTTCTTATAGATTTAAATCCCAATCCACTATCCACAATTTTATTCGCAATCCACAATCCACAATTTGAGCCCAGTCCACAATTTTCATCCCAATCCCAATTAAAAATCCACAATCCAAAATACACAATTTTAATCCCAATCCCAATTCGCAACCCACAATTTCAATCCCAATCCAAAATCCACAATCCCAATCCTAATTCAAAGTCCAAAGTCCAGAAACCTAATTCCAATCCAAAATCTATGACCCCAATTCTAATCAAAAATCCACAATCCCCCAATCCACAATCCCAATCCCAATCCCAATACCAATACCAATACCAATCTAAAGTCCAGAAACCCAATCCCAATCCAAAATCCCAATCCCAATCCAAAATCCACAATTCCTGATCCAAAATCCACAATTTTAATCCCAGTCCAAAATAGAATGGCAAATTATGAATTGTGGATTGTTGATTGTGGAATATTTTGTTGACGAAATTGGTCTTATTCCTAAAGAATTATGTTCGGGGCCCAACTGCAGCCTTCAAGGACATGGCGCCGGGGTGCCGTGCACTCCTTGCACCCCCGCTTGAGACGCCTCTGCCTTGTTCATTATTCTGTTTATCAATCAATCCTGAGCTTTCGTCCTGTTGAGGGGGCGTAAATAATAAGTTCTTGCAATTTTCACATAAAGAAAATAACCAAAAAAATATTTCTTTTTCACGAAATCAGATTATCTTTAAAGCAATAAAAAATTCACATTTGCAATAATTATCGGAGCATAGTGACCGTCCTTGAAGTTACAACCACATCATTCTCATATATTCTTACGAGACGCAGCGGGGCGTTGTCTTTTTGCTCCAGTTTAATTTAAAAACTTGACATTTAGCTGGACATCCCGAAAACCTGTTGTTTTGTTGCAGAGGCCTTGAGCCAGTTCCTGGTTTTTAGGACACGAAATATTACTCTCAATTTCAAATACTTCATAAATCAACTTATTGCTCTTTAAATCTTTACCGTACTTTTTAATTAGGATACATAGTACATGGATCAATACACTTATATATTTTTATATTTAAATAATTTTTTGCAGATAAATATATGAATATTAAAGAGGTCGATAGTTTCACACATTGATTAAATTTGATTCAAAATAACCCGGAACTACTCCAGTTTATTAATGACCAGTATATTCAAATGTCATTTGAATCAACTTTCGTTACAAAACAATGCAATTGTCACCATGTTTAAAAAATTAAAATTCAAGACAACTAAACTCGTAATAAGCACAAACAAGAGATTCACTTTTATCAACAATTTTCAATTCCACTGGACAGTTGAAGAACAAAAAAAATTACAAATGAAGAAAATTACACTTATTTTTTTTGTGCTGCTGCAAAAACGAAACCACGTCCTTGTGTTTTATATGAATTAATTCTTTTTTCTCAATGATAATTGTCAAGCCTCATATTGTTGATTCCTCTGTTTGAGGCTTTTTCAGGGGGTTTCTCCTCAGACCTGGGATGAATGTCAGAGGAATTTTGTTCTTTATGCACAGATGTGAGACCCATGTTTTCAAATAGTATAGTTTAATTTTCTAGATACTTACCTTGTTTATTTTTGTATCATTGTTTTTCTGATAAAACTCTTAGATAGAGGGTCGAAACGTCAAAAATAAACAAAATATACTGAGTTTAAGCCTAAAAAACCTTCAAATCAATATTTTCGAAACTTAGTTGATTTAAAAATAAATTGGGTAGATTACAAAGCACAATAGTTTTAATTGTTATTGTAAGATTTGAATTTTTTTTTTTTCTAATATAATGTTTACAAAAACTCAGAAATTTGCTCTTCCGTGCAAAAATAGAAGAATAACAATTTATTTAGAATTAAATTTTACTAATATAACAGCTTCAGTGTGAATCCAAGTAAAAAATTGATAAATCATTGCACTTTTGTCGAAAATCAGTTTGCCAAACACGATTGAATGTCAACGTGATAGCTTTAAATAATAGATATAATATTACAATGATTCTTGATAGCACTATACATAAATATTTATATATATCACGCTTTCTTCTCAAAATAAGGTTGGCATGAACCCCAATTAACATTCAATTAGCAGTCAATCTTTGCTAGATACCTTTATCTGAACACCTCTTTTTGCTTCATCCACATTCATATTTTTATTCATACAAGATCATCTATTCTTTCCACTTGTATTTCCCCAGTACTACAACACTAACAATTAATTATATTTGTTTATTTGCATGGCAATCTGATTTCAGACTAAAAGAAAGACTTTTTTTCGGCACAAATTATTCATGATCACAGTATAATTATAGGTCATTTAAATGTCAAATGTTTTAATACGGTAACAGGAAAGTTATCTTTTCGTCAATATTTTGACATTTTGTTAATAAAAAATAATCCAAAAAATATTCCTTGAATTATTGAACAGTAGGTACTGTTGAAAAACAGGAAAACATTTACAAAGAATACTGATTGCCTTCTACGGTGTGATGGAAAGAGAAGATTATCAGTGCCAAAGTATAGCAGCAAAACACAACTATTACAAATTCATCAATACATTTTTTGTTGAAAAAATTAGCATTCATCTATCAATACTCTCATAAAACAGAGTGTCATTGTTTTATTCTCCACTCTTGTTATAAAAAATAAGGTGAATTTTTTTTGAGTCATTTAATCATTTTTCAAGTAGTGCTCAACTTTTCACAGTTTTCAATCACTTCTCAAGTGTTCTTTTATTAAACGCTGTATACTAGAGGTCTATTTCAATATCAATTTTCCAGAAAAAAAATGTTCAAAAGCTTTCAAATTTTAATATTCAATGTATGTAGTCTAAAGTAACAAAAACATTAGCAAAATTTAATCTAATTCTTGCTTTTTTCACTTTGCTACCCAACCTCCAGAATATATCATTCCTACTTTTGAAATAACTCATTTTTGGTATGCTTTAGAAAAAAATAAATAAAAAAAAAACAATCTTCAAAATAGTATTCTTTACATCGTCTTATGATCTCAAAATTCCCTGAAAAACAGTAAAAATTTTATTCAAAATCGAAGACGGTGCAATTTAAATAGTTTTTGGATAAGATGTCTAATAAACATATATTTTTAATTCAAAAATAATAAATCAGGTCGATTCTAAGAAGATACATTCAACTAGCTGAAGCCTTTTGCATTTTAGTATTCATTGCAGATTACTTGAAATACTTGAATTTTACTGTAACAACAAACTACTATAAATATTCTATGTGAATGAATGTTTCTTATGTCACTAGTATTGAAATTCGTTGCACACCTTTTAAATCTTCGGAGTGTCATATTGCTTAATATATTTAAAGGTTAACAGAGTACATTTGAGTGCCACTGATCCAAATCATGCCCATACATAAAGAAAAATAACAAAAAGATAGTGACTCGAAACTTGATTTTTTTAGTGCAAGCATTGCATAATATCTTTTGTGACTAGAAAAAATATTATTAGTTCGATTGTTTTAATGAAGTTCAGTGCTAGGATACTTTAAATTGAAATTAGAATATATTAAAAGCGAAATTTCTTTGAATGCGTCTCACGGACTCTTCTTTCCACCTCAAAACTTCTTTTGCATGAACAATTAAGACATTTTTATTTATTATTCATGAACAATGTTACCTAAATCAAATTTTAGTTACTTGGAAGAATTTCAACATATTATTTTTCTTATTGCTGCATCTCACCTCTATCGGACAAAATTATTATCTACCGATAAAAAGTGACCAATTAAATATTCAAATAATAAATCATTTTTTTTCAATATACATGTACAATTTGCTTACTATTTTGTTTATCTGAAATTGACATTATAGTTCTAAATAATCTAAATCTAAATCATATTTTACAGATTAATAATTTTTGTGATGGAAATTGACGCAATTTGATTTTGCCACTAATCGATAAATTGTTTATTTGTAATATAAACTTCTAAAAATTAATAAATTTGTAACATAAGAGAGCCCAAGGATAATCTGAAAGATAATGATGATAATTCAATTCTATACACCATAAATCTTGCACCGATAAACTTTGCAAACTACCTGCTCTTGTATATAATTTGATAAACAGTAATAAACAAATAACTGTTATTGTATAAATCACAGTTGAATTACTTCTGTCTGCATATAATTACGAACTGTTTCAATTTAAGTTAACAAATTGAAATGTTTTTTGGTGAGGCGCTGATGAGAAGTCCGACCCAGTTTAAAATTTCGGCGGGTGGGGTCCGCGCAACATTTCGATCAGGGGTAGGGAATAGTTATCACCTATGCTATATAAACACCATCGTTGTTCATCAACAACAACTTCTGATCGTGAGTGAACAAGATGAAGTGTCTTTTGGTAATAACAGCGGTCCTCCAGGTCTCTTTCGCAGGCCATGTTAGCGTGCAGATGCCTTATTTAAATCCTGCTGGTGTGACATACTTCAATGGAGCACCAGGTCTTACTCCGGTGTCTAGTGCCTACGCCACGTCAACATATCACGGCAATGGACACTTCTTCGGAAGGCTGGCTCCCCAAGCTCCGTTGATCTCTCACCAGGTTGCTGCAGTGGCAACCCCAACAGTGCACCACGTCCCTGCAGTCGCAGACATCCCTGTAACCAGGATCCAAGCTCAACCTGGATACATCCATAAAGAAGTTGATGTCGCCAAGCCAGCAGTGAAGACCAGCAGATATGAATTACGCCGTCCAGCAATTCAAAAAGAGTTTTATGATATTGAAGAACGTGTTGTCGTAAGACCAGCTGGATCAGCACTTGTGGAGTTGGATCAACCTCATTCCAAAGTGCATAAAAGTTCTGTGGTGAGTCCTTTAGCGCCTGCACATATTGCACCTGCACATATTGCACCTGCTCATTTTGCACCAGCGGTAATTGGTGCTTCACCTGCTCCTCCAAATTTCATTCCTTCTCCAGGATTTGGAATTTCTTCCACGCCTGCTCCGATAGCTCCTATTAATCAAGGTATTTCTTCCGATGATGATTCTGTTGTTATTGAAGCTAGACGTTTCTCTCAATCTCAACCACAAAACCAGCCACAATTTAGAACCCAATTTGAACAACCTCAATTTGCCCAACAACAATTCAGAGCTCAATTCGAACAACAACCACAAATTTCTCAACAGCAATTCAGACCTCAGTTTGAACAGCAGCCCCAACATTTCCAGCAGCAATTAAGGTCCCAGTTTGAACAACAGCCCCAAAACTCTCAACAACAGTTCAGATCCCAGTTTGAACAACAGCCCCAACGCTCTCAACAACAATTCAGGTCACAGATTGAACAACAGCTCCAAATTTCTCAACAACAAGCTCAACCTCAATTCAGAACTCAAATTCAACCTCAAAATCCTCAAGTAAGGTCTCAAATTCAGCCTCAAGCAGTTTTTCGTGCTCGTCCAGAGCTCCGCTCCCAAGATCAATCTGGAAACCAGCAACGACTGATCGAACTTTTGACAGCTCGTGAAGGTGTTGCCGATGTAGGTTTCAATGCTCCAGCTTTTAGGGATGTCGGTGACGCTGGCTCGGTAAGAGCTCGTGTTTTATCTGCTCAAGTTGCTTCGAAAAATGCACCCGTTACTGGAGAACGAGTCAACACCAGGCGTGTGGTAGTTTCCAGGCCAATTGAAACTGTAGAAGAAGTTGATGTACTAGAACCTGTTACAAAACTTGAACGTCTTGCAGTTCAACATCCAGCGGTGTTCAAAACAGCACATGTTGGTTTTGAGAGGGTGCCAACTTCAGTGCCAGTTTTGGGAAAAACCATTACTCCCTATGCTCAATCTCCTTTATACTACCATTAAATAAATTTTTTAATCCTTGTTTGTTTTTGTCGTAGAACTATTCATTTCTCATTCTTATAAATGTAAATAAGGCGGAATTTTAAATTTCATTATGTTATTTTTGTACTTTAAACATTAAATAAACTCATTGATTTATATTGTATTGCAAACTGTATTTGAATGTTTGTGTTTTAGATTCCTATTGTAAATAGAAAAATATATATTCTATTATTATGAATAATTAATACTTTTTAATTGAAGTAGGATTTAAAGAAAGTGTATAGAATTTGAATTAAGCGATCAATTCCTGAGAATTTTTCTGTAAAACAAAACAAAGTGAATAATTATTTTGAAACAAATAAAACAATATTAATTTATTTATGTATCTTACATGTACACCACAAACTATATCAATATTTTAAGAAAGTATTTACCAACATGTCATATAAAAATGGACGGAATATTTATAATAAATGTAAACATGATTCAAATGAAAATTACAACGTTCGTCAGGCATGATGTTGCCCAAAATTAAAATGATTTCTTGTAAGATCTTTTTCTGTCATTGTAGGAACCCTTGGTTTATTTTCAGGAGAGATCGCAGATCCTGTCACGGCCAGAATTGCTGGAAAACACTCTGGTAGATTGATGATATCTCTGCAAAAACAATATCATATATTTAAAAACCATTATTAGTAAAACCAGCATCTCATATTTATTATCTAAGGGATGCGATGATTGCGATGAATTTATGACAAATATTTATTTAATAATTAATTGTTTACAAAAAATCTGGATTCATAAAATAATAATTAAAAAAAATTATGAGCTCGGTAGCGATCAAGTGACCCAAGTGTGAAAGTCAAGAGTATTTCCACTGCGTCACTCTATCACTGACAAAATATGAGTATATAACTTGCGCTGGTAGCTTTTTGCAGTTATCAATCACGAAAAATTGGAGTTTTTGTAGAAGAATTAAAGTGGGAAACACTCAAGTGTAGAAAATAATATCAGGATGAGTGGGTTTTCGGAAAAACTTGGAAAAAAATCTTGTCCTCGCTGTTCTTCATTTTTAGTTTATAAAAATGATGACCAGTTTCGGTGGGGCACCTAGGAACAGAATTTAAAGGGGCTCCTGAATTGAAAGCAATACATAAAATGCTTGAGGAACCCTCAAAATCGAGACTTCTTGACTAGTATGCCAGATAAATAATCCGGCAGTGCACAAATGATAAAATGGTTGCATTACAAAGCTAGACGTCAACTCTGAAATATTCCAATATTATTTAAACTGGTATATCGAGAGAAAGTGTGGTAAATGAACTGACATAATATAAATTAAACTTAATGTCAGGGACGCATGCATTTTGACATCTCAAAATCAAGTTTTTTCGAGTAGTTCATCTGTTTGATCCCAATTATCACTCACTTGACACAATAATTTATATTTTAAATCGTTTGAGCAGTAAATAATGATTGTGAATAAGGACTTACTCGGTGCTGAGGTTGTCTACCGATAGGGCATTAGGCAGGAGTGTTTTGAAATGCGGTGAGAGATGGCTTCTGTGGTGCAGTGAGAATCTGCGGTAGCTGGTTAGGGTCTGTCTGGGTTTGAGGGTCTCCGACCCTGAAGAGGGGAACCCACGCATTCTCAATGGAGCCAAGGGGGGCATTACATTTGTCGTCATTAGGTCCAATCCACTGGACTGTTGGCGACTGCGACCTCGCGTCACTGGAACACTGCAGTCTCGACGCTGAAACCGAGCTGCCCTGTTTCTCCATTTATTCAAACTTAAATTCACTGCTAACCAAACCCAAACGTGACAATCCAAATAATTATTACCAAATTCAACAATCAAATATGTGCACTTCAATTCTTTTATGAAAAATTTTCCTTATGTTTGCTCATCCTCAAATATTTGTTATTAGCTTTTCAATTCAATTTGAAAGGAACCTAATTCTATCTTAGTTTTTTTTAAATATTTGAAAACCAGGTGACGTCACGTATCTTTTCTCGAAAATTGCCTTTTGCAAAACGTTGAATTTATTTAGCTAATATAAAATTCAAAAACATGTATTTATGAGAAAATTTCATACAATAAGTGATGAGCACATTTTCCATAAGCTTATGTGCTGAAAAATCAGTGCTTCCAAACATGTCCAATAAATTACGTGAGATCAATACAAGTGCACCACGTTTAGCTATTTCTGAGTGTATTAAAAAATGCAAGATTACTAAAATTATTTTATTCATCATCAACTACATTTTATATAAAAGCACATGTTTAAAACCCACTAGTACTAAATATTTCTTTTTTTACTATACTATGGATTAAAATTAAGATCAAGTATATTAATGTTGATAGTAAATCAAAAATACTGTTTGTTAATTATTTCAAGATATCCTTACCACTTTCATATTGTTTTCAAAAAAAATATTGAAAATAAAATAATTTTTATCGCAAAAATAAACAACAAAATAATGGAGTGTTTTAATGAAAAGCCATTTAACGAAATAAAGACGGCAATTTTATGCAATGACTTGAATTATATACTCTGTATATCCATGTAGTACGTACTGACCTAGAAGTATTGATCTTTTTCAATATTACAGCGTAACTTTAGAAAATCAATGTTTGTTTTCTTACGTCTAATTCTATTATAAAACTTGTATATTTGTACAAACCTTTGCTGTCTTGTGCCCTTTGCTCTTTACCAGATCTGGAAGGTACTGAAATGATCTGCTGTTAACTGAATCATCGGCAAGATCTGAAAAAATAATGCCTCGTCATTTCTGCAAACTTCTCAAGCATCACTGATAGTAAACTATGTGTCATGCTTTATAATTGTCTCTTTAGTAGTCACGAACAAAGCGAGTGCTTAGAATAACGTGTGCCTAAAGAGTTTATAGAATAAATCGCATACTATAATTCAGGACATCACAAAAATTATTTTAAATGAAATATTAAATACTAGCGTCAAAAATGGGAGCATGAGTTTACTATTTTCCAACTATAAGTATATCAATTTCAAAAATAGGTACGGTTATATATCCAGGGTAAAACTATAAAATGCAATGATAGAACTAGAATTCAGTAATTGATCAAATTATCTAGAACATGCCTAGAAAAAAGTGTTAAAAATGTAAAGATGCAAATGAGCCAAGGCCGTAAGGCTTAATTAGAATGTCGGAAATAAACAGTCAAAACTGACATACAGCAAATAATAGCAAATGCAGATGACGTAGTCCTCCTGAGTAGAAAGCCAGAGAACCCAAAGGAAACATTTGAAAACCTCAAGAATGCAGCAATTTAATAGATCTAGCCGTGAATGAAAACAAAATAGAGCTTCTCATCACTGCAAGAAACAAAACTAATATCTAAGCCGCACAAAATATCCAATTTGAGACTGTTGAAAAATAGATAAACACCGCAAAATTCGTACGAGAGGAAATACTAAGAACATAGTTAAATAACAGAAGCTACTTTGCGAACTCACATAAAATTTGGAGTGGAAATGTTAAATTAAAAATTTAAAAAAAATCATGATGAGACTCAGACAATGCTGGCCACTGAAGAAAACTAACTAAAAGGTAAAATTTCTCAAGCGAATATACGGACCAACCCAAGACGGAGGCAGCACATGGGAAATAAAAACCAATCTTGAATTTCAACATTTACACAGCGACACTGACGTCGTCCATTACATCAAAATTGCAAAAAGTTGGTTCAATAATGCCTTCAAATATATAAAAGGTCTAAAAATAACAAACTGGAAAGAGAAATCGGAAAACAGTAATGCATGGAGGAAAATGTTAGACAGGGCTAGGACCATTCAAGGGTTATGATATCAAAGAAGAAGAATGTTGAAAATGATTGAGGTTAACTTCAGCTCGTGGTTAATAGGCCTATGCCATCTTCAGATCGTGCTTGAAATGATTGATTGACTAAAATAAAAAAAAAAATAAAATTACCATCAGTGTTGTGTTTTTTCGTGATAACGGTGTACTTCTTTGATTGCACGGGTTTGGCAGGAGGTAGATGAAATTCGTTGTCATTTGGTTGCTCTTCAAAGTTGCGCCGTGGAGGTCGTGGATGCTCTTCTCCTAATCCAGAATCTGATTGGCTCTGCGGTTGGGGACAGGGAAATTTCAGTCTCATTTCTAAATCAGGAGCAGGCTGGCCGCATGCGTTTGTACCACTGACAGTCACGGACCACCCTCCTAAACAAATAAAGATTTTCTTATCTGCTACACAATTCAATTTCAAAACTTGGATAATCACTATTGAATTAAGCGTAATTAGTTTAGTAGTTACCTGGCATTTGAGCTGAACTCGTGCTCTGACTTTGCGAAGTAGTTTTGTATCTTCCTCTTCTGTGCGACTGTCGTCTCCCCTGCCTTGCAGGTAATGCAATTGGTAATGAAGGACAAGTTGATTTTTGGTCTACTTCATGTTCATTACTCGGAGAATGACTTTTTGAGCTTTCTGATGAAGTACTATAGTGTTCTTTTTTTGTAATTACTAAAGTTTCAGGAGCATGTTCTATTGATTTTTTCGTTTCATCACCTTTCGAAGAATTTTTGTTGGTTTCATTATTGTCAATAGGACTTTCTTTGCCTATTCTTCTTTTAATCATCACAGGTCTCAATTGGTGAAGCTCCAGTCCTTCAAATTTATCTTCTAGATTGTTGTTCTTGCCTTCTACATTAGTCCCTTAAATAAAATTCAATCTTGATTATTTTTTTTAAATAAAGTGCAATACTAAATATTGTGGTAATCATGGGTAACGTTAATACCTTCATCTGCGCTGCTATCTGGAGATCCTGGGCTCTTCCTTAGCATGTAGAAAGTGATCCAGCCTTTCGGAATAGTAGAAAAGTCTTCGTCTTTCATCATTGCTAACGCTGCTTTACCTTTGTAAGGATTTGGTATCTTATGAGGAAGGTCTGTTGGAATTGCAACTGGAAGATCGGTTTGTATTGCTGCGTCTGCTAAAGTTTTCTTTTCGGTTTGAACTACAGGTGCTGTGTTATGATTAATTAGTTCTTCTGTTTGTACTTCAATTGATTTTAGTTCTTCTTTTTCTGTTATCACTAAAGGTATCACTTGTTCTATTTCTAGTATTGATGAATCATCTTTCACAATCGCTACAATTGCGTCTTCTTGAGAGGATCCCATTGAAGATAGCTTTTCTTCAGGAATCATGTCAAACCTTTGCTGATAGCGATTAATTTGCTGTTTATTTAAAACTAAAGGTGAAGGCCTTTTCTCGATCATTTGATGCTGATGTATCATTCTTTGTATTTCATGTCCTTTTATTGTTGTAACATCTTGCTTATTGAGAGCATCGATAAGAATATTCGCAATTAACTGGTCAGTTTTAGGACTATGTACTGGAGGCTTTGAAATATCGTATGCTTGATAAATAGCTTGCATCTGAATCTGCCTATGAGGAACATCTGGCATTTTATATTGAACAGGAACTGGAATTTTCGAACGTAGATTGTTTCTTTGATAACTTAGCGATTTATCCTGCACAGGTTCTACACATTCCATTATCTCCAAGATTTCTATTCTGTTATTTAAATTTTGGTTATCAAAAAAAGGATTTTCTATAATTTCTTTTATTGCTGGCTCCGCACTGGAAACATTTTTATTTTCAACAGTAGGCGATTTGATTTGAGTGTGATTATTCCAAACTGATTGTCGCAAAGTAACTGTATTTGAACTAGATTCACTGCTTTCACTATGTTTTGTATATTTTCTTTTAACTTGTCGGTTCAAATTTTTTCTAATCTTGACAGTAGCATTTGAATTTAATGTTAATTCACCACTTGCGTTCACTTTATAAGATGGTAGAGAGTGCAAAGGATTTTTCAATTTTTTCTCTTTCTTCACTTTCTTCAAAGTTCCATTATTTGTCCAGGTTGTCTCAGAAACTTCTATTTCCTCAACATTTTTGATGATTTCTGGCTTTTCTTGGTTTCCATTCGGGTCAAAATTTTGATTATCTGTCTTTTTCGCACTTAGTTTCTTTTGTTCCATCAGCTGTTGTCTTTTACTTATTTTATTCTTTACTCTTTCCGGTAAATGTTCAGCAACAGTTTTTCCGTTTTCAGGTGATTGATCTTGAATTATTGACACATAAAAAGCGGATCCTTTTTGCGCTTTTGTTCGAGGAGTATCTTTACTACTGCTGCTATTATCGGGTAATAGCGCAGATAAATCCCCTCTGACAGGCTTATCGTCATATTTGATTCTTGGTGTTAGCGCAGATTGACGAGGAGAATTGGGATCGTCCAGACTGTCCACTAAACTCGCTGTGTCGGATTCCTTATCAGTGGAATCCGCGGAAGATGTATTCACCTCCATGGAAAGAGTCCGCGGGAGCGCAGAATAACGAGGAACTACTAGCTGTGGGGCTTCAGTCGGTTTACTATATGGGCTTCCTGCGCCCACGTTACTAATCATATACTTTATTAATCGGCTGTGCTCGGCGCTAATTGACACATCCTCTTTGCGTTTTAAATAGAAACTCTCTGGTTTTTTCACTGATTGTTCAATGGCTGCTTTCGCACACTCGATATTGTCGCGCACTTGGGTATTCACTTCCGGAGAGTTATTAATTATGATATTTAAAGTTGCTGCACTCAAATTCACAATATTAAGATCTGAAGTTTGTTCTTCTATTTTGGGCACCACATCACTAGTTTCTGATCGTTGAGTATTCCACTTGTAATCGTTCGATTTGTGACCGACAGGCGTCATATTATTATTTGAATTGAGGTCAGGTGGAGATTGCGTGTCTACCTTATTATCAGATTGACTCTTTTCGTGATTCACCCTATAAGCTGCCTCATGTATTGCCTCGTTGTTGGTATTCAGATTTTGTTTTGATTCGGTCGGGTTAGAATCAACATTATTTACATTATTGTTGTTTTCGGAATTGCTTTTCGATGAGCTAAAAGTAGAATATGTTTGGGTATTTGTATAAGCTGAGTCTAAGTTGTCATCCATGTGAGATCCGGAAGTTTCTGTAGTTGTTCTAGTACTGGAAAATGATTCGTTTTCGGTAGATGTCGTCGTACATAACGATGACACTTTAATGTCCGTGCTACTGGATTCTACAATAGATTTGTTACTTTCTGAAGTGGAAGACACTCTTGAGATTACATCACTGGCATAGGAACTGTAAGAATTCATATCATCCCACTTGGTTTTCATCATTCCAGCAGTTCCTGCCACGTCGCCATTTATTCTGCGTTCTGGGCTGAATCTCCCTTTATTAACATGTTCTGGAGATGATCTTATTGATCTGACTGGCGACCTTGATTGTGATTTTATAGAATTTTTCTTTGGGAATATTTCTTCGTTGTTGTTACATATGCGACCTACACTTCCAGTGAATTCTCTGCTCCACATTCGTCGCAATAAAGTTGATTTGCGCATTAAATCCGGATCTCTTTTATAGGACTTCCGGAGCGACAGATTCGATTCACTTCCTGTCGTTGAGGTACGATTCCAAAATGAGTTGTTATTGTTTGTTCGAAGTGGAGAATTTGATGACAATTGGGATGAGTCACTTTCTGTGGAATCAGATCGTTGTTGGCTCAGCTTGTGCCTTTAACAAAATTCAGTCATTATGTAATCAGGTCAAACTAATTTCGCTCCTCGTCATAAAAATTAATTCAATCATACTGATAATTTTAAAGACGATATGAATATTCGAACGACCGCTGAATTAACTAATTTTTCTTGATTATGTGATGAAGTTTGAGAACACAATGAACGCAACAGGAGGCGTTAATACTACCTACACTGTATCAAGTGCTATAACTGCTGTAATGAGTTGTGTTAGACAAAGATAATGCTGACACGTTTCAAATTTTAATGTTTAATTAGTTTTGAATTACCTATCACACAGCTCACCACCAATGCGGCACAATAAACGTTTTTCTAACCATACAGGGGTTGAATAATGAGTCTCCGGTCAGAGTTGTGGCATGTGAACGAATGAATAAAATATTAACGAAAAGTCGATCATTATACTTACTTTCTCATAATGGTCTCGGGGGCTGAAAGTCTTCTGCGCAGAAGCACAGGTGACGGGAACCCTGAGGGTGCCCTGTCCTTGCAGGAATCATGACTATGGGCCATTGAGACTCTGGCGTCTATGTTTGAACTCCGATCGGACGTAGTTTCACTGAAACATACTCACAAATGACAGGAAAACAGCTTACAATTGACGAGGAACTGTCCGCTTATCTTTCTGGCGTTTAATATTATTTTTTCTGCGGGTTCACCCACATGCCGCATGCACTATCAATTTTACTTTTAATTACTATTAGTTTAGCTCTTCCGTTTTTTATTCAAAACAAATTATACTTGTATTCAATTATTCAAAAATCTCTTGGGATTTCTTTAGAAATTCAAAGTATAACAATTCTTAAACTATCTTCTAATTAATAGACGAAATAAAATTATGAATGAATCAGTTTTCACTGATAAATATCAGAAACTTCACTAAGTTATTGCTTCAAGGCTCAAACACAAATCAAGCACTAAGCAGCATTAATTTGGAAATCACGCACTTCGCTTAGCTCGTGCTTTTGTACAAGCATTCCTTGGGAAAAAATATTAAAATCGATTAAGAAACAAAGCCTCTACTATAGCACAAACTTCAAAATCCAATAAATAGTTATTATAAATGGTTATTATGTGTGAATTCTTGGTCGAATACAGTATGGTATTAAAACTAAATCAATAAATTAAAACTGTATTTAAAACTTCGATCTGATATTTTATTTCAATCATTTCTCTTTTATTAAAATTAAATAGATACTACTCTTACATGGTTTGAAACTTTCATGTAATAAAAAAAACCTGTGATAGGTTGGAGTTATAACCCTTCTAGTTGCAGTTTTTTCAATTATGCCGCTTATGTAAAAAATCAAATAGATAAGTATCAAGATTTAGATGACTAGTACCAAGACCAAGACTGAGTACACAAGACCAGAACCAGAGAGCTTTTGCAAGACCAATACCAATACTTCCTAGATCTCGATATTAGTCTTGTTTTGCTCATCACTTATCAAAATTAATCAATACGGGTTTATAATACTCCAATTTTTTTGTTACTTTTATAATAGCATCAAATAATCAAGCTCATATTTATTATGTCACTGTTTTGACACTTTTTTAAAACCGCTTACACAGAGGCGGATCAAATGTCGACAGCGTCCTAGACTACTAGCTAGCTCTAGCACATCATCGGCGCCCTTCCAGCAGCCGTATATTATAAATTTCAATTAATAGATTAGTTTTAGTATTACAAATATGAGAAAAAATAAGAACTATTGGCGGTCAGACTCAGTTGACTACGAAAGCCTTATTTATTGATTTATATCGTCAAGAAATGTATACATTGCACGGTGTGTGTCAGATGGCGATACTAGCGACTCACTAAAATGAGATTCAGTTAGTGACACTAGAACTCAACTAATTAACTCTAACCAAGCTCAGCGTGGAGTCTTGAGTCCAAGACAATTATGGCAGATCAAACCCAACATGAGACATTGAGTGCAGCCTTCGTCATTGTCTCGGATTCGAGATTCCACATCGAGCTTGGTCAGAGCGGGTGAAATACGCCCGTTAATTGGGTGCGAAGCACCGCCAGTTGATAACAAAAACCGCGGTCTTTGTGCCACTAAATAAATTTTATTTCAGTGGGGAGTCGCTAGTATCGCACACGCATACATGCACAATGTATACATTTTATAATAATATAAATACATAAATAAGTTTTTCAAGGTCAATCGAATTTGACAGCCAATAGTTTCACATATTTGTAATGCTAAAGCAAATCTTCTCACCAAAGTTTCATCGAAACCAGAAACAGTTTGACCGAAGAAAGCAAGTGGGATAGAACATGAAAATTCGTAGTCTTCGTGCCTTCCCCTTTGGGAAACAGATGTACTTATAAATGTATAGTTATTGTGAATATCATAAATAATTATCATATAATTATCATCAACTATGTAAAAACTAAAGAGTAATCAAGTAGACGAGGCGCGCCTCGGAAGCTCCATATCTCTCTAAGATTTTTTTTTTTTATATTGTGTAAGTAGGTACCTGCTCACTTATAAAATTAATTCTGTCAATAAATTTCTTCTTATATTTTTATTATTTATATTATTTTTTTCTTCCTTTAAAATCTTTCGCGCGCACCCAGCGCACTCCTTCGTTACCACGCGCCCCTAGACACTGCGCTTACAGAAAGGAAATTGCTTCTTCTCCATAAACATGATATATATAAGACCAGAAATATTTGAAGTATTTCTGGTCTAAGATATATATCCTTTGTTACTTAAAGAGCCCAGAAAATTTTAAGGTATTGTAGTGCAGTGTTTATTCAGTTTTGAAAGTAATTGTATGTCGGACCGTCGGACGTTTCGGATGGTCACCCATCCAGTTTCAGCTACAAAAAAAATAATCTAAATTTACAGTTATTGCACAAACTTGTAAATTAAAGAACAAAAGGTGTGTCAACGTATTTGTAAGATAAATTTCTGAACCTTATGCTCTTTAATTTGTAAGTTTCTATAATTACTGTAAATTTAGATCGAAAAAAATTGTGATTGACGATGGATGTGGTACCATCCGAAACGTCTAACATATAATTATTTTCAAAATTGAATAAACACTGGACTACAATACATTTATATTTTCTTTCATGATATATATCCGATATATCAAATATTTATTATAAATATCAGATATTCACGAACCCTGGAATTAATTAAGTTTGCTTACTTTATTATTTCGGCCCACCAATTGCCAAATTCTATCAGTTGTATTTTTTTATTATTTCATATTCACTTATCAAAGTGATGATTTCTCTAATAATTGCCATTCTAAAAGCTATCTAAATATAGCTCCAGACATTTAATGTTAATATTTTCTCTAATTACTAAGATTGAACGTACCGAAAGGGCGTACTTGATAAATATGTCTAAACGGTCAACTATTATCTATTACTAATAATAGGAGTATTATCAATGTAATATGAGGGTATTGTATCATGAACTATTAACATTATTTTATAAAAATCATTGCCAATATCAAGCTATAGAAAATTATTTATAATAAAAACAAAGCAGTATGGCTCATTTATATAAAATATTAACAAAATGATCAGTGATCACAAAAAAAATTGAAACGAGGAGGTATACATTTGAGTACATAAATTAAATAGTTTGAATGAATAAATACAGCACATAAATTCAGAAGTTTCGCATTTTCTTATGTTTATTATCCACTAAACGCACATTTAAATCCCAGTGGCGATATTTCACAATTATAAGATGCGAACTTGATCTTACGGAATGTTCTGTCCAATAGAATTTGGCTCGCGACCTATTTATTCGTTACGCCCACAGCAAACATCAATCATAATCAATTAAAGTGTTTGAATATCACATACTGTCATTAAATTAATTTATCATAAGTGGGCATCCGAAATACAAGCTTTCAAAGTGCTGGACATATTCACAAATGGCGCAGTACACAGACAAAGCTGTGGGGTACTACTAAAAAAATTCTCATACATCGTTCCAAATGCATAAAATAGTATTTCTGGCTATTTTTATCTGAAGAGATGCTAAAATTTGCTATTCCTTGAATTCTTACTCACTCTTTTAAATTCTTACGTGCGGTATTTCAACCATGTCAGACCAACGCATTGTTGAATTACTAAAGATCTATTTTTGAGTTAACTTAACCGAAAAGTCCTAATGACAGGAAATGCGCCAAATTATACATAAACTCGCCTTCACAAGAAAATTCTGATAAAGATATATTGCTTAATAATTAGAAGCAAACGTTTCACCATAAAATTACTGGTCAATATAAATATAGTAGTGAGTATTGAGCCTTAATTAATACAGCCCACCACTTTAAATACCCAAAAAATGATAAAATTATTATTTGATTGAAATGAGTTCCTACCCTCTTGAAAATTATTCAAGTTATTTATTTGAAGCAGAAATTCAGTGCATGATTAACTATTAGGCACACTAATCAGGTGCCTAACAGCAACCGGCTTTAAGAGCCTCCGACTTTAGAAAATTTCTAAGCTCATAGAGACCTCAATGGGTCTCATCCAGAGCCGGAACTAGGGCGTGGCGAAGGTGGTCCCTGACAAAAAAAATTATTTGAATTCAAATTTAAGAAGTGTTTTATGACGGGATTTGGGTGAGAAAGCTTCTGCCGTTATACTATCTGCTACCCGTCTCATCTTAAGGTCAACTATATAATTTCACTTGGGTATATTGGTTATTGGAGATGTACATTGCTTTATCAGCAAATAGTCTAGCTTCTGCATTTCGTGCATTGTGAATGCCGAGCCACTCGCCACGCTAGATTTGTTGAAGAAGAATATATTTCTGACTTTTAACATTTCATCTAATAAATAGACTTTTTTGGTTTTAATTCTGTATATTTAATTTTATTTTTGACGTTTCGACTTTCTAACCGAAAGTCTTCATCAGAAAAAATGATACAAGAAATGTATCATTTTTTCTGATGAAGACTTTCGGTTAGAAAGTCGAAACGTCAAAAATAAAATTAAATATATCAGAATTAAAACCAAAAAAGTCTATTTATTATGATATAATTTCATCTATTGTTCAAAATCAATTTATTTTAGTATTTCCTGCAAGTAAGTATATTTTCATACCGTGGCATCATTTTTTATTTAAAATAGAACATTTTTATTCAACCAGATAACAGAATGTCTTCCAAAAAACCATCAGGTGCTCAATTTCTGAAAATAAAAGAGAAAATTGTCCAGCGGGCTGACCAAATGGACTGAAGAGATTATAATAGGGAAAGTATTGTAATCGTGATTTTTTGACAGATTGAGATTTTGATGAATCTTCAAATTTTAGACCATACTGAACTCAAAAGAGATAGTTTAAAAAAAAGTCGTTCTGTCTGTCGGTCTGTCGATCCGTCTGTGTGGAAGCACGACAACTTGAGGACGCAAACGAATTTTCGAATTGAATTTCATATTTAAGTTTTTCATCAAAAAGCTAGGTTCAAGTTTATAGAAGGGCTTTTTTCAACCAATGGTACCAAAACTTTATTGCAGGAACTTTTTAGTTCTTATTTTAGAAACAGTAGTATCTATCATTAAATATGGAATAACTAGAGTTGATCCTCAAATAATTTGGCTCAACAATTATCTGAAACATTTTTCGGAATTATCAGTGGTTCATTCAATATTATTAAAATTTTATTCATTATAAAATTCGTTTATTTTTCTGAAGTGAAGAAAAAACGAGAATCATGATGTGAGATTAGAATTATCATCACTCATATTTGGACATCACATGTAAACGTTCGTCAAGTGTTTTTTAAAATAAGTAATTTGGCTCTATCGTGCATGGTATCAAATTAAAGCTCTTGCGAAGATAATTCTAGTAAAAGTGTCAAAGAATATATTTAAGCGATTGTTGATTGTTTCTTTTACAAATTATTTAAATGATGTCTAGTTTGGTATCCATTTTAAGCCCTCGGAAAGATAAAATTAGTAGATATCAAGAATAAATAATTAGTGAAATCCAAGTTACCATCTTCAAATTACACTTCCGTCGATCAAATGTCTAAAATGTATGTTCCAATGAACTGAAGACTCCGAAAATCTAGAAAAGGATTCTTTATTTTCAGAAATATAACTGCCATCTGTCACTTTGACATTGACAGTTATCACTTTAGCAATGACAGCTGTTACTTTGACAATGACAGCTGTCACTTTTACAATGACAGCTGTCACTTTAACAATGACAGATGTCGCTTTGACAATGACAGCTGTCACTTTTACAATGACAGTTGTCACTTTGACAATGACAGATGTCACTTTGACATTGACAATGACAGCTGCCACTTTGAAATATGCAATTAATTGATGCGACACTCTAAATTTCTGAAACAGTGATGAAACTGGCCAGGAAATCTATGGTCGGGGAAGTACTGTATGGTCTTAGCAGATTTTTTTGTATTATGACATCGATTTTTGCTTCATATATAAATATTAAGATGTTATTAATATTTAATGTACCAGATTGATCATAATTTGGATTGAAGAATATATATATTTTTATGTTATATCCTTTTTGCTCCATATTCATAATAATTCTCTATACACAAAAATAGGGGCGCAATTTTATGGTTCGCCACGGGCGGCCAATACCCTAGTTCCGGCTCTGGTCTCATTGGTACTAGAAGAGGATATAAAAATAATATACTGAATACATAATGAGGTCTTCGTTTTCCTCCACACAATTTTAATGATCAAAACTTAAAATCACTTTAGATATAATAGTAATATCTGTCATCTTGAGATAAATAATTATTTCTTGACTAAATCAGCGATCCAAAAAATTTGAAACTATGAGTGCTGACTCAGAAGGATGTACAAATAATAAACTGAAGACAAAATGATATCATCGTTTTTCTCCACACAATTATAGTGTTCAAACTCTAAATCACAATAAGTATAACAATCATATCTGTCCTTTTGAGACAAATTATTATTTCCTGACTAAGTCAGCGATCAAAAGAATTAAAGATTTTGAGTGCTAACTGAGGAAGGATGTACAAATAATATACTGAAGATAAAATGATATCTTCGATTTCCTCTATACAATTATAATGTACAAAACTCAAAATCGTAATAGATATAACAGTCAAATCTGTCCTCTTGAGATAAATTATTAGTTCCTGACTAAGTCAGAAATTCAAAAAAATTTAAACTATTAGTGCTGAGTCAGGAAGGACGTATATATAATATATTGAAGTTAAAATGACATTTTCGTTTTCCTCCACACAATTATAGTGTTCAAACCTTAAACCACAATAAGTATAATAATCATATATGTCCTTTTGAGATGAGTTTTTATTTCCTGACTAAGCCAGCGATCAAAAAAATTAAAGATTATGAGTGCTAACTGAGGAAGGATCTATAAATAATATACCGAAGACAGAATAACATCTCGTTTTCCTCCATACAATTATAATGTTGAAGGCTCTAAATCTAGTCTGTCCTCTTGGGATAAATTATTATTAATTCTTGACTAAACTAGCGATCCAAAATATCTAAAACTGTGAGTGTTTACTCCGGGAGGATGTCAAAATAATATACTGAAGATAAAATGACGTCCTTATTTTCCTCCACGCAGTTGTAGTATTCTTAACTCAAAATCGCAATAGATAGTCAGATCTGTCCTCTTGAGATAAATTATTAGTTCCTGACTTAATTAGGATTCCGAATAATTTGAAACTGTGAGTGCTGACTGAGGGAGGATGTACAAATTATATACTGAAGACAGAATGACGTCCTCGTTTACCCCTACTCAATTATAGTGTTCAAAATTTAAAATCATAATAGATATAATAGTCTTATCGGTCCCCTTGAGATAAATTTTTAATTTCTGACTAAATCAGTAATCAGAGATCCAAAAGAAATGTTTATAAGGCATATATCACTACAGGAAGCCAAAGTCAAATTTCAGCTCGAATTATTTGGTTTGGCAACCTGCATGACATCAATGTGAACTAAGTTTCGTCTAAAAAACTGCCACCAAAATAAGCCAAAACCATCATTTATTCATTCGATCATAGATACAGTTTATAGCATTAATGATTTATTGATCCAATACCGACATCTTCCCCCCTCCCCCCAATATACATCCAGAGTGACAAAATATATCTACATATAAGTACAAAAATATATTTTCGGCAGATGTGATATTCATGTATTTATAGTTCAGGAATGCTGTAACTGCTGTAGTTTTAAATCCAAGGTTAAGTTTATTTATTTTATTTGAAATACAACTCTGAAACATATGAGATAGTTTTTTTTTTCACTTTTCAGATATCAGAATATGTAAATTCCAATGATGATTCACTGTTATTTCACCCTTTTTATAATCTTGAGGATTTGTATGACTCATCTTTGAAATAAATTTATTTTTAGTCTATGTCTCGCTTTGAGTTTAAAGAAACACCCCATAAATGAATTATTTACAGCCTGAACGAATTTGTTTGTAACTGAGTGTATCGATATGCATTGTTATATTCTCATTCCTTCATTCATAAACAAATAAAATATTATTTGTCATATTTTACGAAGTATTTATTCATTTAAGGTCTATGAACTGAGTTTCTATTAATATTTTCCAAGTTCTGCTGAGAATACCTGTACATTTTATTTATGTATCTGTTGGTACACACACTAAACATTAAGGTACATAAATGTCAGTAGCAGTTAAGCCGAGATAATATTGAACAATTACACGAAAACAATCGATTATTTAGTACTTCCTATTTATTGTTAGTGTTTATGGACAATTTATGGCTTCCTATTTATAATTCTTTGACTTTATGGCTTTGCTCCACATGATAAGATTTTTTTAATACTTGAATATTTGCATGAGGTCACCAAAAATATTTTGTAAATCAATCAAGAAAATATACTAACATTCCAATTATGGACAAAATATCAAGAAGTGTACCTTTTTTGTTTTATAAATTCAAACGGTTTTTTGAAATATTTATTTCTGTGCGGCAAAATCAATAATAAAAAAACTTGATATCAAATTACCTGGAACATTTGACGAAATCGTTGTCCTGAAGCCAAGCAGCTTGTAGAGTATTTACTACATCTTCCAGACAGGGCAGTTTATTCCTTCGGGAATGAAGCCGAATGCTTTCTAGACACACCAAACAACTTGTTACATCCTTCGATAACCAAAAAAAGGAACAGTACGCAAGAGTCCCGTAATTTTTGTTTTATCAAATGGATAATATTTGTCAACAATCAACAAAAAGTTGAAAAACGTTACACGGTTTCCAAATTTCAAAAGAATTTGGGAAACGACCATAGTCTTTTTTTTTGAGAACGTTAAATTAAAATAGATGGAATGAAAAATATATTAGTTGTAATACAGAACCGTTTGTAATAACAATTCAAAAGTTCTGTGTGCTGTATCCTCCTCATAAAAATAAATATATTTGAAATGAAAATAATAATTCAGACGTTTCGGCATATACGGTTTTTCAATAAATAACAAAGTAAAAACAAGTGAAACTTGTTTTTGTTATTCTTATTCATCCATTGAATATTTTGTTATTATTATAAACTCAAATCTTGATTACATTCCGAACTACTCATATCAAAATGAAAATTCAGTCATAAAGCTGTACATTTTGTATATATTTGGAAAAAAGTATTCAAAATGTTCGTCAATCTCACTCGCAAGTAAATAAAATTTATAGATTATTTGAGTAAAATCTAAGATTTGAAAATATTGTTATATTTTTCTCCAAAAGTATAAAAAACATTATTAATTCATCATCAAAGACGATCACAACAAACTTCCACGATCGATTCTTTCATGGGACAATTACCTCTTATTCCATGGCAATTTTAGCACCACGCACTGAAAAACACAGATATCTGAATGAAATACGAACGCAACTGAACGCCGATTGTTACTGTTAGGCTAGGTCTATTCGAAGTGACGACGTCGCACGCGAGCCGACGCCGTATGGACGATATCCTCTGGAAAGACACGACGGACGGTCGATAGAATGACCCGAAAACGAACTAAAAATATTATTTACTTATTAATGTTAAACAAATTCCAAGAACATTTTTTTAGATAAGCCAGATAAAAAGTAATTCATATTAATATAATATGGCGAGGATTTCCGCTGGAACCAATTATAATAAATTTAATATTAAGTAATTCCAGACAAAATAAATACCCAAAAAATCAGCGGACGAGTAATAAATAATTAATATAAATTCCAGGGTTAAAATAAAAATTTATTATCAATTTGTAATAAGCAGTAATTACAGGAAAGAATTATAATTTAGCACTTTACTTTAAACTTGTCACGCACAAAGTGAAAATTAGAGCTCAATCAATTTTTTAGAGAGCACTTTTAAAAGTTAACCTCTTCATTATTATTCAGGTCTTCCACAATTTTTTTTTTCTTTTGGAAACAGGCTAAAATTCTATAGTTTTTTAAAAGATTTTCTTTTATTTCTCATCATGTTTTAAATGAGTATTCATAGCTTAGTGCAAACATCCAAAGGTCGAATCCCACCGACGCGACGGTGACGGACAAGAAGTCAGTAAAATTTTCACTGAAACTAAAAGTACCCGTAGCTTGACAACTGGTAATCGCATCCTAAAGCTGAGGAAGTATCAATCAAGTGTCTGCTAAACCCGTATCGGGTAAAAGGCGTGATTGATATTTTTTTTCATGTTTCAAATTTATTGGTATCATCACAAGTGCAGATGATTTAAGAGTTGTGGTGAGTAAAATGAGAAATACACAACTGTCATTTTGATGGAAAAATACATACGATATTTTGTTATCATGTGTTCTTTCTCATTTTTATTTCAAGAATAGAATTAGAATATGAAAAAACGATTATGTCAAATGCAATTGTAGGTTGATAGCTGGCCGTCTGTTTTCGCATTTATAACTTGTCTAAGCAAAAATATTACTTGCTTTGAAAAATTTTATCGCCAATTTATAATAATTGATGGCATAGAATAACTATTTTATACATTCCATTACAACATACGTTTATATTGCATTAGATTTCAGCACATAAATTGATATATTATAATATGAGATATGTTCAAATTTCTGCACACATTAAATACTGCAAATTTTTTCTATTATGACTAAGAAGTTTCATGTATTCACATAAAAAAAAAACAGTAAATCTATAATAATCATAAAAAATGGATAAGTTTATTTTAGAAGACCTCATTCATCTAATTATGTAATATTAAAACACCCTAGTAAATATACAGAGTGATGCGAAAAGGAGAATAATAACAGTTCCAATTTTTGATTCGGATTACATTTTCTCCTTATTCTGAAGCTGAAAAAAATCGGATCTGACTACATTTCGTCCTGAAATATATTACCTCGGTTTCCTATTTAGAAATTTACTATGTAATGTAGAATTAGGAAGAATTTTCAACAGCAATATCAAACAGACAGCAATAAAAAAGTTTATAATGTTATGTTAAAATAATATTCATCTGAGGCAAGATCAAAGATTGGATTTTATTAAAAAAACATCAGGATTTCTATCCTCTTCTGACCGAAATTTTAATTTCAAACGCGGATAACATTAAATGTGAATGTAATAGCCGTCTTTCAAAGACCAGATTACAGCTATCCTTTTCTTGATCCGGGGCAAATCAATCTCCGTTCCGAGACGTACGTGTCTCAAGGAAATACATATTTGTATTCTGTATGAGTCGACTATACACAATTCTGGAGCAACCATTTAGAGATTAGAGATTTTAATATCTTCAGATTTTTCTGGATCGGTATTCAGCCTCGTTACCTTTCCAAGTTGCGAATCAAATTAACTTGGCCTCAAAGAAGCTATCTGGCACCGGCTAATTGTTGTAACATGGGCCTGCAACGGTTGACTAGCAACATACATGGCAGCAATAAGGTAAAAAGGTGGCAAATAAAATTTAAAAAAAAATAAATAAATAAATAAAAATATGTTTAGAGCAAGAGCAAATTAAATGAAATACAACAAAGTTGAATCGTGATTCAAAATTCAAGTTTCAAGATTCGAGTTCCAAGTTTATATATACCAGATTCGAAATTCGACCACACACGAGAAAAAACAAATTAAGTTGAATTCAAGTTTCGCGATTCAAGCTTCGAGATTCAAGTCTCGTGATTTGTGATTCGAGCTACGAGTTTTCAGTTTCGCGGTACGAGTTTCAAGCTTCATCATTCCTGTAATACTGGTAATCAAAAACAATCGTTATTTTCCTAAATAAAATTGTGGAATAATCATGAACTACATTTTTTATTTTATTAATAATAGCAAGAATAAATTCAACAGAATACGTGATTCGAGATTTGGATTTTGTGATTTGAGGCTTGAATTTGAGATCCGTACTTGTGATTCGAGTTTCAAAATTCTAAATTCAATTGTGGAGAATAAAATGTTGGGTTCTTCAATTTATTAATATGTATTTGTATTCAAATTCGAGAATCGTGGTTCGAGTTTCGAGTCTCAAACTTCGAGAATTGAGATTCATGCTTCTTGATTCGAGATTCGTGTTTTATTATTCAGAATTCGAATAACAATATTCGTGGTTGGATATTCGAGCTTGGAGTTTCGAGATACGAACTCGTAATGTATGTTTTGAGAAATTATCAATTTTTGCTATTTCTATTTTGATTCGACTTTACATGATTTGATGTCATGAACAATTTGGTGAAACTAGATTAAAGGTTTGAGATTCGAGACTCAAGGTTTGAGAGTCAAGGTTCGAGAATCAGTATTCGAGATTTCAAATTAATATACTTGGTTCCTGAATGAAGTTTTGGAAAAATCAAGTATTACGTTTTTTTATTGAATATTCATTTGTTCAAAGCAAGAACAAAATAAATAGAATGCAACAGAATAGATATGTTGTTCGAGATTCGAGGTTCATTATCTAAGACTAGAATTTCAAGATTAGAAATTCAGGATTCAAAATTCGTGGTTCAAAATTCAAGTTTCAGGAATTGTGGTTCAAGCTTTGAAATTTGAGCTCTGTGATTCGAGATTCAAGTATCGAATTTCGAGATTTGAAATTCGAGTTACGAAATTCGTGATTCAAGAAAAGAGATCCTATCTTAGTTTTCTGATTCGAGATTCGAGTTTCGTGATTCAAGATTTGAGGTTCAAGCTTCAAATTTTGTGATTCAATTCATTTGTCAGTAGTTTATTACCCTACCAAAATGAAGAGACCTTTTCGTGATAGCAGGATTTAGCCAATATCTTTTGGTAATGGTGACCAACAATTCCACATTTCTAAGCCGGATTTGAATTTTTTTTGCGATAAAAGTTTTTTCTACTGTGAGGAACAGACTGTAAATAGAATCTAAATATTTAATAATATGGTTTGCCCTTGATAGAACCTCAAGAGTACGAAGAAGCCATTAAAATAGTCCTAAAGCCTGGCAACTCTAGCACAAATTGAATTTTAAAATTGCAACGATAGCCACATAAATTTTAATAGATATTTTAGAGCTAACTGAAAATTAGGTCACTCTCAAGCGATTATTAAATTTTTAAGCTGTAATGATTTCTACGTCCTCAAATTAAATTATTTATGATCCTATTTAGATTTCCGAAGCCATATAAAAATTTTCAGCAAAAATCTTTAAATTTACGAATAAAATTTTCTTATATCGTGTGCATAATTTCCTAGGTGTGTCAACTTATATAAAGCCTATTCTCAACACGATCAATTATTATAATGTCGAAATTTCCACCTCAAACCCTTCGTTCAGTTACGTGAAATGCTTTCAGGAGATTAGGAACTTATCAAGGTCAGATGGACCCAAATTTGGCCCATTTACATATTATAAGGACAAAGCAATTATTTCATATATTTTTTAAGGGTTGTTCTTATATGACGGAAAGTGAAATAAAAGGATTGAAATGAGCAAAACAAGTAAAAATAACTGTCACCTTTATTGCCCTAACCTGTCAAATATTTAACGAGGGTCCAAGCACTCCTCTTTTTTCCAAATCGGCTCCGTTTCCGTTCTTGTGCTAAAATTCCAGTAGCTGTGTAGGCATTTCTTTGTTTTTGACTCCTGGAGGTAGCAACGTTCACGTTTTCATCAATAATTGTTATTTTGGAACAATTAATATCATTAAGGGGCTCTTCTTTAACAGACGATTCTTTCAAAGAAACAGCTTTTTTGATCAGATTTTTCTTGGAAGAGACAACTTCTTTTAAAGGAAATGATTCATCGGGAGAAGGTAAAGATAGGTCTTTTGAAGGAAAATCTGTAATAATGCTGTATGCAGAATTTAAAACAATCGATGAATCTTGAATATTTTCGATTGGTTCTTGAGGTGATCTCCTTCCATCATAAGAGACAATAGCAAAAGGATGAGAGAAGTAAAACAGACAAAGAGGACTTCCTGTGGGATACGGTCCTGTACGCTGAGCAAAAAAGGTATTAAACTAAAATATTATTGTAATTTTGAAACAGACTAACATTTTGTTGAAAATATAATAAATTGACTTGATGATTTTCATTTAAAAGTACCAAAACTATTATATTAGTGAACACTGCGAAAAATAAGATAATTTTAATTTGAAAAAATACTAAGTACTTATAGATTTTATAAGAATCAGCTAGAAATAATAAGGAGTAAGTAAAGAGTGGAAAATTTATACATATTTCTCCAGTTATTGAACGAAATATTTGACTCTATAAAATAAGAAGTAAAAGTAAACCAAAGACTAGTCGAACAAAATGCCAGACAATAAAAGAACGGACTACAAAAGAATAATCATTCTGACGCTATTAAGAGAATTGAATTGATATTAAAAAATAATTATTATTTATTTTATTTACATTTATATCAGATCCAAATATCAATAATCTAAAAAAAAAAACTAACGGTAGAATAATTGCAAAATATGAAATTACAATATTTTGAAAAATAAAAATTAAAGTAAATTGATTACAACAATATTTAATTAAGGAATGAAGGTTTTACCTTATTTTCTTCGTTTTCGAGGCTATCCATAACAAGAACAATTAACAATTTTTTCAACTATCACAAATTGTCTTACAACCTACAATATCAGACACAACATTCGCAAAGACAACAGGAGTTAAAGATTGCTCTACATTTGGGCCAGGTTTTACGTCAACATTGTATGCTACTAAAACATTACCTACTTTTGATGGCAAAATTTTATTCTGCATTTGTATTGGTGTTAGGTCGTGCTTGCCACGAAAGGAAAATCAATTTTCCAAAGGAAAGTGCATCGTCTTTTCTATTGTAACTCATTTATTTAATTACAATAATATTTCAATACTATACTTATTTAATTTTACCTCGTCGGAACCAAATGTTCACAAACATTTATCATTTCTAATGAACTGATCATAATAACAAATAGTTATTCAAACAAGAAAGATTTGAGACTCCTTTTTTGTAGAAAAATCAGAATATTCTTTATTTTGAATCTATCTTACAGAACAGCCTTCTCAAATATTAAAACTCAGTCCTGTAAGGGTAAAATGATTATTGTCTTGAGTTTTTAAAAATGTTACCATTTTTTTTTGTCACAAATTGGTCCTCATAATATTTTGAAGATTGAAAATGCAAAATGTCATGTTTCAATTTGAATATGCTACCACCATTACAGGCATGTCGTGAAAGATGCAAATATAAGAATATGAAGATAATGTATAAACATTTAAAAATATTTCACTTTAAAAATATATCTTTGATATTATTATATATTTCATTGAATTTCAAATACATTCGTATAGATGATATCCCAAAATGCACGACAAAAGCCATCATAATCGATAAACTTAGTTGAAATAATAAACAAATAATCAAAAAAGAATAAATTAAGATTAATTTTATTGTTAGGAAAACAAAATATTTTTATTTTTTATGTTTCACAGAACAAGTTTTTCAAATTTTAAATAACAAGTCTATAAAGCTAGAATGTTTTTGAATCATAAATTATTTTCACCATTAAATTTCAAAATATCGTTGTTTCAGTTTGATTATGTTACTGCCGTCACAGACATGACATGGAGGATGCATAAATAAGAACATAGTTATAATATAAGTATATGTAGATCAGATTACGTATTTCATTGTATTTTAAATATGTTCGCATAGATGGCAGCAATTTTCGTTTCCAAGCAGTAATCAATGAGTAGAATACCCTAGATGCCAGCCATGCCAGCACATAAACAAACAATGAAAACTTTTTTACAAATAAAAATTACTCTAATATACTATTTTTAACTCATTGTATTATCTGACAAATGTCTATTCGATATTAAATTCTCTTTAATATTGTCTCATTTTGGGATGTTTGGAACTGCAAACTTACATCTGCCAATATTTATTCTATAAAGTTGTTTATTTACTAAATAAGTTTAAAGCATATTTATATCTATAAATAAAATTTATAAGTCATTGGTAATTGCTGAGCCATGTATTATGTAATTCACATGTTGTTTTGGTAGTAAATAAGTTGTCAATCCTGACTTCGCAAAATTCCCTAAACACAGAGATCACGGTTTTGAGCAAAGCATGTGTGTGGATGCGGACTGAGTGAAAAATAATATTTATTATTGTGTAGTTAGTGTAGTGCTAGAAAAATACTTTATAAATAAGTGTTCACATTCGTTAAACTTATTTAAACATTTTGGACTGATGTATCAGTCAAATTAAGAGTGTTTTTGAAGTGGTATATTGTATGCTCGCCATGCGTTCTGGATCCAACATGGTTACTATGGCATAACATATTGTAAGAGCAGTTATAGTGTAAAATCACGAATAATTTTCCTATGTTATTGAGAATTAGCATTTCTCATTGAAGGAATAATTTGTTTAAAAAGTTTCACAACTAATCATATTAATGCAAGGTGTTATTTCAAAGTTGTAGTAAATACCAAAAACATGGCTACCCAGGTGGTTGCATCAAGTGGTAATAATTCAGGGGGTCCTGCTTCCAGTAGTGAAGCAGACTCATCCAGCCAAGATCACGTGAATGCGGGCCCCGGGGCCACTTATGCCAACGCAGTTCTCAAGCTCAAACATACAGACAGTAATAAAGAAAACATCAACGAAACAGTACGTAACACTAAAGATCACCGAGTAAACAAAAGTGCTAAAGAAAACAATGTTAATAAAGTTAGAATTCAAAACTCTGATGAAATAAGTGCAAGTAATACTACCCCAGATGATGGGGATAATTTCACAACAGTTACAAGTCACAGTCGTAAAGAAAGGAAGCACGATAAAAGTAAAAGAGAAAAAGCGCCCCACAAACAAAGTGTTGTAAATGGTGCTCCGCCTCACAAAGAATCCAACACTGCCATTAAAGATAAAGATGCTACTGTTCAACAAGATAAAGATTCCGATTCTGTTACTGCCGAGAAAAAAGTTTTTATAGAAGCTCCCATACCAAAAGTGAATCCCTGGCAAAATAGAAATGCATCACATGTCGTGCAAAGCCAGCCCCCGCAAAAAAAGGAAGATAAACGAGTTTTACAGCCCCAACGTCAGGAAGTAAACCTAAGTGGTGCGTTCAGAAATTTACTTAACAAGGGATAATTAATTTTAATTATAAACTTTACAGGGAACAGTCAACCTTCTGTCGTAAGAGCACCGAAAGATCGCCGCAAATTTAATCAAAAGGTAACTTTTACACTATATTTTTGTATAAATTAAATCTCGTACATCTTGAAACTAGTCTCAAATTTTTATGCAACTTCACGTCTATATATATATTTTTTTAAATAAATTATCTACTAATAATCGCTGAACTTGATGCCCTACAAATCTGCATGACCTTGAACAAGTTCATTTGGACATTTTTGAGTTTATGGTTATAAAATTAAAATAAATATGACACGTGCATTTCGTGCCCCACGTATATATTATTAATAATTTTTCGTGACTCAAATTGCGATAAACATTATTTATCGAAAACAAGTGGAAAAAACCCAGATAAAGCTCAGAAAAAGATTCAAGAAAAGATTATTGTCATTTATATCTGTCGGAAAGTAATTCAATTGTTTTAGAAACATACTGACCTTTATTCTACGCTACTTATGTAATTGTAGGTAAATACAGAGCAAGTATTAAATTAGTAAGCCTTTTTACGCTGCAAAATGTCGTGTCAACAAAAAATCAAAACTTGCCTAGTGAAAGTTATGCATCAAATATTAAATAAACCGGTTATTTGGTCCGTTATTCGGATGCGAATTAGTCGCGTCAGTCGCAATCTTAAGACATGTGCGTAAACATAATGCGCTTGCTATGTTTACACGTGCTAGTAAATACCTAACCTAACAATGTGTGGATTTTTTGGTGGAAATTGAACTTATAGTCTGCCTGCTCACTGCACTATTACAAAACATGTAAAAATTTGCAATTAGTACATGTTCCACTGAAAATAAGATGAATGTATTTATTTTTTTAAATATTTTTCTTTTAAAGTACACGCAGTAGAAAGGCGTATATACTAATGAAAGTATAATATTTTTTATAATTATTAAGTGAAGTATATCATTATTTATTTATTTTGTGTAATTCATGATACAACTGTCAAGTAAACTTACTTCAATTCTATGTTTACAAAATATACTAGAATATATTTATTTTGTTGAATATTGTTTCTAGAAGCGAAATTAGTTAGAATATTAACACGAACAACTATATTTAAAAAATGTAACTGAAAAGATGATTTTAGTGAACTAAAATGCGTTTTTTTCCATCTTGGAACTCTCCAGTCTGGTAGTTTTGAAACGAGGCTTCCAAAAAAAATTATTATTCAACAAATGAAATTTTTAAAAAAATGTTGCTGTAAATGTCTAAATGACATCGTAAATCTTACTCTAAAATCTTGACCTAGCCATGAATATCATCATGTGTAAACACAAAAATTAATAAAACACAAAATATCAAGAAGATAACGAAAAATTATGATATATAAATTATTCAGCGTTGCCTTGTTTTTATCTACTAAGTTCGGGCATTTTGTTTAAAACAACGAAGCGATATGGCAACACGTGTTAGCGACACGTCAGTCTTTACTTGAACATTACAGCGCTGTGCCTAGTGTAAATATTTCCAGCTCACAATAAGTTTGAAAAAATCGTCATACGCGGTAACAGCTTTGTATTGAGGCCTGTTTATCCGGGAGAAATAATTAAAAATAGTTTTAAATCGATTTCGAAGTGGTTGCATGCAATTTTCGTGATTTTTGACATGAAACGATCACCCTGGGCAACCCCTGTTTGCTCGGTATGTTTGAAATTCCATATTGTTACCGCACTTTGAATTTCCAAGCACCTTTAGCACATAGTTGCATTATAAATCTAATGAATGAAACAACTTAAATTGAGATTTTATTTCGTTATAACAGTTTTTAAATATTTTTTAATAGGAAGTCTCTGCGCACATTTGAGCTCGCTGATAACAGTTGTTATCAAAATAAAACTCAAAATTACACTCTCGGCCATTTTGGAAAGATAATTACCCTAAAATTACTTTATTGAAATGATTTCTGTTATGTTATCCATCTTATTATTAATTTACGAACCATGAATCAAATTCAGATTTATCACGTGGCTCAAAATTACTGAAGCGGTTCAGGTTTTTCTCCAATAAATTTAAAATTTGTTCATAAACAACTTAGAAAAAACTATTTGGTCAACATATATGTAATATAATAAATTAATTACTTTATATATATATTGTCAAAAACTTTTAACTGAAGTAAAACAGGTTGGAGAAACGATTTTGCCAATAATGAATTCAGAGAGCTTATTTACTTTCCATCGTTTTCTTCTCATATTCCTGCTGAAAATTTATTATGCTGAAATTATGGGACTTGTTTGCTCGAATAATAATTACCGATTTTTTTTTAATCAATTTTATGCCATTCTCAAGATTTTGTATTATTTCAGTGAATACATTTTCTATATATTTAATCTGTTATACAACCGGTGAAAACATTAAATATAAATATAGGTAACTTAAATAGGTTATTTAGATAATTCTATCCTGTATTTTGGAAATGAAAAATCAATAGCTTTACATATTGAAAGCATTTACGCATTCCCTTAATTACCATAATATGACATTTGAGTTTCGGAAAAAAAATGTTTTTCTGTGAATTCGTGTTGGTTCCATTTGTTAGGTTATTTGTAAAGTCTGTATGGCAACTTGCATTTGTGCTCCCTTGCTTGATAATTCGTAATATGGAAATTTGAGGCAGTAGAAACTTGATCATTATAATTTTTGTCCTCATGTCATCATAATGCTTAAGATCACACTCTTCTTGCATAAATTATTATTTTTTGTCATTTCGGTATTATATCCGTTTATAATTCCCATTGCAGATAATAATTGTTCAATATCCTAATGAAATTGTCTGAATATAATTCACATATATGTATGTAGAAAAATTTATCCTGCTTTTTTTAATGATTACAAAGTAACACGGCATAATGTAATTTTTATCAAGAACTGTAGCATTTATTTACATACGTAAATCCAGATAATATACTGTTGTGTCAGTAAACAGTATATTTTCAAACCTTAACATAAAAATGTAACAAAGTATTTTTTTCATTTGAGACTTTTGAGCCATTTTGAAAAGGTAACAGAATTTCTCTCTTTTCTGATCTTTGAGACATCAATAATTTTTTTTTTTTATTAGAAAATTCCTATTATTTGTTTTTGAAAATGAAATTTCTAATTATTTTTTTTTATTACTTCTTTAAATCAAAGCTTCATTCCCAGAAATGTATTAAGTGAAGCTTGTGCATAATAAATAATGAAACTAATAATTTTCGTTATCGGTTGCCTACACATAAATCTAATTTTAGCTCATAAATCATAAGTCAAACGCCAGGTGATCAAGGCTATATTTTTGTTTTGATTTTTTTCTCGCGGATTCAAAATTATGTTCATTTTTCAAGAAATATTTGCAGCTATTAGCTGTATTACGATAGTGTTTTTTTATTAATTCGCAAGATTCCAAATCAATAACATCTACTCTTTTCTAATTATTTTTTAATTACATACATTAAAATATTTACTAGAATTTGATAAAAAATTAAACAAATTAGAACATAGTTTACGTTTCTATGTTTTTAAAACAATTTTTGTTTAATTTTTTTGTCATTAGATTGTTATGTTTGACTAATTTATCATGAATTTATATACAGTAGCTGGTCAAATTATTTAATAGTGTTCAATTGAGATACTAAAACAATTAATTACGAAAGGAGAATATTACTAGAATAAAATAAAATAAAAAATTCAACTATCAGAAGACGTGGCAAGAGATCAAAATATCAGCAGTAAACTTGAATTTAGTTTTATTTGAACGCTTCGGCACTGAAATGGCCCGTCATAATCAGCTCATGTAGAAGTTGAAATATTATTACATTTTTGGTTAAATTTAATGTAATTTATAAAAAAAACATTAGAATTTAGTCATTGAAATCAGGAAAAAACCAAACTATATAAGGCCATGGCATTTTTTGATAAATGACGCGAACCACCAATGTTACTACTTAAAATCAATAATAGTGACACTAGTAATAATACCACATAAATAAATTCTATGAAAACCAATTTGTTTGCTTTTTCATACTGCCCCTAATGTTTTTCTGCAAATATTCTATACTATTGTTTTAAAAGTGAGGAAAAACTCTGCATAGCCAAAACAATTCAATATTTTTAGATCCCGGATTCTAAAAGTTATGTTTTTATTATTTCAAAAGTGCGCATCAGTTTTAAAAAACTCAAGAAAATAATTAAATAATTACTAGAATAAATTTTTCTTATTATACATAAAAATCTGATCAATTTATAAAATAGTTCTACTAGAAATTAACTCATTTTGTAAGATAGAAATTATTTGGAAAATCTTTAAAAAAAGCCGATTCAACTGCCAAAAAATCGCGTCACAAAGATTAAAAAAATACAAAAATAATTCCCAATGATAAAGATAGATTTTGCGTCTTGTATTCAAAATACTTTGTCTCGATATTGTAAAGTAGTAGGCATACATTTTTATCAAAATATATAATTAAATGCAAAAAAAAAAATATATATATATATTTCATGGAAAACTAAATCCGAAATAATGTAAATGATCATATTTTTGCTGATTATTTCAAACATTTCTAGTTTTAGTTTAAATAAAAAATCATTTACGCACTGAAACATTTAAATGCATCAAAACTGATTTTGAAGGCTATTGAAAATTCTCAACTTCAGTATAGCTGTTTAATTTGTAATCATTTCACGTGCCAGAATAAGTAAATATATTTTTGTATAAATTTACTTGCATATTGTACTGATAACAACACAAGTAGCTAATTTACAAGAGTCATTATCCCAAAATATGGTTCAAGAGTAGATAAGTTATTGTGTGCGTTTTTCATAGAATAATTGGTCATAAATATTGAAAAAATCATATTTAGACTTGGAATTTAGAAAGAAACAGTAATCATTCCACTAATTGATAATTAAGGTTCCAAAATAAATATTTAAATATGTTTCCATTTAGTTTTTCCAATTCATCAAATATACTATGATATATTCAATGAAAAATTATTAATCAATAAAATATCTTGTATGCAATTTCTCTCATGGAAGTCTGGATTCCTTAAAGTTATCAAAAGGTTATCAAGGTATCACATTTTTGTTGATATTTAATTATTCTCTGTGTTGACATCAAGCAGTTTTACTATACAGATAATTAATTCTTTAAGATAAAGACAGGTGTCTGTAAAATCGACATATGAGCCCTACTTTTTACGTATTTTTCACTTTTAACTTGTTCTGCAGACGTACAAAAAGATATCTTGTTTTAAAAAAATTCAGGTGAAGAATTTTATTTCAAAAGTTGCTCTGCAACTGATATTTTCTTTCGGGTAATTAGAATATTTATACGGCTCAAGAATGGATCACCTACACAATTGTCTGTCTGAATTGTTTGTTTATCTAAGGATTAACATGAAAATAGAATCGCGAGATGAAAACTAGTACAAATCGGTAGCAGCGCCATGAAACAAGCGTCAGAGTGTCACAGTTCTTCTAGCGTCGAGACGTCGTCAGAAGGGCGTACGTTACTCCAGGGACGAGATGGCTTAATAAATTAACTGTCTCTCTTGTTATTTATGATAGACGGATTAATCCAAAGATATTATTCATTTAATATTGACGGAATACGGGCAAAATAATTTAATATCTATAAAAACTGCCCGAAATTATGATGACAGTGCCTCGTATATTTTAAACTAATATTATTTTCTATTCTTATTCTTGTTAGGCAGGCCATTAAAATATATTCTCAGTGTAATAACGTCATTGCAATCACACAGCTGAAATTGAAAATATTTGCTTTCTGACATTTTATCTAACTTTTATCGACTCGTCATATTTAATCCTATAATGTTTAATAAAAATAGTTTTAAGTATATTTAAAACTTGGCACAGCATTGCTAGAATTTTTGATAACATTAGAAACAAATATTTAGATGTCTAGTGTATCAAATGAGACGGATTTTTTTGTGCTTCAAGAAAGCCAAGTATTTTAAATCTCCCACGTGCAATAATTTTTTTTCTTCCTTGGAAAACAAAAATTTTCCCGAGGAAGAAAGTTACATTTATCTATAATTAATTCACCGTTCTCATAACGTGTTACACTTGTAAAAATATATTAATAAATAGAAATCAGTAGACCAAAACTCTTCAAGTTAATATTAATAATTTATTTAGAAATGTTCCATTCACTCAAAAGTCAAGTTGTTCAAATGAAATAATTTATTTATAAATTCAGAACCATGAAAATTTAAATATATAAAATTATTTTAATTCGGAATTTAGCAAATATCTACAGAAACGTAAGTTTGTCTGAAAATGCATACGCTATTATTACCTACTAGATGAGTCAGACATTAAAATGCACGAAATTAGCATTCAATAAAGAATCAATATTTCTCCCATACTAATTTCAAATCACTCAACATTTTCTCGGTGGTTAAGTTTGAATTTAAAGATTTTAAAATACTCCAAATTTATCTATATTTTTATTTAGAGAATAAAAAGTGGTACTGCAGAAAAAAGTTGACATTGACGTATGCAAATTATGTTGCATGATTCATTGTCCCTTGTTATAGGATTCCGCAATTGGTAATATTACTTTAAATAATTAAAAAGCTACATGAAACAATTTTCAGATAGAAAGAATATACTATCCAGTTTTAAATAATATTGCTTGAATTCAAATTATAATATTTGAAATGAATAAATAATACATAGTTTTTCACTTTGAATTGAATTTTAAGAATATTTTACTGTCGACAAAACTAATAATAAATTTAGATCTGCACAAGATAAGGTTTTTCAATATTCTAGTATGCATTACAGTAATTAGAAATTGATTTTTATTTATAAAATAATATTATGTGACACCAGAGCTTCTAAATCATTTATGCGTTACAGCAATTCTAATGAATTTATAAAATTTACACTTAATATTTTCCCAAAAAAAGGCACGTGTGAATATTATTGCCTATATTAACATATTTAGAGTCTTATCGAAGCTTCGGCTTCGGGCTAAAATGATCAATCGAGTGATTCATGTGATCCAATGTTCCGAAAATCAATGAAAAAAATTATGCTGTTGGTAATAGTGCAGATACTTACAGTATCTACCACCTCGTTATCAGGTTAAATGCGTGATTGATATTTTTTTCTGCTGGTGGTGAATATTCTTGTTCAGTTGAAACTTTGGCTTCCGATCGAAGATAACAACGACTGACAAACATTAAACATAACAAAAAAAAATAGTCTTCTAATATTTTTATTATATTGGCCATAATATTAATCTATTTTATAATAATTAAAATATTAAAGAACTTCTTATCAGAATTTATATTATGAATTTAGTACTTATTTATCGATAAATTTCCAATCAAGAGCATGTAAATCATTATAGTAGTAGCATTTAATTGAATTGAAGTCATAGTATTAATTATAATTTTATTTGCAGGCGAGTGATTTTACGGATATTTGCGATTGGCCAACGTTAGGGAATCACACTGCTGAAGTAAGTTGTTTGTTAGGGCTATTTTTCTAAAAGATTCTCTACCTATAGTACTAACAACAAAATTAAAAATTAACTTGAATTGTAACAGAGAAATTTATCGACAATATAAGTTCTAAGTATGCCACTTTTTATTTGACGTACTATTAAAAATAGGTGAACCTTAAAACTAATTACGTGACATTTAATGGCAACAATCTTTCTTTTTTTACAAATAAATTTTTAATTTTTTCAGAACAGTTTTGTAATACTCTTTTTCTGAATTAGTTATTTTATTGAATTATTAATAAATTCATACGTATTTTCAATAGTATAGGTAGAGAATTGGACTGAACAAAATTTTAGTTTCAATTTTGCTATTTTGCATGTGAGACAAACATGTCCTTTTCATATTTCCATTACGATATTTTACTTTGCTGTAATACTTTCGTAACAAACAACTTTGCATGCATTCTAGAATTTTAATCACTTTCTATATTAGTATATCATTCTGAAATCAAGAAAGATCAAGTACAAATGGAAAATTAGATATTCATAATATCTATCAAATATAAATTGAAAGAAAATATTATTTACTAGTATCGTCAATCAAAAAGTTGCAATAATATACAGTATGATTAGATTTTTATACAGAATATTTCAGATGAAAAAGAATGTATTTTGGAAGATGTTAGAGTAAGCTTTTTCTCGAAATCATCCTCTAAAATGTTCCTCATTTCTCCTAAAATATTTTGAATTATAGATTCAATTTTATTGAATTCGTTGAAAGTAATTTATGTTTGTTCTTCGCTTCATAAAACGTACTGAGATCTGTCCTGTTCACATTTTAGTCAGCTATATAATTGAGGCCATTCTCTTTGACTCTCGTCCAAAAGTTATCTTTGTATACATACCTTTTCTCTTTTGTTTATAAATGCTCGAAGCTCTAATTGTCAGCGATGAATTTTCAGAAAAAGGCAATCCCTGTAAACAGCAGCGCGAATGGCAGCACGAGTACCACTACATCGACCAGTAGAATTTCCAATGAAGTAGAACACGAAGAAACAGATGGAGAGAAGAAAAAGAAAGGTTCGAGTGTAATTGTTGCAGTTTGATGTTTTGTTTTTAATTTTTTTTATTGTGCTTATCGTACGCCTAAACAAGTTGTGTAGATTAGATTAGGTCTGGGGAATGTCTTTTCGATCCTTCTCAATTTCAACTTCGTTAAGTGAAGTTTAAAAGTCAACTTTTTTTTGAGTTATTCATTATACAATATTCTCTTATATCGATGTTTTTTATTGAAATGATAAATCAGTGTGTTGTAGTTCTTGCTAAAATTGTCTTTTGTGGGGTTATCCAGCTATTCTTGGGCCGCCCTACTGACGAGTTCAAGCTCAACCCTATTCTTCTTGGCACCAGACAACTATACATGGCAAAATCTTCAAGGACTGAGATGACTTTATCACAGCTGGATAATCTGACAATAGACGATGTTCTCAAGAAAATGGATGATTAAATTATTAATAAGTTAACTACAAATTAAATATCTGTATTATTTCTGTATACATTCATAGAAATCATATTTGAGCATATTTTGTTATCTTCATTGAGATTGATCGAAAAAGATAGTTTTGGATTGTCCCCAAGTATTTGTACTAATAAACCCATAATATTGCAGTGGCCAAGCAAAAATGGGTACCATTAGAAATAGACCTACCTAAGGGTAAACGTGATAATTCACCAAAAATGAAAAATGATTACGGTAAGTACTGCTATCTATCGATTTTTCTAACATTCTGTTGCATGGTATGTTGTATTATAAATATGGCCCAATGATATTTCAACTTTTCAGTATGTAAACGGGGCTTTGAGCTGGATAAAATACCCCAGAAAATCTCCAACCTCCGATTGACTTGAAAATTTTTCTTCACTCCAGACGAAACCATCTGAAAGGTTTTTTGGCGACTCCAAGAGGAAGGGATGAAAAAAATTCTCATAAATTTTCCGTATTTAGACGAATAGTTCAGTATATTATTGATTTAAAAAATAAAAGCGACGTGTTAGTGGAACGACTGGAGGCACGAACGTTAGGCGAGCAATACACAAACAAGTATGCCTACGGCATGCGCAATAACTTGAGGCAGAAAAAAAAAATCCGATTGGAATCGGCGCAGTAATTATGGAGATAGCGGAGTCGCCGAAAATCCTCTCGGGTGCTTCTTTTCTGAGTATATATGAAGGTTCCTACAAATTTTCAAATCAATCGGAGATTGAGGCTTCGGAGCTTCAACCTATTCTTGATAGAATTATTCAAGTAAAAAGTATTTTTTCCTATGAGAACCGTTAATTTTATTTTCTACAAAAAGTAAGAAGTATTTTAATACTTGAAATTATTTTTCAGTATGCGTAAACTTTTAGGTGATGGAAATAGTTACAGAATGAATGTTTCCAAAATTATATCCATTAAAATATAATCGCAAGGACGTATGTAAATTGAAATATAATAAAAAAAAAATACTTTTACTTTATTCTGCAAAATAGACATTCAGCTCTACGAACATCATTTGAATTTTGACTATGGTAGGAGAAGAATGGAAGGACAATTTTATATTTATTTTTCAGGTGAACACTCAGCGCTGTCAACAGTAAGTGAAAATGACCGTGAGTGGAAAGATCATCGAATGGACAACGGCGAGAGGTATCACCGATCATCAAGAAACGGTGTTAGTTCTCGTGGCAGAGGTGGTCGGGCGAGGGGCTCCCGGCGCCCTGCTTTCAACCGGCCCGCAAATCGTATGCCCAGCGATCCCGAATATCCCGACTATCCCACGGATTATACACAAGTAAATGAATTTTTATAACAATTATACGCATTCAATGCAAATTTTTATCAAATATAATTTTTGTAGATGAGCAAATTTGGTTTACCAATGGATGGTCCTAGTGCCTTTCTGGTACCCTATATGGGTACTTTTTACTACAGCAGTAACAATTACGTCAATTTAGATGGACACACGTTGAAAGAATACATAAAAAAACAAATGTAAGTCAAATACCCTTTTATAATATATAGGTTACTCGAATACAGGTTTAGTATTTCATTCTAAAAATTTCGTATTCATAACTGTATTTTTTTTTATATTACTACTGCTAAGGCCTTTGCAAAAAAATATGTTCACAAAAATGTGATACTAGTTATCCTTGATATTTAACAGCTAATTTAAATGCAAAGTTGTTTTAAATGTAGTAGTAAATTGACAATTTTTTATTGTTATTTTAGAGAATACTACTTCAGTGAAGACAATTTAGTTCGAGACTTTTTTATGCGTCGAAAGATGGATGAAGAAGGATATTTGCCCGTCACACTGATAGCTTCCTTTCACCGGGTTCAAGGTCTAACCAATGATGTTTCTCTAGTCATTAGTGCAATTTCTGAATCTGATAAACTCGAAATGCACGGCGGTTTTAAAGTAAATAAAACATTTAAATAATTTTTCATTTATTTGATCATATGTCTTTGAAGGTTCGTACTCGTGAAAATCCAACCAAATGGCCAATATACGACCCGAAAGCAGAAAGCTTGGACATTGTTCCTCCTCCACCACTGCCTCGTACATTTCGGGACACAAATTCTCTTCCAGATAATTTGAATCCAGATGTAGCTGAATTCATTCCTGGAAGTGATAACTCTCCACCAAGTGATGGCGAAAAGATCTCCGAAAAAACAGAAAAAATGATTGTAAAATCATCTCCTATCAAAAAAGAGGCTGAGAATAAAAAAAACAGCGAGCCTGAAGAAACAGATATTTGGAAAGAAGTAAGGAGAAGAGGTAAAAACACTTCTTCATCAAAAAATAAAGAAACCCGGGAGAAAGAAATACGTATAGAGAGAGAAGAACTAGATTTTCAGTTTGATGAAGAACTGGATATGCCTATTGGGAGAAATAATCAATTCTCTACTGATTGGTATGTATATTTTACAAATTGATAACAGTTCGGCGCAGTTTTTTTTTTAATAAATATACCGGGTGTATGCTTTGAAATCGAACATGCCTATTAACATGAGAAAGTCGCAAGATTATTGCTCTCCAGCTTAACTTAGACTATTTGAATTATACTCTATTTAAAATTTAAAACACCTCCAACAATCTCGTCTCGAAATAATTGGCGGCAAGTTATAATGCTTGAGTTCACATTTTTATTAATTTCTTGTGTTTTAGGGCCGAAGATGATTCTGATGAAGTTAGCGATCGTGATATTAATAAGCTACTTATAGTAACTCAGACACAAGCTCCAGCAACAGTCTCAACTAGAGCGCCAAAACATGAAGGATATGACCGTACTGGAGACTGGACTACTAGGGTTAAAATTTCTCAAGATCTTGAACAAGAAATTAATGATGGATTATATTACTACCAAGAAGACATATGGACCACAACAGATAGAGTAAGTCTTATTAAACATCTAATCTGATATTAGGATTATCAAGATGAAAATCGAATCAATAAATGAATAAAATTTTCAGTTATATGCCAACGAATATAAATATTAATTAATGCATTGTAATAGCTGTTATGTATCGATTAAATTTGTTTCAACTTATTTAATGTATTATAAGTAGTTTATTCTAATTTATGTTCTCTGCAGGAGCGCACGATATCAGGCAGTTATAAGACGGTGAATATCATTTCTCAAGCTGATTTTGAAAAAATGGCACCTCCTGCACCGAGGAAACCAAATCCTGAAGTTCCTCCACCACCACCTCCAGTTCAACAGCCAGTAAGTAACTTTTTTATTTACTTCTTTTATATTTTCAAATTTATATATCAAATAGAATTGAAATTCGTTCCTCTACCCTTTTTTTTCTTCTTACAAAGAAGCATTGTTTTGATTGCGATTGAATACAGAATTGTAGCTTCCAAGTAAATCGATTCATAGTTTTTTTTGTTTCTTCTTTGAATAGATTGAGAGTTCGGTAGAATCAACATCACGTGGCAAGCGGCAACAACCACGTGGACCCCGATTTTATGCTGTAACCAAAGATGAATCACCTGATCCTCGAACGCCCAGGAAACGCAAAACTAGGCATTCAAACAACCCTCCTGTCGAACATCACGTTGGCTGGATTATGGATGTCAAAGAACACAGACCACGCACATCGTCAGTCGGGTAATTATTTTTGTTTCAATTTTTATCAAATATATTATTTTATATTTAGTCAGTACTGTGTTGCAACCTAAGACGTAGAATTACGTTTAGGAAACTTCATCAGACTTCATAAACGTAACAGATGTTCATCGCGTCATTTTAACTCTTCTTCCGTTAACGAAAACGTAATTTTACGTCAAAACAAACATCTATTCGCTGATTAATGTATAGTTGGAGCTTTTTAAATTAATGTATTTCTTATTAATATAGAAGCAGCTTCGGTACAAGTCCCAGCGAAGGTCAGCTTGCTACAAGTTATGGAAGTGTTCCTCAATCGTTACCTACTTTCCAACATCCTTCTCATGCCTTGTTAAAAGAAAACAACTTTACGCAGCAAGCTTATCACAAATACCGCCAAAGGTGCCTCAAAGGTAAATATACAAAACAATTATTGCAAAATTTAGTTTTAAACTGTCTTTGTGTTTCCAGAGCGCAAAAGGTTGGGAAGCGGCCATTCAAGTGAAATGAACACATTATTCCGATTTTGGTCGTTCTTTTTGAGAGAAAACTTCAACCGAACGATGTATAACGAGTTTCGTAACATTGCAGTTGAAGATTCAACCGCTGGTTACCGATATGGTCTCGAATGCTTATTCCGATTTTATTCCTACGGTTTGGAATGTAAATTCCGCCCACACTTGTATGCTGATTTTCAACACGAAACGATAACGGATTACGAGACTGGACAATTATACGGTTTAGAAAAGTTTTGGGCTTTTTTGAAATACTACAAACATAGTGACAATCTTCAAGTGGAACCTAAACTTAAACAGTACCTGTCAAAATTCAAAAGCATTGAAGATTTTAGAGTTGTTGAGCCTCAAATCAATGAAATGTTGAAAGGACATGGAAACAGTAGAGTAAAGAACTTGAAAAGTCGCAACCGTAGTATATCAGAAAGTCAAGGAGGCAGTCATTATATGCACGGTGCAAGCACAAGCAGAATTGATGATCCTCGCATTCGAAGATTTTCTGCTAGTATAACCAGCAGACAAAGGTGTGTTTTAATGGTCCATCCTTTTTTTAATTTCTCGCGATTTCATGTTATTCACACCTTTTTTTACTTTTAAAGGACGGAGTCAATCAGTATGGCGGGCAGTGCTCCTTCAGGATCTCACATGATGAGTAATATGCGGTCAAATCTATCTAGAAGTCGTACACAGTCATTTGGCTCTGGCCGAGTTCGTCAGCATTATTCAAAAAGCAAAGAAGAAGAATCATGGAGACAAAAAAAATCAGAAGGTAATAATCTCGATATTCCTTCAAAAATGCATGATTATTTTTTATTCTTTATTGATCTAAACTTATATCATTTCATCCCTTATCCTGAATATCCTTCTGTATATTTTTTAGTGAGAAATTTCAATTTTCCAGTGAATTGAGTTATAAAAATTTGAAAAATATCAATTCAAATTTATAAATAATTCTCTTTTATACCTTAAGGGAGTTTTGGCCAGTACTGGTGGGGCTGGAGTGAGAGGAAATGTCTCATACTAAATTTTGTGCATTTGAGGACGAACTCATACATATATTGTTGTCCTAAATAGAATTAGTTGATTTGCAATACTCGAAAACTGCTCAGAATGTAGTAATTTTGACTTATTTCAAACTTCATATAACAGCAGATAGCGCTCTGGAAACGCGAAACATGATGTATTTGCAGATAGATTCATACATATGATGAGGTCCTAAATAGAATTATGAACTTTTGGATTTTGAAAATCTGCTCGGAAAGTCGTGATTCCGAATTATTCCAAACTTTGTATAACTGCAAATAGCACTCTGAAAACACGAAATATGGTGTTTTGGAGTCAGATTCTGCCATATAACGCAATTCTGTAGTAAAATCTCGCTTCTGTGCAGATTTTCACTATCAAAATTTTCATAACGAGACTCAGAAAATATGCTGGAAACGCAGAATTCTGTACATTTGAGGACGGATTAATACATATAATGTCATCTTGAATAGAATTATGTGATTGGTCACTATCAACGTGAGAAAAACAAAAGTATTCAAAAGCAATCGACATTCATTTAATTTCAGTTGATACAGAAGTGATTATGGTACTTTTTATAACTTGAACAATTATTTTTAGAAAAACTGTTGACGCGATTTTGATGACAGTTGGTACGTGTCACCACTAAAGTTCTATCAGTATATAAAACGAATTTTTAAACTTTCTCATCGCTATGTCAGTTACACGAGATGATTATTCATTACTATTTCTTCAAGTTACCATTGAAGCCCATATTAAACATGATGTCGAAGCGCTAACTTTGGCAATTTTTTTGCAACAACTGTAGACACAAATAATTTGCAACTCTGCGAGTGCATGTTAAACGTGATTGTTTCCATCATTTATTTTTTTCAAAATTTTCCAATCTTAAAATAATAACGCTCTAACTCCTTAATACTCAAGAGTATCTTATGTGAATGTGTTTATACACCGTTTAGTGTATATTTGCAGCATGATTCACATTGACTAACACAGCAAGTATATTGTGTGATGCTTGTTTCATAAACACAATTAAATAAATCACAGATGTGATATAGAACACAAATTTTAATGTACAATCGATGCTTTGGTTGTTTTAAATAAATCTTTAAAAAATTTACTGCAAATACTCACTGAACAGTGTATATGATAACGACAAAACACGATGATAAAATTCACATTACAGCCCGAACCAGTATTGCCTAGGCAAAACAGATTTTGTAGTTGAGCTTTTTATAGATTACTTTTCAACTATCGAAAAAAACATAACCGTAAACAGCTTAACCCTTCAACCGTGTGGTGGAAAAAAGTTGCAAGAACTGTGTGGTGGGGTATGACATACCCCAGCAATAAAAACAAGATAAATATACAAATTTACAGTTTTATATCAGATTCTTCTGATGATTCTCTTAACTTGGTATATATTGAACACAACAAAATATATATGATCTTCTTGAGGAGTAGAAACAATAAATGGTAGAGAAAATTGTCAATGTTCATAATTGACCGTTTTTAAAAAATATATTTCATTCATCCTCATCTCACAACTTGAATGTAAGATGGAAACTAACTTATTCTGTATGGAATAAACACTTAACTATCGGTAGAAGAACAGAGAAATTTTGATACAAAAATATTGTAACACAAAAAAGATATGAACTCTCAATTCTACATCAATTTGAGCATGAAAAAATGGCATGTTCTAAACAAACAGCCTTATTACATTTGTTGCACACATAAAGGTCCGTAGTCAGAACGCGGTTTTAAACCCAGGCCTGTGTCTATTTTATATATAACCATGACGACGTAACACTGTTTTGACATGTTGTCATGGTTATGCATAAGCCAGACCTAGAACCGGGTTTAAAACTGCGTCCTGACTACGGGCCAAAATGTTTTACGTTCTTTCGTTCTAGTACAAATGTTACACCTTTTCGAAGTACTTTAACAAATAGACGATCTTCCTAGAGGTATATTTGCTTAACTATAATCTGAACTTATACCACATTAATTTGTTACACTAACTGTGTGTGGTGGGGTATGTGATACCCCGAACAACTTTGAAACGCTATAACTCGATAACAGCAGAAAATATAATGATGAACCTACCAATAAAATATTCTGTAACGCAAGTAAGACAGCTACTGACCTCTTTGAGACAGTAATCCATCAAATAATGAAGAGACGAACATGAGTAGCATCTATGGGGTATGACATACCCCACCACACGGCTGAAGGGTTAAACATACTGTTATGAACAGTTCATGGTTAAGGCTGCGTTTTTTTGGGCTTTTTTTAATAGATAATTTCTTATCCAGTTTGATCTAGGGGAAAGTAGTTTGACCTAAAATCGATACAAATACCGGTAAAACCAAATTTCTGGTGAAACTAGTTTCTCCTAGGACAAATATGTTGAAGCAAAGCGATTGCAAAAAAAAAAACAATCTACACCACAAACTGCTTGAATTTACTGTTATGAGCAGTCTGTGGTTAAGGTATTTTTTTTTTGTTTTTATGACATAAATAGATTTTTTAACTAGTTTGACATAGGATTTTATCAGAAAATAATGTTATTTTTTGTTAGGACACAATAAAGATTCAACGTCAGATTCCAAAACAGTAACAAAACCATCAGTTAGTACGAGCTCAGCAGCAGGTTCGTCATCAAGCAAAAATGAGTAGATGGCAAACGCAATTGAAGGCTGGTCCCCCGGCCTAATTAGTCAGTATGTATATGAATAGGCCTATTTTTCTATTTAAAAAAAATACGAATAAAATCAGTGTGCCGCACAAAAACATTCGCATTGCAGTTTACAAAATCTGTGACTTAGAACTGCTTCACTCGGAAAGCCTTACGCGTAGTTCCTGAACTGAACAGAGCAGGGACTTGTAAATATGTAATCTTGTTTTATTCACCAGTCTTATAAACATCAAGTGTTCTTTTTTATAAATTTGACATGTGTGTGAGATGAGTCAAAAGCTATATTGTCTGTATATTTGTGTGACGTTGCGCTTCAAATTCAGCACTGGATTCAATATAACTTTTTCTATCTACTTACCAATCTTAATATTTTGACTTTTTGCGGTTTTTTAGTTGAATTATCAATAATTTTAATTTTAAATTTGTTTTTAACTGTGAAAAAAAGATATTTTATTGGTGCCATGGCTGTTCTTTTCTGTGATGATATTTTCATTTTTATTTTAAATAGCCTTTCGTTTTATTATCAGTAGAAAAAGAAATAATATATTTGTTGCGTATAATTTTTAATCATGCTTAAAATACAGTGTTGAATGAAGTACGCAATAAACATTATAATCACTAAAGTAACCGTATCGGTTGTTAGTTTGTTATTCTTTATTAATATATAATTATGTTTAGTCATTTTTAGTTTTAATAAGAAATATTTTGTTTAAAATTATATTCGGTGGTAACAATGTTTTCATTTTGTTCTTGCTTGTTGAATCATATATTATTTTTGTTGGGTTGTATTGTAAATATTGGTGATTTTGGTAGTTTATAATTCAAGCCAAATTGCAGGCGTACGCAACTTTTTGCACTAAAGTTCCTTACAAGTTATTCAGTACTAACGAAAATGAAGTAAAACTTAAAACGTACTATACTACAGTTTTAGTTATAGAGACCAAGACTTATTGTTAGTTTGCCATTTATTGCTCAAATCGGCTTATCGTTTATTATTTTTCTTTTTATTTCTTCTATTCCTTAAAATATTAATGTAAAACTTTGTAAATATATTCAAAAGATGTTACTTTTGTCGATAGTTCAAGCATACGAGTCCAAACTCTTAGTTGTTCAGCTGTTTTATTTTCCATAGAAATTTCGAGAAATCTCTGATCAATAGAAGAACTCTATCTTTTTCGTTAAATAAACAATCATGTAGTCGTATTAAGAAGAATCGTCCTGCAAGAATAATCGAAGGATTTTGGAAGAGAATGTAGGAAATTTGGAGCTCCTTCATACTGTAAAATACTTGAAAAATAATCACGACGTTATAGAACAAATTATGAAAGTAAAAAAATAATATCATGATATAAAACAAAAGGCAATATTATCAATTTCAAATTATATTTGATATTCACATCATGTGAAATGGCTAGTAAACTACTACATAATTTGATACACGGACAATTCAACATTAATTTAATGTTGAATAATCTCCTCATCTCGACAAGTCTTCCAAATTTTATACAGCTTCTACAATTCTTCGATTTTCCCTGCAGGACGATTTCTTATTTTTCCGATTGATTAGTTTCACAGTTGAATGCTGGTAATGTATCGAAATATAAAATATAATGAACTCTTCTTGTGCTTATACATTTCTTGAAACTTTTATGATAATAAAAAGTAAAAGAAAGCTCGTATTTGCTCAACTTTCAACCGGATTAACTGTTTTTTTTTAATTGATTATGAGTTATAATAATCTTTTCAATACATTATAATTATTGTGTTCGGATAAATTTCACCAAATATTATCCTGATGCCTGCATTTTGGATAATTAATATATCAAATAATTAATAACTGATTAAATTTCATGATTATAATAACTATTGGTTTGCACACATTAGCCTAAGCCTTATGTGGTCATCGTCATATTGTGTACAGTCAGATCGTGTTTTTCTTTTATTATTTCAATTTGTACCAATAATTTAGTTATTTTTTTCTGTGTGATTATCAAAATAAAAATACTTGTAAAAACTTGATAAGTGCTTTAAATTATAAACAAACGTGTGAATACTTTCATAATATTGAGAATTTTGTATAATATCGATGACTACACATATTATATGTAATGTTACTAAAATATGTATAAGTTCTATCACAAAATGTAAAAAAAAAAAAATTATAGAGTGTTCGGAAGTTAGTAAGTTCTTTTGTCTTCCAGTGTACACGAAAAAGTGTTGAAAATTAACATAAAAACAAACCCAACACTAGATTTTTGATTTTGCCTCTATTTCCTGGGTTCTGTAACAATTATCACACAGGAACTTTTACTGTTCTTCCAGTAAATAACTGTCATACTTATAGATGTGTGCTAGCTCTTAATTATCTTATTTGTTTAATTATGATTTATCTTAAAATGTATAAGTTCGTAGAAAATATGAAATTGAATTTATGTTGAACAATTCTTCCTGTCAACTATAGATTAAAAAAACATATTCAAATTTGAAATAACTAAATTAATATGGCCAATACATGATTGAATTATATTATGTAATATTCAGATCAAGCACTTTATTACTAATAGTACTGCTAAAGTAGATTGTATCTAGATTATTGTTGAAAAATTATATTTACAGTAAAAAAAAGTAAAATAAATTTATTAAACTACCAAGTATCAATAATTTACTGTCCATTAATTTATTGATAATGTCGCGGTCGCATTTCAGGTAAAAGTTGAAAGCAAGGGTTGTAAGTCCTACACTATAATAAAGATACAACAATTTCAGTGAGAAGGCTATACCTGTTCATTTTTTAATAGTTTGTGGAATCGTGTTTCTATTTTTGAGACAAACAATTAAATCATTTTTTAATTGGAGCCTATTTTTTCTCCCTAGTTTGAATGTGTAAGAGAACGTCAGTTCATATAAGAAAAGTAGCAAATGGCACTGATAATTTCAAAACTTTCCTTGCGAGTTTTGAATATCCTTCTTTTTTATTCATGCAAAAGACGCAATTCTTCTGGAAATCGCATTCCATTCTGCCATCAGCAGCAAAATCTATTAGATTCTCTTTTGTCTTCGTGGTTAGATCAGTCAGTTGTACTGACGTATCCCAACAGGGATTTAGTGTCCATTTCTGCCCAGAGTTTAGTTCTGGAGAGTAATTATGCAAGCTCTAAAATTCTGTGAGAGATAATTTGATTTTATTCTTGGCCGTTACACTGTTCTCCTCTCGCCCTTGAAGAGTCTTAGTTGAAATATTTATGTGGTTTAAAATATCAGCGAGTAATGCTAATTTTAATAACCAGAGTCGCAAAAATAATTTAGCAAATATAAAAATGTTGAGAGAACAATTATTCCGGAGTACTTATTAGTCCAGTCAATAGGGAGTGGAAGAGAGGCATTCTGCCAAAAAAATTACAATTTTTTTTTTTCAATTTAGCCTCTTATGGGACGGAAAGTGTCCTTGAATCCGAAGCACATTTTTCTACCTCGAGAGGAGTGAGCATAATCCACCATCTTAAAAAATGATTCTCGTTGATCCTGCGTTGAAGAGGCATTCTAATTTTCATTCGCAGTATTTTCTTGTATCTAGATTACTTAAGGTTTCAAACAGAAAATTAAATTATAAAAAATTACAAGTTCTATTTATCTTTTTTTGTGAATAATACAAGATATTGTTTGAATAAAACGTTTTCATTTCAGCTTATTTTCATGATTCAGGCTTTGTAAATGAAACAATATTTTATTTGGGAATGTTGAAGAAGTTTAAAATTAAAAGGAAATTTATAAAGTCAATTCGCTTTCAGACAATAATTGAAGAGAAAGAGACTGAAACTCCGGGAATTCTCCCTTCACGTCTAGAGAAACTCCTGTAAAACCTAGACAAAGAATCAACAATAAATTTTGTTGTATAAAATATAACCATAAAAATTAATGTTTGAAATTATAATGGAATTAGAAGTTTTGAAACATTTCATTTGCAAATAAGACAAATACTTTCGAGACATTCATTTGCAAGAAAGGGATTCTAATAAGAAGAACAGTAGAGTCCCGCTAATCCGGACTAGATGGGACCGGACTCCGTCCGGATTAAACGGAATTTGCTGTGAAATGCATATGTAAAATATTCTAGCGATTTATTTTGTAAATACACTTTAGGAGATAAGATTATCAAAACAAAACATCTTCTTTATTGTACACTACTATAAAAAAAGCACAGTAGCTAATTGAATTTATTTTCGTACTTACCGCTCGGTAAATTTATTTTTTATATTCTACAACTTAATTATTAATAACAATATCCATCCTCTCACTATAATATTTAATTTCTTATTTAAAAATGATTTTTTTTTCTCGTCCGGATTAACCGGATGTCCGGACAATCCGGGTTCTTCTGATGAAATTAGTAATTAAACTCAAGTGTTCAAAATAAAAATTAAGGCTTTTTAAACTGCGAGCAAAGTTTATTTTAATGTTATTCATATATTTTGTGACTGATAATTCATTGGGGAACGCACAACTCTCCATTAAATAATTTACCATACCATAAAATCACATACCCTTGAATGTTCCATAACGTAAAAAAACATAATTATGAAAAACATAAAATAAAAATCCATACCATATTCTTCCATACTTATAGTAAAATATACTTTTTAAATTACATAAAATAAAAATCCATAACTGAATGTTCCATACCGTAAAGAAAAATAACTTTGAAAAACATAAAATAAAAATCCATATCATAATCTTCCATACTGTAAAAAAACATACTTTTTGAAATCCATAAAATAAAGATCCATAACTGAATATTCCATAAACGTAAAAAAACATACTTTTTAGAAGACATGAAAGAAGAATACAGCTCAAAAATTCCCTAGACGAAAATTGTTGACATCTCGAACAATGCTCAAAAGATGGCGGTACTAGTAACCTGCTAGCAGAATGAAATTCTGTTAGTGGTACTAAAACAGCGATTTTTGGGTTGAAAATTGTACTAAAAGTAAGAAAACATGAGGGTAATGGGGCTATTTTATTTCAATACAATAATAATTACTTTAATTATATATTATATAATTATTACGTTTTATATTACTTAAGCAACAGCGTATCTAATAACTTCCTGAGTATAATTTCGTGCATTAGATACATAAATAACTATTTAAATCGTCAACGCGAATTGATTTATATAAATTACAGTTTTTGGTAATGTAGCAGTTGTAGTTAAATTTCAATAAAACGGGTATTTTCGGTAAATACTTTCATTTACTCTTTATTTAAAACTATGGTCCATATTCTCACCTTTTAAAATAGCACTACTTCCTAAAAATGTATGCACTTTCTCTCACTATCTCATATTTTATCAAATAGTACTATCTTCTTTTATTAATTTTTTTGCTGAAGTAGCGCTCATTTAAGAAGTGAGAATACGGACATATATTGACTACGCAAAAAACAGACGTCTGCAATTAGAAAAAAATTAAGTTGAATAAATAAGATACCCAGAATCAGCATATTAAAATTTTTCAAAACTTGTCAATTTAAATCTGAACCCAACCAAAATGTAGCAATTGAAATAAATACGCATGTTTTGGGAATAATCTTAGTTGACCAAGCTCGCTTCGCTCATATGATGGTTTACTGTTGATTGTTATATTAGTCCAAGATCCCAGACCCGCCAGACGTTACTTATTTTCTGAGAAACAAAATTTGTGGATTAGAGCAGTGTTAGTCGGTACTTTGATCATGCGCATGTTTGCTAGTTTGTGCCGACAGCCAGTTTATAGATACGAGGTGCTATAGGTACTTTAAGACATTACTCAATTTTTTTTAAATCTGAGTGGTGATTTTTATGTAGATCTAGAGAATATTGTTGAATATTGATAATCAACACTGCCAGACACTTCCCATCGGCAGTAATTCCTGCTAAACACTTCAAAGCTCGCAAAAAACATTACTCTATCCCATACATTTTGTTTCTCAGAAAATAGGTAACGTCTGGTGGGCCTAGGATCTCACTCTTAATAGAATATTTGGACATTGTGAAGTTCTATAGAACTCATATTTACATAGCATGCTTCAAAATATTATTAATAAATATTTGATTTGAGATATTCCTGCTTAAATTTTCATGAACAAGGACTCGAATAATTCTACCATTATGTCGATAATGTAAAAAACAATTGTTCACCTTACAGATGGATACTGATCTTAAATGGATGTACTTTCATAGCAAATTTTGCATGCAAATATCTCAGTTTCTATAGATATTTCACAAAATTTTGTGCTTGTAATAGATTATTACATCTACAATTTCGGTATAGCAAACGTCTACATAAATGGATGTTTCTTTACATGTATATATAAATTTAGGTTTTTAATATTTTTGTCTGTTGTGAAAGTTGAGAGATTCATATTAGATTTCATCCCTACTGTTCATCAAAAAAGGCCTCTTCTTTATTAGCTTGCCTGATTTATTATTTTATGGACGTTTTTAAATTTGTAAGAAATATGTCACAGTGGGACAGCAAATGTTTGCCTCTATATTTCAAGCTCGTAAATTCCGTCGCGTAAAGAACCTTTTTTTAGGGCTCCGTACCCAAAGGGAGTCAAATGGACCCTATTACTGAGGCTCCGCGTCCGCTGTCTGTCAGTTACACAAGATATTGATATGCGGTTTTCGATATTAGTATCAGAATGAATTGAACTTTTATTTTAATGATCAATTTGGCCAGTACATGACCACCCGTAGCTCAGTTTCTTAAATCTATAGCAATTGCAGCCAATTTTCAGGGATTTTTTCTCTAAATAACTTTGATAAAGATCAAATATTTTTTTTAGGATGAAGCACATGAACTCCTGTCAGTCAATTACAAAATAATAAAAACTAAAAGTCCTTTTGAGTTTGTACGTGCACAAGTTATGGATACAATAGTCACAACTTGAAACTGGTACTAAATGAAAGCTGCTGTTTCGCAAGTATGCCCAAACAACTTGATTTTAAGCTCAGTGATTGAGGGTGATAGTAATTTGTGTAATCTCTGAACTAACAAACATTCATGAACTGCAAAAAATGCGCTTTGATCATCAAGATGATTCTTTAATTTTTCCAATGATGTTATGTTGAGGACAAAGATGTCAGTATGTGAATTTAAATATTATTTTCTTTAATAATAGACAGAATGTTTTTGTGCTTCGAGAACTTGAGCCGCCAGAACATGATCATGAATATCTCCCAATCACATAACATCTTTGCTCTTATTCAATCACATTTCTTCAAAAAACTAAAGTATTTCTCTATCAATTAATTTTCGTTTATTAATTTTTTTTTGTACCACGAGCACCGAAAGTTTTCCGTTACTGAACTGAATTCTGAAAGTTCTTAATTCCAAACCATGGAAACAATAATTAAACAAAAAATGATGATTGTGGATGATGGATGGCGTTAGTATTTTTTAATTCCATTGTTATAATGTTAAATTGACATTTCGGAAAAAAATTATTATGAGATGTGTTCATTATAAGTCGGGTAAGTTATGTTTCGTAGTACCTATTAGCCTAGTGTAAATATGATCGCATCGCAATTGTAATTTATTTTTTTGTAAAATTGATAAGATAGTTTCAATACATCTAAATTTATTTAAAAAGCTCAGTAATAGGGTACTTCGGTGCAATTGTTACAAAAAGTATTATCATTAAATGACCGTCATTATTGTCACGGTCGTTCGGTCCTTGTAGCATAATGTACAATTATAATATGCTATCTATGTGAACGAGATAATAAATTGTTTATTTGAAAATGAGAATCTGTTTAGCAAAATAAGAAGTTATACCAATTCATAAAAAAGATACAATTATTGTACATATAATAAATTTGTTGTTATATAATTCAAGTATTACAATTGTTACTAAAATATTACGGTTTGGCATTTTATATTATTCATGTTTTTCACATATTGAGACATTTGCCTCAATTATCATCACCCAATAATAAACAAAATGTGTTCAATGCTTCTAGCATGTATCAAATCTTGTAAGTAAAGAACAGATGTCCAGTCATAAATTGTAATAATTGTTTGACAAGTCTAGTATCTAGATTTGTGAAGTGTTAAGAGGTAAACACAGACACTGATTGAGCACGATTTCATGGGAAAATAAGAATTCACTGCAATATTGAACAACATTCCTGCCGTGTTGGAGATACTAAGCTTTCGTATAAAATAACCTCTGGATAAATTTAACTGGCTTTGGTGAAACTGGCCCTTTTATTAATGTGTATCCAAAATCTTACGTTGTTACATATTTCTTGCAATGATTTGTTGAAATGGATCTATTCTCCCAAGGAGTAGTAAGTAGGTATCTGAAATATGATATCCTGTATTTAGAGCATACATCCTCATATATAATGTGTTCAAATTTCGAGGACCAAATAGATAATTATATTCAGTGGAAAAATTATATCTATAACTTTTTTAACATATTTTAAAACTTTTATCTCTTACTGCTGGTTAAAGATTTTTGTATGCTATATAAGATAAGGGGCGATAGTAAACAGGACCCACGACCTGTAGTAATAAGTGTTTCCAGATGTTAACAATGAGACTAAGAGAGCTGTGTAAAAAAAGGTCAGTGGTCAGTTGAGACGAGGGATGTTTTTGAATGTCGTGAGTTCACGCGTCTATTTCTATTTTGTCCGACTTTCCCACTTATTAGAATCTTTTTACAGTACTTGCTCTGCGGCATGTAATAAATATTCTTGACCTCATTTCATCCTTTTTAGAAACTTGAATCCACAAAAACTACGGTCACAGCAAGTAGCATAGCAAAAGGGTACAATGGTGTATATCATGCTCCGGACGCCACTTGCAGAGGGGCGCCAAATGATCTCCAAAACAAACGATTTTCCGGAGAATTTCAATAATTATTTTCATCGATTTCTGGAATATACATTTCAAATTTATAATCGTTATTGAATTCGGTCAAACTGTCGATGTACCTCCGATTTCGATGAAACCTAGTGCAAAGATTTGTTTGCTCGTAATCCTCCTAATAAAGAATGTGTAGAATAGCATTACACATATGAGAAAAAATAATGAATATTGGCGATCAAACTCGATTGACTATTAATTTATATTTAAATAACACATATATATATATATATATATATATATATATATATATATATCGTGCGTGTGTATGCAATATTAGCGAATCCCTAGTGGGATGAAATCTTGTAAGTGGCACTAATACAGTAGTTTTTGTTTTTAAACAGCTGTACTTCGCACCAAACTAACGAACGGGCCTCGTCCACTCTGATCAAGCTCGACGTGGAATCTTGAATTCGAGACGAAGAGTGCAATAAACACCTCATGTTGGGTTTGATCTGCCGTCATTGTCTCGGACTCAAGATTTTACGTCGAGCTTGGTCAGAGCGGGTAGAGCCTTTTCGTCCGTTTGGTGCGAAGCATCGCTGTTTGGAAACATAAATCACTGCTGTAGTGCCACAGACAAAATTTCATTCCACTTGTGAATCGATAGGATCGCTATCCTACACACACCGCGCAATGTAAAATTTTTTAAATTATATAAATTAGTAAATAAGGCTTGACAGTACATCGACAGTTTGATCTTGAATTCTTATTACAAGTAAATTCTATAATATGTGTTATTTTTCTGAAGAAGGGGGCGCGCCACTAGAGTGCCGTGTCTCGGGTGCCAGTTATGTTTGCTACACCACTGGTCGCAGCCCCAATTCACAAAATGAACGATTCATGTTTTTCTTAAAACATCTGCAAACTCTATCCTCCAGGTTTTATCTCTCAAGTCTCGTTTGAGGACGCACGCTTCGAGAAATAAAGAGTTAAAAAAAAATACGCGCTCTTTTTGAGTAGTTGTGTTTTGTGTCTAGCCATTATTAATTGCGTTAATTTTTTTTCCTCCAGTAATCTTATTATTACTTGAGATTTTTTAAATATTTTTTTTTCGTTTGGTTTTAATTTTGATAATGGAACATTTAGGGCAGAAGTATTTGGTTCGTTGCACAAAGGGAGGATATAAGTGAGAGTTCCAAAAATTTACATGGTCACACTGTGACCGTCACAGTTCAAAAAATTTAAATAATTAATTTCATATGTTTCAGATATTATTTCTGCAAATTTAAATTAGCATATAATTGTCCTGGATCCATAAAAGTTAGTATAAGAGATGGTGAGGTTGTTGTGGTGAAAGGACATTCCAACCATGATCATCCAAGACAGAATGTTGTCAATCAATTTCGATCAATTCTCTCTCAACGAGCAGCACGAGAACGTGAGACGTTACGCAACATCTACGACCAGGAAGCTGCTCAGTGAGTATCTCTAGCAGATTATCATTTAGAGCATTTTGTCTAGTTCACATATATTTATGAAATTCCATTTCGGCTTCTCAGAAAATTATGAGCAAGATGTCATTCAATTCGTAATTTCATCTAGAAAGTTATAAATAATTGAAGTTATGATAATCACTGAAAGTAGTATATTGTGCAACAAGTGCGATAAGTTGACGATTGCCCACGTGTACGCTCATTTGCTCAAGTGGGCAATTGACAACACCGCACGAGTTGCAGATACTATTTTTTATTACGAATCCGGGATAAGTACTATTTTGCGCTTATTTCTCCGAGCAATGAATGATTTGCGTGCGACAAGTTTACCTGGCGCACTCAAAAGCCAAAGAGCCATTTACCGCCCGAAAAAACGTGCACAAAATAGTACTTATCCTGCATGAGTAATAAAAAAAAATATATTCATAGTTCTTTAATATTACTGAAATATTAAGTAGAATCTTGTTTTTAAGAAGTTTTTTTCAACTAATAATTTTATTTGTACATAAGTAGTTGATCAAAAAGGCCGTGTCACATGGAAAAAAAATAATTTCTTTGCGTTTATTGGAACAGTATTGTTGTGTCATTTTAATCATGTGAATATTATTGCAATATGAATTTCATTTGGTATAGAATTATCTATGAGATAATAAATATACAGGAATCCGGATGCAGCAATTGACTATCCGTATCCAAGAGCCGTGAGCATAATGCAACATGCTCGGCGTCAAATCAACCCGCCCATTCCAGCCACATTAGAAGAGCTTGGAAATTTAATTGTGGATCCACAATGGGGGGAAAGATTTCACTGCAAAATCGGCAATGATATAGGATTATTCTGCAGAGCTACCGTCGTATGTGATGCTGGTACCGCAGTATTTCTAGCATCGACGCATCTTTTGGATTTGGTCGTGGGAGGAGTGGAGGAGGTTCACGTGGATGGTACGTTTAAATGTACCCCAGCATCTCCTCCATCACATCAGTTACTAACAATCCATTTTATCATCAGGAATAAGGTATTTTAAAATTATGAATTATTTTTTCACTCGAATATTTAATTTATTCTTGTTTTCAGTCTATTCCTGTAGCATTTATATTGATGTCATCGAGATTAACGGCTTTATATATAGAAATTTTTGAAAGACTAAAAATTTATGCACCCACATTACATCCCAATTTAATTATAATTGACTTCGAAAGAGCATTACGAAACGCATTAATGCATAGTTTTCCGAATTCAGAAATAGTAGGCTGCTTTTATCACTATGCAAGTGTAAGTATATCGAGATCATTTAACGAAATAGATTTCTTGAATTAAATATGTCTTAGGCTGTTTGGAAGATGGCGTCCAGACTTGGATACGTGGCAGATATGGAGGGCGACAGGAAAAAAGCAATAAAAATGATTATGAGCCTTCCGTTGCTCCCAGCGGACCACTTTCGAGAAGGTTTGGAAGCTATACAAATTTGGTGCCGCAATGGGAGACAAATAAACTTAAATAATTTATTTGCGTATATTCAGAGGTAGTTATTTTTCTTTTTGATTGTCCCCGAATTGTATATTACGTCGATAAATTTGGACTATAAGAATTCATATTTACCTAGAGCTACTCTGGTTTTTTTTATCTTGATTCTTTCAATCTGTTTCATGCGCTACAATTTATATAATTATATTTATAGTAATAATTTTAATTTTTGATAGATACTGGATTCAAAGTGTGGGTCCAGAACACATAAGTGTTTATAATTTACCAAGACGAACCAATAATAACGTCGAAGCGTTCAATAAAATATTATTGACAAAAATGGGCTTTCACCCAAATGTTTTTCTATTTTTGGGTAATTTGAAGTTTATTTTCATGATCATGACAAAATATATTCTTAACTTGTTTGTCCTATAGAAAAACTGATACAGCTGACTGTAAGGGCCGGTATTGAATACCAGCAATTACAAAGAGGACAGCGAATTTCTCGTGCTATGAGTTCAAGGTATCTGGGTAATGATCAAAGAATTAGAGATGCTCAGCGGGCATGGGCTAATAATGAATTTCCAATTATACATTTTTTAGAAATTGTTGCTCATGCTGTTGAGCACCTTGCAAACGATCTCCGTCAAGTAAGTTAGATAAAATATAAAAAAATTTATACTTATTACGTATTGCTACTCTTTCTAGGCTCCAGATATCAGACAAGAAAATGTAAGTATGTAATTTTTTTATATAATATCCTATTATACACTTGCGTCCACAGCTCTTGGCAAATGAAGAACCACAGCTCTTGGAAAATGAAGAGCAACAACTGCTTCCACCTGAACCAGATATTATTGATGACGAACAACCAGTAAGATATTTTGAACTGCCAATAAATTTATTTATTCATTTATTAATATCTAAAGGTGAAGATATTTAGTTTCTAATAAAGTACCCAGTCATCTACTGAACTAATAAATGAACTAAACTAAATCTAATTTTGAGCTTCATTTCAATCAACAATACTGAATTTTATTTCAAATTATTGCTCAAAAGTTTCATTTATCACATGGTATATATCAAACATACAATTTTTTTTTTTCAGATCGAAGTAGTCATCAATCCGGATGATATTCTAGTTATCATTGAAGATCAACCGGAAGCACCTGAACAGGTACTAGTACCAGATCCAGTTCTAGTACCTGAGCCCGAACTATTAGAAGAGCATAATCAAGAGGTAGCTTTTATACTATTTAAATTCCACATTCTTCTTTTATTCAAGAGATCATTTTCAATTTGATTTGTATAATCAACAACATATTTTTTAGTTCAGATGTGCTGTCTGTATGGTGCATCCTTTGGAATACGCATGCATACCTTGTGGACATTTCTGTCTTTGCCAAGCATGCAAGGACAGAATTGAACAAGAAGGGAGATGGTGTGTAGTGTGCCGCAATGAAATAAATAGTTTCCAAAGAATATTTTTAGCGTAAAATTATTTTGAAAGCTAAAAAGAGACATGGATGAGAGAAGTTGGGATACCCACGCAGGACGCCAAGTTTGTGACGTGCTTTGTTTGCATCCGACACCTACCTACAAGAATATGACGCTCACATCAGATCACGGTGCTTGCAATCACGTAGTTACAAAAAAAGATAAGTTGAAAAAGCAAACAGTAGTAATCAAAATATAACGTATTACTATTTCAGGGGATGAATGCAACAATTTCAGACACGATGACGTACGATCTCGAGTCCATCAATGCTGTTAATAAGTGATCTATATTTATAATTTTGTACTTGTACTCTTATTTACTTGGTGATTTATATTTGTAATTTAGTATTTATACTGTTAGTTAGTAATTCACGTTTGTAATTTTGTATTTGTACTGTTAGCTAGTGATTTATATTTATAATTTTGTATTTGTGCTATTAGCTAGTGATTTAAATTTGTAAAAACAATGACTGCAGCGTGTGTCGTGTACGGACTGATAAAAGACCTTTATTTAGAATTTAGAAATTGCATCATGCAAGTGTGTGTGATCTGCATTTTGCCACTTGTTTCGTGGATTATGCCTACCAGGGGATACCACGTTAAAAAAAACGCGCCAAGTACTCTACCTCAAAGGTGGTGTGGAAAAGAGTGCATATTGTGCATAAGATAACTTATTTATAGATAAAAACAATGGATGATCGATTAAAATGTAAAATAATTTATGTGCAAGTTGTAAGTTTTTAGAGTACCTATATCGGATTCTTAAAAAAGATAACGATAAAGTTCCAAAGATTTTGAGGGGAGATTTTAATGTAAATTTTGCATTAGGTATAGCAATCCCTCTAATAAAGTTTCTGAACACTAAATTAAATTTAAAAATGTGCAGCAGATCAAAAATTGTAATTGACGCAGTATTGCAAATACATATTGATCAAATCGAAACCAAAGTATTTATTTCATACTTCAACTACTACAAGCCTTCCATGTCATTTATTGAACATTCAATTTCATATAATGTGTATGTGAATAAAACGTGAAATAATTTTTAAACTTTGGTATCAATATTATCATAAATAAACCCTACAATTATCATACTTCTGTAATTCTACATTCGTCTCATAATCTTGAAGTTTACATGAGATTTTGTGTTTGATTATCGTATTATTATATGCAAAGAATATATCCAATGATGTACAAGTAAGTCACGTGATGTCCACGTCAGATTTTTGTTACAGGATATTCCATTTGTATTGTCTGTTTGTTGTGTGCAAATAATGTAAGTATTTTTTTTTTTTTGGAGCAGCAAATTAAGCATAGCTTCCTATTATTTATTATGAATGATATACACAATAATAAATAAATATTGTTTACTTTTTAATACAAGTAATTTTTCTACAATTAAAAGAGAGCAAAACGCTTGGTAATTATATTAATACAAAAAATAGAAGTATTAAATTTGTTAATGTCCGATTAGTTTATTATTGTTGTCATAATAACACTGATTTCAGGGTAGTTACGTAATAAATAATACCCGAGGGCATTATGTTTCAAAATAATGCCCTCGGGCATTCCTGGGCATTATTTTGAAAAATAATAAACAAGTTTCCTACTTACAGCAAGTAACAATAGTAATTTTTCTGACAGAAGTCACAATGACAGGACACACATTGCTGAAAATTTTGATTGAAATACGACAAAAGTCGGACATTAAACATTGAAGGCACCACGGGAGTTGAACAGAGAATAATGCCTACGGTCAACGTACACATCTCGGGCCAGAGGCCCTCGGAAAGTACACTGTTGACCTCAGGCATTATTGTCCTTTTAACTCCCTTGATTACTAATTGTATTTCTTATATTATTTATTTATTACTAATGAAAATAGCTCAATTTCTGGGGCAAACCGAGAGGTAGTCACCCGTTTTAATACATTTGCCAAACCATTAATTTATATTTAAAAGGTTCGTATAGGCGTGACGTGGAGTTTTGTAGAACTTTTCCTTTAAATACTAGTCAATCTAAAAAGCTCAATTTGAAATTCGTTTCCGAGTGTTTTCTTTTTTGTCATTATTTTCCTTATTATTCCCATGTTTCCTTACTTTTAGTACAATTTTCAACCCAAAAATCACTGTTTTAGTATCACTAACAGAATTTCATTTTGCTAGTAGGTTACTAGTACTGCCATCTCTTGAAAATTGTTCGAAATGCCAACAGGTGACTACATATTTTCGTCTAGGGAATTTTGTGTTGTGTTCTTCTTTCATGTCTTCTAAAAAGTATGTTTTTTTTTACTTTATGGGACATTCAGTTATGGATCTTTATTTTATGGATTTTAAAAAGTATGTTTTTTTACAGTATGGAAGATTATGATATGGATTTTTATTTTATGTTTATTAAAGTTATTTTTCTTTACTGTATGGAACATTCAGTTATGGATTTTTATTTTATGTAATTTAAAAAGTATGTTTTCTTATAAGTATGAAATAATATGGTATGGATTTTTATTTTATGTTTTTCAAAGTTATGTTTTTTTACGTTATGGAACTTTCAAAGGTATGTAATTTTATGGTATGGTAAATTATTTTATGGATTTTTGATGTCACCCATTCATTGCTAGGATAATATCGTTATTTTATCAATTTGTCTGAAATTTATTTCGATTATTAAAGACAAAGAAAAACTGTATTGTAATTGAAAATAGTTTGATGAAATACTAGTGAAAAAGCAAAAAAGGAAAGAAATTTTGGGGATAAGTATCTCTAAACATTTTTTAATGATGTAAATCAGGCTCGGAGAAATTACGTCACTGTTTGTCTCAGTTTTGACGGTTTTGACAAAGCTGTCAAGTACGATCTTACAACGTACACATAAAACAATAAAATCAAGATAAATTTATTGAAATAAATTATTAAATTATTTGTAAGTAACAGCAGTCATGCAGATCTTTATCAAACGATTTGATATGAGTACCGTAGAATAGATATGTCATTTTGCGATTATATTTTTAGGTTGACTACCTCTTGGTTAGAAAATTGGAAGATAAGAACCGTGCGATGTAGTTTGAACATAGTGTCCAATATATTAACGATACTTGTAGACGTCAAATATAAATATGGCATTTAACGTAGTAAAATTAGCAACAAATTTTATTTTATTCGCCTATTGCAACAGTGCAGAAACAGATATTGCGTTGGATGCTAAAGCTCAATCAACACATATTATCGATAGTTTAAATTTGTTATCTTATACTTTGTTATTAATTTTAACTGTGTTAACTATATGGCTATTTAAACATAGAAGAGTGAGTTTTCTACATGAAACTGGATTAGCTGTGATATATGGTGAGTTTGACTCTTGTTTGATCAATTTTTGCTTAATTTATTGCCTTTATTTCGAAGGAAAAGTATTCAATCTTGCTCAGTATAAAAATTTTCTTCTATTTATACAATTTTTGACGTAGAACTTCTAAAATAATAATCTTATAATAATGAACCAAACGCTGATAGGAAGCCAATTGATTACAAAGTCTGACTCAAACAATGTCGTTTTCTCCTTTTTTTTTTCAATAACTTACAATTAGTAAACTTTTATGTATATATTTTTTTTAATGTGTCTTACCTTGTTATTGACTCTCCTTGCCATAATATCAACAATTATTATAAAACAAGTATTAATCCTTTATTTTCGAGCCCCGTAAATACGGTAACCAATGAAAACAATGAACCAAACGCTAATAGAAGCTTATGTAGTACTATTTATTATAAAACTAAAATTAAAGATCTAGAAATGATAATTTACGCTTTTTATTGCAGGTCTTATAGTAGGAGCGATCATACGATATGCGGGGAGTTCACCATCGGTGCTAAATATGCCAGTCTATCCGGATAAATATAGCAAATATAATTCTAGTCTACCACCGGATACATTATCCTTACATTTTGCAGTCAAGGGTCCTTTAAATGTTATTACTAATAAGACATATGAATATGTATTTAGAGGACCAATAGTTGATATTCAGGATAACGAAATAGATCAGAAAGCAACTTTTGATCCTGAAATATTCTTCAATATCATACTACCTCCTATAATATTTCACGCTGGCTACAGCCTCAAACGGGTAAGTTATTTGTAGTTATTCAAAGGTACTGTAATTGTTAAAAATCAAAACCTGACTGTTTCACAAAATTACAAATTCAGGAGTCCTAAATACGGCGGCAACTGTAGACATGTGTTTCGTCCTTATTGGAACTCTTCAGTACAATCTAGCAAGCCTCATATAGTCTGACTTGTGAACCGCAAGTACATTTTCATTGCCCTGCGGTTCTGAAGCTTACTAGACCGTACTGAAGAGTCCTAATAAGGAAAAACATGTATCTACAGTTGCCGGCTTATTCAGAATGATAGTGTAAAAACAGACTCCTGAATTTTTAATATTGTCCAACAATCAGGTTTTGATTTTTAACAATTTATAAAGTTATTTAATCAAAATATTATCTGAAGAATCTTTCATTAATACAAAAAAGGCATAATTCTAGGACGAGTAAAAAATACTTCACAAGATCTAAATCATTTTTTGTACGAATGAAACATATTATTTCTTCGTCAACCACCGAATTTACAAATTTTGCTAGAAATATTCAGATTGAAACAAAATGGCTTAAAATACTTTTGAAAAATTCTATTTAGCCATCATTGTGACTCGAGCACATTCGCTTATGCACTGAGAAGAAATAATACTTTTTGGACTAAGAAGAAAAGTAATATTTTGGTAAAGTTGCCACTGTGGTGACAACAGTCCGGCAAAAGCATATTTTTTTATTCAAAAAAAAAGTCTAAATAATTGTGTTATTCAAGTGGTTGACGAAAAGAATGTTTTTCTACGACAGTGCGAAAAGTAAGACCTTTTCCAGTTTTATTACTATTTAAACATGTAGCAGTTAAATTTCTGTGCATTTATGTATTTAGCCACTCTCATTGATCTATTAATTCGTTGAATCTAAATGTCAACTTGTGCTCTGGGCTTCCTTGCTGTAAGCTCATTAATTTTTAAAATATGAAATGCAAAGGTCGTAGAAAAAAACTTGTATGCAATACGAATATAAACAAGCATTATGACATTCAGCTAAAAATTTTAGTGACTTTGCAAGCCTCATGTCATACTGTGCAACTTTACACTCTTGTTGCATAAATTACTATTATTGTAGGTATATAAATTTGACACGACGATGTATCAAAAGCTTCTTATTAGTATTAGTGGAATGATTTTTCGGACTAACTAACTGATTTGATTTCAGAAATATTTCTTCCGTAATTTGGGAGCTATATTAACTTATGCTATAATTGGTACCACAATTTCGTCTTTTGTGGTCGGAGCTTTGATGTATGGTAGCGTGCAACTGTTACCTACACATTTGGCAAATAGTTTCACATTTCTTGACACTTTGTATTTCGGCGCCTTGATTTCCTCTACTGATCCATTGACTGTCCTGGCCATATTTAACGATTTGCATGTTGATGTAAATCTTTATGCATTAGTTTTTGGTGAAAGCGTACTTAATGATGCTGTTGCTATTGTACTTAGCGGGTAAGTGATCAAAAATAAGCTTACAGAATTTACATTCCATGAAAATATACATTATATAATCATAAATCATAATTATCTTTTTGCTAAAGACAAAAATGATGTATCAAAGCTAGACGTTCACATAAGGGCGTTATATGGTTGAAAAAATATTTTTGTATCTAATTTTTACTACTAAAGTATTTTTGGATCAAGTCTCGAGACAGTATAAATTGTCTGGTATTTATTTGTATAAATTTATTAGAAACTCAATAGCAAACAATTAATATTATAAAAAATTATCGGTTCGATAAAATTGTGTTTCAGTTCGATTCAATTTAATATATCAATCTTTTAATCATTATTTAATTCATTTAAAGAGCATATTTTCATGGAATATTTCTATAAATACTTATTAGACCTTTTGCCATGCAGATCAATTCAAAACTACGGTGAACGGTACCAATCTGGTTCAGGTGGTTTCGAGACAAAAGCATTTTTCAAAGCTTTAGGCGATTTCTTTGGGATATTTATGTTATCACTGACCATTGGAGCTATGATGGGCTGCATTACTGCTTTAATATCCTTTAGTATACATTATTTGATGATTTTTGTTCGCGCACTAATTTATAAAATTATTTTTATATTTTTGTGGATATTATTTATTTTTTCTATTAACAAAATTTTTACTAATTATTAACTGGATTTTTGTATTAAAGATGTTTGTATTAATTCCTTAACTCAGTAATACTTGACAAAGTTTACACGTGTGCGAGATTTTCCACTTTTAGAGTCAGCACTCTTCGTTCTCATGTCCTACAGTACATTCCTCATTGCCGAAGCCTCCGATTTAACAGGTGAAAATCGAATAAAACCACAAGAAATTTGTTGAAAAAATATGTTTCAGGAGTGGTTGCTGTACTGTTCTGCGGAATATGTCAAGCCCATTACACATACAATAATTTATCAGATGATTCTCGGACGAGGACTAAACACATGTTCGAGTTACTTAATTTCTTGGCTGAAAATTTCATCTTTTCATATATCGGCGTTTCGATGTTCACTTTCCCGAAACACCATTTTGATCCACTTTTTATATTAGCAGGCTTTGTATCCTTTTACGCAAATTTACTCTCTTAAGTAGCACGTCAGTATTTATCAAATTTGTATTGTTGCAGCTTAAAAATTGTTATTTATATGGAGATGATTGTTTAAAATTCAAAAAATTTATTCCACCTAGTGGAGATTGTGACGAAAACTTTCAATAGAATTACTGTTGAGTCAGTAAAGCTACGGTGTTTGTTATGGTCTCAGTCAATAGCTCTGATTGTATTTAGCATTACTATTTAAAACATTAATTTCAAGTTGTTCTGGTGAAGTAAAAGTATATAAATAAATACGGCTGGAAATCATGTAGATAATAATTTTTTGTGATTCGATCTCTTGACGAACAATGCAGACATATTTACGTCATCTGTCTGTATCAGCGACGTAGGCACCAGCTTTTTTATGTTAAATATTTTATTCATATTTCCTTAATAATCTCAACAGATCTGTGCTGCAATTGGACGTGCGATAAATATATATCCCCTGTCATTTTTACTTAATTTAGGGAGAAAGCCGAAAATACCCATCAATTTCCAACATATGTTGTTCTTCGCTGGTAAGAACCACACAGAAAGTATTATTGGCAGAAATTATATTTTTTTTAATGGAAGGTCTTCGAGGGGCAATGTCTTTTGCGCTGGCAATTCGTAATACAGTATCAGAGGCTCGCCAAACGATGCTTACAACTACATCATTAATAGTAATTGTTACTGTTATCATACAAGGTGGTGCTGCTATCAATTTGTTACACTGGTTTAAAATCCCGTAAGTTTATTTACAAATTATTTACACAAAAATTATATCCACACTTTCATTTTTAGATTAGCAGAAGATGACGAGGCTGAAGCTCTTTCTAGTCAAGGCGTTAGAAGTGTGAGTAAAATTAATGATTTTTGAAAATATTTTTTAATAATACGGAACTTGATAAGTTTTGAAATATTTTTTTCCCATTATGTTATCAATTTAAAAGAAAATTTTGATTGATTTTTATTTATTTTAAACTGCTAACAATTTTTATTTGGCCTGTGCACTTCTAGGTTTACAATTCAATGGAAAATACTCCAGGGGTAGGTAACCACTAATTTATAAATAAATTTGTTTAGTATATCATCAAACAATTTATTTGCAAAAGTAATAGTCTCATTTTTAACTGCAATAGTCATCTAGTACATTATAATTTCACTAGAAATATAAAATATATTCTAAATAATAATGTAAATAAATACAGGGTAGTACTACTTCAATGAGAGCCCGGGATTGGACCGATGGCATAAACATGGATGGGGCCCCATCAAGTAATAAACCAAACGAAAAAGCTATACTAGCACAAATGTGGGGCTCTTTTGACACGAGATATATGAAACCTTTTTTGACGCATTCTCGACCAACTTTACTTGAAACATTACCTGTCTGTTGCAATCCACTCGCTCGTTTGCTTACTACTACAGAGCAGATGACACAGGTTAAATATTCTACATTATAGTGTCCGACCGAAAAAAGCACTTTAGCCGCACATTCGGCTTCGAGGGTTTAGCCGAAGCTGAAGATCGTATCCATTCGAGTGATTCACGTAATTGAAAGAAATTTTAAGAAACAACGTCGGAATGAGTTGACGCTAATAAAAATCGATTCCGGCTTCGGCTGACAAACTGATTTTCGGTTGGACACTGATTACACTAGTTTACAATTTTTTCTTTCCTTCGAATGAGTTGCATATTCAGTTAAAAAACGCAAATATATATTTTATTGTTGCTACCACGTCACAGCTACAAAATATTAACACATGTTATTTTTGACCACCCGCGAAGATGTTTTCGAATCATTTCATCAATTTCGATTCAATAAAGTATTCAATTTTATAAGTTTTCGTTTTCAAAATGTCAAAAAGATTGTGTAATAGTAATTTATGCAATAAGAGTGTAAAGTTGAGCATTATGACATGAGGCCAAGTATTTGGTGACAAGTCTTTGCTGAGTTACTAAAACTGCTATCCGAATGTTTTAGTCTTTATTTACACTCGTATTGCATACAATATTTTTCCTGCGGCCCTCAACTTTCATATTTTGACAATTATTGAGCACACAGCAAGGGAGTGCAGAGCACAAGTTAACATCAAGACAACATATTCGAACAAATGGATCAGTGAGAAGTGCTACAAGCATGAATTTACAGAAATTCAACTGCTACGCGTTTAAATGATGGTAAAACTGAAAAGCTAGAACGTTTACTTTACGCACTATCGTGTAAAAAATATATTTGACAGTTTTTATTACGTTAGTGGTGAAATTATATCTAAGAAAGGATCATTTTTAAAGAAGCTAAGTTTAGTTTTTTCAAATTTCCGGTAATTAGTTGGTAATTTATTTTCTGCACTTGCATTTCGACTTCTCCGTTGAAAACCTTAGAAACGTTAGCGACGAGCACGGCGATCGTTAGGTGACTACTCTTGGTTAATTACAAGAAAAACAGTTACTAAAAGTTAAGAAATAAGTTAGAATAGTATTCTGAAATTTTCGTGCTAATTGTTATACATATTTTTCTTAATATCCAAAAATAATGTGGCGTGTTGGACTTTTAAAATATTTTTCTTGTTAGAATGCTTATCATTCGAGGAAACAACTCTTGTAAACTAGTGTCATTTATCATCATAAATACTCAAAAACTATTTTTATTATTCAGGATGGATCTATGAGACCAAATAGAGATTCCGATTCTGATCTGTGCATTGAAGAAAATGATTTACCTTATGACAGGAGATCGAGTACACATCGTGTAAGTTTTTAATGCTCGCAATACACAAATTTATTAAGGTGAATACTTCTTACGTTACTTTAAACGCAAAATGCAAAGCGTTAAATGATATTGTGGAGTGAAGGGGAGCGTAGAAAACAGAGAGAGCGGGAATCATGTTTGTACATGTGATTTAAGATAATGCAGTCACTTATAGCATTTTCGTGCATCGTTTACAATCGAGCTCTATGTATTTTTATATTACAAATAAATGTGGATAACTCAGTGTTATTGTGAGTGAGTGAGCAATCTACGAACTCAGATGTGACAATGTTTTATTTTTTTATATTGTTACTCCCTTTTCCCTCCAAGCTCTTACAAGATCAACGTTCTCTTTCGTTCTTCTACGTCATTTAATGAACTTGCTATAAGAAGTATTCACTTCAGCTGTGTTCAACGACACACAAAATAATTTTTCTTTATAGTCACTTCATTTTTGTTTCTAAAGTAAAACTGTTATCGCTGATATGCCAAAATTGAATCTTTAAATTAATCATTCAGTAAAAAATGGCATTTCGTTAGTCGTGAACAGTGGAACTGAATTTATATTAAAAATTTATTAATTTCTGAAATTATTTTTTTAGTTGTTTATTTTTATTTGCTTATTACAGAGTGTCCAGCACATCAGTGGCCATCAAGTTTAGAATGTGCCTCTAATTATTTCTAGCTTTATATACTACAATACGTACCAGTTTTTAGTATTATTTAAAAGAAATTAATTTTATGTTTAGTAAATTATTTCAAAAAAGATATAATTATATATTATGTGCAATAATATATACATGAACTTCAACACAGGATGTAAGTTTTAATATTTATATGGATGACAGTTGGATAGCTTGGCAGGAGATCTCGGTCTGGGTGGCACAGTGGATACCAGAGTTCGGCTCACTGGACTTATTGGCAAGAACATATAATCACTATGTAAAACCCATTTGTAATATTATATTACGTATATTGCATTCTCTCAGATCTGCATGCTTTATTTAAGTGTAACTTTATAATGGAAAGAAAGTCCATTTAAAATTGGTAAATATTATAATTTTATGGCTGTGAATACTTTCCTTTATCATCTTGAATTACTTATTAGTGTAAGAACTATGTATGTTGTGTGATTTTTGTTCTACTACAAACGAAATAAACTGTGTTTATTGTAAAGTTGCTCTTCCTATTTTATTACATATTTATATCTCAATCACTGTGGTACACACAGATCATGCTATGTGATTTGATAGATTAATATTTTTGTTCTGTATCAGCCGTCAAACAAAAAATTTAGAATAATACAGTTATTTTAATATTTTATTATTGCAAATTACATGAAATATTCAGTCATGAAAATTTTGATATAAAATATTGAATATTGGCGCTTGTTTTTATCACTTTCACAAGCAACCGAAAGGGGGTGACTTACGACATGGCGGTCATAACGTAAATTTGTACAGTAACTTATTTTGACGATCTTTCTGATAGAACTGTAAGTAAATAATGTTTTGTGTGGATCAAAATCAAGTAGTATATAATGAGTAATATTTTGTGCATAAATATTGCTTCGAGGTCATTCCAATGACGTGATTAATAGTACTTTATTATTCACATAAGTACAGACAGAAATTTAATTTAAATTTGTTTGTAAGTGTTTATGTATGATTAATTTGATTATTACCATCAAATAATGCTACTGAATTGTTCACTCAAGTGCTGAAGACATTTTATTGTATGAGCTCCTTAAAATGAACGTTTACTTGTAAATTTGCACATGTCAAACAATTAATAAATAAAGCGGTTAATTAAAAAAAAAAAAAAAACATTACAGATAAATTATAAATATTTTAGATAATGGTATCCAAACGAAGGTCAACAAATGAAAATGAAGCTGGGCCTTCCAAAAAAAAATTGAAGGCAGAAGAAAAACTAGATCCTGAAGAAAATCAGCAGCCTCAAACGAAGAAAAAAGTTAAGAAAACCAAAGTTGTCAAAGAAAATAACGAACAAAAAGTTAGTAAGGAAGCAGATGAAGAGGTTAGTACCAAAGGAGAAACAACGGAATTTGAAATTCCAGAAATTATTCCTAAAACCGACACCAATATCAACTATGCAAATCCAGGTTATATAAACAATTAAATATTAGTCTAATCGTTATATTATCATGAAAAATACAATAGATCTCCCAGCCTGGCCTGTCGAGCATATGTCCGAACTTCTAAGACGATTAGAAGTTGCATTACCACAGCGTGAAACGTTGACGTATAAATCTAGGATTGAGAAAATAAATTGGGAGGAAGTAAGTTTAGATTTGTGATACAGTCTTCGAATATCATTCTTATATTTTGTAGATTGCATTTGAAAACTACAGCGGAGCTGATTGTCGAATAATGTGGGATGGTATGCAGAAAAGAGTTCGACGTTACCGTATTTTGAAGGAACTAATTGAAGACGCTAAGACTTGGATTTCAAAACCATGGACTAATTATTATAGGGGCTCGAAAACAGTAAGTTCTATAGAAGACAAATTTTGAATATAAATAAACATGATTTTATTTTTGTTAGAATAGACATCCAGATTTACCACGACGGCCCTTGTCGACTTACATGATTTTTTACTTGAAAAAGAAAGATAAAGTATTACAGGAAAATCCAGGATTGGATATGGTAAGTTTATTAATCGATTAAATATATATATTCTACTTAAATTTTTATAGACGGAATTATCGAAACGTATTGCTGAAATGTATAAAAAATTATCGATTAAATCTAAAATTAAATACAAAGAAATGGCTGCTGAACAGAAAAAAGAGTACGATGAAAAAATGAAGGAATTCTCGTATGTATTCTATGTTTTAACACATTCTTATTTATTCATACATAAAAAATATTTATCATAGTCGACTTCATCCGGAATTAGTACGCGCAACAAACAAGAAAGAGAAGACGCCAGCAGCTGTAGCTCATGATAACGCTCCTCCAAGACCATTGACCCCTTTCAAACTATTCTGCGAAGATAAACTCAAACGATTTGAAAATGAAGAAGATTTTGATAAAGCGTCATTTATAGAAAAATGCAAGGAACAATGGCGTACAATGAGCGACAAGAAAAAGGTGTTTTGGATAAACTGGTCTTTGGATAAAGAAGCAAAATATCAGGAGGAAATTAAGAAATATATTGCAGATAATCCAGAATATGTTCCTACTGCCTATAAATCAGTTGTTACTAAAGATGAAAGAGCAATTAAGGAAAGAATGGCTGGGAAGCCAGAAAAACCACCGAATTCAGCTTACAGTCTATTTTCGAGGCTTATGCTTGTTAGTGAAGACGTTAAAAGGGTTAATCCTAAAGAAAGAATGTTGTTGATTGCACAGCAGTGGAAAAGTTGTACAGATGCCGAGAAGAAAGAATATGCTGATCGAGTCAAACATGTAAGTTCATATTTTATTATTTAATACTTTGTCGGACACGAGCAAATAATTGATGCTCCAAAATTTTAACTCATTTTCTAATAAGCGAAGAGGGACGTAAAAAAACAGAGCTTGTTTCTGAAAGGACAAAACTAGGCAGTTTAGGCAGTAATACTAGATCAATATTTGTGAAAAATTCGACGTCGAAATTTTAAACTGAAAAAACTTGAAAGTACGTTTTCATATAGAAAACCAATTTTCAAAGAAAAATCTGTAATATTACGGCTAGAGCACCATGGCCCGGCTTGGACAAAATACTGGCTCTTTGGGCCGAGTATGGATCAATATTTTTTCTTCGAAAATGGGCTTCGGGTGGGCGGACTCATAGATACTAACAGGTTTGGGTGGACGGACTTTGATTTGGTCATGGGCTAGTGCGGACTGGAATTACTATGCGACGGGCTTGCACGGGCCGTAAGTGAAGAAAAAAGAGAAATTTACGAGTAACTCTGAACTCATCTCAATCGAAAAGCTAATTATGTATATAGAGCCATTTGTTTTATATAAGAATGTCGACAAATAACTAGATTGTTTAATTATTGTTGTATAGGTACATAAGGCCGGGAAGGACTGGGCCTTGAAATAGTACAGGCTGGACTAAGCCTGAATTTTATACTATGAAAATTAGGCCGGGCCAAGAAGATTTTTTAATGACAACAGACTTGGACGGATCGTGTTTGAGAATAAATGGGTTTTGAGAGGGCAAAGCTTAGAAATTTTGGCCCGTGCAGATTACTAATTACGACAATAAAGTATATGACGGGGTAAATAATTAGCAGCACATGGTTAAAGCAGGTTTCTCTTATTCTGAACAAATTTTGAGGCGGCAATCCATTTCTAAATTTTTGTATGTATTATGTATTATAAAACATTTTTTTCTTCAATTAACTTATAGATGTTGGAGCAATATAAATTGCAATACGCCGAATACTTAGAATCTCTTCCTGAAGATGAAAGACAAATTGAATTACTAAATAGTCAACCGAAAAGAAAACCGAAGGCAACCAAACCAAAAGTAGAGAAAACTAAAAGTGATAGGAAAAAACCTAAGCAAATGACTAAATTACAAACAGTTAAAAAAGAAAAAACAAAAATTTTGAAGAAGCAGCCAAAGAAAAACAATGATTTATATGAAGGTGAACCCGAACCACCGCCCGCGTAAGTTACTGATTCTTAAAGAATTATTAGTTTGCTAAAATAATTTGATTTTAGAACACCATATTTATTATTTGTAAAGTCATATCAGGCTAGTTGCCCTGATAGAGATAACGCTCAAGAAGTCTGGGAAAATATGTCGGATGATCAAAAATCTTTACATCGGCAGGCCTTATGGGATATGAAAAAAGTTTATATAGAAAGCTATGAAAATTTCTTGAAAGGTCTAAGTCAAGAAGAATTGAAGGAGTATTCAGAATGGAAAAAGAATGCAAAATTAGGAAATCAAGTTTCGGATGATTCATCAGAAGAAGAAAGTAGTGATTCTGACGCTGAAGTATGTTGATGAATAATATTATTTCTATAATTAACTATTTTGTTACATTGTTTTTAATGTTTCTATGTGGTTTTTTTTTTTGATTATGTTATTTTTAAATTTATTTTTTAGCTACTTCAGTTTTCAATGTTTCTGTTCTCTTTTGGCACTGTTTTTAATATTGCAGGCTAAAAATAAAAGAATTATTAGTATTTGTTAAAGTTGGCAATAATTTTTAATGCTTATTTTTAACTAGGTGCATTTTACAATCTTTGATAATATCATATTCTAATTTATTCAGCGCAAATAATTTAATATTATAAAGTCTCATGACGTAATTTTACTTTTTTAACGCTGCTTTTACGAAGATGATGCAATCATTTTGAAATAATGCATTATTGATTTACATTCTTTCCAGTGCTCTGCGAATTCGGAAAGTGATAACGAAGAAAAGGGCACTAAAAAGGAGGCAACAGATGATTCTGATTCATCAGACTGATGTTCGGAAAAGTGTTGTTGTCGTGTTTCATTTTAATGTCATCACTATTTGTGTATTTTATGAACTGCCATAAATATCTAAAATCACAATTAATATTAGAAATTGTACAAATTGCTTGTACGAATAAATTGATCATCTTTTACATATAAAATTACGTTTCAAATAACTGTATTGAAGAAGTCTTATCTTTTCTGATGTTATTTTATTTGATATAGTCATGTAAAATGTACTTAAGATAGTTATAAATAGTGTCAGAAAATAAAAATATGTAAATTAATTTGTGTCTGCCAAGTAGACCTTCTAAGATCATTTATAATTAAGTAAGCATAACCAATGTATGTTTAATTATTATGATCACGTATCTATTATAATTTTATAAAAATTTTCTCTTTCAACTTTATTTTTCAAACTGATATTTCTCTTCCAATTGACTTGTCTATTTTTCCCAGCTTCTAAATAATACAAAAATGAATCACTTTGAATAGTCTAATATTTATTTTTATGACGTAAAACTACGTCTTTTTAGCAGTAAATGATGCAGCGAAAATCTATCGTACACTTTGAAAGATTATATATCTTAAAATAATGACTGTAGAATAATAAACCAAATGATGGTAGAAAGCTTATTCATGCTAATTTATTATGAACCAGTTTCAACAGATAAATACGATACCATGAAGACTGAATAATTATCGTAAGATATTGAGCTGAACACTAAAAGAAAACTTATATGCCAGTGTTAAACCAGTTTCACCCTTTAAAAACGATAGCATAGAAATTCCATATGATTTTGTTTAAATCTTCTAGAATAACGAAATAAATGCTAATAAAAAGCTTATGTAGAGCCATTTATTATGCGACCAGTTTCAACCCTTATTCTTTTGACTATGCCGGTATAGGAAATAAGATGATGCAACGAAAATCTGTAACACTTTGAAAGCTTATATTTCCTAGAATAATGAGCCAAACGCTGATAAAAAGCTTATGTAGTATCATTTATTATGCAAATAATTTCAGCCCCTCCGGTTGCAACACAGTCGTAACTGTACCCCTTGTCTTCTTTGCTGCGTGTAGTGTAAAAACTAAAGTGCGAATATTTTTCGAATAAATTGTTCCGTTTTATTAATAATTATCCTTATTCAAATAAAAATCGAACTTAAAAAAAAATAATGAAGGAAAAAACTTTTCAGAACTCATTTTATAAATAAATATGTTTTATTGGGTATAAGTTCTGTAAATTTATTAGAAACACAACGTTTCAACAGCAAAGTGCTGCCTTTTTCAAGTGAAAAAGGCAGCACTTTGCTGTTGAAACGTTGTGTTTCTAATAAATTTACAGAACTTATACCCAATAAAACATATTTATTTTAAAAAAAATGTTTTTTTCTTCAAACAGGTTTAGAATCAAAACAGTCAATTAGATCATAACTTTATTATTATTAATTATGAATACTTTACAATCACAAAACGGTATAAACAATGAGTAAGCTATACGTAGAGATTCTAGTTAAATGACAAACGGAATAATTTATCCTGATGCAACGCCTATAGCCATGCCAGCAACGAACGAAACTACAAAGATGTGTATTTCTTTGATGATAAAATCGTCGTTGCCAGTGAAAGAACTATACCAGGACTTGGCTTTTTGCTGACGATTTTTTAATAAATCTTCAGCCTTATCAATTTTTCGATCCACAAACCTCTCCACCTGTTAAACACAAAACAACAGTTTTTTTTTCAGTACGTTTTAATATCAAATAAATAAGAATTTACAAGATGCAAAACAGTACAAATTCCAAAACGCAACGTCGAACAAAATACATAAAGAGCTTGCCAAATTGGTGTCTGATGTAATAATCATACATGCCAATTCATTAAATCTCTAATCAAAAAACGGTAAAATACTACAACAATTTGAACAAAGTAATACTCTATAGAAAGTATTCAATTATTTTGTTAACTGCACGCGATTCCAATCAATAAGCCACCAATAAAACCAGTAGAAATATAAGTGTTAGCAGAAGCAAATTTGGTAACCTAGAAGAAAATTTTCGCTATTTACAGTCATAAAAATTTATTATCATGAAATTACCTTATCCATCCAGTGTGGGCCTTGTCCTGTAACCGTTTCTTCAACTTTGTCAGTTATTTTATCAATTTTTTTATTTATTTTATTCCAGTTTATTTTTATGTATCCATTGTGATTTGCGACTTGTAAAAGTATTATGCCACCCCCGACTGCTAGAGCTGTAACTTTTCCAACTTTCATTCCAATGAAGCCGGTACACCTACATTAAAAATGTGATCATATTATTTTTCCTCAGAGAATTTAAATCTTTTTCTTACCAGCCAGACACTGATCCTAGCATTAATTGCTTCGCCGCAGAGGTTTTTCCCACATCTCCCAAAATCTTGTCAATAACACCTGAATTATCTTTATCCACTTCCATGATGCAATGAAATCGTAACAAAATTGGTCATAAATTTTATATTAATACTTGAATTCGAAGTTACTTGTGTTGCGAAAAATAACAGTGACAGCATACAACAATAATGCGAAGTTGACAGATCTTCCTGTTCTTCTTATTCCAATGTCACCTCAAATCACATGCTGAGATGCGTTTATTTACCTTCAAGTCTTAAAAATTTATGTGAAGCGTTTGGATTTTTCAGGAAAAATTACCCTATTCGTGGAACCAAAGTCAGAAATTTATTCATAATAAATATATTTAGATTATATGTGAGCATAAATTATGAACGAATTATTTAATAAAAAGATCAAGCAAACAGTTCAGTGAAATTATGGCTCCATCTACTGTACTTTTCTTCAGTTACGTCTTACGTCATTTTAACTGGACCACCTTTGGAAAAGAAAGGTTGGAAAACAGTTATTAATTATTATTTATTTTTGAAACCCTCTTAGGAATTTTAATCAAATATGTGGTTTGAAATTTTGCCCAGTGCAGGCATTATATTTGCTGCATTTTCTGTGCCTGGTATTGGAATGTATTATATTCACAAATTCTTTTTAGGAAACGTAAGTTGCTTGAATTATATACATTTATTTTATAATCATGTCATTTTCTTTTCATTGTAGCCTTACAGACGAGATATGCGTTGGATTTACAACAGAAATACATATTTGAGAGACAGAAGGTTGACAAATAATCCTTATAAATTAAATGTGTGTATTCGGTTGTATGAAACTTTATGGCATTTTATTAACTTGTGCTCTTAATTTTCAGGGTTTGGAAACTATTCCAGATAAATAGTTTTTTACTTGAAGTAGTATACATTGAATTAGGAAACTTTCACGAGTAGTCAAGTCAAAATGTCAAGTTCTTGTGAATAAATTGTGTAAAATAATTCGAATAAACTGTTTTATTTTCAATGCAAATTCAATATGGCTGTACGTTCACCTTTTACCCATTTCTGATTTTGATGAAGAATAAAGAAAAGGGTGAAAGGACATCAGAGAAGTACCAAAAATATCAAGAGTTTCGAATCCAAAATTCAGTATCTGATTATAAAAAAAATTAGTTATTCAAATTTACTTTTTGAATATGAATATTGTACTTTTAGAAGTGCACAAAATATTATTATTGAAATATTATTAATTAGAAAATTGAATATTTTCCACAACATTCTGAAAAAGAATCGAAAAACTGGATAATCTCGGAGAAATTGATATTTTTAGTACCTTTTATTTGTTTTCTCGAATGTTTAACATAGAATTTTGATGAAAAATGTATACGATAACCGCAGTGTGCTTAGTATATATATTTTTTTGAGAAAAATCGTTCGAACAGTTTTTGAGATATTTGATTTTCATACTAATTTTATTTAGCACTGAATGTATGCGGATCAATTATAGACATAATGAAACTTTGATAAATTGTCTAATTTTTAATATACACAACACTTAAAACTTTGTTAATTTATTATGAGAAAATATTCAGCAAACATATTGCTAGAAGATTCATCATTTCAAATTTCGCGCTAAAATAATCGTTCAGGATGATGTTTCACCCTAATCAAGTAGATAAATTAGGTTTAACTTTGTTTTCTTCATTACTAGAATTTCCAATACCATCAGATTCTCCTGCAATTTGCTGCAATAAATTACTGATTTCTACTAAATTTTTGAATGCATATATACTGACCGAATGAAAATTGGTTGGCAACCCTGTTGCTGATTCGCACAGTCGCACATAAGATTTGCTAGTGTTTGTGTGTGAGCATGTTAGGAGTTTTGTGGTCAATATTTATTATTAAAGTACGATAAAAAAAAATTCAATAGTTGTGAAATGTGCTGCTAAAAGTTATGGTTTTAAATTAATCAAAAAGTTTGTTTATTCTTAGTTGATTAAAGAATTAACGGATTATTTCTTGAAAATAAACTACTAAAATGGCGGAGGGCTATTCAAGTTCTCAGTAAGTTTGTTGTGTTGTTGATTTATGTTTACCTGTATAGTTTCATTTTGATTAAGTTTCATGCGCGAGCTTTCATAGCGTAGTTAATTGTCCTTTGTGATAGTTTCAGTACGGAAAATGAATTTCCTCGAGGCCAAAGCAACTCTAGATTTGGCGGTTTGGGGCCACAACATGCTGACAACAGTTCACATTTAAATCGGAGAGGCCCTCGAAATAGGACTACTATAGGGGCAGAGGGCCGTCAGCGACCGCCATGCCGGTATTTCAAACGAGGAGCGTGTCAATTTGGAGACCGTTGCCGATTCATGCATTCAACTGAGAACAGTACTAGTTCTTCTTTGAACTCTGTGGATCTACCACAACCTGTCTCGAATGCTGGTTCGTCGTCGGTAGATGAGAATAATCGTCATGGAAATGCAGAGGCAACGATTCCAGATAATATTATGCACGCCAAATGGCTACAAGCACCAGAATTTATTCCGTCAGCCAGTAAAGCCAAGATGAAGTCATATGCCGAAGCCGTTAATCCATCCACAGCCGAAGAAGCTGAAAATAATTCCGATCTGAAGTTATGCCCTTACGCAGAGATGCATGGTGTTTGCAGTTATGCTGACGGAGAGTGTACTTATTTACATGGTGATATTTGTGATCTATGCGGTAACGCAGCTTTGCATCCCTACAATAGCGACAAACGGAAGCTTCACACTCAGGTAAACTCTCCCTAAAGATGAAATTTCTCAAATTATAAAGAGTTTTTCTTTAGGAATGTATTAAGCAACATGAGAGAAACATGGAATTATCTTTCGCTGTTGCACGGTCAAAAGAAAAGTCTTGCGGTGTATGCTTTGAAATTATTATGGAGAAATCAACTCGCGAACAACGTTTCGGTATCTTACCAAATTGCAACCATTGCTTCTGTTTAAGTTGCATTAGAAAATGGCGCCAAGCGAAGCAATTCGACAATAAAATCATTCGGTGAGTAATAAATATCTTGAATATTCTTGCTTAATTTAATTTATCAATAAAATTTATCGTGATTTTACAGAGCCTGCCCCGAATGCCGCGTAACTTCGGATTTTGTGTGCCCGAGCATGTACTGGGTAGACACAAAAGAAGAGAAAGAAAAATTAATTAAGGATTACAAATGTGCCCTAAGCCAAAAGAACTGTAAATATTTCAAACAAGGCCGTGGAAAATGCCCGTTTGGAAACAAGTGCTTTTACCTCCATGCTTTGCCTGATGGCACAAAGACTGATGTGGGACCACCGCCGCGCCAACCTCGTCGCCAGGCTCACGATGGCGAAATCGATGTTCTACAGGTCAGTGCTAAAACAATTCCCATATTCTTTTTACACAAAAAATTGCCGCTTGGATATAAATTAAATATAAGTGCCGCTTACTACATTGCACGTTAAAATTAACAATCAAACTACATATTAAATATTTGGCTGTTGGAAAATATATTTTTCCTATTCTGTCATTTGAAACTATTTGATATAAGAAGAACTATTATGGAAGAAGCTTTATTTCTAACCTTTATAAATTTTACATTAAAATTGTAACTGCTGATTTAAAATTAATTATAAAATTTATTTTTGCATCGGTAAAAAATATAAAAGCCATGAATTTCTTATGGAGCAATAAGCGTTTAAAATAGTACTAATAAAAACTTATGCTGAAAATTATTTCACTACGTAAATATTTTCATTTTATGAGATATCCTCAGAAAATAGAATACAGTACAACCCCTTCCTTTCTTGTTTTGCGGCTCGAGAATTCCAGTGAATCTATTGGAAATCGCTCAAAACTATATATAAGCGAGGCTATGGTAGAGGAGTATTCTTTGCGTATTTTATAGTATAAATCACGTGTATTCGCGATTAAAATTAACTTGATATCTTGGGTAGTAAATGTCATGAGCGCATGTACTATTTTGTTGATCTGTTATTGGTACATCATAAGCCCTAATAGCAATAGGTATAATTATCTGGATAGAGCATTCAAGCTAAATAACCCATAAGCCGGTAAAGCAAAAAAAGCGAGGATAGTGGACAAAATACCGACATTGGTTTAGCGTCCGTTTGTTTCAATATTAGGAATATTTACACAGTAGTTTATTAGAAATCACAAACTTTTTATATTCCAAACATGTTGCAAACTACGTTTGACACAATATTATGTCTAATGGTGCTGCAATCGAATGGTCACTTTTCTCACAATGGCGATCGCTTCAATTAGCTCCAGTTATTCATACAGATCAATGGTTATAAGCTATTATTGACTTTTTCCTAATTCATATTATCCTTTTATATCTTACTATATATTTAAAATGAAAAATTATTGTTATTTAATAACATTGTTCCTTGTTCATCTCTTTTATTCATGATCTCTTATTTCATCTTTCCTACCCCTTTCTATACTTTAATGTATATTATATTAGCGCAAACACATCACATATTGTTCGGTACACACTTGTAATGCCACATAAAACTGATAATTTACTGTTTACTAATTCTTTTCTCTCTTAGAAATTTCGAGACGAATTCGTTATATTCAAATATTTGAATAATCCTCTCGATGACAACTGCAACCATTATTCCAAGAACATGGACATGATAATCTATAAATTGAGATATCTTAAAACATTTGACACACATAAAGTTCAGAAACTAAAAATTTGCGTATTGCGATGTAGAAAACAAGTCTATAAATCAATTGATTCTCTCAAAACTTCTAGTAGAATTAACTTACATACTTGATTTTTACAACATAACTAGATAAAATAAACAATAGCTGATTCTCCGATACATGCAGTAGAATCAACTTTAAGACTTGATATTTGCACCAAAATACGCAAAATACATTTCTCTACAGTTGCCTCGGTTACAATTTTGAGCTATCTTCAATAGATTCGGAAAAAAACTCAGTTAGATTCACAATTTTCCAAACGACAAACAAGAATTAATGGGGTTGTTGATGTGAGGATAAATCTCCTTTATCGGTGCATTGCTAGTTTATTGTTTTCTGTGGATATACGAGATAAATGAAATATAATATTCATTGGTGTGAAGAAAGAGAGACGACATTAATAATTTTAATAAACTGAATGAACTATTTTTCCCTTGTTTGATTGCTAATGATCAACTTATTTGATTAAATTAGATAAAAGGGCATTTTGTCATGAAAAATTATTGATATATCTGTTGAATTATATTTTTTGTGTTTATTCTAAAATGTGTGAACTAGCACACGTTTCAAAATTCTGAAGGAAAAGAATAAATTTTGCGTTTATAATTTTTATTACGTACGAATCTGTGCCACCAATTATAAATTGATTATACAAAGTTCAGATATGATTATAAACTGAAACTTTGATCGGAATTAGATTGAAATGGATAATTTTGATTGAAGATATTATCTTTCGGCTTTTTCTCAAATTTTGATTCCAATGAATTACTTAGAATGTGGAGAATCTTGTGAAAATTTCGGAAACTGGAAACAGCTTAGGATTTTTTAGAAATATGTAAGAATTGATGGATTTCTGGAATGAAAGAGTTGCTCGAAATTAGAACTGCTGAAATTTTGTGAAACATCTATTTTAACGATTTCCCTGGAAATGATTCTCTTCTCAGGACGCTTGTAGTTGATATTAGTGCTGTGCTTTTTATATAAGGAATCTAAATGGAGACACCACATGAAGAAAATGATTTTTTAATGTTTCAGCAAATAATTTTATGGGATTTTCTCGATGACAGAGAAAATCGCTGGCTGTACTCTATCGCAGACGACTTGGAAGATCTCGTGGCCTTCTTCTCTGATTCAGAAGACTCCGATTGGTCCGAGTATGACTTTTTTTTCGATTAATCTTTTGGAGCTCCGTTAAGGCAGTGACTTACAGTTTTGCATTTTCATGTGCAGTAATGTTTCATTATTTTTTACTCTATTAGGAGGATAGTTTGGTATTATAATAGAGTGATAAAAGCAATAACATCGCTTTAAGTAGTTAACATCTCATATATTGAATGAATGCTTTTACAGTTTAAATCATATTTAGTTCTAATTTGGTTTTTCTCATGTTTTCGTCATTTCGTTTTAATTATAATCATAAATATTTTATCTTGATCTTGTACGTGAAATGTATAAAGTGTAATCCATGGCTCTAATTTGTTTTACTATTTGCGTAGCTTGACCTCGAGCCCTGGCAAATTCACTATTCGATTGTCCTAATTCGGTTGCAGTTAAAGATTATCTTGTACGTTAACGGTTACGTTTTACGTTCATTTATATGAAGTATGGAGTGTTGAGTTTGTGCGCACATCGCACACGGCACGTTTATATCTGTACGCCGTACGTGTGTGCATTAAAATGTACTAAACGCTTTGAATGTGATCTGTTGAAAAATTTTCTATAGTGATATAATTCATAAGATACATACATATTGTTGAAAATATCTACATTAATCATTGCAAATTTATTATCTAAAACTAAAAAGCGCATTCCATAATGTAGTGAACGTTGTCTTTCTAGTATATTCGTCTAAAATGAATTGGTGGCGTAAAAACACTGCGAGAATGCCGATCCGTGACTATAACAATTTCTTATTATATATTAATGTGATATTGTCTTTGATTATCATGCTTGGGCAGTTTACTACATAATATAGTATACTCACTTGTAACAAATCAATCGACCTACCTCCTTCAAAATATTGCCTTTCAGTCTGTTTGTATCGTACACAGGCTGTCCACAAAACAGCGAAATATAACCATTTCACAAGATTTCATTCCATTTCCCTAATACAGTGAAAAAGCTAATTAAAAATAAACTCATTCCATTATTATATAGTAGCTGACTACGGATCTTAATATAAATTGTCAAGAATTACACGTTTTTCATTTGTAAATTACAGAATTTCAAGCCTATCTACAGCTTAGTTTGTGTATTGATTATTGATTATGTTTTTAGTCCGTTAGTTGTATAGAATATTCATGAAGTTTTACTATTTGGCAAAATAAAAGCTATCGGTAGGAGTGAAAACCAATTACCCGTTGGAATTTCAAACAATCTTTAAGAGAAAGCGAAATTAAGTTTTGTCATGGCACCACCAAAAACGCAGGCTAAACTACTAAAAACGTTGGATAAAGTGCTAAGAGCACTGGCTAAGCTACCAAAAATACAAACTAAACCACTAATTTTGAATTGATTTGTCCTACCAATGTTATCATCATTGCTATCGTGCCATGCCTGAACAGACCTTTTAAATTAATTGTTTGAAGACTACTGCCTACACAAGTTATCTCTAAGTATAAAATTTTTGTTTCTTGAAATATAATACATTATTTATAAATATCAGGCAGTATTGTTATGCTATAATCAATCAAAAAAACAAAAGAAAGACTAACGGAAAACTAGTATGAATCGTAAATACTATCTAAGGGTTAGTAAATGTGAGCTGATTTTGGATGCAAATAGGGATGGCGCTGTAAATAACCCGTTTAGTGAAAAGCATCTTGTCATTACTATTTAAATTATTGAGTTACTAATGAAAAAATTATTTATCAGATTTGAGATAGGCAATAAAAGAAGATATAGAAAATTTTACTTGTATAGTATGAAAAATATTCCACATTCTATTTTGTTCAATATCATTACGCCTTATATGCCTACAAAATTTGATCACATTATCATCAATTAAAGATAACCCTTCTATACGCTCCATAATAAATACACTCAAGAGACTCAGATTGTGCTGTATTATTTCATGTTATTTGGCTAGTATTACTGACTTTAATAATAAATACTGGGATATAATTTTGCTCTCCATAATTACTTCATTCTAAGAGGGTTTTAATTTTTATGTGGACAGTTACGTGTATGTGAAAAGAATCAACGACCCATAACACCGTTGCAATTCTATGTATTTGCTCACATTGAAATAATTGTCGCGTATTTTGTTTGACATTGTTCACACGTTTGTGGAATGTCCGAAATTTTTTGTACAAGTACTATCCAGTAGAAGAGTATACCAACTTCATGCCATTATGGTGTGTGGAATTAAATTAGATACAGTTCTATTATTAAGCTTAAGCCCCTTTTGTTTAAATCGACCGTATACACAAGGCCAATAACCCAGTTGACAATATTTCACTTATATTTATGTAATATCATTATTTTATGAGAATTATTTCATGATATATATTTTAGAATGAGTGTTAACAATTTATTGAGGGTATCATAATTTCACAAAATAAAAAAATTGATAAAAGCGGAACTAAAGAGGCATTTGGACTTGTAGAATACATGTTTATATGCAACCTCTAATAAAACAAAATTTAATGTTATCATAAAAGCGAAGCAGACCTCGTTTCAAATCTTTCAAGGTGCTTGCCACTAAAAAAGTGACATCTGTGAGTCAAACTCTTGTAACAACAGATCGTGCATGTAGACAAATTATTCTTGGCAACGTTGAATGAAGGGAAAAGAAAAATTCACGTGTATCATTGTTATGTATGCATGTATGTATGTAAATTTCGTCGGGAGAAACAAAATCATGTGAAGAGCAAGTTTATTTCATTAAAACAATAATAAAATTTTCGAATCATTTTGTTAGATACAACAATTAATAAATTCATATAATATAATTGATAAAAGAATGTATTTTCATAAAAAAAAATATCTATTCATCAAACGCATCCCTTCTCAAACTCAATATTTCTATCAGTATAAATATATATCATTTATTACAGTAATGCTAGACAATAATTATTACTCTTATTGATAATACGTGCAAATGAAATAAAAAAAGAACATGTTATTATTTTGAATACATATAATATAAATTTTTTGTTATACGCATATATTCAGGGGCAGACTGGTAAGGATAAAAATTGGGCATATAGAAAAATTTGAAACTGCTTTGGATTGATTATAAAATATTTCAATTCCATATTCGTACTTCTCTTTTTCTTATACATGGGATCTTATAAGACGTCATGACGCATTTGTCCCTGTTTTTGGTATTGTCGCGATAAAAATGAAAGATATGAACAAAAAACAACAGTTTATAGATTGAATATTCACAATCATTTGGTCAAAATTTAGTAAAAAAGATAATTTAATATTGAATTCAGTGTGTCCTGCAAGTGTTCACGTTTGAACAGGGCTTAACCATACAAGCTAATGCTAATCATTATTTTTCGTCGTCAACTGAATTAAAACGACGACAAATAAGTACAACTGACAACGGTTGGCAACGTGGCATTAGCTTGTATGGTTAAGCCCTGTTCAAACGTGGACACTTGCAAGACACACTGAATTCAATATTAAATTATCTTTTTTACTAAATTTTGACCAAATGATTGTGAATATTCAATTTATAAGCTGTTCGTTTTTTTGTTCACATCTTTCAATTTGTATCGCGACAATATACAAAACAGGGACAAATCCGTCTTGACGTCCCATAAGACCCCATGTAAAAAAAGTACCGGTTATTGGATTAAAATATTTACCAAACTAATCCAAAGCAATTTCAAATTTTTTGATATGTTGTATATTAACACTTCATCACATCAATATTTTAGTAAAATCTCTCATTTGTCATTTTTTTGAGCAAGCATCTTAAAGGTTATATTTTAAAAACTTGTTTTTAAGAATAAAATGAACGCTAGGAAAGGAAAAAGCTTGTTTCTGTAAGTGAAACCTTTTTTTTCCCCAGAGTTTGCTAGAAATATTTTACTTATTTTTTAAAGCTTGTTTTTAAAATTGGAATGTGTGCTAGGAAAGGAAAATACACCATGTTTTATTTATTTTTAAAATTTACTTTGAAAACTTGTTTTAAAATTTTAATCTATGCTAGAAAGAGAACTAAGTTGCATTCGAAAGTTGAATATGTGCTAAATGAAAGAAAGATCTTCTGGAGGTTTCACAATAGCGTGATGTCTAGAATGATTGAGAAGAAATAATGCTTCTTTAAGATATATTTTGATTTAAACCAGAAAATTGTTTCAGAATATCATTAAAAGATTTCAATTTTTTCTCAATTGTATTAATATTTTTATATAATCGTATTAGTACAATATTTATTATGTGTTAGAATCGCTTTGTTTTCTGATTAGTTTTTTACTTTTTCTGTTGTGCCAAGGCACTTCTTGATAGAAAGTATGTACATAACATTGTTGTATAGTTAATAAAACCGTGCCTATTGGGTGTTGGACACTTAAAGGTACCAAAAATTTGTTATTACTCTCCTGTATCCTACTTATAAACCTTTCAATTTCTGTTCTATGTTCAGTTACCAATTTTGAATAAATAAATTATAAAAGGAATCATCCAAGATTTAAATCTTTACCTATATATTCTATAGCCTCATTTTACCATTTCTCAGTAACATTTAAATCTCTGATATTATCAAAAAAGGTAGCACAATAATCAATTTTAGAAAGAGTTGAATAAATCAAAACGTTTCAACTTTTGAACATGGATAATTCAAAAGTATTGAATTAAATTGATAATAGAATCTTAAAAAAAAATTTGAAACCGAAATCAACGAACAGCATCAAAAAGTAAGAAATAAGTACTTTGAATCTTTTATGATTTTCGACAGCTTGAAGGCGGCTGCAATTTAGGAAGTAAAGGGAGGTAATGCATCTCTCTTATGGTCTCATGAGTCGACTTCAAGGTGTAAAAAATCATAGAAGATTGAAAAATACTCATTTCTTACTTTTTGGTGGTGTATGTGGATAACGGTTTCTATTTTTTTTTTCAAGATTTTATTGTCATTTTTTAGTTAGAGAAAAACACCGGGAACTCTTTAAAACATGGTTGGTCTCTGAGGAAGGTTTTAAATTCCAATATGAAATTACATCCTCTATTTGTTCATCCTTAGGAGTAGAATTTTCCCTCCAAATTCAAACGGGACCAGCCTTGATGAGTAGCCTATTCAATCAGAAAAAAATCAAAATCGATTAACAATCAGCAAAAATATCGCGTAACATACACTCAAAAATCATGATTCCACCCTTAGGAGTGGAATTTTTCGCTCAAATTATTAGGAACGACCTCTAAGGTACTTTCTAATAAAGAAAGAAACATTAAAGACGGTCCACGTGGTAAAGAATTATCGCTAGACATAGATAAGAAAAAAAATTATATAGAAGTCGGTTAGAAAATACAATCAAAACAAAAATTGCTGTCATCAAAAATTTTTTTTAGAAAAATCCATGGAAAAATGTTGATAAGCAACCAGTTATGCAGTTCTGACCAACAAATGATCTTATTCCTTGAAACAAATTGCAATTTTTATCGTTATTCATGTTTAGGTGCGATAATTATAATTTATAAATAAATAAATATCAAGCACGCCTTTTACCCGCTACGGGTGTGGGTGAGTGGCGGACACTTATAGTGCACTCGGTTTAAAATTCATTAAACAAAAATGTGTGATGTAATTGATAATATCCTCTTATTTCGTAAAGAAGTGAATAAAAACATGCAAAGAATATTTTTGAGGTCTCAATTTATATTAAATTCAGTCAAAACTCGAATGTTTTTAGAAAAAAATATTGAAACTCGAGAATTCACTGTTTCAGAGATAACATCAATCAAGTTACTATATAAAATTAATGATGACTATTCAAATTTCTATAATTTTGGTTATAAATAAAAAATTAAGATTGCTTCTAGCCCTTTAAATGCTCCGAAAGATTCGGTATAAATAGTATCCTTTTATTTACACCTAGAGATCAAAAAATCTTTGAAATGTCGTCTGATATTTTATTTATCAGAATAATGTATTATTGTATTTTATTTTCGAACCATATAATTAAGTAAGCTGATAAACAGGTTTACAAATCATGTGATTGAATGTCGTCATCCAATTTGATTCTCCAAGCTTCCAGAAGCCCCTGGAAATTTCTTTCAACCCAGTTGAAGTTTCAATTTTGCTGAGTAAAAGTTGAATCTGAACAAATAGCTTAGTTGATTCATTCTCACGTGACCATGATAAGCATTAATGAACTCCGGAGACTTACACCATGTTGTGAAGTGTGAAACCTATATAAACAAAAGTTTTTGGTGCGCTAGTATCATTCTTACTTGAACTAGTGTTTTTAAATTATTGTGTATTACTGAAAGACGGTAAGTTATTTTTTAACAATAATTTAAATTTATTTATTTGAGTTTTTCAACATATAATTTCTTGAAAATATGATGTTTAAATAATATTAGAACTTATTTTTATATATTTATGCAATTATTCAATTTCACTCGATAATTGTTTGTTGGAATATAATTTTTTGATTCTCTGTGCAATTTTAATACGAAATTATCAAAATGAATTTTAATAAAAGACTATAATTGGATTTTTCTGTAATTCTATTTTAATAGTTTTTGATCAAGTTTTTAGTATTTTTATTTTAAATAATAAACATTTTTAGTGTCATAATTATAGTTTAAATTTATTAATGTTTGATATTGCTTTTATTAACATTCACATTTTTCGATCTTGACAAAAAAACAATTTACTATTTTTATCATCAGAATTTCTTGAAATGACAATAAAAATAAGTTTTTACCGTTTTTAAATATTTTTATTGATTGATTATGGTTTTTTTTAATAATTATTATTTTTTAGACAAAATGCAAGAACAGGGGACCGTATCTTTGAAAGTTTACCTCATGGAGGGTAATAATAATATAGAAGTCCGTCGGTTTGAAGTCGATGATGCTGTTATAACAAATTATGATTATGTTCGCGAACGAATTCAAATGGCAATTGCAAAACTTCGGGAGAAACCATTCAAACTTCTTTGGCAAGGTAAAAACAATTTCAATTATATTGTATCACGCAAAGGGTATCAACCTCTGCGAATTTAACTTCCGGTATAATTTTAAGTGTTTGTATTCAAACCTTATAATATTTTCTAGTTAAAATTATTTTATAATAATTTCACCTGAATTTATTCTTATTTTTGTGAATTCTATAAAATATTGTATATTGCACAAAGTTCATCGAAAAATTTTCAAGTGATACACCCGTATGTTTTATTTTTATCGTTCTAAAACATCTGTATACATACAATGAAATAACAGTTTCTAGATAATAGCAAAAATAAATTTCTAAAACATTAATTTATGTTTTGAACAGATATTTTTGCTGTTGGCAATAAAAATATTGCAAAATAGTCCATTAATATGATTTAATAGCAAAATTTTCTATTTTAGATTCCGATGGCGACGAAGTCACAATTTCTTCCGATGAAGAATTAATGATAGCTCTCTCAGAGATCAAATCCAGCTTGATTAAATTTATTGTTCGCATTCCTCCAGAAGGCTCCTCTGAACCAGATGCTCATATAAGCATATCAATTCCTAGCTTGCATGAAATGTACAGCTCTGCAACAAATTGGGCAGAAAACTGTCCAATTTTTGCTGAACTACAATCAGAACAAAATTGTCATGCTTGTCAAAAACCAATCACAGGGTTCCGTTATAGATGTTTGGAGTGCGTGCAGTATTATCAATGTGGAGACTGTGAGCATAAGAATGTTCATCCTGATCACGTTTTGATTAGGCTCTCGAAGAATCCTTCAGTTGCTAATTTGGTGAGTTTTATTCTTTAAAAGTCGCTTTTCCCAGTTAATTTTTCCATCTCTTTTTGAACATGTAACTAACAATCCCAGCTATGTTTCATGTTTCTAATGTAAACATTCATTTGAATCTAATTAAGATTTTCTTGTATATTATGAAATTTGAACTGGAATATTTAAGTTGAAGGTTAAAAATTATTGCGCAGTTGTGCAGTAAGTATTATGAATCATTAATATTTTTTATGTTTTCAAGGCTGAATATTTTTTATATATTATCAGTAGCTTTTTATTTCCATATTTACAATTTTAAGAACAAAAATTGAGTAGGATATTCCATTCTTTATTTTCAAATAAATTCAGATATTTACGCTTGAAAATAAATAAATGGTAGAAGTGGGTTCAAGTTCCATGTTTGTGTAAGTTAATTGATGCTGTCTATAATTGGGACTTTTTTTTGATAAAATAGTTTGAGCAAATTGATAATTAATACAATTTTTTCATTGTAGGTAACAAAATGCATGAAAATTTTAAAAGGCCACTTTATTGGAGGCATGAGATGCCCAGGAATGGCCTTTCGTGACAGAATGTCCCACTGCCATAAAAAAGATAAAGATGACGAAAAAGAAAGAGGTAAACATGGACATCATAAAAAATTCCGAAAACATGGGTACGTAATCAATACTTCAATTAATTATAGTATTTTTTAATTTTTCTTAATTTTATTTTGTAGACATCATGCAGAAAAAGGCGGAAATGAATCTATGGGAGAGTGCCCCTTCAATCCGCAGGCATTTGGAAATTTGGGGGATATAGTTGGTGCATTTTTAGGTAATTAACATTTGCTTCTGGGAAATGAATTTCATTCGATCTATGATATTCATTTTCTTTATTTAATTATTTCCCATTCTAGTGCTGGTAATAAAATATCGATTTTGAAATATATTACCAAGGTACTGCCGTGCTGAAAGCAATAAAAACGGAAATGATAACATTTTTCTGACAAATTTCCTGCCATTAACGAAAATTTACAGACTATTAATATTTTGATACCACGATATTCTATATAACATAATAATAATATGTAAGCACTGCGAGCCGTGCAGATCTAAAGCTTTATTAACGATATTGCTCTTATTTTTCAATTTATGATCTTTAAAGTTTTTATTTTTCTCAGTGCGTTATTTCAACTATTTTGCCCTCTGACATTCTCATTATATGTCCCAGCTATCTCAACTATTCCAACTACATTCGATTCATGTTAATTATCTCCTCAATTATCTTTCATCCCATATTTCTCCGCAGTTTTTTCAACCGAGGATTTACCCACATATTTAACTTGTTTTTAACTTGTTTTGTGTTATTTTATTTAGCGTCAATTTTTTACGTGGTCTAATGATCGACTTGTATATTTTAATTTTTACCTCTTTCGTGACATTTTTATTTCTCTATAACTCTGTGAAGAAATTTACATTTGTCGGTAGCTTTGTCCGTTAATTTGACTACAATATGTTTATAGATATGTACAAAGGAGCTGCTCCCGCCAAACCCCAAGAAAATCCAAAATCTGATAATGCGACTGGATCATCAGATATTCCAGCTAAGACTGTACAGTTTCCTTCAGGTCCACCAATGCCCTCTTCACCAGCAGATGACAAAATGGACGATGAACCGTCTGCTTCTACAAGCAATAATGATTCTCAAAAAGGTTACCGCAACATGAATTTTTTTTAAGGACAACATGTACTTAATTTTTATTAAATTATAGAGAAATAAGCCAAGAATTTCAAGCATGCATTAATAGAAAAAGTAATTATCTTTTCTTACACTATCAATAATTTTAATAAGTAACTAATTCTTGGCTTAATTTAAAATTTGAAATTTTTATTGCAAGGCGTTGAACTTCACCTCCTAACAAAATATAATTAAAATCTAACTACTTGAAATATTGTTTCGTTTTTTAATTCATGTTATTAGGAGATGAAACTATCGCCTAAAACTTCCAAACTTATTTTTTGTATCTCTTTTGTAGAAACTAAAATAAAAATGGCTGTGGAACTTTTATCAGAAATGGGCTTCAATGACGAAAATAAATGGTTATCACGATTACTGGAACATTTCGATGGTGACATAGCAAAAACAATCGATCACCTTACTTTGGGAAAATAATATTATAATGGTGACTTTCTAAAAGCACTCCCACATAGATTTGATAATACTTTAGAATAGAATTTATTGGTATGTTACCGCATCGGTGGAATTATAAAGTGGATTATATGTAATAAACTATACAACTCAGCAATTGTTTTTCTTTATTATAATTGCTTATTTTCAGGCATTTATCTGCAAACTCCTACTGAACAGTGTATAGCGTTTCATTTGATAAACTATAAGAAATAATAAGCGGCTTACAAAATTAATAAGCAGATCAAATCCCGAAAATACCGTAGAATGATTTGCATTTTATTTTTAATTGGAAATATATTGATTATAATTTTTTTTATTGGTTTCCAGTATTTTTGTTTTTAAAGAAACGATTGTATTTTTTTATGGATTACAGTAAAACTTGGAGAGATTGCAGTATATTTATACACTCGCGTGTATAATGATGTTATTTATATCGTAAACAATAAACTACGGTGTTACTTGTCCATTGCACATTGCCGAGAAAATCAGATTAGTTCAAACAAATAAATAACAGGTGGAGCTTTGAGTATTAAGCGTCGTGTGGGAAAATTTGGCTCATCGCTCTACAACAATTTTATTCACCAGTGACGGTTTCGGCGATTGCTGTGTATTTGCAAAAATATTGCGGCTAGGCAAAACGTGATTTGTTTATAAATTACTTTTAAAAGTAATTAGTGTACTAATGGATGTTATTTTGCCGCCGATTTCTGATGAAAAAGAATGTAAGTTTTAATTTTTATTCAATGCGAGAAGTTTTTTGAACGCGCTCTTTTGAAATTTGTAAATAGTTATGAGAATATTTTAGATTCTAGACTCTACTTAGTGAAAATTATTCATTTGGAACACGATTTTCTGATGGGATAAAATAAAATTGACGTACTAGATTATTTTTTAAATTTTTTAATATAATTCTTGAGCTTTTTAATAGATCAAATTTTCATTATGAACTTGTAGAATATGTATTTATGTATCAATTGCTGTAATTGAAAACATATGTTTATTCAATTTCTTTAGCTTACAGCGTGAATCAAGTAATAAGCATCGTGCGAACTATTTCTAATTTCATTTATGTACCAAAGGAGGATCAAAATAAGCAAATTGATAACATCTCAAAATTAGAAAAATTGATAACATCAGGTAAATTTATTTATCCGCAGGAGTAATAATATTTTTGGAATTATGATCTTTTAGAAAAAATATTTTTAAAACTTTTAAATTTAGTACCATATTTCTATTATTTTTTTTTTTTTCTTTCGTGGATATTGCTTTCAGAAATAAATCTGCAAATCTGTAATAATAGATTCGAATTTCAATCATTATTATATGTAAAAAGTTTCGTGATGTCGTGCCTATTCCCATATATCTCTAAAATGGCCAATAAAAAATATCTTCGTTTAAAAATGAAAGATATTATTCCTTTTGCGGAAATTTGCTATGTCAATATGTATACTGGAATGTTGAAAGTTCGTTAGTTGAATGTACTATTATTATTTGCAAATAGAAGTGTACCGAATATGTGTGCATGTGATGTCAAGAACCGCGATGCAGGTAAAGCACGCAAATATGATTTTTATTTTGACTGTAGCAATTGAAATATGGATATGCACGAGACAGTTCGATCAGCTGAGTTTGTCGGTCACGGCCGTTGATTTGACGCGTGCCAAGTTTGCAACCGAAATAGTTTTAATAGATTTTGACGTAGTACGACAGATTGACAACAATTCTTTTGTTTGTTACCTGGTCAAATTATCGGCGTCTTTGGCAAATATTCAACTTACTAGTTTGAGCAGAGATGGACGGCCAGGGATTTACAATGAACAAAAACTTTTCTGGTTAGAACTTTTAGACGGAACAATTTTTATGATATTAAAGAATCAATTATCATAGAGTTTGTGATTAGAAAGGAAAGAAAGCCAGTATCTGAACTCATCATTTTCTGAAATCATAGCAGAATCTATCATCCCCTGAAATAGTATATCTCTATTTTTTTAATCATTTAAAACGCTTAAATCGTGAATCCCTGATTTTTGGCAAATCCGCCTCTGAGAATGGTATAAAGCGCTTCAGTTATTATACGCGCTACACCTGTCTCTTGAAATAGATTTACTCTTTCAGTTACTAATTACAAACAACTGTTTGTCTTGCGCAAATCTGATTATCCTCAACGCGTAAACATCTATTTTCTTCCAAAAATCAAACCATCCGAAACTTTGGCCAATTATTTCTGTTTTTGACAAGCACAATTTGAAATTGATTTATTTATCTAAATACTTGCGCTGCAAATTTTTTAAATATTTTCAATGAATCTTACTAGGCGAGCTCATTTTTTTTTTTCATCGGCTAGGTTTACTGCTTAGTGTGAAGCTCAATAGCTGTTTTTCTTACCAAGATTCCATTTGATCTTTACATTTTCATAATCAATAATTCAATTTGAGATCTGTGGATACGTGACTAATTTCCGACGAACTTTTTTTTAAATTTCTTACTAAAGAAGTTCGTGTATAAAAGAAGGGATGAGATAATTGATTGCTATAGAATACAATGACATATGTATATAAAGTTTTTGTAAAACCTATAAATCGAATCAGTCATTTATTAACTTTCGTGCCGTCGACATCGTATTGAACATGAACGAATTCCTTCAGCAGGACGTGGTTCGGTTCTTGCACTTTCAGATCGTAGGGGGAATCGAAATTCGCAGAAGATTGCGGTTCATTTTGCACGAGGTACCTATAATTTCCATCTCCTAATCATTTTTTTTTATTGATTTTACATCCAATTTAAAGATTAATTATGTTTGGTTTAGATTTAATATGTTGCCTTTCAATTTTATCTAAATTGATTTCTTCAGTGCAATGACATCTGGAAAAAATTCTCTGTGATTTATTGCTATAGATATTGAGAGTTATTTGGTTTGGAAAATTGTTCTACGATATTTTTATTTATTTTACAATAATTTATTATTATCTATATCTGTTATTGTAGAACAGTCTGTTCTAAATTCAATCAAAAGATATTCATTAGTGTATTGTATTAAGAATGTTGGCACGATTATTATAATGTTGCTTTATCTTCTGTACGTACATTATATATTTAGAGAAGAATGCATTTCCTGATTTTAATTTTCTGAAACTATACTACATCTTTACAATGAACAGTTATACAAACACTTGATATCTTTAACGAGAATTATGTACATATGTTATAAATAATATTATGATTCAACATAATATCTAATAACTTTTCTCCTGTTCATTTTTGTAAAACAATAAGCACCAAATTAATGAGAATGCGGTATTTCTTTGCTACATATTCTAATAAAATATACAGAATTTAAAACCAATTTTATTTATAATTTAACTTTGAAAAAATGTGTAGAAAGGGAAAAATATATTAATTTCGTTGAGGCAATTGAGTTATAATAAAATAGGTACGGCCCTGCGTATCGATTTGCCGTAGTAGGTAATTATTAAAATTAAATTTCTTACACCGGATGTAGCTGATCGAATTGCTCGACATATTCCATTCAAATTATTTCTGCGAATAAAATATGTTGAAACTTTCAGATGAAAATGGAGATTATGTTGTTGAGAAAATTTTCCAAAAAGACTCTGGCTGTATACAAACATTACTCAAATTTATTTCGGTGAGTATTTTCGAGAAAAATTAATAAATTGATATCGAACTTTTATAAAATTGCAGCTCTGAGCATACTGACTGTATAATATGGCTTTCGCTTTCATGAATAAAGGCAAATAACTAATTTTAACTGCAACATAAGTGCAAGAATATATCTGTGGTGCCTGTGAATAAATAGAACATCACTAATTTAATTTTAATTCAGGAAGATAGGATATTTTAGTTGACAGTTAAAACAACTATTTTAGTTGGCACAAATTCGTTTATCTTTTATAAGTTTTTAGGAAAAAAATTAACTTCAAAGATATTTCGTCCAGCCGAAAAATAATACTATAAAATTTTTATAGCTGATCTACTTTTAGATCACAAGTTTTTAAGTGTTCGGTCATGTGTCTGTAAAATTGCCTGATTTTAATTTTTTTTTTGCATATAAATTTCGGACAGAAATCATAGATGACAAAAATGACCTTCATCACTTGAGAAAATATTTGAAAAATCGAGTGGAAAATTACAATCGAAATCAAAAAAATGATGAGAATGATGCTCCGTTCATCGTGCTTATTTTTGCTAACTTTTGTATGTGAAAAGAAACGATCTTGATTAGGTTAGACAATATGTGCTATATTATAGGCTCATATTCTGAGAGCCTTTAACATAGTTTTTTCAATTTCAATATCGACGATCTTTTGGCATGGGTGCCGACCTATTCTAGTTAATTTTATGTTTGAATCAAATGCACAAAAATATAGCGAAACTGTTGCGGTATATAACACATTTATTGCTTTCTTAATACTTAAATTTGCATGAAAAGCAGCTGTTTTTATTTTAACAAATAAAAGTTCTATTCTTATAAAGCCATTCAAATAAATTATTATTTAGTCTCATATATTTTCTTGGAATTATTTAACATTGACAGGGCATGCAATTTTTTTTTCTATTTATAGAAAGTATAAACACACTTGTTTCTCGTCAATCATTTGAATAGAGAGAATATTGAAATAACAGTATCAACATCTTTTTTCTAAATACAATACTTGATTTAAAACTACAAAAATATTGAAGGAGTGCAGATGATTCCTTGCTTTTTGTGATTAATTTTTAAAACAAGTATATATCTTTCAAAACACACATAAAAAAACATCACTTCATTCCATTATCTTAAATGAATAATATTTGACTTATTCACAGCGTAATAATTCATGTAGTAATATTTTTTGTTTATTTTTTCTCCTGAAATCACAACATAAATAAGCTTTTCATTCATAAAAATTAGCTTCAAAATAGTAAACAAGTAAAGTTGGTCACGAACTTTACAAACGCAATGATAAATTTCATTTTGTTACTTTATCTTCTGAATTATGAACCAACGCCTAGTGTCAGAAATAAATAAACGATGATAATCGTGCAAGTATTATGTTTTAAGTTTTTGTCCAAAAATCCAATTTATTTTTGAGAGAAGTTGCCAGATAAAATTGCTATAAATCTTCAGCCTTGATGTTTCTCATTAATTTTTAATAAAAAGCTTTTATTTTTAATAACTTAACATTGACTGCTGCTCAGTTTTTCTTAAATTAACTATTCTATATAATAGGAAAGTGAAATGATAAATTGCTGGCACATAAATTGGCAGGAAGTATAATAACAATATTTAGGTACGGTGTTGTATAACGCATAAAAATAAATTTATGAAGAAATTGCATATTTTGAGACACTAAAATCCCAGATTTAAAAAATAAATTTATGACTAACACAAAAGATGCAATTGAAATTTTAGAGTTCAGCTATTTGGCATTAATAAAGTGTCGATCAAATTCGTACAATTCTTTTCAATCTACACTTCTAGTTTCGCAAGAACTACCCGATAAAAATAGCATCTAAATTAACTCTAAGTTAACTTTTAACTAACTAATCTAACTTTCCTCACTTTTTTTAACATCAATATCTATTGAACCATTAATTTAAAACTATTTTTGGAATACCAAAGAGTTTTCCTAGTTTTTCTCAATGTTTTTTTTTAGGTTTGCTGTTATCCTCACGTAGTTTTTCGATCATTTTCTCTAATACATAAATGTGTTTCACAAAAAAGGAATATAAAAGGTAATTCCTTTCAAAGATTTGCTAAAGTACTGAATATATAAATATTTTTCAATTTTAGGCTCTTTAGCAAGACGTATGTCAACATCTTTATTATTTGATGAAGGGCAAGTATTAATAAATGTTCTAATGAACATCGAAGATCAGTTGGAATTTGTAGGATGTTCACCAAAAATAATAAATTCAACTTATTTTTATTTACTATCTATTTTAGACATTGCCTGCAAAAGAGGTTTGCGTGATCACTTAAAATTGCTCATTTTTCACTGATACTAATTTTTCTTGCAGATAAAAAGTTCTGCAGATATTTTGACAGGTATCACGTGTTAAAAAAGCTGTTATATTTATTAGCAAAATATAAGAAGTCGTTGAAAATCAGCGTTATTCTAATCGATATTTTCCGATGCTTAATTAAGACACGTGAGTAAAATACTACATCATTTATTCTTCCTTTTGTTAATTTTGTTGTGTTTTAGGGAATGCAAATGAATTCATGACAAACAAGTCATTTTTTGAGAATTTAGAGTCTATTTTTACTATGTTAAAAACCAAACGATCTATTAAAATTAAGAGTATGGTTATTCTTATTAAATTATTAACTAAAAATGGTAAATACATATTTTGCGACATATTTATTTTAGTTCACAATAATTTCATGTTCTAGAGGACATACATGAATCCATTTTTGAAACAAAAATAATAAGTTATCTGTTGCAAATTTTAGTTAATGATGATAACTTGCCAGTCACTTATAGTATGTACAAAGCAATTGTTCTGGCAATCAGTAAAATTATTAAAAACGGTAAATAACAGCATCTGTTAGCAATAATAATACTTAATATTGTTTTCGAATCTGATTTGTAGAATCCTATTTGGAGTGTTTTAAAACTAATGCAAATATTCGATTTTTGTATCGTTTTTGCTCCCATTTTTCGGTGACAGAAGATAAACATCATATAGTCTTACTAAAAGCTTGTTCAATTATACATACGTGTCTTCCAAAACGTCCAATTTTGGCTGATAATAACAAATTGTACACTTTTCCCATCCCTACTATCAAAAGAAATGCAATTCAATGTCAAAATAGCATTTACGACGACGAATGCCTCAGCACTTATTCAGATGATTCTGATTTAGAAGATGATGATGAACTTGAAGATGATGAAGAGGAAAGTGATCAAAATGTGATAATTAATAATAATAACAATGAAACTGGAAAAAGCTGGAAGCGACAATTGGAGCAGCAAAATTCCGTACAGATTGATCCAGTTGCAGCCACATTGTATAAAAATCTATGCATTATAAAGTTCTAAAATAATCTTATTATTTTTATAGATATAACACCAGAAGACTAAGTATGGAAAAAAGTTTGGATCAACCATTTATGGAAGAAAGAAGCAAAATTAAAATATTCGAAAAATTGAATGCGGGTATGAAACCCAATAATATTTATTGTACTCTAGCTTCTTCTGTTATTACTACAAGGAAATTTGTGAAAGTGGCTTATCCAGATATGATTGGAGCTGCTTGTATTCCTCACTCACAGCTTCTACTTACAAACTATTCAAAATTTTCCAGGTAAATACCTTACAACTTTATTAATCTGATTTTTTTTAATAATTCTCAATATCTTGTTGCAGAACAAAATTGTTAGATCTCATAGATAGAGCTTTTAATGAAAAATCTTATATTAGCCATCCTGTTGTATACGATTTGGACGAGCTCCAGAAGAATGAATCAAATGAAAAGTAAGTTAATAAAACGGAAGTGACGAATCAGGTTTTCTGATCTTTATGGAATGACAATTTTTGAATGATTAATAATGTTGCTTTAACTTTTAGTTGTGATTTATTAAAATGTGATGATTTAAACAACTTAGTTAGTAGTACAACTAATTCAACGTCTCTTATATTCGAATCGCGATTCGAAGGAGGCAATTTGCGAAAAGCATTCAAGGTAGACTTTACTAATAGCAGCTTTTATTCAATACTTATTTTGATGTACCGACAGGTCAGCCAACACATGTATAATCTGATCTTGGCACCAGACGTAAATACTAATCGTAAATATCAGTGGTTTTATTTTGAAGTATCAAATACAAAAGCTCAAGTTTCTTACGTGTTCAATATAATTAACTGTGATAAATCGAACACTCAGTATAACCATGGGATGCAACCGGTTTTGTTCTCTGTGAAAGATGCCACTTTTGGAAAAGTTGGTATGAATTGCTACAAACATATGCACATCGTATAGAACTGAGTAATATTCATTTTTTTTCTTGTCAGCTAGCTGAAATTAAAAAAAGAGCAGTGGGTAACTGTCCTTCTGTATACTGAGATGCTCCGAACTCAAATCTCTTTGCATTTGTAATTGATTGATGAGTTATTCAGTTTTATACGAGTATTATATTCACTCACAAATATTGCTCATTTGCTTATATTGTAGGATGGACTCGTACAGGCTCGGATATATTTTATTACCGTAATAATTACAGCGATCCTCTTCTCCAAACGGCGGTATATCATACATTGTCCTTCACCATCAGGTTTCCTTATAACAATGATGTTTGCTACATCGCGTACCATTATCCTTATACTTATACGAGACTTATGGTAAGTACTCTTTGCATCATACACTTACAAAACACTTGAGATATTTATTGAAGTGAATTACTTACTATGCGACTCTGGACGTGTTGAGCGCAAAGCGTTAAACAGTACTGTGGAGGGCACGCTTATGCAATTCCCTATCTCAACTGTGTTGCAAAAGTGAAGCCAAAAATGTAATATTGTTAGAGAGAGAAAGAAACTGAGAGATAGGTTGAGGCGGGCCCATGTTTGTACGGAGTTAAATGGCTGGGTTCGGTTTATTTAGTATTTTCATGTAAAAATATATTGTAAAATGGGAAGAAAATGTTTTGTGACAAATTGTGATACTGGGTACAGAACATATAAAGAGAAATTTTCTGTTTTTTCTGCACCTAAAGATGATATTTTATTAAATGAGTGGCGAGGATATCATAAAAGAATCCTCGTCTGGAGATGTAAAAGTGAGAAGAAATTATAATAAAATTAAAGGTTATATCAATGTTTCAAATTATTGAACGTATCTAATTCAAACTTTTAGTGAAAAATTCAACTTCAAGAAAACTTCTTATCAATAAAAAATATAAATATTTCTATTTATGTTTTGGAATCAATAGAGATGTGATAATTGTTTACAAATTCACCGTATAATATAGTATGGAATTGTTCAATTATGTGACAAATATATTATTACAGATACCGTTCAAATATTTCCGACTAAAAGAAAATGCATGTCCGAGTATTTTTCCAAATTGCATATTTAAGCATCACTAAAAAATAAGGAAATCTCTTATAAAACAGGATGGATCTTTGAAAAAGTCCAAGCTGTGCAAAAAAAGAGAAAGATATTAAAATGTAGATAGAATTCATCTTCCATTTATTCGATTAAAATAATTTTTTATTTTTAGTAGAAGACACATAAACGCTAGAAATAAATTTAAATCTAAAGCAAAACTTGGATTCAGAGGACTTGTAAGAATTTTTTCGATTTGAAAATTATATTCATCGGAGAAAAGCAAATTTTCATCAATGAGAATTTAGGAGATTTTTGCTAAGTTTTTTGTTAATATTTTCTTCTGGTATATAAGAAATTGTTTGTGTGTATTTTCTCAATTTTATTACGCCCATTTAATATAAAATATTCATAAAATTGTTTATGTATCTGTTATTCATAATTAGAAAACTCTTATCCAAAGAAACGTTTATAAAACATGTTTCATAATAATGCACTTTTTCATTGCAGATTTTAATAAATAGAAATGTTAATTTTCTTTTACTTTTGCCTTTCATTTAATAAATAATAAAGTATTTAAAGTAATGAAAATTTTTAATTTATCTGGCAATAGTTTTTTATTGAACAAAATTCAAATATAATCTTATTTCTGTATATGAAGCATGCAAAGCTGGGCCCGCTCTCACTATCTCTCTCACGTCTGCCGCATTACATTTTAGGCTTCATGTTTTCCAACTGAGTGTCCGCTCCTCTATTATTCTCCTTCGTGGTGGAGAGGGAACGTAGAAAAGAGAGAGATGTGAGTCAGTCACTTAAGACAGCGCAAAGACACGATTTCTCTTGTAGTATTTTCGTGCATCATCTGAATAGAGTTTCATGTATTTTTTCTGTGGATATCAGAAGATACAAGTCCAAGAAAACGAGTGAATGCAATCTACAAACTCAAATTTGACAATGTTTCAATTTTCTACACTGTCTCTTCCACTTCCGTTTCATGTTTCACAAAATCAACGTTCTCTTATATTCTTCTACGTAATTTAATCAATTCGTTCGTGAGAAGTATTCACTTCTCATAATTTTTAAAACTAATTCAATTTCTTAAAATATGTTGTCTACTGATTATTGTATACAATATTAAAGGCATTAAAATTCATCGATTTTTTCTAATTTATAGACTTATCTATACGGACTGCAAGCAAATCCTGCCAATAACATACATTGTAGAATAGATACTCTTTGTCATACTCTGGCTAATAATCCAGTACCAATAGTAACAATCACTGCTCTGAAAAGTAACAATAATCCGATACATGTAAGTTACAAATAGTTATCTGTTTCATTAATACAAAAAAAGGATGATGCTGAAACATTTTTACTATGATTAAAAAACAATATTTTTTCGTCAACCACTCACCCAAAAATTTGCCTTTAGAAACTATTCAAAATAAAATAACATTGGCTGAATATTTTTTTACTTTAAAATATAAATTATAAATGCGTTTATTGTAATTCGAGCACACTTGCTACTGCTACTAGGAAAAAAAAAATTTCGATACATTTGTCACGGTGATAACAGCTTAATAATGGTGCCATATTAAAGTGGTTGACGAAAAAAAATATTAAAATGAATTAAATTAATTTTGCATCAGTTTATTTTCAATTTATAATTTTTAGAAGCGAAAATTAGTAGTTTTGACTAGTAGAATCCACCCTGCAGAAAGTAACGCATCTTGGGCTATGGAAGGAACCTTAAGATATCTTCTTCAAGATGAGACGGCTCCAAGACAACTTCGAGAAGAATATGTGTTCAAAATAGTACCTATGCAGAATCCCGAAGGAGTCATCTATGGAAGGTAAATAAAATATTAGACAAAAGCATGCACTCAAAGCGGGATTTCTATATGCCATATGGTATAAAAAAATTGTATTTGATACAATAAGAGTGGATATGTTGCTAGTATCGCACAAGAACGAATTTGCACGCACGACCCCGAAGGGTGGCTTGACTATTCCTTATTATAAAGATTCTTGTGTTATGATAGTTCCTTCTCAATAGTAATTGTTAATTAGACTTGAAATACGATGTATTTGTCTCGAGTCCAGCAGATCCAGTATTATTTGCAACCGGATCATTAGTTTGTTCCCATTCGTACCTTTTAGAAATAATGGTCCTCTAAGTATACAAATACAAATAGGAGGCACTTAGAACAGATATAAAAAAAACAACAAGTTATTTCTTTAAAAAATTTGGGAATTGATCATTTAAAGAACAACCAAATAGGTAAATTCACATTGATATATAAAAAGTATAAAAGCGTATCCTATATATTTTATAATTGTTATTCAGAACAGTATTCAGGAAAAATAATTATATCTTAATATTTATCGATTATTTATTACGAAAATTTGAATGTATCAATAGGAAATCACAAGTTAAATACTACAATAAGTTACAGCGTTGAATCTGGAGATTCGTGGACGGATTTAAAAGTCGTGACGTATTCGGGGACGATGGTGGACATATACTGGTCCTCTTCCTCGGTGTCATGAACATGAGGGTCATCTTGCATGTGATTATTCATGTCGTAGGGCCCGTTAGTGGACATTTCTGCGTCGCTGTCAGAAATTTCTGCAGCAGGAGCTGCAATAATTTCAATATTGGCTGGATTCGTTGCTACTGGCGGACGGGGTCGGTTTACGAATTCAGCCAAGCCAAGAGACGGAGAAGTGCCCACTGATGATGAAGATGATGATGGCAGTCTGGTGGGGGTTTTATCGGAGGATGGTTTCCTGAAAATGAAAATAAATAAATAAGTGAGCGCCGCTGGTCTCAGTAAATCTGAAGATTAATATATTAAAAGAATTTTCAAACGGAAAATAGTCATTTTTCAAACAGTTTTTCGCATTTATTGCATAGAATTCCATTGCCGGCATTTCAAAAGTTCTAATAAATTCCCAAAAAATATATACAAGTCGTATTATTTCTTATTCTTTAATGTTATTCCAGTTAATAAAGGCTCCTAGGCCTTTTTTGTATTTGATTTTATTTTGTTAATAAAAATACTGCTTATTTTAAATGTTAAATTAGTTATAATATAAAAGCAAGTAGAAAAATTATTTGCCTGTAATTTTATGTTAAATTTCCCAATCTAGTGTATATACATCAAGGTTAAAATATTAATTTTAAATCAAGAACATTTTGTACCTACACCAGTGGCGTCCATGAAATTTTACAATTATCTGAAAAAAAAAAGAACAATTCGTAATTTCAAAAAAAATATAGTCACTAAGCACAAGCTTGAAAAATTAAATTATTCAAAGTGTTCACCCCTGGTATAAGAACATAAAATTCTTTCTAAATATAATGCAGAAATTACAAAATAATATTTATCGAAATAATTCAATTGCAATTGAGTTTGTAATTATTTAAATAAGTACAATATTGTGTTTATTATACCTAGGTATAGGGTGGTAGGTATTTGTGCTCGAAAACTTACTATATTATTGAATTAATATTAAAGCACATTAACTACCCCTATTTCTGGGTGAAGTGTAAAGCCGTGCCCTTTCACCGTGCAACCAATCACCTCGGGTGCGTACGTACCCTGGGTGCGTTGCTTGTGCGTGGGCTCACCTGTGCTTACCCCTGGGCCGAGGACACCGGAATCGATCCGTAGTTGTAGTAATAACAACGAGTCTGCTCGCAGATAAAATCTTTGATGGCGGTACAATCATCCGGGGCCCACTCTAAAGTTGGGGCTTTAAGAGCCACACATCCGCTACTCGAACCGCTGTCGCCACTAAAGTAAAATAAGTTTATAAATTAATTTTTTCTTTAATCAAAAAGCCAACAGTATACGGAAATTTAAAGAGTAGGTGTCAAAGTGCAAAAAATATTATTTTACTTTGCCCATTCAAATTTACGTATTTTTTTTTTTATCGAAAATAATTTTGTTTATTATGAAATTCTTACCTTTCTCTGGCAGTTCGTTGTGGAGCCGTACTGCTATTAACGACATCAGTAAGGGCCGCTGAAGCTTCATCATTTGGACGTTTCAAATAATTAAACGTCGCATTAAATGGCAAACCGGTGCTCATCCAAAGGAACATATCCGTGCCCAATTTATTGCCAGATGTCCAGAAATCATATTTAGTGTAACCTGAATTTCAAAACAATCAATTATCCAATAACTTGCCAAGCTATTTCTGCATATTATATCCATTCTTGTTCTTTAGTAAAACAATTTTCGCATTCTTCTTTTTCTTTATCAAACAACTGAATGGCGATAATAGCAGAAGACAAAGCTATTTCCGGTATGCTAACCACATTCATACGAACCTGCATTGCTGAGGTATTGTGTTATAGAATCGGCTTTTTCGCGTGTCTCAAATGAGGCTAATTGGAGTCCTAAAGAACGGCAATACTGATACGCCAAAAAGAAATTTAGTTCCGGTGAATAAGGATTCATACGACTCACGAAATACTGCACGCCATCTAGTTGGATTGTTGTTATCCTTTGCTCTGAAATAAAAATTGCGTGAGCTGAATTTCCGGTACTGATGCTCTTTTTGCAGAAAATAGCAAATGCAATTTATTTCTTATGAAGTAAATATTCAGCACTCAAAAAACTTTATGTAGATACTTAAGATATGGATGTGAAATGAATAATTATATTTAAAAAAAAAATCTGTAGACTGCTCAAAAAAATCTAAGTTTTTCAGATATTTATATATTTTTTTGAATTGTTTACAATTTGGGTTTTTGTGGAAATTGGAATGGTAATATTGATCATATAAATTGCGATACAAATATAATTCACAGTTTGGAAAAATTTGTAAAATTGATTTGACTCGATGGAATATTAAGAAGCCGGAAGTAGTGCAATTTTTAAATGAAATTAGTACTAGAATTAATTTAATATGTTTAAAATTATATTCTAATAACTAATAATATATGACTGAAAAATGAAGTTGAAGTAAATCAGCTAATTCAAATATTAGTATGAAATGTCATTTTTGACATTATTGTTTTATCTTTGAAATCTTTCAGGAATTTCAGCACGGCCTTCTTGATATACTCTAAAAGAAAAAATCAGGGCAAATATTTGATATTTCTGCAGTTTGTAAAAATAAATATGTTATTGGTCCGGTCTAAAAAATTGTAAGTCCGGTCCTGGCAATAGCTCGATTATAGTTTGAATAACCGCGGGCAGACTATCAAACAACTTGATTACTAAATTGATTAGGTTGATGACTTATTGGCATAGGGGTCACTCGCGATACGCACTCGTATACTTGAGTCACAAAACAGAACGTCTTAGAAAGAATCAAACAATGCAAATTTGTTATGAACCTTAAATAGAAGACTTACCACGTGAGGGTACAATGAGTAGTGAGAATAACAGCACTGATAAAATCGCGAAAAACTTCATAATGTAGTGTAAGAAGTTGTACGCGAGCTGAAGAGTTTAATAGATTGTGGTGGACTGGCAATGGGACCCCTTCACGCTTGGCTTTTGTGTGTGTTGACCGGATGTCCCGCGGCCCCCACCCCCTGACCAACTCAAGACTCATCCTTGACGCTCAAGCTGCCGTAAGCCGTACCATAATGAATCCATATCTTTGTGCATTTTTTATCGGAGCCGCAGGTTCTCCACAAGATAACATCCACCCATGTTGTGTGTGTTCACTGCTTCAGATCTTTAATGTTTGTTGTTCTACTCCAGTGGCGGATTTCATGCATGGTCAAGTAGATGCGATTCCACCTTTTCTTACATTTAAAAATCCTATTTATTAAAAAATTATTCATTCCTCCTCTTTTCGTTCTCTTGGAATCTGTTGTAGCTAATCTCTCAATTATCATTCTGGATTTATTTCTTATAAATATTAAATGACATAACTGAATTGAAGACAGAAATTAGCTAAGCTTATATACCAATATCTTGGGTGAGATCTATAGTTCAAACGTCCATAGTAATTTTTACCTTTTGAGTTAACGAAGCAGAAGTCAGCTCAATGAAATCCGCAAGGAATTTTTAAATTTGAATCTTAATTTGAGGAAATCTTTTGTGAAGGAATCATCCGAAATTAATTGTTATTTTTAATATCGTTGTTTTTGATAAGGCTCTAATAAATTGTAGTAGATAATGCATAAAGTATCTAGCAGCGATGTGATTTTGTTCCTTTCATCTTTGCGAAACTACTCGACCTTAATTCAAGGGTTCTTTGTTGTCAGGATGCTCATAAATTTGACCGATTCACTAAGCCATCTTAATGAAAACCATTCAGAATATAATACCTGCAAATGCGTTCCAAGGACTATCCTGTAATAAAAATCATGTGATTCACCGTTTTTCTTATTCCTTTTTTGACTTACTAGTCGCTGAATACTCACTACTTTGTTTTTATTTATCCATTACTTGCATTATTGTTTTGTTCTTCCTTTAAATAACATGATAATTATTTTGTATCGTTAAAGCCAAACGCAGGATCGAGGTCTGTGAATCTAATTTTACATGGTTTTTTGGAAAGTAAGGACAAATCGAATTTAGAACTTGTTTTAGCATCATGAAGCATAGATCTCATTAAAATTATAACAACTTTTTAAAAAAAAATAGATAGGCGATCAAATTCTGATCATTTCAAATTAATATTTAATATTTTTGTAGAAAATCATACGCTGCCGTTTTGTCTTACTCCCTACGCCCCTGATTTTGGCGCCGATAGATATTTCTACCATAATAACGCGATGGTATAAATAGCCTTTCAGTTCTAAAGTGTTCTAAAAGCTCTAAGGAAATGGAAATCCTATTAATAAAAACAAAACAACTACTTTTTACATTTTGCAATTTCTGAAAACTAAAAATCATCAAATTTCTAAGCAAATTGTCTTTTTGAAAACGATTTTAATAAGCCGAAATGAAATTTTTGGAGGAAGTAATACAACTTCCAACAATTTTTGAAAAACAGAGTTTGAATTTTAAATTCGAAGGTTTGAAGATGCTTAGACCATTATTAATTAAAACTAAATCTATATTTGTATTTATTTAATTGTTAAATTACCTCGCTATGCAGTTTTCAAATTACTATCATTTCATTGATAAATGAATTATCTTATAATTTCATAATAATAACAAATTCTGGAACGTAAATAAATAAATTTGTTCAGTCAGTTTGTTTTTTGTTAAAATAAACTATTTTTCTTAAGGCGAGGCTTCCTTCGGAATGTATAAAGAAGTTAAATATTTTCTCATTGCTGTTTGCTGGTACTCTATTGTTTATCATAAAAACAATGGAAAAACACAATTGGCCGTTAGAAGAAGTTCGGAGATAGTGACTCATAATCAAGTATTTAAAAAAAATCGTTAAGAATCTGTTGATCAAAAATAAAAAAAATTATCGCTGAAGATCTTCGTGGTTCAATGATCGTGCGCAATCATATTTTTTTCTATTACTCTTTTGGCAGCTGCCAGTTCTTCTTAAAAACAGTTTTTAATTTAAAAGAATAAGTATTTCCGAGATTATAGCCATAATATTTAACTGTAGTTTAATTTCAAGCAATAAATTACAACACAGAAAATATAGCTCCCAAAATTAATTTAAATATGAATTTATTAGAATAAAAATATATGTTATTATCTTGAAATTTTTAATAGTTTATAATTGGTGATTCTGTTTTAAAAATACTGTATATTCTAAGAACAGATCTATATTGATTGCACATGATGAGCAAATAAAATCAAACCTGTTCCTTGAAATTGTTATTATAGCTACCTTCTTTTTGTCAGTAATGTAGTTATTAATTATTTATCGGCGATTATTTTGCTTGTAAATATATTTTTGAGACATCCTCTGAAAATATACTTACGACATTTTATTACCAATTCTTGCGAAAATTGTATGAATTTATATAATTTATTGTTATGAAATAATAACATCTTTTATAAGTAATAACATGAAACTGGATTACTGTAATTATTCTATAAAATAATTATTAACTACATGTAAGGTAGTTTATTGAATTATTGAGAATATTATTTAATTAGAATATTAAATTTAGAATCGGAAGAAGCAATCTCATTTTGAAGCTTGTTTTTTTGTTACCTAAAATATTATAACAACCTCGAATTAAGCACGTGGTCATAGGGATATTTAACCCTGAATTTTATTGCATTCTACTCATTTTATTACTTAGTTCCTGAAAAGAATTATTTTTCTAATGAAAAGCGCAAAATATTGTGGCCTAGCATTATAAATTCTTTGTATACGGTATTTAAAATTCTTTTTTTTGTGCTGAATTGTTTATTGTTCATTGTTGTAGCTCAATACATGCATATATTATCTTTGCAAGCATATATTTAGCTACAAATATAATCAGATTTGAAACTGAAAAACAACAAAAATCAAAGGAGATATATTTGTATTTAATGTTTCCACGAAGCTCTTTGGAGTGTTCATTGCGTTAAGCGAATGTGATTCTTAAACTTACGTTATGTTATGGGCAAAATTTTACGATCTTGTAATATATACCTTACCTATATAGCTAGAACTACCAATGAAATGTTTCATTATGTTCTGGGCTTTCGCGAACAAAACATACACAGCGTGTCTCGATTTATTCGACTTAAAGACACTTATTTTGTCTACTGACAAATAAAATATATACTAATTCTATCAGATACGTCATCAAATTTCCAAATTTGGTGATATTTACCATCAACAGGGGTGCTAGTGAGCAATCATTTTTTTTTCTGTTTCATATTTTATACTCATTTTTATTGAGTTTTTCTCGATTATTCTATAATTATACTAAGCTCCCAATTATTACCCCAATACTTCTAGTCTTGGAATATTTATGAGTTCTGTTAATATTCTTTGAAATCACTTTAAGAATTGAACTCCCAACCATAACTTTCTTTAGTAGACAGCCTGTACATAAGTACGCACTTATGTATGTAAGGTTTAAGCCTAGCATGTCTGAAAGAAAATAAAAACGTTAAAACGCCAGGACTCGGCCAGCGTACTTTTCCAAGGGCAGCCTAAATATTCAAACAACTGCAATATTCTCAACAGACAAACCACTATTAATGATATGACAAGAGATATTAATTGAAAAGCATTCAATGCTGGTTTCCTTCAATTCTTTCAATTATTTACGACTTACAGTCCTTTTAATTTCAAGATATCCCTAGAGCATGGATGAGAATAGTAAATTGAGTTCTGTTAAATCATAATTTTATTCATCTTTACATTTGTCTGATATAGAACAGGGAGAAGAAACACAATTACTTTTTTTGTAATTTATTTTAATTTTGAACATATTGTCGCACAATTACAAAACCTCTGACTGTCACATTTATTATTTTTCTTTTTATCACTCTTTCCAACAATCAGCTAGCATTCAAATGTCTGAAAATTGAACACCTTGCAACAATGAGCTAGCATTCAAATGTCTGATAACCGAACACCCCGCAACAATGAGCTAGCATTCAAATATCTGACAATTGAACATTTTCTAGATTATTCGCGAATGCTAACTTAGATTGTACTTACATAAATGATTAAATAAATAACCAACTTAATTAAACATTAATGTGGACCAATATCTGCAGACATTTTATATTTATGACAATATGTTTCATACAAATATCCCATATAATGTAGAACAGTCTACTCGTAATCGAAATGGAGAAAATATTGATCTCAGAAGCAATCTGATATATGGACCTATAAACACATTATACATAAATGTCAGTGCACTTTGAATGACAAAGTCTTCATTTTATTGAAAATATTTTATTTCGCAAATTAGTTTCACGCACAAATAATTAATAACTAATAAAATAAAAGAATGTATGGTTGAAAATCTGTCAGATTTTAATTATAAGTGTAGGCAGACAAAGGAAAAAAGAGAGAACTCTTTTGGCATCTATTAATATTATAGAACAAAAGTATAACTCTTTTTGAAAACAAAAGCTAGCATACAGGTAGAATAATTACAAGAATTAAAAAAATATATATTGAAATGTACGCGACCTATCAAAGCATGAAAAGGGTCGAAGAATACTTTCAAAACAGATATTTTTAAAAATAAAATTCGACAGAAGAGCATCAATTTTTTTAAAGTATACTTGAAAAATGAAGTTGTATCTCATAAATATTGAAGATCTCCATGAATCATCTGCTTGTCTCGAACGCCCGGTATTTCAATTTGTGATATTCTCAAAAGCTTGAATTTTTTACATAGATTTTCAATCTTTATTAAAGTAAAATGAAATTTTATTGTGAGAATTCTGTAAAAAGTATCAAATAAATAAAAAATAATAATAGAACTTAACTCAAATCTAGAAATAGAATTTTTCCCTAAATTTTATGATTTGACGAAAATCATATTTTTATAGATAAAGTTTTTGTAATAACTTCTAAAATTTAAAATTGAAGTTTTTTTCGTTGAGAATCTCTAACAATCATTGTCAAAGAATGGTCCTATGTTGTCTATTATTTTTTTCTACTTTGATCTTTGTAAAATACTCACGGTCATCACGGTACAAATCAATAGATAACGTACAGTGTGAGAAACATCAAGATCCGCTGTAACTAATAAGTATTCTTTAGGAGTTCCTTGGCTATTTCCTCTGCACAGACTGAGTATTTGTTTGATCCGGTGCCAGTGACACCAAAACTTTTGTAAGTTATTGTTAGTGGCTTCTTATAGCAAAAGTAATATTTTTCCGTTATGCCATATCGAACAATGCGTGATACATTTGTGCGAGTTCTAAAATATACCACTGAATACATAATATTATATATTCAGTGACGATACTGAATACTAAATTTTGTATGGCAGAAACTTAACACTGTAAAATTTGATGTACAAGAGTTTATTCATTTATCAGGAACATAATTGAAATTTAATGTATCTGTTGAGTAACTTTGTACTCATTTTAATTTTGAGTGAGATTTAGAATATAAAGGCAATTTTTTTTCTGGAAGTAAACGTGATTTTTCTTTATAAATTTGTCATTACTTCAGCGTCAAACCTCCATATCTCAGAAAGTACCAATCACACAAACTATGCGTTTTGCTACTGTAGTTGAGTTGCCATTGTCACCAGTCACTCAAGAGTCATCATCGTCATCGTACGACCCTCCATACTCATTCTTCTTCAACTAATATCAAACATTGTCACGTGTTTCCGTACTGTACACACTTTATACAATGAACTAACGAGTTTCTTGTTACGTATGCTACACATAGATGCAATACATAGATAGAAAAATTATACTTGCACTCGTGAAAATTATCAATTAGTTTGTGATGATACGCGCCGAAGTTTTATTCTTACAAACGAATTTTGTCAACAAGCCCGCAATGAATAATTTATAATTTTATCTACTTTAAATTGTTGGGTAATTTGGAGCCGAATTTTATCTTTTCTCAAAATAGTCAGATAATAATTAAATTTAACGTTGATTTTTTCTGAAGGAAATGATTTCAAATAAATTTATGTTTTAAAACTTATATTGCTACTAGCCTTTAACCGCGGATCCGACCGCGTATAGATCTCCTATTTGAAATCTATGATAGACATAGACATATAAAATAATTGGCTGTATCGCCCAGAAAAATCGCGGTAGACCTGTACTATCAATATTTCCTGTTGTTTTATTCTGGAGTTAACCAATTCAATTGACTTTCTCTCAGAAACCAACCACCCAAGCTAAACGCGGGCAAGGCCCGCGGTCGTCCTGTACTGTCGATGCTTTTTTTTGCTGTATTTTCAACAATTGCCCAGTTTATGGAAGCATTGCCCATGCATCGATTCGATTGCAATGAAAATTATGAGAAACAGAAAATTCCGTAAAAAATAAAATGCACGAAAAATATATACGTTAAAAATTTAATTTGGAAATTTTCTGACGAATTGAACCGAAGTTTACATGTAACAAAAATTTCAAAAAAAAAACCGGAAGGCGTAGTCAAGATCCGCGCAATAGATTTTCCGTGAAAATGTCAGGATAAATTCATGTGTATTTATTCGGCACTGAACTTTTTTGGTTTTTAAATTCCTTTTGATGCGTGCTTTTCTCTGATTTGCGTTTCCTATTACTCCACGGATATTTACGATTTATATAAGACGACATCTTTAATTTTTATGCAATTTATATTTTCAACCGATTTTTACATATATTTTTATTGTTCCACTGTGAGTCCTAGTAGTTCTTCTCCAGTTTTTTACAATGTCACCCGAATGAAGATCTTAGCTAAATGTGTTCTAACGCTACACTAATTCATAATTTTACAATCACGCGTAGGCTCTTACACTAGCCCGATGACGTCACGGGTAAAACAAAAGCTGCATAATAAACACGTACATATATGCTCTATCCATTGTAATCTTAACTTGTTATCGCATTATTAGTCTCGTAGTTTATTAGCGACTGAAATCTGTCGGTATTTTTTAACACAAGGAAGTTTGACCGGCTATCACTGTACTTAACGAACGAAAAGAATAAGCCACACACAAAAACCAGTGGTAAGAAACGCTAGTTGAGAAAACATGTATCTGCAGTGATAATAAAAGATATAGATTTATATATGTTTCAGACAGACACACACTTTATTTTATATATATAGAAACACCAATGCAATCCAGGAAAAATCAGACTGAACTGAATTGATATTATATTGACTGTTGATTTTAAATAAGTAGCTGTCGTTTGAAGGTTTGAAATCCGTAGCATACTTTTTTATTGGTAGCTCCCTGATGGGAAATCGATCGGCGAGGATACTGACCACTTTACTTTCGAGGAGGCACTTCGTCACACTACATAAAAGATAGATATATGCTATCGCGAACTTTTTTTAGGACTCTGTGAGACAAACAATTCCACCACATATTATTTTTGTGTGACTCTAACGCCTTATGCAGCGCACGTCGAAATAGCTCTTAGATGGCAGGATTTTTGTCGTTTTACTTGACAATAATAGTTATAATTCGACCAATTTACACAATATCTTAATCTATTACAGCCTGTGTGCTATTCTGATGCATAAGCTTTAGCATTGTAAAGTTTCATCAACATCCGTTCAGCGGTTTCTGTGTGAAAGAGTAACAAACATCCATCCTCACAAAATTTCGCGTTATATAATATTAGTATACTTTTATACTCATTATTTTTAGATCTCTTTTAATTAGTTGATAAGTTTTTTTTCTATAATATTTTGCATAGCAAAAAACTAGAAAAACAATTATTTGCAATAAAATCAGATTATATTTGTTTATTAGTAATTGAAAAATGTACACGTTTTTGACATCTTCCATGCGAAAGTAGTGAATTCGAGAACTGTGTAATTAATCAGATTTCAACTTACATCTGAATTTCGCAATCTTTCGGATCGAAAATCAAGTTTTTCCCTACAATGACCCTATAAAGTATAGTTTAGCATCTAATAAAATATTGAATAGTAAATTTTGGCTCCTAGGATACATTTAAATTTTTCTGCTAGATCCGTATGTGTGATAAACTACAAAAATTGAATACGGGATGATATAGCATCTACAATATTCCTAAACAAAAATCTCTGTCCTTAAAAGAGATAACATCTAAACATTTTACTATATACATTCAGAAAATAGTAAAGTGAATACATAATATAGTTTATCCTCAGTAGTATGTAAGTTTAACGATATTTGTTTATTATCCTTTGCTTTTTATTTACAGTTATCGGTGCGGCTTAACAACTGAAGATTTAAACCGCTGTTGGCGAAATCCTGACATGATTCGCCATCCCGAAGTGTTTCATGTCAAGGTAAAATATAATTTAACATTCCTCAACCCCGATCTTCCAGTTCCATGTTTATTTGAATTTTTATTTGGTTTATTTAACATGCATGTTTGCTATAAACATTTCTAAGGAACGTATTTGTACCTTTTGCTTTGCATACAATTACGTTGAAGCTAGAGTTATTGCTATTTTGTTCGAAAAAAAATTGTGGATGTAAGATGAAACTAAAGCTGGATTCGAAAGGTCCTTTATTTCTTCTGTTATTTTAAGTTTTATTTGAATATATTTATTATGGATCAAGAGGGCACTAGGCGCAGTATCTAAAGGCAATTTTATTATGCTGTTTACAATAAGTTGTGCTTTCGATTTCGGCTTGAGCTTTGGTTGAAAGTAACGACTTCAATCTGTCATCGGCTTCGGTCACTAATGACTACTTCATTTTTGACTAACCAAAGCTTAGTATCTGGTCTACATGATTAATCATTTCTGATTAATTAGAATAAGTCCAAAAAATAAGCTTTGCTCAAAAGCAGGAACTGCTCAAATAATCATTTCTTAGTTTAGTTCCTTTTTTCTTAACGTTCAAACAGTTCATATAAACTATAATGAAAATAAACGTAAATGCTAATTTTCATGACAGCTCTGGGGAAAATAGTTTGAACCAAATAAACAGAATTAGAGTTTATTGAAATTTTAGTAATTTCTGCACTCTGTTTCGTTTCGTTTCAACGGAATACTGAAACATTGCATTATACATAATAAGTATAACAAAAAAAGAGTCATAGTTTTTTATTTTCAGTCATCTGGATAATAAATGTCAAGTATATCTAAAAACAAAATTACTTAAGACTTATTACATCATGTTGAATATTGACTTAATTTAGATTATAACATTTAATTTACTCCTCAACTAATTTTCATATATGTTGTCTGACAGGTTTTAGCTTTTTTCCTCTTCCAAAATCATTTACACTGTGCGTAAGAACTCTTGTTATTATTTTTTCTTAATTTTCTCAGGACAACCTTACAATAGAATTTTTGCTGTTCAAAAAACGATGTTAGATATTATTCGATAATTTATGTCTACAGATTTTATGTTCAACAATAAAATCAAAACCAATTAACAAAGTTCAAGATTTTTTGTTTTCGCCGTGACCCTGTCGCAACTTTTAGTAATTTTCAGCCAATACCTACCGCAGTTTTAACTCGCATTTGATGATTCTGAATTTTCAAAGTGAAAAGCAATATAAAAAAATATTTAATTTTGAATATAACTTCCAAGCAAATGTTTTACTCACAAAGCTATAAAACTGTTCATAAAAGAGGAATGTAAAATAAAATCGAATTTTTTGGTTTGTTTGTTTTTCGCAGGCTATGATGCAGAAACTAATGCAAGAATACAAACGGCCAGTATCCCTGTACCTTGACTACCATGGACACAGTCGCAAAAGAAACTTTTTCTTGTACGGATGCTCAAATAAGGCGAGTTGGAAAAAAAGCGACCGCCGGCTGACAGATAACATTGAAGAATACATGGTACATTTGTTTTTAGTATCACTCATGATTTTGTTAGCTTGTGTTAACATCCATGGTTTACATTACGGTTTAAGACATTTGTTTGAATCCTAAGTACATTTTTTTTTTAATTTTTGATTGATATATTTTGTTTTAAAGGATCGGAATAAAACTATACTCATATTAATTGTAGATACAATTTAATGAGACCTATGTACGTTTCGGTTGTCAAAGCAACCATCTTCAATATCTACAATATTATTAACAAAATAATAACAATTCAAAAAACACACAAAGCAGTACTTACAAATATATTAAATTATTATTATTTTGTCAATAATATTGTAGATGCTGAAGAAACGAAAATCGGTCTCATAAAATTGTATCTACAATTATGAGTGTGATTTAATTCCGATCTTTTAAACCAAAAAATATCAACTAATATTCCATAAGAAAAGGATCAACTTTTCAATCTGTACAACTTTTTTTTTACCACACAATCACGAATGAATTTTAATTTAATTTTTCAGCAATTTTGTTATGTGATTGTGCGCCAATCATACACCTATGAATAGACAGGTGCTGTCCTTTAAGGTGCTAAGAGATTTTTATTACTAATATAATTTTTAGAATTGAAACTCTCCATCTAAATATATTTTCTCTTACACACATTTTCATTAATTTTATTTCTTTGTTAAATCATTGGAAAGATATTCGAGAATATTTAATTGAACTTAAATATTCATTTTTGAAGCTCCAAACATAATGCTTTCATAATTTCAAATGCAAAAAAATTTTATAGTACCTATGATTATATGTTACTTAGCAGATAATTACTATGTGTTACAGCACTATCCCACGGTGTTAGCAGAGAGTTCGAAAGCACTTTCACTGAAATCATGCAAGTTCAATGTCGAAAAGAACCGGGAAAGCACCGCACGTGTGGCTATATGGCGAGAATTTGGAATAAGATGTTCATATACTGTTGAATGCACTTATTGCGGATTTGATGTTGGACCCTATAAAGTAAGGAAGCCTTCTGTAATCAATAAATCTTCTTATAGTTTTAGAATCTCTAAGCCTCGAAAAAATGCTGTACCTATATACGTTTTTCTGATCCAAGCTCTGAAAATGAGCACTTTGTTCTTATGAAATGAACTTGGTGCTCGAGATCGTGTATAGGCATAGCCTTCTAATTGCAAGGCTTAGGGGTGAGTTTTGTTTTAATTTTAAATTGTATTGTTTTTTATTCTGCAGGCGCAAGCAATTAACACGAAGCACCTTTTTGAGATTGGAGCCAGTCTCATGCGGGCTTTATGGTTGATAACATCTGAAGAAAAGCGATGCAAATTATCACTGCCATATCTGTAAGTAATTTATTACATATTTTACTTTATTTAAAAACTCATTTCTCTTTGAAGATGCATCAGCCACAAAGAAACTGCTTCAACAAGTTCAAATGTTCGTGATGAGAACAGTGACGTCACAAATAACAACTAAATACTCCGGAATGTTGCTGGATAGATACAACAATTTATGAAGAACGAAACGGCGAAAATTTGTTTTATTTTCTTCAAACAGGGCGACCTTCTACATACTTAAAGCGAACCGCTTATAATGCAACGTTAACGTTTTTTCGTTTCTCTACCACATTGACGTAGAGCATTATTTTCAAAAAGGGTTCCATTGGTTAATTGATGGAGAAATTTTGCTTTTATTTATTTATTTCATTGAATAAAAGATTTTGGCCAGTTCGTGATAATGTAAAGATTGTACAAAGTAGTAGAGACTAAAATGTTTTCAATATCTTCGCACACAAGCAATCAAAAATCAATTGTTTCTAATAAATACTTAAATCAAGCTCAAAATATTCATATTAAATTAAAAAAAAATTATAATACAAGGTTGGTAATATAGCCAAAGCTTGTATTGATAGTAGATTAAAGATTTCGCATAATAATTCATTTCTATTCCTATATGTACTCATTTTATGTGAAATCAATGTTTTTAAGTAAAACTTCGAATAAAAAGATATTCAGTATTCAAGTTAATATAACCATAGGACTGAATAAGAATAATGAAAAGCTTTAGATAGTACTTGGAAATCATGTATCGCAGAAAAGGTAGCGCAATCTTGAATATAAAAAAAATATAACATATAAAAACGCTATTTGCATATTTATTTGCTACTATTTATTATAAATAAATAAAAATATATATAATGTATCAATAAAACAAATAATAGCTAAAACAGTTAATCTTGAATGTATGTATTATGACCACACTTTAGCCCCGGAAAGATTAATATTATGTTAATTTTAAATATTTTGTGCTTTTAATGTTATATTATGAGGAAAAATTGTCTTTTATGTTCTATATATCTATCTATTTTGATTTTTAATATATATTTTTTAATAATAACACGCATGTGCCCGGAATACTAGCACTGTCACCTAGTGACAGTGTTGCCAATGTGCTATCAAAATTTGAGAAACTTTCTTGAAAATATGAAAGTATGTGATGAATAAAAGCAACAAAATGATATCAAATATTGCTTCGTTTTGATTAAAAAGACGATTTAATACTTATATGACTTCTTGATAACTTAGGAAATCTTTTTGTGTTGATCAAACAGTGGACTTTAAGATGTACAAATTCCTAGAAGGTTTGGTTTCATTCATGAAAAATATGTTGCATTATCAATTAATTAATGTATTTATAAATTGATAAAAATGTATGAGAAAAGTTTCTGTTTTTCGAACGTTATTCAGAAACACTCTTTTACTTCCATAGGCACTTACACCACCTATTTTACTTGTTTGGTAGTGGGGTAAAAATAACATTTTTTTATCACAATTTCTTTTTAATTTGTATGCGCATAAATAAATATATAATAGAATAAAATTTAAATTGACTTTTATTTTGTACAAGAATGAGACCCACCGTTTGAGTGACACAGTAGGAGAATGCTCAAATTGAAAAAAGTTATTTTTCAAGTACTAGGAGGCTTTTTTTGAATCGCATTTTAATTAATACTTTTACTTTTTCATGTCCTATCTTATAAAAATAAATTGAATTACCTACTGGGTGATTTGCATTCGGTTGAAACTCAAAAACATGAAATTTTATGTTAAAAAAAATAGTAAGTCACTATATTTGAAAAATTTATAATTTATTTAATAATAAATTTGGCGCTGGAAGTGACGATCCCTTGCTTGTTGAGTTTTTTTCAGAAATAAACTCTGTTATAATCCGTTATAGGGTAAAATCAAATCATTCTGTTGGGAGAAATGGGTATTTTCGAGCTAACTCGTCAGTAGCACTGCCTAGTGGTACTTAGTGAAACTAATAAATTTACTGTACATTCCATTCCGTTTCGTCGCGTTTGTGTTTGGATCAGAAATTGCATAGTGAGCATTTTGTGTCGTAGTGGTAGTTTTCATATTCAATAACAGCCATATTAAAAACGGCTGAGATATGTCATCTGAAAATGATAGCAAAAAACTATCTAATTTACGTGTAGTGGATTTACGTGCTGAGTTGGAAAAACGAGGCCTCGACAAGACTGGTGTGAAAGCCAATCTAATAGAAAGACTGCAAAAAGTACGTGATTTATCATATTCATGTTTATTTACAAAGAAAATAACAAAATGGATAGTATAAATTATTGATAACGAAGTAATTTATCAATATTTTAATGTTCTCGTCAGCAAGTTGATCAAATATGGCGGCTGTGGCTAATATTCCTATGATATTTCAATCAAAAAATTATTTTGGACCGTATACATGTTGTATACATTATAAGTCTAGAAAAAACTTGAAATTTCATTTCTATTGCATGTATATCATAACCAGGATCTTTGGAGTGCTATTTATATTAATTATATAAAAATCCATATCTTATTGAACGTGACAAACGTCTCCATGATTGTTTCATAGACAATTTTTTTAGTTTGTGGCAAATATTCCTATGATGTTACAATCAAAAAAGTATTTTGTACTGTATGCATGTTGTACACATTGAAAGTTCAGAAAAAATTTGAAATTTCATTTCTATTGCATGTAAATAGTAACCAGGATCTTTGGAGTGCTATATATATATTAATTTTATAAAAATCCTTGTCTTATTGAATGTGACAAACGTCTCCATGATTTCCTTCCTACAGTTTTCTAGTTGGATAGCTCAAACGTTAGTTAATATCAAAAACATTTCAGGCGCTCGTACAAGAAGGAAAGGACCCTGACACATATGAGTTTGATTTAAATGATAAGAAACCATCATCAAAAAGATTATCACCTGCGATTCGTAAGTATAATGTAATAAAATTACTAAAAGTAGGTTATTAAATGAGTATTCTTATTGCAGAGCAAGACGAAAATTATGCGAAAGAAGATCAGGCTGCAAGTGATTCTTCTGTGTTGGTAATTTTTTTTTGTATTTACTGTAAAATAAGCAATGTTCGACTGTAGCCAAAAATTTGACTGAAACTGAAAGTAGTATCTTCTTGAGCAAAAAAAATTGTACGCGGCATGTATTCTATTATTGACTAACGCTCCAGCCTTGAACTTTGACGGTCAATAAAATTTTGACTGGAATAATTTTAGAAGCAATACATTTAAATATAGGAAAGAAAAGATATTTCTTTAAAATTCTGAAAATTACGATATTCCCTTGGCGCAATCTTGTCCGGTTTTAAATAAATAATAGAGTTTCTCGAAGTCTCTGAAAAGTTCCAATGATTTTGCCACCTATTTATCCAGCAGGTTACGATAGAAGTCTAACCTGTTGGAGTTCTGTTCGTTACAGTTAATGTACTTTAAATATCTAAAATAATTCATCACAAATTATTTATTGACATCCTGAACTGTAAAATAGAAGAAAAATTAAGTGAAACGAACTGAGCATGTCTATCGAATTTAATTTGTTATTTATAAAAGTAATGTTGAGAAGATGTACTTTGCAATTAGAAAACGGCGAATGAATATAAATATTTTTTACAGAAATAAGAACTCATTACATCATGTGTTTGTCATTTTTCGGGCTTGACAAACCGAAATTTGATTATTGTCACGCTTGCGCAATTCATTTTTCCAGCTTTCTTACAGTAAATCTTCCATCTCTTTCCGTCGTAACTGTTCGCAGTTTCTTCCACCTAGATATGATTTATGATCTAAGACAGCAGGTTGCTCGCACATATGATACGTAGATTTCGCTTAGTTTCCACAGTTACGCTGATACTGCAGATCTATGGCTGGTGCAGACACGAAGTATATAAATATTTATACTCATATCTTCTGAATCCTGCAAGATATCGAAATAGAGCATACACGAAAATTAAGTTCAATTTCCTGTTTAAATCCCTGAAATTTTCATTGAAATCTTTTGAACCGATTCGGAGCCTATTTGGGACAAACTTTCTGACAGACAGACAGAAAAAGATTATAAAAACGGTCATTTATGATTGGACATCGTTTAAATAACAGTCTTACTTAAATTTTTGCATTTATTTTGAAATCACAGACAGACACTTCAATTTTATTTATCTGTATAGTTATGAAATGCCGTGAAGCGTACTTTTGGTTTTACTATACTGTTTATAATAAGTTTACTAGTTCAATTTCTGTCACCGTCACCTCTGGCTGTGACAAATTGAATTTCTGTCGGACACCAGAAACAAGCTTGCTTCAGATGCTTTTATAATAAATTGGTTGAGTTAAATGTCAAAGTATTCCATTTTCTTTTTATTTTCAGATGATTGAAACACCATCTTTGGATACAGGACTCGATTCGGTAATCAACGAGAAATGTTGTTTGTTAAAGTATCAAATTTTATTGTTCATGTTTAGGCTCAAGTAAAAATCAAAGTAGAAAAGGAAGATAAAGAGAAATCAAAGATCGATAAGGATGAAAATGTAAGTGCTGAGAGTCCATTAAATCTATCAATTGGGGAGGAAGAAGAAAATCTTTTAATGAATTCTGTAAGATTTATTTTCTGCTTGAAAATTCACTCTATTCATTATTTTTGGTCAATGATTTTACAGGGAGATGAACATGAGAAGTCAATCGAAGAGAAAAAAATCAAAATCGAGGGTAAGTTTGATATTTGTATAAAATAACTAATTTTATTTCTTTAAACTCTGTAATATTTTATTTCAAATTGTTGATATTTTTGTATCTTTGAATCACAAAAAATTATAATAGATAAAGTGATCACTATTTAGGATAAAGAATAGTTAGTGATTCTGTGACACGTAGTGCAATATTGTGCTTGTGTTGTGAAAATAATGGGACCATCTTTAACTTAAATTTCGGAATTCAACTTAATAATTTGTGTGCAATTAAAAAAGGATACAAACACGTAAGATATATAAATTATTTACCAGGAGAATACTTCGTAAATTCGTTATCAAAATTGGATAAAATTGTACCAAGTGCGGAAAGTAGGCATGATCGAATTCAGTCAACAGAAGGTGTCGAAAGTTATCTCCCAACCAAGTCATCAACAAGGTTTCAATTGAGTCGTGCGTTTTGCTACTGCTGCATTATCTTAGTGTTAATTCAGTTTACACTGTTCACTAAATAAAACTTAGAAGTTTAAACTTCCTGTGAAGTGTGTAAATGAGACATTCAATTATTGGAGTAGAAGTGATTGACCACAAATCTGTTCATGTAGATGTGAAGCCAGCAATTAGCAACCTTGGTCCCAGTTCTGATAATGCCAAAGAACTGGATAATTCAACCAAAGAGCACGACGAAGATGATGAAGATGAAGGTGTAGAAGAGGAAACTACGAATCGCGAGGAGGCTGTAGCAGAAGACAGTTCGAAAAATGAAGATGCTGTGCCCACAACCAACGAGGCCTCATCTGCTGGAACTTCAACTGCACCAGCTTCAACAAACACTGCTCCCAAGAGGTTGGTTTGGCTTCACTACACTTGGCTCTTCTACTTCGTTGCAGAATTGAGATGTGGATTTTCCAACCGCACCCATCTTCACGTTCGTTCATAAATCGTTACCGTTATACGTTCCCTGTATTACTCATCAAAAAAGTTTTGTAATTTGAAAGCTGCCAATTCGTCACCTTCAAGCAACATTGAAGTCATCTACCACGACGGCGCACTTACAACACCGGTGGCCCCTCCAAGCTCTTCAAGAGACCTGTACCTTCAGTTGCCATTCTTCTGCGCTGCAGCTACTCTTCTTTATGGCATGGTTCATCTCAGGGTTCACTAAGGATTTCTACACATCGTGACACCACAGAACTTCAATACATTTTATCGCTACCACCTACTTTCAAGATTCTTACAGAACTACTAAACAAAGCTTTTTTGATGAGAAAATTGTTTTTAATCAATGGGTTTTAGATCAAAACATTACTTGATATTTTTTCTAAAAATTAGTGATTTTTTTAAGAAAAGGTATTGACTGAATAATGAAACTTTTACTTTCTGGAATTTTTTAATTATTCTTCACTAAAACGTAAAGAAGTGTAAATAAGAAATTATTGAAAAGTCGATTCATTTTTCAGCAAAACATATATAAATTTAAATCCACTTTAAGGTAGAGTTTTCAAACTTTTTAAATTATTTTAGTCATCCACTGGAATTTGAATCGTCTGAATTCTTGATAACTAAACTATTACTATGTTTGAAAATCAAGTATATGTTTTTGTACTTCCAAAAAAAATTCATATTTATTTTCATGTAACAAGATGAACAATTTCCATTTGTTACAATAAATAATTATATTTTATAGTGAGAAAGACAATCCGAAGAATGATAAGGATAAAGAGAAAGACAAGAACACCAAAAGCAATCCAGGTAGGAGCTTATGGGTAACAAACTTGCTACCAAGTACTCGAGCACAAGAACTTAAGCACCTGCTGTCGCGTTACGGTAAAGTTATCGGAGCAAAAGTTGTTCAGAGTTCACGCTACCCTCGTCAAAGATGTTATGGATACGTTACCATGGAAACAAGAGCTGCTGCCGATCTTTGCATAAAAAAACTAAACAACACAGAGCTTAAAGGACAAATAATCCGAGTTGCTAAAGTTAGACCCGAACATAGTTTACCCTTAAAAACCCAAAAGCAATCAGATTCTAAAGACAAAGACAAGAAAAAGAAAGATTCTCCTGAAAAATCTGATGCTAGAAAATCGTCAGAAAAGAAGAAAGACGATTCAGCTGAGAAAAAGAAAGATGATGTAAGGTTTTCGTTGTTGTTGTGTAAACTTTTTCGCCAGAATTACTTTGTTGCAGCCAATTAAAAAGGAAAGCAGGGAAGCAGATGGAGAATCAAGGCACACCAGTCGCAGTAGTGACAAGAAAAATCGAAGTGTACCAAAACAGATTCCTCCGCGACCTGATAGAAAGAATGAAATTTTAACTTTCGACAAAATAAGGGTGAGTTTTAATAACCGAGTGCAATCTAACGTTGATATATCAACACTAGGCGAACAGCGCTTCTTAAAAATGTTTTTAAAAAGACACCAGAGATTGAGAAGTATTTTAAATTTTATTTTTGATTGAGCCAGATATTTAAAATTATTCAATTCCGCAGTATTTTCCAACTTCATAGACTCAGACAAATTATATCCTTCTAGATATGTCACAGATTAATTCAGTCAATTTGTGATTATTATTTCAATTTACTCTGTTCTTTAAAGAAATATTCTTTTGATTATTTAATAGAAATACTATTAAGTATAAATTTTGATTTGTCTCTGTAAAATGAAATAAAATTAGTGACAATAAAAATACATTAGAAAATTGGATACTGGCAACGAGAATTGAAATCTTCTGTATCACCATTTTTTAAAAGCTCCATAAGCGATTCATTCTTTAAGAAAGTCGCCTATTTTGATAGGAGGAACGTGAACGTCAGCGCCAACGTGAGCGCGATAGAATAAAGCGAGAAGAAGATAAACGTCGACGTGAAATCCAGCGTGCTCGAGAAGTTGAAAAACGTCAGCGTGAAGAAGCTATTCGTCTAGAACGTGAACGTGAAAAACTTCGCCTGGAACGCGAGCGTCTTGATCGCCAACGTGTAGAAATCATGAGATTGGAGCGTGAACGTCAACGACTTGAACGAGAAAAGTTGGAGCAAGAGAAACAGGAACTGCGACGGCAGCAGATGCGTCTAGAGGAAGCTCGACGTCCTGTGAAAAGACCTTCTTCAACATCTTCATCTAGTTATAGAAGGGACAGTGCTACATACACCGATGATCGTAAAAGAATTGCACCAAATCGACATTATAATGAAACTCCTCCACCGCCGCGATTTGAAGTTTCATCTAGGTATTTATTTTTATAATATACACAATATTGTCACTGCATTTTTCTGTGTTTGTGCTTACAATTACACTTTAATTGTACAGTTATTGTTATGCGATAATAAAATGAAAAGGCAACAGTTTCAATTTCGCCCGGGGAAAAACTCAACAAAAGTTTAATCAAAATAGAAGTTGATGTTCCTATTAATGTTGATATTTAAAAAGATGCAGATGGTTTAACGAAAAGTTTAACTTGATTTCACCATCTTCATGTAATTACTGATGTTAACAACTATTTCTAAATAGAAAAAGGAGTTAATGTGAACTGAAGATCACCTAAAACAAAAATATCAGTTTATCGGCGTATTTTTGTATCATCTTCAAAAACAATAAAATATGCTGATTTTTTCTGAAGATTTTTTTGGGACAATTAAAAATTTAATTTTAACAAACAGTTCATTCATAAATTTTGGTTTTCGTCAGCTTTAATAATTGCAATAATTAATTGTTTTTCGTCTTTTTTGTTTTGCAGAGAACCAGCAGCAGAAATACCAACTAAAAAAGAAATACCAAAAGATTATAAATCGCGTCTTGCGTATCCAAAACGTAACGAAGAATACGCGAAACGTAGCGGTGAATTCAAACGTGAATATCCACCAGCTGAAAGACATCCAAGTCATCTAGTTCATAGTATTAACAATACTACCAGTTCTTCAAAATACGATTCATCATCGTATGTAAATAGAGAGCGGGAACGCGATATTCGTGAACCTGGCAGACGAGAAGCCATTATTCCAAATGTATCTCCACCTCGAATTTCGAAAGAAGCAAGGTAAGATAATTTTGATTATTTCCAAGTGAAATATTTTGCTATGAAATGTTATTTAGATACGGGGACCGTAGTGGAGAAAGAAGTCCAGTCTCCTATCGTCCAGTTAGAGATGAACGTGAACGTAGACCCGTTGCAGATCATCATGCTAAAGGTGACATTCGATCATCCAGAGATCATCGTTATACTGAGACTGCTATGAAAGGTAAATTATCGAGCTTTGAATATTACAAACAATACCATATAAGGCTCACATTTGGAATAGACGCGCGTCAGTTCACTTACGCACAACTCGCATATGTGTTGTAAGCAATAGCTCCAAATAAAGGTTATTCCAATTGAATGTTACACAAGAAGATTTAGTACAGTTCTCATTTATTATTATAGAATTTTATTCTATTTATTCGGTCCCTTCTAAGAATCACCTCATTTGATTTAAAAATGAGAATATTATATTTATTTTATTGAAAGAGAAACGATTTTGATCCAGCATAAGGAGTTTAGTGCATCTTTTATGATTGTCTTGGTCTTAAGTTTAGTTCCACAGGCGCACGCAGCACAATTTCATATTATCCAGAGAGTTTTCTTTAAAGCGCGAGCGTAGCTAGCTAACTTACAACAAAGCTACAATCATTGCTACACATGAACACTTGTTCATAGATTAAATTTTGGTCCAACATGAGGAGTTGAGTGAACCCTCGTCGGATGTTTAGTCGTTGTGCGCTAAGTACAGTGTGGACGGTGCATTACGTAATCCAAGAAAGTATAGCACTAATGTAACGCCACTATTTCGTTACTTTCAGCACAATTCTAAATTTTCGTTAAAAAAAAAGAAGCATTTTAATGCCACCGTCAAAATATATTTCCACTAGTGACTCGCTGTTATCGCCATCTCTTTGAAATTATTCAAACTACTAGAAGAGGGCTATTCCAAATGTGTACCAAGTATATTGTGTTGAGAATTATATATCTTCTTACAAGACATTTCTAGAATGTCTTATTTTAATATTTCACTTTTTAATGTCAAAACAAGGGGCGGATGGGATAACTTCTCAAATTGAATCGGTAATGTACTTATTTAGAGATTACCGTTTAATGCAGTTATGTAAATAGAAAGGAATTATTAATAAAAAATTTAGTTACACCATTGATAAAACGATGTGTTTAGTCTCTCATGTCAAGATGTGCAATTGGGTTATATATTATAGATTAAATTCAGCTGTAATATATAGGAGAAATAAAGGTTCTTTTTCTTTTTGATTTTGAGAAAAAATATATGTTGCGTAAAAAGGAAATGTATTTAGAATAGTAATGATTAAATTGTTATAGAAAATTTAAAAGTTCGTCGGCCTACGTTTGACCGACCAACCGGGAATTTTCTCAGTATTCCGCCGGCCCCATCCGCCCCTGCAGTTCCACTACTTTCTCTGAATCATCTGAAAAAAAGTAAGAAACATTTGCTTTACAATGAAATGACATCAATTTTGTAACTGCTTCCTAACAACAATTTTTTGTATATTGAATTTTTTCAACTAAATCAGTCATATATATATTTTTTTTTGTCTAGAAGGTGCCCGATATCGCGAAGGCAATTCGTGGCATTCCAGTGGCGCATCCGCTGTTAAGCCTTTCAGTGGACTTGGTTCTGCCAGCTCTTCTCGAGAATCCTGGAGCAAATCTGACAATTGGAGACCTATGGAATCTGGCTCGGGTGAAAGGTTAAAATATTATAAATTAAAGTTTATCAGAACATGATTTTTTTAATTGTACTACAAAAATTACTATTTCTTTTCTATGGAACTGTCTTATTCACTGCCTTATTTTATTGCCAAGCTGTAGGACATAACAAAAACTTGAGAATTTATATTTCATATTTGGGAAATATTTAAAATAATCAAATATAAATCCTTTGTTTGAAAACGAAAAAACATTTATTTGATCTGCTACTATTTTTCATTGTTATACGTTGTGTAAAACTGATAATTCCTATAAAAATTAAGTTGAATGTGATTTGGAAGCTTTGTGCAAAAACGATGAATTTTTTTCTTTATAAACTATTCTTATTTGCAAAGTAATGTCCTTTTAGGCAACACTATGTCCAACGCTGCTGCAGCTTAATGATCCTTTCCGAATAATACTCCGCAAAATGAGCATTTGTTGCCACAATCAAATTCTCGTTTAAGTAAAATCACTTTCCTATCAGCCATTTCGGCTTGATCCTATGATAAACGCTCTTTTTTGTCAGAAGCAGTAGCTTTCAAACACTAGACTACAATCAATTTATCGAAAAAAACAATTTTTAGTACCACTGATAGAGCTTTATTTCACAACTGAATCGCTAGTATCGCCATCTTCCAAAAAGTGTTCACATTACTAGGTTCGTCTAATCTACAATCCTACCGCCATTTTTCCATACTGGAGACAGTCCGAGGAAGCTAAATCTGAATAGTAGACGAATTTTTTTTAATTTTGTGGGCCAGTCCTGGACATTTTTATTGCAATTCGATTTTCAAGTGGTCCAATAACGTTGCATAATATGCAGCTTGTTATATCTAACTATTCCAAATATTTGATAAGGATTATTCCTTACGAATTCCAAATTTAGAGTGTTCTTTGGTATCAAGCTTGTAGTGATATTTCCATGTAGTAACAAAATGATGCTTGAAATTCTGTGAATTCTGCTAAAACAGCTGCAACCTTCTACGATTTCGTCCATCACCAGATCTTAGATTTTATCAATGATGTGGAGTAATTGCTGTAACGGCGTCCAGATCGTTCAACGTCACTTTTGTTCATTAGCCACTGCAAAAATTTTGAAATCACCTACAAATCGTTCTAATCGAATGTTCAAATTCACTAAGTTGTGAGACGTCTTCTGAAACCATTTGTTTTTTATGAAGTTTCATTCTATCAACACGCGTTCATTTTCTGGAAATCACTCGGCTTGCACTATTCAAGGGAACGCTAAACGCAGAGCAATATAACAATATGGCTGAAACTTAATTGACTGATTAACTTCAAGGAATGCTACTGTCTTTGCTCGGACTTTTCAAATCATTCTTGTACTATGATTTTACACTGTTAAGAAAAATTTTGCAGTGGTAAGCGGCTCGTGCACTAATAACCATTAAACTCAATATTTTAGTCGACAAGGAAGCCCTCAAAATATTAAAAGATCCATAGCTGAATCAAATTTTGAATTTGTTTTAAAACAATATACTTTGATATCTGCTCACTGCAGTAACTCAGCAGTTTTCTTATGATTTTTATTTTATAAATATTAGACGTTATACTATTAATATTCTCACTGATAACAAATTAAAATCAATTGTTACTGTATAGAGCATATCGCAAACATTGATTTTATGAAATTATTATTAAAATAAGTACTTCAATTCTGTCTCGAATGTAGTTGCATTCTTTCTAACATTGCAGTTTGAAATAATACTAAAATAATTTTGTTTGCATGTGTAGGTGGGCAAATAGTTCGTCTCGCTTAATCATGTCCAGTTCATCCGGTGTCCCAAATACTATGTATTCTGGCGGTAATTCCAACATGCCTGGTATTAAGCCAGGACTGTCCTGTCAGATGTCACCGGGTAACAATAGCTATTCACTGGACAGGTTTGATACTTATTTGTAAATCTATTTAGTAGGCAAAGAAAATATTAACCTGAGCATGTGTGAATTGTGTAGTATTTTAGTTCATTCTATTATTTTTCTATCGCTATTAGTAAATTTTCTAAAATATTTCAAACACATCTTATCCGTTAGATTTTCTGTTAAAATCTTATAATAAATTACATTAATAGTAATGTTTTATCGAAAATGTTAATTACATTTTTCGGTTTTATTATGTATTGATTGTTTATTTCGGAGATTTTGTTTGTATATTAATGCACTATGGTACATTTTATTTTAAACACCTACTGGTTTCTTTTATCATTTACTGAATTTAATTGCATTATATTGATCAAATGTCTTTTACATTTACATATTCAATTTCGTTTTATTTTCTTATTTGGTGTTTTTGAATTGAAATATTTTAAGGTATTTAACATTTGCAATTAGATTAAATAAAATAAGAACAGAAAGTCTTCAATTTTATGTTTTACATTATTTAATTTTTTTTATATTTTTGAGGCTATGACCTATATTTTTATCTTAAGCCTGGTTCCCACCCCTTAAGATAGACCTAAGCTTAGTTTTTGTAATTGACATAGTATCTGATCCGTTTCCAGCTCTTAAAAGCATTGTTTTAAATGAACTGGTATTAATATGAAATATTTCGTTTCTCATCATATTTTTATTTATTAGCTAGCGGTTTCAACCTGCTTTGCAAGTCTGTATCTCTAAGCTTCGCAGCAAGATGGCAAGACCACCTGTACGGACAGTATCGTATATATAGTTGTAGTTGTCAAAATATTTCTTTTCGCGCGCCACCTATTATATGTTGAACGATGCGCGAAAGAAAAATTATCCGCACGAGTCGTGCACTATGTCAGGAACCTTCACGCAAGCACCAACACAATTGTTCGAAGTTTCAACTCAATCGAATGAACAATGCATGAACCGCGAACGAACAAATATGACTCGTAAGTTACTTATTGTACGCTAATAATATTCAGAAACCTTCACAAAATGCCAAAAATAGTTGTAGCAATTTTCAACTCAATCGGGTATATTGTATAGGAATTTTATCGAAATCTGTTTAGTGATTCAGGCGTGCAAAGGTAACAAAGAGAATTACTTTCGCATTTATATATTAGTATGGATTAATATACTATTTTATTATTTTTATGAAACTGTGTCCGCGGATTCCGAGATCTCGAGTTTACTTAAGCCAGTGAAAATGGCTTATCTTCTTTGTAACAATATCAATATCTTAATTTTTGTGTCATTAATGGCCAATCAAATGAATTGAATATATCGAAATCTAGTTTTTCTGTCAACTTCCTGTCACTTTAGCGAGGGCCGACCCTACCATAAGGCAAACAAGTTCAAGGAGGCGTCTCAGTAATAAGAAAAATGAGCATTTTTTTTTTACTTTTCGATATTTAGATTGTGAGCGTGTGGATAGTATAGTACGTGAATATTAGAAACAAGCAAGGGGAGTGCCATAATTTGATCTTGCTTCAACTTACCTCGAGCCGGCTCTGACTTTAACCCAGAGTCATGAAATTGGACATAAGAATATTAGTATCTTTTTGATATATTTTATCAATTTTTGAATTAACCTCAACATGTAGATATAATGTCGCGGACTTTTTTACTGACCTTTTCAAGCTCTACAACTTTTTTATAGGAAGCATTCATATAAATAAATCTAGTATCGTTAAGGTAGCGTTTGTAAGAAACGTATTCACTCGACAAATTACGTTAAAAAATTGATCCCCACAAAAAGTTCTTTCATCTTAATGGGAATATATACAGTCTATGTCCACTATGAAAGTTTATTCTAAATATTGGTGGAAGAATTTTTAAAACCGAAAATTACCTCCTGCATCCAAACTTCAAAATTTTACCTCTTTATAATATTGGTATAAGATTATTATTTTTATCATGAAAGGCTATAAATGCTCTAGGTATCAAATAGTCTAAAACAGTCTGAGGGAACGCTACAGTGTATTTCCATAAGCCAAACATTTCAAAGTCACGACTAAAACCAAAGTTTATTTTATTTTATTGTTTATGTTAAGAGGTGGGAATGAGGCTTTATATTGCAAAATCTGACTTGAAATGACAGTCGACGTTAGTGTCCATTTTTGAACCAAACAAATATTTATAGTTATTGTTTTTATCATTATTTTATGGAGAAGATATTTTACCATGTGCCATCATTTCAAGTCGTGATTTTATATGATAAATAGCATAAAATTGTACGCATTAAAGAATACTTTACATTGTAAAAACACTTAACTGTCTGTATTTGTATCACTGTAATATTTCATAAATCATTGGGATTTATAATAATTAAAAAAAATATATATTTTCTTTACATTTCAGAAAATCACATAAACCAAGTATTTTGAGTTCGAAGTTTAGTAATAGAGGAGATTTTAGTTTCAAAAGTAAATTTGAAGCCTAAATACCAATCAGTAAAATTGAAATGATTCATTAAGATATAATTTTTGTGTCGAAGTAAGTAACGGATTTGTTATTCACTGAATAAATCAACATAAATATTAAATAAGTTTTTAAATATTTAGTTCGTTCCTAATATGTTACAATACTAGTGAAGTGTTTTTAGTTCAAGATCATTTTTGGTAGGCCGCTTAAGGTAAGAATATCCAATTATATTTGAAAAAAACCTTTCATAGCTTAAAGCAAATATGCTGACTTTCTAATCAGGAGATCACAGGGTCGAATCCCTCCGACGAACAAAAAATCAGTAAGATTTTCACTGTAGCGTAAAGCCCGTGTGACCACTCAATTTTTATGTACGTTATTTTTTACATATTGAACAGCTTTTTCCTGTATAACACAGGTCAATGTTTTGTACATTTTCTTGGGGAGTTTAGGTATTTTCTATTCTAAGGGTTGATGTGATATAGAACATTCAATTCTCTGAATGTTTGACTACTGAAATCTGACATTTGAAGAAAATTCTACTTATGTTTCCTATGTTTTTATTTGATCTTCAAGTGCAAGACGACATATTTCTTCTGTATGAAGGAAATAGAACTCGTTCTATTTTTTCATGTACATTAAAATTGAAGAACTTTTTCTGTATGATACATTCAATGTTTAAAAATGTACATTAAAATTGAGTGTGTCATACATGCTTAAGGCAGCAGTCCCACTGGACGTGTCGTGTCGTGTAATGTTGTGTCGAGTTGGCCTTGAAAATTTCAAACACATGTATTGCAATGGTGGCGGTCTCACTTGACCATCGTGTGCTGTCGAGTGCTAGCGAGTTGTTTGATTTTCAGTTTGGTTTGAATTTCACTTGTCACTCGACACAACTCGACACGTCTACGCATGCGTATGAGAGATATACAGAATTGACGTGACAAAAAGAGTCATAAGATGTAGAAATTTTAATCCATTCATTCAAAATTTTTAAAATTATTGTGGTTATGAATTTGGAAAAAAATTCATAGTCTTCCATTCGGTGGAACTGATCATTTTTTTTTGCGGTTGTTTGGATTTAACTTTGACACTTGACACTCGTAAAAATGGCAAAAATTGAATGGACTACTAGCAAAATATATTTATTAATCAATCTCCATGAAGAAAATGTGGATTTAATGACCTGGATAATCAAATGTCAATGTTATTGACAAATATTATACATCGCAAAACATTTTTCAGTAAAGGATGGAATCTGAAAACTGTATCTAAGAAATGACAATCATTCTATTTCCAGATATTGTATTTAATTTGCTAAAGATGAGAATTTACTCATGAAAGGCTATGTTTCGATTGATACTAACCAGTCAAAGGAGAAAAATTCATTCTACACGACTCGATCAGTGAGACCGGACCATCGTTTTTCAAATGATACAAAATGACACGACACGACACGACACGCTCAGTGAGACCGCTGCCTAATACATCAAAAGTACCCGTGCCCTGACGCTTGGTACTTGCACTCACGGCTGAAGAAATATTAATCAATCTACTAAGTGCACTATAAATATGTGCGATACCCCTATTAGGAAAGAGGCATGATAGAATTTTTTAAATCCTGAACATCAGTAAAGTTACGTATTTTGTTGTAAATTCTAAAATTGATTAGAAAAGATATGTCAATTTCGTTAGACTGAAAAAATAATTCTAGGATTTCATGAAGATTTAAATATTTGAGTAAACGTCACATTAGTTTGCACAAATGTCGCTAGAGGCACCCATGTTTGTTTTCCAACCGGCTTGTCAACGTGTAAATATAATTTATTCTTTATTTTCAAAATGTTGAAACAAATAATATTCATAGTATATTTCATTACATTTTGTATAATCAGTAAATTATTATTTATTAATATTTATGATGTGAGTGGCTATGTCGTTGATGAACTGTTTCATATACCACAGGGATTAAATTACTGTAATTTGAACTTTACAAGTGTAATAACAAGTAAATTAAATTGTTTCACATGTAAATTAATGTATAATTTTTTGTACAGTGGGATCCTAAAATAACAACATTGCCTGGATTATATCTTATATCAACATTACTTATGGCCCCAATTGGTTTTTGTACGTCATATGGTCTTCGGTTAACTAATTTACTGGCAGCTTTTATCAACGTTATCCTTTTTGTCTCATTATTTCACCTAGAGCATGATGGAAAGGTAAGACATTGTCAAAAAGTATTATCTTGTTATTACACTTCTTTTCATTTTTAGAGAACACTAAGCTGGTCGGCTCTGATTTCGGGAATAAATTTAGGATTGTTACCACCACTATATTTCTTTAGTCATTTTTACTATACAGATACTGTGTCAGTTACTAGCGTTTTATTAATGATGTTTTTTGCTAAGAAAGAATGTCATATTAGTGCAGCAGTAGCAGGTGCATGCTCTGTTATTATACGGCAAACCAATATTATTTGGGTAGTGATGTTATTTGGAGAAATGTTATTAGATACGTTTGTAAACGTAGCATCGAAGAAAAGTCGAAGGTTGAAGTTAAACAACAGTCATACAGATTTTTGGGTAAGAAAAAATAACATTTACAATTTCTTTTATAATTGATTTATTTTTCCAGAATTTGTACGAGTGCTGCCAGAATTTCTTCAGTAGAGGTTATAATTTTAATAGAATAACATTTAACAATTATATCTCTCTATTTTCGTATAAGGTGGTAATGGTAGCATTCGTTATTTTTGTTTTCATAAATGGAAGTATCGTAGTTGGAGACAAAAGTGCCCACGAAGCTGCCATCCACATTCCCCAAATATTTTATTTTACTTTATTCTGCATTGTCTTCTCTCTCCCTCATTTTTGTATGGAAATATTCCCTTTTATTAGATATGTTTTAAAAAATAAGTTGCTAGTATTTGGAATAATTACAATGTTCATAATTATTGTGCATTATAATACTTTAGTACATCCTTATTTACTAGCTGATAACAGACATTACATATTTTACGTATGGAACAGAATTTATGGAAAATATCCAGCAGCAAAATATATTTTAACAGGGCTTTACATTTTTGGAATGTATGCAGCTTTTAAAAGAATTGATGCCCTTAAAAATTTCGGTTTCGTTTTGATAACCGTTCCTTGTATTTCATTAGTACTAATATTGCAAAAATTATTAGATGTGCGATATTTTTTGATACCGTACATCTTGTTACGATTAAAATTCAAAACTAAAAATCTAATAATCTTAATTTTCGAATTTTTGATGTATGTTACAATCAACTACGCTACTTTTCATGTATTTTTTACTAAAGAGATATTTTGGAATGATTTTACTGATGTGCAAAGAATAATATGGTAATATTTTAGTTTTAATATTTACTATATATTTTTTATAACAATTCTTTTACTGCCTGTTAAATAAAGTATATCGTTACTATAATTGAACAGAATAATTGATTACAAGAAAAAAAATTATCAAATGCCATCTCTGAGTATTCTGAATTAAATTTTGCGATAAGAATAAAGAACAAATATGTTTATTCAAATATTTAATTCTCTTTTACTATATGATGATAGTGATAAGGGAAATTTTTCTGGATTAATATATTTTATATCATGTATAAATTTTGGGTAGTTTTAGTTGAATCTTTCTATCTTCGTGTTTCTAATTAAAAGAAATATTAAATAGGATATTTTCGAGCAGCTTGAAGCAACTTATTAAAGTGCACATTTTCGTTGAATAAATAATGGTAATAAAATAGTTTAATTTAAATTTTGATATGCTTAATATCATGGGCTGCATTAGATGAGCTTTAGTTTTAAATAAGCGTCTTATTGACAAAAGCAAATTGAACTTCTCATAGTCTCATAATCTATTCCTTCTAATGTATTATTTCAAATATACTTTGTTTATTTGAATATTCTTGAAACAAATGTATTTTTCTCAATCAAAATGATTGACAGCAAACAATTTAGTTTTGCAATATTTAAAAAAAATTGTGACTACTAATAGATTTCAAATCGACATTTGTTTATTCATTCAAATTCGTTCGATCTACAAATCCGTAAGAAATTGTTTTAAACACATCAAATTTTGTTGATTCATTCAAATTTGTTCATAAGGTTAGCAAGTTTGTTACGCTATTGTTTATATTTTGCGGACTACTAGATCTATAAGATGAAAGATTTTCAATATTATTAAGGCTATTTTATCATACTGCATATGAGTAGAGTTGACAGACGTCCAGCTTAACATGTTTGACTTTTTTGCTTGGTTCATCTAAAAATTAACATGTCTGGCTTTCGTTAACCTATGATCAAACTAAATATGTGGCATTTTCCTACAAATATCGTTTGAAAACAAAAGCATTTGACGCAAAATGCAATCAAGGATCAAGCCGTCATTTTTCCATCCGCGTATTTTTAAATTTATATGTCAAATATTAATATGCTAAAGTTGATTTTTGATTGCCTTTAAATAATGCAATATTATTTTTTTCGTAATATCAATACCTCCAGAAATATTTAAGACTAACAATTACGCGCAGCCTCGTCCGCATATATTACATCTTGTGCTCAATGGAAAAAGAAATGACTGCAGAACCAAGGCAAACTGTGTTCCGAGCCTGCAGTAACTTTGTGCTATCGATATTTTTTGTTGTTTAATTTTAAGCTCAATCAATCCAAATGACTTTCTTTTAGAAATTTAATAATTGACTGCAGTATCCGGGCAAACCGCGACAGGGCCCGCAGTAACTTTGTACTATATTTATATAATGGTTAGCTGATTCAATTGACTTTTTTTCAAAAATATAACAAATGAATGCAGCACTCAGACAAACAGTGAGCTCGCTTGCCGGTGCCTGTGCTATCGATATTTTTTGTTATTTTATTTTAGGCTTAATCGATCTGACAGATTTTATTTTTAAATATTGTTCATGCATCAGAATCTAAAAATAAATGTAATATTAATTGCAATTGAAAACATGAGAAGCACGGAGATTCGTAAAAAATGAAACGCAATAAAAAAAAAATTGGTAAAAAATTAGACGCACAAAAACAAAGTATGAGCTCGATATCAGTAATTACCTACAGGCGACAAAATTACAATTTGAAAATTTTCTGGCGAATATCACTTGTAATAGTTCAGTTGTTTTTTGATTTTTAAATCATAGTTTACATATAATAAAAATATATAATTAGTTTTTGATTTTTAATAAATAATCCACGCATGAAAACCACATGAGAATATTTGGATTTGTAACAGAACTGCACTCGCGCAGATGATACGTGAATTTTGCTTACATTACAATGAGGCAGAAAGTATTTTTTCTTTCTCCACCTTATGCATGCGCATACTTTTTATCATTTCTACAGTTACGCTGACACTTCAGATCTATGGCTGGCGCAGACATGAAGCATACAAATATTTATATTTTGTCATTACAGACAGAGGTTTAAATTTGATCTATCTGTATAAATATTTATTCCTTTATAAGCTTTTATTCAACTTTATTTATACGTTAGTTTGTTAGTATCTTAGGACAAACCTGGAGAAATTATTGAAGGGTTTCGCGCTGTTCGATTTTAATTTAATTGTGCAGAATTACGTAGGTATTAAGACAATGCAATATAGTACCCTACATCTAATGTTATTCTAAATTCAATATGGTGGACTCTCCAAGATGGCAAATTACCTTTTATATCACCATTTCCTTGACCTGGGTATCAGATAAAAGAGTTTGATTAGTAAAATATCATAAACTATGTGACGTCATTCTATTCCCAAACTATGAGACATATTTCATTAAATAGTGCACTGGAAAGTCAAAAATAAAATAATACTTTAAAAGTCTAAAGACACGCCTTTATTCATAAATTAATAATGGCATAAGTTGGATGAAATTATTTTTGAATACCCAGTAGTTGGACTCACATTTTTTTGTGATTATTAAGTAGCAACTAATACACAAAAGCGTGTGGCACTATCTACGTTTAAAAATCGCTAATTTAATAACGAAGGAAGTGCACTTTTTAGAAATCTAACCAGAAAGTGTTTCGCACTTTTATACATCTAGTTACCATTTACAAAAAATATATAACCCCAAGTACTAGGCAGTTTATTGTTCTATTTGTGTAGTGCATTATCAATTTATAAATAAAAGCATGTCTTTAGCTCTCTCAACCATAATTTATTACCTTGATAAGTAGGATCAAGTGCATATATAGTGCGTGGCTTTTGAAACTTTTTAATATCTCTTCGTTATTTTAGAAGAAAAAACTTATATTGATAATAATAAAACTGAGTATATAGATTTCTAACAATTAAGATGAAAAAGTTGGTTACTGCATGAAAATAAATAAGATATATTATATGAATGTGTTTTTATATGGTATACATATGAATCTAATATGAGAAATGAGAAATATGAGCTGTCCGGGCTTTCGAAAAAAAAAAAAACCATTAAGGGGTAAAATTTGCATGAGCAGGAATTAGTTTGAATAGTGTAAATGGCGTTAGTTATGACGTTGAATCAAAATAATTTATTCAAGACAGTTTTATTTTACTATATTCAATAGAATTTATTAATTCTTATAGATAAAGTCAAATTAAAATTTATTGAGACCATTTTATCATGCCGCATGAGCAGGTATTTGATTGGATAATATAAGTGACGCTAGTTGCGACGCTTTGCTATAAACGTCGGTTCAGTGCGAGAACAGGACGGCGCATGGTGATACTACCTAGTAACATATCAAACATTTGCAACGAAAATAATACATTTACTGCACAAAATGTAATAAGTGTGAGAGAAAAACAACAATTATTTAATAAACTTTCTGCATACATTTCAAAATAGTTTGCATAATGTCTACTTACGGTCATACTGACCAATATGTATGGAATTTAGGTAAGAATATGAAAATTTTACTGAGTGAATGAATTATTTTTTTGATTTGATTTATTTTCCAATTTTTATTTCGAGTTTATTTAGTTTACTATTATATTTTATTTAACATGCACATATTCATTATCTTTTTTGTCGATTCTCATATTGCGGTGTCCGGGGATCGATATTTAGCAAAACAGATGATAAAATATATACTACAATGGCAATGACAGCACATTAGATTTTTCAAAGCATGTTTATTTTATCACGTAGTTGTCTCTCATATATTTTCACATACATTTTTAGTTTTGTCGTATAATTTGATAGGTAAATTATAATCAGCGCAAACTGAGCTTATTTTGGCCCACTGCATTTTTATTTTCGGTGACTTGATATTACATTTACTTATTCAAAAATATTTCTTCATGATACTTAGAAGACACTTTATATACATTTGTGGAATGTAGTTCACACAGTTTTATATATTTATGACTACAGATATGAAAAATTTGTGTTGGCGTTTATTTCCTGTGATAACTCTAATTGTGAGACTTAAAACAAATTTGATTTCAAAAACTTGAAATAGAGAATATTTTTATGCATACTCATTAAAATTTCCACTCATATCTATAAGTGCAGTGTTTTAAATAATTGAAAAAAGTAAATCGCGATAAAAAGCATAAATCTCACTGACGTAAACTATTTTTGTGCCCTGTTTTAGTGAAATGCAATGAATTCAGCAGATATAAGCAGAATTTACATGGTATTTGTGATGATAGAAACAGTTTTTGATTCGTGACATTAACTGTACACTAATACCTAACTTATATATTTTTTCTGCAATAAGGACACATGCTTACACTACAGAAAGGTACATAATTATTTTTTATTTTCAAAGTATCGTGAAGTATGAGTTTTTCATTTTATTTTTCTATTCCGAGTACATGATTTTTTTTTATTTCTAGTGTGCATAGTTGCCTACAGAAATACTTAATTGAATATTTACTATTTATTTATTACTATTGGTGGCTTAAATGTTTTATAATAATTTTCTTCCAGGCATATTAGCTCCTACATGGAATCATGAAATTTTCTCTGAAAATGACATACTTAATAATATTCATTTGCGCATTTCTTATTTTATATCAATACCATTTATCAAATGCGTGGATTATATCCCAAAATCAACCGGTGGAACTACAAAACTTGGAGCGCAATACAATGAAAGAGATCCAGCAAGTTCAAATGGATAACACACTTTTGAAACGCTCAACATCTACTCCTTCTGCTTTAGTTCTATCTACTACTGTGAAAGTATGTTGGAATATTTTTTTAAATATGTGGATTAATATGATTTTTTCAACAGATTAATACTAACATGAGATCTCTACAAGAAAATATTGCAGAAAAGATAGTTCCACCGTTGTATGTAATAACGCCGACATATCGACGTCCAGAACAAATTCCAGAGTTGACTAGAATGTCTCATACATTAATGTTGGTTCCAAATGTATACTGGCTTGTGATAGAAGATGCTAAAGAAAAAAATCTGCAAGTCACATATCTTTTGGAAAGGACAGGCTTAAATTACGAACATTTAGTTGGTAAACATCTTTTAAATCAGTCTTAAAAACTGCTCTAACTAATTTTTTCATAGCTCCAATGCCAGATGTATACAAAAATAGGAAAGGTGCTAAGCCCAGAGGTGTATCTAACAGAAATCGTGGCCTTGAGTGGTTGAGAGCAAATGCAACCACTGGTGTATTTTACTTCGCCGATGATGACAATACTTATGATTTACAAATATTTGAGGAGGTAATTCCTATTTTTAAGTTTCTATTAATTCTATCTTTGGAGAAGTTTCTTATTCAAATATTTCAAATATCTTTAACAGGGTATTTATGAATACGTATTACAAATTCATAGAGCGTGTGTGGAATGTAAATTAGATTAACAAACTCATGTCGGAACGCACCGTTTTCGTTTCAGCTCTTAAAAGAGTAATTATATGCCTATTAATTCTAGATGGCTGCGATCTTTAACTTCAGTCATTAATTTTGCTTATTTTAACTTTTAAGGGCCGTTTGAAACGGTGCATTTATTGCATTTTAAAAATCAAATTTCAATGAACAAAAATTTTTTTTTACATTGAAATACAGAATTTAATAATGCACTATGTCAAACGGTTGTTATAAGTTTAAATAAACTATCTAATCTATTTTGCACCCCCCGCATACTCTATAGATTGGTAACACGTATTCATTAATACTCCGTATCTGTGCTCTCCGGCATTACTCAACTAAATGAAAAAAAACATGAAAAAGCCATAAAAATTGAAGCTATTTATAGAAGTAATATAAATATAATTCTTAGTAGGTTTACGATAAATATTTAGGTACGTCATAAAATATTGCGGCAATAGTTAATATATCATAAAAATCAAAATTTATGTAGTTTGGTAGTGTTTTTCGTGACAGGCTGCAATAAACTTAATAAACAATTTTATTTATTTATAATAAGTTATATATGAATATATAAAATATATATATAATATATTCTATTTCATAGAATAATCCATACAAAAACATTTAACTCCTAAAAACAAACAATTTGCTTATCTTGAAGGAATATGTTTTATTCTAATTGGATCACTTACTCTTATCTACCAACAGTAGCAATCATTAAATAAAAATCTGTAGACCAACTGATTACAGACATTTTTTACAGATGAGGTACACAAAAAGAGTATCGATGTGGCCCGTAGGACTGATCACAAAATTAGGGGTGAGTACTCCAGTAGTCCGTGATGGAAAATTCACTGGATTTTACGATGGCTGGGTAGCTGGAAGAAAATTTCCCGTAGATATGGCGGGATTTGCTGTTTCCGTCAAATTTTTATTACAACGTCCAAATGCTAGCATGCCCTATAAGCCTGGATTTGAAGAAGATGGATTCCTTAAAAGTCTCAATCCCTTTGAACCTCTAGACATTGAATTACTTGCTTCAAATTGTACAAAAGTAAGTAACGTATTGAGATCTAAAAACTATCTTGATTTAGAGTTTCTAAATTTATTCCACACAATATAAACTACTTTTTTCATAGTAATATATTTCATTTTACTCAATCCTAATTTGAAACAGGAATAATTTTGAATAAGAAAAATCACTATTTAAGTTTTGAGAAACTAGGACACAATAACCACGATTACTATATTTACTCAAAATGATTGCGATATTAATTTTCTTCTAGAGCTATAAGTTTTTTTATCATTCGCATCAGAAGCTGTTTCATGACGAGAAAATCTTCTGTGCATGTTTTTTTATTATTACAGTTAATAGAAAATGTCCTCAAAATTTGATTGATTATTTATTACAAGTAATTAAGATCTCTGGCCACTCATTTCACTTTTCTTGAGTCTTGTAAATTATAGCACAAGGAGGAGAAAGATTTCCAAAAATCGTATTGCATTGACGCACGAAAGTGCTTCTAACATAGAACTACGTGATTTTCGGCATATAGTGGGTTAAATGATGCAGCAAAAATCTTCCACACTTTGAAAGCTCATATTTCCTGAAATTAAAATAGTAGAATAATGACACAGGCCAATTTATTGTAAACCAGTTTCAACTTTTCATCTTCCAAATTTTAGATACAATAGACCAAATATCTTCTAAAAGAAAAATCGTAGAAAAATTAACTGAACGCTGATAGGAAGCTTGTAGTACAATTTATGATAAAATCAGTTTCAACCGTCGATCTTCCAACCCGTTAATATGATAGAATAAAAGCAAAACAAAGAATTAAAAAATTATAATAAACGCGTAGTTCTACGTCTTCAGTTGCGGCACAGACACAACTGTGCCCCTTTTTTTTCACATATTACGTTGTTCTTTCGCAATGTAACGGAGAAATTTTTAGTTTTATATTGCCTATATCCAAAAACTTTTGCAGTGTCCCCCTAAAATGTTTCCTTCTGTTCCAAAGTTTGTAAAAATACTAATAAACTAACTAAGTGATGGTTTTAAATTTTCACAGGTTTTAGCTTGGCACACGCAAACTAAAAAGAACGAGCCTTCAAAGCCTCTTGATATGAAAAAGTACAACAACACTAATTTGGTGATACTCAAACAAATCATAGTGTAATTGTTTCTTAAGGCATATAAATATGATATTTACTAATTTTTTGATAACGGCTTCACTACCCGCTATATTGCATGCCCGCACTTAATAAAAATTCCAGTTTTTATTTATATTCTTTTTTAAAGACTAATTTATTATAGAAGCGGTATTGGCCCTCTCCTGATGGAGTTTTTAATGAATTATTAGCTAAAAACGCATAATACCGCACCACAAATACAACGTTTATATTTGACATGTGTATTATGTTCTTTTATTTTTCGTTTAATAGTATAATAATTCATTCGAAATTTTATTGGAAGATGAGCATTATTACCTTTCATGCTCCTGTATACAGTCTCTTACATTATACTCTTCAATAAGATATTAACAATACCTATTTCAGTATTTACTAATAAGTTAAATATTTAATAATACGTATTACAGTATTGAGTTATATAAGTTACCATTATGTACTATTTTTTACGTATTGTGATTATATATCAGGCCAGTATTTAATGATGTAAAATACTTACTAGATAGCTACAACTAGAAATAATGAAAATAATATTTAATGCATTAGTTACTTATGAATCTTGTGTGATAACAGCATTATTTCTTATCATTTAAATGCATTCAATCATTATCCGTTATATTTCTCCTTAAAGAAGGATGATTTTATTGTAAAATCTTGTAAATATCCTATATTATAATTATATATTTTATAATAAGCTTGTACGTCATTTAATTTGATGTTTATTAATCATCAGATAATAGCTTGTGGTCGAATAATTTTATTCTAATTTTGCTGCTTTTTTTCAGAGTACTGCTGTAATACTCAAGACAATTATGGAACAGAAAAATCTTATTATGCATAATAGGATACCTAACAAAAGAGGTAAGCAGCACTTAGCTTAAAACAAAAATTATGTGCTCGTTTGTACCTATATTCTTGGAGTTTTATTTTTTGATTGCATTTTATAAAACTCTTGTATAATTTACTTTGGAACGGAATGAAGAATAGGCATAGAACAATGCAGAGAATGGTATTAAAACTACATTTATACTACTGAGTTCGAATCTCAGTCAGGTCTTTACTTTTCCAAGTTGGAAATCAAATTAACTTGGCAACAATGAATCTATCTGGCACCGGCTAATTGTTGTAACATGGTACTGCACGATTGACTGGCAACACACATGGCAGCAATGTAAAAACGCAGCGAGTAAAATGAAAAATAGCTGTGTGTCAAAAAGTCAACCTAGGGACATAAACAATGCGTTCAAACTTTGTGCAGATGAAAAAGGGGTTTTTAATTTATTAAAAACTTGCGTTGCGAGTTGCCCACCAATTAACTTATATTTAAATTTAATCATCAAATATTATTTAGGAGACTTTATTACTTATTTATAACTGAAAAAAAAATTACAGGTCTCTAAAATAAATAAAACACAATTAATTTTGTGGGAAAGGTTTTATTTGGTAATTTTGAAATAAGTTACAGTACAAGGAGCATTTTCAAGCCTAACTACTTCTGAAAATAATTTAAATAGTTTTTAGAAATAAATACGACTGTAAATTTTGTACGAGAGAGTTTATTTTGGAAATTAGTAAAGGATACAAAGGTTAGAAGATTAATATTGTTGAATACTCGATGCAGCTGTGTTGTTGGAAGTCTTGTTCGCGATGCTGTTGCATTGTTGTAAGTCTTGTTCGCCCCCAGGAAATGCCTAAGGGGAAAGAGACAAACTTTTCTCTGGGAATTTTTCCATTGGGTCTAGGAAAATCTCAGCAAAATCTAGACCAGAGAAGCGGCTTCTTCGCGTGCTGCAACTGAAACAAAAATACAATAGAATAATTATATTATAAGTCGGAAAATTTAACAAGAAATAAAACTCACTTGGACTTTGCAAGCGGCGGGCCAAAATTAATCAGTTGACTCCTCTGAAGATTTTGGCGACTATTCCAGCTATCCTTAAAGAAGTTATTGGATGCTGTCTTGATGATATCTCGGCAAGAATAGGAAGTTGAGTTCTTGGGCGACTGCGGGGCTCTGGAGGCCTATAAACATTAAAAAATACCAGTAAATTAATAAATAGCCTAATTTGTTATTTTTTTAAATAAATCTCACGTGTTGAAGTGGTGACAATGATTTTGAGCTGAAAAGGAAGATTTTGATTAGTTCGATATCAGCTTACAAAATCGTTGTATTATTCAAACCCTTATACTACCAAGTTTGAAAAGTCAAAGGCAGTAACTATTATTGTAATAAATGACATTACATTGGTTCCAAATTAACGTTTATTTCACTATTCCATTATTTTTATTCCAGAAGATACTAGCTTTCAAAGTTGTTGCAAACATTTAACCCCCTATAATACCAGGGTTTGTTAATCAAGTACTGCAACTAATTTTAAAATAAATGGTCCTATCTGAGCTTTCTTATAACGTTTAGTATATTGTTTCACTATTATTATTTTAGGAGATACAAGCTTTCAAAGTCATTGTATCATTCAACCATAGTACTACCAGGTTTGAATAATAAGGGGCTTTTATAAAAGTACTAAATGAACTTCCTATTAAGGTTTAGTATATTATTCTACGATTATTATTTCAAGAGATACAAACTTTTAAAATAGAAGCAAACAATTAACCTCTTATAAGCCCCCAGTCATTACATTATTCAACCCGTTAAATTACTAGGGTTGAATGATAAAGGTTCGTCTCTTTCCCCTATGCAATTGCCTGGAGACGAAACAAGGCTTAAAATGCCACTTGTTCCTGTTACTACTTCGAGACTCCCAAATTGCTTCCCCAAACTTGAAATATCCTTTGTTCTTGTAACTACTTCACAATTCCCAAATAAATACCTTCCCAAAAAATTTACCTGTATTTTATTTAATTCAAAAACTTTTATTATTTATTTCACAGAAATAAATTTTCAATAAAATGAATCATCTCCAACACAGGAACGGCGCTAGGAGTGGGCCCGGGTGGGCACTTGTCCACTCGGAAATAGGTTGTGCCCACCCGGATGCCCACTCGCATATTGCATTTTTAATGCAGGCCAGTAGGCCATGTCCACATTCGCTTACATTTAGATGCCCACCCAACAACCTATACGGCTAATTCGTGCCCACCCATCAATTTAATCTTGGCGCCGTCCTTGTTCCAACAGCATAATAATTGACAAAAGGTAAGCTGACTAAAATATATTGTTTTTAAGATTCTAATCTATTTTTCTATGTCTATAGATCATTTGCTAAAGAGGGAAGACACCGCAGATAGTCCAAGATCCCAGACCCGCCAGACCTTACTTATTTTCTGAGAAACAAAATTTGTGGATTAGAGTAGTGTTGGTCGGTACTTTGATCATACGCATATTTGCTAGTTTGTGCCGACGGATTATATTAGGCACATGTATAGTAACAACTCTTGTGAAAATGGTTTTGGCACAGCAATTAGTTATACTGGAACATAATGTTTTTACGAATCGGCCGCTAGCTTCACTCTCATACAAAAACAATTATTAAGTCATTTTCATCCCCTAAAATCTTGAATTTTCTCCTTGGGATTATATTAGGCACACGTATAGTAACAACACCTGTGAAAATGGTTTTGGCACAGCAATTATTTATACTGGAAAATAATGTTTTCACGAATCGGCCGCTAGCTTCACTCTCATACAAAAACAATCAATAAATCATTAATAAGAATAGGAAAAAAATCATTGCTTCAATACCATGAGCTCCAGACACTACACTACTAGTATCCACATTTTTGCATTTTTTGAAGCACCGGTTTAGCAAATAATGACTATTTTATCTTCCAAGAACACACAAATTAAATATCTCTTGGTATTGATCAATAAATCATTAATAAGAATAGGAAAAAAATCATAGCTTTGATACCATGAGCTCCAGACACTACACTACCAGTATCCACATTTTTGAATTTTTTGAACCACTGGTTTAGCGAATAATGATTATTTTATCTTCCAAGAACACACAAATTAAATATATCTTGGATCTATTGATCAATAAATCATTAATAAGAATAGGAAAAAAAACATAGCTTTGATACCATGAGCTCCAGACACTACACTACCAGTATCCACATTTTTGAATTTTTTGAACCACTGGTTTAGTAAATAATGATTATTTTATCATTCAAGAACATACAAATTCAGTATCTCTTGGATCTATTGATCAGTAAATCATTAATTAGATTAGGAAAAAAAAACATAGATTTGATACCATGAGCTACAGACACTACACTACCAGTATCCACATTTTTGAATTTTTTGAACCACTGGTTTAGCGAATAATGATTATTTTATCTTCCAAGAACACACAAATTAAATATCTCTTGGATCTATTGATCAATAAATCATTAATAAGAATAGGAAAAAAAAACATAGCTTTGATACCATGAGCTCCAGACACTACACTACTAGTATCCACATTTTTGCATTTTTTGAACCACTGGTTTAGCAAATAATGACTATTTTATCTTCCAAGAACACACAAATTAAATATCTCTTGGTATTGATCAATAAATCATCAATAAGAATAGGAAAAAAATCATAGCTTTGATACCATGAGCTCCAGACACTACACTACCAGTATCCACATTTTTGAATTTTTTGAACCACTGGTTTAGCGAATAATGATTATTTTATCTTCCAAGAACACACAAATTAAATATCTCTTGGATCTATTGATCAATAAATCATTAATAAGAATAGGAAAAAAAACATAGCTTTGATACCATGAGCTCCAGACACTACACTACCAGTATCCACATTTTTGAATTTTTTGAACCACTGGTTTAGTAAATAATGATTATTTTATCTTCCAAGAGCACACAAATTAAATATCTCTTGGATCTATTGATCAATAAATTATTAATTAGAATAGGAAAAAAATCATGGCTTTTATACCATGAGCTCCAGACACTACACTACCAGTATCCACATTTTTGAATTTTTCGAACCACTGGTTTAGTAAATAATGATTATTTTATCATTCAAGAACATACAAATTCAGTATCTCTTGGATCTATTGATCAGTAAATCATTAATTAAATTAGGAAAAAAATCATTGCTTCAATACCATGAGCTCCAGGCACTACACTACCAGTATCCACATTTTTGAATATTTTGAACCACTGGTTTAGCAAATAATGATTATTTTATCTTTCAAGAACACACAAACAAAATATCTCTCGGATCTATTGATCAATAAATCATTAATAAGAATAGGCAAAAAAATCATTGCTTCAATACCATGAGCTCCAGACACTACACTACCAGTATCCACATTTTTAAATTTTTTGAACCACTGGTTTAGTAAATAATAATTATTTTATCTTTCAAGAACACACAAATTCAGTATCTCTTGGATCTATTGATCAATAAATCATTGATAAGAATAGGAAAAAAATCATTGCTTTAATATCATGAGCTCCAGAAACTAAACTACCAGTATCCACATTTTTAAATTTGTCAAACCACTGGTTTAGGAGATAATGATTATTTCATCTTCTACTACTCATTTTTTAATAATTATTTGTTTGTTACAGTTGCTATACAAGTTTTCCTGGTCAGCTACTAGCGTGATGAGTTCTTGGACGGGAAAGTGAAATATGTGAGAAAGATTTCGCTCGCCACCCTTTTTATCAACCCTTATATATGAATATTAATGATAAAAAATTATTTACCATACTATGTTATACAAAGTACTAAAATGTAACATTATTTTATTACAATAATGAATAATCTTGTAATTCTATGTATTATTGTATCAATTTATGCATGAATATAAGCTATTATATGTTAAAAACATATGATTTTTATTTGAAATACTACCCTTAATTTTATTCAAAACAGTTCTAAATTTCTCCGCCAGCTGGCAGCATCTGTCGATAGTACAATCAGCGCCATCTATTTTTTACTTTACAAACTGAGAAGAATGTGTTCATTTGGAAAAAATATGACTAAATTTAAATATTATTTGATCAAACGTATATAGTTCAAAAAAGTGCCGCAAAGGGGCAGCACCTGTTAATAACACCAATTAGCAATCATCTCTTCAATCAAGGAAAATGATGACTACTTGACGAAATTTGTGCCTTCTAAAACTCCAAATTTTGTAACAGGAACATAGGAGTCGCAGGAGAAAGCCAAGAAATTAATTAGCGATTTCCTCGAAAACTACAGACATTAGGAGAAAATGTTTCGAATAAAAGTTACATAACTTTCAACGTTCTACAAGATTCATTTGAAACATTTTTTTCTAGGGCGTATAGTTCACAAGAAACGATATGCTACTACCCTTAATTTAAGGGTTGGAAGAAAAATCCATCCACCTTTTTGATAGCTCATTCAAATCTGCGTATGGCGATGTAATTAATTTTACCGTAAGGGCTGTAGTTCAGGAATAAATCAAGGAAAACACTTTTCGTTAATTGGCGATAAATTTTTTCGTCGCCAAAAAATCCAAAATTTGTATTAAGGTAGCAGAATTTGTAAGAGCGATTTCAAAGGTTTTCGGAAAGTGTTTTTCTTGATTTATCCCGACACTATGGCTCTTAGGGAAAATTTGATCACATCACCATACGCAACTTAGGAAGGGCTATCAAAAAAGTAGATGGAATTTCTTTCCAACCCTTGAACTAAGGGTAGTAGCATATCGTTTCTCGTGAACTATAAGCCTTAGAAGAAAATGTTCCAAATATATCTTGTAGAGCATTGAAAGCTATGTAACTTTTATTTGAAACATTTCTCCCTCATGTCTCTAGTTTTCGGGAAAATCGCTAATTAATTTCTTGGTTTTCTCTTGCGACTCCTATGTTCCTGTTACAAAATTTGGATTTTTAGAAGTCACAAATTTCATCAAGTAGTCATCATTTTTCTCGATGAAAGAGATGATTGCTAATTGGTGTTATTGACAGGTGCTGCCCCGTTGCGGCACTTTTTTGAACTATGTACGTGTGATCAAATAATTGTCACGCATATTTTTCTATGGCTTTACGTAAGATCAATAATCATATCATTTCTAACATATTTCAGGGAGTTACACAATACGTAAGTTATTTAAACAGCCCGACCATCACTTGTTATCACAGTTTATGTTATTATCCACGCGAGATAAGTTCTATAGTGTTTTGATATATTTCAGCAGAGTCAAGGGTGAGTTGAATCAGGAGGTTGAGGTGTGAGTTTAATTGCTAGGTGTGTGAGTATGCAGTGTGTTGATTGAGAGAGCGTTTGAGAGTAAGCATTGATGATATAGTTATGTGCCTTTATTTGTGTCTACGTCAAGCCTATGTGATTGTGATTATCCCTGTGATATCCCTTGTGCTGTTGTTGTGAGGTCGTGGCTCTGAGTGGAGAGCGTAAGCCAAGAGAGCGACATATATGTGTGCACAATTGCTAGCCTTGTGCAAGTGTTCGCTGGGTCACTATACGGTAGGGGCAGAGGGTTTTACCTTGGCTTTTCGAACGCCTCATAAGTCCTTTGTAAAGCCGGTGTGAGGTGACAGCAGCTAGGGTACTCAGGGCAGACGTGACTGAGTTACTCTCGACTCCCAGACGGACGAGCCAGTGGGGCTGACGTCGTCTTGAGGACTCGGGGTTGAGCACAAGCTAGACGTAGTGTTGTTGCTCCCGGCAGAGGTTGAGCGGGTCGACAGTTTGGCGCTCCCAGTGTGGTTTGAGCAGGTCGACTGGTCGGCCGTGTTCCCTGATAATACTGTTTATGTGTTTTCGCACTTTGTGCGTTTCCTCTCTATGTGTATACCAGAGAGTGTGATTTGATGTTGATGGTGTTGAGTATATAAGCTGCGTTGTGTTGTTGGTGGTTATGATTGTATAACGTGTGTGTGGATGTGATTCCTCACTAAGCCAGTCGTTTGCTTATGTTGTATTTTATTTCCAGAACTCATGAGATCTACACTCTGAGACCGGCGGCCGCTGAACATCAATTATTCATGCATATTGTTTTATTGTAATATTTCATTGGGCTGTAATACATGTGTTATATTGAATTATGTTTTGATTAATTTATCCTTTTATAATATAATATTTAATTTTAATCATAGTTTTTCCAGTTTATCAAGTGAAAAATAGATGGCGCTGATTGTACTATCGACAGATGCTGCCAGCTGGCGGAAAAATTCAGAACTACTTTAAGGGTAGTATTTTAAATAAGTCATATATTTTTAACATATAATAGCTTATATTCATGCATAAATTGATACAATAATACATAGAATTATAAAATTATTAATTATTACAATAAAATAATGTTACATTTCAGAACTTTGTATAACATAATATGGTAAATAACTTTTTATCATTAATATTCATATATAAGGGTTGATAAAGAGGGTGGCGAGCGAAATCTTCCTCACATATAAAACTTTCCCGTCCAAGAACTCATCACGCTAGGAGCTGGCCAGGGAAACTTGCATAGCAGCAACTGCAACAAACAAAACATTATTAAAAAATGAATAGTGGAAGATAAAATAATCATTATATCCTAAACCAGTAATTCAAAAAATTTAAAAATGTGGATACTGTAGTGTAGTGTCTGGAGCTGATGGTATTGAAGCAATGATTTTTTTCCTATTTTTATTTATGATTTATTGATCAATAGATCTGAAAGATATTAAATTTTGTATGTTCTTGCAAGATAAAATAATGAATATCTTCTAAACCAGTGGTTCAAAAAATTTAAAAATGTGGATACTGGTAGTGTAGTGTCTGGAACTCATGATATTGGAGCAATGATTTATTTCCTGTTTTTACTTATGATTTATTGATCAATAGATCTGAAAGATATTAAATTTGTATGTTCTTGGGAGATAAAATAATGAATATCTTTTAAACCGGTGATTCAAAAAATTTAAAAATCTGGATACTGGTAGTGTAGTGCCTGGAGCTCATGATATTGAAGCAATAATTTTTTTCCTATTCTTATTTATGATTAATTGATCAATAGATCTGAAAGATATTAAATTTGTATGTTCTTGGGAGATAAAATAATGAATATCTTCTAAACCAGTGGTTCAAAAAACTTAAAAATGTGGATACTGGTAGTGTAGTGTCTGGAGCTCATGATATTGAAGCAATGATTTTTTTCCTATTCTTATTTATGATTTATTGATCAATAGATCTGAAAGATATTGAATTTGTATGTTCTTGAAAGATAAAATAATGAATATCTTCTAAACCAGAGGTTCAAAAAATTTAAAAATGTGGATACTGGTAGTGTGGTGTCTGAAGCTCATGATATTGAAGCAATGATTTTTTTTCCATTTTTATTAATGATTTATCGATCAATAGATCTGGAAGATATTAAATTTGTATGTTCTTGGGAGATAAAATAATAAATATCTTCTAAACCAGTGGTTCAAAAAATTTTCAAATGTGGATACTGGTAGTGTAGTGTCTGGAGCTCATGGTATTGAAGCAATGATTTTTTTCCTATTTTTATTTATGATTTATTAATCAATAGATCTGAAAGATATTAAATTTGTATGTTCTTGGGAGATAAAATAATGAATATCTTCTAAACCAGTGGTTCAAAAAATTTAAAAATGTGGATACTGGTAGTGTAGTGTTTGGAGCTCATGGTATTGGAGCAATGATTTTTTTCCTATTTTTATTAATGATTTATTGATCAATTGATCTGAAAGATATTGAATTTGTATGTTCAGCGGTTAAAAAACTTTAAAACTGTGGCTACAGATAGTGTAGGATCAGAGACTCAATATATAAAAGCTATGATTTTCTAGCTACCCATGTTAATGATTCATAGATCAATAGATCCAAGAAATAATTAATTTTCTTATTCTTAAAAGATAAAATGTGCATTATTTCTCAAACCAGTGGTTCAAAAAATTTAAAACTGTGGCTAATGGTAGTTTATGGTTTAGATTCTTTTGATTGATTTTACCTCATTTTTCGGGATATATTAATTACATCCCTATCAGATCGATAATAAATAATTTCGAATTGAATTCAATATGTATGTATGTATTTTTTGGAATCGTTTATTTAATATTTCATTTCAATTGTTAAAATAATATTTATTTTTGAATATTCTAATATTGTACAAAATACTGTTTTATTCATTATTCTATAATATATTTCAATGCCAAACTTAATATCATAAGATTTTATTAATTGATCAGTGCTGTAACTTGTTAGATTTGTTAGTACGCCACGCAATGCTTTTTTTATGCTGTGTATTCTTTCTAACGCATTGCACACTATGGGCGAATGAACGTAGGTCTGAGATTCATTTTAAATCGTTATGCCGGTTGGAATGTGTTTCTTCGTTAATTACCAACCCGGTCGTTGTGTTGAGTAGTTCACGGGCGATTGCTTTTGTGTTTCAATTAAGGCTTAAGGTTGTAGCTGAGGGTTGTTCGTGACCCATTCGTGGGTTAGGATGGTTAGCATCCTTCGTCCGTTTAGATTTTGTTTGTAGTTTAAATTTAAATTCACGTTCGGTGATTTTGTACGGCGTTAAAAGCGCAGCTCCGCGGAGCCAACGTATTTAATTAAATCCGTGATTAATTTTGCAATAATAATAAAACGCGCTTCAGTTTTGGGTAGGCACTTTGTCAAAATCGCGATGGACTAAGTCGGTGCGCAAACTAGGAGAGTAGCCGAAGATGCCTGGCTACTTTCCCTCGCCGGGTTTTTTGCCGGGAATCCTATACTCGGTCGCTGCCATCCGTAGGCCTTCACTCTAGAGGTAGTACCCCTGGTGACTCCTGGCCGAAGGGTGGGTGTGAAAGTGCCTGAAGCATGCAATCATGTGATAGATCTATAGCCAGGGGGAAACTGAGGAGTAGCCGCTACGTGGCTGGTATAGGACGCGTTTTAGGCGTTAAACACCGAGGTTCGGCAGGCACCCACGTAAACTCTGAACAAACACGCGGCGGTGTTAGTTCTTTTTTTTTTAATTAGCTCGTGAACTGCAAATTGCGAATTGGGGGTTTGAATGGTGTGTGATGAATGTTGAATGAATGCTTAATCAAAATTCCCTTTCAGTACATCATCATCATCATCAACAGGACGTAAGTTGACTAAAAAAAATTGTTTGTTTCAGGTTCCTAATCTATTTTTTACTATCAATTTTCAGATCGGAGGAGACGTAAGTTGACAAATAAAATATTTTTTACAGGTCACTAATCTCTTTTTTTTTTATTGTTTTACAGATCGCTGGAAAGGTAATATTTTTGTTTAATAGTTTGGAATTCTGACAGTCTTATTAATTTTTGTGTGTTTTTTATGATTACAGGACTTCAAGCTTCAAGTAGCAGTCTTCCGTCGTTGGAAGTGGCCCAGCAGCTTCATCTTTAAGCCCAGCAGCTTGCAATAGTCCACCGAGGGAGCACCCCGCCAAACTAATCAAAACATTCCCTTTCAGCTCAGCATCATCATCTTCACTTCAAAGCTTCAAGCAACAGTCTGCCGTCCTTGGAAGTGGCCCAGCTGTTTTCATCTTTAAGCCCAGCTGCTAACAATCAACCACCGTGGGAGCGCCCCGCCGAACTAATCAAAACCTTCCCTTTCAGCTCAAAATTGTTGCTACTACATCATCACGTAAGATTTATTCAAAATAATTTTGAAAAACTTTACTAATCGCCAATTTATTTATTTATTTGTAATTTTTATGTTTATAGCGCATCCAGCAACAGAGCCAGAGCCCAACAGCGAAATTAGAGCCCAGCAGCCATCCAACAGCGAAAGCAGAGCCTAGCAGTCGTCCAAGAAGTCCTCCAGTAACTGCAGAAGATCAACACATCAGTAGCAACTGTTCCAGACCCCAATTCAACTCAACTTTAAAGAAGTCAACTGACTAATTTTGGCCCGCCGCTTGCAAAGCTCAAGTAAGTTGATTTCTTTTCAAATTTTCCGACTTGTAATAATTATTTTGTTGTTACAGTTGCAGCGCGCGAAGATGCCACTTCTCTGGTCTAGGTTTTGCTGGGGTTTCCCTAGACCCAAAAGGAGAATTCTCGGAGAAGAGTTCGTCTCTTCCCCCTTAGTCATTGCCTGGGGGCGAACAAGGCTTCATCAATTAATCTTCGAACCTTTGTACCCTTTCCTAATTCCCAAAATAAACTCATTTCCACAAAATTTACAGTCGTTTTATTTCTAAAACCAATTTAAATTATTTTCAGAGGTAGTTAGGCTTAAAATTGCTCCTTGTTCTGTAACTTATTTCAGAATTATGAAATAAAACTTTTGCCGCAAAATTATTTGTATTTTATTTATTTTAGAAACCTGTATTTCTTTTTTCAGTGATGAATAAATAATAAAATCTTATAAATAGTATTTAATAATTAAATTTGTAAGTTCAAAGAGTATAATAAATTAAAAATCCCATTTTATTTGCCCAAAGGGTGCTAGTCATCATAAATATCATTTATTGTATGAATAATAAAATAAATCCTTCAATAAAACATGAATTTTGTTTCATTTATTTTTAAAGAATTAATAAAGCAAAACAAGCTAGTCTTGTAGACAATTAAAAAAGTATATTTAGTTTCCATTTATGCCAAACGAGCTTCGTGGTGCCATCTGCACAGCAAAATATTAACTAATATCTGGACTTTACCAAATGTTAATTTAAAAAGTTTGCATACTGTTATCAAAAAATATTACAAATAAACTCATATTATTTTTCAAAATAATGTTGAGTATTTCCTATACATTTTTGCGATTAGGGTTCTAGTTTTATAGTTAATCGTTAATTCATAAAATAATCAATTACTTTGAAAATATAAGCCTCACTGGCAAAAAGGTTATTATATAATATTTAATTCAAAAAATAAATGTGACTTTATTTAAAACATTTTTTGATTTGGGCCATAGTTGGGCCGAAAAAAAAGGTAACGCAAATACCTATTTATTTGGAAGCAATTGCAATATTATAAAATTTAATAATGTCTATTTGGTAGACAATTAAAAACTAAAATTAAAAGTTATCCACAAGATTTTGCATACGAGCAGCCGTTTAGCCAAAATTAATTATATCAACTTTTCATGTATTCCAAACGACGTACGTGGTGCCACCTGTGTAGCGAAATATAAACCAACAGTTTGCATACTTGTTCTTGAAGGATAAAATACTCATGATTTATTAAACCAGTGGCTTCTAAAATATGAAACTGCGACTACTAATAGTGTAAGGTCAGGGGCTCAATATACAAAAGCTATTATCTTCTAGATATCTCTATTAATGATTTATAGATCAATAGATTCAAGAAATAATTAATTTTCTTGTACTTCAAAGATAAAATATTAGTTATTTATTAAAGCAGTGGCTCAAAAAATTTCAAAATGTTGTTATTGTTAGTGTAGTGTCAGAGAATTAAGGTGCGAAAGTTATGATTTTCTAGCTGTCTCTATTAATGATTTATTGATCAATATATCTAAAAGATACTGGATTTTTGTTCTTGGAAGATAAAATATTCATTATCTCTTGAACCAGTGGTTCAAAATTTTTTTAACGTAGTGTTAGAGGCTCAAAGTACGAAAGCTATGATTTTTCAGCTATTCCCATTAATGATTTATTGATCGATAGATCTTGAAAACATTAGAATTTGATTTCCAGAGAATTAGTGATTCTAAAATTCTGAAAATGTGGTTGCTGTTAGAATAGAATTGATAGTTTGAGTGGTAGAAAAAGAAGTTTTCTAACTACTTCTGGTCATTATTCATTGATGAATATTATGAACACTAAAATTTGTTCAATCTTCGGAAACCTTTTAAACCAAATAATCAATTTTTGGCTGAACTAATTGTGGCCACTGATGGAGGATAAATACAAGTACAATGTGTAAATAATTTGTTATGATTCGTTATTCTGTTCAAGAGTTATTCTTCATTGTACTTTGAAATATTTAACAGTTGATATTGTTTCTGTTCCTTTAATGAAAACAAAATATTTTTTGGCTTAACTAATGACTGAAAAAATTCCAAATGTGGCTTGTGTGTGTGGAGAATTGAATATCTCAATAGACGGATACCGCTCACAGCTACCAGAAATTCTAGAAAGTTCAAATTGTTCTGAAGGGACCAACAAGATATATTAATAATAACAAAAGCATTATTCCTTTTATGTTCCCTTTAGCTTAACTTTAATTGAAATGGGGCGCCTTGCCGAAGTGAAATGATCTTATTGTGACAATAACTAACAGTTCCACATTTCTAAATTAAATTACTTTAAAAACTAACCACTTTTCATCTATCAAAGAGTTTGTAATAGCGTTAATATTAATAATGATTGAATTAAAAATGGTCAGGATTATTACCATAAGAAAAAACCTACTTCTATTTATCAGGTGTGCATTTTTTCTTTCCTAAGAAGTCTGTTTTTCCACTGCCATTTGAAGTGAATGACTGCATCAAACAAGAAAGTTAGCTCCGAAAGTGTTTTGGTGTTGCCTTTTGAGTTTGTAGATAGTTGACATAACCTAGACAACATCAGAAATTTAAAGAAACATTCACAATTATTTTAAATATATTTTCAAGTATCTTTGGAAGCAGCTGTTCTACAATATTTAAACATTTATCGTTTTTAAATATAAAATTGTTGAGTTTACTTACAGTTGTCTTATTTGTAGTAGGAAAATCATCTCCTTATAGATTCTATTCACGTACAGATCCTCAAACGTTCTTCAAAGCTCCATTGGCAATTTTATCCTACAGAATAACATTTATTATTTAATTGAACACAGTCATTTATACAACCATTTTCAAACATTTTATTGCAATACAACTAAAATGAATAGTTCAAATTTAAATATTTGTGTACCTTTAAACTTCCTATTGATTATTATAAAACATCCACTTTTACTACTCGTAAACTTATATTACACTTGTAAAATAAGGAAATTCAGTGAATACGTATTATTTAAACTTGATATATTGATAATTCCAACACGTTTTCTTCCAATTTGTTGTATTTTCTCATAAAAACGAAATTTTAATGCCAAACAAGTATCACACGTCAAACTAGCCATTTTGGAACTGACAAGTTACCAACCTGTTCAACGATAATGAAGTAAATGACTTTTGTACGGCTGAATTATTGAACAAATTAATAAATACCACGGGAAAGCACAGCTTCAGAATATTTAAAAACATTGTACAAAACCTTATATCGTATCTAAATACTCTGTTTATAATTATTTTAATTTTTGTATTAAAGTTCAAAATAGCGTAGCACGAGTCATTGAGCATACCCTGAACAGATTGGCAACTGACCGTAAATAATTAAAACAAAATCGGAAGTAGTGCCGTGGATGGTCAAAATTACAACTAAATTTCTGTCCCGTTTTACTACTTATAGTTTCCAGTCTGGTAGGGAGATGAGTCTATGGTCACTTGTTTTTTTCGTTATTTTGCGATAAATATTGACAAAATGCTAATGGAATTTTGTGAATAATAATACCGATTGTCGTTTAATTAATTTCCTTCAATAAATTCGCTGCAAAAACGTTTAATTACAACATAACCTCAAGGTTTGGTTATTGATCTGTCAGTGAACGTATGAACTTACGGTCAAAGCGTTTTCGTACATTTCTGTACCTATATTATGATTTTATTACTTAAAATCAATATAAAAATCTTCTCGGGATCAAATTATTTCCATAATAATAATAATTTTTTTTTCAGTCCACCCGTTTGTGTTGGTGCGAAGCAAAAAGTTCATTATCACTTAAGCCAGTGATTTTAAAAGCTAAAAAATGTTAATACAGGTAGAATAAAGTTGGTGACTTGAGTGACAGAAAGAAGGATTATCTAACTATCACTATTAATGATTTATTGATCAATAGATCTTGAAAAATGTTTATTATCTCTTAAACCAGTTGCTCTAAAAGTCTGCAAATGTAAATACTGGTCCGTATAGTAATGAACCAAAGATTGATGGAAAGCTTATTTAAACCCTTGATCTTTTAACCCTGATAGTACAGGGGGTAAGTTGTATAAGGGGTTGATTGATGCAATAACTTTGAAAGCTAATATCTTCTGAACTAATAAATCGTATAATGATGACACAAACGTTAATAGGAAGCTCATTCATTACGATTTATTATAAAACCAGTTCAACCCTTGATATACAACCCTTAATGTATTACACGTCTTCAAGTTTTCATTATGGTTCTTGCTAAAATGAGTGGTTATACATGAATAAAACAACTATTTTATAGGAGTGGATTAAGTGTGATGACGAATTTGCAATTTTAAAACTTGAATCTATTTGCAATTGGAATAATAAATGTTCAAATAGTGTACAAAGTGCTGTATTATTCATTATTTTAAATAAATTCAATGCCAAACATAATTCTATTAGATAAGGGCTTTAATCAAAAAAATTTACTCGACGTACCTCGATTATTTTCCAAAAATATTATGACTTTTCGCTTCCTGCACTCATTTTCGAGTAATTGCTACATAATCTATGTGAGATGCAGATGTAGGTATCAATAACTCGAAAATGAGTAGGGCAACAGGAAAATAGTTTCAAGTTGTCAAACTTTTTTTTAAGATTAGTTGGGGTACTTCAGGTATCTTTTTTTGATTAGTGCCCGCGTTCACTTGAAATTATTAATTTGTAAAAAGATGATTTCTGACGTAACGAGAGTACTAATCAAAAAGAAGGAAATGAATTACCCCATTTATTTTTTAAAATAATGTGAGTTTACTTGAAACTTTTTTTTGGTTGTCGTACTCATTTTTGAGTAAACTGTTATAGTATATACTTTTGTGACCATAAGACTTCAAATAAAAATGACCACTTTACCATATATTTTTTATTTTTGATTTTCTCGAAAATTAAGTGTCCAATTAAGATTCTTAGTGCATATTTGGACCTTCAACCCTATGGAATTAATTAAGAACTGAACTTACGTCTATTTGAAATCAAAATTATCACAAAAATAAATTAAAGAGATTAATTAGCGATTATCTCGAGGACAAATATTTCAAATAAAAGTTGCCTAACTTTCAACTTTCTACAAGATTTATAGGAAAGAATTTTCTCTAGGACTCATAGATTTCCAGAAACGATATGCCACTACCCTTAATTTAAGGGCTGGAAGAAAGGTCTATTCGCCTTTTTCATAGCTCTTTTAAAAGTTTCTACTATCCTAATACAAATTCTGGATTTTTCAAACACAAAATTTATTGCTTCGAGAATTTTATACCTTCGAAAATTCAAAATTTGTATCAGGATAGTAGGAGCTTGAGGAGCAGAATCAAGAGATTAATTAGCGATTATCTCGAGAGCCAGAGGATTTGGGACAAATGTTTCAAATAAAAGTTACATAACTTTCAACGCCGTACAAAATATATATGAAAGAATTTCTCCAGGGCTTATAGTTTTCGAGATACGATACGCTACTACCCTTAATTTAAGAGTTGCAAAAACATTCTATTCACCTTTTTGATAGATCTTCCAAAGCTCCGATGATGTAACTCAAATTGCCCTAAGTACTATAGTTCACGAGTAAATTAGGAAAAACCCTAACCAAAAACGTTTGAATTTGAAATGGGAAAACTGCTTCTAAAATCATTTTTACCATGTTAAATAAGTTCTGCTTATCCAACGTTCAGACAAACTTAGTCTATCTACTATTTTTCAGATCGACTAAGCCTATTCACTATATAGTGAATAAACTTAGTTTATCTATATTTTAGATGAATTTAGTCTATTTGCTATGGTTACAGAATGTAACAACCACAAATAACCAATTCAGTACATTATTCTATTCTATAAATAAGAAAATAAAAATCAGACCTTAGAAAAATTTAAAATTATTTCAAATTCTAGAATTTACTTCAGTCATCCTTGAAATGTCCTCTCCCTGGATATCCAACAGAAAATTGTAACGCGCGAAACACACAAACCAAAACACAGAGCACGTTTGAATGTTGAATGAATGTAAATAATAAAAAAATTCTCAGACCATCATCATTAACATCAAAATCAACAGGACGTAAGTTTATTTATAGTTTTCATCTATAATAATTTTTATCTCGTCATTTTATTGTTTCTTTTTTGTTTAAATATTGAGTTGATTTATTTAATGCTCGTACTTATTTACAGTTGATGGCATCCGGCACCGGCGTCGTAGAACACGCTTCAAATGTTTTCAAACAAATGTTAAAATTTTAAATACATAGACAAAAAAAAATAATGGAAGAAATGAATATACGTACATATTTTGCTGTATCAAAGGATGAAATTATAAATTAATATAATATCGTAATATCAGTTGAATCGTTTTTATATTTATTTAACAACAATATATAATAAAGTGATAATTTATATGTTATATAATGTGTATTTGCACTTGAAATATTTCTTATTCGTTGTACATAATATGGCATCAATTTCTTAGAGTATCTTTAAAATTAAAATAATGGGATGTCCATAGCATGAAAAATTGGAATAAAGAACGCTCATAATACGAGGATGTTATATTAAAAAATATTCTTCTAAAATTTATAAACGTATAGAATTCAAAATAATATAAGTATAATTAGTTTTAGTTCAAATATTTAAATTTTAACCGTCTCTAATTTAGGTTCCGATATACAATAGAATTCGGGATCAGGCTGCTCACTGTATTTCGCTGATAAAAGTATAATTCGTTTTAGTTCATATATTTCAATTATAAGCATTTCTAATTCGTGTTCCAATATACAATAGAACTCGGTATCTGGCTGTGCACTGTACTTTGATGAAGTACTCGACTTCTAATGTTTACTTCAGTTATCAAGTAAATATTTCATTACAAAAAGAGATACTAATACATAACAACTTTAAGGAAATTTCATATGTGAATTCAGACTTCAATAGAGAAATGCATTATTTCATAACAAAATATTACTCTCGGTATGGCAACATGATACAATCCTGATTTTGAAATATATAATCCCCACATTTATATGTACCTACATTTATTTTCAAGAAAATATTTTTTTTATGGCTTTTGTCTTTCATCTGCGTTGCTTGCTAGTTTTCCCCGTATCAAATATACTTCACTATGCTACAGCTTAATTATTTGTAAGAGTGAAGCCCGAATTCCATTGTATACTCAACTAAGAGGCGTTAAAAAGTGAAGAATATCAACTAAAACTATACATCAAAGCATTAAAGTTTGGCACAGTTACTTCATTCCAACTTCAGAGTATCTTTAAATACATATTATAATCTGTACAAAGTTGAAATAATATAAAAATATGGAGAAAATACATTACTAGTACAGTTCTCGATACCTGTTGTAAAATTGTTTTCATGAAATAAATAATAACAACCAAACCAATTTCTTAAAAATATGAGCGATGGGACACTATTCCCACCAATTATCACCATTTTTTAACACAGCACTCTGTATGAAAATGCAAATAATTTACTATTGTAAATTATACTTTTTACATGTTCATGGCTAATATTTAACTATCACACATGCCCTTAAAATGCATCAGATTTCATTCCAATTTATATTTAAACGTGCCAAAGCAGAAGATGATTCGTGGAATCTTCTCTTCCAGCCACATCGGACATATTTGAACTTCTGAAGTCTTCATAACCGTCTCCGCCAGAAATGACAAGTAACTTGGAGTTGTACTGATCAGGTGCTGCACTGCCCGTCGCTGTCGACGATGTAGATGGGCTCTCCATACAAGTTAAAAAGCGTACGTGGCCAGTGTGCCCGTGTGGAACTCCTGTTATGTTTGGGATTACTGATATCTTCGTAGTTGATGTTGTAATATGTGGCAGTGGCATTGTTAAGAGTACTCCTGCGCTTGTACCCACCCAAAGCAAGTCTTTACAAGCTAACAAAGATGTCACTCGCAAACAAGCTGCTTTGTGCTGCCGAATTATATCATCGCAACCTTTGAAAATAATTAAAAGTTTACAATAAATCTAGAGAACAAAGTAATTGACGTTAAAAAAAAAATTATTTTACTATCATTTATAATAAAAACGTAGGCAACAAGAAACGTTATAATATAAAGAAAGATGAATTTTAATTCATAATTCCCAATTCATACTCTCCATTTATGATGATTACATGAATTATAAATGTTTTAAAAACTTAATAGGGCGTCTTGTTGATAGTTTCTCTCATAGTTTTACAGAAAAATATGATTAAAAAATGCGCAATAACTAGTGATCGAACATGGATCAGTTTTTCAGTCGAAGCCGATGTTCGGCTAGCGCCGTTATCTTCAACCGAAGTCATAGACGATGAATAACAACATAATAAAATTGTTGTTTTTCTAACAATAATAAAGCACGTGCTACCATGTCTCGTACTCCAATCTACTTTATTGTCACGTTCCGTGAATTGCTCGACTGAATGTCACATTCAGCCCTTTTTTCGGTTCGTTCGAACACTAGCTATTACTTGATATTAATAAATAATTTTTAGCTTACTTGTCAACATTTTTGTAACAGCAGGTGCCATATTAACTTCGCATAAAAATTCGTAGGTGAGCGAATGGAAACATTTGATAACAGCCGAATTATGTAAAGACAGCCAAACACCAAGGCCGGACATCACCATACATGTAATCGATTTATTCTGATCTCCATTAGTTTGAAAAGTATGTTCCACAGTTAAAGAATGAATATTAAATATTCTAATGGAATTATTGCAGCTACACCATAATTTTCCACTATTTGGAAGCATTTTATTCACTGGCATCATCGCTGTACTTACAGATACCGTTAATGGGGATGATGTATTCCAACCTCCATCTGTTGAATTATAACATTATACAAATAATCAAAAAATATTTTTTCTACTCACTTTGATCCCGAGAATAGATTGTTATATCTCCATTCGCCATTGAAACAAATACTCGATTATCTAAATATCTGCAAATAATAATAATTAATAAATATTTCAAATTTAAAGATTTCATATCTTACATAATACATAAAATAGATGATCCGTGTTGTAATCTTATTTTATTTTTCTTGATTCGTATATTGTCATTGCAGTTATAAACATGAATACAGCCATCTTCTGTTCCCAACCACATTGTAGGTTGCTGACAATCAGTATCATCAGAAGAATCAGTACTAGCAGTTTCAATTGACTTCCCTCTGTTTAAAGGAGATTTTCTTCTATTTTCCACAAAGTCCTCCTTTTCACTGTCTTCTTCATCAGCACTTGAGGAGCTACTATCTAAGTGAATATTAGTGCTTCGATTTTCTTCGTCTTCAACAGTAGTTTGCGCAATTTTTCTAGTACTTCTTGTGCAGTTATTAGCCCCAGCTGGGACGGATGCAACACATAAAATCCGTGCATTACAAACACCATTGCAAGAAGTGACAGTTGGTTCAGGATGAAGACTCAAAACGCAAACCTGGCCGACGTAACCGTCACTGTTGCACACCCAAACATCACGCACTCCGTTACAAGTTGCTGATAAAGTGGGGGCCGCACAAGTGAACTGCAATCCAGCTCGAGTTTTTCGTATAGGTACCGGTGCCAAAAATTCTGGTGATGGGCGACGGTCTACCGAAATGGCTTTACATAAAATTGAACATAAATCATTAGAGAATCAAAAATGACTGCATTTGAAAGAGATAAATAGTAATTTATTATTTCTAGCATTAGAACATTTTATTCAAAAGATTTATTGATGTGAAAAAATCTTAGCTCTAGGTAGTGGCAGTATCGTTGATGTGCCTGTGACAGTACTGTTCACGTACATAACCACAGCACTTGTGTAACGATAACATGTTTACAAACAATTCACGTGAGTAATTCTTCACTAAAACTTTTTCTCTAATTCAAATATGGTGAAGAAAAGGTGAATGTTAATAATAAAAACAACTGAATTCTCTTCTTACCCAATTTTTGCTTTGCTTCATTAAAAGATTCTTCCCAGCTAGCACGTTTTTCCGGTTGTGAAAATACTATTGACAAATGTTCGACTCCATTTCTGAAACATATCACAGCTTAACATAAAACCTCAAAACAAAAAACCTTAAACTTACTGTGTATTTAAAGTTAAATCTAAATAGGATAACTGGGAATCGCTATTTTGTTGTTCAGTTAGCTGACGATTTAATGAAACTAGCATTTCTCTAACTATGTCTTCTAACTGACCACGAGAACAATGTAAAGACAGAATCAAATCATTTATTTGATTTAAAGCATTTATATCTTCTTGCAGATTTTCTATTTCTAACATAACTCTTCTCACATTTTCATCCTTTCCTGTAAATTATAAATTAAATTCTGCGACAGATATCATATTATTAATTGGTCAAACATGAATAATTTGCATAGATAAAATAAGAAATATGTAAACATTTTACCAATTCGTGACTAAGGCCAGCTTTTACTATTTTATTGCACTAATGCGAATTATTCATTAGAAACAAAAAAAATCGCACGCACCTTTGACAATTTCCAAATCATCTAGAGGTATCCTCATCAAAAGTTTATATTTATTGGCATCTAAAGTACTTGTTACACTACCAGGACAATTTCTGTTTAACAAAAATTAAAATTATAAAATTATATATAAAAGAAATGGAAATAACATACCCTGTTGGTTTTTTAATTGTTCCACTCCTTCGTTTGATACTTGTAATGACTAATAAATCAGAAAAAAGAAATAATGCCCTTTCTTTTCGAGTTCCTTGTCCAGAAGTCATTGTAACGAGATCATGCCTTAAGTAAATTCTATCTGCAGTAACCAGATTAACTAATCCTTCAACTAATCCTTCTAATTCTCTTAGATTTTGTTGTTGTTGTTCATACTCAACAGTTTCTCGTTCGGTACAATTGATTTTTATCAGGTTTTCATGAATTTCTTTCTGCGCTTCTAAGAGCAATGGAAAATCAGGATGACATGAATCTGTATGTTTTATTAATCGCTGAATGAGAAGTTCGTACTTTGGAAATTTTTGTACTGGTTTAATTAATAAAGAATCTAAGGCTAATTTCCCTTTGTGTTCTCTGGCCATAGCCTACGAGAAAATAAATAATTAGTTTAGTTTTTCGAGCAAATATATTTGATTTCTACCTCCAAGAATCTAGCAAAAGCAGGTTTCGCTTGACTTGTAGTTTTTATGACCTCCTTGGCCCTTTTCCAATTATTAATAAAAGATGTGTAAGTTTCCACAACAGCTGGCTTAGTTAACTTCAAAACGAAATCATTCAAATTATCAACAAATATATCAAAGAGCAAAAACTTATCACATTATTTTCAACGAAATATTTCAAGTTTACTTGAAAAAATATAGTTTTAAATAAAAATAATGCCATTATTTCTAATAAAAAATAGAAGCAAATCAGCATCTATTTTCTCTCGAAAAAAATCAAATTAAATTTTTGAAAATAATGGAATAACAAAAACTGTACTCACCTCTAAAAATACGTCTCCAATTTTTTGTTTTATATCCCAATGTTCTAATCGCTTTTTCAGTTCCTCCAAAAATTCTTGATGATATGATAACAATGTTGGGACCTACACCAAAAATAAATTTCTGTAACGTCCAAAAGAAAACACATGAATATCATATACCTGATAGAATATTTCATCCACCAAGGCTGCATCTAGTAGGCAAGAATTTTCTGCACTTTTTAAAGGTTCCAGATATTTCTATAAAATTTAAAGTTCATCATATACTTCCTAAATGATAATTTTGGAAACTTACCATTACTAATATTTGTAATGATTCTACGTAAGATCGCTCGGTTTCGTATAATTCCACGACAATGTGCGTTCGAGTATCCTACAAATAAATCATACTTGTACAGGTAAAAAAAATAATTAAATATTTCTGATTTGTGAGGACAAAAAGATTTAGAAAACGCAAACAAAAGTGCAGAACATATACTGCACTCACCAGAATGGCACTGGTGACGTTCGAATGTTCAAATTCTGGACAGGTCGGTATACAGCGATAGTAAAGTTGCTCATCTTCACTATCTTCAGAAAAATTATTTGGTAGAGTAATTGATACTGTAGAATCTGTGTTCAAATAATTTAAATGCAGATTCAAACCATCACGAATATTGTTGTTAGACCCACTCATGTCTAACAATAGACTGAGCTTTTAGTTAACTTCATAATTTTCAATTTGATGCTGGATAAAAGATCCTGTAAGAAAATTTTTGAATGAAGTAGGCTTGAGATGTGAATGATTTGAGTAAATGTAAACAGTAAGAATCACACAGATGTATGCAGACAAGAGCATTGTTTTTTTCGTTCTATCACAAATACCTACTAATATGTTTTATTTATACATTTATACATACATACAAGAATGACTGATGGAGAGTATCCATACGAGACACGTGCATTTCACACATACATTTTCAAAGGCGTAGAACATGCGAATGCGCATGAATATTGCCTATAGAATTGCCATACAAGTACTCGATACCAAAATGTAAATACACGAAATAATAATGTACATATACCACCAGTATCTAGCATTAAACATGCTGAATTTATAAGGTATAACGGGCGGAAATTAACAACAAAACATCAAAACTTTTTAAGCACATGAGCCTAACACTTCAAACAACAATTGACACATGTTTTCAAAAAACATGTGATTGCCACACCTAGAGCCTTCCAATAATGGAATTTCTCGCGATAAATGTGTCAAACTCCACCGATCGATACTAGTACTCTTTTCAACTTATCAAGTGCACCGACAATCATGGAAGCGAACAAAAATACACATTTCCACTATGAAGCGCGTTTTCATAAATCTAAAGCTGATCGTACGACCGTCGTTGTACTGCGTCGTAATAAACACGAACCGATGTCTGTTCACTCCGCGCTCTACTGATTGCTTCCAGCGTCGTGACGCTATCGTTGCTAAGCAATATGTATACCATGTGCATCAAACTTGAGTGCGTACGCATTGTAATCAATCCTTTGCCGCTTAAAGATTCGAGTTCAGTTCCTACACTTTTGTTTGCGATGACCAACAAGTGCAACGTACTACAATTCACCCTATTATACTCACTTTATCGCTTTCCAACTCAAACATTTCATTCAAAACATTTTACAAATTAAAAAGAGAAAATGAGTCTACTATAATAAAAGTTATAGAATTTCACAAAGAAAATATCGGAAGTACTAAAAAATACAAAAAGGCTATTCATATTTTTTTACTTTTTTGTGAAATTTAAAGCAAGTATAATGGAATAAATCAGTGATAGGTAAATAAAATAAAAATTACTCACATCGGGGGCTGGTGCGGTCCCTGATTCAGTGGTGGAAGGTATCGTTAACTGATCAGAGCTTGTATTGAGAAACTCACACAAAAAATCTGAGGACGGCTCTGCAGATGCAGCTCGATCATTTGAATTTGGCAATGTAATTTCTTCTAATTTTGAAGGACTTGAAGTAGTTCTTTGATGACAAGTAAATAATCTTCTTTGAGTGGATTCGATGTCTCCAAATCCAGGAATGAAGGTCGGCGCCGAAGAGCAAACATCACCACTTATTTTTCTTGTTGGAGAAGTAATAGTCAGAGTTGTACTTGCATTATTTTTCAAATTTGAGTCATCCAGTGAATGATTAGAACTGCCTCTTAAACGTCCTCCACTTCTAGGTTTAGGTTCAGTAAGTAGGGCAGCGTTAACACTATTCACTGAATTTCCAGATGTTAACGACATCATACTGGCAGCCATATTTGGATTTGAGGAACGTTGATGCACAACAGGAGAATTTGATACATCGTCAAGGAATTTGAGTTCATTATTTAAATGATGTTTTGAAAATGTTCTGTTGGTATCAGGTCTTTTCATTTCAGCTTCAAGCATTTGTCCGTAAGGACCACGTAAAGGTCGCTTTGAATATCGCCTTGGTGTGCTCGGACTCAATGAATCATTCCCAACACTTATTCTACTCTCAGTATCAGATATGTCAGATGGACTAAGAACTGGTGACGTCAAATGTTCTCGGTGTGAATGCGGTATCGGTGTTAAAGGTCTCCGTTCAGTCTGGTCATTTTCTCCTTCAGAAAAAGAATCAACACGATTAAAAGTACTAAATTTGTTTTCTGGTTTCACAGGTAAAACACTTTTAACTTCATCTTCACATGCTGTAGATTCTTCAATATTTTTTGCTATGCAAAATTCATCGGCATTTTCTTGTAAAGTATTTACTGCTTCTCCAAGAGTATTTGCGATTTCTTCATCTTGAGCGTATGCAAGCATAACTGATGCACGTTGATCTGGCCACTGGGAAATATACATACCCTTTCGACGTCTTGATCTATCTCTTTTTCTGTCCTCAGTTGATGATACACTATCTCCGTCAGATGTACGCTTTTGTTTCATGCTATCTTGTCGCAAAACATCGACGATATTTTCTGTAATATCTTCTTGTTTACTTTCTGGTTTATTTATTTGTTCATTTGATTTCTCTTTTCTATCATTTTTAGATTCTTTAATTATTTCAAACAATTTGTCTAAACTCTTATCACAAGCAGAAGAAGTATCAAGAGAAGCCGAATTAAGAAACCGTGCTTGGTTTTCTTTTTTCCGTGGTAGTGTCAACGCTGCCCTACTTACTGAATCACTAGGATCATGTTTATCTTCGGACTCTGTATTACGTTTCCGAAAATATTTTCCGTCAGATGAAAAATCAACTAAAGAAAACGATGCGCTTCTGAATGGAATAGTACGTTGCATGTAAGAACCAACGACGGGCCGTGCTTCTGGCTTAGGGAGATTGAGCTTGACAGATGATAAATCATCTAGGACAGGCGGAGGTGATGGAGGCAGTGTTGTTGGCGCAGCGGCAGCAGGTGATACGGTTGTTGCGGATGGTGTTGAAGTTCGTGAATGCAAATGTGAATGGCGCGTACGAGGCGGAGGCACAGGATTGAATGACATCTCGGCAACATCTTCAATCGGTGTTGAATGCGGTTGCTGCGCATGATGATTCTGCAGCGGAGGTGGCGACGATGCATGTTTTTGCGATGCAACAGACGTGGGCGTCGAGGTCAAATGTGTCGCACTCTTCAACCTGTCGGTAAGCTCCCGCAACCGTTCTGACTTTTCGTCCGATCGCTTCTTCCCTCTGATGTTGCCGCGGTTTCCGCCGAAGCGGAATCTATGGAGACGATCCAGTGTGTCTCGTCGAGAATCCGATTCGTTGGTGATGACGGTCGTGGTGGTAAGATCGTCTGCGTCGTACAGGCTGCTGGCGTCTGCGTCGGAGCGTGAGCGTACTAAGACGCGGCGCCTCTGCAAGAACGAGATTGAAGAGTTCGAAGAACTGGTCGAAAACCGCAAGTGCTCAGTAGCTGTGGTGGCAACGCATGAACGCAGTCCGAACTGAGGTGGGTGCGACCATGACGGACGCGGACGGTACACTGTGTCAGTTTCGGCAGTCGTTTGAGTGCGAGTTGTTTCGTCGTTTTCGTGTTCGCGTTCACGATCGGCCAGCGGTAGCGATGAGCAGCCAGCATATCCGTTGGACATGTCCACACTATTTACTGAACTAAAAATACCGCAGCTATTAATAGACAGTTGTTGCTTATCTGCAAGAAGTGGAATCCGGGAGACGGACGCGGACGCGACCGACCGAGGCCATGGCAAATTGACAACGTTGCAACAACACTCCTTATCCGACGCCGACGACGACGACTCATGGCGGTGGTAATGATGGTGGTGTCCCAAGTTTACTGCTGTACCGCGGTAGCGCGCGCCCGCGCCTGGTGGAGGCGGCGACACTGCTCCTACGCGTACTCCGTACTTTATTGAACCCACGGTCACGAACCTGTATACAACAATTTACTTAAAATTGTATCCTCCACACTCAAAAATACTAATATTATTATCTAGTCACTCATTTTTCAATAAAATTATAGAATATGCAAAGCATTTTTGTCGATTTTTGTTTTTCAATAATAATTTAAATATTTCTGGAAAACTTAAAATAAAAAGTAATATTATTTATTCTACCTTATGCATAGTTGCCAGGCAGCCTGAAAATCATACATAAAATAGACCTAATAAAAATATTAATAAAGTTTGTACATAATGTATAATTCTCTTTGAATAAAAGTTAAAATGGTAATTATTTTAATTATGAAATTTCATCGTTAAAAAGAAGTTTGAATGAGTTTTTGACCTGGATTTAAATGTCACTTTATATTGAGTTTACACGTTGTCAACACATTAATAATAATATAAATGATTTAAATGAGTTTTATCGTTATCAATTGTGTCTGACAAATTGTTAATAAAACTGCGCTCCAATAAGAATAAATGTATTATTATGTTCAGAGCAGTAGTACCTGTTAAAAACAGGGTTATGAGGACATCCACGTCTATCCCTTGAGTAGTAACACAGGTCGCCTGGAGAGCATTCACCGATGCAACACTCGCCGTAGACACCTGTGGCATGGTGCTGATGCCAACTGGACATGTCTCTTGTTAGAGTTTCTTTGCTAAGTCACAGCACTTTGATAATCGTCGATCTTCATTTCTTGGTATAACTAGTATATATTCCTCCAGATTGCGAGTTAATATGAAATATTCACAACAATGCGAAAATGATTTACCATGCGAATCATTATTAAGACATGAGGACGTCACTTTACACAAACAATAATATCGGAATTATTTTCTTCATTTTACATTCACTGTGTTAAAATACGATGAAACCACTTTGATTTAACACAGAAAACAAGGTTGTTGTTGGACTCACTTCTTCTTTGAATATATACTTAAATCACTGTGTTGATTTGGACGGTATTTGGCAGAAAGTTTTCCAGAAAACACACAAGTTTTTCTCTTTTTTCTCGATAGTTATACAAACGAATAACAATAAGTAATGATATATAGTATCTCGTCGTTGTTCGACTGGTCCAGCCTCCTCCACTTCAACATACGGCTGCGGTTGTCGCTACTTGATGGTCGAAGTGCGACGCGCGGTGAAGGGACCGCACGGCTGTCGGCTCTCGGCTGGCCCCTGTCTTGCTGGCCTGCCTACTTTCAGCCAGAATATTCGCTATTCGCATACTTAAACCAGAGTCGTATTTAACATAATTTCATATTTGGAATTTTCATAACTTATAATAAATAATCTTTCACAAACATATACCAATGCTAATGAAATGAAAAAATTACGGATACAAAACTAAGATTACTAATTTACCATTCTAAAATAATTAATATTCGATAACTTTAACAAAAATTGAAAGCGATACAGTTACAACTGTATCGCAACCGAAGACGTATAACTATATAATTATATTATCGTTTTCCGATTCTTTGTTTTTATGCTATCGAATAAAAGGGTTGAAACTGGTTTTATAATAAAAAGCTCTTTATCAGCGTTTGGTTAATATTCCAGGAAATATGTTTTCAAAGTGTGACAAATTTTCGTTGCAATATCTATCTTATCCCATATATCGCCGGAAAAGACGTAATTCTACCTCAAAAATAATAAATATGGATGAGGGAATAAGGTATAAAAGCAGAAAATTTCTATAAAATAATATATAAAAAATAAAATGCAAAAACAAATACTTGTATATATGGGCACAACAAAATGGTACAGTTTTTGTTAAGAGCATATTTTTCCAAGAGCTTATGCTTACTCATTTGATTTTATGTGTTCTAATTTATTATCGAAACAAGATGAAAAGACCAACGTTTTGGTGATTATTTCTATATTCTTGCTAGATTATTATCCGTACTCCCAAATATTTATATATTTTGTGCAAACTATTTAAAACTATTTTGCTAAGTCCGGCTCTCGACCTATTCCTGCAAATGTGTTTAGTAGTCTCTTATAACAAAAACGCTTACCTAACACAAAACCAACAATTTTATTGTACTGCACCTCATAATGAATTTATGCATACAAAGAATGTTTCTAATCAACAGAATATTTATTTTTTATAACTTTATATCTTACAAAATTAAAAAAAAAACATTATTAAGTTATTTTTTTAATATCTTCTTCGGAACTTAAGCTACATTGTGATGCTTCTTCATTTGATGGCGATTTTAAAGTGAAAACTACTATTGCTTTACCTAATGTTGGATTATTATTTTTTTCTAAATGCCGTACCCATGAAAGAAGAGAGTCTCTACTTGATGTACCCGTCGCGCAAATCTAAATAATTTTTTGTTAGGAATAAGTAAATGAGATATATTTTTTCACATACCGCTAATATCGTTCCGTCTTCTTGTTCATGGACAGAGGGAGTTTCAATAATTTCAGATTTTGGTTTCGACATATTAAATATTGAGACAGTTAAATTACTGACATCTAGAATACATATTAATAATTAAACTATATATAATAAAAAAGAAAAAAAAAATTTTATTGAATAAAATACTTTGACTAGGTGTTGTTCTTTATAGTATATTTTTTATTAAAATTTTTCACGTTCCTGCAGTCACGTACTGCCTTCATATTTCATATATAATACAAAACTACTGGAACGTAAAATATTTTAATGAAAAATATATACAGAACATTTTCTAAATAATAATTTAATTCAACATACCATCTTCGTCTTTTTCTTTATGAGGTTTCATTTCAGTTGGATCAGTCCGCAAAATGAAATAATTCACAGAAGTATTCTTCAGCCAAATTCTGAATGACCCTTCTACATACACCGGTTTTTCCAAGTTATGATTCTTCAGTAATTCTTTCTGTATAGGGCTCTGGGCACTCACTATCCACGTATTATCGATAGAGTCTTCAATATCTGCACTCTCGAGTAAAATAAAAATAAGTTACATCGCTCAACAAATTAAAGAATTTAAGTACTTGATAGACGGTGATTTCGCTATGAAGATCAACACTAGCTATTCTTGATATGGCTAGTTTAGCCAATTCTAAACTGTCGTTCGGCAAAATGGTAGGTAGCGGCCACGGAGATAAATTTTTGAATTTTGGCATCCAATACATCATTCTCCAGTATTTCCTAAGAGGATAACCTCTTCGCCCGAATATATTCATGAGGATATCTTCCATTTCCAAATCAGGCATGACACCTACATTCCCCAAAATTAGATTTGATATATACTATTTCAAATTAATTATTACCGTTGTCTTCCATCTGTTGTAAGAGATCAATCGCGCACTGTTGTTGCTTCGGATAATGCATGAATTCCGCTTGAAACACGTTTGTTGGAATAAATTTTCCTTTCGGTAAAACATCAATTAATGATTTGTACACTTCCAAATCTTTATGAACTCCAAAACTTTCCATGTGTCGAAGAGCAGAGTAAATAAATTCCACATGTCCTCGTCTGTGGACATCTCTATTTTCAAAGATTTTTACCATGTCTAAATATGAGTCTTTTGTCTTGTTTGTCACGCTTTCGAATGAGTTATGCTTAACTAATTCTTTAGATTCGTTATTTTGGCTTTTACACTTTAAAACTGTACTTATAAGTAGATTTCTTCTACAGTAGTTTAACCTGTTTATGTTGAGCTTGTTATGATAAAGTAAAAGAGGGAATAAACTTTTACATAGCACATTTAAACACATGATTTGTTAAATAATTGTTTATACAGTACAAATTATTTGTTACTTTATTACAACCTATTTCCACATTTTGCACACCTGTCAAAAATATTTTAGGTTATGTAAACTTAAACCAAACCATTTTCCACACACGACAAGTTAGAAATGATAGAAAAATTTAAATAAATTATCACATTTTATTATCAAAGTACTAGAACTCAGTTCAAGAAACGCTTTAATACAAAACAGATATGTAACTAAAAAAGAACTGGCATTAGTGCCTAATTATTTTTTATAAATAATTTAAGTAACATTTAAGTAGAACAGGAAACATAACTAATTGAGAAATAAAGAATTTTCCTCTTTTAATTTGTTTACAACTCATTTTGATTGCAATTTTAATAATTTTGGGAGATGGAACTGAAAAGTAAATAGATACAGAGTTGTAAATACGGAAAAAGTAAAGAAAATAACTTAAATCTCAATTATTTTATTAACTATAACTGAAAAAAAAATGGTATTACGTTTTATCTCACTTCATGTTCATAGTTTATACAAAAATGAATATTCATTTTTTAAATTTTTTGGAAGAATGGCCTTCTAACGAATATGCACATCTGTCTTGCGTTGAGCTCGGATGAGATTTGGTATCTTCAATACGGGCTCTTCTCAACGTAACTTTATTTCCACTTTCTTGTCTTGGTGATTCTTGCTTTAATTTTTCCACATCATCGAAAATAACCTGCGCTCCTCCAGAGCATGTCGGAATTATATCACCCTGAAAAAAAAAATATTACAACGGGCACAATTATGACCGACTCGCAACTGAAAACATAGAGTTAAGGACATATTTATAACATTTTTCAATTTTTGGTTTTCATGCTACTATATTTAAGGTTTGGAATATGGAGAAATGAAACTGGTTTTATAATAAATGGTACTCCTTATGTTTTCTATTAATTGCTCTACGATTATTACTCAAGAAATATGAGTTTTCAAGAAGTGAAATTTCGTCTAATTTTTGGTTTCCATGCTACCGTGTTCAAGGATTGAATCTGGTATAGCATATACAAAGCTTTCTGTCATAACTTGGTTCATTATTCTACGACTCCTATTTTAGAAGATATAAGATTTCAAAAAAATGTTAAATAAAAAAATTGAATTTTCTCACCTTGAATAACTGCGTTTCTAATTCACCTCCATCGTTAGCAGACTGTGAAATGAGCAAATATTTGGATTGTTTAGGATTGACAACATCTTTCATATCAGTTAGCTTGGTAACTGATTTTCGAGTTCTAATCTTCGGTTGTAAGACTGTTCCTAGAGGAACAGGATTTGCCGGCTTATGCTGTAACCAAACATCACCAGCTGAACGAGAACGTCGATAACGAGCATTTGCTACCGGAGTGCCCTTGAATAATATAAATTAGTATGATGCATTTAGGAGTATCATGACCTGTGTCTAACAAAGTAACAAAGTCAAATATTCATTACCCTGCGAGAAGTTTGCCCGGAAGACGTCCCTTCTGTAGTTTTAGGAGTATACAAAGCAGAGGCACTATTTTCATCATTAGTAGGAATATTTAAAGGTGGCACCAATACACTTACTTCAGTCGGATATTTGGATGTTTCAGACGGAGTCTTGACAACTTCCGAAGGGACCTTATCAGTTAAAATATCTTTTACTAAATCAATTTTTTCAGATTGCGTTTTCATGACCGCCTAAAATATTACATAGTTTTTTAATAATGTGAATTTTATGTATGTGCAATCTTACATTATAATGTTGACGTTGCCGGCGTAATTTGTGGTCCAATTCATGGGTCATTTTCTCAGAAACTTGCTCTATTTTACGCTTATTTTTTTCTTTTTCAATCAAATTTTGTCTCAGCTTAAAATCTCTTTCAGAAATCTGGAAGGAAAAGTAGTAAAGACCGGAGATTTTTTTTTGGGAAATTATTGTCAAAAATGTGAAATATCTCAAGTTGTTGGTAGACACTAATGTTTATTTGAACTCGTTATTTATTCAATAATTTATTGTGATTATGATCCTAATTAGCATTCACCAACAATCTAGAGAGTGTTCAATTATCAGACATTTGAATGCTAGCTCATTGTTGTGAGATGTTTGGTTGTCGAACATTTGAATGCTAGTTCATTGTTGAAGAAGAACATATAAAGCCCGTGGGCTGGCGGGAGAATAATCATTCAATAAAAGTGACGGTGAGCGATTTTGTTACTGTGCGAGTTTGTAAAATGAAAAATTGTATTGTAACATGTAATAATTATTTAATCACAATAAAATTTGTGATAGTATATTACCTTCGCTTGAAGTTCTTGGATTAGTTCATCTTTTTCCGCACATTGTTCTATTGCATTATCCAGTTCCAGATTACTCTGCACTATTTGTTGTTTTAGATCTCTAACTTTTGCGCGTTCTGCTGGTAACAACATTCCAAATTCTTTATCGTACCTAGCTTCAATCTGTTGTACATCCACTAAACGTGCTCTGAGTTTCTCACCTATAAAATAAAGACAGAATTATAGAAAATAAAACAAGGGGCAATTATGAATGTGTCGCAATCGAAGATGTAAAACTGCGTGAAAGAATGGAATATAAAGACTTAACACTAATTTTATAATAAAAAGTAATACATAAGCTTTCTATTAGTGTTTTGTTAGTTATTCCATGATTATTATTTTAGGAGATATAAGTTTTCAAAGTGTGACAGATTTTAGTTGCATTATTAAAAAATTTAATTTTACGTCAAAAATTAAGATAGACCAATCTTTAAAACATTTCTCGTAATTACTTACCCAAACTTCTCGTTGCTTTTACAGTAGTAGTATAAGACATCTCACGACGTCTCAAATAATAAATTAATGTTTTAATTTCTTTACTTTCAGGATTGATTTGAATCACTTTTGGAACTGGATTGCGAGAACGAGAACTGCATATTTCTGCTCGAAACTTAAATATTTCTTCAAGAAATGTAGGAACTCTTTCCGGTTTTTTAGTGATTTCTATAAGTCTAGTTTCAGGCCGAGCAATTTTCACTTCTTGAGTTACCTCCGCGAATCTTAATACATGCTACAATAAAAATAATAGTAATAATAATTAACGTCATAAAAAATAAGAATTTATTCTTACTAATGTTTCTTCGACGTCTTTGATGGAGGGATTGACGCAGACGATCATTTTCACCTTTCCTTCTCCCTCAAAGTAATTTTTGAAAAGATGTGTGAGACGAGTATCACGATAAGGAATAATTTTATGCTGCCCAGTTTGTTGATTCTCTCGCAATATATTCAAGCAGTGACGCAAAGCCATGAGAGAAGAATTAATACTCCCAGTTTCTTTGAGACTAGTTCCTTTAGTATTAGCACGATTGCATCTTTCACTTCCTGCTAAATCAACTAAAGATAACTGAGAAATAACCAGTGAACTTTTATCTGTGTGCTCGTTAGGATTTTTCGGTGAAATCACAAGTCTTATATTAAAAATAGAATGGCTGCGACTAGAATCGGCATTTAGCGAAGTTGTTCCCATTCGTTTACGTTGATTTCCCAGCGTATACAGATTGAAAGTTTCTTGAGCGTTTTTTACTTCTACTTCAGTCACATTATTCAAATACACAACGCGGCGAGAATCTTCACGAAGAACTTTTGTCTGCAGTGAACGAGTATTTGCATTTTCGTCCAGCAAGTCATAAGCGCTGTTGTTATAGATTTCGATATAGGTAATGAAAACTGTATACATCAGATTCTCATCTATATCTGAAATTCTTCCTCCTTCATTAATAAAATGAGATTCTGAAGCGTCACCTGTATACCCATAATTTTGAGATGACTGTCTGTAAATGAATTTTAAGAAGTTATATTATCATTTTTATCAAATACTCCATGACAAATCAATTGATCTGTTCTCAGTTCTTATACAAGCACTAATTTAACAAAAATTGAAATAATAATCTATATATTTTTCAGAATTTTATTTAATAAAAAAACAACTTTCAAATAAATATACAGAATTTAAAATCAAAAGTCGTTTTTTAAAAATTGAAATAACAAAAAATTGCGCAATAGTGGAGATTATGGAATAAAGACAGTACATTGTATTTAAGAAGAAGCCCTTCTTCAAGGGATGAGAATGCAGACCATTGAATTTCACGAAAAAATTATGTAATTCTTACTTTTTGGAAAGTTTGCGCCTATTTTTAGCTTCTAGCAGCCGCTCCATAACTGCTTCTGTCTCAGACTGAGCTTCGAAACCATTTAATTTGTCAGATTTTAAAATAAATTTTGGTGTCTGATAATTGCCAATACTATTAAATAAAATATTGATACATCTTGGAACAATTCCTGGGCTAGTTTGCTCTCCAGACATAGTGTAAGTTTTTCCAGAGCTCGTAACTCCATAACTAAATAATAAACCATTTTCACCTCGCACTAAACCGTTCAGCAAAGGCATGGCAATATGTTCAAAAATCTAAATGAAAAAATGTGTTTGTGGGATCAAATATATAAATAAATTTAAAATAAACAAACCTCTTTTTGATCGGTATGTTCAGTAAATACATGACTAAAAGTGTACTGCCATAATTTTCGATTTTTCAATAATTCAATTTCTAATTTTGTGGAAGAGCATACAGTTATACAGGAAGTATCAGAAGAGTCTGGAAGAGGTCTGATACGGCAAAAAACTTCCACAGGGTCCTGAATTTTTGAATCAAGCAAACTTGATACTTTTGTAGTTTTTGTTGCACTTCGCATTTTATTTCTTCTGAAAAAATAAGTGTAATATATAAAAATATCTAGCACAGTTATAATTTTACAAGCATACATTGGTTTCATACTTTAAAGGCACTATTATTCACAACACAATAATATTTTCGGTTCATACAAAACACGTTAACATTCCGCTACCACAACAACTGTCATGTTTTCAAATTTGTAACGACACATCGATTGAAGCGACACCTAGCAAAACATGATATTATGAAATTAATTTAAAATCTTTGTTTATGAATCTGAAAAAATTTATAAAACACCAGCAATGAAATTCAATACAAAATAATCATTTGAAATAATTTGAAACGAACAAAATGGGTGAATAATGGTTTGGCATTTAAACTTTTGTATCTTCAGGTTGGTAGAACTGTAAAATCCTAGCTCACATATAACGTGGCATTTTGATATATTGCTCATTTTCCGTTGTGTAGCGTGGGAAGAAGAACATTTACCGGTTCATTAAAAATTTATAATATTCTCAAACGATTTCAACATGCCGCAATTGCAAAAACAAGCTCCTGATTTCGGTGGAACTGCAGTAGTGGACGGACAATTCAAAGAAATTAATATTAGTCAATATAAAGGGAAATACGTCGTACTCTTCTTCTACCCACTGGATTTGTAAGTAGCAGACCATTTTTCCGGTCATATTTTTTCTTTGTTTTTTTTTTAAGTATCAATTACTCATGTTTTTTTTTTTTAATTTTTCAGTACTTTCGTCTGTCCAACCGAAATTATAGCATTTTCTGATCGCGCCGATGAGTTTAGAAAAATTAACTGTGAAATAATTGCCGCATCTACAGATAGTCACTTCACTCATTTGGCGTGGATTAATACACCTCGGAAAGAAGGTGGTTTGGGTAAAATGAACATCCCTCTATTAGCTGATAAATCGGGAAAAATTGCTCGTGCTTATGGTGTCCTTGACGAAGAGACCGGCATTCCTTTCCGCGGACTATTTATCATCGATGGAAAGGGCAACCTCCGTCAAATCACTGTAAATGATTTACCAGTCGGAAGATCTGTTGATGAGACCTTGAGATTAGTTCAAGCCTTTCAATACACGGATGAACATGGCGAAGTTTGTCCAGCTGGATGGCGCCCAGGACAGAAGACAATGAAGCCTGATCCTCAGAAGAGTAAAGATTACTTCAGTTCTGTTAATTAAATGCTCTCTTTTTGTCTCATTTTAGTTATTTTTTCAACCGTTTAGTATTTGTATCTCCCGAATTATGTCTAACGACAATTTAGTTTCTTGTAACGAAATGTGATTTCAAATACTATATATTACCGATATGCAGTATTTTATTTAACAGTTTTATTACAATTATAATTAATATCTTCCAGTTAATGTTAAGTTATTAGCCATTATAGTGTGATTTCTGTCAGTTACTTTGAAAAATAAATGTTTCAATTATAACTTGAGGTTTTATTATGCAATATAATATCTTTCGTAAGCAGGAAAGTTTACAAAAAATATATACAACAAAAAATTCAAGGTTAAAGTTATACTTTAACTTGATATTTCATGTGATAAATGTAACAATTAGAAAGTTAACTGAAGTTAATTGGAAACTTTATAGTAGGGAAGTCCATAAAAACTGAATATCAATAAAAATTTTAATCCACAATAGTAAAAAGATTATCATATCTCAACAAAAAAAGCAAAGATAAAATTCATTCATTAAATAATTTGTAAAATAGTTCAAATTATTTTATTTCTTCAAGAGATTATGCTCAGGGCCGTAATAAGGAAAAGACACAAACGCCAAAATCCCAAAATTTTCATTAAAAATCATAAGTGTATTTTGTTCATTACCCCACGAACGTTTAAATTTTTTTTTAGAAATATAAATTAATATGCATTGAATTTCTTGAATATTTTGATTAATTTATAATCAAAAAAACGTATAGAATATTCTTGACTAATAGTTCTAAATAATACATCCTTAAACTAATTTTTGTTCTGTGTGCAAATTAATAAAAAAAAAAAACAGATATAAAAATGTTTTGACTTTTTTTGATCAATGTCAATTCGTTTATTAAGACAATAAAATCATTCTAATTTTGGTCAAAATTCAGTAATTAATAATTCAATAGCCTCCGTGTGAGTTAAAAATGAAAGTCACTTTAGTTTAAGAACTGATTTTAAATTTAAGAATTCTTTTCAAAAAAGGCAATACAAATATTTGTACTGTGCAAAAAATGATGACAAAAGCAAAAAATTGACTTTAAATTAAAATAGCTTTAATTTTATTATGAAACCGGCCCTGTTCATGGTATAGATAAAAATAATTATTGTAGAACAATTTAATGGAAATAAAAAATAATCTTTTGTGAATTAACTATAGATTAAATTTATCATTTTATATATGGTAGGTTTTGCGCAATATAGGAATTTGTTTAGTCAAATGTCCAAAGTCAAATATAATAAATCACAAATAAATGATTCCCAGAAGTTCTAATATAATTTTGCTCTTATCATCTGAGTTTTATAAACTAGAAAAAAAAAATGCAGGCTAAGCAAAAAAAATACTGGACATTATATGAATCAATCATGAATTTCATCATATTAAATAATACTAATAAAGAGTATTAAATTATTTCAGTACAAGGTATTTTTCAAGTTTATTGCTCATAACTAATTTCGATAAATTATGATAGTGATTAATACTTGAAATAATTAAATTGGATTTTTTTTTTAAATAAAGCATGCAAACTGGTAACGAGAAAGAGACATAATGAGAAATTATATTTTTGCGTTAAAATTATGCATATTTTGAAATAAATACACCCTTTCTAGCTTCGTGCGACAACGGTGCCACAATTACAACCCCACATTTGAACTTAGTGATCGATGGTGTTCCTAGTTTTAGTGAATACCAACAGCTGTTCCGACTGTTTAGTGTAATTATGATAAAGTAGGACGAGAGAATATGGGCTAGAGTTTCATATCCGCTGGTTTAAAACACTGCATCCGTCAAACTTCATGTACAAAGCATTGATGTATAGACGATAATCATATACGAATGAGCACCAACTGCAATGTTATTAGTGTCCGCAATGACTGCGAAAATAGAATATTTTGTAGTGAGAACTAAAGTGCGAAACACACTGCAATGCGGACATGATTCGTAAACGACGAGATACACAAATTGTATTTTTTGTAAACAAGCGGTAAGTACGATATTAAAGCGCTAAATATCATATCTAATAATGAGGGACGCTTGACTTGGATGTTTACAAACTCGGGAGTACTCTACACCCAGAGATACAGCTATGCACAATAGTATACAATCTTTTGTGAGAAGCACACATGAAAGCTAAATAATCAACATGTTTCTAGTATTTCTTCTCATACAGACAATTCTAATTAGTAGCGTTTTGGTTAGTAATAACATCTTTTTTAGAAGAGCAATGTTGCTCTTCTCCACCTACTGATATGGTCACTATGAACTCTGACAAGACTGCTGCCAGGCGCAAACAAGAACCCAGTAATGGGGGTTGCGCTGGGAGTAGCTCAGATGCCAATTCTCCTCCAGCAGTTACTGTTCTCACTATACATCAGTTTCCCAGTACTGATGAATCGCCGAATCATTTGGTTTATCGAAAGGTAAAATTTTCTGCCTTTCTGCACGTGTTTAATTGAAAGAATGAAAGAATGCTTGAACTTCCAAAGATTTTCTGAATCATTTTGTATTTACTATGAGTAATGAATACCTGTAGAAAATACATTAGATGTAATCAATAATCAGATTGGAATTTCTTACAATTAAAATAATTTATGAACAATTATAGTATGTAGATTTATTGATTGGTTTCTTGATTATTTATTTATAAATATTTATCGATTTTATTTAGATGGAGCAAATTGTGGAAAAGATGCAAGATGAAACAACAGGTGTCCCAGTGAGAACAGTGAAAAGTTTCATGTCCAAAATTCCTTCGGTTTTTACGGGTTCAGATCTTATAACGTGGATGATAAAAAATCTCGACGTTGAGGATCAAAATGAAGCTTTACATTTAGCACATTTAATGGCCGCACACGGGTATTTTTTTCCCATTGATGATCACATGCTTACAGTTAAAAGTGATAGCACATTTTACCGTTTTCAAACTCCTTATTTTTGGCCTTCTAATTGCTGGGAGCCAGAAAATACCGATTATGGTAAATAAATTGTTTTAAGGAATTTATTATTTTAAATGAAACAGTTTATATTTGGTAAAGGATTAGGCCAATAGAATAAAATTAGTCATTTCAGTTACATCTGTTTTTGTTTTTTATTTGATTGCATTTGTTTTTGTTCCTTATTTGATTGCATTTGTTTTTGTTCCTTATTTGATTGCATTTGTTTTTGTTTTCTCTTTGCTTGTTTCTCTGACCGCATTTGTTTTTCTTTTTAATAGAGTGTTCTTGTTTTTTCCTGTAATGCATTTGTTTTTGTCTTGGAATGAAGTCAGGAACGTCGATAATTTAAACTGTTTAATTTAATATTAAGGAATATTTTTCCATCACTATGAAATGATTATGTTGTTTACTTAGATGGTGAATATCTCTCCACAAAATATTAGAAAGAAAATTTAAATTGTATTTTTTCTAGCTGTTTACTTATGCAAACGTACAATGCAAAATAAAACGAGATTAGAGCTTGCCGATTATGAAGCCGAAAATCTTGCTCGATTACAAAAAATGTTCTCCAGAAAATGGGAATTTATTTTTATGCAAGCCGAAGCTCAAAGTAAAGTTGATAAAAAACGTGATAAGTTGGAAAGAAAAGTACTTGATAGTCAAGAACGTGCGTTTTGGGACGTACATAGACCTATGGTAAGTGATAACTGCTTCCGTATTATCATTTGTAGATAACGGTAATTAACTGTCTGCTGTACAGTAGTTTCCCAATCTTATCTTTTTAAAAAATAGCTGCCCATTTCACTCAACCTTGCATTACTAAATTACGCAATAAATGATTATAATAGGGAAAAAATGAGTCACATTCTAAAAGATGACAAATTTTTAATAAAATGTCACGGTTTTAATCAAATCTTGATGGAAAATTATCTGAATGCAATGGGATTTTGTAATACTTGTTTAATTTTTGATTTATATTTATTTTCTTAAAATACGTTCTAATATGGAAATGAAATAGTTTTTCATTCCATTTTTCAAACTTGGAACTCTTAGAAAAATTCACAGCCCGTGGTTAGTTTTATTGCTATTTAATCGTGGAAATTACTTATTTTTGATAAAATTTTGTGAAGAATTTCGCTTCACGTTTTTATTAAATATATTTTGTTTACAAATTACAATTTTTAGAATCAATACATTATGTTTAATATGATTATCACTATTTATGCTGAAAATTGGCTTTCCTGTATGTTTTAGAGCAAATTAAATCTTTAACTCTACATTCAAAACTCAATGTGAAATGAATTAGGACTGTTTGTATATAATATATGATTACTTTCAGCCTGGCTGTGTGAACACAACAGAAATTGATATTAAAAAAGCTTGTCGCATGAACAAACCACTTCGCAATAATAAATACGTACAAATTGGTGTTTCCGGCACTAGAATATCCCCTTCTACTTCTGAGCCAGAAGCTGTAAATCCCTTAGAAATAGTTAAAAAACAGATTGCTTTATTAAAGTCAAGACTGGACCGTCGAAATATCAAAGTATCGAAAGTTGCTGATGCCTGCATTGCGTACTATGAGCAGTACCTGGAATACGATTACTTTTTTGTCGCACCTGAATATGCAAATCCTTGGATCTCTGATAATCCAGAATGGTGGGAACAAGAAAAACAAGCTAAAGACATATCAGCCAGAAGAGTTAAAAGATGGGCTTTCAGTTTGAAAGAATTGCTGCAAGATCCTATCGGTCGCGAACACTTCGTTAAATTTCTTGATAAAGAATTCAGTGGAGAGAATCTAAAGTAAGCACAAATATATAATTTTAGAATATAGTATAGTGTTTTTTGTTGTGATTATTAGATTTTGGGAAGCTGTCCAACAATTGAAAGCACTGCCACAAAGTGAAGTACAAGATAAGGTTCAAGAAATTTGGATAGAATTTCTCGCTCCAGATGCAAGTTGTCCTATAAATGTTGATTCTCGATCTTATGAATTAACTAAGAGAAATATGGAACTTCCTGATCGTTGGAGCTTTGATGCTGCTGCTGTAAGTTCCATGTTATAAAATTCTAACAAAACAATAACTGAATTTCAAATTTTAGGCTCATGTATATCATTTGATGAAGAGTGACAGTTATTCGAGATACCTGAGATCTGAAATGTACAAAGATTTTCTTAATGGATCAAAGAAAAAGGTAGGATGAAATATAACTTTCAATATTTATTGTAGACATATTAGATAATTGATAGAAAATTTCTTGTAGTATGTGATTTACTGTTGAAAAATATATAACTTGAAAAAGTTTTTTGTTTTTGCTTTCAGACGTCAGTCAAAGGGATACGTTCAATCGTATCATTTTCAGCCCGAAAAGAAACTACTACCTAGTTAATGCTTAATATTCATTTGATCTACTTTGTACACAGTCGGTGTACTTGAGTGTTCTAGAGTTCAACTAATTATCTTAGAATGTTTCATGTGACATAATAAGCATATTTAGATACAGTATGACCATTAATACAAAACATGTCAATCATATCAATGTAAAAAAAGTTACCGTAATTCGTGGGAGTGTAAGCGAAAACGCGATCAACACTGCCAGAGATTAAGCTAGCTCTTGCTAGCGCCAAGTCAGAGCCTGTTACATTTCTACTTCTACACGTTCATTCATATTTCTCTACATATATAGCGCATTTCATCCCGATTAAGACCTGGTGCACAATTGCGATTTTCTCAGAAACTTCGGTACCAAATTAGCATCTGTGGGTCAGAAATCAACAACAAAAAAGCGCAAGCAGCGTGATGAGAAGTCGTTTTAGTAAGCAGGGTTGCCCCCTTACGAAATATCAAATGTGTCACAAAAAAAAACTCATAATTATTGTTAATTACACTTCAAGTCTATAATGAAAATGATTGAAAATAATAGATGGAGTGAAACTTAAAAAATATAAAAAGAGTCAGCGGAACGAGTCGGTTGTGCGAAGAATTGTCGAAATTAAAGCAACGCTTTATTTCTTATTTTAGATTTTCTTACCTCGGTTGATAACGTCGAATCGCAAATATAGGAGAAACATATATCCTTATAACTATAAGACATACCTACAATTACTGAAAAAAAAGAATACTTTTCAATTATCACTTAGATTGTGACTACGATTTTAGTTTTTTATGTCGTGCTTCATTCAGTCCACTGAGATCGCATCATGATTATCTCAAATTTAATCAGGATAAATTTGACCTATCGTCAGGACGTGGGGCAGAATGATTAGAATCGGAACGGGTGGCAACTCTGATATAACAGAAAAAAAATTACCGGATTAGTTCTTGAACGGTAGGACCATAATCAAAGAATCATGAAATTGCAAATGTGCGACCATCACCAACTAATTTGAATCAATCAACATAGTCATCTAGTTTTCCTTTTCAGATGAAATCTCTCAAATATTATTAGGTAAATAGTACAGGGTAAGAATTTTCAGTTTCAATTTAGAAGAAAACATAAATCATCAACTATGTTGGAACATTTTGAATTCAATATTTACGTAGATTATCATAATAAACAAAAGCAGTATAAACTGAAAAAAAAAATGAACTATTATAGTAATTCCGCATTCATGAAAATTAAAACATTTTAGTCTTTCACATTTGTATAAAAAAAACTAATTAATAAATGAATACGGGTGTTAATGTTTTTGTGGCAATTATGCTGGGTGTATATAAAACTCGGTATATTTCCTATAAATACGGGTAAAAATAATTAAAAAAATTGCTAATATATTTTTGTGTTAGCACCCAAATGAAAACCTGATTTTCACAAAAAGTTTTGTGAAGTATTTACATATTTGTATTTTTTGAACATTTAATAATTATTAAATGCACGACGTATGTTGTAAGGCGCTAAGTTCGCGCATGCTCAAAAGTATTGAACGTATGTCGCAAATATTTCATTGATCGACACTTCCACGATATTTGTATACGTTTACCCAATTGCGTTTTCAAAATTTAATAATTATTTTTCGAATTTGATCTCACTGTAATAATTATTATGATTTCTCGATCAAGTTTTCGTTTTTTGATAGTATGGAATGTCACTGGCTCTAAATTAACACTGGAATCATTGCTTGCCACGGGGTTACATCCAAACCAAAGAGCACAAAGCGCATTTCAAGAAGGATATAAAGTAAATCATCGACCATTTGCAGAACTCATATTTTCAGATGATTTTATGATAAAACTTTCACACAATTTTTCGGGGACGAAACTTTTACCCAACTTTTATTGTAAAATAGCATAATTTCAATAACCTTTCCTATTTTTCACTACTTACCACACATCCAAAAGATATATTACCTTTATTTTTAGAATCATTAAAATTAGATAGCGTTTTTCACTAGACGTATATTCATTTTATTTGAGAAAGAAATCTTCTGGATGTTGGTTCTAGAAAAAATGCATTGTGTGGGACGTTGACTAATATTAAAAATAATTATCTTGTAATATTTATTACAGTAACGCAATGGTCGATATGTAGAAAGAAAATATGCTTAAATGTGGTGTTTAGCGATAAAAATTATAATTTTAAAATTTTCAATAGATAAATAATTTAGAACTTAGTGACATGTACTGATTATTCTAATGTAGATTTAGTCTGCATTAGAATAATAAATAATTAGGAGAAGTTAACTGTGCGTGTAGAGAAACACGTTCTTTGAAGCACAATCTTTGAAAAAACAATCTGAAAAAATCGTGTTTTGAAGAAATATGTCCGAGGAATACTTTGAAAATGTGCAATATAATGTTACCTAAATAAACAAATTTTATATTATATTAATTACTTTATGTATCCTTTTTATGAATTATAGCAAAGTGTATAAATATATATATTTATTGGATAAAATGGTTGATGCTGACTGGATATGTGAATAATGTGAGTAATAAAATTTTTGGGAATTCAGTCATTTATTACTCACATTGTAAATATTTATACTCTTTAATTATAGTAATTATTTATTGCTGTAATAATTTTGTTGAAAATGCAATAGTTGATTTTCTGAGCTATGTGATGTCCAATAAAATCAAAACTATGGCAAAAGTTTCATCCTAAATAGTGGTTGTGGCCAAAGATGGACAATGCAATAAAATATAATTAATAACTGGCAGAATACTATAGAAGAACGCTATATAATGTACATAAAAATGTGAATATTCACAATTATGTTAGTAAAATAAATCTTTGTATATCTGTAGAAAATATAAAAATCGCATTCAACTTGATATTATCAAACCGATTCACTTATTTATTTAATTCTGTCTTATTAGATGTTACTAAAAATATATTTTAAGAAAATGCTATTCAAATGAGTTTCAATAATTATGTTAACTGGGAATTATTTTATATTATAGATATCAAAAATTTTATAATTAATTTGAATCGCTATATATCACATAGATTGCAAAAGATATTCGACTTAGAATAAATGTATTATTAGTTCTATATGAGAGATCTGAGATATTTCGTTTTTTATTTTTAAATTTTGATTTCTACTTATTAAAATAATCTCTGTATTAATATTACATTCAATAAAAAAATGGAGAAAAATATAACTGTTTATAACAATCTCAAAAATTGTTTAGTTAAATTGTAAACTAAGAAAATAGTGTTAAATCAATTATCAATTATTTAATCACAGATAAAATACAAACAATGTTATAGTTTACAATAACACTCCAACTAATTCTTATATAATATATATATTGATAACAGAAAAGCATTAATATTTTAAAAGCTTTTTTAAATTATTTAAAAACGTTTGATACAATACGGTATACGAATAAAATCTGTAAGTTGTACTATCATAGTATGGCAAATCGTCCTTAAGAATAAGACTAGTAAATGATCAAACAAATAACAGAATAAACAAATGAGGTAAGGAATTATGTTGGAGTTTTCATTTCTTGTTTGAGACATACTTTAAATGCATCCCATCCTTCGTTCTTTGCATAGGACTGTAAAAACGTAAATTTTATCATATTGAAATTATTGGGTTGAAATAATTGAATCTTAATCATTTTTGTGAAATGAAAGAAAACTCAGATTTGCATAATTATTTTTCCATTGTTCATTCACGTGAAGTACCTAGTGTTGTTTAGGATAACACCTGTTTTTTTTCCTTCCAATTGGCAAAAATTCAGACCTGGTATACAATGAGATATTTTTTTATATAGTTTGTTTCAGATTGGATGCAAAACTACAACTATTCGTTCTCGAGATGAAGATGAAGAGATCATGAAATCAAATGAGACAAGTACTTGAATGCTTTCTTCGCAAAATGAGATTGATTTCTAAGTGACGCTTTTTGAGTTATATATAGCAGGATGTGTCACGCAGTCCACACCCTAGAATGCATACTGTTATACTTTCTGGGTGCATTATGCACATATCAAACTAAACGAAAATCTTTTAAAATCTGAAACATTTTTATATTTAATACTGTCGTGACACTATTTTCTTAGATTTTATTCTGCAGCTATTATTGACCGCCAATTACTTCTAATGTACAAGTGGCAAAATATCCCGTTGTGATAAGTTTGCCCGTTTATTCTAAAGGCAGATAGATTTGCTTCTAATTTGAAACAAACTTAATTTATCATGGTACTAGTTTAAAATAATAGAAGATTATTTTTAATAAAGTATTATTGAAGATAATATTTGAAATTTTCCGTGTATAAAGCGTATTGCTCCCAAGACGACATCTACTATGATCTTCACGTGAATGGATCATAGTACGTACTTTGAAACCACGATGCAATCGATCTTTCATAATAGCTATGAATTCTCTGTAACTTAAAAGACCGTCGCCATCCTCATCAAAAATAGCAAATACAGTATGAACCAAATGTTCGGAAAGACTTGTACCTGTACAAATTTTTACTGCTCTATGAAATTCATCTACAAATAACCGAAATCGTAAGATAATCCTTCAAATAATTGTCAGTTTACTTATACCTTTAGAAATAGGATGATCTGCTAAAGTATACATTCGCATTGCTATACTGAAATCTTCTAAGTTATTCAAAAACTGACAGAACACATGGAATTCTTCAAATGTAATACCCCGAACGTCTTTAATTCGATCCATTAGACGGTCTAAATACATGTCGTACCTACCGAAAACACATTATAGCAATATTTAGAAAAGGTTATTCTATGTTATCACCAAATTTTATATCTTAGACTCACTCGTCGGTATCAAGATAAGTATAGCGAAGCAAAATTCTAGCAAAATCAGTCTCGGAAATAGTTGGCAAACCTTTAGAAAACTCGCTAAACTCAAGTTCTAATACTTCAGTTTGTAAATTTTCCATAAATTTTTTGAACCCTTCGTATCTGAGTTCATCTTTGCCTTTGGTCCCAAAGAAATGAATAATTAAAGTAGTATCAACAATATGTCTTCTTTGGAGACCTTGCTCGTCATCCACATACTGATCTTGCACAGATTTACTATCACCTTCTGTATCTGAAATACCTCGCTTGCCTTTCCAAGCGAAACTGAATATTTTTTCCATCTACAATAAATTTAGCGTAAATTGGAAGCACTAGAAATAATAAGAAAGGCTTAAGCTACATCACAGAACGAATATGTTTTATAATGCACAAGTTAATATATTTTTGCGTCGCTTAGAATGTTAGACAAAGCGATTTAGCGATTAGCTAGAAAGTTTCCGTATAAAAGTTTTCATGGCAATTAAAAAAGAAATATTAGATTGTTGACTTTAAAAGAGTTAAGGAAGATTGATATAACGTGCAAATATTTAGCTGAATTAATAACCATGGAAACTTGTTACTGGAATGAATGATAGTTAATGTTTGACAGCACATTTTTGGCGTTGGCACCCAGCTTAACTCACGGCTATTTTATCTGCCTCATCCATCATGCTGTACCGTTTTCTATTGCCGAAGAATAAATCTCGAATCTGTCAGAAATTTACTCATAACTATCACAAAAATACTAAAAAATTAAACTTAGAAAAATACCCTATACAAAAGTTGTATCTTTGAAAATAATATAGATAAAATTTGCTTAATGATAGTACCAATTTATACAAAAGGAATCCAAAATATCGGTCAAATTTTAAAAACAATAATGCTAGACAAAAATATAACTAGTAGAGTAGGACTGTGCGATTCTGGAAATTAGTGATCGTAGTTCGATCTTTTTTAGATCGAACCAATAATAGTTTAAAATCTTTTGATCGATTCAGTCGAAAAAAAGGACTAATAAAGGTCCTTAAATGTACGAATCCAGAATCATATCATTTGACCCAGCAAAAATTTATCGAAATAAATATTTAAGAAACTGTATTGTAATGGTCAGGGAAAAAATGATTTACTCAACACATACAGGGTGTTAAAAAGAGAGTAAGATTTTTCTATAACATATACATTTCGATGTGCTGATTCACAATTAAAAAGAATTTTTCCAAAATTCGCAAAATTATGGTGGTGCTTTTTAAAGAAGAGTACATTTCTAATGCCACTGGTCGACACAAAATTCCTAATGAAGCTAATAAATGAGTATTTTAACCACGTAATGAAAAAACCACACCAATGTTCAACTACTCAATTTTATGATCGGTGACAGTGTAGGTATTACAAAACGCCAGGATAAAATAATTTATTTGTTATTCAACATTAATTACGTGGTTAAAATATTCAGCTTCATTAAAAATTTTGTGACAACCAGAGGCACTATAAATGTACTCTTCTTGAAGCAGCCCCATAATTTTGCGAAAATTCTTTTTCATTGTGAATCAGCACATCGAAATGTATATGCCATAAAAAAATTGTATCCTTTTTTTAACACCCTGTATATTTCTCAAACAGTGCAGTTTTGGTTAATATTTGAGAAAAAAATTGCAAGTAAATAGTCATGCATACACATAAAATCACTAATTTGAAAATATTATGAGCAAGCATGAGTACAAAACTTGCATCATCATATTTCTCTTTAAGAATGTTATCTGGAATGAATCAAATGCATATCATTGTTTGTTTATAGATCACTGACATTGGAACAATAATAATTTGGAATTATATGGCTCATCGTAGAGCTTTCCCAAACGATTTACGTGAAATTATAATTAAATTGTTCAGTTCTGGTACTTCTTGTGACAAAATTGCCAGGCAATTGAAATTATTCCGTTATACTGTAAGAAATATTGTAAAATTGTATGAATGAACAGGATCAACGCAGCAAAAATTGAATTTGGCAAAAACTGCTAAAATATCAAAAGCAAACCTAAGATCTTTGCGCCTTTTATTGAAACTGTGGAGAAATAACCGTGGAATGGAATGAAACAACTGGAGAAAAATTTCAAGATTGACATGTCTTCATGCTATCAAAAAATTAGGCTTTGACTTCTATAAGGTGAATATTTTAATCGAGATAATAAAACAATTTCACAGAATTCATTTAAATTTGTAGGCAAAAGAAAAACACTTCTAAAAGTTAAGCAGAAAAAGAGCCGACTAATTTAGGCAAAAACTTATAAAAATTGAACACAAACCGAAAGGAAATCAGTCATTTGGTGTGACGAATTCAGATTTGAAGTTTTTGTAGGGAATAGTAGAAATAGGGTTTAAAAAACAAAAAACGAAGCATATCAAACCGATCGTGCATCTCTCATGATACTGTTACAATTTTTGAAATATTGGGTTAAATAATACCATTTAAGATATACATTACTGATTAAAGCATTTTTTAATTGTAAGTTTATACTGAAGAAATCCGAAGAACTCTTTTGAAAAATTTTATTTGGGCTAAATGATATGATTCTGGGCTCGTACACGTCGCTGATTGCTGAGCTGTAGGTTTCCTTACAGGAATAAAAATTTATGTTGTATTTAAAGATAAATAATCCATCATTGTTGTCAAACCTGTATTTTAAGACTTGAAAAATAAATTATTTTGTTTTTAACAAATGGAGCTTATTTTTTATATGAATGAAACTTAAATCAATCGTTTGCATCATATAATCCAGGGGCATGATCAAATTAATCAAGTGACTTTTCAATGACTAAGATCATTTTGATTAATCTATCGATTTAATAAATAGTTCAAAGAATATTTCCGTTAACATAAAATGTTTACAATAATTAATTCATCCATTCCAGCATGATTACTTTTGTACTGCACAAGAAGGATATTATAAGTAAATACTTTTGTTATTTTAAAATTTGTCCGTTTTTGGCTCCATCTGCATATTAACATAGTATCCATGCTAACGCCCAATATTACGTAGAGTTAAATAAAAAAATTGATGAACTTACCACAAGAAACTCGTTTTTATCAACTCTCTGATTACCATCTGTGTCAAACATATTAAAAGCTATTTGAAAACCAGACTGAGGTTCTACAAAAAAGTATTTGAGTCTCGTCTAATAGTATTTTCATTAAAATATAGAATGAAATGGAAAATAGAATTATGAAAAATGCTGAATGAAAATATAGATAGAGGTGGTGATAGTTTACAGACAGAAAAAAGAGTTACTTACTCGTCAGTATAGAAAGCAAAAATAAATATTCCGTGTAAGACACGATCCCTAAAATATTGTAGATTATTAGTGCGTACTTTAATTTGTAAATAATATACCTCTATCTCTCAAATTACGGAATAATCGTAGAGAGCCTTGATTCAGAGGCGGTGTGTTATCTTTAATATGATCAATATCTTTTGTGGTCAATACACGACGTTTCAAACGAGCTGTTTTACAAATTAATAGTTATTTTAATACTACAAGATATATTTTCCAACTTACGTCTTGGCTCCTGCTCAACTACCGACTCTAAAAAATCTTGTGGTGTCATATAGAGTTGACCATTATATTCTACAGAGGCGAATCGAATAAAACGCCTTTCTCGAGATGTCAGTTTTACTGCTCGTCTTGTTTCATCATACTATTATTTGATGGAAAAAATTTATGTCAGAAAAGCTGAATATATTGTGTAGAACATAAAATAACTTACATTTTTTTGGCTAGCAGTGTAAACATTTGACACGATGGTATTTTTATACGTATAATATGTAATTAAACTACCGCCTACTATATAAGTACATATTGGCAATAATTGCAGTTTATTTTTTCTAACAAAGCTTCTTGAACTGAAATTTAAAGCTGTACGTAGAATTTTCCACATATTCGACTTCGCTGACATAACCTGAGTATGAAAAAGAAATGACAGCTACAGCGCACAGCCTACAGATGACAGACAATTGAGTGCGCATGTGTCATGAGTCAATTGGTGTGAAAGCTTGAAGCCTACAACTCTAGATGGAAGCACTTGAAACGTCATTCACTGCAAAATTGATAAAATTGAAAGGAATACAATTTCAAGATGATTAATTTTCCTCTTCACTGCTTCCAAAAATCAATATTTATTTTGGTACAATGTTAATATACGAAATATTAATATATATGATTAATTTGCAAAATTTGTAGGTTATACTTTTGTGATAAATTAATGATAATACTTTGTTTTGCTCATATCAATGAACAGAATAGAGATTACGCATGTATTATTTATCCATTATACATCTTTATTTCATACATAAAAATTAAACTTTCCCTTGCAAAACATATGTTGAAACTGTCAAAAATATTGATATTTGATACACTTGAAATGTCCGCCTAAAGTAAATTCCGCGATATATTCGTAATTTGAAATTTTTTGTTATTCGCTCGTTCAAAAAATAATTGTAATAAAAACCCCCTCCAACTAATATCTGACACACCTGTTCAGATTTTGAACAAAACCTACGTGGTCCTCAAACCTATAAATACGTGTAAACATGAGGTCCATCTTTTCGTATTATAAACATTATTAATTATTTTACAACATGTCAGTTAAATTCGAAATTTTTGTTTGTTTTTCATTTTTAATCCCAATTTGTAGCAGTTACTTTGACACAAAACCGGACGACTATTGTTTTTGTAAGGTAAGAGACAAACTTTTATTTAAAAAAAATTATATAAATAATTGACGATTTGTTATGCTTTTTTAGTTGAAAGGACGAATCGACGACTGCGCCTGCAGTGTCGATACTGTCGATCATTTCAACAATGTGAAAATATATCCTAGATTGAAGAGCATTCTTGCAAATGATTATTTTAGATTTTATAAAGTGAATTTAAATCGCGATTGTCCTTTTTGGGCAGATGACAGTCGCTGTGCTATGAGATTTTGTCATGTAGAACCATGTGACGATGATCAAATACCTAGTGGACTAAAAGGCGCTATTAGAAATAACCACTATGAATATGAAGCTCCTGTCCACAAAGTAATAAGTTGTGGTACGCAAATTGACTAAGAATTCATAAATCATGAAATTTCAGTATAAGGAGGTAGAATCAGATTGTGAAGATCATAATAAGGAGCTTAGTTATTTGAATACAACAATCAGTGATGCGAATTACAAAGAATTTGAACTATGGAAAGAACATGATGATGCTCAAGATAATTTTTGTGTTGAACAAGACGACAACGGCGATGCAGAATATGTTGATTTATTATTAAATCCAGAAAGATATACAGGATACAAAGGAGATTCAGCTCATAGGATCTGGAAAAGTATTTATGAAGAAAATTGCTTTAGGTAATATGGCATTACTTTTCTGTATTTGAATTTTTTCAAATGCTACATTAATAAATTCATTTTGACTCATGGCTTAGTAAACTAGACACGCAGTAGTCGGCATCAGAAAAAAATGCGGGCACGCACTGACCATGTTTATTACACGAACTATTTCGGGTTACTCTCAACGCCCATACAACTCAAAATTTATTTAACTTGCACACTTGTAATTTTGTTTATTAATTATTAAAATTCTCATGACTTTTAACATTCACTCATCAAAAACTTAGAAACTTAAAATTCGGCATAGATCAATCATAAATCAGCAAGTTGTGTATGTAATATCGGTATGAGAACCTTATTTACAGTTGATAAATTGAAATAAAAACTGAAAACGGTGAACACAAAAAATTATTTTTAAGTAAAATGTAATTTGAAAAAAACTAATGTGAAAAAGGGTCCCAGTTTAATACAAGAAACAAGTGGGTTCATCAGCTCCGTCGATAAAGGAATTGAAATACAGGAATATAAATAGGATTATTAAAATTGATTGAAAAGAAAAACTGTTGCTTGCCTACTATTAAATTTTTTATTCGGCAAGTTTTTAATTATGAGTCATTCATTATGAATATTTTTGTTTTGTTTTCTCGTTTGTACTGCTGTTTATGAAATCGCACCAGAATCAGTAATATTAAAAAAGGAAAAAGTTCACTACAAAAATAAAGTACCTACGTTTGCCATCTCTGCCAGTAAAATATTGAGATCTGAGTGAGTGTCAAGTTCTATTAAGTTCCTTCAAACTGATCTACAAAAATATACAATATTATTTAAATTTTTGAAAAAGAAAAATGATAGCTTGCTTACTATTAAATTTTTAATTTGACAAATTATTTATTATGAATCAAATTTGCCAAATCGAACATTTAGTAATAAGCTAGCTATAATTTTTTATTTAATTTTTTTTTATATTTCTGTGATTGAGTTTTCAGAAACTTTAATAGAACTTGGCATTCACTTAATCTCATTTTTTTTGTTGTTCGTGCAGAACTTGACCCATTTTTCACACTGTTATAATTGAATTTTAATAACAACAGTACAAATAACAATGAAAATAGGTACATTAATTGGAAATAAATTTTAGTGATATTTCCACTGCTAAATTAAATATAGCCGGAAGCGCAATTTGATATGTTCAAATTAAAACTCATCGAACATCAAATATTTCAAATTCCTAAATATTTTTGCTTACGTACTTGATGGAAACGTTAAAGAATTTTTTTCATAGATTTATTCTAAATTGCAATAAGTAAATCAGCAGTAAAAAGATTTTTTGTCATTTTAAATTATTTAAAATTATGAAATTTAAAAAAAATAAACATGTTTTATTGTGTATAAGTTCTGTATATATAAAATAATAATAATACAGAACTTATACTCTATTTAAAATGAGTTCTGAAAAAAATTCTTTCATTTAAAAAATAGTTAAATAAATCAATAATTGTAAATATTGCTATATGCACTGCTTTTTTAGGCCGAGGCAACATGTAACATCCTATATAGATGCATCCAATTTAAGCGGCTTGTGCTTAGAGAAACGTGTATTTTACAGAGTGGTTTCTGGATTGCATGCCAGCATTAACATACATTTATGCTCAAATTATTTAATATCAGGTATATTTTATCTAATGCACACCTAATTTTTTTTTTTAAATAAATAATTTTTGTTTAGAAATCAAGAAAAATTTTAATTTTGTTTCGCCTAATGGACAATGGGGTCCAAATTTGGAAGAATTCAAAAGAAGATTTGATCCTGCCCTAACAAATGGAGAAGGCCCTCAATGGCTCCGAAATTTATATTTTGTGTATTTATTAGAATTACGGGCCTTAGCCAAAGCTTCTCCGTATTTACAACATGAAGAATTTTATTCAGGGAATGAAACAAATGACGAAGATGTCAGAGTTATGATTAGCCATTTGCTAAAAATTATAAGGTAATATAATAACATTTTTGTCACTATAATTTAAACAGAGTACGTGACCAAATACTTCCGCAGCGTGATTCAAAATTTTATTATCTGAGAATTCAGATAAATTTTCTTTGTATGATTGTTTTACATAATTTTTATTTGACCTTCAAGGAAGATGACACATTTAAATCACAATAAATTTTTTATTCGTTTGTATAAGTCGAAATGAATGACGTAATAATTGCAAACTATTTTCAGTTGCATGAATTTTTAGCGCGTTTATTATATTTTTTCTAGGGTCACCTAAACTTGATTGTCAAAGCATCACAAACGATGCGTAAACAGAATCATATAAACGCATGGCTATTGAGTTTCTTAGCATAAATTTTAATTTTCTGTTAATTCATGTTGGTAAAGGACTTATCACCAATCTATTTGTTAGATTATAAATTAAATTGAAATATCAACTTGTGCTGTGCACGTGTGCACTCAATATCCTATTTTGACAATACTTTTAAAGCACCCAATTAGGGAGCACAGAAAATTGTAATAGAAGGTTTCACATCATCAAATAATGTCACTAGATTCATGACGTCACGTGCTGCTACGTTTACATGATATATCTCAATTACTTTAAAAAACAAAATCAAAGCAGTAACGAAACTTGTCAATTCGTACGATATCACACTTATAAACTTACAAACGTCCTAACTGTAGCCAGCCTCTGTGTAAGAAATTTTACTGATTTTTGTACAATGACTGAAATTGTCATTATTTATACAATACAATTATTTATAAGGTGTAGAACGATGGTATATAATAATAATCGAACAAAAATAAACTTTGTGTTTCCTTGTATGTAACTTTTTCAATTCGCCACTTAAATATCTCATCAGGTTTTTTTGGTTTCACTAGGTTATGATGTGAAACCTAGAGCTAAAACTCTCTAGTATAGTTGACATAGCAAATGGATTGTGACATGTGCTACCAGCATTAATCAAAAAACTAAATTTAGGTCATGAGACCTGACAGCTACCCGTTCATGATAGAGGTAGAGCTGAGATTTAAAAAACGCTTAGTTTATGTATCGTTTGCATAAATCAGCAGGTTTAAACGTGCCCGTAGAAAAATTACTATTTTAAACGATCAGTGATATTAGAGATAATTTTTTGTATTTTTAGGGAATTCCAAAATCATTTCAATGAAAATATCATGTTCAATGGCGGGCAACAAGCTAAAAAATTGAAAGAAGAATTCCGACAACATTTTAGGAATATCTCAAGGATAATGGATTGTGTTGGCTGCGATAAATGCAAATTATGGGGAAAATTACAAGTATGACAATAATATTCTGTAAATACATCAACATTGACTTCAGTAGGGGCTTTTTGAAGTGGAACTTCTTTTAAATCGGTTTTGTAATTAAACTTGAGGAGTGAAGGCTCATTCACAGTCACTAAATTTGCGACTTGAAACTACAAATTCAATCTTGTGTAATGCCGCTGTGCAAGAAATTCAATCATAGCGTTCACACTTTCGAAATTACAAAAGCAATCTACGCGATTTTGCCGATGCTGCCATCTATTGCGCTATTAGAAATTTTTATTTATTTAAAGTGGAATCATTTAGATAAATCGGAATAATGGTATTATTTGGATTTTCTAAATTCCACAAGTTTTGCGACTTGATGTATAATTAGGAATTTTACAAATCATTTAATGAAGAATATGTTTTTCGAAAAATATTCTAGTTCACAGTTGGGTAAATATAATGCTGCATTCACAGCGCGAAATTTGGTGAAATTCCAAATACGATATTTCGACTGTTGAAATTTGTCCGTTCACAGCCTGAAATTTAGATACCGAAATTAGTGACTAGCGACAACTGTAGGCCTAATTTTGAAGTAGTTTTGAAACTTCAGTCAGTCATTTATGATATTTGTGTATTTTGTTTATACTCAAATTGATATCATAAATATGATAACTGAAGAAGAATTGTTACATTTAATTTCTTGTTATCCTTATCTTCATGATAGGAGAAATATAAATTATAAGAATGACAAATTAAAGGAGGAAAGATGGAATACTATCGGTATTACATAATTTATTTGAAAAAGATAAAAACTAAGCACAAATCGTCAACAAACAATGACGTATTGTTAATACGTCATTGTCAACAAATAATCAAACGTCAAATGAAATAGAGTTCATTCAAAACACATACTCTTCTTCATTATTTTTGTAGAGCGCAACCTAAATTACAAGAAAAGTTTGGAGCTTGCAAGGTTTGATCAAAGTGGAATTTGTATTGGTAACTGAAATTAACCCGTAGCCACCTAGCGGTTATAAGCGGAATTATATTGTAAAGTGGATTCAACCTGAATTTCCATATGATCGTATGTTATGTTAATGGCTTTGTTAGCAATATTTAATGGCTTTTTTGAGGTTGTTTGTATGAAATTTTATACTAAAATAGTTCAAATTGGATTTGTTGCAATTAATTCAGTGAAAAATACTTAGTTTTCGACTTTATTGTTAAATTACATAACCTCATTGCTATACTGAAATTAGTCTTTCTCAAGAATATACTCTTCAAAATATGGAATCTAAACGAAGAAGTGTTAAAAATTGTTGTGTTTGTAGATGTCATTCTAAATTGAATTGTTGATTTGAGATTCCATAAATTTCCTAAAAGGGGAAAAGGAAAGTGTCGGTAGTAAATAAATTTGGAGACTGCGATCCAGTTCATAAACAAGCTATGCGGATTAGCAAAATTCGTATAGGGAAAGCTGAAATATACAATACAAAAATGTCATAAATATTCCACTGTAATATTATTTTCTTTGAAGCTATGAATTTCATAACCTCATTCAGTCTTCCAGTTACAACTAAAATTCATATATAAATAAAAAGATTTTAAAAGAAAAAACCAAATGTTATAAAAGGAGAAAGCCAATACTTTCTCGCACAATTAAAATTGAATTGAATCATTCAACAAAATATGAATATTTCTTTGCTGAATATCAACGTATTTACATTGTAAACAGATTACAAACTTGCCGTAAGCCACTTTTGATCCACCATTTTGTAAGCACAGTGCTGCCGCCAACGGTAATTTCAGTTGCCAATACACCAAATTTCAGCGCTGTGAATGCTACTACGGTTTTCCCATATACCAAGCTTTACTAATTTCGACGAATTTCACCGAATTTCAGACTGTGAATGGGACTTATTAAGCAAAAAGAGATGATAATTTTACTTTTGATGAAATTGTAACATATATTATATATCTATATCCAAATCAGAGAATATTCGAGTTTAATATTTGTCTTCTATGAATCAAAAATATTTAAAAATTTTATTTTTCCTACATTCTGGGAGTAATTATAGAAATTTGTAACTATCAAAAAACTTTATATTTCTCATATCACTATAAATATTCGCAAATTTATAGAAATAGGTTATCTATCTTTCAATTTATATTTCTTTGCGTTCTGATTGGTGCAATCAACGACAGTCGCTCTGCACAAGATTGAAAAGTATTGTATTGAGACAGGTTTTTTGCCAACATCGTAAATAAAATAGTAGGTAATGAAGGAAAAAACTTTTCAGAACTCATTTTTAATAATATATATTTTATTGGGAGATAAGTTCTGTATAAATTAATTTAAAACACAACGTTTCGACAGCAAAGTGCTGCCTTTTTCAAGTGAAAAAAAAGGCAGCACTTTGCTGTCGAAACGTTGTGTTTCAAATTAATTTATACAGAACTTATCTCCCAATAAAACATATTTATTATTAAAATAGTAGGTACTTTCAATAATTTTAATTTATCAAAGAGGTTTCATTTCGAACGTGTGAGTGCCGTGAAGTACTACACATAATGTTCTATTATTAAATCTGTTACAGACACAAGGGCTGGGTACGGCATTAAAGATTTTATTTTCGGGAAAATTCGATGATTATGATTCAAACGGTTTGCACCTAGATATGGCAAGAAACAGATTTCATCTTCAAAGAGACGAGATCGTGTCATTATTCAATGGTTTTGGAAGGTAAATTAATTGTTTTGTTGTATTTTGTATTCAATTAATCTTATTCTACTTCTAGATTATCAACAAGTATCTATGAATTAGAACAATTTAGACAAATGTTTAGATGAATCTACAAATATCAGTCCTCTACAAAAAATTACATCACGATTTAGTTTTAAGTAGCAGAAAAAATAATTATTTAAGTGGTACAAATCTATTTATTTCAATATTTACTTATTTTATATTAGGAATTTTATTGTTATATACACAGACTTATTGTTAAAAAATACATCACTTTTATCCTTTTATCCAATAATATAAATTATATTTTTGAAAAATAAATGTATACTTTTATCTCTACTTGTCATAATTTTTATTTATTTACCCCAATGGCAATTATCACCTTTTTTTATTAGTTCTATTTATCATTGTGCTCTTGATAATTTTTTTAGCAGAAGTAACATCGCAATTATTATTTTATGAATATTATTTGTATTAGAAGATTTTTGAAATTTTGTTCAAATGTTGATAATAATAAGAAATCATTTACGTCATCCATGAGATCCAATCTCTGACGTCACAGATATCTGAGATCCATCCGGTTAATGTAGAGTTTACGAACGATCCCGACAGATACTTTTTTGACGCTTGTATTTAAGGTTATATTTTTAGGTAGAAATGTATAAACAGTAAAATAATTATTGAGATATAATAATAAATATGTTAAAAAAAGAAAGGAAGTAAGAAAATAAAGTTTCTTACTGTTGTATAATTTAAATAATGTATTTATTTGTTCCATTATGCCACAAATTTCACACAATAAACAAATCATGGTTTCAGACATGTTTGTTGTTGTAATATTTGATCTGTGATGCACTCTGATACTCCCTAGCACTCTGTTTGTAGAACAAACTCATAGGTTTGAAGTTCGCGCGTATTATTGCTACAGATCGCAGTAACCCTCCTCTGCGAGCAGGGTTAAAAATTTCTGATCGGATCGGTCGGTAAAAATGATCGGAATTAATTTACGAACGGAATAGACACATCTGACTTGATTAACGAACGCTTACGAGTACATCGGATCAGTCCGATCTAATAAACGAAAACGCCTTCGTCATTCCAAATTGTAGGCCATTAATTTGCATTTCACATACAAAGAGTAGTACCTGAATAAACATTCTAATTAATTTCTGTGAAAATGTCAACGAACAAAATTAATGAAAATGATGAAAATTTAACCACAGATGCAGTACCTGATGCACCGCGTGAAAATATTGAAGAAGATACTTATATTATTGAAGAACAAGATGAAAATTTGAAGAAGGATCCAAAACAAAATAATAATACTGATTCTGATAAGGAGGAGGATCAAAACAATACTTCAGTGAGTTATCCTATTAACTCCAAACAGAAAATTCCGTCTGGAAGTACCTCAAAATCAAGGAAGAAATCGCCTAAAGCTACGCACGGTAAATAATATCTTCTATGCTTAGATTATCTTATCAAAAAATATTTTTCAGCTTGTACTAAGGTCATAAATGTATTAAACTCTAGTGGAGTTCATATAGGAGCAGTAAATAACTATAATCTATATTCAAATTCACAAAAAAGTAGCAATCAAACAAAGGAAAACACCTTCCGCAGTACTTCTGCTGAAAGAATTCTCCAAAGTGAAGAATTAGTAAAGCCGGAACATATAAATTTTGTTTCAACTCATTTGGGAGAAGGTTGGCGAGATGTAGGCGACATTCTCGGTTATTCGAAAGGGCAGATGGACCATTTTTACACAGACAACAAGAATATTGGACTCAAAGAGGTATGTTATAGACACATAGTTTTTAAATGAAGTTTTAAATTGAAAATTTGTAGGTGGTTTACAAAATGTTACTGGACTGGACGCAAGTTAAACCAGACGATTCGAAAATTGGAGTTTTGGCAAAAGCACTTTGGGATGCAGATCAAAAAGATGTAGTGTATAGGTGGAATAAATTTTTTTGAAAACTAATGTATCAAAAATATTCCATATAACTGTGATTAAATTTTAATATTTTTATATATAAATTGTAACCGTTGCTATATAAATTTATATCAAATATATAAAGTTTACTTGTCGACTGTATATTTTTCATCCCACCAAAAACATAAATTCGAATCGAATTTAGCTACACAAATATATAACTTTATTTAAACTGTGTTTCTAGCTTACTGTTGGATTGACTTGGCAAATTTTCACATTCTTTATAAATAAAACTTGTCAAGTTAAAAGGTCCATGGACTCACTTTGTACCGAACTTGGCTTCTTTTCCACTTTATGTTTTCGGTGGTACATCTATACTTTTCGTAAAGTTATATTACACTGTGTAAACGCAGTACTCTTCTCTTACTGTTATTATTTTCCATGTCATCTTGTATGAACTAAACAGAGCTCTCTTGGGTCTTAATTTAGTTTAGATCTAGGTTTATACTGTTTATAGCCTTGATTCGGGACAATGCAACATTGGCCACCCATCAGGACACTATTTTTCACACAATTGGCGCTTTTTTCTAACTCCACGCCAAATTTCAGGTTCTAAGTGAGCTGGAAGTGGTCTACATTTTTGATGAATGAATGTTAAAAGTAACGATATTCGGACGTCAATATTTCAGGAATTATTTGAGCCACTTTTATAAAATTTGAGATTCTGTGTAGTTGCAGGGATCTTAATAGATTAATCGAAAATAACTCGACTGATATACTACTGCGTGTTTAGATTTAGGGTAATAAAATTTTATGGAATAAAAGATAGTAACTTTTAACTAAATTGTATTAATTAAACATGTCAATTCTTCAATAGAAATGTTAAGGCATCCTTTGATAGTCAGCACTGTTTTGTGCTTATCTTATGGAATAATATTTGTATGCGGTGTTACAGGAAATTCATTTTTAATATTAACTTTATTTAAAAATCCGTCTTTAAGAACAACTACAAATGTATTAATCGGTAATTTAGCAGTTGCAGATTTACTTGTCTCAATATTCTGTGTTCCATTCACTTTAGCTTCAAATTTACAAAAAGGTAATACAACAATCATAAATATTAAAATTTTTGAATTATTTTATTTTAGAATGGATATTTGGTGAAGGACTTTGCAAATTTGTTGGGTATTTTGAGGAGGTTGTAATGAATGCGTCAATTCTCAATTTAATGGCAATTTCTATTGATCGATGTTTATCGATTAATCGACCTTTCGGTTTTATGAAAAGGAAGAAAAAGCTAATCGTTATTGTAACCCTAATTTGGATCTTTCCAAGTCTTTATATGATCCCATGGTTAATTGTTTTTCATGCTAAATCCATTGATGGGAATATAAAACACACGGTATTTATACACAAAGATTTTCAATTATTGTATTTAAACTTGTGTTTAATTTTCAGATTTGTTCAGATTTCTGGGAGAATAAAAGAAATAGTGATGCATATTTCATTTTAGTTAATTTATTTTTAAGTTACTTATTGCCATTGGCAATAATTTCTATTTGTTACATATTAATCTACAAGAAGATAAGTTCGAGACATATTCCAGGAGAAATGTGTCCAGTTCAACGTAAGAATATCAACTATGACTGTAAAATAAGGATAATTAAAATGATTTTAATTGTAATTATAGTGTTTGCGTTATCGTGGTTTCCTTTATATACATTAATAGTAGTTATAAAATATTTGGGCTACCCAAACACAAGAGAGCAATTAAATCATTTTGAAATATTATATCCACTGGCACAATGGCTTGCAACTTCAAATGCCTGCATAAATCCTATAATATATACATTTTATAGCAAAAATTTTCGAAACCATTTTCTTAAATTTTTTAAAAGTATGCATCTACTCAGCGAAGTAAAAAAGGAAACTAATGATATCTGTTCAGCAAATAAAGAGTGTATATTATTATCTTCTACTCAAATTACTTAAGAAAGTTAATAAACAAGTTTTAAATATTCTATTTTATTTAAATGTTACGTCCATGCTTCTTTGCTAACTTCAAGTTCTTGCTATCTTTTTGTATTTGTCAATGGCTGATTGACATGTAACTAATTTCAGAAAGCGATTTAGTTCTTACATGTGGGGAAACACTGAAAAGTATTACATTGGATTGTGAGATCTTTTTTATTTTTTTACCGTGCAGTTTTAAATTTATTTTTAAATTTTTCTTCAAAGAATGGCAGAAATTTTTCATTTGGAGAAACGTGCAAGAAAACGAGTAAAAGATGTCAAAGCTAAAGCTCGGCCAGGTCAGAAAAATAAATGTGTATTCTAACCTAATTTGACAACTGACATTATTTAATTTTGTAATTAAATGTCGTTATATCTTTTATGTGATACTGTGAAATTAATATCAATGTATACATAATCTAGAAAAAAATTAATGCTGTTTTATGATAATAAATACCAAATTTTTTAAATAATATTTCTGGGATAATTTATGTATAAGTTTCAAACAATTTGATTATGATGATGAAAATGGTATTATCATATATAAAAGCTGCATCTATAATTTGTCCGTCTGAATGATACCAGGAAAATAATATTAAATTTTTCTAAACGTTTCTCCCAGCAATAAATGCTGGTAATTTTTATTGCAAATTAAAACACATTAAAAGCTTATAGTTTATGTTGAAATATTTACTCAAAAATCTTTTGAAACAACAAAAAAAATGCGAATTTTGTATGATATTTTTGAAGTGTAAGGTATTACAATGAAATATTTAGCTCTTGGAGTTCATAGAAATAAGTAATCAATTTTGCGCCATTGTTGTAATCAGTAAAAAACATACAAATTAAATTTATTTTATTAAAAAATAGACAGACAGAAAAGTATTTTATCCGAGAATTTAACCGAAGATATTAAATGCCGCTCCGTGAGAACCAATGCCTCATAATTCATACAAATTTCGGATTTTATTTCTGGAAGTATTTTAGTAAATATTCTAAAATAAAGTGATTACCTGAAAATGTGAAGTATTTTATAATTTGCATTACAAATTTTCTGCATTTATGTTAATGGGAGGAACTAAATGAACAATTTTTCAAAAATTATGTTATTTTCCTATGTTATCAATTGCATATTTTTTGGTGTGCTTAGGGAAAAAGTATTAATTTTCTAAAATTTTTTTTTTTTTTTTGTGAATAGAATTAAATACTAAACAGTCGTGGACTCAGCAAAGCTATGCCGAAAATTTTCAACCCTTTGGTGCAGTATACGATAATTGTGAACGAATTAGTGAAAAAAGTGTATCTCCTGAAGAATTTATCAGAGCTTATGAAATCCCTTCAAAACCTGTAGTAATAACCGATAGTCAGTGTGTGTGGCGAGCAAAAGAAAAGTGGACCATGGAAAAATTAGCAAAAAAATATAGAAACCAAAAATTCAAATGCGGCGAAGATAATGAAGGCTATAGCGTTAAATTAAAAATGAAATATTATGTTCAATATATGAGAACAACTAAAGATGACAGCCCCTTATACATATTTGATAGTAGTTTTGGTGAACATCCAAGTAGAAAAAAATTACTCTCGGATTATTCTGTACCGCTATATTTTAGAGATGATTTATTTAAATACGCTGGTGAAAGTAGAAGACCGCCTTACCGATGGTTTGTGATGGGCCCTGTAAGATCAGGAACTGGGATCCATATAGATCCTTTAGGAACTAGTGCGTGGAATGCATTAGTTCGAGGGCATAAGCGATGGTGTCTGTTTCCTACAAATACGCCCAAAGAACTTCTTAAGGTACCTGGTGTCCTAGGAGGGAAGCAACGGGATGAAGCTATTACGTGGTTTCATGTTGTTTACCCAAGAACTAGAGAACCTGCATGGCCCACCGAATGCGCGCCTATCGAAATCCTTCAAAAACCAGGTAAAAATAAAATTCTATCTAAATAATGTTCAGTCAATCCATGCAGCCCGGTTTACTGTGATCAAAAAGCTATATTTATGGATAATTTTTTTTTTTAGGTGAAACAGTATTTGTGCCCGGCGGTTGGTGGCATGTAGTTTTAAACTTGGACGATACGATTGCAGTTACTCAAAACTTTTGCAGTCGCTCTAATTTTGCCACTGTGTGGCACAAAACGGCTCGGGGTCGACCAAAGTTAGCTCGTAAATGGTTTGCACGGCTAAAGATGTATGAGCCCGAATTAGCTAAAATCGCACTTAGTACAGATTTATCAATTTCTTCCGGTGTTGCATCAGATAGCTCAAGTTCTAGTTCGAGTTCTAGTTCAGATTCGAGTGATAGTTGCAATGAACATTCTTCTAGTGAAAGTGATAGCGGACAAGAGAGCCTGCATAGTAAAAAATCAAAGAAAAAATTGCATCCTAGTAAAAGAATGCGATACACTGCTAACCAGGTAATTGTTACTATTTTTTTAATTTCCATGAATTTTATTTAGTTTTTTTCCAGGCTCGTGAATCTGTTGTTAACTGGTCAAGTAAAAACTCAGTATCGCCTTCTTCATTAGGAAGTGGTGAGTCAGAACCGTACCAATCATCTCAAATTTCAAAATGACGACACATTTTTCAACTCTTGAATCAGGGTAGTGCATGAATTTTGTTTAGTTTACATATATATACAGGCTGTAACAGAAATAAGTACATTTTAACTTGAGGAATACGTCTGGGTAAGTTCTGGGTAGATTTGTGGTGATACTCGAGCAAATGGAAACGGTGAGAAGTTCATGTTTTTTTGGTTGGAGCGAAATCTTCATTTCTAATCCATTCTTTAAACTCAAGTTAGCTCATATGTATATATGTGAGTGAGAATAGAATAAAGGCTTGCTTATAATGGATTTAAACTTAATCTGTTAACTTATGATGCAGGATGTATGATGTTATTTTCAACAGCTTAGTTCATAATCAAATGTCAGAATTTTAAGATCGTGTATCTTAACCTTGTCAGAAATGGATCTAGAGAATGATTTTTAAATTGATTGACAGTTAAGCGGTTGTGTCATGTTTTCAATAATTCTGTTGAAATATAAGACAATTATCACAGAGGAGTTACCATGAAATGTATTATAATTTTATGCAATTTCTTACTTGGTATTTTTAATTCATCATTTCCACGAATTTTCATTACATAATTCAGTTTTATAATCCACGTTACATTTGTCATGTGAATGCGGAAATTTTTCTAAGTCAAATTAACTTTATACGAAATGTCAAATATGTCTGCTGAAATACAAAAATAAATGCAACGCATACATGTGATACAATGCTCGCTCGCTATTGGTTGGGAATAAGCTGTATGATGTTAAACTTGAAACTTGGTGAACTTTACGGTTACAGCATAAGTTAACATCATATTTCATGTCATTATGAACGTCAACGTGGAAATGCGTATAGTTTAATTTTAGAGACTACAGAATAAATCACCGGTTACATCCATTATAAACCCGTCTTTAGTATAATTGATTTCATTCTGTATGATGAAAGATTGAATAATATAGTTGTTGATACGAGAGTGAAGTGTGGTGCAAATCTTGGTATGAATGATCACTATTTGGTCATATCCCACGTACGATTGAATAAATGTTGATAAATGAAAGTAAGAGGATCTGGTAAAATGTTTCTTCTTTTAAATGATGATGTTAGAGAATCTTTGGTTAAAAAGTTGGATGAATCTAATTGATGTTTGGACGAGATTAATGAATGTTTGATGTGATAGAATACAAGAGATTGAATAAATGTGTAGTAATGCTCAGGGAACAACTGTGACTGAAAATGTACTGAATACAAATGAAGCTGAGTGTGATATTGATGAGAGTGATGTTAGATATGAATGCATACGTTTAAAGGAAGGAAAGGCGGCTGGGTTGGACGGTTTAATGAATGAAATGTTAAAGTATGGGAGTAAAAGAATGTTTGAATGCTTAGTTCATTTGTTTGGATTCTGTTTTACTGAAAAAAAGATAGTTATTTATCCTTAATTCAAAGGCAAAGGCGCAGTTCAAGCGAATGTACCAATTTTCGAGCGATAAGTTTGTTGAGTGTGGTATTGAAATATTACGGAAAATTTTATTTCATAAGGTGCGAGCCTTATTAATTTCTAAAATAAGCGATGTGCTAGGAGGGTTCCTACCTGAGAGAGGATGTAATGATTAATTATTTTTTCTTCGTTTGATTGTCGAAAAGTCAATTGAGAAGAACAAAAAGGTGTTCTGTGGCTTTCTCGATTTAAGAAAAGCGTATGGTAGTGTTCTTCGAGAGAATATTTTAGGTGCTTTAGGGACATTTGCACGGAATGTGTCTGTTTCAAGGGATGCAAGATGTACTTGTACCTGCATTGATGTATAGTAGTGAGTGCTGGGCGTAGCTGTAGAAGCATAAACGGGAAATGAGATTTTGCATGGTGCTTGTGTGTGAATACGAAATAAATTGGTGTATGAAGAATGTAATAGTGGAAAAAATGTGGTAGAAAAAATGGGCATAGGTCATAGGTAGTTCATTTCTCACAACAATTGGATTATCTACACAAAATCATTGCACTTTCACAGATAACAGCTGGAATGACAGTCGAAGTCTATACTGTAAACGTTCAATAAAGCAACTGCTATTCTCAAAACTTGAGAGAAAATTATTCAACAATTTATTTAAACAATTCACGAAGATTTACATTAATGAAACGACCCAAATGTGAAGTTTGTAATAACTGATAAGTATGAGAAAAAACATGTGAATTTATTCACATATTCACTTTCCTATCAGGTGCTCCATTTATAAATTGATTTATCCTACAGTCATCTCAAATTCTTGATTTTTTAGAATCTCAATTTCGCGTTGCAGGAAATCAATACAGTATTTCCATCATTATGTATGAGAAGACAAGATTTTACCATGGAATACCTAACCACATTTATTTTATTTATAGTGGAAAATGACATTTCAGAAAACGTTCCAAATAAATTCGCTGGGCTAAATAGAGCGTTTTCCTATGGCTGCATAATGTCTGTGGAATCGCCATTACAGATATTTTTACAGGTTTCATCTTTCGTGATAATCATTGATCTTTTTTTTTGTCAGAATTTATTTAAAGGAGTTGACTACTCACATTTGTTAAAATCAATTGTTTCATTTTTATTGCCATCAAATAATCACGGAAGCACCTGAACGGCTCGTTAATTTATTAGGGGTAAAAATGCTAAAAGAATTGAGAAATCGGAAAAAAGTTATTATGAAATATTGCTGCTCTCGGTAAGTTTTATTACTGGTTAAAATTAATGTATTTATTTCTGTTACATATATATACACTTTTTTTGTTTTTTTAATGTTCTCTATTTGCTTGCGTTCATCGATTATTATTAAATGATTGATATGACTTTGATGACGGTTATATTCATGTGATTTAATTTAAGGTTTTTACAAATTATAAAATATTTTATTTTTTCTACACCTTACTGGAATTGAAGCTCAGGATCTTTATGATAATGGTCTATGTTCCTACCTAAAAGTTTTTTTAGTACAAGCGAATTAAGTATTCTACTTGAAAACTAGTAACGTTTGATTTCAGAGGGGTTTATACTTAGATAGTTTAAAGTTTAAAACCGTTTTCTCTTTTGTAAAAGTGCCACTTGCCGCTATCTTGTATGTAGAGGTAGAGGTTGTTTTGTTTCCATCATATAAGTTAGGATCAAACTTATTACATATTTTTCTCTCTAAAAAAAGGAGTTGAATCAAGTTGAATGGATCACTTGCAATAGTCAGAAGTGGTAGCATCAATACTAATTTGAAGTGATCTCAGTAACATACAAAATGAGTACTTATCTAAGTTTAATAGTACCCCACCTATCTAAGGACAAAGTTGATCGCGTGCAATTCGTGTAAGGTCAATGCGGAATTTGTTTAGAACATTTCCGTGCTACGAAATTCAAATATATTATATAATGAAAACAAAACTGTCCCCATATTTATGATGGCGAGCAAAGTGGCACCTCCACAACGGAAAAACTCGGTTTTAAACTCAGGCTTTTCAATCAACCATCCAAAAATCAGCCGTTACTTATTTTCTCAAAGTAACGCGATTTATATGTCTAATTTGCCTGTACTAGTTGTGAAATAGTCACTCTCCAGAATCATGAGAATAATTTTATTATACAATTAAGTGTTCAAGAATTGTTTTTAATTGGTTTTTATATATTTATGCAAAAGAAACATGAAAATATATATTTTATATTTTTTGTTATTTTTTTTAAGAAGCGAAGAGTATTTATATAAAAATTAATTGTATACTTCGATTTTTATTTTTTTATTTATATCAAGAACAAAATATGAAGTAGTGATGAAGTTGCAACAAATTTGACTCTTAAGCCAAATGTGCTTCCTAATGAAGATTGAAATACACAGACAATAACAATTTTTGCATATTATGATTTTTGATTTATTATTTATTTTAAATGTATTTACTAATTTTTGTAACAAAAAATTTCATGCCAAAACTATTAAATGTGCGCAAGCAAAGTGTTTATCTTTCATTTAACTTTATTTTTGTAATTTTGCTCGTATGGAGACTGAATCCTTGGAAAGATAAACAGGAAGGTCACAAATATTTTGGCAGGTATTTCATTGAGTGATCATATACCCGTGCCTGTTATTTTTGTACTTTAAAGTTAGAAAGCCAAATAAGATATAATGTGCAGCGGATAATTGTTAAGTAAATCAATTGGAATTTATTACTATTGTATTGTACATAGTATTAAAACAAATTTTGTAGATCCATGAAATTGTAAAGTTCCAAACAAATATTTGTATGATATATTCATAACACATATAATGTTGTGCCTTTATTTATAGATTTTCAGTATGTTTTGTAAATTGTAAATAAAAAGTATTACGTATCACCTCATTGTTTCATTTTTCGAAAAATTGAATTCGAATTTGATTAAATTTTTTCACTTCTTGTCACGTACTAATAGATATATCAATTAAAGATCAAGCTTCAATAGAAAAATAGTAATTTATGCAACAAGATTATTGTTAAGTTGATTATTATGACATGAGGCCAAGTATACAAAAATTTTTCTTCTATGTTTTGAGAATTATTAAGCATACATTAAGAGAGCCAAAAACACAAAGTAACATTCAGATTTAACAAATATTCAAACAAATAGATCAGTGAGAGGTGTTACAAACATGCATTCACAGAAATTTAACTGCTACGCGTTTAAATAGTGGTAAAACCGAGACGCGAAAAAGTCTTACTTTACGATTCTTAAAGAAAAATAATATTTCGCAGGTAGATTGAAACATTAAAAAGAGCGATCGGTACAAAAAAAATGATTGAAATATAGTCTTGAAAAAAAAATTATTGAAAATTAAGTTTTCATACAGTAAAAAAATACTACGAAATTTATTAAACAAAGAAAAAGTTTTGAGGGGGGTATCAAATAGTGTGAAAGACATTAATGATGGATTAGGGGAAAACGAATGTCTCAATCAGTTTACTTATAAATCCAAAGAGTTTAAATATTTTTAAGATATCGTTCGGACTTATTTGAAGTAAATATAAGTTGCGCAATATCAAAAAAATATCGGGGATTTTTTTTTATCTTGGCTTCACTTTTGTATTTACATTGTAAAGATAAATTTGAGCTATTTCCTCTATAAAATGGCAAATATTTGACTGGAAAATATAATCTCGAAACCGCATATGATAATACCTTATCGGTGATGTATCCGTTTTTCCTTAAACCGCTATTTATTTTTATACTTATGTCTTTCGTACTTGTCGTGTTTAGTTGATTCTTTACTTTCAAATGAGGCAATTATGAAAATAATTCAAATATGTTTGTTTATAATTTTGAATTTACATCTTTGCAAATCGCAAAATGCAGGTGGTAAGTATTGTTATTGCAAATAAATTTAAATTATTTAAATTAATTATTATTTCAATATTTAGTAATAAACCCTATTTCCAATTTAAACGAAACTGGAGATCCTGCAGAAACAACCATATCAACAGCTGAAAAACCTAACATAAATGTATGGGTTGGGAAATATTTGAGAAATAGTGCAAATAGACGAAAACTAGCTACATGGCTTCTTGCGGGAGACTACGAAAAAGGCACTTACATCGACAAAAAAGAAGTGGAATACGAGGGTTACGACGGATGGTACAATAATCCTTCCAAACCAGATCTTGGAGCAATTGGTAAGTTGATATAATTAAAAATTAATGCATTATGATACAAGCCTTATTTGAATGAGTAATTTTTTGTGACAAATATAACCAATTCAGATTCTTTAAGCACAACGTCAACTTGCAATGATGAGACACTTTTAGATAACATTTTTTTTTTAATACTCATGTTTGCTTGCAATTATTATCTTGTCATTTTGTTTGTTCACACTAAAATTAAACATTGATGTACACTTCTTTAAATGTATATAGCTGTTATATATTTCCGAAATTCTATTGCTTAAATTATTTATTGAAATTCATTATGATCAGCTAAGCAGGGTTTTGAATACTTATCGAATTTTTCAAAAAATTGTATAATTTTTAAGATCGTCCGCTGTTACGTCGTTGGCCAGCAGCCTATCAAGATGGTTCCTACGAACCAGCTGGTTGGAACAGACCCAACCCTATAGAATTAAGTGATGGTTTACTAGATGGTCCAATTGGTAGTAAATCAAGAACAGGGAAAAACGCCCTTTTAGTCTTCTTTGGTAATTTTTTGCAGATTATCATAAATTGAAAATTTTATCTCGTCTCCATGTCTTAGGTCAACAAGTCGTAGAAGAAATCCTAGATGCGCAAAGACCAGCTTGTCCTCCAGAATATTTTAATATTCATATACCAGAATATCACAGATACAGAAATGAAACTAGGCATACCCAATTACCCTTGCTTCGCACCCGTTATGATATGAGAACTGGATACAGTCCAAATAATCCTAGGCAACAATTGAATGAAATCACACCTTACTTAGACGGTGGGCTTGTGTATGGTACCACAAAATCTTGGGCAGATTTTCTTCGAAAATACAGAAATGGTACAGTCGATCCGAATGGGCTACTGGCTACAGAAGAAACGGGACTTTTTCCAGAATACAATGATGAAAGATTACCTATGGCTAATCCGCCGCCACCATTCCATCATACTCTTCAAGCACAGCGACATGAACTCTTTCCAGTTTCGCGCTTTTTCAGTAATTAAATTTAAATTTTTACATTTTTCAGTTTTTTTTCTCGGTTATTTATAAATTTGTAATTCTTCCAGAACTTGGAAACCCTCGAGGAAATGAGAACACATTTTTGTTATCATTTGGTGTACTGTGGTTCCGCTGGCATAACTACATTGCAAAAGAAATAAAAAGGCTTAATCCTAGTTGGAAAGGGGAGAAAATTTTTAATGAAGCCAGAAAATGGGTAATAGCTACGCAGCAGCATATTGTGATTGACAATTGGTTACCTCAATGGTTAGGAGAGAGCCTTCCTACTTATAATAATAGCTATGATCCTAGTATTGATCCTCAGATTGATCAATTTTTTCAGGCAGCGGCCATGAGATTTGGTCATACCCTTGTAGTACCGGGTACGTTATTGATTTTTACAGTTTTTAATTTATTTTTCATACTTTTTTATATTGTAGGGGTGTATTTGAGAGATTACGGACGCAATGGATGCCAGCATAATTTACAAGGATGGTCTCAAAATGCCGTTCGAACTTGTAATTCCTTTTGGAGACCTCAAGATGCTATCAAAGCAGCTTACAAAGAAGAAAATGGTAAAGTTGAAGAAGTAATGGATATTGATCGAATTCTTATGGGAATGGCAGTGCAGCTTTGTGAAGCAGAAGATCATAAGATAGTTGAAGATCTAAGAGGTAAATTTTTTTTCTTTCTAAATAATAATTTTACTGATTATCCATAATCTTTTGCAGGTAACGTTTTTGGTCCTCTAGAATTTTCAAGAAGAGATCTAATGGCTATTAACATCCAAAGAGGAAGAGACCACGGTCTTCCTGATTATAATACAGCTAGAAAAGCATACAATCTTCCTCCAGTTGATGATTCTAATATGAACACTGTATTCCAATTTGTTGATATTTTAATCCTCAACGAACTAAAGAGATTATATAACAATTCGTGGGATAATATAGATATATGGGTCGGTGGAATCTTGGAAACTAGTGACAACCCTGGGCCACTTTTTAAAGCTGTTATTAAAGATCAATTTAACAGGATTCGAAATGGAGACAGATTTTGGTTTGAAAATGTCAATAATAAGTAAGTTCCCTATCAAATGAGAATGTGTTTTGAATTAATTATATTTTTATTTCAGTTTATTCACGGCCGCAGAAATTGCCCGAATTAAACAGCTTGAAGTGTATGATATTATCATGGCAGTTACAAAAATGGATGATGACGATATTCCTAGAAATCCTTTTCAAGTTCCTCTTAGAGGTAAATTTGTATTATTTAAATATGATTTTAATATTGATTGGTTTTATTATATCTTGTAGATAGTGAAATTAATCAAAATTGTACTTTAATAAGAGGAGAATGTGCTACTCGCAGCCCCCCCAGAAATTATACTTGTTTCCATTTGCCTCAATTAAATAAAGCCCTATTAAACGAAAGTTGTACTCAAACTGCTACTTACGACTATTTTTATAACAGCGAAATTTCATTCATATTAACATTTCTATCTGTAGGAGCAATTATTGGATGTAAGTTATATTTATTGAATGAGTTATATATTTGAAAACAAATTCTGTTATAGCTCTAGTAGTTGCTGTTTTATGGTACACTCGTAAGCAAATAAATAAAAAAAATATTACAAGAGAGCGTGTTGTCAGGCAGTCGTTCAAGAAAACTTCTAATACTCTGTATCCGGGTAATAGCAATTTATTACTCCGTAAATATTTGTTTCTAATGTATTTATGTTTAGTGAAAGAATGGAGCGGATTCAAATCTCCTTTAAATTGTGTTGTGATTATTCTGGACCGAAGAAACAACCAAATTCAAGTGCATACTCAGAGAGGAACTTTACTTCGAGCAATAGATTTTACTGGCCAAGGAAACGAAGCTAGTTTTGATCTATTTATTGCATCTGATGGTTTACATTTAATGTTGAATATAAAACATGAATATAGTTTGGTTCTTCAATTTGATTCTGAACCACTAAGAGAAAATTTCTTGCTAGCTTTGGAAAGTTTCGCTGAAAATTTAAACATTAGAAGAACTAGAACACAAATGACTTTGAGTCCAATGCTGAAGCAAGCAATTACTAAAGCTGACAGGCAGAAACTTTTGGATATGTTCTTTAGAGTTGTTTTCGCACAAGCTTTTAATATTCAGCACAGCGACGACGAAGTACAAAAAATGGATAAAAAAACAGCTAAAGAAGTTATTAATACTGAATTGACTATTAATGAATTTGCCGAAGCTTTAGCTATGAAGCAGGATTCTGAATTTATTCGAAGGATATTCTCACTTATTGATAAAGATAAAAATGGTTTTGTTTCTTTTAGAGAATTTTTAGATCTTTTGTTCATTTTTGCTAAAGGATCTGGAAGAGACAGGGCCAAATTGTTGTTTGATATGTATGATATAAACAAGACCGGTTATTTAAAAGAAGATGATTTTAAACATATGATACAGTAATAACAATAATTATTTGTCTTAATGATTGTTTCAATATTTAATTTCTTTTAGATCTCTAATGGAGACAGCTCATGCTAGCGCTCAACCTGATGATTTACAGGCTATTATTAACACAATTAAACCCGAAAAAGATGGAATGAATTTTGATGATTTCTATAGAATATTCCAAGATGATATAGATAAAATAGGGCAAGTTAACATAGGATTTAAACATGATACAACAAAAAATAGACGAAATTCATACTTGGATGAAGCAATGGATACTATTGAGAACTTATATTTGTGAGTTTTTTGTCTCTTTTTTTGTATAAATAAATCAATTGCTGTATTTTTACAGAGACCCTAATGAGTTGAAAAATAGAGTCGGAGGAGCCAGTTCATTATCAGAAACAAACACGAAACTAATCGACGATGAACAAGAAAGAGAACTGCCTGATGTTAGAAGCACTAAAGTAACTTTCTGGTATGGAATATCACGGAACATTGAAACCAATATGCGAGAGATCTTCTGGGTCAGTCTATATACGATTGTATTACTGGCGATTTTCGCAGAACGTGCTTATTACTATTCCGTAGAGCGAGAGCATTCTGGGTTACGAAGAATAGCAGGTTACGGAGTAACTGTTACTCGCGGTGCAGCATCAGCAATGATGTTTACGTATTCTTCTCTTTTGATTACTATGTGCAGAAACACGATAACAATCTTGCGAGAGACTTTCGTAAATAATTGGGTACCTTTTGATAGATCGGTAGAGATGCATAAATATATTGCTTGCTGGGCATTAGTATTTACTATAATGCATATAATTGGACATGCGTTTAATTTTTATCATATCTCTACTCAAACTGCCGACGATTTGACTTGTTTGTTCAGAAATTTCTTTCATGCAACGCACGAACTACCAAAATTTCATTACTGGTGTTGGCAAACAATGACTGGATTTACAGGAGTAGTTCTTACCTTAATCGGAGGCGTAATGTATGTATGCGCTGTCCCAGGAGTCAGCAGGAATTTGTTCTGGAAAGGTCACGCTTTATATCCGTTTTTCTTTGTGTTTATGATTCTTCACGGAACTGGAAGACTCATCCAAGAGCCCTTCTTTCCTAACTTCTTTATTGGGCCGTTGGTGATTTATGTTATCGATATGCTTATTTCTGCAAGTAGAAAGAAAGTACAAATTAGGGTGGTTAATGCTGAACTTTTACCTTCATCTGTGACCAAATTAGAGTTTAAACGACCCAGTAATTTTGAGTACAAGTCGGGACAATGGGTTAGAATTGCTTGTTTGGGTTTAAACCCTTCTGAATACCACCCATTTACTTTATCATCAAGCCCTAATGAGTCTAATTTATCAGTCCATATTCGCGCAGTTGGTCCTTGGACCACAATGATCAGACAACTATATGATATTAATTTACTTCAGGATAAATCTAGTTTTCCGAAGATCCATTTAGATGGACCCTATGGAGAAGGACATCAAGATTGGTATCGATATGATGTGTCCGTTTTGGTAGGAGGGGGTATAGGTGTTACTCCTTTTGCAAGTATTCTAAAAGACATAGTTTTTCGGGCCAATATTGCTCATAAAGCTAATTGTAAAAAAGTATACTTCATTTGGATTACAAAAACTCAAAAGCAATTCGAATGGCTAGTAGATATCATAAGAGAATTAGAATTAGCCGATGTTACTCAAACTGTGAGCATTCATCTATTCGTAACACAATTTTATCAGAAGTTTGATTTGAGGACAACTTTATTATACATTTGTGAGAGACACTTCCAGCGAATCTCTGGAAAATCATTGTTTACTGGTTTGAAAGCTATAACACATTTTGGAAGGCCGTTGTTTCCGCAATTTTTCAAAAGCTTGCAGAGTCTACATCCAGACGTAATTACTAATTATTGAGGATCTCATTAATAGAGGATATGAGAGTCAAATTATTCACAAAAATAAATAAATTTGACACTTATATGGTTTATTAAATGGGGTATCAATTTTTAATGAAAATTGTTAATAATATTTGTTTTTATTTTAGGTGCAAAGTATTGGTGTGTTCAGTTGTGGACCTCCTCCTATGACAGCTTCTGTTAATAGAGCTTGTTTGCAAGTCAATAAATCTGATACAAATACTACTTTCCATCATCATTACAAGAATTTCTAGGCACATAATTGAACTTAATCTCATGAATTTAAACTCGAATTAATTGTTCTATACAGCTTTTATTAAATGAATAATCTAATGTATTATTATGTTCATTGATTCAACATATTACATTTATGTATTTTAATCCTAAGGACTGCGTCAAATACATTATAGTTTTCAATACGAATGTTTATTTCAACAATCACACTATTTCTCAATTTCTCTATTCATTTTTTATTTTGTGTGTAAATTCTGCATATTTCATTTATTTATGATAATGGTTGTTTTCTTTGAGAAATTTCTGAGAATTCTGCCTAATTATGTATTTTTTTTGTAGACAGAATTATGCAGAAATTTTGGTACTACTGGAATAATATTTTTATCCACCCACGTTACTTCTACGTAAAGCGGGTAACATACTTCGTCAAAATGTTTATACAAAAACCTACGAGAATTTGAAATTTTGAATTGATATTTTTGAATTTCCAATGGAATGATAAGAGAAATTAGGTGCCTTGCAAGTAGTGACTATATATTTTAATTTAGGTGTAGGTAGGGTATTTTTTAGTGTATTTTGAAAAAGTTTGAGGGCATCTGTTCTTCGTGATGGCCGCTAGTGAGAGTGTGGTCGTTGAGAAGATACTGTTGGGCAGTGTCCGCTGCTGTTGCTAAACTGCCGGGTGTGTCGATTGTTGTGCTATTTGTCGTACTCGCACTGTTTCGCGACAATGTGGACGTAGAGTGAATAAAAAACATACATCAGAATTCTTCAATATTTTAAAAACTGTTCATTTCTTTCATCGTTCTTCTTCACGCTTCTTTTATTGTTCAGATGTGTTTCAATCAGAGTTCTCATTTGATCTTTTATTTACTACATTATATACAAGTCTATTTATTTATTTTACTCGGTTCAGGATCTTCAAGTCTTACTCCTGTATCGATATGTTGATAATAACGTGTGTGTTTGTTCTAAAAATTGGCATTTCGATTTGTTCAATTATGACTTAGTGAATATTTTTCGAATACTATTTCTTTTAATTTTTGCACAGATATTGTCTGGAATGTTAAAATTTTCCAATGATGTAAAAAATGTAATTTCTCACTACTATTTACACGGATTTATTTATTGTGTCTGGTTTGATGTTTACAAATAAAATTTTGCAAACGAAGAAAAGTTAATGATTTCTTCTAAATTTGTGTTTGTATAGATAATGATGTATGTTAGTTTATTGTGCGCCTGTACTTTTCTATGGCAGTTTTCTTCGGCTCATTATACTCAACAATGGGCACTGCATATTTCCGGAGGAAAAAGTGTCGCGGATGCTGTAGCCCGAGACCACGGCTTCGTCAATTTGGGTGAGGTAAGATATTAACAAACTGCAGCTTGGACCTCTCAACGTTAACTCTAAGCAATAAAAAAAAAACTACTATTCATGCTGTTATTCTGTGCACTCGACCAAGAAATGCATGGAAATTTATAAATAAAAATTTCACTGATTTATCTTACTTATTGTACTGCAAATTAATCTCAAAAACTAAACTAAAACAAACTAAAATTAAAAATTTGATGGTAGGATCTAAGCAAAAAATAAATAAATAACTTGATTTGAAGTTCGTATGTCAAATATTTAAATTTACATCAAATTAAATATGATTGTGCCCCTTAAAATCATGTACGGCACTGCTTTATAAGTATTATTTATAAAGCTACGTGACAATTAGCCTAAATGTTTTGGTGAGACACTTTGTCACCTTAAATACCATGAAGAAATCGTACAATCTTGAATGATTTTGTACTAAAGTTACATTTCAAATTTTTTGTTCATAATTTTAAAGTTTGTTTTAGACTAAAAATCTTTCAAATGAAGATAAGAAACTGACGTAAATCTGTAAATAAATTTCATAATTCATGTTCGTACATCTCATAAGAAACTAAATGTAGAAAATGTATGAAATTTACAAAAGAAACAGGAAAGAATCTCTCGGTGTGAATGCTTTAGAACGCTCATATGAAGAAGAATGTATGAGAATATATATTTTAAACATCTTAAGCATTTATAGTTTTAACAATTCAAAGAGTTGCAGCTATTTTGTCATAAAGTTGTTGAAATATATTTTCAGAGTCATTAATAAAATATTCTGAAGTATAAAACAATTTTTTTCTGATATATTTTTGCATTACAAATTCAAGTCTATCCTTCAAATAATTATTTATTCAAGAAATAGATAACAATATTCTAAAAAGCGATGTACCTATTTACAAAAAGATAGTTCAAAATTCATATCACCTTAGACTTGGTAGTAAAAGAGTCAACAGTTTTGAATTCAGAACATATTTCAATGAAAATGTGCAAGATTTATTAATATATGATGCAATTTTTATAGAATGATATTCCAAAATATATCTCAATTTTGACGCAAAATATTTAAGAAAATTTCTTTTAAACAGGCAACGCTTTTTGAAATTTTGTATTTTGTACACTTCCGTAAATATTTGAACCAAATTATGATAAACTGGATTTTTAACATGTCAATGGAGAGTCACGTGTAAAACGGATAACAATATTGCTATTGATAAAATACAAAAAATTGTAATTTATACTAGCCAATTCTCGTAGACCACGTCAAAATTATAAGAATGTTCCGACGTGCAGTTTTGTAAAGATTTCAATCTACATGATCGAAGATTCATGAAACTATCTGTCAGCCATACTTGAAATTGAATTACATGATTACTCGTGAACATTTGGCAACGACAGATGCAGTCCGATTAGGGACATATCTAAGTCTTTCTGGACGTACTGTTTGAAGTTCAATAGGGACTTTGTTGAAATAAGAATCTTTAAATAAGGGAAAATTCATTATTAATAAGATCAAAATCTGAGTTGAATTATATTCATTTATGAAATAATATTGAATGAAAAGCATTATATATTATATAAAAAAACTTTATAAATATGAATTGTTTTAAACAAAAACGCATAAACAAAATAAATAATATTATACCATCAAACATGCGAATTCGAGACAATGCATTTAAAATTGAAACTTGATGGTATGTAGATAAATCTACTCCTGTTTGTGATGAACACTGCTGGAGCTGTTACATGCGCTGTTGCGAGATATATTTCACGAAAGAATACAGAAGCAAAAATACGCTATATTAAAAAAATAAATGATGCAAGAAATTCGATTATTGGTGACATCTAAATATGAGTTATTAATTTACATGTTCACATTTATTATTTTAATAAAAAATATGTAAATAAAAAAAATCAAGATTTCATTTTGACTCTGCTGTATGTCTTTCACCCCGAAAGACATAAATTTAGCCAATTTCCTAATATTTTGCTCATAAATTCAATGGTTAATTTCTGTTTGAATATACAGCAGAATTTCAATTTTTCTTTTCGTAGCAGATAAAATGTTTTAAATTACAGTCGCTTAATTGGAATATATCGGGACCAGGACATTTTGGCCCAGTTACGCGACTGCTCCAATAAAGCGAAGTTCACATAAAATTAATCAATTACATTGTTGATAAATTTTTGATCAAATATATGTGTACATTATAAGAAAAAAAAAATAATTCTGAACAGAAAAAATGGATAAATCTTCATGTAAGATATTATGTATGAACATACAGTATCGCGACGGCGTGGTGCATCGACGTGACGGTTGAAATTGTGATGTACAATCTGAATTTTATGGGATCACATCATACGAATTTTTGTACATTTTCTTTTTTTGAAATTATGTATAGCACAAAATATATGTAAATAAAAACTCATCTTAAATTTACTGTCCCAATTGAGCAGATTGTTGTCCCAATTAATTACTATTAGTTTCTTAGGTTGGTTTCTGTTATTTGAGATTTAGCCCGAATGTTTATTTATGCCGTTTGGCTGCCCCTATCATCCGGTGGTCCAGTTGAGCGGAATCTACTGGCCCTTTAAATTTTGGAAAACTCATCAATATCTCAATAAATAAGATACGGTTTTAGCGACTCCACTAATAAATAGGGCATAAAATTTTACAACGGTTTGCCAATTTCTGTGATATTTGAATAATATTAACACAAATTTTACAGACAAAATGCCGAAAATTACTGAAAATCGAGATACATCTTGTTTTTTTTTAGAAACAAAATCAAGTCTCATATTTTAGGATTCCATTTTGGGATGTATCTGAAAATGAAATTTGAATCAACACCTTTTGGAATAAAAATAAAAGAAGAAACAAAAATATCAGTCATTTTGAGTCTGTACCCGACTTTTGTATAAGGTAACGCTGATTCTATGTACGTGATAATTTGTTGTGATCACCTAACTGTCAGGTCAGTCTGCAACACATACAGTAGGTATATTGTATACCTGCAGGCCACAATCTGAAAGACTGCTGATGTTGAAAATGCGGCTATTCAGGTAGCATCGCATAGTTGGATAGCGGTAGACAGGTACCAGCACAAAAGAGAAAATCTTGTAGACTACGATTCACCACAATTCAATATGAGTTCAAAGCAACAAGCGAAGCTACTTCATAGTCGTCACTTAAACTATTTTTCTCCAATTCTTCCATCTAAGACATCACAAATTAACAAATACTGAATTCTACATTTATATAATAATAATATTTAAGCACTACATTGCATTCATATATTAGGACAAAATATTTTTAATAAAATCGTTACAAAAATATAATTCCCTTTAGGAAAAACAAAAATAACCTTGATGACCTTGAAAACGTGTTTCAATTGAAAACTAAAAATATCTTTTTCCTCCGTTATATCCTTAATTTTTGTCTGAAAGCTTGACTTGAAAATATTTACCTAATTTCCAAAAAAAAATATAGAAATATTATATGAAAGCTCAAGTAAAGTCATATTCATGTAACGATATATTTTACTAATAATAATTATGTACTATATAATCCGTTATTCTAACAATAAAGAAAGCGTAAATTTCAAAACAATCACGCGCCCCTCTCAAAAAATTCTCGAAACGTCACTGGTCAAATTATGAAAGGTACAACGTTGAAAGAAACTAGAGAAAAACCTTTTATATATCTAGTTCTATTATATGTGATCTTATTTGTTGATTGTTGAATAGAAGATCTTGGGTAAAAACTCTAAACTGATTGCAAGGCCATAAATTTTGGTTGAGAAAAAAACCAATGTTATTTCTATACGTAAATGTTACCTTTAAGTTTAAGACAGGTATTTCAGCTTGAAGGTCAATTCTGAGATAGAAAATAGTAATTGTATACTGCAGTTTCAACATAATAAACTAGAAATTGGGTGGGATACTTCTCTAAATGTACAATTCCTCTTATTAAATAATACAATATATAATTTTACTTATTTTTGGATCAACTTTTGGAACATCGTTATTTAGTTTTTTGTGATTTGTGAAATGTTATTGATCACCAAGAATATTCAATAATTAATATATTTATCAAAAATTATATGTTTATTTTTCCGTTCCGTGTTTTGGGGTGAAATTCATACCGGTAATTGTCAAAATATTTTAACAAGTGTTATCCTAAATTTCAGCTAATTTTTTAGAAACATTATTTTTCGGAAAATTGAATCAAATTGTATCAAAATAATCTGTTAACAAAATCATTTCCAATATTCTAAAATTGTATAACCCCTAGGAATAATATTGTAAAACAATGTTTTCGAACAAAAAAATTAAATAAAAGATATTCCGAAATTTTATTTAGATATATTTAAGCAAAATCGGAATGATTCTATCAATTTCTAAATAAAAATACTAGATTATTTTTTCACGGTGCTCTATAATGTTTATATACAGAGTGATAAATAATGATTGTCTGACAGGTGACAGGCAAAAGTTCGCATTATGATCAAAACTATCTTCATGGAATAAAATTAGTATAATTGTATTTATTTTGAAAACTACGTTACCGACATTTCAAGAACATAATGGCGTATATTTTGCATATTTTATGACGGATTCATCCATAATCTAATTCAATAAACAAAAAAGTAAGTAAATAGCTGTATTATTGACTGATTATTGAGAATTTATTATTATTCTACCAAATTATTAGGTTTGAATAGTGTTTTCAGAGGAACTGTCATCTGTCACTTGAAGGTCACTATCTCAAGCAGGCGGCAAAGAAAAAATCAGAACAAAGCGGCACGGACAATCATTTTTGATCACTCTGTATAATTATATCAAACAAAATTTGCTGAACATAAAATTCAGATTGTTTATAATTATTTTAACAAACCTTGAAGTCACCAGATGACTTTTGACATGAACTTTGTATTATTTATCTTCTCATTATCAAGAATTGCAAATCAGAATGTAAAACAGCAAATTTATAATTTAATGTTGTTATATTTTGTACGCATTATTTATTTTTCCTCATGTTTGACTGTGATTCTTTATAAGATCATTTATTTATTAGTTTAAATAAGTACTCTAGAATACAACAACAAATAAAATTTTGACTGATAAAAAAAATTAAATGAAAATCTTTCTTACAATAGGTAATAATCTCAAAATCAAATCAATTATTTATCATAGATCAAAATTTCATAATCTTCTGCAAGATAAAATATATGAACGATAGGACTGTATTAAAATATATTTTCAAGTTACTTTTACTAAAAAAAACCCTTTGAAACAACATTGATATATTGTTACAGTGTTTTTTTATTTTGCATCATTATTAACTTTGAGTTGAAAAAATATATACAGGGATTCTAGATTTCTTCTGGTTTTGAGGGATTTATAAGTAAATATTTTTACATGAACTGAAAATCTGTAACATGTTTTATAATTTGCAGTACAAATTTCCTGCATTTATTTCCTATGTTATCAGTTTAGATGAACATACTGTATAAATTTTTTCCTTGTAGGAAATAAAAACAACAAATTTTTATGCCAATGAAATATTAAAAAAAAAAGAATTTATTATTTGTTAATTTTTCAGTAAGCTCTAGCGAAAAATTATATTCTGGAGATTTTTCAGGGAAAATTTATCATTTAATAAACATGATATGCAGAACCTTAATTGAATTTAAATTAGAAGAATTTTTCATGAAATAATTTTCAAATAAAATTGTTGCCAAACGAAAAAAATCGTTTTCAATTAAAAAATTAATTGAGATGTCAAAAACCTGAAATTTCATATCGCTACTGATTTTATTAAGATAATAAAAAATGTTTAACCTATTTTTAATTTCTTTGCTGGATTTGTGATTCTGCAAATCCACAGTAAAGTTCATAGAATCTTTAGTTTTACTGTTAACTCTAAAAACGAATTGTTTTCTGCTTTTTAAGCCAATTATGAGACGCGAAAACGGATGTAAGAATAAAATACAAAATAACGGATTTTATATTCAGATTCCTTGCTTTCTACAACATGCAGGAAAATATTTTATACGAATAAGCATATTATGCTAAACTTTGTACCATTTTCATACTGATACAAGGGCTCTTTAAGTTAAATAAACACTTTGAAGGCTCTTGAATGATTATAAAAAAAGTTGGGAAATGTTTTCAATTCCAACAGATTCTAAAGAATAAACAAATTGTATGTATGTTTCAGTAATTTAAAACTTATTTCTTTGATGTTTTTATACTCTAATTATAATGTAAAACGATATTTCAGATATATACGCAATTTTAATAATTCTAATGACGTTATTAATCATTTGTCTGTCAATTTATGTATAAATGACCTTTTGGCCTCAGTATGCTATCAAATTATTCGTACATTGATTTTGTATATTCAATTTAAGGACAGTTTATTTATTCTTCATTAGATATAATTGCGCATAATACTAATGTGTTTTAAATGTATATTAATGGACACTGATTGTCAGTAAACAATGTTTTTTTGTTATTCTTGTTATTTTATCTCTCCATCATTACGGTGATTTATTTGCAAGTCGATGAAAACAATCCTGTATTTATTAAAACTTCGAAATAATTTTCCATTAAAATATTTAAAAAAAATTCAGCATAAGAAGCAATAAACAGAATTCTGCAACCAGTATTACACTCAAGTTAGTATCACCTAAACAATGGAAAGCGCCAACATAAATTCGAGGTTTAGGCAACGTTTTTTGTGCTATGATTGTTCAAAAGATATAAATAATAGGCTTGGAAGTCCAGTCAATTATGATTTAATTAGTTATACTTGGGACGTGTGAAATAATGTCACCCATCATCAGCACAAAATATTAACTAATCTGTCGACAAGAAACACGGCCATAAGAAACAATATTATTAATTAATTTAACTGATGACAATATAAATATTATTTACATGATGCATAAGATAAATTGAAGTTGAAAATGCTTTATTCGCTCAATTTATTAACATATAACAAAAACACCCTCAGACCATCGTGGTTTAATCGAAACAGGAAATAAATCAAAATATAAAAGAATCTAGTTATTTTTTTCTGGCAATCCCTAGTACATCTTCAGCATACTTCATGTTGCTTTTGTAATATGTTTGGTAAACACCAAGCTACGTAAATATTTTGTGCCTGATGATGGATGATTTTGTTTCACTTGAAACGTCGTAACTATAATTTTAATTTCATTGTCTGGACTTCTGGGCAAAAATGTGGCCAATTTAACGATAAATAAACTTTGAAAAATATTTCGGTAATATTTAAAATAATCGAGTTGAAATAACGTACAGATCGAAGGACCACTCGGTATATATATATACATATTTAGTAATATTAATCAATAAAATCTTGGAATTTTATTTGGAAGACATATTAGTATATCGATATATAAATATTTAAATATTAATTTTTGATTTATGATCCATTTATCAAAATTTATTTTAAACCTACTTAAGTTCATTGTTATACAGTTGCAACTTGAATTATGGCTTTACAATATTTTCATGTAAAATTATTGCTTTTAGCTGATAAAATTTAGTATGGATTAAATTATTTATAACTAATACGGAATTAATCGAGCACGTAGAAATAGTCAACAAAATTGTATTTGAAATAATATGAATTGAATATTAAATATTATTTTCAAGTAAATGTCAAACGTATTTATCAATTTGTGGGTACTGGTAGTAATTTATTACACATATATCAAAAGATATTTCAAATAAAGTCCTTAAAGTAATAAAATTCTCAAAATACATCATGTAGTACTCATTTCATATTCTGAAAGCTGTTTGTATCCACATATTTTAATTTATTTTTGGGCCTACTGAGCAGTAAATGTAACATCACTCTAAAGAAAAAGAAATATATTGTCTTATGAAAATCTTTTTTTACATTCATATAAAAATTTTGGTGGATGCAAACATTCACAGTAATCGTAATATACGCTATGTATCTCTATCAAAATCGTTCAATACACAATATTATGTACATTGCAGCATTGTTATATAAATGGGCATATATGTTTGCTGTATACAGAACAGATACAAAGGCGTATTATTGATTTCGTCAGAAGTTAGATATACAGAGTTATCTGCTCCGATGCGTCTTTGCAAAGATATTGGAAAATGCATTGCTGATATGTTTCAGCTTCACGAAAGCGTGAAAACATTAGGGAAGGATATATTTGCAAACATCCTGTATTAGGACATTCTTTTGGACATGAACTGTAATTTCTATCAATTGGAGCGATGTAATACCTACATAATTATTTATAAATTAAACTGTTTCAATTACACGTTATTCTGTGACACAAAGTGAAAAATAGACTTGGCGATTCATATTTTCAAGAATAAAGTTTTCTTCTATTTTTTCTGGCAAGTTTGATTTAAAGTATTAATTTTAAAGTTCAGTATAGTTTCGTAAATATATATTTTTTGTAATCTCATCATAGTTCAAATTTATTTGTGACGTCACAAATGCAAACGATTTGACTGACGCAGCGAGTAAAATAAGAACTACTTAATAGTCATTCTGATGAACAAGTACATATGATATTTAATTATCATTTGTGTTTCGTCTTATTTTTATTTCAAAAATAAAATTAGAATATGAGAAAACAAGCTCCAGTAATCTTCTGAAGATAACAAACAAGATTATATCAAATGCAATTGGAGGTTGACAGCTGGCCATCTGCTTATTCTTGAATGCATTACGCACGTGCCATCACATTTATAATTTTTCAAAGGAAAAATACCATTTGCTTTGAAGAATTTCTATATAATTGATGAAATATAATAACTATTTTATACATTAAATATATGATAATATTCATGTGCTGCGACCATACAAATTTCTATACTTGTGACGTCACATCGTTATTATCGAAATTATGAATGAAAAGTTTAACGTATTCCTATTTTTTTATTCGCACAAAAATGTTCAAGATTTGCTAGTTTGTTATAATCATGAAAAATAAATGGAAGATGTTTTTTTGTAAAACCCCATGGTTTGTTATTATCAAATTCGAATGTTTATTAAGAAATCTGAATAATAATATATAAATCGAAACGAAGTATTCTTTAACAAAAAAAAAAAACATAATAAATTCGAAGAATATACAATATTTTTTAGGTGATAATTTAAAGAAAATATTCATTTCCAAACTCTCTCATCGTAATTTGATTGACCTATTTTTTTATACTGTAGACAGTGTAGGCAATACTTTAATAACTTGTACTGAAAATGGGATAACCAAAAAATACCCATATTTTTTGAAATCATTTAAATATTCATAGTTTTTGAGAAAATAATGCTTGAATAATATGTAACGTAGATTATGTTCGTTCTCACTCGTGGTCAAGTCACCAACATACCAATCAAAGCGTCCTACATAATCTACGTCATATATTTTTGAAAATTTTATTTTCATTAAAATTTTTTTGATATTTTCTGTTTATTTCCTTGTATAAATATTAATTATATTTTCCCTCAAATTTTATTGTGGTCACATACTATTGTCACATATTAAATTATTGGTCAAATTGTTTTTTAAAAAAATCGTATTTTTATGAAAATAAAGTACTATTTGAAATTGTACGCAAGTCATTTTTCCAGGAATGAAATTGTAACGTGATTACCTTTAATTCCTTTTGAGATTGAAATTTCTTATTTCTTAGGAGTAATGAACTAGCTATTCGTGGATCTTGATTAAAAATTCCGGTTGCAGATTAAGATTTTTCATTCATTTCGAAGAAAGTTATAATTTTACAACCCGGAAAAAGATGAAGAATTTTCTGTAGAACAAATAACTATGAAAGAAGCTGAATAAATAAAAAGCAATGGCGAAAATTGAATTTTTTATTGTTTCAACTGAATCCGTTTAACGTTTACTGTTTCGAGAATGGTGATGCAATAATTATCTTTGAAAATTAACCATTGTACAATGTAATTTGTTCATACTTTCTACGAATCTGGACGATTCTGAATAATAATAATAATAATAGTTGCAGAATCCTATCAATTATTGTATGTCAAAATACAAAATTACCTCAGACAAAAAAATAATCTCTGGATATAAAATTTTATTTTCAGGATCGTTTTCATTTGGAAAATTTGAAGTTGGTCTGTGTATTATAAAAAGCATACGAAGTAAAAGTAACTGAATAATTTAGATGTAAATTTGCAATTTTCTTACAAAGAATGTAAAAATTGTTTTCCCAAATGAAAAATTCATTCCTCAAGCAGAATGTTTTTTTAATTAGCAGACTGCTCGTAAATTAACATATGTAAGTGCATAAAAGTGAAGAAAAAACGTAAATTACATTTTTAATGGATCGATTTTTCAGATAAAAACATAAATGGGAATACCATAAATTAATAAAAATTCTCCAACACAACAACCACATATTTAATCTTGACTAATATTAACAAACAAATAAAAAAAACCCCAATGAATAATTTGAAGAAAATTGATAACTGAGTAAATATTAAACACGAATATCTCAACAAAATATTTAAACTAGACACATATTTACTGAATGAATGAAATAATGAATGCAGAAGCGAAATAAATAAATTTTAAAAGTATATTTCCAAGTTTATTTGATATACTTCATAATTTCTTCAAATGAACATGAAGCATGTCTGAAATTGGAACAGATACTATCTTATAGTTGAATAGTTTAATCGAATACCTATAACAAAGAATTATAGGTTTCACTCATAACTTTTTCTTCAGAATAAAAATATATTATAAATAATAATAATTATTTTCTACTTTTAAAAATTATTTAAAAATATAAAGGTGAGGTAGTAGCATGAATTGAGGCATTAATTGTTATTTATTAATACAAAATACAGAGACTGTTAAATTTCTCATGTTGTACCAATACAAACAAAATTTGATGTCATTAAAATCAGAAAAAAATATTTTTTTGGTATTATTTACACATATTGTAACTTTGTGTCATATTTCAAAAATGTGCCCCAGAAAAAAATATTTACGTACGCGACTGTTTGGGTAATAATAATATCCAACTTTTTTACTTGAAACTTTTTTCCCGATTTGCGAAAGTTCAGGATTTATTTACAAAAGAATAAATCGACCAAAATCAGTTTTTCGTCTCTTAAACGCACACAAAATGTCTCATTTAGCTGAGGTCGTATCTCCTTTATCGGAATCTCGAGATGTGGACACATTGTATATATTAGGATGTTTAAAAATTTAAACCATTAAATTAAATGTTGCGCATCGTATTTTTCTATTTCCCGCAAGAATATAACATGAGCAAAATTGTTTTTGCTTCGTCTGATTTTTAAAACTAACTAGCGATGCTTCCCGCAGAAAATATACGGATAGAATTTTACAGGAAATTAAATAATCGAAAAATAGAGTTCTCCCAGTGGCGTGCGGTGACTTTCTATGATAGGTGTGCACAGTCGGTGGTGAGGAAGGGGATGTATACATGGCCAACAATAGAGCTTATTTTGCTTGCAACAACCAGTAATCCATTTAAATTTTTCATATATTTTAATTTGGAAATGTCGCACGGACTGCTGGCCTTTAATTTTTATATTTTGAGTGAATTTTATGTCTGGCGTTGGTCTTGTTTTCATAATTTAATTTTTTGTTCCGACATCACGACGTGAAAAAGAATTTTCCAGTAGATCACAAATTATAGATCTATAGTTTCAGTTGTCATTTTACAAATGATAATTTCACAAAAATAAATAATTTAAGAAACGTATAAAATAAGTGTTTACCTAATATTGCTGTCTTAAATAACAAATAACAATATTTCAACTATTTTAAAACAAACTAATAAAAGGCGTTTGAAAAAGAGCTCAGCTAAACGTTGAATATTCAGCTCCAGGTGCAGAAAGTCTGCCTGCACCCAGCGAGAGAGAACGAGCGATAGGAGATCGCTAATTTCGGTATGCCTTTTCTCTGTCAGACTCTATTCCTTCACTTTCCCTATACTGACTAAGCTAAACAGACCTCGCTCGCCGTGCAGGCGAGAAATCTGCACCTCAAGCGTCGACATTTGTTTCAAATATATAGCAGAGTGGCCCGCGAGGCGCGCTCGTATTTTTGGTTGCATAAATAGATAAAATACGCTCTTTCTCTGATTTTATAATGAAAATTTGTGGAATAAAATGGAGTATTCAATGAACCATTATATTAATTTTATTTACGTAATTTCTAATATTTTCATAGGGTGTGCAGTGCACACCCTGCACATATGGACTGCACTCCACTGAGTTCTCCTATCAAAATTTCAAAAAGCAAACTGAATCAATGTTTCAGTCGGTCAAAAGTTAAGTTGCCTATGCTTTAAAAGTGTATTTTTTCATTATTGCAAAATAAACTATTATTTAGCATCTATTAATAGCAAAATTCATACTTCACGAAAAATCCATCGACACCTTTTTGATGAGACTGATAGTTGCACTGTAATATTCAAAAATAGATCAAATTATAAGTAACTCAACTCTTGACAGGTTTCGATTACGAAATCGTTTGCCAGTTTTAAAAATCAGAAGAAGCAAAAAAAAAAAAACTATTTTTCCCATGTTATTCTTGGATTTATGCGAAAATTCAAAAAAAGTTTCAAGTAAGTGCACTTCCGGTATAGAATATTGCAACCATAATGCGACGTGCACAACTAGACCTTAGACGTCAAGCCGAAAATAGTCTTAATAGATTCAGGGATGCTCAAAACGGATATTTCCATCAAAGTCTCGACATGTGAATTTTGTCGGTCTCACAATACTTGTACTTTGTATCAAGTAATTAAAAAATATGTATAATGTGAGGATAAATAAATTTTTCCTTGAAAATTAGTTTTAAATATTTTTATTGCGACATTCACGACAATTTTTTTCAAATTTACGAGGATTATGCAAATGGTAAATACATCAACATGTGATTTCGCATATCTGGTTTCAGCAGCTCTGAAAATCTAACCAAACAGCGCTTGATTCATGATTTATAAAATTTGATAGCATGAAAATATTGAGTACGGTTCCGAAATATGATCTGAGAGTTTTTTCCATCTCAAATCCACAAGGATTCATTTGACTGAATTTACGCAGAATAAATTATATTTCTGTATACATAAAATATATTTTGATTACAAATCGATACGTTATTCTATTTTTTTCTACCGATGACACCATTAGAATGCATTTTAATAACATAGATCATTGTTGTTTGTCGTCGAGTCATTAAAGTTAATGTATACATATAATTTTTTTCAGGATATGCAAATCTATTATGAAAGACTATTATTAAATACTTTTTTAACAGTTCGTAAAAGAAAACTTATTCTCATGTTCCACAAAAGCAGCATTCGATACCATGACTCATTGTCATGCATATCGATTAATGATAATAATGACCATATCGATATAGAAATTCGATATTGATCAATTTGACTTATTTCTCCTATAATATTTAAAATGAAAAACAATATTATTTTCAATGCTCCAAACTTGAGCTATTTGCTTTACAATTCAAATGCTCTTAAGCTCTAGAGAATACTTTTCTTAAATTTAATACAGTATTTAATTAGAAGATTGCTTTAAAACAGGTTTCACAAGACCCTTTTGACGTTTTTGTTCGCGTATTTTAGTAACGTCAGATTTCAAGGAATTACCTTCCAAACGGTAGAACGAATTTAAAAGAAAGATTGGAAATACGAGAATGAGTATTTGTGACAGGAAGATGAGGAAATACTACGGAATTAATTTCTTGGAATTGACATAAATAATGGGATGGGCACATAAAGAATTTTGAATAATAAAATGAATGAATTGTAAACACAAATGATTTTCCCGTGTTACGATTTAATATAATCAGAAAATGTAACCATGAATACATCAAAGAATTATTGTAATGATGAAATGCAAAATATATTGATATGTGAATAAGCTTTAAGATTTAATTGTACAGGTGTATATTTTCACCGGACTTTCGTCGTTATAACATAAAATTACATCTAGAAAAAATATGTAGCGAAGATACAACTTAAAAATATATTTCTATTACTAATAAGGTACGTGTCGTATTTTGATCTTATATTCTTCGCGATGATAATGGAGACAAGGTTATATTCCTGCATATTGATTTCAATTTAATCAGCTAAGCCACAGATAATCTGACTTGAATGCCAGGAGTAATCTCCCATGTGTTGATTAATAGTGGAATGAGGAATAATTTACATGCAGAACCGTCTACCGATCAAAATACATATGCTGGCAAGATATCATAAAACTGTGACATATTCGACAGTCCGTGAAATATTTTAATAAAAAATTAAAATTCAAGCACAATGTGCTCCACAAAATTCAAATCTAAGAGTTTTTTAAAGCAAACTGTTAACACGTGTCTTCAATTTGAATGATCAATGATCAATGATTCTGTGTTATGTGCAAATGCCTGTTCAAGCAAAATAAATATCCAGTATAAAGACTATACAATTTTTTTTCCTGGAATATTTAAAAAAACTTGATCCGTTTTTTCAATGTTTGTTCTATAACTTTAACTTATAGTACAACTTCCGGTATGACACATTGCGGATACAGGCTACAAAAGAAAAATCATAAAAGTAAACAAATAAGATTACCATAATGTGTTTGACGTTTTAAAAGAGGAAATACGTAAATATTCCTAATGTGTTTGTAGAACTCCAGATTTTATTTTTTTTCTTCATCATAGCATTTAAATTATAATGTCAAATTAATAAAATTGAATGAATATAAAATTATATTCTAAATGTTCAATTTTACTGAATTAAGAAAAAGAAAAAATTCAAGCTAACATACTAAAAGGAAATGAAATAAACAACAGTTAATATAAAAGTTCGTACAACATTGTTTATTTAGTAGGAAAATTTATGGGCAATTAGATTCTATTTTTATGTTGTTGAAATATATTTTACGGTAAATCCAAAATAACTGGACTAGCACCTGTGGCACGATTTTATAAATAATTTATTTCTTTGTAAAATTGCATATTTTCAAATTATTGTTAAAACGCTTTTGCAACATTTCAAATTCATTTTAAAAAAATATCAAATTATCAGTCGCAGTACATTCGAGATCAATTTGCAATATTGCTTTAACAAATTTGCATGTCTGCGTAAAACAAATAATGGATATATCATCAAATTATTACCTAATTTTTCATGCTATTATCAGTAGAGCGTAAAAAACGCTCAGTGGTTTTTAGAGCAGAAATATTTTTTATTATGTTTACATTGTCTAGAATCAAACCTAGTTAAGAATCAAAAAAAGGAATAACATTTCACCGTCTTAGAAATGCAAGATGATGATTGTATCTTAAATATTAGATGTATCAGAATCGTTCATGTTTGAGGTTCATATACAGAGCTTGGACTATATTCAAGATTTTTCTCATAATTCTCTGAAATAAATAGAAAAAATCCGCTAAAATATTCAACTTAAAATAATATACAAGGAGTTCTTTTAACCGGACTATAATTGGAATATCAAGAATCGTAAGAGCTACGACTTCGGTTAAAATAGATAAAAGTTGCCACATTAGTAGGCCAATTTGATAATGTTTTAATTTCTCCGAAAAAATGCATAAGTCACTGGATATAAAAAAGATATAATATTTGCAATTAAAAAAAAATATTTTTATTTCCAAAATAGTGATAGATAGAGAAAAAAGTTTCAAGAATAATTTCTACTTGATAAAGCCCTCTTTACCCTGGATAATACAAAAAAAAATATATTTAATAGTTTTCCAGATACAGCATGTAACTTTAATTTTTTCAATGAAAACCATAATTGACTATGACATCAGAAAATACCCTATTTTTTCTTTATTCAACGATAAAATATTTTTTCGCCAACTGTCAAAAAAACATGATATTTTTTTATTGTTATGGATACGCAAAGTTCGTGATTTTTTCACTAGTAAAAAAACGAAACATATTTTTTCACTAGTGAAAAAATAAATTCTACTTTCGCACACCTAATCTAATATAATTCAGTTTAGTAATGCTACAAGGATAGCAATCAACAGGTATTTAACAAAATAGAAATATGAATTTGTACACAAAACTATTTATTTTTGAATATAAAAATTAATTGTTGACAGTTCTTTATTTATCAAACAACAATTGCGCATACTTTTGGTTACAATACCCAGGTGACTGCAAATAAATTTTATTTTGTACTTTTTTCCTACATTTTACTGAATATAACAATAATCATTGTTGATTTATTAGTTTTTGATAGTTGGCGAAAAAATATTGTTTGTATTTCGTGCGCGAAGTGATTGTATTCTTTGTTGCGCTTTCGAAAGAATTTGTTACCTGGACTTACGGTGTCGGTTAAAATCGACATTCTCACGCGCAACAAAAAAAACGATCACTTAGCACACTTAATACAAAAATAACTATTTTCGCCAACTGTCACAAAAACATGATATTTTTGTATTGTTATGGATACGCAAAGTTCGTGATTTTTTCACTAGTAAAAAGATGAAACATATTTTTTCACTAGTCAAAAAATGAACATATTTTTCTACTAGTGAAAAAATAAATTCTACTTTCGCACACCTAATCTAATATAATTCAGTTTAGTAATGCTACAAGGATAGAAATCAACAGGTAGTTAACAAAATATAAATATGAATTTGTACACAAAACTACTTATTTTTGAATATAAAAATTAATTGTTGACAGTTCTTTATTTATCAAACAACAATTGCGCATACTTTTGGTTACAATACCCAGTTGACTGCAAATCAATTTTATTTTGTACTTTTTTCCTACATTTTACTGAATAAAACAATAATTATTGTTGATCTATTGTTTTTTGACATTTGGCGAAAAAATATTGTTTGTATTTCGTGCGCGAAGTGATTGTATTCTTTGTTGTGCTATCGAAAGAATTTGTTACCTGGATTTACGGTCTCGGTTAAAATTGACATTCTCACGCGCAACAAAAAAAACTATCACTTCGCACACTTAATACAAAAATAACTATTTTATTGTTGTTAATTTCAAGTAATTTTAATAAAATAATTAAGAAACAACTATATTTACTGATATTCATAATTCTGTAATGTAAAAATTATACCGAAAATACTATTGACAGATCAATAATAAAATTTAAAAGCATTTCCCTTCTATTTCAGTATATACAAAATTTATAACAAGTGTTCGAGGTGGCTACTATGATTCTACCTTTTAGTTCAATACTGTGGGATTGATGTTGGAAAACTTTATCTTCACCATATCCCCAGATAAAAAAATGAAGAGAGGTAATATCAGGAGGCCTGGCTGGCCATCTAATAGGTCCTTTTGTACCTATCCATTGATTTGGCTTCAATATATCTAAAAAAACATAGCCAACTATGGTTTTTATTAAAAAAAATAAAGTTTTATGTGGTATCTGGAAAATATGAAAAATATTTATATTATCCAGTGTAAAAAGGGCTTTATTAATTAAAAATGATTTCTAAAGCTTTTTATCACATCTATCTTGAGAATAAAAATATTTTTTTGAAATCGCAATTTTTTTTTTAATACCCAGTAATTTATGCATTTTTTTCGGAGAAACTAGAACATTATTAGATAAGATAAAATTGATGAAGCTGACTGGATGAGTGAATTTGAGTGAGTAAAAAGTCTTGGGAATTCAGTCAATATTTATGTTTTAAGTTCTTTCCTACTTTACAGTTTCGGCTGTACCTCAACCATCTTCAGAAGCGAAAAGAATTATAGTGTGTAAAATTAAAAATGTACATTTATGTGTGATATCGAACGTAATAAAAAAGCGGAAAAAATTTTTTTCTTCCATTTGTCAAATGCCACAACCGACATCTGTGGAAGACGTTGATTAAGTTTCGCTTCTGAAGATGGCTGAGGTACAGCCGAAAGTCTGAATTAGGAAAGAAATTAAAACATAAATATTGACTGAATTCCCAAGACTTTTTACTCACTCAGATTATTAGATTAGCTTAATAATTTGGCAACTTTTATTTAATTTAACCGAAGTCGTAGCTCTTATCATTAATATCCATCACAAACAAAAATATCCGTATTTTTAAATTGCTCAAATATTCATAGTTTTTAAAAATACAATTATTTTATAATGACGTAGATTATGTACATTACCACTCGTAAAATTTGGAAAAAGATAGATATAGAGAAGGTGTAGCTATTCATTCGAAATCAATACAGGTTCTTCTATTTTACGGCAAAATTATGGAACTCTGTAAATGTCTATTGAACCTTTAAATTATCCATTTGTGAAATTTACAGAGATGCGCTATCTCCATTGAATTTCGGATTCAAATTTCAGTTCGGTTATATCAAATTTAAGAGATAACATACAACAGTACTAATCAGGGATAGAGTTTTCATTATGTACATAAATAACAAATTTTCAATTTCACTAGCGCGCAATTGTTTCATTGATTCCCCTAAATGCCAGAATAGTTAATTACGTTAAAAGCAGACCGCATATAGTCCCGTTTTGGTATTGCTTTTCATTAAGGGATGAAACAAAGTAAAATGAAACAGAAATATCGAAATATCAGTATACAAAGTTCAGAATTTGTATTCCAAATCATTTTAATTGGAACTAAACAAATTACGTTGAATATTATATGGTGTCCATTAGCATCACCTAGGAGAGACTATTCAACTGTGTGGCTTAGGGGTTGTGAATACTACCCTATTATCTAAAACAGTAGCTCCCAAAATCTTCAAGAAGTTTTTGAAAAGATTATCATTTATTTGCTTAATTTCAATAGAACAGTTTTCTGATTACAGAAGGGATTTATCAAAGAATAAAAAACATTTATGCCTTACGCGAAATTTGAGCTCACAGTCCTAATATTCGTATAGATCACTATCCTCAATCAGAAAATTATCATATACATTTTTTTCTATATATTTTTTTTTGCAAATTATAAAAATATAGCTAAATAGTAAATAGATTACATACAAAATTATTTTATAAAAAAGAGGAAGAAGATTAACAGCTGAATAATTATAAAAATAGATAATATTAAAAGAAAAATTGGAACAACTCAATTAATTGAAAAGATTTCAATTCGGCTTTTCTTTTATTCATGCTATTCTACTCATCATGACCTCAGAACCTAATTACAATCGAAATTATCCAACAATTAATAAGTATAAATTTCTAATAGAATTTTCAAGTGATTGAAAAATGAAAATAAAATTCCCGTCCCGCGGAACAACCGTTGAGAACTGCTGAATGTTAGCTACTCTGGGGTAGCCCTAGGTAACGAAGCGAGTGGATGCTGCACCCTAATCAAATTCCGCGCACAGCCAAGGGAAACCTAACCTAATAAGTCGCTATCCCGTGAATTAGTTCCACAAGACAAATTACGTTTGGTAGCCCTGTAATGCATCCTACACGATACGTCAACTTTCAGCGTTTCTACCATTCAATGTCATTTTATCACAAATTCGATTTTGATTATAAATCATATATTTCCTGAAATTTTTGCTGAAAGAGCATGAATTCAACCCTTAGATTATTTTCATTAATCAAGATCAATTTTCACAATACAACAATAACATTTTGTCTGTCTGTATAACGTTTAATGAAGAACCAGCTGAACTGTTTTAGCTTAAAGCTTGTGAATAGGTTTATTATGTAAAATATTTATCTTTTTAGAATTTAAAATATTTTACAAGATGTTGGTTCCAGATGCCAATTCACAGAGAATTAAATTTTCCAAAAATGTTTATTGTTAAATAAACCAGAATCAAGTTATTATCTTCCAGCTTTCCTACAGATTTAATTTACAGAATTCGGGAAAAAATCTATTCTGTAATTGGTATCATATGTTCTTATATTCGTCATAATGGTTTTAAAGTGAATACGTTAATGTAAATAGAAATTTAATGCATCTGTATATTTACTGTTATGTACAATGATTTATTGTATTGTTTACAAGAATAACAGTTGTCAACTGAGGAATAATTTAAGATATTAGTGGAACATACATCTTTCGAATGATTTCTGTACCGTTAAAACATTTGATTCGTAAATTTACATCTAATTCCTGAATAACTAAATTTGATTTATATTTTTAACACACATACAAGATTTTCAAATATAAAAACAATCAAAAATTTGTAATTTAATCAAAAGTATCGTAAACTAAAGTCGCAAGACTAATGCATCTATATCCGCATATAAATTGATTTACTAAAGTTTGATAGTTTGGTAGTATCCATGTTTCTATACATATATCTAAGTTTACAATGCTGATTCGGTCTCTAGTGAGTTACAACTCATAGCTAAGCCCATAACTTACTTAGCTTTAATCATCTGTAAAATTTGATATACGACCAGTTTGTAAACTCCCGCCAAAAACTTTTCAAATGATGAAATATGTTTGAAATAAACTTTTTAGATACTGATGTTTTACTTTTGATAACAAAAACTGTTACAAATCACATATTTCTAACATTTTTGACAAAAAGCAATGTTTCATTTGGAATTTATGACATTTCTAAAAGTTTTCTTGTGAAGATACAGGAAAAAATCAAATATTTCTAATTTCTATGAAAGAATCAAGAGTATACAGTATGTCCCAAGTAGAATAGTATCTTATTATTGAAGATAGAGATTTGATTAAATGGACAATGTGAAAAAATAATTCAAAATCGGAATAATTTACAAATTATTAAAAAAAAATTGAAAATTGCTGTTTTCTATAAACTCAAATTTCTCTGTTATTGTACAAAAAATTGAAAAAAGTTTCAGATAATAGTTACCCACTTCAATGAGACAAACTTGAAAATAGTTTCAAAATAAAATTCAAGTTAGCGGTTTCCGAGATATGATCAGTAACTTTCTTATTTTAAATAGGCGCCATATTGGATTTTTACATTATTGAATAGTATTTTTTTTTTCTCTTTTCAGCCATATATAACATCTTATACCTGGGTTGAAAATTATTAGAAATAATAATTATTTTAATTTTGAATCAGGTAGCCATGAATACCAAATGGGGATGGAATTTATTTTGGCAACAAATAAAAGAAAATGAAACACAGTACCATTATTAATTACAAATTACAATAAATGTTGAAAATGCTGGTCACACGCATTTGTTATTCATGGCTACTCGATTTAAAATTAAAATAATTATATTTTTGATAATTTTCAATCTAGGTGTAAGTTGTCAAACATGGTTGAAGAGAGAAAAAAAAATTCTATTTAATAATGTAAAAATCAAATATGGCGCTTATTTAAAATAAGAAAGTTACTGTTCATATCTCGGAACCCGCCCTCTTGAATTTTATTTTGACATCATTTTCAAATTTATCACATTAAAGTGGGTAACTTTTATCTGAAACTTTTTTTAATTTCTTGTATAATAACGGAGAAATTTATGTTTATAAATCAGCAGCTTTCAGTTTTTTTTGAATAATTTGTAAACCATTCCGAATTGAAAATATTTTTTGAATGCATCTAAATCAGCTCACAAAACTGCACAACATTGGCCATTTAACCAAATCTCTATCTTTATTAATAAGAAAGATACCCATGATTACTCTATTTATATATTTTAACTTGAAATTGTAATTGAATTATATTTTTATTCATAATATGTATATTAAAATAGTCTCATCAATTGATTTCATTGCATCTTATAATATTTTCATAACCTGTAATGAACAGTTTTTAGTTTAAAAGTATGATAGTCAAATAAAAAAATTATAAGATGAAAAAATCAAGTACTGACCTGTTTTTCGCTATGTTTTTCTAGCAAAGTAAATATTTCTAGAAGATAATTACATTGAAACTAGAAAGAAGTTAAAAGAAAATCTCTGCGAGCAAAATACTACATGAAATCTTTTTGACGTTTAGTAAACAAAAAATATTTTATGTCTTACCTTTACTGCGATAAAAATACCGTCACACCAAAGCAAAAACACTAAATATCGTAATGAACACTGATTTCACAGTCAAATACACTTGAAACTATTATATTTTGCTTCTGATAATTCAAAAACTGCTGCTGTCACCATCAAACAAATTCACTTTATAAACAACATATTTTGTTCTCCATGGCCGCCAACCCTTACAATGCAAAATAACCATATCAATTTAGCCATGAAAAAGAAGAGAATTATTTTGAATTACGATTACAAAAAACGAATCTATACTTTCCATGACATTTGAAGAAACATAACAATAGATTAATATTTCGCAACAAATCATTGTTGTAATCACAGCATTGAAATATCAGTGGAGAAAGAACTAAGTGCTTTGTAATCACTAATTTTAACGATTTAACTATTTTTTAAGCACTTTTTTTATCTTTATACACTTTTTCTATTTTTTAATGGATATCTTTATCAATATTTTTTTTTTAGTTTAGGTTTGTAATTTTAAAATAAAATAATAAATGTTTTTAGAGGTTAAATTTGTTTGATAACTTTAAGATTGCTGTGCAGACAATAAGTTAAACCAAACTTGGGCTCGTGAGAAAAAAAAAAAAGATATATATACGGGGTGTCCACATTTTAAGGTGCCACCATTAGGATCCGAGAAGTATAGCAGATACGACTTTGAATAAATGGGACTTATTGTGCACTTTTAAAAGCTGATCTCAAACACATTTTTATTTTTTGAGAAATTTCCATATGTCACTAGATAATGATGAAAAACTGCTTTTGGTCGATTTTTTCTTTCGTGAATGATTCGTTGACTTCCGCAAGTCGGAAAAAAAGTTTCTAGTTGAGAAAAGTTTAATAAAATGATATGTATACAGAGTGTCCACATTTCGTGGCGCCACCGTTGGGATCTCAGGAAATATAAAGAATACGACCGCGTTTAGATGAGACTTTCTGTACGCGTTTAAGAAACGATCTCAAACATATTTTTGTTTCCTGAGAAGTTCCATAGGTCACTAGATAATGAAGAAAAACTGATTTTGGCTGATTTTTTCTTTCGTGAATGATTCGTTGACTTACGCAAGTCGAAAAAAAAGTTTCTAGTTGAGAAAAGTTTAATAAAATGATATGTATACAGGCTGTCCACATTTCGTGGTGCCATCGTTGGGATCTCAGGAAATATAGAGAATACGACCGCGTTTAGATAAGACTTTCTGTACGCGTTTAAGAAACGATCTCAAACATATTCTTGTTTCCTTAGAAGTTCCATACGTCACTAGATAATGAAGAAAAACTGATTTTGGCTGATTTTTTCTTTCGTGAATGATTCGTCGACTTCCGCAAGTCGGAAAAAAAGTTTCTAGTTGAGAAAAGTTTGATAAAATGATATGTATACAGGGTGTCCACATTTCGTGGTGCCACCGTTAGGATTTCAGGAAATATAGAGAATACGACCGCGTTTAGATGAGACTTTCTGTACGCGTTTAAGAAACGATCTCAAACATATTCTTGTTTCCTTAGAAGTTCCATACGTCACTAGATAATGAAGAAAAACTGATTTTGGCTGATTTTTTCTTCCGTGATTGATTCGTTGACTTCCGCAAGTCGCAAAAAAAAAGTTCAAGTGAAAAAAGTTGAATAAAATGATATGTATACAGAGTGTCCACATTTCGTGGTGCCACCGTTGGGATCTCAGGAAATATAGAGAATACGACCGCGTTTAGATGCGACTTTCTGTACACGTTTAAGAAACGATCTCAAACATATTTTTGTTTCCTGAGAAGTTCCATACGTCACTAGATAATGAAGAAAAACTGATTTTGGCTGATTTTTTCTTTCGTGAATGATTCGTAGACTTCCGCAAGTCGGAAGAATAGTTTCTAGTTGAGAAAAGTTTAATAAAATGATATGTATACAGAGTGTCCACATTTCGTGGTGCCACCGTTGGGATCTCAGGAAATATAGAGAATACGACCGCGTTTAGATGAGACTTTCTGTACGCGTTTAAGAAACGATCTCAAACATATTTTTGTTTCCTGAGAAGTTCCATACGTCACTAGATAATGAAGAAAAACTGATTTTGGCTGATTTTTTCTTTCGTGAATGATTCGTTGACTTACGCAAGTCGGAAAAAAAGTTTCTAGTTGAGAAAAAATTTAATAAAATGATATGTATACAGAGTGTCCACATTTCGTGGTGCCATCGTTGGGATCTCAGGAAATATAGAGAATACGACCGCGTTTAGATAGGACTTTCTGTACGCGTTTAAGAAACGATCTCAAACATATTCTTTTTTCCTTAGAAGTTCCATACGTCACTAGATAATGAAGAAAAACTGATTTTGGCTGATTTTTTCTTTCGTGAATGATTCGTCGACTTCCGCAGGTCGGAAAATAAGTTTCTAGTTGAGAAAAGTTTGATAAAATGATATGTATACAGGGTGTCCACATTTCGTGGTGCCACCGTTGGGATCTCAGGAAATATAGAGAATACGACCGCGCTTAGATGAGACTTTCTGTACGCGTTTAAGAAACGATCTAAAACATATTTTTGTTTCCTGAGAAGTTCCATACGTCACTAGATAATGAAGAAAAACCGATTTTGGCTGATTTTTTCTTTCATGAATGATTCGTTGACTTCCGCAAGTCGGAAAAAAAGTTTTTAGTTGAGAAAAGTTTAATAAAATGATATGTATACAGGGTGTCCACATTTCGTGGTGCCACCGTTGGTATCTCAGGAAATATAGAGAATACGACCGCGTTTAGATGAGACTTTCTGTACGCGTTTAAGAAACGATCTCAAACATAATTTTGTTTCCTGAGAAGTTCCATACGTCACTAGATGATGAAGAAAAACTGATTTTGGCTGATTTTTTCTTTCGTGAATGATTCGTTAACTTGCGCAAGTCGGAAAAAAAGTTTCTAGCTGAGAAAAGTTTAATAAAATGATATGTATACAGAGTGTCCACATTTCGTGGCGCCACCGTTGGGATCTCAGGAAATATAGAGAATACGATCGCGTTTAGATAAGACTCTCTGTACGCGTTTAAAAAACGATCTCAAACATATTTTTGTTTCCTGAAAAGTTCCATACGTCACTAGATAATGAAGAAAAACTGATTTTGGCTGATTTTTTCTTTCGTGAATGATTCGTTGACTTCCGCAAGTCGGACAAAGAGTTTCTAGTTGAGAAAAGTTTAATAAAATGATACGTATACAGGATGTCCACATTTCGTGGTGCCACCGTTGGGATCTCAGGAAATATAGAGAATACGACCGCGTTTAGATGAGACTTTCTGTACGCGTTTAAGAAACGATCTCAAACATATTTTTGTTTCCTGAGAAGTTCCATACGTCACTAGATAATGAAGAAAAACTGATTTTGGCTGATTTTTTCTTTCGTGAATGATTCGTTGACTTCCGCAAGTCGGAAAAAAAGATTCTAGTTGAGAAAAGTTTAATAAAATGATATGTATACAGGGTGTTCACATTTCGTGGTGCCACCGTTGGTATCTCAGGAAATATAGAGAATACGACCGCGTTTAGATGAGACTTTCTGTACGCGTTTAAGAAACGATCTAAAACATATTTTTGTTTCCTGGGAAGTTCCATACGTCACAAGATAATGAAGAAAAACCGATTTTGGCTGATTTTTTCTTTTGTGAATGATTCGTTGACTTCCGCAAGTCGCAAAAAAAAGATTCAAGGGAAAAAAGTTGAATAAAATGATATGTATACAGGGTGTCCACATTTCGTGGTGCCACCGTTGGTATTTCAGGAAATAAAGAGAATACGACCGCGTTTAGATAAGACTTTCTGTACGCGTTTAAAAAACGATCTCAAACGTATTTTTGTTTCCTGAGAAGTTCCATACGTCACTAGATAATGAAGAAAAACTGCTTTTGGCTAATTTTTTCTTTTGTGGATGATTCGTTGACTTCCGCAAGTCGGAAAATAAGTTTCTAGTTGAGAAAAGCTTAATAAAATGATATGTATACAGGGTGTCCACATTTCGTGGTGCCACCGTTGGGATCTCAGGAAATATAGAGAATACGACCGCGTTTAGATGAGACTTTCTGTACGCGTTTAAGAAACGATCTCAAACATATTTTTGTTTCCTGAGAAGCTCCATACGTCACTAGATAATGAAGAAAAACTGATTTTGGCTGATTTTTTCTTTCGTGAATGATTCGTTGACTTCCGCAAGTCGGAAAAAAAGTTTCTAGTTGAGAAAAGTTTAATCAAATGATATGTATACAGGGTGTCCACATTTCGTGGTGCCACCGTTGGGATCTCAGGAAATATAGAGAATACGACCGCGTTTAGATGAGACTTTCTGTACGCGTTTAAGAAACGATTTCAAACATATTTTTGTTTCCTGAGAAGTTCCATACGTCACTAGATAATGAAGAAAAACTGATTTTGGCTGATTTTTTCTTTCGTGAATGATTCGTTGACTTCCGCAAGTCGGAAAAAAAGTTTCTAGTTGAGAAAAGTTTAATCAAATGATATGTATACAGGGTGTCCACATTTCGTGGTGCCACCGTTGGGATCTCAAGAAATATAGAGAATACGACCGCGTTTAGATGAGACTTTCTGTACGCGTTTAAGAAACGATCTCAAACATATTTTTGTTTCCTGAGAAGTTCCATACGTCACTAGATAATGAAGAAAAACTGCTTTTGGCTGATTTTTCCTTTCGTGAATGATTCGTTGACTTCCAGAAGTCGAAAAAGAAGTTTCGAGTTGAAAAAAGTTCAATAAAATGATATGTATACAGTGTGTCCACATTTCATGGTGCCACCGTTGGGATCTCAGGAAATATAGAGAATAAGACCGTGTTTAGATAAGTCTTTCTGTACACGTTTAAGAAACGATCTCGAAGATATTTTTGTTTCTCGAGAAGTTCCATACGTCACTAGATAATTGAGAAAAACTGCTTTTGGCTGTTTTTTTCTTTCGTGGATGATTCGATGACTTTCGCAAGTCGGAAAAAAGTTTCGAGTTGAAAAAAGTTTAATAGAATGATATGTATACAGTGTGTCCACATTTTGTGGTGCTACCGTTGAGATCTCAGAAAATATAGATAATACGACCGCGTTTAGATAAGACTCTCTGTACACGTTTAAAAAACGATCTCAAACATATTTTTGTTTCCTGAAAAGTTCCATACGTCACTAGATAATTAAGAAAAACTGCTTTTGGCTGATTTTTTCTTTCGTGGATGATTCGTTGACTTCCGCAAGTCGGAAAATAAGTTTCTAGTTGAGAAAAGTTTAATAAAATGATATGTATACAGGGTGTCCACATTTCGTGGTGCCACCGTTGGTATCTCAGGAAATATAGAGAATACGACCGCGTTTAGATAAGACTTCCTGTACACGTTTAAAAAACGATCTCAAACATATGTTTGTTCCTTGAAAAGTTCCATACGTCACTAGATAATGAAGAAAAACTGCTTTTGGCGGATTTTTTCTTTCGTAAATGTTTCGATGACTTCTGCAAGTCGGAAAAAAAGTTTCGAGTTGAAAAAAGTTTAATAAAATGATATGTATACAGTATGTCCACATTTCGTGGTGCCACCGTTGGGATCTCAAGAAATATAGAGAATACGACCGCGTTTAGATAAGACTTTCTTTAGACGTTTAAGAGACGATCTCGAACATATTTTTGTTTCCTTAGAAGTTCCATACGTCACTAGATAATTAAGAAAAACTGCTTTTGGCTGATTTTTTCTTTCGTGGATGATTCGATGACTTCCGCAATTCGGAAAAAAAAGTTTCGAGTGGAAAAAGTTTAATAAAATGATATGTATACAGTGTGTCCACATTTCGTGGTGCCACCGTCGGGATCTCAGGAAATATAGAGAATACGACCGCGCTTAGATAAAACTTTCTGTACGCGTTTAAGAAATGATCTTAAACATATTTTTGTTCCTTGAGAAGTTCCATACGTCACTAGATAATAGAGAAAAACTGCTTTTAGTCGCTTTTTTCTTTCTTAAATGATTCGGTAAGCTTCGCAAGTCGGAAAAAAGTTTCTAGTGAAAAAAGTTTAATAAAATGATATGTATACAGTGTCTTCACATTTCGTAGTGCCTCCGTTGGGATCTCAGGAAAAATAGAGAATACGACCGCGTCTTGAAAAGACTTTCTGTACGCGTTTAAGGAACGATCTCAAACATATGTTTGTTCCCTGAGAAGTTCCATACGTCACTAGATAATGAAGAAAAACTGCTTTTGACTGATATTTTCTTTCTTGAATGATTCGTTGACTTCCGCAAGTCGGAAAAAAAGTCTCGAGTAGAAAATAGTTTGATAAAATGATATGTATACAGTGTGTCCACGTTTCGAGAAGCCCCCATTGGGATCTTGGAAAGTTTAGGGAATACGACCGAGTTTAGATAAGACTTTCTGTACGCGTGTGAGAAACGATTTCAAACATATTTTTGTTTCTTGAGGAGTTCCATACGTCACTAGATTATAAAGAAAAACTGTTTTCGGCCGATTTTTTTTTTGCGAATGATTCGTTGACTTCTGCAAGTCGGAAAAAAAGTTTCAAGTGAAAAAAGTGGAATAAAATGATATTTATACAGCGTGTCTACATTTCGAGGTGCAACCAAAGAGATTCGTTGACTTTTGCAAGTCGGAAAAAAGTTTCGAGTAGAAAAAAGTTCAATGAAATGATATGTATACAGTGTGTCCACGTTTTGAGGAGTCCTCATTGGGACCTCGGAAAGTATAGGGAATACGACCGCGTTCAGATAAAACTTTCTGTACGCGTTTAAGAAACAATCTCAAACATATTTCTGTTTCTTGAGAAGTTCCATACGTCACTAGATAATAAAGAAGAACCGCTTTTGGTCGATTTTCACTCTCGTGAATACTTCGTTAATTTCCGCAAGCCGGTAAAAAAGTTTCAAGTGAAAAAATTTGAATAAAATGATATGTATACAGTGTGTCCACGTTCCGAGGTGCCACCATTGGGATCCCGGGAAGTATAGGAGATACGACTTCAGTGCGACTTTAAGAGACGATATTTATCAAAATATGGTAGTGGAACAAAAATATGGTCCCTACGGAGAAACTTTTTCTTACTTACTGTCTCAAAAATGTGCTTCCAAAATTTCTTCTGATATTCAGTTGTTCAGCATTTTCATTAGAGAAAAAAAAATCGACGAAAATCAGCTCTTCGCTATTTATCGTCATCAATGGGGGATGATAGGAAAACAAAAACATCTTTGAGGTTGTCGCTCAATTGTGCACGAAAGTTATTATATTACTGAAGTCATGCTCGTAAATTTCAGAAGTTATGTTATCGTACAGAAATTTGGACAATACTTATCACAAAAAAAAATTTTTTATATAGTAGACAGGATTAGATTGTAGTCTGTTACGTGTCATTTCTTCTTATCTTGCTCCGAATTTTTATTGCTAAATAAGTGTAATAATAATTTTTCAGTAAAAGATGATTTATTCCGTTCCAAGAATTTTCCGTCGGTCAAACCAACATCCTTTAAAATTCATTAGTGGTTTATCATTGCTTTAGATTTCAATGTTTTGTTGATAAGCGACACTTTACAGTTAGCAGCAAGAAAAGCTTGCGTGTTTTTCTGTTCTAAGGCAAATAGTGCGTACGCTGTGTCAATTTACTCATTTCATCTGTAAATTACGTGTTTAATTCTTGCTAAATAATGAAACAGTTAAGTTTGTTGCCCTTTGCCGTTGTTTTCCACACCACTTGTACATTTTAAACAAATGAGTTATATTTTATATTTCCTGCTTCTCCACATTATAATCTAATTTGAGAGAAAATTCTGCGAATTCAAATTAGATTCAATTTTATTAATGGGAATTATCTTAATTAATTAAAATATATTTGCATGTTGCCCAATTTACAGGACGTGTACAAAAACACAGAGCATAGGGGTAATCTAAGAAAAAGGCTCCTCAGAATATTGAAGAGAAAAGAAACTTAGTAAATTTTCCTCTCTAACAGCCAGTTTCTTGATAAATTTGCAAATTATTGTATAGAGGTGTACACAGATAGCGGAATATGTAAATATTTAGAATTGTACAGAAATGGATAGATAAAAAATACTTTTATTATATTTTACTTTCATATATCCGATTTTTGCACATATTCTGTTTGTATAACCAATATCTACCAATTTTTTTTTTGTAGTTTGATTTAAAGTAATAATTTTGAAGTTTAAACCGGTGTAGTGACTCAGAGCGTTAGCGTGAACCAAGGGGTCCCTGATTCGAGTCCTGGCCGGTATGTTTGGTTTACCAAAAGAGTGCTACTTACAAGGTCAAGCACTCAGACCATACTCGGACTATAGGCTTACCACCTGTACGTCTTCAATGTTACCATGGTAGCATAAGATGCCTCTCTCCTACGACAACTGAGGCCGCCGCACATATTGAGGTTTCGAATCTGGCAGGATCCGGTAGCGAAACAAACGGGTACATATGCACTTGAGACCTACAGACGTCCTGCCACAGATTATAATTTTGAAATTTGTTAAACTCACGAAATTTTTGTAGTTTTGTTTAAATCTCATAATATTTCAAATTTATTGCTGTCATTACAAATGCGAATGATTTGACTACTGTGTTGAGTAAAATGAGAATTACACAACTGTCATTCCAAAGGACAAGTTCATATGATATTTTAATATCATTTGTGTCTGGTTATTTTTATTTTTAATTCAGGACACTGTAAAGTGACTTTTGATAAATTGTTAAAAATACAAACCGGATTGTTTCACAAAATTACAAATTTAAGAGTCTGTTTTTACACCATCGTCAACAGGGCGGCAACTGTAGACATGTGAAGAGTCTCAATAAGGACGAAACACATGTCTACAGTTTCTGCCCTTTTTAAGATGGTTGTGTGAATACCACTCCTGAATTTGTAATTTTGTTAAATAATCATGTATTGATTTTTAATAATTAAAAAAAAAAATCTTGAAATTAATGTCTCCTAACTGTAAAAGTAGTGAATATTATTTTAATTGCTTATTAAAATATGAAAACTAAAATTTAGACTTTGGTAATTAAAAAAATATAATAGTGTTACGGTGAGCATTAGAAACGGTCTTTAACTATGAAACAATTACTGTCTTGCGCAAATATAGTTGCATAAAACAAGGACGTTTCTAACAAAGAAGTTTAAAAATTATCGGTGATGGTAAAATACCACTCTTTGTACTTAACCGGAATTTAAAATCTGTAAAATATATTATTGTACTATAATACCGTAAGCTTTTGTACAATCATTCAAATCACGAACAGAAAATGACAGTTATACGTAAATCTGTTATATAAATCACTGTATTTATTTATGACAAATACGAGCATTGAACTGAAATTTTATTTTTAAAACTCAGTCGCCAAAAACACGAATTTAAAGCATTATTTATTGCTTGAAATTATAACATTTTAAAAATATATTCATTTTGGGGCTTAAAATGAACTTCAGGAGATTAGCTACAATGCCCTGTTGCTCAAAAATAAAATGAGAAAAAGTTAGGAAATTTACCAGTGTTTCATATATGTAAAGAGGGTGGAATATTTTGGGTTAATATTTTTTTTATCTCCTTTAAAATGACTAGATACTGACTTGAAATTTCAAAGTTTCCTCTACATTTTAGGATGACATAAAATTCAAATATCTTTTTTGCAGAGAAATTAATAAATTTTTAAGTAGAATAATTATTAATTTTAATTTAAATAGGAATAACGATATAAAGAGTCGACAAATTGGAATGAATAAGAGGTTAAAATCCTGTATAATAGACTTAAACGATTCTGGAAACTAATTTGCTTTATTTGGAGACCGCAAATTCAAGAAATAGGCAATTAAAAAATTACAAATCTGAAGCATAAGCATCTGTAACCTCTGCCACTTAAGATAATTGGTCGTACGTATTTAAAGAAAAATGTTTCGAATTGAGTTTAATTATTGTTGTGACAAATTTTTATTGTAGAATTAAAAATTACTGTAGCCTGCCCTGAATTCAAACATAAAGTTTGTATTTATACGAATCATTACTCTAAATCGTTCCATTTGAACAAATCGTTTTCAGTCTAGTATATGTATAGTGCTTTTGGCAATTTTTTCATATTTTATGGTGTGCAAAAAATCTACAGTATGTAGTGCAAATAAAAAGATGAATAAAGGAGAAAATATTTTTGTGGAGTAATGCCAAAATCTCAATTTAAATTTGCATCCTTTTTACGCTTTAAAAAACAAGTGACACTAGAAACCTCATGAAAACATTTCTCCCCAAATTGAATTCAAATGTTCAGGAAATGGAATCTAATTCAGTTCTCGCTTAACTTGTTTCCAAGAGGGACTACCTACTCCGTTTATATTACGTTTTCACGGCATTTTTACTTAAGTGTTTATAAATTATTTTTTTACTCTTCAATTTCCAATCATTTGAAACATATATTTATCTTTCATACAGATGATAATAGTTTAATCTTCATTTTAATAATTTTGGTGGGCGTACTTTTTATTACCATTTAGTTCTTTTTTAGCGATTTTTTTTACATTTTATAATTGATTTAAACTAACTTACAGCTTTCAAACTGACAAAATACAATTTTCTGCACGATTTAAAACCTTTTTAGAAGTTTTGTGAATCCCGGTTAAGCAGATTAAACTATAAAATAGTTTTTAAACAGTTTTACAGCAAAATAAAAGCTTGTATTTGAATGACTTAGAACTTTGCTAAATTTTCTGAATTTTTTTTCTACTTATTTCAAACGATTTATATGCAAATTTCACATTTCAAAAATTTAGTATTTTCCATATCACTCCACATCAAGCTAGTTATGCAACCGTAAAAACTTCTACGAAAATATTTGTAACACATTTATTTAAGTTTGTACGCCTTCCACCGTCCAAATCTAGTTTCTTTTTTACTAAAATAAATAATGCGAGCATGTAAATCAATAACTTGAATTTAGATGTTACTTAAGATTACTAATAATCGGATTCACTTCATTATTTATTTACTAACTGATAAATAGTGTCTTTTGACTTCAAAATTCTTTCGCGTGAAATGTACTTGCAACAGCGCATCTAACAGCTGTTTGCTTTGTTTACGTGTCTATCTCAATGAAACGGACCTACATATCACCAAGTTTTAATTTTAAATTCATTGTCTCCAATTGGAATGTATGATGCTGTATTTATTTTATTTTACTGAAAATTCTTTGTTTATACGTTCTTGAAAATAATATTTCTTAATATAATATTTATTGTTTGCCATTCAACACCAATCCATGAATAAATATATTAATTATGAATTTCAAACCCTAATTTAAAGATTCTATTGAACTTCAAGTCGTAGGCCTCGAGAAATTTAGATAGGTCCCTGATTCGACTACATTCAACGTCACGAAACGTCCACAAGTGGGAAATTCAAGTGATCTATGAAAATTGGCTAACATAAATTGCGGTTTTTTGTATTCTTTTCTCTAGCAAATGTGCGTTTCACAGAAAAAAACACGTGATTATCCATTGACTACATGTTAAATATCTACAATTATTACAAAAAACTACAGATCAGATTTTTCTTGAAAAATTAAATTTTATATATTTACTATCGATTAATAACATACAAAAAAAATCACCTTTTTATTTTTACCTTGCTCCAATGACCGTGCAACCTTAAAGGCCAGTCAAGAATATTGCAAAATAAGAATGATAAAAATTGAATAAATACCCAAAAATGAAGGATTTATTTTGAAGTGAATAATTTTATATTTCAAATAATCATACTTGAAATATTTCAGTATAATAATTAGGGTGATAAGCTACATCAGCGAATAATTATTATTGATTTAAAAATTCTTGAATTGTGCATTTTCATTATTACAAATAATTTATTCTGAATTTCAAAATATCACTCACCAAGTTTTGTATTAATTATTCACGATTTGATTTTATAGTGTATAATAATTAGCTGTGCATTTGATTTATTTGCAAACAATAACAAAAATGATTGCCAATTATTTGTTATTAATCAGTTATTGTAATTTGTACAATATGGATTGATATATTGAATGTTTTTTGCATTGTTCATACGCAAATTTAGTAGCAATTTGAATTTCAAATAGTAATATTGTAGATTTTACATGATTGTTCGTTTTTTATATCTCCAAGGTTAATCACTATATTTAAGTAATTAAATAACAAAAGAATATATCCGTTATACTGTTTTTTCAACTTTTTAATAATTTTGGATGATTATTTAAAACGTACCTAGCGTAAAAAATACTAAAATTGAAATTACTTCTATTATCCTGCACAGGAATTATGTTTTTTGGTACTCCTAAGAGTATTATGGAATATAATAGAATCACTGTTTTTGTTTAATATAATCGCCTAAGAGTTTTGATGAAGCTTCAATAATTGAAGAATGTTTGTTTTTACATTTCAATAAAAAGTGACACATCAGTAACAAAATCGAATAAAAAGGTTGGGACAATATGAAGAGCATTATTCCAAAACTACCTAAGTCTATAATGCTATTTTCCATATTAGAAGCTCCAATTAATTAGTAAAAATCAGTTGCTGATAGAAATGTAATATTTTGCAAAATGCAGTAGATTTGAGAATTCAATAGAAATGTACTCACAGATTTAGCTTTAATTTGTTATTCATCTGTTTGAACAAATATTTATTCCATGTAATATGTCAAAGTAAACTATGTCCATGGACTCAAACTACATTTGGAATATACACACAACATTTACTATCTATTGCTTCATTATTTTGTTTTAATACTAATACAATATATTGCAGTTATTTGCCAGTCAAAATAGGGTCATCATATCATAAAAATGGTTCATCATGATCAAGGGCTTCTTCCACTAGATCATCTTCAACCTTTTTTCCAATGTTTTTCAATGCACGTTCAAAAAAAAGATTGGCCTCGTCGGTTAATTTGGCGTACTTGAGAAGATATTTGACATTTTCCATTTTAGCGACGCTCATTTTGTTGATCGGTTTTGCGGGTTCCACTTTCTGCATAGCATTGGAGATATCAGTATTGTTGCTTTTTATAATAACGTGTAAACACGGCACTCCACAGTATGTATTTCTCACTGAGACTCCTTTTTTTCCTTTACGATAAGTAAAACATCGTTGCTCTGTTATCTTGAAGAAAAATTTCTTCTTAAGCATCATGTTGGCCAATTTCTTGTAGTCTTTGATGTGCCAATCCCTACCATTATGCAAAACAGTAGAATTTTCAGCAAAAATATCGTAATATTCTCGTGGGCACACAATTTTTTCTTTTTTCCTTATTATCTTCTCAGAACGCCCGAACACACGATCAGCTGGCATGAAACTATGCCCTCTGATTGGAAAGATGTGTCGAATCTCTTGAAAAATGCTATTTTGCACAAGGCAAAGAAGTAGAAATATTACACTAGAGTTCTTGTTCTGGCCCGGACAAGAATCAGAAAATAATTTCAATGTATGTGGTCTTTCTGTAAGACTCAACTGTAGGTACTTAGCTTCTAAATTTTTAAGAAGATGTAATAATGCAGAGCATACTTCATTTGACCCCTTGCCACTCTCATTTTCTCAAAACAGTGTGCTACTATCAAAAACAAGTTGTTGCGCATGATCAAGGACTTAGTTACCTTTGGAATATATTCTTTCTGGACTTGGTTTAGTTTTGGAAAAACGCTTGAAGTGTCTAATACATTATGACTATGTTATAATGCAGTTTTGGAAAATATAAGTCAATTATCCCATCAAGCTCATCACGTAGTGTTCGAAACCAACATTTGGTTGAATTTTAATATTTTGGACTTAGTTAGTTTTGGAATGATGCTCTTCATATATAGTTCAATGCTCGCCTCCACTAGATGACGTCATAACAGCGGACAAAAAAAGAATAGAAATAAGAGTACAACAATACTCCCAGATCCAGACAAATTAATTAAGAACTAATGCTTTCTTGTATCACAATTAACAGAACACAAATATTTGGCATCATATTAAAAAAAAGCTAAAAGTCCTTAAAACTGGATAATTTTATTCCGACAATCTTTTTAAGAGCTATTTGTATGATAATTGCAAAATAATGTCTTCTTCAGATTGTAAAATCGTAAAATATGAGCAGATATATTGCAAAAAAATCGAAATAGTTACACACGCACGAAATATTAATTTTCCTTCACTTTTTCGTTCACCAAAAGCTAAAATAGATACTTACTTACATATGTAAGTTCAAAATATAAACATTTATTAAACATTTATGGGTTCTTTCATATTTTGTTTAACAAAAGTGAAGCCGTGCCACTTTCTCTAGAACAAATTTAATTTGTTATAAAAGTGCAATAATTTCATTGCTCTTCCTTATACTGTATAGGTACATAATCATCTAATAAATCATATAAGTAACATTCCATAATATAATCTGGATTACGATTAATACAGCACAACATGAAATTATTAAATATTTTCCGATATTATTTCTTCATTCATTTTTTACAGTTAAGATTTGAACAAATGTTAACCGACAAAAATAAGAAAATAAATAGAAATTACGATTTTTGACAAATCATCAGCACATGGGATCAAAAGGTCAATAGGCTCCGAGATATCTTTTTCAGAATTTTTTAACATGTTTAATTCATTTTCTCAGAAACTAAATTCATTTTCGGTGTTTTTTTTATGATAACCACAGATCAGTAAGAAGGAAAATATTGAATCCAATTCCAGCCCTGCAAAGTTTGAATATATATGTTCTGATGCTGCATATTTTTTAAACTAAAGAAATGTATACTGGCATAGTACAAATGTATTTAAAATATATTTGAGTAATGCAGGTATAATAATAAACACTAAACACTTGATTTATATTTTTTTAAATAGAAATGCAAATTGTTTGTTGTTTTTAGGGATATTGCAATTGAAACACTTTCTATTTCACACTTCGTTTACAATTCAATTGTCACTTTTAGTTCAAACATTTGACAGTTGTGTTTTTGTCGTCGTACTAATTGAAGATATCTAATTAGCTTGTTAATTTTATATTTTAGCACTTATTTCACTGTGATTTATTGCAGAAGTAATGAATTTTTGCGCTAAAATAGTCGCTTAAATTTTTTAAGCAAATTAATGTTTTGAAAACCGAATGAATAATGATATTTTTCTTTAAATAAAATTTTCTGTATTACTACCCTGCTCTAAAGTAGAAAATGACTTGAAAATAAATATATGCAAGTGGGATTTGAACCCTAGCATCGCAATGAATTTATATAATTTATTACAATTTAAAATTTCGAGTTTCGTGTTAGATGAAGGTTTACTGTCTCCCAGCAGGATTGCATTAATTAATTTTGATAAGAAAGGGTCGCTTCCAAGCCACTGAATATCTTAATTCTCAGTCCAACCCTGAATTTAAATGAATGCATTTTTAGAACAAGGTCTTTTGGGGCCCAGTGTCACTAACATGCGTTCATACAGTATTTAGCTCATGTAATCTCACATGTTTATTTAGCGGAATAATTAAATGATTTTAGATAAATCAATTGAGATCAGAGAATTTTAATTAAATAGGCCAGATTTAACTATGAACACTGATGACTCGTTGAGTAATTCTGAGTATGAGGAAAGTGCTCTGTGTCATTAAATTTAAATAATTTTTATCGGTTCGATTATAATTATTCAAGACAGCACCTTCTAAAATAATTGATTTTGCTTCAAAACGCGTCAAAATGAATTTTTTTAAAACTGTCTCGACAGATTCTGCCAGAAGCTCTAAAATCAAGCTCATAAATTATTCCGTGAGTAAATGATAAGTATAAAATAATAATTAATCATCAGTATTGGTGTAAAATTTATGAATTTTCATCTAAAATGTATTTCATTTCATATGGTGTATTTTTTAAGATTCTTTTCTGATTTTATCAGTAAAAATTTATATTTTTTGTGACTAAAATCTACGATCTTATTATAAAAATACTGTCCGTATGCAAAAACATTTCCTTTGTAATTGTAGCAGAGTAATGCATAAAGTATTAAATATCACGCACAAATTTCCGCAGACCTCTTATAATTTCGCACAATGTTTTATAATTTAATTTCTCGTTGCATGTCTGTTCATTTTATGAAGTAGTTTTTGTATACATGCGATAGCGGCAGGCAACCTCCATTGCATGGTTGTAAAGAAAGAACTATACGTAAACTGATTTGAACAGTTGTTATAAAAAAATGTTAAACGGTAGGAAGCACGCTACTTTTTTACGCCTGTAAAATAATTCGTTATTATTATGACGTATGATAACGCAAGAGAAACTGAAAAATATAAAATATGGAAAAGAAAGAGGTATTTTTATTGGCTGTTTTATGCTTTTGAAAGAGACACAGTCATTTGTTAATTTTACTTTCTATTGCATTAGATGCAATAAAAAAGAGCGTTGAAAATTACTATGAAATTAGTGTCAGTAAAAAGGTAATGAATAACTTGTTTCCTTTTTTTCGAATGATTATTGAATATTCTGGCACCAGCTATTGCCATATTTTATATCGCTGTTGATATTTATTTCTTTTAATAACAACATTAAATTGTTTGTTGTTTATGAAATTGTAAACAAATCATTGAATATACAACTGCATCTGTCAATATATAATATTTATACGGCCTTATATTACCTTAGTTTACTATCACGATGCAAATATTTATAAACAATTTCTTGATAAGAAATCAATTGATGATTGGCAATAACTAATGCCGAGTGTTAATATTCTCCAGCTCATATTGTTCTTTATTATAACTCTCTTATTTATTAACTTTTTCCAGTACAAATCTTGTAATCAAAATTTCAATAAAATAAATAAATAAATATCTGCTATACCTTTTACTTGATACGAGTGTGGCAGATACTACTTATACTATTTTTGGGGTGCATCTACCAGTCGACAAGCTACGGGAACTCTTAGCTTTTGTGAAGACTACACCACAGAGTATATTATAAATAAATTAGAATCATACTGACATTTTGTCCGTAGCTGGGCTTGACCACACAAGCTTCGGATTTCAAAGCCAACTTATTGCTTTAAGCTATGAATAAAAAAGTTTGACTGTTTCTAATTAAACTGGAGCTTTGAAATTTTGCACACATAAAATATAGTACATTTAATATCGTTCTAAATCCAATATGGCGGACGCCTCAAGATGGTGGATCACCTTTTTTCACAATCTTTTTGATTTGAGTAACGAATGGAAGGAATTGACGAGCAAAATATAATAAACTTTGTGACGTTATTCTAAACATAATATGTTTTTTACACAACTTTTCTTTGACATGGGTATCAAATAAAAGAGCTCGACGAGTAGAATGCGATTAGCTTTGCGATGTCATTTTAAATCCAATTTCAATATACAAAGTATGTCTACAATTTAATGCTGTGATAAATGTGGTAATAATAAAGTAAATAAAAAACACATGTTGTTCCAACAATTTCCCATGAAAACTGTGATTTCCCAACTACTATATTGAAATTTAGCTGATATGTAACAAACAATATATAATGAACGTAAAAAAGGTTTTTAGGTTTTGTTTTGTTTTTTTTTTTGTTTTACGACTACAGATGATTCAAATAATCCCCTTCAATAAATTAATTCTTTTATCTCCTGTGATATAACGGATTTTCAGCAGGATTTTCGCCTGCTGATAAATTTGAAAGTGAGGACTCTAAAAAATATAAATTGTTGCGCCTCTCAATATTTTACAATAAGCACGCCGCTGGTAACTTTGTGTAGAATGGCTCTGTCGGCCCTTTTGTCATTTATCTAACATTCTATTCGCTGCGTCTCCCTTTTTCTTCACACTCTCAAATGTCGGAGTGTTTATAACTCTAACACAGCCGAAAATACTATTTTTAGTATTTTAGTTCGTATCACTAGAAGTACAGATCTATATGTGTTACTTATTGAAACTATAACAATAATAATAACTAATATCCGGTCTAGAGCTCAAATTTTTTTGAATATTTCACTCAAATTAATTGGGGAACTCTAACTGTTGATATAATGATTGTTTTAATGTCTGTAAATATAGTTCGAATTTATAGTTGTATTTATAGAATGCACTACGCGAGATTTTTGTCTGCAGCTATTCCTATTTGAAACTAATTTTAATTTCTTAATTACTACTAGAGAATTTGTAAAACAAATGTTATACCATGTGATAAATTGAATCTTTATTAATTAATATCAACCAAAACCTAAAAGCATCTAAATCACTAGTGCTTAAAAATTTAATTCTTGGTTGTGGTTACTGTTTTATTAGTCGATGTTCTCTATTTTAGTGTACATCTGGTATGCATTTGTGAGCTTAAAACTTGAATTTTATTATTCTTTCCAGAATTCACATCTCTTAAAAATTTATTTCAAGAACTATTAAAAATTAAAGTCCGAATATTGATTTTCTCTTTTTTTGGCCAATGGTCCGTATTTTAGCTTCCTTGTGGCATGTAATTTTGAATTGAGATCGTGTATTTTCTGTTTCCTGACCGTAACAAGTCATTAATCAAATGAAAAAAGTTCTACAATTTTTAGTATTTGTTAATCCCTATTTTCTGCTCCTTGAGGGGCCGCCACTGTATTCGCGTCCGCGTTTGTGGGGATCGATCAGGATTTCGTTCCCAAGTCGTCCCGTTCGTTCCCGGTCACGTGCTGCCAACGGCGACTACCAAACTTCTCCGCTAAATAACCAACGTTTTAATACGGCTAACTTCAGCACTTCACGACTTCAGCATTTGCTGCAACTCTTCAGACTTCAGTGTGTCTATAGGCAACCGTCTAGGTCTTGCCAACGGTAGGCAAGACTCATTGCCCCTATACACTTCGAAGTTTTGTCTTGATATTGACTGAAACTTTGACGATGTTCAATGAAAGTTTATTGAGATTCTTTGCTTCACTCACAGACTTTAGTCTTTTATATTGATTTGTAAAGTAAATCAAACTTGGCAAAATGTGCTTCCATACTGCATCCTGCATTTTAAAACAAGTACTCCAGAAAACCTCAAAATATTATCTGTCTGCCAATTATATTTCTGTCTATATGCATTGCCGATTTAATTAATGCAATTCAAATTAGTAACTTTTGTTCCAATTTCGTAATTAATTTTGTTCATATTTTCGAGCATTTCAACGATATCCATGTTAGAAGTGCAAATAATTACTATTGAAATTAATTCAGAGAACATCTCAGGCCAACTCTTACAAATTACATACGTCCAAATATTAATTTATTTGAAATAATACCAGATGAGAGAAAAGTCCACATTTTCTGTTTTTATTGCTTTTTTAGTGGCAGTGCTATTAAATATTCGATTGGGATATGTGACCATTTAAATAAAATAAAAAATCAAATCTGCATAGCAGAAAGTACACTCGAATTTTCTATAATTGTTTATATACTTATAGTTTTGTGAAAATAATTATTGAATAATGTGTGACGTAGATTATGTTCACTTCCACCCGTAAAAGGTTGGACGTATTTACTGATGACCAATGATCATTCAGAACGTCCAACATAATCTATGTTATACGTCCTTGGGAATTAATTTTTATTAAAAACTGGTAATTAAATACGTTTTTGATATTTTTTCTATTTCTTTGAATAAATAAAATTATGAAGAAATACAGGACACTGTAAAGTGATTTTTAACATTTGACTTTGATAATATACCCCATTAATGTTAGTAATTGAATTTAATGATAACATCTTTAAATATTTTTTAACATTGTAAAATTACTCCTTTTTTAGCATCGTCGTTTCTGTTTTGAAATAATAAAAGTCTAAAAACAAGCATTATTCGCTGTAAGCAGTTTAAAAGTTTGGTAAAAAGGAAAATATAGCAGTAACTTTTGAAAACTTCTGTAAAAATAAAAATATCATACTTCCAAACTATTTTTAATGAACAAACGTAAGTTTCAGCTTCTATTTTAGAAAAGAATTTCATTATCTATATTGGTTTGTCAAATTACGATGATTTAAAGTTGTGCAGCAAAAATGTAAAACATAATAATTTTTTTTGTGAACAAAAAAGTTCAACTGACTGGCTTGTATTAACGCACAAGCTAACGAAACAATTGCTTAGGGTCTCATCGACAACAAACCCTAAAAGACATTTACTGTTATCGTTAATATACTTAGCTCTAAACAGTCGAAAGAAGATGTTTTGAATTATTGATATGATCATAAATAATCACAAATAATTATATAAAGGGAACCAATTTCCAAGAGCCCCGAAAATTTTTAATCGGACGTCAATATAACAAATGATAAAAGTTTTATGCACTAATTGGTCTGAAAACACTGATAAATTGACAATGTTTTTTTTTCTGATGGCTGGTTCAACTCTATTACTTCAAATATAGATCAATACAAAAGCAATAAATAAGCTTTCATTATTTGATATGACGTACTTGCATCAAATATTCGCACCATTTGATATATCCTACAGCCACCGATCTTCCAATAATCCAATAATCGATAATAAACTAGTGAGAAAACTAATACATTTTATAATCGAACACAGGCACAAATTGAATTGAAGAAAGAAAAAGAAATAAATAAAAGAGTGAAGAAAAAGGATGAAAAAAGGATAAGAATTACAGGCGCGAAATCCAAGGAATAAATTAGTTTACTCCCAATTCGATGTAGCTGAAAAATAAGGTAGAGGCTCAGCATTTTGTCGCGACGAAATTTAATCAAATTCTCTATAAAAAATTTAAACATACTGAATATTTACAAGGTGCCTTCATTTCCTGAAAAAAATACTCATGAATATAAAATTTAAAAAAATATTTTATAAAAGATTCATCGTAGATTTTTGGAAGCTATTAATACGAATATAATTTTTTTTTAGTTAGCATCCTCCATGGAAGTCTGTTTTGGCAATTTGGACAAATGAAAATACCTTTTCTTGCTATTATATGGTATTTAGCCTTTAAAATACATATATAAATTAAAATTTTATCTAGATAATTATTTTCGCTCCTGAAGATGGCTAAGTTATAGCCGAAACTATAGTCAGAAAAGATATAGCAGAAATATATAAATACGATGTGTGATCACCGGCTCTACCATTATATTCATGCAAGGCAACAATTTTCTCTAAATTTAGTTTTTCTATAAATTTTTGTTTGTAGCACTGTGCGCAATACCTCTCTTAGATGCATTTGTAATATCTAAATGTCAATTCAATAAGTCGGTTGTATGCTTAATAATTATAAATTATGGCAGTAGGTTCAGTAGGAAAAAAATCTTGTTCGCAACACGTGTGTAAACAACTATTATGACTATCGGACAACAATTTTTACAATCTTGTTACATAAATTACTATTTTAAGAATTCATACTCAAGGTTCAAATACAGAGTCCTTCTAGTGCTGTTATAAAATCTAAAATCTGTATCAGACAGCTGAAGCTCATTGAACAAATGAGATATTGCCCTAAATTTCACAAGATATGTCCACCGATAAAAAAATGAGAATTTATATTAAAATTAAAAGTTATTGTCTTTGAGAATCCGTACGGGTGGAATGAGAAATGTAAAATTTATCTTGGATAGGTCAATATTTTGTACATTAACTACAAATGAACTGTTTCGACATCTCAATTATTAAGTGAGAAACAATCAGATTCGTGAAAACTCAACTCGCAGCTCGCTCTTGAAGAAGAAAGCAAGTCTAAAATAAACTGAGTCCATCCCTCTTGCTCTACTGGGCCAAACTTTGTTTAATACTGACTGATTATAACTTTGTCACTCTATAGAATCAAAGTTTCATCAGTTACTTAGAAACTTTTTCAGTAAACTGTGAAACAGCACGTTCCTGTTATGATACTATTGATTAAATAATTGAATTCACGTGCAGAGAAGAAAATTTTATTTAACTACCCTGATTTTCTTATTCAATCACTGTGTACTGTCTTTTATTAAGTATTCTAATGAACTCTGAAAGCTCTTCAATTTTATCAAAATATGATACTAAGAAAATAATGAAAGAGGGTAACTGGAAAACTGTTATTTAGTTTATTAATTTTGTACCCATCTTGGATTGCTTTTGAGTTGACGACTGCGGAAATTGGCTTTTATATTTTAGACTCTAAAGCAAAAGAACAACAATCTATGGAGACCAAAAGTTCTAGCTCATTTATCGGTTTCAATTTCATGGAAATTCAATTTAAAAAAAAAATATATATTTTTATCTCGATTTACAGAATGCTATTTTAAATATGGATTTTTTAAAAGAAAAATTTAATAACTATAATACAATTATGAATATTGCAACAGTTTTTTTCAAATCCAATTTTTATGAACCAAATATTATTATTTTATTGTTATTATTGCTTATCAAATATAATTGAAAGAAAAGAAAGTTCTATAAGTATTCAGAATTCTACAAAATCCTTTTTTCTATGTTTTTGTGTTACCACTTTGAATTTTAGAATTCCTTTTTATATAAGTGCAAACAATAGAATCATTTTCTGTTTATGACATATTGTAATTTTTATTAAGACTTTTATCGAGAATATTCTTTTTTTTCCGTTCACTAGTAAACTACCCCTCATTTGTGAGGTAGGCAAGTGTTTTTGACAGCTAATTTATTAATTACCTCTGAATGAAATTAAAATCAGCTTTGTTAACTGAAGTATCCAATAAATCAATAATTTAATAATGGAACAAGTTAATAAAATTTAACTTTTATTAAAATTTTCTCTGTGTTACCAATTTGAAATTTACATTCCTAATCAAATTTAAATTATTTTAATTGCATTCCGAACTTTAAATTCAAACATTTTCAAATATAAGGCTTTTGAATACAATAAACTCGTAACATATAATTTTTTACGAAGTTACTTTATAAAACATTATTAATTAGAAACTCTTTTTTGGAAAAAAATTAAATGTAAAGTGACTTTGGTGTAAAAATATTGAGAAAAGAATGTTAAAATAATAAAAAACAGTTGGTATTAAGTTGTTTGATTTATTGAAGGCGAACTGCTTGTATTAGAATATTATTCTGCATTATTAAAATGCAAAAGACCTTATATGGAATATTCATGTAGGTAATAATAACAAACACTGGTTTTTCCCGATGCAAACTTTTTTTGGTTGACATATTTTTATAATTTCAAAGAAAAAATCAATATATATTCCTAATGCATTGAAAATAATATCCATATTTATGAAAAAAATACTGCGTTTTTCATAAATAACTGTTATGATTGTTTATTGCGCTTTTTCATTTGATTTGTTTGTTTTTGCTTAGATTTTCCCGGATTACTACCACTTCACCCACCAAGGAGTTTCGAAACGTTCTGCGAGACCCCATAAAGGACATCAAGCCCGATTAGCCGTCGACGAACGCGTACATTGGTCTCAACAGCAGAAGGCACGGAGACGAAAGAAGCGTGATCTTAAGCTCCTGGATTCAGATCCGCGATGGCCTTCCATGTGGTATCTAAATCGTGGAAATGGCCTTGATATGAATGTAATCCCTGCCTGGTTGGAAGGCATTACCGGAAAGGGAGCTGTTGTTACTATTCTTGATGACGGACTAGAGAAGGATCATCCCGACTTAATACAAAATTATGTGAGTTGTATTCTCAATCATTCATGCGTAAGCCCTGTAAACTGGAATAGTTTGACACAACTTTCGCCTCATTTGCATTCATAAAGCCTTTCAGATAATCTTGTGTATTTCTCTCACTCGAAGTCGATCGAACAAAGCGTTGATCTTATTTATCGACGCCTCTTTCAGCATCCCGGTATTTCTCCATTCTCCCAGTTTCCCGTTTACATATTTGGATTTTTAGAACAGCTATATTCGCAACGTTGTTGTAATATCTAATATTTATTCACACAATTTTCATAAAATAATCTAAAACTGGATCAGAATTGTATCTGAAATTTTATCTCCGAGACTTTTTTCAAATTTGGGTATTTAATAGAATTATTTTTTGAATCTCTGAATCATCTTGTCTTCTGCATGTTGATGATAAACCTATTTGTTTCTCCAGGATCCATTAGCCTCATACGACGTGAATAGCCACGATTCAGATCCTAGCCCGCGGTACGACATGATAGATTCCAATCGACATGGCACTCGATGTGCTGGAGAAGTAGCCGCAACTAGTAACAATTCCGTCTGTGCATTGGGAATAGCCCATGGAGCACAAGTTGGAGGCGTAAGAATGCTAGATGGAGATGTTACCGATGCCGTCGAAGCACGGTCTCTTAGCCTAAATCCTCAGCACATCGATATTTACAGCGCTTCTTGGGGTCCGGACGACGATGGGAAAACAGTTGATGGACCTGGAGAACTAGCTACTAGAGCTTTCATTGAAGGAGTTACAAAAGGTCGCGGAGGGAAAGGCTCAATTTTCGTATGGGCGTCTGGAAATGGTGGTCGGGATCACGACAACTGCAACTGTGATGGTTACACAAACTCAATATATAGTTTATCTATTTCTAGTGCTACAGAACAAGGACATGTTCCTTGGTATAGCGAAGCTTGCAGTTCAACTTTAGCTTCTACTTATAGTAGTGGAGCATTAGGTGATCGGCAAGTCATAACAACAGATCTACACCATTCTTGCACCAATAGCCACACAGGAACAAGTGCTTCTGCCCCCTTAGCTGCTGGTATTTGTGCTTTAGCCCTTCAAGCAAACCCTAACTTAACATGGAGAGATATGCAACATATAGTTGTAAGAACAGCAAGACCTGAAAATTTGATAGCCCCAGATTGGCAGACAAACGGAGTAGGAAGAAACGTTTCTCATAGCTTCGGATATGGACTGATGGATGCATACGCTATGGTAAAACTTGCAAGAAAATGGGTTACAGTTCCTGAACAACATAAATGCGAAATCACGGCGCCGCATGTTGATAAATTAGTTCCTGCAAAGAGTGTAGTTGTTTTGACACTCCCGGTGAACAGAAGCAAATGTGAAGGAGTTCAAATTCTCGAACACGTTCAAGCCAAGTTGAGTATTTATACCCAAAGGAGAGGCGATCTGCATATCCAGCTCACATCACCCATGGGAACAAAGGTTACTTTGTTAGCTCACAGGTAACTCGATCGATTGTTACTGGATGTTTTTGTAAATAACCTACATGTTTCACATGTCTTATGTTATTTAGGTCGCACGATACTTCTCGCCTCGGTTTCAATCACTGGCCCTTTATGTCTGTACATTCTTGGGGAGAGCCGCCATTCGGAACCTGGCAGCTTGAGATCCACAATGATGGTAGATTGTTAGGTATGTGCTAGATTCTATATAATGCGATTTTTCGGCGCTGCGAAATCATTGATTTTTTTTCTATTGACCACACATAATACAAAATGAAAAACAAATTGAAAAAATTAAAGAAATATTGATCTGGAGAACCGAAGCTTTCAGTTTTGAATTCATACTATCGCAACAAAATATTATGTTTTTGAGCTTAAAAGCATATATATAACAATAATTCATTGTAATTTAATCCATTTGATTTCTTGGAATGTAGAAAAAAAAACAATTTCGCATTGATGAAAAGTCATACAATATTGGATTAAAAAAGTCTTAGTGTCTAATGTTTCTGCACCCATTTTTCAAGCATCACCGTAACCACTAAAAAGAACTAACTTTCATCATCTGATCATTACTAACAATCATTTCGTTTTCAGGACGCGCAACGTTACAAAATTGGTCGTTAATTCTATACGGAACTAAAAAGTTCCCATCCGATATCCCTGACACACCTGCACCGACTAAATCACCCAAATCGAAATCGGCACCTAAAAAAGTAAAAAGCTCAAAAAAACAAAAAAGTAAAACAACGCAAAAACCGTCTTCGATTACCACTTTGATATCGAGTACAGGCACGAGAAACCAGAAAGCGAAATCTAAAGTAGAGTACGGAATCGTGAATACAAATGCGAATCCGAATTCGCGTCCAAAGAAGAAACCGCAAAAAGTGAAATTGCTAACTGCTCAGGAAACAACCATTTCTCCATCGTCGTTTTTTTATAACGTGACTAAATCCCGGTCTAATTTTGATAAAACCACCGATATTGTGCTGGGAAAATTCGAAAATGTTTCCCGAATACAAGTCTTTCAAAAATATCCAAATTTTCAGTATGTGTATCCCGTTTTTCCTGCGCGCGATAACGTTAAATCTCGGGATAGTTACATCACAAAACAATCACAAAAACAAAAGGAAATTAGCCGAGATCTTAATCCGAGCCGAAATGTGAAGTTTGTTAAAAATACGGTGGAATTAACGACACCCACCGACCTTCCAACCGAAAGCAGCAAGAAGTTCACAGCCGGTAATTTCATAATTACTTGTTTGCATGCAAACAACGTACATATTTCACTATTTATTTATTGTATTTGCGTTCGTTATTTTTATTTGATTGCACATAGTTATTTTTTGCGTTTTGACGTTCCGCTGCGTTATATTCTCATATTCCCAACAATGCATTCCATTCCAAACCCATTTCTTATGTACTCATTGCATGCTATTTATTAATACAGCTCACCTGTTTTTAAATATTTCAAGGTTAGCACACAAAAAAATATTTCTGCTTGTGTGCATTAGATTACTTTATACATGTACTGCTCAAACTGAGTCGCATTTTTTTGTAGTTCTTTGCTAACTTGAATGAAAATTATGATATTTGAATGTTGAGTTTTTCAGAAAAATGAAAAATGATTCTATTAACAAAGACTTGTCTCGTAATTATTTAATTTGTATTCACAGTTATTTTTTAAGAGATTTGTTGTTCAACTTTCAGTAGCAAGAGATGAAAAGCAACCCTCATCACATTACAGCTATGAATGTTGCAAAAATGAAACTATTTTTTAAAATTTATTAGTTTGATATTTGGAGTCAAAAATGATTATTTATTACTATTATTGACTATAAAATTAATTGAAATGGAAAATATTTGTTAAATATGGTTCGAATCCGGCTCTGTATAAGCTAAAATTTTACAGTATTTTTATTTAATTATGCTTTGCCACTTAGCTTCTATAGTGCTATGATAAAAGAATTATTTATCTTGTAATGTGGTCATCAAGTTTTATCAATGCTAAATACCACTTTAACAAAATTTATTGTTTTTTTGACAGCTCAATTGCAAAAGTGGGAACTGGTGTTACACGGTACAGCAACATTACCAGAAGTAGACAAGATACCACAACCGACTTCCGTTTCTGATAATGTTAATGTCAACGTAGAAAATAACGTGATAGACGACAGCGAATCAGGAAATGATGAAATTCAGGTAATTTTCACACACTTTCATTGGAAAAATTTTAATTACGCTAAAAAGATATTCATGATTTTGAAAAAATTTGAAGCTTTGCATGTTGCGCTTCTTTGATACCGCAAATCGATATGATATTAATAAGTTGATGTGAGCATTGCATTTATTTATCTCAAATATTATTATAATTTATTTGTTTTTTTTTTTTTTTATTTCATTGCATGTTTCAATTTAAACATGGAGGATATTCTACAAAAAATAGTCTAAAATCTTGGAATACTCGCTGGTTCGCCAATGTGAAATTTTTTGAATATTTTTTATGTTGGAGACCACAATAAATAAATAATGTAAAACGAATCATTTAATTGTTTCAGGACATGCTACCATCGAACGTACTGAAGATATCAGCTGAAAACGCTAGCTCAGGTTGTGTGAGAACAGATAGCGGTTCATGTTTAGGTTTGTGTTTGGCTGTTATTTTTCTTTTCCGTATAAATTTCTTTTTTATTAATTGCAATGCAACGGAATCGATTCTGGCAAGTTTCAAGGAAACAGTATATAGTACCATTCATTCAATATTCGCGCTCATTGCATATTACCATCGGATGATCAATAATTATTTCAGCCATAAAACTAATACATGGACTCCATCAAATGCTCTGTTTCCTGTAATCGTACCAGTTCACTGCAAATTTCAAATCATTTATCATTCATCATCAAGTAATGATCTTCACTATCATCAAAGTCTTGCTGTTAGAGTGCAGTATCCAAATTGTAGTGTTCCAAAAACTAGGGACAGTTCGCGAGAGTATTTTCAACTTTCGTACAACGAACAGTCGCCGAAGACTGTTAAAAATTCTCAGAGCCCGCACAATAGTAGCAATATAAATTATTTTTTACACTGCACACAATATAATGTAGACAAAAGAAATTCCTTTCAAATTTTGTTGTATAGTCCAAGAAAAAATGGTACAGGAATATTAGCGAATACCTATAGATGTAGTGAATATAGTAGTCGTAATTTAGTTCATTTTGTTAAGTCTTGATAATTAGGTAACAGGTACAAAATATTTAACATCGATTTTTTAAATTGAAAAAGAAAAAGCATGAGTTTTTTCAGTTCACGTATTTAATTGTGATTATTAGCGATTTATTTCTAGAGTAATATTCACTTGTGTAGAAAATTGAATAAATTGATCCAAGTGTACTAAATAGTCACTTGAATCGATAAATGAAATCGCAAATTGACATCACATATCTTAACTGAACAGTACAGTGATTTAAAGACTTGATGAATTGAGCAAAATAGATTATGTTTAAATTAATTGAAGAGTCATTATCCTGTTGTCATTTTTGGGGCAGCTTGTATCATATCATTCATTCTTAGGTACTTATATATGTTGAATGTTTTACATTATTGCAAGTTTTATATTTATTTAACAAATAATCAAAATTTTGTAGTTCCATTAGTATTTCTATAGGTTCAACGGTAACGGTGCAATGAATGGTTCAATTTGTACATAATATCAATTTTTTTTTACAAATTTATAGGAAAATTGTTCATTATCTATTGTATTTTAGAATGTTTTAAATTTTTCACAAAAATTCGAATCTAAAAGTCGGTTTTTTTATCATTTAGATCGGACGGCAACTGTAAACACATGTTTTATCCTTATTGGGTGCAGTCCAATAAAGCCATACATAATAGGGGTATTATTCCATAAATTGATATCTAGTGAGCAGCGCCGTTTGCCAAATAAAAGCCAAGGTGACAAGCTAAATGGAAAATAGGTTCGTAATACAGAACAAATAGAAACTTTTTATTCAAAAACGTGAGTTTCTTACAATAATTCAAATCTAAATGTCAGTTTTACCAGTGACCTTTATTTTTCTTTAAGTTTGTTACCTTGGCTTCTATTCGATAGATGCAGCTGCATTTTATCGCTGTACACTTATGGGACAATACCCTTATCTGTGGTTTGGTTGAGTCCCAATAAGGACACACCACGTGCGTATTTATTTATTTTCCCAAAGACTATAATTAATGAACTATATTTCTAATTTGTATAAAATAATTTTTATCACAAACACGATCTTCTTGGGGTGCATAAAGTAAAATTAAATTTTCTTAAGGTGGATTAGAAATAATTTCCTAAAATCGAGTATTTTTGAGCGCCAACTAAAGTGATAGCTACTTTTACACAAAAATAACGATTACTTAACTGGTGAAAGTCTGAGTGATAATTGCTCAAATATTGGCACAAATATACCGTATTTTTACTTGATCCATCGATGATTTAAGCAATTTATTTAATAAGAACCACACGGTGATATTAGATCAACAATTTAAATGTTTGTAACATAACGAAAATTAATATATTCAAATGATATTGATAAGTATGTACAGAATTATTTGATATATTTAAAGTGGACTTGAAATCTCAGTCTTATGACTATTTAATGTTACAGTATGCTACCGTGAAAGTTGAGCGATTTGCCTTGAATAACTTTTTTTTATATATTAGATAGGATGTGAATTAATGAATCGATGCGATATTTTTTCTACTGAAATTGTGCATTTAACTTTTATTATGTGATATACTATTTTACTGCTACGAAACTTGTGAATATTAAGTAAATTTTAATTTATTATTTATTTAAGATTAAAAGCTATTTAAAGCAGATCGCTTAAATATGTATTTAATTTTTTTATAAGTAGGTTTAGAACTGTGTGCCAAATTTTATTGTGTATGATAAGTGTTAATAGGTAATGAATGGATTTTTTACACGGTTATTTATTAAAAACATGGGAAAGAAAAATGGAGTGTCCGATTGAAGTTTCGGCTGCAATTGGTTTCACAAAAAAAGGCCAAAGGTGACACCGATGTGAACGATCGAAATATTTCAAAGCACGTATGTGCGACGACGAAAAATGGCGAAACGAGCGGTTTATCATTAAAAAAATATATATTGAACTATTAACAATAAATATCCTTGGTCTAGTTGCACGTGTTCCGCTTTGACCGGAAAACTGACCTTCGATCGGACATTAGAAAAATGCGATACTAACTCAAAAAGGCATATTAGACGAACAGTAGATAATTAAATTTGTGATTTTAGAGAGTCAGTGATGTCTACAATGTTACATTTTTCCTTTTTCATTACTAACGAGCAACCTATTAATTCGTCAGTCTGTGAATATTATTCGTTTGTCCGTGAATGTGTATTTGTGTTTATTTGTCGAAATTATTGAAGATAATTTCAAGTTTGATTGTTTAGGGTTAATACTTTTATGATTCCAGCTAAGAGCACTAGGTACAAACGTCACTGATTCCATACTCGTTTCACTTCATTTTCCATTAAGCTACTTTTATCTTGAAGCTACAAAAGAAATTGAACACCAAATAAGAATTTTAGACATAAAAATTAACACAAATATATTTATGTTACAAATTAGTATTCTCATGAAAAAAAAAGTATTTATTTTTTTGAATAAGTTAATTAAAAACAGTACAGTTTTATTTTAAGATAAAAGTAGTCGAGAACCGTTCCAAAACTTTTCCATGTCTATCATACAAATATAGTCCCATGCATTGTGTTTCGCCAATCACTTCTTTAGCGCTGAAACTATATATTAACGACTTTATTCTAAAGATTCCAATTGAAAACTTATCTTTGGCGAGACATTTTTGCTTACTTACTGTCTTCTAAAGGTTACCGTTGTTATATTTATGTTTTATAAATATATATATGAATATATAATATATTGTATGTTTGATATAATTCATCTATAATGTATTCGGAAAATCGTGGTTCGAGATTATAAGTGCAATTAAAATTTAGTAACTTAATAATTCATTACAAGTCATATTATGATCGACGTGATTGGCTCCGGATATATTTGATTGTTGCTGAATATACTAAGCTAGCTACCTTATTGTTATGTTTTACTGTGTACACTTATGAACTCATCATTTTTAATGTAATATTGTTATGACAACTTGCTGTGATTTTTCCTTAAATTATGTATTTATATATATTTTTAAAATACTCGTACGATTTTAAGTAATTACGACAGTTCCTCTAGTTTACTTTATGACATTGTTTGATGTATTGTTTGTAATGTGTATAAATAATTATATAAACAGTCAATCATGTCACATTAATTTCGGTCGATGATTTAATCGGCCTACAAGAGCGTGAAAATGCAGAAACAATACTGCAACCAAAGGCATACTTAAATCTGCATTTCCACACGCATTCCTATGTGTATCTGCAGTAAGATAAAAAGTTGTACGTATTCGTACGTACTTGTATATGTACTGATACGTGCATCTATCTATATTAAGTTTAGATCAAGTCCAATTTGAAAAGTGTTCATAATATGAAGGCTTAGTCTGTTTGGCTTTATGTTATTTCACAAAATTGCCCGCGACTGTTTCCTAACTATTCATAAATGTATCTTTTGTTTGAATGGCCATTCCAGATCGCACAATATCGTGAACTAACTTACAGCCTCAGCTGCAGTGTAGATTGTTAAGTACATGTAAAACGAATCTTTGTAATAATAATTAAAAATAAATTGTGGCTGAATTCTGCATGATTGGGTCATGATTCAAACAGCCGTTTTTGCAGAAAGAGTACTCGTCTGTAGAACGAATGCTGGTGAGTGATTTTTTACTTATTTAACTCTTTCATTTTTATATTTTGAGTTCAGTCACAGTTTGTTTTGTTTTCTTTTCACCTGCTTTCTAATTCTTCTGCTTTTCACTAATAGAATTTTCTGTTTACAGAATGCTCAGTTGGAAAGGTCTTGTTCAACGGTATGTGTTTTAACAGTTGTCCAGAAAAATATTACGTAAATACTGATGGGAAAATAGAAGAAATAACGGGAGGAATATGCCTACCTTGCCATTACAGCTGCAAATCTTGCAGTTCTGGGGCTGACTACCAATGCAGCGAATGTTACGACGATGCAGTCTTATTTGTTGCTAGTAATTTTGAGTCTTATTGTTATCCAAAGTCAGTACTTGGTCAAATTCAAGTGACCAAATGGTACTATCGCATTTACGTTATTTTAGTTATAATTGCAGTTTCAGCTGCGTTAGGTGCATTTTTATATTTACTATATTCGTTTTGTTGTCGCCGTAAAGAATCTTACACCCACCCAGAAACTGTGCACAATATTAGAAAAATAGAGAAAGATATCAAAACTAAATATTATAGCGATAGCGAATAGATGAATTATTAGTGAGATATTATTACTTAGCCATAAAATTTGCAAAATATTTTAGATTATTAGTTTTTGTAACCCCAGTTCAACAGTGATATTTTTTATAAGGCTATTTTGTAATTTTTTCAAATGTCACAGCTGTTTTTATCTTGACTATGTATGTATGTATACAAAATATTTTTATATAAATATACAGGTAAATAATGTAAGTTTTTAACAAATAAAGCCATATTATATTGAAAAATCATATTCTTTTTCAGTAATCATGTTACTACTAAAAGTTACAAAGTATCAAACATTTTATTCAAAAAACAGTCAACTAAGTAAAAAATTATTCATTTCTTCTTGTGACCTAACATTTTTATTACTTTATCTCGCTTATTATAAGTCCTAGTTTGTAGAAGAGTGTCTAATTCAGATTTTTCTTCCGTCTTTTCAAGCTCCCTAAAATGATCAACTCGTCAGAAAAAAACATTAATGGAATATAAAATAATTTACTTTGCACATCTGACACTTTTCTTTCTGTGTTCTTCCAATTCTTTTTGAATTGAATGTAGTTGATCCAGATCTTTCTTTTGTTCACCCGAATCTAAACTTAGTAATTCTTGGATCCTAAAAAAAAAGTTTTTCTCGTCAACCACTTGAATATGCCACTATTATTTCAAATTTTTTATATACAAATTATGTTGTGGTTGATAAAGATCGGTTTGGAGAATCGGAATAAAATAACAACATTTTTGTGAATTAATTTTAATAAATTTATACTCTATACTAAGGTTATAAACGCAAATGTTTGTGAGGATGGATGAATGATTGTTACTACTTCATACAAAAACTACTGGGCGGATTTTGATAAAATTTTACAATGTTATAGCTTATACATCAGAATAGCACATAGGTTATAATAGACAAAGATATTGTGTAAATTGGCCGAAATATTACTATCGTTGTCAAATAAATCGACAAAAGTCCTACCATCTAAAAGCTATTCAGGCGTGCACTGCATAAACCATTAAGAATTACACAAAAATAATGTATAATGGAATTGTTTGTATTAGAAAAGTTCCAAAAAAAGCCCGCGATAGCATATATCTATCTTTTATGTAGTGTGACGCAGTGTCTCCCCGAGAGTATAGTGGTCAGTATCCCCGTCGTTCGATTCCACATCAGGGAGCTACCGATAAAAAAGTATGCCATGAATTTCAAACCCTCCGACGTCAGCTAATTATTTAAAATCATCCATCAATATAATATCAAATCAGAAACTTATATAAATCTATATCTTTCACCTATCATTGCAGATACATGTTTTCTTAGCTAGCGCTTCTTACCACTGGTTTCCGTGTGCGGCTTATTTATTTTTTTTTAAATTTAAATTACATGTAAACTTCTGTCAAAAATATTGAACCAACTTGATTGTCATAAGTGTCATTTGTCAGAAATTTTTCAAATTATAATTTTGTCCCGCGTTAAATTTTCTACGGCTTTTTCTGTTCCTCACATTTTTCATTGCAATCGAATCGATGCAAAAAATATTGATAGTCCATGTCTTTGCGATTTTTCTGGCTGATGCAACCAATTGTTATATTATGTCTTTCACTGATTTGAAAAATAGCATCAATTTTGCTTCAATTTTGGCATCTACGTGCGGGCGCATCCGCGGGTAACGCTAGTTATAAATAAGCAATGCAACCATTATCAGCGTATGCATATGGATATTCTTTTTACATTTTCTTTTAAATAATCTAGTTTTGTTTATTAATAATATTTGGCACGATCTTGAAAATACAATTAACTGTTGTATGTAATCTTATATTCGAACTTTTGTAAATTGAACGATAAAGATTTTTATTGAGATAGAAAGTACGTGTGGTTACCCGAAATACAGACGCATTTTCTGTTTCGTCAAAAATCTTTACCATGTAGATTACTAAAATCCAAAAAAAAGATCAGAAACAGAAAATTGTGTCCTATGGTACCTATTTTTATTGTAAACTAAAATCAATTTGAAAAAATTGACATCCATACGCATACGCTATTGGTTGCATCGACAACCGAAACGTTAATGAAAATTCATTAAAATGAATCCACAAAAATATTCGCTCCTTAAACCAATCTTAATCAACTACATTTTTCAAAGTAGGATCAACTTTTCTATTAGAAATATGATAAATAATTTGAATATTTCTAACAAAATCTGCAAATTCGATGGTTGGCGAAAAAATATCATGTTTTATTCGTACAAAAAAAGTTCGAAGTCTAGTAAAATTTTCACACTTGACACCAACCAGCAATCTTTTTTACTCGTCACGAAGCAGGCGTTTTTCGTACTAATTAAACAAATGACTATTATTTTAAGATTATTTGATGATTAAACTCACATGAATGGAAGCATTGCATTATGTGTAGCAGCGTGCTTGGCTTCAATTGATTTTTCATATTTTTTAAACGAATTAAGCTGTCTAGTTGTTTTTGCCCATTGGTCTTTTAAATATTCTATTTCTTGATCTTTAAGAATGATTTCCGCTCGAAGATCATCCTTCAAAAATAAATATTTATTATTTAGTAATTGAAAGAAATATATTGAGCTGAAGTTTCGAAAACCTGTAACCTCCAAATGACTTAAAAATATTTAGGAACATTCAAATATGCTCAGAAATGAAGCACCAATAAAGTTTTTTGGCGTCTCCAAATGGAAAGAATAAAAAAGCATCTCCGAAACTACTATACTGATTTCAAAACGCACGAACTATGGATAGCAGATTCAAGCACTCTTTTACTTGTACAAGTACTGTACCGACAAAATTCACATTCCGAAAATTTTATGGACATCCGTTTTGAGCATCCCTGAATCCATTTTGACTTTTTTCGACTTGACGTCGGTACGTACGTAACTCGCAAATCTCAAAGCCCGTCGAACGTATAATGTCGGTTTTTTAAATTTAAGACCGGTATAAGGTCCAGTTGTGCACCTCGCTCTTTACTTAAAATTTTTTTGAAATCTGCGCTTAAATACAAAATTGTTAGTCGCAGGATATTGGAATTCAGTATTTGAAATTGCTGTAACATCTAAATGGTTATCTTTTATTTTTGTACCAATCGGCTGAGCCGAAAATGCACTTTATATCTTTTCGAATTTTTGCATAAATTTAAAACTAGCCGTAGAATATTGAAATTTCGTATTAAGTATTTCTATAGCATCTAGTTGTACACCTCGTATTATGATTGCGATCAGCTGAGTCGGAAGTGCAGTTTACTAAACAGTTTTTCGAATTATTCGCATAAATCCAGAACGATCACCTGTAGAATCATGAAATTTAGTATTTAAAGCAATTGTAGCATTCAAATGACAACTTTATATATTTTTATAGCAATCTACTGATCTGGAAGAAAGCTTTATTTGACTATATTTTTTTATTTTTCGCATAAATTCGAAACTATTGGCCGTAAAATGATAAAATTTAGTATTTTGCCTTGTCAATATCAGTGTCAACTGTCAATTATTCAGTCAAAAGATGTACAAGTAAGTCAGGTGTGCCCACATCAGATTTTTTGAAATCAATAAAGTACTGGCTAATCATTAATATACGCAAAATTTGAAAGGTTTTTTTTTAAGTTCTACTTGGATTCCTTAAAAATCCGTTTAGATACTTTCGTCCGAAGTATAAAATCATTTAGTTAGACGTTCTCGAAACTCCAGCTGATACTTTTTAATCACCGTTAGTCCTAACAATAGTTGAAAGTGTGGAGAGGGCTCTTGCATTCGTTTTTTTAATTCGCTCAATTCGTATGTTTGTTTACTTATTACATTTTTGAGCTCCTCGATTTCACTCGAGCCTTGTGAACTTTTTTTTGTTGTAGCACCAATTTTTTTGATAGGGGCAGTTGATGTTTTAATACTAGTATCAACTTTTGGCTCAAACAACTACAAAAAAAAAAATGTAATATTTTTATGGCATATTTATAAATCTTAATTACATTAGTATCCAGTTTATTCAATTCGATCTCAATAGCTGCCTTTATGAAATCTCGTTCAGATTTTATTTCTTGTAGAACGTCATTTGTTTCGCGTAAGTTTTTCAGCAATTTTTCTTCTAATTTTGCTCTATCACGATTCCACTCTTTCATTGACTGATTTATTTGTTCCTGTTCCTAAATTACATAAATTCTAATCAGAATATTCTCATTTTCTAAGAAAATTACCTGTTGTTTGAATAACCGTTTTTGTTTTTGTTTCCAAATTTCTAGTTGATCCGTTATTTGAAAAAACAAAGGGATTCCTATATAAGTATTGTCTGGAATGCTAACTCTCATTTTATTGTCATAAAGAGTAAGTATAACATTTAATTCTCCTAATTTTTCTTGTTCGGTATCTTTATCAAACAATATTTTAGTTACGAAATATCGCTCTCTCTGCAAAATATATATTACAATTCGGAAAAAAAAAGTTTCAGTACTAACCGCATGTCTACACTTAAACGGTTTCAAATCAAGACTGCAATGAGTAAGAACCTTGTTTTCTTTGTTACAAATTATGATTGTTGGTGACCACTTCGCAAAAAAATGGGAAACTTTTTCCTGAGATATTTCCAGCTCCATTCGACAATTAATATTTTCCAAATAAGTGAGCTCATTTAATCGAATGCTTACATAACCAGGTATGGTATAAAATTTTTGGTTTATTGGATTACAAAAGCTGTACAAAAATATTTACTTTCAATGGAATTGCTATGACTCATAACAGTGTTATTCAAATCGACAGTATTTCATACCTGTTCAAACTTGTTTTACGTACCTAATTGTTAAAGTATTATCTTGCAAATCTTTAAGCCAAAGTATGGATTCAGTGGTTATTTTGAAAGTATACTGATTGTTAAGTTCAGCATGTGAATCCGGAGGGGCTGAAGGTATTTGGATATTTGAATTTTTCTTTTCGGTATTGTTTGACATAACCTTAATTGCAATAAATGCTAAAAGATAATTTAATCATCATTAATTGATTGTTATAATAATAAAATTAATATTAACTCACATTAATTAATAATATATTTGAATTGTAATAACAATTATTCGTTTACATAACCTAATTTTGTTAACAAATTAGATATTACCTTCAATTAGTAGTTAATTTCTTTTATTAACGAAATAATATTCACGCATGAAAATTAAGTTATAACCTATTATTCAACAGAAATAAATGAAATTTAAAATGTAAACAATTTGTGTTGTCATAGAAACGGAGCATATGATCACTAGATTTACCACGCCTTGTACTGGGAACTTTTATTATTTTAAGATTAGCTTACTTTATTTATAAAATCTGTATTTACTGGAGGATGGTTAGATTTTATTCATAAAATATTAAATTTAATGTTGATAAAAGAGAATTTTTTTTTGTCAAGTTATTTTTGTATGTAAATGACACATATCGGAAACCACGGCGAGCAGAGCGTCGACGACGCATGCCTAGTCGTGACCCCAAGTCAATGATACAATCGGAGAATGGATGATTGTTAGACGTTTTGTAAAATACGTGGATAATTTAGTGCTGGGGTCGTTTTTCTGTAGTGTTTTGGACAGTGTGCTTGATTTTAGAATAGTTGTCGATAGTTCTGTGAAAAACCGGCGGTGAAATTTAATAGAGTTTTGTGTTTTATTGGACGAAATGACGTTGACCCGGTATACAGGGAAGTAATGGCGCTGGGCACTTGTGGGGCCTACACTTTATAGGAATTGAAATATGAATTGTTATTTATTCAGTATCCTAATTCAGTTCCACTAACTCACAATGAATATTCACGTAAAATATCGTATTTGTTTTTGCTAACAAAGCTGTTCGAAATTTCAAGGTGGAAAATACCGTAATTCATTTCTTAACTTTGGACAGGTACTGTGATATATAAACAAAATGTGATATTAAAGTTTTAATAAAAGAAAAACGCAAGTTAAATGTGTTATAAATATTATCCAACTAAAATATGAGATGTGAGTACTACTATTCAGTGCTACCACATACGTTTTAGAATATCTTTCATCGGATCCTACAGGTAATTCACATTTAAACTTTTTTTCATGCTTTGTATGCATATATTCTTCTTGTATTTCATTTGTTTCCTATGGAAACATAATTATTTCAAAAATTTATATTGGGTGCTTACAAATTTTATCTGAAAAGCTCATGATTGAAGTTACAAAATAACCTTTTACCATATCCAGTTAATATTTTGAGGGTAAAATTTTGTTATTGTAAAGTTAATTATCATGTTTATTTGTACGTATATAGATATATCATCTAAATCTTATCATATTTTCAAGTTATCTAATCAACATGAGTCGCCCAGCACCTGTAATAAAAGTTGCCCTTTGTGGAACTGAAAATTTGTTGAAATTCACACAAAAACATATGTGCGGGTATAAAATGTTGCTCCATTTAAATGTTTGGGGCTTTGTGTTTTATTGATAACATGGAATTTAGTAAATTTGCAAAGGTACTGAAAAACAAAAATATGTTCATACTCGTGTCATTTGTTTTATTGAAATACCATATTTAAAACATTCTTATAGTTTTCTACTGGTGAATTTGTAAGGAGAAATAGATCATTAATCATTTTTTAATGAGTTATGGATTACTATTTCACCCAATGTATGTAATAACTGTCTCAGCTGGTGACATCAAATTAGGTCCAAATATTACAGAAAATGTAACCCACCTTCGTGTTTACATTTAATTTATGCTTGATCTTGATTTAATTATTTATTTATAAGCATGTGCTCATTTATAGTTGACCAAAAATTAAATAAATAGGGTTAGATTTTATACATGAGTCAGATCTAATGTCTTCATGAATCATTATTTTGGAAATATTGGCCTATTTTCACACATTTTTACGAAATAATATAGGGCTTAGCAAACATTTAAAAAGCAAACATAAATTACTTATGTATTATGTACGTGTCTCACAAAAATTTGTAAAAATATAGTTACAGTATGAACATTGAACCGGTTTTAAATAATAAAGCTATATGGGCTGCTCAAAATCAAATTCAAGAGAAATATTGATTAATTTAAAAATTAAAATAAAAACACATTTGATCACCTCTATTTTAATAAAAATATGATTTTCAAGGACATATGACGAAGATTATGTGGGACACACATGATTGGTTAAACTGCCAGATGAATAATAACACTTTCTCTATACATATATATATATATCTCTCTTTGATTTGTTCTTGAGTGTGAATGAAAATAATCTACGTCACAATATATGCCCTCGAAATTTATAAATATTACAAATTTTTAAAAATCGGAATTTTTTTTACTATAAAGATTCATACAAAGAAATTAAAAATGAAATCACTTATTGAAAACACTGAAAACTGATCCATTACTCAATAAATGTTAGATAATTGAAGCTTTTTTTTTTTTTTGTTTCATTATTAAATATTGCTGGAATAATTTCATTAGTAAATATTGAATATAATAAAAACTGAATACATAAAACTTCGTAATCCAAAGAAGCCATTGAACATAATGCATCTGATACCGACGAAATTTTTAAATAATGTTTTTGTTTCGTCAAAAGAATTTGTTTTTCTGTATTAAAAATTTCAAGTATCATGTGTTATATAAACGAAGCAACATGTCACATATTTGTTTATAGACATAGTATATCTATGATTTACCTTTAAAATATTTAAACTTCACCGTTAGAATGATTCATTTGTATTCAATTAATTGTTTTTTATTCAAGATAATTTCTAATAATTTTTTATTCAGTGCGAAACTCTCCACTATGTGACATTGGTCTTATTCTGTTATTAATTCATCGAACTTTATCAGTTCGAATACAATGAAATGTCGAGATTATCAAAAGTACTTGAATAAAAACGAGACATGCTGCAACTATGTGAAATATTTGTTTGAATTTTTTGTGTTGATTTTTTTACAAATAAACGTGAAAATTGTTTTTGAGTTATTAATTTGAAATTTATTTACATTTTAGTTGTGACCACAAATGTCTGCCATGGATCCCAGGAAAAATACCAAACGTCACGGTACGTATTGCCTTTTTGAGGTGAAACTATTTATTTCAAGCAAATACTATTAGATTAAATCTAATTTACTCAACAAAATTATACAATATTTTTCAGAATTTGAATTTATTGAATCTTTTTTGAAAGATTTTCTAGTTTTTAACTATTTGTTTTTTTGTAGCAGGAGGTAGCGAGATGCATTCATCGCGGCACTCCATGAGTTCGACATCAGGAGTGCTTATGGTGGGCCCCAATTACCGGGTAGGAAAGAAAATAGGTAGCGGCAATTTCGGTGAACTAAGACTAGGTAATTTTCTGTCATTTTATTATTTCATTCAATTTCTAATGCTGTTTTATTTTTCAGGCAAAAATTTATATAATAATGAGCACGTTGCTATTAAAATGGAACCTATGAAATCTAAAGCACCTCAATTACACCTAGAATATAGATTCTATAAATTGCTTGGTACTAAAGGTAAGATTAAAACATATTTTGCTAATTTATTGCTGGACAAAAACTATTTTAGTTTCAAAAGTTAAATTCAGCACAATTTTTCTATTCTTAAGAAATAATTACTTATAAATTCAATATTCAGTGTGCCAAATCCTTGAATTTTAAAATAACAGAATATTAATTGGAACATATTGATTTGTAATTCTTGAATTTAATTCACGTTATCAAATTTTTAATCTATTAGTCATTTATTTGTATCCGAACATTATTTTAAATAATTTCTGCTGTTAATATTACTATTCATAGCTTAATGTAAATGTACTAACTTTGTAATTCGAAGCTTCAGATAGAAAAACTTAGTATGATTCACACTGAATATATACTCTCCACAAAAATTAAAAGTACCCGTAACTTGACGACTGGTAGATGCACCCTACAGTTCAGGAAATATCAATCAATCTACCAATATACATTACAGTGTCCGCATCGGGTGAATTCATTTGTTTCGTGAATGTAAAAATTTCAATATGTTATGCAAAAAAATTTAGAAAATAACGTTACAGTACAAACTATACGCCAGGGAGATTAATATTTAAGATGATATGAATAATTTATTTGCAGAGGGAATACCTGACGTGTATTACTTCGGCCCATGTGGAAAATACAATGCCCTTGTAATGGAATTATTAGGTCCAAGTTTGGAAGATTTATTTGACATTTGTGATCGACGTTTCTCGTTGAAAACTGTTCTAATGATCGCCATACAACTGGTAAGCATCAATTTTTTTCATACATAATAGAAAATATTATTCAAGAATCCGTGAGATTTATAGGTTTTCCAGACTGCAAAATTTTTTTAAATCCTATTATGACGATTATGGAAATTTAAAAATATAATTCCATCTGGATTACCAAGTGAATCCGTTTCAATCGAACAAATAAGCTTAATATTTATATAAAATGCTATGACAATAGATTATTTCGATAATTAACTTGAGCAATATGGCTCTATTTGTACCCTGCCGGTACGGAATCCTCTAGACCCAAAAATATTTGTTTTTTACAATCATGACAGCAATAGGTATATAGATGACATAATTTACATTTTCAAGGGAAAACTACAGTATACTTTCTATAAAATATATAGAAAATATTTTCGAGATTTTCTCGGTTTTTCACCCCTGTTTGTAGTACCATTTAAAATATATTTTGATAATGATCTTTTTTTTTGCAGTTGCATAGGATTGAATACGTTCATAGTAGACATTTGATTTACCGTGACGTCAAACCTGAAAATTTTCTCATAGGCCGTAGTACTACAAAACGTGATAAAATTATCCACATCATAGATTTTGGATTGGCCAAAGAATACATCGAGTTGGAAACTAATAAACACATACCTTATAGAGAACATAAATCACTCACGGGAACAGCAAGGTAAACAATTCCTTAATATTATTATTTTAGTTGTAAATCTACTACTGTTATTACAACTGAAATAAACTGCTTATTTACTTGAATTTGAAATTCAGCGCGGTCTGTCATTATAGAAATTAGTGATTGCATTCGTACATATAAATCAATATTGCTTGATGAGCTTTGAAAACAATTCTACGTAAAAATATGTGTTGAAACTGACCTTGGATTCGCAGAAAATAATTTTTTGATGTTTTTATAATTTGCTAAGTTTTGTTCAAATATGGTGGTAATTGTTAAAAGTTGTTCTGGATATATGTTTAGATTAGGTTTGAGTGTTCATCAAGACTTTATTCAGACATGCCAAGCCCGAGTTTCCTTTTTATTTTGCCGCGGTTGCTTGATTAGGCCAAAAGGATTGTTTTCTAGACAATTTTTGACGACTATAGCGAGGAGGAAAAAATTCGTTTAGAACGCGGTTGTTTATTTTACCACTTTTATTAAAATTTAGTCGTATGTAGAAATACGATTAATAAAAAATTCTCAACGTATTATATTGTCCTTATCTGCTGCTTCGGTTTTTTTTTTTAAATTATGTCTTATTCGGACTACCCTCCGTCCCCCAATTAATCCCTACTGTTTTATATTTTTTTGAAATTATGAGTTTTGATACTTGTACAGATATATGAGCATCAACACGCACCTGGGTAAAGAGCAGTCCCGAAGAGACGACCTGGAGGCGTTAGGTCATATGTTCATGTACTTCCTTAGAGGCTCCTTACCTTGGCAGGGTTTGAAGGCAGAGACGCTGAAAGAACGCTACCAGAAAATTGGTGACACGAAGCGGGCTACTCCAATAGAAGGGCTATGTGATGGTCATCCCGATGAGATGGCTACCTATTTGAGATACGTTCGTCGACTCGATTTCTTCGAAACACCAGACTATGAGTATCTGAGGAAACTCTTTACCGACCTCTTCGAAAAAAGAGGATACGTTGATGATGGCGAGTTCGACTGGACGGGAAAGGCTATGGTAAGTCAAAAAAAAAATCTCTTAAGATATATTTATCAAATATTGGGGTGTTTTGAAGAAAAGTTTTTGTATGATTTATTCAAAAGATATTAATTCTTTTCAATTAAATTATCATACCGATTTTATTTATTCCAAATTAGTGATTTTCTGCAAACAATCGTCTCTGGATAAACTCCAATTGAGCATTTCACATAAATTAATTTAAAATTCATATCTTTTGAACGCATAATTATTAATAATTGTTCATGAGAAATACAATGGTCTCTGGTTGTAGCAAATGACCAGTTTTTCTTTATTACTAGCTTGTGCTTTTAAAAAAAGAAAATATAAATAATATCAGTAAATGACAGTTTATAGGTTATCTCAAAAGTACGTAAATTATAGTAAAAATAGAACAGTTTTTTTGTTTAGTGCATCATAATTACAGTCCAAAGAAAAAAATAAGTATTCGTACATGTTCTGTAAAATTTTGCGTAGCAATGTGAATACAAACTCGCATACTATCTTATGGTCGAATATTTATAAAGAATAATCACTAAATAATTTAAATTATGAAATATTCAGAATTATACATCTTACTGGAAAAAGATAATTACAAAATAGATATTCTTCAAGATTAATTTTCAGCAATATTAAATGTGAAAGCATTCTAAAATTATTAAAGTACACTAAAATGTCATTTGTATCGAATCACTAGAGCTATATGTGTTACGACCAGTTTGAACCACTGATCTCTGTATATAACTGGATAGGATACGCAATATGAACTATGCGACCAATCTTGTGGCACTGCCCGTTATTATAAACGAAAAAAGTGCGCACATTTTAGTGAGAAATTTAAATGATGTAAAATACATGCAGTTATTAATTATACAATAGGATACTAAAAAATTATGAATATTAGTAAATTTCAATTGAATTTAACTTTGTGATAAACATTTTGAAAACTTATGTAATGAACGTCCATTTGTTCGATTTTGCGCACCACAAAAAATACATTGCATCTTTTCGATGCACTTATACGATTTATTTCAGGCTGGTTATATTGATGTGCGCATTTTTTTTAGAATAGTGGCCTCAATTGTCACAGAAATTTTTGTTTATATCCTATCCAGTTCTATATAGAAATCAGTGGTGTGAACCCGTGTAATTTCAACAAGAAAAATCTAGAACTATACACGTTATTCAAAAAGAAAATAATATAAATATTATTCTGCGAAGTCTTCAAAAATTCTAGAAATATTAAATGAGTATATTGAAATATAATTTGTATCAAATTATTAGAGCCGTCAATGAACTAATGTAATTTGAAGATGAAAAATTGAGAACAAATTGAAAAAGAAAATAACAATTTTAATGTCCTTTGAGTCTTGGAGCGTTGATATTTGTAACCAAATGAATTATACTAAAATGTCATTTGTGATGTAGGACCATACTTATCTTTAAAATGACAAGTGAATTTTTTGTATTAATTCCAAATTTATCAAAATTGAAATTTCTGTTCAATAAGTTATTATTATTGATTGAATACTTCTCATACAAATGAGAATTATTTCTATTGTTCAATTGATATATTTTAATTTAGCAGTCTTTTGTAATATTGCTTTTATTATTTTGTAACTATTGAATTATTGTTAACAAACCGCAATTGCGGTCGAAGGATCATTACAACCAGAATTCACTGTAAACCTCATTTTGATTTGGTGTATATTTTTGTGGTATTCTTGTAGTTCAGCTAAGTTCTTTTTGCTGTGTTATTTTGTTTGAAATTGTGCCACGCACAAGAATTGTTTCTGGAAAGAAAATAACCCCATTTATTATCAACTATGTACAATTTTCATTTCTGCACGCCCGCATTTCTTTCATGCATGATCTTATTGTGCTAAAAAGCCGTCCAATCTCTATGTTCTTCAACAAATAAGACATGCGCCGCCTTCCCATTTAGGAAAAACTAAATCAGAAAAGGTAATTATTGCTGAAAAATGCTAGTGATATTTTGTTAATACAAGCCAATTTATATTAATTTTGAGACTTGATTTATGTTGAAAATTTTCACTTTTGTGTAATGCATCGTTTTTAAATTATTATTTTTTTTAACTTTTTTTAAAGTAGTGGGCAATTCAGGGTTAAAAATAGAAGCAAAATATGTTTGTGCATTCTAAATATATACTGGGGAATAAATATAATTGAAATACACTATATGTATATATTTTAGGAACAAGATATTAATAACAACCAAAAACATTTTTTTTTTCAATTAATGAATAAGTTGTGAATTACATGACGCAATGATAATTTTACTATTATTTCTTTTTGTATTGTGATATACCAATGAACTATCAAAAATAATTTAGAGATAATTTTGCAATAAATACTGAGTAAAATATGCTCATTGTGAGGAATTATAAATAACGCAGAATGGTTTATTGTTTCAATAGATAATTAAAACACCAATTATGCAATCTTTTTACGAAAGTTTAATGGAATATGGTAGAACTTTTCTTATCCGGATTCTCTTAGATGTGATCAGCCCGAATTTTTTTTCCATGGTCACTTGAGTAACGAGAAAGCGTGTTTTGTAGACAGAAAATATTTTTGACGGGTTGTATATAATGTGGAGGAGGGATCTTGTTTAGAACGCGGTCGGTTACCTGTCATTCTTTTGCAAAATTGTTACCTCGGTTATTATTTACTCTTATCCGGACGACCTCCTGTTCCCAACTGATTCGGAAAAGAAATGCTGTATTGAAATATGAAAATATTCTCTGAATATATTGCGATGGAGGAATCTTAAATGTATATTTTTATAACAGAATAATTGTTGATGTTAATTAATATTTCAATTTTTTGACAGAGTACTCCTGTTGGATCGTTGCAGACTGGACACGAAATAGTCGTATCTCCCAACAGAGACAGACATGCTGCAAATAAAGTGAGTTTCTCAATTCTATATGTGTGCACTTGAGGATTTCATTCGTGTATGTTATATTCTTTTTTTGCCTCCTTTTTTCTTCTGACAAAAGGTTGAAAGAAGCAAAATGATGTATGTGACAAACACCATTTGCTTATTATGTTAATTGCATGTAAATTTAACAACTTATTAACACTTAATTTCGTTTTTCTTTATTTATATTCATTGAATTTTTTTTTTCAATACAATGTTTGCAAGAAAAACGGTTAATAAGTCTCAAATTGATTCAAAAGGCTATAAAAAATAAGTGCAATATCAACTGCATTAGATTAAAAACTAAGTAAAATTGTTTCTTCTTGTATTCATTGCATAAAGTGTTCAATTTCCTCCGAATCGATTTTGCACGAACATTGATACTTTTTCATTTGTTCTGTAGGAACATCTAAGTTATCTTTTTGAAGAGGATAATTTTGATCATTTGGTATTGACAACTGAGGTTTGATTATTTTTATTTCTCGTGATTTATAGCAGTCGATGGTCCTGTAGTGATTTATGTGATCAGCGGACACGTCAGTGATGCTCAAACATCTCACTGTTTCACACGTCATATAATTTGTATATATTTACACATGTGCATCACTGGTTATTTCTATTGTACATATAATTGCCAGCATTTCGTGTCCAATATTTCGAACCCGTAAGAGAAGACAATATAGTTGGTGACAGATTAAACACATTTCATTCATCATTACTTTAATCTTTTGCATTGGAATGAAACAGTAATATTATAAACTATTATAGTTTTTTTTTTTTTTACGCGACTTAGTTTTTATGTGGCTAGTTAACCTGATGCATTTACAAATCGTAGCTCTTTATATATAGAATTATACTCTACCCCGTGATTCAATTCATAACGTCATCACAAATATTGCAGTCATATTACTTATAACTTATTTTTAATAGGTTTAGGGATCTGAAAATTAAAATGTACAGATTGATTTGCAGGGTAGACGTACAGCGAAGTAATTTCAGAAAATATTGGCTTACTACAGGAAGATCAAAACTCCTAAAATTATTCTACAATTCTAATAACTAAATAAACGTAAATAGGCTATACTATAGCCGCTACAGTATCTATTTTTTAATTCAATCTAATTTCCGGGTCTTTCTATTAGTATTCGCTCTTTCTGTTATAGTATACCAGTATATTTTGCGAGTACTTTGTGTTTAGTAATTGATGTTCTATATTTACAGTAGGGAGTGGATTAAAATTTGGTCTAGTAAAATACATTATTGTTGATGGGGATGAAATGTGTTTAATGGTATAATATTTAGTGATGTATATAGCTGCCTTGTATGATTCATGTCTGCTAGAAGACATTGATCGTTGCGCGTATCGTATCTATCTTCTGTCTGTATCTATATGTGCTTTTGATTAGATGAAGAGCTCTGATCTGAATGTGGAGTGCAGGACGTTGTACGTTGAACGTTGTGTTTCAGAATCCAAGCAAGGTGCCCGCGTGGACCGAAGTTTCTAAACAGAGCACGCTCGGTAACCTGACCCCGGCGGATAGGCACGGTTCAGTCCAGGTGGGTTCACTTAAGTCACTCACCAGTCATCATTCTCAACAGATTTCAGTATTGTATTCTTCAACTTGTTTTGTTAGTGGAGTGCAATGTTCAACTAACTTACTTATTCGTTACTAACTACATTGCTCTGTTATTGTCGCTGTTTTAAAAACTCTCCTTTTTCTCTTGTGCAGGTGGTTAGTTCTACGAATGGCGAACTAAATACCGACGACCCAACTGCTGGACATAGTAATACTCCAATTACGCAACCACAAGAAGTAGAACTTTTGGACGAGACCAAGTATGTATATCTTCATCTAAATAATTATCACCGAGTATCAAAATCAGCTTGAGCTTAAAACTTCTTAGAATTTGGTTGATGATTTATTTACATGCTGTTTGTTTTCTAGATGTTGCTGTTTCTTCAAACGTAAGAAGAAAAAAGCTGCTAGGGCGAAATGACTACAGTTCAGCGAAACTGATCAGCACCTAACATTGTTGCACTGTACTCATAGTACTGCTACCGTAAATTAGAAAATACGCAGTCAGTGTACACGTGATTGTTTCAATGACTGTCGTTTGAATTATCCAGTTTTGTTGCTCTGATTCCGCCGCTTCCATAACAAAAACAAAAGTAAATAAAAGGTCAAGTGACAGAACTGTGGTGCTCAATGGCCGTCAACAAATCTACACATACTTATTGTGAATCATATTACATAAATCGTATATTGAGCTGTAAAAAGGAATAATTTTGCGTTTATTTTAATTTTATATGTGCGTTGTGCGGGATCTGTCAACTGTCAACTGATTATCGTTCTGTTTCTTTCCGGTTGTGTCATCATTATTAAGAAAACATTTTTATTTGTTATGTTATGTTATGTATGTATGTACGTGTATATAGCGTGGCCATAGTATGTTACTTGAACGTAAAAAGAATCGGATCGAACCAGATCGCTTACAGTTTCACAGTTGCGGAAATGTATGTGAGAATTCTATTTGATCTCTGCAATCGGCTTGCATGTGTCGTCAGCAACCTGGCTCACTCAAGTTATAAAATTTATTACCATTGTCAGTCGTTCCGGATTACACTATTATATTCTTATTATTTTTATTTATATGTTGGTAGATCGAAAGTAGTTCGTATAGTCACAAGAAAGCTAAGAAATTTATTGCATTGAATAAACATCGTTTAGGCGTTAGAAAGTTATTGGAAGATAATGATAAATAATTATCAATAAAAAATTTTACATACAGACCAAAATAAAAAATATTTGTTGTTACGTTTAACTGTATTGAATGAAAAGTGTAGGGTAAGTGAACGGTTACTAGCCTTAAGTTTATGTTAGGATAAGTAAGCCATTTAAATCATATCCAACAAAATGTTTACAAAGTTAGTCAGCAGCAAGCGCCTTACTCTGTATTCATCTTTGTAACCATAAAAAGCAAAATAAAGTAATTCATTTATATACGGAATCGTGAAAATGTATACATAAATGCATACGAATTTGATATTGAAGATGTGGTCGTTTCGAATATTCAGTCTGTACTATATTTATTTTATAAATTTACCAACGGCATTCACGTTTTGAATACCAAATTTGCTTAAATCGTTTTCTTGTGAATACTAAACGCTAACATTTAATGACACTATGTAAATAAATTTATTGTATGATTAGTAATGACAGTTGGCGAGTTAATCGTGCGCGCTTTTATGCAAATTTCAATCCAAAATCAATTTTTCAATTGCATTTTCTATCTATGTTCTACTCCAATTTCACACAATGTTCTGAAATTGTTTTCCATGTTATTTTCGCACCATTTGTGTGACTGGAATTCGAACACAGATTGTTAGATGCATTTCGCAAAAAAACGCTCACAAACCATCGCTAACTGACACTTCTATTTAACGTAATTTGTGATTTTTCCTCGTAAATTAATGCTTTGTTGTTGATCTCAATTAAAATTTGATCGACTGCTTTCATTTGACTTGTGTATGTACCCTGTATGCTTTGGGATTTAAATCTTGTAGATATTGGTTTATTATTGTCTAAAGTTTTTTGAGTTTTATGTTATATATTTATACATATTTGAACAAAATTACGGAAAAAAGTGAAGCCGTAAAGTTATGTTTTATGTATGAAGTCTGAAAGCATACAGTTATTTTCAATGTTCATTATGCCAGTTAATTTTATTTTTCATTTGTGGCTATTCTTTAGAATATAGATCCGTTAAAACTTCATTCGCATTTTATTATTGCAAATAAATTCCATTACAGTGTTATCTTCTGCAAGAACTTCGTCTTATTACGTCAATTGTGTTGTCACCTATCTACTATTATCTAACACTTGACCCATTTTGTTTAAATTTTAATGCAAAAAAAAAAAAACGCTATTATATTCACTTTGACTGTCTGCCTGGTTGGCGTGACGCTGAGTTCTCAGCAACTACAGCTCTTACATACTTGAAACTGGTACTAAATGCGAGCTGCTGTTTCGTAAGCTCTGTATAGCAATTTGCGAAACAAATTTTAATATGAAGAACGTAATCAACTTATGGGATTGAACTTTTAGAATTTTTTGTTGTGCTTTTTCTCATTCATGAACTGCCAAAAATGAGCTTTAAACATCAAGTTGATTCTTTAATTTTTTATTTTCCTACCAAACGGATTTTTTTCTCACACAATTTGAAAAAATATATGCACCAGTCTTCAGTGCTTAATAATATGTATACAGGGTGGAATGCGAAATTGGAAACACCTTTTTTCTCGGAAGTTATTATTTGTACTTTTAATAAGCTAACTAAATCTGTGTGAATTTGGTGGAAAAAAAAATAATTCTCGTAGATATTGCCATATTTGTACTTTCTTCAAATGAAATCCCCTGAATATTATTGCACTAATGAATAGAAAGTAATTTTTGCTTTGAAAAAGTTCAAGGGTTCTTATCTGCTAAACTTGATAGTTTTTGAGATATTAATGAAAATATCTAAATGTTGCTTCACAAAATCAAGTGTGCGTTTAGAACTAAATTTTTTGACAGTTGAGTTATTTTGTGTTGTATTTGCGTTAAGAAAAATTGTGTTGTATACACATCATTGATATTTTTGTGTCAATAATATTACTGTTAAGTACGCGGGGAATTACACAACGTTTATATTTTTTAAATTTAAATATTTTTGCGCGCTCAGACATTTGCACATCATCAAGAACGAAATGCATAGTTCAATTACTATTAAAAACAATGTACAAAATAAACAATTTTATTATCATAGCAGAACATGAAGAAGTACGGAATAAATGTTATTGAACTACACAAAATGTTCAAAATTTCCACCGTTTTCTCGGACACATAAATAAAGTCTTTTCAATTAATTTTGTTTTATATTAACTGTATTCAATTCAACAACAGCTTGTCTTATTCGGTTTTTCAGTTCATCAAGTGTAGCAACGGACATTACATTGCGGACCATGATGTAGGGCCTCTGTTGTCAATCCAGAAATTTGGAAATTGTTGATTCAAATACGCAGTCCAATGAATTATGCGGAGGTGCACCATCTTGCTGGAATATCATTCTGCGTCTAACTGCCAATGGTATATCATCCAGATAATCTTAAAATTCATTTTGCATAAAATTTAAGTATCTCTGTGATGTCAAAATGTCCTCATAAAAATATGAACCCAAAATAGTGTTGTTTATCATACCGCACCATACGTTAATTGAAAAGCGTATTTGAAAATTTGAAATAAATATTTGACGTGGATTCGTTTCTACTGATTGCCAATAATGTGAATTATGTCTATTTAGTATTCCATTGTTAGAGAAATCTGACCATAAAATTGTATCTAAAAAATTAGGCTCTGCAATATTTTCCAGTGTTAAGTAGTTACTAAATTGTAATCTTCTCACATCATCGCCAGGATGAAGATTATGAATTTTGTAGATTTTATAGGCTTTGTACTTATGCTTTTTCAGAATCTTAAGAACCTTTGTATGTGTGGTATTTATTTCCAATGCAGCTTCTCTTATTGAATTTTTAGGGTATACATTGAAATATGCCAATACATCAACTTCTAAATTTTCATCTACTATCTCACGTGTTTTGTAATTTCTTGAAACTGACCCAGTCCTACGCAGCTTCCTCTCTAATTTGAATAAATACGAATGGTTTGCATAAAAGCGTTCCGAATACTGTTGTCTGTATAATTGCAGAGCTTGTCTCGAATTATTATTTGATAGATAAAAACATTTTATCATATCTAACTTCTCATTGATTGAATAATCTGCCATTATTAACACCAAATAATAATAGTATGTATGCAACACAATTTTTTGTAGCGCAAATACAATACAAAATAATTCAACTCAACAAATTTTGTTGTCAAACTTGATTTTGAGAACAGCATTTAGATATTTTCGTTGATATCTCAAAAACTATCAAGTTTAGCAGGTGTGAACCCTGAAACTTTTTTACAGCAAAAAATATTTTCTATTTATTAGTGCAATAATATACAGGATATTCCATTTGAAGAAAGTAAAAATATGGCAATATATACAAGAATTAATTTTTTTTTTTACTAAATTCACACAGATTCAGTTAACTTATTGGAAGATCTAGAAACTTTATTTGAACAATTTTTCGGTATCTATAATAACTTCCGAGAAAAAATGTGTTTCCAATTTCGCATTCCACTCTGTATAATTTGTCTTTAACCTATCATCAAATTAAAATCACAATGTTGATGAGAAAATAGTAGCTATTACCATCAATATTTCTTGCTTGGTGTTCGGACTTTTTTTTTACATAGAATAAAATTATGAAGATATTTGGTTGTTCAGCATATATTTGATATTATTACAAATATTTTTATTTAAATAAACACGGATTGCTTTCGATCCACACGAAACAACCCTTTATACGTAACAATTACATATAGTAACTAATTTTTTTTTTCTGGGAACCATCGCTAAATCAATTTTATTTGACGATTCAGTCCGAACCCGATCCGAGTCTCTCCGGTTGACCCCAAGTTGAACTATTTTCTCAATAATTGTGAACGATTAAATGGCTCTAAATCGAGGACAATTGATTTTCCAGTTGTCATCATTGAGACTTTTGATCAACACATCAACAACTATTTATTTCTCAAATTTGAGCCCCTCTCACCATGTCCCAAATCAGGGTTTTATGCGAGGTCCTTTATGGGTTTATAAAAGTGTTCTGATTCAATTCGTTTAAATGCTCACTAGATTTAAGCTGGCGCTCATTCATGTACAACTGTATATGGTAGTAAGGGTTAAAAATTGTAAATTGAACAAGAATGAGGAAAATGTTCAAATGATCGGCACAAGAATTTGAAATATGCTCAATTCACGCAAGATTAAGTTTTAAAAGTCAGTAGTCAAGAATTTTGCAACTATTTATAAGGGAAATATCATTATGAAAGTCTTGACAGTGTACTTAAGCAACTGTTTTACTGGTTATCCGGAAATATGACATTATTCAATAATAATTACAAATAAAGAACGACACCTTCGAGCAATTAGAAGATAAAACCTGCAAGAGACCGAAGAAATTCTTATGTTGCAGTACATATTATCATACATTTTAAATCATCCATCTTTGATTATTCAATTCCTGTTAAAGAATAATCCTCATACCTTGAGGCATAAATTATCTTGGACATTAATTACACATACTGTATGTGTTGTCTTGTGGAACTAGGTCATATTTTCTAAATGCGTATAGACATTTATTCGAATATTTTTTCCATCTATAAGGATCACATCAGTGCTATTTATTCTGTGTTGAAAAGGCAGGAAATAATTACGGATTTAATTAAAAATTAAAAAATATATATACAAAAATACCATCATATATTCCACTCGAAGCTTTTAATTTAATTTAAAGAAAGTGTAACACATTCTAACCCAAAACTGACAAATATGTGTCAGTGAACATGAAAAACACATCAGTATATAAGTGATCATTGCACTAAAAAGTACATACATGCAGTGTTATTTATTAAATAACAGAAATATAAACATTTAACGTCAATTCTACAAAGACAAATACACTGCTCGCAACATTCACTCGCCTTTCTCACAAATTTCAGAATAAAACTATCTTATGGAAATATCTAATGTCACTCATAATACTCAGTGCGATTAACCACGTGTTGAGTGGCCGAAACCGAAATATTTTGCTTCTTTTCCGGCGGCCAGTAGTCGTCGATATCCGGCTCTAAGTATCTCTTCGTTCCTTGTTTTAAAAAGTTCCCATCATCATCATCTCCTCCTCCTCCATCATTAACCATTCCTTCATCATCATCGTCAAGTCCGTCTAATTGAAAACTATCGAAAAATCCGAATTTTGAGGATTTCCCGTTCTTGGATGCCACAGCATCAATAATCTCTTGGGCATTATCTTCCTCATTTTTCTTGTTGAATGTAATGAATTCATCCATGTTTAGCGAGGCAGTATCCTCATTTGTGGCTTGCTGACTGAAGAGTAGCGCTCTTCTAGCTACATACTGCTGTAAAGTGTTGAGTTCTTTATCTACAGCGCTGCTTCCGCCACTATTTCGCAGGTTTGGTAATGTGACCAACATAACGCTGAGAAGAACAATCATTAAACAGGTGGCGGGGTGGGCGCGAGAAGTTCCTGTTTTAAAAACAAGAGCTTGAAGCTTGCTTAACTGCGAGCTCAATTTGTTGTTTTGTAATTGAAGAAGTTTTATCCGTTTTACGAGTGATCTATTTTCTTCTGAACATTGCTTCACCCTAAACAAAAATGTATACATACAAATATAGACCAATTATTCCTTTCTTTGCAATTTTGTTACCCAAATTCTTCTTTCCAAAAATATTCCAAACTATAATAATTTCATAACTATATCTTCATTTAAAGATTTGATGAATTTTCAATTTTTCTACAAACACCATCTTGATAAAATTGGAAAATCATTGCACTTCTCATTCTTCAATTATTTTTAACCACATTATTATACAAATACGTAAAAACAGCATCTTGTAAATTGATGGAATTCAGAAATTCATAAGAATTCGAAAATAAATTTTGTCATCTTCAATTCATATTCTTCTTGTCGTTAGGCAACGAAATGTTCAAAAGCATCTGTATTTTCGATTTTATTTGCACATTAGAAAATAGTCCAGATAATTCAAAAATATTTATCAACTTAAATGTCAATACTTTAACTTTAATGACTCATTTCATCAAATTGTATAGAGCATCAAAGAAATTGCAAAGGTACAATTTTGACTACCGCAACCGAAGATGTAGAATTATGTACATCATAATTTTTTTGTTTTCGTGCTACCGTTTTATAACGAATGCTAATACGTAAGCTTTTCATCAGCGTTTAGTTCATTTATGTACGGTTATTATTTTAGAAAATAACAAGCTTTTAAAGATAGATTAAAGTTGCATTATTTTAAACCCTTTTCCAGGTCAGATTGAAAGATGAGTACTTAAAACTTGTTTTATTATAAATAATAGCGCTTGGTTCTTTACTATAAGATTACTTTTTAGGAGATTTGAGCTTTCAAAATTAAAAATTTCGCCAATTTTCTTTTTCATGTTACCGTGAAATTTAGCCTAATTTTTTGTTATTATGCTATCTTTTCTAAGGGTTGAAAGATGAAGGATTAAAATATGGTTTATACAGACAATCTTTCTATTAATGTTCAGTTAATTGTTCTATAATCGATATTTTAAAAGATATAAGCTTTAACATTGTGACAGACTTTCGGTGCACTATTTACCGCCAAGAAAGACGTAATTCTACGTTAAAGTACAACTATTTGCCAAATAAATGCTTTCATAAAGCCGCAAATAAAATTTTGTATCAAATGAATGATGTTTTCTCCTACCTTTCTTCAAGTCCATCAACGTACTCCTTTTTCCGCTTGCGAGAATCTTGCGCTGAGATCTTGTTACGAATTTTCCGTCGAATTCTTTTTAATTCGCGCTCTTCATGTTTGGTAAGCGGGTATCTGCAAGGAAGCTGGATTCCATCTTTGCTGAGAAGACGCTTCTCTTCAGGAGTCAGTGACAGAAGCGGGTACTGGCTTCCTGAGCCATCATCTTCCTCTGCTTTGGAGTCCTCCAAAGTAACAGTGGCGGACTGCTGACGACGACGTGGTACATCTTCATTACGTTCTAAAATTGATTGAGAATAATAATTAATTGAGTTTACTGAATGTTATGTAGATTCTCACCTTCTACATCAATTTTTCGGGCTGGTTTAATTATATATTTCTCATTTGAGACTTTTTTGTTTGGTCGTACTGAAGCTGAAGTAAATTTGATATTCTCAGCTTTTAAATTATTTGTATTTATTATTTTAATTGTTTTGAGGTCCTTGATATTAATCGGTAAAAGAACAGAACTAAAAGAATATTCAGTAGAGTTTATGAACCTCAAAAAATGAAATGTAAACCTTACCGAGCATTTCCATTTAAAGGTTGGACTCTAATGACTTGTTTTGTTTTCTGAACAGGTTTTATGATATCTGTAAAACAAATATTATTGAATAATTTGGAAAGTGATAAAGAGTGAAAGTAATTACTAATAATTTTGGGCTTGTCCTGCTCTGTAGGGGATACAATTGACGTAACGATGGGGCGAACGTATTCAATTGGTTTGGGAGAAACATGTGTGGCGGGCTGTTGCTGCACGTTGTCGGGAATTTGTGCATCTAGGATAGATTTCAACAATTCGTCATCTGACAGAATTTGATCAGAAACATCTTGTAGATCACTGCTTAATCCGCTGTCTGAAAAAGTGCTAGTCTCGCACTGCACATCGTCATATGTCACACTGTCATCACTAGTTAAGTTCATATCCATCTCCAAGTTGTCGAACAAGCCGGAATCCAAATCACATCCTTCCAAATTTGTCTTTTCCAAAGAAAGAATTGAGTCAAAGAAGTCCGAAGTCTACAATATGGATACAGTGAAAGCATGCACCATGTGGGATTTTGTTGCATCAATTATTACAAACTTAACAATTACAATGAAAACTGTCAAAAAAAAATTTTAAATACTATACATGATTGAAATTTACTTGATTTTACTGTGTGACATGTTTACAACCAACACCCATTTTGACTTATCTTTCTCGTATTTATGCAAATAAATATATTGCAGTGTTCAATAGAAATTACATACCATCAATTCGGCGTTATCGTAGTTTGCAGTAATATCCATATCAGGATCCACTTTTATGTCTGCTTTATCAATTGTTTTTGACAGAAAATAGTCCATTATACCCAAATCTGACATGTTACTAGCACTAGTAAGCTGCGATGATTAAATTTCATCACCAAAAATACTTGTCAAAATTATGTACACATACTTTATTTTCTTTTATTAGACGTTCACAACAAACACTGACAGAATTTATTATTTTGACAACGACGTCATTTTAGAATGCAATCTGTTTCCCGAGCATGTTCCTCACTCGCTCGGAGCCAACGTGGAACTAATAACGTCACATAGTGCGTTCGTTAATGCAGCTCGAGCGCAGAGCGTACAGAGCTTGGAGCTAAGTCACGTGATGTCAAATCACTCCATTTACGCCGTGAATTAAAGAACGATTCAACTGTCAAATATATCTAAAATTTAAAAATTATTGGCGTGAGAACGGTTGGAAGATACAAATATGAGCAATTTATTAGTTCATGTGATTCAAATTGGTCATGAGTTAATTTTTGACGATAATAATGATGATGAAAATGGTGTATCTATTATTTATTAGGAAAAATAGAAAATTATGCAGAAGAAACTGTTCCTCGAGGTTAAGATAATCAATTTAAATCGTATTTTAGAATACAGCCAACAACATTCGAAGTATTGTTGACAAAACTACATACTTTTATTCATTTTAATGCAAAAACAAGGCATGAATTACAAATAGACAAACAAATAATGATAACATCGTGGTGTTTAGCAAACAAAGAATGTTTTTAGAACTTCGTCAAAAGATGCATAAGTTTGATTACAAACATAGCACAAATATAATAAGTTATTTTCTGTCATTTTTGTTCATAAGATCTTGTCAGGTTCGCGTACGTTTATAATTTGGCGCGATTTGAAGTATTCACTCCGCAAGCACCACCTCTTACGCTGGTGCATTGAGAGTGAGCTCCAAACACTCCACTCTGCTATTACCGAACGTTACTATTTCCGGTCTATCTCTGTACCATTTACGCTTTTTGCAATTAAAGAACGCAAAAGAGCAGATGGAGTGAAAAGATTTGCATTACCGAACGCACTAACAAGGAACCAATAAAAATCCGGGTCTAGATAATGCAAACGTATGCATTTACGATTGGGCCCTAATTCAGATTGCCTGTTTATTTCATCAGATTTTTTTATTTCAGCTATTGAATTGAAGATTTATAATATTTTTTCGTAAATTTGTTAAAATCTCAAATGAAATTTGAGCACAAGAATGATGTACGCACAACTTGCACTTCTTTATCATCACTATGATGCTTTTCATATAAAAAATTATTATGAATATGTCATTATTTTTATGAATAAAAATGCTTTCAAATTATTTCTTCTACAAACAACATCAATTAATTCAATATCAGTAGCAAAATCAACATTTATGTAAAATACAAATGTGGTGCCCTCTGCGACGAGCTTAGCCCACCAACTCCCATTAATGCATGGGTTTTAAACAGGGTTTTTACTTGGGTGTTTAGGTGTAAACATGCAAATAATTCTGTGGTTATTTAAAAAAAAGTATCTACTGACTATGAATCATTGTTTATTTAAGTTGAAAATAGTGAATCAGTAATAGTGTGCTTAATAAATTTATGATTAGTATGTGAATATAAATTAAACACCCTATGTGAATGCTGTTTGTACTAAAAATTGAAAATACAAGTGAATAACTTCAGATTAATATGTCTTGCAAAGTTTGTGTTGACTGAAAAGTATCGATGTTACAACAAAACACCGGCTGGTTGATTTATTCATCAAAATGCGATCTGAAGTGCTCTTACATGATGCTGAGATTTTTGTGTGATTATCTATCAACGTATAGTATTTGAAAAATACATGGAGCCGGGTCACATAAAATAAGATTCAATATGGCTTCAAATAACAATCAGAATAGTTGGTTCAGTAGTTTGGGAATAGGATTTAGTGGAGGAGGCTCTGGTACAAACAATGCAGGCTCAGATAAACCACCTACTCCGGCACCCTCCGGAAGCCAAACAGAAATTAGTCACTTCGATCAAATTGACAGGACAACAACTGCCAGTAATACCCTCAAGGTTCGAGATTCAGTAAACAAAATGAACAGAATTTCCAATAAAATCTTTGTTATTCCAGCGTAACACAAAAATTGAGTTTACGAGATCAGATCTACTTCAGTTACTTAGCTACTATGAAGGCGAATTTCAGGCCCGTGATATTGTTATTGCAGCTCTTAAAGTAAGTTCATTTACTTGAAACTAATTTCTGAGATATTTATATTTTATTTTGTAATGATCAGTCCGAAAAGATGAAAGAAGTAGTAAATTTGGGTCGGTATCGGCCTGTAGTCTTGAATGATCCATATACAGCTCTTCTTCGAGATATGTTTGCGGATGGACCTAGTGCAAAACCACCGTACAATGACAAAGATATTGCAGTGCTAGCAGATCAGCAACTTGAAGCATTAGAAAATTTAGTAGTTCAACAGAGACGAGCTCAACTTCACATGGCTAATATCATCAGAGATGCCGAACTTAAGCATAAAAAGGTCATCCAGGAATTAGAAGAAGAAAAATGTAAACACGAGCATGATACAGCTCAAGGAGATGACATTACGTATGGTTTAGAAATGGAAAGAACGCGGCTAAAGCAGGTTTGTGTGAAGCTTCTAATTTAAATTCAGTAGAATATCAAAAATTCATCGTGATATTTTAAGTTTTTTATTTGCTTTCTTTTCAAAATTTTAATTCGGATATAGTCAGATTGTCGTAGAATTTTGATTTTGCAAAATTTGAACAAAATGTTTTGCAATGCGACCAGTGTAAAGCAGTGATTGGCAGGAGCTGGATCTGGAGCGGCAAGCGAGAAAGAAGTTGGAAAAGGAACTAAAGAAGCAGTTGGAGGTCGCTGATGAAGAGAAGGCCCGACAGAAGCAGATCGTCTTGTTACTATTGGCTGAACGAAAGAAGATCATTCTTAAATATATCGAAGAACGGAAAAGGAGTGAAGATCTCGCGCAGGTATTACTCAAAAAAAAAAAAAAATGCTCCAATAATCAATTTTATATTTGAAGATATTATCGGAAGAGAAAACGCGAATAGATACAATGGCAGAAGGTCTGGAAGAAGAAAGCAAAAAGTCGCTACAAATGGAAGCAGAGCTAGAGAAACAAATGCAGCTATTTGATATAGATCGTAAATCGCTTCAAAATTCTTTTGCTGAACAAGAAAAACGGTATGCTTCTCAGTTATTTTCCAGCTATTATTTTACTAGCTTAAATTTACAGATGTCGAGAACTGGAAACAGAAGTTAGAAAACTAAAAGCAGAAAATGATAGTCTTCGAGCTCAAGTGATGCCTGTTCGAGGTGCAGCTAGAACGGCGGATGATACCTCTTCGGCACCCATGACAAGTAGTGTTGCAAAAGTTGTACAGCCGACGGCTACCGTATCTAGTGTTCCAGTATCTGGGCCAAGTATGATTTAATTTACTGTTATATAAAAATCGTAATTCTTAATTATTTTTTAGCTACTGGAATAGCGCAGTCGATATCTCCTGGGCAAGCATTACGACAAACGGCGACTCCTGTCATTGCTACTGTTCTTTCAGCGACAAAAGTAAGTTAGTTTTAGAAGATTACAGTCACTGTATTTAAAGACTGGTTTTTTAAGGTATCAGCAACATCTCCTCTTCCTCCGGCGGGTACAAGAGTTGCACCTACTGGTGTAGCGATAGCAGTAGTTTCAGCCCCAACTTCTGGAGGTGGAAGTTTCCTAGGAACAACGATGCGTCCTCTTGTGCCACAAGTGGGCAGCACCGGTAAAGCGCCGTTCCACAGTCCCACAACACCTGCTCCAGTTGCTAGTCCTGCTGCAGTTGTTCCTCCGCAACCTACTCCACCCAAAAAGGGAGCCATGCTTGGCCGAGGTCTCCCACCTCCCATCCCACCCAACAAGCCTGTGATTGTGACGAAGCAATCCGTACCACGGAGGGCGGATCAAGCCGACGTCGACAAGAAAAAGTCAGGGGCATCACCAGCGGGGAAAGACGTTCCCAAAGCAGCGGCGAGTTCCTCTAAACCAGCAGCAGGGGCTAGCACATCGGGGGATGAACACCATGTAACACCTGGTATAGAAATTCTAGGGCAAGAACTTGCGGATTTTCAACAAATGTTTGTTACCATGGCTACAGGAAACAACTCGTAACTGATGCACTCGGCGCAGCCTCATTCCTAGGGTTGCCAACTCTCCTAACTAACTATACGGGACAAGAAGACGTCGGTCGAACACGGGCTGCAGGATCATCGCTCTGTCCACTGACTTCATTTTAAGGCTAGTTATGTAAAACTATCATTCTTGGACACTGCTTTATTTCAACTCATGACTTTGATGTGTCAGGTATGACCTTCATGCTATTGGAGCATTTACCAAACTTTTGTTCAACTTATTTCAAACTTTTATGTAGTTTCTAATAATGATGTTATACTAGAAATTTTTAACAGAAGGTTTCACGTCATCGAATAATGTCACTGGATTCATGACATCACGTATTGCTACCTTTACATGATATGAAATCACACTATAAACTTACAAACATCGCAACTGTAGCCAACTTCTGTGTAAGAATTTTTTTTTCCAATGAGTGGAATTATTATAAATACAATATAATTATTTATAAGGCATAGAAAGATGGTAGATATAATAATTATCAAATATTATTTAATAAACTTTGTGTTCCCTTGAATATAACTTTTCTAATTCGCCACTTAAATATCTCATTGGTTTTTTTTTTGTTTCACTTGGTTTTTACCTCAACTTGGATCGAGAAACCTTTTGTCAAAAATTTCTAGCATAAGGTTATTATATATTTCAAAGAAAACAATAAATTTTGAAATGAAGATTTTTACAAAAAGAAAAAAGCAGTGTCAAAAGTTTTTTCTTAGCGAGTAATCGCAGTGTCAACAGTCGAAAGTCATTAGATATAATAATTTATTTCAAGCAGGGTTTCTAAACTGAAATTAATATAAAGGAAAATAGATCTCATTTTTAATCACATATTTGTGATTTCTTATTTTCCTGCACCTTTAATTAAGACCAAATTATAGATAACTCTGATCTTGATCATCAAGTTGGATCTCAAGAATTCGAATAAGATTCGTTAGGTCATAAACTTAAAATCAAAACGAATATAAATATGGGCAAGTAGGATCCCGGATAGAAAATTAAAAAATTCCGACAATTTCGTTAGAGTTAGCAACCCTTACTGTTGAAATTATATGCATTGCCAAATGTTTTAGGCTAAGTTACTATGCATACATACGTACATACTTAAATGTGTGTCCAAACCAAGTTTTTTAATTTATGCTACAAATTGGTTTCAAAATGTAATTTGATGTGAAATAGTTGATGAAAAATATTTCAAGCGGAAATATGAGTTGATGTCAGACGGTGACAAATAGTCAAAATATTATTTATTGAATTTTATACTCTATTCAGCGAGTATTTGCAGCGTTAGCCGAGATATTTGAATTAATTCGTTCTACCAATGGATACATCACATTTTTAATTAATAATTACGCAACTTTGCAGTATTAATATACGTCACAAAATTCAATTCATTCGTAAATGAAGCTGCGATTTAAAAAATGAATTTTAAAAAAAGCATGGACTACACAAGGATCAGTTTTATTCAGGTACCGAAGAGACGATTCTGTTGCTTATAATCGACAAAATTGAGAATAAATTCTTTTTACTTTTTTTTGGAAACGGACAGCTTATTCTTTCAATCGAATCACAATGAATTGGTCATAAAATTATGAAAAAAGTTATAGAAATAGTGAATTTATCCATGAATTATCTAAAGTAAAGATTTTTGTTTCGTCACTGGTATTCAGTTTTAACGAGAAGAGTTGTAATGCAGAAAAAATAGTTATCAACTCTGTCACTTGGATCGTTTTGATCGAGAAGGCTCGGAGGCTTCATTTGAAATTTTTCATTGTGGTAAACGAAACCTATAAAATGTCGTTTTTATTTTCCATAATTTTTTATATTTTACTTCCGTTGGTAATCTGGGCCGCAATTTTGTAACAGATTTAATTTACGACTAGATACAAATAATTTGAAACCTAATGCCTCAAAGCAGTCGAATTTCAAAATGGAAGTTGCATGATTTGTATCACTAACGCCTTTTTCCCTTACACTGTTCATTTTATTTTATTGTTGGATATTTTACCTTACACCTAATTAATATTGTATAAATAATAATTGTTTAATAGGTAAACTATATATTTTTAAGTCTCTTTGAGACGATATATTAAAACAAAGAAACTTCAATACCACTGACGTCACACTTGGATTTTAGAAACTAAAAGAATAATATCTCGTTGAATAAACGGAATTTTGACGTAATTTTTTCACAAAGCATGCAAGGCGTTGATTACAAACAAAGAAATAAATGTTAAAAGCAGTAGAGGTGATCATTTTGTGGAATATAAGCAACTAGACGGTTTTCTCTTAGCTCTAAAACACTCGTACTGTTGTACGGTAATATTTATTTTATTGAATGCAATTTTTACTTCTCACTGACTGAGATCTTGACTCGTTTGTTTTCTTCCATATTAAAGTAAAGACGAGCACGATTTAGCATCCCATAATATTTCCAGTGCTTAATAATTTTAGTTACCATAGGAGATATGTTGATATTAAATAATTAATACTTTTTTTTATAAATATAAACCATGATTGTTTGAATAGGAAATATGAAATCATGAAATTATATGATACTGTATAATATTGAATGTATATTACATAGATATTCTGTATTAAATAAGAGAATTTCGCATATGAACGTAATTTATTTTAAAGCAATAATCTTTTAGACAAGTGGCTATACAGTGTTATTTATTTTTGTAAGTATTTATGTTAATTTATTTTATAACAAATACTTCTCTGTAATATTAGAAAATTACTCGAATTTCATAAAATAATTGCGTTCTTATACGATTTTGTATTAACATAGTATTATAAAAGCATATGTAAATTTTATTTTTAATAACTTTAAAATTATAGAGAACTGAAGGTTATCTCCTGTAGCAACAGATACATACCATTGTCTCCAAATAGAGGCATTAAAGAATAAATATTCGATTTTGTGATTATTTCATCTTGTGAATTATTTACAATTTTATATGCATTGTCAATTTTAGGTATCGTTTTAATTTTTTTTAAATCAATAATTTTACATAATATTTTTGAATATTGAGTTTTTTCTTGGCTTGAATTCTTTTTATTGTAATCTATTTGTTCAAATAGAGACAGTATTAAAATATATACTCGCTTTTTTATTGAAAAAATTGGTAGATATAAATAAGAAGCATGATTCCTCGACGCTATAAGTCATTTAGCTCATAAATTTTATCCTTTAGGTATTCATCTTTTAATTTTTTTAAATATCATTTGGTATGTGTGTATGTATGCATTTTTGCCCAAAGTTGATCATACTAATAATTTTTTTTTTTAATCATTAGCATTAATGCCACAAATAATAAAAGTTGTTGAAATTAAATGATCACTTTGTAAAAGCAGCAACAAATTTGGATAACGCAGCATTTAAGCAATATTTTAGTGTCCATTTGTGGGTTTACCTATCGTTTTAGTACATTCTTACCGCTAGAAGCTAGATAGATTAATATGTATATAAAATTAATAAGAAGTATTATCATTAGTACCTTTAATTGATTGGTATTTGAAAGGCTGTGTGCGACCTAGCAATAATATTTCGTGTAATGCTCCTTGTCGTAAAATATTACCCAACATAAAAAAAAAACTATACAAGATTCATAAATTCGGGTTTTAGGCAATCATGTATTAATAATAAAAACTATGTATTGAAATTTGTTAGAAAATAAATTCAACATATACAAAATAGGTAAGCTTTTTAAATTTGTTGTTGAATTCAAATTTTAACAACTAATTTTCGGGATGAGAACTTTGTGTTTCGACTGTTGGAATTAGTAAAAGAGAGAACAGTTTTTATTTATTAGAACTTGTAGGCAGGATTGACGATCAGGATATTGAAATAATATATTTTCAGATAAAAATTATTTTTTGTTTATTTGGACGTTTCGGACCAAAAAATTTGTGTCCATCGTCAGTTAATACTTTCATTAAAATTATTAATCAATTATTTTGAAGGTCAGCTTATAAAAATAAATGTAACATCTATTTTTATAATATGACCCTCAAAATAATTGATTAATAATTTAATGAGAGTATTAGCAGATGATGGACACACAATTTTTGGTCCGAAACGTCAAAGTCTGAAAACATATAATTTCAATTTTAATATCTGGTTCTCAATCCTACCTATGAGTTTGAAAGAAGTATATCAAGATCTTCAACGCTTGAAGTTTTAAAATTTAATTTTAACTCAAGAAAATCTTTTAAAATGACCATTTAGGTCATTGGAACACTGATTCCAAATAAAAATAAGTAGTACGATATTCTGACATAAAATTTGATCGACTTCGGATAACTGGATGATAAGCCTATTACAGAATAATTCAATTATAAGTGTGACTTCGTACAATGGCAGTTAGTTTCGAAAATACTTCACACATTTAAAAAAAGTATAAAATTGAGCTCATAACATCAGATTATATAGTTCGCAAAAAAATTAGCAATTGTAATGAAACTTTTCGTAATGATTGGAATTTTCTTATTTACTTGCTTCAATTCAATGTAAGTGTGCAAATTAATATGATATATTGTTTATAATTTGATAATTTAATATCTTGCAGTTTGTGTAACGTTACACGGAGAGTGTCAGAGAACAGTTTATCTTTAAAAGATATTTTACCAGTAAAATCTAAACATTATGACAAAAATCGAGCGCCCAAATTATTGGGACAGCCTACAATCGTATATTTCCACGTGACTGTCTTGTCTTTGGATTCTATTAATGAAGAATCAATGGTAAATAAACTAAAAAATATATATTTTATAAATTGCAAAGTTTAACCAATTTTAGACATATGTGACTGACATATTCTTAGCTCAAAGTTGGAGAGATCCCAGGCTACGACTTCCTGATGACATGAGTGAAGAATACAGAATTTTAGATGTAGATTGGTTACATGATATTTGGAGACCTGACTGCTTTTTTAAAAACGCTAAAAAAGTTACTTTCCATGAAATGAGTATTCCTAATCATTATTTGTGGCTCTACCATGATAAGACGCTTCTTTATATGTCAAAGTATGATCTATTAGCATTGAGTAAACCGAATTATTATGACAATATTTTTTTAGACTAACTTTGGTGCTTTCTTGTGCCATGAAATTTGAATCGTATCCTCATGATACTCAAATTTGTATGATGATGATTGAAAGCTGTAAGTACTGGACAATTCACATGAGATAATAATACAATAAATAATTTTTAGTATCACATACGGTTCAGGATTTAGTTTTTATTTGGAACATGACTGATCCTTTAGTTGTGAATCCTGATGTTGAATTGCCACAATTAGATATTTCCAATAATTATACAACTGATTGTACAATTGAGTATTCCACAGGTTTGCTTTTCAATTCTACTTATTACTATGAATTTATGATTTTTTTTCTACAGGAAATTTTACATGCCTAGCTATCGTTTTTAATTTACGTCGTCGTTTGGGATACCATCTGTTTCATACATATATACCTTCCGCATTGATTGTTGTTATGTCATGGATTTCTTTTTGGATTAAACCAGAAGCAATACCAGCAAGAGTAACTCTAGGAGTTACCTCTCTGTTGACGCTAGCCACACAAAATACTCAATCACAGCAAAATCTGCCTCCTGTTTCATATGTTAAAGCTATCGACGTTTGGATGTCAAGCTGTTCAGTATTTGTTTTTTTATCATTAATGGAATTTGCTGTTGTTAATAATTACATGGGGCCCATTGCTACCAAGGCTATGAAAGGGTATTCTGATGAAGATATCAACTCGGATCTTGCTGAATATAAGGTATCTACTTTGAAAACGTAAATACCAATAAATTTGATAATAGTATAATTCTTGAATAAAATAAAATAAAAAATATTAAAATATATGTGTTCGCAGGATTTAAATTCAAGACCACGAATAGGAAGTGTTCAACCCCAGTATCACACGTTCTGCGATGGACGTAATACTGCCATATTCATTGACCAAGTGTCTCGTTTTTTCTTTCCATTCTCATTCTTTATTTTGAACGTCGTGTATTGGTCAACATTTTTGTGATTTTTGCTTGATCAATATGGTTAGGCATTGTTGTATGTGTACTGCACAATATAACATCGTAGAAATAAAATACCTAGAATGAAAATATAAAAGCATGTATAATTCATGCCGTTTTGTTATTGTTGAATGTATGTGGGAGTAAGTGAGTAGCGAAACGTCCGCTAGACGTCAGTGTATGCTTGCATAGTGCCGAAATGTGTTCTCTTGGTTGGGTTTGGAGTTTGAATAGATAGTTGATCGATTGGAGACGGCGTCGTGCGTCGCGACGTCGACCGTCTACCGACGGGTGTTTTGAGGATCGCACGAGAAGTGAAGCGTGGCGCAGCGTAACGCTGAACGGCTGAACGCTGTAGTGCGCGCTGCCGCCACTCCATCACCGTCATACGCAATTTTTGGCCCAGACCGCACCGCGATGTATAAATAAATCCTAGTGCTAGAGTCTATATTAATCGTAAGCAGCCGCGGCGACTCTAAATCAACAATATATTGTTTCGTGGTTGGTGCAGTACCTGTCGGTCGTGTAGTTGGATAGTCGTGTTCTCCTGCACTTGTGCAGCGTTTTCTTTGCGTTTGAATTAGTATGTGATTTAGTGGAATTGAACGACATATCGACAGCTGCAGTGCGGCGGTCGTCTGGTCGTCAGTGTGAAATCAATGCAGAACGCGAGTCCACTCAATTGGTGTTTGTGTGTCTGTGACATTATCGAGTCATCTTCGTTGAGTCGGTGGTGATGGCGTCTTGTGCGCCGTCGAGACGGTGAGTGTGTGCGTGTGTGCAGTGCGCACCAACCACGAGAGACGCCAGGGGGAGATTCAGTGGCACTCACAGTTACCTAACAACGTAATTGAACCAAGGTTGATGAGGCACGTCTCCGGCCTCGCCCTCGCCGAGGGATGTTTATCCCGGACACGCTAAGGAGCTGCATGGTGGAGCCCGATGTGTCCTCGTATCTGCAGACGCCCTCCTCAGGACAGGTGCTCTACCACTACCTCTACCACTACAACCCGTACCACCTCCACCCATCCGCAACATTACATTTGATATGTAATTAACATATATTGTAATTAACATAAAGTGTTGTGTGCGCAAGGCCGGTCCGATGCCGCTAACGCTTACATTGTTGGTTATTGCCATTGGTGTTTTACTGGCATCGCTCGGACCCTGCGACGTATTCAGTGTTCTCATATGTTCTTTTCAATATTTTGAGTGTTTCGCGCGCACTTCGTATGTCCATGTTATATGTTGTGGCTCTGGCCTCTGGCCTCCCATCCATCCATCGTACTGTACTATGTATATCACGTACGTGATACACACATACGTATTACGTACCTTGTTCACGTGTTTATGATGCATATGTGTGTATATGTGTATGTGTTTCTGCTTCACTGTATCTGTATCGTACTATTTCGTACGAATACGAATCTTGAGTCGAGCGGACGAGGGCGCATTGCTACCAGCGGCTAAAAATATGTCCGGTCTATATAAATACAATCTTAACGATTTAAAGACGTCGTCGTCGCGAACGGAACCAAATGAAATGGGATGAAAATCGACCATAGACAACTATGTTCGACCGTTCGACGTGAATTGCTTATTTCTTAACTGTATGCCCGATGCGATGTGATGCGATGCGACTTTTATTTGCCATTTTATGTGTAGTGCATGCAGATTCTATACGTGACCCTTGTTGCATTCTTGTATCATTGTCCGTTTGTTGGCCATCCATTGGAATGCACATTGATGCCCAACGTCACACGCCTGCAATAACAACACGACACTGTGCGTGCTCGTTGACCATTTGCCCATATGCCCATTGCCCGTTACCTATTCGTTCAACCATTGCCTCCTTTTTCTGCTTCTTCTCATTTTCCATCATCTATTGCAGTAAGCGAAACACGCTGAAATACCAAAGCTCCAAACTCTTATGAATACGAAATACGAATCCATGCACATATCTAAATATACTCATTCTAAAATACAAACTACTATTTCCTCAATTCTTTTTTGCTCTCAAAAGATATATCACTTCTAAATACTAAATTATAAATGCAATCAGTGTATTTCAATAGCTGCCATGAATTCAAAATAGATCCTACGAATATTATTTTCATTACACCGTCCCAAAATATTTAAATATTTCCAATTAATGATTTATATGTAAAGAGCGACTTCATATAAAATATTCTTGAATGCTGAATACTATCTATTTTTGGATATTAAAAGAATTTTAGCGGATGAGTGCAGGGGTGAATGGTTGTAATAAAAATATCAGATAGCTTATAAAATTTGAAGTACCTAGTAAATAAGCCATCATGGTCGGCTGCTTGTTGATCAAGAGTAAAAGGTAAAAATAATTTCGGGACCAGAGAGTATCTTTATTTTCGCACTTTGTCACATGACACTTATGCAACGTTGAGTCCAACACGAAAACAAAAATGCGAAACTGCACCAAAAGCAAAATCGCCAACCGGCACTGTTTCTGTCAATTGTCATTAATTTGTTATGCAAAAATGCATCGTGCAGTTGTAGATTGATTTTTCGATGTGCGATCACAGCAGTATTCTTGTTCGGTGTCTTTTTTTTCTATGCATGGACCGTTCGATGTACTACGACGGCCTAGTCCCTTTACATAAAATTAACTAACCTAGCGATTTGTTTTTGTGTTACCGGTTGGTGCAGGATGAATTCCATCCTTTCATCGAGGCCTTGTTGCCTTTCGTCAAGTCCTTCTCGTACACATGGTTTAATCTGCAGGCTGCCAAACGAAAATACTATAAAAAGCACGAGAAGAGAATGTCTTTAGAGGAGGAGCGTCAATGCAAAGATGAACTACAGGTATATCTTCAATAAAGATTCGAATAATTATATTATAGAAGGACAACATTAGAATGATCTTTCTGTGCTTTTTTTAAACAAAATAATTCTAAAGAATTCACCAACTTTGCTCTTGATATATTTATAGAACGAAAAAGCAGAAGTAAAACAAAAATGGGCATCGCGATTACTGGGGAAACTCCGGAAGGATATTACACAAGAATGTCGCGAAGATTTTGTGTTGAGTATCACCGGAAAGAGACCAGCCGTATGTGTCCTATCCAACCCAGACCAAAAGGGGAAGATGCGTCGTATAGATTGTCTACGTCAAGCCGACAAAGTTTGGCGATTAGATCTTGTGATGGTCATTCTTTTCAAGGCAATCCCTTTGGAAAGCACGGACGGTGAGCGATTGGAGAAGAATCCGGATTGCTCTCAGCCCGGACTATGCGTTAATCCTTACCACATTAACGTATCTGTCAGAGAGTTAGATCTGTACCTGGCCAATTTCATCAATAGTCACGGTACGGGAAAATTAATATGATTTTTATCATTATTAATATTCATCTCTTATTATAGAAATTCTTAGCGGTATTTGTTACAATAATAAGAAGGAAGAAGAGCGAAAAAATAAAGGTTTGTATTAAAATGATTGGTTTCTAAAATTTAAAACCAAACCTTTTTTAACTTCATTTAGTCAGGAATAAGAATGATATTGTGGATATAAACATATAATTCTTGAGCAACTTCAGTCTCTAATGGCACTCTAGTATTAATTATTGATTTTTCTGCATACAAGTACTTTTGAAACTTAGACAAAATGGTAATAAAATATTATTGCAGCTGGCTACACACATAATCCATACAACGGAGTTATTTGCAACGATATAATACTGGCAACTGGTGTGTTCTCATCCCGAGAACTTTGGAAGCTATCCAAATGTAAGTTGAAAGTTAACTGCTATCAATATTTTCTTATGACGTATTATTATTGTGTTTTAGCATCCATCTTGCATGAGCTGCCGGACACTCAGCAAACAATGAATAGCGTGAAAATTGAACACCCAGGGTATTACTGCAATAGTTATGCTGGACCTGAACCTGTAGCTGCTGTTGGGACGGATAGGTCATCTTCTGTCGATGCCATGGTCGTTTCTGCTGCCTATTGTACGTATAAAATTGACTTTCAGTAATTTAATTTGAATATTTTTGTTCTAACAATATTTCATTTTATTATCAGCAATGGCACAGAACACGACTCTTGTATCAAGTACGTCGCAAACAGTAAGTCCCAGCACAATATTCTACCAGCATAGTCCGGACCCTCATCAACAACACCAATCGCCTGTGAAGTACCCAGAAAACGGGCACGACACGTTGTCAGATTTCGTAACCTTTGTCTGCCAAGAAGCAGAGAATAGTCCTCAAAACGCGCAGATGCAGTCTAATATTACTCGAAGTCCAAAATCGCAGTACTTCCCAACCATGCTTCCACCGCCGCCGTTGCCTCCGATGGCGCGGCCTGTTGCCATCATTCGCTCTACGGGGGATGTCACAAACTCACCGCCGTCCTCCATTACTCCCCCAGGCGGAGAAAATTCCCCTCAAGATGAAGTACTTGGTCCTTCCGAGCTGTCCTCTTCTCCACCATTAAGCCCGAATGGAACTCATGACAGGCGAAAATCCCCATCGCATCGGTTGTCAAGCGGAGGGGGAGCAGGCACCCCTGTCGGAGGCACCACAGCGTCGGCGGGATCCTATTCTCCGAATAGAGACTACGCAGCGTTTAACCATTTTCACGCGACGCAGCCGGGGCATGTTGGTAGTGCACGCGATGTGGCGCCCGCGGTAAATCTCTTTTCTCACTCACTTCATTTGTTCAATATTATTCAAAATGGGCATCCCATATCCTTGAGAGTACACATTTATCTTGAAACTTAAGAATTGACATTTAATTTTAGAATCCCAATTTGGTGCAGGTCAGCGAGAATGGAGATTAGCCGTGTCCGCTGCTTCGTATTGTTATAGCAGACGAAAAATAACAATGCATCTTTTCATTGCAATTGATATTTTTCGAATAGAATTATTTGTACTGATTATGTTTCATTATTTTTCTAGCTCTTCAGTTATCCAAATATGAGCTCGATGAGTACAATGTCTGGTGTGATCAGCCCCACGAATCTCAGCATGTATTCATCTGTGGTGAGCAGCCCGGGCACGGGGCGCAGCACGGTCACGGCGCGCTCTAGCGTGGGGATGGGAGTCGGTGTCGGCGTTGGTGTCGGAGTGCCCCGCTGGACGGCTGCGCCCTTCATCACGCTCGACCAAGAGGACTTTACGATGATGACGCATCCCGTGCCTGCTGCTAGCGCCGAGCCCAATACTGTTATACTAATGGATGAAGGTATTGTGCAAAATAAAACATCTCAGCTTTTGTTGAGAATAATAAAACAATTATAATGATATAAAAATATGATTTAGACTTTTAGAATAGTTGAATTGTATTTTGCAGAGCGCTTCTTTCAGTCAGACGTGAGTGGCGCGGACGCGATGGACCAACAGGGGGTGTCAGCAGTGCCCGTGCAGGTTCCGGTAGCAGTACCCGTGCAGGTGACGGTACAAAGCGCCCGGGAATTGCAGGACGCAGCTATGTCCACTCCCAAGTCGCCATGAGCCATGCATTGCTCGTTAAGGATCTACCACTCTGATGTTGTGATGGCTGTGTTCTTGTGACAGACAGATCGGTCGCCGTCGCTGTTCAATTCCGTCTCCGTCTTGTGCGAGTTTCGTATTAATTATCTCACATCGAATAACGATTATATAAATTAATTTTATCAATCAATTAATGAATCGAATTTGTTTGTTAATTGATTGATGCACGTCTTATTGATCATGATTCGTTCCTATTTGAGTACATCGATTTAGTAAGATGTAGTAATGAGTCGATGACCCATTCAGCGGTGCTTGTCTTCCACGGAGGAGATGTGCGGTCCTCCTGAGGTTCGGCTACGTTCATCATATTTCGCGCACTCTTGTTTCACGAGTTTTAATCACTTCAAATACTCACACTTCAAGTGATCATCTACTGGACTTTATCAAATCCTTATTCTCTTTTAAAGTTGTATTCATATACATAGTTTCTATAGTCAAAAAAATTATATATTTTTTTCATTCATTTGTATAATCATTTTGTATAATCATTTTGCAGTTTGAATTCACTAGAATGCCGATATAAAATTTGTTTGGCATGTAAATTAGATGCCTAGTAGATTATCGACTGTAGTATTAAGTGATATGCTCCGGAATAATTGATTTAAACTCTTATATATTATATATTTATACTATATAAGTGTGTACCAACCACTCGATCAGTGGTATTAGTAAGCTTCGTCTATGGCCCATACCAGGTCACATGGGCCCTGTACAGACCTTACAGCTTGGTAAATAATAATAAAAGTTGCGCGAAATTAGGATGATCGAGCTGGGCACCTCTCCCGAATAGTGCCCGTCGTACAAGCAATGAGCTGGGTATGTGCCTTAGTATTACAATAATATTCATATATAACACAACATACATTTACATAAACATACATGCAACATATAATATACATTACATTACATACATTTAGATTAGCTCTTTTTTTAGACGTAAAAATTATATTATATACATGGGGCTTGCTCAAGTGCGCAATACCAGCTCGTAAAACATTTAATTATTATGTATACAGTATACCAAGCAACGAAAGTTGCCAGCTGAACCAAATTTGCATAACGGATTTTATATTACGCGCCCACTTCACTAAAACCTTTAGAGCAATCACTCAGTTTTCAATTCTTTTTCCCTTTTACTTCTTCTAATACTAACCAGTCTTATAACTAACATAAATTGCAGTAGATATAAACAAATTAGTGTTAAATATAGAAAATTGGAATGTATGCTCAAATGATGATAATGAAGTGGACGTGCGATATATAAATATATAGGATATGATATATATAAAACAAAATATAGAAGTCTACTGTGATTTAGTACCTTTTGGAGGGGTCGCGGCAGTCTCGCCAGGTCACATGATTGTCCGCTGCGTCCCCTCTGGGGGAGACTCTGTCCCCATTTGGAAGAAACCCAAACGGAAACAGCGGTCGCCGCCCAAAACGACAGGTCAAATTATTATATTATATATACATACATTACTTACATACAGTACATATATAGGTAACATGAACAGCAAACTGATTTTGTTGGTCGAACTATATTGTTATTATACGCATATTTATAGAATCGGGTGATATTATAACCAGTGCCATGATATTGTTGAATAACTTATCTTGTTAGAGACGTTGATAACATGCGCCCTTACGACATTGTAGTGTTGAATGTTTTGTTAGTAAGGAGAAGCTTATTTCAAGCATGTATCTATGATTAACATGTGATTAAATCAGAGGGTTTATTAAAGTTTTATTGTTATTTTCTTTTGTCGAAATCTTTGAGATTCCCTGTGTGCCCTACGTCTTCGTTCAATAAAGTCTTAGACTTATTGATTTGTTCAGTTCTTTTGTGCAGAGCTGAACTCCCTTAATTGATTGAACCTATTTACAAAAAATATATATTTTGATGTAAACAACATTAAAAATAATAGAGATCTCTTGACCATATTTTCTTATTATTTTTAATTGTAAATTGTTTATAATATAGAAATAATTACAATAAAAAAACTGAATTTATTCCCATTTATAATAAAAATTAATTATTTATTGAACTCATGAGATTTACTTTTGATAATTATTTTTTAAAAATCGATCATGCTTCGTCTCAGTATTTCCCTAACAAATTCAAAGCATAAAAAAAAACATCGTGACTTAATAAGGAATCTCAAGAAACTGCAACCTCTCAAACTCTAGGAAATGTAGTTCGATAGAACCATCAAAACCGCCTTTGTGTGCCAAAGTTCAAGTCTTTAATATTAGTGAAGTTACGCATAAAATAAAAGAGTAAGTGTGTTACTTGAAGGCCTTCCAGGAAACCGATTTCAATCATAATTTGATTGGTGGAATCTTAATGAAATTGTACCCGTATAATAAATTGCAAATCGAATGATTAAACGCTGCTCCTGCTATCGTGGAAGATTACGCACACACAGTCCAACCAACCGACATCACTCTGGAAATGTCTTAATCGTCTTATAGGACTCTGAAACGGATATATCCGTTGTTTAAAAAAGAAATTGCATTTTTACAATATTCGGGTCAGGAAAGTTATTTTTTTTTTTTAATTAGTGGAATAAAAAATAAGGAGAAATTGCTGCTTAATGAATTTCAACTATTTATTATGAACTCTAGTTGGTACATTAAATATAGGATTATACAGAGATGTAACAGTAATTTTTTCACGCATATCGTTTGGATTGTTGGCCGAAAGGACTTCCAACCCGTCTACCAAGTCTTGGTGAAAATTGTGGGGAACGAACAGACATATCTCCAGAAGAAAGAGCTAGTTCAGAATCTGGAACCCAACGCTCAGCGTTTGGAACATACTGAATATTTTCTTCGTTGAGTTGACGACCTAATCTTGGAGTAAAATTCATTTGCCTTTTTTGTCCTTCTGAAAAAAATAATCTTAGTGAATATTTAAAAAAAAAATATCTTTTTTACCTGGGACGCCTGCAAAAACAGTCCATGGATTTTCTTGGATGAACTCTGCTAATGTAATTAAATCATCCTTATTTGTGTTCAAATATCCGAGATCATCTTTCGGATTTCGTTTTAGTCTCCGACCCATAGACGATCCAATCCATCCAGAGGTTTTTTCTAGAGCCGACTGAAATATAATGAATTAAGATACCTAATTTGTTTTGTCAACTAGTTTGATATTCTATACTTCAGAATGTGTATTAGAGTTTGAGCAATAGCCAATTTCAATTTGATTAAATGTTATGAACAAAATTAGTATAATCGAAATACTTTGTTGAATAAACATTTCGTTTTCTCTAGCTCTTACTTTAACTGAACTTCTGTTGTAACTAGTGCTCTTAGCTGAATAGATTTCCAATTTATATAGTCGACGAAATCGAAGGGATAAAGACACCCCATGAGTTTAATCCCTGAATGACAGCTCTTTTTAAACAAGTTTAATTAAAATTTGCTGTCGTAAACAAAGTATTTTATTATCTATCGATGTAGGTGGTTTGAGCAATGAGTGATTGTCTAAATAATTAAGTTTTAATGTAATAACAGGATAATTACTCGCAATAAATATTGCATATTACAAAAAATAATACATATATTAACTTGTGAGAATCATACAAATCATAAAGATATTAAAATAGTAATGATAGTACCTAATGCTAATAAGAGTTACAAGCTTGCGTGGCATGAATTTTAAATGAAATTAAAATATTTTTGAATAATATTAGAGCTTTTCATACAATCCAGTAGATGGCATTGCTCAATGACAGATTTCATGGCGCATGCGATAAAAATTTCAATTAGTGTGGTTATCTTTCATTTGTCTGTTTAAAGCAGCGTAATTTTAATATGAATTTAAAATAGAAAAAAGAGTATAAGAAACATAAATAAATTCAGATGTAATATATGAAACATCACCTAATCATAAGATGTACAAATTTATGACAAAAAATATCTACAGCCTTCGAAAATTATCTGCCAGGAATAAATTACAATTTCCAATTTCAAGAGCAAAATCAAGTAGTGTAGCTCTAAATAAAAATGTCTCTTTGATTGAAAAGGTAGGTTTCAATAAGAAACTTTTGATTTGTGTACAGGTTATGTCATCCGAAAATTATTTTTGTTTGAAAATAGATAGAAAGAACCGATGATTTTAAGACAAAAAGAAAAATTGGCATACCAGCTCTACTGGTTGAAAAGGCTCCACTTTCTATTCAACCCTACATGAAAATTATGAGAATAAATAGACCAATTGGTAATGTAGCTGCGGTTTCACCCTGTTTTAGTATTAACTTTTGTACATAAATATTTCAGGTTCTTGGTTGCTCTTTTGGCCTTGCGGGTGGGGCATAGCCTTGGCTGCTGCTCCTGGTACTTTACCAGACCTTTACTTGTTAACACTTTTCGGAGCTGGTTCTCTAGTCATGAGAGGTGCTGGATGCACGATTAATGACATGTGGGATAGAGATATAGACAGTAAGGTAACACGTATTTTTTTTAAACTTTAGAGTAGAATTATTTTAGGAGTTACGTATAATTTTAGGTCGCTAGAACAACAGATAGGCCTTTAGTAAACGGAAGTATGACTATGCAACAAGCTTGGATCTTTCTAGCAGGCCAATTAAGTGTAGGATTATCGATTTTATTGCAACTGAATTGGTACAGTATAATTTTGGGCGCCAGCTCGTTAGGTACGTACATTACGGGCGTAATTCTTAATATTTTGCAAGCTAAATTGCTTTTTCTGTTTACAGGGTTAGTAGTGACTTATCCTCTTATGAAAAGAATAACATATTGGCCCCAATTTATGTTGGGTATGACATTCAATTGGGGTATTTTATTAGGATATTCTGCCGTTCATGGTACAATCGACTGGACAATTTGTGGCCCCATGTATGTTGCCGCAGTTTGTTGGACTATTATTTATGACACAATTTATGCTCATCAAGTACGTCAGCTCTCCATGTTCAAAATATAGCTGGAGGAAAACCCTGAATCTCCGATTGACTCGAAAAATTTTCATATGCTATTTAATTCAAAATGAAATAATCTCAAATTTTGCGCATTTTAACGAATAGTTTCGTGCATTATTGATCTAAAAGATAATAAAAATTATGCTGATACATGCTTGTGATGTATGCATCGCTTGCACGACTCCTCTGGCGCTTTAGACATGTAAAAAACCACACTTGCGACTTTGTGAATCTATCTTCCATAGTAATTATATTAGCGTTTTATATTGATGCGTATGTTACGGCCGAAATACGCAAAGGTGTTGGAACTGACTGTCCGGGCAAAGCTCATCTGAATTATTTATTTATATCTTAAAAAAAAAAAAAATATTTTTAGGTAGTCAGTGGCTATGGTTACGTTTTCTTGGATTTTTATGGTATATATGAACAAATAATTTAACTTTATCCGGATAATGTCAGCTCCGCCACTTTTCGGACTTCACCCATAACATACAATAAAAGTGAGGGAGGTCCATTAGTAGAACGACCGTGTGAACAATGCACAAACTACAATTAAGCCTACAGCATGTGCAAGATCGTAAGAAAAGCAAACTAGTGTGTATAAGCACTCGCGCTGAGATATGTAAACATGTTATATGAGTCGTCATTATCAGAGTTGCGTCCTCCATTTCTCAAGCGTACTTCCATGTTTTACCAATTTTGTTCCGAGTAAGTGCTACAAAATCGGGTCGTGTTACATTGCGCAAATCTCAACTACTCTACCTCCAATATAAATGTTTACACATAAAAATCTAATATGTACTTGTACACCTTTTTACTAAAAAATTGACAGTTGACACTTACATTGACATAAGGCAATTAATTGCAACCAAAATTTTAAGTGATAATTTAGAAGTTACAATTAATTAAAAGATAACGCTGTAGCAGTCTCAAATACTAAAATTTATCATTCAATGGTCAATAGCTTCGAATTTATGTGAAAAATTAGAAAATATTGTCAAATAAAGTTTACTTCCGGCTCAGTAGATTACTATGAAAATATAAAGTTATCATTTGAATGCTACAACTGCTTTAAATACTAAATTTCATGATTCTACAGTTGTAGATGCGAAAAATTCCAAAAAACTATTTTGTAAACTGCATTTCTGGTTCAGCCGATCGCAATCATAATGCGAGATATACAATTACATAGATTTTATAGAAGTGCTTCATAGGAAATTTCAATATTCTACGACTGATTGTGTTGAGTTTATGCGAAAAATTCGATAATACTGTTATATAAAGTGCACTTCCGATTGAGATGCACAACTAGACCTTAGACCAGCCTTAAATACAAAATTTCAACATTATACGTTCGGCGGGCTTTGAGATCTGTGAGTTACGTACATACATACCTACCGACTTCCGATTCGAGGTGCACAACTAGACCTTAGACCAGCCTTAAATACAAAATTTCAACATTATACGTTCGGCGGGCTTTGAGATCTGTGAGTTACGTACATACATACCTACCGACATCAAGCCGAAAATAGTCAAAATGGATTCAGGGATGCTCAAAACGGATATTTCCATCAGAATCTCGAAATGTGAATTTTGTCGGTTTGACAATACTTTTACTTTATACAAGTAAAAATTGTATCGTTACGTATGGCTGAAATGGGTACTCATAAAACGAATTATTTAAATGACGTAGAAGAACGAAAGAAAGAGAACGTTAATCTTAAGAGAGATGAAAGAAAAGGAGAAGTGACGAATTGACGATATATAAAATTACTTACAATTCAGTATTAATGTATTTCTGACTTGATATAAACGATTTAGGAGAACGCTTCAAGAGAAAATGTGGCTTCCCTCCACAGTACCGTATAATGCTTTGCACTTAATGCGCCGAGAGAAACATAAGAAAGTATTTTCATTTGAATAAAAATTCGATTGAAATCTTTGTAGTGATTTTTTTTACTCTTTAGAGGCCCAAAAACGTTTTTGGTGCTTTTTTTTCTGAGCATATTTAAATGATTTTTGCAAGTTTTCAAATCAACCGGAGATTGGGGACTTTCAGTACTTCAACTCAAAATGTTATCAGGGTAATAATAACATTTATTATAGGATGTTGCTGACGATATTGTACATGGTATAAAATCAACAGCTATCAAATTCAAAGAAAATACCAAATATTGGTTGAGTGGATTTTCAACCATAATGATTAGTAATCTTACTTATAGTGGTATAATGGCAGATCAGACGTGGCCTTATTATTCTGCTGTTGCTATAGCTGCTTCTCATTTAATTTGGCAGGTAAAATATTTAAACTAATTAATAACTTATTCTGAGTTCTTATTTGGTTGCAGATCTATGGATTAAATATTTCGAGTCCTCAGGATTGCGCTAACAAATTTATTTCAAATCACCATGTAGGTTTAATCTTATTCCTAGGAATAGTAATAGGAAATCTTATGAAATCTAAAAAGAAAGACAAATCTTCAATTGAATACAATTGATGATAGTTTTACTAGAACACTTTGAATTTTTTGTATTGCCATTTTTTGCCTCATTCTGAGCCACCATTGTCAATAGTCAAATATTTTGTTGTCCTAAGTTACAATGCAAAGGGCTGTGATTTAGTTTTATACACAACTCGGTATAAAATACCAAACTCAACAAGGCATAAAACAATTCGCAGATACTTAAACGAAGACAAAGAAAATATTGTTTGTAAAAAATAAATTGTTACTGATTAATAAACTTATTTTAAAAATAAAGAATATAAATTTTTTGCTGCATTGATTGAAAACTTCTTTATTTGAATAAATGAAATTAGACTTTTTAGTCCAAATGAATAAATGTTTTCTAAATAATAATTTAAAAAAATATTTCTTGAAAACTACCAGCATCTCACCCCGATATTATGAGATGATGATAATTAATGATAATCTTCAATATTATTTGAACATGGAGGGGAGATATAGACCTTTTGAGATATTAAAAATAGTAAATCATATGAACTGCAAAGGCTAATTTCATTGTTTCAAACAATTTTCTGGGTCCTTTAATTAACAAAAATTCAAAAACAATAATTTCGCACAATTGTATTTTGAAAAAAAAAGTATAAAAATAAAATGGTCCGTCAAAACTTAGTATCTTTAGAAAAAAATTATCATTTTGCGCGTTGAATGATATTTGTCCTCCAACCGTCTCGCCGCAACAATCCCAATACAGTCTGTCGAGCACGTTTAAGTTTTTTAAATAAAAGAAAACATGGGTGGTAAATATTCATCTTTAAATCCAATGGACGTGGAAGTTCCAGAAATAAACGGATTTCTAGAGCGTGATCCCTATTTAAAACCATACGAGACGGAAATTCGAAGAAGGTAAATTTTCTTACTTTAATTTTGTTTGACATTGGAAAGGTCACTTGAAAACAATTGAAAGGTTATGTTTTTGTGGTAACTGAGAGTGCGATTTTATTTTTTTAAATGAACAAATGAATTAGCATTTCAAGAATAATGTGAATTATTAAAATTGCCCAAAAATTTTCAGATATGCTTGTTACAAAGACGCACTGGAACGGATAGAAGAATGTGAGAACCATTTAGAAAAATTCTTCCAGAGTTATAAAGAGTATGGTCTACATATTCACCCAGATAATTCATTACATTGCTTAGAATGGGCTCCCCAAGCTGTACAATTATTTCTCACAGGAGACTTCAGTCAGTAATATAAATTACCATTTATAATTTAAAAATTAATTATTATAATTTAGATGGTTGGAACCGGTCTAGTCATCCTTTCGAAAAACTGGAATATGGAAAATGGAGGATAGATATTCCACGCAATGCTGATGGATCATGTGTAATTAAGCATTTGTCGGAAGTGAAAGTAAGTAATGACTGTATGTTGGTATGTAATAGAATAAAAAAAAAATATCAATCACCCCTTTACTCTATATTGGTGTGGAAGATACTATTTTTAGTGCACATTGGTAGATTGATTGATATTTCCTAAGCCATGGGGTGCACTTACCAGTCGTCAAGCTCATTCAGTAAAATTCATACTAACTTTTTATTCTGTCTTACTCTTACTACTTAATTAATCAAACTAATTGTCATTTTGTCAAAAAAATTGGATTGGAATTTTTAGAATTTTAGATTTTTTTAATTCGCAGTATTGTCTATTGTCTTCAATAGAGGCTGGGGCCAGCCCAAAAAGTCCATATATTGATCCGCCTCTGGCTAGAATTGACTCCACAAGCAAGCATAATTGCATTCAGCTGTTTAATAAAATTATTTAGATTGTAGTACAAACTTTATCGGGAGGAATAGAAGACAGATTGAGTCCTTGGGCGAGATATGTTGTCCAGCCACCAAAGACTGAAGGAGTAACTTACAAACAAAGAATTTGGCATCCTCCAGTTAGTGAGGTAAAAATTAAAATTTGAATTACTAGTTCCTGCTTTTATATTTTACTATTTTATAACTGAAGCATTTTTAGACATATGAATTTAAACACGCCAAAGTACCAAGGCCAAAAAGTTTGAAAATTTATGAGTGCCATGTAGGAATAGCTACTCCAGAGCCAAAAGTTGGCAGCTATTTAGAATTCGCTAGAGACGTTATTCCAAGAATAAAGAAACAAGGTTCAAATAATTAAGCAATAATAAAAATTATATTTAATTTGGAATTATTCCAGGGTATAATGCCATACAATTAATGGCTATTATGGAACATGCCTATTACGCCAGTTTCGGTTACCAAGTAACTAATTTTTTTGCTGCTTCTAGGTGAATGTTAAATCTGCAAAATTGCGAGTAAAATAAATTAATATAAAATTTAAATTTTAGTCGTTTTGGAACGCCAGAGCAATTGAAAGAACTTGTAGATATAGCTCATGCTAATGGATTGTATGTTTTGCTTGATGTTGTACATTCCCATGCAAGTAAAAATGTTCTTGATGGGTTGAATCGGTTTGATGGGACCAATGCTTGCTATTTTCATGATGGGCCAAAGGGAGACCATCCTCTCTGGGATAGTCGATTATTCAATTATTCAATGTATGTTCTATATACCAATATAAATGTTTATTAATTCAACTATATTTCAGGCAAGAAGTTCAACGATTTTTGCTATCAAATCTGTGTTTCTGGTTAGAAGAATACCAATTTGATGGATTTAGGTATGTAAAATCTGTTTAATTTTACTACTGAAGTTTCTCACATATCTTTGATAGATTTGATGGAGTAACTTCTATGTTATACCATTCTCGAGGTGCGGGACAAGGTTTTAGCGGTTCATATGATGACTATTTTGGATTAAGTGTTGACACAGAAGCTGTTGTTTATATCATGGTAGCGAATTCCATTTTACATCAAAGATTTGCCAATGTTATAACAATTGCGGAGGTAACTTAATAATTGTTTTCGCGTGAAAACGTCGAATAGCCGCGACAAAATTAACTCGTACTGTAGCCATTAAACATTGCACGGAAACAAGTGAAATATATCTAGATTCTCAACACTTGTCTGCTTCTACCCACCAAATTCAGTCAAAGTTTTTACAGACGCATTTGAAAAGAACATTTTCGGTTCTTATTTCACGTACACATAGACGTTTTCACGCAAACATTGCGACAATATCTCAAATACTAATTAAAATTTGCTTAGGATGTGTCTGGAATGCCCGGATCCTGTCGCCCAGTTGATGAAGGAGGCTTGGGCTTTGATTACAGACTAGCAATGGCAATTCCTGATAAATGGATACAGCTTTTAAAAGAACATCCAGATGAAACATGGGATATAGGAAATATAATTCACACATTATCCAATAGAAGGTGGTTAGAAAAAACTGTTGCCTATGCCGAATCTCATGACCAGGCACTTGTTGGAGATAAGACTATCGCATTTTGGCTAATGGATAAAGAAATGTATACACATATGTCCACTTTATCCGAGCCTTCAGCTGTCGTCGATAGAGGAATTGCTTTACATAAAATAATTCGATTGATAACGCATGCTTTGGGAGGAGAAGCTTATTTAAATTTTATTGGTAAGGCTGTTATAATAATATACGTAAAACCAGATATATATTTTTTGAAATTTAGGTAATGAATTTGGTCATCCTGAATGGTTGGACTTTCCTAGAGCGGGCAATAATGATTCGTATCATTATGCTAGGCGACAATTTAATTTAGTAGATGATCCACTTTTAAAATACAAATTTTTGAATAATTTCGATGCTGCCATGAACCATACCGAAGAAAAATTTGGATGGTTGTCTAGTGACCCTGTAAGATAATAGCGCATCTTTATTTTCATCATATTTATTTTGAAAACTTGACAGGGATATGTTAGTTGGAAACATGAAGAAGATAAAGTAATTGCTTTTGAAAGAGCCGGACTTCTGTTTATTTTCAATTTTCATTATGCAAAAAGTTTTGCTGATTACCGCGTTGGAATCGAAGATGCAGGAGAATACAAAATTGTTATAAGCAGTGATAGTTCTGAATTTGGAGGCCAAAATAGAATAGATACATCAATTTCATATTTTACTCAACCGCATGGTTATGCAGGTCGTCGAAATTCAATACAGGTAAGATTATTTGCCATTGTTAAACCAGTTTTATTGAAATGTTTTTTACAGGTTTATATTCCATCAAGAACAGCTATAGTGCTTGCTCCAGTGAATAGAATTTAATTGTTATGCTTTTATATGATTGTTATGTTGGTTGTAATAAATGATATATATTTTTTTATTTGTTAATAAACGTGAAACCGACAATAAATAATTTTATAATTCCAAATTTTTTATAATGAACATTGGGATATTTGAGTTTTGAAGTTGCTGGCATTGATATTTGAGCGGGAATTCATCTGACAGTACGAGTTCGCAAAATACAAGCGCATCCGACATTAAACCGTTCAACTGTAGTTTTATTTGGGCATAATAATACTGAAACTAATTGAGTTGTAGTGAATTAAATATGTCTGGTCGACAAAGTGGTGGTCATAATACTTTGTTTAACTATTTTAATAAACTGCCAAGTCAAAAGATTAGTAATAAACGTGATAGTGTTGAAGATAACCTCAACAAAGAGAATAGAAACAATACCCCCGACAAAAGACAACTGGAAGTATTAAACGGTAAATATTTGAGCAATATAATACTTTAGAACTTATTCTTAACTAATTAAAATAATTAAAGAGGATGATAATGAAGTGGTTCAACCATCGAAACGCAGAAAAAGAATTATTGAAGACAGCGATTCATCTGATGCCGAGAACAATGTTTCCATTAATGATATCAAATCAAAATTAGGTTTCAAAATACCGAAAAAATCAGAATCAGATGATTCAACACCCAACAAAACACCGAAGAAATTCAAACCATCTAAAACTGAAAACAATGATTACACACCTAAGAAAACACCATCAAAATCAAAACAGTCGAAGACTGCAAACTTGACTCTTGATGAAACAGATAATTTAGTTGGAGGACAAACTTGGCTGCACAATACATTAGATTTTCTAAAACCTGAAAAAATTCGCGATAGAAATGGGAAACGTCCTTCCGATCCCGATTATGATCCTAGAACATTGTATGTTCCAAATGATTTTATTGTTAAACAAACTCCTGCTATGCAGCAGTGGTGGTATCTCAAACGGAATCATTTTGATTGCGTTTTATTTTTTAAAGTGGGAAAATTCTATGAATTGTACCACATGGATGCTGTTACTGGTGTGAACGAGTTAGGATTTTCGTATATGAAGGTAATTTGATTTATTCCACCTTTATCACCATTAAAAAAATGACTTTTGGCAACTGATCGTACATATTCCAGCTCATGCTCATACCATAATTCTATAATCTTTCTGTATGTCAAGTATTCTTTATATTATTTTATAATTGAATCCATATTTTAAATTAATTATTTAAATACTTAATTACTGTATTTTTTTTTTAACTCATATTAGGGTGAATTCGCGCATTCTGGATTTCCTGAATCCGCGTATGGTCGTATGGTGAATACTCTTGTAGAATTGGGGTATAAAGTAGCGCGAGTTGAACAAACGGAAACCCCAGAAGCTATGTCTAAACGTCTTCAAAGTACCCCTAAAGGTTCCAAGCAAAGTAAAGTAGTTAGCAGAGAAATTTGTCAGATTACAAATAGAGGCACTCGAGTACAAGGCTTGCAAGATTTAGATTTCAAACAGCCTTTATCATCTTATTTACTAGCTATTTACGAAAACAGAAGTAATAATTATTTAGAATTTGGTATCTGTTTTGTGGATTCATCAATCGGGACTTTTTATCTTGGACAGTTTCAAGATGATGATAAGTATTCCCGTCTTTTGACAATGTTAGCACAGTATCCACCTGCAGTGGTAAGTTTCTCAGAACGATATTTGTTAAATCAAACTAAAAACTGTAATTATAGATTTTAGAAGAGCGCAAACAGTTGAGCAAGGAAACAAAATATGTTTTGAAAACGGCTACAGGTAGCTCAATTGAATCTCTCACTTCTGAATCTCAGTTTATGACAAGTACAAAAACTTTAAAAGAGTTACAAAAAAACGAATATTTCGGAAATAATAATGATGGAAAAGTTAAGTTCCCTTTCGTATTACAAAATATGATTAGTGAAGGTTCGTAATAATATAAAATAAATATTTTTGTGATTATATTTTTAAATATTTTCTAGATGATCCATTAAATACAACTTGTAAAAAAGAGAATGATCTAGCAATCAGATGTTTAGGAGCTTGTTTGTGGTACTTGAAAGATTGTTTATTGGATATTCAATTATTTTCGATTGGAAAATTTGAACTTTATTTACCACCAGATATGAGCACAACTAAAGCTGGGACAGCTAACAAGTTCATGATTTTGGATTCAAGCTCTATGTCTGGCTTACATATTTTAGGACAGGGACCAACTTTGGAACACACTTTAGATCATTGCTGCACTCCTATGGGAAAACGGTATTTTTTTCATACTCATAACTTTTTTGCAACAAATTTACTCAAATATTTATTAAAGATTATTACATCAATGGATCTGCAAACCAGTTTGTAATCTAGAAGAAATTCGGGATCGGCAAAACGCAATTTCGGAATTGGTTCAAAGACAAGATTTACTTAATGAAGGCAGGAAAATATTAAAATCTCTTCCAGATCTGGAACGCTTAATTTGCAGAATTCATTGTTTGGGCAACGGTAAACGCGCTAAAAATCATCCTGATAGCAGAGCAATTTTCTATGAAGAGAAAACGTATTCTTCAAGGAAAATCCGAGATTTTATGCAAACATTAAATGGATTCGAAAAAGCTATAAGTCTTAGTGATATATTTTGCAATTTTGATTCTAAGATGTTGAACAAATATGCTGGAAGTACAGACGGTCTGTTCCCTGATATAATGGACACAATTGTATTCTTTAAGGTGAAATAAGACTATTTTTAACATTCTTAAAATTTTTTACAAATTTAATTTCCAGAATTCTTTCAACGCTGAAGAAGCTGAAAAAGATGGAAAAATAATTCCACGAGATGGAATTGAAGAAGAGTATGATGATTCAATCCAAGAAATAAAAAACATTGAAAAAGAATTAGAAGTTTATTTAGCATCACAGCGAAAATATTTTGGTTGCGCCGTCAACTATTTTGGATCAGATAAGAAAAGATTCCAGTTGGAAGTTCCTGAACATGCTACACGTAAAGCCACTAAAGAATATTCTTTAGAAGGCACAAAAAAGGGATCGAAACCTTCAAAAAGATACACAACTAATGAAACTAGAGTAAGATGTGTTATTTTTAGTGTCCGACCGAAGTTTCAGCCATCTTTGACCAAAAAAAAAAAAATGTGTTTGGCTGCACATTCATGTAAACGAATGTTTTATGTGCGACGTTTAGCTAAGTTGCGGCGACAATCAAACATCGGTCGGGCACTATCTTATTTTTTACAACTAACGAAAAAATATATTTTCTGTTTTTATTTAGGAGCTTCTGGCTCAAATGATGGCAGCAGAAGCAAAGAACAGAGAAATATTATATGATATAAATCGTAGGATTTTGGAAAAATTCAGTCAGAAATATGACGAATGGTGTTTGGCTTGCCACTGTCTAGCAGTGCTGGATGTTTTATGTTCTTTAGCACAATATACAACAAATCAGAGCGTAGCTATGTGCGTACCTCAAGTTTTGCATTTTGACTCAACGGTGAGTATATTCGAACCTTAATATATATTATTTGTTGAAATTTTATTTTTTATCTAGCCTATGATGATTATAAAAGACGGTGTCCATCCCTTCATACCAAACATAGAAAGTTTTGTACCCAATGATACTGAATTAGGGACAGAGGAACATTCAAATACTTTAATTTTAACAGGTCCAAATATGGGTGGTAAATCTACTTTGATGCGACAAGTAGCTCTTTTAACTATTATGGCACAATTGGTAAGCAATATTTATATTAAAAATACTCTTTTTCCACTAAAAAGTAATATTTTTAGGGCTGCCACGTTCCTGCTTCCGAAATGAAGTTTACTTTGGTTGATAGAATATTCACTCGTTTAGGAGCTCATGATGACATAATTACTGGCAGCTCAACATTTTTGGTAGAACTAAGAGAAGCTTCTGCTATTTTACAACATTCTACTCCACATTCGTTAGTATTTTTGGATGAGCTAGGCAGAGGAACAGCTACTTATGATGGAACCGCAATTGCTATTGCTTATGTTGATCGATTACTTGAAATTAACTGTCGCACAATCTTTTCTACCCATTATTACAGTTTATTGGATTATTTTAAAGCTAATAATTCAATTCAACTTGGACATATGGTAGGTTGAAGTAAAATTGTGGACAGATTTTATAATAATCTGATTTTAATTTTATAGGCGTGTAAAGTGGAATCAGATGGCGACGACGTAGACCGCGAAACAGTTATATTTATGTATAAAATGGTTGGGGGTCCTTGTCCAAAATCGTATGGATTTAATGCTGCCCGTTTGGCGGGGATTCCTCGATGTGTCATCAGTCGGGCCCGATTGGTTTCCCAAAAACTTGAGAAAGAAACCATCGCGCGAAAATTGTTCCGCAAGTTGCTTTGTGATGGTGAAAATGTTCGTGCATTGTTGAGTGCCATATCTGATTAAAATTTGTTTATGTATAAATCTGATCAGTATTTTTATGTTGAAGCTCATTAGAATATGTTTTGTTTTGTTATGTTCAATAGATTATAATTATAAATAATAAAAAAAAGTCATTTGAAACAATTACGTATTTTTTTGTGAAATGAATGAATTTATAGTTTTTTCTAATGAAGACAGATGGCTCTGATTTTGTTCAGTTGTTTTTGACGTTTGCTCTTATTCGCTGTTACCGACATCCTTTTCCACCGGCCAACATGGCGTTTATGTCAGTGAAAGTTTGTTTTCTGAAGTTTTTTTAATTATTGTAGATGTTTATTGGTAAGTTTAATACATAAAATCATTTATATAATACTTATCATTGTAGCAGTTGTTTTAAAAGATCATATTTTAGTAAGTATCATATATAATCGATGATTTGAAGGTAGTGACCCGCCATGGGCCACACATAACACGCCTATCTTGTAGAAACTGCAATATTCTGTCAAGTTGATGTGATTAATAATTATCGATGATTCCGTACCACTGATGCTGTTCAAATAATTACTGTATTCACTTTCATAACTCATTTTTATTTATGCTTACTTGAACGTTTATTTGAAATTTATGCTTTAAATTAGTACTTTAAAAGAAAATGCTCGTATTTACATTAAATATAAAGTAATTATTTACAGCATAATTAATAATCAGTAACCAAACATTCAAATGTTATTTTGGCTATAAATAAATGTTGTTTTTATTTTAGAAAGTAAGTTGTGTGTTTGTCATCAAGCAACATGGGCAAATTATTATCAAAGATATTTGGTAATAAGGAAATGAGAATCCTAATGCTAGGATTAGATGCGGCTGGAAAAACAAGTATCCTTTTTAAAATGACTTAATATTCCATCAAGTTTGACAGATGTTATTCCTGTCATTCATTTTCATTACTTTAATTCAGTCATTTGCTATCACTTTATTTGATAATATAATCAGTATTGCCTAAAGTTTTAATTCATGACATTTCCTAAACTGACTATCAGCTATTCTTTATAAATTAAAATTAGGTCAGTCGGTAACGACAATACCAACTGTTGGCTTTAATGTGGAGACTGTGACATACAAGAACGTCAAATTTAATGTGTGGGATGTCGGTGGACAGGACAAAATCAGACCCTTATGGCGTCATTATTACACAGGAACTCAGGTGGGTGTTTACCTAATTATTGTCATTTCTGCATGCCACTTTTCATGTGGAAAATTATTGTGGATATGAACATTTACACTTTTGTAGAGCTCATATCCTTGATAATTATTCCATTTAATATAGTTGTCTTTTATTCTTTGACATTGAGCTGCCGAATATTTTTAATAGATTTTCACATAGCTGGGAAATGGTTTGAAACCAAAAATATTTGAGTTTTTACTATCTTCATCAATTTTGTAGTAAAATAAATATTTGGCACTTCAAAATGATGAATTTGTCTAATCAATGTTTTCTGTCTCGTAAGAATTTAATAATCCTTAGATTATAGAAGATTACACAGTTTTATTGAGACTCAATTTTATGTTTCTGGAGTTTTATTGCATAAGAAAACATAATTGTTGATCTCTATAGCCTGCTTATCATGTAAATTGTTTATTGATGACGTCATTATAAGTACTTTATGAGAAATATATGATTTATGACATTTAAACATAAGCTCTGGAAATTAGATATTTGAAAGCAACTTTTTCGTTAAAAATTGTAGAATTAAAGAAAGTGCATAATCTAAGGTCATCGGGCATTAATTGTTTGAATTACAAGAAAAAGAATTTTTAATTAATTATTATTGTAAAAGATTTAGATATTGCAAGGTCCTTGTTTGTAATTGCCATTTTATCGGCTGTTCAATAGGATGGTGTAAATATTATTTTTATCTTGAAATAGGCCAGGGTCAAGTATTTCTTCTATTAATTTATCAATTATGAAAAATTGGTTTATTCGTTTTTTTAAGAAACAATTACTTGTAGTCTACACATTTCTTAAAAATTATGAATTGTGTGAATGTTTTTCTTCTTCCCGCGTTTTTTTTTTTCTTAGTCATTACGAATTACTATGCTAATAAAGAAAACATTAATCACTTACTTTTACAAATTTTTATGTTAACGTACAAATAACTTTTTATTATTTCCTTCCTTAATTTTTCTTACATATATTAATTCTGAAATATCATTTTATTATTGAATTTTATAAGAAAAAAATTATATACGGACTGTATGTAGAATGGAAGACAGAAACAATGAATTATGCCCTTTCCAAGATGCAATTTATAGGAAAACCTTAACTTGGGGATCTACCGATCATTTGTGTAAGCGTTTTTCGCTCTTTTGCCACAATATAAATATAAGGCAGTCAAGTTTCGTGACCTAAATATAGTTTTCCATGTCGGTAACACCTGTCACTGATCCATTTGTTAGGTTATTCGTTGAGTCTAAGTGTCAACTGTGCTTATAATTATCAAAATATTAAATTCAAGGGACGTAAGAAGAATCATTTATGTGACACATATGTAAATAAACATAAAATTCGGACTAGTTTGCTCAACTCGGCAAGCCTCGTCTCGAAATACTTGACCTCATGTTATAATACTGGAGTATACATTTTTGATACATAAATTACTATTAAGAATGGAAATAATTTTTACGAGCTCAAATGCTCGAAGATGAAAACAGTTACTCAATTTTATGAATGAAAGTTTTACAAGAATATGAGATTGCGATATTATGAATGTAGGCGAAATGAAAGTTTGCTAATCAAAATAATTTGCATACATAAATTCTGTATTATCGAGATTTGGATTTCAAATTAAATTGAATATAACCGTGCTACATTGTGACTAATCAACAGCCTCTTCGGATAACTTTAATAATATACAAGTACCATTGTCCTGTTTATTAGTCTGTAGGTAGCTCATGTAAAATATTTTATTGGGTGATAATGCATCTGAATGCCGTGTAGTAGTAATCATTTAAAGTAGGACACATTGAACAGGACTATCCTTTTACATTGTGAAATTATGAATATAAAAAATTATTCTATTTTTTTTTAATGATTTATTGTTTGTTTAGGGATTGATCTTTGTTGTGGACTGCGCCGACCGTGATCGAATCGACGAAGCACGTCAAGAATTACACAGAATCATCAACGATCGTGAAATGCGTGATGCAATCATCTTGATATTTGCCAATAAACAGGACTTGCCCGATGGTAAGATATTCAGCGTAATTTCCACCTAGATTCTAGCAAATTAAATTAAGAATATATTTGACTTCCATGATTTGAAAGAATCGGACACCAACAAAATCTATTTAAAGCGTTTATTGATATATTTCGCTGAATTTGAACAGATTTCTTGTTTATATTTAATATCGAAATCAAACAAAATTTACCTTGGCTAATGAATCACTTGATGCTAAAAATAGTAATATTTGTTATGCCGCGTTCCTAATATTTTTTGTTTCCTCCCGTCTTTAAGGTACTTATAGCTATAATTATTTATAGTATAAATCTAATTATACTTCTTTAGTGCGTCCCAGCATCTAATATTAGATTTACGTTGCAATTATTAAGTTTAATTTTTTGTGGCAGTCATTCTGATCGTTTTAATTCAAGAACTAATTAAACAGCGAGATTTATAGCTCTATTACAGATTTTGGAAAATAAAAGTTTATTAGTCTTAACTATATAGAGATCTCCAAACTTTTTGGTCTCGTTCTTAGTAAACCCACGCGTTTCTCATATTGAATATTTGCAAATTCATCAACTTAGCTTCATCATGATCTACAAAAATTTATGTTATAAAAATATTTATTTATACATCTATTATAAGAAAGAATTGTGTAAGTGCATACGTAGGTACTATATGTTCATAATTATGTGCATTTATGAAAAGCCAAAATTTCAGTCTCGACCTTATTACATCTCATGTATCCCCCCTCCTCCCCAATTTTTGTTTTCGCTGACATGAATCCCTTGCAGTTAGGAATAGACCACTTTTAGAAATGGCTGTTTTAAATCATAAAGAGAAACACCTTATATGCTCTCAAGTTTCAATTTTAAGATCACAAAAATAAAATCTTATAAGAGTTTTTTAACTAGTATTGAGTGTTTGCAGCGATAGTTCAATCCGATCTTCACTGCAGTAACTACCATCACGAATTTCTATCCTATCTTAGATAGCATTTTAGCCGGACTGCGCGATATTCAATTTTGAACATCGGTATTTGATATGGCAATATTACCGATAACTTCCTATACATTGAATTATCAGCATATCGATACTTCCATACATTCGTCTTTGACGATAAAAGAGTATCGAATGGTCATTTTAACGTTGTATGTTGTCGCTAAAATGATGGAAACGTCTGCAAACATCTAGTTGAATCTATTGATTAACCTTTTATGCAATTTTCTAAACTGTTTTTGTGTTTATAGCAATGAAACCGCACGAAATTCAAGAAAAATTGGGCTTGACGCGAATCCGCGATCGAAATTGGTACGTGCAGCCATCTTGTGCGACCACTGGTGATGGACTATATGAAGGACTGACGTGGCTAACATCAAATCATAAGTTATAGTCTTCATTTGGTTTTTAGACTTCGCCAGTGCTTCTGGACTGTTATGTTCTGTATGATGTCAAAAGACAGTGTTCCCATATTCATAATCAACTACTTGTTGCATATTCTCCGATTATGTGCGCATACGTGAGTGTGTTGCTGCGTAAATGTTGAGGGCATACATATAGGATGATCGAGAAGTCTAATTTATTTTTTAATTTATTACAAAGCAGTTGTAGGTAGAAATAAAGCTGAACGAGATTCGAATGCTAAAACGTCATCGAAAGCTCTATACAATGTTTTTGCAAGAAATCAGAAAAATATTTTTAGAACTTTTTGATTTTTCGTTGTGTGCGCTCATCTCTTCAAATTCATACGACCTATTTTTAGAGATAGATTTTGAATTAATTGAATTCTGTATTGTGAACCAGATTTCTCGTGCTTTGTTTTTAATTTAGAAAAAGGCTGTGGATAACTGAAGCAAAAACTCATTCAAATTAAATGTACTATATAGGTCACAATACTAAATTCAAAAATAATTTTATTTCTATCTCTATCAATAAGAAAGTTAGCAATAGCAACAAAAATTTGTGTTTTGTGTACTCCATTCACAGAGATCTAGTGTCCGACCGAAGCTTCGGCTGAGAAAAACAAAAGGTTTGACAGAAGCCGAAGGTGGCATCTAGTCCAGTAATACATGTAAATGAGGAAATATTTAGGAGTTAATTGACACTTGATGCCGGGGCGCAGGCTTATCATTAAAGCGGTTTATCATTAAATTCCAATAAAAAATTTTAATCTAGTTGCATCTTCGGCTTGGGCTTTGAGGTGACGGCGACCGTCTAACTTCGGCTTAAATCTGATCTTCGGTCGAGCAAGAGATTCCAATAATGATGAATTATAATCAAATTAAATATTTTAAAATTTTTTAAGTGCGCAAAACACAGATTTGACCTGCTTTGGATCAACAATCATTTTTAGTGTAAGTAATGTTGAATGGTGAAAATGTGAAGTAATATTACAGTTTAGGAACAATTTAATTTATTTTATATATTTACAAGAGTTAATATTTAAAGATAGAAATTTTCTAACGTGTAAATATACCTCGGTTTGTGTGAATAAATTTTAGTGTCATAAGTACTATTTTGTGTAAAATAGTTTGTAAATTTTTGAAACACAACCCGAGTTATAAAGGATTAGCTAGTACATTATTAAAATGTAACGAATCCGTCGCTAAGAATAATCTTACAAAATTTGTACGTAGATAGCTAATCATATGTTTCGTTATTAAAAAATAAATTCAAAATCATTCGTTTTATTCGTATAGAATTGGTTACTAAATGACTATTGCTAGCATTATCATTAGGTTAGACTAGGTACAAATAGCAAATGAACAAATTATGGTGCAGTTAAAATGCAATCTGATATTTTTATTCAGTTAATAACTTTAAAATTTTTAAAGTGCAAACTTAAAAAAAAAAATTGGCTTCAGTCTGAAAATTGCCAGTCTCCAATTAACTACAGAACTTTTCTGCCTTACTTCATATAAAAGTTCCTAAAAGGACTTAGAAATTCCCAAGTGAAAGGAATGGAAAAAAAATTTGTGTATTAATTAATACTTCCGTGAATTATTTTTTAATGAGCGAAAATGTGATAACAATTGAATGGTTTATGTAAAAATGATTCTAGGTTAGCTCGCTACGTTCGCACTTTAGAAAACTTTCCTGAACTCTGACCGAATTGTGCTGCGCACGCCTGTGGTACTAAACTCCAAGTTTTTTGTCATTACTCAATCTAATAACTATTTCTCGTCAATTATTTGTTCGCAAATTTTGAATGGAGTTACCGCTATTTTCGACTCCTCTCAATAATCTTGGGCTCAAATTCGGTCCCACAAGCACAAGCAACTCAGTTCGGAGGGGTTTCGGGCATGTTTCCCCAATATACGAGCGAAGCGAGCTAATTTATAACTAATGTTACGCATGGACTCTGCGCGAGCGGAAATTCTTCACTATTTAATTCTAGCATTTTCGCGAAAAATCCTTTTAGAGGATTTAACTGGTATTGTGTAGTGTACAAAAAGTTTTCAAGTCAATCGGATTTTGGAGGTTTTCGGACAGCCAAAAAATCTTGAGTTGAAAAAATTATAAAATTCATAAAAATTGATAATTTCATCTTTAAGACTCTTTTATGGTTTTATTTTTAACAAGTATTGCGTTGAAAGTTACAATCGAAGTAAAGGATTTTAATGGAACGAATTCTAATAATTTTAACAGAAGTCTGAGCAACCACACTTCATATTTGACACTAAAATATTTTAATACTGTATTCGCTATTTATTAAGTATTTATAATTATGTTAAAAATCATTCAAAATGACTCTATTACTAAAGTTTTTATCATTTGCTACTGTTTTTATGATTGTTTTGAATAATTTCTTTTTAATTTCTATGTGAATCAATTTTTCAATGATATTCAGGATTTTTTAAAAGGAGGAAAATTATCAGCTCAACAAATTGGGATTCCTTACGACAAAAATGTTATTTTGGGATAAGGTTTTTATACAGAACATGTATTTTTTGTTAATATTTATGTTTTGTCGCCTAACGTCACAATGTTGTAGAAATCTGTAATTTGTTGGTCCGAACAGTACCTTTTTATTAAGCATTGTGGTTCTTATTGACTGAGTTACAAAATTCTATTCGAACATCTGGCCTGTTGTATTCGTTGCCGTAGTCACAACACACGCACGCATTCGCACCGTCCCGTCCACCATAACCGATGCGAAATCGACCGGTTTATCATAATCGAAACCATTTAGTTGTGTGTTATTGTGTGGATCTGGATGTTCCTGAATCTAGATTTGGTGCCTTACTCAATCGTTGAGTGTACCGTGCAGTATTACAAGGAAACTTGATACAAATATTCCAAATGCAACAGGTCATACTAGCACGTATTGTAAGCATAAGCACATTTAGCACGACATTACACATAGCTCCATCTTTATACGAATCACTTACATATTTTCCCAACTTATCTTATAGACCTGTATTTCTAATAGCTAGCTACTCTCTGAAATTGCACAATTTCAGCGATACCATAAGTGATGCAGCAATCAATTTTTTTTCATGTCTTAAATGTATAGTGGAGTCGCATTTATTCGGCAAGTACGTTGCACAAGGCTGTCGGATTATCGAACTTGCCGGATTATCCTCTCAAACTCGTAATCCAGCAGTATCTGCTTTTATGCGTTTAGTAATCCGGATTTTTTCATAATTGACAACGAGGAAGGAAACGGAAATATGTTCTAAGAACAGTTTCCTGTCGACATTTTAGAACTAACTTACGAAACTGATGCACAATGACGACTGTACCCCGAAATGCCTATGCAGGATAATATTAATTTCCGGACAAGATGGGGCCGAATTAGCGCGACCCCACTATAATATTTTAAGTACATATAGTATATTTTGCAAAAACAAAAAATAAGTGAATTACTTTTAGGTGAAAGACATACATTTTATAGACTGAACAATTCTTTTGTAAAATATTTTAGTATGTAATTACAGATTTCGCGTCTTATATCTGTTTCAAAATTATTTTAATCTCGAGCAGATTTGGAATAAGACTCCCATTCTTTTGTAAATAATGTAAGAATATTACTACATTAGTCATATAACAAAATTACCCTTACATCTCTCTCTGCTGCATCATTTCTACTTTCAATAATGCAAATTCAGCTGAGTTACTAGTTGTTGGTATAAAGTGTGAACCTGTACTCTGAAAATCGTACGTGTTATTATTTCTGTAAGTGTTATTCTTTCTTTTTACACATTCCATTTAATTGCTTGTATTTTTTTCCCTACTTAACGAAAAATAACAGCACGTACGATGTAGCTTGAGGTTCCAATAATTCGACAACAAGTCTAGTTTTATTGTTTCCTGCAATTATTGTTTCTAATTGTGTAAAAAAAAATATTTAAATTTAGAATTGTTGGAACTTCAACTCCAAGCCCTTCCTTTGTAAATATGTATAATTAATTCATAATATCATATTTAACAGAGATACTAATTAATATTTAAGTAATAGTGTTATAAATACCAGTGAAATAGGTTGCACTCTGTTAATATGCTGGTTTTTTGATATTTTATTAATTAGATGTTGTCATTTGTGTATATTACATAGAAAAATAATAACGAAAAATTGCAATACTTCTTTATGGTAATAGTGACGAAATTTTGTGTAATTTTTGACTAGAGATGTAAAATTTTATCCAATTTTAATTTTAAAATAATCGTAAACCGTAGTGATTCAAATGTTTCATGTGTTCGTTACCTATAATAAATTGAAACGGTTTTTACGGTTCAGAAAAGCAATGTTGAATTTTACATCTCTTCCAGATTGATTTGTAAATAGTTCAATTTGTTTCTTATTTGTGTCAAAAGTCAAAAATCACACCGAATTCAAACAAATATTCATAGTCATGGTATCTATATTATATCTAATTATTAACCGAAATCTTGTAACTGAGATAACCTAACATACTGTATTGTCACTGCACATGTAACTTTTTCTGTATTTTCATTTAAGTAAATATTGTTATTTCTGTTAAAATATAAAACTATGTGTAAATATGACATTTTATAAACTGAGAGTTCTATATTATATAGATTTAATGCATATATGGCTCTTGGATCTAAACGCTAAATTTGCTACTCATATTTTTTTTATTTTAGGATAAGATTTGTTACCTATCCGTAATTTATAGGTAATTATGAACATTTCAGAAAAAATATAGATCAATTATCAAGAAATTATCATTAATATGCATTTTTATGATGCTAAAATATGGAAATAGCTTTCTAAATTAATTTAAAGTTATCTGCTGTCTTTTTTTTTTTAAAACTGCTTCTCAAGTGCAATAATTTAACAAAATATTCATTTCATCCAAACAGGACCAAAGTCTCAGTTCATCATATAATTATATTGAACAATTCGGCTAACAAAAACAGTTCAAACATAAAAAATGCGAAATAAATAGTTTTCACCTCGTACTGTTTTATTGTCATTAAAAATAATATTTATATGCGATTTTAAAATAATATTGTAAAAATTCAAATGTACAGTAAAAAAAAAAAGAGCAATCCCGTACTAAAAATTAGCTTAGTGCAAATATTTGAATGATTTTAATGTTCTGGAAAAAAAAATTGTTTATGGTATAATGTAATTGTTTTACTACTTTTAAATTTTAAAAATGTTTTTGGTTAATCAGTATTTAGTTGAAAGGTCACAAATCCATTTGAAATAAATAATGACAGCACTATTGTAAAAATAATTTTACGGTAGTGTTATACATAGGTTATTATGGTGTGTAAATAAATTAATATTAAGGTGTAAATACCAGTAATAGAGTAATAAGTAGGAAAATGATTAAGTACTGCATTGTTACTTATTATTTGCATAAATAAATATATTTCTAACAACTTAAATATGTCTTTCATTCTTAATCAAGGGAAATTTATTACAAAACTATCTAAAATGTAATTTAAAAAGTAATCACACAATAATGACCGCGTGGTGTGTGTTCTCAATTCGGGAAGGATCGCCCGAGTCCGAATTGCCGAAGAAGTGACTGAAGTTCTTTCAGTAACAGATCCAACTAGAGAGACGAAGAATCAGTAGTATTGTGTCAGTTGTGATATGTGTATAAATAAGTGTGTTAATCTTTGCGAAATGTTATGTACACAGTTCTTTCATGTATAAACAAGTATTTCATATATCAGTGTGATAAATCTACAATTTGAAACAAACTTAAGTTAAGCTATGTGAAGTAGAGGTTATCTTCACGCTTATAATGCAAGAAACACAGTGTCGCACTATGTTGTAGTTTTTAAGTTTGAAATTTTGTGTGGTGCAGGTGATTTAAGTAAAGTGTAAATCATGTGATGAGCATGTTGTGTTTGAGTAGAAGACGAAAAGAAATAAATGATTATAACTGGTTTGTTGAAGCGCGATAGTTTGACAGTTGTGCGTAAAATTTTGACATTTGTGGATGTTGTAACTGTGAGTGAGGACACGATTTATAAATGCGGGCGTGGAGATGGTAACTGCTGACACCGAAAGGGACATAGATTGTGAAGGCGAGAAAGACTCTGAGCGACATGGTTCCGATTTATATATTCGAACTGGATGGGCAGATGCAACAACTGCATTCGAACAGCTGGAAAAGGTATTTACTATGTTCTTCCCATAGGTTCCCATTCTCATCTTCACACAAAACTTCCACAATCTTAACTATTTGATCCACAAGTTCAGTAACATATCTGATTTATTAAATTCGTAAATAAGAAATTCCGGGAAGGTACCTGTTATTGTTATCCAGTTGACTTAAAGATTCCTCTTCTTTGAAAAGAAAAAAAAAACATAATTGAGTTGGGTAATGCTCCTAAGCGCACGGGCATCTATTGTCGCTAGAAGAGACCTTTCGTGGAACTTTCTCTCAAAATGTTTCGAATTTTTGTCGGCGGAACACCCAAGTATTTTAAAATTTAGCTGAAAATAAAATGCCTTCCATAAATCTAAGGGTAACTCGACCTAGGTTTATGAGTGACCAGAATGTTTTTATTATGCGGAGAATTCATAATAAATGAGGAATGCGATTGGCACGTGAGGAATCTGTGAAAGCTGTTTAATAGTGATTAGAACGTAGAGATTTAAGTTCGTTATCAGTGGTGTCCAAGTCGAGTACTACAAGTAATTTGTCGAAATGTCCCATGCCACCCATGGAGTCCTCTAGTGAGGTATCAATAAAGAGTAGAGACATAGCTCCATAGGTACGTATTGTGTTCGGTGGCATTACCGGTCGAACGCGAAATAGAGGAAGGTGGGTTCGGTTCTTCTAGGAAGGCGCACTGCACTGGCCGACCGCCGCACTTGTTCGTGTGTGGTCCACAAGGCTACCCAATATCCATACCCTGACTAAAAAATACCACTAAATCAAATACCAAGAAAACATGCTAAACATAACACGACACCTGAAGCACATCAGGTTTTATCATCCCATTAGTGGAAATCATTCGAAGTACATAAGCTTTATTTTGAAATAATTATTTTTATTTATTGTTTATTCGGAATCACTTCAAAAAATATTCACTGGTGCCTTTGAGGATAATTTATTATCATGTATCATGTAAATTAGTTGGCTTAAATATTTGCCTTTGATTTCCAAAATTTTATGGCCCGGCTCTGAAGAATGAGACATTAAGACAGAGCTGACCATGCAAGCCAATTTGTTTTAACAATTGGCTCTCAATATTTACAGAAATTTGACTTTTGCTAATGATGGTCTCATTTCATAGTGGATGCCTCTAGAGCTGAACAATAGCTATAAAAACCAACATCTCTCGTTACTTAGAATTAAAATTTAAGGAAAATTATGATAAATTCCTAAAATATATAATATTCATCTTACGAAATGAGAAAAAATATACAAAACATATTCAATTACCACTGTTATTGATAAAGAAATAAATTTTCAATGACTTGTAACGTAGTTTTTATGTTGGACGCATTTAATTGGTCCTACTGGTTATATTCACCAATAGACATGCGGTGATAGGTGAATATTTACGCCTTTATATCAATTAAGAAGGAAAATGAATATGATCTACGTCATGATAGGTGACTATCTACGCCTTCTCTATATCAATTACAAAGGTTAACGAACATAATCTACGCCACACATTCAAAAATTAATCTATCAAAACCATGTATATTTGAATGATTTAAAAAAAATGCAAATATTTCTGTTTGTTGTTAAGATGAGAAACAAACATTTAATTGCTATCCTGATTAGATGACAGTTTTATTTCTTTAACATTAATTTTTTTAAACTTATAGTAGATTCTCTGAAATTATGGACTGAATGTATTTAGTAGAGCTGAACTTTTAATGTTAATTGATTATTATTTGCAATTTAAATAGTCCTTGGATCCTTTTTGTATTTGCTCTTTAACAAAAATCTGCTAAAAATGTTTTATATGAATGATCATAGCAATGTTGTACAAAAATAATTTCTCTCTTGTTAGAGAGTACTGGGAATTTGGCGCTTTTGGATGCAGTTACATATCACTAGTATTCCAAATAAAAAATGTTTTACGGCGAATCTTTATCTACTCCTAAATTCATTTAAAGTTTATAGTAATGTTTATGTTTAAAATGTGCTATTATTATGCTAATATTATTTCTTTATCTCATGAATATCACCACATAAGGTATAACTCCCATGATAATAATAAACAGTCAGCATGTTTATTATAAAAAATGTTTGTTAATTAGTTTTTAATTAGCAAAAGTGATAGAGACTTATTCTGCATTGCAAAAGAGTTTATTTACCGATGTCATCGAGTACGTAGCATGATGAAAATGCAATATTAGTGTTACTGTTAGTATATGAATGCTACTGTTTAGTTTGTATGTAAACGTGTGTTGGTGCTCCATACTATTGCTATTGCTAAGCTGGGCCCATTGCTGGGTAAGGACCACCGGCAGAGCTTCTTGTGTGGTCTCGCTCGCGGTCCTTTCTCTACCTGGGCATGGGCGAGGTGCACGAGCGGTAAGGGAAAAAGAGACGTACAGCATACACGCATTGCCTCTCTCCAAGATTGGTCTCTTTCTAACAACAGAGGCTCTCAACCAATGGAGGAGGCTTGGAAGAAAAGGACATATTTGATTTTTTTTAAATCTTATAGCTGTATATCTCAGGAAGATGTTTATTGAGGTACAGACCCATAAAATAACTCATGATTAAATATTCATAGTGAATGGGGACTTCTTAAATTCATCCGAAGTACTTTAACTGCCACCAAATTTTCTTTCTGTTATAAAACTCCCTTATCACTCTTGATTTCCATAATACCTTCAGATGTGCGAACACTACGCATCACCAAAGTTTAAAATTCAATATCTTGAATTTCAATTAAAAAGGGTAATATTACCGTGCAAATATATTCTTCAAAATAAATTTCTTGATTTAGCTTAGAGTTCATGAACCATATGATCATATTTTGCATTAATCTCATAACATATTTTTTAAATTGTTCAAATACTCATAGTTTTTGGGAAAATAATTGTTGAATGATATGTGACGTAAATTATGTTCATTCCCACTTGTGAACAAGTCGGCGAGTTATAGATATAGAGAAGGCGTAGCTATTCATCTATCATCGTGTGTTTATGGTGAATATAAATAGCATAACCATTCAAATGCGTCCAATATAATCTACGTCATTTCATTATCATAGAAAATAGCGGTAATTGAATACGTTTTTTTTATATTTCTCTATTCATATTATTGAAATTTATCAATATTTTTCTCTTCTGCTGGTATTGTGCATATTTTTGGTGATTGTACTATTATGAAAATTATGAATTATTGCATTTTTATGTTGAAAATCAAATCCAAAAATTGGGTCCCTATTCCTAAAAAAAAATGTGAGTTCTCCAACTTCTTCCTGATATTGAGAACTACTGTACTATCATGTTCTCTTTCTTACTAGTTCTCCGTTTATCTCTTGCGCCCTCTTTTTTAGATCCTCTTTCTCTGTTTCTCCAGTCTCTTCCTTTTCTTGTCTCCTTCACGTCGCGGCGTCAAACATCTGCCATATGAGCTAGAGAGATTGGGGTACTTCCGTTGACGTTGTGTTTACTTAGCCGCCTATCTGCCTAACGTAATATCAACATTGCGCTAAATTGGTTCAATCAAAAGCCGAGATTTTCGTTTCCATTCATAAATTTAAAACAAATTTTTATCAATTTCATTAGCTGTTAATATGTGCTGATCTATCGTAGTATTGCTGTTAAATTGGATGTATTTTTTGCCATGTTCGGAGGCTCTCAACTTTTTTTCAAAGAGACTGCCGCTGTTTGGATTAATTTTTATGTTCTCAATTAACATACTGAGTTTTTAGTATACTCTGAACTTTTATTATTGCGTCCAAAGAAAGTATTGTTTTTATTGTATAAGTAGAAAAGGGTTTGACATTTTTCCAAATTGTTTTTTATCAATTTCTATAAAAAAAATAAATCCTATTTTTTTTTAAATTGTTAACATATTCATAGGCATGAGAAAATTGATAATGAATGATATGTGACGTAAATTATGTTAATGTTGTGGGCAAGTCAGAGATAAATATAGAAAAGGCCTATTCATCTATTATCACGTGTTTAATGGTGCATAAACCATTTACCAATCAAATGCATTCTACATAATCTACGTCAAAAGTCCTTGAAAATTTCATTGCATCAAAAATAGTAGTAGTAATGAATATATTTCATTTCTTTCCAATCATATTTTTCTCTAAAATACTCATTAATGTTACAGTTTCTATCATGTGAAAATTATAAAAAATGTTGTAGAACTTCTGTGATTTAAAAAACAATTAATTTGGGCTAATGTTCTCCCACAATAATTTTGTTCTTTTTCATTTATTTATCCATCCTGAATACAAATAATCTTATCATATTAATTATTAAATTGGTTAATTATTTCTTCTCAGCAGTATCACTGATAAAAATTAGTACGGGTAATAGCATGCGATCTTTTAAATATGCAGAGTGAGATTTTGATGGATAATGTTTTAATATTTTGTTTCCTTATGTAATATTTCAACTGTTTTACATGCATGGTTTGTCATTCCGGTGACGCACAAGCATTATATTACATTATAGCGCCGGAAGATTGTTAAAATATAAGGATACTATATTATTTTATTGGTTTACACTAACATCTTAAATTATTGTGTAAGGGATTTTTTTTTCAATACATTAAACTAATTTCATTTATTTTGGAAGTTCTAAATAAGTCAAAAAAACGTCAAGTTTAACGGGTTCAGCCTTTTAAATACGGTATATATTTCGCTATCCATAATACATTAGCATAAAAACATTTTCTCAGTGGAAAAAATTAAGCTTGTACTAATTGCTTCAAAAAAAACATGGGTTGCCTGCTCAGTAATAATATTTTTGACGGAAGAGTAATTAATATTTCCTTACACTATAATTATTTACAGAAAATTTATATCTGCAATGAAAATAATTCTGTAATCATTATTACTTCTGTGAATTTTAATGGTTTCATAAATACCAAAATGCGATATTTAAGTAGTAATTTATGTTTACTTAACTAATTAAATCATTATTATTTTAATGTTTTATTATCAGATTCAAGTTTAAAATAGTAAGAGACTGGTAGTCTTTTTATGACCAGTATATATCATACTATGCCATTTAAACTCAACAGTTAATACTAAAGTGAATGCATAATTTGATGGAGATTTAAAGAACTCCAATAAATATTAATTGAAAAACTGGAATACTTATCAGCACATTGTCACAGTTTTTATATATTTCCACAATTAATTTTTTGAATTGTTAGAATAGAAAATAATTATTGATCAACGTATGACGTAGATTATGTTCATTCTCATTCGTGAGCAAGTCAGAAATGACGTACATTATATTCATGAACAAGTCAGAGAGAGACATAAATATGGTGTAGTTATTCATAATGACCAATCAGAATGTTCAACGTAATCTACGTCATATGTTCTTCAATATTTTATTTTCATAGAACAGTGATAATAGAGAACTTTTTGATAATTCTTCAATTTGCTTGAATAAATGATATTATTTAGAAAATAGTCATATTCAGTAAAAATTATATATTTCAAAAGATCAGCGGATGATGGATAAAAATGAAGGATAAAGAATTATTGAATCATCTCTTCACGTTGCAAACGTTTCGGTCTTTATTAAACCTTCATCAGTGCCTTAGAGAAAAGTAGAACTTAACCAAAAATTTACAATATTGTGCAAAAACATCTCTACACTTCTGAGTTGCTTCTGTATTGTAGAAGTGTAAAGATGTTTTTGCACAATATTGTAAATTTTTGGTTATGTTCTACTTTTCTCTAAGGCACTGATGAAGGTTTAATGAAAACCGAAACGTTTGCAACGTAATAATTCTTTATTCTTCATTTTTATCCATCATCCGATGATCTTTTAAAATAAATGATATTATATTTTAGAGATTGATGAATATTTGCCTTGAATTTTACTGTAATTACAAAACATGGTAAAAAGCTACTCTATTGTATCATTTAATTAAATAGGGGTGTATTGAGAAATTTTCGGATTAGTTATCCATTCATTATACATATGTTTGACGACTATATTGACTAATTATGAACACTGAAAATATTTCAAGATTTATGTGGCGGAAATGTTCAATAAAAAATGTCGATAAATTTTGTTTGTATAATAAAATAGATTATGGCAAATTGAAATTGGTGTGAAAATATTCATAAATAATGATAACGTGATTTGCACAATTGTTCTTAGAACATGTTTATGAAGTAGCTAAATTGAAACAATGGTTTCATTAAATTTAAGTAACAAGTTAAAATATTACCAGAACAAATGAAATTACCAGAGACGTAATTCTGTGTTGTGAAGCACTTGGCATGTATATATAATAAGATATGTGAGCTTTAATAACTTTTTTTTTTGTTGATCTTCATAATAGAAAAATATCCGTTTTTTAAGGTGCTTGCTAGCTTGCTACAAAAAATGACATCCGAAAGATTTTGATAAAATTAGGATAGTATGAAGTTCAAGTGTTAATACACGATATATCAAAAAATAAGAACCATCTCTGGATTAATTTGGTAGATATTTGAATCCTAAATCAATATATTTTTTTTTTACTCTTATATAGGGTCTTATGGAACAACATAACACATTTGCCACTGTTTTGGATATTGTCGCGATAAAAGTAGAAAGATGTGAACAAAAAACTAAACAGATTATAAATTTGATCCAAATTTCAAGAAAAGTTACAGATTAGTAAAAAAGATATTTTAATATTAATTTCAGTTCAGAATAAAAAATCAATATTATACCCTGTCCTTGTATTCTCTATCTCTGTCTAGTTTCAATATTCTTCATAGTCTCTCGTTATTACAGTATCGATCTGCATTCTTTTTTAGCTGTTTCAAGCGTTTGACTAAAAGATGGCAGTTTTTTAGTGGCAAGCACCTTAAATTGTTCAAATATACCTAGTTATTGAGAAAATAATTATTGAATAATATGTGATGTAGTTTATGTATATTCTCACTTGTGAACAAGTCAGTGAGAGTTAGTTTTATCCACTTCTATGGATAAATAATATATTTTTGTCTGGTATAGTTAAAATACAATAATAATTAAGAGATCAGGTCTAAGAAATTACTGTTGTTCTTGAAGAAATCTCCAAATTACTAACTAGGCTTCCGCTTTTGTGCAATGTTAGCGGTTTCCAAACAGAAAATTATAGTTTTTGGAAATATTTTGATGTTTGTTTACATTTGAATTAGTAGTTATGAATCGTTTTGTTCGCGAAATGTTGAATGGGTAAATGGCAGCCACCGCGGCGATTTTTTCGTCGGCAATGGTGAACGGACACTGACAACGGACGAACGGGCATAGCATATGAGACCACCCAAGAAGCCGCGCCATCGACGGAGCGCATTGTGAGTGTTTGATGCACTTAAACGTGATTAGTGTCGGTCCGCGCGACGCTCGGCGTCCTGCGAGCGGCCGCGGAGAGGCAGAGTCTCGCACGTGGGATGGGGACCCGTTTATATTTTCGACTTGGGTGGTCCGTGTGACGTCACGCCGCGACTTGGGTGGTCTGTGTTATGTTATTTACTAGTTTGGTATGCGCTCGCTGTCTGTCATCCTCCTGTGACTGCGCTTGCGTGCATGCTTCCTCGCTACTCCCATCTTCCATCTTGTGTCTCGCTCTTGCAAACACACTCGATGTGATAGCCAATGTTGCCAGCTCAAACTCTCTAAACTGACCGCCAAAAATTTGAATTTATCTGGCATTCTTCAAATATCCGGCAATTACTCATTCCGTCTATTTACCATCATCAGTGTACACAACAGAACTCGAAAAGTGTTAATTCTGAGTGGAACCTATCATTTTAAGTGCTATGTTACAGTGCATAAAATTTATTTATTTATTAGTGCGTAATTAACATTTCATTTTTTATCCTAAAGATAAAATGACACTTATTTTGACTTCTTTTTATTTGTAATCCAAGAGAAAGAATTTATTGCAAATAAATGCTAATAAGAAACTTCAGTAATTATATAATTGATTCAAAATATATTTATCGTACAGTACCAAAAATGATATCAAATGTTTGTCTTAATTTATTAAAAATATATTAGGAAGTGCAATATTTTTTTAGTAGTGTATTAAATCAAGAAAGATTCATTTACCAATTCAATATACATAGAGAATAATTTATTTTTCAATGCAAGAATTAATATTAATTATTTCCAAACAATTATATTATGAACCATCAAAATAATATTTGCAATAGAATATTGTCAAATTGAATGAAAAATATATGAATGTAAAATTATCAATATGGAAAAGTGACGATTTTAGCAACCTTGATTGAAACGCATTAAATCACACAGTTAGTGTTCTGTTTTTTAGTGTGCGTGTGTGTAAGACGTGTTGTACGACAGAAAGGCGCAATCTGGCCACCCGCTAAACATAACCATCGTTCATTCAAAATTAAATCACATTTCGAACGTAACAGTGCAACCGGGATCATTATAAACTATGTGTCTTTTGAAAAATTATGTATCTGACTATTTTCATAATTTTTTGTTTCTGAAAGTGTGAGTGGGCAATTTTTGGGAGCAGTATGTTTATTTATACACTTTTACAGGTATTGTTTACTATTGAAATAAGCTATTATTATTATAATAATACTGAATACCTATAATAACTTATTATATTTTTAAGGAATAATAATTGTCCTGATTATTCATGATGTATAGCTTTTGCTTTCGATTTATTTCAGTTCTCAAAATTTTTTCTGATTACTTTTGCTTCATATTTAATAATTTTTTGGAAATATGTGTAACATATCTATTTTTTTTAATTTTAATTTTAAATAATCGTACCATTTTTTTCATAAATCAATTGTTATATTCCAATATATTTTTTAAAATTATGTTTGTGTTTTTATGAGAAATTTATAATTATAATTTTTGCATTTCTTGATCATTTCAGATCATTTAATAATTTTTTTGAAACCGGCTCTGAATATCAGGCCAAAAAAAAAACAATAGGACCTATAATTTATTGTTCTTTTGACAGTTATTTTACAGACTTTTAGACATGGTTTCCAATCCTGCAGCCTTCAAAAAGTACTGTGGCGCCCATACTGCGTATATTGTTTTTGGATAAAGTGACATGTTTAGTCTAAATGGTTTTTATCGCTAGTTCTTGATCTGTCATTCAATATCTTGGAAATGAATGAATGATTGTACTGTATACAATATCGTTTATTATTCGCAGAAAACAAAATTATTTATAGCAGCCATTATTTTCAAAAAAATTATACAAATATACTCATTAAAATGAATAATTATTGATGGAAATAAGTTAAATATCAGTCATTAACCGTTTTTTATTTTGAAAGTGATTGAGTGTTTCGGATATCACTTTTAGAACGCTAGTAAAGTGTTTATTAAACACCCGCGCAATGTTAATACAATTAAAATTTCACGTTAAACAGTTGAATTTTGTTCTTATACTGTACACTGTACAGAATGGCGAGTATCTCCGAAATCAGAAGAATTGTATAATGATAGTTACGGTCTTTTTATCGATAATTGTTTTATGATGAAAACAGTATTCCGATTTCTTTTTATTTCCGAGCTATGGCGTGAAATTACTAACGTGACCATTTTTATTTTTACTCAAAACTGCACATTGTCAAAATTCTTTCGTTTTAAAATAATTGAAAATTTGAAGAAAAAAACAAACTCAGAGCTTTCGGTAAAAAGAAATTCAATATTCGGATTCAGCGGATCATAATACATGAAAAAACCTTACTTCATCCACCGAAGTCAAAATTATACGAAAAGGCAATTCAGCGCCCAAACTAAAACGGAACCATCCTTTTTCTCGCATTCAAATAATAATATGCAACGTTCTTTATCGCATTGATACAGCATGGAGAAAAATAAATCTGTTATTAGTGCATTAAATTCAATTAAAAATTAATTGAAAACGGGACAATTCCATGTCCCGAAGCTTTCCTTAGGGACACCGGGTCGGAATACCAAAAAAATTGACGCATTACGTTACGTATTACTCAAAAAAGTGCCTGTATAGTGTCATAATCCACGGCTGTGCGTAAAATAGACTTTACACTTTTCATTCATAATTTTGATTGAAACAATTTGTGGTATTTAAAGTGACGGCACAGCTGTGGAAATGTGTAAAGTAAATATTTTTTGCGTCCCAGTTTTATCATCATTCAAACACGTATCAGTTGAATTTCTGTTAATTCATGCTTTTTGTAACTCACTGATCTATTTATTAGTCAACTTGTGCTCTGAGCTTTTTTGCTGTGTGCTCAGTAATTATTAAAATATGGAAGTTGAGGGCAGGAGAAAAAATATTGTATGCAATATAAGTATAAACAAGTATTATGACATTCTGTCAACAATTACTTGGCCTCATGTCATAATGCTCAACTTTACACTCTTGTTGTCCAACCTAAATTACTATTTCTAGTTTCCCTTGCTAGTACGTGAATTATAAGGTAATCATGAGTTTTCCGCCATAGTTAAAAAACAAAATACTGTTTTCAAATCTCAAAAATGTGATCGCAACTATCTTATCAGTTTTTTCTATCTTCACTGGTTCCGGAGATTTTCTATACTGACCTGGATCGGATTTAGGCACAGGCCCAGTATGCTACTGCTTAGAGACTCGGCCCCCTCATAAACGAATTGGACAAAATTAAGACATAATATTCACTTACAAATTTTTGCAAAATCTTAACATATATTTACGCTCATCACTGATTCACTGACTCCGTAACGCTCTAAGATAGATATATAGATATGTCAGTTACAGCAATATAATACTACAACAGTCTATGGCTCAGAGGTAGAGTGTTGGGCTATGTTTTGACTGCTACCAAGTTCGAATCTGGTTTGGGGGATATTAGAAAATTTTATGCTTTTTTTCTTTATACATTCAAGGTATCACTTATCAACGGGCGCCTTAGGCGCCTTGCATCCCCCTAGTATAAAATAGCAGGCCTAAGGCTACATATATTCTAAAGACGACTCTGTTACTGACAATTTGAGTCGTTCATCAATTATTATTTGTGAATTAATAATAATTCTTATGTTCCATACTCTGTAAACTGTTGCCTCAATTTATGCAGACCATTTTGATCGTTAATTTCTAATTTTTATTTCCAGGGTAAGGCGAAAGGAGACCGATGGCCTCTATGGGTCCGAGCTCGTCTCCAGCAGCATTTGCGATCTTTCGGAACATTCCTGGAAGCACATGCCGGCAAGGTGCTCTTCGTGAGTTTGCTGGTGATGAGTACCTTTTGCGTGGGGTTGAAAAGTATTACTTTCCACTCCAGTATCGACCAACTGTGGGTTGCTAGTGAAGATCTACAATCTATGTCTATGGAGGATGGATCGCCTTCATCACATTTTAATCAGATCCAGCAAAACACAGTTGACCTATTGTCCACCCATCAAATGGTTGTGCAGACCTCTACAGACCCAGATGCAAATCTGCTTCATGCTAGAGGTCTTCTAGAACACTTGACACTTGTGCAGCAAGCGACACAAGTTACTGTGAACGTTTTTGACCAGTAAGTAGCATTACGATATATTTTTTCCTTATTGAATTTTGTTTTTTGGTCCAATTATTAATTGCATTCACTTTTTGTGCAGAACATGGCGTTTGAAGGATTTGTGCCAATCGCCCAGTATCCCTAACTATGACACACATTTTATTGAACAAATTTTTGATAACATCATGCCCTGTTCAATAATTACCCCCATTGACTGTTTTTGGGAAGGATCTAAATTATTGGGACCTGATTATCCTGTAAATATTCCGTAAGTAAATCGAATTTTGTTTATTTGTTTTTTATCTAATAGAATAATCGATCCATTTATATATATTTTTCAAACCCTTATTATCCGATTGACTTCAATTTTTTCACATAATGCATATAACTCCGTATGAAAACAATTAAAAACGTTTTAAGCGACTTCGAATTTTGCGTATTTGAACAAATAATACGGTATATTGAGAGTTTAAAAGAAAAAAAAATGTGCTCGAATTTGTTATTTTATGTTGATCTATAGTTCGTGTATTGTTCGCATAACGTTTCTACGCCTATCTTTTATAAATCCACTTATATTTGTTGTATGATAAAATTAATTATGATTTTAAATATTTTTATTTGTACTTGTGCCGTAAATCTAATCGGAAACTATAATTTGAAATCAAAACCAGTGTGCTAGTTGCCCTGATTGTCGAGTTTTGATATAAGCGTGGTTATCAAAGATAGGCGATTATACGTGCGTAAGTGAGCCACACTAGTTGAACAATGTCATTCGAGCTATTCACGAACTACAATCAAGCCTACGGCATACATAAGATCATTAGGAAGAGATGAAAAAATTACATTGAAATAGAGTAATAATCTCGAAGCCGCCAAAAATTTATTCTGAGCATATTTAAATGTCTCCGTAAATTTCCAACGCATTAATTGAGGATTCTCATAGCTCTAGGCAAAAGTTCAAATTAAATAATTTATTCTGTAATATGTTTCGGATGCAATATCGATTTAATAGTCAATAATCAATTGACTACTTTATTGGGAGATACCCTCTTGCTGTTTAATATAAAAGTATTATTACTTCTATTATGACTTTTTTAATTGCAATTTTGTGTGATTACATGCTTGCAATATAAACAGTTGAATGATATGTCTTATGGTAAGAATAATTAGTATGTCTACGTGATGAAACTCATGTCTGAAATTTTATTGCGATCTGAGAAAATTAACATGTTTTATTTATATGCAGAGGCATTGGAAACAAAGTAAAATGGACAAATTTAAATCCGACCCAAATAGTACAAGATATTAAAAAGATGGAATTTAATTTCGATTATCATACGCTGGAAAATTATCTCCGAAGGGCTGGTATAACAACTGCCTATCAAGAAAAACCGTGCTTGAATCCTAAAGATCCAGATTGTCCGGACACGGCCCCAAATAAAAATTCCACACAAGTATGTGCTAAAATAATTATTCTGTTTACCTCTATTTTCTAAATATGAATATTTTTAGATCCCCGATATTGGTGCCGAGTTAACTAGCGGTTGCTACGGCTTCGCGGCTAAATACATGCATTGGCCTGAAGATCTTTTAGTGGGTGGTGCAGTAAGAAACAAAACGGGTCATATTCGTACTGCTAAAGCTCTACAAACTGTAGTACAACTGATGGAGGCTCACGAAATGTTTGAATTTTGGAAAGATACCTACAAAACGCATCATGTGAGTTGGAGCAAAGAAAAAGCAGCAATTGTTTTGGATATGTGGCAGAAAAAGTTTTCTCAAGAAATTAAGCAAATTACTCAGAATAATGTCACATCGCCATCTTATCGTTTCAACGCATTTTCGACTGCTACTTTGAATGATATTCTCAAACAACACTTAAATTACAGTCCATGGAAACTTCTGGGAGTACTGGTCTTGTTGGTAAGTGACTTTTTGATATATTTTTCAGTACTGAGGATGTTGAGAAGCTTTACTTCGAACTTGCATACTTTGTGAACTACTACATATATATTTTTTTTGTTAATAGCTGATATATTCGGTGATAGTCGATTCAGTGGTGGCTGCTTTGGGCGTTTTGCTGCTAGTATGTTCGACAGCAGCTGGTGTAGGTCTTTGCAGTGTGTTGGGTTTTCCAATGAACGTTCTCAGTGTTCATTTACTGCCGTATCTAAGTGTGGGACTAAGTATGCGAGATGTATTCCTGCTTTTGAACACTTATCATAAGTGCCAGCAAACTACCGAAAGTGTGAAGAGAACTGCTTTGAATGTATTATCAACAGCATTAATTAACGCGCTGGCGTTCTGCACAGCAGCCATAGTTCCTATTCCAGCGTTAAGAGTTTTTGCATTGGAGGTAGATTTCAAATTCTATTTTAATTAGGTTCTTTCTAATTTATTATTTTGACAGTGTGCTATTTTGGTGGTGTTTAATACTGGTACCTCGGTGTTTGTTATACCGGCATTGATGTCCCTCGAATCCAGATGTAAAAAGGCGGCCTTCTTCTGCTGCGGAGAGGTTTCCAATAAAATAGTCCAAATTAACAACAATAATGTAAGTTCATTGAATCATTCCTATAAAATTATATTTATAAATTTAATTTTCATGTAGGACCATTCGAAAAACTTGCTCCAAGCAGAATTAATCTGCCGGAAAAGACATACGCATGTGGCTTCTCTTTTAAGCCACTATTTAACATCAGTTATTTTAAATCCAGTTATTAGATTTATATTATTCTTGGGTTATGCTGTTCTCGTAATATTTTTCGTTTTAAACGGACTGAAAGTGGAATATGATATCAGCTTATCGATGTTTCTACCAAGAGGAACTCAAGAGTACAACTATTTAGAATCTCAGAACAGATATTTTGGATTCTACAGTTTTTATTTAGTAACTACAGAATTTGAATACCCTCAAAACCAGAAACTCTTGTATGAATATCATTCATCTTTAGCAAAAGTTCCAACTGTATTGAAAGACTCAAATGGAGGACTAAACATGAACGATTTTTGGTTAGCAAATTTCCGAGACTTTCTTTTAGACTTACAGGAAGAATTTGACAACAACTTGGCTAAGAATTGTCTCAATAGTGAAAAGTGGTTTCCAAACGCTACCGAAAAAGCCGTTCTAGCGTTCAAACTCCTTTCACAAACTGGAGTAGTGGAATTTCCAGTGGATAAGACTGTAATATTGAAGAAGAGATTAGTAACTGATGGAATAATCGACTCAAACGCGTTTTATAATTATTTATCTGTGTGGAGCAGCAATGATCAACTATCGTATTCTAGTTCCAAATCTAATTTATCACCAAAGCCGTTCCAGTATTATAGTTCGAAAACTGAGGTTGATCTCAAGATACCAAAGTCTCAACCTCTAGTTTACACGCAGATGCCATTTTATTTGAAAAATCTCAAGACTACGTCAAAAATAGTGGATACTTTGAAGCAAATCCGTGCGATTTCTGATTCCTACAACAACAAGGGACTGAAAAACTATCCTCTAGGATTAATTTTCGCTTATTTTGATCAGTTTTTGAACCTTGATTTTTTGCTGATAGCGCAGCTAATTATAGTTTTTGTCGTTACTACTTTGGTTCTGAGTTGTTTGATGCTAAAATGGACTAAAGTGTGGAGTAACGTCTTCAGTATTGGAATCAGTATGCTGATGCTTTCGATTGTCAACATTAGTTCTTTGAGTGCTATTTTTATCGCTATCCATTGGGTACTTGTTGGAAGAAATGTTTCTCTGATTTTAACAGTAAGGTTTTTAAAATTTAAAGCAATTATTATTATTCATGAATATTTTTCTTTTAGGGCTACATAAGTGCAATCGGCAATAAAGAGCGCAGAGTTAAATTAAGTTTGGATTTATACTGCTGCGCGATTTTAAAAGGAGACATAGCTTTATGTCTGAGTGTTGGAGTCTGGTTCTTCTCCGAATTTGATTTTATAAAAATATATCTTTTGTACGTAACTGCAGCTTGTTTGCTTACCGGTTTGATCAACGGATTGATTTTCTTCCCTATATTATTGTCAGTATTTGGACCAAGTGCTGAGGTAAAATTATTTTTAATTTTTAAAAAGCCCAAGATTTACTTATAAATTTATTTTAGGTGGTTCCTCTTGTACACAACGACAGAATTGCAACTCCGCCTCCTATGTCGTCACCAGTTGCTAGTAATAAACATTTTAATAATAACACTAACAACTCCAGCATGAGTAAACCCCCACGGAGAAGTCAACCATCAAATAAAGCTACTCGCGAACCGAGTCTCACTACAATTACAGAAGAAAGCTGCAATCAGAGTATTGTAGTACAACCTGAAGTCGTTGTTGAATATAGCAATCCCGTAAGTACAATTTCAGACTCAAATACTAAGCAAAAAAAAAAAAATTGTGCGTGTCAACTTCGACGCGCGACTGGTGTTTACTCATTAAAAACGATTGTCTTGGAATATGTACAATAGGCAGAGGAGGGAAATTAACGTATCTCTTATAATTTTAACATGATAACATATACACACCTTATAAATTGATTGTGTACATATACAGTCAAGTAATTAAGCAGAATACACTTTAATACACAATTAATTTAACATACGTACACTACATAAAAGGCACAAATGTTCGTATGTACAATCTACCAATAAGGGATCAAGCTTCAGTATGGGTCACCCACTTGATAGTATGAAGAGCGCATGCGTTATTAACGTCAGTGATAGTCTCAGTAAATCTTAACTTATATGTAGGATTGATGTGTATTTATTTTGGTCCTTTTAAGGACTATCAAATATTAAATAGGAATGATGTAAGTATGTATGGTAGAGATTCTCTAGTCAAAGTAGGCGAAGCCTGTTCGATCGTTTTGGTGCGAAGCACCGTCGGTTGAAAACAAAAACCATTGTTTCAGTACCACTGACAATATTTCATCTCTCCTAGTACTGCCCTCTCTTCAAAAATTTTCCAAGCTCGTGGATGACATACTAAACTCTTATCATAAACATGAATTATATCACTTACCTAGTAACTTGCATTTATGTGTTCTCCGTATTTTTTTTTCATTATCACTTCCAAACTCTACAAATTCACGTTTGATTTCTGTTCCCATCTAATTTGCGTACAGCGGGCTACACAAGACAATCACTTTTTAAGGAGTAAACGAAACTAAACTAAAATTGTTTAAACAAGTGATTCTGATGACCCAGGCAGTGGTTCCCTCTTATCGGTATATGTGCAAATCAACCACGAGTGAATATTTTGCTTTTATATCAAGGTCAATTGATTGTAATTAACTTTTCCAGTAATAATTCAATTCTTCGGCGGCAAGATCATAATAGATCTTGATTCATTCTTAGGATGTAGATCATTCATCTTATTCTACATTTATTTATACGATATAATTTTGCCCAAAAATTATTCTAAATTAAACGCATGTTTTTAGGGAGAAACTTTCTTAACGTTTGTATTTTCAGAATGATTCCGGCAGCAGCTCCAGTGGTCAGTACACTACCAAAGTAACTGCGACTACAAACATAAAAGTCGAAGTAATGGCTCCCATGTACAGAGAGAGAAGTCGTCATCGAGAGCATCGTACTGAAAGCAGAGAAGACCGTCCCACTTGTCACAGGTAAAATTTACATCCCATTCTTTATTTGTTCCTAGATATGTAATAAAAATAATTATATCCCGTTTTCAACCGAAAAAAGCACCCCCGGTTGCACATTAGGGCCGAAGGTTTGGTAGAAGCTGAAGGTGGCACTCGTTAACGGAGCGAATAAAGTATCGTTGCACCTTTGCCTTTGGTCAAAGATGACAACGACAGCCGAACATTGATTCCGGCTGGCAAACTGATATTCGGTCACATATTGAAGAATATTTATCATAAACAGTATAATTGAGAAAATATTTTTCAAATGATGAATAGCTCGCTATCATGTTTTTCTCTCCGTGTATTTTAGTCATTACACGCATTTCGTAATGTTTTGTTCGTTTACGTGAATTTTCTGATTGAATGTGGCAGCTTCGGTCAAATCTTTGACCTTTTCTCGCCGAAACCGAATGGGTGACCGAAGCTGTATTTTTCGACGCAAAGTGGTCGAAACCGAATATCACTTTTAGAAATTATAATATTACCATTACAAAAATATTTTGAAAATATATAGGTAATAAAGTTCTTCCATTGAATTGACTACAATTATTTTGTTTCATTCCAGTCACAGGGTTGTATGCCAGGAAAAACGCAACAAAACTCCTTCTAAATGTAAAGATGACCTTGAGAGCCGAAACTCTCGACCTAATCGACGTTGCGACCGTCGAGATGAGTGTCAGCTCTATCGAGAACGAGAACGAGACCGGGAACGAGATCGAGATAAAGAGCGTGATCGAGAGCCTTGTCGTCACACTTGCTGGGCAGATGAAGATCGAGATTGGTCTCCACGACGTGTCTGTGATTCAGACAAAAAAAGTCGATCGGTCAGATCTAAAAAAGGCAGTGATAGCAGCGACAGCGACTCATTGTCAGATAAGGACAGAGACAGGTGTTGGGTCGAACAAGAAAGAATAACTGACGAAATATAACTAAATTCATGTTTTTTTTTTTCACTCAGCATTGTTCAGGATTCGGGAATACACTGAAGTTACTGTTCATTTTTTAAAATTATTGTCTTTTAGTGTATAAAAGTTGTGTGTGTGAAGCCACACATGGTTGGAGTGAAACTTCTAAACTGAATATTTGGGACGATTTTTTTTGTTCAAAACTCAAATCTAATATATCAAGGGGAATGTTGAATGCCTTCTGCGGGATAATAGAAAAAAAGATTACAAATGCTTGCATAATGCAACTATTAAGCATTTAGAAAAAAAAAAATTTGTTGGAAAAATTAGCATTCAGCTACATTCAACAATCGATGCTCGTATAAAACAGAATTATGTTATTATATTCTTTGCTCATACCATAAAAAATAAATAATACTTATAAAGTTAATTGCACAAATAAATAGGCGAATTCTGGCGATGGATGCAAATCCATGAATCCTTAATTTTTACTAATGACATCATGTTTCCATACATACGTCACAGCTACAACACCTCGTCAGAACGAAATATTCCATCATATTCCATGATATCAGAGTTGAAGTTTGAATTTTTAAGGTTATTTACTAGTCATTCAATGTTTGAACATTAGTAGCTTTGGCTACAAATTTTGAGTTTTTCTTTGATAACAATGAACTTTTTATGTTTGACAGTACAATACATAATATCAGTAATAATTAATTTCAAATTTTTTGACGCTTCCTTTGCCAATGACCAATGTTTGCAAAGAAAGACATAACCGAATAGGAAATATTACGAAAAAGTAATTAGTACTTATTCAGAAAAAGACTTTTATAGACACTTCAGAATGAGTCAGATCTCTTTCAATTAACTTTTTGAAATCATTGAAAATAAAAGCTTGACAGAAGAGTGAGAAAGAACAACATTTGGAAAAGGATAGGCTACATGGAAGCAGCTCGCTTGCAGTATCCATGAATCCGTGGGATTACTAACTCATACAGTACAATTTTTCACTTTACAATTTGTCGCACAATTACAAAATTGCTGACCGTTACTTTTATTAAATGTTTATTCTTCCTGGACATGGGCTTATGTATCACATTTCAACAATCACGAATATTCTAACCAATCAGAATGCCACCAATCAGCCAGCGGACCAATCGTAACAATGACATTTTGCAACAATGAGCTAGCATTCAAATGTCTGACAATTGAACATTCTGCTAACTTGGATCATAATTACAATAAATTATAGAATAAATAACGCATTCAAATAAACATTAGTGTGAACATACTCTTTCCTAAGTCAGCAACAGTGCCCTGGAAACGGATATCACAAGTATGTAACATCCCAACATTAATGGTCTGTAGCATACATACGTACTTCATACGTTGCGTAGTAAGATACCAAATATATACCATTTTTACGAAACTAGTACATACCCTGTAATGATCCATACATATAATTTGAAGGAAGAATAATGCAAAATAATTATGTGATGAAAAATAGTTATATTCTCTTTTTTTTTAAAAATTACATCAATTATTGAAAAGTAGTAGCTACATATAAATAAAGAAAAAGTAAAAATTGTGGAACAAAATAATATACTCTGAAAAAAAAATATCTTTATTCGTGTCTTTAATCCGTTTTAGTCTCTGCTGAGCATGACGGAACCATTCAGACGTTATTGTTTCGAATTGTTGGTGCTGACTATTCAAATCGTTAGCACTAAAATCGGAAGAAATAAATTATGAAGTTAAGACAGTTATTGTTGTTTTACTACTCACAATTAAATATTCAAAACTTTTCAGAGCTCATTTTTAAAAAATATGTTTTATTGGGAATAAGTTCTGCATAAAAATAATGAGAAACACAACGTTTCAACAGCAAAAGCTGCCTTTGCACTGAGCTGTTGGAACGTTGTGTTTCTCATCATTTTCATACAGAACTTTTTCCCAATAAAACATATTTATTAATAATATATAACCTTATATGTATATTTGAAGGTTGTGAAAATTTTACATTCATCAAACTGCAATTGCAATAATTATAAATCTCTAGCTAATAGACTTACCTCATCACGATGAATATCATACAAAGGGAATAAATAATAAACATAAGTAGTTTATTGAGTAAAGCACATTGATAGAGTACTTGTTTAATGCACAAACACTAAAACTGACTGAACCGGGGCATCACAGGTCTAACTACGGACCCTATGGACTAACACATCAATCACTGCGCAAACGCAAGACGAGTGACAACACAATCACGTGATAAATCTGAACATGAGAGATACATAAATGTTATATGCCATGTATGAGAAATCTAGAAAGGAAAAATAATGAGTAAACGAAGTAAAAAGTATGCTAGATTGACGTGTTAATTTGTCCTTATCATGAGATAGAATTATGAATTTTACATTTTTCACACTGTAATTTACTTCGAGAAACTTGATTATTACACTTATTTTATCCGTGTACAAACTGTTGTTCGGATTAAAAGGAATATAAATATGTGTAAGAAAATTCTTACAAAAATCAACTGATAATCTTGAATATAAGAATATAAGACATCGCATACCCACAAAGCTCATAATATACATATCAGTGACGGAACATGAATGGTATGTGAATATCAAAACCTAAAAATGTCCATAACTGAAGTATATACCCTACTTGTAACAAAGATATCAAGGCAGGCATGTATCATTCAGAATACAAAATTAGATAACATGGATGAAACATGGGTATTTAAAATTTCGCGATATGTATGTGGCGTATATAGGATATACCATACATGTTCATAATTAATATAGCTGTTACTTGCACATTTTACGTTCATTGTACATGTATGTCAACACTGTGTTTGCTGGGTTGAGATATTTCATATTTTTGACAATACTTTAAATTAAATAAAAGAAATATAGTAGCGTCAATCGTAAGCAGTTAAGAAAACTGAGGAGTAGACAAACACAAGCCGCTGCTGCATTCTCGTCCACAGCGCTTCCTCCACCACGTATCTAACTATCTTTGAAATGTTCGAAAATTGTAGCCCACTCAGTAAAGAAGTTTCACTTGGAAAAATATTTTAATTGTGTGAAAGCTAACTTCATTTGTTGACTACATTTTATACACTGTTCAGAGGTGCTTACAATATGGGCTCTTCCACCAATATGAATAAATAACTATCAATACTATTATGATAAGAGAAAATAGTTGAAAAAATATTTCTGGTTGCCACATATTTAGAACTATAGGAATGATTAAGGTGCTTGCTTCAAAAAACGGTAATTGAGAGAGTTTTATAAAATTAAAATCTAATGAAGTTGAAGGGTTAATACACAACATATCAAAGATATGAATCTCCTCTGGATTAGCTTAGAAGATATTTGAATCCTAAATCGATACTTTTTTCTTCCTATTCGCGAGTAAAATTAGGCCGTAGCCATCTGCTGGCAGAACCAGGAATTACTCAATGACGTATTCCGCTTGAAACGCCATTTGAGCTAATGTTATTTGAATCGTTTGTTATTTGTAAACAGTGAGCTTAACCTCTTTCGCGCTTTCTTATTTACTACCTACCTATTAATCTTCTTACTCTTTCTCTATTTATTCATTTTTTTGAGTTTAACATGAGTTTTCCTTCGGCAAAAATGAATAATGTGAATTTAAATATTTAAAGACTATTTCCCAAGAACATGGTTATTTATCTGCAAATAAATACAATTTGAAATAATAGAAATGAAATTTAATCCTCAAATTTACAAGTTTCTCAAGAGAAGCCACCTTAAATATTATAATGACAAAATATGACTCTCTAGAAAACTGCGGTTTTAATATGTAAACAAGTATCAAGTATGTCTAAAAATGACAGTACGACTTACATCCGACATTTTGGTTGATAACAGCGCCGCCATCGGTAATTTTACTCGCGAATACTTACATGGGGTCTTATAGCAGTGATTTTTAACAGGAGGTTCGCGGCCCCCTTGGGGGCTGAGGATAGTATTTAGGGAGAGCGCGAAAATCTTTAAATTTTTACGTTTTTATATCTTTACAAATAATAAAAAAAAATCGATAGTTCTTGTAAGTGATACATATATAAGTAACAGATGAATTATTGGTATATTTGAGGGTTTTTTTTTGTACGAGTAATTACGAGTATGTTACCTAATAGTGAGGATGAGGGTACTGAACGCAAATATAATTTCGGATTTAAAGGGGGCCGCGATTAATAGAAGGTTAAGAGCCACTGTCTTATAGAACGACATAACACATGTGCCATGAAAACTGAAAGATATAAACAATCAGTCACTGATTACAATCTTTTGGTGAATGGCGTGAGATATTAACAGATGGATGAGTTTCTGTATCTGGTTAGTTGATATCGAATGATGGAAGAATTGATGGAGAGATTTAAGTTGTAAAATTTTGGGTGCTTTAGGAACGCTTGCACGGAATATGAATGTTTCAAGGGATTAGTGATGTGCCGGATATCCGTATCCGTATCCGCGGATATCCGAGCAGAAAAGAATATCTGTATCCGTATCCGTATCCGTGACTTTTTAGCGGATCCTCAACGGATCTTTTGCATTAATGAATTTAACTAAGTACATGAAATTTTAGCAAAGAAATACTATTAGCTTCAATTCAAATTACTTTTTATATTCTAATATTATATATATCTTTATGGTGAGATCAAACCAATCTTCTTGATATGCTAATAGAAATAATTATCAAATGAGCTTACAACGTGAAATAATTGCTTTTTCAGAAAATTTAAAAGCAATTCAATGTCATAATTGAAATAAAGTAACTGTAAATTGTACTTCAAGAAGAGTAAAGGCTCATTCACAGTCACGAAATCTTCGACTTGAAACAACAATTCCAATCTTGTGCAAGTGATTGACCAATAGAAACGCGCGTGCAACAAATTCGTGCAACGAATCTGTTTCAAACGAAAAGTATGCATACTCCAAACTTTTCAATCTTGTGCAGAGCGGCTGTCGCTGATTGCACCAATCAGAACGCAAAGAAATATAAATTGACAGATGGATAACCTATTTCTATAAATTTGCGAATATTTATAGTGAATATGAGAAATATAAAGTTTTTTGATAGTTACAAATTTCTATAATTACTTCCAGAATGGAGGAAAAATAAAATTTTTAAATATTTTTGGTTCACAGAAGACAAATATTAAACTCCAATATTCTCTGATTTGGATATAGATAAATAAAATTGTATTCCAAAGTCTATTACGATGTGAATAATAGATAATTTCCACTGTACTGAAAAACTGCTTGGTCCAAGGTCACACGCACAGGCGTTGACGGAGAACGGAAGTTGAGGTCCGAATCCGTATTCGCGGATCTAGACACTAATAATCCGTATCCGTATCCGTGGGTATACATTTTTAACGATCTCTTGTTACAACAAGCAAATATCAATATATCTTTTTTGGTATTGTTTCTACGCGACGAGTAACTTGATTTTTACACATACAATGTTGTAAAGTTTAGTTACAGTGCGTGAAAAATTCGGAAAACACTGGCCTTTTACAAACATCCGAATAATTAAATAAATAGAAAATGAAATATTTATTAATGAAGAAAAAAAAACTTTTCAGAACTCATTTTTAATAAATATGTTTTATTTGGAAAAGTTCTTTATATAAAAATGATTAGAAACACAACGTTTCGACAGCAAAGTGCTGCCTTAATCAAGTGTAAAGAAATATAAATATTTATTACTTTTGCTATAACTTTGACAGCTGTCACTGTAAATCTATTGCCAACGCAAGTGACTTCAACACAATTCCCCCGGATCTTAAACTTGAAATCAAGGAATGTTCTCCATTGAAATATACATATTGCCAACCAAAAAAATTAATACAAATTTCATGCGCTAAATATTTTACGTGTTTTAGTGATGGCGAACCTATGGCCCGCGGGTCAGACACTGATGCACGCAGGCTTTTTGAATGACCCACGAACTGATTCTCATAAACACATTTTCATATCATAAAAGAAAACAGACAATCAAAAATATTTAATAATCCATGGTATCCTCCACATATATAAATTACGTACATTTTTGGGAGGATTTTTAAAAGTGAGAACCAAAGAAAAAGTAGTTTTGAACCATCCTTTTCTCCCGTTTTCCAAGTGACGCCAGTGACTTAGTGACCCACAAACTATTACAAAAAAAAAAAAAATGATGAACAAAATTTGATCTGCTTCTCGAAAACTGTGTCTAGTCTGTAAGGAACTTCCGCTTCGCTGTCGTTGCTCAAACAAAGCTATCGCGCTGTAAATATTACTTTGACGCATTCGATTGTAAATAACTATTTTCGTCAAGTTATTGGCAAAAGCACTGTAAATAATTATTTTATATTCATAAAGAGATTTCCTAGCCAGTTTTTCGACGCACAAGATTTTTCAAATAACCTATGTGAGAAATCGTGAACACTAACCGCTAAGTGCGATGGAAAAAATGACGTCCGATTACTAATCGGTGAGTTCGCATCGAACTTTCCGAAGTGCATTCAGCAGACGATTAGCCATTGATTACTAATCATGAAATTAAAATTACTATTTTGAATTTAATTTTTGGAGAAAATAATAATGAAAAAATACAGATTTCTTTTAAATAGGATCTAGTTCGATAGGATAAAATAATGAAAAAGAGATGAAGAGCTCACTGGCCAGCGTAGCGAACTTTATTTGTTTCAAATTCACTGTAGTTAGACCTTATTATTATGTGAAATATTTTCTGTACGTTTACAAAAGCTAAATTAATGCATTCGTTGTTCTTGAATAAGTGAAGACTACTGTTATTACTTAACACTAAACAATATAATCAATAATTCGGTGGGTTTGTGCAATACTGGTTTTATCCGCTGGAGCGCGATTTCTTTTTTATTATTGTAAATTCCGGTTAACGCTGCAGACATTAACTGAACAGTGTATAGAACTATTTATCGAAATCAAGAAACATTTTTAAAAATGTACAACTAATGGATTTAATCAATGATCTGAACAGTGTTTGGTTTATGTCGGAAATGAGAAATTTTGGATTGTATAGTTATATTTTGTCTATGTAAAGACTGTAAAATTCAAATTTCCATGATTTGTCATTAATTCATTAAATTTCATCTTGTACAAAGATCCATGATCATGAGTAACATTTTTATCAAGACGGGTGTATGTATTTATATTAATCGTATTATAGAAATTTTATCCAGAGCTGATTTTGTCAGACTGATATCAAGTAGATGTACAAATTTTTGTATCATTTTCATCATCAGTTCATTTCATGTAAATAGAAAAGAAATTGATTATTTTAGATATTAAATAATATTTGTACAGATCTTGTTCCCAGTCAAGTGCTCATTAGATATAAAAGCACGTATTTTTCCACTTTTTTTAAATTTTCTCTTATTTTTCCGATATGCTATATATTTACTTGAAATATCTGTTCATGGAAACCCTTTGAATCTTTATTCTGATTTATTTATTTTTGCTTATTAGAATGTACAAGATCACAAAATAATCTGTTAAAAATCAATTATATTATTTAGAGATTTGTAATGGTGACTATGGCAGATTCATAAATTAGTACAAGTCTTATAAGTTTCGTGTAATGAAGACAGATTGTTACCATTTTCAGAATGTGTTCTTTACTGTCTTGCAATGTTGTCTCGGTAACATGCCCATGTTTTGCAGTTCTTTCAGTATTTAAGTGAATTAATTATTTCATTTTTTACAAATCAATAGTGTAAATATTGAAGAATTCCAAAAATTAGTTTTCTAAAAATAGTTTGCGAAACTGATAATCAGTACATGTTATCGATATACATTTTAATTTTTTACTTTGTTGACTATTTTGACTTGTATAATGTACCTACTTCATTTGTTGTATGTATATATGTATGTTATGTACCTAACTATTTATTCCACTGTGTAAGATAGCATTTCAAGACAGCGAAAATAGTATAGTGTTACTATATTATTTATATTATTTTTTAAGTAAATCAATTACAAGCTAAACCAATTTGTTTTTATTTTTTCCTGAATTCACTGTACTGTAATAACTAATATTTGAAAAGGTACGAAATATTTTTTATTCTTCACTTAGTGTGCTTCAAAACTAAATTCAAAATGACGGGTAGCTGTACAAAACGCTGAACTACCGTTTCATACATTGGTTGGAAGATGAAAAATATTGCGCCAGATTTTTGTTGCACCATTTGATCCCCTATAATCCTATACCGATAAGGCTGAAAGATCAAGAAAAAATATTCAATAAATCTTAAAAAAAGTAAATTCAAAGTGCATTTTACAATTTTGCGAATATATTATTAAATTTTATGTGATTATTTGTTGATATATTATTTTAATTTTTTTAACCGTCTAAATTGGATATATATATATATATATATATATATATATATATATATATATATATATATATATATATATATATATATATATATATATATATATATATAGTTTAAGGTAAAAAAAAATATATATATATATATATAATACGATGTGATTTTGTGTTTGATCATATATATCATTGGATATATATAATCAAACACAAAATCTCATCGTTCCACAGTTAATCGTTTTGGATTTACCCAAGAGATTCTAAAAATCTGTCAATTAAAATGCGCTTTCAGCCAAGTCGATTGCTATGGAAACAGTAGGCCATTATTCTTATACTACAACATTCCTAAATATTGATTTCCAAAATTTTATGACTGCCAACAGATCTGAATTTAGGCACAAAATTAAAAAATAAATTCCTACTGATGTGCACTTCCGCTTCCGGTTCAGTCTATTGTTTTGAAATAGTAGGCAATCATTCAGATGCAACAGCAGACTGAAATACCAAATTCCAATATTCTACACCTGATCGTTTCGAATTTATGCGAAAAATTCCAAAAGACTGTCAAGTAAAGTACACTTCCGGCTTGGTGGATCTCAATAAAAATAGGATATGAGCATCTAGACGGTATAATCGTCCTAAATACTGAATTCCAACAATCCATGTTCAATCGTTTTGGATTTATGCGGAAAATTCAAAAAATGTTTCGAATAAAGTGCTCTTCCGGCTAAGTCGATAGCAATCATAATGCAAGGTATACAACTAGATATTATAAAAGTGCCTAATACAAAATTTAAATATTCTACGACTGATTGTTTAGAATTTATGCGGAAAATTCAAAAAGTCTGTCATATAAAGTGCACTTCCGGCTCAGCCGATTGTTACAAAAATAGAAGATGACCATTTAGATGCTACAGCAATTCCAAATGCTAAATTCCAGTATCCTATGGCTGATCATTCTAAAGTTATGCGGAAAATAAAAAAAAAAGTTTTAAGTAAAGTGCACTTGCGGTTCAGCCGATCGCAATCATAATGCAAGATGTTATAAAAGTTCTTTATACGAAATTTCAATATGCTATGGCGGATCATTCTATATTTTTGCAAAAAATTCAAAAAAAGTTTTAAGTAAAGTTCACTTCCGGCTGGACCGATTCATACAAAAATAGCAAGTAACTATTCTGATATCAGTTCAAGTTCAAATACTGAATTTCAGTATCTTACGGCTGATCATTCTGGATTTATGCGAAAAATTCGAAAAAAGTTTCATGTAAAGTGCACTTCCGGTACAGGCGATTGCAACCATACTGCGAGGTGCAAATCAACACCCTATACCAGTCTTAAATATGAAATTTCAACATTATACGTTGAACCAGTTTTGAGATTTGCTAGTTGCGCACGCACGTACGAACATACGTACCGACATCAAGCCAAAAATAGTCAAAATGGATTCAGGGATACTCAAAACGGATATATCCGTCAAAATCTCGATAGGTGAATTTTGTCGGTTTCACAATACTTACTTGTTACTTTATACAAGTAAGTAAAAAGACTGCTCAAGGAGTGTAGATTTATGCAGCCCCTAATCATAATTGGTACACAAGCCATAAATTTAAGAATTAAATCAAAGACAGTTGATAATTTATTATATTGCATCGCTTAAAATAGATAATTTTTTTTTGTATATACTAGGGGTTGTAGAAAACTCAAATTGTAGGTAAATACTGAGGATGGATGTACCTATACACAGAATAATTGGCAGTCATTAATCTTGATTGGTGCACGAGCTATAAATTTAAGAATAAAATATTCTAAAATACAATAATTTATTTCATCTAACCGCTCGAAACAAATATTTTTTTTTGCGTATACTGGGAGTTGTAGAAAACTCAAATTAATAGTACGAACTCAGGATAGATGTACGTATATGCAAAATTATTTGCAGTTATTAATCGTAATTAGTGCACGAGCTATAAATTTTCAAATTAAATATTTTCAAAAACCGTTATTGATTTATTAAATTTAACATCTCGGAATTACTTCATGGTCAATAATTTATAAATGACTTAATGAATAATAACAAACTATTTACACATTATACTTGTATCCATCTACTAGATGGTATAATGTGAAACTTTTTAAATCGCTTGTTAGGGCAGAAAACTGCATTTTGTTTTCATTGACAAAATACAAAAAAAAAATATTTATTAAACAATTCAAAGTTCCATGGCTAAAAATTTTGAACGGCTTAACAAATCATAAGAAATTATTTACACATTATTCTTGTATCCATCTACAATTAGTAGGTATAGTTTAAAAGTATTTGAATCGCTAGTTTAGTTAAAAGACTGTATTTTCTTTTCATTGAAAGAACAGAAACAATTTTAAGTGTGTATTGAACAATTCAAATTTCAATGGCTAATAATTTTTGAATGGCTCAACAAATCATAACAAATTATTTACATATTATACTTGTATCCATCTACTATTAGTTGTTATAGTTTAAAAGTATTTAAATCGCCAGTCAAGTTAACGGACTGTATTTTATTTTCATTGAAAAAATAGAAACAATTTTAATTGTGTATCGAACAATTGAAAGTTCAATGGCTAATAATTTTTGAACGGCTCAACAAAACATAACAAATTATTCACACATTATACATGTATGCATCTACTATTAGTTGGTATAGTTTGAAAGTATTTGAATCGCTAGTCAAGTTAACAGACTGTATTTTCTTTTCATTGAAATAATAGAAACAATTTTATTTGTATATTGAACAATTCAAAGTTCAATGGCTAATAATTTTTGAACTGCTCAACAAACCATAACAAATTATTTACACATTATACTTGTATCCATCTACTATTAGTTGGTATAGTTTAAAAATATTTGAATTGCTAGTTTAGTTAACAGACTGTATTTTCCTTCCATTGAAAGAACAGAAACAATTTTAAGTATGTATTGAACAATTCAAAGTTCAATGGCTAATAATTTTTGAACGGCTGAAAAAATCATAACAAATTATTTACACATTATACTTGTATCTATCTACTATAAGTTGGTATAGTTTGAAAGTATTTGAATCGCTAGTTAAGTTAGGAGACTTAACTTTTTTTAATGAAATAATAAAGACAATTTTAATTGTGTATTAAACAATTCAAAGTTAATGTTGAATTGTTAATCCAACAATATCAAGCTCAATTGGGATTTTAGCATCCTGGCTAGTTTTTATTGGTGACAGATTATGTGAGTTATTAAATTTTATAATCCAACCCTTTTATTTGCTCAAAAAATCATCCATCAATCAATTATTTATTTTAAAATCAAGTTCTAACCTTCAACTAATTTATATTTTGAAAATAGTTGGCCAATTCGAATGAATCTCTTCTCATTCTAATTACGAATAAGAATCTATACAAAAATATAATAATAAGTCAACACCAGTTATTCTATTACGTACCTCTTCAGCGGGAACGTAGCAAGAGCTATCAGTCATAACCGGCGATCGACGCATCGCTCACCGGCATTGTATTTATCTGAATATTTCTTGAATCATTACATGAATAATTAATATATACTATAAATATTTTTTAGAATTTAATATAGAGTCTATCATTGATTAAAAATGATTTATAAAACATTAAACAAGCTCGTAATATTCGGTATTATTTATGTCAACACCAATATTCTTTGCGATACAACTAGTTCAGTCATTTTGTCAGAGATGGCAGCATCTAGCACGTTCTGGAACTAAATTTTATTGTTAATAAAAAATAGCGACTATTTGGCATATTTATTCACCCCGAAGTTTCTTAAATATTTTATTTTGATTGAATTCAATATTTTTGAACGACTAAATAGACAAATAATCTTTTATTCAATAAATATTTTTTTGTTGCCACTTGCGGAGAAATTTTGAACTTTACTATTGATTTTTAAAATTAAACAAGAATAAAATACAAACATGAAATTTATTGTAATAATATATTTAAATTTCAACAATACAGTTCAATAAATGAAAAGTAAATATTTTTTTTTGGCCAAACGGTTCATTTTATCAAAAAAAATGTAGGGCACTTTTAATTTTATTTTTTAATGTCTACCAGATTAGCATATTATTTTCTGCTGTATTATTTTAAAAATAAATAAAACAAAATTAATGTTTTATTGAAGGATTTATTTTATTATTCATACAAAACAGGGTTTTCAATTTTTTTAAAACTTGCATTGCGGGTTGCCGCCTATTCACTTATATTTAAATTTAAATTTACAAATATAATAATTAAATATTATTTATTTTTGACTCAAAAAAAAAAAAGGTTTTTAAAATGAATAAAATACATTTAATTTTGTGGGAAAGGTTTTATTTGGTAATTTTAAAATAAGTTACAGAACAAGTACCATTTTATGCCCAACTACTTCTGAAAATAATTAAAATAGGTTTTAGAAATAAAACGACTGTAAATTTTGTGGAAATGACTTTATTTTGGGAACTAGGAAAGGGTACAAAGGTTCGAAGAAGATTAATTGTTGATTACACGATGCTGTTGTGATGTTGGAAGTCTTGTCCGCGATGCTGTTGCATTGTTGTAAGCCTTGTTCGTCCCCAGGCAATGACTAAGGGGAAAGAGACGAACTCTTCTCCGAGAATTCTCCCTTTGGGTCTAGGAAAACCCCAGCGAAACCTAGACCAGAGAAGTGGCTTCTTCGCTCGCTGCAGCTGAAACAACAAAATAATTATAACAAGTCGGAGAATTTAAAAAGAAATTGAAAATTGAACTCACTCTAACTTTGCAAGCGGCGGACAGAATTAATCAGTTGACTTCTTTAAAGTTGAGTTGAATTGGGACCTGGAGCAGTTACTACTGATGTGTTGATCTTCTGCAGTTACTGGAAGACTTCTTAGACGGCTGCTGGGCTCTGGTTCTGCTGCTGCAGGATTTCTTGGAAGATTATTGGGCTCTGGTTCTGCTGCTACTGGAGGATTTCTTGGACGGCTGCTGGGCTCTGATTCTGTTGCTGGGCTCTGATTTTGCTGCTGGGTTCTGATTCTGCTGTTGGGTTCTAACTCTGTTTTTGCGCTCTGATTTTGCTGCTGGGCTCTAGTTCTGCTGCTGGGTTGTGATCTTACTGCTGGGTTCTGGTTCTGCTACTGGGCTCTTATTCTGCTTCTGAGGTCTGATTCTGCTGCTGAGCTCTGGTTCCGCTACTGGATGGCCTAAAAACATTAAAAATACAAATAAATTATGAAATTGAAGATAAGTAATTTACGTGTTCAGCAGTTATCAAAAACAGTTATATAAATGCGCAATATTATATTACCTAGCTGATGATGCGATGATGTAATGAAGATCCACGGCCGGCGACCTGAAACAGAAACTTAAAACAAATTTTGGTGAATCACATTCAACAAAACAAATATTGAGAGTTGATTTTGGCTGCTGGGCTCATCCTCAGCTCCTCCCACGATGTCCATTCCCTCGATGTCCAATCCCTCGATGTCCACCTCATCAGCTGGGCTCATCCTCTGCAAATGATCTGAAAAAATACAAATTAATTAGAAATTTGCAAAAAAGCAATACAAAATAGCTGAAAAAAAATTGATTAGAACCTGAAAAGCAAAGTTTATTAGTCAACTTACGTCCTGTTGTTAATTTGTTGGAGGTGGTAATGATGAATTGAAGAAGCTGGAAGGGAATTTTTATTAGTCGCATTCATTCAACATTCAATCGTGTTGTATGTTTTGGTTAGTGTTCGAAGATTGTGATTGTTGCTTTATTATTTCCCGAAATTATTTTAAAAGTGCTCAATATATTATGCTACTGATATTGACTCTACTTTACTACCCCAATGAATGCCTGAGCGCTCAGACACCCAAGCACCGGTGTGCTCGTCGTTTGAAAAAAAAAAAAATACGTTGTTTGAATACGTGGCCAATGCATATGCCGAGGCCCGCGATACCGCCTAATTACGCGATATGGTAACCTTAAGTATCGGTCTCAGCTAATGTTGTTTCTTGAACTTAATCAAGGACCCCCGCCAATTACCATATTTTCCGACTTCCGATAGGTACATATCGAGAGTATGCCGTTACTCCCCAGTTAATTCGCTCGTTCGCCCTAGAACTCATTGCAAATCCACGCGGTGGTGTTCACCAGGGGGGGTGCCTCTCGTAGCGGTACCTACGTGTGCACCGATTCCCACGTTGGACCTTTCATTACAGGCCTTTGCAAAAAAACCAAGACATTTTATTTATTTATTACATAATAAAAGCAAAGACTAACATCGCAAATACGTGCCCCTAACGGACACGCAATGCGGAACAAATTCACCCCAATTTACATATTTAAATACACAAAATTTTGATCTCTACGTTAATAAGCAAAATTCACAACCCCAAATATAATGAAACACTTTTAAAATATATTTATTTTCAACTTATTTCGCGAAAACAGAGCGACGCACTTCTGTTCTATTCAATAGCGCAACAAAGAATGTGACAAAGAATAGCAGAACGCAACGATCTCCAACTCAATTTATTTTGAATCTCCGAACTACGTTCGCCTGTCCATAGCGCGCAATGTGTTAGAAAGAATACACAATATCAAAAGATACCTCGTAGCGCTTATACAGTTTACGGCCAAGCCCGTACAAAACCAAACCAAACAAGATTGTGCAATGTAAAACTTTAATTCAATTAGAAATTTATTTAAAATTGATGAATAAATTTGAATTTTGTATGTTTGAAGAATAAAAGTATTCAATAAATATAAAAAAAAAAAATTCTAATTGCATTTTGAATGCAAATTGCAATTTTGCAAAAATATTGTTTAATTTCATGTGATTATTTGTTGATATATTATTTTAATTTTTTTAACCGTCTATTTTTTTGAATAAAAAAGGCAGTTAAACCCCAAAGTATCTGATAATATTTTTTTTAAAACTGCTCAAGGGGTGTAGATTTATGCAGCCCCTAATCATAATTGGTACACGAGCCATAAATTGAAGAATTAAATATCTCAAAGACAGTTAGTAAGTTAATACATTTCACCGCCCGGAACAAACTATTTTTTTTTTCATATACCAGGAATTGTAGAAAACTCAAATTCTGGGTATGCATTCAGAATGGATATAGGTATATGCAGAATTATTTGCAGTCATCAATCGTAACTGGTGCACGAGCTATAAATTTAAGAATTAAATATTTTAAATCAGTTGATAATTTATTACATTTCACCGCTCGGAACAAACTAATTTTTTCTTCGTATACCAGGTGTTGTAGAGAACCCAAATTGTGTGTACGTACTCAAAATAGATGTATGTATATGCAGAATTATTTGCAGTCATTAATCGTAATTGGTGCACGAGCTATAAATTTAAGAATTAAATATTTTAAATCAGTTGATAATTTATTACATTTCACCGCTCGGAACAAACTCATCTTTTCTTCGTATACCAAGTGTTGTAGAGAACCCAAATTGTGGGGTCGTACTCAAGATAGATGTATATATATGCAGAATTATTTGCAGTCATAAATCGTAATTGGTGCACGAGCTATAAATTAAAGAATTGAATATTTTAAATCAGTTAATAATTTATTACATTTCACTGTTCGGAACAAACTATTTTTTTTTGCAGATATCAGCAGTTGTAGAAAACTTAAATTGTGGGTACGCATTGAGGATGGATGTGGGTATATGTAAAATTATGGGCAGTCATTAATTGTAATTGGTACACGAGCTATGAATTTAAGAAAGAATATCTGAAAAACAGTTAATAATCTAATACATTTCACTGCTCGGAACAAACTAATTTTTTCTCCGTATACCAGGTGTTGTAGAGAGCCCAAATTGTAGGTACGTACTCAGGATAGATGTATATATATGCAGAATGATTTGCAGTCATTAATCGTAATTGGTGCACGAGCTATAAATTTAAGAACTAAATATTTTAAATCCGTTCATAATTTATTACATTTCACCGTTCGGAACAAACTATTTTTTTTTGCATATATCAGGAGTTGTAGAACACTCAAATTGTGAGTGTGCATTCAAGATGGATGTAGGTATATGCAAAATTATGGGCAGTCATTAATCTTAATTGGTGCACGAGCTATAAGTTTAAGAATTGGATATCTAAAAAATAGTTAATAATTCAATACATTTCACTGCTCGGAACAAACTATTTTTTTCTTCGTATACCAGGTCTTTTAGAGAACCTAAATTGTGGGTATGTACTCAAGATAGATGTATGTATATGCAGAATGATTTGCAGTCATTATTCGTAATTGGTGCACGAGCTATAAATTTAAGAACTAAATATTTTAAATCTGTTCATAATTTATTACATTTCACCGTTCGGAACAAGCAATCTTTTTTTGCATATACCAAGAGTTGTGGTAGACTCAAATTGTCTATTGGACATTTCAAGCGAAGCTATCAACGGTAGCTAAATTTAGGGAAATGTGGTCAGTGAGCCCTTCCCAATGACCCTAGTGCCTAGGCCCTACGATCCTACGGAATCAATAGTTCGTATATCTAGTAGAAACTTTCCCCAAAATTTCATCCATTTTGGAGCTAGCACCCCTGATCGACAACATTACCCAATAAAATTCCCATTGTATTATTTTCAGTGGAAGTTGTTCGAAAAAAATACTATAATATCAATTTGCTCAATTCAGGCCTTTCCATCTAAGCATTGTGCTCTCAGTTCACTGAAAAATAATTTAAATCACGTGTTGATCACGTGGTTATTCTTATACGTTCCCAATATAATATCTGTTGGATTTTACAGTTTTCAGGAGCTGTCGTTAACATTCAGAGTGCTAAAGACAGACTCTGTTCAGTTACACAAAAGGTTGATTATTAAAATCCTATTTTGAAAAAAAGCTTTTGTTCTATGTACTGAAGCGTAAATCTTTTGTAAACAAATTTTGAGGAAAATAATTAAAGGAGTGACAGTTACATTCTTATATTCATGGAGTTTTTGAAAATTTATTATCTAATCGGAAGAATGTGAAAGAGTTATATTTTCCTCAGAGTTTCATGAAAAAAAGCTCCAGATTTCCCTTAATATAATTTACGTTTTAAAATTTGAATTGCACACTCGATGTAGAAAAGTAAAGTATCCGGATTCTGCATTATGCAAAAATCAAGTTCTTGCGGAATCTCTTTTCTGTAATGTATTTTGAATTAACATATATTTATTCAAAATTTTAAATCAATATCTAGCTAGTGGTTTGTTGATACAGTGACATCCACATCCGCTGATGCCGGAAAAAATGAATTTATACAACCCTTGGGATGAGGGAAATCTTCGATCTTGGTATCTGTTTATGCATGTGATGTATCTAAAAGTTTGCGAAATAATTATTCGATTTTGGTGGAACATTGATTTTAAATTATATCGTGTTGAGAATCTTGAGGGTTTGAATTTGAATTTTGCTCGTGGCATGAATGTATATACATATTTTTCCTCATTATTTTTTAATAAGGAGGAATAGAATAGTAATCAATGCAACAAGTATGTGATCTTAAGCTTCATGACATGAACCACAAAATTATCATAACAGTTGCTTAAAAAACTTTTTTCTACGGCCTTGAGTAGTGACACATTGAAATAAATCGAAATCACAGCAAGGAGCACAGAGCACAAGTTGACACTTTACAAAAAATACCCCAACATACTTTTTGACACAGTCGTTAACATTGAAAAGTAAGTAACATTTTTTTGTTCTAATTAGTGCGCTATTGAGGAAAGCGTGATTTTAGTTATGTTTTTCAACTATTCAGATATTTTCCTTTTTACTTTTTAGTATTAATTGATTTTGAAGAAGGAAATGACCGCTTCATAAACTACGTAAATAATTTTTTTTCTTTTCAGTTAGTTCATAAGTATGTCCTTTCCTTTATTTTGCTGAACAAGCATTTTTTAGAAACACAATTTTCAAGATTAACCGCAATGAACGACTTTTATGACAGATATCTTCCCTTGAACAACTAAAATCTTCTAGCAGTATTGTCAGTGTTCTATGGGCTGAAAAAAATTGGAAACACTTTTGTGGACAGGTCCAGTTTAAGTATAAGAGAAATCAAGAAAATCATCCTATGAGGCATAAAAAAAAATCTTGCATGAATATTAATCTTATTAATGGATAGAGAATATTACAGAAGCAACTTATTGATTCGCATCCCTTGGGAGTATTGAATGTGCGTTGGATTAATTGAGAAATAAACAGGATTACACAGCCTTATATATTTCAAATCACGTAATTTTTTTTTTTTATTTAGCGAATACTATATTTACAACTGGCCTATCAAGGCCAACAATCAAATTGGATATATTTATTACTTATTACATGACATGCGTGAGGATCACTCCCACTGAAGCTTCCTCTTTTAATTTAAATAAATCTGATGTCTAAAGGTTTGTTTCTTTTTAGTCTTCTGATATCATTTTCGTTGTTCAGCAGGTTGATTGCCAGCTCATTTGGATGGTAGTTAAGCTTGTTTTCGTAGGAGGTGGCGAGTTTTCGAATTTTTTTATTGACATATTCCATCTTGAAGTCTTTGTGGATTGTGTGATTATTCACGTACCATGGGACATCGGTGATCATTCTTAGAGTTTTGTTTTGGAATCTTTGTATTACGTTAATGTTTGATTTTTTCGCACATCCCCATAATTGTATTCCGTAGGTCCAGATTGGGATAAGTGTAACTTTGTAAAGAAGTAATTTATTTTCTAGTGTTAATTGTGACTTGCGACCGAGTAACCAGTACATTTTTTTTACTTTGATGTCCAGTTGTTTTCTTTTTGCTTTTATATGATTTTTCCAAGTAAGTCGTTTGTCTAGGTGCATTCCTAAGTATTTCACATCTTCTTTTGTCTCTAGGATTTTGTCATTTATTTTAACTGGCGGACTTGTTACTGTTCTGTTAGTGAATATTATGTGTGTAGACTTCTCCTCGTTTATTTTTACTCTCCATCTTATTGCCCATTCTTGGATATTGTCTAGGGCTATTTGCAAAAATCTATATGCTTCGTTTGGATCTTCGTGCGTCGCGAGAATAACAGTGTCGTCTGCGTATGTGGCTGTTATGACTTCTTCTGAGCATGGTAGGTCTGCTGTATACAGCTGATAGAGGACAGGCCCTAGAACACTCCCTTGTGGTACTCCGGCTTTGATTTGGTAAAGACGGAATGCGTCGTCATCATAGCGTACTTGATAATATCTTTCGCTTAGATATGATTTTAATATGAGGAAATATTCATGTGGTAGCTGAGATTTTATTTTATAGAGTAATCCAGTATGCCATACACGATCGAATGCTTGGCTAATATCGATAAAAGCACCAGAACAAATTTGTTTATTTTGCAAACTTTCTTCTATCGTGTTTACTACCCTATGTATCTGTTGAATCGTTGAGTGTCGCTCCCTAAATCCGAATTGGTGTGATGGTATAATATTATTGTCTTCTATGTATATTTTCAGCCTTTTAAGTAGTAATTTCTCGAATAATTTGGATAGCAGTGGGAGTAAGGATATGGGTCTGTATGATGATGTTTGATGGGTAGGTTTACCTGTTTTATGGATTAGGATAATTTGAGCAAATTTCCATTGTGCAGGGAAGTACGTTAATCTTATCATTGCGTTGAAAATTTGTGTGATAAGTACAGCTGTTTTTTTCGGTATTTCTTTTAGTACTACTGCGTTAATTAAATCATAGCCTGGTGATTATTTTGTATTGAGTTATTTTATTTCTGTTCTTACTTCAATAGAAGTTATGTGTCTGATGAGAAATGATAGTTGTAATGGTGATGTGATATAGTCTTCAATTGATTTTTCTTCATCGGGTGTTAATGATGATGGATTCGGTTGAAATGTTCTTGAGAGGTGTTCAGCGAATGCTTCCATTTTTTCCGAACCTTCTCTAGCCCATGTCCCGTCTTTCTTCTTTACGGGAGGGATGCACGTTGTTGGTCTCTTTAATTTTTTTGTTGTCTTCCAGAGGGAGTAATCATCTTCTGGATGTGCTGTTAGGTTACTTAGGTAATCTTGAAAAGTTTCATTTTTGAATTCTCTTATCAGTTTCTTTATTTCTTTAGAGAGATGATTCAATCTAAAAGGTGTTAGAATCGATTTTGAAGGTACTCAGTAAGCTGCTCAACAGGCTCAACAATCTGCACTGCTGCTGCTCCAAATCCTCCACCGCCTATTCCTGCCACGACAGCGCCAACCACTAAGCCCTCAGGGAGCAAAGCTGAATACGCCAGTGAAAATTTGAATAATGATTACTATTATTATTAAAGATTTATTGCGAATTTTTATATTTTCAATAACGCTCTATTAATTATATTATGCGACTGTATTTTATTCAGCCAGAATAAAATTCAGGGTACCTAACACAAAATTTTTGAAGATATTACTTCAAAAAATTATATTTTACTTAAAATTAATTGTTTCATCAAATTATTTTGCATTTTTAAATGACACATACAACACTTTACTATCTATGAAATAGGGATTTATCGAAATCAAATTTACTGTTATTAAAGGCAATCTTGAACTTTTTTCAATCATTTATTTGATTTAATACTTAATAAAAATAGTGTGAAGGATCCAATAATGATTAGAGCAGTTAGGATAAGGCCCTCAGGAATCCAATAAATGTTATTCATATTATATTTTTATATTTCTAAACGTTCGAAATATAATATGAACAAAATTTATTGGATTCCTGAGGGCCTTACCCTATAACTACTCTGATTTAATACTTTTGCATCGGTTCAAGCTTTTGCGCCATTTCTAAGATTAATAACAAAAATAAAACAATATAACATTTAGGAGAAGTTTATTTGATAATTAGAAAAAAGTACAACAGGTAGAGAAGGGAATTTGAGAATATTTTTGAGTCGCGCTTCGCCTCCAGGCAATTGCTGGCTTGGAGAAAAGAGAAGAATTCTGCGGAAAGGGGCCATTCATAAATTACGTCACATGTTAGGGAGGAGAGACGGGGTCGACGAAATTTCACATTGTGTGACAAGGGGTGGAAGGAATCCTGAATTTCGTGATGTCACATTTCAAAATCTGCAACAACTGTAACAAAAAGAAGCAATACATTAGAATCAACAATAAATATTAATTTGAATTATTAAGCATAATAAATTATTCTTACTTAAACTCTGCAAGCTGAAGGCTGATCCAATCAAATTTTTTGGATCATCTTGAGCTCCTCTTACCATGGCTGCCTCTGAAGTTGCAGGTATCACGCTGTAGGAGCTCTTCTACTGCTGTATTGATCATGATCCTCTGCAGCTGCAAATGTGTTCTTCAGCTGCTGGGCGAACTGTAATACATTCAGAAAAGATTAGAAATTTGTAATATTGCAATTTTTTTAGTTATTATTACGTCCTATACTGCTGTGGTCATGGCAATGACCTGAAAAAGAAACCTGAAAGGAAAGTTTTTTCAGTTCCAGCGGAGGCTGCTTCCACGGTGGTTGCTCCAACGATGTTAGCTCAGCTGATGCTTGATGATTTTTGGACTGCTGCTCATCGTTCTTTGCGACTGGTGCGATCCTCCAACTGCTGCTCCAGGTCCTGAGATTAATAAAAACACACAAATATTAGTACAATTATAATTTAAATATCATTAAATAATTTAATACTAATTAAAAAAAATAAAACAAAGTTTTTACCTCAGCTACGACCTGTGAAACAGACAAAAAAAAACAAATAGATTAGAAACCTGAAAAAGAAGAAGTTTTAAGTTAACTTACGTCCTGAAGATGATGTTGATGAGCTGAAAAAAAGGGCTGAAAGGGAATTTTTTGATTAGTCACAATCACTCAACATACATTCATCATTCAAACGCTTCTTTTTTCTTTCTTCGCTTCTTTCTTGAGTTCTTTCTTCTTGTTGGCTTCTTTCTAACCCCGTTGCCCCTAACCCTATAAGCCTACCCGATATTGCCGAGTTAGTTACGCGAATTTGGTTGCTTTTTGTCTAAATAACGAACGTTACTTTAAAGATTGAGAGGCATATTGTATCGCCGACCTATTGATTCTAACCCCAGGAGTATTTCTGCATATCCCCCTCTTAGCAAATAACGAGCTGTGTCTAGCCGGACAGCCGAATGGTCGCTTACATAACGCGGGCATAATCGTTCCCGCCGCAACGTCTCGTGATGATGAGCCACTGGCTCGTTCTTTGGAAACGAGTTATGCACTCCCGACAAGACCGTCCAGGCACTTAAAAGACCTAGCTTGTGCACCGTTCCCTCGATGAACCCTCACGGAAGGGCTTTGCCTCGCCTAAGCGGGAGGACTTTGCAAACAAACATATGAAATTGAAATTATCAAAACGAACAACTGTACCGGAGGGTACAGATAAATTTACTACTCGCGACTCCAAAATTAAATCAAGCTACGTTAACCACGAGCTATTTACCCCTAATGCACCCCAATCAACCCCGTAGTAACGAAAAAAATACAAGAAACGACGCTAAAATTGTTGACAAAACAAAAACAAGATCAAATTAAATCGTATGAAGTAGGCATACAACGTACGTCCAGTAATGTATTAAAAATTAAATTGAATTGTTATAAATTAATGTAAGAGATATTTAAGCAAAATTTCAATATAACTGATATTTACAAAAATAAATTGATTTATTTAAATTGATTTTTTATATTTCATATTTCTATGTCGGTAATATAGAACAACCAAAGTATGGTAAAGTTTTGACGTTCAAATAACAATACTTATATTTTCGCATTTTCTTTTTTTGCCAGGAATCTGTACCCAAAAATCCATGAAAAATTATTCAGGAGGTAAAGTATTTATTTCTGTTTCTCTAGAGTTAAAAATTGAAACAACTGGCTTCCAGATTTAACCTATAACATAGTTTTATATTTGACAGTCCTATTGGATATAAAAGCGGTATGGAGTCCCAATTCTTTGTAGAGGGTAACATAGAAAATAAATCCAAATCTCATTGTCACTGTGCTGTACCTGGCTGCTACGAGAGATATGGAAAAAATAACATTTCCATGCATAAATTTGAAAAAAAAAGGATAGATTAGAAGTGTGGATAGAATTATGTAAAATACAAAAAACTGTAACTAAAAATAGTCGTATTTGTAGTGCACATTTCAATGAAAGTGATTTTTATAATTATCGTAAGTAGTAATCTTATAATTTATTTTATAAGCATTTCATAGTTTTCGCTTTATTTTAGACGAAGAATCACGTCGTAAGATACGTTCCCAAGCAGTTCCGTCTAGAAGATTGCCTGAAAATGATGAAATAGCTTCAAAACAGCAATATAAGGCGGAACATGGATTAGACAAGCGAGATGATGAACTTCGAAGTTCTTTTATATCTGGAGCAGATAATATGAAGGGAACACAGCTATTTTACTTTCTGTATTCTTTGTCTATCTCGCATAGTTAGGCAGGGCCCGTAGATCACATCACAATAATTGAATACAGAAAGTACATACGAATCTGCAAGTATTTTACGGTATTTCTTAGATTAGATAGTACAAAACGATTTATATTCAGATTTTTTAGTGCAAGGTGCGCTTTTTCAATCAACAAAGTATTATATTCTCTGAAACGCAATTCTGCATCAATTAACAACCCCAAATTTTTCACATTAGATACTATATTTATTGTAGTATTATTTATTTTGACATGAAGCAAGTCATTTCCAAGCAAATATGACCTGTTGTGTGCCTCGCCCAAGAGAAGGGCAGCTGATTTTTCTTCATTGATAATAAGGCAAAAGGCAGTGAGTATGTAAGTATACAAATAGATTAATTACAACATTTACTGAATTCATCCAGCCCTATTTTGAGCGTAGGCCTCCCCCAATTGTTGCCATTCTTTCCGGTTTTCTGTGAGTCTCATCCATGTAACTCCCGCTTGTTTCTTTATGTCATCCTGCCAGCGTTTAGTTGGTCTACCTCTTCTTCTGTTTCTATCCAATGGTATCCATACTGTAGTGTTTTTTGTCCACCTGTCATCTTTGGTTCTCATAACGTGTCCTGCCCAGTTCCATTTTGATTGTTTCATTCTTTGTGATACGTCGGCTATATTTGATCTTCTTATTTCTGTGTTTCTTACTCTGTCTTTTAAGCTAATTCCTAAAAGACTTCTTTCCATTCTTCGTACAGTTAAATTTAATTTGTTCCAATGATTCTGGCTTAGGCTCCAGGTTTGGCATCCGTAAATTAACGTCGGTATCACACATGAATCAAATATTTTCTTTTTTAAATATGTTGGAAATTGTCCCTTGAAAATTTCTTTTAGAGACCAATATTTTTTCCATGCTAATACTATTCTTCTGTCTACCTCTTCTGTTACTCTATTATCAAAAAATATTGTTTGTCCAAGGTATATGTACTTTCCAACGTATTCTAAGTATGATCCCATCAGTTTGATGTCTTTTTTTGGTCCATTTGTCATAATTTTGGTTTTATTTAAATTCATTTGCAATCCCGCCTCTTTGCTTTCGCGTTGTATATCTTCAAGCATGGATTCGAGAGCTTCCGGAGTTTCAGAAATGAGAACTATATCGTCTGCAAATTGAGGTTTAATAAGTACTTTCCATCTATCTTTAGACCCTTTTCTTCCCAGTTCAGTTCTTTAAAAATGGATTCGAGTACGCACGAAGACAGTGTCGGTGATAGAGGATCCCCTTGTCTTACTCCTCTTGCAATGTTGAATGTTTTTCCCGGCCTCTCTAAAACTATTTTTGCTGTACTTTTATCATAGATATTTTTAATTATTCTTATGTATTTATGTTCGATCCCTGCTTGATTTAACGATTTAATAATGTAGTGGTGTTCAATACTATCAAAAGCTTTCTGAAAGTCTATGAATGCAAGGTATAGTGTCATCTTATATTCTTTTGCTTTCTCGATAATTTGATTGACCGTTTGGAGATGGTCTGATGTGGAGAATCCTTTTCTAAATCCAGCTTGTTCCACTGTTATGAAACTTTCGATTTTCTTATAAATTCTGGAGTGTAATATATTTGTAAATACTTTATTTAGACATGAAGATAGACTGATGGGTCTATAATTGTCCAAAATTTCTCTATCTCCCTTCTTATGAATTAATATTATGTTGGAATGCGACCATTGTGTTGGCATATGTTCTATTTTGAGGATTTGATTAAAAACATAATATAGAGGTTCAATAAGTATTTCTACTCCATTTTTAACCATTTCATTGTTAATTTCATCGTCACCAGGTGCCTTGTTGTCTTTGAGATTCTTAATTGCATGTACTATTTCATCTTTCATGATACAAGGAACTTCCGACTCCTCCTCTAATTTTATAGTTCCTTTTTTTTCATCACCGGTATTGCTTGTATATATTTGAGAGTAGAATTCTGTCGCTGTGGAGAGTATGTCGACTCTATTTGTTTTCACTACCGCATTTTCTTTTATCTTGGTTATCAAGTTCTTCCCAATACTTAATTCTTGCCTCATTCTTTTTACTGCTCCTGTAGACCCCACAATCTCGTCAATTTTCTTATCGTTGTATTTTCTTAAGTCTTCTTTAATTTTCCTCTTTGTTAATTTTCGTACTTCGCAAAATTCTATTCTTTGTTGTGCTGTTTTGTTTTTCATATTTTTCAGAGCCTCTCTTTTTTCTATTAGATCTAATGTTTCTCCAGATATTTTCTTATGTTGTTTCTCACTTATTTCATTTGGTACTGCATTTAATATGATATTTTCTAGTAGGTCATAGTATTTTTGGAGGCTATATATGTCTTTAATTTCATATTGTTTTATAGTGATAATTGATTTTGATAGGTTCTCCTGGAATATTGTTTCCACACCTAATTGTATTTTGCGGTTCTTTTTTCTGTTGAAGAGATCCTTTCTGCCATTTTTTCCTAGGATAATTGTTGCTCTTACGAGCCTATGGTCTGAGTTAAATTTCAAATTTTGAATTACTTCTATATTTAGTATATTGTTCTTATTTTTGAAAAGGATGTAATCCATTTCGAATCTATCCCCTTTCGGCGAGATCCAAGTCCATTTAGATTCTTTATTGTTACCTTTACTGAAAAATGTGTTCCCTATTTTCAGCTGCAAGCTTGTGGCAAAATCCACCAATAGTTGCCCTCGTTCATTTCTTGTGCCATAATGGAATTTACTCATAGTATTTTCATCTTCAGTTCTTCGGGCCCCTACACGGGCGTTGACATTTAGAAATAATTCATGGAAAACAAAAGTCATGGCTACTGCTATGATTCAATTTATATTTTGCAATTTCTTTTCAGAATTATGAAAAAACCACACACTCAACTAAAAATATGAAGACAGTTTTGGGTACACATTTTAATTCTTAACAACTTCGTACTCCATCATTTTTACCGTAGAATAGATAGGAGAGCAGGAAATTGCACAAAACAACTATCCTGGGTTAAATCCCTATGTACACCCTAACCGCGCACCACCCGGTAGACTGTTTTCAGCGAAACCTAAATGTTTTAACTTGGCAAGAAGAGATTATGGTTCAGAGAGTCAAATACTTTGCTAAAATCAAGAAGCACAGACAGAACCATTTTTTTGTCATATATATATATATAGACTTTTTCAACAGAGAAGCGGCACCTAGCTCTACATATGAGAAGTGTAACACCGCAGCTACTGGAGGAAATGATTCCTCTTCTAAAACACCCAAAAGTTCTCTAAATCTTGTTGGCGATGCTGGCAAACAAAGGAGCAGTTCTTCGACAAATTGCTCAAGGTTCCGCTGATCAAGCTAATACAGCTAACAATAACCAATATGCAGCTGCTAAACAAGCTGCTTTTGTAGCAAAAAATACTCTGGCTCAAGCTGCTGCACAAGCTTCTGCGACTGCACAGGCAGCCCTTGCAGGGAAACAAATCATTCTGCAAGGAATTGAATTACAATTTAGAGATGCTAAAGTTGCACTCGACGGAGGAAATCAGCAATTAATGCAAGGTCAAATAGTAGCTGATGCTACTTAATAAGCTTCTCAACAAGCCCAACATCAGGTATGTAAACTAGAATCCTTCAATAAAATAATAGTAATGATTCTCAACGTTCTCAGGTGAACGTTATCCAAGGAGCTTTAAACGCAGCGCAAGTAATAGCAGATCACACGAATTAAGCCGCTTCAGAAGCGGGAATGGTCGGTTCAGCTCAGCAAAGATTGAGCCAACTTGTTGAGACGCTAAAAGATATTAGAATCGATTTTGAAGCTACTCAGCAAGCTGCCTAACAAGTTCAAGGTTCAACAATCTGCACAGCAAGCGCAAAATGTCGCAGCAGCTGCAGCGGCTGCTACTGCTCCACCTCCTCCACCGCCTATCCCTGCCACGACAGCGCCAACTGCTAAACCATCAGGGAGCGAAGCTGGATACGCCAGTGAAAATTTAAATAATGATTACTATTATTATTAAAGATTTATTGCGAATTTTTATATTTTTAATAAAGCTCTTTTTAAAATTATATTATGCGACTGTATTTTATTGAGCCAGAATAAAATTCAAGGTACCTAATACAAAATTTTTCAAAATATTACTTTAAAAAATTATATTTTACTTAAAATCAATTGTTTCATTAAATTATTCTAGATTTTTAAATGAAACATACAACATTCTACTATCTTTGAAATAGGAATTTATCGAAATCAAATTTGCTGTTATTAAAGGCAATTTTGAACTTTTTTCAATCATTTATTTGATTTAATACTTCTGCATTAATTCAAGCTTTTGCGCCAATTCCAAGATTAATATAAAAAAATATAACAATATAACATTTAGGAGAAGTTTATTTGATAAATAGGAAAAAGTACAACGGGTAGAGAAGGGAATTGGAGAATATTTTTGAGTCGCGCTTCGCCTCAAGGCAATGGCTGGCTTGGGGGAAAGAGACGAATTCTTCGGAAAGGGGCCATTCATAAATAACGTCGACGAATTTTGACATTGTGTGACAAAATCTTTGAACTATCAACGAAAAACTTGGAAATATTTCCAACTCTATCTGTTTTTTAGGTGTAACATTGCAAAATATGTAACGTCACACTTGGGAGGGGGGAGTCTCACAAGTGTGACCAGCTCTGTCAAGTATTGAAATACGAAATTTGAACTATTAACGAAAAACTTGGAAATATTTTCAACTCTATCTGTTTTTTTAGATGTAACATTGGAAAATATGTAACATCACATTTGGGAGGGGGGAGTCTCACAAATGTGACCAACTCTGACAAGGAGGGGGATCAAAAAATCATAAAATATGTGTGATGTTATTTATGGAGCTCGGACTGATCCAATCGAAGTTTTTGGATCATCTTGACTGAGCTTCTTTCACCATAGCTGCCTCTGAATAAGTTGCAGGTATCACGCTAGATGAGCTCTGCTACTACTGCTTTGTTGATCCTCTGCAGCTGCTGATGTGTTCTTCAGCTGCTGGGCGAACTGTAAAACATTCAAAAAAGATTAGAAATTTGTAATATTGTAATTTTTTTAGTTATTATTACGTCCTGATGTTGTGGTGGTGGCAATGACCTGAAAAGGAAGTTTGATTGGTTCCAGCGGAGGCTGCTCCCACGGTGGTTGTTCCAACGATGGTAGCTCAGCTGATGCTTGATGTTTCGTGGACTGCTGCTCGTTCTCTGCAACTGGTGCAATCCTCCAACTGCTGCGTTCTTCAAACTGGATCATCTTGACTGAGCTTCTTTTACCATAGCTGCCTCTGAATAAGTTGCAGGTATCACGCTAGATGAGCTCTGCTACTGCTTTGTTGATCCTTTGCAACTGCTGATGTGTTCTTCAGCTGCTGGGCGAACTGTAATACATTCAGAAAAGATTAGAAATTTGTAATATTGCAATTTTTCTAGTTATTATTACGTCCTGATGTTGTAATGATGACAATGACCTGAAAGGGAAGTTTGATTAGTTCCAGCGGAGGCTGCTCCCACGGTGGTTGCTCCAACGATGGTAGCTCAGCTGATGCTTGATGATTCATGGACTGCTGCTTTTGCTCTGCAACTGTTGCGATCCTCCAACTGATGCGATCCTCAAACTGATGCGATCCTCCAACTGCTGCTCCAGGTCCTGAGATTAATAAAAACACACAAATATTAGTACAATTATAATTTAAATATCATTAAATAATTTAATACTAATTAGAAAAAATAAAACAAAGTTTTTACCTCAGCTACGACCTGTGAACAGACAAAAAAAACAAATAGATTAGAAACCTGAAAAAGAAGAAGTTTTAAGTTAACTTACGTCCTGAAGATGATGTTGATGAGCTGAAAAAAAGGGCTGAAAGGGAATTTTTTGATTAGTCACAATCACTCAACATACATTCATCATTCAAACGCTTCTTTTTTCTTTCTTCGCTTCTTTCTTGAGTTCTTTCTTCTTGTTGGCTTCTTTCTAACCCCGTTGCCCCTAACCCTATAAGCCTACCCGATATTGCCGAGTTAGTTACGCGAATTTGGTTGCTTTTTGTCTAAATAACGAACGTTACTTTAAAGATTGAGAGGCATATTGTATCGCCGACCTATTGATTCTAACCCCAGGAGTATTTCTGCATATCCCCCTCTTAGCAAATAACGAGCTGCGTCTAGCCGGGCAGCCGAATGGTCGCTTACAAACACGGGCATAATCGTTCCCGCCGCAACGTCTCGTGATGATGAGCCACTGGCTCGTTCTTTGGAAACGAGTTATGCACTCCCGACAAGACCGTCCAGGCACTTAAAAGGCCTAGCTTGTGCACCGATCCCTCGTTGAACCCTTAACGGAAGGGCTTTGCCTCGCCTAAGCGGGAGGACTTTGCAAAAAAAAAAAAACTTGATAGCAAAATGAACAAGTGCACGTGCACCAGAAGGGTGCACGCAAAAAAAAAAAATCGCGATATCCCAATCTAAATTTACGTTAAACCGAGCTAAATTCACCTATAATATGCCCCCAAACCCCCAAAGTAACGTGAAACACGAGCTAAACCAAAAAACGATGTTGTTTCAACGCGATAACCGAACGCAAAAATTGCTCAATCTACGGACTAAATTTGGAAACATTTATCAGAAGTGTCGCCGTACAAATTTATCTCTACGTTAACCACGAGTTATTTACCCCTATTACACCCCAATTAACCCCGAAATAACGAAAAAAATACATCAAATTACTTTAAAACCAATCAAAGCGAAAAATGTCTGTCAACAAACACAAAAACGAAAAAAGAAGATCAAATCAAATTGTACGAAGTAAGACATACACATACGTCCAGTAATGTATTAAAAATAATTTAAATTGTTATAAATTAATATAATGAATATTGAAGCAAAATGTTTATTTAACAAACATGCTTGTACAAAGCAGGATTTGTAATTTAGAGTAATTTAGAGTGATTTAAGCGTATCTAAATTTCAATTAATTTTTAACTCACGCATGCGCACTTTAAATTCAGTCGTTAATTCTATGTTGTAAATGCAAGCAGTAAGTCTCAAACATTTCTTTAATAAAAACAAATGACCCTCAGAATGTTGTTCTATAATTTGACAATTTGACAGCTAGCATGAAATATAGACTGGATTTCAGCCTATTTGATGCAATTTGTATTGTTTACCGCAATAAAGTTTAATTTATCATCCATGAATACGTATTCAAAATATGACGACCTTCTTTCATTCCGGTAGAGCTTGGAGATGAAGATTTGATTCTTGTATAAAATAAATTGTGAAAGAATTATTTATCAGAACTTTGTGGTTATGTGGAACATTATTATAAACATTGACGGAGTTATAACTGAAAGATATACGGTGAGTGACGGTGTGGATACTGAAATTATTTCTTAATAATCTGTTATGCATTTTAGATCTGTGCACAATTTTAGCAGCAATATAAGGCGGAACATGGGTTAGACAAGCGAGATGATGAACTTCGAAGTTCTCTCATATCTGGAGCAGATAATATGAAGCGAACACAGCTATTTTACTTTCTGTATTCTTTGCCTATCTTGCATAGTTAGGCAGGGCCCGTAGATCACATCACAATAATTGTATACAGAAAGTACATACGAATCTGCAAGTATTTTACGGTATTTCTTAGATTAGATAGTACAAAACGATTTATATTCAGATTTTTTTTAGTGCAAGGTATACGCTTTTTCAATCAACAAAGTCTTATATTCTCTGGAACGCAATTCTGCATCAATTAACAACCCCAAATTTTTCACATTAGATACTATATTTATTCTAGTATTATTTATTTTGATATGAAGCAAGTCATTTCCAAGCAAATATGACCTGTTGTGTGCCTGGCCCAAGAGAAGGGCAGCTGATTTTTCTTCATTGGTAATAAGGCAGTGAGTTTTTACATAATAAGCCAAGCTTTGCAAATCTTAAAATATACACGCGACAACTTCTTTAGAATTGTGAGCATCAAAGGGTAAGTAAACTGGATATCATCAACATACACATGAAGATCTACATATTTAACAATTCTGCAAATGTCAAACGTGTAAATAGAACAGAGGTCCATATATTGAGCCTTGGACTATACCTTGAGTTATTTCCGATAGATTGGAGTATTCATTATTAATTTTAACACATTGGCGTCTGTTAAAGAAGAAGCTCCTTACACAAATTGTAGTAAAATCCACTCCAAATTCATGCATAACTATTTTATTATTAATTTTATTACAATAAAATATTTCATCAAAATAATTATATTTATAATCTACCGCCTAACAGTTCTATAAAATCCTCCATTTTTACTACAAATTGCAATAAAATTTGCTCCGAATTCACACATAACTGTTTTACAATTTTATTACAATAAAATACTCCATTGAAATATTCAATTATATTTGTAGTGTTTCGCCTTACAGTTGTTCAATGTCCCCCATTTTTATCTTTAGTATTTTGTAGAATATTTTTGTTATTGGTTCTAAATGCTCCATCTTTAATAAATGACAACCATTCAAATATCTGCTAAAATTATCGTATTTTGTTATTGGATAAAAATAATCAATTCTTAATCAGTGCTAATTATTCCCCATATCTTATAAAAATCTTTATTTTTGTTATTGGTTGAAATGAGACATAATTAATTTGAATCATTTGTATAGGCTCATCAATTTGCAGCATTGAAAACATGCCTCTAGTGATACCGAGGTTGAGTTCTTATTCAATTTTGCTGTCCTGGTAATGTTTCTAGTTTTAAAACTTGTGAAACTTTAGACTGACGAGGAATTTCAACTATTTGTAAATGTATTGGGGTGGTTTTAAACGCTGTTCTGTTGTAAATACGGACTTTTTTGCAATAAATATAGAAGAATATGATCAAAATTAATTAATAGTAGTATTAGTTCATATTTTAGTTAAATATAAATAATTAAGCAGTTTCTATAATAAATATAGGAATAACTATTTGTAACTTACTCGCTTTCATTTATAAAACTGAAATAAATAAGGGCTTCTGTTACACGGATGCGATTGAGGATCCATAATAATCAAGAATAGTGGTGACATAGTATAAAAAAATTATAATCAATCAGGTACATTAAATATTACTAACATCTTAATATCTATAGTATATGAAGCAAAATTCGATGTCATAATACAAAAAAATCTGCTGTGGTTACACAGTAACTTCCCCGACCGTAAATGTCCTGGGCCAGTTTCATTACTATTTCAGAAATTTATTGCATATTTCAAAATAGTAGCTGTCATTGTCAAAGGGATATCTGTTATTGTCAAACTGACAGCTGCCATTTTAAAAGTGACAGCTGTCATTGTCAAAGTGACATCTGTCATTGTCAAAGTGATAACTGTCAATGTCAAAGTGACAGATGGCAGTTATATTCTAATTTTACAAAAGAAATGAGTATTTTTGAAAATAAATAATCTTTTTTTAGATTTTCGGAGTCTTCAGTCCATTGGAATATACATTTTTGACATTTGATCGCCAAAGTGTAATTTGAAGATGGTAGCTTGGATTCCACTAATTATTTATTCTTGATATCTACTAATTTTATATTCCCGACGGTTTTAAATTGATACTAAACTAGACATCATTTGAATAATTTGTAAAAGAAACAATTGACAATCGCCTTAAATATCCACTTTGAAACTATTACTAGAATTATCTCCGCAAGAGCTTTAATTTGATACCATACACGATAGAGCCAAATTACTTATTTTAAAAGAAACAGTTGACGAAATGACGAACGTTTGCATGTGATGTCCAAATATGAGTGATAATAGTTCTAATTTCACATCATGTTTCTCGTTATTTCTTTGCTTCAGAAAAATATAACGAATTTTATAATGATTAAAATTTAAATAATAACGAATGAACCGCTGATAATTCCGAAAAATGTTTCGGGTAAATGCTGTGCCAAATTATTTGAGGATCAATTTTAATCATTCAATATTTAATGATAAATACTAACGTTTCTAAAATAAACGCAAAAAACTAAAAAGTTCCTGCAATAAAGTTTTGGTATCACTGGTTGAACTTGAACCTAGCTTTTTGATGAAAAATTTAATAATGAAATTTAATTTGAAAATTCGTATGCCTCCTCAAGTTATCGTGCTTCCACACAGACGGACCGACAGACAGACCGACTTTTTTTTTAAACCATCTCTTTTGATTTCAGTAGGGTCTAAAATGTGAAGATTCATCAAAATCTCGATCTGTCAAAAAATTACAATTACAATACTTCCCCTATTATAACCTCTTCGGTCCATTTGGTCAGCCCGCTGGACAATTTTCTCTTTTATTTTTACAAATTGAGCACCTGACGGTTTTTTGGCTGGCATACTGTTATCTGGTTGAATAAAAAAGTTCTATTTTGAAAATAAAATGATGCCACGATATGAAAATATACTTACTTGCAGGAAATACCAGAATAAATTGATTTTGGATAATAGATGAAATGTTGAAAGCAATATATATTCTTTTTTAACAAATCAATCGTAGCGAGTGGCTCGGCATTCCTAACAAAATGCACGAAATCCAGAAGCTAAACTTTTGCCGATAGAGCAATGTACATCTCTAATAACCAATATAAACCCAAGTAAAATTATATAGTTGACCTTAAGATGAGATGGGTAGCAGATAGTATAACGGTAGAAGCTTTCTTATCCAAATCCCGTCATAAAACATTTCTTAAATTTGAATTTGAATATTTTTTTTAATGCGGTTTATAAAATTTTGCGCTCCCTAAGAGTTTGGGCTCGTGGCAGGAGCCACCTTCGCCACGCCCTAGTTCCGGCTCCGCCGCCTTTGCCCATGAGCGGTAAGTAAGCATAACCATAGTAATCACAATTTGCCGGTAAAATCAACATACCACCTCAAATAGAGGGCCGATGAACATATGAAAACTAAATTCTATTTTATTACTATAAATCGGTTTACTCATATGGCATCGAGGACAAATATCACTCAGTCTTCCTCGTTTTGATTTTTGCGTAATAATCTGATATGAATTACTGATTTGTTCTTATGTATCTACTTCTTCATCAATTACATTATTACCTTGGATATGTCTGGAACATCACTTATTCCTACATCTCCAGTTCAATCATCATCACCCTCAAAAGTCACTCAGGACGTCTGGTTCTGGAGGCAAAAGAGCAATAATCTAAACTATTTGCCTATTGAAGTTTTTCATAGAATTTTTTGTTTTCAAATGAAGTCCCAATTACTGTCAAAATTGGGATTTGTTTCCTGTCAAACCGTAGAGAGAACAATGATCTTTTCATAGAAAATACGCATATAAGCATATGTTCTATTTTGTACTGCTATAAGAGTGTACGCACGGAAAATTTATATGTAAATTGTATCGTTGTCCTATATATATGACACCACAAAATTTTACTTAGTATTTTTTATTTCCGGATTTTTTTGTAAGTAGAACTACATATCCATAAAACCTGAACCCTCAACATTGTTCAAAATATTAAATATATCTGAAAAATTAAACAGTATTTTTGAAAACGACAAATAATTGAGCAAGTAAAAAGTTAACCAAAAAGGTGCTATTTTGAAAATGAGTTTTCGCCAAATATTATCTCAAATATGCAATAAAAAATACTTATATGGATTCAAGAAGGTCTATATTTATGAACTGAGCAATAATACATCACATAAAATAATCATCTATTTGATTCGATATTTCTGCGTCAATATTAAGATTAATATTAAAAATAAAACAATATAAAATTTTAGAGAAGTTTATTTGGTAATTAGAAACAGGTAGAGAAGGAGATTGGAGAATATTTTTGAGTTTCGCTTCGTCTCCAGGCAATGGCTGGCTTGGGGGAAAGAAACGAATTCTGCGGAAATTATTTCTTGGCGCCTAGAGAAATCTCAGAAAAATCTAGATACAACAGTGGCTCCAACAACTATAAAATAAGAGAAAATAAAATTAGAATTAGAATTATGAACACATTTTTAGTTTGAATAAAATTTATATTAAATGCTCCAGATGTTAGAGCTAATTTAGATATTGATAGCTGCTCCCAAAACTGCAGGTCATGATGATGATTAATTAAAAAGGAATTTTAAAATTGATCTCCCATCGACGGTACTAGAAACTCTGCGATGTCGTAGTTGAATTTTGTCTCAAACCCAAGATGCCCTCAAGTCCAACGGCGAATCCCCAAAGTCCCTCCGATGGCTGCTCCTCGAACTGCGGGTTCTCCGACGTCGGTTCCGAATGCCAACAACTGCAGCAAAATGCAAAAAATAAATAAATTATCAAATCAATACTAAAAGAAAAATTAAACACAATGAAAAAAGAAATAAAAATTATTATAAATAATTTTATCGAAGTAGTAGCTGAGATTAGAAAAATAAATTAATTAAAAACAATAAATAAACTTACATTCTGCTGATGTTGATATTGTTGATGATGATGATCTGAAAGAGTAGGCTCAAAAGGAATTTTTTTCATTAGTTACATTCATTCACAACATTCAAACATTTCTTTTCTTCGCTTCTTTCTTGAGTTTTTCTTCTGGTTTGCTTCTTTCGCGCCTTTTTAACGAACCTAACATTTTATATCTAATTTAGAGACTTTTTGCTTTCGTTCTCTAGAATCTTTGAATGATTTATTATCTCCTAAATAATGCAACAATTATCAACTTTTTTACGATGTTTTGGCTGAAATCTCAACCGAAATTCCCAAAAAATGAAAAAAGTCAGGAATCCAATAAATATTACATTATATAATTAACTTAGATAAGCCTGATGTACTACAGTTAGTACACGACATTCCTGTTCCATCCTGCAAGCTCTGTGCAATTTAGTACATGTTTGTCATATTTCTTTACTTCATTTGATATCTAATTTTTATGTAGAATTATATATTTTAATGAGAAATTTTCGCTATTTATTCCAGTGAAAAAAGTTGGCTTTTTTGAAAATATATCAACGCGAAGGTAAGTTGATTTATGTACTTTATTGTAGCTAAAATTCTACGTACCTATTCTAGAACGTCAAGACATGTAGCTCATTCCTATTGAATGAATATGTACAGTAAAATATTTTTGTAAATTATTTTTTCTATTTTGAGTTATGGTGTACTATGTGAAGTACATCATGCAAATATAAGACAGATTATTCGCTGCAGGTTTTATCCCCTTCAAGATACACTAGGTTTACTAGAATACGATCAAAATATTCTAAATAGTACCCAAGAGATAACATTATTTTCACCAAGTAATGCTTGCGGCGAAATCACGGATGAAGATATTTCGTCAATCAATAATTTGCCAGGTTCACAAATATCGGCTACAGAAGAATTGAGAATTCATACTGATGACTTCTCAAATGATGACAGTTTGTCATTGTCATATTTTATTTCTGAAAAGACTTCGGAAGAACAGAAAAGTACGAGTAAAACAGTGGAAAGAAGAAAGTTATATGATTGGGAGAAAGAAGATTTTATCAAATTCTTAAGCCCTTCAAATTGTTTTAAAAAAAAATTACATTATGCAGTTTATTAAAAAGCCTTAAAATGTTCTAAAGAAGATAAAAACTATAAAATACTTGGAATTACTAATTAAACAACGTAATTATAATCAATGTTTATATTTTAACTGCTATATTTACAAAAATAGTCACATATTTCCAAATCAATTAGCAGTCAAATAATAGATCAAATCATCATATGATAATCATACACGAAATCTAGATACATGGCAAATTCTGTTGTAATCAATCATTTCAACAGGACGCATGATAGTTATCTTTATTGCTAACATACGACGTGAATCAAGAATTTTTCCCACACAGCGCACGTATTGTCCAGTTTGTAACGTTAACGTCGGATAATGTGAATATAGATGGTGAGGCTGAACAACCAAGATAGTTGGTCCAATATCTTTACGTTCACGTAAAATGAAACACAATTCGTGGTCACGATAATCCGCAAGAGGTTTAGCTGGCAGAATAGCATTTAAATATCCTGAGAAATAAAACATTTTTTTAATCTTCATGAATTGTTGTCTGCATACGAAAAATTTAACGTTTTTAAAACCGAAATATATGTTTATAAATTATAAAAGAGACTGAGTACTAAAATGTTTTTTTTTTTTTTTTTGTACAAAAAATAAAATGTGTTTAGAACAGCTTAAGATATTGAACGTCGAGTTTTTCAAATTAGTAAATTATTTTACCTGCAACTTCAAATAACGGCCCTCCTCTGTTTAAAGGAACCGCAGCCCAAGTTAAAAAATGAGAAACATTACCGCTTAGAATATGGAAATACTGAAAAAAAAATACATAAATTTACAGAAAAAATATAAAATTAGTAATTTTTTAATTTTACGGAATACTCAAAAAATATAATAATTTTTATCGAATGGAATCATTTTTTTTCAAACGTCATTACCTTCTTTCTCTTTTGGGTTTTAAAACAAAATAGGTGTAATAATAATATCAAGTTTAAGAAACTTACAGAGAATCCCATAGGGGTATTAACTATAGGATCTTCTTTCTGATTAGATTGTTGATTATTACCAGTAGGCTCCATTTTCTGTGGTAGTTGGATAGGATCGTATCGTAGCTTGAAACTTTGTCGTATAGGTTGCTACAGACCAAAAAGCAAACAAAATTTGATGTAATAAATTAAAACTTTATTCCTACCTGGAAATTATTAGTTTTCAATAGAGGCAAATTATATGATCTACTATTTTGGGGATTTAAATAATAAATGAGTATTAGTGGTCTAATAAACGCTATATAACCAGAACCAAACTAAAATGTATTTTTTCTTCCACTGAAAACAAAACACTAATAAATAAATAAATAGATTAAATTCAACCAGTTTCTTGGAAAAATAAATGAACGCTATATTTCATGGTTAGTGAAATTGTTTTTCACTTTTGGCAAAGAAAAATTTTTCAAAATATTTCACTCTTACCTTATCGTTTTTCGAAGTCTTTTAAAAATGAACAGCAATATTTACAAATTATCATTACTTTATTAAACCTCAATCAAGCATGCTCACAATAAGTGATGGGAACACTTTGTCAGAATATTTGAGATTAATGGCGGAAATATGTCGGCAGCGCAACATTTTAAATTTTAGGGTGTATTCTGTTGAAGTTTCGAGAATTAAAAGTGTTGAACAAAAATGTAACTAGATCTGGGAACTTTTAACTGTCAAAATGTTATGTTGAGTTAAACATCTGTTTTAATGTGTTGATGCTTTTTCGTAATGTGTGAAGTGTAGTTTTTCAGGTGTTAAATAAAATAAAGAAAATACACCGAAAGTTGTTTGTCTCGTGCTTTAGTACAACCTTAAAAATACAATAGGTTATGGGACCAGCTTTTCCACCTTCAGAAAGAAACAAAAAGTAAGGTTATTTTGAGCCACCTCGTGTTTTTTTACCGCCGCAACGGTTGTTGATCATTATGGATCTCGTGAAGCATATCAAGTTGCTGAACAACGAGGTTGACTGGCCGGTATGGAAAAGGAAAATACGAGATTTGCTCGATTACCATGAGGGAGCACTAGACGCAATCGACGGTACACTCAAGAAACCGAATCCGTTAGCAGGTGGAGCAACGGATGCTGAACAGAAAAAGCACAAACAGGAATCGGACCTGTATCGAAAAGCGAACAGCTATGCCAAGTCCACGATCACCAGCGCAGTCACGGATGCAGTCTACCAAAAGATTATGGATAAGGAGTCGGCCCATGATGCGTGGGAGGAGCTGAAGCGGAATTTCGAAGCAACTTCAAGGGATCAGCTCTTTAAGATCTGCACGGATTTCTTCGCCTTTAGTTGGGCACAAGGAGAAGATGTTTCGACGCATATCGCAAAATTAAGAGGTCTGTGGAATGAGTTCAATAACGGACTAGTATCTAAAGGTGAGCACAAGTTGCCTGAGTTGATATTAGTTTGCAAGGTCCTGAACATTTTGCCAACAAACTTTGAAACATTCAAATCAAGTTGGATGCTGTTGACAAAAAACGAGGACAAAACGTTCGATGAACTGACAGTGCAGCTGTGCATGTACGAGAGAAACTTCACAAAAACTGCTACAAATGAAACAGTCGCACAAGAAGCATTGTTGGTAAAATCAGGTATCAACAATCAGGGTAAAGTCTTCAACAAAAAGAAACCTTTGAATAAAGTCGGCAACTGCAATTATTGCAAGAAAAAGGGACATTGGATCAAAGAATGCAGGCAATGGATCGCAGATGGCAGACCACCGAGGAATGCCAACGGGAACAAGGACCAGGACAGAATGGAGACCACCAACGTAGCGCTGGTGTCCATCAGCCGCGAGATCTTCTCAATGGAGATGGACAAGAAGGACTGGTGGATCGATAACGGCGCGACCAGGCATGTGACGAATTGTTCAAGCTATTTCGTCGATTTCGAAGAATTTCAACGTCCCCACCACATCACGGCGGCCGGAAGAGAAACTCTCATTGCAGTTGGGAAAGGATCGATCCGGTTCTTGTCAACTGTTGGAGGCAACTCTAAAGAAATCACGTTGATGGATGTCTGGTATGTTCCGAAAATTGCCAAAAATTTGTTCTCTGTTCTAGCTGCGCAGGATCGAAACAAGAGGAGTAAATTTGAATCGACGGCGACGAGCTGCTCGCTCTTTATCAATGGTCAGATGACGTTGGTCGGAACTCGTAAGATCGGCGGTACCCTGTACAAAGCGGCCATTGAACCGATAGTAGCCGAGCGTCAAGTTGAAGTAGCCACTGCTGTTGATAATATTTCGAACCTGCTGCAGCTTTACCACGAAAGATGGGGTCATCAAGACAAACGCCACGTCAAAGAGAAGCTCAAGAAAGAACTCGGCATGAATGTCAAGATAAAGACAGAACTGTGCGAGCCCTGTGTCTACGGCAAAGCGCACCGTTTACCTTTCGGCACAAGAGAGAAATCGACAAAACCTGGAGAACTTGTATCGACAGACGTGTGCGGACCTTTTGCTGAGTCATTCCAGAAGAAGAGATATCTCGTCGTGTTCAAGGACAACTACACCAAATTCCGCTATGGCTACTTTGTCGCGAAGAAATCGGAAGTGAGTGAGGTCCTAAAGGATTTTCTTATGCAGGCTACAACCTTAGGACATACGGTCAAGGAGCTGCTGAGCGATAATGACGGAGAGTTAGACAATGAAGAAGTCCGATCCATTCTGCGTGCCAGAGGGATAAAACAACGATTGACAGCCCCCTACACTCCTGAGCAAAATGGCAGCTGTGAGCGGGACAATCGGACTATAGTTGAGATGGCCAGGACACTGAAGTACTCAAATCCGGACATAGTCTACCCAGAAGCAATTTGGGCTGAGTTAGTGAACTGCGCTATCTACATTCTTAACCGAACAGGAAAATCGTCTGCTGAAGGTTTTAGTCCCTACGAGCTGTGGACTAACAAGAAACCCAGAACGAAGCACCTGAGAATCATCGGTTGCACGAGTTACGCTCATGTTCCAAGTCAAAAGCGAAAGAAAATGGACCAAAAGGCTCTAAAGGGGTATCTTGTAGGATATGACAATGATGAACGCTACAGAATTTGGATCAGAGAGAGCAACAAGGTTATCCTATCAAGAGATGTTCAGTTCGAGGAGGTACCTGGAAGCTGCGTCGAACGTGTCCAACTGCCACTTCAAGACTCACCACCTGAAGAACAATCTGACGACGACAAGAGATCCAGTCTCGACAGATCCAGCGACTCTGGAGAAAGTGAACAGGACTACGAAACTGAAAACGATGACATCCAAAAAAGGAAGGCGCCACCTGCACACAACTTGCGAAACCGGTCAATCCTGAAGAAGCCAAAATTTTACGATGAATACGTGATGGCAGCAGAAGCAGTCAACCCAGTAAAGACGCCTCAAGCATACGAAGACGCTCTTGAGCACGAAGACAGAGCAGAATGGAAACAAGCAATGGACAGGGAAATTAATTCCCTCAAGGAAAATCAAACGTGGGAGCTTGAAGAGCTACCGAGTGGTTTTAAGGCAATACCATGTAAATGGGTCTTTCGACTGAAGACAAATGCAGATGGAAGCATCGACAAGTATAAGGCAAGACTAGTCGCAAGAGGTTTTGTCCAGCGTGAAGGCGTTGACTATAGTCAGACTTTCAGCCCAGTAGCAAAAATGTGAACGATTCGATCCGTTCTGAGCATTGCTGCAAGTGAAGAGATGAATCTTGCGCAATTTGACGTATCGACAGCTTTCTTGTACGGAGAACTTGAGGAAACGATTTACATGGTACAGCCCCAAGGATACAACGATGGCACTGGCAGGGTTTGTAGGCTGAAAAAGAGCTTGTACGGCCTTAAACAAGCTCCAAGGTGCTGGAACAAGCGCTTTGGAAATTTCCTGCTAAACCTTGGTTTCAAGGCAAGTGAGGCTGACCCGTGCTTATATATTCGACACAAAGGAAGAAATAAAGTCATGTTGATCTTGTATGTGGACGACGGACTAGTTGCAGCAACTGACCAACGAGACCTGGGAGCGCTATTTGACATGTTGAAGTCGGAGTTCGAGATTTTGATATCAGACGGAACATTCTTCCTGGGTCTGCAAATTTATCAGGACTCGCTTGGTATCAAGATAAGTCAGCAAACGTACGCCCGGAATATTCTTAAACGTTTCAATTTTTCTGAATGCAAAGCCGTGTCCACGCCCATGTTAAAGAGTACAGATCAACTACAACCAGGGAAAGACGACGACAGGAAGCAGAAGTTTCCATACAGAGAGGCTGTCGGTGCATTGATGTACCTGATGCTTAGAACCAGACCTGACTTGGCTTACAGTGTGAGCTTCCTGTCGAGGTCCCTTGAGAATTCTACCACTGAAGACATAAACCGACTGAAGAGAGTCTTCCGCTACATTGCAGGAACCACGGGCCATGGAATTCTCTACAAGTCAGCAGGAGAGACCAGCAGTATCAAGTGTTACAGCGACGCAGACTTCGGAGGTTGTTCCACAACAGGTCGGTCAACTTCTGGTGTGATCATTTTGTTCGCAGGAGGAGCAATTTCATGGCTTAGTCAACGACAAGCTATGGTGGCGACATCAACTACGGAGGCGGAACTTGTGGCAGCACATGAAGCTGTCAAAGAGGTCATATGGTCAACTCGTCTATTTGAAGAGACTACGACGCTGAAGCACATCCCGGTTCTACAAATCGATAATGCAGCAGCAGTGAAGTTAGCATTGAACCCAGAGTTTCATCGCCGGACCAAACATATTTCAATCAAGTATTTCTTCATCCGCGAGAAACTAGCTGAAGAGAGACTCTGCGTTCAACAGATCTCAACACACCAGCAGGTTGCAGATATCATGACAAAACCGCTACCAAAACAACGTCTTAGATTTTTAAGTGATAAGATGGGACTGTTGTAATAATTTTTTATTCAACAAGGGAAAGTGTTGAAGTTTCGAGAATTAAAAGTGTTGAACAAAAATGTAACTAGATCTGGGAACTTTTAACTGTCAAAATGTTATGTTGAGTTAAACATCTGTTTTAATGTGTTGATGCTTTTTCGTAATGTGTGAAGTGTAGTTTTTCAGGTGTTAAATAAAATAAAGAAAATACACCGAAAGTTGTTTGTCTCGTGCTTTAGTACAACCTTAAAAATACAATATATTCTACATCACATGTTTGTTGAATTCACTAAACTTAAAACGAAAATTATATTTTATGTAACAGCTTTAAGCATTTTATTATAAAAAATAATATACTAAGATTGTGGACAGAATATTTTTGCGCTGAACCTACAACTTAAAAAAAAAATATATATATATATATATATATATATATATATATATATATATATATATATATATATATATATATATATATATATATATATATATATATATATATATATATATATATATATATATATATATATATATATATATATATATATATATATATATATATATAATTATATATAGTAAAAAACTAACTTTAGTAACCGAGATAGTCAACACGGTAAAAATTAAATAATTAATTTGAAATATGCAATACCAAGAATATTTTTATGTTCGAATATAAAAGATGACTGTCCTTTAAGAATAAAATTAATTACGTCAAATAAGAGACGAAACTCAGAATGAATTTTTTTGGGAATATTAAAAAAGCCGAATTTGTAGAAATTATTCACTGATTAAATTTTGTCAATAAACTTTCCTGGTAGCTACTTGTTTCGAAAAAGATTGAACATCTCTAATTTTTCCAAATGAGCTGCATGATGCTCTCTCAGCCCGTCTAAGAACTAAATATATATTTTTTTTGGAAATACATTATCGAGAAATGAAATTTAAGTTCCAAGATGAACGTCTTATTTGATTTTCTCCTGCAAAAATATATTTTATTATCTCAAAAAGATTCTAAATTTTCGAACAGCAATAGAAGGTAATATTTTGTATATAATTATTATTGTGACGATAAACTTCGGAAATTCTGATATATTTAATTTTAAGAATGGTTCAGATTGTTGGAAGGAAGAGTTGGATTACAGACCTTGAAAGGGGTAGGTGATTTTTAGAGAAAAAAATATGTGATAAATAATTATTTTTTGTTGTATCCTGCAGCTCTCGACTTAATTTCATATCAACTATCATACTTGAATAATATGTTAATTTGTACTTAAACACTGATAATTTACACTCCTTTTGAGAAATCTGTTGGCTTTTTTAATATTTAGTTTCTTCTCAATCATAACCGTTATCTGCTTGAATAATTCAATTAGTTCCATGTAAATTTAGAGAACGATATAATACTTACTCGTTCATTTCTTGTGCCATAATGGAATTTACCCATAGTATTTTCATCTTCAGTTCTTCGGCGGGAGGACTTTGCAAACAAACATATGAAATTGAAATTATCAAAACGAACAACTGTACCGGGGGGTACAGATAAATTTACAACTCGCGACTCCAAAATTAAATCAAACTACGTTAACCACGAGCTATTTACCCCTAATACACCCCAATCAACCCCGTAGTAACGAAAAAAATACAAGAAACGACGCTAAAACTGCGCGATTAAAACCGAAAAGAAATTTGTTGACAAAACAAAAACAAGATCAAATTAAATCGTATGAAGTAGGCATACAACGTACGTCCAGTAATGTATTAAAAATTAAATTGAATTGTTATAAATTAATGTAAGAGATATTTAAGCAAAATTTCAATATAACTGATATTTACAAAAATAAATTGATTTATTTAAATTGATTTTTTATATTTCATATTTCTATGTCGGTAATACAGAACAACCAAAGTATCGTAATGTTTTGACGTTCAAATAACAATACTTATATTTTCGTATTTTCTTTTTTTGCCAGGAATCTGTACCCAAAAATCCATGAAAAATTATTCAGGAGGTAAAGTATTTATTTCTGTTTCTCTAGAGTTAAAAATTGAAACAACTGGCTTCCAGATTTAACCTATAACATAGTTTTATATTTGACAGTCCTATTGGATATAAAAGCGGTATGGAGTCCCAATTCTTTGTAGAGGGTAACATAGAAAATAAATCCAAATCTCATTGTCACTGTGCTGTACCTGGCTGCTACGAGAAATATGGAAAAATAACATTTCCATGCATAAATTTAAAAAAAAAAAGGATAGATTAGAAGTGTGGATAGAATTATGTAAAATACAAAAAACTGTAACTAAAAATAGTCGTATTTGTAGTGCACATTTCAATGAAAGTGATTTTTATAATTATCGTAAGTAGTAATCTTATAATTTATTTTATAAGCATTTCATAGTTTTCGCTTTATTTTAGATAAAGAATCACGTCGTAAGATACGTTCCCAAGCAGTTCCGTCTAGAAGATTGCCTGAAAATGATGAAATAGCTTCAAAACAGCAATATAAGGCGGAACATGGGTTAGACAAGCGAGATGATGAACTTCGAAGTTCTTTTATATCTGGAGCAGATAATATGAAGGGAACACAGCTATTTTACTTTCTGTATTCTTTGTCTATCTCGCATAGTTAGGCAGGGCCCGTAGATCACATCACAATAATTGAATATAGATAGTACATACGAATCTGCAAGTATTTTACGGTATTTCTTAGATTAGATAGTACAAAACGATTTATATTCAGATTTTTTTAGTGCAAGGTACGCTTTTTCAATCAACAAAGTATTATATTCTCTGAAACGCAATTCTGCATCAATTAACAACCCCAAATTTTTCACATTAGATACTATATTTATTGTAGTATTATTTATTTTGACATGAAGCAAGTCATTTCCAAGCAAATATGACCTGTTGTGTGCCTGGCCCAAGAGAAGGGCAGCTGATTTTTCTTCATTGATAATAAGGCAAAAGGCAGTGAGTATGTAAGTATACAAATAGATTAATTACAACATTTACTGAATTCATCCAGCCCTATTTTGAGCGTAGGCCTCCCCCAATTGTTGCCATTCTTTCCGGTTTTCTGTGAGTCTCATCCATGTAACTCCCGCTTGTTTCTTTATGTCATCCTGCCAGCGTTTAGTTGGTCTACCTCTTCTTCTGTTTCTATCCAATGGTATCCATACTGTAGTGTTTTTTGTCCACCTGTCATCTTTGGTTCTCATAACGTGTCCTGCCCAGTTCCATTTTGATTGTTTCATTCTTTGTGATACGTCGGCTATATTTGATCTTCTTATTTCTGTGTTTCTTACTCTGTCTTTTAAGCTAATTCCTAAAAGACTTCTTTCCATTCTTCGTACAGTTAAATTTAATTTGTTCCAATGATTCTGGCTTAGGCTCCAGGTTTGGCATCCGTAAATTAACGTCGGTATCACACATGAATCAAATATTTTCTTTTTTAAATATGTTGGAAATTGTCCCTTGAAAATTTCTTTTAGAGACCAATATTTTTTCCATGCTAATACTATTCTTCTGTCTACCTCTTCTGTTACTCTATTATCAAAAAATATTGTTTGTCCAAGGTATATGTACTTTCCAACGTATTCTAAGTATGATCCCATCAGTTTGATGTCTTTTTTTGGTCCATTTGTCATAATTTTGGTTTTATTTAAATTCATTTGCAATCCCGCCTCTTTGCTTTCGCGTTGTATATCTTCAAGCATGGATTCGAGAGCTTCCGGAGTTTCAGAAATGAGAACTATATCGTCTGCAAATTTGAGGTTTAATAAGTACTTTCCATCTATCTTTAGACCCTTTTCTTCCCAGTTCAGTTCTTTAAAAATGGATTCGAGTACGCACGAAGACAGTGTCGGTGATAGAGGATCCCCTTGTCTTACTCCTCTTGCAATGTTGAATGTTTTTCCCGGCCTCTCTAAAACTATTTTTGCTGTACTTTTATCATAGATATTTTTAATTATTCTTATGTATTTATGTTCGATCCCTGCTTGATTTAACGATTTAATAATGTAGTGGTGTTCAATACTATCAAAAGCTTTCTGAAAGTCTATGAATGCAAGGTATAGTGTCATCTTATATTCTTTTGCTTTCTCGATAATTTGATTGACCGTTTGGAGATGGTCTGATGTGGAGAATCCTTTTCTAAATCCAGCTTGTTCCACTGTTATGAAACTTTCGATTTTCTTATAAATTCTGGAGTGTAATATATTTGTAAATACTTTATTTAGACATGAAGATAGACTGATGGGCCTATAATTGTCCAAAATTTCTCTATCTCCCTTCTTATGAATTAATATTATGTTGGAATGCGACCATTGTGTTGGCATATGTTCTATTTTGAGGATTTGATTAAAAACATAATATAGAGGTTCAATAAGTATTTCTACTCCATTTTTAACCATTTCATTGTTAATTTCATCGTCACCTGGTGCCTTGTTGTCTTTGAGATTCTTAATTGCATGTACTATTTCATCTTTCATGATACAAGGAACTTCCGACTCCTCCTCTAATTTTATAGTTCCTTTTTTTTCATCACCGGTATTGCTTGTATATATTTGAGAGTAGAATTCTGTCGCTGTGGAGAGTATGTCGACTCTATTTGTTTTCACTACCGCATTTTCTTTTATCTTGGTTATCAAGTTCTTCCCAATACTTAATTCTTGCCTCATTCTTTTTACTGCTCCTGTAGACCCCACAATCTCGTCAATTTTCTTATCGTTGTATTTTCTTAAGTCTTCTTTAATTTTCCTCTTTGTTAATTTTCGTACTTCGCAAAATTCTATTCTTTGTTGTGCTGTTTTGTTTTTCATATTTTTCAGAGCCTCTCTTTTTTCTATTAGATCTAATGTTTCTCCAGATATTTTCTTATGTTGTTTCTCACTTATTTCCTTTGGTACTGCATTTAATATGATATTTTCTAGTAGGTCATAGTATTTTTGGAGGCTATATATGTCTTTAATTTCATATTGTTTTACAGTGATAATTGATTTTGATAGGTTCTCCTGGAATATTGTTTCCACACCTAATTGTATTTTGCGGTTCTTTTTTCTGTTGGAGAGATCCTTTCTGCCATTTTTTCCTATGATAATTGTTGCTCTTACGAGCCTATGGTCTGAGTTAAATTTCAAATTTTGAATTACTTCTATATTTAGTATATTGTTCTTATTTTTGAAAAGGATGTTTCCATTTCGAATCTATCCCCTTTCGGCGAGATCCAAGTCCATTTAGATTCTTTATTGTTACCTTTACTGAAAAATGTGTTCCCTATTTTCAGCTGCAAGCTTGTGGCAAAATCCACCAATAGTTGCCCTCGTTCATTTCTTGTGCCATAATGGAATTTACCCATAGTATTTTCATCTTCAGTTCTTCGGGCCCCTACACGGGCGTTGACATTTAGAAATAATTCATGGAAAACAAAAGTCATGACTACTGCTATGATTCAATTTATATTTTGCAATTTCTTTTCAGAATTATGAAAAAACCACACACTCAACTAAAAATATGAAGACAGTTTTGGGTACACATTTTAATTCTCAACAACTTCGTACTCCATCATTTTTACCGTAGAATAGATAGGAGAGCAGGAAATTGCACAAAACAACTATCCTGGGTTAAATCCCTATGTACACCCTAACCGCGCACCACCCGGTAGACTGTTTTCAGCGAAACCTAAATGTTTTAACTTGGCAAGAAGAGATTATGGTTCAGAGAGTCAAATACTTTGCTAAAATCAAGAAGCACAGACAGAACCATTTTTTTGTCATATATATATATATATAGACTTTTTCAACAGAGAAGCGGCACCTAGCTCTACATATGAGAAGTGTAACACCGCAGCTACTGGAGGAAATGATTCCTCTTCTAAAACACCCAAAAGTTCTCTAAATCTTGTTGGCGATGCTGGCAAACAAAGGAGCAGTTCTTCGACAAATTGCTCAAGGTTCCGCTGATCAAGCTAATACAGCTAACAATAACCAATATGCAGCTGCTAAACAAGCTGCTTTTGTAGCAAAAAATACTCTGGCTCAAGCTGCTGCACAAGCTTTTGCGACTGCACAGGCAGCCCTTGCAGGGAAACAAATCATTCTGCAAGGAATTGAATTACAATTTAGAGATGCTAAAGTTGCACTCGACGGAGGAAATCAGCAATTAATGCAAGGTCAAATAGTAGCTGATGCTACTTAATAAGCTTCTCAACAAGCCCAACATCAGGTATGTAAACTAGAATCCTTCAATAAAATAATAGTAATGATTCTCAACGTTCTCAGGTGAACGTTATCCAAGGAGCTTTAAACGCAGCGCAAGTAACAGCAGATCACACGAATTAAGCCGCTTCAGAAGCGGGAATGGTCGGTTCAGCTCAGCAAAGATTGAGCCAACTTGTTGAGACGCTAAAAGATATTAGAATCGATTTTGAAGCTACTCAGCAAGCTGCCTAACAAGTTCAAGGTTCAACAATCTGCACAGCAAGCGCAAAATGTCGCAGCAGCTGCAGCGGCTGCTACTGCTCCACCTCCTCCACCGCCTATCCCTGCCACGACAGCGCCAACTGCTAAACCATCAGGGAGCGAAGCTGGATACGCCAGTGAAAATTTAAATAATGATTACTATTATTATTAAAGATTTATTGCGAATTTTTATATTTTTAATAAAGCTCTTTTTAAAATTATATTATGCGACTGTATTTTATTGAGCCAGAATAAAATTCAGGGTACCTAATACAAAATTTTTCAAAATATTACTTTAAAAAATTATATTTTACTTAAAATCAATTGTTTCATTAAATTATTCTAGATTTTTAAATGAAACATACAACATTCTACTATCTTTGAAATAGGAATTTATCGAAATCAAATTTGCTGTTATTAAAGGCAATTTTGAACTTTTTTCAATCATTTATTTGATTTAATACTTCTGCATTAATTCAAGCTTTTGCGCCAATTCCAAGATTAATATAAAAAAATATAACAATATAACATTTAGGAGAAGTTTATTTGATAAATAGGAAAAAGTACAACGGGTAGAGAAGGGAATTGGAGAATATTTTTGAGTCGCGCTTCGCCTCAAGGCAATGGCTGGCTTGGGGGAAAGAGACGAATTCTTCGGAAAGGGGCCATTCATAAATAACGTCGACGAATTTTGACATTGTGTGACAAAATCTTTGAACTATCAACGAAAAACTTGGAAATATTTCCAACTCTATCTGTTTTTTAGGTGTAACATTGCAAAATATGTAACGTCACACTTGGGAGGGGGGAGTCTCACAAGTGTGACCAGCTCTGTCAAGTATTGAAATACGAAATTTGAACTATTAACGAAAAACTTGGAAATATTTTCAACTCTATCTGTTTTTTTAGATGTAACATTGGAAAATATGTAACATCACATTTGGGAGGGGGGAGTCTCACAAATGTGACCAACTCTGACAAGGAGGGGGATCAAAAAATCATAAAATACGTGTGACGTTATTTATGGAGCTCGGACTGATCCAATCGAAGTTTTTGGATCATCTTGACTGAGCTTCTTTCACCATAGCTGCCTCTGAATAAGTTGCAGGTATCACGCTAGATGAGCTCTGCTACTACTGCTTTGTTGATCCTCTGCAGCTGCTGATGTGTTCTTCAGCTGCTGGGCGAACTGTAATACATTCAGAAAAGATTAGAAATTTGTAATATTGCAATTTTTCTAGTTATTATTACGTCCTGATGTTGTAATGATGACAATGACCTGAAAGGGAAGTTTGATTAGTTCCAGCGGAGGCTGCTCCCACGGTGGTTGCTCCAACGATGGTAGCTCAGCTGATGCTTGATGATTCGTGGACTGTTGCTTTTGCTCTGCTACTGTTGCGATCCTTCAACTGATGCGATCCTCAAACTGATGCGATCCTCCAACTGCTGCTCCAGGTCCTGAGATTAATAAAAACACACAAATATTAGTACAATTATAATTTAAATATCATTAAATAATTTAATACTAATTAGAAAAAATAAAACAAAGTTTTTACCTCAGCTACGACCTGTGAACAGACAAAAAAAACAAATAGATTAGAAACCTGAAAAAGAAGAAGTTTTAAGTTAACTTACGTCCTGAAGATGATGTTGATGAGCTGAAAAAAAGGGCTGAAAGGGAATTTTTTGATTAGTCACAATCACTCAACATACATTCATCATTCAAACGCTTCTTTTTTCTTTCTTCGCTTCTTTCTTGAGTTCTTTCTTCTTGTTGGCTTCTTTCTAACCCCGTTGCCCCTAACCCTATAAGCCTACCCGATATTGCCGAGTTAGTTACGCGAATTTGGTTGCTTTTTGTCTAAATAACGAACGTTACTTTAAAGATTGAGAGGCATATTGTATCGCCGACCTATTGATTCTAACCCCAGGAGTATTTCTGCATATCCCCCTCTTAGCAAATAACGAGCTGCGTCTAGCCGGGCAGCCGAATGGTCGCTTACAAACACGGGCATAATCGTTCCCGCCGCAACGTCTCGTGATGATGAGCCACTGGCTCGTTCTTTGGAAACGAGTTATGCACTCCCGACAAGACCGTCCAGGCACTTAAAAGGCCTAGCTTGTGCACCGATCCCTCGTTGAACCCTTAACGGAAGGGCTTTGCCTCGCCTAAGCGGGAGGACTTTGCAAAAAAAAAACAACTTGATAGCAAAATGAACAAGTGCACGTGCACCAGAAGGGTGCACGCAAAAAAAAAAAATCGCGATATCCCAATCTAAATTTACGTTAAACCGAGCTAAATTCACCTATAATATGCCCCCAAACCCCCAAAGTAACGTGAAACACGAGCTAAACCAAAAAACGATGTTGTTTCAACGCGATAACCGAACGCAAAAATTGCTCAATCTACGGACTAAATTTGGAAACATTTATCAGAAGTGTCGCCGTACAAATTTATCTCTACGTTAACCACGAGTTATTTACCTCTATTACACCCCAATTAACCCCGAAATAACGAAAAAAATACATCAAATTACTTTAAAACCAATCAAAGCGAAAAACGTCTGTCAACAAACACGAAAACGAAAAAAGAAGATCAAATCAAATTGTACGAAGTAAGACATACACATACGTCCAGTAATGTATTAAAAATAATTTAAATTGTTATAAATTAATATAATGGATATTGAAGCAAAATGTTTATTTAACAAACATGCTTGTACAAAGCAGGATTTGTAATTTAGAGTAATTTAGAGTGATTTAAGCGTATCTAAATTTCAATTAATTTTCAACTCACGCATGCGCACTTTAAATTCAGTCGTTAATTCTATGTTGTAAATGCAAGCAGTAAGTCTCAAACATTTCTTTAATAAAAACAAATGACCCTCAGAATGTTGTTCTATAATTTGACAATTTGACAGCTAGCATGAAATATAGACTGGATTTCAGCCTATTTGATGCAATTTGTATTGTTTACCGCAATAAAGTTTAATTTATCATCCATGAATACGTATTCAAAATATGACGACCTTCTTTCATTCCGGTAGAGCTTGGAGATGAAGATTTGATTCTTGTATAAAATAAATTGTGAAAGAATTATTTATCAGAACTTTGTGGTTATGTGGAACATTATTATAAACATTGACGGAGTTATAACTGAAAGATATACGGTGAGTGACGGTGTGGATACTGAAATTATTTCTTAATAATCTGTTATGCATTTTAGATCTGTGCACAATTTTAGCAGCAATATAAGGCGGAACATGGGTTAGACAAGCGAGATGATGAACTTCGAAGTTCTCTCATATCTGGAGCAGATAATATGAAGCGAACACAGCTATTTTACTTTCTGTATTCTTTGCCTATCTTGCATAGTTAGGCAGGGCCCGTAGATCACATCACAATAATTGTATACAGAAAGTACATACGAATCTGCAAGTATTTTACGGTATTTCTTAGATTAGATAGTACAAAACGATTTATATTCAGATTTTTTTTAGTGCAAGGTATACGCTTTTTCAATCAACAAAGTCTTATATTCTCTGGAACGCAATTCTGCATCAATTAACAACCCCAAATTTTTCACATTAGATACTATATTTATTCTAGTATTATTTATTTTGATATGAAGCAAGTCATTTCCAAGCAAATATGACCTGTTGTGTGCCTGGCCCAAGAGAAGGGCAGCTGATTTTTCTTCATTGGTAATAAGGCAGTGAGTTTTTGCATAATAAGCCAAGCTTTGCAAATCTTAAAATATACACGCGACAACTTCTTTAGAATTGTGAGCATCAAAGGGTAAGTAAACTGGATATCATCAACATACACATGAAGATCTACATATTTAACAATTCTGCAGATGTCAAACGTGTAAATAGAACAGAGGTCCATATATTGAGCCTTGGACTATACCTTGAGTTATTTCCGATAGATTGGAGTATTCATTATTAATTTTAACACATTGGCGTCTGTTAAAGAAGAAGCTCCTTACACAAATTGTAGTAAAATCCACTCCAAATTCATGCATAACTATTTTATTATTAATTTTATTACAATAAAATATTTCATCAAAATAATTATATTTATAATCTACCGCCTAACAGTTCTATAAAATCCTCCATTTTTATTACAAATTGCAATAAAATTTGCTCCGAATTCACACATAACTGTTTTACAATTTTATTACAATAAAATACTCCATTGAAATATTCAATTATATTTGTAGTGTTTCGCCTTACAGTTGTTCAATGTCCCCCATTTTTATCTTTAGTATTTTGTAGAATATTTTTGTTATTGGTTCTAAATGCTCCATCTTTAATAAATGACAACCATTCAAACATCTGCTAAAATTATCGTATTTTGTTATTGGATAAAAATAATCAATTCTTAATCAGTGCTAATTATTCCCCATATCTTATAAAAATCTTTATTTTTGTTATTGGTTGAAATGAGACATAATTAATTTGAATCATTTGTATAGGCTCATCAATTTGCAGCATTGAAAACATGCCTCTAGTGATACCGAGGTTGAGTTCTTATTCAATTTTGCTGTCCTGGTAATGTTTCTAGTTTTAAAACTTGTGAAACTTTAGACTGACGAGGAATTTCAACTATTTGTAAATGTATTGGGGTGGTTTTAAACGCTGTTCTGTTGTAAATACGGACTTTTTTGCAATAAATATAGAAGAATATGATCAAAATTAATTAATAGTAGTATTAGTTCATATTTTAGTTAAATATAAATAATTAAGCAGTTTCTATAATAAATATAGGAATAACTATTTGTAACTTACTCGCTTTCATTTATAAAACTGAAATAAATAAGGGCTTCTGTTACACGGATGCGATTGAGGATCCATAATAATCAAGAATAGTGGTGACATAGTATAAAAAAATTATAATCAATCAGGTACATTAAATATTACTAACATCTTAATATCTATAGTATATGAAGCAAAATTCGATGTCATAATACAAAAAAATCTGCTGTGGTTACACAGTAACTTCCCCGACCGTAAATGTCCTGGGCCAGTTTCATTACTATTTCAGAAATTTATTGCATATTTCAAAATAGTAGCTGTCATTGTCAAAGGGATATCTGTTATTGTCAAACTGACAGCTGCCATTTTAAAAGTGACAGCTGTCATTGTCAAAGTGACATCTGTCATTGTCAAAGTGATAACTGTCAATGTCAAAGTGACAGATGGCAGTTATATTCTAATTTTACAAAAGAAATGAGTATTTTTGAAAATAAATAATCTTTTTTTAGATTTTCGGAGTCTTCAGTCCATTGGAATATACATTTTTGACATTTGATCGCCAAAGTGTAATTTGAAGATGGTAGCTTGGATTCCACTAATTATTTATTCTTGATATCTACTAATTTTATATTCCCGACGGTTTTAAATTGATACTAAACTAGACATCATTTGAATAATTTGTAAAAGAAACAATTGACAATCGCCTTAAATATCCACTTTGAAACTATTACTAGAATTATCTCCGCAAGAGCTTTAATTTGATACCATACACGATAGAGCCAAATTACTTATTTTAAAAGAAACAGTTGACGAAATGACGAACGTTTGCATGTGATGTCCAAATATGAGTGATAATAGTTCTAATTTCACATCATGTTTCTCGTTATTTCTTTGCTTCAGAAAAATATAACGAATTTTATAATGATTAAAATTTAAATAATAACGAATGAACCGCTGATAATTCCGAAAAATGTTTCGGGTAAATGCTGTGCCAAATTATTTGAGGATCAATTTTAATCATTCAATATTTAATGATAAATACTAACGTTTCTAAAATAAACGCAAAAAACTAAAAAGTTCCTGCAATAAAGTTTTGGTATCACTGGTTGAACTTGAACCTAGCTTTTTGATGAAAAATTTAATAATGAAATTTAATTTGAAAATTCGTATGCCTCCTCAAGTTATCGTGCTTCCACACAGACGGACCGACACACAGACCGACTTTTTTTTTAAACCATCTCTTTTGATTTCAGTAGGGTCTAAAATGTGAAGATTCATCAAAATCTCGATCTGTCAAAAAATTACAATTACAATACTTCACCTATTATAACCTCTTCGGTCCATTTGGTCAGCCCGCTGGACAATTTTCTCTTTTATTTTTACAAATTGAGCACCTGACGGTTTTTTGGCTGGCATACTGTTATCTGGTTGAATAAAAAAGTTCTATTTAGAAAATAAAATGATGCCACGATATGAAAATATACTTACTTGCAGGAAATACCAGAATAAATTGATTTTGGATAATAGATGAAATGTTGAAAGCAATATATATTCTTTTTTAACAAATCAAGCGTAGCGAGTGGCTCGGCATTCCTAACAAAATGCACGAAATCCAGAAGCTAAACTTTTGCCGATAGAGCAATGTACATCTCTAATAACCAATATAAACCCAAGTAAAATTATATAGTTGACCTTAAGATGAGATGGGTAGCAGATAGTATAACGGTAGAAGCTTTCTTATCCAAATCCCGTCATAAAACATTTCTTAAATTTGAATTTGAATATTTTTTTTAATGCGGTTTATAAAATTTTGCGCTCCCTAAGAGTTTGGGCTCGTGGCAGAAGCCACCTTCGCCACGCCCTAGTTCCGGCTCCGCCGCCTTTGCCCATGAGCGGTAAGTAAGCATAACCATAGTAATCACAATTTGCCGGTAAAATCAACATACCACCTCAAATAGAGGGCCGATGAACATATGAAAACTAAATTCTATTTTATTACTATAAATCGGTTTACTCATATGGCATCGAGGACAAATATCACTGTCTTCCTCGTTTTGATTTTTGCGTAATAATCTGATATGAATTACTGATTTGTTCTTATGTATCTACTTCTTCATCAATTACATTATTACCTTGGATATGTCTGGAACATCACTTATTCCTACATCTCCAGTTCAATCATCATCCCCCCCAAAAGTCACTCAGGACGTCTGGTTCTGGAGGCAAAAGAGCAATAATCTAAACTATTTGCCTATTGAAGTTTTTCATAGAATTTTTTGTTTTCAAATGAAGTCCCAATTACTGTCAAACTTGGGATTTGTTTCCTGTCAAACCGTAGAGAGAACAATGATCTTTTCACAGAAAATACGCATATAAGCATATGTTCTATTTTGTACTGCTATAAGAGTGTACGCACGGAAAATTTATATGTAAATTGTATCGTTGTCCTATATATATGACACCACAAAATTTTACTTCGTATTTTTTATTTCCGGATTTTTTTGTAAGTAGAACTACATATCCATAAAACCTGAACCCTCAACATTGTTCAAAATATTAAATATATCTGAAAATTTAAACAGTATTTTTGAAAACGACAAATAATTGAACAAGTAAAAAGTTAACCAAAAATGTGCTATTTTGAAAATGAGTTTTCGCCAAATATTATCTCAAATATGCAATAAAAAATACTTATATGGATTCAAGAAGGTCTATATTTATGAACTGAGCAATAATACATCACATAAAATAATCATCTATTTGATTCGATATTTCTGCGTCAATATTAAGATTAATATTAAAAATAAAACAATATAACATTTTGGAGAAGTTTATTTGGTAATTAGAAACAGGTAGAGAAGGAGATTGGAGAATATTTTTGAATTGCGTTTCGTTTCCAGGCAATGGCTGGCTTGGGGAAAAGAGACGAATTCTGCGGAAATTATTCCTTGGCGCCTAGAGAAATCTCAGAAAAATCTAGATACAACAGTGGCCCCAACAACTATAAAATAAGAGAAAATAAAATTAGAATTAGAATTATGAACACATTTTTAGTTTGAATAAAATTTATATTAAATGCTCCAGATGTTAGAGCTAATTTAGATATTGATAGCTGCTCCCAAAACTGCAGGTCATGATGATGATTAATTAAAAAGGAATTTTAAAATTGATCTTCCATCGACGGTACTAGGAACTCTGCGATGTCGTAGTTGAATGTTGTCTCAAACCCAAGATGCCCTCAAGTCCAACGGCGAATCCCCAAAGTCCCTCCGATGGCTGCTCCTCGAACTGCGGGTTCTCCGACGTCGGTTCCAAATGCCAACAACTGCAGCAAAATGCAAAAAATAAATAAATAATCAAATCAATACTAAAAGAAAAATTAAACACAATGAAAAAAGAAATAAAAATTATTATAAATAATTTTATCGAAGTAGTAACTGAGATTAGAAAAATAAATTAATTAAAAACAATAAATAAACTTACATTCTGCTGATGTTGATATTGTTGATGATGATGATCTGAAAGAGTAGGCTCAAAAGGAATTTTTTTCATTAGTTACATTCATTCACAACATTCAAACGTTTCTTTTCTTCGCTTCTTGAGTTTTTCTTCTGGTGTGCTTCTTTCGCGCCTTTTTAACGGACCTAACATTTTATGTCTAATTTACAGACTTTTTGTTTTCGTTCTCTAGAATCTTTAAATGATTTATTATCTTCTAAATAATGCAACAATTATCAACTTTTTACGACGTTTTGGCTGAAATCTCAACCGAAATTCCCAAAAAATGAAAAAAGTCAGGAATCCAATAAATATTACATTATATAATTAACTTAGATAAGCCTGATGTACTACAGTTAGTACACGACATTCCTGTTCCATCCTGCAAGCTCTGTGCAATTTAGTACATGTTTGTCATATTTCTTTACTTCATTTGATATCTAATTTTTATGTAGAATGGATCTTTATATATTTTGATGAGAGATTTTCGCTATTTATTCCAGTGAAAAAAGTTGGCTTTTTTGAAAATATATCAACGCGAAGGTAAGTTGATTTATGTACTTTATTGTAGCTAAAATTCTACGTACCTATTCTAGAACGTCAAGACATGTAGCTCATTCCTGTTGAATGAATATGTACAGTAAAATATTTTTGTAAATTATTTTTTCTATTTTGAATTATGGTGTACTATGTGAAGTACATCATGCAAATATAAGACAGATTATTCGCTGCAGGTTTTATCCCCTTCAAGATACACTAGGTTTACTAGAATACGATAAAAATATTCTAAATAGTACCCAAGAGATAACATTATTTTCACCAAGTAATGCTTGCGGCGAAATCACGGATGAAGATATTTCGTCAATCAATAATTTGCCAGGTTCACAAATATCGGCTACAGAAGAATTGAGAATTCATACTGATGACTTCTCAAATGATGACAGTTTGTCATTGTCATATTTTATTTCTGAAAAGACTTCGGAAGAACAGAAAAGTACGAGTAAAACAGTGGAAAGAAGAAAGTTATATGATTGGGAGAAAGAAGATTTTATCAAATTCTTAAGCCCTTCAAATTGTTTTAAAAAAAAATTACATTATGCAGTTTATTAAAAAGCCTTAAAATGTTCTAAAGAAGATAAAAACTATAAAATACTTGGAATTACTAATTAAACAAGGTAATTATAATCAATGTTTATATTTTAACTGCTATATTTACAAAAATAGTCACATATTTCCAAATCAATTAGCAGTCAAATAATAGATCAAATCATCATATGATAATCATACACGAAATCTGGATGCATGGCAAATTCTGTTGAAATCAATCATTTCAAAAGGACGCATGATAGTTATCTTTATTGCTAACATACGACGTGAATCAAGAATTTTTCCCACACAGCGCACGTATTGTCCAGTTTCTAACGTTAACGTCGGATAATGTGAATATAGATGGTGAGGCTGAACAACCAAGATAGTTGGTCCAATATCTTTACGTTCACGTAAAATGAAACACAATTCGTGGTCACTACAACCCGCAAGAGGTTTAGCTGGCAGAATAGCATTTAAATATCCTGAGAAATAAAACATTTTTTTAATCTTCATGAATTTTTGTCTGCATACGAAAAATTTAACGTTTTTAAAACCGAAATATATGTTTATAAATTATGAAAGAGACTGAGTACTGAAATGTTTTTTTTTTTTTTTGTACAAAAAATAAAATATATTCAGAACAGCTTAAGATATTGAACGTCGAGTTTTTCAAATTAGTAAATTATTTTACCTGCAACTTCAAATAACGGCCCTCCTCTGTTTAAAGGAACTTCAGCCCAAGATAAAAAATGAGAAACATTACCGCTTAGAATACGGAAATACTGAAAAAAAAATACATAAATTTACAGAAAAAATATAAAATTAGTAATTTTTTAATTTTACGGAATACTCAAAAAATATAATAATTTTTATCGAATGGAATAATTTTTTTCAAACGTCATTACCTTCTTTCTCTTTTGGGTTTTAAAACAAAATAGGTGTAATAATAATATCAAGTTTAAGAAACTTACAGAGAATCCCATAGGAGTATTACTTATAGCATCTTCTTTCTGATTAGATTGTTGATTATTATCAGTAGGCTCCATTTTCTGTGGTAGTTGGATAGGATCGTATCGTAGCTTGAAACTTTGTCGTATAGGTTGCTACAGACCAAAAAGCAAACAAAATTTGATGTAATAAATTAAATCTTTATTCCTACCTGGAAATTATTATTTTTCAATAGAGGCAAATTATATGATCTGCTATTTTGGGGATTTAAATAATAAATGAGTATTAGTGGTCTAATAAACGCTATATAACCAGAACCAAACTAAAATGTATTTTTTCTTCCACTGAAAACAAAACACTAATAAATAAATAAATAGATTAAATTCTACCAGTTTCTTGGAAAAATAAATGAACGCTATATTTCATGGTTAGTGAAATTGTTTTTCACTTTTGGCAAAGAAGAACTTTTCAAAATATTTCACTCTTACCTAATCGTTTTCGAAGTCTTTTAAAAATGAACAGCAATATTTACAAATTATCATTACTTTATTAAACCTCAATCAAGCATGCTCACAATAAGTGATGGGAACACTTTGTCAGAATATTTGAGATTAATGGCGGAAATATGTCGGCAGCGCAACATTTTAAATTTTAGGGTGTATTCTACATCACATGTTTGTTGAATTCACTAAACTTAAAACGAAAATTATATTTTATGTAACAGCTTTAAGCATTTTATTATAAAAAATAATATACTAAGATTGTGGACAGAATATTTTTGCGCTGAACTTACAACTTAAAAAAAAAAATATATATATATATATATATATATATATATATATATATATATATATATATATATATATATATATATATATATATATATATATATAATTATATATAGTAAAAAACTAACTTTAGTAACCAAGATAGTCAACAGGGTAAAAATTAAATAATTAATTTGAAATATGCAATACCAAGAATATTTTTATGTTCGAATATAAAAGATGACTGTCCTTTAAGAATAAAATTAATTACGTCAAATAAGAGACGAAACTCAGAATGAATTTTTTTGGGAATATTAAAAAAGCCGAATTGGTAGAAATTATTCACTGATTAAATTTTGTCAATAAACTTTCCTGGTAGCTACTTGTTTCGAAAAAGATTGAACATCTCTAATTTTTCCAAATGAGCTGCATGATGCTCTCTCAGCCCGTCTAAGAACTAAATATATATATTTTTTGGAAATACATTATCGAGAAATGAAATTTAAGTTCCAAGATGAACGTCTTATTTGATTTTCTCCTGCAAAAATATATTTTATTATCTCAAAAAGATTCTAAATTTTCGAACAGCAATAGAAGGTAATATTTTGTATATAATTATTATTGTGACGATAAACTTCGGAAATTCTGATATATTTAATTTTAAGAATGGTTCAGATTGTTGGAAGGAAGAGTTGGATTACAGACCTTGGAAGGGGTAGGTGATTTTTAAAGAAAAAAATATGTGATAAATAATTATTTTTTGTTGTATCCTGCAGCTCTCGACTTTATTTCATATCAACTATCATACTTGAATAATATGTTAATTTGTACTTAAACACTGATAATTTACACTCCTTTTGAGAAATCTGTTGGCTTTTTTAATATCTAGTTTCTTCTCAATCATAACCGTTATCTGCTTGAATAATTCAATTAGTTCCATGTGAATTTAGAGAACGATATAATACTTACTTGTAACATATTTAGAATAATAATCAACAATTTTTCTCAGTTCATCCACAGCAGCCATGGTAGCATTTACTCCAAATGTTAGACGATCTTCTAGTATAGATTTTAGTTTTTCAATATGCATACCATTGATTTTATTACATTCTATATTTGCATATATTCCAATAGGTTTATCAAAAACCTGAAATCAAGATAATATAAAGATTGATTATAATTTAGAGAATAAAATACGTACAATATTATTCTTAAAGTCTGCATTACTGCCCGATAGAACAGAATTATTATAAATAGAAGACAATCCATATCTGTTTAATAATTTAACGTTAAAGTCTCCTATAATGTCTAATTTGCTATCAAATATTTTAGAATTATGTATATACTGAGTTCCATGATCAACAACGACATTCCGAATGTCAATGTTGTTTATTTGATTTGTAGTTATATTCCCTAGAACAATTTCAAATAAATATACCATTTCTTATTGAGATACAACAATTTTACCAGAGAGGACAACATTTTTGAAAACAATCTCTGCATCTATGTACTGTGGAGTATTCGTGTTGCATTTCATAGTTTTTGAGAGTAAATCAGTAATATTTACAAATTTTATAAAATCAACATTGCAATTTTCTAGTATTTTTAGTTTTCTGAATCGTGCATTCGGCCGAATGTTGTATTTTTTGTGAATTTCTACCAAGTTTTCAGGTGCAACTCCATGTATCTTTGATGGTATCTAAAAGTGAAATTTAAAGACGAATATCCTGACTTATTCATTCGCATTTACCTTTAAATTAGTTATTTTTATGTCTTGCGTGAATTCTTTATGACCAGGTATAACAGAATCATACAGAACTTTTTTATCAATAATAGTATTATTTAGTTTTATAATATCTACTCCGTTTATTTCTTTGATATTAGTGCTCCCCAGAACTTTCATTTGAGCTGCAGATAATTTCGTAAATTTATTTTTACCACTAATAATCTGAAAATTTAGAAAAAATTATAATTCCAATCAAAACAATTGCAAAATAAATTGATGTTCACCTGATTTTCTCCATTGATCATCAATGCATCTTCATTTATTTCTTTTATACTTACTCCATTTATTTTAGATTTTAAAAGATCTATTTTCCTAGCACGGATTTAATCAAAAGCTACCTAAAAACAATGAATAATTTAAAAAAAATCTAAATAAGGTATTCTTTATACTTTTTCGGTTATTGTATTATGCTTTAAAGCATTCACAGCATACGAGAGAAGTTTCCCTATATTTCCTCCTGCTTGTTCGATATTAATATCTTTTAAAATTGTTACATCTGACCAATGTGATCCTGGTAAATTTTTTAAATTATGTGCAGCTTCTCGTAAATCAAAATTGAAATGTTTTGAACTTGCAGAATCACAATTTAAATTTGAAATTTCTAAATTAGAGTGGATGTGGATATCTTCTGCTGATATATCGATTAAAGAATCCGTTCTTATTTTATTAATTTCAGGAGCATTGATGTACACTGAAATAGTAATATTTCATTCTGATTATTTCAAGGATTTCTCATGCATTTTCATGCAATTCTAACTTTATTTTTAGAAATAGAATAGTATTGCAAAATGTCTTATAAAAATTATAATGTAATATTTACGTGATTTAACATTTTTAAACTCGTAATGTCCACTTATTTCTTGGTCCTGGCTTCTAGTTAAATACTGTTTGGATAAATCTTCTAAATTAAGTCCATTTATACTGTCAACTATCAAATTATCTATGTATATATCATTTTTAAAAATGATATTTCCATTTATTGTTATGTCGTCATGTTTAGAAACAAGCTGAAAAAAATGACTGAATAAAATAATAAAAGTGTTTTTCTGGTTTTCCATATCACCTGTGAAAAATATTCACGAATGTTTATATCGTTAATTTTAGTTGCTTTCAAATATTCTACATTCAAATTTCCATCAATGAAAATTTTATCCAGTCGATCCGTCCCGTACAAATTCAATATTTTTTGTGCCATTTCATCAACATTTTCACCATTTATATTCTTTACAATTAAATTCGATGTTTCTAAAAGCTGGGATTGTAATATTTCTATATATCTAATAATTTCAAACTTACCAATTTCTTTTTCAAAAATAAAATTGTTGACATAACTGTCTCTATCAATAAAAATTGTACGATTAAGTAAATCAGTTAATAGGAAGTTATTGATCTCTCTTATTCTTAGTTTATAATTTTGGGGAAGGATCAAATCACCTTGGACAATTAATTCTTCAAAAGTCTTTGTACCTAAAATAAATTAATTCAGCAAATTTTTTATTCCACATCATGCATGAATCCGAATGAAATTATCAAACCTACCTTTGAATCTATTGAATGTATTTATTTTTGCTAAATTATCAACTTCCGTATTATCAACTACCATAGTGTTTAGTTCATCTATTTCTAAAGTATTTGTGAAAAACTTTTGTCCTCTGATCTTATATCTAAAATGGATAAAATAAATATTTATAAACAATTAAAATACAGATATTTACTGTCCGCCACTTCTTTTCACGCCTTGTTTGAAAATTTTCTCGAGATTTTCCAGATTTTTATTTGAATGTAACGTCAAATTACCATTTACAATAACATGTTTGAATTCATAACTTAAATCTTCATCTCTATCGAAACTACTAGAATAAAGAACGAAACTGTTGTCGTTAATATAAGTCGTGGTTAATTTTTTGACTGAAATTCCTGCTAGTGCAGTAACTTCTTGTGGTATAATCTACAAAAATAGGAATTAAATTAAAATAAAATGCTTTGGATGGTACAGTACCTGTTCTTTATTTTTTAACCAATATTCATCTAGAAAATTCGGAGGCAAATACTTATTTTTATGTATTAGTATAACATCTGGACTTGAAGAGCAATTCGTAAGAGTCAAACTTCCATCAATTTTAACATGACCATCGTACATTATTAAATGTTCAATTTTTGGCTCAGGAAATTCTTTGCCATTTACGTCTCCTTGTACGTGGATACTTTTTATTGTAACAGGACCTAAAACCACAGTTATTACTGTAGAAAATTGAGAATTGTGATGTATGAACATTTAATATAAGGTTTCTATATAATTTTATATTAGCAAGCCCGACTACGGCATCCTGCGATCGACATTTTGATCCCAATAGCTGACAGATTAATATTTACATTTTTTATTTTGATTGTTGGAAGAGAAATGAGCACAAGCTTATAATTACGTAGTATTGAACCACTTAAAAGATTGTTCGTACATAAAAAGAACATTGAATTAAAGAACCAGGATAATACTTTTTATAAATTAAAAAAATCTAAGCCAGATTGTTTCGCAAAATTACAAATTCAGGAGTCAGTTCGTACATCATCATCCTAAATAGAGACTATCTGAGGCTTGCTAGACTGTACTGAAGAGTCCCAATAAGGACGAAGCACATGTCTACATTCGGGACTCCTGAATTTATAATTTTGTGAAACAATCAGGCTTTGACTTTTCTAATTGATCAAATTCTGTTTCACGGAATTTTTGAAAGATCCTAATACAGGGCACTGTAAAAGGATTATAAAGAAATACAGGCTGTATTTCTTTACAATGCTTTTTGTTACTATCTTCTTAAAAATGATGATAATCTTACCTTTCACAAAGTTATTATCATGGAAGGTAACAACATCTCTACTGAAAGATATACCATTTATACTAGATGTTATAATATTTTCAGCAAAGATATTCATCATCTGCATATCTGAAGTAATAGTCTGATCAGTACTAGTTGTCAATATTTGATTAACATCAATATTCGATATTTTTTTAGTGATTAAATTTTTTATTTTAACGTCTGAATGTATTATTATGGAACCTATAAAAATAATGTTAAAAATTTGGGATATTATGAATTTTTAGACCATTACCTTCGATTTCGTTGGGGTTATTTGTGTTAAACAAAGAATAGGCGAAATCTCTCCAATATATTCCGTTAATTATATCAAAATCAAAATTTTGGACATTTAGAGTTTGGACGTTGTAGAAATTGTAATGAATATTATATTGTAAATAGTGTAATACGTCTTCGGTAGTTCTCTGTAAATATATTGGAAAATTTAGAGCTTATATTTTGTTAAAAAAAATTCTTACTTCATTTAAAGTTGCTGTATGGATTGTTTTCACTGATATACTTGAGAAATTTTTGGTACCTAGCACTTTAATTGGACTACTAGCAACACACATTTTTTCAAACGGAATATTGTTGATTTTATTAGCGTAAATATTTTGCGCTATCAAATTTTTAAAAGTGAATTCGCCATCCAATATCTGCTGCCCATCAAATATTAATAAATCTGAAAATTAAAATTACGTATATTATCATATTCTAATTTTTTTTATGCTGCCATATTTTGGGAGATAAAGTAATTAAACTGACTTTATAATAACTTATATTACATAAGCTTTATATAAGCGTTCGGTTCATTTCTGCTATCGTATTGAACAGTTGGAACTGCTTCTACGATTATTATTCTGAAAGATTCAGAAAGAATCACATGAAATTACGCTTAATTTTTGGTTATTATGCTACCGAATTCTAGGCTTGAAAGATAAAGGGGTTCAAATTGGTTTTGTTTCACGGTTACCTGTTATTTAAGAAGAAGTTTTAAAAATTTGACTGATTTTCACGGCATAAGCGATAGTTTTATAAGTAAAAGAGAAATAAGAAGAAAGACAAAAATGATAATTGAAGGGGAGGACGCCCAAGGGTGGAAAATAATATCAGGATGGGTTGGTTCTCGAAAAAAACTTTAAAAATGTCTTGTCCTCACTGCATTATATTTATAATTTATAAAAATGATTACCGGTTTCGAATATTTCAATAATTATTGGTTGGTTTGTATAGTTCTAAACCGGCTCTGATGATGATTGTTGAATAATCGAAACCGGTCAGCATTTTTATAAATCAAAAGTATAGAACAGTGTGGACAAAACATTTTTTAACTCATCCTGACAAAAATGATAGATCACAACACAATATTTAGATCAGTACGAACTTATGGTTTTGAGTCGTGGGACAGGCCCCCACAACTCTCATTGCCGGTCTACTATAAATGTGTCCGCTGACTGCGTCAAGCATGTGGACGTGAGAGGTGAGAGGAAATGTTTCAAGATGGCGGATATGTAGGGCCTAGTTGCCAATTGAGAAGCGTTTGATTCTAGTGTTTGTGTCGTTGAATACAGTCAGATTATAGTAAATAAATAATAATTTAATAAAGTGATAGCCGTGTGACAAATGAACATTCAATTAAAATGCCTGGAAAATGTTTTGTCCCGAATTGAAATTCTGGATATGAGAGTTGTAAGATAAAATATAGTGTTTTTAGAGCTCCACTTGACATGATAGAAATTTGGGACAAAGCAATTGAATAAAATTATGTATACAAACACGTGAATTAAACTTCTTTATTTGCTCAAAGAATTAAAGCACTCGCGCAGAACGCGCTCGTGATTTTGAACTTTCTTCTCGCAAATAAACAGTGGTTTAATTCACTTGTATAAATTACTATTAAACTAGGTCCAGTTTCATAAATGAATTTAATTCTCATTCAAATTTACTCACAAAGTAAATTTGTATCAAGTCATTCAAATGAAATCTAAATTTTGACAATGTTAATGAATTAAGTATAAGATAATTTAAAATAACGTGTATTTGTTAAAAATAAATATGAGTGCCCTTAATACAGAAAAAACTATTACGTTGTGAAACATTATGTATACTATAGAAATATAATATTTTGAACTGAATCTAATTTTTGTTCAACTTATGTTTTCATGTTTCCTTTATTGAAAGTTCGAACAATTTTCTTGTAATTGAAAACATAACATCTATATGTATTCTTGTAGATTAAACACATTGTTAATGTATTGTTCAAATATTTCTCAATTATTGTTAATCGCATGTGATCTCGAAATTTATCCAACTGAGTTTCTTGCATAGGTAATAATTAAATATTAAATATTACTCAATGCAACACTAATTTAACAAGTATATCAATTTTTAATTAAAGTAAAATATATGCTGTAAACATTACATATACGGTTGACTCCAATATATAAATGATTTCGTAAAATTTTGTAATTTTAGTGTAATTATACATTAAACACTGTTGTAAAACAGGCCTTACTGATGTAGGCGTCTCTAGCGGCGACAGCGCGAACTATAACCATCTCAGCGGACGCATTTTCGGGGAGAGTTAGATTACCTACTATGTCTTGTACCGTGGTCGTGGGTTATGCCAAGAAAAATTGAAAGCAAAATCTAGGCATTATTAATTAAATAGTTGAGGAGGATCAAAGAAGAAATAAAAAACGACAGAATAAAGAATCAAGACATTAGATCTGCACTAAAAACAAAATCTATTTTAGAATTTATTGAACAAAGATAACTGAGCTGGTGAGCCAGATGGTCAGTATAAATGAAAATAGACCAGTAAAGAAGACTTGATCATCAATAAATATTTTAAAGAGGGAGACCAAAAGATGACTGGAACAGCATCATAGATAGAGCCAAATCTATATATGGGCTTTTTGGGCTGCAGGTCAGAGCCCCGTGAATATAAGGAGTCCCCAGTCCCCATTGAAGACAATTGACAATATTGCGAATTTTAAAAAATAAATAAATTTCATCATAAGATTGACTAATGATCATATATTGGATAGTGGGATCAAGAAAAAATCATATAGTGGAAAAATCACTTCAAGTTTAATTGGACGTTTCAGTGCCGAAACAGCCCGCCATCATCAGCTGAAGAATAATGCAATTTTTTCCAAATTTTATTGTTTAACAATTTTTCAACATTATGTAAAAAAAATTGCATTATTCTTCAGATGGTGGGCTGTTTCGACGCCGATACGTCCAATATGAGGTCTTTTTCAAGATCTCTTGACCCCTATCCAATATATAAAAATTCGAAAAAAGAATCACCAACATATTAAACTCATATTAAATGAATAAAATATATTGTCCTTATCTTTTTCGCACACCGTACACATCATTATAGAAAACAGGTTTTTGACAAAATGGCAAGTTTGATTAATTAAGTAGGCCCCCAAGAAATGTTAGTTCATTGTCCCACAAATTCACGGTCTGCCCCTGATCATAGAGAAACTCCAGGAAAAGAAAGGAGCTTCAGGAGGCGAAGCCAAGCTCAGTGCAAGGAACAGAAAATTTTTTACACGAATAAAGACTAAAAAGACGTAGAAGTTATGCTCTTACATCGCCGGGAAAGAAATCAAGAATATTGAAATACATTACCATTTAGATTGTTGTTTTTGTCTGTTATTGTTACGTTTTTAGCAAAAATATTTCGCGCTTTAATTGGTGAATATATAACTTGAGGCTTGGATTTCAGTAACCATTTCTCAGGATTCCAAACATTGTTATTAATTCTGTTGACTTGTACTTCAGAAACCTTCAAATTTTCTACATGTAGTTTGCCTGTAATCCTAACATTTCCAGATAGTTGTTTTAACTAAAATAAATCATATAAATAAAAGATAAAACTTCTGTTCTGAAATCTTACGTGTTGATTGACAACGTTCACTTCATTTCTCAAATTTTTCAATTTTTGTTTTACTGGTTCCTGGAAAATATGACTTATAATTAATATTTTTATTGTTGTAGAAAAATTGATTCGACTTACATATTGATTATAAAAAGCATATGTATAATTTTTATGGATAATATTATTCTTTAGAACGGCATCTTGGCGGCTGCTAATTATTCCTCTATAGACTTCATCTTGATCTCTTTGCAATATTTTTTGACTTTCAATTTTCATGTATGATATTAAATCTGAGCGAAAAATCAAATTTTCATGTAAATTCAATAAGCATTGTACTATTGTTTCTTCATTATCGGTTGAATCGGCTAAAAATAATGAAAATAACTTTCAGAATTCAATTGATTTTTTAAATTTATTCGAAGTACTAGAATTAATACTAATAATTATATTTAAAAAAATGTATGAATCATGCCTTTTACTCAATTTTAGGTATGGCACATATAGGGATTTAAAGTTATGCTATCAGCGCCACTATGAGTAAAATTCGAAACTCGAAAAGAGACATTGCGCGAGGTTATTGCATGGTGCACTATTTAAAATAAAGTGATTCACGAAGAATTTGCTGTATTTAAAAGTAATAAGTATCAATAGAAATTATAATGTTACAGATTATTACTGTTCTGAATTTTAATCCTCACTTTTATAATACATTTATTTTTCTGATAAATAATTCAATGAATAATAGCGGAATGACGAAAGATCTGAGATTCTCCTTGATAGAATATTTCTGATATATTAAAATTGAAATTCCTGAGTAGTTTATGAAGGAGATGTTTTTAATACTGGACACATAATTATTTATGGCACTTTACGTAATAATCCAGATCTAAATATAAAATTGTATGGTTTATGTTTGCGAGCTTCTGCGTTGCAGTCACCGCCACACAAAAATGAAGAAATACTTTCATAAAAGGACTCATTTAATAAATTCAGTTGAAAGAGATAAAAGAATGTAACTGACGTTTTACGAATATCTCTTATTGAGCTTCTAAAATTTGCCACCAGACCGCGTAGCACTTAGCTGGAAATCCCTATATTGTTAATTAGGTAGATTGATATTTTGAACTGTAAGTGCGGTTACCAGCCGTCACATGCAGATATCCATGGATAATAGTGGAAGGTATTACACAGGAAGATTTTATGGAAATCTCGGGATTAAGCTCGGATCTTCCAGTTTGCCAGACAAAAATCATGTAACGCTAACACACCTGTATTATTCATGATAAAAATACTTACCGTTTATCTGGCTAACCTCAAAATTAATAGATACAAATAACATTTGCGCCTTATTATCTGCATCCAGCCCAATTATATAAATGATAACTTCATTATATAAATTCGCAAAATCTATAGTTAGAATTTTCCAAAAATAATTCTGGTAAGGTATTTCTGAGATAACTTTTATATTTTCAGTTTGTAAATTGTAAATTATCAGCTGGTTCTAGAATATAAAATATGTATAATCAACTTAATATCTATTTATTTAAAAAATACTTCTCTAGCAGCAAATAACACAGGATTATTTTGAACATAATAAACTGCCATTTTTTGATAATATATTGGCTCTTTAATCTGCTTCCACTTAATGAAATGAGTTTCTGAAAACAATCCTCAAATATAATAATTAATTTAACGGCTGGGAAACCCTTCAACTTCAGGTTAACTAGTTTCGTGTATTGTTGATTATGATTCGTGCATTGCTCGCATGGCTTTGTTGACTCCGATCGCTCCGCTAACGCGGTACCCTTTCTTTCATAAATTCACTTATATTTATCGTATGATACGATAAACTGTGCATTATTTTTCCTGTGTTCTATGAACCTTAAAATTAACTATACCAGCGGAGAGAGGAGCCAGTAACGCCGTGCAAGCGATGTACAAGCAACTAAATCTACGAAATGAGCAAAATATTTTTTTTTCCTCTCTAACATCTAGAGTCGCCCAAATTTTTTTTGGTGCTTTCTTTTCTGAGCAAATGTTCAGGTCAACCGGAGGTTGGAGGTTTTCGGAGCTTCAGTCTATTTGATATTTTCTACTTACCGTCCCACCAATAAATGGTACTTTTGAATTTATTATTTAATTCAATAATATAACGTTCACCATTCAAAATGTAAGAGATTAGCTCATAATCCCCGTGTGAACTCAAAAAATGTTTTTTTCGCAATATTCCTCTATTTATTTCAATTACGTAGCTTCCCACCTATATTGAAAAAAAATTAGTGTTCGTTTTTGAATTTTTATCCAAAATATACCAACCATATTAATATCATAAACTGGATTTTGGTTAATAACTACAATATTTGAATTGCCATTTTTGAAACATGTAACAGATGTTGCTTCTGTTGTTAAAATACTATCAATTTCTTCAAACTTCGAATCTTTCCAATGATACAAGCTAAAAAAAATTAATTTAAATTTATTCAACTCAGAGATGATAAATGATACAGAATTATATAGCACAAAGTGAACACGCCAGATCTCATCTGAGTGAAGTGATAAGTTTGCATTAGTGGTCGCCCAGTGGTCAAAATTCGACCGTAATTCATTAAATGTGCGGCCCACATGAAAAAAATATTTTGAAAATGGCCCGCTGTCCGAAAAAGGTTGCCGACCCCTGCGATTAGTTAATTATAATGAATGATCATGTTAAAATCAATTTTTTAGAAAAATTAAACTATTTGATAAATCTTTATGAAAATCAATAGATGAGAAAAAGAATCACCAATATCAATCGCTTTGCGACCTGTAACGTGCATTCATACGAACAGACCAACAACAGAGAAGCATGTAATTTTTCAAAGGCAGCTTCAGATTATAAAAATTATAAAAAATAAATACAAAATTGGAGCATATTTTGGAGGAAAACCTGCTCTTTCCAAAATGCTGTATTAAAAGTTAATTGCTTGTAAAAGTACTGACTTATAATTATTTCTGTCGTCAAAACTCGAGACTGGCGTGCTAGTGTGTGCATTTGTAAATAGAATTCAGAGAAAACTATTAATTTAAAATACATACATGGCAGGTACCGAGGTATTTTTTAAATAATTGATAACAAAAAGATATAAGTTATCATCTTGGTTAAAAATGCAGATATCAATTACCAATCCCAATTTTGGTAAGCTTTGCTTGAAAATCCATTGACTGTTTTTAAATGCATAGATAATAAAATAACCATTTGTAAATTCTACAAACATTAAATTCGTATCTTCATGTTCTTCTACCTGCAAAATGTGAATATGCAGTACTAAACAATGAGATTGATTCAGCTATTACCTTCACAAATGAAATTTCATCTTTTATTCCTGATAAAACTGAATGTGGTTCAAATATGTATCCGTCTTCAGTGACTGTTAATGTATATATTTGATCGGACATAAGAATATATGTTCTATTACGCATATTAAAACAAAATGGTATTTGAGGGAGATAGAATGTATCCAAATTTTCAATAGAAATTCTCATATTGGTATCTACAAAAAAATTGATAGTAAAAAATATTACTTTGTATTATTCTAACATACCTTGATAATTTCTATAAAATATATTGAAACTATCCATCAAATCCAACTTGACATCTTCGTATCGATGCTCCAAATAAGAATTTAGATTATTTTCTTTTGATAAGCACGTTTTTATGACTACAATTAACAAAATACTCTGAAAATAATTGGATATAAAAGTAATAATAAAATAATTTAATACAATTTTATTTACCACACTCTTTATAAAACTCATTATAAATTACTTATACACGAAGCCAACATGTGCTAAAACTTTAGTTATTTTATACATTCATATTTATTTCAACAAGTAAATACTTGAAAATTTAGTGAAACTTGTATTAAAAAAAAAATATTGAAAACAAAAAAGATTACTAGAGATCTACTTTATTACATTAATCATTTTATATTCAAGAGATTTCTTAAATCAGAAGTTTCAATTATTTTGAATAGGCAACTTGGTTATTTCTAGAATTGTATATAACCTATCAAATGAACAGAAAATCAGATGATTTTGCTATATAGTTTGTCTGAATTATTGTGATCAAATGAAATATTTTTTTATTTTTATGATATAGCAAATTTAAATAAATAGCATATTATATAGCAAATAATGAGGTACAATTAGAATTTTAGCTCAAAAAAATATTTCTTATATTTATGAGGACAAGTAGCGACATCTTGATTTATTAATTTTATCTAACGTTCACTTCAGTTTTACCAGTTCCGGTGGATCTCAGCAGTGCTAACGGTTTTTTTTATATATTTTGCGGGAAGGATTTCAATCAGTTTAATTGTTCTGAGTATAAATTCATACATATTTTATAAATATAAAAGGTAAATAGAGAAAATACACAGAAAACCATGTAGAATTAAAAAATTCTTGCTTCCAGTTATTTTGGTCAAATATGCCGGCAGAAGGACAGAACGATTGGGCACCAGTTCTAAAAGCGATGGAAGAAAAACTTATTGATGATGAGTCTCCATACTTCGATGATAGCGATGAATCATTTGGTGATTCATCTTTTCCAGATTACGATTCAGAATATAATTTTGAGGATTCTAATTCTTCTTCTGATCCAACTTCGTCAAAACATTCAGAGCAATGTGATTTGGTAGAAGATATTCAAGATGATTTATCTGAAGATGAGGATGAAGATGATCCAATCATTCCCTTATATCTATTTTATTTACCATCAGCAACAAGGGCCCGTAATATGGCATTCAACAGATGTTTGTTAATCGATCTAAATTCCATTACTGTTCCACCTGAAGTTGAAGTAATAGTATACGAAAACAAATGTTTTATGAATGGAGAATCTTCTTCAAATTCACAAATTGCTGGGAGATATATCCCTGAAGAAAACCAAGGTAAGTTTATTTTTATGGTTCCTACTAAAACCACCCCAAATAATTCTATGATAATCAACTAATTATCTTCGAAGGGAATGAGAATGAGTGGTATGTGGAAGAAGTGGTCGAGTATGAAGAGGATGAAAATGAAGTGAACGAGAATAAAGAGCATGAAAATGAAGAGGATCCAGAAACAAATGACGATGACAATGTAAATGCTGCTCCTTTATATGACTTACCAATACCGGCTTTTCCGGAGGCTCAAGACACTGATCCTAACTCTCTTGACTATTTTGAAGATAATGGTTGTAATGCCTTCTAAATTTTGTGTCTACCTGTGATTTTATGGCTGTATTTTGTCCAAATTCTGTGATTTTATGGCTGTATTTTGTCCAAATTCTGTGATTTTATTTGTATTTTCCAATAAAAAAAATTTATAATTATTTATTTATTATACTGATCACAAATCTCTTGATATACGAATATTTTTACAATTAGATAGCGAAAAGAAGTGACCTAATTTTGATTTATGTTGAAGTTTTTCTGTTAGGGCTTGAAATAAAATAAATACCTATTAGAAAATATCTGAACTAGGTGCCTTGACAATTTTTTTAATAAATAGAAAAAAATATGTTTTCATCAAACAAGCAAATGATCTCTGTTTTGAACTCAGTGCTCATTTGCATTGCGTTCCAGGACTTCATCAATTGTATCCATAAATATGATCAGATACCACTTTTTGCAGATGATGCATCGGTTGCTGATTCTGGCAAGATATATTGAAAGTGTGCAGAATCTTTTATAGCTGTTACATTTATCTCAATCTAGCTAAAACTGACTCTATTAGATTTTATACTTCTCAACTGATTTTAAATTATCTATCAATGATAGAATTATCTGAAAACAGATTTTTGCTACGATTTTTAACGAAAATTGTGAACATATAATCTCTGTGTTGAATTCTGCACGCTTTCAAACATTTTCTAACAAGAAATCTGTTACTGATGTACTACCATGACAAAGTTATCTGTATTTAATTCAATGGTATTACAAGAAAAGATTAATCAGATGTATCGTTGATACATCTTTAAGAAAGTCACGTAGAGACCTTTTTATAAATTCGGGTGCCACTTTGCAGTTTTTATACATTTATGCATCTTTGCATCTATATATATATGATAATAAACATTAATTCTTATCTTTATGGTATTCGCACAATACAAAAATATTTGTCTCGATTTCCTAATAAACATCTTCTTATTTGTAGACAAAAAAGTTTATGGAACATTGTTCTCCCTATTAAATTATAGATCATTTTCTTATTAAATCACAGTATAATAGGGACTCATATAGTTTGTAAAAAATTGGTCGTACTTACCCAGCAGTATCCCTGGTCATATGTGAGTTCGGGAAGATATCTAGTAAAAAAGTAGAAAGGTTCTCAATCTCCAAATGTTATTCAATGGGAGCATCAAAAATGTCTTTGAATAGCAAATAGATCAATATCTTCAACCTGCGGTTCACAAGCAGAGTATTCTCTGTAAGTAGTGCATATCATTTTATTGCCAGTTCCAGTGGTGATGGAAATGAAGAGATCTGCAAGAATCTGCCAAAGACTTCTGGTCCTCCAGGTTGGGGATAAGCGTGAGGCCAATAAAGTCATCTTGGAAAGCATCAACCGTTACGAAAGATCAGCGAAAGCTTCGAACAGGACGAACTTCAACATTAAGACGAGCGCAACGAAACGCATCAGATATATTGAATATTGGTACTTGGAACGGCAGAACAATGCTGCAAGCCGGAAAATTGCAGGAAATAGAAGAATAAAGTGAATATTCTATGGACCTAACAGTAGAAATAAAGAAGCACAAAGTGAACATGGAGTAAGAAAGTAAATTGGGAAATCGGTGAATGAATTTGAGTCAATAAGCGATAGATTTTGTAGGCTTCGTATTAAGGGCATATTTAACAACATTACTTTTAAAAGCGTGCCTGAAGAAATAGAAGTCTTTTACTGTCTCTAACAAGACATATCCTATAAAATTACTAAGCATGATATGATTATTTTATTAGGTGATTTTAACGCCAAAATCAGGGAGGAAAACATTTGAAACGAAGTAGCGGGCAGGCACTCGTTACATGATTACAAAACTAACAATGAAGAAAGAATTTGCAGCATGGCATTAGCAAACAACTTTATTATTAAAAATACCTTTTTCCCTCACAAAAATATTCATAAGGGTACGTGGGTTATGCCTATAAACAAAACAACAAGACTGATCACATAATAATGAACAAAAGACGTGCATCAGCAGTAATAGACATAAGATCAATGAGATGAGCTAATTGTGACTGACCACTTCCTTGTGAGAGCTAAATTTAGACAAATAATTACAACGACAGGAAATATAGCCGGAAATGAATTAAAATTAAATACGGAAATGCTTAACAATGAAAAAGTAAAAGAACAAATATATTAGGAAAAATTAAAAACAGGGAATGGCTCGACGAAGAATGTAGAAACGCCGTAGAAGCGAAAAATAAAGCAAGCCGCGCATATCACAACAAGCGACAATATCTAGCAAGACGGAGTACGATAAGTTACGAAAAGAAGTAAAAATAATATGCAGAAGAAAGAAATGGAAAATGATTGAATGCATGATCGAACAACTAGATAAGAATAACATGAATAGTAATTGAAGTAAATTTTATCAGGACATAAAAGCTTAGAGCAAAGGATATAGCCCGCACCTAGCACTATGCAAAAGCAAGACAGGAGAAACAATATCAGAAGAAGAGCAAATATCACGTAGATGGAGAGAGCACTTCCAAGAACTGTTAAGCATCAACCAAACGGGTGTGAAGGAAGAATCAGTAATAAATCAATAATAAATCACGGTATTGCCAACGAACTTATAAAGCATGAAGAAGAAGTACTACGAAACAGAGTACATGAGCTAATTTTAAAAATATGGGAAAAAAAACGCATGCCTGATGAATGGAAGAGTTTAGCAGAGTACGCTGAAGAGTTGCTTTAGACATTATCAATCGCTTTGCACTAATTATTGATAGATTGAGACTTTTTGGAATACCTAGAAAGTTAATTCGCTTAATTCATAAGACAATAAAAGAGTCTAAAGCAAAGATATATAAAGAAAACCAAACAACTGAACTCTTTCAAATAGGTGCTGGTATAAGGCAAAAAGATTCGCTCTCAGCACTTCAATTTTACGCTAGAAGCTGTAATCCAAAATGTAGATGTAGAGGAACAATAAGAACGAAATTGAAACAATTATTAGCTTATGCAGACGATTTAGTACTAACCACAAGACATCTGAATCAACCGGAAGAAGTCTATGAAAAACTCCATAATGAAGCTCTGGCAGTTGGACTAAAAAAATGCAAGCAAAACTAAACATATGCTAAATAGAGAAGCTACAACTGAACATTTCCAACGATATAAGTAATGAAATATCTACCCGAATAAAAACCGGGTACCGAGCCTATTATAGACATGATAATCTACTAAAATCCTAACAAAGGGAAACAAACTAAATACATATGACACTAATTCGCTTGGTGATAGCATACGCGTGTGTATGGCACGCCGTTTTGCTATTTAATAGCAACAATTTATTCCAGTTAAATTTAAACTATACATTTTTATATCTTGCAAGATAATTTTAATTCATTGAATTTTTATGATTGAATTAAAATTATGTACATAATGGAAATTAGGAATTCTTAAGTATCGTTTTCATTGTGGTGTCGCAGGCGTGGTACGAGAAATTGAGCCAATAGGATTGCCGGATTTTGAATTTCACCGTACCGTGGTCTTGGGACCGCGGTGTTGGAAGCGTGGTGTCAGAGGTTGGAAATATTCAACTTTTGTACCACGCTCGCCTCCGCGCATGCGTAAATCTTCTCATATTTTGATGGTTTATCAGATAAGCCGTCAAAATATGAAAAGATAAACTTTATCTTTATCTTGTTCACATCCACGTGTTCTTATTTTATAAAGTCAGTGAGATGGATTTTGATGAGAAATTAATCCTAATATAGAAGTAAATTTAAATATTCATATAATAAAGCTATACGTCTGCGCCGCGTTGTGGTTGTCATATTCACGAAAAATGTTCAAATTTGATATATTAACTTTGTTATTCATAATTTGAAAATGCGAGCTCGCGCAAACTACAACTTTCATACCAATACGCATTTCTGGCCACGCTTCTCACGCCACCGTGAAAATAGAAAGCACAAATTTCGTACCACGCTTACCACGCTTGCCGCGCCTGCGACACCACAATGAAAACGATACTTTATTATCTTGCAGAATAATTTTAATTCATTGAATTTTTTTGATTGAATTAAAATTATGTACATAATGGAAATTCAGAATTATTATTATCTTGCAAGATAATTTTGATACATTGAATTTTTATGATTGAATTAAAATTATGTACATAATAGAAATTCAATATTCTTATTATCTTGCAGGATAATTTTAATTCATTGAATTATTTTGATTGAATTGAAATTATGTTCATAATGGAAATTCGGAATAATCATTTTCTTGCAAGATAATTTTAATACATTGAATTTTAATGAAAGAATTAAAATTATGTACATAATGGCAATTCGGAATTCTTATTATCTTGCAGTATAATTTTGATTCATTGAATTTTTATGATTGAATTAAAATTATGTACATAATAGAAATTCAGAATTATTATTACCTTGCAAGATAATTTTAATCAATTGAATTTCTATGATTGAATTATGTGCATAATTTTGATTCAATATTTATATTCAATTGTAAAAATTCAATGGATTAAAATTATCTTGCAAGATAATAATAATTCTGAATTTCCATTATGTACATAATTTAAATTGAATCATAAAAATTCAATGAATTAAAATTATACTGCAAGATAATAAGAATTCCGAATTTCCATTATATACATAATTTTAATTCAATCATAAAAATTCAATGTATTAAAATTATCTAGCAAGATTATAATAATTCTGAATTTCCATTATGTACACAATTTTAATTCAATCAAAATAATTCAATGAATTAAAATTATCCTGCAAGATAATGAGAATTCTGAATTTCTATTATGTACATAATTTTAATTCAATCATAAAAATTCAATGCATTAAAATTATCTTGCAAGATAATAATAATTCTGAATTTTTATTATGTACATAATTTTAATTCAATCATAAAAATTCAATAGTTCCATATAATTCTACTAGATAGTCCTTATACTGAATTATCATCATGTACATAATTTTAATTCTATCATAAAAATTCAATGTATTAAAATTATCTTGCAAGATAATAATAATTCTGAATTTCCATTATGTACATAATTTTAATCCAATCAAAGAAATTCAATGAATTAAAATCATCCTGCAAGATAATAAGAATTCCTAATTGCCATTATGTACATAATTCTAATTCAATCATAAAAATTCAATGCATTAAAATTATCTTGCAAGATAATAATTCTGAATTTTTATAATGTACATAATTTTAATTCAATCATAAAAATTCAATGAGTTAAAATTAACCTGCAAGATAATAATAATTCTTAATTTCCATCATGTACATAATTTTAATTCAATCATAAAAATTCAACGCATGAAAATCATCTTGCAAGATAATAATAATTCTGAATTTTTATTATGTACATAATTTTAATTCAATCATAAAAATTCAATGAATTAAATTATCTTGCAGGATAAAAAAAATGTATAATTTAAATTTAAGTGGAATAAATTTTTGCTATTAAATAGCAAAACGGCGTGCTATACGTGTGAAACCTGGACGCTAAAGAAACAGGATTCAGAAAAATTAGAAGTCTTTGATAGGAAACTCCTCGGAAAATTTTTTGACCTCACACAAGAAGTGGACAATAAAAATGAATCATGAACTAGAAGATTTCATAAATTCTGCTAACATAGTAAGATTAAGACTCGAAGATTGCAATGGTTCGGACATATAATGAGGATGCCAGATGAATGATTAACAATAAATTCACCCACTGGAAGCTATGGGAAACAAGGAAAAGAGGAAGGCCCAGTAAGCAATGGAAGAATGAAGTACTGATTCACATAAAAATAATGAAAATTAAACATTGGACAACCAAAGTTAAAAACCGAAAACTATGGATGGAAATAGTTGAGCAAGTTAAGCCCCTCAAAGAGTTGTAGTGCTACAGGAAGAACTTCATTATAAAGAAAAATATGCAGAAAATCAAAAAATCAGTGTTGTACTTACTTCAGGGCCCTCCGGTGGACCGATTCCAACCACAATGTGATACGGCTTGATTATATTATAAAGAAATTATGCCCGTACACCAAATTTCAACTAAAATGGTCAAAAACTGCAGGTACTATTATGTAAGATTACACACACGACCTAACAGACATACTTCACTTTGGAAATTGACTTGGAGGACGGCGGAAGGGATATATTATATACCTGAAAAAGAAGTCAAGACGTGATGAACCCAGTTTCGGCCTCATTCCAACCGTAGTCAAATTTTCGGTTTAGCCCTATGGAAATGGTAGGTACCACACAGAATATATCAGTTTTTGAAATAACTGTATGTAGTAAAAATAATTTATTTTCATTCTTAATTCGTACATATTGATATTAAAAAAAGCTAACACAAAATAAAAAAAACTGAAACATGTTATGTCCAGTTTTAAGATTGCATTAAACAAATTAGGTTCCTGATATACAATTTTCAACATAATTTTAAAAGCAATATTGTGGCAATAGCATAAACATAAAATAACAAATTTTATCAACATTTTTTATTAAGTTTTTTCAATTAATACTTAAATCAATTATTACTGTAGTATAAAGCTTAATGTATATAAGGTTGATAACTGAAATATTGCTCTAACTTTCACAAATATATCATTTGGGGCTGATTGCCATTCAAAAAATCGATCAAAATAGAATTCAACTCCTGTTTCAAATAATCTGTTGTCATTGGTAACGTTTGTGCATTAATTGCTGTGTCTACACAGAGCTCATATGTATGCCCATTAATAACTGTCAATAATTTTCTTAGCATAACTGCTATTCTACCAGACATTTCAGCCACGCAAACATCATGTAAATATGTCATAGGTTTGAAAAATTTAAATCGTACACTGACATTTATTACAGATGATCTAAAAGAGATTAATTGTCTTTTTATTGCTATTGGGTCGTGTAAAGACAAAATATTATTATACTGAACTCCTAATTTCGCGAAGTCAAGAATTAATCCTCCAGCTTCTTCCCAATCTGGTAACAATTCTTTGTGCTCAGATAAAGGTGATAACAATTCTATAAGATGTTCGTAATCATCTAGAAAAGAGACATTTTTGTTAATTGAATGATTTAAAAGTGATTTGTTTTCAAATATATTGGGATTTTTAACTACAAAAAAATCATGAAATTACAAAGTTTTGGTGAGTTTGACAACTTTTCAAGTTATTATTTTAAATCGAATTCTCAGAAAAACAATTTTAAATAATAGTGGAAGACCTCATTCAGCGTTTGAATATTTATAAAAGGATCATTTAATGGGAAAATACTTACATGAAAGTACATTTTCGAGAGCATATCCACTCATTAGTAAATTGCTAGCCAGTTTCCATTCTCCAGCATAATAATAATAATAAATTGCATCTTTTACATTATGTGTTTGTCGAGCTTTCACAGCTTTTGCTAAATCAACCCATTTAGGATCGATCTGGAATTTTTCTATTATCATTCTTTCTCTTTTTCTATATTCTGATGATTCTTCATTACGAAGTTGAACATGACGACCTATCATATCTATGATGAGGTCTTGTTTGACGAATATGCTATCGATATACGTTAAAATGTAGATGGCCCAATGCCACATGCCCATTTGCTCCAGCTGAGTAGCGAAATTTATATGCATATGATTTCTAGCGCGCTTGCTGGCTAATTCTTGATTCAAAGAATGTAAAGTTTGAAATACGAACCAACTGAAAAGTACCAATTTATCAACAATAAATCAATCAATAATATATGAGAAACGTTAATTTATCTCATTTTCAATAACATGAATGCAGTGTTTTAATTCCTACCTTAATCTGTAGTCTAGAGGATCGTTCGTGTACGTGAAAGTATCAAAAAGACGAATGATAGGATATCCATTATCGCTATAATATTTCAGAAGTTGGAATCTAAGATCATAAATATTCTCAGGAACTCCCTCGTAATCAGGAATTGGTGCTAGAGCAAGTTTACTCTCATCAAACATTATTTCGTACATGTGAACAGCTTCGGACAATGGATGTTCTGCTTTAATCACATACCTGATAATATTTCAAGAATTTTTGGAATAAACTCAAATTTTTATTTAATCCTATTTATTTAAATCCAGAAAGCGTTTTTATATAATAGTAATTTGATCAAAAATATATAAATTGAGTTTGAACAAAAACTCTTAGGTTGAACTTTATTAAATGCTATTCAGTAGAGTCCGATCGAATGACAGTTTGTTAGTCGAAGCCGATGTTCAGTTCTCGCTGGTAATGATTAGTTAAAATGAAGCCGCAGGTATTACTAATAGAATACTTGTTGTAATGGTAAAATTATTTTTACGCTGTCACGTCGCGCGCTCCTCCCTCGTGTGCCGGACGATTCTGTTGTCGCACGCACTTGCAGTTCGTAATAATCCGTTTTTTTCGTAAATCGCTCTACTGAATGCTTCCTTTGGCCCTTTTCTCGTCGAAGTTGGTTGGACAATCTAAGATGTTTTTTCGGGTGAAGCTGAAGCTCATTTTAAAAATTATTAAAACAATTTTGTATAATAAGGATACTAAATTCATTCCGCCAATTTATTTTTTACTATTTGTGCAAGTGTGAGAAAGTGTAGTCCATGTACTCAGTTAGGTGTTTAAGGTATATATGCAGTAGCCCATTGCTCTAGGCCAACTCTAAGCCTGCCTACATTACTTCTATTATCATTTACACGGCTCAGCATACGAAGTTAATAATTTTTATGAAAAAAATTCTTGTGTCAGCCCATTCTGTCATCGTGTGCACGTCCAGTTCAATAATATTCAGTTCGTTTATGTCAATCGCTCGACTTTCGTTCTTTTTTCGCCGAAATCGGATGTGATTTTTTTGGTAAAATCTTCGAGACACTAAAGATTCTAGTCTGGTTGCATAGTGTCATTCGAATATCGGCTGACAAAATGACTTTCGTTCGGACACTATAGCTAACGTAATGAGTATGTTGTGAACAGTTTATTACCAAACATAAATATTTGGAGTTTTAATTAATTTCTAAGAGCTGAGAAATATTTGATGCTTACCAGAAATAGAGGGCAAAAATTCTGATCCAATCCATGCCTTCATACACTAATACCGTATTTGATTTAGTTTTGATCATAGTATTTCCAGATATAATTGCATATATTTTTAATATAGTCTCATCTAAGTAATCAAAAACATTACATTTCTCCCAAGTGGCTAACTGAGACCTCAAAGTAATTTGAGCCAAAGTACTGGTGGGCATTTGAGATATGAGTAAAGCCAAATTAATATTTTTGCTCTTCATGGATAAGTCAGCAGCTTCATCAATTTTATTTCCTGATATATATGATAATATTTTCAAAGTATCATCTCTTTCAGGATTATTTACTTCGCTGTCAACGGTAGTTTCAACAACTGATTTGATCCATTTTGTAAGTTCATGCTTTCGAGCTTTATCTACTTTTGTTCTATAAATGTCTGGAAAAAATGTATTAAATGAAAATATTTATGAGAAAATAATAATATTACCATTTTTTTCAATAAAGTGACTGTCTTCTTCTGGATAGCGGAAAAGTGTTGCTACCAAATTCCAAATTTGTTTCTCATAAGTATCTCTCGGTAATTTTTTTGAAATTTCTTGATGTCTCTCCAATTTAGAATTACCATAGAAAGAAAAGGTGTGAGGAATACCATTTTCATCATTATTGCCTGAATGTTCATACTGACATTCCAAGTGTTTTTCCAAGTTCTGAAAATCTTTGTCGTTTAAATTTGTCAGTTTTTTAATAGCTATGGTGTGATAAACTCCAGATGCTGATTCCACTGATGGTAGTTCATCTTTTTCGAGACATAAAAACGTATTAGATTTTGTCCACCCTACTCGAAAACATTTCCCTTTAAGCAAAGTCATATCCGCGATGTTATTGTAAGATGTCGTAAGAGAACAAGTTGCACTAAAATCTATTTCCAGAGGCACTATATCTGGTTTATCTATTGGTTCTGGTATGTCATCATCTAAAATATTTATTATAAATAACAAAATTTTTAATGAGATGATATATTTTTCGATTTCGGTCAAAGTAGCAACAGCGATCAATGACTGGAACTTTTTTTACGATGTTTCCAAAGCTCTAATGAAAGCCGAAATCAAATTATAGTAACTAAAAATAAAAAACCGAGATTCAAAAAATATGTCTTTACATCATTTCAACAGTCGATTAAAATCTTTATGAAAATTATATAGAAAAATATGTCAGTATATATATAATCTTATTTCTAGATCATTTAAAGAAGTTTGATTCGATCTGTTTACAAATATAATTTATTAGTCGATAAAATACAGAAAGATAAATTTATATCGGAAAATACATGGGTCAGTAATTTTTTTTTTCATGCAAATGCTATTAATTTACTTGCATACCTTCACAAATATCTAATGGTATGTATTCAGACTCGGATAAATACTCTTCAAAATCCTCTATTTCCTTTCTCTTTGGCGAACTTTTGGATACATAATTAGACAATTCAAGAATCCCACCGTCACTGCTACAAACATCTAATAAAAAATTACAATGAGTTCAAAATTTTTGGAAATTAAATTTTTGTTTTACCTGAATTGTCATCAAAATCTACAATTTCCTGCTCGAAAAATGTGGATTTCATCAAAGTGCATTTTCCATTTTCGATGTTATTGTATTTCGGACTGGAACAATTACTTTCATATTCCAACAAGTCATCAAACATGGCTCCTTCTTCTATGTTTCTGAAGTCCATTAAGTGTGCTGCAGTCATACTTCCAGAAGAAATAATAACAGTTCCATAAGCAGGAGTAGCTGTGTTTGTCACGGTATCAGTTGTAGAAGTTGGCAAAGAAGTTGTTTTATCAACAGTTTTATTAACAGTTTCATTAACAGTTTTATTAACAATTTTATTAACAGTTTTATTAACAGTTTTATTAACCGTTTTATTAACAGTTTCATCGGGAAGTTTGGCAATTTGTTGTTCGCCATTCGGATCATTTGGGTATTCAACTTCATCATCTGAATCTGGGAGTCCATATTTCGAAAAGTGTTCCACTTTAAACACCCAAGAGCCAGTATCAGGGCGGTATTCAACAAATCTGGTGTTTTGCTTTTCACAGAGCCTTCTTAATCGCCCAGCATAATCATATTTTGTTAAAGTGTCAACATCGGTGACTAGTGCTTTAGCTTTTTTATCTAACGGCCAAACTTTATCAAGAGTAACTTGAGCTCTTCTATTCAGACCTTGGCCTTGAGGAGGTTTCTTTGTTTCATCGGGATATATGTTGATTTCTTTGTGCCGGAAATAGACAAGTTCATCTAGATTTAAATTAGAGACGTCGAAAGCATCCGAAAAGTAAACATTTCCGTAACCGTATCTTCCGACTGTAAAACCTTTTACGACACATGAGCCGTCTTCACTGATGAACTTTACAAGTTCATCCAAAGATGGCACGGTATAGTACTCTGATCTTGTTAAGATTATTCCTGTTGGGTGAGATGTGTTAGCTCCTTCACCATGGGTTGTGTATTCAGAAGCTGATAAATTACTTTTTGTTACGCCTCTTATATTGTCGAGATCAAGTTGCCAGTCTTGTGATTCGCTAGCTTCTGTAAATAAGTCTTCATCGTCTTCTTTGTTATCATTTTCATCCTCGTTAGTGGTTTCAGATAAGAAAAGCGTTTTGGAAGGTGATGTTATCATAGTAGAAGAGATAGGCAAATTATTCGTGTTATCACTATCATTAAGAGTATTTTTAACATTCCTTTGAGTCACAGGCGACATTTCTTTTTGTAATGCTTTCAAATCAGGATACAGACTAGTGTTTTCTCTTTCTTTAGGTTGATCTTCTACTAAAGATCTATTATTCGAATTATCAAAATCACTGTCCAAAATTAATGTATTAGCTGTAGATCGTATTAGACTGTCGTTTAATGAATCTCTATTTTTATTAGGATGGTTGCGTACTATTAAACGTTTAGGGTTGCTGTTGATTCTAATATTTGAAATAAGGGATTCGTCACGATGTTCAAGACCATCAAACATAGGTACCTAAAAACGAAAAACATAGCAGTAAAAACCGTTCCAGTGGGCCGGTTTCGGTACTTTGATCTGGATTAATTACTGATAATTTACACACGCGCAATTTTATTTATTTTGGATGTGTAATGGTGCCTTTTTCGGCCGGATATAAATTTTCACAAACTCATTATCAATGAAAGATGGACGTTTCTAACAAATAATCATAGAACGCTTCATATATAAGTATATTGACTTACCTTCCTTCCGAAGACTTGTACTGGTTTCAATTTCTCTGCAGGAGCAGAGATCTGTGGTTTAGATACAGTGTTTAGAAGAGCATTAAGTTCACTTGGATTTGTAGGTCTGGTACAATCTTTCAAATCAGAGCTGACTTCATTCACATCATTCAACAAATTGGGAGTGCCGTAAGGTGTCGAAGACATTGATATTATTTGTTGTTCTGTATTGATATGATTTTGGTCCGTATTTTGGACGCTACAGGAGAAATAATATCATGAAAAATTCATTATACATTATTAAATATAAGTATAAATACCCAGGTTGGCCGACTGTTCCGCCCAAATTAAAATTTCCTGCATTTGAGGTTGTACCAAAACCAGAATTGAATAATCCTAAATTATTACCAAACATTGTATTGGGTTTATTAACATTACTTCCAAATAAAGTATTCGAACCTCCCATTTGAAGACCCGATCCTATCAAAAAGATCTTATTACAAAAAATATGTAAATGGAATTAACGTGATTTCTTACCAAGAGTATTTGTTGTTTGTGTTTGTCCAAAGAGAGGTGTAGCAGTTTTGTTGAAAGACGAATTAAAAAGTCCACCGCCTTGTTGATTTTGTCCAAAAGTAGGTTGACCAAAAACTGGGGCACTACTAGTCTGGCCAAATCCACCAAAGCCTCCTGTGTTTTGCTTTGCCCCAGAAAACAAAGAATTTGTATTCTGGGCAGCAGGAGAGGCAAATGTTCCGAAAGTATTTGTTGTTGACGTTGGCATGATGCTAAAAGGAGTTGTCTTGTTCTGATTGAACAATCCAACATTCTTAATAAAAAATTAGTACAGATATTACTCAAATTAAACAAAAAAAAATACCTGGTTAGTTGCTGTTCCGAATGATCCAAAAGTGGATTGCGTACCAAAACCAGTAGGCTGCCCAAAAAGTGAATTTGGTTGAGAGGAAACACCAAATGCAGGCTTAGCGGCAGTATTTGCTCCAAATAAATTATTTGTGGGAGTAGTAGAACTAAAGGGAAAAGCTGATGATGTCGTTGCAGTTCCGAAACCTGTTAAAGGCTTTCCAAATAGTCCACCACCAGTATTTGATGTGGTAGTTGCACCAAACGCAGGTGCAGCTGTGCCAAAGCCTGAAGAATAAAGAATACAAAAATAACAAAAAATATCGAAGATGTTAATAGCTCCTTACCTGAAGCTGAAGAGGGCTGTCCAAATACAGATTTATTATCTTGCGGTCCAAAAAGGGTGGTTACTGATGTTGCTGCGGTACCACTCCCAAAAAGTGGCGCTCCTACAGGCTGTGATATATTACCGAACAGTCCTCCCGTTGGCTGTGCACCTTGTTGCGGACCTTTTCTATTTACTTGATAATCTTCCCACCTCAATTCTTCTAGAGATTTATTTTCGTATTCTTTCATACATGTTATACAGTGGTGTCTGGTACTTATAGTTTGGTTAATACTGCCTTTAACCATAGTATCTGTACCTGTTACTGGCGTGAATTTTATTACTGTGCCTACTTGATTATTCGCTGTACTTGTTCCAAAACCTGCTACAAAAAAAAAGAAAAAAGTGAAAACTTCTACAGGCACGTTAAGTAATTTTTGGATGGGTCTAAAATCTTATAAGTTCGCGTTACCGACATGCTGCTAGTGTGTGTGTTGATCAGCGAGGTCGTATCTTTTATTCTTATTTTTCAGAGAGTACTTTCTGTGTAATGTCCCTGTGTTGACAGTTCAGTATCGATAATATTCTTGTTGATTATATCAAATATGTTTTATGTACGTGAATTTTAATAATAGTTTAGTGTATTATATCTATGAGCAAAAGATTTGCGACGCATTTCAATCAGTTAAAAGGCTCTTTAAATAATAATAAGAATTTATTTGTACTATCTGTGTACTAGAATTTCGTTGGGAAAAAGAGTAAATTTTTACAGGTAAGTTGAGAGAAAACCACTGTTATTCAATAGTTAGTTTTCATTTCTGTCGGTAGTCCTAAATGACTGCCAATTTTTTTGCATAAAAACCTCTACGTATGCGCCTATATAAAAGTAGTAGAAAAAGAGCGGAAGAAAAACCGCATACGAAGCCGAATAATTTTTTCAAATGCTTCTGCGAAAGCTATACCAGCTGTCGCTCATTTGTGTTAATATTGTGGGTTTCTATCACGTCTATGCAATTCCCTATGTCAACTGTGTTGCAAAAGTGAAGCCAAAAATGTAAAATTGTTAGAGAGAGAAAGTAACTGAAAGATAGGTTGAGGCGGGCCCATATTTGTATGGCGGTAAATGGCAAGTTTCGCTTTATTTAGTATTTTCATGTGGAAATATATTGTAAAATAGGAAGAAAATGTTTTGTGCAAAATTGTAATAGTGGGTAACATGTAAACACAAATATTCTATTTTTTCTGTACCCTAAAATGATATTTTATTAAATAAGTGGCGCAAGACCATACCACGACAGAATAGAACATTGGAAATTGCAGATTATATTTGTGAAAAACATTTCAGAAAGGAGGATATTATAAAAAAATGGTCGTCTAGAGATGTAAAAGTATGTAGAAATTATTTTAAAATTATAATAGCTGATCTACTGACAATTCTATGTTAGAAATTGAAAGGTTATATCAAAGTTTCAAATTATCAAACGTATCTAACCTAAACTTTTTGTGAAGAATTCAACTTCGAGGAAACTTCTTATCAATATATTTATAAATTAAAAACACATTAATTTCTTCACTTTTCGTCAATATATAAAAGTTATTAAGAATACAATTATTGTCAAAAGTGAACGAAGCAAGTGTTCTTGTTAGCCCTGTGGCATATTAGAATATTTTTTTATTTCTCCTGTGCTGCTTCCAAAAAATTGAAATTTAAAATAGTTTATTGTGCAACAAGTGCGATAAGTTGTCGATTGCCCATGAGAACTCAAGTGGGCAACTGACAATACCGCAAGAGTTGCAGATACTATTTTTTATTACGAATGCGGGCAAATACTATTTTACGCTTGTTATTTCCGGGCGGTAAATTATATTTGGCGTATGCAAAAGCCAAAGAGCCATTTACCGCCCGGAGAAATGTGTGCAAAAAAAACTTATCTTGCATGAAGAATAAAAACTATGTTCAAAGGATTGATATTCTTACTGATAGAATAGAATCGAATAATGAAACTTTTGTTGCGCAGTTTAATTTAATAACTTTTTTTTGCACCAGAAATTATGTCAAAAAATTATTTGTGTATATTTTTTCAATTTTATTACGCCCATTGTAATATGAAATATTCATCATATTATTTATCAGCCTTATTCATAGAGAAGTTAAGCCCGACTAAAGAAAGATGATCCTAGTACTAACGTTAAACTTATTCATAGAGCGGACTTAACTTTAGTCAGAGTCTAAAACCGAACCAAGTCCGGACTATATATAGATCTGCTTCTGCCATAGTTTAACCGCGGACTAACCTATAGTTTTGTATTTGTTTCGTGTTTGTTGTGAAAAATAGATGATATTAAGAATAATGCAAACGATATACAAAATATAAATGATGTTCTAGAACATCGTAGGAATCTAAAAAAGTTTATTTAATACATGTAAATCCGTTTAAAAAATATTATAAAACAGAGTTTAAAAATATTCACAGATGAGTTGTTCATTATTTTAGATAGTTCGCTTTATATTAATAATTCGTTAAATTCAATGAATTATAATTTATGTATGTATTTAGTTTTTCTTTATAAGTTTTTGTAACAAATTTATTTTAATTATATTCTCAAATATATCATGTTTCGTATTGATAACCCATTCAGTTTGATAATTTTTAGCATGCGAATAATATAATTGTGCCTAAAATAAAAACAATTTTCTCTTTCATCTAATTGCCTACTAAATGTATCGATGGAAATCAATTTCATTCAAAAAGATAAATTTACATATATTTTATTAACGATGTATATCAAAAAAATAGAAAAATAAACTGCATTACTTGGATAAAAAATTAATAAATCAACTTTATCACAAAATAAAATGAAAAATAATTAATTAGTACATGAAAATTTTGCTTTATTGTACTTAGCGATGAAAATTTTGACAGTTCATGTACTAATGCGCATGTGCCGTATAAAAACCAACCAAGACCAAATGGATGTTGCGAACTAACTTCGAACTAGTTAATACTAGTCTAAATTTGAACTATGAATACAAAACTCTAGTTCCGTACTAAGTCAGGACTACTTAGATCGGTTCTAGTCGCCGACTATCATGCTTACTATGAATAAGGCTGTATGTGTCTATTATAATTCATAATCAGAAAACTCATGTCCAAAGAAATGTTTATAAAACATGTTCCATATGTATTGCAGGTTTTAATGAATAGCAATGCTAATTTTTTTATTTTTGCGTTTCGTTTAATAAATAACGTAGTATTTAACGTAATGAAAATAAGAAATCTATCTGGCAATTGTATTTTATTGAAAATAATTGAAATATAATCTTATTTCTGCATATGAAGCACGTAAAACTAGGCCCGCTCCCGCTATCTCTCTCACACCTGCCGCATTACATTTTAAGCTTCATGTTTTCCAACTGACTTTGATCGGTAGATCTAGATATAAAGCACTTATTTCTGTGCGATATTTAGTGTTTACAGTACAAGTTGAAATCTTACGCAATTTCGCTGTAACTGCATATAGATGTATTCACGTCTAAATGGAAATGCAATCTGAATCTATACATTATCCAGATAGTTTTTGCAGTGTGAGCCCATTTAGGGAATGAAATGTGCGCTGGTGATTCGGACAGTTTATAGAAACGGATTGAAGCATTTTTTCAAGTAAAATTGAACAGCATAAAGCAGTAACTTTTTTACCTGCAGATTGTCCAAATAGATTTGTAGTAGTCTGTCCAAATAAGCCTGTTGTTTGTTGTTGGGGCTGCACTTGAGCTGTTGATTGGCCAAAACCAAATCCCGTATTTGCTGTATTAGTCCCAAATCCAAATCCCGTTGATTTATTTTGTTGGCCAAAGGTAGATGTGTTTGCAGCCCCAAATAAACCGCTTCCAGAAGGTTGTGTGGAAGCATTTCCGAACATCCCACTTCCTGTATCATCATTGAAATCATTAGAATTAAAATTTCTTCATGCAAAGTATTAAAACGATAGATATTTTTTTAAATAATTATTTCTTCAAATATATGCTGCTCAAATTTACAGATAGATTCTGTTTCGACATGATTTTTTTTAGTATTTTGATTACCGAATGTTGGTTGAGCATTGACTGCTTGTCCAAATGTATTTGTGGGCGCAGTAGAAGCAAAAAGTGATCCATGTTGGGACGCCTGTCCGAAAAGAGAAGTCGATTGCTGTCCAAAAGCAGGTGCAGGAGTTCCAAAACCAGTTGTAGGTGTTTTTCCAAATGCTGATTGTCCGAATGGGTTAGGGGTTACGTTTGAGGAAAATCCTTCACAATGAAAAATAATAAAGTAATTTCACGAATTTGGTAATTAGTATCTATTTATATAATTGTATACGGTAAAATTTTGATAAATTGTAACCTTATTATTTAAAATAAACCGCGTTTTCTCCAATCAAAATATTTTAACCTCTACTTACCAAAACTTGTATTTGGTGCGTTGAAAGTTTGTTTTAAATTGGAAAACATGATTACTATTCACGATAAAAGCTAAGATAAATATATTGTTACAGATTTGGAGGGATTTGAGACATTAATATAACCTAAAAATCACATTTAGTCACTACGCACTTTCTTTTTGACAATAACCATGAATATACAATACACAATACACTGAATTCTGCAAACTGCATAACAAGTTTTGAAGTATTTTATACAGATGACGCTGTATATTTTACTGTTTTGTAAACATTACGAAATTTTATATTATATTTTGCAATTTTCTCACGGAAATATATTTTAACTAAATATTTAAAATAAACTTTCGAATAAATGTAAATATTTTACAATATGGAAACAGATATTTGATTCATATTATTGCACGTGTATATTAAATACTGAACAATATTTATGAATCAATGAACTAAATGAGTCATTGTTACTAAATTAGATTGTCAAGAATATTATTTTTATATTTGTAGAAGTAATTCTGCAATAGCAACGCTGCTACCATCTATAGGATAATTTTAATATTATTTAAAGATCCATACTTCCCGAACATGTACGATTCTCAACTGTTTCTGTGTTCATTGCCTAAAAGAGATAGATGTTGGTAGTGGTTGATAATTTGTTAAAATGTAGTTGCCCGGAATAGTTTTAAATGGAAACAATGTACAGAAAGTGTATTTCTATACGTAATAACAAGTGTATAAATGAATATGTGGTCAAGTAGCTTGTGAAAACATCTGAAATGGGAAGAATTTTGTTTGTATAGAACTGACAGTTTCAAAATGGTGGGTGGGCTTTGTTGCTTCATGTGTAGTTTATTACTTGTATTATTTTTGACTAAAAATACGATTGGAACTAATTCTAAAAAGTGTCCTGAAAGTTGTATGTGTCTAGGAGCTTCTGTAGACTGTTCCCAAAAGGGTTTGACAGTTATTCCCAATGATATGCCCAGCTGGGTATCCAAACTGTACGTTTAAATTACATATGAAATTAGTTGCATTTAAATCAATTGTTTGTTTTTTTCTAGAAATTTAAATAGTAATCGTATACAAAATCTTGATAAGGGGATTTTAAAGAAACTAGAGCATCTTTCTGATCTAAAATTGAATAAAAATAAGCTAACCAATCTCACTAATGATACTTTCAAACATTTGAAACAACTCAAAACATTGTAAGTAAACATTATTTATCACATTTTTTTTATTACTACTTGTATCTATATCCTCGTCGTAAATTATTAAATTTTTATATTTTATCTATTCAAATAGGTGTGTATTGCATTGTTTTGTTTATTTGCTGCTGTCATTTGTTCACTCCATTTGCTATTAACTTATAATCGGTACCATTTATTTTTATTCAAAGTTCTGTGCTGTGAACCAACAATGATTCCTAAATATTAGTATCATGTAAGGAACTCAAATTTTATTTTTTTGTTTTGATGTGGAATTACGTCTTTGCCGGTGGTATAGGGGATTAGATGATGCAACGAAAATCTGTCACATTTTGAAAGCTCATATTTACTAAAATAACTCATAGCTTATGTAGTATCATTATAAAACTAGTTATGACACTTCATCTTCCATCCCTTACGACAGCATAAAAATCCAAAATTAGGCGACATTTCACACTTTGAAAGCTTATATCTCCTAAAATAACAATCGTAGTAGAAACAAATGCCGATAAAAAACTTATTTAGTACTATTTATCATAAAACCAGTTTTAATTTTTGAATACGGTAGCATAATAATAAAATATTATCAAATAATGATACACGTAGTCCTACGTCTTCGATTACTATATCTCTTGCACTTTAAGTGATGCCGGAAAATACGAATGCTTTATGAATAATTCGCTGAAAGTTTATGTTGGGAAAATCTTTATCTTCTGTAACTGACTAATTCAGATTTACTTATAAATGTCATGATTTTTGCAGAGAAATAAATCGTAATCAGTTGGAACAAATTCAAGCTTTAAGTTTCTCGAGTCTTGAGAAATTAACAGTATTAAAATTAAAACGAAATAATATTCGGTCGTTACTCGATGGCGCCTTTTGGGGTTTGAAGATTATAAATATATTGTGAGTAATGTTTTTTTTCTAATGCAAATTAGTAATAGTGTTAATTTACAATTCTGTTATTGCGTAGGGAACTTGACTTTAATCATATATCTGCTGTTTCTAAGTCTTGGGTTTATGGATTAGAACATTTACAAGTGTTATCGATATCGAATAATATTATCGGACAGATTGATTCTGAAGTCTGGGATTTTTGTAAAGACTTGATTGACTTGTAAGTTCTATTACCAAGTAGTAAACGTTGTATTTTAATTCATGTATATTTATAGGAATCTTTCTTCAAATAAATTAGGAGCACTACATAAAAATACATTTCAACATTTATCACATTTGGAACGATTGAATTTGAACGATAATAATATTTCACATATTGAAGAAGGCACATTTTTGAATACACCAAATCTTAAAATACTGTAAGTACCTCAATTTATTATTTTGTTTTGATTTATTGATATATTTTATCTGGTTTATAGGTGGTTAAACGATAATAAATTATCTTGGACTGTTGAAGATGTGAATCGCGCATTTATAGGTCTACAAAATTTGGAAAAATTTCATCTTGCGTCTAACCAAATCAAATCAATTGATAAAAATGCCTTCTCAGAACTACAAAATATTACTACATTAAATTTGAGCAACAATAATATTACCACCCTCCAAAATAATGCCTTAACTGATTTGAAAAATCTTAAAGAATTAGTTTTAAACACCAGCAGCCTTCTTTGCGACTGCAATTTACAGTGGTTCGCAGTTTGGTTACGAAAGAATAGCTTTACAAAAACACATGGAGTATGTGCCTATCCAGTCTGGCTTAGAGAAAAAGCCATAAGAGATGTTCCTATTACTAATTTCACTTGTGGTAAGTTAGATTTTTCATTCAATATTGAAAGATGCTTATATTTGGTCCTGTAAAATTCTAGATGATGCTCCAAAACCACGTTTAATGGAGGAGCCTTCAGCCAAAATGGCTTTAAAAGGAGAAAATATTAGCCTTTATTGTAAAGCAGTATCCAGCACTTCGGGAGATATGCAATTTCTCTGGAAACGCGACAATATTGAACTTCACAACGTCATCGTGGAGAATTCAGCAACTTCATTAGATGGGCGATCGGTACAACAAACTTCTGAGTTGAAATTGTATAATGTTATGCAATCTGATCAAGGAAAATACCAATGTGTCGTATCCAATCGTTTTGGAACAACTTATTCACAAAAAGCGCGGATGTCCGTTCTGAGTAAGTCCAATATTTTGTTTTATTTAATATTTATTTTTGCACGAAAATCAATTTATATTTCATAATGCTCTTAAAAATTGTTTATATCTATTGATAAATCGAAACTTGGCGTAAGGTTAAATCTCCGTCTTTTGTACATATTGCTAGGTTCCAATTTTGCTTCTAATTCGAATAATATTGTTGAATGATTTCTTAACAAAATGATTTTCGTCATTTGTTTGCTAATTCCTTATTTGTTCCGACTTATTTTGGTGTGGCAGCAGTGTTGATTATTTTTCGCTTGTTTATTTGGAGTCTTCGTATTGATCGTAGCTTGAAATGTATTATTATTGTAATCTCTTGATTCTCGACTTGAGCTCTAATGTTTGATAAAATGCATACTAATGTGTTACACGCTGGGTGGATTAGAAGTCACGAAAAAAAAATTTAAGCTGGTGAATCATTATATGCTTGATCTAAATGCACGCTTTATATTTCTAACAGTAGATTAGTTGAAGATATAAATACTTATGTGGCAATTTATTCTAGTCTATCCAAAATTCTTAAAAGTTCCGCAAAACATGACAGTAAATGCTGGTGACACAGCGAAGTTACAATGCGCAGCGTATGGCGAACCCCAGCCACAAATCGCTTGGCAAAAAGACGGAGGAAACGACTTCCCCGCAGCAAGAGAACGTCGTATGCATGTCTTGCCCAACGATGACGAATTCTTTATTGTCAACGTCAAACTCGTGGATATGGGGGTTTACAGTTGTACAGCGCAAAATCTTGCGGGAGTCGTTGTTGCAAACGCTTCTCTGATCGTAAACGAAGTTCCTTCTTTCGTCAAACCAATGGAAAATAAAGAAATCATTGCAGGAAATTCAATTGTTATTGAATGTTTGGCGAGTGGCTCCCCGAAACCAACATTGACTTGGTTGAAAGATGGAGCTCCGGTGCGCGTAACCGAAAGACATTTTTTCACAGCAGAGAATCAGTTAATGATCATTGTGGACACTACTTTAAGTGATGCCGGAAAATACGAATGCTTTATGAATAATTCGCTGGGATCGGAACGGGGTTTTAGTGAGTTAGTTGTGATTCCGGGTGCAACTGTCAGTGAAGATGATATGATGGGTATTATTATTATAACTGTAGTGTGCTGTGCGGTTGGTACATCGGTTGTGTGGGTTGTGATTATTTACCAAACGCGTAAACGTGTAACTGCGATGACTGAAGTCGATACTCGTGTGTATGTGGATACCTCATCGGAACATTCTTCTTGCAAGGACAGCGGTACCGGAGATTCTGCTAAACGTAGTAGTATAAGCGACAATTTTACTTTATTATCAGGTAAATATTAATAAAATATCAGACTAATTGTCTGACAGTAAGTATTTACTAGTACCCAAAATTTTTTAAAATTAAATAATATATGTCAAGTGAATCATTTCCTTGTTGAACTTGAATAATATCAGTATGTTATTGATAATAGTTGAAACAAACTATTCATCCTAGTTTAAGATGAATTTTTAAAAGCTTATGTAATGTTGTGTCTTTTGATTTTAATTTTATGATTAGACTCATTTCTAGTGTTCGGTTTCGGTAAAAACCGGGGCGAAAGTTTGTCTGTATCCAGCATCGAGTGACCCACGAAAACGAATGCAATATGCTGTACACCAGTGGCTTTTAATCTTTTAAGCCGCGACCCAAATTGGAGAAATATGTCATGTCACGGCCCAAAAAAGCCGGATATCTTAAATATCCTCTTTTAGATTTTATATAAAGAAATATATTTTTCTACAGTCACTATAGAATGATATCTATTTCGCACGCTCAGAAGTTCCTAAGAAAACCGCGTAGTGTCGCAAAAAACTGTTTCATTGCTGTAAATTTTATTTCTTTTTGATTTTCTTATAATTCCTCTCCAAAATGGAATCAATATGAGTAATTTTATCAACGTTTGATGAATTAGAAAAAGATCAATAAAGCAAATTCTTCCTCAGAAAACGGCATATTTTGGTTATAGATACTTCCGCGGACACCTATGACTGTAGGAAAAATAGCATCCGTCACTCGTGCGGATCGATCATTCCGCACTTGTATCTTCTTGACCATAAGAAAAATATCTTCACCTCTAGTATTTGTTGACATTGATTTCAAAAATAAAATGTGTGTAGTACTCATTATTAAGTGTATAACTAACTTTATTGATTCGATCCTGTGCGACCCAAGAAATATGCTCCAGGATAGGTTAAGAATCGCTGCTGTACACAATATGTACTATTCAGTGGCGCATCCAGTATTTTTTTCGGGAGGGGGGAGAGGGTTGTTTTGAAAGTACAAGTAAATCATCTTGCATAAATAACATAGTTTTTCCAACAACCCTAACTTTGAGAATAAAACCGCAGTTGAAAAAAAAACCTTGATTATGATTCAGACTCCAGCGGTACCGAGCTGAAAAAAATCTGACAAATTTGATTTCGGAGGGGGTTTGAACCCTTCTCTTCCCTCTTGGGTGCGCCACTGGTACTACAGTATCAGACCGAAATTAAATTTGTCGCAATAAAATTATTATTTATCCAGTGATAAATCAATTGCTATTGTACCCTCTGCTCTACCTCCGTGAGCCAGCGTACGCCATTACACGTGCGAATTATAATATTTCGTTCGTTTACGTGAATCACTTGACTGGATGCCACCATCATCTTATGTTGAAAAATTAATCTTTGGCCGAACACTACTCATTTCCCACCCCACGTATACAAAGTGTTTTAAAAAGGAAATGCAATTATTACAGTAAATGATAATATAGGTTTCCAAGTAAAAAATGATAATATAACCACATACGGTAAATTCTCTCAATGAGTGCGACAATACAGCTCTTTTGTTTGAATATGCATGATTATTGCTGAATAGTTGAATACAATATTTAGTACAAGTAATAGAGTCAAAAATTCATCCTGCGCTCCAAAATTCTTTTTGACTGGATGAAATTTTGGGTATAGAAAGTTGATTGGATGTACAATAACGTACCTAAGCTAAAAAATTTGGAAAAAAAGGGTGAATTAACCTCAAATAATCAATTTTTCACAAAAATAGTTTCATACAGAGATGTATCTGATATAATTTTAGGGTTTTTTAAACGACTTTATAGCACAAAAAAATATGAGACATGCCAAAGTACTTCGTTCATTTTCCAAATCGGAAAAAAATGTTATAATTCATAGTTTCTTAGAGAAAAATGATTTACCTTTTCAATGAAATTATTCTCCAACTTATTGATTCACCCGCAACTAAATTATTTATAAAAATTTGAAAAAAACAATATTTTTTTAAATATAAAATACAGAACTATGTAATGACGAAGTTTAAGCTTTCTTTTTCATAATGATCTTAGTATTTTTCTGATCTGTTGAGAAATGAAAAAATTATCGCCGTTTTTTACTTGTACTAAGTACAAGGAAGTATTGTGAAACCAACAAAATTCACCTATCTAGATTTTGATGAAAATATCCGTTTTGAGCATCCCTGCATCCATTTTGACTATTTTCGGCTTGATGTCGGTACGTATGTGCGTTCGTAACTAGCAAATCTCAAAACTGGTTGAACGTATAATGTTGAAATTTTGTATTTAAGACTGGTATAGAGTCTAGTTGTGCACCTCGCATTATGGTTCCAATCGTCTGTACCGGCAGTGCACTTTACTTGAAACTTTTTTCGAATTTTTCTGATAAATCCAGAATGATCAACTGTAAGATGTTGAAATTCAATATTTGAATTTGATGTTGTATCAGAATGTGTATCTGCTATTTTTGTATGAATCGGTCAAGCCAGAAGTGCACTTTACTTGAAACTTTTTTTAAATTTTTTGCATAAATCTAGAATGATCAGCCATAGCATATTGAATTTTAGTGTTTGAACTTGTTGTAGCATCATAATAGTTATCTACTATTTTTGTATCGATCGGCCAAGCCGGAAGTGCAGTTTATGAGTATAACAGACATTCAGAATTTGTGGTATAAAACAATCAGTTTAATTGAAATGATAAGGTAGGCAATGATAATCTGTTAGTCAATTTTTTAATTTTGTTTGACATTTTACATGTCAAAATATTTTTCCTAAAATTTCATTTCGTAATCATTATCAAAGCGACAAAATTGGATCAGAACATGCTTTTTCATACAAATTCAAAATTAATTTTCATTATGTTGGTCACACGGTCCAGCTTTAATTTCAGCATTATTGAACTCCAAATATACATACTTATCAAACCTCTTGAAGGCATGAAAAACAAAATGAGGCACTGAAATCTACGACTATCTGACGGTCTAAAAGTACAAGGAAATATTGTGAAACCACAAAATTCACATATCGAGATTTTGATGGATATATCCGTTTTGAGAATCCCTGAATCCATTTTGACTATTTTTGGCTTGATGTCGGTACGTATGTATGTGTGTATGTGCGTAACTCGCAAATCTCAGAATTCGTGAAACGTATAATGCTGAAATTTTATATAAAAGACTGGTCTAGGATTTTGATGTGCACCTCGCATTATGGTTGCAATCGTCTGTACTGGAAGTGCACTTTACCTGATACTTTTTTTTAAATATTTTCGCATAAATCTAGAATAATTAGCCGTGAGATACTGGAATTCAGTATTTAAAATTGCTATAGCGTCCAAATGATCATCTCCTATTTTCGTCCCAATCAACTAAGCCGGAAGTGCACTTCATATTACAGACTTTTCGAATTTTTCTCATAAATTTAAAATAATCAGTCGCAGAATATAGAGACTTCGTATTAAGCCCTTTTATATCATCTAGTTGTACACTTTGCATTATGATTGTGATCGGCTAAGCCGGGAGTGCAGTTTACTTGAACATTTTTTAATTTTTCGCATAAATCCAAAACGATTGAACGTAGAATATTAAAATACAGGATTCAAGATGATAGTACTGTCTAGATGCTCATATCCTATTTTCATTGAGATCGACTTAGTCGAAAGTGCACGCCGTAGAAACCGGGAAATCAGTATTTAGGAATGTTGTAGCATAAGAAAAATGACCTACTGTTTCCATAGCAATCGACTAGCCGTGGAATGATGAGATGTTGTGTTTGATTATATATATCCAATGATGTACAAGTAAATCACGTGATGTCCATGTCAGATTTTTATTCTCGAAAAAGCGCGAAATCCTAAAATTTAAATCGACTTTATATTATAACGGCAATGATTTATTCATTTCCTTACGGATTGAAAAAACCAAGAAGCATTTTGAAGGCAAAGACTAACATTTTGCGATTATATAGTTTTGGAATTGAATAACTTCTAATACAGTGTCTTGTTTTTCTTAAAACCTGCGAGTTCGGTTGCATTATGGTAGATGGCACTGCTGCAGATTTATATCTGCATGCCATGTATTAAGGTAGTTGTCGTGCTATAGCCATAGTATCAGAATACTCCAAATTTTGGTATACTTATTAACAACATTATTATACAATTATCTTTTAAATTTGAAGTCGATTAACCATTTCAAACTTGAGATAAACGCAATTAATATTAAAAATTTTAACATGGAGAGCAATGAAGAGTATACATTTTAGGCAGTAATTATATCAGTTTTAATTTTTAATGAAAAAACTAATCGTCAGATTCTTTCAAAAAACTAGCTATGAATTGGTGAATATGTTCTGCGTGTTTGGAAATAAAGAAAAAAATATTGACCATCTCATTGTTTAGATATGAGAACGCAAAGTTTAACATTTTATATATAAAATACGTGCCGATACGTTAAACAGAAATGCTTGGCTACACTGTACGTCACTCTAAACATCGCATTGTACTATTCGAACTACAAATTCAAAGGGAAAGAGATGGAAATGAATAGTTAATAATGATTTCAGTAGAACAATATTATTTATGATGGATAAAATATATAATATATTTAGTAACACAAAAAATTGTATGAATATAATCTTAATATTGAATATTAAATAAACAAAGCACATAAAAGTTAAAAAAAAGTATTATTAACTCAAATATATAAATATTAATAACAACAGATAAAAATAATATGGTATGAACTTACATATAAAATTGCACTCAATCACATTAATTTTGTAGCTTAAAAAAAGAAACAATTAGCGTGATGATACGTTTATTTTTGTGGCTTGCCATTTTTTAACTCTGTTAAAATTTGGACAAGTCCTTGCACTCTTTCCTCATCGCAATCTAAAACTTTTTGTTCTATAAATTTACCTTTATATCGTAATATTTCGGACATTTTTCTATATTGAGATGACAGCTAAGCACAATGTTGCCAAGCCATTTTTCCGGCAAGTACCCGTGAATGTTTACTATAATGTACGAGTATGAGATACACTCCCTGACAAAAAAATCAGTCATCCATTAAATTTATTCTAAATTTCTTAGTCTTTACTCATCAATATTATCATAAAAATGTATATGCTGAACTATCTGTCAAGAATAACAAGCATCTATATATCAGTTCGCAAGGCGTTTTTTGTAGATACGCTAGACTTTACTTTTTGACAATGATGTACTACGGCAACAACCTTAAAACCATTTTTATTGCCTATCCATAAGTCCGACTATCTGAGGCTTGCTAGACTGTACCAAAGAGACCCAATAAAGACGAAACACGTGTCTACAGTTGCCTCCCTATACAGGATGATGGTGTAAAAACCAACTCCTGAATTTGTAATTAATTAATACTTGAAATAACGTCAATACCCTTGCCCCTATAAAAATTACTTTATTATATCAATAAGACATATAATTTTTTCAAAAAATAGTTTTAAAATAAAAATTTCAAAACTTGAGAAAAAAAAATTGAAATGTATAATTTATTTGTAGATGAACAATTCAGTTCGGGAATAATTTTGTTGGAAAAGTTTTTAAAAATCATATATTATAATAATGTTGTTGATTTTTAGGACTAATTTACCATTTTAAAATTATCCCAGCGTTACACGTAACAGCAACTTTGATATGTTATATGCTATAAACTACCTATACCCAAATTTTCATCGAATCGGAAGAAATATGTAGCTCAAAGTCTTTATTGCTTGTACTAGATATGATATTCGTAATAGAATTTTATTTTGAACATTTAAAAAAAACTATAATAGCAGTATCTCTATATTAATTGAAAATTAGAGACATTTTCACTGCAATTAACGTCTTAAAATATTTACCATTTCACTTGAAACATGTATATTTAAGCCATTCGCTGCTTTAAAAAAGTGCTTCATCAAAACACTTGAAGCAGCTGTATGGGGTAGGCATGAGTAGTAAGAAACAAAATAATGCATTTCAATATTTTCAGAACGTGAAAATAATGTTCAACACGCAAACGGCGTAATTCCAAATTCGTCGCCATCAAGTGTACCAAATTCACATGCACCATTACTTCTAGCCAATAACAGTCACCCGAGATCAACAAATCATGACCGAGAGCAAGAAGAGAGTGGCTAATATGTTTCCTACAGCATTATTATTTTTAAGTAATGTAATATAGTTTATTTAAGTTATGCTTTTCATTTGTTATCGAATTCATTTTATTTTATCATTTGTACTAAAATAACTTATTTCGACTTTAAGTAAGGCTATGATTAATCGAAATTAACGGTTAAAGTAACTGAAAATTGCAAGGTAATTAGCAATTATTTGCTATAATCTTGTAAGTTAAGTGCAAGGTACAAATGACATATTAATAATTAACTTCATTATAAATTAAGAACGTTAAACACTGCATTTCGTTGACTTTGTTATGTTGGATGGTTAAGGTACATTCACAACCACTTTAGACTTGACTTAATTTGCACTTTAAGTGGAAATTACGTAACTTGTAGCAATCACAGTCTCTTCTACAATATTATTACTTACCTCAAAAATCACATTAAATGTGAAGCATCAGCGCATTTGACAGGAAAAGTGCCTAAAATGTGATGCACATGCGAATTGCACTTTGTGAGCATTTCAAGTGCTGTCTACAAATTTTGATTGTGAATAGTTATGGTAATTTCCAATTTCAAGCTGATTTGGAATTGAGCTGAATTTAAATGTGGTTCTAAATGCATCTTTAGAATTGTATTATTTTGTGATAAATTATTTGTGATGTTATTTTGGAGTTACGTTTTATCTGAAAACTGACAAAAATACAAACACAATTCATATTTGCCTTTTATGTGGGGTTTAAAAATCACGAAGTGCTGTTTCCGAAGTATTTGTTACCAAATATACGTGGATCATCTTTGGTATTTCCTATACTTTATTTATATTGTATCATATAAGTAAATTATTGTATAGACGTAATATCGTGTGATTAAGCAATTATTTAATTGTTTTGAATCAAAACTTATTTTCAATAACAATTGTACATGTTCAATTGAATCATGTTTTATTTATTTGTAGACTATAACCAGACAAAACGCTTCTATAATCGTATGAAATTTTGATTACTTGTTACAGTATTTTATGTACTGCCCTCACAAATTTCCATTAGTACCGATGTATGGTGTAAGAAATAGGTTTAATATAGATGTTTTTATTATAAATACAAAATAGTGTATTTTGTGATATGTTTATGTAGTGGAAATAAATGTCTATACATAAAAGACACTTTTCTGGTATATAGATAATACTTTATTTATATAAATTAAAATAAATATTTCAAACTTTTGTTTAAACATGTATATATTTAGAATAAATAACAAAACAAAATAATACATAAATAAGTTATAGCAAAACAATACTTTCTATCAGTTACTAAGTCTATCTTGACTTTTACTTGAACTACGGAAATTCTTTTGATGTACAGAATCCAAATACGCTGCTGGCGCCCAGCCTTCTGCAGCCGATCCTAATAACAAATAATTTTATTTTCATAAATTTCTTAATTGACTGTGTGCTGTACACTGTCAAGTTATTCATTATACTGTCTTTGTTTGCCAGTGTAAATTAGATCAACTAGGATGCGCCTACTATTGCGAATTTTTACTGAACAGAGTATAGTTTATTGATGTGTAAATTCTGCGCGTGATAAGGAAAAATCGGAAATCCGTGAAAGCCTACAATATGTGTGTGTCAACTTCAAATAAAATCAACTAACATTTTACTTTTATTCAAATCTTTACACTTCAAAATTCTAAATTTTTGCTTCTACATGAATGAACACGTACAAAAAAATTTTTACTCTACCGACTTATATACAGGGTGTAACAGAAATAAGTACATTAATTTCAACCAGTGATAGTTCTCGTCAAGCATAACAATTTTTCTTAGTTACTTTTTCCCGAATTCTCATTTTTTTTTTAGCATTTCTTATCCCCTATAATTATGCAACTGAACGACTCGTTCAGTTGCATAATTATTGGATCCAGTAGCAGTTGCAATAGAACAATAATTGATTTTGACAATGTGAGTTATCAATTCCTTCAAATAAATTCTGGAATAAATCCGATTATTAATTATTATTAATTCTGTCTACGATTTCACAAGCAGTTTAGGATTAGCTCAGTGAATTTATTTGGAACAATTTCCGAATTGTCATTTTTCACTAAAAATTGAATTATTGTGGTTATGCTAATGTATTTAATGTCAAAATATTATGCACTTATACATTATGATGAGAATACCATGGAATATTTGAAACTTATCGTTTATCTGGCACGTCAAACAGCAGATGAGATGAATGAAATACATTAATTTATAAATGAAGCACCTGTGTATTAGTTTTTCTCATATTATTACAAACTTCAGACTCAGGTCGTTTCAATAAAGTAGGCCTTGTGAATTGATCTGCTGAATAAATAAAATATTGTATCATATATTTCAGAAAATATTTAAAATCAATTACCAAATTCAGTTTGATACATTTGTAGGTTATATTTTCTGTTCTTCAAGAATAGGATCTTTAAAATTTCATGTAGCAATATTTCTATTCAATTATTTAGTGAATTAATCAATTCAGAATTGCATTCCATTTAATATTCCACCGTTTTCTTTGAATAATGAATAAATCGTTGAATGATTTTCTCTTTATGTTTCTGATGAAGTAAGTTGAGAACAGTAACTACTTTTTGAACTGCTCGTAGATGGCAGCACAGTCTGACACTCCTGACACAGTTTCAGACAATAAAAATCAGCTGATTCAAGTGCAATGAACTTGTGCAGACAATCTTATGTTTAAAAAATGTACTATCCGAAAATATATGTAAAATCCCTGAATAAAAATCAAATTTCTTAACAATGACATAAATACGACTAAAAAACCAAATTAATGGTTGATTACAGAGACAAATTTTGTCTTTCTTCCAACATATGCATGTATGGTCAAAATACCAATATTCTTTCAGTTTCAAATGAATGATTGACAAGACTACGATGGCTCAAAGTTGCAAAATACTCCTTTCAATCGACAGCTGTCATTCTTCCAACAAATGAGAAACATTCAGTTTGAATCATAGGCGCACTACGAAAATTTTGACAAAACTTTGATGAATTTTTACTCTATATCCAGAGGATTTACGGAAAAAAGTTATTAAGAAAAATTGTTATGTTTGACGAGTTTCATTACATGTTAGAATTGATGTACTTGTTTCTGTTACACCCTGTATAATAGGATACATTTTTATTTTTACTTTCCCGACCTATATGTATAATAGAGGAATTATTGTGATCGTGATTTTTTGACAGTTCGATATTTTGATGAATCCTCACGATTTAGACCCTACTAGACTCAAACAACAATTTTTAAAAAAGTCGTCCGGGCAGTACGATAACTTGAGGAGTACGAATTTTCGATTGAAATTTCATATTTAAGCTTTTTATCAAAAAGTTAGTTTAAGTTTGTAAATGAGCTTTTTTCAGTCTGTGGTACCAATATTTTATGGATGGAACTTTTTAGTTTCTTGCGTTTATTTTATAAACGGTAGTATTTCTATTTATCATAAAATAAGAATGACTGAAATTGATCCTTGAATAATTTAGAACAGCATTTATCTGAAACTTTTCAAAATAATTACCACTTCATTTGTTATTATTAAAATTTAAGTTATTATAAATTTCGTTATATTTTTCTGAAACATGCGAAGAAATGAAATAATGAATATCACAATGTGAAATTAGAATTATTATTACTCATATTTGGACATCGCATACAAACGTTCGTCAATTGATTTTTTTTTAATAAGTAATTTGATTATATAGTAATAAAGTGCCAAAAATTATATTTAAACGATCGTCGATTGTTTTTCATAAGTTATTTAAATGATGTCTAGTTTGGTATTAATTTAAAGCTCTTGGGAAAGCTAAGTAAAAATCTGAAATAATTTTTTTCTCGAATGTTAATTGTTTTTCTACAACTAACCAGACTATGCCAAGTTTGGGATCAACTGAAGCAATCGGACGTAAAATTTATGGCCATTATAAAATTAAATAGTATTTCATACAACCGCCATCTGTCACTTTGACAATGGTAGCTATCACTTTGAAATATGCAATTAATTGATACTGTGTGGCCATGGTAGATTTTTTCTGATTATGTAATGTGTGTTGATCAGGTAGTTCGAATAATAATGTGAGTTAATTCTCTTACCAACAACTTTAACAAACCACCATCCAGCGCATCCTTTCTTCCATAACTCTAAAAGATCTCCTTCCCTGAAACTAACTTCGCTATTTCCAGATGCGCAGTAATCAGCAAGAGCTATGTACCGCCCATTCTAAAATGGTTTTCCATTAAATTTTTTTATTTTGAAAAATCAATTTGTACCTGTGGTCCAGGATTATTTTGGTTTTCCATTATTAGGTCTTCATCTTCACTATTACTACAGTCTGAAGACCAGGTACTACTTTCAGTGATTTCATTATTTGCAGTTCGACAATCGGACGAATCTACACTCATTGCTGCACTAAGAGGTACCATGATTTTTTGGGGTTTTTCCCAAGAATTCGTTTGGCGAATAGGTCTAAAAACAGAGTTTAAATATTTTGATATTATAATTTTTTAGATAGTAATTTACCTGTGTATAAGTGACGGATATTGTTTGATTCTTTCCCCTTTAAGTTCTTCCAACTGATTAAGTAATACTTTCTTGATTTTATTGACCCAAATATGCTTTTGTTCAGCCGTAGCAGCTTGGATCGTATACACTTCTTGTCTACCTTGCAGCCAAATTTCAAATTTCCGCATGTCTCCTTTCACTGATTCAGTTAAACCAATTTGTGACATTTTTAAATAATGCTTAAAGTGATAAGTTACTTTATTATGATTTGTTTTCGCAGTTTGTTTACAAAACAACATAACTTTTTCGTAGAAAAAAATGTGTCTCTGCATTGGTTTGAGTCTCAACCTCAAATCTTTTTTATTTTCAATCCAAACAGAAAAAGATCCCTGCAGAAGTAAATCTCCTTGCTGGGAAATATCAATAGGAAAGCCAGTTATCGCTACTTGGTGCATGCTATCGTTCACCAATTTTAGGACGACCAGCATACAATCAAGTGCTTGCTGTAGCTCCTTACAACAAACAGAGTCATCACTGTATCGCAGTAAATCTTTTAAAAGTAATTGGTATTTAGTTATACGTTGTACTGGCTTTAATAGATAAGCTGCAAGGGGTAACTTATGCCCTAATTTCGTCTGACAAATTTGGAAAAATCCGTGGGAATCTACCAAAGTTTCACGAATGTGTTCTGAACGCGGAATGTTTTGGCAGTAGTAACTGTATAAATGGTAAAATATATCACGCTGAAAATAGAAAAACATTTGAATATATCTCTGTTCATTGAAAAAAATCTTACCCGTTGAACGAAACATAAAGCGACCAAATCAGGAGATGTTGAGCAGTTTTCTAAATCTTTTAAAAAGACATCTGCATGAAAGGCAAAAATTTCATCCAGATTACCGAATAATATATCGACTTTATCGACTAATCCTTGAGGAATTATAGATTGCATCTCTTCATTTTGTACTTGTTTTTTGTATCCCTAAATTAAAATATGCCGCAAATGTAATATTTATAAATTAGCTAATCTTTGTTATAAATGATAATAAATAGCGTGATCTGTTAGTAGTTCTTCACTTACCATTATAATTGAATTTAGTTCTAACACATAAACTCCTTCAGTTTTCAATAATTCCGTCAGCACATGACCTCTTTTGGCCTTTTTCTCATCGTCCTGTAGAATATCGCTTTCCGGAGACGAATTAGGATCATCTGATACGATTTCTCCTACTGTTACTTTCATCTATTTGTAAGGAATTATTTCAGACAATTGTATTGAATGACATACATGTATAAATTTATATTTGCAGGATGGTCAGTCGTTGAACTTTTTAAAGTTTTCGGTTTTTCCGATCAATAATATCGATTTTCTGGTCAATACTAAGTTAATTTTGCAACATAATTCTGAATCCGGAATAATTCAGATCTTGTTTTACCTGTATATGTCTTTTTTTCGACTAATAAATTAACTGATATTCACAAAGCACTATTCCACACTCCAATTTGTCTGAACTTATCCAGTAAGAAATGGACGTGTTTGTGCAAGTTAATCTACGCCGGCCACAAAGGTCGTAGTCAACAAAACTGGAACATGGTCAATTCAACGAATTTGAGGAATTTCAAGTATCTGTATCGTTGATTCAGATTTTCCATCTCAAATTAATCTTTGGCATAGAAAAAAGGCAGATCCGAACAAATTTTTGAGTGAACCATATTTGAATACATGTTCGGTATGGGAGAGGTAGTGAATATAAGTACGAATTAAATGTGAAAATTTTGAAAAATTGAGAATATGTAAATTTTAATTTGATGCGAGTTAAATGATTAACAGTTTTAATTATTAAAAATTCCTGATCTGTTTTTCCGTGTTTCCTGGTCAACTGACCACCCTTTATAGTTGAAGTAAATCCATTTATCTAAATATAATGTTATGCAGATAACTTTAGAACTTCAAGTTGAAATGGTGTAAATTTTATCAAAATATTTATATTGCAAATATAAATTGGATCCAATTTCGATTTTGAATTGAAACCATGAAAAATTAGCTTAAAAATATACTATGTACTATTCAGAGATTGTTTGCAGTGATGGGCGGGGCCTAATCCGCCCGTTTCATATTAACCAATGGAGCAAGTATATTGCGGATTATTTTTTTACAAATATAATAATATATACTAACAAATTTTTAGCTACGATTCATTCTTTGATATTTAGAGAGAAGTGCACACAAGCGCTGCAAACACTTACTGAACAGTATATAATTTATTTTATATTTTCATAAATTAGGCTGTGTCCGATGTTTGCAATTTCAGAATCTTAAATTTTAATTCCTACAATGAAAATCCTTAATTACGTCATAATTTAGTGTTAAAAATTAGATTTTAGAATCTACAAGAGCAAGAGCCGTGAAACTGTAGCTTATTCGCGTACTGAATTTAGGGACTATTAATGAGGAGATCGATGATCATACAAAGAAATGTTATGGTTATGTCCACTAAATGGTGTATAGAAAATAGTTCAGCGTATACTACCAGAGTTCGCTCTGACCAAGCTCGGCGTGGAATCTTGAGTCCGAGAAAATGATGAAGAGTGCACTAAACACCTCATGTTGGGTTTGATCTGCCAACCTTGTCTTGGACTCAAGATTTCACGTCGAGCTTGGTCAGAGTTGGCGAAGCCCGCTCGTTAGTTGAGTGCGAAGCACCGCTGGTTGAAAACAAAAATCACTGTTTAAGTGCCACTGACAAAACTTCATTTCAATAGGGAGACGCTAGTACCGCCATCTTACACACACACACACCACGCAATGTATACATTTTTTAATGATATAAATTTATAAACAAGATTCTCAAGTTTGACCAAATTCAACTTCATGGCGTCACGACTTCACGGGCGCTGTCTTTTGGACTGTACACGATTTAAGAACATAATTGTAAGATTTCGTTCGGTTCCTTTATATCTAGGGACTTCGTTGCATTGATCCCTAATTTTTTTTTGTATATTTTTTTCCCTTTTCAAGTTGAAAACTTTGATTTTAGCATTGTAGTTATGAGTTGAGCGACAGATGTCGTATGTATTCTCAAAGTTGCATTTATACAAAGTCCTAAATTCTAAGTATCACAATGTTACATCGGAAGCAGCCTTAGTTGAGATGTATTCTAATAATTGGTTGAGTCAGTTAGTCCAAGTCTGTCTGATTTCAAAATTTTTGTTTTGTTTAATTTTGAGTTAATAATCAATTTTAATTTCTTAGATAAGTTATTAATCACCTGCGGCACAGTGTTCCCTTTCTTCAAGACACCTTTGACTGGATGAGGAGCCCCACCAGAAGGTTGCAATGGAAGAGCAGTATTAGGAGTCACGCTCTGTATGGGGCGTGGAGATTTCAGAGTAAGCTTTTTCAGATTTGCTATTCGTTTATCACACATAAGTGAAACATCATCGATACGTTGAAGAACCTTTGTTAAAAAGACAAATTAATATATAGTGACAGTAGATTTTTGACCCAGTACCTGAGTAACCAAAGCTTTGGTTTCTGGTGTGATTGAATCCTGGAAAACACTCCGAAATTCGCGAGGACTGTTTAGTTTGAATTCACTTGCGGATGAGACAAACTGTTGAATTTCAGTCAGAGATTGTTCTGCGAGTTCAGCTGATTGACAACATTTTTCTATTTGCTGTGACGCTAAAAGGTCTACCCCTTTAGTGCACCATCTATTAGCCTGAAAGTTGACTTGTAAATTTGTGTTTTATAATCACAATTGATATTACCTTTTCTACTCTCTCCATGAGTTCTTTGCATTTAATGAGACAATCCATTCTTCTTGAAATTCGCTCCGTCAGGAGCTCCGTAACTCGTGATAATTCAAAACATTTTGGTTCAATACATTCAAAAGTGCAAGCACAACGGTTTTTTAATAGTAGTTTTCCTGATGCGATTACTTCTTCGGCTCTTTCGATATCCATTTTGCTGAGCTTTTGAAACGCGACTAGTTCTCGAATTAATGTGTCGATTCGGTCGGCTGTTTCACCGATTTCAGTCATTTCCGACACAGTTTTCAAATATGAATCAAAATTGCACTAAGTATAAATATGATATTAACAAAAATAAAAGAGCAGTAAGAATGTAAATACCTGTAGTTCTCGAAAATCTTGTTCAAATCGTCTTAATTCTAAGCATTGGCGTAATCTAGCTGCATGCATTTGCCAAAATTCATCAAAAGTGCGTTCAGTTTCTTCCAGTTGTACTAAAAGTCTAAAAGATCATAAAAAATAATAATGAAGCTGGGTTCATGCAAAACTAATTTCAATTTAATTCTCAATGCATAGCCATTACATTCTACTTGATTACAGAATGGGGTATTCCTGCGAAGTAATGACTTATGCGCATAGTTCGTTTTTAATTAGCGAAATTAATAAATACTCTCATACTGATTTAATCAAAGCACTTTGTTCCATTTTCATTTTAAAGAAGAACAATATGGCTTTACTTTTTATTCACTATGAAATGATTGTCAAAATAGCTGTAGTTTTTAAATTTAATTTGGTGAAAATTCAATGAAAAGTTGAAAGTTGGCAAACTTTGTAATGTAAAATTAGTTTTGCATAAACATGGCTTGAGTGTTGAGAATTTGAAAAATTTTTACCTTTCTACGGCAAAAACATTTCCAATAGTATCAGAATTATTTGAATTAGTTGAGCAGATATCAGAGTTAGAGGCATTAGGTTGTGATTTTTCCCGAATACTGAAAAGTAACACTTCTCCGTGTTTAGCTGCCATCAAAATCCCTTCCTTTAATTCGGAATACATAAGCTCTTGCTGATTCAACAGCTGTTGTGTACTCTCAACAGTGTTAGGAAATTCAGTTTCATTTATGCGCTGTGTGAAATTGTACAAGGAATTCGAAATTTCTTTCGTTATCTCCGAAAATTTTTCCACCGACTAGAACAAAATGATTTAATTGTGATGTCATCTCTTCCATCATATATTTACTAACAATTCTTTGCTGAATCCAGTCTTCATGTGTATAAATTAAATTTCCACCCAGATCGATGGTAAGCTGCGTAGGATCTATAAATTCATGTAATTCTTCACTGGTGCTCAAAATAAGAAGGCGAAACTTGAATTCTTCTTTGAAAAGTTTATTGCTCACTTCGGAGAGTGCTTTTTGGAAAAAACTTTCCGGGCGCAGAACATATACAACTTGAATTAATCCCGGAAAATAGGCCTACAACATAAAAATAAGGATAGTTCATGGGCGCCGTTAGAGTTAATTGTAAATGTATTTTGTAGAATTGTCAAAAGAATGTTAATAAATCATTTAAAATTTGATAAGTTGGTGCAAATGACGCGGTTGTGTGTCATCTGCGCCATCTTCGAAGCGAATTAATTCCTTAACTCGAAAATTATTATACCACTCTCATTTTTTACTTAGTACAAAGTAACAAGTAAATATTGTGAAACCGACAAAATTCATCTATCGAGATTTTGATGGAAATATCCGTTTTGAGCATTCCTGAATCCATTTTGACTATTTTTCGCTTGATGTCGGTACGTATGTTCGTGCGTAACCCGCAAATCTCAAAACTGGTTGAACGTATAATGTTGAAATTTTGTATTTAAGACTGGTATAGGGTCTAGTTGTGCACCTCGCATTATGGTTCCTATCGTCTGTACCGGAAGTGCACTTTATTTAAAACTTTTTCGAATTTCTCTAATAAATCAAGAATGATCAACCGTAGGATGTTGAAATTCAGTATTTGAACTTGATGTTGTATCAGAATGGTTATTTGCTATTTTTGTAAGAATCGGCCAGGCCAGAAGTGCACTTTACTTAAAACTTTTTTTGAATTTTTTGCATAAATATAGAATGATCCGCCATAGCATATTGAAATTTCGTATAAAGAACTTCTATAACATCTTATTGTAACTTTTGCATTATGATTGCGATCGGCTAAACCGGAAGTGCACTTTACTTGAGACTTTTTTTTAATTTTCCGCATAAATCCAGAATGATCAGCCGTAGGATACTGGAATTTAGCATTTGAAATTTCTGTAGCATCTCAATTGTCATCTTCTATTTTTGTAACAATTGGCTGAGCCGGAAGTGCACTTTCTGAATTTTCCGCATAAATTCTAAACAATCAGTTGTAGAATATTTAAATTTTGTATTAGGCACTTCTATAGTATCTAGTTGTACACCCTGCATTATGATTGCTATCGACTAAACCGGAAGAGCACTTTATTCGAAACATTTTTTGAATTTTCCGCATAAATCCAAAACAATTGAACGTAGATTGTTAGAATAGAGTATTTAGGACGACTATACCGTCTAGATGCTCATATCCTATTTTCATTGAGATCCACCGAGCCGGAAGTGCACTTTACTTGACAGTCTTTTGGAATTTTTCGCATAAATTCGAAACGATCAGGTGTAGAATATTGAAATTTGGTATTTCAGTCTGCTGTAGCATCTGAATGATTGCCTACTATTTTCATAACAATATACTGAACCGGAAGTGCACTTCAGTAGGAATTTATTTTTCAATTTTGCGCATAAATTCAGATTGTTGGTAGTCGTAGAATTTTGGAAATCAGTATTAAGGAATGTTGTAGTAAAAGAATAATGGACTACTGTTTCCATAGCAACCGACTTGGCTGAATGCGATTCTTAGAATCTCTTGGGTAAATCCAAAACGATTAACTGTAGAACGATAAGATTTTGTGTTTGATTATATATATCCAATGATATATATAATCAAACACAAAATCACATCGTATTATATATATATATATATATATATATATATATATATATATATATATATATATATATATATATATATATATATATATATATATATATATATATATATATATATATATCCAATGATGTACAAGTAAGTCACGTGATGTTCACGTCAGAGTTTTATTTAATAATTCATATTCCTATTTATCGCATTCTCTCATTTTGCTCGATGTTATAAGTAAACGTATAAAAAGCTGACTGACATACAACATTTTTTTTAGTTCGATGGGTGTTTCACTATTTTTTAATAATTTTTTTTTCTGAAAGTTTGATTCAAAATATTAATTTAAAGATTGTCAAACTCACCAAAGCACCATAGTTTTCTGAGAATATTTTTCTTTAAATTTCATTATTTTTAAAATTTATTGATAACTTTCCAATTGTAATCTATTTGATTGCCGCAGTAAGCAAAATAAGAACAACACATCTATTATTAGAATACCACAAAACGGGTTCCAATAATACAGTTGTATCAAATGCAATTTTAGGTTGACAGTGATAAGCATATTGCACACACGCTGTTGCGCTTATCTTTTATATACTTTTAAAATCAATCCACCGAAATAAATTTATAATATTTATACTAGATCTATAATAATAATAGAAAGTCAATTAAAGACTCCATTATTGTCTTGAAGCGGAAAACTGTCCTGTAAAGCTTTTGCAGTTTGAAATTTATTTTTGAGAACTCACCATTCTTCTAAAAATAAACTGAAATTGAGTACCTTTTTTATCTACTAATTGATCAGTACGCAGGTTTATTCCTACAAACTAAAAAATTTTTTGTATAAATTTCTTTTTAGCCTCCCTACGTTTACAAGCTAGGAGCGGTTCCCATGAATTTATCTTTCTTATATTTGAGATTTGAGGAACTGAATTAATCTTTTTGAATCACAATATTCAAAAATATATTGACATTCCAAGTATAAGTTGAATACTGACTGATATTCGTAGTAATGCGGTTTTAACTGAACTCCAACGATCCTTCCTCCTGTCTATAACTATATGGAAACCTAAATCTGCTTCTTGCATGCTAAAACAGTTGAATATATTAATTTTTGTGGTTAAAAAACAAATAACATACGTACGATAATACTGAAGTTAAATATAGAACTAAACGTTCATATTCTGCGTCGCTTAATAAGTGGAAGTTAATATTATCAGGAAAAGTAATAATGGGGCAACCATCTCTAGCCTTACCCCCTGTATAAATAACAAATTGGGGTTGCAGTAGGTCCATAACATCTTTAACAGCTAATATTTCTGCCTTCTCTTCAGGCTGCATATCTATTACTTTCATTTATTGACTTTAGTTTATCTGCAAATATTCAAAAGATAAGCAATATTAAATTGAATTATATGTGGAATAAAAAGGTGTAACCTATAGCTAATTTAAGTGATTATAGTATTATCTTCGTTACATTGTAAATGTGTATACTGCACTGGTTATATTATTTATTGCTTAGACTATTTGTCATGTAAATCGTATTTAAAAACGTAATCATTTTACACAATTGGTGCAAATACACAAAATCACTTGTCCCAACAAACACAAAAAGGGGTTGGTACTACGTATTCAGAGATAAATAAAAACATGTCAAACTCGTTCTATTATCGATGATTCCTCAAAAGTTGCGCATTGTCAGAAATATTTTTTGTTGCTTTTATTATTGCTCATTATTGATAAAGTAATAATGATTCGTTTCAGTACTGCGTTACAAAATTAAAACAATAAGAAAAAGAATTGATTATTTGTATTGGAGAGTTGGTAATGAGAAAATTGATTAGTTTGAAATCGTGTACATTTTTTTGATAAGATATAATTTGGAATAATATTTCGTATACTGTATATTCTATTCAATGATTAATTATATCATATTGGGCAGTAAAAATATTAGAATTTATGTAATGCTCCTTGGAGCGCCACTATGATGTGACGTCACAATCAAACGCATGTGTACAATACGCACAATTTATTTATTGTTGTGTTTTTGAACGGAAGCTACGTTTATATAAAAACACGGTGTTTATTACTTGTGATTAATTTTCCTTCAATGAATATTCAATAGATTCAGTTTTATAGAATCTAAATTTTAAATAATAGTTATTGCAAAGCAACAGGGTAGATTATATAATAAAAACATAAGTATTGTTATACTATTAATAGTTCAAAATTAGCTATTCTACTAAAAAATCATTATGCTATTTTTTTTTTCGTAAAATGTGAAATTAACATTGTAGTTATCAAAAAATCCGCAAGCCCGGGAAAGCGTTAACAACGCTTATTTCTGTGATTTGTTTATGGCTGCGCTTACAATTAAGTTGTCAAAAATCTCGTTTCCCATTTGGTTTTCGTTGACATCTATTAATATTTGTTAAAAGATAACTATATTTACTTATTATGCGGTACAGAAGTGCACTTACCAATATGACAGTTCAACGTAACAGTATTTACTACTAAGCTACAAAAACATAATATAACCACACTTCCATCCGATTAGTATTATGAATTTATCATTAGTATTTGTATGAAAGACATACTTTAGAAATATGGTTGTAAAATGTCTTTATCCCGCCTAATTGTACGATACCCGTATGTGATTTTAATAGCAGTAACAGTATTTTCTGGTACGTGTCTCATCATTCCATTAACTTTAAAAAAGATTCCTGAGTTTGAGGATCCTCAATTGGTAAGACAGTCTCTTATAATGATTGTAATATTTGTTTTGATTGTTGTTTCTGCTTCAGGGTTTTGAGACTCGAGGTACAGTACTTGCTCAAAGACTGACCGCTTGGCAAAATTTACAAAAAGCTGCGACTCCCTCTGGACAATTCGCAGTAAATCCAAGAAATTATTTATCTACAACTGAACCGTCTATTAGCAAAACGAAGCAAAATAAAAACAGAAAGAAAAAGAAAAATAAAACCAATGACACACCGACGGTGAGTCATTTTTAATAATATTTATTTACTGATTTATACAAGCTCCGTATAATAAAACTATTGTAAATTAGAGTTTTTGTCAAAATGTTTTAATTTTTCTAATAAAATTATCACTCAAAGTTCTCTTATCAAATTTGAAATATTTATGATTCAATTCTATAGCTGGAATTCCGAAAATCTCCAATCTTCGATTGATTCAAGTTTTTTTAATATACTGTGAATAACTCTAGATTTTTGGGAACTCCAAGTAGACTTAAGCCTCGTTCACAACAAGAAATTAGTAGTTAGTAGTTATGGTTAGTGCTAGATGTGTGACATGCACAATCGTATTGTTAGCGTTCACAACAAAATTAGCCCAGCGCTGCTCTGTACGAACCGTGGTTAGTGCAGGACACGAAGGAGAATAATAGAGGAGCAGACACTCAGTTGAAAAACGTGAAGCCTAAAATGTAATGCTGCAGCTGTGAGAGAGATAGCGAGAGCGGGCCTAGTTTTGCATGCGGCATATGCAGAAATAAGATTATATTTCAATTATTTTCAATAAAATACAATTGCCAGATAGATTTCTTATTATCATTACGTTAAATACTACATTATTTATTAAATGGAAGGCAAAAGTAAAAGAAAATTAGCATTTCTATTCATTAAAACCTGCAATGAATTAGTTCATTATTATAAAACATGTTTTATAAACGTTTCTTTGGACATGAGTTTTCTGATTATGAATTATAATAGGCACATAAATAATTTGATGAATATTTTATTTACAATGGGCGTGATAAAATGAAAAAATATACACAAAAAATTTCTTATTCACTAGAAGAAAGATAGAAATAGAAAATGCTGCTCTGCGAAAATTTTTTGTTTGTTGAACATGAACGAAAAATTTAACAAAAATATAATATATATCCACGATCTCACAAAAAGTAAAAGTTTTTGACATAATTTCTGGTGTAAAAAAATGGTTATTAAATTAAACTGCGCAATTAATGTTGCAATTCTGTGTAAATCTATAATTTTTATGAATTAATAAATTTATTGACAAGAAGTTTCCTGGAAGCTGAATTTTTCACTAAAAGTCTATGTTAAATACGTTTAATAGTTTGAAACATTGATATAACTTTTCAATTTATAACATAGAATTGTCAGTAGATCTGCTTTTATAGTTTTGAAATGATTTCTACTCACTTTTACATCTCTAGACTCTTTTATAATATCCTCCTCTCTGAAATGTTTTTCACAAACGTAATCTGTAATTTCCAATGTTCTATTCTGTCGTGTTATGTTCTTGCGCCACTTATTTAATAAAATATCATTTTTGGGTACAGAAAAAAGACAATATTTCTCTTTACAAGTTCTTTACAAACTCGCCATTTACTTCCATACAAACATGGGCCCGCCTCTACCTATCTCTCAGTTACCTTCTCTCTCTAACAATATTACATTTTTGGCTTCACTTTTGCAACACAGTTAAGATAGGGAATTGCATAGGCGTGGTGCAGGAGCTTGCAAACTTCAAACTTTTTAGTTAGTAGTTAGTGGATCGGCCAATCAGAAGAGAGAAGGAAAGAGATAAAATATTTGAATTTAGGAGGTTCTCTATTTCTGTGAAGGTGTGACAGAATGAAAATTGAAACAAGAAAAAAAATATTATTTCTCTTTTTTTTTTATACAAAGCAAGAAGTAAGAAAGAAAATTATACGAGATGTGGGTTCGCCCAATGTATCAAATTAGAAATGACCAAGGAGATTGGGATAATTTGATTCAAGAAATGCGGTTATCGGATCAAGATATGTTTTTCAATTACACAAGAATTACTGTATCCCAATTTGATGATATATTAGCATTGATTGGACCAAGTTTAAAAAAAAAATTGTAGAAGAAGTCCCGTTCCTTAAGGAACTTTGCGCTTGCACTTCAAATATATTTATTCAAATGTTTCCTCTCCCATATTTTTCCAATTATGCGAAACAGTGCAGAAAGATGCTACGATTAACGAAGGTTGCAAACGAAGTAATCAAAAACAGCTGATGCTTCTATATTTTCTCCGGTTGTGAAATCTGTTGCATTTTTTGTAAGCATTGAAATAATGTTACAGTTCTCTCCGTTACCGACCGGGACAGCGCTAATTAAAGAGTATTGTGAACGCTGACTCCAGACTCTTAACACAAATACTAACTACTAACTACTAATTTCTTGTTGTGAACGAGGCTTAACTGAACAAAAATTGTTCTTTGCATTTTAACGAATAATTCCGCATATTATTTTTATTTATTTAAAATAAAAATAAGTGCTACAAGTACTAATGATATGTTATATGTTATCATGTGTCGGTAATGATTTATAGCTCGTACATCGGTACATCGCTCATAGGGCATTTCTGGCTTTGATCATTCCACTTGCTCGGACTCTTACGCATGCGAAATCTTACATAAACTTATTTATATTTATTGTATGACATAATAATTTTCCATACTTTTCATGAATAAAGTTGATCATGAGATTTCCAACTACGAAAATCGGCTTTTCTGCATTTTTGTAAACATTCTGTGTATTGCAGTGGCGCACCCAGAATTTTTTTTCGGGGAGGTGCTTATAGTAAATATGAGTGAATATACGACACTTTTTCCATTCCATTTTTTCCACTGGATTTTTTCTACTAATTATTTTTTCCATTATTTTTGTTCCATTAATTCCATCTTGAGTAATGGCATATTTATGCGGTATTGTGTAATGCATATGCGCACTGTATCAATGGCACTAAAACAGTGGTTTTTGTTTTCAACCGGTGGTGCTTCGCACCCAACCAACGAGTAGGCTTCGCCCGCTTTGACCAAGCTCGACGTAGAACTTTGGAAATATAATCAAAACTTGTAAATAAATCAGTGGTAAAAATATACTGGAAAATAATATGTTTAGTAGAAAAAATATACAGTGGAAAAATTGGAGTGAAAAATGGAATGGAAAAATATCTCACTACCAAAATGAGTGGTTATGAGAAGATCTTCGAGAAGAGATCTAAAATGTGGAGTCGCTAAAAATTCTTATAAGTGCTTCTTTCCTGAATATATTTGAATGTTCCTGCCAGCTTCAAGACAATTGGAGATTATCGAAACACAAGCCATGATGTAGAATTTTTATTTTTTTTTTGTTTAGGTTTTGGTTGTTGCTAAACAAAATAATAATACTGATGACTCGCCGAAAAAAACAAATTGGATAAATGAATTAAGGCGTGAATATCTCAATAAAGGACATAATCATGAACATTTATCAAAGGATGGATTTTTTTGCGGTACTCCAGGTAAATCTAAGTAATTGTTTGCAAAAATCTTTGAATAATTGAGAAAGACAGTTGTACATTTTTTTTTAATTAATATTAAGAATTATCCAGTTTCAGATTTATGTTTATAATAATTTTCAATAAAAAAAAACAAAATATTAATTTTTTAAAAAATATTGGCTTACGTATCTGCAATTTATTTCGGATGTAAATTACAAAACAGGTTAAAATCAATTTTTCTGTAAACTATTCAAGACAGCAATCTATTCGCACTGCAGATACTACAGCCATAGATTCGCTTTCCACTCATAAATGTTAATATTCATCAATAATTCAATCATTTAATATTCAAGTTTATAAACATCGTTGTATTTCTGTAACGTAATTTTTTTATTTTCAAGATGAGCGTTATGCTCGAATTATAGTAAGAACTACAAATAGTGAGACTCTATTTTCCTTCAAATCTCTACGTGCCATGTGCCACATTGAATACCAGTTAGCACAATTAAAAAATTATCACACTCTGTGTATGAATATTACCCGTAACCGTTGTTGTCATCCTTGGTCTCTGGTGAACTATATCGCACTTCTTCATAATAGAACTTCTTGTCTAGCTATCACAGTGAGTAAAAAAAAAAAAACTACGTTAGAAAAGTTGTAACAATGTTTTTGCAGGAAGATGATGTCAATTTAACACTGGAATTATTGCAAATATGTTCTCAATATTATCACAATTTAAAGCTAACACATGATTGTAGTGGGAATTCGTACTGTCAAATACCCCCAGAATGTGGAGAACACAATGCAGTCTATAATATTTTACATTATCTTGCAGATATTGAATTTCTACCGCTCAATGTAAGTGTAAATCATTAAATAAGATATTTTATAATTTTTTCACTCCATTTATCGGAGTAACATTAAAATATAGATTATTTTTTTAAAATAATCAATTGTTGTATCTTTATACTAAATGTGTAATATTGGCAACTGAAAGTAGCCCGTAGCTATCAAGCGGTTATGAGTGGAATTCCCCTTTAGTGTACTCGTTTTGATTTCTTTGACTATGTATGAAATTTCTGATTTTATTAAAGTTTAATGTTATTCATTGATATATTGAAACAAAATGCTTATTTTTCTCATTTGTGTGTAATTTTATTTACAATAATTTGATGAAAACATCGTGATTCCGAGACTTTTTTTTGTCATTTAAATCACCATTTATGACCAACAAAATTATGAGGCAGGCTGTTATGTTTAATAATATCCATTATTTTTGTTATAAAATTATTCTTTTCGCTCATTATCGTATGGCTGCATCTGAAATTTATTCAATTATTCACAAGTGTATAACAGAAAACTATTACCTCTTTTGTGTAGTGAAATTTATATTTTCCAATACAATAATTGCATTTGATTTAAATCAATCGATAAAATACGAATGAAATAGTGCCGATTATCACAATGCCGCTTTGACAAGTCCACTAAAGATTCTCCATTTTGTGTTGCTCTCAACGGTAATTTTAGTTGCCAAACGGATACATGCGGAAATTGGCTCCTTGTACATTTTAGCTTCAAACAGAGAATAAGTATATGCTTGGAATTGAATTTTACTTGAACAACATACCGTCGTACCAACGAGGGCTGCATGCCAATTTTTTCACAAGGATTTTATGGTTGAAACTTCTATTCTTTTTATTGGCATGCAATTTGAAAACACGGAATTTCACATTGCTTTTACAATTTCACGTGACCGTTCAAGCCTTTTCAGTACTATGATTTAAATCACTTTCAACTATTTCACCCATTTTTTTTTATAATTGGAGTTTGCATCGCACGGAAAGCGTGCATCGGACAATAACCTTTTCATCTTATCAAAGGGCAAATTTTCAACCCTCAAAAAGGCATGCGGTATGAAATCGGAGAACCTTAACTGTCTAACTGTCACCTTTTTCCGGTCTATAAGCAAAGCTAATTTGGCCTAAAATAAGGTTTTTCGGCGACAAAGGGTACGTTCCACTTAACGACCGCAACGATTGTGTCGCCCATTTTGCGTTCCACTTAAGGCCGCGGTTGTTGCGGTCTAGGTTTCAAACGTCACGGACACGTCACTAGTGACGTCATTCCTAAAAACTACAACGCTCGCAGTTAGAGCATGGGTCTGTGCGGTCGTTTGGGATTTTTCGCGCACTTTTAAAATCTGACAGCTTGTATACAAACAAGAAAATGGCGGAAGGACAACAAATGCAGAAACTGTCTCTCATTAATGCTAAAAATAATAATGTTGTTGAAGTTTTAGTAATTCCAGAAGAAGACTAATTGTGGGGCAACTTTTTACTGCTCTAGTTAAATCTTTCCGTATAATTTATTCATATATAATATAAATTATCAGCTTGAGTTAAATTTTTTGAATCTTACAAGCGAACAACATAATAAATACAATCAAGTTCTCAATTCTCACTCATCTAAAATGGCTTTTAAATTCGGCTCCATTGTAACGGCCAACAACTTCAGTATAGTTTCTGATTCGAGGACAACATTTTCGCTTTTTTCTTTCATAAAGAGCTGCTTCCCATTCTTCATCAAATCTTGAACTTTCCGAAAACTGTCTATTTATTCGACGCCTCATATACGTACCAATGACAGCAGTAGTAGCAGTCATGTTTAGCTCGGCAGATATTTGTCTATTGACACATGTTCATAAACCCGTTCCACTTAAGTTTTCGCCCGCGACGATGCCTAGCTAGTGGAACGGAGATTTGGTCGTTGTGAGCGCGGTCGTTGTAGTCGTTAAGTGGAACGTACCCAAAGTAAAATTTATGCCCAGAAAATCATAAATGTGAAAAAGGGCCAAGTTTTATTTTCAGATCTCGATTGACATATCAAACAGGTTGTTTCTATATTTTTTTGTTTGAAATGCACAGAAAAGCCAATTTTTACATGTACTAAAATCTTTTGTTCCCTGTTTTATGCACAAGTGGGGTATATTTATTGATTAATTTTCCAAACAAAAAAATAGAATATTTTATGTGTTCTCATTGAAATATTTTTTGCTATATATCATTACATCTTTTAATTGAATTGGCTAACCTAGATTATATATTTTTTTGCAGGATTCCAGTAATATACTTCTCAGAGCGTCGGCAATATTTCTTCCAATTGGTTGTAGTACAAAAACAATTGACTTCTATCATGAGATCGAGCAAAAGTCTCTCAACTATGAAAATGTACAAGTAGTTGCAATGGAATTTGGACTGAAAAATACGCTATTCGATGAATATTTGATTAAAGATACTTGGCTGATCGGCTGTGGTGCTCTGTGTGTTTTATTCTGCATGTGGCTTTACACAGAATCTGTGTTCCTCACTCTCATGACAATAACGGCCATAGTGTTCTCTCTTGCAATTTCATACTTCATGTACACCTTGGTATTTGAATTAGATTTTTTCCCGTTTATGAACCTGCTAGCGACTGTTGTAGCCGTTGGTAAGTAGAAAATTCAACATAATTTGACCAATTCTGACTTTATGTTTCTAATGACCCAACTAATCAAAATCCAAATTGGCATGTCTTCTTCCCTCGCGCAATTTCCACTATATTGAAAGTAATTCCAAATTGTTTTCTCTCGAAACTAGAAATTTCGAAGACTCAATATTTTTTGTTTGAGTTGCAATCCTTTAAGTCAATACTTACAAGTTAGAAGGCGCTAAAGGTATCAAAAATCACATATTTTCTTGTTTGTTACTTTCAAAATTATTCTATTGGAAAATTTCAAATGAGAATAAATAGGATCCGAAAAAATTCATAAGAATTTTCAAAAGTATGTATGATTTCTATCGACTTTCATGAGATTGAAAAAAGAAATTTAAAATATGTTTTGCTGTGAAAAATGTGCAAGTGATAACCGAAAAATTTTTTTTTTGATAAATTCAGCGCCATTTATCTTTTTAACCGACAATTTTACAGAATTGCTAAGTTTTTAATTAATGGCTAAAAATCAACACCTGATTGCCTCACAAAATAACAAATTTAAGGGTCTGCTTGTACACCATCATCATGAATAGGGCGGCAACTGTAAACACGTGTTTCGTCCTTATTGGGACAACCTAGCAAGCCTCAGATAGTCAGCCTTGTGAACCGCAAAGCAATGACCATAATGCAGCCGAAGTGGCAGGCTTAAAGAAATAAAAGTCAATGTGAAATGATCATTGAAAAGTCGGTGAAACAGAATTTGATAAATTGTTGAAAATCAAAACCTGATTGTTTCTCAAAATTACAAACTCAGGACTGCAGACGTGTTCCGTCCTTATTGGGAATCTTCAGTACAGTTTAGCAAAGTTGTTATGCCAATACCACGGTATTAGAGAAAAAAGTTTCTGAAATATATTCAAGATAGCGGAAAACGCTCGAGAGGGAGAGACGCGCGAATTTTGATTTTGACTTGTTTGGTCACCAGAAAAAGAGATATCAAAAAATAATTTGTAAATTGGAAACCTGCATTAATCTAATGATAAAGTTCGCATTAAAACAAATTTTTCAAAACATCTATGTTATAGTTATAAATAGCAAGTTTTGCGGAAACATTTGTACTGTACATAGGAAGAAATATCTTGAGTGAAGTAGAATTATATTCATAAAATTGTTGTTTTCAATTAATAACCGTAATGTTCTATTTATATTAAGTTTATAAAATACCCAGACATGTTTTTGCTAAAACGCTTATAATGACATGCAAAAACGTCAACTACAAAAGAAGCAAAAAATATGTTTACGAGAAATCCGTTAATAGGGTGATATTTTTGGAACTGAGAGGAAGACTTTTCCCAGATTTCCGGAACTCCAAATAACGTACAGTACTCAGAAATTCAGAATCAATAAAATAGCAGATTAGTGGGTGACTTATATTGCTGCATTTGTCCACAATTTGAATTATCTATGCTTCGTATTCGGCTTTAGGAAACAGAAAACATAACTTATATTGGATTTATTTTCATTTGTATCAACATGCAATAAAAATTAGGGAATATCAACTTCATTTAGAAAATGAATATTTTGAAGTATCGGTATTGATTTCCGACTTAAGTTGAAATTTTTATAGATCAAGCATTAATCACTAGAACTGTTGGCTTTCAAAAAAATATAGCACACATTGCGATAATTATCTATCAAGATTTCACTATGACAAAAAATATGGATTCTGAATTTCAATGTTTATTGTAGATATAAAATGGATAATGATATTTTTTCATAAAATATATGAAATGTCTCAAAATATACACTGTTCGAGGAAGACATAAAAACACCAACTAACGCAAATAAAAACATCATCATCTGGAACATACAAGGCTACAATAATTTTTTCAACCTGGATAGCGACGAAATAGAGCAGATTTTACAAAATGATATAATATGCCTATGCGAAACCTGGATACACACCAACCTACAAAACATCCCAAAAGATCTAGATGAATTTCAGCACATAGAATCTAAAGCCATAAAATCTGCAAGCAGAGGTCGTGCAAGCGGTGGTCTAATTATCTTCTACAACAAAAGACTTCAAATCAATATAATTGAAAACACGACTCACTGGATATGTGCCTCATTTAAGTGGCCAAGATCATCTGAAAACTTTATTTTAATTTTTTGTTACTTCTCACAACGATATAGCTATGAAGCTCTAATAGACCAACTGCAGAACACACTAGTAGATTTAAATGAACAATACCCGAACACATCAATTATTCTATCTGGGAATCTGAATGCCAGAATAGGAAGCTTAAATCAAGGCGAAGAAGTCGAATTCAAAGACACCAATTTCTATCACATTCGCCAAACAAAAGACCAAATTACAAACAAACAAGGAAAACAACTAACTGATGCCTTAGAATCGGAAGGTTTTATCGTATTGAGTGGAAGATCAGAGAAAGATAAGATAGTCAATTTTACATACGTCAGCGGCAAAAACAAAAGTATTATCGACTTGGTGTGGACAATTAACAGAGCTCTTGGTGAAATTCAAGATATAGAAGTATTAAATACCATACACATCTCAGACCACCTCCCCATACAAATAATATTCCCTAACTATAAAACCAAAACAACGACACAATGCAACAAAAACATTATAGAAAAAAAACTCATATGGGACATAAAACAACAAGGAGTATACAAAGAAAACATCGAAATGATACTCGATGCGACAGAAACATCCTATGAAATATTGATATACGCGATAAAAGAAACAGCACAGAATCTAGGAATGATAAAACAGGCAGAAAAAAAACTATTGGTACAACAAGGAGTGCAAAACGCAAAAATTGAAGGTTCGGAAAGTCCACCGCAAATGTACTCAAGAAGGATACACAGAAGAAAATATAACGGAATTCGTAAAAACCAAAAAAGAGTACAAAACAATAATAAAACAAAACAAATACAAATACAAACAAGAGCTAACAAAACGTGTAAGCAATATACATAATACTGATACTTTCTGGAAGACAGTGAAACAACTACGAGGGCGAACAACAAATAACATAGAAATTGGAATGCCAGAAATAACAGCACACTATCAAAACATGTACACACAACATACAATATTAAACACTAGCTTCCATGGTAATTTTCACCAATACCTTGACGAAAAAATAATAGAAATAGAAGTAATGGCAGTTATAAGAACATTAAGAAATAACAAAAGTCCGGAACCTGACGGCATATCAAATGAATTTTTGAAACAGTTACCAGAAAAAGGAGTTAATTACATGACTAAAATGATGAAATCTGGATCAAAGAAGAGATCCAACAGGCACTGGGTAACGCGAATTTATACAAAAAAGGAGACAAACTAAACCCAGATAACTATCGTGGTATTTAAATTTACTGTTAAACTCTCTGATGAAAGTTTATACACACATAATATCAAACCGAATTTCGAATTGTGTAGAATATAAGAATATTCTCTCGGAAAACCAAGCTAGTTTCAGAAAAAAACAGGTCTGTATTGGATCACATATTCACGCTAAATACCCTCGCACAGCACAGCATCTATACCAAGAGAAAATTGTTTGCCATATTTGTAGACCTGTCAAAAGCATTTTACTCAGTGAATCAAAATAAGCTATGGGAAAAGTTATACCGCTCAGACATCAGTACAAAACTTATAAGAATAATTCAAAATATCTACTCAAATGCTACTATACAGATCACAACCGAAAAGGAGACATCGAAAAAAATCAAAATAAATAAAGGATTGTTACAGGAAGACTCTCTCAGTCCTATACTATTTATACTGTTCATGAACGAATTCGAATACTGCTTGAGAGAGAAGGGACAGTTTGGAATACCCTTGAACCACACTACCGACATACTGACATTACTATATGCAGATGACATAGTCATCCTGGCGAATTCTCAAGTGGACGTACAAAATAAACTAAACGCGTTAGAACACTATACACAAGACAACGACTTGAGAATTAACACAGACAAGACAAAAATATTACTTTTCCACAGAGGAAGAACTCCAAGGATATCAAGAAATTTTCGCTGCCAAGGAGAAAATATAGAAGTAACAAAGGGGGCAAAGAGAGAATCGCACAAATGGAAAACTGGGAAGCAAGATTGAAATTATATCACACAACGACAATACCCACAGCATTATATGCGAGCGAAAATTGGGGCCTACAGCATACCGAAGAAATAGAAAAGGCGCAAACAAACTTTTAAAAAAAAATGTTCAACTGGCCAAAAACAACACCCAATTACATTGTACGAAAAGAAACGGGAGAATGTAACCTATCGGTAAAAATATTTGAATTAACACTCAAGTGGTGGATGAAAATTTTGAGAATGAGAGACGATAGATATCCGAAAATGTGCTACAACAAAATCAGATATACAGAAACACACGAAAATCTAAACAAATATAATTGGTGTAATACATTAAAAACAGTGCTTAATAATCTAGGTTTCCAAAACACTTGGAATAGACAAAGTGCAGAAAATTTAAAAAGGAATATGGACTGTATCATATGGTCTTACAGATGCCACGTATATAATTTGGACTCCAACAGAATTAAAAACTCCAGTTACTCTAACGTGTATAACAATATTCAAGTGAGCTCAAAAAACAGAAATTTAATATATAACAACTATCAAATCTCAAAACTGTATTCGCAAATACGTGTTTCAAACACAAGTGACGTAACATTATACTTAAAAAGAAGTGAAATTAAATTCAACGCATCAAATATATGCACGATATGTAACACATTTGAGGAAGACGATCTATATCACTTCTACATCTCCTGCTCGATATTTCTGCCGATCCGACTACATTACCTGGACATCATAACAAGCATGAATATAGATAGAGATAATTTATTTAAAGCCATGTTTTCAGGAGAAGACCAAATTTTAATAAAAAAGATATATTATTATACATTAAGCGCTATAAAACCAAAATCTTTTATATTAGAAATATAATTGAAACTATCAAAATGAACAGGAGATAATGTAAAATGAATATATTCAATATCAGGCGTAGCTTCATTTGTATAAGCTTATATGCTCGTAACAAATAAACATTTATTATTATTATTATTATTATTATATACACTATTCGATGAGAGTTTGCTGTAGTGGACGTCCGATTACAACTGACCAACGAAGCAAGTACAAAATTATAATACTTCGGTCGTTTAATTTTTTTTTTTCGTTTCATTTTGCATAAAAGCTTGAGATAACACTAGAAGAGTTCATTATATTTATATGTAGGTACAATAATAACAATTTATTGTGAAATTGAACTGAATATTAATTAATCGGAAAATTAAGGAACCGTATGCAAGGAAAATCGAAGAAAATATTGTGAGAGTGAACGAGATTAGACTGCGGCATTAATATTTGATCAAAGTTTCAACCGAAAAAGGCTTCTTCAAGCGTAAATTCGGCTTCAGCACGTAACATGTCGCGAGATTATAGGACATTTCATACAGTTCAATTCAAAAAATTTTGCATGAAGAATTGTGTGTAAAATAGTTTCCGAAGAACAGAAATAAGTTAGGGCCAATTAGTGCCAAAAAATTTTAGGCCGATTCAACGCAGGTGACTTTAAATAAAGAATACAGCATTTTTAGTGGTGATGAATCGTGGATTTATTCATATGAACCCGAAAATAGATGCCAGTCGTCTGTTTGGGTTTCCCAAGGCGAAGAAAATCCGAAATTGTGTCCTAAAAGATGGTCATATAACAACAATTCCTCTGCAAGATAGAAGAATTGTTAATGTCGATTTGTTTGCCGGAAGTAATTGTTAAGCTTCGAAAAACAACCCTGAGCGACGAATCATGCTTCATCACAATACAAGTTCGCAAGACTATTGCATTTTTAGAGCAGCAAAACGTCGAACTTTTAGATCATCTTCGTTACAGTCCCGACCAAAGTACCAAAGATTTTTTATTTTCCAAAAGTTTTAGTCGCCGGAAGAAGCAGTCGACGCCTTCATAAATGCAATTTTGTCAGTACTTGCAAAGTGAAATAACCAGGGCCGGATTTGAGCAGGGGCATTTATGGGCAACCGCCCAGGGCGTCAAATATTTGGGGGCGGCAAATTTGAGGAAAATATTTGACATTACTTGATAATTTGAAGATTTGTTGCTAAGATATCATTCAAATTTTAGAACAGCAAAAGCTGAATCAAGTTGATGTCTCAGGTGGAGCTTCTAAAAATTTAAACATAGGTAATAACACAGTTAAGATTGATAGCCATCTGGACCATATTTTGTGATCACATGTAAGGGATGAGAACTTGGACTTGCATCTTATTTCTGCGCAGGACACTTTTCTTGCACATTTTTTAAAAGTGAATTACTAGTCACTGATAGATGTTTTAAGCTATGGGGGCTGTCAAAACATTACTTTGAGTTACTGAGGTCCAACGCCACGCCAAAAATCATTTGTTCAAGTTTAAAGTGAACTGAATAAACTTTTTCGTCATATGCAATCGTCTCGGCGTGTAATTTTTGGAAGAACAGTGTTCATTGTTTGAAACAGAAGAATATATGACGTATTAAAATGAACTATGATTGGAAAATATTGAGCGACGCTATATACAAAAAGACAACGGTCGAAAAATTTAAAAAAAAAAAACAGGAAGTGTTAAGGATAACTCTCAAATTCGAATATTTTTTCAAAGAAGAACAAAATGATAGAAAATGCGTTGATAAATGAAAATATTTCCAAAGAATAAGATAGATACCTTGGTACCTAAGCTTTTTTCAATGTCTTGTTTGTGTAATAATGCGATTTTTAATCAGGTTAAACTGTCGATGTACTGCTTCACCTTCGATTCAAATGAAACTTACTGAAAAGATTTGTTCATAATTATAGGAAATAGTAACTATTGGAGATCATATGGGCTGACCTTGAAAATCCTATTTATCAATTTAAATCATTAGAAAATGTATACCTTGTGGTGTATGTGGTTTTGTTTTTAGCTGGCGGTGCTTTACATCCAACTAACGGGCGGACTCTATCCGCTCTGACCAAGTTCGGCGTGGAGTCTTGAATCCGAAATAATGATGGCAGTTCAAATCCAACATGGTGCTTAGTGCAAGATTTCACGTCAAGCTTGCTCAGTCTGTCCGTTAGATGGGTGCAAGGCAACGCCAGTTGAAAATGACTTTCAAAATAATAATTCATCAGGAAATCGCTAGTATCGCACACACATATTTGCACAATGTATACATGTCATATCAATATAGATTATTAAATACAATTTTGAAGGTCGACCAAGCCTGACCGCCAAAAGTTATTTTATCCATGTTTTTGATGCTAGAATCAATCTTTTCACCAAGTTTCATCAAAATCGGAGGTATTATTTTTACAATTTGAATATGAAGTTTAGATTATTTCGAATATATACAAAGCGCGATGATTAGTCTAAAAGTATGAGCAAAAAATGGAGAAAGAAATGGATAACGGGTGGGAGGCGGCAGTCTCACTACTGCCCAGAGGCGGCATGAAGAGTAAATCCCTGGGAATAACTGCTTCCAAAGTCGGTTCGAGTGAATACAAAAATGTATTAATGTTCGTGGAGAATATTTCAAAAAACAATAGAATCATTAAAATCTATCTACTATTCTCTTCCATTTCTGTATGCAAAACTAAAAAGACAGCCCTCGTAATCTTCCAGTTAGTTGCTATCAAGTTCAGTATCACAGTAAAATGCTATGGAAATATTGAATATATAAATTTTCTTATTGTTTAGAGATTTCTCGAAACTTTCATGGAAAATAAGACGTAAAAGAAGTGAACCGGTCGAACTATTCCACGTATTCTTTACCACTACTCCAGATCCTCAATGAACAGTGTATAGTTTTAGATAAATGAAATTTCATTTATGGAACATGCAATTAATTTCTTACCTATTGACGCCAAGAACAGTATAAATGATAATAAAATTATTGTGAAAATATGTATGATTTTTTGCTGATATTATATGTAAGTATATTTTTAGGTATTGGAGCTGACGACGCCTTCATCTTTTGCAAAGTTTGGCAATCACATAAATCAGAAAGAAACAGTTCGATGCTTCGAATGGTTACTGAAACATTCCGTCATGCAATGGCATCTATGTTTGTGACTTCTCTCACGACTGCAGTGGCATTTTATGCATCGCTCATCAGTTCTATAACAGCAGTTTGCTGTTTCAGTGTTTTTGCTGGTACAGCAGTGGTAGCAAATTTTGGGCTCATGATTACTTGGCTACCCGCTTGTTTGGTTGTGTCAGAAAGATGGTGCAGCTGTGCTCTTATCTCGCCGAGGTAAGAAATCATTAAAAAGAAGCGAATATGTTTATACACACCGTTGGAAATGAGGGACTGTATTTCATTTAACAGTGTTTATTGTTGCAGGTGGAAGGCATGGGAAGATAAACTCCGAGCAATGAGACAAATAGTAGACCATGTATGGGCATTTTTGGAGAAATGTTTATTAATGTTGACTTTGCGATTCCGATACGTTTGGATATGCATGTTCAGCTGCATTTCGTTAGTCAGTGTATTAATCGTCCTACGTTTTCCTGGTTTGCAGCTACCTGATTTCCCTGAATTTCAATTGTTCAAGAGCTCGCATCCATTTGAGCAATATGACTTGTGTTATAAACAAAAATTCTGGTTCGGACGAATTCAGAAGGTAAATGTAAACGTTGTGTCCGACCGAAGGTTAATTTATCTGCCAAAGCCCATATTTAGCTGTCACTGCTATCTCCGGCTAGAGCCGAAGGTGCAACAAATTATGAATAGCTTTGCTATAGACTTATAGAGTATTAATGATCAGTGTATTCCGTCGCTGCGCGTAAGTAGCACGATTTACGAAATAATAATGCACTTGCCAAAATACGCGCAGGTCAAGTACGTTATCAAGAGTTTTTCGAAAAGTATTTTAGTTTACAGTTCAAATGATTATAGTGGAGAATCAAACTGGATACCACCTTCGGCCCTTTTATCGTTGAAGCCGAATGTGCGGCTTAAGATGCCTTTTTCGGCCGAAAGTGGCAGATGTCGGAGCTTCGGTCGGACACTATTGTAACAAAATTTGGAAGGAGATAAAAATAATAATTTATTTACAGGTAGAGAACTCATTTTCTGGAAATTATAAACTACCGTTGAGATTCGTTTGGGGCATTCTTCCAACAGATAATGGTGATTTTATGAACCCTAGCTCAAAAGGTACAATTGAATTAGATACTTCATTCGATATGGCAGCTCCAGAGTCTCAAAACTGGTTGTTAACTTTCTGTAGAAAACTTAGAGCACAACCATTTTATCAATCACAATTGGGTCATTTGCTTCCTAACTGTTTTATAGAAACATTCCAGTCGTGGATGCAGCGGCGTTGCATCGATGTGATTGATGACATCGATCGCAAACCATGCTGCGAAGAAGAGCAATTTCCTTATAAACGTGATGTCTTCGAAAAATGTATTATTGACGCAATGTCAGATTTGTATGAAACCCCTAGTGAGTTATTTATGCCTGGAGTAGCCGGGCCGAAATTCTCGCGCAGTCAGTACCCCGCATCCATTCAAGCCGTAGTTGTTGAATATGACAGTAATTATACCTATTCGATGTCTTTCACCTATATGGATGAATTCTACAAACAAGTGGAGAGTTGGATGCAAGAGCAGTTGAAAACTGCACCGCCTGGCATGAAAAACGGTTGGTTTATCAGCGATTTAGAATTTTATGATTTACAAAAAGTTCTTTCCGATAGCACTATTTCAGCTATTATTGTTGCAATGGCAATATCTTTTGTCGTGTTGCTGTTTGTGACCTTAAATATATTAATTAGTATATTCGCTATAATTACAATTAGTTGCAGTATATTTTCTACTGTTGCTATATTGGTGTTACTTGGTTGGAAACTCAACGTTCTTGAATCTATAGCTGTTTCAACTGCTGTAGGGTTAGCCGTGGATTTCAGTTTACATTACGGAATTAATTACAGACTTATCAGTGCTGATAATGATAGAAGATCGGCGACTCGTTCGGCGTTGATTAATATGGGCGGTCCTACCGCAATGACAGCCTTAACTACTGCTATAGCTGGTGCTCTAATGCTGTCTTCTTCCGTTCTTGCATATATCCAAATCGGTGTGTTTCTTGTAGTTGTCATGGTTGTCAGTTGGTCTTATTCAACGTTCTTATTCAGCGCTGTACTTAGTGTTGCTGGACCTGAACGTGGTTTTGGTCAGTTTAGATATCCGTTTATGAAGCATTGTCGCAGAGAGAATGATTTAGAGCCAGATACTTCTTCTGCTGATACGCGTACCTCACGCACTAGCAAAAACGTATGTAATAATATTATTTCTGAGACAACTTTGTCCACTACTAGTATTGTCTGTGTTGTTCCAAATTCGGAGAGCCATGAGTTAGAATCGTTGACTGGTAAAAGCGGCCCAAGTAACGCACAATTGCGGGTGGCTCCCCCTAAAAATACGCATAAGTCTAATACACAAAAATATTTTGAGACTGGTCCGTCGCATTCAGCTACCAGCGAGGTTACTGTTATGATTGACGATAACTAATGTACATAATAGGTAAAGTTTGTTTTAGTTCTTAAGTCTGACTTTTTGACGCCCTTAATTTGAAAATCAACAACGATACAATAGAGTATTAAAGTTTACATGCATACTTTTACATGTTTCAAATAGTGTTCGATCGAAGCTTCAGCGAAAAAAGGGCCGAAGCCAAAAATGGTGTCCACGTAAATGAACAAAATATGAAATGCGCGTGCACGTGATGGCAGATTAGCCTAGCACAAAGGTGCAATTTTACAAGTCTAGTTTAGGGACACCTCCGGCTTCGGCTGTCAAAAAGACCTTCGGTAGGACACTTTTATCGAGTTGACAATATTTAGACACTTTATTGGAGAATATCAATGAGCAATCTAGCTCATTAACAAGAATGTGTTTAGGAAAGTATATATATTATAAGCAATACTCGATTTCAGATCAAACTAGTTCAATTAAAGCGATTCAAGTTCGGCTAGTTTCGCTCAGGAAATATCAGTTCTGACTAAAAAAAAAAATAATAAATTGTTTTTATAATTCTGTATATTTATTTGAAACTTTGACGTTTCGATCTTTTGACCGAGAACCTTCATCAGGAAACAATGATACAAAAATGAACAAGGCAAACTAGATACTAAAATTAACAAAAAACTAGATGTGATAACGGAGATATTACATTCAGAACAAAGATAATAAAAATCCTCTGGCATTCACCGAAGGTTTGAGGAAAAACCACATGAAAGAACCTCAGAGGAATATGTCTTACTCGGTACAGTTCCGCACACATCCGAATTCACAAAATGCACAACATTTCGACAACACAGCGTAACACTACTCTTTGCTATTGGTTTGGCTCACAACTGCAGTGTCAAAAAGTCTTCAGTGTACTTTATAATCTAAAATTATACGCAGAGCTACACCAAATAAAACACAGTCATTATGTATGTGTATTAATAATTATAGAAAGCAAAACATAGCTAATTCAGAACCATCTCTGATAAATCTACCATAAATTGATGAGCATCTTGCGATTATTCTTGTTTCTTCGAACTTGATGTCATGTAAAAATTCAATATCATGGTCAGCAACAGAAAATTTATTTGGATAATTGAGTCTTATTCGATTCCTATGTTCAGCAATGCGTGTGTTCTACCTGTCAGTCGAAAGTAAACTTTCTCACAGTTACAAGGGATCTTCTGAATACCCGAAGATTGTGAGGAAATCACGTCCTTGTTTTCTAATGAAGATCCTTGGTTAAAGGATCGAAACGTCAAAGTTTCAGATAAATATACAGAATTATAACTAAAAACAATTTATTATTCATTTAATTCTGAAAAAATGTGTAGATTATTAAAAAAATCAAATTATAGGTCGAACTAATATTACCTAGGCAAAACAGATTTGTGCTATCGGCAAAACTAGATTTTAGAGCAAACTAGTTTCACCTAATGAAGGAAGAAACTTTTCAGAACTCATTTTTTAATAGATATTTTTTATTTGGAAAAGTTTTGTATATAAAAATCATTAGAAACACAACGTTTCGACAGCAAAGTGCTGCCTTTTTTATCTACGAATCTACTTGCAAGAGTCACTTCATCACCACCTCCTGGAGATCTGTGGATGGTTGATTATGCGCCAAACCAAGAGGAGTAGAGCCAGATTGACCTAGAACCACAAGGAGTTGACAATTTCCCTATTTAGACCTTCATTATTATCTCCTGAAGACCTGTGGATATTGAATCATCAACCAGAGCAGAGCTCTACGATTCTAGGAGTTAATATTTTAAACTAATCCAGTTACTATTTGTACTTTTATTTTTGTTGTCTTGACAATTTTGTTTATTTATTTTCATATTTCTTTACACTTGAAAAAGGCAGCACTTTGCTGTCGAAACGTTGTGTTTCTAATCATTTTTATATACAGAACTTTTCCAAATAAAACATATTTAGTTTTACCTAAATTAAATTAGTTAACGTAAAGCGATTGCCCAAAAGAGGTTGAATTCATTAAAATTTTTATAGATCATTATTCATTTCTTTGGTAGTGTGGCCTAGGAAAAGCTAATTTGGCCTAAAATCGAATTTTGCAGGTGTCTTGTCACCCGCAAAGCCCGATTTCAGATTAAATTAGTTTTATCTATGCCGAATTAGTTGAGACAAAACGATATTTAAAAAACAGCCCACACCACAAATTGCTTGAATATACTGTTAGGAGCATTTCGTAGTTAAGATTACTTTCTTTGGCTTTTGCCGGCAAAATGCGATTAGTTTAACCTGAAATGGTAACATATTTTCCTGGAAATATTTGTTTGGTCTCAAATCTGAATGTTTTGATCGGAGGTGAATACATATCGATAAACTTATTTTTTATACGAAAATTAGATGGTAAAAGCTTGAGAATCAAGACAATGAAAAATTCACGAATGCTTTAGCATGAGTTATTTTTGTAATGGTCTTGATTCGAGAGTTTTTAACACATAGTAATCTAATTTGAGTAAATTAAAAATAAGTTTATCGAAAGAGAATGTATTTTAGACACAATGTAACAAAAAGTACTATTTATTGATTGTTAATTACATGAAGATTTATCTGAATGAAAATTTATGCAATATTTTTTTGATATTTGCCGAAAAAACAAAATGAATTTTTATCAGTTATTGGGAATGCATGTAGCTTTTTTATTAATTATTGGGATGCTGAGTTATTATTTTTCAAAGTAATAGTGATTTTGATTCGTGGGTTCAAATTTAATTTATCAATGTAATTGGTTTGTAAATGTGGTGTGCAATGTTCTGGCAAAACTAATTTATTCTGAATCACTTTGATTGAACTAGTTTGGTCTAGACATCTAGACAAAACTAATTCTACCTGAAATCAGCTTTTGCTTTTTAGGTATCTGCAGATTATTCAGTCTTTTCATACTTATTTTCCAATAACGCAGAGAAATATTGTTGATACTTGCAGAAATAATTTTATTTTAGTAAAGTAGTGTTTTTTGTAACAATTTTATTGTATATTGAAACCCAAATTAGGGACGCCAAAAAATCGGGAATATGAACAAAAGTGAACTTAGAAGTAAGCATTATTTATTATTTGACTTCAATGTAGGTACTTCATGTGTCAAAGTAGATAAGTGTTCTGTGATATAATTTTTTGTAATATACGTTTTACTGATAATTTGTTAAAATGTCCGTTATTATGTACGACTGCTGTTATGTCCCAACGGCATAAAAAAAATATAAAATTGATGACATAGGGTTTTAATACCTCCATCCTTTCTGTGGTCGAAATATATTTTCTTAGTCATATCTTCAAAATTAAAAAGTTTATTTTATCTTCTGCTTTTAAACAAAATTACCTATTTTGGTTGTAAATCTTACAAAAAGAACATTATGTTTTTTTCTTCATTCCTATTATCATTCTCGTTTTTCTGAATTTTATTTTCTGTTCAATTTTATACGTAGATGTGTGTGAGTGTATGTGTTTACTGATGAGTTAATATATTTTTTCTACGGCCACCCCATCACTTGGTGGTTTAAGCATCATTTGTATTCTAGTTCTATTATAATATAAGCGCTTGGCAGTTGAATTTCGTTATTTGTTTTTCTGTGGATTCATGTTGGTACTATCACCGATCCACTTATTAGGTTATTGATTCTAAATGTCAGCTTGTGCTTGGGCTCTCTTGATATGCGCTTAATATGTAACAATAAGTAAAATATAGAAGTTAAGGGCCGTAGAAAATGTCGTATCCAATACTGACAACAATTTTTGTGACTCGTAATACTTCACATTTTTGTTGCATAAATTACTATCTCCCAATTATATTTCCAAAACTTAAAACTTTATTTTAGCATCTGTTTTTGAGCGAAAATTGAAATTTCTGGATGTAGATCTTACAAAAAGTAACATTTAATCTTTGTTTCTTCTTTGCTGTTATCAATATTGTTTTTTTGGAATTCAAATTTATCTTTCAGTTGATATTTTGTTTTATTCTGTTCGTAAGTATGTGTGTGTGAGCGTGTGCGTTTACTGATAAGTTTGAATATATTTTTAGTACACCAGATTATTCTTTCTGTTCGAATTTACGAGAATTTATTTGAAGCTGAGGAATTGTTTGCTGTATTTATTGCACATTCTAGTTTTGTTACATATTTGAATGCTATATCTGTGAAAAAAAGCAATATCTCCATCTAGTAGCATTCCTGTTATATTTTCTGAAACCTGTTTGAAGTACAGTTGACTTTTGCGTCTCAATTATCTGTTGAAGGATAATTCTAAAGAATATATCTGACTTTACGGAAAATTTATGAATATGTTGTATTAAATATTTAGTTGAGACGTTTATTTATGTGAACTGTATAAGTATGCAATAATTGAGGATTTTATATGGGATTAATATATCTAACATTCCAATGGCCAGAATGGCCTGCCATCTTCCGGCAGTATAACTGTGTACACGGTACGTGAGCTCAGGATTGCCAATATGGGAAAACAAAATATGGCCGCAAGTCACTTAACCTTAAAAAAAAAATTATTTAAATTTTTTCTTTATCTTATAATTCAAATAATAATACAACACAATTCGAGATGATTTAGCAATATGATGCTGACTGTTTTTTCTTTTTTTCAGATCCAAATCTATTGAATAATGTTGGTACAGGAGTAATTTATGATAATTTGAATATTCATTTATTTTAAATAACAACTAAATTAAGACTCAAATATGAAGGATTGGATAAATGAAATGAATTTTGGAAAGAAGCTAATAGAGAATATGGACGAGACTTGAGAGGATAATCTGAAAACGAAAGTAACCATAATCCACCAGGTGAGTTGAGGTTGTTTGGATAAAGATTGGCAACACTGGCTAGGCTGTGTGTTCAGTTTGAGGTGACGCTGGGCGGTGAAAGGTTGTTATTGTGCCTCATATCGATGCACATATTTCGCAATAATAATTAATATTCGATATCGTAGCTAACAGAATAACAGAAAACATCTACAATAAGTTACCTTGAACCCGTAAAGAATAAAATGTTAAGTGATCGTTGTGTAAATTAATTGTGAATCGTACAATTTAGTTGTTTTTTCTTGGGTTGTATGCAGAGAACTAAAGAGCTTCTCGGATCGGGTCGTGTGAAGTGTGTATGGTATTAGTGGATATCTCAGTGATTGCTGGAAGTATTTTTGTCGTTTTGCTGCAACAGATAGCATTAACAAAGACTTGTTACTGTATGGCAGCAGTGGCCGTCAGCCGTCTAGTTGCTCGTTTCATTCCCGTTCCGTTCCCCTCGGTGTTTCTCTGTCGGTCGAGCTTCTCAAAAGACGTTCTCACTCAAGATTTACAAACATCTAGCAAAATTACACCCGAAACCATCTGCCGTGAGAATTTATCATGTTTATGATTGGTACGATGGATGACACATTTCGGGACTAACTCGAATACCTAAATATTTACTATTCAAATCTAGTCCTTTACTCTTCATACAATTTTTTTATATACTATGTACTGTCCAAATGTGTGTTACATCCAGTGTTGTGCTTCGTTTTTATGAAACACAATATTTATATCGTGTACATGTGACACTGTTTTGGGACTACGTACTTTAAATAGGTGAGTTTACGTTCCAAACATTTTTTTTACTGCGCGAATTTTGAAAACAAATGCATCAAAGTCTACATTCAAATGTTTCAATCATAAAAGTAATGTAGAGGGGTGAAAAACATAATAGAATCTAGTGTTTGTCATTCGTTTGCTTTGATAGTTGATACGCAAGGTGAATTGAGAAGCTTTATAAAAATAACATTCCATACATAAAAGGTGCATTCCATATTCAAGAGTTCGTTCAGTATGAATAAATTTATAACTAGCTATTTACGAACCTTACAGTCATATTTATGGCCCTTTATAGTATGCATTATTTAGAGAATAAAATTTGTTTTGGTTAAATAATTCTGCGCAAAATTAATTTAAGATTGAAAATTTATCATTCTCGTAAATAATATCTACGATATTTAACAGCTCTTTGATTGAGCTTTATTCTTAACTTAGTTGTTTACAAAGACGTTGAAAATTTTGTAAATAAAAGTTTTATTGCTACGTCGGCAAAATTTGTTGTGATTTTTTCAAAATGTTAGTATTTACTTTGGTTAGTTAATGTGTCATATAAATTCTTGGACTTTGTAGCAATTATAACACCTGAAATAATTACATTGCTGGGCATTTACCCGTACTCGGACAGTCCTGATTAGACCGCAATCGGGTTTTGCTCATAAATGGATACATCAAATATGCAAAGCTCATTTAAATGTCAATTTAGATGTTTAAAAACAAATTTCACCTTACAAACATTTATCGCTCAAATGGGTTTCTTTATTCAGGACTTTGTGCTTGACTGAATCTTTTTAGAATTTAACTCTGATTCGAACACGAATTTATTGTTACCGAGTTTTCCTTTAGTTTCGTTCAATTTCAAAAGAATCTAAATGAATATTTAACTATGTTTCGCCTTTAAAAGTTAAATAAGAATTCCGAAGACGAAATCGCATACGGAAAAATATTTTGTCGCTTCCGTAAACGGCACACTAGTATCGTAAATAAAAGCTTTAAATTTGAAATAAGTTTTACTTATTCAGCGCAAATTTGATTTCCGTGTTCATCTTAACATCACCAGATCTTCTGATTCGTTGAATCTTTATCTGAAACAGTGATCTAGAAAAAAATTTGACGAATACCTGTCTTTCATTCGTTTTTTGGGTATAAATGGTGGTCGGAATTCTCACTGAACATTAAAACAGTTATTCAAGTCCTAAAATGAAAGCAAGAAATAGTAATTTATGCAACAAGGGTGTAAACTCAAGCATTATTATATGATACCAATTATTTAGTGACGAGTCACAAATTTAACTGATCGAATATCAAAATGTGGCCTCAGGAGGGAATTTTGGAAATAAATCACAAACACGCTACAGTGTGCAATTAGACCACAAATAACCCAAAAAATTTGTCGGTGACAGATGCTACTCGTCCACTAATCCGAAAGTCATGACAAAAACTATATTTTTGTTTTACTAAAATAAAAAATTATTAACTTGAATACTCAAGATCATTTTCAATCGAATTTACTTCATAATTTATTTACTAATAATAATAAATAAGTGTCTTTGGACTTCTGTATTTTTGGTGTGAAATTAACTTGACAATAGCGCATCCAATAACTACTTGCTAGAATTCAGTGTTTTCCCGACGCAGGGGTGGCTCTACAATACTTTCTAGTTTCAATTTCAAATCAACTGTCTTGAATTCGAATCTGTGATGGTATATTTATTTTAATTTCCTTTTTTTTCATTTTAAATTTTGTTTGTCCATATGTTTTGGTCAATAATATCTCATAATTGAAATAAAAAACTCTTGACTATCCACAATATTTATTTGGAGTGACGATTGTTCTCCCTTTTCAGACATAACTGCCTGATGTCTGAAAAGACGAAACGATCGTCACATCAAATAAATGTTACAAATAATCAAGTGTTTTTTTATATCAATTATTTGTTCAAAATGTTCCGCCAAGTGCCGATTACACAAACTCTTTACAGTTATCAATAATATCTCTTTATTTCCTATGTTTTTAATATAATTATAATGTTTGTTTTTCAACTTCATTTCATAAATTCATTTCAAGCTCCAATTTGAATATTCTTAATTTAACAAAAGAATAATATGATTCTTATAGGCCCGAAATAAACGATAGATACTTACGTTCCTGATTTGAATGCATCCAACGTCGCCAAGTAGAATGTCATTTGTTTTCAGGTATGGTTGATAGATAGTTTCGATCATTCAGACGTAAGAATACTTTTTCAATGTTTTTACATATTCCACGAGAATTGATTGATATAAATTATAGTTTTTCGTATTTTTATCTTAGGAATTGTAGTTGAATTGTCATAAAATGGGTACGGGTATTTTCGGTAAATTCTCTCATTTAGTCTATTAAGAACCACTCTTTCAATTATTAATTACTGAAAAACCAGATGTCTAATACTCTTTAACAAAATCAGTTCAATGAGTAATTTTTTTATTTTCATCTTTACATTGCTCTGAAGAATAATCCGGAATAACCTTAATCCGCAGAAAAATTACATTTAGGCTACACAACTCAACTGCCACTCGTAGAGCGCTGGGATGCGTAAACAAAATGAAATTTGCAAAATGTTTATAGTCCGCGCAGGATATCTTGGCAGTCCTAAGCTGTAAACTTTTAGGGATTATATAAATAGAATCGATGAAGCTATAGGCCCTCTCAATTGTACCCAAAATACAAAATACAAATGCATAGTTAATAATGAATCAGCAAGTCATTATTATATCGCATTACATTCTTTCCGACTGCCAAAATATCTTGGGCGGACTATAGTTAACCCAGTTTAGAAGTGGCCGTAGAAAAATGATGCTTAATCAAACATAGGTGTTAACATGTAAAATAATAATATCCTTCTTACTTAAATAAAGTAGAAAAATAAGTTTTAGACGCAGGTTTCATTGAATTTTTACATCATCGGCCAAAATTTCAGCAATAGTCATTTGAATATAACAAAACAATTGACAAATTTTCGACGTTCAATAAAATAATTCAAATATATAGCATTTAAGAAAATATTTCCATTCGTGAACAAGTTCAAAGAAAGATATGGAGAAGGGGTAGCTATTCATCTGCTACCGCGTATTTACTAGTAAATATAAATAACGTAATCAATCAAAGCGTCCAACAAAATCTACGTCATGTGTTTTTATAAAAATTATATTCCTTGATAACAGTGATAAGTAAAAATGTTTATTTGAAATTTATCAATAGTTTTCTTGAATTTGACTGTTGTCACATCCTTATTAACAAAAAATAGGCTAAAAACCTAAAATTAGTCGTGTTGTTGGAAATTTGTGTTCCTATTTTCATTTATGTCTAATGATGAAATGCTGTTTATCGTATGTCAAATGTCATCAGGTTAAAAAATTTATACTCAAACCTTTCTAATAAAACATCCTAAGATCAAATTGAAGTATAATAATAAAATCTTTGTTTGCTGATGACCTGATGGTAACTATCTCTATCCTAGATATAAATATGTGCTATAATATCTCATCAAACCTATTTTTATAGTCCGGCCCAATCTAAACTTAGAAACGATGTAATGCAAAAATAATATCACACAATATTTTCATTGTGTATGCAATAATAAAGTGTAAATTATCCTATATTTGTGTAATAATAATAAAAACTGATATTTTTTGCGTCTGTTTTATATCCATGTTCCGAATTTAAATTTTAATCACATTCATTCTAATTAAGTTACATACCGGATATTTGAAAAATGAAAATAGCAGAAAACTCCCATTTCGCAATGTATTGTGTCTTCACATGAATCTAATCAGTCATTGTTTGTTGTTTTCGAATACTTTTGAAATAATGAATGCTCTTCAGTTGCTGGAATCACAAACAAATATATATCGGATTTTTAAAAGTGTTTTTGAAAGCTCAAATATCGTTGTTATAGATATGCATCTGACATTAAAAATTGATCAAAAAAAACTTCAACTATACTAGAGACGCTTAAAAGGTTATTGATGAATTTTATAAATAGATTATTAACTGCAGGAAATTGAAAATGTATATAAAAAAATTAGAACTACCACTACTTTATATGAAAATAAAAATTTCAAGGACATATAACGTATATTATGTAGGCCGTAATTGATTGGTTATGTTGATTATATTCACCAGTAAACATGCGATAACAGTTATGCCTTCTCTTGTTCACGTCACACATTATTTAAAATCATAAAAAAACTGAAGAATTAAAAAATGCGGATTTGAAATAAAATAGAGATTAATAAAAAGCAATTTTAGAAAATGATCATATATCTCGTTGTAGGTTAAAAACAGTACATATGTCTTCACCGTTGGATTAGTAATAATTCTCACAGCTGAAATGAGAAAATATCTCTTTTTGAATCAAATAAGTCAGGTATTTCCACAATATACAGATTAACGGTACCCTTCAGTCAAGTACAAAATATTTTAAGACGAAACAGATTTTCTTGCATTGACTGCTTGTTTATGGAATAATTTTCTTTCTGTTTATTCTTCTTCTGAACCCGGCAACTCGATAATCTCTATAGGTTGGATTTAATTATTCATGAAAATGGTCCTATTTTGGATTGATTCCGTTTATTGAAAATTTTTGATTACTTTTAGAATAATTATTATACTGGAAAAACATACAGAATGTTCCAATAAATTGCACACCTCTAGCAAGTTTTTGACTGAAAATCTCCAAAAATTTATTTATTATTGTACATAAAAATATTCACCCTAATAATTTAATTTGCTCCATCTATTGATAAGAATATCAAGTAATCATTTGCGACGCGTAAACAGCCAAGCTCGATGGAGGCTGTTAAAAAATAACCAACGAATTGAATAAAATAGCGTGTGTCTATTATTTCAATCATACTGTATAATTGTTTCATTTTTTTAGATTAAATCCTTTTAATTGCACCAAAAAACGCTCGCATTCTATCAATTTGTACAAATAGCAAGTCGCGCATGATCTAATGATTTTCAATTAATAAAACACGCTACAGTGAATTTTTTATCGATGCTATAAATAGAATATTATTTCAAGTAATTGTTCCATTTATAACAAAGGGCTCAGGAAATTTGTACCGATTTTTAGAACTCAATTTTAATTGCGAGAAAAACATACGATTCATCTGAAATAGTACCAAAATGTAGATCACATAATTTTCCAGTATCTTTTTGTGTTATGTTTTTTATTAATATTTTGTTCACCAGGCCCACTTTGAAATTACATTGTAGCTATTTATTTTCTGTCTGTTTTTTTATCTGGTCGTTTGTGGCGAAAGTAAACATTATTCTCAAAGGTTTAGTTTTTATCTTATTCAAATTGAAGTGATAAAATGTTGCCCGTTTTCGATCACTCTATATTAGTGATGTAGCGAATGCGAATGCGAATATCTGACGCCAATATTCGCTAATACGAATATACAGTTTATTAAAAGATTATTATTTTATGTTCAATTTGAAATCATATTTTTATGAAAATTGATAAATGGTGGAAGTTTGAGACAGGAATACGTTTTTGTTTATTCTCATAAATTTCACATATGTTTCCTACAGACATCCAAAAATGATGACATTTGTATATCAATATTAGTATGCAAAATGTCCCATTTGAGTTGTTTGTCATGACAACGTGCACGAAGTATTTCGCGCACTGATTTTTGTATTTTATCATGATTTTAATAATTCTTTTCAATTATTTATTGACATCTGAAAAAATGTTGTATGCTACTAGTGCGCGAAATTTCTTTGGTGCTTTCGAATGATTTGTGCCTCGGTTATCGCCTCCAAAGTATAAATCCGCGCATTAGATACATAAATAATCATTATATTTCATAATTTCCATTCTATTAATAAATGAGAAGTTGATCATTTATAATTTTCAATATAAAATATAAAAATGAAGGCTGTATTTTTCCTTACGTTCATATTCGCAAAATATTCGCATGAATTTTGCGAATGCGAATGCGAACGTCAAAAACAATGCGAATATTCGTTACATCACTACTCTATATAACGCATCTCCATTCGAATGGGGTATGTGGCCACATTTGAAGAAAATATTGATAAGTTTAAAAGTATATTATTTAACCAAATGGGAAAAACCTATTAAGAACATAATTACAACTACTTTTAATGGAAATTGAATTTACAGGATATATAATGCAGATTATGCTGGACGCTTTTTGATTGATCATTTAAATTTTAAACTGATGAAGAATGAAAATAGACATACTTCATGTCATATTCAATAATTATTTTCTTAAAATCTATAAATATTTGAACAATTTAAAAAATATTATCATTTATAAACAATGTTATTGGACACACTTTGTTCCAGTAAAGAGACATTTAATACCAAGCTGAAAACAAATGAAAATAGCAGCAATTCAACAATTAATAAATTATGCCTTTATTGATATTTCTTATATTCTTGGCATGCTATTATCATGACACAATTTGACAAATTTTAAAGCTAATTTTCTTCGCTGCAAAACACGCAATATGAAAATTATTTAATGATTTATATGAATAATTTTATGTGAAACATTTTTTCTTGAAAACGAAACAAATATTCATGGTCTCGTGAAGCCTACATTAATTAACCGTAACATAGAACGTCTATGTGATCAACCATTTTTGATACAGGAATTTAACGTGGAAAACTAGTTTTTTAGCGAATATTTGTCACCCGGTATAACAAAAAGGGATAAATTGAACATGACCAAAAAAATCCATTGCAATGAACTCATCCTTAAAACACTGAATTATTGTTGAATATTAAATGCGCATTATTCAAAATACTACTATTAGGTCTTTAGGCTTCGTTATTTGAAAATGTATAAACAGAGTGACCAAATTTCAATGATATTACTATAAGAATCACTATTGTTGTTGACTTATAAGTTTAGTCATGATTTATACACAAAATAATCATCTACTTAGACTTAGAGGTACAAGAACACTTGCAGAGTGGCTTTTTATCCATGTAAATCAAAGTGATCTAATTATAGGAGTGAATTAAAAGAAAAATTGAACAGAATTTGAACTTTTAGGAGGTCAAAAATTTAACAAATTTCGATCGAATACTAGTCTTTAATAAAATAATCTTTAAAAGGAGTTTTTACTATCGAGTTACTTGCAAGAAAAAATGGTCAGTGTAAAATTAAATTTTGTCAGTGCTCCCAGTTTAGAAAAACATTCATGAATACTATCTGTAGGACCGAACTTGAGCCTGAGACAACTGAGAAGGGTCAGAATCCAGTTTGAGAACTATTGCGCGCAGTACCAACATAAGCCACAGGAATCGTATCAATTCCACATTTCTGCTGGATGAAATGAAATATGGCGCCCATTAAAAAACTTGAATATATACGTATTTATATCTCGAAAATGTGTCCCCGTAGAAAAACTATGTACGCCACTCCAGTAAACTGGAATTACAGATGTTATTTTCTGAAACATCTTTCTCGTTATGCAGTTTAGAAATAAATCGATGGAAATAATTTTTTTCGCATTATCACTTTTTAGGTGGTCCCTTGAATATTTGAGGATGCCATATTTATTTTAATTTCGCCTAAATTTCAGAGTATTGACAACAAACAAATATAGTACAATTTACAATATGAGCGACAAATTTTTTACGAAACCATGTTCCAGCTGATGATTTCAACGTAAAGTGACTGATAAGAAAGTTGCTACTTGGGTCCAATTTTTAAATTTTCTGCAGGTACAATTACCAAGTTTATATTACGATTTAAAAAAAAATGTATGGAGGTTATTCCACTTTTTATTTTTCTCCGTACGCTACTGTCTTAGCAGTTGCGACGTCATTAAATATTAAATCATCTGAAACTTGTGATCAGAACAAAAAGAATAAATATTTCGTATGTGTTCATATTTGTAGGCACTCTATTAAAATTTTATTATGGCACAGGGCTCATTTTTACTGCGTGTATATATGCAACCTTTGTATAGTGCACCTTTCAAAACAAAATTTTATAACTTTAGCTGGCATATTTATTCAACATTATAGTCAGCTCGTGAAAGACATGTTTACTAACTGCAATGTAAAGTTATTGTTATAAACAAAAATATAGTTATGCTTCGTACCGTTTTACTGTTTATTTAAAAACATGTAGTGCATAACTTCAAGTTAAATCATATTTCTCGAAATGTTATTTCAGTGAAAAGATATTTTTGCTGAAATGTTAAAAGTTTTCTTGTTGTACAACTTTTCTTGTGCTGATGTATCATGAACAAGTCGACGAAGTTGCGAAAATTGCATGAGACAGAACTATGTGCAACGAGTAATACAGAAGTAGTCTCATTTTCCACGAAATGGTTTTTCTTCCCCTTCGAAAATGTCAGTATTATCCCTCATAATACAAAAGTTGATTAAGCTTACACCTAGATTTTTTTGCTCCCTCATTCTTCACAGATTATGAATTTTCTATTCTCTACTGTCTGTTTATTATACACTTCCTAAAATCTAGCTAGACAATTGTGTATGTTATCACAGTCAAATTCAAGGGAAATAGTGATACATTTCAAGAATATAATAATAATAATAAAATCGAAAACTTATTTAATTTTCACTGTTTTTTATAAAAATAAATTTTTAAGGCATATGATGACGTTGATTATGTGGGACTCTTTAATTGGTTTAGTGTAATTCATGCCAAGATGTTTTGTGAAAAAAAAAATGTATATGTTTCTATTTTTCCATGAATTTTAATTATAAATTAAGACATATTTTATATAATTCATTGTTATCCGGTAATATAACATTTACTTTGATAATAAGTATTTAAAAACAATGGGTGATTCAATATTTAATTTTTGTCTAATCGTGGTTTTCTAATTAAAAATTGTGTTGGAGCTTCCTCTATTGGCTATTTGTTTTGCTTCATAATGAAACAGACTTTGAAGTTCCTAATGAATTTACATGAAAAAGTATGTTAATTATCACACTTAATATTCTTAAAGAAAAACTAGGTTATGAATTATTAGTTCATTTAATTAAAAGGTATAAAATTTTCGCCATAATTCATATCTTGTAATATATAGCGTTATATATACGTTATTTAAAAAAAGTTTGATGACGTATATTGAGCGAAAACACAGTTTTAATGTGGGATTAATTTAAAAATTATAGATGTCTGTTTGAAAACTTTAAATCAATGATTATTATTCATAATAAAATATCAATATTTAATATAAGTAGTGGCGGCGAATCCAAAGAAGTGAGAATTCTCACAATATAAGTGGAGCCCAATTCAATAAATAATGCATCATATATTCAATAAAATATTGCTGCAAGGTAAATAGCACAAAATATGCTGTGTGATTCAAAAGAAAATGAAATAATTGAAACTTGATAAAAACATCGGAATAAAAGAGAAAACTTTTTTTTGTTTACAACACAAGCAAATGTACAGATTTAATTACCTGATAATCTGTTTATAATAAATATATTCGCAAAATCATTTGAAATTAGAAGTATCATAATAGTTTTTTTTTTTGTGTGCCAAATAGTTATTATTTGTTTTGATAAATACCGTAGAAAATTTGTACATCAAGAAGTACAATAATACATTTTTGGTAACTCCGGCGCCCTCTGAAATCAACTATTCGGATTCGCGATAATGACGATAAATGTGCAGAATATTATCCTCTACATATCTTGTCAGAAAATTTTTCGTCTACGGGTAATTGGAAACAAGAAAAATCTGTTGATTCGACGCTTGTTGTTTTTGCGGGAGGAAACTGTAATTTATTTTCTATCCTATGGTGATAACTTTTCATGGCTGGGAAATTTGTGTTCTGATAAAACCATTAAAAACTTCTCTGCATACTGAGAAATATAATAATACACTTTTAGGTAACTCTTGCGCCCTCTGACGGTCGAAATATGAACTATTCGGGTTCGCGACAACGACGATAAATGTGCAGAATATTATCCTGTACATATTTTGTCAGAAAAGCTTTTGTCTACAGGCAATAGGAGACAAGAAAAATCAATTAAAGAATTCTTTAGAGGATTCGACGCTTGTCGGATTGGATGGAAGGGACTCTAATTCTGGATAACATTTCACATTGAAAATAGTCGAAATAAATAACGATATATTTTACTTTCACGATACAAGATCATTACTCTTTTCGACTATTTTTAACGTATAACGTACTTGGAACTTAAAAACAAAAATACAGGCACCCGCTCCCCTACACCCCATCCTACCGGACAAGAGCCAACAGTAATGGTTTCTCTAGGCAGGAATATATTTCTACGGGACGATGACAGTCGAACGATTTTTTGTGGTACTTCCGATTTTTGATGCCAGAAATATGAACTATACGAATTCGCGACAAGGACAAAAATTGTGCAAAATGTTGTCTTCTACATTTTTTTTATAGAAACGTTTTTGTCTTTGAGTAATAGGTAACGGGAAAAATAGATTTCACTTTTTTTTTTTGACTATACTATGGATATTCATGAGTTTTTATAGCACAGTACAAATATGCTGGCTTTGTATTCCAAAGATCGTGGGGTCGAATCCAGATTCGGACTAAAATTATAATGTACTCATTACTTAGTAAATATCAATCAATCTACCAATGTGTCTATTATAACTCATAACCGTAATGTTTGATATTTATTTTTATTTAATTCTATTTGTATCAATTTCCAATTATTTATATAGAAGTGATTTGTAATGTAATCAGACTTCCTGGACATGTTTCAAAATTATATGGAGAATAAAAGACAAAGACCATGTAATCCAATAAGCCGCAAAGGATCTAATAAAATCCAGGTTTATTGTCTTTTTCTAGAGTTGAAGCTTTTCTCGTTTCTGACCTGGAAATGGAAACATTTTTTTGTTTGAAACAAAAACATTGAATTGCCTACCCTCTCCCTTATTAATTTTGACGATAATCAATACAAAATTTCATATTAGGGTAAAGTATGACATTTGCTCAACAAAAAGTAAAAGCACCCACGTAGTTTTCGGGCCCATAATTCATCCGTCGATACAATGGCTATAATGTTCTAAATTTCTCTAGCAGAAGAAAAAACTTATGATTTATAACGTTTTTTGCGTGGCAAATTCATTGGTGACCTAAAAAAAATATATTTATATTTTTTACTCATAATTCATCAAAAATATTTTCTTTTGCCGTGAAATTTAACATAATTTAGTAATTGTGTCAGATTTGCGCAGAACAAAGAAATGCTAGTGCGACATTAAAAACACAAATTACACGTAATTTTTAATTTTGAACTGTAGAGATAAAATTTGTAAAAATTTACAGTTAGATCGAAGTAATTTGAAGTTTATTATAAGCCGTCGGTGCTCTCTAGGTTGTTAGTAAACCACCCACATCACTCGAATAGAAGTCTTGGAAATTTATGTTTAAAAAGGCAGAATATTTTCGCAATTATTAGATGTTTATAGAATAAGAAAATAAAAAATACAATAATTTTGAATATATTGAATAAAGGGTTTTGATTTTAGAAGAAAAAAATTGTTATTCAACTTTCTTTAGAATTCTGTTGTGATTACGATCTATTTTAAATAATAAATATCATTTAATATCATCGGTAAACGTCTATATTGTTCGAAAATTATTTTTCAATATTTTCTTTGTTGTATTTCGTGTGGCATCTGTAAATTTCCGAATAAATATTTATGAGTTTTCTTGATGAAAAGCTTGGCGTAAAAAAGTAATGTGTAAAATCTATTTCTCTTCGTATATGACAAATTTTTTTATTTGTTGAAAATTTTGATCGAAGAAAATCTAATTTTCTGTCTGTGTACGAAGTACGCGAAAAGAATTCCTTCGAGATTGAGTCGTATTTCAGCTTTTTGCTATATTCTGTAATTTTTAGGTTATTACTCAAATTTTATTTTGTAAAATTGAAGAAATCTTGGCTAGTGGATTTATCTTAATTTGCTTTATTGCTTTTTAATAATAAGCTTACGAGTCGGTGCAGCTTTATAATTTTGCTAAATACAGGGTTTAAACATTCTAAAACGTAACACTTTCTCTCCATTTTTCATAAAATCTCTTAATCTGCTCCTATTATTTAAATTTGGAAAATGCAGAAAAGTATTTTTTAATCCATCCATTTTAAATTTTATTTTTATTTTTGAGACTATAAAGACTGTTTTGGTTTATAATGCAGGATGCTTAAAGTAAACAGAATGATCTAAAATAACGTTAAACATTTGCTCATACTTAATTTATTTTTTGACATTTTTATTGATTGATTGTTTCAAGATATCAAATTTTATCTGCACATGTTCCAAAACCAACAAAAAATTCAGCAAGCCCCGTTTGAAAATGCATACTTATTGTAAAAATTACTATTAAATATTCTGTAATCGATTTTTAGATGACTTTTTATGAGATCTAGTAATACATTGATTACCACTAAAATTCATTTTGAATATTCCATGTTGCTGTAGAAGACTTCTAGATAAAATTTGGTTGTATAATATATTGAACTGTTATCTATAAAACTATTTTTAGACTAATAGTATGTTGACATTTATGAAATTATAAATATGGCGCGGAAATTTTATTATTCGCGATATAAATTTAAGTATGCAACAAAGTATGCAAAATACGTTTATGATTTACTCGTAATCGATTAAGAAAGTTGTTATGATCACATTATATGGCCATAGCTTCAAATTTTATGACTTTACCTTTTTATACATGTTTAGCATCATAATCTCTGGAAATTAATTTTTATTCGTACACATAATTTGCAAAATGCTTGTTTATTATCGTGTAGGTACTGTATCATAACTGTGGATATTCACAATTAACTTTATACAACAAAGGTATACGTGGATAATTTAAAACATTTTCTTTTATCATTTGCTTTACAAATGACGTTTATTTGCAATAGACGCTGGAATGTGTCGTATTTATCTTCTGAAAAATTATTTATACAATCTAAGTAAATATTTGTCTTAAATTACAAATTAAATACACTAGGATACATTCAACTGATCAAATATTAAGTTTAAAACTCATTTTGAAGAAAACTTCTTATTCTATCTTGAAATACTATTCGATCCAAGCTAACATTACTTATTTTGAATTACTACCGAAGATGATCCAAATAGTAGACACATTATTACGAAACTTTGGGGAATAACAGTGTTTCAATTTCAAACAATTGAACTATATATATTTTTTATATGGGGTGATTCAAATGATATAAAGACAATATTAAAATTTACAAAAATATATAATAGTAATGGAAAAATATATCACATTTATTCATCACGTCTTGTAGAAAAAATATTTTTTTCAAGAACTTATGACGCAGATTATATTATAAACTTTGATTGGTCTTGTTGCTTATATTCACCAGTTAACACGCGGTGTTAGATGAATAGCAGAACCTTCTGTCTTTCTCTCTCTCTATGACTTGTTCACGATTGAGAATGAACATGATCTACGTCACACATTATTCAATAATTATTTTGTCAAAAACAATAAACATTCGAATTTTGTAGTACGGTTATATAGTTTCAACCTTAATAAAGAACAAAAATAAAGAATTGTTATATACTCCATTAACTTCAATTAATATTCGAATTTATAAAGGATCAAATTCGTCAACTGCTTACTAAAATACCAACGATAGAATTAGTGGCTGTGGTTATGGTAATAAAACTATGAAAATGAAGACATCCTTTACAATTAGAAAAATATTGTATTGTAACGTTATTTATTTTAATTTAGGGAGCAAAAGTTATTAAACACTACTATTTATTTTTATGATTTATTAAGATAATAAATTAGATAACTAACACTATTTCTAATAAATAATTCTAATTTAAACTAAAGATTATTACACTACACTATAACTTAACTTCAATTATTTATGTCAATATTGATTTATTTCAAATAACACAATTTATTCCAACCACTAGCAGTTCATATTATAAGGTCTCTGAGCCAAAATCAATAATACTCCTCGTTGAGTCAGCGAATATATACCATGGTTCTCTCCCCACTACGTTTTTCCCGCAAACGTCCAGGCGTTTCTAGAAAGCGCTAGAAGGTACCAGCAATTTTCCAGAAAACAAATATATTCGCTTCTATTTCTTGATGTAAAATATTTCCACAATAATTCTAAGCACCAGTGAAGCCGAAATGACTTATTTATAGACTTAAATTCGTTACAGAATGGTAATACATGGAAATTGTAGTGAAATGCTAGGGTTGCCATCTTTAATCCTCCGAACTGTCATTTCTTGGGCTGTAAGCACGAAATTTAACGTTATTTATTATTAAATTATCCCGCCATCTCCTCTTATTTGTTTTCTTTTTTGTTTTATATATTATACTTGCAGTTAAACAAATAACCATCTGCCGCTTTCTTTCACTCATTAAAGAATTAATATCGAAGTTTGGACCTTGTATCTTGTACCTTACCACCGCGTTACCGATAATTTTTATAATTTTTAATTTGAAGCATAGCGTTAAACTTTTACATCTGGCGCTACCGTCCCCACTAATTCTGCCCTTGCCATTAATTTTTTCTGTGAATGCTACTCAAGTCTGTCCAGGACCTAAATCGTGCTAATTCGACATAACTATCTGCAACCCTTATAAATTAGTGCCGATTTAATCCAGTACCTTGAGCGGGACGCCCAAAATCTTGCTTTTTCATTATCAAATATCAAATTTGAATATTGAAACAAGTATTTCAATCAGCAACGAGAAATAGCTTCTTTAATAACATTAGTCTGCTATTTTGTCTAACGTGAGGCAGATTTGCAAAATCGACTGAAAACTCATAGGCAGACGGTCTACATGAGTCCAAGAGTAACGCGTATTCAGGTAAATTTTTTTAATAAGTTTCCAATCAATTTTGCAATCTTGCCCTACGTTCGAAAAAATGGCAGACTGTAGAAAGTTGTTCAAAAAAGCCATTTCTTGTCGCTAATTGATATCCATTTTTCAGTATGCATTATAGCAGAAATTTTGTGATGCAAATATCTTCTTTATAAATGCCAACCTGTAAAAGTTGTTTCTTTTTTTCTGTCACAAGCACCCTTTTGTTAATGAGAATATATTTTTGTTGAATATTTGACAATTGTATTCTCGATAGTGTGAGTAGTAAGTAATAGGTTTGATTGATCTTATTACAATCTGTGATTTTGATTCACAGAATTGCAACATTAGCTGCGAATTTTTTTCTACGTCCCGATTTTTCCCTCCCATTCTCGCTTTTTTCCATCAAAGTCAAGATATTCGAAAAAACAGATTTGGCGCACAATATGGACGTAAATGCATGATAGCATGGACTATATAGTTCTGATTTATCTCAATTAAGTATTATTTATAAAAAAATCTATTCCAAGTAAATTCTGAAATTTTCTTGAAAATTAACAATATTTTATCGCCTTTCACTCGCTACGGATGTGGCAGACACTTATGGTGCACTCGGTAGATTGCTTGAGTATTCCTCCACTTTTTCCTGTTTTAAGCCCGTATGACACGCTCAATTTTTTCGTACATTTTTCAGTTCAATGTTTTGTTTGTGAAAAAATTGACTGTTGCAAACAGGTTAAAATGTTCAATGATTTACTCAATTTTTCGTTCAATGAAATAATAGAACTCGCCCTATTTTGTTCAATGTTTTCGTCAATTAATTGCGCAGATAGTATGCGCACTATATTGCAATGCGCTGTCAATGGTAGCCAGAGATAGAAAATACATTCGCATCATTTAAAACAAAATCAGTACAAAAAAAAAAAAATAGAGCAGAAGCCGGCCACGACATAGAGAAGCGAACGATGGTATTTTAATAATGTTGAATGAAGAATTGTTAATATAAATTCGTTCAGAAATTATCTAAGATTGCTGAATTAATGTTTACAGAATGTTTCGTAAATTTTTCATAATTAAATTGATAGCTGCAACTGCGAGAACTAGAGCCAGGATATTAATTTCCTCCACATAACCCATTTTTGACATTAAATGTTTGACAGCTACAACTTGTCGGTATGATTCTCAGAAAATAAAAATAAAGTACGCATGCGCATGCAACAAAAAATTGAGATACGTTGCATACAGGATTTCTTGCTTTCAATGATTTAGTTCATAAAAAAGTACAAAAAAATTGATCACAAAAAATTGAGCGTGTCATACGGGCTTTAATCCTCGACCGTAAGGTTGTAACGATAATCCCATAGTCGAGCTACTCCACCTTCACCTTTGCAGCTTAAAGAATTCTTCTAGAGTCCACACGTTGGGCTCGTTCAGAGCGGGCAAAGTCCGCGCGTTTGTTTTGGTGCGAAGCACCGTCAGTTGAAAACAAAACCACTGTTTGAAGCTACGCCAGATTCTACACGTCGAGCTAGGTCAGAGCAGGCGGAGAGATGTTGTGGAGGAATTCGGATGCGTCAATTTTTTCATATCCAACTTTATGTCTGAACTGATATCCTTTTATCGAAGAGCTAATCCTTAAAAAGGTCTAGACCAGGCAATTGGGTAAGGTTGAATCCACACTCATTAATATGGGTCGTAGACACTGATCTCTAATATAACACTGGACTGGGTTTAGACCGTATTCTGGCATCTGAAAGCGGCCCCGGTTGAACGGCGGCCTTGACAGTAAAACTGAGGTTTTGTGTCACTATTCGGCGGCAAATTCAAAACACTTATAGAAGACACTCGATGAAATTCAAAGTATAATGCAAGTTAGATGATGAAATTATTCTCAATATACGTCAATATGCACACATTAATAATCAATAATAGTTAAAAGTATTTAAAAATTGTTATAATAGTTAAAATATTTAAAAATATTCATTAATAGCTCAAAATATTTGTTAACTTTTTAGTATCAGTATTTAAACTATTTTTTAAACATTTTAGCTCTGAATTATCAAATTCATTGAATAGTTTTACGATTTTTGTTATAAATATAAACAATAAATAAATCGTATTGAGAATTGTGTGACTATTTTTTTTGGTTTTGCAGTTAACGCTATAGTTTTTGTATAGTTCGTTGAAAATAGTCGGAACAACATCATTTTCCAGAGTCGTGTATCTTTTTGCGGGCGCAACAAAATTTTGAGAACATAACCTCATGTTTTTGGCTATTTCTAAGTTTGGCAAACCCATTTGTTCGAGCCATTTTTAGAACGATTGTTCATCGGATGGAAATCTTGAAAATATTCACATCATAGCAAGCAATAAAAATAAGTAATGTTTACTTATTTCAGTCATAACGACAGTTACTTCAGGTTCATTTGTTGTACTTACTTGTGCAGTGTCAAATTTCTCGATGAATCGAGTTTCTTTCCGCAAAACATGCACTCGATCATCATATTTGATAAATAAAATACCGGCAAACCAAACAGTTAAATTTTAAATATCGCGGCACAACGCGGTATTGATCTGACTCAAAACCTCAATTTTTGCCAAGATGGCGACGCTCAATTGGGGCCGCATTCCAGCAGCCTAAATCCAATCCAGTGTTATATTAGAGATCAGTGGTCGTAGATAGTTGAACCGAGCAAGCACGATTAAGACCTCTGGGAGAGTTAAAATGATACACCTTTAAAACCATCCAAAAATAGATGTACCCCTACTAATTTCATCCAAATAAATACTGCTCTACAGTTGGATCCATATTGTTTGGAATTTAGAATGAATGATGCGAATAATAGGCTTAAATTTTTAATTTTATTCAAATAAAATGTGACTTTTACAGAGTGATCCAAATAATACGCATACGCAGAAATTATATCTAGCCAATAATTGATGTTTTTCACTAAGCTTCACAACAAGAAATATGTATCTGTATTTTAAATAATTATTTAATGTGTGATGTGCTCATTTCCACTGCTGAATAAATCAAAGAGAGATGTAAATATCTATCAAATGTGTCCTACAGAATCTACGTCATTATTCATTTGAAATGATGATTAAATATTTCTATTTCCCAGGGTAAATAATATTATATTTACAAACATTTTTATTCAATTTTTCTGTTTTCGAGAATGGTTCCGGTAAGAGGATCTTTTTATAAAAGCTATTTATCATGTCGCTAAAGTTAATAATAAATGAGATATTTATAATTTAATAATGTCCTACCAAGTTTTAATTACGATAAATACGTACATCGTGTTGTTAATGTGTGATACAGACTTATATAACACAATTCGCGTGTTCCCATAACAAGAAATATTAGTGTAAATCTAGCTTTGTAAAAGCTGTTCTATATACTTTCATGCGGAATGATTAATAATGAAGATTGGAATTATATTGATGTGTGCATTATTCAAAACTTTTAGCATGAAATTTATAATATTATGCAAATTCTTAAGCATTTTATTGCATTATTTTAAGCATTTAAATATTATTTTGTGGAATAAAAATCACCAATTGAATATTCAAGATGTTTAGATTTTGTAGTTACTCGCTTTGGTCAACTTAATACACATCAAGACTGAACTTTTTCAAAAGGTGATTTCTTTTTCTATATTTGGCTTGAGGTTTGAATCACTTAATAGAAATAGTAGTTAGAAGTGGAATTACTGCAAATGTGAGTAATTTGGACTGAATTATTAATGATAAGAGGTACACAATTTAAATTACCATATGAATAAAATCTGGAATTCCATTATCTCGTCTTATTTTGTTGGCTATAGTTATGAATTACGAATGAGAACGAATTTGAACTCTTTTTTGATCTGATTATTGGGTTGAAATTCAGCAAAATTTGTTTTTGGGATTGCCGAATGATGAACTATGCAAATTGAAAAAAAATTGCATTCGTTTCCGATAGCTAAAGCCCGTGTTTCCAAAACGATTATATTTAGAATTAGTCTTAATTTTCTGCGTGATTTTGATATAACAATTCCTGGTTTTCCAAAAACTTTTATAATTTCGGGAAATTAATCTTGAGAGAGTTGCCGAAACTTTTTTTCATAACTTTGCCCTCTTGGTTATTTAAGTATTTATTAGATTTTAAATATAACGAATTTTACACAGCTAATTTGGGAATTTCTTGTCATTAATTTCATGATTTTTCCTCATTTTGCGTCATTTTATCTGGATTGGGACAAAGTCATTACAGGGAGAAACATCCCTCAATGTGTGATTTCTATTTCAAACAAGCTTTTGCAGTAAATAATCTTTGGTACCATATCATTTTTTAAAGGCACATTCAGATCATAATAAATATTAAAAAAAAAAAATTGAAATGGTAATTCGGGTATAATTAAAGGAAGCTTCTCTCTTTCCTACAAGCTCTATTAAAAGTTGCAATTATTTCTATCAATAATTCTTTGTGGTTTAGGCTACGTTTTTTGACTTGTTTTTGTGAAAAATAATAATGAATATCAGTAACGCCTTCTGTCTGGTTCAGGTGTGACAGACACTTTTAGTGCACATTGGTAGATTCAAGGCCGTCTCTAGTCTATTGGAGGCCCTGGGCACTTGAAATAATGGGGCCCCTAGCCCCTATGATCGAATCGGCTTGGAGTACGTATATTTTGGAGCAATGATAAACGCGAAGAGAGCGATGATAAAAGCGATGATAAAAGTAAAGCGATTTTTTCTCTCCTAATATGTTTACTTTGGAGATGTGAGAACAGCGATGGAAATTACTTTAACCTAAAAAAAATGAGTGATTCTGATCTAGAAGAAATACTTTTTCTTCCTCCAAATTCAGTTTTATGATATGTATTTCCAGAAAAAACGTCGATATTCAGCACATCCAATTAATATTAAACGATACATGCTTGGAGAATTTCACCACTTGTACAAAGATCTGAGAGAATATTCAAATAAATTTTTTGAATATATGAAAATTACAATAGAAACTTTTGATTACATTTTATTGAAAATTTTTGTTGATAATTTTGGAAAAACATGGTGCAACTGCCATATGAGTCCAATTCAACGAAAAGAAATATTAATTGGCAAAACATACTTTTTTAATGTATTAAAATTTTATTTCTAATTAGATATTAACAAAATTATAATAATTTATCTCAAACTAAATTGAATATATGTATAACTATAAATATGTTCTAACATTGTTCAGAGCATGCAGGTTTTGTTTGAGCTCTTTTGATAGCAAAAATATGGAAAAATTCACTACGAGGAAGTAATAAACAAAATAACAGGTGCCTCAATTTGCCAAATGATCTTTTGACAGCAATCAAGCAAACCAATTAAAATCTGCTACTGATTTTTAAAATAAGGAGCTGGTTCAATTGGTTGAGATTCTGATGACGCGACAACTAGGATTTGTCCCCGTAAAAATTACTATTGTTTTATTATACTTGCATCCGATAGGACATTTTGTCGAATGGAGTGAAATTTTCAATATGTGGCAAAAGACTTTTAACAAAATTCATGTCTACGTCCTCTTCTGTTTTCTTCGCCCTTTTTTCTTGTAAATGTGAATCTTTTTTGTTCCCATTTCCAAAAATGCAGTTCATATAGCATCATCTTTGAAACGGCGTTTTTCAATTTTATTTGTGGCAGATGATGATGGTCCTGACACTTGATCAAAATACTAACATTCAGTGACGGGGAAACTGCGAGGAGAATTGTCAATAGATATCTTCAATTACTTGATTATCTGCTTCTCCATCTTCATAATGTTCCTCATTTTCTATAGTTTTTGGAAAATTTTCAGGCAAAGCTCTAATAGTAAATTGGTCTTTTAAGAACAGTAGATACTCAAAATATGGCTAAAGGCTTATATGCTTACGTATTGTTTCCAGTTTTGAAGCAACTTCGTTCCATACTTAGTCCAAAATATATCGATTGTGATGATCTCCATCTTTTTGATCCCACAAACATGGCCTCAAAAACACTTAATTGATTAATGTGTTCGCGTCAACCATCGCGATAAGAGCAAGGAAATGCAACTGAATGTCTTTCGTCGCTCTTATCGTCGATCGAAAAGCGAGAGCAATGCTGTAACTTTCCTCAATATAAACACTTACATTATAATCAATGGTTTGCTTTTCGATGCTTCGCTCTTATCCTAGCTCCTATCATTCATTGTTGCTCCAACATTACCGTACCCTTACTTGGGTGGGTCACGTTTCGTTTTACGTCGCTATTTGCTACATAAAACTTGAAAATAATCTAGAAGAATCACCAAAATAACTTATAAGTATTATATACTTATAATATAGTCGGTAGTTATTGTTTTATTTTCGGAAAATCAATATATTTATATTTATCTGTCAGAAACTTAGGGGCCCCATAGATCGCGGGGTCTTGGGCACTTGCCCAGAGTGCCCAATGGGAAAGATGGGCCTGGGTAGATTGATTGATATTTCTCAAGTCGTGAAATTCGGTTATAGAACATCAAGTCATGGGTACTCCAAGTGAATACTCAAGTAATTGTAATAATTTTATCTTGAAAACTACATTTTAACTGGTCTGTGTAAGGATGTAGATAATTTCTATTTTAAATAACCATTATAATATTTTGTACTGAATTTATTTCAAGTTTTTATTTCTAATTAGAATGTTTTATTATTTTTAATATTTTAAATTCTGTCGTATGTTGCACCAAGGTGGAATATTTAATACTATAAAAGTTTATTAAAAAATTTTAAAAGACAATTTTTCATATTTACGGGCAGAGCACGTAAAAGAAATGTATGTAAGAGCAGAGAGCAATAAAAAAACTCAACTGAATATGAGCAATAAAACTTTACAGTTTACCGAGTGTTTGAAAAAGGTTTCTCTCATTTTTCTGTTTATTTAGAGGTTTATAAAAGAGTTTTACGTATACTTCAAAAACGCATGGAGTTTGATATTTGATTCAAATCGCTGTTTTGCATATGACGTGTCTCAAAATAAACAAACCTTTTTAAACAGTAGACATTGATGAAAATTCTATCATTTGAATAGGTGACAGCAAATTTTGGAAATAAAATTAAGACACTCTTTCTTCATGTAAATTATGAATAAATTTTCGGTTTTTGGAATTTTGTGCAAGTTGCTGGTAAAAGTACTAAAGTTTGGTTTCATCAAAACGAACGGAATAATAAAATGGTAGCAATTCATTTTTGGTTCGTTCTGATGGTATTCAGCGTCGTAGGTCAATGGCGCCAAAAAATACAAAAATAAAATAAATATATATCAATCATACCTTTGATCCATTTCTGGATGTGGTTCACGTAGATCATACCGTTCGATTCGGTAAATTAATATCTCTTGATTGTAAATGCGGTTAAAAGACGTCAAGTGCAGGTTCCAATGGTTGGGATTTTAGAGCAAAAAATATTGCATCTTTTTTCCATCATTCCATATAATTAATTAAAATATTTGGAGAGTTCTTGCATTTATTTATTTTCATGTGTATTTAAAAATGAATATTTCTCCAGAAAATGAAGCGCTATAGTGTAAATGAAAAAAAGTCCCTAGCTATATAAAGCAATATAGGGGAACTGATCGAAAGTAACATGTGTGGATTATTGTACCTATATTTTCTCTCGTAACGTTCCAATGGGGAGAATTATTTCTGTATTTCAAACATTAGCAGAACAGGCATACTTACCCGATTATTGCATGATACGAAAAAATTTCTTCCCCTACTTTATTAGATAGCCTGCGTCATATACATATATTACTAAGCATCAAATATTGGAATAATATTTAAGAAGATGCAATTAAGGGAAAGTTGGAATTGCATACTAAATGTTTCTTACCACAATTGATAAAACTATAAAAAATTAACCTAAGCCAAGTTTAGTGATTCGGAGGTTTCTTTAGGTTGTCGGTCCCTCATAAGCCGTTCTTTTGGGCCGGGTCGTTTTATGAATTAAAAAATCGGTCATGATTTGTACTAATATTTTATCAGTAGTATCGATAGTCGCATGTTATAAATTTTTTTAGGCACCGTTTCTTTCTTTCGAATAAAAAAAATACCGTAGCTCAAGAAGTGTCAAGAAATTGCAAGATTTCAACTTCCAGGAAGTGCAGTTGGATGCCCGAACTGTTTTTGTAAAGAAAATATCAAATCATGTCTGCAATATTATGGGAGTTATACGGAAAATCAAAGAATCAGTGTAGTGCTAGTACCTGAGGGTCTTCCGGTTAACCCATTTTAATTATAATCTGATACGGTCGAACCACGATGAAATTATGCCCGTATACCAAATTTCAATTCGATTGATGGAACATTGACGCTACTATCATGGAAGATTACACACATAAATCGATTTCACTCTAATAATCGCCTTAATCATCTTGGAGAATTTCAAAACAGATATATTTGTAAATAAATTGTTGAAACTCAAAACCTGAATGTTTCACAAATTTACAAATTCAGGAGCAAGTTTTTACACCATCATCCTGAATAGAGTGGCAACTGTAGATACGTGTTTCGTCTTCATTGGGACTTTTCAGTAAAGTCTAATAAGCCTCAGATAGTCGGAATTGTGAACCGCGAGGCTATGATAATTAGTGTTCACAAGAATCAAGAAATAATCTTGATTTTGTCTTGGAATTAAGACAAGACCAAGGCAAGAAGTATTTTTGTTTCTCAAGACAAGATAAAAAAGTACTATCAAGAATCAAGACGTCTTGTCAAGAAATCGTGATATCTAGACAATCAATTGTTCAAATCTGCATATTTATTAATCTATTATTAAAAAATTGAAATCTGCAGTGGCCATTACAGTTTTTCCCCGGCAGCTAATTTCATGGCCAGTTTCATCACTGTTTCATGAATTTAGGAGTGTCATACCAACTTTCAAAGTGATATTTGTCATTGTCAAACTGACAGTTCAAAGTGACAGCGTCATTGTAATAGTGACAGCGTCATTTTCAAAGTGACAGCGTCATTTTCAAAGTGACAGCTATCATTGCCGAAGTGACAGCTGCCATTTTCAAAGTGACAGCTATCATTGTTATGGTGACAGATGGCGGCTATATCTTAGTTCTCACAATATACAAAGAGACTCGATTATCCGGCTCTCAGTTATACGAATTCGCGATTATCCGGACTACCAACTGCGATCAAATACTTAACTATATATAACAAAATATACTCATGAAATATCTTTGTTCCGCATCGGATAATCCAAAGACCCCAGAAGCTTCAAATATATCAGAGTATCTTTAATTTTATTTTAATTTCTCAAACTTTTCTTCAATTTTTTTTTTGTTATGCTTAGCACTGCAATATTCAAGTTATTTAATAAGATATTTATGTACATACATAAGTACAGACGTACATTCGGAAATGTATCTTACAATAAATAATTTATTAATGAACACAGATTTTTGTTGCTAAGTTTGTTTCTGTTTTTAATGAAAACCTCACATTATGTATCATGTAATAATGTAGGAGAATCACTTTTTTCATACAATCGATTATTCGGACTTTCGACAAAAATTAGTCCGGGTTATCGAGTTTCCACCGTAAGTGTGTTTGAAAATAGAGAGTCTTTTTCTAGATTTTCTGGTTGGAAAAGCTCATTTACAAATTTAAACCTAGCTTTTTGATAAAGAACTCAAATATTTAATTAAAGTCGAAAATTCGTACGGATTCTCAAATTATTATACTTTACCGATTTCATTCAAATTTGGGTTTTTTGAATTCAATAGAGTCTAAAATGCGGAAATTCATCAGAATCTCGAACATTGCTATATCATAAACAAATAATAATTGCAAATACTTATTAAAGCATGCAAATGACAGACTTTGCATTTATTTCTATTGGTGGCAATCTTGGAAAACGTTGCTAGAATCGATTCATAACATAACTGACAGGGAGTATAAAGAGAAGACACTAACGCTAAACTGAGTGTTCGGATTGGATAAAGCAATAGAGAAAGGGGATTTTCCCTAAATGTCAAGTTCAAGAAATATCAAGAATTCTTGAGACAAGACAAGAAATTTTAATTTTATTGTCTTGAAAATCAAGATAAGACAAGAAATCTTGTCTTGAAACACTAATGATAATGAAGTGGATACATGGCATGCAGAGATATAAATCTGCGGCAGTGCCATCTACCTACCATAATACAATCGAAGTGGCAGGCTTAAAGAAATACGGGACACCGTAAACTGACCTTTAAGAAAAGTCCGTGAAACAGAATTTGATGAATTGTTAAAAATCAAAATCTGATTGTTTCACGAAAATTACAAATTCAGGAGTCGGTTTTTCTACCATCATCCTAAATTGGGCGGTAACTGTAGACACGTGTTTCGTTTTTATTGGAACTTCTTAGTAAAGTCTAGCAGGCCCCAGATAGTCGGACTTGTGAACAAAGAGGCTCGTGAATTCGTAACTTTTGTGGAACAATTTGGTTTTGATTTTTAACAATTCATTAAATTCTGTTTCACGCATTTCATGTATTTCTTCAGATATATTTGTAAATTTAAGGGGAAAAATGCACGATCAAAACATTTCTTCTTTCAGACAAATCATTGTTTATTTCATTATTCACCTATGAAAATTATTAATTTTGGGACGCTGAAGCAGTAAATTTTGAATTAGAAGTCAATTATGTACATACTACAGGCTCTTTGACATTTTGATTCAATGCACGTGTTATTGATATTCGCGGTTTGTGAATTTGTAATTAATTAATAATATTCATTGTTAAAATCAAATTGCAATTTATGATAATTATAATAATTAGTATAATTTGCATTTCTTTTTAAACTGCATTAAAGCCTGTTTTTGAACAAAGCAAAATTCAAATTCTACAGGGTATCAAGCATCAACTAAAAATTACTCCTGAATAAAAAAAAATACAATCATATTTCCGTGTTTCAGCTGTCCATGGCTCAAGTAATTTTTTATTCATTCTTCTACTCTTTCATTAGATCATATTTACTCAATTAAAATTGTATCATTTTTTTGTTTTTAGAAATTAATTTAAAACTAGTGTAGTGTAGCTTAAAATTTAACTGGGGGAAAAAATCACATACTTCACTCTCTTTTTTTCTATGAATTTCTCTTAATATAATTCGCATGAAAATCAAACTTAAAATAGTTACATATTTCATTAGTGTCCGATCGAAAGTCATTTTGTCAGCCGAAGCCGATATCTTCGACCAAAACCGAAGGTGTCACTAGACTAGAATATTTATTGCAATCAGCACTTGAAATTTAAATTTTTTCATTGATGGACCGTTTCCTGTTATTAGTGTCCGATCGAATTGTCGGCTTCGGCTAAAAATTAGCCGAAGATTGATTCAGTTGGCGATTCAATCCAATAAATAAAGGATCTACCAATAAAAGTAGTATGTTTTTAAATGTAAAAAAAATCAAACTATTATCATATGGAAGTTCTATCGATAGCATTTATGTTTTGAGCAACACATAATTCAAATGTCTTCCGCGACTACGAATGCAGCAGCGAATTCGATGATCCCAATTTTCGGTCACTTTGTGGAATACATACAATCGTAGCTTTTCAGAGACCTAGGCATCTAGACGAAGTTATTCAACTCTTTTTGAGTTTCTCGCATCACGAGAAATCAATGTTTCAGGAGACTTTTATTCTAATAAGTCAACGGTTGCATAAGAAGAGTGACATAGCATCGTTCTGTTGGAAGAATATACCGATATACCATTCAAATATATTTGTTTCTAACTGAGGCCACAAAAATCCCGTATATATTTCACCGTTCAATAGCAAAACTGGCTTTCACAGCAGCAATACTGACGTCAAAAAAGTTAGCACCCCCACTTTGCGCAAAATAAGAAAAAAGTAGCTTATAACAATTTGATTTTTTTGCAATTGCGCTACGTGAAATTCGGAACAAGATTTAAAAAATGATTTCAGGACAAGAGAAAGTTTGGAAATCTCAATCTCAAAGTCAAGACTGATTGGTAATTAAAAAAACTGCGCGGAATTCATGCCATTATAACCAAATAATTTAAGTGTACGAGAAACTTAAAAAACTCGATTTGGAATGAAGGACTAATTTGTACCCACATAGATTTTGTTATTAACAAATTATTTTTGCTGGAAATCAATTTTTTTCGAATTGTGCTGCGCAAACTTAAAAGTAAATTTGGGCAAACTATTTGAGAAGAAAGGAGACTTAAGAAAACTCAAATTTGAATTAAGTTCTAATTTGTACCCACAAAGATTTTGTTATTAACAAATTATTTTTGCTGGAAATCAATTATTTTCGAATTGTGCTGCGCAAACTTGAAAGTAAATTTGGGCAAACTACTTGAGAAGAAAGGAGACTTAAGAAAACTCAAATTTGAATTAAGGTCTAATTTGTACCCATAAAGATTTTGTTATAAACAAATTATTTTTGCTGGAAATCAATTATTTTCGAATTGCGCTGCGCAAAGTTGGAAGCAATTTTAGGCAAACTATTTAAGAAGAAATTAGACTTGAGAAAACTCAAATTTGAGTTAAGGACTAATTTGTACCCACAAAGATTCTGTTATAAATAAATTATTTTTGCTGGAAATCAATTATTTTCGAATTGCGCTGCGAAAAGTTTAGAAGCAATTATAAGCAAACAATTTGAGAGTACTGGAAACTTGTGCAACTTCATTTAGAATTAAGGACTAAGTTGTACCCACATAGATTTTGTTATAACCAAATTATTTTCGCTGGAAATCAATTATTGACATTGAGAATTGACTTTTAACATGAATAATTTGTTTATAACAGAATCTTTGTTGGTAAAAATTAGTCCTTGATTCAAATTTGAGTTTTCTCATGTCTAATTTCTTCTCAAATAGTTTGCCTAAAATTGCTTTCAATTTTGCGCAGCGCAATTCGAAAATAATTGATTTCCAGCAAAAATAATCTATTTATAACAAAATCTTTGTGGGTACAAATTAGTCCTTAATTCAAATTGGAGTTTTATCAAGTCTTCTTTGCTCTTAAATAGTTTGCTTGAAATTGCTTTCAACTTTGCGCAGCGCAATTCGAAAATAATTGATTTCCAGCAAAAATGATTAGTTTATAACAAAATCTTTGTGGATACAAATTAGTCCTAAACTCAAATTTGAGTTTTCTCAAGTCTAATTTCTTCTCAAATAGTTTGCCTAAAATTGCTTCCAACTTTGCGCAGCGCAATTCGAAAATAATTGATTTCCAGCAAAAATAATTTATTTATAACAGAATCTTTGTGGGTACAAATTAGTCCTAAACTCAAATTTGAGTTTTCTCAAGTCTATTTTCTTCTCAAATAGTTTGCCTGAAATTGCTCCCAACTTTGCGCAGCGCAATTCGAAAATAATTGATTTCCAACAAAAATAATTTGTTAATAACAAAATCTTTGTGTGTACAGATTACACCTTAATTCAAATTTGAGTTTTCTCAAGTCTCTTTTCTTCTCAAATAGTTTGCCCAAATTTACTTTTAAGTTTGCGCAGCACAATTCGAAAAAAATTGATTTCCAGCAAAAATAATTTGTTTATAACAAAATCTTTGTGGGTACAAATTAGACCTTAATTCAAATTTGAGTTTTCTCAAGTCTCCTTTCTTCTCAAATAGTTTGCCCAAATTTACTTTTAAGTTCGCGCAGCACAATTCGAAAATAATTTATTTCCAGCAAAAAAAAATTGTTAATAACAAAATCTATGTGGGTACAAATTAGTCCTTCATTCCAAATCAAGTTTTTTAAGTTTCTCGTACACTCAAATTATTTGGTTATAATGGCATGAATTCCGCGCAGTGCAATTTCAAAATAATTGTTTTTCAACATGAATAATTTTTTTATAGCAAAAATTTTTCAATTATTAATTAGTCTTGACTTTGAGATTGAGATTTCCAAACTTTTTCCTGTCCTGAAATCATTTTTAAAATCTTGTTCCGAATTTCACGTAGCGCAATTGCAAAAAAATCAAATTGTTATAAAAACTATTTTTTTTTCAAAAAATCCTATTGAGTACAAATTAGTCCTAAATTAGTTCTTTCTAGTGAGCTGACTTTTTTTTCGATTGGCCAATGTGGGGGTGCCAGCTTTTGCTCAAGTTGGCACTCCTACTTTTCAAATTGATTTTATGGCCAAAGTGCGTGGGTACAAATTCTAATTTTTTGGGTACAAATTAGTCCTTAATTAGTCCTAAATTATTGGCTACTTTTTTTTTTTATTTTGCGCGAAGTGGGGGTGCCAACTGTTTTGACGTGCAATACTGTCTTGATTTCTTGCATTTCGTTGTCGCTGCGGTGTTTTTTTTTACGGAGTAGAGTAAATTCACTTTTAAAGTTTTTCACGATTCGACGAATTACAAGCACCGTGAAGATTATTTCCTCTAAAATTTTTACGTAACGAGCGACGAGTTTGGACAAAAGAAAGATTATTTTGAAAGAAGTTTTGAATACTAAGGAGACTTTCTTGAAGCGTATATTTCACCATGATGAAATGCTAGATTTTGTTGAACACAACTGTTGAGGAATAACATTTCTTCTGTTTCAAACATGGCAGCCGTGATATTTTGAAAACATCATAGCTATTGGGAAATTATGAATCTCACTGAGTACTTCATTAATTACTTCTATTATGCATAATACCTAACAATTCCTACACAATTTGCATCGCCAGTATTAAAGAATTTTATATTAAAGTTGAACATTCGGCTTTAGCTTAAATCTGACCTTCGGTCGGACACTATCTGTTATGTCCAACGCTCCAACCCCGGGTGCAGCCTATGCAATTCGGTATATTTCGTCCGTTTGCACGAATCGCTCGACTGGATGCTACTTTGGGTGGTCCTTTTTTCGCCGTAACCGAAAGTACCTTTTTAGGTCAAAGCTGGTAAATACTAAAAGAGCGAAAACAATTTTGCGAGTTCTAAATCATCTTTTGTTCAATTAAATCAATAAATTATCCAATTCAATTTTATTTAGCGTTTGACGAAAAAATATCAATAGTTGAATTTTTTTTCATTATGCAGGGTCCGGTAAATGTTTAAATACAAAAGTATGAATTTAGATGTTGTAAAAAGTTGTCTTTATGCGATTATATTCAATTCCAACCAATCGCAGAGAATTTATTATTTTTGCGAATTTCAAGACAGTATATAAAAATTTTGCAGAGATAAATATGAGAAAGGGCATATTATTTTCTATAAATATATTTCTCAGCTGATAACTACCTACTCTTTGATGTTTATTATTTGTAATATTTATTGTTATGCATATATTCAAGAAACAATATACTCATAATCTGACTGGTTTATTTACGATTTAAGAAATAAAAATATGCAGAAATTACATCCGACTGTAAAACATAAATTTTCACATTTATTTTCACTTACACACAAAAGTTGAAATCAGACAGGAAGAAAGTAGAAAATTCAGTGATAGAATTGTATTTTTATATTCGAATTGTTGGCCATTTAAACTTTAAATACCGTAATAAAGAAGACAATGGATACGAAAGTCATTTTTCGTTTAGAACAAAGAGTCGGCTGTTTCAAGCATCCAATATTTAGTAATTCTTGGTATTTGTACTGAAGGGCGTTGAGTTAGACCTCATATATGCACGTAATTTTTTTTTTTGTATTTATGTGTGTACTTCGTTCGTCGACGGCAACCCAACGTGAAAACTGTTTGATAAATTTAATTTCATTTATAAATAAAAAATTGAAGAATCATCTTGATGATGAAAGCGCATTTTTGACAGCTCATTAATGCTTGTTACTTCAGAGATTTCGCAAATTATCATCTCCCACAACTACTGAGCTTGAAATCAAGCAGTTTAGGCAAACCTACGAAACAGCAGCTTTCATTTAGTACCAGCTTCAAGTTGACTATTTGATAGATACATAATTTGTGCACGTACAAACTCAAAAAAACCTTGTAATCTTTATTGTTTACTTATTGACTGACGGGGGTCATGTGCTGTACCTCAAAATAATATTAAAAAAATCCCTGAAAATTACCTCCAAAGCTACAGATTCAAGAAAAAAAAGTTACGGGTGGTCATGTACTGGCCTAAATTTATCATAAATACAAAAGTAGAATTCATTCTGATACTAATAACATACTAATAATATCTTGTGTAACTCGCGAGATATTGAAATAAATAGTTTCTACCCTAAAATGGATACTAACTCATATCGGTTCGAAATTTCGGGTATAAAATTCAATTACTGATGTGTTGCTCATTCTGTGCAACAATTTTCAGATTCTAACTATGCATAGTTCAGCAGTAATTACCTTTTAAATTTTTGTTTCAATTTTTACCCAAAGCTGGGTGCATGAATGAGAAAATCTAGCAGTTTGTGCAAACCTACAAATCAGCATCTTTCATTTAGTACCTATTTAAAGTCTGTAAGTGCTGTAGTTGCTGAGATCTCAGCGTCACGCCAGCCGGCCAACCAGGCAGCAAAAGTGCATATAATAGCGTATTTTTTTTTTTTTGTAAAAATGATCTAAAAAGTTACGACATTCTCCCAAAAAATTCTTAACAATATCAGACGGTATTTTAAACATGCTCTCGTCGAATTTTCGAATTTTCTATCCATTGGATATCTTGAAATAAATAAAATTAGGAAAACCATACTTTTTTCTGCTCTGGGTATTAAATATTTTTATTTTATTACCCCTTTTTAACTCCTACATAAAAGAAATATTCTGCTATAGATAACAATGTAGAAACAATAAGTCTAATGGAAAATTCTTGGAGCCTAATATCTTGAACGATTTATCGAAGCAAAGGCAAACAGGCAAGAAAAGAAAAATATGCTGCTTAATATTTTGCAGTATTCAAGTGAAATTAACCATTTCTTTTGTTATAACACAAACTACTCGCAGCTACTGTGTATAAAAGAAATTGATTTTATAATTTTCTAATGTCAAATCCGTGAGCGAAAAAATGTCAAGTTTTGTGTAGTGCTAAATTGTACCACTCTTGAAAATCAATATTTCAGTTTAAAATGCAAATATTCGTGCCTCAAATTTTAATGTCTACATCTGGATATTAACTTTGATCCGAGCTCGTATCGAATACCAATTCTATCAATTCGGAATATTTATAATATCAATAAAACAAATTGGTATGCATATAATAATTTATTTACAAATAAATATTACATTAATTTATACAAACTAGAACGTTTATCTGTTAATTCTCAATTAATACTAGCTGATTGATTTGTTTCAATAAATAAATAGTTGGTACTTGCGAATACTGATGTGTGCTTTGGATCTTTTTAACGTATTACAATAACCAAATCGGATTGAGTAAATTAGTGTGCATTATAAAATTGGAAAGTTGAGCATGAGACATGCGGCCAAGTACTTGGTACTAAAATTGTTGGCTAAATGTCATAATGCTTGCAGAGTGAAAAGTACTCGAGTTTTGTGGCAGCACTTGAAATACAAGTACTCCTTTAATTTTTCAAGTACTTGAAAGTACCAAGTACTGACAAAAGTGCGCATCGTTTGTGATGCATAAAGTACTCACTTTGCGCACGGCAGTAGATTATTAATACAATAATCTCAGTCCCAATTTGTATGGTCAAGCAGCCCGTTATCTATGTGATGCGGGTTGCTGAACCCCGTTTATTGCTCATTTCAGTACTTAAATTTAATATACAAGAAGCATCAGATTCGTTGTTCAAGGCAATTAAATTTTGTGCATTACAAGTGTATTGATTTTAGATTTATAATTTTGTTAAATGATATTTTCACTTTTCTATGATTTATTCATACTATAAAAAAATTTAGTATTACAATCGACTTGGCGAAAAAGAACCCCTCAACATATCTACTTAATTGAAATGAACATTAATTTTGTAAATAGAATAATAGAAAGCATAAATAGGGTAATAATGCAAAAAGTACTTGAGATATTTGGAAAGCTCGTGTTTACAGTGTGATTTAGTAATATTTGTTTTCTTTTTATAGGTCCATCAACTGCCATGGTGACTTTATTCATTCCGTGGCCTATTCTACATTTCCTTTTCATTTTATGGTTTTCTAGTACGTTAGCCAGAAATTTAGGTAAGTGTACTATCATCACTTTATAGCGAATAAAGTAAAATATTAACTAGGGTAATACGTTCATCTCAATAAATTTTAATGACGGTTTAGTTTCAATTTAATGTAGCTAGTGTAGTTAAGGAAACAGTTATGTTCTCTTCAGCCGTCTAGTGGTTTTCAGAACAACTATTGTGGATTATTCTCATTTTAGTATACATGGATCTGTGACTGCACATTTATTATTCCTGTCGCTGTGAGACGAAGATTAAAAATTTTTAAAATGTTTTTTTTTTTCAAATTACGTAATACCTGCAAAATCCATTAGAAATTATTGTGAAATACTTGCATATATTGGGAAACATCGCTGGTTATTTTTTATTTGTATGACATTAATTTCGTAATTACGAATGGCGGCAAATCAATCAAGTTGAATATTTAGAAATATCAAGTTCTTTGTTTCTGTACTTTTGTATTTACCAATATTTAATTCAATTAATATCGTCGAAGTCATTTAACTTCACAGAAGAATTACAGAAAATGTGATTCAATTATTTTTAAATGTTCTCCGGCAAAAATTCACTCATTAAAAAAATATTGAAACCAGTGTTTTATATGAAATGTCAATATTTCCAAAGGGCCTAAGGCAAAAACAAAAAATTAAATACATCATCGAAAATCAAATTTTCAAATTGAATCAAATGGAATAATTGTGATTGATAAATCAAAAAATGCAGGATATTTGCAAAAAAATTATGTTGGATTAGTATAAATTACGTCGAAACCGACGTTTGACTGACGCTGTTACCTTTGGCCGAAGCCGAAGCTGAAGATGCAACTAGACTAATCTATTGTAAATAGCATAGTAACATTGTTATTTTTCCATTGATAAATCATGTTTTCATTTCGCCGAAGCCAAATGTTTGTCCGAAGGTCCTTTCACCCCAAAGCCAACGCTTATTATTCAATTTATAGAACACTTGACCCTTTAGTGATAAGAAAATACAGGTGTTGAAAAAAACATTTTTCTCAATTTTTATATTGCGTTTTTTTTATCAATTTTCCCGGCATTTTGTTTTTAATTGTTTTATCAAGTTTTGACTCATTAAATTGAAATCAGATTGATATTCCGTGTTATATATAAACTAAATACAGCAGAAATATTAATTAGAATGAAACTAACTTTAATTTTGCTGGAAATATTTCCTGTAAAGTTAAATTAATTTAAATTTATATTATTATTTAGATACGATCAGTTTATAACTTTTTACTCAAGTTTTTGTAGTTTAACATGCTAAAAACAGTTTTAGAACTCAGGTGTGTGTTTTCATTCCTTTTTCATGTAAGGGCACATGTTTTTGAAATGAAATCAGTATATTGTATGTGCAAATTTTTTAATTCTTTATTGTTAATTTTCGTTTTTACCAATTGTTTAGAAAGAATAATTATTGAATATTGCGTGACGTAGGCTATGTTCTTTTCTACTCGTGAAAAAATCAGATATTCATTGGTAAATTTAAGCAATAAAAGCGTTCAATATTATCTAAGTCATACGCCTTCGAAAATAAAATTTCATTAAAAATAGTGGTAATAAAATTTATTCATATCAGAAAGAATAGAAATGATTCATTATATATATAAGTTGAATTTTATGTAGCTACAGGAAGCTGCGATAATTACATAAATTTTATGTTTATTTAAGGTGCCGACAGAAACGCGGAACCGCGGAACATAGATATGTGTAAAAATTAGTTCTTCAGTACATCAGAGAACAAAAATGCAGTTATATTAATCTGTTAAAACTCAATTTTACTCGCAGAAGATTTTTATTACTAATTTATGTGAATAAATCGAATTGAATTTGAGGAAAATATCTTTTTAACCATGAAACGGTAACACGTTTTGTTCTTTTTCTACATGGTGTGCTAAATCTGTATAATATGGATTATTTTCGAATTTCTGAGCAATTTCTCTTATTCCCAGTTGAGAATTCATATCCGCAGAGCTCTTCGGTCGATTTAAAAATCCATATTTATTGTCGAGCGCGTGAAATACTTAAACTGTAGTGAACAGCGGCTAACTGAATCACTAAGGAATTCGCCGTAACAGCTTCGAAGCAACGAAGCAATGCTAGGTCGTTTTATCTGACCTGATGCGGCCGTCCGCGCAGCAACTTCAAGAAGTGACATTCACGAACAGATTTTACGGAGACTGTACCGCTGTGTGAGGTTAGCTACGCGGTACGTCTTTCTCTACCAGAGCTTAAAAGTGAAATAGCAATGCTCTACATTTTATTCAATAAAACTTCAAGTCAGCAATAAGAAATTTACATGAAATGAAGCATAATATTAAATTTTATCACTTAGTCATTCCACTAACACTTTATAGTGTCTCTTGTGAGCTTACGCTAATAGACTCACTGCAGAATGTTATTGAACCAGTATGGAAAAAAAGTCATTTGATCAATGTTTGAAATTATAGACCAAATAGGTCCAGCTTCTGTCTGAATTTTAGGCACTGTATTATCTTCATGTTTAGGGTGCACGGTCCAATTTTGCATATCTTTTCGGATATTGAATAATTAGTATTTAATATTTAATAGAATATAAATGTTCGGATCCGATCAAAAACCATTTCGTTGAAACATCTTACAATTGATCAGTAAGTGTCTCTCAAAAAATAGCAGTGATAATTTTCGGGGCTTTGTCTGACCTCCCGGATTTTGGATATTCTGCAGTAAAATTATTTGTTGTCCAAATATGCCCAGAATAAGGATATGTACTAATTAAGGTCTGGCATGTTCGCTGGTGTAACAAAAAATTACATATTATTATGAGTTTTCTTTCTTTTAGAATGTATCATCGTGCGAATGAATTTCGCTGGTGTAGGGCTCGCCACGCTATTGGGCTTCCTAATTATCTGTTTTCAATTAATATCATCACGATACTTTTTTCCACATCCATTAACGTGAATTGCTTATTAATTTCAACAAGTTTTGCCAGTTGTTATTTCTAAAGAAGCAGTATTTGGAAATTTCGTCTGAAATATTCAGCACATATTACTTGATATACAAAACAGGGTGTATACCAAACCTGGAAAACCTGGAAAACCTGGAAATATCAGGGTATTTAGATAAACTGGAAATGTCATGGAATCGTCAGGGAATTTTCGATATTTGTCTGGAAAAAATATATTATGGGATATTTAAGCATTATTAATAAAAGTACATGAAATTTTCACTCTGTCATATAAACCACAGCGGCACAATGAATACAGTGACTGATTTATGTTGCAATTCTGTGCAAATCCATAAGTCTTACAGATTTATAAATCCATGAAAAAAATATTAAAGCGCATCTACTTTTGTTAGAGCACTAAAAACATAGGTCCATTTTGTGTCCTGTCAATAAAAGAAAGCGTATGTAAACCAATATAAACATTACTGGAAATGTGTTGTTTGACGAGGTTAAAATGTTATAATAACTTGAAAAACTAAAAAAATTGTATCGGAGTGACTCATTAATGTGCCGAATGATTTATCATCATTATTAGCGGCAATTGTGGCTGTGAGATTCACAGACGAATTATAAGTATTTCATATAAAAATGCGTATATTTAGTCAAAATTTCCATTTAAAGCTATGATCAGATTAAAATTTTGATTGAAGTTATCTCAGTTCATTTTAATATATATTTTTATCTAAATTTTTAGACACGATCATAGAATCTAACCTCAATTTCAAGCAATAATTGATCAATATATTTATGTACTATACATAGGTACCTATTAGTATTATATAAAATATATATTATATATTTACATATATAAATATAAGTATAAATAATATATAATCAATTATTTCTTTGATAAGTAAAATATTACGAACTCACAATTTTTTATCAAGACACGCGATATAGAAAATTGCAAATAATAGACTTCCATGTTTTTTATCTCTTGGGTGAGAGCAGTAAAATAATGAATCTTCCAATAAATATGCATAAAAGTTTTTCTAGAAAAGTTGAAGATTACAAAATTTGAAGATAAACAATAGAGTTTTACATGTTTAGAGATCCCGAAATGCAATAAATTTGTCAGATTGTTTTCAAAAACTGTATTACAGAATATAAATTAAAACTCCTTAATGATATTTTGAGTATTTAATATTACTCTAATTATTTATGATTGAAAACCGAATAATTTGATTCAACATTTGAAAACTGAAAATTCTAAATTGAAGCATGTAATTTGATTTCAAATAATACATCATGCCAAAAATAAATAGTTTGATAGACTCTGATATTATTTTATCACGTTTTTTACCTAAAGATTAAACTATTTTGACTCAATCATCGCGTTTCCTGCACGGTTCACATATGCTAAATCGCTTTCTAAGGACACAAAATGGCGGATGATAATACTCATGTATTTAGTACCTTACTTTTGTTGATCAATATAAATTCGTTGATATGAACATCAAGTTCATCGCAATTTTTTTTAAATCTACAGATTTATAAGGTTCACATAGAATTGTAACATTAATCTGTGATTATATGTGAACTTGTACCAAACTTTTGATTTTTACTCTCTGGAATTTTATTGAGAATAACCTAGAAAACCTGGAAAAGTCAGGGTATTTTCATTTAATTTTTTGATACACCCTGACAAAAAGCTTATTAATTTTCCCAACATATCTGTCAATTACCCTAAATCTAAATATCTATATAAAATTTAAGTATATATTTTTTCCAACAGTTGAACTACGCAAAAATATTTTTTCTAGTTCATTAAAAATACATAAATGTATCATATTTTATTCAATTTGAATTTATACATATAAATAAAATTGAAGTATCTGTCTGTGATTTCGCAGTAAAGACTTTTTCTCAATCTCAATATGGTTATTTGCAGAATACTAAAACTCAAACATTAAAATTTTTGACTGTCTATTTGTTTGTCCAGGTTATCTCCGAAACGGCTGAATAGATTGAAATAAAACTTTTTACAGTTGTTATTAGTACTTGTGTAAAGATTCCTGACATAGTGACATCAACGAATAATGAGTGACGCACGAGCCGTATCATTTGTTCTCACATCTCTCATTCGATTGATTTGTAATTTCGTACAATTGTTGCTGACATTAGCTTTAAGATTTCTGATTTAATATTATTAATGTACAATAAATGGCGCACTAATCGTAATTGTTCGTTGATGTATCACCCTATTTCAAAAGCGTAGAGTCCAAAAATAATGTTCAAATTGACATACCGTCATTGGCGTATAAATAGGGGAGGTTAACACCCCAGGATGTCGGTTGCGTAATTCAAGTATAGCAATCGATGGTCGAAATAAAGTTCAGCACTTCAAATTGAAATTACTTTTATTGCGTATATTGGGCTTCATCAGGTTTGTCAGCCATCGCTTTTCAGAGAACAGACCCTTCCTGAAAAATAACTAGATACGCCAATGCGTACAGAATTAAGAAAAAAAGTCAAAATTGTCTCAAAACTTGAATTTCTCCAGAAATAAATGATGTATCCCGATTAGAAATTGGAAAGTTTGTAAGATATCTCTAGAATTTGTAGGCAAAAAATATCAACTTGTGAGTATTACATGTAGAAAAGTGTAACAAAAATTAATATAGTTCGAGTTACCGTGATTAAATTGTCAATCCCAAATGAAGAGGAATGCTTTTCATGTTCCTTTATACTGGCTAATGTTCACAGTATCGTGACGTACGTTATTTTTTAAATGCTTGGATCCTATGCAGATTTGTTGTTGTGCTTTTCAAAGAACTTTTTCATGTGCATTTGTTTACTGAATGCGAATTTAAAGAGAATCTGTTTTTTGCATGTATCATTCATTGTAATGTACTTTTTTTCGATTTTGCAAAAACAAGGATGTTAGATCAAATGTAAAAAGGGCGTTCCGTCTTACTGTTTTTTTTTGTAGAGTTCTATTAACGTTGAGCATTAAATTTATTATTTGTGCAATAACGTGAACCACGAACTAATATATTATATAGTAAACCTAATACACTTCTGAGACCTCTAGGAAAAAATGCTTTTTTTAGAGTTTTATTTATTCCAATTTTCTTGTACCAAATTGTCAACTGGATATGAAAATCGCTTTCTTGATTTAGCGATTCTAATTGTTGATTTGTTGTTTAATTGCTCTAATAGAGTCAATATTTTATGCCAGAAATAACCGTATTGGAAATTCAGTTTTGCATTACTAATTTTCAAACCCCATACATATTTAATTTTTTTAAATGGATTTGGAAATTATTCAATTGAAATAAAATTATAAAACTTTGACCTAGTATTATTTTATTCGAATTGTGAAATGAAACTTCGGAATAATCAAATTTTAATGAAAAAAAGTTGATTTATTTCTCATTGTATTTTTTTCTAGCTTATTAATTCATTTTTTTTTGTATCGATTGAATGAATTAACAATTGCTCAATTATCTATATCACAAAAAAATCCAAATTTAAACCTACTAGATTTAGGCTCGATTATATTAAAATTAAATTAAATTGTTTTCAGAATTAAATAATGATTAAAAGGTTTTTTGGTCTAAATTCTGTATATTTTATTTATTTTTGACGTTTTGGCTCTATCCAAGAGTCTTCTTAAAAAAAAAACAATCTAGATAATCAAAAAATATACAGAGACTACATGTGAAAACATGGGTTCTACATTAAGTACAGAAAAAACAAAATTCCTCTGGCATTCACTCAAGGTCTGAGGAAATCCCACATGAAACAACCTCAAACAGAGGAATCAATAAAAAAAATGAATAAAATAATTTAACACACAAGAACGATGTCCCGTTTCACAATGATAATTGTCAAGACTCATATTATTGATTCCTCTATTTGTGGTTGTTCTACGTGGTTTTTCCTCAGAATTATGTTCTTTCTGTACTAAATGTGAAATTCATGTTTTCACAACAAGTCTTCTGTATATTTTTGAATTATCTAGATACTTGCCTTGTTTTTTTTTTGTATCTTTTTTCCGATGAAGATTCTTATGGAACCGAAATTCAATTATGATCAACTTTTTAAACATTAAAATGTGTAAGTAGCATATGGAAATATAATAGCTGTATGACTCTTTGGTAATCCTCAGTAAAGTTGTTTTGAGTACAAACACAGTTTTTTTGCACTTTATATATACAATAGTCAACAGTCTACAATTTACTGACGTTTCGAACCTAGATGTCCTTAAACAATCATTGTAAATTATCGTTTTTGGAAAAACGATGTCTAATCTTGCTAAAGGCTATTTTTACTGATAATACTCGTGTAACTCATTAAAAAGAAATGATGACTTCATTCTATATTTAGTTCTACTGTATTTTTATAAGCATCTTAAAATAATCTTATAAATGTATATTTTTCGACGTTTCGAAAATAGATTATTTTCAATCTAAATTACTAGTAATTTTTAAAGTAAACAAGAAAACTACGAACATTTAATTTGTGTTTACACGAGTGAACACTCAGAGTACTTTAGTTAATAGGAGTAACAGTTATTGTAACAGGATATGTAAAAAATAAATGTTTTACAAACAAACAGAAGAAAATATAGAAAAGTTCAACAATTACCCGAATTGATTGAAAAGAAATTTTCTTTGTTTAACATTATCAATTTATCAATCTTTCATATTTTTCGTAGAAACAAAGAATTCTTGGATTTTTATTATCAGTTTCTGAATTTGTGACACTAAAGTCAATTTTTTGTTCTTTATTACTTCCAAAACATCAAAATGTACCCATTAAATATTCATAGTTCGTAAATATATATTAAACTAGCTGTCATCCGCGGCTTCGCCCGCATATAGATATAATAATTAACTGCAGAACTCGGGCTTACCACGGCACAGCCTGCGAGAGCCCTGTGATTTCGATATTTTCTGTTTTATCTTGAGGTTACTCAATCCAATTGACATTTTCTTGAAAATATAATAATTGACTACAGCACCCAAATGAATGCAGGCTCCACTCGCGGTAACTTTTTAAAATCAATGAAAAATATAATAAATATCAATACACTGGGACAATCGGTGGTCCTATGGTATAGATATTTTTTGCTCTTTTATTCTAGGGTTAACCGAACAAATTTACTTTCTCATAGGAAATATAATAATTGGGGCTATTCTATACCTCAATCGATAAATTTTCCTCGATCATTATCTATTCCAACCAATGAATATAGGTAGCACTGACAAATAATTTGAATTTGCTTGTCACAATTGCTTCTATTTGTCAAAAATCTTATCAATCGATAATAAATTCAGTTTCTATTAAAACAGTGGTAAATTTATTAACAAATTCCTTAAATTTTAATTAAGTCATTCAGTTTTCTTGTGAAGTAAAACTGCGCATAAGATAGCAAAAATACATCGCAGTTTGCAAGATGCGATATAAGCCGTATAAATACAATTAACAATATAACAGTGCAAACTCCTGGTATCTATATGAGTAATATTTATAGTTTGATATCATATTGCTTACTGCCGCAAAGAATAATCTTTGTGCAGTTTTACTCTTAATTAATCTAAACCGCTGATATATTTACGCTGAGTATAAATCTAGAATGCCGTGTAAATGTTTTGCGAAATTTGATACTTTAAGTAGATAAAATAATTTATCTTTAACCTACTAAATACCGGTAATTATTTTTATGCATTTAACAAGTTCTGTAATTATAATAAATTGTTTAGGTTTGACAAGGGCAATCAATAATTACTTATTATATAAATTACTTGTGAATTCTTAATTTCAACTTTTAAGTTGTCAAAAAGTTCAATTTATTATTGCATGTGTCAAATTTTCTCATGTTAAGCTAAATCAAAATGAAAATGGTTGTCGTTCCTGATTGGTATTTTGAATTTAGGTATTAAATTATGGAAATTCAGTTTCGGTCTCACCTAAATCACCTTCAGGAGTGAAACTGTGGAGTAGAAAAAAATATTGAATAAATTTGACTGAATTTTTGTAAGTTAATACCGAAATTATAAATGTTTTCCCCTACTAGCAGGAAATGCATGAAAATAAGTTAACCCTGGATTGTATTAACTCCGAATTAAGTGCTCAAATTCAAATGTTTTTGAGCTGTTGCCAGCTGAACTCAAGTTAGATTCTAATCCAGAGTTAACTCGCAGATTAAATAAATGCATATGACTATTGTTCACTATTAAGTAATATATTATATTGTATATATTCTTGACTGGACAGCACTTTCGGTTTCAACTTTTTCCGCCGAAATCAAATGTGCGGCCGAAGATGAAACCGAAACCGAAACTTTGGTCGAAAACTTTTAAAAGGGCCAAAAATTAGAACAAAAAAATGATGTGGTTTGTGAGGTACTATTCTTAAGTAAAATAGATTTATTTATTTCCTATTAATTATTTGAATACGTGACACTTTTCAGTCATAGTTTTGATAAAAACAATTCGCGGTATCCAAAGTGACGTCACAGCTGCTAGAATTGCGTATAGTAACACCAAGCAAATATGAACATCTTTTATAAATGTTTTATTTTTATTTTGGTACCTCAATTTATTTTAAAATAAATTTGAATGTCAAAGTAGGATTAACAAGATAAATATTTCATTTTGCCTGATGAAATGGAACTAAATTTACGCAATGTAATATTCGTACTTGAACGGGTTATAGTTATATGTGAAAGACCGTGCGCATAAAGCGCGCGCATCACGTGTTTAAATGTAGGCAACTCTGATTGGCAGTCAGGTAACTGGCAATTGATACGTCATCACAAAATTTTCAAAAAATTATATTTGAGAAACCACAGAGTTTTGGTGCGTTTGGCAAACTTTAAGGTTATTATTTTGAATCCAACTTTTAGAAAAAAATTAAAAGAAAACTATGAAAGACCCCATTTTATCACTTTGTTTGAATATGAAACAAAAATAGTTTTATATGTGGTATATTTGTTCCGTTTGTGCCTTTGTAGTGGACCTCTAATGCACGAGTCAAACTTATACTTGACCGGTTTTTCATTTTGTCACTTAACATTTAATAAATCAACATTTGATTTATTGACAGCTTATGGGCGGCACGTTTCGATACAAAAACAGGGAAGCATGTTCCCAACGCGTATTGAATTTTTAGATTCAGTAGAGGGTAAAAGGCTTAATAAAATTTTATAGACAGAAAAGTCAATAATTAAAAAATGTTATCTCCCCTATATATCTGAAATATCCATGCCTCAATTTCATTTTCATCCAAAATGGCTCAATAATTCAAATTTCCTTGTAAATCGGCAGAGATGATTATTCTTTAACCTAATATTTGAAATCTGGAAAAATATTCGGATACAAATATTCGATTTTAAGTCTGAATAAGTTTTATCATCGAATTAACAAAAAAAATCTGATTTGTGCGTCGTTGCAGAAAGGAAGCTGGAGCCGGATACGAATAAAGAGGAAGTACATGGTCGTCGACAAAATTACAAAATTGGGGAAGATACAATTTTGAAAGGTTTTGATATCGAATTGTAGAATTATTACAGCTAAAGACTGCAATAAATATGAGTCAGTGAATTATGTTCTTCCCAAACCTAATAAATCAGATTTATGATTTTTCATTGCATGCTTTGTATATTTTGGAAAAAATTATTATCAATTTTGTAATCATTATTATATTCTGGCTGGTATTTTAAAATCACACAAACGAACGACTAAAATAAAGAATATTTTCAACGTCGTTAGATTAAACTAAAATTATTGAATAGCAACTGTAATTGTTTGTTTCATCTGAAGTATTAAATTATATATTGTGATCAAATTAATTTCGGGTACACTCTTGTCTTGGTGTGATTATGAGAAAATATTCAAATTAATTGAGAAAATTTTTTTGACAATATTGTTGGTAGTTAATTCTTTTGTGCTTTTATTGGCTCAGTCCTGGCGGAAATTTATGCTTTATCGTTGCAATTAGCTACAACACTTATAAATTTCATTAATTATATTCGCTACAGACACTGAATCTACAATATATGGGAGAACAAGATAACTTTCATTAATGTAGCACCCTTAATTTGAAAAAAGTAATTACAGTCTTAATCCTGCCCCAAAATCCGAAGGAAATGATTATAAATTTTGTCGCTTGGAAAAAATGTCTGTACGCCCCTGTAAGGACAGACTATCTCTTTTGTAGAATCAATATATCTTAATCCGCCGAATTTCCGAAATGCATTTTAGCTTTCTCCGCCTTGGAGAAGGCTATTAAGTTGCAGATTAAAAGAATATTTACTAATACATTTGGATTATTCGTTTAATCTCACACAGACTTTTCGTTGCTTCTTTATTTATGAATTCTTTTCACGATTCCGTTCTTTAATCAGAAAATATCTGAATACCATTTATTTAGTCAGTATTTTTAAATAAATGGTTAAACTTTTATTTATTTGTACATATATTGGACAATTATCAATTTTTGGAACTGACTGAGATCATTTCAAGTACAAGAGTCTTGCTAATCCGGAGTACGGATCACCGAAAGTCCGGGTTAAACGGAATTTGCTATGAAATGCACTTTTTTTTTTCATAAAATCATTTAAGGTGTTTGATAGTCAAAATTTATTTATTGTACAGTATTACAAAAGAAATCACAATAGCCAACTGAATTGTGAATAAAACCCTCTCAGAATTTATTTTCGTTTTCACTGCTCGGTTAATGAAATTTTTACAGTTTACTATTTATTTATTGACAATATTCTTTTGTTATTAATCCATCCACTCATTATAATATTTAATTCCTTATTCATAATTAAATGTTAATCCTTTTTTTTTCTCATCCGGATTAACCGAAAGTCCGGACAAACGGGATCCGGATAAGCGGGACTCTATTGTATCTATATGCGTAGAGCGTAAAAACTGTGGCACTGCACGTCCCCCCAGTGCTGACTAGCCAGATAGTACTGAAGATATTACAAATTAGGACGACAGTATTTATAATAATCAGCGACTTGTTATGATTACAAACAGTTGCTCAAAAAATAAGTACATTATTTAAATATCCCGACTAGAATAAAATTTATTATGAGGACTTAATGAGGTTACTGTTTTATTAAATTAAGATCCAAATCAGGAATGTCTAATGAGAACCTGATAAAGATGTATTAGTTCCACTGATCTCTATTCTATATAACACTAGATTGGGTTTAGACCGTATTCTGGCATCTGAAAGCGGCCCCGGTTGAACGGCGGCCTTGACAGTAAAACTGAGGCTTTGTGTTCCTATTCGGCGGCAAATTCAAAGCACTTATAGAAGACACTCGATGAAATTCAAAGTATAATGCAAGTAAGATAAAGAAATTATTCTCAATATATATTAAAATACATACATTAATAATCAACAAAAGTTAAAAATTGTTATAATAGTTGAAATATTTATTAATAGTTAAAAATATTTGTGAACTTTTTAGTGTCAGTGTTTTAACTATTTTTTAAATATTGTAGTTTAGTATTATTTAATCCGTTCAATAGTTTTATAAATTTTTGTTACCTAAAATTTAAAACTATGAATTTACCTATATGAATAAATGAAGTGCATTTCTGCGATAGTATTGCCTATTCAAAACTAATAATTTTAAATATCTACTATACATGATAGGAGAATAATAATGAATCGGCTTTATTTCCGCAGAACATGCATTTGAACATCATGATTTAAAAATTGCGTCCCAACACCATACTGAACTGTCACCAACATATGTCACCAATTGAACACAGAACCTCACTTTTGCCAAGATGGCGACGCTCAATTGGGGCCGTATTCCAGCGACCTAAATCCAATCCAGTGTTTATTAGAGATCAGTGATTAGTTCATATGGCACTGGATCAGAATTACTTCAAGTGACCCGGATTAGGATTAGCTTATGTGACTCTGATCAGGATTTCTTCATTAATTCTTAGAATTAATTGTGTGAGTACTTGAAAAACTCCTTTATAAAAATATACTCGCCCAAGTTGATTCCAAATAGGATAAGCAGTAAAAATGACTCGTGAGGTTATCCTGAGAAGAACCTTAATTGATTCTAGAAACGGCAGTCAGATAAAAAACAAATAACTTATTTATTAGATTGATCGGATATTAACCTTAGCTGGCATTGAATATGATGTTCATATGAAGAATAAATATTTTTCTCATTAAGTTATCTTGAGAAGAACCTCAATTAGTTGTGAATGGGACTACCGATAAAATACTTATTTTTTAAAGTTATCTTGAGAAGAGTCTTAGTTTGAATTGATTAGGACAGTCAGATGAAAATCAAACAAACTCTTCATAAACTTTGTTCGAACCTATAGTTCGGAACTGTTCTAGAATTAAGTGTTCTGCGCATGACAGATGAATATTATATATTCGGAACAGTTCTTACTTAGAGTTCGAACACTTCTCATGAAATTTAAATTTGGCGCTGCAGTATTTGACTTATGAGGCATTCCAAAAGAACATGGTTTGTTTTCACTAACCTAAAATATCATCATTTTTAAAACCTGCTGCTGAAAAAGTATGTCATTTTGATAATCATTTAAAACTCATCTCAAAGAAAGATTTCTGTACCAGAATTAGCAAAATAAAAGATTTCATGTGAAAAAAATCAGACACTACACGTGCAAACAGAATATCAACTTATTTCATGAAATCCGCATGACAAGAACTTCAAATACTTGCTCTTTCGCAGAACCTTTCAATGAGAATTTGAGTTTACAATTCTGGTTTTTCCGAACGAACTACGTACTGATTCCAGAACTACAGTAGAGCATCGATTATCCGAACTAATTGGAAGATATGGGTATTCGGAAAACCGATTTATTCGGATAATCGAACTGTATACTACTTTGGTCCACTATTTTACTAAGAAAACCATATTTTGATGATGTGAGTGTCATTTAATCAATTTTAATTTGGCGAAACAAACCTACATGTTTTCGAACATATCTGATACTGTTCGCTTTCATCTTGAGCTTCAAACCATCGCAAAACAGTATCAGTAGATGAAGAGGACAGTAGGCTGAGGTTTAGGATTGACTGTTCGGTTAATCGATGCTCTACTATTTTGGAACTGTAGATTCGAACAAACGTATAAGGTCATCCCGAAAAGAGCCTCAGCTAATTCTCAACAGGATGATCATATTGTAATGTTCAATAATTGAAAGTAAAATAAAAGTTTCATTCTTCTGGATATTACTAACAAACACTAAACAGGGTGGAATGCGAAATTAGAAACACCGTTTTTCTCGGAAGTTATTAAAAGATACCAAAAAATTATTCAAATAAAATTTTTTTGTACTTTTAATGAGCTAACTAAATCTGTGTGAATTTGGAGAAAAAAAATAATTCTCGTAGATATTGCCATATTTGTACTTTCTTCAAATGGAATCCCCTGTATATTATTGCACTAATGAATAGAAAATTTGCTTTGAAAAAGTTCAAGGGTTCTTACCTGCTAAACTTGATAGTTTTTGAGATATTAACGAAAATATCTAAATGTTGCTTCACAAAATCAAGTGTGCGTTTAGAACTAAATTTTTTGACAGTTGAGTTATTTTGTGTTGTATTTGCGTTAAGAAAAATTGTGTTGTATACACATCAATGATATTTTTGTGTCAATTACTGTTAAGTACGCGGGGAATTACACAATGTTTATATTTTTTAATTTAAATATTTTTGCGCGCTCAGACATTTGCACATCATCATGAACGAAATGCATAGTTCAATTACTGTTAAAAACAATGTACAAAATAAACAATTTTATTATCATAGTAGAACATAAAGAAGTACGGAATAAATGTTATCGAACTACACAAAATGTTCAAAATTTCCACCGTTTTCTCGGACACATAAATAAAGTCTTTTCAATAAATTTTGTTTTATATTAACTGTATTCAATCCAACAACAGCTTGTCTTATTCGGTTTTTCAGTTCATCAAGTGTAGCAACGGACATTACGTAAATTTTGTTTTTTATAGCTCCCCATAGAAAAAAATCTAAAGGCGACAGATCCGGAGATCTTGCGGTCCACGATGTAGGGCCTCTGTTGCCAATCCAGGAATTTGGAAATTGTTGATTCAAATACGCTGTTACATCCAATGAATTATGCGGAGGTGCACCATCTTGCTGGAGTATCATTCTGCGTCTAACTGCCAATGGTATATCATCCAGATAATCTTGAAATTCATTTTGCAGAAAATTTAAGTATCTCTGTGATGTCAAAATGCCCTCATAAAAATATGAACCCAAAATAGTGTTGTTTATCATACCGCACCATACGTTAATTGAAAAGCGTATTTGAAATAAATGTTTGACGTGGATTCGTTTCTACTGATTGCCAATAATATGAATTATGTCTATTTAGTATTGCATTGTTAGAGAAATTTGTTTCATCCGACCATAAAATTGTATCTAAAAAATTAGGCTCTGCAATATTTTCCAGTATTAAGTAATTACAAAATTGTGATCTTCTCACATCATCGCCAGGATGAAGATTATGAATTTTGTAGATTTTATAGGCTTTGTACTTATGCTTTTTCAGAATCTTAAGAACCTTTGTATGTGTGGTATTTATTTCCAATGCAGCTTCTCTTATTGAATTTTTAGGGTATACATTGAAATATGCCAATACATCAACTTATAAATTTTCATCTACTATCTGTATCTCACGTGTTTTGTAATTTCTTGAAACTGACCCAGTCCTACGCAGCTTCCTCTCTAATTTGAATAAATACGAATGGTTTGGATAAAAGCGTTCCGTATACTGTTGTCTGTATAATTGCAGAGCTTGTCTCGAATTATTATTTGATAGATAAAAACATTTTATCATATCTAACTTCTCATTGATTGAATAATCTGCCATTATTAACACCAAATAATAATAGTATGTATGCAACACAATTTTTTGTAGCGCAAATACAATACAAAAAAACTCAGCTGTCAACAAATTTTGTTCTCAAGGCACACTTAATTTTGAGAACAGCATTTAGATATTTTCGTTAATATCTCAAAAACTATCAAGTTTAGCAGGTATGAACCCTGAAACTTTTTTGCAGCAAAAAATATTTTCTATTTATTAGTGCAATAATATACAGGATATTCCATTTGAAGAAAGTAAAATTATGGCAATATATACGAGAATTAAATTTTTTTTTACTAAATTCACACAGATTCAGTTAGCTTATTGGAAGATCTAGAAACTTTATTTGAACAATTTTTCGGTATCTATAATAACCGAGAAAAAAGGTGTTTCCAATTTCGCATTCCTGTATAATTTATTTATCACTTACTACTATTAAACAAAGCCGTAGATATTTATATTTATATATGTGTATTCATTTATTACGCTGATAACTCACTATTCCACTGTTTTACTGTTCACTGTTCTACTGTTCATTGTTTGCTGTTCCTAGTCAGGTCGTTTGCTGGGGATATACCGTTTGAGCTCGGCGGTCAGTTTTTTCCTAATCCTATAGGCCATTTGAGCATTTTTCTTTCAATCTCTATATACCGTTTGAGCCAAGTTTATTACTTCAATCTTTTAATCTCCAAAAATGGTTTCTTTTCTAAATGTCAAAAATTGTGAGTTAATATAATAAATGAACTTCAATAACAATTCGTTTTATTTTATCATAAACAAATAACTACTAGTAAAAACTATATAGGTAGAAAAAATATAATATATTTACGAATATTTACACTTTTTCACAACTAACATAATTAATTTTATTGAAAACTCGTCATATATACATATTTACATTTAACTACACCTATCAATTCATTCTATTAAAAACTCGTCATCATTTACATAAGCGTATATATTATTTTTTCGAAAAATTATAACTAATAGCTTTTACAAAGTCAATTCTTGTAATATTCCTTTTCCTGTGTAATTCTATTGAATTATTATTATATTCTTCACTTTTCAAAGATTTAATGTTGGTTATTTTTTGTTCAATACGGATGCCACTTATTTTTATGTAAGTATGTAATTGTTCATCTTCCAGAACTGCCAGAAAATTAAAATATTTATACACTTACTCCTACATTATTCATTCACTAAAAAAGTCTGATTAGGGTTTTTTCCCTGATTATTCTTACGTAATTGGTTCATTTCGGCTATCTTCATTGTACATTAAAGATTTCACATTTTACATACTATCTTTGTTTATGTTTATCCAATAAATCTGTTAAGCTTCCGCCGTGCTCAAGTGGTACATAGGGATTACGGAAGACTTCGCTTGATCGCCGTGCTCAAATAGTCTATGCCCCGTTTGCTTGCCCTTATATACGGAAACCCGTTTCTCGAAATATTGTAGATTTAGTCGAGCACGTCACTAGATTTTTCGACCGGGCGGGGCGACGCGATACGAAACAATCAGTACGAAAGGCCCCGCCCAGACAACAGTGATGGATTCAGAGCTTATTTTATTTTTTAGAATTATGAAGCTTTTGCACGTTACAATATAGAAAATAATTATATTTTTCGAGAGGTTATTGATCAACTTAAAAATAATATAAAAAAGATATCACAGAATAAATTTTGACAAATGTTATGCCGTGGAACATTTGTAAAATAAATAATTAAAATTCTGAAACCTTTATTTATTCCACAAATTTCAACTCTAAGAATTAGTTTTGATACTATAATCTTAAATCGGGGAGCAACTGTAGACACGTATCTACAGTTGCTTCCCGATCTAAGATTTGAAATTTCAAAGGACAAATAAATGTTTCAGAATTTTATTTTCTTATTATTAAAAATATTTATCCTTCTTTTAAGATGATCCTAAGCAGAACCTCTATTATCAAATAACAAATATAATACTTATATGGTTATCCTAAAAATAATTTAAATAAATAACTTTTTGAAATCATCAGGTTCTCCTACAAAGTAAAACTTTATTCTAAACCTATTCTAACCAAATCGGAACAAATTTTAGTTGCGATTGTACATTACTCTAAGACTTAAATTGTTTAGTTCTTTAGTTTTTCTAATACAGATCCAGCCGAATCATCGAAAACGCCAGATTTGTGAGAGCTAATTGAGAAAAACTTATATTTATTGCCTAAAACTACTAGAGGGACTAGATTGGTGGATTATAATTTAGCTTCGCCTGATTGCTCCATTTATTAAAGCTAACACTGAAACTTCCAATTCAAATTTTTAGTATTTTGTACTCTTTGTTGGTAGAAATCGATATTTAAGGTTTTACGGTGGCAAATACAGGGAAATAATAAAAAACGAGCTAAAATTTTTAATTGGGTTGGGCAATCGAAAAACAAAACAATACCGAACAAATAATTAAAATTGTATTGATACAAGATGCTGTTCATGTATGTATTTAACCATAATATTTATTCTTTTATAAATGCATTCAGAAGTTATTATTAAATTTCCTGCGTTTTATCAATTTTGCATAAAATGCTCAACGAGATATGTTTTTTCTGCTAATGTTTATGTACTAACGGTAACATTTCTACAGATAAATAAAATATTTTAGAATTTATTTGTGTAATTAAAATAATTATCTGCATTTAACGTCATGTTTGTAAATGCACTAAGAGCTTAAGATTAAGGTTGTTTTGTTTTTAGCAACTTGAAACTAATCAAATTTTCATTAAAGTCCAAGCGATGAGACTGTTAGGGATATTATTACATGAAAACATACTAACTTGGAGTACATAGTTTCAATTGTATTTGTAATAGATAGAAAAGATACATTTGTTTTCTTTTTTCAATTTTTATTGCTTATTCATGATCGCTTTTTACCTTATATTGTAAAAGAGCTTTAGTATATGATACACTAAGTATATAATTTTTCTTTGTATTATAAAAAAAAATCTGAATTTCAAGATTCGAGTGACATATTTTCCAGTACATCATTGCCCTACTCTGAAAAAAATATTTTCCGCTCTGGTTTTACTGCGTAAAACTCCAAGTAATAACTTGAACGCACACAATTCTGATGAAAGAAGTATAAATGTCGATATCTCTCAAGAAAATCCAAAATTTACCTTCTCGAGGTTATGAAAGAAAGAAAAACATCAAAATCTACAGATATTGGGGCAGATTCCCAATATTACAAGCGGAAGAAATGTAATTCTAATAAACGAAATTTGCTGCAATTTCCCTCATATCTTGGGGCTCAAATAACATCTTGCATCGATTTCTTTTCGAAATTTCAATCTGGGAATATCACGAACCGCTGATAACGTCTTGGATAACCGAAACGGAATTTTGCTTCACCTTTCCAAACCAATAATATACCTCTACAATCTGAAAATATTTCTGAATATTCATTTTTATGGGTTATTTAAATTTTATCTGAACTTTACTTGATATAATAAATTTCCGTGTGGTGTATCATCCCCTAAAATTCATGAGTACCTCACTTGACGGCTCATAACCACACTTACATTTCAAAGTATCAATTTGATAAGTCGCACAGGGCGATCCGAATATGACACCCAGAAACGGGTGAAAAATGTAATTGATATTATTTTTTTATGTACAAACATTTGTATCTGGGGGTAGACTGAATTGAGATAATGAAACACATCTATCGTATTACACTTGCTCGGGCTCGCTTCGATCTTAAACATATGTTTTCTCGCGCAAGTTGAACATATTACGTTCATAAATTCATGTCTAATATTTTTTATTTATAATAATTAGACAAAACAAATTTTGATGCTTCTTTTCAAATATATATGAATATAAAAAAAAAACAATCGCACTTTTTACCTGCTACGGGTGTGACAGGCACGAATAGTGCAAATATGCTGGTTTTTTAACCCGAAGATTGCGGGGTCTAATCTCACCGACGGACAAAAGTCGGTAAAAGATTTTCTCTGAATTATAGTATACTCTGTGGCGTTCTCTCCACAAAAACTATGAATACTTGTCGCTTGACGAATGGAAAAAATTAATTTATGAAAAATAATTTGAAGGTACATTTTAATCAACAGAAATATTTAGAACTGTGATATTATTACTGATCTACCGAAGGTCAGTTTGTCAGTCGAAGTCGATGTTCGGCTGTCGTTATCAGTTTCGTCTGAAGCCAAAATCAAAGATACAACTAGATTAGAATTCTCATAACATGATAGCATCATGAAATTGTTATTTTTCTAATGGCAAGAAGTCGCTATCATGTTTTGCGCTTCGCTTCCACGTGTCAAATTACTCCTTTGCTGCATACACGCGCATTCCACAATATTTCGTTCCTTTATTGAATCTCTCGATTGGATGCCACCTTCGGCCTTTTTTTGCCGAAGTGGGATGTTCGACTGAAGGTGATCGAAAATGAAGCTTCGATCGGACACTAAATATTACTGTACTGAACAGGGCTAAACTCTCTTTTCACACGAATAATATTCAAAACAAAGTTTATATAAGTTTAATGATATATACAGGAAGTTGAAGAAATATGGTACTGAATTTCGGATAAAAAAGAATCAATATGATTATTACTTGTCCTGGAGTTCCAAATTCGTATATATTTATGTAGTATGAACTACCTGTTTCTTTTCCCTTTGGATATTTTAATTTTATAAATTTTATCTCGAAAGAATATCACATTTATTGAACTGAGAGGAAAATAAGTAAGCCGCTCATTTAGAATTCACTGAAATATGAATTAGAAAATATATATACGGAACAAACAGCACACAATAAGTAATGGAAGAATAATTTGTTTCCTCTACAATAAAAATGCATTTTTAAATACATTTTCGATTGAATTCATATTGATTCAATAATGCAATATTCCATGAAAATCCATTTCAAATACTGCAATTATCAATTTTGTCTTTACAGAGTCGTATTTTGTCAAAAAAAAAATTGTGAAGCTTATCTATATTTCAAATACAATTTGATACAATTCTACAAAATTTGGTATCTATGGGTTTTGCAACATGCCCATTTCAACTAGTTTGACCGGAAATTGGCCTCAACTTTCTTATTTTAAACGGAATACCCTATTTTGTATTTTATTATTCAATTTAGTGGAAAAGTTTACATACGAAACAATAAAAATATTTTGCTGCTGACTAATCATATTCAGCTTACCTAATACAGTTTTTTTTTTGGCCTGAAATCCGGCACACCTTCAAAACGCTGTATCTCAGGAACGAGTTCGAATTATCATAATATGGAAACAGCATTTTATAAGATAAGGGAACGGGAGACTTGAAGCTATAATATGCTAAATAATTATTTGGTTATTCATAAAAATGTGACGGATACGGTACACCAAAGCTACAGTTGCTAAACATCATAAAAGTCTATTTTTCAAATGGATCTCTTCTTTTTTCATTACATAATTTCTGGTGTGGAAAAAAGGGTATTATAACGAACTGGGCAATAAATGTTCCATTGTTCGATTCTATTCTATCAGTAAAAATATCAATATTTAAAACATAGTTCTTAAATTTCAATCCGTCGCTAATAGTGCAGTTTTCTCTAAAAATTTTAGTAAGATACATTTAATAAATTTGAAACATCGATTTAACCTTATAATTTGTAACATAGAATTGTCAATAATTCTGCTATTATAATTCTAAAATAATTTCTATAATTTTACATCTTCAGATGACCATTTTTTAAATCTTTCTCTGTAAAATGTTTGTCACAAATAAAGTCCAATATTGCGTCCTGCCATGGTATGATTTTGCGCCACTTATTTAACAAAATACCGTCTTTGGGTACAGAACAAAGTGAAAATGTTTGCATGTTCTGTACCTACTAGTGCAATTAGGGACAAAACATTTTCTGTCCATTTCACCAATCTTTTTTAGCGCATTTTTTGGAAAAAAGCGCTATTATATTACACTTTGGCTGTCTGGTTGGCTGGCTGGCTGGCTGGCTGGCGTGACGCTGAGTTCTCAGCAACTATACTATTTACAGACTTGAAACTGGTACTAAATAAAAGCTGCTGTTTCGTAGGATCGCACAAATTGCTTTTATTCAAGCTCAGTGATTGTGGAAGATTAAATTATTCAATTCCTTGTTTCAAGTGAAACAATGCCCATAGATATATATGACATTACGGATATGGCAACTAAAGTTCATTCAAGTAGATAAAAATTTAGTTACAACTTTAGCCGTGGGTGTCACTATTATTATGTACAGTTGTCAAATCTATCCGGGATTCATTCAATGACTTGTTTGACGCGAATTTGAAGCTTATTAGAATGAATTATTATTATTAGATGAAAATTTGTTTACTTTTAGTGTATTTTTTTAATGTAGCTTTGATAAAGATCAAATTATCATTTTGAGGTACAGCACTTGACCTCCCGTCAGTCAATAACTAAACAATAAAGATTAAAAGGTATTTTTGAGTTTGTACATGCATAAATTATGTACCTATCAAATAGTCAGCTTGAAACTAGTACTAAATGGAAGCTGCTGTTTCGTAAGTTTGCTTGCAAGCTCAGTAATTGTGGGAAATGGTAATTTGCGAAATCTCTGAAGTAACAAGCATTCATGAGCTGTCAAAAATGCGCTTTCATCATCTAATCTAGATGATTCTTCAATTTTTTAGAAGTAAATGCTAAATGGAGGGAATATCGTCATTTACCTCTATATACAAACATAGGCCTAATCTTGCTATCTCTCAGTTACCTTCTCTCTAACAATATTTTTGGCTTCACTTTCACAATACAGGTGGTCTATACGTATGAGGACACGCTCCAGGTCGCAAATTTTGACCGATTTTAATGATTTTTTTTTTTTTACTATTGATTAGTTACCTATTAGAATAGAACCATATTGATTTTTATAATAATTTGTTCAATAGTTCATTTTTAAAAACAATTTTCTATAAAAGTCTCACTTTAAAAATCCCGTACCTCCAATTAACCAGACCTAATACAGCTGTTGAGGTGCCCCCCTAAATGACCCTAATACCTACATAAAACATTCCAGGTAAAATTCTTTAAAAAAAATCTTTAGTCCGATTCTGATTCCAATTCGCCAATGGAAAATATAAATTTTGGTCCCATCGAATTCTAAAATATGATGACAGATGTATATGAATGAAATTGTAGTATAGCAATATGATGACAATAGACTAACGGATGTTTACTATTGTGTAATAATTTACAAAATGAAGCCATAAATTTGTAAATAGGACATTTTCTGTTTTGAAATGTTTGATAGATTGTTGTCAGCGGAATAAATTTCAAAAATGAAGTCAATTCTTTTGTTTATGAGGTGCACATCAAAAACCAAGAATATTAAATGAATGATGTATGTCGCATTTGTATGCTATGTGTACTAACAAATTGATTTATTCGTTTTTACGTAAAGTTACAAAATAAATATTTGTTATTGTAATTGTTTCCTAACGACTGATTTTTATCCTTAATAAAAATTAAATTGGTTCAAAGTTTGTAATGAAATCGATAGAGCTGTAATTTCTTGACATCTAAATTAAAATTCAATATTTTCTTATTTTCTTACCGAAATGTGCTCCCTGTATACCTGCCAATAAATCAACATTTGATTTATTGAATGTATGCGACAAAATGAAATGAAAAATTGATGGAATGCGGATGTGATTCCCCCTCACAAAAACGATCATATCTCACAAAATTCTAGAAGTATCAAAATCGTAGCTTTTTTGCACAGACTATGGGCTTCACTCAGGACTTTTTCCAAAATATAAGGCAGACATTTCCAAGCAAAAATAGATTTTGAAATTTGACACAACTTTTAATTTGAGATAATATTAATACGTCTAGTATAATACAGTCAATGCTGCAAGATTATTAAAGTTTTCTTGAATATTTGGAAAAATCTCTTCTATAAAACAGTCAAGGGGGTTAGTCCCTACGACTTAGAAGCCCCGATGTGAATTCTATTGGGTTTTTACACTCATGGTTATTGCGCCTTATCCAAATGGATCACAAATTTTATTGAAAGCTGGCTGGCAGAAATATTAAAAGTCATATATGAGGATTATCTCTGAATGTGAATATGATTTTGTGTTGGAACAGTATTTTATTTAATAACAAATTCTGACTGTTTTTATTGGGCTGTGGTCGGGGTAAGAGGATTCTCTTCATACTTCCGCACATTTAAATTTGATTTAGATCCGATGGAGGTACCCAATCTATAAATCTAGTGAATAATTCATTATCTTTGATATGCGTATCGGATCGGTTTTAATAATTGATAAATAATGTGTGTCTTATACGAAACGCAAATTTATTATTTAGTTTGAAAATGTTTTAGTAAATTATGTAGATATGTAAGTAGCGGTCTGCAGCTAGCAGAATGATGTACGAGTACTTTATTTTTACACATAATATATGGTTAGCAGTCAAACACAGCTTGTAGCTTGTAGCCTGTACCCCGTATACTGTAAACGCAAATTCTAAAACAGAATGCGCAAATATTTACATGAAATTACCTCCAAAATACACACATTTTCCCCAATTATGAGGGTAGCAGTCTGTTATCCCACCATTTCAGTTACTGATATATTTTATCACACAATTACCAACATTTATACAAATTAAGACTTCATATAAAAATTTCCAAATCTCTAAAACTGGTTTTAAACACTTTGACTTCACCCATTTCAAAGTAAAAATTTTCATCCCTTAATTAAGTCTCTTTGAAGATGTGTAACTATAGTCGTCCAACGGATAAATCAACAACACAATAATAATAATAATAACATAATGCTGAATTATTTTATTATCATCCAAAACTCTCAACAGTCTTTAGGGTCACGTATCATTGGATTTAAAATGTTAACGTGACGCCACATATTTTTGGAAAACAACGAATGAAATACTTGATACTCGAATAATTTTCTATTTTATTATAAAATTATTGGCAATCCCCTACAAATTTTCCATTGTCTAATTCATTATATTTTTCGAAATGCTCTGCAATTTGAAATGGATATCACAAGTTGTCATCCTTATTAATATTAAAAACGATCGGTAGTTCTTGAAAAATTAATTATGGCTCTTTATGCGCCGTCTATAGTTTAGTAATTTATGTATGAACTCCGTATAAAATGAACGTCTTTCCGGGAAACCTTATAAAAATTTTAATATTCTTTTAAACCAGTTTTATTAAAGAATAAAAAAGCAAATTGGAAAATTGAGCTAGAGATACTTGAAATTAAAGTTTCCGCACTAGTTTTAGTGTTATAATGACTTATTAATTAGTTCAAGAATAATTAAATTTCACGATTAGACTACCAAAGTGGAAATAATTTCATCCTTCCTGGCGAAGAATTTTCCAATAACCTAATATTTAACTACGGTAATTATATTTTATAACGGCAGTTATTCTATCATATACTGACTTATTCAAACATAACTTTAATACAATATTTGATTTATACTATCATACAACTTAACTTATTTGAAGTAAAACATGAATGTTGAATTGGTGTCCGACCGAAGCATCGGCTCGAAAAGGCATCTTCGAACACACATTTGGCTTTGGCGAAAAAACGACTCAAGCATCAACTCGAGTAATACAAGGAGTGAAGTACTACAAACAAACATTGTAGACGATGCATCAAATATTTTGTGAGATCTGAGTGGAATCACTAATATTATAACCTTTAGGGAAAATATTCAATGAATAGTATGACCTCATGGGCACGAGAAACGTAATAATGATCCAATACCAACTCTGCAAAGTTTTAACAACCAACTAATGAAATACATACTGGCATAGTCGGAATTTATTGAAAAATATATTTAAGTAATGTCGGTATAATAATAAACACTGAACACTTGTTATATTGTTTTTAAAAATGTAAATTTAAATTATTTGTTGTTTTTAGGGGTATTTTAATTGGTAACACTAATCACTTTCTATTTCACACTTCGTTCACAGTTCAATTGTCACTTTTAGTTCAAATACATGACACTTAGAAACTTGTTATATACTAAATTGTATTTGACTTCTTACAGTTGATCAATCTTTTTTTTTTGTCAATTTTCAGACTAGTATATTTTTAATTGCAGCATTATTTTAGTGTTTGACGTTTGTGATATTTAATCTCATTATTTTTATATATATTAAATTGGTTATATTCTCAATTATTGTATCTGATTCTTGTGATACTCTTTTGCAGCTCATTAATTTTAATTAAAATCTTCTTGTTCATAGTTTTCTGCACTTTAATAACTTGACTATATATTTCCTAGTTACAATTTTTTTGTGGTATATATATTGTTCATTATTTAAACCTATTTTAATTTCACATTATTTAATCATCGTATTTGAAATTAGAATCAAAATATTATTTCCGCTTGTCTAGAATTACCTTTACAAATGCAACCATCAGAATAGCGTATAATCTAACGTCGCATTAGAACTATTATATAAACGTATTGGATGCGACGTCATTACTTCAACCATGACGTCATGTTATTCATTCAATATATTTCCTATATATATATATTGCTGGTTCATGTTGAAATATTTGAACCAATTGAGCGCAACGGCGTGTCCGAATTCCTCCACTTTTGCAACTGTTAGCTGAGTTAGCAGTAGCTCTCAAACAAACAAATTTAAGGGACAAATTGAAGACTTCTTTTGACTCAAATGAAGATGTCTAGCGCACGCTTGATTCCACACGTCGAGCTCGGTGAGAGTGGGCGAAGCCCGCCTGTTCGTTTTGGTGCGAAGCACCGCTGGTTGAAAACAAATGCACTGTTTCAAGTTACGCGAGATTCTATAGGTCGAGCTCGGCCAAAGCGGGAAAAACCCGCTTGTTTGTTTTGGTGCGAAGCACCGCCACTGACAAAGCTTCATTTTACTAGTGAGCTTAGAGTATAGCTACCTGAGGCTTCGTGGAGGAGTTCGGATGCATCCGAACGAAGTATGGAACTAGAAAGAACAAAAGCAACGGATACATTTCCATCATCCAAATATCAGATAAAAAGGAGCTTTTTTTATAAAGAGATAGAGCATATTCCTTACAACTAAGTTATCACAATAATCTAATTTAAATTTTCCCGCTAAATGCGCGCTCATTTATCATAACTCTGGTTTATGTTAACAAGTTTGTGTATCGGTGCTATATATTCCATAGAATTTGCAATTCTACAGAACTAATTTTGTGGAAGTAAGCTATTTAAAAAAAATATCAAAATAATAACAGTTTGAGAGAGCGGCATAGTTTCTATGAAGTGATTTACTACCGAAACTTTTTATGTTGTGAAAAAAATAATTTCTATTGGTAAATTGTGAGTTAAATGCGTGAATCAGAGTCGGCCGGTTCTTTCAAATTTTAGATAATTACGTTGGGTCACAGAAAGTGAAGCCACCATGCACAAAAATTACGGTTATTTTGTAACCAATCAGATTATTGATATACTTTTGTATAGAGAATGTTCTTTAGTTCTTTAAAAAGCATTCTTTGTTCACTTGATGTTTGAGATGGTGAAAATGCACGTTTCTTATGTTACTAACATGTCAATCAAAATTGATATTTAAATTATTGTGACTCTAAATTTTTACCGTAATTTTTAATTCTATATTTTGTTCAATAGACATATGTGTGGTCGCTGGGATCAGAACCCGAAACCTATGAATTCCACATCCAGCGTACAGTTACCACATTATTCCATTTGCCCCTTCGAAATTTATTCAAACACGTTTTAATTCATATTCCATTTAATGCAAATTAGATTCAAAAAGATAAGCATTTTTTAATACGATTTTGATTGGGCATTGGTTATTCAAACTTCGTTTAAAATTTAATCAACATTAGTGCAAAGGAACATAATAGTATTTTGTAAACTAAATTACTATATAAGAACCGAGGACAAAATATAAAGCCAAAAATACTTTAACAATCTTTTTATGAAGCATAATAACTTAGCTTCATTTGTTTATAAACACAGTGTTAAGAAATTAGCTCTAGCTAATAAACCGTTTGTTAGTAATTGAAATATTGACTTGGACGTCATATTCCACAATAGTTTGCTGAAAACCCAGCTCTTTCATTCATCGAAAAGCACGAACTTCGCAACATGTTCACTATTTGATTCCAGTTGTGTTTGAATACGAGAACGATTGCTTTGACACATGTATGTAATAAATTACCTTAGTTATATTTACTACTTGTATTCAGGGCGTTCGCGAAGAAATAAGACTTGTAAACTTCCGAAATTGCCCACAAATTACCACATGTCAAAATATCGAACATGTGCGCAGAGGGACTGCGGAATGCGGAATGGTTTAAAATCGAACTTAATACGGTGCCGAATGCCTATATTACATCCATTTTATTCTGAAAAAATATTCAGTGAAAGTGAAATTCAATATTAAAACGGTTTTGAATTCATTCTTGGATAAAAGCATAATTTTGATCCAGTTAACTTGATCTCCAAAAGAGTTAATGGTTTGTTATAAAATAGGAGCTATTTTTCAAAAAGATGATGAATGGAACACGAGCCAGATAGTGTTGTAGTCATTCATGAAATATAATCTATTTTATGCTCTAAAATGTACTCGACTTTTAAGACATTTTGAAGTATGCTACTTATCAAAATATATTAATATATTTTTTTCTTCCGCTAGGTGCATGATAAAAAGCCTCATGTATTTGGAGTTAGATACATGGTGCTTAGAGCTGTGCGATATTCAATTTTTTATCAATTAATATCGATCAGAATCGATATTTATCGATACTTAATTAAATAGCTATGGTAGATATTACCGTTTTACATAAAAACGTGGTACATAATAATTTTAAATTTGCTTTGCTGTATAGAGGGTGAATCAAAAATGGCACGTTTGGTCTTAGTAGGTTATTGGAGCCTATTAGTGCAGTATGTTAAAAATGTTAAATAAAACTCTGCCGTATCTAAACTTGGATGATTGAGAAAGAGAAAATCGTAAATTTGGCAACATCGTATGTTTTTATAGGTAGATGATTTTGGTTTATTATTGTTGATGTTGTAGCTATGGTGAATTATTTACTAATTTGAGCGTCGTTGCCACATTCATTCCCAAGCTAACACATTTGCAAAACTATTAATTTTAAAATCGGAATCGATGAAAATTCCACAAATTTCTTGTTTGTCTTGAATTGGAAATTCAATCACAAGAGTAATCTTTGGTTTACTATGCATAAACCAGCGCTATTTTTGAATCATCCTATATTTTTCTACATTAAAAAATGTTTCAAATCAAATTTTACATTCGAAGATTTTTCATTGTAACCAGAATAATTGAGAATCTGATATTCATGAGAACAAAATGTAAATCAATATAAAAATCAAGTATTATCGATTATAATAATTGTATTGTTTCTATATAAATCTATTTTATAACGCATATAAAATAAATAATGATTTATAATAATGTGAAAACAGTGAACACAATAATTACAACAATTAATAATACTTACAAGAACTGTTAAATTCATATTCAATCAATTTTGTCCCGCTATTCGATTTAAAAAAGAACTGAAGATTATATTTTTAATTATCTCAAAATACAGTTGAGCTATTGAATCGATTTGAAAAATATTCAATTTTCAACAACTTTTACAGTTGCATTTTTGCTATAAAATATACAAAAGATAAAATGTTTCACGTTTCTTCGCACATTAGGTTCAATGAAATATATAAAAAAAAAAACTGGAACCAAACAGTGAAGATAATTGATATCTACGTACAATATACAAATAAATCTAATTGTATATAAAAGATCAAACACACGGTAGTTCATATTGCTAATTATATTTTTTTTTTTTATTCATTCAAAACCTATTTTTATTTGAAACATTCAGTTATTGAAATTTCGTTATACTTTTATTATTCGTCCATATTTATTCATTATTTATTGCCGGTATAAATAACAAAAATAACAGTTTCACAATCAAATTTTTCCAGTTCTATAAATAGTTAGTTATTTATAACTCTATAATTTATAAAAAGTATCTCATGAAATAATAATACAGCAAATCATATTCCATAGTACTTCAAACCGGTGTGAGCTTTTTCATCTTTTTAAAGATAATTGCAATTATTATATTATAATTAGGGCACTACCACATTACAGAGAATATTTTCCAGGAATTTCTGCAGACGATTTTTTTAAACTTAAAGATGGAATACGAATGAAATTAAGTAGGTAAATTATACAACTGAACTGAATTAAAACGGTAGAAGTCATTTAGTTGAAGACAAAAAAATTGAAATAGTCCAAAAGACCCAGGAATATGTTTAAATGATAAAATAAGGCATTTTAAGCTATCGATTTTTATTGAATGAGTGAATAATAATAATTATTATTTCTGAAACTCATATTTATCAAAGTGAGCAATTAAATTTTATATCAAAGCTGCACATCATCAAGTTGCTCGCTCAGATGATAAGTAAATTCCGCTTACTTTACGATGAGACAGAAAATATCTCATTTTTCCCTGCCTTGTGCATACGCATCCTTTTTATCATTTCCACAGTTACGCTGACACTCTATAGGTGAGCCAGACACGATGCATACAAAAATGTATACTCATATTTTGTGAACTCTGCAAGGTATCGAAATAGAACATACACGAACATTTAAATTAAAACGCCTGTTTTAATCCCTGAAATTTTCATAGGAATCTGATGAGCTGTTTCGAAGCGTATTCGAGACAAACTTTTAGTCAGACGACAAACAAAAATTCTCAAAACGGTCATTTAAGATTAGGGATCGTTTAAATAACAGCTCTCACTTGAATTTTTGCATTTATTTTGTAATCACGGACGGACACTTCGATTTGATTTATCTGTATAGATTCCAGGACGTTTCGAACGAATACCTACTTCTTCGCCATCAATCAAAGTTAACAATTTTTGAAAATAAAATTCATCTGATTATTCTACTTCACTGCTGTACGAAATGGAATCGTGGCTAAAGCTGAGAGTCTTTTTTAAGTTGATGATGAGTGGTGTCCACTCGAAACGTCCTGAAAACATTCAATAAAAATTAATGGACAATAATGTCTTTTTTTATCATTTTGACAAAAAAAGTTTTATTTTCATATCTGGATAATTTAGACAGAGAATGTTGAACTTGATTGTACGTAAACAATGAATCTAATTGTTATAAGTATAACTCACAAGTTTTTTCCTTATTTTGCAAAGCGCACAGGGTATGGTTATTAATATTATTAGTGGAATCTCTATATTTCAAAGTTGGTAATACTATAGTTTTGCTATATCGTTCCCATGTTTATTTTTTATTTTTATGCCCGCATTTATAAAACATTCTTTTGTTTTAATGACCCTTTAAAATACTTATCGGTAACAATAGTTAAATAAAATTTAAATATTCTAATTATTTCTTTAAAAAGCTGATAATAGTCTAATAAAATTCATGAAATATTTCAATAGATAATACCGGGTGTACAGATACAGCAGGCTATAGGCAAATATTGAGAATTAGTTTTTTGAACATCTTCCTGATTTGTGACAATTTTATTTGTTTGCTTTTTAATAATCTTAATTGCTTTGGATAAATAACATTAAGTATATATTTGAAATGTGTCCATATGTTTTCAAAATTTCAAATAATTATTTTGCGTTATCAAATGTTTCAACTAATCTAAAAAAATAATCGTTTTTTACCTTGCTATCATTTTTAACAGTTTTTTTGTTTTAAAATTGATTAGATTCTTTATTATTCCATTTTTTTTTCACTTTTTTAGCAATAGCTTGTTATGGCCTGTATTTTCATGGTTATATTGCCTATGAAATGTTATTTGAGAATGTCGAGTTCAAATAGCTTCTAAATGCATAGTTGTAGAAAAGTTACAGTTTAACTTGATTACAACACTTGCCTCGTATTCTAAATTCCTCTCTTCTGAAATATGTGCAAGATTTTGTATTTTTATTCCTGAATAAAGGATAATTTATGAAAATTTGTGTTCTATTTTCCGTATCTATTGTAGAATAAAAATGTAAGTCTTGAATTTGGAAATCTCTTTGGTGTTATTCTGCTGACGCATTTGAGAATGCAAACTATGTAAAGCAGAGCGTAAATGTGGCTTTATTCGTCTTTTTTTAGTAAAAGTACAATTGCGGGTAATTTAAATGACAAAATTATATGGTGTAAAAGCAGTATATATGAGAAAGCTTGTATAGTGTCTCTTGTGCAGTGTGCACGTAAAATAGGGGTCTAAGTCGGGTGGATTCAGGCTGAGAGAGAAGGAATAACAAAATATTTAGGGGGAAATTACAGTGAAAATACAATTTCCGTTGTCGCATTTGTTGCAGAAATCCCCCGCTACGAGACAGCGTACGCCTGCGAGGGCAAGATGCTGAAGATCGAATGCAAAGATGGCGAACTGATTCGGCTAATTCGAGCCAATTACGGCCGTTTTTCCATTACTATTTGTAACGATCACGGCAACACCGACTGGAGCGTCAATTGCATGTCGCCGAAGTCGTTAAGAGTGCTTCACAACAGGTAAGAGGCTGCACTGCAGTTTTTCTGTTTTCGCAATATTTATATAGCAAGGACTCACGCAGACTAATACCGCCAATTACAAAACCATTTTTACACATTTACCGACGTTTTTACCACACGAAAATGCACTACAAATTGCCCTCGCTCACTCAACATCCAGCTTATGCCATTTTTATTCAGATCACAAATTGTTTCATCATTACATTACTTTTCAGACTAAAATCGAGATCACCAAACTCAGTTATAAACCTTGAAGAGCACCTTTTGTATTAAATTTGTCTATTGATATACAGGTTGATAGATCTTGAATTGATCATATGATAAACCGGATATGTATATAAAATTAGCTCCACAAAAGCCTGATTAACTTTTTATTTAATTGGAAATAAGTCCTACATAGTTATATACTTTAATATTTTGATTACTTCGTAAAGTCGTATTTTTGCTGTATTTTTAGCAAACCAGGCTATCGTAACAATGAAATTACGATCCAAACATGAAAAGATCTAGAAAAATGTCATTCGATTCAGAATAGTTGCGTAACCACATTTGATCCAAATTTTCCCTATGTATGAAGAACTATAATTTTTGTGATCGTTGAAACTTATCTTTGGAATACCTTGTTAACTAATGTGAATATTAAAAGCAAATTTTCAACACTCGTGACTGAAAGTTCTTAAGAATGGATTAATATATTGTTCATAACAATTGAGAAAATAAAAATCATGCAGGAGTGAAATATTCTAGAAAGTACAAATTTATTTTTTCCTACGGCCGTGTGTAAAGTTTGTACTTTAGGAACTACCCATTAAAACCGATGCGTAAAGTGAACGGTTTTCGTGTCTCACTTTTACCATTTGAACGTGTAACAATCAATTTTCATAATCTGAATTTAGTTTTTCTTCAATATTTTTTTTGTGATATCTTTCACTGATAGATTTGTTTACTTATTTCTTAACCCTGGAACTGCACACTGGGGTCTCAGAAACCCCATGCTCCAATTTTTATCTTGTGCACAAGCACAAAGTCGATATAGTACGATGTGACCACCTCGTAAATTTAGTTTAGTAATTTCTTCAGTATGTGCTATATGTATTTTGATGGTAGCTGAAGTAAGTGGGTCATAATTTATGAATTTGTTTGTGTTTGGGTCTCTGAGACCCCAGTGTGACTGTTTGCGTTAGAATTTTTTGGTATAGCTGAAAGCTCTTTATTATTATCCATCTTGACATTTCAGCAGAAAATGACTATTTCGGAGTTCAAAGATCCTTCTGCGTTGATAAATGATGAACTTGAACGCGAAATTCATGAAAGATCTTATATTTCATGCATTAAACAAGAAATATTCGGAAAATATGTACTTTTTATGCATTGTCCTTTTTTTCAATAAACTGTGCTCTCAAAAAATTGAATGCTTTCTCACTCCATTCATTATCATCCTGAATAAAGTACATATCATGAAAATTGATCAAAACAACATCCATTTCTCAGAGAAACTACGTTTTCGTATGGGATTTTGCGCTAGATTTATTAGCATAGCTGAAAGCTCACTATTATTCGCCATTTTGACATTTCAGCAGGAAATGACTCCTTCGAAATTCAAAGATCTTTCTGCATTGATAAATGATAAACTTGAATGTGAATTCATGAAAGATCTAGTATTTTATGCATTGAATAAGAACAATTCGAAACTTTTGTACTTTTTTATGTATTGTCTTTCTTTTCAATAAATTGTGCTCTGAAGGAACTCAATGTTCTCTTACTCTTTTCATGATTATCCTGAATAGATTACGTGTCATGAAAATTAGTCAAAACAACATCCAACTCTCAGAAAAACTACGTTTTCGTTTGGGGTTTCTGAGACCCCAGTGTGACACTTATGCAACAACAAATGAAGTGTGCATGTCCAGGGTTAAATTTATATGTTAGCTTCGGGCTCCCTGGCTGTGTGCTCGACAATTTTGGAAATATGGAAGCTAAGGACCATAGAAAAAATCTTGATGCAACACGAATGTAACTATTTTAATGACTCGGCAAGTCTCGTCCTCAAATACTTAATCTCATGTCCTAATTTTCAACTTTACACCCTTGTTACATAAATTACTATTATAGGAGAAATCCAGTCTATTAGTTTATAAGTATAAAAGTTAAACAAAAAAATGATTCCAAGCGCTACATGAATATACGAAAATAGAATTTAGAAAATATGGAATATAAAAAACAAATCTTAAATATGAAATAAAAAAGAAAATAGAATTGTAATTTTTATTTCAATTGAGATTGGCGAGAGCGTTCGATCGCTTGATTTCTATCTAGTGAGCCGGGGGAACCGGGTTTTCGCAGTCACAATTAATTTTTGAAACGCAAAATTTCATCAACATCCAAGGATTATACTTGACGGCTGCTAACCGCGCTTACATCTGAATTTTCCATTTTAAAAAATAAATCGTAAAATTGTTTTTCACTCCACATTTTTTTTATTACATATAAATATCTTTTTATTGCCCCCTTGATAAAAATTACAACCGGCCTACATAATTTATGAAGTGTTCCATTTATTTTCTGTAGAAATATTTTGTTTCGTGTTTTTTGGAAGGTCATGTATGCATTTAGGAAATGAGATTGAATATTACCTAAAAATCGGCATAGATTTCGTAAGTACATTCTAGAAATTAGTTTCAGTATTGAAACTTACAAATTAGAGGATTTTACTATCGTACTTGTGCTGTAAAATGTATAGGGGTACCAAGTTACGCTTGTATGTATTCAATTCATGAAGTCTAATAATATCTCATGTCAGTGAGAAAAATTATAATAATTACAATGTTTGTCCCATTATAAAAATTATTACTTTTTTGCGCTCGTTATGTAGTTCGCAATTGATTTTTAGATGGGGTTGAAAAGTTAATTCTTTGTAATTTTACGATCTTAAAAGTAATATTGAATTTTAAAACAATCATTAAGGAATGAAGAATATTAAATTCTAAGATCACGATTAATTTCAGTGGTGAAAACAGAATTTTAGTATCTCTTTCAGTTTTCAATTTACAACCGCATAAAGTTTTTGTCACCAAGAAAGCGTAAATTTTGAGCTTGTCAGCGATACGACGATATATAATCATTTATAAAATATTTTTACGATCATAAAGTGAATTTTAAATTCTAGATATGAGGAAATTTTGTCATAAAATTTGTTGGATGCATTCAAATTTTTAACAATTATTATTTACTTCAGATCTGTTTCCAGTGTTTTAAAAGATATTTCAGTGTTGCTGAAAGACAGTTTCAAATTTCAACCCAATTTATATAGTTTTTCCTTGATTTCTCGATATATTTAAATTTACATTTAAAACATTTTTTTTTTTTAATCGTAGTCTGTGAATCAGACAAATTCAAAATTATTGTTCATGTGTCTCTATAGAGTAAAAAGAATAAAGTTTGCGTTTCTTTAAACCTTTAGGTATATACAGTTTTTTCATTGCGGAATGATTAATGATTGGCAAAACATTTATTTGACAATGGCCACTCTTGCAATATTTCTAATCTCAAAATTTTACATTTGGAAAATAAAAATGAAAATTGAACCTATTGGAGTTTTATGAAATTAAAAAATGCTTAATTAATAATGAAAATTTATTCAATGAAATAACTGATTACAATATAACTTCACTTTTCAATAAAAATAAAATAGAACTTTTCCAAATAGAATTTTCATTAATATTATTTATTTTTTCATCCATTTTTTGTCAACCCTTTGTTTTTTCTATTATATATATTTTTCATTTGTTAATATGTATGACTTAATAAGTTGCAAAGATCGTCGTTTAAAAGTAAAAATTATTGGAATTGGATCATTACTTTGGGTGCATACCTTGAAAATCTAGATGAAATTTAGTTTAATTTATTTTGAACAGATTAATTAATCAGAATTTTCATGATTTCAATTTCATTTTCGATTGAAATTTCTCTAATTAATTAATTACCTGAAAACTGTAAATATGAATAATTTCAATTACTGATCAAAAATTAAATAATGAACTTCACATATAATCAGTTTTTAATGTTATTTTCAATTTTTTCCGTGACATTAATGGAATGAATTAGAACAATTTTATTATGGAAATTATTTTGTACGTAACGATAATTCAATTAAATTTAAACTTAAAACATTTGCTATTAATATTAAATTTATAATGTGCTGCTGTTTGTTATGATTGTAAATATCAATTTTATCATTTTTAATGAAATGTTTGCTAAACATAATTTATGTTCTAATAATTTACATCGATTTTGAAGATATTAAATTGATATTGTAAATTATTTTTATTAGGTACTTATCTTTTAGGTCACTGTAAATTTGACAGTTTAATTTTAAACCAAATTAAATTTTTATTAACTGCTGTTAAAAAGCATATTGGAGTAGTCAAGAATGATAGATAAAATATTTCTCAGCCTATTTTCAACCATTTTACATTATTCCATCTTATTATTTTAGATAGTTATTTGGAAACTGAATCCGTATAAAATAATTTCCCCATCAATAATGTAAATAGATCTAACGAATCTGACAGACAAAAAAATGAAATATTCCAAATAGTCATACAGATGTATATTCTCTGCTTAATCAAACACCAGAAATATATTTTTGATCACGAACACGCTATGTATTCGCATTTATCTGTGGATTTTTTAGAAGTGTATGATGAAAAATTGTTTCCAGTAATTCAATTGAGATGTTAAAATCGCAGAGTTTAGACTATACGAGAAATGAATAACAAATTTCTGTCGAACTTTTCACACGAAACTTTTATTTTGAGTACGACTTCACAACGAATAACAAATGATGTTACAGTTTGAAGTTAAATTCAGATTACACCCCCTGTAGAATGTATATTTTTTATTCAAATTCAATAGAATATGAGAAACTCAAATATGGCTCCAAAAAATTATATTTTCAAAATACTAAATTGTATGAATGCATTATAAAAAAAATGAGCAGACTTTTTTATTAGGGAACTGTATTTTTTTTGGGGAATTTTACCCTTCTAGTTTTTTTAATGTCTGTTTAACTAGCATCAATATTAGTGATCAATCAGTATCTTGAATATTTCTTGAGATTATTATCATGAGGTTCGGAATTAAGGCTGCTTTTGGAAAGATTTCAACATAAAATTCTCCAGAATATCACAATCATAATTAATATTGTCTTTAAATAATAAATTATTATTTACAGAAGATTAATATCATGTAGTAAATTATTAATCTTTAAAACTACACATAATACATTATTTTAACGTAGTGTATTATTACCTAAATACTCAAATGTCAAATACTCTGAACACTGACGTTCAAATGATAGCTGTTCTATAATAGAATATAACGTTTTTCTTGACTACTATATAATTTCTGGTGCTCACAAATTGTGAACAATTTTAAGTATCGTGTGTGGAAACAAATTGAACAATTTCTTATAGAAATCTTTTTCTTAAAGTTGAATTTCAAACATTGACAAGACACTGTTTTTAGTTCTATTTTACGGTCGCAATACATGGATTTGAATTCGGTAGATTGTCAGATGCGATTTTTGTGGCTATAATAAAAAACAGCTGTATTTAATGGTGATTTGATCAGAATCAGACTCGATTTAATTCGAGGATGATGGACGTCATTTAGGCCTCATCGAAATCAAGATAAGCCAACCTGCAAATTCACAATTCAGATATATATTTGAAAAATGGATTCACATTCGTTAGTCTTTGTGTTACATTTTTGTAACAGAGAACTGAAATTATGAAGAGAGACAATTGCTGGTTCTCAATTTCTTCCATTTTTAGGATCATCCTCAAAAATAAAATAATTGTAATATGGGATCCACTAATCTCCCTGATTTTTTACAATTCTAAAAATAAAAATAGAATAAATAAATATCAATCACGGCTTTCACCCGTTACATGTGCGGCAGACACTTAAAGTGCACTTGGTATTTTTTGAGCCGTAGAGTGCGGCTACCAGTCGTCAAACTACAGATACTCTAGTTTTTGTAGAGAGTAGACCACAGAGTATATTATAATGCAGTGAAAATCGTACTGCCTTATCCGTCGGTGGAATTCGACCCTGCGACCTACGAATTACAAAGCCAGAAAAATAATAACAGGGGTCAGGCTAGCATTACCTTGAAATCACTGTTTTTATACTGATTTCTTCGACAATTTGATGGTTTTCTTCTAGAACTTTTCCTTGAAATACTAGGGGTTTAGGTTACGTTTACGGTAGGCTTTTTTGTTTACCTCATTTGTTCCAGCTCCAAAATAGATGAAATTTTGTGAAAAGTTTCTGCTAAACATAAGGATAATATGAAAAACAGTGACAAGTGGAAGTAAACAAAAAAAAAATCGGAATCGTAATCTAAACTGACCTTTTCAGGTTGACTAATCATTAGATTGTGGTTCCACAGTAATCGTAGAATGCTGCTATTTAAAAAAATGGAGAAAACAATACTGACAAGCGATTTGAGTCCACTGTACAATAAATTTTGTCATTCAAATACTTGATTCAATTGATCATCTGCTTGAATCGATCCCGAAATACAACCCGTGAATTATGAAGTGAGTTTTCAATCGGTGGCAAAAGTTTACTCAACATATTAGCCACCGAGGTTTAGTTCCTGGCAGAAAGTGTGCTGAACCTACAAAAAGTAAGCTACCCATTCTGTTACGCTTGCTGAAGTTTAAAAACAGCTGTTTAACATGCTGTCGTCGAGGTAACCATTCCTTTTTTGTTGATCGTATTAGAGTCCCACTGCGATAAAATTTCTGCGCTGTAAATTTCCTGAACAATTTTAATTGATCAAAATCAAATTTCCTGAAACTATTACCTAACTAGCTAACCGCAATATCGATGTTTTCGTACCAAGGGAGAGCAGCAAACAATATTTGAGGAATTAAAATTTTCCGTAAGTGAATTAGGGTCTACTGCAGGTGTACTGTAATGTACGGCTTCATCGAAATGATGCACTAATAGCATTTCCGCAATATGCTCCCTGAAAACAACGCTCGAAAATAAATGAATTAGCCACTTTGAAGTATTTATGCGGCTAGCACCTACTCTACTTGTTCTTGCACATTTTCCATTACTGTGAACTAATATTCCCTTTACTTGTTGTTAATGAAATTATCGTATCAAAACTACCTACTTTGCTCTTGAGAAAATTTCCAACAATTTTAATTGACTTCAATCAAATTTCAATACGAAAGTTTGTAATTGAAATTGGTATTTCGTTTTACCATAGTTTCAAACTTGAATGGTATCTTCTAGTTGCAAACAATGTTAAAAGGATTTGAATTTTGTTGTATTACACAAGATTGGAACAAACAATAACTAAAACTTCGAGTAAACAGATTCAGTCTCAAGTATTTACATCGAAAACAAAGAGAAATATTTTTCCGTAAATGACATGTACCTAATCATAAATTCAATGCTTTAGCTTGTCAAATTTCTATTCTAAATAAGTGTTTAAATAATGTGGTGTTTAAATGCTTTCAGCAATTTTTTTTTTTTGTATTTAGATGAGTTGGTTGAATCGTGAACTACAAAGGTCTAGTTGAAAAGATACCCTTTTATATGATTGAAATGGTAACATTTCAATATATTCTTCTGTTCATATGATGCGGATACTCAGTCCTTGGCTTTCTTGAAATTGATAGCCTTTGAAGGTACTCCAAATAATCAGGATGTACGTCATTATCTAACGTTTCTTGGTCATGGCAATATTTCAATTCGTTATTTCTTGTATCCATCAACATCCTACAAATAATCGATTCCTTAAGAAAGCGTTGAATATCACTTAACTATTTTTTGATTTGAGTGTAGCCTGAGAATCCTTTGTTTCAATATTTAGGCAATAATAGGTTCTTGTAACGCAAAGCTCAAATCTCCATTAAGTACAGCAATCGAGAACAATGGACAAATGAACGTTTTTAAAGATTCTTGCCTTATTAAATTCATACATACACAAGCGAATGCAAGGCAAATCTATTGTAAGACTCTAAGAATGTACCTTTATGAAAATTCCATATCAACTAAGGAAAATTGGTTTTCATGTTAAACAACACTATCAGTAATTGGAATAAACAATGTCGAGAAATTGTTCCTTAATTGATTTATACTTTTAATTTGTGTTGATATTCCTAACGATAAACGGTAAATAATTGCTGTTAAATAACGTGAACAGGCTCTTATCAATTGTATTGAAGTACTTTTCTTTGAAGCTATTCCCATGCTCAACACCTACATGGATTTCTTAGCTATCTGGGACAAGTATTTGCAGCTCAAATTTCCCGCATTATCTTCCCTGTTTCGATGTGTGAGAAATCGAGTAGCCGGCCGATGTGAGTACAGGCTACGATCGCAAATTGAAGCTTTAATTCATTTATTTTGGGTCACACGATAGCAAGCAGCTTGGCGCACTAATATATACCTGGCGAGGTCGGTGTGACGTTCAACGCTCAGTCTCACTGCGGTCTGTGTTCTAATGAAGCCCTGGAGCCCGATTCACACCAGAGAATAAGAAAGCGTGCTCGTGGTCACGAGCATGCGTAAAAGGCAGTTTTACATGATGTTTACATCTGTTCTGTTTTCAGTTTACCACATGTCCCCATGTCAGAAATTCTTTAATAACACATTTTGGCTAACTTCTATGGAATCGATGATGCTCGTTCCTTGAGGTGGAATTTCATTGTCAACTCAAGACACGAAACATACCTATAATAGTGGCTTCCAAATTACTTCGACCCGAAAAGTTTTTTGTGGATTCGAACACTTATAATTTAAGTTATTAGGCCCTTCAAGTGGCGTTAAGGCTGGAAGATGGAAGCGCGTAGAAACTCATGAAAATATAAATTAATTAACTGTTGTTATGGACAGGTATCATTGTGGTTTTAGAAATGAGATCATCAAGAATGAATTAAGAGAGTCATAAATGTTGATTTTACAAAAGAGCATTCATTAACTTACACTTTTGGTGAAATACATTTAAAACATAATTTTCAACAATCCAGATTTCTAAAAATTATTATATAAGTACCACAATATTTAGCTCATTTATTTTGTTTCTGAGATTTGCTTATTCGTCTTTTGTTGAAATACTTAGCGATTTTTTTGAGTTTTAGTCGTCATTCAAATCATAACTTTCTAGAATCGAAGTCCTTTGCAATCTTCGCTTTATTTTTCCAGAAGAGGTTGCTGATTTATTTATTATCTGTGAAAGTGTTTCCTATATTCCCAAACAGTGTGGGTTATTTTTAGTACAACTTATACTCTTCCTTTTAAAAATGCATGCTCTGCGATTTTGTTTGGGTCAGTGGTCATTCACAATCCTACAACTTCCTAAATTCGGAGAAATTAATTTCAATGAAGTTCTTCGTGTCCAAGGGTGCGATTTTATTTGGGTCAGTAACCTTTTAGATCCCATTATATCTTTGTTCTTTGATGAACATAATTCAAGAATAGTTGTAATTTCAATACCAAAATTTTATTGAAATGAGTGTTTTATATCATCTATTATTCTGGAATTAGTAATATTGGTCCAGGAAAAAGTGATCATTTCTTGATTTCATGTATTATTTATTCCACAATTATTTTTTAGACTTGAGAGCCTTCGGCTAGTGTGCCAATTGATGTTATTCGATTCTTCAGGATTTTGAAGTAATGTCTTAGAAGATCATGATTAGGCATCAAGTTAAAGACACTTTTTGAAAATGTGTTCAATCCTTCCGCACAAAAAGTATGTGATCTGCGGTTCTTCTGAAGTTTCAAGTGGTTAGACCCGAAGTTCTATAAACCCATCTCTTAGAAGCAGATATCTGTGATTCTAACGTATAAAGTATTCTGGCACTTTTGAGGATATAAAATGAACTGCTTTCTGGAGTTTCAAGTAGTTCGACCTGAAGATCTATGAACCTAAACCTATGTCCATGACTCATCTCTTGGAAGCAGACATTCAACTTTTGAAGATGTGTTCATTATTTACGTAGATGATCTGCGATTTTGAGTTAGTGATTGAGCAGTAAAACCCATGAATGTGTTTGTTAATCATTTCTTAAACGTGCTTTTGTGCTTAGTAGACGATCCGCGATACTTCTGGAGTTTGCAGTGTATGTGCGCTACTCATTTCTGGATGGATGTGTTTATGTATTATTTGAGTGAAGAAGTTATTTGGTAATTCTTGTTCGGTTTGAAGTGGTCTTTGGGCACGTTGCAGGTGTGCTTACGTCCCGCGTTTTGCGTTCTGTCGGCAAGCGGCAAGCACCTAAGCGGCAACGTAAGCGTGAACGTGGAGCGGTGCTCAGCTCACGGTGTTCTCCATTCCATTCTCCGTTGTTTGTGCGCGCGCGCATGCACGATCCACGGCGTGCGGTGTGCGCTCAGTGCTTGGCGTGTGTGCCTCGTGCTTGTGTGTGTGTCTGAACTAGCTCTATTGATCGTGCGAATGGTCCCACCTCAGTGGAGGAGAGTGGAGACCAGTATAATCAACATTGGCAACCTCGGCTCCTCCGTTCCAATGTCGTTCGCACCAACGCGAACGCTACTATACTTACTGCTTTCAGTGCTTTCGCTGAAATAAGATTATACCACTGACACACCATAAGCGCCAACCGACAAAAATTACATAAAAAAAACTCATGTCCCATTCACGACTTCTTAATACCATACATTTGTATTTTCTTTTAAACCTCACCAAGACAACATTCTTCCTTCTATTTCTCAATTAGATTACATCTCTGTTCTTGACAGATTTCTTTTTTTGCCTTTTCACCCAGTTTGTGTCCCTGAACATACATATATTTATTCCACGATATTATTACCATTAGCATTTCTACAAATTCAATCAGCCAAAATAATTTTTCAATTCCAATATTTTCTAAAATCAATGCTAGTTAACTTGAGTATTTGCTTAGTTTTTTGTATAAAAATTGAATCTGATATTGATTCAATTGGAATCTAAAAAATGATTCAATGACTTAATCAATTTAAACTTCTAATTAGTTCCATATTCTAATTTCAAAATTATTTGTCCCTTTTTTATGGTATAATGTGAAAATCAAAGTGTCAATAAATCTAACAATTTTTTCTTTATTATTTTTGTCTCCCCGTATTCGGCGCTCATGATAATCGGTGCTACCCTCGCTTTGTCTACGTATTTCGGTACTTTTACCCCTCTATATAGTTTGGTGCTTCGTGTTTTCGTTATTTTTAATGCGCACGGTTATGGCTCATTCTTTGCTTATGGATTGCCTTACAAACATAAACACTAACTAAACACCAATCGTTGCAAATTAAATGGACAGCCCTCTTGAACACTTTTTTTTTTAGTGTAATATCAAAGACTGTAAAATATAGAATGTATAACATCGTAAAAATCTAATTTGAATTTTTTTATAGGTTATACTTTTTTGCCAAGACTAAATAAATAATAAATTCGTTTCATAATATTGCTTGTTTAAACAACAATAAAATTCAAATATATTTCAAGTCTATTAAAAATTTAATATTCGAACCGTGTTTAAAAATTAAACTTGATATTTAGTATTGTACAGTGATTAAAAATATATTCTGTCTTGAATAAATTTACCCTTCGGGCTAATAAATCATAAATATTCAAAATATTGAAAAACCGCGAAAAATTTTCAATTAATAATGAATTGATATTTCATTTGAAATTACCAACCAAACTCTTGTTTGTCAGCAAAAAATCTAAATTTATTTAGAAATCTTTTGATCCTCATGTTCCTTGAACGATGCACGTTTCAAATATTTTTATTTTAGTGCTCCACTACTAAAAGAAATCCTTACAGGATCAAGTCGGTGTTTGTATATCACAGCTTGTTTTCCCGTAACCGTTTGACGTATAATTCGGTTCAACTTCAAATTCCTGACTTTATAATCCCGGCGATTAGCACAATAATACACAAAACAACAGATGGAAAAATAAATAGAAATCCTAAATTTCTCCTGTACCTACATTCGTAGGAACTCCTCTTGTACAAGTAATCATATACGTTTTCTTTGCTATTTAGTCTTCCGTCTGTGGTTTTGTGTATTATTGTTCTAATCGCTGAGCTTATAACATCAAGAATTTGAAGTTAAATTCAACTATACAATGCTGAAATTTGGCACAGGTATACTGAGTAATGAACCAAACACAAAGTGAACTCATTTCAAGGGTATTTTTTGGGGATCAAATGAATGACCAAACAAATGTTTGTTTTTAAGTCTATTGAGTGGGGTATCGAATTGAAGCTAATAACATAAGAAATTCAAAAAAATTAAATTCACGCTTTCAATAAAAAATTTGTTCGAAGAAAAATGTCAAAATTCATAGTGATGTATATTGAAGTTCAAATCGAAAGAATTGTGGTACGGAACACTTATCACTCGAGCTTGACGTGTATGTGATTTTTTTTTTATAATTATGTAGCTAAATAAATATAAGGATCTCTTTTACATTTATTGTTCATTAATACTCTAAATAATTTTTGAGAACTATTCGACCAATTTGATTTCTTAAATTTACGTGTAATTTTTTTCGATTTTGTATTTAAATTTCAATATCACGAGGGTAAAAATACCTACTTTAATGAGAAAAACGAAATATTTTTTTAAATAATAAATTCAGAAAGCTCTCTCAGTTTGGTTTTAATTACGGAAAAGATTTCCTTAATAGAAAACTCTCAAAATAACACTTTCTTGTCGTGTTTTTCTTTCTAACGAATATTAATTCCCTAAATATCGCTTACATTTGTAGCCTGACTGTGTTATCTTACGATAAATTGAGTGGAACAAAATTTCTACCCTTTGAACTATAGTGTGTCGTGTTTGCGCCCAATGTTTTGGTTATTTTTAACCTCGTTTATGGCTAGGTTGGTCGCCCATAAATACAACTTGTGGCTAATCATTAGGAATTTAAATGTTTGCTATTTTTTTCACATTTCTTGCAAAATTGTAACTAGTCTTTAGCTATTTATAGACTTTCATTTACTAAGTAACTTTTGATACATAGTTTTAATAATATTTAGGTTCGGTTTTATTGCTATTCGGAACTCTGTACTGAAATAGTCCAATACAGCACCCTGTTATGTATTTCTATCAACAAATTTGATGCTTAGAAATTACCTTCGAAGTATTGAAACTTCCAGTGGGGAATTATATTTTCATTAGAGACCAGGAAATCGGTCATTTTTCGCAATTTCTATTTACGTTTATGGTAAAAACTCGAATTGTGCTGTGTAAGACTGTAGAAACAATTATGCTTGAATAAAAAAATATCAGAAACAAATTACTTCAAAAACAATTGCCTTAATAGTTGATAAAAACTTAAGTATGTTAGTGTGCGTAAAATAAGTTTTTTAAAAAAAAAAAAAACAAGTTTATATGCGAAAAAAGGACCATTCCGACTTCCGTGCAAAAAACGAATAAGAAAATTTGTTTAGCACACTAACAACTTTGTTCTGTATAGGAAATTGCAGTGAAACTCAATTTTCATTCAATTTTTACAATAACACAATTCTAACGTAAAATTGGGTAGGATTATCGAACACTTTAAAGCGATTGTTTCCTAGAAAATAGAAAATACGATTTTTTTGACTGCGAACCAGTATTTGATTTTTTTACATCAAAAATAGTACACATGTCTGGAGGTTAAAAATTATCTAATTTCTATTTTGACATAGAGTAATTGAAGATCAAATTTGAATATGATGTTACTGGAGCTTTTAAATATATCAATCCTTCATTAAATATTCATTACTTCAAAATTAGTTCTTATTTTGTATTCAAATTACATTAATTTTGATTATATACTGGTTGATCCTATTATAAAGTATTATTACACTTTTATTCATAACATAAATATAAGTAATCATCACAAATTGACGTGTTTAAAGTCTTATTTCCAACTTTAAATTTAAAATAGTCCTTTTTTTTAAATTGATTAATTAGTTCAGAAAAAATATTGGCACATACGCTACCTATAATTTTAAAGAGTAAAAAATAATTATTAGTTAGATTCTTTATTTTGAATGGACGGTACAAAACGTACCTCATTTTATAATTTATATTTCCGAAGTACTCATTCTGTCTATGTGTGTTACAAAACAAAAAATTATAATGATATACTAGTACAGAAAATTTAATTACAATATGGTGAGAAAGATGATATAAAAATACTTTTTTACTTGCAATATAATACATATGTGAAAAAATGTTACTTTACAACCTTTTTATGATATTTTATACATCATATCACATAAAATCTAACATTTTTATTTGCCAATAATATACAGAGCATGGGTCAGATTCCGTATTTTTTTCACAATTTTTAGATGATACAGTAACAGTTCTCCAACGGCAGATTTTAGGATTTCGAGTTAAATTAATCCGATTTAAATGGCTTATTTTTTTTCGATAACAATATCAATCTCTCCATTACTTGTGTAATCACTGGCCAATCAAATTTATTTAAAAAATCTAACCCTAGTTTATTGGTTAACACCCCGTCACTTTAATCGATCATGAAATCGGGCATAAAACTGTCAAATTTATCGCTCATTTTTACTGTCATTTTCATATGTGAATTTACTTGTAAACCATGGGTGAAACCGAAAGTACACACACTCGCATCTCATTTATAAGTCCAAGTGGTGCGATAAGTCCACCTGAGATACGATATGGAAGGACTCTGACGATAATTGTTGACAGGATATGAATAAAAGGCTAAGAAATCCAGTTAATGATGATTCATTTCAATTCCAATTAGATTTTTGAGCGAAACAAAGTCACTCATGAACAAAAAAAATTCTGCCTCAACAGTTGAAATTGAAATAGTTATTTTCATGATGTATACGATAAATTAATGTTGAATGTAATTTGTTTCAATATTCATAGATTGATCCGATATTTATAAAGAAATATCCACTTTAATTTATTTTATGCATCATGTAAATAACTATAACAATTTCTACTGTTTGGGATGAAAATAATTTTGTTAATGATGAGTGACATTATTTCACTTGAACGTTCAATTAGAATTGATTGAACTTCTAAGCTTTTTATTTATATCCGTACAACGATAAATTTACTTCAGTTAATCGTAATAAAATAATTATGAAATACTCAGTTGCTCATAAAAATTTATCTGTTAGTAAAATTATTAAAATCTGATTGTAAATCAATCGATATGAAAAAGAATCATCAAAATCGATCGAGAATTGCGACCTGTAGCGTATCCTCATACAGAACGGACGAAAATGCATGTCATTTAAAAAAATCTACTGTGATCAGTACAATATTTCCGCGACCATGAATTATATATCAAATTTCATTGCCGTTTTATAAATAATAGAATAATTGAAGTGACAGCTGTTTTTGTCAAAGTGACAGATAACGATTATTTGAAATTACTATTTTATTTTATAATTGCCATAAGTTTTATGTTGATTCCAAACTTGGCATAATTTTGTTAAGTTAGTTCCCTAAGAGTCTTGAATTGATACCAAACTAGACTTTATTTAAATAACTTAATTGACAATCGTTTAAATATCCTCTTTGAAATTTTTACTAGAATTATTCCCGCAGGAGCTTTGATAACCAAACACGATAAAACCAAATTCTCATTTTGAAAAGAACAATTGACGAACGTTTGCATGTGATGCCAAAATATTAGTAATGATAATTCTAATTTCACATTACGATTCTCATTATTCCTTTGCTTCAGAAAAATATAACGAATTTTATAATAATTCAAATTGACAAATGAACCGCTAACAATTTTAAAAAATGTTTCAAGTAAATGTTGTGCCAAATTATTCAAGGATCAATTTTAGTGATACTTTATTTTATGATAAATACTACTGTTTATAAAATAAATGCAAAAAAGTTCCATCATAAAGTTAAAAATAACTCATTCACGAACATAAACCTGACTTTTTGATAAAAAAACCTAAATAAAAAATTTCAGTCGAAAATTCGTGCGCATCATCTAGTTATCGTGCTTTCAGACAGACCGACCGACTTTTGTTTAGTAGATTAGTAGGATCTAAAACGTAAAGATTCATCAAAATCTTGAACTGTCAAAAAATCTTCACTACAATGCTTCCCCGATTATATATAGATCGGGGAAGTAACAAGCAAAATTATGATATTTGACTAAGAGGGGGATCTGCTTTTTTCAAAAACTGCATTAAAAGTTGATCGATTGTAAAATTATCTGTTATAATTATGTACTTATATCGTTAAAACTCGAAGCTGGTGCATTATACTTTAATAGAATATACATCGCCGTGCGAGGTGCTCATTACTCAGCCTAATTCTACTCGAAATATTCTCCACAATAATAACCAGCACTCAGAGAAACAAAAATATCCTAATTTTTCGCCAGCCTTTATATGTAAAATAAAATTTTAATCCTTAATTTTTGTTTGCTACAAGCTACATTCTTTGGGTACCGAAATCGAAAAAAAAATTATCAATATAATATCCGAAAATTCTTATTTTATTATAAATTCTGGGGAAGAAAACCTGAATTTTTGAAACTTTTTGTTTAATAAAGGTGTGCATATTATGTTGCATTTATGATACTAAAAACAACACATTAAAAATTCAATTCATATACAAAAGAGCATCAACATACCGGAAAATATAACAACGCTAAATAACTTTTAATCTTATTTCAGTGTTGGCGAAAATTCAATTTACAAAAAGTTATCTAATTACAAATTCTGAATTATTGCCGTTGTTGTGACCATTGAAAATAATTTTTTATTTTAATTAGTTTTTGAAACAATGGGACAGGAATAAAAAATGGACTAGCTCAAAATTCATAATGTAAAATAACAATAAAAATATTGTGAATAGATATCGTCCACAATTTGAAAATTTAATTGGGAAACTTTTGTAATTACTATTTTAAAAACAGCAAATGTGTGGAGCATCCTTGTTTTGAGTACTTGTCAATTGTATAATATTTTTTTTTTCATATTTCAATAAAAATCATAACACAAGCTTGAAAAATATTGGTTCTTATTCATGACGCAGAAGTTCAGATATTCAGAGAACTCCATTTTAATTTGGTTTTCAGTTCGATTTTCCCTCCAGTTCATTCTATAATTGAAATGAGATAAGAAACCAATGTTAAAGCAATTTTCTAATTACATAATTGATGCAAAATGTGTAATATTAACTGTGTTAGTTAAATTAAATTATTGATTGGAAACAATCCAGTTTATTTTAGTTTTCCAATCCGAAAATTTATTTTGTAGAATTAAATTATTTTTTATAGAGAATTATTGAAATTGAAACATTGATAAATAAAGTCCGTTCGTCAGCTGGAACCGAAATTTGGCTGTTCTTGTTATTTTCGGCCCAAGCGTAAACAATTTTTTCAATAATATCTATGCTCTCGAACTTTTAGTTGTCGCAAGAAAATTATGATTGAAACCAAATTATATTCAATTTTAGTTGGTATAAAGCTATTACTGATCTTAATTATTCCGTTTTAATTATTTCGGAAGAATCAATTAAATTCAATAAATTTATAAATAAAAATTCTGAAAGCGTTTCTTTCCGGTTGTACAGAAATAATTTATTTTCACTTTCTTGGTAAAAACATGTGTAACTCTAGAAGTAATGTCAATTTTTTATACGGAAAAACGTATTTCTCTTCATTTTACTTCGTGTGGAGTTATTACGGTTAATTTTGTGTAGGTATTTTTTTACGCTCTTTTTAAAAATAAAATATTCTAGGTTAGTGAATTTTTAATGATTATGGTATGTAATTTCTACAGTACGGTCCTGCTAAATAACTTTAAATTAGTTTATTTTCAACAAAAAAGTTGTTATTTTTGCTCATTCACGGCAAATCTCATTTTAATTTTTAAGTTACTAATCGAATATTCTGATTAGAATCTGCGCTCATGTGTTTATTTTGCTTGCGAATTATTTGAAGCGAGATATAAATTTTTAATTTGTTTGGTATGTATTCTTATTTCGTGAAAAAATTGTAAGAGCTTGTTTTAATTATAAAAATCCATCAATCGTCATTCTGACTCACGTATAGAAGATTTCGTATCAATCGTATATAGAAGCCCAAAATTAGTAAAATGTATTTCAGCAGGTGAAATATATCTTCGAAGAGGATGTTGGAGTCGTATTTAGTTTTCGATTACTTTCAATTTATAATAGGGAAGTAAAATTTTTCCGCAATTTGTACTCATGTCTTTCTATTTATATTCCAAAAAATGCACAACAAAGAATTAGAATAAATACCGTATTGGAATCTACCAATACATATTCTGCTTTAAGATATTTGAACTTAAGCCTTTAAAAATAATGAAAAAGTATTTTTGATGCGTGAAAATTAATTCCAGAGTAGATTGATTGGAGATAACTTGTTAATCTTGCTCGGGCCCGCCTCGATTAAAGTGATAGACGCTGGCAGTCACAGCAGTTGAACACATTATGTTCTCATATTCACATCTCATATCTTAGCTACCACAAACCCATAATTTTATGGATACAAGTGATTGAACATCCTGATTAATAAAAATCTTCAAACTTCGAAAGAAAATTGCTTTCGGTTTTATTTCCTAGTTATCAATCATTTCATTGCAATCGCAGACTAATGTTGATGTTTACACATCTTCACCGTGAGTACCAGTACTCACATTTTTTTTATTTCAGTATTGACATTTAGATTGAGTTTGGAAGAACAAGCTTTATAATTACCCCTAAATAAATCAATTATTGAGATATTTCGATATAGAGAATCAGATTAAAAAGTTCATTCAAGTAAACAATTGAAGTACTTTATCGATGTTTTGTAACCTAATGACTTGAATAAACAATAAGCATATAAATAGATTTCTTCAATTATTGTATACCCCATACTGCAATATGTATTATATTATCAATAAAAGAAATTGTAGGCCATCAGAGATCCAATTTGAAAAAAATATTATTTATTTAGAAATTATTGTAGGTCAAATAATTAAACTGCCAAATTTTGTATTTCGTAGCTGATGATGGGTGCATTGATACCCGAAATGTCCTATTTAATACCTTCATAATCATTCTTCAAATATTCTAATATCGATAGGAATAATTATAGTTCGAGTAATTTGATATTATCAATTTTTACTTACTTGTACAAAGTTACAAGTATTGTGAAACCGACAAAATTCACCTATCGAGATTTTGATGGAAATATCCGTTTTGAGCATCCCTGAATCCATTTTGACTATTTTTGGCTTGATGTCGATACGTATGTTCGTGCGTTCGTGCGTAACTCGCAAATCTCAAAACTGGTTGAACGTATTATGTTGAATTTCTGTATTCAAGACTGGTATAGGGTCTAGTTATGCACCTCGCATTATGGTTCCAATCGTCTGTACCGGAAGTGCACTTTACTTGAAACTATTTTTGAATTTCTCTAATAAATCCAGAATGATCAATCGTTGAATAGTTGAAATTCAGTATTTGATGTTGATGTTGTATCAGAATGGTTATCTGCTATTTTTGTAAGAATCGGCCAGACCAGAAATGCACTTTACTTGAAACTTTTGCATAAATATAGAATGATTCGCCATAGCATATTTAAATTTCGTATAAAGAACTTCTATAACATCTTATTGTACATCTTGCATTATGATTGCGATCGGCTAAACCGGAAGTGCACTTTACTTGAAACTTTTTTTTAATTTTCCACATAAATTCAGAATGATCAGCCATAGGATACTGGAATTTAGCATTTGAAATTGCTGTAGCATCTAAATGGCCAGTTTCTATTTTTGTAACAATCGGCTGACCCGGAAGTGCACTTTATATGACAGACTTTTTGAATTTTCCGCATAAATTCTAAACAATCAGTCGTAGAATATTTAAATTTTGTATTAGGCACTTTAATAATATCTAGTTGTACACCTTGCATAATGATTGCTATCGACTAAGCCGGAAGAGCACTTTATTCGAAACATTTTTTGAATTTTCCGCATAAATCCAAAACGATTGAACGTAGATTGTTAGAATTCAGTATTTAGGACGATTATACCGTCTAGATGCTCATATCCTATTTTTATTGAGATTCACCGAGCCGGAAATGCACTTTACTTGACAGTCTCTTGGAATTTTTCGCATACATTCGAAACGATCAGGTGTAGAAAATTGAAATTTGGTATTTCAGTCTGCTGTAGCATCTGAATGATTGCCTACTATTTTCATAACAATAGACTGAACCGGAAGTGCACTTCAGTAGGAATTTATTTTTCAATTTTGTGCATAAATTCAGATGTTGGTAGTCATAGAATTTTGGAAATCAGTATTTAGGAATGTTGTAGTATAAGAATAATGGCCTACTGTTTCCATAGCAACCGACTTGGCTGAAAGCGCAATTTACTTGACAGATTTTTAGAATCTCTTGAGTAAATCCAAAACGATTAACCGTGGAACGATAAGATTTTGTGTTTGATTATACATATCCAATGCTATATACGATGTACAAGTAAGTCACGTGATGTTCACGTCAGATTTTTAATATAAGATTTTGGAAAGAGGAGATCTGCCTATGAAAAATGTTTTTCAAAGATATGTAGATTCCTGTTGAAGATACAATAGAAAATATGACCTCAATTATATAGTATATATATTAGGGTGTCCGTTTTTACAAACTTAGTTTTTTTCTTGCAACGTCCCCTAAATTTTTAGTTTATGACGTAAAAAAAAAAAATCAGGCCCATATAAGCCCTTAATATATATATATTGAACCGTGCCCAAAGACGATACATTCCCATTTAAATAACATGAGGTTTTGACACGTTCTACATTAATTTTTTTTTCCCCCTGGGCAAGTCAATGTACAACAATGAGAGATACATATTTTTGTAGGAAATTGAACGCTCTACAAAGAAGCATATGATTTTTGGATAAATTCACTGGTTTAAAAGTTATTCAAGATTAAAATAGAACTTATAGTAATTTTTTAGATTTTTTTTTACTTTGATAGCAAAATTATCATTATTTATATATAAACAAATAAATTATGTATAAGAAAAGTAATCGTACTAGAATTGAGTAAAACTAATACCAGATTCATGTAATGTAATACGAAATTTTGAATTTATCGGAATTTCATGTCAAAATCTTCTCTTATCTCTTTTCAATAATACAATGAAAATCACATATTTTTTCAAATAAACAATTTACTGTTATATAAATAATGATAATTTTGCTGTCAAAGTAAAAAAATCTAAAAAATTACTATAAGCACAACTTTAATCTTGAATAACTTTTAAACCAGTGAATTTATCGAGCCTGTTTATTGAACGTTCAATTTTTTATAAAAATATGTATCTCTCATTGCTCAGGAGAAAAAAATTCAATGTAAAACATGCCGAAACCCCATGATATTTAAATGGGAAATGTATCGTCTTTTTGGCTAAGTTTGATATGAATGTTCATAATGATTAGTTCCAAATCACTAATATTTATAGTATGTCCGATTTTCAAGGGCTAATTGGGTTTATATTGAAACTACCTTGAAGACGGATGTACGTGCAAATCGCCTGTCCTCAAAGGGCTCCATTCATACTCTGAAATACGGAGTTTCAATGAAAATTATATTTAGAGTACAGAAAACGTAATATGAATATCGAGCTGTAATTTGTGTTATTTGGCTAGAAATATATTATACTTTTGATTTTCCTGTAGCTGGAAATGTGAAATCGATGTAAATAAACCGTATAAAATAACAGTGTAAATTACGGTCTCCTAATATTACGATATTACAATATCTCCTGCATATGAAATTGGTAATTTCCGTTTTGGGTCTTGACCAAATTTGTGCATTTTTGATTTATTTTTATGGCTGTTTGTCAGACGATACTTTATTTGATAGAATATTAAGTTTCCAATCTCTTTTATAGGACTTCAATTTAACTATTTCTGTGTTATTCTTGACTTTTAGCTTACTAACTTTGTAGTTGTAAAAGTAGAGCAAGTCTTGGGAAAATAAAAATTCAAACGGTAAAAATAGAACCGTAACTACTGCTAAAATTTAGTATTGTTTTCAGAAAAATGTCTTTTGAGCTAGAATCTAGGTTATGAGTTACAGAATTATAAGTCAATTATAAATGCATTACATGGAATGAATCAAGCTTCTACAATATCGCAAATTTAGATCTATACGTTATATTAATAGTAAAAATTATTGGAAAATATAGGTGTATCTCAAATTAATTACGAATGCGAGTGAACTGTGATCAGCATGAAAGATAATACTGGGTGTTATAATCCTAAACCATTAGTATACACACTATTTGTGGTCATAATTATTAACTAATAATTCCAGTCAATGTTTATAAACACTTAATACAATAAAACATGCTGTACAACTCTGATGATATACTTTTGCTGCAACCCGCAGAATAAAACGGTTTGGTTGGTAGTCTTTTGGAAAACTCAGTCCCATAAGGGTCGTTGTTCGTTAGGTGTAATTTTTGAAACAGTTTGATCATATTTTGAGTTTTCTGTTGACTTCAGAGAAAAACTAAAAATTGGAACTCATTAGAGTTGAAATGAGAAACAATAATAAGTGTAAAAAAGTTAGAATAATAAATGAATTTTTTTCTAATAGAATTATTGGATAGTTTTTCCTGAAAATGGATGGATCCAAATATCACTTTTTCAATCACATCTCCAAAATTGATGTCAAGTATCAACGATTTTCAATCGAGTTCACTGAATAGTATCAATTATGGAATTCTTATTCATCTCTTATCATTCTTTTAAATCTATAATGAAAGAATTCAAATTTTATTCTACTGAATGGAATATTTAATTATATCGGCTATTGAAAATGATACCAGTATTTTAAGAATTTGTTTGTTAAGCTCTATATTCAAATGAATGAGTTCATCAGTGGGGTTACTCGATAAAGAATTTATTTTCTTCACACTTATTGTAATAAAAAGCGTTATTTAGACAGTTTTATCTGTTTGCTTCTAGATTAAACTGACACTTGGACTGGTTATTATTTACTGCTCTGACAGTTGAACGATAATAGAATTAAATCTTGATGAATGTGTTCAGAAAGCAACTGATTATAGAAAGAACCGTTTGGAAAAATAGCATTGTATCTGCAATTGAATAGTTGTGAGGAACAACTGAATACAATGTGAGTTCCACTTTATTTATTCATAGCGAGGTTTCAATGCTGTGTGCGAGTTTTTCTGAACCTATGTAAATCATGTTTAATTTTTAGCGAGAACAATTATGTACAATCCTTATTACCATCTTACATGCAAAACATTAATACTATAGTACACGAAATAAGTAAATATGTGAGGATGAGATTTCCTATGCTAATTCCCAGCGAAGCTTTCATTTATTTTATTTATTGCCGAAAGAAGAGAAATTCGAGAATCGCGATAATATCATGTTCTTATTTCACTTCATTCTATCATTGGTATTAACGTAGCCTTGTTGTATCTCGCTGTCGTGTTTTTGGTATTATTCTTCTTCAGATTATCAATGGTCTCTTTGCAACTTGAATATTGATCTTTTTTTTTTTTAATCTTGAAGAAATTCATGATTTCCACACTTGAAAATATGGTCTGAAAAGAGTATGAAAGTTATTTATTCTGCTATGAAGAAAGGAGTACTTCTTAAGATAAATGAATTACGAAAAGGCTGAAAGTTATTGTGAAAACAGGATTGTAAATCAATTTGAACATCCATCTTTTACCAGAATTTAATTTTGGTGTTCTTTTCCTAAAACTGTATCACTAATGAAATCACAACATTTCTATACGAAATTAGTTGAAAGATTGTCTTTCTTGTAAAAGTTATTTATTCTGCTACAGAGAAAGGAAGACTTCACGACAATATTGGGAGCAAGATTATAAAATAATTTAAAGTCCAACTTTTGCCAGAATATAATTTTAGTGGTCTTTCCGTATAAAACTGTATCACTGATGGAATCAAAACACTTCTATACGAAATTAGTTGAGTGATTGTCTTTCTAATAGGGCTAAATACTACGAACATTCAGGCAATAATTGCAAAATAGTTTCTAAATCGTTTCTCCTAAAAATTTCAAATGGCAATTAAATGAAAAGTGCACCCTTTTAACTGCGTCCCATTTATATATAAAATTAATGCGATAAATTTAAATTAGTTAATTATAAGCAATAAATATTATATAGATCAATATAATATCAATCGTTCAAGATTTGGTCTGTTCGTATGCTCGTCATTTTTAGGAGCCAAATATATTGTCACAAATATGAAATATCTTAAGTTATAAGTTCACACTAATGTTTATTTAAATTCGTTATTAATTCAATAATTTATTGTAATCATGATCCAAGCTAGCATTCACAACAATCTAGACTTCTAGAAAGTGTTCAGTTGTCAGACATTTGAATTCTAGCTCATTGTTGCGGAATGTTCAGTTGTCAGACATTTGAATGCTAGCTCATTGTTGGAAAAGAGTATATAAAGCAACGTGAGCTGGTGAGAGGAGGAATAATCATTCAATAAAAGTGACGGTCAGCGATTTTGTTATTGTGCGCCGAAGTTTACTGTAACCTGTAATATTACTTGATCACAATAAAATCTGTGACAATATATTTTGATATTATTTTAATGGGAGATTTTTATTTTCTCAAAAAGCAATATTTGAGTTATAACTACATCTATTGTCGCAAAACTGGAGGCTGGTGTGCTGTTCGATAATATAGAACACATAATACAGCCATGTGGATGTGCAATATAATAGCTACAAAATTAAATATTAAAACTAATATATTAATGGATAAAATGGTTGACGCTGACTGGATTTGTAAATAATGTGAGTGATGTATTCTTGGCATTTCAGTCAATTTAATTTTATTTCTTTTGTGCTTTACAGTTTCGGCTGCACCTCAGCCATCCTCAAAAGCGCTACAATTTTATTTTATTACTAATTATGTGTTTATGAATGTCAAAATACTTACAAAGGAATTATTGTTTGAAAAAATTGAAGTTATACATTTGTTTAAATTGATATTAATATTAAAAAGCGGAAAAAAGAGAAATTTTCTCTTGTCCTTTGCCACACCCGGCATCTATGGAAGGCGTTGGCTAACTGCATGTTAAAAATCGTGCGTGCACGCATTGTCAAAAAAATACATATTGACACTGGTAGAAGTTTGTCAATTGTGGTGTCAATCAATTAAAATTGTGCATTACGCAAGGTGTCAAAAATATAAACAAAAATCAAAAAAGTAACATGAGCCTAGATCTGAAGGATATTGTTGTAAATCGTGCTAAGCGCTATAGTATCTGTCTTTTCATCAATATTTTGTTTGTCCTGTTTTATATACAACATCTCTAATGTAAGTCTTTTATTTAAGTTTACTTCATCATGAATAATACTAGTTCCATCAAAATTGAATGTATGACCTGAATAAAAGGTTGAATTTGGTTATAGCTTGATGATAATTATACTTATTTTATTTTATTTTAAGTGAATCTGATAGGTATTTCAATAAGAAATTTTGATTGATTTAAATCGTGATTTTTTTACTTAATTTAAATCATGACAAACCTAGTATATAGCTCATTCCAAAGGAAGATCTATATCCAAAATGCTATGTTAAAAGTTGAATATTTGTAAACTGATGAAAACTTAAGATCTAAATTAATCTACAAAATACCGTGTAATGATTGTGATGCACAATACACAGGACAAACTAAAAGATATTTAAAAACAAGGCTGGATGAACACAAACGAAATAGTAAAAAATTAAATAAAAATACACCGAGATGTGCGCTAGTCACACATTGCATTGATTCAGGTTATACATTCAATTTTGATGAAACTAGTATTATTCATGATGAAGTAAACTTAAATAAACCAATTAGAGATGTTGTATATAAAACAGGGCAAACAAAATATTAATGAAAAGACAGATACTATAGCGCTTAGCACGATTTACAACAATATCCTTTAGATCTAGGCTCATGTTACTTTTTTGATTTTTATTTATATTCTTGACACCTTGCGTGATGCACAATTTTAATTGATTGACACCACAATTGACAAACTTCTACCAGTGTCAATATGTATTTTTTTGACAATGCGTGCACGCACGATTTTTAACATGCAGTTAGCCAACGCCTTCCATAGATGTCGGGTGTGGCAAAGGACAAGAGAAAATTTCTCTTTTCTCCGCTTTTTAATATTAATATCAATTTAAACAAATGTATAATTTCAATTTTTTTAAACAATAATTCCTTTGTAAGTATTTTGACATTCATAAACCCATAATCAGTAATAAAATAAAATTGTAGCGCTTTTGATGATGGCTGAGGTGCAGCCGAAACTGTAAAGCACAAAAGAAATAAAATAAAATTGACTGTAATCCCAAGAATACATCACTCACATTAATACATTAATATTCCAAATTTGTAATTATTATTTTTTAAATTTAAATTTCCTAGTGCGTCTTTGGTTCGAACTAAATGTTTGTCATTTGCTGGATTAAATGAGTATTTTGTAACTTTGAACTATCGTAGTCAAGTCAATCATTCACTCGAAACTGAAAGAATATTTGTCTTTTGGCTTCACATTGAGATCTTCGCTTACCTAGGTAATTCTCTTTTTGCATATGTTGTCTCTGAGACCAACAATTTAGTCTATTAGTCATATTTATATCTCTGTCAAGTAAATAGATTTTCATCATCATATGTATAAGTAGACAAGATTTTGACATAACCACAATAATTTCATTTCCAATAATAATGACAATTCGGAAAGTGTGACTAATCCTAAATGAAATTGTCTTCGTTTGACTTCTCCAATTTTTGTGATAGTTATTAATCGATTTTTTTCCAGAATTTATTTGAAGGAGTTGACAACTCACATATCTCAAAATCAATTGTTACTGCTACCGGATCCAATAAGTATGGAAGCAAATTGAGAATTCGGGAAACGGTTATTAAGAAATATTATTACTCTCGATGAGTTCTATTACTAATTAAATTTTATTCATTCATTTCCGTTTTTTTTTTCAATAAAAATCACAATTTTTACGATTTGAACAAAAAATACCAATATTTATCTAATTTTTACCCAATTTTTATGTTATTGTTATTTCATTATACTTTTCATTATTATAATCCAATTTCAATAACTGATATGTAATATTTAATCACTTGTATACAAATTATTCTTCACTTTTGGTCTAGTCCACTTAAAACTGAATAACCAGTTGGGAACAGAAAGAACGGCCAAACTAACTTACCTATATAAAAGGTTGAATTAGGTTATAGCTTGATGATAATTATACTTATTGTATTTTAATAAATAGACTTTTTTGGTTTCAATTGTGTATATTTATTTTTATTTTGACGTTTCGACTTCAATAAGAAGAAGACTCTCGGTTAGAGAGTCGAAACGTCAAAATAAAAATAAAAATAAAAATAAATATAAATATACAGAATCAAAACCAAAAAAGTCTATTTATTATAATATAATTTTGAAAGCATTTATAGATCATCGTTTTATTTTATTTTATGTGAATCTGATAAGTATTTCAATAAGAAATTTTTATTTACTCAAATCGTGAATTTTCTATTTAATTTAAATCATGATTTAAACCAATTGATTTAAATCATGACAAACTTAGTATGCTATGTTAAAAGTTGAATATTTGCAAAATTATTCGTATCGTTAAAACTCGAGACCTGTTGTACATTTTTTTTTTTACTAATATCTTTTCAAGTAAGCTACTGAGGATTAATTTTAACACTGTTGATCCAGTTTATTATCAACTGAAGGTTGTAAATTTCAAAAAATATTTTTGTAATGAAAGGATTCAATAATTTAAAGAATTGTAGTATTGTATTCAACGCGCTAAAATGAATGTCTTAGGAAAGATACATTTATTTGTTCAAATAACAGTTATAGTAACTTATAGAGCAGTCGGCATCTTCAAAAATTGATTACGTTCCAGTAAAATTAATACATAGCTGTAAAATTACAAGTTGAAGTCTTAAAACAGATAATTATGTTAAACACTCTAGCAGAGTTATGTAGTTTGAAGAAGATATCTGAAATTGAAAATTGCAGAAGTACTTGAAAATTTTCTCCCTTTGAGTTCTCCAACTTTTTCTTCTGCAGATGTTTAAATTTAGAACTGTTACTTCTATACGTGTTCCACATTTTCGCATGAAATAGAATGTATGGCATTCTCTCTTTAGAAGAAAATGCTGTCATGTATTCTCACTGTAAATTTTTAATCATTTTTTCATATGGTCGATAAAGTAGTTTAAATATTGAATATTATTTATTCATCTACGTTCTTGCATACAGATCTCTCACAAAAGGTATATTTAATTTCATTTACTGTTATCCGAATCCAATATTGTATTTTATTTTATTTCTACGTGAGCTGCACTTTTTATTAATTAGTAATTGGATGAGTATGAAATTTGTTTTGAAAAAATTATTGCGATATATATTCGCAAAATTCAAACGTTTCCAATAAATTAAAAACATGATTCAATAGTTTTTTTTGCTAATACAGGTGATCATAAATGACTGATCGTCACGTTACTTGTAAAAATTCTTATTATGATAGATTTTCACGGCATATAATTAGTACAACACATTTATACAAGTACTTTTTTGTACATTTTTGGTCATATCTAGTTCTAAAAAAGTGTGTAAAGAACTGTGTTATTGTGATTTGTTTTTAAATTTAAATTGTCATTCATTCAAAATGTTGGGTTAAAATGATTCACCGATTTTAGGCACTATTAGAACGATGTGGCGAAAGAAAAATTAGAACGAAGTAGCACGGTCAATCATTTATGATCCCTGTATGTAATGTACAACAGTACAACACATAAATCGATTTTTAACAGGATCAAATTTTAAATAAATTTCATTTTGCGTTTCTGTGAACACCCTGTGAACAATACCGTTCTGGGTAGGCATTATAAAATACCTCTGGGCTGATGATTCTAGTCGTCAATTCGGAAAAAAACTCATTTTGTTGAAGAAAAAATGCAGATTTTCAAGCAATTAAGTTCTTTGAGATCACACAAATTTTAACCAGAAAAGATTTTATCAAAAGAACCATTTCAGAATTTTCTGAACAATTAAAGATCTTTAAAACAGAAAGTCTTAGCTAACTGCTAACCGAAAATGTTCCATTCTATGAAATCAAACTCATTTCTTTGAATTCTAATGAAAGAAAATTTTGCGGCATTGCATTATCTAGATTTAAATTCAAACTCAAATCCATAATAAGAGAAAAAATTATGAAAAGATTGTCAGATGCTATATATCGTATTTGATTCCGTGATAAGGAGTCTATATATTATATATTGAATATATATTAGTTTTAAAAATCATGAAAGGATCCTGTTTTTTAACACAACTCAATTTTCTTCCCAGACTGATCCTGATGAATGAATTATCGATTCTTCTTGTCCTATTTCCGACAAATTAAATTTAGAATCAACCACCAGGGCACGATCATTCTAATATAATAATCCTTATAAAAAGGCGGTGAGGACAAACGCGTTTTGCGACCATATGATTTTGACGTATGTTGAAACATCGGACAATGACCCTTAGAAACAGCCTCGCGAGTTCAGCTCGGACCTGGCGCCAACTTTTAAACATGGGATTGTGATGCGAACGCTGAATGCGACCTTGTGTTTTGGACAATAACCAACGCTAGACTTGAAGAAGACTTTAATCTCACAAAGCAGACCAATCAGAATGTACTATTGGGTCAAACAATAACGGAAGAGGTGGACAATTGCGGATATGATCATGGAATTATTAAATTTGACTTAAGTGGGAACATATGGGCAGTGTAATATGGATTGACATGAAGAGATACTTGAAATTCTTCAACCTTTTTTGTAAATATGAAGAATCTTTTCAAGAAGTTCTAAAATTGAGTCATACATTTAGACCCAATTTTCATCACTTTCTTGCTTGTTGTATGGTTTTCAAATGAATTTTGAAGCAACCCCTCTATATTTTTTCTGCTTTGGTGTTGGTGTGCTACCTGGTCTGTCAACAATAGATAAAAGTGAACGGTTAAAAATCTTTTTCTATGCCCGAAAAATATGTTTACCTGAGAATGCTTTCTACCTAAAGATGTTTGCTGTGTTACACGGATTATGTCAGAAATATGTGGAGATTAGAAACTAAGATGTTAATAGCTAAGCAATGTAGCAAATCGTAAACCGATGAACTGTATTAGAAAGGTTCTAGTCAATCAAAGAATTTGACATTACTGATAAGGATAATATCGAAGTGTTAGCTGCAGAGGCATTCCACTGTGGTAATTTTTTTAATTTCAAAATTCGTAAAAGAGAGCCAATTAAATAGATGAACACTAATAAACAACCACTATATCTTCGAGAATTTTGCGGAATCGTTTTCTAGCGCTCAAAAATTGTATCCCTTGTTAAATTAGTACTGAAAAACGATAATTCTTCGTGCAAAGTAAATTAGAGTTTGTTTCATTACATTAGCGGCATTTAAGTATGCAAAAAAATAATTTTTAATACAGTACAGATGACACTATTAATATTTTTTTATGGAATGCGGAATCAGCATCAAAACTCTGGCATCCACAGTATGCATACTTTATACACGCAGTAACTTTCACATAACATTGGGTAAAAGTTTTGAACAAAAAATTTAAAGTCTTTTAAAAAGCTTTTCCAAACTCAATAATAGCAGGTCATATCTATAAGGGTGTATTTCAAGGTTAAGAAAGTTTTAGAATTACTGTTACTTTTTAAATTTAGACTGGGATCTATAATAATTCTTGGAAAGAACTGGTTTCCAAATCTTTGATATTTTTAGTAACACAATTTTTTTGCAGAAGTTTCATTTATCTAGTTTTCCTCTATAATGGATGTGTATGGAATAGTCACTTTTCCTCAAGATAATTGATCTTACATATGTTATTTGGAATAATTAAATGATCCAAGGATCATACCAGTAGATTCTAGATCAAAAAAAGCACTGAAGTTCGTTTTATTTTGGCCGTAATGTCTGAAACAGGCAGGGCTTGAATAAAGTGAAACAAGATAGTGACACTTCAGCTTAAAGTGGTACCGATTGAGAATAAGAACTGCAACGCAAGATTCTTTTCTCTTTAAATCATCTTTCTTATTTCGAGGTATCACGCAAGTCTGACCGGTCAACTTTTCATGGACAAAAGAATTTAATGTTTAAACATACTCCTGTATTGAATAAAATATACCCTGGAAGATTTACCGACTTTTTAGGTCAACTTAGGTATATTTATGGTGTGAAATTTTAATGTGCCATATTTTTAACGTCTCGGGTACATTTACATTATGTTGAAAATGCTAAAAAGTCATATATTCCTTTTTATAATGTATTCACTCTCTCGGGCTAATAAATTTTATATTTCTCACTTTTAAAGTATATCAAATTTTTGGAATTTTATTACATTCCCTTTTCTTACTCGACAGTAATATTTTAGTCGAATTTTCTTGTTATACAGAAGGAAATGATTTATATATCTTTAAAAATAGAAATATTATTTAGATACTTTTTGCAGAATCGGCTCTTCTATGTTATGAGCTAGTTATTTAATATATTAATATATAAATGTAATAACTAACAGAATTGCAGATAATAATCGACAAAGCTTTGAGCTACGACTTCAAACTGTGATTTTGAGTGTTCAAATATTTGCGACGTATTACTCCATCGATATAAAATAAGTACACACTTCCTCTCTTTCCTGGTTCACAATAAATACCCCACCAAATACTTTTTTTGGGTTTTAATATTGTGAATAAAATAATATAAATGAAAATTTAAGCGCCATGCTTATATTAAATTGCACTAAGAAGGAGAAAATATTTTTTCTTCCAAGCTCTCCATAAATTAAAGCATGGAACGCTGAACTATATTTAAGTTATCTTCGTGGGCACTGTATGCTTTTATTTATGGAGAACCAGGAAAAAATGTTCGTTTTAGTGCAAATTAATATAAGCATGTCATTTAGAAAGTTTTTTCCATCTTATTTTATTTTGTACTTGGAGTTCTCCTTTGAGATTTTTTTGAATTATTAGAAATATTGTTGACATTATTCTGCTCATAAAACTTTTTCATTTGATACCCATGTCAAATCCGCTTTGAAAATATGAGTGATCCGCCATGTTGGATTTAGTATGACGTCACTCGTCTTATTGTTTTCTACTCGTCAAACCCTTTCATTTGATATCCATATGTGAAGAAAAAAGTTATCCGCCATCTTATAGCGGCGGCCATAGTGGACAAATTACAGTATTGAGTATACTAGATTATATTGTCACCAGCTCCAAAAATGTATACGAAATTTCAGCAAGATTGCACTATGGCTAGTGGTTCTAAATTCGATTACAACATTTGAAGCATACAATGACACGGCAAGCTAATATAAGCATGACAAAAAGACAAAAAATGTATCTTGAACTGTTCGAAAAGCAAGTTAAGAACTTGAAACAAGTCAAACGTGTGATATTTAGACAAAGTGGTACATTGTTGTCGACCGCGTGGTATTGTTATACAATTGTTTGTACAAAACAGTGGTATTTCGACAGACAGACATAATTTATTTACAGATTATAATTGATAACTGAGTCAAAAATTCTTGTTAGTCGAATGGTCCAAAGCAAGATCCTAGATCCTATTTATGCAGAGAATTTTGGAGCTGTGCGTTTTAATTCCCATAAAAACATAAATGTGTCTACTGATTTATTTAGATCTATATTAAAATAGTAATTCATGCAACAAAAGTGTAAAGTTGAGAATTAGGACATGAGGTAAAGTATTTGGTGATGAGACTTGCAGAGTTATTAAAATTGTCAGCCTAATGTTCATAATGCGTCAATTTCCATATTTTGACAATTTATTATTGAGCACATAGCAATAGAGCAAAAGTTGAGGTTTAATCTCAACAAATAATGAAACAAGTGGATCAATGAGAGGTGTCACAAACATGAATTCACGGAGAAACTGAAGTCAGGCTATGAAACTTACAGGCCACAAGTTTAATAGACTAGGGGCCCGTAATAGAAAAACTGGCCTGATTTGTCCCCGTCTGCCAATTAGATATTTAAGTTGATTGAGGCCATTTCCAAGTTTTCCATGTGGATACTTCACTTTATTTGGAAGAGAATCAGCAGTCTTTCAACAATTTCTTATCTCGCAAACACCAGGCGTCGCACATTGCGTGCCAAAATACGAAAAATAGTTAGGCTCAAAGAACAATTGATTCTTGTCTGCCAACGCATCATAGAGTTATTTTTATTGCAAAAGCTGAAAACAAGAAAGCGGCAGACATTTTTTGCCTATACTAGTGCGTGGGAGTTTCGTCAAAGTTGTATAAATTTTTTGTTTCATAGAACAATTAGTCCCCGTCTGCCATTGACAATGAAAACTTGAGAATTATCTCAATCAACTAAAAAATCAAAAAGCTACTAATACTCAGATTAGCAGACGGGAACAAATCACGCCAGTTTTTCTGTTACGGGCTCCTAGTCTATAAATGGCGGTAAAGCTGGAGCACGAAAAACGTCCACTTTAGACATCGTTTGCAATATGTTAAGTATCTTCTTTACGCACGGCTGTGGGAAAAAATCAGTCTAATTTTTACAATACTTTATTCTTTTCGTCAATACCAGAATGTTATAATAACTTTTGATGCAAAGAGAAAAACATTTGAAATATCTCTTTAGTTATGTAAAGGAATGTTGTGATAATTCTTTTCATATGTTATATGTACATAATTTTGTCTTATGCGTGTAATATTGTCAATTAAATGTTTCTTTGTCGTGTAAGCTATGTATAAATTGTATATCTTTCTCAGTGGCAACATTTTGCTGATTTGCATGCAGCAACCCTTGAATTTTTACATTGTGTTGAAGTTATCCCTATTTGAGTCAGTTTTATTACCTTTGTCGTAAAAACAGCTACAAAAACACAAGATGCAGATGCAGAAAAGGCATATATCATTTGGAAATGCGAATAATACCTTTACCATGCTTACCAACCTAAGTTTTGAAAGTTCCACTGTGATATACGATTTTTGTTTTACGCATGTGAAACGCAGTGATTCACCACTCACCAGTTTAGTTACACATTTTAAAAATGGCGATAAGTTATATTTTTCTGACATAAAAGTGTCAGCCAGCGAAGGAAGAAAACTGGAATTTCTATGAATCAATCCTGCGGTATTTGTAAAGTAATATTTCAGTTCGACTTAGTTAAATTGTAAGTAAGTAGAAAGCTTTACCTGGAAAAATATTTAAATAAAACATTATATTTTTCTCCGTATTTCCAATAAAATACCTATAATTTACTGTTTATTATGGCTAATCAATTTTCTCATATTTCAACATCATTTGCCTTATCAACGTTCATATTTTATTTCGTCACAATTAAATATTAAATTTATTTGAGTGATTATTTGCAAAACTGAGCACTGTTTATAATGCCCGGTCCTCGTAATAATAAATAATTTATAGTATAATGAGAAAAACAATTTCTAAAACGCCCATTCCGTGATTAGGGCTACAATTTTTTCTTTTAATTGCACTAATACTAATTAATCAGCTAATCCATACTATATATTTCTACAGCAACATATTTATATCGGCAGAGAATTCGAAGCATCTCCAAACGAATCCCGGAATATTTTTTGAAATCCTGCGGATGACCAGAAAAATGTAAAGGGAAAATTAAAGTATGAAAAATAAACTTAAAAAGAACGGAAAAGCCGGTAAAAAGTGGGAGAAATGTTTCATAAAGACTATGCATCATTTCCCTGTAATATAGTAATGGAATATCGATACTGTGATACTTGGAATTTGAGTTTTTTTTAGTGAGTAATATTTCTTGGCAATTGAGGATATTTTCTGTTAAGTAGTTTTCTCTAAGACATTGAATTTATACAGAATTGTTACAACGAAACACAATCAATTTTTGAAAATAAAATTATTAAAATTTGATTACTGAGCTCCAATTAAGACTTCATTGTATTGGTGGTGGAATAAAAATAATAATGAGTAAATACCAAGCACACCTTTTATCCGATAATGGTGTGGCAGGCACTTAAAGTGCACTTGGTCGTCAAACTACGGGTATTCTTAGTTTTTGTGGAGAGTACGCAACAGAGTATTTTATAATTCAGTGAAAATTGGGGACACGCTACAGGTCGCACTTCTTAATCAATTTTGATAATTCTTTTTCCAAATGATTGCTTGACCATCACATGCTACTGTTAGCAGAAGCGTACCGTAAATTTGTGAGGCCCTGGGTTAACAGTACTCAAGGGCTTACCTAATTAATCAAACTAATTGCTATTTTATCATAAAACTGTTTTCTATAATGATGTATACGGTATAGAAAAAAATTGAGACTATAAAATATTTTATTTATTTAATATGACTTGAATTTTTAAATTCATTTATTTTTGATTCGCAGTATTGTCGATTGTCTTCTATGGGGGCTGGGGGCCCTCGGCTGCAGCCCAAAAAGCTCATATATAGATCCGCTCTCGACTGTCAGTAATGGCTTGACGAAGTCTCCGAATTTAACGCACCCGAGTCCCACAATTAAAAAAATATATATTTATTTTTATTCTGTTTTATGAATATAATATATTTATTCTCCAGATCTTAATATTTATGTTATGGATAATTCTATAAGCAATCAACTTTTTATATAGTTTTTTGAAAAGAGACATTTCTGTAATGAAAAATGTTGTAATGTATTTTTTCTCAGCCCAGAGAAATACAGCTTCTTCTTTTTTGATCAATGCGTTAAAATATTATTGTTATAATTTTCCTCATAAATATATAATAATTAAAATCTGTCAAATAATATGAAAAGTTTTCAAATTTATTAAATATTAAATAGTATGTTGCTTTTGCGTTTCAGTTATTTTGAAATTTAATTATATATTTTGGTTCAATTGACAGTTTGAAATATTAATTAATTAATAAAATTTTAAACCAGAAAAAATAGATTTTTCTAAAAATACTTAGTTTTTTTTTTCCATTTAGCTTGACTGTCAAACACACTGTTTAGTATTTTAATTGAAATTTTGAACTTGTAACGCCACATCATATTTCTAAAATTTATCACTGAAAATACAGGGTGAACACATCATGTGCGGAAGTTTCCCCAAATTTGTTATTTTTCTAATTATTTTAGGCAAAAATATTTCGGACTAGAATAATAGACCATGAAATCTTGTTTTTAAATCAATCAACATAATTAATTAAAAATAATTATTTGATTGAATATCATCCATTTTAACATGAAATTCAATATAAAATGAATTTTGTTCATTGAATCACTGTGTTAATAAGGAAATATTCAAAAAAAGTGCTGCATCCCGATGTTCTTTCGCTGCTTTTAAACCTATTTCATTCAGCAATTATAATCTGAAATATTCGCTATAAAATAACGAAACTATCGACTCAATTGGTGTACGGAATTTAACTCCGTGGCATAATGTGTCAAGAAACTTTTAATCACTTTAATAAGATGGCTGACTGTTCTATTATTATTTCTGAAACATAGCTGCAGACGACGGTAATGCGATATTCTTTCATTTTGAATGTATAATTTTGTTGAAGACAATTCTTGAGTTAACGTCGATAGAAGGTGAAAAGTAAAAGGCAGAAATAGAAAGGGCAAAGTCTGATGCACACTGCAGAATACTGAGATTCTGAACTTGTTCCCAAGCCAAACGAAGATCACTTTCTTTTTTAGTTGAAATTGTTTTGAAAGATGCAAAATACTAGAACATAGAATAGAACTTTTATGAGAAAATAATTATATGTAGGCATATTAATATAATTTTTATTAATATTCAGGTACCTTTTTAGCTATTAATTTTTCGATATCTTGATGAAAACAAATTTGAATTGCAAGCCACAATTTAAAAATGAAACATATCCTATTTGAATCGCTCATGATCCGTTTTTTGATGAATATTTTATATCCAGTGCTTAACACCCACTATTGAATTAAGTAGAAGCTAAGGTGGTTGACTCAGTTCTAAACATCAAAGTTCGATTCCAGGTCAAACTGTCACTAACCATTAAATTTTTAGTATTCAAGAATCCCTTAAATATCCAAGAGTTAGTAAAGGTTGACAGCTGGTAACGCACAGTACACTACAAGTCCATTGAATTTTGCATATCTGAATGTGTGACAGTCAACATAGGTTCAAGTTGACTTATTGATTTATTTTTGATTCTTTGATGTTAATAGTAGAACATTTTGATTTATCAATTTATTTTTTATTTTTATAACTTCAGATTTTTGGAAACGTCTTAATTGATATAACGAATATTCTTATTTATTTATTCGTCATAAATGAGTGTTCTATTAGCATTAGGATATTCTATACCCAATTCACAAATTATGAAGAAATCAAAACTTTTCATACACACCGTTTATAGTATACAGATGTAACAGAAATAAAAACATTAAATTCAACCAGTAACAGAACTCATCGAGGGCAACAATATTTCTAAATAATTTTTTTTCCGAATTCCCATTTCTATCTCCCGATAATTCAACAAGTGCTTCCATAAATATCAAATCTAGTAGCAGTAACTATAGAACAATTGATTTTGACATAAATGAGTTGTCAACTCTTACCAATAAAGTGGAAAAAAACGATTAATAATTATCATAAAAGTTTAAACCTGTAAAAATATCAACCTTCATCCTAGTTTGGGCTTGGCCCAGCGAATTAATTTGGAATGATTTCCGAATTGTCATTTTTCACTGAAAATAAAATTATTGTGGTTATGTTAACGTAATCCATGTCAAAACCTTGTCTACTCACATATAATCGAGGGGTGAACCACCTAGAGAAATTTGTACAGGGATTGCCAAAAATTGCTAGTACTGTTAGTATTCCTGCTGTACTGCCAATTTTACTCAAGTATTTCCAGTATTTCTTAATTATTGCCAGTATTATCAAAGTATTCCTAGTATTTCTACTATATTGCCAGTATTACCGAAGTACTGCCAATATTGCTAAAGCATTATCTGTATCTCCGAAGTGTAGCTATTATTATAACTGATGCATTTTGGATTTACTTTAATCAGAAATTCATTGCTTCTATTATTTCAATAAAAGAAGTAAGAACTATAGGTAATTCAATGTATTATTGTTCTTTATAATTACTGGTATACTTATAGTGTATACGATCGAAAATTAGGTTTGATTATATAGTACCTAAGAAATTCATGTATTCTTCGGCGTCTATTCATTTTTTTTTGCGAATGATTCCATTGATTGGAACTCATTTTCTCAAATTTTAGAGATTGAAATAATGTTAATAAATAGATTTTTGGATTAAAATCTGTATATTTATTTTTATTTTTTGACGTTTCGACTTTTTATCTGAAAATCTTCATCAGAAAAAATTGGTATGAAGATAAAACAAGGCAAGTATTTAGATAATTAGAATCAAAAATTGAAAATATACAGATTACTACATATGAAAACGTGGATTCCACATTTAATGCAAAAAGGCGAAATTCCTCTGGCATTCACTCAAAGTCTGAAGAAAAACCACGTAAAAACCTCAAACAGAGGAATCAATGATATGAGTCTTGATAATTATCATAGTGAAAAAAAGATCTATTTATTATGATATAATTCTAAAAACATGTATAGATCATTGATATGTTATCAATACTTGGAAATGTTTGCAAGTATTCGGTAATATTTCTATAGTTTCCACCTAATCGGATGAACGATGCGAGAACTAACTGCTATCCGATACGACTTGTATAGTACAGGTCAATTTATTTTAGCATGAGTTTACTTCGCTAATAGCATGGTAAACCGCGGCACAGCATGTAGTCTGTTTACCTGTGAAAAAGGGTGGTATCAAGAATATTTTTCTTTCAAGTAAATTTCTGTATTTCTCCTAGAAAATAATATTTAGATGTAAGAAAAAAGTATTTGGTAATTATTCTATATACATTTCAATTTTAAAATTTGAATTAATACTTAAACTGTAACTTTTTTTTAAATTCAAGCTAATATTAAAATGAAAGTCAAAATAATTTTAGTACAGCCCAGAAAAAAGAAAATTTATTAGCTGCTTATAGCCCCCTAACTGTGAGGATTTCCTAGAACCATGCTAAAATAATTTGTCCTGTACTATACGCCACTTATTGTACTATCCTAAAGCAAGTGCTATCAATAAATGTACATAATTTCAACTCAATTGGATGAACAATGCGCGAACAAACAAATACGACTCATGCGCCACTTATTATACGTTACTAGTACTATGTCAGAGATTTTTATACAAGTACCAACAACAAATGTAGAAAGTTTCAAGTTGATCGATTCATACGTTGCTGAGATTAGCCCGGACAAACAGACAGATAGATAAAAATTTGGAAAACGCGTGTTTTGATTTTGGCATTCTGCAAATAAACATTTGAGATTGAGAAAAAGACTTCATTTCGAAATCACAAACAATTTTGTTTATATGGTATAGATATTGATGTGAGTAATAGAGATGAGAGGATTCAGTCTATAATTCAATATCTAACTCTACAGTTTCGGCTACACCTTAGCCATCTTCAGGAGCGAAAAGAATTATTTTGTGTAGATTTGATTTTACATAAGTCTTTTAAAATGTGTTAACATAGTGAAAAAGCGAGAAATAAAAGTTTTTATTATTCAATTGCCACAACCGACTTTTGTAGAAGATACTGCCTGAATCTATCGTAGAATTTAAATCTACGCAAAACAATTCTCTTCGCTCTTGCAGATGGCTAAGATGTAGCCGAAACTGTAGAATTAGAAAATAGAATATTAAATAATTGATTGAATTCCCCCATCTCTATCACTCACACTCACTAATCCAGTGAACTTCAACCATTCAAGTACCTAATTTTTCAATAGATTAGTTTGGTGAATTTTAAACTATAACTTGAACGATTCCAGGTTCAAGTCGATGTAAGTATTATTATAAAGGTTGCAATAGAATTAAGTTTCAATAAATATCAATACGTCAACTATAAAACCAGGTATTATTCTATATATGTGAATCTTAGATTTTGCTTCAGTAAATATCTCGGTAAATTCACAGTTGTTGTGCTATAAAATGACAAAAATACAAAATACATGTACTATTTACTGAAGAATCTAGCACTTTTTTCTAAATAGTGGTGTGATTTTCCTTTATACACAGCGAGTATTGCCGATTTTTCGCGAGTATTGCCAAGTATTTCTTACGTACTGCCGAGTATTTCCATGTAATGCCTAGTATTTCTATGTACTGCCGGGTATTCCCAAGTATTGCGTGTACTGCCATGTATTCCTGAATATATTTCCAAAAAAATGTACAGGGATTCCCAGTAGTGGTTCATCCCTCGCATATAATGATGAAAATACTATGTAATATTTAGAGCTTATTGTTTATCCGAAACGTAATACAGCAGATAAGACTAATGAAACAAATTTATCTATAAATTAAGTACCTGATAGGAAAGTGCATGTGTACTCGTTTTTTCTCATAAAATTACAAACTTCACACTCGATTCGTTTCAAAAATAAATTAAACGTATGTAATATTGCATCTAATATTTCAGAAAACATTTAAAATCACTTACCAAATTTAGTTTGATTACATTTGTTGAGAATAATCGTTAGTTTATTCGCCGCTCATAGATGGCAGCATAGATTTTGACTATTTTCTAACTGTTTTCTCCAGCTGTTCTCTGTGAAAGTGCAATGAACTTTGGCAGACAATATAAATTTCAAGAAATACACTATCTGAAGAAATACGTGAATTTACTTGACATTAAGATATAAATATGACTAATAGCCCAAACTGTTGATCCCAGAGAGCAATTTAACCTATCTTGCAACATATGCAAAATAAGAATTACCAAGGCAAGCGAATATCTCAATGTATTGCCAAAATACAAATATTCTTTTAGTTTCAAATGAATAATTGACATAACTACGATGGTTTAATTTTACAAAATACTCATTTTAATGGACAGCTGTCATTTTTCCAACAAGTAACAAACATTCAGTATGAACAACCATAGGCGCACTGTGAATTTTTTAACAAAACTTTGTTATACTTGTCGAGTTCTATTACTGGTTAAAATGATGTACTTATTTCTGTTACATCTTTTATAGAACATGGGATATATTGAAAATATTTTTTGATTGAATTTGTTCCATAATCAAATTCATGTCTATTTTTATAATTAATTAATTTTTATAATAAATACAGCTTGCACCCTAATATGCTTTAAGAATGATATGTAACAAGAAAACTATAGCTGCTGTACACAAGGGATGTATAGATGTAGCGATATTAATATCGCTCCCTTTTGGATCCACTAAACACGGAACCTTGGAATAAATGTTAAAGTTTGTTTTGATATTACATTGATGTTTGTTCGACATGAAAAATATTATAAAATTTTCTTTATTCTAGAATTATGATTGAGCTGTTAAAGTTATAGGTCGTTTAGAAAACTTCACTTTTCTTATAACCAAAATAGCCTGTGAAAATATAAATGGGTCACTCGTCAATTTATGGGTTATAATAAATGTCAGAAACAACTTTCGTTATAAGCTCTGAACCTAAGAATGATGGAATTAAAAACTTAACAAGCTAAACAATTTAATAGTTTCATAAAGTCTCATTCATCATTTTAATATTATTATTTTTCTCTTTGAGTCTTCCTGACGACATTACTTATCTAATTATTTTTCATATGGAGGAGAAATACTCAAGGAAATTGTATTTCTTTCAATTTAATTATTAGTAATTTGAATTCTAAATTATTATAGAAGATTATCAATTCGTTTTAATTAAAATTTGTGCTGTTTATTCAAAATATCGTGATATAGCTGAAAATATTCAAAAATATGAAATGAATACAAATAGATTGTTGCATATTTTGTTATTTATTTATATCAAACCATTTAGTTTCAACGAAATATTTGTGCAATGTGTAGTATATGTATGAAAAACTAAATTTTGATGTAAAACTCTACGCTCAATGATAAAATAAATGAACGAAGTTGGTGGCCATTCCCTAAAGCCCTACCACTTCGTCAAGGTCGTTGCATTTCTGCAAGAGCCCTCTCAATCTGTCGGCCACCCTCGACAGATTGAGATAGAGCTGTTTTGTACCCCTCTCAACGGGTGTAAAGTACCTCCCTAAAGTTTTGTAGAGATCCTTCCCATTTCCCGGAAAAACAAATCTCAGATTGTGGTCATCTCAATTTGAATGCGAAACTTAGATGGAGAGTTATTTATTAGCTGTAGTTTCTAGTTTCATCAGTTCTCATCATCGGTGCAAGAAAGGAAACAGTTATACAATTTTATTACGTTCGATATCATATATAAATGTACATTTTTAATTTTACACACTATAATTCTTTTCGCTTCTGAAGATGGCTGAGGTACAGCCGAAACTGTAAAGTAGGAAAGAAATTAAAATATAAATATTGACTGAATTCCCAAGACTTTTTACTCACTCAAATAAGATCACATATTTGTGGAGAGAAAAACCTAAAATATTAAATCTGCCAATCAAAGAGGCTAGTTTACACAACATGGTATCCATGCAGTGATCCAAGACCATAAAACTATTCCACGAGATGTGTGCAATTCTATCTAAATAGGGTCCTGGCGAAAAATCATTGTTGGTTAAACTCAAGTATGGCTCATCTTATATACGAATATTTTTCAAATACCCTGTCTTATATTTTGAGGTCCTATATTAATGTTTTGTTAGGTTTTGTACTTTCGCTCAGTAAATGACGAAACCTAGGGTTTCATTTTGAAGGTAATTAAATTTAGTAACTGCAAATTGTGAGAATGCATTTTAAAATAACTAAAAGCTGTGAGATAGCATCATGCATGTTTACCACATGTCTAAATTTGAGAAGCTATCATTTTCTGGAGATCTTTCAAATTCGTCGTCAAATAGACCCCTGGCAGTCTAAGGCGAAAGGTAACTTGCACACTGGAATATTAACAAAAAGATTGAAAATCTAAAAGGAGCTGAATAGGAAGTATAGTATATATAAATATACTATATTAAGCGGATATAGTTATAACGGTAAATGATGAAAAATATCACAAAGAATATAAGAGTTCATAAAGTTCTTTAAGAATTGAATACAAGTGATATCGATGTTCACATATTTTCGATTCTACGTAATAGGACACAAATATATCCTTAAATAATTGTGTGGCAATACTAAATACATAAAATAACTTCTATGAAGCCATTCTTATGAGTCACTTTGTATGTACTATGCGTTTGTTGCAAACCTTGTTGGCAAGGTCGAAATATGAACGCATCACGACTTCAAGTGAAGGGATTTCAGAATAGAAAACATGCAGAAATGAAAATCTCAAACGACTTGTATTTTTATATTCAACTACAATTTTACTTTCTCATCATAAATTCAAGATGACGTCGAATGTGTTCACTTGCTGTAATTATAAATATAAATAAGATTAATCGTATGTTTCATTGTAGTGAAACTTCTTAAGTTTAAACACAATTAAATTTTCAGGAGAGAACTTTGCTAAATTGTATTAGTTTTCACTTTCTTGCAATTACTTTACTTTGCCATTGTAATGAAATAAATATTATAATTATTATTTATAATTATAATTAATATTCTATTACTAGTACTTTCACTTTGAATTTAATATTACTGGCGATGTAAATCACGATAAAATAATTTAATACTTTTCTAACAATCTTCAAATCTATTAATTTGTAATTACACTCATTCATTTTTCAAGGATCAATTGCGTGTACTATGAAATCATTTTCTGTAAGAGATTCCCTATATTTCCGGGATTAAGTTTAGATTAATTTCAAAAATTGAATTTTTGTATCCTCGTTACTGCTAAACTTATCTTTTCTTTTGGAACATCTTTTAAGGTCATGTTTGTAATTAAAAAAATATATTGTAAAGAAAATAGGTCCGTGATGTAGACAACATCAGATTGCTACTATAGTCATCTAATGAATAAAATCTGTACTACGTTAACATACGTATTTTCAAAAACATTAACACTTATTTATTTGTGCTGAATATGTCTTCTTGTGTATTTATAAGAGAAAATCATAAGTGCATTCCAAATATTTATACACACCAATAAAAAATAATTCTAAAAATAATCACATACAAGAAATTCCCCCTCATCTAAAATATACCAAAGTATAAATAGAAATAGGAAGCATTGAAACTAGAATTTTATCGTTCAAAGAAAATATTTTGTTAGTTCATACTAATTTTAAAAATCGGACTACTGCCAAAATGATAACTATGAAATGTTAATGAAGCTGTGGCAGAAAGTCACGAAATATTGCAGATAAAAATGTTATTTATTTATCTGTTTATTGGATGTAGGCTTCCCTGACATCACCTATAATGTATCAAATATGAATCAAATTAAAATAAACTTTTTCATTTAATTTTTATCAGCTGTGGTTGAGAAAAACATTGTAATTATAGGAAATATTTTTATTATAAACTTGAGTATTAGAAATTATTTAGTATGCATTGTGTATAGTAAAATATGAGTTCTTTATCATTATTTCATATTAGGCAAAGCATTCATATAAAACTATGCATACATTCCACTGATTAATATTTGGACATATTTTTACTGTGCTTTTTTATTGAATGATTTAAAAAAAAAATCAAATTGAATGATTAGCAAAAATTTATTATAATAATTATTTTGAAAACAGATTCTATATCAAAGTGAGAAATTTTAATTTTTTGGTTTTGTTCTAAGGAATTGCTTGAATCTGTCATGTGAAATCAGACCACAGCCATTATTGCATATATATAATTGAAGTTGTCATTTAGTACACAACATCAGTTTAAGATTAAGATGAACATAAATTTTCATTTCTTGAAATTATTTGTGTAAACATGAATGAAATATAGTCTAAACCACAATTGAAATTGCGGGTCACCCTTTTTTGCTTATTTTTGTGAATCTAATGCAAAACTAGTGATTTTTATTTTAGTTTATATAATTATTTCTTCTTTGTTATTTATATACTAAAACTTTTGAAAATGTATGAAAGGATCTTAAAATGACGTCTGCAGCTGTAGTCTGTAATATCAAAAAAACTATGAGTCAGTCATTAAGAGAAAACGGAACACATTATTATTGTCGAATTATGTCATTCTGACAGCAAAAACCTGTATTTTTATTCTGACAAAATAAATTTTTTCCTGAAACAGTAAAAAACTTTTACCCAAGGGTAGAATTTGATTATAAAATTTCATATTTAAATCATTATTTGTAAATAACATGAATACAATGAAATATCACGTTCAAGAATAACATTTCGATGTTTTGTCCCTGTTATTTGTATTGGCAGTTATAAAAACAAAATTTTATTCGATAATTTGTATTTCATACTGATACGATAAACAAATGTATTTTAAAATCGTTCTGTTGTCATACATCTGGTCATGATCGAATGATATTTTATTGTACAACTCGTACAGCGATTTTTTCTATTATCGGCTAGTGCACCAGCCTCGAATTTTAACTCGAGTATTTTTACATGTACGAGATTTACTCATATATAACTTTTTGGGAATTTGTTTTTGAGTAATGACATGCATCTTCGTCCTTATATCTGTTCGTATGAGGACACGTTACAGGTTGCAGTTATTAAACGGTTTGATGATTTTTTTTTCCATCGATTGGTTCACTATGCGAATAGAAACCCTATTGATTTTCGTTTTGTCGAAAAGTTTAATTTTTATAAAAATTATACAAAAACTCTTTTTCACGTGATCGCCGACTGTGGAGAGATACAAAGGCAAAATTATATACTAGTTGAGAATGTCGTATTGCTGTTATTGGGTATCACAGTCTGCTAAGGTTCCAACTTTCAAGCTGCTGACTAGTATTCACGCCTTAGTCACACAATTTTTTTTTTCAATTTTATAGTTTTCAAATTAGACTGGGAGATAATTATAGTTGAAGCTCTCCGATTTTATACCGCATGCCTTTTTGAGGGCTAAAAATTTAGCCCTTGATGAGAAAGATAAATAGGTTATTGACCGATGCATGCTTTCCGATTATATTTTTTTTTTAAATAGAGTTTTCCGTAGCATTTTGCTTGCCTTTATAACGTAAAATAGTTGAAAGTGGTTTAAAGCCTAGTACTGAAAGGCATGCAATTCACAACAGACTAAAAAAAGATGTGTAAATTCTGTGTTTTCAAATAACATGTCAATGAAAAGAATGAAAGTTTTAGCCATAAAATCCTTGTGAAAAAAATTGGCATACATCCCTCGTTGGTACAAGGGTCACTCTTAGCCAACAAAGGATGTATGCCAATGTTTTCACAAGTATTTTGTGATTAAAACTTCCATTCTCTTTATTGGCATGCAATTTGAAAACACGGAATTTTCAATTTTTTTACAACTTCACGCGATATTTTAAGCTTTCTGGGCTGTTGCGAATTGCATGCCTTTCAGTACTAGGCTTCAAATCAATTCAACTATTCTGTTACAAAAGCATGCCAAATGTTGTCAAAAAATTTGCACTATGACCGGAAAGCGTGCATCGGTTAATAACTTTTTTATCTTTTTTTTTTAGGGATAATCATCCACCCTCAAGACATGCGGTATTATATTAGAGAACTCCACCTGTCACTAACTCACAGTTTAAATATATATGCATTGGTTTTTAATATTTTATTTTGTATTCTATTACATATTCCGCACGTTTGTATGTGTTCTATCATGGACTAGCAAGCCAGCCTCTAGTTTTGATGGTAGAAGTAATTATTAGATAAAATTGATGAAGCTGACTGGATGAATGAATTTGAGTGAGTAAAAAGTCTTGGGAATTCAGTCAATATTTCTGTTTTAATTTCTTTCCTACTTTACAGTTTCGGCTGTACCTCTGCCATCTTCAGAAGCGCTACAATTTAATTATTTTTTATCACTAATTATTTATGCTAATTTTATCGGAAATACTTACAAAAGAACTATATTGTGAAAAATTGAAAATGTACTTTGATGTGTGATATCGAGTTTGATAAAATAGCGGAAATTTTTTTTTTCCATTTGTCAAATGCCACAACCTAGTGGAAGACGTTGACTAAGTGCGAGTAAAAAATCGTGCGTGCACGCATTGTCAAAAAATTACAAATTGTCACAGGTAGAAATAAGTTAGTTGTAGTGTCAAACAATTAAAAATAGATGCAAGCTTGTGCATCACGTAAGGTGTCAAAAATCCAAACAAAAATTAGGAAAAGTAACATAGATCTTAAAGAATATTGTTGTATATAGTGTTAAGTGCAATAGTATCTGCTTTTTCATTGATATTTTGTTTGTCTTGTTTTATATACAACATTTCTAATGTAAGTCTTTTGTTTAAGTTGTTTTCGTTATGGATAATGTTCTTATTTCATTAGATGTGGTCTCTTTATACACTAATATTCCGATAGACCTAGTGCTTCAAGCTGTCGAACAAAAATATGATATCATATCGAAACGGACAGACATACCACTCGATGAGTTACTAAATTTAATTACATTTTGTTTTGAAAGTTGTTTCTTCAAATTTAATGGTGAGCTTTATCGACGTGTTTGGTGCAGCAATGGGAAATTCAGTGTCTCCAGTAGTGGCAAATTTGGTTATGGATTTGGTTCTGAAGGAAGTTATTGCAAAGTTGTCATTTAAGGTTCCGTTCATAAAAAATACGTGGATGATTTGATTACAGCAGTGCCAGAATCTAAAATAAATGAGATAGTAATTATTTTCAATAGCTTTAATATCCATATTCAATTCACAGTAGAAACAGAGGTTAATAACACCCTACCTTTCCTTGAAATGTTACTGATTAAAGAAAAATGTGGCAACATTACCACCAAATGGTACAAAAAGCCTTCAGCAAGTACGAGGTATCTAAATTTTCAGTCGAATCATCCAAAAAGTCAACTTCTAAATGTTGCTAGAAATATATTTAGCAGAGCATTTAAATTGACATCTGAAAAGTATCATAACGAAGCTAGCAGCACAGTAACTGATTTACTTCGTTCAAATAAATATCCACTTGGCATCATAAATGGTATCAGAAATCAAATTATGAATCTTTCATGTAATTTGAATGACAATGACATGAATAATAAAAAATCTTTGACCGATAAGTACTTCACAATTCCGTACATAGATAGCGTTAGCTACAAAATTAAACAAGTATTCAAAAATAAAGAGGGAATTGAAATTTGTTTCAAACAGTACAAGACAGTAGGTAATTTATTCTCCAAAATAAAAGATAAAACAGATAAAAACTTAAGATCTAATTCAATTTATAAAATCTCATGCAATGATTGTGGAGCACACTACACAGGACAAACCAAAAGATATTTAAAAACAAGGCTTGATGAACATAAACGAAACAGTAAAAAATTGAATAAAAATATGTGCTCTAGTCACTCATTGCATAGATTCAGGACATACTTTCAATTTTGATGAAACTAGTATTATCCATAACGAAATCAACTTAAACAAAAGACTTACATTAGAAATGTTGTATATAAAACAAGACAAACAAAATATTAATGAAAAAGCAGATACTATTGCACTTAGCACTATATACATCAATATTCTTCAAGATCTATGTTACTTTTCCTAATTTTTGTTTATATTTTTGACACCTTACGTGATGCACAAGCTTGCATCTATTTTTAATTGTTTGACACTACAACTAACTCATTTCTACCTGTGATAATTTGTAATTTTTTGACAATGCGTGCACGCACGATTTTTTACTCGCACTTAGATTTCCGATAAAATTAGCATAAATAATTAGTGATAAAAAATAATTAAATTGTAGCGCTTCTGAAGATGGCTGAGGTACAGCCGAAACTGTAAAGAAGTAATTATAACTGGGGTAATTCCATAAGAAATCAACTTTTGATGTAGATCTAGAAAAATACATATCAGGTCGTAAATTTCAACCGATTTTAGTATTTCTTTCTTATATCGATTGATTGACTATCAGAATAGAATCTTATTTATAATAATTACAATGTAAATTTATCTCATTACTTACATATATCGACTATACTGAAGTTGATTCAAAAGCATTATTCATATCCAAATTTATTTTTCAGGAAATATTACCACATTTATCGGAAATTGATCAGCATTTTACATTTATGGTCAATAATGTGTTTCCAGGTATACAAAATTTCTGTCCATGTTATTGGAATTCCAATTCATTTGAAATGATTCCCAGAATTCAAAATGTTTTGTGAATTGAGCAATTCTAGTTAAAATACAAATTTGTAGTACTTCTTGTATACGAGTAACATGTTTCCATTAATATGAAATTAATTCATAATGAATTGTAAAGGGTAGTTCAGGCTTTATATGAAAATGTAATCAATTATTAGCAGAGCACAATAATTGTTACAATAGTTCCATATCGGACAATGGCGAACCAATAACAAAATAATAAAGTTTCTATAAAAGTTGGGTATATAAATTTATCCAAATATATTCTACTATTTGATATTATGGATTTTAATAACTTTTTTTAATATCAGTAATAAAGTGTTGTTTGCGCTTTAGAATAAATAATATAAAAATATTTATTGAAAATTGGATAACTTTTTTTTCGAGGTATATATAGTGAGTTTCATGACTTTCAATCAATATTGTTCTGTTATACTTGAATTGTGTTATTCCTTAAAAACTACCGGAATTCTACTATGACCAAAATTTGAATATTTTCCGGACAAACTGAACCAACCTCAAGATATTCTTGTACAAGTCTTTTTTTGCCTGAAACGGAATGAAAAAAACGGTTGAATGCTTCTTTCCGTTCCAAAACAGATGCAGCCTCCGTTTCTGGAATTGATGCAAATTTGTGTTCAAAGAAACATTTGAATTTCGTACAAGTCAGCCCTATCACCAAAAGATGGAGAATTTTTTTCCGACTATTTGTTTTAAAGTCCTTAAGACGATTTCCAGTGTTGTTAATCTATATGTGTATAATCTTCTGCGATAACAGGCGAGACATTTCATCAATCGAGTTAAAATTTGGCATTCGGACATAATTTCATCGTGATTTGATCTATCACATTGTGGTTGAAATTGATACCACATTGATTCTTTAATTTTCTGAATAATTTCCATAATATAAAATTCGGTACACACTTTCTGGGGCTGAGGTCCTACATTTCTTGAGACTTCTTGAGCTACGGTATTTTTTATGCTTGTAGACAGATTTGATGTTCATTTTCCAATTCTTCCAATAAGTCTCTCTAAGAGACGCTTCGAAAAATCTCATGTTATACGGCCACGGGGATATTGCCGAGGAAATGCTGGGCAAAGCATGACCAATTTTTTTATCCAGTTTTAATACAATTTTGCTTCATCTAACAATACAATTCTTTCAAATCAAATCCTCGTATTTCTATTATAAAAAGAAGTAAATACCCTGGTATCTGGGAGTTCATTATAAGCAGATTATGATGTATATTCATGATTGTTATAAAACAACCAAACGAAAAACAGAATATTTTATATCCATAAAACTTGTACTACCCACTCTAAAGAGACTATAAAATATTGCTGATAGCTCTTTTCTCTGAGAAAATGGCAACATTAGTTTTCATACTCTTAGAATTTCCAAGTCGCAAGTAAACTCATATATCCAAAGATATAAGGGTGACAGCTCTTCTATTTATATGTGGCTTCCAGTCAAACATGTCATAGCATGTAGTGATAATTCTAAAGGGACATCCAAATATCTAGACTAGAGGGATGGTATTCTAGAGGGGATAGAGTTATTTCAATTTCTGATGGCTTGTGGCTTGAAGGGTGAAGATGAAATTGAATAATGACATTGTCAACACCTTATACCTCACATGGTACTTTTTATATCAAATAAAATACAATGTATATAATTTTTTTATCGGCCAGTCTTAAGAGCTTGTTGGTTGTCCAAAACCAAAAATCACATCAAAATTTTTGTAAGACGATTATTTTGAAGCGATCCAAACATGTGAAGGAGTTTAATCAAAAATTGAATTTCAAGCTCTCATTATCTTTATTTGATACTAGCGTTACCCTCAGCTTCGCTCGGTCCATGATGATTGAGAATTTGATTATTTATGTAAAAATTCATTTATTAGAAGTATTTTTTAAAACTTTCTAGTAGTTTCCGAGTTTACATCATACATACAGAAAAAAATATTCTTTTCATAATATTATTATTGATATGACTCAGGGATAGTGTAGCTTTATATTAGTGAAATAATTCTACTTTTTTATAATAATAGTATTAAGCAGCCAAGCAGCCCTTTTTTTCGACTTAATTTAAAAAATTGAGATTTCGAACTTTGAACATATTTTTATTAATATGAATTGCCTGTATTATTCAGGGATGGTGTAGCTTTTTATTGGTAAAGGAATATTTAAAATCGGTTCAGTAGCTCCCGAGATTACTTTCTATTTACAAGCAAACAAATTTTACCTATTAATAATACTAGTATAGATAATTATCCAACTGAATGGTATGGATATCTATTTGTAATCAAGTGTTGATAACGATTAGAAATTCATACTACACGAAGTTCGAAATTAATTTTTTAATAATCATCAAACATTGTCTACCACCCTCAAGTAAAGAAAGTCTTGTTCTGATGATTTTATTTTGACTGAAGCTGTTTTTTGGCTTTTCGAAAATATTAGAAGATTAATAGAAATATGGTGTCTCATTTCAAAAGCTTAACATTTTATCTTACAAGTACAACAATATTATTTAATATTTTTTTTCCGAAATCTCAATTTTTGTAACATTTACTAAATTCATTATTCATAAATTGAATTTCATTTAATATTCCACCGTCTTCTTTAATCGAATCGTTGAACGATTTTCTCTTAATGTTTGAGAATAATAGTTAGTTTATTCGCCGCTCATAGATGGCAGCACAGATTTTGACTGTTTTACCAAGCTCTCTGTGAAAGTGCAATGAACTTTTGCAGACAATCTAATTTTTAAGAAATGTACTATCTGAAAAAATATGTGAAATCTGTAAATAGAAATCAATTTACTTGACAAAATATGACTAATAGACCACATATGCTAAAATAGAATAACCGAGGTTTGCGAAGGTCTCAATGTATTGCCAAAATATAAATATTATTTCAATTTCAAATAAATGATGGTTCAAAATTACAAAATACTCATTTTAATCGACAGCTGTCATTCTGCGAACAAATGATAAATAATCATTTCGAACCTAAGCGCACTGTGAAATTTTTGACTAAACTTTGATTACTTTTTACTCGCAGAAAAAAGTTATTAAGAAAAACTCTTCTACTTGACGAGCTCTATTTCTGGTTGAAATTATTGTACTTATTTCTGTTACATCCTGTATAAAAGAGGTTTGGACCACGTGAAGGCAATTAAATAAAATTTAAAAAAATTCATTTCTTTCACTTACGTTTATTATAAAATTTCACGTTTTTACGTACATTTCGGTTGCAAGGCAATCATCATCAGAGTACGATTTCATGTATATTATAGTTATGTATTTTGAAATACTTTTTTATTTTATGCTAATAGTAAATGGAAATTTGATTCAAGTTCTACATTAATAAGTTTACAATAACAAATCGAAATGATAATAAGATTGAAAGCTATAAAGTTATTCACTAGTATTTATGCAGTAAATAATTGTTATTAGGTGTTCTAAACAGCAACTGTTTTCTGTATTTAGTTACTTTGATGTGTTTATAATTAAAACCGCTTTGTTTGTGACGTTAAGTTTATTAATATTAACAAACATGATGCATGTCATTTGTGAAATTAGAATTGTGTTTTGATAATTTTCCGATGTTCGTATTAGCTTCAAATTGTTCTGTGTTGGATTTTCTAAATTCATGATGTATTACTTCAAGTGTTAAATTTCCAGATTAAATACTAACACACAAAGCTATTTTTTGTACATTTTGTATTAAAGTAATTACGTATGTGCTCCAGATTTCTACATTCATATAATATGTCGTACTATAATTTCAAAGAGTGATACATATTCACTTGGTTTTAATCCTGGTTTTAATTTAAAACAGAGTTTCGAGTTTAAATAATCGTGAATGTTAAAATTGATAATTTTACGCTCAAATCCGTGCTATTTCATTTCGGATTTCAGATTTCTGATGTATGTTGCATTGCCGTACATTGGCGGTATTATAAAATTTTTTAAACATTTGAAATGACTAGCGAAAATTCATAGAATAACGCCATAAGTTTTTATTGTTGGTTTTGTAGTACGGGAAAAGCTTTTTAAAATTTTAAATATAAAAAAATATGATCTGATTATTATGTCACCTTCTGCATAATTCTGGTGCCTAACTTTTTAAATAGTGTGATTTTGATTCGAGAAGGGTTTCTCATCGCGTTCATAGAAATGATCAACTAACGAAATATTTATCATAATATTTACTATCCGGCCCGTTCGTTTATCTAAAAACGACGGATATATACGATTTTCAGATTGTGATTGGAATCAGCTCACCGGTAGGCCACCAGATATCATACGGATTCTTCGATCTTTTGCGTAACTTCCATAATATTGAATATATTCACTTGAAGTTTAGTGTACAGAGACATCACACTTCCTGGGGGTCGAGATCATGCAGTTTCTTGAGACTTCTTGGACTACATAAATTTACAAAATATGTGAATTATCCGGGTAGTGTAATCGTGGTCAATCTGATTATCTTTATCTTCCGTTTGACGTTTTCAAAAATCTAAAATACTTACTTAGGAGCATAGCAGACCTCTGGTGATGTAGATGTCCTCCCCCAAGGATCAATGAAAAACCAGGTGGAAGAAGAAAAATATTTAATCGATTTCGGTTGCAATGAATAGACAATGTTAGAATATTGAATTCAGCTTCAGTTTGTTTACATATCTTTCAGCATAAAAGTAAATAACGTTTATAAAATCATGTTTTGCGTTCAGACTAATAATATTAAAACCATATCGCTGGATTAATGTTATTTAATAATGAAAGAGCTAATATCTTGATCTTTGATGTTGTATGTGTAGGAAAACAAATGTTGATTAAAAAAACCAATTTGTCAAATATTGTTTTTAATTTGGTTTCGTTTACAAGCATTGAAATAAAATATCGTATATCAAACTCAAGATTCGAATCTAAATCGCGTGACTTTCACGACACTCTGAACAGAAAATCTAGAACACATACATAATACTTTGAAAATATGTTCTGTCGAGTATGAATATATGTAACGGTTCTTATCTTTGTTTACAGATGTAGTCAAAATCAAAACTGCAGCATTTTAGCCAGCACGAGCACTTTCGGGGATCCCTGTGCGGGGACTTTGAAATATTTGGAGGCCCACTATCAGTGTATGCCTGGTAAGTTTCCAAAACCACCTATCTGTCAACATACAAGCAGCACTATAATTTTAGATCATCGTATCCAAACAGAATTCATCCTGAGTTTATGTTTCGGAAAGAATCTGAAAATATTTACTTTCTGTCATCCACTTACCTATCTATTTTAAACAAACAGAAATGAAATAATAAAAATTTCAACTTATTTTGGGCTTATGTTGAGTTAGTATTCTAAAAAAATTGTGATGTCAGCATCACGCGGATCAGAAATCTGACTGTAAATAGTATGATCTGAAATCTGCTTTCGCCGATAACGTATTCACTGACTATTTACAAAAAAAATAAAAAACAACCACCCATTTATTAATGAATCTACTAATGAAATAAATGAAAATTATGGTATTTTTTCAAATTATATCTCTTTTTCTTGGTATGAGGTGATAAATCACCAGAAAATTTTATAGTTAAGCAGAAGGAATAATCTTCATGAGTTTCTAATTGCGAAGTTAGTAATTTTTATTTAAATTTATTAATAACTATTTAAATTTCTTATTAGTTTCGCCAGACAAACTCGTCTTGAATTTTAAGTTTTCAAAATGCAGTTTGAGATGAATTTCATTACTAATTCAGTTGATGTTCATAAATAAATTCTTATGGAAGTATATAATCTTTTAAGTACTTCTTAGACTAAACAAACTGGGCTACATTGGTGGTCTTTTTGTTTTAATTACTGGTGCTAGAACATTTAAAAAAATAAACATACGTTACTAACAAAAACTCATCTTAAAACGGGTAAAAACCAAGCCCTAGAGTTGTATTAATTTACAAGTTTCCAGCCTTTGATGAGGATTAAGTATTTCTTTGTAATCCTATGTAAAGTAAAACCAGCACCTACAGTACCGGGACAAAATGACCCAAGCTGTCAAAAGTCCTTAAATAAATGAAAAAAAAATAAAAATTGTTAATATTAATTATTAATTTGGTACAATGGTCATTTCATAATTGAAAACAATTTTCAACTGAAATGCTTATTTAGACAGCATGCTTTTACAAAAATCGGACAAAAATCTATATAAGCATCAAGTATACTAAGTAGCATTAGAAGATTTTTTACTATCACTAAAAACCCAGAAATATCCAAGCCCAAATTCGCCACAAGAAATATGTATAATATCAACATTTAAATCAGTTTATGGTCGGAAATGTTTTTTATCGGTTTGTGCTCTGGAATAAATTCGAAAGTCAAGTAGCTTTTGTTACATATTAATTAATCCCTCATTCATGATAGTTTGTAATAAATACAAGTACTGAATTTGAGAATCCTTGAAAATTGATAAATCATTCCAATACCTGCAAGATATCAACATAGAGATTCGTTGAAAGTCGCGATCTAAAACTAATTTAAACGTCAAGTTTTGTAAAATTGATTTACGAACTCTAAATGGATATATTTGACGTCTTAATTCAATAACGATACGTGAGGTCATTCCAGTGATAAACTATTCAATTCAATAAACTGAATATCTCACGATTCATTAATTGGTTTAAGAGGGTTGGTTATTAATATTCTGTCCCTCAACTTCTACGATCACCGGTCTAGATTTTAATTAATTCTCTGTAGCAACAACGACAACAACAACAAATCGGCCAAGTCCACCATGGCTGATAACATCCCAGCCTCCAAGTGTTTGGAGCACTGTGAAGCCAACAACACGTCCATCATTGCCTCGGGAGAGTCCTTTGTCGTCTTCGACAGCAACTCCTGCACCAGCACCGCCTGTGCAAGCGCCCAACGCGGCTGCAAAAACATCACCCAGTACCACGTCCACAGGGGCAACTCTTCCTCAACAGCCTGTTAAGCAATCGCCGCCTCCTAAGCCAGTAGAACCGATAGAACCCGTCGTTCCCTCAGGAGATCTGACGACGATGCTCTACACCACTGTGCCGCCCAAAAAGCAACCAGGTAAGAGAATATTAATCATTTTAAGAACGAAATTGCGTCAAGTAAACATTTAAGAACATTTATTGAAATGCATTATTAATTGTGGTGATAGAAATAAATAAATTTAGAACGAATACATCTCTGAGAGAGTATGTTAAATTTAATATCGTCTTTTTTTGTCACTTCCGTTGCATTGACAGTAATTTCCATATCTGTAATACCCGTATTGTTTCAAATTGTTCAAATATTCATAGATTTTGAGAAAATAATAATTGAATATTGTGTGACGCAGATTATGTTCATTCCTACTCGTGAAAAAGTCAGAGATAAATATATGGATGTGGTCACATATCCTATTATCTGATTATTATTAAAAGGGAATGCTTTTGTGCATCAAAAAAATTCTCCAAAATACGCCTCTGGGATTGGATACTTAAAATTCATCGCTCGTGTCATAAACTTCTCCATTTTTGCAATAAAACATGACTTTTGACACCTGTATCTTCCACATTTCATCCGTGATCGCGCGAAAATCAAGAAAAATGCGCTTTTTCAGGATAAATTCAAATCAATATATATTATACTTTTTTGTAATTTATTTAAGATGAATATGATTAATAATGTACTTATTAATTAGTTGTTTGAAGTACAGAAGAAACTTTACTATCCACCATGTAGTAAATGTTTTGTTGCAGTATTAATAATAATCTAAAATTTCCTGATACCGCTTAGTTCGTCCTCATCGTTTTCCCCTCAAAAGCTCATATTCCCACCATTTTGAAACTTCGCAAACTTTTTATCGCATCTGCTTATTTATTCATTTGATGCCCACGTATTATTCGTCCGTAATATCGCCCACATTAGCTTTTTAGTCGGTCTCATCAGATATTTGTTATACATGTCCAAACTATTTTAGGGAATCTATTTTCGTTGTACCAATATCATTCAGTAATTAAATATTATTGATGAGCTCACTGCCTACATTGAATTTGTCTCCCAAAATAAGAGAGTCCGTAAATAGATTCTATATTATTTGTCAGTTTAATTCATCGCAAAATAGTAGAGCTTTTTGTTCATTTTAAATCAGGATATTCATTTCAAATTGCTTAAAAATTATTCTTATCATCAGATGGCAACAGTAAACCAAAATGTTTTGTATTAATGCCTTCATTTTCGATTAAATTAGGTGCCTACATATTTAGTTTTCATATATAAATTAAATTATTAAATTCCTGCTTATAAGAATCAGGATACTCGTGTACCCGAATGGTTTAAATCTCTATATTTTTCAACTTTAAGGACCATACTGAGTCCTGCACCAAATCCCAAAGATCAAAACCTTAGTTGGTCGTAAAATAAAAGCATCTGATTATTATTTTGTATGATTTACTTTTATTGTAAATTTTACAGTGTAATTAAAATAAACTATGGCGGTCGAATACCAGGCATATGTTCAGTCCGCTGTCGCGAGTCGGATTAGTGGTGCTCGCTGCTCGCGGGTCGTAGTTAGGAGACCCTGGTTTAAATTATTGACACTTTCTTATAAAATTTCCATTTGAAAAAATTATTTTTACCGATACTTTCATCTTCCCAATAATATTCATAGCAAAAAATTTACCCATATTTTTAAGTTGTTCGTATATTCATAGCTTTTGAGAAGGTAATCATTAAATAGTGAGTGACTTAGATTATATTTCCACTCATGCACAAGTTAGAGAGAGCTAGATATAGAGAGGGTATAGTTATTCAACTGTCATCGTGTGTTTATCGAATGACCAATCAAATGCGTCCTACATAATCTACGTCACATCCTTGAAATTAAATTTTTATTAAAAATAGTGATAATTTATAATGCTTTTGATATTTTTTCTTCATTCATATTTTGAAACTCGTCATTATTGTTATTGAATTTTTCTGTGGTTACATATGCCATTAAAACAGATATCTCTGTAATGAAATTATGGTCCTGGCAACTAGGTAGTCTTGAGCAAAAGACTATGCACGCTGTGAATGTTGGAGTTATGGGTTCGAATCCGCATAAGACGTCACAAATCCTTCTAAATTGGAGCTTTGTGTCCTGTTGAGATAGAATAACTAAATAAATAAATGAACAATCGAAATTACTGGTCCATTGACTATATGAACGATACTTAAATATAAAGTCAGTACTTTCTATGACTCATAAATTAAGTTATTTTTAGATTTTTTTTATACATTATTTATTAACACAATAAAATACCTAGTGAATATGAATAAAATATAGGTGCTGAAAGTATCGTAGGAGAATTATATTCTATTTATTACTATTATATACATTAAGGATAAATTCACTTCATATATCACATTTTTAGTACCACACTATTTCATTAATAAAAAGTATTGCAATTAAATCGGAATTTCTAGCATTGATTTCCAATTTCTAATGAGATTGTTTGAGATTATTTGAAATTAATGATCGTTTCCGTCATTATTTTTTTCTAATTATGGATTTTAATTAAAGTAATGCATGTTTTCATCCAATAATCTTAAAATTAATTGGTTCTGATAAATTGAATATTTTTTTTTAGTAATTTAGGAATGCTGAAATGTCAAAGCGCTTATTGTCTCAGAAAAATTATTCCTATGAATTGTATTTTTCCAGATTTTCGTAAAATTCAAACAATTCTAGAACAACCATATTGACCGTAACATATGAAATTGACAGCTTTAGAACCTTTGGTGTTCTGTACATTCTCTCACTGTTTTCGTAGTTAATGGAATTTGTAGTAAATATTGAGACATGTTGGGCCCCTGAGCCGTTGAGAATATAATATGAAATGCTTAGGAGAGCCTATTGTGCCTAAAGGATAATCTTGCACTCGAAATAAATAATAGAATGTTATACTGTGAGAGTGTATAAGACGATTATTAAATTCAATTATAAGTTGATTATTTATTGGTGGGAAACTAATTATTATGTTTGGTTGAAAGTAATTGAATTTTTTTTTTATTTTTAAACATTTCAATCTTTCATTTTTCTTCGTCACTTGAATAATAATATTTACCAAAGTCAGAACTGTGCATTCACAAACACAGCCGTAGAGTTTTCATCCTATCAGGACGTAAAAAAACACTTTACATTCCTAAATGGTGTCCATAAAACGGCTATACATAAACATTCTTTGTTTACACTTTCAGAATAATACCACAAACATTTCGTTATTTTATGATTTAGTCATCAGGGAAAAAAACAATATGGGTATTTTGTTACAGAGGAAAGCACAGTGAGTAGCAACTTCGTGCCATCACCAAGTACCCCTTGGAGCCATGAGGAAATCACACATTATTGCAGTCCAACGACAGTGCGGAATCTTTATTGGAATTGGACAAGGGTTAGCGAACGGACTGTTCAGCCTTGTCCTGGAGGTGCTACAGGATTAGCCCGCTGGCGATGCTTACCTGGTAAATAACAGATTATTACTAACACTTTAAACTTTTTAGTGAAAATTAGATCGTTATAATTTATTCCTATAATTTTAGGCACAACTGCAGGCACAGGAGAAGCTTCAGATGAGCCGCGGTGGTACCCCGCTACTCCTGATCTCAGTGAATGCCGTTCTGTGTGGCTTACTAGTTTAGAATCTCGGGTAATTGAAGGAGAATCTCTAATTTCAATTACCAGCGATTTATCTCAAGTTACAAGCAGCAAAACTCTATATGGAGGCGATATGATGATAACTACAAAGATCATCAAAAAAATGGCGCAGAAAATGTCGGAAGATATTCAAACCTTTCCTGACCAACGACAAAGAGAAGCAATTGTGACGGAATTACTACATGGCGTTGTTAGAACTGGCAGTAATTTATTAGATTCTTCTCAGCATCCATCGTGGCGCGATCTCAGTTACAAAGAACAGATGAGGGTTGCAACTTCTTTGCTGATTGGCCTTGAGGAAAATGCGTTCTTGCTTGCGGATACAGTAGTCAGAGAGAAGACTGTGGTGCAGACCGTCAAAAACATAAGTTAGTATGGTATCTTTATTTAGTGTAATATTTTTTCCCAACAGTTAGAACAAAGCCGGCCGGTTGTCTTTTCTTTTTAATTGAATTATAAATAAGAAATCGCAATTATGTTGTCCAAAAAACGATCAATTTCGGTAATTTGCACTGAATTGATCAATTAATTCATTTAATAAAAACTTTTGCAACTAAATTCATTTAAGATTTTATAATGTTGATTAGGTAGAATGTCGTAGCTCAGTTTAATATAAAATTTATTCCGCGATATCTTTTATTTTGCAATTTCATATTTTGTATCCAGCATAAACCCTGATTTCAACTTTAGCATTACCCGCATAAAACTTCGTATAATTTACTTCGTTGTCTTCCAAATTGTTCTGTTTACCTGAGTATCGGTACATAATGATATAAAACTTTGCCGCGCCAACTTTAACAGTAACAATTCTCTCCTATCTTGCATCATAAATTTAATTATTTCTTGTAACATAATACTTTTATTACATTGCATTTACTGCATTATAATTCCCATTCTTATCTTCAAACAACTGTTTCTTTCCAGTGCTTTCCGTTCGCGTGTTGGAAACGAAAAACATAAAAACCGAAACATTCCCTTCGGAAGCTGTGACCGACAAATGGGCGGCGAGTAACGATTGGCTGCAACTTCCACGTGAAGCGCTCCTGGAAAACAGCGAAGGAGGTTTGGTCCGTTTGGTCTTCGTTGCATTCGACCGGCTGGAAGAAATTCTTCAGTGGCAACCAGAATCGGCGCTAGAATACGCCGGAGCTCAGAGAAATCTTAGCCGGGTGTTGAATAGCAAAATTATCTCAGCTAGTCTTGGAAAAGGACGGCATATTCAGCTGTCACAACCAGTGAGGCTTTTTCTGAGGCATTTGAAGACCGATAATGTCAGCAATCCGTCTTGCGTATTTTGGGACTATACTATGAGGTATGTAGTATCCAGCCGCAGGCCAGTTTATCAGTCGAAGCCAAAAGTACAACCAAACTAGAATATTCATTGTGAACAGCAAAATGTTTTTACTTGAAACTTCCACTACTTTCATGATATTTTCTTAGTAATTCAGTTCAAATAGCCCTTGTATGCCTAAAGATCAATCAAGTAAAATATTCCACCAAAGATTATTTATTAATTCTAATTCAAATCTCCACTGTACAAAATGCTTTGTGATTATTAAATTTGTTCGCACCAGAAATGAAAATTAATTTATAAAATTGTTTAACAAACTGTGAACGTGACAATTTTTCACTTCATTGAACTCAAAAATTGATAATTTGTTACAAACTTGATACATAACTCGGAAACTTTTATTCCAGAAGAAAACAGTTTAGAAGTTAGTTCTTTATTATAGTCAACCTATAAAATATAAAATTTATACGAGCTTTCAACAAACATTATCATTATCATATTTAATGACTGATTATTACAAATTTCTGGTGTTCAAAAAATATATCTTTATAATAATAATTATTATATTTTTCACGAGCATTTTTAAACTTTGCAAATAATGGGAAAACTAAGCTCTACCACTATATAAACAAATGACAATCAAGAATCGTAACCTCAAATCAATTTATCTGTGAATTCATGCTGGTAATACTGTACATATCAGTCATTTAACAATTTTGTAAAGTTTTTTTTGTAAAATCTAAATGTAATCTTGTACTCTACGCTTAAAAATTATCAATATTGACAAAATTGAGGACTATATAATTTTTTTTGCATAGAACACGTGTGCAAAAAAGCATTACGACATCCGAATAACTGAATCATTATTATTTTTTCTTGATGATAATTTTCTGTTTTTTTTTTTTTTTTCTAGCACTTGGTCAGAGGAAGGCTGTCAAGTAGAATCAACTAATAAAACTCACACAACTTGCCTATGTGACCACTTAACTAACTTCGCAATTCTTATGGACGTACACGCAACATATCTGCCTGTCCCCCATCAAATGGCTCTTCAAATCATCACATACGTTGGTTGCATTATATCCATTGGGTGCCTTATTCTAACGATTATCACTTTTCAAACGTTTCGGGGTTTGAAGGTAAGAATCATTTTGTTTTCTACAGATTTTATCTACTTGAACCATCTTTCATCTCTAAATAAAATCGAGGATAATAAGTACGGTAATAATTATTTCACCTCTTCAACTTTGATTAGTTACATCTTCCATTAATACACTAGATGCGATTTGCTGAATTATATTCAAGTCTAGCTAAAATAACTGTTGATGCTTTAAAACTATTGTTGTATTTGATAGTTGCAAGATAATATACAGATAAACGATAGAAGCCAGTTTTAAAAAGGAAATATTTAGAATCTTGAATAAAATGTCAAAAACTCTTTTAAATTATTGCTGTGAATATCACATTTTATCCATAATAGAATATGTAGTCCTAAATAAATAGTTCACAACTTTCAAAGCACTCGAAATTCAAACAAATTAGTAGTTTTGTTCTCTAATTTAAATTATTAGTATCATCAAACTTGTTTACTGGGCTTTGTAGTGCCACATAATTTCTACTCACTGCAAAGTTTTAATGCCGTGTTAATAAAATTATGAATAAAAAAAGTTTCGAATTTATGAAAGACATTTAAGCTTCTTGATAATTCATGAAGCAATTGTAGTTTTCTGTATGACTTTGTTATTGTTATTTAAGATGGAGTTATCCGATGATGAAGACTGGTCCCAAAAAGTAAAAAAGTTTTAAGAGTCAGTCATAAAATATTCTTACAGGATCTTTTTTCGAAATTGCTTTAGAGTTGATTGTAGAAAATTTTTATTATTCGTTAATTTTGGATTAAATTACAAGCGTGCTTGTCACGAGAAGTGTTAACATGACGTACAGCTACATATAAAGTATAAGCTGCTGAACCTTAATGATATATTAATAAATTAATGAAGTTTCGGTGAAAAAAACTCCCAAACAGCATTGTTATGCTCTGAAGAATCCATTTTTTATTTGCAGAATAATAAAAACTGAATTTTATTCGAGACTATTTTTTCATCAATTCCCATTATAAGATAAAAAGAAATGTATTTTATTTTCAATAACTGTAGTGTATTTCTCATGAAAAATATCCCAGATATTCAATAACCAGTTTTGGAATAAAAAATCATTTATCAGCCATTAACAAGACTTTAGTTTTTAAATTATTGAATGTAATAATCAGTACTCAAATGGTCAATATTTTTTTCTGATTCTTGTTTAGCATAGTTTTAACTGTTTTTATTATGTTTAGTCGGATCGAACAACAATCCACAAGAACTTGTGCTTCTGTTTGTTGTTGGCTGAAGTGTTATTTGTTGTCGGCATCGGACGTACAAGTGAACGAGAACGAGTACTATGTGGAGTTGTTGCAGGATTGTTGCATCTATTCTTCCTATGTGCTTTTGCGTGGATGTTTTTAGAAGGTAAAATAATTGAAAATAGTTGTCCTAGTAAAGATTCCATCGATCATGCTTTAGACAATCGTTACTAATTAAAACAGGATCACATTTATTTATGAGTTTTTGAGCATTTTCATTGCAAAACATTCCTTCCATTTCATTGTCAAGACTAAAGTGGGATCAACTCATTTTGCACACTTTCAGTCTACATTAATGAACGGATTTTAATGCTATATTGGTATTGGGCTCACAACATTCTAAATTTTGATACAAACGGTTGACTTGACAGCACATCAAACTATAGTATTGTATCTTTCAATCAAAATTTATCCATTAATAGGCTTTCGATGTTCGGCTTCTGATATTCCACAAAATTTAATTTGATTACCGAAAATAATTGTAGTTCGTGAATAACTTATAGCAGAAAAATCCGAATTCATAGCCATTCAAAATTTATCTCCCAATTGTAGAGAAAATCAAAAGATTTTGTAAGGAATTTAAATTTCAGGTGACTCATATATTGTCACTGTAAAGGTGGTATTATATATACCAATTTATGAAAAGAGTTTATCTCGTTAAGAAATTTATCTTGAATATTAGAAACCATAGTGAAACAACTAATTTAATTCGTCTACCATCATATAGTAATAAAGAAACTGCTTGAGATGATTATCTTGTGTGTTGGCATATATATGTTGAAATTTACTTGAAGGAGATTACTATACTCTGTTCTGTGAATATTTGTAGCGTTAACTAATGCCTGTATTACACGATACAATTTATTGACCAATAAATTGACCAAGTTTTCTGTCAAGTTTTTAACAATTTATTGTCGAGCTCAAAAATATTTTGTACCATATTACACGATACAAGTTTTCGTCAAGAAAAATCAGAACTACCAACTTATAATTTTTGGCGTAACTTCAAAAAGTGTGGTTAGAGAGAAAGTGAGATAGTAGAGATGACAAAAAATTAATATACTGAGGGCAACTATATATAAAATTATATTAATACTTTGTCAACACTAAGATTATTATTTGACGCGAAATAACTAATATGAGTAATGTTGGCAACGACAAAATCTCCCTAGAATACCCCAGAATATTGGTGAAAAATAGAGCCAGTTCTATTTCAAAAATAACTTGGTCAATTATTGGTCAAGAAAAAATTGTGGAAATTTTGGACATATTACACACAACAATAAATTGAAGGTCAACTTTGGAAAGAATTGACCAATAAATTGTATCGTGTAATACAGGCATAAGATAAGGTATGAAAATTAACCAGACAGATTTACAATAGCGCAAAAATTCTAATTGCGCCCTCATTTCTAATAATTCAGCTCATATCAAAGCATCATTACTAGTTGTATATGTTTCCATTCTGTCCATCAATGCAAAATTTCATTGAATATAAAACAGACTATATTTTCATACTGATCGATGAATTCTTCAGTTGTAACGGGACTCAAAATTTACGACTGAAATTAATTATTTGTTGGAATTTTAGGTTTTCAGCTCTACGTAATGTTAATAGAAGTATTTGAGGCAGAAAAATCACGAATACGATGGTACTATTTAGTGGCATACGGTATTCCGCTATTTATCGTAACCATATCAGCCATAATAGATCCATTCAGTTATGGTACTGAACAATATTGTTGGTTGAGAGCCGATAATTTCTTCATATTCAGTTTCGTTGGACCTGTCATTATCGTTATTTTGGTGAGTAAAACGTTTTTCGCTTTTATTTTTACGATTGATTTATAGTAGGTTGTTTCTTGTGACTTTTATACCTGCGAAATTTTGTATTATCACTAATGTTTTTGATAAGAAACGTGTTTTTAAGCGGGTGCGTTGAACTTGTATATTTGAGTGCACTTAACGCAACATTTTAGGAATACCCTGACGGAGTACTATCTGCTAATTAAAAATAATTTATGATGCCATTTTGCGGTATTAAAACTTTAAAAATCTAATAATAAAGTTTATTTACGGATTCGCATTTTATTATTACTATTGTATTAATCTTTATTATTCCGAAAATTTCAACGATTTTATATTTTTTCATCTGTCAAAATTATCATCTGTAATCTTCTCATAAAATTTTATCCTTTGCGTGACGGTTAATATTCCTGCGTAGGCCAACATCGTTTTCCTCGTAATGGCGATCGTCATGATGTGTAGACATGGCAATACCTCCGTCTCCATGAAGAACAAAGAACACTCCCGATTAGCCAGTGCAAGGTAAAAACATTTATTACTATTAAATTGGTGTTCAAAAGAGTTGAACCCAGGACTACCAAAGCTTCAACTCTTAATTCACTATTTTTATCAAAATGGTTTTCGGAACGTCCAATAGATTTTGACTAATAAAAATATTCTTGTACTAACAAAAGGGCCTCAAAGCTTAATAATAAATAACATTTTTTTTTATATGATTAGATAATCTACAATGAACAAATAATTTTTAGCTTGAGAAATAATTTATCTGACGAATTTTTATTGAGAGAAGAATTGCGAAATCTAAATTAGATGAAATAAATCACGTGCAAAAAAATATATATTTCAGCTATAAATTACTTGATTACTATTCAATATTTCACTGTTGATTTCCACTTTCAAAATGTTATTGCGGAAGGTAGTGCTTTCTTTGTAACTCATCTTGATAAACTTGACACTCAAACACTTTAAAGCCGCTGAGGTTACTTGTATTTAATTCATTTTTATCTGTCAAATTGACATTTGTATTGTGTTTTTATTTCTAGATTTGTAGGAATTAAAAGGTTGACGGAAAAGTATAATACAAATCACGGCAAAATGTATTTTTCAAAAACTCGTCTATTTATTTGCTTCGGCCTGCAAATTCAGCTATAATAGACATTTTTTTTGTCCCTGATATACAAATAACTATTTTGTTCATTAACTGCCGTGGCTGGATTTTATTTGATTGTTCTGTACTGTGTGGTTAATATTTTATTTGTTCATTGTGTAAGGTGGTTAAAAAATTAATTCAGTTCAAAACTTTTGAACACCCGGTATATGCACGAATGTAAATGTATTTGCGACATGTTCGAGTAACAATTAGTGTATCTATGTGTTGCACAGTTTGCTGGCACGTCTCCTTCAGATACGTGCATGACCTATTGAAATTAATGTTAAATCGCATAAGCAATGCACCGCTCAAAACTGTTCTTTGACTCAGCGAAATTTAAAATTAAAATAATATCTTAATCAGCCCTGAAAGATTTTTACTGATCATTTCCAAGAAAATTTTATGAGCTTGAAATAGTTTTTTTTTTGTGGTATATTTCGCTCTGTTTTAAGAACTGAATTCCAATCGCTATTTGCGCCGGTGAAAACGTATTAAATTAATTTTATTTCCAAGAGTAATGACATTATGATTGCTTTAAGCTATGTTTGTTTAAGGTAAGTGTATAGAATGCTGTGTAAGACGGTGCAATTTATGTTGAGCGTAGCAGATTAACAAAAAAGACTAAAATTTTCATTTTATTTGCTGGCATTGACATCACTACGCATATTTTGTTTTCTTTTCCTCTTCCAGTACTAAATATTAGATAGAGCTATTAAAATCAAAAGATATTTCCAAACAACTGATCAAATTTTGTGGTGTCCTAGTTAGAAACACGTTATTGTATTCACGTTGTTAGATTGTTGTTATTCGAATATGTTGCCACATTTTAATAATTGCCGAAATAGTAGCTGTGGTGTATATAACCGTATCTAATGTAAATTCTTTCTTTCTCTCGCATGGCATACTGATACTGATCTTATCCTTTTGGTAGTGGGGAAGAAGAGAATGCACTTCGAACCAAATTGCAATATCACTTGTAAGAATAAATATTTTACTTTGTAATTTTTCAGAGGGACCATTCACCAATTAAATTATAATTCTCGTTCATATCAATATCGAATCAATCTGAAAATTACAATATTTGTCACAATAAAACTAGATTCCTAATTGTATAGTTCATTCACGTTGAGACCGTAATAATGATTAAGATTTTTGCCTTGTCCTGAATCAGCTGTGTATATTTTCCTCAAAAATTTACCACCCAAGTTATGTTTGGCTTTACAAAGTTTATTTTTTTATGTGTGTAGAAAGTACTGCCTCCGAGGCGGCATCTACACGTGCTTAACGTGAATGGCTCATAATTAAGTGAATCAACCTAAAATAATTTCACGTGTGAAAATAGCCGAATATGATAATGCACTCTTCGGCGTATAATAAAATAATTTTTTATCAGGATGTCCTCAGTGAAATTGTTTTCTTCGATTTATCAACCAAGGTTAATGGTCCCAAATAAACTAAAACATTAATTTCATCCATCATGTAGGCATGAATATTATTTTTGCATCTTGGTGCGTTTTGATATTTATGTTTACATTAATTTAGCTATCTAATTGTCACTGTTTTGCCTATGTTTGCACATTTGAATGAATGTATTTATTAATGAAATTATTGATATTTCCATGAAACAGAACGTGGCTTCGAGGAGCTTTCGTGCTTGTATTTCTATTGGGTCTCACTTGGACGTTTGGCCTACTGTTCCTGAATAAGGAATCTGTAGTGATGGCCTATATTTTCACTACACTCAACTCGTTACAGGGGCTCTTTATTTTTGTGTTCCACTGTATACAAAATGAAAAGGTAAGATACTTTAATTAAATTTCTACTCTAGTTATCCTTATTTTGGTCTGAAAATTCATATTGATCTCCAAAAGAACTAGAAATCTAGTAATTATAAAATATTTCACTATTTTCGACTTAGTATATTCTGCTTCCATACTGAGCAGGCTTAGAAATTGATTGCTATTCAATGTGATCAGAAATTGTAGATACCATCAATTACTTTCGTATAAAATCAAGTTTAAAAAAAAGAGCTGTTATTTTTCTCATGGTTTAAAATCATTAAAATAAAATTAAAAGTTTCTTATAAGATTTGCGTACAATACCTTATCTATTGTCAGGTACGCAAAGAATACCGAAAATTCATCCGGCGTCATTCATGGCTGCCGAAATGCCTACGCTGCATGAAATCCCGCAGCGGAAGTAGCGTGCTCAGTAAAGAGCGTCGCACCAGCTTGTACGGCGGGTCCAACGGTAACACTTCAGCACCGAACTCACATTCCACGGACAATTCAGGCCTATCGCCGTATGGAACTAGTGTGGGTACCAACAATATAGTCATCTCGAATAACTTAAACATCCTGGCCAATATGAGACCTTCTCCACTCGTGCAAGTACTCAACCACCACAACAATGCAAGTACAACCTCTACAAACCATAATCGACTGCATAATATATCACAGCAAGGTACTGAAGGCATGTCGAATTGATTGCAGATTGAAGAGTGAGATTTTTTCAACCGCTCTCTCTCTTTCTCTAGCTGTTTCTTTTTATTTCGTTTTGCATTCTATTTTGTGTCACACGTCAAAGTGACCATCATAATTTATATTTAAATTGCGAATAATTTATTCGAATTATAAAGTCACATGGGAGCAGATTTATATACATTAAAAAATAATTTCTAGCGCAAACTTGCAGTGGTGGTTGATCTGCTACTTATAAATTAAAATTTTCTTTTAAAACTAAATATTTTGCGTTCAAGACACAACTGCAGATTTTCATTTCAACGTTTTTATCTAATTTTGTATGTTAATGTATGTAAATCCGCTCATTTTATAAATTTTAAAATGAAAATTTGAAATTTACATAATGAAATCTTGAAATCTTTCATAAATATCATTTTTTCTTTGTTAGTTGCTTTGCTAAAACTTCTTATTTCACAGGAAGAGAGGGTTTAATCATAAGATTTTTGCAATATAATACAGTGCTTTTAGCTTTGATTTTGCTTACCTGTTCCTCAACTTTTGTCTAATTTAAATAACTTTCTAACTCTTTATAATGACAAACTGAATGGAATCTCATTCAGATCACATAAATATTTATGAATTTTGAATTTTTATCAAGAAAATAATTGAAAAAGTTTCGCTTCAACAACTAAAATTGATTTTGCATGTGAAAATGTACCTGGCTGGGAAAAAATGCTGTGATGGTTGGGGTAACATTGCTAAGATCTTTTTGTTCTGGCTAATAACCAAAATAATAATCCTTTTTTCAATTGTTTCAACTTAACAATAATCAACAATAACATATGCATAGATTGCTGATATCTACGAACAAAGAGAAAAATATCTTAAATATCTAGGTATTAAGTCATTCATCTTTCCATAAAATCTCATCTACTCAAGCTATCTTTTCTCCCTCACATCTTTTAACTAATGTATTCAAACATTTTCATTACGAAACAGTTTCTCAGTAACTGCCTTAGAAATCGCTATTAAAAATTTCAGTCCTGTAGATTTTATTAAGTTTTTAACCTACTGTATTTTGGATTGATTTCCTTGAGTCTTTCATGGATAACCCATAGATCATATAACTGAATTATGACGTCTGATTTTAAACAACTGATCGCGAGGAAAATTGATAAAGGTGCATTCACAACCTATTTAGACTTAACTTAGTTTGCAAAAAATATTATACAGAATGTCACATTATCCCAAGACAAAAATAGAAGTGATTGAAGTGCAATGTGCATGCGAATTTACTCGCGATTTTAAGTGAAAATCTGCACCTTGCAGAAGCTATATTTATGATATGACTTTATGGTAGGCTCTAATTTGGTTGTGAATGTTTCAAACAATGGCAGAATGGAGTCATCCCAAAAAAGTTACTGTTTTTTTTCCAGGAAAAATCTTTGTCGACCAAAAATCGATATATTCTTTAGTTCTTATTTATAAAATCATTTATTTTGAATAAATTGTAATCAATTAAAATCATTTATAAACTTTTGCGCCATCAATTTGTGCCGTTACGAATTTGAATAGATAGTAATAAGTACGCGGTAAAGTAATTTTGTGTCCATGAGCAGCACAAGCGCTCGTGTAGTTGTCAAAAAAAAGACGTGCCAAGCTTTAAAATGAGCCAATTTGTTGCAAAACCAGCTTCTATTCAAGAAAAAAACAAAAAACAATGAAACATGTATTGGCTGGGTCGTAAATAGACGCTCCCTTTGCGCGAAATTTACATTTAACTCAAATAAACTAGATTTTAGCTCAACTTGAAGTTATTTCACTCTTCTCGGTTGTGCCGGGCTCAAGTTCATTCTATTACAGCTAACACTTTACTCCACTAGAGAAAATGTGTGCTTGAAAACGCGTTCCTAAAAACAAGATTTGAATGTTTGACATCAAAGTAATATTTAGGCCCATTCACTCACCTCTTGAAGAAGCACTTCTTCCCTAATTTCGATGCACTGTTTTTCTTCAGTTCATTGTTTCACTGTAAACGTATCTTCATTTATTCCAATTTTTGTTTCAAGTATTTCTTGAACAAGAGGTGAGAATTCGGGTCTAAAAAAAAAAAAACTAGAAACTTACATATCGCTTGGAAAATATTTGATTATAAATGTTTTCAAGTATATTTTATTGTGAGATGACTCCATTCCAGTTCTTGTAATTTTTCCTAAATAGATAGTATTGAAGGGTGTATCTCGGTGTTGACATCAGCAGTCTATTGGTTGGTGTTAGTCTGGGTGCTTGAGCTACAGCGTCATGGTCTGTTACAGCAATACATACTGCAGAGGGATTGGAGCTCACGCAGTTGCACCACTATGAATCGCATTGGGAACCCCTCGGTTTCTGTTTCCTTCTGTGCAACCGCTACCACGGTAGCTACAATGTCCCGCAATCATTTTCACCACCACCGGCCTCCAGATGACGGTTCCTCACAGGCAGTGAGCACACCCACTGCTGTGGTCGCTGCCTCACCCCCGTCCCCGAGCCCATCACCTACCCCATCCGCGCCACCTCTGTCCCAACTTCCCCATGTCTATGATAGCGACTTACCTGTCAATGCTATTAACACAATCACTTTGCCCAATTTCCGAAACTTCGATAAAGTTAATTGTGCTGCTACTATGGTCAACAATGGGAATAATGTTGTACTAAATCCTAATTTTCCCAAATCTATTTCTACTTGGGGACCTCTGCATAAAAATTTACATTGGAAGGTGAGGTGTCTTTCGGTTTTTGGTGATTCTGATGTGTTTTATGCATGTCGGACGACTCTCGATGCATGGATTTCATTTATGGATTTGAAATTTTTCTAAACATGGCTTTATGGTTTAAAAGTATTTTATTAATTTGTTTTCTTGATTGCCTTAAAATAGATTATCAATTAAAGTTTAGCGTGCTTTAACAAAAATTCGCTTATAGTCTGACATGAATACTTACATAATATACTCAAATAGTACAAATACAACCCTCACCCACTTGTTTAAGTATTGCTTTGTAATATAGCAAACAATGAACATAATTATGTTTATGCAGAGTATATCTTATCCTTTATTACTTTCCTCTCCAAAACCTACCCTTGTATATTCTTCCACTACATTTCTTTTTGATTAACTCTTTCTCACACAACACTGCTCATCTAGATTTCATTCATTTATTTAAATTTAAGTTTCGATTTGAATTTTTCAAAGACAAATAGTGTCTTTTTTTCTATTTTCATGTATATTTGAAATATGAATAAGGATTTTAGAGAATGTGATTCCAGCATGAGAATATTTATTAGAAGAAGATTTTAGACATTCCTGAGAGTTAATGGAGTTTTATTTTATGTCTGCAGAACATTTCTTTTAAGTCATACAGCCGTGATTCAGGCCACGGTGGATCGGAACAAGAAGAATCCCCACGCTCACATATGGCGAGCACAACTGATCGAGACGGCCGTCTTACTGTAGGGAAGGATTGTCGGCGTCAGCCCTATGTGACCGCAGACATCAACTCTCACATCAAACTGCCCGATAGTTTGAACATATCTCAAACCGCCCAGGCCGAGCTGTCGGACTATCTGCACGCCAAGAGCGAAGCAAAACAGCATCAACTCCATCCGCACCTAACCAACCGAAAGAAGCAGCTACCGAATCCCTCTGGAGCTGGCTGTTTCCTACGTCCTACTGGGCCGTGGAATCACACGTACACGGAAATTCACGATGAGCGTATGCTTCGAGGCCAGCATGACCGCGACCGAGAACACGAACGAGCTGTCATGGGACTAGGGATGACTGAAGACGATGCAGACCCTGTATATGAGGAAATTGAACGTGGTGGAGAGATCCACGCTTCAGATATGAGCGATGAAGATGGTAAACGCCAGAGTGATATGTCCCGACAGTCGTCGCGGTCATACGGTGACCATCGGCCGCTGATTCCACACAGCCCAGGTCCTGGGTTGGAGCACTACGGGCCCAGCATGCCTGTGGGTGACATTGAGCACTATCGTATGTACATGTACAACATGTACCGTGGCTCACATGGCGCTCACCACGGTCCTCATGGGCATGGAGAAAACGCGCGTTCTCTTGCCGCAGTGCTAGATGGAGAAACTGTGGTTTGTCATCTAGAACCGCCAGAATTCTTCTCGCATGATTTGTACAATGCACGGACCGTTGTTTTGCCTCCAAATAGTGAAAGTTAAACGAGAACTACTTGATTCCCATAAAATTTATATCTGTGATTGAAAATATTATGATCAAACCTTGCGTGATCATTAAATAATAATATAAATAATAATAAGAGCTCAATAAGCTTTCAAGTAAGAATTGAAAATTAGGAGTGTGATAATTTTGTAATTTAAATATATGAAGTCAGTGGTAGGTAGCATCCATTTTAGTTGTACCTTATTTATAAATATATATAATCTTTTTATATAGTCACGATATTAAGAATTTCGCATTCGAACTATGTACATTATCCAGGTATAAATAAGTTCATTTGATGTATCCCTTAAAAACCCCTTCTAAAATGGATGTCATCATAGTTTATAACGTATACAACACATTAACAGTTTTCCTTTTCACGTCAAATAAAAAAAAATTATGTGCATGAGTCATATATGTTAGTATTTAATAACTACTCTTGTGACTGAAATTTGGCAGTAAGTCGAAATAATTTATGAAATACTTAATTAACAATTTGTACATATGTAATAATGATATCATTTCCAAAAGATTCGCAGTAGTTTATAACGGTTTATTGTATAACTTAAACCAAATAATTTATTTTTTCTATTCATAAACTAACATGTTTCAAAAGAGCCCATTCAGAACAAAGTAATTTAGATACAAAGCCTGATTTGAATCCAGTGGGCTGAAAGGCTATAATACTCATGACTTGGAAGTAAAACTGAGGTGTTAGTACAATCAATGCGTCGCAATTATAGGGCTGACCTAAGAGAAAATTTCGTGGCGTTTATTTATTTCACATCTTATCTGATGATCGAACGAGTTGGAAATTCAAATTTGTGCGCTTCCTCAAACGTTTCCGTCATCTTTATCTTTCAAATAGTGTACATCACAACACTGTAAAGTACATATTCATAAAAAATATTTGAAAATATTCTCTAGATCGTGAAAAACGCTCGAAGGAGGGATCCGCGTCAATTTAGATTTAAACTAGTTTGGTCAACAGAAACAAGATATCAAAAAATATGCGGCACGTATTTTTTTCCAAGTCAAATTACCTATTGGCTGTACTGTGGGGGATGAACGGTTTTATCATGTACGAGGCCCTTTCCTGCAATAACTGCCCAATTTCTATCATTATTCAGCAAAAAAAGCAATATGTAAACATAATCATATTGTAAATCACTCAAAATTATTATTCATAATTGAGAATGTATATATAGTTTTGCGATATAAAATAAGCACATTGATTTTGATTGATTTTTATTATGAATTATGTTCACTAAATATGAATGTAAATATACATAAATGAGGATAAATTACTGCCAAGTAAAAGCACACAAAGACATCTTTTAAAACAAAAACACTTAGCCTCGAATGTGAATAAGCGTAAGTATTGTTATTGTACCTACACCTATCGCCATGATAAATACCTCGAAGTAAAAAAAAATATGTTTTGAGTAGTTAAATGATATTTACGGCTCAGACTTCAGAGAAATGATGCAGAAATAGCTAAACTATAACGTCTTGTGAACAATCAAGAGATTAATCGGGTAGCTAAAATTAGAATTGTCTTCATAAGCTTATTCTGTCTTCCTTACTCTGTGGTTAAGCCAAGAATTATGGTATATGCACTATTTAGTGAAGACATTGCATATAATTAGTGTCCGACCGAAGGTCAATTTGTCAACCGAAGCCGAAGGTGTAAAAAATGAGAATAATTATTGTAGACCGCATGATGAAATTGTTATTGTTCCAATAATTAACCGTTCGCTGTTATGTGTCGCGTGTTGGACTACTCTATCGACTGGTTGTCATCTTCGGCTTCGATCGGACACTGCAGATAATACTGTTTTGGAATAAATGTCATTGAGTACCTTGTTTTAAATGACTGTAGTGTTGTTCTGAAACAGTGATTAAAAATAATGCAAAGTAGGAAGGAATTGACGATTTTCTAACGACTGATTCTTAATTTTTGACATTTGCGCTTGACAATGTTTGTGAGTAGCGTAGTTTATCACGCATCATCGATGACAAATCTCTTTCCGTTTTAAATCATGAAAAATTCTATTCTCGTATTAGTCTTGAGAAGTTATATATTTTTAAAATCTTCAATAACTGCCGTTATTTCATTATTTTATTTAAGACTTAATTGTTGATAGTGTTGCATTAAATAAAATCATACAACAAAAGTAAATGTTCTAATATTTTGAAGGAATTTTCATTTCTTTTACTCTTCTAGACTGATAAAATAATAAGATGTTATGTTAAATGTAGTGTAAGTAAGAATATTTTAAAATTACGATTTTCATACAAAAAAACCTTCTTGAAAATTTTTATTTGTGATATATTTATTAATTAAAAACTGAATTTGCCTCTGTTAACTAAAATAGGACACGTAATTACTTAACAATTGTGAAAGAAAATTTTTAAAGAAGATTTTCTATGAAAAAACTGCTTAAAGTGCACGAAAAAAAATTCATGTTGCACCTAATAAATATTAGATAGAATATCCATTCTTAATTTGGTCTTAGATTTCACTACCTATCACTTGCCAAGCTAATTTGAAAATTTTCTTCTACTTTATTACTTGAAACCTGTAATTAACATCATATGTTTTAGGCAGTAAGTTTACTTTCGTAATAAATGTAAACTTTATTTATTATTGTAAATATTTGTTATTTTACATGATATGAATTATATTAAAATGTAAATTGACATTGGCAATTGCTGTGTTCTGAATGGCGCTAATATAATAAGCAATATGAGACGAAAAGTAAGCATTTAGGCAGCTTTGGAACTGTATTTGTATAAACACTCACTAAATATAAATAGATACTGCCATATTTATTCTTAAACGTATATTTTATTTTTTCGGAATTATCAATTGCTTATTCTATCAATTTTTAAAATTTAGATGGCAGTATATCGTTATATGTATATTTTGTATGTTTATTTCTGACCGATATAACAATTCATTTGATTTTGCTTCTATTATTTCTTCTGCTTACTCCCATTTTTGTTACAACTATCCCAATTTATCATTATTTTTTTAAAATTTTGTCTATTGATTACAGTATAACTGGGCTAGATAAAGAAAAAATAATATTTTTTACGACCATGCATTAAGTAGATACTTAAAGCACAGTAAACGTTGCTTTCTCGCGTCTCAGTTTCACCAATATTTAAACTATTGGGAGCTAAATCTCTGTGAATGCATGTTTGTAGCATCTCTCATTAATCCATTTTTTTTTGGATATTTGTTAACTCTAAATGTCATCTTGTGTTTTTGGCTCTTTTGCTGTGTATTTAATAATTGTCAAAATATGGAAGTCGACTGCCATAGAAAAAGTCTTGTATGCAATACGTGTGTAAACAAGCATAATAACATTCGGCCAATAATTCGGCAAGCCTCATCGCCAAATACTTGGTCTCATGTTATAATGCTCAACTTTACACTCTTGTTGCATAAATTACTATTTTGATATCTTGCTTGATTATTGAGATTATACATATTTTTTTCTTTTATTTTTGATTGGTGAAACATGAGCAAGTTGAGATGAATTTTATCCAATACTAAACGCGATACGTAGATTAGCGTATCGCTCGCACGGCGTTGCTGGCTCCGGTCAGTTTACTAGTATGATCCCTTACGCATGCACTAATTTCTAATAATCTCATTAACATATAAATCTCAATCTATAATGTGGAGTTTAATTGCAGCTTCTGTCTATCCTTTTTTTATCTGAGTGAATTGTTAATTATTGTAATTAACAATTTTTAACTTCAGCCGAAATTTGAATCGCTTAATATTCTTCCAGGTTACTGCGCTATGAAGAATCAGCTCCATTTTTTTAATTTACTTTGTCGACTTATCAATGATCAAAACTTAACGCACAGGGCATCGTAATTTCTTGCAATTGTTATAATATCTATTTCAAAAAAAATATATTTTATTCGGTTACAAATATAAATAATTATTTATATTTATGTATAAAAATGTTTAATTCAATCGTACTATAATTTGCTGCGCTTGGGTCACAAATTCTTGATGTAACTTGCTTACAAATTAATTTGTTGATAATCGTAGTAACTTGTCAGTATCCGAAACGTAGTTTTGCAGTTCATATGTCCATTTTATGTTAGAAATTTGTAATATTTCACAATAAATCCACTAACTGCGGTTATAACAAAATAGTTTAATATTCAAGTGAAACGTGACTGTGAATATAGTTTTGATAGTAGCTGCAGAAAAGGGACATGTAGACGAAAAATGTAAGTAAATTCGTATTAGGAATTGCAGCTAATATCTAAAAATGAATTTCAAATAAATTACAAATATGATCTTTAAGAAAGTAGAACAATATTTTTGGATCTGTTTGACTTAACTAGTTGTCTAACAACTATCCAATTTATAGAATATTTTAGTTCAATATCTGACTGTGTTACATATTTTACAGGACAAAGTTACAGGAGCTCTTTTCTCTTTTATGTGCTTCATGTGGTAGTTGCTGTAGTCGAGTCATCCCCTTCATATAGTTTTCGTTTTGTCACCAGGATTATTTCCAATCCATCCCCAAAGCAAATTCCTGTGAGAATACAAAGTGTGCTGAAAATCGGCAAGATTTCAATGTACTTTATATTTTCAATAAGAATATTAAGCTTTATATTTCTGCTAGTATCGGTAGCGCGTAGGTTGAACTAGATTTTCAATTCTCCATAAATTGAACAAATAGTCCGCAAATTATTATTGATCTATTTTAATGAATCCTGTAATTATATCATACTTTTTTTCAAAAGCTTACATAAAAACATTTTGCCTTTTATACCTTGTTCAGATATGGACAATTTGAAGGCACACTTTAGAATTTGAGTCTTAAAAAGAAGACGTACAATTTATGTCGTCTATTAAATAGGGGCGCCTCTAAATGGGAAATGTCTTCATGGTAATTTATGTTTTTGGCTTTTATCAGAGAAATATCTGTGCATGTCTTTAATTTGAATATTGATGTCATATCGTCATTTGCATTATTGAAATATTTTCATCGTATTTGAGATATGTGACAGGCAGAAAATTATATAGCAAATACATTTCTTTCTTCAATTATCGCTAAGCTGGACGCCGAGATTGTGAACAATTCAAAAATATAGATACTCTGCTTTAAAAGATAAGAAATATCCGTAGATTTATCATAAAAAAAACTAAGAATAGAAGATTTGCAGTCTTTTAAGAATTTTTCGAGAATTTAAACACAGGCACGATTTAAAAGTATCAATAAATACTTCTATGCTTTCAGCTGGCCAAATAATAGACGAAATAAGTATTTAAAAGTTGATAAAAATATCAAGTAGCACAAAAATTTTATTCGAGAGCAATTTTATGAATGTACTTTTAAATTAGACTAATGTATTCGAGCTCGAATCATTTACAAACATTTTTCTATCAAATTATGAATGAAATATTTTCATCAATCATCCAATATGAATAATTTAGTATAAAAGTAACAATGGAATAAAATTTTTTTTTAGTAATTTTATTTTAAAAGTGGAAGAATATATTCATATTATTGCAACAAAGAAGCTATACATGTGAACGGCCAACACTCAAAAAAATTTGTAGCTTCAAAAATTACTTACGACTCAAAATAATATGGGTACCGGTGCCCCAAATTTTGAATGCTGTTTTTTGTAGAAATCGATAAGATAAATAAGAGAGAGTAAAAATTTTTGATATCTCGCTTAGTTTTCGACATATTGAGGAATTAAAATGCTGAAAATCTGTGGTATTTTCATTTGCCACACTTAATTATTAGACCGGGAGTCGGGAGATGGTGGCAGTTAGGATTCTCCGATTTTATACTGCATGTCTTTTTGAGGACTGGAAGGCATGCAATTCACAACAGCCCAAAAGGCTCGAACGGTCGAGTGAACTTATAAAAAAAAAAATTCAGTGTTCAAATTGCAATCCTTTTTATGGAGGATTCAGCCATAAAACCCATGTGAAAAAATTGCCATCAAGGTTGGGAAATTTTGGTAGAAATCTTGCACAAATGTTAAACCAATTAGCGAGGATCTCTCTTGTGCCAACGAGGGCTGCATTCCAATTTTTCCACCAGGGTTTCATGGCTGAAACTTCCATTCTTTCCACTGGCAATTTAAAAGCACAAAATTTCACATTTTTCTTTATAAGTTCACTCGATTGTTCTAGCCTTTTTGCTGTTGCAAATTGCCTGCCTTCCAGTATTAGGCTTTGAATCACTTTCAACTATTTCAACAGGCATGCAAAATGTCACGGAAAAAACCCAATTTAAAAAAAATATATAGTCTGCATTATGACCGAAAACATGCTTCGGCCAATAACCTTTTTATCGTTCTTATCAAGGGGTAAATTTTCAACCCTCAAAAAGACATGCGGTATAAAATCGGAGAACTTCAGTTGTCATCATCTCTCAGTCTATATTGCTTGCTGTAGAAGTCAATAAGATGAATAAAAGAGAAAGAATACAATTCTTTTTATGTTTCGCTTAGTTTTCGAGATATTGGAAGTTAAAATGCTGAAAATCTTTGATAGTTTTATTTACCACACTATTATTATATAAAATAGTGAAGGTTGGGAACAAAGTTTGTTGATTACTGCTGCTGTAGATAAAGAATAAAGATATAGAAAAGACAAAATCTGGAGCTTCATATTTTATTTTGAGATTATGATATATTAGCGAGATTTCACGTGCATAAGGAAACCAGCAATGCTGTGCGAGCGATACGCAAAACCATTTAATATCAACAAATTGTGCACAACTTTGTCATATCTTATCTATCAAGAATAAGAATTTTTTTAATAGAAATCGATATATCGCTAAGATATAGAAAAAAAAAATTTTTCGTCAAATTTTAGCGCACCGGTTATTGTAATATTGCCAATAATTTTAATAGATCCATCTATTTTCGTGAATTATATTTAAATTAAAAAGTTCACTGAATACGCTCCTGTTTACTAGCGAATATTGACGTATTTATCCATTGTTTTGGGATGACATGATACCACACAGTTCTTTCAGATATTGATGAAACTTTTATTAATTAGAATAGATTGAAATGTTTGATATATTACAAAGCAATTTGATGGTTGATGTTCACTTTTATTTCTTTATCATGTGGAATAATAATCTTCGAAATGATAAGGCCCGGACTGCAGGGACTCATTTTCCTTCAACAGACAACTGGCGCTTACTTTAGATATTTGAGGGTGTCTCGATCGTAAATAAATATTTAAATTTGCACATACCAAATAATAGTGACTACTGAGTGTAGAAAAAAGTAACAAGTGGAGGTTTAATTTCCAGGTCTGTAAAAAAGAATGCTGAGTCCAGCTCTTATATTGCTTAGAGCACCAGTTATACAGATACTAGTTGCTGGTTGCTTGATCACAATCTTTATTTCAATATTTCTGTTATAGTTGTCGCAAGATAAATTGCCAAGATAGTCATAAAAATATTTGACCGCTATATTTCCACGCAATAGAAACCCCAATTATTCTAGCCCCCTGTCATTTTAATTCTGTCACTCACTCACAGTTGTCCATGGAACAGAGCCGAATACATTTGCAGCTTTATGTGGATACGAGGGAGAGTATATTATAATTCGAAAAATCAAAATAACTTTTCATCCAAAGTTGGAATCGACCCCGGACTCCACGACCTTATATAACAAATATTTGCACTGAGCTAAGAACAAATAACGAATTAACAAATACTTTACATTTTTATCTTCGTGGATCAAATTTGCGTTATTTTGAAATATTCTATAAACTGCTCCATGGTTCGCATCTTGTTTCGTGACTATACATACACATATATCGTGAAGGCTTCTCATGTCGTTGTGGGGTAATAGATCCTTGTTGTGACCCTCAGGGAATCCCTTCATTCAGGTTGCAAGCCTCTAAAGCCGCAAATCCTCTTACTAGCACAAATTAATTATTCGAAATTCATTCCACACTTTGTCCTGTTGGCTGCAGCGCTTCGGAGATGAATTTGAAAATCGATGTGATGTTTTGAAGTTTGCTTTTTGAAGCCGAGTGCACTATTGATGAAACCAGTATTTGTAATAATTTGTTGTTTTCGTCCATATAAATCAATATGAAAAGTACATGTCAACAATCTTATGTTAAAATGGTTTTTTTGAAGAAATTGATTTCAAACAGTGTAAATAATTTGTATTATGATATTTTCAAATTAATTAAATTTGTTTCATTTCCATGGCAATCTGATTGCCAACAAAAATGTTACAATTCGTTTATTCTCATCTATAAGCTACAACATCAAGAAAGAATTTTTCTGAGATAGGGTCTAATTCCAAATAGATTTTTATTTTTGCTCTAAAACAGGGGTCTCGAAATTAAGATCCGCAGTAAATCAAACAAAATAATAATCAGATATTTTTATTCAACGACGAATTAAAGTTTCGGCCTTTTGGACTTAGTGGAGAAGTCAGTGTGGCCCTTTAAGAGTTTAGAGACCCCTGTTCTAAAATGTACGAGAAAGCCAATTTTTGCTCAGATTCGAAATCTCGTGTTGATCCATACCGTCTCAAGGACGAAAATAATAAAAAAAAATAATTTATTTATAAGCTTTTATTCAATGAATGTAGAAAATGAAGTTATAACATTTGGACAAGAAAAAAAAAACATTTCATTACAAATTATTGTGTGATCAATTTGATCATATTTAATCTCTTCTCGCCCATGCATATGTGAACGGATGAAATCCATGTCAAATCCAGAATACAAGTGTATATACTTATTTCAAGTACTTGTGTGAATAAATTTTATGATTTTATTGTTTCCAATCAAAAGGTGTTGCAAGGTGTTTGCTATGCAAATAAATACAATTTGAAATAGAAAATATTTAAATATCATAAAGTTTCATTTCTTCTCAAGGCATGAGTGTCAAAAGGGTGGCAGTACAAGGGCGAGGGCGAAGAGTGTGCTTCTTTCAAGCCTTCATTAAAAAATGCGGAAAAAATGTCTTGCCGACGATCATGCCTCAAGGCTTCCGGAATTTTGATGCACTGAGTTGGCAACTGGCGACCCTAGAGTTATACCTCCTTCATTTTTTACTTACTTGTACGAAGTACAAGTAAGTATTGTGAAACCACTGATCTCTAATATAACACTGGATTGGATTTAGGCCGCTGGAAAGCGGCCCCAATTGAGCGTCGCCATCTTGGCAAAAACTGAGGTTTTGTGTCAGATCAATACCGCGTTGTGCCGCGATATTTAAAATTTAGCTGTTTGGTTTGCCGGTATTTTATTTATCAAACATGATGATCGAGTGCATGTTTTGCGGAAAGAAACCCGATTCATCGAGAAATTTGACACTGCACAAGTAAGTACAACAAATGAACCTGAAGTAACTGTCGTTATGACTGAAATAAGTAAACATTACTTATTTTTATTGCTATGCTATGATGTGAATATTTTAAAGATTTCCATCCGATGAACAATCGTTCTGAATATGGCTCAAACAAATGGGTTTGCCAAACTTAGAAATAGCCAAAAACATGAGGTTATGCTCTCAAAATTTTGTTGCGCCCGCAAAAAGATACACGACTCTGGAAAATGATGTTGTTCCGACTATTTTCAACGAACTATACAAAAACTATAGCGTTAACTGCAAAACCAAAAAAAAATGTTCAAATAGTCACACAATTCTCAATACGATTTATTTATTGTTTAGATTTATAACAAAAATCGTAAAACTATTCAATGAATTTGATAATTCAGAGCTAAAATGTTTAAAAAATAGTTTAAATACTGATACTTAAAAGTTAACAAATATTTTGAGCTATTAATGAATATTTTCAAATATTTTAACTATTATAACAATTTTTAAATACTTTTAACTATTATTGATTATTAATGTGTGCATATTGACGTATATTGAGAATAATTTCATCATCTAACTTGCATTATACTTTGAATTTCATCGAGTGTCTTCTATAAGTGTTTTGAATTTGCCGCCGAACAGTGACACAAAACCTCAGTTTTACTGTCAAGGCCGCCGTTCAACCGGGGCCGCTTTCAGATGCCAGAATACGGTCTAAACCCAATCCAGTGTTATTTAGAGATCAGTGTGTGAAACCGATAAAACTCACATTTCGAGATAATGATGGAAATATCCGTTTTGAGCATCCCTTAATCTATTTTGACTATTTTCAGCTTAATGTCGGTACGTATGTGCGTTCGTAACTCGCAAATTTCAAAACACGTCTAACGTATAATGTTGAAATTTTGTATCTAAGACTGGCTTAGGGTCTAGTTGTGCACCTCGCATTATGATTGTAATCGTCTGTACCGAAAGCACACTTTACTTGAAACTTTTTTCCAATTTCCTGCATGAATCCAGAATGATTAGCCGCAGGATACTGAAATTCAGTATTTGTACCAAACGACTGAGCCGGAAGTGTACTTTATATAACAAACTTTTCGAATTTTCCGCATAAATTCAAAACAATCAGTCATAGAATATTGAAATTTCGTATTAAGCACTTCTATAACATCTAATTGTACACCTCGCATTATGTTTGCAATCGTCTGTACCGGAAGTGCACTTTACTCGAAACATTTTTTGAATTTTTCGCATAAATCCAAAACCATTGAACGTAGAATGTTATAATTCAGTATTTAAGACGATAGTACCGTCTAGAATTCTAGATGCTCATATCCTATTTTCATTGAAATCAACTGAGCTGGCAGTGCATTTTACTTGACAGTCTTTTGGAATTTTTCGCATAAATTCAAAAATTGGCTGTAAAGTATTGAAACTTAGTATTCCAGTCTACTGTAGCATCTGAATGATTCCCTACTATTCTCGTAGTAATCGACTGAACCGGAAGTGTACTTCAGTTGTATTTTTTTTTTAAATTTTGCTCATAAATTCAGTACTGTTAGTCGTAGAATCTTGGAAATCAGTATTTAGGAATGTTATAGCATAAGAATGATGACCTACTGTTTCCAAAGCAATCGACTGAGCCGAAAGCGCACTTTACTTGACAGATTTTTAGAATTTTTTGGATAAAACCAAAACGATGGAATTTTGTGTTTGATTATCGAATTATTATATGCAAAAAATATATCCAATGATTTACAAGTAAATCATGTGATATCCACGTCAGATTTTTGTTGAAGGTGAAAAAAGTCTTGTATTCAATTATATACTGATATTCTATCTTTTCAAATTGAAATTTGAATATTATTTCATCTAACAAAGAGTAAAATATAAAAGTAGCACTTCGAAAAGTGCGAGCGCTTGTAAATCTAATAATAATTTAAAAAGTAACGTAAAAGATCAATTACTATGGACAAAAAGTTGGTTAACACTAGCAAACCTTTCATTTTATTGCATGTCATGTGCTTTCAGTAACGGTATACTTAAAATATACATTAGAAGAGCACTGAAATCATCAAAACCTTTATAAAGTATAACGTAATTTTGTAATAGAGTTACAAAGGCTGCAGGAGAATGGTTGACACTTGCTACAGGATGAAAAGGGAAAAGCGAATACAGGGATCTGTAAAGTGATGTAGCAAATTAGATGAAAATGTGACCAGGGACTCAAAAACTTTTATTTGCAACTTCAATTATCAATTTTGTTGCAACGCGGGGTTGTCAAAAACTCAATTATTTTTTGAGAAACACGAATGTAAATTTTTTTAAGCCACAATATTCTATCTAGAAAATTTTTTGAAGTCCATATTGATAGACGAAATTTGTTACTAAAATGTTTTTAATTTTTTCTATAATTTTCTACGCAAAACTTTTTCAATATCAAGTTAGTCATTAATTGGATACTTTTAATTCTTACAAGCGGATTTTATCAGAATAAACTTTCTGCCCAATTTGACAAATTTAATATAATTATCTTCAAAGTTTTTAGAAAAAAAGGATTTTGTCTAATTATTACACAAGAAGTGCTGTCACTTGAATCTTCAATCTTAGTTGATCAGGCATTAATGTTATTAAAATGCATGAAAGAGAATCATAAGAAATCAAATCATTTTCTTATTTAAAAATTATTTTACATATTGTATATTTTCAGGTTGAGTAGGTACTTCATTCAGTTACTTTTATTATTAAAAAGACTAGATCAACAATTTATGATTAAAATACTGTTTACGATTTAAAATAGTAATTTGTATAATAAATGTGTGAATTTGAGCATTATATCATACGTGTTGCTTAGTATTTCTACGGCCCTCATCTTGCAGATCATATTCACATAATATTATAACCAAAGCAAAGACTTTTTTCAAATGAGATTCTCATTACGTCGCTTGCAACTATAATCTTTCTTCCGTTCTTCAAAAAACGATCATAATATCTCTAATTTTATGAACTCACTTATTTTACGGGGAAACTATAAATTATTTGTATGTACACTGATTGCTTCTTGTATTTGAATTGATAATTGGATATAGTTTTGAACCAATTTAATAATAAATAACAAATCTAGAATCGGCCTCCAAAATTTTGAACTATATAATTTGAGTGATTTTTAAAACCTTTAAAAGCACAATTTTATAATATCTTGTATTATTAGTACATATTTTAATAGTCCAAATGGTGTTCCTAAGTTTTTGTTGAAAAAACATACATTGAGAAAATTTCGACTATTTTTCATCGAAAACTTCAAAATTTTCATGTCATTGAATCAGGCGTCAAACGTTACACTTTGTACTATACCAAATTTCAATGAATATGGTGTAAGTATATGGATTTAAGATCAAAAAAATTTGACCAATAAAACTTTGAGTCTCATAGTATACTCCTAAATTTGGAGCATATATTACGAAAAAAATTACACAAAATTGCATTATGAAATTCATAGCTTAGTATTTGCAATTGAATGTTCGACATTTTTTGCCTTTTTTGGTCCTAGCATCAGTGGCAGCGTTGTTCAAAAATTTACCGAGATGACGAAAAAGCAATTCTATTTGTTTATGGATCAATAAGTTTGAATTAAATTCATGAATTTTGCAAATATTCATCATGCTTGTTGTTTCTGACTGATAGTTTAAATGTAATGTAGGTATTAAATTATAAGAATTCAGTTGAAGGTTTTAATATTTATTTGCACAGTACAGTTTCAGTCCAACCTGGACCACCTTCAGGAGTAAATAGAATTTGCGAGCTCATAACTGAACAACTTATACTAAATCTTGGACATATATTGTTCAATTATGAACTTACAAATTCTTTTTACTCCTGAATATGGTCCGGGTGGGACCAAAACTGTAGAGTAAAATGAAATATTAAAATCTTTGACTGAATTCCCATAATTTAATATTTACATATTTTCAATTTTTGGTAGATTTTGTTGAAGAAGTATCCGAAATTTTGATTTTATCCACGGTTCTAAACTTCCAAGTTAACATTAATTATTGTTAAATAAACAGTAAGAGAGCAGAGCACCAGTTGATATTAGACTTTACAAATAATCTAACAAATTGTTTATGTTATTCATATCTCAAAGTTTAGGAGTGGCCTAAAAAATTATTGCACAAGTAATATTTTGAAGTATCATCCAGCCAAGTTCTTTGTCATTTTCCGATCAAGTTCCTTATCATTTCACAGCCACGTCAATATTTGCAGCACTGTAGCTTCTTTTATGTTGTATCCTTTTCCCCGTCTGTCGTAATATTTAAGAGAAAACTTGAAATGGATTTTCCCTCTATAATTTTCGTCGCGAAAACCCGCACACAAATACCGTTGTGCTGAATATAAACGCAAGAGATGAAGCGAAAGCCTTCAACTGCTATGAAAAGGGGAATCCACATAAAAAGCAATATTATCAAACAATTTTTTGTGAAAATATCGACTGAGGATTAATATGTTATACAAATGTATTCGACGGCTTCAAATACAATAATACCGAACATATTTGTATAAGCTTTTGTAAACTTTATAGGCATTTTCATAACATTTTCAAAATTTCATCATGAAAAATTGTACCTATTAATTAGACATATACTGGGTGTAAACTGAAAAGTAGAGCTTTAAGGAGACAAATAAATCAGTATTTTGACAACTGGTGCCTTCAGATTTTGAAGGAAAATTCAAAAGAGAAATATATTAATTATTTAATTTTCCACATATATTATTTAAATATACTGAGTATATAATAAAAAGTAAGTCACACCCGGTATAATACTCATCACTTCATGAAAAATCTTTAACAGAATCTTTTGAAATATATGTCACCAACATCAGTTTTTGGGGTATTTAAGATAAGATTTCTAGATTGTATCTGAAAATGAGGATAGAATCTGAAACACCCGGTTGAAATCAACTGCCACAAAGTCGAGAATAAACCACAACTTAACTTATCAGAATTCAAATCTTGTTAAACTGATTTTCTTTTGACATTTGCAGTTCATTTTCCAATTTGCTAACAAAGGAGTAAGTAACAGAGAACAAAATCTCAAAATGGGTCATTTATTTGAAAATAAATATCACAAAGACACAAAATATGGAATAATACATTTTTAGATTTTTTGCTGGTGAATAGATCAAAAATTGATCATACATTTTAGGATGTGAATCACTGGAACCATAAATTCAATCACTTAAGTTTTTTATTGCGTTTTTTTCGGTCAGTAACATTAGTTCAATTATACACCTTGATCATAAATACATTTTAAAGGCACTGGTTTCAAAAATGCATTTTTTTATTTCAACATGCTTTAAGCCTTAGTTTAAAAAGCATATTTTATTTATTTATTCATAGTCAGTCGTCAAATGATACTTTATTTTGTTTCAGGATCGATCTCCAGTTCTCCCAAGGATCCATCTACTCAAGTGAAACATCAAGAAGTGAGTAATTTTTTTCTAACAAATTCTCTTCTGTATTTATTTTTATTATGCCTTGCAAATCCTCAAAAATAGAATGCACAAATTATTACCAACTAATTACAACAAAAATCTTTCTGAGTACCTTTTGAGGTAAGCTTATTAAGATTGGTGTTTTCAATATTTTGTACCTGTAGTCCATGCGTTCAAAATTTACAATGACAACGTTTTGAAAGCAAATAATAGTCAGGAAGTGTTACACTACTTGCAAAACTATATAGGAGGTAAAACCACCTACCTGGATTCATGTAAATAGTTTTCAAAAGTGACATGACAGAAGAACTTTATAGAAATTTTGCGGATTACTAAAACAAGATCTTATCTCCTCGCGGAGTTTGAAATAATTTTGTAGCTGTATGAATATAAAAGATATGTTTTATTTCATAGAATATTCTGAATTTATACTTTATTTATTGCTCAGTTAAGAGATACGTCCTACTTCTCAAAACTAAAATATTTTATTGGGTATTCGGTTATCGTACTTTTTCAAATGGCAGTTTCGAAAATCTCTTTTATCGGCTCCGGGAAACAGTCTTGCAGTCTACTTATAGAATAAAATTTTTTAATGAGACATGATTAATAATGCTGACTAAAACAATCAATAGAGGCTTTGAAATTATAAGGGAATTCAGTCAATAATTTATTTTATTTCTTTTTCAACTCAATAATTTCGGTCAAATCTTGACCATCTTTAGGAGTATAAAGAATTTGTTAGTTCAAATTTAAACATTTGGTTAGATTTGTTTTTTTTTCTCGTCGTTTGCAGCAACCGAAGATTATGGTGACTACTAATTAATACTCTTGAGGATGGTCAAGGTGTGGCCAAAACCGTTAAATTAGGAAAGAAATTGAATAACTTATTGACTGTATTGTATCTCTGCAATTGCATCCATCTCAGGAACAGAAAATTATTCTCTCAGGTTAGAAATGGATGCCAACCGTAATCCCACGAAAAATTTAGTACCTTGGTTGTTTTTACTTAGCTCCGGGAGCAGCAAATTCTTGTAAACTGCTGGACCTTATTTTTTCTGATGAAAATGGATACAAATTTTATCTAAAATAATTATTTGAATATTGTACAGATCGATCATACAAATAAACGACCACTTTCTCTTCGGCTCCAGAGAAAAACGGTTTCTTGTAGTCCAGATTTAGGTTAAAAAAATAGTCTCAAATCGTTGATAAAAGCAATGGCGCATACCCCATGTGATTCTATATGGATTTAAGATTAAAAACTACTCTTGATTCGTAGGTAAAATCATACACCGCGTAGTTCGATAATTTTTCGTTAGTAAAATATTTTTTCAAAAATCAATTTTTTATAAAAATCGAACAATTTGACAAATCGTTATTTTAACTAATAAGAGTTTCTTTTTGATAGGAACCTAAACTAAAAGAGAGAACTACCAAAATCAGTCAGAATTTGTGACCTGTAGCGTGTCCTCATACGAACAGATGGTCCTTTTTCAAACGCAAATTTAGGTCATAGATTTTTCAAAAAACTTTAAAATGGTATACTTGACTTTTTAGATGAAGATCTCATCTTTCATAAAAGTTTTTTTCAAATTGATTACTTGTAAAATTATCTGAGTTATAATTATTTCATCAAAACTCAAGGTAGACGCACTCATCGATAATAGAACACACACAACCAAATAATAATTTGTTTAACCTAACAGATATAAATAATTTATCCTCGTTATAAATGTATTATAATTGATATATACCGGATGTATATTATTTTGTCGAACAAGGAAACAAAATGGTGATGAATTTCCTTTGGTTACATTTCTTCGGTTTATTCCAAGATTTATTCTCATTATAATTTTTTTGTTTTATAATGATTTTGTTCAATAAAATATCTCAATAAAATGAGATATTTCTTTTCGGAGTGTAAACCAATTAGAAAAATATTTTGAAAGATCCTTTTTCGAATCTTTCCGAAGTAAACCGATAGTTTCTAATATAAGTATTCATACGCAATTCTGCTATATTCAAAGAAATCTCTCTGAATGGCAATCTGTCAAATTTTCATTGAAATGACGATGGATATTCAATTGCATTGAACGAAAACATGTTTTGACAGTCGAGAATATTTTCAAATTGGCACTTAGCGCATTGTAAGGCGATTACGAACTGTGGCTTTTATCACAAAGTACGGTTTCAAATGGTTCACACTTTAGACTTTTGTATATTCTTAAATAGATGGCTGAGATTCTATTGTGCTGTCTATCCAACTTTTGAGTGTGCCGGGAAGAGAAGAGGACACTTACTGCTTAACGGAAAGTAGATTGTTATTTTTGCGGATGTATTTTGGGCAAATTAGGTAAACAATACCGATGCTGTTTCACTTATTTGATTATCTTTTCCGTCAATTATGTTTTTTTTTTGAAAAAATAATCTATAAGAAAATGTTACAGCTCAATATTTCATATAATTTCATCTTTAAAAGAAATTATAAAAGATAAGCGTGCAACAGCAGCGACGCAATTGCACGTGCGTCAGGAACGCACCAGCGGAGCGACCGAAGCCAACTATGCCATGCGAGTGATGCACGAACTATGGACATTCTCCTCATGAATCTCTGAATGTAATTATTACATAGAATTTTCAATTTGAAAACACGGAATTTCACATTATTTTTACAAGTTCGCTCGACAGTTCGAGCCTTTCGGGCTATTGTGAATTGCATGCCTTTCAGTACTAACTTTAAATCATTTTCAACTATTTCAAATTACAAAGGCATGCAAAACGTTGTCACGGAAAAACCCAATTTAAAAAAAATATATAATTTGAGTTTGCACTATGACCGGAAAGCATGCATTGGTCAATAACCTTTATATCTTTCTTATCAAGGTGGAAAATTTTCAACCCTCAAAAAAGCATGCGGTCTAAAATCTCCCGGTCTATAAACGGAGGATCTAAAGTAAAACCCTGTTACTCTCGTCATAATGTCAGAATATCTACCAGAGCTTATAGCTTTCAGTTTATTTCATTAATGTTTTTCTCTTACTTGCACTTTTATTAGGTTCAATTTTTAAGGTTTTATACTTGGAGGGTTCAAAAAGAACTCTATTTGTCTCGCCATTATCTGTTTCTCTATCAGAGCATTGTAGCCTAAATTAATTTCCTCAAAAAGACCGAAATTTCAATTTGTTATTGCCAATTTTAATTTATAGTATTTCATACTCAAAAAGTCCAAAATAGGGTCCTTTAAATATTCCTGTAATATATGTATTCTGTCAATTCTTTTTGTTGGATTACTTTCGGTTGTACTGAAAACTTGTATTTTTAGGGTTGTAAAACCGTGAAATTATAAATGAAACCTTATTAGTACCACTAATTTATCTGTCTATCTGTTTCATTATCTGAGAACTCATGAACTAAAAATATACTTAAGATTCACAGGCTATGAGTGAAAAGATAGTGGAGCGCCGTAAGACATAAAAATGTAAAAACTTCGGAATCCGGTTACACTGAATGAATTTAAATGAAACGTTTTCGATTGCATTACTAGAAGCTTAAATTAAAAAGTTTATCTTTCAAAATTTTCCGATCTTAATTACAACTATATATAACAACAATTAATTGAAAAATCTGACGTGAACATCACGTGACTTACTTGTACATCATTGGATATATATACTTATATATATACTTCTGAAGTGCACTTCCGGTTCAGTCTATTGTTATGAAAATAGTAGGCAATCATTCAGATGCTACAGCAGACTGAAATACCAAATTTCAATATTCTACACCTGATCGTTTCGAATTTATGCGAAAAATTCCAAAAGACTGTCAATTAAAGTGCACTTCCGGCTCGGTGGATCTCAATAAAAATAGGATATGAGCATCTAGATTCTAGACGGTATAATCGTCCTAAATACTGAATTCTAACAATCTACGTTCAATCGTTTTGGATTTATGCGGAAAATTCAAAAAATGTTTCGAATAAAGTGCTCTTCCGGCTTGGTCGATAGCAATCATAATGCAAGGTGTACAACTAGATATTATTAAAGTGCCTAATACAAAATTTAAATATTCTATGACTGATTGTTTAGAATTTATGCGGAAAATTCAAAAAGTCTGTCATATAAAGTGCACTTCCGGCTCAGCCGATTGGTACAAAAATAGAAGGTGACCATTAAGATGCTACAGCAATTTCAAATGCCAAATTCCAGTATTCTACGGCTGATTATTCTGGATTTATGCGGAAAATAAAAAAAAAGTCCTAAGTAAAGTGCACTTCCGGTTTAGCCGATTGCAATAATAATGCAAGATGTAGAATAAGATGTTATAGAAGTTCTTAATACGAAATTTCAATATGCTATGGCGGACCATTCTATATTTATGCAAAAAATTTAAAAAAAGTTTCAAGTAAAGTGCACTTCTGGCTTGGCCGATTCATACAAAAATAGCAGATGGCCATTCTAATACAACATCAAGTTCAAATACTGAATTTCAACATCCTACGGTTGGTCATTCTGGATTTATTAGAAAACTCGAAAAAAGTTATAGTAAAGTGCACTACCGGTACAGACAATTGGAACCATAATGCGAGGTGCACAACCAGTTCAACCAGTTTTGAGATTTGCGAGTTACGCACGAACGCATTTACGAACATACATACCGACATCAAGCCAAAAATAGTCAAAATGGATTCAGGGATGCTCAAAACGGATATTCCCATCAAAATCTCGATAGGTGAATTTTGCCGGTTTCACAATACTTACTTGTTACTTTGTACAAGTAAGTAAAAATGAGAAAAGTATGAAGAAATAAATTTTTCAATAAAGATTTCAATTTTATATTCATTAAATGTTATTTATATATTAACTTTAATATTCATTTATAATTTTTGAACTAAAATTAACAAATTTACAATAAAAAAATTGTTAAATAAGGCAAGTTGCTCAACTTAGGTATTACCTGTGGGCAGTTACTGATCCCATATCAATAACTCTTGTCAGATAAATTTAATTTCACAATAACTTCTATGCTTCTTTGATATTCATACAAAGTTTTATTGATTTGGGATCACTGGTTGAGAAAATAACTGATTTTTTGTATCGAAGGAGCCGATGCGACTCATAAGTCTATACTGATATTCCCAGATATTGACAACCTAATATTATTTCACAGTTATTGCTATTCTTTCTTGATATTTATACAAAGTTCCAATTATAGGACCACTGATTTTTTAATAACATTTTGTTTTGCTTCGAAGAAGGCAGTGCGAGTTATAATTCCTGTTGAAATTTTCAGATTCCAAATTGATAATTAATGAACATAAATGTATTGATAATTCATTTTTATTTTGTCGTCACCCTCATCCTTCCGTAATATTAATGCAAAGTCTCGTTTCTGTAGGGCCACTGGTTCAATAATGAATTTATTACTTGTTTGGAAGTAACTGATGAGTTTTAATTTATTTCAGTATATTCAGATTTCAGTCATTACAACAAGAAAAAAAAGTTATTGATGATTAGATTTTATTTTATAAGCTCTGCTATCCTTTCTTGATAATCATACAAAGATTTTTTGATTGAGGACAATTAGTTGAGAACAGAATGGACTAATTGCGTTAAAGGTAGCAATGCGACTTATCAATGTATTATGGCCGTTACAGATTTCATGACAATATAACTCTTGAACAAAAACAGTTTGTCAGATTAATTTAATTTCACAATAACTTCAATGCTTTCTTGATATTCATACAAAGTTTTATTGATTTGGGACTAATGGTTGAGAAACAAATTGACTGATTGCTTTAAAGGTATGCAACTTATCAAACTATTGGTAGTAACTGATTCCATACCAATAACTTTTAAACAAAAACAGACTGTCGGATTAATTTTATTACGCAATAACTTGTATGCTTCCTTAATATTGAATCAAATTTTGATCGATCTGAGACCACTGGTTTCGTAAGGAACTGATTATTTGTATCGAAGGAGCCAATGCGACTGATAAATATATTGGTATTTCAAGATTCTATTTCTATAATTTATGAACAAAAATTTATTGAAACTGAATATTATATTACAATTACTATTCTTCCTTAATATTCACACGAAGTTTCATAATTAGAGGACCACCAGTTTTGTAATAAAATATTTTTTTGCTTCGAAGAAGGCAGTGCGACTCATAATTTCAACTAGTACTTTCAGATTCAAAATCAATAACTTATGAACAAATATATATTGATACTTGATTTTCAATTCGTGGCCCCCCTTATTCTTCCGCAATATTTGTGCAAAGATTTGTTTATGTTGAGTTACTGGTTTAATAATGAATTATTTGTTTGGAAGTAACTGATGATTTCAATTTAGTCCTTTGAGGCCCCAAGGACAAGTTTATATTAGTTTTTACTATGTAAAATTCAAATTTAAACTTAAAAAAATCTAGTTTTTAGAAGAAAATGAATGAAAATTCTGAAAAATTAGTAATTATTCATTTTAATAATTAAAAAATTGAGATCGGAAAAATTTAATGAGTAAACATTTTAATATTTAGTGTTAAAAACACATTCCAAAAGGTTTTATAAAAATATGCGCAGTGAATCCGGGTTCCGAAGATTAAACTTTAGGGCGCTCCACTAAGAATGTCAAATGTAGTTCATGCTCTGTACGTGAAAAATAACAATATTTACAATGTCTCAAATGTTTTGTGGAATGTGATCGTTTTGAAGGGTGCAGTACAGTTTGTATAGATGCAGAATATTCCGGGTTACATCTCAAATTTTAGAATTGCATCTTCTTGAACGGTTGGAATAAAAATTGTGAAATATCATATAAAAAAGAAGGTAAGGGGTCGATTTCGTTCGAATCGGAAAACCAATTGATGCATAGCGATGCGATAATGGTTATGCAATGCGATGGCGGCTAATTTCAACCGAATGATGTCGACTTGGACGCAGAATTTTAGCTCGTCAATGCACCGAAACGCTAATGATACAAAAGTCACCCTTAAAGCAAAAAATAGTAGAGAACTTACGATGATTTTTTGTACAACATTCGATTTGATTATTGAAATTTAAATATTGGGAGTAAAAACAATTTAAATTGAAAATCTGACGCAGAAAGTATTATACTACTAAAGTGTTATTTAAAAACGGGTTTAAAATAGTCAAGAATCCGCAATGGGAATGTTTCACCCGGTGGATATCTCATTTCAATTATGATAAATAATACATTTTTATAGTAGCCGTATATTCCGGTGAATATTATAAATCAGTATTTATAACTTTACTACAAGAGTAGAGCAGTAAAATTTGCTCTAGAATAATCCACTTCAAATAATTTATAAAATTATTTTCGATCGCTGTTTCTCTTGAATATTTTTTGGGCTGTTCTGAATTTCGTTTATTTCTTTTTAAATTAAAGTTTGTAACTGTCAGAAAATAGGGATCAATTTAGTTGAACCAATTGTTTCAAGTTTGAAGTGAAGCAGAGAATATTCTCATATCAACAAGAGAAAGGCCAATTTTGTTTCTACTGCATATCTTTTTTATTTTATAATAATAATAAACAATGAAATAGACCCACATTTACCTTATTCTTGCTTTAGGAATTTGTTTTTAATAAAAAGTTGCAGTGAAATTGGAACTCCTTTCTTCACGTTCTGAGAAAATTCCATCCCACTGGAAATGCTTTTTCCATCTGATTCCTCTTAATCTACATTTTCTACGCAAATGCACGTGTTGAAATCCCCCATTTCTTTAGTTTACATCGCAAATAAGTTAAATATTTGAAGATTAAGAATTATCGTTGTTAAGAACAAGAATTGTTGTGGTACTTCAGAGCAAAACATTCTCTGTGGGCGACAATTCTTTCTACAAATCTCATTTATGAATGGTTTGGACAACAATGTCGCACTCCACGTGAGACAGGATTATCTAAGGCTTAGTTTGAAGTGAATTAGGGAATTTGCTTTTGCTAAGAAGAGTAAGGTTAACTTCCTGTTCCGTTGTTAGAGAATGAATGATAGAATTATTGGTTTAAATAAATGTTTGACAACCAAATAAGCGTGTACAATAGCGAACGAAGTACTCAAGAACCTATTCATCCATTCTCAAATACAAATATCGAATTTTCTTCTAATTAGAATTGCAAACCCAATTTTTCTGTACCATGGAGCATCTTATTATTTCAGTAAGAGGTATGCTCCTTTTTCTCTATGTTGATGACTTCCAGTCTATTATACTTCCTATATTTATCTCATCTGATTATAATCCTTTTTTATTACGAGCAAAGTCCCAGGTTTTTTTTTTGAAACTAACTCACAGTATAATTTCTTTTATGTCGAAGAACAAGTTGAAAGTCATAAGTCTTAGCGGAATATAGTTCCGAATGTAATACAAAACATTTGTCGTACATATCTAGGAGTTAAATAAAGATAAATCTAAAAAAATCAAAACCTGAATGTTTTACAAAATTTCAAATTCAGGAATAGGTTTTTATACCATCATCTTGAATAGCGCAGCAACTGTGTGTTTCGTCCTTCTTAGGACTTTTCAGTATACAGTCTAGCAAGTCTCCTCGGTTTGCTAGACTGTACCAAATTTAATTTTCAGTCTGTAATATATCCTCATGCAAACAAACTATTTTTTAAAGACAAGATCATAATAAATATTTAAAAAATTAATATAATTTTCCTAAAAGCTTTTTTAAAATTTGATTACTTGTAAAATTACACCACCCTCGAAGTGCGCAACATTTTTTTTCTTCTATCCCCTTATAAATATCTGAAATCATCTGAGAATTACTGAAAAACATGGCTCCTGAAAGATTTGTTGAAGAAATCACAACTTATATGCTAAACTGTCACAATCCTACGAAATAGATGCAAATTGTATCTGAAATCTTCCTTTTGGTGTATTTGATCCTGCTGGTGGCGTTCAGGACATTTCCAGGAGCTAATAGCGGCAAGGGTATACGCATGTTCCAGCTGAAAGGGTCTGTAATTTAATGAACGGTTAACAGAGGTCTCCTGTCATGTCACGGCCGCGGTGGCGAATGCCGGCGTCTAGGCCACTGTCCACGTCAACGTTTCTTTATTCTTGTCAGGTTCGGCTGCCCAGCAATGCCTAAATCATTGCCACTTTAAATGTCAATGTCATTAATGTGTATACAAATTGTCATATCATCAAATATTGATTATATTTGTAGGTGTGTGATATAGATGGGCGCAGATGGCCTCTTTAATATCATTTTTTGATTTTGAGTACTGATTTGTAAAGCTGAGTCAATTAGAAATGATAAACGCACAAAAAACATTTTTGTGTTGCGTTGCATCTAATATAAGACTTTGAATACTTATACTGTAAATAAGTATAGCGTTTGGAAATAGTATTAAAAAATTTGAGGTTGAAGTACATATAGTCATTGCGCTGACAAGGCGGATATAATCGTTTAAGCTTCAGGGTTTTTCTGGGGTTTCTCTTTCTGTTCTTGCTGTAGGGGAAAACTTGTGCACGTGTGTGTAGTGGTAATCATTAGACAATAATCAACATTGTCGTTGCTTCTGGCTGCTGGTACAAAATCCTAACCCTCAACCCTACATACAGTTTAGCGCTCTGTTGAGAATTGTTGATGAATTGAGGGTGGAATGATAGCCTACACAGAGTTACTGATGTTTGTAATTCACGAAAGGACCATTATTGATATTTAGTCAAGATTATCAATAGTTTGATCATTTAATGTCCAAAAAATTTTACATATGAAATATGATCCTCTAAATAATCATGTAGATCTTGTTTTGGAAGTCACCTCTAGGTTGACTTCTAAGTAACTTCTTCCTTACTGGTATCATTTCATATTCAATCTTAGAAATTGGTGATTATAACTTTCAACTTAATGCTATTTTCAATAAGGTTACCATTATACACTCACGGACAAAAATATTGCACTTTTTTTTTTAAGTCATAACTTTTCTTCTAATAAATGAACTTCAGAAACAAGATGAAGCACTCAGAATAATTAATTCCATCGTTTAATTGAAAAAATATGACTCTTGGTCACTTATTTGGCTACAAAAGCTACGTCTAAGTTTTTTTTGATCTCTAAAATGAATAGCAGTATATGTAGAACACTCCATTTAACAATGAAAAACATAAAAAGTACAATAAATATTTTTTTTGAAAAAAATAATTACTTTAAAATAATATATTTTTGTCTGTGAGTGTATTTTCGTTGAGAAATTGACTTTTAATATAGTCTTTTTTTATATTTTAATTTTTATAAACAACTAACTGACCCGGCGTACTTCGTAACGCCACAGAATTGATAAATTCAGATTGCAAGGTTCTTGAGCCTACCTTTTATATCAGGACCTTATAACCTAGAAATGATAAGGACATGTCAAACTGTGAAAAGATCTTCTTTTGTAGGAAATCAATCGAAATAGGAGATTTTTGTATTTGGTCGAGACTTTGCAGTTCCACTGAATGTCTTTTAAGTTAATATTACTTTTTTTTGTTCATTTATTAAAGATTATACATTAAATATATGAATCTGACATGACATACTTATTCAAATGATTATATAGAAGTAATTATTATATTGGACATAACTTGTCTATTTGAATATGAACCTAACAAAAATGTAACAATAAAATGAATATGCACGTGCTGGGAATAATCCAAGTTTACCAAACTCGCTTTGTTCATATGGCGGTTTACTGTTGAGCGACGTCGCTTCGTTCACACGGCTGCTTGCCTTTAACTGAGTTTGCAACGATCGCACGGCGTCTTAACGTTGACCAAGCACGCTTCGCTCGCACGGCGTCTTACCGTTGACCAATCTTGTTCCGCTCGCACGACATTCTACAGTTGACCGAGCTCACTTCGTTCGCACAGTAGCTTATAGTCAACCGGGCTCGTTTCACTGGAATGGCAGCTTGCCGTTAACTGAGCTCTTTTCGCTCGCACAGCAGCTTGGCATTGACCGAGCTCGCTTCGCTCACACGGCAGCTTACAGTTATTCGAGCTCGTTTTGCTCGCACAGCGAGCTACTGTTTACCGAGTTCGATTTGCTCGTACGGTGGCTTACCGTTGATCGAGTTTGCTTCACTGGCACCGCAGCTTACCGTTAACCGATTTCGCATCTCTAGTAAGGCGTTTTAACGTTGACGGAGCTCGCTTCGCTTGCATGGCGACCTATTTTTGATCAAACTCGTTTCGCTCGCATGGCGAAAAGAAGGAGCCGATGGGACCTGAAATTTCAAAATTCATTTTCAGGTCCTATTGGCTGCTTTTGTTTGTTCCACCCTGGGGAAAGTCTTATAAGCTGAATAAGATAAATAAGTTCTCATGATATCATCAAAAAATCTGTTTTATACAAAATGTATGAGATAATGATATTTCTTCTTCCGATTTTTCAATACTTATTCTGCTATTCTGGACAGAGACAAATCCAAAAAATCAAAAATCATGAAAATCGGTCAAGCCGTTCCTGATTTATGAATGGTGTAAGTAACCCGACTTTGTTATATATAATACTGATATCAATCTAATTTCCGATATAAACTTGAATGAAGTAATAATAATACTTAATTATTTGTGTATTGAATCATTAATAATATACATTCTTCCCACCATAGCAGAAAAATTCATTGAAAAAAAAACTCATTTATATAAATATTTTTTGTGCCACGAACCGTCTCGTACGTCCCCAGAACACTCTATCAAAGTTTCACCACAATCTGATCAATGGTTTCGGTTTTCGGAACGCATAAGGTACAAACATACAAACATTGATTTTTATTTATATAGATTGATTTGCTGTCATAATTGACTTATGTAGGCTTATTGCATATCACTGAGAAAAATAAAAGACACGAGATGTGCACTTTCGATCTTTCATCTCAGATTTATTCATTGAACCGTTAAATTAAAAATCATTCCGTATGTTATTTTGGGAAAAACTCTCGAAATACAATCTTGGAGTCTATTAATACCACATTAATACTGTCAAATGCTTCTCTCTTATGTTTGATAATTGCAAACGTGTGTCTTCTATTCCATACTATTTAGGGTTGCAAAACCTATTGTGAAAGTCACCCTCGACATCTCAAAGCACACAGTAAGGCTCCAATGAACCAATGAAGTATTTTACACGGAATGGTACAATCGTTGACCCTCTCCATTAACACGGATTCTATTGAAAAAGGTTTGGTGTTCTTTTCAAACCGCCTATAAACGTTTGTAACAACTGCAATATGAAATTGTAATTTAATACGATTTTGGAGATTTCTTTTAGCAAGTTTCGAATAATACAAAATAGGTATTTTAGTTGTATGAAAGAAAAATAGTTATCAATTTTTATAATCGAAAAAGTATCATATGTTACAGAAGTAAATACAAATATGAAATGCATACGTACAAAATATAATAATCTTTTGGCATTATTTGCTTTTCTCTCTATATTTTCTTCTGGAACTTTTTGTCATTTGAATATTAGAAACAATCTTTACACTACCTAGCTATATTTATTTCTCTCTAGGATATAACCCTGCCTCTTCTAGTACTATCGAGCAACTAAGTAGTTTACGAATTTACGAATCTGTAGAGAAAAGACTGTCATCTGTACAATGTTCAATGTTTTCTTTTTATTTGTAAATTTATAAGCAAATGTACTAGTTATTTGGATCGTCTCGTATAAGTCGATACTTGAGTATGTTTTAGAATTAATTTTGCGGGCAACCCCCAACAATAATATCTTGTTGCTTACACCCATGTCCAAAACACACATGGCACTAGAACCAATGACAAGAGATCGGGTTACCATTTATGTATATATGTAAATATTCTTACATCAACATCCCAAAGGGATAGAATTGTTCTCCCCTTGGTTTGATGCCCCCTAATGAATGTAATCAGTTGACAAATTATGTGTGTAATATAATTTTAGTTCGTTTGAGCGCCTTATGGCGAAACGGCTCATTTGAAACGCAACGCGCGCGATAACTATCTGTCAAGACTTTTTAACGTCAGTAATGGAATCAAAAAGGGAGAGAATGATCTATAATTATACAAATATTGATTATGGACTGACACCTTGCCTGTCGCATTCAATATTTATAGCTTATAAGCATTTAAAATAACATACCAATGTGTCAAAATTAGAACCAACTGTTTTGTGAAGATTAGACCAAATAGGGAATGCCTGATTCAAATACTAAATAACTATCGTAGTTATAATATTAAATTGAACGAAAACGTCGAAACTAACACTAATTTAAGTTTTTCGTATATAATTTATTCAATATGTTCCAATTGTTTTTGTCTTTCGCGAATTCTCCTAAAATACTTGAAAACAAAAATGATGATGAACAAAACTAAAATCATTCTATATGAATAATTCTCATTGTTGGTGTGGGGCAGAAAAGTGGAAACAATAATAATAATAATAATATTGTGGCTTAGCACTTCTTGAGGAGCTTTGTCGCTCCTAACCGGAGCTTTCTAGATCCATTTTTTGGAGAAGATCACTCTCCATTTCTGCTTTTAGATGTTATACGCTATATTAATCCATTTCTTTCTATCTCTTGTTTTCTCTTCCCATTTTGTTATTCCCGCTGTTCTTAGATCTTCTTCTACTTCTTTTATTCATGATGATCTCGTTTTTACCCTTTTCCTTCTTCCTGCTGGGTTCCATTCTAGGACTGACTTTACTGTGTCTTGTTTCCTAGCTCTCCATACGTGTCCAAGCTATTTTATTCTCTGATGTTTTATTTTCTTTACTATATCTTCTTATTCTAATTCCATTCCTATTTCGGGATTCATCCTTGGTCTATATTCGTTTTCTGATACTTTTTTGGCCCTATAGTATTGTTCTCATGATTCTTCTTTCCATTATTCACAAATCTTCTTCGTCTTTTTTCGTCATTATCATTGTTTTGGCAGCATAGAGTACAATTGGCCTTTATTTGTTATTTTGACACTTAGATATTTGAATCTGTCTATCCTTTCAAAAGTATATTCTCCAATCTTTATTTCTTTATCCTCTATTGTTTCTCCGAATTTCATAATTTTTGTCTTATTGAAATTTATTTTTAATTACTTGTTATTACTTTCCGTTTATTATTTCTTGTAATACTTCTTTCATCGTTCGCCTATTTTTTGTTATGATAGCTTTATCATCAGCATATGCTATTATTTGTCCGGCTTTTGTTCCTAATGTTTTTTTTTCTATGTTTCGTAGTACATATTCTAATGCTAAATTGAATAGATTGTCCAACTCCTTTGTTTATTACAAAATCTTCTGTTTCTCTTTTCTATTTTATAATACTAATTTTTATTTTTCTCATTGTCATTGCTATTATTCTCCTCAGTTTTCCTGGTATTTCTAGTTCTTTTAAAGCTCTTGTTTAAAATTCACGAACAGTATCTCTGTATTTGTGTTATATTTTATGGTTTTTCCAATAATTTATTGTTTTACTACATGTATGGCGTCCGTTGCTGATTTTTCTTTGATGAAACTGGATTGATACTGTCCGACGGTAGTTCTTGTTACATTTTCTGATCTTCTTTGTATTACTGTAGACAGGATTTTGAATGTAGTGTTCAGCAGTGTAATTCCTCTGTAATTCTGACATACTTTTTGATCTCTTTTTTTATGAATTGTGATAATCTCCCATTCTTCTGGTATTTTTCTTCCCTTCATATTCTAAGTATAAGGTCATATATATGTAGTTGTAGTGTTTCACTCTCATATTTTATGAGTTCTATGTTAATTTTATTATTTCCAGGGGTTTTCTCGTCGCAACTGTTTTTTAATACATCTTCCACTTCTCTTAAAGTAGGTTCTGCTATTGTCTCTGTCTCGGTGTCTTCTTGTATTTCGTCTTCCAGGTTTTGTCCTTAATCTGTCAGCAATTCTTTAAAACGCTCGATCAATACTTGTTTATATTGTTGTTCATTTTTTATTATGCTTCCAGATTTATCCTTTTTGCCATACATTTTGTATTTATAGGACCTATTTTGTTCATTAATTTGTTGGTAAATTTTTTTTTGTGTTCTTCTACACTTGTTATTTCATTTTTTATCCATATTCTTTTGTTTTTTTTAAGGTTTTTGTTGCATTTATTTCTCAGCCTTTCGTATTTGTTCTTATCTTCAATTTTTTTTTTTGTTGATATCTATTTTAAGCTTGCGGTGGCTTTTTCTTCCAACATTTCTTTGTTTTCTGCATTAAAACAGCTTTTCTTATTTCTAGTGTTATTGCGGTCTTTCCCTATCCATTTCTGTGCTGCTTTTTCTATGCTTTTTATTATCAATTCCCATTTCTTATCTATTCCACCTACTTCAAGCCCTTTCTTTTTAAGATCATTTTCTATTTCTTTTTTGTACATATATTTTCGTCACTTATATTTTTATATTCCATTTAGCTTCAGTATTTCTATTCTTTGTGCTATTTTTTGTTTTGTTTCTTAATGCCGCGGTCACCATGTAGTGGTACGAATCAGCACATGCGCCTCTGTACGCCGTTCTTACGTCTTTGTGACTAGTATCTATTTTTGTTTGAAGTCCATGGTACTTTATAATACTTTTAGTGTTTATATTTCGTAGTTCAACTTATTGGTGAATTGCTTAACCTTTGGCCATTGTTGTTCGTTTTTTCATATAATATGTGCGTTCCCGCGACTTGCTGTATATAGTCTTATTTGCCTATTTTCGCGTTGAAATCTCCCATTGCAACGATTATATCTTCCTTTGGTATTTTTTCTATTTCATCCTCTATTGCTTCGTAAATTTTCTCCTTATCTTCGTCTATTGCACTTTCTGTGGGTGCGTATACATTTAATACTGACAGCTTAAAGGGAGTTGTTTCTAATCTTATGTAGGTAGGCTAATCGTTCATTTATTGGTTTAAACTCTATCATTTTATTCTTTAATTCATTTGAAATTATGAATTAGAAACTATCATGAAAGAAAATTATTTTACATGGTAGGTAATATTTTTTTTAACAACCATTACCATGAAAGATTATACATTTCTCACACTAAACTCAACCAGAAACAATTCCTCAAAACTGTAGGTAAAAGTATGATCAACTATATCCATGCCAAATATAAATAATAAACAACAATCACATGTCAATAATAAATTGTATTTATGTATTCCAAGAAGACTTTTCAAGATATAGTCAAAATTTCAGCTACCAATATTTTACAAAATTTGATAAAAGTCTGGTCGTAGAAAGAGTATAATGTACAACACCTGTAGAATCGCCAATTCCATATTTGCGTGATTCCAGCACTCGATTTTTTCTTGTGTTGTGCTGAAATTTTTACATCTCGTTTCGCTACTCTTCTGTAATATATTTTTTCTTCGTCCGTGCGTGAAATGAGTACTTTACGCATCGCAAAAATTGCGTAAAGTATGTCTTTTTCGGGTCATATTTTTAAATTTGTTGAATCTAAACATCAAATTGTGCTCTGATCCTTGCTGTGTGCTGAATAATTGCTATAATATGGAAGTTGAGGGCCGTAGAAAAAATATTGTATGCAATACTAGTGTAAACAAGCATTATGACATTCAGCCAACAATTTTAGTGACTCGGCTAGCCTCTTGTTGCATAAATAACTAATTTTATGATTTCCAAATTTAATGATTTACTCAGTCGCTGAGAATTTCTTCCAGTAAAAATATTTTCATAGCTTTGATAGTTAATTTTTAATAAGAAATATCCAGCTTCCACCTATTAGTTATTAGCATAATACAGAAGTTTTTATTTATGGGAAATTCAATGAAAGTTTTGGAAGAGAAAATAAAATTTAGAAATTTGCGATTTCGAAAGCATCAACGACAACACGACTCAAAGCAAATGAAATCGTCGAAGTGGTATGCTTAACTGTAGCCAATGTAGGGCTATTGTATTTATAAGAGAGGGGAATAGCACCAGCATCAACAGACAGAAATGAAGTCGTACCGAGCTGTCTGCCAGAACGGAAACAATTAAATCAACAATGCTTGGTTTGTTCTGCCACACATCAAATTCTTATTCGAAACAAATCTTGCAGAAAATACGTTTTTGTTAGCTGGAGGTTCTATTTCCATAATGAAATCATTCATATTTAAAAGGAAGCGTGCCAGGATTGAAACCAATGTGTACTAATAAGCAAGAACTACAGTCTTTCAAAGACTGCTCATTAGAGGCTGTTGCTGGAATTGTAACGGTGCAATGCCCACCCGAATTGTTAATTCTTTCACTCTTTATCTTTTTCCTGAATTGTTAAATCTGTTCTGGATCTTATCTAGATTTGGAAAATCATTGTTACTTTAATCAAACAATCCGAAATAAATCCATCCGCATGCGAAGTAGCAGAGTGTCAAAAATTGACTACCGGAATATATTTTTCTACGTACGATTATTCACATTATACGTGTAACAGATTTTTTCGTTTCTCTTCCTTCAATTCGGAAATGAACTTATTAATTTGGTTTAAATGCCTTTGAGATCCGAATGCGTTATTCTGATATTGACTATTTTTGTTACTTGATTTATCTTCAAAATACTAATTAGAACGATAATAATATTTCAGTTATTTTTTGTGATAGGGTGCGAAAATCTTGTTGCGCGTACCATATTGAATTTTTTATAGATATTTTATATAATTAACAGCAGATTGTGGACACGAATATAGTCCTTTTATTATTGAGAAAGTACTCTATGTCTTATCAACAGAGTAATAGACATCTGTCCGCAACGCCAAAAGTTACAGCATCCACTCAAAGTTCAAAGCCCAAATTCAGTTACCTAATACCTCTTTTGAAACATCCATTTCATGAAGCTTCTAGTTTAGCTAGCGTAACCCGATCGTATACACATAATAGATTTCGGGGTAAATGCAGTTTATGACGTAACCTGTCGTGGTTTTCACACTTGTGCACTATTCAAGGGTTAGATAATTGGTTTATCTATACACACATGCCGAACGCAAAATTGTCATCGTACACTGGCCAGCAGATCCTTTTGACAGTGCGGAAAATAGCTAATAATTGAATTAAACGCTGGAAAATTCTACCAGCACCAAACGAACACTTTGAACAAGTGATGGGAGTAATAGATTTAAGGAAACATGAGACTGAAGTTTTAAAATATGGCCACAGCTTTTAAAGTTCGGAAGAGAAAGGTTTTGTTACAAAAGGGTTGAACTAAATTTAATAAACACTACAAATATGCAGCTATTATGTAACAAATGGAAGTAGGTGTGACTCTACATCAGGGTGTTTTATAACAAATATAATCTGAAAAATCATTTTGTGGCCTTAGGACAAATATTTTTCCAAAAAAAATCCCATATTTTTGCTCATTCCAACTGTAACATTTGAAAAAGACAATTTTTTGCCAAATAAAAATTTGGAATAGGGCATAGTATCCAATTACAACAAAAATTTATAGTCAAAACAATTTGGTTCAGAATTGTAATACTTGCAAGCTACAAATTTGGTATAAATTCGCATGCGCTTTTGATCTCAAGCACTCTTTCCATTTTTCTGCTGAGGTACCACATTTTTTTCATGAAAAGAATTAATTTAATATAAGACACAAAAATTAACATTAATTCATGCTTTTGAAACAATAATTATCTCACGGCAGTAATGATTTTGTACAAACTTCCATAGATGAAAAAATCAAATTTCAAACAAATGTGAAGATGATTTCAAATCTGCAAATTTTAACCCTGCATTTAATGAAACATGAGACAGAAGTTTTAAAATATGGCCACAGCTTTTAAAGTTCTGCAGAGAGAGGTTTTGTTACAAAAGGGTTGAACTAAATTTAATAAAAACCACAAATATGCTGCTATTATGTAACAAATGAATTGGTCCTTCACTTTCAAATTAAGTAAAGTTGAAAGTGGCTGAATTTGAACTTTTGAACAGCAAATTAAAACACAAATCGTCAGAATAATGCTCTCCCAAAAAACGGAAATGACATGTCTATTAAAAAAAATATTCATATTTTTGAGACGATACAGCATCTTTTGAATATCAAAATAAAATCAAAGATAAGCATGCTTCATCCCTTATAATATCAATATTAATACCCTCAATGTTGTGCAACATCCTTATAATATCATAAACTAAATCCTAATACATAATTAATTAAAAATCAAAAGACGGTTATTAGAGTTATCTGCAATCCCAGTAGAGCAGGTATTGCATTGTGGTCGTGTTAATTTGAAGCTCTCTGTAATCCGGCTCAAGTCTGGGACGGGTATTCTTTCCAACGGAGCTTTTGCTTGTGGATTCGCAGCTTTCAATAGGATGTTACAATGAGCAAAGACCAAACGCAAAGCACCCTCATGAGGCTCATTTCGAAGGGGTAGATCATGGGGAATATGTTTGTATATGTTTCTGATGAGTATTTATTGATAATCTCTGGAAGCATATTTATTGAATGGAACATTCAAATCACCAAATTACAGTATTATTACTTTTGTTCTGCAGGTAGAGGTGCTTTTTAAATCGTTGAAAGAGGAAGTTTTGTATTCTTCTTTTTTTTTCTGAATTTTTTTTTCTGTCAATCTATTGTAGAATCTACTCTTTCAATTGCGATTCTTATCTAATATATGAAATTATTCTCATATCTAGGGTTATATGGTCTTAGCTACTCCCGGACGAAAACGGCCGGGATATTTCCCTCGACGAGTTTAATTACAGACAGACAGTGTTCCCCTGGGACTTGGGATAACATTGTCGGGGTTTCGAAGAGAAGTCGACGAATTGAATACGAACGAAACAAGTTATAAACGAACAAAATGTACAAATTGAAATCCAAAAACCAGTATTTATTCTTTTTTGTTTTGATATTTGAAATATTTGTATAACAATTCAAGCAGAAAATAAAACAGGAAATTCAGAGAAATATTAGAGATATTAATATAATTGATATGCTATAGCTCAGAATGTAACAAATTATAGAATGATTTGCAGCACACGAAATTAGCGTTACGAATTTTGTAAGGTTTTATTTCGACTTTTTTTTCATCTTTTATTCAAAAGATACCTGCGTTTGTTTGCTATTGTGATCCAATGAAACGAAATTTTCTTGCCTTCATATTTATAGCGGCTACATTAAAGGAAAGGCAGGAAACATGATTCAACAAATTTTACCATTTAATCGATAGTATTTTCGTAAGAAACGATGATAATCTTCACAGCGGCGATTATTACTACAATCAAATAAAGTTGTCTTTATATTATGAGATAAATAAATAATATATAAATAAACAAACCTTTATTGTTAGTTGTTTGTTGCCTAAATCACTTTCACTGATGTCCTCCATTCCATTAACAACCGTTGTTGTTGAAAACAATAAATTAAACATAATATAATTTCCAAGGTATAAGATATTTCCCAACATATAATTATTATTTTAATTACTTCGCCTATCAGCAGATCTGCAAAATCTTTGCTTACAACTTCCATTAGCTTAATTTTCTACCTTCACATATTCACGTTTCAGTGGGGTACTTTTAAATTGACAGACCATCTATCCCCACCCTGCATCTTTACGAATTTAACACCAAGGTTCGGGATTCCTTTGTGAAAGAATGATAAAGATTTTGAGGTAATTGTGTCAACTATATCACAATAATAACCAATTGTAATGTAATATGAGCCAAGAAAAAACTTCACACTTATTTTTGAATTTACCGTTTAGCGTTTTGGTCGATCCAATTGAAGTACAATGGTGTTAAGTGTACCTTTCTAGCAGGTATACTAAAATATACGGTTGGGACACATCAAATAAATAAGGACTGTTTGCTTTGCAAAATATAAGACAGAATCAAAAATTATAAATTCTAAGAGATTTTGAAACATTTTAACAGAAGAACTGAAATTCTCAGACCGTGCTACTGGTAATACTTTCAGGTTAGAATAGATAGATTTTCCATTTTTTTAGTAATAAAACTCGAATCTTCTCTCTGCAAAAATGTATTAGACGTATTGAAGTATATAGATTTTGGTCGGTACAAAAATTTTGACTATAATGAATACAATTCTCGAAATTCTATTTTACCAGATCCAGACTTCACCTATCCGTGTTTCCCGGTCCGGAATGAATAAATCTCCGCTCCAAGGCGTACAAGAAAATATTTTTATTCTGTAGTTGTTGAAAAACGATTATATTCACGTTCCAAATTAATTTTGAGCTACTTTGTGAATATGAAGTGTGGTAGATATCTACCATTTTCTAATCGTTCAGTATTTGCCGATATTCTTTTTTTGAATTCATTATTACTGTCAAACTGTTTCAAAGTTAAAATTTGGGTTTCACCTCGAAATGAGAGATAATAAGCGGGAAGCTTGAATTACAAACCTTTATTTTGGCATTCTAAAAATTGTTTCAAAAGTATCATGAAATCCTCTTGTCTGCGTCTTAAGTTATTCAAGGTCAAAAGTCGCAAAAATGTTTCTTTTGCAAATATCTTGATTTCTATGGCTCCAATAATGTTGAAATTTATGATAAAAATTATGGAGCATAAATTTTGCAATAAATTTTGTATTGAACATTTTTTCATGCGCTCAACCGTTTTTGTCATAGTTCGCGGAGAACGCGCAGCGCTGAGCCATACATACTGTAATGAATGTAATGTAAGGTCAACCGTGAGTTCCGATGAATAATATCTCGTACAAAGTCAGTAAATCACTAAAATATCCTAAAATATGAATGAGCCGTGTTATTTATTGGTCAATACATCATATTTAATAACATTTTACGTATATATATATAATATATTTTTTTCATTGATACTCACTTTTTGTAATTGAAACTCATCAAATAGAATACTTATAGTATATCTTAATTTAATATTAATGCTGTTAATATCAATTACACAGCATTGAGGCAAGCTTGCCCATTACACTGGCGACAAGTCAAAGTGGATTGCAACCCTGATTTTCTGCACCAGCAGCGTGCACCACAAGACCACAACCATTCTTAGAGTTGCAAAATATTGTTTTCAGTAATTCATCAGGAGGCGATGGTAATATTGTTTTCATTGGTTTCAGAAATTTATTTTGCAACATCTAACCCCATACTTTCATTACAATATGTATGGCTGAGCGTTGCGCATTCTTCGTGCTCTATTTCAAAAACGGTTGAGCGCATGAAAAGATGTTCAAAACAAAATTTCTTGCAAATTATATGCTCTACAATTTTTGTAATAAATATCATTTTATATATACTTTGCGACTTTTGACCATGAATAACTCAAGATACAGACACGAGATTTCATGAGACTTTCGAGACAACCTTTAGAATTTCAAAATAAAGGTTTGTACAAGTTTTCAGCTTATTATCTCTCATTCCGAGGTAAAACCCTAATTTGACTGGGTTATAAATGCACTAGTTGAGATAAATTTGTCGGGCATAAGTGTCTGATATATAGTACTTTCGTATATCTACCAAGAGAATCATGATTTTCTCAAAGTTCATCCAAAAATACTGCTTGTTGTTGAGAAATATTATTGATTTCATGTTTCATATAAATCGTAATAAAACTACTGGTCTTTGAAACATATTTTGAGTAAATTATTTGTTTGAAGATGGCTGTGTAGTCTTATATATTTTTCTTTGTTTATTCCAAACGAAACTGCTGTATTTATTCACTGCTCTGGAAATTCATTGGTCGAGCAAAGTTCAAAATATTTTGTCTTCGTGATTGGAATTCTTTATCTCAGTCCACTCTATTCTGGTCGTTTGAACGTATCGAAGATGTGAGCTGAATCTTTTCAGTAGGGATACGTATCCTGTAGCTTGTACCCCATTTTGATTTGATACGGGATACGATTCGATCCTCGCAACCGTGATCTGTCCGACAAGAAATCAGGCAGAAAAATCCGCTTGGAAATCGGATCAGTCAGATGGGATGGAGTGAATACATTAAGGAGATTTAAATTTGAAGTAATAAAAAATAAAACTGTGAAAAGTTTATCAAAGACGGAGATACGGAAATTATTGATCATAATAAAAATAACAATCTTTGCTTTTACCTCGTTATAGTCCAATGACCAATGCATGGATATCCAAGTGAACAATTTATTAAGTATATAATATTGTCCTCTGGATTGAAGGGTGCGGGTAAGTTTTCTGCATTATGTGATTGAACTGCATCAGGAGCATGGAACTCCTACTCTGCAAACATATTTTGACAATTCGACCGACTACGTGATCATCGACATTCGATTCAAATTTGTTGATACTTTGAAAAATCGGTAAAGATGAATTGAACTCTTCATTATTTTGGCACGCAATGTGCGCGAGGCTTGGTATTTGCGAAATAACAAATTGTTCAAAGACTGCTAATTCTCTTACAATTTCCAATTAAAGTGAAGTATCCACGTTGAAAGCTTAGAAATTGCCTCAATCAACTAAAAAATCAAAAAGTTACTGATACTCAAATTGGCAGACGGGAAAAATTGCACCAGTTTTTCTATTACGGGCCCCTAAGTCGAATAAGGCAGGTACAAACCTTCTTTAGGAGATTCGTCTAATGTTTTTGAGCTTTGGCGGAGAATTGACTTTCATAATTTTCCATGATTATCTCATAACTCACGTACGTAAAGATGGATTTATTTTTATTATTTATTACTTTATTGAGGTATCAATTTACTGAATCACATTTTTTTTATTGTAATTATTTCATGTATGGCCGACTATAGTTTGCATTGAAAAATCCAACATTATGCTGTAAATCAAAAACGAATAATGAAAAAAAATCTAATGGGTTCATATAGGTTACGTACTCGCGTTATGATGTATTGCAATGAACGAATTGAAAATTAGGAAATAAAACAGAAAGCAGCTTTCTTTGAAAACTTGAAGCAGAATATTCAATCTGTTGTATACATGAAATTATGTATTTGTGGTAACTTGAATATGAGACGTGAATAAGTGAGCGTGCTTTGTTCAACTTGCACGAGAAAACAGATTTATATATCAACTAAAGCATGATCACTAAATGGATGTCTCAATTAAAAATTCAATTTGCATATGAATGAATACAAAATTTGGCATAATCGATACAGTATTTACAAGATTTTCTGTCAGCATTATTTTAACCTACTTTTGAAGTACAACAGTTATGACGCTATTCACTTAATATTTTATGCATATCAGTTACTTATCGATCGAATATGGTATATATTTCAATCATTACCAATTTCAATTATTAAAATGAATATTGATCAACTTCACATAAAAACACAATTGTAAATTGGTCAATTGATCACATAACTAATTCAATGCAAATCAGCTGTGATGGTTCCATGCTCATAGCGGTAACAATAAAATCGTGCTTCCAGCGGTCATATTTTCTTGCCCTTAAGTTCAAGATTTTTCATTCGGAATTTTATCGCTTATCATGTTTCTGTCCTGCTCGAAGCGATCAGAATAGTGAAAATAACAAAATTCACATTTCCAGATTTTAATAGAAATATCCGTTTTGAGTATTCCTTAATCCATTTTGACTATTTTCGGCTTGATGTCGATACGTATGTGCGTTCGTAGCTCGCAAATCTCAAAACTCGTCGAACGTATACAATGTTGAAATTTTGTATTTAAGATCTAGTTGTGCACCTCGCATTATGGTTGCAACCGGAAGTGCACTTTACTTGAAACTTTTTTTGAATTTTCCGTATAAATCCAAAACTATCAGCCGTACGATACTGAAATTCAGTTTTTGAGATTTGTAGAATTTTCTGGATAAATCCAAAACAATTAGCCGTGGAACGATGAAATTTTGTGTTTGATTATCGTATTGTTTTATGCAATAAATATATCTAATGATGTACAAGTAAGTCACGTGATGTCTACGTCAGATTTTTCAAGAAGTGGTGATACCAGCAACTCACTATTAAAATGAAATTCTATCAGTGACACTAAAACATCTTTTTTGATAAATTGATTTCGCTCGCACTTTCAAAGAACATCCCTGAACAGTACCAAATTGCACTGCACCCATATGAGAAACGCGAACGTGAGCCCGAGACAACAAGAAGGGTTAACTAAATTCCTCATATTGTTTATTGCTTACAACAATAGCATTTGTGACTTTCGCGCAACCCAATAAATGAAAATTTTTTTAAACAGGCTTATTTCTTTATCCGAATTAAAAAATGAATATAAATTACACGGAAAAAACTAAATGTCAACGTCTAGTAAGATTTCTACTAGTTTTTGATGTTTAGAATGCTAGCCCGGAACCTGCCTCGAAAATTGTCACTTATTACAAAGTGAAAAGTGGAATAATATATTCTTGATCCACTAAAATGTATTATCTCTAAGGAAAAATAATACAGAGTCAAGATACAAATTTTAAAGTTCCAAATGATAAAATTCTTCATTCCGATTCATATAATTCCATATAGAAGTAATGTAACGGGGACTATGGTAAATAATAACTCTGATGGGAAAGGAATATAACTGAGTTTTGACGAAGGATAAAATTCCAAAATAAAAGCATGAACACGGGGAAAGAAAAGTATGTAACCACTGGGGGCATGATTTCACGGTGACCGCTGTGAGCACGACCGCTGTAAGCACGCCACCGCCGTGATTGTAAGTGTCCTCCCAGGTTTGATCAAAGCGAATCTGAGTAAGTGCTATACATAATGAAATGTTCACAAATCAAAAAATCTGATTGGACAGATTGATCCTACTTAAAAGAATTTCCTGAATAATGTAAGTGTATTTTTTTTTCGATCTTTAATAGTACTTGAGTTTTGAGTTAGAAGATAATCATGAAAACTCGAAAAGGTCAATTTTATGCCATAGCTCGAAAACAAACGAAGATAACAGAATACTGTTTTGACCATGGAATAAAACAAACAATTTGAATCACATTTTATAAAAAACATAATTCAATTACAATCTAGGTCAACTATTCTTCAATCTAAGTCAGAGGCCCTCAAACTTCTTTTTCTCGTAGACCATACTTTCAAAATTTTACTGGTTTCGGAGAACCCCAAATCTCATGGAACCCCACTCATAACTTGTGAACCCTCAATTTTTTGTCAGCCTGGACCACTTTGGGAATCACTGAATTCTAAATAGTAAATATACTTAGAATTGTGATTTGAATTTTTGTTTCATATTTATACAAATGTGTCGAAATGTAGAAAGATCGATCCTTTTCAAAGTATTTCTCATTGTAGGTTCTCCAAGTAAACTTTTGCTACTTTACAGGGGATAATAATTTGGAAATAGAAATAGTTTTATGCTTTGTCTGTTCTGCTTCCCCCCTACTTACACAATGGTATCAATAAAAGTAAAATAATTAGAACAATTAAAAGTGCGAAGTGAAACAAACAAGCAAGAAATCAGTCCCACATGTATCACATTATTATTATCAAGGTTCATTTACGTGTTCACTAATTTAGAAAACATTGATTAAAATTCAAGATGGCGCTTGAGTCATTCTCCTTCACAACTAAACTAAATAAAATTGTATTCGACTGTGTGTTCGTACGACAAGCTCGTATTGTTCAACGGTAATAATTACAATATTTAACCAACAAGCAAGGAATCCGTGTACACTGAAACGAGAGAGAAATAACAAGCGTCAAGTTCTGAAGCTTGGTTTTCGTTAGGCGTGGTTAAGTGTTGAAAACAGTTCCCCCACCAACAAACCCTAAGGAGAGGAGCTTTTGATATAAAATAATTTCACCCTTCGTATTTTGTAATCCAGTGAATGATTTTAACAAAAACTGATAAGAAATACGATGAAAATGTATCGTATGTTATAGTGTTGTTGAGTTTTAATGTAATGTTTGTGATGTTGCTTTCTGCAAAATCTCACAGAAGCTTCTTCATCCCTACTTCTCTTCTTCTTCCCTCGCGATGACATGACCTAACAACATGGCGAGGCGTGGTTCACCCTTCAAGCTCGTAGAAAACGCGACATGATTGGTTGGTTTGAAACTCCTCCTATCGACTGTTGGTAAATATTGGTCGACAAATAGAGAGTGTTTGTTATATGTTTGGGCAGCCCAGATGTATCTTACTTTGACAAAACAGGGCACAGTTGCTTGTGAGCTAGTATAATATTTAGTGATTATTATTTGTGAGGGTTGCGATACATACTCAGTGTAAGTTAGACATTGTTAGTGAGTGTTTTAACCGAAATGTGTTGCAAGTGAAAGATAGTTAAAATGTGTAGTAACGAAAGCCCTGCGAACACTTCGCCGAGATTACCGTTGCCCTTTCCTTTAGAACCTGGAACATCTCGGGCAATGCTTCCCATTGACCACTATCGACTTCAGCTATATCAATATGCAGTAGCTGAGAGACTACGTTATCCTTTATTAGCTCCTTTTCCTACTCCTTTACCTTGTTATCCTCTTTTCCCTAGGGCTTTACAACCAGAAGAACCCAAACCTCAACATAGTTACATTGGTTTAATAGCGATGGCCATTTTAAGTGCTCCAGAAGGGAAATTAGTTCTTTCCGATATCTATCAACATATTTTGGACCATTATCCGTACTTCAGAACTCGAGGACCAGGCTGGAGGAATTCTATAAGACATAATTTATCATTGAATGACTGTTTTATCAAAGCTGGCCGAAGTGCAAATGGAAAAGGTCATTACTGGGCAATCCATCCAGCTAATGTAGATGATTTTCGAAAAGGTGATTTCCGTCGGCGCAAAGCACAACGAAAAGTACGTAGACATATGGGCTTAGCTGTTGATGAAGAAGGTGCAGATTCTCCTAGTCCTCCTCCACCACCTTTATCGGCTTCTCCTCCACTTCCAGGACCATTATCAGGTCCTCCAGGTCCTGGTCCCAGTACGGCTGCTTTTCTTCCTGGAAGAGTCCCTTCGCGCAAGCGTCAATTTGACGTCGCTTCACTACTTGCTCCAGATTCTGGAGATGATGCTCCTGAGGACGACATCGATGTTGTCAGTTCTCAACCGCAGGATCCGAATCCTGTTGCAAGGAATTGGCCTATGTTTCCGATTGTGAATTACTATCAAGCGTTGCTTCAAGTGAAACCACCAAATACTCCTACAAATTCTAACGCGGCTCCAGATGTGCCAGACTTATAAATGCTGGAGAATGCGTAAGGACTCTAAATAGAACTAATGTAAGTGTTTCGTGTGTTCAATAGACTTTTTATCACGTAAAACTAAAGAATATGTGGATAAACCTCCGTGAGTGTACCTCCGTATTAATTTTCTTTGGTTATAAACAAACTGAAATACTGACAGAAATAACTATAAACTATAGATACTTGCATCATATTTGTGAGATTATTTATGTACATGTATATAAAATACTTATGTGTATCACTTATTCGCAACTATACTGTAAATAATATTAGCATTATTGTCCTATATGTATATAACTTAGGTATTCGTTGAATAAATCGTTAGTTTTTGTGTAATTTTTATCGTTTTCGTCCAAATAATATTCCAAGAACTTGTTTTCCAGCTTTCGTTTCTAGAAGTATTTCATTAAATTTTTGTGACTGCTCTTAAATTGGTATCTAACTCAGTGTTGATTCGATAAATTAATCAGGTTGAAATATTCTTCGTTTTGCCAACCTGATTACCTTAAAATAATTTCAAACTAACAACAAAATTCGAATCGGCTTTTTATACGTGGTTGGATGATGAAGTACAAATACATTAAAAATTACTTGGAATTTGTACTCATCAACATTAAAATAAAATAATCTAGATTGTTGAGATATGCATCTTAAAAAAAGTGAGTGCCTTGAAAATATTTTCTGTATTTTGTGAGAAGTGTGAACGTCGAAATATCTGTCGTATTTCGTATACAATAAACGTGGCAGACTGTCTGTGTTTTAACAATAACTAATATTTAAATAATTTTTGTTTTGCATTTCAATTTACTTAATGCTTTCTCAAATTTTACTAACTACTCTTGTTGTGTAGCAATGAATTTCACACTTAATTCATACTAAAAAAAGATTCAATTTGTCGTTCTTCTATTTGCGCGATACTCCTATACAAATGCATTCCAGCTCTACTTCAAATTTTATGAGATAAATTTTGATAGTCCTTCTTTTCATTGATATTGTCACAAATTCAAAAATATCTATTCTCGAATTAAAGCTCGTATATTTTTCTAATACAACTGAATAAAATTTAATATTCAATACTTATGTTTTTTGATAAGTTAATATGGAACATTCAAAAGACAATTTAGGATACAATTATTGTAGAAAAGAATGAATAATAGGTCATTAGAGATCCACCTAAATAAATTAATGTTTTCTAGTACGTTTCGGGCTATACGAACGTCCTAATAAACATTAAACTCTTAAGGCTTATACTATTCATTTACTTCTTAATAAAACACAGTTGAATATTCTGCTAATATCAAGCTGTCTTTGGATCTGGTATTACTCTAGGAAGAGTTCTATTCAATTTTATAACAAAACAACAATTGAATAGCTCGCTGTAAAAAGGAGATAAGTCTAGAAATAAAGTTTTGAGATAAATGAAAAAAATGAACTATGAACTAGCTCTCTAGAATTTTTCTATTATTTTTGATCAAGGTTGCTGTAAAGATCAGTGCTTCAAATATAATTGATATTTTTGAAAATAGCTTGGACTTACCTTCATTTTGCAGCAAAAGACAATTTTTAATACATTATTTAAAATCAAGCATTCAACAAAGTCCCCATATTTCAGAAGAGTTTATTATTTGAAACAAAATTACATCTTGTATATATTACTTAGCACATACAACATGAAAAATAACTCAGTAATACTTGTATATCATTCGTTTTGATAATCATCAGTGACATCACTGTCATATTTTTCTTCGTCTTAAATTGTTCTTTCAGAATGTCCACAAAATTGAGAATCATATTTTGGTCAACATTTATAATGAAAAATAACTGAACTCTTTTACATTATTTGTTGATACTCCTTGGGAAGACAAAGACGTTTAATCTTTCGCATAGCTCTCTAGACTACCCCAAAATAACTATGCAAGGAAGAAAATCATGTCCTGTTTACGAAAAAAAAAAACCTATGTGTCGATATCTATGGAAGCATTCGTTTATTGCAAAAAAGACTTTTTTCCATCAAATTTACGGGAGATATAAGTCCCTTTTCTGCAGTATCTACTGTAACCGGAGCTATATTGCTCTTGTACCAACCGAAGCAAAATAATAAAAAAAAAATCTATTATATATAAGACACTTGCGTCAAAAATGCACTCAACTCCTTTCAGCAAGGTATTTTAAGTCATATCAAATTTGAATGTGAAATGTGCCAAAGGCTCGGTGTGTTTATATTTTCAGAAATTATTATTTCTTTTTGTTGATAGGATTAGCCATGAATATTGTTTAATTTCATCCTCTAAAGCCTGCCGCACACGAGGCAATTTTCTGAGCAATTTTGATTACTTAATTTGAAGCATGTTTCCTTGCGCTCTAGGCTGCTTTGAGCTGCGCTTGGTGTGACACTAGTTTTCGCGGCACACGAAGCAAGATGCGACACTTATTGTGACTACAACATGGACTTGCTTATCACAAATATGAATGTTGCTGGAAATAATCATCGGAGAAGAGCAGTTATAGCTTGCGAATTAATTAGAATGCGGGCAGAAAAAAAATTGAGAAAACTATGTTCAAGAGAGTGGTTACTGAAAGGGTTTTAAGGCCGTGGTGTTCTTAACATGCTCAACGAACGACACTGAGAAAACTAAATTGCGCCACTCAAGTGGCTAGAAGTAAAAGTGGTGAAGCTCAAGTGGTGAAAATCGAAGTTGTAAATCGATTGCGATATATTTTTAGGATGAAAAGATGACTACTCTTGGTACAGACTATTTTTTACAAACAAATATAGTTCAATTAAGATGAAAATACATTTCCTTACCTCAAATTTTTTACGTTGGATGTCTTTTTGCTTTACAATTGCAAGTGGTTCCGGTTACCAATTAAGTGGTCACATTTTACAATTTAAAGCTGCAACACCTTACAAATCATCATCACATCAACCTTACCGCTCCAAGTTGTTGGGGATACCATTTAAGTTGCTTACGTACAACTTAAGTTATCCTTACCACTTAGTCTTTTGTATAGGGTGCAGGAAAACTTTTTCTCATTTTTACCTTTGTCTCTTACTTTCATTATTAATATATGAAGTATATTTTCAATTGATCTAAATCGTCAAAATCAAATGATTGATTATAATTAACCAAGTAGTAAACCTTCAAGTAACAATTTCTCAAAATCTTACCAAATACAAGTCAGTGTGGCGTGGTAAATACGACATAAAGCTAATGATGTAGTCACGTAATTTCGATACCCGTTCTGATTGGTTATGGATAGCAGCCAGCAGCGAAGCAAGTAAATCTTGTAGAACAAGTCGCGTGGCAAGCACAGCACCAAGCATCAGATCAAGTTTCTAGCATCGGAGCCAGTGTGGCAGCCAGCGCGTTTCCAAGCGAACAAAATGCTTGAAAAATTGCTTCGTGTGCGTCATGAACATAAATTGATGGTTATTTCAAATGAACTGTTTGTAATGTGTATTATCCCGAATTATAACTTGAGAAATATACTAGCAATACAATATTATATAGCTTTTTGGAAAGAGATCTTCCTCTGATAAATAATACAATTTTCAAATAGATACTAGGGCCTAAATTTGCCTTCGAAAAATGACATTTGTCTCCGTTCTTTGATCTGTTCGTATGAGGATACTTTCTTGACCGATTATAGTATTATTTTTTTTATCGACTGGTTAATTATCAAAGCAGCACTCTATTGTTTTGCATCATGATCTATGAAATAGTTTAATTGCTATAAACAATTTTCAACAAAAACTCAACTTTTTTATGATCAGCAATTATCAAAAGATACAAATGCAAGTTATGTACTCGTTAAGATTTGTTATCAGTGATAGCGTGACACATTGGGCAAATGCCCTATCTTTCACGCTTGTGGGACACGGATTCGCTTCCGAATCCAGGGGTCTTATATTTTATTTTGCAGCGATTATTTTTGGTCATCCTTCTTCTATTGGATTTACCAACAATTTTTGTACAATTGTATTCTGGAATGCATCAATGCTTAGAAACGCGAGATCCAAAGTTGGCTGGATTATAAGAGCAGCTCGATCACAGAAAATAATAATTTTTAATTGAATTTATTCTTTCATTTAGTTTTCAAGTCTAATAATACTGATCTCTGAGTTTTGAATTTCACGTTTATATTATTGAGTAATTGAAAAAAAATTATGTTTTATGCGTAATAAACTAATAAGAGAATAGATTTATTGCTTGAATCTGCTCCTGATTGTGGTATTTTTTTAATTGAAAATAATTATTTCGGCTTTCGGAGGATTCAATGTCGCATATAAATTGTATGTTTCTGGATCTATAAAGCCTATTATCAGCTATAAAAATATTTTTGATCGGGTACATACGTATACATAGATCCCGCAGAATGTCCAATAAATCAATTTATATGTAAACGTCCTCAAACCAAAATAATTAATTTTGAACAAATTCCAAAGGATTACTTCTAATTGGTATTCAGTATTGTTTTTGAATTAATTTAAAAAACAAAATACTTCCGTTTATCTGCAAATTTCAATTCGTTTCCAAATATACTCCGTAATGCAAGAAATGTTTTTCTTTATTTTCTGGTTTCGTGCCGTTGGTGTAATTTGTGCATTATTCCGTATCTGAGGAAAATGCTTGCTTTCTGCACAGTCATTGTCAATATTTGAATTAAAAGAATATAATGACTATGTTTGTTATCAGATAAGAGAGAACAGGCTGACTTTTAATGCAGACAGACGAAGTTATAAATACAATAATAGTGATTTTCGTGTTTCTGAAATTTGTATAAGAAACAAAACAATGGCAGAATTCACCCATTACAGATGACAGATTGTTCAGGATAAGAAATCAATATTGAGTTGTTTCTAATTAATATGAAACAAAAATTGAGTTCAATAACACCTATAAAAATCGGATAAGATAAATAAAAAAATTAAATGTAACAATAACAGCCTGTTGTCATGAAAAAGTTATTCCAATAACATTTACCAAACCTTATTTACAACAACAATGTACCGGTTCATAATACATATCCAGATCCATGAGTTTGGAATCAAAATATTTGTAAGTCAATGATTCAGGTCTGTTAAAACGCTACGAGTGTTGCTAACAAATAATAAGAAACGAAAAAGAAGTTTCTTTCAAAGTGATATGGATAGTGTCTAAAAGTGCACAATCATTTTTATCTAGACACGATAACAAAGGAAGATTTAAATCGACATATTGAAGATGTCTTATGAAATTTAAAGTAGATATACAACCATGTTCGAAAAGAACAACAAAGTATTTTGAAAGGATAAAAATCAGCTTTAGAAATAGAATATTAGATAAATAAGTAACGATTTGATTTTAACTAGATAATATATGCTGTACTTTTTGATAAACATACGGTATGTTTCATACAGAAATGAGGCGGTGTTGTTCATTTTCAGACTATATACGACGGTTATTTAAAGACGACAATATAATTTTTCGTCCAAATTGCCAGTGTTCCGTCGCCTACCGTACATCAAAATTAAACTGTGTACCTATATGTGGAGTTCCTCACGAAAATCACTCATACTTTTATTGATTTAGTAAGAAACGGATGATTTCAAAGTATTTATTGATGTCTTGAGTATCTACGAATGTAAACATAAAGAAAATAACACATTCAGTTATATATTGAAGTATGTTTTAACTCTTTGATACATGTTATCAATTTCCTAGATAACCAGCAACTTTTCCAAAGCAACAAGGGTGTTAACTGAATCATACTTCAATACAACTCAGTGAATCGTATCCATATTTTGTATCCCACATAATATTACTTTTGAATTTGAAGCAGATTGAAGGACCTAGGAATAGTTTTGAATAAAAAATAGGTATATAGCAGTCCAAGATGTTTATTTTAATAAACCCTGATGTGTTCGTTAGGAACGTTTCGCCAAAAAAAACTTAATTATGGAGTACATAGTTATACAGCAATAAAGATGAACTTTATGTACAATACAGTTGAAATTTATTAATAATTAAACCATTCTACCGCCATCCACCGCAGTGATAGGTTTGTTCCAATGTTGCACTCTCAACATGTGTATAAAGTTCATCTTTATTGCTATATAACTGCGTACTCCATAGTTTTTTCTAGGGATGCATCGGTACGCACTTCTGTTGATACGATACCGATACCGATAATCATAAAAAAGTATCACCGATACCGATACGCGATACCGATACGCGATACCGATACGGACAGTGAAGGTTTCAAAATGTATTAAAAGTTGTGGGCTTAGATTAGAAACAAACGCTTATGATTATGTAGCTGCTATATACTACTACTACAAAAATTATTCTTTACGCATCGAGAGCAACAACAAACAACTAACTGAATGAAATTAAATTATAAAACGTGGGATTCTCTGAGCTTAGATGAATTACGAACAAACTAAGCACGAGGATAGAGCGTTTACAATTGATTATTTATGTATTGATGTATCGGTACATAGGCAAATTAATATCGCCGATACCGATATATCGGCGAACACACGGTATCGCTGATATATCGGTATCGGTATCGGTATTGGATGCATCAAGTTCATTACAATAACATCTACTATCTACTTTTCATTTTAAACTTACTATTAGTTGCTCTAATCAAAGATTACCTAATGGATAAGTTTTTCAGATCATTACACAAATTTGTTTATACGTTTCAATAAAAATGTTATGTTTGGATAGACCTCTTGGATCATTACTACGATAATCTAGAAAGTCTATATAACCATCTTCCAAAGCACAAAAAAATTGAGAAATAAACACTAAGCTTTCTCCACCTTATGGAGTGGCAAGAATGCTGAGATTTATCTGCTAGAAATTAGCTGTGGGTACATTTTTACAACATTTGGGGCTATTCTGTCATAATCGATCCTCATCTACATTTTCCAATGAAACTAGGTATAGCAACGACAAGAAATTTGAATAATTATGAAGAACTTTCGAATTATTTATTCCAATGTTTTTCTCTCAAAATTTCCAAATTGTTACTTCACAATTTTTGAATCTCACCGTCGCTTGTTTTCAAGCTGTCCTTCCCTCTTCGTTTTTATTCTATCCACGAAGCTCGGGCAATGGGCGATCTGGTGATCAGTATCAGGTTTATTGTGCAGCCGTCGTCGGTAAACAAAAACTAACGATTGCAAGAAGAAGACAAAGAATGCGAAGAGGAATGGTTGACTCCAACTCAACTTGATACGTCTTGGATAGTTTGGTGTAGGTTTCTCCTTCTCTGATAGGTGATTTGATTCGAAGACGATCTTTACAAGATTAGGACGGGTAAGATCAGGAACTACGTTGTATAGGGTTCAGTAACCGATTGACACTTTTCCGTGAGGTGATAAATAAGTAATGGAGTACGAAAAGCAAGAAATAATGCACTTTTATCGAAAATAATGTCATTTCAAATAATACACTTAGAAGCTCATTTCTGTTGATATGATTACTAATTATTGAATCATGTGATTTTTGTTAACACTTTCCTTCAAATACTTATCCCAGCAAACAGAAGTCATTTGATTAGATGATGTGGATTGTAGAGAATTAATTTGGGATTTGATGAAGTAATGAAAAAATACACGGTGTTTGGAAGCTCATGATTGTCATTTATAAAATATTTTTGTTGAGTTATCACATTCTCTATACTTTTCATTTCTATTGAAACAGATATATTTTAGGTGTTGCACTGAAAATTGAGTCACGAAAACACGTTCCGATAATACATGTGGTGGTCCACTTTAGACCATGTCAAATGTGTCGTTCGTTGTGCAGACATTATGTTGAAGTCGTAATTAAACTTTATTAATAATAATAATCACAGTGAATTACTAAATGAGCAATTTTTGCGATTTCCTCAGAGAAAGTTTGACATTGAGTGAGGCTACTGAATGTTTGTTTCATCAAGATTGCATAAAATCTTTTAAAGCAGTGTTCAAATCGTCATTCTTATAAAAAAATTCAGAATAATATCTTTCGGGAAGTGCTGCTATAAAATATAGATGCAGTTTATTGATGTGAGAAAAACTTACAACGCAGATATAACAAAATGCAAGGTAATACTTGAAATAAAATGAAAATATATCCAGATGTTGGTTATATAAAGAGATGTTTATCAATAGAGTATAATATCAAATTAACCGAGAGCTTCTGATTAATACTTGCATTTAACTAATCTATCACAGAATACAATAAATTATTATGATGCTTCTGAAAGCTCCATGAGTGCATTAAAGGCTTTTTATACATGTGCCTTACAAGGTTTATATTCGAGCGTCTTAATCTCCGTGATATATAGGCAATTTTTCATGAACATTTTTTTCTTTTTTAAATGTCACGTTGACGATTACTTTATTAGCTAAGAAAATGATACTATTTATTGAAATGTTGTAGCTGAAGTTGACATAAATGTTATTGAAAGTTTGAGTTCAAAATGTTCAAAAGTAACTTGATTGTTGTAAATGAGTTTCAAAATACCGATAGTCCCGGTAGTAGACCCAGCAACTGAGATCGCGCAATAAAAATATGCAATAACACTTTTACCGCACAGTTTTTTTATAAAACCCCACTTATTACATTCAGAATAATGTAGAAACTGTCACTTTTCATATGATCGTAGATAAAAATTGCTAGGATCTGGTACTATATTTGTAACTTTTTCATTTTCATAGATTTGCTTACCTTAGAAAATTAGCATCAGTGGATTGATTAACATTTCTGTCTATTGTAAGAATTATGAAAATTGAAATATACTTTTTGTTATAAGGATTTAAGAATATTGACTGGTGGTTCAAGATAACAGGTAGAGGAAATAAATTTAATATTTCTCATAAACATCCATGACTGAACGGCTGAATTTTTTAAAACAAAATTTACGCAGTACAGGCTCTTTTATGGAAGGCTTGTACATAGTTCCGCTAATCCGGAAAAATAGCAAGAGATGGTAAATTAAAAATTTCAAGTTTATATTCTATATAAAATCATTAGGAATCAAAATCTCGATCGTTTCATTTTTTACTTCGAGGGAGGCTATTCCATATCTTTATCAAAATCAAAAATATAAGAAAAGAAAAAGTCCATATGCACCATGAACCCTAATACAACTTAAAATCAACACAGAACTACAAAAAAATAACAAAGAAAACACTTCGCCTCTCATATTGAATTTCAAAGCATAAAAAACAATACTATTGAAGACAATCATTTCACATACACAGATGGATAAAAAATAAATGAAATCGAATAAAATTAGCCAACAGTTTCAATTACCAAAAGCAGCATCAAATTATACAGCTGAGATATATACTATCAAACAAGCAATGAAACACATAGCAAAAATTGACATAGAAATGCACGTCATCTGCACAGATTCCTTATCCTGCATCCAAAACCTACAGAATCTATATCCCACCGATCCACTTATCCAGTAAATCAAACAACAAATGCATCATATCACATCTCAATCCAAAAACATCACCTTTCTCTGGGTGCCCTCGCACAGTGGCATTAATGGCAATGAAGAAGTTGATAATCTTGCAAACTGTAACGTCAAATAATAATATAGACTTACTTATACCAACTAACGGCCTCACAAGCGAAATAAAAATTAAAATCAAGCTAAAATGGACACAAACATGGCAAGAAACTGACAATAATCACCTAAGAAACTAAAAAACGATACCAAAATTTGAAAAACAACAGGAAACCGAAAAAAAAAAACAACGATGACAAAATTAAGAATTGGCCCCACTCATGTCACAAACATATTCAAAAGAGAAGTTCCAACAACATGCGACAGATGCAACATCAGACTAACAGTTGAACATATACTACTGCATTGTAACAAATACGTCGAACCAAGAAGAAGGCACAATCTATCATCCAAAATTGAAGAATGCCTCACAACAACAAACATAGAAAACATAATGAATCACCTGAAATCTATACAATTATATTATCTGCTATAACAAATTAAATGCTCTTTTTAAACATTAAGCCCGAGTACCAATAGTCCTGCTACTGAGGTGCTCGAAAAATAAACAATTAAAAAAAAAGATTTAGAAAAAAGGGTGATTCTAGTTACTGCGTACATAGATTTGTTGCACGATTTTTTTTTTATTTTTTGTGAATTTGAGAAATATTTTCGAAAATTTAATGGAGCTATGTTTTTATGCAATTTGACGGTAGCCTTGATATCTTTAAATATGAATTTTGAGTTAAATCGGTTTATTGGCCTAGGCGTGGGATCGTTGGAGAGATCTACACTCAAATAAAAATGAATACATTCATAATTTTCCGATCTTTAGTCTTCTTTATGGTGAATGTAAACGATTTCCATCGAAAAATCTTGACAATCACACTTCTTAATTAAATTGCGCTTGAAAGTAAAAATATTTTTATAAAGAAAAGAATTAAATGAATGTAATAAATGTAGGAAGTACAATGTGTCATTACTCCAAATTTGAGCTTTATCCATTATCAGATCATCGAAGTTTGCACTTCTTCCAAGATGTTTTTCCAACTGAAACAGTCTTAGGAAGACATTACATTGCAAAAATGAAATTCCACAAGCTGACGCGGTCAGCACCACAACAAAGCCAACATTATACAATAAGGGACACTTAAAATATTTCAACTTGTCGATCTCTTTTGATAAAGTGCTGATGGCGGCGTCTGATTCTTCGATGGTAACACGCCGACAAGAAACAACAACTAGAAACACACCAAATAAAATAACATTGTCATCTTTGATATCGCTAGTTTTTGTTCATTGTGGGCATTATCCTTCGGGCTGAAGGATGGCTTTGGGGTCCGGGTGAAACGCTAGATTGATTGAGACCCCAACGTGAAATTTCACTGGAAACAGAAAGAAAGGTATTGTGCTAAAATAGTTGAATGATTCATTAGGGAAACAACAGGAAAATTTTAAAGGTAGCTGAAGCTCTATATATTTATGGAATGAGTGAATATCAAAAATTTTGTCAATCATTATTTTTATGCAATACTTAGAGATCTTGAAAATGTTGAAAGACTCATGTCAAGCCTGTATATAGCCGGTGTTTATCTCTTAGTTTTTTTATTTCATCGAGAGAAAGTCTTTTATGAATAATGTGGTTCAAGAAATCGAGTGTTTTTATACAACAACCATTCCTACATTACATTACGTTGTACATTACACCATTTACACGTATAACATGAAATTGTTGTTTTCAGTTCTTGTTTTCTCTTATTATTCTTCATATGAACTTTTGCGGTTTTTCCATAGATGGCTTTTTTTCCTGGGAGTTTTTTCCACGTAGTTCTTTTTCGGGGAACTTTTTTCTGGGGCTTTCTTTCCGGGATTTTATTTTTCGTGGGCGTTTTTCCTCAGATTCCTGCTGTTTGGACTTGAAGAATGTGTCAATCGTACCAAGCCAAGTTGGCGATGGTAGTAAGTCCATTATGATTTGTACTGGTTATTAATATAGCTATGATTCACAGTGAATATTATGAACAAAAACATGGCAAAACAAAAGCGTCGTTTGAACAAATACCCACACATCACTCTTGTAATACAATTTGTCAAATGCGAAACATTTAAAACATTGCAATTCCCAGTTGTCTATCCTCAGCTGGCATTCGTATTGGCGTCGTTCAGTTTTCAGTGTGTTAGCGTACCGTTTGCGCCCTGCCCAAAGCCAGTATTATTGAATTATTCAGATCTGCATGGATGGTGCGAAACAGAACGATAAATGTTAAACGCTGCACAACGTAGGCCTATAATATAAACCTCACTCCATACCTCCAAGGAACGAAGAGAGAAATTCCAGGGCTGGATTTCACCAACTGAAATACCCAAATCAAAGAATTTTTATTTATTTTTCACAAAAAAGTTACTAAACTTTGATAAACAAGAAATAAATCCAAATACATATTTGGAAATCCAAGCTGATATTCCAGTAAACTAAATTAGTATAATACTTCCAACTCAGACTGAGAAATTGTCCAGAGATATTTGCTCTATTCGTTGACGATTTCAAGAGCTCATTACATGAAATTTACATATTTTAATTTTTATCTTCAATTTGAACTAACTGCATTACCTCGAAAGTCAGTTCAAAGAAGAGTATCTTTTCAAACTATATATGGAATTGCGTCTTGATAAATTTCTTGCTCCTGACATTTTGTCCACCTTTGTAAGAGGCATCTTCAGTATTTAAAATTTCTTCGCTTACAATCCTAAATAGCTTTTTGAAGATGTCTATCGCAAGTATGTTCAAATTTTCAGTTCTGTATTGCCACAGCTCTATGAAAAACTTTAGATACACTAGAATAGGGGTCTTAAACTGCGGCTCGCATCAATCCAGCCTGCGGTATGCTTGGTGTCTGACCCGCCATAGTTTATTTAGATCATATTGTAAAATTTACAATGCTGTCTATAAGTCTTATAGATTCATAAATAGATATAAATTATGAACAAAAATCCAATCAACGTGGTATTCTTATGGACGAAATTTACATTGGTCAACAAAAGTCGATGCGTTTTTATAATTTTTTGGTGGATTTATAAACGAATTAGTCTTATGGATTTGCACATAATTGCAACATGAAATATACGAAATAATAATCAGATATTTTTATTTAACAAAAAATTGAAGTTTTGGCCCTTGAAACTTTGTGAAGGAATCAGTATGACCCTTAGGCTGAAAAGTTTGGAGACCCCTGCACTAGAACATTGTTTTCAATCTTTTTGGTGTCGCGGACCTCTAACTACTCAAAAAATTAAGTAAATACATTTCGACTCCCTCACAATATTTTAATCGTTATCAAAGTTTTTATAACGCTTTTATTAGCTTCACCTGTATCTATGTAACGGAATCTTTGAACGTGAATTTCACCCACTTAGAGACGTCAGATTGAATTAAAACTTTGCATACTTCTCAAGGACCGATGACAATACAATAATTTATTAAGTTCATCCCATTATCCTGATAAGGATCATCAGGAATGAATACTCGCTTTCGGAGCGGGATCCTGAGAATCGGCTACCACATTCAAGGAACGCAGCTCGGTAAATTGTAAGCGAGAAATACGAGCTCGATCAACAGTAGACCGCCGTGCGAGCGAAGCGAGCTCGGTTAATGGTAAGCTGCTATGCAAGTGAAGCAAACTCGGTCAACGTTGATCCGCCGTACAAGCAAAGCGAGTTCGGTTAATTTTAACAACAAATAATTTTTTTATAGCAGATCGAACTAAAAAATAGAAAATAAATTATGGTTTAAAAAAACTAAAAAATACGCTTTTATGATAAACCGAACTAAAAAGTAAAAAATATTTTTTAATATAAAAATAAAGTAATTGAAAATTAATGTTATTGTGAAAAAAGCGTATAGGGTAACACTCAAATGAGATATGTTATGATCCTCTCTACGGAAAATGGAAAAATTCTAAAATTTCTAAGACAGTTCTGTTCAATTTTAGCGATCGTATACACGCGCATGCGTCCAATAAATCTTCAGAAGTCCAATCGGCAAACGTGAAACAGCAAAACGAAACGGAGAAACGCAAGCGGTAAACGGCAATGCTAATGATGATGGAAAGGTAAAATAACGTTTAGGGATTTGACACTTCTAGCTTCAGGCGATTTCCAATTTGGTATTCGTCTTCTGAATATTTAGAAAAAGGTTTATTTGTTATGCACATATTTTTATTTGTTTACATCCAAAAATTACGGAAAGAACCGCACATATAAATTTTTATTTGAGATAATCAACAAATATTGTGATCACTAGAATAAATAAGTAGTTCGAACAGCGATAAGGCCCACAAATTAATTGTCATTGAGGATTTGTAGTAAATTCTAACGCTTTCATTTTACTCCTGAATGTTATTCAAACTTTCTTGCTTTATCACCACTATTTGTAATACGATATAGCTGATAAATGTCTTCTAGTGCAGGACCAACATGATTCTGCAGCAGTTCTAAATAAGTTTCTGAATTTAAATTTCACAATTTCAAATATTATGATGCCCATTCTCGAGTATTTTGTACATTGGGTTCATTATTTGAAGTGAAAGAACATTCGTCCATACTTAAAGCAAACTGGCGAAATAAAATGTTGACTACGGTTTGCCTTTTTTTGCATTAGTCGTAAAATAAATTTCTTGATTCAAAATCATCTAAAAAAAGTTCTTGATGGGTTTGAAATTCATAAGGTTTATATTTATGAATTTTCAAATTCGTAGTACTGTAGAATGATGTTCAACACTTTCAGAAGCAATATGTCTAACACTGTATCTAAAATTTTTATGTATCATAGCCAATTACATTTCTTTATTTACTCCGTTATATGATGTACTCTGTTATTATTATTGTCTTTAATATTTTCGTTCACTATATTAAATGTAGAAATACAGGGCACTATAAATTCACCTTGATTGGGTATTTTATATTCTAAATGTAGTCTCCAATTTTTTAACCAGTTTTGAAATTGTTGTCACACTTGGAATTGATTTGTCTTAATATTTAATGGAAAAAAAAAACTCGTACCTTTCTGTAACTATTTGCGCCAAGTATCGAGAAACCGACTAAATTCACATTTCGAGATAGTGATGGAAATATCCGTTTTGAGCAGCCCTTAATCCATTTTGACTATTTTCGGCTTGATGTCGGTACGCATGTGCGTTCGTAACTCGCAAATCTCGAAGCCCGTCTAACGTATAATGCTAAGACTGGCTTAGGGTCTAGTTGTGCACCTCGCATTATAGTTGCAGTCGTCTGTACCGGCAGTGCACTTTACTTGAAACTTTTTTCGAATTTTCCGCATAAATCCAAAATGATTAGCCGTACGATACTTAAATTCATTATTTGAGATTGCTGTAACATCTAAATGGTTATCTTTTATTTTTGTAACAATCGGCTGAGCCGAAAGTGCACTTTATATAACAGACTTTTCGAATTTTCCACATAAATTCAAAACAATCAGTTGTAGAATATTGAAATTTCGTATTGAGCACTTCTATAGCATCTAGTTGTGCACCTAACATTATGATTGCAATCGTCTGTACTGGATATGAACTTTAAACGAAACATTTTTTGAATGTTCCGCATAAATCCAAAATGATTGAACGTGAAATGTTAGAATTCAGTATTTAAGACGATAGTACCGTCTAGATGCTCAAATATTCTATTTTCATTGAGATCGACTGAGCCGGAAGTTCATTTTACTTGACAGTCTTTTGGAAATTTCGGCATGAACTCGAAACGATCGGCTGCAGAGTATTAAAATTTGGTATGTCAGTCTTCTGTAGCATTTAAATGATTGCTTACTATTCTCATAACAATAGATTGAATTGGAAGTACATAAATTCAGAACTGTTAGCCATATAGAATCTTGGAAATCAGTATTTAGGAATGTTGTAGCATAATAATGATGATCTACTGTTTCCAAAGTAACTGAATGGGCCGGAAGCGCACTTTACTTGACAGATTTTTATATTATTTTTGGATAAATCCTAAACAATTAACCGTGGAACGATGAAATTTTGTGGTTGATTATCGTCCAATGATATACAAGCAAATAACGTGACGTCCACGTCAGATTTTTTGTAAGACACGTTCCGCATTCGAATAAATATTTATAATTTAAATTCCCAATTTTTTGACAAGTAAATAATATTTTTTGAACATCTTTCATGAAAAATAAAAATCATGACTACTGCTATGATTTAATTTATATTTTATAATTTCTTTTTGGAATTGTGAAGGAACCATCAGACATTTGACTGAAAATGTAGAAACAGTTTTGTTTGCACATTTTAATTCTGAACAACTTTATACTCCATTATTTTTGCCGTAAAATGGATAGGGAAGTAAGAAATTGCATAAAACTTCGAGTCTGAGTTTAATCGTTATATACATCCTGATCCTGCACCACTCGGTATATAGGGATGGTACAGACATTATATTGATATTTATTAATAGTTGTTTATAATGAACTGGTGCAAAATTCATGCATCTGACAATCCTTTTCTGCAATACAAAGATTTTATCGTGCACAGAACTACCCTAAAATATTATTCCACATTTTAATTTACTGCGAGTGCAGACAAAATAAAATGTGCTCAATGTATTTATTATTCACATCGTTTTGCTATTTGTATACTACATAGTATAGAGTACCTACTTACTTACAGTGGTGTGTAATAAATTAATATGTTCACACCAACCCAAATTTAGTTCAATAACCTTATCTATGAATTGAGATAGTTGAATTTGAGACCATAAGACAAACTATAATATCTTGTGCCAGGACTGCATGTTATCTGTCATCGACAAATTGACATAAGCAATTTTTGCCCCAGTACCTATTTCAAATTATTGATTTCTTTTATATGACTGGTTTGATGATACTTCATAATTGCGACTTCTCATGATTAAAAGGAACTTTCAATAACGAGCTTGTTTCCATGGACGTAACCGAGCACACTCTGAAAATCCTAAAAAATAGATGGATGGGAAATTCTTCAAAATGACAAAAAATCACGATCATGAACTAGATTAAATGTCTACGTTTATATTCCTTTCAAACCGCAGTTACAGCTGCTTCGTCACAAAGAAAACATAACTATAACCCTGATGGTTACGACTTCTACTAGGCAATACAACAAATATAGTAATGCTGACTGTATGTCATTCTCATTCTGCAAATAATTGTCAAACATAAAATACATTATGTTATTGTGTACTGTTGATAGTCGCTTTGAAAGGACTAATTCTATATTCTGTATAGTACACTAAATCGAGATTTGTATTGTATTTATGTTATCCCTTAACATATTTAGACTCCGCCTGTTTGAAATATGTGTGGAGCAATTATGTCTATTTTCAGAGGGTGTGGCCAAATACAACACAACCGTTTAGAATAAATTATTTTTAATACTGATACAATAGAATAACAATAGATATCCCGATCTGCTATGAAGCTATAGAGAGTTTAGTAGATAGACATAAAAAGTAGTTATTCTTGCTTGAAAGCATTCGTACATAACGAAACACCCTGTATTCTAATCAATATTATAAAATCTAGAATCTAATATACAAAAGTGAGGATACTTTTGCGAAATCTACAAGCTAACTATCATCTTTTTAGATATATTTGGCTTTTGAATACTTTGTGTTTCTGTTCGCAAATAGCTCTTTTGACGCAGCGATTACAAACTATCCTTTATGAATACAAAATATACAATGCAAAATTTCTCCATCTAGAAAATTATCCAGGTAGCTGACAATGAGAAATATGAATTATTGGAGATTTGTTTTGATGAGACTGGCGGATTCTGCCGCTAAAAGCCGAGGACATCCGAGTGGTTTGGTGAAAATAGGGGATGACTGTTGCTATGCAACGTAGCGGGGTGTGCTTAAAATGTACTAGGGTCGCGGGTAGCGTCAGTTCAGTCATTTAGGTTCATTTTCACTTTGAAACAGGGCTAATATAACAGAATATAACAGTGGCGTGGGTGAACATCAAATAAATTAAGGGGTCATCACAAAATCAACCATTAATGACAAATATTCAACGCATTCCTATAGAAAAGTGTATGACGACGAACTAAATCTTCAACCGTTCAACCAAATATACTTTAATTCCATTACAGTATACAACATTGTAGTACACTAAATTATTTTCAATCATAGTAGCAATTTATGCAACAAGAGAGTGTGTAACTTTGAGGCTAAGTATTTGTGCCGAGTCACTAAAATTGTTGGTCGAATGTCATAATGCTTGTTTACACGCGCATTGCATAAAAGATTTTTTCTACGGCTCTCAACTAGTCATATTATGATAAATATTGAGCACATGTATAGCAAGGAAGCTCAGAATACTAGATGACATTAGACTTAACAAATATCCGAAAAAATGGATCAACGAAAGGTACTACAAACATGAATTCACAGAAACTCAATTGCTACGCGTCTCGATCAGGCCTCTCTTTTCCATTGGCTAATCTGAGCAAATGCTCAGGGCCCCACAATACATGGGGCCTTCTAGTTCCTGCCAGATGACCAACTGATAACCGATAAATATATTTTTCTATAGTCACTATAGAATCATATCTACCCTTTAGCATGCGGAATATAGGAATCATTCCGCAAGCTTGCAAGTTCCTAAGAAATCCGCATGATGTCGCGAAAAAACTGTTTCATTGTTGTCATAATTTTATGAGTAATTTTATCAACGTTTGGTGGATTGGAAAAAGAGCAATGAGGCAAATTCTTTCTCAGAAAACGGTATATTTTGGTTATAGATATTTCCGCGGACATCTATGACTGTAGAAAAAATAACATCCGTCGCTCGTGCGGATCGATCATTTCGCACTTGTATCGGAAATCGGAATATACTATTATTTTCCGAAAATGAAAATAAAAATAACAGTTGAATAAACTTGGAATAAAATAGTTCTCTGCCATATCATAGTCATAGAGGCGAGGAGCCTCATTATTTTAAAGTGGCCAGGACCTCCAATAATTTAAATACGGCCCTGGTCTCGATCTTGGTAAAACTGGGACACTAAAAATGTTTACTTTACGCATCACGATCGTAGATAAAATAATTTGTAGAAAGTAATAAAAAATTTAAATGCTGCACATCAAATAAAATGTACAAATTGGAATAAGTAGATATTGTTGACAAAATGAATGATATTTTGTTCGAGTAATAGGTCCTGTAAATATTGAGAATTTAAGAAACCAACGAATTGCACGAATCTTCGAATTACTTATATTAAATTGTAATTATTCCTAATGATATTTATAAGTAAGAATTTGAATCTTTTCTTGATGATAAGGTTGCAAGTTCGAATTCAGTGTAATTTTGTTTCTTTCGACCATAAGAAATATTTTGGTGTAAACCACCGATGTTATTCCTCAATGTTTTGTTCGTTCCCAAACAAATTTCGTTTCAAAAATGCCAACAAATTAGTATTTGCTATGACCGGGATGCATCAGAAAAACACTCAACATTCTAAAATTCATAGTCGTGAACTTTGTGAGTTTTGAGTGTGTGACGCTGATATTTTATTTAAATAAAAGAAGTGTGTTTTTAGGCAGCACAGGTAACCATGATCGTTTTCTTGTCCTCCAAAGATCTCGTTTTCAGACGGCTCTAGAGCTAGGCTAATGTTATTTTTGTCGCATTTCGAGAGAGAGTTTGTTTATTTTAATTTTATTTGTTGCAAATGGTTGAAGCCCTCGACATGTAAAAGCATTTGAGTTCGGATAATAAAAGGCCCTGGAATTTGCAAGCTATTTTGATATTTGAATTAAGCTTTCGAAATGCATATACAAACTAGAAATAAATACATTGACATCAAATTCAAATAATAATAAATTTAAATTAAATAAATAAACACATAAACTGACTCTATTGAAGAACTGAAATAATGTTTGCAATTATTATTCTAATCCAGATATATTTTTTATTTCCAGAGTTGTGGTTCCTGGACAATCCCTTGATGAATTCAAAGGCCAAAATATTACCAGATATAGGTAAGCTACATTCTAATCATTTTAAGCTCAATACTCCAAAATTTTAAGGAATTGTCGAATATATGCATGAATAAGTACCTACTAAATATAATAATCTTTTCAAAGCGTTAAACGCAAAGTGCAAAGCTTTATTTTTATACGGTACACTGGAAGGAAAACGCAGAGAAGAGAGAGCATGAATCACGAATGCGCATGTCGTTAAAGGCAACGCAAAGCTAAGTTTTTCCTTATACCATTTTCGTGCATCGGCTATATCAAGTTATACTTATGCATATTTTTGCGCGAATAAGCCATGTTAAAATATTTCAGTGTTATTATATCAAAGTTAGTCTTATTAGAGGTCTCTTACCGTCTACGAGGACTGATTCATCCACTACTATCGCAATAAAAATTATAGTCAATTGGAAATATGTGATGTTTTTAACTAATTGCTTGATTTTTAAGCGTACCTCATATGGAAGCTTCAACATTACTTAATAACATATTTTTATTTTCTGCGAATATGTATTGTATGCTGAAATATCAAATGGGAGCCACATTTTTCATCAGTCCTCTGGGACACTATTTAGAGCCTTAATATCTCATAAACTATTGGGTGGAAAAGTCTATTTATTGATATAAATGATTCGTTATAACACTTCAGCCGTGTGCAATGACACAAAATCTTTTTTTGTTATGATTTTCTTTGGTTTTGAGTAATTTTCTAAACAGTATTATGCTAAAATATTGAAGACAAAAAATTATTATTTGCAAGTAGATACAAAAAAAAAAGATATAGACTAGGGTCCCGTACCAGTGGTGCGATTTGTTCCCGTCTGCCAATTTGAGTATTAGTAACTTTTTGATTTTTTAGTTGATTGAGGCCATTACCAAGTTCTTCACGTGGATTCTTCACTTTACTTGTAAACTGTAAGAGAATTAGCAGTCTTTGAACATTTTTTTTTTGGCAAACATCAAAATTTGCTCATTGCGTGCCAAAATGCGAAAAAAATTGGGCTCAAAGAACAATTGATTCCGGTCTGTCAACGCATCATAGAGTAATTTTTATTGCAAAAGCTTAGAACAAGAAAGCGGCAGACATTTTTACATAGTGCGTGGGCGTTTCGTCAAAGTTGTATCAATTTTCAGTTCCATAGAAAAATTAGTCCCCATCTGCCATTGATAATTAATTGTATAAATTTCCAAATAAAGTTTTTATATCAAGTATCCACGTGCAAAAATTAGAAATGGCCTAAATCAACTAAAAAATCGAAAAGCTACCAATACTCACATTGGCAGACGGGAACAAATCGCGCCAGTTTTTCTGTTACAGGCCCCTAGTCTAATACTGGGTCTACGGGCTCAAATCTCAAATAACAATAAAACATGAATATTATGTGACTCAGACTATATTTCCTTGAATAAAAAATAAACGCCTGAAATAAGAGATCTATGATTCATATGCGAATTCGCAAATTTCATCCAAGTTCAAAAAAGAAAAATTGTGAAGTAATTATAACTTCTTTCAATTAATAGAATTCCTGGAACATTTTTATGTAAAATGGGAATATTTACCCACCAGCAGTAGGGTTGCTGAGTAAATCAAGCCAGCAGGCCTCACTGGGTACTCAAGTGAAGAGTGTGCAGAAGCCCCTTAACATGTGTATTGTAACCTAGCTCGCCAGGAAGTAACTCTCCAAGCCTTAAGGATCAGCGTCGTCCCATACAATCAATTCTTCTCTAAAAAGATCACTTTTTAAGGGCTATTACATTTTCTGTATTGATAAAACAAATCATTGAGAAGAAACCGACTGAAAAAAATCTTCTGGAAAAATTTTCAGTACTATTTGTTTAAATTTATCTTAATTAAATAATTCAAAAATGCATCCAGTAATGTAGGATACGACTCATAGATCTGCATATGATAAATTCTCTGCATATATTTTTTTGCTAGATTATCATATTCGAAATTAAAAAAAATATTCACGGTCGAATATAAAATTAAAATATTTCTCTAAGACATTATGTGGTCCAAAATAGAGTTTCTGTTTGGAAAATAGTCTGCGATATCGGAAGAAGGGCTCTATTTACCAAAAGAATGAGAGGATAGGACATTTTTTCTGAAATAAATAAATATTTGAGTTTTATACAGAGTATTTCTATGCATATTACAGTGGTATTGAGGTATTTTTATATTTCAAAATCAATGCAAAAATTTAAGTGAGAACTACTATTTAAACGATGCCCAATCATAAATGACCGTTTTCAGAATTTTTGTCTTGTCTGAAAGTTTGTCTCGAATAGGCTCCGAAACGACTCAACAGATTTCTATGAAAATTTTAGGGATTAAAACAGGAGTTTTAATTTAAATTTTTGTGTATGTTTCATTTCGATATCTTGCAGCGTTCAGAAGATATGAGTATAAATATCTGTATGCTTCGTGTCTACGCCAGCCATAGATCTGCAGTGTCAGCGCAACTGTGAAATTGATAAAAAGTATGTGCATGCATAAGGTGAGGAAAGAAGAAATACTTTTTGCTTCATCGTAAAGTAAACGAAATCTACGTATCATTTGCGCGAGTGACCTGATGATGTGCAGTTCTGTTACAGAATCCAATTGCTCTCTTTAATGATTATAATTTTCAGAAATAATTATTGTTAGCAACATCACTATTCACTTATTCATTACAATTATTTATTTCTATTATGGTGATCTTTACAGACACTGGTTAGTTTTATAATGAATCAAAAAATGTAGAGTGAGAACTGATATTCAAATTCTATGCTAATATGCCATGTCGATAAAAAAATTATATTAGAATTATTGATCCAACAGGTCTGATATTTAGGCCGGAAGGTTATAAATTAGGTTGATTAATTAGGCGATGTAGATATTCACCCTCATAAAATATCTTTAGAATACCCATACATGCATCAGAAAAATATGTATCTTCTTGGTTTGACTAAGCCTATTTAGCCGAAAGTGCTCCTCAGACCGCTCTAAGAGCACATATCTTTTGTATTTCGAATACATGATCATACATCATCTTTTCTTCCTACTGCAAAAAATATGTATATATAGCTAACTATAACCGTTCAATTAAACAAAACATCAAGGAAACAGATGTTTTTGGAGTGGCTTGATTTAAATCATTTGATTTAAATCACGATTTGGTTTATTAGGATAGAATTTGGATCTCAACTGTTGATCCAATATCATACCGTCGTACAGATGATTAGTGTATTAAATATAGATTCAAAACTAAATTGGAGAATATTTACTGCAGGAACAGCCGAACAACTGAAGATCCAGTCGTCATCAATTTATTTATGATCATTTTTATCCATTGCCTATTTTGACTGTTCATAATATTTACATTAACAATTTTCCAATGATGGTCACTATATTTATCAATTGACAGATAAAGTAAACGCGAGAAGAAAAATTTTGCCCTAAAAAAATAATATTTACGTATTAATACCTGAACTGCAGGTACAAATACTTTTATTTTATAAAAACGGTAGTACTTCCATGACATTTTTAACACTGAAAAAATTCTCAGTGTCAATACCATGGTCATTTTGTAAAAATATTTTCTCTACGTCACTGGTATAGGCTTTTACAGGCTAATATTTACTCTTCGAGTACATCACATGTAAACACATAGGCGTCAATGTCAGGTAATTTTATGTACGAAGTTGTTTTTGTTTTAAACTGATGTTTAGTTTGTCGTTATGACAAATTGAACGAGTATTTGGTAAAGATCATGTACCTATTAGATACTGCATACATAAACAGTCAAAGTAAATGGATATCGATGTTTGTTGAATGAACAAAAATTTAAATATGTGACAGGAATTATACATGACACAAAAAAAATAAAAACATCTACCTTATTCATTCAAGAAACCAGTTAAATAAAAATAAAAGTTATTTATTCTTAACTATTTTAATTAAGCTTGGCACTTTAAATTTGTGATGTTGGAAAGTTTACCATATTTACTTATATGTCACGTTCAGGCTAAAGGGATAGCTTTTTCTCAAAAATAAAAAAATTAAAATCTTGCTGCTTGTAATCTACCCATTCGAAGCTCAAATATTTCGTAGGATTATGGTTTCCATCATTATTTAAAGGCTCGTACTCTAAAAAACCTTCTTTTGCTCATAATGTACCCTCACAAAACTGAAATTATTATTTGGGATGCAAACAATATGCATCCGTTTCAAAAACACTTCAAACTACAAACGTCTATCGGAAAAGGCTTGAGCTACAGGATCCGATTGCCTGTGATGTATACAAACATTTCTTTGGGATACAAATTGTGTCTATCTCAAAAACCGAAGCTGATTTTTTCCAGACAAAAAATGTCTTCGCAGAAAAATGTAGTTCAGCTCGAAATTTTAATTGAAACATTTTTTTAATTCAGGAGAGCAACGCATTCTTGCTCAGATCTTAAGACTAATTTTAATTGGGACATCAAATGAAAAAGTTATTGCACATGTTCTTAGCTTTGTAAACTTTCAGATCAGATTTTCTATAGACAACATAACTCAACCGTTTCTTTGGATACGTAGAGAAACAAATCTTTGTAGTCCAGGCCTACAATTGAATTTTAATTGAAACACGAAGTAATAGAGGATTTTGCGAACATCATTCGACTTCCTGTGCAATGTGGAGTTAATTTTTTGTGGATTTTCAAATCAAATTTCTCCCAACTACGTACGTTGCTGAACCGATTCTTATTTGGCTACGTATATAGAGAAATGAATCTTTGTGATCCGGGCTTACAATTAAATTTTAATTGAAACACTAGTAATTAAAGATTCTACCTGTGCAATGTGGACTTAATTTTAAGTAGATTTTTAATCTCCAACTACGTAAGTAACTGAGTCTTATTTTCGGCAAATTATATCCTTATATAGACCTATAGCTAAATTTTAATTAAAACATCACGTTATAGAGGTCTCTCACCTTTCAATCTTGTGCAAAATTTGAAGGTAATGCTTCAGTGAATTACCTTACTTTTTTTTTAACCCTACAAGAAACGAAACCTTGTAGTATGGGCCTATAGGTGGTGAATTTAGATTAAAAAACAAAGGGATGGAGAGCTTTCGCATTTCAATTTGTTGCAAAATTTGAAAGTAATATTTTTATGGACTACTTAAGTAACTGAACCGTTTCTTTATTCTGCGGAAAACGGATTTTTGTAATCCGGGCTTATAGTCAAACTTTAATTGAAAACAAAGTGATAAGACTTTCTCGCCTTCCAACGTTTTGCTAAATTTGATGATTATATCTAATATTTTTGTAGACTTTTAAATCGAATTCTCTCCAGATTAAACAACCGGACTATTTTTTATTTTAGCTTTGGAAAATAAATCCTTGCAATCCTCAAAACAAATTTTACTGATCATATTTGTTAGGTACTTCATTTTGAGTTATTTATTCATAGAATCATATATAAAAGTTTTGATTCAGGAATTTAAAACTGCAATATAAGAACTTATAATGGATTTTTGATTCTTCTTTGAGGGAGAATCTGAACGAATATTAGTGCAGCGGTAGGGATTGAGCCTTCGTCGGCTTATAAACTAAAGCTGTAACAATATTTATATTCCTGAAGAATTTTAAACCTCTTTCAAAGAATTTTTGTTTTATTTGTTTATATTTTATAGGAAGAAAGTAAAAGAAACAAATCTCTTACTTCTAAAATTTTGAAATAAAAAACAATAAAAATTGATGTTCTTAATTGAACTTAATGTAAAACTAATCCATTAATTTTTTTTTGAATAGCTTCTAATGAGCTACCCTATAATTAATTTTTACACAATGTGAGAAAAAGTCAAACAAAAATAATTTATCAAATAATGAAGTATAGAACACACACAATAGAAATAATAGCAACACGACCAGTGAGTGGTATACATACAATTGTACTGTGTCCACAATTATTTTATCACACTCCAATAAATACTATTACGATTCAGAGGAACGGAGACTTGAATTTAAGAAGGTAGTGATGCATGAAACATTAGATTATTCCGCAATGGATGCATACAACTTGAAAAATCGTTACAAAACGTACTAACTAAACGTAGACCCCCTGGGAGAGAAGTATGGGTAATTTTTTTATGTTTTTGCATTGTTGTTAGGTTAGATTGAAGTGTGAACTAATGTGCACTTCGGTGGAGATGTTAATAAACATTTTGCAAGGTGTGAATGCATATTTAATCATGTCAAGCTGTTTTAAAAATAATTAAAGATAACGATAATAGCATATATGTAGAGGTAATCTCTTATAGCTGCCCATGAAATAATTTCAAAGTAGATTACGTCACGAACGATGTATGTATTATTAAATTGATAACAAATAAGTAGTGTCCGATCACCAAAATCTATTTATCGAAGCCTATGTTCGACTGTCGCCGTCACATTCGGTCGAAACCGAAACCGAAGATGCACCTCGGCTAGTATACCTATTGTAAACAATATAGTAAAACTCCATTGTCAACTGGATGCCACATTCGGCCTCAGTCAAACCTTCTACCATTTTTCGCAGAAGCCAAATATGCGTTTTTTGGCCAAGATGGTCGAAGCCGAAACTTTGGTCGTATATTATTTTTCTAATAGCAAAATTTTATTGCATTTAATTTTTGCATATTTTAAATAAACCTAATGAATATAACAACCGGAAGAAAATGTTGAAAGTGACAATCTTTAGCTAACAAAATGATAAATATATTCATGTTATGTTCAAATAAGTAGCATAACATCAGAATATTTTTATGTAGAATTGCGAATTTTACTCAAGGAAACCCACTCCTTATTCGCAAATTCAAATAATTTTTTTTTTTTTGTGCGATAATTTTATAACTTTAATTATATTTTGAAGATCTATTAATAATTTGTCGAATATTTTTCTATAACATTTTTTATATAAATCATATTTTTCAATTGAAAAAAAAATCTTATTGTTACATGAGAAAAGTTACAAAACTTCCGCATTTGATCGATCCCCTAAAATTCATAATAAAATTATTTTCTCGTGAAAGTTACTATCAAATATCTTTCGAATATAGTCGGCAATTAATTTTTTCCTTAATTTTAAATAAAACTTGAGAATGACTTATTTGTAATAATATTTATTGTTTCTATGAACTACAGACTTTAGCTAAATGTAATGCATATTCAAGTCTTTTGTTTTTGGCCATAAAATTATTATTAATCAATTTTTTATCGCCTTAAAATTCGAGAAAACTTAATGTCAAAAATGCTCTGCAGAAATCATTTTGGAATTGATCTCATTTAACGATATTTTATTCTAAAGTAAATGAGAAAAAATGATTCCAAATTTGAATATGAAATACGGAATTCTTTTTGATGAAATCTGATAATTATTGAATAAATAAACACAATATTTACAAATTTACAGTTATTCTATACTTTGTCACACGCGTCAAAGCAAAACATACTTCTATTCATTTCAGTACTTCATGTCCCTTGTCCTTTTGCCTTCCATTACCCTATTATCTACGCCCTTGTCCTATCCGAGTTGCACACGAACTCATAGCAAATCAGTAATGCCCAAAAGTTTTCAGAAAATATTCCAAGTACTTATGAGAATAACTTGCAGAGTATGTCGATCGTGTTGAGGATAAATTCCACAGACTAGAAACAATATCTCAATTTTAATAACATATTATGCATTATATCGTTTTCGGCAAACAATAAGGTGACACCTATCGGCTAAGAAATGATATATAGTGTCGATTTTACTTTCAATCTTAGCTTTTCTTCCAATTTGTTTTGCCAGCTTGATTTCTGAATGTATTAATAAATTTTTTAATGAATCACATTCAATATAAGGATAGGTATCTACTATTTAAATGAAGCTTTTATCAAGAAGTACATATTTGGAGTTACTGTTCCGTTTTCATCTCCCTCTTGGGTTGTTTTTTTTTTCTTTTACAATAATACCCAGCTTTTGAGAGTTTCTGGGATAAACCACTTAGACAGCCACCTATTGGTTTCCAGCTGAACGCACAGAGCTTGGCTAGCAAGCACACCTTAGGGTATTATTCCACCGACTTACCTTTCAATAGTACTTCAGTAATTAAGAGTACTATAGAACTAAAGGGATGTGAAATATTTTGACACATAAACACTTAAATGCTTTCACAGCTGTGAAGTAGTAATTGTGGTCAGAAAGAAGCAGAATACTTTGGTAACATAACAAATATGCTAAAATTTATTTGAACGACAACATTAGCACTACTTGAATTAAACAAGAAATTTAAATAGTCCATGTATTCAGTTTTTATAAACTGTCAGTTGTTTATTGTCGAATAAATATAGAATTATTCTATTTTGTTTTTCATCGATTCAATTACGCCTCACTCAAAAACAAATTAAAACAATTGAAAACTATCACCGGAAGTGCCTAATGTTTTTTTTCATATTCTCATCATCAAATAGTTTATTGAATTATTTGTAGCCCAAAAATATATAACTATATCCTGCACTTGGCTAGGAAGTTTTTGTTTTTATATCCGATTGTCCCTCACTTAAAGCCTTTTGTTTCATACAAAGCTGAAAAACAAATTAAAACATTTGAAAGCTATAACCAAAAGCGCCATTTCATCGTCGTCTAAAAAAGTTTCGAAAAATAATTACAAAACAGGGGCCCGATATAAATTTATGGTCAGTATATCGGCATGCACTCACATTAGATTGACCACTTGATACTGGTTATAAATAAAAGAAGTCGCGCTCTGTAATTATACAGGCCTTCTGACAAGCAGTCAACTGCGGTTAGTAATTTATCTTACCGCTATCTTTGTAGATTAAAGCCACTCATGAGATCAAATCTTACACAGATTCAATCTCTCACACCTACCTTATTTCAAACAAACTTACAGAAACCGTTATTTGTTTTATATAGATGCGGTGAATATTCAAGATGAATTGCAAAATTACTGACTATTACCAACATCTTACTTGTTTATATAAATTTAATACCTAGTGATAAATTTGGCATAAATTTAGCTGAGTAGTTCGATTAGTAATCTTGGAAGTTTGTAGAGATACCTCAGAGAGTATATTTGAAAGCAGTGAATGGTAATATCGAAAAATAATCGAACATAATAATATTAGACTGCGAATCATTTCCTGACCACATTTTACTGACTTATTTATCAAGTATTTCCAAATCAACAAAAGGATAAATTGAGTGATCGTTTACTCTTGACCAGGTATGTCCAAACTACGACTCGCGAGCATCATCAATCCGACCGCGGACATGCCCGGTATTCGGACCGTCATAGTTCATTTTGAGTACATTGCAAAAATTTACGATGAAAGTGAATCATACAAAATAATAATCAGATGTTTTTATTTCACGATCAATAAATTGATCATAATTTAAATCCGTTTGATTTTTTCAGAAAAATAATTGGGTAATCGAAATCATTTTTATTAAAACATTGAACCTTCAAGTTGTGAGCATGTTTATTTTATATTCGTGCTATAATTTCAAATGCCCAATGATAATTCAAATCAAAACTAATTTTCTTCTGAAAGTACTTATCATACACATAAATCATCAAATACTGAAGATTATATTTCATTTTGTGATACGATTTCAAAAAGTTCAAAGAATTAATAAAATAAAAAATGTGATTAATTGAAAAAATCAATGATTTTAGATTTTTTTCATTAAAATCTCAAATTATGATTTTTAAAACTGCTCTCAAGCAAGTTAACGTTGAACCTGAAAATTATGTTTTTTCTGACAACGATAATGTTCAGTCTCCAAAAATAAGAAAAATTTTAGACAATAACAAGATTGTAGAAATTGTAAAAATGTGTTATCACCAGGCTCATCAAAATACGTTGTCTGCAATTACAATCATTTTCTAGTTGTCCTATTTACATGAAAAAATGGGAATGAAGTAGATTATTCTCAAATAACCAAGGACAACATATACTCTAAAGTCTAGACAAAGCAAGTATCTATTTGTTTTGAAGCCGACAGGACAGAAAGAGAGATATAGTTTGGACAGACTTCATCTACCTAATAATCGGTAAAGATATATTGCAGTCACGCACAAAGCCCAAAACTGCAATCCTAATAGAGTTGAGCAATTCAGTATGAACCATATTTATATATATATTTTATTCCCAGTGTTCCATTGGTAGGTCAAAAGTTCTTCGAAGCTTATTACCAAGATTGTATTTAAAATTTTAACGTCTTAATCTTTTAAGCTGAATTCACAACCACTTTTGACTCTGCTTAATTTGCACTTGAATTTCAAATTACGCAGAGTTAAAATTTGTAGCACTCACAACCACTTTCAACATTGCTTGAAATATGATAATGCCATCTATGTAAAGTACAAAATAATGCAAATATTAAATACTTCATTCTTCTTTTCGTTTGAAAGAATATATTTTCAAATTCAGTGGTCAATTCCTTGCGAGGCATGAAGAAAAGTTGTTAGTTACAGTTATCTATTTACTTGAATTTCAGTTGTTATTGAAGAATTTTATAAGGTAAATAAATATAATAAGTTAGCAAACTTAATAAATCCAAATTCAATAATCTCTCGTCCATATTAAAGAAAAGAAATGGTCGATTAATGAGATATCAAAACATGCTTTATCACCGTCAATTCACTGTTTGCATATGGCTTTTATTATTTTATTTGATTTTAAACGTCAAAAATACATGTTGAATCATCGGAAGATGCAATGCACATTCCAATTCGCTAGCGACTTGAAGTGAAAGTTTGCACTATGCAAACATTGCAATCCGAACGTAAATTACGCAGACTACAAATTTTAGTTGTGAATGGTTACTACTGAGCTCATACGCTTAGCTTTGGATTTTAAGCTAGCATGAAATTGTGCCATGTTCAAATTCGGTTGTGAATGGACCTTCATAATAAGAATCCTTCGAAAAATTACTCATTCTCTTGTAGCTAATTGTGTATATTTAGATAAGGCATGGTATGGCACACATGATATTGTTAAGAAAGAATGGATTGATGATGAAGTTAAATGTTCGCTGAATGCACTTGTTTACCGCCTTATTATTGTATATTCATTATTCAGTCCTATTGAGCTAATTTGGAGCAAATTAAATACAATATTAGAAAAAAAATGTTTCGTCGCAACTAAATTTTAGTGTCGTTGAATTAATCAGACAAGAAATTGAAAATATTGGACAGCGACAATGAAATAATTGCATTCAACATGTGATAAAAATAGAAGATATTTGTATCATTTTACAAAGTCGTGCAAGCACTAATTATAACTTTCAGTGATTCGGATGTGTCCGATATTAATCCTGAGGATAAGGAGATGGACGAGGACAAGTAAATGTCAGAATAAATATATATTTTTTTAAATGACATGTGGTTTATAGGCTTCTTGGGGCACTATAAACAAAGGTTAACGGTCCGCAATCAGTACCTCTTGGGTGGTTATGGAGACCTGATAATGCAACATTTTATTAAAAACATAGTCTACAAATTGTAACTCAACTTTTATGTTACGGCCCTGGTGCATCTCAGGCTTGTGGTTTTGGTTATTGGTATTGGGTAACTGCAATAAACCTTAAAGATTATTAGGTAGATGAGGTCTATTCAAACTGTACAAGGACAGATTTATTTGACCTACTATTCAGTATTGTCTCGCTAGATGTCAAAAATTTGATTAATCACGTTTATCATGATATATATTTTTATTGCCGCCAATCTTATATGGCAAAAATATTATAATATTTGTAATTTTTGAGCATTTTTTTTTTCTAGGATACAAATCTTATATAAATGACTACAGGTAAAGTGTCTGATATATATTGCCGATTTGTTGCAGACATATTGGGAGTTTGACAGAATATCTAATTTCTAATATATACAGCATTGAAAACTTCGTAAATTTATTGAAGAATTTCATCATACACATTGCCACAAGATCCACCATTTCAAATTTCGCGCTAAAACAGTTGCTCAGGCCGATGCTCCATCATTTTCTAAAATGGCCTAGCAGTGTGAGACTAGCAACTTATTACAAATCAAATTTTCAAGTCAAACCCACGAGCATTCACGCATAATCAAATCTCTACGTTTTTTCACTTAAAATAATAATGGCACGTCGGTAAGAATAACATTTATAGTCAAAGATAACCATTTGGAATGAAAGTACACAATTTTTTCAGCCCAATTCAAGTATCTTACGTAGGAATAAAACGTGAGCCCATAATTATACAATAAATTGTTGGTCCTATAAAGGAAATTGAAGAGAATCCTGATGACGGGATTGGAGAACAACCAGATACTCCGAATATGCCTCCAAATTAGTAGAGTTTTACTATGCTTGTTTGTTCCTGCACGTTAGAATTTTGTTAATTATGTTCCTCCAAGTTAGAATTTTGTTATTTTTGCTCATTATACTCTTTGTTTCTGTACCAGTTTCTGAAGAAATAAAATAGCTTAGCAAAAATATCAAGCTCTATGAACTTTCGAATAAAAACAATTAAAATTACTATAGTAATTCGTTACAAGCTATAGTTATTGCAAGAACGATATTCATATTGTTGCATTTTTAATTCATTTCAAATCAGATTCAAACTGTTAAAATTAGAAACTCAGTCGAATTAAATGGTTCAAAATTCACTTGTTATAACTAGAAAAATCAACCGCTCATCATTTTCAAGCATAAACCATATTTTCATACTGTTGGTAATACTAACTGACAATACAGACCTATAAATTTCAAATTTCGCGCTAAAACAGTTGCTCAGGCCGATGCTCCACCATTTTCTAAAATGGCCTAGCAGTGTGAAACTAGCAACTTATTACAAATCAGATTTTCAAGTCAAACCCACGAGCATTCACGCATAATCGAATCTCTACGTTTTTTTACTTAAAATAATAATGGCACGTCGGTAAGAATAACATTTATAGTCAAAGATAACCATTTAGAATGAAAGTACACAATTTTTTCAGCCCAATTCAAGTATCTTACGGAGGAATAAAGCGTGAGCCCATAGTTATACAAGAAATTGTTGGTCCTATCATTATGGACATTAAAGAGAATCCTGATGACGGGATTGGAGAACAACCAGATACTCCGAATATGCCTCCAAATTAGTAGAGTTTTACTATGTTTGTTTGTTCCTGCACGTTAGAATTTTATTAATTATGTTCCTCCAAGTTAGAATTTTGTTATTTTTGCTCATTATACTCTTCGTTTCTGTACTAGTTTCTGAAGAAATAAAATAGCTTAGCAAAAATATCAAGCCTTATGAACTTCCAAATAAAAAACTATTAAAATTATTATAGTATTTTGTTATTCATTCGTTATGAACTGTAGTTATTGCAAGAACGATATTCGTATAGTTGCATTTTTAATTCATTTCAAATCAGATTCAAACTGTTGAAATTAGATACTTAGTCGAATTGAATGGTTCAAAATACACTTGTTATAACTAGAAAAATCAACCGCTCGTTATTTTTAAGCATAACCCATATTTTTATACTGTTGGTAGTACTAACTGACAATGCAGACCTATAAATTTCAAATTTCGCACTAAAACAGTTGTTCAGGGTGATGCTCCACCATTTTCTAAAATAGCCGACAGTGTGAAGCTAGCAACTTATTACAAATCAGATTTTCAAGTCAAACCCACGAGCATTCACGCATAATCAAATCTCTACGTTTTTTTACTTAAAATAATAATGGCACGTCGGTAAGAATAACATTTATAGTCAAAGGTAACCATTTGGAATGAAAGTACACAATTTTTTCAGCCCAATTCAAGTCTCTTACGGAGGAATAAAGCGTGAGCCCATAGTTATACAAGAAATTTTAGGTCCTATCATTATGGACATTGAAGAGAATCCTGATGACGGGATTGGAGAACAACCAGATACTCCGAATATGCCTCCAAATTAGTAGAGTTTTACTATGTTTGTTTGTTCCTGCACGTTAGAATTTTATTAATTATGTTCCTCCAAGTTAGAATTTTGTTATTTTTGCTCATTATACTCTTCGTTTCTGTACTAGTTTCTGAAGAAATAAAATAGCTTAGCAAAAATATCAAGCCTTATGAACTTTCAAATAAAAAACTATTAAAATTATTATAGTATTTTGTTATTAATTCGTTATAAGCTATAGTTATTGCAAGAACGATATTCGTATAGTTGCATTTTTGATTCATTTCAAATCAGATTCAAACTGTTTAAATTAGAAACTCAGTCGAATTAAATGATTCAAAATTCACTTGTTATGACTAGAGAAACCAACCGCTCATTATTTTCAAGCATAAACCATATTTTTATCATGTTGATAATACTAACTGACAATGCAGACCTATAAATTTCAAATTTCGCGCTAAAACAGTTAATCAGGCCGATGCTCCACCATTTTTTAAAATGGCCTACCAGTGTGAAACTAGAAACTTATTACAAATCAGATTTTCAAGTCAAACCCACGAGCATTCACGCATAATCAAATCTCTACGTTTTTTTACTTAGAATAATAATGGCACGTCGGTAAGAATAACATTTATAGTCAAAGATAACCATTTAGAATGAAAGTACACAATTTTTTCAGCCCAATTCAAGTATCTTACGGAGGAATAAAGCGTGAGCCCATAGTTATACAAGAAATTGTTGGTCCTATCATTATGGACATTGAAGAGAATCCTGATGACGGGATTGGAGAACAACCAGATACTCCGAATATGCCTTTAAATTAGTAGAGTTTTACTATGTTTGTTTGTTCCTGCACGTTAGAATTTTGTTAATTATGTTCCTCCAAGTTAGAATTTTGTTATTTTTGCTCATTATACTCTTCGTTTCTGTACTAGTTTCTGAAGAAATAAAATAGCTTAGCAAAAATATCAAGCCTTATGAACTTTCAAATAAAAAACTATTAAAATTATTATAGTATTTTGTTATTAATTCGTTATAAGCTATAGTTATTGCAAAAACGATATTCGTATAGTTGCATTTTTAATTCATTTCAAATCAGATTCAAACTGTTTAAATTAGAAACTTAGTCGAATTAAATGGTTCAAAATTCACTTGTTATAACTAGAGAAATCAACCGCTCGTTATTTTCAAGCATAAACCATATTTTTATCATGTTGATAATACTAACTGACAATGCAGACCTATAAATTTCAAATTTCGCGCTAAAACAGTTGCCCAGGCCGATGCTCCACTATTTTCTAAAATGGCCTACCAGTGTGAAACTAGAAACTTATTACAAATCAGATTTTCAAGTCAAACCCACGAGCATTCACGCATAATCGAATCTCTACGTTTTTTTACTTAAAATAATAATGGTACGTCGGTAAGAATAACATTTATAGTCAAAGATAACCATTTAGAATGAAAGTACACAATTTTTTCAGCCCAATTCAAGTCTCTTACGGAGGAATAAAGCGTGAGCCCATAGTTATACAAGAAATTGTTGGTCCTATCATTATGGACATTGAAGAGAATCCTGATGACGGGATTGGAGAACAACCAGATACTCCGAATATGCCTCTAAATTAGTAGAGTTTTACTATGTTTGTTTGTTCCTGCACGTTAGAATTTTGTTAATTATGTTCCTCCAAGTTAGAATTTTGTTATTTTTGCTCATTATACTCTTCGTTTCTGTACTAGTTTCTGAAGAAATAAAATAGCTTAGCAAAAATATCAAGCCTTATGAACTTTCAAATAAAAAACTATTAAAATTATTATAGTATTTTGTTATTAATTCGTTATAAGCTATAGTTATTGCAAGAACGATATTCGTATAGTTGCATTTTTAATTCATTTCAAATCAGATTCAAACTGTTTAAATTAGAAACTCAGTCGAATTAAATGGTTCAAAAATTCACTTGTTATAACTAGAGAAATCAACCGCTCGTTATTTTCAAGCATAACCCATATTTTTATACTGTTGGTAATTCTAACTGACAATACAGACCTATAAATTTCAAATTTCGCGCTAAAACAGTTGCTCAGGCCGATGCTCCACCATTTTCTAAAATGGCCTAGCAGTGTGAAACTGGCAACTTATTACAAATCAGATTTTCAAGTCAAACCCACGAGCATTCACGCATAATCGAATCTCTACGTTTTTTTTATTCAAAATAATAATGGCACGTCGGTAAGAATAACATTTATTGTCAAAGGTAACCATTTGGAATGAAAGTACACAATTTTTTCAGCCCAATTCAAGTATCTTACGGAGGAATAAAGCGTGAGCCCATAGTTATACAAGAAATTTTAGGTCCTATCATTATGGACATTGAAGAGAATCCTGATGACGGGATTGGAGAACAACCAGATACTCCAAATATGCCTCCAAATTAGTAGAGTTTTACTATGTTTGTTTGTTCCTGCACGTTAAAATTTTGCTATCCATGTTCTTCCACTTCGGAGTTTTGTTATTTTTGTTTATTAAACTCTTCGTTTCTGTACCAGTTTCTGAAGAAATAAAATAGCTTGGCAAAAATATCAAGCCCTATGAACTTTCAAATTAAAAACTATTAAAATAATCATAGTATTTTGTTATTAATTCGTTATAAGCTATAGTTATTGCAAGAACGATATTCGTATAGTTGCATTTTTGATTCATTTCAAATCAAATTCAAACTGTTAAAATTAGACACTTAGTCGACTTAAATGGTTCAAAATACACTTGTTATAACTAGAAAAATCAACCGGTCGTTATTTTCAAGCATAAACCATATTTTCATACTGTTGGTAATACTAACTGACAATGCAGACCTATAAATTTCAAATTTCGCGCTAAAACAGTTGCCCAGGCCGATGCTCCACTATTTTCTAAAATGGCCTACCAGTGTGAAACTAGAAACTTATTACAAATCAGATTTTCAAGTCAAACCCACGAGCATTCACGCATAATCAAATCTCTACGTTTTTTTACTTAAAATAATAATGGCACGTCGGTAAGAATAACATTTATAGTCAAAGATAACCATTTAGAATGAAAGTACACAATTTTTTCAGCCCAATTCAAGTATCTTACGGAGGAATAAAGCGTGAGCCCATAGTTATACAAGAAATTGTTGGTCCTATCATTATGGACATTGAAGAGAATCCTGATGACGGGATTGGAGAACAACCAGATACTCCGAATATGCCTCTAAATTAGTAGAGTTTTACTATGTTTGTTTGTTCCTGCACGTTAGAATTTTGTTAATTATGTTCCTCCAAGTTAGAATTTTGTTATTTTTGCTCATTATACTCTTCGTTTCTGTACTAGTTTCTGAAGAAATAAAATAGCTTAGCAAAAATATCAAGCCTTATGAACTTTCAAATAAAAAACTATTAAAATTATTATAGTATTTTGTTATTAATTCGTTATAAGCTATAGTTATTGCAAGAACGATATTCGTATAGTTGCATTTTTAATTCATTTCAAATCAGATTCAAACTGTTTAAATTAGAAACTCAGTCGAATTAAATGGTTCAAAAATTCACTTGTTATAACTAGAGAAATCAACCGCTCGTTATTTTCAAGCATAACCCATATTTTTATACTGTTGGTAATTCTAACTGACAATACAGACCTATAAATTTCAAATTTCGCGCTAAAACAGTTGCTCAGGCCGATGCTCCACCATTTTCTAAAATGGCCTAGCAGTGTGAAACTAGCAACTTAGTACAAATCAGATTTTCAAGTCAAACCCACGAGCATTCACGCATAATCGAATCTCTACGTTTTTTTCATTCAAAATAATAATGGCACGTCGGTAAGAATAACATTTATAGTCAAAGGTAACCGTTTGGAATGAAAGTACACAATTTTTTCAGCCCAATTCAAGTATCTTACGGAGGAATAAAGCGTGAGCCCATAGTTATACAAGAAATTTTAGGTCCTATCATTATGGACATTGAAGAGAATCCTGATGACGGGATTGGAGAACAACCAGATACTCCAAATATGCCTCCAAATTAGTAGAGTTTTACTATGTTTGTTTGTTCCTGCACGTTAAAATTTTGCTATCCATGTTCTTCCACTTCGGAGTTTTGTTATTTTTGTTTATCAAACTCTTCGTTTCTGTACCAGTTTCTGAAGAAATAAAATAGCTTGGCAAAAATATCAAGCCCTATGAACTTTCAAATTAAAAACTATTAAAATAATCATAGTATTTTGTTATTAATTCGTTATAAGCTATAGTTATTGCAAGAACGATATTCGTATAGTTGCATTTTTGATTCATTTCAAATCAAATTCAAACTGTTAAAATTAGACACTTAGTCGACTTAAATGGTTCAAAATACACTTGTTATAACTAGAAAAATCAACCGGTCGTTATTTTCAAGCATAAACCATATTTTCATACTGTTGGTAATACTAACTGACAATGCAGACCTATAAATCTCAAATTTCGCGCTAAAACAGTTGTTCAGGGTGATGCTCCACCATTTTTTAAAATGGTCGAAAGTGTGAAGCTAGCAACTTGTTACAAATCAGATTTTCAAGTCAAACCTACGAGCAATCACGCATAATCAAATCTCTACGTTTTTTATTCTAAATAATAATGGCACGTCGGTAAGAATAACATTTATAGTCAAAGATAACCATTTGGAATAGCAATACACAATTTTTTCAGCCCAATTCAAGTATCTTACGGAGGAATGAAGCATGAACCTATGGTTGTACGAGAAATTGTTGGTCCTATCATTATTGAAATTGAAGAGAATCCTGATGACGGGATAGGAGAACAACCAGATACTCCGAATATGCCTCCAAATTAGTAGAGTTTTACTATGTTTGTTTGTTCCTGCACGTTAGAATTTTGTTAATTATGTTCCTCCAAGTTATAATTTTGTTATTTTTGCTCATTATACTCTTCGTTTCTGTACTAGTTTCTAAAGAAATAAAATAGCTTAGCAAAAATATCAAGCCCTATGAACTTTGAAATAAAAAACTATCAAAATTATTATACTATTTTGTCATTTATTCGTTATAAGCTATAGTTATTGCAAGAACGATATTCGTATAAATGCATTCTTAATTCATTTCAAATCAGATTCAAACTGTCAAAATTAGAAACTTAGTCGAATTAAATGGTTCAAAATTCACTTGTTATAACTAGAGAAATCAACCGCTCGTTATTTTCAAGCATAAACCATATTTTCATACTGTTGGTAATACTAACTTACAATGCAGACCTATAAATTTCAAATTTCGCGCTAAAACTGTTGTTCAGGGTGATGCTCCACCATTTTCTAAAATGGCCTAGCAGTGAGAAGCTGGCAACTTATTAAAAATCAGAATTTCAAGTCAAACCCGCGAGCAATCACGCATAATCAAATCTCTACGTTTTTTACTTCAAATAATAATGGCACGTCGGTTAGAATAACATTTATAGTCAAAGATAACCATTTGGAATAAAAATACACAATTTTTTCAGCCCAATTCAAGTATCTAACGGCGGAATGAAGCATGAACCTATGGTTGTACGAGAAATTGTTGGTCCTATCATTATTGAAATTGAAGAGAATCCTGATGACGGGATAGGAGAACAACCAGATACTCCGAATATGCCTCCAAATTAGTAGAGTTTTACTATGTTTGTTTGTTCCTGCACGTTAGAATTTTGTTAAATATGTTCCTCCAAGTTAGAATTTTGTTATTTTTGCTCATTATACTCTTCGTTTCTGTACCAGTTCCTGAAGAAATAAAATAGCTTAGCAAAAATATCAAGCCCTATGAACTTTGAAATAAAAAACTATTAAAATTATTATAGTATTTTGTTATTAATTCGTTATAAGCTATAGTTATTGCAAGAACGATATTCGTATAGTTGCATTTTCAATTCATTTCAAATCAGATTCAAACTGTTAAAATTAGAGACTCAGTCGACTTAAATGGTTCAAAATACACTTGTTATAACTAGAAAAATCAACCGGTCGTTATTTTCAAGCATAAACCATATTTTTATACTGTTGGTAATACTAACTGACAATGCAGACCTATAAATCTCAAATTTCGCGCTAAAACAGTTGTTCAGGGTGATGCTCCACCATTTTCTATAACGGCCGACAGTGTGAAGCTAGCAACTTATTACAAATCAGATTTTCAAGTCAAACCCACGAGCAATCACGCACAATCAAATCTCTACGTTTTTTACTCTAAATAATAATGGCACCTCGGTAAGAATAACATTTATAGTCAAAGATAACCATTTGGAATAAAAATACACAATTTTTTCAGCCCAATTCAAGTATCTAACGGAGGAATGAAGCATGAACCTATGGTTGTACGAGAAATTGTTGGTCCTATCATTATTGAAATTGAAGAGAATCCTGATGACGGGATAGGAGAACAACCAGATACTCCGAATATGCCTCCAAATTAGTAGAGTTTTACTATGTTTGTTTGTTCCTGCACGTTAGAATTTTGTTAATTATGTTCTTCCAAGTTATAATTTTGTTATTTTTGCTCATTATACTCTTCGTTTCTGTACCAGTTTCTGAAGAAATAAAATAGCTTAGCAAAAATATCAAGCCCTATGAACTTTGAAATAAAAAACTATTAAAATTATTATAGTATTTTGTTATTTATTCTTTATAAGCTATAGTTATTGCAAGAACAATATTCGTATCGTTGCATTTCTAATTTATCTCAAATCAGTTTCAAACAAATTAGAAACTTAGTCGTATTGAATGATTCAAAATACTTGTTAAATTGGTTGAAGATCAACCGCTCGTCATTTCTAAACGTAAATGATATTTTCATACTGTTGGTAATACTAACTGACAATGCAGACCTACGAACTATTATTGATACTCCTACTCATCTTATAGATTTTGAGTTTAATGTCTAAGTGCTTGATTTTTTACAGTTTCAAATAATGATCAACAAAATTCAAATCCTAACTTACCCGAATTATAATTTCAAAACTATACTAATTCCAGAAATAATATATCTCTCACCGTGAAAGGATATAATTAATAAGACAAAAAAAATAACTGAAATTTGTGTTTTCCATTGACACAAATTTATATTCTATATAGATCTAAATAATTGCTGTACCAATTATCACAAAGTATACAAATATTCTTGAATAACGGTAAGATTACACAGTGTTGATCTATTAGTTTGTTACAAATTCTTGACTATACCATATGTAAAAGTGCTGACAGAAATGATTTTAAAAATATAAAATACAGAATGTATATATGGTGAGGACAATTTTATAAAAATTGGTGGTAGCAAATGACAAATGGTATTTCATCAGGTTGTATCTATTAATATTGGTATTAGGATTACCTCATGTTTCAAGAGCCGTCATTGAGTACAAAAACTGGGCTTTCCATTTTCCTGCCAACTCTAATATGGGTGTAAGATTTTCAGATAAAAATCTGCAATAAATTATAATTTTAATTTTAAATGTAGCTACACATAATCTATTTTGAATTCTAGATTTTTATTGCTTTAGCTCTTCCGATAGAAACAGGAAGTGAAAACGTTTTCCTTGCATATAGTTTTGAAGCTAATTATCTCCTGCCTGGAAATGAAAGTGAAACTGTTGAATTTCCACCTTTGGTCACTAATGAAGAATCAAGAAACGCCAAGAAAATTGATCGAGCAAAAGTCTACAGAGCTATTGAGACTAAACTAAAAACGTTAGTGTGACAAATTTGAATTAATCAAATTTTAATTTGGTTGCATTGCAAATAGGAATAATCTTTATTGTGATTTTTAAGATACAAATACCCTGGACGAGACTGTCTCTTAAGAATAATATGTGAAGTCGCAACTTCATATTTTGTCCACGATGGAATTTTAGGAGATTTAATCCATATTCTCTTCACGTACGTTTGGAATAGTCAATTTGTAGAATTTTGCCTTAAATAACATTATTCTAATTGCAGGCCATCATCGTCAGTAAATGAGGACTTACATTCAGTATATTTAAAAGCAGAAAAATATGGCAAATCTAAAAACAGATGCAACTTATACGAGAAAAAGTGTTTAACAAGTTTTTCTGACATAATTAGTTGGATAAGTAGTATGTAAAAAATGTTATAAAATGCTACTTCATTTATATAAATTATTTATTTTTGTAAACTAATAAAATGAAATATTTATTTATTTTCTCATTTCAATTGGAAAATTCAGGGGAGATTAAAACCACAGCCTCATTATTCACCAACTTGGCTATATGTCCTCTTTTTTTAATGCCCAGAAGGATTTTTTTTAATTGATACCTAAAATGTAGTGCTCTCTAAATTTCTAGAAATCGAAAGATTTTTGTTCTTTTATTTTTGAAATGTGTTGTTGTTGGTACCAATAGTAATAACATATAATCTATTTGTAGCATAGGTATGGAAGGGTATCTATAAAATTACAGAAAAAAACTAATTCAAATATTTTTATTTTATTTATGTGCATTTTTTGCGTCAGGGTTAAAATCAGAATTTTAATAATTTTTTGCCTAAAAATCCAAGAACCAACCACATTTCTTATGAAAAGTAATCCACTGCCAAAGTGACTGAAATTTTGATACCTATGTTACATATCTTGAGATTCTGTCTAAAAGTCTTCATGGGCACCAAGCTCTAAGACGACTGTTTTTGAGATAGAGCTATTTTAAGTCGACGATAACGATGATTTAGCGTAGCTCTCAGTACTTGTTTTTGGAAGTTGTACTAATATATTTTTAATACCTGTACTTGTCTATTTCATATTTTTGAGTGTAATTTTATAAGACTACTATTTTTACTTGTACTAAGTACAAGAAAGTATTGTGAAGCCGACAAAATTCACCTATCAAGATTTTGATGGAAATATCCGTTTTGAACATCCCTGAATCCATTTCGACTATTTTCGGCTTGATGTCGGTACGTATGTTCGTTCGTGCGTAACTCGCAAATCTCAAAACTGGCTGAGCGTATAATGTTGAAATTTTGTATTTAAAATGCCTGCATTACACGATACAATTTATTGGTCAATAATTTCCAAAAGTTGACCTTCAATTTATTGTTGTGTGTAATATTTCCACTATTTTTTCTTGACTAATAATTGACCAAGTTATTTTTGAAATAGAACTGGCTCTATTTTTCACCAATATTCTGGGGTATTCTAGGGAGATTTTGTCGTTGCCAACATTACTCATATTAGTTATTTCGCGTCAAATGAAACACGCGTTTCATACTTGACTTAACCTAAAGAAAGACAAACATTGCAAACATAATCTTAGTGTTGAAAAAGTATTAATATAATTTTATATACAGTTGCCTTCAGTATATTAATTTTTTGTCATCTCTACTATCACAGTCTCTCTCTAACCACACTTTTTGAAGTTACGTCAAAAATTATAAGTTGGTAGTTCTGATTTTTCTTGACGAAAACTTGTATCATGTAATATGGTACAAAATATTTTTGAACTCTACAATAAATTGCTGAAAACTTGATCAATTTATTGGTCAATAAATTGTATCGTGTAATACAGGCATAAGACTGGTATAGGATCTAGTTGTACACCTCGCATTATGGTTCCAATCGTCTGTATCGAAAGTGCACTTTATTTGAAACTTTTTTCGAATTTTTCTAATGAATCCAGAATGATCAACCATAGGATGTTAAAATTCAGTATTTGAACTTGATGTTGTATCAGAATGGTTATCTGCTATTTTTGTATGAATTGGTCAAGCCAGAAGTGCACTTTACTTGAAACTTTTTTTAAATTTTTTGCATAAATCTAGAATGATCAGCCATAGCATATTGAAATTTAGTGTTTGAACTTGTAGCATCAAAACAGTTATTTACTATTTTTGTATCAATCGGTTGAGCCGGAAGTGCAGTTTATATGTATAACAGAAATTCAGAATTTACCGTATAAAACAATCAGTTAAATTGAAATGATAAGGTAGGTAATGGTAATCTGTTGTCAATTTTTTGATTTTGTTTGACATTGTACATGTCAAAATATTATTAAAATTATATTAATGATAATCTGAAGTTACAGAAAACTTTATTGAATAAATTTGTGTACATATCAAATGATGCACAAGTAAGTCACGTGATGTTCACGTCAGATTTTTGAGAATAAGCCCTAATTCACAATGGGCGTAGCATAAGAAGTACATAACATAATTCTTATGAAAATCTTATGCGTGTTCACAATGAGCTTAGCATAAGCAAAGCATAAAAATTATTTTATAGGGATATTGCAGCCTGAGTTGGTTATAAAATATAGGTACTTTTAGTTTTTAGTATCTGTCACAATTTAAATCACTTGTCCTAAACAACGCTTTGCTTTATTTTTGTTTTGATTCGATTATTTTATCAAAACAGCTGTTTTAAAGACTCCTTTTTTTAAAATTTTATATTTGAAAATATTTTTCATTGCTTTTGTTTTGTTTCTTATATTAAAGCTCTTAGTTTAGTGCATTACTTTTGTTTCTGCACATGTTTGCAATTAAATGTCTTTTTTGGAAGACGAAATTCGTTTAGTATTGTTATTAAAACAAAGATTATAAATATGCCTAACCACAAAAACAAGTTTATTTTCATTCATTTGACACATTTACTGTCTGTGTCTGTAAAACTATATTGGACATGCGCATTAAGAATATATATGTGTAAGAAATACGTAAAGTTGAGATGATTTCAACTTTCTTATGCAGCTGTTATGCACTATGCAAGCATAAGAAATACGTAAGAGCCATTGTGAACACGGCCATGAGAATCGCACATGTTCAACTTTATGTCTTATGTATTTCTTATGCTTACACCCATTGTGAATTAGGTAGATTCATTTGATCTCTACACGTTTGCTTAATATTGTACCCCAAATTTATTTTTCACAATTACATTATTATGATTTAATCGTCATGCACATTATTTCGACTATCTTTTCTCGGCAAATTTTCCTCAAGTTAAGTACAATATTTCAAAGAAAATGTAGTTAATAAGGAAAGAGAGAAGCAGAAAAGCACTCAAAAATATAAAATGAACAAGTAGATACTAGTACTAAAAATATATTAATTTACACTAAATTGTCGGTATGACCGACTTGAGATAGCTCTCTCTAAAAAATTATAGTACTTAAAGCTTGGTGCGCATTATGATTTTTTTACAAGAGATCAAGCTCTATAACATATTGAAATTTCAACCGATTTGACAGAGAGTCGCTTTCCATTAGAAATTTGGGAGATCCTTTTAACATTTAGCTATATAGCAATCCCACAAAAAAAAATGTATTTGTAATAACTAGTACATCCATAAAATATTAAAAAATCATACTGACTTTCTGCCGTGGCCGGGGACTTGACCCCACAACCTTCGTATCACAGAATCAGCATATTTTCATTGAGCTATAAGCACAAGTACATAGTATAGAATGAAATAATCATCATGTAGTACTTTATTCATTACATAAATAAAAGAAAATACAATGGAAGAATAACAATGCTAACCAAATTAAATTTTCGTTTTATTCCACAAATACTTAGGAGCTCTGAATATGTCAATTGAATAAAATCTATTTTCTTTGTTTCAGGTTAGGCCTACTGCAGAAAAAATATTTTTCGGCAATATTAACAGCTGTGGCAATCGTAGAAACTTCGGCAGTTCCCGAATAACAGTTGCGTGACGTGGATAATCATCTTGAAGAACTTATTTTTAAAATCAAGAAGCATCTTGATTTATCAATAAAGATATCTCTCTTCAAATGTGGAATTTGACTGGAATACATGGTAAATTAAATCCCAATTTATATTATGTTTAACTGTAAATCTTGAATCAGGCAAACAAATTTTTTTTACATATTTTTATAATAACTGAATTCAAGTTATAGTAGAAACTTATCAGTTCCGAATTTTTAGCTCCTATATCAATAAACCATTTACAAAAATTGATATTCATATAGCATCTGCTTCAATGAGTTCCTAATATCTATATATTTTAATATTTTTTGACCACTATTTACAGATCAGTGATTCTTATTGTTAGTAACTTTTTCCTGGCCCCATACAGTTGTAAATTTTAAGCAAATTTGAACTCAAGCATTTATTATACATTGCAAAATATTTCTATTAAGATTTTTTTATTTACTTTTCCACTGGAAATTTGAGTGATATATCAATAATTTAACTGAAACAACTATCAATAATTTAAATTTGAGTAACCATGAATTTTTTGGAATTTCGGAATTCCATCTTTAAAATTAATTTTTCATTTATTTTACTGTTGTAAACACAACAAATTAAGTGTTCTATGTCACAATTATTAAAATAGTTTGATAATGGCAGCCCATGTAATGAATAATTTTCATGAATAAATTATTTCTTTTTTAATATTCAATGTATCATTACAATTTGATTTAACTATACATAAATGCATCCAATATTTTATTTGTATCTAATGAAGCATGGCTGCCACTTTGGATTTATTACCTTTTTTTGACAATATTTTGAATAATTTTGATTACTGTTTGAAAATCACAAATTCGAGTTTTTATGCTATTATAATAATGACTGACACTACTATTTACAAAATAATAACTCTGTTAGATGTATTCCTCTCTTAACAGCTGCCTTGTCTATGGACTTGAAGGATGTGTTATCAAACGCTCCTTCTATATCCAGAAATGCTCCAAGAACAACTTTTTTGTTTATAATGGATTTTTCCGCTCAGTAAACGACCTCAAAAATGGCCATTTCGCACGATTCTCCTGCTTGATAAGCATACTGGTATCTGTGGAGCGATAAAACGCTCAATACCGTATCCCGAATATACCTTTCTATTAATCTCTCCAGTAACTTAAGGAGGAAGGATATCAGGCTTATTGGCCTAAATGATTTTGCTTCAGTGTATGTCTCTCTGCCTGGTTTAGGTATGAAGACTACTTTTACTTGTCTCCACATTCTTAGCATATTGCCAAACTGGCCCTGAGCATAGTACATAGAGCTGGTACCAGCTGTTCTATTCCCTGCTGCAACATATCTAGTATTATTTCGTCTTTTCCCTGAGATTTAAATGGTAGAAATTTGTTTACTGCCCATTCAATCTTTGTTTGATTCACCACTTGATTTGCAAGTGTCCATCCATCTTTTATAACTCTATGTTAGAATCTACCAAGTTTTGCTATCCTGTTTCGTTTTGTTTCTCAATAACAGATTCGAGGAAATGAGTTTGAAACAAAAGTTCCATTGTCTCTTTCTCCCCTTTAGTATATTCTCCTGAAGATTTTTTGAGAGAGCCCAGGTTGTCCTCTTTCCTTTTTAACAGAACTTTTTGAAGTCTAGCACTTTCTGGTGTCTGTTCAAGTCCCTGTTCTATCAGTTTTCGGAGGCCCTCTGGTGATGGGTCTCCTGGTTGGTCGTAGAGTAGATACAACAGTAATGTTTGTCCGATATAACGCGTTGTAACAAGTAATGTGACTGAGTTAGTGTGTTGTATAGTTTGCTACATTGTATCTTTATCTCAGTCCCTACATTGAGCATTATCTCTTCTCCATTACTGTCTGAAGAGTTCATAGAAGGTAATATTTTGTACACAGAAATTTAACTGCTACGCGTTTAGACTGAGACGCGAAAAAGCCTTCTTTACGGTATCTACTTTTTACATAAGGCCGTAGAAAAAAGTTTTTTATTTTTTTTGTGAAAATTTTAATGCTTCAATACAATAACAATGAAAATGTTAAATCTTGATAGATACTTTGTGCTTTATACAACAATGTGTCGTCAGCCAATCAAATTGCTCGGATTCTCACCCAAAAATATCAGTAAATATTTGCGAACAGATCAATTATTGAACAAAATTATTTTGGTTGATGTCAGCTCTATAGTTTCTCAATAATTTTATACATTCAGCATTCAGTTATAACATATGTATGTATTAAATTGAATCCAGGCACCAAAATAAATATATAATATTTATTAAAGATATATTCTTATACGCTTGTTGTAACAATACATTCCCACAATCGTAACGTCACTTTGCATATCGCGAAATTTTGCAAGTTTGCAAATAAATACAATATGTCTTACGGAATAAAAAATTTTACAATTATGTAGTATAAATGAAAGAAAACCTATATAAATTAACATCACCAAATGAGTGCTTGAAGATAAATAGTTACAGAACTCAATTCTCAATCATTGGTCCAGATTCTTCCACTACTCTGCGTTGTTTGCGGCTCTTCTTCCAACTTCTAAAATAAAGATATGTTTTTCAGAAAGAGATACACATTTACAAAAAAAAACTTTAAAACACTAAAATACTATACAATTCTTCCGAATTTCTACTCATATTACATGTTTCAAAAAGATTGGAGTTAATAGTGGAAAGCTTACTTTTTTGGGCCCTTTACGAAGCACCATTCAACGCCAGTGGCCTGACCGAGAATTTCAGATCCATCAAGAGCCTCTCTTGCGCTATTAGCCTCTTCGTATGTTCCAAATTCAATTAAGGCGTAGCCCTAAATATTTGTAACAATTTTATTTGAACTATACTCTTCTAATTATGTCATACCTTCAAAAAGCCAGTGCGCCTGTCTAAATTGATACTAATATTCTTAATTACACCATATTCCGAAAATTTTTCGTGCAAATCTTCTTCGGAAGCCTCCTCGTGAACCGAAGTTACGAAAAGAATCCAACCTTCAACAGCTGCAAAATAAAATAAATAAAAATACAACTACCTGAATGGATGATTGAAATATACATTTTTGCGGGCCAGGCTCATCACCATCTTCAACTTCAACTCGTTCATAATCACGAATTTTTTCATGTTCAACCTGCTCTCCACCAAAGCCCCGACCTTTCCGCTTCTTAACTTTATCTTTTAAGCGAGCAATTCCCTCTGAAACAAAAGTAATCTAAATTTGTGTTCTCATCTCAATATTATTTGTTATTTGAGAGCTTTAATACGGTTGTAATATTTCAAAAGAATATATCGGTTTGAAAATTAATTGAAATTAGCTGATGATACTTTGACAAAGGCGTTTTCGTTTATAGGATTGAACTAGTCTGATGTACTCATAGACGTTCGTTAATCAAGTCAGATGTGTCCGATCTGCTCGTAAATTAACTCCGACAATTTTTGCCGATCGATCCGATCAAAAAATTTAAATCCTGCTCGCAGAGAAAGGTTACTGCGATCCGTAGCAATAATACGCGTAAACAGAGTGTCAGGGCACTACTAGCATATCTGAAACCATAATTTGTAAATTGTGTGGCATTTGTGGCATAATGGAACAAATAAATACATCATCTAAATTATGTTTTCTAACTTTCTTTGTTCTATTTAACATATTTATCATTATATTTTCTTCACTTGAAGGCTCATCTAGTACCTAGTATAAGATCATTTAAAAACGTAATAATTATTTTACTCCATTCATCCATTTTCACATATAAACATACCCTTAAATATAAATGTCGAAAAAGCAAGTGTCGGTATCGTCCGTAAACTACATTAACCGGATGGACCTTTAACAGATCGTCAGAGATCTGATCTTATTGATTACTCGGATACAATAAACGAAAACGCCTAAATGTGAGGCTACTTAATTCTAATCACCAATTTAAATAGAATGGAGAACTAAATTTGAATCAAATATAACACTAATCAACTTGAAATGGTCAACTTACGTTCTCCTTCGTCATCTACGTCAAGATCAACAGAATTGTTTATGTCCAAAACATCGGCCATAGCCTGCAGAAATAAAATTTAATACAAAATATAAAAAAATTTACATTACTTGATGTACTATTTATTACCTAGATTATATTGCAGTAATATTTTCCTGTTTTGTTGTGTAAATAGCGATAAATATTTAAGAATGTGTTCCTAAATTGTTTAACCTCGCTGTTAACCAAACAAACACCAGTTATCCAAACTTACAAAATAGAAATGAAGTCTGAGTCTGGAACTCCATTCAGAGTGAACTACATTTAGTGATATTAGTTCTTAGATAGATGGCAACATTGAAGTACGTTTAAAATGCAGCTCCGTTCAAAAATATAAATTAAAATTCTACTTTAATTTCAAGACCGTACGTTTCATCAAAACAAAAAACTGGTCACAATTATGCTAAATGCTGAATTTGCTACGGAATATACAAAAAGATTACTCCTTTATTTTATTTCCTCAGAAGTCGTTGATATTTTAGCTTAAATTGTGGAATAAGTAAATAATTTAGTTCATTTTAATCAATAAATAAGTTATTTCTAAGCTTTGCGCATGATAAACTTTGGAATTTTACAAATTAAATAACTCCACTTATATAGAACATTTGATAGTTGGCAACATTGTGTGATTGTGCTGTCAAATTATATTTCTGTTTTTGTGCTGTGGGAATAGTTTTCAAAATAAACTGTATTCATTGAAAAGTGTCAATTTTTGTGAACGTCAGTCTAGTTGTTTATTCCATTCTAACTGATAAAAGTGAGTATATGCACTATAAACAGTAAAATTTTTGAAAAAGTATGGTTATGGGATGCATCTTTTTTCCGGTTAATATAATATTGAGTAGTCAAGATACGATAGTAATAATAATTGCACATTATTCAGTTGCGGCCTATTTTTTTAATTTTGAGCTCTTATTTATTATTTTGAGGTATGAAAATTTACGTTGTGTATGATTGTGTTATAGGTTTTATGTAATTAGTTTAATGAAAATTTATTTTGCTTTGCACACAGCTATTCCACCGAGGAGCTCAACTAGGAGATGGCCAACCTCGAAAGTCTTATGAAGGATTTAAATGCCATCACCGCACCAGAGTTTGAGCTTTTCTAGTCCTAAATTTATTTCGAATAAAGGGCACAAGTTCTAAAAAAGGTAATTTTTACTTTTCAATCTAACCTGTAGAAATTTTTTTAAAACCATTTTGATTTATTCCACAATAAAACAAAAGTGTTCATAAAATCTATAATTTTTATTTGTAAATATAAGTTAGTTTATAATATTTATAGTTGGAATGGTTTTACAAAATATCTGCAGATCCAATTTTATTATTTATTGAAGTAATTTGTGATAAATCAATTAACAAGAAATGAGTACAAAAATAAATACTTGTGCCCATCAATCCTATTAATTTCATAAGTATACCACTATCATTAAAAAAACTCATTTTGAATTTTTGGTGTGCATGCAAGCAGAATTTTTTATTTATATACAAAAAGACTGTGCTATTTATTATTGCGGCCTATAAGCGAATTAAAAACTACATTTTTACTCCCAAAGTTTATAATATACGAACAATTACATAAAATATCGTAACCGTCAGCTCAAAATACGTGTTAATCGTTTTAAACAGACAATTTTTTCTTTGTTTCTTTTTAAGAGTGTTCTGAAAAAGTGCTGAGAACTCCTCGTACTTAAATCACTGATTTATATGTAGATTTTTAACACTATTTGTATAGTCACTGGTGTCATAAACAAGCATTTGAATTTAACACGAAGACTGAAGATTGTTTATTTAAGCTTTGACACTACGTCCATATTTTCCAGTATTCTTGCCAGTGTTACGTTGCCTGAACTATGAAATGATTGTGTGAAAGAATGGATGTTGATGGATGTGAAAGATTCGTATTGTATAGTTATCAATTATTAATGGTAAATGTTAATTGTGGAATACTGAACAGAGGTATTGCCATATTATGCTAGCTGATGATTTATTGTATTTTATACATACATACAGTCATACAGAGCTTTATACATTTTACATATTAGTACAAGTGTTTAATTTATCGATTTAAAAGTCAAAAATTTAAATTCATCTTGTGCTTTAAAGAATTTCAGTATCTTTGTTACTCCTATACATATATAAATAGTATATTTGAATTATATATGTTTTCGATAAGTATGTTGTGTTTTTGAGATTGATATTACAGGTTTTCAAGTTGATTTTTATAGTGCCAAATCTTAAATTGAATTAACGACGTAATCATTTACCATGAATATCAACTTTCATATATTGTGATTTGTGTGTTTCTCTCATTATTTATTTCGGTTGAGCGTTATTATTGATTAAAGAATTTATAAGTGATTTTTTTATCGCCTTGATATACAGCAATCCCTCTGTAACATAATTATGTATTAACAAATTATTTTTAATCACGAAAAAATGAATGTGACTGACGGAAATATAATATCCACAATCCTTCCCTTGGCGATAGATTATTTAAAAATACGTCCAATATGTATTTATTGAATAATTCTACTGCATTAGAAATTTCAATAGCCTGTTATTCTTGTACAAGTAACAAAATACCAATTTTCAAATTGTTTAGGACTGCACATATATGGAAGAAGCAAGCAATTAGCAGTATACTTTTAATTCTCAATACTAAATAATCATAAAAATATATGTAAATTAACTTATTCTAATTATTTGTTGTTTTAAAATGCTTAAGATTTGTTAAATTAACTGTTATTTGAAAAGAACTGTCATTAAAAACCGAAAAACTGCATTATCGACCGCGCCCATTGATATATGTGACAGTAGGGGCTTGGCAATTGAAAGTTGAAAAGTGACTTGAAATTTAGTTATAATTTTGGCCGCGAAACTCTAGTTTGGCTACAACTTTTCATTATTAGTATATTAGCTGCTAGCCTGATGTCAAATAATTAAAATAATTATAACAAAATATCCATACATAGTATATAATAATTTGTTCAATGTTTTTGAACGTTGCATATTTCCATTCTATTAATTAGTTGTTTTTTTTGAGTAGTCAAAATTAAATGGCCTACCTGCTTGCAGAGCTTATGTCAAATAAAATTTAGAATTTTGTGAAGAAGTGGTTCAAAATGAAAGTAAATTTGTCGAAATTATGAATATTTGAAGCACCAAATAAGTATTCATCAAATTGTCTCATTTTAAAAATACGAATATCTGATTGTATGTTACGTCAAAACTGCTTAACCTAGTCGATGAAACATTGAACAAAAGTGATTTATGGAGTACAAATACGAAAAATACTATAGGTTTGTTCCAACAAGCAGTTCAGGACTGGTTCTGGATTGGTTTCCGATTTGACTCATTCGCATGCGCGTCGAATGAATCAGTCTCGGACTGAGTCGAACGTGGGGCGTGTTGGAACGCATTTCTGACAAGATTTGACTGTTAAATGTCAAATACATAATTTTAGGTTATAATTATTTGGTTGTAGTAAACAAGGAAGGTGAAAACTAGAAATATTAATTAGTTTTTCATATAACCATGTAATTTTAATTCCTATTGACAATAATGGTGACGTGGTACATCTGAATTTCGATGGAGAGTCTTCCATATTATCCAAAGTGCTGTTTATCCTGATCATTTCTCTTAAAATTTTCTGCTATATTCTCAGAAATTTGTCTGCTCAGACGAAAGAATTCAAAGAACTTGTCAAAGTATTAGAGAGAAACTGTTTCTTCTAAAATAGAATTCAAAAACCACACAAAATAAAATTTCAATTAAAATCTATACATTTTAAAAATTTCAATGAATGATAAATTACTTTCGATTTTAAATTCTGTATATTTTATTTGAAACTTTCATTTCAACATATTAAATAAGAATGCCTATTTTCTTATAATTTTTCATGCCTATATAATTTATATTTTTAATTTTATGTATTTCCATAGTTAAATCAAATTTATCATCGCTAGAATGTGATGAAAATTCATTTTCAGCACTTGAATCACTCATTTTTATTTGAGGTTATCTTATTTGACGAGTAGTACAAGCATTGGTCCATGGACTGTTTTGACTGTCCACAAACTGGTTTGCGGATTGAGTCGCCCGTTGTTGGAACGCTTGACTAATAGTCAAAATCCACGTTTGAAATCTGTTGGAACGCTTATTTGTAAATGCGCATGCGTCGGACAGTTCCGAACTGGTTTCTGTTCTTGTTGGAACAAACCTTATATTTACTATCTATCTCATACATTGGAACAAAATTTTTATAAATTATTTTACAAATCCTTTTGAAAAATCAATCAAATGAGTGTCGTTGTTGTTTAGGTGAACGTTGCAGGTAAAACTAGAGAACATGAATACAAATAATGCCGCCAAAAAAGAATTAATATATCATCAGATTCTATATAATCTTCGAGGACACCAAAATGAATACTGTGAGTAAATTTTAACAAGTATTTAATCCAAAAAAGTAAGATAATAAAATGAACAAATTGAATGGTAGTAACTGAAGGCTTTGCGAATTTATCGAGGCAAAACTAGGCGTAGATTTTAGATCAGTTGAATAAATACTAAGAAAAGAGGCTGTTAAACTTGTTCGTATGCTTTTTGTGTTCATAGTGCCAATATTTAATATTTACAACGTCTTTATTTCTTATAATCAACTGTCCATTTCTATATTTCTTTATCTATTATAGTATATAATTTCAATTGAAATTTCAAAATATTGTGCTGGGAAACATTGAGGTTTTCCACTAAAGTCAAATTTAATTGTTTTAACTTCAAGTTGTGAGGAAAAAGTTTAAAATTTATCATATTTTTATCGATCGGCTTGTTTTTTCCGAATTTTACAAATGTCTTGGTTATAATTTATAGAATTAATAAATAAAATAATGCGTAAAACATTTGCATGGCTAGCAACATTTATGTTAAGTTTAAATAATTTTCCATTGAAATTAATGGTATTAATCAAAAATTTCAATTATCGGATACTTTGGCATAGTTGTATATTTAATTCAAAATGTTATTAAAGTCAGTAAATGTGCTATAGACAACCTTTGGTCCATTTACCGTATTCACATTTGTGTTACGCAATTATTATTCAAACAAGACGTAAAATGTAAGAATAAGGTATTTATTGCTTTAGAATAGTACAAGATCAGTGTACATTCATATTTTAAGTTAACAATCAGTGTGATCATGTAAGTAATGATTTATATTCCTTTTACAGCAATTTTTTTGAATTAAATTCTTCAAGAGGCTTGTGAAAGTCAACTACATCTTTCATCACTTTGTTATTGGAAGAAGTGAAAAAATACCGCTGTTGAAGAAATGGAAATGCAGTAACACTCGGTTAAATGTAAGTCGCAGCTTCTTCAACAAGCATCAGGATTTCGTAATGAATTCACAGTTTTTCAAGTTGCAAACTTGATTTGGAGCCTAGAAGAAATCTGTACAGCCGGAATAGCTTTCATTGTACATGGATTTGGATCAGCTGCCGTCGACAAAATTGATTTGTGCCCTAAAAGTGGAGAAGAACAGAGCAAAGTGAGCCTGGAACAAATGGAAAGATTAAGGTAATTAAATTCTCATATATTCCACAGATTCACAATAATTCTAAATTGCTTGATTCTAACGATTATTTGAGTTTAACTGAAATAAGTTGTGGCAAATTTTATAGTAGTAGTGATATGTAAGAGCAAATAATGGCAATAAATAATAAGTTTTTGTATTTCAATAATTTAAAAGCAAATTCCAAGAATTTTTTGGTTTGGTTACGTAACGCAGTAATTAATTTATTCGTAGGTAGAATATTTGTTATTCAATTCTACATACGTTATTTGAGACATTGAAATAAATTTATTTATTTTAGGAATAAGCATGGTCCTTATTGAATAAGTCCTATGTTTGAAATTTTATTATTGTCTCATGTTTCATCTACATTTTAGCGTTGTTTTCTTTCGCCATTTTTATTTTGTGATAGTAATTATATCCAGAAAAAAAATGCTACAAAAAGATGTTTATTTCTTTTACAGCAATCTTTGTGGACCTATCTCAACTAATGGCATCCCAAACCAATTTTGAAGACCATCATTTAGTTATATTTAAACTAGAAGCGGAAAAAAAGTTTTTTCAGCACATATTGAAGTATTAGAATCTAATTGGCATCATCATGTTTACTCACAATTATTGTTCTTCGAGTTGGAAATTTGATTTGGAGCTACGTAAAAAGTAAGTACGTCACATTTTATCACACAGATATAAACTTAAATTTCTAATATTGTTCGTAACAGAAAATACCTAAACAATAATTTGATTTATTTATGCATTTACAGATGTCTTGGAACCTTCCTTGGCCATGGATTTGAGTCAGTCACCGAATGGATCAGATGCCGAGTATGGGGTCCTGCAGCCAGCTCTTGCATTGTTTCGAAGGAGTTTTCCGATTTCAAGATTTAAAAGTGAGTAATCAATTTTTATTTTTCCATAGTTCACTAACAATTATTTTAATTTTAAATATTCCAATATTAAAATTATTTGAATCATCGTAATTAAATGTTTATGATTATAATTTTATAATAGTAAGACCTCGATATAATGGACCTCTATTTAACGGACTTCGGATATAACTGACAAAGAATTCGGTCGTAATAACATTTATCAACTATTCGTCAGATAATGAAGTTCAACTATATTATACGAATTTTAGTAAATTTTGAGAATTGATTGTAAAAAAAAAAAAAAACTTCAAAAGTGTAAACAAAACTTGATTCCTTTTTCAAAGCGGAATAACCGAAAGCAAGCTCGTTGATATCAAGCAGTAACATCATTTCACGACGAGTGTCTTGAAGACAATTAAATGGAATTTTGTTTGTGTTTTATATTTTTTATTTATATCTAAATACAGTGTACTGTGTACATATTTTCAAAACAAAGTTTTTTGATTTATTTTAAACCTATTTTTATATATCGGACTTTCGGCTCTAACAGACACGCCCTATCCCTACCTCAATTAGTCCGTTTTATTGAGGTTTTACTGTAATAATAATGGTGTTTTATTTGGAAAAAATAATACATAGGCACAACAAATATCTATTTTTGCAATTTTAGTCAACTTATAAATGAATAATCTTGAATTATTCACTTTTTCGTGAATTTCTACTTGACCAACTGACAAAAATTTGTTTTTTTAAAAGAATTTAGTGTGTTATCAAAAGCAACACATTTTTTCCAATCACTTGGAGAACGTTTTTTCACGTAAATCATATTTTAAATAAGAAATAATAAATAATAATTACTTCAACTTATTAATATACATCTCGAAAAAGTAAAATTGCTCCTAGTTCCTCTGAAACAAGTACGTAATTTGGAAAAAATCTTGACTATTTGGACGTCCATTTCAAAAGTGAAATATTTTTTTTCAACATCGAATGAGGGATCACGTAACACGTTGTAGGCGATCTCATGAATACTGATGAATACAATAACGTAACTTTTATCATAGCCCGCAAGAATCAATCCAGAGTTGTGCATTTGTCTCCAAGAAATTAAGAGCAATTCAACTTTAACGTATCATTTGCAAATAGATTAACTCAACAATTTTTTCAATACAACTGACAAGTCATTGTTACAAACAATAAATATCATCTCATTTATTAATCTTATTGACTTATTTAATGATTAAAGTAAATTTATAGTTTATCTTTTCTGCAGCTCCTGAAAGACATCAAAATTCATCAGAGCTTTGGGTGGACAGCAGTAGCAGAATATTTCAACAAATTAGAATACCTGTGATGGATAATAAATGCAACCAGTGGCTCCAAGAGATTCGCAACTGGAATAGCCGTCATCTCAACTGTGGACTTCGTAACATGAGCTGTCTCATAAGTGTATTCTAAATACATTCCGTTGATTAGGAACAGATCATTCAATAATTCCATTTCTTTCAATGTTCTTTTTTTCTACAAAACAAAAATGTAACGAAATATGCTTTGAATATATCTGTCAATATATTATAGATATATTTAGGTCATTATGTAAATTGCTGTGTTATATCTTGTGCTTCTATCTCGCATTTATCACTTCGATGAGTTGTTTGAGAAGTGCTGTAAATATATTTGGTTTTTTGTACAGAATCATGTTGTAACGTAGAGATCTATATATATATATATATATATATATATATATATATAATCGGTTTCCTCTTCTACCCTAAGGTGTAGAGGTTTTTGCGCTTCTTTTCTCTACTCTTTAACGAATTTGTGCCATATTTTTCTGTTGGATGCCATCGATCTTGCTTCAGTTACTGATTTTCCTCTATTTTCTAAGATTCCTTCTACTATCTCATCCCAGGTTTTCTGTGGTCTTCCCCTTCGTCTCCGCCCTTGCGTTCTTGATTTCCATATCTTTTTCACAGGTCTATTGTTTTCCATACGTATTAGATGTCCATACCAACTTAGTTGTTTTTCTTCAATTTTCTTTTCTGCAGCTTTTATATTAAGATCATTCCTTATATTTTCACTTCTAATTTTGTCTAGTTTAGTTACTCCTTGTACTCTTCGCAGGTATTTCATTTCCATAGCCTGTATTTTACTCTTAAGTCTTTTTGTTAATACCCACGATTCACTACCATGTAGCAGAACTGCCTCGTATATTGTTCTATAGACTATTAGTTTCGTATTCTTTGATATGTATTTGTTTGATACTATTGTCTTATTTATTGCTTGGAACGTTCTTGCTGTTGCCGTTATTCTGTTGTTGATTTCTTCCTCAATTCCACCTCCACTCTCTATTATGGACCCAAGATATTTGTACCTTGGTACCTGTTCTATTTTTCTTGTATCTAATTTTACATTTACTTCTTTTTGGGATCTATCTATTACCATGCACTTGGTTTTGTCGGTATTTATTTTCATGCTTCTTTTCTCAAGTGCATTCTGCCAGAGATTGAGATTTGTTTGTAAGTCTTTTTCGTTTTTGGCAAATAGCACTATGTCATCCGCAAATATGCATTCGGATATGTTCGTTCTTTGAAGATTCAAGAAACCTACATTATACAATTTTACTTCATTTCGTATCTCCTTCAATACTTCATCCATAAGTGTTATAAATAATAGGGGACTAAGTACCCCTCCTTGTCTCAAACCTTCAACCGTTTTAAATTCATCAGATTTTGCATTCATTGTTCGCACATAATTTCTTGTTTCTGCATAAATGCTTTTGATGGCTTCTATCAAATGTTCATCCACATTTCTCTGTTTCATGATTTTCCATATTTGTTCTCTTGGTGCTCGATCAAACGCTTTTTCTAAGTCTATAAAACATAGGAATAGTGATCTATTATGTTTTTGTGTTTTTTCTATCAGCTGTCTTACTGTAAAAATGTGATCTTGGATGCTATGCCCTTTACGAAAGCCACTTTGTGATTTTTCTAATGATATTTCTATTTTGTCACGTAATCTTTCTTCTAATATTGATTCATAAATTTTTGCAGCTGTACAGAGAAGCGATATTCCCCTGTAATTTGAGCATGATCTGTTGTCACCTTTTTTATATATTGGTGATATTATCGCTATCTCCCAGTCAGATGGAACTTGTCTTTTCCTCCAAATAAGATTGATAATAGTATGTAACAAATGTATCCCACTTTCGCCCATATATTTGATCATCTCGGGAGAAATATTATCATGTCCTCCAGCTTTTCCTGTTTTCACTCGCCCAATGGCTGTCTGTACTTCGTTTAGGCTGATTGTGTCTTCTTGTTGCCTTTTTGTTTGCTTGGTTACTGATTGGGGTTCTTCTTGCTCATTGAATGGTGGTATATCTAAGAGCTCTTGAAAATACTCCTTCCATCTGGCCAATATTTCTGTTTTTTCCCTCAATATTTGGCCATTTTTGTCTTTTATTTGCCTTATTGCTGTTTGTTTCTTGGTTTTCTGCTTCTTTATTGCCTTGTAGAATAGCTTTTTGTTACTCTTACTATTTTCTTCCAATTTATTTCCAAAGTCTTCCCATGCCTTCATTTTAGCTGCTAAAACTACTTCTTTGACTTTTATTCTTTGCTGTTTGTATAAGTCGTAGTCTTGTATACTTTTTGTCTTTAGATATCTTTTCCACATAATTTTCTTATCTCTTACTTCTTTCTTGATCTCTTCGCTCCACCACGGTGTCTGTTTCTTCGTACTATTAATTAACTTTGCTCCACAAGCCCTTCTGGATGCAGAGTATAATACCTCTTTGAACTTTGACCACGCTTCATTTATGATTGTATCGCCATTTATTGGACTCATCTTTCTTATCTCTTCTTCAATGTATTTCTGATAAAGTTCTTGCGTTTCCTGATCTCTAAGTTTGTAGCTTTTAATTGAATATGTTTTTGGGCTTTGTTCTTCTTTGTGGATTTTCGTGCATTGTTTTGTTCGCCTATTTGCCATTTTTATTTTTGCTTCGACAAGATAGTGATCACTTCCTATTTCAAATTGTCTTTTCACTCTTACGTCGAGTATTGATTTCCTAAAGCTTTTATCGATTAAGAGATAATCGATTATCGATTTTTCCTGTCTGCTTGGTTCTACGCGCGTGAACTTATGTATATCCTTATGTTTAAAAGTGGTATTTGTTATTATTAGACTATTTATCAAACAGAAATCTATTAATAATTTTCCATTTGAATTTCTAGCTCTCTCGCCGTGTGGTCCCATTATGCTTTTGAGTCCGTCTATATTGTTTCCGACTCTGGCATTAAGGTCACCTAATATACAGAATTTTTCTTTAGTATCATCTAATATATCTTGTAATTCTTCCCAAAATTTAGTTTTTGCTTCTCTATTTGCGTCTTCACTAGGCCCGTAAGCTACTATTATTTTAATTGCATCCTGTTCATTTGTTTGTATTGATACTGTGAGTAGGCGTTCTGAATGGAAAGTCCAGTCTTTAATACATTGCTCCCAGTTTTTATGTATAATGCAGCCAACTCCCGCTTGGCCTCTTTCTTCTAGTGGAACTCCGCTATATATAAATATGTGTCCTCCCTCCAGCCTTTCTATCCCCTTTCCTTTTTTTTTCGTTTCTGTAATAGTCAGTATATCAATTCCAGTCTTTTCAAACTCATTATTCAGTTCAATTTCTTTCCCATTAATACTTCTTATGTTCCATGTACCCAATTTCATAACCATGTATTTTTGCTTTGTCGTTGTATTATTGACCATCGAATCAAAATTGTTTTTTGCTACATCCGGTTTTTTGAATCTGGGTTTTTCTTTATAATGTTGTTTTTTGAATTAGACCATTCATACATTATTTCATTGATTTGTATTTTTTGGTAGCCTATTTTTATTTTGTCATTTGGATTTTTCTTCTTCCATTCTCTAGATATTTTCCTTAGCTCATATTGGATTCTACCTTCTTCTTTAGTCATATCATTTTCTATAAATATATTTTTATTTTGTTGTTTTAATTTGTATTTATTCTGCATGACACTTTTTTTGTCTTCCCAAGAACTCCATTGTACTATATATTTCGCAGCTTCGCCGCTTTTGTACATTTTATAAGCTTTTCCAATTTCAGAAGAAATACCGAGACTTTTATTTACCATGTTTTGTATATTCTGTATTAGGTTATCCTCCTTGAACTCTACACCTGTTATTATAGTGTTGTTTCTCTTCTTATCTTTTTCATGATATTCCAATTTTTTACTTTTTTCTTCATTTTATTCAACTTATTAATATACATCTCGAAAAAGTAAAATTGCTCCTAGTTCCTCTGAAACAAGTACGTAATTTGGAAAAAATCTTGACTATTTGGACGTCCATTTCAAAAGTGAAATATTTTTTTTCAACATCGAATGAGGGATCACGTAACACGTTGTAGGCGATCTCATGAATACTGATGAATACAATAACGTAACTTTTATCATAGCCCGCAAGAATCAATCCAGAGTTGTGCATTTGTCTCCAAGAAATTAAGAGCAATTCAACTTTAACGTATCATTTGCAAATAGATTAACTCAACAATTTTTTCAATACAACTGACAAGTCATTGTTACAAACAATAAATATCATCTCATTTATTAATCTTATTGACTTATTTAATGATTAAAGTAAATTTATAGTTTATCTTTTCTGCAGCTCCTGAAAGACATCAAAATTCATCAGAGCTTTGGGTGGACAGCAGTAGCAGAATATTTCAACAAATTAGAATACCTGTGATGGATAATAAATGCAACCAGTGGCTCCAAGAGATTCGCAACTGGAATAGCCGTCATCTCAACTGTGGACTTCGTAACATGAGCTGTCTCATAAGTGTATTCTAAATACATTCCGTTGATTAGGAACAGATCATTCAATAATTCCATTTCTTTCAATGTTCTTTTTTTCTACAAAACAAAAATGTAACGAAATATGCTTTGAATATATCTGTCAATATATTATAGATATATTTAGGTCATTATGTAAATTGCTGTGTTATATCTTGTGCTTCTATCTCGCATTTATCACTTCGATGAGTTGTTTGAGAAGTGCTGTAAATATATTTGGTTTTTTGTACAGAATCATGTTGTAACGTAGAGATCTAAATTATTTTGAAACAAAACTGGGGCTTAAAACTCGCGCATCCTAGTTTTTGGGCACTTAGACCCTCGGGCGTAATATAATCCGTTTTGAATATGCGTTTTACTTTTTCTTTTGGATATTAAATAATTTTTTGGGTTTTTTTTTTGTTTTTGTAATTTTTAATGTCCTTGTGCCGTAACTTGGGCCAACGTTGGATTTTTATTCGGTACACGACCATATAGCTTTGGGAACACCCCGCTTCTAAACGACCGGAGCAGACGGAACTCTTAGACTATATGCCGGTGTCGTTACGGGAAATGTATGGAACGCGCGTTTTGTCGGCGACGGTCCGGGTCTTGGTGAGATCACTGAACAAACAATATTCACATGTTATGTGTGGATATTGTTCTTCAGTGATGCCATGAAGATTCCGACTTCTCGAGATGACGCTTAGTCGGCAACCGTACTCGTGTAATTAGGCGACCATCCGGGTCTCGGCTTGACAGACCACGTACTAATTAGAGTCATTTTTTTTTTTGCTAACACGAGCACAATCGGCTGCTTGTGGGGTAAATATTAGAATCAGTAGTATAATATATTACAACATTTCTCTAAGTAACTTTGCAATATAATTACTTAATAGTACTAGGATCAACATATAATCTAACACAGCAATCAAGAAAATAGCTAGCTTTAATAGTATATTAAGATACAAGTTTCATAAAACCTTAATTTAGGGCATACGAAATAGTCTTAAAATGTTTAACGTACGAGTGCCCTAAAATGTCTTTTTCTATTTGAGTATTTAAGTACTTACAATTTGAATGTTCTAGAACCTCTGGATCACTTGGAAATAATTTTTTTGTAACCAACTTTTGAAATATTCAATTCTCGGGCCTGTAGCTCGCGCACCAATTACAATTGGTAGTTGTTGAATATTTCTGCATAAGCCCACATCCCTCTTGAGTACTTACTCACAATTTAAGATTTTTAAGACCTCTGGTTCACTTAGAAATGACTAATTAGTAATTAACTTTTGAAATATTGAATTCTCAAACCTGTAACTCGTGTACCAATAACAGTTGACAGTTGATATTATTTCTTCTTAAGCCTACATGCCCTAAAATGTCTTTTTCTATCTGAGTATTCAAGTACTTACAATTTAAATGTTCTAGAACCTCTGGTTTACTTAGAAATAATTATTTTGTAACCAACTTTTGGAATATTCATTTCTCGAGTCTGTTGCTCGTGCACCAATTACAATTGGTAGTTGCTGAATATTTCTGCATAAGCCTACAGTCTTCTGAATACGTACTCAAAATTCAAGATTTTTAAAACCTCTGGTTCACTTAGAAATGATGAATTAGTAATTAACTTTTTTAATATTCAATTCTCAAGCCTGTAACTCGTTTATCAAAAACAGTTGGTAGTTGATATTATCTCTTCTTAAGCCTACATCTCTCCTGATGACTTACTCACAATTTGAGATTTTTAGAACCTCTGACTCACTTGGAAATAATAAATTAATAATAAACTTTTGAAATATTTAATTCTCAAGCTTGTAGCTCGTGCACCAATAACAGTTGGTAGTTGATATTATTTCTGCATAAGCCTACGTCCCTCCTAAATACGTACTAACAATTTGAGATTTTTAGAACCTCTTGCTAAATCAGAAATCATAATTTTGTAACTTACTTGGATTATCCAATTCTCAAGCCTGTAGATCGTGCACCAATAAGAATTGGTAGTTGGTATTATTTCTGCATAATTCTTTATCCCTCCTGATTACGCACTCACAATTTGAGATTTTTAGAACCTCTGGTTCACTTGAAATAATAAATTAATGATAAACTTTTGAAATATTTAATTCTTCAGGCTGTAGCTCGTGCACCAATAACAGTTGATGGTTGATATTATTTCTGCATAAGCCTACATCCCTCCTGAGTACGTACTCACAATTTGAGACTTTTAGAACCTCTGGTTAACTCAAAAATAATAATCTTGTAATTGACTTTTGGAATATCCAATTCTCAAGCCTGTAGCTCGTGCAACAATGACGATCGGTAGTTGATATTATTTCTGCATAAGCTCACATCCCGTCTGAGTACGTACTCACAATAAGAGATTTTTAGAGCCTCTGGTTCACTTATAAATGATAATTTTGTATTAATTTTTTTAAATTTTCAATTCTCAAGTCCGTCGCTCGCACACCAATAGCAATTGTTAATTGATATTATTTCTTCAGATAGCTACATCCCTCCTGAGTACGTACTCAGTAATTTGGATTTTAGAGCCTCTGGTTCACTTAGAAATAATAAATTAGTAATAAACTTTTGAAATATTTAATTCTTAAGCCTGTAGCTCGTGCACCAATTACAATTAGTAGTTGATATTATTTCTGCATAAGCCTACACCCCTCCTAAGTACGTACTCACAATTTAAGATTTTTAGAACATCAGGTTCACTCAAAAATAATAAATTAGTTAAGAAGTATTTACTAACAATTTAAATGTTTTAGAGCCTCTAGTCTACTTAGAATTAAATATTTGAACTTAAATTTGTGTTACAAATTTCATAAGTGACTATTCACATACTTTAATTCCTACGTTTGTAGCTCGTACAGCAATAAAGATTATATTATTCACAAACTGTATTATATTATATTGCAATAATGAATAATATTATAACTCAATGTATTACTGTATCAATTTATGCATGAATAAGAACTGATTCGCGCTTTTTATTATGCCTTTATTAATTAGAAATATAAATGTTCCTGTATTAATATTAAAAAAAAATAAATTAAATAATGAAAATAATGTTTTTTATTTATTCACAAATAGTTCATAATATCTCCACCAGTTGGCAGTAACTGTCAATAATATCAATTAGCAATAACCTCTTCCATTACAAAAAAAGTGACTAAAATCGAATAAAATTAATAATCAATTAATTACACGTATATAGTTCAGAAAGTTGCCCCCAGAGAGCAGCACCTGTCAATAACATCAATTAGCAATCATTTCTTCCATGTTGGAAAATGTTGCTCCATGATGAATTTTGTGTGCTTTAAAAATCCAAATTGTTGTATCCGGGTAGCAGGATCTTGAAGAGTAGATTCAAGGGTTTTTAATGTGTTTTTCTTGATTTACTCGTGAACTATAGCTCTTAGGGCAATTTTACTTCCATCATCGTACGCAGCTTTGAAAGGGCTATGAAAAAGGTAAATAGAATTTTCTTCCAGCCCTTAAATTAAGGATAGTAGCATATCGTTTCTCGAAAACTATAACCTCTAGAGAAAATTCTTTCATATATATCTTGTAGGGCGTTGAAAGTTACGTAACTTTTATATGAAGCAATTGTCCCAAAACCCTCTGGTTCTCGAGATAATCGCTAATTAATATCTCGGATTTTTGAGTTCACTCTTCTAAATGCTGCTACCTTAATACAAATTTTGGATTTTTGAAGCAACAAAATTTTCGAAGCGATCAATTTTGTGTTCGAAAAATCCAGAATTTGTATCCGGGTAACATGATCTTGAAGAGCAAATTCAAGGGTTTTTAAGAAGTGTTTTTCTTGATTTACTCGTGAACTATAGCCCTTAGGGAAATTCTGATTACATCGTTGTACGCAACTTTAGAAGGGCTATCGAAAAGGTAAATAGAATTTTCTTCCATCCCTTAAATTAAGGGTAGTAGCATATCGTTTCTCAAAAACTATAACCTCTAGAGAAAATTCTTTCATATATATCTTGTAGGGCATTGAAAGTTATGTAACTTTTATTTGAAATATTTGTCCCAAAACCCTCTGGTTCTCGAGATAATTGCTAATTAATCACTCGAATTTTTGAGTTCACTCTTCCAAATGCTGCTACCTTAATACAAATTTTGGACTTTTGAAGCAACAAAATTTTCGAAGCGATCAATTTTGTGTTCGAAAAATCCAGAATTTGTATCCGGGTAACATGATCTTGAAGAGCAAATTCAAGGGTTTTTAAGAAGTGTTTTTCTTGATTTACTCGTGAACTATAGCCCTTAGGGAAATTCTGATTACATCGTTGTACGCAACTTTAGAAGGGCTATCGAAAAGGTAAATAGAATTTTCTTCCATCCCTTAAATTAAGGGTAGTAGCATATCGTTTCTCAAAAACTATAACCTCTAGAGAAAATTCTTTCATATATATCTTGTAGGGCATTGAAAGTTATGTAACTTTTATTTGAAATATTTGTCCCAAAACCCTCTGGTTCTCGAGATAATTGCTAATTAATCACTCGAATTTTTGAGTTCACTCTTCCAAATGCTGCTACCTTAATACAAATTTTGGACTTTTGAAGCAACAAAATTTCCGAAGCGATCAATTTATTGTTTGAAAAATCCAGAATTTGTATCCGGATAGCATGATCTTGAAGAGCAAATTCAAGGGTTTTTATAAGTGTTTTTCTTGATTTACTCGTGAACTATAGCCTTTAGGGAAATTCTAATTACATCGTTGTACGCAACTTTAGAAGGGCTATCGAAAAGGTAAATAGAATTTTCTTCCAGCCCTTAAATTAAGGGTAGTAGCATATCGTTTCTCAAAAACTATAACCTCTAGAGAAAATTTTTCCATATATATCTTGTAGGGCATTGAAAGTTATGTAACTTTTATTTGAAATGTTTGTCGCAAAACCCTCTGGTTCTCGAGATAATCGCTAATTAATATCTCGGATTTTTGAGTTCACTCTTCCAAATGCTGCTACCTTAATACAAATTTTGGACTTTTGAAGCAACAAAATTTCCGAAGCGATCAATTTATTGTTTGAAAAATCCAGAATTTGTATCCGGATAGCATGATCTTGAAGAGCAAATTCAAGGGTTTTTATAAGTGTTTTTCTTGATTTACTCGTGAACTATAGCCCTTAGGGAAATTCTAATTACATCGTTGTACGCAACTTTAGAAGGGCTATCGAAAAGGTAAATAGAATTTTCTTCCAGCCCTTAAATTAAGGGTAGTAGCATATCGTTTCTCAAAAACTATAAGCTCTAGAGAAAATGTTTTCAAATAAATCTTGTAGGGCGTTGAAAGTTATGCAACTTTCATTTGAAACATTTGTCCCTAAACCCTCTGGTTCTCGAGATAATCGCTAATTAATCACTCGAATTTTTGAGTTTATTCTTCAAAATCCTATTACCTTGATACAAATTTTGGATTTTCGAAGGCACAAAAATTTTCGAAGCGATAAATTTTATGGATGGAAAAGCCAGATTCTGTATCCGGATAGTAGGATCTTGAGCAAATTCAAGGGTTTTTAATAAGGGTTTTTTTTTATTTACTCGTGAACTATAGCTCTTAGGGCAATTTTAATTACGTCATCGTACGCAGCTTTGAAAGGGCTATCAAAAAGGTAGATAGAATTTTCTTCCAGCCCTTGAATTAAGGGTAGTAGCATATCGTTTCTCGAAAACTATAAGCTCTAGAGAAAATTCTTTTATACATATCTTGTAGGGCATTAAAAGTTATATAGCTTTTATTTGAAATGTTTGTCCCAAAACCCTCTGGTTCTCGAGATAATCGCTAATTAATCACTCGAATTTTTGAGTTTGCTCTTCCAAATCCTACTACCTTAATACAAGTTTTGGATTCTTTAAGCATACCAAATTCATCATCACGAAGCAAGATTTACCAACATTGAAGATGATTGCTAATTGATGTTATTGACAGGTGCTGCTCTCTGGTGGCAACTTTCTGAACTATATACGTGTAATTAAATGATTATTAATTTATTCGGTTTTAGTCACTCTACGATGATTTAATTAAATGTTTCCTAGGGGAAATAGTTCACAAATAGCACCGTTTGGGATAATGAAAAAGGAGTTTTCAATTTATTGAAAACTTGTGCTGCGAGTTGCCCCCCAACTAATTTGAACTTACAAATTTAATTATCAAATATTATTTATAAGATTTTATTATTTATTCATTACCGAAAAAGAATAATACAGGTTCCTTAAATAAATAAAATACAAATAATTTTGTGAGAAAGGTTTTATTTGGTTATTTTGAAATAAGTTACAGAACAAGGAGCGTTTTTAAGCCTAACTACTTCTGAAAATAATTTAAATAGGTCTTAGAAATAAATACTACTGTAAATTTTGTAGGAAAGAATTTATTTTGGAAATTAGGAAAGGGTACAAAGGTTAAAAGATAAATACTCGATGCTGCTATGTTGTTGGAAGTCTTGTTTGCGATGATGTTGTGTTGTTGTAAGCCTTGTTCGCCCCCAGGCAATGACTAAGGGGGAAGATACGAACTCTTCTCCGGGAATTTTCCCTTTGGATCTAGGAAGCCCCAGCAAAACCTAGACCAGAGAAGCGCTTCTTCGCGTGCTGCAACTGAAACAACAAAATAATTATTACAAGTCGAAAAATTTAAAAAGAAATAAACTTACTTGGACTTTGCAAGCGGCGGGCCAAAATTAATCAGTTGACTTCTTTGAAAGTTGAATCAGGGGTCAGGGACAGCTGCTATTGATGTCCTGATTTGCTGCAGCTACTGGAGGACTTCTTAGACGGCTGCTGGGCTCTGGTTCTGCTGCTGGGCTCTGATTCTGCTGCTGGGCTCTGGTTCTACTACTAGGCTCTGATTCTGCTGCTGCGTTCTGGTTCTACTGCTGGGCTCTGATTCTGCTACTGGGCTCTGATTCTGCTGCTGGGCCCTGGTTCCGCTGCTGGATGGCCTAAAAACATAAAAAATACAAATAAATTAATAAATTGAAGATTAGTAGAGTTTTTCAAGATTATCTTGAATAAATCTTACGTGTTGATATAGTAACAATGATTTTGAACTGAAAGGGAAGGTTTTTATTAGTTCGGAGGGGTGCTCCCACGGTAGTTGATTGTTAGCAGCAGGGCTTAAAGATGAAAACTGCTGGGCCACTTCCAACGACGGAAGACTGTTGCTTAAAGCTTGGAGCTTGAAGTTTTTCAATCATAAAATACACACAAAAATTTGTAAAATAAAATAAACATTTCAAGACAATAAAAACAGTAAAAATTATCAATGATCTTACATTCTGATGTGAAGATGATGAAGCTGAGCTGAAAGGGAAAATTTTGATTAGTTCGGCGGGGTGCTCCCTCGGTGGTCTATTGCAAGCTGCTGGGTTTAAAGATGAAGCTGCTGGGCCACTTCCAACGATGGAAGTCAGCTTCTTGAAGCTTGAAGTCCTGCAATCATTAAATACACAAAAAAATGAATAAAACTGTCAGAATTCCAAACTATTAAACAAAAATATTACCTTTCCAGCGACCTGTAGAACAATAAAAAAAAAAACAGATTAGAGACCTGTAAAAAATATTTTATTAGTCAACTTACGTCTCCTCCGATCTGAAAATTGATAGAAAAAAAAGATTAGAAACCTGAAACAAATTATTTTTATTTAGTCAACTTACACCCTGTTGATGATGATGATGATGTACTGAAAAGGAATTTTGATTAAGCTTTCATTCAACATTCATCAAACCATTCAAACCCCCAATTCGCAATTCGCAGTTCACGAGCTAATTAAAAAAAAAAGAACTAACACCGCCGCGTGTTTGTTTAGAGCTTACGTGGATCCCTGCCGAACCCCGGTGTTAAACGCCTAATACGCGACCTATACCTGTCACGTAGCGGCTACTCCTCAGTTTCTCCCTGGCTATAGATCTATCACATGATTGCATGCTTCAGGCATTTCCACACCCATCCTTCGGCCAGGAGTCACCAGGGGTACTACCTCTAGAGTGAAGGCCTACGGATGGCACCGACCGAGTATAGGATTCCCGGCAAAAAAACCCGTCGAGAAAAAGTGGTCAGGCAACTTCGACCACTCTTCTAGTTTGCGCACCGACTTAGTTTATCCTACAATTCAACAAAATGCCTACCCAAAACTAAAGCGCATTTTAAGATTATTGCAAAATTAATTACGGATTCAATTAAATACTTTGACTCCGCGGAGCTTCGCGTTCCACGCCGTACAAAACCACCGAACGTGAATTTAAATTTCAACTACAAGCAAAAGCTAAACATTTTTTAAATTGATTTTACCACTTGGCGGAATGTATTACCTCCCTATCTTCATTTTGAAAATATTCTTTAGATTGATAATAAATAAATTCAAAATTAAATTTAATATAAATTTCCCATTAAAAAATCATCCCTAGAAAATTTTAACTAGAGTACGTGAAAATATTTGCAATTATAAATCATTTTGTTTTGGAGAATATATTGAAATTTTAATTAGCTATACACAGATTTTGATTGCTACATTCGGCCTCTTAAACCACAGGATTGAAAGATGAAGGACTCAATTTTTTTACTTGAAAAAACACCAAGATATAGCTCCATTTTTTAAAATAATTGATTCAACCCTTTAAAATTCGAAACTGCTATTTGAATTTAAATAGGAGCTCTAGTTCTTGCATAATTATAGTGTTGTCAAGCCAATTTCAAGACATATTCAATAATTTATTTGATGCTCTAATTGGAACTTGGAAAGGTTAAGTAACTTCCCATCCATACAATCAGAGTAAAGGAATAAATACAAATTTATTATTGGTTTAACATATGAAATATTTAAATATTCAAGGGGATATCTCTAATTATGATATAAGGGTCAGTTCATACATTGACGTATCCAAGCATCTTCATATTACTAGAGGGTGAAGCCAATATCTCACGATAATCTGATCCGTTTCAAATTTATTGCTGCTCCCTGTAAGGAGTTTTGCCCACCAAAATGATAGCTAAAGGTTTTGTTGGCCATAAAATGCAATGGCAAATGCATTCTAAATGCCCAAATACAGTCACGAAATATCAATGAATTTGTTCAATGGGAAACAGAATTCCAGCTTTTACAAGCTCAAAAATTCTATTTGATTATTCTTTTCAATGTGATTGAGTTAACATATCTATTTTGCTCTATCTATACAGTATCCATTGTTGCTGTCCTAGTGTCAGTAGTTTAAATCTTGCTTTAGATTCAATGTACCTATTTTTTTACTAGGAGATATTATAGCAAGTATTTGTTGCTGTAAATATGGACTTCTTTCTAATAAATATAGAAGAACTAGAGAAACGTTATAAAAATTAATCATTTTGATAAATATCCATTCATAATTTTATTCAGTTCGGGTAATTGACTACTGTAAATGTAATAGATATAGATGTATATGATAAATCATTATACTAAATAATTTTTATAAGTTTTTATCCAAAATGTAATAATTTACAATGATAGATAAATAATTAAATACTGATAAATTGACAGGAAAACTCTAATAATTTTAGGAGCAAATATCAAGGGCCATATTTTATAATACAGAGAAATTATTTGGTATTTTATTTAACCAAAAACTTCGATTTTGAAAATATATACCCTTAATATAATAAAAAAAAAAATCCATTTCATTTCATCACCCTGGATTAGGAAATGTAGGATGTAGGAATCCTTTCTCCCTAAAATTAATCCTTTAAAAACCCATTCAATATCTCGCTACTAGACAACTCGCAATACATCTTTTGAAAACCAGCAAAAAAGCTTGAATCAATACAAAATCGTGCTACGGTAGTCTCTCAAATACTGTTTAACTTTATTTTGTACATAATAGTAATGAATGTTACAATTGCTCATATTCGTGAGGGAAGAAAGTATTGTCATTTGAAAAACAGGACCGGAATAATAATTAAAACAAAAAATATTTAAAAATCAGTCTAACATCTACTAGGAGTTAATTCACATCACAATGAGTTGCACATGATATTTTCTGATACGGGTCTTAGATCGTGCATAATTGGCATTTCAATATTTATCTAATATATTAAGATGATATTTTTATGAATCCAAAATATTCCCTGGCTATAATATTTGAAAAATGATAAGTATATTTCCTGATTAATTCATATCCGTAAAATCTAAATGATAATTGAATTTATCTTGAATCTCAGGCAATCTGCTGTTTCGTTAAAACACAAAATTCTATTTCATTCATTTTCATGATGGAACTTCAAGAACTTTTTATCCAAGTAGATAGCAGTCTTCAGTTTGACTCCTTACGTCATCATAATAACTGAGCAAAAACCAATTTAAAAATCGATTGAATATTTAAACAGTTTATGCAGATTATATTTTGAACAATGTAGCATTAACTTTTTATTAATGCAGAAATACAATAACATTTAAATTGAATACATAACATATATCATATTATATATTTAACAATAGATTTCAATATTACCGCACTATCTTAAGATAAAATGCACTATGGCAAATGAATCTCTAAATAAAATTTTGTTTTATAAATGAATTCCAGAATAAAAGGTTTAATCCAAACTAAAATTAATTTAACAATAATATTCTACAAATGAAGTTCCAATTTATTCTAATGATAATGAAACTTATAATTACATTATGTGCAAATAATAAAGTGAACTGGTTATGGCTTATTGGAGAGTAATCAATTTATTCTGGAACACATTACGAATTACTTGTCACTATCTTAAGAAAAAACATTATTGCTCACTAAAATAAATGCGAAAAGTTGCTTATTAAATATATAATAATATAGTCTATACAAAAAAAAAATATTTACAAAGAGCTCAGATAGTAGACTTGAAAATTCTAAAATCACGAGAAACAAGAATCCAATGTGCTTGATTAATGTACGTATGTGAATCATTTGTCTTACAACCTGCTATTGCTATCAGTTATCAGCTATCAGAGCCCCCGTATATACAAACAGCAACATTACAGTATCTCTAAAACAATTTCAGTCCTTCATAGGTACATAATCAAAATAGAATTTCAAATTTAGAACATGTATATTGAAAAAAGTCTGTAAGTTGAATAGAGATAATGCAGTCGCTGTACAAAGCAGCTAACATAGGCGCCCACAACAGCAATTTAAGCCTTAATTGTATTTGCAGTTGTATATTACATTTTTACACTTACAATAAGAGTATCATACATATATAACATTTCGAATTTAATTTACAACTGTTTTATATCATTTTGTGATGGTGAACAAAAAGTAGGCGCCCATGTAACCAATTGAAATGACAAAAGAATAGTCAATTTCGAGACAATCGCAAAATATACATAAAACGGTAGATATCGGAATAAGGTTTTTTAGTACCATAAACCATGAGGGAATAGAATGGTATTTGAGGCTTAAACACACTGGAATGACATCATATTATAATAAATAGAATAGGCCTTTTTCACAGGTGTAGTTCTTAAAAAATCCGCTAAAGGCAGCAAAACATAATAATCTAAGAAATTCAAATTCACAGTGATACAAAGTAATTATTAATACGGTGGACTTGAATTGCTTTAAAATATCGAGCAAAATCAAGTTTCTTGCCCCTACATCCGATGCTGCCCGACAATTTGTTAAATAACTTCATTTGTGAAAAAAGCTAATTGGACAATCATATAACTAGCACCACTTGAATAAAAAAGAGTCTTACTAAAATATTAAATTTTTACAAAAATTTAAGTATTATTATTAACCTAACAAATGAATAAGAAATTCAGGAGTAGTAAACTTTAATGGCAGATAACCCCATTCTAAACATTTATTCTCCTCATGAAAACAATGATCATTTTATATATCTTAATACGTTTTCATAAGCACACATAATACAATTTTCAACATTTTATAGGTAACTATCATAAAAGATGCTTTTCAAGTATCTTGCACAAATTTTCAAACAATAGCTTCAGCAGTACTACACTGACGTAATACGAAAATGCATTCAATGTTGAAAACTGTCCATCACGAATTATTAGTAATTACACATATTTACAATAAATCAATATTCGTAGATAGTATTATTTCATTGAAATATACTTACAATAATTTTATATTCTAATGTATTGTCATGGACCAGATATTTATAATTGTACGAAAACTACAGCAGGAAGCTTATATCTGTGTGGGCATATCTGCTTGGTATCGACCAAATATCACAGTAACTTAAAATTCCGAACAATACACCTCAACTTCTACTTTTCTAATCTATTATCCTAATGGATGAGTTAGGATTTTTGATTCTAAATTAATAGGCAGACTATGCACATCAGCTATCAGTACCATTCCGAAAGAGCCTGCTTCCCGACAGTAGATACGTTTAAGTTTTGGTTATTACTATTATTATATCTGGCAAATTCCTTTCATACAACTTGAACAACACAAAGAAGTGAACATCTACAGTAAGAATCTACCAGGTTGAACTTGGCTGGACTTAGGTACGTTAAACAAATCGTTAATTTAAGAATATTTCTCATTTGCAATCATGTTTTCAGAAAATAAATGCACGAATATCTTCCATCAAATCTAAAATGTTTCTGTTATAGGCAAACCCGATTTCAAATCAAACTAGTTTTGCCGGGACCAAACTAATTAAGAAAATGTTTATTTGTAACGAAAAGTCCAAAGTGAAAACGTAACCTAAACCACTAACTGTTTATAACAATATGTTCAAGTTGTTTGTAACAAATTTTAATTTGTCGGAAATAAGACAGGAGAAATCGACAGGAACAATTCAAATGCCACTTAACATGTCGGTTTATATAAGAGCCATCCTCTTAGGACATAAAAGTTTCCGATAAATTGAAATTCTATATTCGATCATTATATTTTGGGGTGAGTTTTTATTTTATTTTTGGGAATTTTTTTGCCATAATTAGTTTGGTGTAGGCAAAAAGAGAAATATTCCTAATTTAACATTCTATGAATTACATTAACAAAAAATATATAACATACCTTATAGGTACAATCAACATTTATTATAGATTTCATTTCATGCATTTAAATGTATATTTAAATTTTTGTATGTAGTTCAAATGTTGGGGCACAAATTTCATAAAAATGGAAAACTTTGAGTAAAATTATCAAACAGTCTTATGAAATTTATAACAAATTCAATATTTGCCGGAATATTTCAATTGAACTTTCAATGCCGATTTTTGTAAGAGCCAACCACTTTTTATATTTTATTATGCAATATTAATTGCAGATAACAGCAATATAAAATTTTTCAGACTTATTACATCTGATCTATATTATTAATGCAATATTTTTAGAAGTACTTTCGATTTTAGATAAAATTTTAAATGTACAGCTAACACAGGCACGTTAATTTCCAATAGTTTGTTTAATCCAAATTGACATACGAAAAATTGCATTTCTCAAACTAACAGTTTCATCACAATTGCAATTGTTGATATATTTTTAACAGGGAAGTGATATATATATATTAACAATAAAATAAAGTATTTGTATATATTATTTATAACTTAATTTTCACAAATATTGAAGATATCTGTCCAACAAGGTTTTAAAAATAATTTTGATATGCAAAAAAGATATAGCAACAAGCAAATAGTTATTTTAAAAAAATATGTGAACTTGCATTGTGATTGGAAAAAATAGCTGCTTTAAAAATAATTCAACCACAAAAATATATGTTTGTTAAATAATATCATTTTTTCTCACGGCATCATATAAAAATTATTTAAAATAGATATTCAACTATTTGCAGTTTAAACAAATAGTTGGATACTTAATCCCGCCATATACATAAAGTGCAAATAATTTCGTCAACTAAATATTTTACAAAAATAATATTTATATGATGTTTTCTTATATCTTTCCAGAGTTGCCCAGTAAGAACTATCCGTCATTTTCTTTGCACCCCGTCATAATAAAAATATTAAATTTTCATCCACTAGCGAACTTATTTCGTGCCCCTTGTAGCAAAATTTTAGTGAAAAAGAAAACTATTATAAGCTTACTTAAAATATATAATTTTTTTAGGATGAAAAGCATCGCAAGTACGTGTGATACACTACTGGGTGCTCGAGAACTCTAGAAGATACAAGTTATTGCTTAAATGAATTTTTATGTCACTTAATTTGGCATAAATTTCGCGTTATCATTCTTTTGGACCCAGTTCATTTTAATACTCTCTTCAAATTTCTGGAACTATTACCATTTAAAATCTATTGTTCTAAAATTAATCGAGCGTGATTCTTAAGTATTAATGACTTTTTGAGCGACTAGATCATATTTATTGAACCAATAATACTGGCCTTTACATTTTTATAACAAATAATACAAATTAGGAAGCATCTTCAGCGCTATTATTCTTGTCAACAATAATATATATATATATATATATAGATCATTAAATTCAGTTACTAAAATACTATAAAATTTACAAAGGCATAATAAAAACATAAATCGATATAAATAAAAAAAAAGCTGGAAATTTTCCAGTAGATTGAGACTAGTAAAACTCTGCTAAAATCACAAATTGTGTTCACTATAACTACAATACTTGTATCAATTACAGTTCTCGAGTTATCAATAATATTCCCAATTTGTGTTGAATACAAAACTTACACAATAAATAAAACAGTAGTTCACGGTGAAACAAAGTGAAGACGAATACGGTGTCAAGGTGAAAAGAGTATTTAACCAGTGACTCATGGCAACGGAACGGTTACTTGAACGTATGATACAGGAAAATATCCAGTTCGTCCATTTATACTTCCTTCGTACCAATTTTCATCTATCTTGTTTATTAGTGTTATTACGTCGTTTTCCTACATAGAAAACAAATCAACATAAGATTTTTTATTGATCTGTTTCGAGTAGAGTTGCCACCCGTCTCGATTCTGTCTAGATTGTTCCAATTAATTTTGAGATTATGCGCGAATTCATCATGATGTGATCTAAATAGACTTAAGAGAGCGCAATAATAAAAATCAAGGTTAAAATCACTAATCAAAGAAATAAATAAAGAGTTTCTTATTCTGCCTCTGAATGAGTATCGGTGGAAACTGAACTGGTTTTGAGAAGATGCGGTACTTGGCGTACATTTTTGCCTTGAATTATATCTATTGCTACTAATCTAACGAACATAAATCACTAATATAATTTTAAGCACAATTTTGCCGATCCTTGAATAGCTCTGATCCAAGATTCCGAATTTGATTTCTCAGAAGGTGGCAACTCTGACTCCGAGCAACAAAATTTTCAGTCAACCCATATACCGCATGTCTACTTTCTTCTTGAACACAGTGGAAACAGAATAAATAAAAACTAAATATCAATAACGCCTTTTACTCGACGAGGGTATGGCAGACACTTATAGTGCACTTGGTAAATTGATTAATATTTCCTCAGCCGTAGGGTGTGGTTACCAGTCGTCAAGGTACGGGTACTCTTAGTTTTTGTGAATAGTACGCCACAGAGTATATTTTAATTCAATAAAAATCTTACAGACTTTTTGTCCGTCGGTGGGATTACAGAGCCAGCATATTTGCATTGAGCTATGCATATGGCCCTATATATTAGCTTTCATAATAAATCAGAAATACACAACAGCAAAAACTGACATTGAGATCGTGGTCGATGTATCATTTTAATATTTAGAATTTAGCATGATTCAATTCCGAATTCATACACGATATCTGTCTACGAAATACTTGAGTAGTCAAATTCCATTATATATTTTGACACAAAAATAAAAGTATCAGCTTAAAAAAATAAATTAGAATGTAAAAAACAACTGTATAAATGTTAAACATAGTGCTATAAATATGAATTCACGCGTTTATTGGACGCTGGTAGTGCTGGGATGCGTAAATAAAACTAAATGCAAAAAACATTTTGTTTACTGTTTGTTCGCGATGCATAAACGAATGACTTTAGAGCTGACTGTAGAAAAAATATTTTAATTATAAAATAGGCAGAGTTATCACCAAGAAAAAATCCACACAGTATAGAAGAAAGAAATGTAGACACCCAGTAAAATAAAATGCATATTTACGATCTAAGTAATGTTTCTCTTTTTTGTTATTGAAGAAAACTAACCTTAAATCCTAATTCTCCGGGATTTTCGGGCTCGAAGTCGTAAAGTGCCGTGCAGCAAGGGGGTCTACTCATTGGTGTTTTAGCTGGCGATTTCATTGGAGACGGCAACGGAGAAGCTGAAAAACAATAATAATAAAATTGCTGCTTATGTACTGTTATGTTTACTAAGCATAAAAAAGTCAACAAAGGTAGCTAAAGAACTGAGTCAGTGCCAAAAGGTTTGTGTTAGTGGCAAACTACGAGATCAATAAAAATTTTACCATTTGCGGAAAGTTGTCCCGGATGTAATTCTAAATGAACTTGTGGTTTATGTTGGGGTGATGAAACTTGAGAAGAGCCTAGAAGACGAAATTAGTGCTCAAGTAAAATGAAAGATAAAAATAAATACATACCATTCAATCCCTCCATTCCATCTAGGTCTTGCAAAGTTTTCGGCACGAACTCCATTTTCGGGCGATTAGCAGCGTCCTCTTTCCTATAGAATGATTTAAAAAAAAATTACACTCATAAATTATCATCAATACATTTAAAATATAGCCGAGCCCTAAAGTACTTTAGTTAATATTCGTATTGTTCATATTTTTGTCAATATTTAAAAAACCAAATAATAAAATAATTTATTTCTCTGAAACTGTCATTCTATAATGCAAAAAAGAGCTCGCAGTCAAGTAGTTTCTTTTAGTATAGTATATTATAATTAGTGCAGCTATACTCTAAATCAGAATAAAAACGTAGTAGATGTCGCTTCGGAAGCAGTACTCTTAACATATATTGAATGAAAGATTTGAATATTGATCAAGCTTGCACAGCAAATCTTAATGAATCAATGATAGCTAAGATCGTTTTTGTCAGTGCGGAAACTTGGTCTTTGTTTATTATTGTTTTACTCACTTTTCATTTAAGGTTTCCACGAGCGTTTTAAGAATTTCAGTGCATTGACTATGATAATCTAGAAGTCCTTCGGCGAAAGTAGCTAACTGTGAGATTTGCTCAACCTAAACAAATGAAACATCCAGTAGAATTTATTCTACTATAATATTTGAATATCTTACGTCATTTTCTAGTAGATTAAACATTCCCATTTGTGCGAGATGCAGCGACTCAGCAAACTTGTCCTCAGCCATTCTGATTTCGTCATCTGTAATATGTGAACCTGTCATCACAGAAGAGCAGGTCCCATGCAAAAAAAAAAATTAGCATAAAATGGAATACAGAAGATGATTAACTCCGTTAAATTATAAGAGATACCGCAAAATTAAAATATAATCCCAATCTGAAAATGATTGCAAACTATGTATCTACTTAATTCTAATTTATGATTTTAGAAGCTGGGAGGAAATTGCTAATGTTTAATATTCTATTTGGAAATAAAAAGGATTAGCAGTGACACTTTTATTGTTCAAAAGGACTTTTTTTTTATGAAAATAAACTTGATTTCTAGATATTGCAAATAATATTCGATTGAAGTGAACTATAAGTTATTACTCGTTATATCAGAGTGTTTCAATCGAATAAGGATCTATTAATAATTTATACAATTTATTTTTCTGTATAATTTTCTCTACAGCTTATATTTCAGGCATAGCTCAAGACATTTTTTTTAATCATGTACTATGAAACTGCGAAGAAATTGAAGACAATTTCATCAAAATAAAAAAATATATATATCAGTTGATACAATTTTGAATTAATTAAATGTTTTTACAAGCATTCTGTACCTTGTAAATTTTTCAAATAAAAAAACTACAGTAGAACCTCTCTTGAACGGATCAAATTGAGATCAGGGTTCGTCAGGACTAAAGATAATCCGGATAAGAGAGAAAAAAATTTACCATCAATATAAAATGTTGCGAAATTTTTAATGATCGTATTTTTATATACCAAGAGCGAAAAACAAGAACAAAATTTCAAAAGACTGGAAAAAATGGTTAGAAAAATATCAGTATCGCTTTAAAATACACCCCTTCTCGCTCGCTCAGGTGATCATGGAGAAAAAAAACTTGGATTGGCACGACCGGATAATAGAGAATCCAGATGATGAAGGTCCGGATAAGAGAGGTTCTACAGTAGTATGAAAAGTGGTACCAAATATCACTATAAATTTTTAATAGTACAGACAATAGAAACTTCAAGCTCTAAGTTTCTCAACTTCTAAATCGATGAAAATTTGGGTATAGATAAGATAGGATATACAATAACATATCAAATTTGCTGCCACATTATTAGTTTTGATATTTATTTTGCAAGAGTACTTGAGTTGTGCCTGTATGATTTCACTAAGTTTAAATGGCCTTCTAGCGTTTAAAATGATGAAAAATTATTTTAAATCCTATTAAACATACCGTGGCAGCCCTGAGATCTCACAACAGGGCTCATATGCGGGCTTTTGGTCTGTACTGAACATAAAACATGCTACATTCGAATCAAGGCCTCTATTTTCAATATTTTTTTATAATTTCAGTCACTTACGAATTCACCGAAACATAAAAAAATTATTCATTTGCATACCTTTAGCCTGACGCCGTCTCTTACAATCGAAATCGAGCCTACGACCCTGCAATTTTTTCCGATGATGCTGAAAATAAAAGCTATCTTTCAGACTTTCTATTTCCCTGAGATTTTGCAGACTTATTTTACTTTTTGTTCAAGAAAAGTTATTATTTCGCGAAGTTGGATATTAGTTTCACTAGATATTGATTTTTGTTTAATAGCTATTCAACAGAACAATAGATTACTTCTCGACGTAAAGTTACTAGAATTTTCATCTTTTTCAGATGGTGAATTTAAGCTACAATTTTATAACGTTTTTATAGATATTACTTACCATAACTTCCTTTAGATCTTTAGTCTGAAGGTGGTGTAACGGTTCCAGGAAATTTTGCTTTATATTGTCATCCAGAGAATACTTCACATCTGCCATCTGTTTCAACGACTCCCCCATTTCAATTAAGGTATTACCTGAGACAATATTTTCAATTTACTCACATTGCTCCCAATACGCTCTTTAATTTGGAAATCATTCACAAATATCCCATATTCATTCATTTTCACAGAGCATCGTTCAAATTATTCTCTATCTATTTATTTTAGGTTTCAAACATAGGAATAAATATAAAAATAAACGGAGAATACGAAGTTGCCTTTCAAGTTTTGTATATAGCCATAATAGCAAACAGTAAATCGACGTGATGTAATTCACTGCTTATTTCAGACAAGTGTCCTTTTGCATTCGTTCAAATTAATGTTTTCAAAACAGACATTCCAGTCTTCAGAGACAGTCAAAATTGCTTCTTTCAGCGACTGGAATCGTTCACCACGCAATCCATTCTTGATTCTTGGATCGGGATTGTACAGCGGATTAGCAATGATTTAATGTTTTACTGCTCAACTGCAACTAGATTCTCCTTCGAGCTGTTTGTGAGTTTGCATTATCTTGATAGAGTATGGTTTGTTGTTCTGGGTTGGTTTTCCGGAAAATGGAGATTACTTCCGGCAAATAAACGGTTGTATACCAATTGGAATCAACCGTTCTTTGATCTTATAAATGAATTGTACCTACACCACTTCATTTTGAGATAAAATTTGGGACCATATTTTTCAATACACTTCGAAAACGGATAACAAACAACGGATTGACGATTATCTTCGAGCACGAAGGAAATAATCCATTATTCACCATCATTTTATTTTGCTCTATATGTTTTTGAAACTTTCTTTATTGAACAGGCTCAATTTATTTGGCACCAGTCTTTTTTTCTCTAATTAAAAGATACTGCAAACAGAAAAGTAGCTTCTCAGACCCAATTCACCTTGCACGATTTTTTGAATTGAGGACTTTGAAGTACCTAGAGATATATCAATTTTACAGAGTATCCATATTTTTTTGGGTGACTGCTGTCCTTGCTGGACCTGTCCTGCGTCCACGTTATAATTCGTAATACCAACAGTGAACTGTCGATTGATATGGTGCTTCATTACCAAAAACAAATATTATTGCGCAAAATTTTTCATTTCTTCAAACAACTTATTAATTATCTAATTGAAGATTTGGTTTTAGATTAGCTAAATATTAGGTTAATATTAACTCTTGATAATTAATTGGTGTGCTATGTATATGGCTATATGCAAAACTTAAAGAGAATTCTCGTATATTTAGTAAGCAATTAGTCGAGGATTCATTAAAAAGCAAATTAAAAATATCAATATTCTTCATATTCAGTACACAATACAGCCGTGGAACATTAGAATTTACATTCTTAGTGGGTTAGTCAATCAGAAAACGGGAAATTTGAATAATCTTTGAAAGCGTTCAAAATATAGTTATTTCAATTGATAAATAGGCTGTAGATTAAACTCTTTGGCGCTGCGAAAATGGTCTTTTTTCTCTCGAATCGATATTGTTTTCATCAATTGTCAAAGATCAATGATTCTTTAAACAGTTAAAGTAATCCGTTATTTTACTGGACAACAAAAATATTAAATTTTTAGATGAAATTATGCCTGTGTTCAAAAAATTGATGGTTCAGTTCAATTTTTGAATTGAACTCATAATTTTGAAGTACTATTATATGTTTATGATTGTAATATTTACAAGCTATTGTAGATTTATATCAGTGTTTTACATTGTCAGATCAAAATATTATACAACATAAATTATTTTTATGGTTTAAGGCTGAATATTTACACTATATTTACATTTTACTACCGAAATAAACGTAGCAGAGGGAAAAAAGTACATTTTTGAGATTAAGCTTTCAAGGACATTAATTTGAAAATTCGTTCGAAAGAAATAAGATCCTTAAAAAGAGAAAGGGACACGAAGCTCTTAGACCCACACTTCTTTTTGAGGATTAATTAGTTTAGTAAAACTATGAGTCAAAGTAATTTTTTAATATAAAATTTATAGCTTTTTAGTGTATAGATCCCTCCCTCAATGTATTTAAAGAATCATATCAAAATTTATCCCGATCAATTACTATTTTTGTACTAAATTTTCAGCTTTTTATCTTTTGTCTGGAAGAAGATACTTTTTAGAAAAATAATATCTTCAACTTACCGAATAAACTATCGTCTCCGAGCTTTTTTCCATACATTAACATGCAGTCTCCTAGTACTCCTTCCGGCTGCGGGTAGGTATTAGATTTCGCCTGCCCGCTTAATTTGCTAATACCCTTTACAGCAGCCATTTTCGCACGTGCAGTTGGATTTGGTTGCAAGAATTCTTTCGTTTTCAGTTGGAGTTCTTCCACCAATTCGTATGTAACATCTGTTTTCTGGAGGAACAATATTAATTAATAAAAATTGGTTTGGAAATTTATATTTAACTCCTTACTCTTTCCATGTCCATAAAGTCCAAATCCAATTTTGTGCCCTCCGCACCTCCCATCTTTTCGGTGACATACTAAAAATTAGGTCAGATTTGTCAGCTATAACCTACTTTAGATTTTAACACTAATTTAATACAGAATTATTCACAAAATTTTCAAATAGAGTAATTGGTTACAGCATCTACATATCTTTAGACAAAAATGGAGTATACTATAAAAAAGGGAACTCAGGTCAAGTGGCATCTATTGCCTACTAGAAATAATAATGATTAGAGGAACAAGAATATTGTAATTAAAACAATAAACAAATGTGTTATAAAATGAAAAATAAAACTGAATGAAATGTTTCGAGATAACTCTCTCATGAGATATTTTTAGAGGGCATGATACAAAAAATTACTATCGCATCACTTCCTGTTTAAAAGGAAGTACCATCAACTTTTAAATGATCATCACTATCAAAAGTAATAATTAAAGATTATACATTAATTCGGAAATATAATTACATCAAGAAACTAAGATTATTGAGGATAAAATAAACAATTGAACTTAGAAATACCTGGTTGCATTTGTTGATCTGTTTCTTTAGTCCAGCGAATGCCATTTTTGAATTTAGATGATGTTCGGCCTAGATAAAACTGGAACAAAAAAAAAATTTAATAAATTTATCCTGAACAAATACAGATATATAGTTATTATTTTTCAAAATATTTCCGAAAATATTCCAGACTAAGAACAAAATTTCTTGGTTTTTTCGGAAATGATATAAGATAAAAATTAAAGATAAGTTGTTAATACGCATAAAAATTCAAATACTCATTTATGAACAATAAAATAGAGGACAGTATATGAGTGAAGTATAATAAATAGATACCCAGTTACACAGCCACAAAAAAATTAAGTTTTCACAAGAAAATCTCGTAGAATCGAAATTTTGAATTATAAAACAATGGTGGCTACCTTAGAGACATTCGGATCACTAATAAATTAATTTTAAAGAATGACAATTTGAACACGATAGAAAAATTGCACACAACACTTTCTGGCAAGAAATCCACAAAATTTCTGAATGTTTCTGTTTGAAAATACCGAATTGTCCACTACAACACTAGTGTAAAACAGTATTGACTGAGTCCTAAGTACTTGAAATTGGTACTGCGCATTTACTTGGCGCACACATCGATACTGGTGGGGTGTGAACTGTTCATCGCAAGTTTTCACTACTAGGCATCGCGACGCCGATTTTCTGGAGTAGGAACAATATCGAACGAACATCTACTCGATTTTTTATACATGATTTAATGCTGTGCTGTGGGTGCCTCTAGCTGACTTTACAATGAATGATACTTTGATTTTATTTGTCTTGTTGAATTATGGAATTTATCTGCACATATGCTGAGTTACACTCGCTAAAAAATAAATTTAGGGCAGCTTCTACTGTAATAAATAATAGAAATAATCCTAGTTATAAATAAAGAATATATTTTTCAGCACGCTATTTTCTCATTGGTGCGAAACCGAATATTAAAACATCGCTGGAATAAATCATTTTTCATTTTTCAACTGACGAGTATATCATTGGAAAAGACAAAAATATATCAGGACATGAGTATCAGCAAGCCTCGTCTTGAAATATTTAGCCTCATGCTTAAGTTTACACTCTTGTTGCATGAATTACTATTTTGTAACACTCAATATCTATTAAAAAGTACTTAATCTTAATTCCTTGAGAAAAGAAATGTTGTAAACAATTCAACACAAAATAAAATTTTACGACTTACGAGTCAATCCCATTTAAATAAACTGGCATAATATTGAATATTTATTAGAAAAACATGAGTAATTCCACACAGTTTTAATTTTCATTGTAGATTTATTATTCTCCTTGAGAATTGTTTTCTAAAAATTGATTTCAAAATATCTATCAATGCATTTGTAACAGCTTGCATTATAATCTAATTTTTACTACATATCCTTTCGATCGATCGATTGTAATTGTCTGTCACAGAAAATGCGTAGGCTAGTGAGTAGGTCGTTATATATTCCCATTCACTGAAATTTCAATTCTTTTAGGTACAGTATGTCCACAAAAAACTGGAACACTTTGAATCACATATAAATATCATTCATAAAAAAAATCTATAAGAATTTTTTTAAAAATGTATTTCATATTTAATTTTTCAGTATGCTAAAATAAGAATTTGTAAGAATTTAATTTCAAGCTACAGTTGAAATATAAAATTTTAAGCTGCTCGAATAGTGAAAATCAAGAAAAATCTTTTGATAATTTTAATTACACGAACAAGGTTTAAAATATCTTAAACTCTATTTTACACGTTCACGATTATGATTTAACTTGGTATGCGAAAATAAACTGCTGTGATCAGTTTTTTGCAATTTTTAATTGAGTTTTTAAAACTGATTGTTATTTTTCATGATATCTGATAATTTTTTTCTTAATTACTATTACGCCTGACATTTTAATATTATTCTACAATTCTTTGTAGTCTGTAATTCCATTAACTATTCTTTATTTTCATTCAGCCAGTTTTGTTATCATGATGAACATGCTTTAATACAACTTTTATTAAAAACAAAAAAAAAGTAATGAAAAATATCACGAAAGACGATAATCTACATAATATTTTAAGTTAAATGCAAAAATTGGATTGTAGTCATTTTTATAAATTATTATGATTTCATTTTTTTCTATATGCAGTACATGCGCTGTCAAGATAAAGCAAATGAATCACAGAAAATGTAAGAATATTTTGAAAAATACATGAAAAAAATTTTTTTCATGAATTATTATTATTGAACGAATCTATCTAACGTCTGTTACTCTGTCGACCTTTTGGCTAAATATGAATTCAAATGGCATATAACCCGTATGTCATCCATCATAAGCTTTTCTTATGATGTCACACTGTCAATAAGATACATAACACAACGCGGTAAATATTTTAAATTACGATCGATTAAAACCCAGCATCAAATAAAATAGAGCCTTATGCAGCAGCAATATTTCTATGAAAAAATGCAGCGAAAAAGTGTTTTATTTTTTATAGCCAGTTAAAAAGTATCTTATTCAACAGCTGGTGTCAATATGACATTTTCCAGAAAGCAGACTAACATTTAATATATTTAATGTCAGTAGCAGTAGCCTGTCTATTGTTTTTGAAAATTATAACTACCCACCGATCTTTAGAAGGAATCATCCAAATAATTCACTATCTATCCTTCTTCGTTTGTTTTTTTAACACCCCCTACTTTGCTGAGTCGATAGATTATGAGATAATCATAATAATTGAATAAAACGCTAAACACTAGAGTAACGTTCTATCGTTAAATTCACAACCTTCAAAGTTAATAATTAATATTTAAATAAAAACCAATTTTAGCACTAGAAAAAAATCTTTCCATCTGACTCCAAGTATACATATTTAATTTAGCCTTTTTTTTCAGCACACGCGATAAATGATGCAATGTATAATTATTCACAATCAATAAATGTTGAACAAATGACACAATTATATAAAACAATCAAATTTGTTTTGCTTACCTCCCTTGTCGTATCGTTATATTTACTTTCTGTACACAAACATACGCAAGCCAACGTCTATTTTAATGATTACTACTGACACTAACTGTCAATGTTGCCACAACAATGTCGTTGATAATAAATGGATGAAAAAAATACGATATTCACTTTTTTCCAGTCACATACTAAAATTCTCATACGTAGATTTCATTTGTTTCAAACCGATAGATAACAAATGACTGTTGCTCTTGCTAGCTGTCATATATTTAAGGTTAAGTCGGTTAAGTGATGTCTACCTACAATAATTTGAGCATTACCAACTTTTATTGCATATTTTATTTATTATATAATTAAATAATTATTTTAATAGAATGTATTTGGTACAGCAAATAAATTACCACTAAAAATTTTATACTCGTATTAACAACAAAAATCAGAAATTAACATCATAATCCTCTAGATGCATTTCTAACAACCACCATTTGTTCATAAAGCCTATATCAACTATACGTCTAAAAAACTGTAAATATGATACCTCTAAGTACGGGCACTGGCATTCAAATTTATTGCAATCGCAATTAAAGTTGTCTACCCACATAACTGAGAAAAATAAAAAGCTTTGCCTTCGTAAAATATTTCTGTTATAACATTTCTCTAATAATCTTATATGTTCTGCAGCTGATGGCTTTTGCAGACTAGGGTTGACTACAATGAGATCATTGGTGCCTCTGTAAAAAAACAATAGACTGTAGGTTCGATATAATAAGTGACAATCACTGACTTACGATAAAACAGCATCTCTAAAACTGACTTCATCGGGGTTTGTCTTAGCAAAATACCATAATATTCCAAAAGCTGTTAAAATTCCTATTGCTTTTAGAGGTCTTTCTTTGCTTTCTCTTCTAATATCAACAGCTACGTCGCTGTAATCTTTATATAAGACTTTCCAGTACCGAATCCAGTTGCCAACCATTCTACCTTTGAATTTTTCGTCATATCGCTGACTGGTCTGGACTATCTTATTTGTTATTCTATTATTATATCGTTTGATATTTCCTATTAGAGCTATTGTAGCATTTCTAACAACGATAATTTGGCTCATTATAACCTCAAAAATATAACAACATAATTTGCTACACACTGAAAACATACGCACGTGGCGCTTGTCATTTGTTACCAACCTCAATTGTTTCGCTATAGCGGGAATTTCAAAGTAGCTGGATAATATTATTGCATATTTATTTATTATTTTGTCACATACTTTAAAAGCACATAGAATATTTTATATAGTTTAGATATAAATTACTGTTTATTTAAAATAAAGTGGAATATTTATATTAAAGGGTTAATCTTTGTGGCTTTGGCATTTTGCATATTGCATTATGCACTGGTAGCGCTATTATACCAGCTAAAGTGATACCTATGGTATCAGCCAAACTAGTAATACTCAAAGCAAATTGTTTCTTCTTTTCCTCAGTCTACAAAATAAATAGAATTAGGCAATAAATTAAAATGAAATGCAGAATAATACTTCATGCGAAATTCTGTAAAATGTATTAACATATGCTCCTCCTCCTAATAGTCCTTCCCAAAGAGTTAGCGCAAAAACTATCCATATATTTGGAATGAAATAACATATTACTTCACTTGTAAATATAATCACATTCAAAAACTGAAATTCAAAAATATAATTAAAATTGTGTGCAGTGTTTTACGGAGCTCGCATGTTCGAAGTGAAATTTCTTTCATAAATTATGATTATAATTGAAAGTACTATTACTTTCCTCGCCTGCCCGACATAGGAAGTATTGTTATTTTTTTCCTCAATAAACGATGGATATATCCGTTTCAAGTATGAAGTCTCCTTAGGCGATTAAGACGATCTCCAGAATGAAGTCTGAATCTTTCACGATAGCAACTGCACCGCTTGACAAATCGAGTTGAAATTTGATATACAAAAACAATCTCATCGTGATTCGAGCATATCAAATTGTATATCTGAGGTTATAGAACCTGTTAAAGGTTTTTCTTTTTTATATCATTTTTTTTTCTTCACAATCCTATCTAAAAGCAATTTCACTTCAAAAATTGAAGATGTTACATCTACCTGCAACAAAGCCAAAATCCAAATTTTTTTGATGTGGAATAAATTCACTGAAGATCTAGAAATAAAAACGCCAAGTTGATAATCAACTTGAAGCCAGTGATATTGACTTGTATAGTTGATAAATTCGTTATCAAATTGGACTAGTTCAAACTAAAAAAAAAAAAATATATATTGAGATATTTAAAAAAAAATAGAATACTGATCCATACCAATCCTTGATTGATGAAGTATTCGAATAAGTACACGAAACCTAGCGGTAACATATATTTCACTAAAGTAGGTAGCATCTTAAGTTTCATTTTGAATGAGAGTTCATTCGCTTCTTTTTCTTTGAGACTACTTTGAGTTTGTAATTCAAAACTATTCTGAAGAATTTTTTGGTCGTGAGAGGGTAATATCACCCAATAACTGGTAAAATAGATTTGATTAACCAAAATTGAATTTTAAATTAGAAAAATAGCTCAACAGTTAGAATCAAAAAAATCACTACATAATCAAAATATTTTAAGAAATATAATCCAATTTTTTGATTATTATAAATGATCAAATAACAGAAAAATAGAAAAAAATATTACTCTGTGCATAAGAAGCAATAAAATAATTTATAAAAGCATCGACAAATAAAAAATTGTTTAAAAACATGTGACTTTTTCATCTTAAACTGTTAAACCAAATGATTAGTTAAACAAATCATGGTAACATACGCTAAAGCCATCAAAATGGGCATTACGAGCATTATTAGCAATGCAGTTTTTAATCCTAATGTTGCTAAAGCGGCATAAGATAATGCTCCAAGAATTCCGGCACCGCCTGTACCTGAAGACCAAGTTGAAACAACATTTCTGAAAATATATTCTTGTCTAAGTTTTGTGTTTAGTTTTCTATTTTAAATCGGTTTTAAAGAACAAAATCGATTTATATTGAACAAATAGTTATTCTTCCCTGATAAGTATTATGAATTTCAGTGTTTGACCGAAGTTTTTGCTTTGGTTTCGGGAGAAAAAGGGCCGACGATTTGACCGAAAACGAATGTGGCATCCACTTGAGCGATAATAACAATTTTATTATACTGTTTGCAATGAGTATTCTAGTTTAGCTGCACCTACGACTTCGGCTTCGGCCGAAAATAACAGCAACAGCCAAATATCGGCTTCAGCTAACAAACTGACCTTCAGTTGGATATTAATAAAAACAATAATTATTCACCCATCGCGTAAAAAGTGAAACATGTAGGAGTATAAAGGTACGAATGTTCGATAAGATCAATTTGTCAGTCGAAGACGATGTTCGGAGGTCGATGTCACCTTTGATTTAAGCAGATGCCCAAGCCGAGGTGCGACTAAACATAATACTTACTGTAGGTATTGAGTAATTAAGGGAGTGCAGTCAATATATTTTTTTTTTCCTACTACAGTTATGGCCACAACTTAGCCATCCTCAGGAGCGAAAAGAATAATTGAATTTAAATTTGAACAACATATGTTTGGGTGAAATAGTAAAAATTGATTAAAAAGCAAAAAAATGATTTTTTATCATTGCAACAACTGACAATTATGGAAGCTACTGATCGAGTGCTTATTGTAAACAATTAATAAAAAATTTTCAAATGATGAACTGCTCATTTTCACACTTCGTGCTCTGCCACCGAGTAGCATACTATACCCAGTTCCCGATATTACGTTCGTTCACGTGAATTGCTCGACTGAATGTCACCTTCGGCTTCGACTAAATCTTCGCCCTTTTTTCACCGAAGTCAAACGTGGGGCTGAAGAGACCTAAGTTGACCGAAGCTGAAACTGATGTCGAAGCTTCGATCGGACACTAAAAATGATCTTTTTCACATCTTTTTGTAAGAAGCATTTTTTGAAATTAATTACAGATTTGAATCGCTATTCGTTATCTTACTCAATTCTAATTACAAATTTTTTTTTTCTTCAATAGAAAAATATTTTAGCTTTTACTTACAGAGAAAAATATCTATTAGATCCTTACTTGTTGAAAAATGAACTGAACTGAAGATAGGACACTTCACCGAATCCGGAAGATAAAGAGGTAACAACAACCCCTGCTAGGGCAATACTTTTTGTTTCTGCAAACGCAACGAGTAGATACCCTGCAGCAGCAAGTATTACACATATCCCCACTCGGACGCTGAAAAAATATTGCTTTTAATAATCGTACATTAAATTTCATACTATTCTTGCCCATTTTCAATCAACTAGTCATGAATTATCCATTAGGCACAGTAGACAAATGCTGAGCCAGGACCCCAAGGTACCCCGATTCCGCACTGATATTTACTGGCTCAAGTTCCAAAAATGGAGTAAAAGGATTTTAGCCATATAATGTTTAATGTAAGACATAAATTTGACGGACTTTTTTTTCACAAGTTGTCTCTTCTATTACAAGGAAAACAACTGTATTCAATGAAAACGACAATCCTTGATAGAAAATATAGAATTGTCCTTGTCAATCATAATATTGATATTTTTAACAGTGTCTACTTACGTCAAATAAATTGTTCCGAATGATTTATCAATATTTGCAAATATAAACATTTATATTTAAAAAAAAAGATATCTGCAATGAACACTGACGCAAATAATTTTGAATGTAATTTTATATTTTTGTTACGCGATCTTGAAAAAAATTAATTATTTTTTGATTCCAATTGAATTTCTAATTTTAAACATTCTTATCTGGATACATTAAACTATTCATTCATAATTTCGACAAAAACAATTCGCAATATTCAGTGTGACGTCATAAGTGCAGAAATTTATAGTCACAGCAAACGAATATGAACATACCTCATATTATTATATATATATTTCTGTGTTTAAATTCAATTCTATATTCTACATTCCATTCAGTACATTTCCATTGCTGCCATATCAACATGTGACTAAATTCTGAAGTTGAAATTTTTCCATTTTTTAGGTGTATTTCTAATTCTTTATCACAAAATATGTTAAAATTTGGCGAAATTTTATTTTTCGTAATCTAAATGGATATTCTTGATAATGATTTAAACATAAAAAAAATAAACAGATGACCTGTTGTCAATCTAAAATTGCATTTAATGTTATTGTGCTTGGTATTTCGAGAAAATTATTGGAGCCCGTTTTCTCATATTCTAATTTTATTTTAAAAACAAAACAAGACCAAACACAAATGATAAATACATGGTTTTTGGACTTGAATTCTGTATATTTATTTATTCTTTGATGACAAAATATCATATGAACTTGTCCATCGGAATATCAGTAGTAATTCTTATTTTATTCACCGCGGCAGTCAAATCGTTTGCAGTTGTGACGACATATATGTATGTTAAGAAAACTATAAAGTTTTATATATTTAACAAACTTTGAAATTATTGCTTTAAATCAGATTTTCCAGAAAAAAAGAAGCAAAAAGATTATTATTTTAAAATTTGAGCTTTCAAAATGTGAAATTGCGTCAACTGTATTTCAGGATGGGAAGAAAAATAGTTGAAACTTGTTTCATAATAAATGATATTACATGAAAGTTCATATAGATAATTATTGTGAGACTATAATTTTAGGTGATGTAAGCATTTAAATTGTGACAGATTTTCGTTGCATTCAACTTTCAGGCAAGACGTAGCTCTACGTGAAAAATCTCAAATAATTTTCGCAGGTTTTTGAAAAAGAATGCCTTGATGATTAGCACTCAAACAAACACAAGCAACTTAAAATTTCAAAATGGGGCCCTGGTTTCAACGGACCTTGACCTCAAATCACGCATTTTTAAAATAATACAAATGATTCGATGAAAACCTAAAATATCATGGTTAGTTATAACTCGCAATAAGCAGGTAAATACTGTGAAAATAATCACAGAAAATTATCATTTTCACATTAATAATCAGCGGACTACCGATAATCTTCATTAATTATTTTCATTTTTTTGTTTATGTTGGGTAATTGGTTATATCATTCGAACTCAATTTTGTAAGTCTTAAATTATAAGAAAAGAATACTTACTGCATGAAAAATGGTAAAAATGGTGCACTAAGTTTAATAATTAGTGCAGGAACAATATCTGCAAGTAGTATAGCACCAGTAGATAGCTCATTACAAGATCTTTCAGTGTCAGCAATAACAAAATCATCTTTGAAAAGACCAATACTTTGTTTCTGAAAAAACCTTAGATCAAATAAAAAAAATCACAGGGATTTAATTATTTTATTTGATGAAAATCCTTACTTTTTCTATATTAGCAATAATATCATGAGCCGCGCTCAACATAACAACATATCCGTAATTATTGGTGAGTCCCAAAATCCAATACGCAACTAAGGCCCTAAAATTATAAAATTTTTGACCACGAAGCGGAGAAGTCTCATTTTCTGGGTTTCTATCTGCATCGACTAAAACGTTTCAAAATTTTTTTCACTCTTAGCATTATCAATAATTTATTGCACTCACCAGCTGGCATTGCTACAAAATACTACGATCTTATCTCTAATTGTAAAGTCCGCGCACAGATTTGACACACAACGTGCCTAATGGTATTATCAAGATTATAGTAATTCTTATCTTAGATTATCCGGAGTTATGAGATCGTTTAAAATTGCAGTCCTGTGATCGAAAGTGTGCCCGCGCATTGAGGCCGCTATTTAAAAAATATTCGAAGCAATTCACGTGAACAAAATAGTTTAGGTTACAAAGTTATAAAATTTTTATTCAATAGTGACTGATTTGCTGCATTCAAAGAATTATTTTGTACACTGTGTCTATAAATCAATTTTTATAAGTTAATAAACTTTTATTTTTAGCAATAAAGAATTGCATAATACAAAGTATAAAACGTTCTTGTTTCCTAAAACATAATTTCAGATAAAAAAGAGTAAATAAAAATGTTGTTTTTAAATAACTTTGCTGCTACCATCTAGTGCCTAGTGGCTACACTATGAAAACAAGATATCTACTTTCTTATTACGCTATCACACAATTTTGAATAAATATTTTGAAATATGAATAATTTAATCAAGAAAAACATTGATAACATACAAATGAAAAATAGATTGCATCTTAGTAAATAAAGGAATCTGTAAACAAGTATTTTGCTTCGTCTTGCTGCTACCTAGTGCCCTCTACAATATTGTTTAGAAACACTGCTTATCATATTCTCATGTTTAGAAACATTTAATAACTTAGTAACCTGGATATCAAGAAAACAGAAGCGGTAGAAAATTTAGTTAATTGATTTCCTGATTAATATTATTAATTATTATAAATACTATTGATTTTTAGTAGGAACTATGAACCGTTAGTATCAGGAAAACAGCAAGCGAGAAAGACTGATTTCACCTGTACGAGTTAGGTACTTCATATTTACTCTTGATTGCAAATTAATTAGTACCGCGAACACCAGGAGCACAGCAATATCATATCTATTACTTCGATGATTGAATTTTTACTATTATCGTCACAAATATATAAATTTCTTTTTCAGATAATGGATCGGAGTACAAAACTGACTATTTTCAAAATATCAATACAATACTAGTTTTTTATTCCTACTGACCAAAATATAAACATAAAATTTCAATTCCGGTAGTCCCATTAGAGATCAACTAACTTTTTAGTAGATTTGACGAAGCAATTTAATGGAAAATACATAGGTGATGCCTCGTAACTATAAAGTTCATTCGCTCTCCTCATATTATAGTTCAGAGGAATTAGCAAAAACAGGGATTTTTTCAGAAATCAGCAAGATCTAGCTTTTGTGGAATTAAATCAGGTATCAATGTCACGCCTAGAATTTGGGGGTGCATCATGGTAGAATTGATTTTATGGTCAAGCTGTTGATTTCGATGAAACTTGGTGAAAAGATTTGTGTACTATTACAAATAAGTATAGGAGAAATAACTATTGGCGGTCAAACTTGGTTGACCTTGAAAATCTTATTTATTAATTTATCATCGATTAAGAAAATGTATATATTGCGCGGTGTGTGCGTGCGTGAGACATGGCGATTTTGTCAGTGGCACTAGACAGTGGTTTTTGTTTCCAACCGAAGGTGCTTTGCACTCAATTAACGGTTGGGCTTCGCTCGCACTAACCAAATTCAACGTGGAATCTTGAGTCCGAGACAATGACGGCAGATCAAACCCAAAACACAAGATGTGCAGTGCACCTTTTGTCATTGTCTCGGACTCAAGATTCCACGTCGAGCTTGGTCAGAGCAGGCGAAGCCTGCTCGTTAGTTGGGTGCAAATTACCGCCGGTTGAAAATAGAAGCCACTGTTTTAGTGCTACTGACAAAATTTCCTACAATTAACTTAATCAGTACCTAGCCCTCCTTTTTGCTTATTCCCCTGTAAATAAAAGTAGAACCTCCCTCAAATCTGCAGTAGAGGTGAAAGTCTAAATTTCTAGGGTGGGCACTGCTCTCCCGAAGCTACGCCCATGCATAGAATGAGATACAGATTACATGGTACCTATGTTTACATACCAATCCCAACCATTTGTAAGGCCGATACCGGCGTGGCGGCAGATGCGCACAGAACAGGAATCCCTTTCAGAGCGCAAGCCGGCATATCAAATAACAGTTGACTAAGTATCATTTTCATGAAGGCGTGGTGCGCGTGGTGGGTATTTTTAAATTTTGTTTTCATGCAGGTGTGTGGAGCGTTACATTATCGGTGTTGACGGATCAGTTAATTCTCAAATCAAAACAGAAAATGCTTTCACCAAGTCTTAGGAAGAAGTATATTATATTTATACTTACACTATAATAAATTAAAATATGAAGAAAAGCATTGATGAGTACGGCCAATATTTTTAGAATTACAACATCTGAAAATATGGCCATGTTTTTTCACTCCAGCTCCTGATCCGCTTGGTGTCTTTTTTGCTTTGATTTTTTTCTTCGGCATATTTTCTTTGCAAAATTCTTCCATCGATTTGACATGTTTCAGCTATAACATATCGTATTCTAAATATAATAGCAAGGGGGCGGTCACGTGACTTTTTTGGTACAGCCAATCCCAGTCTGGGTAACATACGTCAAAGTGACAGTTATTTGTTTACTTTCAGTTTGTTGTTAAACCTTAAACGCTTGACTCATAGTTTCAGTGTCTATCAGATGGATATTTTCTAAAAGAATGATATTTTATTTCGAAAGTTTGCCTGATAATGTGAAACAGACAAAAGAAATATTCCATAAGTTTTGATCGACAAATTATTAAAATTATGATGAAACTAATTAATTCAAAACTGTGAACTAACTTAAATTATTTCGAGAAACGAGCTGTTGAAGCAAGAACACAATACACATGAAAATAATAAAAATAATTCAGCAGTTACAGAACCTACACAAACAACGAGGCTTATCTTCACATAACCTTTAAAAATAAAAATTTAGAGCTAAAACTAACACAATACACGTAACAATAAAAGAAATAGTCCAAAAGTCGCAATTTACACACAAAAAAACGTCAAAAACACTAATAAATACCAGTAGCACAAAAATCAAGCAAACAAATGAAATGTCACTTTGACGTTTGCTACCCAAACTGGGATTGGTTGGAGCAAAAAGTCACATGATAGCCCGCAACCCGCATAAGAACATAATCAAAAAACTTTGTAATAAATTGTACATACCATCGCAGTTTAATTCTTTTCCTATTTCCGTCCACATATTTACCCGTACAACTTCGCAAGGTAATTTTGAATTAAAATCCACATTTCTGGAATTGTCAACGCGCAACTGTCAACCTCTACATATACAAACGCTAAACACTGACGTACAATACGCATGCGCCCCGGCGTGTACGATGTTAAAAGTTTTTTAAACTGAGCACACTGCGACACGCTAGACTAAAGCGTGGTGTTTGGCGAAAGCTACGCTGCTATTGGCTTATATTTCAACGCCACGCCAGTCACGCCGTCTTGAAATTGAGAATGTTTTACACGTTTTCACAACTGAGCAAGCACACGAGCATGGGTTCCCACAACATTGTATGCTTGATACACAACCCAATAAGAAAATATTTTATTTACATAATACTAACCAGTATTCAGAATAAACTTAATTTTGTGTATATATGATATATGCAATAAAATTCAGCTGATTATACTGTCACCGAAAGTATAATTTTTTTTATCATGTCAATTGTTTCTCATTTCCATTCATTTCGACCATTTCAATTGTTTTGTTGCACCTTGCATTTGTTTGATTTCATAATATGCCTAGATATTAATAATAACTCAGCTCATTTCATCTAGTTCTCATGAATTATTATAATTTTGGTGCAGCTTTAATAAAAAATCAACATTTTCAAAATTTCTATCGAGTCGCCTACATTTCTACATAGCATAATTTTGTCTCTAGTGTTTCAAATAAATAATTTTGTTAAATTCATTTTGAAATATTTTGCTCTTCATGTTTAAAATATGTTTTGCTGTATTTGCACCTCCTGGGTGGCCTCGATTTCGGCACCAAACTATAGATTAACCATCGAATGAAAGTTGACTCTCAAATCATTTTATAGATGTGGTTTTCTTTCAGAACATTTAGCTATTATTCGAGTCACAAAGAAAACTAAACTTTATGGCGGAATGGTCAGGACCCGAGAATTTTTGCAAGTATCCATTCAAATACTGGATTAGGAATTCCTATAAATACATTAGTATAACTTGCTTGAAATAGATGGATAACTGATATTTACACTTTCCTAGTTGAGAACAAGACAGGGGTGCATTGAACGAATTTTTTATAATTTATTTTGATTCTAACAAAATATGTTGTATATATCTTGTAGAAATGGTTCAAAAGAAGATTCACTTCTATTGAAATCACCAGAGACCCACGGTTGCCATATTTTGAAAGTTATCATCTAAGTTATCTATCTGCCTGATACTTTGGTAGTAGGACAAATGAGTCGTAATACATCCCTGAAACCCTGTTGCTAAGATCATTTTCAATGTCTCCAGTATTCCAGTGGTATTAAGAACATTCATGTATATATATTTCTGGGGATTCCTAGCCCAGTATTTCAGTGGATATTTGTAAAGGTCAGTTTTATTTACAATTCGAGTAATAACTAAATTTTTTAAAGAAAACCACATCTATAAAATAATTTAGGAGTCAACTTTCATTCGATGGTTAAACTATACCTGTATCTTTAATCCCCTACTCGAACTCGGCACTATACTATGGATTAGGACTAATGACTTAATCTTTTTACCTGCGTGAGATTCTCTGCATGGACACTTGCGATTTTATATTAGTAATAAATCAGACTCTTTAGCCGTAGCCGTACATTTAAGCACTCATTTATAGACTGGATTTTGACCCAACATGAGTTCAGTGCACCCTTCTTGGTTGTCTCGGGCTCAAGTTCTGTCATATAGACGCGCGCAGCGCAATTTGGTTATATTCAAGAATATTTTTCAAAAGCGCGAACGTAGTGAGCTAGCCTACAATCATTGGTATAGAATAGACTGTATTTAAAATTGACAGTGCCGAGTCCATATGCAGCCCCCGCTAATCGGCTTAGCATTGGTATTGGTGCCGAGTTTATGTTCTTGGTGCCAAATTCGTGTACGCTCGACCTCCCGCAGATGCAACGAATGAGATTGCGATGTTTGAGGTATTTTATATTTGACCTTGAGGCAAGAAGAGAAACTTGGCAAAATTAGTCGGCACATCCGAGTTCCTTCACTTTTACCTGTTTCAATTCTTGACCGTAAGATTGGAACGATAATCCCATAGTCGAGTTTCTCCACCTTCACATTTGCAGTTGTTAGCAGGGCTAGCAGTAGTTCTTAAAAAACAAATACAAGGGACAAATTGAAGACTTCTTTTGACCCAACAGGAGCTCGATCAGAGCGGGCGAGGCCCGCCTGTTCATCTTGGTGCGAAACACCGCCGGTTGGTAATAAAATCACTGCTTCAAGTTACGCGAGATTCCACATGTCGAGCGCAGTCAGAATGATCGAGGCCTGCCTGTTTATTTTGGTGCGAAGCGCCGCTGGTTGAAAACAGAAAAACTGTTTCAAGCGACCAAGCTACGCGAGATTCCACATGTCGAGCTCGGTTAGAGCGGGTGAGGCCGCATGTCTATTTTGCTGCGAAGCACCACTGGCTGAAAATAAAACTACTGCTTCAAGTTACGCGCATATTTCCCATGTCAACCTCGGTTAGAGCGGGTGTAGCCCGCAAATTTATTTTGCTGCAAAGCCGCCGGTTGAAACAAAACCACTGCTTCAAGTTACGCGAGATTCCACATGTCGAGCTAGGTCAGAGCGGACGAAGCCTATCTGTTTATTTTGGTACGAAGCGCCGCCGATTGAAAATAAAACCACTGATCCGAGCTATGCGAGTTATGTGGAGCTCGGTTAGAGCGGGCGAAGCCCGCATGCTTGTTTTGGTGCGAAGTATCGCCGGTTGAAAACATAATCACTGTTTTAGTGCCATTGACAAAGCTTCATTGTACTATTGAGCTGGGAGTATAGCTACCCAAGGCTTTATGGAGGAACTCGGATGCGTTCATAATTTCTTGGAAGAGATGTTGTGGAGGAATTCGGATATAGGACTATAGCTACCTGAGGCTTCGTGGAAGAATTCGGATGCATGCAAATTAGTTTGGGCAGAAATTCTAGTCGGCTGGCTACACGTGCATTTCAACAAAAAAATGCGCCTCTTCGCTTTATGACTGTCATTATAAAAATAAATATCAACTTTATTACTCGAAAAAGCTATAGGTACATTTTTTTAGGCGATTATCAACTGCACCAGATCAGATATGAATTGAATATCACATTGGACATCTGCGCCAACGCTTAAAACCAAGTGAAAATAAAAATGACCAACTGTACCAGAGGATTAGTTCCCAGTAAACGCAGAACATGTACCGTTAGAGCTTTGTCTTCATTTAAATTCTAGTCCACAAAACATTTTTTACTACCTCTATTTTTAGATAGTGATTTATTTTCAATTATTAATAAGTTGTAAATGTGAACCACAATGTTTTATTTTGGTTTGGTTTTTTGTTGAGCTGTATTCTTTCTTATGTTTCATGAATGAATTCTGTTATGTTTGGTCTTCACATTGTTGTACTAAAATGTTTTGAACTGTGATAAAATGAAAATGAAATATATAAAAAAATTGAAATTTAACACAGCTTTTCCTACAACTCGTTCCACAGAAGTGTAGAGGCCTTCGTTTAGCGCAAATTTTCATATTTCTAGACAGAATTAAAGTATGAAATTTCATTTTATTATTTGAATTTATTATCAATCATCGATCGCAATCAAGTCAGGCCTAGACATTCTTGTATAGAGCCGGATTAGTAACCAGTTTGTTCACCGAGCGTTACAAATATATTGACTCTCTAAACTAAACTATAATTTGGCCCCCTTAACAATAATCAGCTCAAATAATCAATCACAGAAATTTAATATTTTACTTCCGTTTCCCATGAGCAGGGTGGCTCATCCTGCGATCGCCGGGTAAACAGGTGGGCCAGTCCGGATCTATTTTTGTGATCTGATATATTTTCATTATTTTTAGTTGCTTTTCTGCTAGAATCAGTTACTGTAAGCGCAGAGGCGACTCTAGCCTACTTACCGCCAGGGTGCAAAATTATATAAATTGCCCCCCCCCCCCCCCCCTTCCTCTCTTCATCGTACTTCTCTTTTTTATAGATTTTAATCCCTATCCACAATTTTAATCCCAATACACAATTTTAATCCCAATCCACAATCCACAATTTGAGTCCCAATTCAAAATTTAATTCCTAATCTACAATCCACAATTTGAATCTCAATCCACAATTTCAATCCCAATCCACAATCCACAAATTTAATCCCAATTCATAATCCACAATTCTCAATTAGAGTCCACAATATCAATCTCAATCCGCAATCGACAAACCGTAATCTACAATTTTGATCTCAATCCACAATCTAAAATTTTAATCCCAATCCACAATCAATAATTTCAATCTCAAACCACAATTTACAACTTTAGTCCTAATCCACAATTTGAATCCCAGTACACAATTTCAATCCCAACTCACAATCCACAATTTTAATCCCAATCCCAATTAAAAATCCACAATTACAATCCGAATACAAAATACACAATTTTAGTTCCAATCCCAATTCACAGCCCACAATTTCAATCCCAATCAAAACTCCAAAATCCAATCCATAATCCACAATCCTAATCCCAATCCACAACCCCAATCTCAATCAAAAATCTACAATCCCAATCCTAATCAAAAATTCACAATCCCAATCCTAATCAAAAATTCACAATCCCAATCCCAATACCAATACAAAATCCAGAAACCCAATCCCAATCCAAAATCCATAACCCCAATCCCAATCGAAAATCTACAATCTCAATCCCAATCAAAAATCCACAATCCCAATCCAAATCCCAATCCAAAATCCAGAAACCCAATCCCAGTGCAAAATCCACAATTCCAATCCCAATCCTAATGCAAAATCAAAAATCCAAAAGCCCAGTCCCAATCCAAAATCCTAATCCCAATCCAAAATCCACAATTCCTGATCGAAAATCCACAATTTTAATCCCAATCCAAAATATAATGGTGGATTATGGATTGTTGATTGTGGATTAGCTCTAATAAAATATTTTGTTGAAGAAATTGGTCTAGGTGCCGTGCACCCCTTGCACCCCTGCTTGAGAGGCCTCTGTGTAAGCGTTTATAAAAACTGTTAAACAATTCATAAATTAATGTATACAATAATTCGAAATTATAAATTGATGTACTGAAATATATCTTAATTAAATTTGACTTTGAGAGGACGAGGTCACAAAAAGAAATTAGGTAATTCTATATATGTAAATTACACGGGCAAATGTGTCATAAGCGTAAATGGTCGTATGTGCCAGATGTAAGGGGGGCAACTGCTCACCCTTGCCCCCGCCGAATACCGCCACTGTGTGTAATACTCATATTGCTAGTAGGATCTGGAGAACGGCGAAATACTACCCTTTCTCTAAAACTTCGAGTCTTCTGCGCATGCTTGATGAGAACTTCGTAAATCTAGTAATATCATTAGATTTTTAGCTTAATTGACCTCAGTGTTGCCAATCTTATAATTGGAATTTTAAAAATTTTAGATATTTTTTTAAATTCGCAATATTGTCCTTTGTTGAATCACACTATTTATTGCTTTCTTAAACAAAGTATACCTATCTGTAATAGATATTATAATTGATTTCAGTCTCAATTTTAATTTATATTTGAAGGTAAAATGTTAGTTTTTGTAAATGTAGCATAGATAGAGCTTCTGATTCTTGGTTGCGCGCATAAACACGGAAGGGGTGAGGCGTTCTCCCACTCTAGTTCATTCCCCCATGTTTCTCAAATATTAACAAAGAATCCATTATCGTGACACGTGTGTGAAGAAGAAGTGTTTCAAGTTCCAGATTTTATCTACGCCTATTATTGCAAGGTAATACATTTTATATGAATTAGTGATAGATTTTGATTTTTATGTAGATAATTATTGAAAATATGATTTATCAAAATTTTGAGGGATGAGACTTTTATAAGTTATTACGCATAACTTAAACTTTCATTTATCGTTTTGTAAATTCATAATCGATATTGCATTGCTAATTTTTTTAATTGAAAAATATATTTATTGTGAATAATAATACTATTTGCAAAATCGAAAAGATTACTCATAAGAATTATAATGCAGATGGAAGCGAACAACAAAGCATTGGAAAATGAATCTGATGTTGAAGCTGATAAAGATGGAAGTGAATTGACAAAGGTACTAAAAAGTACAGAAAATAAAGCCGATAGCTTGCCCAAGAAAGAAAACGATCGATCTGCTGTTGAAGAAATCAAGTCTCGTCAAGACGACGATGAATTTGCTGATGAAGAAACCAAGTCTCGACAAGAAGACGATAAATCTGCCGATGAAAAGGCCAAGTCTCGTCAAGAAGAAAATAAATCCAATGAGGATGAGAAATCTAAATCTTTAGGTGAGAACATATTAAAATAGAATTAAAACTAATGGGTAGTGTTTTATCAAGACGATGTTTCTTGTCTTGTCTTGATATTCAAGACAAGAAAATAAAATGTTTTTGTCGTGCCCATTTCTTGGCCGCTTATTTCTTGTCTTGTTTCAAGAATTCTTGATATTTCTTGATCTTGAGATTTTGGGAGAATCCTCTTTGACTATCGCTTTATCCAATCCGAATGCTCAAGTTTAGCGTTAGTGTCTATCCTTGGGGATATACCGTTTGAGCACGGCGGTCAATTTTGTCCTAATCCCGTAGGCCATTTAAGCAGTTCTCACTTAATCCCCATATACCGTTTGAGCCAAGTTTATTACTTTAATTTTTTAATCCCAAATAAATATTTTTTCTCTAAATGCTAAAAATTGTGATTTAGTATAATAAACAAACTTGGATTGCAATTCATTTTATTTTATCATAAACAAATAACGACTGATAAAAACTATATAGGCAGAGAAAAATATAACATATTTACAAATATTTACACTTTCTTACAACTAACATAGTTAACCTATCAATTCATTTTATTAAAAACTCGTCATCATTTACATGAGTATGTAAATTATTTTTTCGAAAAATTATAACTAAATAGCTTTTACAAAATCAATTCTTGTAATATTCCTATTTCTGTGTAATTTTATCAAATTATTATTATATTCTTTCCGTTTCAGAGAGTTGATGTTGGTCATTTTTATTTTTATATAAGTATGTAATTGTACATTATTCATTCAGAAAAATAGTCCAATTGGGGTGTTTTTTTGTCATTATTTTTACGTGATTGGTTCATTTCGGCTATGTGCATTGCACATTTAAGAGTTTGCATTTTACTTTCTATCTTTGTTTATGACCTTGCTATACGGATTAAAAATTTGAACGCCGTGCTCAAACGGTCTATGCCCCTACCCTTTACCCTTCCTGACAGTTATGTTAGGCGGCGTCTATTAATTACATGAGGCGATGAGGGGGAGAGGGGGTCGAGTCGAATCTCACCTAATCTTACATTGGGGAGAGGGGGGTCACGGAAATATCACATTTTTTTCTGCAAGAAACAGTAAGACTGCGGTAAAATTGGGTTAATTTAACTAAAACATGTTTCTTCAGTAAAATATGGCCAAATCTTATACAATAATAGTCTTAAATATAGTCAAATGAAAATATGAGACAAATTATTATTATGATTTTTTTTTAGAATAAATCCAACGCATTTACTCTAGAAACACACATTTTGAGAAATCTCACGTGAGATTGAGGGATGGGGGAGGGAGTCGAGCCAAATCTCACGACATCTCACCAAGAAGAGAGGGGGGGGGGTCGGAAAATCGCCAAAAACGCCTCACGTAATTAATGGACGCCCCCTTAAGATTTCCACCAATAAAAATAAATGGAAAGTCTGTCATTCTCATGTTTTAATCAGTATTTGCAATTATTATTTGTTATATGATACAGAACTGTTGCTTAGAGTATTGGGGAATCTACTTATACATTTCTACTCTACATGAACGAAGACTTATGCTTCCGATATATCAAATATTTGTTTTGAAAAGCATAGTCACACATACTTTTTACTTCCCCAATCTATATATAATTAGGGAAAGTATTGAAATCGTGATTTTTTGACATTTCGAGATTCAGATGAATTTTTACATTTTAAGGCTCTACTGAACCCAAAAAACCCAAGTTTAAATGAAATCGGCCGGTCTGTCTATCTAAAAATATAATATTTAGAGAACCCGTACGAATTTTTCACTGAAATTTTATATTTGAGTTTTTAATCAAAAAGCTAGGTTCAAATTTGTAAACAAGCTTTTTCAACCAGAAAATTTAGAAAAAGTGTCTCCATTTTCAGAAATACTTTTATTGTATAAGAACTAAAATATAGCCACCACAACAATGACAGTTGTTAATTTGACAGTGACAGCTGTCACCTTGATATAACAACTGTCAGTTTGACAATGACAAGTGTCACTTTGACAGTTGGTGTGACACTCTAATTTCATGAAATAGTGATAAAACTGGCCATGAAATTTAGTGTCGGGGAAAACTGCGATAGCCACAGCAGATTTTAATATTTTAATAATAATAATAGTTTACTAAATTTGCGGATTTGAAAAATCAATTGTCAAGATATCAAAATTTCTTGACAAGAAGTCTTGAGTCTTCATAGTATTTTTTTGTCTTGTTTTGGGAAATAAAAAAGGAGTAATATACGTATTATGTAATGCAATATGCGCACTGTATCAGTGGCACTAAAACAGTGATTTTTGTTTTCAAGGCATAGCTTCGCACCTAAAGCGATGAGCGGGCTTTACTCGCTCTGATCAAGCTCAACGTGGAACTACAGAAATTAAAACTTGTAAAAAAATTAGTGAGATGTGCAAAACAATTATAAAATGAAAATATCTACTTCTGGCTCAACTATATGTATGAAAAATTTTTGTCTAATTCAATTTTCCCCCATATGTGTATTTTTGCCATCTAAAATTACGTGATCGAAGAAATGTGACTTAATTCCAAGACACAAACTTTACCACTTTAATTTTTTATGTATGCTTATTTGTGTATACTTTAATTTGGCGTTGGTCGACTAGAGCACAAAGCCGCTGGGGTACCTGCAACCTTTTCTATGAGCTCAGAAAAAAAAATTAAAAATGCACTTTGTTTTGCACATATTTTTATTTTTTAATTTATCAAATAATAACAAAAAAGAGGGTGTCAGCCTTTTTTGAATTTTTACTTGTACAAAGTAACAAGTAAGTATAGTGAAACCGACAAAATTCACCTATCGAGATTTTGATGGAAATATCCGTTTTGAGCATTCCTGAATCCATTTTGACTATTTTTGGCTTGATGTCGGTACGTATGTAAGTGCGCAAATCTCAAAACCCGTCAAACGTATGATGTTGAAATTTTGTATTTAAGACTGGTATAGGGTCTAGTTGTGCACCTCGTATTATGGTTCCAATCTTCTGTACCGGAAGTGCACTTTACTTGAAACTTTTTTCGAATTTCTCTAATAAATCCAGAATGATCAACCGTAGGATGTTGAAATTCAATATTTGAACTTGATGCTGTATCAGAATGGTTATCTGCAATTTTTGTAAGAATCGGCTAGGCCAGAAGTGCACTTTACTTGAAACTTTTTTTGAATTTTTTGCCTAAATATAGAATGATCCGCCATAGCATATTGAAATTTCGTATGAAGAACTTCTATAACATCTTATTGTACATCTTGCATTATGATTGCGATCGGCTAAACCGGAAGTGCACTTTACTTGAAACTTTTTATTAATTTTCTGCATAAATTCAGAATGATCAGCCATAGGATACTGGAATTTAGCATTTGAAATTGCTGTAGCATCTAAATGGCCATCTTCTATTTTTGTAACAATCGGTTAAGCCGGAAGTGCACTTTATATGACAGACCTTTCGAATTTTCCGCATAAATTCTGAACAATCAGTCGTAGAATATTTAAATTTTGTATTAGGCACTTTTATAATATCTAGTTGTACACCTTGCATTATGATTGCTATCGACTAAGCCGGAAGAGCACTTTATTCGAAACATTTTTTGAATTTTCCGCATAAATCCAAAACTATTGAACGTAGATTGTTAGAATTCCGTATTTACGATGATTATACCGTCTAGATGCTCATATCCTATTTTTATTAAGATCCTCGGAAGTGCACTTCACTTGACAGTCTTTTGGAATTTTTCGCATAAATTCGAAACGATCAGGTGTAGAATATTGAAATTTGGTATTTCAGTCTGCTGTAGCATCTGAATGATTGCCTATACTATTTTCATAACAGTAGACTGAACCGGCAGTGCACTTCAGTAGGAATTTATTTTTTAATTTTGCGCATAAATTCAGATCTGTTGGCAGTCGTAGAATTTTGGAAATCAGTATTTAGGAATGTTGTAGTATAAGAATAATGGCCTACTGTTTCCATAGCAACCGACTTGGCTGAAAGCGTATTTTACCTGACAGATTTTTAGAATCTCTTGGGTAAATCCAAAACGATTCACTGTGGAACGATGAGATTTTCAACAAAAAATCACATCGTATTATATATATCCAATGATGTACTAGTAAGTCACGTCAGATCTTTTTTCTAACTTGAACCAAACTCATAGTATACATTGGTTTACAATATAAGCATAGGTATATGGTACGGCGGATATATTCTCTTGCAACTTTGGGTTGTTTGGAGGGTTGATCAAATAATTATAAACAAATGATTTGTTTAAAAAGGAGCCCATCGTCATGAGATTACGCAATCAATTACTATTTGTACTTGTTCTCTCAATTTTATAGTTATCCACGCCCACCTCCCTTTTTAATTTGTACTATTGATCTTACAAGCAGGGTGGCTAATTAACCTGATAGATATAAATATCATACCTATGCTGCCGTACCATATACCGATGTATATTATGAGTTTGAATTGAGTTAGAAAAAAAAATCAAAAAAGGCTGAAATCCTCTTTTCCTTTATCATTTGATAAATTGAAAAATGAAATGATTTGCAGAACAAAGTACATTTTTATTTTTTGTTTGAGCGCATAAAAAAGATATCGGGTGCAGGTATTCCGCAGGTAGCTCGCTCGCTAGACGCACACCGACTTTGCACGCTAGTGGCGGCGATTCCCAACTCAGCACATTTACAGGTAGTCTCTGCTAATGACTCCCCAACTCGGCACATAAGAGTATCTCAGGTTCTTGCAGTGATACCCAACTGGGCACACTTGCAGGTAGTCTGGGCATTCTAATATTTTTAAATGAAATAAAATCAATTTTATAGTTTCTTTTTTATAATCATACAAAACTTGACATACAATTATACAAAATTAAAAAATAAGTAGGCTGCATCATACAATAAAAATAATAATTTCAGCGTGATCGTGGATTAACCTTTTTGTCGTTATTACTCGATCTCTTGACTCGCTCATAATATGGAAAATGCTTTGCACTTTCGATTAACACACCGCTACTTCACTTTACCAGATAAAAATTTTCGATTTGTTTAAGATGTGCCGAGTTGGTCATAAGGATTACCACCAACCCTTGACTGATGTCCCATCGGGAGATTAAATGTGCCGAGTTGGGGTGTGCCCGCTAGTGGTACAAAAAGGGATTATTATTATAAGCTGCGATACACCCATAAAAAATACTTCTTGTCTTGGTCTTGTCTTGATTTCAAGACAAGATCAAGATTATTTCTTGATTCTTGTGAAACACTACTAATGACAAAACTTGAACCATCTACAATTTTCTTGTTGGAAGTTGCCTTGCTGCAGCATCAATTTTCAAATTTAGGACTCTCAATTTTTGCTTTTGGAGTCCACCATATTGCCGTTGATTTAATTCACATGAAGATTGATTACGATAATGGAATACAATAATTTGTGAAATTTTCAATCCACATCCTGAAAATCTTAAAAATCAATTATTTTTTTGTTTATTCTAGAAGGTGGTGGAAATCCGAAACTGATTCCTTTGAACAATACTAGTATGTTGCGTAAAGTTCTTGTCAACCATGTCCAAAACCATGGACTCAACACTGAAAGAAATGGATCATCTCGCAAGCGAATTCGTGAAGACGAAACGCCTATCCCACGAATGAAGAGCAGATGTGGAGCAACTCGGATGATTCCCACATCCACAACGACCAATAAAAAAATTATTCTGCCTTATTTTCCTAGATCTCCAAGCATGCACAATCATGTAACTGAAAGATTATTCAATAATATGACGCTTTTTTTACATGCATATTCCCATACAATGGACAAATATATAACATCGTCAGTTCATCGAATCATATTGCATTTTATGCCTGATGATTTAGTGCAAGCAATTGATTATAATATTTTCAAAAGATTGGTTCAGTACGCAGAAAAACTGCTGGAACTTGATAGAAAAACTCGCCACAACCATTTTTGAATCATGTTAAATTTGATATTCAATACTCCTATGATTTATAATGACTTTTTTTGTGTTTAAATAAAACATTTGCTTATTAGTAAAAAGCTCATTTAGTTTTTATTTATAATTAATTTATAAATGCTTCAAATATCTTTACATTAGGGACTATATCCATACACTAAATTTTCTTCTTTCTTCCCACTCCAAACAAACTCCATCCACTATTCGTCCATTTCACAAGCAAAAATGATCCTTGTTAAATTCTAGATAAACCAATATCCTGAAAACAGTTTTAGGGACGACACTCATGTTTGCTAGAATATTGAATCAGTCTGAATAAGATTTAGAATCTGAATATTAATGGGAATTTTTTTGGGTATTTTCGGATTAATTGGTAAGAATTGTATGGGCGGATCTTTTAAACTATAGTTAATTTTTTAAGGAAGACAGTGTGGGGAAGATTGGACCTATTTGACCTTGATCTATGATTAGTTTGTATCGTGGGCAAGTTTACACAGACGATATTTAGATGTCTACTTCAAATGTACTTATAATGCAACATCTAATATCTTTTGATGCGACTGTACTTTTATGTGACTGCCAAATTAAATTATTATATTTAAATGAGTAACCTGTGCTGCTACAAATGTTGTAAAATTTGTCCTTTCACTATTATTACTTGTAAATTAATATATTGCTCGTATAATTTCTAAAATTAGCAATAAATACTTATAAAATCCAGAATTGTTAACGTCACCAATTGCCAAGTTGTCAAATAACTAGACTGAAAGTTTTTTTCAGTGTGTTCCAGTTTTTCAGTTGAAGAATTCTTAAAAAAAATAAAATACGAATAGACTACTATTTGAACTTGTATGGGAAAACTGTCTAACCGGTTTGGCTATATTTCGGTAACAATTGCTGCCTTAGGTGATTAATATTCTCATTCAAGTTTAATATTTAATTTTAATATTTGAACTGAGTACATAGCAATTTGTTTGACTTGGATGTGTAATTAAAAATAATTTAACACGGATATGAAAATTGATGACTTTTTCGTTATTATTTTTATATGGTTCCAAATCTAGATACTTAATTTTTTTGGGGTGGTACAATTTGTTTTCAACAAGTTTATCTGCCATATCGCCATTTGCATATTGCTACTTGTATTGAGTGTGTCAGTCTCAGTTTTCCATTCAAATTAGCAGATTCCCTAATATTTCATAGGTAAATTTCATTTTTTATATTCTATTGATTGTCTATAATTCACATGATCGTTATTTCAATAAGAAATAGTTTCAAGAAAATATTCATTAAATTCTAACCTACAAATAAATGAGAAAAAGAAAAATTCAATAGACATTTTGTTCCATTCTTTATTTATTTTATATATGATGAATTTTTTTTTGGGTTTCCTGAAATTTTTTTTTATTATTTTTTGTTTGTTCCAGAGATGGACAAGAAGGGTACCAGTGACAAGAAAGTAACTGTAAGCACAATTTGAATTATAGTAATATTTTTCATAATTCAAACATTTATTTTAAAATTTTCACTTTTCTAAATTCATAATGAAAAATATTTCAGAAGGAAGTAACTTTTGCGAAGGGGACACCTGAGTCCGATAAACCCAAAAAGGTATATCGAAAGACACCCTATCCAACAGGTGAACAATTGAAAAAAATGCTAGAAGAGAAAGATCGATCTTCCCCCGAAAGAAGTTCCAACAAGGAGGATAATTAACATTCTTCTAGTTTTGATTATTCTGTTACGTTTTCTGATAATTGTCCAAAAATTGTTTTTCAATGTTTTTTGAAAGTTATTTGATTGCTATAGATTATCAAATAAAGTAGCTTTTTCTAAAATAAACTTTGGTTTTAATTACTTGGTAAAACTATGAAATATTACTAATTGATTTTATCGTACGGATCCTAGAGATAATAAATTAATTTTGGATTAAAATACTTTCAGTTCCAAAGATATATTTGTATAGCTTCAATTATAATTTTACGAACAATTTGCATTATATATACCTATATGTTTATGTATTTACCTGAAACATGTAATCTACCTTCTTTGGTTTGTCCATGATTGGAAACCTGTAAAAAAAAAATTGAAAATTTATTTATTATGTTTCACAGAAACATGAAATAATCATATCTTAAAAATTGAAAATATATTTAGGTATTGAATATTTTGGGGTTACTGATTTGTTTGTCATCAAATAATTGTTAGAATAGAAATGATTATAGCACATAAGGGAATTCTTAGTTATTTTTTAAAAATTGAAGAACTATAACTATGAGTATTTTTGTTTTTTTTTCATCAAAATACAAATTATCCGAAAATATGGAAATTTATTATCAATTATTGATGAAACAATAATTTATGCAAGTAAAAGAAACGAAAGAATCAAAAACTTACAATTAGAAGACAAGGATATCTGTAATCTAAAATCGTTCTTACAATTTTATTTGTTTTTAATTGAATACTAAATAAATTATTGGTACCTTTTTAGTTCTATAACAGATAAATAAAATAATATTTATATAAATTCTTCTCTGTTTTGGGCTCAGCATATTGGTAGATTGATTGATATTTCTTAAGCCGAATTAATTCCGCGACATCAATAGTTGGATTTATATCTATAGCCTTCGATTTTAGAATATGACAAAATTTTGACACTGTATGAAAAATTTAATATCAAAAGAGAACATTTTCAGAATTTTTTCGCCATAAAAAATTGCAATAGTGTTTTTAACAAATAATAGTCGCTTAGTTTTTGGCAATAACTCAAAAACTATAATTGATAGTGTAGATCAAAAAAAAGATTTTAAAAGAGAAAAAAATTTGCAATAATAAACCTCACTGCGCTCAATATCTATTATTTATAATTTAAATTAAATGTTGAAAATAGGTTTCCGCGCGGCCGTTGCAGTACGGGCGCACCAGCTGTAGAGAGAATAAAATAATTTTTTCATGGTATTGAATAACAATTTAAAAATTCGAATAAATTATGGTGTCATCTTAATACTTGAAACAATAAAGTTCCATTGGAAAAAAATATAATGATTTGAAAGAAAGATTCTTTAAAACTTTTTTTTTTTGTTGTTTATAATCTTTTTTTTTATATATCCACCATTTGAATTATTAGATAAGGAATTTTTTTTTTTTTAAATCATATTGGTAATTTTCTATACTATATTTTGTCAATAACTCGAAAAAAATAGCCTCTATCAAAAATTGTTTATATGTCTACTAAATTTATCTAAAAAAATACATTGAATGCTGTTTAGTCTAAGCTCTAATAGCATTTCTGGCTGCACCTGCAGCATATACTGCTATTAATTTTAGAATTAAAATTGTATATGGGCCTCTACACAAAAATGAATTTATACTTATAAATAAATTGAATTCAATATTCAGAAGATTTTATAATGTTTTATTAATCCTCAAAGAGATAATACATTTATTAACAATTGAATGATATTCTAATAATCTAACAATCAAACATAAGAAAATTCGGAAAAATTCAAGCAAACTTATTAGTAACAATCAGGTTTTTTAGATAACAATTATCAAATTTGACTAAAGCTACTAAAAGCTACCTTGCATCAAACAAGTTGAAAGCTTAACTAAAGCTAACCATGAAGGTTTCACATTAATTCGTGACAAAACTTTATAATTAAATTAAAAAAATTATTTGATCTAATCTACAGAAAAAAAACTATTGAATTTGACTTAAAATTAAGATTATTGCTTAAACAGCTCTAAGTAACAATCAAATCATACAAATATATATATTTTTTTTTTAAACTATGTAAGAATCAAGTTATTATAACTATTTTTTCTAATCTTGAACGAAGAAACTTTCAAACTTAACTTAAGAACATTTAAAATTATTGTTAAAGAAACTTCGAGTATTGATTAAATCATAAAAAATTGTTGTTCAAAACACATGTAACAATCAAGTTCTAAAAACAATTTTTTGCAAACTATAGGTGCATAGAGCCTAAAAACTATCAAACTTAAGAATATACAAAATAATTGCTGTTACAAAAATTCTGATAATAACAATCAATATATTGGTTGATGAAGAACTTATGGTAAAAATCAAATCTTAAAAAATATTTGTGTCAATCTACAACCTGGAAAGTATCATCTTATTATAATTAAAATATTTTATATTATTGTTAATAACGCTTTTACAACAATCAAATAATAAACAAAATTTGAATGTATTACATTTAAAACTTAGAAATCACTGGTTTCTGGAGAATCGCTCCTACTCAGTGGAAGTTCATGAAGCATCAAATTTTAAGAAAATATCTATTTGTCCTAATCGACAAGAACGTAAGAATATTCAAAATTATTCTGTGAGTAGCCAAGTAACAATCAAATCGTGAAGAATATTTGTTCCAATCCACAAAGTGAAAATTATCAAATCTAATTTAGGAATTAGTATTATTGGTAGAACAATTCAAATCACTGGCTTCTGGAGAATTTTTGTTCTGTAAAGGTTGAGTGCTTGCATCGGTTGCTATACAATTCTGCAAGATTCTGGGCCGCTTGCTTCTGACAAAATAGGGCTTCTGTGGAGGTCGTTTCTGTCCAACCCCAATAAAACGAGTATCATCCTCTAATTTGTCAGTGTTTACTGCATCACATTTTATCTCAGTGCATACTTTATTTTGTTGGGAGATAGGTTCAGTTGCGACTCTTTTAAAAGTAGTTCTATACTTAGGATCAGTCTTGAAATTAGCAACTGGATCATAAAAAATATTATTTGGGTATCGATTAGGATGGAAAGATAATGGATTATGAGGAGTGTTATGTGGGTGCGGATTAAAAGGTGACGGATTATAGACAGTATTATTTGGATGTGGATTATGGAAAGTATTTTGGTGTGGGCTAGGAGGTAATGGGTTATGTAAAATATTGTTTGGGTGTAGCTTAGGAGGTGGAATATTATAGAAAGTACCATTTGGGTGTTGATTATGGAAAATAGTATTTGGATGTGGATTGAGGGAAGTATTATCTGGGTATAGATTAGGAACTGGCTGATTATGGAAAGTATTATTTGGGTGAAAATAAGGAGCTGGTGGAACATGGCAAATATTATTTGAATGTAGGTCAGGAGGTGGTGTATTATAGAGAGGAATATTTGGGGGTGGATTATGGAAAATAATACTTGGGTTTGGATTAGGAGCTGCTGCATTAGGAAGAGTGTTATCTGGGTGTAGTTTAGAAGCTGTTTGATCATGGAAAGTATTATTTGGGTGTAAGTAGGAAGCTGATACATCATGGAAAATTTTATTTAGGTGTAGGTTAGGAGGCGGTGTATTGAGGAAAGTATTATTTGGGTATTGATTATAGACAGTGCTATCTGGGTATGGATTTTGGAGAGATATATTTAATTGTGGTCTAAGAGATGGTTGAGAAGCTGCTGCAGACCGAAATGATTCAATTTGTGCAAAATATTCGTTCAGCTGTGCATAACGAATATTAATTTCACATATTTGCGCCTTTATTTCGTCTGCTTTCCTAAAAAAAATCTCCTTCTCTTCCATGAAATCTTTTATTGTATAATTTTCCTTCTTGGCTGTGTCAGGTGGAATCATAGCTTGATCAATCAAATCTTTTGTTTTGTATATCTTCATTTCTAAATCATCGCACATTTTTTGAACATCTAAATTAAACTGTAGAATAATAGCATTGGATAAATCAGTCGGTAGTACATTAGAGGAATTATCATGATCATTAATCAATTTCTTGTGAAATTCGTTCCGGGCATAATTTTCACTTTGAATGTACATATCATAAGTAGATCTTTGGGAGTTGTCATTTTGTTTTGGATGCTCAGATTTATTGCAAGAATTCTGCACAACATGGTCACTAATAAAACCGTTATAGTATTCATCCATGGAGACAATCATGTTTTGATTATTACATGAATTGAAAGGTACGACAAATGAAATGTGATTATCCATTTTGTCAGGACAAATATCGTGTTGTCGGTCACTTTCCCTGTATGAAGGCGTTTGTCCCGTGGGATCTCTATTTTTCTCAGTTTTTTGAAAATATTCCTCGGTGAAATAACCATAATTTTCTGGATGATTATTATTCATTTTTGCAAAAATAGATTTGAGAGTATTTTAACCAATAATATATATGAGCTGTCATGTAATTTGGCCAACTACTGGACATTAATGGTTTTACCCCTACCATTTCATACTGATCAATGCGCGCACGCATTTTTCCTCACTAATATTTTTTCTGATGAATAAGCTTAATAAATATGATTTTATATTTTTGAATAAAAAGATTTCATATACAAGCCAGATTTTCGTTCTGTTAAAAAAATAACTCTTCTTCCATAATCAAAAATTAAGTCTTACAAATTGAATAAGAAGAAAAAGAGAATATATTTAAAAGTTTGAAGCACGATTTTTTACGAATGCAATTCATTTTCCAAGTGAAGTGAACTATGATTCATCTTTTTCAAATTACACACACTGATCTTATTCTGAGAATAGGTTTAGTGTATGCCTGTCAAAAATCCTCATTGTAACAAACATCCTTGCATATTGCATTTTATAATATGTATGTATAAACACGACATTACTTAAGATTCCACGTCGAGCTTGTTCAGAGCGGGCTGAGCCCGCTTATTATTTTGATGCACTGATGCACCCACTACCAAGTACTGCTTTCATCCCTCGGCTGCTTTATGTTGGCCCAACTGTAACGCGCCCCTTAAATTTCTCTATTTTGATCGTCTTTTGTAGACTAAGATTTGTTATAATGATGCAACAAAAGTTGTGCATTTTCAGATGTAACCAGAATCAATTCATTCATAAAAATAATTAGGATCAAATACTGAGTGACAAAGTGACAAAGGGTCTATACCTGTATTTTTATAGGTGGCTTAAAGTATATAAGCTAATCCCGGAGAATCAATCTGTAGATTTCATTTACTATTTTATGAATTATTAGATGAATTGGGCGATTGCTAGCTGCACCAGACCAGTTATAAATTTCTTATTACATTGGACATCTGCGCCAATGCTTCAAACCAGGTAAAAATAAAAATGATCAGCTACACCAAAGGGTAAATTCCCAGTGAATGCAGAACATTCACCGTTAGGGCTTTCTCTTCATCTAAATCCCATCATGCACAAAACAATCAAACTCCTATGACACATAGGTATATGATGTGTTATAATTTATTTTTATAAAATAGAATGAAAATGGAATCTAAATATTATTGCTATTCAATACAGCCCTTCCTAGAACTCTTCGTATCAGCCATAGAATTATCTGAATGACGGTCAAGTGCAGGAACTTTCGTTCGGCACAAATGGTCATATTTTTAGGTAGGATTAAATTTATGAGCAAATTGAAAGATTTTCGTTGGCGCAGATAGCATACTGCCAATAATTTTGGTAAAGAATTTTAAAAGCTTCATAAATTTTTCTGGGAAATTTAGATATTATTGTCTTTAATCAATTTGTTAGATAAGGATATTTCATATACAATCATTAATAAAGTGGAATTGTCATATTTTCAAGATTTAACACTGAAAAAAATTATTCTATAGTAGTTTCATCGCAGTAAGTGAAATCTTGTTCTGTGAATATTTATCATTAGATATATTCTCGATACTTCAAAAAAAAATATTAATTTTTTATCAACATGAAAGACACAAATCAATCCAAATCAGCATCATATAAATATTGAAATTTCCATTATTCTAGTACTTTTTCTTTTTTGATGTTGGTTAAGATGCGCATTACGTAACTTCCGATTCATCCGTGCGGCGTGTGTTCTACCATTTGTATTTTCACCTTTGTCTGGACCATACAACTATCCAGTTTTTTTCGATTTAGCAAGATTTTCAATTAAGAACAAGGTAAATATGAATTATAATATTTCAATTATTGTTCATCATTGAATTTATTATCATTTTAATTATAACAAGTATTAAGACAAGTTGACTGAAAAACTGACACCTAACCTTCACATGAAATAAGATCAAAATTCATGCACCTTTATTTTATTTTCTTAATGAATATTGTTATTATATTACAGAGATGGACAAGAAAGACGCCACCGAAGGAACAACAAAGGTAATTTTTTCAATAATTTTCTTCAAGCTCTTATCATTCATTTATAAATTTGAACTTTTAAAATTCACTAAATTATACTATAAAAATCAATAACTTGTTTCAGAGGGTTAGATTCAGGGACATCTCCGACTCAGATAGACCTAAGAGAGTATATAGAAAATCTCCTTACCCTAGGGAGGAGATTGCACGATTACTAAAAGAAGAAAAGGAGGCATCACCTGAGCGAAGTCCTGATAGAAAAAATAACTAGACCAATTTCAATTCTGATTGTTCATAACCTATTTCTACCTTGTCTGTTTCTTAATTTTTATTTGATGTTTTCGAATTGTTCTCTATGCCTACCAAATTTTTGATAAAAGTATTTTGAAGTATGATTTCGTTTTATTCAACGAAGTATCTTGTTGGTTCACACATATAGCAATAGCGTAAACTAAATAACGTTGAATTTCGTAACCTAAATTTAGGTATTTTGTGAATTCATGTTATAGCACTTGACACTATACTCTTGTCACTCCATTTGTTACTAATTGTCCAAATATGGAAGCTGAAGGACCCTATATATGGACAATTAATAACAAGAGGACTGTATGAAAATACTTGTATACTACACGTGTATAAACAAGCATTATGACTTTCGGACAATAGTTTTCGAAACGAAGGCTGATGTCCTAATGCTCAAGTTCAGATATAATTTTGAACGGCGATTCCCAAATCGGCACATTCACAAAATGACTCCCTAACTCGATACATACAAGTATATCTCATGTATCTACAGCGATTACCAACTCAACAGGACACATTCGAATTCCTCCACGAAGCCTCAGGTAGCTATACTCCAAGTTCACTAGTAAAATGAAGCTTTATCAGTGCTACTAAAACAGTGGTTTTGTTTCCAGCCGGCTTCGCCCGCTCTGACCGAGCTCGACGTGTGGACTCTAGTGTGCAGTCAAAAGAAGTCTTCAACCCTGCTAACAGCTGCAAAGATGAAGATGGAGGAACTCGGCTTTGGGATTATCGTTTCAACCTTACGGTCGAGGATTAAAACAAGTAAAAATGGAGGAATCCGGACGCGCCGACTTGGCACACTTGCAAGTAGTCTCTGATGGTAATAAAATGATAGGTACCTGAACAAAACGAGAACAGGGGCACTCTAATGTTTTTAATGGAATAAAATCAATTTTTGGGCGTTGGTCGACTAGCGCGCAAAGCCGCTTGAAAGGATGTATGAGCGAGGGCGTGGGGGAATAGTGAACTTTGATGGGTGGGGATAGGCTTGAACGTTTGCGCGGTGAAGTAGAGAAATTATTCAACATTCAAGTGATCTGTATTAAGGCGATCGACTCCACAGTAAAATAATGCGTGAAACAGGGTGCTGTCGTTGGCGTTTTATAAATGACATGTTGATTTTATTGAAACAAAAATGAATACAATATTTCGTTAAAGAATAAATCTAGGTTTATGCCGAGTCAGAAATTAGAAAAAATGTTCTCGTTTGTCATAAAAAAATAATGAAAAATCGCTGTTTAGGTAATATTTAGCATGATATAGCTAATGAAATAAATATTCATCAGAAAATTTAACTCGGCATAAACCTACATTCATTCTTCGTCTGTAAGGAGTTTCTAGAACTTTTTATCTATCATCAAAATTGCACCCGTAATTCAGTAATTAAAAAAACACTTTTATGTATTTTTATCATCGCTTGAATCACTTGCCCTAGTACAGAGGCGTCAGGGTACGGGTGGTAGAGGGGATAGCATTTGCATATAGAGTAGACGAAGCAGGCGACAGGGGTGATTTTATTTCAAGTGCGAATGTGAATATTAGTTATAGTTCATTGATAGTTAAAAATATATTATTCTCTGCAATGGATTTAACTGCCGTTGAGAGGGCGATTACGATTATCCGCTAGAAGGAAACAGCAAAAAGGGCAAAATTTTAGAAAGCAGAGAAAAGGGTTTAGAGGATATTGAATTTTTTAACGTATCTTGATATAATTAATATACTGAGGCAAAGTTTATTTTTATAATATGATATGGCACGCCGTTTTGATATTTAATAACAACAATTTATTCCCTTTAGATAAGTATACACTTTTATTATCTTGCAAGAAAATTTTAATTCCTTGAATTTTTATGATAGAATTAAAATTATGTACACAATAGAAATTCAGAATTATTATCATCTTGTAAGATAATTTTAATTTAATGAATTTTCATGATTGAATTAAAATTATGTACATAATGAGAATTAAGAATTATTACTATTTTGCAAGATAATTTTGAAGCATTGCATTTTTATGATTGAATTAAAATTATGTACATAATGAAAATTCAGAATCATAATTATCTTGCAAGATAATTTGAAAGTATTGAAGTTTTATGATTGAATTAAAATTATGTACGTGATGGAATTTCAGAATTATTATCATCTTATGCTTGGGCCACATCTACGCCTAATGCCATTAATTGAGGCGTTATTTAACAATAAACACATTGTCAATGACAATATATCAATTGTCCACATATCACCTTAATTAATGGCATTAGACGTAAGTGTGGCCCCTGCATAACAAGATTATGTTATGCATTGAATTCTTATGATTGAATCAAAATTATGTACATAACAAAAATTCAGAATTATTATTATCTTGAATACATAATTCTAATTCGATCATAGAAATTTAATGCATTAAAATTATCTTGCAAGATAATAATAACTTTAACTTTCCATTATGTACATAATTTTGATTCAGTCATAAAAATTCAATGAATTTAATTTTTCTTGCAAGATAATGAAAAGTATAGTTCAAATTTAACTGGGAAAAATTGTTATTATTAAATAGCAAATAGCGTGCCATACGCTGGAGGCATATAAAATCTAAGTCTCTCCAAATTTTATAATATATTTAAATTGAATTGTATTATGCTTTGTCGATATCGTGCATTGATTTACTCAATATGTCAAACATAATAGTACCAATACAAATTAATTTGTTTATTTATAACATTTCACAAATGGCTATTAATTTTGCACTTCATCATTTTCGTGCTTGACGTAAATAAAATATAATTTCTGGTAATAAGATTATATCCATAATCTTATTTGTAGGGTGTACATAGTAATAAAAAATATTGCAATGTTTTGTTCAGTAATTTTACATTTGTATAATCGTAGAGTATCTCATCTATCCAGGAATCCGATATATTACATTCACAGATATCAACATAAAAATCATGCGGCACAGTTACTGCCTGCTCCGTATCCTCCCCATCCCCGTGCAATATTGCAATAGTCCAATTCGTTTTTCTACTATATGTCTGTGCATCACAAAAGTGTTCCACTGCAAATTATCTAGTCTCGTTATCCCCTTACCGAACCACAAGTCTCGAGTCGATCGCCTAAACTTGGCAATGCAACAGAAAGCCACGTGCTCGCCACCTTGCTATAGCAGTGCAAAGTTGCCGCGTCAATTCATTACGAATAAAAATTTATTCAATCAAGTAATTTGAATTTCATTTAAATTTTTCTTTTCAGGATGAACGGATACATACCGCTTTTAAAATAGTGACGGGACACTGAAATATTCATCTTATGTATAGTTTTTTTTTATTTTACCCAAACTTGAACATACTGATATCTATTTATTTATGAGCTCAATCACCTATTTCTCCATAAGAGCAATTTATTTTGTGTCAATTTTCAACAATTTATAACTTCAAAATATGAATGGTGACCTACCCTGAAATTTTAACAGTAAATTCTTTGGGTAGAAAACTAATAATTAATAAATTTTGACGCTTGGAATAAAAAATTGTTGTCACGCTCCTACATCCTTAAGGACCCGCGACCTTCTTTATCCGCTCAAATATACATTGTTATACATGGGGGTGGTAAGGAAAATGAATTATTTTGCAACATTTTTACTTTGTGTTTTTGGGGGGTTATTTAGATAAATATAAACAAATGATTTGCTTAAAAATAAGCCCATCATCATGATATGTTATGCAATCAATTACTATTTGGACGTATTTTCTCAATTTTATAATTATCCACGCCCACCTTTCTTGTTAATTTGTACTGTTGATCTTACAAGAGGGGTGGCTAATTGACCTGATGATAAATATCAGGTGCAAAGAGTCATTATAAATTATGACTTTATTCAGATAATAAGTAAAAGAAAAACATAAAAAATGTTGATCAAAAATTGAGTATATAAGTCTCAATAATTCGTCGATTGCATAACATATCATACCTATGCCGGCGGTATTGTATAACAATGTATATTATGAGTTTGGTTCAAGTTAGAAAAAAAATTCAAAAAAGGCTGAAATCCTCTTTTCTTATTATTATTTGCTGAATCAAAAAATAACATGATTTGCAAAAAAAGGTGCATTTTTAATTTTTGTTTGAGCGCATAAAAAAGGTCGCGGTGCAGGTAGCTCGCGCGCTTGTCGTTCACTGACCCTGCGCGCTAGTGGTACAAAGAGGGGATTATTTTTTTATGAGCTGCGCGCTGCTGTTACATGCCCAATTTTTTTTGCGGCCGTGCGCTAAGTAACCCTTAATTGATTTTCTATTGAGAGATTAAATATGCCCATTTTGGACTGATGAGAATCATATTAATATTAACATCAAAACTGGAGTGAGGTTTTGATAAGGCCTCTTAAATTATATAGAACCTTATTTTTGTTTCCTAACGATTCAGTATAACTTCTTTTTTTTAAGGACTAGAAGAGCTTATTTTTGTTAGCTTCAGCTAAAAATAATAATTAACAGATTATCTAAGCATCTTTTTGTCTTAACAGCCCAAAATAATAAGTTACCTATAAGTTATTTTACAGGGTGTAACAGCGAAACGTGTTACCTTGAATGACTTCTATGTTATTGAAGATATAATGAAATACTATGGGACAATCTTATGTAGGACCAATTGGGGCAGAAAATATTTTTTTGAACCAGTGGCTCTCAAGCTACTACACAAAGTTACATTTTTTCCGATAAGATGCTATATTTTTTTAGGCCTATTCGATAGAGTTTTTTTTTCTGAATTAAATCGTGTATTCGTTTCATACCCTTACAAGATAAAAATGCGTTTGAAATTCAAATAAACTTCATTTTCCTAGTTTTTTTTTTTTCAGTAGGCTATGAAAAACAAAATCTGCCACCTGTCAATTTAAATTATCTAATGCATAATTCCTATTTTTGAAAATTTTCATAAAATGTACACTATTAACAACTAAAGAAAATTTGATGAATCACGTAAGAGATGCGTGTACTTCTTCAACACCGAAAGAAATTAAAAATGCTACTTTTCAATCAGTTTCCAAAAGATTTGAATTATATGTTTAGAAAGAGATGGAAATCAGCTATAACACTATTTATGAATTAACAAATAATTTAATGTATTTATGTAGCTCAATTGTTCATAGCCTACTGAAAAATAACTATGCAAATAAAATTTATTCAAACATCAATCGCATTTTTCTCAATATTTCTATCGTGTAAGGGTATAAAACGAATACATGGTTGAAATTAGAAAAAAATATTTCATTGAATGAGACTAAAAAATATATAGCATCTCATTTGAAAAAATATAACTTTGTTTTGTAGCTCGGTGTTTTTCTTGGTCCCGCATAAGATTGTCCTATAGTATTTTATTGTATCTTTAATAACATAGAAGTTATTCCACGTAACTCGTTTAGGTGTTACAGCCTGTATATAGTTAAAGTAGGTGGATTATTTCCAAATCATTGTTTTTCCTCACTTCCTCCCCAATGGGACATCAATCAAGAGTTGGTGGTAATCCTTATGAACAACTCGGCACATCTTAAACGGGCATGTGCCAGTAGCGCGCAGCTTATAAAAATAATCCCCTTTTTGTACCACTAGCGCGCAGAGTCGGTGTGCGTCTAGCGCGTGAGCTACCTGCGATATACTTGCACTCGCGACCTTTTCTATGCACTCAAACAAAAAATTAAAATGCACTTTTTACTGCAAATCATTTAGCTTTTCAATTTATCAAATAAAAGAGGAAAAGAGGATTTCGGCCTTTTTTGATTTTTTTTTCCAACTTAATCCAAACTCATAATATACATAGCTATATGTTACGGCCGCATAGGTATGATATGTTATGCAATCGACGAATTATTGAGTCTCATATACTCAATTTATGATCAACATTAATAATGAGTAGAAAACAAGATTGCACCTGATATTTATATCAATCAGGTTAATTAGCCACCCCCTTATAAGATCAACAGTACAAATTAACAAGGGAGGTAAGCGTGGATTGAGAGAATAAGTACAAATAGTAATTGATTGCCTAACATCTCATGACGATGGGCTCTTTTTTAAACAAATCATTTGTTTATAATTATTTAATCAACTCTCTAAAAAACACAAAGAAAAATATGGTACGGCGGATAGATTCTCTTGCAACATTTTTACTTTGTGTTTTTTGGAGGGTTGATTAAATAATTATAAACAAATGATTTGTTCAAAAAGGAGCCCATCGTCATAATATGTTACGCAATCAATTACTATTTGAAGTTATTACCTCAATTTTATAGTTATCCACGCCCACTTCCCTCGTTAATTTGTACTGTTGATCTTATAAGGGGGGTGGCTAATAAACCTGATTGATATAAATATCAGGTGCAATCTTGTTCTCTACTCATTAATCTTGACTTTATTCAGATAATAACATATCATATCATACCTATGCGGCCGTACCATATACCTGTGCATATTATGAGTTTGGATAAAAAAAATCAAAAAAGGCTGGAATCCTCTTTTTCTTTATTATTTGATAAATTGTAAAATGAAATGATTTGCAGAACAAAGTGCATGTTTATTTTTTGTTTGAGCGCATAAAAAATGCGGTATACCGCAGGTATACCGCAGGTAGCTCGCGCACACCGACTTTGCGCGCTAGTGGTACAAAAAGGGGATTTTTTTATAAGCTGCGCGCTACTCGTACAAGCCCTCTTAAACAGGTGTTTGCAGAGAAACCTAGTCCTATTATCAGCTTAACACCTAAGAAAAATATAAATCAAGGTGTTTTGTTCAGTAGCTATTTATTATCAATCTATAATAGTTCAATCAATAATATCAAAGATATTAATTCGCGAGATAACTAGCCAATATGGTAAAATACTACTAATTGTAACATAAATTCAGTAAATTAAATCGAAAATTTTATCTGGTGAAGTGAAGTGGCTGTGTGTTAATCGAAAATGCAAAGTATTTTTCCATACCATGGATAAGTCCAGTGATCGAGTATTAACGACAAAAAGGTTAATCCACGATTACGCTGAAATTTCCGAAAATATCATATAATAAAAAAAGGAACTATAGAATCGATTTCATTTAATTTAAAAACATAGAATGCTCAGTTCTCTTTTTGATCAGGAATCTGAGTCATTTCATTATTATTAAAGATTGCCTGCAAGTGTGTCGAGTTGGGTATTGCTACAGATACCTGGGACACTCGTATGTGCCGATTTGGGGAGTTATTAGCAGAGACTACCTGATGTAAATGTGCCGAGTTGGGAATCGCCGAGTTGTCTAGTTCTGAAATGGCCCTGAGGATAATCGTTAAAATGATTGAAATCGGTCAGCATTTCAAAATATCAAATATAGAACAGTGCGGACAAGATATTCTTCAATTTTTTTTGAAATCTTACTCATCCTTGTACGTTACCTATATGTACCTATGTCAATAAGGTATTCATTTAATTGAATTATTATAAAATTATACTTTCTAAAATAATTTTCTACTTTTCAGCGCGAAGAATAGAATGTAAACATTTGCGATTATAATACAGAAAACATTTCAGCGTTGTTTATAGTGGACACAACGCAATAAAACCAACCATCAACAAGCATTCAGCTTATCAAGGAAGGAAATCTAATATCTTTAAACAATTAGTCATTATAAAGCTTTGCACGACTTATCAAACTACGAGTATAGCCATGGCAGAAGAAGCTCCTCGCGAACTCAGACGCGTTTTGTAGTTTTTGTGCCAAGTGCCCAAATTGTGCGGAATTTGCGGTCTTTTTGACAAGATTTCTTTTCTCTCAACATCTTTGATAGACTATAGCTTTGGAACAGACTTTGAGGTAAGAAATTTAAATTTTTAACTTAATAAAAAATGGTATAGGATATCTAAGAGTACAATAATTGTTTGGGAAGATGGGCGGCCTCGATCTCGGCACCAAACTACCTGGATCTTTAATCCCCTACTCGAACTCGGCACTATGCTATGGATTAGGATTTGTGACTTAATCGCTCTACCTGAGTTGAGATGGGCACACCCCAACTCGGCACATTTAATCTCCCGATGGGACATCAGTCAAGGGTTGGTGGTAATCCTTATGACCAACTCGGCACATCTTAAACAAGTGTTTGCAGGAAAACCCATCCCTATTATCGGCTTAACACCTAAGAAAAATATAAATTAAAATGTTTTGTTTAGTAGCCATCTATTATCAATCTAACAGTTCAATCAACAACATCAAAGAAAACAATTCGCCAAATATAGCTAGGAAACGTGGAAAAACACTATTGATTGTAGAACAACATAAATTCAGTAAATCAAATCGAAAATTTTTATCTGGTGAAGTGAAGTAGCGGTGTGTTAATCGAAAGTGCAAAGCATTTTTCCTTATTATAAGCGAGTCCAGAGATCGAGTAATAACGACAAAAAGATTAATCCACGATCACGCTGAAAGTTTTTTTTTTTATTGTATGATGCAACCTACTTATTTTTTGATTTTGTAATATTGTATGTCAAATTTTGTATGATTATAAAAAATAAACTATAAAATTGATTTTATTTTATTTAAAAACATTAAAATGCCCAGACTACCTGCAAGTGCGCCGAGTTGGGTAACATTGCAGGTACCTGAGATACTCGTATGTGCCGAGTTGGGGAGTCATTAGCAGAGACTGCCTGTAAATGTGCCGAGTTGGGAATCGCCGGTTGAGATTTTCTGGACACATGCGATTTTATATTAACAATAAACCAGACTCAAATTTAGCCGTACTTTTAAACGACTCTAATCACATGTGACATCAACAACTCAAAAGTCCTGCATATCGTAGACAAAATAATTTGTTTCTATTTGATGCAAGAAATTTCAATGTCAAAAATACCTACAAAAATTTTAGTTTGTTCTATACATATTTATAGGTTTTTGTCATAATTACAATGTATAAATAAGTCTTTTTTTAATAATTTTTTTTTTCTGAAGTTTCATTAAATATTATTTGCAGTATTATTTTTAATATAAATTAATTTTAAAATAGAATATAGAGACTTATAAAACCAAATCTTGCAAGTAGATCGTGGCTTTATTTCAAAATTGATAGTGCCGAGTTCGTGTGCGCCCCGCGCTAATCGGATTAGCATTGGTGCCGAGTTCATGTTCTTGGTGCCGAGTTCGTGTACGCCCGGGAAGATATGATAGGAATGCAATCATGTCATCGATATATAAATGAACAATTATTGCAATTTGAATTCAAAAATAAATGTTTTATACCCTAATGAAAAAATTTTCACCCTGGTAAATTGATATTTCATTTATATTATAAATTTCAATACTATCTTGCATTTTTGACGAGCGGGTCAACCCTAAATTCCTATTGGATTATTGTAAAGGGTGAAAGGAAATAACAAATGAGTGCGTAAATTCTTAAGCAATATTATTTAAAATTCTCACATTACAGGTTATCAACTAGTCAACAGCGAACATGAGCGACGAGAAGCCCGATAATAACATTCCTGATAAGGACAAAGTGAGTAATAAATATGAACCTGATGGAATTAAAATAGGAAATAATGTTATATAAACAATTATTCATTTATTTTCGTAATGAAAATTGAACAATAAACTTGAAAGGAATAATATAAAATAATAGCCAGTATTACATTTCAAATTGTCATTGACGCGTCCTCAGGTTATCTTGAAATACAAATACTTCCTGGATATATCATAAATAATAATTATAAATTTAAATACTTGAATGTTTCACCAAAATTCAAATTCAGTAATCGGTTCTCACATCATTATCCTAAATTGAGCGGTAACTGTAAACACGTGTATCATCTTTGTTGGGACTGCTCGGAGCAGTCTAACCAAGCTTCAAATAATCGGACTTGAGGTTTGGCTGGACTGAATAGTCCCAACCCAACAAGGACAAAATAAATTACCGTCCGATTTAAAAATTCCTGAATTTGAATCTTATAGTGTAAGCTCCCATGACAAAAAACTACACCATCGAACACTTCAAAATTATAAATTGAGAATGGAAGAAAAACATGTAAAAAATATGTTATGCCCGCCAGACTAGTAAAAATTTGTTAAGTAATTGTTGATTTTTATGAATTTTTGAATTTAGCTGAAAAATAATGATTTTTTTTTCGGGAACACGTGCTTGAAATTTATACAATTTATAGTAAATAATGACATATTTTTGAAAAAAATTGTCTGACTGACAATTTTTGTTAATTAAATTCTGACAGAACTTTTATTAAAAATTTTTTTTTTCATGAAAACACACTTCATCACTCCAACTTGTTTTAATTTTTAAATGAAGTTCAAGATGTCTTCTATCTACTACAACTTGTCTGGAAAACAATTTTTGTTGATAAATTTGTCAGACTTAATTTTGAATGCGCAGCATCAATGCATTAAGACCAATCACTGGCGTCTCAGAGCACCTCGTTAAAAAAAAATAAATAACTGAAGTTTCGAATGATCTCTATGCATAAAAATATGTCTGTCATTAAAAAAGTGTTTTTTACAACGTTTTGTAATGCCGTGACAGCGTTTTTTTTTTTAATTAAGCTTTTACTAGGGTCTTTCCGAGACACTACCTTAATTTTTTTCTGAAAAGAAGTTTGACATCTATTTTTTGGTCTGTCAGCGAAAAAATGTTTTTTTACAATGTCAGACTTGATTGTTCAAGTACTGCGACCAAATTTTTCAATGAAAAAATGTGGTATAATCGTTGCTAATTAGAGATTTTTTTTACAATTCTAAATTGATATTGTAGATCCTGTTTATATACTCGAATACTTTTTTCATCAAAATATTAATATGTCAAACTTCATTCTTAAGCACCGTGATTTTTTTTTTCTTATAAAAATAAGCTCTCACAACGACCGCATCAAAACATCACCTTAATTTTTTCCTGACAAAAGGTTTGACATCTATTTCATGCATAAAAATTGGTCTGTCAGCGAAAATATACTTTTTACTATGACAGACTTAATTTTTAACTGCTGTAACCACATTTTTTTATTTATTACAATTTTAAATTAATATTGTAGATCTTTTTCATATACTGGAATACATTTTTTTATCAGAATGGAAAATACAGTAAAAGTGTTATAAATACAACAAAAATTACAAAAAAAAACTTTTTTATTCTAATAAAGTCTTCTAAAATACTGCTGTTTCTATTTCTTGAACGAATACTAAGCACTAATCGTAAATTGAATGATAGAATATACTCTAATAATAGCGAGTATTACAGGCAGACAAGATTTAATAGGTAGAAGAGATCTTGAATTTTATTTAAAAAATAAATCAAGGTGTAATAAAGTGCACTTCCATGAAAAAAATAGTTTATAACAAATGGTCTGCTAGAAATTAATTAGCAAAAATTGTCAGAAGTTAATTCACAAAAACTGTCAGTCGGATAATTTTTTTCAAAAATATTTCATTATTTACTACGAATTGTATAAATTTCAAGCAGAAGTTTCGGAAAAAAATATTCTTTTTCAGCTAAATTCATAAATAATAACATTAACAAATTTTTACTAGTCTGGCGGGCGTACACTGAAAAAAATATCTTAGATACTATAGTTAAAAACATTGCTTAAAATCGTGACAGGCTAGAACGTTCGCTAGATGAACTAAAATATATTGCTAATATATTATGCCTACTGCAGATAATATCAATTCTAGAAATGGTAGTAAGAAATCATCTGCATTAGTTAATGTAAATATCTACCACCGATAATATCATTTGTCATCTTAGTGAAACTCATGTTTCAACTAGTTGTAGAATATTTCTATCGCAGACATTAGGTTTAGCAATTATACAAATATTATGAGCTAAATAAGATAAAAAAATTACTATGTGGTTCAAAATAAATTTTGAAGTAGTGAGAATTATTTTTCGAACCAGAGGATACTATTTCTAAAATATTGAATATTATTTCTAGAATAGTAAATATTATTTGTAGGACAGGTAATAGTATTTGTGGGATAGTAAATATTACTTTTGGAATAGTTATTATCATTTGTGGGATAGCAAATAATTTTTATTCGTTCAAACATGTATATTTTTTTTGAATTTTAGATTATTACAAAAAAATATATTTGAATTAACAAACTGCAGATAATAATTTAAATTTTGAAGAAACATACATATTATGTAAGTATTGAGTTTCAACCAATCTATCACTCCCAATTATATTTTCTTAGAATATTCTCATGAAGTTTGCGAGCTTTCAACACAGTACGCATGAACGTGTTGATTAAAGTAAGTATAATGTATTCGAAACATTACAAATGAAAGAAATACTATTGTTATAACTTACTAAAATATGAACAACGGTACCAAAAACTGGATCCATATTTTTGATATCAATAATGACTGTATTATTATAATGATAATATTGTAATGTTTATTGCTCAAAAGAAAATAGTTCATAATTGAATAAAAGTCACTATTAAATCATTGAAAATGAAATGAAAGTTTTATTCTCTCAAATATTACTAAACATTTATTTAGGACTAACTTCACTGTTTGATATTCACTGCTCTAGATTCACCATTACACTATTACCCTCAAGTCGTTTGCTTGCCTTTATATACAGAAAAATCCATTTCTTAAATGTTCTACCACATTTCTGGAATATTGTTAGAGACTTCCATCGGGCAGAGTTATGTGGTGCGGTGCGGCGCTATACAATACAACGAGGATGAAAGGCCCCACCCAGATAAGCTCTGGCCCAAGCCTACCCCACTCTTACGAACCTCCACACTCTCGCACGTTACAATATGTCCCTTTGATACCAATCCATTTGGGATAGTAAAAATATTGTTCCATATTATTTCTATAATCATCTGATGAAGAATCATAATTTTCCAGCATACGTGAATGTATAATTTCGCCAGAACCGCACACATTTTTTTGTGTTAGACTATTATTAGATAACAGTCGATAGCATACTCTTCATTGGTGTGTTATAGAGATAGTCAATAAACAATGTTTCTTCTTGAAAATGTAACATCCAGCAGTCATTTTAAATTCACGATGCTTGCAACACTTCCTTTAATACACCAACTACAAAGATGTCCGCCACTATTATTAATTTGATCTTCGGTGTGAAATTGGAGAGATGTTATAGTCAATTTCAATTTGTGATTATTATAACTCTGCGTATTATTTATCTTATTTTTATAATTCACTTTTCAAAAATATCACAACTTGAACAAGGAACCGAGCAAGGAAGGACTAACTATGGACTGCACCAACTTTGTCAGTCTGTGTATAACAACAGAACAGGTACTAGAAAAGAGCCAACAAATTCGTTAAACACCAAAAATTTTAACTCTGGGACACAAGATCCTGAACTGTATTATACAACTATATCAGCTACAGTAGCGAATAGATTTATTGCCTGCAACAGTGATTATAAATTCTATGATAAAGAATATAATATTGTATAACACATAAAAAATTTATCTACATGATTATCAGTAGGAAATATTAACTAACATGATTAGAAATACAAATTATTTTATATACAAATCTGAATTTGTAAATCAGAACATAATTTCATTATGTCAATAAATATTTCATCTCTGTGAGTTAATTCACCTCCAGATAATTCGTTTTATCTATGGGTATCAATATTTTTTTTTCAGTGTAGCATGTTTTTTGCATGATTTTCAGCCATTCTTAATTTATAATTTTAAGGTGTTCGATGGGGTAGTTTTTTTGTGATGGGAGCCTAAATTATTAGTGTGACATTTAGGTATCGAAATTTTTAAATCTTTATCAATTCTGTTTCACGGACCCTTAAAAAAATCACTTTATCGTGTCCAGCATTTTTTAAATGATATGATATGATATGAACTTTTCTTGAATTATTTTTTATTTGACAAATGTATATCTTAAAAAGATATTGAGAATACTGGAAATAATAATATCTATTCATTTTAGATTAAAATTATATTTTTCATGTTTTGTGATACGTCCTTTGACATTCTTGCATGCTCACTACGCCACTGTGCTTATTGAAATTAGACCAATATGACTTATTAAATATAATTATTATAGAATTCGTCTACAAAAAAGAATCCGAGACCCAATACCAGCAGAGACAACGGTGATCAAGAACCAGAAAATACCGAGTCCAAGATGATTAAACTAACAATGAAAGCAGATGTCAGAAAGGATATGGAAAAAATAATCAAGGAACATTTTTCTTCTATTCCTCAATATGTAAAGCGATATGGTCATATCAACGAAAGCTTTCCAAAATTTGAAATTGTACAAAATGAAAATGATAGTTGCATTCATGAGATGGTATTGGTTCCAAATGGATCTGCTAATGATAATAACAATCTACCATCTGAAAATGCTGGCAATAAGGATGAAGAACAAGATAGTCCACCTGACGAAACTCAAAATAAAGAGCCGGCAGAAGTATCTTCAGCTGAAATAGATGTAGCTTCAAACATGCCTAATAGAAATTCAGCTATATTTTCGATTGATTTCATAGCTTCTGTGCCTGATGAAAACAATAACATTGTCTATCTTCCGGAAGATTTCTTAATACAATTGCCAAATGCAGTCAAAATCATTCCGATGAAAATAACCAGTTTACATAGCAAACTGCCATGTAGAATGGAAAGTGAATCAAGAAATCTTTTGAATCTTCACAATTTTGGAAGCAACTGGCGTTTTGTTCGTCCTGAAGAAGTTTTTCAACGAGAAATACATTTTGAGACTGTCCGTCCTTTACCAAAGAAACATCTTGCTATTGCGAAATCTGTTCCAGGAAAGGAAGAAGCTAACAAAAAAGCAACAGTGTTTAAACCAAAAGTTGGGGCATGCAACTTTCACTTCTCATCAAGAGGTCGATTTTTCATTCCATCCAATACAACTGGAAATTTTCGACGTAATGAAACAGAAGATTTAAGGAAGCAAAGTTTGCAGAATGGTCATCCGATGCTGCCAAGACTTGACCCTTTGCCACCACTGAACGAAGTACTGAGAGGTGTACATCAAATTCCATTGATGCTCAGACAAATTATGAATTTTTGTGGCCAAAATATGGGAGATTTTAATACGGGTAGCGAGGGGAATACAGCTCTTCAGGAACAAAGACCAGGACTTCCAAGAGGCATGAGAACCAGCGTGATATTTGGGCGTGTACCAAACTCAGCTTATAGGCTGGGTAGACATGCTGGAGATGCTGTCGAAGGTCCGAAATTGGAGCAGGCAGAAGCTTCAGGCTCAGCTGAAGCAAATCCGGAGAATAAGGATGATGAAGAAAGTGAAGACAAGCCTGACACTGGTGCGATCAATCAGTTACCACAACCCGAAGAGTAGTTTTTTGTAGTAATACAATTTGGATTTGTAGTAGTACTAAAGTAGTTGCTCAAATATCTATCCTTACAAAATAATATTTTCCAATGCTAATATTTTGTGGGAACCATGTATTTTTATTTCTATTTTAATAAAGGCTTTTGAATCTGTAGAAATAATTGACATTGTGACTAGCTTGAAATTAAAATTTCCACAAATTATAATTGAATACGAAATTGGTAGTCAGATTATTAACTAGGTACGTCCATCAGGGCCCTCTATTTTAGGGACTTCCCAGACATTGATGTACTCTCATTCAGTGGCCCTATTAAATACTGTGATCAGTATGATCCATAAATAAAGGAAGAGTTAAAATAGTAGAAAAATTTTTCATTTTCAATTGGATGGTGATTATGGATAAAACTCAGTGCCGGATTATTCATTACACACATGCCTCCGGATTCTGAAATCCTGTCTATAAAGAAGTGTTCGTGTGTATAACAATGATTGTAGGCTAGCTCGCTACGCTCGCACTTTCGAAGAATATCTAATACTACCGAATTGCGCTGCGCCCGCCTGTGGGACGGAACTGGAGCTCGAGACAGCCGATTTGGGTGCACTGAACTCTTCATGTTAGGCCAAAATCTAGTTTATATATAAGTGGGGATGTACATTTTGAGCTTTGCGGTCAATTTTATCCTAATCCCTAAGAATAATTGAGTTTTTTTTTTGTAATTTGTTAATCTTCCGCCGAGCGCAAGGATTAGGAAAGACTCTGCTCTACGGATTAAAAATTTGACCGCGGAGCTCAAATGGTCTATGCCCAAATAAGTGTTTATGTGTAACAATGGTTAAAGGTTAGCTCGATATGCTCCCGCTTTCGAAAAACTTCCCTAAATATTATCAAACAAAAATTTGATTGTAATTCATGCTTTTTAATATTCCGTTGACAACCTTATTTCATTCCTGTCCAGTTGCAGAAATTATATCGCAATATTTATCTAGATGTCGACATTAAAAACATCAAACTTATATGAGCAAAATTAATATAATCCAAGTATTTGACTTCTTGACATCAAAAACAGAGCTATCCGAGTAAAATTTACTCTTCTCTACACCATCTCAATTCAACTCTGACGAAAAAATCATATTTCGGTATTTATTCTTTTCATATTGTCAAATTAACTCCTGAATTTCGTACCTCTACCAACAAAAACAAGAATTTTCATATAAATCTACCTGAATCTATCCCTTTGATCCATCCTTTTCGAAAAAATAACGTATAATATAAAAATATGTATCTTTCTCACGTAGTCTACCTGAATATCAAATTTCATGCCACCAACAACAAAGATATCTAACTCTCAAATAAACTTGCAATCGTCTTTTATATTCCCTTAATCCGGCCCTGTCGCGAAATCCATTCTCAAATGACATTTGCTCTCCACAGACTATTTATCTGCGAAATTTTGGCATAATTCGTATTTTTTCATATTCCATTGACAATCTTATTCCATCCCTGTTGTAGAAACCATATCATAGTATTTATCATTGGCAAAATAACATTAAAATTCAGAAGAACTCCTAGATATAGTTCTATCCCTTTCTAGACCACTTTAATCCAGCTTTGTCGAAAAAATAATATTGCGGTATTTATTTTCTTCAAGTTTTCTACCTAACTCATGAATTTCATGCCTTTACCGACAAAACAATAGAACTTTCATATGGACCTCTTTTTAATTCTGCCCTGTTGCAAAATCCTTTCTTAACTGACGTCTACTCCTCACATGCCACCCACCTGCCAAATTTCAGCTTAATCGACTTGACAGTTTTTGAGATTTAGTGTTGAATCAGTGAGTGGTATTTCGCTTTTATAGATATAGATTGCGCTGTGCAATTCTGGGTATCAAAAGGAGTTCAGCCTTCTCGGCTGTCTCGGGCTCAAGTTATGTCCCACAGGCGCGCAGTGCAATTCGGTAATATTCAGGGATATTTTTCGAAAGCGCGAGCCCCGATTGTCATTATTTCCCTCATAATCCCTATATCTAATAAAAGCTTTTCCCAAAATTTCATCTATTTTGCAGCTAACGCCTCTCGTCGACAACATTACCATACTAATATTAGGTAGGTACTTATGGATTTTTAATAAATAAATACTATGAGTCAATGGGACATATTGGAAACATTTCATTTCAGCGATACAATGAGACAATTTCAAATTGTGGATTGGAACATTTTGCTGTTTTAATTAACTGACTAGTTTTTTTTTTTTTTTTTAATTAGTGGAGCTATTCAAATTTAAAATCTATTAAATATTAGAGCACATAATTCTAAATTATCTTTTATGTTATCTTTTCTTAAGAAAAATTATGTCGTTTAAATGATTAGCCGTTAAAATTTTCAGCCAATTCTACGCACGCTCTTAATTTTGAAATATTTCGTTGTCATTGGCAACGGTAATGAACCCGGGTGAAGTTGGGTATCGTTCGTTTGAAGTGAACTTTTATCTATGCGCCATATTGTTAGTTGAATTAGCAAAGTTGACTTCAATAAAAGATTTAAGTATTAGAGAATATAATAGGAGATATTAAACGAGGTGAGTACAAATATTAGCCCATAATATTTATTTCTTTTCTGCTTTACTTTCTTTAAGGGCAATAACCAACTTTTAGTTGAAATTATTATTTTGTAGTCATTCGATAGACAAGGAGGCTGTTACTAGACAACAAACGAAGAACAATTGGTTGACTTCCTATAGATTTTTCTAGATTGATACAGTAAGTATTTTCTATTTTATTGATTAATCAGTTACTTTAATTGATTTTAGTTTCTTTATTCTTCAGTTAGCTTTTGAAAATAACGGTTTTTTTATGTACGTTATTTAATGGTCCAGGCACATGTTATTTTGCGGTTATCTATATTTATGTGATATAATTATAATTTTGAGAGTTGTTATTTCCCAGAATTGTTATTTCGTAAAAAACATTGGCTTGTAGATAATCTCTATTTATTCTAGATAAAATGGACGATAATCAAGAAGCTGGTCCTTCCAACTCCAACCGACATGTCAGCAGTGATTCTGAGGATGCTCAACAAGAGGATCTTCCTGAACTTCCTCCGATTCGTAACCATTCTCGAGACGGAGAAAATGCGCATGATGAATCTTTAATGGACATGGCGACTGAGACTGTCCATCACTACTTAGTAAGATCAATTTTCAATAATTATTTTATAAAATAAGCAAAACTCGAAATCCAATCGTTCCCTAAATGAGCTGATATATTAAAAAACTATTAAATGATATAGGAAAAGGTCTTCAGTGATCCATTTTATTGTGTATAATATTTATTTAACTAATAAGGAGGTTTCGAGAATGAAATTTTCCCATCATCAGTTAGATAAAAAAATTACAATGTTACTCAAATGAGAATGAAAATATGAAACAATTTTTTCTTACCAAAGATACAAAAATAGCGATAACAATTACTTGTGATTTTAACTTAACATTGTAAAAGTACAAGTTATAAAATTTTAATTAAAGAACAGATAAAGTCTATTCATAACAATGAAGCAAACCTAAACTGTGAAATAAGGGGAGAAATATTGAAAAATTATCAAGTATCCTAAGAATTGACATGCGTGTTTTGTGTTGTTTTTGTAATCCTTTTGACTGTTGATGAACTTGCTACCAGCGGATTAAAAAAACAATACAAAACAGTAAACACGCATGTCAGTTCTTAGGAAATTGTATCGGTATTACATGCGGCGATTGAAATGTACAGATGTTATAATTGAAATAGCGTAGTTAACTGTTCTGAACTGAGAATTGCTTATAAGTTCCTTATCGGCAATAATATTTTTACGAGCAGAGTAATAAACTTCAGAATTTATAAGCATTTGAATTCAAATGCTGACGTAATAGCTTCTAAATAATACGTCATCATTTACGTCCTCTTTTCATTCCACCTGGCTATTGTAAAAATAATATTTGAATATAATATAAATAAATGTTCAATATAAACAGATTTTATAACTTTCCAAAACTTAGAATTTTGTTGTAATGCAGCGTTATTTTATATAAATCGCAAATTGAAGTATTAGGATCACAGCATTTGCAGGAAGCTCTATTGTTCGTCGAGCGCGGGAAATGCTATCGCAAATGATGACGTAATCTCATTATTAGAGTTGCGAAATCTCTAATCAGTAACATGCAATTATAGGCAGTGGTATATATACATACAATAACAATGCGCAAGTCTAGTCTCCTGATCAGAAAGAAATAATTCGGTTGCTACTTTGCTTGTTGATGATATTCATAAATCAAATTTCAGATAAAATCTGTATCGTAGTAAAGCGATTTTAATTCTTCTGATTGACCTTTTTAATTATTTGTGAATTTAAAAAAAAAATGGTCATTCTGTACTCATTATTAACATTATAACAGTTTATAAATACTTTTATTAAATAACTAATATAAATTGCAAATATTATCATCCACTTACTATACTTTTTTAAATAAAAAAAAAAATTGCAGGTTGCTATCATGCGTCGAACCAGCCAAAGCGAATCAGAGAGCTCAGAAACACTCTCCAGTCCATATAATCTCAGTTCTTCGTCGTCCTTGAGACAATTCGGGAGATCCCCGAATCCAAATGGTTCAAGCGATCGAACCACTTCAACAAACGACTTTGAAACTGACTCATTCGTTGATGTTCGCTCTATACCGCCATCGATTCGATCATCTGCGTCAATCACACCTACGCCATCTGTGGAAGCTAATCCTCTAGAAGATGATATAGGAGACGAAATAGAGATTGAAATCGCGGAATCTGGTACTCATTCTCCTCAAGTTTGTTCCATGATTGATCCAGAAACAACGAAATCACCAAAGCCGGAATCTCACACCTTGGTAGATTCAAGTGCTCGTAACCAGATCGATTCTGATTCTAAAATATCATTGGAAACTATTTCTTCGGGGGAATTTTTTAGTCCTACGTCTTCTCAAGCTAGTCAATCTTCTAGAAGTTCTGATCAGACCCCGAATGCTTGTGATTCAACTTCTGAAGAAGTGTTGGTCCCTCGTACCACTAGCAGTGTTGAAACTCTGCCTAGTTCTCCTGTTATCACTTATTCAGGATTAATTGCTTCCCGTACAAGCTCTTCGACAAAGCCAACTAGAGATGGAGATTCTGCAGATCCTTTGTCGACTAGTCCTACAACTTCCAGAGCTGGCGCTTCTTTGCTTATTCCAGTTTCAAAGGTAAGTGCTTTGCCACATAGCTCTACAGCTCCAGAGGCAAGTGCTGCGCCAGTAAGTCCTGCGATTTCAGGAGTTAATACTTTGCCAGAAAAATCAGCAGATTCTCAAATTGTTACAAGCCCTACGGCTGCTCTAATCGTAAGACCTACTACATCAGACAAAAGTAAATGTATGATTTTGAGCCCCCATTCTTCCCAAATTACATCCTCCAGTCCTGCTGGCTCTCATGCAAACAGCCCTACCAAGAGTTGTGAGAGTGACACAGAAGATGAGGATTACTAAAGATGGGCAGAAGAAATTTGGGGACGTCCATTAATTACGTGAGTCGTTTTGGCGATTTTATGATCCTACCCCCGTCCCCTTGGTGATTTGGCTCAACCCCCTCTCCCATCCTCCAATCTCCCGTGAGATTTCTTAAAATACGTGTTTCTCGTATAAATATGTGATACCCCCTCTCTCCCCAAAGTAAGATTATATGAGATTCGGCTCGACCCTCTTCCCCCGGAACGCCTCACGTACTTAATGGACGCTCCCTTTCCTAATCTTATAAAAATTTTGTATTTTTCAATTTAAACTTAAAGCTATTGTAAAACGATTGATTTAGCTTTTAGAATATAATTTTCGATTCTGATCCAAATTTGTAGGGTCATTATTTAAGAGAAATTATTTAAAACTGAAAGCTATTGTAAAACAATTGATTTAGCTTTTAGAATATAATTTTCGGTTCTGATCCAAATTTGTCGGATCATTATTTAAGAGAAATGATTTAAAACTGAAAGTTATTGTAAAAGGACTGACTTAACTTTTAGAATATAGTTTTTGATTCTGAGTAAAGTTTGTAGAATCCTTATTTAAGAGAAATGATTTAAAACTGTAAGCTATTGTAAAACAATTGATTTAGCTTTTAGAATATAATTTTCAGTTCTGATCCAAATTTGTGGGATCATTATTTAAGAGAAATGATTTAAAACTGAAAGCTATTGTAAAACAATTGATGTAGCTTTTAGAATATAATTTTCAGTTCTGATCCAAATTTGTGGGATCATTATTTAAGAGAAATGATTTAAAACTGAAAGCTTTTGTAAAACGATTGATGTAGCTTTTAGAATATAATTTTCGGTTCTAATCCAAATTTGTAGGATCTTTATTTCAGAAAAATGATTTAAAACTGAAAGCTTTTGTAAAACGATTGATTTAGCTGGATGAGAAATCTAAATCTTCAGGTGAGAACATATTAAAATAGAATTAAAACTAATGGGTAATTCTCAAGTTTAGCGTTAGTGTCTATCCTTGGGGATATACCGTTTGAGCACGGCGGTCAATTTTGTCCTAATCCCGTAGGCCATTTAAGCAGTTCTCACTTAATCCCCATATACCGTTTGAGCCAAGTTTATTACTTTAATTTTTTAATCCCAAATAAATATTTTTTCTCTAAATGCTAAAAATTGTGATTTAGTATAATAAACAAACTTGGATTGCTATTCATTCTATTTTATCATAAACAAATAACGACTGATAAAAACTATATAGGCAGAAAAAATATAACATATTTACACTTTTTTACAACTAACATAGTTAACCTATCAATTCATTTTATTAAAAACTCGTCATCATTTACATGAGTATGTAAATTATTTTTTCGAAAAATTATAACTAAATAGCTTTTACAAAATCAATTCTTGTAATATTCCTTTTTCTGTGTAATTTTATCAAATTATTATTATATCCTTTCCTTTTCAAAGAGTTAATGCTGGTCATTTTTTGTTCAATATGGATAATATTTATTTTTATATAAGTATGTAATTGTACATTATTCATTCAGAAAAATAGTCCAATTGGGGTGTTTTTTTCTCATTATTTTTACGTGATTGGTTCATTTCGGCTATGTGCATTGCACATTTAAGAGTTTGCATTTTACTTTCTATCTTTGTTTATGACCTTGCTATACGGATTAAAATTTTGAACGCCGTGCTCAAACGGTCTAAGCCCCTACCCTTTACCCTTCCTGACAGTTATGTTAGGCGGCGTCCATTAATTACATGAGGCGATGAGGGGGGGAGGGGGTCGAGTCGAATCTCACCTAATCTTACATTGGAGAGAGGGGGGTCACGGAAATATCACATTTTTTTCTGCAAGAAACAGTAAGACTGCGGTAAAATTGGGTTAATTTAACTAAAACATGTTTCTTCAGTAAAATATAGCCATATCTTATACAATAATAGTCTTAAATATAGTCAAATGAAAATATGAGACAAATTATCATTATGATTTTTTTTTAGAATAAATCCAACGCATTTACTCTAGAAACACACATTTTGAGAAATCTCACGTGAGATTGAGGCATGGGGGAGGGAGTCGAGCCAAATCTCACGACATCTCACCAAGAAGGGAGGGCGGGGGTCGGAAAATCGCCAAAAACGCCTCACGTAATTAATGGACGCCCCCTTAAGATTTCCACCAATAAAAATAAATGGAAAGTCTGTCATTCTCATGTTTTAATCAGTATTTGCAATTATTATTTGTTATATGATACAGAACTGTTGCTTAGAGTATTGAGGAATCTACTTATACATTTCTACTCTACATGAACGAAGACTTATGCTTCCGATATATCAAATATTTGTTTTGAAAAGCATAGTCACACATACTTTTTACTTCCCCAATCTATATGGGCACACCCCAACTCGGCACACTTAATCTCCCGATGCGAGATCAGCCAAGGGTTGGTGGTAATCCTTATGACCAACTCGGCACGGGCATAGATCTTTAAGCTGCGCGGTCAATTTTTAATCCGTAAAGCAGGGTTTTCTCTAATCCCCAAAACTTATCCCGGTGTAGCCCTTTCGGAACATCTTGAACAGGTGTTTGCAGAAAAACCCATCCTTATTATGAAATTGACACCTAAGATGAATATAAATTAAAATGTTTTGTTTAGTAGCTATCTATCATCAATCTAACAGTCCGGTCAACAACATCAAAGATGTCAATTCGCGAGGTAACAACGATAAAACGACAACAAATAAAATGGCAGCAGATAGAAGTGTTAGCTAATACTTATAGTTAATGTTTGTTCTGCGCATGTCTGCCGGCAAAAATTCAAAAAAGTAGTTTTAATTTATAAATAATTTTAAAATAAACGAATTGTTTCGAAAACTTTCTGCATTACTGGCCACAGTTCTACATTTACTTTATGTTTTTATGACCAGTTCATAGTGATTAGATTGAGGTGGAAGTACCTATTAGCAACACTTTTTTAATTAGCAACAAAAGTAACAAGCAAAAAATGCTCTGACACGCGCCCAAATGACAGCTTTGACCTAATTAAGAAAAAAATACAGGTTAAACATGTAACAAAACAAAAATTCTCTCGATTTTTAGTTTTTGACGTTTCTGACAAATCAATTTTTAATATTGTTTATTTGTTACTATGCTTTGCTTGGCCGTTGTCAAAACCGTTACTATGTTTTTTGCCAGAACACAAGCTTGATTAGAATTTCTGTAGAAAATTATTTCTATTCTATAGCATGTTCAACACGTAAGCAAAGCGATATTACTTTGCTCGTGTAGATTTAATTCACTTGTTTGTTACTCTTGGTCTTGAATTGAAAAATTTACACCCGCTAGAAAACTCTCACTTTCAAACAATCTACTATTATCAATGTTTTCAGAATTCAAAATTTATTACTTTTTGACATATATGAGTCCAAATAGAAAAAATTGTATAAGATGCACGTTTCATAAGATATTTTAGGTCACTTGTTCATTAGAAAAATCATGTCTTATGAAACTTATACCATAATGTACTATTTTGTCTCGATTTTGCAGCCGTTGTCTTGTAGTTATAATTTAATTTTAAATAAATAAATGTATTTGATATTTCATTATTTCTAAACGATATTTATATACAAAATTAAAAAAACATATATGATTTATATATAATGAGCAAATAAATTTTTAAAGGGGCCCCCAAGAGCCAGGGCCCGAAAGCATTGCTTCTAATTGCTTTCTGTAGCGACGGGGTACCTGAGTCATTTCATTCGAAGACTACCTGCAAATGTGCCGAGTTGGGTATTTCTGCAGGTACCTGTGAAACTCGTATGTGCCGAGTTGGGAAGTCATTAGCAGAGACTACCTGCAAATGTGCCGAGTTGGGAATCGCCGATCTATATATAATTAGGGAAAGTATTGAAATCGTGATTTTTTGACATTTCGAGATTCAGATGAATTTTTACATTTTAAGGCTCTACTGAACCCAAAAAACCTAAGTTTAAATGAAATCGGCCGGTCTGTCTATCTAAAAATATAATATTTAGAGAACCCGTACGAATTTTTCACTGAAATTTTATATTTGAGTTTTTAATCAAAAAGCTAGGTTCAAATTTGTAAATAAGCTTTTTCAACCAGAAAATTTAGAAAAGTGTCTCCATTTTCAGAAATACTTTTATTGTATAAGAACTAAAATATAGCCACCACAACAATGACAGTTGTTAATTTGACAGTGACAGCTGTCACCTTGATATAACAACTGTCAGTTTGACAATGACAAGTGTCACTTTGACAGTTGGTGTGACACTCTAATTTCATGAAATAGTGATAAAACTGGCCATGAAATTTAGTGTCGGGGAAAAACTGCGATAGCCACAGCAGATTTTAATATTTTAATAATAATAATAGTTTAATAAATTTGCGGATTTGAAAAATCAATTGTCAAGATATCAAAATTTCTTGACAAGAAGTCTTGAGTCTTCATAGTATTTTTTTGTCTTGTTTTGGGAAATAAAAAAGGAGTAATATACGTATTATGTAATGCAATATGCGCACTGTATCAGTGGCACTAAAACAGTGATTTTTGTTTTCAAGGCATAGCTTCGCACCTAAAGCGATGAGCGGGCTTTACTCGCTCTGATCAAGCTCAACGTGGAACTACAGAAATTAAAACTTGTAAAAAAATTAGTGAGATGTGCAAAACAATTATAAAATGAAAATATCTACTTCTGGCTCAACTATATGTATGAAAAATTTTTGTCTGATTCAATTTTCCCCCATATGTGTATTTTTGCCATCTAAAATTACGTGATCGAAGAAATGTGACTTAATTCCAAGACACAAACTTTACCACTTTAATTTTTAATGTATGCTTATTTGTGTATACTTTAATTTGGCGTTGGTCGACTAGAGCACAAAGCCGCTAGGGTACCTGCGACCTTTTCTATGAGCTCAGAAAAAAAATTAAAAATGCACTTTGTTTTGCACATATTTTTATTTTTTAATTTATCAAATAATAACAAAAAAGAGGGTGTCAGCCTTTTTTGAATTTTTACTTGTACAAAGTAACAAGTAAGTATAGTGAAACCGACAAAATTCACCTATCGAGATTTTGATGGAAATATCCGTTTTGAGCATTCCTGAATCCATTTTGACTATTTTTGGCTTGATGTCGGTACGTATGTAAGTGCGCAAATCTCAAAACCCGTCAAACGTATGATGTTGAAATTTTGTATTTAAGACTGGTATAGGGTCTAGTTGTGCACCTCGTATTATGGTTCCAATCGTCTGTACCGGAAGTGCACTTTACTTGAAACTTTTTTCGAATTTCTCTAATAAATCCAGAATGATCAACCGTAGGATGTTGAAATTCAATATTTGAACTTGATGTTGTATTAGAATGGTTATCTGCAATTTTTGTAAGAATCGGCTAGGCCAGAAGTGCACTTTACTTGAAACTTTTTTTGAATTTTTTGCCTAAATATAGAATGATCCGCCATAGCATATTGAAATTTCGTATGAAGAACTTCTATAACATCTTATTGTACATCTTGCATTATGATTGTGATCGGCTAAACCGGAAGTGCACTTTACTTGAAACTTTTTATTAATTTTCTGCATAAATTCAGAATGATCAGCCATAGGATACTGGAATTTAGCATTTGAAATTGCTGTAGCATCTAAATGGCCATCTTCTATTTTTGTAACAATCGGTTAAGCCGGAAGTGCACTTTATATGACAGACCTTTCGAATTTTTCACATAAATTCTGAACAATCAGTCGTAGAATATTTAAATTTTGTATTAGGCACTTTTATAATATCTAGTTGTACACCTTGCATTATGATTGCTATCGACTAAGCCGGAAGAGCACTTTATCCGAAACATTTTTTGAATTTTCCGCATAAATCCAAAACTATTGAACGTAGATTGTTAGAATTCCGTATTTACGATGATTATACCGTCTAGATGCTCATATCCTATTTTTATTGAGATCCTCGGAAGTGCACTTCACTTGACAGTCTTTTGGAATTTTTCGCATAAATTCGAAACGATCAGGTGTAGAATATTGAAATTTGGTATTTCAGTCTGCTGTAGCATCTGAATGATTGCCTACTATTTTTATAACAATAGACTGTACCGAAAGTACCCATCAGTAGGAATTTATTTTTCAATTTTGCGCATAAATTCAGATCTGTTGGTAGTCGTAGAATTTTGGAAATCAGTATTAAGGAATGTTGTAGTATAAGAATAATGACTTACTGTTTCCATAGCAACCGACTTGGCTGATAGCGCATTTTACTTGACAGATTTTTAGAATCTCTTGGGTAAATCCAAAACGATTCACTGTGGAACGATGAGATTTTCAACAAAAAATCACATCGTATTATATATATCCAATGATGTACTAGTGAGTCACGTCAGATTTTTTTTCTAACTTGAACCAAACTCATAGTATACATTGGTTTACAATATAAGCATAGGTATATGGTACGGCGGATATATTCTCTTGCAACTTTGGGTTGTTTGGAGGGTTGATCAAATAATTATAAACAAATGATTTGTTTAAAAAGGAGCCCATCGTCATGAGATTACGCAATCAATTACTATTTGTACTTATTCTCTCAGTTTTATAGTTTTCCACGCCCACCTCCCTTGTTAATTTGTACTATTGATCTTACAAGCAGGGTGGCTAATTAACCTGATAGATATAAATATCATACCTATGCTGCCGTACCATATACCGATGTATATTATGAGTTTGAATTAAGTTAGAAAAAAAAATCAAAAAAGGCTGAAATCCTCTTTTCCTTTATTATTTGATAAATTGAAAAATGAAATTATTTGCAGAACAAAGTACATTTTTATTTTTTCTTGAGCGCATAAAAAAGATAGCGGGTGCAGGTATTCCGCAGGTATATAGCTCGCTCGCTAGACGCACACCGACTTTGCACGCTAGTGGCGGCGATTCCCAACTCGGCACATTTACAGGTAGTCTCTGCTAATGACTCCCCAACTCGGCACATAAGAGTATCTCAGGTTCTTGCAGTAATACCCAACTGGGCACACTTGCAGGTAGTCTGGGCATTCTAATATTTTTAAATGAAATAAAATCAATTTTATAGTTTCTTTTTTATAATCATACAGAATTTGACATACAATTATACAAAATTAAAAAATAAGTAGGCTGCATCATACAATAAAAATAATAATTTCAGCGTGATCGTGGATTAACCTTTTTGTCGTTATTACTCGATCTCTTGACTCGCTCATAATATGGAAAATGCTTTGCACTTTCGATTAACACACCGCTACTTCACTTTACCAGATAAAAATTTTCGATTTGTTTAAGATGTGCCGAGTTGGTCATAAGGATTACCACCAACCCTTGACTGATGTCCCATCGGGAGATTAAATGTGCCGAGTTGGGGTGTGCCCGCTAGTGGTACAAAAAGGGATTATTATTATAAGCTGCGATACACCCATAAAAAATACTTCTTGTCTTGGTCTTGTCTTGATTTCAAGACAAGATCAAGATTATTTCTTGATTCTTGTGAAACACTACTAATGACAAAACTTGAACCATCTACAATTTTCTTGTTGGAAGTTGCCTTGCTGCAGCATCAATTTTCAAATTTAGGACTCTCAATTTTTGCTTTTGGAGTCCACCATATTGCCGTTGATTTAATTCACATGAAGATTGATTACGATAATGGAATACAATAATTTGTGAAATTTTCAATCCACATCCTGAAAATCTTAAAAGTCAATTATTTTTTTGTTTATTCTAGAAGGTGGCGGAAATCCGAAACTGATTCCTTTGAACAATACTAGTATGTTGCGTAAAGTTCTTGTCAATCATGTCCAAAACCATGGACTCAACACTGAAAGAAATGGATCATCTCGCAAGCGAATTCGTGAAGACGAAACGCCTACCCCACGAATGAAGAGCAGATGTGGAGCAACTCGGATGATTTCCACATCCACATCGACCAATAAAAAAATTATTCTGCCTTATTTTCCTAGATCTCCAAGCATGCACAATCATGTAACTGAAAGATTATTCAATAATATGACGCTTTTTTTACATGCATATTCCCATACAATGGACAAATATATAACATCGTCAGTTCATCGAATCATATTGCATTTTATGCCTGATGATTTAGTGCAAGCAATTGATTATAATATTTTCAAAAGATTGGTTCAGTACGCAGAAAAACTGCTGGAACTTGATAGAAAAACTCGCCACAACCATTTTTGAATCATGTTAAATTTGATATTCAATACTCCTATGATTTATAATGACTTTTTTTGTGTTTAAATAAAACATTTGCTTATTAGTAAAAAGCTCATTTAGTTTTTATTTATAATTAATTTATAAATGCTTCAAATATCTTTACATTAGGGACTATATCCATACACTAAATTTTCTTCTTTCTTCCCACTCCAAACAAACTCCATCCACTATTCGTCCATTTCACAAGCAAAAATGATCCTTGTTAAATTCTAGATAAACCAATATCCTGAAAACAGTTTTAGGGACGACACTCATGTTTGCTAGAATATTGAATCAGTCTGAATAAGATTTAGAATCTGAATATTAATGGGAATTTTTTTGGGTATTTTCGGATTAATTGGTAAGAATTGTATGGGCGGATCTTTTAAACTATAGTTAATTTTTTAAGGAAGACAGTGTGGGGAAGATTGGACCTTTTTGACCTTGATCTATGATTAGTTTGTATCGTGGGCAAGTTTACACAGACGATATTTAGATGTCTACTTCAAATGTACTTATAATGCAACATCTAATATCTTTTGATGCGACTGTACTTTTATGTGACTGCCAAATTAAATTATTATATTTAAATGAGTAACCTGTGCTGCAAAAAATGTTGTAAAAATTTGCCGTTTCACTATTATTACTTGTTATAATTAACATATTGCTCGTATCATTTCCAAAATTAGCAATAAATACTTATAAAATCCAGAATTGTTAACGTCACCAATTGCCAAGTTGTCAAATAACTATACTGAAAGTTTTTTTCAGTGTGATTCAGTTTTTTAGTTGAAGAATTTTTGAAAAAAAGGAAATACGAATAGACTACTATTTGAACTTGTATGGGAAAACTGTCTAACCGGTTTGGCTATATTTCGGTAACAATTGCTGCCTTAGGTGATTAATATTCTCATTCAAGTTTAATATTTAATTTTAATATTTGAACTGAGTACATAGCAATTTGTTTGACTTGGATGTGTAATTAAAAATAATTTAACACGGATATGAAAATTGATGACTTTTTCGTTATTATTTTTATATGGTTCCAAATCTAGATACTTAATTTTTTTGGGGTGGTACAATTTGTTTTTAACAAGTTTATCTGCCATATCGCCATTTGCATATTGCTACTTGTATTGAGTGTGTCAGTCTCAGTTTTCCATTCAAATTAGCAGATTCCCTAATATTTCATAGGTAAATTTCATTTTTTATATTCTATTGATTGTCTATAATTCACATGATCGTTATTTCAATAAGAAATAGTTTCAAGAAAATATTCACTAAATTCTAACCTACAAATGAACGGGAAAAAGAAAAATTCAATAGACATTTTGTTCCATTCTTTATTTATTTTATATATGATGAATTTTTTTTTGGTTTCCTGAATTTTTTTTTTTATTATTTTTTGTTTGTTTCAGATATGGACAAGAAGGATACCAGTGACAAGAAAGTAACTGTAAGCATAATTTAAATTGTAGTAATATTTTTCATAATTCAAACATTTTTTTTTTTTAATTTTACTTTTCTAAATTCATAATGAAAAATATTTCAGAAGGAAGTAACTTTTGCGAAGGGGACACCTGAGTCCGATAAACCCAAAAAGGTATATCGAAAGACACGGTATCCAACAGGTGAACAATTGGAAAAAATGCTAGAAGAGAAAGATCAATCTTTCCCCGAAAGAAGTTCCAACAAGGAGGATAATTAACATTCTTCTAGTTTTGATTATTCTGTTACGTTTTCTGATAATTGTCCAAAAATTGTTTTTCAATGTTTTTTGAAAGTTATTTGATTGCTATGGATTATCAAATAAAGTAGCTCTTTCTAAAGTAAGCTTTGGTTTTAATTACTTGGTAAAACTATGAAATATTACTAATTGATTTTATCGTACGGATCCTAGAGATAATAAATTAATTTTGGATTAAAATACTTTCAGTTCCAAAGATATATTTGTATAGCTTCAATTATAATTTTACGAACAATTTGCATTATATATACCTATATGTTTATGTATTTACCTGAAACATGTAATCTACCTTCTTTGGTTTGTCCATGATTGGAAACCTGTAAAAAAAAAATTGAAAATTCATTTATTATGTTTCACAGAAACATGAAATAATCATATCTTAAAAATTGAAAATATATTTAGGTATTGAATATTTTGGGGTTACTGATTTGTTTGTCATCAAATAATTGTTAGAATAGAAATGATTATAGTACATAAGGGAATTCTTAGTTATTTTTTAAAAATTGAAGAACTATAACTATGAGTATTTTTGTTTTTTTTCATCAAAATACAAATTATCCGAAAATATGGAAATTTATTATCAATTATTGATGAAACAATAATTTATGCAAGTAAAAGAAACGAAAGAATCAAAAACTTACAATTAGAAGATAAGGATATCTGTAATCTAAAATCGTTCTTACAATTTTATTTGTTTTTGATTGAATACTAAATAAATTATTGGTACCTTTTTAGTTCTATAACAGATCAGATTTTGAATCATCTTTGTTTTGTTCTGTTTCTGATCTTAAAGTTACTTATTTAATGTTAGGGGAATTTCTGCATAAATAAAAATAATATTTATATAAATTCTTCTCTGTTTTGGGCTCAGCATATTGGTAGATTGATTGATATTTCTTAAGCCGAATTAATTCCGCGACATCAATAGTTGGATTTATATCTATAGCCTTCGATTTTAGAATATGACAAAATTTTGACACTGTATGAAAAATTTAATATCAAAAGAGAGCATTTTCAGAATTTTTTCGCCATCAAAAATTGCAATAGTGTTTTTAAAAAATAATAGTCGCTTAGTTTTTGGCAATAACTCAAAAACTATAATTGATAGTGTAAATCAAAAAAAAGATTTTAAAAGAGAAAAAAATTTGCAATAATAAACCTCACTGCGCTCAATATCTATTCTATTATTTATAATTTAAATTAAATGTTGAAAATAGGTTTCCGCGCGGCCGTTGCAGTACGGGCGCACCAGCTGTAGAGAGAATAAAATAATTTTTTCACGGTATTGAATAACAATTTAAAAATTCGAATAAATTATGGTGTCATCTTAATACTTGAAACAATAAAGTTCCATTGGAAAAAAATATAATGATTTGAAAGAAAGATTCTTTAAAACTTTTTTTTTGTTGTTGTTTATAATCTTTTTTTTATATATCCACCATTTGAATTATTAGATAAGGAATATATTTTTTTTTAAATCATTGGTAATTTTCTATACTATATTTTGTCAATAACTCGAAAACAATAGCCTCTATCAAAAATTGTTTATATGTCTACTAAATTAATCTAAAAAAATACATTGAATGCTGTTTAGTCTAAGCTCCAATAGCATTTCTGGCTGCACCTGCAGCATATAAGTATTGCTATTAATTATAGAATTAGAATTGTACATGGGCCTCTACGCTGCAGTCTAGTTGGGCATTCGGTAAAGGGTCCCTTAATCTGCGTATTCCAGTTGGGCATTTTAATCCCTTACAACACAGATATCGGATTTACCTGTGCACCTGACCGCCTCGGTACTGTATAATTATAATATTTGCAAAATATTTAACTTTGTGATGTATTGACAATGTATATGTTTGAGTTTTGCAGCCAGTTGATTGACAGTATTTAATTATTTCGTTAATGTTATGTTTATGACATATATTTTTTTTTTAATTTAATGTATATATATATATATATATATATATATATATGTATATAAAATCTCCTATCCTTATGTAAATATGTACCTATTGACAATCTATATGTTGTTTTACAGCCAATTATGTTTAATCTATATATTTTATATTTTCTCGATGTATATTTTACTTATGACTGATTTTTTCTTGGATAAAATGCCTTATATGTATTTCATACATAAAGAGTTTTCATGGATATCCTAATTCTTCATTGCATAATACACAAAATCTTTATAAATTGTATCATAACTTCAGAGTCTCCCTTGATAATTAAAATTTGACGGCACGCAAATAAAAACAGTTTGAACTCACTATCTTATCTGCAGAAAAATACAGGTAGAGAAATGCCCAACTGGAAGAGCTAATGGGCGGCCTCGATCTCGGCACCAAACTACCTGGATCTTTAATCCCCTACTCGAACTCGGCACTATGCTATGGATTAGGATTTGTGACTCAATCGTTCTACCTGAGTGAGATTTTCTGGACAGATGCGATTTTATGTTAATAATAAACCAGACTCAAATTTAACCGTACTTTTAAACGAATCTAATCACAAGTATGACATCAACAGCTCAAAAGTCCTTCATATCGTAGACAAAATAATTTGTTTTCATTTGGTGCAAAAAATTCCAATGTCAAAAATACCTAAAAAAAATTAAATGTTTTACTATGATCTATACATATTTATATGTTTTTGTAATAGTATAGGTATGTACGAACAATGTATAAATAAGTCTTTTTTGTAACACGTACACCGAAAGTACCCTATTACTGAGCTGACTTCTGCTTCGAAAGTTCTCAATTCCAAACCATGGTAACAATTTTTATTAATTCTCTGTTGACTGGGAATTAATGGATATTAATGTCCGCTGAGTAAAAATGAAATTGTAGATCATGGATCATGAATGCCGTAGGATTTTTTTATTTCATTGATATATGTCAAATTGATATTTGAAAGAAAGAAATTTGTATTATAGAATGTGTTCGTTATAGTATGTGCATTTACTGTGAACGGGATAGCACAGAAAATGTGAAAAATATCAATCAATATAATAAATCATGTAAGTTATGTTTTATTGTATTAGTTTACTGTAATGGGATTGCATTTGCAAAAACCTGTTTGTCAAATCGATAAGATAGTTTCGATAAATCCAAATTAATTTGAAAAGCTTAGTAATGAGGGCACTTCGGTGCACTTATTACAAAAAGTATCGTATGCAACACGGACACTGAACGTCTGTCATTATTGTCACGGACAAATTTGGCTGCACGGAGCTACGCCTTGGGCTTTGCCCTCGTCTTCACCGAATACAGCCAAATTTATCCTGGACATAAATGACAGTCGCTCGGTCCTTGTAGCATAATATACTATTTTTAATATTTATTTTTTTCTGAAGTCTCATTAAATATTATTTGCAGTATTATTTTATATACAAATTAATTTTAAAATAAAATATAGAGACTTATAAAACCTAATCTTGCAGGTAGATCGTGGCTTTATTTAAAAATTGACAGTGCCGAGTTCGTGTGCGCCCCGCGCTAATCGGATTGGCATTGGTGCCGAATTCATGTTCTTGGTGCCGAGTTCATGTACGCCCAAGCTAATTACGCCTACCTTTTTGGTTGCAAGGGATTATCTCAGGTAAAATGCCCAACTCGCATAGAGCCGGCCTCTACACAAAAATGAATTTTCTCCTGAAATATACTTAAATAAATTGAATTTGATATTCAGAAGATTTTATAATGTTTTATTAATCCTCAAAGAGATAATACATTTATTAACCATTGAATGATATTCTAATAATCTAACAATCATGTGAAAACAATTATTGAATCTATAGGATAAATGATCAAACATAAGAAAATTCGGAACAATTCAAGCAAACTTATCAGGTTTTTTAGATAACAATTATCAAATTTGACTAAAGCTACTAATAGCTACCTTGCATCAAACAAGTTGAAAACTTAACTAAGGCTAACCATGAAGGTTTCACATTAGTTCGTGACAAAACTTTAAAATTAAATTAAAAAAATAATTTGATCTAATCTACAGAAGGAAAACTATTGAATTTGACTTAAAATTAAGATTATTGCTTGAACAGCTCTAAGTAACAATCAAATCGTACAAATATTTTTTTTTTAAACTATGTAAGAATCAAGTTATAATAACTATTTTTTCTAATCTAGAACGAAGAAACTTTCAAACTTAACTTAAGAACATTTAAAATTATTGTTAAAGAAACTTCGAGTATTGATTGAATCATAAAAAATTGTTGTTCAAAACACATGTAACAATCAAGTTCTGAAAACAATTTTTTTCAAACTATAGGTGCATAGAACTTAAAAATTATCAAACTTAAGAATATACAAAATAATTGCTGTTACAAAAATTCTGATAATAACAATCAATATATTGGTTGATGAAGAACTTATGGTAAAAATCAAATCTTAAAAAATATTTGTGTCAATCTACAACCTGGAAAGTATCATCTTATTATAATTAAAATATTTTATATTATTGTTAATAACGCTTTTACAACAATCAAATAATAAACAAAATTTGAATGTATTACATTTAAAACTTAGAAATCACTGGTTTCTGGAGAATCGCTCCTACTCAGTGGAAGTTCATGAAGCATCAAATTTTAAGAAAATATCTATTTGTTCTAATCGACAAGAACGTAAGAATATTCAAAATTATTCTGTGAGTAGCCAAGTAACAATCAAATCGTGAAGAATATTTGTTCCAATCCACAAAGTGAAAATTATCAAATCTAATTTAGGAATTAGTATTATTGGTAGAACAATTCAAATCACTGGCTTCTGGAGAATTTTTGTTCTGTAAAGGTTGAGTGCTTGCATCGGTTGCTATACAATTCTGCAAGACTCTGGGCCGCTTGCTTCTGACAGAATAGGGCTTCTGTGGAGGTCGTTTCTGTCCAACCCCAATAAAACGAGTATCATCCTCTAATTTGTCAGTGTTTACTGCATCACATTTTATCTCAGTGCATACTTTATTTTGTTGGGAGATAGGTTCAGTTGCGACTCTTTTAAAAGTAGTTCTATACTTAGGATCAGTATTTGGGTATCGATTAGGATGGAAAGATAATGGATTATGAGGAGTGTTATGTGGGTGCGGATTAAAAGGTGACGGATTATAGACAGTATTATTTGGATGTGGATTATGGAAAGTATTTTGGTGTGGGCTAGGGAGTAATGGGTTATGTAAAATATTGTTTGGGTGTAGCTTAGGAGGTGGAATATTATAGAAAGTACCATTTGGGTGTTGATCATGGAAAATAGTATTTGGATGTGGATTGAGGGAAGTATTATCTGGGTATAGATTAGGAACTGGCTGATCATGGAAAGTATTATTTGGGTGAAAATAAGGAGTTGGTGGAACATGGCAAATATTATTTGAATGTAGGTCAGGAGGTGGTGTATTATAGAGAGGAATATTTGGGGGTGGATTATGGAAAATAATACTTGGGTTTGGATTAGGAGCTGCTGCATTAGGAAGAGTGTTATCTGGGTGTAGTTTAGAAGCTGTTTGATCATGGAAAGTATTATTTGGATGTAAGTAGGAAGCTGATACATCATGGAAAATTTTATTTAGGTGTAGGTTAGGAGGCGGTGTATTGAGGAAAGTATTATTTGGGTATTGATTATAGACAGTGCTATCTGGGTATGGATTTTGGAGAGATATATTTAATTGTGGTCTAAGAGATGGTTGAGAAGCTGCTGCAGACCGAAATGATTCAATTTGTGCAAAATATTCGTTCAGCTGTGCATAACGAATATTAATTTCACATATTTGCGCCTTTATTTCGTCTGCTTTTCTAAAAAAAATCTCCTTCTCTTCCATGAAATCTTTTATTGTATAATTTTCCTTCTTGGCTGTGTCAGGTGGAATCATAGCTTGATCAATCAAATCTTTTGTTTTGTATATCTTCATTTCTAAATCATCGCACATTTTTTGAACATCTAAATTAAACTGTAGAATAATAGCATTGGATAAATCAGTAGTACATTAGAGGAATTATCATGATCATTAATCAATTTCTTGTGAAATTCGTTCCGGGCATAATTTTCACTTTGACTGTACATATCATAAGCAGGTCTTTGGGAGTTGTCATTTTGTTTTGGATGCTCAGATTTATTGCAAGAATTCTGCACAACATGATCACTAATAAAACCGTTATAGTATTCATCCATGGAGACAATCATGTTTTGATTATTACATGAATTGAAAGGTACGACAAATGAAATGTGATTATCCATTTTGTCAGGACAAATATCGTGTTGTCGGACACTTTCCCTGTATGAAGGCGTTTGTCCCGTGGGATCTTTATTTTTCTCAGTTTTTTGAAAATATTCCTCGGTGAAATAACCATAATTTTCTGGATGATTATTATTCATTTTTGCAAAAATAGATTTGAGAGTATTTCAACCAACAATATATATGAGCTGTCATGTAATTTGGCCAACTACTGGACATTAATGGTTTTACCCCTACCATTTCATACTGATCAATGCGCGCACGCATTTTTCCTCACTAATATTTTTTCTGATGAATAAGCTAAATAAATATGGTTTTATATTTTTGAATAAAAAGATTTCATATACAATCCAGATTTTCGTTCTGTTAAAAAAATAACTCTTCTCCCATAATAAAAAATTAAGTCTTACAAATTGAATAAGAAGAAAAAGAGAATATATTTAAAAGTTTGAAGCACGATTTTTTTACAAATGCAATTCATTTTCCAAGTGAAGTGATCTATGATTCATCTTTTTCAAATTACACACACTGATCTTATTCTGAGAATAGGTTTAGTGTATGCCTGCCAAAAATCCTCATTGTAACAAACATCCTTGCATATTGCATTTCATAATATGTATGTATAAACACGACATTACTTAAGATTCCACGTCGAGCTTGTTCAGAACGGGCTGAGCCTGCTTATTGTTTTGATGCACTGATGCACTCACTACCAAGAACTGCTTTCATCCCTCGGCTGCTTTATGTTGGCCCAACTGTAACGCGCCCCTTAAATTTCTCTATTTTGATCGTCTTTTGTAGACTAAGATTTGTAATAAAGATGCAACAAAAGTTGTGCATTTTCAGATGTAACCAGAATCAATGCATTCATAAAAATAATTAAGATCAAATACTGAGTGACAAAGTGACAAAGGGTCTATACCTGTATTTTTATAGGTGACTTAAAGTATATAAGCTAATCCCGGAGAATCAATCTGTAGGATTTCATTTACTATTTTATGAATTATTAGATGAATAATCGCCCAGATTGCTAGCTGCACCAGACCAGTTATAAATTTCTTATCACATTGGACATCTGCGTCAATGTTTCAAAGCAGGTAAAAATAAAAATGATCAACTGCACCAAAGGGTAAATCTCCAGTGAATCCTATGACACATAGGTATATGATGTGTTACAATTTATTTTTGTATAATAGAATGAAAATGGTATCTAAATATTATTGCTATTTAATACAGCCCTTCCTAGAACTCTTCGTATCAGCCATAGAAGAACCGAATGACGGTCAAGTGCAGGAACTTTCGTTCGGCACAAATGGTCATATTTTTAGGTAGGATTAAATTTATGACCAGATTGAGAGATTTTCGTTGGCGCAGATAGCATACTGCCAATAATTTTGGTAAAGAATTTTAAAAGCTTCATAAATTTTTCTGGGAAATTTAGATATTATTGTCTTTAATCAATTTATTAGATAAGGATATTTCATATACAATCATCAATAAAGTGGAATTGTCATATTTTCAAGATTTAACACTGAAAAAAATTATTCTATAGTAGTTTCATCGCAGTAAGTGAAATCTTGTTCTGTGAATATTTATCATTAGATATATTCTCGATACTTCAAAAAAAAATATTAATTTTTTATCAACATGAAAGACACAAATCAATCCAAATCAGCATCATATAAATATTGAAATTTCCATTATTCTAGTACTTTTTCTTTTTTGATGTTGGTTAAGATGCGCATTACGTAACTTCCGATTCATCCGTGCGGCGTGTGTTCTACCATTTGTATTTTCACCTTTGTCTGGACCATACAACTATCCAGTTTTTTTCGATTTAGCAAGATTTTCAATTAAGAACAAGGTAAATATGAATTATAATATTTCAATTATTGCTCATCATTGAATTTATTATCATTTTAATTATAACAAGTATTAAGACAAGTTGACTGAAAAACTGACACCTAACCTACACATGAAATAAGATCAAAATTCATGCACCTTTATTTTATTTTCTTAATGAATATTGTTATTATGTTACAGAGATGGACAAGAAAGACGCCACCGAAGGAACAACAAAGGTAATTTTTTCAATAATTTTCTTCAAGCTCTTATCATTCATTTATAAATTTGAACTTTTAAAATTCACTAAATTATACTATAAAAATCAATAACTTGTTTCAGAGGGTTAGATTCAGGGACATCTCCGACTCAGATAGACCTAAGAGAGTATATAGAAAATCTCCTTACCCTAGGGAGGAGATTGCACGATTACTAAAAGAAGAAAAGGAGGCATCACCTGAGCGAAGTCCTGATAGAAAAAATAACTAGACCAATTTCAATTCTGATTGTTCATAACCTATTTCTACCTTGTCTGTTTCTTAATTTTTATTTGATGTTTTCGAATTGTTCTCTATGCCTACCAAATTTTTGATAAAAGTATTTTGAAGTATGATTTCGTTTTATTCAACGAAGTATCTTGTTGGTTCACACATAGCAATAGAATGCGTAAACTAAATAACGTTGAATTTCGTAACCTAAATTTAGGTATTTTGTGAATTCATGTTATAGCACTTGACACTATATTCTTGTCACTCCATTTGTTACTAATTGTCCAAATATGGAAGCTGAAGGACCCTATATATGGACAATTAATAACAAGAGGACTGTATGAAAATACTTGTATACTACACGTGTATAAACAAGCATTATGACTTTCGGACAATAGTTTTCGAAACGAAGGCTGATGTCCTAATGCTCAAGTTCAGATATAATTTTGAACGGCGATTCCCAAATCGGCACATTCACAAAATGACTCCCTAACTCGATACATACAAGTATACCTCATGTATCTACAGCGATTACCAACTCAACAGGACACATTCGAATTCCTCCACGAAGCCTCAGGTAGCTATACTCCAAGTTCACTAGTAAAATGAAGCTTTATCAGTGCTACTAAAACAGTGGTTTTGTTTCCAGCCGGCTTCGCCCGCTCTGACCGAGCTCGACGTGTGGACTCTAGTGTGCAGTCAAAAGAAGTCTTCAACCCTGCTAACAGCTGCAAAGATGAAGATGGAGGAACTCGGCTTTGGGATTATCGTTTCAACCTTACGGTCGAGGATTAAAACAAGTGAAAATGGAGGAATTCGGACGCGCCGACCTGGCACACTTGCAAGTAGTCTCTGATGGTAATAAAATGATTCAGGTACCTGAACAAAACGAGAACAGAGGCACCCTAATGTTTTTAATGAAATAAAATCAATTTTTGGGCGTTGGTCGACTAGCGCGCAAAGCCGCTTGAAAGGATGTATGAGCGAGGGCGTGGGGGAATAGTGAACTTTGATGGGTGGGGATAGGCTTGAACGTTTGCGCGGTGAAGTAGAGAAATTATTCAACATTCAAGTGATCTGTATTAAGGCGATCGACTCCACAGTAAAATAATGCGTGAAAGAGGGTGCTGTCGTTGGCGTTTTATAAATGACATGTTGATTTTATTGAAACAAAAATGAATACAATATTTCGTTAAAGAATAAATCTAGGTTTATGCCGAGTCAGAAATTAGAAAAAATGTTCTCGTTTGTCATAAAAAAATAATGAAAAATCGCTGTTTAGGTAATATTTAGCATGATATAGCTAATGAAATAAATATTTATCAGAAAATTTAACTCGGCATAAACCTACATTCATTCTTCGTCTGTAAGGAGTTTCTAGAACTTTTAATCTATCATCAAAATTGCACCCGTAATTCAGTAATTAAAAAAACACTTTTATGTATTTTTATCATCGCTTGAATCACTTGCCCTAGTACAGAGGCGTCAGGGTACGGGTGGAAAAGGGTGGTAGAGGGGATAGCATTTGCATATAGAGTAGACGAAGCAGGCGACAGGGGTGATTTTATTTCAAGTGCGAATGTGAATATTAGTTATAGTTCATTGATGGTTAAAAATATATTATTTTCTGCAATGGATTTAACTGCCGTTGAGAGGGCGATTACGATTATCCGCTAGAAGGAAACAGCAAAAAGGGCAAAATTTTAGAAAGCAGAGAAAAGGGTTTAGAGGATATTGAATTTTTTAACGTATCTTGATATAATTAATATACAGATGATTACTAGATCTGAGGCAATGTTTATTTTTATAATATGATATGGCACGCCGTTTTGATATTTAATAGCAACAATTTATTCCCTTTAGATAAGTATACACTTTTATTATCTTGCAAGAAAATTTTAATTCCTTAAATTTTCATGATAGAATTAAAATTATGTACACAATAGAAATTCAGAATTATTATCATCTTGTAAGATAATTTTAATTTAATGAATTTTTATGATTGAATTAAAATTATGTACATAATGAGAATTAAGAATTATTACTATTTTGCAAGATAATTTTGAAGCATTGCATTTTTATGATTGAATTAAAATTATGTACATAATGAAAATTCAGAATCATAATTATCTTGCAAGATAATTTGAAAGTATTGAATTTTTATGATTGAATTAAAATTATGTACGTGATGGAATTTCAGAATTATTATCATCTTATGCTTGGGCCACATCTACGCCTAATGCCATTAATTGAGGCGTTATTTAGCAATAAACACATTGTCAATGACAATATATCAATTGTCCACATATCACCTTAATTAATGGCATTAGACGTAAGTGTGGCCCCTGCATAACAAGATAATGTTATGCATTGAATTCTTATGATTGAATCAAAATTATGTACATAACAAAAATTCAGAATTATTATTACCTTGAATACATAATTCTAATTCGATCATAGAAATTTAATGCATTAAAATTATCTTGCAAGATAATAATAACTCTAACTTTCCATTATGTACATAATTTTGATTCAGTCATAAAAATTCAATGAATTTAAATTTTCTTGCAAGATAATGAAAAGTATAGTTCAAATTTAACTGGGAAAAATTGTTATTATTAAATAGCAAATAGCGTGCCATGCGCTGGAGGCATATAAAATCTAAGTCTCTCCAAATTTTATAATATATTTAAATTGAATTGTATTATGCTTTGTCGATATCGTGCATTGATTTACTCAATATGTCAAACATAATAGTACCAATACAAATTAATTTGTTTATTTATAACATTTCACAAATGGCTATTAATTTTGCACTTCATCATTTTCGTGCTTGACGTAAATAAAATATAATTTCTGGTAATAAGATTATACCCATAATCTTATTTGTAGGGTGTACATAGTAATAAAAAATATTGCAATATTTTGTTCAGTAATTTTACATTTGTATAATCGTAGAGTATCTCATCTATCCAGCAATCCGATATATTACATTCACAGATATCAACATAAAAATCATGCGGCACAGTTACTGCCTGCTCCGTATCCTCCCCATCACCGTGCAATATTGCAATAGTCCAATTCGTTTTTCTACTATATGTCTGTGCATCACAAAAGTGTTCCACTGCAAATTATCTAGTCTCGTTATCCCCTTACCGAACCACAAGTCTCGAGTCGATCGCCTAAACTTGGCAATGCAACAGAAAGCCACGTGCTCGCCACCTTGCTATAGCAGTGCAAAGTTGCCGCGTCAATTCATTACGAATAAAAATTTATTCAATCAAGTAATTTGAATTTCATTTAAATTTTTCTTTTCAGGATGAACGGATACATACCGCTTTTAAAATAGTGACGGGACACTGAAATATTCATCTTTCTTATGTATAGTTTTTTTTTATTTTACCCAAACTTGAACATACTGATATCTATTTATTTATGAGCTCAATCACCTATTTCTCCATAAGAGCAATTTATTTTGTGTCAATTTTCAACAATTTATAACTTCAAAATATGAATGGTGACCTACCCTGAAATTTTAACAGTAAATTCTTTGGGTAGAAAACTAATAATTAATAAATTTTGACGCTTGGAATAAAAAATTGTTGTCACGCTCATACATCCTTAAGGACCCGCGACCTTCTTTATCCGCTCAAATATACATTGTTATACATGGGGGTGGTAAGGCAAATGAATTATTTTGCAACATTTTTACTTTGTGTTTTTGGGGGGTTATTTAGATAAATATAAACAAATGATTTGCTTAAAAATAAGCCCATCATCATGATATGTTATGCAATCAATTACTATTTGGACGTATTTTCTCAATTTTATAATTATCCACGCCCACCTTTCTTGTTAATTTGTACTGTTGATCTTACAAGAGGGGTGGCTAATTGACCTGATGATAAATATCAGGTGCAAAGAGTCATTATAAATTTTGACTTTGTTCAGATAATAAGTAAAAGAAAAACATAAAAAATGTTGATCAAAAATTGAGTATATAAGTCTCAATAATTCGTCGATTGCATAACATATCATACCTATGCCGGCGGTATTGTATAACAATGTATATTATGAGTTTGGTTCAAGTTGGAAAAAAAATTCAAAAAAGGCTGAAATCCTCTTTTCTTATTATTATTTGCTGAATCAAAAAATAACATGATTTGCAAAAAAAAGGTGCATTTTTAATTTTTGTTTGAGCGCATAAAAAAGGTCGCGGTGCAGGTAGCTCGCGCGCTTGTCGTTCACTGACCCTGCGCGCTAGTGGTACAAAGAGGGGATTATTTTTTTATGAGCTGCGCGCTGCTGTTACATGCCCAATTTTTTTTGCGGCCGTGCGCTAAGTAACCCTTAATTGATTTTCTATTGAGAGATTAAATATGCCCATTTTGGACTGATGAGAATCATATTAATATTAACATCAAAACTGGAGTGAGGTTTTGATAAGGCCTCTTAAATTATATAGAACCTTATTCTTGTTTTCCTAACGATTCAGTATAACTTCTTTTTTTTAAGGACTAGAAGAGCTTATTTTTGTTAGCTTCAGCTAAAAATAATAATTAACAGATTATCTAAGCATCTTTTTGTCTTAACAGCCCAAAATAATAAGTTACCTATAAGTTATTTTACAGGGTGTAACAGCGAAACGTGTTACCTTGAATGACTTCTATGTTATTGAAGATACAATGAAATACTATGGGACAATCTTATGTAGGTCCAATTGGGGCAGAAAATATTTTTTTGAACCAGTGGCTCTCAAGCTACTACACAAAGTTACATTTTTTCCGATAAGATGCTATATTTTTTTAGGCCTATTCGATAGAGTTTTTTTTTCTGAATTAAATCGTCTATTCGTTTTATACCCTTACAAGATAAAAATGCGTTTGAAATTCAAATAAACTTCATTTTCCTAGTTTTTTTTTTTTTTTCAGTAGGCTATGGAAAACAAAATCTGCTACCTGTCAATTTAAATTATCTAATGCATAATTCCTATTTTTGAAAATTTTCATAAAATGTACACTATTAACAACTAAAGAAAATTTGATGAATCACGTAAGAGATGCGTGTACTTCTTCAACACCGAAAGAAATTAAAAATGCTACTTTTTAATCAGTTTCCAAAAGATTTGAATTATATGTTTAGAAAGAGATGGAAATCAGCTATAACACTATTTATGAATTAACAAATAATTTAATGTATTTATGTAGCTCAATTGTTCATAGCCTACTGAAAAATAACTATGCAAATAAAATTTATTCAAACTTCAATCGCATTTTTCTCAATATTTCTATCGTGTAAGGGTATAAAACGAATACATGGTTGAAATTAGAAAAAAATATTTCATTGAATGAGACTAAAAAATATATAGCATCTCATTTGAAAAAATATAACTTTGTTTTGTAGCTCGGTGTCTTTCTTGGTCCCGCATAAGATTGTCCTATAGTATTTTATTGTATCTTTAATAACATAGAAGTTATTCCACGTAACTCGTTTAGGTGTTACAGCCTGTATATAGTTAAAGTAGGTGGATTATTTCCAAATCATTGTTTTTCCTCACTTCCTCCCCAATGGGACATCAATCAAGAGTTGGTGGTAATCCTTATGAACAACTCGGCACATCTTAAACGGGCATGTGCCAGTAGCGCGCAGCTTATAAAAATAATCCCCTTTTTGTACCACTAGCGCGCAAAGTCGGTGTGCGTCTAGCGCGTGAGCTACCTGCGATATACTTGCACTCGCGACCTTTTCTATGCACTCAAACAAAAAATTAAAATGCACTTTTTACTGCAAATCATTTAGCTTTTCAATTTATCAAATAAAAGAGGAAAAGAGGATTTCGGCCTTTTTTGATTTTTTTTTCCAACTTAATCCAAACTCATAATATACATAGCTATATGTTACGGCCGCATAGGTATGATATGTTATGCAATCGACGAATTATTGAGTCTCATATACTCAATTTATGATCAACATTAATAATGAGTAGAAAACAAGATTGCACCTGATATTTATATCAATCAGGTTAATTAGCCACCCCCTTATAAGATCAACAGTACAAATTAACAAGGGAGGTAAGCGTGGATTGAGAGAATAAGTACAAATAGTAATTGATTGCCTAACATCTCATGACGATGGGCTCTTTTTTAAACAAATCATTTGTTTATAATTATTTAATCAACTCTCTAAAAAACACAAAGAAAAATATGGTACGGCGGATAGATTCTCTTGCAACATTTTTACTTTGTGTTTTTTGGAGGGTTGATTAAATAATTATAAACAAATGATTTGTTTAAAAAGGAGCCCATCGTCATAATATGTTACGCAATCAATTACTATTTGTAGTTATTACCTAAATTTTATAGTTATCCACGCCCACCTCCCTCGTTAATTTGTACTGTTGATCTTATAAGGGGGGGTGGCTAATAAACCTGATTGATATCAATATCAGGTGCAATCTTGTTCTCTACTCATTAATCTTGACTTTATTCAGATAATAACATATCATATCATACCTATGCGGCCGTACCATATACCTGTGCATATTATGAGTTTGGATAAAAAAAATCAAAAAAGGCTGGAATCCTCTTTTTCTTTATTATTTGATAAATTGTAAAATGAAATGATTTGCAGAACAAAGTGCATGTTTATTTTTTGTTTGAGCGCATAAAAAATGCGGTATACCGCAGGTAGCTCGCGCACACCGACTTTGCGCGCTAGTGGTACAAAAAGGGGATTTTTTTATAAGCTGCGCGCTACTCGTACAAGCCCTCTTAAACAGGTGTTTGCAGAGAAACCTAGTCCTATTATCAGCTTAACACCTAAGAAAAATATAAATCAAGGTGTTTTGTTCAGTAGCTATTTATTATTATTATTATTATCAATCTATAATAGTTCAATCAATAATATCAAAGATATTAATTCGCGAGATAACTAGCCAATATGGTAAAATACTACTAATTGTAGAGCAACATAAATTCAGTAAATTAAATCGAAAATTTTATCTGGTGAAGTGAAGTGGCTGTGTGTTAATCGAAAATGCAAAGTATTTTTCCATGGACCATGGATAAGTCCAGTGATCGAGTATTAACGACAAAAAGGTTAATCCACGATTACGCTGAAATTTCCGAAAATATCATATAATAAAAAAAGGAACTATAGAATCGATTTCATTTAATTTAAAAACATAGAATGCTCAGTTCTCTTTTTGATCAGGAATCTGAGTCATTTCATTATTATTAAAGATTGCCTGCAAGTGTGTCGAGTTGGGTATTGCTACAGATACCTGGGACACTCGTATGTGCCGATTTGGGGAGTTATTAGCAGAGACTACCTGATGTAAATGTGCCGAGTTGGGAATCGCCGAGTTGTCTAGTTCTGAAATGGCCCTGAGGATAATCGTTAAAATGATTGAAATCGGTCAGCATTTCAAAATATCAAATATAGAACAGTGCGGACAAGATATTCTTCAATTTTTTTTGAAATCTTACTCATCCTTGTACGTTACCTATATGTACCTATGTCAATAAGGTATTCATTTAATTGAATTATTATAAAATTATACTTTCTAAAATAATTTTCTACTTTTCAGCGCGAAGAATAGAATGTAAACATTTGCGATTATAATACAGAAAACATTTCAGCGTTGTTTATAGTGGACACAACGCAATAAAACCAACCATCAACAAGCATTCAGCTTATCAAGGAAGGAAATCTAATATCTTTAAACAATTAGTCATTATAAAGCTTTGCACGACTTATCAAACTACGAGTATAGCCATTGCAGAAGAAGCTCCTCGCGAACTCAGACGCGTTTTGTAGTTTTTGTGCCAAGTGCCCAAATTGTGCGGAGTTTGCGGTCTTTTTGGCGAGATTTCTTTTCTCTCAACATCTTTGATAGACTATAGCTTTGGAATAAACTTTGAGGTAAGAAATTTAAATTTTTAACTTAATAAAAAATGGTATAGGATACCTAAAAGTACAATAATTGTTTGGGAAGGTATGATAGGAATGCAATCATGTCATCAATATATAAATGAACAATTATTGCAATTTGAATTCAAAAATAAATGTATTATACCCCAATGAAAAAATTTTCACCCTGGTAAATTGATATTTCATTTATATTATAAATTTTAATACTATCTTGCATTTTTGACGAGCGGGTCAACCCTAAATTCCTATTGGATTATTGTAAAGGGTGAAAGGAAATAACAAATGAGTGCGTAAATTCTTAAGCAATATTATTTAAAATTCTCACATTACAGGTTATCAACTAGTCAACAGCGAACATGAGCGACGAGAAGCCCGATAATAACATTCCTGATAAGGACAAAGTGAGTAATAAATATGAACCTGATGGAATTAAAATAGGAAATAATGTTATATAAACAATTATTCATTTATTTTCGTAATGAAAATTGAACAATAAACTTGAAAGGAATAATATAAAATAATAGCCAGTATTACATTTCAAATTGTCATTGACGCGTCCTCAGGTTATCTTGAAATACAAATACTTCCTGGATATATCATAAATAATAATTATAAATTTAAATACTTGAATGTTTCACCAAAATTCAAATTCAGTAATCGGTTCTCACATCATTATCCTAAATTGAGCGGTAACTGTAAACACGTGTATCATCTTTGTTGGGACTGCTCGGAGCAGTCTAACCAAGCTTCAAATAATCGGACTTGAGGTTTGGCTGGACTGAATAGTCCCAACCCAACAAGGACAAAATAAATTACCGTCCGATTTAAAAATTCCTGAATTTGAATCTTATAGTGTAAGCTCCCATGACAAAAAACTACACCATCGAACACTTCAAAATTATAAATTGAGAATGGAAGAAAAACATGTAAAAAATATGTTATGCCCGCCAGACTAGTAAAAATTTGTTAAGTAATTGTTGATTTTTATGAATTTTTGAATTTAGCTGAAAAATAATGATTTTTTTTTCGGGAACACGTGCTTGAAATTTATACAATTTATAGTAAATAATGACATATTTTTGAAAAAAATTGTCTGACTGACAATTTTTGTTAATTAAATTCTGACAGAACTTTTATTAAAAATTTTTTTTTTCATGAAAACACACTTCATCACTCCAACTTGTTTTAATTTTTAAATGAAGTTCAAGATGTCTTCTATCTACTACAACTTGTCTGGAAAACAATTTTTGTTGATAAATTTGTCAGACTTAATTTTGAATGCGCAGCATCAATGCATTAAGACCAATCACTGGCGTCTCAGAGCACCTCGTTAAAAAAAAATAAATAACTGAAGTTTCGGATGATCTCTATGCATAAAAATATGTCTGTCATTAAAAAAGTGTTTTTTACAACGTTTTGTAATGCCGTGACAGCGTTTTTTTTTTTTAATTAAGCTTTTACTAGGGTCTTTCCGAGACACTACCTTAATTTTTTTCTGAAAAGAAGTTTGACATCTATTTTTTGGTCTGTCAGCGAAAAAATGTTTTTTTACAATGTCAGACTTGATTGTTCAAGTACTGCGACCAAATTTTTCAATGAAAAAATATGGTGTAATCGTTGCTAATTAGAGATTTTTTTTACAATTCTAAATTGATATTGTAGATCCTTTTTATATACTCGAATACTTTTTTCATCAAAATATTAATATGTCAAACTTCATTCTTAAGCACCGTGACTTTTTTTTTCTTATAAAAATAAGCTCTCACAACGCCCGCAACAAAACATCACCTTAATTTTTTTCTGACAAAAGGTTTGACATCTATTTCATGCATAAAAATTGGTCTGTCAGCGAAAATATATTTTTTATTATGACAGACTTAATTTTCAACTGCTGCAACCACATTTTTTGATTTATTACAATTCTAAATTAATATTGTAGATCTTTTTCATATACTGGAATACATTTTTTTATCAGAGTGATAAATACAGTAAAAGTGTTATAAATACAACAAAAATTACAAAAAATAACATTTTTATTCTAATAAAGTCTTCTAAAATACTGTTGTTTCTATTTCTTGAACGAATACTAAGCACTAATCGTAAATTGAATGATAGACTATACTCTAATATTGAGGTACTAATTAACAAAAATTGTCAGGCAGACAAGATTTAAAAGGTAGAAGAGATCTTGAACTTTATTTAAGAAATAAATCAAGGTGTTATAAAGTGCACTTCCATGAAAAAAATAGTTTATAACAAATGGTCTGCCAAAAATTAATTAGCAAAAATTGTCAGAAGTTAATTTTCAAAAATATTTCATTATTTACTACGAATTGTATAAATTTCAAGCAGAAGTTTCGGAAAAAAAATATTATTTTTCAGCTAAATTCAAAAATTCATAAATTATAACAATTAACAAATTTTTACTAATCTGGCGGGCGTAGCATGTTTTTTGCATGATTTTCAGCCATTCTCAATTTATAATTTTAAGGTGTTGATGGGAGCCTAAATTATTAGTGTGACATTTAGGTGTTTGAATTCATAATTCTTTATCAATTCTGTTTCATGGACCCTTAAAAAAATCACTTTATCGTGTCCAGCATTTTTTAAATGATATGATATGATATGAACTTTTCTTGAATTATTTTTTATTTGACAGATGTATCTTAAAAAGATATTGAGAATGCTGGAATTAATAATATCTATTCATTTTAGATTAAAATTATATTTTTCATGTTTTGTGATACGTCCTTTGACATTCTTGCATGCTCACTACGCCACTGTGCTTATTGAAATTAGACCAATATGACTTATTAAACATAATTATTATAGAATTCGTCTACAAAAAAGAATCCGAGACCCAGTACCAGCAGAGACAACGGTGATCAAGAACCAGAAAATACCGAGTCCAAGATGATTAAACTAACAATGAAAGCAGATGTCAGAAAGGATATGGAAAAAATAATCAAGGAACATTTTTCTTCTATTCCTCAATATGTAAAGCGATATGGTCATATCAACGAAAGCTTTCCAAAATTTGAAATTGTACAAAATGAAAATGATAGTTGCATTCATGAGATGGTATTGGTTCCAAATGGATCTGCAAATGATAATAACAATCTACCATCTGAAAATGCTGGCAATAAGGATGAAGAACAAGATAGTCCACCTGACGAAACTCAAAATAAAGAGCCGGCAGAAGTATCTTCAGTTGAAATTGATGTAGCTTCAAACATGCCTAATAGAAATTCAGCTATATTTTCGATTGATTTCATAGCTTCTGTGCCTGATGAAAACAATAACATTGTTTATCTTCCGGAAGATTTCTTAATACAATTGCCAAATGCAGTCAAAATCATTCCGATGAAAATAACCAGTTTACAGAGCAAACTGCCATGTAGAATGGAAAGTGAATCAAGAAATCTTTTGAATCTTCACAATTTTGGAAGCAACTGGCGTTTTGTTCGTCCTGAAGAAGTTTTTCAACGAGAAATACATTTTGAGACTGTCCGTCCTTTACCAAAGAAACATCTTGCTATTGCGAAATCTGTTCCAGGAAAGGAAGAAGCTAACAAAAAAGCAACAGTGTTTAAACCAAAAGTTGGGGCATGCAACTTTCACTTCTCATCAAGAGGTCGATTTTTCATTCCATCCAATACAACTGGAAATTTTCGACGTAATGAAACAGAAGATTTAAGGAAGCAAAGTTTGCAGAATGGTCATCCGATGCTGCCAAGACTTGACTCTTTGCCACCACTGAACGAAGTACTGAGAGGTGTACATCAAATTCCATTGATGCTCAGACAAATTATGAATTTTTGTGGCCAAAATATGGGAGATTTTAATACGGGTAGCGAGGGGAATACAGCTCTTCAGGAACAAAGACCAGGACTTCCAAGAGGCATGAGAACCAGCGTGATATTTGGGCGTGTACCAAACTCAGCTTATAGGCTGGGTAGACATGCTGGAGATGCTGTCGAAGGTCCGAAATTGGAGCAGGCAGAAGCTTCAGGCTCAGCTGAAGCAAATCCGGAGAATGAGGATGATGAAGAAAGTGAAGACAAGTCTGACACTGGTGCGATCAATCAGTTACCACAACCCGAAGAGTAGTTTTTTGTAGTAATACAATTTGGATTTGTAGTAGTACTAAAGTAGTTGCTGAAATATCTATCATTACAAAATAATATTTTCCAATGCTAATATTTTGTGGGAACCATGTATTTTTATTTCTATTTTAATAAAGGCTTTTGAATCTGTAGAAATAATTGACATTGTGACTAGCTTGAAATTAAAATTTCCACAAATTATAATTGAATACGAAATTGGTAGTCAGATTATTAACTAGGTACGTCCATCAGGGCCCTCTATTTTAGGGACTTCCCAGACATTGATGTACTCTCATTCAGTGGCCCTATTAAATACTGTGATCAGTATGATCCATAAATAAAGGAAGAGTTAAAATAGTAGAAAAATTTTTCATTTTCAATTGGATGGTGATTATGGATAAAACTCAGTGCCGGATTATTCATTACACACATGCCTCCGGATTCTGAAATCCTGTCTATAAAGAAGTGTTCGTGTGTATAACAATGATTGTAGGCTAGCTCGCTACGCTCGCACTTTCGAAGAATATCTAATACTACCGAATTGCGCTGCGCCCGCCTGTGGGACGGAACTGGAGCTCGAGACAGCCGATTTGGGTGCACTGAACTCTTCATGTTAGGCCAAAATCTAGTTTATATATAAGTGGGGATGTACATTTTGAGCTTTGCGGTCAATTTTATCCTAATCCCTAAGAATAATTGAGTTTTTTTTTTGTAATTTGTTAATCTTCCGCCGAGCGCAAGGATTAGGAAAGACTCTGCTCTACGGATTAAAAATTTGACCGCGGAGCTCAAATGGTCTATGCCCAAATAAGTGTTTATGTGTAACAATGGTTAAAGGTTAGCTCGATATGCTCCCGCTTTCGAAAAACTTCCCTAAATATTATCAAACTGCTACCCGCATACAGAAAATAGTATAACTGTATATATTTTATATCATTGTCCACCTGAATATCAAATTTCATGCCTTTAACAGCAATGAAAAAGAACTCTCATATGAACTTGCAATCACCTCTATACCCACTTAATTCGACTCTGTCGCAAAATCCTTGATCAAATGGCCTTTATACTCCACAAACTACTTCCCTGTGAAATTTGATTGTAATTCATGCTTTTTAATATTCCGTTGACAACCTTATTTCATTCCTGTCCAGTTGCAGAAATTATATCGCAATATTTATCTAGATATCGACATTAAAAACATCAAACTTATATGAGCAAAATTAATATAATCCAAGTATTTGACTTCTTGACATCAAAAACAGAGCTATCCGAGTAAAATTTACTCTTCTCTACACCATCTCAATTCAACTCTGACGAAAAAATCATATTTCGGTATTTATTCTTTTCATATTGTCAAATTAACTCCTGAATTTCGTACCTCTACCAACAAAAACAAGAATTTTCATATAAATCTACCTGAATCTATCCCTTTGATCCATCCTTTTCGAAAAAATAACGTATAATATAAAAATATGTATCTTTCTCACGTAGTCTACCTGAATATCAAATTTCATGCCACCAACAACAAAGATATCTAACTCTCAAATAAACTTGCAATCGTCTTTTATATTCCCTTAATCCGGCCCTGTCGCGAAATCCATTCTCAAATGACATTTGCTCTCCACAGACTATTTATCTGCGAAATTTTGGCATAATTCGTATTTTTTCATATTCCATTGACAATCTTATTCCATCCCTGTTGTAGAAACCATATCATAGTATTTATCATTGGCAAAATAACATTAAAATTCAGAAGAACTCCTAGATATAGTTCTATCCCTTTCTAGACCACTTTAATCCAGCTTTGTCGAAAAAATAATATTGCGGTATTTATTTTCTTCAAGTTTTCTACCTAACTCATGAATTTCATGCCTTTACCGACAAAACAATAGAACTTTCATATGGACCTCTTTTTAATTCTGCCCTGTTGCAAAATCCTTTCTTAACTGACGTCTACTCCTCACATGCCACCCACCTGCCAAATTTCAGCTTAATCGACTTGACAGTTTTTGAGATTTAGTGTTGAATCAGTGAGTGGTATTTCGCTTTTATAGATATAGATTGCGCTGTGCAATTCTGGGTATCAAAAGGAGTTCAGCCTTCTCGGCTGTCTCGGGCTCAAGTTATGTCCCACAGGCGCGCAGTGCAATTCGGTAATATACAGGGATATTTTTCGAAAGCGCGAGCCCCGATTGTCATTATTTCCCTCATAATTCCTATATCTAATAAAAGCTTTTCCCAAAATTTCATCTATTTTGCAGCTAACGCCTCTCGTCGACAACATTACCATACTAATATTAGGTAGGTACTTATGGATTTTTAATAAATAAATACTATGAGTCAATGGGACATATTGGAAACATTTCATTTCAGCGATACAATGAGACAATTTCAAATTGTGGATTGAAACATTTTGCTGTTTTAATTAACTGACTAGTTTTTTTTTTTTTTTTTTAATTAGTGGAGCTATTCAAATTTAAAATCTATTAAATATTAGAGCACATAATTCTAAATTATCTTTTATGTTATCTTTTCTTAAGAAAAATTATGTCGTTTAAATGATTTGCCGTTAAAATTTTCAGCCAATTCTACGCACGCTCTTAATTTTGAAATATTTCGTTGTCATTGGCAACGGTAATGAACCCGGGTGAAGTTGGGTATCGTTCGTTTGAAGTGAACTTTTATCTATGCGCCATATTGTTAGTTGAATTAGCAAAGTTGACTTCAATAAAAGATTTAAGTATTAGAGAATATAATAGGAGATATTAAACGAGGTGAGTACAAATATTAGCCCATAATATTTATTTCTTTTCTGCTTTACTTTCTTTAAGGGCAATAACCAACTTTTAGTTGAAATTATTATTTTGTAGTCATTCGATAGACAAGGAGGCTGTTACTAGACAACAAACGAAGAACAATTGGTTGACTTCCTATCGATTTTTCTAGATTGATACAGTAAGTATTTTCTATTTTATTGATTAATCAGTTACTTTAATTGATTTTAGTTTCTTTATTCTTCAGTTAGCTTTTGAAAATAACGGTTTTTTTATGTACGTTATTTAATGGTCCAGGCACATGTTATTTTGCGGTTATCTATATTTATGTGATATAATTATAATTTTGAGAGTTGTTATTTCCCAGAATTGTTATTTCGTAAAAAACATTGGCTTGTAGATAATCTCTATTTATTCTAGATAAAATGGACGATAATCAAGAAGCTGGTCCTTCCAACTCCAACCGACATGTCAGCAGTGATTCTGAGGATGCTCAACAAGAGGATCTTCCTGAACTTCCTCCGATTCGTAACCATTCTCGAGACGGAGAAAATGCGCATGATGAATCTTTAATGGACATGGCGACTGAGACTGTCCATCACTACTTAGTAAGATCAATTTTCAATAATTATTTTATAAAATAAGCAAAACTCGAAATCCAATCGTTCCCTAAATGAGCTGATATATTAAAAAACTATTAAATGATATAGGAAAAGGTCTTCAGTGATCCATTTTATTGTGTATAATATTTATTTAACTAATAAGGAGGTTTCGGGAATGAAATTTTCCCATCATCAGTTAGATAAAAAAATTACAATGTTACTCAAATGAGAGTGAAAATATGAAACAATTTTTTCTTACCAAAGATACAAAAATAGCGATAACAATTACTTGTGATTTTAACTTAACATTGTAAAAGTACAAGTTATAAAATTTTAATTAAAGAACAGATAAAGTCTATTCATAACAATGAAGCAAACCTAAACTGTGAAATAAGGGGAGAAATATTGAAAAATTATCAAGTATCCTAAGAATTGACATGCGTGTTTTGTGTTGTTTTTGTAATCCTTTTGACTGTTGATGAACTTGCTACCAGCGGATTAAAAAAACAATACAAAACAGTAAACACGCATGTCAGTTCTTAGGAAATTGTATCGGTATTACATGCGGCGATTGAAATGTACAGATGTTATAATTGAAATAGCGTAGTTAACTGTTCTGAACTGAGAATTGCTTATAAGTTCCTTATCGGCAATAATATTTTTACGAGCAGAGTAATAAACTTCAGAATTTATAAGCATTTGAATTCAAATGCTGACGTAATAGCTTCTAAATAATACGTCATCATTTACGTCCTCTTTTCATTCCACCTGGCTATTGTAAAAATAATATTTGAATATAATATAAATAAATGTTCAATATAAACAGATTTTATAACTTTCCAAAACTTAGAATTTTGTTGTAATGCAGCGTTATTTTATATAAATCGCAAATTGAAGTATTAGGATCACAGCATTTGCAGGAAGCTCTATTGTTCGTCGAGCGCGGGAAATGCTATCGCAAATGATGACGTAATCTCATTATTAGAGTTGCGAAATCTCTAATCAGTAACATGCAATTATAGGCAGTGGTATATATACATACAATAACAGTCTAGTCTAGTCTAGTCTAGTCTCCTGATCAGAAAGAAATAATTCGGTTGCTACTTTGCTTGTTGATATTCATAAATCAAATTTCAGATAAAATCTGTATCGTAGTAAAGCGATTTTAATTCTTCTGATTGACCTTTTTAATTATTTGTGAATTTAAAAAAAAAATGGTCATTCTGTACTCATTATTAACATTATAACAGTTTATAAATACTTTTATTAAATAACTAATATAAATTGCAAATATTATCATCCACTTACTATACTTTTTTAAATAAAAAAAAAAATTGCAGGTTGCTGTCATGCGTCGAACCAGCCAAAGCGAATCAGAGAGCTCAGAAACACTCTCCAGTCCATATAATCTCAGTTCTTCGTCGTCCTTGAGACAATTCGGGAGATCCCCGAATCCAAATGGTTCAAGCGATCGAACCACTTCAACAAACGACTTTGAAACTGACTCATTCGTTGATGTTCGCTCTATACCGCCATCGATTCGATCATCTGCGTCAATCACACCTACGCCATCTGTGGAAGCTAATCCTCTAGAAGATGATATAGGAGACGAAATAGAGATTGAAATCGCGGAATCTGGTACTCATTCTCCTCAAGTTTGTTCCATGATTGATCCAGAAACAACGAAATCACCAAAGCCGGAATCTCACACCTTGGTAGATTCAAGTGCTCGTAACCAGATCGATTCTGATTCTAAAATATCATTGGAAACTATTTCTTCGGGGGAATTTTTTAGTCCTACGTCTTCTCAAGCTAGTCAATCTTCTAGAAGTTCTGATCAGACCCCGAATGCTTGTGATTCAACTTCTAGCAGTGTTGAAACTCTGCCTAGTTCTCCTGTTATCACTTATTTAGGATTAATTGCTTCCCGTACAAGCTCTTCGACAAAGCCAACTAGAGATGGAGATTCTGCAGATCCTTTGTCGACTAGTCCTACAACTTCCAGAACTGGCGCTTCTTTGCTTATTCCAGTTTCAAAGGTAAGCGCTTTGCCACATAGCTCTACAGCTCCAGAGGCAAGTGCTGCGCCAGTAAGTCCTGCGATTTCAGGAGTTAATACTTTGCCAGAAAAATCAGCAGATTCTCAAATTGTTACAAGCCCTAAGGCTGCTCTAATCGTAAGACCTACTACATCAGACAAAAGTAAATGTATGATTTTGAGCCCCCATTCTTCCAAAATTACATCCTCCAGTCCTGCTGGCTCTCATGCAAACAGCCCTACCAAGAGTTGTGAGAGTGACACAGAAGATGAGGATTACTAAAGATGGGCAGAAGAAATTTGGGGACGTCCATTAATTACGTAAGTCGTTTTGGCGATTTTATGATCCTACCCCCGTCCCCTTGGTGATTTGGCTCAACCACCTCTCCCATCCTCCAATCTCCCGTGAGATTTCTTAAAATATATATATTCTCGTATAAATATGTGATACCCCCTCTCTCCCCAAAGTAAGATTATATGAGATTCGGCTCGACCCTCTTCCCCCGGAACGCCTCACGTACTTAATGGACGCTCCCTTTCCTAATCTTATAAAAATTTTGTATTTTTCAATTTAAACTTAAAGCTATTGTAAAACGATTGATTTAGCTTTTAGAATATAATTTTCGATTCTGATCCAAATTTGAAGGATCATTATTTAAAACTAATAGCTATTGTAAAACGATTGATATAGCTTTTAGAATATAATTTTCGATTCTGATCCAAATTTGTAGGGTCATTATTTAAGAGAAATGATTTAAAACTGAAAGCTATTGTAAAACAATTGATTTAGCTTTTAGAATATTATTTTCAGTTCTGATCCAAATTTGTGGGATCATTATTTAAGAGAAATGATTTAAAACTGAAAGCTATTGTAGAACAATTGATGTAGCTTTTAGAATATAATTTTCGGTTCCGATCCAAATTTGTAGGATCTTTATTTCAGAAAAATGATTTAAAACTGAAAGCTTTTGTAAAACGATTGATTTAGCTCTTATAATATAGTTTTCGATTCTGATCCAAATTTGTAGGATCTTTATTTAAGATAAATGATTTAAAACTGAATGTAACATAGAGAAAACTAAGTGGTAAAAGTAACAATTCAAGTAGTACGGATAGCAATTTTAGCAGTATCTCTGATCACTCCAAGTTGTCACGGATACCACTAAAATTGCTACTCGTACCACTTAAATTGCAATCCTTACGACTTAGTTTTTTCTCAGCGAAGAATTAGTAATTAAGGTGACCCTCAAGAATAATTCAGATGATAAGCTTCCAGATGTTTCCATGTTGTTATTCCATACTTGAATTTTCTTGATATTTTCTCGTTTCAAATATTCTTATATGTAAGGTTTTTTTTGTAGTTGATCTCAATTTTCTGTAATTTTATGGAATACATTTTCTAGATTTGAATAAAATTGTATAATCAGTAATTGCTGTTTTATTTGATTATAAATAATAAATAAGAACACACAAAACATTGGAACGTAGATTGTTATAAATGTCACGTATAGTATACATATTAATTTACGAGTTTAAATTTATTCTTAGGCATATATTGAACATGTTCTCCTACTAAATTAAAAATAATATAAAGCTCGCGATTTTATAAACTTTTGAGTTTTTACAATAATATTTGTTAACGTAAGCTAAATTGAAATTTATTTTCTTATGTTCAAATATCTTCCTTTATCATTATTCTAGGGATAGTATTTCAAAACAAACTATTTCCAGTTAGGAAAAAAAGATTATGTAAACCAAAACAACAACACGAGCTTATCTGCATATAACTATTCACATACATAAAATTTGCAATACTCAGATGTAACGATTTTTTCAAATTGATAGCGCCTTTTTAATGTCCTTGATATAAGAAAAGAATTCATTACAATTAGAATTGCTTCCGTAGGACTCAAAAAGTATTTTATCCTAACACAATATTTTTTTATTTGAATCATAAAACACGACAGATTCAAACATAAATTCTAGTAATTTTGCAAAAAAAAATATTTGCATTTGAGAAATCAAAAAGAAAAAATTCATGTATTCTGTTATTTAGAGGTGCAATTGCGAATAAAAAAATAGATACAAATGATACAATGAACAGAGCCGAACTGACGAAAGAAGAAGCTAGGCGAAAAGCAGAGCAATATGCATTTATGTAGAAACCAAAATCAGTAATTATTTTTAAAAAACTCTTAACATATTTTATATATTTATTAGGTTGGAGCTGAATCAAAGTAAATGCTCCGAACTCAACCTGGAATCAAACCGCAGTCTCTAAAAACAAACACAAACTAAAATATGTCTTGATCGACAACAGCTTGTATTTTGATTCTATTTTTCGTCATAAAAATTTGTTAGGTAAATCTCTGTTGAATTAATTAATGGTCAGCTTGTTAGCTTAAGACTTGCAGTAGCCATCAACACAAATAATTAAAACTTGAAAAATGTTGGGGTAACCTTGATAGCGAGGGGTGAGGTAATCGCGGTTACAGCTTCAATCACACTGTAGTCTTGGGCATAATAGTTCACCTTAAAGAGCGCTCACTTTAGTTCAAAGTCCTATTGCGAACTAGTTCGTTCTGTTAGTTCGCTAGTTCTTTGCTTTTTATTATTTCAGAAGGCAATTGAAAAAAAATATATATTTACTTTCATTACAGATCTATTTATTTTTATTTATAAAACACGGAATACAATTTTTTTTAATGGCACATAACATGACTTCAAGAAAAAATAATTAAAAATCATTTTTAATATACTTTAATAAGACATCTGGTGTACAGAGTAGAATCATCGACGAACTAGTTCGCTCAGTTCACTCAAGAGAGCGCTCTTATCACCTAGGTCGTTCGCGAACTACCCAAGCCTAAATCACAGCACTCGTCAATGTATAGTTATATATGGTCTGTGGACACAAGTGATACACAGCGTTGAGACGAGCAAACCTAAAAAATTGTTATCTTTTATATCGATATTCATCTATTAATACATTTTTCTTTCTATTATATGTATTCATCTAATCTACCATATTCTCCGAAAATGTGCCATTATTTTACGGCTCTGGTACAATAATTTTTTGTTCAGGTCTGCCAACACTGACTGCGGTTTAGTGACACGACGACACGAGTGACAGTCGTGAACGCAACGTCTAATGAGCAAGTAGCTTGAAGCGATAGTCTCCCTTAATCTAAGATTTTTTGGTGCAGTATTAGATTATTCACGGCAAAATATAGTGTAAAAAGACAATTCAAGTATTTGATGTTGATTATCAACGCAATAAAGTAAGTTTTAAAGTATTGAAAAATATTAAATGCTAGATTTTTGGGCGTTACGCGCGACACCGGCTAGTCTATCCATACAAATAGTACAATCAAAAAATATTTCACGGTACTTTTTAGCCGGTTTAAGGTGCATTTTGAGTATGTCCGGCTAGTTCTTGAGCCAATTTATTCAATGAAAATTGTTTTTTTAATTTAAAATACAAGAATTAATATTGAAGTAATAAAATTTTAGTGTGCTTTTCTAGAATGACAGTATAATTTCATTTATTAATCGAATAAATGTTTAGAGCATATTTTAAGCATTGGGGACTAGATCAGCCAAATTAATCTATTAAAAAATTACTTTTTATGTGCAAGAACTAATTCTTTGTTTTGTCTATTCACGTGAATTTATTATTTATTGTCTATATTCTACGAAAATGAAAAGTTGAATGAAATTAATTCAAAAGAATAACGTATTTATTGAATTTAATCTAGATTAAGAGGACAGCAAGAGCCTTTTTCGCCTTTCCTTAGCTACGCCTGTGCATAAGGCATTTATTCACATTTCATTTCTGCAGATATAGATAAAATAGTTACTTGGAACACAAAAATTTTGATTAACTCATTTTAGGAGAACGTTGCATAATTTTGGAGCACGCTACATAATTTTGGAGGACGCTACATAATTTTGGAGGACGTTACATAGTATTGGAGAACGTTACATAATTTTGGAGTATTTCTTTGCCAAAAGAGTTCCTCTTCGAAGTTTACGTAAGTGAAATTTTGATAAATTTGAAGTAGGTACTGTAATTTTGCCTATATTAGGTGCTATATGTTTAAATGAGGATCATGAAAAAATTCCTTCTGTTTGTACATGTACAGTAGTAGTCTGTTTATTTATTAACGTTTTTTTAAACAAGGAAATTTTTAAAACTGATTCTTATTATTTTCTGCGACAAATGTATAAATGTAAGCGTTATGACATGAGGCCAAGTATTAAGAGACACGAGTTGTCGGATCAAAAAATTGTTGTCTGAATTTCATAATGCTTGTTGAGACACGTGTTGTACACAATATTTTTTTCTACGTTCAACTTCCATATTTTGACAATTATGAAGAAACTCTGGCGCACAAGTTGACATTCATCAGACTTTAAAAATAACCTAACATATCAATCAGTGATGTGAAAGGTGCTGCACACATACCACCAACAAGAATTCACAGAAAATTAAGTTTCAGTCACAAAACTTGACTGTCACGGATTCAAGACAATGTTGAATAAACTGCAATGCGTAAATACCTAGTTAACGCATTATTTGAAGTGTGCTAATAAAAGAAAACGGCTAAAAATAGTATTTTTATATTTCTATCTTTCTGTATGTTTCATTAATAATATTTTAAACAGTAGATATTGCTAAATTATTAATTGAATTCAAACTCAAATTATTATATACATGCACACATATTGTACAACAGGTATACAATATTTTGGTGCTGTTTATATTTCTATAGAATTGAATCTTCTGTAGGTCTATACGAGAAGGTAGATGTAATTTCAAACTGTTTGCATTCAAAATATAATAATCACTTTTAAATGTGATACCACGTCAGTAACTTACTAAACATTCGTTTGTAGTGATAAGAAGTCTTTATTCATCCAAAGAGCTAAAGGCACATCTCCAAAATTCTTCTAAATATTGGATATTACTTATTCTAGTCCACATTTATAATTTTAATTACCACATTTCGCCTCCTATTTCAATTGTTTTACATTGTCTTTTTTCATTGTGAACGAGAGTTGGAAGGAAATTATATATATATATATATATATATATATATATATATATATATATATATATATATATATATTATTTTTTTTTTAAATAAAAAAATCCTATACTTTCACCATCACAATCATGGTGAATAGGTATAATAGACCGGGAGATAGTGACAAAAATTACGTCATTTGTTACTAGTATGGCGACCCTTCAGGGGTCGAATTAGGTAATTTATGGAAGAAAAATAATGGTCGTAGCGCTGGTCGTCCGGGTGAAGGCGCAAGGTAATTAATTAAATTTGTCGGATTCAATTTCGTGTTTGAACGATTTTTTATTTTGTAATAAATAAACTGGACCTAGTGAAATATCATACTTTTCTGATGAGGCCTACCAACTGGAACAGGTTAATTTTTTAATTTTTCCAAAAATATTTCTTACGGGCCATACCGTTTGAGCGCGGCGGTCAGTTTTGTCCTAATCCCATAGGCCATTTGAGCATTCTTATCTTCATCCCTATATACCGTTTGAGCCAAGTTTTTCACTTCAATATTTCAATCCCAAATAAATGTATCTTTTCTAAAAGCCAAAAATTGTGAGTTCATATAATAAAGGAATTTGGATAACAATTCGTTCTATTTTATCATAAAGAAATAACGACTGATAAAAACTCTATAGTGGCTCTATAGGTAATATTTACAAATATTTCCACTTTCTTACAACAAACATAATTCATTTTATTAAAACTCGTCATCACATAATAGTATATATGTATATTATTTTTTCGAAGAATCGTAACTAATAGCTTTTACAAATTCAATTATTATTATATTCTTTCCTTTTCAAAGATTCAATGTCGGTCATGTAAATATGTAATAGTAAACAATAATAATAATAATAATAATGAATGAATATTAATGAGAATGTTATATTTTGGTGTCAATTTATATACTTACTCCTTCATTATTCATTCATAAAAATAGTCCAATTTGGGTGTTTTTTTCTCATTGTTCTTACGTGATTGGTTCATTTCGGCTATCTGCATTGTACATTAAAGATTTTACATTTACTCACTATCTTTGTTTATGGTTTATCCAATAATCTGTTAAGCTTCCGCCGAGCTCAAGTGGTTCATAGGGATTACGGAAGACCTTGCTATACGGATTAAAAATTTGACTGCCGTGCTCAAACGGTCTATGCCCATTATTTTGAATGAGTATTCACGAGAATCACCGGCGATTCCCAGCTCGGCACATTTACAGGTAGTTTTTGCTAACGACTTCCCAACTCGATACATACGAGTATCTCAGGTACCTGTAGCGATACGGCGATACCCAACTCGGCACACTTACAGGTAGTCTCTGATGATAATAGAATGGCTCAGGTACCTGAACGAAAGTAGTACCAAGCATTCTAATATTTTTGAATAAAATAAAATCAATTTTATAACATTTTTTTTATTATCTCATTTTGATGCAGTTTCAAGGATCCAAGAATAGATTCAATTAAAATTTTTTTAGGATGATGTAGTTCAAAAAATGTATTATATTTTTCTTCTTTCAAAAGAATGTTATTAACATGGACGTTTCGGATGAGCAATTCCATCCATCTTCAGCATGAACTTAAAAATATGTTGTAGATACATTTCAACGATCTAGATCAACTTTATACAGAATTAAATTGACATTATAAATTACAAAAAAACGTTGGGTGAGTGCAACAAAACGACAACTATCCGCCACGGTGGATAATGCTAGAACGTCCATGTTAATAACATTCTTTTAAAAGAAGAAAAATTAAATACATTTTTTGGACTACAACACGTAAAAAATTTTTGATTGGTTATTATCTTACAAAATTTGACATACAATAATACAAAATCATAAAAATAATTAGACTGTATCATACAAAAAGAATAATAATATCAGCGTAATTGCGGATTAATCTTCTTGTCGTTATTACTCGATCATTGGACTCGCTCATGGTATGGAAAAATGCTTTGCACTCTCGATTAACATACGGCCACTTCACTTCACCAGATAAAAATTTTCGATTCGATTTACTGAATTTATGTTGCTCTACAATCAGTAGTATTTTACCACGTTGGCTAGTTATCTGGCGAATTGATATCTTTGATGTTGTTGATTGAACTGTTAGATGCATAATAGATAGCTACTAAACAAAACATTTTAATTAAAATTTTTCTTAGGTGTTTAAGGTGTGCCGAGTTGGTCATAAGGATTACCACCAACCCTTAATTGATGTCCCATCGGGAGATTGAATATGCCGAGTTGAGGTGTGCCCAAAATCACTATGCCATACCATTCTGACGGTTCCAAATAATCGCAATACCGCCGCAAAGAAGCAAATTTATTTAATAATGCAAAACGATTTGATACAATCTGAAACTTCGGCTACTAGTTATTTGTATGACAGAAATTTATGATAGAGATTTAAATCTGAATTTGCCATACTCTTGGGATGGGTCAAATACGTGGAATGCTATTAAAAAATGGTAACATTTCATGCGGAGTTTAAATAATTTGTTGAAGTATGGCCCAATTTTTTTTTTTATGAAAGTTTGAGGTGCGAAAAGCGTAAGTATTAAATATTAAAGTAAGTGTGATCACGGTATGGGCTAATCTAAAAGAAAAATTGAATTGAAACAAAGTTCGATATAACTTAACTGTACTGTTATGAGAACCTATGCGTCGTGTGCAAGTTATAGTTGGTTACTAAAAATCAGTTCTTCTGGTATGGCATCACTTTAGCACTTCACCATAAGTATGGCAAAATTTTTCCGAAGCATATTATTTTATTAACTCTTGAAAAATTCAAATACCATACTGTAATAAATCGTTTTGACATTTTTTTTGTTACATTGTAGCACGAATATGACTAGCTTCAGTCCTATACGGTCATAGTATGGGATACCTTTTTAGGTACACTCGTATTGAAACTAACTTATCACAATAATTCCATACTGTAATAAATTATTTTACGTCTTGTACCTACAGCCGTATCTTAAAAGATTTGAAAACAATTTTTCAAGTATGGCACCACTTTTGCACTTCACTAAAAGTATGGCAAATATATGAATAGTCTCACTGTGTTATAAACTTTCCACGATTCAAGTGCCATACTATAATAAATCGTTTTGCATTATTAAATAGATGTGCTTCTTTACGGCGGTATGGCGGTACTGATTTTCGTGAATACTTACTTAAAAACAATAAGTTTAAAAAATTGTCTGTAACAAATATTTTTGAAAAAAAAAATTACGTGCTCTAATTGGTAAGCCCCACCAGAAAAGTATGACATTTCTATAGGCTGAATTTATTATTTAACGATTTGACTTTTGTAAAATTCAAAAATCTTTGTGTAACAGATCGTTCTAACTCCCAATTTATTCCGACAATCAATTACCTAATTTGACCTCTGGACTCCACACTATACTAACCAATGACTTGGAATTTTCTGTCACTATCGGTCTACAAGTTCCTATTGGCTTAAATCCTGAAAATGACTTTCACCAAAGACGAAAATAGATCATTTCTGAAAGCAATTAAGTTCATGAGAATACATTTGTATGCATCACATTTTGCGTCGAATGATCTCAGAAACGGCCGAACGGTTAGAGATTCGCTTTTAGTCTCGTGTTCCCTGTAAAATAAGAATGAAAAATGCACAATTCAGTAGCATCCAAAAAATCAAAATGCTTTTAACAGGTGAAGTATATTTATGGGACGAAAAATTGTTTTTGTAATAAACAATTATAAACACTATAGTCAAATGAAAACATTTTGTTTCAAAAATTACTTTTATACTAATAAATCAAATTTAAAAACTTACATGCATCCCTCGTTGGTGCAAGGGTTGTAAATTATATAATAAGAGAGATTTTTCACGAGTTTACGCGAACGTTCGAGCCTTTTGGTCCAATGCGAATTGCATGTCTTTTCTTTTAACTATTTCACGTTACAAAGGCATGCAAAATATTGTCACAAAAAAACCCATTTTTTTTTCTTAAATATAATTGGAACTTGCACTAACGAGGGATAAAAATTCAACCCTCAAAAAGGCATGCGGTATAAATCGGAGAACCTCAACTCACACCATATATTTTGGAGCACAACGATTACTCTGATAGTTTTCATGATAAACACGAAAAACAAGACAAAATTGTAAATTGCAATATTTAAACAATCTTTAGAAAAAAAAATCGACTTCAACATACGCCCATCAGAAAGTTAGAAATAAATATTTTTGAATATCCCATGATCTTCGACATCTTGAAGTCGGTTCCAATGTAGAAAGAAAAGGAGATGGTGAATTTTTCTTCACTTCCTACATTGGAGCCAGCTTCCAGATGTCGAAAATCATGAGATATTCAAAAATATTAAAGAAGAATTTATTTTTCACTTTTTAATGAAAACACCGGGAACAATCATGATCTTTAGCACATGGTTGATCTCTGAAGAAGGACACACCCTTTGAGGAAACGCAGTTAAAGAATCCAATACAGAATTTCATCCCCTATATCTCCACCCTTATCCTATCCTAAGGGGTGGAGTCTTCTCTTTAAATTCTAATGGGACCACCCTTAAAGTACAGCTTATTCAATAAAAAAATCATAATTTCACCCTTGGATGTAGAATTTTCTCTTGAGGCCTATCAAATTAAGAATTAATCATCTAAATCGGTTCTCAATCAGCTAAAATTATCATTTCACCCTCATATTCCATCTTTAGTGGCGTATTTTTTCTTCAATTAATGGGCGTACACGAACTCGGCACCAAGAACATGAATTCGGCATCAATGCTAATCCGATTAGCGCGAAGCGCACACGAACTCGACACTGTCAATTTTTAAAGGAAGCCACGATCTACCTGCAAATTTGGTTTTGTAAGCTCTATATTTTATTTTGAAATTAATTTGTAATAAAAATAATACTGCAAATAATATTTAATGAAACTTCAGAAAAAAAATTGTTAAAAAAAAGACTTATTATGCCCGTACATACCTACATTATTACAAAAACATACAAACATGTATAGAACACACTAAAACATTTATTTTTTTTGGTATTTTTGACATTGGAATTTCTTGCATCAAATGGAAATAAATCATTTTATCTACGATATGCAGGACTTTTAAGTTGTTGATGTCACACGTGTGATTAGATCCGTTTAAAAGAATGGCTAAATTTGAGTCTGGTTTATTATTAATATAGAAGTCACAAATCCTAATCCATAGCGTAGTGCCGAGTTCGAGTAGGGGATTAAAGATCCAGGTAGTTTGGTGCCGAGATCGAGGCCGCCCCAATTAATATGGGACCACTTCTGAAGTACCCTCTTTCTAACAAGAATTGAGTAATCGAATTTGGTTCTCGTGGTGAAGAATAATCGCTGAATATATATATGAAAAAATAAAAATATATCACGACCAATTGAGAACCATCTCCTTTTTTGAAGTCGGTTAAAAATACTGGCAACTTTTGTTGGGTTCATTTTTGATATTTTTCCCCAGGTATCCACATTACATGGTGGTACAGCTATTTGGATTTCTGTTATAAAAAATTATATCAAACAATCTATTTCAACTGGCCTAAATATTTACTACTAACGATAAATACAAAAAGAAATAATTGTTCCCTATATTTTGACAGCTGTAGATATATAGAAATAATTTCATCAGTTTGGAATTATTTTTTCAAGAAAAAATAATGTGTCAAGTTTTCTAATTTTAACATATTTTTCCTAATTTCTGCAGATCGTTGCTCTTACAAAATGGATAACGGAGATAGAAGGGATAGACAACCCGAACGAAGAAGACCAAAATCACCATGCAAAAAAAATAATGATAATCATATTGTAAGTATATCCTGTTTATATTTGAGTATTTTTAATATTCTTTAGTTTGCAATTATGGCTAGCAGCAAAAACAAACATTTTTTTGTTAAAATATCTATCAAATGGGAATCGTATTAAAACAAACATGTCAGCAAAATATTGAAGCTTAAAATCGATTTTTTGTTATTAGTAATTTTTTAATCTATAGAATTTGCTGCAGGATCTATCTTCGAGCAACAGAACAATATCTAGCGATGCACCTCCATCGGATGACTCTCCTAGGGATATTCTCCGAAGGTAAAGCCATAACTATAGGTGTAGATTAATTTATATTAAAATATTTGTTTGTGCTTAGAACTTTCAGTTCACTTTATGGAGAAAATACTCATCAGCTATACAACGTACCGTCCTCTGAATTGAGTTTTTCTAGGGGAGCATTGGAGCATAGGATTAATTCAAGAGATAAGTTTATAGTGGATGAACCATCCGGAAATGACATTATTGAGATATCTTCAACAGAATCTTCTCCTGTACATGAAGTAATATCATCAATAACAAGCGCTGAACAACAGCAGCCAAATAATGATCAATTGCAACAAATACATAATTTGCAACAACAGTATGGATGCTATTCAAATCAACAGGTACGAAGTCCATATCAACAAATTTTGTCTTATCAATTACCTCCTCAGGATGATCATCCTCAATTAGATAGACAAAATCAGTCACAAGTTCTGTTACTAACTATTCAACAATTTAAACAGCGTTCGGAAAATATAGAAATAGTTGGTCGTCCACAACAAGTACGTTCTGATCAACCATTACAGATATCAATACCAGTTGAGAACAGTGCACAAACTATTACTCTGACTGCAAAAGTATTACCGCAATCTCAGATAGGCATACAACAAAATCCTCAGTCGATGCCGCAGCAATCCAATTTTATACCGCAGGCAGAAATACTGCAAGAAATTGAGCCCGGATCTCATTCATTTCAACAATTTCAAAAACCTCAATTTGCTGTGAATTCTGTGATCCAACGTGGACAGATTTCAATGCAAACACGGGCAGGAATACAAGGACAACTTGACTCCGACCAAATCTTCATAACAGAGCAACGTGATCCAGACATACAGCAAGAAATTAATCTCAATCCTCATCAGTCATCGAATCCTACACAGTTGACTATGAATCCTATGAGTCAAAGGGACCAGATTTTTTCACAAACTCGAAATAGACTGCACAGAGCCGAGCATCATCAGTCATCTCATACTTTGACTACAGAGCAATCACAATTTCCAAATCATACACATTATAGTCGAAATTCTATGTCAGAGCCATCAACTTCTCAAGAAATACCTTGGGCCAAAATACGTAAACCAGCTGACACCAGAGGTCATAATATCATGACAGAGCAACATTACTCCTATGATACTTCGAATCCACAGCAATTGAACCCATTAAATCGCATTCAGCATGATTGTAGTCCTATGCCTTCGACCGCGGTAGTTCCTCAGATAGAAATGCAACCAGAGTTTGTCACAAGATCTCAAATACCACAAGCTATAGTCTCTCAGCAATTACAAACGTCGAATTTTTTGCAGCAAACGCAACAATTGCCTGATTCCAGAAATCCGCACTATATGACAGGGCCACATTCGTCTCATACTTCCCAACGGTCACAAACACCATGCGGTATACAACATGGTCAAAATCTTATTCCTCCAAGTACCAAACATCCTATGTGTTCTCAGTTGGTAACGCAAGAACAATCAACTGTACAAAATTTTCCACTTCCTTGGACAGAAATGCATGCAGAACCTAATGCAAGACGAGGTTCAATACATTCTAAGCAAAAATCCAACGAAGATCATCAACCATTTTCGGCCCAAAAATTCCAGCAACAACCACAAGAACCAACCGTTGCACAGCGTGCTACCAGTACTGAACCAATATTTAAACGACCTTGGAAAATTACTGTAATATCCAACTCCAGAGGTAAAAGAGAAACGCAAGAAGTACTAGATCTCAGAGTGCCATCAGTTCGATCGCTACATCTTTCAATACCATATAAATCTCAAACGAAAAATTACCATGACTCCAGGACTCCAAGTAAACAAGATTATCCTCAAGTAGGAATGAAGCGGCAGTCTAAATATCTTAAATCAGCAAAGCAGTTACCAACTAATATTCGCGGCACCTTGATTCAAAAAACTAACAATCAGCCTCAGGTAATCCAGTCTTTGACTTCACCGCAACTATTAACTTCAACAGAAAATTCTTCGGCTTCAAGCACAGGAACTAGAGAATTGGACAGAAATTATGTCCCTCAAAGAATCCCGGAAAATAGTGTGCGGCTACAAAGCTATAATTGGTCAAGTTTAAATAAGATTGTTACCCATAAAGCTCAAAATATAGATAAAAAAGTCAAAAAACGGAGAAACGAGCAAAATGCTTTGTCAACCGAACAGCAAACAGCCCAAGAATCAGACAAAGATAGCAAACAACGTGAAGTTCATGCAAAAACAGTATTTCCTCCATGCATACAGTCTCAGACATCTTCTTCAAGACAAAGTTTACCTCAAAATTCGTTTCCTTCGCATGATTCTCAACAACCTTCAGAAACAAGCAGCAATGATCAATCTAAGGGTTCAGGTCATAATCTGAATGTGACTCCGTGTTTTTCACACAATTCACAAGGCTCTCCTTCACAGTACAATAATCCATCTAGAAGCTCAGCTCGTAATCCGGCTGTATCTTCGAATATTTCGCATTATTTGCAGAGCTCTCCACAAATTGTCCGAACTGATTCTGTGAAAAACTATTTTTGTGATAAGAATAAAAACCCGTCTTCTGGGCAACATCAAATCCAGACAACACCCGCGGCTACCAGTACTCCAAGAACCGTACGAAATATCAACCAAAATGATAGTGGCAATAGTTCTTCGTCCACCAAAGCTCCATTTCCCGAACAAAGCCAAGAAGTAATTATGTATCCAAGTCCTCCACGCAATCTATTCAATAATATTACACCGGGTACTTCCGCCAACAGCTCCCCCTCTGATAATGATAACAGTGGAAATATGGTGCTTCGTCGATTTCGTATTCCAAATGGGTATCCGCGTATTTTCCAACGAAGTCAAACTAATTACAAAAGAGATATTTCTCGCACCAATTCGCGAGGACGAGCTAGAAAGCCAAGACATTCTGCACCATTCCATACTGCTCGTGCGCCCTTTGATGATAACGAGACACTCAGTGTACTAAGAAGACTTCGTGCCCCAACTCCCCATCCAAATCCTCGATGTAGTGCATCGGGAAGCAATGGGCATGATAATTCTCGGAATAAATCTGATTCTGATGATTCTTCGACTTCATCGCAGTCTAATCTTTCTGCGCAAAATCGGATAGCAGAAAACAGATAGATCAAAGTCCATGCGGTCGAGAAGATAATACGAAGGGTCGGTAAGTTTATTTCAGGAATTTTAATAAATAGGTTTTAGTATTCTTATTAATGTGTAAACATTTATACCACGGGATAAAGTGAATTGAGTAACTTCCGATCTTGTAGCACTTGCTCGAACCTAACTTCGATCTAACTCGGAGGTACGCTTTCAATGAAAGATGATGAGCATTGAATTAGTTATGCGATCAGTTTAACAATTTCTAACTTGGTGAAGATAGCGTTTGTGATATAAGTGTTCAGTACCTATTCATGTGTAATATTAGTGCTCCGAATTTATAAGCGTCTGTATGCAATAAATAGTCAATATTTATAAAGCGAACATATACGTTATACGAGTGTTCAATATTCATAATAAAGTTATGGTATGTAATATCAGTTTTCCGTATTTTTAATTATTTATGGATAAGTGGTCAGTATCCATAGCACTAATATTACATATTCACTAGTTTTACAATGAATAAATACTATGAGTCAATGAAACATATTGAAAATATTTCGACAATGCAATAAGACAACTTTAAATCGTGAATTAAAAAATATTCTGCTATTTAATTACGGAGAACACAATACAAAACGTTAACACATCACAGCGCGAGTGCATATGTACTTACTAATTATTTTTTTTTATAATTCCAGAGGCCAGGGGAAGAAATGTGAGGAGAACGTGATTTTTTCTTTAATTTTCAAGTGTTTAGTTTGGTAAACGTAAAATGAAAACTAATGGTAACTTTTTGTTTTTGATCGAAGAAAATTCCTTGTTAATTTCATTTACATAATGTCTTTGTTGTCATTTTCTTCAGAAATTCTATTTCAGTTCCAAAAATATTATTTAAATAGTACGTATAATATAAATTTGATGTTTGCTATATAGTTTGTTTTCAGTTTTCATATTTTCAAGTTCATATATCTGTATCATCTTATTTATGCTAACAACAATAAATATTAATAAAAAATTCTATATTGTATTATTATTTACATTTTTGTATTAATGTTCTGACGTGAATTGAAGCTAAAAAGTATTGATAACAAGGATAAATGTTTATTGCTTTCCTAAACAAAAAAATATATGTAATAATTGATTTCAATCTTAAATTTGGAAGCTAGTAATTTATTCATATTTATAAGGACAATAATTAGTTTGAATAAAAGTTTTAATTTATGTTTGGAGGTAAAATGATAGTTATTGTAATGTAACATAGATAGTGCTTCTGTTCAGTATTCTTGATTGCGCATGTAAAACGCGGGAAAAGTCATTCGTTACCTCACTGTAGTCCATTGACGTTTGTCGAATTTTAACAAAGAATCCAATTTCGTGTGATTTCACACGTTTGCAAGAAGTGCTCCAAGTTTACGGATTAAATCTACGCTTATATATGCAAGGTAATACATTTTATATGAATTAGTAATAGATTTAGATTTTTATGTACCAAGTAATTACTGAAAATATTACTTATCAATATTTTGAGGGATGAAACTTTTAGGTTATTCCTAACGCAAGACTTAAACTTTCATTTATCGTTTTGTAAGTTCATAATCGACATTTCATTGCTAATTTTTTCAATTGCAAAATATATTATTTGTGGAGGAATAATAATATTTTTTGCAAAATCGAAAAAACTACTAATAAATATTATAATGCAGATGGATACGAACAACAAAGCTTTGGAAAATGAATCTGATGATGTTCAAGCTGATGAAGATGAAAGTGAATTGACGAAGCTTACAAGTACAGAAAAGACTGAAGAAGTAACTACAACAGGAGAAAATGAAGCCGATAGCTCGCCAAAAAAAAAGAAATCTGCTGATGAAGAAATCAAGTCTTCTCAAGAAAACGATGGATCTACTGTTGAAGAAATCAAGTCTCGTCAAGAAGACGATAAATTTGCTAATGAAGAAACCAAGTCTCGTCAAGAAGATGATAAATCTGTCAATGAAGAAGCCAAGTCTCGTCAAGAAGACAATGAATCTAATGATGATGAGAATTCTAAATCTTCAGGTGAGAACATATTAAAATAGAATTAAAACTAATGACAAAACTTGAATCATCTACAATCTTCTTGTTGGAAACTGACTTGCTGCAGCATTCATTTTCAAATTCAGGACTCTTAATTGTTGCTTTCGGACCCAATCGTATCACCATTGGTTTGATTCCAATGAAGATTTATTACGATTATTAAATACAATAATTTGTAAAATATTCAATCCACTTCCTGAAAATCTTAAAAATTAATTCTTTTTTTGTTTGATTATAGGAAGTAGCGAAAATCCGGAACTGGTTGCTCCGATCAATACTAACATGTTACGTAGGGATCTAGTCGATTATGCCCAAAAACGTGGACTCAACACTGAAGAAAGTGGATCACCTAGCAAGCGAATTATTGAAGACAAAAGAGTTATCGCACGAATGAATAACAGATATGTTTCAACTGGGCCGATTCCCACATCAACCAGAAGACATGATATATTGTCTTATTTCTTTAAATGTCAAAGCAGCGTACCCACTCATATAACCGAAGCATTATTTAAATATATGACGTTTTATCTACGTATATTTTCTTATACAATAGACGAATGTGTAGAATCGTCTGTTTATCGAATCATATTGCGTTATATGTCTACCGATTTACAGCAAGCAATTGATGTTGATACTTTCAGATTGTTGTATCAGTTCACAGAATTGATGTTGACACTTGATGAACTAAGTGAACAGAACGATTCTGAATAATTTTAAATTTGATATTTAATATTCTTATTATTTGTAATATTTTTTTGTGCTGAGATACAACATTTGCTAATAATTAATAATGTTATTTATTTTTTATTTATAATTAATTTATCAATGCTTGAAATATCTGTTTCCATTAGAGAATATATTCGTATACAATCTTCTTTTTCATCCCCACTCCATATAAACTCCATCTACTATTCGTCCTTTTCAAAAGGAAAAATGATCCTTAAATTAAATACTAGATAAACCAATATCTTAAAAATAAAGTTTTTGGGACTACACTCATGAGGTTATGCTATTAAAGCTCATGTTTGCGAGAATATTGAACCAGTCTTTGAATAAGATTTATAGAATCTGAATATGGATGGAAAATTTTTTGGTGTATGGCCATTTGTGCATTTTCAGAATAATTGGTAAGAATTGTATGGGCGCCAGGCGGACCTTTTAAACTAGATAGACTATTTGTTGTAAGGAAAAACATTGTCTAACTGGTTTGGGTACATTTCGGCAACAATTGCTAACTTGGGTGATCAATAGTCAATATATGAACTGGGGTAATATAGAAATTTGTTCAACTTGGATGTGTATAGTTAAAAGTAATTTTATACGGATATGAAAATTGATGATTTTTTTATTATTATTTTCATATGGTTCCAAATCTAGTTGCTTAATTTTTTGGGGTGGTACAATCTGCTGAAAAAAAGTTTATCTGCCTTTGTATTTCTCTACGTGCATGCATCGAGTGTTTATGTCAGTCTCAATTTTCCATTCAAATTAGTAGATATCCCAATATTTCATAGGTAAATTTCGATTTTCATATTCTTTTGATTGTTTAAATTTTGATGAGAAATAGTTTCAAGATATTGTTCACTGAAACACTAAATTCTAACCTACAAATGAAGAAAGAAAAATTCAATAAACATTTTGTTCCATTTTATTATTACATTGATAAATATTTTTTTGGTAGTCTTCTAAAAATATTTTTCGATTATTTTTATTGTTTCAGAGATGGATAAGAAGGATACTAGTGAGAAGAAAGTAACTGTAAGCATAATTTAAATTGTAGTAATATTTTTCAAGATTCAAACCATTATTTTAAAAATTCTACTTTTTTAAATACATTATGAAAAATATTTTAGAAGCAAGTAACTTTTGCGAAGGGAACACCTGAGTCAGATAAACCTAAAAAGGTATATCGAAAGACATCCTATCCAGGTGAACAATTGAAAAAATTGCTAGAAGAGAAAGATCGATCTTCCCCCGAAAGAAGTCCCAACAAGGAGGATAATTAATATTCTTCTAGTTTTGATTATTCTGTTACTTCTCTGATAATTGTCCACTAAATTGTTGTCAATGTTTTTTGAAAGTTATTTGATTGTTATGAATTATCAAATAAAATAGTTTTTTTGAAATATGCTTTGGTTTTAATTACTTAGAATAGCTATGAAATAATACCAATTGATTTTATCGTTGTATTTTTGCTAAATGCAACATGATAATAAATCAATCCTGAACCAAAATACATTAAGCTCCAATTTATAATATGTATTTTCAATTATGATTTTAAAAAATATGTATTATTTCTATTAGTTGAATAGATGAAGCTCAGATCTGCTTATCAATAAATAATATGTTTATATGGTAGGTATTTTGATATTTCCAGTATCAGAAATGAGAAATAAATTGTTTTCTTGAATATATAATTTGCCTGATATTTAGGAGTCACAATTTTAGATTTCTTAATTTATTCTTCCAAATTACTTTTATTTAATTATAAACTATTTGAGGTTAAATTCACACTTCATTTGGACTTACATAGACCTAAGAAAAGGTGTACCAAAAATCTTCGTACATTTATAAGTACCCGAGGAAAGAAATTGAGCGATCACTAAAAAAAGAAAAGAATGTATCACCTGATTAGCAAAGTTCTAATGTAAAAAATTTAGAAATTTATTTCAATTCTGATTGTTCATAATCTATTTTATAATAACAAAATTGGATTTCAATCGTTCAAATTTCTAAACAATGTCGAATAAAAAATAATGTTTTTTTTTTGGATCAGAATTGTTTTTGGGTTGATTTGTTTTTTCTCCAAAATCCATCAATAAAGCTTGTCTTTTCATCCTAATTATATTTTACAAGGAGTGGGTATAGCTGTATATTGGACAACTGTAATTTGATTCCGAGATCCGGCATTAATTAGCGTGTTTTGTTATAATGTATTTTATTCCCCCTAGGTATATGTTGCACTTAAATGAAACAATTCTTTTCCAGTAAAAAAATTGAATAATTTGTTCACAAGAAATATATTCTACCGCCACCATACATATAAGAACAATAAAAATTATTTATAAAGAAAAAATTATTTGGCTGTATCCGAGTTGGATACCTGACCTAATCCCTGACAATCGAAAGGGTAGGCCTAATAATCTCTTCCAATTGGGCATTTTTCTACCTGTATTTTTTTGTAGATAAGATAGTGAGTTTGAACTGCGTTTATTTGTATTCCGTCAAATTTCAATTATCATAAGAGACACTAAAGTTATGATAATATTAATTTTTTTGAAACTCCAAACGAATCAGCTTTGATGGTTTTTCGGTAAGGTCGGAGACTGGAGACTGCTTTTCTTTTGACAATATTACTTAGCGCCTGCCGTTCAATGTTTAATTCTTCTTCGTGATTATGAACTAAATCACTATTTATTATTTTAAACTCGCAATTCGTATATACTTTAGCAGTACATCGATAATTTTTATTTGTACAACGCCATCTCATTCTGTATTCTGTCGTTTGTGGTCGAAGATACCCAAAATTTAAAATTGTTAACTATAGCAATTCCTTCCCCTTTTTACTAAATATGTGATTTATTTCCATGATCACTGAATATTAAATAACTGATGAAATACAAATATATTTTCTTCACTTTTATTTGTTGATGAAAGCAAAGCTACCAGTTCAAATGCAATTTTTTCAAGAACTTTATATCTCTTGAAGCGATACATACAATTAGGGAAATGACCAATCAGTACATAGTATAAGGAGTAGGCGAAGTTAAAAACTAAATGTTATGGGAAATGTAAAATGTAAACATTCTAATCATACAGTCATGGATGCGGACGGGTACTTGACATAGGTAAATCCGATATCTGCATTGTAAGGGATTAAAATGCACAGGGAATACTCAGATTAAGGGATCCTTTACCGAATGCCCAACTAGACTGCACCGAATTATTTTAAGCGAATTAAAAGTATAGTGTATTCTAGTTAAAAATGGACTTAGGAGTAAGATAGAGCTTACGTTTTCAGCTTTTTGATTGGTCAGAACGCAAACCAAGTTTACAATAGCGGAAAAATTTTAACAATGATTGCAGATAAGTGGGTATATTTTTCATTCAATTTTGGCATTATAATGTATGCAATAACTCAAGTAACTGTTCAATTAGTAAAGTATGTTCTGCATGAAACAAAACTATTTTTATAATTCAAAAGTATCACTCGAAATTCAAAGACTAATTTCAGTATAGCAATGAGGTTATGTAATTTAACAATAAAGTCGAAAGCTAAGTATTTTTCACTGAATTAATTGCAACAAATCCAATATGAACTATTGTAGTATAAAATTTCATATAAACAACCTCAAAAAAGCCATTAAATATTGCTAACAAAGCCATTAACATCACATATGATCAAATGGAAATTAAGGATGAATCCACTTTACAATATAGTTCCGCTTATAACCGCTAGGTGGCTACGGGTTAATTTCAGTTACCAATAAGGTAGTAATCTAACGTTCCCTCTGTCGGGCCAAGGCTACATCTTGCTACTAAAAGGCACTCATTTCCTCCCTCCACGAGCAAAAGTGTATGCTTGTAAGAATTTTGTGATTTACTGGGCAGAAATATTCGCTTTTATTTAAGGTAATCTATTGATTTGTAAAATAAATAAGCTGTTTATTCAAGTAAGTTAATAATAGCCACTATTTTTGTATTTTATAGAAGTATTCATATTAAAAATGAAAGAAACAGTTTATAGGTTATGATATTAAAAGTATTTTTTTGCATAAGCCCATAAATGATCAGTGTTCATAAGATACAAATAAATAATTCTAAAGTTTAAACAGCAACCTGAACCTCAAGTTTGCTCTACTAATAATAGTTAATAGATTTTAATTAATGCAGATGGATGTAGATGATAAGCCACCAGAAGAGCAAAATGCTGAACAAAACATTATGGCTGATGAAATCAATGATATAGGAGAGAAAAAAGAAGACAAAAAAAATGAATCCAACAAAAAAAGTGAAGCAGGCGGTGTAGGGAGCATCTCAGAAGAGACAGAAACAAAATACGAAGTACCAGAGCTAACCATAGTTCAGGAAGATCGTGAAAATGAAGAAACAGATGAGAAAAAGAATAACTCTTTAAAAGAAACAGATCTCGAGGACTTATGTAAGCTAATCATAGGTTTGGAAAATGGAGAAGAAACCAGTGAGGAAAAAAATAACTCTCAAGAAACAGATGAAGTGAATAACGTAAAATTGAAATTGGCTAAACATCTTGAAGATGTTAACAAAGTAAAGGATGGCGAAGAAAACGAAAACAAAATCAATATATCAGATGAGCAAAACATGAATATCAAGGATGATAATAATAAGGAAATGGATGTGGTAGAAAATAACCTGCCAGAAATAGATATTAAAAATATCGAAGCAGGAGCGGGCGAGGAAGATAAAAACTCACAAGCAACAGAAAAAGCAGATGGCAAGGAATTGCAGGATATCGCTAATCAATATGGTGCAGTTGCAGGTCCTTCCCATGATCATCAAGATCATGTGTATCTATTAAATTCAAATGATTCACGGCCAGGTGAGAATTAAGTTAAACTAATCTTAATCTTGTCTCATTAGCCACAATTTTATATTGGAGCTTTGTTTGAGTCTGAAATAATCAAATCAATTTCAATTTTATTTCATATGAAAGATATGCTATATCCATATTTTTCGAGAAGTCTTTGTGGCCAAACTTATGACTCCAAATGATGAAATAAACATGCTTTTCATAGATAAATGATTAATTAACAATCTGAATAGAGATATTCCAGGACTAGAAAATGGGGCATAAATCATTTGAGCACCGCGTTCAAATTTTTAATCCGTGGATCAGGGTCTTCTGTAATTCCTACAACTTGCACACGTATATACAGGTGTTGAAAAAAGTGTAAATGAATCAGAAAGAGTTTCTTCAAAATTCTCAAAATTATGGAGGTGCTTCAAGAAAAGTACATTTCTAGTGCCACTGGTCGACACGAAATACTCAATGAAGCTAACAAATGAGTGTTTTGACCACGTAATTATTGTTGAATAACAAATCAATTAATTTTATTTTGACCTTTTGTTCTTCAGAACAGCGATAAACAAATGAGTACAGGTAAAAAAAAAATCTGGATGACGACAATGGGCGATTTGGATAGGCTTCTTCATAAAGACGCCACGCTTGAGGTGCGTTTCCATTAGCACGACCATACATAAAAATCATATCGGCCATTTCAATATTGGAATAAAAAGGCATGTTTATTACTTTTATAAAGAAACTACTTACACCAATGTTCAACTAATCAATTCTATGATCAGTGACATTGTAGGTATTATTACAAAACGCCAGAATAAAATTAACTAATATATTTTTTCAGCATTAATTACGTGATTAAAATACTCACTTATTAGATTCATTGAAAATTTCGTTTCGGCACTAGAAATATACTCTTCTTGAAGTACTTCCATAATTTTGCGAATATCAATCGTTTTGCATTTTCTCAAAACTGTAATCATTTGTTTATGATAAAATAATAATATATTGTACAACAAGTATAGAAAATTACCTATTTTACACGAGGTGTGAGATTTTCAGCACGGGACGGAGACGAGTGTGAAATGGGTGATTTTTTACGTGTTGTACATAATACTTTTTCAACGATCACAGATTCTATTGAATCAAGTAAATCATTCTTAACTGAAATTTTAAATATATTTTCACAAATGTGAAATATCCTAGGTATCTTAATTGTTTGTTCTGCTTATTTATTATTATATTTATTTTAGCTATGATTTGGAACATTCTTGAGATATTTTCTATCAATTAATTATTAACATTTTATCGTTGTGTAATCTGATTGTTGCGACCGTGTGTTGTCTGCTTCAATTTGACAGTTGTGATTCGTAGTGTTGCCAACTGGTGTGAGAAATAATTTCTCACGACTTTTTCCATAATTGTGTGAAATTGATATTTGCCTATTTTTGTTCTGTATAAGAAATATGCTGTTTTTTATAGTGAACGTAGGAAAAAAAATTTGCTATCCAAGTTCCTTAATTATTTCAACTCACAATTTTTGGCACCTAGAAAACAAACATTTATTTGGGATTGAAAGATTAAAATGATAAACTGTGCTCAAATGGTACATAAAGATTAAGAGGGAAATGCTCAAATGGCCTATGGGATTAGGACAAAACTGACCGCTGTGCTCAAATGGTATATTCCCAGAAAACGCGCGTCCCGAGCATTATCGCATATTAGGTGTACATGAAAAGGAGCCTTTGTATTCAGGAATTCCTCAAGCATTTATATATACAGCTCAGGGGCCCCAACGTAACTCAAACCGGCACTATTTTTGAGTGAGAATTTGAATATTATATTTTAATCAAAAAAATAAATATTTCATTAAGTGTTTGCTATAAAAAAAGTATAATTTCTCATACCTAATTTTTAGGCAACATTTCTACCAAAATTTTTTGAACCTTGAATGGTTCTATAAGATTCCACCCATAAAGACTCATTTAGAGGTCCTTAGTTATTATGGAAATTCCCCATAACCGGTTTTTAAGTTCCTCCCTAAACAATTTTGTAAACTGTTTTCCATGATAGAATATTCAATGTAAAATCATAACTAAAGTAATATTTTATAATTATCTGTCATATGCTACAATTTTTAAAAAAAGTTGCAAATTCGCGTTCATTTATCATACAAATTTTGGTATCTGAAATCTGAAGTTTATATACAAGTCTTGGTCAAGACGAGACCCACCTCAAGTCTTGTCAAGACCAAGGTCCGCAAGACTTTTCTAAGACCAAACATTAGCGTAGCTGGGAGATGGGCAAGGAGAGCACTGACCACCCTTCCAGACTCATTGCCCACCCTATAAATCGTCAGACTTTCAACTTTTCTGCAGATTTGAGAAAGGCGCCACTTTTAGTCCAGAGGAATTAGCAAGAAAAAGGTTTTTATTTTGAAGTAAACAAGATTGTTTACAGAAAATTAACTTTTCGGAAACTTATTAATGTATCATCATTCCATCTAAAATTTGCAGGGTGCATCAGTTATATTCGCGTTTTACGCAAGTTTTCGCGTTTTCTGCCAAGTAATCAAAAATATCTTAAGAGTTATTTATTTTATCAAAAACTTTCACATATAAAAAAGTTTCGTGATTAAATTTTTTACAAAATGACTTATTGTACGATATCGATTCTCCGCAATTAATGAAATGAATAGAAATCTAACAGATATCAATTATGTTTCAAAAGATGGTCGGTATTCCCACCTCTTTTTCAAGCGCAACTCAAATAAAAATTGAAGTAAATGAAGATAATGCCATAGTAAAAACAATAAAATAAATTTAAAAAAGACAGAGCATTGAATTTTAGGAAGAAGCGCCTCTTCAAGAGGTGGGAATACGGGTCTATGCATTTTATTAACAAACATGTTCAGTGATAAAATTTCCTACGAGGACCTTTCATGAAAATTTTTCTGCACCGTTTTTTCTCTTTAGCGATTAACGCGAATCTGGTATTTGGATAGTATAATGATTTATTGCGGAAAATCAAGGAGGAAAATTGACATCGTACAAATCATTCTTTTGTATAGGAAACTAACTGACCCGGCGTACTTCGTAACGCCACAGAATTGATAAATTCAGATTGCAAGGTACTTGAGCCTACCTTTTATATCAGGACTTTATAACCCGGAAATGATAAGGACATGTCAAGCTGTGAAAAAATCTTCTTTTGTAGGAAATCAATCGAAATAGGAAATTTTTGTATTTGGCCGAGACTTTGCAGTTCCAATGAATGTCTTCTGAGTTTATATTACTTTCTTTTTTGTTAATTTATCAAAGATTATACATTGAATATATTAATGTCACATGACATGCTTATTCAAGTGATTATATAGAAGTAATTATTATATTGGACATAACTTGTCTATTCAAATATGAACCTTTCCAAAATGTAACAATAAAATGAATATGCATGTGCCGGGAATGATCCAAGTTTACCAAACTTGCATCGTTCATATGGCAGTTTACTGTTGAGTGATGTCGCTTCGTTCGCACGGCTGCTTGCCTTTAACTGAGTTTGCAACGCTCGCATGGCGTTTTAATGTTGACTGAGCACTCTTCGCTTGCACGGCATCTTACCGTTGATCAATCTCGTACCGCTCGCACGGCGTTCTACAGTTAACCGAGCTCACTTCGCTCGCACGGTAGCTTATAGTCAACCTAGCTCGTTTCACTCGCATAGCAGCTTGTCGTTAACTTAGCTCTTTTCGCTCGCACAGTAGCTTGGCATTGACCGAGCTCGCTTCGCTCACACGTCAGCTTACAGTTGTCCGAGCTTGTTTTGCTCGCACAGCTGTCTTTTGTTGACCGAGCTCGATTTGCTCGTACGGTGGTTAGCCGTTGATCGAGCTTGCTTCGCTGGCACCGCATCTTACCGTAAACCGAGTTCGCTTCTCTAGTAAGGCGTTTTAACGTTGATAGAGATCGCTTCGCTTTCATGGCGACCTATTTTTGACCAAGCTTGTCTCGCTCGCATGGCGAAAAAAAGCAGCCAATAGGACCTGAAATTTCCAAATTAATTTTCAGGTCTTATCGGCTGCTTTTGTTTGTTCCACCCTCCAAAATCTCATAAGCTGAATAAGATAAATAAGAACTTATGATATCATCAAAAAATCTGTTTTATACAAAATGTATGAGATATTGACATTTCTTCTTCCGATTTTTTAATACTTATTCTGCTATTCTGGACGGAGACAAATCCAAAAAATCAAAGACCACGAAAATCGTTCAAGCCGTTCTTGAGTCATGAATGGTGTAAGTAACCTGACTTTGTTTTATATAATACTGATATCAATCTAATTTTCGATATAAACTTTGATGAAGTAATAATAATAGTTAATTATTTGTGTATTGAGTCATTAATAATATATGAAGAAAACGAAATGTGAGATTTCAGTCAAGAGTTTTATTTTAATCTACTCTACAGTTTCGGTCCCATCTGGACCATCTTTAGGAGTGAATAAAATTAATGTGTATATGTGTTGACTAAGTGCTAAGTGCACTTGGTCTTGGTCTTTCATAACGGTCAGTTGTTGCCAAGCACAGTTTTTTTAAATATTTTAAATATTTTATTTCAAAATTTGTGACCGAAAACATGGTTGTTTTCCTCATTTTTATCACTCCGACTTTTATTTAACTTACTATTACACACAGATGTCAACACATACACACATTAATTTTATTCACTCCTGAAGATGGTCCAGGTGGGACCGAAACTGTAGAGTAGATTAAAATAAAACTCTTGACTGAAATCCCACATTTCATTTTCTTCATATCATCTAACAGTCAGCATTATCCACTACTTCTATTAATAATCTAAATTTTTTCCACTAAAGCAGAAAAATTCATTTGAAAAAAAAACTTATTTATATATAGATTTTTTGTGCCACGAACCGTCTCGTACGTCCCCAGAACACTCTATCAAAGTTTCATCACAATCGGATCAATGGTTTCAAAACGCATAAGTTACAAACATACAAACATTGATTTTTATTTATATATATAGAAGAAGAAAATAGATAGAAGATTTGATTGAGAAACTTTTTTCTATATAATTTTTTTGATAAAATCAATAGTTTTGAAGATATTTTGGATTATTCGTTAAAAAATGCTATAAATAGGTGAAAACGCGGATATAACCATGATGCATGCCTCAAATTTTGGTTGGGGCATTGAAATCTGAAATACTTACTACCGCAAAAGCTATTTATCTGCGATGTAGAAAATCATGCTGACTTCTGAAAAAGAGTATGAATGAACTCCATAAATTCGAGACATCACCTGTATTTCTCATTAAATTGCTTCGTTTGTCGATTCTACTAAAAAGTTTGCTGGAATTACCGAATTTGAAACCTTGTGGTGGCTTACCAAATGATCCTAATTTACATTAGAAACTCAAGTTACTTGTCTTTTATAGCAGACTCAACAAAAACTTCAGAATTAATTGCAAATATATAGGTATTTCTACTAGTTATAGGGTCATCTAAATGCAAAGGGATATTCTATGTTAAACACTAATTTTGATAAAAGTTGTTGGAATCAGAGCATCCCTCGATTTTAATTCTGACAAAATTAAGATTTATAATCTGATACAGGCATTTCATTCCAGATGAGGAGGGTTCTATTGCAAGTGGTATAGCCGATCACTATCAGCATTCTCGTTTTGAAATAAACGAAGAATTATTGTCCAACGACAATACAAACAACGACAATTCTATGAACGTAGAAGAATCACCTTCTGACGATTCGGAATCAAACAGCTTTGTACATAACGACCATTATGAAGAACAATTAGAAGAGCATTCAGAAGAGGAAGATGTTGGTGAATTCCAAGTTCCATTTGAAATTGAAGAGGATACATTGGATGCGATGAAAGATTGGATTCGAACATTTATTGAGATTATTGATGATTCTCTGTTACAATCAGTACGGAGAATTATCAATGAATATATGCCCTGGGAGTTATCTCGTCAAGTGGATACGGCCACTTTTAAAATATTGGTCAAGTTTGCCAGAAAACAGCTTGAAAAACGTAACAGAGGCATTTAAAAAAACGAAAGTAATATCATACTGTAAATGTTGAAGATTCTTCAATTTCAAATTCTTATTTAGCTAAAGATATTTGGCTGCCAAAAATAAGTACCTAATTTTTGTTGAGAATAGACAAAAAAACGATGATAAAACTGTAACATAATTTTGGAAAACTTTGATCAAAGTATGCGCAAGTTACTCTTACTTATTCACTTGTTATTTATTCGAGAAACGGTAAAAATTTCCCCAAATAATTAATTGCAGACCATCATTATATTATTCGCTGTAATAACATTGTAATTTTGGAGATTGTTATAATTTCTGGAAATAAAGTTCTGCCAGCCAACATATTTTTATAATATTTTTGAAGAATTTGTAATAATGATGCAATAAAAGCTATTTATTTTTAGATGTAACCAGAATCAATTCATTAATAAAAATATTGATGGAGTGACAAAAGGCATATACCTTGATTTTGTAGATGGTTCAAAATCTTCCAAGCTAATCCCGGATAATTCTTACAAATTTATGCAATTTCTAGAATCGTATTCCCTGTTTTTTGAATTAATACATAAATTAAGCGATCGCCAACTGCACCAGACCGGGTATAAGTTTCTTATCACAGAAATATATCGTTATAGTCCTCTCCTCACAGCGGACATAGACCATTTGAGGTCCGCGGTCAAATTTTTAATCCGGGGACCAGAGTCTTCCGTAATCTCTGTACCACTTACCCACGGCGGAAGCTTAACAGATTTTTGGTTACATGTTACATGGCAAAAGAAAGTGTGCCAAACACCATTAATCCTTATTATTAAACATAATAATGTTAATAAATAGTTGCTACATACAAAATTAACTCAGAGAAACGTTTAAACTTAAATGTAAATTGTAATCATGAATTTAACAAAAATACTGGACCACTCAAGGCCTTCATACAAAGCACTTTCGTTATTTTAATGTGGCTTTTATTAGAAAAAACAGAGACTTATATCAAGCTCGAGATATTTATTAATTATCTTACTAAATATTATATAAAGAATATTTGAAATGAATAATTAACATACAAGTTGGTCAAGCTGGTGTGAGAAATCATTTCTCACGACTTTTTCCATAGTTGTGTGAAACTGTTATTTGTCTAGTTTTGTTTTGTATGAGAAATATGTTGTTTTCTATAGTGAGCGCAGGAAAAATAATTTTTCAACCAAATTCGTTTATTATTTTTTAATAATTTTTGACATTTAGAGAAGAAACTTTCATTCGAATTAAGAGGAAATTGCTCAAATGGCCTATGGGATTAGGACAAAACTGACCGCGGTGCTCAAAAGTATGGTCTATTGTTGAAGATTCAAGCGAATTTAAGTTTGATTTATGACACCATTGAAAGAACAGCTTGTATCAATTTTTTTGCCTGTTACAGTAATAGTAACTTTATTTGATATTAATTATTATAAAACAGAACAAGGCTGGAAAAAACAAAACAAAAATCTGACTACGAATATTTTGACTAATAACAGTGTGCCATTCAATAGAAAAAAAAAATCAGATAATATGAAATATCATCTTCAAACGGTCGCCACGTTATAAATATGTACTTATGTGTATAGTTGCTCTCAGCAGTACAAAAAATGACTTCTACCTACTTTTTAATTTTTAATCTCAGATTAATATTCAGGGTTTAACATCGAAACGAGCTACTTCGAGTAACTTCTATGTTATTAAAAATACAATAAAATAGTATAGGACAATCTTATGCAGGACCAAGGGGGACGCCCAATTATACAAGAAAATATTTTTTTTTCCTGAATTCAACTATGTATTTGTTTTATACCCTTACATTTTAAACATATTGAGAAAAACGCGATTGAAATTTAAATTAACTTTATTTTCATAGTTATTTTTCTGTAGGCTATGAAAAACAAAATCTGCTATCTGTAAATTTGAATTATTTAATGCATAATTCCAATTGTTGGAGATGGAAATCAGCTAGACCACTGTTTATGAAGTAGTTAACAAATAATTTAAGGTAATTAAGTAACTCAAATTGTTCATATAGCCTACTGAAAAATATGAAAATAAAATTTATCTAAATTTCAATCGCATTTTTCTCAATATTTTAATAATATTAGAGTTAAAACGAATACATGGTTGAATTTAGAAAAAAATATTACATCGAAAGGGGCTAAAAAATATATAGCATCTCATTTGAAAAAATATAACTTTGTGTTGTAGCTTCGGATTAAAAAAATATTTTCTTTAATAATTGGATGTCCCCCGTGGTTCTGTATAAGATTGTCCTGTAGTATTTTATTGTTTCTTTAATAACATAGAAATTATTCAAGGTAGCTCATCGTTTAGCTGTTACATCTTGTTCTTACTTTAGATATGTTTTCATAATTAATACCTACTGTCAAGTGGCACGGTATGTTTCAAATAATCTTGTTTTTCCGTAATTTGTAGGACAGATTGAAAACTTACTTTGATTTTTAGAATTCGTTCAATTTTTCTAATCCTACCTCTACCGGTAAGTAGTTTAAATTCCTGTTGTGCGAGGTTTACCGCAAACTTAGTAAGTCAAAGTCATAACGATATATTTCTGTACAAACTATGCCTTGAGCTTCACGGTCGGTTTTATCCTAATCCCTAATCTCTATATAGGTACCACTTGCGCCCAGTTTATTTCTTTGATCTTTTAAACCCAAATAAGTGTATTGGATATTGGAGTATATCAGATAATAATAATAAACTTAAGTTCATTCAAATAAAAACACTTCTTTATTGAACGGTCTTGGGAGATATATATGTTACCATCAATCAGCCTGTTTATTATACTAGAATTAATTGGTTTTATCTATATAGGACAAGACGTTCCAAGACTACGAATCTTTTATTTGAGAATAATAAACATTTAAAATGAATCCATTTGTTGAGAAAATATAATTAGGGCTGAACAATTAACTTTTATATACTTATGCGTTTCTCCTTTGAATGCCAGAAATTGTGAGTGTGAGTTGAAATAATAAATAAACTTTGGAAACAATTCATTTTATTTTATCATAAACAACTAGGCTACTAGGCATAGCTTGGGAAAATATAAAACGACTTATAAAAACTGTATTAAAAAAATCTGACGTGAACATCACGTGACTTACTTGTACATCATTGGATATATATATATATATATATATATATATATATATATATATATATATATATATATATATATATATATATATATATATATATATATATATATATATATATATATATAATACGATGTGATTTTGTGTTTGATCATATATATATATATATATATATATATATATATATATATATATATATATATATATATATATATATATATATATATATATATATATATATATATATATATATATATATATATATATATATATATATATCATTGGATATATATAATCACACACAAAATCTCATCATTCCACAGTTAATCGTTTTGGATTTACCCAAGAAATTCTAAGAATCTGTCAAGTAAAATGCGCTTTCAGCCAAGTCGGTTGCTATGGAAACAGTAAGCCATTATTCTTATACTACAACATTCCTTAATACTGATTTCCAAAATTCTACGACTACCAACAGATCTGAATTTATGCGCAAAATTAAAAAATAAATTCCTACTGAAGTGCATTTCCGGTTCAGTATATTGTTATAAAAATAGTAGGCAATCATTCAGATGCTACAGCAGACTGAAATACCAAATTTCAATATTCTACACCTGATCGTTTCGAATTTATGCGAAAAATTCCAAGAAACTGTCAAGTAAAATGCACTTCCGGCTCGGTGGATCTCAATAAAAATAGGATATGAGCATCTGGACAGTATAATCATCCTAAATACTCAATTCTAACAATCTATGTTCAATCGTTTTGGATTTATGAGGAAAATTCAAAAAATGTTTCGAATAAAGTGCTCTTCCGGTTTAGTCGATAGCAATCATAATGCAGGGTGTAGAACAAGATATTATAAAAGTGCCTAGTACAAAATTTAAATATTCTTTGACTGATTGTTTAGAATTTATGCGGAAAATTCAGAAAGTCTGTCATATAAAGTGCACTTCCGGCTCAGCCGATTGTTACAAAAATAGAAGATGACCATTGAGATGCTACAGCAATTTCAAATGCTAAATTCCAGTATCTTACGGCTGATCATTCTGGATTTATGCGGAAAATTAAAAAAAAAGTTTCAAGTAAAGTGCACTTCTGGCTGGCCGATTCTTACAAAAATAGCAGGTAACTATTCTGATACAACATCAAGTTTAAATACTGAATTTCAACATCCTACAGTTGATCATTCTGGATTTATTGGAAAAATTCGAAAAAGTTTCAAGTAAAGTGCACTTCCGGTACAGACGATTGGAACCATAATGCGAGGTGCACAACTAGACCCTATACCAATCTTAAATACAAAATTTCAACATTATACGTTCAATCAGTTTTGAGATTTGCGAGTTACGCACGCACGTACGAACATACGTACCGAGACCGACATCAAGCCAAAAATAGTCAAAATGGATTCAGGGATGCTCAAAACGGATATTTCCATCCAAATCTCGATATAGGTGAATTTTGTCGGTTTCACAATACTTACTAGTTACTTTGTACAAGTAAGTAAAAATGTACGTATGTAATTTCAATATCATCGACAACGAAGAGTTCTTTACCCTTTGAACTTAACATAAGTCTTCATCATAAAAAATGTGTGCTAGTAAACAGCAACAGTATGTTACATTGATTTTTTTTTTAAATAAATATATTGGAATTTTTTACATACCGTGATTATTTCGATGTATTTCTTCTTCGAAACCTATAGCAAAAATTCCTATGGGACATAGGTGTGCATATAATGTGTTATAATTTGTTTTTTTTTATCAAATAAACGGAAAATTAAATCTGAATATTATTGCTATGGGCGGCCTCGATCTCGGCACCAAACTACCTGTATCTTTAATCCCCTACTCGAACTCGGCACTAAGCTATGGATTAGGATTTGTGACTCAATCGTTCTGCCTGAGTGAGATTTTCTGGACACATGCGATTTTATATTAATAATAAACCAGACTCAACTTTAGCCGTACTTTTAAACGAATCTAATCACACGTATGACTTCAACAACTCAAAAGTCCTACATATCGTAGACAAAATATTGCAGATTGATCGTGGCTTTATTTAAAAATTGACAGTGCCGAGTTCGTGTGCGCCCCGCGCTAATCGGATTAACATTGGTGCCGAGTTCATGTCCTTGGGTGCTGAGTTCGTGTACGTCCATTGCTATAAATGCAGCCTTTCCTAGAACCCTTCGTATTAGTCACCTGGATGACGATCAAGTGCAGAGGCTTTTGTTTGGGGCAAATGGACAAATTTTTGGGTAGGAATGAATTTATGACCGAATTAAGAGCTTTCCACTGTCGCAGATGGCATAGGACGAATAATTTTAGTAGAGCATTTTTTTAATTCGATATTTTTTTTTGAAAAATTTAGATATTATTGTCCGTAATAAATTTGGAATATGAGAATATTTCATACAATTGTTGGTAGAATAAAATGAAATTGTCATATTTTCAAGATTTAACGGTGGTAAATATTATTTTATTTGTAGTTTTAGTTTCATTGCAGTAAGTGAAATCTTATTTTTTGAATAGTTATTATTAAGTCTCGATATTTGGAAAATAAAAATTATGAATTTTATAATGCATGAAAGATATAAATCAATCCCTAGTCACCACAATATAAATATCAAAATTCCTATTATTCTAGATATTTTTTTGATGTTTGTCAAGATGCGCATTACATAACCTCTGATTCATCCGTGCGGCGTGTATTCTGCCATTTGTATTTTCACCTTTGTCTAGGCCACACAACCATCCAGTTTTATTTCGATTTAATAAGATTTTCAACTACGAACAAGGTAAATATGAGTGATAATATTTCAATTTCTGTTCATGATTGAATTTATCATCATTTTGATAAAAATAAGTGTATTAAAACAAGTTGACAAAAAAAACTGACACCTAACCTATACACATGAAATAAGATCAAAATTCATGCACCTTTATTTTGTTTTCCTAATGAATATTGTTATTATGTTACAGAGATGGACAAGAAAGACGCCACCGAAGGAACAACAAAGGTAATTATTCTTCAATAATTTTCTCCAAGCTCTTATTATTCATTTATAAATTTGAACTTTTTAAAATTCACTAAATTATAATATAAAAATTATTAAACTGTTTCAGAGGGTTAGATTCAGGGACATCTCGGACTCAGATAGACCTAAGAGAGTATATAGAAAATCTCCGTACCCTAGGGAGGAGATTGCACGATTACTAAAAGAAGATAAAGATGCCTCCCCTGAGCGAAGTCCTGACAGAAAAAATAACTAGACCAATTTCAATTCTGATTGTTCATAACAAATTTCTACCTTGTCTGTTTCTTAATTTTCATTTGATTATTTTGGAATTGTTTTCCATGCCTACAAAATTTTTAATAAAAGTTTTTTGAAGTATGATTTTGTTTTATTCAATAAAACATGTTAAGTGAATAATTGTGAAAACATTACCCCCTCCATTAATAAGGAAAAAAAACCTACAATTTATTTTTGTTGCGTAGTATTTTTTGTAATAATATTTGTCATATGAAAAGCTAGCAGTTTTAAATAAGATTTTGGTGCTATTCGTTTATATCAAAATTCCAGAGCAATGCCAAAAATTAAAGTTTCCTTTTTGTTATTTAAAATATGAATTGTTTCATTTTCTTAATTCATCTATATAAGACGTGACGTTTCATCCTGACTATATTTCACAAGGAGTGGAAATTGTCAATATATTGCAAATATCCACATATCATATTTTAAATCCGTGACTTAGTATTTATTGGAGTGCTTTTTTTATAATGAACTTTTTTCTCACTAAGTGTATGTTGCACTTTGAAATAATAATTTATTTTCAGTAAAAAAAATACAATAATTTGTTCTCAAGAAATAAATTCTACTTCTGTCAAATGTATAACAACAATACCAAATTATTTATTAGAAAAAATATTTACAAAATTACTCTTTGTATTAAAGTAAATTAAGAATAGTAATAAATGATATTTCACAACAGTTCCATCTGTTCGGACAAGGTTATATCTAACTGCTAGAAGACACTCATTTCCTCCCCCCATTAGCAGAAGCGCGCTTGCAAGAATTTTATTATTCTGGGCAGAAATATTCGCTTTTATTTAAGGTAATTTATTAATTTGTATACTTAATAAATTGTTTATGACAGTTAATTAACAATATAGACTAATTTTCTTATTTTTTCTATAGAAGTATGTATATTAAAAATTAAAGAAACAGTTTACAGGTTATTTTTTCAAAAGCACGTTTTTGCATAAACTTTTGTATTTATTTAGTCAAGATTCTTGATAAATTATCAGTGTTCATTAGATTTTAATAAATATTTCTAACGTTTAACAGTACCAAACTTCAAGTTTGTACAATTAAAATAATTAATAAATTTTAATCAATACAGATGGGTGTAGACGATAAGCCACCAGAAGAACAAAATGCTGATGAAATCAATAATATAGAAGAGAAAAAAGGAGACAAAAAAGATGAATCCAACAAAAAAACTGAAGCAGGTGGTGCAGGGAGCATCTCAGAAGAGACTGAAACAAAGTACGAAGAATCAGAGCTAACCATAGATCAGGAAGATCGTGAAAATAAAAAAACAGATGAGGAAGGAAACGGTTTAAAAGGAACAGATCTCGAGGAATCATATGAGCTGATCAAAGGTTTGGAAAATGGAGAAAAAACTAATGAGGAAAAAAATAACTCTCAAGAAACAGATGGAGTAATTTACGAAAAATTGGAATTGGTCAAACATCTTGAAGATGTTAACGAAGTAAAGAATAGCAATGGTACAGACGAAAAAAAAAACTATACATCAGATGAACAAAATATGAAAGATAAAAATGTAGCAGAAATGGGTGAGGTAGAAAATGACCTGCAAGAACTAAATATCGAAAATATCAACGCAGAAACGGGCGAGGATAATAATTCGCAAGCAACAGAAAAAACAAATGGTGAAGAATTGCAGGAAACCGTTAATCAAAATAGTCCAGTAGCAGGGCCTTCTCATGACCGTCAAGTTCCTGCACATCAATTAGATGATTCATCATCGTCAGGTGAGCATCAAGTTCTTATGCCAATTTTGACCGTGTCTTGATCTTGACCACATTTTCATATCGAAAGTCTGAATTCTTTATTTTAATTTTATTCCAGATGAAGGAGATGCTGTTCATCTTCTTGGAGGCGTTTTTGTGGTCCCACGTGTGAATCCAAATATCGAAATGAACATGTCTTTTACAGCACAAATATTAATTAACAATCTAAACAGAGATATTCCAGGACTAGAAGATGCACCTTCCGAACCCATATCATCTCAGTCTTCCTCTGACGATTCTCAGGAAGCCAGCAATCGATCCCTGGAGACTGAAGAAAACAATTCAGATTCAGAAGAATGTAAACGTCCGAAAATAGACCATTTCGCATCGGGCAGACCAGTACAAAGGCGTATTCATTATTTTCCAGAAGTGGGAATTCCAGATGTAGACGAAGGAACGTTTATTAGAATGACCAGATATATAGTTCGTTTTTTTAGTTACATAGACCAATATGTGACAATTTCGGTTTTTCGGATAATTACACGTTTTATGCCTCCTGATTTAGAGCAAATGATCAATTCCAATACTTATTGGAGACTGGTTGAGTTTGCAGAACGGTTGATTGCTCAACGACGAGGATAATTGTAAAGTTGTTTATGCCAAATATTTTTAATCAGTGTCACAATATCTATTAGATGCACGTGATTAGAGGCCTCAACAAAAATAAATATTGTTTGCATACCAAATTTTGAAACCTGAATGGTTCCGTAAGATCCCGCCCATAAAGACGCATTCAGAAATCCTATTTATAAATTTATGAAAATCAGTCAAACCGGTTGTGTAAGTCACGCCCTGAACAATTTTGTAAACTGTTTTCTATGACTAAATTTCAAATAAAAAGTCAAAACTAAAATAATATATTTAAATTAGCTCTCTTACATCACAGTTTTGGAAAAAAAAAATGCAAATTTACGTTTATTTTATAACAAATTTTGGTATCTGAATAAGGTTCATAAGTTCGCCCCTCCTTTCAGAATTTCGCTCTTCTTGTCTTTGGACTCTAAAGGTCATTTTCGTACTAGAATCTATAACAGTGCCAACTTTATAAGCAGCTTATCTTGAGGTCGTTGATAGATATAACAAATTAAAATGTTAAACAAATATGATCCTTGTTAAAAATATTTGTAGAGCATGCCTCAACCAATAAAATAGCTTTTAAGTAGCCAAGCGAATAAATTTGTAATAAGTTCTTGAATAAAGCATGACAGATAGGGATGGAATCTATTTTCTTCAGATTTTATTTTTAATAGAATGCGCCATTTTTATAACGCTTATCTATGTAACGGAATCTTTCGACGTGAATTTCACTGACTCAAAGATGTCAGATGAAATCAAAACCTCGCATACTTCTCAAGGACCGATGATACAATAATTTATTAAGTTTATCCCACTATCCTGATAAGGATCATCAAGAATAAATACTCGCTTTCGGAGCGGGAGCCTGAGAATCGGCTACCACATTCAAGGAACGCAGCTCGGTTAACTGTAAAGCGAGCAATACGAGCTCGATCAACAGTAGACCGCCGTGCGAGCGAAACGAGCTCGGTTAATGGTAAGCTGCTATGCGAGTGAAGCAAGCTCGGTCAACGTTGATCCGCCGTGCGAACGAAACGAGTTCGGTTAATTTTAATAACAAATATTTTTTTGATAGCAGATCAAACTAAAAAAATAGAAAATAAATTATAATTTAAAAAAACTAAAAAACACGCTTTTATGGTAAATCAAACTAAAAAGTAAAAAATAATTTTTAATTTAAAAATAAAGTAATTGTCGAGAAAATTAATGTTATTGTGAAAAAAGCGTTAGGTGTTTTGTTTTGTATCATATTTTCATACTATAGCTCTACATCCAGAAATAGTACCAATACAATATTTAGAACAACTTTTTCCTCGACAATTACTTGCTTGTTTTTTTACTTCTTAGCTTGATTTACCATAAAAGCGTATTTTTTAGTTTTTTAAACTATAATTTTTATATTAGAAAATTATATTTCAATTAACTTATATGCCCGAAGCAAAAATATTTCAGATAATAAGTATTTCATGAAACTTTATTATTAAAATAGGTGATAATAAGTGGAAAGTTTTGGTGTCTCTGATTCAATAGGCATTAGGCACTATTTATCCTAGAAAACAGTCAAAAGATCAAAATGAATTCGACTTCATGTGAGATTATTGACTATAGAAATTAATGAGAAATATATATGTTGCTTGATCACGGGCGTAGCTAAGGGGAACAAGGATGGGCAGCGCCCACCCACCAAAACTTTAGCTCCATCGTCAGATTTTCAACTTCACTGCAAATTTGCGGAAGGCGCCACTTTTAGTTTAGGAGAATTCATTTTTACTTATTATGTATATCAATGTTTCATTCAAAACTTGGAGGGTGCCTCATGGTTATATTCGCGTTTTTACGTAGGTAATTTATTGCATTTTCTGGCAAAAAATCAAAAATATCTCGGGAGCTATTTCTATTATCAAAAAAGAATTTCCTAGCAACGCCAATGGTAAAAATATTATTAGGTAACTCACAGTAGTTCCAGATTATAGCCTCAGTCATATATTTACTTCTCCACTCACGACAATAAACGAATCAGCAGTTCATGCTACGTCCTCCCACATTTTAATCCTCAAATTTATAATATAATAGGATTTAATTTTTTTTCCTATTATGATTTTTTTTCAATTAACTATGCATTTTAGAACACAAAACAATCAGAATTTATTTTAAGCTTCAATTTTCAGTGCTACTGACGTCATTCATGTATTCACCCACTCAATTTCATGCTAACAGTCCTGCTAGAAGTCATCCCCTCCCATTCCTATCTTCATAATTTAAATTTAGCATTGTAACATTTTCCAGCTCTATAAAATTTTCTTAAAATCTAGTTTTCTATTAATATTCACCCCATACATGTACTAACAATCATCTAGGATTTATCGTTCTCATTTCAGTCTTTAAATTATAAATCAAGAGTTATAATATTTATTTTACCTTCAAATTCAACTTTTTAATATTACTCCATTTTACGCTCTGGATTTGGAGGCTCACAACCTTAGACTTTTACAGGGTTTCCCAAGCATTTATAATTCTTATCAGCTCAAGGATTACATTACCTCCTGTGCCTTCCTAGAGGCCCCAACGTGTCTCAAAAGTTTCAGATGGACGCATCCGAGTTCCTCCACGAAACCTCAGGTAGCTATAATCTTATATCCAAATTCCTCCGCAATATCTCTTCCAAGGGATTACGGACGTATCCGAGTTCCTCCAAGCTCACTAGTAAAGTGGCGCACTAAAACAGTAGATTTGTTTTCAACAACGAACAGGCGGGCTTTGCCCGCTCTGACCGTGTTCGACGTGTGGAATCTCGCGTAATTTGAAACAGTGGTTCTGTTTTCAACTGGCGGTGCTTCGCACCAAAACGAACAGGCGGGCTTCGCCCGCTCTGACCGAGCTCGACGTGTGAAATCTAGCGTATGCCTAACATCTCCTGTTGGGTCAAAAGAAATCTTCACTTTGTCCCCCATATTTGTTTGAGAGTTCCTGCTAACTCTGCTAACAGCTGTAAAGGTGAAGATGGAGGAACTCGACTATGAGATTAAAACAGGTGAAAGTGGAGGTACTCAACTATGGGATTAAAACAGGTGAAAGTGGAGGAACTCGACTATGAGATTAAAACAGGTAAAAGTGGAGGAATTCGGACGCGCCGTTTCAGACTATACTTTTTTGCAAAAATAGAATGTTTAATTTATTAAAGGATATATGAGTCATTCTTTAATTCAATATTTAAGAAACGGAAACTGAATAATATAAACATAACTTCAAAAGGAATTTCAAAATGAATAACAAATATAAGTATGGAATGATCAACAAAATTAATTAAATGAAAATATAAAAATCATATTTTCGAGTTTTAGTAATATTTTTCTTGAATTTAAATATCTCTCCTCATTATGTTTTTTCTCTCCTGTTCAGGAATATTAAAGTTTTGATCATTTTATTCGGCTCTTTCCTAATGGAAGAAAATCTGAATTTAAAAAAAAATATGTCTCATTATTTGTAGTGAAAATATATCGATGCCTTGAGTTCATATGCCACATTGTTATCATTGAAAATAAAGAGTTTCCAGTTGTTTACAAAAGACAAATTTATTTTTTGAAATACAATCACATTTTAAACGATGGACAATAATTTTGGGCTTATCATTGAAGAACATTTGATATGTGAATATGAATACGAGCACAAAATACCAAACACGAAATATATGTAGATATCTTTAAAATGATCGTTGAATATGTCTGATAATTTTTTTCGATAGGTAGCATGAGGATATCACAAATAGTTTTATAACGATTATTCTTAATAATCTGAACTGTACACTGGACCAAATTTCTGATATGTCGTCTGATTGTCCCTACAAAAGTATAAAATAGTTCAATGTGCTAAAGTACTTAATAGATAATATTACCGGATCAAGCATATCTAAGATTCCAGAATCTGTGATTATTTCCATTACTAAAAAAGCAATACTCCAATTGTCAGGCATTTTTATTGAAAAAAAAACTGGATAATTTGTATCGACTAAAATACCACTACGGAATTTGTCTTCTACCCTGATACACAAACGTCAAATATTCATACTTCCATTATGACAGACAGCTCATATACTATGGAATAAGTGCTGCCATCTACCGCACAATAGCTGAACTGTCATTAAGTACAAAAATAAAAAGTTTTGTACATAATTTATTTAATTTTTATCGAATATAATAAATATCACTATCTTCTCTAATTTATGCGGTAATTATATTCAAATCAAAATATATAGATCAAATTTTAATCTTGACGTGTCGCCTAGTAAGCGACTACAAAAAAGAAGCAAATTCATATAAATGAGTTTTAGAATAAAAAAATTAATAAATAATTATATTTTTTATTATTAATTAATGCCTATTTTTATGGCTCTCCTGTTATATAAAACTCAATATCACCATTACTAAGTTGTGTTGAATTAAAATATAAATAAAGATAAACAGAAATGTGGTCACAAAATTTTCGTATTGGGAATCTTGATATTTAATAGATACATTACTCAAAAAATTATGACAAAAATATGAACTTGTAGCTGTTCACAAAGAATCACATTTCATAGGATGCAATATACGACATTTAGGTATAGCTGATAGAGAGAAGTTAGCAGTAACCATCATTCAATTATAATCAATTTGAAATAGACTCTGAAAGCAATTATTAAATATTCAACTGCCTACTTTGTTTTCAGTTAAAAATTATAAAAGTCCCCACAATTTTTTTGTATATTTTTATTTTTATTGTCTGATAATTGCAGTAGAATTTTCCGCATGAAATAGTAATTTATGCAACAATAGTGTGAAGTGAAGCATTGATATGAGGTCAAGTATTTCAAGCAGTGCCGAATTGAGATATGTTGGTGTTTCCTAAGCACAGAATTTCTTGTGGTCTCTGAACTGGTGACACTTATATGAAAGGCTAAAGGAAACTCCAAAGTCGGAGACCTTGGGTACTTTCTATGATGCTTAGTGGATAATCAGGCACCAATTTCAAAGCAAAGCTAACCAAGTCACGAAAATTGTTGTTCGAATGTTATAATGCTTTTTTCACACATGTTGCATGTAAGATTTTTCTCCTAATGTAACAAATAACCTTATAAATTAATCGGTGAAAGATGCTACCAACATTAATTAACTGTGAAACTGAGTTTTTATTATTATAAAACTTGACTGCCACGCATATTAGACCAGGAACTGTTAACAGATGAAGATTTTCCAAGATTATTTCGCATGCCTTTTTGAGGGTTGATAATTTACTCCTTGATAAAATAAAAAAGTTATTGACCGATGCACGCTTTCCGGTCACAGTGTAAGCTCCAATTATATATATATATTTTTAAAATTGTGTTTTCCCGTACATATTGCATGTTTTTGTAATGTAAAATAGTTGAAAATGATTTAAAGCCTAATACTGAAAGGTATGCAATCCGCAACAGTCCAAAAGGCTTGAATGGTCGTGTAAACTTGTAAAAAAAATTATTAAATTTCGTGTTTCCAAATTACATGTCAATGAAAAGAGTGGAAGTATTATCGTTGGACATAGAATAGGAAATTTTGAGAAAATCTTGCAGAGTCCACGCAACCGTTTGAGCCTTTTGAGCTGATGCGGATTGCATGCCTTTCAGTATTAGGCTTTAAATCACTTTTAACTATTTTACGTTTCAAAGGCATAGTGATGTAATAGGTAAACACAAATTAAAAAAATATATAAATGGAATTTGCATTAGAAAGCTTGCATTGATCAATAATCTTTGCATCGTACTTATCAAGGGGTGTATTATCAACCACCAAAAAAGCATGCGGTATAAAATCGTAGAGCCCCACCTGTCACCAGCTACCAGTCTATATGTACGGTGGTGGAGTAAGGTTTCAAAAAATGCTTTAAGTTTACAGGTGGTTATGGAAAATATAATTTTCACAAGTTTTTGCATTACAAGATACACAATACATGTATCATTTTGGTTCCTATTGTGAAACATTTGTTATAGGCAGCATTTTTATCCCGCAGTAAACATACAATATGAGAGCTCATTCAAGAATTCGAGATGTACCTAATTCATTATGAATTGCAGCTTTTTATCAATATTGTATCGATAAATAATCCATCCCTTAAATAACATACTATTCGACCTCGATGATTAATTTTTTTAAATTTGTACTCACCAATGGAGAGAAAGCAGTCTAAAATCTCAGCTGGTCATCAAAGTCAAAATGTTTGGAACTTCACAATTCACTAAATAAATAATTTAAATCAAATGAGTCACTTATAAACAATAATATAGTACTCAAATAAACAATATTAGATGAATATCGTTCACAAAGAACTGCACTCCTCAAAAAATAAACTGTACTGCTAGGTAAACTATACTTCTACAAACATAAACATGATTAACCTGGTACAGTACGTAATATTTTTGTAATTTTAATTGATAGAAATTAAAACGGCGCGAGTTCAAATAAATGAATTGATAACTTTTATAAATTCAGTAATAATTTTATATTTTATTTAATAATGGAGGCCTCCACCTCAATCGAATTACTTTTTATTGATTTCGTAATAAATGAATCTGACTTGCGAAAATACTGAAGTTTATTACTGATGTCATTTTTGAACAAGTCATGGTAAAATATAAATAATATGAATGTTTTGACACAATTTGTCAATTAAAAAAACTAAGACAATATATTCATAAGTAAGAAAATAGAGCTAAGAATCAAAACTCTAAATCAAAAACTTTTACAAATAGTATATACAAATTTTAAGTAATAAAATACATTTTTACATTTGTGTACATGATCGAGAAAAGAGCTTTAACAATATTTACAAACAATTATTCTTTAAATATTAAGGGGACCCGATTGGACTACACCACCATTTTCGCAGATAACTTTAGCAATTGTACTCATTTTTGTGAAGTTGTCTAAAGATTTTCCACTGCCGATTGTTTTCAAATTTTGCGTTACTCTATCAGATGCCTGTGAATGAAATTGAATATTAAGAAAATATTTGTATTTGTAGTTAAAAAAGCTGCTAATCTAGTAAAATCATTTTGGTTTATGTCTCTCAAAATGTTTGTTAATTATCTCACCTCATGACACCAAGCCTGAGTCATCAGCTTTTCCTGGTTGGCACTAGGATATTTTTCGTTCAGGGCACGGGTCGCTCTTGAGAGTGTGGCTGTCATTGTGTAAATATCTATCGCAGCATTGGCCAATCTGTTCAAAACATACTGTTCGCTTACGATGCCCTTCCCGTATTTGATTAGGACCATTTCGATGGCTTGGCCGAATGCATCCACGGACTAAAACAATCAAAAGTAATTTATGTAAACTTATGACATGATACAATGATTTCGATTAACGATAACTGTTGTCTGGATGTCATAATGCTTGTTTACACACGTGCTGCATGCAAGATTTTTTGACATTATGACAATTATTAGGTACACAGCGAGGAAATTCAGAGAACATTTAGACTTGGCAAATAACTTAAAAAATAAATCGATGACAGGTGCTACTAACAAAAATTCACAGAGAAAGTAAATTTAGAATACGAAATTTGACTGTCACGGTGGTAAAGATAGGATTAAAAAAAAACGAAAACGATGCGTAAACTACTGAATTACATTTTCATGTTAATCCCAAAACATCCAAATTGAAGGATACACCTCATCAAATTAATTTAGTGATAGAGAGTATAGCATTTCATTTTGAATGCCTTTTTTCCGATAACATCTACCAATAAATAAGCAATTATGAATAATATAACTATTATATTAAAACGTTGAGATTACACGTCATACTTATTTACCTACCGAATAATATGAAATCGTTTTTTTTTTAAAAGTACCGAGCAAACTTTTATCGATTTCTTTAATTTACTAGTTTTCAAAGCTCTCTTCCATGCTTTGGAATAGTCTATTTTTTCCAATTTTATACATTCACAAATAGTTATCCGGCATCAGGTAATTTGTAGAACCTCATGCCTATCTTTACTATATGTAAATACTTCTACAGTTCTCTACACAACAAATCTATCTACGTCAAAAAAGTTAGCACCCTCACTTTGCGTAAAATAAAAAAAAAAGTAGTCTATAATTTAGGACTGATTAAGGACTAATTTGTACCCAAAAAATTAGAATTTGTACCCACGCACTTTGGCCATAAAATCAATTTGAAAAGTGGAGGTGCCAATTTGAGCAAAAGCTGGCACCCCCACATTGGCCAATCGAAAAAAAAGTCAGCTCACTAGAAAGAACTAATTCAGGACTAATTTGTACCCAATAGGATTTTTTGAAAAAAAAAAATAGTTTTTATAACAAATAGATTTTTTTGCAATTGCACTACGTGAAATTGTTTGCTTATAATTGCTTCTAAAATTTGCGCAGCGCAATTCGAAAGTAATTGATTTCCAGCAAAAATAATTAGTTTATAACAAAATTTTTGTGGGTAAAAATTAGTCCTAAATTCAAATTTGAGTTTTCTCAAGTCTAATTTCATCTCAAATAATTTGCCTTAAATTGCTTTCAACTTAGCGCAGCGCAATTCGAAAATAATAGATTTCCAGTGAGAATAATTTGTTTATAACAAAATCTTTGTAGGTACAAATTAGTCCTTAATTCAAATTTGAGTTTTCTCAAGTCTAATCTCTTCTCAAAGAGTTAACCTAAAATTGCTTTTAACTTTAAATTTTGTAATTACTAATCAGTCTTGACTTTGAGATTGAGATTTCCAAACTTTTTCCTGTCCTGAATCATTTTTAAAATATTGTTCCGAATTTCACGTAGCGCAATTGCAAAAAAATCAATTTGTTATAAAAACAATTTTTTTTTCAAAAAATCCTATTGGGTACAAATTGGTCCTAAATTAGTTCTTTCTAGTGAGCTGACTTTTTTTTCGATTGGCCAATGTGGGGGTGCCAGCTTTTGCTCAAGTTGGCACCCCCACTTTTTAAATTGATTTTATGGCCAAAGTGCGTGGGTACAAATTCTAATTTTTTGGGTACAAATTAGTCCTAAGTTATAGACTACTTTCTTTTTTATTTTACGCAAAGTGGGGGTGCTAACTTTTTTGACGTAATCTATCTTGTTTTACTTTTCAAACGAGGTGGAAATTTTGCCAATTCTATATTTGAGAATTTGGATGTAAATATAGATTAATAAGCTCACTTGAACAATTTTACTGATGCAGTCTTAATATTTTTCTTTTTTTCCACTTAAGGTCAGGAATGAATATGTCAGATACCAATAGATATATGAATGTTACCTTGGCAACTTGAGTAGCAGAGCCCACTAATTCGCTATGAACTAAGTGAGACATCGAAGGAGGCGAGCCCAAACCAACTTTACGGACAGCTCGTTTGGAAACTTCTTCGAAAATTAAACCTAAATTTGCGGTAGGGTTCTTGAAAGCCTGTTGAAGTTCTTTCAAGTGAGCTCCTGCGTACTGGATACCAGTAAGAGCAACAAACAGTCTCAAAATATCGTTAGTTCCTTCAAATATTTTGAAAATTCTCAAATCTCTGAGAACGCGTTCCAATCCAGTGTGTTTCATGAAGCCCATACCACCAAGGATTTGAATAGCTTCGTCGCAAACATACCACGCTGAATCCGAAGCGAATACCTTTAAATAAAATATAATTTAGTTTCACAAAAAAATGACTGTTCTTCAATTAAATTTATACCTTACTGATGGCAGCTTCTAAATGATAGTGCTGAGAACCACTGTCCATATTTCCAGAGATCATGTATGCTAAAGTTTCCGTAACATAATGAACCATGGACATTCTGGCAAGTTTCTCTTGGATGCCTCCAAAAGAATCTAATCTTTGTCCGAATTGTGTGCGTGTGGTGACATGTTCAACAGCTTGTTTAATGCAGGCTCTCATGGTACCAGAAAGGGCAGCGGCCATACCAAAACGACCATTGTTCAAAATACTCATGGCTACTTTGAAGCCATTGCCCACTCCACCGAGGACATTTTCGATAGGAATTTTCACATCTTCGTAGTAAACCTGGAAAAAAAGTTCGCATCAAAAAAGAGTATCTTATCAATAGGAAAATATATTATTCCAATAAAAAAATCGTGATTTTTCTGGAAATTCAGTTAAATTAGACTTTCACTTCAAAAAGAGTAGAATTTTTCTAGATTCTGAAAAATGCCCTTGATTCGAGCCATGGATTTTTTATGAAATGAAAGCCAATGTTTTACTTTTTCATCATTATTTCAAATTTTTGTAATTTGACTTTCTTCAAGTCTAACTTTACTGGATTATGGCTTTGTTCTATCACTCTACATAATTTGGAAATAGCACTTATAGATGAAAATGAAAATTTTATTTTCACGTTTCGGATATTTATACTTGAACCTTGACTCATTACGTCAAGGTATTATTTTCTGTCGAAATTTTTGAGATAAAAGTCCATTTACTGATATTTATAAATTATTAAGACGGCTTTTGATTTATAAATAGAAAACAATAAGTACTATTGACGCTTACTTACCTCGGCAGTGTTAGAAGCCTTAATACCCATTTTTTTCTCTGGTGGTCCATTGGTAACTCCACCAAAAGACCTTTCTACAATAAAAGCAGTGACTTTATCAACAGTTTTGCCAGTTTTTGCATCATTTATTGGTGTCTGGGCAAACACAGTCATGATCTCAGCAAGTCCACCGTTGCTGATCCAAATTTTAGATCCATTGAGGATGTAATGTTTTCCATCTGGAGATAGAACAGCTCTGGATTTGATTGATCCAGCATCTGAGCCAGAGGAAGGTTCAGTTAAACAGAAAGCTGCAAATTCACCACTAGTAACACGTGGAAGGTATTTTGCTTTTTGTTCAGGAGTTCCTACTAAAAGAATACCCTAAAAAATTAGACGTGAGGTAGAATATTTTTTTTTTGTGGTAATTGTGTTTTTTACCTTAAAACCAATGGACTGATGGGCACCTAAAGTAATACCAACTCCAAGATCGTTGGCACCAACGATTTCTACCAGTCGGGCATACTGAGTATTACTTAATCCTAGACCACCAAAATCTTGAGGTACTTGCAGGGCAAAAGCACCCAGTTCCCACAATCCTTTTAAGACATCAGGAGCAACTTCCGCTGCATCATCATTTTTTGCTGGATCATTGACTTCCTGAAAACAAAGTTTATAATTATTTTAGTTGTTCTAACTTTCACTTACTTAAATTATTAGCTTCTTGCTTCTTTACTCTAAATTATTCGAATTAATCTGTTATCAGTGAAATCCGATTTTAGGTCAAATTAGTTTTGCTTAAGCCAGACTATCAAGAAATAATTCGTTGATATCAACAAAGCTCAGAAAAACGTTACCTAAATCATGAACTAGTTATAACAGTATTTTAAGCAGTTTTTGGTTGAGGGCATGTTTTCTTTGCATAACTAGTTTGACGTAAGCAAAACAAGATCAACCTGTAATCGGCTATTGCCTGCAACAAATTGATATTTTAGAGTAAATTCTACAAGAAAAAGCAGTAAAGAATGACTTACCGCAAAAAATTTAGATGTGGGATCTACTAACATCTGCAGAGTTTCTCTCTGGTCAGAAGTTAGTACATTTGGATACGGGAAAGTTTGTTTATCTTCGATTTGTCCACGAAAAATATTCATAACAAATGAGTCGTTTTCGGGTGGTGGGCCTTTCTGTCTTTCGGCAAAACATGCTGCTGAAGTTCTTAAACATCTGTAAATTCAATAAAATTAAAATATGCCCCAAAAGAAATACTAAATAACAATACAGTTCAGATATAATCTAAAGTCCAAAGTTCACTAGATAAAAATAAGAAAGTATATATGAAAATATCAACAATTTATTATTTCTTACCGTATTTTAGAATAACTATTGGAAGACTTAGCACTTTGAACAAGAAGAACATTCACTACTCGCAGCATTGTTACACCTTTCACGATTGATTATTTAATGAACGAAATGTGCTAAATTGATGTTGGACCCTGGACTGTAAAACTATCGACCTTAGCTTAGTTCCAATTTCCAATGGCTCAAAACGTACGACAACCACACACACACGCAGCACAACATCAAATATTTCACATTTGACTACGCATATGACGTCAGTACAATGCGTCACAGCTTTGTATTTCAAGTGGGGAGTTCCCATTCAAATGATTCACTGATAAGATAGAAATATGCTAAAAAGTGAAAGATATAACACACAGGTGCACAATATATATATTACTAAAAGATAAAACGAAAATCTGTCACCTTTGAAAGCCTATATGACCCACATGATGTCCCACGACGAGCTCACACTATATTTTAAATACTATTCAATATAATTCTACAAAATTTGATATCTATGGATTTTTTAACTAAAATATTTTCAAACCAGCATATTTGGTTTGACCGAAAATTGGCCTCAACTTTCTTATTTTAAATGGAATACTCCATTTTATATTTTAACATTCAATTTGGCGGAAAATTTTATATATGAAACAATAAAAAAATTTTGCTGCTGGCACATCTTCAAAACGCTGTATCTCAAGAACGAGTTCGAATTATCATAATGTGGAATCGGCATTTTAGAGAGACTTGAAGTTATAATATGGTTAATAATTATTTGGTTATTCATAAAAATGTGACGGGTACACTATACCAAATTGAAAATTGATAAAAATTTCAGTAATATAAAGAGACATATAATTTTGATCCATTCATATTTTTTGCTAATAGAATTAAGTGAGCCATGGAAAAACAAGTAAATTCTAAAAACAAAATTAACTTAATACATATTCAAACTGCTTTCCGTTCATATGTTGCTCTTTTTATTAAACACTACAACAATATGAATAACACAACTTTTGTATTTATTCATATTGTTGTGGTGTTCAATTTCTTCAGCGTACTTGAGCGCACTTTTTACATCAGGACCTCATCCATGTCAAACTGAAAAGATCTTATTTTGTAGGAAAACAATCAAAATATGAAATTTTTGTACTTGGCCGAGACTTTTCAGTTTCACTGGATGTGCTTTGGGCTAATAAAATTATCGCACGAATATAAAATAAACGTGATCATAATTATAGGATTTCAGCGTTTTAATAAAACCTTAAAAATGTATCTTGAAGAATTGAATTTCTCAAATCAAAATTATTAAATGATCACTAGATTCGAATAGAGATTTAGTTGTGCAATGGAAATATAAATGAATTGATAAAAATACTAAAAAATATGAAAATTAATTGGATCAAATTTTTTCTAAAAAAAAAATCTAGCCAACTTTGCTTGAAAATGGTAGCATAAAAACAAAAAATCTAAAAATTAAAATATACGTAGTTCCATGTCTTCGATTGCAGCAGTCGTAACTGTGTTTGTTTCCTGATTTTTTCAGTCCAATTCTTTCACGCATATAAAGATAACTAAATAATAAATAAAATATTATAGAACTACAAACTTTATTTGAGATCATTTTATCCAAATGATAAATAATTAGGAACTACATTTTGAATAAGTAATCAACAAAAACTATATGATAACAAGCATTTATACCAAATAACAATCTTTAAGTATGATACGACGAATTAACTAACTCCAAAACTTTTAGCTTGCAACAAAAAAAAAATAACATTCTAAAACTATATTTGTGTTGCAAGCAAAAATCGATTTCAGAGAGGCTAAAGTAGTTTTGCCAAGGCCTAACTAATTATGAAAATCCAAAAAATAAACGTAAGCTAAATCACGAACTGTTTATAACTGTGCATTCAAGCAATTAAGCAGTTTGATATACAGGTTGTTTTTTATTGGGTAATCGCTTTTCTATAATAGGACCTAGGCAGAACCAGTTTCACCTAAAATCGAGTTTTGTCTTAAACAAATTGAAATTCAATACTGAATATTTTAAGCAAAGATTATTAAAGTTTTAAACTTGTAACAAAAAAGGAAAAAATAGTATCACAAATGATATAATAAACGACTAGTAGAAGATTTTTGATATCTTCAGTACATGCATCTATCTTTGGCACAGATATCACGATTAATTCAGTCATTATAATGTGATCAAATTTGATCACAATCATTAAGAATAGAAAATTTGTTTTTTTATTAATTGTTGGAAAACGAAAATATGATTATCACAAATCTTAAATCTAAATAAGAAAATAAATACCTAAACCTAAATGTTCTTCCATCATTTGATATGTCCATATGGTTTGTGAACTGTTATTGCTTGGATCGGCTTCAGCTTCTCCTGAAAACACTTCCTCTATAAAGTATTCTTTATAGCACCGGTATCCACATATTGGGTCGCCAGGGAGATCACTATTGCTATTCTTTTTCCTTCGACATCCTATGGCACACAATTCTACTTCTTTTGCTTGAATTTTTTCTTTTTTTTCACTGGAGCAACGTTGTTCATCTTTAATTTCACTTGTTTTCCTGATCTTAAAGTTGGATAAACTGGTTGCGAAAGTTTTCCTTCATCTTCCTTTTCACAAAATTCATTCAATGATAGTTTTACTCCCTTTGTTTCATTTTTTTCATTTCTAATACGTCCGGACACTGTAGCTACGTTGTCCGTCTTTAATTTTACTTCTTTTCCTGATCTTAAAGTTAGATAAACTGGTTGCGGAAGTTCTATTTTTTCAACTTCCTCTTCAGGAGGTTCATTCAATGTTAATTTATTAAACTTTTTTGTTAATTGGTACATCATATTATACCACGAGCTTCTATATTTCTTTACTTTCTTCCGTGACCGCAAAGCTAATTCCTCAGGTGAGGATAAAAGTGTATAATCTTCATCGTAGGAAAAATCGTTTTCTTCTGAAAATATATCTGTTGGCTTGAGATCTGCAAAAAACTCTTTAAAAAACTCTTCATCTGTAGATGATGTGCTTGAAGTCGATAGTTGATCAATATCTTGCGGTACAGAATATGATGGCTGATCGTTATTGCAGTCTGATGATTTTACGAGATTGCCGGGTGAGACTAAACATTTAAATGAATCTGCTTTGCCAGGAGAGGGTAAACAACGATAATATGGCAATTCATATTCCCATGCTTCAGCAGATATTGAAGCTGCTAGAGCAGCAATTACTTCATTTGATGAGTCAGTTGCATTATTCTTTTTAGCAGCGGATGTAGCAATATCTGGATAGGAATTTGTTTCTCTTATAATAAAATCATTCACTGATTCCAAATCTTGATCTTGATCCAGAAATGAATTAATATTTTGAGAGGATATATCTTGCAACGTTTGTGAGCATTGCAGAGATTCGTTAAGATTTTTAGCAGCGGATGTAGCAGTATCTGGATAGAAATCTGTTTCTGTTATAATAAAATCATTCAGTAATTCCAAATCTTGATCTTGATCTTGATCCAGAAATGAATTAATATTTTGAAAGGATATATCTTGCAACGTTTGTGAGCATTCCAGAGATTTGTCAAGATTTTCATTCGAAGATGAACTTGACGATGAAGATAATTTTTTCCCACAAAATTTACGTTGTTTCCATGCAGAACGTCTAAGTTTCAACAGATTAACTACTGTTAATAATGAAATATCTAAATTTAATTTAGGAGATCTGGCATATTCTTTTCGTGACTTGGATGAAGCAAGTGTTTCTGAAGTTTCTTCTTGTTTTAAAGAAGTCTTTGAGGTCTTTGTTGATCGCAAGTTGTACTTAAATCTTTGTTGTTTCTGCACATGAACGGAAACGTCTAATGAATCACTTGAAGAGATATGTTTTAGATTTCGCTTTGTTTCGTTCTTAATAAAATCTGATGAAGTACCTTTTTTACTTTTATCTTTTATTTCAGTTGAACTAGAATTTTGTAGAGCTTCAGATGATGATCTATTTTCAAGTTGGGAAGAAGGCATTTCTTCATTAATTGCTGTGCCATCTAAAGTAGAGTTTTCAGACAGTGTTTTTTTAGCTGAAGTACTTGAATACGAACTGCCTGATTCTAATAGAGAATCTAGCTTTTTATTATTTGAAGCGTTCTTCACGAGCGATGATGAATTTGATTCCTTATTAATTACATAATTTTCGTAAACTTTTTCGTTGTGCGAAGCCCTCAAGGAACTTGTCACAGTTCTATTTTTATTTGAAGATGACGATAGTTTTTTTCGACGAAGTTTACGTCGTTTTCCTGCAGAAAGTTCAAGTTTCAATTGATTTTCTGTTAATGATGATATGTCAACATTTGGTTTGGGAGGTCTAGTATTTTCTTTTTGTGACTTAGATGAAGCAGGTGTATTTGAAGTTTTTCGTTGTTTTATAGAAGTAATTGTGGTCTTTGTTGATCGCAAATTGTATTTAAATCTTTGTTGTTTCTGCGCATGAACGGAAACGTCTAATGAATTATTTGAAGAGATATGTTTTTTACGCTTCGTTTCGTTCTTATTAAAATCTGATAAGGTACCTTTTTTGCTTTTATCTTTTATTTCAGTTGAACAGGAATTTTGTAGAGCATTAGATGATGATTTTAAACAAGATCTATGTTCAAGTTGTAAAGAAGGCATTTCTTCATTAATTGCTATGCCATCTAAAGAATTTTCAGATTGTATTTTTTTGGCTGATGTACTTGAATACCGACTGTCTGTTTTTGACAGAGAATCTGCATCACTATTACTTGGCGTGTTCCCCATGACCGATAAATAATTTGATTCTTTATTAATTACATAATTATCGTAAACTTTTTCGTCGTCTTCTTCGTTGTTTGAAGCCCTCAAAGAGCTTTTCACACTTTTATTTTGTACAGATTTTCATTCACTAGATATTTTTCAATCTTAGGAGGTTAATAATTCTCCCGCTTTTGTTAACGCTGCGTCCACGTGAAAAGCACTGATTACCCTCACTACATGCGCCAAAGACACAGTGATATCAAAAATGTGGAGCTACTTTAATTCACGCCATGATATTTTGGGTACAAACAAAACATATCGTTAATATTTTCTAATATATCTAAGTCTTTTTGTTTTTTTAACTGACAGCTGCTTTTCAACTGGAATAGTGTTTTATTCAATGGAGAATAAAACGATAGTGTTACACCGACACATTTTACTGATGTATTATAAGTTGAAATATTGGAAAAAATTTCCGTTGAATTTCGCTGAGAGTTGAATTTGCTTGTGCCTAATTCAATTTCTTTTAAAGATGATAGGGAACCTGCCAAACAAAAAGAATAAAATAAGATAAATCTATACAGAAGTTGCGCATATGAAATTTACCAGATATTTCAAGTTGAACATTCAATTTTGATTTGTAATCTTTCAATACTGGGTCGATATTGAGCACTTTACCATCACAATTTTCGTTATTTCTTAAAGAAAACTTTTTCTTTCCATATTCATCATGCTTAACATCAAATTGTTTGATTGACTGTTTTTGTTTCTTGTAAGCATATGAATATGTCAAATTAGCATCTGCGCATCAGCAAAATTTATCTCACAGGCGTTCTGCAGTTCTTCAAAATGACAATTTTTCATCATTACTTGTATAATCATCAACTACGCAAGTACTTCTTTGAACTACAAGTTTTACAATTTTCGTATAATACCTTTCGAAGTCATCTTGATATGAAAATTGATTTTTAGAAATAAATATATATAACAAATTATTTACTACTTATTATAAAGATACAGAAAAGCAAATGAACATTGAATTTGAATTAATAATAATTGAATATTCATATTTAGTGGATATTAAATACTGCAAATGTATATTTTGAATACATTATTATTTATTTATAAATACAACTCACTTTACTGTAAATTAACGATAATATTACGTTACATAAAAATGATTCAGACTTAATAGTTTGAATGAAATACAAAATACATGAAAACACTAATTTGTTTTTGTGTATTTGGTGGAGAAAATCTAGCTACTCAGAAAAACTGAGCTAAAGCAATTATTTTGTACATACATTTTCTGACATATATTTACATTTACATAGCAGTAGCTCCATGTAAAAATGGTATTTTCATACATCATTTTAGATTGGTCGTGATTGCAAAAAATATGATTTTTTAAACAAGTCCTCACTTACACTAGACAGAATTTAAAGAAGGCACTGTACAATAATTTTGCGTTTGAAGTTTTGATATATGTTCATTCTATTGGACTGTGGGTTTATATCTGACGACCAGTTCGGGCGGTGAAGCTTCTGCAGGATTCGGGAAGGATGTGTAGCTTGGCAGTGTGAATCTACCACGGGTTTATCACATATTTGGCAGTGTTCAACAGACTGGAAACCTAGTGTAACATTTCTGTTTATTATGATCATTGATTATTGACCAATAACAACCAATCAAATCAAATCTCTTCTACTTTTACTTATATCTGCACATCTTTTTTTTTTTAATTATTTTACATTTAAAATTGCCGCCTGAACACAATCTGTTGTCTCTTACTTCCGAATTAGTAAGTTTTGGATGTTACTTTTTATATTATTCTAGATTTATTGCAAATACTTGTTTCAAAATTGTACTAATCGCTGTGAGCGGTTTCAGGATTTAAATTAGAAGTTTACGTTCATAATGTATTAAAAGAACCAAGCTGTTCATGTTGCTTACATTATTACTTTCACACACAAAATTATTTATTACAAATATTTTAACCCATTACGCCACAGCTCAATTGTTGTATTTTACAATCCACTGACTTTATACAGGAATAGTGACCGTGTCACTCGAAAAGTTTAACATTTCAAAGCAAAATATGACAAAATGGGTTAATTATAAATAGTATCCGACCGAAGGTCAGTTTGCCAGCCGAAGCCGATATTCGGCTGTCGCTGTCATCTTCGGCCAAAACCATCTACTTACATACTGGACGCGGTCACGTGGTTTCTGCACAATAGCAATACTGGGCCTGACAAGACTAAGGCAGAACGTGGGTTTTTTCTATTCAAGTTTGAATTGTATAGCCAAACATTCATTCTGTCTCTGTCTTTCAATATTTTTTCGCTGGTGACTGCGTCCAAATATAAGTCTATGGTCAAATCCGAAGGTGCAACTAGACTAATATTTATTAACGTCCCCCACAAGCGAACCTATTCACGTACGCAGTTCATATCATTTCGTTCCTTTACGTGAATCGTTCCACTAGATGCCACCTTTGAACCATCCTTCACCAGGCCGAAGGTGGCCAAAGCCAAAGCTTCGGTGGGACACTAATTATAGATTAAGATAAGAGAACGAGACTAAAATTTCTATATGAAATCTGATCAAACATGGTTTGTACCGACTTCACTCCTGTATATTTACAAATCATCGGTACTCAAATTTGATCGAGACTTCATAAAACTGCCTCAATGCATTACGATATTCAATCGTAATTAAGGCCTGTTTTGCATTTATTTTAAAATATATTCTAGTGGCAGTGCTGATCGTGGTAGTACCACGGTTTTACTTTCATAATACTATAATTATTTCACTGTTGTTATGAGCAATATGCAGCTATCCGATCCAGGGAATTCCAGAATCATGCCATTAGAATTGCACTTTTTTATCTAAAGTTAACGCTGATATTTTTAAGAGGCATATTGTTAGCTTCATGGCGAGGCACTTAAATGAACTCTATACTACACATAGCACGAACGCCACACTGCTTGATACAGTATGTTTCACAACACAAGGATAAGGGATGATTGATGAATGATATGGCAGTTGACATGGCAGCACTAATTTTCATACGTATTTTCAAATTATCTAGATTATTAACAATTGACTAAAAAAATACGTAATAAATAAAAAGTACTTTAATTTTTGAAAGAAGATATGAGTGAAGCTGTACCCACGGCAGTTCATATGTAAACATGTGAGCTCGTATACGCAAGTGCTGTTGTAGTGTGAGTGCGAGAACATCTTACACAAAAACACCTTAATGCAAACATAATAACGATACATAGTGAGATATTTATGTTCGCTTGCAGAAATGTTCATTAAATTTAATCATCCATCAAAATGAACAATATCGCATCAAATCTAATAACCAAATGGGTTGCTATGCATTACTGTTCGGAATTCGATTCATTTTGAAATATGGGAACCAAAAAGTTAACATTTCATATAACGAATATGAATTAAAGCAGTGTTTTTCAACCTGTGGGTCGCAACTTTAATAAAAATACAACAATTTTTTAATAATTTGGGAAATTGTGGTTCTATTTTTGAGACACAAACAACCAAATAATATTCTAATTGGGGTCTTTTTTCTCTCCCTAGTTTTCATGTTCGTTATTGAAAAGAACGTTAGTTCATATAGGAAGGAAATAAAAATGGCAATGATAACAATAGTTTACAAAATTCAACTATTTGTCTGTTGCTGTGAATTTTATGGTTGATAATGTTCACTTATGACTTGTTTTTGTCAAAGATGACTTCAAAAAATTTTGTACAGCTCTAGTTCCTTTGTTTTTGATTTTTATCATTTCTGCGTATTTATTCGTCGATAACGTGCTTGTTTCACAGTGTTAAGATTTATATCTGGAATTTTTGTGTCACGAGTGGTTCAAGGAGACGTTGTTTGAACAATCCAAATCATTTTTGCTACATATGCGGAGAATAAGTGTTCAAGGATTGTAGAAAAGTCCATCAGAGTTGGTTGAAAACACCTATTTTCTGTATTTTGGGATGCTCTTGGATAAAAATGACAAATCTTGGGCTCCTGATTGTGTTTGTAAATCGTGTGTTGAATATTCAAGATTATGGAAAAGTGGTAAAAGAAGTGCTTTCATATTTGGAACACCAACCATTTGGCGAGAACCTCGAAATCATCTCAGTGACTGTTATTTTGTAGTGTGAACATAAACGGCATAAACGCTAAAAATCGAGCTAAATGGCAGTATCTAAGTTACAAAATTATTCTACTACCATTGCATATAAAACTGCGCATCATAAATCAGTTTATTAAATCACTAGATAGAGAGGAAGACTGCTTTTCTCAAGTTTGCAAAAAATTTCCTTAGCTCACTACTGGAAAGATTAGAGAAGGAATTTTTGATGGCCCCCAAATAAGACAACTTATGCAAGAAATACTTAATTCAAAAATTCTTTGACTGAGCTTGAATTAAAGGCTTTGACAGCTTTTGTCTTTGTGATGCACAACTTTCTCGGAAATACGAAATCAGAAAATTAAATTGAACTTGTTGAAGACCTATTTTTACAATTAAAAGGTATGGGGTGCAATATGAGCATAGAACTCCACTTTCTCCATAGCAACCTGGACAGGTTTCCGGAAAATTTAGGAGATATGAGCGAGCAAGGAAAGCGTAAGCATCAGAATTTACACGTGATGGAAGAACGTTATCAGGGTTTCTGGGATGATGTCTGGCTATTGCTGGTCTCTGATACGCTGAAGCGAAGTTTTTCAGAACTCAATGATTAATTTAATTTTTTAAAGAACTTTTTCCATGTAAATACATGCTTTTTTCTGTTTTGAACGTACATAGCTAAAACTCAAAAACTAGAGCTGATAAAAAAATTCTGCTTACATATTTAAAATAGGGATAACATATTCACTCAGTAACAGCTAAAATTTTTCCGGCAACAGATGTACTGTAAACTAGTGTAATTTCAAAGCTTCCCTTGCGAGCTATGGATATCCTTCTATTTTTTCATCCAGAAGACGCCAATCTTCTGCAAATTAAATTCCATTCTACCATTAGCAGCAAAATATATATAATTTTCTTATTTCTCTTTCATCTTCGTGGTCAGATCAGCCAGTTATACTGACATATCCAAACAAGGATTAAGTATCTATCTATGCCCATTTTCAGCTTCAGAATTAAGTTCTGGAAAGTAGCTCAATAGTTTCTCTTCCAAATTATACAAGCTCTGTATCATGCAAGGAATGTAAGAGCTTACTACTAGTGGTGGGAACCGGTATCAGTACTATTCGATACCGGTTTTTTTAAGAACCGGGCACCCGGTTATTTGTATATACAACTAACCGGTTCTCGGTTCCGAGTCAGGTTCCAATTCCAGAATCGGTTTTCGATCTCGATTCCAGAATCGGTTTTCGATTCCGATTCCAGAATCGGTTTTCGGTTTCGATTCCAATATCGGTTTTCGGTTCCGATTCCGAAATCGGTTTTTGATTCTGATTCCTAGTTCACTTCGACTCGATTCCAGAACCAAGAAGAGAAATTTCAATTTTAGACACAGTTATTTTCAGTATCTATTGAAAAATATTGTGTTCTGTACCTAACCGATGTTCTGTTTCGAATCAGTGGATTCAAAACGAACTGAAAAGGGCATTTTTTCTTTTTTTTTTCACATATCATCAATTTTTGTCATCTATATTAATTTTATGTTATGAAGACAATAATTTTGGCCTCTCGAATCATTTACTGAACATATGAACTATCACTTATATTCAGTATGTGTGAAATATTTCAACGTTTTAGACAAAAATATATAGTGTATAATGTAGTTATTTACTATTTATAAAATAAATTTTATAATCGATGACAAAGTGTAATGAAAATTTAGAGATATTATTACAATAATAATTGATTGTATTGACAAAATCAGGTAGTTTAATATCAAAGACTACCCATGATGCCGCTCGCTATTTTTAGTTTTGGGTAGGATTAATTTTATGGCCGGATCAAGAGCTGATGGCATACTACCATTTCCAGCCTCTTTCAGTTCATTTAAATGTCATTGTTTTGTTCAATAAACTAATAGAAAGATAGGACCTCTTGAAAAATGGGAATATTTAATATTCGGGATAATTTGCAATCCTCTTTGATGTTCAGAATTTTACGTTCATTCATGTTTCAAAGTCTGCAGTGTCACTGATAGAATAAAAGTATAAATAAGTAAACGTACTTATGTGTGGCAACTGTAATGTACAAAATATAATTCTTAAAAATTCTACATGCTCTGTTTGTTCTGGGATGAGTCACCATAATAAAAAATAAAACGCTCAACTAAAAGCCCAGAAGGTATTTGTAACTTAAACGCAGTAGAGAAATGATATTTGCCAAGAAAGGTTTTCGGTATTAAGATTCGAACCGGAATCGAGATTCAAATCGGAATCGAGATTCGGACCGAAATCGAGACTCGGACCGGAATCGAGATTCGGATGAGAATCGAGATTCGAATCGGAATCGAGATTCGGATCAGAATCGAGATTCGAACCGGGATCTAATTTAGACTCGATAACCGGGTACCCGATTAGTTTTGAAACCGTGGAACCGGTTCCATTTTATTCTGGTGTTTGACAGCACCATTCAATACAAATTACTGTCAATACTTTGTGTTAACTCTTATCACGTCAGCGCTACAGTGCTGCGTATTTACCCCTTAAGCTTCGTAGCGCAGACCAATTCAAACGAAATTTTACTTCAATTACTAGATTTTTCTGTTTGACAATAGGTTCCAAATGAACATTATATATTTGCGATATAATTTATCATTATTAAGAAAAATGAGCTTTGGGATTTTACTATTAAAAAATTAACTCTGAATCAACGAGGTATATGACTATAGAGCGGCGCATTACGCGCTTACATGCGTTGTTGGAAAGTCATCTTTGATACAACCTACAGCGGGTTGCAACATTACGCTCACTAAATATTGTGCTTTATTTGCATTTTGAGTTTATTAGATATTGCAGACGTTAATTCCCTTCTTCCCAACTGATCTCTCTTGAAAAATTATCGTGGTCTTATTTTAAAATCATTGAATTTTTTGAGAGATGAGTTTCTATCTGTATTTAAAGGTCTAATTATTTCTGTAGGTTTGATGATTGGAGATTATTTTCAGATATTTTTTTCAAATTATCTGGGCAAAAAGGCATTGCATCGGGTAAAAGTGTCTTGTTATTACTATTCATTAGATAACATTCTGGTGCAAAATGGTTCAAGCAAATTAATTATTATTTATGCAACAAAGTTGAGCATCATGACATGAGGCCAAGTATTAGCCAAATCACGAAAATTATTGATCGAATGTCATAATGCTTGTTTACACTTGTATTGCATACAAAAAAATTTCTACGGCATTCAACTTCCACAGTTTGACAAATATTAAGCACACAAAAAGAGAGCCAAGAGCTCAAGTTAACATTCAGATCTAATAAATATCAAAACAAATGGAACATGAGCTCAGAAATTTAACTGCTACCCGTTTGAATAGTGGTAAAACTGAGACGCGAAAAAGCTTCACTTTATGCGTCGTTTAAGGTGCGCAAATTTACGAATTACCGTACAAAAACTTTTTTTTTCATATTTCTTTACACTTGAAAAAGGCAGCACTTTGCTGTCGAAACGTTGTGTTTCTAATCATTTTTGTATACAGAACTTTTCCAAATAAAACATATTTATTAAACTTTTTTTTGTTTAATCACATTTGTTAATCTTATCAAATTAACACACTTTTGTCTCCTTTCAATATTTTGGAGAAATCTGGAATATATTTTCAATTGTTTGATTTATGAATTCAAACATTATAAATTCACCTATGAAATGATTTGCGAATATTTTCAGCTTATTTATTTGTAGAGCCAGAAATTACGTATTTTCCTGTCATTGTAAAACAGCACGGCAGTAATCCTCCCTGGAAAAGCGCTCAAACTATACTGTTTATTTAGATTATCCTCCTGGTTTTAAGCATAGCTGACATTCTATCGTTCAAGTTGCTACGGCTGCAATGCTTTCAACAGTGCGCGATGCGCCACTCTTTAGTATATATCTCATTTCTCTGAATATAGCATTCAAATTCCAATCCTCAAATTTATTAAAAGAAATTTCTCTTGATGTCAAATATGATGACATCATCGGTGTTTAGCTAATTTAGCCGAACGACTTGAACCAACTTTCTTTCATTTTAACTAATCTTAAATTTTAAATAATGGCGAAGTTGCCTCTTTGCACTCTAGAGGCCTCTAAATTTTTACTATATAGTATAGTATTGTTTTTAGAAATGACGACATCGACGAAGAATTATTACTAGAAGTTCATTTGAATAAACTAAAAAATAATTTTTAACATTAAGAAAAGCCTTCTCGCTGCATTTTTTTAAATAGAAATCACAATTCAAAATTATGCGGCTAAAAAGTTCCAAAATCATTTTCGAATTATAATTGTTTTTAGAAAAACTTGATGAATTGATGATACTGACCCTATGACGTGAATTTGTAGTTTATAATTTTAATGATCAATTTGTTTTTCACAGATGAGATGTAATAGTTTTACTGCGCAGGTCGGGTATACTTTGTTCATAACTCGCCCTTGTAAAAAGCAGGACGAAATAATTTCGTCTAGGCGTTCACTCAAATTGATTCCGAACGTTCAAGTTGTTTTATCTAGACAAATTGTCCACTAAAAACAAAAGCATTGGGCGAGGTTTCCGAACGTACCCCAGGAGACTCGACGGGGGTCTACCTTGGCGAAAAAAAAAATTGGGAATTCACAAGTTGTAAGTGAGGGTCCACGAAAAGGGATTTTGGATTCACCGAAACCAATAAAATTTAGAAAACGGTCTACGAGAAAAAAAAGTTTGGGAGCCTCTGGCTGCAGGATTTCCAATCATTTTATAAATTCTCAGCAGGTAAGAGGTCTTCACGTATCTCGATCCAGCACTGTTCGTATATACAAGTACTGTTGTTCTACACACATACACACAGATGCCCTTACTGGGAGCCAAGATGTTGACACATCAAAAATATTCAGAAATAATATAATGGAAGTCAAAAATGCTTGGTTTCCCATGATTTTGATCTTCAGTTTGCACCCGATATAAAATAACATAGCCCAGACATCAAGAAATTGACTACACTCTACAAAGTCATTCATTCTTTGCAAAATTTAGAACAAATTATGAATGCCAGATTAAGCATTTTCAGAATTCACTAGATCGGCTGCTAACAAATTTAAACATTTGGAATTTGTTGATCAAATTCAGTCACCACAGTATAAACTGTATACACTAAATACATATTTAATGCTAAATTAACAGTCTAAGTATCAGCAGTTAATCTGTAAATACTTGATTTATACACATAATCTTATAACTCAATAATTTATTTACAATCGTGGCTAGGTATTATAACTATGAGATCGAAGACGTTTTATATTTTGCCTGGTGGAGTTGTCGGTGATTATTTACATTAGTTACATGCTACAGCTAAATGCTCACCTCAACAGAGGAATTATGAACAATTTAGAATTTTTAAAACTTCCAAGTCGAAGCGCTGTCGTTGTTTTATGTAAACTATATACATAGAAAATTAAGTTAATGATTGAACATTATTGCTGAAGCACCTTGTACATATACTTTCATTATTCAGACAGTGTGGGAAGGTAAGCGGTATGGATCAACCACAGCGCTCACTGCTGGATGAAGAACGAAGTTATCGAACACTTCCATCAATTCTTCCATGCTGTATTCTTCTAAACATACGAATCCTTCCAAATTTGGTGATTGCTTTCGAGCGCAGTCGATGCAGTGCACAACATGTCGCTTTTCTTGTTCTCGGATGAAAAGAATGTTGAAAACTTCAATCTATGCAATAAAAATGTGTGTGAGATAGTTTATAGAACTTGCTTGTTCGCAGTTTTCTTTAATAAATTAATAAGAATTTCTGCGACAAGAGAGTACAGTTGAGCATTATGATATGAGGCCAAGTATTTGGTAACGAGGTTTACCAGGTCATTGAAATTGTTGGCCGTCATGTCATAATATTTGTTTACATTCGTGTAACATACAATTTTTTTTCTACGGCGCTCAACTTCCATATTTTGACAATTATTGGGCACACAGCGATTGGACACAGATTTAAACTTAACAAATAACTAAGAAATGGATTAATGAGAGATGCCGCAAACATGAATTAATATAAAATTAAATTCTGATTATGAAACGCGATTACATGGCAATACACGAAAAACGATAACTTTACGCACGGCCGTAGAAAAAATTATTTTTACAATAAGCTTTATTTAGGATGTAAGCTGAAAAACCTATATCATGTTTATACCGTTTATACTATTTGGTTCTAATAACAAATGACAATAGGGAACAAGCGAAAATAACGATACGTCAGGTTAAGGGGTCAAAATGCGTGGATCAATTGCTCAGAATACTACGGAATAAGAACATATCAAGAAGTGCTAAGCTTAAAATTTACAAATCGGTTATAAGGCCAACAGTTTTATAGAGTTGTGAGTTGTGGGTTTTAAACAAAGATGTGCAGATTAAACTAGAAGTGTGGGAAAGGATCGTTTTGAGAAAATATTTGGGGGGAAAAGAATCGGGGACCAATGGTATAGGAGAACAAATAAAGAAGTGAGGAACCTTTTCGGTGAACCAAGTATAGTATAAGTAATAAAAGCGCAAAGGTTACGCTGGTTAGGTCATGTAGCAAGGCTGCCGAAGGATAGAGCAGTAAGTAAGGTATTCGAAGGAGGAATTACTTCGCGGAGCAAGAGAGGAAGACCGAGGGCAAAGTGGAAAAGTGCAGTTTTAAAAGACATAGACTCCTTAGAAATTAAAGACTGGAAGAACAAAGCGCAAAACAGAATACAATGGCCTACACAGATTTAAAATTAACAAATAATCAAGAAATGGATTAATGAGAGATGCCGCAAACATGAATTAATATAAAAACTAAATTCTGGTTATGAAACGCTCACTGTACGCACGGCCGTAGAAAAAATTATTTTTACAATAATTAAAAAACTTTATTTAGGATATAAGCTGAAAAATCTGTCTCATGTTTATACCGTTTATATTATTTGTTGACTTTCATCACCACCAAAATATTACGGACGTATTAACTCCCAAAGTTTAGTGACGTAGACTAATCAAAAAGAATTTTCATTTCAATAACTATTTGTTTTTTTTGTTTGCTAATGCTGGGCGTGGCTGCAGAAGCATTACCGTGATGTTCGGGTAAATTGTATGAAAACTATAATATTAGAAAAAATGTAGATGACAGAGGAGAAAAAATATTCTCCTGACTTACTAATCGGTAGGAGTAACTTGTCCCATCAGGAAGTGCGGTAAAACATATGGGTAATAATTTAGATTTCTTTGAACATAGTTGAGGGGCGGTTAATCATTATATGACGATCCTTTGACTTTAGATAAATCCAACTATAATAGAATTGGTGATCAGTGATCGGTTACGGATAGTAGAACCAATGTTCACACTCGAACGAACGAAATGATACTCTTTTTTGTTACAAAACCGATCTTCGAATATGAGTAGTAGAAGCAATAAGATTCGTATGATACAACAAGAACATATAACAGAATATACATATGTTTTCATAGTTAAATTCAAATTTCAGAGATTTCATGGGATTCAATCGGTATGAAATAAAAATATGGCGAAATGGTGATTGTCACTTACGTCTGAATGTAGCATTCTAATTTTATTCCTCAAATTTCGTTACACAAACCGATTAAAAGATATACTCACTTCAAAAAAGACTTTTGAAGCATTAAAAAAATGTTCTTATCGATTCGAAGAGCTTACCTCACACTGTCCACAATAATGTGAAGCTTCATTCTTCCCTCTGCCGTGGAATTTAACTTCAACGCCTTTAAATCTAACAAATTCCAATATCATGGAACATTGTCTAAGCGTCCTCAATAAACATTTTCTGTAAAAATTATATATTGTCAGAATTTAATACACATTAATTCAAATTAAAACTTACTTGACTAAGGCGAAGAGTTTGGGATCAGAAACTTTGATGTTCCTAGCAAGATTCCATGAGAGATGTAGCATGGGTACAATAGATTTAAAACTCTGCAGTTTATTCCACTCATATCTTTCAATTGCTAGTTGATACTGACGTGCAGTGAGGGGCCCCACGTTCCAGGCAATATTATTACACCATCCAATAGCTTGAACCCAATGTACGCATCCCGCATTTACCCAAACTAGATCACCCGGCCTTTGTAGGAACCGGTATACGGGGATATTGGCGTTGTATAAATCTTCCAGAGCTGGCCACCAACTTCCATGGAGGTAATTTATTTGATTTTTCTCACAAAGATTGCAAACAGCTCCCCAGTACGCGTCTGGTACAGCGAACCATTCGCAATCACCGGGACCTATATTAATGTTTATAGAACAGAAATTGTTGTTCTCTTGATGGCCCGGTGTCCTACTACCAGGAACCTAAAATTAATTTACTTTAGTCATAAAAACTATATACTGTTCAGCGAGTGTTTACAATGATGGAGGAGTACAAAATGGTGAGTATATAGTGGACATATACATATTATCCATTTAAGTTTTTGCTTCATCCAAATAAAGTGTCAGCAGTATATAGGAAAATTTTTACATATACTAGAAATTTTTATTGTCATCACATAATGTCACTAGATTTATGACTAATTGTTCAAATCAATTATTTAATGTTTGAAATAATAGTTTTTATTTTTCACTGACCTTCATATAAAGCTGTACGGTGTTCATGCCCAGAATTACATGACCTACATGCGACAGCATGTTTCCTGCGGATACAACTCGAGCAAATGCTGGTAATTTCATTAGTTCTTGTAACTGCGGCCTCCACTTCCTATCGTCTGATAAATCGACGTTTGTTCCGAATCTAAAGGCATCACATGAATTTAATAAATTTCTAACAATAAAACAAAAAATATCTCACTTTAACATCTTCGGAGGACTATGACTTTTTACAGAATTTACAGCAGAATTAACTGAGGAGTTCTTGTTCTTTCTACGGACAAAGTTACCAGTTGAATCTTTGGAATCTGAGTCGGATAAATTATAACTTGTTCCAGAAGCTTTGTCTCTCTCTTCCTATAAAAAGCAAAATCGTTAATACCAAATATGTCAAAATATTCTCATTTTGTATTGACCTTTAAACTATCCTTGAAGCTGGATGCTTGATACTGGGCATAACGTGCGATGGTTGTGTGAGATCTATGGGAAATGCAGGCCCATACTTTGCGACCAGACTGTGGGTCCCAGTTTTCATCCGAAGGCTGTTGTATTTGTGTCCGAACTTCCACACTATGATCTGGGTTAGCTTCAACCAAAGTTTTCGTCGAGAATAATCCCAAATCTATAAATAATAATTGAATAATATATTTCTCATTTTGATATTTTATTAAAAAAACTTGCCAAGCTTGAGTGCAGACGCAAGTCCTCTTATTACAGCAATTGGATGTTTCAAACAAAATTCTTGCAACTGAGGACTAAAAGCATGTTTTTTGTTATCCAGATATACTGAAGGGGTAGGTGGTATTAACTGCTGATGGTTTAATTTTGTTGATGGTGGTTCTGGCGGACTGGGAGGTGGTCCTCGATCCGATAAGACTGAATTACTTATTTCTCCTTTGATGCCTTCTCCTTTACACGCTTCCAGTACAGCCTTTGCATCCATATCTATATCCCACTCAATTTCTTTATGATTATCATTAACTGTGTCAAAATCCCAACTAGATTCTGATTTGATTACAAGAACTTGGGCTGGAGTATCAAGTGGTTCAATCTTTGGTTTAATATCTTCAATCATATTTTGAGATGCAGCTGATGTAGGATCCATATTAGAAGGAGAAAAGGGGCCAGAACTTAATGTATTTTCCCCCGAGACATTTTCTTCTTTTACAGTTACGTCCATATCTTCTGAGCCGAAATGTTTAAGGAGATTCTCTGCAAGTGTTGTGGCGAGATCACGCTGTGAGAGTAGATCTTTTAAATCTTCTTCGCTAACATCCAAATCGTTGGAGTTCAACATCTCTGAATTATTTGAGCCTAAAGGTAAATTGTGGCACGAAGGAACAGGAGGTGCTAAAGGTGGCTGAACTAACTGCATATTCTTATCTTTTCCGTTATCAGTGACTTTGGAGTTTATATGAGATTTTTCCCCGTTAGTTGTTGCTTGCTGGCCAGAGATTCTTTGATGATCCTTGAATAAAAAATAAAAAAAATAAAAATACAGCAACTTGATAATATAATTATATTGTGAAAATTGATTATTTTCACTTACATTGTTGTTAGCTGATGAAAATCCTTTAATGACACTATTCGCGTTAACACCAGGCTTCTGAATACCTGAATTTACAGATTGCTGTGAAGGAGAAACATATGGAGTTGTTCCTGACCGTGGAGGTACAACAACACCAGCAGCTCTTTGTTGCTGAACTTGCTGCTGATGTTGTTGCATCATCCTATATTGGTTCTGGAGCTGATGAAGCATATTTTGTTGCGACAGCGTTAAATTTGCTCTATTTTGCTGTAAATATTGTAAGGACTGATGTTGTTGGGGAGTCATATAAAAGGAAGGTTGTTGTTGCTGTATCTGTTGTATTTGACCTGCTTGTTTTTGATCCATGTCAGCTTTAAACCGTTTGACCGGCCCTCCAGGTGAAGGATATGGAGGAGGAGGCCCTTGAGGTCCGACCTTCGTCGAAAAATAGCCATAGTTAATTACGTTCGACCAGAAAAAAAAAATATTTATTCCACATGCTTCCACAACCAAACCAAAATAAAACAAACAAAATTGATAAATATTTATTTAGCAAATAAAAGATAAAATGAAAATAAAAACAAAACATGCAATATACATCAAAATAATTTACAAACCAAAAAATAAACAAGGCAAACAAAAAATAAAATCGTGCAAACTAAAAAATAAGCCCAAAACTCAAAATAAATAATATAAGTTACACATAAGTAGTGTCCGACCGAAGTTTCTGCTTCAACTATTTACATAAAAAAAAAACACCTGCGGCCACACATTCGGCTTCGGCGAGAAAAGACCCGAAGGTGGCATATAATGAAGTGACTCACATAAATATTACAAACTATGCACACGCGCGTCGACAGCAAGCTTCGGGCTGCCAAACTGATCTTCGGTCGGACACTATACACAAGCAATATTTCTTGATATTGGAACTATAGATATAAAACAAATTTTTAGAGGAATATAAAACATCAATAAAACTTTAAATGAATATTGGTAGGATTCATCTGAATGAATTTTCTGGTAGTATCTTCGTAGATTTTATACATTTCTTGAATATATCTTACTGGATCGACTCTAAATGACAAACCCTGAGAAACCAATTTTTTAAATGATTTATAAGCAAATCTTTTTGAAACTTTTGGATCATGTACAGTTGCTCGTTGTATTATTGATAACAAATTAAGTGGTCTAACATGAAATATTATCCCTTGTCTTTCTAATTCAATGGTACGTTTTTTTATTCTTCCCAAAAATTTTGCTGTTGGTGGATCCAAACGAAAATATTTGATACATTTAAGACGAAGATACTGAAATTTCGGTAGTTTATCTCTATTACACAGTACCTGTGCATAACTCTTCACCTGCAAATGTTGATTATGCGAACGATTTGGTTGTGTACTGTTTTGCTGTTGTTGCCTGGAAGACATTTCTGCTGATATTGGCAGATTCCAGGCTTCTTCTATAGACAGAAGTTGTCTTCGCCTAAATACGCAAACAAACAAAAATTATGAAGCTAATTTTCATTAGTCAATAAGTAAATAATAGAAATTTATATATTATGGAAGTAAAAGTTCTTTGGTGGCGTTGGCAGTAAATTTTCAACGATTTAAAAGAGAGGATGCTGCATGTGTAAATATATGAAAAGAGCAATGATTTTTAAGGTGAAACAGAACGACTATTTTAGCTCGAAATTTGAAATGATGAATCTTATAACAATATGTTATAATAAATTGACAAAGTTTTTAGAAGCGTATATATTAGAAGTTAAAGAATTTGTCCAAGTTTTTATTATGTCTGTAATTAAGCCGCATATATTTAGTGCTAACGTATTAAATTAGCATGCAAATCAGATATCTCAAAAACTGTTTGAACGATTTTTTTCAAAAATATATATGTTTTATATAAGCACTATACCTGCTGTTATCATATAAATTTTTCATCAAAATCAAATGTTACATTTTGTAGAAAAAATAAAAAGTGCCAATTTTTTCGAGATTATCCAGTGTTTTGAAACAAAATTTGGTAGACCTATAGATTACACTATTTTTTAAAATGTTGCGAAAATTTTGAATTATTAATATTTCGTTAATAACATCTTTTGTGCACTTCTGAAAGTATAATATTCATATTCAAGAAGTATATATATTTGAATAAAAACTTTTTGTATCATCAGCGACTGAATTTTGGGCTCAATATTCTTGATATTTTAGGTACTTCTCTGATGTCCATTTACCTTTTTTTTTATTCTCTATCAAAATTGTGATATTTAATTTTAACAAAACAATCATATTTCATGAATAAAATTTCTTGAAGATAATGTATTTTAATAAATAGACTTTTTTGGTTTTAATTCTGTATATTTATTTTTATTTTTGACGTTTCGACTCTCTAACCGAAAGTCTTCATCAGAAAAAATGATACAAAAATAAACAAGGCAAGAAGGTATCTAGATAATTAGAAATTAAAAATTGAAAATATACAGATAACTAGATGTAGAAACGTGGATTCTACATTTAGTGCAAAAAGAACAAAATTCCTCTGGCATTTACCCAAAGTCTAGATACCTTCTTGCCTTGTTTATTTTTGTATCCTTTTTTCTGATGAAGACTTTCGGTTAGAGAGTCGAAACGTCAAAAATAAAAATAAATATACAGAATTAAAACCAAAAAAGACTATTTATTATGATATAATTCTGAAAGTATGTATAGATCATAATGTATTTTTTTGAAAGAAATCGTAGGGACAGTTTTCGAAATTTGTTTCCTGTTCAAATTATAGATTTTAATTATAAAGAAACATTTACGTATTTAAAAAACTTATTTTGTATGTGAACATTAATTTTAGTAATTTTTTTTGGTTTTTTTCTGAAATGTCAAGATATTAAAATTCTTAGTTATCCCGCCATAATCACTGACCTTCCACAAGTCTTACTTACTCCAAAATAAAATTAGACTATACAAAGACAACTAGTACTGTTTCACTTCAATAGGCATGCAAATAGAAATATAAGAAACATTGAAACTAAAATTGTTGCCCATTATTTTTGTCGATATTGTTGGGTTTTGTGATATTTTATTTATCTTTCATGATACTATACTCCTATAGATCTTGATATTTCAATTAACAACAGAGAAGTTTTACTTGCGAGAATCATGCTACCAGCACCTTCATTTCATTAATAAAAAAATTGTTTCTTTGGAAAGATTTTAAGAATACAAATTTTTATTAGAAAGTTTTATGATCTACTATATTTGTCATCAGTTGATAATAGTTATTTACAATCGAATGCGTTAAAGTAATATTTTACAGCGCGATAAGTTTGTTTGAGAAACGACCGCTAAGCGGGAGTTTGTTATTAGCTAGAGCGCTGTAAAATATTTAGCACATGAGATTTGTATTAAATTTTTTGGTAGACAATATATATATTTCAATAAAGAATATTTCTAATAGAATAAGTTGATTTTAATGTCAAGATTTGGAGGAATTGTCACTTGACGTTGGCAATAGTTTCACAGTGACAGCTGTCAAAGTTAAAACGAAAATAATAGTTATTTCTTCATTTTCTACATTTGATTTTAAATAATCTGTAAAGAAACATTTTGTTACAATAATTTAACTATTTGGATGTTTATAAAAAACCAGTGTTCTCCGAATTTTTTACGTACTGTAACTAAACTTTACAACATTGTATGAATAAAAATTAAGCTACTCGTCGCGTAGAAACAATTGTAACAAGCGTTTTATAGTGTGTGATATCAAAAATATTATTTACTCACGTGCTAGTAACGCTCGGCATTGGTGCGTTGGATAATTGATTCTGAAGAAAATTAATTCTTTGTGTTAAATTTGGGTTCATACCCATAGGAGGTAATGTCGGTTTGCAGAAGCCAATTAATTTAGAGGATGCATAAGTTTCTGTTGGCGTGTCTTGCAGTCCTCGATTTGAATTCGCGTAGCAAGCGTAAGCGTCTCGAGCTTGGTTACAACTTTCGTAGAGGATGCCCAAGTTTGCCCATGCAGCGGAATGACACTTATCCAATTGAACTGCACATATGTAAGCTTGCAAAGCGTCCATCGGCTGATTTTGCTGCTGGTAAAGGACGCTGTAAGACAAAAACACTCAATTAAAAAAAAAAACTTGAAGAAATACCTTAGAGCTCATTTCAATTGTAATGATAACTAATCAATTTGCATTTTGATAGCTTTATGTTGTAGGACTAATACGACATAGTATTTGCACGGGATAGAATCGGTGAATTATAGGATCATACGGCGCACCTAGCGAAAATATACCTGAAAATGTAATGTGCATGCGAATTTGCTTTCAACTCGATAAAAAAGCATTACAAACTGAGTACAAATTCACCTCTTTTTTAAATACGTGAAGGTCATTACGCCTATATGATGGGTGCGTGTAGTACCGAATTTATACGCGAAAGCGCGATTTCTTATATACGATTGCGAAATGAGTAGTCAAAACAATACACTTTTGAGTCAAGTATACTATCTCACTTTGATAAAAATTAACTACGACCAACACCATGATCGCCATTCTCTAACTTTCATCACCTGTGATATTTATTTTCAAATAAACACTCCAAAAAAGTTTTAATAACTTCTGTACCACTTTTAAAGAAACTAAGATTTGTCAAATATTATCGCTATCTTAATAATAAAATAGAATAATTTTTGAAACTGCGAATAAATTTATTTGGCAATTATTATCATAACTTGGAAGCAATTGAAATTAATATATACAATATTTTGATATGATTGACATCTAGTGAGACAATACTGAAGTAGGCAAAATAAATATATATCTACCCTTGTATGTCATGTTTGTCCTACAGGCTTCACAATAAATAGCTACTTGCTTTGTCTAAAGTCTAGAGTATATGTTGTCCTTGCTTCACCCGATGGAAAGTGATGAGACGTCATTAATTTGCCACCCCAAGTGGTGAAAAGTTGTAGAATAGGTACCCATAAGTGAAACGAACCAAATATCATACTTTTACCTATACCCCTTCAATACTTTACTTACCCTATTGAGCACCAGGTGTCAGCATTGCCCTCCGATTTTTCAACAGAATTTCTGTATGCAATAAAGGCATCATGAACTTTGCCAATATTAGCATAGCAGCGACCTAACAAATATAAAGTTTGTCCAGAGAATGGGTCAGCATCTATGGCCTTTTGTAAGCAATGGATAGCGGAAGCAATACGTTGATTTTTATCACCCAAGATGTCGTGGCAGTGATATAACCATCCTTTAACAACAATACACAGTTAAAATTTTAAAAAAATTGTGCAATATTTTCAATTTTACCTAATTGGCGGTATACATCAGCTTTCAGGGAAGGTTCCAAGTTTTTATCCCGAATTAGGAACTCGTATCTTTCTTTCGCAGATTTTACACGACCCTGAGCTTCGAAGAGATGAGCGATGTGAAATTTGACTGAAAATAAAAATTAATAATTATTTAACCTTCCTACCGTCTCAAAAAAAGTTACGTTTACTATCCATGGATCGAATCGATCCATGATCATTTTCGCTGAATAAAGCGAGCAGATTATATTTAAAAAATTAATCTTATTTTACAGTATTTTAATGTACATTGAATAGTTTCTTCCAGTATGACACGCAGGTCAATGTTTATGTACATTTTCTTGGGGAGTTTAGGAATTTTCTATTCTAAGGGTTGATGTGATATGGGGTAATCAATTCTTTTAATGTGTGCCTACTGAAATCTGACATTTGAGGTACAGTCTGCTTATGTTCAATATTTTTCTTCCCTACGTTTTAACTTGATCTCTAGTCCAAGACGACAAATTTCTTTCATACAGTATGAAGCAAATAATTGTTGATAGATTATGAAAGCAGCTTTAATTTAAATGAAAAAGAATATACTATTAGAGACAAACTGCTGGTGCGGCTATTCTACGAACTAATGTCATTGCCAAAATCATTGAAGGAAATAGTTCTTGTTCTATTTTTTTATATATATTTTGGAGTACATTTATATTAAAATGTACATTAAAATTGAGTGTGTCACACGGGCTTCTAGGACCGATTTAACCAACTCTGATTGAATTCATCATGACTATTTCTTAATTGACGCTTTGATCATGATTAAATTGCAATGGACATTTTGGTTCTGATTAGCTAATCACACCCTTCTTTTGTAACGGCCATTCTGTTTAGTTTACTTTCGGCGCCAAAACATTGATATGATGCAAAATTTGTTCTTTTAGGAGCAGTAGTTTCAACAGTAATTTTTACAGAAATTGTGAGAAAAATCACAAAACAAGGCCATATTTCACTGCTGTATATTGAACTCAAACTTTGATTTTGAGTTTATGTTACCTTTAACACTGATAAGAAGTTATTATTGGGCAATAAAGCTAACCTGTGATTATCCTCCCTTAATCATGATTAAAAGAATGGTGGAACGAAAAGTATTGATTAAATAAGGCTAATCAGTGATTACAGATTCAATCAGAGTTGATGAAATCGGTCCTTACTTTGGGCTCTCATTTTTGGCCTACAATTTTTGCACTTTCAACGTTTGACGAAATTGTAATTTCGATTTGAACGATATTCGCACATTTTTTGTCAGTTTGACATTATGTATATTTTCTTTCAAGCTTATGTACATTTTTGTGTTTCAAAATTATGATCAAAAAAATATACTATAGCATACATCAAAATACCGTTCAAAAATGATCAAAAAAATGTAGAATACATTTTATATTATTACATTTCCCTTCAAAAAGTTTGCAGCAAACATTTAAAATAGGCAGATATAATCATTTTACAGTGTAAAAGCTAGAGTCACATAGCTTATGTTTTGTCATGTCAGTGTTATGTTACGTCAACTGACACAAAGACGTGCTACCATCATGTATAGGATTTTAGAACTACATATTTTCAATAACTAGATTATTTATAATTTTATAAACGAACTCGTGTATTTTCTTTCCTCACAACATGTTTATAATTCTTATGATTTTTATAATATAAAATTGGATCTAGGATTACTTTCTACTAATGTAATTAATAAATTTTCTTGCATCTTTTGTGGTTTGAAGAAATGTCAAAAAATAATAACCGTCAACTGCGTCTGCGCAGACATAACACAGCGTCCGAAAGTCCGCTGTGTTATTCCAATTGACATTACGAACAAGACAGCCTATGTGATGTGTTTCATAAGTTTTGATAGATCTCAACATAATGACATAACGTAACATAAGCTATGTGACCGTATCCTAAAAGCTACATTCGCAACTACTTTGTACTCAGCTTAATTTGCACTTGAAGTTCAAATTACGGAGGGTTAAAATTTGTAGCATTGCTAACCACTTTAAACATTGCTTGAAATTCAGTAATGCTATCTATGAAAACAAGCTCAAAATAGTGCTATTATTAAATACTCTATTCTTCTTTTGCTCCAAAAAAATACATTTTCAAATTTAACGGCCAATTATATGCGGCTAATGAAGAGTTGTTGTTAGTTAGGCTTCTGTTATGCCTGTATTACACGATACAATTTATTGACCAATAAATTGACCAAGTTTTCTGTCAAGTTTTCAACAATTTATTGTCGAGCTCAAAAATATTTTGTACCATATTACACGATACAAGTTTTCTTCAAGAAAAATCAGAACTACCAACTTATAATTTTTGACGTAACTTCAAAAAATGTGGTTAGAGAGAAAGTGAGATAGTAGAGATGAAAAAAAATTAATATACTGAGGGCAACTGTATATAAAATTATATTAATACTTTGTCAACACTAAGATTATCATTTGACGCGAAATAACTAATATGAGTAATGTTGGCAACGACAAAATCTCCCTAGAATATCCCAGTATATTGGTGAAAAATAGAGCCAGTTCTATTTCAAAAATAACTTGGTCAAGAAAAAATTGTGGAAATTTTGGACATATTACACACAACAATAAATTGAAGGTCAACTTTTGAAAAGAATTGACCAATAAATTGTATCGTGTAATACAGGCATTAGATTTTAAATGTCAAAAACACATGTTGAATAAATACATCAGCACCAGAGCCCCTAGCGTGAAAGAAAGTGAGGTGCAATGCGCATGCCACCCTGGCACGTGTACATCCCCAGGAAAAGAGTAAGTAAAAAGGCGGTATTCTGTGTTTCTTGACGATAGGGTTATCAGGATTTACCATTTATGTTATCGGTAGTGACATCTAGGAATTTTATACGATACTACAAATGTTTGTTGGCGGCGTTACTAATATTATAACTTTGTAAACTTCTCGGTACTGATAGTAAATGACATTAATTTTTGGTACATCTTATAAAATTGCTAGTAACACTTGCAACCAAAAACGAATAGTCGATTTACAGAAAAGTCAATTCTAATCGAGAAATTTCAAAAACGTGTATTTTTGTACGAAGATAAATCTGCAGAATATGAAAATAAGCTACTAGGCTCAGAGCATTGGGGAAATAATGGACAAACTGATAGTAAAACACCAAATGTCGCTTGAAATTATTTAAAAATTGACAGTTGTCACGTGACGTAGCTTGTGCGCAGATGCGTGAACAAATTAATTAATGTACAAAATTATGTAGTAGTGGCATACAGAGCTTCAAATTGAAGTACTAAGAATTGTGAAAGCTTTTGAAGAAAATAATGTATCGTGTCAAACGGCATTAAGTGACTGCGTATATTGTTTTTCCAAATACTTCATTATATACGTATATTTTTCTCTTTAATTTGGTCACTAAGGTTTAAATAAAAGCCTCTGCAATTCGTCATCTGTCAATTCGTGTCTTCGGAACATCATACTAAAGTGATATGCCAAAACAAAGCAATTTAACTCGAGAAATTTTACAAAAAAAATAAATACAGGAACCTGTGCTGCCACCTATTGAGCAAAATTTGAAGCAAAAGCAAAATTAATATGGAAAAAATGCAGCTTTTGTTAATGAAAATCGATAATTCTTTATAGCTTGGGTCGATGTGATCTATGTACTATATGTATGACTTTTTTTTATGCGGCCATTAAAAAATAAGATCTAAAATTTTCAAGGTATGGTGAAGAAATGATTACACACTTTTGAGAAATACTGAAAATATACGAAGAGATCGTGTATTGAATTTTAGAAATGCAATACAATTTTACAGTAGGAAAACTACTTTTTCTGCCAGCATTTTGAAAATGCCTGATATAAATTAAATCTTCGTACAATGTGCCTGAAAATTATAAATTTAGAATTATGTACTTTAGTATCGTGTTCATAATCTCAAAAGAAGTGCGGAATGATTTTATTTGACAATAAAGCATACAATATTATTTTATTGTTTTTTCATGACAGAAATAATAATTAAAAATACGAAAACATTGACTGAGCAGAGAGGAACAAAAAAATGAGATGAATGACATTCATATGATTAGTAAATTAGGGACAATTATTGTCAAATTGGTTTTGTGTGAAATGTTTCTCTCTACCGAGAGAAATATTTTTGTACTTTTCATAAATAAAATAATAATAGACATAAAGTATTATCATACACATTCAAAAAACAAAATCAATCGTCAAAGATTAATGGAACATAAATTATCTTATCCTATCAAAAATAATTTTTCTATCACAAGCACTGACAATTTACGGCACCACATTTCTCATTTCTGGGGGTAAACAAAAAGCATCCATCATTGCACTTTTGCTTAGACCTTCATCCATCAGTCCTTCTTGTACCAAAATACTGTAATAAGAGAACAAGGTCTTAATATATCTTTTACAGGGCATCTTACTTGTATTTTTGGAAGTTGAACATGGACTGTTGTCCACTAGTGCAAGTTGTAAATGTTTCAGAGCTGATTCTGTTTCGGAAGTTGCTTTGAACATCAACCCCAGTCGAAGATGAACTTCATTGGCACGCTGGAAGCAGGGGCAGACGTATAACAGCTCTTGAAATGCTTTCGTGGCCCTAGAAAATAAATTTTGTTTTAGAAACACTGGGCAGACTAGACAGAAAAGGAAATTTGCTGAATAATAGGGAAATAATTACTCCGGTGGGATTTGTGCTTTCCGTTCTAGGAATTTTCATTCTCCGCCAAGCTAATACATTATTAGCGCCATTAAAATTCATGGGAAATGTGAAATTCAAGATGGAAAAATCCGTTTGTTATTTATTGTTACTACGATTCAAGTTAGCATTCGAAAACAATCTAGAAATCTAGATAATGTTCAGTTGTCAGACATTTGAATTGCTAGCTCATTGTTGCGAGATTTTAGGTTGTTGGACATTTGAATGCTAGCTCATTGTTGTAAGGTGTTTAATTGTCAGACATTTGAATGCTAGCTCATTGTTGGAAAAGAGTACATAAAGCCCTGTGAGCTAGTGAGAAGGAATAATCAATCAATAAAAGTGATGGTCAGCGATTTTGTTATTGTGCGACGAATTGGAAGTAAAAAACTGTACTGTAACCTGTTATATTATTCAATCACAATAAAATGTTTGACAATATATACATGTATTATTTCAAATTGAAAATTAGGTAGACAGTGATCTGCGTCTATGTAAGTGAAAAAAACAAAAGAACGCTTCGAAGCATTTCCTAGGTCTCCAAGTTTTTTTTTTCCAATTTAGAGAATAACTCAACGTTTTAGGGAGTTATATGGCAACTACTGACGCAGTTGAGAGATCCCGTATTTCCACCAGAAATAGTCAAACAAATAGTAATGAATGCTGTCATGATGTAGCATCCAGTCACTACTTCTCAACAAATCAGGTCGTTTTCTTCTCACCACCTTACGTAATTGCTATAGAATTTCAAGTAGTACTCTTTGATAACTGTTTAATATTTCGGTGTATTTTCATGATAAAAAAAACTTTCCGGATCGACAAAAATATTAAAAATGGCTTAACTACGCGCTTTTTTGGCTCATTGTGCTTCGGCGTCTTCCACTGAGAAGATCTGGATTTTTGTTATCAAGGTTATAGATTATAGATTCATTGTCGTACATTTTTTGAATCATAGCAATGTATTCTAAACAATATATTTTGGCAAATTCAATGCAGAATGTTTCATGTGATCGCTTATTGCAAGATCCGAAGTTCATACAACAGCGTATCACGGTCAACTAAGCTGCTCATATGTCACATTGTTTGATGCAGAAAACTCGCGAAGGTTCCCTCTAAATTGTGAATATCTTTTGTTGACAATAGTACAAAAGTCGGATACTTTCACGCAGGGTTGGCTCTATTTAAATAATTTGATTTGAATCACGAGATTTAAATCATAATTTAAATCAGTGTATGTTTGTTTTAAAACAAGCATTGATTTATTTTATTGATTTTAAATTCTGTATATTTATTTAAAACTTGGACCAAGGATTGTTTTTTAAAGAAGATCCTTGGTCAAAGGATCGAAACGTCAAAGTTTCAAATAAATATACAGAATTTAAAAACAAAAGGAGTTTTTATTCAATAAAATTCTGAAAAATGTATAAATTATCAACATTTTGAAGGTTTTTAGTAATAAAACACTGAATTCGTAAGTTGTGAACATATCTTATATTCGAGCTAAAATTTGAATGCGCAAAAATAATAAAAATAAAAATTTCACTACATCTTATGATGGAATTTTGAAAATTGAAAAAAAATCAATTAAATCAAAAAACTCTATGATTTTTTGAAAGTTTCTATTTGAATCATGATTTTTTCCCAACCCTAGTTTCGGAATAGACCTCGTAAGTGGTTTCTAAGAATCGAACGAGCTGCTCTTTTCTGTGCTTGACGTTTTCTCTAGTTCCTGCAATTTTCCAAAATTTATCGAAATAAATTTCACCTAACAATAACGCACTGTGTGCAGAGCTGGGCAAGTACCGGACCCAAAGTAATTAAGTATAAGTACCAGTTTTAACTGTGATAATACTTGTTACTAAGTACTTTTTCAAGTTTAGCTTGAAAGTACTTGAACAAAGTACCAGTTTTTCACGACAAAAGTACTTTAGAATAAGTATTTTTCAAGTATAAGTACTTTTTTATAGGATTGGGAAGAAGTCGATTTTTTTTTATTTAAATTAAATTTCTTCTGGTTTAAATCACATTTTTTCATTTGAACAAAAAGTCCCTATTTTTTATTTTACTTCTACCCAATTTTTATGTTATTGTTATTTCATTATACTTCTCATTATTATGAGCCAATTTCAATTACTGGTATGTAGTATTTAATCACTTGTATACAAATTATTTGTATTATTTGGTCTAGTCCACTTATAGCTGAGAAACCAATTGGGCACAGAGAGCGGCCAAACTAATTTGCCTATATAAAAATTTGAGTTTAGGTTATAACTTGATGATAATTCTATTTATTTTATTTGACTTTATATGAATCCGATAGGTATTTGAATAAGAAATTTTGATTGATTTAAATCGCAATTTTTTTACTCGATGTAAATCATGATAACCCTATATTTTTGTGATATTTTTTGCACTTACACACACCCACAAAGACTAACACCTACCTGTCTACTATACCTTACCTATGAAAGTCCCTCAAACTTGATTCATATAATAATATCTAAATTTTATTCTTACTCCAATACTGATACTTACGTATTTCTACATTACTCAAGTATTTTTCAAATACTTAATTATTTGTAAACTACTTCAATATTATTTGCGATTATTACGAGAAAAATAAGTCTTAAGTACATGTTATAATTTTAGTACTTAAAATTTTCAAGTATTAAGTACAAAATAAATATTTCTACTTCAGTATCAGTCTTAAGTACTAGTGAAACCCAGAAATTGGTACTTAAGTACAAAAATACTAAAGTATTGCCCAACTCTGACTGTGTGTGACAACATACGAATGCAACTTTTTCTAATCATAACTTTAAGATAAATGCGATTCAATAAGAGGATAGTTTTGGTAAATTTTATTTAAAAATAATTGAGATAACTTCTTTGAGAATATAAAAGTTTTGCTCGTTGGACGTCATCTTGCAGGAATTCATTTGAAAATAGTACAGAAGTTTTAGAATGCTTTACAAAAGCCATGCCTGCAAATATCTATAATTGAATTCATTTGGCCTCATTTCGACTTAGGGGATATGTTACGTATCTTGCATAGCAACAACATTGCGTGTGTGACGTCATAATACATGTCACATAGTAGTATAGCCATTTGCGAATTATAGCCTATGCAAGTGTATTGGTTTATATGTTTGCAAATACACAGAATGTATTATTGGAATGACACTTGCTGCACTCTGTAAAATGGCTATATGTCACAGATATTATTTGAAATTGATACCGGTTTTAGAAAGGACCGTATACTCGGTTATTTGAATATACAACTAACTAGCGTTCGGTTTCGATTTCGATTCCGATTTCCAGCTCATTTCTGGAAACACGCGTTTTTCAACGCGCATATTTCGAAGAAATTAGGTGGTATCCGGTGGTATGATAGTAAATGAAATTAAGTGCAAATATATATAAAAGGAAAAGTCTACAGTAAAATATTTGTTACAACGTATAAGACCTCCTCCTCTCCCAATTTGTTATGCGGGTTTGTTTTGCAGAAAAATAACTAGTGTCAAAATAATTGATACAACTGTTTTTTATTCAAAATTTACCACAATCTATCAAATTATAGTGATCGTTTTGAATGTAGTTACATCAGAAATTTATTATTTTTATGTTGTTTACAGTTGTTATTTTTCCCAAAATAACAACTGTAATTTTGATCTCAAGTACTTTCAGAATATCAATCTCAAGTTCAAATTGGGAATTCCAAAATTTTGTGAATTGGTAAAAGTGAAAAAAATGATTCCGGTCCTGCCCGACAATAACCTTGACTCACGCGATGGTCGCCGGATCTAGACTTGTCCATTAGGTCATACGGTCATCGACCTCCTAAATACTGTAACAATTAATTGTTTTTTAACTCTTTTTCTTGAAACATGTAGTATATATTTCAGCACGAATGTTTTGTATATCTTTCTCCGTATCTTCCAAACCATAACTAAGAGGTCGACAACCCATTCAAAGCGATACGTAAACAAAATAATGCATTTTCTTAACAAGACTGCATATAAAACTCGATTGTATATTCTGTAAATTATGCAAAAGAAACAAAGAAATAGAAAACAATTGAGATATTTCGGAAAATTCATACAGCGTAACATACTGTATTCATGAAAAAAAATTCTTGTTTAATTACGTCAATGTTTTTATTAAAAAATGATGACCTTGTTTATTTATTGATGCAGATATCTTTGAGCCTATAAATAAATTTAAATATTTTGAATCATTGACACTATTGAATTTTCATTAGGTAGTACTTTTCAGGAATTCATACTCAAAGTATCTTAGCAAGTACACCTAATACTTTAATTTAGACTGTAATTTTCAGATTTCTTTATCCGTAAGGCACAATAAATTCTATGTCTGTCAGTCTGCCAAAACGATGTAATTCGTACAAAAAAAGAGCTACAAACACGAAATTTACAATTCATGTGCATTGTCTGTACCCAAATAAATTGAACTTTTGATAAGATAATTTATTTTAGGGATTCCGTACATCTAAAGGGGATCAGAGAACAAATTTTTGTAATGTAGACGTGTGGTGTATCATAGTAATTGTATTGTATCTTTCAAAATTCAATTTGCACCAAAATGACAGTTAAATAGACAACAAAATACACTTTTGGAGGAATATTTTTTATCTGGCCTAATTTTGGATTTTTTTGATTTAAAATTGTAGAAAAAAATCATGAATATGGTCCTTGTTCATATATATTTTTCAGAGATTTAATTCTAATAATTTTATTTTGTAAATACTTATAAAATAAATTATTACCTTGTTGATTATTAAATCTTTTTATATTTAAATCCAAATATGGTGCACTTTCATTCATCACTTTTATTTCTCATGATTTATTTTCGCGAACAAAATATTCTAAATGAATCATAAACTGATAAACAACTATTGGCAAAAACTGAAAACTTGTTATGATTTAAATGCGGCTTATCGCGGGAGCTCTAGTGAGTCCACTACCACTTTTTCAGTCGAGTACGATCGCGACCTATCTCAATGTTGGCAGATATTCGTCATAAGCCAAAAAAACCCGGTTTACAATTATTGTAATTACACTGGGAAATAGATGATTTTCTCCAAACTGAATCATCTAGATGGAAATTCATCATTCTGCGAAATTGACTAATATAATTTTAGATATAAAATTTACAAGTGCGGTTTGTGATGAGATGATCTTAAAAAGTGTTACTCAAGGACGCAAGGAAGGAAGAACAATCACCGTTAATTATTATTGAAACTCTGACGTTGTTGACTTTAGGTATTATTTAATTTTGCCGTAGTCGTGCAAAATCAGCTGGAATAATATTATTATTATATAATATTCAGCCCTACTAATTTTAAGGGAGTATAAGTAAGCTTACATCCATAATATTTGAATTATATTTTAGAATTATAAAGAGTCATGAAGTTTTTGTGCCACATTGTCGACTATTGACGTGCCACAGGGCCGTATACCGTTTCAAAGCATTGACTACCAACGTTTCAAAGCGTCGAATATCAACGTTCTATAATGTCGACCATCAATACTTCATACCATCAATACTTCATAGTATCAATGAGCTCAGAGTCGACTATCAACGTTTTATAGCGTAATATCAACGTTCCATAGCCTCAACTATCAATATGCCACAGTTTTGAATATCAATCAAAATTATACTGTATCGTTCACTAACAAAAATCTACAGCGTCGTAATTTTACGTTTTACAGCGTCTACTGTCAATGTGCCACAGCCTCGACTACCAACAATTTATTGAGTGTACTGTTGACAATTCACAGCCTCAATTGCCAATGTGTCATAGTGCCGAATATCAATGGTCCACATTGTCGATTTTCAATGTGCCATAATGTCGATTTTCGATGTGCCACATTGACGATTTTTGATGTGCCACATTGACGATTTTTGATGTGCCACAGCGTCGCATATATTGTAAATATATTCCAGAGTCACAATGTAAATTTCCATACAACGTCAATTATTAACTATCCACAGCGCCGACTAGTGCGTCAATTATTTATGCTTCACAGCGTCAATTGTCAACATTCCATATTGTTGTCAATCTACGTTCTACAGCTTCGACTAACAACGTTTTATGCCATATTTAACTGTCAGTGTGCCACAGTGTCGAATCTCAATGATCCACAATGTCGATTGTCAAAGTGGCACAATGTCGATTATTGTAAATATGCTACATAGTCGCCTACCACTGCCTCTAGAATCTAGATTGTTCAAGTTTTATACAAAAGATTTACCGACGCCTTCTTTGTTATTAATTTTTGACACGTTGAACGAAGGTGGACACGGAATTAATAGTTCAGAATTAAGAGATGCTGCGGCACATCAACTTTCTGATATTTTTTTTGTTTAATATACAGAGAGATGGGAATATCCAACCAATTGAGAAATCAAGTCAAAATATTTTAATGTTTAAGCTACAATAACATGTAATATTTTCATACAGATATAAAAAATTCTCTTTCTAGTAGCTTTTTTGCAACACCTGCTTTAATATCTCAATATGTACCCGCACAGCAAATGTAAAATAGCAGTTGTTCATATGGAGGTAGGAGGCACGTGCCTGCATCCCAGCCAGCAGCTGTAGCTAAAATGCTGCCTATTTCAATAAACAAGCTTTTTATTAGTTGCAAGGATAATTTTTAAAAGTGTGTAGAACATACTTGGAGTAAACGTTTTCGCAGGGAGGTATTAAGTCACAAAACGTTTTTGCAGAGAAGTATCAAGATGAGATTTTCACCAAAAAATTTTTTACCGTTCAATCGTTTTAAAAAATACGCTGCAAGTTGTAAAAAAAATACCGCATGAGGGAATTTTAGCTTACGAAATTTGCATAATAAAACAAAGTAGACATTATCACTAATTCGATCTCCCTGTGCAAAGTGAATAGCTTATTAGGTGCATTTCCCCTTTATACATCAGATACAGTAATGGTTATGAGTGTTTAAGCTCCGCATTAGATCAAAATCTAATTCAAAACACTGAAATTTAACCTGGTGGTAACATGAATAACTGCTTTTTAGCTTGAAGGGTGAACGTCAGATACGACTCACCTTGTAATTTAAGAGAGAGTGAAGAAAAAATTCACCAGGTGTAGGAAGGAAACACCTGTCTGTCAATTACATTTTTTCAAGTCCATCTGTACTTCTTCACTCCAAATAAACAAAATTAATACATTATTCATACACAAGAATTGACAATTTGAAAGCGGAATAAATAACCTGTGTATTGCACACAAAACGAGAAAATAAGATTATTATATTTCATATTGATCATAATAGTTTTCAACGAAAAATTCGTGTTTCATAAAGAATAATGTACATGAAAAAAGTATGTATAAGATATTATTATAGTATGGCGTCACATATTCAACACAAAGTGCCTGATTTGCACAGACTAGTGAACTAGCCTGATTGGTTGAATGTTATATCAGACACTACAGGTGTGACGTCACACTACCTCTAAAGATTATAGTTTGCTTATTGCTCATCGATAGAATGTCCTCAAATACTCAAATATCTATCCATATTCAGAAACAGAAAACATACAAATTACCTTTAATGTTTTTTTCATTTCAAAGAATATATCTTACAACGGTATGGCTGAAAAAAAAATATAAGTGGGTCATGTTTTTCAATTCATCCAGAACAGATGTCAGACAGACCAATAAAAAAAGAAGTAAAAAATAAGGAACAAATGTAGAAAGAATTAATTTGACCTTCGAGTATTAATTATAATATAATGCACATAGCATGTTTGAGGGAAAGAATATACTTTTATAACACTGGCGCACAATTATTGTAATTATTTTAAGTATCAATCGAATGTACTGCATTGCTTTGAAAAACTTTTTAAAGTAGGGACTCGTACAACATGTATTACTGCAGTACAAAATAAAGAAATTATTGTTTTATAATCTTCAGCTGTTACCAAACAGCATATAACATAAGCTACGTCATATGGCCTTGAAAATTATATTTTCATCAGAAACAACGGTAATTAAATATGTTATTAATATTGTTTTTCCATTTCCTTGGATAAATAATATTATATTATTAAGATTTATCGAAATTTTTCGTAAATTTCATTGTGGTCGCATACTCTTATACATTGAGGAATGTTGGAAACTCCAAAACTTCACGGGATCATATCTCTTTCATAGCTCCTTAACTCAAGAAGAAGGATAAAAAAGCCAGTACTTGAATCCCAAATTGGTTGTAATTTCAATTCGTGGCTTAGGTTCTGTTTCTTTTCGACTTTTTTTTTTTTGTTTAATCTGTTCAGTATATCATATCTTCACGATTTTCATAATACTAATTGATTTTCAAGATATAGAATCGATAGATTTTGATTATTGCTTCAAAATTAATAAAGGATTGCAAAATGAAGTCCATCACTCCGCTATCACTTTCAATCATCTTATAAATATTTACACAAATAATAAACACTCCAATGTTTGTTTTTTATTCATACAGTATGACGTATTTCACTTATCTGAGTTTTGTACTGTGACGAATTGTATTTTAAACTGTTACAGTGCAATGCACTCAAGCAATTGTGTCAAGAAACCTTATACCCAGTAAACATATGATTCAGAATCGATTGATTTAGATTTTGTTAAGTCAATGAAGGCAAATTTAGGTCTTATAAACATAAACCTAAGTAGGTTACTTCGATAAATGTATTTTTTTTAACACCGATAATTTCTATAGCGAAAAAAAATATTATAACTTAAAAATGCAAGGAAATAAAATTGATTTTCAATTGATTGTTTAGTTTAATACTTATCACGACCTAAATTCTTAGATAATTAAACATAAGCAATGATTGCTTGAGAAAGAGACCTTACAGAAAATTTTCTCTCATAGCTGACCTAATAACAAAAAAAAAATATTGTGTGCTGAGTAATGTTCTCATTTATTGCAAATTTTTAATATTTCTAATTCTTCTCTATTCAAGGAAGAAAATGCATTTTGCAATGCGGTGCAATGCAGAAATATCCTTGGACTCAATTAATTTTTGCAATAAGACACATTCACTTTCTGCAAGACATGCAACATTCAATGAACAAGTTTAATACTTAATAAATATTAAATTCATTACTTTTGTGTCTCAAATAGGAAATACAGTGATATATTGTCAAGGAAATAACACAAAAGTTTTGCCTATTTATTACTATTCTTCAATGGGTATATTTAAACCCACAGAAATAATGTTTCGTAAGACAACCTACTAGAGTTTTTAAAAGCAACCTTTTGAGAATTGAAATTACGAAATGTTCTTCAATAATATCTAAATATAGCTTACAAATGATGTTCATCAAATAATAATAACATTTTTGTGAGGTTCCACTGGAATAAATGTAATAATTGATCAAAATCGATCAAATCTCATTAAATACTGGATATATTAAGAAGAATTTAGTTTGTAATCTATTAAGAAATCATGGACTACATTCAAAATTTTTTTCATAATTTTATGGTGAATTCCAAAAATGAGTAACAATATTATACTTATTTTGAATCGTCATTCTAAAATAAATACAATTTTGAAAACTGCAACCTTATTTTATTTAACATGCTTTTCACGATGATACCACATAATTCTCAGAAAAAAAAATATCTTCTCAATTTTTCACCCTTCTTAGATCAATGGAACCAGTGTCGTAGCTAGGGTCATTGACTTCAGGCAAGATTCTCCTATTGTGTCCTTTAAATATTGAATATATTTATCAACATGCTCATTATTACTGATTATGATTTGTCATTTGGCTGATTGCGTCTTTTCGGGGTTTGCGCCTCTGTTGCTAGGCCCTAGCTACGATTCTGAATGGGACCCTCAATTTTTTAAATTTTGGATGACATCAATACACATAATTTATCAATTTTAAGACTATATCTTAATTATTTCACGACCTACGGTTATTTTACATAATTTCTAGCAGAATCAACAGTTTATTAGGATATGGAACCTTTAAAAAAGGTGCAGCGCTTTGACAAGACAGATAGGCATTAAAGTAAGGATTTATGAGGGCATGAATCCCTTAAAAAAAATTGCAGTTCATTATCAGACATTCAGAGACATTGCAAACAGAACAATAGGATTTGCTTGAAAATAAGCTCAAGCGCTTTGATATCAATTTTTAAGAGGGTTCATTAGGGTACGACACCCTAAAAAACAAGAACACTGGCAAATAGAAAGTCCCTCCAACTGACATTGTGAATATTAGGAGCTACAGCACTTCATAAAATATCAAGCCTAGATGATAAAATAATACAATTATATATTTTGGGTGACATTAGTATATATAACTTGTGAATTCCAAGGCTGTATCTTATTTAGCTATTTGGTTTACAAGTTACGGTTAATGGATAGACAAACAGACATTGTAGCAAAACTAATAGTTCATTAGGATACGGTGCTTTAAAAATAAAAAACAAGCTGCAGTGCTCTGACAGACAGGTGGGTGTTTTAGCAAGACTAACACGGTTTATTAGAGAACGGCATTCAGAAAAACAAACTGAAGCACTTTGACAGATAGTCAAAGACATTGTAGAAAATAATTTATTAGGTAACAGAACCTTTAAAAAAAGCTGAAGTGTTCTAATTGACAAGCCAGCAATGCATAAATATTAAGCCCTTAAAAGGAAGTTTTAGCAAACCAGAAAAAAAAACGCGTATACTGTAGAGATTAAGTGTTTATTAAGGTATGCTCCCAAAAAACAAGCTACAGCACTTCAAGAAATATCAAGAAGAATCATACAAGACTAAATGAAAAAGTATTTGCATTTTCCATCCCTTTTACATCTACGAAGCCCCCAAAAGTATTTCAATTTCAAAACAATTTTTGATTTTCAGTGACATTGTAGCAAAACTAATAGTTTATTAGGATACAGTGCCTTAAAAAATCTGCAGCGCTCTCACAGACACATATATAATGTAGCAAGACTGAAAGTGTTTATTAGAGCACATAACCCTGAAAACAAACTAGAACGCTCCGACAGATAGTCAGAGACTTTGTAGATTAACTAATTAGTTGGGTAACAGAACCCTAAAAAAGAAGCCAAAGCGTTCTGATAGATAATTAGGGGGGTTAATAATACTGGATAGATAGATATTGTCGATTAGATCTATAGGGTTGTGGAATTCTAAGAATCGAGCTGGAGCGCTTTGATAGACAGATTTAGCGACGCCGACCAAAAATATAAAGGTGCAAACCTTAAAAATCGTTACTGGAAGCAATTATGAAATATAAAATACTGCAATTTGGTGCACTGAATGACAAAAGGCAGGATGTGCTAAAATACTTTCAACCACATATGTTACAGATTCCCCCTAATTTCAAAATTCTCCTAAAGCTACAATACCAAGCTTATAGAATATTTTCGAGCACGTGTATACTTCACGTGGTCACTTCTTCAACAGGTTTATCCGCAGGTCTCCAGATGTAAATGGACACCTGTATGCCATCTGCTTCCGTTGTACCATGAGCATTGTTAAAAAAAAGGTAGTACCACGACAGATTTTCGGAATGATGTGGGAGACATTATCTGGTAAAGACGAGGAGGGACAGGCTTAAAGGCATCAAGGAATTAAGAGCAGATGTGGCAGAAAGAGGGTATCTAGAATTTTTTTACAGATATGGATTTTAGAAAAGTATGCTGGTACCAGTGGTACTGAATAATTATTTAATAATGTGAGTAATCGAAAAGTGGATACTACACTTGCTAAGTTCATTTAATTCCTTTTTGCTCAATTATTTTAACAAAAATCAAGCAAGGAAAGAGAGAATTTATATGTGCTTAAACAGTAAAAAATATATATATATTTTTTTTTTGTATTTGATAAGAACTTTGGCCATATTTTTGAAATTGTTCAAATATTGAAAATAGACATTAAATAATATGTTTATTTTTATTGTCATCTGTTAACAAGTCATGTATATGTATATAGATATAGAGAAGCTGTTTATCTATTACCCGGTGTTTAATGGTGAATATAACCAACATGACCAGTAAAAACGACAGAATCTACATTCTAGGATATATCATTTTCTTTCAAATCAGTGGTAATTAATGTAACAGTTTTTCTTTTGCTTATATTATAGATTTAATGAAAATGTATTGAAAATTGAAAGTAAATAGTATCGTCATCATCCTTTCCGTTCTACGTAAGTTACATAATTGTGAATGTCATGATAAATACATACAAACTAGCTAAAAAGGTGAATTCACTGTAAATCACACACACCAACACGTCATGTTTTCCGGTAACAAAAACACGGAAACTGAATAATCTTTCATCTATTAGACTATGTGTTAGAATACACAAACAAGTTGAGTTGGAAAAAAACATGTTGAACATAATCGACTGTTAAAAATAGTTTCAAATTCTGTTCCATTATCTTTTTTGACGATAGAAGTAATTTTACAAACGATAAACTTTTAATATAGCTTTTTGGAAAGAGGAAATCTTCCTCTAGAAATATTACCATTCTTGTATTTTTTTTGCAATATTTTGAGTGACTAAAAGTCTTTGAAAAATGATATCGTCTCTGTCCGTTGATCTGTTCGTATGGAACCACGCTACAGGTTGTAAATCTTGTTGGTGATTCCGTTTTCCATATATTGGTCAATTATTAGATTATGAATTTTTTAATAATTTGTTCAATAGTTTAATATTATAAACATATGATATCGTACTTCAATTAGTAAATCTTAGTTTCCTTTCAATTTCAAACTGTGACTGAATTGTAATTGAAAAAAAAACTATCACGTCTTGTACCCATGCTGTGTGATTTGGTAGATTAATATTTTTGTACCGTAAATGCGGCTACAAGTACTCATAAATATTTCTTTCTCATTCCTACTCTTCGTGGATAAATCTCAAGATTTTTTTGGAAGTTTCAAAATTACTAATTTTGGAGTTTGACAGAAGATAACTCAGAGAGTTTTCCGGAAAAAAATAAGAATAACAAAAAAGCTTTTTTTTAAATTTGTTAAATGTATTGCAATTTACATGGAGTATTTTACTCACTTCTAATTCTAAACCGAAAGCACGATTATAGGGCGTCAATAATCCAAAGAACCAGTAACAAGCGAAAAATGGTTAAAATAAATACCGCAATGGGAATAAGTATTGTAGTATATGTTTATATATTTTTTCACATGAATGTTAGTATATTAAATTCAGTGTTAATATTTCCTCAGTTTAATAAAAAGTCAGTACTTTTAATTTTGATTAGGAACGTTATAGTATTTTTTAAATATGAAGACACTGTCCGTTTTTTTTATCAAGCACAACTAATAAGATCCCAGAAAAATTTCGTTTGGCTCGCCAATTATATTGTGCCAAGAAAAAACTCCAAATTCTCGCACTAATATCGTGAGTAATGATTGTATGAATGAATTTTTTCATCGCAATAAAAAACCAACGGAAATTCCTGGACGCAAAAAAATATCAATGAATCTTACTAAGAATTGTATCAGAAATAAAGGAAGCAAAGTTATTAAAAAAGTTTTTCTCAGACGAAGACGATTTTGTTCACTTGAAAAAGGTTAATGAACGCAGTTATATTTAGAAATGCATCAAGTTTCTGGAAGTCATTATATGCGTCTACACTTATTCTAAATTTGAAAATGTAATCTGTTTCTTTAAAAATAGACGCAAAAATTTCAAATATTCAATATTTTATTCAGATGAATAACACGAAAATAAAGTTCCCTGCTACAACTGTTTTTTAAGGGTATATAGAGATGAGGCTGAGTGGTCCGTACCCGCCCCACGATGTTAGGTTACCAACCTAAAATTTGAAGGTGGGCACTCAAATAATGTCACACAAAATACTGAAATAAAAAGAAAAACGGATGCTTGTATATATAAATAGAATTATAGCTAAACACTTCAAGTTGTAATTAATTTTATTGCGTACATTGGGCTTCGGTTTCATTGACTATTGCTTTTCAGCCCCCTCCCACTCCATCGGAAAATTACTCTAGATACGCCATTGTAATACAGGTTTGCTCAGTCCTCCAGTATACTTGGTACGTTCAGTAACCTATTTTTTTTTTCTACAGAAGTTAATACTCGACTTTTATCTTAGCAAATAATACAGTGAATAAAATTAAAAACTCAATAGACAATGCAGGCCAAAAAGCGATAATTTCTCTTTCAAAGGCGAAATGAAAAAATTCCAAAAAAAAAAAATGTCAGTAACTATTAAATAGTTACGATTGTAGCATTTATAAACATCAGAGTTGAAAGTTGATAGGGAAAAAGGTCAAAAAAAGTCTCAGCTACGCATTTATATTTTATATTCAAAACAAAGATAACGAAAATGCGTGCAAGAATATTATACATAATAAAATTATTATTCCTGAAAATTTTTAGATTTATTTTACTTCCATGTTTTTGAATATGTCTCTATTTATTTATGGTGGAGTCAATGAAGAAAAATATAGTTTATTATCGAGAATGACCGGCCAACGACCTCATTATTGCAAAAGTGATATTCTCAATGAAAGATTTTTCTGAGTTTCTGAGTAAGCTAATTTCAACCAAAGTATTCATTTTACAGCATTTAGAATATAAAGCTAAAGCCCGTATGACACGCTCAATTTTTTCGTACAATTTTTATGTCAATGTTTTGTGATCAATTTTTTTTTACTCTTTTATGAACTAAATCATTGAAAGCAAGAAATCCTGTATGCAACGTATCTCAATTTTTTGTTGCATGCGCATGCGTACTTTATTTTTATTTTCTGAGAATCATACCGGCAAGCTATAGCTGTCAAACATTTAATTTCAAAAATGGGTTATGTGGAGGAAATTAATATCCTGGCTTTAGTTCTCGCAATTGCAGCTACCAATTTTATTAAGAAAAATTTATGAAACATTCTGGAAACATTCATTCAGCAATCTTCGATAATTTCTGAACGAATTTATATTAACAATTCTTCATTCAACATTGTTAAAATACCATCGTTCGCTTCTCTATGTCGTGGCCCGTTTCTGCTCCATTTATTTCTTTTTTTTGCACTGATTTTGTTTCATTTTCTTTTAAATGATACGAATGTATTTTCTATCTCTGGCTACCATTGACAGCGCATTGCAATATAGTGCGCATACTATCTGCGCAATTAATTGACGAAAACATTGAACAAAATAGGGCGAGTTCTATTATTTCATTGAACGAAAAATTGAGTAAATCATTGAACATTTTAACCTGTTTGCAACAGTCAATTTTTTCACAAACAAAACATTGAACTGAAAAAAGTACGAAAAAATTGAGCGTGTCATACGGGCTTAAGACAGAAATTGCAGTGAAACTAATAGAGTTTTTTAGGATGTCCTAAAATTGTAGCAAATTTTATTAAAGTAGAAAAACGAATTACAGTGTTCTAACGTTCTAACACACACAAATCTCAGGAAGTTTTCAGAGCACGGACATCCTTCCAAGACTATTTTTATGTTGAACTTTAAAAAATATTAGTTCCATCATAATTCAAAGATACGAAGCCTATAGTGAATATACAGCGCTCGGGCAGACAAACATTGCAGTGAGTCAAACTGAGCTTCTTAGGATATACAACCCTAGAAACAGACCGATAGACGGTGGTGGCTCGTCACTTATGTACCTGGAAGGGCGCAGGGGCAAAAGTCTAGTCTAATGCGCAATAAAAGTATTAAAACTAATAAAAATCGCATAAAATATCACTCACTATCTGCTAGGGCGGACGAGGCAGAGCCTACAAGCTGAGCATATCATAAGTTTTCCCACTACCTCTGGCACGGTGGTTGCCATGACGACACTGTATCGGTCTTGGGCGGAATATGTAGAGCCTATTTCAGCGTATCTTCATGTTATACAGTTCGCAAGTTGAAATAAATTGATCGCAACACAAGTAAAGGATTATATCCGTTCTTTTCCTATCATTTTCTTTAAAATATTTCATAACGCTGAATTATATTATTTATTTTTTTATTTGACAGGAAGAGCGGCGCCTCAGAGTTCTACCGGAACGGCCGCTACTACCAATAGGTCTTACAAAGGTATGAACCTTGAAAAAAAGCAAGGATATTCTACGGGGCTTTTTCAGGGCAGAAGTCCTAGGAACAGATATTGTAGCATGACCAACAGGATTTATTGGGGTATAAACATTAAAAAAGAGTATTGCAATAAATCTGAGATTTGTCAAGGTGCGGAATTCTAGGTACAAATATTGTAGCATAACTAAAAGGATTTATTAGGGTATAAGCCTTGAAAAAACGATTTACAGCCCTCTGACAGACAGACATTACAGTAAATACAGTATCTGGTCATATTATTAGGGACAGTTCATAAATTTTAGTACTTTCTAGTTTTACTGACTATCGATTTGAATAAATTATTGGTTCTAGCTTTCATTGATCTTTTCTATATATGAGAGCGTTCAATTGAGATATTAAAACAATGAACTACAGAAGGGAAATATTGATTTATCAATTAAAAGAAAAAAAAATCACATATAAAGAAATAAAATCAACATTCAGTAAACATGACAAGGGATCCCAATATCAGCAGTAAACTAGAATTTAGTTTTATTAAAACTTTTCGGCACCAAAACGGCCTTTCATAATCAGCTAATGTGGAAGTGTGAAATTATTTTATAAAAAAACATCACAATTTAGGCGTTGAAGTCAGGAAAAAAAGCAATATAACATGACATTTTTTGACCTGTCTCTGAAAATTTGGGCAGCCAATGTATTTGGGAATTTTATGCGGTATCCTAGGAACAGACAATGTAGCATAACCAATAGGTTTTACTAAGGTACGAATCATGAACCGTACTTGAAGTATGAAAATATCTATCTATCGAATCGCACAGCCAGTGTATACATACAGAACTAGAAAAAAGGCGTTGATGTTTTTTTTTTTTTTGAGAACTAGATAAAATATTGACAATCAATTTTATTGTATACTAATTGTGAGCAATATTTACTATGCTGTACATTATATGAAAAAGAAACGATTTCAAGACAATAGTTTTACAGTAATGTCTGGATACTGTCTGAAAAAATGACTATAACTTTAAATCATTATATCCCATTCCCAGTAAAATAAGCAAAGAACAATAACATTAAATGCAGAAGTCAATCTTTAGACAAAGAAATCCTGCTCAGTTATTAATTTTTCTGACACTAAACACAGGTTGCTACAATAATAGCGTCTGGAATAAAATATCAGCTTTTCGCTTTGTGTTTTTCAATGGTAAAGTATAATATAATTGTGTTTGTATTGATTTTCTATTTTCTCGTTTTTCATTTAGACCAAATCTGTTGTTGCCGGCCGCTGCCATTACAGAGATACGAATAACTGATAAACTTACAAAATGACTAAAATATCGAATACATCGTTTCTAAGAACCTATCCAATGGAAAAAATGTGTCACTTTATTTTTAAAACTGATAGTTCCAAAAATTATATATTATTGAACTTGAATTCAATTATTTTTTTTTTTAAATATAATCAATAAACTCATTACAATAATACCTCACATATCTAGCTAAAAAAAGTCATATTTTTGTTATCTTCTAAATGTAAAGCCCCCTTAAAATATTTGTGCTATTGGATTTTGATATGATTTTTTGGTTTTGGGAGCAATTCAACGAATTAATTTCATGTCTCCAGATCCTTCAGTGTACGATTTACACGAATGTTAACAGATATCAGGAGCGGATCTTATAGGCTTTTTGAATATAAAGGGCTCTTAGTTCCCATTGAAAACAATCAACAATACTGGAAATTTCAGAAATCTAAAATTTAGAAAATTCCAATCATAAGGTTGGCAGTACTGAAGTCATATGAAATAGATGAAATATTTTATTATCCTAATTTTTTTCTACACCGTACACATTACTGACAAAATAGAAATTAGTTCGCTCAATCAAAGTAGGCCTCCGAAAAAATTCACGGTCCGTCCCTGACAGATATACAAAAATCGTAGCGAGGTTAACAGTAGAGAAAAAAAATGCAGATAAAGATATTGCGGTGATATTAAAGTTTCCCAAGGTACGGAAGCTTAAAAACTAATTCTTTAAAACTTAAAATTAACTTTGACAGGCATTGCAATGAGTAGAATTTCTTAGGGTTCTGCTTTCAGGACTATTTTAAATATATTAACATTTTTTGTTAGGATATACACTAATTAAAGAGCTCTGACAAATAGAAGATATTGCACTGAACCTTAAGTAAATTTTAGAGCACAGAACCCTAAAACAGATATCCCACTAAGATGATTAGGAATATCAATCATTGAACAAGGATCTACGGAGCTCTAACACACATTGCAGTGAGACTAAAGAGTCTTTTTAAGGCGTAGAGTATAGCGTGTATAAAAATAACTGTAAGGATGACTGACTTACTAATTGGAAGGCCGCACCGCTACAGCAGAGGGTGTCTGTACCTGCTAGTGAGAGATGTATTTGGGAAAATTTTGCAATTAGTGTGAATATATGTACAGTTACAATAAGTACAAATCCACAAATGTGAGTGATCTGTATTCCGTTACATGACTAATTAGTCAGCTGTATAAAAGGAGTTCAAATCGAAATATCATTAGTTACGATTTGTTTTTGAATTTGAAAAGTTATCACTTAAGAAAACTGTCAGTGAAAAATGTGGAGACCGAGTTCATCAGAATATGAACGTGATTGTAAGCATTTGCACAATGATGCCAGAAAAATTATATTAAATGTTTTCGAGTCTTTAACAAGAAAATAATAATTTTCCCGTACAATTCTGTTTTTTTTTCCATTTTATACCTGCAAAATTTTATGGTATTTGCTCGGTAACTGCCCGCTGTGATGCCCGTCCCACCATCCTTCCTGTTAGCTCTGTACACACTATACCAGAGTAGATAAAGTAGCGATATTGTTTGGTAAGGTAAAAATAAAAAGTTCCTTGAACACAGAACCCTAACAATACTCATCGCACCGAGACTATTAAGAATTATTAAAGATTCATTCACAACCGAATTCGAACATGGCACAATTTCATGCTAGCTTCAAATTCAAAGCTAAGCATATGAGCTCAGTCGTAACCATTCACAACTAAAATTTGTAGTCTGCGTACTTTACGTTCGGATTGCAATGTTTGCAAAGTGCAAACTTTCACTTCAAGTCGCTAGCGAATTGGCATGTGCATTGCATCTTCCGATGATTCAATATGTGTTTTTGACGTTTAAAATCAAATAGAATAATAGAAGCCCTATGCAAATAGTGAATTTACGGTGATAAAGCTTGGTTAGATATTTCATTAATGGATCATTTCTTTTCTTTATTATGGACGAGAGATTATTAAATTTAGATTTATAAAGTTTAGAGATAATTGAATTTAAATTTATAAAGTTTGTTAACTTATTATATTTATTTACCTTATAACATTCTTCAATAAGAACTGAAATTCAAGTAAATAGATAACTGTAACTAACAACTATTCTTCATGCCCCGCAAGGAATTGACCACTGAATTTGAAAATATATTTTTTCAAACGAAAAGAAGAATAAAGTATTTAATATTTGCATTATTTTGTACTTGTTTTCATAGATGACATTACAAAATTTCAAGCAATGTTGAAAGTGGTTGTGAATGCTACAAATTTTAACCCCGCGTAATTTGAACTTCAAGTGCAAATTAAGCAGAGTCTAAAATGGTTGTGAATGCAGCTTAAGGCATGAACCTTAAAAAAATTGTTCCCTATTTCAGTATGTCTAACAGGGTTTACTATGGTATAAAAATTAGTAAAACAAGTTACAATACTACGAACAGATACAGACTGTAGAGAGACTAGTGTCACGAAACCCTAGAAACAAACAATGCAACATACCAAGCAGAATTTCTTGACGTATATAACTCAAAAAAGAAAAAGTTACTATGCTTTGATAGACAGACAGAAAGACATTGAAGTCTAAATTTTATAAGGGCTCGGAGCCCTACAAACAGACATTGTAGCATGGCCAATAGGGTTTATCAAAGTATGAACATTGAAAAAAATGACAGACAGGTAGACATTGCAGTAAACCTAAGAGAGTTTATTAGGACATATAACTCTAACTTATCACGGTATGAACCTCAAAAACGGAGTGATTAGAACGATATTGTAGTGAGACTTGAAGGGACTCTAAGAACATAATATTAAAGAGTTTCCTTTTGAAAAGGAAGGAATTGTATTACCGCTATTGAAAATTCATTAGCACTTTATTGAACTTTTCTAATTATTTTTCAAATATCTTTTAGTTGATTAATTGCAATTATACTGAGGATACAAGAAAAAAATAAGTATCAACAAATGCATCAGTTTAGTATTTTCCGCTTTTAACGCGTACTTGTTGTTTAGGTTCAGTCACCTTGGCTAGCTTCGTAGGAATCTGTCACGCTGTGTGAATATAGCTACACAACAAAATACAATACAGATTACTCTTAAAATAACAACGGTATACTACAGAATTTCTCAAACTTTTACACTTCAAAAACTGAAACTTTTTCAATTGAAATTGAAATTGAAAAGGATTATTTATAAAAACTGGATATCTCAAGAAAACAAATATTATCGATGTGATTATTCATTTCTATCTAGTACTACAGGATGCACAGTATAATAATGACCTGATAATAATATTCAAACGAATTCAGAATCTAATCTTATAGTACTGCAATAGTGCTCCATAATGAGACAGTAATTTGGTTTGATTTTCGAATATCCTGAATGAGACGAAATCATCGGATGTTCTAAATTTAAATATAAAGTTGAATGCACTTTTGATTGAAACTCTGCAATTTCCTTTGAAGAGTGTTCGAGAACTAAATCTATTTTCAGATGTAATCAACCTTCCAATCAAGCTTCGAATTCACCGAAATGCAGATTGCAATTTATATTAGCACTATTAACAATACTTGACTAAGGAAAGTGAATTTGCTGAATATTCTTAGCACGAATTTCAAGGACACATTTTTTACTTTCTCTAGAACTAAAATTCAAGTACAAATTCTTTGACATTGTGATGCTTTCTGAATTACAAATAGACAAAAAAATTGTTGATGTGGAAATTGCAAGGTTATTGCTCTGCAATCAAGAAGTAAGTATTATTTGAAATTGTAACAAGTGGATTTGGATTCTTTACTACAAACATTTCAGATGAAAATATGATACTCTAAAAGTTCAACTAGATTTCATGACTTCATAAGACCGCCGATTAGCACAAAAATACACGAAACCACAGATGCTAAATTGAATAGCAAAAAGTACGAGCTCCTGACACTGTGTTTCTGTCAATTACTCACATTTATTTAAATTTATTTTCACGAATCATAATTATATATAATGATTGGCAGCTTCACGGGTGCAATTTCGAATGTTTATTGGGGTTTCTATTGTGTAGAAAATTGCAGGACGTTTAAATCTTTTTATGACAAACTTGGTAACTTATCTTGCGGCCACAATACAGGTACCTAACTTATATAATTGTTTGTACAAAACGAGTTCCCTAGCATTGTTTATAGGTATTTGCAAGAACCGTACTTATTTAATTTCGAATTAGAATATATAAATAATATTTCACGACATAATTTACACAAAAATTTTGTTTTCGATAATACCCAACTCATTTTTCAATATTCATGTTTCAGACGACGATTCTTGTATATGAAATTTATTTTAAAATTGTGATTTTGACATGAGAGAAACCCACAAAAAAGGTTAACTAGGGGCAGGGGCGGATCTATATTGGGCTACAGTCAAGGGCCCTCAGCTCCAATTGGAGACAATAGACGAATTTTTGACAAAATTAGGTAGGCCCTCAAGTAGTGTTAGCCCAGGACCCCTCAAACTCACGGTCCGCTCCTGACTGGATTGTAATAGAAAAATATTTATAAATAATTCTCAAATGTAACCATAATTCTGGATTACCTAGGTAAATAATATTAATTCTTGAATCTATAGAGGCAAATCTCACTTTTTAAATGAAAAAGGCAGTATTTTGAGACGGTCAAAAAATTTAAGAAATTCTGCAGGAAATTAAACATTCAGTTTTACAATTCTATGATGGGTATAATTGCAACATACTTTTCCAAATAAAAATTTACAGTATTAATATAATCAGGTGCTACTCAATGTAAACAATTTTAAACCAAAAGTGTCTGTAAATTGGAATAATTTTTCCTGCAATTCCTCTGTGCTTAGGAATAGAATTTATTAATATTTCTACAGTGTGCCCAACTTTCTACCGTTATAATTTTGACCTACTAATCGGGAACACCCCAGAAGGAATAAAGCTGCCTTTCGCTCAGGATAGAATTATAAAAATTTAATTCCCAGGATACACTATATTATTTATTTTAATGTATAACATTTGACGATTGTTTTGTTATTTATTGTATTATTGTTATGCAGTATGTAATTTCGAATATTTCATACTTTCGTAGCAACTTTTACTTTTTCCAATTTTTGTATTACATTATCAGTACTATTGAATAAATTAAAAAAAGAAGACTTATATTACGAACTTATATTGTTTCATATATTTACTGTCAGAAATAAACTTTCAATGAATCTCTAATAAATAATAGATTTGCTAAGAGGGCCATAATGATACAGATTTTGGCACACTATACCACCAGTTATATATTAAGATGTGTTAACTTTCTTTTTACCAGCGTAGCAGCTGATGTGTTTTAGGGGTTGCTCCGTGTTGAAAGAATCAAAAATGGATATTTGCAGAGTTGGCTTGACATAAATCATTTGATTATAACAATTCAAATCATGATTTTTGAAAAAATCATTGATTCAAAATCATATTAGTCTTTTATTAATTTTTTTTTTGTATTGTTTATAAATTCAGTAATATTTATTGCAGAACAAAATCACGATCCAAATTGAGTGTTTATTTTATATATTTTGCACTTTTAAGGTTTTCAGTAAAATAATTCTTTCCGAAATGGTGAACACATTTATTTCATATCCGTAGTAAGACTTTAAATTAGCAATAATCCAAATAAAAACTAATTATATTTTTCAATGTATTTTTCGAGGAATTTTTCCTATATAGACTATTTTTTTTAACCTAGAGAGGAATTCAGATAGCTTCCAGATTTTTGATGTGTTTTGGACATAATGACGTTATGGTATTAGTAGTTCAATTATTATCGACAGATGCGTTAATCACAAAGTATCTATTATTGTCATTTTTTTTAAATTTATCTAGAATCTTCTCGTAAAAATAATTCAATTTTCAATATTATCAAGTTCATACCTAGAGAAATATTTTGCCCATATTCTTGGTATTTATTGATAACAAGAATACCTCACCGGATAATTCCTTCTTAAATATAAATTGATTCATATTTAAAATTGTCCAAAATATTGGAGGTATTTCTGTCTCTCGAGCTTTGATCAAATTTTAAAGATATCTCTTTGTAATGTGTGTAAATTTTTGATATAATTCGGACATTAGTACGTTCACTTCTACAATTAGTGTCTCTAATATTGTCGAAAGCTTCGGATATTTCTCACGGAATACTATTAATGATGTCTATTGCTTAAACCTTAAACTTATCTGTAATCTTTTGGATATCTCTTAGATTGGACTCCAGCGTGGTCAAGCTATTCTTGCACATGGAACAAGTGGACAAGTGAAGCATGCGAGTGCGTATGTGCACGTGGTTGAGGTCAACGAACGGCCGGTGCACACACACATGAGCTCAGGTCAACTTCACTCATACCTAGATACATCTAATGAGCTGATGCTCTCTGCAGTAAACGAACGTTGCTACCTGCAAGAGATGCAAGAATGCTGAGGAAGACAGCACCACGAGGTGGAAGAACTAAGGTGCAGGGCAGCTAACTTGAGCCATTGTCTTCACAATAAATTCGAAAAAGATTTGTCTCCACGTCATTAGCAATGCTGTAGTAGAAGAAGCTTATGTCTTTTGGGCAATAATGACAACAATGAATGAGAGATAATGTAGGTTCTGAGAATACATCCTATTCAAAACAAAATTCATCTTTGTACAGACCGAGCAAATATGAGCTAGGTATCACGTGAACAAATTTTACCTACTCAAGATAGTGCAGTAACCCTAACCACACTATTGTGCATTGACCTTGAACGAGACAGAATAGCCGAAGATACAAAAAAAAGTTTCAATGAATGGACTGTCCAATATTTAACGTGGACCCGAACTCCGAAATTTATTGTCCTGAAAACATTCTTTCGAAACACTGATTCCAAAATTTATAACTCCAATATATTGAATATGAATAATAGATGCAATAAAAATTTATTGCAGCACTAAAATTGTGTCGTAAAAATGCTTGAAAATATCGGAAAATGGTTCAGATTTTACAACGTCAAAGACAAGTACGGTTAACTGTTGTCATTTTAATTTTGTTTGGTAGAAACGCTCTTTGTAATTTCATTGGAAGTTTATTTTAAAATTTCAATACTAATGTGTTTGAAGTCTTGTTTGTTTTTTGTCTGGCCTTTGGTGGACCTGGTGCATGCAGGATAAAGCTTAATAAAGGTAAATACCCGGTATAAAGATTCAATCGATAGGCAGAAATATGTACTGTAAATACAAATTCTTTTATTTCTGTTCAGCATTTTATTTATTTTATTGACTACCCAAAAAGCTATTTGTATGAAAATAATAAAAACTAGATCATTTAAAAAAATATATTCAGACTCTTCGATAACAGCTCTGTACCACTTTTATCTATGAATGTATATATTTGTTGAGTGGTTGATATTTATCGAAAATCTTACAACAAAACTATTTCTCGATTTTTCGGATGCCCTCAGGTAACCCGTCTTCCGATAACTTGTTCTGAAAACATTATGACACCGTATTTATTTATCACAAAATACCGAATCTGAAAATAGATCCCGTAAATCCTTGTAATATAAACATTGTTTTCATGCTGAACAGGAAACAGTTCAAGAGATTATATCCCGGAAATAACTTTTTTAGGTTAATAACCCATTTAACCGAGATGAACAGTCATGGTGCGTACTATTCTGACTCTCAATTTAAAAACACGGAAAGGTTTAAAAATAAACTTATGTTCGAATAATGACGTCAACCTGGTATTGCTCATGCCAATGAAACTTGGCTGCGAGTAGCGAGTGCAAGGAGAAAAAACATACCAGTTTTTGATCAGCTGATTCAAGACCGATTATTTCTGTATTACTTTCTATATTATGTCAACCTAGGACATGAATTATTACAAAGATCGTATAATATAAATGAATTATGCAGAAGAAGAGAACGCAGATACTATCTGGAAATATCACAAGATGCTAAATATCTTATATACTATCTCAATAACATACATTGCTGTATAATAAAAGAAAATACTGAATATCCTCATAATCATCTAAATATTATGAGAAAAGTAGATATAGCTATTGTTAACTTAGTATATCCGGTTTTCTTCCACTTGACGTGTCACTAACACCTGTTGAAGACATCTTCAGAAGTTAGCTGGGTTTATTGGCAAGGATCTCTGATAATGCTCATCCCAAAATGAAGAAAAAGACTTAAAGATCCGCGACTACAAAGCTCGGAAAGCCATTACGATATTGGATTCGTTCATGAAGTATTTTAATCAATTCTTCTGTAGCGAAATGTCATTACATTCCATCACAGATACGAGATACAGTGGAATTAAAACAAATCAAGCTAAATTCATTAGACCTACAATAAGGCTTATTTCTTTACTTCCATCAATTTTGGAAGAAATACAAACAATAATATAAGTCGGTGGAAAACGAACTGAAGCTCATAAAAAACTTGGAGGTCTATCAATTTTTCTAAGAGAAAACCTACAACTACAAAGTCCGGAAAGACATTACAATATTGTATACGTTGATGAAACCCGGATGTTTTCGGTACCAAAATTTAAATCGTTAAGAAGTAATGTAGTTCAAATTAATAGTTCTGTCGCAAAATGCCATTCCATTCCATTGCAGGTAGTATACAGTAGAATCGAAACAAAATAAACTAAAAGAAGTTCAGCTCCACATGAAAACCTAATGGTCTGTAACTTTTTCTGATAAGAACTATGACTACAAAATATTGTATCCATCAATATATTCCTTATGTTCCCACTAACAAAATCTGAATATTCAAGAAGTAATCGGATATCAATTATTTGTAGCAAAACGTCATTCCATTCCAGATTGCAGATACACAGGAATTCCAACTATTTTCCACCAATTTTTCTGTCCAGGAACTATAATCTAACTAAAGCCTTTCAATCAATCTTGTCATGTCCCAAATGACTAATACATAAATTTCAAAAGTAATCAGCTTTAATATGCATTAAAATGGAATGCCAATATACCTATCATATTTTGCAAATTTTATTTATCATTTGTTGATATAAATTTACTTAGCTTTTCAACACACCATTCTTCTGAAACGACAATTCAAAACAATACTTATCTCTGACAGTGTTCGTGAATAAATAAATTCGGTATTCCAGTTATTTTATTTATAAAAACTTTGTTTATATTTTGGTATTCCAGTACAACATAAAAACACAAGCCGACATGATTTGTATTATTTGAAATGTTGACATTTTTTACTAATTTGGTGGCATTGATTACGAATCAACCATTATTTTTTCATATCACTTTAGGTTGTAAAGAAAATCTACTTATTGGTAATTTTTACTTAATTCATTAAATAAATCAAATTATTAGGTTTTGGTACTCTTTTTGCAAGTTGTGGGACTTCTCGGGAGCATGTGAGCTTCTACAGCAGTTATACATTCGCAATATCGATGTATGCGTGTATATAGCTAACTGGAAGGATGGTGGGACGGGCATCACAGCATGCAGTTACCGAGCAAATACCAAAACATTTTGCAGATATAAAATGAAAAAAAAAAAAACGAGAGTTGTACTGGGAAATTATTATTTTCTTGGTTTTCCTTCCACAGAATTCAAGATAAAGTCAATGATATAACAATAACATTTTCATTCCACGGTCTCCACATTTTTCACAGACAGTTTTCTTGAGTGATAACTTTTCAAATTCACAAACAAATCGTAACCAATTTGGTTTGAACTCCTTTTATATAGCTGACTAATTAGTCATATAACGGAATACAGATTTGGGAATTTGTACTTACTGTAACGTAATATCATATAATAACATATAATCACACGAATTGCAAAATTTTCCTGAGTACATCTTTTACTAGCAGGTACAGACATCCCTTGTTGTGGCGGTGCGACCTTCCAATCAGTAAGTCAGTCATCCTTCCAGTTAGCTCTATACACGCTATAATACAGATTGATTAGGAATGATTGCCGGCCTTTTACGGCCGTGCCCAGCCAAATATTTACGTATCTGACCTTTACGGTGTTCGAACTGAACCATTTGTTTTATCTGCATATAGTTTACAGACCATAAGGAATGAAAAGTATAGGACTGATAGTTAAATTATTGTAGTTGATTTAATAACAAATAACCATAGGCTAGTTTTTTTTTCTAATAGTGATGTCCTGCATTAAAAACGTATGCCAGGCTTTAGAAACGAATACGTTTGGCTTTTGAAAAGTTATGCCAGCCTTTTAGGGTAAAATGTCCAACCTTTTACAGCGCCGAGTACGTCTTTTGTATATTAGGGCCTGGCAGCCCTAGTCGTTCTTCCTGAAAATGATTTTGATCGTAATACGAACTTTTACAAGTCACGTGACAGTCAATCATTTATGATCACCCTGTAGAACTATATAACTAGATTAAATTTATACTGAAATTGCAGTTTTTTTTACTAATAAAGCTTCAATATTTTTATTTTGGGTATTATCAGGCCATATTAATGTTTTGTATTTTCTTATGTTTGTGGGAATTACTGTTGCTTAAAAAAACGTGATGTTTCAGATGCAATCCATAAAAAAATCACTCCTAAACGTAATATAACATTTTTTTTATAAATCACGAAATGATATATTTTTCATCCAATAATTGATTTTACCTCGAAAAATTTATAATAATAATTTTTGAAATTTTGTAGAAAAACCCGATGTGATAAAAAGAAAATGCGACTACTTCTAAATTCGGGACATGTGAAATATGAAAAAACTGCTATTAAAATAGGAAAAATGCTTAAAAAAATTTCATATGTTGACCTTTGAAACTGCACCATACTTTCCAGCTTATTTTACCAAATTATAGGAGCTAATTTTGAAATTCGGATTATCTGGGGGTCAATAACCATAAGTAGAATTATTGCTCAGTAAACAAAGGTGGTCAGATATTGTTCAGTTCAACTTCAAACTTCTAATTTTATAAGGAAGCTACAAATGAAAAAATATGACAAAGGAAAATGTGTTTTTGACAAGTGACCCACCTAAAAAAAAAAGACAGTAACTTTTGAGTAGTCATGGAAACATGTTTTTAAATAATTTTTAGATTTAACTAAGCTAAGTAGATAAATGAAGAAGCCAATAAATATTTTAGGACGGTCCTCATAATGAGCGATTGCAACTGCACCAGACCAAGTATTAACTTTTTATCACATTAGACATCTGCGCCAACGATTAAAAAATAAAAATGATCAACTGCACCAAAGGATCAATTCCTAGTAAACGCAGAGCGTGCATGTACCGTAAGAGTTTTTCCTCTATCTCAATTCTAATCCACAAACCAATCAAATTTACTAACGCTTATTTTTTCAAATAGAGCAAATTATTTCGTAACTTCCAATTTGCCATATTTAATATTCGAATGGAACTGAAATCTTGTCATCCACTTATAACAAAAAGCTCAAAATCTATTGCTTCAGAGCAGTTGAAACGAAAATTGTGAAATGATCTGAGGCAATAATCTTCCAGATTCTAAGTATATGACACCCAAAAAGTGGTGTGAAAAAGTCTCAATTCTAGTCGAATTATAAATTACAAAATCGCGTACAAAATGATCGATGACGTATCCAAATTTATCAATAAAATTCTGGCTAAAACGTTTTCGATATATCTATAATTTGAATTATCTAAAATCAAATCCTTCTTCTTCTGGATCGTGCCGAAAGTTTCCTTTCAATATTGCTGTCAGAAGTGAAGAATTCTGCAACAATTTCGCAATTCTTCGATCGTAATGCATAAGTAACATCACCATCAACAACGAAGCAAATTGTATGTTCCCCTTTAAGGAATGCAGCCAATTAAATCTCCTCAAGTATCGAACTAGACTTGAAGATCTGCTCGCAAGAACTGAAGATATTTCTAAATCGCTAAACCTGTAATTGTAGTGTTTTGTGTGTGATTCCATTGCAAAGGCTGTTAAAAAAGTCACCATGTCTAAAGATGGGCAATTCTTGTAAGAAGAATGTAAAAATGAAAGTAAAAAATGAAATATGATTGTTTTTATCGATTCCTAGAAGATACACGAGTATCCAAAGTGTATCTTTGAAAAATTAGAATTTGAGATGCTTTTACTTTACTAGTGTATCTTGGATATCTTAAGGTACCTAATAATAAGGATATCAGTTAGAAAACTTGAAGCATGAAATTTCACTAATTGGATGATGTTTATCACAAAAAAATATTTACTAGGCCTGACACAAAATATAGACCTCCATTTTATTTTACATAAAATACGCTGCATGAAAGTTGTAAAACATTGATTTGTTGAAAGGATATCTCAACTATAAATAATTTATAATAGGCAATATAAAATTTTAAATATTATTTTAATTGCTGTAGATTAATAAACTTCTACCTTGGTATGTATGAATATGGTTATTAGTATAAACTAATAAATAATACCTAATAGGAATTGACATTTTAACGACAGTTCCTAAACTAATATTTATAATAACCTATTTTGATAAAATTTTATTTTGTAAATGATTGTCAACAGTTTAATTATAGCATTGTTCCTTTTATGGCAATCGTGAGTCAACCATCAGAATTCTTTGGATTATTATTACTCACTATCAAATAACGCTCGTAATTTTCACTTCAATTCTAAGAACTTCAAAAATTCAACAGTTCATTCAGCTCACGTTGACAGACGTCTATGGCCTCGCCTCCGCATAAATTCGCAAATAATTACATACGTAAAGTGCAGTGTTCTCAACTGTATACAGTAAATAGCCTTCCACAAATATTCAGGATAATAATCAGGCGAATATCTCCTTTGCTTTTATAATTCAAGAAACTGTAAAATGAGAACTTCATACATAAAGAAAAAATGTGCAATGTTCACAGTTCATTCATCCCACGTCTCATATTTATTTATCCAAGTAAATGATGCGATGAGTTTATATCAGTGAAATATAACGAATAGTCATGTAATAATCAATTGTTTATGAAAATTGAACTAGTTGACTAATCAATATAAGAATCAATAGAGTTTTATCTCGATATTTGCTCAATTGAAGAATCACCAAATTTGGTCAAGAAATGCAACCTGTAACGTAGATCCATACGTATAGACCAGAGATGCATTTTATTTTTCGACAGAAAATCACATATTTTGTAGCCACTAACACAATCGGTCAATATTTTCTGCCCTTTTCACTATGAGCGAAACAATTACTTTAACACAATGCAAACATAGGCCTACTCTAGCTGTCTCTCAGTTGCTTTCTCTCTTCAATAATATTACATATCTAAGCCCACTTACACAGCATTGTATTTTTTCACACTGATCACGAAAAAAATAAGTTCTTGTAGAAATCACTTTGATTGTTGAATAATCGATAATAAAAAAATTCACCTAAAAATTGTCATATGTTGATAAAAATTTCAACAATCGTGAATTTCTGAATTCTGCTAGAACTTGGAATTAAAACAACCTGGCTAGAACTTTAAAAATACTTTAATATAAGTTGATTCAACAAAATTTCATAAAACTATCATTGTAATTCGAGTACATTCGCTCATACGCTCAGATGATATTATTCTTTGTACTAGGAAATTGTCATGGTATATTCATAATTGAGTGTCTGTATGTAATAAATAGTCAATATCTTTAATGAAGTAAGCGTATGTTTTATAATTATTCAGTATCAATAATAAAATTAACGTTAGTTATATTAGTGTTCCGTATTTATATTTAAATGTCTATATATAAAAATTAGTCAATATTCATAATAAAGTGAGCGTGTGCAATAAGAAAGTTTAGTAGTCATAATAAAGTTACCGTGATTAATATTAGTGTTCCGTAGTCAATAATTGACCAATTCAATGAATAAATACTATAAGTCAATGGAACACACTGAAAATATTTCGACGATGTGAAGGGATAACTTTAAATTGTGGATTAATAAACATTTCAGTTTTCATTTACAAAGGAACATAATACACAGTATATGCTGCACTCAATAGTTTTTGATCTTGGTTGAACTGAAATACTCATATTTACAGCATATATTAAAAAAATTATCATTACATAAAATCTCAAAAGATCTGTCGCAAAAATATTCACATGAAACTCCAGTTTAGTTTTAGCGTGTCACACAACAATATCAACTGTACTCAATAAATAATGAATTATGTTTATTTTCTATATTTCAAATAGGAAATAAATACGCTGACATAACAAAGAAAATTATGGCAATTTGATTTTTAAATTCCACGACGGTATAAACCACTGGAACAAAGAACAAAAACTAAATAACCGTATCACTCATTACGTAACTTCTACTGAAAATGCACTATTGCCTTGTCCTATTTACAGAATCAAGATAAAAATGCAATATACCGCACGTTATAGAATGTTCACAAAACACTGTTATAAAAGATTGTTGCATTATTTTATTCACATGTATTTTACACCTATGGAATATTGCTATTTTAGAGGTTCTCACACTCAACGTATTTATGTTGAGTACAGAATTTTTTTCTTAGATTTAATTTTTTGAATTTTTTATTTGAAGTAGTAATTCTATAGTTTGTTAAATTTTGTTTCTAAAATGGAATTAGAATATGAGAAATCGGGCACCAATCATCTTTCGAAGATACAATATATAGTTGTAAATCTTCAAAACAAACAAAAAGTTCGCAAAAAGTAAATTTTTTAATATATTAAAATTTTACAATTCGTTGTTAATTTTTGCAACAATATACAAATTTCACTACTTATGTAAATTCCTCCAAATCTCTCTTGTAGCGAGGGTTGCGTGTTTTAATGGGTTAAATAAATAATAAATATTTATTTTCAATGCCTGATAGGTTATATGCTACAACTTTGCAAATTCAACTACAAGTGACGGTTTATATTCACTGGTAGTCACGTAAGCACAGACGGATCGACTCGGGTTCATCCCTCGATTCGGGGGTAACGTCCCCTTGATTCAATGGCGCTTTCGCTACCCTTTGCCTTTCGCCCCAACCAGCATGTCTAGTACGTTGCCTCTGTCACGTAGACACCCCGCAAAGGCTTACATTTAAAGAATCATTTTCGGATTGTTGACACAGTTTTTGCATTACGATATCAATATTGTCAAAGTATGGGAAACTTGTATACAAATAAGAAAGTATCCTGAATATTGGTTCGTTTCAATTGCAAACGATTTAATATTTGCGTCATTATGACGTACAAAAGCCTGATTACGTCCCTCCAATAGTGATTTTCATGTTTGAAAAAATTGCTTGATCAGTGGATGTAAATTGGAGAAATTAAATGAAAGTTATTACCTTTTCTGGTAATTATTCAGATACATTTTGAATGTATCCAAATTCGGTATCGATTGAACTGTCAACTGTCACTTGGTTGACGACTATTCAGACTCAATTAATAATATATCATTTGTCTGTGAATTAATTTGTAAAAATGAGAAATATAACATAATCATGTATTTTCTTTTGTTTTCATTGACAATACTACAATACTAACACCATAGGTTCTGAGCTTTGCTGTAGTAATAAGTACGTCACAGCATATAAAAATTCATATTTCATATGCACTACGAGGATTTTTCAAATAATTTTTTCATTATTCATTTTGTCATGTCCTATCGAAGAAAAAATTGAGCCAATACATTATACTCTTCAATTGGATAAAGGGAGATGGAAATGAACTTTATGAAATTAAATTTTGCTATCAGAAATATTACTATTTCTTTCCTGAATTGTATGTAGTTTGGAGTATATTAAAAAGTGTATTCAAGAATAAAATTGTAACAACCACCTACGTAGTGCAAGAAATAAACGTCATGTACTGTAAAATTTATTAGTGATGAAGTCAGAGATATTTGCAAACAATTGTAAATGTTTTTGACCAGAATGAAAAATCAATTTCTGTCAATATTTACGTTGAAATCACCTGTGGTCCCAAACAATAGACAAATGGAAGTATGATGTAATAAATGCAGCTGTATCTCTAAATATACTTGAGATATTGAAACAGTTATTTGTTGTTGATGAACAGGAATTTAACACATTCGTGTTTTTTTTTCTAATATTCTAAGTTAGTTTTGGAATGTACAAAGTTAAATTTTAAATTTTCTCACCGTCAATTTTGATAATAATGCTAAGAATTGTAATCTATCTAAACCACGAGCTAGAGCACCTTAACAGTCTAAAATAATATTGTACTTCATTTAGTATTCAAGTAAGAGTGCTTCAATAGGCATCAGACATTGTAATGAGGCTAATAGAGCTAATTAATTACATGAGCTACAGTGGTTTAACCGACAAATGAATATTGCAACGAGGCTAATATAATTATAGTTAGTTCAATATGCAAGTAAAAGTGCTTCAACAGACAAATAGACATTGCAGCGAGGCTAGTAAAAATGTAACCAAGTAAGTGTTGAAGTTACAACAAACAAACAGACTTGTAGTGAAGCAAATGATGTAGCTTTTTAATATAAGCACACAAATAGACATTCCAACGAGGCTAACAGATGCTAACAGAATTGTATCTTATTTGAAATGCAAGTTAGATTGCTTTATACAGACAGACATTGCAGCCAGCTTATCAGAATGATTCTAGTTTATTTAGTATGCAAGTTGTAGAACTTCAATAGACGTACAGACATTTTCAGTGAGGCTCATAGACTAGTACCTTATAAATGATACAATCTTAAGTATTTTAACAGACAAATAAACATAGCAGCGAAGCTATTAGGACTGTATTTTGTCAGTATGCAAAATAAAGCGCATTTACAGATTTTATAGCGAATAAAAATGTGACTACTTTCAAACATTCAAACAGGGGGACAGACTTTGTTTTGTAGCTGATTAAGGAAATATGCTAGAGCGCTTTGACACACAAATATTGCAACAGGGCTGATAGAGTTGTAACTTATCCAGTATGCAAATTAGAGTGCTTTAAAAGACAGACATTTTAGTGGTCAGCAAAATTGTAGTTTGAGTAGTATGCAAATAGAATGCTTCAAGAGACATTGCAGCCAGCGAGGCTAATCGAATTGTATGTTAGTAAGTGTACAAGCTAGTGTTTTTTTTTTTTTTTTAAATAAGCAAACAGACATAATGGCGGAACTAATACAGTTTCAATTTATTAATATAAAAAGTAAGGTCGTCCTAACAGATAAACAGGTATTGTAATTGTAGCTTATTCAGTAGGTAAAAAGGGTATTTCATGAGGCATACAGACATTAAAGCGAGGTGAGCCTGGTAAGTGTACAAGTTCAAGCGTTTTTACAGACAAACAGACGTGGTGACGAGGCCAACAGAGCTGTAACTCATTAAGTGAATGAGCTAGAGCGCTTCAACAGACAAACAGACATTGCAGATCATTTGGTATACAAATTAGATCACTTTAACAGACATACAGACATTGTAACAGAGCTTAGTATGAATGCAAGTTAGATAACAGATAACCTGATGTTATTAATGTTAATAGATTTTTAGCTCACCAAGTAAATGAGATAACGGATAAACAATTTTGACTCATTAAATATAGATGCTTCACTTGAGATACAGATGTTGCAGCGAGGCTAATTAAGTTGTAGCTTAGTAAATGTATAAGCTAGAACGTTTTTATGGATAATTAGACGTCATGGCGAGGCTAATGAATGAGCTCGAGTGCTCCAACTGAATAAACAGACATTGTAGGGTTGCTAACAGAACTGTAGCTTATTCAGTTTGCAAATAAGAGTATTTTAAAAGACATACAGACATTGTAGCGAGGTGTAAACAAGGCTACGGAGTTGTAACTTATCAAGTGAATGAGATTGAGTGTTTCAACAGACAAACTAATACGCAAGTTTGTAGCAATGCTAATAAAAAAGTAGCTCAGTTGGTATACAAGCTGAAGCGCGCTTGACAGATAAACAGGAATGTTAGCGATGTTAATAAAGTTAACTTATCAAATAAGTGTGTTAAGGGTCTTTAACAGATAAAAGGACATTATGGCGAAGCGAACGTAGTTTCATGAGGTACAAATTCCAATTTTTTCTTCAAGTATATAAATATCTTGTTTGCATAAACAGAATAAAATTGGAATCCGTAAACTTTTTTTATAAAAATTTCTTCAAAGCTTACGTATTTTAATAATAAATTGCAATGACCTTTTGGGTACTAAAAATAAATAATTTTCTCAATAGCATACGCACGGTTCTTGATTTGTAATGTGTTTAATTTTAGCACAATTTATTTATAACTGCATCGTTCTTTGTGTACAATTTTAATATAAGAAAAATTTTCTGGTATGCGTCACGCTTGTATTTTACACACGTAAAAAGCGTACACTATTTCCAAGAATTTTATTTTCAAACAATTCCTCTGAATACAGGAAATATGTAGTATGCACTACACGATGTTTTTTTGTGATTTGAAAATAAATTTATTCTGTACAAGATATTTTATCTTTAGGAATACTTCTCTGTTCTCTTTAGACAGATTACAGATATTGTATTCACAAATATTAGCACATGCAAATTGTTGAATATCTCATACTTTTAATCAAAATACAAAAAATAGTCTCACGGGGGACAATAAAGTACTCAATTAATTACAAAAAATTCAAAAAATGTATAATAGAAACTTGCTATAATTGAATCACATTTAAATATCTAACTTAATTCCATTATTATAAGGGGAAAAAATAGAAACAATTGGATCCATTGCCTTTTTACAATCTGCTGGAATATAAATACTAAATAGTAATCTGTTACCGTGTTTACTGGTAAATATAACCAACATGACCAATACACTACATAATTTAAGTCATATAACCTTGAAAATTATTTTCATTGGAAGCGGTAATTTAAATATATTAATATTTTTGTCATATTTCCTAGGATGAAAATTATTATATTCCTGGAATTCATCATAGCTTTACGTGGTCACATGCTTCATTGCCAGTCAGTATCTTGTATTATTTATATGAATTATTGTATCACAAAAATTAGGCATAAATTTTCACAGTAGGAACGCCGCAGAATTTCGATAGGAAGTCAGTCAGCTGATTTAAAACAGGAATAAATAAAATTTTGCAGGTCATTGTGCCCATTGTTAATCATAAAATTATGATAAATAATTTAATGGGGTCCCTTCCAAATCGGACACTGAAAATCCTATTTCAATTTTTAATTTGTAGAATGAGGGAAAATAATTTAGTTTTAAAATGTTGGACTAAAATGCAACGGAATTAATTTATATAATTTTAATAGTCAAAGAGGCAAATTTCTAGTACAACACTGTTTTCTATAATATTTTTACAGTTATTCTCATTATTTTCCCATACAAAATTTTGTTTTGTTACCAGTGGCGCATCAATAATTTTTTTAGAGTACTTCCACAGTATGCAGGTTAGTTATAGACATTGCAGTGAGGCTGATAAAATAGTAGCTCATTAATAAATCAAGCTATAGCATTTTAACAGATGAACAGACAGAACAGAAATGTAGCTCATTCAGTATGCAAGTAAGGTATTTTATCAAACTTACAGACATGCATCAAAGTGAATAGAATTGTAACTTAGTGAATGTATAAGCTAGTGTTTTCACAGACAGACGTAAAAGCGAGGCTAACAGAGTTGTAACTCATTTGAGCTTAGAGCGCTCAATGTGGCTTGTTCAGTATGCAACAGACATTGCAGCGAGGCTAATCGAAATATAGCATTGTAAGCGTACAAGCTACAATATTTTTACTGAGTAATAGACGTAGGGGCGAGGTTAGCAGAGTTGTAACTTATTAGGTGAGTGAACTTACGAGTGCAGAGATTATTTTGGGGCTTACAGAATTAAATATTATTTAGTATGCAAGTTAGATTGTTTTTACAGACGTTGCAGCAAGGCTAATCGACATTATACCGAGGTTTACACAGCTTATTTATACAGACATTATAGTGAGGCTAAACAAGCTGATATGTTAGCGAGGTAAATAGAGTTGTAGCTTATCAAATAAATAAGGTAAATTTCTCCAGACAGACAAACAAATATTTGTTAGATTACAGCTTATTCAGTTTGCTAGTTGTGCTATTTTACATGATATACAGACATACTTACAGTGAGGCTAATTAGGTTGCAGCTTAGTAAATGTACAAGCTAAAGCATTTTCACGACCAAACAGACGTAGTAGCAAAGCTTACAGAGTAGTGAGTGATTTAATTGATGAGTTAGAGCAATTTACCGGATGTTACAGAATTGAAGATTATTTAGTATGCAAGATATATTATTCTACTAGACATACAGACATTGCAATAAGGCTAATAGAGATGTAGCTTAGTTAGTGTACGAGCTATCGCGTTCTGCACAGTGAGACAGACATATTAGTGATGTTAGAGTGCAGTGTTTTTCGAAATATTTTTTTTTAATATAAATTTTCATTTTGTTACCTGTGGCCGCCTGTGGCATGTCAATTTTTTTAGAGGACGATACATCTGTGATAACAATTATAACCGCAAAACTAATTACATGCCATTGTTTGTCATTTTGTAATTATGCAGACCAAAGCATTCGAAATAATTCCTAAAAATATATAGTTCTTTAGATGAAGGTAAATATACAACAAAAATTCTTCCAAATAAGCTATTTATAAGATAAATTAATATCACGGATTATAGTATTACCATATGAAGATTTTAGATTTATTATTAAAATAATAATAATAATAAAAACAATGAGTCACCAAAAATTTTTGTATTTTGCTTACATCTGTTTCTTATCAAACCAAAAATATATTGTTACAGATAATGTTTATTGATTTATTCTTTATATATATCTAGATTTCATTGAAGAATCAATGACAGTACTGAGAAACTGATCAGCACAATAAAACATGCATAATATAATGACTGCATGTGCATATTATTATGAGACAAATGCTCGACAATATGCAAGGGCGTATTATTAATAAAAGACGAGGTTACTTGATCAGCTGTTGCCAGGACCGAGAAAAACAACATGAGATGAATAAGCAAACAAAGTATTAAGGAGTTATCATCGCTAAAAACCTGCCTTGCTGGCCATATAATACTATCAACAGACAGGCATTTAAATACTACTCACTACTCGAACATGTGACGTCATTATATCTTCACTTTGACGAGGATATGATCTGTGGGATCTGCTTTGGCAACATCGCGCTGACGTGCAATATGACACTTGCAACATGGCGGATATTGGAATACACAAAGCTCCCGAAGGAACACAGGAAGAATTGGATTATATAAAATATTCAAAACAATGCACTTATATCGTCTGGAATCCACAACTAAAAATCGATTAATGGACGTGTAATGATTAAATATATTTATTATTAATATGGAAAGTGATTCATTGGGGATGAAAGCACTCCGGAAGAAAAGTATGATAAAGGTACGAATTCGCTGTTAAGGTGTCAATGGAAACGATGCCTTGCGCAAGCGAGTGACGCTAAGCGTCGGGGGATGTTATCGAACTTCTCTAGTCTATTCGTTGTGTTCATGCACTGCTATAACAATGCGCGCGCTTACCCAAATCAAATGAACGTGTTTATTCTTTCCATGTGTCTAGCATAAACAAAACTCACCATTAGATACTGATCCTAGATGACCAAAAAATCGAAACTCTCGAAATAGAAAGGATGCAGACAAGAACACCAATGGAACAATACGTATCCATCAATATTAAGAACACAATGAGATCACTATACGAACACGAATATTTGAAAATTTACGGCAAACAATGAATGAACACTGTAAGATCACAATAGAATTTGAACACAATCACTTGGCAGTTTTAGTTTCGATGACAGAAATGAATGACGATCTTGATGAAAACGAAACTAACGAACGAAAAGTCCCGTGCACGCTCCACTCCTAACACTTCTGCACCTTCAAGCCTACTAAAACGAATTCACCCTAAAATGCATGGCGTGGCTGGCAGGGCTTGGAGGCAGTGAGGCATCAACAGAGGTAGGGATGGCAGCGCGGGGAGCAACGAGCAGCGAGGTTCTGCCACTCGCGAGCACGAGGCGCGAGCGCGCTGTCGTTGCGCTGCTGTCCTGCACCCAGCACACCGCGAGCAAAGCCAGGCGCACATGTCAGCAGGCCTCAAACATCTTCACCTGCTTGCCCCACATCTCCAGCTGGCCTACACACCAAAACCACATCCCATACAAATTATCCTCGACCAACTTCAAGACATGTATAAGAATAAAACAACTCTTGTGGGTATAGTACTTTAATTCCAGAATTCGCAATAAAGACTTTACTTGCACCCACAATTTTAGTATACCCAATCTGGAATATGACAGTGCAATTCTGAAACATAATGTACCTTGAAACACTAATGAAATACCTAGAGATCTTCAAAATTACTCATAGCTTCAGTAACACGGTATAGGGAAAATATTGAATGAATAGTATGACGTCATGGATGAAGTGATGACGTCAAAACACGAATGACAGGTGTCAAGTGTTTGTACTAAAAGTGAAAATTGAACTGTAAACGAAGTGTGAAACAGAAAGTGATTAGTGTTACCAATAAAAAAAATATATATATATATCCCTAAAAACAACAAACAATTTGAATTTCCATTAAGAAAAATATAACAAGTGTTCAGTGTTTATTATTATACTAGCATTACTCAAATATATTTTCCAACAAATGCCTACTTAGCCAGTATTTATTTTTTTACTTTAAAAAATATGTAGCATCATTACATAGTTATTAAAACTCAACAGGGTTGGTATTGGAGCATTATGACGTTTATCATGCCTGTGACGTCATACTATTCATTCAATCTTTTCCCAATATATAGGAAATTTCTGTTATTAGTCGATAAAGAGCTACAACTTATTTCCAAGATTCATTCAAGTTGAAGACTTTATCATGTAGATCTTTTAAAAATGACTGAAGGTCGTCGAAGTTACAGATAACTCCAGGAACGATCCTGAAATTCTTTAAGAAATGACTGAAGATTCTAGAAGTTACACATAACTTTATCAATACGGTACAATCTACTAATGGAGCTCTGGAAAATGATGATGCACTCGATAATCCAACAATTTCCATTGGCATACTAGTCTACTCCAAATTCTGGACATAATAGATATTGAAGCCTTACAACTTCTTTCCAAAATTCATCCAAGTTGAAGAATTAATTTGCACCTATAACTGCAAACATAGCAGTATCCAAGTATATTTACAAGAACATAACAACTCTGTAAATCATTAAAGAATGACTTAGATAAGATCGTACTGATAATCTTGATATATGATACATAGGAATCCGTAACTAATGCAGTTCTGAAAAATGACATGAACATCAGAAATACTCGAAACATTTTTTTTATGATCGGTCTGCAATTTCTTTTCATGCTACATCAAACTTAAAAGATTATACTTGGCCCCAAAACATTCGTATGTACAACCTGAAACATGATAATGTGATGATATTTGAATTGGATATGCAAGAAGTGTACTAAATGGTAACACTTCATATAATCAAAAATAATCCAGAATACAAAATTCCATAAATTTTAAACCTGAACATTCTTTGTTCCAAGATGTTGAACGGATTGGCTTGAATTGAACACCTGGTATTTCCATCCATCAGGTACACAGTAGATAAAATCTTGACTAGTCTTTCGAGACTATACATACTTTGTACTTCGTGCCCTATTTGTTTTGAAAGGTTAAAATTTACAGCTGGCTCAACAAGTATAAATATTCTTTGAGGTAGTTGAAAGATTATTCTCTTTGACAAAGGATGTCGAACTTTATAAGTCTGAGCGTTTATCATTTATTTTCTCATCAAGAGTATCAAGAACAAGGATCCAACAGTTTCTAAATAAGGAGCTAGAGTACTTTGTAGTTGATATTACAGAAGAAAATAAACTGCATCTCGTTATCGAAACATTCTGAAGATATTTGCTTTCAAGGAACATCTCTTCCACTAATTACTCAAAAGACAAGACTCACCACAATCTAAACTCAATTACGAATTCTTTTGCCAATAAAGAAACAAATTGAATTCACCTACAAGAGACAAACAGCAAAGAAAACGTCCCCACATTGATTAGTTTAAAGGGGGTAGATCAACAACTATTAGACTGAAATACGGAAAAGTTTGGGAAGTGCTGGGTCTACTGAAGATCACGTTCGTTGATTTCGTGGCTTGGACGAAGGGAAAATGGATAAGCGGATGGGACACCAACGGCCTTGAATTCAGGGTGCTGGGATCGTTAAAGCTACGAGATGAACGAAATTTTCCTGAACTCGACAATGAAATTGCAATTTCCTCACATTAGGAACAAACTTCAATACATTATACAACAATACTTTTTAATAAAATTATTATTTGGTGATTCCTCAATGATAACAAACATCACTTCTTAGAATTCACATCAGCATTTAGAATTAGATAACTGTACAAGATATTTAATGTAAATTGGGTTTTAAACAATAATATGATAACTTTGCTCATTCAGCGACTGGATTATAAGCAGATTTTTATATTTACTGAGTGCTGTTATTTCGTCAATCTACAGAGGCGGATTTAAGAATATCGTTGGTAAAACCAAAACTACACAACCGCGTATCATGGACACAACGTGCCCCAAATTAATGTATCACTTTTTTCTTTCTTGGTAGACCTTGGATTAAAATCGAATTTGAGAGAAATATCTGATGATGACCTCTTCTTGATCATTAATGGTCGCCTCCACTGGAAATCCCTAATTTTTATCTTACATATATTTTATTAATTTTATTTTCATTTTCTAAAGACAGATTTATGTCATTATGGAAATTTGTGGAATTGAAAAAATATACTATTTTCCTCTTTAAAAAATTCATATTAAAAGTTGATGATAGAATACATATCGCCATGTGGAGTGTACAATATAAACCATAGTTCATGTTCATACTAACTATAGACACTTTTTCGCCAAAGTATAAATTATGGTACTACCCAATGTCATGTTGATTTGATTACGCCCAACTGTTATAGCTACAATTTCCAGGAAATTCAAATGATCCATTATAATTTCAAATCATTACCTATAATTTTATTGTAATTTCCAATTAGTTGTGGATTGAATTATAATTTAAAACGATTTCAATTTAAATTTCTGTCTCATATAGTTTATATAGAATAATAATGCAAAAAGATACCACATACACACAAAGAAATATTATGTGTAAAAAAAAAATTATCGATGCTTGGACATCGGAGTTGTTTGTAAGGGTAATGATATGTATGCTCTATGAGATCAGGGCGACACAAATGATCCAGTCCACCCCTGTAATAATGCGTACATGGCATAGCAACAACTTAGAAATGTCAACTATCGCTGATAATATCAGATGCATGCGTGCGACAAATTTCATAGCTGGTGCAACATATTTATACAATGCAAAAGCTATGCAGCGAAACACAAGGTCAAAACTAACTCACGAATACAGCGACAGGAAGTGCCAACTTCACGGATTATTTGTGCAAAGTATCGGAAATGTAATCATCCTGTTTAAACAACTATGTGAACATAAAGATGTCGAAAAAAGCTATTTTACGTGAAAAGATGAATTCGCTTTATTTTTTCAGTTTTTACTGCTTATACAGGTGTTTCAGAAACAAAAGGAAATTTCAAGTGGAATAATATTCGCGTACGAAACCAAAATTTTGAATAAATTTACTTTTACAATAAAAAATAGTAATTGAATAATGAATCACTTTTAATTTAATTTAAGTATATTCCATTTAGATTTCCGTATTATTTTATATTCACTCATCTTTGCAAGGTAATGACTGCTGCCTACTTGGTCACAGAACATCAATTCGGGCAAAATCTGCAGTATAAATCAATTTAAAATGTTTTTAAAGGAAAATATAATTATATTTCAAAAATTAACTGCCATTAAACTTACTACTTCTTCAGACAATAGAATTAATGAAAGAGTTCAGATGTCATTGTCAATATCATATAAATAAAACATTTGAAAGTATAAATCTATATATATAAGAAAAATACCATTACTTGCAGAATAAACTCATTAAGTGGATTTTAATTTTTTTTGTAATCACATGAAATTTGTGTACTTTCTATACTAAAATATTTCCAGTTATTATAATTATCACTTAAAAGTTTTAACAAACACATCAATAAGCATTATTACGCTTAACAACGTATTAACTTCTCACTTTATAGTCATACAATTTAATTTCAGCTGGACGTCTATTTATAACGCTTCATTACAGTAGGAATCCTACTTAGAAAGTTTTATTTCAGTTAAATGCGTACTTATAAAGCTTGATTTTAGCTAGAGCCTATTTTAAAAACTTGATTTCAGCTAGCGCCTACTTAAAAAACTTGATTTCAGCTAGACGCCTTATAAAGCTTCATTTCAGCTGGACACTTACTTATAAAACATGATTTCAGCTGGATTTCTACTTATAAAGCTTGATCTCAGCTAGACACCTACTTTAATGCTCGATTTCGGCTAGAAATCATCTTGTTAAGTTTTGTTTCAGATGAACAACTACTTATCAAAATTGATGCATATCCTTGGAACTAGTTCCTATCTATAAAGTTTGATTTAAGCTGGACGGCTACTCATGGACACCTAATTAAAGACTTGATTTTCGCTTGACACCTTTCTATTAGGCTTGATTTACGCTGGATACCTACTTACAAAGCTGAATTTTAGCTATACGCCTACTTATAAAGCTTGATTTCAATTGGACACCTACTAATAAAAGCTGATGCCTACTTATAGAGCTTGTTTTAAGCTCAACACCTCTGAGACTCGATTTTAGCTAGACGTCTACATATAAAGCTTGATCAGCTGTGAACCTACTTGTGAAGTTTGATTTCACATAGACGCCTACTTATAAAGCTAGATTTCAGCTGGAAACCTACTTATAAAATTTGATTTTGCCAGAACACCTACTTACAAAGCTAAATTTAAGCTGAACACTTACTTATAAAACTTGATGCCTACTTATAAAGCTTGATTTCAGCTGAACACCTACTTTGAAGCTCAATTTCGGCTGGAAGTTTACTTATTAGGCACCTAGTTATTAAGATTGATGCCTACTCATGAAACTAATTTCCAGTTAGATACCTATCATTGAAGCTTGATTTTAGCTGAACAGCTACTCATGGACACCTTAAGAGCTTGATCTTTGCTGAACACCTTTTCATTAGGCCTAATTTTAGCATTATGCCTACCCACAAAACTGTTTTCAGTCTATTTACAAAGCTGAATTTCAGCTGTACGCCTGCTTATAAAGCTTGATTCTAGTTGAGCACCTACTGATAACAGTTGATGTCTACTTATTTTAGCACGACACCTACCCCTGATACTTGATTTCAGCTAGACGCCTACATATAAAGCTTGATTTAAGCTGGAAACTTACTTATAAAGTTAGATTTCACCTGGATGCCCTTATAAAACTCAATTTCAACTGAAAATCTACTTATGAAGCTAGATTTCAGCTGGATACTTACTTATAAAACTTGGTGCCAGCTTATAAAGCTTGATTTCAGCTAAACATCTACTTATGAAGTTTGATTTCAGCTTATGAAGCGTTATTCTGGACGGACATCGAATCATGAGGCTTGATGCCTATTATAAAACGTTAATTCAGCTGGATATCTACTTAAGAAACTTGATTCCAGTTAGACGCCTGCTTATACAGTTTGATTTCAGCTAGAAATCTACGTATGAAGCTTGATTTCAGCTAGACGCCTACTTATAAACCTGAATTCCAAGTGGAACCGATGGGAAAGTGCTGCGGTCTAATTTAAGCTCCTATTTGAATTTATAAGCTTTAAGATTTCGAAACTGATACTATGATTGAGAAATTTATAATAAGCTATACTAACCTTTCCATTTCCATGCAAGATACAATAATTTGATGTAAAGTATTTACTGTGATCTGAATGTATTTGTCCAACATAATCTATATCCAATATCCCTGAGAATTTTTAATTAACAGTAGTAATTAAATATGTTCTTAATTATTTTTTTCATTCCCTTGTATAAATCATGTTACATTTTTGAAATATATCAATAATTTTCTTGAATTTTATTGTGTTCCAAAAACAGCTTAGCTTTCAATTTATCTACACCCTAAAAACTTAGCCACTTGATTTTCATCATCCAGATTGCATTATGAATTAAAACTAACGCAGATGTTCTTAAAAACCTTTTCGAGTTTTTTATTGGAGCATATGAACTCCTTGAAAATGAATCCAAAAGGCCGATGTTCTCTACCAGGTATAATAATTATAGAATAGATTTTGTACTGATACCTGTTGAGGTCGCTGTAGTTATATACCTGAGCTTCGCCAAATGTTGGCGAATTATGGTGCAGACTAATTTAACAAGAATTCTTCTATGTAATTTTGTAGATTAAATTATAGTGCATTTGATATGTGCATTAGGAAATTCTCCTTTCAATGATTTTTTCGAGGAAAATTGATTATGATTATCGGATTTTTGCCTGTCTAGATAGATTAAGTTTGATTGATATACACGAAAGTGAAATCATTATTAATGCAGCCAAAAAATATCAGGATGATAGTGTCTTCCAAAATATTGGAGGTATTAAAATTGTTATAATCGTGGCTTATGTGAAAAGCATGCATCACATCCTCGATTATTTTTTAAATTAATATTGTTATGAATATTATTCATCGTATAAGAAGCGATCGTGAAAAAGTCGAGACTATTGCCAGATACTTGAACGAATATATAAGCAAGTGCGCTGCTGACGGGAGTGACAATCAAAAATGAAAAATACTGTGTGAAAATAATCATTATTCTATTACAATTTTAACATCTGCCGACGGACAAACATTGTAGAGAGACTATTAGGGTACCTTCCGGGTACGAGACCCTAAAAATTCTCCAAGAAACTTAACTCATTACGAATGCAACCTTTTCTCACCTACTGAATATGACTCAATTTAAATATAAAATATTAATTCAATTTTCTGAAATTCCATTCAAATAATTCTGGAAATGCTAATTCCTAATTGAAATTGATGGCCAATTTTATTAATTCCTTGAAAGAAATGAGTCGTTCTCAATTAAACAATTTCCACATGGAAAAGCTAGATTTACCGGGCGTTCGAATAACGTTTCTGCTTATTCTGTGTTTTCCGTGGGAGGAAATGGTTGTACGACGTTGCAACGTTGTCGATGCGCTATGCGTTGTTGCCGCTATTCGGCAATGGAGCTGGCCCAGGTCGTGAACCCGCGACACTGCGTGCCGCTGGCCGAATCATCGCGCATCACAAGAAACGTGCAGTGCATCACGCATTCAAAGATCCGAGTTTACCGGTTTTCGAGAAGACAGAACTAGATGTTTACATGGGGACAATGATAGAAGAGAATTTAGAAATCTATGACCATATTTTAAGTACCCGGGGTATGTGGCCATTTTTAAAATTGATTTTCATTAATCTTTATGACAAAAGAATTTACTCGTTTTTGATTTTTTTTCCAAATGTTTACAGTATTAAAGTTTTTTAAGAAAAAAACTTTAAAAAAATGAGTTACGTGGGTTATGTTCATTACCACTCGTGAATAAGTCAAGGATATATAGATATATAGAAGGGGTAACTGCGTGACCAATCAAATGCGTCCTGCATAATCTGCGTCATATGTGCCTAAAAATCTTATACATATATATCAAAGGAAATGTTCCTAAATTGAAAATTTGTCTGAATGTATTCTATTCGACATAGCTGCACATGATCATGTACTTCCAGAGAAAAATGAAGTTTAGAAAAGCAATTTAAATGCCAAAGAGGATTAGGTACCACTGTAAAATTTCTTGTGGTCAAATTCTGAAAATTTATACTAATTCTGAATGTTCATTTCCTTCCCAAGTTAATTTTGTAATTTAATGCTTATGATTTTATCCCGGTATAACAGTAATGCGGTTTAGAATCATCGTACTACGTATAGTAAAAAAAAATTCTATGTGCGGTTGTTGTTAGTCATAGTTCTTAGATTATTTTTCCGGGTAATATTTTAGATTATTACGGACACAATGAGAAATGTGATAGGCGTATAAGGATTCTCATATCGTCTAATAATTGTAGTATTATTATTATAAATTATATATTTTATAGCTAATTCTTTTGGTGTGAATATTAAAAATGCCATAACAATGTGTTTTATAGAGTTACTGTGGCCACACAGTATTTCTTCGATCATAAATTTCATGGCCAGTTTCATAATTGATTCAGAAATTTAGAAAGTCGCATCAATTAATTGCATAAAGTTGTCATTGTCAAAGTGACAGCTGTCATTGTTAAAGTGACAGATGACGGTTATATTTTTGAAAATGGAGAGTTCTTTCCTAGATTTTCTGGGTCTTTAATTCATTGGAACATACAGTTTCGACATTTGATCGCCGGAAGTGTAATTTGAAGATGGTAACGTGGATTCCATTAATTATTTATTTCTGATATCTACTAAGTTTACCTTCTCGAGAGCTTAGAATTGATACCAAACTAGACATCATTTAAATGATTTATGAAAGAAACAATTTACAATTATAATTATCTCCACAAGCTTCAATTTGATACCAAAAACGATAGAGCCAAATTACTTATTTTAAAAAAATCGTTAACGAACGTTTGCATGTGATGTCGAAATATGAGTGATAATAATCCTAATTTCACATGATTTTTTATAAATTCTTTGCTTCAGAAAAATATATCGAATTTTATAATAATTTAAATTTTGATAATAACTGATAATTTTGAAAAATATTTCCTGTGAATGTTGTGTCAAATCATTCAAGGATTATTTTTAGTTATTTCATGTTTCATGATAAATACTACCGTTTATAAAATAAACGCAAAAACAAAAAAGTTCCATCAGTAAAGTTTGAACCTAGCTTTTTGATGGAAAACTTGAATATAAAATTTCAGTCAAAAATTCGTACACGTTCTCAAGTTATCGTGCTTCCAGACAGACTTTTTTTAAAATTGTTTTTCGGGTTCAGTAGGGTCTAAAACGTGAAGATTCATCAATATCTCGAACTTTAAAAAAAATCACGGTTACAATGCTTCCCCTATTATATTATAGGTCGGGAAAGTAAAAATCAGACGATCGTGCTGGTCAGTTAATTGAACCTCTTCATCCCACCCAGTTTTCAGAAAATATTTGGTTCAGATATTCCACAATTTCTCTTGTGTTATGTTAAATTTTATCTCCTAAAATTCCTGCCCATACATTTACAGCTAGTCGATATTGTGTCCGAAACTTTACAAAACTATTTTCCTATATTAAATATTATTAAACTATATTAAATATTTGGTACCAATATCGGTAATTATGACCACTGGGTTCGACATTCATGGGAAATGTGCATTAATTTGTGAATAAATATTGCTTACCAAGTTTCTATCATTATTTCGCAGAATGATGCACGCAGTTCAAAATCTCGTTCCAAGATATGTTGACGATTTTGAAATTTAAAAGGAATGTCATAAAATGAATATTCAGTTCCCTGAAAATTTCTCTTACACTCATTGTATGCTCTAATTTTATTAAAGCAAATACATTTTCTTTATCTCTATTGTAGTTTTTGTTATTTTCCTTTTTATTAAAATTTAATGTACCTGTCTTCTCAAATTTGGAAATAAACTCCGGAATATCATGATTTTTGTCAAAGAATGCTAATATAATCACTATGGCCAGAATAATATTATTTAATTATTTATAACTTTCCTTCATTTGCATAGTTATTCATTTTTGCTCATCTCGGTCAATTATCACACTATGTCAAAATAATTACTAATAATTTGACGTATAAAACGTTACGCTTTTGTTCGTCTCTTATTTCTAATTCCATGGCGAATACAATTAAATGTAACTTCGTGAATTTTCAAATTTTATTTCTGCAGTTATGAAGCATCCAAAATTATTTTTCGCTTCACAATATCAATTTGAATTTTTTTGTTTAAAATAATTAAAGGAGCAATGCGCACGGAAAAACTGATTTCCCATGTTAAACGCCTATGTTCCACTTTCTGTGATACATCCTGTATATATAAAGGAATGGAGAATTTGCAGTTCTTAATAATATATTAAAAGCATTTCAAAAAAATACATCCATTTATGGACATAATAAATACAATAAATGTAATTGCCCCAAATGCTCATATTTTAAAGACTTCACTTGCTACAAAGGTAGACCAATAAAAAATTTGGTATTCTCAGAAAATTGAAAATCTTGTTCTGCGATATTTGGAGAGACTTCTGTTCGGACACAGATGCAGGTAAAATGTTTTTATTGTTATTTTTTCTGAGTTTCCTAGTCGACCTTGAATCCCGTTTTTTGACAGAAGACCGGCGAAGAAACGAACGAGCCTCCAGTGCAAGCCAATGCACAAATCGACAAAAAGAAAACCAAATGCCACAAAAGAAATTGGAAACGTTCAACATCGGTTGATGCTCAGCTGATTCCATTCAAAATTTAATAATACAGAAAAATTACTTGAACTGGAATATTTTAATGTTGTTCTTCTACAGGAAATATATAACGAGTAAATGTCTTGAATAAAATAAATTATATTTAATAAAAATAAATTAATGATTTATATTTTACAGAATAATTGAGACATTTATGGACCATATTTTATAACTTATTCGAAACAATGAGAAATGTGAGCATCTTTTCATTAACCCGTAGTTTTTAAAATAGCTCAAATATTAATAATTTTCAAAATATTTTTTATTGAGTGCAGTGTGACGTAGATTATGTTCATAAGAGAATTACCAGTGAGTATGACCAACATGATCTACGTCATATAGTCTAGAAGAAAAAAATATTTTCAATAAAAATAGTGGTAATTATGTTTTTATATTTTTTTTCTCACATTTTTTGATATAAATAATAATATATTTTGGAAATGTATCTATATTTTTTCATAAATTTGGCTGCGGTCACATATCCAAGGGTTAAAAAATTAAAACTTGGGTGAATGACATTTATATTGGTTTTTGAAATTGAAACGACTGCTTCTAATAGGGGTTTCATGTTTTAATTATGATTACATTTGCAGAAATAAGGTTCATAGCCTCGGACATGCATAATAATCAGTCATCTGCATATTACAATCGCAGACCTGTACATTTTGAACCCATTTAAATTACAAACAGCAATAGTTATACTATTTTTACAAGGTAATCAAGATTACTGGTCTTTCTTTTAATTCGAAAATCAAGTTCAACAGTAAACCTTTCCACCAACACATAAAATTACCGATAGGTTGATGGCTGGACACATTTTTTTAAAAACAATTTTGGATAAGGCCTTTATACAAACAAAGGAGAAAGGTTCGTCAACACATGGTCTACGGTACTGATCGTATATAGATAAAAAACTGTCTAATCAATATGTAGGTATCAACGGATTCGACCACAGACAATAGCGAATCACCGACTTGATTAAAGGGTTCTTTGCCATAGGCGTGCAACAATATTCACACACCGCAAAAATAAAATTTGGTAGTATTTCAATTTTTTCGCATAGACACTACAATAAAAAAAATAAGACGATCTGTAAGGAAAGTAAATTAAAATTGTCTATTTAGTAGAAGATCATTTTTTTAAGTTTCAAAAGTCGATTGTGACGTCAGTGATATTTATGGCCTTTGTTTTAATATATCGTACCAAAGAAAAATAATACAGTTTTTTTATTTAACAATACTTAATTGTCACTATTTGTAATAAAAATTGAATTTTGACATATGACGTAGATTATGTATATCCGACGCATTTGATTGATCAAGCTGTTATGTTCACCAGTAAGGATATCTTTTATAAATCTATCTTTCTCCGACTTGTTCAAGAGTTCGAATGAATCTAAACTACGTCATTCAATAATTATTTTCTCAAAAACTACGAGTATTTGAACAATTTAAAAAATATTTTTTTTTTTTTATGGACAAAAATCTATTCGACGGTGAAGTGAAGAGAATTAGATAATGAATTGAACAGTTCAAGAGAAGAGGGATCTGCTATTAACGACATAATAATTTATAAAATATTACTGAAAATTAAGTGATATATTTATAAGTTTTCAAATAGACTTCAAATGGCGAGCCTCTACCAACCAAACAATTTGAGTGTCAGTTAGTAGTCAATATTCTCACCGCATCATGTCTATAATTTCTAATAATTCGTATATTTTATAGCATTCAAGAATATATTAATGAAATTACGTTCAAAAGTAGAATACATTTTTTTCCATTAGCGTTCATGTTGCCCTAAGAGCTCACTACCCTACATATTCAAGCGATCGATGAGACGATGATCAAAACAACGGCTTGACAACCCCAGTTGGCCACCCTTCAACGATAAAAAATATGTGTAACATACATAACGCACTAAAGCGTCCCTCCCTAATTTCCACATTGAAAATTTATTATATTTTCCGGCTATTTCTTCATCAATCTTTTGGATTCAGTATGGAATATTACTGAATGAATTACTCAAAAAACTTCCGTTTCTAGAGACAATGATTTTCCATTTAATATTCTTCAATAGCTTACAGGATAATTATTTATTTTTAATAAATATTTTCATCCTTTAAATGTGTAAAAGTGATTTTGAATGATCAATTTAAAATTCACTTTTATTTCAAGTGCGACATCTATTAAGATGAACCAAAATTTTGAGCTATCATTTCAGCGCAAAATTTGAAATGCAAACTTTCTTATGATAAATAATAATATCGATAAGAAAATTGTTGAGGAAGAAATATTTAAAAATTGTTTAAAATTTTTGTTGTGGTATTAATCATATCGTCATTTATTCTCAAGTGATATTTATCCTAACTCTAAATTGTACCCTTTTCAATTAATTCTTATTCAGATTTTATAAGATGTTATTCATGTGACTACAAGATTAATAAATCTGTATTTTTCAAAGTTCGCATCCCCTCATCATTCAAATGTTTTAGATATGTACGACATCTATTGAGAAAATACGTAGTTATTACTACGATGTTGTGAATAATGGTGCTAGATGGCGCTGTACCTACAGTACCAGCGGCAAATTTAAATTGAATTAAATAAAATTAAAATACCACTCATGGACAAATAATAAATAAAAATTATGTACATTATTTTGGTTTAGTCCGACAGAAATATTCGATGTTTACTGTCAAAATCTGTTAAAAACCGCATAACAATCTCAAAAAAAAAATATTGTACAATGAATTTCCCCATTAGTAATAAAAAAATTACTTACAATTGGTACGCATTGTAGTGATAGTAGACTAGCCCAAGACCGTACAAGAAAGTAGGATCATCGTACAACTTATTCTGTAGGCAATAAAACTTCTGATACGCCGACAAAGCTGTAATATAAAACAGATTAATATGTAAAATAAAAACTTAAGCCTTTTTATGTACCTTTATCATATTCTTCAAGCAACAGATGAAAATGCCCCAATTTGACCCAAGTTTTAGGGTCAATGCTGATTGGTTTAGAAGTAGGATTTTGATTTTGATCTCCAGTTTCACGTTGGGCTCTCTCTTGTCTGTGTGCTTGTACTACCATACATTGTAAATATTTCACGGCCTGAAATGAAATTGAAACACCATATTTACATTAAAGTGACTAATAATATGACTGCAACATTGAAAATATAATACTGCAATAGTAATTCATGCAACAAGAATGAAAACTTGGGCATTGTGACATGAGTCACGAAAATTGTTGACTGCAAGACAAAATTTTGAGTTAAAAAAATTTTCCTCTACGGTTCGTAATTTAAATAAATACCAAGCATATATCAAGAGAGTCAAGAGCACAAGTTGAGAATGAGACTTGACTAGATTGATGCTATCAATATTATCTACAAAAAACTAAATTCCGGTCACCATATTTGATTACAAAGCCTTTTTATTGCGAGGTGTCCGTAAACAAGTAATTCAAATGCTCTGAATAAGTTTCACTTGATATTAGCAATATTATGGTACTTTAACAAGATTAGTTCACATTAAATTGATGACCAATAATTGCTGATCCACCTACCTTTACAATTAAGGCTCTCTTCTTGGCATTACATGGCAAAGTAAGTATTAAATAGCCATACTGGCGGCTGCAAAAAACAACATAAAACATTAAACAAAATGCATCACCAATATTTCTATGTATTGAACATGAAAATTATGTGGTTCAATGCAGAATATCTACAGATTTCTGATACAATTTTCATAATCAAAGTAAAGGTTAAAGTATAAATTCAAAACTGACCTGTCAAGTTCTGACAGCACATGCAATTCTTGCGGTGTTAAAGTTGTGTCATCCGATTCTTCTGTACGACTTGTAGGCTTACTCATTATTAATTTTATGATTGAATATGTACATTTAACGAATTAACAATACTTAATAGCTATTTTACACAATTCTCCACATCGAACAACAAACAGTCAACACCAACTATTTTTAATCAAAAAGAACGCAGTGGTGCCAACTCTATTGCCAAGTCATTTTTCTTCTAGTACTCTCTTGAATATTCGGAAAGAAAATAAAAAGGAATCTTCGATATTTAGTTCCTTAATTAAGTACTATTTAAGTTCTGTGCCTGAAATGCATTGATTCAATTATTCAATAAATGCCACAATTATTGAAAAAATATATTGTTTTGGCCACAGTGATAATGAACAGTAATGACGTTTAGTGTCATTTATAAATGTTAACTGAGTAGTTTAGCAAAAATAGTAGAAGGAAAACAGAAAAATAGATGACGTATCGTAAAATTTAGTGAAGTAGAAATTTCACATTAATTCCAGTGCAATCTAGTGAATAGTAAATCCTTCTAATGATTAAAAAGTGAAATATGGTCAACAAGTATTGCTAAAAGTTTTATCAGAAGGCATCTGAAATAAATTCTCTGGCAGTTAGGTTAGTAATTTTGACATTTCTCTTTTTGTAAATATTGGTCGAATACCGAGTCCCTTCTTGAGACAATTTCAATCTAATTGAATGCAATTTATTAATACCATTCACACAATCTAAAAGTTACATGTCAATAAAATAACTCCTAAATTATTAGTTTCTTGAGAACGACTTGACTGCTAGTGTACAGGGACAGAGTATGAGTTTCACCATTAGAATTCCGAGAGCTACGTTATACGACTACGAGGCAATTTTTTATTTATCAATTTCAACGAAAATCCTTGAAAAATTTGATGTTAGTACCGGTATCTTGCGGAATTTTAAAAAAACATATGGATTTTTATTCGAAACGAAATTTGAATTGTAAATATAAATAGATTTTCAATATTTTATTCGTATCTTATGAACGAATTCAAAGTTGGAAACGCCACTTTTATTTCATTCAGTCAAACTTGTGGCTTCTGTAGTTCTCGAGATACCCACAATGGTGCAAATAATAATTATTCACACTTTGTATTGATATTGGAACGTTCAATTTCTTTTCTACAATAATTCGACTTCATTCTCTTTACAATTTATGTATACTCTAGCTAGAGATTCAAATTTCAAGGTAATTTGGTTCCTGCCTGAACTGAAAATGAACTCTTACTAACCCTTTCTATTTCAAATCGGTGTGACTCGAACCAATCTGATCCGATTGTTCTAACCCAATCGGATCAATTCGATTCGACTCAAATCTGATCTGACTTGACCCGAATCTGACATGAGAATATGTAAAATGACCCGAAATCTGACGGTAGATGGTCCACCAGTGGTAGACATTAACAATAAATAATTTGTTCCAGATTATACACTATGGAAGACTACCAATTAGAAGAAATGTCACTTCAAGGCTTAGATGTGAATTGTCAAATAAAGAAAAACTCAACGGTCATTATAACAAGTGTGTATGAAGGTATTCCTGAAACATTATTATTAAATTTGATCGCTTGGATATCACTGCTACTTCTTTTCACCGTTCTCCGAAACCGTGCTTGGGATTATGGAAGATTAGCTTTAGTCCAAACCGAAAAATTGATGCACTTATTCTATGGAAATATGGATGATGCTGTCACTGTTGCAGAAGAGTCGTCAGATTCCTTCGTCAATAGAGATCAGGGATGCTGTTCTTGGATACCAGTGATATTTACAATATCCAAAGAAAGGATTTTTTCGCGCTGCGGGCCGGACGCAGTGCTGTATTTATCCTTCCAAAAATATTTAATGTACCTTATGACTATTATTACGATCGTATCCCTCACTATCATTTTACCAATCAATTTTCAAGGAACATTACAAGGGGACGAGTATAATTTTGGTCATACAACTATAAGCAATCTTGATCCTACATCAGAATTACTGTGGGTGCATATAGTTGTTTCATTTGTTTTCGTACCTATTGTTTTAATGATAATGCGAAAATGCACTAGTCATATCCCTACAAAGCAGTCTACTTCCAGAACAATAATGGTTACAAATATAGCACCACAACATCGTAAAACAGATGACATTCAAGGATATTTTAATTTGTTGTATCCTAGTGTTACAATTAAAGAAGTACAATTAGCATATGATATCTCAAAGTTGACTGTTTATGAGAAAGAAAGAGAAAATGCACATGAAGCAAGAATATATTGTGAAATCCACAACAAAGACAACTTGAAAGCTTATCCTAAGGGGTGTTTTATCTGCTGTTGCTGTCCATCCGTCAACGCTTTGGAGTACTTCACATCAGAAGAAATCCGTCTAACAGAAACTGTTAAAGCTCACCGAGAACTTGCTTTAGCTAAGCCATTGGGAATTGCTTTTGTGACTTTGGATTCTGCTCAAGATGTCAAATTGATTGTGAAAAATTTCTTCCCAGGGACTCATAGAGAATGGATTTTAAGTGAATCCCCGGCCCCTTCAGATATTTTTTGGGAAAATTTAAGTATCGGAACGAAATACTGGTACTTGAAAGCTATTTTTGTTAATTTCATCCTATTTCTTGTCTTGTTTTTTCTAACAACTCCCGCTGTTATTGTAAACATGTTGAATACTTTTTATATGTCCCATAATATGGTTTACAAAGTAAACCCAGTTGTGTCTGAATTTCTTCCGACCCTATTACTTTGCACTATTTCAGCTATTTTGCCTGTTTTTGTTGCTTATTCGGATGATTGGCTTTCTCATTGGACGCGTTCCAAACAAAATCAAGCCGTCATGCAGAAAACTTTCATTTTTTTACTATTCATGGTTTTGATTCTTCCCTCTTTGGGCTTAACTAGTGCTCAAGCTTTAGTAGAATTTTCTCTGAAGACCCGGAATAGTACTTACAGATGGGAGTGCATATTTCTCCCAGATAAAGGTGCTTTTTTCGTCAATTATGTTATTACATCTGCTCTAATTGGTACTGCCCTAGAACTGATTCGATTTCCGGAACTTTCTAGGTTTTTATGGAATTTAGGTATCTCTCGGTCTAAAGCTGAAATTGTTAATGTACAACGCACAGTATTATCTGAATATGCTTATGGGATAAATTATGCTTGGACTATTGTGATTTATACCATAACTACAACTTATAGTTTGGTATGTCCTCTGATAACGCCTTTTGGGCTATTGTATATGATTATGAAACATATCGGCGATAGACACAACCTGTACTTTGCATATCGTCCAACATTCATGGGCACCGAAGGAAGACACATTCACATGTCAGCAATAAAAATGGTCCGTATTGGGGTTATTCTCATGCAAGCAACTCTTGCAGGTTTAACTGTAGTGCGCGGAGGATTAGGTCTTATGAATTTTGTTACTTCCACAATTTTATCACTCACAATCACATATTTTATTTCGAGTTCCTTCCCAGTTTGTAGTGGCAGCTCTCCAACAGAACCTGATAATACAAACGTCCAGTTCAAATACATCGCACCAGTTTTACAAAATTCTGCTAATATTTCGAACCCTGAAAGTCCAGTTTTTCATGTGAATTACGGATCTGGGGGTGCTGAGCATGTAACCACAAGCAGCAATGATGATGAGGATGATAATAAAAAATTTTAATTTTACCTCATCATTTTGTTTTTAGTTTTATTAGATGGAACATTTTATGCACTGTTGAAATATAACAAATATTTATGTAATTATTTTTGATGTGTGAACATAGTCTTCAATGACTTGAGCATTGAACTGTACGACTCGATGACAGTGCCGGATCATCCATTAAGCACACTAAGTACGTGCCTAGGGTCCTCCGACTGAAGGTTTCTAAAGTATTTCATATATGAGAACCACCTGAGCATCTCAATTAAATTTTGTGTCACAATTCGGCACTGCTGGTACTCGTGTATCGGATATCAAAAGTTATAGCAAAATTTTTAAATTTTATCATTCTCGTTTTATAGTAAATTTTTCCTAAATCTAACTAATATGAGCTCGAATGTTTACACATCAAATCTTGTGTACACACTCACTATTTTTTTGAGATTAAAGTATGAAATTATGAACTAAGTACACATACTTTGCTTGCCTGTTATAGTTTTAGAAGGGAGTAACTATGTACTTGTAAGAGGCTGTGAGAGAACGATGTATACTTTTAACCTCATTCTATTTCCAAATGTATTATAATAACTTTAAGTGTGCTTGTAATATAATTTGTATATTATTAATAAATATACTCTAATTTATATAAGTCGAATTTTATTTTTCTTTTGGCCTATTAGTAGTACGAGTAATTGCAAAATGCAATAAAATGGACTAATGAGATTCGAATATTTGACGCTAGTGACCAGCAAACAGAGCTGGGCAATACTTAAATACTTTTCACACTTAAGTACTTTTGTAATATTAATTTAGATATTGAAGTCCACTTAATTTTATTAAAATTGACTATTAGAGTTCGAACGTTTCGGATGCGCACCCATCCATCTTCAGCTTTCTTATAAATGTGTTAACAATCGAATTACATTATTGTATAAAGTAAAGTTGTAGAGATTAACTTCCAATATTTATTGAAATACAATATGAAATTAACAATTTACTCAAAAATCACAAAAAATGTGTGAATGTATTTTTGAGACGACCACCAACCAAGGTGACTGGTGATAGAATGAGTCGTTTTACTACAATACCTAAATTTTTACTTAATCCATATTTGGGTCCTTCAATCTGCATCAAAATACTTTTGTAATACTTAAGACTTTTTGAAAATGAGTCAAAAGTATCTAACTTTCAAGTACAAAACGAAAATACTTGTACTTAATATTTGAAATAGTAATGATTACATCCGAAAAATACTTCAGTACATTATGAGTACTGAAGTATTTGTTTGACATTTGTTTCTCCAAAAACTGGGTATAAATCCAGCGGCCCGTATTCTATAGTCACTATTTCCACGCTGTTTCAATTCAAATATGACTGTATGTAAGGTGTAATGTAACAAATTATTTTATATCATTTAATTTTAAATTAACAGTATTTTTTTATATATTTGAAGATAGTGCTTTTAACATACACAAAGAGAAATAACAGTTGCAGCAAATCAATTATTTATTTTATTTTTAATACCTAGTTAGATTTTTTGATTCTTTTATATGAATACGTTCAGCATATTCTTACACTAACTGATAAATATAAGTTCCAATTTCGAAAAGTTTATTTAGAGACATTTGGAGTTATTAAAGAAAATATTAATAAAATTTTGAAGTACTTGAAAAATAATCAGTGATATATGTTTGTACTTGTACTTAGGAATGATTATTTTCAAACAGCAGATACTTAGTACTTAACTTAACGTGCAAGTATTTTGCTTTCTGTACTTGTACTTATTACTTAAGTACGCTGCCCGAACAGGCTCGGCCACCGATAAATATGGACTGCCTTCATCAACAAAAAAAGATGAATAAATTAGAAACAAATCAATCATCCATTTCTGGGTAAATGATAATAATATTAAAATTTATTTTCCACTTTGAAGAAAAAAATTAAAGAATCATTTTGATGATCAAATCGCGTTTTTACATTCATATTGAAATTTATTTTGCAAATTACTATCTTCCACAATTACTTAGCATAAAATAACTCTTTTAATTTCTGCTACCCAAATAAGAATTTTCAATTTTGAAAATTATGCTTCGAATTCAATTTTACATGCTGCTTATAGCTTTACAGTGAATATGTAGAATGTGTTTATTACTGCAAATATGATTTTATTTAGACGAACCCCTCAATTACGGTGTTTTGATTATAACTATATTTCCAGCCATTCAGGAATTCATTTGTTTCAAATAGCATAAAAATTATATTTATTCATGGACAGAAGTACACATGCAGTTGCAGATAGGATGGGTGATTGTTTTTTTAAATACAAAAAAAATTATGGAACATGGTCTTTGATGAAAAGTGTCAACAAATTACAAAAAATGACCTATAATAAACAGGAATTTTTCAATTAATTATTAATATAATGTTCACTGTTTTACATCTAATGTTTCTTTGTTTTTCCAATACTCAATTTTTCATATTTTCTTTTACTAGAGTACCAAAGCCCGAAAGGAATAGCCAAGGAAGGTAAAGTCATCACAGCAAATGCTGCCCAATCTAGAACGTGGGACGAGAACTTCTTGTTGTAGTCGCGGAACGCTATAATGGCTCCTTCACCAGGTTCGCTGCTGACAGCATACTGCAACTAATAAGAATCACATTAGATGCTAACTTCGGTACTTCCAAGTTTCTAGAAAATATAAAATAATAATAAAAAACACTTGAGTCTAGTATAATGAATCATTTGCGTGTATATTGCTGTTGCTCGCAGCAACTCCCAAACACTGATCACTACATTTTTTTTTTTTTTTGTAGAAATACATAAGATCTATAGGCGCGCCTTGACAGTAAAATCGAACTGTATGCCGTGACGACAAACGGCATGACGCTCTTTCATGCCGTCACATAGAAAGAGTATTTTCTTATGGGTGATAATATTTTATTCTTTTTATTTTTTCAAAGAGAAATTTTAAAAAAATGTCAGTTATAACATATCAGTTTCTGAAACATCATTGTTAATTTTATTAAATGTATTGCATCTACATGAATTTCAAGAATAGTTTAGTGTATTATATTAGTGAACAAACTGACGAGTTTTATTAAATATATTATACTTAAGTGAATAAAAAAAAATTCCAAAGACATCTGCACGTCAAGATTCTGGTCCATCTGATACAGAACAACGCCTAATCATCAGAAATCGTGGTAAATATACATCTGAAAAGCCTGTGGAGTGTTTGTGACAAAAATGTCGTAGAGAACGAAAATTTTGTAGCAGCCGAAGATATTGAAGCTGCAAGCACATTTCTTTCATTCATAATGATTAAAAAAAACAACGGCGTTAGAAATGAAATTTATTATAGTGCAAAAACTGTTAACGAGAAAAAGATACCTTGAAGTAAAGAAAAATTTACTCAAACTATGACGGAAATCATTTGTAGTATAAATCAATAACAGATGCATATGCACTCCATAATGATTTGGGATTTTTATCTATTAGAAATTTGGATATTCACCAAGATGTTTGACATCTGCCGAGCGTCCCAGGCAATTTTTTTTTACGACTTGATAAATGACGAATAAGTATTATACTTTTATAGCAATGTGAAGATAAAAATCTTAAATTTTAATATATTTTTTATGGGTATCTCACACATTTGTTTGAATATTAGACGCCTGGGTTTCACATAATCAACTATTGAAAATGTGGTTTTTAATACACGCTAAATGTTTATTTTATTAAAAAATACAAAAAACATTATTTATTTAAATCAATTCTAGTAGAATATGTAAAAACAATGAAAAAGTATTCTTGCGTGCAATTTTGTAGATATTTCAATCTAAATGATGAAAAAATGCACGGGAATATCTGTCAGCCATACTTGGAAACAAACGACATTTCCTATTTGACGATGTTGGATGCAATCAAATCAGGGACATATTCAAGTTTTTCAGGACCTAAAAGTTGAAGTTCAACAGGGCCTCATTTTTGTTGATCTAAGAATCTAAATTGGGGTATGAAATTCATTATTGATGTGATAAAAATCAGAATTGAAATATATTCTTTTACAAAATATTGTAGGACAATATAACATATTCTATAAAAAAACATAAAAATTGAAGTGATATTATTAAGAAAAACGTAAGAACAAGCAAAATTTATAGCAAAATGAAGTAGATTGAAATAAATATGCCATCACTCATTCGGATTCGTGACAGTGGATTTAAAATTGAAATTTGAAAGTATGTACATCTGCGTCCGACTAACACCGAACTCTAGCAGGCAGCTGATAGATGCGCTGTTGCCATACTGAAGTCAAAATACGCTTATTTATTATTGTTAGTAAATAGATGATGAAGTAAATCCGATTAAAAATTAGCTCAAGTAACATCCATGTTCAAATTATTAATTCTTATTTTGGTAATACAAAAATTCAAATTTCATTAAGACTTTCAGGGTATTGGGCGAGTAACCCCCAAGTGTTCAAACCATCTTTCTCGATAGTCCTGGGCTAAAGTTTGGTCCTATAGGACAAATAGGTTCCAGAAATGCTTCTTAAGTGTGAGCGTAGCGAGCTAACCTACAATCATTAATACTTGTTCATAGAATGAATTACGGCTCAATAGTCAATTTAGTGCTCTCTTCTCAAATTCGGTCGAACAGGCGTGCAGCGCATTACGGTCGGACTTAAGGATATTTATTTAAAATGCGATCGTAAAGAACTAATCTACAATCATTGTTATTCATGGCTACTTGCTTAAAGACTTGATTTTGGCCTAATGCACTCTTCTTGGTAGTCATGGGTTCAACTTCGGCCCCAAAAACGCACGTAGCACAATTCTGTCGGGCTTAAATGATGTTTTCCAAAAGTGCGACTAATAGTCAATTGGGAACAATAAAAAAGTAACTCTCTGTTAATGCTACCTCTTAGAAATTTTTGAAATTTTTAAGATATATTATACTAGACTCCTACTGCAAAATGAAATATTTCTTCCAAACACAGTTGTAATGAATTATAAATTATCAACGGAAGTGTGAAAACTGTGAAATTGTGTATTGAATTTTGCAATTTTTAATAAAAGCAAAAAAAAAAATACCTGTGCGGATTCTTCGCTGGTTTTGTAACTAAGTTCAGCAGCAGTAAAGTTGAAATATCCAAATTTGTTGGGACGAACGACAACAACGTGCGTAATATTAGTTTGGGGTGGAATACGAGAGATCTTAGCACTTAATTTACCACCAACAACGGAAAAAGCTTCAGGATGGAACCCATGATCTGTGAGATGGACGTCAACAGCTGCTGTATTCCCAGTGTTGTAAATGTTATATTTAACAACAATGTCCATATTCTCCACTAAATATTTGTTCAAAATTTGCTTTGAGACTAATAATCTAGCTCCTGCTTCATCCTCACTACAGTATGTAGTCGAGAAAATAAGGGTGAAAATTACTAAAGATTTATAAATCATTCTGAAAAGACTTTGAATTAATAAATTGTTATATAAGTATTTAATGTACTCCGCTACCTGTTTCGGTACTTTTTGCACAATATCTCTGTTAGAAAAACGTTGTATTTTGGAGTGCTTGCTTCGTATGAACTACACTTTCTACACAGTAACCAAAAAATGTAGTTGCCAAATCATAACTAACGTGCCACGAGTGTACATTCACCGGTGCTCAGAACTGCCACATGTTCACGTTAAACGAGGTCGGTAAGGTCGAAGTCTGTATACAAATATTTGAAAATGTGAACATGAAATTCATTTCTTTATTTATAAAGATGGTAGTAATGTCCTCTTAATATTAAATCTTAAAACTATTTTACTCTGCTATCATCTAATACATCAATATTGAAAATTCGAAAATATTTTTGTTTTCTTTTATCTATAACAAAAAAATCGATATATAAGGCGAATCTACTATTTGGAACGCGTACATCACCCCAAATTACAAACACTACTTCGTACAAGCATGACAGTTTCGTACATTTAGTGAAAACTAATTTAATGTCCAAATTGAGCTTCAAACCTAAATTAAATAGTTGCGGTTAGAATTTTAGCTAACAGATGGCGACAGTACTGAATTTATGTAGATTTTTATATTATAAATTTTACTGTAAATAATTTAAAAATTTGTTTTAATAGAAGGAACTTATAATGTGCATTGGATGAGAATAAGAAATTTTTCAAGAGAATGTCACCCTTAATTACAATTGTGCATTGATTAATTACTAAATAGTTTTTGTATGAAGCACTAATTTGTGAGGGTAGAAATTATTGATTACAGCCCTCATAAGAGTTTTAAAACGGAAAGATATTGAAATAAATTATATAATAGGTCAAAAATTATTGCAAGTAAACCAAAAGTTTCTTCCTATGAATTATAATACTCAAGTTATTAGTACTTTTATAAATTTATGATTTTCCCTTAAATAAGGGCTTGAATCAAAAAGTTTCACTTGAAGTAACTCACTTATTTTCCAAAAATAATATGACTTTACTTGAAATTTTTTTCGCTTCCCGTACTCATTCTCGAGTAATTGGTACATGACCTATTGAAGATGCAGGTACCAATAACTCGAAAAGGAGTACGACAACCGGAAAATAGTTTCAAGTTATACTATTTTTGAAAATTAATTGGAGTACTTTAAGTATTTTTTTTTTTTTATTAGTGCCCTTGTTCACATGAAAATTGAAAAGTTGTGAAAAGATGATTTCTGATGTAACGAGAGTACTAATCTAAAAGTAGTACATGAAGTACCCCATCTATTACAATTTTTTTTAAAATAAAATGTATCTCATAATTTGATACTGCTGCATTAATATAAGCTCTTGCGCCATTTCCAAGACTAATATTAAAAATAAAACAATATAACATTTTGGAGAAGTTTATTTGGTAATTAGAAAAAGATACAAAGAGTAGAGAAGGAAACTGAATAGTATTTTTAAATCGAGGTTCGTCTCCAGGCAATGGCTGGTTTGATTGATTTATATAAATTAATCTTGAGCTATAAATTAAAAAAAAAAAATTTCTAAAATACAATAATTTATTACAGTTTACCGCTCGAAACAAATTATTTTTTCTGCGTATACTGGGAGTAGTAGAAAACTCAAATTAATGGTACGAACTCAAGATAGATGTGCGTATATGCAAAATTATTTGCAGTCATTAATCGTAATTGGTGCACGAGCTATAAATGTTCAAATGAAATATTTTCAAAAACCGTTATCAAATTATTGAATTTACCATTTCGGAACTAACTCATGGTCAATCATTTATAAATGACTTAACGAATCATCAAAAATTATTTACACATTATACTTGTATCCATCTACTATTAGTTGGTATAGTTTGAAAGTATTTGAATCGCTAGTCAAGTCACAGTCTGTATTTTCTTTTCATTGAAAGAATAGAAACAATTTTTATTGTGTATTGAACAATTCAAAGTTCAATGGCTAATAATTTTTGAACGGCTCAACAAATCATTTGCACATTATACTTGTATCCTTCTACTCTTAGTTGATATAGTTTGAAAGTTTTTGAATCGCTAGTTTAGCCAGGGGACTGTATTTTGTTTTCATTGAAAGAATAGAGACAATTTTAATTGTGTATTAAACAATTAAAGTTAATGTTGAATTGTTAGTCCAACAATATTACAGCTCAATGGAAATTTTAGCATCCCGGCCAATTTTTATCGGTGACAGATTATGGTGAGTTATTAAATTTTATAATCAACCCCTTTTATCTGCTCAACAGATCACCTATCAATCAATTATTTATTTTAAAATCAAGTTCTAACCTTCAACTAATTTATTTGAAAATAGTTGGCCAATTCGAATTAATCTCTTCTCATTCTAATTACGAATAAAAATCTATACAAAAATATAATAATAAGTCAACACCAGTTATTCTATTCCGTACCTCTTCAGCGGGAGTCTAGCAAGAGTTATCAGTCATAACCGGCGATCGACGCATCGCTTACCGGCATTGTATTTATCTGAATATTTCTTAAATCATTACATGAATAATTAATATATACTATAAATCTTTATTAGAATTTAATATAGAGTTTATCATTGATCAAAAATAATTTATAAAACATTAAACAAGCTCGTAATATTCGGTATTATTTATGTCAGCACCAATATTCTTTGCGATACAACTAGTTCAGTCATTTTGTCAGAGATGGCAGCATCTAGCACGTTCTGGAACTAAATTTTATTACTAATGGAAAATAGCGACTATTTGGCATATTTATTCAACTCAAAACTTTTTAAATATTTTATTTTGATAAAATTCAATATTTTTGAACGATTAAATGAACAAATAATCTTTTATTCAAAAAATATTTTTTTGTTGGCTCTCCTTGACCGGTGCTGCTACTTGCGAAGAAATTTTGAACTTTACTATTGATTTTTAAAATTAAACAAGAATAAAATACAAACATAAAATTTATTGTAATAATGTATTTAAATTTCAACAATACAATTCAATAAATGGGGAGTAAATATTTTTTTTTGGCTAAACGGTTCATTTTATCAAAAAAAATGTAGGGAACTTTTAATTTATTTTTTATGTCTACCAGATTAGCATATTATTTTCTGCTCTATTTATTTTAAAAATAAATAAAACATAATTAATGTTTTATTGAAGGATTTATTTTATTATTGCATTGCGGGTTGCCCACCTATTCACTTATATTCAAATTTGAATTTACAAATATAATAATAATTATTTATTTTTGACTGAAAACAAAAGTACAGGTTTTGAAAATAAATAAAATACATTTAATTTTGTGGGAAAGGTTTTATTTGGTAATTTTAAAATAAGTTACAGAACAAGGACCATTTTAAGCCTAACTACTCCTGAAAATAATTAAAATAGGTTTTAGAAATAAAACGACAGTAAATTTTGTGGGAATGACTTTATTTTGGAAATTAGGAAAGGGTACAAAGGTTCGAAGATTAATTGTTGATTACTTGATGCTGTAGTGATGTTGGAAGTCTTGTCCGCGATGCTGTTGCGTTGTTGTAAGCCTTGTTCGTCCCCAGGCAATGACTAAGGGGAAAGAGACGAACTCTTCTCCGAGAATTCTCCCTTTGGGTCTAGGGAAACCCCAGCGAAACCTAGACCAGAGAAGTGGCTTCTTCGTTCGCTGCAACTGAAACAACAAAATAATTATTACAAGTCGGAGAATTTAAAAAGAAATGGAACTCACTTGAACTTTGCAAGCGGCGGACAAAATTAATCAGATGACTTCTTTACTGATGTGTTGATCTTCTGCAGTTACTGGAGGACTTCTTGGGCGGCTGCTGGGCTCTGGTTCATGGAAGGTTATTGGGCTCTGGTTCTGCTGCTACTGGAGGACTTCTTGGACGGCTGCTGGGCTCTGATTCTGTTGCTGGGCTCTGATTTTGCTGCTGGGCTATGATTCTGCTGTTGGGTTCTAATTCTGTTGCTGCGCTCTAATTTTGCTGCTGGGCTCTAGTTCTGCTGCTGGGCTGTGATCTTACTGCTAGGCTCTGGTTCTGCTGCTGGGCTCTTATTCTACTTCTGAGGTCTGATTCTGCTGCTGGGTTCTGGTTCCGCTGCTGGATGGCCTAAAAACAAAAAATACAAATAAATTATTAAATTGAAGATAAGTAATTTACGTGTTTAGCAGTAGTTAAAAACAGTTATATAAATGCGTAATATTATATTACCTAGCTGATGATGCGATGATGTTATGAAGATCCACGGCCGGCAACCTGAAACAGAAACTTAAAACAAATTTTGGTGAATCAAATTCAACAAAACAAATATTGAGAGTTGATTTTGGCTGCTGGGCTCATCCTCAGCTCCTCCCACGATGTCTATTCCCTCGATGTCCAATCCCTCGATGTCCACCTCATCAGCTGGGCTCATCCTCTGCAAATGATCTGAAAAAATACAAATTAATTAGAAATTTGCAAAAAAGCAATACAAAATAGCTTAAAAAAAATTGATTAGAACCTGAAAAGCAAAGTTTATCAGTCAACTTACGTCCTGTTGTTAATTTGTTGGAGGTGGTAATGATGAATTGAAGAAGCTGAAAGGGAATTTTTATTAGTCGCATTCATTCAACATTCGTTCAACATTCAATCGTGTTGTATGTTTTGGTTAGTGTTCGAAGAGCTACGCGGCGTGTGATTGTTGCTTTATTATTTCCCGAAGTTATTTTAAAAGTGCTCAATATATTATGCTACTGATATTGACTCTACTTTACTACCCCAATGAGTGCCTGAGCGCTCAGACACCCAAGCACCGGTGTGCTCGTCGTTTGCAAAAAAAAAAATACGTTGTTTGAATACGTGGCCAATGCATATTCCGAGGCCCGCGATACCGCCTAATTACGCGATATGGTAACCTTAAGTATCGGTCTCAGCTAATGTTGTTTCTTGAACTTAATCAAGGACCCCCGCCAATTACCATATTTTCCGACTTCCGATAGGTACATATCGAGAGTATGCCGTTACTCCCCAGTTAATTCGCTCGTTCGCCCTAGAACTCATTGCAAATCCACGCGGTGGTGTTCACCAGGGGGGGTGCCTCTCGTAGCGGTACCTACGTGTGCACCGATTCCCACGTTGGACCTTTTATTACAGGCCTTTGCAAAAAAACCAAGACATTTTATTTATTTATTACATAATAAAAGCAAAGACTAACATCGCAAATACGTGCCCCTAACGGACACGCAATGCGGAACAAATTCACCCCAATTTACATATTTAAATACACAAAATTTTAATCTCTACGTTAATAAGCAAAATTCACAACCCCAAATATAATGAAACACTTTTAAAATATTTATTTATTCAACGTATTTCGCGAGAACAGAGCGACGCACTTCTGTTCTATTCAATAGCGCAACAAAGAATGTGACAAAGAATAGCAGAACGCAACGATCTCCAACTCAATTTATTTTGAATCTCCGAACTACGTTCGCCTGCCCATAGCGCACAATGCGTTAGAAAGAATACACAATATCAAAAGATACTTCGCAGCGCTTATACAGTTTACGGCCAAGCCCGTACAGAACCAAACCAAACAAGATTATGCAATGTAAAACTTTAATTTAATTTGAAATTTATTTAAAATTGATGAATAGATTTGAATTTTGTATGTTTGAAGAAAAATATTCAATGAATATTAAAAAAAAAAATTCAAATTGCATTTTGAATGCAAATTGCAATTTTGCAAGAATATTGTTTAATTTAGTGTGATTATTTGTTGATAAATTATTTTAATTATTTTAACGTCTATTTTTTGATATGAAAAAGGCAGTTAAACCCCAAAGTATCTGATAATATTTTAAAACTGCTTAAGGGGTGTAGTTTTATGCAGCCCCTAATCATAATTGGTACACGAGCCATAAATTGAAGAATTAAATATCTCAGACAGTTAATAATTTAATACATTTCACCGCCCGGAGCAAACTATTTTGTTTCATATACCAGGAGTTGTAGAAAACTCAAATTCTGGGTACGTATTCAGGATGGATATAGGTATATGCAGAATTATTTGCGGTCATCATTCGTAATTGGTGCATGAGCTATAAATTTAAGAATTAAATATTTTAAATCAGTTGATAATTTATTACATTTCACCGCTCGGAACAAAGTAATTTTTTCTTTGTATACCAGGTGTTGTAGAGAATCTAAATTGTGGGTACGTACTCAAGATAGATGTATATATATGCAGAATTATTTGCAGTTATCAATCGTAATTGGTGCACGAGCTATAAATTTAAGAATTAAATATTTTAAATCAGTTGATAATTTATTACATTTCACCGCTCGGAACAAACTAATTTTTTCTTCGTATACCAAGTGTTTTAGAGAACCCAAATTGTGGGTACGTACTCAAGATAGACGTATGTATATACAAAATTATTTGCAGTCATTAATCGTAATTGGTGCACGAGCTATATATTTAAGAATTAAATATTTTAAATCAGTTAATAATTTATTACATTTCACCGCTCGGAACAAACTAATTTTTTCTTTGTATACCAAGTGTTGTAGAGAACCCAAATTGTGGATGCGTACTTAGGATAGATGTATGTATATGCAGAATTATTTGCAGTCATAAATCGTAATTGGTGCACGAGCTATAAATTTAAGAATTAAATATTTTAAATAAATTGATAATTTATTACATTTCACCGCTCGGAACAAACTATTTTTTTTGCATATACCAGGAGTTGTGGAAAACTCAAATTGTTGATACTCATTCAAGATGGATGTAGGTATATGCAAAATTATGGGCAGTCATTAATTGTAATTAGTGCACGAGCTATATGTTTAAGAATTGAGTATCTAAAAAACAGTTAATAATTTAATACATTTCACTACTCGGAACAAACTAATTTTCTCTTCGTATACCAGGTGTTGTAGAGAATCTTAATTGTGGGTACGTACTCAAGATAGATGTTTGTATATGCAGAATTATTTGCAGTAATCAATCGTAATTGGTGCACGAGCTATAAATTTAAGAATAAAATATTTTAAATCAGTTGATAATTCATTACATTTCACCGCTCGGAACAAACTAATTTTTTTTTCGTATAACAAGTGTTGTAGAGAACCCAAATTGTGGATACGTACTCAGGATAAATGTATGTATATGCAGAATTATTTGCAGTCATAAATCGTAATTGGTGCACGAGGTATAAATTTAAGAATTAAATATTTTAAATAAATTGATAATTTATTACATTTCACCGCTCGGAGCAAACTATTTTTATTTGCATATACCAGGAATTGTGGAAAACTCAAATTATGGATACTCATTCAGGATGGATGTAGGTATATGCAAAATTATGGGTAGTCATTAATTGTAATTGGTGCACGAGCTATAAGTTTAAGAATTGAATATCTAAAAAGCAGTTAATAATTTAATACATTTCACTACTCGGAACAAACTAATTTTTTCTTTGTATACCAGGTTTTGTAGAGAATCTAAATTGTGGGTACGTACTCAAGATAGATGCATGTATATGCAGAATGATTTGCAGTCACTAATCATTATTGGTGCACGAGCTATAAATTTAAGAATTAAATATTTTAAATCAGTTAATAATTTATCACATTTCACCGTTCAGAACAAACTATTTTTTTTTGCATATACCAGGAGTTGTAGAAAATTCAAATTGTGAGTACGCATTCAGGATGGATGTAGATATATGCAAAATTATGGGCAGTCATTAATTGTAATTGGTGCACGAGCTATAAGTTTAAAAATTGAATATCTAGAAAACAGTTGATAATTTAATACATTTCACAGCTCGGAACAAACTAATGTTTTGTTCGTATATCAGGTGTTGTAGAAAACCCAAATTGTAGGTTCGTATGCAGAATTATTTGCAGTCATTAATCGTAATTGAAGTAAAATTTAAGAATTGAACATTCTGAAAGACATTTAATAATTTTTTACATTACATCGCTCAAAACATTGAATAAATAGAGATAATTTTAAGCTGTCTATTGCACATTTCAATGTTCAATGAATAACTTATGAACGGATCTACAAATAATGGTGAATTTTTTACACATTATACTTGTATCTATCCTATATTAGTATTTTTTCATCACTAGTTTACCTGAAAAGTTGTGTTTTAGTTGGAAAAACAAAAACATTTCAAATTGTGTATTGAACAATTCAAAGCTCAATGGTGAATAACTTATGAACGAATTAACGAGGCATTAAATACTTGTATCTATCTACTATTAGTTGGCATAGTGTGAAACTTTTTGAATCGCTAGTTAAGCCAGAAATCTGTATTTTCTTTTCATTGAAAACATAGAGACAATTTTAATTGTCCATTAAAAAATTCAAAATTCAATGGCTAATAAATTATAAGCGGCTAAACAAATCATAACAAATTATTTACACATTATACTTGTATTAATTTTTTCATGAATTGCATAGATTATGTTTCTGAAGTGTTGTTGGAAAATTTAATATGAATTGAGTATTATTTCTTCCATTTGAAGTATTTCAATCTATGTCGAATGGAATTCTCTAAATTTTCATAGTAAATCTAATTATTAACTCTATTTACAGTATAAAAACGATTATAATTCATTTAATAATTGCTGTAAATCTAATAGTGCATGTAAATCCAAAACTCTTAAATACACCTTATTAGTGTGATTGGTATGCTCTGCGTATATTTTTAATTTAATTGAAACGTAAATCTGAATGTACTTGGATCACTTTCAAAATGAATAGCTCAATTTTTACAACACAAATATTTTTTCACATAATAACAACCAATCTGAAAGTGCCGCTTAATATTGTTGATTTTTTTTAGTAACGCGTGTCTAAAGAGTTTATGAAACAAGTCATATAATATGTTTTTTACAACCGAAAATAAAACCAACAAAAAATTGATAAGTAATACTTATTTGAATTACTAAATTATTTACGGAAACATTGTCTGTTATTAAAGGAAATCATAGATTTTTTCAAATCATCTATTTGATTCGATACTTCTGCGTCAATATTAAGATTAATATTAAAAATTAAATAATATAACATTTTGGAGAAGTTTATTTGGTAATTAGAAAAAGGTGCAACAGGTAGATAAGGAGATTGGAGGATATTTTTAAGTTGCACTTCGCCTCCAGGCAATGGCTGGCTTGGGAAAAAGAGACGAATTCTGCGGAAATTATTCCTTGGCGCCTAGAGAAATCTCTGCAAAACCTAGGTACAAAGTGGCTCCAATAATTATAAAATAAAAGAAAAAAAAGGAATTTTAAAATTGATCTTCCATCGACGGTACTAGAAACTCTGCGACGTCGTAGTTGAATGTTGTCTCAATCCCAAAATGCCATCACCATCAGGTCCAACGGTGAATCTCCAAAGTCTCTCCGATGGCTGCTCCTCGAAATGCGGGTCCTCCGACGTTGGTATCGGATGCCATCATCTGCAGCAAAATGCAAAAAATAAATAAATCATCAAACCAATACTAAAAGAAAAAATCAAACACAATGAAAAAGGAAAATAAAAATTATTAAAAATCATTTTATCTAAATAGTAGTATTGAAAAGAGAAATAGATTAAATCAATACAACAAATAAACTTACGTTCTGCTGCTAATGTTGATATTGTTGATGATGATGATCTGAAAGGGAAGGCTTAAAAGGAATTTTTATCATTAGTCACATTCATTCAACATTCAATACGTTTATTTTCTTTGCTTCTGTCTTGAGTTTTATCTTCTGGTTTGCTTCGTTCGCGCCTTTTTAACGGACCCAACATTTTATGAGTCGATCGAAGAGCTATCTATGCGAAGTTTGGTTGCTTTTGAGCCTGAAACCGCGAGTGTTACTTCAAAATTGATTGGGTGTGATACTTAAAATATTAAATTGAATTATTTAAATTAAATTAATTATATTTTTTTAATTTGGTATAATTTTTGGTTTAAACTTATTTTCAAACAATTATCAATAATTCTCAGTATATATGTATGTATCCCCATCCAATGCACATTTAGAGTAAAATTTCATTACTGCCGCCGTGTTTTGAACTCCGATGTAAAGCATATATTTTTATATTTAATAATATATAAATCTACATAAATGTGAAGCATATATTTTTATATTTGATAAAATCTACATGAATTTAGTATTGCCGCCATCTGTTAGCTAAAAGCCTAACCGCAGCTATTTGATTTAGGTTCGAAACTCAATTTGGATAATAAATTAAGTTTTCGCTAAGTGTACGAAAGTGTGTTTGTAAAAAGTCATGCTTGTACAAAGCAATGTTTGTAATTTAGAGTGATGTACAGCTATCCCTATTATCTACTATTTTCTGAAATAGTTTGCCGTAGTCAGAATTCAATAAAATCAGTTTCGTTTGCTCCAAATGGGTTACATGCTACCATCTGACAGTACTCCCTTGACCTAACATAAAATCGAAGCATATTATTAATTTTAAAAATTATAAATTGTATGAGCTCATTGTATAGAAAAAATTGTAATTTATTTGGAACAATTCATTAAAGAATTTTATGTAAAAATTTACATTTAATATCTAATGTTTTCAAGGTCAATTTTGACAGTTCAGTCGTTGTCAGATTTCCAGTTGGTATTTAATAAATTGTGCTTGAAATTTATACCCACATGTAGCATATGATTACAATGTTTTCATGATACATTCAATTATCTATTCAAGATGCATAGTGCAGATGTAGATTTGGAAGTGAAAGTAAAGAAAGGTGAATATTGAACAATAATTAAGAAATCAGTTGTTTACATCAAATATATTTATTTAGCTACGGAACGAATATCAGAAAATATGCATATAGTTGCAAACGAACCATCTTTAGCGTTTTACCGTCTTCAAGAGCATGTAAGAAAAGCTTTAAAACCTATGGTTGACAGAAGAGTTGACGTCAAAAAACTTCATATGGAGTTACAAGGAAGGTGTTACGATGTGGAATATGCGGTCGGGTAGGTACGAAATGATCGTATTACTGAATTTTATTAAATTTTGAAATCTTAGAGCAATTAAAACAATGGACAAAGCTGAAGAAAGTTTCAAAAATATTCAAGACAATTTAAAAACTGCGATATTTCTGAAGCAGCAGCTGAAATATGAAGAATCAAGAAAAAAAAAACCTGAAATAAATTCTGTCTATAAACGCTTATCTGCACATATTACACTTGATTTACCTGATTTGCCAGAATTTTCAGATGTAGTGAGAGAAACTGCGAATCGTGTTGAATCCATGATGTCTAGTGCAAAACATTGATATAAATTGTATTATTTCATCTTTATAAGCTCAAACTAAAGTGTAACATAAATACTCATTGTTTTGTATTAAATATTGTAATATTTTGAATAGTTGCATTTCGTGAAATTATCTAACAAGATCTTGACTTACTTGTATTTTCACATGAGAAACCTGCATATTTTGTAAAATTTCTTGTAGCTTGTTTTTTAAACGATTGGAGTTCCGAAAACTTCCATTATCTGATTTGTTTAAATTTTAATTACACGTTGCATATAACTTCCGGTGGAAGTACCTGAAAATATTTTCGGTGACTCCAAGTAGGAAAATTGAAAAAAATTCGAATTATGCACATTTTAACGGGTAGTTCCGTTCATTATTGATTTGAAAAAATAATAGTTCGTGCATCGCTCGTACGGCTTTGCTGGTTTCCTTACAAACGCATAATCATTGCCTCATTCATATTTATTGTATGGTAAAATAAATTCCGTATTATTTTTTTTACTATCCATGAACATAGAAGTATATTTTGTGTTGACACGCGCTTTTGTATGCTGTCAGTCAATTGAATCGATCAAGATTTATCATTTGGAAAGATCGTTTCGGATTGCTCAGAAATAGAGAAAAAACCATCACAAATGTTCTAACCGTACTTCGGATAGCCAATTTATATTTAAATTTAATAAAAGTTAAATATACTTGTTATTTTTGTTTCATCTTTTATCGTATAAAATGTACGATATTTTATACGATTTAAAAAATTCGAATATATGCCACTGTTACTACTCAACTACCTCATCCATAAATTTACAATTAGTACATTTTGTCCCATAGCGCGAATATGTTTATAAATAAATGTATTTATGATATTTCTTTAATTTGACATGATATTGCAGAGATAATTATTTTAGTTCACCATATTGTACAATCTGTAAATAAATCCTAATTCACCTCACTTTTTGTGTTTTATTTCTTCTAGGAATCAAGTTATTGGCAAATCCGAATATTTTTTGATTAAAATCATTTGAATAAGATTTTACAAATTATTAACTATCAATAGTATTGATTTTTGTACAACTCAATATGACTTGCATATAAATTCGCACGAAGACTATCAATATGAGAACTATATGTTTATTTCAGTACATATATTCATTAACAAATCTACTTATATACTATATTAAGAATATCTTTCCATTGAAAATAAAGAAAATTGGGCGGCTGTTATATTTCTCGCATCTATCGAAACATTAAACATGTTATAATCCGCCTTTTTGAACTATTTTACAACATAACTTGTCAATGTTTCGGCATTCAATCTTAAATTAAATAAAGCTTCATATAATCATATATAAATCTATTCACATCTGGCTTATAATTATGTCAGTGTTATCTGAATGGAAGCATTTTTCATGAATATCAGCAACTGCACGTTTTTGAATTTCTTAAATGATGTCCATTTGCGTCTCTTTTATCATCAATAGCAATTCTGTCGTTATCTTTATTCGTTTCACTGCCATGTAAAAGTTTGTCATTCAGAAGAATCTGAAACGAAAATATAATCTTCAATTATTATTCATCTGCTTAGCATTATTATTATTACTAGCGGTCGCCCAGTGGTCGAAATTCGACCGTAATTAATTAAATGTTCAAGTTTGAACGTTATTGAATTCAACTTTCCATATCCGAATCTAAAATAAAATTACTGGTTCTCATTTAAGATTTTAACGAGACTTCCTTCTGCCCCTTTTTCCCCAGGGAAGTGAGAACTAAATATCACGATGTCAGAATTTTTTCCATTCGGTGCATATTTTATTAAAATAGGACACTTGTATATAATTTTAGCTGTCTGCATTCCTTCTCCATAAAGACTTCAAGTATGCCAAATCTCACATTCCTTCGTGCGCGATAGTGGTTCCCATTTAAGATTTTAACATGACTCCCTTCTACCCCAGTCCCTCCACCCCTCCGGAGAAGTGAGAATTAGATGTCAGACTTTTTCCATTCGGTGTACATATTCCAGCGAAAAACAATATCGTTTTCAGCAGAAGATTAAAATGGGACATCTTCTATACAATTTTACCTGTCTGCACATATAAACTTTAAGTTTTCCAAATTTCGCATTCTTTTGTGCATGCAATATGCTTAAAAATGGGTACAAAGCTTTCTCTTCACATATTAATATATCTTGATTATAATTATTCCGTTTTTCACACTACTACAGCTAAACTAGTTAGTCTGCCCGGATATATCCAGTGACATAATTGAAAGACCAGGCGCGGACGATAACTCGAATGATCGGGACAGTCACTCAAAAGTGGGCCTGCAGATTTTGAGTACCCAAAGAGCGGTAATAGTATGTAAATCTGGTTCGGGCTTGCGGCAAGAAATCAGGCCGAAGATGGTAGAAAAGATGAAAACTTCCATGGACACAGGAATGAGCCTTGGGTGAACACAATACATGTATCACATTCCCACGTTCAACAAGAAAAGAGAAGAGCTCTCTGAGTAAAATGTATGAAAGGAAGTTCTATATCAGGACTGCGCAGGCATAAATAGCACTCTTTCCACAGGAGACACCACTAAATGTGGGGCAACACAACATAAATTCTGTACTCCCCGGCCTTGGGCACGCAGGATCGACGATCGTCAATCCCAAATAGGCTACTGCAGGTTATTCTATCCCTGCGTTTCATTATTATTATTATTATTATTATTATTATTATTATTATTATTATTATTATGAATACACAGTCCAACAGGTAATGTATTCAGGGCAGGATTTTTTGTTACAGAGCCATAATTCTATAGTTACCTACAATTTTACAATGTAATTCATAATAAGTATAGAAAAGACAAGAGGCAGAGCTACGATTGTGCTGCAACCGAAGACGTAAAACTAGGTTATGGGTCGAAATTTGTTTTATTATAAATAGCACTACATAAACTTCCTATCAGCGCATGTTTACTTACTATTTTAGAAGACAAGCTCAGAAATTGTGCTCAACTTTGGTAGTCAGGGTTGAAAGGGACTTATAATAAATAGCACTAGTTAAGTCTCTGTAAAAGCTTGGTACATTATTCTGCAAATATTATTTACGAGATAGAAGCTTCCAAATGTGGCAGATTCTTGTTGCACCATTCAACCCTCTATATTGCCAGGGTTAGAAGATAAAGGGTTGAAATTAATTTTATAATAATAACAATACTCTTCATCAATATTTGGTTCTTTATTTTGCGTTTATTATTTTAGGAGATTCAGACAGAATTAAGTGGAATTACACCTAATTTTTGATTCTCATGTAACAGAGCCAGAACTAGGGCGTGGCGAAGGTCGCCCATACCACGGGCGCAGACTCCTAGGGGGCGCAAAATTCTATGAGCTGCATTAAACGAATCATTTAAATTCAAATTTAAGAAATGTTTTATGATGGGTTTTGAAGGAGAAAACTTATACCAATAAAATTTTATTCGGGTTTATTGGTTATTGGAGATGTACACTGCTCTATCAGCAAATAGTCTAGCTTCTGCATCTAGTGCATTGTGTTAGGAATGCCAAGCCACCCGCGACGCTTGATTTGTTAAGGAAGAATATATTTTTATCTTTTAACTTTTCATCTATTGTTCAAAATTAATTGATTCTGGTTTTAGACCCCACTGAACCCAAAAGACATAGTTTAACAAAAGTCGGTCTGCCTGTCGGTTCGTCTGTGTGGAAGCACGATAACTTGAAAACGCGTACGAATTTTCTAACGAAATTTCATATTTAAGTTTTTCATCAAAAAGATGAGATCAAGTTCGTAGATAAGCTTCTTTCATCCAGTGGTATCAAAACTTTATTGGCGGAACTTTTTAACTTTTTGCGTTTATTTTAGAAACGGTAGTATTTATCATAAAATATAAAATCACTAGAATTGATCCTCGAATAATTTGGCACAACATTTACCCGAAACATTTTTCGAAATTATCGGCAGTCCATTTATCATTATTAAAATTCGAATTTTTATGAAATTCGTTATGTTTTTCTGAAGCAAAGAAATAATGAGAATCATAATGTGAAATTAGAATTATTATCACTTATATTCGGACATCACATGCAAACGTTCGTCAATTGTTCTTTTAAATTAGGTAATTTAGCTCTATCGTGTTTGGTATCAAATTAAAGCTCTTGCGGAGATATGTAATTATAGTGGAAATGTCAAAGAGGATATTTAAACGATCAACAAATGTTTCTTCTACATATTATTCGAATGATATCTAGTTTGGTATAAAATATAAAACTATCAAGAAGATAAAATTAGTAGATATCAAGAATGAATATTAATTAGTGGAATTCACGTTACCATCTTTAAGTTACACTTCCGGCGATCAAATGTCAAAACTGTATGTTCCAATGAACTGAAGACTCCAAAAATCTAGAGAAGGACTATTTATTTTCAAGAATACGTATTTTATGTAGGACTAAAATATAACTGCCATCTGTCACTTTAATACTGATAGTTATCCCTTTGACAATGACACCTGTCACTTTGACAATGACAGATGTCACTTTGACAATGACAGATGTCACTTTGACAATGACAGCTGCCACTTTGAAATATGCAACTAATTGATGCGACTCTCTAAATTTCTGAAATAGTGATGAAACTGGCCAGGAATTTTATGGTCGGGGAAGTATTGTGTGGCCACAGCAGTTTTTTTTGTATTATGACATCGATTTTTATTCATTTTTTTTTTGTATTATATCTTTTTTGCCTCATATTCATAATAATTTTCTACACAAAAATAGGGGCGCAATTTTATGATTCGCTACGGGCGGCCAATACCCTAGTTCCGGCTCTGAGTCATGTTATCGTATTTAAGGGCTGAGATATGGAAGATTGAAAGTAGTTTTATAATAAATCGGATTACATAAGATTTCTGTCAGTGCTTGGTTTATTGTTCTACAATTATTTTTCAGGAAATATAAGCTTGCACGATGAGAAACTTCGCCTAAGTTTAGGCATTTATGCTAGCATATTTAATGGTTGGCAGATAAGGGGTTGAAACTGTACTATATAACCTTTTTATTAGCGTTTGGCTCATTATTCTACGATTATTTTAAGAGATATAAGCTTTGAAAGTGAGAAGTTTCACCTAACTGTTGGTTTCAGCGCTACCGTATTTAACGGTCGGTAGATGTAGGGTTGACATGGATTGAATAAAAATGGTGCTACTCAAGCTTCCTATCGATATTTGATTTATTATTCTATGATTAGCATTTCAGGAGATATATGCTTTTAAAATGTGATAGATTTTCGTTGCATACTGCCAGAAAAGACGTAGTTCTACTAGTTCTAGGTTCTACGGTAAAATATATGAGACTTCAAGTTTATGTCAAATATAATTAGAAGTATCAATTCTTGGAGGAATGTACGCCGTGCCTTGAATAATCTGTTTTATTTCTAGTCCTTATTTTGTCCCAAAATATTTGTTCCATAACATGATGTGCCTACATTTAGATATGATAATATTTCAACAGTTTTATCCCACTCTCGGCGGTAGCTCAATTTTGTTCCAATTAATTCGAAATCAATCATGATACGATTTTAGTATAATGAAAAAACTGCAGCAAAAAGAAATTTAGAAACATAAAGAAAATTATTGATAATAGTGTTGCAACGAATAGCATATTCGGTCGGTTGGGTGGCCGAATGATTGCGCTTTCTCGAACTAGCAATGTATATTCAGCATTAGTAAAAGTTACATGATCAATTTACTGTGTTTTTGTTATCTTTCACTTCTCTTTTCAAGTATTCGGTATTCGGCCGAAAAGTGATTCGCTATTCAGTATTTGGCCAAATATCCCGAATACCGTATAATAACCAAATATTCATTGCAACTCTAATTGAAACGGATTCTCATTCTGCCTCTAAATGGAAATTAGCTTTGAAAAGCAAAATATGGTCTGTGGCGTACCTTACTTGTTCATTAGTCTTACAACCTGTTTTTATCTATTGTTCGCAATTTGAATTTTATTATTGATTTACTGTCTATCTAACAAATTACTAATTTAGTTTTGGGCACATATTGGCCAGTCCCAAATAGTTTCAATCAGGATCCTTATTTTGATTTCTCGAAGGGTGAAAACTCTGATAGTTCATTAGGTTGTGAACTGGGTGTTATACTAGATCAAAAGCTTACTTGGAACTCACATCTGAATAAAATATACAAAAAGAGTTTAGTGGCACTTAACACATGTCAACGACTCCTGGGCAAAAAATGGGGTCGGAGTTCCAATTTAACACAATGGGCATATGCAACAATTGTCCGACCAATGATTACCTACGCTTCACTAGTATGGTGGCCAAAAACTAAGCAGAGTACTGCACAGGTTCTGCTGCAGAAAGTGCAACGTATGGCCTGCATCTGCATAACAGGGGCAATGAGAACATGCCCCACTGCTGCCATGGAGACACCTCTACATCTTCACGTGAAGAAAGAGGCGCTTAATAGTGCCTTAATGCTCAGCAGAACAAAATTATTTAAGCCCGGAGATCTTGTTGGACATCTAGAGATCTTAAAGGAGATACCAACCAATAGATTAGCCATGCCTACATGTGATCTCATGTTGACAAAGTATAGTTTTGAACACACGTACAGGGTCATTATAACAGACCGCAAAATATGGGCAATAGGAGGACCTAACTTCAAAAGAGGCTCCTTGTCCTGGTTCACGGATGCTTCAAAACTAAAAACTGGTGAAAGTGGAGTAGGAATATCCGGACCAAGAACTCAAATTTCTGAGTCTTTAGGTAATAGCGCCACAATATTCCAAGCAGAAGTATACGCTATAAATATTTGCGCCAGAATAAACCTAGAGAAATGTTTCAAAGGAGCAACAATTAATATATTATCAGACAGCCAGGCCGCTCTGAAAGCTATAGGTGCCCACACCTGTCAATCAAAGCTGGTCTGGAATTGCAAAAATACCCTGCAGCAACTGGCAGTAAAAAACCATGTAATTCTTTGGTGGGTGCCAGGGCATGAAGGGGTACAAGGCAATGAAGACGCGGATGAGCTTGCTAAGAAGGGAGCTGGTTCACCATTTTGCGGACCTGAACCTTCTTGTGGTCTTCGAAAGAGCCACATAAAGAAAGAATTGAAAGTATGGGAGGATATTGCAAAAGCCTCATACTGGGACAACGTCAAAGGCAATAAACAGGCGAACCAACAAACCTGAAGGAGATACTTTCTCTCAGCAAAGGGGACCTAAGAACCTTGACAGGTCTTCTAACTGGTCATTGTCCTCTTAATTTCCATCGACACAAAATTGGTGAAGCTGAAAATAATATATGTCGTCTATGTCTAGAAGACGAAGAAACTTCAGAGCACGTGCTGTGTGAATGCGCAGCTGTAGTCTCTCATAGGAAATCTCACTTTGAAAAGGCATTCGTGTCGGCCAACATTGTGAAAGATTCTAGTCCTGGAAGGATACTAAGGTTCTTTAAAAGCCTCAATATCACACAGGATTAAATAACTAGGGCTACATTATAAAAGGTCTTTAGGTCGCAGTGATACAGGCGGTTGGACGCACAAGCCCTTCACTAATAATAATAATAATAATAGGCTGTGAACTGAAGATGGTCTAACAAACCAAAATAAAAGCATGATGTAGATATTTGAATAAAGTTATTACAAATGTTTATTTGTAGACTTTTAAAAAAATCTTGACATTTTTATAACTTGGCAGTGAGCACAGTAAACATCGTGTTAACTTATCTGGGCTCAAAAAAACATATCCAGATAAGCTCACTTGATGTGTAAACAAAGCAAAATACATACCTTATTGACTAGGAACCTGGCTGCTTCTTCTATATTTACGTTTTCTTTAGCTGATGTCTCAAACCATCCTGAGAAGCCTTTTTCTTTGCAGTATTCGTCCATGCGACTTGGGGTATTGACTATTCCTTCTTTCTGTTGGTCACACTAAAAAAAAGTACATTTAAATAAAAATAATATTGAATCTAGGTGGAGAACATACTTTATTGCCTAATAAGACACACGGTATTGATGAGCCATCAGGAAGTTGCACTTTTGAATCTAAATCTTGTTTCCATTTGTCGACGGCATCAAAGGTTGCTACTCTAGTGACATCGAAAACTATGAAGGCCCCTACGGCATCTTTATAATATACTCGAGTCATGTTTCCGAAACGTTCTTGTCCTAAAAAACAAACAAAAATTACAATTTTCATGTGTTTTCAGGAGATTTCAATTTAGAAGAATTAAATTCTAATTTAGATTTACCAGGATCGACCCCAGGTGGAATCAAATATCGCAATCAATTTGAGGGCTGGTAACCGCATTTAACAGTACCTGCTAATATATCAATCTACCGAATCACATAATTGATTTGTGTATGCCATACCCAGAAATGGGTAAAAGGCGTGATTGATATTTATTATATTTTTAGATTCTGATTATTACTTTTTACTTACCAGCAATATCCCACAGTTGCAGTCTTATTATTGTATTAGCATCCCAATTTAGAACTTTAAGGGCAAAATCAACCCCGATTGTGGCTCTGTAGTGTTGAGAAAAAAATTGGTGCACATAACGTTTTATAATAGAAGTTTTGCCAGTGCCTAATTCTCCAATTACCAGGATTTTATACAAGTGTTCCTTGCGCTCCGCTCCAGATTGCGAAATATTTGACTGAAACAAAGATACAATTATCAGTTGTTTTTTGTAAATAAAAATTAAGTAAAACAAGAAGGATAATATTTGAGAAAAAAAAATTTGGCGTCTTGACTTTTTAAGCCAATCGATAAGCACAATACACGAAACAACAGATGGAAGAATAAATAGTGAAGGAATAGAGGCCCCATTGTGACCACAACGTGTCTCAATTCGGTACTGCACGAAGGGCTGACCAACAATTGTATATAAGAGAGGTCTTTGAGTCAAATTTTCAATGCCTGAGACATAGTATTGAAGACAATAATAATTTCTTCTACGTATAAAATTTTCTATTAATTCAATATTTCCCTAAATTTGATGAAAGTATGAACTTGAATATGTAACCATAATCAAATTTTAAAATTATAAATTACTACTGTCCTTAATGGAAATTAAATTTTCGTAGCTTCATTGGTCATCTTGGTTATATTCATTAGTTAACACTACACCTATTTTTCTTTGACTTGTTTACGATCACAAGTGAGAATAACATAATTTACGTCACACATTATTCAATAATTATTTTCACAGAAATTTTGAATGATTGAAGAATTCTGCAAAATATAGGTATATTTAATTTGTTATGGAGATTAATAAAAAACAGTTAAACAAATTTGTTAAATACCTCCGTTATCAAGAAAGATCGAAAAATGATCTTAGAATTAATTTACAAATTCGAAAGTAGATACCTTGGAATAAATATTTATTTACACCTATCATATGTCTAAGGTTCACCGCAGATTTTCTCGAGAAAAAAATGTATTAGAAAAATGATTAGTATATACTAGAAAAATAAATTTTTCCAATTGTCACCAGAAAAAATGATGGAATAATAGAACAATATTTACACTAGATTATTTGCATCAATAATTATTTTAGTTAACTATCATGACCTTACAATTTTCCTTCATGAAATATTAAAAAATAAATAAAACTAAATATGAATAATAAACTGAGCAAATTTGATAGTAAAAATGATTAAATGAATATACTTGTATTGCACTGTCTCCTACAAGAATGTTTCTCTTCAAATATTTGTTTTATGATAAGAATTATTTGTTATTTTACTTGTCAAGAAATATAAATAAATAACAGTTGGTTTGCTTGTCAAGTTGGGAAACATTGTAATTTTCCAAAAGAAGTACTTTTTCTAGGAGAATTTACTTAAAAAAAATATTTGCTTGGCGTTTTACGCATCCCAGCTCTACTAATGTATGAATGAGTGGCAATTGAGTTTGTAACTAAATAATTGTATGTGAATTCATGTTAGTAGCAACTGTCATCGGTCCATTTGTTCGGTTATTGAATTTAAATGCCAGCTTGTGCTCTGGGGTTTCTTGCTATGTGCTATAATAACTTGAGTAAGGAAGTCTACTAGAGGACAATCTTATGCAGAACCAGGGGGACATCTTATTATGAAGGAAAATATTTTTTTAAACCAGTGTTTCTCAAGCTACAACACATTTTTTCAAATGAGAATAGAGAAGTCCATTCGATAGAGTTTTTTTTTCTGAATTCAACCATGTATACGTTTTATACCCTTAAATAATAAAAACATTGAGAAAAATGCTTTTTTTCCATGATTGGATGTCCTCCTTGGTCCCACATAAGATTGTTTTATGGTATTTTTTCTTCAAATGTATTGAATTGAAATTGGTCGTTTCTTCGGCCTCTTGAGATACTTTTATTTAGGTAAATTTGAGAAAAACAACTCAATAAATTGTCAATCGTAGAAAATATCGCTCATAGTTGAGCAAGTTAGGCCCATCTATGATTTTTTAAATTATTTGAATTACTGAATTACAGAGGTAGTAGGTAGTACAATAATAATTATACTAGTAATAATACAATGCCCTTGTTTTATATGTAGCAGCATAATGTATATATTATTATAGATTTTATGAACACCTACAGATGATTCTACTGCTTGGAAAAATATATAAATGCCTGAATTTCTAAATATTCGAGGATTTCAGTTTATTTCGATATTTTTTTAATGAGGGTCAGCAATTCCAATATGCCAGATAAGTATGTTCTTGGAATAAAATTTAGATAAATTTAATATGATTGTTTCCAAAGCAAGTTGTTTCAAGGTTGAATTGATTTCATTGAGAATGATCATCATGTAAAGTGTATGAAGGAAAAGATATGGGAATTCATAGCTAACGAATAAAAGTGAGCTAGGCGGAGTTTATAATTATGTTACCGTGATATCGGGTTGATCCTTGACCAAATCCATTACTAAGTTCCCAAACGCCGGCATGGCTTCAGTAGCAGGATCTGCTTTTTCACTTTCTTCCTTAACAATACCCTCCTGAATATTCTCCGTATCCTCCTCAATTTTCACAGTTCCACTCACTTTTTCTTCATCTTCTTCTAGCGGAGGCTCACTGTTCTGATTGTTTTCAGTCATGAATCCTTTTTCATGTAGTTCTGATTGCGATGTTGGGTTCCAACTGGAGATAGAATAGGGCGTCGCTGATACCGGGGGCTTCGATGATGTCTGACTCGAGCTTGCCCCCTCCATTGAACAGGTGTCGGACGGAGTTTCTTCACTTTCTGTTCGTTGGAGTGACGTTGGAGTCAATGTGGAATAGCCTGATGATAAGCGATCCGAATTATCTGACTCTACTGATTTGGAAGATGAAGCTCTTGGAAGCTGTTGGCTTGTCATGTATTTCCCGAAAGTGAATTTCCGAACGAAAGATGTCTTTTTACCCGCATTTTCTTCTGTTTTTTTCGGTTTTTTGCCCTTTCGGGACTTCTTTTCTGGTTCTTCTGATGTCAGTTCCAAAGATGGGGATTTTTTTTTCAATAGATGTAGTTTGCTACTTTTACTGCGATCTGTTTCGTTTTTCATATTTTTTTATAGTTCGAAATAGATTTCATAACAATTTGTTCGAATAAACGCGGTGTTACCTTCGTGAATCTTGATTTAAAACTAAATTTATGTTTGTATAACGCAGGTAGGAAAGCCCTACTCCATTTTAAGTGGGGATACACAAGGTTGGGTACTTTACACTTCGTTGAAAAGGATTATATTACACAAGGTTTAGAACAGTAGTAGCTTCTTTAATAATGTATTTGAAAAAGTCTATATAATAATATCTGATGTATATAAGAAATTATTCCTTAACTTCTTGTCAGGTTGAAAGCATAAATTTATCAATACAATTTATTCAGTTCAACTTTAAATTCTTGAGTTTATAAGCTCGCCGATTAGCTCAACAATGCACGAAACTATAGATGGAAATATAAAAAGTAAAGAAAAGTGGTCTAAATGGTAAAGCAGTAGACTCAAGAAGCCTCCGATTTAAAGAATTTTCCAAGCATTTTATATATTCTTACAAATTTAAGGGCCCTAGCAATCTCAACATGTCTCAATCTACCATTGGAAGATTCGTTCAAACCAGGGATCATTCAAACATAGTAATTTATTATGTATAACTGTTAATGCCGACTGAAGTGGTAAATAATACCTCTATACTTAAAGTAATTCATTTGAATTTTTCTTCTCAGATAACTAATATTTTTTTTATCGATTAATATTGATAATTCAGATTATTTACGAATAGTAATTAATGCACTACTAGTGCAAGGCTGAGCATTATGACATGAGGCCAAGTATTTGGATTAAAATTGTTAACCGAATGTTATAATGCTTGTTTACACACGTATTGCATACAAGATTTTTTCTACAGCCCTCAACTTCCATATTTTAACAATTATTGAACATACAGCAAGGCAGCTTTTGACAACTTAACATTTAAACTAAATAAATAACTAAAAAAATGAATCAGTGAGAGGTGCCACAAGTATGAATCCACAGGAAAACTAAATTCAGGTTATGGAATTTGACTGCTACGCAATCAAATGCTGAGACATGAAAAGCGCACGAACCTACTTTACACACAGTAGTAGAAAAAAAATTATGAGTAACATTATCAATGTATATATGATTTGAATTCCTATTCAGTCAAAAAATGTCCCAATTATGAAAACATTTATACAAATCAATGTGCCTATTTGTAGCACATATTTTTTTAAAATTATCGAAAAGATTAATTTCTCAAGGATACATTTTTTATGTATCTAATTTTGATAGTTTTTGAAACTGATAGTTTAAATGGATCAGGGGAAGCCCAATTAATCAAAAACTATTTTGTAGGGCATCGTATTGAATTCCATTTTATGTATGAGTAAAAGTTAATATTTGGTTGAACACATATAACTGTATTTTAGAATTATTCGATTTCCAATAGACAATAATAAAAATTATATGTACAGTATGTCCATAAATGGACTAGCTATTTCAGCAAAATATTTTATTTTAAATGTTTCAAAAAATTTCACAGTTCATAATTTTTTCGTTTGCTATATAAATACAGTTTATTTAAAAAAAAAATTTTTTAATAGGATTTATTGTTACTGAGGATGAACAAATGTGTTTACGTAAGAGGGTTTTATGTTCAATAAAATTGTTTTATAAATAAATTATAATAGTAAAATCGATTTTGTATAACGTGAAACATATTTTTATAGCAAACAAAAAAATATGCGGAATGATTTATTTCAAAAAAATTAAATAAGACTTGTTTGGTAATTTAATATTTGTTTGCAAATTTATCAGGATTCCTTGAGGTTGGAGAAATTTCTTTTAAATAAATCGGACTTCAAATGAATGATAATAAAAGTTAGACCAAATCAAGTTAAAAAATATAGTATTAATGTATCAAAGTTCATAGAAATAATACACATTAATTAAAAGTATCTTTTATTTTTAGCCTATTTTTGATAATTTATTTTTTATCGTGGCATGTCAATTGATATTTTTATTTTAATTTGCTGATTTCAAACGATCTGATTTTAATCTTTCAATTATTCAAACTACTTGTGAACTATTCTCATTGTTTGTTTTTTCTTGAAGAAAAATGAAGTAGAAGTTGTGGTTACCATCAATTTTCAACTTTTTGCTCCATCATTTTGAATATTTTATATCTGTTGGAGCAGCAAAGAATATTTCTATCGGGATATAATTTATTTATGATATTTTCTAGATCGAACTTCAGCGCTGAACTAGTTTATGGTGAAACCCTATCTATGAAATTCGATACTGCTAAATAAATTTATTGATTTAAGATTTCACATGGGTCTAAGAAACGTAATTTTATCCGATATACTTCGAGTTGAAAGTGATACGTTTGCATGTGGCTTCGGGCATTATTTTTAGTTTGTACCGTATTATCATGTTTATGATTGAAATGAAAATAATGAAATTGCATATGCAACCTTTCATACTAGAAAGTACAGTGGTTTGCATTATGCAATTGTAAATTTTAATTTAAAATAAATCATTATCACAATTGAAATAAAATAATATTTATTGGAATATTAGTAATCCTTTTGGCTTTATAATAATTCATTTTTCAAAGAAAAATTATATCTCTTGAATTCCAAATTTTCAAGTACATTTTTTTTTCAAATAAAAAATTGATTTTTCTTAGGACAAAATTACATCATAATTTGAGGCTTGGTTCCCAATCATACTTCAAAGTGATGCAATAACAATAAAATTAAAACAATTTTACAAAACTGGAAGCACATTGCTATCTTTTTCAATTAATCAATAGTATAGACTGATCAAAAAATATACACAAGTGTAAAATATTATTTAATTTTCTTGAAGTGATTGGGATCCTAATATTTTTTTCAAATAAGAGATCTGACGTTATTTCAATCTTTTTCGAATAATTATATCGTACGTATGTCATTATTCAGTATACGCGGTAAATAAATTAATTATAATTGTCGATGAATAATCAATATAGGCATAAACAAGAGGCATTTAATGAGTGTTAAAAATTGTAGTGTTAAGAATTTTGTTTCCGTTCTCACCTGGTTAAGACAATTATACTGATATTGGTTTTTCTTCTTCTCCTTTTCTCGTTTTTCTTCAGGATATATAAGCGAATTATTATTTAATTGGCTAATAGGGGAAATTTTGTCGTTTGCTAACATCATGTATCTTTCTCGTCTTTTCGTTCTTTCACCTCTTGTTCGCCTGTTGATAGGTCTTGCAACTTCTTCAATCATTTCACCAAATATTCACAAAAATTAGAAAAGAAAAAATCAGTTAAATAGGAGAACAACGTCCGCACGCGGCGTTCGAATGATTTTTACTAACAGCGCAGAGTAAAATTTGATCAAAATAAATGTTGAGATGACCCGAGAAATATGACAAGTTAAATGTGAAACTTCAATCTTGTCAGAATTGGTAAGTTCGATGCTTGGTGTTTTGAGAGCGAAACTTATCAACTTGAAATAAAAAGGAATGAATAAAATTGAAAACAATGTTTACGATTTATATATATGTAGGCAGGATGCGACAGTCAGAGAGACGTATCGTCAAAACAAGAGCTGTTATCTTTTGCAAGGCGCCAGGCCAGTCAATCAAATGCTGTAGTACGCAATGTTCGGCATAATTAGAAAAAGTCTGTGTGTGTGAGATTCTCGTTGTATTGGCTGTCAATATCGATAGATTTTTACAATGTTGTTTTTATTATGTCAAGAAAGTCGTCTCCTCGCCACGCAGAGGTTCTCAAGAAACACAAAACTCTACACAATTTTCTACACCTTTTAAAAACTCTTACACCTTCACTACATTGTCTTGAATATAAAATATCATGAATTATTATCTCACCCTTAATCAAAACGGAAATAAAGCGGTATTAGAAGGCGAAAAATTTAACCATCGTTTGCTATATTTTCAAAAGCACTAGACTTTAACATGTCGAAAGAAATTTGCTATATAGCTATCATGGTTTGTGTATAAACGGCAAATATCTCAAGTATTCTGCGAGATATGGTTGTTTTCATAGATGAGATACGAAATATTCAAATCTTGCAGTCCACATATTTTGTAAGAAAATTATAATACTTTATTTACATCAGAAGCGTTTACAAGTAAATCAATAATATGTGAGTCAACAAACATTGTCTCCATTTGTTATCAACAAATGAAAAAGGAGCAGTCAATTTGTCAATAAGAATTGCCAATTGAATTTAATGAATTTTCATTCAATACTAAAATAACTTTCTTGAATAACAGTTCTCGGGGCCAATGGTAATAATTAATAATTATGTAAACAGAATCAGTCCTTGAATTATTATTTGAAATATTTTCAATATAAAGTAAACTTTAAAACCTTGAGCATATAATAATATTGATTCAAAATCTGTTTGGATAGTAACAATAAGATTTAGAAATTTTTATATAAAGATAAAATTGAATGGAAATAATAATAATCACTGATTACCAGTTTAAAGGTAGAAAAGTGCTTACATCAAATGTAATATTGACAACTGATATTCATGACTGACATGCCAAAAATTTTACTGTGCAGGTGGTCAAATTATTAGGGACAGCACAAAAAAGCAAAATTGGTCCAAATAAAAATAAATTCAAGTTCACTGCTGATATTTGATCATTTGCCACGTATTCTGATTGTTAAATTTATTTTTCTTTTCTTGATTTTTCTGAAAGCATTAATATTCTTCTTTCGTAATTCAATGTTTCAGAATCTCAATTGAACATTCTTCTATATAAAAAAAAATCAATGTAATCTAGAACCAATAATTTGTTGCCAGTAAAACTAGTACAAAAATGTAAATTTGGCCAGCCACTGGTTCTTGGTTTGTGCGTAAACGACGGATATCTCAAGTATCTCAAGTATTTAGCGAGATTTGGTTGTTTTTCTCCACTTCTTGTTAATATGTATGTGGCAAGGTAATAATAAAAGCCATTGTGAACCTAGAGCATTAAATAAGTACCAAAGAATAATGGAGTCTACAGATATTCGATTTTAGTCCTAAGTGATTTCAAGTTTTTATTGGATGCATGACAGAATCTAAGTTGTTACGTTTTCTGTCTGTCTTTCTTACTTTTTTTTCTTTTGTTCTTTCTCCTTTTTCCCCCAAATAAAACAAAACATTCAATAAATTTAGAAAATGAAATAAAATATTGAGCTAGTAGATAAAAAAACAGATATTTATATTGAATATAAATATTAATACCTATTTGAAATATAGAATTTCTTTTTATTTCATTTCCGACATAATTTACAAGATAATATAACCTGCAAATTGAATTTAATATTTATTACGTTTGTGCTTGTGTTTACTGTACGGTATATGAATACAGTCTACTTTCCAACATATTAACACGCTTATACACGCAGCCTATGAGAGTATAGGTAAACCTGGTCGCATCGATGCGCCTGCGCTTGTATCACGTCACTTCTGTCTCGTGACGGTCGGTTTTACTATGTTCCTCATCATATTATTAAATGGAATAAAAAATACAAGAAAGCAGTGTCCAAAACACAAACTGCTTTGACATACTATTAAAAGCAGATCGTGGCTTGGGATCAATTTTTTTTTTTATAAGAATAAAACATAATTGTAATTAAGTCCGTAGATTTCATCTGGTCAATTATTGATATTTCTGGCGAAGCCAGTTTTTTAAACGAAAACCTAAAATTATCCAGGAATATAATTTATATATTTTCTAGCGTTTAATATTATATCTCTAAGTTTTGATTGAAAAACTGTTTATTATTAACCCTGTCACATGCAAAATATCTCAGTTAAAATTATCAGAAATTTTGAGACAATCTGTTTTTTTAAGTGTAGCATAATTAAATATATTAGAAATCGATTAAAGTTATCGTAAATTTTACGCTATATTTGTCAATCTCTTCTTGCAAATGGCGAAAAACGTGCAATTTGCAGATAAGATATAATGTGAATTAAAAATTAGAATAATCAAAGAAAGCCTTGTTTCGTTAAAAGGATGAAAAAATACGTATTAGATAGCAGTTTTTATGAACACACATGTGTTCTGCGGGTTGTTCATCAGTTGGATAAATAAATGATTCTGATTTCAAAAATTTTCATGAAAGTGTTAAAATTTTAATTTGTATAACACACCACACTATCTCATATTTTTTACTAAAAAAAAATTATGAAATCATCAAGTTTTTTAAGTTCTCTAAATTAGCTTACTTGTCTCGCTGAAAAGAAAATAAAACCTAGGTCAAAATTCTTTGAATAGTTTTGAACTTGACTTTTGAACTTTTTAATATTGTCTAATTGTAAAATAAAGTAAATAAAATCCGTTAAATTCATGAATCCACGACTGATAATTCAAATTGTAGATTAATTTGTCTATCCGGAGTTTGATATATTCTTTTTTATTTTTTAATTAAAGGATAGAAAAAAATATTGCGCACGATGGACAGAAATTGATCTACAATCGAAAATGTAGAAAAATATGCTTCACTTCACAGTATAAATTATTGGATTACAATAAAAATTATTCAAATTTATTTACAGGTCAAACGACTGGTACCACTAATTATAAAAATAATCTGCTTTATAACTAGACAGTTTTTAGGCATTTTCTAATAGAACTGTTTGGGAACTTCTCCATGCAAATTAACTACTCTTGTTAATCATCAAACGCGTCATTAATATTATTTAATTATTTTGAAAATATTAAATGACTTGGATAAAACTAGTATTATCTAGTTTTGAAAATATAAAGCAACAATCAGGACATACAACTTAATAAGTGTGATAATTTTTAATTTTGTATTGATATTAATCAAGAGAATATGTATATATAGAAACGGACAAATGAAGGAAACAATATTACGGTCTTTAGACTCTTAGTCAATATTTTTTCAGATATGACGTCACATGTTATCTCCCAGCGAGAGGTTCATAATACTGCTTACAATCTGTATCACTTTACGTTTTATGAATGGTCATCTTAAGAGCCTATTGTTCATTATTTATATTTATTTGTTATTATAATAAATTAAAATCCCGATAATGATAAAAAAATTAATTAAATAATATTTCACTTGCATTTTAAACTTCATATTGCAACGCAACTTGTTGCGAAAATATGTATCACAAAAGTAGTGGGGGTTCCTGATACTACTAAATTAATAAAAGATTTATGTGCACCTTTCATATGCTCTCTTTTTAAATATATTTAATCATCAATATTTAAGAAAAATTGAATTATTATGATAAATTGAATTATATATGAGTAATTATTGTAAACAAAATTATTTTAAATTGAATATTCCATAATAAAAAATAAAATTTAAGCGATACAAGTAAATTAAGTGATATCATAGTAATTAAGTGTATTTTGGAGTCAAAATGATTTATTTCAGGGTAATCATTTGATAATACATGCATTAATGTGCTAGAAATGTAAACTTAAAAAATTGGCACGCTTAAAATAATTTTTGACATTTATGTCAACATTTTTATGAATCTGATAGCTGATCAAAGTACGAAGCTCAAAAAAATACCGAAAGATATTTTGCAAAATAATGCAATTAAGTTATCTCGACAGAAAAATAGATTTATTTTTAATAATCCCGTAAAAAAGATATTTATCCTCAATGGTTATTAATAGATCAACAAGGCGTCACATTCATTTGCTTCAGTTGTCATTGCTTTTGTCTTTTTCTCAGTCGAATTATAAATAGGATTTTATCGATGAATGACTTTAATAAGGATACAGATATGTTTTTTATTGAGATAATATTATCAGTTATAAAAAGGGTTACAAAACTAAATGAGGACGATTGAAATACGCGTATTAAAATAATGATTACTTTCAATAACTCATAAAACACTGATTTTTATAAAGTCTCATATCAAAAATATCCATGATTTAAAAATCAAATACTGTATCTTATCAAAATAATGTTATATCTTTTGATAGATAATAATGATTGCATGCCAGAAGAAATAAAATTCCAATAAAACAAAATATACAAAGCATCACTCAAATAAAACTCCCAAACTATCTCTCTTTTGAAATACTTTCAAAATAATGAATCTTATCGTTAAAATCATCCTCACACCCTGTAATTGTTTTTAAAGCACAAAAAATGACCAACTTTTGCATAATTCCAAATCATCATTATATATGTATTTTAACTAAAAATTGAGGTATTGTAGCAACCGTTATCCTGCAAACATTTTTCAGCAGTATATATCTTCTATTCTTTCAGTTCAATTGTATTTATCATAATACTATATACATTACTCTTTTCATGGCTTAATGCTTCTTGGGTATTATTAGAGCTTCCCCATCTTCGTGAATACATACACGACTTTTCTGGCGTGTATGTATATCGAAAAAGGGTATATAATAGTGATGGTCAGCTATATTAATTTTGGAAGTCACATTTCTGGAAGGAATTCACTTAAACCCGTATGACACGCTCAATGTTTTTGCACATATTTTAGTTCAATGTTTTGTGATCAATTTTTCAGTACTCTTTTAAGAACTAAATTATTGAAAGCAAGAATCCTGTATGCAACGTATCTCCATTTTTTGTTGCATGCGCATGCGTACTTCAGTATATGTCAGTCATAAAATTGGTTCTGAGCCCATTTATTTTGTTTTTTATTTCGACAATTGACGTTGTCGGCCGTATTGTTTTTAAAGAACTAAATATTGCGTTCCAAGCCGCTTGTCTTGCATGTTTATTTTCATACATCGCAGTTTTCACAGCGTACAAACATTCCATTTTTCTATATTCCTCGATTAAAAGGGATACTTGATCGTGTGACCACGACATTTTGAAATGTTTGAAATGCTTGCACAAACACAACGAAGTGAGGTTATAAATTATTAGTTGCCACTGACAGCGCAATGCGATATCGTGCGCATACTATCTGCGCAATTAATTGACGAAAACATTGAACGAAAAATGAGCAAGCTCTATTATTTCATTGAACGAAAAATTGAGTAAATCATTTAACATTTTAACCTGTTTGCAACAGTCAATTTTTTCACAAACAAAACATTGAACTAAAATATGTTCAAAAACATTGAGCGACACGCTCAATGTGTCATACGGGCTTAATAATAACTTTTCCCCCATCTGTCTGATTTGTTCTTTTACAGATGCCTCCAGTAACTTTCATACACTTGAATTGTCATTTTTATGTTTTGGATTAACTTTGTTAACAAGATATGGAACATGATAATTGCTTTTCAACATTGAGCATATTTTATACGTAAATTTTATTTGTATGAGAACCGCAACAGTATCGTTATTTGCCATGATTTTTGAAAAAAGTTAGTGTCCTGCTTTTTGGAAATCTCGTAATAGCTCCTTTTTAGTCCTGAGCAAAATACCCTCTTTTTTAAATTCTTTACACCAACGGCAAATCTTCACTTGAACCAGGGATCATTCATATGAATGATCCCTGCTTGAACCCATACACGCTTAAACATTTTTAAAAATCATAAAAAAATCATGATTTGAATATGTTCTGTGATTAATTTCTTACTTTGACCAACAGCGATACTTCAAATTTAAATAATAGATGAAGTAAGATTTAGTGGACAAACTCAAATTGGAGTCAGGGCTGACCTGATTTAAATAATTTGATTTAAAACACGATTTAAATCATGATTAAAATCAGTGTGATTCTGTGATTCAAGAAAAAAAATCATATATTTAAATTATTTAAAAAAATTTCTTGTATATTTTATTAATAACGAAATAACTATATGAATTGAGTGATTGTTTTATACATTTGAGTTTGAATAATAATTGAATTCTTTAAAAAAAAATTTGATGTTTTTAGTGGAACATTGAGCTGCTATGTTGTGAGCACGTTTATTTTATATTTGTGCTATAATTTTGGATACGCACTAATAATTCAAGTAAAAACAAATTATCTTTCAAAATTATCTTACATTGAAGCAAATTGAGGATCAAGGAATAGATTAAAATTAAAATAGATGTAGTAGCCCAAATTGTTTATTTTAATAAATTTGATGTATGCGCTACGGACATTTTGTATAAAAATTCATCAATTTTCAGTCAAAAAACTACCTGACAACACTGAGCAGACAAAGTGATAGTCACTACTTTGTCGCAACTTGGAAGTGGCACTGCAATACCTTGTAGTAAATAAACTTTAAAGTTCCATACTTCCAGTTTTCGTTCGGTTCCTACAACTATCGCTCAGTCGTAATTACTTTCAAGTTGCATTTTTTAGTAATTCTGACTTAAGAGTAATTTCTCTCAAGCTTCGCCATTTTTATTAGCAAAATATGCGACGCCATTACTACAAAACGAGAACTTGTACACCACAATGACTAAAACTTGGACGAGCTCATAAATTTAGCACTACGTACAACAAATCAATGGATAATAATTAATTATATGCTCTAAATAATGAATGGAGAAAAGTATTTTTTTGCGTTTAAGCGTCATTTTCTTTTACAAAAAAATATTTGAAAAACAATATTTTAGTTAAAAAATGATAAATTTGGGGGCGCGTGTCAGATTCAGATTTATAATCATTATGTTTAACAGTGAAATTGCATTTGTTTCAATTTTTTGGTCACTCAGATTAGATAACAGGGTATTATCGAAAATGTATTGCGTTCGTATATTCCTTTCATAGAGTATTTCATTTTCTTTCTAAGTTGAACAAATGTTATAAACAGGTTTATACTAGAGTGGAACATGAGAAAGATAAAACTAGTTGCAAGACAAAACAAGCAACAAGTTTGAAATAGTGGGAGAAAAGTTCCAAGAAAGTCGCGAAAACTACACAGCAACGACGCTAATACGGAGCCATTACATTTCTGGAACGTAGCCGAATAAGCTCCAGGAACGTAGTTGGAACGTAGCCAGAACCAAAAATTATTCCCTATTTTGGTCGTACTTTCGTAATAGGAACGTTCCTAATACGTGCCTATGGCTAGTGACGAGACCCATAAAAGTTCCTAATGTAGTTGCTGTCACGTTCCGTCGACTAATTGTGCTAGTTGGGGGAATATAAGGTGAATATTAGCGCCTTGTATTTCGTCACCACTTCATTCCATTTTCGTTTTTAAGTCACTCATCATTCATACTTATATTGTAGTTTTTCGGCTGAAGATGGATGGATTCTCATCCGAAACGTCCCTAACGCATACATCAAGTTTATTAAAATAATAATTTTGGACTACTACACCTATTTTCAATTTAAATATACCAATGGTTCTACTTCATTCGGTGATACAATATTTATAAATTTAAAAAACAATGAAATCAAATTACATTCAAAAAACCTATTGATTTTTTAAAATTAAAATCATGGTTTTTGCCAATCCTGCGTGGAATGACATGAATAACAGGATGTTATGATATTCTCGATAATTATAGCACTACCCTTGTATTGTAGGTTAAAAATACAGTATAAACTCTATATAACGAAGTTCAGGGGACCGATTGTTTTCTTTCGTTATAAAGAGTTTTCGTCATATGGAGAAAAAATACAGTGTAAGAGCACAAATACACTTTCTGTATTCTTATAATAAGGTATACATGTCGTCAATTTTCAAAATCTCCATTATTTTGTATAGCCCATTATTTTGGCCAGACGTCTTTTGCTAAGTCGATACTTGATTTGTATTTTTTCATGAATTATATCCATATCTTCAGAAGAGTACTAAAAACTCGCATAATAATTTAGCTGCGTCAAGTGCTTGTTAAATTTCAGCGTAGACTTATGACAATGCATTCCTACCCATTAAGACAGTAATGGCAAACAACAAAAAATAGAAGTACAATTGCTATTCTTAGAAAATGGAAGCCGATAAGAAATGTGTATTAATGCCTCAACCAAAAAAAAGTACACAAATGTCTAAGCAGAGACGTTATAGAGAATGACTATTACGTTATAGAGGGTGTTTTAATGAAAGGGTAATATTAAAAGCAATCAATTTCCAGTAATATCCATGTTATAGAGTTCTTCGCTATTAAGAAGTACGTTATAAAGAATTTACACTATATATTATTTCCATGCAACATAGAAGCGAAGCATAGGCGTTTAACATAGCAAATAAGTGAAGGATAAAATTCTACATCCAAATCAATGAACAAAATTGAATTTGAATACTTCATAATTGCAAAAATTCAATTTAAAAATTCTCGTAATTACTGTTTAATAGTATCAGTCATGGGATTAAAAACAAGAGACGAACAAATGCTAAAAGTTTCAAAAATAAAATTTTTGGTATTTATATTGACAAACTGTGATATTGAATTAATATTAAAGTTTGTTATTATCAAAAACAAATAATTATTCGCTAATCCGCATTAGATGAGACCGGATTTCGCCCGGATCACCGAAAGTCCGGATTTAAGCGGAATTTGCTGTGAAATGCACATATGTCAAACATTTTAGTGATTTTTTTATAAATACTTTTTAGAAGATTTTCATTGTACAGTACACAAAGAAAACCACAGTAGCCAACTGAGTTGTAAATCAAACTCTCTCTTTCTATATTTTACTACTTAATTATTAATAACAATAACCATTCTCTATAATATTTAATTTCTTATTTGAAAATTTCCTTGTCCGGATTAACCGGATGTCCGGAAAATCAGAGTCCGGATAAGCGGAACACTACTGTAATTGGATGGCATTATTCCGGTCATAATTTACTACAAATTCGTAACTATGTTAACCCTATTTGGCAGCATCATGATTCATGATATTTCTGATACGTCAATTATTCAGAGGTTAATAACAAAGTTTGAAAAGACTAAAACGTTTATGAAGAAAGAATTAATAACAATGAAGAAAATATTCCAGCTTTAAAAGAACTGGAGCCAACAATAAGTGTGCGGAGGATTTTCAGAGAACTGAATATAAATTTTGTGACAGTGCATTGAATTCTCAAAAAACATAATTACATTCTTTTCAAATTTCACAACCACCAAAATATATTGCAATGAGATTTTGAATTACATGCATCACTTATTATGGTAGATTTTGTAGCACTATTTTATTCACAGATGAATGCACATTTACCATGAATAGCGAACCAAATGGTTTTAATTATTCGTATTGGTTACAAAACAATCCACATAATATTTATAATTAAGGATACAATACCGTCAGTCAGTAAATGTGTAGGCATGAGTTTCGGTTAATAAAATCATTGACCCATTATCTCATTTAAAGACGAAATTCAGAATCATATTCGGATTTATTAATTAATGTTGTTGTAGCAGAAATCGCTGAAACAAAGAGAATTTGTGGTCCCTGCACAATGCAACAAAGAAATTGTGAAATATCTGAGCCATGATTTCTTAAAAGCTGAATAGGATGAACAGTTGCTAGATTTAAATGCAGTTAATTTTTTAAAACGATTTATTGAGTATCTAATGTCTATGAATTTAGAATAACTTAAAAACATAATGATTCAAAAAAGGAAATTAATAATCGACAATTAAGTAGTGTAATATAAAGCTTCTACAACAGTTTGAGTTAAGTTTGGAAAAAGCTTCTAATAGACAATAATAAAAAGTGGAAGTAAGGTTTGTATGACCTTGAAATCACTCATGTTGGGCTGAAATCCAGTCTATAAAGAAGTGTTCATGTATAAACAATGATTGTAGGCTAGCTCGCTACGCTCGCGTTTTCGAAAAACATCTCTGAATATTATCAAGTTGCGCTGCGCGCGCCTGTGGGACAGAACTTAAACCCGAGACAGCTGAGTAGGGTGCACTGAACACGTCATGTTGGGCCGAGAACCAGTCTTTAAATGAGTGTTAATGTGTAACAATTCTTATAGCACAGATTTATCTGTGGTTATTGGTTGTACTATCACATGTTTTGAAAGATTTCAAAACATGAAAACAACCATCTGAATCTATTTATCCTATTAGTTTGTGACATCATTATTTCTAATCCGTAACATAGTGCCCAGATCCAGAGCCGGAACTAGGGTATTGGCCGCCCGTGACGAATCATGAAATTGCGCCCCTATTTTCATGAATATGAGTCTAAAAGTAATAATACAAAAAAATATATATATATTCTCCAGATCAAGTGGTGACATAATAAAAACCAAATTATAATCAATCAGGTACATTACATATTATTAACATCTTAATATCTATATATGAATCAAACATCGATGTTATAATACAAAAAATTCTGCTGTGGGCATACAGTACTTCCTCGACCATGAATTTTCCGGCCAGTTTCATCACTGTTTCAGAAATTTAGAGTGTCGCATCAATTAATTGCATATTTCAAAGTGGCAGCTGCCATTGTCAAAGTGACATCTGTCATTGTCAAAGTGACAGCTGTCATTGTCAAAGGAATAACTGTCAATGTTAAAGTGACAGATGGCAGTTATATTTCAGTCCCACATAAAATAAGTATTCTTGAAAATAAATAGTCCTTTTCTAGATTTTCCGAGTCTTCAGTTCATTGGAACATACAGTTTAGACATTTGATCGCCGAAAGTGTAATTGAAAGACGTGGATTCCACTAATTTATATTCATTCTTGATATCTACTAATTTTATCTTCCAGAGAGCTTTAAATTGATACCAAACTAGATATCACTTGAAAAATTTGTAAAAGAAACAATTGATGATCGTTTAAATATCCTCTTTGACACTTTCACTACAATTACATATCTCCGCAAGGGCTTTGAATTGATACTAAACACGATAGAGCTAAATTACCTAATCTAAAAGAACAATTGACAAACGTTTGCATGTGATTTCCGAATATGAATATACTTCTAATTTCACATAATGATTCTCATTATTTCTTTGCTTCAGAAAAACATAACGAATTTCTGAATTTCATGAAAATTCAAATTTTAATAATGACAAATGAGCCGCTGATAATTTCGAAAAATGTTTAGGATAAATGTTGTGCCAAATTATCCAAGGATCAATTCTAGTCATTTTATATTCTGTGATAAATACTACCGTTCCTAAAATAAACGCTAAAAATCTAAAAGTTCCGTCAATAAAGTTTTGGTACCACTGGTTGAAAAAAACTTATGTACGAAATTGGGCCTAGCTTTTTGTTGAACAGCTTGGATATGAAATTTCATTCGAAAACTCGTGTGCGTTCTCAAGTTATTGTGCTTCCATACAGACGAACCGACATTTTTTCTAAACTATATCTTTTGGGTTTAGCGGGGTCTAAACCAGAATTGATTGATTCTGAACAATAGATGGGAAGTTAAAAGTTAAAAATATATTCTTCTTAAACAAATCAAGCTTAGCGGCTGGCTCGGCATTCCTAACACAATGCACGAAGTGCAGAAGCTTGACTATTTGCTGATAGAGCAGTATACATCTCCAGTAAACAATATAAACCTAAGTAAAATTTTATAGTTGACCAAGATGAGATAGATAGCAGGTAGTATAACGGTATGAGCTTTCTCACCCAATTCTTGTCATGAAACATTTCTTAAATTTGAATGATTTGTTTAATGCGGCTCGTAGAATTTTGCGTCCCCTAGGAGTCTGCGCCCGTGGCAGGGGCCACCTACATTGATTGAATTGTTATACATTTATTTATTGGAAAAAAACACCTCACAGGTCTAATGTCCTAATTACAGAGGGCTTTAAAAATATAATAAGAATATACAAAAAATGAATTAGTGTGACAGATGAATTAAAAAATGAACATTCATAACAGAAAGACCAAATAGATAATAATGGATAATATCGAACGTTATTTAGTTTATGTGGAAAGATTGTTGAATCTAATATCAATATAAGTGTACATACTAATATCGTTAAAAAATAAGGATTCGTTTAGTTCATAATTAGCTCTAATTCTTTGAAGAGCTGAAATACTCTTGTCTAATATTACTGGTGTGAGGAATATAAAACTTTATAGATTACTGAAGGTTGTAATCATTTCAGTATTATATTATTAATTAATTTGAAAAAGTATACACATGATTGTAAAACTCTTATATTTTCCAAGGACAGTTAAATGCCATAAGGGCTTTGCAATAGTGAAAATCATCATTCGAAATAGCAACCAAATGAAATTAATACCAACAGTATCTGAGGAATATTTTTTGAACTACCTTTATTGTCCTTATAGAATTTTTGTACAATGGATTTTACATTAAAAAACAGCATTCACAACAACTTACCTTAAAATTTTTTCGAGTTTATTATAATCTTAGTTTTCATTTATTGTATTTTATTATTCTTAAATAATATATATTATATTGCCTCATAGATGTTATTATTAGCATTAAAAATAATTCGAATGTAGAATTTTATGCTCTACTGCATTTATTTGAAATATTTTGTTCAAATAATTAGGAAAGCAATGCGAATGGAAAAACTGATTTGCCATGTTAAACGCCTGTTTCACTTTTCGTGTTACACTCGGTATTTACGTGTGTTGCACATAATCTACCTAGAGTGTAAATTAACTATTTTAAAAAAACCTGAATATTGGAAATATAAATAATATTTTTGAGCGGCAGTATAGCGGATTAAAAATGTTTATGATTTTTAGAGTTTCAATGAGTGGTTATCTTTGCCCAATTTAAGTTCACTGATAAAATATAATTAACAAAAATAATCTTAAAATTTTGATGACAGCACAAGGCTTATCAACATATGCCTAATTTAAAAATTATCCGTCAAAAACCACATGATGTGAAGAAACATCTATGATGATTTCTGAGGTATTTTTTTGAAAATAATTACTTTCACCTGCAGATAACATTATCTGTGTGAGAATGCGTGCAAGTTGAGATAACATTATCAATAAATATAATAGAAGTTAATAACATGAATAAAAAAATCAAATTTGAATATTGATAGCTGCGTTTAATAAAATAAAATTTATGAAGGCGTCATTTAGATTACTGAACTTATTTTTCAAAGTATATTTGTCATTTAATATTAAAACTTAGCTTATATGAAGTACGATAAGATAGCAAAGAGCATCTAGTTGATATTTTTAATTTTGCATGAGAGAAGTTACTTATATTAAGTTGTCACACTGTATTGAACAAGAATACGCTAAAATAAATGAATATAAAACATGAATACATACCATTTCAATACTACGTTTGGGAGATGAGATGCTGTTGACTGTACCACATGGAATATTCGCAATTTGGTTGTTGTTGTGATTTCGATGACTCGCTGCAACTGTTGACCTCACTATGAAAGACCCCATGCGGTCATGACAGCAGCGGTGAGTTTAGCACCTTCTCACTACGATACTTTCGATTATTGAGAATCAAGTGGTTTACGGACAGATAACGTGCTCGAGCTGTGGATAGCAGCGAGTTACAAATAGCACGTATCTTATTGAGTGAGTTCATGGCGGTTTCATATGAAATCGATTTGATTGTGGCCAACGTGCCGCGGTAAGCAAGAACAGGATAGGTGCTGCCATCTGTAACCTGCTTGAAGAAGCGTGCAACTTAGGCAGTAAACACCAGTGGGCGCTGAAAGCTCCGGAGCTGAAACTCCGGGCACTTCCGGACTCTATTGAAGCGCCCATTACTGATTCATTTATTAGCCTTCCACTGAAATATTATTACAATTTGATAAAATTTTAAGTCGAATCATTAAAGCGTACTTACGAATAAAGAGGTTTTTAAGGAATTATTTTTGATGACTCATTAAAAATATTGTATAATATTCGTGGAATAAGAAACTTGATACCAAAGTATGATAAAAAAGTTATATCTTCTGTGGAAAAAATTCAGATAAAAAATAAGTTCACCAACAAATTCAGCGTGAGGAAGATAAAAAAAATATAATGAGAACGAAAGATTCTGATCTGAAGTTGATAACAAATTCAGTTTATTAAACGGAAAACTTTGAAGTATTTGAAAAAAAATGTGCGTGTGACGCAGTACACGTTTCGGAAGTGGAACTTCCTTTATTTAACTGAAATGAAGTATGACTGTAAATTGGAGCTGAATTTAAAACAGACACTTTGAAGCATTTCAGCAAGCATCACTATTTTTTCTTTCCGATTTTTTCCCAGCTTTTTATTTTCCGTCGCCTTGACTAGAATTCATTATGATCTATTACACAGGTCAACATATGAAGAATTCGCATTTGTTTTTATCACATTAGATTTTTCTACAAAATGATTATTATAAATTCTTCAAGATAAAATCAATTATTGGATAAAAAATATATTCATTTTACCATTTATAAAAAAATATCGATTACAAATTTTATACCACAATTAGGTATACTGTGTATGATATTTTCTGAGTTTCCCTATAAATTAAATTTGTGATGTATCATATTTGTAATATTAAAGATATTCTTATCATAGTTGTTGTTGATTTTAATATTGACTAGTAAATAGTTTCTATTCTGGAAAACTTGAACATTTAATAGCCTTATTTGGTTATAAACAACTAGTTACAGAGTATACTCGAATAACCCCTGACTCCAAAACATTTATTGACCTGGTTATAACTAATAATTACAGTTGTAAAGTTGTTGTTCTCCAACAGCCAAAGATTTCAGACCATGACATTGTTGAAATTATTACGCTCCATAATATCGTAGATAATAAGAATACTGTATACAGTAAAATAAATTATGCAAATCTGGAAGATTACTTTTTCTAATATGATTGGAAATATGATAGCAGTGATGAAAATTCTTGTTTTTAAGTCCTTCAGAATAATATATCATCAGATATAAAACATCCAAAGAGCAATAATAAGTCTAATAAATGATTTAACGATAGTAAAACAAAAAGTATTTGAAAATAAGGATGATGCTTATGAAAAATGCGTTGTGACAGGAAATGTGAACAATTTTAAATCTTTAAGAAATGAAGTAGTCTCAATTATAAAACATGAAAATCAGTTGAATCACTGATTTCAGAACTTCAGTCCACTTTTGGCCATTTTTGGGTTATACACGAAATGACGTTCAAAATACGTAGATCTATCGATTGAGCACATAAACAACCTAAGTTCAACAAGGAAAAGGTATTTTACACGACCCGAAAATGTAGGTTGAGCGCAAAAACACCCTTTAGTCCAAGACTTGTCTCATTCGCCTACATCTTGGCTGTGTCCTGTCTAACAAAAAAATGATGCATATCAAAAAAACTTATGAATTTGTGGATAGAATTGAAAAAGTCCAGAGCTTTTGGAGGAAGATTTTGGAGTAGCTGACAATTGTAAAAGAAGATAATCGAACAATTTGAATGGTTTTTCAGTTTAAGTTACGTATAGTGTCATGAGTTTAGTTATATTTTTTGGAAGGTTTATTCTTTTCAATTGAATTCACCAAAAAATATATAGTAAAGTCCCATTCACAGCCTGAAATTCGGTGAAATTCGTCGAAATTCGTAAAGCTTAGTATATGGGAAAGCCGTAGTAGCGTTCACAGCGCTGAAATTTGGTGCATACAAATTCCACTTTGACCAAACCTTGCAAGCTTCATGTCCCATTCACAGCCCGAAATTCGGCGAAATTCGTCGAAATTCGTAGAGCTTGGTATATGGGAAAGCCATAGTAGCGTTCACAGCGCTGAAATTTGGTGCATACAAATTTCACTTTGACCAAACCTTGCAAGCTCCAAACTTTTCTTGTAATTTAGGTTGCGTTCTACAAAAATAATGAAGAAGAATATGTGTTTTGAATGAACTCTTATTCCATTTGACGTTTGATTATTTGTGTACGATTTTTGTTTGTGGTTAATTTTTATCTTTTTGAAATAAGTTATCTTGATTGGAGGCAGTACTTGAAGATTTCTAATTTTTAGTGGTTTCCACACGATAATTCTTAAAATTTATATTTCTCCTATCATAAAGAAGGATAACAAGAAATTAAATGTAATAATTCTTCCTCAGTTATAATATTTATAATATCAATTTGAATCTAAACAAAATACACAAACAATATAAATGGCTGATTCAAGCTTCAAAACTACTTCGAAATTAAGCCTGCAGCTGTCGCTAGTCACTAATTTCGGTGTCTAAATTTCAGGCTGTGAACGGATAAATTTCAACAGTTGAAATTTCGTATTTGGAATTACACCAAATTTCGCGCTGTGAATGGAGCATAACTTTTTATTTCATGCAAAAACCACGTAAAGTTCATGTTACATTTCACCTTTGAACCATTCTGTTCACAATAATTAATATTCACATATTTTGTAATTTTTCCAAAACTATGGTGCTTATGGAACAGATAAGATGTTTCAAAAGTCATATGAAAATAATTAGGGAAGTTAATTAGTTTTCTCTAACTATCCCGAATTAGTCATCTGTGACTTACATTGTTTCTGAAATCAGTGAATCAGTTATATTACAATTCAGTTATAGATGATTGTAAAAATGTTCCTTATTTGACGTGGAAGACATTAAAAAATTATTAAACTGTGATTAAACTTTAAACTATGAAGAAATAATTTTTGAAAATAATTCACTCTCTAATATCAGTCAAATAGTTGAAACATTCAATAAATATTTTATTGATAAATCAGATCATAAATCGCAGAACGTAAATTATTGTAATGCACCATCATCACTCAGTTTTCTCACACCAATTTCAATTTGTGAATTAAAATCAACAGTTTATGCACAGAAGAAAAGATTCAGTGTTGGGAAAGGAGCTGAATTTCAAGAAAATATTTTTTATGTTCTTGGCTATCCATTATTAAATGCTATCAACAAGTCATTGAAATACGGTAGGCAACAATAAAGCCCATTCCAAGAACCAGTGGTACTAAAAGATTAGATAAGTTTCATCCTATAAATATGTTGTCTATATTTGAAAAATTATTAGAAATTACTATTTGTAAACAGGTGATAAAATATATTGAAGAATATAATATCTTATTTATATAGCAATCTGTTTTTCGGAATAATGATTCATGTGAATCAGCTATAAACTGCGTTATCAACAAATGGAATTTGCAAGTAGATAACAATAATACTGTATGTGCAGTTTTTTAGATCTCAAGCGAGCTTTCCCACCAGAGAAATTTTGCTAGGTAATGATTATGATTTTCAAAATAAAATTTATTTGACAGAAAAACAGCAAATTGTTGTAATTCAAAATATTTAATCTCAACTAATTCTAAATGACTGGAGTACCTCAAGGAAGAGTAATAGGACCGCTTCTGTTCTTACTGTATATCAACGATTTACCCAAAGTGTTACAAAAATGTAATATTCATTTGTTTGCTGACGATACCTTGATATATTACAGTAGTGACGTTAAAAATGACCTTTTTGAAACTATCAATAATGAATTGTAGTTAATACAAGATTGGATGAATTTCAATAAATTTTAATTTGTAAAGATGTTGGAGGATCCGATGTAGTAATTCGGTAGAATTTGGTTAGGCCTTTAGAGATCCAGCGTGTTCCAAATGGTCATTTATTTTAATATATGAACCAGGACGTTCCGAGAAGCAAAACTGCTCTCATCATCAGCTCTAAGTAAAAATACATGACAAATAATTTTTAACTTGCCAAAACTGAACAACACAAATCCATAATCAGGGCCTACATCCGAGAAAATGTCACAAGTTCGAAGGTAAGCAAACAACAACCAGTTGCACAGTTTTGGCAAATTTATAATTATTTATTATGTACACTTAAACTTTAAAACTTTAACAATTGTATCGTATTACTTAGAGCTGATGATGAGAGCAGTTTTGCTTGTTTAAAAGTCCTGATTTATATGTTAAATAAAATGAACATTTGAAACACTGTGGGTTTCTTGAGGCCTATCCAAATTCTACCTGATAAACTTAAATTGAATAGTGCTAAATCCAAAGCGATGATATTAACTTCCCAGAATGAATATATGAATGCTCTACAAAACGACTTCAAGGTATCGTTAGGAAATTGTGGTTTATAGTCCAAGTAACGAAGACCAAAATAGGCCAAATAGCGGAAAAATTCATGTAGAAGCCAATTTCGGCACAGATGTAGGGTGATATGTCCTTAATAACATACTAAAAGCTCTGATGGGTGGGGATGGAACTAAGGGAGTGGAGATAGTTTGATGTTTTTTTTTTCAGTTTTTTGTTAATAACTAGAAAACTACTGCTTCTAGCGAAATGAGGTTGATATACTGAATTAATCGAATGAAAATTCGCTACAAAAAATATACGATACATTCATTCACTAGGTACAGAACTAAAGGAGATATGAAGGAGGAAAAATGGAAAATTATAAGAAAAATAGTTTTTATTGTTGAAAATCAAGTTTTGAAGATAAATGAACTATGCTCAGATCACTTATTGATAACTCTACTACAGGTTAGTGTAATCATGTAATATAATAATGGAAGAATTGTGTGTTAAAAGGATCACAATAATGTGCATCTATAGGGAATGAGATCAGAGCTTCCCGCCTTACTCTATCCAGTATTTATCTCCTTCCTAGCGACGCTCATCAGTGTAGTTAGGTTGGGGATTTTACTCCTAGATTCAGATTTTCTCACTCTGTATGGATTTTTTAGGGTGAAAAGTTCTTAGGGTTTTTATTTAGGGCTTTTTTCTAGTGCTACATATTTGATTGAATACAAAAAATTACAACTATTAGAATCAAATTGTTTTAGCACACACACACATTTTGAGTTTTTAAAAAATCAGATCACTAAATGAGCAATAAGTTAATAAAATGATGCTCTCATCCTGAACAAACATTTTTGAAAGCGTTAACGATTATCAAATCTGACATGGCCAATCTTCCCCCAACCAGAGGAGCCTCAAAGCAACACTCGCTCAGAGTATCTATATCGGGGCATAGACCGTTTGAGCACGGCGGTCAAATTCTTAATCCGTACAGCAAGGTCTTCCGTAATCCCTATGTACCACTTGAGCACGGCGGAAGCTTAACAGATTATTGGATAAACCATAAACAAAGATATTAAGTAAAATGTAAAATCTTTAATGTGCAATGTAGATAGCCGAAATAAACCAATCACGTAAGAATAACGGGAAAAAAACATTTTAATTGGACTATTTTCAGTAAAATGGATTATGTTAGCTGTAAGAAAGTATAAATATTTGTGAATATGTATTTTTTTTCTACCTATATAGTTTAAATCAGTCGTTATTTGTATATGATAAAATAAAATGAATTGCTATCCAAGTTTGTTTATTATATTAACTCACAATTTTTGGCATTTAGAGAAGATACATTTATTTGAGAATAAAAGATTAAAGTAATAAAGTAGGGATTAAGAGAAAAATGCTCAAATGGTCTATAGGATTAGGACAAAACTGACCACCGCGCTCAAACGGTATATCCCCGTATATCTACAGGTAAGTAGGTACGTTTAAATATCGCACCTTGAGAATTACAGAAGCACAGGTTTCTGAGAAACGTTAATTGAAGTTTTTGGTTCCTTTCAATTATTTCCTGGCCCCTCTCTTTTTTCTCCCACATCAAGAAACTTCAATCTTCACTTATGACATCCATCCATGTTATAGGCCAAATTCAAAGCACTTTTTTCCAAATGTGCCCCTGTTATTTTCAGAGTGTGATATTGTTGTTAAATACTGATTTTTTGAATTACAAATGAAATAATGCTCACGTTGATCTGATTACTTTCTCATAAGTACAACAGTGGCTCTATAACCCCCTACTATCCATCCTATGGAATTCGGCCAGAGGAGATGATGGGATCCTCAACCCAGTTACCAAGAACGACCCTGTGGCACTAGACTGGGTGTGAGGTGCGCTGCGGTTGTCGCAGAACAGGGATTGCCTGCTTCACTGTCTGTGGCGTGTGCTTCGGCATTGGCTCATGTACAGAGCCCCCATCGGAGGTAGCATCGATAATGAAGAAAATTTGTATGATGAAGAGAATTGATGTACAATTGTAATTCAATTTTTAAAAATAGAAACCGATTATTTATAATTTTTCATTTCCCCATCCTTCATGCATCCTTGAGTATTAATCCTAGCAAAAAGTGTATTGCACTTTTTTTGTAGAATCCTGAGCAAAAAAGCCCTAAATCTAGGAGTAAAATCTCCAACTTAGCAACACTGACGAGCGTCGCTAGAAAGGGAATACTGAATAGAGTAAGGAGAAAAGCTCTGACCTCATTCCCCATAGACGTACATTATTGTCATCCTTTCACTTATAGCATCCAATATTTCCCTTACATATTACATGATTACACTTACTTATTGTAGAGTCATTAATATGCGGTCTGAGCATCTTTAAAACTTGATTTTTGACAATATAAACTAATTTTCGAGTTTTTAACACTGAAAAAAACAACCTTTAAACCACCCTCACTCCCTTAGCTCCACTCACACCCACCAGGACTTTTAATATGTTATTAAGGACACCCCACCCCACATCCGTGGCAAAATTATCTTCTACATGAATTATTTCCGCTATTTTTCCTTCGTTGCCTGTACAATTAGTAATTTTAGATGAGATGAAGTATCTGGGAGTAATAATTGGCACAAGAATAAAATTCGATTTACTGCATAGGCAAAAATTGCAAAAACATTTTTATACAGTATTAGTTATAATCTAACCTTGTGGGCAAGAAAATTAATCTTTTATACAATCATACCTCCACACTTAAATTACTGCAGTACAATATTGTTTAATTATTGTAAAAAATATTGTTTTACTTTTTAATAGATAGTAAATCCGATATTCTGCACATTTCTGGATAATATTTAAGATTTTATGATGAAAATTGTAAGTATAATACTATAACAGTTATTTTTTGTTGATGAAAATCATTCTATGAAATTTTTGCAATGTGTATGCGGGGTTCTCATAATTTTATTGATATAGCAGTATTAAGGGCTAGTGCGGCTCTGATTTTCACCTGCTAGTTCACGGTTGGGGTAAGAATTGATTGAAATTTGTATCTACAGCAACAGTAACACAACAAAATCTACATTACGGTTAGAAGAACATCCAACTTCATAGCTTCAGCTTACGCACAAATAAGTAAATAAATCACCATCGAAAATGACGTACAAATGAAGAAAATGAGTGCAAATGATAGTGAAAGTAATAATAAAGTCCATCATTCTTCCGGTTATGTTTTGACATCTATTATTCTTGCTGTGGCCTTCTTCACATTTCTTATCTGTTTTATTGTTGTGTGGGTTAGGTTAAGAAAGCAAAAAACACAAAAATTAAAAGTTCCTCTGAATTCTAATACACCAGTGTTATTCGTTTCTAAGAACAGTTTGTGTTTACGTAATCATGGTGATAAGAAAAATAAAGGACAATCTGCGAGTTTTAAAATTTCTGAATGTGACGCACAGGAATTGCAGGAAACCTAGCAGGACTAGTAATACTTTTTTGTATACTCAATAATGTTCATAAGTATTAGATATGTTTTGTATTTGATGTTTAATAAACAAATTTTTACTATGATCAACGTTACATCTGATAACTTCAGTGATTCACTAATCCTTTGTGTATTGTATTCAAACTGATTGATTTTGACCAGGTAAGTAACTTTTTTGGAATATTATTGTAATCGGTATTACAATATTTAACACTAGGACGTTTCAACGTCAACGCGTTTATTATCAGTGAAATAAAATGTGTAGGTTTAATTTAAAAGGTTTCTTCAAGACTAACTTACATTTTACAACATAATTAAATTATCGGTTAGCGATAAATGTCAATAAGATATAAAACAAATAACTTCTTCATCAAGTATAATCCTAAGAAAAATCTTAGTTTGTCTTGATCGGCATAACCAAATATAAAACGAGTAATTTCTGATTGAGGTTATCCTGAAAACGCATGAATTGATCATGAGCAGGATGATTAGTTAAAAATCAGTAACTTCCTTCCAAAAGGTTATTTGAAGAAGATCCTTGATAATAATAACCACATCGAAATCAAGTCACTTTTTTATGAGGTTATTCGGGAAATAGTTCCATTTGGCTCTTTGCAGGATGACCAAACATAAATTAAATAATATTTCATAAGGTTATTCTGAAAAAAACCTCGGTTGATCCTGAACAGGATGACCAGATAAAATCAAATTACTTCCTCATACGATTATTTAGAAAAGAAACTTATTTGGATCAGGATGACCTTATCGCAAATAAATTTTTAGCAGGGTGTAAAAAAATCACGATTCAAAAAAAATAAAAAATCACGATTTTTATTAAAAAAAGTCATGATTTTTTTTTTTTGATTTCTTTCTTTTTCAGTTCTTACACTTAAAATACTATTTAAATAGTATTTTCAATATTTTTAGTGATTATTTCTTGTTTCAAATTTTCTCATGATAAGTAGATTAGTTTATTTTCTTCTGTGGTGTTTTTCTTTGAGGAAAAATATTTTATTTTGATTGAAATCGATGTTTTTTTTGAAAAAAATCATTTGATTGAAATCTTTATTTCAATCATGCTTTAAAATCAAATGATTTTAATCATCTATAACCTGCTTTTTAGTGCATGGTTATGCTAATTCTATTTCGATATGGAAATCATCAGGCTCGCATAGATAAGGAAAACCCCATTTTAACCTGATAAGATGGTCTTTCAGGCAAATCAGGAACAAATTCTAGTGAGGGTACATTGGCAAAGACTCAAAAATTAATAAGGTCAATAATTGCTTCATTTCAAATAACTTACTGTTACCATGAACAGCATAATTAGAAGGCAAAGTACTGAAATTCGTTTTATAATAAATGATAGTATATAAGCTTTCTTCGAACGTTCGGTTTATCTTTCTACAATTATTATTTTAGGACATAAAAGTTTACAAATTGTGACATACTTTTTTTGTCAGACTTGAAATTGGTTTCACAATGATTGACAATACAATAATTTATTATTCTATTTCTTTACGACCCGGTATTTAACCTCCCTCCGTGAAATGGTACTAGGTTTCGAACCGGAATTTGGGGTCATCACTCCCTTACAGAAATTAATTCACTAATTGCTTATAAAAAGGCTCGAAATAATTTGTTGCCACTTAATAGGTGTAGGATATTCTTTGTGTATATAATTAGGTTGAACAAGGAAATAAAATTACATTTTTATCGATTTTTGTGGGTAATTAGAAAAGTATATACATAATTTCACACACTGAAGTAATCCAAATGATTCATATCAATTCAGTATCTATAGTGTGTACATGTTGTAGAATTTTTTTAGTATCCTTATTTGTTTGAAAATCTAAAAAAAAATCTCATGAATGTGTATAAATTATAATCAATGTACATACGTGAAGCAATATTGCCCTTATATGAATATAAAGTAGAATAATCAAATTATCGGATGTTATTACTAGGTTGTCTGAGTCAATATTGACAATATTAGTTAATGTTGTATCATTTATGATACAATACTGTTAATTGCTGGGATGTTTAAGCTTCGAATCAAATTATATATTATTTCAAAGCTCCAAATGTAGAACTTTTTTTTAAGGATAAAAAAAAATAAACCAGAAAAATTGGGAGTAATACAAGTAACAAATATTTAGATACTTATAAAGGGTAGAGAAATATCTATAATCTTGGTGTGATAGCAATAAAATATTTAGATCCGGACCTGGCAGCTTCCGGCAAAATTTATTCAAAAATTCTAACCCTTATAAATGCATTAAGGGATGAAGAACCGTGTTGATCACATAAGCTATATGTTTTTTTGCAAGGAACCGTAATTAGGCTTTTTAAAATTTATTTTTAGTGAAATATACGAAAAATGCATGATTTCGGGACCAGTAAGAAAGATTGCTGAAGACTGGCATTGAAATTCTAGTTATGAAAGGATAAAAGTCTGGATTTCCCGGAAGAAGTTCAATATTTGGAATTTTGAATGTAACCTAAATCAATAATATTTTATTCAGTATTATTATGCATAATAATTGAAATTTTTCATAGTTTTGTAGTAATTTATGCAACAAGAGTATAAAGTTGAGCGCTATGACATGAGGCTAAGTATTTGGTGACGAGGTTTGCCGGAGTCACTAAAATTGTTGACCGAATGTCATAATACTTCCATATTTTGATAATTATTTAGCACGCAACAAGAGAATCAGATCTAACAAATATCAAATAAATGGATCAGTAAGAAATACTATAATCAACTGCTACGCGCTTAAATAATAATAAAATTAAGACGCAAAGGAATTCTTTATGATTGAGTTTGAATCTCCTGGAATAACAGTCGTATAATGAAGAATCAAATGCTGATAGAAAGCAATATTGTATTTTTCAAACTTTCATCTTCCTACTGAAATAATAATCGTGTAATGATAATCCAAAAGCTGATAACTAGGTGAAATTCCATTATAAAACCAGTTTCAATCTTTCATCTTTCAATCCTGGCAACAAGAATAATTTACACTTTTTTAACACATATTTCCTGAATAATAATCGTAGGAAAATGAGCCAAATGCTGATAGGAAGTTTATGTAGTACCATTTAATTGGTCAGATGGTAACCCCAGACAACGCAGTGTCAAATTCAAGTGTTTGACGAGAAATATTTTCACATATAATTCACAGAAATTTGGACTAGATGAATGAATAAAATAATTGAATATTGATTGCGCCTTTTTTCTAATACGGATATGGTAGACACTATTTTAGTGCACATTGGTAGATTGATTGATATTTCATGAGCCGTGGAGTGCGGTTACCAATCATTAAGCCACAAGTACTTTTATCTTGTGTGAAAATTATACAGCCTCATTTTATGAAGCTTGGATCCACATCACGACCTTTGGATTACAAAGTCAGCATATTTTCACTGAGCTATGAATATTCTTGAATGGAATTTTTGACGGCTTCTTTTGCCTTCTTGTTTATGTTATTGCTCTTTCCTAGAATTATCTAATGTTATTCTTACTGATTCAAAAGGAATTAATCTTATCAGATGAAAAGACAGCTCAGCAGTTTGCCGCTTCGATATCGAAATTACTGAATGCAATAAATCGAAGTTAAATTAATGTAATCATTTTTTACGAATGAATTCGATTAAACTGATTATAACATCCACCGCAAAAGATATGAGTTAGAATATAAGGAAGGGGGAACAATATTAATAATAATTTTGATTAAGGAGGAACATCCCGTTGATTTAATTCAGCGTGGTAAATGCTAATAATCTGTTGAGCACAGCCTCAGTTACGTTCAGATAGCCAGGCGGTTTTGACAGATTAATAAGACAGGCGAAGAATAAATCACCCAAAAAATAGTGATAAAAGAATTGTTATGTCGAAGGTTACCTTGGAATTCTTACAGAAAATTGTTTCCTCGACAGATCAAAATGTTATTGTTACAAAATTCCAGGTTTGTTGAATCATTTCTTGTTTATATAGATAATCATGTATTTATTTACCATTTTTTGTGATATGGAACACCTTGTAACAAAATATATTAAATCTAACGATCGTTTATTCTTATTTGAATATAAAAATATGCACGCAAACTTAAAACTGTCAATTCTATAGAAAATTATTAATTTAGTCATAATTGAATATTTAACTAGCATAAAACATTTGGAAAAGAACGAGACGCAACTTCAAAAATTGCTAGTAAAAATTCTTCGATATTTTTTGCAGAATAGTGACAATCCTATTATTTGAGATTTCATATTTTGTTTATTATAAATTTCAATAATGCCCGGACTGATTGTATGATTCCTGAATTATTTGATTTAGAAAGACGATATTTGAAATAAAATCCATTAAATTGGAACATCATTATTAGAATATGTACTGATTTGGTAAGGGAAGGAATATGATGGAATAATTGTTAATTACTAACAATGCAAAAACTGATTTTTTCATAAAAATACAAAATAAGGAATCGAATTTGAGGCCATTACTCTAAATAGAGCGGTAACTGAAGATACAAAAAAAATAAAGAATCATCTTGATGATCAAAGCGCATTTTTGGTGGTTCATGAATGTTTCTTATATCAAAGATTTCGTAAATTACTATCTTCAACAATCACTGAGCTTGAAGTCAAGCAATTTGGATAAGCCTACGAAACAGTAGCTTTTATTTAGTACTAGTTTCAAGTCTGTAGTTGCTGTAGTTCCTGAGAATTCAGCGTCACACCAGACAGCCAGACATCTTAAATGAATATAATCGTAAAATAAAAAATAATGATTGATGGGGGATCATATGCTACCCTTATTCAATTTTCAATTGAGCTCCAGCCTCTACTGAAACTCATTTTGACATCAGTTTTTCAACATCAACTATACTTCCTGATTTATTGACGATTTGAGGTACTTGTTTATAAAACAAAAACGGATTGCCTATTGAAATTTTCATTTTGTTTTTACAAAACTTGTGTACGTACAAACTCAAAAGGATCTTTCAGTCTTTATTGTTCAGTTATTGACTGATGGAAGGTCATGTGCTGTATTCTCAGAAAATAATTTGATTTTAACAAAGTCATTTAAAAAAAAAATCTCTGAAAATTTGGTGCAATTACCTCCAAATGTACAGATTTAGGAAAATGAGTATTAGGTGGTTATGTATTGGCCTATATAATTTAAAAAACAAGAGCTTCATTAATTCTGATACATACATCGAAAACCGCATGTCAATATCTTGTGTAACTCGTAAGATATTGAGATAAATAGTTTCTACCCTAAAATGGGTACTAATCCATATCAGTTCAAAAATTAAGGTATGAAATTTAATTACTGACATGTTGTTTATTCTGTGCAGCAATTTCTGATTTCAATTATGCATAGTTCAGCAGTAATTACCTTTTGAATTTTTATTTAATTTTTTACCTCAAACTGGGTGTACGAATCAAAAAAATCAAGCAGCTTGGGCAAACTTACGAAACAGCAGCTCTCATTTGGTACCAGTTTGATGTCTGTAAATGCTGTAGTTGCTGAGAACTCAGCCTCACGCCAACCAGCCAGACAGCTAAAGTATTTTTTTTGCGCTAAAAATAATTGGTTAAGAGACAGTTTCTAAATTTAGTCTGTAATTATTCTGCTACAATTTAGATTTAATTTTGTGATTAGTCAATTTGTCGGCTTCATTATCATTTTATTATATACGTATATTTCAATCAGTCATAAATTATGCTTGGATGAAATAGTGAGCTTGAAATACGTGGATTATTGTTTAATTCAATAAATTGTACACCTCACAGGGCGATGTGTATTCTATTATCGACTAATGCACCAGCCTTGAAGTTTTCAACATATTATTTTATAAAGGAGAGATATTTTTTTGTAATTTTTATCATTTAAAATTTTTGAAGATATTTATTATGCCTTTGAAAAATTTGCGCTACCATTCGTTGGTCTATTCATACATATTATACATTGGCGTAGTTAAGAGGATTTCCTAGGAGGGGTAGCCGGCCAGCTGATCTGCCACGGCAAGGTTCCAATTTTGGTAATCCCATTTCGAGATTGGTCTGTTCATACATATTATATAATGGCGTAGTTAAGAGGTTTTTCTAGGAGAGGTAGCCGGCCAGCTGATCTGTCACCGCAAGGTTCCAATTTTGGTAATCCCATTCAGAGATCGACTAATTTTTTAAATGAATTGACAAATTTTGGGAGTAACGAAGCAATTCAATGAAAAATACACAAGTGATGCCTCGTAATTCATTCTCCTCTTACAAATAGTCCACGGGAATAAGCAAAAACAGGACTTTTGTGGTACTAGCTGAGGTATCTACGTTCCACTTAAAATTTGGGAGGTGCATTTTTCGGCAAGTAATCTAGAATAGCTCGAGAACTATAGATTTGAAAAGAAAATCATATTTGCAAAAATTTTCGTAGTGAAATTTCTTACAATTAATTCAATTAATATATATCCACCCCAGATGATAAGTCTCTTGCTGATTTCTGAAAAAAGGTCTATTTAGCACATTTTTGCAAAAAAATACGCTATTATATTCAATTTGGCTGTCTGGCTGGCTAGTTAGCTGGCTGCCTGGCTGGTTGGTTGGTTAGCTGGCTGTCTGGCTGACTAGCTGGCTGTCTGACTGGCTGGAATGACGCTGAGTTCTCAGTAACTACAGCACTTACAGACTTGAAACTGGAATTTAATGAAAGCTGCTGCTTCGTAGGTTTGTACAAGCTGCTTGATTTTTTTATTCGTACTCCTAGTTTCGGGTAAGAAATTGAAGAAAAATTCAAAAGGTAATTACTGCTTACTGCTGAACTATAATTGAAATCTGAAAATTGCTGCACAGAATGAGTAACATATCAGTAAATTAATTTTATACCTTTGATTTCGAACTGATATGGTACCCATTTTAGGGTAGAAAACATTTACCTCAATATCTTCCGAGTTATACAAGATGTTGACGTGCGGTTTTTGATGTTAGTATCAGAATGAATTAAACTTTTGTTTTTATGATCAATTTAGCTCAGTACATGATCACCTGTTACAAATTTTCTCAGTTTTGGAGGTAATTGCACAACATTTTCAGATTATTTTTTTTATATTACTTTGATAAAGATTAAATTATATGTAAGGTACAGCACATTACCTTCTATATAAATGAAAATTCAAAAGGTAATTACTGCTGAACTATGCATATAATTGAAATCAGAAAATTGCTGCACAGAATAAACATGTCAGTTATTAAACTTCATACCTTAGTTTTCGAACCGATACGGATTAGTACTCATTTTAGGGTAGAAACTATTTATCTCGATATCTTACCAAGTTACACAATATATTAACATGCGGTTTTCGATGTTAGTACCAGAATGAATTGAGCTCTTGTTTTTATAATTAATATAGGCCAGTACATAACCACCCAATATTCATTTTCCTAAATCTGTATATTTGGAGGTAATTGCACAAAATTTTCAGGGCTCTTTTTTTATATAACTCTGTTAAAATCAGATTATTTTTTGAAGGTACAGCACATGACCTCCCATCAGTCAATAACTGAACAATAAAGACTAAAAAGTCCTTTTGAGTTTGTACGTGCACAAGTTATGTATAAAATAGTCACAACTTGAAACTGGTACTAAATGAAAGCTACTGTTTCGTATGTTAGCCCAAACTGCTTGATTTTAAGCCCAGTGATTGAGGAAGATAGTAATTTGCGAAATCTCTGAGTCAACAAACATTGATGAACTGCCAAAAGTGTGCTTTGATCATCAAGATGATTCTTTAATCTCTATGCTAATTTCCCTAAATAAAAGTGGCGCCCTTCTCAAATCTGTAGTAAAGGTGAACTTCTAGAGTGGGCAATGAATTTTGTTATTTTGTTATGCTCCCCCTTAGCTATGCTGGTACAAGCCAAAAATCTCAATCGGTTTTAGTGATCCTTTTTTTTCCCTTTTGGTTATCTATCAAAATAGAGTTCTATTAGTTTTCGTAGTGATCAGTTGAATATTTTAATGAATAATTGATTCTTGTATGATTATTTTTTATAATTAAGTAATATGAACTTGTCGCTTAGATATGTAAATGTGATTTTTAGAGAACAAATAATATAGCCTATTACTATTCATTTAATTATTAAGAGATTATTGTTTAATATCGAATATTTTTCTAAAATGTTTTTGGACTAAATCAATTCATTCCTGAACTTTCATGAAATTGATATTGATCTTGATTTTTGAAATTCAGGACGCACAAGGATCTGGAAGAGGAGACAACTACACTGCCATGTTATATAGAATAAAAGTGGAAGGATACAAACTAAACCAGGAGAAAAATACGAAAGTACCCTGGGAAAGGACTCTAATTTATAAATGTCTTCCTGATAACTATGCCAGAAGAGAAGCGTTTAAGAGCGATACTTTATTCAAGAATGAAGTTGCATTTTACACAACTGTCATGCCAGAGCTTTTGAATTATCAGGTATTTATTGATATTGATTCAATACTTATAGACTGTATCAAAATTAAATGAAAATTATATTTATACTGCTTTATTATTTTTATTCTTTGAAAAGAAACTTTGTGCCTCCAGTGCAAGAAGAGTATTCTGTGAAAAGTTTCAGTTTTTCTATTAACCTATTTATCAAATTTATTTCAGAAATCTAAGGGTTCCAAAGTGAAGAAGCCTTTCGAGTCTCTCCCATACTGCTACTACGCCAGAAGCGATGTTTTGGTACTTGAAGACATGTGCCTTCTTGGTTACAAGATGGGTGACAGAAAGCTTGGGTTGAATTATGAGCAGTGTGTAGCAGTTTTGAGGGAATTGGCAAAATTTCACGCTTTAACTCTGGCATATAAAATTGATAAGCCAGAAGAATTCGAAAGATTATTAAAAAATGAAGAATGTATCAAAGAGAGCTATTTTATCAAGGAAAACGAGGAATGGTATAAATCGTATTATACTGCAGTGAGACGGAATGCTTTATCAATGGTAAGAATAATATTTATTGATTATTTTATTGCGTATAAATAGTATGGCATGTATACGACACCCCATTGTTTTATTTGATACAGTGGAAAATTTCGCTTGAAGATTGTAAAGTATCAAAGGTCAAAATAGTTATCTAAAACTGATAAACACCTGCAATTCTCAAGTTTTTGTTATTATTTATAACCGGATGCGAAGAAAAAGAAGACAGGTATTCTAAATAAACAATTGTAGATAATGGATTAGTCATATAAACAAGAATTGTAGCAGAAATTTTAGCCTGTTTGGATTATACACACAATTGTAGATAATTAATTAGTCATATAAACAAAAATTGTAGCAGAAATTTTACCCTGTTTGGGTTATATATGTATTCAATTTAAATTCCAATATCTAGTGTACTAATTTGACACTTCCTCAGGGACAAGCTACAATATTCTTTCAACAATGCGTATTCTTAATTTTTTGACTATATTTCGGTCTATCAATCAACAAATAATTTATGTAATTACTGTAATAAACATTGCTATACTCAAAAACATTATATCAATTGCAGGTACAAAAATATTTTTCTGAATTAACTGCATGATATTTATAAGCGCCATTTTGTAGATTTTCTTCGAAGAAATGTCAAAATTGTATACGAAATATTGGAATTTAAATTACTGTATTCCAAGAAGTTCAAAATTTATTGAATAGTACTCTGTGCCCTATCACAACCATTACGCCGTTAAGCCTCGAATTTTATCATTCAACTAATCAGTTATTACCTACTTTCTTTCTACTTACTATACAGGATGATTCAAAAATGGTGCAATTCCTTTTAGTCTTTTAGTGGGTTTTTGGGGACTATTAGAGTAGTCAGGGAAAAATATTAAAAAAATAATTTCCAATTATTCTTCTTTGATATTAACATTTGAAAATCCGTTTTAAGATTATTTATTTATCACTTTTCTGTGAGCATGCATAGTTTAGGCCAAACGGTAAGTGAATTTCCAATTCCAAGATAAGGGGGCGTCCATTAATTACGTGAGGCGTTTTTGGCAATTTTCCGACTCCCCCTTCCCCGTCGGTGAGATGTCGTGAGATTTGGCTCAATCCGCTCCCCCATCTCCTAATCTCACGTGAGATTTCTCAAAATGTGTGTTTCTAGTGTAAATGCGTTGGATTTATTCTAAAATAAAATAATAATAATAATAATTTGTTTCATATTTCTATTTGACTAGTCAAGATTATTATTGTATAAGATTTGGCCATACTTTAGTGAAGGAACATATTTTACCTAGTTTTAGCCCAATTTTCTAATAATTTTACTCTGTTTCTTGCGAAAAAAAAGTTACGTGATATCGCCAAGACCCCCCTCCTCCTCAAAGTAAGATTAGATAAGATTCGGCTCGACCCCTTCCTCCTCCTAAAAGCCTCACGTAATTAATGGACGCCCCCTAAACAAGAAATTTGTGAAATTTTCATCGATTTTCGATTTTAAAATTAATAATTTTGCAAATGTGTTAGCTTGGGAATGAATGTGGCAACGCTGCTTGAATTAGTTAATAATTCATCATAGCTCAACATGAATAATAATAATCAAAAAGCGCCTTAAATCTACCAAATTTACGATTTTTTTTTCTCAATTATTTAAGTATAGGTAAGGCAGATACTTTAAAAATATTTTCCACATACTACACTAATAGACCCCAATAAATAAGAGGAATTTTCTGAGTATATATGAAAAGAAACAAGTATAAGTGGGCGGGGTTGGCTTTAGCAATGGGACCCAGAAAGTTGTAGACTTTTTCAGGTTTTGTTAAACTTTGGATTTAATTTATTTCTTCGAGTTTTCAAAATATTTTCCAAACAAAGTTTATTTACCATTAAATTACTCATATTTCTGCCGAAAAGATTTTCTACAGGGTGCCCCATTTTCGCGCAATGATATGCAATTTTATAATTTTCAATGAGACACCAATATATTGTTGCATTTTTTTGAAGACATTTCAAGAAAGTTTTAATTTGTTTTAGTCTTAAAATGATTAGTACAAGAATTATTCATGTAGAATAAATATAAAATTGCTCCATTTTCGCGCAATTATAGAGAATTTTATATTTATATTTAATGGATCATTCCTGTACTAATCATTTGAAGATTATAACAAAACAGAGTTTTTATCAAATAGAAATAAAATATCTTCAAGAATATGCAACAATATACAGGTTCCATTGAAAATTATAAAATTGCATATTATTGCGCAAGAATGGAGCACCCTGTAAAAAAATCTTATGGGGTCAAAATGTGAGTAATTAATTGGTTAATAAACTTTGTTTGAAAAATATTTCGGTAATATTTAAAATAATCGAATTAAAAAGAAAATACAGACCGATGGACCACCCGGTACAGGGTGTAACAGCGAAACGAGCTACCTCGAATAACTTCTATTTTATTGAAGATACAATAAGATACTATAGATCAATCTTATGCACGACCAAGGGGACATCCAATTATGGGAGAAAATATGTTTTTGAACCAGTGGCTCTCAAGCTACAACACAAAGATACATTTTTTCAAATAAGATGCTATATATTTTTTAGGCCCATTCGATGAAGTTTTTTTTTTGAATTCAACCATGTATTCATTTTATACCCTTACAAGATAAAAATATTGAGAAAATGCGATTTAAATTTAAATAAACTTTATTTTCATATTGTTATTTTTCTATGAAAAACAAAATCTGCTATCTGTTAATTAAAATTATTTAATGCATAATTCCAATTACTGCAAATTGCTATAGAGTGTACTCTACACCAGTAACAATAAAAAAAAATTTGATGGATCGCATAAGTGTGCTACTTTAGCACCAAAAGAAATTATTAATGTTACTTTTGAATCGGTTTTGAAAAGATTTGAATTATTTTTAGAAAGAGATGGAAATCTAGCTGAACACTATTCATAAAGTTATTAACAAATAATTTAATGTATTCATGTAGCTCAATTGTTCATAGCCTATTGAAAAATAATTTATTCAAATTTCAATCGCATTTTTCTCAATATTTTCATGATTTAAGGGTATAAAACGAATACATGGTTGAATTAAGAAAAAAATATTCTATCGAAAGGGACCAAAGAAGTATATAGCATCTTATTTAAAAGAATATAACTTTGTGTTGTAACTTGAGAGCCACTGGCGTAAAAAAATATTTTTTTTTCCATAATTAAGTGTCCTCCTTGGTTTCACCTAAGATTCTCCTATATTATTTTATTGTATCTTTAATAATATAGAAGTTATTCGAGGTAGCTCGTTTAGCTGTTACACCCTGTATAATCCATCTCTGGATGCAGCGCATTCAGTCATACATGAAAATTCGATATTTTCTAGGTCCGAGATGCATTATGCCAAAACAAGAAAGGATCGGAATACATTGAAAAATTCAGTAAATTTGTGGATGATTCCTTCTATTTCCGAATGATGGACCTAGTAAGACCAGTGGAACCTCTTGCAGTCTTTTGTCATGGAGATTGTTGGACGAATAATATTTTGTTCACCACAAGCAATGGTAAAATCGATAAGGTGAATTTTTGAATTATTTCTTAAATGTTTACACTTGAATATCGATCAAGGAGGTGAACAAATATCGATTAAAAATTATGTATTACTGAAAGACAGCAGTCGATTAGGTTTTCTTTTCTCCTCACTTCATAATCTAATAATTTGTGTGATGGATATCTTAAAAGGTCTTAGAGGTACTATGTGCATTAAGTTTTCACAATCAGTGTTCTAGAGCTCTGAGACCTCTATATGTAGATCAGTTTTTGATTGTTTTTATTTTCACTAGGTGTGTTTGGTCGACTTCCAGCTATGCCGCTATGCTTCTCCAGCTTTGGATTTGGCCAACCTCATCTACTGCTGCACATCTCGTCAACTTCGTGACTCCAAACTCGACTCTCTCCTGTCTGAATACTTCGAGAGCCTATATTCGTTCCTTTCTGACATCATCGATGAGGAACTCATGTTATGTTGTCATTTCCTTCAGAAAGACGAGATTCGTTTGCTTGTACAAAACGATTTCCATAAATGTAGTCTTTTTGGCCTTGGCCTGGCACTAGATATGATCCCTATTTCAACATGTGATAGCGATCAAGCTCCTGATTTATATGAAGATGTTGAAAATTCAGAGTTGGAACAAATTGGGGTTTGTCCAGTTTGGACATCTAATGAATCGTGCAAGAAGAATATGATGAATTTGGTCTGCGAATTAGTGGATCGTGGAGTGTTATAATCTTTATTTTTAGTTAAATTTTAGAGCAATTATTTATTGGAAACAAATTTTTGCAGTTAATTTTAAATTTCTCCTTTTCAAACTGAATCATTTAGTTAAATTGTTACTGAGGAACTAGCTATAGAAAATTTAGCATTTTTAGCGATAAATATTGTCCTTGAAAGTGCCGAACTATTCATTAGACACATGTTTAGGGTGCCGACTTTGCGGGTTTCCCTAAGGACTCCATTGAGTGTAGTGCCTAGGAGCCCCATGTGTCTCAATCCGACATTAATCCTTGAGACGGATCAGTGAAAAACTTTCTTATTTTGTGCTTTCATCAGGATTGTGTACAGAAATATTTTTAATAGTCATAGTAATTAATTTAAGATATCAGAATGTGAAATACACCGATGAAATTCTGTAACTGTGATTTGAATCTTGTCAGTTTATTGATATTTATGATAATATATCAAAACGTCTATTGAAAAAATTGTGATGTAAAGTATTATTTTGAAATAAATTAGAATATTATAATTTTCGTTTCAATTTCTATGCCGAAAACAAATGTGTGTAAAAAAAATACTTCAATTTCCCTATTGTAATCATGACTTTGCAATATTATATCCTAATGTAAATAAAAGTCGTCGCTAGAATTACAGTGATTCATAAACTTTGACGATACCAAGTCACTGAAGGACCAATTACTTTAAGAATTAATTTAGCAAGGTTGAAATACTAAATTTTCACTTTTTGAGCAATAAACTGCACATTGTCTAGTTAATGTATTATCAAACCACAATTAACTCTTTATTATCGTTTTCCATCTCTTTGTTGGGAATTAAAAGGAGACTCGACCGTCGACCAATAGAAAACAAAGTTTGAATACCACCATCAAGTGGCTCTAAACAATTGGTTTGCATGCCACAATTAGTACGATTCATTTTTGTAGGGGAGAATAATTAAATTTAGAAATATTTAAAACTATTAGAAAAAAAGTTGACCCTCAGATGAAACTCAATGGAATATAAAGTTAAATAACGAAAATTATACTCTTTGGTGCATTTTAAATTAATATTTGCAGCTGTCTCTCTCATCTGCAATTATAAAAAGTTTTGTAGTCCCTCTTTAATTTTCAGAGGTATAAATAGTGGACATTTTGATTATTTGTCTTTGTCGTCATTAATTTCTCAATCAGCTTTTTTGAAATCATCTTTCAATTAGCTCCGGTCTTCGACTGTTTGGCGTTTGTGATCTTAGTGCATTGAACTAATTTTCTGAAAGTAAAGATATTGTGAGTTTTTGGTAAAATTGTAGAAAATAACATTAATGTTGATACCGATTGTTCTCTGAATCCAGATCGAATACGTGTGCAGATACATCCCTCAACACTCAACCAATTGGTCGAAAGGAAAATTTTGGGTAAAACTGTAAGTACATTTTAGATCTTTTCTTGTTTCTAGCATTTGATCTTTCATGTTTGCATTAAAATTGAGTTATAAAAATTTATTTTATATCTTGTTTGATTTGTAGTCCTCAATATGATACTGTATGATCATAAATATTTAAAGGAGAATAGTGCACAATTCAGGATGCTATTTATAGTTTATAGCAGCTACATATACTGTTTGAGTATAAAATTCACATTTTTGAATACTAAAGATTTTCAAAATGACATTTTTTTTTATAAAGTAGATGTCACAAAATAATTGTGACTAAGTTTATGCTGTAGAACCTTTATAATTTGTGTTTTTTTTTCTTAATACATTTTTATTTTATTAGTTTCACAAAGAATAATAATAAAATTAACGGAATTTATAATGTGTGAATTTTAAATATACATTACAAAAGAAAAATAAAATTTAAACAACTAACTTTTTAAATTTTTGATTTAACTTATACATATAAATTAGGCATTTTGAGAAAACTTGCATATACCGAGCATTACATATAGGCTGTTCCGTTTGAAAAACGATAGTTTTTTTGAGTTCAGCGAAAGTTGAAACATCGTGAATATTGAACAGCAAAACGCAATGTTGGCAACTATTTACGAAATTTTTCAAAAATACTATTCTTCTGTGGAAGCCTAATATTAATATCTCAAATAGTTTGGTCAATACAAGCGTCTGAAACAAATCATTTTTATGCAATCAACTCTTTTTAGCGGAACAACGGCTCAATGCAACACAATACAATTTTATATCAGTTTCATGAGCATTAAAGTGAAACTCAAAAAACTTAAAACTTTATAGGATGTTACGTTTCAAAAATAATATGTTTGATGCGGTATTCTAAATATGAACACTCTGCATGTATAAACAATTTATTTTCAAAATATGCACACGAGTTATATCTGAGCATTAGGGGAAACAGAATTTCAATATATAGCTTCAGTGAAGTCCTCTTCGCCACCTATGGAATATACTGTATACATACACAGGGTGTATCAAGATAATGGAACACTGCGTTTTACTCGTTTATTTGAAAAGATACACAAAAAAGTGATTGAGATATTTTATGAGGCACAGAGGAGGACACATTTTTACATGATCAATATCATTTTCAATCCAGTGGTACTCAGACTATGGATCAATACTATATTTTTTTAAATAGGATCACATAGATTTTCTTGAGTCATTGAATTTTTTTTTTTCTGAATCCAACCATATAATAATATTGTATCCTTACATTGCGAAAAATCCTATAAAAATTAATTTAAAACTATTGTTCCATTTTATTATAATTTTTGAAGTAGTCTGTGCAAAAATTCAATTATCAATATAATAATTTGTCATTTTTCTATGTATTTGTTACATATTATCATAATAATGGTAATTTTATTTCCTTTGTAATAATTAATAATAATGGCAGTTTAACAAATACTGATTATTTCGATTATTGATGTGCTACGGTCAGACCCGTCAAAATGCAGTTCTAGCATGCAATTTATCTACTGAAAAATATCTGAATAAACCCAGACCAAATCGTAAAAGCAATCATGAGACTTAAAAAAATATAACAAATTCTTGAACATTACGGAAGAAGCGCATGGAATACAAAAGAATATATTAATTTATTTTAAGCTTAATGAATTTATTGCCCAAATCTTTGCTTACTTGAATACGATAGAATAAAAATAAGGTTTAATTTGTTTTAATGATTGAATGTTTAAACAGACTACTTAAAAAATCATAATAGAATAAACTATTCACTTTGAATTGATTTTACCAAATTTTTCACAATGTAAGGGTACAATATTATCATATGGTTGAGTTAAGAAGAAAAATCACTATCTAATGACTTAATAAAAAATATATGACTCTATTTAAAAAAATATATTATTGATCCATAGTTTGAATACCACTGGATTTAAAATGATAATATTCATATTAAAATGTGTCCCTTTCTGTGTCCTACAGAATATTTTCATCACTCTTTTGTGTATCTTTTTATATAAACGAATAAAACGCACTGTTCCATTATCTTGATACACCCTGTATAAAATTTTTGCGCAATGATATGCAATTTTATAATTTTTAATGAGACATCCTATATATTGTTGCATATTTTTATAGATATTTCATTTCTCCTCTGATTTGTTATAGTTTTAAAATGATTAGTACAGGAATTATTCATGTAAAATTAATATAAAATTTCATATTTATTTTGATAAATAATCCCTGTACTAATCATTTTAAGACTATAACCAAACAGAGCTTTTTCAAAGAGAAATAAAATATCTTCAAGAATATGCAACAATATATAGAGTGTTCTATTGAAAATTATAAAAATGCATATTATTGCGCAAGAATGGAGCACCCTGTAAAGAATCTTAAAGGATCAAAATGTGAGTAAGAAATTGGTTAATAAACTTTGTGTGGAAAATATTTCGGTAATATTCGAAATAATCGAGTTAAAAGAAAAGTACAAACCGATGGACCACCTGGTATACTAAATGGAACAATCTGTGTATTGAAATGTAAAAGGCAATGCTGGCTAGCATTAATGGAGTATGTATAGGAAATACTATTCTTCTGTAAAAATTCGATATCGATATCTCAAATCGATTGATAGATAATAAGTCTGATTTATACCAATTTAATGCGATTCACTCCCTCTAGCGGAAGAACAGTTTCATTATCATTAAAATATTTTGAAAGATATTTAATTTACCTTTAAGAAAGTTTTGATTTGTTATAGTTTTAAAATGATTAGTACAGGAATTATTCATGTGAAATAAATTTTAAACAGAAATAAAATATCTTCAAGAATATGCAGCAAAATATAGGTGTTCCATAAAAAATTGGGGATATACCGTTTGAGCGCGGCGGTCAATTTTCTGGGGATATACCAATATAATTTTCTTTAGTTCCCAACAGTTAATCTTTCAGTCCCAAATAAATGTATTTCCTCTAAATGCCAAAAATTGTGAGTTAATATAATAAATGAACTTGGATAACAATTCATTTTATTTTATCATAAACAAATAACGACTGATAAAAACTATATAGGTAGAAAATATATAACATATTTACACTTTCTTACAACTAACATGATTAATTTTATTGAAAACTCTTCATATATAAATATTTACATTTTACTACACCTATCAATTCATTTTATTAAAAACTCGTCATCATTTACATAAGTATATATGTATATTATTTCGAAAAATCATAATTAACAGCTTTTACAAATTCAATTCTTGTTATATTCCTTTTTCTGTATAATTCTATCAAATTATTATTATATTCTTTCCTTTCCAAAGATTTATGTTGGACATATAAATATGTAATAGTAAACAATAATAATGGATGAATATTTGGGTGTTTTTTTCTCATTATTCTTACGTGTTTGATTCATTTCGGCTATCTGGATTGTACATTAGAGATTTTACATTTTACTTACTATCTTTGTTTATCGTTTATCCAATAATCTGTCAAGTTTTCGCCGTGCTCAAGTGGTATGTAGGGATTACGGAAGACCTTGCTATACGGATTAAAAATTTGACCGCCGAGCTCAAACGGTCTATGCCCAAAAAATTGTAGAATTGCATATCATTTTCATGCAACCTATAGGAAATCTTATACGGCGAAAATGTGAGTCACTGTTTGATAAATAAACATTGTTTAAAAAATATTCCTTTAATATTTAAAATAATCGAGTCAAAAGGAAAATATAGACCGATGGACCATCCGGTACAGGGTGTAACAACGAAACGAGCTACCTCGAATAACTTCTATGTTATTAAAGATATAATAAAATGGGATATCCAATTATGATAGAAAATATTTTTTCACATTAGTGGTTCTCAAGCTACAACACAAAGTTATATTTTTTCAGATGGAATGCTATATATTTTTAATTCCCTTTCGACAAAATATTTTTTTCTAAATTCAACCATGTATTCGTTTTATACCCTTACATAATGAAAGTATTGAGAAGAATGCTATTGAAATTGGAATCAATTTTATTTTCATAGTTATTTTTTAGTAGGCTATGAACAATTGAGCTACATAAATACATTAAATGATTTGGTAATAACTTTCTAAATAGTGTTCTAGCCGATTTCCATCTCTTTCTAAGCATAATTCAAATCTTTTCAAAACTGATTCAAAAGTAGCATTGATAATTTCTTTTGGTGTTAAAGTAACACACACATCCCTTACGCGACCCATCAATTTTTTTTTTGTTGCTACTGGTGTAGAGTACACTTTATAGCAATTTGTAGCAATAGGAATTATGCATTAAATAATTTATATTGATAGTAGATTTTGTTTTTCATAGCCTACTGAAAAATAAAGTTTATCTAAATTTCAACTGCATTTTCTCAATATTTTTATCATGTAAGGGTATAAAACGGATACATAGTTGAATTCAGAAAAAAAAACTCCATCGAATGGGCCAAAAAAATATATACCGTCTTATTTGAAAAAATGTAACTTTGTGTTGTAGTTTGAAAGCCACTGGTTCAAAAAAATATTTTCTCCCATAATTGGATATGCCCTTTGTCCTGCATAAGATTGTCCCGAAGTATTTTATTGTATCTTCAATAAAATAGAATTTATTCGAGGTAGCTCGTTTCGCTGTTACACCCTATACCGGGTGGTCCATCGGTCTGTATTTTCCTTTTAATTCGATTATTTTAAATATTACCGAAATATTTTTCAAACAATGTTTATTAACCAATTAATTACTCACATTTTTGCTGTATAAGATTTTCTACAAGGTGCTCTATTTTCGCGCAGTGATATGCAATTCAAGTCTTGAAATAATTAGTACTGGAATGATCCATAAGATATAAAATATAATATTCTACATAATTGCGCGAAAATGGAGCAATTTTATATTCATTTCACATGAATAATATCTGTACTAATCATTTTAAGACTATACCCAATTAAAACTTTTTTGAAGAGAAATGATGTCTTCAAAGAAATGCAACAATATATAGGTGTCTTATTGAAAATTATAAAATTGCGTATCATTGCCCGAAAATGGAGCGTTTTGTAGAAAATCTTTTTGGCAAAAATATGGGTAATTTAATGGTGATTAAACTTTGCTTGGAAAATATTTTGAAAACTTGAAGGAAAAAATTGAATCTAAAATTTAACAAAACCTGCAAAAGTCTACAACTTTCTGGGTCCCATTGCTAAAGCCAACCCCGTCCTCTTATACTTGATTCTTTTCATATATATTCAAAAATGGCGCAATTCTTCTTAGTTATTGGGGTCTATTAGTGTAGAATGTGAAAATTGTTTTAAAAGTATGTGCCTTATCTGAACTTAGATAATTGAGAAAAAAAAATTGTAAATTTGGTAGATTTTGACAATTCAATTCCGTGTTATTACAACATATCACAATAATAAGAAGTTGTTGTAAATCAATTTTTACTCATGAAAAGTCTTCATTTGATGCAGTAGAATATTTGTAGCATCAAAAAAAAATTACAATAATAACACAGAATTGAACTGTCAGAATGAAAGCTTGTTCCATTCGTTTTTTATTTCCATGTCTATCTGATTCTTGACGAAAATGTCATATTTTATTTTCCAACTATCTACTGCTACAGATATTCTACTGCATTAAATAAAGACTTTTCATAAGTGAAAATTTATTTTAAACAATTTTCCATTCTCGTACTTTTGCTCTAAAATATACATGAGAGCCAATATCCGCACAATTTGAAAATTCCATGTTAAACTCCTATGTTCCTCGTTTCGTTGCACAGTCTGTATATAGTCTGATCTATCGGTGGTGGTGCAAAAAATACCTTCTCACTGAGGAAATATATTAAAACTCTGTTTTTGCTGAAGAATAGACACAGCCCCTGTGGATATATTTTATTCAAATGAGCGTGCCAAAAACTACATAATATACAGAATGTTCCAATTGTAACACTTTTGTTCTCTTGAGCTCTGCGAGTGTCGAAACATCCCGTATATTAGAAAGCAAAAGGCAATGTTGCCTACCATTTACGAAATTTGCAGAATGGTTCGGAATTCAATATAATTTTATATCAATTCCATTATTACTGAAGTGGCCTTCTGAAAATTTAACAATATAGATATTCCAGTTGAAAAATTATATGTTCTATGTGCTACACTGAATATGAACACTTATAGACTGGGAGCTAGTGACAGATATGGGGTTCTCCGATTTTATACCGCTTGCTTTTTTGAGGGTTGCGAGAACTTGTGAAAAAAAATATGAAAAATGCCGTGTTTCCAAATTGCATGCCAATGGAAAGAATTGAAGTTTTAGTCATAAAACCCTTGTAAAAAAATTGGCAAGCATTCCTCGTTGGCGCAAGGATTTGAAATTTGGGGGTAAGCTTGCATTAATTTTGCACCAATTAGCCGTGATTTCAAATTACCTCAAATGGAGCAAAAACTTTATTTTGAAGTGAAATAATTATAAATTTAGAATGGCATGCATGTTGCTTAAGCCCTTCACATTTTAAATAATAATGAAAGTTGCATAAAAAACTCGCAAAATTTCTCTGACTTTATTCTGCCTGCCATTTTGTATTACATCAATACATGCTGTTTCAAATTAATTTGGGATATGGCAAGCATGTTTCTCAAGCCCTTCATATTTTAAATGATAATAGAAGTTGCATAAAAAACACGCAAAATTTCTCCGACTTCATTATGCCTGCCATTTTATATTACATTAATAATTGCTGTTTTAAATTCATTTGGAAAATGGGATGCATGTAACTCTGTCCGATCATTGAAAAACTTTGGAAAAAGTGGCAATAAAAAGTAAAAATATTTCCGTGATTTTATTTTGTATTTCAATAAAGAAATACTTATGCTTCAAGTTGAAATAAAATAATTTATTGCATATGACATAAGACAAACATTTACAAATGAAAAAAAGAATCAAGAAAATATGCCCTAGAATCAACTTAGTTTGTAATTATAGACATGGCAGAAGGTAAATCTTTCATAATAGTGCAGATTATATATTCAAAGTAATACAATTAGGTTCATAAACAATACTTTTATACCAGTAAGTTTTCTGTTTGGCATAAATAAGTGAAGAATAGTATGAAAATGAATAGAGTTAAAAAGCATGATTTTTTTCATTGGGGAAAAGTTGAAACATTTTAAGTTAATAATTGTAGGAAAAGTTAAGTTTCAATTTATGATTTATATATTTTTTATAAAAAAGATACCTGAAGATGACTTCAAAAGTCGAAATGATCATCGTAAATTAATAAAGAAAATCATAAATTGAAACTTAACTCTTCCTACAATTATTAAGGAGCATGATATTGTAATAAGGGTCGATAATAAGGACGATAAGGATAAATCGGACGATGATGACAGTGACACTTATTCTCAAATAGGTGGTGAAACTACTGAAGAGGAACCTGAAATTGACAATAATTATGATGAAAAAATGGAAATTTGAGCAATTATTGTCAATGTCAGATTCCTTTCCATTCCTATTTATTCATAACATGAAACATCCCATTAGCTATTTAAGTATGATTTTTCTATGATAATAATTTTTTTTTCTGATAATTAACTTTTTAATTTTTTCATAATGATAATAATATTTTTGCATGATAATGATGGTATACCTACTCTTAAGTTCCAGATAAAGGCAATTTAACTTTCAAAAATATATTCTGTTACAATATTCCATCCACATAACTTATTCACATTCCGGGGGAAAAGTAAAAACGTAATTATTATTTTTTTCGTTGTTAATATGTGTGATTATTATTTAATTAACAGCAAGATTCAAAACCTTGATGTTTCACAAATTCAGAAGTTGGGATGTCAACTGTACATACGTGTTTCGTCCTTATTTGGACTCTTTGATATAGTATTATTCTAGTGCCTTATTGGTTGCAATTTAATGTTATACCCAGTTAGAGCTAATACTGATATTAATGGAAAAAATTTGATGTTTCCAGTGATTTCAATTGAATATTTTTGGAATTGTTGCTATGAAAACATTATGAATAATTTAAATTGTAGCTCTCTGCAATATTTTGGAAGAGACTCACCTAGGCCATTATTGTTTGAAATAAGTCAAAAAATTTAAATAAATAAATTCGCAGAATAATTCCTGTTAATTTTACTGAATTAATTTACGGGCACTTTTTCTCAATCCTTTTTCCATAATTTATCAATGATGAGCCTGAGCAACATGCTTGCCGTTCTTTGTGTCGTCTAAAAAGAATAATTTTGAACGAAATACACAATGGCATGCAAAATGAAATGACGGAAATTTTACTTCTTTTTTTTGCAACTTCCTCAATGCATGCCTCCATTTTGGGACATCCTGGGGTGCATGCCAATTTCCTCAATAACTATTCATCGAACAAATTACCTATAGTTGAAATAGCATGCAATTTCAAATCACGGCTAATTGGTGCAAAATTAATGCAAGATTACCCCCAAATTTCAAACCCTTGCGCCAACGAGGAATGCTTGCCAATTTTTTTACAAGGGTTTTATGGCTAAAACTTTAATTCTTTCCATTGGCATGCAATTTGGAAACTCGGCATTTTTCATATTTTTTTCACAAGTTCACGCAACTTTTTGAGCCACTTGGGCTATTGCGAATCGCTTGCCTTTCAGTACTTGGCTTTAGAATAATTTCAATTATTCAACATTACAAAGGCATGCAATATGATATCACGGAAAAAAACACTTTTTTTCAGACCTTTAATTGGAATTTGAACTATGACCGGAAAGCGTGCATCGCTCAATAGCATTTTTATCTTTCTTATCAAGAGGTAAATTATCAACCCTCAAAAAGGCAAGCGGTATAAAATCGGAGAACCCCACCAGTCACTAGCTCCCAGTCTATTAGTGGAGTGCCCTAAGGTTTAAACCTCTGAGCCCGGATTCACTGAACGGATTTTTATAAAACCTATTGGAATGTGTTTATAACATTAAATACTAAAATATCTATCCATTAATTTTTTACGATCTCAATTTTTTTATCATCAAAATGAATAATTATCAATTTTTCGGAGTTTTTATTTATTTCTTAAAAACTAGAATTTTTTTGCACTTAAATTTGTATTTTACATGGTACAAACTAGTATGAACTTGTTTTTGAGGTCTCAAGGGACTTCAGGTGAGAAAGTTTTTTTTGTATTGACTGAAATCTGAAAATACTGAAATAAATTGGAATCATCAGTTACTTCCAAACAAATAACAAATTCATTATTAAACCAGTAGCCCTACATGAACAAAACTGTACAAATATTGTGGAAGGATAAGGGTGACCACGAAATGAAAATCAAGTATCAATATATATTTGTCCAAGAGTTATCGATTTGAAATATGAAAATACTATAGTTGGAATTATGAGTCGCACTGCCTTCTTCGAAACAGAAAAATATTTTATCACAAAATCAGTGGTCCTATAATTATGAAACTTTGTATAAATATCAAGAAAGAATAGTAGTAATTGTAAAATAATATTCAGTAGTTAATAAATTTCCGTTCATTGATTATAGAAATAGAATCTTAAAATACCAATATATTTATCAGTCGTATTGGTTCCTTCGAAACAAATAATCAGTTCTTCACGAAACCAGTGATTCCAGATCGATCAAAATTTGATACAATAATAAAGAAGCATACAAGTTATTGCGTAATAGAATTATTCCAACAGTCTGTTTTTGTTCAAAAGTTATTGGTATGGAATCAGTAACTGCCAATAGTTTGATAATTTGCATGCCTTTAAAACAATCAGTCAATTTATTTCTCAACCATAAGTTCAAAATCAATAAAACTTTGTATGAATATCAAGAAAGCATTAAAGTTATTGTCAAATTGAATTTGTTCGACAAACTGTTTTTGTTTAAGATTTATTGACAGGGAGTCTGTATCTGCCAATAGTTTGACTTTTAACGCAATCAGTCGATTTTTTCTCGACTAGTTGTCCTAAATCAATAAAATTTTGTATGATTATCAAGGAAAGATAGCAGAGCTGATAAAATAAAACTTAGTCCTCGAAAATTTTTTTTTCTTGTTGTATTGACTAAAATCTTAAAATATTGAAATTATTTGTAACTCATCAGTTACTTTCAAACAAATAATAAATTCATTATTGAACCACTGGCCTTACAGAAACGAGACTTTACATTAATATTACGGAAGGATGAGGGTGACCACAAAATGAAAATGAAGTATCAATATATTTATTTTCATTAGTTATCAATTTGGAATCTTAAAATTCCAACTGGAAATATAAGTCGTACTGCCTCCTTCGAGACAAAACAAGATTTTATCACAAAACCAGTGGCCCTATAACTATAAACCTTTGTGTGAATATTAAGAAAAAATAGCAGTAAGTGTAAAATAATATGCAGTTGCCAATAAATTGTTGTTAATAAATTATAGACACAGAATCTGGAAATATCAGTAGACTTATGAGTCGCATTGGCTCCTTTGAAACAAATAATCAGTTCTTTTATCAACCAGTGGTCCCAAATCAATTGAACTTTGTACGATTATTAAGGAAGCATAGAAGTTATTGGAAAATTAAATTTATCTGACAAACTAATTTTGTTCAAGTGTTATTGATATGTGATCAGCAGCTAATACGTAACAAGTTGAGCAACTCGCCTTATTAACAATTTTTTTTATCGTAGATTTGTTAATTCTAGTTTGAAAATTATGAATGAATATTAAAGTTGCTATATAAGTATCATTTTTTGAATATAAAATTGAAATCTTTATTACAAAATTTTTCTGCATCATATTTTTCTCATTTTTCAACTAATTGTTGTTATAAATTGTTGTTATCAAGATCAAAAAATTTTGAAGGAGAAACTTTTTTATTTAAGCTTTTAGCAATGCATTAGAAAAGGTTTCATGAAAATTCATTCAGTGGAACCTGGTGCCGAGCTTTTTACATTTTTATGTCTAACGTTACTCTACTAACTGTATGAACGAAGATATTTTCAAAAAATGCACACGGGCTGCATCTATTATTCAATAAAAATATAATTTTGATATATTACCTCTGAGAGGAGGTACCTTCTTACGTACCGCCGCTGATAAAACACACTCAATATATAAAAAAAATTTAACAAGATGTTCTTGCTGTGAATTTAACATAATTACACAGCAAGGCAATTTTTTCATGAGATACAGATTGAATATAAAATTGTTAAATGCTTATCACTTTCTTTCAATTTTTAATTATACTAAATTTTGAAAAAAATTTATCACTTAAATGTCGAAGAATGAAATTATAGGTTTTCACGCAGCGACAAAGTTTTTTTTTTAAATTTTTTGAAAATAAAATATTAAAATCTCAAATAGTTTGACCAATAATTACATTTGATTTAGACCATTTTTAACATTTTTATGCGGTTAACTCCCTCTAGCGAGAGTACAGTTCAATATAACTAGATACAATTTTATATCAGCATTGAAGTGGACTTCCAAAAATGTAATAATATATAGGATGGCACATTCAAACGAAACCTCTTGATTTGGGTCAAATGTATCTTCTAGTGCACGATCAAAATGATTTTACAGCAGTTCTAAATAGGTTTTTGAATTTAAATTGCCCAAAATTTCATATGCTATGATCCTGTTTACAAATATTTAAATGACAATTCTCTATGGCCCATTCTCGGATATTCTGAGCATTGAGTTCATTATTTGAAGTGAAAGTACATTTGTCCGTGGAGCAAATTGATGGAATAAAATGTTGTTCACGGTTTGCCTTTTCTTGCATTATTTCACAGAATAAATTTCTTAATTTAAAATCATGTAGAGAAAGTTCTTGATAATTTTGGAACTTGTAAGGCTTATATCCTCGAGTTTTCAAAATTCGCAATACTGTTGAATGATGTAAACCACATTCAGAAATAATATGTCGAACACTTGAAATTTTGATGTATCACAGTCAACACTATTTCTTCAATCACTTCGTTATGATGTACTCTGTTATTAATATTGCCTCCATTACCTTCATTTACAGCTACACTAGCTGTAGTCTCAATTTTTTTAACCAGTTTTGAAATTGTTGTCACTCTTGGAATTCGTCTGTCTTCGTATTTAATGAAAAACAAATCTCGTACCCTTGTATAACTATTTCCTCCATAATAATTTTTTATAATAAGGATATGTTCCTCATTCGAATAAATATTCATAATTCACCTTAAAAACTTTCTTGGACCAATAAATAATATTCTTAAAACATCTGTCATGAAAAATAAAAGTCGTGGGCATGGCTACTGCTATTATTTAATTAAATTAATATTTTGCAATTTCTATTCAAAATTGTGAGATAACCAGACACTAAACTAAAAATGTAAAACTAGTTTTGGGTGCGCATTTTAATTCTTAACAACTTTATACTCTATCATTTGGGATATGGATTATGGATAGGAGAGCAGGAACAACCTAACCGTGCACCACCCGGTATATATATATATTTTTTTTGGAATCTACCAGCATGTCAAAAATTACAATATTTTCATTTAGTGAATAGAATAATAAATTTCCTTATGTGAAACGAAGCTGGTATCTATAAAAAATACAATTTCAGATTCTTGTATGAAAAATAGAATTTATTAATTTAGACTGTGTCGGTTTCCATTGTTCCAAACAGAATTTCAGGCAGATAAAAAGTTTTAAGGATTTCGTATTCAGAAACTCTGCAAAGTGACAATAAGTAACAACACTGAATAACAGACAAAGGAGGGGGCAATATAAGAACCGAAAGTGTAGAACAAAATGCAAAGTAAATGAATAAAACAAAATAGAACTCGGAACGCGTTTCGCTGCGGAAGTAGATTTTGACAAGAGAAAGATCAATATGAAGAATAAGCATATTTTAATGTATACACAAGGGAATATTTGTTTGAAGAGTTTAATGACTAATTGGGTTGATGTGTGATCAAGGCTGAATAATTTCTGTCTTGGAAAATAATATTTTTGACGAAAAATTGCGTGATAAAAATTTGAGCCAAATACAATTTGACATTTAGGCTTTATAAGGTGACAGATGCACACAGTGCTGCCAATATTAATCCATAGAAAAATTGAATTTGGGCTACATAACTAAATTGTCACGCGTGGGAATACTTAAATAAAATAAAATGCAAAAAACGCTTGGTTTACGCATCGATTGCGATGTAAAAATATCCAAATTTATAGACGATCATAGAAAAAGCATATTTTGATATAAATAGAAATAAATCTGTAGATTGCAATTTCGAATGTGGGCGAATATAAACAAAGCTTACCATAGAAGTAAATTTTAGTAATAACAGAATCTGGGCCAGATTCCCTTTCAAGTGGTTCTGGAGAAGAGGAATGATTCAATATAAGTGCTCTATCTAGGAGTTAGAAAGTGAATAGTTATCTTTTGAACTCAAGTTTCGTTACTAAACTTTGCTTAAATATTCCCTTGGCGAATAAATTGAATTAAGGACACGTTTCAGTTGGTAGGATATTTTAAAAAAATATGAGCAAGTAGCTGGGCGTCGTAGCATTTCAGCTAATTCTGAACATGAAATTTGTCTGTCGAATATTTTGTAGAAACAAATTTTTTCTACAGATTATCATACCGGATGTGTACAGTAGTCAGTAGAGCTGATAGCCAGGAATAAAACGGTTATTCCAGTGGGAAAAGTATTATTATTGTTGACTGCAATCTATAAAATAACAATTGTTTTATCAGGAAATACAGCTGAGACATTAAGATATATAAATGTTATCATGAATGGTATTTATTTACGAATATATATGCTAAATCAGGGATGTGAAGCACTTGACATCACGTTGATTTATTAGTCATGTAATATTAAAACTAGAAAACTGACAGAATCTTATCATGGTGACATATTTAAATATAAGAACAACGATGGGAGGAATCTGTTTCACTCAATAGTAATATTTTTTTGTTCTTTACTATTTTAGATCATCCTACGTAACGAATTTGGAAAAAAGTACTAAAAGAATTTACGTAAATATAGTTTTTATTCAAAATTCATTAATGATTGGCACTTCAAAATTTTTACTCTTTATAATTAGAATTGATATTAACTCTCTACTAAAAAAAAATTTTAAAGAAATTATCATCAAGACAAGAAATCTTGTCTTGATGATAATTTCTTTAAAATTTTTTTTTTTTATCTTGCCCATTTCTTGGCGACGCATTTCTTGTCTTGTTTCAAGAATTCTTGATATTTCTTGATTTTGACATTTTGGGGGAGTCCCATTTCACTATCGCTTTATCCAATCCGAATGCTCAAGTTTAACGTTAGTGTCTACCCTTTACCCTCTCTGTCAGTTATGTTATGAAACGATTTTAGCAACGCTTTCCAAGACTGCCACCAATAAAAATAAATTGAAAGTCTGTCATTCTCATGTTTGAATCAGTATTCGCAGTTATTAAGTTATATGATATAGCAATGTTGCTAAGAGTTGAGAACTTTCTTAGAGTATTGGGGAATCTACTTATACATTTCTACTCTACATGAACGATTAATATGCCGGAAACTGAAGACCTATGCTTTCGATATGTATGAAATATTTGTTTTGAAAATCATAGTCACAGATAATTTTACTTCCCCGACCTATACATAATGTCAGGGAAAGTATTGAAATCGTGATTTTTTGTCAGTTCGAGATTCTGATGAATTTTCACATTTTAGACCCTACTAAACCCAAAAAACATAAGTTCAAATGAAATAGGTCGATCTGTCTGTCTGAGAGTATGATAATTTGAGAACCCGTACGAATTTTCGACTGAAATTTCAAATTTGAGTTTTTTATTGAAAAGCCAGGTTTAAATTTGTAAATGAGCGTTTTCAACCTGAGAATCTTAAAAAAAAGTCTCCATTTTCAAAAATGCTTATATTGTAAGGACTAAAATATAGCCGCAATCTGTTACCATAAAAATGACAGCTATTATTTTGACAATGATAGCTGTCACTTCGATGATGACAGATCACTTTGAAAGTGACGCTGTCACTTTGACAATGACGCTGTCACTTTGATAATGACAAATGTCATTATGACAGTTAGTGTGACACTCTAAACTAATGAAAAAGTGATGGAACTGGCCATTAAATTTATTGTCGGGGTAAAACTGTGATGGCCACAGCAGATTTTAGTATATACAGATTTGAAAAATTAATTGTCAAGATTTCAAGATCTCTCGACAAAAAGTCTTGAGTCTTGATAGTACTTTTTTGTCTTGTCTTGGGAAATAAAAAATACTTCTTGCTCTGGTCTTGTCTTGATTTCAAGACAAGATCAACATTATGTCTTGATTCTTGTGAAACACTATTCTCTGATGGGTTCACAAAATTTCAACAGTTTTTAGTCCTAATAAAACTGTTATTATTATTATTTTCATTTCTATATTAGGTTGGATAAGTAAGTGAGGAAAATGAGTAATCACAAAGAAGAAGACAACGATAAAATCCAAGAAGAAATGGAAATATGTTACAAAATAAAATTGGAAGAGCAGGCTGAATCAGAAAGTACCGAAACAGATATAGAAGTTATAAAAATACAAGAGAAAATATCGAAGATGAAGATAGATACTGAGAATCAAGAAGGCGCACAATCGTCTTTGAAACCACTTGAAATAGATGAAATAAAAATTCAGAAGACAGGAATGAGTGAAGTTGCAATGGAAGAAGCTATTGAAAAGGAAGAGATAGCAGATCAAAAAAAATCAGATGATACAGGAGAAGATGCTGAGAAAAAGGAACCAGGAGATGAAAATGATGATGTATCAGAGTCTCAGTCTCCAACAGAAACAGATACATCGACAGATGAAACAGAGGATGCAGAGGAAGATGATGGATCAGATTTTGAAGTTTGTGTATTTGTTACATTTCCTCCACCACCAATGTACGATACGTATTTTTTCATGTAACTCTTGTATCAATGTACGCATATTCTAGAATATGTACGAACTAAAAAGTATTTTTATCCTTATATTCAACAGTTAAAATGTTTTCATTTCCATATTATTCAATTTTACACATTTAAATAATAAAATAAATGTATTGCACTACTTCTTAAGTTTATTATTTTGTAACTTCATTAATAAATGCACGGGGGAGGAAGGGAGGAAAAACAATAAAAATACTTTTTAGTTCAAACTATTCATGACGAATATTATCATTGGAGATAACAACGGATATGGATGCTTTTATAAAGAGACCAACTTTGCAGATCGGAGTAGCTTTTTGTGTAGCGGGATTTGTAAAATTTGTTCATTCTTTATGTTTACATAACTTAACAGGACAACTACATATGTTTAAAATTCTTCGAAAATTCCTTGTCTACCAGACAAATTTTCAGAATTTTCTAGAAATAAAAGGCTTCAAATATTCCAGCTACTCAGTGTCAAGTATGGCAAGAAAAATTATTTTAATTTTTAGTTTGTGCGATGAACATTCTTCAGTTTTCAGCACTATTGTTCAACAATAAATAACCACATAACTTTTCTCACAGAATATAATTTTTTTCGAAGAATATTTATCTAGAATAATTCGAAAGTATAAAATATTTGACGAAAGATTGAAATTATTAGTTAATAGCTGTAGCTTGTACACTAGATGATGCAGTTGATATTGTTGAAATGTTCGAGTTTTATTAAACTTTTCTTGATTAATATGCGGAATCATTGGATGATATCTCAGCTTTAATTTGAGTATACCTACAATCTTTGTTTTAGATGAACACATTTCAAGTTGTCTTATGCCCAATTTCATTACCGAAAGTTAAATTACCCTGGGTTGAAGTGGCGGGGGTTAACCAATAAACTGGGTTTCAATTTATTTAATTTATTTGATTTGCCAGTGATGACACAAAAAATGCAGAAATTGATATTGTAACCAAGGAAATGAGCCATTTAATCCGAATTAATTCAACTCGAGATCCTGAAATTGGTCATTAGGACCTATAATATTTGCTGTACTCTACTGAATGTGTGTCTAAAACTTTAGTAAAATATTGGGCCTAAACTTGAGTTCATGATCAATTATTTAAATCTTTATTTTTTCCTTCATCACAAGAAGGCCTCTCTCCAATATTAATGACCTATTTCTACTCAGTTTCCTTACCTGGGCAGGCATTACACATTAGAATCGCTTTGAAGTTTCGTAGAAGTTAAAAGGGTGGTTCAAGTTCTGACTTGATGCATTTTGTAACATTGAAGGTAAATGAGCAAAATGTGTCATAAGTGCTTTCTAGCTCACGATGGAAGGGGTAAAATCATTGCATGACCTTCATTGGAGCCAAGTATTACTTTGTCAATTTGCACTTTGTGCCAATTAATAATTAATTGAATGTATCTGAAGAGAATACAATATTTCAATTACAAAATGACATCTAGTCTAAGTCTACAACTTTTTTTGTTTGTTTGTTTTTATCATCATGAAGGATTCAGCAGTTTGATTACATTAGAAAAATAGACATTGTGCTTCAAGTTTAATGTTTAGTACTTATTTAGGACGTTTCGAGCGGCCACTCATTCATAATTAGCTTAAGATATGGACTATAAATATTTAATATACTTATAGTGAATCTTCTTTTATCCGTTGTGGTTAACTTTTATGTAGCACCTCTTGAAAATTTTAATGTCATATGCTTACACAGCTTTATCGTTGTACGACTATGTAATCCAGTATTAATAATTCAAGTCAATGATAAGCGAATGACCGGTCAAAACGTCCTAAATTAGTAATGATCATTAAACTTGGGCTATAATGCTCATCACCTTTACGACGTCAATTAATGCAGATTGATTTCTTGTATGTATGTTTAAAGGAGAAGAAGTAGGAATCAGTACAAAGACTTGGTTATTTAATATGAGCAATTATTTATTTTTGGCGTATTTGCTTCTTCTGAAATCTTATAGGAACTAATTATGCTTGAACAATTCAAAGTCACTCAAAATTGTCTGATACTTTTAAAATGATATTTCATGAATACAAAATTTTAATATAATCAATTGATTGTTGAAAAACCTCTCGATATCATCTGAGAAAGTGTTCAAGAAATTAAATTGTTGACATAAAAGTCCACAGCAACAGAACAATGGTGCTATATGAAACAATAACCTTAGACACTATGCCGTCAATTTTGGGCGTGACAGATGACTACAAGGGCTACCAACCGTACTATAATTTATAGTACAGTAGAAGCTCGATTGACCGGATTAATTGTTGTCGCTAAGCATTTGGGTAATCGAAAATACGGAATCGATTATATGAAGAAAAGTGGTTTTTGTACATATGTATTATTACATGATATATAATGCTAGGTTTTTATTAAAAAACAAAAAATAAATGAACCTTAGCAACAAAAATTAATGTTTATTGAGGAATTATTTATTGAAAGCTACATGTTCGAACTTACGTATGTACTTATAACAGGGTGTATCTATAACTATGTAACAAACTTTAATGGTATATAGTATTTGGCGTACTAATCATAAATCAAGAAGAATTTTTTTGAAATTCTTCATTTTAAAAAAGGGTTTAAGTAAATGAAAGGTTTCGGGACACTGGTTTGATGGCTACTCTTAAAACTAATAACAATAAATTTAATAAAATAGACTACGTTCATGATCATTACATAAAATTGGGTTTATATTTTCGAATATGATGATTAAAAATAGTGGTACCTAAAATTCTCATGCTCTGCTAAATACTGTTAATTTTACTAATTTTGAAAAAAAAAAATTTGAATAATGATTAGTACGCCAAATACTACATACCATTAAAGTTTGTTACATAGGTATAGATACACCCTGTATATGTACAAATTAAGTTTTAAAAACTTTTAATCTTTAAAAATATAAATTTATTTTCTGTCTTCAAATACAGTTGAGTTACATGAACTTCTCTAATTAGTTGATAACAGCTCGATAAAGTAGTTTTTGCCTTTTCCCCACTTTACATTTATTTATAAGTTCTTACTGTCATAAATCACACCTACATTTTAGGAAGAGATAATCATCGCAATAGCAGAGTATGAGAGCTCTTGTATAGCATAATTTACATACCTGTTCTCTTAAATTACTAAAATATTGCATCATTACTCATGAAATAAAATAAAATAAAAAAAAGTTGGAATTTCTGATGCGGAGCAAAGATATTTTATGGGTAAATACTTGTATAGTTATTTGATCGCGGTTGATAGTCCGGGTAATCGCGAATCCGTATAACTGAAGGCCGGATAATCGAGTCTCTACTGTATTGTACTATATTTTGGGCCTGCGTACTATATACTGTTAAAGAAATAACAGTATATAGTACATAAAAATAATATATTTTCAACACCAAAATTGAGAAAAGAATGAAATAGAAGTAGTATTTTATTAATAAAAAATCTGCTGTGGCCATACAGTACTCTTCCAATCATAAATCTCATGGCTAGTTTCATCGCTGTTTTAAAAATTTAAAGCGTCGCATCAATTAATTGCATACTTCAAAGTGACAGCTGTCATTATCAAAGTAACAGCTGGCGGTTATATTTTGGTCCTTACATAAAATAAATATTTTTGAAAATGAAGAGTCCTTTTTTGGATTTTTGGAGTTTTCAGTTCATTGGAACATATAGTTTTGACATTTGGTCGCCGGGAGTGTAATTTAAAGATGGTAAAATAGATCCCACTGATTATTTATTTTTGATATCTACTAAGCTTATCTCCCCGAGAGCTTTAAATTTATACCACTAAACTAGACATTATTTAAATAATGTGTAAAACAAACAATTGACAACCGTTAAAATATCTTCTTTAACACTTCTACTAGAATTATCTCCGCAAGAGCTTTGATTTGATATTAAACACGATAGAGCCGAAATACTTATTTCAAAAAAACAGCTGAAGAACGTATGCATATGACGTCCGAATATGAGTGATAATAATTCTAATTTCACATTATGATTCTCATTAGTTCTTTGCTTCAGAAAAATGTAACGAATTTTATAATAATTCAAATTTTAATAATGACAAATGAATCGCTGATAATTTTGGAGAATATTTTAGATATATGTTGTGCTCAATTATTCGAGGATCAATTTTAGTTATCTCATATTTTATGATAAATACCACCGTTTATAAAATAAACGCAAAAAACTAAAAAGTTCCATCAATAAAGTTTTGGTACCACTGATTGAGAAAAGCTCATCTACGAACTTGAACCTAGCTTTTTGATGAAAAACTTGAATATAAAATTTCAGTCGAATATTCGTACGTGTTCTCAAGTTTTCGGATTCAGTAGGGTTTAAAACGTGAGGGTTCACTAAAATCTCGAGCTGTCAAAAAATCACGATTATAACACTTCCCCTATTATATACAGGGTGTAACAGCGAAACGAGCTACCTCGAATAACTTCTATGTTATTGAAGATACAATAAAATACTGTGGAACAATCTAATGCAGGATCAAAGAAGATACCCAATTATGGAAGAAAATATTTTTCGAACGAGTAGTTCTCAAGCTACTACACAAAGCTCATTTTTTCAAATGAGATGTAAAATACTTTTTGGCTCATTCGATAGAGCTTTTTTTCGTGAATTCAACCATGAATTCATTTTATACCTTTACATCATGAAAATATTTAGAAAAATGCGATTGAAATTTAAATAAACTTTATTTTCATAGTTATTTTTCATCAGGCTATCAAAAACAAAATCTGCTATCCGTCAATATAAATTATTTAATGCATAATTCCTATTATTACAAACTACTATAAAGTGTACTCTACACCAGTAACAACAAAAGCATGGGCGCCGCCAGGATTATTTTCAGGGAGGTGCATCTGCATTAGGCTGTCCGTTATTTTCCAACTTGGTTTTTTTTGTAGCGCCCATTAAATTTTTAGGTTATGATGTGAAAAAAATATCAGGCCCATATAAGCCCTTAATATTCATATTAAACCGTGCTGCAAAGACGATACATTTTCCATTTAAATAACATGGAGTTTCGGCACGTTTTACATTTATCTTTTTCTCTCCTGAGCAAGCTAATATACAGCAATGAGAGATATATATTGTTGAAAATTGAACGCTTTACAAAAAAAATTTCCTATGATTTTTCGATAAATTTACTGATTTAAAAGTTATTTAAGGTTAAAGTTGAACTTATAGTAGTTATTAAAATTTTTCACTTTGACAGCAAAATTATCATTATTTATTAAAGAATAAATTGTTCATTGTTCAAAGTACCTAATTTTGACTGTATTATAGATAAAATTATTGTGAAAAATTCAGATAACTAAGAGATAATGTGACTGACGACTTGAGTTAAGTTCATATTTTTGCATTAATAATGGTAGGAAGAGTTAAGTTTCAATTTATGATTTTTTATTATTCCACGATGATCATTTCGACTTTTTAAGTCATCTTCAATTTATTAGGAAAAATTTGAAAGATTAGATAATTTTTTTGACATATTGGTTAGCCTAATTTATTTTATTGAACATTCTTTAATGGCATTTGGAAATTTTTGATCATACTCACTTATAATTCTTCAGTCAATTTGACAGCGCTCTCTGTATCATCATTGACCACTCGTAGGAGCTTAACCATTTTTATCCCTTTCAAATAATTTAAATTAATCGATGCTTTTGGTAAGGAACCATTTAAAATCATCTACATCGAAAATAAAGCCTTTAGGAAAGTCAAACTGATTTTCATCACTTGATCTTAAAGCAAAATTAGATATTTTTTCAATTTACTTTTATATAAATAGTGAAAATTCCACTCCAATATAAAGTAAGCCATAAGTGAAAAACAATTTTATCATTTTGACAGCGGATAAAAAGGAAGATAACTTTTTGCAAGTGATAAAACGTTATTTACCTTTCTCCTAGCAACCAAATCAAAACATTCACTATATTAATGTCATTTGCATTATTTGTCCATGTTTAAACTGCAAAATAAACAGAATTTGGAATATTTTCGACGAAAATATAAAAGAAAATATCAAGGAAAGTGTGTCTATAAATACAAAAAACAATAAATCATGTATCTGAAGACAATTTATCGTATTTTGTGAAAACCAGAATTATGTATTAGGAAGAGGTACAACAGTATGTCAAATTTCAAATATTTTGCTAGATTGGACTTAAAGTATGCGAAGAATTGATAACTATGTATTTTCTACCCTGACAGGGAGGTGCAAGTGCACCCTGCTACCGGCGCCCATGAACAAAAGAAAATTTGATGGATCGCGGGAAAGATGCGTGTGTTACTTTAACATCGAAATAAATTGATAATGCTACTTTTGAATCAGTTTTGAAAAGATTTGAATTTTGTTCAGAAAGAGATAGAAATCAGCTAGATTACTATTTATGAAATTATCACCAATTAATTTAATATATTTATGTAGCTCAATTGTTCATAGCCTATTGAAAAATAGTTATGAAAATGAAAGTTATTCAAATTTCAATCGCATTTTTCTGAATATTTTCATCATGTGAGGATATAAAACGAATATATGATTGAATTAAGAAAAAAATATTCTATAGAGAGGGACTAAAAAATATAGCATCTCATTTGAAAAATATAACTTTGTGTTGTAGCTTGAGAACAACTGGTGTAAAAAAAGATTTTCTTTCATAATTGGGTGTCGCTATAGTCCCGCATAAGATTGTTTTGTGGTATTTTATTGTATCTATAATAACATAGAAGTTATTCGGGGTAGCTCGTTCAGCTATTACATCCTGTATATACAGAATATAGGAAAGTTAAAATGAGCTTTCGATTCACATTAATTTAAAATTTTCATGTGATAAAACATATGACACTCTTATTTCAGACAAAAAATTGTTAAAAAATGCAAGAGGTGCAAAATAAAATAGTTTTTATACAGATGAATAAGTAACAAATATATTTTTGTCTAGTTGTTGCTTTTCTCATAAAATACTATACTCAATACTAAATTCAATTTTCCATCCGAAGATGGGCTTCTCCGACAAAATATTCTTGTACGGCATTCCTTGCGTTGAAAGAACATAAAAATAATAATCACCGAAAAATATTGTGACCGGGAGTCAAGAAAATTTAAGTCTTTCCTTAAATATTTCCGCAAAATATAGGTGATTTATCACTGTACAGCATTTGCAAAATTGGATTCCTATGCTTTTATAGACTGATTACTCAGCAATGCCTTACGTTAACTAGTATAGTGATGTTGATTTAAAACAAGCATTAAGTTTAATAGTCTTGATGCTAGTTCATGTAACCATGCCATTTTTTGTCATGCCGTACATATTGCATGGGACATATAGCTGCGACAATTTCACGATTAATTTCTTATTTATGGCATTGGTATACTCAAGATAACAATCAATAAGAATTGAATGTCGTTAAAAAATTCAGAACAAATTTTCTATGTGATATGATAGTTTTCAATTATTACTTGATATCGTCGTTATATTTTGTGAATGCCGTGCAGTGGTTGATGACTCTGAAGACAGGTTGAATTATTATGGAGAACCTCATGAGCTGTGGCAAATCCTAGAGGCGAAAATGTACGGCATCTGTTTTTCTCTGTTTTTCTATCTTTGAAGAATTCAAAAGAGCAATAATATAAGAAATATCACTCTTCTTATCAATACACGACGCATTTTGAAAATCTTATAAATTTGAAGAATGTTTTCACATTTAGTATTCTGTATATTTTTAATTATCTAGATAATTGCCATATTTATTAATGCATCATTGCTTTCTGATAAAGACTCATATATAGAGACAAAAACTAATATTTTATACAGAATTTGAACCAAAAAATCTTCTAAATATAATATAGTTTTGAAAAATATGTATAGATCTTAGAAAATGGCACTTTTTTCATTCTCATATTTTCATCATGTCATTAAGTATAACCAGCTTTAATACAACAATAATATCCAGTTACATTATATGTAAAAATTGGTTTAATGTACAGAAATTCATGATCTGATCCAAAAAATAGGATCCAGCCCCAAATGCAAGTATTTTTTTTATTAATATTTATATAAACCATGATTTTTCGCACGGCACAATTATTAAAAACTATTCAAGGTGTAATATTTTTCAATCGGTGCCGTACATTTACAAATGATCTTACACCCTACGGGTCTAAGGTAAGGAGTTGTGCGCAAGATTTCTCACCCCTATACCAAAAAATATGTACGGCATTGCCGAATAATAAGTTTATGTGAGCATAGGAATCGAATTGTGCAAATGACGTGCACTAGTCCAGTCAATTTAGATTTTATCTACAGAACAATTGGTACTGTTTTTTTTGCGGGATAACTTCGTTTTGGCATGTACAATGAGTGTGCAAGAATCACATTTTTAAATCATGTTGCTTCAGGATATTTCGAAGGTCAAAGATAAAAAAATCCCGTTTTTGACCAGTTTTTCGTAAATATCTCATTTTCTAACGATCGTAGAGCATTTAATATTATGAGTAAAAATGAAGTATACATTTTTCTCTACAAAAAAGATTGTATGACTTAATGAGATATCGCGCGTACAACGCGCCCCGAGGCGTAATTATACATTATTTTCCGCGTCACCACTGAGGTAGAATGCAATACTAAAAAGATATGAAGATAAATATAATTTGAATGCTACAATTGCTTTGAATACTAAATTTCAAGATTCTGCAGCTGATTGCTCTGGATTTATGCGAAAAATTCGAAAAACTGTCTTGTAAACTGCACTGTCGGTTGAGCCGATCGCAATCATAATGCAAGGTGTACAACTAGATGATATAGAAGTGCTTAATACAAAATTCCAATATTCTACGGCTGATTGTTCTGAATCTATGAGAAAAATTCGAGAAGAATGATATATAAAGTGCACTTTCGGTTCCACCGATTAACACAAAAAAAGATAACCACCAAGATGCTACAGCAATTTCAAATACTGAATTCCAACATCCTACGGCTAGCCATTTTGGATTTATGCGAAAAGTTCAAAAAATGTTTCAAGTAGAGTACACTTTTAGTACAGACGTTTGCAGTCATAATGCGCGGTGCTCAATGAGACCTTAGACCAGTCTTAAATACAAAATTTCAACATTATACGTTTGAGGAGTTTCGAAATTTGCGAGTTACATACATACATACGTACAAACGTACCGATGTCAAGCCGAAAATTGTCAAAATGAATTCGGGAATGCTCAAAACGGATACTGTTATCAAAATAGGTATATAAATGTATCACAACTTTGCAACCACGTAAAATATTCGAGATATTATTTTATATCGTCGTTTTATTCTTTATACTTTCCATTGAAAACGTTGAATCGCACATTTTACTTGCGATATCTCGTTAACAGTTATATATACGCAAATAAGTCATACAATCTTATTTATAGAGAAAAATGTATTCTTTATTTCTATACAAGACCTCAAATACTATACAACCGTTAGAAAATGAGATATTTGAGAAAAACTGGTCAAAAATGGAGTTTTTTATCTTTGGCCTTTGATATCTCCTGAAGCATCTCGATTTGATGGTATGATTTTTGCACACTTATTGTACATGCCAAAAAGAAGATATTCTTGCAAAGAAAAAACCAGTACCATTTATTTGGTAGATTGGGTCATTTTTACTTACTTGTACTAAGTACAAGAAAGTATTGTGAAACCGACAAAATTCACCTATCGAGATTTTGATGGAAATATCCATTTTGAGCATCCCTGAATCCATTTTGACTATTTTTGGCTTGATGTCGGTACGTATGTTCGTGCGTGTGTGCGTAAGTCGCAAATCTCAAAACTGGTTAAACGTATAATGTTGCAATTTTGTATTTAAGACTGGTATAGGGTCTAGTTGTGCACGTCGCTTTATGGTTCCAATCGTCTGTACCGGAAGTGCACTGTACTTAAAACTATTTTTGAATTTTTATAATAAATCCAGAATGATCAACTGTAGGATGATGAAATTCAGTATTTGAACTTGATGTTGTATCAGAATGGTTATCTGCTATTTCGGTATAAATCGGCTGAGCCTGAAATGCACATTATTTAAAACTTTTTTCGAATTGAATATTTTAGATAACCGTGAGTGCGGATAGCAGCCATCAATATTTTCAGCATTGCAACACTTTTTTAATATCTAAGTTAGTTTATAAATTTCAATTGAATATTAATAGAGCGCAAATTATTGAAACTAATTTAATTAGAAACACTTTTTATTATGACAATCAATTATTTTGAATATTCTTACAGGCAAGACATATTTATTCTAAAACCAGCTGTTACCCACCAGCTTCACGGACAATTATAAAATGTTACTAAACGTCAGCTAAGCGATACCACCAACCTACTCTGGATAGTAGGTTACCAAACGTCACGACAGCTGAGTGATACTTTTGCCCTTATTGTTGTAGTGTGTAATTTTTGCAACACCTTTTATATCATGATTTTATAATCCAAAAATAATAAGAACCGGTTAAACTGTGAAAAAATTTTCTTTTGTAGGAAACAATCAAGATATGAGATATTTGTACTTGATCGAGACCTTTCAGTTTCACTGAATGTCCTTTGAGTTTTTACAAATATTCATGATGAATATGTAGATATTAGGTGGCTTTTCCTAGTAACAGGAGAACACTGAATGTCTTTTGAGTTTTCTCAAATATTTATGATAAATATGTAGATATTATGTGGCTATTCTTAGTAACAAAAGAAACAAGGCATTATAAACAAAACAAAAATTTTTGAATTGACATTTTGTGTATTACATATAATAGTTCACGAATACGAACTGGTTTTAAATTAGTTCACGTGAAATTTTTGATAATAATAATAATTATTATTATAATATACAGTCCACAAGAAGATTGGGTTTTATTGTATTTAGATGAGTACATCTTTCCACAATTCAAATGAATTTTTGTATATCAACTAATAGATTACCGTAGATCCAATTTGTCGTGTTAATTACTTACTTGTACTAAGTACAAGAAAGTATTGTGAAACCGACAAAAATCACCTATCAAGATTTTAATGGAAATATCCGTTTTGAGCATCCCTGAATCCATTTTGACTATTTTCGGCTTGATGTCGGTACGTATAAGCGTTCATGCGTAACTCGCAAATCTCAAAATTGGTTGAACGTATAATGTTGAAATTTTGTATTTAAGACTGGTATGGGGTCTGATTGTGCACGTCGATTTATGGTTCCAATCGTCTGTACCGGAAGTGCACTTGACTTGTAACTTTCTTGGATTTTTTCTAATAAATCCAGAGCGATGAATTGTGGATGTTGAAACTCAGAATTTGAACTTGATGTTGTATCAAAATGGTTATCTGCTATTTTTGTAAGGATCGGTCAAGCCAGAAGTGCACTTTACTTGAAACTTTTTTCGAGTTTTTCTAATAAATCCAAAATGATCAACCGTAGGATGTTGAAATTCAGTATTTTAATTTGATGTTGTATTGAAATGGTGATTTGTTATTTTTGTATGAATTGGTCAAGCCAGAAGTGCACTTTGCAAAAAACTTTTTCTGAATATTTCTTATAAATCTAGAATGATCAACCGTGGGATGTTGGAATTCAGTATTTAAACTTGATGTTGTATGAAAATGGTTATCTGCTATTTTTGTATGAATCGGCCAAGCCAGAAGTGCATTTGACTTGGAACTTTCTTTGAATTTTTCTATTTATTCCATAATGATCAACCGTAGGATGTTGAAATTCAGTATTTAAACTTGATAATGTATTTAAATGGTTATCCACTATTTTTGTATGAATCTATCAAGCCAAAAGTGCACTTTCCACAATTAAAATGAATTTTTGTATATCAACTAATAGATCACCGTGTGTGCGATTGCTTCCAGTGTATAATCCAATTTGCCTTGTTAATCACTTACTTGTACTAAGTACAAGAAAGTATTGTGAAACCGACAAAAATCAACTATCAAATTTTGATGGAAAAATCCGTTTTGAGCATCCCTGAATCCATTTTGACTATTTTCGGCTTGATGTCGGTACGTCTAAGCGTTCGTGCGTAACTCGCAAATCACAAAATTGGTTGAACGTATAATGTTGAAATTTTGTATTTAAGACTGGTATGGGGTCTAATTGGGCACGTCGATTTATGGTTCCAATCGTCTGTACCGGAAGTGCACTTGACTTGAAACTTTCTTCGAATTTTTCTAATAAATCCAGAACGATAAACTGTAGGATGTTGAAATTCAGAATTTGAACTTGATGTTGTATCAAAATAGTTATCTGCTATTTTTGTGAGGATCGGTCAAGCCAGAAGTGCACTTTACTTGAAACTTTTTTCGAGTTTTTCTAATAAATCCAAAATGATCAACCGTAGGATGTTGAAATTCAGTATTTTAATTTGATGTTGTATTGAAATGGTGATTTGTTATTTTTGTATGAATTGGTCAAGCCAGAAGTGCACTTTGCAAGAAACTTTTTCTGAATATTTCTTATAAATCTAGAATGATCAACCGTGGGATGTTGGAATTCAGTATTTAAACTTGATGTTGTATGAAAATGGTTATCTGCTTTTTCTGTATGAATCGGCCAAGCCAGAAGTGCATTTTTCTTGAAACTTTCTTTGAATTTTTCTATTTATTCCATAATGATCAACCGTAGGATGTTGAAATTCAGTATTTAAACTTGATAATGTATTTAAATGGTTATCCACTATTTTTGTATGAATCTATCAAGCCAGAAGTGCACTTTCCACAATTAAAATGAATTTTTGTATATCAACTAATAAATCACCGTGTGTGCGATTGCTTCCAGTGTATAATCCAATTTGCCTTGTTAATCACTTACTTGTACTAAGTACAAGAAAGTATTGTGAAACCGACAAAAATCAACTATCAAATTTTGATGGAAAAATCCGTTTTGAACATCCTTGAATCCATTTTGACTATTTTCGGCTTGATGTCGGTACGTCTAAGCGTTCGTGCGTAACTCGCAAATCTCAAAATTGGTTGAACGTATAATGTTGAAATTTTGTATTTAAGACTGGTATGGGGTCTAATTGTGCACGTCGATTTATGGTTCCAATCGTCTGTACCGGAAGTGCACTTGACTTGAAACTTTCTTCGATTTTTTCTAATAAATTCAGAACGATAAACTGTAGGATGTTGAAACTCAGAATTTGAACTTGATGTTGTATCAAAATGGTTATCTGCTATTTTTGTAAGGATCGGTCAAGCCAGAAGTGCACTTTACTTGAAACTTTTTTCCAGTTTTTCTAATAAATCCAAAATGATCAACCGTAAGATGTTGAAATTCAGTATTTTAATTTGATGTTGTATTGAAATGGTGATTTGTTATTTTTGTATGAATTGGTCAAGCCAGAAGTGCACTTTGCAAGAAACTTTTTCTGAATATTTCTTATAAATCTAGAATGATCAACCGTGGGATGTTGGAATTCAGTATTTGAACTTGATGTTGTATGAGAATGGTTATCTGCTATTTTTGTATGAATCGGCCAAGCCAGAAGTGCATTTTACTTGGAACTTTCTTTGAATTTTTCTATTTATTCCATAATGATCAACCGTAGGATGTTGAAATTCCGTATTTAAACTTGATAATGTATTTAAATGATTATCCACTATTTTTGTATGAATCTATCATGCCAGAAGTGCATTTTCCACAATTAAAATGAATTTTTGTATATCAACTAATAGATCACCGTGTGTGCGATTGCTTCCAGTGTATAATCCAATTTGCCTTGTTAATCACTTACTTGTACTAAGTACAAAAATGTATTCTGAAACCGACAAAAATCAACTATCAAATTTTGATGGAAAAATCCGTTTTGAGCATCCCTGAATCCATTTTGACTATTTTCGGCTTGATGTCGGTACGTCTAAGCGTTCGTGCGTAGCTCGCAAATCACAAAATTGGATGAACGTATAATGTTGAAATTTTGTATTTAAGACTGGTAGGGGTCTAATTGTGCACGTCGATTTATGGTTCCAATCGTCTGTACCGGAAGTGCCCTTGAATTGAAACTCTCTTCGGATTTTTCTAATAAATCCAGAACGATAAACTGTAGGATGTTGAAACTTAGAATTTGAACTTGATGTTGTATCAAAATGGTTATCTGCTAATTTTGTAAGGATCGGTCAAGCCAGAAGTGCACTTTACTTGAAACTTTTTTCGAGTTTTTCTAATAAATCCAAAATGATCAACCGTAGGATGTTGAAATTCAGTATTTCAATTTGATGTTGTATTGAAATGGTGATTTGTTATTTTTGTATGTATTGGTCAAGCCAGAAGTGCACTTTGCAAAAAACTTTTTCTGAATATTTCTTATAAATCTAGAATGATCAACCATGGGATGTTGGAATTCAGTATTTAAACTTGATGTTGTATGAAAATGGTTATCTGCTATTTTTATATGAATCGGCCAAGCCAGAAGTGCATTTTACTTGGAACTTTCTTTGAATTTTTCTATTTATTCCATAATGATCAACCGTAGGATGTTGAAATTCAGTATTTAAACTTGATAATGTATTTAAATGGTTATCCACTATTTTTGTATGAATCTATCAAGCCAGAAGTGCACTTTCCACAATTAAAATGAATTTTTGTATATCAACCAATAGATCACCGTGTGTGCGATTGCTTCCAGTGTATAATCCAATTTGCCTTGTTAATCACTTACTTGTACTAAGTACAAGAAAGTATTGTGAAACCGACAAAAATCAACTATCAAATTTTGATGGAAAAATCCGTTTTGAGCATCCCTGAATCCATTTTGACTATTTTCGGCTTGATGTCGGTACATCTAAGCGTTCGTGCGAAACTCGCAAATCACAAAATTGGTCGAACGTATAATGTTGAAATTTTGTATTTAAGACTGGTATGGGGTCTAATTGTGCACGTCGATTTATGGTTCCAATCGTCTGTACCGGAAGTGCCCTTGACTTGAAACTCTCTTCGAATTTTTCTAATAAATCCAGGACGATAAACTGTAGGATGTTGAAACTCAGAATTTGAACTTGATGTTGTATCAAAATGGTTATCTGCTATTTTTGTAATGATCGGTCAAGCCAGAAGTGCACTTTACCTGAAACTTTTTTTGAGTTTTTCTAATAAATCCAAAATGATCAACCGTAGGATGTTGAAATTCAGTATTTCAATTTGATGTTGTATTGAAATGGTGATTTGTTATTTTTGTATGAATTGGTCAAGCCAGAAGTGCACTTTGCAAGAAACTTTTTCTGAATATTTCTTATAAATCTAGAATGATCAACCGTGGGATGTTGGAATTCAGTATTTGAACTTGATGTTGTATGAAAATGGTTATCTGCTATTTCTGTAAGGATCGGTCAAGCCAGAAGTGCACTATACTTGAAACTTTTTTCGAGTTTTTCTAATAAATCCAAAATGATCAACCGTAGGATGTTGAAATTCAGTATTTTAATCTGATGTTGTATTGAAATGATGATTTGTTATTTTTGTATGAATTGGTCAAGCCAGAGGTGCACTTTGCAGGAAACTTTTTCTGAGTATTTCTTATAAATCTAGAATGATAAACCGCGGGATGTTGAGATGCAGTATTTAAACTTGATGTTGTATGAAAATGGTTATCTGCTATTTTTGTATGAATCGGCCAAGCCAGAAGTGCATTTTACTTGGAACTTTCTTTGAATTTTTCTATTTATTCCATAATGATCAACCGTAGGATGTTGAAATTCCGTATTTAAATTTGATAATGTATTTAAATGGTTATCCACTATTTTTGTATGAATCTATCATGCCAGAAGTGCATTTTCCACAATTAAAATGAATTTTTGTATATCAACTAATAGATCACCGTGTGTGCGATTGCTTCCAGTGTATAATCCAATTTGCCTTGTTAATCACTCACTTGTACTAAGTACAAGAAAGTATTCTGAAACCGACAAAAATCAACTATCAAATTTTGATGGAAAAATCCGTTTTGAGCATCCCTGAATCCATTTTGACTATTTTCGGCTTGATGTCGGTACGTCTAAGCGTTCGTGCGTAGCTCGCAAATCACAAAATTGGATGAACGTATAATGTTGAAATTTTGTATTTAAGACTGGTAGGGGTCTAATTGTGCACGTCGATTTATGGTTCCAATCGTCTGTATCGGAAGTGCACTTGGCTTGAAACTTTCTTCGAATTTTTCTAATAAATCCAGAACGATAAACTGTAGGATGTTGAAACTCAGAATTTGAACTTGATGTTGTATCAAAATGGTTATCTGCTATTTTTGTAAGGATCGGTCAAGCCAGAAGTGCACTTCACTATAAACTTTTTTCGAATTTTTCTAATAAATCCAAAATGATCAACCGTAGGATGTTGAAATTCAGTATTTCAATTTGATGTTGTATTGAAATGGTGATTTGTTATTTTTGTATGAATTGGTCAAGCCAGAAGTGCACTTTGCAAGAAACTTTTCCTGAATATTTCTTATAAATCTAGAATGATCAACCGTGGGATGTTGGAATTCAGTATTTAACCTTGATGTTGTATGAAAATGGTTATCTGCTATTCTTGTACGAATCGGCCAAGCCAGAAGTGCATTTTTCTTTGAACTTTCTTTGAATTTTTCTATTTATTCCATAATGATCAACCGTAGGATGTTGAAATTCAGTATTTAAACTTGATAATGTATTTAAATGGTTATCCACTATTTTTGTATGAATCTATCAAGCCAGAAGTGCACTTTCCACAATTAAAATGAATTTTTGTATATCAACTAATAGATCACCGTGTGTGCGATTGCTTCCAGTGTATAATCCAATTTGCCTTGTTAATCACTTACTTGTACTAAGTACAAGAAAGTATTCTGAAACCGACAAAAATCAACTATCAAATTTTGATGGAAAAATCCGTTTTGAGCATCCCTGAATCCATTTTGACTATTTTCGGCTTGATGTCGGTACGTCTAAGCGTTCGTGCGTGACTCGCAAATCACAAAATTGTTTGAACGTATAATGTTGAAATTTTGTATTTAAGACTGGTATGGGGTCTAATTGTGCACGTCGATTTATGGTTCCAATCGTCTGTACCGGAAGTGCCCTTGACTTGAAACTCTCTTCGAATTTTTCCAATAAATCCAGAACGATGAACTGTAGGATGTTGAAACTCAGAATTTGAACTTGATGTTGTATCAAAATGGTTATCTGCTATTTTTGTAAGGATCGGTCAAGCCAGAAGTGCACTTTACTTGGAACTTTTTTCGAGTTTTTCTAATAAATCCAAAATGATCAACCGTAGGATGTTGAAATTCAGTATTTCAATTTGATGTTGTATTGAAATGGTGATTTGTTATTTTTGTATGAATTGGTCAAGCCAGAAGTGCACTTTGCAAGAAACTTTTCCTGAATATTTCTTATAAATCTAGAATGATCAACCGTGGGATGTTGGAATTCAGTATTTAACCTTGATGTTGTATGAAAATGGTTATCTGCTATTTTTGTATGAATCGGCCAAGCCAGAAGTGCATTTAACTAGGAACTTTCTTTGAATTTTTCTATTTATTCCATAATGATCAACCGTAGGATGTTGAAATTCAGTATTTAAACTTGATAATGTATTTAAATGGTTATCCACTATTTTTGTATGAATCTATCATGCCAGAAGTGCACTTTCCACAATTAAAATGAATTTTTGTACATCAACTAATAGATCACCGTGTGTGCGATTGCTTCCAGTGTATAATCCAATTCGCCTTGTTAATCACTTACTTGTACTAAGTACAAGAAAGTATTGTGAATCCGACAAAAATCAACTATCAAATTTTGATGGAAAAATCCGTTTTGAGAATCCCTGAATCCATTTTGACTATTTCCGGCTTTATGTCGGTACGTCTAAGCGTTCGTGCGTAACTCGCAAATCTCAAAATTGGTTGAGCGTATAATGTTGAAATTTTGTATTTAAGACTGGTATGGGGTCTAATTGTGCACGTCGATTTATGGTTCCAATCGTCTGTACCGGAAGTGCACTTGACTTGAAACTTTCTTCGAATTTTTCTAATAAATCCAGAACGATAAACTGTAGGATGTTGAAACTCAGAATCTGAACGTGATGTTGTATCAAAATGGTTATCTGCTATTTTTGTAAGGATCGGTCAAGCCAGAAGTACACTTGACTTGAAACTTTTTTCGAGTTTTTCTAATAAATCCAAAATGATCAACCGTAGGATGTTGAAATTCAGTATTTTAATTTGATGTTGTATTGAAATGATGATTTGTTATTTTTGTATGAATTGGTTAAGCCAGAAGTGCACTTTGCGAGAAACTTTTTCTGAATATTTCTTATAAATCTAGAATGATCAACCGTGGGATGTTGGAATTCAGTATTTAAACTTGATGTTGTATGAAAATGGTTATCTGCTATTTTTGTATGAATCGGCCAAGCCAGAAGTGCATTTTACTTGGAACTTTCTTTGAATTTTTCTATTTATTCCATAATGATCAACCGTAGGATGTTGAAATTCAGTATTCAAACTTGATAATGTATTCAAATGGTTATCCACTATTTTTGTATATATCTATCAAGCCAGAAGTGCACTTTCCACAATTAAAATAAATTTTTTTATATCAACTAATAGATCACCGTGTGTGCGATTGCTTCCAGTGTATAATCCAATTTGCCTTGTTAATCACTTACTTGTACTAAGTACAAGAAAGTATTCTGAAACCGACAAAAATCAACTATTAAATTTTGATGGAAAAATCCGTTTTGAGCATCCCTGAATCCATTTTGACTATTTTCGGCTTGATGTCGGTACGTCTAAGCGTTCGTGCGTAACTCGCAAATCTCAAAATTGGTTGAACGTATAATGTTGAAATTTTGTATTTAAGACTGGTATGGGATCTAATTGTGCACGTCGATTTATGGTTCCAATCGTCTGTACCGGAAGTGCACTTGACTTGAAACTTTCTTCGAATTTTTCTAACAAATCCAGAACGCTAACTGTAGGATGTTGAAACTAAGATTTTGAACTTGATGTTGTATCATAATGGTTATCTGCTATTCTTGTAAGGATCGGTCAAGCCAGAAGTGCACTTTACTTGAAACTTTTTTCGAGTTTTTCTAATAAATCCAAAATAATCAATCGTAGGATCTTGAAATTCAGTATTTCAATTTGATGTTGTATTGAAATGGTGATTTGCTATTTTTGTATGAATTGGTTAAGCCAGAAGTGCACTTTGCAAGAAACTTTTTCTGAATATTCCTTATAAATCTAGAATGATCAACCGTGGGATGTTGGAATTCAGTATTTGAACTTGATGTTGTATGAAAATGGTTATCTGCTATTTTTGTACGAATCGGCCAAGCCAGAAGTGCATTTTACTTGGAACTTTCTTTGAATTTTTCTATTTATTCCATAATGATCAACCGTAGGATGTTGAAATTCAGTATTTAAACTTGATAATGTATTTAAATGGTTATCCACTATTTTTGTATGAATCTATCAAGCCAGAAGTGCACTTTCCACAATTGAAATGAATTTTTGTATATCAACTAATAGATCACCGTGTGTGCGATTGCTTCCAGTGTATAATCCAATTTGCCTTGTTAATCACTTACTTGTACTAAGTACAAGAAAGTATTCTGGAACCGACAAAAATCAACTATCAAATTTTGATGGAAAAATCCGTTTTGAGCATCCCTGAATCCATTTTGACTATTTTCAGCTTGATGTCGGTACGTCTAAGCGTTCGTGCGTAACTCGCAAATCTCAAAATTGGTTGAACGTATAATGTTGAAATTTTGTATTTAAGACTGGTATGGGGTCTAATTGTGCACGTCGATTTATGGTTCCAATCGTCTGTATCGGAAGTGCACTTGGCTTGAAACTTTCTTCGAATTTTTCTAATAAATCCAGAACGATAAACTGTAGGATGTTGAAACTCAGAATTTGAACTTGATGTTGTATCAAAATGGTTATCTGCTATTTTTGTAAGGATCGGTCAAGCCAGAAGTGCACTTCACTATAAACTTTTTTCGAATTTTTCTAATAAATCCAAAATGATCAACCGTAGGATGTTGAAATTCAGTATTTCAATTTGATGTTGTATTGAAATGGTGATTTGTTATTTTTGTATGAATTGGTCAAGCCAGAAGTGCACTTTGCAAGAAACTTTTCCTGAATATTTCTTATAAATCTAGAATGATCAACCGTGGGATGTTGGAATTCAGTATTTAACCTTGATGTTGTATGAAAATGGTTATCTGCTATTTTTGTATGAATCGGCCAAGCCAGAAGTGCATTTTACTTGGAACTTTCTTTGAATTTTTCTATTTATTCCATAATGATCAACCGTAGGATGTTGAAATTCAGTATTTAAACTTGATAATGTATTTAAATGGTTATCCACTATTTTTGTATGAATCTATGATGCCAGAAGTGCACTTTCCACAATTGAAATGAATTTTTGTATATCAACTAATAGATCACCGTGTGTGCGATTGCTTCCAGTGTATAATCCAATTTGCCTTGTTAATCACTTACTTGTACTAAGTACAAGAAAGTATTCTGAAACCGACAAAAATCAACTATCAAATTTTGATGGAAAAATCCGTTTTGAGCATCCCTGAATCCATTTTGACTATTTTCGGCTTGATGTCGGTACGTCTAAGCGTTCGTGCGTAACTCGCAAATCTCAAAATTGGTTGAACGTATAATGTTGAAATTTTGTATTTAAGACTGGTATGGGGTCTAATTGTGCACGTCGATTTATGGTTCCAATCGTCTGTATCGGAAGTGCACTTGGCTTGAAACTTTCTTCGAATTTTTTTAATAAATCCAGAACGATAAACTGTAGGATGTTGAAACTCAGAATTTGAACTTGATGTTGTATCAAAATGGTTATCTGCTATTTTTGTAAGGATCGGTCAAGCCAGAAGTGCACTTCACTATAAACTTTTTTCGAATTTTTCTAATAAATCCAAAATGATCAACCGTAGGATGTTGAAATTCAGTATTTCAATTTGATGTTGTATTGAAATGGTGATTTGTTATTTTTGTATGAATTGGTCAAGCCAGAAGTGCACTTTGCAAGAAACTTTTTCTGAATATTTCTTATAAATCTAGAATGATCAACCGTGGGATGTTGGAATTCAGTATTTAACCTTGATGTTGTATGAAAATGGTTATCTGCTATTTTTGTATGAATCGGCCAAGCCAGAAGTGCATTTTACTTGGAACTTTCTTTGAATTTTTCTATTTATTCCATAATGATCAACCGTAGGATGTTGAAATTCAGTATTTAAACTTGATAATGTATTTGAATGGTTATCCACTATTTTTGTATGAATCTATGATGCCAGAAGTGCATTTTCCACAATTAAAATGAATTTTTGTATATCAACTAATAGATCACCGTGTGTGCGATTGCTTTCAGTGTATAATCCAATTTGCCTTGTTAATCACTTACTTGTACTAAGTACAAGAAAGTATTCTGAAACCGACAAAAATCAACTATCAAATTTTGATGGAAAAATCCGTTTTGAGCATCCCTGAATCCATTTTGACTATTTTTGGCTTGATGTCGGTACGTCTAAGCGTTCGTGCGTGACTCGCAAATCACAAAATTGGTTGAATGTATAATGTTGAAATTTTGAATTTAAGACTGGTATGGGGTCTAATTGTGCACGTCGATTTATGGTTCCAATCGTCTGTACCGGAAGTGCCCTTGACTTGAAACTCTCTTCGAATTTTTCCAATAAATCCAGAACGATAAACTGTAGGATGTTGAAACTCAGAATTTGAACTTGATGTTGTATCAAAATGGTTATCTGCTATTTTTGTAAGGATCGGTCAAGCCAGAAGTGCACTTTACACGAAACTTTTTTCGAGTTTTTCTAATAAATCCAAAATGATCAACCGTAGGATGTTGAAATTCAGTATTTCAATTCGATGTTGTATTGAAATGGTGATTTGTTAATTTTTTATGAATTGGTCAAGCTGTTACACCCTAAAGTGGATATAACAAAGAATTTAATGGGTTCTTGCTGGATGGAGGATAAAGGTTATTGTAAATATGAAGTATGCCAAATTTATATAACAAATAAATATATTGAAGATTGAATAACAAATATAAAACAGGTTAACAGTTAACAGGTAAATGAATAACAAAGTATACTGGATATAACTTACGGCTAGTCGGCTAGGTGCGGGTGGAGCTCTTAATTCCCCTACATTCTAATGCTTCTGACTTCTACTTCTTCACTTTAACTCCTCTCCTTACTCCACTACCTTACTCTATATATATATACTAAACAAGTGCTGATTCGTGACAATATCAATCTTACCTGGAAAGTGTTGCAAATATTATGTTTATTATTGATACAAATACAAATAACCTAATTTGGAATACTGACTCGACAATTAATAAGTGTGTCTCTTACATCACGAATTAGCCTTGTTACATTCCTCCCTTCCTAGGAATTTGCTTCCGAAGGGAGCACAATTTCCCTTTAATAAAATTACACTTATAAGTCCCTAAAGAACCACTCACTCACTGGACTTCATATGTTTGGTTCGGCCGTTGTCGCAGATGGATCTTCTTTTCGTCTGGATTCTCTTTCTGATTCGCACTGCAGTTATTCTGCGTACTGCTGGGCCGTATCCCCTGATAGTCAGTTGCAACATCTGGTGATCCGTGAGCTGGTTCATCTTATCTTACTAACATAAATAAATAATCATTCAAAAAAAAAACTAGTTACTTGCATCAAATTCCGTTAACGTCACTTCTCAGCCTAATTTCTTCCAGTCGCAGCTGCAGTCAGATCTCTGATTGTTGACGGTGATAAGAATCATATTGTTTCTATCGCTCGCTCTATTGGTGACTATGGCTTTCTTCTCCAGTCTACTTCCTGGTGCATGTTGCTGTGTTTCTGTGGTCTGCTAGTGGCTCTATCTTGAACATATGTTCCTTCGGCACATCTTAGACATCAGGGTCCCAGCTTTGCCCAAGTTTGAACTGGATGGAAGCTGCTTGTAGCCCAAATAGAGATGAGGGAGACATCTGTTGACTGCAGTCTACTTATCTCGCTTATCCTGGCTAGTGAGCGTTAACGAAATGATATCTTAATCAATGACTTCCCTAAATACCCTGGTCGAATTATGAATTACTTACTATATGAATTATTCAACAGGGCAAGCCATTTCAAATATAGCAACATGTCTTTGTCCATTGAAAAAAAAAAAATAAATTAAACCCAATATTACGAAAAATGATAGACATGCTGCTTTCCTTATCTTGCCCTGCCGATTTTTCCTATTTCTACTGACTCCACTCGTACTCAGGTTACTTTTCCGTAAATAAGATTTGAAATTCTTATAATTTTCATTTTGAATTAAAATAGAATGTATTCTCTCAATCTCATTCAGAGAACAAAATTCTAGCTCTTCACATTTCTATCTTTGATCAATTTACATATTCCAATTCAATTTCAAATGGTTCCAAAAAGAATCTATGTGGACTTCAAAAATAATTTTTTTGCTGAATAGTCTATTTTCCAATTTTGTAATTTAGAGGTCCTAATTTCCAACCGATCAAAAACGGACCTGTCCACGAGAAAAAAAAAATTCTTTACATACCTTCATTCACACTGGTCTTGTGTGAGTGAACTGTATCTTCTACCATGCCTGTCATAGTTGCTGAACGCTGTCCTCCCTTGTCACAGTGTGTAATTGTACCTGCAAGTATCCTGATGCAAGGTCCAAGCTGTGAGCAGAGGTAGCATTCCCCAACTGATCCAAGGTCTCCTGTCCATTGGCCACCCTCAAATTGACTGATTGCGTGATTCGGATCCTTGAATGTCTTTTATGCAGATTGTCTCTGCTATCGTCGCTTTCCGTTTCCTACGGAACTACCATACCGGTGCCGACCTCGGTATATCTGAGAATCACTCTATAACTCCCATACTTCAAAATTTCCTCCAGCTTCTTGTCTTCACTGACATCTGGCTGTACAGGACTACGTCTTCACTTCTGGTTTCTTCATCCAAACCCTACAAATCTTTAACTTGTCGGCACTCACCCTATTAATGCAGAATACCCTGCCAGCGGATTCCTCCCGCTCTTCTCATGACCATATCATACATGCGTCATAAACTTTTTAACTTCCAAATTCTCAACCCTGGCATTGCAATGACACGCACTGTCATAACCCAAAAAATTTTATTCCTCTCGGCTCTTACCAAGATATTCTGTACAGAAGTGACCAATTCCTGTGCTGATAATTTCTTGAAAAAAGCTGAAAATCCAAGTGCTGCAATTCTCTTGTTTTGCAACCGTACTGACCTGAGTCAGTCTGACGTATCGTTATCGTACGTCACGATGTTCAAAATGAAAAAGCTGATGTATGCTTTCTGTTTTTTTCTTTATGCTGATAGTGCATAAAATTTCCAAATATTTACAATACGATTGGAAATTACATGTAAAAAATGAATAAAATCGGAAATATTTTTGAGCAAGCTATATGAAATGAGCAAAATTGAGTGTTTTTTCCTTGATGTTTGTTTCTTCCTATTTTCGATGAGATACTTGTCCCTCGCACCAACTCCGATTTTTGGTATCTGAAATGTCACTGCGTTCTTCAAGATCAGAACAGTATTACATACAAAATTATTCCAATTCATTTCTCAAAGTCTACTGTAACTGAACGCTAGAACTCAAATCTCTCCAAGAACTTCTCTAAAATTGTCGTATTGAACAAAAAAAAATTTGAATATCTACAATAAACCTTGTCTCCGCGAGTGAGCCAGATATACTAGTCACTCTGGTCCAGCATGAATTTCCCTGAACCGCTGCCACCATTTGTTACACCCTAAAGTGGATATAACAAAGAATTTAATGGGTTCTTGCTGGATGGAGGATAAAGGTTATTGTAAATATGAAGTATGCCAAATTTATATAACAAATAAATATATTGAAGATTGAATAACAAATATAAAACAGGTTAACAGTTAACAGGTAAATGAATAACAAAGTATACTGGATATAACTTACGGCTAGTCGGCTAGGTGCGGGTGGAGCTCTTAATTCCCCTACATTCTAATGCTTCTGACTTCTACTTCTTCACTTTAACTCCTCTCCTTACTCCACTACCTTACTCTATATATATATACTAAACAAGTGCTGATTCGTGACAATATCAATCTTACCTGGAAAGTGTTGCAAATATTATGTTTATTATTGATACAAATACAAATAACCTAATTTGGAATACTGACTCGACAATTAATAAGTGTGTCTCTTACATCACGAATTAGCCTTGTTACAAAGCCAGAAGTGCACTTTGCAAGAAGCTTTTTCTGAATTTTTCTTATAAATCTAGAATGATCAACCGTGGGATGTTGGAATTCAGTATTTAAACTTGATGTTGTATGAAAATGGTTATCTGCTATTTTTGTATGAATCGGCCAAGCCAGAAGTGCATTTTACTTGGAACTTTCTTTGAATTTTTCTATTTATTCCATAATGATCAACCGTAGGATGTTGAAATTCAGTATTTCAACTTGATAATGTATTTAAATGGTTATCCACTATTTTTGTATGAATCTATCATGCCAGAAGTGCATTTTCCACAATTAAAATGAATTTTTGTACATCAACTAATAGATCACCGTGTGTGCGATTGCTTCCAGTGTATAATCCAATTTGCCTTGTTAATCACTTACTTGTACTGAGTACAAGAAAGTATTGTGAGACCGACAAAAATCAACTATCAAATTTTGATGGAAAAATCCGTTTTGAGCATCCCTGAATCCATTTTGACTCCTTTCGGCTTGATGTCGGTACGTCCAAGCGTTCGTGCGTAACTCGCAAATCTCAAAATTGGTTGAACGTATAATGTTGAAATTCTGTATTTAAGACTGGTATGGGGTCTCATTGTGCACGTCGATTTATGGTTCCAATCGTCTGTACCGGAAGTGCACTTGACTTGTAACTTTCTTGGAATTTTTCTAATAAATCCAGAACGATAAACTGTAGGATGTTGAAACTCAGAATTTGAACTTGATGTTGTATCAAAATGGTTATCTGCTATTTTTGTAAGGATCGGTCAAGCCAGAAGAGCACTTTACTTGAAACTTTTTTCGAGTTTTTCTAATAAATCCAAAATGATCAACCGTAGGATGTTGAAATTCAGTATTTTAATTTGATGTTGTATTGAAATGGTGATTTGTTATTTTTAAATGAATTGGTCAAGCCAGAAGTGCACTTTGCGAGAAACTTTTTCTGAATATTTCTTATAAATCTAGAATGATCAACCGTGGGATGTTGGAATTCAGTATTTAAACTTGATGTTGTATGAAAATGGTTATCTGCTATTTTTGTATGAATCGGCCAAGCCAGAAGTGCATTTTACTTGGAACTTTCTTTGAATTTTTCTATTTATTCTATAATGATCAACCGTAGGATGTTGAAATTCAGTATTTAAACTTGATAATGTATTTAAATGGTTATCCACTATTTTTGTATGAATCTATCAAGCCAGAAGTGCACTTTCCACAATTAAAAAGAATTTTTCTATATCAACTAATAGATCACCGTGTGTGCGATTGCTTCCAGTGTATAATCCAATTTGCCTTGTTAATCACTTACTTGTACTAAGTACAAGAAAGTATTCTGAAACCGACAAAAATCAACTATCAAATTTTGATGGAAAAATCCGTTTTGAGCATCCCTGAATCCATTTTGACTATTTTCGGCTTGATGTCGGTACGTCTGAGCGTTCGTGCGTAACTCGCAAATCTCAAAATTGGTTGAACGTATAATGTTGAAATTCTGTATTTAAGACTGGTATGGGGTCTCATTGTGCACGTCGATTTATGGTTCCAATCGTCTGTACCGGAAGTGCACTTGACTTGTAACTTTCTTGGAATTTTTCTAATAAATCCAGAACGATAAACTGTAGGATGTTGAAACTCAGAATTTGAACTTGATGTTGTATCAAAATGGTTATCTGCTATTTTTGTAAGGATCGGTCAAGCCAGAAGAGCACTTTACTTGAAACTTTTTTCGAGTTTTTCTAATAAATCCAAAATGATCAACCGTAGGATGTTGAAATTCAGTATTTTAATTTGATGTTGTATTGAAATGGTGATTTGTTATTTTTAAATGAATTGGTCAAGCCAGAAGTGCACTTTGCGAGAAACTTTTTCTGAATATTTCTTATAAATCTAGAATGATCAACCGTGGGATGTTGGAATTCAGTATTTAAACTTGATGTTGTATGAAAATGGTTATCTGCTATTTTTGTATGAATCGGCCAAGCCAGAAGTGCATTTTACTTGGAACTTTCTTTGAATTTTTCTATTTATTCTATAATGATCAACCGTAGGATGTTGAAATTCAGTATTTAAACTTGATAATGTATTTAAATGGTTATCCACTATTTTTGTATGAATCTATCAAGCCAGAAGTGCACTTTCCACAATTAAAATGAATTTTTGTATATCAACTAATAGATCACCGTGTGTGCGATTGCTTCCAGTGTATAATCCAATTTGCCTTGTTAATCACTTACTTGTACTAAGTACAAGAAAGTATTCTGAAACCGACAAAAATCAACTATCAAATTTTGATGGAAAAATCCGTTTTGAGCATCCCTGAATCCATTTTGACTATTTTCGGCTTGATGTCGGTACGTCTAAGCGTTCGTGCGTAACTCGCAAATCTCAAAATTGGTTGAACGTATAATGTTGAAATTTTGTATTTAAGACTGGTATGGGGTCTAATTGTGCAGTCGATTTATGGTTCCAATCGTCTGTATCGGAAGTGCACTTGACTTGAAACTTTCTTCGAATTTTTCTAATAAATCCAGAACGATAAACTGTAGGATGTTGAAACTCAGAATTTGAACTTGATGTTGTATCAAAATGGTTATCTGCTATTTTTGTAAGGATCGGTCAAGCCAGAAGTGCACTTCACTATAAACTTTTTTCGAATTTTTCTAATAAATCCAAAATGATCTACCGTAGGATGTTGAAATTCAGTATTTCAATTTGATGTTGTATTGGAATGGTGATTTGTTATTTTTGTATGAATTGGTCAAGCCAGAAGTGCACTTTGCAAGAAACTTTTTTGGAATATTTCTTATAAATCTAGAATGATCAACCGTGGGATGTTGGAATTCAGTATTTAAACTTGATGTTGTATGAAAATGGTTATCTGCTATTTTTGTATGAATCGGCCAAGCCAGAAGTGCATTTTACTTGGAACTTTCTTTGAATTTTTCTATTTATTCCATGATGATCAACCGTAGCATGTTGAAATTCAGTATTTAAACTTGATAATGTATTTAAATGGTTATCCACTATTTTTGTATGAATCTATCATGCCAGAAGTGCATTTTCCACAATTAAAATGAATTTTTGTATATCAACTAATAGATCACCGTGTGTGCGATTGCTTCCAGTGTATAATCCAATTTGCCTTGTTAATCACTTACTTGTACTAAGTACAAGGAAGTATTCTGAAACCGACAAAAATCAACTATCAAATTTTGATGGAAAAATCCGTTTTGAGCATCCCTGAATCCATTTTGACTATTTTCGGCTTGTTATCGGTACGTATAAGCGTTCGTGCGTGACTCGCAAATCACAAAATTGGTTGGACGTATAATGTTGAAATTTTGTATTTAAGACTGGTATGGGGTCTAATTGTGCACGTCGATTTATGGTTCCAATCGTCTGTACCGGAAGTGCACTTGACTTGTAACTTTCTTGGAATTTTTCTAATAAATCGAGAACGATAAACTGTAGGATGTTGAAACTTAGAATTTGAACTTGATGTTGTATCAAAATGGTTATCTGCTATTTTTGTAAGGATCGGTCAAGCCAGAAGTGCACTTTACTATAAACATTTTTCGAATTTTTCTAATAAATCCAAAATGATCAACCGTAGGATGTTGAAATTCAGTATTTCAATTTGATGTTGTATTGAAATGGTGATTTGTTATTTTTGTATGAATTGGTCAAGCCAGAAGTGCACTTTGCAAGAAACTTTTTCTGAATATTTCTTATAAATCTAGAATGATCAACCGTGGGATGTTGAAATTCAGTATTTAAACTTGATGTTGTATGAAAATGGTTATCTGCTATTTTTGTATGAATCGGCCAAGCCAGAAGTGCATTTTACTTGGAACTTTCTTTGAATTTTTCTATTTATTCCATAATGATCAACCGTAGGATGTTGAAATTCAGTATTTAAACTTGATAATGTATTTAAATGGTTATCCACTATTTTTGTATGAATCTATCATGCCAGTAGTGCACTTTCCACAATTAGAATGAATTTTTGTATATCAACTAATAGATCACCGTGTGTGCGATTGCTTCCAGTGTATAATCCAATTTGCCTTGTTAATCACTTACTTGTACTAAGTACAAGAAAGTATTCTGAAACCGACAAAAATCAACTATCAAATTTTGATGGAAAAATACGTTTTGAGCATCCCTGAATCCATTTTGACTATTTTCGGCTTGATGTCGGTACGTCTAAGCGTTCGTGCGTAACTCGCAAATCTCAAAATTGGTTAAACGTATAATGTTGGAATTTTGTATTTAAGACTGGTATGGGGTCTAATTGGGCACGTCGATTTATATGGTTCCAATCGTCTGTACCGGAAGTGCACTTGACTTGTAACTTTCATGGAATTTTTCTAATAAATCCAGAACGATAAAATGTAAAATGTTGAAACTCGGAATTTGAACTTGATGTTGTATCAAAATGGTTATCTGCTATTTTTGTAAGGATCGGTCAAGCCAGAAGTGCACTTTACTTGAAACTTTTTTCGAGTTTTTCTAATAAATCCAAAATGATCAACCGTAGGATGTTGAAATTCAGTATTTAAACTTGATGTTGTATGAAAATGGTTATCTGCTATTTTTGTATGAATCGGCCAAGCCAGAAGTGCATTTTACTTGGAACTTTCTTTGAATTTTTCTATTTATTCCATAATGATCAACCGTAGGATGTTGAAATTCAGTATTTAAACTTGATAATGTATTTAAATGGTTATCCACTATTTTCGTATGAATCTATCATGCCAGAAGTGCATTTTCCACAATTAAAATGAATTTTTGTATATCAACTAATAGATCACCGTGTGCGCGATTGCTTCCAGTGTATAATCCAATTTGCCTTGTTAATCACTTACTTGTACTAAGTACAAGAAAGTATTGTGAAACCGACAAAAATCAACTATCAAATTCTGATGGAAAAATCCGTTTTGAGCATCCCTGAATCCATTTTGACTATTTTCGGCTTGATGTCAGTACGTTTAAGCGTTCGTGCGTAATTCGCAAATCTCAAAATTGGTTAAACGTATAATGTTGGAATTTTGTATTTAAGACTGGTATGGGGTCTCATTGTGCACGTCGATTTATGGTTCCAATCGTCTGTACCGGAAGTGCACTTGACTTGTAACTTTCTTGGAATTTTTCTAATAAATCCAGAACGATAAAATGTAGGATGTTGAAACTCAGAATTTGAACTTGATGTTGTATCAAAATGGTTATCTGCTATTTTTGTAAGGATCGGTCAAGCCAGAAGTGCACTTTACTATAAACATTTTTCGAATTTTTCTAATAAATCCAAAATGATCAACCGTAGGATGTTGAAATTCAGTATTTTAATTTGATGTTGTATTGAAATGGTGATTTGTTATTTTTGTATGAATTGGTCAAGCCAGAAGTGCACTTTGCAAGAATCTTTTCCTGAATATCTCTTATAAATCTAGAATGATCGACCGTGGGATGTTGAAATTCAGTATTTAAACTTGATGTTGTATGAAAATGGCTATCTGCTATTATTGTATGAATCGGCCAAGCCAGAAGTGCATTTTACTTGGAACTTTCTTTGAATTTTTCTATTTATTCTATAATGATCAACCGTAGGATGTTGAAATTCAGTATTTAAACTTGATAATGTATTTAAATGGTTATCCACTATTTTTGTATGAATCTATCATGCCAGAAGTGCACTTTCCACAATTAAAATGAATTTTTGTATATCAACTAATAGATCACCGTGTGTGCGATTGCTTCCAGTGCATAATCCAATTTGCCTTGTCGATCACTTACTTGTACTAAGTACAAGAAAGTATTCTGAAACCGACAAAAATCAACTATCAAATTTTGATGGAAAAATCCGTTTTGAGCATCCCTGAATCCATTTTGACTATTTTCGGCTTGATGTCGGTACGTCTAAGCGTTCAAGCGTAACTCGCAAATCTCAAAATTGGTTAAACGTATAATGTTGAAATTTTGTATTTAAGACTGGTATGGGGTCTAATTGTGCACGTCGATTTATGGTTCCAATCGTCTGTACCGGAAGTGCACTTGACTTGTAACTTTCTTGGAATTTTTCTAATAAATCCAGAACGATAAAATGTAGGATGTTGAAACTCAGAATTTGAACTTGATGTTGTATCAAAATGGTTATCTGCTATTTTTGTGAGGATCGGTCAAGCCAGAAGTGCACTTTACTATAAACTTTTTTCGAATTTTTCTAATAAATCCAAAATGATCAACCGTAGGATGTTGAAATTCAGTATTTAAACTTGATAATGTATTTAAATGGTTATCCATTATTTTCTTATGAATCTATCATGCCAGAAGTGCATTTTCCACAATTAAAATGAATTTTTGTATATCAACTAATAGATCACCGTGTGTGCGATTGCTTCCAGTGTATAATCCAATTTGCCTTATTAATCACTTACTTGTACTAAGTACAAGAAAGTATTCTGGAACCGACAAAAATCAACTATCAAATTTTGATGGAAAAATCCGTTTTGGGCATCCCTGAATCCATTTTGACTATTTTCGGCTTGATGTCGGTACGTCTAAGCGTTCGTGCGTAACTCGCAGATCTCAAAATTGGTTGAACGTATAATGTTGAAATTTTGTATTTAAGACTGGTATGGGGTCTAATTGTGCACGTCGATTTATGGTTCCATTCGTCTGTACCGAAAGTGCACTTGACTTGTAACTTTCTTGGAATTTTTCTAATAAATCCAGAACGATAAAATGTAGGATGTTGAAACTCAGAATTTGAGTTTGATGTTGTATCAAAATGGTTATCTGCTATTTTTGTAAGGATCGGTCAAGCCAGAAGTGCACTTTACTATAAACTTTTTTCGAATTTTTCTAATAAATCCAAAATGATCAACCGTAGGATGTTGAAATTCAGTATTTTAATTCGATGTTGTATTGAAATGGTGATTTGTTATTTTTGTATGAATTGGTCAAGCCAGAAGTGCACTTTGCAAGAAACTTTTTCTGAATATTTCTTATAAATCTAGAATGATCAACCGTGGGATGTTGAAATTCAGTATTTAAACTTGATGTTGTATGAAAATGGTTATCTGCTATTTTTGTATGAATCGGCCAAGCCAGAAGTGCATTTTACTTGGAACTTTCTTTGAATTTTTCTATTTATTCCATAATGATCAACCGTAGGATGTTGAAATTCAGTATTTAAACTTGATAATGTATTTAAATGGTTATCCACTATTTTCGTATGAATCTATCATGCCAGAAGTGCACTTTCCACAATTAAAATGAATTTTTGTATATCAACTAATAGATCACCGTGTGTGCGATTGCTTCCAGTGTATAATCCAATTTGCCTTGTTAATCACTTACTTGTACTAAGTACAAGAATGTATTCTGAAACCGACAAAAATCAACTATCAAATTTTGATGGAAAAATCCGTTTTGAGCATCCCTGAATCCATTTTGACTATTTTCGGCTTGATGTCGGTACGTCTAAGCGTTCGTGCGTAACTCGCAAATCTCAAAATTGGTTAAACGTATAATGTTGAAATTTTGTATTTAAGACTGGTATGGGGTCTAATTGTGCACGTCGATTTATGGTTCCAATCGTCTGTACCGGAAGTGCACGTGACTTGTAACTTTCTTGGAATTTTTCTAATAAATCCAGAACGATAAACTGTAGGATGTTGAAACTCAGAATTTGAACTTGATGTTGTATCAAAATGGTTATCTGCTATTTTTGTAAGGATCGGTCAAGCCAGAAGTGCACTTTACTATAAGCTTCTTTCGAATTTTTCTAATAAATCCAAAATGATCAACCGTAGGATGTTGAAATTCAGTATTTTAATTTGATGTTGTATTGAAATGGTGATTTGTTATTTTTGTATGAATTAGTCAAGCCAGAAGTGCACTTTGTAAGAAACTTTTTCTGAATATTTCTTATAAATCTAGAATGATCGACCGTGGGATGTTGAAATTCAGTATTTAAACTTGATGTTGTATGAAAATAGTTATCTGCTATTTTTGTATGAATCGGCCAAGCCAGAAGTGCATTTTACTTGGAACTTTCTTTGAATTTTTCTATTTATTCCATAATGATCAACCGTAGGATGTTGAAATTCAGTATTTAAACTTGATAATGTATTTGAATGGTTATCCACTATTTTTGTATGAATCTATCAAGCCAGAAGTGCACTTTCCACAATTTAAATGAATTTTTGTATATCAACTAATAGATCACCGTGTGTGCGATTGCTCCCAGTGTATAATCCAATTTGCCTTGTTAATCACTTACTTGTACTAAGTACAAGAAAGTATTCTGAAACCGACAAAAATCAACTATCAAATTTTGATGGAAAAATCCGTTTTGAGCATCCCTGAATCCATTTTGACTATTTTCGGCTTGATGTCGGTACGTCTAAGCGTTCGTGCGTAACTCGCAAATCTCAAAATTGGTTGAACGTATAATGTTGAAATTTTGTATTTAAGACTGGTATGGGGTCTTATTGTGCACGTCGATCTATGGTTCCAATCGTCTGTACCGGAAGTGCACTTGACTTGTAACTTTCTTGGAATTTTTCTAGTAATTCCAGAACGATAAAATGTAGGATGTTGAAACTCAGAATTTGAACTTGATGTTGTATCAAAATGGTTATCTGCTATTTTTGTAAGGATCGGTCAAGCCAGAAGTGCACTTTACTATAAACTTTTTTCGAATTTTTCTAATAAATCCAAAATGATCAACCGTAGGATGTTGAAATTCAGTATTTGAATTCGATGTTGTATTGAAATGGTGATTTGTTATTTTTGTATGAATTGGTCAAGCCAGAAGTGCACTTTGCAAGAAACTTTTTCTGAATATTTCTTATAAATCTAGAATGATCAACCGTGGGATGTTGAAATTCAGTATTTAAACTTGATGTTGTATGAAAATGGTAATCTGCTATTTTTGTATGAATCGGCCAAGCCAGAAGTGCAATTTACTTGGAACTTTCTTTGAATTTTTCTATTTATTCCATAATGATCAACCGTAGGATGTTGAAATTCAGTATTTAAACTTGATAATGTATTTAAATGGTTATCCATTATTTTCGTATGAATCTATCATGCCAGAAGTGCATTTTCCACAATTAAAATGAATTTTTGTATATCAACTAATAGATCACCGTGTGTGCGATTGCTTCCAGTGTATAATCCAATTTGCCTTATTAATCACTTACTTGTACTAAGTACAAGAAAGTATTCTGGAACCGACAAAAATCAACTATCAAATTTTGATGGAAAAATCCGTTTTGAGCATCCCTGAATCCATTTTGACTATTTTCGGCTTGATGTCGGTACGTCTAAGCGTTCGTGCGTAACTCGCAGATCTCAAAATTGGTTGAACGTATAATGTTGAAATTTTGTATTTAAGACTGGTATAGGGTCTAATTGTGCACGTCGATTTATGGTTCCAATCGTCTGTACCGGAAGTGCACTTGACTTGTAACTTTCTTGGAATTTTTCTAATAAATCCAGAACGATAAACTGTAGGATGTTGAAACTCAGAATTTGAACTTGATGTTGTATCAAAATGGTTATCTGCTATTTTTGTAAGGATCGGTCAAGCCAGAAGTGCACTCTACTATAAACTTTTTTCGAATTTTTCTAATAAATCCAAAATGATCAACCGTAGGATGTTGAAATTCAGTATTTTAATTCGATGTTGTATTGAAATGGTGATTTGTTATTTTTGTATGAATTGGTCAAGCCAGAAGTGCACTTTGCAAGAAACTTTTTCTGAATATTTCTTATAAATCTAGAATGATCAACCGTGGGATGTTGAAATTCAGTATTTAAACTTGATGTTGTATGAAAATGGTTATCTGCTATTTTTGAATGAATCGGCCAAGCCAGAAGTGCAATTTACTTGGAACTTTCTTTGAATTTTTCTATTTATTTCATAATGATCAACCGTAGGATGTTGAAATTCAGTATTTAAACTTGATAATGTATTTGAATGGTTATCCACTATTTTCGTATGAATCTATCATGCCAGAAGTGCATTTTCCACAATTAAAATGAATTTTTGTATATCAACTAATAGATCACCGTGTGTGCGATTGCTTCCAGTGTATAATCCAATTTGCCTTGTTAATCACTTACTTGTACTAAGTACAAGAAAGTATTCTGAAACCGACAAAAATCAACTATCAAATTTTGATGGAAAAATCCGTTTTGAGCATCCCTGAATCCATTTTGACTATTTTCGGCTTGATGTCGGTACGTCTAAGCGTTCGTGCGTAACTCGCAAATCTCAAAATTGGTTGAACGTATAATGTTGAAATTTTGTATTTAAGACTGGTATGGGGTCTAATTGTGCACGTCGATTTATGGTTCCAATCGTCTGTACCGGAAGTGCACTTGACTTGTAACTTTCCTGGAATTTTTCTAATAAATCCAGAACGATGAATTGTAGGATGTTGAAACTCAGAATTTGAACTTGATGTTGTATCAAAATGGTTATCTGCTATTTTTGTAAGGATCGGTCAAGCCAGAAGTGCACTTTACTTTTAACTTTTTTCGAATTTTTCTAATAAATCCAAAATGATCAACCGTAGGATGTTGAAATTCAGTATTTTTATTTGATGTTGTATTGAAATGGTGATTTGTTATTTTTGTATGGATTAGTCAAGCCAGAAGTGCACTTTGCAAGAAACTTTTTCTGAATATTTCTTATAAATCTACCGTGGGATGTTGAACTTCAGTATTTAAACTTGATGTTGTATGAAAATGGTTATCTGCTATTTTTGTATGAATCGGCCAAGCCAGAAGTGCATTTTACTTGGAACTTTCTTTGAATTTTTCTATTTATTCCATAATGATCAACCGTAGGATGTTGAAATTCAGTATTTAAACTTGATAATGTATTTGAATGGTTATCCACTATTTTCGTATGAATCTATCATGCCAGAAGTGCATTTTCCACAATTAAAATGAATTTTTGTATATCAACTAATAGATCACCGTGTGTGCGATTGCTTCCAGTGTATAATCCAATTTGCCTTGTTAATCACTTACTTGTACTAAGTACAAGAAAGTATTCTGAAACCGACAAAAATCAACTATCAAATTTTGATGGAAAAATCCGTTTTGAGCATCCCTGAATCCATTTTGACTATTTTCGGCTTGATGTCGGTACGTCTAAGCGTTCGTGCGTAACTCGCAAATCTTAAAATTGGTTGAACGTATAATGTTGAAATTTTGTATTTAAGACTGGTATGGGGTCTTATTGTGCACGTCGATCTATGGTTCCAATCGTCTGTACCGGAAGTGCACTTGACTTGTAACTTTCTTGGAAATTTTCTAATAAATCCAGAACGATAAAATGTAGGATGTTGAAACTCAGAATTTGAGTTTGATGTTGTATCAAAATGGTTATCTGCTATTTTTGTAAGGATCGGTCAAGCCAGAAGTGCACTTTACTATAACCTTTCTTCGAATTTTTCTAATAAATCCAAAATGATCAACCGTAGGATGTTGAAATTCAGTATTTTAATTTGATGTTGTATTGAAATGATGATTTGTTATTTTTGTATGAATTGGTCAAGCCAGAAGTGCACTTTGCAAAAAACTTTTTCTGAATATTTCTTATAAATCTAGAATGATCAACCGTGGGATGTTGAAATTCAGTATTTAAACTTGATGTTGTATGAAAATGGTTATCTGCTATTTTTGTATGAATCGGCCAAGCCAGAAGTGCATTTTACTTGGAACTTCCTTTGAATTTTTCTATTTATTCCATAATGATCAACCGTAGGATGTTGAAATTCAGTATTTAAACTTGATAATGTATTTAAATGGTTATCCACTATTTTCGTATGAATCTATCATGCCGGAAGTGCATTTTCCACAATTAAAATGAATTTTTGTATATCAACTAATAGATCACCGTGTGTGCGATTGCTTCCAGTGTATAATCCAATTTGCCTTGTTAATCACTTACTTGTACTAAGTACAAGAAAGTATTGTGAAACCGACAAAAATCAACTATCAAATTTTGATGGAAAAATCCGTGTTGAGCATCCCTGAATCCATTTTGATTATTTTCGGCTTGATGTCGGTACGTCTAAGCGTTCGTGCGTAACTCGCAAATCTCAAAATTGGTTGAACGTATAATGTTGAAATTTTGTATTTAAGACTGGTATGGGGTCTAATTGTGCACGTCGATTTATGGTTCCAATCGTCTGTACCGGAAGTGCACTTGACTTGTAACTTCCTTGGAATTTTTCTAATAAATCCAGAACGATAAACTGTAGGATGTTGAAACTCAGAATTTGAACTTGATGTTGTATCAAAATGGTTATCTGCTATTTTTGTAAGGATCGGTCAAGCCAGAAGTGCACTTTACAATAAACTTTTTTCGAATTTTTCTAATAAATCCAAAATGATCAACCGTAGGATGTTGAAATTCAGTATTTTAATTCGATGTTGTATTGAAATGGTGATTTATTATTTTTGTATGAATTGGTCAAGCCAGAAGTGCACTTTGCAAGAAACTTTTCCTGAATATTTCTTATAAATCTAGAATGATCAACCGTGGGATGTTGAAATTCAGTATTTAAACTTGATGTTGTATGAAAATGGTTATCTGCTATTTTTGTATGAATCGGCCAAGCCAGAAGTGCGTTTTACTTGGAACTTTCTTTGAATTTTTCTATTTATTCCATAATGATCAACCGTAGGATGTTGAAATTCAGTATTTGAACTTGATAATGTATTTAAATGGTTATCCATTATTTTCGTATGAATCTATCATGCCAGAAGTGCACTTTCCACAATTAAAATGAATTTTTGTATATCAACTAATAGATCACCGTGTGTGCGATTTCTTCCAGTGTATAATCCAATTTGCCTTGTTAATCGCTTACTTGTACTAAGTACAAGAAAGTATTCTGAAACCGACAAAAATCAACTATCAAATTTTGATGGAAAAATCCGTTTTGAGCATCCCTGAATCCATTTTGAATATTTTCGGCTTGATGTCGGTACGTCTAAGCGTTCGTGCGTAACTCGCAAATCTCAAAATTGGTTAAACGTATAATGTTGAAATTTTGTATTTAAGACTGGTATGGGGTCTTATTGTGCACTTCGATTTATGGTTCCAATCGTCTGTACCGGAAGTACACTTGACTTGTAACTTTCTTGGAATTTTTCTAATAAATCCAGAACGATAAAATGTAGGATGTTGAAACTCAGAATTTGAACTTGATGTTGTATCAAAATGGTTATCTGCTATTTTTGTGAGGATCGGTCAAGCCAGAAGTGCACTTTACTATAAACTTTTTTCGAATTTTTTCCAATAAATCCAAAATGATCAACCATAGGATGTTGAAATCCAGTATTTTAATTTGATGTTGTATTGAAATGGTGATTTGTTATTTTTGTATGAATTGGTCAAGCCAGAAGTGCACTTTGCAAGAATCTTTTTCTGAATATTTCTTATAAATCTAGAATGATCGACCGTGGGATGTTGAAATTCAGTATTTAAACTTGATGTTGTATGAAAATGGCTATCTGCTATTTTTGTATGAATCGGCCAAGCCAGAAGTGCATTTTACCTGGAACTTTCTTTGAATTTTTCTATTTATTCCATAATGATCAACCGTAGGATGTTGAAATTCAGTATTCAAACTTGATAATGTATTTAAATGGTTATCCACTATTTTCGTATGAATCTATCATGCCAGAAGTACACTTTCCACAATTAAAATGAATTTTTGTATATCAACTAATAGATCACCGTGTGTGCGATTGCTTCCAGTGTATAATCCAATTTGCCTTGTTAATCACTTACTTGTACTAAGTACAAGAAAGTATTCTGAAACCGACAAAAATCAACTATCAAATTTTGATGGAAAAATCCGTTTTGAGCATCCCTGAATCCATTTTGACTATTTTCGGCTTGATGTCGGTACGTCTAAGCGTTCGTGCGTAACTCGCAAATCTCAAAATTGGTTAAACGTATAATGTTGAAATTTTGTATTTAAGACTGGTATGGGGTCTAATTGTGCACGTCGATTTATGGTTCCAATCGTCTGTACCGGAAGTGCACTTGATTTGAAACTTTCTTCGATTTTTTCTAATAAATCCAGAACGATAAACTGTAGGATGTTGAAACTCAGAATTTGAACTTGATGTTGTACCAAAATGGTTATCTGCTATTTTTGTAAGGATCGGTCAAGCCAGAAGTGCACTTTAATTGAAACTTTTTTCGAGTTTTTCTAATAAATCCAAAATGATCAACCATAGGATGTTGAAATTCAGTATTTCAATTTGATGTTGTATTGAAATGGTGATTTGTTATTTTTGTATGAATTGGTCAAGCCAGAAGTGCACTGTGCAAGAAACTTTTTCTGAATTTTTCTTATAAATCTAGAATGATCAACTGTGGGATGTTGGAATTCAGTATTTAAACTTGATGTTGTATGAAAATGGTTATCTGCTATTTTTGTATGAATCGGCCAAGCCAGAAGTGCATTTTACTTGGAACTTTCTTTGAATTTTTCTATTTATTCCATAATGATCAACCGTAGGATGTTGAAATTCAGTATTTAAACTTGATAATGTATTTAAATGGTTATCCACTATTTTCGTATGAATCTATCATGCCGGAAGTGCATTTTTCACAATTAAAATGAATTTTTGTATATCAACTAATAGATCACCGTGTGTGCGATTGCTTCCAGTGTAAAATTCAATTTGCCTTGTTAATCACTTACTTGTACTAAGTACAAGAAAGTATTCTGAAACCGACAAAAATCAACTATCAAATTTTGATGGAAAAATCCGTTTTGAGCATCCCTGAAGCCATTCTGACTATTTTCGGCTTGATGTCGGTACGTCTAAGCGTTCGTGCGTAACTCGCAAATCTCAAAATTGGTTGAACGTATAATGTTAAAATTTTGTATTTAAGACTGGTATGGGGTCTAATTGTGCACGTCGATTTATGGTTCCAATCGTCTGTACCGGAAGTGCACTTGACTTGTAACTTCCTTGGAATTTTTCTAATAAATCCAGAACGATAAACTGTAGGATGTTGAAACTCAGAATTTGAACTTGATGTTGTATCAAAATGGTTATCTGCTATTTTTGTAAGGATCGGTCAAGCCAGAAGTGCACTTTACAATAAACTTTTTTCGAATTTTTCTAATAAATCCAAAATGATCAACCGTAGGATGTTGAAATTCAGTATTTTAATTCGATGTTGTATTGAAATGGTGATTTATTATTTTTGTATGAATTGGTCAAGCCAGAAGTGCACTTTGCAAGAAACTTTTCCTGAATATTTCTTATAAATCTAGAATGATCAACCGTGGGATGTTGAAATTCAGTATTTAAACTTGATGTTGTATGAAAATGGTTATCTGCTATTTTTGTATGAATCGGCCAAGCCAGAAGTGCGTTTTACTTGGAACTTTCTTTGAATTTTTCTATTTATTCCATAATGATCAACCGTAGGATGTTGAAATTCAGTATTTGAACTTGATAATGTATTTAAATGGTTATCCATTATTTTCGTATGAATCTATCATGCCAGAAGTGCACTTTCCACAATTAAAATGAATTTTTGTATATCAACTAATAGATCACCGTGTGTGCGATTTCTTCCAGTGTATAATCCAATTTGCCTTGTTAATCGCTTACTTGTACTAAGTACAAGAAAGTATTCTGAAACCGACAAAAATCAACTATCAAATTTTGATGGAAAAATCCGTTTTGAGCATCCCTGAATCCATTTTGAATATTTTCGGCTTGATGTCGGTACGTCTAAGCGTTCGTGCGTAACTCGCAAATCTCAAAATTGGTTAAACGTATAATGTTGAAATTTTGTATTTAAGACTGGTATGGGGTCTTATTGTGCACTTCGATTTATGGTTCCAATCGTCTGTACCGGAAGTACACTTGACTTGTAACTTTCTTGGAATTTTTCTAATAAATCCAGAACGATAAAATGTAGGATGTTGAAACTCAGAATTTGAACTTGATGTTGTATCAAAATGGTTATCTGCTATTTTTGTGAGGATCGGTCAAGCCAGAAGTGCACTTTACTATAAACTTTTTTCGAATTTTTTCCAATAAATCCAAAATGATCAACCATAGGATGTTGAAATCCAGTATTTTAATTTGATGTTGTATTGAAATGGTGATTTGTTATTTTTGTATGAATTGGTCAAGCCAGAAGTGCACTTTGCAAGAATCTTTTTCTGAATATTTCTTATAAATCTAGAATGATCGACCGTGGGATGTTGAAATTCAGTATTTAAACTTGATGTTGTATGAAAATGGCTATCTGCTATTTTTGTATGAATCGGCCAAGCCAGAAGTGCATTTTACCTGGAACTTTCTTTGAATTTTTCTATTTATTCCATAATGATCAACCGTAGGATGTTGAAATTCAGTATTCAAACTTGATAATGTATTTAAATGGTTATCCACTATTTTCGTATGAATCTATCATGCCAGAAGTACACTTTCCACAATTAAAATGAATTTTTGTATATCAACTAATAGATCACCGTGTGTGCGATTGCTTCCAGTGTATAATCCAATTTGCCTTGTTAATCACTTACTTGTACTAAGTACAAGAAAGTATTCTGAAACCGACAAAAATCAACTATCAAATTTTGATGGAAAAATCCGTTTTGAGCATCCCTGAATCCATTTTGACTATTTTCGGCTTGATGTCGGTACGTCTAAGCGTTCGTGCGTAACTCGCAAATCTCAAAATTGGTTAAACGTATAATGTTGAAATTTTGTATTTAAGACTGGTATGGGGTCTAATTGTGCACGTCGATTTATGGTTCCAATCGTCTGTACCGGAAGTGCACTTGATTTGAAACTTTCTTCGATTTTTTCTAATAAATCCAGAACGATAAACTGTAGGATGTTGAAACTCAGAATTTGAACTTGATGTTGTACCGAAATGGTTATCTGCTATTTTTGTAAGGATCGGTCAAGCCAGAAGTGCACTTTAATTGAAACTTTTTTCGAGTTTTTCTAATAAATCCAAAATGATCAACCATAGGATGTTGAAATTCAGTATTTCAATTTGATGTTGTATTGAAATGGTGATTTGTTATTTTTGTATGAATTGGTCAAGCCAGAAGTGCACTGTGCAAGAAACTTTTTCTGAATTTTTCTTATAAATCTAGAATGATCAACTGTGGGATGTTGGAATTCAGTATTTAAACTTGATGTTGTATGAAAATGGTTATCTGCTATTTTTGTATGAATCGGCCAAGCCAGAAGTGCATTTTACTTGGAACTTTCTTTGAATTTTTCTATTTATTCCATAATGATCAACCGTAGGATGTTGAAATTCAGTATTTAAACTTGATAATGTATTTAAATGGTTATCCACTATTTTCGTATGAATCTATCATGCCGGAAGTGCATTTTTCACAATTAAAATGAATTTTTGTATATCAACTAATAGATCACCGTGTGTGCGATTGCTTCCAGTGTAAAATTCAATTTGCCTTGTTAATCACTTACTTGTACTAAGTACAAGAAAGTATTCTGAAACCGACAAAAATCAACTATCAAATTTTGATGGAAAAATCCGTTTTGAGCATCCCTGAATCCATTTTGAATATTTTCGGCTTGATGTCGGTACGTCTAAGCGTTCGTGCGTAACTCGCAAATCTCAAAATTGGTTAAACGTATAATGTTGAAATTTTGTATTTAAGACTGGTATGGGGTCTTATTGTGCACTTCGATTTATGGTTCCAATCGTCTGTACCGGAAGTACACTTGACTTGTAACTTTCTTGGAATTTTTCTAATAAATCCAGAACGATAAAATGTAGGATGTTGAAACTCAGAATTTGAACTTGATGTTGTATCAAAATGGTTATCTGCTATTTTTGTGAGGATCGGTCAAGCCAGAAGTGCACTTTACTATAAACTTTTTTCGAATTTTTTCCAATAAATCCAAAATGATCAACCATAGGATGTTGAAATCCAGTATTTTAATTTGATGTTGTATTGAAATGGTGATTTGTTATTTTTGTATGAATTGGTCAAGCCAGAAGTGCACTTTGCAAGAATCTTTTTCTGAATATTTCTTATAAATCTAGAATGATCGACCGTGGGATGTTGAAATTCAGTATTTAAACTTGATGTTGTATGAAAATGGCTATCTGCTATTTTTGTATGAATCGGCCAAGCCAGAAGTGCATTTTACCTGGAACTTTCTTTGAATTTTTCTATTTATTCCATAATGATCAACCGTAGGATGTTGAAATTCAGTATTCAAACTTGATAATGTATTTAAATGGTTATCCACTATTTTCGTATGAATCTATCATGCCAGAAGTACACTTTCCACAATTAAAATGAATTTTTGTATATCAACTAATAGATCACCGTGTGTGCGATTGCTTCCAGTGTATAATCCAATTTGCCTTGTTAATCACTTACTTGTACTAAGTACAAGAAAGTATTCTGAAACCGACAAAAATCAACTATCAAATTTTGATGGAAAAATCCGTTTTGAGCATCCCTGAATCCATTTTGACTATTTTCGGCTTGATGTCGGTACGTCTAAGCGTTCGTGCGTAACTCGCAAATCTCAAAATTGGTTAAACGTATAATGTTGAAATTTTGTATTTAAGACTGGTATGGGGTCTAATTGTGCACGTCGATTTATGGTTCCAATCGTCTGTACCGGAAGTGCACTTGATTTGAAACTTTCTTCGATTTTTTCTAATAAATCCAGAACGATAAACTGTAGGATGTTGAAACTCAGAATTTGAACTTGATGTTGTACCAAAATGGTTATCTGCTATTTTTGTAAGGATCGGTCAAGCCAGAAGTGCACTTTAATTGAAACTTTTTTCGAGTTTTTCTAATAAATCCAAAATGATCAACCATAGGATGTTGAAATTCAGTATTTCAATTTGATGTTGTATTGAAATGGTGATTTGTTATTTTTGTATGAATTGGTCAAGCCAGAAGTGCACTGTGCAAGAAACTTTTTCTGAATTTTTCTTATAAATCTAGAATGATCAACTGTGGGATGTTGGAATTCAGTATTTAAACTTGATGTTGTATGAAAATGGTTATCTGCTATTTTTGTATGAATCGGCCAAGCCAGAAGTGCATTTTACTTGGAACTTTCTTTGAATTTTTCTATTTATTCCATAATGATCAACCGTAGGATGTTGAAATTCAGTATTTAAACTTGATAATGTATTTAAATGGTTATCCACTATTTTCGTATGAATCTATCATGCCGGAAGTGCATTTTTCACAATTAAAATGAATTTTTGTATATCAACTAATAGATCACCGTGTGTGCGATTGCTTCCAGTGTAAAATTCAATTTGCCTTGTTAATCACTTACTTGTACTAAGTACAAGAAAGTATTCTGAAACCGACAAAAATCAACTATCAAATTTTGATGGAAAAATCCGTTTTGAGCATCCCTGAAGCCATTCTGACTATTTTCGGCTTGATGTCGGTACGTCTAAGCGTTCGTGCGTAACTCGCAAATCTCAAAATTGGTTGAACGTATAATGTTAAAATTTTGTATTTAAGACTGGTATGGGGTCTAATTGTGCACGTCGATTTATGGTTCCAATTGTCTGTACCGAAAGTGCACTTGACTTGTAACTTTCTTGGAATTTTTCTAATAAATCCAGAACGATGAAATGTAGGATGTTGAAACTCAGAATTTGAACTTGATGTTGTATCAAAATGGTTATCTGCTATTTTTGTAATGATCGGTCAAGCCAGAAGTGCACTTTACTTGAAACTTTTTTTGAGTTTTTCCAATAAATCCAAAATGATCAACCGTAGGATGTTGAAATTCAGTATTTCAATTTGATGTTGTATTGAAATGGTGATTTGATATTTTTGTATGAATTGGTCAAGCCAGAAGTGCACTTTGCAAGTAACTTTTTCTGAATATTTCTTATAAATCTAGAATGATCAACCGTGGGATGTTGGAATTCAGTATTTAAACTTGATGTTGTATGAAAATGGTTATCAGCTATTTTTGTATGAATCGGCCAAGCCAGAAGTGCATTTTACTTGGAACTTTCTTTGAATTTTTCTATTTATTCCATAATGATCAACCGTAGGATGTTGAAATTCAGTATTTAAACTTGATAATGTATTTAAAAGGTTATCCAATATTTTTGTATGAATCTATCAAGCCAGAAGTGCACTTTCCACAATTAAAATGGATTTTTGTATATCAACTAATAGATCACCGTGTGTGCGATTGCTTCCAGTGTATAATCCAATTTGCCTTGTTAATCACTTACTTGTACTAAGTACAAGAAAGTATTCTGAAACCGACAAAAATCAACTATCAAATTTTGATGGAAAAATCCGTTTTGAGCATCCCTGAATCCATTTTGACTATTTTCGGCTTGATGTCGGTACGTCTAAGCGTTCGTGCGTATCTCGCAAATCTCAAAATTGGTTGAACGTATAATGTTGAAATTTTGTATTTAAGACTGGTATGGGGTCTAATTGTGCACGTCGATTTATGGCTCCAATCGTCTGTACCGAAAGTGCACTTGACTTGTAACTTTCTTGGAATTTTTCTAATAAATCCAGAACGATAAACTGTAGGATGTTGAAACTCAGAATTTGAACTTGATGTTGTCTCAAAATGGTTATCTGCTATTTTTGTAAGGATCGGTCAAGCCAGAAGTGCACTTTACTTGAAACTTTTTCCGAATTTTTCTAATAAATCCAAAATGATCAACCGTAGGATGTTGAAATTCAGTATTTTAATTTGATGTTGTCTTGAAATGGTGATTTGTTATTTTTGTATGAATTGGTCAAGCCAGAAGTGCACTTTGCAAGAAACTTTTTCTGAATTTTCCTTATAAATCTAGAATGATCAACCGTGGGATGTTGCAATTCAGTATTTAAACTTGATGTCGTATGAAAATGGTTATCTGCTATTTTTGTATGAATCGGCCAAGCCAGAAGTGCATTTTACTTGGAACTTTCTTTGAATTTTTCTATTTATTCCATAATGATCAACCGTAGGATGTTGAAATTCAGTATTTTAATTTGATGTTGTATTGAAATGGTTATTTGTTATTTTTGTATGAATTGGTCAAGCCAGAAGTGCACTCTGCAAGAAACTTTTTCTGAATATTTCTTATAAATCTAAAATGATCAACCGTGGGATGTTGAAATTCAGTATTTAAACTTGATGTTGTATGAAAATGGTTATCTGCTATTTTTGTATGAATCGGCCAAGCCAGAAGTGCATTTTACTTGGAACTTTCTTTGAATTTTTCTATTTATTCCATAATAATCAACCGTAAGATGATGGAATTCAGTATTTGAACTTGATAATGTATTTAAATGATTATCCACTATTTTTGTTTGAATCTATAAAGCCAGAAGTGCACTTTCCACAATTAAAATTAATTTTTGTATATCAACTCCTAGATCACCGTGTGTGCGATTGCTTCCAGTGTATAATCCAATTTGCCTTATTAATCACTTACTTGTACTAAGTACAAGAAAGTATTCTGAAACCGACAAAAATCAACCATCAAATTTTGATGGGAAAATCCGTTTTGAGCATATCCGAATCCATTTTGACTATTTTCGGCTTGATGTCGGTACGTCTAAGCGTTCGTGCGTAACTCGCAAATCTCAAAATTGGTTGAACGTATAATGTTGAAATTTTGTATTTAAGACTGGTCTAATTGTGCACGTCGATTTATGGTTCCAATCGTCTGTACCGGAAGTGCACTTGACTTGAAACTTTCTTCAAATTTTTCTAATAAATCCAGAACGATAAACTGTAGGATGTTGAAACTAAGAATTTGAACTTGATGTTGTATCAAAATGGTTATCTGCTATTTTTGTAAGGATCGGTCAAGCCAGAAGTGCACTTTACTTGAAACTTTTTTCGAGTTTTTCTAATAAATCCAAAATGATCAACCGTAGGATGTTGAAATTCAGTATTTTAATTTGATGTTGTATTGAAATGGTGATTTGTTATTTTTGTATGAATTGGTCAAGCCAGAAGTGCACTGTGCAAGAAACTTTTTCTGAATTTTTCTTATAAATCTAGAATGATCAACCGTGGGATGTTGGAATTCAGTATTTAAACTTGATGTTGTATGAAAATGGTTATCTGCTATTTCTGTATGAATCGGCCAAGCCAGAAGTGCATTTTACTTGAAACTTTCTTTGAATTGTTCTATTTATTCCATAATGATCAACCGTAGGATGTTGAAATCCAGTATTTAAACTTGATAATGTATTTAAATGGTTATCCACTATTTTTGTATGAATCTATCATGCCAGAAGTGCATTTCCCACAATTAAAATGAATTTTTGTATATCAACTAATAGATCACCGTGTGTGCGATTGCTTCCAGTGTATAATCAAATTTGCCTTGTTAATCACTTACTTGTACTAAGTACAAGAAAGAATTGTGAAACCGACAAAAATCAACTATCAAATTTTGATGAAAAAATTCGTTTTGAGCATCCCTGAATCCATTTTGACTATTTTCGGCTTGATGTCGGTACGTCTAAGCGTTCGTGCGTAACTCGCAAATCTCAAAATTGGTTGACGGTATAATGTTGAAATTTTGTATTTAAGACTGGTATGGGGTCTAATTGTGCACGTCGATTTACGGTTCCAATCGTCTGTACCGGAAGTGCACTTGACTTGAAACTTTCTTCGAATTTTTCTAATAAATCCAGAACGATAAACTGTAGGATGTTGAAACTAAGAATTTGAACTTGATGTTGTATCAAAATGGTTATCTGCTATTTTTGTAAGGATTGGTCAAGCCAGAAGTGCACTTTACTTGAAACTTTTTTCGAGTTTTTCTAATAAATCCAAAATGATCAACCGTAGGATGTTGAAATTCAGTATTTCAATTTGATGTATTGAAATGGTGATTTGTTATTTTTGTATGAATTGGTCAAGCCAGAAGTGCACTGTGCAAGAAACTTTTTCTGAATTTTTCTTATAAATCTAGAATGATCAACCGTGGGATGTTGGAATTCAGTATTCAAACTTGATGTTGTATGAAAATGGTTATCTGCTATTTTTGTATGAATCGGCCAAGCCAGAAGTGCATTTAACTTGGAACTCTCTTTGAATTTTTCTATTTATTCCATAATGATCAACCGTAGGATGTTGAAATTCAGTATTTAAACTTGATAATGTATTTGAATGGTTATCCACTATTTTTGTATGGATCTATCAAGCCAGAAGTGCACTTTCCACAATTAAAATGAATTTTTGTATATCAACTAACTAATAGATCACCGTGTGTGCGATTGCTTCCAGTGTATAATCCAATTTGCCTTGTTAATCTCTTACTTGTACTAAGTACAAGAAAGTATTGTGAAACCGACAAAAATCAACTATCAAATTTTGATGGAAAAATCCGTTTTGAGCATCCCTGAATCCATTTTGACTATTTTCGGCTTGATGTCGGTACGTCTAAGCGTTCGTGCGTAACTCGCAAATCTCAAAATTGGTTGAACGTATAATGTTGAAATTTTGTATTTAAGACTGGTATGGGGTCTAATTGAGCACGTCGATTTACGGTTCCAATCGTCTGTACCGGAAGTGCACTTGACTTGAAACTTTCTTCGAATTTTTCTAATAAATCCAGAACGATAAACTGTAGGATGTTGAAACTAAGAATTTGAACTTGATGTTGTATCAAAATGGTTATCTGCTATTTTTGTAAGGATTGGTCAAGCCAGAAGTGCACTTTCCTTGAAACTTTTTTCGAGTTTTTCTAATAAATCCAAAATGATCAACCGTAGGATGTTGAAATTCAGTATTTCAATTTGATGTATTGAAATGGTGATTTGTTATTTTTGTATGAATTGGTCAAGCCAGAAGTGCACTGTGCAAGAAACTTTTTCTGTATTCTTCTTATAAATCTAGAATGATCAACCGTGGGATGTTGGAATTCAGTATTCAAACTTGATGTTGTATGAAAATGGTTATCTGCTATTTTTGTATGAATCGGCCAAGCCAGAAGTGCATTTTACTTGGAACTCTCTTTGAATTTTTCTATTTATTCCATAATGATCAACCGTAGGATGTTGAAATTCAGTATTTAAACTTGATAATGTATTTGAATGGTTATCCACTATTTTTGTATGGATCTATCAAGCCAGAAGTGCACTTTCCACAATTAAAATGAATTTTAGTATATCAACTAATAGATCACCGTGTGTGCGATTGCTTCCAGTGTATAATCCAATTTGCCTTGTTAATCACTTACTTGTACTAAGTACAAGAAAGTATTGTGAAACCGACAAAAATCAACTATCAAATTTTGATGGAAAAATCCGTTTTGAGCATCCCTGAATTCATTTTGACTATTTTCGGTTTGATGTCGGTACGTCTAAGCGTTCGTGCGTAACTCGCAAATCTCAAAATTGGATGAACGTATAATGTTGAAATTTTGTATTTAAGACTGGTATGGGGTCTAATTGTGCACGTCGATTTATGGTTCCAATCGTCGGTACCGGAAGTGCACTTGACATGAAACTTTCTTCGAATTTTTCCAATAAATCCAGAACGATTAACTGTAGGATGTTGAAACTCAGAATTTGAACTTGATGTTGTATCAAAATGGTTATCTGCTATTTTTGTAAGGATCGGTCAAGCCAGAAGTGCACTTTACTTGAAACTTTTTTCGACTTTTTCTAATAAATCCAAAATGATCAACCGTAGGAGGTTGAAATTCAGTATTTCAATTTGATGTTGTATTGAAATGGTGATTTCTTATTTTTGTATGAATTGGTCAAGCCAGAAGTGCACTTTGCAAGAAACTTTTTCTGAATTTTTCTTATAAATCTAGAATGATCAACTGTAGGATGTTGAAATTCAGTATTAAAACCTAATGTTGTATGCAAATGGTCATCTGCTTTTTTTGTATGAATCGGCCAGGCCAGAAGTGCACTTCACTTGGAGCTTTTTTTGAATTTTTCCAATTAATCCATAATGATCAATCGTGGGATGTTGAAATTCAGTATTTAAACTTGATATTGTATTTAAACGGTTATCTACTATTCTTGTATGAATCGATTCAGCTTGAAGCGCACTTTATTTAAACCTTTTTTTGATTTTTTCCAATAAATCTAGAATGATCAACCGTAGAATGTTGAAACTCAAAATTTGAACTTGATGTTATATCGAAATGGTTATCTGCTATTTTTGTATGGATCGGTCAAGCCAGAAGTGCACTTTACTTGAAACTTTCTACGAGTTTTTCTAATTAATTCGAAATGATCAACCGTAGGATATTGGCATTCAGTATTCCAATCTGATGTTGATATAAAATAGTTATCTACTATTTTTGTATAAATTGGTCAAGCCAGAAGTGCATTTTACTTAAAACTTTTTTTGAATTTTTGTTATAAATCTAGATTGATCAACCGTAGGATGTTGAAATTCAGTATTTGAACTTGATAATGTATTTAAACGGTTATTCACTATTTTTGTATGAATCGATCCAGCCAGAAGTGCACTTTACTTAAAACTTTTTATGATTTTTTTCAATAAATCTAGAATGATCAACCGTAGGATGTTGAAACTCAGAATTTGGACTTGGTATTGTATCCAAATGGTTATCTGCTATTTTTGTATGGATCGGTCAAGCCAGAAGTGCACTTTACTTGGAACTTTTTTCGAGTTTTTCTAATAAATCCAAAATGATCAACCGTAGGATATTGAAATTCAGTATTTGAACTTGTTAATTCATATGAACGGATATCTACTATTTTTGTATGAATCGATTCAGCCAGAAGTGCACTTTACTTGAAACTTCTTTTGTTTTTCTCTAATAAATCTAGAATAATCAACCGTAGGATGTTTAAACTTTGAATTTGAACTTGATGTTGTAACAAAATGGTTATCTGCAATTTTTTATAGATCGGTTAAGCCAGAAGTGCACTTCACTTGAAACTTTTTTCGAGTTTTTCCAATAAATCTAATATGATCAACCGTAAGATATTGAAATTCAGTATTTCAATCTGATGTTGTATTAAAATGGTTATCTTCTATTTTCGAATGAATCGGCCAAGCCAGAAGTGCACTTTACATGAAACTTTTTTTGAATTCTTCTTATAAATCTAGAATGATCAACCGTGGGATATTGAAATTTGGTATTTGAACTTGGTGTTGTATGAAAATGGTTATCTGCTATTTTTGTATGAATTGGCCGAGCCAGAAGTGCACTTTACTTGAAACTTTTCTTGAATTTTTTTAATCATTCCATAATGATCAAATGCAGAATGTTGAAATTCAGTATCTAAACTTGAAAATGTATTCAAATAATTATCTACTATTTTTGTATGAATCTATCAAGCCACTTTTATTGATTTTTTTCTAATAAATCTAGAATGATCAACCGTAGGGTGGCAAAATTTAGTATTAGAACTTGATGTCATTTCAGACTAGTTATCTGCTATTTTTGTATGAATCGGTCAAGCCCGAAGTGCACTTTACATAAAACTTTTTTTTGAATTTTTCTAATAAATCTAGAATATTCGATCGTAGAATGTTGAAATTCAGTATTTGAACTTGATGATGTATCAAAATAGTCATCTGCTATTCTGGTATGAATCGGTCAAGCCAAAAGTGCACTTTACTTAAAACTTTTTTTGAATTTTTCGAATTAATCTAGAATAATCAACCGTAGGATTCTGAAATTCAGTATTTGAACTTGATGTTGTATTTAAATGGTTATCTACTTTTTTTGTATGAATCGGTCAAGCCAGAAGTGCACTCCACTTGAAACTTTTTTCGAATTTTTGTAATAAATCTAGAATGATCGATCGTAGGATGATGAAATTCAGTATTTGAACTTGATGTTGTATCAAAATAGTTATCTGCTATTTTTGTATAAATCGGTCAAGCCAGAAGTGCACTTGACTTGAAACTTTTTCTGGATTTTTCCAATAAATCTAGAATGATCAACCGAAGGATGTTTAAATTCAGTATTTAAACTTGATGTTGTATTAAAATAGTTATCTACTATTTTTGTATGAATCGGTCAATCCAGAAGTGCACTTTACTTGAAACTTTTTTTGAGGTTTTCCAATGAATCTAGAATGATCAACTGTAGGATGTTGAAATTCAGTATTAAAGTTTGACGTTGTATCAAAATGATTTTCTGCTATTTTTTTATGAATCGGTTAAGCCAGAAGTGCACTTTACTTGAAACTTTTTTGGAATTTTTCTAATTAATCCAGAATGATCAACCATAGGATATTGAAATTCAGTATTTGAACTTGATGTTATACAGGATGTATACCAAAAAATTAAATGAAAATTCCAGACAGTAAAATTCAAGAAGTTTGATATATATTGAAATATATGCAATGAACTTGATATCCTTACGAATGAATTTATATTAATTAACAAAATTAAATGCGCTTCAATAATTTTTTTTTCATGAATTTATAGATCTGTAAATCTCATGGATTTGCCCAGAATAACAACATAAATCATTCACTGTATTAACTGTGTCACTGTGGTTCATACGATAGATGGTCCTAGTATCTTAAAAAGTGAAAATTTCATGTATTTTTAATAATAATAATAATAATGTATAAATATCCAATCATAAATTTTTTCCAGACAAATAATGGAAATTCCCTGACGAATCTATGATATTTCCAGTTTATCTAAATTCCCTGATATTTCCAGGTTTTCCAGGTTTTCCAGGTTTGGTATACACCCTGGTTATATTCAAATGGTTATCTATTATTTTTGTATGAATCGATCAAGCCAGAAGTGCACTCTACTTGAAACTTTTTTTGAATTTTTCCAATTAATTCAGAATGATCAACCGTAGGATGTTGAAATTCAGTATTTAAACTTGATGCTGTATCAGAATGGTTATCTGCTATTTTTGTATGAATCGACCAAGCCAGAATAAGTGCACTTTACTTGAAACTTTTTTTAATTTTTTTGCATAAATTTAGAATGATTCGCCATAGCATAATGAAATTTAGTATTTGAACTTGCTGTAGCATCAAAATAGAAATCTACTATTTTTGTATCAATCGGCCAAGCTGGAAGTGCAGTTTGTGAGTATAACAGGCATTCAGAATTTGCCGTACAAAACAATCAGTTTAATTGAAATGATAAGGTAGGCAATGATAATCTGTTGTCAATTTTTTAATTTTGCTTGACATTTTACATATCAAAATATTTTTCCCTAAATTTCATTTCGTAAGCATGACAAAAGCCACAAAATCGGATCAGAACATGCTTTTTCATACAAATTTGAAATTAATTTCCATTATGTTGGTCACACGGTCCAGCTTCAATTTCAGCATTATTGAACTCCAAATATACATACTTACTAAACCTCTTAAATGCATGAAAAACAAAATGAAGCACTGAAATCTACGACTATCTGACGGTCTAAAAGTACAAGGAAATATTTTGAGCATCCCTGAATCCATTTTGACTATTTTTGGCTCGATGTCGGTACGTATGTACGTTTGTATGTGTGTATGTGCGTAACTCGCAGATCTCAGAATTCGTCAAACGTAGGATCTAGGATCTTGATGTGCACCTCGCATTATGGTTGCAATCGTCTGTACTAGGAGTGCACTTTACCTGATACTTTTTTTGAATTTTCCGCATAAATCTAAAATGATTAGTCCTAGGATAGAAGCATTCAGTATTTGAAATTTTTGTAGCATCCAAATGAGCATTTCCTATTCTCGTCCCAATCGACTAAGCCGGAAGTGCTCTTCATATTACAGACTTTTCGAATTTTTCTCATAACTTCAAAATGATCAGTCGCAGAATATTGCAATTTCGTATTAAATACTTTCATAGCATTTAGTTGTACACCTTGCATTATGATTGTGATCGGCTAAGCCGGAAGTGCAGTTTACTCGCAACATTTTTTGATTTCCCACATAAATCCAAAACGATTGAACGTAGAATATTAGAATACAGTCTTCAAGATGTTAGTACCGTCTAGATGCTCATATTCTATTTTCATTGAGATCGACTGAGTTGAAAGTTCACTATATTCGACGATCTTGGAATTTTGCGCATTAATTCAGAACTGTTAGCCGTAGAATCTTGGAAATCAGTATTTAGGAATGTTGTAGCATAGGAATGATGATCTACTGTTTCCATAGCAACCGACTAGCCGTGGAATGATGAGATGTTGTGTTTGATTATATATATCCAAAGATGTACAAGTAAGTCACGTGATGTCCACGTCAGCTTTTTTGTCTAAATTGACTGGATTACACTATACTTAGGGGAAAATATTTGAGGAAAGAAAATATTTTTGTAGGGCAATAGGTTCTAGGTGATTATTATTTTTATGTTCTATCAATGCAAGAAATGTCGTTCAAGAATATTTTGTCGGAAAAGTGCATCTTCGGATGGAAAATTGTATTTACTACATATGTAGTCACCTGTAATGTCCGAAATTGACAGCATGGTGCCAGAAGTTATTGTTTTGAATATGATTCATGCTGGATCACTTGACTCCTTCAGAATTTAATGGGATTGTAGTCTACAAGTCTGTTTCTTGCAATGTTTGAGATTTCACAAGAGCATGATAATATTTTTTGCTGAATATCGAACAAGATAGAAATAAACGTGGAATACAATAATTCATTGGTATTCCATTCGATGGTTTCACTCCATGCGTGTATACTTCTGTTGGATTAATGTATCAGCATTTTTTTGTAGGACATCTTATTAATTTTTCGTTGGATATACTTTTACTCCAAAAATTGGTATCTCGCACATACAGTAATATAGCAGAGCTTGAAGATTCTTCTTTTTAGGCTTGAGTGAATGAATTTTTGAGGACTTCTGTTTATCGTGCACCTCGTATAACCGTTGGGGCTTTCAACCCGCCTATAACGCGTAAAATTAAATGAAGCGCGGAGAACAACGTTTAAAAGCGAGCTATGTTATTATAACGATGTTTGGGTACAAATTTGACACATTAACAAAAAGTTTGAATCGCACTGAGGTTATGTAAGTCCTTTTGAAATGTACCCTAGACTCGTATGTCCTCGGAGCAAAATTTAACAAGTCTGTAACAATATATTTATTTTCACTGAACTTAAATTATAGAAATTTATTATTAAATTAATTAATCCAATGAGTACAATGTGGTAAATATAACGATATCGTGGAGCAACAAAAGGATTACTAACTAGACATCCAATCCACATGAGGTACATATCCTCAATCCAATTATCTTATTTGCTTCATTGGGTTTACTCTGGAATCCAGTATTAAAAAGTCCAGTAACCAAGTTCCTTTGTACCTTCAGGGTTGATTCCTTCCCTGTTCTGATCATGAGCTCAAGCTTCGTCAATGCTTTGGGTGGCTTAGTGTCATGGCTGTCAGCTTCGCAAGATGTAAGCATCGCTTCTGTAAGGCATTACAGACATTTCTGCCGAAGGTTACTTTCACATGCCTTAGAACGATGCTGCCATTTTGTATCGCTGGAATTTTCTCGAAAACTTAGTCTAAGACGCTGAAGGGAAATGCACATTGCGGATTATGAAATTAGGCTTTCATCAAGTCATGCAGATGATAATAATTCAAAAATAATATTAGAGGTGGTTCAATATAAACTATCAGAGATTTCTATTACTTCACAGTTTTTTCGTTTTAAGACATCGATAGCTGAATTAAAACTAAGAATTTAATAGTTTGAAACTGTTAAGGAGGAGAACAATAGTTGGTTTCGGACCATGGTCTGATACACCATCATAACTAGAAGATACAAGGTTTCAAACTTGATTTGTTGACATGTCAAAAATTTGAAGAACAGCCAGAGGCGGACATGATGATCTTCTTAATCAAGTTCTGAAATGTTAACTCGAATTGAAGAAAGTGAAAAAACCAAGATTCCATTAAAAATGAACAATGCGCAAGAAACTATGCTCTGAATTAATATTTGCTTAACACATTTTAGAATTCATTTTACGAATTTGTTGTTATTTAGCATAAATATCCTTCTGGTAATACTAATGTCGTTTTGTTCGTCCGTAGACGATGAGTGACAGAAGAACAGGAAATATGTATTGGTATATCACGTACAAGTATTATGTTGTCTTTCTGCACAACCCACAGATGCATACATACTATTATATTACATAAGTGAATGAGTGTATGTGTGTGTGTGTGGGGGTGTGTGTGTGACAAAAGGAAGTGTCACATTTTGGTTAGAATCTCCTCAGTAGGTACTCTGTCTTCGCAAGTAATTAGAAACTTGATTATCTGTATCTTTCTTTTACGAACAACGCTTAGAGAGGGTTGAATACACGCATGCAGAGTGAGTAAAAAGAGAATAATAACACAGTCATAAGTATGAGAATACTCATTAGTATTGTTAACTGAGAACTCCGTTTTATTTGTAGTGATTCTAAATTTATAATTACAACGATTCATTATGTTTACAAACAACTTCTACTTCTTTGGACTACTTACATACATATATGTAGGATGATTCAAAGTAGTTATTAAATTCTACAGCATATTTCTTGAGTATATGGATGTCATTGTTTCGGAAAAGGTGGTAGCACTTTAATAATAATAAGAGATAATACCCAGAATTCCGAGTTTGGTGCATTCATCGAGTAAGATCGAACACCACAAATAAGAATGTATGGATATATTTCAAGACAAAAGTCGATTTACTGAAAAAGTCATACTACCTTCAAAATAAGGCTATAAACTTGATTTCATGAAGTAGAATACACAATATAATAAATCTCATTCGAGTTTCCATTCCATTAAATGTAAAATAAAATCGACTTCTGGTCTGTCTATTGCGCATTGCAGCCACTAAACTAGGGACACTATTTACAGGACCGGATTAAGAGTCTAATAAATCCATACTTAAGTGTATGGGACATAACTATACATAAGGGATACATTCAGTGAATTTGTTACTACCTCTAAACTTTAATCATTACCCCAACGGATAATAAGGTGAAAGTATTGCAAAATGGTTACAAAAAAAGTGAGAGAATTATATACTTTTATTTAAGTAATCATTATTTGATACATAGGCCCAAAGTTTCTCATAACTGATAAGGATTGGTTATGATAAGTTAAATAGAGAATTCCTGACAGTTTGATATGGATCGGATCGTTTATTCGTTTACGTTTGAGAATCAAAAACATTAATGACATCACAAAGTAACTTGTCTACTACCATTTCAACCATGAGTTAGTCTCGTCTCAGTCTCGACAAGAGTCTCGCCATGATTTTTCAAAATTACATATTCTTACAGGCAAGAATCAATTCGTTTTATCTGATTACTATTTGCTATTAAATCTACCAGAAATATGTATTTGTGTGCTTGGTGCGCAAAGTTATGTTTCATAGCTTGGTCATAAATTGACAGAAGTGAGCTAGTTCACCACACAATCGTTAAGAACCACAAAAACATCACGCTACAAACAATGTTTCTTTCAAATTTCGTGCATTACGCAATTATTAATTACGTGATCACATACGAACAACGCACTTACATGTTGGATAATCTTAGAGTACAGCCTACGTCGAATTTGCAATACCAACAGTCGCTTTGAGGTTTGATTCTAATTTGTAAAGACGGTCTTTTGTCGTCATTTTATAAACTTTCGACTCATGTACCACCTATCGGACAATTAGAGAAGTAATTCAATGTCATCATCGTTGAAGACAGTCTTCCAGAAGTAAGCGACAGGGTCAAGTCAGATTCCTTAGCTCGATATCAGATTTGACATTCGTATTTCAAAATAGTAACAATAGAATTGAATTATACTATTGTAAATAATAACGAATCAGGAGAAAGATTAGACATGAATTGAATCTGATTTCAGACATCGTTCTCAACTAACTGCCAGCATAAAGTTATCGATCAAATTGTTTGCATCAACATATAATATTCAAGTCCCTATAAATATAACAATGACATAACAACATTGACATAGAGACTGCGATCGGTCTCCAAGCTGTCTCTATGAATTAGAATAGGACCTCTGGAGCCACGAGAATTCGAAATAAAAAAGAGGTAATAGTTTTATGCAACAAATGTGTAAGCTTAGACATTATGACGAGGTTAAGGCTACATATTTCAATTCAAGAATCGCTGAGTTACAAAAAATATTTTCCGAATTTCATAATGCCAGTTCGCACATGTGTTTCACGCCACACGATATTTCATCTACGGTTCTCAATATAAATTCATATAAACCAAATTCAGGTTACAAAAGCGTTTATATGAATTGATGGTAGATCTGAGGTGCCTAAATTCAGAGGTGGATAAGGAAAAACCAAATTTTCAAATTAGATTATGTTATTGACTATGAATAACGAACTAAATGGTTCAGATTACTGAAATTTATAGAAGAATAGTATGAATAAAATTAAATAAGGTACAGGAATATGACTAGAAATCTTATAGTTGTAGATTTGTGTAACGTATTTTCAGTGAAAATCAATTATAGTATGATAATATTTTCTTCCATTATGTCGATAATTTTTTGTAAAATTGAATGTGTTGTGCTATTATTGGGAATCGTCCTGTTGCACAATCTTACCATATAAAATCTGCTGCGGTCACACAGTTTTTCCCCAACCATAAATTTCAAGGCCGATTTCATTCCTTTTTTTTTTATAAATTTAGAGTGTCCCATCAATCAATTGAATCACTGATTTCAGAAATACCTCAAGTCCACTTTTGGCCACTTTTGGGCTATACACAAAATGGCGTTCAAAATATGTAGACCTATCGATTGAGCACATAAACAGCCTAAGTTCAACAAACAGAAGGTATTTTACACGATCCGAAAATAAAGGCTGAGCGCAAAAACACCCTTAGTCCATGACTTGAGTTGTTTCTAAACTCATTCGCGCGCATCTCGCTCATCTTGGTAGTGTCCTGTATGACAAAAAAATTATGCATATCGAAAAAGCATATGAAATTGTTGATAAAATTAGAGTCCAGAGCTTTTGGATGGTGATTTTGGATTGCCCAACTGTAGTTGCAAAGGATGATAATTGAGCAATTTGAATGGTTTTTCAGTTGAAGTTACGTACAGCGTCATATGTTTAATTTGATTTTTTGATATGTTGATTCTTTTCAATCAAATTTCCAAAAAATATATAATAATTTTTTATTTAATGCAGAAACCACTTAAGTCCAGGTCACATTTTACCTTTGAACTTCTCTGTACACAATTAATCAGAGCCGGAACTAAGGTATTGGCCGCCCGTGGCGAATCATAAAATTGCGCCCCTATTTTTGTGTAGAGAACTATTATGAATATGAAAGGATATAACACAAAAAATATGTATTTTCTTCAATCCAAGTGGTGACATAAGGTGTATTCCATTTGACTGATTTAACTGATTTTATGACTTTAAAATGATTTTTGTTCAGTTTAGTATGTTCCATTTGTCGCAATCATTTTACCCCCATCCTTACGCCAAATGATTGGATTCACTTCAAAGTAATCGCCGTTTTTTCTCTATCAGTTCGTTCAGTTCAGTTTAGCATGTGTTTTGTTTATGTTTTCAAGATGGAGAATTTATTGGCGCCGTTCTCAAAAGCGCTTGTTCTATTCAAACAACTGATGTGAACAAAGTCATCTGATTTTTTTTCAACTGATTTAAGTGAAAGTGATTTTTTTACTGGCAAATGAAAAACATCTATTGTAAAAACAAGACTTTAATCAATCAGATATATTAAATATTACTAACATCTTAATATCTATAGTATATGAAGCAAAAATCAATGTCATAATACAAAAAAATCTGCTGTGGCTTTACAGTACTTCCCCGACTATAAATTTCCTGGCCAGTTTCATCACTATTTCAGAAATTTAGAGTGTCGCATCAATTAATTGCATATTTCAAAGTGGCAGCTGTCATTGTCAAAGGGATATCTGTTATTGTCGAAGTGACAGCTACCATTTTAAAAGTGACAGCTGTCATTGTCAAAATGACAGCTGTCATTGTCAAAGTGACAACTGTCATTGTCAAAGTAATAACTGTCAATGTCAAAGTAACAGATGGCAGTTAAAAAAATGATTTTTTTTTGAGAATAAATAATCTTTTTCTAGATTTTTGGAGTCTTTAGTTCATTGGAAGATACATTTTTGACATTCGATCGCCGGAAGTGTAATTTGAAGATGGTAGCTTGGATTCCACTAATTATTTATTCTTAATATCCACTAATTTTATCTTCCCGCCGACTTTAAATTGATACTAAACTAGACATAATTTGAATAATTTGTAAAAGAAACAATTGACAATCGCTTGAATATCCACTTTGACACTATTACTAGAATTATCTCCGCAAGAGCTTAAATTTGATACAATACACGATAGAGCCAGATTACTTGATTTAAAAAAACAGTTGACGAACGTTTGCATGTGATGTCTAAATATGAGTGATAATAGTTCTAATTTCACGTCATGATTCTCGTTATTTCTGTGCTTCAGGAAAATATAATGGATTTTATAATGACTAAAGTTTTAATAATGACGAATGATGATTCCGAAAAATGTTTCGAGTAAATGTTGTGCCAAATTATTTGAGGATCATTTTTAATTATTTCATATTTAATAAATACTAACGTTTGTAAAATAAATGCGAAAAATTAAAAAGTTCCTACAATAAAGTTTTGGTATCACAGGTTGAAAAAAGCTCATCTATGAACTTGAACTTGGCTTTTTGATTAAGAACTTAATGATGAAATTTAATTCGAAAATTCGTATGCGTCCTCAAGTTATCGTGCTTCCACACAGACGGACCGACAAACCGACAGACAGGCCGACTTTTTTTTTAAAACTATCTCTTTTGATTTCAGTAGGGTTTAAAATGTGAAGATTCATCAAAATCTCGATCTGTCAAAAAATCACGATTACAATACTTCCCCTATTATAACCTCTCCGGTCCATTTGGTCAGCCCGCTGGACAATTTTCTCTTTTATTTTAAGAAATTGAGCACCTGATGGTTTTTTGGGTGACATACTGTTATCTGGTTGAATAAAAAAGTTCTATTTTGGAAATAAAATGATGCCACGATATGAAAATATACTTACTTGCAGGAAATACCAGAATAAATTGATTTTGAACAATAGATGAAATGTTAAAAGTCAAAAATTTATTCGTCTTTAACCAAATAAAGCGTAGCGAGTGAGTCGGCATTCTTAACAAAATGCACGAAATGCAGAAGCTAGACTTTTTGCCGATAGAGCAATGTATATCTCTAATAATCAGTATGTATAAACCCAAGTAAAATTATATAATTGACCTTAAGATGAGATGGGTAGCAGGTAGTTCAACGGTAGAAGCTTTTTAGCCAAATCCCGTCATACTAAATTTAAATAATTTTTTTTTAATGCGGCTTATGAAATTTTGCGCCCCCTAGGAGTTTGCGCCCGTGGCAAGGACCACCTTCGCCACGCCCTAGTTCCAGCTCTGCAATTATTATTCACATATTTTGTAATTTTCCTGAAGCTATGGTGCTGATGAAACAAATTTATTTCAAAAGTCATATGAAAATAATTAGGGTAATTTATGAATTTTTTCTGATTATTTCCGAATTAGTCATATGTGACTTGGGTTGTTTCTGAAATCAGTGATTCAATTGCATATTTCGAAATGACAGCTGTCATTGCCAAAGTGACAGCTGTCATTATCAAAGTGACAGCAGTCATTGAAAAGTATTTTTTAAATTTAGAGTCTTTTCTAGATTTTCAGGATCTTTGATTCATTGGACACATACAGTTTTGACATTTGATCACCGGAAGCATAGTTCAAAGATAATAACAGATTATTTATTTTATATTTCTACTGAGTCTATCTCCTCGAGAGCTTCAGATTGATACCAAACTAGGCATTATATGAATAACTTTTGAAAAAACAACTGATAATCGTTCAAATATCCTACTTCACTAGAATTATTCTTGCAGGAGCTTTAATTTGATACCAAACATGATTGAGCTAAATGACTTACTTTGAGTTAACATCTCAATTCAACTATTATTTACTGCAGTTTGTGAAAAATGAATTTTAAGCGATTATGATACTTGATACAAGTCTTGTCGAGATTCTCGTTTCGGTTTTAACTTATGACTCGAGACCCATTTTATGGACCGAGACTAGTCTCCATTCTCGAGGCAACACTAATCATTCTTGTTGTAGGTATTTTCAGATGTATAGTATATCGGCATTTAAATGTCTGACAATCGAATATCTTGCAACAATGAAATAGCATTCAAATGTTTGACAATCAAACATCTGCAACTATGAGCTAGCATTCAAATGTCCGCCAGTTGAACATTGTCTAGCTCGTTCGCGAATGCTCGCTTAGATCGTAATCACAATCAATTATTAAATTAATAACAAACTTGAATGAACATTGGTGTGAACTAATAACTAATATTTCATATTTGTGACAATATATAGACGAAGTGGCCTTGTATGGTTGTTATTATTGTTATATACAAGCATTTCCACCAGGATAATAAGAAAAAAAACGACAAGTAAAGCGCATCTGATAGACCACGTTCTCAAAGTTCAGAAACATCATGTTGGAATGGTTCTGTACTCAATTTGAATCCAATAATTTTTTCTTCTGATGCCACGACATGAATGGATTTTCAATACTACAATAATATTTTAAACCAAATCAATTGCGTCATCAACAAATTTCCTAGTGCATATGGTACACAATAGTTTTGCTACTAAACCATGCAGCACATAGCAGATATTACGTCACGAATTTAAAATAACAAGGGCCGTACGCTTTAATTATGCCGTGAATTGGGAATTAAAAACGTTCAGGCTGAGCGGGAAAATTGTTTCGGAAACGTGCCAACAGGCAGCTGATTTGCACTCCACCCCCGCATAAAACAAAAAGCCAGAGTCATGATTTTAGAGGTGCTGATTCCACCAGCGTCAGAAGAGTTTTATCAACAATAATGTATCTTGAATTGCCTTAAGCAATTATGTTTAGCCTCAGGTATTTACTTTGGAAGAAAACTCTTCTTACAGTACTGATGAAAAATGGAAATGTTGCAATTAAATAGTTATTATTGTAGATTTATTTAGCATACAAATAACTACTGTATGATAGACAATATTGTAGTAAACCTCAAGCCTGCCCTTAAATCATTATGTTTTATTGAGGCTGAACAGAGATAAAACAGCACTTCTCAAATCCTGTGGGCATTGTACGCCCTACAGTTTATACATACAAATGGATTGTGCTGAAATTTGACTGTGAGGCGCTGATATATTTGTCATATTTTCCTACATTGTTCCGTCACATACTTGTTGGAGGAATAATTTTTGATAATGAAAATAGATAGACTTTGTGGGCCGAATAATAATTTATATGAACTAAAATTGTAGTTTTAGTAATTCTTTATTGAATTTACTGCATAATAAAATCGATTTCAATAGTAGTAATAATAACTTTAATGCAATATGATGGAATAAAGCAGTCAAAGCGAAATAGAGAACATCTTAACTAGATGAACTATAGATCTCAAATTGAATTGATTTTGTAACTCTGAGTGAACAGCCTGATATTGCTTCAATGCTGGAAATGAATCATAAGTTTGGACAACATTTACGCAGGCCGATTTGTGACCTTCGATGCCCTTCTGTTACGAATCTTGAAATTTGCGCGAAATCAAGCCCAACAGCGGGCGGAGCCATAAGTTGCCACCAATTATCAAATTTTTAATGATGCTCAATGATAATATAGCTGATAGGACGTTTTCAAATTGGTTGATTTATGTATCGCAAATTATACCAAAAATTTAACGTTTTCCACATACTTGCTTATAGGGTTGCCAACCGTGGTTTATTGTATTGTACTATATTTCGGGTCTGCGTACTATATATTGTTTAAGAAATATATAGTACGCAAAAATACTATATTTTCAACACCGAAATCTGATAAACAAATCCTGCATTTATGAACGCGCCCTCCATTTACTTTTAACTGATGCAGTGATGCCACAGCATGTATCCGAACATTATTCCAGCTTTTGATTCACATTAATTGAAAAATTGAATGTAGTTGAGCATATGATACTTTTATTTTGGACAAAAAAATCTGCTGTGGCCATCGCCTATAATATATATTCGACTATAAATTTCATGGCCAGTTTTATCGCTGTTCCAAAAATTTAGAGAATCGCATAAATTAATTGCATATTTCAAAGTGACAGCTGTCATTGTCAAAGTGACAGCTGTCATTATCAAAGTGTCAGCTGTTATTGTCAAAGTGACAGCTGTCATTATCAAAGTGTCAGCTGTCATCATCAAAGTGAAAAATGGCGGTTATATCTTCGTCCTTACATAAAATGAGTATTTTTGAAAATGAAGAGTCTTCTTTTAGATTTTCGTGGTCTTTAGCTCATCACAACATACAGTTTCGATATTTGATCGCCGGAAGTGTTATTTAAAGATGGTAAGGTGGATTCCACCGACTATTTTTTTTTATATCTATTGAGCTTATCTCCCCGTGAGCTTTAAATTGATACCAAACTGGACATCACTTGAATAATTTGTAGAAGAAACAAATGACAATCGTTTATATATCCTCTTTGACATTTATACTATATCCGCAATAGCTTTAATTTGACACCAATCACGATAGAGCCGAATTACTTGTCTTAAAAGAACAATAGACGTAATTCTAATTCTAATTTCACATTATGATTCTCCTTATTTCTTTGTTTCAGAAAAATATAACGAATTATGTGATAATTCAAATTTTTAATGACGAATGAACCGCTGATAATTTTGAAAAATGTTTCAGGTGAATACTGTGTCAAATTAAACAAGGATTAATTTTAGTTATTCTATATTATATGATGAATACTACCGTTTATAAAATGAACGCGAAAAACTAAAGAGTTCCATCAATAAAGTTTTGGTACCACTGGTTGAAAAGAGCTCATCTACGAACTTATATCAAATTTTTTGATGAAAAAGCTTGATATAAATTTTCAGTCCAAAATTCGTACGCGTTCTCAAGTTATCGTGCTTTCACGCAGACAGACCGATGAATCAGTTTTTTTTTTAAATTATGTTTTTCGGGCTCAGTCTAAAACGTGAGGATGCATCAAAATCTCGAACTGTCGCAGAATCACAATTACAATACTTCCCCTATTATAAGTCGGGGAAGTAAAAATGTGAAAAAAACCCAAGAAGTACAAAAATAGTTATTTGTGTATCAAGGCCGTGAAGGCTATCTTTTTTGGTCGAATCTTTTGTTTGCGGCCGAAGCATAGCTGAGGCTGCAATTCAGGTGAGACCAAAAAAGAACTGTAGGCCGAAGTGCACACAACGTTTTTCAGGCGATCATTACGAAATAATTCAAAATCACATAATTCTATCTATTTATTTCTGAAACATTGCAATTTTTAATCTTAGTTGCCGTTGAAATTGTTCTATTTTATTGTCTTCTATCAAGTTGACATTTATGAAAAATACGTATCTATTTCTTGAATTGTAAGAACTACAGAAGTTGACGGAAGAATACAATACGTATTTCGGCGAAAACTGTATTTTAAAGAGTTCATTAAGCTGCCTATATAGGTAGATATGAGGTGTTTATGAAGTATTTTTTGTCAAATCAGTCCCTAAAAAGTAATATTTGACATTTCAGTCCCAAAAAATGAAACTTCATGGCCGCAAAAGGGGCCATAAAAACACCTTTTTTGTTACGATCGCCTAAAAAATATAGTTTTTCGAAAGATAAATGGATATCAGATATATTTTTGTCTATATTTTGCTTTTTCCATAAAATATCATATTTTTCTATAGTTTATTTTGAAAGAAAAACATACTATATTCTGCTAAAAAAATGTTGATAACCCTATTGCTCTACCACCATATGAATGGGTATCAATCAAATTTTTTGAACACTGTAATCATGTTATTGACCTTTCTAAGTCGTCTCGCGGCCACATTTGCCTCTCAATTGAATCTGTCACGGCGTTGAGGTGGCGGTAGCATCTCTAAAATTAATATATTTTCATATAAATTTTGGATCTCGCATATCTCAATATCTCAAGTCACAGATCCAATTCCAAAAATCCACTTTGAGCTCTATGTACATGCTGAATTTTGTGTTTATCACAATCAGTACAGTAGCTACTAAATTCTAGCGTTAGCAACAAAATCAATTTTGGAGTGTTAGGCAAAGAAATTACGCCCGCTGTACTCGCTGCTTCAATTGACTCCACTTTTGACTGGGTAAACAAGAATGTTTGATAATTAATAAGCTTTCTTGCTTCTCTGGTCAAAAGTAGTGTTGATTGTCAACGTTCTGCAAAGTTCGTATTAGCTTTCTCTATTTATGACTTTTTCGACCAAAGATTTTTTGCAAAGTTATTTGGTTACATAGGCCACTGGATAGATAGGGTATCTTCTTCTCGTTGCTGAAATCGAAAGTAAGTAAGGTACTTGGTACCATTTAAGGTGATTAGTAGTACGTACGTAAAAATTTGAATGCCAAAATATAATTCATGAACAAAAATATAGTAAGTAGCTCTAACTCGTACACGAATTTATTTTTATCAATGGAAACTCTTCGATTCACAATAATACCGACCAGACTATCTGACAATGGTATAATTTCATACGATTAAGTAGAATTCCTCACAATATCTTGACAACAAATGTTATGAACAGTTTTTCTTCTTTCTGTTATATATAAAAGCCAAATTCAATATGTTGATGTAACAAAAATGAACAATAAAAAATACATATACAATAATAATAATAGATCAAGAAAACGCTCATCAGTATTTTTCTGCTCATTACTTATGGATCATATTTTCATGGATTTGGATGGAACAGCTGCCAATCAAATATTGCAGATATCACCTATTCATCATTCGCAGTTCTCTATAGATAGAGAAGGTAGTTGGAGAGAAGATGAGGCAAATTTTATTTGAGCTGCGGCAAGATGATAGCATATTTAGTGATAGAGAAACATGTTGTCATTTTGCCCCGTTCAAGTAAAGTAAAATCAACAATTGTAATATATATCAACTGATAATTTCGACTTTTTTGGTCGCTCATTTTCAAAAACAGCTATAGTTATATTTGTATTTGAATATACTTGATGAGTTTAATCAAAATTTCTCGACGTTCGAAGAAGATCAAGAGTTTAAAAAATCAGATTATGGCAGTTTCTATAACTTTGCTTTGTCTTAAATACAAGCCATAAGAAGAAATCAACTAATTCACCTTATTGATTCGAATGGTGAGTATTTTATTTTACCTATTTGTAAGCAATTGACTGCGGTTTATGTAAATTACAGCCCACATTATTGAAGAAACTTTTTATTCTCGAGAGTTTTTTTGAGATAGAACTGTGAAAAAAGAGCGTTATTGATATCTCGGTTAAAAAAAATTCTCGAATAGTTGAAAATGTCTAATGTGGAGAAATCTTGGGCATACCCGTCTGGTACATCGGAGAAATCAGAAGGTGAGTGGCGATTGCATTAACCTCAAATGCTCATGATGATGCTTTCCTCACTTACAGACACAGTAACACTGAACTGAAGCTCAAGATTCAACCTTGAGCTTCTTATCAAGCGTATAAACTGTCCTTCTAAAAGAAATTAAGAAAGCGAGTAATTCAGTGGAATTTTTTCAATACTTCAAGTGATAATCGTGAGTCAAATATTCCTTATATATCTTGTATTCACTATTTCATTTTCACAAGAGAACGATCTTCTTTCTGGAAGGAGTCTAAAAAAATATGTCATGGGATTTGATGTCACGCAATGGAAAATATCATTTTTTAATTATTGAACTTATTACAGCCACGCAGGAGGATATGCAATATATGCGAAGAAATTTATGAAAGAATCATTGTTTTTTGCTTCTCGAAATCGAAACTACAAATAGAGAAGATGATTGAAGAAGAAATAAGGAGAATTTTATTTGAGCTGCGGCACGATGATAGCAAGTTTACATAATAAAGGAACATGCTACCACCGTGCCACTTTCAAGTAAAGTGAAATCAACAATTGTTATATTAATATCAAATGATGATTTTGATTGATCTTGTCGATCATCTTCAAAAATAGTTAGACTATACCTGTCTTTGAGTATGATTGATGAGTTCAATTAAAACTTCTCATCGTTCAAAGAAGATCAGGAATTGAAAAAAATTGATTATGTCAATTTCTAATAATTCTGCTTTATCTTAAAAATACAGGCCATAAGAAGAGATCAACTAATTCACCTTATTGAGGCTGATTGCTTCAAATAGTCAATAATTCATTCTACCTATTTGTAAGTAATTTATGTAAATTACATCTCACATTATTGAAGAAAGCTTTTTATTTTGTAGTAAAAGTTGAGTTCTCGAGCTTTTTTTTGGGATAGAATTATGAAGAAAGAAAGTTATTGATATCTCGATCGGAAAAAAATTCGAATAGTGAAGAATGCCTAATGTGGAGAAGTTTCGGGCAGAACCGTCTGGTTCGTCGAACAAATCTGAAGGTAAGTGGCGATTGCATTAACCTCAATCACTCATGATAATGCTCTCCTCACTTACACACACAATTGAACACAATAGAAACTGGAGAAGCCTTGAGCTTTTTATCAAGAGTATGTACTGTCCTTCTGAGAAAATATTTCATGTTTACAAGAGAAGGATCTTCTTTCTGAAAGAAATCTGGGAAAATGTGTCATGACACGCAGTGGAAGATATCCTATTTTAATTATTGAACTTATTACAGCCGAGCGGGAGGATGTACGATATATACAAAGAAAATCATCATAGAATTAGGCCATAATCATTGTTTTTTGCTTTTCGAAATTAGATCTACAGATAGAGAAGATAGTTGAAGAAGAAATGAGGAGTATTTTATTTGAGTCGCGGCACGGTGATAGCAAGTTTAATGATAAAGGAACATGCTGCCACCTTGCCACTTTCAAGTAAAGTAAAATCAACAATCGTTATATGATTATCAAATTATGATTTTGATTGATCTTGTCGATCATTATCAAAAACAGTTATATTCAAACCTGTATTTGAGTATGATTGATGAGTTTAATCGAAACTTCTCAACGTTCAAAGAAGATCAAGAGCTGAAAAATCGGAATATACCAGTTCCTAACAACTTTGTTTCATCTTATATACAAGTCATAGGAAGAGATCAACTAATTTACCTAATTGAGGCTGATTGCTTCCAATAGTAAATATTTTATGGTACCTATTTGTAAGCAATTAACTTCGGTTTATGTAAATTAAACATCACATTATGGAAGAAACTTTTCTATTTTGTAGTGAAAAATGAGTTCCCAAGCTTTTTTTTAGGATATAATTATCAAGAATGAGCGTTATTATTATCTTGATTGAAGAAAATCAGAAGGTAAGTGGCGATTGCAATAACCTTAATTACTTATGATAGTGCTTTTTCTACTTGTAGATAAAGTTGAACTGAACAGAAGCTGAAGATCCAACCTTGGGCTTCTCGTCAAAAGTATGTACTGTCTTTTCAAGGGGAAGAAAAGAAGCAAGTAATTCAGTGGAATCTTCTCAATACTTCAAGAGGTAAACTGAGTTTGATTTTTCTCATTTATCTTCAGTCCACTCACTAATTGTTCTTCTTGTTGGAAAAAATCTGCAGAAATGTATCTAAGGATTTGAGGTTAAGTAGTGGAAAAACTCTTCCTCAGCTATTGAACTTATTACAAGTAAGACATTAGCCATAATTGAGGAGGGAAGATATTTCAAATAGTAAATTGCAAATCCTGTTTGTGGTCAATCAGAAGGTCAGTGGAGTTAGCATTAACCTAAATTATCTATGATAATGCTTTCCCTACTTACAGACTTGATTGAACGGAAGCTGATGATCTAGCCTAAGGCATTTCATCAAGTTATTTCCTTCCAAAATAAAGAAAAGAAGCGAGTAATTCAGAGGAATCTTTCCAATACTTCAAGAAGTATTCGTGTGTTAATTCCTGAAGCACTCCGCGTTTACTAGCTCATTTTTAGAAGCAATATCTTCTTTCTGAAGGAACAATGGAAAAGATCCTTCTTCAATCACTGAATTTACTGCAAGCAAGACATTACACAGAATTGAAGAGTGAAGCGCAATCCCTTCCTTCAAGTAGCTATCATTCAAGTGTCGCATAGTGGAGTTAGCTTCTTTGATAATTCTTGTATCTGTTTCAAGATGAAGAAAAGGTTCGTCTTCACGTATGTTTGTTTGTTTTTCATGTTGAATAATAGTGACGTTGAAGGATATATAGGTAATATATGCGAGGAAAATCAGGAGACGTCTGACATAATTATAATTCTTTCTTCTAAAGCAGGTCTACAGAAGAAAAAAATGTTGGAGTGGAAGTGATGCAATTTTCATTTAAACTGTGCAAGGTGACAAGCTAGTTGAATGATAAAGAAACGAGCTGCCACCTTCCACTTTCACGTGAAAAGAAATCAACAATAATTGCTGTATGCTTAAGAATGATGATTTTGATAGACGAATTGAATTGAAAAGCCGCAACGTTTTAAGAAGATCAATATATACAAAATCAGATTATTGTCATTCCTAATAACTTTGCTTCGTCCTCTATTGAAACCAGCTGTTCGCTTCAAATAGTGAGTATTCTATTTGTAAGCAATTAACTTCGGTTTATGTGAATTGAACATCACATTATGGAAGAAACTTTTCTATTTTGTAGTAAAAAATGAGTCCCCGAGCTTTTCTTTAGGATGTAATTATCAAGTATGAGCGTTATTATTATCTTGATTGAAGAAAATCAGAAGGTAAGTGGCGATTGCAATAACCTTAATTACTTATGATAGTGCTTTCTCTACTTGTAGATAAAGTTAAACTGAACAGAAGCTGAAGATCCAGCCTTGGGCTTCTCGTCAAAAGTATGTTCTGTCTTTCCAAGGGGAAGAAAAGAAGCAAGTAACTCAGTGGAATCTTCTCAATACTTCAAGAGGTAAACTGAGTTTGATTTTTCTTATTTATCTTCAGTTCACTCACTAATTGTTCTTCTTTTTGGAAAAAATCTGCAGAAATGTATCTAAGGATTTGAGGTTAAGTAGTGGAAAAACTCTTCTTCAGCTATTGAACTTATTACAAGTAAGACATTAGCCAGAATTGGGAAGGGAAGATATTTCAAATAGTAAATTGCAAATCCTGTTTGTGGTCAATCAGAAGGTCAGTGGAGTTAGCATTAACCTAAATTATCTATGATAATGCTTTCCCTACTTACAGACTTAATTGAACGGAAGCTGAAGATCTAGCCTAAGGCATTCCATCAAAAGTTATTTCCTTCTAAAAGAAAGAAAAGAAGCGAGTAATTCAGTGGAATCTTTCCTATACTTCAAGAGGTATTGGTGTGTTAATTCCTGAAGCACTCCGCGTTTACTAGCTCATTTTTAAAAGCAATATCTTCTTTCTGGAGGAACATTGAGAAAGATCCTTCTTCAATCACTGAATTTACTGCAAGCAATATATTACACAGAATTGAAGAGTGAAGCGCAATCCCTTCCTTCAAGTAGTTATCATTCAAGTGTCGCATAGTGGAGTTAGCTTTTTTGATAATTCTTGTATCTGTTTCAAGATGAAGAAAAGGTTCGTCTTCACGTATTGTTTGAGTGTTTTTCATGTTGAATAATAGCGACGTTGAAGGATATACAATAAATGCGAGGAAAATCAGAAGAAGTCTGCCATAATTATAGTTTTTTCTTCTTAAGCAGGTCTACAGAAAAAAAAAAAAAATTGTTGGAGTGGAGGTGGTGCAATTTTCATTTGAACTGTGCAAGGTGACAAGCTAGTTAAGTGATAAAGAAACAAGCTGCCACCTTCCACTTTCAAGTGGAAAGAAATCAACAATAATTGCTGTATGCATGAAAATGATGATTTTGATATACGAATTGAATTGAAAAGCCTCAACGTTTGAAGAGGATCAATATATACAAAATCAGATTATTGTCATTTCTAATAACTTTGCTTCGTCCTCTATTGAAACCAGCTGTTCGCTTCGAATAGTAAGTATTTTATTCGTAAGCAATTAACTTCGGTTTATGTAAATTAAACATCACATTATGAAAGAAACTTTTCTATTTTGTAGTGAAAAATGAGTCCCCGAGCTTTTTTTCAGGATATAATTATCAAGTATGAGCGTTATTATTATCTTGATTGAAGAAAATCAGAAGGTAAGTGGCGATTGCAATAACCTCAATTACTTATGATAGTGCTTTCTCTACTTGTAGATAAAGTTGAACTGAACAGAAGCTGAAGATCCAGTCTTGGGCTTCTTGTCAAAAGTATGTACTGTCTTTTCAAGGGGAAGAAAAGAAGCAAGTAACTCAGTGGAATCTTCTCAATACTTCAAGAGGTAATCTGAGTTTAATTTTTCTCATTAATCTTCAGTTCACTGACTCATTGTTCTTTTTTCTGGGAAAAATCTGGAGAAATGTATTGAGGGATTTGAGGTTAAGTAGTGGAAAAACTCTTCTTCAGCTATTGAACTTATTACAAGTAAGATATTAGCCAGAATTGGGAAGGGAAGATATTTCAAATAGTAAATTGCAAATCCTGTTTGTGGTCAATCAGAAGGTCAGTGGAGTTAGCATTAACCTAAGTTATCTATGATAATGCTTTCCCTACTTACAGACTTAATTGAACGGAAGCTGAAGATCTAGCCTAAGGCATTCCATCAAAAGTTATTTCCTTCTAAAAAAAGAAAATAAGCGAGTAATTCAGTGGAATCTTTCCAATACTTCAAGAGGTATTGGTGTGTTAATTCCTGAAGCACTCCGCGTTTACTAGCGCATTTTTAAAAGCAATATCTTCTTTCTGAAGGAACATTGAGAAAGATCCTCCTTCAATCACTGAATTTACTGCAAGCAATACATTACACAGAATTGAAGAGCGAAGCGCAATCCCTTCCTTCAAGTAGTTATCATTCAAGTGTCGCATAGTGGAGTTAGCTTTTTTGATAATTCTTGTATCTGTTTCAAGATGAAGAAAAGGTTCGTCTTCACGTATTGTTTGAGTGTTTTTCATGTTGAATAATAGCGACGTTGAAGGATATACAATAAATGCGAGGAAAATCAGAAGAAGTCTGCCATAATTATAGTTTTTTCTTCTTAAGCAGGTTTACAGAAAAAAAAAAAAAATTGTTGGAGTGGAAGTGATGCAATTTTCATTTGAACTGTGCAAGGTGACAAGCTAGTTAAGTGATAAAGAAACAAGCTGCCACCTTCCACTTTCAAGTGGAAAGAAATCAACAATAATTGCTGTATGCATAAAAATGATGATTTTGATATACGAATTGAATTGAAAAGCCTTAACGTTTGAAGAGGATCAACAAATACAAAATCAGATTATTGTCATTTCTAATAACTTTGCTTCGTCCTCTATTGAAACCAGCTGTTCGCTTCGAATAGTAAGTATTTTATTCGTAAGCAATTAAGTTCGGTTTATGTAAATTAAACATCACATTATGGAAGAAACTTTTCTATTTTGTAGTAAAAAATGAGTTCCCAAGCTTTTTTTCAGGATATAATTATCAAGAATGAGCGTTATTATTATCTTGATTGAAGAAAATCAGAAGGTAATTGGCGATTGTACTAACCTTAATTACTTATGATAGTGCTTTCTCTACTTGTAGATAAAGTTGAACTAGACAGAAGCTGAAGATCCAGCCTTGGGATTCTCATCAAAAGTATGTACTATCTTTTCAAGGGGAGAAAAGAAGCAAGTAATTCAGTGGAATCTTCTCAATACTTCAAGAGGTAATCTTGAGTTTGATTTTTCTCATTTATCTTCAGTTTAATCACTCATTTTTCTTCTTTCTGGAAAAACTCTGGGGAAATGTATGTAAGGATTTGAGGTTAAATAGTGGAAAAACTCTTCTTCAGCTATTAAACTTATTACAAGTAAGACATTAGCCAGAATTGGGGAGGAAAGATATTTCAAATAGTAAATTGCAAATCCTGTTTGTGGCCAATCAGAAGGTAAGTAGAGTTAGCATTAACCTAAGCTATCTATGATAATGCTTCCCCTACTTACAGACTTAATTGAACGGAAGCTGAAGATCTAGCCTAAGGCATTTCATCAAGAGTTATTTCCTTTTAAGAGAAAGAAAAGAAGCAAGTAATTCAGTGGAATCTTTCCAATACTTCAAGAAATATTCGTGTGTCAATTCCTGAAGCACTCCGCGTTTACTAGCTTATTTTTAGAAGAAAATATCTTCTTTCTGAAGGAAATCTGGGAAAATTTGGAGTTGCGCATTGGAAAAAATTCTTATTCAATCATTGAATTTACTACAAGCAAGACATTACACAGAATTGACGAGTGAAGTGCAATCCCTTCCTTCAAGTAATTATCATTCAAGTGTCGCATAGTGGAGTTAGCTTTTTTGATAATTCCTGTATCTGTTTCAAGATGAAGAAAAGGTTCGTCTTCACGTATTGTTTGTTCATCGTGCTGTTCATTTTTTATGTTGAATAATAGCGACGTTAAGGATATTTAATATATGTGAGGAAAATCAGGAGAAGTCTGCCATAATTATAATTTTTTCTTCTTAAGCAGGTCTACAGAAAAAAAAATGTTGGAGTGGAAGTGATGCAATTTTCATTTGAACTGTGCAAGGTGACAAGCTAGTTGGGTGATAAAAAAACAAGCTGCCACCTTCCACTTTCAAGTGAAAAGAAATCAACAATAATTGCTATATGCATAAGAATGATGATTAATTGAATAAAAAAGTCGCAACGTTTGAAGAGGATCAATATATACAAAATCAGATTATTGTCATCCCTAATAATTTTGCTTCGTCCTCTATTGAAACCAGCTGTTCGCTTCAAATAGTTAGTATTTTATTTGTAAGTGATTGATTTTGGTTTGTATAAATTCGACTTTGTATTATTGAAGAAAGTGTTTTATTGTGAAGTGGACATCAATACCTTTTTTTTCCAGTAAATAATCATAAAAAATAATCATTTTTGGAATCTATATTGGAGACGAACTTTCAAATGGTGAGTTTAAAGTTCCATTTGTGATTTCTGATATTTGTTTACCTGATTAATATTTTTTTCCAGAAAAGCAACATGAACTATATTGAAGAAGCTGTATACCTCCGATGGATCATTTTGTGAGGAGGATCTTTAGCGCTAGCAACACAATTACATTTGGAGCAAATTACGCATGACGTACTGCCTGTGCTTCAATTGACTTTACTTATGACTAGGTAGCCAAGGATGTTAGATAATCAAGCAACATTCTTGCTCCTCTGGTCAAAAGTAGGGTTGATATTCATCCTCCCGCAGATTCTGTATTGGCATTGTTTATTTGTGAGCTATGCGCCCAATGATTTCTTGCAAAGTTATTTGAATCCATAGGCCATTGGATAGATAGGGTATCTTCATTTTGTTGCTGGATTCCGAAGTGAGTAAGGTACTTGGTACCGTTTAATGTAAAGTTAAGTAGAAGAAGAAGAATATATTTGATAGCTTCAGCTCGTACACAAATTTATAAGAGCTAGTGATCGCTCGGTGGTCGAAATTCGACCGTGAATCATTTTGCTGCAAAGTTTGAACGTTATTAAGTTTAATCTTTCCTCCTCAGATGTTCCACGTAGAATTAACTTGGTATTCGACGCTCCATCCGAATCCAAAATTAGGATTAGTGGTTCCCATTCAAGATTTTTAAGTGTCTTTCTCTCCCCAAACCTCGACAGAGGAGAAAAATCATTACGTTTTACTTCAGCCATTTTCCTATTCGGTGCATATTTTTTGAGATATTCCAGCAAAAAATAATATCGTTTTCAGCGATAGCTTAGAATTGAACACTCTGTATATAATTTAAGCTTTCTGCATTCCTTCTCCACATAAACTTAAAGTACTTCAAATCTCACATTTCTTCAAGCGCACGATACAAAGTTTTCATTCCACGTAAAATTGGAAATAGGACATCTGTATGAAATTTTAGCTTCCAGAATTTCTTCTCCACATGAACTTCAAGTCTGCTAAATCTCATATTCCTTCGAGCCCATTACAAAGTTTTTTTTTCAATCAAAATGTATATAGTTTCAGCACTCTGCACGCCTTCTCTAGAAAGTATGCCATATCTCACATGTTTTCGTGCACGAGGTACAAAGTTTTTTCCTCACGTAGAATTAGAATAGAACATCCTGTATATACTCTTAGCTTTCTGCACTCCTTTTCCATGTAAACTTCAAGTACGCCAAATCTCACATTTCTTTATGCGCGCAGTACCAAGTTTTCTTTTTTCTTAAAATTGGAATGGGACACCATGTATATAATATGAGCTTTCTGCACTTCCTCCTACACACAAACTGCAAGTATGTATAAGTCTCACAATACTTCGTGTTCGTGCGCACGGTACTAAGTATTCTCTTCACGTAAAATTGAAATGGGACACCTGTATATGCTTTTATCTTTCTGCACTTCTTCTCCATATAAACTTCAAGTATGCCAAATCTCACATTCCATCTTGCGCGCTGTACAAAATTTTCTCCTCACGTTAAATCAAAATAGGATATCTTGTATATAATTTCTGCTTTCTGCACTTCCTTCTCAATACAGACTTTGAATATGCCAAGACTCACTTAACTCGTATACCCAGTACAAAGTTTTCTCTTCACGTCGTAAAATGAAAATGGGACATCCAGTATATGCCTTCAGCTTCCCGCATTTCTTTAATTGAACTTGAAGTATGCCAAATCTCACATTCTTTCGTTCGCGCAATATGCTTAAAAAGGAATACAAAGCTTGCTCTTCACGTATTAATATATAAATTGAAATGGGACACCTGTTTATAATTTTACATCTTCTTCGTATAAACTTTAAGTATGCTAAATGTCACATTTCTTCGTGCAAGCAATATGCTTAAAAAGGGGGCCGGAAGATTTCTCTTGGCGTATTACTATAGATTGACATAGTTCAGGAATTCAAGTGCTGGCAATTTTCAGGAGCGGTATACAAAACTTAATATAGAATTCAAGATTTTGATTGAATTGGTAAGCTCAAAAATGTATTTGTGATAAAATATATTACATGCGTATTTTTCTTTTTCTTTCTCATGAATCAAGTTCTCGTGGATTTAAATAGAATAAGCTGCTTCCAAACAAATAGGGCAAATATCATCCAATCATCATTTCTAGGTTGTTACGTTGTTTATAGAGAATAAAGTCTTAGAAGATTGATGATTAGTAACAGTGATATTCATATTGAAATGCTCCATGATATTAACATTATCACTTGCAGAAAAACATGGCATAATATATTTTGCTCCAGATGTATACGTTTTATTAGAAAATAATTTGAGAGGTATTATTACTTCGATCATTTTCGATTTACTACGGTCGTTTGTATTATAATTTTCAAACATCAGTAGTAAATCCTACTTGATTGAAGATAGAAATCAACACTACATTTCTACAAACTATTCAATCTACATAAAAAAAAAGAATTATTGTTCAGTACATAGAAACAACAGTAGATGTTGAAGTACCGTAACATTATTTTCATAAATATTAATAATTAATATGGAGGCAGCATGCGGAATCGACAGAAAATAGTGAATTCATATTGTGGATCTGGAACAGAAGGATACAGATCAACTAGGTTTTTTTGTTGATACAATAAGATCTCAGCAGCAAAGAGCTTTCTTCTTTCATCAACTACCTTGGTTACTGATATAATTGAACCTCAGCAACAAAGGTAGTTTGTGAATGGAGGAAGCCAAATTCTTCAAAGTGGATATTTGTCAATGGATGATGAAGACAATGAATGTGGCATAGAGTCAAGAACCTTCTACCTTTATCAACTACTTTTGCTGCTTATGCTGCTAAATACAGTTTTGAAATAATCTTAGCGAATATATTTGCATAAAAATGAATACTGGTAAGGAATAAATGATAAAAAATATTCTTATCAATTATTAAATACGAGAGTCATTTTGAGAGTGATGAGACTATATTTTTAGACTGTTTTCAAGAGAAAATTGTCTAATATGAAGAAGTTTCAGACAGAATCGTCTGGTTCATCGGACAAATCAGAAGGTAAGTAGTGATAGCATTATTCTTAGTTACCTAAGATGATGCTTTCCCTACTTACAGACACAGGTGAGCTGAACAGAAGCTGAAGATTCAGCCTTGGGCTTCTCATCAAGAGTATGTACTGTCCTTCCAAAGAAAAGAAAAGAAGCGCGAGAAAATCAGAAGGTAAGTGACGATTGCACTAGCTTTAATTAGTTATGATAGTGCTTTCTCTACTTACAGAGACAGTTAGACTAAACAGAAGCTTGAGATCCAGCCTTAGGCTTTTCATCAAGAGTATGTACTGTTTTTCCAAAGGACAGAAAAGAAAGTAAGTGGTGATAACATCAACCTTAGTTACCTATGATGAAGCTTTCCATACTATATAATAGCTGAAGATTCAGCCCTAGGCTTCTCATTAAGAGTATGTACTGTCCTTCCAATAAAAAAAAAGTGAAAAACTCTTCTTCAGCTATTAAACTAATTACAAGTGAGACATTACTCAGAATTAAGAAGTGAAACGCAATGTTTTTTTTCAAGTGATTATCATTTGAGTGTCGCATAGTGGAACTAGCTTTTCTGTTCTTTTTTTTTTTTGTTTTCTATATTTTTGTACTGTTCTCAAGGGAATATTGCCTAATGTGGAGAAGTTCCAGACAGAACCGCCTGGTTCATCGGACAAATCGGAAGGTAAGTAGTGATAGCATTATTCTTAGTTACCTATGATGATGCTTTCCCTACTTACAGACATAGGTGAGCTGAGCGAAGCTGACGATTCAGCCTTGGACTTCTCATCAAGAGTATGTACTGTCCTTCCAAAGAAAAAAAGAAGAAGCGAGAGAAAATCAGAAGGTGAGTGGCAATTGCAATAACTTTGATTACTTATGATAGTGTTTTCTCTACTTACAGAGATAGTTAGACTGAACAGAAGCTGGAGATCTAGCCTTGGGCTTTCTCATCAAGAGTATGTACTGTCTTTTCGAAGGAATGAAAGGAAGCGAGAAAAAATCAGAAGGTAAGTAGTGATTGCACTAACTTTAATTACTTATGATAGTGCTTTCCCTACTTACAGACATGGTTAGGCTGAACAGAAGCTGAAGATCCAGCCTTGGGCTTCTCGTCAAAAGTATGTAGTGTTTTTGCTTTTCTTCTCTTCTGAAGAAAAGAAGCAAGTAACTCAGTGGAATCTTCCTAATTCTTCAACAGATATTCGTGAGTCAGATTTCTTCTATGTATCTTTTGTTCTCTGAGACATTTTTCTTTTTTCTGAAAGGAATCTGGAGGAATGTATCGATGAATTTAAAGTTAAATTGAGGAGTGAAACGCAATGTTTTTCTGTAAGTGATTATCATTTGAGTGTCGCATAGTGGAACTAGCATTTCTGTTTTTTTTTGTTTTCTATATTTTTGGACTGTTCTCAAGGGGAAATTGTCTAATATGGAGAAGTTTCAGACAGAACCGTCTGGTTCATCGGACAAATCAGAAGGTAAGTAGTGATAGCATTATTCTTAGTTACCTATGATGATGCTTTCCCTACTTACAGACACAGGTGAGCTGAGCAGAAGCTGAAGATCCAGCCTTGGACTTCTCATCAAGAGTATGTACTGTCCTTCCGAAGAAAAAAAGAAGAAGCAAGAGAAAATCAGAAGATAAGTGGCGATTGCACTAACTTTAATTCCTTATGATAGTACTTTCTCTAATTACAGACACAGTAAGACTGAACAGAAGCTTGAAATCTAGCTTTGAGCTTTTCATCAAGAGTATGTACTGTTTTTCCGAAGGATAGAAAAGAAATAAGAGAAAATCAGAAGGTAAGTAGTGATTGCACTAATTTTAATTACTTATGATAGTGCTTTCTCTACTTACAGACACAGTTAGACTGAACAGTAGCTGAAGATCCAGCTTTGGGCTTCTCGTCAAAAGTATGTAGTGTTTTTGCTTTTCTTCTCTTCTGAAGGAAAGAAGCGAGTAACTCAGTGGAATCTTCCCAATTCTTCAACAGATATTCGTGAGTCAGATTCTTTGTATGTATCTTTAGTTTACTGAGACATTTTTCTTCTTAATGGAAGGAATCTGGAGTGATGTATCAATGAATTCAAAGTTAAATAGTAGAAAAACTCTTCTTCAGCTATTAAACTAATTACAAGTGAGACATTACTCAGAATTAAGAAGTGAAACGCAATGTTTTTCTTCAAGTGATTATCATTTGAGTGTCGCATAGTGGAACTAGCTTTTCTGTTCTTTTTTTTTTTTTTGTTTTCTATATTTTTGTACTGTTCTTAAGGGGATATTGCCTAATGTGGAGAAGTTCCAGACAGAACCGCCTGGTTCATCGGACAAATCGGAAGGTAAGTAGTGATAGCATTATTCTTAGTTACCTATGATGATGCGTTCCCTACTTACAGACATAGGTGAGCTGAGCAGAAGCTGACGATTCAGCCTTGGACTTCTCATCAAGAGTATGTACTGTCCTTCCAAAGAAAAAAAGAAGAAGCGAGAGAAAATCAGAAGGTGAGTGGCAATTGCAATAACTTTAATTACTTATGATAGTGTTTTCTCTACTTACCAGAGATAGTTAGACTGAACAGAAGCTGAAGATCCAGCCTTAGGCTCCTCATCAAGAGTATGTACTGTCTCTTCAAAGGAAAGAAAGAAAGCGAGAGAAAATCAGAAGGTAAGTAGTGATTGCACTAACTTTAATTACTTAGGATAGTGCTTTCCCTACTTACAGACACAGCTAGACTGAACAGAAGCTGAAGATCCAGCCTTGGGCTTCTCGTCAGAAGTATGTAGTGTTTTGCTTTTCTTCTCTTCTGGAGGAAAGAAGCGAGTAGCTCAGTGGAATCCTCCTAATTCTTTAACAGATATTCGTGAGTCAGATTTTTTCTATGTATCTTTAGTTTACTGAGACATTTTTCTTCTTTCTGGAAGGAATCTGGAGAAATGTATCGATGAATTTAGAGTTAAATAGTTTTTCTTCAAGTGATTATCATTTGAGTGTCGCATAGTGGAACTAGCTTTTCGTTTTTTTTTTTGTTTTCTATATTTTTGGACTGTCCTCAAGGAGAAATTGTCTAATATGGAAAAATTTCAGACAGAACCGTCTGGTTCATCGAACAAATCAGAAGGTAAGTAGTGATAGCATTATTCTTAGTTACCAATGATGATGCTTTCCCTACTTACAGACACAGGTGAGCTGAGCAGAAGCTGAAGATTCAGCCATGGACTTCTCATCAAGAGTATGTACTGTCCTTCCAAAGAAAAAAAGAAGAAGCGAGAAAAAATCAGAAGGTTAGTGGCGATTGAACTAACTTTAATTACTTATGATAGACTGAACAGAAGCTGGAGATCCAGCCTTAGGCTTCTCATCAAGAGTATTACTGTCTTTCCAAAGGAAAGAAAAAAAGCAAGAGAAAATCAGAAGGTATGTAGTGATTGCATTAACTTTAATTACTTATGATAGTGCTTTCTCTACTTACAGACACAGTTAGACTGAACAGTTCTTAGTTACCTATGATGATGCTTTCTCTAGAAAGAATGCCATATCTCACATTTTTTCGTGCACAAGGTACAAAGATTTTTCCTCACGTAGAATTAGAATAGAACATCCTGTATATACTCTTAGCTTTCTGCACTCCTTTTCCATGTAAACTCCAAGTACGCCAAATCTCACATTTCTTTATGCGCGCAGTACCAAGTTTTCTTTTTTCTTAAAATTGGAATGGGACACCATGTATATAATATGAGCTTTCTGCACTTCCTCCTACACACAAACTGCAAGTATGTATAAGTCTCACAATACTTCGTGTTCGTGCGCACGGTACTAAGTATTCTCTTCACGTAAAATTGAAATGGGACACCTGTATATGCTTTTATCTTTCTGCACTTCTTCTCCATATAAACTTCAAGTATGCCAAATCTCACATTCCATCTTGCGCGCTGTACAAAATTTTCTCCTCACGTTAAATCAAAATAGGATATCTTGTATATAATTTCTGCTTTCTGCACTTCCTTCTCAATACAGACTTTGAATATGCCAAGACTCACTTAACTCGTATACCCAGTACAAAGTTTTCTCTTCACGTCGTAAAATGAAAATGGGACATCCAGTATATGCCTTCAGCTTCCCGCATTTCTTTAATTGAACTTGAAGTATGCCAAATCTCACATTCTTTCGTTCGCGCAATATGCTTAAAAAGGAATACAAAGCTTGCTCTTCACGTATTAATATATAAATTGAAATGGGACACCTGTTTATAATTTTACATCTTCTTCGTATAAACTTTAAGTATGCTAAATGTCACATTTCTTCGTGCAAGCAATATGCTTAAAAAGGGGGCCGGAAGATTTCTCTTGGCGTATTACTATAGATTGACATAGTTCAGGAATTCAAGTGCTGGCAATTTTCAGGAGCGGTATACAAAACTTAATATAGAATTCAAGATTTTGATTGAATTGGTAAGCTCAAAAATGTATTTGTGATAAAATATATTACAAGCGTATTTTTCTTTTTCTTTCTCATGAATCAAGTTCTCGTGGATTTAAATAGAATAAGCTGCTTCCAAACAAATAGGGCAAATATCATCCAATCATCATTTCTAGGTTGTTACGTTGTTTATAGAGAATAAAGTCTTAGAAGATTGATGATTAGTAACAGTGATATTCATATTGAAATGCTCCATGATATTAACATTATCACTTGCAGAAAAACATGGCATAATATATTTTGCTCCAGATGTATACGTTTTATTAGAAAATAATTTGAGAGGTATTATTACTTCGATCATTTTCGATTTACTACGGTCGTTTGTATTATAATTTTCAAACATCAGTAGTAAATCCTACTTGATTGAAGATAGAAATCAACACTACATTTCTACAAACTATTCAATCTACATAAAAAAAAAGAATTATTGTTCAGTACATAGAAACAACAGTAGATGTTGAAGTACCGTAACATTATTTTCATAAATATTAATAATTAATATGGAGGCAGCATGCGGAATCGACAGAAAATAGTGAATTCATATTGTGGATCTGGAACAGAAGGATACAGATCAACTAGGTTTTTTTGTTGATACAATAAGATCTCAGCAGCAAAGAGCTTTCTTCTTTCATCAACTACCTTGGTTACTGATATAATTGAACCTCAGCAACAAAGGTAGTTTGTGAATGGAGGAAGCCAAATTCTTCAAAGTGGATATTTGTCAATGGATGATGAAGACAATGAATGTGGCATAGAGTCAAGAACCTTCCACCTTTATCAACTACTTTTGCTGCTTATGCTGCTAAATACAGTTTTGAAATAATCTTAGCGAATATATTTGCATAAAAATGAATACTGGTAAGGAATAAATGATAAAAAATATTCTTATCAATTATTAAATACGAGAGTCATTTTGAGAGTGATGAGACTATATTTTTAGACTGTTTTCAAGAGAAAATTGTCTAATATGAAGAAGTTTCAGACAGAATCGTCTGGTTCATCGGACAAATCAGAAGGTAAGTAGTGATAGCATTATTCTTAGTTACCTAAGATGATGCTTTCCCTACTTACAGACACAGGTGAGCTGAACAGAAGCTGAAGATTCAGCCTTGGGCTTCTCATCAAGAGTATGTACTGTCCTTCCAAAGAAAAGAAAAGAAGCGCGAGAAAATCAGAAGGTAAGTGACGATTGCACTAGCTTTAATTAGTTATGATAGTGCTTTCTCTACTTACAGAGACAGTTAGACTAAACAGAAGCTTGAGATCCAGCCTTAGGCTTTTCATCAAGAGTATGTACTGTTTTTCCAAAGGACAGAAAAGAAAGTAAGTGGTGATAACATCAACCTTAGTTACCTATGATGAAGCTTTCCATACTATATAATAGCTGAAGATTCAGCCCTAGGCTTCTCATTAAGAGTATGTACTGTCCTTCCAATAAAAAAAAAGTGAAAAACTCTTCTTCAGCTATTAAACTAATTACAAGTGAGACATTACTTAGAATTGAGGAGTGAAACGCAATGTTTTTCTGTAAGTGATTATCATTTGAGTGTCGCATAGTGGAACTAGCTTTTCTGTTTTTTTTTGTTTTCTATATTTTTGGACTGTTCTCAAGGGGAAATTGTCTAATATGGAGAAGTTTCAGACAGAACCGTCTGGTTCATCGGACAAATCAGAAGGTAAGTAGTGATAGCATTATTCTTAGTTACCTATGATGATGCTTTCCCTACTTACAGACACAGGTGAGCTGAGCAGAAGCTGAAGATCCAGCCTTGGACTTCTCATCAAGAGTATGTAATGTCCTTCCGAAGAAAAAAAGAAGAAGCAAGAGAAAATCAGAAGGTAAGTGGCGATTGCACTAACTTTGATTCCTTATGATAGTACTTTCTCTAATTTCAGACACAGTAAGACTGAACAGAAGCTTGAAATCTAGCCTTGAGCTTTTCATCAAGAGTATGTACTGTTTTTCCGAAGGATAGAAAAGAAATGAGAGAAAATCAGAAGGTAAGTAGTGATTGCACTAATTTTAATTACTTATGATAGTGCTTTCTCTACTTACAGACACAGTTAGACTGAACAGTAGCTGAAGATCCAGCTTTGGGCTTCTCGTCGAAAGTATGTAGTGTTTTTGCTTTTCTTCTCTTCTGAAGAAAAGAAGCGAGTAACTCAGTGGAATCTTCCCAATTCTTCAACAGATATTCGTGAGTCAGATTCTTTGTATGTATCTTTAGTTTACTGAGACATTTTTCTTCTTAATGGAAGGAATCTGGAGTGATGTATCAATGAATTCAAAGTTAAATAGTAGATAAACTCTTCTTCAGCTATTAAACTAATTACAAGTGAGACATTACTTAGAATTAAGAAGTGAAACGCAATGTTTTTCTTCAAGTGATTATCATTTGAGTGTCGCATAGTGGAACTAGCTTTTCTGTTCTTTTTTTTTCTTTGTTTTCTATATTTTTGTACTGTTCTTAAGGGGATATTGCCTAATGTGGAGAAGTTCCAGACAGAACCGCCTGGTTCATCGGACAAATCGGAAGGTAAGTAGTGATAGCATTATTCTTAGTTACCTATGATGATGCTTTCCCTACTTACAGACATAGGTGAGCTGAGCGAAGCTGACGATTCAGCCTTGGACTTCTCATCAAGAGTATGTACTGTCCTTCCAAAGAAAAAAAGAAGAAGCGAGAGAAAATCAGAAGGTGAGTGGCAATTGCAATAACTTTAATTACTTATGATAGTGTTTTCTCTACTTACCAGAGATAGTTAGACTGAACAGAAGCTGAAGATCCGGTCTTAGGCTCCTCATCAAGAGTATGTACTGTCTCTCCAAAGGAAAGAAAGAAAGCGAGAGAAAATCAGAAGGTAAGTAGTGATTGCACTAACTTTAATTACTTAGGATAGTGCTTTCCCTACTTACAGACACAGCTAGACTGAACAGAAGCTGAAGATCCAGCCTTGGGCTTCTCGTCAAAAGTATGTAGTGTTTTGCTTTTCTCCTCTTCTGGAGGAAAGAAGCGAGTAGCTCAGTGGAATCCTCCTAATTCTTTAACAGATATTCGTGAGTCAGATTTTTTCTATGTATCTTTAGTTTACTGAGACATTTTTCTTCTTTCAGGAAGGAATCTGGAGAAATGTATCGATGAATTCAGAGTTAAATAGTTTTTCTTCAAGTAATTATCATTTGAGTGTCGCATAGTGGAACTAGCTTTTCGGTTTTTTTTTTTGTTTTCTATATTTTTGGACTGTTCTCAAGGAGTAATTGTCTAATATGGAAAAGTTTCATACAGAACCGTCTGGTTCATCGAACAAATCAGAAGGTAAGTAGTAATAGCATTATTCTTAGTTACCAATGATGATGCTTTCCCTACTTACAGACACAGGTGAACTGAGCAGAAGCTGAAGATTCAGCCATGGTTTTCTCATCAAGAGTATGTACTGTTCTTCCAAAGAAAAAAAGAAGAAGCGAGAAAAAATCAGAAGGTTGGTGGCGATTGCACTAACTTTAATTACTTATGATAGACTGAACAGAAGCTGGAGATCCAGCCTTAGGCTTCTCATCAAGAGTATTACTGTCTTTCCAAAGGAAAGAAAAAAGCAAGAGAAAATCAGAAGGTATGTAGTGATTGCATTAACTTTAATTACTTATGATAGTGCTTTCTCTACTTACAGACACAGTTAGACTGAACAGAAGCTATATATCCAGTCTTGGGCTTCTCGTCAAAAGTATGTAGTGTTTCTGCATTTCTTCTCTTCTGAAGAACAGAAGCGAGTAACTCAGTGGAATCTTCCCAATTCTTCAACAGATATTCGTGAGTCAGATTCTTTCTATGTATCTTTAGTTTACTGAGACATTTTTCTTCTTTTTGGAAGGGATCTGGAGAAATGTATCAATGAATTTAAAGTTAAATAGTAGAAAAACTCTTCTTCAGCTATTAAACTAATTACAAGTGGGACATTACTTAGAATTAAGGAGTGAATGTTTTTCTTCAAGTGATTATCATTTGAGTGTCGCATAGTGGAACTAGCTTTTCTGTTTTTTTTTTTTTTCTGTTTTCTATAGTTTTAGACTGTTCTCAAGGCGAGATTGTCCAATATGGAGAAGTTTCAGACAGAACTGTCTGGTTCATCGGACAAATCAGAAGGTAAGTACTGATAGCATTATTCTTAGTTACCTATGATGATGCTTTCCCTACTTACAGACACAGGTGAGCTGCGCAGAAGCTGAAGATTTAGCCTTGGACTTCTCATCAAGAGTATGTACAGTCCTTCCTAGAAAAAAAGAAGAAGCGAGAGAAAATCAGAAGGTCAGTGGCGATTGCACTAACTTTAATTACTTATGATAGTACTTTCTCTACTTACAGACACAGTAAGACTGAATAGAAGCAGGGGATTCAGCCTTGGATTTCTCATCAAGAGTTTCACTGTCTTTACGAAGGAAAGAAAAAAAGCGAGAGAAAATTAGAAGGTATGTAGTGATTGCACTAACCTTAATCACTTATGATAGTACTTTCTCTACTTACAGACACAGTTAGACTGAACATAAGCTGAAGATCCAGCCTTGGGCTTCTCGTCAAAAGTATGTAGTGTTTTCACTTTTCTTCTCTTCTGAAGAAAAGAAGCGAGTAATTCAGTGGAATCATCTCAATTCTCCAAGAGATATTCGTGAGTCAGATTTTTTCTATGTGTCTTTAGTTTACTGAGACATTCTTCTTCTTCCTGCAAGGAACCTGAAGAAATGTACCAATGTTCTCAAAGTTAAATAGTAGAAAAACTCTCCTTTGTCTATTGAACTTATAACAAGTGAGACATTACTCAGAATTGGAGAGTGAAACGCAATGTTTTTGTTCAAGTGATTATCATTTGAGTGTTGCATAGTGGAACTAGCTTTTCTGTTTTTTTTTTTGTTTTGGATATTTCTAGACTCTTCTCAAGGTGTAGCTGTCTAATATGAAGAGGTTTCAGACAGAACCGCCTGGTTCATCGGACAAATCAGGAGGTAAGTAGTGATAGCATTAATCTTAGTTACCTATGATGATGCTTTCCCTACTTATAGACACAGGTGAGCTGAGCTAAAGCTGAAGATTCAGCCTTGGACCTCTCATCAAGAGTATGTAAGAGGTAAGTGGCGATTGCACTAACTTTAATTACTTATGATAGTACTTTCTCTACTTACAGACACAGTAAGACTGAATAGAAGCTGGAGATCCAGCCTTGGGCTTTTAATCAAGAGTATTACTGTCTTTCCAAAGGAAAGAAATAAAGCGAGAGAAAATCAGAACGTATGTAGTGATTGCACTAACTTCAATTACTTATGATAGTGCTTTCTCTACTTACAGACACAGTAAGACTGAACAGAAGCTGAAGATCCAGCCTTGGGCTTCTCGTCAAAAGTATGTAGTGTTTTTACTTTTCTTGTCTTCTGAAGAAAAGAAGCGAGTAATTCAGTGGAATCATCTCAATTCTTCAAGAGATATTCGTGAGTCAGATTTTTTCTATGTGTCTTTAGTTTACTGAGACATTCTTCTTCTTCCTGCAAGGAACCTGGAGAAATGTATCAATGGACTTAAAGTTGAATAGTAGAAAAACTCCCCTTCATCCATTGAACTTATAACAAGTGAGACATTACTCAGAATTGGAGAGTGAAACGCAATGTTTTCCTTCAAGTGATTATCATTTGAGTGTCGCATAGTGGAACTAGCTTTTTTTTTTCTCTGTTTTTTATATTTTTAGACTCTTTTCAAGAAGAAACTGTCTAATATGGAGAAGTTCCAGACAGAACCGCCTGGTTCATCGGACAAATCAGAAGGTAAGTAGTGATAGCATTAATCTTAGTTACCTATGATGATGCTTTCCCTACTTATAGACACAGGTGAGCTGAGCAGAAACTGAAGATTCAGCCTTGGACTTTTCATCAAGAGTATATACTGTCCTTCCAAAGAAAAAAAGAAGAAGCGAGAGAAAATCAGAAGGTAAGTGGCGATTGCACTAACTTTTATTACTTATGATAGTACTTTCTCTACTTACAGACACAGTAAGACTGAATAGAAGCTGGAGATCCAGTCTTGGGCTTCTCATCAAGAGTATTACTGTCTTTCCAAAGGAAAGAAAAAAAGCGAGAGAAAATCAGAAGGTATGTAGTGATTGCACTAACTTTAATTACTTATGATAGTGCTTTCTTTACTTACAGACACAGTAAGACTGAACAGAAGCTGAAGATGCAGCCTTGGGCTTCTCGTCAAAAGTATGTAGTGTCTTTTCTTTCCTTCTCTTCTAAAGAAAAGAAACAAGTAATGCAGTGGAATCTTCCCAATACTTCAAGAGATATTCGTGAGTCAGATTTTTTTATTTATCTTTAATTTTCTGACACATTTTTCTTCTTTCTGAAAGAATGGATTAATGGATTCAAGGTTAAATTGTAGAAAAACTTTCCCTCAGCTATTGAACTTATTACAAGTAAGATAATACTTAGAATTGGGGATTGAAACGCAATGCGTTTTTTCAAGTGATCTTCATTCAAGTGTCGCTAGCTTTTTTTTGTTTCTGTTCCAATCTGAAGAAAAGGTTGCGTCTTCATGTGATATTAGCTCTACGTTTTGCTTATTTTTCATATTGAATAAGAGTAACGTTGAAGGATATTCAATACAGGTGAAGAGATTCATCAAAGTTTTCAGCCATAATTTATTTTTCTCTCTAAATTAGATTTACAGATAGAAAAAATAGTTGGAGAGGAAATGATGCATATTTTATTCGAGCTGTGGCGAGATGATAGCACGCTAAGTGCAAAAGATGTATGCTGTCTATCACCTTACCACTTTCAAGAGAAGGAGAATCAACAAGGGTTATATATATATATATATATATATATATATATATATATATATATATATATATATATATATATATATATATATATATATATATATATATATATATATATATATAAACGTAGAGCTAATATCACATGAAGACGCAACCTTTTCTTCAGATTATATATATATATATCAATTGATTATTTCAATTGAACTTGTCGATAATTTTCAAAAGCATTTATAGATTCTATCTATCCTTTTTCATGATTGATGAGTTCTTCTTGAAATTTCTCTACGTTCGAAGAAAATTAAGAGTAACAGAATTTGATTGTATCAATTTTTTATAACTTTTCTTCTAGCCCTAAGAAGCGTTCAACTGATCCACCTTACTGAGGCTGGTTGCTTCAAATAGTGAGAGTATTTTATTCTATTTGTGGGTAATTGACTTCGATTTATGTGATTTGCTCAACACATTATTGAAGAAAGAGAATTCATTTAGAAAACGTTGGTCCTTCACTTCGTGGTCGTTTATATTTAGACGCTTTGAACGAATAAATTATCGTCCATTATCAGCAATTGATCGGTGAAAATACATATTTTTTGAAATATTATACATAACAGTGCAATGCACATGTTGGTAAATGAGAAAAAGCAGAGCTACATAATTACAGAACTAGCAACAACTAAGGTTGGCGAAGAGCTGGTTCTGTAATTATGTAGCTCTGCTTTTCTCCATCTACCAACATGTGCTTTGCACTATTGTGTATAATATTTAATAATTTTCACTCCAAGTTTCTTACTGATCAAGTTTTGATGATGGACGATAATTTAATCGTTCGAAACGTCGAAATACGAAAGATCACGAAATAAAGGACCATTCCCAAATGTTTTTGGAAAATTGCCTTTGATTGATCCTTAAACCTCCTGAAATTGACTTCATTATTGGAGAAGCTTTTTCATATTGTAGTAAACGTTTCCAAAAAAATCAACATGGACTCTATTGCTGTATGTCTGATCCCATTATTGCTAATGGTATAAATAGGAGCACCGTCTGCTACGTTTAGTCTTTAGTTGAAAAAATTGAGTTTTCCATAGGACAAAAGTATCAATTATGGGATGAAAATGAGTAAGTAATTGATTCAGATGAATATGTTATTTGTACAAAGCAATAAGCAGGTGGAAGACAAGATAACTATGGATTATTATGTGAATGGTATTATTGAAATATTTCCTACAGGACTCGAATCTTCATTAGGAAGAACAAATAAATTCTTATTGTTTGATATCAGGCGTGCATATAAGTGTATTATAAGTCTTATTGTATGCCTGATTTCGAACTATTTGGATTAAAAGCTTCGATGATAGAAGAAATAGGCATTACCAGATAAAAATGTGTATGAAATTGAGGTGTATTGTTTTACTTGTTGAATACTCCTTTTATATACTTGTATATCTCTCGTTTATATTTCTCCTGTTCCGCCAGGAAAATAATCTTCCATTTGCGTACAGTGATGGGGCATCAGTGGAAGAATTAAACCGTGTCATAAATGAAGATTTAGTTGACTGGAGTTGACTGCTTCTACTGTTATACAGGAGTGAAAGGGCGGTCATCAGTGCATCAAATTTATTTTTCAATCCAATCTTAAATCATGTGAAAATCCTAATGCTGGTATTGAGAACAAAGTCACAGAAAATATTGATGACTTATTTGACGAAGTTCTGTTGTTTTAATAGGTAGAGTTAGAATACTATTGAAACAATGGAACTTTCGTTTAGTAAGTTCGATACTTCATTAGAAGAAAACATGTGAAGTGTTAAATGAATGAACTCTGCCAAGAAAAAAAAATGTAAAAATAATGAAATATCACTAGTTTAAAACCCATTTGATAGATTCAGGATTTTCTTTGGAGAGAAAGAGAATTAGTTTAGTGAAGAGAGTACTGCACTGGAAGAAATCATTGTGTGAGTAAGTATACAATTCGTCCAACTCGGAGACATTTATATTAACTGTTTTTCTGAAAATTTCATCTATGTGTGCTTTTTGTTGACAGCAATATTTTCTCATAATAATTTCGGAGCAAATTAGTTCCAGTTTTTTCTATCAAAGGTCTCAACTGTGCTCACTGTTATTGTATGTTTATTCTATCTGTTGAGATTTTATAATTCCTCATTAATAATTTCTGAGCTGTTATTCTACAATTATCTGCGTCTTTATATTTGAGAGCCTTTGCTCAAATAATAAATATAGCATAATACCGTGTATTCTATCATAAAATCTGCCTATTGAATGATTCCACATATTAATCCTATTGGTTATTGTTGCAGGAATTACCCTTCGAGTTTCGCAGTTCCTCGCAATCGAATTATAGAGTGACTGTTCGTTTTGCAGACGATTCCTCAATGTCAGGGCAGAGTCGGTGAATAGGGTTGGACTTGAGCCTTACTATGTTGTTCTGGTCGACGCCTAGCGTCCCGAGACCCAGAGATATAAGCAATTTACTGGCGCCGTCACTGACAACGCTAACACGCTGTCTGACTGGTATTCTCAATAATGTCCTGTTTCACTTTTGCACCGCATGCGGTAGTATAGTGAACCGGTTGGCTAAACGGTAACATAAAGCACGAATTACAGCAGACCTTTCCACACAAGATGCAAGTACTTCAAGAAAGAAGCCAATTCACAGGTAAGCTCCTCAATTCATAATCATAGTCTGATAAGCAGCTTATGAAAGCACATTCGATTCAAATATTATGTATTCCCGTCCAGCATACTCATCTGGAATAGATGCAACATGTTGATTTGATTTCTCATGAACTAAGTCTTTCTGAATGATTTTCAACTGAAAACAATTGCGGATATTATTTTATGAATAATATGTCAAATTAATATCTGTCCTACTCGTCTATTGAATTATTAGTCATTGTGAAGTAGTCTTTATTATGAAGGTTGAATTGGTGCTACCGATAACGATATAGCAACTTACGCACCCGTTGATGAATGTCAAGTGTTTGCCACCTTGGACATAAACAGACCATTTGTTATGTCATTCCTGTATCCTGTCATATCACTGGAATAGGTACCCCCATAAGGGGATGTTGCTCTTAAAGACGATAATATTGTGAAACCAAAAGGAGCATTTTTCAAAAGATCGTATTTTGTTCTACTACAATATTTGCAAATGAGGATATTTTCAGAGGAAGGACTTCTTTGTGAATCATAATATTTCAGAATTTCTAGGGATATAGAAGTATGTAAGTATGGAGATCAGGGAATATGTTTTTCCTTTCCTAGCTCGACAGTTTCGGCCACACCTTTGCAGCCATATTCAAGAGATAAAATTTCTGATCTATTATAAGATATTCTTTGAAACTCAAGCATAATATGCGAATACACCATTGTTTATGCTCTTGAAGATGGCTGAGGTGTAGCCGAAACTGTTGAGCAAGGTAAGAAAAAAAATAAATTTGACTGATGTCCATACTATCATCACTATTCCAGTCAGCTCTAACAATATTATTCAATATAAAAGTATGTTGTTGGGTAATAGAGAGAGTGGATGAAAGCATGGAAGTTGTATTTTTGATGTTTTTGGGCCTCGTCTTATCCACTTCTTCCTTACAATGTGAGGTTACGTGGGTGACTGATTGCCGTTGTTGGCGCTGTAAGTCTGTTTTTGAATGGCGTTCATTTAAATTACACAAGAATGGGACGTATCTTAGTAGCACAGAACATTACACTGCTGAGACACAATCTTCTTGGAATAATTTCTACGGAAATTATTTTCTTTGTTTTCTGTAGGTCTGTTTGTGCAAGAATTGCAATAAATATCGTGTACTGGTTTTCGTCGCAAACGTGCTGTCATTATAACGAATCTGTGCAATGCTCTATGAACGCTAATGGTCGCTTATTCCAAATTGAAGATGAATATAGAATGAATATACCGATGGAATTATCCTTACTAAATAAAACTATTGTAATAATCGTGGTTGAGAGGAAGAGGACTAATAGCAATGATAGAAGCAAACTACAGAATTTGATTAGTTTCACAGTTATGTATTGGGAAAGTATCCAGCATTTATCGTTGTTGATTTTTGACATCCCCAATAATTATTGTTGTCGGTCGATGAATTGGGATTTCAAAAAATGAGTACTTTTTTGTAATTTATGAAACGGGTAGCATGTGTACCGCCAAATCGAAATGTCAGTTTCAGTTGTAAGATTATAGTTGAAGTTTTTATTTGAGTATCAGGTGCAATTTATTAAAAAAAAAGCCCACGCATAAAATGAAGGTATAAACAGAAATAATTAATTAAACATGTTATTATGGCAATAAGAGACGAAGAAAAGGCAGAAAGGAAGACCGACTACAATTGAGATAAGGTGTTTTGGAGAAGTACGTGGATATTAAAGAAGAAATGTGACACGGACATATGGACCTAGAAAATGCTGTCTTTTGAGAAAGGAAATCGTATATCTTGTTTATTTCTTATTAACTGTGCAAGGAAGAATAAATATTCTGAAATTGTGCGCTGTATACTTACTCCACATTCAACACCTTATTTGCTTAACTTCGAATATATTCAGTTCAACAACTGAACTTACACACTCATATCAGTGGAGAAGATTCTTCAGAGAAAATGCTTCTGATTCGATAAGAGTTATTCAACTTCCTTGAAATCAGCATCTGACAGTCTTACATTGAAGGATTCAGTTGAATCATCTTCAAAATATAATTGATAATAATTAGATCGGTATTGAACAGAGTTACTAGAATTTGATTCTTCCTATCACTGGTTTATATGGAACATAATGAATATGGGAGCGTAACACCATAATAGGTTATTAAATTACTTGTTAGCTAGCAACCTGTAAACTAATAACGATACTGTCAAATGATGAAACTTCTATATTTGACTAATGAAATTAAAGCTCTGTGAACTGACACATGATTATAACATTTATCTGGGTTTCAAAGTTGAAACTTTGATGATGAATTATTTAAACATGGCAACAATGGCTTTGACTGTTTGATGCATATGTTCGCCTATATGATTGCTAAAAACCGAGCGCTCTATCTCAAGGAAGTCGGAAGTTATATATATATATATATATATATATATATATATATATATATATATATATATATATATATATATATATATATATATATATATATATATATATATATATATATATATAATGAATTGACTGAGGTCCATATCCCGTTTGTTTCAAGAAATAAACGTGCTCATTGTAGGAGATAATTAAGATTCCCTCTCTCAGAACCAATCAACGCGAAATAACATTGAATTAATGTAATTAATTGCAGCAGAGCTAGTTTTCATCACCAGTGCTGCAGTGGTGGGGGCAGCCAGAGGTGTGCAGCAGCACACAGCTAAAACCTATTGAAACGATTATACTAACTATACACTTTAACAGCGGCCATTTACATCGATTACAATCAATTACCGGTTCGTATTGATTTCACAGTACATATATATCCGTCGTTGTGTTCCGGTACTAAAACGGTAACGGGTAACCGGTAGCGTTGTTTTGCACATTTGTGCCATGAAAATTTAGCCACGTTTCAAATAGTGCAATTTTCGAATTGTTTCCAATTGAGATAAATTTTCAGCACATTGGTAATTTGAAAATAGCAATGCATTTCGGAAATAATTATTTGGATATTTTACTAATAAATGACATACTAGCACGAAATACCTAGAGGAAAAGAAATACCCAAAAAGAATTCGAAGTTCTCTTCGAAACTCATCTTGCCAGGATAACAATTGTGTTATGGTATGGTATTTTGGGGTGAAGTTTCTTGATATAGGCTTCAGGTTGGGAAGTCAACATAGAAAAACCGACCATCGCGAGACGGAAGTAACGTCATACCACGCAGGCGTATCGATGCGGCTACGCCTGTTCATACTCTCCTGGGCTGTGTGTATAAGCGTACTTTTTTTATGCTCTGTTTAATTTTTTGGGGAGAAGATTTAACTATTATTCGTTTGTATGGAAAAGGGTGAAAAATTTTGCTTCTGTCGTGTGCACATTCACCTTCACATTCGTTAATTTTAACTTGAAATTTTATTCAGTACGACAAACATGTTCAGAATCTTTCTTAGATATAGCAATAAATAAATAGCTTCTGTATCTCTTGAAGTTCTTGAATTTTCCATAATTGTTTCCATTTCGTGAATACTCTGAATACTTGGCCCATCGAGGCTAGCATATATCTGGAAGTAGTGAGATTTTATCTCTTTTTTCAGGTCGAACTTACTTGCTCACCCTATTCTACTGGACGAATTTCAAATGTTCTTTGATTACAATCACCAAATTATTCTTGGATCTTATTACTTTTCGCATGTCATCTCCGGGCTCTTCAGCTCGTCTATTTTCAATGGCTTTAAACCTCTAATTCGAAATATTGAAGTTGATGGAGAAATTACAGTAATCTCTAAGAACTTTGTGATTACTTTATTATCAATCTACATATTTGAAATTGAATAAATGTAAAACTTGAAACTGCCACATTAACGATCAGGGGAAATATTGAATCACAGTTTTTTCATGAGATATTTGTGCTTATCATATCCCATACTGGATGTTTGAGTATTTTTTTTCTAACTGGAAAGATCTGTTGTCAGGATGACAAAGCAGGAGATAAACACTTCTGTCTTTGCGACGGACGTGCCACGTGGGTTGAAGACCCAATTACTACAACCTTTAGCCCCGATTATCTTTCTACCTGGAATGGTCTATGTTTGCTGGAGAACATTGCGATGTTCATTAGAAGCTATCATTGGTTATTAACTTGTGAAGCTACGTTGAGACCAGATTTTGTCAAAATGTTTGCTTTGTGACAGGAACTGAAAACCATGGGACGGAGTTTGGAGGATATAATCCACTAGAAATTCTTAATTCAGTGTAAGTCAAAAGAATCGATTGGAAACAGATTTGAGAGTTTTGTAACTTGTAAGAGGATTATATTATTGCGAAGATATCCTACGGACGATGAATATTTTTCTAGAGGGGAGGTTGTCTTCTGAATTCATTCCTGATTTGAAGAAAGAATACATTCATGGAAATTAGTTGCTGATAACTTCAACTAATCACGTACAAGTATCAGATAGAGGTTTTTCATTATTGTGTATCGTGTTGTATTTACTTTTGAGTCGTTGGTTATAATGGCCCGCTAGGCTAATGTTCAATTAATGAACTAAAAGGCATTATAATCTTCAACATGTGATTCTTGTTCCAGTAAATACCTCTTGATCCTCTTAAAAACTTTGGGGTTTCCTTTTGTTTCCAAACCGTCGTGTTCCATCCTTCCTGAAGTTACATATGCCCTTTGTTACAAAATTTCAAGTGTTCTTACCGTATATAGAGATAGAATATTGATTTCACATCGTAAAATATAACGTAATATTGATTTATGAATCCCTATCAATTCCTGTAGAGCGTCCTAGAGGTCCCATCGATGGCCGTTGTGCGTTCGGAGTTAATGTAAACATTAGCTCCTTGTATGGGGTCTCTGGAAGGTCTATAGAACTGTGTCAAGTTTGCATTTATTCTCCCTGGCGGAAATTTTCTCCTGACCTCAAACAACATTTTTACTAGCTGTAACAAAAAAATATTGCCAGTAGTCAGATTAACGATTCTCTTGTACTTTCGATTATTTGGGAAGATCATCAGCATATACAAAAGTGGAGTAGAGAGCACTGAATTAGTCAAAAATGTGTTTTAATATCAGTGGCAGTTAATAGCAAAATTTCGATGATAGATTAAATAAATACTCATCTTATGCTGTCTCATTATTAGCTGAAATATTATTGTTAAAATTGAAATGAACGAAAAGTTCTCTATTCATGATCCCATAACAATCTTAATCGAATCAATTGAGATCCAAATAAACAACTTCTGGAATATGGAAGTGTTGAATGTTTTTTGTTCTTAATTAGTAATTAAGATGTTGATTGCACGAAATACTTGCCTGATAATCTGTTTGACAATTTACGTGAAATTCGGAGAATTTGAATTAAGAAATTTCAAAGATGCTTGTTTTCATTTTTCTTTTTCAATATTTGATTTTTGAGGAACCTGTATTTATTTACTTAGATATCTAGAGAATTTAAAATATTCAAGCAAATAATCTTAGTAGCTACTGTACAAGAAAAAGTTACGAAGCGATATATCCGTCTCATTTCTATATTTCTGATAAAATTCTTAAGTAGCTAAGTAATGCAGATGATCTTTTCCTGAGTACCGTTTGTATTTGGATGAAATTGTTAAACGAGGAGAATGAGTTGATTGAAATTTAGGGTTCCAAACGATCAATTAATGATTAGCAGTCGAGAGAACTCCAGCAGTACAAAGTGTAGGTTGATTTTCAATTGGAGGTTGTATTTTGGGCAGGCCAAATAATAGTAGTTTACTATAAAATCAATCAGTTGATAAATTATCTTTTGATTGAATCAGGCAGGTCGTACTCTAGTGATAGACATTCGGTAGATAATAGGTGATCGTAATATTAGTGAAAATTGTTGTCAACGATTAGAATGAGTCAATATATCTTGAATTTCAATCACCCTGTATAGCACATAGCACGTTTTCCAGTCCCATTGGTATGTAACAAGTTTTCTGTAAGTGAGATTAGACACGGGAGCAGATAATTCATATCGTACGCAGAACTCGCTGGCTAAGAAACGGACTTCATTATATGGTTAACAGCAGTAGCGAAGTTCCGAGTCCTGGCTATGCTTTCTGTATCAAACTGCATACTCTGGACGAGGTTGTTTCTCCTATGTACTATCGTATTATTCTGTTCGCTTTCATGTCTCCAGAAATTAGGCAGAGAGGGTATTTGCAAACTGTGCATTCTCACAACATAGTTCAGAATATCGAACAGCATGGGAGTTAGTGGAGTCTCAGGTGAGGAGAACTGAAAGCTATGCGTGATTACAATCACAAAATTTGATGGATTATGTCACAACATATCCAGTAGGCTATAAGTTATTTTCTTTTTCTTCTTAAATCCGAATAGATCAATTTTAATGGTATGTTCATATGTCGTGCGCTACACTCTGATAAGTGGTTGAGATTTCTAACTTTCTCATTGTCTATTGTATGGATGTATTGCAAATGCACATCCTTCTTTAGGAGTAGCATAGTAAGCTGCTACTACTGCTCACTTGGCGATTTGAGCATGGAAGAGCAAGTTTATTCCCTTCGTCTCCTACAGCTTCCTCACTCGAAAGCACCGTTCATTAACAATACACTCACATTTGCACTATTACACTACAGGCCTTAGTTCACATGAGCGGCACTAGTAAAATGAAATAGTATTGTAATCTGAGATTCGCGGTCAACGTAAATGTTTCCAAGCGATGTATTTTCCTTGTGAAATCACCAACGCCAGAAATGTTAACTAAAATACCGCACAGGGCACACAGCCGACCGTGAGGGAGCTTAACTGGATTTAGAAATGAAAAGAATTGGCGCTTTCGCTTTGTATACAAATTAATTGGATTCGCTAATGCTGTACACTGATTTTATTATTTATGCATGCTTTGTTAATTGGGAGATTTTTAAAAATTAATTCATTATCCTCAGAACTAATACTTGCTATTTATTGTTCCAGATGGGCAGAGAGGGATTCGCCAGAAAACGATCTTTCCTAAAACACATGCAGCCCCAAGGAGCTTTTTGTAAAAAATAATAATATTTTGTTATATATATATAGCATAGATCAACAAATAGTGAAATGTAAATATATTGAATATAATTGTTTCTACGTGGAAGTATGCATATATAATTTTACAAACTTGAATCCTTTTGAATTCTATATTTCAGATGGAAGATTCTGACCGCAGTATCTCACTTTTTGGAGAAAACCTAACTGAACAGTATTTTCTCATTTTTTTTCATCTGATGCTTGGTCTATTCATGTAGAAGAGATTTCTAGATCTCTGGTAGATAGAATAATTTTGAAGGGTCTTGTAAATATTGTTGGAGGGGTTATAGATATAAGGTAGGTATCAGATTGATCAACATTTCGTTTCTCTTTTTAGATACTACCATGATTTTTGTTCATGAAAATTTATTCAGTAATCACAATCCATTTTTGTCATCGGATAATCGTCCTGAAAATCAATGAAACTGATTACAATGTGTAGCTTGTGTTTACGTACATTGTAGCTATCTAAAGTCCTTAAAAACTGAGTGGCCGACAATACACTCCAATTAGTCTGTGTATAAATCTAACTCCATGTTGGGATGGTCCGGACTAGGGCTCTGGTGTCTAGTCCCGGATTCAGTCAACCGAATGCCGAACAGAGTTAAGCTAAGCGGACAGGATGGGCGTTAGAGATAAGCTCAAGAAAAGAATTTATACCAGATGAAAATTTCATACTTTTAATCCGTTATCGGTGCTTTAGAATTCCACAGTTTGATTTTATATTGTCACTTGTTTTTACCTGCTAATTTGCTCATTCATATGGTGGACTGCAGAGTTATGGTTCAGTAGCTTGACTGCGATTGCTTTGAATATAGATATTAGCAGATAGTCGGAAAAAAATTGCTATCCACGCTATTCACTGCACGTCTGTGATTTATAAATCCAGAGGTCTCTGATTAGATTCCTGGCCGGTGTATATGGTTCCCCATAAGTATTCAAATCATACACAGAATGATGTGATAAAAAAAAGATACACATCTACTACATCTACTTTTAGGGCTGTCGTGCTACATATGATAGGTGGAGGAGAACACTGCCAAATTCAGATATCATTTAAAATTAAATCTATGTACTTTCCGTTCCAATTGCTCAATGAATGTGATTGAACAAAAAGTTTCTATCACTAAGCGAGAATGATCTTGATGAAATTGATAGCAAGACTCCATGAAGCGATACAAATGCTACAATAAATTGATAGAAAAGTGAAATAATTTCTCAATTAATATATTCAGTTTGAGATTTGCACCCCTTAGTGCATTTCTGTATTTGCGTCGCTTCACTAGATTTCAATTCGTGCAGTAAGGCACGAGATCATTGACAGACTTAAGGTCCGGACTCGGGACTGGAGCTCCAGTGCTCCGGTACTGTAGCACCGTTCTCCTCTCACCCCACGGTGTTATTTATCGCATGCCCTGCATCGTATACGACCATTTCCTAACACTATCGGGCCTCACACCAGTGGCGTGGGAGAAATATCGATATAAAACGGTGAAGAGGAGACACACGCTTCGTATAGGTCTGTACAGAGACAAGTATTAATTCCGTCGAAGGAAGGATTGAAGTCGTAGATATAAATTTATAATTTACTCGGAATAAATACATCGTTCTTCAAAAATATCTACAATCATATTTTTCCAATGAGTTTTTACATAAATTCAATCAACTCCTACAAAACTTCCTATAAAAGCCAGGTGCCACAATTAAAGGCTTTCTGTTCTCATACCCAGATAACTGTTGAATCTTTTGTTTTAAGTTCTACAAACATGGTTGACTATCTTAGCTGCGTCCTGTTTCTGTGTTTTACTGCTCTTGAAATGTCGAAAGTAATGTAATTCTTTTCTGACGAGCGTGAAATTAGTATGGGTCGGTTAGATGCTATCCTGATATTTCCTTCACATGAGTGAAAAAAGCCAGCATCATTGCATGTAACTAGTAATCTGGACAGGTAATCCCTAGGCCTATACTTTTGGAAGAGAGACACTGTAATTAATTCCACTAAGCTAACAGGATAATCCGCGGTAGAGCGGCGACTGCAGCAGCAACTTTCCCGGAGTCTACTCCTCCCATTCTCTGGAACTATTCTGTTTCGACGCGAGCGCCTCGAAGCGCAGGGCACAGCCTCTGAATGTGAGACGCCCGCTTTATGTGTCGTAAAACACCAGCAGAGAATTCCTACAAAACTGATTTTACTATTTCATGAGTTTGTAATTTCATAGATCGAATGATTACATAGCAAAAGAATCAAATAAAATTTCAATAATAGTCATATAGAGATGATGAAAATAAGGAAATTACTGAGAAGACCGAATTTAATATTCTAATCACCCATTCATATCTGATAATTGTCCAGTTCAGAGAACATCTTTCTACAAAAATTATCATAGTAATTCTGGATACAGTGCTTGTTCTTTGAGAGACTAAAGGACATATTGATATTTTGAATCAGGTTCTTGTACGACAACAGGAGATGATAGAGGTCATTTCCGTTTAAAAAATTCCAGAAAGTTTTTACTAAGCGGTATTATGTCCTTTTATAAAATTGTGAAGATATCTTGCTGCTTGATATCGAATATTGTTGTATATACGATATATATGAATTCCCAAATATGGATTTTCTGAAATCTGTTTGATGACATAATCTAGATTAAAACATGTTTATTATTCTCCTAAATTTATATATAACTGTATCGGTATTGTATTATTATTAAAATCCTATACTGAAGCTATTACGAGACACCCAATTGTAACCGAAGAACGTAACTCTAATTTAGTAAATTTAGCAAACGAAAAACCGTTTGTAATATCCTTCACTACCCTCTTTTGGTAGTCCTTCTTGAACCCGGCTCATCCGCGACAGAACTCAACTAAAATGCACGCGTAATCTCCACGAATTACCGGTATCAAAAAGCCAAACGGCTGGCATTCATAGGCGGCTCGTTACTGCAAACAATGTGATGCGGAATTAACCAGTGTCTCGATTTTGCCTGGCGCACAGAACGAGGAATAGAAACGACAAGGGATAGCTGTAATCGCCGAACTGAAAGAACGATACTGCGACCTCTAACTAACATTGAATCAGAGTGCTAGCGTTAAGCTTATCAAACATTTGATAAGAATGAATATATGGATGATTTTGACTTGATGGTTGAACTTTTTGTTTTTCCGTGACATCATAATGCATATTTTTGTAACGTGAAATAGTTGAGAGGCTTGCAATCCGCGACAGCCCAAAAGGCTTGTGGCGATCGCGGGAGCTTGTGAAAAAATTGCTTTTTATTATTTGACGTCACGAAGAAAAATATTTCTAAAAAAAAATATGACTGGAATTAGCACAATCCTCGAAAAAGCATGCGGTTTAGAATCGAAGAGCCTCACCAGTCACCAGCTCCCAGTCTGACTGGTTAGGGATGTTCAGAAAGTAAGAATTATCCACGGATTATTACTTGTTGTTCTGCTCAAGTCGATTCATAATTCCTCAAGTGCCAGGTTTGGTTAACTTATTAAGGAATTTTTTGAGGATTGTGAAGTAGTCTTCCTGATACTGGGAGATCAAAAGAATTTGACTGCAGTCCGATTAGTTTTTGCCCAAAATACATATATCCAGTTAATAATTTTTGTTGTTTTATTGTGTCAGGGAATTATATCTTGTTTGAAGAGAGATTGACGATGAAAAGGTTCAAGAAGAGGTTTCGACTGCTTCAAATATTTTAAGAGTCTTATCAAAAAATTAGTTTAAAGAGTGACCAACTCCCTTTTTGAGACTGTTTGAACGATAAGTGTACTATTTGGGATTAGTGTTTCATCAAGACAAGATTTCTTGTCTTGCCCATTTCTTGACGACGCATTTCTTGTCTTGTTTCAAGAATTCTTGATATTTCTTGATCTTGACTTTTAGGGGGAATCCCCTTTCTCCATTGTTTCATCCAATCTGAACACTAAGTTTAGCGTTAGTGTCCACTCTTTATCCTCCCTGTCAGTTGTGTTATGAATCTATTCTAGCAACGTTATCCAAGATTGCCACCAATAGAAATAAATGAAAAGTCTGTTTATTTCATGTTTTAATCAGTATTTGCAATTATTATTGTTATATGATATAGCAATGTTGCTAAGAGTCAACAACTTTCTTAGAGTATTGAGGATTCCACCAATACATTTCCCTTCTACATAAACGATTTAATCACCGGAAACTGACGACTTATGCTTTCGATATGTATCAAATATTTGTTTTGAAAATCATAGTCACCGATACTTCTTACTCCCCCCGAATAATGAGTTCTTTCAACTAGAAAATCTAGAAAAAGGCTCTCCATTTTCAAAAATACTTATATTGTAAGCCGCCATCTGTCACCATAACAATGACAGCCGTCACTTCGATAGCTGTCACTTTGAAAATGACGCTGTCACTTTGAAATTGACGCTGTCACTATTACAATGACGCTGTCACTTTGAACTGTCAGTTTGACAATGACAAATATCACTTTGAAAGTTGGTATGATACTCCTGAATTTATGAAACAGGGATGAAACTGGCCAATAAATTTATTGTCGGGAAAAAATTGTGATGACCACAGCAGATTTCAAAATTTCAATAATAGAATAATAAATATGCAGATTTGAATAATCAATTGTCAAGATATCAAGATTTCTTGACAAGAAGTCTTGATTCTTGATAGTACGTTCTTGTCTTGTCTGGGAAAATAAAGAACACTTCTTGTCTTGGTCTTGTCTTGATTTCAAGACAAGATCAAGACTATTTCTTGATTCTTGTGAAACACTATTTGGGATATGGAAAATATTGAAACAATAATTTTCTGGCCTTTGTTTCTTTCTGCATATGGCTTCTGAGAATAAAATATTATTATTGGAGAGAAATGAATCTTTATATTTCGAGCGGTTATGAAAAATAGTTGAGAACAAACAGAAAAATTAATTCCAAGTAGAAAACAAGATTGCGATTCCGGATAAGTAATCTCCCAGTACCGCGACTTTAATATAAAGTTATATTTCATAGATCGCTAGATATTCCATCGAATGCGGTAAAATGAGGTATGCAATAGTAGAAGACATAATATTTTTAGGTCACCGTTTGAATCAGCGTTCTATCGGAGCAAAAAAATGTTTTGCTGCAGAAAATAACGTGAAACAAATGTCATCATAAATAACTTACGATTGAAGATGTCAGAGAATCGGAACACATATGGAATTCATAGATTACTATTTCACAATAAGCGAGGTGAAATTCTTGACGTTTGAATTTATTTCGAAAGTTTTTGGGTAAAATAAGCTGTAACTAAGTCATTTTTACCATGTTTAAAGTTTGCTTGAATAATTTATGGATATCGTGTAAGTAAATCAGTAAGACTATATCAGGACTTTTCTATATTTACATAAAGAATTCTAGAATTTCACAAAATAACAATAAATAATCAATTGGTATTACTTCCTTCTCTCATTTTAGTTACAGACAATCAGATCTCTAATTTTAGTTTGGCTGTAAGATGTTAAAAAGAGCAGAAAATAGTTCTAAGCAGTTTTGAGCAGTCTAGAGTGGACAGAGTAGGAAAATGAATTGATAGTTTCCCAGATTCATCAAATATATCTCATAAATTCGTAAGTAATTGATCTCATTACTTAATTGATTCTGTTCGCAAAATTGGATGTTGCATTTAGCATAGATTGGAATGTTTATTTTATTATTTTCCGTATTTTGGTGTCCTGTTGAGTTGATGTGACTTTGATAAAATATTTGTTGAATGATATTGAATGTTTTGTTGGATCTCCTTGGACATGAAAGATTTTACTTCCTGGTGAGCTTTAGCGATTTTCCTGCTGGGCGCGTCCGCTTCTGATCTCCGTTCACTGTGACATCTTCGGTCACATCTGTGAGGATATGCGGTGTGTAAGCACTGCATCCGGTTTCTTACTGGCCAGGAGTGCACGACATACCCTCACATACTCGATCTTGTACACATATACTCTATACAGGATACATTGACATTGTTTGGCAGTTTTTTACCTTTTTATTTGTTCACTGATGTTATAGGAGGGTTTTGCAGGATTTTTTGGATTTCGCGGAAAATAGGTTATTTATTTATTTTCAAACAACTTTTAATTAACGACACTTTCATAGCCAAATAGAAGCAGTGTAGGAGAAAAAGGAGTAGCAAAGAACGTGTAATTTTTTTTTCTCATGACTTCAGCCATCAACTATCTGAATCTATTCTAGTCCAGTATAGCTATATGATTCTCAGAGACCTTATAAGCATATAATAGCTGAGATATTCATGTGTAGTGTCGACTGAATCCATGGGGATAGTGCGTACGATTGATTTGAAAAAGTCCAACATTTCCCTTAAGAACAAAAAGTTTCAGGATCAAATTCTAATACTGTACATGAATACCTTATTCTTCTGAATTTAAAGTATTGTCCTTTATTATACCAACTACTAAAAAATTCTGATAGGATGTACATGATAACAATGATTTATGGTCTTTGTCTGTAAATATATTTGATGAAGACCCTGTATTTGCAATGATATGTGTAGCATTCGGGGTGTATAAGAGTGTAGTGATCCATACAGAGCGGATTGGCGTCTCTTGTACATCCACGATGCTAGCAGCTACCAGCATTCCAGAGCTTGCTTGCTCCTTGGTGTATATACAGTCAGGCCAGGCATCTGCTAACTATGCACCAAGTTAACGTTTAAAAGCATTCCTACACCGACCACATACAAGAACCGAGCCTTGCATAAACGCAGCGCCTAAAGGCAAAACATTATACTGGTCCCTTCTGTATACATCCCTGTTTCCTGTGCCTTTCACCACCAGCCGACCAACGACGAGACTCGCGAAAAATTGCCCCAAACATTAACCGCTATATCATAACCATATTTATGTTATTAATGAACTATTATAATATTCTCTAAGCATTAGCATCCGCATGTTTTACATACCAATAGAAAAAGCATAAATGTTGGTATTGAAAACGTGCACTTTTCAATGGAAACATCCATTTAAAAAGTATATATATATATATATATATATATATATATATATATATATATATATATATATATATATATATATATATATATATATATATATATATATATATATATATATATATATATATATATATATATATATATATATATATATATATATGCCACTATTAAGAAGGATTAAGTTGTGGGACACCTGGTCCATTGTATTTCCTAAGGTAGAAAAAGAAAGCAACTGAATTACAAAGAGAAGCAGATTCTTCAAGGATCTAAATAATATAATTACATCAATAGAGTAACGAATTCAATTGCAATTCAGAATCGCGGCGAAGTGAGTTCAGTAACCAGTGAAGTAAAACGGTAGCAATCTGAGCAAAAGACCTAGCAATAGCAGTTTTCAGTATACACGCTGAGAACCACTGTCAAGCATCAAATATTCATGCAGTTGGAATCCTCTGGGAACAATTTCGTTTATTGCATCCGGCTAACCGTAACAGATACAAAATATCAGCCGGTAAGGTAGGTCGCAAAGTTGTCCACACGTTTACAAGATTCTCTTCAAGGACTTTTGGAAGAAGTGAGTAGTGGGCGATATCACTAAAGCGTTGATACTTTTCAAATAAAGAATCTGAAGAACGAATTAAGAAATCCAGAAAGGATTATAGTGTCAATTATATGAGTTGAATGAATAAATCATTTTGCCTTAAATCTCCTTGAACATTATCGGTATCGGTTGTTTGTTTATATTTGTATGTTGTGGTCGAGTCTTTTGAGGCAATGCTCAAGTGACCTCTTCTGCTGATAGTCTTAAGATCCCAGACCCGCCAAACGTTACTTATTCTCTGAGGAACAAAATGTGTGGTATAGTGTAGTATTAGTTAGTACTTCGATCGTATGCATATTTGCTAGCTTGGACCGACGGCCAATTTACAAATACTATGTGCTAGAGGTACGTTTGAACATCACTCACTTTTCTTGAAGTCTGAATGCTGATGTATGTTTTAGAGAATATTGCTAAAAAATGATACTCAAGAAGCAATTTCAATACTTTTTCTAAACAGTCAGATTAAGGGAATGTTGGATGCTCATAGATACTTCGATTACTATCAAGCGCATAAATAATGACCTCGCGCTCATACTCACAGCGATATATTAATGCTGCCTGGAGGATGTTTGGCCCGTACGATTGGTCTGGCTGTTGACAGACAGTATTGAAATTGTTCCCTCAGTACCATATGTAATCATTAGGACTCAGATTATAAGTAAGATTACGTTATTTTTCGCGAGCTTTAAAGCGTCTACTAGAAATTACCGCCGATGGGAACTGTGTAGCAGTTTCAGCAATTTTTAACATTATTCTTTAAAGCACACAGAAAAACTAGCACTCAGACTTTTGAACAAGTAAGTGACGGTCTACGACAACTCGACGCGGCCACTACGGCGCGGTCACTTCGGTGCGGACACTAAGGTGCCGGCCATTTCGGAGCCGAGCCATTACGGCGCGGGGACATTTTGGTGCCGCAGCATTAAAATTCTGGGCTTGTAAATTTATAAATTTGCAGAGAATTACTGCATTAAAAAATAATGTGATGCAGTGCAAAATATAACTTGAAATATATCTAATTTGTACTCAAATCAGTATGGCACGTCGTTTTGCTATTTAATAGCAACAATTTTTACTCTAGTTAAATCTAAACTGTGCTTCCTTATTATCTTGCAAGATAATTTTGATTCTCTGAATTTCAATGATTGAATTAAAATTATGTACATAATGGAAATTCAGAATTATTATTATCTTGCTAAATATTTCTGATGCATTGAATTTTTATGATTGAATTAAAATTTTGTACATAATAGAAATTCGGAGTTCTTATTATCTTGCAGGATGATTAAATTCTTCGAATTTTAATGATAGATTCGAAATTATGTACATAATAGAAATCTGAAGTTATTATTATCTTGCAAGATTATTTTAATGCATTGAACTTTTACGAACGAATTAAAACTATGTAATAATCTATACATTTTTCAAAATTTCATTGAATAAAAAACGACTCTTGATTTTGAATTCTGTATATTTTATCTGAAACTTGACGTTTCGATCCTTTGATCAAGGATCTTCTTCAGAAAACAATCAATACAAAAATAAAACAAGGCAAGTATCGATTATTTTTTGGGTAAGATCTTTGGTCAAAGGATCGAAACGTCAAAGTTTCATATATAATATGCAAAATTTAAAATCTGAAGGAGCTTGCAGGATAATTTTGATGCATAGAATTTTTATGAATGAATTAAAATTATGTACATAATTGGAATAAGGGATTCTTATAATCTTGCAGGATAGTCTTAATACATTGAATTTTTTTGATTGAATTAAAATTCTGTACATAATGAAAATTTGGAAATCTTATCATCTCGCAGTATAATTTTAATTCATTGAACTTTTCTGATTGAATTAAAATTATTTACCTAATGGGAATTTAGAATTATTATTACCTTGCAAGATAATAATAATTCTGAATTTCCATTATGTACATAATTTCAAATCAATCAGGAAAATTCAATGAACTGAAATTATATTGCGAGAGAATAAGATTTCCGAATTTTCATTATGTACATAATTTCAATTCAATTAAAAAAATTCAATAAATCAGAATTATCCTGGAAGATAATGAGAATCTCTAATTGCCATTATGTACATAATTTTAATTCGATCATAAAAATTTAATGGATTAAAATGATCCTGCAAGATAGTAGAACTCTGAATTTCTATTATGTACATGATTTTAATTCAATCATAAAAATTCAATGCATTACAATTATCTTGCAAGATAATAGTAATTCTGAATTTTCATTATGTACATAATTTTCATTCAATCATAAGAATTCAACGATTTCATATAATTTTGCTAGATAGTATCTATGCTGAATTATCATTATGTACATAATTTTAATCCAATCATAAAAATTCAATACATTAAAATTATCTTGCGAGATAATAATAATTCTTAATTTCCATCATGTACATAATTTCAATTCAATCATAAAAATTCAACGCATTAAAATTATCTTGCAAGATAATAATAATTCTGAATTTCCATTATGTACATAATTTTAATTCAATCATAAAAATTCAATAAATTAAATTATCTTGCAAGATAAAAAAAATGTATAATTTAAATTTGAGTGGAAAATTAAATAGCAAAACGGCGTGCCATAGTCTCACCTGAATTGCTGCTTCAGCTACACTTTAGCCGCAAACACCAGATTCGACCAAAAAAGATAATCTTTACGGCCTTGATACACAAATAACTATTTTTGCCGATTGACTTTGGATGTACGACTTTATTGACAGTTTACAGTCTGTGAAGTGTCATTTTTACTGCCTAGGCAGTAAAAGTGTCGTTTCCACAGCAACCGCCCAACATACGCATCACAGCTTGGCAACCGATCAACAAATACATAGCAACAGATATGACATTTTCAAGAAATATTGAAATTATTCATGAAATTAGTCAAATTTAAACAATCGGCAAAAAAATTATGTGTTCAACACGGCAAAAATGAAGATTTGCCTTGGCTACGCTTCGTCTCTGAAACTCTAGCTGCGTTAGTAAATCTGCCATTTTTTGAGTAGTTTATGAATGTAGGCAAGGCAGAAAATTCTAATTTTTATCGTGTTGAACACATAATTTTTTTGCTGATTGTTCAAATTTGATTAATCTTATGATTAATTTCAATATCTTTGGAAAATGTCATCGCTATCAATAAATGTTGGTATGCATATGTTGATCGGTTACAAAGTTTTTATGCGGTTGCAGTGGGAGCGATACTTTTACTGTCTAGGCAGTGAAAGTGTCACTTTACAGACTGTAAACTGTCAATAAATTTGTACTTTTGAGGTCAATCAGCAAAAAATTACTATTTTGGAATGCTCAAATCGGTTGACTCTATAAAGCAGAGAGAAGTTTATCAGAATAAAAATGTGAGTAGCTATAGCTATTGAATAAATGAAATATATTTTAAATTATGTTCTACGCATCCACAAAACAATTCTAAATTTGTGGATGAACAGAAAATATTCATCTAAATGCACGAATAAATTTTATATGCTCTGGCACCGATATGGCTTGGCACCGTAATGGCTCGGCACCGAAATGACCGGCACCCTATTGTCCGCACCGAAGTGGCCGCACCGTAGTGTCCGCTCCGAAATGGCCCATACCGAGTAAGTGATGTCTTAACGTACTTCAGCACCGGATATCTGTGAATTGGCAGTCGGCCCAAGTTAGCTAGTAAGCGTACAATCAAGGTACATACTAACACTACTCTATACCACACATTTTATTATTTAGAAAATAAGTAACGTCTGGCGGGCCTGGGATCTTGCTCTATGACTATCAGTGTCCCAGGTTCAAACCTCATGTATCCCTCAAAATGGATTAACAAGTATTATTATTATAACCATATGTTTATTTTGTTATCAAGAAAGTAAATTATCTAAAGAAATGATAACGAAATCATTCATTTGCTTATAATAAAGAGATACGATCATGGCACAAATTTCAAGAATATCTTTGAGTATTGGTGAATAAGAAGATATTTTCCTGTAGCGTGATTTCCATAACCTAGTTTAAAATTGTAGCATTGTCTTGCAATACAATAACCATTTTAAAATTCCGGTGGCATAAAGTTTTTCCCAAGAAGCACAAATGTCTTCACGTATGAATAAAATAGAAGCGATCACATTTTTCTAGGGACATCAAGTACGTATATATCCAAGTTTTCCCATGTCACAATAATTTTATTGAATTGAAACATGGATGTTCTTTCGTGATTGATAAGTTAGGTTCGGTGAACGCGACAAGAATACACTCTTGTCTAACTCAGACAAGGGAAAATCTTTTCAAATGCTCTTCACAAAAGTAGTGAGACACAGCAAATTGAAGGGAACTCTATACTCTATTTTCCATTATCTAATAAGTTAAATTTTAACATGATCTGTGATGAGCTGCCATATTCAACTATATAATTTGAAACAAGAGAAGAATAATTGACAGTTACAAAGCATAAAATCATCACGAAAAGGTGATATTTCGCTTAAGCTTGATTACGAGAATACGACCTTTGGAGCTGTAATCTCCATTAGTCTTAGAGATCTTCAATATTTTATCATGAATTCGCGGTAAACTTGATGACGTCTGAAATTTCAGCAGGATATCATTGATTTTCCAAATTCATTCAATTCCACGAATTATATACAAAGATGCTGGAATATGTGTATTTGCTATTTTTATTTTATCCCGATTAAACCAAGTCTGGTTGATGCGAACTAGATATATCTTTGTATTGCCTAACAATCTGCAATATACTGTATATGAGAAAGATATCTCGTCGAGATGATAACAATATATTGGCTGCCAGTTAATTAGAACGAACTCCAATTAGCTGTAGTGTGTCACATGGAATGTTATTACAATTGTGTTGAGACTGAAAGGGCATTGGTCTGCATACCGTCCTCTGGAATAGGTTTCTCTCCAACAACCCTATTGCGATCAAGGGCGGTTCAAGGTTTTAATCCTGAGGGGTTAATCTGAACTTTTACATATATATTTGTGTATTTTTAATCTTATAAAAAACCATTATCTATCGACTGGTTCTAGGAAATACTATTTGTCTACGAATTCAAGATTATCATCAAGAAAATTATCGTGGATTGTTATAGCCTTCATTATGTTCAGTTTCAAATGGATTTGATAATTAATTTGCTTTTGTTTCAAAGAATCTTTTCCAGTTGGGAAGTCAGGCGAAGAAAAACATATCTTCTGGTGGAACTTAATTAGTTAGTTAGGAAATGGAATGAGCTCTGTTGGGATGTAAAACTGAAGTTACATTCTTGAGGTGCAGAATTCTGCTCTATGCGGTTATGCGGTAAAGTGGGGATTCAATCTCTTGACAGTGACTTCTCATCATCATTGAATATCGTAGGACTGTCTGTTGATTGTACATATTGGAGATAGAATTCATCTTATGTCGTAGGGGAGGAAACAGAGTGCGATTTGCATGCATAGGTATTATATATGGATTGCTGGAGTTGCGGGGCTTGGACACGAAGCTCCACTCTTCACTTTGTCTTGCTTTCGAATGGAATCCTTCTATTGTCTTTGGAAATCCTGATTCCTGAGCATCAGTACGGTTTGAACGTTTCGTACGAGTAGCTGTCGTTTTGAAAGGCGGTTTGCACGAATTTGTGCCACACGACCGCAACTATTTACTTGCAATTCGGTCACTTCACTGAATTAATGTCCATGAGGAACACAGACTTTAATAAATATCTCACAATTCCAAGTGATTTATATCGAGTGCAACACGGAATTCAAGCCGGAGAGTACATAGGAAAACAATTGATTTTGTCTTCTTTTTTCAAACTATTTTAAACAGATAATGCCTCGACATACTGCTAAATACATCATTCATTGACTGTCTTTCTATGATTTGATTGACTTTTTAGGTTGAAGCTCTCGCAGTTCTTGAGATATTTGTAGTAGCCAGGTTGAAATAAATAGCTCATTCGGCTCGGAGATCTCTGTTTCCCATGTTTGATATTTGTCTTTGTTAAGTTCGTAATATTCAAATATAATTGGAATAATATTAACCAAAAGCTAGTAGTCTTCGAAAAAAATATCGCACTATTATTCAAGTCTGAACAGAGGCCAGAATCGATAGTGATATTTATTCTCAAATTGAAGATACAGCATTTGTCATCAAAAGAGTTTGAATTGTTCAATGTGTTCCTACTCTAAAGTATTTTGTAAAGATAGTGAGTGAATCACATCATATTCTTTCATTTTGATAAATATATCATGAAAGTGCTATTTTCTACCTTCCCTACTTCATTCAATGTTAAGCTCCCTATCTTTTCGATGCTATTTTAATTGAAGTATTACTCATTCATATTATATTGTTATAGTTGAAAAATAAAACATCCATTATTTATGTTATGTGCATATTGAGGATATAAAGAGTAAAACAATGTAGTCACATACATTCTTCGTAAAATGGTGTTCAACTATTATGAAAACAATTTTAAATTTTAATCCTTCACTGTCTCGCTAATCCTCATAGAGTTAACAGTGAGCAAAAAATCGCGATTCAATTTGGATCATGGCTTCATACTTCAAGTGAGTATGGTTTATATTCTTACTGATAGTTATTTTATAATTTCGTATTGCTATCGATGATAAACTGTAGCTTAGTCTTTCGCGATTTTCGAGCTCATTGACAATATTCGCGGAGTTTATTTCATTGGTATCCACTATCTAGAAATCTTGAGTGATTGATTTGTACATAAAGATATTTCATCTTATTCTATTCTGACATCAAGACGCGCAACTGGTATTATTGATAGAAATTCATGTGCAATGATCGTACGGAGAATAACAGTTTTTAGATTATTTTCAATTTAGAAAGTAGGATTCTATGGAAAACAAATTTTAACGCTCACTTTTGATGCACGATTTCAGAGAGAGTCCATCAGCTCCAATTATTATTATTTTAAAATTAGGGGGATATTTTGCAACTCATCCACAATACTAAAATCACTTTTGGGCATTTCAAACTTGATATTCTCATTTAAATTCTTGGGACCATTTATGCCAACTTCAACGAAGATAGTTCAATTCTTAATATTGTTCCCTTAGTAAACAAATAGTAGCTGTCAAAGTGACATTCACAATAGGACTATGAGTATTCATATAATAGTTGATTGTTTCACGGAAATTAGGACACACGTGTGAAAAGTTTCAAATGCATTCACGGAGCTTCAAAAACACTCGCTTCGCTCGTGCTCTAATAATAATAATGTTATTCATTTATTTAGCTTTGTTACACCACAATTGGAGAATTATACATTATCGTAGATAACGTATAACAATGGATAAGTACCATGTTTTCAGCTTATTTTTGGAATGGTTCATAGATTCTGCATTCTTTATATCGGTAGATGAGTTATTTTCTCGTATAATTCCTGTATCAAAGATTGTGATAGGAGTACATTTCATTTTTTTTTGTTCATTTTGTCTGCTGGGATGTGATTGAACGTCATCAACACAACGTAAATATGTAAACAAATGAATAGGACAATGATCATTCAGAATCCTGAAAATTAAAGAGGAAACAGTAATACCTTCAAAATTTTATGATATTGAGCCATCATTCCAACTTCAGTGTATTTACTACACTTAGCTCAGTCAATTAGGGTTTTATCTCAGAATGAAAGATAATAAGCTGGAAACTTTTATAAATCTTCATTTTGGCATTCTAGAAGTTGTCTCAAATGTCTCATGGAATCTCGTGTTTGTGTCTAAGTTATTCAAGGTCGAAGGTCCCAAAAATTGGTTTCTATGACTCCAATAATGTTGATATTTATCACAAAAATTGTAGAGCATAGAATTTACAACAAATTTAGTTTCAAACATTTTTTTATGCGCTCAACCGTTCCTTAAATAGAGCGTGGAGAATGCGCAGCGCTCAGCCATGCATACTGTTATGCAAGAATGTGGTTGGTATTGTAAAATGAGCTTCTGAAACCAATGACAACAATAGCACCATCGGCTCCAGAGGAATGATTGAAAACAATATCTTGCAACTGTGAGAATCGTTGTGATGCACGCTGCGGATGCAGAAAATCAGGATTGCAATGCACTATGGCCTGTGGTCAGTGTAATGGGGCAAACTTGCCTCAATGCTGTGCAATCCATGTTAGCAGAACTGATATTAAATTGAGATATACTATGAGTATGTCACCTAATGCGTTTTGAATTACACATAGTAGAAGTATTATTGAAAAAATATATTATATATATACATATATGTGATGAATTGACCGAAATAATACGAATCATTCATGATTAAAGAAATCTTAGAGATTTATTGACTTTGTACGCAATTTATCCACCGAAACTCACGATTAACCTTGCATTATTTGACTGAGTGCTATGCGTTCTCCGTGCTCTATTTTGAATACTTTTGAGCCCATGGAAAAATGTTTGGGACAAAATTTATTGCAAATTTTATACTCCACAATTTTTGTAATGAAAGTCAACATCATTTGAGCCATAGAAACCGAGATATTTGCGAAAAACAGATTTTTGCGAACTTTGACCTTGAATGATTTGAGACGCAGGCACGATATTTCATAAGACCCTTGAGACAATTTTTAGAATGCCAAAAGAAAGGTTTGTACAGGCTTCCAGCTTATTATCTTTTATTCCAAGGTCAAACCCTTATTTTACTGGGCCAATTATAAAATGATACGCATAGCTATGTTTTGCTATTTTTGATGTCGGTCCGAATCTCCCTGACTGCACATATATAAATTAAAGAATAGCTTCTTACGTTTATGGCTTAAATATCCATGAATTATTATTGTGGAATCAAAAATAGTTATACAATATGTATTACAAAATAATTGGAGCCTTTAAGAGAATTTGGGAATTTTCGCGTTTTGCAAGTCAAACATTGTTTTGATATTGACGATTCATAAGACACAATGAAACTGCATTAGTGAGTTTATATAAGAAAGAAAAACGGGAAGTACTGGAAGTAAACAATAATATTTCGAATTAATCTAATAACGCTATTGTGTCAACGACATACCTATATATTCCAGCTATTTATTACAATAATAATTACTAAGAATAAAAGATGATAAAATATTAAGAAAAACCTTCCATCTCGAAAAACAGAAAAATCTTTGAGAGAATAATGCTCTTGATTCGCAAAAATTGAAATTTTGAATCTAGTTCTCTTAGGAATAGTTTAAATTTTGATGAAATAGTCGACTCTTATAAATTGAAGCTAAGATTTGTATGTTCCATATTTGGATAGATGGAATAATAATTTTACTATCGGAGTAATTATGATACATTCAAACTCTCTTCAGAGATTGAACAAGAAACAGACGTTCGATTTAGGATATTCTCCTGGCTATTCTAAATTAAACGTATGTTTTTTGAGACGACTGCTCTTGTCTTTCAATCTCTTCATATACTACAATGGAGAAATTTAATCAGAAGAAGCAGTAAATTATATTTAGTGTAGGAATGTTAACAGTGTTCTTCAAAAACTATTTCTTTCAAATCCGACAGATTGGTGCTTGAAACACTGAAAATTGGCGGAAAATCGAGCTCGGAAGAAGAATTCAGGGAGCTTAATGACTTTGAATCTGAAGAGAAGTATCTGCTCATGCCAAAATCGCAAGGCAAGCCGATCAAAATCAAATTCGATGGTAAAGAGGAGCACAAATCTTCGGAGAACGAAGCCGGGGAGGGTAGTCTTCAGAAGAAAGTTACTTTTAGCAATGTTGGGACGGCTTACGATGTCCCGAGAAAAACATGCTGCACCAGAATTATTCAGGGAAGTACTAGATGTTTTTCTGCACCTAAACGTTTGAGGAAGGTCAAGAAGGACACCAAGAAATTGAAATTAAGATATAAATAGTTACATGTAGATTGGGATGTTAATTCTTGATATATAATTGTAGTGTGTAGTATAGTATTACAATAGTGTTATGAATAAATATGTAAATTATAAGTACTTGATCAGTTTTAAGTAAGTTTTAAAATAATGATGAATAGGTTTTTATCAAAATATTTTTCTTCAAAATTTCTGACGTGGCGGTAAAAATAAATCTGAAAGTATTCTGTAACTTAATCCTGATTGTGCCAAAAATGGTTTTATTGCTATTAAAAACAGCCATTAAAAGCAATTAGCAGTACAGATCTTTGAACACAATACACGGAAATTGGCTGTCGGACACAAACGAAGAAAGCGGTAGCCGATAATCTATAGTTTTTACCCCGAAGAGTGAGGGGGGTTAAATAAAAGGCAGCAAGTTTCAATAAGCTCTACACGGCTGCATTCGTTCACCCAGCAATTTGCTGATTCCTCTGTCTCTTTGTTACTGTACTTGTTGTTGAATTGTGCTCCAACATTGGGCATTGAGGATTCGTGGTTAACTCACTGTGATATGCGCTTATTTAGGTACACTCTATTTATCTCCCTTGCAACGAGAGCTTTCTGGAATAATGAACTTTCTATTCAAGATAAAATAAAATAAGGTAAGAACTTCTGTAAGACAGTACCAAAAACTGATATCATCCAATTATGATTGAACTTACGTTCTACTAAATTAAATGCAACAAAAATATGATTTTAGACATGTAATAAGAGTAATATTGCGTTTGAGATAAATTTCTTCTTTCCAAGTATTTGAATATGAAATAGCTATTGTGATGAACAAAAGGTTAAATCTCATATGTATTAGCGTCCCATGGGTAGTTACTAGAATAAAGATTATTTTGGGACGCATCCGAGTTCCTCCACGAAGCCCCAGGTAGCTATAATCTTATATCCTAATTCCTTCCCAACATCTTTTCCAAGGAATCACGGATGCATCCGAATTCCTCCACGAAGCCTTAGGTTGCCAAACTTCAAGCTCACTACTAAAATAAAGCTTTGCCAGTGGCACTTGAACACCACTTGCACCAAAAGAAACGGGCGGGCTTCGCCCGCTCTGACCTAACTCGACGTGTGGAGTCTCGCGTAACTTGAGACAGTAGCTTTGCTCTTGATCGACGGTGCTTCACACCAAAACAAACGGGTGAGCTCCGCTCGCTCTGACCGAGCTTGACGTGTGGAATCTAGCGTGCTCTGAACATCTCCTGTTGGGTTAAAAGAAGTCTTCAATTTGTTCCTTATATTTGTTTGTTTAAGAGCTACTGCTAACCCTGCTAACAGCTGCAAAGATGAAAGTGGAGGAATTCGACTATGGAATTATCGCTCCAATTTTATTCTAAATTTGATCAAACTGGAGCATCAAACGATAATTTGAAACGAATATCGTATATTTAGAGATGGTAATTTGATTTGGGTCGAGGACAATTTTGTAACCGAATTATTGGTATAAAGACAATAGCTCAATAGTTCAATAAAGTTTATATCATTAGTTCTCCTGTTTAACAAATAGTATTTTGAAAATATACACCTGATCTGTACTCACTCATTAGCTTCAAAAATAATTAATTGTGAGAATTTGTGTGTTATTTTCGGAGGATAAAAATCCTATTAGACCAATGTAACAGTGGTTTTCTGAAAGAGTTCACACCGCACGAAAATAAAGACATTTATTTTTCGTCAGTTGCGACGTAAACACTGTACGCGGCTGAATTTAATGGAATATGTATGGTTGAAAAATGGTGACAATATTAGCAGGATACGGAAATACGAAATGGTGGATAGATGTCGACGCAGGCAGCATGGTTAGGGCGACGGGAACGAAAAAGGCACAGACTGGACTTACTCTGAACTCTGCCATCGCATTCCGGACGCGTAGGGGACACTACAACGAATTCAAATTACATAATTTATAGGCACATAATTTAAAGACAGTTGCATCCTTTTATAAAATAATTTTGAGGAGCTTGTCTTGATAATTCTGAAGTTTTCAATCGGAAGAGTTTTTGGTAATTATTTTTCATGATGAAGTCTGATAAGAGTATTTAGACGTCAAAATTAGGTGATATTCAAGATAGCTTTTTAATTAGGAGAACTTTAGTAGTCATGGTCTCCTTCAGGTATTCAGTCGAATATTTTAGCATAATCACGACAATATCCTAAAGATAACAAGACATAATGCATTCAGAAGAAAATGATCAAGACGTCAGCATTCGAGTTTCTGTCGACTATACACATCTTGTGGATAAACCTGACTTATTCAGCAAATTCTCGACCGAGACTGATAAATTATGCTTTGATTTTGACCGCATGAAGTATCGTAACCATTCCGATGAAGTCTGTTAATTGTCGTTAGCTAGCAGATTAGATTATAAGGAAGCAACACTATGCGCTGAAAGTTATTGGATGCTGATTAAATTTTCATCAAGATGTTTTTATCGGTTTGCATGTTTACATTCATTGATTTTACTATGTTCTCTTCTCAGGAATTGACCGTGAAAGCAGAACAAAATCAAATTTTTTGAAATAATTTTCCAACAAGATTTGGAGAGGAAGTTGATATATCAATTATAATTTTAAAGCTGTGAGGTTGAGCAATATAATGTCAATAATATTGAGATCCAGTTTGTGACAGTTAATAAACCAATGTATCTTTGTAATGAGAATAATTCATCGTTCCATATTTATCACTCATTATCATTGTTTCTTCTAGAAATACATTTGCATATACATTTCGCACTTTGTACAACAATAAATGCTGAGTATTCTATTCATAAATCTTCGGAACATATATCGAAAAATATCTTCAAATTAGACGAGTCAGGTGCGGGCACTTGATAAAAATTGTCAAAATGTTGAAAATAAACAGTTGGTGTAAGTTTAACAATAAAAATTATATTTTTTCTTTATCGATTTTGACTTCTCAGGCTATCATATATACAAAAATAGAAAAAATAATATCAAATACTGATTTATGTTAACAAAGCCAAGCATACAGTAATTGGGTCAATCAGAGAAGCCCTTCACATCTGGTCATTTAAGATGTGTGAGTCATTCTTAACGATTTTTGGATTTCGTAAGGTTCTAGGAAATTCATCTTAGGACCTTTGTCAACAATATGTAGGATACTCAAGTTATTGATTTCACACGTGTTATGTTTTATTTAGGTGTATTGCTAAATTAGAATCTGAGTTTTTATTTGAATCATCACTTTATCATTTTATTGAAGCATCACAATCATTACAACCAATTCGATATATACCACATGTGATGTGATATATATCGAATTCAGTAAAACTCCTAATTTTTAAGGAGACCTGGCAACAGTGTACACATCTTGAATGACCAGGTGGACCTATTTAATACTTTCAACCAACAACTTTTTGTAAATGCCTTCTTTGATCAGTCCAATATCACTGTAGGAGTGCCTTTTGTAACTTAATGTTTAGTATTCAAGATGATTTTCTGTATATTCTAGTATATATGCCTGAAAAACCTAAATCGATAAAGGAAAAATATAATTTTATTGTGAAACTTACACCAAGTGTTTATTTTCAACTCTTTTAGAGATATCTTGTTAGCTGATTACGATATTTTTCTTTGAAACTTTGTTTATTGTTTATGTCGACGTTTCCTGCGTGAGAGATAACAAGCTCACATGTTGTAATTTCTCGGAAAAACTGTTAAAATAGATTATTGATTAGATCCTCAACTACGTTTTGAAAACTATGGCGTCAAAACAATAAACTAAGTTATCTGTTGCTGGAAATTATGCATGATACCATTGTGTTCTGCTATCTCTATATTAAAAGTGAAAGTGATGACAGGATGAAAGAATTATGTAATACGTTGGCAGCATGTCGTATATCACAATGCCCTTGCTTTTCGTTTAAAACAGCTCAGAGTGGAATTCGTGATAAGAAGGGAGAATAACTGATACACACCGACACGACTAGACTATGAAATAAGAGGTATTCTTCATCCAAGCAACAGAGATATCTTCTGGGTTGGTCGTGAACAACCAGTGATGCAGGACTGCCAAAATTTTACAGCCTTGAAATCGAACATTATTTCTAACGCAATATTGATTTTTCTTCATGAACTGTTCATTATTTAACAGTTGATGACATAAATATATCTTAGAATTGTAGAAATCCTAGATGGTAGATAAATAAACATTTCTACTAGTCATATTAATTCTATCATTTAGATTCCGGTACACTTACAATGAATATAGACTCAAGTTGATGTAGTGTAAATTCAAATTTATATATTCCTCTTCAGAATAACACTATTTCAGGAATCAATAATTTTTGATGCCTTATCATTATAATGTGCAGTCAGTTCTTTCAAGAACACAATTTATTAGTGATAACCAAGCTCAATTCCAGATGAAGAATCTCCAAGGTGTAATTTTTTTCTCATGTACTGAATACTTGTTAATTCCTAAAGTTATGAACTGTGAGAATCACTTTCTACGCCACTGTGTATGCTCATTCAATTCTTTACAATGCATAAAAAAATCGTTCATTCGAAATTTCCTTATAGGGGTGCGGTATGTGTCCCTAGCGAATTCCACATTGTGATGATATGAGGCATAAATATCCTGCCTCTACGTCGCTGGTTGCATAGCTTCAGCCTGTTGTGTATATTAAGTAATACTTTAAATAACGATAATGTGAATGCCGACCCTTGCAGGCCATCTTATCATCGCTCATGATATAATGCAATTATTTATGGGAAGTTTTCACCTCTCGAAGCCGAACAAATAGAGGAGAAAAGATCACATTGTATCTATATGAATTTATTGAAAACCTATTATAGATCAATAATTGGATGAATCTCCTGTGTGACCTTTTTTCTTATTTATTGTCATTTCCATTCGTATGCTAACTCAGTTTATTCAAACAGTACTTTTTCCTCTTCTTGAACAAGTGAAATATGTAAGGACTTCTAGTCTGTAACCATTCTAGTTTCAGTAACGCGTTGGGTAAATTCGTTTTAGGAAAACGGTTCGAAGGATCGTTCGTGTTGCGCATCTGTTGGCTGAACCTCAGATTTGTTAACTTGCAACCAAATAGAATCGAAAGGAAAACTAAGAAAAATGGTCTGTCACTTCGCAGTGAAAAATGTACTCCCTTTTAATTAGTTTATCAAGTGTACCCGCGTCTGTCTAATAAAGGTTTCAAAATAAGGTCTAATAGCTTTTCTGATTTTAGCGTATTTCCGTCAATTATTCATGAGACGCCCCTCGACTTAATACGATGACTATCATTGTCAGATTCCAGCTGAATATTTCCAGTAGGCTACCATAAACGAACTATGTACAGAGTGTTTATTAAAAATTTTATCATATGGTCTTAGTAACCGAATGGCCTAACCTAATAAGAACATGGGATGTTAATTATAATCATGTATTTATTGAGAATGTATTTATTTTCATTTTAATATTTATCTGATGAAATGCATGATATAGATTATTTCTTTCGTAGAATTGCCTCAAAAGGGCATAAAAGCTATTAGCATCCAATCATATGATTCGATTTAACCCCGCGTTCGGAAGGCATCTGTCATTCGAATCATTTCAAATTCCGTATCATTAGTTTCCAAACTTCAGTCTGAATAATTTTTAAATTGCTTTAGAAGTCATTATTGAGTGCAGACTATTTCAAATTGGTTATTGAAAATGAGAAAGAATAACTAGAAATTTTGCAACAATGATATCATTTTGATTTTGTTTATTTCCAATACAGCCGTAAATGTCAATAACAGATAAGCTCCAATTTGATAAGAATTGATTTCTTTAGTTTGAAAACGGAGAAAAGTAATTTCACTTCTAGAACGAATTGCCTTAGGCAACAGTATTCAATACAGTCCAGGAAACTTTGCCGCAAGATTCGATTTCTCTACTCTTCATTAGCAATTACCAAATTTTCCATTTTCCAGCGTGACAACACAATTTCATTGCTGCTGGCAATTCAAGAGCCGTTTGTACACTGACTTCTGGAAGAACTTTTTGATTAATCGTTTTCTGAATGATATAATTATAATGATGTAAAGTATTTTCTTTCACATATATACGGGAGTAACGCAGCTTGCACATTAAATGTGCTATCTATTGATGGTGACACTTGTTAAATAGCTATTCAGCTCACCAGAAGAATTTATTTAGCTGTTATTGTGCAATAAATTGCATAAAAGATTGACCAACCGAATGTTACTAAGATGAATCAGTGAATCAGTCGATCAGTCATTATTCACCCTAATCCACATTTTGATAGGAGCTTTTCCAGGTGTAGGTACTTGGAAATCACATTATTCTTGTTGATATTTGGGTCGATCGGTTAACCGGTAATTGCGATAGATCGTTTGATTGGTACTATCAGTTGGTTAGTCAAATAAGTTGGTCGATTAATCGTATCTAGCTTTTGGAGGCTAGTCAGACGATGGATGTAACACCTATAAATCTTAAAACATGCCCGTGGGTTTTTTGTTTTCATCTGAACTATGAACAGTTCAGTACATTCAAGTTGGGAATTTTAATTTGATTCTTTTATGAACTAAAACAAATATTTACTATCTCCATGCTTATCATCCCGTATCAGCGAAAGCCCACACCGGTCTTGCGTATGTGTGTGTCTATTCTTCATGCAAATAGTAGGCTATGTATGCTGAATCCGCGAGGTTGGGGTGAGTTGCATGCAGGCAGGGACGTTCTGCTGATATTCGTGTTGTGCTGGGACATATGTCTCATCAATCAGGCATGCCACCCGCACTGACAATCACACGAGTCAGTCTGTGTTGGTATATAACCATATGTGTTGGTATATGATTTTGTATGAGTGTACGCGAAGCTAGTACTGAGTTTTTCGTAGATAGGAACGCAGGGAAGGATTAAAATAATGAATTTTTTTTTTCAAAATTTTTAAAATGGATGATAGTATAATATGATCAGAAAACTGAGAAAAGTTTGAAATTTGGTAATGGATTGTCTGCTGATGCCTCTAACATTTTTCCAGATATATAGGGTTGGAATAAAGCAAAAGGGTCTTAATAAAGTGAAAATGATAATAAAAACCAGGAAGGATCTAGGATGTAGGAATATAGCAATAAAATTTGCTCTTTTTCAACTTTTGTTTCATTTTATTACTGGCCTCAGCGATTTAATCGATCATTAAGCCAAGAGGCGGAAAAGAATCGATTTTAGTGGTCTCTTGGCCTGATGAGTTATTGATTAAGACAGCTGTTAAAAAAATTCACTTAAGATAAGCGTAAATATTTTTTTGCGTATTTTCAAGAAAATATTTCTGTCTCGTAATCTACGTCTCTACTCATCTTAAAATTTATGACATTAAGTTATGAAATTTCAATATAGACCAAGAAATAGTCTGTCCGATTTTACACCGCATGCCTTTCAGGGTTGAAGATCTATCCATTGATAAGAAAAATAAGTATGTTACTAACAGATGCACACTTTCCAATCTTGAAGCACATTCCAATTATATTTAAAAAAAAAAATTGGTTTTCCCGTCACAACATTATACAAGCCTTTGTCATTGTAATGTGAAGTATTTAAAAGTGAATTTGAGCCTTGTACTGAAGGGCATGCAATTTGCGACTAGTGTTGCCACGAGACGAGACGAGACGAGACTTCAGTGAGTCTCGTCTCGGCCTCGTGGGGGCCTCGTCTAGCTAAGTCTCGTCTCGGTCTCGCCTTGGTCTCGAGTAAGTCAGTCTCGTCTCGGTCTCGAGTATCGAAATTACATATTCTTACATACAAGAATCAATTCATTCTATCTGATTATTATTTGCTATGAATTCTACAAAAAAAATGTATCTGTGTGTTTGGTGCGCAAAGTCGCTCTGGGGTTTAATTCCAATTTGTAAAGATTGTCTTTAATTAGAGAAAGAGAAGTGAATTAATGTCATCATTGTTGAAGACAGTCTTCCAGAAGTAAGAGATAGGGTGAAGTTAGTTTCCTCATCTCGATGTCAGATTTGACATTTGTATGTCATAAAATAGTAACAATAGAATAAAATTATATTAATATATTCAATAATAGATCAGAATGATTACTTTATTTGAATCTGATTCCAAATATCGTTCTTACTAACTGCCAGCATTAAGTTGTCGATCATATTATTTGCACCAACATACAATATTCAAGTTTCTATAAATGTAACTATGACATCATAATATTGACATGGAGACTGTGATCTGTCTACAAGCTGTCTCTATGAATTAGAATAGGACCTCTAGAGCCACGAGGATTCAAGATAATAAAGAGGTAATAGTTTTATGCAACAAATGTGTAAACTTGAGCATTATGACGATGTTAAGACTACATATTTCAAGTCAAGAATCACTGAGTTACAAAAATTTTTTTCCCGAATTTAATAATACTAGTTCGTACATGTGTTTGACGCCACACGATATTTCTTCAACGATTCTCAAGATCCTATATAAACTAAGTTCAGGTTACGAAAGCGTCCATATGTATTGCTGGTATAGATCTGATACGCATTGTTTGCGATCTGTAAACCACCAAATTTAGAAGTGGACGAAGAAAAAGCAAATTTTCAAATGAGATTATGTTATTGACTGTGAATAACGAGCTATATGAGTCAAATTACAGAAATTTATGAGAGAATAGTATTGATTTTCTCTTCCTATGGCCCATTCCAGCCTAATATGATATAATTTTGAATGAAATTGGATGAAATACAGAAATATCACCAGGAATCTTATAGGAGTAGATTTATGTAACGTATTTCCAGTAAAAATCAGTTATAGTATGATAATTTTTTTTTCAATTATGTCGATAGTTTTTTGTGAATTTGAATGTGTTGTGCTAGTATTGAGGCTCGTTCTGTTGCACCATATTATCATATAAAATCTGCTGCGGCCACACAGTATTTTCCTAACCAAAAAATTCATGGTCGGTTCCATCGCTGTTTCATAGATTTAGAGTGTCGCATCACTCAATTGCATATCTCAAAATGATAGCTGTCGTTATCAAAGTGACAGCTGTCATTGTCATAGTGACGGCTGTCATTGTTGAAATGACAAATGTCGGTTATATTCAAGTCCCTACATCAAACAGGTATTTTTGAAAATGAAGAGTTCTTTTCTAGGTTTTCGGAGTCTTTAATTCATTGGAACATACAGTTTTGACATTTGATCACCGTAGGTATAATATCTTAACGTGGATTCTACTAATTATTTATTTGATATTTCTACTAAGCCTATCGCCCTGAGAGCTTGAGGTTGATACCAAACTAGACATCATCAAAATAGCTTGATACTGCAAGTTGTAGTGATGCTGTGAGCCTATGTCGCACCAAACAGTGACCATGAGTGGCCATGAGTAACCACTCATGAAACAACAGAACGCACCCATCACTCATTAAAATAGCGGATCCTCTAATTTTCATCAGTGACCACTATCGCAAAAAAAAACAGTAAGCTTCATGCACATCATATACTTCTCATTTCACTATGTCGTTCTGTTTGACGTTTGTTGTGCTTGATTATTGTCTTTATTGAAATGTATTTAATCAAAGCGTTCTTTTATTTCATGTGTAAAGTCACTAGAATTATTCTTGCAGGAGCTTTAGGTAAGTTGATACTGAACATGGTAGAACCAAATGACTTACTTTAAAAAAACAATCGATGAAAAAATATTGTTACATAGGCTAAATATGAAGTAAATATTCTGAAAGAGCGGTAGAAAAAATGATTGTCTTGATTATTACTGCAGTTTGGTGGTATTCACCTACTTGCTCTATAGAATTGCTTTTAGAAGAAGTAAAAATGAATTTTAAGTGATTATGATACAAGTCTCGTCGAGAGTCTCGCGAGACTCTCGCCGAGACTCAACTCTAGTTTGGCTCGAGACGAGATGAGACGAGACCGAGACTGGTCTCGAGTCTCGTGGCAATACTATTTGCGACAGACGTGGAACTTCACATCTTCATATTGTTTACAAATTCATGCGACCGTTCGAGCTTTATGATTTGTTGCGCATGCCTTTTAATACTAGGCTTCGAATCACTTTCAACTATTAATAATTTCACATTATGAAAACATGCAATATGTCAGGGAAAGACTCAATTTTCCTTAACAATATAATTGGGTTTGAAAAGTGTGCATTGGTCAATGAATTTTTCATTTTTTTTTATCAAGGGGTGAATTTTCTATTCTAAAAAAGATATGCAACATAGAATTGGAGTGCCCCGACCATCACTATCTTTCGGTATAATAGTAGAGGATATGGAAGATGAGCGTGTAATAGACGCCAGGCGACAGCTTATACGTAAGGACCGCGTCAGTGGCGCGACTGGAGCCAGCAACGCCGTGCAATCGATGTACAAAATATGAGACATTATGTGCACATGATAGCACATTCTAGTGTTACACCCTAAAGTGGATATAACAAAGAATAAATGGGTTCTTGCTGGATGGAGGGTAAAGGTTATTGTAAATATAAAGTATGCCAAATTTGTATAACAAATAAATATATTAAAGATTAGATAACAAGATATGAAATAACAAGATATATTAACAATGATAAATAAGACCAAATATAAAAGATGTAACTTACTGCTAGACGGCTAGGTGCGGGTGGAGCTTTAATGTTCTACGACTTCTTGTATTCTACGTTCTACTTAACTGCCCTACCTTACATATATTACTCTATATATATACTAAACAAGCGCTGAGTCGGCATAGCATATTATGTCACCTTGCAAGTGCTGCAATTATAATGTTTACTATTAATACAAATACAAATTGGTTAATTTAGAATACTGACTACGCATTTTATATGTTATGATGACTTAGCCTTGTTACATTCCTCCCTTCCTAGGAATTTTCTTCCGAAGGAAGCACAATTCATCTCAAAAATCCCTTTTATTAATATTACACTTAAAAGTCCCTAAAAAACCACTCACTCACAGGACTCCATATGTTTGATACGGCCGTTGTCGCAGATGAATCTTCTTTCCATCTCGCGCTGTAGTTCTGCTGTGTACTGCTGAGCCGTATCCCTTGATAGTCAGTTGCAACATTTGGTGATCCGTGAGCTGGTTCATTTTATCTTAATCAAATTCCGTTAACGTCACTTCTCAGCTTAATTTCTTCCAGTCGCAGCTGCAGTCAGATCTCTGATTGTTGACGGTGTCAGGAATCCCATTGTTTCTATCGCTCGCTCTATTGGTGACTATGGCTTTCTTCTCCAGTCTACTTCCTGGTGCATGTTGCTGTGCTCCTGTGGTCTGCTAGTGGCTCAATCTTGAAAATATGTTCTTTCTGCACATCTTGGACCTCAGGTTCCCAGCTTTGCCCAAGTTTGAACTAGATCGAAGCTTCTCATAGCCCAAATAGATTTGCGGGAGAGATCCGTTGACTGCACTCTACGCATCTCACTTATCCTGGCTAGTGAGCGTTAACGAAATGATATCTTACTCAACGACTTCCCTACATACCCTGGTTGAATTATGATTTACTTACTATATGAATAATTAAGCAAGGCAATCTGTTTCAAGTGTCGCAACATGTCTTTGTTCATGAAAACAGAGAAAAAAAAATTTATAAATAACTCAATAAATGAATAAATAAATGAATAAAATGAATAAATTGAATATTACCAAAAATTATAGTCATGTTGCTCCCTTCAGCTTGCCACGCTGATATATATCTACCTACATAAATTCTCTCTCTTTTTCTTTTTTTTTTCTTTATTCTATCCACTCCACCCGTAATTTGACTGCATATTTTACTTGATAAAACTCAGTAAACGAGGAAACAAATTAGCGTCTTCTGGGTGTTAGTACCCAAGGTTGATCTTGCACTGGCCCTCTGCTTCGCGTTTGATAGCGTATTTGTGCATCTTCTTGTGGATGGCCTGCTTGCCATGCTCTCGACTGTAATCTGGTCATTTCCTGTAACTGTAAATCATACTCTCTAGCATTATTATCGATCATATTTCCTCTTTCTGATGTTATTGTTACGTTGTCCAAATTTTCGTTTTCCAATTTTTCGTTTAAATTTAAATTTTCATTTGTCAGTTCAGCTTTGAACGGTTTCAAACGGTTTACATGAACTTTAAAAACTTTTTCTGAATTCTGTTTCCTAACTTCATAATTTACCGGTCCCAATTTTCTAGTAATATAATACGGACCTGTCCATGGCTTATGAAGTTTTCTTGACGTACCTATTTGTTACACCCTAAAGTGGATATAACAAAGAATAAATGGGTTCTTGCTGGATGGAGGGTAAAGGTTATTGTAAATATAAAGTATGCCAAATTTGTATAACAAATAAATATATTAAAGATTAGATAACAAGATATGAAATACTTGTTACACTAGCACTACATTTCCTTTCGAATAAAAATAACAATGCAATATTTCTGGACATATATTTCACATAAACTGAACACGAGGCATTCATTTTGCTCAAATTCACACTGGTAACACTAGATTTTATTTTATTGATTCAAATTACTTTCCTTCCAGTGTAAAAATATCTATAATACACTATTCAACTTTTAAAAGCAAAAATATTTTGGACTCAAGTATATTTGTTTGAAAAGTGAATATATATGGATGACACTGTTACATGTTCCTTATGTGAGTAATAAATTTGCAAAGTAAAGTTATAGGTCAGCACGATATGATTCCAGTAATGTTAAATGTTGGTGTTTGGCTTACCACATGTGTTTTTGACAGCTGTTGCCATCCATCTGCTGAATGCAATTAATCCTGATTTCAGGTTGTGTTATTATATCGGCCAATATTTTTGTTACAGTAATTCACGAAAAAGCCTCATTTAATAATCTCGTAATTTTAGTTAGCAAGAATTTTCAAGGTTTTTTGAACTGGATACTTCTAGAGTGCAGCTTTGGAGGAAGAATGTGAATCACATAAAGCTACGCTTTGCCGTGTAGCATCGTTTTTTTTTTCGCACCAATCATGAATATATGTGAATAGCTCAATATTACTATGACGACTTTACCTGAAAATAGGTCTGTTTCGTCAATGAACCGTCTACGAGTGATGATTTATCTACAAGTGACGAGCTTTCTGCATTATTGAGATCATTGTTCTTTATATTTCGTTTTTCCACAACATTATATAAATTCGTTACAACAAGTATTCAATTTATTATTGATGTGTGAATATGAGATATGAAAAATTTTTTGTATTTAATTATATCCATGGGACGATTTCATACGCTAAGGCTATCCATGTCCCTGAATTGTACACAAAAATTGAATGATCAATGTCAGAAGTGGATTTAATTTCATGAAATTTGAATTTTTGTCAGTACCTATAACACAAAACTAGTTTATCTATAATTTATCATCTGTATCCTTTTAACAATCATGAGATATGAGAGGTTTAGTATTGTATGACGTCACAAATGCTACTACAGCTGTGTACTCAGGAGGGTGCTGGTAGAGATACATCTTTCTCACGGCTCTTTCAAAAACGGCATTCGAAATATTGGAAGATATCTTACTGCCAATATTTTTAGTGCGTTATTTAGTTCTGTGATTATATAATAGTAATTTTTGTTGGATAACGGCTTACATATAGATTAAAAAATATATTTTGTTTTCACTAAGAGACGCAGTCGCGACGTCATATGAAATATGAGCATTTATATCTCTTCTGATATAGTGAAATCCCACATCGTGTTTTCTCAGTTTCTCCATAAATGAATCCATTAGTAAATCAGGAGATAAGCATAAGTATATGATGAATTATCAAAATAAAAGCCTGATTGTTCTACAAAATTAAAAATTCAGGAATCAGTTTTTGAATAGGGTGGCAACTGTTGACACGTGATTTGTTCTTATTGGGACTCTTGAGTACAGTGTAGCAAGCCTCAGATAGTCGGACTTGTGAACCGCAAGGCAATAAAAAAGGTCACTTTTCATTATCCTGTGATCCTTCAAACCTGGTCACTTCGGCTGCATTATGACAGATGACTTTGCTGCAGATTTATATTTCTGCATGTCATGTATCAACTTGATTTTCATTGCCTTGCGATTCACAAGTTCGACCATTTGAAGCTTGCTTGACTGTACTAGAGAGTCTCAATTAGGACGAAACACGTGTTTACTGTTGCTGCCCTGTCCAGGATGATGGTGTAAGAACCGACTCCTAAATTTGTAATTTTGTCAAGCAATCAGATTTTGACTTTTAATAATTTATCAAAATCTGTTTACAGTGTCCTGTATTTCTTCAAGGTAAAGTATGTTTTGGTAATTTGACTGAATAAAATTTATATATCCATTACTGAGCATATTCTGAGATTTTTTTTTATTGATGGTGAGCACGAATGAGAATAAAGAAGTACGCTACATATGCGAATTGTACTGAAGTTATCGTTCTCATTGTGTTATAAGGATTATTTTAGCAATCGTCATACTAATTGCTTACTATGAAGATATGAAATGAGTAAAAATCACGTTTTCTACCCATTTCTGGGTGTAACACACACATAGATCATGTTGGATGATTTGGTAGATTGATACAGTCCAGTTATCAGCTGTCAAATACAGGTACCCATGAATATTAGCGACGCAGTTATCGAGTGGGTCATACGTTTATCAGTTTTATCAATCCCACTTTTAAGTTGTGCACAGGTCTTTCAAGTATCTTCACAGTTCACTGTTAAATTGTTCACATTTATCTACCTGCCTAAGTTCCAGATTAATTTTATTATGGATTTCATAATTTGAAAACTGTCATCAGATAATTTGTTTTGTATCTACACTTCACATTTTGGTCATAAGCTGCTGAAATGTTTGTCCGTCTAGAAGAATTCTGCAGTATTTGAATTTATAAGTGTACAAGTTACAGAGCTGGGCAGTACTTGCACTAAAAGTACTTGATTACACTAGCAAGTACTTCTAATACTTCAAGTACTTGAAGTACTCTTCATTTTCGATACTTGGTACTGGTCCAAGTACATTCGTTCTGTTCACTTGGTACTGGTTACTTAGAAATATTTCTTGAATCACAATGGGAAGTACTTGAAGTATATAAAGTGCTTGAAGTACTACAGATGTACTTGAACTATTTTCAAAGGACTCCAAATGCTTTTACTGCACTTCAACTACTTCATTCCTGTGCAAAGCTAACAATTTTCGCCTTTTTTTCTTTTTTGACATCTAAGATGAAATATTCAATCTTTATTCGTGCATTTATGGTCTTGGTATCATGTAATAAGAACTTGTGCTTCAAGTATTGTCACAAACACTCAAGTACATGGTACTAGTGCTTAAAGTAATTTTCTCGAATAATATGCCACGCTAGGTAATTAAGAAATGCTTATTGAGAATTCACAAAAGTACTTGACATTCGAGAAGTATTTGCAATCAAATTTTCAAATACTTCTGTTAGTACTTGGTACAGTACTCGACAAATTGAAAGAGTACTTTCACAAACACTCAGGTACTTGGTACTTGTACTTAGAGCATTTTCATGAGTACTTTTCCCAGCTATATACAAGTACAAAGCTATAATAGCTCCCACCACATGAACTCAACATAGCTTCAGTTTTCATTAAATAAAGAATAGCGAGCTTCCAAACTATTACAAAAATCTCAATTCATATTTGTTGTTCCAATAAGTTTTTTGGAGGATTTTTGAATTAATTTTTTCAACATTATATGGAGATACATCAACAGGTACCTACAATTTGATATGTCCCCAATGCGAATATGGGATTCAAAATATTTCAAGATTTGAAAGAGTAGACTCAAAATGTACTCAATTCGACTACGTCTGTTAGTGAAGGATACATCACATCTGGCAATGTGGAACATGATTTTCTAAATATTAATAGTTAACAACAATACTGAATTAGGTTTTAGGTAAGGTAATGGTGAGTAAAGAAATAAAAAAGAGAGAGAGGTGGAAGCTATGTGATTGAGTGAATTTTATGAAGAACGGTTCAAAATTGTCGTTTGGGAATAAAAAAAAGATCAGAGAGTGATTTTCCGAGTATGTAATTAAATTTACGACCCAGGACTCTCATATCTAAAGTCCGTATGATATCAAAGGTGCTTTACGTCAATTGATAGACTATTATCGGATGAGCATGCAAAAAGTATTCTTATCAAGAAAGGTGTGCAATTTTTGGATGATTTTGGAAAATACATCTCTGCTTTCTGCACGCACTGCCTCCATATTTATGCACGGTAAACAATGGTTCAGTCACTCACACATATATAACTTTCCATACGCACGTGCGCTCTCACACATTCAACCCTCAAACATAAATACAGCATCGCGGTATGTGGGTGTGGAGACCGCAGGAGTCACAAATGACTGTAGACTATGGATTTCACTACTAGGCAGTCATTCATTTCAAGATTGTTCACTTTGGAATTCACGCTGTACCCCACATAGTGGATGCGTCAAGTCTCTCTATATTACATCCAAATTTCAAACGATTGAGCTTGAGGTTAAGTTGCCATATTTGGTTTGCAGAGTTCATTTGTGTCATATGAGACGCTGACATGATTTTCTAATTATAATTAGTACTATATCTAACTTGGAAACATTTAATTCTTCAAAGATAGATTATGAAGCAACAGACTGGCATAATGATTCTGGAGGGGATAGTAGTAATTCTTTTCAATTCTTTAATACAAAAGCAGTTGCACTTTGATCCGGAGGTGATAATTATTCTTCATATATGACTTCATAGTTGTGAATTTCCCGGAGAATTTTAGGATAAGTCAATAAATATGCGATCAATGCAGCATGAATTCTACCATAAAGTTGTCTGGCGCTATGGATGGAAATAATTTTATATCGGGGACTTACACCTTTCCGCCAAAGATATATTTTATGAGAAACAGTGTTTATATCCCGTTTAACAACGTCAATCTTTTTATTCCAGTGCAAAAATTCATACTTTGTCCCCGTTTACAGCAATTCTCAAATAAAGAATCCTAAACTAATATAAAGTTAATGAGAAGTACAGATATTCTTTGTACAGTACCCTCAAATTTTGTGTAACGTATTTCTGAGTATGAGGTGTAAGAAGGTGCTAGGGCCTTATTCATTGAAAACGGTAAATAAGTATAAACTGTTTGGTTAACAAAAGGGTAGTAATTCATAATTGTGTTAATTTGGGTGTTAAAACAAGTCTGACACATGAATCCCTGATCAAATACCTAAGTTGTTAGTGAGCAAAAATCGGTGGATGTTATTAAATGGTAGAAATGCACGAATATTGAACAGTTTTGCGTTGAGATCTGGACAACACACAATTTCACTTTCGCTTCTTCAAATTGAACTGAAAAGGGTACTTTCGTATAACTCACTAGTCACACTTAGATCTGCTCTGGGTGGAGAGCTTTGCAGCTCCATCTGACGGAAGCCTTGCCAAAACACAAAGCAAAACGGTGCCTTAAAAAATGAAATAAACACAGTACTGTTGTACCAGTTCGAGTTGGCTTGCATTTACTTGGATAATTACCAATCTTGCTCGAGGTGGGAACTTAAAATTCCGCTGTTCGTGTTTCGAATGACTGAAAAAATCCGGCCTCATCTTCGTTGCAAGAAAGTTTCCAATAATCTCTGAACATGATTTAAACAACGAAATTTTAGAAAATTTACGTCTATGATACGATAACTGTGAGGCTCACTTGATACTCGCTGCAGATGGTGACAGATTACACCGGTTTATCAGTCACTAGCTTTTTCCCGCGACTTCGTCCGCGTGGAATAGTTATTTTGGGCAGCCTTTAGGCATATCAGAATCTAGAAGAAAAACGTAATGAAACTAAAGAAAATCTTCTACCTGACCTATACGAATCGAAAATGTTCTTTATTATAATTGTAAGACTATTTTTTTGTAACACGTACACCGAAAGTACCCTATTACTGAGCTGACTTTTGCTTCGAAAATTCTCAATTCCAAACCATGGTAACAATTTTCAATAATTCTTTGTTGACTGGGAATTGATGGATATTAATATCCGGTGGGTAAAAATGAAATTGTAGATTATGGATCATGGATGCCATTGGATTTTTTTATTTCATTGATATATGTCAAATTGATATTGGAAAGATATTATTATAGAATGTGTTCGTTATAGTAAGTGCATTTATTGTGAATGGTATAGCACAGAAAATGTGAAAAATATCAATCAATGGAATAAATCATGTAAGTTATGTTTTTGCAAAAATCTGTTTTTCAAATCGATAAGATAGTTTCAATACATCCAAATTTATTTAAAAAGCTTAGTGATGGAAGTACTTCGGTGCACTTGTTATAAAAAGTATGATATGCAACACGGACACTGAACGACTGTCATTATTGTCACGGACGAATTTGGTTGCACGAAGCTGAGCCTTAAGCTTTGCTCTCATCTTCGCCTCGTGCTTCGTCCTCGCCTTCGCCTCGTACCTCGCCTTCGCCTTCTACCTCGGGCTTTGCCCTCGTCTTCGCCGAGTGCAACCAAATTAATCCAGGACAAAAATGACAGTCGTTCGGTCCTTGTAGGATAATATACTATACGCTATAATTATTTACAATTTATTTTACTTATAAACTTAATCAAAGCAAAAAGTTAAAAGAACTATGGATTACGAAACAACTCATTCATTTTTAATATTCGCACTCGCTTTCCCTAACGTAACTGGCCGTTCGGGTAGCCACATTCGGTGATATTTCTCCCACTACGCCGCGCTGCGCAGGCGCTTGGATTTCAATACGAACTTTCATCTCCTATTTCATCCCCATGTAGGTCGAAATCACAAAAACGCTGAAAAAAATGTTTGTTCACTTATTATCAAGTGCCTGATGCCTGAATACAAAATTTCATGGATTTATTTGAGAAAATGACGAAGTTCCATACATACTATCATCCCCTATTTTAACCCCCTCGCAATAAAAGGTAGCCTATGTCCTTTTTCAAGCTCTATTTTATCTCTGTACCAAATTTCATCAAAAACGGTCACGTAGTTTAGGCGTGAAAGCGTAACAGACAGAGTGACTTTCGCATTTATACTATCAGTAAGGATTAGAGAACTTACTTTTGATAGATTGATGAAATACTAACTAATATCTGCTGAGGTTTTAACCGTGTTCATGATTTTGTTGATGGAACGGAATATTTTGGGTTAATTTTTGTTAGACCCTGTTTAGTTCATTCTGAGTAATAAACTCAGTTTGTTGTAAATATCGCTGAAATAAATTATATTCTGAGGAAACTGATACAATTTACCTAATTCACCTCTTGTAACGATTCATTTCGTCAAAACTTATAATCTGATGAGAAAATGGGAAATTATTTCAATATATTGTGGCCGTTTGAATAATTTTAATGCATAAATAGGGCTATGAAATCCATAGCTAGTATAAATGGAATATAAACTAATTTATTTACATTAACTTGATGTCAGATTTATGTACATTCAACTAAATTGTTTTGTTACTATATCGATCATTAAACGCCACTTTGAAACAAAAACATGTAAATCACAAGTGGTGATAATTCTATTAGTCTGCAATTGCACCGATTTGGCAGTAATTGAACATTATAACATACAAACCATAATATAACGAACTCTGTGGCTGTGTTTCATGAAATTTTGTGCTTGACTTTTTTTGTCCACTATTAAAAAAAATTAGGGATGTCGTTATGGCCACAAGTAAGAAGGAAGACAAAGAAATAATTTATGGTGCGAGTAAATCGTTTCTTAAATGACAATTATCAATGCTGGAATAGGCTACATCACAGAATAATACATTATTTTTCATTCAAATATGAAAAGTCCAGAATGTTAAACCCATTTTGTAATGGCAATGTGTACTGTACTCCACAAGGAGTAACTAATGTCAATATAAATTGTTGACATAGAAATTCTATCGATTAAGTAGCAAGTCTTGTCGTATTTACATTTTCCTTTGATCTTGGTAATTGGAGCCACGTATCTCATGATGAAATTCCAACAATCAAATCTAGATGAAACAACATTTAGTTTAGAAACAGTAATGAACAATAGTTCAGACGTATTATTGTCTGTGTCTCAAAATCTTACAATCATAACGCAGCTCCATCCCAACAATTGTTGATAGCATATTATTTCAGGCTGTTGTGATTATTTCTTGGAAAGCGCTTCATCGTGAAAACTCGGAGTATGAATGTGAATGCAGGACAATATTCTAAAATCTAGAGTATAAGTCATTTCACTGGGGTAGAAAAATTTGTAGCAGAATATCAATTTTTTTTCTTCGCATACTGATTCTGACATTCGGATTGAAAATAGTTTGACTCCAGAAGAAAATAATATTTCAGACGTTTCCAATTGAGGATGTTCAGCGGAAAATTTCCAAGATCTTTTTGTCCATACAATCAAATCGGTTTTGATGTTTACCAGTATAAAAACATTTCATAAATAAGAGTAACGATCTTTTCAACCAATTCTCTAAAGGTGCTGATTTTCATTCATTTCTCGATAAGAATATTCTTTCAAATTATTACTAACTTCATGTAGAAATTATATTTCATTTTGAACAATTTATGTAGCAAAGAAATAACGAATCTTGAGCCTTTGTCTTCATGTCAATTACGGGAAGTGTCTGCTGATATATTTTATTTATTTTTGGCAGATTACATGACACTTAAATGAGCAAATTTGTGCGATGATTAATCACAAGATTTTAGTTGTGGTGTCCGTGAGAGTACGATGTAACAATAATCTTGGCTACAATCCACAAATCTATTCATTAATTTTCATTGTGCCTTAACGATTAACCAATGTTCTTGTATATCACATCTTATTTGCTCGTACAGTCCGATAAGGAAAGCAACTTCAAGAAATGCTAGCTATACAGAATCCGTTGTCAGCTAGGAGTTTCATATCATGAATTTAAATTTTTGTAAGAATTTTTATTATCATGATTATTTTTCTGAAGTGGTTATTCCAAAATTGTGTTCTCTGTCTCTTATTTTATAGATTTCGCCAACTTTTTTTTCTCGACACCACAACGACCTTTGAATAAACATCTGAATAAAATTTTGCTAACATTTGAAAGGATTATCGACAAGAGCTACATTCCGTGGATGAATCGAATACTTTTTTTTAGACATTTACAGAGAAAAAATTCCATCTAAAAAGATACAATTGTATGTAAAATATATGAGAAGCCTTTATAGCTACCCTTGTAGCAAAGAGGCATACCTATAACAAACGATAAGCTTTTTATTCGAGTCCATTTCTGATTAAAAATAATCCTGCAATAAAAAATAATTTTCCCTATGTAGTTTATGAGATTTTATTTGATGTGAGATTGGACTATGATTGGAATTTTTTCATTGATCAAAAAATATAGATTTTCTCAGTTTCTAGAAATGAATAAAAGTACTTTTCCTTGATTTGAAAGATCTCTGTGATAGTTATTTGAATAACACAAAGACAAGACAGAATTTGAATGTAAATGTCATGTTTTGGTAGCATGAATGTTACATCAACAGGTTTTAGAATTTATTGATGAAAGGGATAAGTGATAGTACAGACATCATTAGCATATCAAAGAACGTAACGCTGAATTCGAGAGATCCCACATTATTTAGGAAAATAAAAGAAACAAGCTACCTGTTTCCCATCTTGCGCTGTGGAAGACTGTACTTCTGAGATTATTGGATCAATTAGTTCTCACGTCAATCAAATTGAGTCTGGAACGCAAAGAATATAGCAGTGCAAGTTACCATGATCCATTTAGAACTCTGATGTTCTGATAATGATGAATATTCTTGATATGTAGAGTTGAAAGAGTCCAACATTGGAATGAAACACGAGGAATTGCAAAAGTATAAATTTTCTTCTAAATTCATCCGGATGGACCTATGTCAAATTACCGTGAGTCAAACGATCGTCAATCAAACGGACGTTGGTAGCGCATTTATAAATCTATACTCTGATTTAATACTCATATGGAGTGGGAAATTAAATGAAATTATGGAATGTACTTTTTTCATGATACTGCGTGAGTATTCCACAAATATTCGATGGCTACCAATAAGTAATATTGAAAAGTAACAATAATGATCCAAAGAAAAGAAGATATCGTTCGTTGATCAACGTATAATAAATTATAGCTGCTCAGAAAAATTGTACGTTTTTATGTTTTCTCGAATACTATATTTTCTAAATGAATGGCTTTTGGATCCACTTATTTATTCATAGTTAAAATACATAGCTTTTTATTGAATATGTATATCTATCACGGGTGGACATTCATTGATAATTAACGCTAGAATTCTTGAAATTAGTTTAGTAATATAAGATAATTATTAAGAATAATACCACATTTGATGCTATATAAACATGACCTCAACTGCCAAAATTGTAGATCAATGTATAAATAGTGTCATCAGTATTCAATGAAATGAATTATGTGAGATAAAAGATCATATTGTAGCGCACACTTTGTATGGAATTTTATTGGTCTTTTTTTACATCTTGGATTATATAATCATAGTTTTTGTGGGGTTCCATTATTTTTAGAGTAAATCATAGCCCATACTACTTATTGATAATATAGGACTCTACCGGTAAAACATTGATATAAATAGAAAATACTTTCAGGAACTTTCACGTAAGCGCCAGCAACAACTATACGAAGTTTACACGTACGAACGGACAAATATGGCTCGTGCGACCCATGATGTATGTTGATGGTACAATAATAAAAAACATTTATGAAAGAGCCAATAACTATGGTACGTTCCAACTCAATCAGATAATCAATGCGCGAGCGAAAATTTATGTTGATAATACTTATAATAAGAACACTCACGGAAGTGCCCAGAAAAACTGTAGTAGGTTTCAACTCAATCCAATAAATGATGCGCGAACAAACAAATACTACTCGTGCGACAATCAATCTATGTTGATAGTACTATAATAGAAACCTTCACGAAAGTGCCACCAACATTAATAGAAAGTTTCTTCTTAGTCGGATGACCTGAGCCTGAACGAAGAAATACGACTCGTGCGCCACTTATTGTAAAGTTGTCTATTATAGCCTATGTTACTGAGTGATGTGATGATATAGGATTATACTGGTGGAAGAATTTTAAAAATTGGTCTAGTAGCTTTTGAGTTCAGAAACGGGTCATTGACCTTGCTTCCTATATTTATTTTTTCTCTTCAATTTTTTTTCACAGTGATAGTTGTCACGACTCATATCATTGATGCCTCTGATTCATCCATTTAATTTTTCCTTAAACCTTGGATGAAAGCCAGAGGATTATTGCTCATTCTGTAGCAAATGTGAAACCTGCATTTTCATATCTAGTCTTTGATATATTTCTGGATTCTCTACATTCCTGTCTTGTTCATTTTTTATGGTGATTCTCGGTGAAATTAAAACAAAAACTGTACGTAACCACATTTTCCACTTGCATTGAACGGCTTGTTACGTGCCAATTTGGCTTTCGGTCACTTTTTTGCTGGGTCAGATTCTGAAATTATAATTTGGGTTATTTGGGTTTAATTTAGTGAACTCTATGTACTTACTTTTGGTTTAAGATATTTTAGTTTTCAATTCTATAGTTTCATTCATATTTCAAGTTTCTAGTTCCGTTTCTTTTCTCTTCTTTAAGCTCAGTTTTTTGGTTATATAAGAAGCGTGTTTTTTGTTTACTTTCATCAATTAATTTTAGTTCGAAATTTTTGTTTTAAATTTTCACTGTTGCAATGCGCGCGCTGCAGGCAGTGACGTTACGTTTTTTTTTGAATCTTAGTACTGGGACGTCCGCTAGATTTTTTTTCAATGAAAAGCGGTTTATTTTCAATTAAGTCAAACCGACCGGATTTGACTTAATTGAAGACAGTCAGCCTCAAGTCCTGGTGTAGGACAGACGTACATTTATTGCTTTTTTTGTTTTTTTTCACCACTACAATTTTGTGAGTTTTCCCAAAGTTTTATTGCGTGAGCAATCCCAAGTTTGGGGATTCTTTTGGGGAAAACCTGTGCTCCAGCCGGAATATTTTGAGGCAGTTTGGCCATTGGTTATTCGGCGGAGCAGCCCGCATGTTGGGGATTAGTAAAGATTGTTAGTGGCCGTTCTATTATTCTATCGCTACCACCTGCGATTTAACGTCGTCCGGACCAAGGCACAACGCTGTGGAAGTACCTGACTCCCACCCTGGATTTCCTGACCATCTGGAATCCAGCAAAATTAGACCTGAAGGCCGAGATCCAGATGCCAGGCAGACGAGTCGATAGGATTTCCAGTGACGTCGCCAGCTAAGTGGTTCAGTTTTCATCAATTTTATTATTCAGACTTTTTATGTTGGTGCTAACTTAGATATTAGCCATCTGGTGGCTTCACCACGACTTTCGTTTATTTTTTAATGTATAACTTAGCTGCGATAGGCATTCGTTGTCGCCTTTTTCTTTTTTATGCTTTTTCGTTACATTATAAACTTGTTGAAACTTTGAGGATCCAAACAATGATTCTTGGAATAGGAGAAGGCCTTAAGAGATCCAATTTCATTTATTTTTGTAGTTGAATGATCTTTTTAATTCAGAACGTTTCGGGATTCTACCGTTCCCATCTTCAGCTATATAACAAATATATGCCTTATAATTATAAGTAATACAAATTTTTTACATTATAAACGCTACGTCCGATTGTGAACCAGGTCGATCGATCTCGGGCCTCATTTTTATTTCTTTTGTACCTTTTTCTTATGGAGTAGGTTTATAAATGTTTGGTTCAGAACAATTCAGCTAGGACTTGCCGAAGTCTGCGTTAGGGACGCGAATCGCCGCCATTTTGCTTCACATTATTATACTTTATTGCTGTTTTACATAATTTTTCCTGTTATTTCACTTTTAATATTTACTTTATTTCATTTTTTGAATTGATGTGTTTGAATATCATTTATTCTGTCAAGAAAAAAAAAATACCTACCACTTTCATTTTCAGAGAGTTATTTTATTTAGTGTTTTCTTACAGCTAATGAGTAAGTATCGCTGTATGAGATATTGTTTTATTTTATGTTCTGCGGCATCTTGATCGACACCGACAGATCTAATTATCCTAACACCCAATATTATATCCGTCCATCCTACCATCTTCTCTTTTACAAGTACTTTCGCAGTTGTGTGCCTGAGGACGGAAAATTAACAATTGTGTGGCGCCCTTATTTCTTTGTTTCACTGAAGTTAGTTTACGTAACGTCCAGTAGATTTGTTTCAGTAAAGTTTTTTTTTTTTTTAAAGCTAACCTCACAACAACCCAGTTTGGCCCTGGGATTATTTTGATTATAGTTTTTTTTGATACTGAGCTAGGCAGTTTCGAAGGGTAGAGTCGCTACCCAGTTTTGAATGTAATAGGCTATCAATATTTTTGCGAAAAGAAGCCACTATATCTACAACAGCAATTATTGATGAATCGTGTGTGATGATTTTTCTCCACATGGATACCGTTCTGGTCTGGAACTATCAAAAATTTTATTTGTTTTCTCGGAAAAATTTGGATGTATCTTTAAAAAGATGTAATTCGATTAGATATATCCAGAAATAAATATACTTTTTCTATAAGCATTAAAATGTTGTCCAATGAATTTATTTTTATAAACTGGTCCATTGAATATAGTGAGCAATATTTACGGAATAGATACGTATGGACTATATTTCGGCTATTGGGAGTCGTTTCTTCAGTGATATGTTGTCTCCTGGATGGTTATACATGTTAAGCTTTTGGTCTTGACATAAGTCATCAGACGTCACAAATTACGTCAGCTTGTGATCATCTGCGAAGTCCGAAATGTAAACGTACAGAATTCGAATGCTTGTAGCTTGCGAATAGGTCTCATAGCTCAGCACAATGGAATAATTTATACATCGAAATCTGTACAAGTCAAACATTCACAACGCTGTGTCGCAGATCGCAGATCACAGTTCGCGACTCAGTTCTACCCCATGCTGTTGTGTTGTTTAGGGTTCAGATTTTAGGTTAGGTTAGGGTTAGGGTGTTACGTGTTAGGTCGTTTGCGGAGTGGCAAATGGAATAGTCAGGGTTGATTTGTTGATTTCCTGAGATATATACGACGATAATGGATGAGTCTGAAGATTCATTGGTGTTTATATAGCCTGGATAATTGCACATGAATTGCTGTAGAACATTGAGAAATATCAGTAGAGTAAATGCAATATTTCAGTTTTGAAACCAAGGATCACTATCAAAAATATATATTTACCATGCTGCATGGTGAAAGTGTAAATGATTTGCTGTATTTTCTATATTAGCATAAAATATTATCATTTTAATTACAGCTCTGTTATATTGATTAAATTTTTCTGAATGTTCTCACAATGCAGCAACCAACTCCATTTAGTACTTTGAAGTTGGAATTATTAAATTATCGAATAATTTATGAATTTCAAATGCCCAAAATGGTCTGCATTTCGCAAAATACACAAAACGAGCTCAACAATGCATCTATATGAATATTAAATATCGCTTACATTACCTCAGGCTTAAGGAAATTCAGACAGAAATTTTATTCCACAAGGTCGTAATTGCAACATAAAATGAAATGAGATTAAACAACAAAGGACCCCAAAAATTTTATATTTTTATCACGATGATAAGATCTTTCATAAAAGACTAAATTTATAATACGACCAGAACGTGTTGAGGGCTTGAAACCTCGACAAATTTTTTGAACAGAATCATTGGAATAGAATACTCATGAAGATATCTATAGGATAAATCATATACTACTATATATACAGAACAAGAGTAACATAGATTGTTGAATAGAAAATTCCGATTTCTACTTTTTCTTAATTTATCGAGGTGTAACTTCTTTGGTTATAGTTTATATTTCAGTATTGTTTTATCTTTCCTTCCGAAAAATTGATTTTAAATCAACATTACGAATACTAGTTACAACAAGGGTAGAATAAATGACTACAAATCAGGCTGCCTTAATTACTTATTTGAGATTTGGTATTTTTAAGATGGAATCTTTTTAGATGATATTGTAGCGTGTTGATTACTGTGGTTTTTTGAGCAAATTACGATGAAAGAGAGAAGAACTTATGACAATCTGTTCATCGATGTCTATTTCCGCGTGAACTAGATACTACAAAGTCGTGATAACTTATGCTGTGAGACAACCAAATAAATAAATAAAAAGACAAATTAATACGCAAAAGAGCTATCAATCACACTATTGAGATCTTAATATACGCTTATTACAAATTGCGCGTTGAAGGATAGTGGATTGATATACTTTAAGATTGTTAAAAATCCACACTCTATCCTAAAAAATCACAAACTAACACCAGGAAGAAAGTGAGTTGCTTAGATTTGCTACAGATAAATGAAAAATCAACACTGAAAGCCTGATATTGCGAACAAATTTCCTAGGAATGGGTGGAAGAATAGGTACAACAAGAGAACAGAATGTGATTTAGAAGGAGCTGCTTGTAGTTCAGTAGAGAGACATGATGAATGACTGCTGTTATTGTTTTTATCGCATATCTCGGTCTTTATTTGTACCCACAAGAAGTTATCTCTAACTTGCTCATATGAATCCGCACGAGTCGCTTTGTGGGGAGACGAGCATTTCTGAGAGAATAAAGGATTGATACGACTGCCATCTCTATGTCAAATATTGTCAATTTACCTCCAAGTTCCGGGTCTGTTTAACTTGATAACTTCAGAAGACCGTCAGCTATGCCTGCGGACATGAATAAAATGAATATTTGCACGTAAACTCGGGGAAATTCTATCGTGAACTGCAATGGGCCTGGACGCTTAGCTTCTCCAGCGATGAAGGATCAAACGGCATTGCGTCTACTGATCGACCACTTTTGCAAGCTCTGTCAACAGATCATTGCTCTTTGTGTTGTTCATCCACTTGATTCCTTCTGCCTCCTGCTTGAAAAACATCGTTTTCTGCTGGGCCTGTTCTGTTTCTATCCCACATAAGCAACTAGTATTTGCCTATAGGCCGCAGCACATTCTATACATCCGATCGGATTGACGCATACCACAATCTATCAATAGAGGCGTCATATTTCTCTTGAATTCTCAATGTATAGATTGATCCACAATATTATTAATTGTTCGCTCTGACTACTGAATAGTTGGGAGCAGCAGTTTTGTTGAATATTTGATAAATATAAGTTTGAATAGACGGTAGAAGAGTGTAACTACAATCCATTGACTCCAACTTATTCTAGATACATCAAGCGGTGGATTCATGGAACCTTTTTGTTTGAGTTCAGAGAAATTATAAACTCTTGGATATCCATTAAAAAGTTCATAAATTGAAAAGTAATGGAAAGTCGTGGTTGAAGAATGTGCAGTGATGAGAATTTTATTGGTCATTTCGTTTATCCGTTTTCAATAAACAATAAATTTGAGAAAAAGTGGAAAATTCTTGGGATATTGTGTTGGTGAGTGGCTATGAAAATCCGGTGTTTACTTCGTGTTAAAGGCACACTCGGTGCATTGTCAGTCTTGGCCAGCAAACGATGCGTCACAGCAATATTTCAGCCAACTAATATAGTGTCGTGCAAGATATCAGTGGCAGAGGTGGCGGCAGTGGCGGCGTCGACGGCGTGGTCCATGAGGCGGCGCGAGTCCTGAAGAAGCAACAGGAGAGGAAGCAACCGGAGTGCGCGCGCCGGAGGACTCGACGCGGCCGTCGCGAAGTCCTGTCACATCACAAACGCCGCAACTTGCAATCGCGCAACATCGCACGAGCGTTCGCAAACGATCGTCCGGATACGAAAGTACGGTCGGAGTTAAGTGTCGTCTCCTGTCACCGCCACAAATCCGCACAGGACTTTCTGCATTCAATGAATAAAATTACAATACATTAGGTGAAAAAAGTTGCGGTTAAATTATTTCCCAAGGAGGTGCCCTGTAATTATCGAAGCCGGTTCGAACTCTGACTAACTCTCCGTAAGTAACCAAACATTCCCTGATTTTTATTCATGCAGATGGGTGAAAATCCATTGCTTTTTCAAACTTAATTTTTATCATTTTGAATTAATTTTTAATTGAACTCAAATACTTCCTCCCTATCTTTTAAGAAAACTGTTCTGAGCTTCTAACTTGGAAATATATATTTATTTCAAATAACAGGATTACATTCACTCAATCGCTTAAAAAAACAATTTGAATATCTCCAGTTGCTTCTGAATGTTCTGGTTGCTCTAATATGAGTATCAATTTGTCCAATATTTATCAATAATTATGTTGTTTGTTGTAATTTAGTTGAACCTGCATTCAATTATAAATATCTGGATTTGCTCTATGAGTAAGAATGATTCCATAGTAATAAGAAGTGCGTGTGTATGATTGATTTGTGCTGATAGTTTTTTTTTTCTGATAACTTAATGTGAATCATCATTCAACGATCATAGTGAATAGTTTTGTTGTTGAAAATTATATTAGAAATGCGATGACATGAAGAGAAATTTGAACGCAGAGTACTCAAAAATATTCACATGTGCAAACTAATTTCAATTATGATATTAATTTGATAATGTTTGACGCACTGCAAGCGTGTAAATATATATGATTAGTACATGCGTTGCATTATCTATGTATATTAAATACAAACTGTAATTGTAATCAGTGCTATTCGGATATTTAATTTATCTCCAGAATTATTTATTACAAAGAGATTTATAGCATTTTGTAGCCAATACTTAATATTAATTTCAATAACGCTATTTGGGCTGAATCATTGATTTTCAGGTTGAATTATTAACAGTTTACAGTAGCACACAGATTAGATAATAAAATTGATCAAAAAATAGAACTGTCTTGAGGATGGTGATCTTAGTAAAAATATAGTCATTAACACAATTCAAACATAGAGAACATGAAGCGGACGATATAGCTTCATAATCGAAAAATGTTATATTATATTATTTTTCGAATAGTTGGAAATAATATTTTTTTGGCCTTCCCCATCTTTTGGGCACTAAATCACATTTCTTAACGTATATATATTTTTAACGTGTGCAAGAGTCTTCACTTGATCAATTTCTAGAGAAATATGTTACTGTGCATTTTCTTAGTCAAGTCCTGGTAATAAAAATATATTAACGTTAAAATAATGTCGAAGCGAAAAGCTTCGAAAGTTTTCGTAAATATAAAGTAAAAAATATGGCCAGATTATTTTGTTAGCACGGAGTTTTTCTTCATGTAATGAATGTAAGAGAGTAACCAGATATATAAAAGAAAATATACAATGGAATAGTTTCTGTTATGATTAGCTCTAGGAATAATGTGTCAAGAATCAATATAAGTAATATGATTTTATTACCGTTTTATTGTGTATATGATTTAAATAAAAACTTAAAATCTCACTACAAATATAGAGGATCCAGAATACATGATTTTAAATATGATAGATACTTTATTAAACGTAGCAGTATTGGTGTATTGTGTCATATTTATATGAAACGTCAAACTGGTGCGGGATTAGCGACAAATGATAATTTAATGGAGCTAATTTAATAATAATTGGGACGTATACATTATGCTCGGAAAAAATTCAATATTTGTCAGTATCTTTCACTGGAATTAATTCCAATTTTTTACAGGACATTTGGGTTGCACATTTATTGATTCTGGAATTTAATATTTTATTTCGAGAAGAAAAGAGAATTTCCAACTGAAAAATATATTATCTTGATATTTTGATGAGTTTTTGATGATACCAAGTAACTCTAGAGCATATGCTATGAAGAAACCTAAGAATTGATACTTGAAAATTAATATTTTCAAGGAATGTTTTTTTTTTTCTTTCATTGATCAATATTTTCACTTGAGTTCAAGTACGCACTTGATGAGTTCATGAATTATAAGAAATGACTTATAGCGATGACTAGGTCACAGAGATTTGGAAAAGTTTCGAATTCCAAGACTTGAACAATAACTTTCTAGTCTTGTTACTAGCACCACCAATCGATTACAGCTGCTTGTTTTTATATAAATAAATTTGTTGAAAAGCTATTTTGAGTATCATTCCAATTCATATAATGTATAATATTGTCTCCTTCAAAAAAATTAATTAAAAGTTAACTATCTTCGAAAATTATTGTATTACACTCACGTTATTTATTGAACATCGCATCTGGTTGAATGGAATTATTCATCTGTGCTTTCATCTTGTGTCTAAAATGCAGATAATGTGGATGATACGAATAATTCTGATAGATAAAAGATGATACAGACATGAAGCAATTATGTAACGGTATGCAATAGTTCCACTCTTTGAGAGTAACACGATACTCCAAAATGTTTTAGTTTTCATCAAACTTCATCGAGAGTTACAACAAAAGCTTTTCCTATTTAGAATGACACATAGAGAAATTACTCACATTTCAGCGATTCACTTATATCCACAAACAGGCTCGGATTGAATGATGAAGATTCCTTTGTTGACCTGACCACCAACTGGAAAGAGGATCAGAATAAATAAAGGAATAAATAGATTCTTTAGAATAGCAAAACTCTCAACATCTATACATTGAATTTTCAAATACTAGGCAATAATATGCTCATAATACTGACGAAATAAAGTCATATCTCATTTATTTCTATTGAAAATATGGCAGATACATTATTTTTTCATACAATGTTTGATGATAGATTGCTTATAATTTTAATAATTGCAGAAAAGGAATTCAGAGTTGAACACCGTCATCTTCATCATAATATTTGGTAGAAGACAATATGAAGTGAGAAGTTCAGGGGAGCAGGGATAGATCTAATCTTTTAATTGATATTTAATCTCTTGGATGATGATTGTTTTGTAGAATAGTTTGTTATTTATGAACAATAATCTCTTCATGACAATTGATACAATATAGTGATAGCTAAAATAGAGTTTATCATGCTGAAAGAAGTTTAAAAATTAGCATTATAAAGATTACAAAACATCAAGATAGCAGCATGAGTGCAACTATGGTTATAAGAGTTTTGAGTGAAATTAACACTTTCCCAACTAGCAGCCATTTTAACAGCGAGTTTCATTAATTCAATATCTTCAAAATAACGTTTTCTACGTTTGAACTTATTTCTCGCATTCCATTTATTTACAAAGATTCTCGGAGTGCAGTGCGGTATTAAGACTTCATTTATTCATGATCACAAGCATAGCTTTTCAAAAAAACTTTTATATAGATGAAGATAGAGTATAGTTTAGCATAAGTTGACATATACGTTTGAAAACACTATTGGAGATATGACCATTTCAATAGCAAATCTGAACAAATGAAAATAATTACTTAGAGGAATCTTTTCCATGAGATCACATAGATATGTATAGTCACGGAATATGATGATTACTCGTGAAACAGAGTTACTGGTAGATGAAAGAGTAGAAAATATGAACCACGTGAAAAAATGATGTTGATGGAACGGTCAGTTGTTTCGCTACCGATTTATCCGATGGCAAACCGACACAGTAGAGCAGGCGACTCGAGTTCTGTGCATGGCATTTCCAATGGACCGTGCGTGAATTGATCTAAATCGTTTACAGCAACTCGCAGGGCTGGACTAACCAGAATCCAAACCTTGTACCTATACCCTTCTCTGCCCTCATACCCTGGATCGCGCCAGGCTTCTTGAAACTCCAGCCTTTTTGCCGCACTTTGTTCTTTCTCGCTAACTGATGTACGAGCGAATAAAAACGATACGTTTTTAGCAGGACGACTGCCACCTCGATTCAGAGCACTTGTCGCAAATTTGGCTAAATATATTTCAATATAAAGAGAATTTCGAAGGACCCTTAATTCCATAAATTCATATTGGGCACTTATAACAATTGCATTATACCATTCCGAAGTTATAAAGGGATAGATTTCGTCTTTATTAGGCAGATAAATTTTTTGTGGTCATATTTCATCTTTCGATATCTTTTGTGATCATAACGTTCACAAATTTGATGTTTTTGAAGAATCTTAGGTAAATGGAGAAGACTTGATCGAGCAAAAGATAAATCTTAAATAGACTACTTCACGATATTACAAGTGGAACCCTTGAAAACCATCTCAAATATTCAAGCACTAAATTCTTCGAAAAGTTATAATCGAAGTAGATGTAACTCTTAAATACTTGCCTACAAAGTACAAGTGGAGTATGCTGAAATTATAAGTTTTTGTCTGGAATTATTATAGAATTGATACAAAATCATGCGGTTTATTTTTGAGAACATGAAAAATTCTATGAGAAACTTATTTTTGAGTTGATGGGATATGAATATTCACAGAATCGATTGATTTATGCACATCTTTTGAAATTTACTAATAATTTTGTGTGTATGGACTCATGATCATGAAATCTTAATACCTCGGATACTGCAATGTAAAATAATCTGAATGTAGCATGCCGCCTTTAGTGCATTATAGTTTTTGAAAAAATGGTGTTTGATCATTATTTGCATGTAGATGCGTAAATCAGGTACTTATTAGTCGGGTAATTGGCATGTTTGACGTCTATATCAATATATGTCAGATGTGTTCGAATTTTTATGGACGTAGCACAGTACTACAGATTATTATACCAGGATATTATTGAAGACATATCTGTCTAGCTATGTTCCACAGTACACAACTGATATGTATTTTATGGTATCGTTTTGACTTGTTTTTCATCCAGATGACATTTCCAAATTCCTTTTGAACAGTCTAAGATTGTTAAACTCTGCATGTGATCCAAGATTTTGCGGTATAAAGTAAGTGATTCATTTAAAGGTACAGTTTACTTAATGAATTTTTCGACCAATGACGCGTGAATCATTGTATTTTTGTTCAGTATTGTTTGACATTTCATCATAGAAAGACTTAACTCGACACAATCCCTACAAACCATTCAGATGTATCATGAAAGTCAGTATTCTACGAGAAATATGTTTCGTGTACTTAGAGCTACTTATGGTCCACATACGCGGCCTACCGAACGCAAATTTGCTATACCATCGTAAAGTCTGTAGCCCAATTCTCATAATTAGATAATACGCGACCCAAAAGACCACATCTAGTACGTGGTGGACAAAATATAGCGGCGATAGTTGAGAATAGCCGGCCAGAACGTAACTGACGATGACGCCCGTATCGCGCCATGATAACGGACTATTTGCTGCCTGGAATTTTAGCTCGTGATCTCGAAGACATTTGGTACCAACAAGACAGCGCTACTTGCCATACAGCCAGCGAAACTATGGCTTTATTGCGAGAACAATCCGATGAACAGTTAATTTCACTTTTCGGACCGGTGGTTTGGCCGCCTAGATCGTGTGATATCACATCTCCATACTTTTCCTTTAGAACTATTCAAGGTCCAAAGTGTACATGGGTAAGCCTGCTACGATTGAAAAGTTAGTATCACTTGCGTTATTTGCCAAATACTATTCAAAATACTCGGACACGTCATCGAAAATTGGAACTTCGGAATCGACCATGTTAGCTGTAGTTAGGGCCAGGATTTGGAAGAAATAACCTTAAAAAACTAGTTGTAGAGATTTACTCTTTCGTATTATGATAAAGAAAACCCGATGAAATTGTTTTTGGATATTTGTTTTCATTCTGAAAAAAGTATTTTCAAATGTATGACCCATTATTACTATTATTGATACACAACAGGCGACCTTCTCAAAACCTGTGTATTGCGGTCTTCCAGTTATCTGACAGGATCCCTGTCTGCCTGACGAAGTCCAGAAATCCCTCAATACTTAAATCTTTTATAGTGCTGAATCCTGGCTATCCATTATTATGGAGATTTGTTTTTGATATAGTTCTTCTCCAGTAGTAGCTGTACTGATCGAAATTGTATGCAATCCGACTTGCAATACTGTCGCATTTTGCCCGAGTCCAATCGACTGGTCGTATTTGAATCCTTTTGCCCCATGTATTCCTATTTCGCTTCTATTGATGATGCTGGAACCGTTTGTATGAATGATAATGTAATTTTTGTTTACTGGTATATCTATTTGCTCCAAATCATCCTTTGCAGAAATTTCTAAAGAGTCAAATTCTTATTACAAGTTATACCATCACTCTTTTAGAGGATAATATTGAGTGAACAGGATTACATGACTGTCCATGAGCTCTTGTAAGAACCAGTTTTGATCAATCATTGGTATAGGGCAACGACACGAAGCACTCGATGCTAGGGTTATGGATTCGAGTCTCACTTGGGGTATAGATGTGCAAATTTGTTTACATTTCGTGATTAATGCTTTGTTTTGTTGGAATTGATTAGATGAGAACAGCAAACCATAATTTTTTGTAGCCAAATATAACGACTCTTCTGGAATACATAGTCCAATTTAATATAACAAGTGAAGTATTATTTCATGTGATTATTTCAAATACCTAAATTTAATGTAATGTAATATTTGGTAATCTATAAGCTGGAAATAATATCAAAATTTTCATCCCCGATGTAGCTTTGTAACAGTAATACTGCATGCTACTAGTTATTAATTCTCTGTTAAACATCATTACACCATGCTCTTCATGGCATTCATCAACGTATATTTGTATTAATGATGGTGAAAACGGTCGATTACACGCAATTATTGACAGGAATTCCTGATTTCAGGTTACCGAATTAGGGATATCATATATATCTGCATAACGGAAGAAGTATCTGATTCCGGAAGATATTAGACCCTCTAGTTCTGTCCTTCGGAACAGTAGCGGCAAGCAGATATTCCAGTTAAGGTCTTTAACTCATAATTGGGGTACTCAGAAACCAGTATTGTTCTGAAATTAGAATTATCTCTTTCGAACACTAATTATAGATGTGACAACAATGTACAGTGTTGGTTGATGTTTTCATGATGAGATTTATGATGCTATGAGTAGAAATGCTTATAGTCCTTATTGATAAAGTGATTATCAATATCTGATCATGTTGAGGATGAGATTCATTTGGGCTTTTTTAAATTAGTCGATGAAGCTATACAATTTTGTTTGATGCCTCTCAGTCGAATAAATCATCTTAAAAAATATTTGTCACACTGGAATTAATTTTATATTTCATCCTAATTATTACGCAGTCTTCACCTGAATTTATAGTGAATGGAACTGGAAGGATCTATTTCAGCGTCCGAACCCCCTAAATCATGGTATGGGTTAGCTTATCTACCCTGTGACAATCGTTGTGTCCTTGCTTTATCGCTTTGTCGCTACTTGCTTGTGGTGAACTCTGAGCCCTAAGCTACATGCTAATTCAATAAATTCAGGAAATATTCCTATTTCATTATTTAATTATCGATTTTCCATCGATTATGGACTTAAGAGTATTTTTGCTACAAGTTCAGTCACTAAATGAAATAAGATTTGAATAGTTTTGTTCAAACTTAATGAATTTCTATAGGAGCATTCCTATAGCGATACTATTTGGAATCTACTTTATGCATCAAATTTGACAGTCTTTATTTTTGGAACAATGTAAACCTTACTTTTCAAGTGATTTTCAAAGGAAATAGTTATAGTCCATTCTATTTTGACTAGGGCTTGGAAAAATCCAATTTTCCAATAAAAATAGAATAAAATTTTACATTCAAACAAAAATTCAAATTTTACATTTAAACAAAAAATTCAAATTTTTCATTTCATTTTTACCCAATTCTTATGTAATTGTTGTTTTATTATATTTTTCAATATTGTAACCTAATTTCAATAATTGGTATGTAATATTTAATCATTTCCCAACTAGCACAAATAGTTGTCGGAACGTGACAGCAACTACATCAGGAATTTTTATGGGTCTCGTCACTAGTCATAGGCACGTATTGGGAACGTTCCTATTACGAAAGTACGACCAAAATAGGGAATAATTTTTGGTTCTGGTTACGTTCCAACTACGTTCCTGGAGCTTATTCGGCTACGTTCCAGAAATGTAATGGCTCCGTATTAGCGTCGTTGCTGTGTAGTTTCCGCAATTTTCTTGGAACTTTTCTCCCACTATTCCAAACTTGTTGCTTGCTTTGTCTTGCAACTAGTTTTATCTTTCTCATGTTCCACTCTAGTATAAACATGTCTGTAACATTTGTTCAACTTAGAAAGAAAATGAAATACTCTATGAAAGGAATATACGAACGCAATATATTTTTGATAATTCTCTGTTATCTGATCTGAGTAACCAAAAAATTGGAACAAATGCAATTTTACTGTTAAACATAATGATTAAAAATCTTAATCTGACACGCGCCCTCAAATTTGTCATTTTTTTTATTAAAATATTGTTTATCAAATATTTTTTTGTGAAAGAAAATGACACTTAAACAAAAAAAATACTTTTCTCCATTCATTATTTAGAGCATATAATTAATTATTATCCATCAATTTGTTGTACGTAGTGCTAAATTTATGAGCTCGTCCAAGTTTTTAGTCATTGTGGTGTAGAAGTTCTCGTTTTGAAGTAATGGCGTCGCATATTTTGCTTATAAAAATAGCGAAGTTTGGGAGAGATTACTTTTAAGTCAGAATTACTGAAAAATGCAACCTGAAAGTAATTACGACTGAGCGATAGTTGTAGGAACCGAACGAAAACTGGAAGTATGGAACTTCAAGGTATTGCAGTGCCACTTCCAAGTTGCGACAGAGTTGTGACTATCACTGTGTCTGCTCAGTGTTGTCAGGTTCTAAAGAAACAGAGCATGAGATTCAGGAAAAAGAGACATGAAATTGCACAAATGTAGCCCTAGCTTCTAGCAAAGTGCATTTTTGATCCAATTTTAAATATTTTGGTGGATCTTCTATGAGAATGTTACTATGTTCTTAGCTGATCTACTAGTGAAATTAAAGATATGATAAAATTATTAGGTTCTTCATCATCATACGAGGTAGTAACGTCGTCTTCCGTAGTATATATGACTCATGAAGAATATTGATTTTTGATGGTGACGATTGCACAACACCAGAATATTCTTTCAGTACACCATTCGCTCTGAAGCCTTTTAATTTCCCGTGAAATGCTGTGGAATGTAATTTTTTTTTTATTCTATGGTTGCTTCCAATAACAGACGCCATTATGAACCAACGAACTCTCATACAACTATACGAACACTAAGCTATGCTGCAGAGCATATGAATGTTTTGGGAACTACATGGTGAATTTTTTTTTCATGGTGATTCTAAAAGGTGATACAAACTTTTTAGTAGTCATGCATAATGACGTTGAATTTTGCAGGTCGCAGTCACGTTACTTACACTTATAAATATCACTTCAAAGTTTCAAGAATTTGAAGTGATCCTAAAGGTTCCCAAAACGTTATGGCAACTTTCAAAGTTACTTGGAAGTAGTTGCAACTTTTAGGTTGCATTGTAGTAGCATTGAATAGTCGCTACTACGATTGTTGTTGCTGTCAAATTATTGGAGCTTCAAAGTGGTACCATTGGTAGCTACGACGTTCCCAATACCAGAGAAATCACATAGAAGTAATATAAGTATAAAGTAAATATTAGTGATAAATTTTACGTGATTGCGATTTAAGATTTGTAAAATGAAGTTATCCACACATTGAAGTTGAAAAATTAGTGACAGTAACGTAACAATTACGCATTCCAGGCTTCCGTCTCGGTTACAATTACTTTGGTGCTAGTTGGGTTGTCTACAATTTATTCTCCACATTTGATCCAGTCCAGTCAAAATCAGAAATCAGTTGGGGACAGAGAGAGCGGCCAAAGTAACTTACCTATATAGAAGGTTGAATTAGGCTATAACTTGATAATAATCATATGTCTACAGTTGCATCTCCGATTTAAGATGATGGTGGCTTCAGCCCCGACTCTTAGATTTGAATTTTCTATGAAAAACCATTCTTTTTTAGAATTATTCATTTTTTGGATGTTCCATAGCACAGCACTTCACATATTTCACAGTTTTTGTGTGAAATTTTCATTTATGTGATTTCTTCTTTATAATCATATTTATTCAATTTGATTTGATGTGGTTCCGAGAGATATTTGAATGAGAAACTTTGATTGATTTGAATCATGAGTTTTTTACTTGATTTAAATCATGACAATTCTAATTTTGACACGGATGAATTATATGAGGCTAGCAGAAAAATGTATAGCCACGAAACATTGGTTTGCAGCAAAAACTTAAGAGTTTCTGAGATATACTCAAAATATTTCATTAGGTAGATGTTTCTTGTATTGATGTCGCTGGTAAGTAGAAAAATACCTCTACCATAACCGACAAGTTTCAATTTGATTATTATTGAGGATACGAAAATTTCTATGAATTACTTTAATCCTCGGTTCCCCCTTCTTTGAGATTAATGAGGAGGAAATCCTGGAATACGAACATTCGTATCTAGGGTTGTAACGAATTATTATGAATGTGAAAGTGAATGCAGAAGGGTAAAGGTCATATTGTGAATGTGAATGATTATATGAAAGCAATGCGAGTTTTTAGGAAATCCATTCCTATAAGACGATAAAATCACAAAAGACTCAAATCATTCTCATTTATTGATCAATAGAATATTTTAATATTAGAAGCTATTCACAATTCATATTATTACCAATTCATAACCATTATTGTTGCTCACTACGCAATCATATAAACATCAGGTAGGAAAACATCGGAGATTGCGGAACTGAATACGAATACAAATGATGAAAAGTTGCTAGTCTCTTGTAAATTGCGAATACGACGGTAATTATTTGTTACAACTTCAATTCAAGAGCAAAAAACTGAGCTGATAACTCATCAAGTTCAATAGATCTCCAGGAATTTCATGAAAACATATTCAATACTTTTCCACTTAAACAGTTATTATTAAAATTTTTTTCCTTATTGATGTCGACACCCTGAGAAAATACCTCCAATATTTTATCAGAATAGCTATGCAGTAACTATGATAATTTTTATACATAAAAAGAAATAGAGCCTGTATGGCGTAATGAGAATTGGATATTTCATAAATTCATTATTTTTCTCCTCATATTCATTAAATATAATTTTTATGTTAAATGGGAAAAAATATATTAAATTCTTAAATTTCTCTGCACAACAAGAAAATAACGGTGCAATTAATGATTAACGCAGGATAACGACATCCTATGCTGGATTCTATTTGAAATATAGGAGTGCTACTCGACCAGAAGCAATACGAAATGAAAACTGAAAAAGATCTATAATCTTTGTGTTTTTTTATAACATTCAAATGGAAAATACCAAGCATACACAAACGTTTTCCATGTGTGCATGTTTAAAAAATTTATATGGAATTTAATAACGAATTGTAAGAGGAAGCATTGCTCGGTATTTTTCTAAGGGCTTGATTTTCGAACGAATTACATTGTGATTGGAATCAAATCAACATTGAGGATTGTAGGCAATAAATTTTGACAGCTATTTATTCATTTGTTTATTTGACTTTAATGAAACACAAAATGTTCATTATTCAAAAGTAAATAGCTTTTGATTAAAAACAGATTAAAAAAAAAATATGTTAAGTGATTATCAATTACGCGACTGAAACAGGTCATCATCATCATATTTGAACTTAGGTGATAGTTGCTGTATTCTTAAAATGCTTCATGATGTATATGGTACGCCAAGTTGATATTAAACAAGGTAAAGGGTTTACTTCAAATTTCTATGCTTATACGTTTGCGTGGAATTCGTTGTATGTATTTATATTTATTAATTATTGTGAATAATTCTCATTATTGAAACTATGATATCTCGTAATAATTTAATGAAGTTCAATGACTTTATTAAATTGGCATTATTCGACTCAATATTCACAATGATAGAGTACTCGAAATGGTTTCATTCGGTATGAGCATATCAAGCATCACTTGTTTAGTTCCGTGATGTAGTATTTCACCTATTAACATTACTAAATACCCATTTAGTATTTTGCACAATCGATATTTCTTATTGGTAAGATTCGTACGCTGCATCACGTTTTAATTGTGATGATCATTTGGTTGTGTCTATACAAAGTAGTGTATACAGGATAAATGAAGTTAAAATGATGTTCAAAAAAGGAGAAGACTCACGACAAAGTTTGGTTTGACTACGTCGTAGTACTGTTTCCAGCGATTGATTTTTTGCTTTGATTTGAGTGTTGATAGTCTCCTGTCCTGGTCATTAATAAATTGATCTTCAAAATATATAACTCTACAATCGATATCAATGTTTATGTAGAATATTTATTCTGCTAGTCCTTTGTGATATTTAGATTATTTCAAGATAAATTTAGCTTTTTCAGATCATTTCCCGTTTCAATATCATTGAAAAAAATATCTAACAGAAAAGTATTAATTAATGATTTTCTGATGGGCAAGGGAAGATCTCGTTTAAATTAGATCCCTGCCTTGTGTTCATCAAAGCTGGCGGAGATTAATGCATTTGCTCAACAGGAGCAATTAATCGAATCATTGTATTCAAAGTTCTGCCAGTGGATTATTTCTGCGAGCTTGCTCATAAGTGAAACTATTTTAAATATTTTCTGTCAGAGTTACTCAAACAAGGATTAAACCGCTAATATACGTTAATTCTAAATTTTGAAATTGTTCAAGTTGAAATTAAATACATTGAATCCTGCAGCAAAACTATGCCACAGTAGTTGAATATTTTTGGAGAGAAATTAGCTTCTTCGGAATATGCAATTTACAAATGTATTCAACAAATGGTTTAGTTGGAAAGCCTCTTTAATTGAAATGAGAGAATATGTTTTTCCATATATAAAACCACACAATTAAAAATCAAATAACAGACTTTATCGAATAAACACAGAAAGCTGGACAATGTTTATCTAACGAAAGCGAATGAATTCGTATTATTTAATGGGATCAAATATTGCGGCAGATCGTTAATTTAGAATTGAAACTCTCAAAATATTGGGAAAAAAATTATTCAGAAGGTGAACGATATATCTGTAGATAACTCACCATTCAGCATTTCATTAATCGCAATTGGATGAGCAAATTGCTATGTTATTTTTTCTGATTTTTATTCTGTGCTATTAGTTGAATAAAATGTTCTTATAGATGTCAAGTGCTACCTATTTTGTAGCGAAATATTTGCTCAACTGACTTGAAAAACCAGATTATAGCTGAAAGTGCATAGCTCAATTATTAGTTCTAAAGTTGACGAAGTGTAACATTTATTCCAATTGTTGATCAAACTCAACTTTAACATCTGTTAAAGGGTATCAATTTGGAGTTAGATAACTATGTTTCTCGTGCTGCAAAAATATTGATTCGATATAACTGAATAAGAAATCCTAAGGCTCTGTTTTACATTCTGTAGGACTTTATTCTAAGAGGAAAGTAGGTTTGTCAATGACAGATACTGAGTAAAACTGAGAATATTGCTTATGCGCGAAAGTATCTTCGATGACGTTATGTCATCCGATCGCCAGAGGATGTTAAAATATTACTACAGGATGTCTTTCGGTGTCCTCATTTCTACGTAAAATCTTGTGGACCAGTCAATACCTTCATATGCCCAAATTTTGTTAAGATAGTTATTTGATCAATTTGGCAAGATGTTATCCCAAATTGAGCTTCCCAAAGAATACTTTAGTAATAAATATCATGTTATCATAGGTAAGGAAGGAAGATTCATTAATTTCTATTTTTATTGATAAAATTTAGTCTCCAACACGAAGACGGTGAAATATAATTTGTGTTAACTTTGAAATGTAATTTTTGGATAGCACAATATTGTAATGAAATTTATAGAGCTGTAATTTATATTATTAGAGTTTGAAGAAGCTCATTTTGCAACCTTATTAATTTATTTTAGTGCTAAATATTACGCACACCTACAGTATTTGAATGAAATAGCAGCAATGAGAGCAGCAATCTGCATCAATCCGGCATACTTTAAAACAAACATAGTTTGGGAAACTTTCTTTCAAGTTCTCTCTACCCAGATTACAATAAACATAAAGGAAAATAATACAAAAGCACAGAACGAAGATTGTATACAGGTGGATTGTGAATGAATAATTTTTTTTGCAAGTTCTTAAGCAGAAAATTGTTACACAACTTTGAAATTATCAGAAAGAGAAACAATTGGAATTATTGCGGTAGGATCGGTGGTTGTCAGTTCATATTGGATTATCTTTTATTATATTATTTTCAGCACCTATTAACCCAACGTAGTTCTTGAAAAAAAAAATTCACTTGCAAAATTAAATCCTGTCAAAAATTTGGATGAGTATCTATTAGATAAGATTTTAGAAACGTCATTCGATTGTTGAAATTCTGAAGCAAGTTATGGAACTACCATCACTCTAATGTCTTAACATTAGGAGTGGCTGGGTTTGACAACTAATTAGACGCAGAGCAAAAAAAGTCCTTATGGTCAGGAATTCTTCTAAGACAAGAAAATGTCTCAATAAGCATTTTATTTCAGTTTTGGAATATTCTCACATTTTCCTTGGGAATTAATCCAATCGAAATAAATGAATTATGTTTTTATCTTCGCACTCCGACCACAGAGTTCTGTTTTCCATTCGAGTTGTGAATTGTCAATGATTTCTGTTTATTCCAAAACTGGATAAATGTTATGTATATGGATGATATAATTCATTGCGCTAATTTTGTATCTCAAATATAACGATTAATTGATTCTCCAAGCTGTACATCAGAATGGTTACAATATCGACTTCAACACTTTTATTTGGTGAAAGCGCACTGTCAGGCCAGTTTATCAACTTGCAACAATACAAAAGTGACCACGAAAATCTATTTTTAACAAAGCAAACTGCCCTGTAATCTGAAATGCATCTTTTTGATACAACCTCCACACAATGTTAGCAAAACAATGTTTGGACTATCAGTTCCTTTTTGTACGGCGTTGGACAAGCTGTACTGGTACAGTTCCACCGCTACCGGTTGTGTACGAGCCATGTACCGGGTTCAAGTCTGCACAATTAAAACACAGAGTGAGATAGAATAAGTTGTTTGCAAAATTTCGAGTCGGTTAAGTGCATCGCTTCCGTTTTGTTTTTCCACCTTTTTTCCTTCCGCCAAACTGTTCAACTCTTGCTGTGAGCGCTTCCAGCACCAGGACCGGATTAGTCCGCAATTTATTGTCGACAAAAAAGGGATCTGTTTCTTACCGTGATCAATATTGTTCTGCCTTGAACACAGCATACTTGCATTCATTCGCAGTCCTGCAGCCACTGACATATTCATTCTCTACAAAATCTATCTAATTTTAAACTTGTTGATTTTTTGGCTTCGGGTGATACAACCAGTATCAATTCATGGTAGAGATTGAGAAAATATTCAAAAGTTGTGAAAGGAACTGATCCCTGTTGGTCGAAAAGCAGCAATAGGTTTATGAATGAGTTGTAACCGTCATTTGGATTTGTTTTTTATCCTCGCAATCAGAATAAATTCTGCTACTCGTATGACATAGAGTCAGTTTTTTGTTTGCTTTGCCCGTAGTTCATTTACCATCATGTGTGTTGCTTATAAACTCTTGTTATATCTATTAACTCGATAATTTAGTGCTAGCTGAGTAAATAGTATTTCAACATGACATGTTTACACAAGTAGATACAAATCCAGGCCATCTCCTGAGTAAATTACAAATTTTTCAGGCTTGATCTAGATATTATCACTATACTATATCGTCCTCTGAATATACTGTCACTTACTTGTGAATTTGAAATTAATTTAAAATTGATCACCTATCAGTGCACCTCTCATTTTCAATGATGAATCTTTCGCAATAATCCATTCTCTTCTCATGAGGTGGACTCTTGGTGACGCTTCGATCCGTTACGTGTCGCAGTGCAGGGAACGCTAAACGTTTGCTGAAATCGCCGCCATATTCCACATAATTTAGCAGCCGAACATGTGCAAATGAAAAAACTGGAAACCCTCCTCCACTTAGACACTCATACACATATATACGCTCCCACATATTACGTACATTAACAATACCGCACACATGCATGTGGTATGTGTAGACTCGGAGTCGTACACTCAACTTTGTTCTACGTGCAGAGTAATACAATTGACGAACGAATTATTTCCTACCGTATATAATAATTTTTTCTGCTATATTTTATGAAATTATGGCGATAATCAAAGCCGGTTGAGGAATAAGAGTTTGTATTGCTACAATTAGGATGGCTGACGTCCAGGAATTCGAGAGAGTTTGCAGAACTACAAACAAATTGAAAATTCCATGCAATTCATCACTTGTTAAATGAACAGTGGAGGGAATTTATGAATTAGAATAATCCTGTTATATGCGTATTTGTATGTGAGTACCGCAGAATAAAAATGTATGAGTTGTGAACAATATTTTAAATTCAGGCTGAGTATTACATCTGAATATATGTGTATCTTCAAGAGGAATCTGTATTTATCTACATTCTGTTGCAAATTGTTTGAAATACTTAATAAGTGTGAATGGAATGGCTGCTTCATTACAATTTCGATTAGTGCGAGAAGGTAGAAGAATCCTTGGCATTCTACCCCAAACTCATGTGGTGACAATGGTCCTCATGCTCTTGTCCTCGAATCCCCTAAGTAGAAGCCGCGGTTTCCGGCGAACAGAATATTTATCGCAAAGCCCAGCATCTCCAGAAGCGAGTTCTCAGTCTGTCTTTCTTGGGATTCTTTAATTGTCTCTCTTGTGGTAAGATCAGCTACTTGCGAGAGAAGAGGACAGAGTTTCTCTCCGTGCAATTCAATTCTCTCGGAGCAACACCGGTTAATGATTTTTCTTTGTTGCTTATCATTTGTGTTTTTGGCACGGTAAAGACCATGTTTTCTGCAATTTTAATTTAGAGCTGGATTTGAAAGAATCGCAGACGCATGTTTAAATGTCCAATAAAAAATCTGCCGATCCACTCTTCCAATTATCTTCTTGATATTTCATGGAAATATTGATAAATTTCTATTGTTGTCTTTTTTTGGTAGCTCGATCTGTATCAAGATGTGTATTTACGCCAAAATCTAGCCCTATTAGCCTTTTTCCAATAAATGTGGGATTTTGTCACGAATTGATCTGTGAAATATAGTAAATTTTGTTGTGAAGTGAGGAATATCGAGCTATACTATAATAATATTTGAAACAGAAAATAACAGCACATATCATGTAATCTTCAAAAATGGTTGCGAACATGTAAAGACGGTAACACATATAAAACATTGTGCTGGGCTCCTGGCAAAATATTTTAAAATACTGTCTTATAACTCAGAACATTGATAATACAGTGGTATAATAGACCGGATCAACTCTCAATTTATCGTTTCGCTTCAATGACTCGAAAAGCCTCTCCCATTTATTAATGTTATCATCCCCTGACATAATCTTGCAATCTTGCTTTTCTCTGCTTTATTTATACAAATATGTATCACTTATCACCGTAATAGTAAGTAAATTCAGTTGACGCTTCTAGAGTGTCTTGACATTCGCTTCGAGACGGAACAATGCACAATGTAATGAATGTATGCGTCGGGGCGTATGCGCTGCGGTTTGATCTAGTGTGCGACATACAACGTCACCAAAGCCGAAGATAGAGGACTTCCAAGTGACAAAATAACTAAATTGGAGCGATGCAATTGTTTATCTGAAGACGATATATAGTAGACATATTTGGAATGTTGAAATGTAGAGATCAGAAAACTAGAACTTTCGAAGCGTCATATAGTTGCCACAAATCTGGATGTGTATAGCTTTTGATACTGACCTTTCGGACGTCTAGCGCTTGCTGTTGTAAGATACTAACAAGAAAGTGTTGCATCTACTGTCACTAGACTCTTGAAGATATCTTAATGTTCTTATTGAACTAGATATGCTTGTTCTGCCGTCGTTCAATTCATCTTATGATCTTCCTCTTATAATCTTTGACAAGACCATACATATAAATCATATCTTCAAAATCTGCTTTGTAAAAAGCTACCTGATTATTAGGGTTTCTACATTTTTTGATTTTACTCTAATCATCATGGTCATACTAAAAGCGAATATAGACACCATTAGATTGATATTAGGTAGCTTTTTGAAAACCAGAAATGATACTAGTGATAGCTCATACCCACTTCCATACCTGATGATGCTCAAGTGAACGAAACGCGTTTTGGCCAACATTGTGACAAGTGATATGTATGACCTAGTGTTGTATATGGTTCACTATAATCAATTAAAAAATAACAAAAGCACTGACTGTCACTTCTCTCTGGACTTATATATCCTTTTCCGATAAGCACGAATATTCTAACCAATCGTAACGATGACATTTTGCAACAATGAGCTAGCCTTCGAATGTCTGACAATCCAACAAACTCTTAATTTTGAGCGAATGCTAACTTGGTTTAAGATATCTTATATTCGTGACAATATTTAATTTTGATTTCTACTTCGTGTATAACAAAGTATCTCCGGCAATTGACCATCAGCTCTTCCCAATATATCGACAATTCAAACATGGTCACTAATATTCTCTGAAGGATGTGCACTGATTGAGAAATAAATCTAACAGATCTGTACCATCATCATAATTCAGTTTCAAAATTCGGTTAACAATCCTAAATTCGAATTTATTGAGTGGTATATGTACGTGAATTGCATTTATAAGTTTGTAAATCGTCATTTCCTACAATGCAACTATTACAAATGATCATGTAGGCTAGTATCAAAACAGAATAACTCAGTAATGAATTGAAATCAAACATCAACGTGAAGTTTGTTCTGAAGTAAGTACACGAATGAAAATTCGAGTATTATAAATAATTTAAAAGAGCGTTGAATGATTTTACTGTCTGATATAACAGAATGTAAACCTGTCATGTTTGACAAATTTGATTTGTATGTAATGGTGGCTGTAAGTACCAAAAGCTTCACGTTAATGTTTTATAAAAATCGCGTTTTGATTCGGCTGAATGTCGCTGGATAAAAGAACACGGAACATGAATCCATGTCATCAGCTACATACGTTTTCAGTCGTCAGCGTGGTTGCGGAATGCGAAGTGTCATAATACATATTTTATAATAATAGGTGTCACTCTAGCAGTAGTACGTTTCACGATAATTCCGTTTATATTTTTTTCGTCTCATCTATATGCTGCGTTCTAATTTTGATCATCATTTCAATTTCAATATCAGTTCATTGTAGTATACTTTCTCATAAATATAGATTTCTCAAACAAATCGATGCACCTATATTTTTTGAGGTGATATGCTATTTGAATCAGCAGCTCCTTATCTCCACATTGTGCTGGAATATAAATGAAACTGAACCATTCATCATGATTTGTAGTATTTGTGATCATATTTTTCAACAGTTGGCCATAGTCAGTACGAATATACTACTGTCAATATTTATCTATTTTCGTTGTGTAATTAAATTTTTGCTTTACCATATCCAGCCACCTCTGGTGAGATTGTATGAGTTATTCTCCTGAGTATGAGCCTATTGTAAACAATATTATCATGTTTGAAATTCGGAATTATTGATAATATTCACTTTATATCAAAATATTTCGATCGATTGAATCTTCAATCTTTTGTAAATTGAAGCTGAATGCGATCCTATGAAGCAGCTCATCTCTAATATTGGAAGGATCCCTTCGGATCACAGGTTTGGAACGGATGTAATGTAATGATTAAAGCAATATTACATCAGCTAATATGACTGCTATTACGCCATTAGAGAGTGAGAAGCTACTATCTGTTATCGGTGCTATCTGTGTCCTGCTGATCGTCTCACATCTCGTCAATGCAAATTCGATTGGAGCGGTGCACAAGCAGAACCAGAAGCATTTTACGCTGAATTACATTGCATGCTTCGCTTTCCCGTTCGTGAAAAATGACTTGAATATCGCATAGAGATTTATATAAGAGTTAAATTTTCCATTTTATCTCCCAAGTTTTTCACTAAACTTAAATCCGATTCGTGGAAATAGACCACATTGAAAGGAGAAACCGCAAAGTAAGGTTTATTAATAAATTATGCTTTGATGTTCTTTTCCTCTAGATTGTGGAATAAAAGTATATCTACATATTTCTGGAGATGTAATTACTTAATTCTGATTGGATTTATTTTGCGCTAAAGAGAAGTAATTTCTAACACACCTACAGCAAAATGTGAATGTAATTTTGTGATGAAATTCTAAATTGAATTTGAAAAAAACAACGTTAAGCTTCCTATAACGTGAATTGGAATTATTTGACTTGAATTGATCAGGTATATCGTAATAGATGATAAGTGCAAATTTTTATTGTTGATTTAATAAATGATGGTTGTGAGGAGCTATTTCTCATACATAAAGTGAAGTAAGTAGCATCTTGGCTTGACGTAATAATGAGATTTACCGGGATGTGGCTATAGGATTTGGCTAAATAGAAGGCAATCAATCACTGTGGTAGCGCGGTGGCGGTGGAGAAGCTGTCCCCTTGGTAGCGTGCGTGCCGCCTGCCTCTAAACTCGCCTGCTGTTCTCTTGCTGTTCCTGCTGCTTTTCTCCTGCCCCGGCAGCATGCTCCGCCTGAGACTCGCGTCTAGCGTCCCTGTCATTCCGTCATCTACTCGGCGCTGTCGCGAATGCCGTGAGTCACTTCCCTTCATCCCTCATCTAAATACTGCTATGGACTAGTGATTCTAAAACTGTACACCTGCTGCAAATTGAATACTGCCTTATAAATTAGCTTTGTCTCATTCTGGCATACTGCTGACAAACACACTAAAATTTGAATCCACTACCATGACACTTCGTTTCACTGGGTATGATGTACATGATGATGAAAGTTAATCGCAGGTGATCTGTTTCATCAATGTGACAATAATGTCACTTTTAAAATTAGAGGGCTCACGATAATAGCCTGTGATACTGCAATAGAACATTGAATCACATTCAATGTGAGATATAGATGTATATGATCTTAGAGTTCTTCATCACTAATAAAAACTATTTGAGAATCACTGCCTTTGATTGCAATAAGACAACTGAAACATCTCTTCAGTCTAGTCCCTGAAGACTAGTTTATGTCCGATTTGTACGAGACAGGGCTGTTTTATTAGCACAGGAGATATAACACCATTTAATGCTAAATTCTCATTTCCTAAAAGATATTAGCGCCAGTACCTTTGGTATGACAAATCTTCTCAAAGTTTTTGATATGGAAACTTCTTGATGATCATTAGAGGACTGCAGGTCAGTACTACAGATCAGAAACTTTACAAACATGATGCTGTAGCTTGACTGTTGGACCAGAGGTATAAAAAGTAATTTATCGATGATCAATGAGACTTATCTTGAGTATAAAGCTTGCTACAGGTGTGAGAATGGTATCAGTAAATAGTCAAAACTAGGTCACAATCCATATCATAGGAATCTGGAGGTATGACCAATAGCCAGTTACGATGAATTATTCGATTCATTGTATTGAAGAAAAGATGTGATTGATGACAATATCATGTATTTACTATCTTAAAATGATTGTTAAATTTGGCAAAGTTTTATTCACTACATATCGTATAGCTACGGCCCTGTTCCTTATTACAAACAATACAAAACCGTTTCAGCTTCGTAACTGACACGCTGGTAATTAATAAGTTCGCGATAACTGTAGATATATGTATAAAGCAATCGTGTGATTTGTAATGAATATTCATGCGATCTATAGTGTGTATGCGTTGTGCTACTAACACTGCTACAATTACAGTCTGCTTCTGACGTTACGCAGCCACGCGTTCTGCAACCCGTAACCAAATATATGCCACCGAATCTCACAGCAGGCAGAGAAGATACATTCGTAGCTATACATTTCAACACGAGATGGCGCGATGGATTTGGGGGAGCTATTTTAAAAGCAATAATTTGCAAGAAAGATCATAAAGCTTTTACTCCAACATAGGAAAGATTTGAATAGTAGATGAAATTCTTGATGATAGTGGTATTTTTGAGAGATAAGTTGAAAAACAATGTTCAATAGAGAACTCCAAGCCTAGTCCTATGTTGGACTCAATGATATCTAATGTATTCATCAGCATCATAGCGTTACCTTTTTCAAAAATTTGTATATAGATTGAATTTAAGGACATTCTTCATTATCCTGTTCTGCAACTAATGACTGAGCAATAATTCATGCTACCTATCTATTTTTAATGGATGATCATCATGATTCATATCTTAGTATTTTTTGAATCATTATGTTTCCTATTTCACATTAGATCATAAGGAAAACTTGGCAATGCAATATTTTCAACAAGGGTTGACATATAACGAAACTTGTATCGTTAAGATGACAGTGATCTTGTAGAATAATAATACATGTTGGTGAATCCATACATCATTTTTTTGACTTGGACTGTTCTCATGGGACTTGCCTCTACTGATGACAATGTTTGGAGTAACAGTGAGAAAACATCGAGAATAATGAGTTCAGCATCGGCCCGAATGGACCCAGAGGAAACATTAGAACGTACTACTGAATGTTATTAAATTGTTGGTGGATATTATAAGTATTCATAGCTCAGTGCAAATAAACTAGCTTCGTAATTTGAATGTTGTTGGGACGATCCTAACTCCAGAGAAAAAGTTAGTATGATTTCCAATGGGTTAGAATATACTTTGTGGCGTACTACTTACAAAATTCAAGAGTATCCGTGGTTTGACGACTGGTAGCCGCATACTATGGCTTGGAAAATATCAATCAATCTACCAATGTACACTAAAAACTGGTGTCTGGAGCATCCACTGACGACAACGTTTAGTGTTGCCATGAGACTCGAAGCCAGTCTCGGTCTCGTCTCGTCTCGCTTTAAGAAGTCGAGACAAGACCATAGATTGAGTCTCGAGCTGAAATTCGAGATCGAGACGAGACCGGAGTCAAGTCGAGATCGAAGCGAGACCGGAGTCAAGTCTCGGCCAGAGTCTCGGTCAGAGTCTCGCGAGACTCTTGACGAGACTAGTATCATGATCACGTAAAATTTATTTTTAAATCAAATTCAATGAACTTCTTCCGGAAGCAATCTTATAGAGCAAGTAGGTAAATACCCTCCAACTGTAGTCATAATATGTAGTTGAATCAAGATGTTAACTGATGGCTAAGTTTTCGAATGGGACAATAATTTTTTCTACCGTTCTTCTAGAACATTTACTCCATATTCAGCCTATATATATATATATGTATATATATATATATATATTTTTTTTTTTGTTAGATATATTATTTTGTAATTCAACCGAATACTTTTTGTAATTTTTATTTTCCTACCCTTTTACTGGGCTTTTGCCTGTTGGGTAGTGTATGATAATAAATAAATAAATAAATAAATAAATAAATATAACAATATTTTCTCGTCAAAAGCTTATGCGATAATAATTCTGGTAGAAGTGTGAAATAGGATATTTAAATAATTGTCAATTGTTTTTTTACAAGTTATTCAAATGATGTCTAGTTTAGTATTAATCTAATGTCCCCGGGGAGATAGGCTTGGGAAAAATATAAAATAAATAATCAGTGGAATCCACCTTATCATCTTTAAATAATACTTCTGGTGAACAAATGTCTAAACTGTATATTCCAATGAATTAAAGACTCCGAGAATCCAGAAAAGGATTCTTTATTTTTAAAAATACTTATTTTATGTAAAAACTTAAATATAACCGCCATTTGTCACTTTAACAATTACAGCCGTCACTTTGACAATGACAGCTGTCACTTTGACAATGACAGCTGTCATTCTGAAATACGCAGTTAATTGATGCGACACTCTAAATCTATGAAACAGCGATGAAACTGGCCATGAGATTCATGGTTGGGGAAGTACTGTGTGGCCGTAGCACATTTTATATGATAAGATTGTGCAACAGAACGAATCCCAATACTATAGATCATAGAACATAACACATTCATTTTCACAAAAAATCATGGACATAATGGAAGAAAATATTATCTTACTATAATTGATTTTCATTGGGAATACGTTACATAAATCAACTTTTATAAGATTCCTGGTTATATTTCTGTATCTGATCTAATCTCAAATTTATATCGGATTAGGCTGGACTGGGTCATGGAAAGAAAGAATCGATACTATTCCTTCATAAATTTCAGTAATTTGAACTATATAGCTCGTTATTCACAGTCAATAACATAACCTCATTTGAAAATTCAGTTTCTCTCCATCCACCTCTGAATTTGGTGGTTTACACATCACAAACAATGCGTAAACTGAGCATGTAGGCTTCTTAGTTCAACCATCAATAATTTATATGAACGATTTCGTAACCTGAATTTAGTTCATATGAATTTATATTGAGAATCGTAGAAGAAATATCGCGTGGCGTGAAACACATCTGCGAATTAGCTTTATGAAATTTGGGAAATATTTTTTGGAACTCAGCGATTCTTAACTTGAAATATCTAGCCTTAATCTCGTCATAATGCTTAATTTTACGCATTTGTTACATAAAACTATTACTTCTTTATTATCGCGAATCCTCGTGGCTTTAGGGGTCCTATTCTAATTCAGAGAGACAGCTTGGAGACAGATTGCAGTCTCTATTTCAATGTTATTATGTCATAGTCACATTAATAGGGACTTGAATATTTTATGTTGGTGACAGTTAGTTGAGAACGATTTTTGAAATCAGATTCAAATCCTGTTAATTCATTCTCCTGATTCATTATTAATTATAATAGTAGAATTTTATTCTATTGTTACTATTTTATGACAAACAAATGTCAAATCTGACTCCAAGTAGAGGAAATAACTTGTCCCTCTCTCTTACTTCTGGAAGACTGTCTACAATGATGATGATATTGAATCACTTTTCTAATTGTCCGATAGGTTGTACATGTGTTGATGTCAAAATATAGTCTTCACGAATTATAATCGAACCTCAGAGCGACTGTTGGTATTGCAAATTCTACGTAGGCTGTACGCTAAGTTTATCCAACACGCAAGCGCATTGTACGTGATCATGTGATCATACTCCCAGAGCTGCTCAGCAAGTGGGAATAATTGTGTAATGCGCGAGATTTGGAAGACACAATATTTTTGATTCTTGATGATTATGGAGTGAGCCTGAAGCTCACGTCTTGTCGAAACTCGAGACCGAGATAAGACTGACCTACTCGAGACTAGGGTGAGACTGATACGAGACTTAGTCAGGCAAGAGCACCACGAGACCGAGACGAGTCTCACTAAAGTCTTGTCTCGTCTCATCTCGTGACAACACTAACAACGTTCAGACTAACAGTGAGAAAACATCGAGAATAATGAATTAGGCAAAGGCTTGAACAGATCCAGAAGAAACATAAAAACATAATTCTGAATGTTATCAAATTGTTGATGAATATTATGAGTATTTTCAGCTCAGTGCAAATAAGTAGGTTTGGTGATCTGAAGATTGTTGAGCTGATCCCAGTTTCGGACATGAAGTCAGTGTGATTTTCACTAGGTTAGAATATACTCTGTGGCGTACTTTCCACAAGACCTGAGAGCACCTGTGACTGGTAAGTGCATCCGACGGCTTAGGAAAAATCAGTCAGTCTACCAATGTACACTAAATTTTTGTATCGACTAAAATATACCCAATATGATATAATGTTCAATGTTGGTCACAAGCGTTTCGATTTTTCGATCACCCTCAGGTGACCTGTCTTTCGACTCCTGATTCCTCAGTTATATTATATTGGATATTGTGAATGACTTCTGTCGTGTGCAGTTCTCTACATTGAAATTGATGTTTTTCTCGAATTCTACATTCGAAATTATCTCAACTACATCACTCAATACAAGTTAAGATTTTGTACCTTACTATTTTAATAAGTATGTACTTGGAATGGTACTGCCGTATGCTGATGGAATGTCTGGTAATTTTTTCCGTGAATATTTTTATAAGTGGGAAGAGAAAATAAAATTTCATTCAATTTATTTCGAACCGCTTTAGTCTTCCTAACGCAGCTTGATTGATCATTTATGTACCACTCTCATATTGCATGAATATAAATTAATAATTTAAAAATCTCATTTATTCATCGTTTTAATTGTATCATATGTGAATTACAGCGCATTATATGAATAAAATTTTATGTATACAACGGATATTGAATTTTAGATCATATATTAAAAAATATGATAAATATATTTATCGATAATTTTTCCTAAGTTGATGATAATTGGAATTACGTTAGTAATGTATGAGTTGACCCGGTACAAATATCTTAAGGTGGTAATATGTTTGACTAGTAACCGAACATCATTAATACAAATATTCACATCCCCGAACAAGGATAGTACTGTAGTTCAATATTGGATTTCCAGTCTCGGATACAATATATCACTCATCCAATTAGAAATTATTCTCACAGTTTTCTATTGGATATTCAATTCCAAAACATAATAAAAATGGTCCTCAAATAATTATGTTGCAGTGTCTCCTCAAAACTAACTCTAAATACTCAGATATTGGCAAATATGCTAATGGCAATCTGAAATTTCATTCAACTAGCATAATTGTATAGATAGTCCATATTCAGATCTTGATTCTAAAAGCAACTCTAGCTTTAAAGATCGTGTTGAATCAGTAATGTGCTGTATAGCTTGATAGCACACTGTCAAGCTAGTGTTTGATAAATGAAGTTACTCCACCTCAATCCCATTGTAAATAATCTCAGTAATTCCTGATTCACAGAAAAAAAATAGGGCCAAAATCGAATAATTACAAAGCGTTGAAAAGTTGTTGTCCTATTATCTCGCAAATCCTTTCGAAAAAACTATAATCATTAGTCTCAAAATTAGAAGCTTCTCCCCCTTGGGTGCTCCTTCACGTGCTTCTATGAATATTTATCGGCGATATCAGCAGGACATAGGAAGAGGAATACGGTCTTTCTACACGTTGCTTTTCCTTCTTTCAGTTCAAAGGAACAGCATAAAAAGGTTTTATGAATATGGCGCAAAGTTGACTGGATATTGGATGGAATGGAATCAAGGGATTTTTTCCTTATAAAATGGTGACACTTTGAGGGAAGTTGAGAAAGTTGCCAATATGAATATAATAAAATTATGGCTGTTTGATCGAATTCTCAACCTGTCGTCGTAGTGAAAATATTACCCTTGCTTGCATACAGTCGGAGATATCTGTTTCCCACAGAAGATTTTATACTCTTTTCTCTCCATCGTAATTAGAACAAGAAATTTATATCGTTTCTACTATATCTGTTTCAAAAGTATTTTGAATACAGTAATTCCACTTTTATCTCCATCCTCACAACAGTTGAAGAAAGATAACTACGTGGTAATATATCTATATATAATTTTCCCATGAATCTTCTTGCTTTTGCTCAAAAATTTTTATTAGCGTTGTGCAGCATGATATTTCGTTAGAATATTCTAATTGTTTGGCAAAGCTACGTTTTACGAGTCCTGAAAGCTTCGAATTCTCACAGCAAACAAGCAATTCGAATTTTTATCAGTTCAAAGCATTGATGTTTGGTCAGCACTTTTTACACACTTATAATTTTCTAAGTTTTTGGTTTTTAGAATTTGTCTGCTCACGCCGCATGGATCAGATCCGTAACCGAAAATTTCGGTCAACACTGATACCTCATTTTGATAGCTAGTGAGACGAAATCCGCATGTTGTAACAGTAAGAATTTTGTCATTACTATTGGAATAAGAGTCTCGAGAAACAAATATTGAGAGAATTTTCACAAATTGAAACAATTGAATATGTAACCAGGGCTCTTATTCCAATAAATTTGGTCAATAATAAATCTATATATTTAGTTGTTGAATAATTATGAGGACTTGCAATCCTTGTCGCGTAGGAAGTATCAAAAAATATGACAGTTACAAATAAGAATAAGGTACCTCTAGATCAATCATATAAACATATTTATCACAAAATGTGAACAGTCCGTTTCTGGATTATTCTCGATGAAAATAAATGAATAATGGTTTTTAACTGCAGTTTGAAATACAAAAAGTACTGATCTGAATAAATGTGGCATGTCGCCTAATTTAAAGTTGAATATGAAATGTTAGTTTTTGTTAAATCCGGCTCTGGAAATAGCAAGTGGCACTGAGGGCGACAAGCGCTAACGAGCGCGCAACAGCGCTGCCACCAAATTATTATTTTTTCTTCTTCCTTTTAACTTCCGACGTTTTGCTACCGATTAGGCACATCAATTTATTGACAAATGATACAATTAGGTATCGATGTTCAAAAAACATACCGGAACCAACTTTTTTTCTTTCGTGCTGTCATTGTCAATATCCGTCAGGCAAAGGTACTGTTTTATTTTCTTGATGTTTTTTGATGTTTTGAAGCTTGCGGTGAATGTCACTTAGTTCCATTTGTGTTTATTATCATCGTTCTGCAGGAGAAAATAATTTGGAAAAATTAGTTTACTGATAATTACTTGAATGACATGAACACTCACTGAAAATAATTCGAGAAGATTGATAATAAATCGACTATAATCTTGGAACTCACGTGAAATGAGAACGTTCAGGTGAATTGTGTTTTATAAATGAAGAATATACTTACGCATTAAAATTTATATTCACTCTTATCCAAAGTGTTACAATAATTGTAATTTAGCCTATATATGTCACTTCGATCCATGTTATTCATGTTTATCTGTACTATGTCCTCTTTTCTCATTTCGACTCTCCTCTTTTTCGAAATATGACACAGTCCTGATATTATCCTTATCTGCAATATCTGTCCACTAAAAATTCCTATTAATTCCAGTATTAGATGTAGACATATCGCATCGTCTGGATATTTTGGGTCCGAAATGTCAGCTCAAGTTGCAGTGTTTGCGTACTCGTAAATCGACGGCGAGAAACCATCCTGTGAATGAATATTACAGATTATACTACGTGGTTTAGTTGATTTAGTGGTTGAGGTATCAACACGTTAGCCACGGAAAATCTGTCACATGAATGTTTGCTGTGTTAAATTCACCGCCTATCTAATTGTTCTATCAAAATACATTAAACTTGCCTGACATTCACATAAATTGAAAAGAAAATCTGTTAGTGTAAAAATAAATGTACCAGAAAAAGTAATTAAAATTACTAATGGAACTAAATCCATACATTTTAAAGACTGCCTTATTTTATGGCGCGAAAGGTTTTCAACCGCAAAGCGGATAAATGAACTTTTGATCGCAATGGTGTTGTTAGTTGAAATTTCACTAGATTGGGAAAAACTCTGATATATCTTCATCATTTATTATACTAAAATATCAATGGTCCATTGCTTCAAAATGAGTTCTGAATCTTTGTTCATAAATAATGGAGCATAAAAATTTCAAAAGTTGAATAAAATGAAACTCAAACCTGAAATAGAGTTGGTAGCAGATAAAATTTGGCATGATCGGATACCATAACTCTGTCTCCAATAGTTGACAATTTTCTATATATGAATTATCTAATAATAAACTCCTAGTTAGAGAACGAAAACAAAACAGTCACAAATTCATTACAAGTGGACAATTCGAATGATTTATTCTGCCTCTTGTGATTGTTATTCAAAATCCGGATGGAAAAAGTGGTGCGCAACTTTTGTGTGGTGATATTCAGAACAAAACGACGAATGATTTTATGAAGTATAGGAGTGTGCGTATATACTTTGAACGGCGCTCTTGAAGCAGCAAGCGCTGGTCGACCACACCCCCGCTGGTGACCATGTAGGGATTTTTTGCGGTGCGAATGGTTTACTAGGCTAAACAGGCGCGTTCCATCATAAATATCCCGCACAATGACCGTTACTAGCTTCATTTGTATTTCATTCGATGTTGAATGCGTTTGACGTGTATATGCTGTGATATTCGTGACGAGCGCACTCTCGGTCCAGGCTTGGGACGAGCGAGGGTGGACTCCAATGGTCGGTTCGTGGCAATGTTACTGAAGTTACATGTTCATCTAGGCAAATAATTGATTATGGTGGACAGGAAATGACACCAAGCCGTTTAAGTGATAGATTATTCACACATGCGATGTGCATGATGCAGTATGACGCGTGAATAGTCAACGTCCAACTCATACGCGAGAGTATGGACGCGACTTCACTTGACGCTTTTAGATGAATGGCTGTCTATAGAAAATATTACAACTCAACGCTCACCATGATTTATATCCATTCGTTGTACCATAGTTCATCGAGCATCCTCTGCTTTATTGTTTTTAAACAATCATCGCCAGCTGCTTTATCATTTTTACTTTTTGTTCATCTCCTGCACAATGACTTCAGGAACTTACCCTTTCCACATGACCTGTTATCCCATTTTTTCTATATATATTCAATTTACTCTAGTTTTCCACCTTAGAGCTGTGGGAAATTCTTATACGTTCCAAACAAAGGCACCAGATTACAGTTGAAAATTATAGCCACATGAAACAGTCATTGATATGTGGCTGAAAATTGAAATCCTGCTGAAATCGGCTCAGTATACACTAAACACTCTCAACCCTGTCCGTCGTAGGTATTCGGCATTAGTCGTCATTGTTCGTGTATTTGGAAGCTTCGTTCCCCTTCTGACTTATGCTAAACCACTTGCTGCCAATGTTCGTCTCACAAAGCAGCACTTAAAATGCGGTTTGGCTTATAAAAGTACCTATAGAGACTTGAACATTGTAGGACGGGGACGTCATTACCTTGTGCTCTTAAGACCTGGTTGAGAGGATTTCGCAAGAGGAGAAGAGATGCTAGCGTAGATGTCTATGTTTTTAATCCTCTGGGATACAAGAATTTCAACAGGTCGAAGTGGCGATCTCCCAAAGCTGAATAGTGCCAAGAACTTACAAAGTAGAGTTCCTTTGAAATTGGCCATCTTTCAAGATTCTCCATCGTGAACATTAAATATTCATAAGATGAATTAATTATGCAACTAGTTACTGAATTTTGAGGAGACTAGACAATATAACATCAAATTATGAGCAAGTTGCTCATCAGTATGAAATTTAACTCCTTCATCATTACACTCTGTCAAATAGAATTGATATTCAGTCGATATGTTTTGAAAATTGAAGAAAAAAAGTCTACAGCTCTACATCCCAAACACCAATCACGGACAAAGGCTTAGCTAGCAATGATTAGATCGTGCCCGTGTCAGACTAGATTGTTTTCGGTATGTAATCTCTAGGAGAGTATCGTAAATACTTGATTTCAAAATTCATTCAACGAATTTGTGGTAAATCTCTAAATCGCACGGCTCAGCAAAAATCTTTCTCGTTGACGTATCGTGATGCGCAGAATACAGACAACGGAATTAAATGACTCGACTGGAAGTATATCTGCTCTATGTTTGTTCATTTTCGAAACTGCACAACAAAATACTATTGTGCCACAAGCAGAGAGGAAAGCAAATTTTGAGTAGTTGTATGCTTAGTTTAGGTGAGGAATAAAATTGTAATCAATGTTATGTGTTTGGAAGATGAGGTTTTTTGTAAAATTCACGGGAAATTGTTCTGATTCTGATGTGTGATAAGATATGTAGAACAGTAATCGAATATGTATGCAAGTTGCTTTTATTGTTCAAATATGGGAGCAATAAGATCGAGGAAAAGACTTGCTTTTGTTTCATATGATGTGCAATCGCTGTATGCAAAAATCAGTCTGTCGTGTTTAATATTTGAGTATATTCGTGTGTGAAAATGCTAGAGCCTGAACTGCAAGCTCCGGCAGTTGAGGTATTTTTGGTAGCAGAGCACGAACAGCGAACAAGAGTAGCAGACGGTTGCAGTAGCTTCCAAGCAGGATGATCAAATACGCATCAATTCGGTCTACTCCATCCCTATTCTCATCTGCTTTTTCTCTCAGTAAAAATGCCTGATTTTATGTAGCTGGAGTCAGAATTAAAATGTCATTCACTGCGGCCACAATCAAACTTTTCTCTTATTGAAATATGTTTCAATTTTAACCTATCTGCATATTTTAATTCTGCTGAGCGGAAGGTTGAATACATTGTGAGTACAGCATTTCAAATAGATGAGTGGGAAGTGAACTTCGGAGACGGATGAGATATGCGAACGGAACGCAGCAAATTATTAACGAGCAGTATCATGCATCCGGAAAATCTAGCTTCTGGTTAACACTGCAGACTCGTATTTAAACTATTTGCGATTGAATTCCAAATAAAATATGCCCGTGTATTATTGTACTAAATCTGAACTATTTACTCGCTATAACCTTCGCATTGTTACTCTATTTTGATGGGAGGTGATTCCCTCATGATATATTCGAGAGCTTTATTATTTTTGAATTTTCAACTAGGGACAAATACTGAAATAGAAAATTGGGCCAATTTGTATATCTCGCTTGAAGTTAGGTATTTTAGAAGAATGCAACTGTTCAAAAGATGCACCGTTGAAAGCCTAACCTTAATGTGTTCTAAATATTTTTTTTCTGCTCGTCTTGCTTTTCTTATATAGATGTAGTGTGTTCCACTTGATCTTTCAAGTTGTAGCAAAAAACGATTTGTTCTATTCGAATGGCTTACTCGTAATTGCCACTTCGTGTATTGCGTTCAATTTGGCGTCACTTCACTCATCACTCGCCCAGCATGTCGCGTTACTTCCTCTTGCGACGCCGCTGGTGCCCTGTGTATAATCATCAATCAAACATCGCTGCTACTGGCGTGTCCCGTGACAAGACTGGCAATATCGAGAAAACCGATCCAAATTTGCAGTTACGATGGAGCTAGAGGCAACGAGTCCTCCAGCAAATGATTGGGGAGCAGGGTTAGAGGTTAGAGCTGTTACTGACCCCCTAATTTGCAAATGAGTTTATATACTTCCAAGCAAACAGATTCTTGAGATGGGTCGTTAAGATTGATATGATTACAGGAACCGGGATTGAATTCCGATTCTGTAATCTTGAATTTGTCATCACTACGACAAAAAATAGCTGAATTTGATATAATATTTCCAGTACGTCGTATTACTTTCTTGGAAATGGATGGAATTATGGATACTTTCATGCTAACAGTCTCAAGCAGCTTTTGCATTGCAAACCTGATTCTCCATTAGCTCTGAGTGATAAAATATCTTGATAATGTATTTTCCTTGAAAGTGTTGTTCGTTAACTTTGTTGATATATAACTCTAATACGATTAGAATTATGAAGATTATGCAGATGACTTTGAAAGTTACGTTTAAGTACTAACAAAAATTGGTGCTCCAACTATGGAGTTTAAAAGTGGAGGTCCATTATTTCTCCCACCCTGAGAGAGCATAATTTTTTTTTTTGGTAAATGAATGATGATGAAAGAATTATTCGTTGAGATTTGTTGACTTGTTTCAGTTAATGCAAAAAAAGGTTTCAGTTTCTCATTGTTGTCTGAGTAAATGAAAGTTTATACTTCTAGAGAGTATTGAAAAATGTTTTTTAGTCTTTGTATCACGCCATTAGTGCATCGTAGGTTAAAAGACTCGTGATAAGGGGAATTTATGCGACTAATTAGAGTTATCAGACTTTCCCTTGCTTAGACTGACTCATATATCCCCAGTATCTGAGCTTTTATCTGCTATAAACACCACTACATATATTTTCTCTTTAATTACAATCCATGTGTGATCTCGCATGAGGTTAACATTGTTGTGTATATATTGGATCAACACAGTATTCAAATTCTACAATTTATTCCTTTAATAATAGGTTAGAAGCAAGTAGGCACTCTGAAATACATTTTGTATGTCTTAACTCATAGAGTTTTTGTTGTAGGCATGAAAATTTCTGGTTCATATCTGATAGCAGCGATCAATTTACTCAAATTAATTCTATATTCAAGTGGTAAAAGTAGCCGCACCTTCAAAAACACAAGGCACCGATCTGAAATTGAGACCTTTTGTACTGTCCGATGTGAGTTAGCATAAATTTTATTGGACTCATGGATAAGTGACAGATACTCTATAAAATTTGTTTCTAGAACTCTTTGTTGGAGCTCGGAGTCAATTTCTTGTTTGATGACTGCCAGAACTCAGGTACCGGTCTATATTTTATCTGAGATGGAAACTTCTGGAGCTTTTTTGTTTGGAATATTGATAATCAAGAGAAATCAGTTTGTTCACACGCCAAATAATAGAAAACATGAGTACAAGCCCTAAGGCAAAAAAATATGAGAAGTGTAGTGCCGAAATAGCCATTTCGCTTGTCGTGAAGTGCATATAGGGAGAATGCAATCATTTCGCACTTCAATGACGTCGTGAACCATCAAGCACCTGAACGCTGTTCACGAGAATACTCATTTCTGCCTGTCCCAGGAGAAGCATTGAGCAAAATAGCTGTGATTTCACTCCGGTCTCAAGTGCGGATCTAAACTAGCCAGGAAGGATTTGAAGTATTCAATAAATTGTATCTAATAGAGCAGCCTTGATTCACATTTTTATTGGTTAACATTGAAAAATTGTGGAATGATAAAGAGTATGAAGATAATTGATATTACGAATGAATTCATTCTGTTGAATTTTATGGTCTACTTAATTGTCAATATCGTTAATTGAATCAATTTTGTGAAAGCTACTGGACTTCCAATATTAATGCTATTAGAAGTGTTCTCCGAAAGCTCGATAATTTGAGTAAGACAGTACAAAGAATCACTATTATAGCTTCCGGTTTTTTCTCTTCCTTTCGAAGTATTCCTTTTCGGCAGGTATTCAGCAATCTTACAGTGAATTCTATAGTTTTGTTAGTCCCTAACAGTTCTCAGATTGATAAACTCACATGATTGTTGGTGAATCTTTTGTGAATAGTGATTGCCCTCCACAAAATCAGTGAATTTTTCTATTTTTGAATATTAAAAATGAGGAAATTCAGTCAAATTATTTAATCTTTTCTTTACTATAAATTTGGATCTTGCGAATGATGATCATACTTACAAAAGAATTATTTTGATTAGATATTAAATACATATGTTTAAAAAAAAAATATATATATATATATATATATATATATATATATATATATATATATATATATATATATATATATATATATATATATATATATATATATATACATAGTCATATAGCAGGAAAAAGAATTTTTTTACTTGTCCACTGTCACAACTGACTTCTATGGAGGACGCTGACTAAATGCTTTCAGGAGAAGTTATATGAACCTAGATTTTGAAGAATATTGCTGTGTATTGTGCTGAGCGCTATAGTATCTATATTATAATTAATATTATGTTTGTCCTGTTTCATATATAACATTTCTAATGTTAGTCTTTTATTTGGCTTGATTTCATCATGGATTATACTAGTTTCATACTGTTTCTTCTATGTCCGTCAAGCCTTGTCTTCAAATATATTTAATTTTGTTTACTACGCATCACAATCATTACATGGTATTTTATAAATCCAATCATCAGATCTTGAATTCTTATTCGTTTTATCTTTTATTTTGGATAACAAATTTTTTATCGTTTTGTACTATTTGAAACAAATTTTAATTCCTTCTTCTTTTTTGAATACTCACTTGGTCAAATTACTAACGCTATCTATGTATGGAATTATGAAGTATATATTAGTCAAAGCATTTTTGTTATTTTTGTCAATGTCATCCGAATAAGATACATGATTCTTAATCGTTTATAATGCCCATTTGTAATGATGTTGAGAATAATTATTTCAGAATTCTGATTCAATGATACAAATGATGAGAATTCGATGTAGAATTGAGTGGCATGAGAACAATACAGAATGATTAGTTGCATCATAATTATATTTGATAGGACGTTTCGGCACCGGAACGGTCCGCCATCATCAGCTCTCAACAGAAGCTAGCAAAACATATTTGACAGTGCTCGACAAACTTGTCACCATGGCACATCAAAATACTGTCGTCTCATAATTTCTGCACTACCAAATTGGAAACATATTTATATGTCAGAATTTATCAACCATTGTAAATCAAATATATTTTATCGACAACTGAAAGTGGCGGCTCGTTTCGGTGCTGCAAAGTCCTGTCAAATATAATTGTAAGACAGCAATTTGTACTATATTGATCCCATGCTATTTTATCGTACATAGAACATCTAATAAGTTTCTTACAGAATGTAAACTTCCAGTCTTCTACCGAACTGAGCAAAACCCTTATTGGAAATAGGATTCTAAGTTATTCATTTTTTACTTATTGTCGTGATAGATTTAAGTGTGAAATGGGGTGAAAAGTCTTAGAAAATGGTGGTTCGAATGTAGAACGCCGCATGCGAAATCACAACTGCATCGTAAAGCCAACTTTGATCTCGGTGCGTCCCGCTCGAGTAATATTATTGGCATACCATCTGTGTTGTGCGATAAACTCACTTATAATGAATTCAAATGTAGAATGTAGACCCTTTGTTAATTATTTCTCGCTATTAGAGCATGACTCCCGTTTCATTGCTTCGATTTTGACAATTAAAACTGAGAATAGCGCGCGAGTATTGCCAGCTCTGCCGATTTAATTTTCTGTTAAAAATGTGGCCGTCAGCTAAATGAGTAAATGATACAGTTTGCTAGTAGAGAGCTTGGCTTGGACTCGGTTTTAGAAGTTGCAACTTCTACTTCCAGTATATCAGTTGACATGACGGTCGTTGCAATTTGACCCTGCCAAGCAGCGAACCGTTGATTTTCTTTGCTGTTACACGATTACTTTGCCAGTTCGTTATGGTAGTTTTGTGCTTTGTGCTACGGTACATAGCTCCATTCAAACCCATTGTTTTTTTATCCTATTTTTATGTTACATTCAATCTCTATTTTGTTTGTAATAAACTATCATGGACAAAAGTTTGCATTGAATCTAATATTTGAATACATATTTTATTATGTGATTCTGGCTATTTCAATAACGGGAAGAACTGAGATGTTGTCCATTGATCGCATTTCGATAATAGTTTCTGCTTTTATTTATAGATTCTTTTGCTCATCAGACTGATTTTGGGAGCTGTTTCACGAGTTTGCTTTTCAGTTCTACAATCCTTAGTAATCCTTTGAATCAAACAAATGAAGCAACACTTTCCCATATGTAAAATGTGATAGCTCCTCTTTTAGGAATCCAAATTCGTCCCGTTTACTTCCACTGATGTTAGTATCAGAAGTTACATATTATGCAACTAAGAGTGACTTTCAGGCAACTTGTATTCTAAATACTCCATCAGGGTATGATTTATCGGTTCTTTTGAGATTTATATTATTTCTTGAACCTTCATTTCGCGAGAACATCACATCACCACGATGAAGCACAACAAATTCTTAGTGTCCAAAACAGAGCCATCAATCGTACAACAACTGCCAACTTTGTTATTTTGAAGTTACCGTTTCGGTTTCGTAACTAAACTTGCTTAATGAACAAAACAGGGTAATCAGATATCATTAATCATTTTTTAACTTTTAAATTTTATAAAACATGAACCTAGCAGATGATTTTTTAAATAAGTTACTCACTTTTCCTGAAGTAAATTATCATCCTTATTAGATATTTTAGAGCTGTAGGATATTCAACATCATTTCAGTCATATTTTGTGAGAGTTCGTCATATCATCCAATCTGTAAGATTCTTGATGATTGACCAGGACTTTTTAGCTTTTTCTATGAGATTGATCATTAATAATCCATGTATAAGGTACTATTTAAAGTAGGTCCAATTCAATCCCAGACTGATATAGGAATGATTGTGTTCATGATTCAATGCTTAGAGGCAGGAGTCGCCCATCAGTTATTTGCGATTGATGCACAAAATTGGCTGACATATCAATGACTATGACAATATTCATTTATCTACTTGATGGAAATACAGCATTGTTTCTTCGATGTACTTTTGGACGCCACACTATATGACTATAATTTGAGAAGTTATGAATGTGTAGACAACTGTATTGGAAGAGAATGGAAGTGATCTCATTTTGGAAGGAATGTAAAAAGCAGTAATAGGAAGAACGATAGTAGAAGAATACGGAAACAGGCATATATGCTCAATGTCTAAATATTAGATTGAAAAGAAATTCGTTGGAATGAAATCGCGTGTAACATTCTTGGCGACTTGTTCGCGCCGTCAGTTCGGAGATTGTTCCAGAGGGCGTGAGGCTTGCATTCCGCCCATATACCCCAAACCCTATGCGCCTGTACGATTGTACCCTTGCTTCGTCGTGCCGTTCTGGCGTTCGTTCTACGTTTAGTGAGACAGTCGCAAGTCGCAGTCTCGCAGACTTCCCCGGAATGCAATGTGATTAAAATACTATAATTGTTTTGCGGTGCGGTTCTATTTGCATCAAGTGCGAAGTGTAAAACACTAGCTAGCGTTCATGCTGACGAGTAAATGCTTTGCTAAGCTTTGTGATGTGGTCTCGTGTGTGCAATGTTTTGTTTGCTTAAATTATTCAGGATATTGTTGTTTGTATACCGTGACACCTACCCCTCACTCTGCTCATATTATGCAAGTCTCGTGCATTGAGCATAGTTTTTTCAATATTGTCTGTGATTCCATTCCTTTGTCGCTCTTTTGGTGGAAGTTTTTTTTTTGCTGAGTAGCCCATTGACCTGAATGGTTTATGCACGTTATGAAAGCTTGATCCCGGAATGATGTTCAATATTTTAATCTAGTTGTTTTTATAACTTCAAACAATAACAGGATTACGATTTGAAGCTTATATTTGATGTTGGGCTATATTGCCACTCATTAGCTCATCCAATAGGTATTATGCTGTATGTTTTTCTGGTGCGATGCGCTTCATGTTTTTGTGTTTTTTAAAAACATAAGCATCAGGTATCTTAACAATGGATCTTGAACGATGTTTACTCAAATTTTCATTCAATTATTAATAGATGAATATCACATCGTTGAATTGTGGTGTAGTTGTAGATAAAAGACAAACAACAGTACAAAACTGCTAAATTAGTTCGATAAGTTAGTCAAAGTCCGATCTCATTTTTTCAAGTGCGATACTTGGACCAGGGTGTCAGATTTATTTATTTCACTCATAAAAGAATACTCTCATATCACAATGACTCTCCCTCTTACACGGACCTAAATTCACTCTAAAAAAATAATCCTAATGGTGGTCATCATTAATTTTCGTACGGTGGCCAAAGCTACAGGCATACAGCGGTGTTTTTCTGCACTGCTGACTGTTGCCTGAAGATGGCATCGAGATAGAACACGCTACTGTCGAGAATTGATAGCACTGACCACCGACCAGGCGGTTGGCTCCTTTTATTTCTCTTGAACTACGGCAATGAAAGCAGTGAGTTTGCAGCTGGGTACAAGCAGGATATGCTTCACAGAAAGGAACAGTGATGCAATAAAACGAGAAAACCAATACAGATTTGGATCTCGATCTCAATAAAATATGAATAGCCATTTTAATCTTGCTCATTGAGTCTAGCTATAAGATGAACGAATCGAATTCCAAAGAGGACTCAAATAATACATGGTATAGCAAAATATAGAACAAGTAAAGATGAATGCGAGAGTGAAGATAATTTATATAATTCATTGGACGCATGGTCAAAATTTTGAGCGAGAAATATCATATAGGTAGGCGTATGTTTCTTTCCGAAAATTTAAGTAATAAATATCAGCAAAGGTTATATTTACATGTCATGAAATCCTTTCAAAATTGTATATATACTACATAATTGTCGAGATGCATACCCTGACAGCTGGATGGTGAGTCCGAGATGTTATGGTTGCTCACCTTGTTGATCTTCACGAATGCTTCAGCGTTTCAGCCGGTTCTGACAGTATTGTAAAAATTAGTATATATTGAAAATTTCAGCTTATATCTTTGATTATTAATATTATTCATTCTTTGAATAAACTAAATATTTCTGCATGAGTTCGCATCACTGTTTTGACTATGAAAGACGATAAACTGACATCTACAATTTCACTTCTAGTTCAATATTTGAATGTATTCCAGATTTTGACCGGAGAATCTGATCGGCGATCCCGCTTGGGGCTATAATTATAAAATATATTTCAGATAGAATGAGGCAAGTTTATCTCTACCCCATATTTACCACATCAAGTTGAACACCCTATTTATCAGTTTAATAAACAAATATAGGGCACACCGGGATGAGAAACAATGACCATCAATATCACGCATTCATTTGCTGGATGGTATTATATGAATCTTGCCCAGATCATCTTCAATATTTGATTAGACAATATTCATGAGTTACAGTTGGTAATATTAATAACGTATCTTATGTTTTTTGATATTCACATATTTGCAAGAAATGCAGATATGTCATGAAATATAAAATATTCTGCCTATCATTAGTGATAGCACAAAATCAATAATTAAGCCAGTACATATCGAGGCAAGATATTAAAATATTATTTGTTTATGCGGAACAATATGGCCATTTTACCAAAAATATTTTCCAACAAAATGAACACCTATAATATGCCAAAACTATTTGTATCTATGTGCAGAAGCGTCGACGAGAATAGTTTTCGACAGCTTTCAATATAACATAATACGCTTCATTCATTTCAAACTGAATAATCAATGGATACTATAGACTTTTTTTATTTGGTTGTTCTACCGTGTTGATGAATATTATGGCATATGATGCCATCTGCCATCACGTTTTTGAAAAAATTATACTTCTCTAAAGCCCTGAGACCAGATGGTCCAATCGCAAATGTTTCTAGTACGATTATTCATTACACACAAGAAATTCAAGAATAATGTGTAATGTACAACAAGTCAAGAATTGTTCTGAAATTTCAGTAGTAATGATTATGTTGCAGTACTGTAAACATTTCAATAAGAAATATCATTCAACTTAGATCCCTGAGATTATTGTTTATCAAGCTCTGCATAGGGATCAACTTTTACCATTCTATTTCTACCACAACACTTTTTTACCATCAAACTTTTTTACTACCATACTTTCTTACCACTAATATATTCTACCACAATTTTAACAAGTACGATACAATAAAGTTTTATTCAAAATTGAATGTCATGTCCTCTTTAGTACTCAACAATTTCCTCTTCGTCTTTTCTGGTCTTGTAAATAAATTGAGGCTGGGCTTGAGATCGGCATGACACGTCAAGCTTGTTCAAAGCAAGCGGAGCCTGCCCGTTAGTTAGGTGCGAAGTATCGCTTGTTGAAAACCAAAACCATTGTTTATGACTGTACTAGCGCTTTGATGAACATTAAGCAAGGCACGTCGAGCTTGGTAAGAGCGGGTTGAGCCAGTATTGTAGTTTGGGCGTGGAGCATCACCGGCTCAACACACATTGACACACAAAGTAGGAATAGAGGTGATAAAAAAATTGTGGAGAAAAAAACCTTCATAAATATTTAATGTTTGTGGTAACAAGAATTAGTGGTAAGAGAAGACGGTGGTAAAAAGAATTTGTAGTGAAAATAGATGGCGGTAAAAATTGACTGTTGAAGATAAAGACGAATCGATCATGTGAAAAGGTGACGAGCTAGTAATTTTAGATTGTTTGTTACCGAGTCTGTACTACAAACTACTTATTATGAAGTTATGATAGAAAAGTTTATGCAACAGAAGTAAGACTTCTTGCTCATTAGATATGCTACAGATGATAATTGAGAATCGTGAGGATGCGGATATGATCTCAAATGAAAACGAAAACGCTCGAGAATTGTAATCCTCTGATCAATTAAGTTTTATTTGAAAAATGCAGTTCGCATCGATGACAAGAAAGTATGTTTTTGAATCGAAGCTTCTCAATTCAGGCTTTAGGATGTTAAGTCAGCATATAAAAATCTACCGTCATGAGACTGAAGTGATGTCATACTTATACTCTTGTAGACTTCGCTTCTGCCGTGCGTCCACCCATCGACACAACAGTTTTTCTTTTTAATTGATCCTAATGCTTGTGTTACTTTTTATATATAGTGTCACGTCGCACTATGAATGCGAGACATTGGAAGTGTTTCTATTACTTTCGACTTGCATTAGTTGTTATTTTCCACGCTTGAATTTTTTATTTTTCAATCTGCTTGACACTATAATTCTACCAGCACATTATTGTCTCCCGAAATGCCGGTGAGGTCATAATTTTGATTCATTTGTCAGTGGAGCCCCTCTGGAATTGAATTTAGAATTTTAGTGCTTTCTTATATTGTTTTAAGACTAACAATCGAATGAAAAGCGCTGGAACTATGATATATTATTATTTTCCCCAAATATCCATTTTTGATATTCAAAACTGGAAGCACAAATTTTTCGAATGCAAACAGAGAAAACGTGGACACGTCAATATATTTTTAATCTTTATTGGTGCATGCAGAAAATAATTCAAGGTAACCAATTGATGTTGAAAAAATTTCTCAACACATAGAATTGCGTGAAAATGAAAAATATCAGTGAGAAATTTTTAGTATCAATCTTTTTGTACTTCTACTAATAATAATAATGATAATAATTCTTTATTTGTCATCAGGATTTTTTCCTATACAAATTTCGATGGTTATTTGATAAATTTTTGCATAATTTCTGTTATATTCATTACACATTCAACGTATCAAACAGACAATCACAAATGAATCGAATCCACGACCCCAGTGATCAAACGTTAGGGATTGCTTGAGCGCTGTCTAAACCCGCTAGACCACTGAGGCGACTTTGTACTTCTACTAATAAGTATTCATAGCTCAGTAGAAATATGCTAGCTTTGTACTCGAAGGTCATGAAGTCGATCCAAGCATCAGACAAAAATATTTAACTGAATTATAATATACTTTGTAGCACACTCTTCAGAGAAACTAAGAGTATCGGTAGGTTGATGACTTGTAGCCGCACTCCACGGCTTAGTAAATGTCAATCAGTCTATTAATGTGCACTAAAGTACACTCGTATCGGGTAAAAGATATGAATTATTTTTTATTTGTTATTGTCTAGTTTTAATTTATTATTTATAAGAAGGAAAATTGGCGTGAGATATAGAATTGTGCGTTGGGTATTGGATCGGAGAAATAGAGCGATACAAATTTGGATCTCCCATTCTCGAAATCCTATAGAAATGCAACGGTTCATACGCATTTTCATAGATAAGTTGATCAATTTGATTATTCTATCGAGAAACAGGAACAATTGAGAGTAATTTAAGCATCAAATTTGATAACAAACTTTCATTCACTATTATTCCATTGTCCACAATTTTTTATTGCAATAAATGAATGAAAAATCAGTTACCCTGCAGGCAAAAGTCTAATGAGCAAGTTGTTGAAAAATTCTCGCAGTACATTTCACGATGTGACACTATTAACGCTTTGCATATTCTCTCCTGCTGAACTTCACTGGCAGCATCAGTTCCGGTGCTTCGTAATTATTAGTTTCAAGGCACAATGTTGCTGGTGATTCATGATCACCAAATGTCAATATCAGAAGAATATCTAATAAAAAATTGATAAGCATCTCAATTATGAGGACCATGATGTCTGTACTGAGGAAATGATGAGCTGATTTCTTGTTTCCAGTTGTATAAGATTCAAATATCCATTTGGAGTATATTTGCAGTTGTTTCGGTAAGAAAAAGATTTGTGGCTGAGGAATTCAGGGAGCTAAGTCCAATAAGAGTTTTGGGCCTGTAGACTAACATAACCGTTTCATTTTTGACGTGATCTTATTGATAGGGTCTAGATGAAGTTCGATCCTTGTTGGTTGAGGGTATCTTTTTCCAGTTTAAGATGAATCAATTCATCTCCTGGGCTAGAAGAAAGTAGCAATCGGATTGCTTTTCTAACCCAGGAATGAGAAGAGGAAAAATGAACTATTATTGCTGAAGAAAATATTTTGTTACCGTACATAAGAATGCTTGTCTCAACTTTTCAAACATATGTTCCATGAATTCAGAGAATTTTCCAATGATAATGCAGATTAATTTGAAGCTGAGAGCCTCACAAATAGGATTAAATATAATACATAACATTAGTTTCAATATTTGACTGGAATATTAAATAATCTATCATTAACTACTACATGTTATAATTACTATCAGTGCAGATATTATCCATGGTTGCGTTACAAATTACTGGCTATGAGAATAAAAAGTTTATCAGAGCAAGATTTTTGTTTATTTTTGTAGGTATTCTTGGCATTATCTTCTCATTGGGTACTTTTTCCAATTACATCTGATAATATGGAAAAACATTCCCCATAAATTCATTACCTGATTATCTAACGTTCGTATTAGAGCTGGGGGAAGTGATTCTCTGTCTTTTTGGTATCCTGCTGAGATTATTCAATTTGACTGGAAACAATTGCTATCAGTCTCATTTATAGTAAAAGTAGTAGTGATTAATCAAAAATTTTCCGAAAAAGATATAATAATTCCATAATAACTATTCAAAAGTGAGCCTAAATAGAGCAAAATGAAATCATAGATACGTTTAATAAAACAAATATATTGAATAAGCAGAATCAAATACGCGTACGCGAAATGGCTCAAATGAATTTGGTATCTGGTTTCCATTGAAATATTTAATTGCATTGACTATCAGTTGCTTGTATTGTACAAAACCTGTGCGTTATTGACAATATTGTACGTAATTATAGGATTTGTATAATGAAACTGCGGCCAAGCAGAGGTACCTAACATTTTCAGCAATGAATCCAAAGCCTCCAAAGAAGTAACAACTAATGAAAAATATATTTTCGGATAGAATCGTGAGGACATATGTCAAATGAAGATTGAGTTCAAATTATAGAAGACTGTTGTATTTCTTTAATATATGAATTTATTTGTGAGATAAAGGCAAAGAATATGGTACCTGATGGATTATCTTCAGAAACGATTTGTTATTAGTTAGAAAAATTACTACGCATCAATCCCAGGAGTACAGACGGGTAGAAAGTTAATTTATTGGTGTATAATATGCAACTTGGGGGTGCTTCCTGCTTCCGAGCTTGGCCGAGGCTAGGAGGGAGTGTAACTGACAGTTGGTATTGACGAGAGCATTCCCAGTCCATTGGGCACTTCAGGAATGACGGCCAGAACCCACACCAAACTTCAATCCACTAACAGAACAGGGTGGTATTTAGCTGTTGAGTTAAAAATTACTAAGATTTCGTTACAACGTCCCTTAAAACAAGATAACATAATAACAAATATAATCTAAGGATGTTAATCATGGGTAGCTAGGTACAGATATTTTTTTTTATTCACACAAGTGAATTTCAGCAACACAATGAGAAATATTTGAAAAGATTTGTGAGTTCGGTCAACTCCTATGATATTTGGGGACTTTTAACAGAGTTTGCATACTATCTATCAGGTTTGTTCTAACAAGAACAGAGACCAGTCCGGAGCTGTCCGACGCATGCGCATTTACAAATAAGCGTTCCAACAGATTTCAAACGTGGATTTTGACTATTAGTCAAGCGTTCCAACAACGTGCGACTCAATCCGCAAACCAGTTTGTGGACAGTCAAAACAGTCCATGGACCAATGCTTGTACTATTCGTCAAATAAGGTAACCTCAAATAAAAATTAGTGATTTAAGTGCTGAAAATGAGTTTTCATCACATTCTAGCGATGATGAATTCGATCTAACCGTAGGAATACATCAAATTAAAAATATGAATCATAAAGGCATCTAGAATTATAAGAAAATAGGCATTTTCAGTTGATATGTTGAAATGAAAGTTTCAAATATAATATACAGAATTTGAAATCAAAAGTAATTTATTATTAATTAAAATTTGGAAAAATGTATAGATTATTAATTGAAATTTCATTTTGTGTGGTCTTTGAATTTTATTTTAGAAGAAATAGCTTATCTCTAATATTTTGACATGTTTTTTGAATACTTTCGTCTGAGCAGAGAAATTTCTGAGAATATAGCAGAAAATTTCAAGAGAAATGATAAGGATAAACAGCACTTTGGATAATATAGAAGACTCTCCATTAAAATTCAGGTGTACTATGTCTCCATTATTGTCAATAGGAATCAAAATCATATGGTTATATGAGAAACTATTTCATATTTTTAGTTTCCACCTGATTTTATCCTCCATGTTTACTACAACTGAACAGTTATAACCTAAAATTATATGATCGACAGTTAACAACACGCGCTACGTTCGACTCAGTCCAAAAACTGATTCATTCGACGCGCATGCGAATGAGTCAAATCTGAAACCGATTCAGAACCAGTCCAGAACTGCTTGTTGGAACGAACCTATCATTTCTGCTGTTACAATATCACGATATAAAGATGTTATGAATTTTCTTCAAGTTCTCATGTGATTTATGAAAGCGCACAAATCATTGTTATCATCGAAGTACAGCAGAATAATTTTTGTCGATTTTTATTTATTATCTCCAGACCTGCAATAAATATTTTAAGATACTACTTAATTGAATTTCTCAATATAATTAACAATTCAATAGGAGGAAATTTCCATTTGGAATTATTTATAGCTTGCCTGGGTTACACAGTTGGATGCAAATCATTTATATTCATATTTCTATGCAAAACGAGGGAACAATCCTGAATGTAGAATGTCCGCAATTTGTAAGTTGTCATCCACATTTTATCATTAGTTTGCATATATTTTTAGGAGTACGTATTTAGTCACAACCAACTTTGGAAGCAAAGTATCTAATTATACAACATAATTTTTTTTTTATATGATGGTGAATCTTATAAATTTGAAGCAAACTATGTGGATCTGCAAGTTTGTTTGAGTGTTATAAGCCACAAATAAATAACTATCGAAATTATAAATAGGTCCAATTCCACAACAAATTTTAACCCATCAAACTTTGTACAAATTTAATGAATTATCTCATCAGAAATTCTATGGTTCTAGTTGTGATGTTGTTTCTCTTCTCCTGATCTTCATCACATAAAAATTGATTCAAATCGTCTGTGATTTATAGCAACAATTAAATTTCCATAAACACTAAATTTAGCATAAATCAAAATGCAAGTATGTACAATCTATGTTGTATGAATATGGTAGCTGTCATATACCATGATGATATTCAGGTACTTGGCATAATGCAAATCTGTTGGCTGCTCGTAGTACACATGTGAGCACAGTATGATAATGTAAGCTACTATACGCACCTATTCAAGGCAAACATGCATAATTTCACACAGTCAAATTTGTTTTTCCATAAGAGGTAATCATATTATTCATCATCAACAAGACAGGTATCTCAAAATACGATTGAAGAAGCTAGATTCGTGACATCTTGCGGAAAATCTTTCCTTCGGTGGTAAGGCTCCAGTAAAGCTTTTTTGTTGTATATGTTTGTTAGTTTGCTTTGTTTTTCGCTATATTGCCTCTTAGTGGCTTTTTTCACTTCCTTTATTCGTTCTATGAAATCCTACTGACTCTAAATAGCTGAATTATTGTAGTATATTATTTTCAAAAATGACAGTGAAAATATGTTTCATACATATTTTAACATCAAAATGACATATGTAGATAATAACGTAGATTGTAATCAGCTTTTATTGATTAATATTCTGTACGTCTTAGTTGTATTACATTTGAAGGGTAAAGAAAGAGTTGTAGTTTGTACGGAAAGCACAACATAATAAGTAATGAAATAATAATGGATTTTATTACTACAATTACCTTTAAACGGCATAATATAGTAGTATTTTGCATAAGACTTCGTGTCATAGCTTCGTTTCATCCCCCTAATGTCAAAATCAAGGTATAATCGAATTTAAAAATTCTCCTTGTGTTCTTTAGGTTGAACTCATCTGATTTCTCAGTCCATTTGAAATCAGGCTAAGTCAATTACTTTTTCGTGAACCGCTGCACACTTTGCAGTTAGCTCGCTTTCCAATCATTTCTTCTTTCTTTGGGGCTGCACACTGATTTGTGATTTGTTCACAGATTTTGCACATTGTGCTTTACATTTCAAACGTATAATCTTCTTCGTTATATACTTTATAGTTACAATAACTTGCAGCATATTATCATATTGTCGCCATTTGGCTCCGATTCGAAATCAGATTAGGAATATGATAGTCGGATTTTTTTTATAAGGGTGAAGTATAGATGTGACCAAATATAATATGTTTTCATGTTTGAAGTAATCCTGAGCGTTATCGCTAGTAGCTCTACGGTCCTAGTCAAAACTATTTTTGGTAAATACTAGATGTTAGAACCGTGATAAGTACAAAGACCACAAATTAAAAAATATGTTTTCAACGGAGGAAGAAGTAATCCGAAGGAGAAATAATTTCCGCTTGGATTAGTTGATCTCCATGGACGTCAGATAGTTGTTTCCAAACCCTTCTCGTTGTGTTCTTTTGAAACCTTTGGTGTTCAAATGTGACATCCACTTTTTGAGCAACACTGTTTGCTGCAATTTTCTTTCAAATAAAGCACTTGTCCGTTCTATTCTGAGTTAACGAGTTGTGAAGACAAAGAAAATATCGTGAAATTTCGCATCGCATGTGTGAATATAATTGAATAATTTTCATTTACACTTAGAGAACAATAATTTTTGGCAGACAGATATTACATGGAATTGTGAAACCATTTTCGTTATGCATTTCTGAACATCGCAAATGGCGTTGCGAGGCATAGAATCAGAATCTATATCACGCTGGAATGCATATCGCTAAATTTGAATGACAATTATTTTATATTGTGAAATGTCTATGTCGCCATTTTCTGTTTTGAATTCTGTTATTAGGAAAGCGAAATATTTTGCACGCTAATTTATTACATTTATCTCTTGACAGTTTGGGTATTTTTTATAAGCTAAATTTGCTTCCTGATGCATTGCTTGTTTACTGTCTGTGTTAACATGAAAAATGTTCTATTATTCCAATCATATTTGATTATTTCATTCATTTAGTTCTCTCTTGTTATATATTCTCTGTGGCTCATTATTTCACTTTGAGACTCAAATAAGTTTCGACGTAAAAATGTTGCAGATGTAAAATATACATTTACATAATAATTTGTACTCTAAGTAAGATCAACATAGCATATCCATGTTTTAAACGCATATTTAAATAACTTTTTGAACTTATCTATTTTGTTCGATCAACTTGGTTTAGCATATCATTGACCGTTTGACTGAGAATGACAATGCAGGAGAATCTTGATTCCTGCTCATATATTCCAATTTATAGAGTTCTTTAATGTGATGACAATACTAAGAGTGTGCAATTACTTCTATCTGGGCTCAAGATGTCTCGTGAGATCACTCTAAGCAAAATTACAGGTACGGCATAAAATAGGGGCTGCCAATTTTCATTTCTGTCGGTCACTGGCTTAGAAATTGATTACCTCAATTCAAACTGCAAGGCTGATAAAGCCATCAGCCGATTTTTGATCTAAATTAATTCAGAATAAGTTCACGTTTGACGTTTGGATCAAGTGGTTGTAGAGTTGCTTCTAAAGAGCAATTCCTGATCCTATCATTCGAATCATGCATTAAACAAATACTTAAATAAAAATTCAACCTTACACGAATAGGATACCAGCTAAGGAAAAACACATGGTCAACTTCTGAATCAAATATGAATGGTCCAAGCATCCCATAATGGCCATTTGGTTTGTCTACCTATTCATACATCGATCCTGAGATGAAGAGTATGTAGTTTTAGTGCAGACATCATTCTATAATAGGAAACTAAACCTAAATCTCTATTTATATATTATAAATTATTTCAGAAAGGTGTACTCACAATTATTGTTTTCAGTGATTATTTTATCATTCAAAAGTTTCCATAAGACTGTACTGATATCCATTAATCCAGTTACTGTCTAGTTTGCTAGGAATATTTGGATTTTCAATTCCGAGCAGTACAGAAAACAAGAGTTATAAATTAGCAAAATCCGATGTTTGATGCACATTTGAATAGTATCATCGAATGTTAATCCAACATCCATAATTGCTATAATTCGTAGATTATTTATTCGACATAAAAGCACAGGATCAAAGTAGCTTAATATGTTACAAAGCTGGTATATACAGAGTGTTTCATCAGAACGACGTGGTACTATTTGTTGTGAAACTATTTTCTCCAACAAAAGTGATACGAGAATACTTATTTGAGTCTATATTCAATTATTGTTTCAAATCAATACCATTTTGCTATCTCAAGTTCTTTGGAGCGCAAGGAAAAATGAGTTATTATCTTAATCAACTGTGCTCTATTTCCCAGGTCTTTGGAGAGCAATTATTAGAATGCCTAAGAATGGCTACTGTTGCCTTCGACTTTAAAACAGAGAGCTTGGATTGTACCGTAATCTATATATTGATACGTCAAAAGAAAACTTTCCGTCCTTCTTTTAAGCATATTGTATGCACAAAGGAATGTGAGATTTGATATACTTAAAGTTCATATGGAGAAGGAGTGCAGAAAGTTAGAATTTTGTACAGAACGTCCTATTTCAATCTATATATTGATGAGTGTAGAGGAAACTTTCCAACCCTTTTCAAGCATATTGCATGCACGAAGGAATGTAAGATTTGGCACACCTGAAGTTTTTCTAGGGACAGGGTGCAGAAAGCTGAAATCATATCCGGAACGTCCCATTTTAATTTTACGTGAAGGGAAAACTTCGTATCGCGCGCACAAAGGAATGTGAGATTTGGCTTGCTTGAGAGAAGGAGTGCAGATAGCTGAAATTATAAAAATGCTGTCCTATTTTAACATCACTTGAAGAGAAAACTTTTTATCGCGCGCACAAAGGGAGGTAAGATTTGGCATACTTGAACTTTATATGGACAAGAAGTGCGGAAAACCAAAATTATATACAGATCGTCCCATTTTGATTTACTATTGAATATAATATTATTCCACACTGGGATATATTATCGAGAAATTTGCACCGAATGGGAGAATGCCTGAAGTAAGAGTTCAATGATTTCTTCCTCCCTTCCGAAGAGTGGGGTGAAGCGTAGTAAGTCACTTCAAAATCTTAAATGAGAGCTACTCTCTTTCATTTCAGATTCAGATAGAGCCATTGAATATTGAGTTAATTTTATCTGAAATCTTCAAGGATGGGAGGTTGGATTCAATAACGCTCAAACTTAGCAATGTACTAAATCACAGTCAAATTTTGACTACTGGGCACCACTAGTAACGATTAATATACGACGTACCAGAAAATACTGAGGAATGGAATAAAAGCTAAGAAAACGTCCAATTGCCAGAAATTTGAATGCTAGCTCATTGTTGCAAGATATTGAATTATCAGACATTTACATGCTGGCTTATTGTTGCAAAATGTCATTGTTACACTTAGTCTGCTGGTTAATTGACAGAATCAAAGCCTGATTATATCACAAAATTACGAATTCAGGATCTCGGTAACTGTAGACTCGTGTTTCGTCGTTATTGAGACTCTTCAGTACAGTCTAGCAAGCCTCAGGTAGTCGGACTTGTAACATCTACCATAATGCAGCCGAAGTGATAGGTTTAAAGGAATACAAGGCACTGTAAAGTGACCTTTGAAAAACTCCGTGGAATAGAATTTGAGTCCGATTACTTGAGGCTTGCTAGATCTACAGTTGTCGTCCTATTTAGGATGATGACAAACAAGAGAGAGGAAGACATTGCAAAGATTTCAAGAAGAGACATAAAATTCTTCCACCGTTTATTTTTAAAGAATCTTTGAATAGTCTGCATTAATGGATGGATGTATATATTGTGATGATTATTTGAGAATAAAATTATTGATGTCAATGAAGAAGGAAGAGTGTGCTTTTGTGAGAGTATTCGACATATTTTGATCACTGGTTGAATGTTGAAAAGTGTCCATGTCAACGTCATTTTGGGAGATGAATGATGAAATTTATGCGTATACTTCTGAATTTTCTAGGATTATTAAATCTCTTGTGGAATAATGACGATGTGGAGTTTTGCCTAATTTCATGATTACAGTGCTGATCCTTCCAACGTCAAAGCAACGTGTGCGCCTTCAACTCGAAGGCGTCGCGGTGGTAGCGCTTGTGCCAACATTCAGATTGTCAGATAGCGTATATTCATGGCTTACATTACAAACTTTGCTGACAATATTCTAAATAATTTACGCACTATGAATACGAATGGTAGCGGGTGAGGGAAGTTCGTGAAACGAACTAGCTGTACTGAATGTTATGTTACGTTCTGTCGCACCGAGCTGTGTTTGTACTTCGTCTCTTTCCCAGCCACCCTTTCGCGATTGTCGATGAAAGTGTAAAAGCTGACAGAGCTACTCACTACCGGTGCATTGAATTAGCAGTTGTACTTGACGGCTGGTATTGTGAACGTTTCTTGACCTGACGACTAACAGAATGGTCGACACTTTTAACGACTCAACAATATCATTTACTGACAATTAGGATATTGGACTGTCCACTTCGATTCTGCCTCTTTCCAATTCACAACAATGATTGGAATATCGATTTAATTCGAAGTATTGCTAAGACAATAAATCTCATTTAATTTTTTGGCTTCAAACAGAAGAAATAAGATTACCTGATGAAATCCAAGATAGTTCTCGAAAGATGATTGAGTGCTGTATTCAATTAATTATCAGAAGAATAATCTAGTAGCAAGTTTCCAGACATTTCTGTAATCAGTTTCACAGTGGCAATAATCGATGAATACCAGGAATTTATCTCACTGAAAGAATAGATGTTATAATTCCAGTACTCGTGAATTGTAGTCGAATTGATTTCTCTAATTCCGAAAGTTATTCGAATAATGTTTTCCGAATTGTTCCATTGTGCTGTAATTTAATTTTCGGCATAGCGTGCTCAAGGGGAGGACGCAGAATAAACTTTTATTCATAACATTCATACTCTCGTAAAATTTATACGATAGATTCGTTTTTGGACATTTACCAATAATTGAATATTTCCTTTTATAATTGTATAGAATGAAGACTCTATTCTGTGGTCTTCATAAGGTTTAAATTCTGTTAGAGTTTGAACGTTTCTTTGGAAACTTTCTGTGCAACTATGGAACACAAGCACGCGAAGTTTTAATTTATTAAAAATTGTTATTTCTAAGGCTTTCAGTTCAGAGAACCTTCTGAGTATTAAAATGATGATACTGATCATGTGAATGCCACAGGATCATTTTCACCTATTGTTTTTCAATATTGCCAAACTTTCATTCATAATTGTTGAATCATACATATCTCATGAAATTCCTGTGATATTAAAAATGCTGCTCCTGCTCTTAGTTTTCCAAGGTGTGGCTCTGAAGGTTTTCTCTGAGAAGGAAGTATTTGGATTATGGATAAAACAATAATAAGTGGTAGCATGTGGGAAACATTTGCTTTACTGCCCTGCACGGCAATTCAACTCGGTCTATCGAAAAGCGTGAGTGGATTCGTTAAAAATTACTAGCAAATAGTAGAAGCGTGTCCGATTTTAAAATTGGAACGGTCATTTGCATACTCGTCGTACGGACTGAATATTGGTTAGTTTGCTATATTCGGATGAATAATACCCAATCTCAGATGAAAATGAACAATATGACACAGTGGCCAGGACTGCACCACTCATTGATGAAAATTTACCGCTGAATTCGGTTACGTTATAGCTTTGTGGTTCTTTTTTCATTTTGCGTTTGCCAGCAATTCTTTTCTATTTTAATGAAACGGTTAGTAGCTTTTGTGATACTGCTTTGTAGGAGGGGAATACATTTTTCGATCCTTTCTTCCAAATTAGAATTGTATTTAGTTTATTACGTCCGCTTTATATCCAGTTCCATCTGATACTTTTTATTTAACTGAAATTTTAAACTAAGTGTTTAAATTATTTCTTTTATCCAATTTTCAACTTAGAATATTCAGATTGAGATTTCCATGAATGAGTTTCTAATAGAATATTGGTAATATAAATAATATGAATAGATGGGACAAAGTACAGCAACATTTGTTTATCCTGTGATGATTTTTGCCTACTACCACCCATAAAAATTAGAATAAATCTTTCCTTACAATATTGTTCATGCTGTTTACAGTGATGGCTCAAAGTATGACTCAATATTGAGAACAGTCTTTTATTATTGCACTTTCAAATTTATGAACCCTTCTTCCGAATACGTACATAATCTTCTTATGGTCTTTGTTGAATCAGAACTGTCTGCTCTGGACTTGATTGAAAAAAGATGAAATAAAATGAAAGTTTTCCTTGAACTCTATTTTATCAAGAAATTTCTTTTGGAAAAGATAATAATCCATCAGTACGTCGCTGAGCGCCTTTAAAGATTACCATTCCACTTGTTTTCAATGTCCCAAAGCAGATAGTCAGATTTATATGTTCAATGTCTGGTTGAGTTTGACATTCGGTTCATTGCATTTCTATCGATAAACTGTCCTCTCCTCGACAAACATCTACCTTTCAGATAGGCTTGTTCGTCTGACATCCTCCAAGAATGTAGAACGTGGACCCATTCACCTCGGGGCATTGAATATTTCGGAATCTTTCATGCGACCAACAAGTCGCTTTACCTTTTTACCTCGAAATGTCAACCTGACATCGCACATATAAGAGGATAAAAGCAGTCTTGAAGATGATTTCACGAGGATTCTCACACTGTCAGTACATTTATATACTTGGGTAATTATGACTTGATTCTCGATATTCAATATTTAGAAACATATATGTACCTTTTATATATATATATATATATATATATATATATATATATATATATATATATATATATATATATATATATATATATATATATATATATATATATATATATATAATATACAGGTGTAACAGCAAAACGAGCTACCTCGAATAACTTCTATGTTATTGAAGATATAATAGAATACTGAAGGACAATCTTATAGAAGACTACTAATAGGGACACCTAATTATGGAAGAAAATATTTTGTGTAACCCAAAGTTCTCAAGCTACAATTGAATGTTAAATTTTTTCAAACAAGATGCTATATTTTTTTAGGCCTATTCGATAGAATTTTTTTTTTTGAATTCAATCAAATATTCGTTTTATATCCTCACATGATAAAATATTGGGAAAAATGTGATTGAAATTCAAATTAACTTTTTTTCATAGTTATTTTGCAGTAGGCCATGAAAAACAAAATCTGCTATCTGCTAGTTTGAATTATTTAATGCATAATTTCTAATGTTATAAATTGTTATGAAGTGTACTCTACACCAGTAATAACAAAAGAGAATTTGATGGATCGCGTAAGAGATGCGTGTGCTACTTTTACACCGAAAGAAATTGATAATGCTACTTTTAAATCAGTTGGAAATATTTTCTTCCATCACTGAGTGTCCCCCTTGGTCCCGCATAAGATTGTCCTATAGTATTTAATTGTATCTTGAATGACATAGAAGTTATTCGAGGTAGCTCGTTAACAAATGAACCATTTCTATGCCTTCTTGTTTTAAGTGCTAGTTTTCAATAATTTATTCACTACCTAAAATGATAACAACAGATGAATAACGTTCAAACTATTGCGGAGAGTTGAGAGTACCATTGTTCAAATGTATCAACAGTTTCAGCGATTTTCTTAGAATTGATTCCTAATGGAGGATAATATAACAGGAGTACCTATCTTCTATATAAATAAAAATCAATGTTTGTATGTTTGTACGTTATGCGTTCCGAAACCATTGATCAGATTGGGGTGAAACTCTGATAGAGTGTTCTGGGGACGTACGAGATGGTTCGTAGCACAAAAAATCTATATGTCAATGAGTTTTTTTTTTGAATGAATTTGTCTGCTTTGATGAAAAGAATGTATATTATTAATGACTAAATACACAAATAATTAACTATTATTATTACTTCATCAAAGTTTATATCGAAAATGAGATTGATAGCAGTATTCTATAAAACAAAGTTGGGTTACTTACACCATTCATAAATCAAGAACGAATTGATCGATTTTCATGAACATTGATTTTTTGGATTTTTCTCCGTCCAGAATGGCAGAATAAGTCTTGAAAAATCGGAACAAGAAATATCATTCTCTCATACATTAAAACAGATTTTTTGATGATATCATGAGAACTTATTTATCGTATTCAGCTTATAAGATTTGTCTTAGGGTGGAACAAACAAAAGCAACCAATAAGACCTGGAAATAAATTTGAAAATTTCAGGTCCTATCGGCTGCTTTTTTTCGCTATGCGAGCGAAACGAGCTCAGTCAAAAATAAATCGCTGTGCAAGCGTAGCAAGTTTGTCAACGTTAAAACTCCTTATTAGAGATGCGAACTCGATTAACGGTAAGCTGCGGTGCTAGCGAAGCAAGCTCGATCAACGGTAAACCACCGTACGAGAAAATCGAGCTCGGTCAATAAAAGGACGCTGTGCGAGCAAAACGAGCTCGGATAACTGTTAGCTGCCGTGTGAGTGAAGCGAGCTCGGTTAATGCCAAGCTGCTGTGCAAGCGAAAAGAGCTTAGTTAACAGCAAGCTGCCATGCGAGTGAAACGAGCTCGGTTGACTATAAGCCACCGTGCGAGCGAAGTGAGCTCGGTCAACTGTAGAACGTCGTGCGAGTGGAACGAGATTGGTCAACGGTAAGATGCCGTGCGAGCGAAGCGTGCTCGGTCAACGTTAAGACGCCGTGCGAGCGCTGCAAACTCAGTTAAAGGGAAGCAGCCGTGCGAACGAAGCGACGTCACTCAACAGTAAACTGCCATACGAACGAAGCGAGTTTGGTAAACTTGGATTATTCCCAGCACATGCATATTCATTATATTGTTACATTTTGATTAGGTTCATATTCAAATTGACAAGTTATGTCCAATATAATAATTACTTGTATATAATTACTTGAATAAGCATGTCATGTGAGATTCATATATTCAATGTATAATCTTCAATAAATTAACAAAAAAGAAAGTAATATAAACTCAAAAGACATTCAGTGGAACTGCAAAGTCTCGGCCGAATACAAAAATCTCCCATTTCGATTGATTTCCTACAAAAGAAGATTTTCTCACAATTTGACTTGTCCTTATTATTTCCGGGTTATAAGGTCCTGATATAATGGTGAGTGCGTATTTAGGAAGCTGCTTCCCTCAAAATACATCTGGTTATGGAATAATTTGGATTCTGTCTCAATTATACAGGTACTTATAAGGGATTTATTAAACGATCAGAATTTTAACAAAGTGAACGTGTTTGTAATAACTATGAGTCTACATACTGTCGCTCGGTAGTGGACGGAGCATAAGTGATGATTGAACGAATCCGCTTTATTTGATGAATCTGCAAATGAAAATGCGTTTATGACGCTGTTTATCTGACGGCAGCCAGATGTGTGAACGAAGCTTGCAATGCTGTGTTGTGACTCTAAACTTACGAATACACATAAAAATTCCACTGATTGTGTTTGCTTTTCACTAATTTTTATTTTTGTGGAACTGTTTTTGTCTATGCATGCGTCCATATTTTGCAATGAAAAGTCATAAATAATAGACAATATTGCGCATAAATTTGATTCTGAAGGCCGTGTATTTGTCTTTGGAATAATGGAAAAATATCAGTTTTTTGTTGACAAGCTTTTGGTATTATGAAAGACACTTCAAACTAAGTACCTTGAAAGATTTTCAAGTATGAAATATCCCAACTACTGACATGATTTGCACGTTGTTTGATATTAATGTTCATAATGGATAATCTGAAATTGATTTTGTTTGCTGCCATTGTTCACATGTTAACTATTAAGAGAGTTTATTCATGTTTCTTGAAAATCATATTTGATAATTAGTGCGGCTGACGTATTGTAAAGTATCAGCGCCTCCACCAAACTTTTAGTATATATTTTTAACCACTGGCCGTGTTCAGATACACACTTTCATTTTTCATAAATCATTTTTGACCAATAGTAAGAATTCTTCTTGTATCAAAACCGGAAGTGTGGTAACTTTTTTAATCGACTTGGTATAATATTATGCTCCTAAGTGTAATAGGCAAAAAAGTATCCAACTATCATCAAAATTGATTTTTTATTTGATATTCACGTTGTCTTCCGAATTCAGTTGAATAACTTCAATATCGTTGTAATTTTGACGCATGAATCCACTCCTGTTTTGATCGTAATAAAGTCTTGCTTCAAGATATACTTACAGACAGATATCAAAGAAAATTGTTGAGAAATCTCTAGCTTTTTACTAACCATGATTATTTGACTGAGTATTCTTCATAATAGATCTATAATCTCGGTTTGGAATTGGATCGATGGATTCGTGAAAAATTGTGCGCATTTGTATGCTCTTCAAAATTAAATCAAAGCAAATTCGAAGATCAGTTTTGATTGGACTGATTAGTGTTAATAGTTCGATGAGTTTCGACAGCATTTGAATAGAGTAGATTTATGGTGTATGGCGGTTTGCTAATTAAGATTCTGTACTTGATATTAAGGTTCGTGAGACAATTCAGAATTCATCATATCACAACAAACTCCGTAATTACAACATCTGCTCAAATCAGCCTTATCTCTTTCATTTTCGTTGTTTTGTCTGAAAAGTATTCAACATTCATTCACTAACTTAGTTCACTCACATGTCATAATGATATGGCGCTGGTAACAATGGTTCGCATATGTATGAACGTATGTAAATACACATACGTCTACTCACATAGGCTATCCCTGTTGTTGACAAAACTTGCCTAATATAGTACGTCGTACAGCAAGGACTCTAGAGCTTGCGCAAGACGTGAGGCCTTTTGTTGCATTTAGATTCATCGTTGCACTGTCTGTTTCATTGGAGAAATCTTCACTTCAATCTGCTGTTTGGAATATGTAAACTATATTGTGATGAACGTCGTTTGTTCTGTTATATTTCAATGTTGTTGGTTTGGGATCTTTGAGAAACTAATCAAGAATGATATCAAGATGAGAAGTTGACTAATAGGTATCCTACTGCTAATAACAGTTTTTTCCCACAAATTGGAAGCAAGATTTCAAATTGGAAAAAAATCTAATTCTCGAATCTATCACAGTGAAGAACCAATATTCGTACTCCACTATGTCCGTATGTAATTTCATATTCAAATCATTGAGGCTAGCCTCGATATTGATCATAAAGGAGTTTAATATGACTAGATAGACTATTTGCTAGATATAGGTGGATATAATAGTATGTATGAATGTCAGCCTTCTCTCTAGAATAAAATACATGTCATTTTGACGCACTCTACGTAGTTATGTGAAACACGAAATAGTAAAATATTTTGTGATATAGGTATTAGAATACGGAAATTCATTCAAAAAGCCAAGTTTTCCTTTATACTCTATAGTTTTGGTCCCACCTAGACCATCCTCAGGGATTAATAATTTTTGATTCAACATGAATTTTTTCTATCAAAATGAGTTGAATATATTATAAAGCATCAATGAACATTGCTGTTCGATTTGGAACTTACAAATTCTTTTTACTCTTAAGGATGGTCCAGACAGGATCCAAACTGTAGAGTAGAAAGAAAAATCAAACTCTTTGAATTCTCGTATTTCAATACGTAAATTTGAAGTACCAGTCAGTATTATTAACAATGTTTATTATATTGATTGTATGTTCAAATTTTTTATTTTAAACGGCATTTGTACTCAACTTAGCGAGGAAGAAGTTTTTCGCATTAATTTAATATTTGTGGACCACCGCAATCGAAGCGTGGTGCTTCTTATCCGGATACAAAAGTTGTAGATGTGACAGCTTTGTTCTCGTCGTCTAAGTTTGAATACCAGACAGCAAAAGAGGATGCAAGGCTCGGAACTAGAGCGTACAGTGACACGTCCTCAGCTGACTCCAAATGATAGTGCTGAAAGAATTCAGCAAAAACTAGCAGCGAAATAAACAACCGCAGATGAAAATTGTTGAGATGAATGACCTACACTCAAATGTTATTCAAGTATTAAACTGACACAATTTGTACAATTCTTGTTTTAATTTCTGTAATATAATACTCGTAAAAATGTAAGTAGGCAATTTATGAATTCAGTAGCTTCTGCGGTTTTGTGTTAATTTAAGCTGTGTTGTTTACGATTCCCGTAGAGTAAGTCTACAAAGACGTCAGTCAAATTCAAAGCATATGACAATTTCTCACTAGACGCAGGTACAGAACAAGTTGACACCAAGAGTTATGAAATGTCCTTCATAAATCGCCGAATTCATAATAAGGGTTTGCAAATTTGCACCTATATAACGCTGACTCACACATATTACGATGTGCTCTTCGCTCTGCGTTTCGGTCTTAGCTTCGAGGCTTGGTGTCGGATGACCGGTCTGATAGTCCGACACCCTATTTCAGAGATTCGGTTCCATACTCGCCGCATTGTGCATTCAATATTCAAATATCGAGTAGTTTACTATCATATCCGGTCACTTTATTATTATATTCGCAAGGATGGCAAAAACACTCCCGTTCTGGATCCGGTTCCCGGCTTCAAATGATCGTCTTCCGGACACTCAAACAAGAGTTTCGATTCATAGCTTTGCGGCAAGTTGGACTCACAATTGTTAATGTGGATCATCATGTGTCTCATTGAGCTTTCTAATCTAGAATTCATCCTCTAATGCAAATTTTCTTGCTTGTTATAAATGAAACCGATCACGAACGGAAAACAGGTACAATTTGTCATGCTTCAGACAATATTCTCACAAGCAAAGCATTGATATGAGAAATAAATTAGTACTCATCAATTCTTGAAGCTTTTATTTATTTTTTCAGTTTTTCCTTTTATCTATTTGTAATGTTTTTTCTACTGTCATAACTTCCCAAAGATTGACTATCAGTTCCATATCCATATTGTAACACATCATGTTTTGTGTGTGTTTAGGATCCAACATGGCGGATTCCGTCATCGTTCCAGGGCAGAAACAATATTAATTCCAGCTAAAGACAGAAGTGTCCAACATGTCCATCGCTGGCCGAACTGCACGACTATTCCTCTGCACCATTCTGCAGGCCACACTTACTATCGGTAAAGTAAACATTCACATCATATTCATCCTTTCCTAAAGTTACAAGCTTTTGGGATAGAATATAAACGCTGGAATAATGATGGAGACTCCGAACAGAAAATTTGAGGGATTATCAATACAATTCTGAGAAACTTTTCTATGATACTGTAAATTATGTAGCTTCTTCATCAACTCCCCGAAATGTTTAATTGGAAGCAGCTCTTCCCTGAATAATTATCTGCTGAATTGATCATTAAACATTTTGTCGATTCAATGTTATGTCATAATATATCCTTCTATTGTACTCCGGAATAAAGCATCTGTGGAAAAATATGAAAACCCAGATTTCATATTTATACAAATATTTAATTGAATATGACTGCATTCTGTCAGATGTGAGATATAAAAATAATTTTGGCGTGCAATTTCAATAATAATAGTCAGAACCAATATGATCTGGTTCCATTATGTGTTCTGTTCAATGTTTAATTTATTATCAACGTAATATTTTATTTTACTATTATTACAGTTTTGGAACATTTATATTATCAGACGACATTAATATTCGTTTAATTATTCAATAGTTTATCACTCACAGTTTTAATTAACTACAATGTTATCAGTTGCTGCGCTTCATATACAGTTAGTTGAAATTTGGAATATTGATTCAGATTAATTCGATCTCCGTAGACTAAATCGGATATTCCAATAAATGTTGAAGCATTCGGGAAACAATTTTTGTCATTAAAATTATCAAAATCTTTTTGTTTTATTTGGTGCAAAGTTATTAGTGTGGAAAGTGTAATACTCTATAAATCAAGTTGAAGACATGGCGCCTAACTTTGATGAATCAAGCAGGTCAATCAGCCAAAAGAACGTAAATCAATACATTCGATCAGCAAAATTGAAGAAGCTCGGAAATTAGCTTCAATCAACATACTGTCTACTTCAGTTGGAGCTCCGTTTCATCTATCAGGATGTAAGTGTGTGTTAGTTAATAAGACATACGTCGAACGGACGATAGATACCACCAAAATTCCGATGGTACCTTTTGTTTATCTGCAGATGATTGGGATATTTCTTTGAGTAACTGAATGGAATATTGATAACAATAATGAACGCCTCCAAATAAACTATTCTAGTTGATTAGGTTGAAAGAGAAATAAATGATAATGAAATTTATGTACTCAAGAATTTCGATGTCCTATTGTTGTAAGTGAATTGTTCAGCTCGATTCTGTTCTTTAATAGCACACAATTTCCATTTTCCTCCTTTGTGCTCTTCTTGTGCTTCAGAGTTCAATGTCATAATGTCGAAGCCGATTGCTAAATGGCACATAAGTGGTTAATGATGTCACAATAGAAGGTTCAAGCATCTTTCCATAGTAAACAGCAAGTACAGTAATGTACATGGAGCCCCGCCGGCTTGCTAAATGGACCCACGACAGAAGGGCAGAGCAATAAATGTATCTACCACGGCAAGTCACATATTAGCGACACAGGGGGCTGGCATTGAGAGATGTTTGCTAGAGTGACTTTGCCTCTTTTATATTTCCGTACTGTCAGATTATTCTTCGTTTGAGTGGAGAGTGCACCATTGACTTTACCTCCAAAAAGAAATTGGAAGATTGATGAATATTTTATATTTAAAGTTGAAAACACATGTTGCACGAAGCTTATTTCAAAATTCTATCAATATCTTTTGTTCTTGGTTACTCCTATCTCAATCACAGGATTTTTACATTTGCTGATAATTCCATTCCTAAAATTCTATTCATACAACAAGTAATAAAAGCATCACAATCTTGGACTTATTGCCTTGTAGATTGGATTGGATAGGCTTCAAATGTAAAATACATTTTCCAAAACTGACAGATTCTATGTGATAATAATGATAGAACTAGCTTTTTGTAAATTTCTTCTTTGATTATCGAGGATTGAAATAAGGTGTCATCTGGAATTCTAATGAAAATGAAGCTCACTCACTAACCGAATTCATTTTTGGGGACTAAATCTCCGCTGTAGGCATCCTGAAGTGAAAGCGTGTCCTGTCGGCCGTATGAGCATCTAGGAACACTTAAAAAAAACCTAAAATCTTGTTGATATATGGCTTTCGATTCCGATCGTAAATTCAAAGTGCTTGAGGCGAAAACCTCACACACCGCAACGGGCGATATTAAACAGAAGGAGGGCGATACTCTGAATTAATTGCATATTTGTTGATCTGGAAAATAGATTTTTTGGAGTTATCTGTTACGAGTAGGATATGAAAGAGGATAAATAGATATTCCATAGTTGACGTATACTATCACTGTTCTCTATTTGTGAGCTAATCAGTCTCAAAAAACTATAATTCGAATGAGTTACGATGTATTATCGTGATGATTTCTTAGATCAGATTTTTGTTCTGGAGCAGCAAAAAAAAAAATAACTCTAGAACCGTTCACCAATCTCTTTACTGCCTCCATCAAACATTGCAAGTAACGTTGGCTCTCAGAAAAAGAAGAAATCAACTATCTCATTTTCACAATTGGTTCAAGAAATACAGAATAGTATATTTGAGTTGAAGTATCATCAGAGCAGTAATGAGTTTTATCCCCTATTTGAATAGACCGTTTTGAATCGTGTAAATCACTTATTTATTCTGACCTTCAGGTGTTATACAGTCTGGGTAGTTTTAACTAGTAAAAAGTGATGTGTATTTGGTGCAAAAAATCCAGAATTATAGAGGGAAAGGAAAAGAGCATTTCAGGGATAACAATAGAACATTAACTTTACAACGTGATCAGTTCAAAGTTGAACTCAAAGAAACGACATCCAATCTTAGTTTCCATCGTCACAAATATCCTTTAATAGCTGAAAGAGCAAACACAAAAGTAAACAAAAAATAGCATCTACAAGAGTGAAGTCTCTACCATGTCAAGGTTCAAAATGGCAGTATCCAGTACTTCCGGTAAACCGAAGCGTTAATAGAATCCGAGTGTTAATAGTGGCGGCGTGTTCCCGTTTTTGCAATAATACGTGTTCTAGGAGAAGGAGTTCTCCCTTCGCGGTCGGTAACTCGCAACGCGGTAACAAAGATGAATGGTGATAAAGACAGTCAGTGGTCTTTAAACAGAGAAATAGCCGTACAATGGCTCGCTGCCGTCGGTGTGGTGCCTAGAAAATTCATCACGTGGCCGCGAACAACGTTCTGTAGCTGTTACTATATAGAATGCTGGTGTGCGTAGCACAGCTAACTGAATGGGTAATTTAATAAGACGCCAGTCAATACTCCTATTGGTGAATGGTAAACGAACCCAAATACCAATACCGATTCACTCCTGCACCTCTGCAATACTAAGCGACAGGGATCTATACAGCATGTTTCAGAATTCAATTTCAATGTTTTTCTCATTATCACGTTTTTATTAAACCCTTACCAATTCGTTACGTTGCTGAGTCCTAATATTTCATTATCAGCTGTGACATGATAGCACTTCTGGATTAAAGCTCGAAGTGCAGGTACAAAAAAAAGTTTCTGCTCTTGACAAATGAATTCTAACTGCATATTTTTTGATAGTATCGTTGACTGAGTAATATATAACCCAATTTTAGTATTCATCATCATTTTTCGTCCGCTTTGGGCTAATAGTTGAGACTTCAAATAGTCGGTTGTAAAACTTTTATTGATGAACTAGAGAAAAGTGGAACAACTGTCTTTGGAAACTGAAGACGTTTTGCTGATAGCAGAGAAAATTTGATTAGCTCTTCTCACTGATCGAGTGTTAAATGTGTAGCGTCTGAGTATGAGTAGGTTCCGAATCAATTATGGATTATCTCTAAATAAAATTGTACGGAGCTAGAAAATATTTATTTTAGCTAATCAAATTATTTGCGTAGGACTAAGAGTATGATGTAAAGTCATGTAGATATCAATTCGCATTCTATTCTCATCAAGATCATATTTAGTGGTTGCTACGCTACCAACCAGTATTGGAGAAGCAATACTTTTCCACTGAATTTACCAGAGGCACTTCAAGTGAAGTAAAAATTAAGATCTTTTCCCTTTTAGCGTTTTAAAATCCATCTCATACTTCATGATTTCTAAACTACGACTTTTCAAGTCCTTGGGTACTCCGCCCTTTGCAAATGCTTTACAGTAAACAAAAAAATATTCCGTCGAAAGTTGAAAAGATATGGAAAACAATATAAGTTGCAGACATGTTTTTATCAGCACATTTGATGCTGCTGATATTATTGAAAATGGATTGAAGAAATATATCTTTGTCTAGAGGTAAGTCACATGCAAGGTATATATATTTCAATCTGTTCTTGTAAGATAGTTACAAACTGTGATCATAAATTACCCAAGGAAAGTTCCCCACTAAATATTCGTCCAATTTAAATATTTTTATTCGTTCTGTCATAATTTCTTTGTGATTCTTTGAATAATATATGACATTGTCCGTACCTTTTTCAACCTTTTCTGGCTGAAGTGAATAGAATTTCCGTGAGAAGCAATTACTGAATCACCTTATTAGCATTTGATGCACAGAAAAGTTAGAATATCATGCCTGTTTCCACCCTTTTTCCACCGAAATATATTAGATTTGTGTTGAATGCACTATGTATGATTCGAACGTAACAGTGAATGCCAGTAAGACTCCAACGCTGATCTGTGTTGTATCTTTGAGCAATAGGTCTAGGTCTAGAGAAAGGTTATCAAATTGCTACCATTCAAATAAAATGAGCCATTTGTATGTGGTTCACTTTCGATAGATACTTTCACTTTCCTGAAGAGCAAGTAGCTATGATAATAAAAGCCATTAATATTATCTCCTGCAATAAGAATGGCTCAAACTTTTGTCGCTGTAGTTATTGTAGCGTGATTACTACTGGTCATTCCAATCAGGGATGCCTTTTTCACATTCATGCAACCAAATATAGAAAGGCCAATGTGAGCTGTGGTATCAAGAGTACAATATTTATCAAAATCTGTGACAAGCATGCATAAGTAGGAATCCGTAAATCTTAAAACAATCCAGAATTCAAGAGACCTCACGCGTGACGTCTCACACGCTGGTCAACCCAGCCGCGCTATATGAAAATTCATTTGATCCTTCTTATAGAATTCATTCACGAAGTCTTCGTGTCAAGAAGAAATCTCGATGACTGTACATTTATATCTGAGTCACGAATTCAGTTACTTTTACGGGTATCATTGCTTTTCATAGTCCACTGCTCTTGTTTCGTATATCCGCATTAAAGTTCTATCTTCACAATGTAGTCTGTGACGTCACCACGGCTGGAAGCGACCATGGCGACGTCAAGAAGACGACAGATCTTCCAGGGCCGTTCTTAACTACGTTTTATGTCTCATAACTCGTTAAATTTGCAAACTAATTTATATTCTTTTAATGTTTAGTGCTTGAGTTGTTTTTGGAGTTGCTTGCCTAAAGTGATTATGACTAGATTACCCTGGTTTCATTTCAGTATTGCTGTGTACTGTACTATAAAAAATATACCTTTTGTTCTTACAAAATTGTTAATATTAGATTGTTTCTCGAAATAAGATTTTCAGCGAAGTTATGAGATAGTTTTCTTGGTATTGCTCTGAGAGTCTGAATTTTGTTACAATTAAGCTTATTGATCCTGGAAAAAGTTGATGAATTTTTGTGATGTTTCCAGATCTTCTATAATTGAGTAATCAAAATATATAAGTAGGTCTACTACTAGGTGATTTTTATTGCCGCTGATGTTTCGATTTGAAATTGCATCGTGCGGCTCTGCTTTGAAACACCGATACGCTTTAAGGTCTCAACGACTGGAGTATAAGCCTAACATCTGGACGAGAACCGGTAAGAGGACGTACTCTTGTCGACAACTTCAGTGGCGTAGATACTGCTTTTTGTAATAGGAACTTACAATTGTATATCGCTGAGGATGTGTTAATTTAATTAAAACTTGTAATGTATTGTTTCAATAAATTTAAATGAACTCACCTCTCAACATTACTAGTAGCATGTAGAATAAAAGTAGAACATTTCTAAAATTGGACCATTTTGTTTAATCGTGGCGTAGTTTGAATTGTGATTATGTGAGTTATAAGTAGAATCAATAAAACACATTTAAATTGTAGAAAAACTTGTATTACAAACTACGAAATACGCTGTGCACATCACAATGTTACGGTCCAAATTCTGTTTCCGATCAAACTGTGAATATGAAATATGCACTACACTATATTGCTTCTCAACTATTGTGGATGCAATAGTCCAGTACCTATATCCAAAATTGTAGTATAAGTCTGTAGTACTATCATGATCTGATTTGATGTATAATAAATCAAAGATTGATTCTGGATTGATTCTTTAAATCACTTTGATGATCAACAATCATCCAAAGTTTGTATAAAATGAATCAGTTGTATCTAGTACTATTGTTCCTACTCTTTGCAGTATTTAATAGTCTCCATTCCATAGAAATATCATAGGTTCTAGGTACATCCTACAGAAAAAACACTGAAAATTATTGCTGGTTAACTTTTAAGCTCTGGATGATTTCGGCTATATTCAAGAGCATTAGAAGAATCTATAAAGTAACTAGAGATTTTCGGGAGGGCTTGTCCCAGTTATTTGAGATTTGTGTCAGAGTAGTAGGCTTTTCCATCCTACAGTTTGATTGTCACCGTTCGTCAGATTTGGCGGCCTTTTGCATGGGTGCGGATGAGTGCGGGTTCCAAGCCAGAACCGTCCGTATAGAGCAGCTCTGGTGCCGCCTGATAACGCAGGCATTTCACGCTCCTGCAGGCACCAGCAGCACAGCTTCCTCTCACTACAAGTCAAGCTTCCAGCTGTACCAAGCTCAGCTTGTAAGCTTCCATTCCGACCTCTTCCAACCAAAACAAAAGACAAGTATATGTGGACAAGTCTAATTAGGATCATCACAAAAGATGAGCTCCCAATCATAACCAACACAGGGATACACACAGACTTCCAAAATTTTTTAATGATCATAATGATGGATAACTCCAAGCACAACATAAAATAGTTCGTGAGAGATGAATAGAGGAATTAATAAATACTTTTTCGATTTTATATCAATTTCATAGCCAACGTTAATATGCTACTCATTCCTTCCATAAGTTTTCCATAGAAGGTTCAAACTTCTTTGCATATTGCACTTTGTTGACAATGTTGTATTTTGTTCGAGTTGAGAGCGTTTATATTGGGAAGTATCTCTTTTCGCAATAGTATGCATGCTCTCAATGCAGCATCGATTTGCAACAAAACCAATTCGGCGATCCAATGCTTGATAACTGTCCCATACGGGAATATAGGATGTGTTTCTACAGCTATACCTATACAATATATTTGTTGCATAACAGAATCCAGTGGGTAAGCTCTGTGCAATATGATACATACTCTATTGATGCTAGTTTTTCTAAATGATAAGGTTGATTTCATCTATTGTTCATTACTTCATGTGAAAGATGATAGAGACGTGAAAGTAAATTTTTGATCTGTTTTGTATGATTATTGAATTAATGAGCTTTTGGTAGTTGTAGCAGCGATTGTAATAATTGTATAAAATGAAAAGATTCCATGAGATTTCTTGGTGTTATTTTGAATGCAAAATAAAACTTCGTTATCTTTGCATTACAATCTTGCAATAACAAGGTATCTAAAACGCAATTTAAATGTATCGCGAGACAAGTCGAGAAAGACGAAATAGAAGACTAGAAGACACTTCTTCTTACTAGAAATGCTTCCACTGTAGTTGGTTCAGTTCCGGGACTCAATTTGCTGCCGGATTAAGACATCGGACCGCCTGGTATACAACGAACAGCGGTGCTTTGTAAATTCGTCGAACACGCGCCAGAAGCGGCACTTAAAGTAAACGAAGGCCCGACTATTGTTTCGAATCATTAAACGCGTGATGCGCACTGTAGTAGCTAGACTCTGTAGTCTGGAGTGAAGCGGTAATTTCGGATTGGGTACTGGGTAGTTGACTTACGATAAACGAATAGCCAACTCTGGCATTCGCTGTTTGGGTTCGGCAGCCGGATACCCTATTAAACAACGAACACTGCTTCTCACGACCTCCAGATATGTGCAAGGAATTACTACGTTTATGCTTCTAGTCGACGATTGCAAGTGCTGGTCAACCAAACTTGATTCATTTTTACTTCTCATTCGTCGTAAAAAAAACTATACTTCTAATGAAATTTGTTCTCAGACATTTTTATATTCTCGTACATTCGCGGAGATAACGTCACTTTTGGAACTTCTAATATCAATGACATGAGTTTGAATTAGTGCGTGCAATTCATCGAGTTATAATATCAATATTTTTCTCTAATTGGTATGATGCGAAAATTATAAAAATTACTTATTCCTCAATCCGTTTACTACTACGGAAGGAGAGGGTGAGTAAATACAGAATATGTTTGAATGTTGTTTGGATAACTATCAGAAACTTGAGATATTCTATTATAGAATATTTGAATTCACAATCTGGATGATCTGTGCTCAAATCAGATGTCAATTGTATGGACTTTGAGTTCTGCTGGTAATAATAAAAGAAATTATATTCAATTTAGGGATGCATCGATACGCATTTCTGTCAATACGATACCGATATCGATATCCATAAAAAAGTATCACCGATATCGATATTTATGAAAAAATACCGCCGATATCGGTACCGATATCGATACGGACAGTGAAGATTTCAAAATGTGTAAAAAGATTATAAACAGAAGCTCATGATTACGTAGCTATTATATACGTATTAAGCGCAAGAAATTAAACTATAAGTCACTACCATAAGAAAAAACTATCTAATTATGCTCCAAAAGCAAGTAGCAGAATGAAATCAAATTATAAAACGCGGAATTCCTTGAGCTTAGAAAAATTATTCCGCGTTTACATGAACTAACGAAACACGAGGATGGCGCGTTCACACATTATTTATGTATTGATGTATCGGTATATCGGCACATAATACCGCCGATTCTAATATCGCCGAAATATCGGTATCGGTATCGGTATCGGTAATTTAATTGTTCCACAATCAAAAATATTTGAGAATGTCCAAGCTTATTCACAAAAGCTTGAAATCTTTGCAATGAATGCATCATAAGAGACAATGCAAATGTGTTTAAGAGTATCTTGGATTTTCCTTTACTATAGCAGCAGTCACCGATTAAACCCTATGTACATCACTATCGTCAGTGTACGGTGCATGAACCTCTTGACAAACTCTGAATGGAAAAGGAATCATTGACGCTGAATTGTAATTGGACCCTTGCAATCGTGAAATGAGGAGCTGGACTACATTATATCCTACACATTGGGGTAATTGTTATTTGACTGTTTGAGGATTATGATTGAGGAAAAATAGTAAAAAGTTATAAGTCACTATTAGATAACATGATATAGAAATACTGTAAGTCTGCTTCTGTAAGAGAAAAAATATGACGTGGACATCACGTGACTTACTTGTACATCATTGGATACATTTTTTGCATATAATAATAATATGATAATCAAACACAAAATTCCATCGTTCCACGGCTAATCGTTTTGGATTTATTCAAAAAATTCAAAAGATCTGTTAGGTGAAGAGCGCTTTTGCCCCAGTCGGTTGCTTTGGAAACAGCATATCATCATTTCTATGCTACAATATTCCTCAATACTGATTTCCAAGATTCTACGGCGAGCAGTACTCAATTTATGCGCAAAATCAAACAAAAATTCCAATTGAAGTGCGCTTCCGGTTCAGCCAATTGTTATTAGAATAGTAGGTAATCACTCAGATGTTGCAGCAGACTAACATATCAAATTTCAATACTCTACAGCCGATCGTTTCGAATTTATGCAAAAATTTTCAAAAAACTGTCTAGTAAAATGCACATATGCGAAGAATTCTAAAAATATTTTGAATAAAGTCACTTCCGGTACAGACGATTGCAATTATAATGCGAGGTGTACACTAGATATTATAGAAGTGTTTAATGAGAAATTCCAATATTTCACGACTGATTGTTTTGAATTTATGCAGAAAATTTGAAAAGTTTGTTGTATGAAGTGCATTTTTGGCTCAGCCGATTGAAACAAAAATAAAAGATAACCATTAAGATGCTACATCAATTACAAATACTGTATTCCAGTATCCTACGGCTAATCATACTGAATTCATGCAAGAAATTCAAGTTTCAAGGAGAGTGCACTTTCGGTACAGACGATTGCAACCATAATGCAAGGTACACAACTAGACCTTAGACCAGTCTAGAATACAAAATTTCAACATTATACCTTCGACGGGCTTTGAGATTTACGTACCGACATCAATCCGAAAATAGTCAAAATGGATTAGGGATGCTCAAAACAAGTATTTGCATCAAAATCTTGGAATGTGAATTTTATTGGTTTGACAATACTTGTACTTTGTACAAGTAAGTAAAAATATACAAAGAACTTCTTGAAACGAATCTTTCATGCTATAGAAATACATTAAAACGATTGACTGTATAAACTTCCAATGTGATTATGATACCCTAGTTTTCTAATACACCAAGTGTTCATTTCTATTGTCTGAAATATTTGTTCTGAAGAATTTTCTCCATTTTTTATATCTTTCACTTTTAAGTGCTAATTTTTATTACATGCTTGCTAGTTTACTATTTCTAATTGTAGTCCGCGAGTGCTTATAGCCTTGTTCCAACGTGAATTTGTTAATTGATTAAAAAAATTTTTATTCAATAGATAATGTAGAACGTATGTGAGAATCGAGTATTATTCGTGACGTCTCAAAAGCGAGTCAGGAATCAGGACAGACACCATGAGGGTAAAGCGACTGCATGAAAGATTTAAAAAAATTAGCAATCATGTAAAACCCTCTGGATAATTTGGAACGAGCTGCCTTGGCTTACCTTCCGGGCAAAATCTGAATCCACAGCGGTTGGCGAATGCAAATATGTTTGATATTGTTCATGCAGGGATATGCTCTTTTATCTAAGCTTCTTAAAGTTGTCGATTCGTATGCAACAGCGATTAAGTGGTATTAACAAACAATATGACTGCTCATATAAGCGAATGGTGGTTGAATAGGAGCATTTGTGCATTTGGATGCGAGTGTACTTGTGATAAGGGTATTGTTTGAAAACTTCATCCCTTTTTATGCGAAGATGGTAACTCAGCCAATTCGACAAAGAGAAGAACTGAAGTTATAATTACAGGTTCCACAATTTTCGAGAATATCATCGTTAGATATAATAGAAATAGAAGAAAAATATGAGAGAGTAGCTCTCTTCTAGGATTTAATTATTCCAATTTGGATGAATAGTACAGTGCTTATTCTTTTACAAGTAGTTCCATTCATGATATTCCAGTTTATTGTCTGTCATGATCAGATATCTTGCAGTATTAACCAATTTACATGCGACTAAAATATCAAAAATGTGCTTAGGTTTATAATGTTGATGTGAAACATCAAAATCTTTTCAGGATCATGCTGTTGGCTCAATAACCGTTTCCTTAATTGGAGTGTATCGAATTGTGGCAAGTTTGAACTGCTAGAATTCAGTGGAATGTACGTAATCATTTTTCATCTCAAGACAAAGTCCAGAGAAAAACAGGATCCGTTGACCATAACAATGATCCATTTTTCATGTTCGAACGCATTGCTGTTATCCTATCAATAATCGGGGCTAGAGTTTGCCTATTTCGCGAACATTTTTGTTGATGTGAATAATAAAATATGGGTATTCAGTCAATTATTTTGATATTATTTCTTCTCTGCTCTACAGTCTCGGCTGCACCTCAGCCATCTTCAGAAGCGAAAAGAATTATTGTCGAATCATATTTGTACATTTGCCTTAAGATATTTTAACATGAAATAGCGGAAAAAAATAAAAATTTCAAATGTAGAAACTCAATTCTACAAACAAAACTTCTTTTTGCTTCTGAGGATGGCTGAGGTGCAGCTAAAACTGTTAAGCAGAAAAGAGATAATATTAGAATAATTGACTAAATTCTCATATTTTATCACTCACATTCACATATCAAGTCAGCTTCTACTATTTTTGTAGATGCTCGGAGCTCTAAAGGCTATATACTTGTATAATCGCCTATGGAATTTACTTGCAATAGTTTAATCACGAATGAAGTAAATGAATTTGTCCGGTGATATCTTAAAATGCATGACATGCTTAAATAACGAACGCAGTTTGAATAGGTTAAGTTTAAAGTGGTTGCACAATGCGGGCACATTGATGCTATAGATTGCACATGGCTTCATGCATATGTAGCTAGCCAGTGGAGCCTAAGCGAGCTCGAAGAACGCTCGCTTGGGTTTAAATTAAATGCTTAACGTTATCCACTTCTATGAAAACTATTTCATATTTTTCACCTACGTGCTGCTGAAACCCCAATATATATCATGCAGTTTATTCTTTCCAATTCCGTTATGTGTTTACGTTTTATTTTTAATTCACGTTTGCTTGCTGGAAGAAAAACAAGTTTTGAGGATTTATAACCAATATCCGAACAATTGGATATCTCAATTATCAACATGATTCACGTACAAAAATAAATTCTTCTAAAAATAGCGCAATATTTGAACTTTCAAGGTGCAATCTTCTGGAATATTTTCCTGAGGATGCTAATCCAAATAACGCATGTTAACGAAAACTTGGGCATGTTTGTCTTCTGCTGTTATAGTACTGCGGATTCAAATATGCAGGCGTACATATTAAGTGGATAAAAAGTTATTGTTAGCGGCGATATATTTTTAATGTTATTACAATATAATTGTTTTCATATGTATGGAAATAATGTAAAAACAGCAGGAAACATTCAGTGCATGTAAATCTGTTTGCGGTAAAAAATGTGAGTTTCTCAACCTCTAAATTAGGCGGAATGAAGCGAGGTCGGTCACAATCGACTCGTTATACAGCTCACCAACAGAAAATCGGAAAATAAACCTCCATTAAAACAAGAATTAATCCTAGATTAACGTTGTCAGAGATGCTTCAGTACTAATTAGATGCTTCGACGATTGCGACACTGACTTATTGGAAGCATTTTATGTACCCCAACGCCGAAGGTCGAAGGATACCGACGATGACCGAATGATGCCGAGCGGTAGCGCTGTTTCTATTTCCCCCCAGTAGAACGGGTCGGTATCCCTGTGGCCCTATAGCCCTGTATCCCTTTTGCCTCTTCGAGCATCCAGCGGCCCCGCCACGGGCGTTCACATGCTTCGCAATGGAATTCAGTTTGCTTTGCGCAAGAACGCATGTATACAGAAACCCCATTAGCGTACTTCTGATACAAGATATTTCAGGAATTTAATATTATATTGCAATATCTGAAGAAAATATTTAAAGATAGCTTGAATATATTATACAATGACCAAGTGAAACTTGTTTATTACGATGCACTTCACATACGCTGCCATCCGCACCTGACACTTATTGTTTGTTCCAATCTTTCTTTCTTTCTCTTTCCTTTCCGTTCCCGACGACGCCTTCTACTTCCGCTAGTCTTTCGTCCGTCGTTTCAAGCTCGACACTCCACGTTACGTCTCTTGTCGCTCGTCGGTTCAACTCCTGCCTTTCGTGTCACCCTTGCATTGCATTTGTTCTTTTACTTCCTTTTTCAAATTGCAAATCTTGTACTACTCACATTACACCTTTTGATTCTCATCTCTTCTAAACATTTATTCTCATTCATCATTCAGGACCATCAAAATATTGTACTGAGCAATTTAATTCATATGAATATTCTTCTTATCTAATATTCAGAGTTTCAGTTTGCTTTCTTATGCAGAAATCTAGGCAAGTCAACAAAAGTCTTGAGAGTTTTACTTGAAAAACAACGAATGAAACTATAGGTGAATAAATGGTACATTCTGTAATTTTCGGTAACATATTTTAAAAAAATAAGAGAATAGGATATTGTTGCTTTTAGGGAGAAGAGTATACATATACATGACGAATTTTACTATATATGCTAGATAGGTGTAACAGCACATTTTACTGAGCACACAAAACGTCAGTGCTTTTTATGACACCAAAACTGATAGTCTAGTTTGACCAGCTTTTTTAATGTTGGGAACAAAATACAAATATATATAGATTTTTTGCCAAAGTTTTTACATAGTTTTCATTCCGTCAACGGATTATTCTAGCATATATCAACATTTCAAAAACTTCAGAGAGATTTATCCAACATTGTGACAACTGACAGTATTTAGGTGTGCTGTTAATATCCATGGTATCGAATTATGACATGTGAATATATTAATTACCAATCAAACAAACCCATAGTTTGCAGTTCCCGAGTTGAAACGTTGATCTGATTTTTTTGGAGTCTTGTTTGGATGTAGTTTTGGTTTAAGGAATTAGAAAGAACGGTATATTCGATTTAGTGAAATAAATGAACGTTACGGTTGTCGAAGCGACCATCGTAAGCATTTACAGTATCAATAACAATATGATAAAAATTTTGAAACATTAAAAAATTTTTGTTTCAAGCTTATCCGACTTATAACTGTTATTTTGGAAATTTTCCAATACATAACAATGGTTTTGACAACTAAAAAATAACATAATATGAATTTGGGGAAAAAATACTTGCAACTACTGCGGCAGTGTTTTTGAATTGATTTTTCATTGTAATCAATATTGTAGATGCTGATGATGGTTGGTTTGACAACCAGAACGTTTATTTGTCTCAATGAACTCAATCTGCATATAATATGCTGGGTTTGTAATCCAAAGGTCGTGAAGTCAAATTCTATCAACGGGTAGGAGGTAAGTAAGGTTTTCACTGAATTACAATATACTCTGTGGTGTACTCCCTGCAAAAACTAAGAGTATCCGTAGCTTGACGACTGGTAACCGCGCCCTATAGTTGAGCAAATATCAATAAATCTACCGAGTGCACTATCAGTGTTTGCCACACCCGTAGCAGGTAAAAGACGTAAATAATATTCATTTCTTCCGATTAAATCTACAACTATCAGTTTCAAAATGATCGATACATGTTTTTCAAAATTGAATCATGATAAATAGGATTTTTTTATTGGATTTCTGTATATTTATTGATAATTAGACGTTTCGACTCTCTACCGGAAAGTCTTCATCAGAAACAATGATACCAAAATAAATAAGGCAAGTGTCTAGACTCTCTGGACAATTGAAAATATACAGAATACTAAATGTGAAAGCGTGAATTCCACATTTAGTGCAGAAAGGACAAAACTCCTCTGGCATCCACCCATGGTCTGAAAAAAAACCATGTAAGGAAACCTCAAATAGAGGAATCAATAATATGAGTCTTGACAATTATCATAGTGAAAAAGGATATAATTAATATAACACACAAGGACGATGTCCCGTTTTTGCAAACACAAAATAATAGTAACAGATATACATATTTTGTAGAATATTGGTCTTGATTCTTATTTTTGTTACGTTCATGTATATTATTGAACCTCAGTTCATTTGGTAAGAAAAATTCTATGACATGTTTGGGCCTTGAAACTGTGTGCGTCCAAAAAACGGGACATCATCCTTGTAAGTTATATTTATTGATTTATTTTTCACTTTGTTTATAGTCAAGACTCATATCATTAGTTCCTCTATAATAGACATACCTGATTCATGAAATATTTTTCTTAATATTTATGTTTGTTACATTCAAGTAAATTATTGAAATTCAGTTCTTCTGGTAGAAAATTTTTCATGATATGTTTGGACCTTGAAACTGTGAATGTTTGTTGAAACAGGACAACGTCCTTGTGTGTTGTAATAATTATATCCTTTTACACTATGATAATTGTCAAGACTTATATTATTGATTCTTCTGTTTGATGCTCTTTTATGTGGTTTTCCCTTAAACCGTGGGTGCATGCCACAGGAGTTTTGTCTTTTTTGCACTAAATGTAGAATCCACGTTTTCACATCTAGTATCCAGTATCCTGTATATTTTCAATTATCTATATACTTGCCTCATTTATTTTTGTATCATTGTTTCTGATGAAGACTTTGAGATAGAGAGTCGAAACGTCAATTTATCAATAAATATACAGAATTCAAAGCAAAAAATCCTATCAATCATTAGTTTATTTTATCTTCATCTGTTAAACAAGAAATACATTTCTGAAACAATAATCTTAAAGATTATGCGTATTGGTATCTTTTGAATTAGATTTGAGGCAAATCTAAGGGCAGATTATATGGTTTGCATAAAAAAAGCAATCTGCCAGCATCCAAAATAATATAGCCTGGAATATTTCATGGTGGTATTTGAGCAGATACATCATCGCTAATAAAAGCAAAGTCTTATCCAGTCGATCCATAAAGCGTCTTTTTCTCATGTACGATCCGATGATATATGCAAACCAAACAATAACTGTAAAGCCTCGTAAAACTCACAGACAACGCTGTTCGAATGGCAAATGCAGACAACAGTATTGAATTTAGAATATCAAAATATAAGACTGTAGTTTTGTGCTTTTGTTTCGATCATATTACGTTATTCTTATGCACGTGGTCAGAATTTGAGAAGTGTGAACGTAGATCTTAGAATGAAGTTAAGATTTTCTTACACGAAATAAGATACAAGAATACACAATGCACAAAATTCAGAGAGATTTGTGTATATTGTTACTTTTTATATCAATCAATTTATTTGTAGTGACTGATCTTTTCTGATGAAAGTTGATTGAACAAATACTTTGATTGCAACAGTACGTGGATTATTAAGAACAATATTTGAAATATGAGAATATTAAATTTGATAATGTGAGTAATATATTCAAGGAATAGGAAAGAAAATTGAGGGTAGCTCTGCATAGACATATAAGATTTGAATGATATTCGTTCCTATCTCATCTACATTCTTCTAGTGAGTTGACTCCTTCGTGACAATTACAGATTCTAGGTGTGAGTTTTCCGCTCATGAATTCCAAGTGGCGACTTCCTTGCCAGGATGAGAGCTACGAACTGATAAAATCGAATTTGGTTTTCGACAGTAGGTCGTCCTTTGACGCATAAAACTTGTCCGATGTTCAGCGGTCTCTCTGGGCGTTTTTCAACAGCAGCTGCAGTTCTTTCTAACCCTTGGTCCAGCAGCCAAGCCGCTGTTCCCATGAGAAAATATCACACGAAACTATATATCATTGAACAGAATTCCTCTAGAGTTTCTCAAAAAGCAACGACACTTCCTTGCCACAATGACATTTAAAGATTTTGTGTCGAACAAAGAAATATATATTTGTTACTTCTAACAAGTAATATAGGGTAGATATTTATTATGTTGTAAAGTTTTTCACTCGCCTTGAGGTTTCCATTTTATATGACTTTGTACACCCAAAGAGGTCATCCATGTATTTAATTCCGGAACTACTATATCAACTTCAGACCATGGTGATTCATTCTTCTATTTTGGTCTCGTTTTTACAGATATTGGTGAGTTGATCTAAAAAAAATTCTTTGGGACTGAGTTATAATATTTCATTGTTTTACAAACGTAACGTATTTGTACACATATATAAAGACGTTAAGACGAACCTGTTTAGAAGACGTATGTAGGTAATTGAATTGATTACACAGCATCTTGTACTTTGTTCTTATTCGAGCGCTTTTTTGGAGCGCTTGGAGCAACACAACAACAATTTGACTATCTCTGGTTGTACCAGGGCTACAGTGGAGGAGGAAAAAAAAATTTATTGGCATTTAATGCAGCTGTCCCGGCACCTATTTTACGATGTAACAGGTGTGTAATTCTGGGGCCAAACCAGAAACTTCTCATTAAAACTCTTTTAATTCACCCTTGACGTTATAAAAACTGTCCTCACGAATTCACACCTTATTCTCTTCCAGCATAGAATGCAAAGTCCTTGATTTATTTGTATTTCTGCATCTTTTTTCACATTGCTCTTTTATTGTTACGGTCTAATCCGGTTTTAATATGCTATCAGTATTAAGATTTAGTTAAAAGTGGCACTAGGAATATATTCAAAAGATAGACTGACTTGTAGGGTGAAATAAATTAATTTCGTTGGCATCAGAAATAATCTTTCATTTCCAATCGATTTTTTGTATAGGTATTCAACTTTTCCCGCAATCCATTGGAAACCAATTATTGATCAGACATTTTAAAAGGCCGAAGAAATATCGAATTGTCAACACGTCCACCGTGAAACAATTGGCATTTAATAATAAATAAATCTCGTTCAGAACGCAGCCATTTTATATGCAGAGCGAGTTCTTGCAGAGCAATCAGAGGAATAAACGACACTTTAAAATTGCAGTAAAATATCTCCGACATAAATCAGTTTCGTTCCACTAGATTCTTAAACGCGGCAAGTAATCTTAAGAAGTACGAGTTTATCTCAATCTCCAATCGATATGAAAAATATTACTCAACGATATCCATTTACTGCTTCAATATTTTCCCGTGCTCATACCGATGCTCATTCCAATTGCTAGCAGGAAATCAAGGAACTATACATTTTACATTTCCCTTTCTTTGTTACAGCCATTATCTTTTCTACTGTTACTATTTCATAGGACCAAGTATTAGGGTGAAAATTATACTATACACGGTTAAAGTGAATACTTCTAGGAAGGACACGCTGACCTTGTGATTACAAAAGGCTTGTTATCCTTAAACGGATACTTGACGAAATAGATCAACGTATATTTGTGGAATACAGAAAAATGATGATTAACAAATTGCTATCAGTAAAAACGTGACTTCACGTAGCCTCAAATAATATGCACATGTGATTCACGCTTTTTCATTTCTACGTCTCCACTTCACAATACCGTTGAATTTTATGAACAGTAGTATTTATCCAAAGATTTAATAACTTAAATTGATTCTCGAATGATTTAGCACAACATTTACCTTGAACATTTTTCGCAATTATCAGGGTTTCATTTGTAATGATTGAAATTTAATTAGTATCAAACTAATTATATTTATCAAAAGCTAAAGCACAGAAATAATGCGAGTCATAATGCGGATTTAGAATGAGTAATTTGGTCCTATCATGTTTGGTAAAGTTATTTTATTGATGTCCAGTTTGGTATCAATTTAAAGCTCTTGGGTAAATTAGCTTAGTAGAAATATCAAATATTCAGCAAAATTCACGTTACTATCTCCAAATTACACTCCCGACAATCAATTGTCATAACTTTTCGTTCCTATGGACTAAATCTAGAGAAGACTTTCCATTTTCAAAAATACTTATTTTGTGAGGACAAAAATATAATCACCATCTATCATCATAACAATGACAGCTGTCATTTTGACAGTGATAACTGTTACTTTGACAACGACAGCTGTCACTTTGACAATGACGCTGTCACATTGACAATTGGTGTGACACTCTGAATTGATAAAGAAGTGATGATACTGGCCATGAAATTTATAGTCGGGGAAAAACTGCGATGCCCACAGCAGATTTTGATTTTCTAATAATAGATTAATGAATGCGGATTTAAAAAGTTCATTATCAAGATATCAAAATTTTCTGGCAAGAAGTCAAGAAGTCCTGAGTCTTGATAATACTTCCTTGTCTTGTCTTGGGAAATAATAAATATTTCTTGTCTTGGTCTTGTCTTGATTTCAAGACAAGATCAAGATTACATCTTGATTCTTGTGAAACACTGAACGAGAGGGGTACAAGATATTTTCTACAATCCCCAAAGAATGTTTCTAAATAACCCAACTCTCTCCTACTCTACCAACCAACAATTATATCTATCCACGTAAACACTAAGATTGCAACGTGATTTTCTATCCTCAATTTCTACCACATATTTGTTTCACGACCACCACACAAAATAATAAAGTATACAAAATTCTAAGTGTGACGAAATCTATTAGATTAAATTAAAAAAAAAAAAAACACGCTTCAATAGTAAACCGAACTAAAAAGTAAAAGATAAGTTTTAGTATACTAATGGGTTGCTTTGTACCAATGGTTATTATCATACTAACTCTACATTTAGAATATTTATAACAACTGATATCGAGCACCTACGCTTTTCCAAAATAACATCAATTTTCTCTTCAATTACTTCATTGAAAGTTACTTTTTATTTCTCAGTCCAGTTTACCATCAAAGAGTGTTTCTCAGTTTTCTCAAACTATAATTTATTTTTCATTTTTCAGTTTGATCAGCTATGAAAGTTTGTTTTTTCGGTTTTTTTAATTATCATTTATTGTTTGTAGCAATTGCTTGGTGCACTGGGGTGGACAGAGTTGACATCAGCACCATGTTTTATAAGTTCTACAACTTCAGTATGGTAGCCGTTTCTTGATAAATCATTGTATTGTCATCGGTCCTAGAAAAATATGTTGAGTTTCAAAACGATCTGACGTTGTGAAGTGGGAGAAAATTCCGTTACATAGATAGATTAGAGAGTTTAGATACAGATGAAGCTAACAAAAGCGTGTTCAAAAAAGGTAACATTCAGCTCTGAAAAATATGAAATAATTGAAAAATAATCTTTGCATTGTTATATCCTGAAATAGGTACACTGTGCCACAATTATTGAATTTATGAATAGATCAAATATGATATGTATTATTATTCATCATAATCAATTTGGAAAATTGAAGTTTATTACATATTTTGAACAGCATTCTCAGAATCTCATTTTCAATTCCATCGAAATTATTTTATATGATTTTTCACATCAACTAAATTGATTGTTGTGATCCTCCTTCCTAAATTTTGGATATTCTAGAGAACGGACTGCATGTGAGTTTAATCATTCAAAGCTGTCAAATAGGTCTTTATTTCAAGTTACTTGTCTATCAAATCAAGCAGCTTAATTTTTTTCGGGTTGCTAGAAACTTAAAATTTCAATTAGTAGGAATCATAATACTACTGTGGCTTCAAAATGATTGATGCTTATCTTGTTGAAAGTTACATTAAAGATGAGTAGTTTCTATCAGAATAGAACATTTTTGTTCTGTTTGGTAGATATGAAGTCAAGTATTTATTCTTCTATTTCACTGAGTTCTGAACAATATCAATCTTCTTTCAAATTGTGATTTATTCTTGGAAAACATTTACTCCAAATCTCCTTTCCATATAAAGAATTCCACATTTTAAAATGATTGGATTTATGTCATTTAACTCCAGTTGAAAAGTTATTTACCCAAATGGCATCAGCTAATAATATAGAAGAAATAATTGAAATAAGAGTACATAAAGCATATTGTATGAGATCTGATATAATTTTCGGAAAACGTAGATATAAAAAATTGCCAATTAAGCGAAATCACAGAGCGAATGAAAAGGGACGAATCCCATCGCAATTCTTATTCCAAATCAATAAGTGTCACTCGTCTCTGTAAGAAATTGGAGAACATAGTAAAATTGCATTCAACTTTCGCTGTTTTCTAAAAAATAGATTAGAATGTCTCTTTCATCTTTTCACTGAGCTAATTCAATTTTATTTTGAGTTCTGTATTTGATTTATGCTCTGAATCGTTCGTATTTTTTCAAGTATTCCTGCATTATGCTTGGAATTTTTATTCACTGTTGATAATTTGTCGAACTATCTCACTTTATGAATTTAGAAATCAATATGGCCCTTCGAAATGAAACTCGAATGTTTAGAATATACTTCCTTTGCAATTATCAAACAATATATATTATAAGCATTCGTATTTGCTTCTACTAACAATATCAAAAATTATTCGCAGTTTATACTGGACACGATATGAAAATATTTTCATCCTATTTCCTGCTTAACCAAATATTTGTAAGCAATTTAGCAAAACGTTATACATACTTATGTATAAATGTTTGAAATTGGGAGTAAATTCAATATACTTATGTGAATTAGATTAAATTTGTTCCAGAAAGGAGTTCGCGTCAAAATGCAGGAGAGAGCCATGAACAAATTTTAAGATCCGATGGATTTTGAAATTCATGCAGTAAATGTAGGATTTAGTTCGATACTCCATAGTTTAAAACTAAGATTGTACTTTGAAGTGCTACTCGAATAGCGTGTGAAGCTGTCGAGAAACCATCGTCGTACTAAGCTGTAAGGTCTGGAGCACTGAACTTTTGACAGGCGATGATTTTACATATGCGATAACTCGTTGAGCATTCAAGATGCGTTGGTTTTAGATTAATGGCTCTAGTTCTACAAGATTTCTGGAGAAGTGTGAATATAAGCGTTTCCAGAGTATTAAAACTTCACGTTTTTATTTTGAACCGCTCGACGAAAACAAAATCGTATTTATACCGCAGAGTGGAATCGAAATTTTGGCACTTCATCCCATATGTACATCAAATTTTCATGAAAGTTTTCATGAAGAACTAGAAGACTCGATCTTAGTTGTTTTCCTTTTGAGAACAGCAATTGAATTGAGAATTGTGGTCACATGTGACTGTCGAGAAATATCATATCAAATATAATTAATACGAAGGCTCTAAATGTCTCTACTAGAAGACAATCAAATTTGTACCAATAATTTAATCACGACTAGATATTTCTCATTACGGAAAATATTCCTTGTCTGTTTGAGAAGTCTAGATGTGATATTTTTGTTTTCATGAGCATGTTCGAAATTAAAGTCTTCTATGTCGACGGCAAGGTTAGAAAGCAATGTCTGTGTTTACGAAAAATAAATCGTTGGGAAATATTCTCAGTTCCGTATTTGTTCGTTCTGGGATGTGACAGAAAATGCACCATCCGGGTGTATGGAGCTTGCATACCTGATTCTGTCCAAGCCTAGTTCATGACTCATATATCATTTTCCATTTCATTAAACTACAAAATTTAATTCTCCAGACACTTCTCTCAAGTTAAATAGATCCATGCTCAAATTTTCTAAAGCCGATGCTCACAAGAGTACGGACTACACTTTACGACTCAAACTTTCAATCGATAAAACTTCGCGAAATACAAGAAAAACAGGTTTGAATATACTGATTCTCATTCAGATGAATACAAACTTTTTTTGTTATTTACGAAATGACGCGTATTAACCATTTAATATCCATCAAGAAAAATACCCATAAATTTTGGGAACTTTTCCAGATTTAAAAAGCATTTAAAGTACATGAATGACAGGGATTTCTGGATTAAGTAATACAGTACATGTGATATTTATGAAATTTTTTATCATATGAAATATTAAGCTTTGATGACTCGAACTCTATTTCAATCGTAGTATATGTTTTTTGCAATTCCAATCCTTTATGTAATGGAACATTGCTAATTTATTGTAGAAGTTTATAAACACTGCATATGTATATGTTCTCCTTATTCAGCCTGTATTGATACTTCAAAGTTTTCGACATCCAACATGATCACTGCATCACAAATCGAGCTATATTTACTGATTCTCTTCTGTTCTCTCTCATGACAAACTAAGTGACTAGTTCAAAGTGTCGCTTACTCCAACATTACCATGTATCCATTCACGTCTATGTCCTAGTTTTACTTGAACATATAGGTTTCAATAATAGAAACTGATCATATTTTTGGTCTCAATTGCTATCCTCCTTTTATTGCCATCCTTGAAGAAAAAAACTTTTGAGGGGAAGTGAACCAAAATTTGGTAAGGATAAGTTGAATTAAAGTATATCTAATTTATCGGAATGACACTACAAGAGATGAATATTCAAGAAGAGGTCGTACTTTCAAATTATGCCATCGAGTGCCTTTTAAAATATTTTTTCAGGACTCAGGACTTTACTGTAACTCCAGATTTGATTCCTTATTATATCGATCTTATTCTTCAAGTACATCACAAGACATCTGCCGCTCGGGACATATACGAATACTCTTGGGACATAAAAGAGGGAATCGAAAGTACAGACTACTCTGCGAATAGACATCTTAGAAAACTGTCTACGCAGTCATCTCTTGATTTACGTCTGCTTCAGCTATGACTGCTCAGAAGACTGCTATCCTATAAGCAAATTAAGCACTTTTTCCACTATAATTTCGAACGAGACGCAAGTTGAATAAAATGAGATGACTCCAGTTAAGCGAGAAGCACTGTATATACAGCCTTATTCATAGTCGACGACTAGAACTGATCTGAGTAGTCCTGACTTGGTACGGATCTAGAGTTATATATTCATAGTTAAAATTTAGACTAGTATTAACTAGTTCGAAGTTAGTTCGCAACATCCATTTGGTCTTGGTTGGTTTTTATACTGCACATGCGCATTAGTATATAAACTGTCAGAATTCTCATATGCTTATTGATTATTATTAATTTTATTTTGTGTTTTAGTCTACCTTTTATTATTCATCCAAGTAATTAAGTTAATTTCTCTATTCTTCTAATATAAGTCGTGAATAAAATGTATGTGAATTTATCTTTTTATATTAAATTGATTTCTCCCGTTACATTTAATGGGTAATTTGATAGAAGTAAGAATATGTTATTATTTTATACAAAATTATATTTTTTGCATGCTGAAAATTATCAAATTGGATGCGTTATCAATACGAAGCATGATATATTTGAAAAAAGAATTAGAAGAAATTTGTTATAAAAATTTATAATGACAAATTAAATACATAAATAAATCATAATTCATCGAATTTAAAAAAACTATCTAATATAATGAACAACTTATCTGTGGATATTTTTAAACTCTGTTTTATTATATTCTTCAAACGGATTTACATGTCTTAAATAAACTTTCTTTGATTCCTACGATGTTCTTCAACATCATTTATATTTTGTTATTGTTTGCATTATTCATATTATCATCAATTTCTCACAACAAACACGAAACAAATAGAAAATTATAGGTTAGTCCGCGGCTAAACTATGGCAGAAGCAGTTCTATATATAGTCTGGACTTAGTTCGGCTTTAGTCTCGGAGTACAGTTAGGTTCGCTCTATGAATAAGTACTAACGTTAGTACTTAGATCATCTTTCTTTAGTTCGGCTTATCTTCTCTATGAATAAGCCTGATAGTGTTGAACCAAATTTATGACTTTCTGTATTTGGTACAGTAAATCTATCACGGCTAACCCTTCAATTCTATCAGTGAAATATATTGAAATACTTTTTTTTTAAATTCACATCATACCGGTTAAAACAGGAATATAGGTTGAGGACTGGATTCGAGTATTACCATGTTAATATTATAATGATGAAATATCTAGTACGGAAGAAGTTACGGAATATTATTAGACTGGAAGCTGGTGGCAGGTTGGGCTCTCCGATTTTATTTCAAGCCCTTACGCCAACGAGAAATGCATGCCAACTTTTTTACAAGGGTTTTATGACTGAAACTTCCATTTTATTAATTGGCATCCAATATAGAAACACAGTATTCCACAAATTTTTTCTTACAAGTTCACGCGACCATTGGAGCTTCTTGGGCTGTTGCGAAGTGCATGCTTTTCAATATTTGACTTTGGATCAATACAAATTATTATACGTTACAAAGGTATGCAATATGATGTTACGGATAGACCCATTTTTTTCAGATCTATATTCGGCATTTGAACTATGACCGGAGAGCGTGCATCGCTCAATAATATTTTTGACTTCTTTATCATGGGGTAAATTATTATAACTCCTAGAAAAGTAAGCGGTATAAAATCGGAGAGCCCCACCTGACACCAGCACCCAGCCTATATAGATTCTAAGGTTTTTGTTGATGTGAAACATCTATAGGCTCACTTGTAAACCGAATTGTTGGCGTGGCGACGCTTGCCGTGGCGACGGGTCGCCACGCTATACTAAGGTATACATATATATATATTTTATGTGTAGTAGAGTGTACGTTTAGTGTCAGTATCAACTTCAGAAGCATCCGGAAATATAAAATTACTTACCCATAAGCATACTTTCACGTGCTACAAAAAAATAAGATCTACTTCAGTGCAAAAGTGCCGATTTGAAGCACCATTCATGCTTTGTAAATCCACAATGATTTTAATACCGATGGAAAAAACTGATCCACTTTACAAAAAACATTTGATAAGATATAATGAATAAGAATTAACTTAGAAAGTAATGATTATGACAGTATTGATGATTATTATGAAAGTAATAATATCAGATCAGACGAAGAATACACAGATATTCTAAGATCTGGTATTAGTAGGCCAAAAATATTCTTTAAACGACATCCATCCGAAAAATGGCACAATACTTTCAATCCGTTTGTTTTTAATGTATTAAAATCTAATATGGATTTCCAAATAATTACTGAAGAATATTATAGTGCGGCATACGTGGTTGAATATGTAAATAAGACCAACAGAGGTATTAGTAATTTGCAACGTAAGATAATAGAAGTCATGAATGAGAATCCCGAATTTGATATTGTTGAAATAACTCGTAAAATGAGTGTTGACATGCTAAATACCATTGAGATGAGTAGTCAAGAAGCTGCTTGGTATCTTCTACGCCAAATTCGTAATACTTCATTTTTTCATTGGGCTATATTTAATTCCTGTGATAATATTATCTTTTATGCATATTACTTGTACACACACGATGCTTCACATCTGCCAGGCGTCCCATGACGGCTCACATTTTTTTTTTTTTGCAGTCTAACAAAAACTTGAAATCGTTAATGATTACTTCCAGATAAAGTAACTGAATTTGTACATAATACTTACTTCACCTGTATGTAAAACTCATAACAAGATGATCTATTCTTGCTGCTTAGTGACTGTATCAACGCTAATATGATTGAATAATGTAATATAGCAGTTTCCAAGTTTATGCATAATTTAATGAACTCTATTCATTGTCCATAATTGAAACTCCGCTTTTGAGTAATATTTAGTAACAATCGTGGCTAATTATCTATGATTTGATTCGATGCTGTAAATAATATGTTTCAGCGATATTAAAGTGTGCCTACAGTATAAATTATTGTTGAAATTTTTCCCAGCTTTTGTTTCCAATTGCAAAATTCATACCTACAATCTGAATTATAAAAACGCCTGGTTTAAAAACAGTGCTTCAGCAGAGAGTACTCTTGAACAAATACCTCATATCTTTATTACATATTTTAATCAAATTCATTGCACCCTGTTTGACCATATACATTTTCACATACACTGGCATATTTTCCGAGAGCAAACCATTAGGTCCATGAATGAACTCACACATATGCAAACTCACATACATACGGACGCAGGAGTATAAGATTGCTGATTTGCTGTGATTTATCGGCCTTTACCTAAAAAGGAGAAATGAACAAATGAGCCCAGTCCTGCTAGGGCCCTTGCGGCAAAGAAGAGTGAAGAGGAAACAAGAAGCAAGGGGACGAAAAGGACTTGGTCCACGTGGCTTATACCAGCCGTTAGTTATAATTACCACGAGACATATCTACTGTAAAATACTATACATGAAGAAAGACAATATTTACAGAGGGCAAAAAATGTTCCAGGCAGAAATGTTGACAGAGATCCGAAAATCTTTTTTACTCTGGTTGACAAATAATTAGAAAAGGTATGACTAAGTAAATAGAGGAGTTCATGGAAACTGTCAGTATTTACACGATAAAGGATTTAGCTGTACATGATTTCAAGTTTTTATATCATCCTGTCATGGTTAACATCGAATAAATCTCCCTTGGATTTCGTGATGACTCCAGGTTATCACAAATAAATCTCACAGTTATAGAATCTTTCATGTATCCGTAGAACAATTGTATTCTTATGTCGGAGCCTCCAGACAAATACATTTTACAAATTGCCCGTCATATATTTCTAACTCCGCTGAGCTGAAATAGCTAGAATAGTTCTAATCAAGTGTTATCGATTTCATATGCGAAACATTGGAATTGAGTACTTCATAACGAAATTGTCTGAGGTTAAATCTAGAAACTGTAAATCCCTATTGTTGTGATATTGAAGCAAATTACACTATTCGTTACTCAAAGAATCAAGAAATTGGATGTAGTGATTGGGGAATGTATTAAATACATCGTAGGAAGCTCTAGCGCATGTGTATGTAATTCCTTCGTAAATAATTCATGAAAATGTTGTATATGACAAATCTGTACACAATGTCAGTTCTCAGGCTTCACAGAAAAAACAAATTCCAATGATCCTCGTAATTGAAAAAAGTAATAAGCTCATCTAAGCTATTTTGAAGCAAATTTGACTTGTGATGTTCAAACTTAGCTGGTAAAGTCCTTATGATACATCAAATATTATTGAATTCGGAACTGTAAACCATGTAAGTTGTAAACTTTATTCTCCAGTCAAATTATCATTCGATATCGTCGAAAATAAAAGATGATATTGTATTAGATGTTGCAATCCTGAAAAATCGTTTCAAATCCCAAAAATAAATAAGCTCTCCCAAAAATTTATTTTCTCGAGAATTGTGCTTTGTGTGACTCATTCTTCGCATTCCGTTCTTCGCTCGAATCCTCTAGCTCTGTCGCTCTGAGGCGAAAGGGGCACAAGGCACGCAATTATTATGAAAAGAAGCATACGACAGAGGACAAGTGAAGTGAAAACTAAGATATTGTCGGAAACAATCTGTCGGCTTGCGACTGCGAGTCAGTCTCCTTCTCAGTTCTAGTACGTGTTTCGCCTGCCAGATGGCTTTTTGTTTTTAAAATGTGATTATACGAGATGTCATCGCTTTTCTACGCCCTGTGACGCTAAATAAGCAATGAACTGAGTTCAGGAATGAAGGAACATGATTCTGAATTGATATTCCGTGAGAGTCAAGAATCTGGAGAATCTGGGAATTGATTATTAATAATTTCATGATCATTGATGGATTCCAATGGTTTGATTATGTTATTATCACGGGTACATATACGAATTGCAATAATTGTTGTTGCTGAATAATAACTATTATTATTGAAATTTCCTTGTATGACGTACCAAACGAGTATCGTAAGAAATATGAAATTTTGTTGAAAGATCGACTTTATTTAAAGAAAAGCTAGAGTTTATACCATGCATTTTATATTAGATTTTTTGATGATTTTGTTGCAGGGCAAGCACCAACAAAACCGGAGATGGAGCCAGAGTTTTTAGCACCTCTTGAGAACCACACAGTAACACAAGGCCGGGACGTATACTTCACTTGTGTTGTGAACCATCTGTCTTCGTATAAGGTGAACAGCTCTTTATATCCGTTGACACCATTTAAACATATACACACTTATTTATTTCAATTCACAAACTTACGTACAATCTAGCTTTCAACTTGTCACTCAGAGCTTCGCAAAAGTTTGTTATAATCATGTCTTTCTTATTCTGTGGGTTATTCATTTTTCAGCAAATGGATATTTTCTTTCCAATTCAGATTTGAATCTCGCATCAATGACTCATTCGGCTAGATACATCAAAATTCGGGATTACATTGATTATCTTGATGTATTTGCCAAATGATGTTTTCTATAAAATAAAGCTCAGCACTTTAACCTTTTCTTCGAAGCGATTTGGCGTATATTTGAGCCTTTGTTATTATGGTCTAAATATTATTTGAGTTATTAGAATAATATGAAGTCACTAGGCTCATTTATGACACCTAATTTCATTTCAATAGCTTAACTACAGAATTGATCTTCACAATCTAGACCAGTGATTCCCAAAAAGATCCACATGGACCCGCCGGAGTTCATAGGAAACTCGACGGAGATCTACATGGGTGAGAAGAAAAACTAGGGGTTCACAAGTTGTAAGTCGGATTCCACGTATTTTGGATTCACCGAAACTAGTAGAATTCAGAAAGAGGTCTACGTGAAAAAAATTTGAGAGCCTTTGGTTTAGACCCTACTGATCCCAATAAACATAGTTTTCAAAGAAGTCAGTCGATCTGTCTGTCTTAAAGGACAATAACTTGAGAACGCGTACGAATTTTAGACTAAAATTCTATATTTGAGTTTCTTATTAAAAAGCTAGGTTCAAATTTGTTAATGAGCTTCTCTCAACCAGTCATACCAAAGATTCATAGACAGAACTTTTCAGTTTTTTGCATTCATTTTATAAACGGTAGTATTTATCATAATATATAATAACTACAATTGATTCTCGAATAACTTAGCACAAATTTTACTCTAAACATTCAACGAAATCATTGGCGACTCATTCGGAATCACAAAAATTTTAATTACTTTAAAACTAATGATATTCATATGAAGCATAGAACTAATGACAATCATAATGTGGATTTAGAATTATTATAACTCACATTTAAACATCATGAGCAAAAGTTCGTAAACGTCAGAATTAGTAATTTGTTTCTATCGTGTTTGGTAAAGTTATTTGATTGATGTCCAGTTTGGTATCAATTTAAAGTTCTCAGGTAGATAAGCTTAGTAGAAATATAAAATAGTCAGCGGAATCCACGTTACCATATCTAAATTACACTCTCCACAATCCAGTGTCATAACTGTTCCAATAAATTAATTCTAGAAAAAGACTCTTCCTTTTAAAAATACTTATTTTGTGAGGACTGGAATATAGCCGCCATCTATCACCACAACAATGACAGTTGTCATTTTGACAATGACAACTGTTACTTTGACAATTACAGTTGTCACTTTGATAATGACGCTGTCACTTTGACAATTGGTGGGGTACTGGCCATGAAATTCATGGTTGGCAAAAATAAATGCGGATTCAAAAATTGTCAAGATATCAAGATTTCTTGGCACGAAGTCTTGAGTCTTGATAATACTTTCTTGTCGTGTCTTGGGAAATAAAAATTATTTCTTGTCTTGGTCTTGTCTCGAATTCAGAACAAGATCAAGATAAATATCTTGATTCTTGTAAAACACTATAAGTAGCACTTTTTTCCTCCAGTTCTTCAAAGTGAGGACAGAATGCAAAATTTCTGTATTGTATTAGAAAAAAGGATTTCTCAGCAGAAATGTAACATGCTAGCTGCCTTTAGCATATAAACAATAGGAAATAATCGTGAATTATGACGGAACCCCAGCGGGCAATGAAGGAAGAAATTGTTTAAATTCAGGAAATAAATTATTGGAATGCTATACTCAGCAAAGTATTTTGAATTGAAGCGTCCTAGCAAGGATCCAGAATGTTTGAATAACGTCTTGAGCTTTGTTCACTTCATTTATAACTCTCGTGATTTTATTGATTATGAAATGACCGGTTTCAGCAATTCAATAGAATAAAGCACGGATACAACAATAACAGATTTATCACAGATTGTGTAAGTAATCAATTAACTAGATTAGAAAATAGTTTGAATTAAATCCAACATGATTCCTGTTTTTGTGCATTATTTCTGTCTTCTGTAATCAACATAAGTTTTTTCGATTATTTGGTCATTTTCAGCTGCATGAATTTCAGGTAATCAAGTTAAGTAGATTTGAATCTTCATATTACATTCTATCTGTTACCCTGATCTAGTCATATTTGATATTTAAATAACATGTGATGAAACCGGTCATTTCGGAGTCAATGAAATAACGAGAGTTAGATAAAGAGAGCAAAGTTTAAAACATTATTTATAACGTCCTGGATACTTCCTGGTAACCTTCAAGTCAGGTACTTTGAAAAGGGAAATGACAGAATATTTCACATTTGAATCCGCCAGAAATTATTTTTGTAAGAGTAAGACCATGTTTCATGGTTGCGTAACTTGAGTTCAAATATTTGTAAGCAGTCTTAGCGATTCTTGTAGAAAAGAAAAACGTTTTCTTCCAGTACTTATCTGATATCATCGATGTGGTTATCAAAAGACCTGATGTTGGGGTGCGACTTAAGAAAAGTTTGTGCCCAGAAGTAAGTTGAGAATGACTATTGGTAATAATACAATACATTTAGTATTGGTCACGATCCAAAATTAGATCGTCTGAAAGTTTTATTGATAATATTGTATTGGACATGGATCACTGAAACGTTGAGACGAAACTTGGCCGTATTTTTTGAAGAAATGTTCTTGAGGATATCTTTACGTTCTGGATGAGAGTTTTTGGTATAATTTTGAAGTAAGATATGAATGATGTCTGGGGAGAGACATTAATTTCATTCGCTTCATCATTTAGGATGCATTTGTGATATGTATCTATTGATATGAATGTCATGCGTCTAAAAAACATTAATAATGAATTGGATGCACTTTTCAAATTATTCTGTAAGACCTGTCCGAAGGAATTGGGCTCTTTGCCGTGTATTCATCAATTATTCACGTATAATTGCACAATCAGATTCGATTACGAGCCACAAAAACTCCCTGTTTCTCCAGTAAATTGCATTGCACACAAATAACATAATTGGCTGGCCCCAGAAATAGTTTTTCTATACACAAATAAATTGTAGAAAGTGGTTCATGGAATTCAAGTTTATGATATCGCCAAACTTCTCTTTGTAATCATCTGTCAACCAAATTAGATAATATTTTCAAATTGTCAAATAAAAGAATAAGAACTTAGTAGTGAAAATGAAACTTTAATATCTCTTTTAGTTTTGGAGTTATTGCCACATAAATTCTCGGAGTTTGATTATTTCCTTCTCTTCGTCTGCTAGAGTTTCAATATTACCAGTTCAAACCTAAAATTAGAATGATAATATATAATAATTGTTGTTTCCATCAGTCTTTGTTTATAATCCAATGAAAGATAAGAAACTTTGAAAATAGAGGTATTTGTAGGAACTAATACAATGAGAAAATTTAAAGTGGAAGATCAAGATCTTTCAAAATAGAGGTCATTTCCAAAATTTTGACTCTTGAACCAGATTATCCAATTGAGCTTTGTGAATGTTTGCAATATCAAGTTCATAGCGTCATCTTTCTCAGATCAAAATGGTAATATAGACTATAAGTTTCATATATATCCTCAAAGATACGAAATCCTAATCCCTAATAAGGTAAAATATATTTCGCACAATACAGATGAAAATTAACGGAAAAAAAAAACTGAACTAAAGGTGCATAAATGGAACATAAAGATATAAATTTTAAAATAGAGTTTATTCATTATTTTTGTGTTTCTAAAGATCTATTCGGACTTTCTGAGCATTGATAACTGAAAACATGAAGAGGTTTGTTATCGATTCCAGAATATATATGAGGAGTTCTAATTCTGTCTATAGTTGAGACAACTAAACTTTGAAAATATTTGTTGAAATTTCTTTTTGATATGAAGAAAAGATTGGATATCTTGGGCAGTATTTGCTGTTCCTCAAAAGAATTGAGCTGAATTAGGTGTAATTTAGTGTAACACAATACATGTTATTTGGGGTCTGAGAATTGGATATGATTCCATCGACGTTTCTGCGCCGACCACAACTAACATCGTCTGATTGGCGACATTCCTTTACAGCGAAACTCCATGCTGAGTGACAAGCGACAGAGATAGCTCTCGAGCTCGATTACAAAGACGCGCAATCAATTGCACAAGCCACATTTATTGAATTTATTATATGGCACTTCCGCGATCGAATGAAGCTCCTGTAATCAGATCAGCTTTCGTTACGGGAGTTTTCCGATGCGAGCAATAACCCATCGCCTGCGGCGGTGTCACACCAAATGCAATTATTTGTAAAACTTTTTGGTGAACGCTGCGCTACTTGTGCGCGAGAATAGCACTGAATTTGATGCGACACTCCAAATCGAAATAAGAAACTTGTCGTTTTGCTCCGGCGACCGGGTGACGCACTGTGAACTCTCTTTGCTGGAATTTTCTACAGTATTTTGTATTTTGTGATGCCATCTGCGTTTTGTTTCGACCGCGCAATTTACGGCCTAATGAATTATGTTTGTTATTCATTTGAGAGTTTTGAAATTACATCCATTACAAACAATTCCAATTTATTTTACCAAACACTTTACTACTTCTACACACGCGTCCAGCTTTTCGAAATTATTCTTTTCTTCATATTACTTTATGAATGATTAAGTTTCAGCATATTTTATTGCGAAGGGAATTTTCCTGATGAATTCTTCGTTCGAAACTTCGAGGATGCTTTTCATTTAATAAAGTGAAACCGTACAAAACTTTGTAAAAATATATTGATTTAAGACTTATCTATTGCTTACTCGGGGTAGATATGCAAAAGTTTCTGATAATCATTCCAAAGCTCACTGCTTCATGATAATATATAAACTTTTATGTTATCTTGAACCATCTTGAGTAGGTATATCGAAACACATGTGCTGGATAGGTGTTTAATTCATTTATAACTATTTTCATATCCGAAGAAGCACAAAGTTGAGCCTGAGGAAATTGTTGAATAATCAAGTATTCTCGGATATCGGCAATTTAATTCCCATCCTTATTGATCCTTTCATTCGTCAATCAGCAAACCTACATTGATTGATAAATTTTAAAAAAATATGTGATGGTAAAACAGAAAAGACATGCTCTTATACTTTCATTGGATCACTTCTACAAACTTCTTGGTTATTGTGTTCCATTCAATATATTCGTTTTCTTTTTTTTTTCTCAGGTAGCTTGGATCAAATCAGATTCAAAGGCGATTCTAGCTATTCATACTCATATGGTGGCTCACAATCAACGCCTTTCTGTTACACATAACGGTCACAACACGTGGAAACTTCACGTGTCCAACGTACAGAAAAACGATTCGGGAACATATATGTGCCAGATCAACACAGATCCCATGCGAAGTCAGGTAAGCAGTTTGAATTTCCTATATTATCAGTTACACAATTAATAGTGAAAAGCTAAATAGAACGCTTACGTTTTAGATTTATTCGGAATTTAGCTAAAGGTGAAGATGCCTCATCAAAATATCTGCTCTGCTTTTTGTTCGAGTAAATATTATTAGGTTATATTCCTTATAATCCATTTTACTTTTTTTACTGCACAAGAACAAAGTTAACGAAAGGAATACTTGATTCTTGTTTCCACATAAAAATAAAATTTATTTTTGTTGTATTGAACAATACAGAAAGTTGCCCACTCAGATGGTTTTTATTTCTGACGGTTAAGAACAAAAAATGGCATCACCAAATAAAACATCACAGTAAATTTTTTATTGTTGTTTTTACACGGAGCTCTGAAACTGGTTTGTAGATAGTCTTCTCGTTTGCAAAGGGCTAGGACATCACACGATGCATCACATTAACTTATGTAAATTACCCTGGTAGAAAATAATACCCTCCCTAACAATTACGGGAAATCCTCACTAAATACGCATGCGCACCATTATATCCCTTTTTGACACAGATACATACACGAAAGGGCAGAGATTCTCAAACAGAGCCACAGCGACATGTAAACAAAATTAGAGCCTACCACCGAACCAAAGAGTAAATAATCCTTATGGATGCAGCTTTTAAAATTATAAATCTTAAAAATGCTTATAGAATTTCCTCCATATCACGTCAAATGTGCTTGATGGATTTTGTCGAATACAAACTATCATTTGCCTATCAATAGAAGCTGAAAGGGTAGAGCTACTGACAATTCTTGGAGAAGCAATCAATGTGTGTTAGGATCACAAAATTCGATACTTCCGGTAGATGAGAACGAAAGTTTGGAGAATTCTGGCGGGCGTATGTCGCACACTCACACTCTGACATGGAGTATGCGTCTCTGTCTAAGATAAATATGCGGCAGGGATTTCAGATTGTTTAGCGAGTCAAGCGCTGGCTTAGAGACCATCGAACCGACTGAATCTGCACTCACATACCCTATTCGCAATTCCCGATAGATATACCAACTGTAGTGTTGTCTTACGATACATAATTCTGATAGAACTTCCCAAATTTCGTCCTGCAAAATAATACTGCCACTTATAATAACTAATTTGTCATGCATGTCCTACCCTTTGAAAAATATAGACACCTTGCAGTTTTTTTGACTTTATGACATATTCCCCTCAGCTTCAGAATCACTATCAGAAATTGTATTTTTTCCAGATGGGTTATCTAGAAGTAGTGATTCCTCCAGATATTCTCAATGACGAGGACTCAACTGATGGTGGAGTTGCTGTTGAGGGAGGCTCCGTGAGGCTTCGTTGCCGAGCTATAGGTGTTCCCGAGCCTTCAGTTCTCTGGAGAAGAGAAGATAGTCGAAATTTAGTGCTGAGACATGAGGCCAGTCGGGATAAACAAGGTGAGAAAGATATAATAATGTGATGATTAAATAAAAAAAAACTCATCTATTAGTGTGATACAATAAAAATTCAATGGGAGATATACCCATGATCTGACTACTTCTACATGAATCTCTAGTAAATTTTCGAATTCGTATTTCAGTTAGCAGTCTGGTGACTGTCAGTAAACGCTATGAAAAATCAAAAAGACTTAGATTTAGGGTGTCGCTTTTACACGTTTACAGCTTATTTCCATTTAAAATGACGCAAGAGTGTCGCCCTCGGCAATTAGTCACCCTCTCTGTCGCTTCTACTCCCAAAGGACGAAAAACCAGCTCCAGAGACGGTACCTGTTATATTCGATTCACAGCTATCCTTCCTTCCTCTTTTAATCATATTTTATTGTCTGTTGCCTTAGCTCTTTCCATTTATGTAAATTGTCTGGAATTGCTTGCTGAATATAATATGAATTTTGAACAATCTAAGATAATTTAGTTACCTTATTGTTGTTTTATAGTAATTTTTGAGATTCTCGTCGCGACTTACTTTATCGGTAGTTTAGTAATTTGCTCCACAAAGGGGAGCTTTAACTCTTTATTTAAGAGATGGTTTTACAAGAGATTAGGTTAAATTTAATTACATTTAGTTAATTTTGTCTAGTAGTTTACAATGAATCATAATTAGTTCTGCTTGCAGAAGCCCTATTACAAAAGTGTTCTTGTATAATCCTGAAAGTAATTAGATGGGGTTACATTTCATGCAGGACAACTGAAGTATACAAAATGTAATAATAATCATCTATTCAAAATGGTATCATCTGATCTTTATTGAATTATCATCTTGAGTCATGAGTTAAGCAGAAAAAAATTGAATGTTTCAAATCCATATTCATTGTATTTGCAGCAAAAATCGGAATGATGATTTAATGATGTTCGATAAAAACAGTCGATTAAATTAAATTACATTTGAACATGGAACAGAAGAAAATAATACCAAAGTCAAATAGAAACTATTGTATTCATAAATTGATTTCAGCTCTAAGCGTTATTTTACCATAATTCCATTATTTTCCAAACATTTACAGGCATACGCAATTTTCAGTTTGGAAAATACATTTAATAAACCTAAACTAACAAATACTACAGTTTGAAGTGGAATTTTCTAATTATTCTCACGCGTTCACCATGTGAATTGTACTACATGAATTTAATTCTCAAATTTCAAAACACTGAATATCACATATTGGGTACGTACATGAATTTGTTCAAAACTCAGTCAATGCTTCATCTGAATCAAAGTTTGTTATGAAAACTTAAAATGTTCCCTGAGAGGTTCTAAAGATATCAGTTGTCAGGAATAAACTCGTCTTTGTACTATAAATTCACTTATCATCTAGAATTTGAATTTTAAGTTCTGATCAATTGAAGGAGATGACATCGTAATCTTTTTTCTGTGTTGAATGTCCCTTTGATGGATTTGAATATAAATTGCCTTGTTGTATCTGGCTGATCATATTTTTACATTTCTTATTTGTTAAAATTGATAAATGATCAGTTCATACTCAATAATTGCAGAATTGCGAAGTAATGGAATCAAAATTTTAAGAGAAAGCAAGGCAAGGAACTTATTTCTGTATCGTTGCAATGTACACAAAGGTTGGTGCGTCGCAAGTCGATGGATTGCTATTTTTATAGTTTTATAACTCTACCCCTACAAATTCACACAGCACACTAAAACTATTTAAATAAACTTCTCTTTTCGGTTTTTATATTGATTTTTCCGCGTCTTACCGTTTGTCTTCCAAAGTCACTTCAAATCCGAAGTCTAAACTGGCTTTATTTCAGAACTATCACTCCCGGAGCTGTAAGGACTCGCGCTCTTTGTCAGTTTCGAAAGATTTCGTAAAACTGAATCCGTGGTTGATACACATATACGCAAATGCGGAATATTGAGGACGGCTATGAACCTTCAATCGAAACAGATGCTTCAATAAATTCAAGTGGAGAGGGAGCTGAGCTCTTTTTGATTATTATAATCTTGTGGAAAAAACGGTTCTGCTTGAGAATCGCATTGTCATATTGCAGGCAAATAGTTATTTTGTATATAGGATATTTTTGTTCAGTGAGCAAGAAGTGACTTATCAGGATGTGTATTTATCGTTTTAATAAAATCGTGAGAGTAAAAAGCGATTAAATCCCTAATCATCTCTATCAAAACGATTCTATTGCCTTTGGTCCCAAAACATTCTATAACCCAAATGCAGTATTTATATTCATGCCGGCATGGTTTGATACATTTGCATTCAAGTCATCAATCTTTGAACTTTGGTCAAAGTGCGGATAACCATTGGATGCTCGCACGAGAGGACTATCAGAACACGGTCCATGTTCGAGTAGAGTTGAATGAGATCGTCATGCTTTATCCTGATAATTGTACATATTTGCGTGTGAATAATATCCCCTGCTATATAAGTACGTCTATTTTTGAATGGCTTTTTTTTTCGGATGAACAGTTCTGTGCATAGCTTCTCCATCAATTTTTTAGAGTAGAACCGCGCTGCAAAATGCAGAAATACTCGTTGGAAGGAATATTACATATGAACTAAAATAAGAAATACTTATATAAACAGAGGAGAAATCACTTGCTTCCATTAATGTGTCTGTCCTGCCCTGTGAATCTGCGAAAAACTCTATCGAGCTTCTGAGAAGCTTAAGCGATTATTTACGATTGTTGCATTGTATAAATAAACATGTCGACAGTAATACTAGCATTGAGTATAGGAGAGAAAAAATAAATCTTAAGTTTCATCGCTCCGAGGATCTGGCAACTCTGTCGAAATCCCGCCATCGGAATAAGGCAAACTGACTACGTGCAACCGCCAACGGAATGGAAGAATAAAGACAAATGTTTTTGCAACGATTTTCCAAGATATGAACACGAGTCTCGCTTTTGAGTAGGATGTATCTTGATACAATGATTAGTAATCGAACAAGCTTGGAGGTTCGAGACAAGAATCAAAATGATTGCACTTCAGACTGTTAGCTTGATATGTCGATTAGAATGATATCCAATTGCAATATAATATGACATAAATGAATTCACACTAAAACAACTGCTGGGTAAGTAAGTTGAAGATGCAATTCACTCATTTTTCTCGTATAATAGGATTCAAATTGAGACTCTTGGATGCTGCCAACAAGCACAGCCAGCTCTTCTTATAAGCACACAAGCAATCACTTCTGTACTATGCCACCAAATGCAATGAACTACTAAGTACTAGATACATTTAGATGAATCAAGAAGTTCAGAATCCGAATTTATTATTCAAGTTGTGTAACAGTAAGAATGATCAGCATTTTCTCGTAGTATCTTTAACTTTATTCCTGCTTGTTGATATATGGAAGCACACAGGTTTTTTGATCAAATAAACGCTGATTTTGAGATGTATTTTTTCAAACTAGTGGTCGTCCAGTGGTCGAAATTTGATCGTGATTCAGTATATTGCTTTAAGTTTGAACGTTATTGAGTTCAACCTCTCATCCTTGGAGGTTTCAGGTAAAATTAACTTGCTATTCGACGCTCTTTCGAATCTTTAATAAGAGATTGTAGTTCTCATTCAAGATTATAAAGTGACCTACGTCCCATCTCCCGGAGGGAGGGAAGAAATCTTTGAACTTTTACTTCAGGCATTCTTCTATTCGGTGAGAGTCTCTCGATAATATATTCCAGCGTGAATTAGTATCGTATTCAACGGTAAATCGAAATGAGACATCCTGTATATAATTTTGGCTTCCTGCACTCCTTGTCCATGTAAACTTCAAGTACGCCAAATCTCACTTTCCTTTGTGCGCGCGGTACAAAGTTTTCTTTTCACGTAGAAGTAAATTAGGACACGCTTCATATAATTTTGGCTTTCTGCACTCCTTTACCATATAAACTTCAAGTATGTCAAATCTCATATTCCTTCGTGCGCGCAATATGCTTAAAAAGGGGTACAAAGTTTTCTCTTCATGCGTAAATGTCGCGCAGCGGTCGGAATTTGATTGTGATTTATTATATTGCTAAGTTTGAACGTTATTTAATTCAACCTTTCATTTCGGAGCGATTCTGGTGAAAATAGCTTGGTATTTGACGCTATATCCTGGTTTGAAATGAAAAATAGTGGTTCTTATTCAAGATTTCAAAGTGACTTTCCTTCCCCCTACTTTGAGAGGGGGAAATGGATCATTAAACTTTTACTTCAGTCTTTTTCGTATTTGATGAATATTTCTCAATATATTCCAGAGGAAAATCGTATTCAGCGGTAAATTAAGATGGGAGATCCTGTATATAATTTGAGCTTTCTGCACTCTTATTCTATATGAACTTCAAGTATGCCAGATCTTACATATTTCGTGCGCGAGGTACAAAGTTCTCTCTTCATGCGAAAAAATGGGACACTATGTATATAATTTCAGCTTTTTGCACTCCTTTTTCATATAAATCTCAACTATACCAAATCTTACAGTATGAAGTTTTCCCTTAACGTAAAATTAAAATGGAAGTCTCTTTATGCAATTCCAGTTTTCTGCACTCTTTTTTCATGAGAACTTCAAGTATGGCAAATCTCACATTCCTTCTTGCGCGCAATATGCTTGAAAAAGATACAAAGTTTGAGTCTTTGAGTATTGATATATAATTAAAATAGGACACCTGTATATGATTTTCACTTGCACTCATTTTCCATATAAACTTTATTGTGCTAAATCTCACATTTCTTCGTGCATGCAATATGCTTAAAGGAGAGTGGAAAGTTCTCTGTTCACGTATTAATATATAGATTAAAGTGGGACATTCTGCATATGATTTTTATTTTCTGCACTCTTCCATATGAACTTTGAGTATACCAAATCTTACATTCTTTCGTGCACGCAATATGCTTAAAAAAGAGATGGAAAGACTTTTCTTCACATATAAATATATAGGTGTTGTAACCCAGTATGACACATAAAATAATTTACTGTCAAAAGAATTTTCTCCCTGGATAGTCTAAGATATTAGTGACCGGTTGCATCTTTAAATTTTGATTTTATTAAAATAGTCTGTGAGTTTGTTGAATCTCTTATGGGATTATGGAATCACCAACACCTCTAGATTATCTCTGAAGCTCCTCGTTCCATCTGGTACAGATTTCTGAACACAAGCAGAACATTTTGGAGCTCTAATGAACTAAAGTTTGTCGTCTATATCAGTATTATTTTAGATTGTGAGTTCAGCTTGATTCAAGTGGGTAATATATGCCTATTTATCATACCTCTGGATATTTTAAGGACTCGAACTTTGGAGCTATATCATGCAAGTGCGTATCTCTTAGAACGTTTAGCTCCAAATTATTCTTGTACAAGAAAAGCAATCTAGCTATATGCTAACTACAGTGATAATTATTCAAACATGTGGCATATCACATACGAAATATAGCTTTTAACAATGAAACATGCAGCAAGTAGCCATAGTTAAAAGCAGAGCAATTATTTTTCAAGCTTCCAGTGAGCTCGCTGCTGTACAAGTACAACGTAAAACAATTGCAGCCAGTTGTCAGTAAATGAAAAATCGCCAACCTGCATTCTGTTTGGCTAACCTTGCCTGAGGCTGAAGCATACAGTTCATTGCTTATAACTGGCAGAAAATAGATTTCCTAATGTCAAACACAGTAGCCGGCTAACTTTTTATTACATATATAAAATATTATATGGTTTATACGGAACAATATTTCTAAATAGAATTCTTTGTCGACTAGCAATCATGTCCGCTTATTTTGTTTTGAAGGAATAAAAGATTGATTCATTTCGGTGCGCCGTACCGTGAGAGGGGAGAACGGCCGTAATCTAGATACATTGTTGCCGAATCGATAATATAGTTCTAATGTTTACCAATCATCACTCGCAGAAGGATCACTAATATATCAGGATACAGATAATTGTCATGTGGTCATTTTTCATTCTGACGACAAAATTGTTGGTTGACTAAAATCTCATAATGACATCATATCTGTTTTCATCGTTACTATTGGAGTATAGACAAATTTTTCGATTATACGAAAAGATCCATCTTTGACAAATATAAAAATAATTCTTGAGGCGGCGTCCTATTACATGACAATATTTCTAGTTTGCTTGATGTTATCACCTGGCTAACAAGAGAAAGTGGCAATTCCCATCCCAGACTTAAGAATATTTCTCAGTAAGTGTGAAATCTCGTAAGATATTGTGCCCTTCTTCACACTTCTACGAAAGACTGTAGCGAGAAAACCTTGTAATATTAAATTTTAATAAACAGTCTGTTGACAGAATGATGCGCAAATACTAAGTGCTACAGAATATCACGCGCATCACATTAATTTTAGTCAACTGTGCGTAGAGCATTTGATAATGTAGAAACACGAAGATTGTGGTATTCGTATTCCTGTTCTAATTCATGACTTCAACATCTCTCAGAATCTGAACATCTTCTTACTAAATTCCAACTATCTCCAGATCTGCATATTGAATGTTCGTTACTAACTCTACGCAACTTTATTGTAACTTCTTGTTATTTACAAAGCCAAACAAGCTTCAATGAATTAATAACCTAACAATTGTTCAACTCAACATAGTTTAGTCCTAGATGCTTAGAAGCCCCAACTATTCTATTATTGTCAATAAACATGAGTCTAATGCTTTCTTGATACATCCTAACATCTTTTCAGGGCTCTTTATTGAGAAAGCTCCACAATATCAAGGAGAACAACAATTGTATTGATATCTAAAGTCAAGTTATGCTCTTTCTCATGAGACAGATCTTAATACACAAGCTTCATTTAATTAAAAATGAACGTTGAGCTAATTACATCGTTCAGCAATGAATACAAAACTCGCTACTTCAGAATTTACTCCACGATTTGGATTATTCCAATTTCGTTCTTTGCAATTGTTCCATGACTTATCTTGAAATAGCAACAAAATTAATGAAAATATATTGAATAACCAGCAGACATTACTTTCGGAATTTAATTTGATGAACATGATTATTGTTATATTTTTCTAGATTTTCATCAAGAAAAACACATTTTCAATTTAATGTTTTGAAGCCAGTACTCTTATATTCACTTTAATAAATCCAAAGAATTTATCGTCTTTTTATTTGCAGCTTGAGATTTTCTCCTTCAATTTGTCTGTCGGTTTCTTTGACACAATTTATCTTATTTCATTTTGACAATTGTGTTACATTCTAAGACATCATTAATTTGCATTCAAAATTCAATTACACTCATATTTATCGAAAACGCTATTAGTTCGAAGATAATTAGGATATCAACTTTAATGCACAAAATACAATTTGTATCTGTCATGTACAAAATGGCTCTATTAACTTTCAATATTTTCGGGGTGATCGAAACAACATCCTCATATTAAAGAGCTCCAAGATTCAATATAACGAGCTCTCTAGACCAACATCAGTGGAGAGGATGGTATACTGACTACGGATTAGCTCCTTAAACTCTGTTCGTCTAATCCATCAACTTAAAGCCGTGCTGTCGTATGTCCTGCCTACTGGAACTGAACTCAAGCTAGCTTTACTCAAAGAATGACTACACAGATGATTCAAATTGTGCCGTATTTGAAAATTTCCAAGTAGAATGAACTAGTTCAGTTATATTTGTTTATCAAATTTATTCCAGAGTAGCATTGTGGAATATTTCCTTCAATATATAATATCTTCTTTGAGATCAAAGCCTCCAAAGACATTTTGTTGACAATGGATGTATATATAAAGTTATTGTCAAAAGTCCTGGCTTCTATTCAGTGTGAGCTAATTAAGGATTATTCGTGTTCTATTTGAAAGACGTTTTTATCAAATATCAAATTTTGCTTTATTTTCATTAAATTTCAACACGATTGTTGTCACGTACAAGAATGACTTGAAAACTGATATCAAGTTTTTATTTAAAAATATATCATCATTCAATTTAATTAACAATTATCTTCAAACAAAAATTATCCTAATTACGAGAATGTAGTTGAAAATGGAACGAGAGGACTCCTGAATGTCAAATAATTTTATCAAGTTTGAAACAAAATTTGGAGACAGCATGAACAAAGTATCAAGTTTCCACATCATCTTCGAGAAGCTTACTACGAGAGTCTGAGATTCTGTGTCATATCCAGTGCTTTAATTCTAGAAATGATGTAATTTTGTTTTTGTTCTCAGTGGTACGACAATATGATGGCGAAACTTTATTGCTGTCCAACATCCAACGTACAGATATGGGTGCTTACCTATGCATAGCTAGTAATGGAATACCACCTACAGTCAGCAAAAGATTCATCGTTAATGTTCACTGTAAGTAAAACAACAATTTGTACTCATAAGTAGTGTGAATGAAAATTAACTTATGTGCTTTTAAAAAATTACAAAATATGCATGCTTTCTACTATTATCGATTATTAGTTACAACAATAGTAGATCAATGTAGGAATTTGAAAGGGTAAATGGCTAAATGCTGTCCTGTTCTGGGTATGAATTACATTTGCACCGTATGAGAACGTTTTAATATCACGAGTTTGTAACTCGTTATATCGTCACTGTGAGGTTTTCGCTCGTATTCTTAGTATTGTTTCGAGTAAAGAAATGTGATATACGATATTACATATATTTTGTACGACCTCACAGAAAATTTTGATCTAGTCTAGAAGAAATATTAGTTACAAGATTGTGTCTAAAGTAGTTTAGGAAAATAGTATTCAAATACAATTTTATGAGCATTCAATACGAAATCATTCTTAAAATTTTATATTTATCGTTTATGATAAATCCTCCATTTCCTCGAATCGAGTAAGCTATTACGGTCCACTATTTAAGTTCTGTAGCATTACCAATAAAATTTATAATAGTTTACAAATCTTACTCGTGCCTGGAATCGAACACAGACTTTTATAACTCATAAATTTTAAACTCAAATCTACGAAACCAATATTCCTTGAGATTTATAATCTTTATTAACACTTGAAATACTTTTTTCACCCACCCAATTACGGAAAGAGTAATTGATGTTACAAATGGTGATTTGTAAAAGAGGTAAAATCATCAGATTTCGGGACAAAATTTGATATTATGCAGAATTTTTAGAAACATTCTTATGACATTCACATGCTCAGTGACTCGGCTTCCCATTATAAAGGACATTTTGATGATGTTTACGGTACTATTATAAAGTTGTCTCATATACATATTAAACATATACTGCTAATAGGCACATCTTAACAATACTTCGCTGATTCGTTCAAGACAGTTTCTGGAAATTGAGCTTAACATGCTTTTATTGCTGGGAGGACAAGTGCTGTTGTGCGCATATCTTTGATTTTTAAGGCTCCCACATCTTTAAAGATGCAAATTCCAAGGCACGGCTAGCGGCTGCGGCTACGGCTCGCGTTTGGCTGCATGTCACTTTATCAATGGATTTTAAATAGAACAGTATTCCAAAGCGCGACTTCAAACCGCGCGGCTCATTGCGGCGGGCGGCTGAAGAGCAGTGCTGCGGCTGGACTGGTACAGTGAGCAGTCAAGCCGCAACGTCCATGCGGCGGCAGTATGTAACCCGCACAAAATCCAATTGTTTACCATATCGAAAGCCGGGTCACAGAAAATGTTAGAGAATAAAATTCACAGTTGGCCATTTTCACTTTTTCCAGACTAGTGTGAGCGTGCTCAGTGAATAATGGCAAAGTTTACAGCTGGAGAAGATGAAATATTGATTCATCTTATTCAGACCTACTTTTTCAAATATCTGAAAAATCTTATGAGGTGAGAAGGTATTAAAATCCTTCCTCTTTTCTTGTTTTGAATATGGAGCATGATCTTCTCACTTCAATAACATGAGTTCTTCTTTCTCCTTCTCCTTAACCATCAGCAGAGTGACAACAGCATTCTCCTTTGACATCTCGGAATGGATGCTGCCAGAACATACGTTCAGCCGTGTCTTGGAATATCACTCATTTGCGGCGTGCGTATGCGGCTGTCTGCTTCTGACCGCGAGCCGCAGTCGCAGCCGCTAGCCGTGCATTGAAATTTGCACCTTAACAGATGTGCTCAAATGAAAATTACTAATTATGAAGAAAATCAAACACAACTTGGAGACAACCTTGTTTCCGACCGAACGTTTCTATAACCGCCTTGATGCACGTTATTGTTAATCAATAGAATTTAAGGATCTTAAGCCTGCGCAAAATAGCATTAGCCCTCCCAGCAATAAAGATATTTAGTCGAGTGTATTTTAGGGCCAGAATCAGGAATATATATTTTATATATATATATATATATATATATATATATATATATATATATATATATATATATATATATATATATATATATATATATATATATATAATTGATCCCAGACTGAAGCTACACTCACTCCTAGAGCAAAAGTATTTTTGACAAATAGTGCAACATGATAACCATCAAAATAAGTAGACCTTTTAACGAAAATCTTGAAGTGAGGATAAACTATAATACTGAGTCTGATTGAGTAAGCTTTTATCTTAGATAAATTAAAACTTTTACGTATTTCACATGTTTCAAAATTAGCAACTATTGGTCCCAATTCGTGCTCCAAAGTATAATAAAATATTACTGTAGTTTCGTTGATGTTCGACGTAATCATCATATCCATAGCAACGAGTTGTGCTTCGATTGACTTCAATAGAATCCAATAAATCGGACTTAATATCGACATGTCGATGTCGATGTTATTGGCTGACGATGCTTGGTGGTTAAAGTGCACAAGTTCCAGTTTATGGCTTGAAATGCTATGATAATTTATATTTTTAGTTTCTTGAACGATTCAACATCCATATTTGTTTCTAAAGGGTACATTGAGCTAGAAACTCGCAAAAATTTCAAATTAAGACATGTATCGTTGAGAATAAAACATTTTAAGATACTTTTCTAACCTTGTATTGTACTGTATTGTGATGTCAGAAGTTAGTCAAGAATCGTTTAAGAATAAAGCAGTAAATTATCGCTAATTAGATACTCAGACACGCATACGTAAATGAGGTTTAAAATTAAAGCTAATTCAAAACATTTTATTATTGTGCAGTGCAATATAAAACGCTTAAAAATAATAAGAACAGAAGAAGCGAAGTACACAAGCAGCCCGGACAAAATGTAATAGCGAAACAGTTTGTGAGAGCACAGATATCTTCCGTTTTAAACTTGGTCGACGCTCTTATGTTTTACATATCCAGATCCGAGGGAGTACCGTTTTGATTAAGTCTTTTACCTTTATGAAAAGTACTTCACTCCCTGTGGACCAACCTCTGATTTTTGAACCAAAACACAAATAATAATCTCAAGTATCATCCTAAATGTTTTATTCTTCGATATTATACTGACCTCTGACAACTTCCTATTTTTGCAAAAAACTAGTTCATCGAAAATCAAATCTTGATTGTTTAACTCGGACTATGAATGTATATAATTTGATCGATTTACTTCGGAAGATAGTTTCAAAATTCGTGTGTTTTTATTTTGCAACGATGTTCCAATGTCGGGTAGTTCAAATGTAAGCGAGGTTTAAAAGAGTGAAGACTTGAATTTATTTCCAGTTCACCCATTAATCAAGGTGTCCAATCAGTTGGTGGCGGCTCCTCAAGAAAGCGATGTCCTGATTCAGTGCTACGTCGAAGCTTCCCCAAAAGCAATGAACAGCTGGTTGAGAGATACTGGTAAGATTAAAATTTCATTATTGTCTTTAGAGAGGATGAGGTCATCAGATGAACATCTATTTCAAATAAACAATTGACCTTTGAGCTAATTCAATTACTAAATTCTTGAATAAAATATAAAATAAATTATTATGGTCGTATTGTCAATATATCGCTATAGAGAACGGTCAATATAGATAAAAATAGAACTGTTTGAGCTTAGAGGCTTCAGGACTTGATAAAGCAATGATCCAACATTTCAATGGATAAAAATATTGGCTATATTGAAATTTCCTGGAACAAAGCTCTACAGTACAAACAATAAAGGCTTTGAGCTCCACATTTTTTTTTACTCGATGAAAATTTGGGTATAGTTATTTCATAGGTGTTTAAAAACATATCAAAGATGTTGTCCTATGAAATGCTGAGAAAAGGAAAATTAACCTTGAAAAATATTTTTTCTGCAGATATGTTGAAAACTCTGCATTAAAAAACGCAGTTTTATACAAAAGTTATGACTGACGTGATTCCGGATATCTTGTTTGACTTTGTAGCACAAAAATAAGCTGCATCCAACACTATTAGAATGAGAAATTCTTCATTTTCCGAATCAATTCAAAACTACGTATTTACGAGGTGTACATCTTCACTTTCAAAATACTTCGCGGTTCTTTTTCAAATCCACTGTGAAATGAGGAAGTTATCGCCGTTTTAACATGAATTCAGTTTGAATTTTGAGGTCTCGCATGATTTGGAAAATGGGAAAATGACTATAACTTTCCTACTCTAAATGATTACAAAAAAGCTTTTTGAGAGTGAAGACTAGGGATTTGTGGATGAATGGATTTGAAATTAAATATTCTCCAATTCATATTTGAAGAACCATTTTTTACTTCCTCGACCTATAATATAATAGGGGAAGAATTGTAATCATGATTTTGTGACAGTTCAAGATTTTGATAAATCTTCACGTCTTAGATCCTACTGAGCCCGAAAAACATAATTTAGAAAAAAGTCGGTCTGTCTGGAAGCACGATAACTTGACGCGTGCAAATTTACGATTGAAATTTAATATTCAATGATACCAAAGCTTTATTGACGGAATCTTTTAGTTTTTTGCATTTATTTTATGAACGGTAGTATTCATCATAAAATATAGAATAACTTAAACTGGTTTTTGAATGATTTGGCACAACATTCATATACGAAATATTTTTCAAAATTATCAGCGGTTTATTTGTTATTATCGAAATTTGAATTTTTATGAAATTCGTTATATTTCTCTGAGTCAAAGAAATAATGAGAATCATAATGTAGAGTTACAATCATCACTCATATTCTGATATCACATGCAAACATTCGTCAATTGTTTTTTGAACATAAATAATTTGACTCAATCGTGTTTGGTATCAAATTAAAGCTCTTGTGGGGATAATTCGCGGCGATTTCCAACTCGGCACATCAACAGGTAGTCTCTGCTAATGACTCCCCAACTCGGCATATACGAGTATCTCAGGTACCTGCAGCGATACCCAACTCGGCACACTTGCAGGTAGTCTCTGATGATAATAAAATGATTCAGGTACCTCAACAATAGGAGGACTGGACATTCCAATGTCTTTAAATAAAATAAAATCAATTTTATAGTTTCTTTTTTGTTATCATTCAAAATTTGACATATAATAATACAAAATCATAAAATGAGTAGGTTGCATAATACAATAAGAATAATAATTTCAGCGTGATCGTGGATCAACTTTATTACTCGATCACTGGACTCGCTCATGGTATGGAAAAATCCTTTGTACTTTTGATTAACACACCGCTACTTCACTTCACTAGATAAAAATTTACGATTTAATTTACCGAATTTATGTTCCTCTACAATCAGTAGTGTTTTTACCACGTTGGCTAGTTATCTCGCGAATTGATATCTTTGATGTAGTTGATTGGACTGTTAGATTGATAATATAAAGCTACTGAACAAAACATTTTAATTTATATTTTTCTCACGTGTCAAGCCGATAATAGGGATGGGCTTTTCTGTATAAGATGTGCCGAGTTGGTCATAAGGTTTACCAACCAATCCTGGATTGATGTCCCATCGGGAGGCTAAATGTGCCGAGTTGGGGTGTGCCCATAATTCTAGTAGAAGTGTCAAATAGGATATTTAAATGATTGTCAATTGTTTCTTTGACAAATCATCTAAATGATGTCTGTTTTGGTATCAATTTCAAGTTCTCGAGGAAATATGCTTAGTAGACATCAAAAATAAATAATTAAGTAGTTGAATCCACGTTACTATGTTCAAATTACAATTCTGGCGATCAAATGTCGAAACTTCATGTTCCAATGAATTGAAGAACCCCGATAATCTATAAAAGGAATCTTCATTTTCAAAAAATACTTATTTTATGTAAGGACTAAGAAATAACCGTAATTTGTCACTTTAACAATGACAGCTGTCACTTTGACAATAAAAGTTGTCACTCTGACAATGATAGTTGTCACTTTGACAATGACAGTTGTCACTTTGTCAATGACAGTTGCCACTTTGACAATGACAGCTGTCACTTGGACAATGACAGCTGTCACATTGACAATGACAGTTTTTATTTTGACAATGAAAGCTGTCACTTTGACAATGACAGCTGTCACTTTCACAATAACAGCTTCCACTTTGAAATATGCAATTAATTGATGCGATACTCTAAATTTCTTGAATAGTGATCAAACTGGCCATGAAATTCATGGTCGCAGAAGTACTGCGTTGGCCACAGCGGGTTTTTTATTTCAAAAATCAAATTGTTTTTTTTCATACAACAATATAATTTATTAGCGGATGAACCAATCAGTTTGAGAATCTGTATTATGGAGTTATCATTGTTTTTTTATTCGAAAAATGGAAAAAGTACCCTATATAATTGAAGAAAGATATCACAGCCAATTCTTGTTCAAAACTTGTTGCTAATACTTTTGTCCAAAACTTTCATGCCTTTCAATGCATTGTTTCCAAGTTAGTTTTTGAAGTTAATTTTCCATTCATCTATTTCTTCCAGCATTTCACGTAATAGCAGCTCTTATATAGGATTGTCAACCAATATATAGTATTGTACTATATTTGGAGCTTGTATACTATATACTGTTGGCGAAATATTTTGTACGCAAAAATACGGAAATCTAACAGACAAATTCTTTATTTTGAAAATTCATCAGCGTCTCACAGAAAGAATATTCTCGGTTATGAATTCGAAATGGCGAGAAGAAAGAAACAGAAGCAGTATCTAAATTATGAAAAATGGGCTCCTAATTCACATTATTTCAAAAATGGAATGAAATAAAGCATATGACAATTTTATTTCAGACAAAAACTTATTAAAAAATGTAAGAAGTTCAAGAAAATAGGGTTCTCATGGAAATGATTGAGTAACAAATATATCTTTGTTTATTTTTTGCTTTTTCCATAAGATGATATATTTTTTTATGGTGTACTACATTTTTATAGCTTATTTTGGAAAATACCGAGAAAATACTATATTTCACCGAAGGAATGTTGGCAACCCTACTCTTATATGTTATACAACCTATCTACTACATACAGTGGCGGATTTACCAGCAGGCTAAATAGGCTTGAGCCTAGGGCGGCGGGTTCCAAGGTTGGAAAATTCGAGGGCTGATTTTTTTCCAGCTGTCTTACAGAAATCAAGAAAATTTTGTAAGACAGTTTTGTAATGCCTTAAAAATAGAAATCTAGAAGACATCTTTCCGATGACTTTTTCCTCTTCTCTTTTATTGTACATTCAACAGAAATATTTCATGGTAAAACATTCAGTTCGCGGTCCCCAGCCAGAGGTGAGGGCAACAAAAATTTAACAACCTATATTTGAGAAATGTGTAAATCCGGCACTGATTACATATACTCAAATTAAATCAAGTCAGAAAAATCTTGAAGCTCATTGTAAATATTCGACTCGATTGCTGTACTACTAGTATATATGAATCGTTGAATGTGTGTCTTTATTCTCTCATTTTGTTAGCAAATAATTATACATTATTCCTCGAATAGGAATATAGGAAACACATTATTATGGCTTGATTATGGTTTAATTGTCCAGGCTATATTTAGACCCAATGTGAAGTTGTATACTTAATAATTGCTACAAATTTGTAATTCAGTAATATATTGAAAATAATTACATGAGTACGTCACATGAAACAGTAACATATACTTTATGGAATGAATGAAGATTAACCGTCATTATCAACTATAGAATTGTATGAAAATTCCCTCGTATATTTCAAATGTGTTTTTAAGAACTCTTTGATGATCATGAGAAAATTTGTCCTTGGAGAATGATTTTTGCGATCGAAGCGGAATGGTTCTTCTCATAGTTTTATAAATTAGTTAACACAAAACATTAATTTGAACGATAATGTTAGTTGAAGAGAGTGATTTTTGCTGGAATGAGATAGTTAATTTTGGCGGTAATCCGCACGGCGTCGGCAGTCGATGCGAGCCACAGAGAACGAAGTTCGGAAGTTCTAACCTCAAACCATCCGCAGACGGAACGCGAAAGGCGGACGCGAATTGCGAAACGCAATGTAAACGCAAATGTTTGATGTCTTAGTTTTTCCACTCGATTGCATCGCATAGCTTTGATTCTCTCGTAATCGCCCTACGCCAAGTAATTATTAGATAAGGTTGGCAGAAAGCTCAAGCTTCGACCTGATCCATTCCGATCCTTGCCGAGTCCTTCCGAAGGATATGGAGTTCTCAGTTTCAGTGATTTAACCCCATTGTTTGAGGTCGCTGCAGGTTCGTAACATTCGCTTGCGTCTGTATCTTAGTTTGCAACGGTTTATTAACTAATTTAGTTAATCGGCACCGCCTTACACAGCCTAATCGCTTCTCATTTCGATGGCATTTCTACACTAGAGCATTTCACGTATAATTTAATACCAATCCGAATTATTTAGTTAGAACGTAATGTACTATAAGTACGTTTTGCTTTTCCACCATTCGGCATTGTTATGAACACTGCCATCAATTCGAACCAACTCTATATAGTGGAATGACGTTTTAGATTGATAAGGAAATATCAAACGCAGTTCAGAAATACACTATAATTCATCTTAGTTCATAAATTGTTCACACACTGCAATTTGATAGTACTCTTATTTTAAAATTTTAGTTTAATTGCTTTTGAATGATTCCACTTGCTATTTCAATATGACTTTTGAACGATTTGAAGCCTGTAGCTTATTATTAGATACAGAAAATTATTACCAGTGATAATCATTTCGATTTGAAACAGCTATGATGCTACAAGTTGATAAGATTCAGTAGTGGGCGTCCCGTCAAACATTTTGAATAACAAAGAGATAAATTAAACACAATATTGTGAAACTTAGTCTAGTATTCAGAATATTTCTTCACTTTTATGCTTTTATTTGAATTATTGTTGAATTCACATTTGGTCACTATGCATGATAATTAAATAACAATTAAATTTTGGAAAACAATAAACTCCAAATATTATGTCCCAAATATGATTTGTGCTCTATTAGCTAAATACCGGGTATTGTGTGAATCTATAAATTTGATTTCATATTTAATTCCCATGTGATTGCCAGATTTTGTGATGTCACTGATATTTATTGCATACTCATATCAGACAGAATTGAGTTATTATTCCATAATTTAGGGATCAGTCTAATTATTGTTCCAGATATTATTATTCCTGTAGAGTCTTCTTGAAATTATTTTAGTACAAATGACGTATTTATTGTAGTCACCTTTTCGCGTCGCAGTTTCACCACCATGCAAGATTCGTATCCTAAATTCAGTTTCTCTGTGAATTCAAGTTCAATTTGTTGAGTCAAGATGTCAACTTGTACTCTGAGCTTCCTTGCTATGTGCTCAATAATTGTCTAAATATGGAGGTTGCGCATAGTAGAAAAAAAAATTTAGGTCTGATATTATGACGTTCAAGTTCTATGGGTGTCGTTTACCTAAATCATGAAAACATGGTTTACGCATATCTAATTATTTCTCGTCACATAGATTATTTTATATGATCAAGTAGTGCTTTTGATAGATAAATCTTTGAAGCATGGAACCTGCTTTCCTGATTTTTGAAATTTCCATCCACTTCTTGTAAAAAGAGTCATACATTTTGCAATTTTTACGCACATATTTCTTATAGAAATTCAATAATTTTGCTGTAAGTTGCATATAATGATTATTTTATTGAATTTTTTCTTGATAATATATTTTAAATACGGTAATAGTATATGAAAATGAGTATGCATAATTTTAATTTTATTTATTTATAAATATATGAACAAAAAACTGAAAAATTGAGCTTCACACGGATATCTAATTTCTGCTTTTATGGGACTACTACTTTGAAAAACTATTTATCAGTACATTGTACATCACTATATCTATGGAATCATGTGAGCGGAATTTGGAAATTGTTTATATTTTTCGAGAAATAAGCACATCAACTGAAATAAACAAATGTGATTTTGTGACATTCTATCATATTTCAAGATGCAAAAATTCACATATACTCACCTCCAAGAATTGTCTATAGAACGTACTACTTCAATTTTCAACCATTCCACTGTAATTTCAGATAAACGCAAAAACTTGTTGCAAAAAAACAGAATATATTCCTTAAAATATTTCGCCTGTTATACTCAACCCCTGCAACCAGCTTGACACTTTTCTTGGAGCTGTCAATATTTTCTATGAGTTACATATATTTATAATCCCTTACTATCTGTTCTTTTATTAGACACCTTTCTCAGAGCGGTCGAATATGTATTTCATTCTGTTATTTTCGTCTAGCCACTTTCATATAATATCAGAATGAGTTTTTATCACAATTATGTTTATCTATAATTATGATGATACAAAGGCATTATTAACAAAGAAAATATAGTGCTCATCAATAATGCAGATTTACAGGTGCCCTCAAGCAGATTTTACTTGAAATCCTAGCATATTTTTTGACAGTATTAAGATTTCAAAGTCTGACTTGACACATTATGTTCGTCGTGTTCGTCATACTTTTCAAGAAATGAGTGAGATATTTTTCCAAGTATTGAACTTGCCGTAAATTATCAATGAATTAAACAAAAAAAAATTGTTTCCATTCGAAATAAGTATATTATTGATTTCAAGGAATATTATTACCTCACTGCTACAAGTTTGCTTCATAACATTCCGTTTACAGATTCATAATATTTAATCCTGTTCAGAGAATATATACAGAAAATATTGTTTTTGTATTCTTAATGGAAAACATCAGGTTTAATATGTATAAACCAATAAAAAAAAGTACCAATTTTCAAATAAGCAATACTTTTCTTATTAGCAACAAAAAACACACTTTGACACGCGCTTAAATGACAGCTTTGATCTAATTAAGAAAAAATTACAGATTAAACATATAAGGAAACAAATTTCTCTCTATTTCGCCGGAAACAAATGTGAAGTCGCTTCTTTAACTGCATCCAGAATTTCGCGAGAATCTCTAGCTCCTGACGTTTCTGACAAATTGATATTTAATATTGTTGGTTTGTTACCATGCTTTTGCTTGGCAGTTGTCAAAACCGTCACTACGTTTTTGCAAGAACACAACCTTGATTAGTATTTCTGTAGAAAACTATTCCTAGTCTTGGCGCCTTCCACTCAAGTTTTACCATCAAGTATACAAAAAAATAACATGTTCAAACGTTAGAAAAGCGATATTACTTTGATCTAATTTAATTCACTCACTCGTTGCTCTCGCTCGTGGATTGAAACATTTACACTCGCTAGTAAACTCTCGCTTTACTTATCAAACAATCTACTATTGAAGTATAGGCAAAATTGTTTTTATAATCGAATGATAAAACAAAAAAGATTCTCTATTTAAAATAAGAAAATTATTGCCGTCTTTCAATTTAACTGGAAGAAATATCATCTTGAAAATATTTGAGTTCAACGAAGCAAGTTTCTAGGCCTTTATTAACCAATTCAGAAAAATCACAAGCAAGAAACACCTGTGAAAGTGTCTAAGTTCGAGAACGAGAAAAATAAGAAAAACTTATCCAAATTGTTTTAGCATATATCTTATAGAATGGTTCATTAAATTAGAATATTACGCACATTATAAATTAGGAATAATTCAACTTTCTAATAAAATCAAGTTTTATTGAAATCATTATAATTATTATTTCTATCCCCATAAATCCGGGAAAAATTACTTAGCAGGATTATCACTTTTTTAGAAAACTCAGTTGATAATTTATATTATATATTAGCGTTGATTGGATATTCAATTAAAGGTTTTACTCACAAAATATCTGGTTCATTTTACATCTTGTTCCTAAATTGAAAATGATATTCTAGAATATTTTTTTCTAAATATCTGCAGATAACATTTTATACACTGACCTGAAGAGTAAGTTCAGGTACTAGTCGAGTCGGAAAATAATGAACCCAAAACTTATGTCATAAATCTTTCTATTAGGAGAACTACCTGCTTTTGAATAAATTCAAATATAGACTACCAAATGATTGAGCAATATATTTGGAGAACCCCTTGTTCGAGCTGAACAGAAATAAAATTTAGTTAAACGACACCCTTATTGTAAAAATTACCAATTATTATTGTATGGGCTCAAATCCAACATAAAGTAATTGAGAGCTAATTCTGTTAAGATGGGGCTAGTAAAATAATATTCATTTGATGGACGTAATCAAAATAATCGTCATCAAATATGATCAAAATGAAGACGATGTGTGAAATTTTACCACGTTGTATTATCATTAAAGGTCATAGCAGGGAAACTATATTTTACGGAAAATCCCAATGTTCTATTCCATATTTAAAATCACAATGTATCTCAGTATAGGCCACCTTCGATTCTAGGGAATATATTTTTTTATTTCTCCAACAGTGCACAACATAGACACATGGGTACTTTAAATCTTAAAATATTACGTGGTGTGAGAAAGGCAGCCACATACGCGAGTCTAACCTAACATTCTCAGTTGCTGCCTCCAACATTCTACTCGCACTCATAATTTCTGTAAATCCTTTCCCAGGTTACTCGTGCCTTTGTGCCTCGAAAGTGTAGCAGTGGTTACTTGTTACTGGATATTCAATATACTCCCGGCTGGACAGTAGCGCATTTCCAGTTTTATATTCTGGAGGCAATGCTGCTACACCGCCGGAAAATAGAATTTAGATATGATACAGTTTTCTGTATCTCTTTTTATATTCCTACCACAGGGCAAAAAATGTAGTTATTTTTTTCCAGAATATTTCTGTAATTCTTACTTTTGATAATTGAAAAACATTTGAAATTTATCTACCCTCGAAAAAATTTACACTATTACTAGACAATGTTTGATTTCTGTAAACTTCATACTTTTTATTCTGGTCTTCATGGTATACTTCCCGACAAAAGCTTTGTTCGGTCAAATTTTCAAAAGATAAGAATGGATAATAGTAGTTTCATGTAGACATTATTTGCTAGTTTGACAATATCAAATAACAAAAAAAATCTGACGTGGACATCAAGTTACTTACTTGTACATCATTGAATGTATTTTTTGCATATAATAATACGATAATCAAACACAAAATTCCATCGTTTCACGGCTAATCGTTTTGGATTTATCCAAAAAATTGTAAAAATCTGTCCAATAAAGTGCGCTTTCGGCTCAGTCGGTTGCATTGAAAACAGTAGGTCATCATTTCAGTCGATTGTTATGAAAATGGTAAGCAATCATTCAAATGCTACAGTAGACTGACATACAGAATTTAAATTTTCTACAGCCAATCGTTTAGAATTTATGCGAAAAACTCCAAAAGACTGTCAAGTAAAATGCACTCCCGGCTCAGTTGATCTCAATTAAAATAAGATTTGAGCATTTAGCTAGATGGTACTGTCGTCCTAAATACTGAATTCTAACGTTTTACGTTCAATCGTTTTGGATTTATGCGATAAATTCAAAAAATGTTTGGAGTAAAGTGCACTTCCGGTACAGACGATTGCAGTCATAATGCGAGGTGTACAACTAGATGTTTTAGAAGTGCTTAATACGAAATTTCAATATTTTACGACCGATTTTACTGAATTTATGGAGAAAATTCGAAAGGTCCTTAATATAAAGTGCACTTTCGGCTCAGCCGATTGTTACAAAAATAGAAGAAAACCTTTTAAATGCTACATTAATCTCAAATACTGAACTTCAGAATTCTACGGCCAATCATTCTGGATTTAGGCGGAAAATTCAAAAAAAGTCTCAAGTAAAGTGCACTTCCGGTACGGACGATTGCAACTATGATGCAAAATGCACAGACAGACCTTAGACAAAATACAAAATTTCAACATTATACGTTCGATGAGTTTTAAGATTTGCGAGTTACAAACGCACATACAAAGGCACATACGTACCGACATCAAGTCGAAAATAGTCAAAATGGATTAAGGGATGCTCAAAACGGATATTTCCATAAAAATATCAAGGTGTGAATTTTGTTGGTTTCACAATACTCGTACTTTGTACAAGTAAGTAAAAGTGTAATATTGGTTAACTATGGTTCAATAGAGTTTATCATAAAGACCTGAGATGGACTAAATTAACTCATCCTCTCATATGAATAATTTTAAGATTAGGATTGTCGAATAATAAGAATGTAACACAGTGAAGCCCCCAGGTCCTCATCAGATTACTTCTTGTGACTTTGATCAGTATCACCATATCAGGATCCATATAAGTATACAAAATAATAAAAAGTTCAAGTAGTCACATATATGGACAAATGATTCTGGACAAAAGAACATAGTAAACAACAATGAGCTATTTGATACGAATAATTCAGGATAAACCTCAGTTGGTCGTAATTCAGATAACAAGATTCAAATTATCAAGGTGAGCCAAAAAAAAAAACATTTTTTTTATATGTCACCTCGAAAATATCGTTCAAGGTAGTGACAAAAAAATTCGGTGGAGTTTGAACTCTATATATTAGTATAAAAAAGTGCCTCTTCGTGATTTCTCATTTATTTTTTTTTTTCATTTGGAATTTTATTGCGACCTAACCGATTAGCGTGTTGTAGAAATCAATACATATTTTTGTAGGAAATTGAACGGTCTCCAAAAAAGGTCCAATACGATTTTTCGCCAAGTCGGCTCGTTTTAAAATTATTCAAGTTTGAATTTCAACCTTAAATAGTATATGACGACCCACAATTTTCCAAATTTTAATGCAAATAATGACTCAAAAACATAGAGTATCATATCTTTCGTGAAGCCCATCATGTGTTCTTTGGGAAAACATCAAAATCGTTAATAGTTTTGTTACTGTTTTTCCATCACCATACTTTATTGAAAGAGACAATTAATCCATGTGCAATGAATACCATAATTGAAGTTGAAAAATAATGGTTTATTGCGGGAGTATGTGGAAGACAAAACGCTGTGAAAAAGTTGCGAAATTCTGATGTTTTACCAAAGAACACTTGATGAGCCATTATATCACGATAAAATTTAAAGAAATTGTGGGTCATCACATACTATTTGGAATTGAACTTTAACCTAGAATAATTTTTAAACGAGTCGACTTAGCGAAAAATCATATCAGACCTTTTTTGGAGATCGTTCAATTTCCAATGAGAATATGTATTGATTTCTACAATACACTAATTGGTTGAGTCGCAATGAAATTCCAAATAAAAAAAAATATATTTTCCGTGTTATTCAAATGAGAAATCAAAAATCACGAAGATGCACCTCTGAATATTGATATAAAGAGTTCAAACTTTACCAGAATGTTCTTTCATCATCTTGAACGATATTTTCATAGTAACTGAAGAAAAAAAAATTCATATTATTTTTGGCCCCTCATTTCCTAATGAAATTATCCTGGGAGAAACCTAAGTTCAATAGGATAATCCATAACTTTTGCATGGGATTATCCTAAGAAGAGTATCAGTTGGACATGATCAGGATAATCTTATCGTAAATAACTTCCAACTGTAAAATATCATTCTGATTCTATCCCGTTACAGGATTGGTCAGGCTCGCTCAACTCAAGAAAACTTTGTTTTAACCTGTCAAGATCCTCATGGTACTCAAGGCGAATCAGGAGCAAATTGTAATCTAGTGCTTTTGTATTATATCGAATTACGCATTTTGTTACTCTACTTCTACTTTCACTATTTGTTGTACCTTAAAAGTCATTGTACAGAAATTTTGTCATCGATACGTCAGTCAAAATTGCACATTTTCCATGAAACGTATTCGTGTAAGAAATTAACGTTTCAATGGCCCAATGCACAGATCTTAAATAATTTTTCTTTCATATCCGATATTCAAAGTTATTGAGCCTTTATTGCTTTGTTGTCGTGCAGTAAATAGTTTTCTAATCTGGAAGACTAGATCTACTATTTACAAATCAATGACAATAAATATAATTCTACCCAAAGTTACTATCATCTGTTCAGAAGATTACTCTCTAATTCTTGGATGGATTTGTTGATCAAATGTATCGTCAGCCTAAGAGATGGTTGAAAAAGAAAAAATATATTTATTTCTGATAAATATTATTCATGTCGTTCATTTGCAGTGGTAGGTGAAAAATATTGTAGGATGTGTTGTGAATTGAGAACATTTCTAATATCATGTGAATGCTCCTGCTTCACGTAGTGCATAAAAACGAAAGATGAAATCCGTGTGGATCTGATTTTCCGGAAGTGTACTTCCGTGGACTACACAAGATACCTGTTGTGTATATTATACGCTAGGTGTTCAGATCATTCCCAGCGGATAAGAAAACAGATTGTAGTAGCGTTCCGTTTACAGATGTGTGATATCCAATACAGCTTAACAAATTTTATGAAGATATTCTAGTATTTGTTATGATAGTTGAATAAAATCCTTCATCAAAGTTTTTGGTATCTTTCGGGATTACTGAACAAGGATTGAATTTCAAGCAACTGATCACCTGTAAGAATGCGATGAAATTTCGAATAAGGTTCAGATCAAAGCTACATCAAAATTAACAATGAAGTTGAAAGAATCACAAAATAAGATAAACTTTTAAACTACGAATAATCAATGAGTCCCATGGCACTTATTACAGAAAATAAATGTTAAAGCGATGATTCGAATGGTTCGAATGAAATTAAATCACTTTAGTTCCAGTATTTGGATTAATTCACTACAGTAAAAAACCAGTCGTTTGAATTCCGGTCATAATAAGTGAATTTCACATATTCGAATTAATAAAATGTATGAAAACTTTCCAATGTGTTAACAATCACAACTTTTTATTCAATATGCAAGTTAATTAAAATATCACAAGTTTCCAAACATTTTTTTCCAATAGATGAAAGTCGGTATAACAGAGTAACCTTGACACTTCAAACTTAGAACAAAATTGCATACTGAGATGTAGCTTGTATACCCGTATAATACTTGACATGCATTTATATCTCTCAAATACCGACTTTTAAGCCTTGGGCATTCGAGGAGTTACCACTAATGAGTCTTTTGAATTCTTTTCTATATATACAGGGTATTTAAAAGATATTCCCACAGTACAAAAACTTCTAGCCTAGAGGACTCAATACATATTCCATGACAAAAAGCTTTTCAGTATCTATAGTATTGATCAAGTACGACGGCATTTACAAATCAGAATCAAATAAATTACACATCTTTTGTGAAATTACAAGAGGAAGTAAAGATTAAACTATGAAACATAATCAAAATTCTCCCTCACTTTTCGGCCCATAAAATATCATAACATTTCCCATTCAATCCTACTCTATTTGGGACACACGTATATATACAGAGTGAGACGGAAGTAAGTACATTAATACCAACCAGTAATAGAACTCGTCAAGTATAACAATTTTTCTCAATAATTTTTTTCTGTAATCTTTTTGGATAGCGAGTAAAAATTCATCGAAGTTTTGTCAAAAATTTCTCAGTGCGCCTATGGCTCACACTGAATGTTCCTTATTTGTTGGAAGAATAGCAGATATCGATTGAAAAGTGTATTTTGTAACTTTGAACCATCGTAGTCTTGTCAATAATTCATTTGAAACTGGAAGAATATTTGTATTCTGGCGATATATTTAACTTCGCTCACCTCCATGACTCTATTTTTTGCGTATATTGTAAGGTAGACTTAATTCATTCTAGAAATCAACAGTTTGGTCTATTAAACATATTTATATCTCATTGTCAAGTGAATTGATGCTTATTTAGGGATCTTACGTATTTTTTCAGATAGTACATTTCTTAGAAACTAGATTGTCTGCACAAGTTTATTGTACTTTTCCTGGCTGATCAGCTGATTTGAATTTTGAACAGTCTGGATGCTGCCATCTATGAGCGGTTCAAAAAGTAGTTGTTATTTTCAAACATAAAGAGAAAAATCATCCCACGATTCATTTAAAGAAAATAACAAATGGAATTTAATTCTAAAATAATTAATTTATTGCCACGATTCTGGAAGCTTCTATTCTTAAAGAATAGAAAACATAGCCTACAAGTATAACCAAAACAATAAGTTCTAAATACCTCATAGTATGTACCTCATATGTCACATAAAAGTGACAGCTCCGAAACTGTTCCAAATAAATTCGCTGGACTAATCCTAAACTGCCTGCGGAATCGTGGACAGAAAAGGAAGACATTTTCAAAGGCTTAAACTTTTTGTGATAATTTAGTCGATTTTTTCCAGAATTTATTCGAAGGAGTTGACAACTTACATGTGTCAAAATCAATTGTTCCATTGTTATGGCTACTGGATCCAATAATTGAATAATCATGCACCTGAACGAGTCGTTAAATTATAGGGTGAATGATGAAAAAATGAGAATTCGAAAAAAAGTTATTGAGAATAATTTTCATACTTGACGAGATCTATTACTAGTTAAAGTAAATAAACTTATTTATGTTACATCCTAGGCCAAACGAGAAGAAATATTGAAATTAGATTTAAGGAACATATATATCATATTGAATGTAAAAATATTTGGAGATCCGTTCTAGCCTTACACCATCACTAAACAGGACATAAATTCGGAGGAAATAATTTAAAATTGATAAAAAACTGTAACAATTACAGTAATTTGAACAGGTCAAAAGCTATAAGTATTGAAAAATTCAAAAATAGTTCATAAAATGTTTCCTTCAGACAATCCTCTGTTAAATTGTATTCATATAGTTTTTCTGATCATTTTTCATATTTTTTTATCATTTAAGTAATTTATAACTCAATTCACGAGAGACATTTTCTGTATCTTATATCATTTTAGTAGTTATGAGATCAGTTATTTGTTCTGATACGTTGTACCGAAATGTACATGGAGTAATTAATATTGAAAAGTAAAGGAAATGTTATATTGTGTTTTATTCTATCTTTCTGGATAATTATTTCTATTGTAGTAGCAATCCTTTAATAGTATATTTCACTAAAATAGTTGTAATTGCATCGACCTTGCAATATGGGTGTTTCACAAACAATTTTTCCACATACTAGTATCCTAAAATTGGGTAAGTAACCTTTAGTGTAGTTCTATTTCATTTTATTTTTTGTAGAGGTAACTTTTGATTTTTGAGGTACAGCATACTAATTAACTAGTCAATTAATAATTTTTATTCCATCAAGTTTTGATTTAAATACATTTCAATATTCTGATTTCTACTTTTCAAGGATCTTGTTTCTATCTTTAATTTTTATTGTTATGATAAACTCAATTTAGTTGTTCATTTATTTCAATCTAATTTCACATCTCTATTTGAGCCATCATGTTGGTACTGACTGTCAGTGGTGTAGCGTGGATGTCAGCCGCCCGGGGCGGAAGAAAATTTTACCGGTCTCTTATTTATGTATTTCAATTTAAGACCTTAATATACAGTAATTCTAAAGAATTTTGGTAAGAATATCACATTATTGTGTATTATACAGGTTACAAATATATAAATATATATGTACATATATATACCGGATGTTTCAGACCATCCGTACCACTCAAATATCTCGCGAGATGCTGAACGGATTGAAAAAGGAAAAAATACGTGTAATATGATTTCTAAAATTCTATTGAATAGTAGCAAATTCAAGTCCCCCCCCCTCACCCTCTGAGGGTAAGGAGGGTGCAACTTTCAAATTTTAAATGGCAACCCCTACTTTTAAATACAGATTTGGATTCTCAACTGAAAAATATGAAGTTTTTGTCTGAAACTTTTTTTCATGTTCGTGACAAATGGCGCTATAATCGCAAAGATTAGTTATTTTTCGTAATTACTTCAACGGCTAATACTGAGTAATAAATAAATATTTCAGCCGTACATTGTTTTTAAAATTGCGGCGTAGGAGACGTGTTTATTAATAAAATCTGGCAAGACTTCTTGTCAGAAGCGTCAAAGCGTTTAAAATTTTTTATTGTTGTTAGAATGGTTTATAACAATATGACATGTTGCAAATTTTGGGTGAGTGTCGTGGTGGGTTCAGAGCAGCCGCCAGGAAATGGCAAGAACGATTTCCCGAATGCACTCCACATTCAAAAAATGTGTTTTGAAGACTGTGCAAGCCTAGGTTACTTAGTATTAGCCGTTATAGTAATTACGAAAAATAACTAATCTTTGCGATTACAGCGCCATCTGTCAAGAACATGGAAAAAAGTTTCAGACAAAAACTTCATATTTTTTAAATGAGAATCCAAATCTACATCAAAATAAAGGGGTTGCCATTCGAAATTTGGAAGTTGCACCCTCCTCACCCTCAAGGGGTGAGGGGATGGACTTGAATTTGCATCTTTTCAATAGAATCTTAGAAATCATTCCACACGTATTTTTTCTTTTATCAATCCGTTCAGCATTTCGCGAAATATTTGGGTGGTACGGGTGGTCTGCAACACCCGGTATATATATATACATATATATGTATACTATCGTAAAACATTTCAAAATAATTACTAATAAATGTCAAGAAATATAACTTACTTAATTGAAATTAACTTGTTCAGTTTTTGTATTTTAATCAATTGAAGCTTAATCAACATAGCAGATAGCCGAACAAACAAATATACAATTATATAAATAAAAACGTGAATAAAATATTCAATACCCACATAGTTGAATGTGAAAATGAAAAATTTTTCATGAAGTTCAATAACTATACACTTACTTATAAGCACTGAAATCATAGTTTAGAAAGCGCAAGCGTTTACATATAAACGATACGATTTAGTTAATGTGAATAGGACAACTGACAGACAATCCATCCATCAAACTCTCTTTGAATTGTCAAGACATCTGTTTTGCATCTGACCTGCTAACAATCAGTTTCACCCTACCTTCCTAGAATCATAAATAAATCTTATGACCTGTTTTCGTTTCTTGGAAATTCTTGCTGATTCTAGAATTTATTCTGAAAATATGGAATGGTTGGAATATTTACAAGATATTATTATTATTCATTGTGAAATTTTGCCGCCCTCTAAGTGTGCCGCTCGGGGCGGACCGCCCCACCACCCCCGTCTCGTTAAGTCACTGCTGACTGTACTTGAATTTTATAAACATATTATAAACTGTTTGTAAATCTATACAGGGCTGATAAAATTATTTAAATTGCCGAAACCGGTCGTACATTAATAAACTGCTTCGACTAGATACTTAGAGTGAATGAAAAGACGTACATTATTAAACCTTCAAATATTTCTTTATTCTAGAAAGAAGTCCAAAATTCGTCGAGTACTGGATTGAATGGAATTATTGTACCCACTTTCCTGGAGAACGTTGACCTACAATTAATAAACGTGAGCTAATGGTCATGATGAATTGATCTGTTTTCAGTTGAATTCAAAGAAGAAATAACTGAAATCCTAGTTAAATTTGAAAACTAATTTTTTCGAACATTATTTAAGAGCTAATGAAGTATTTTTATTATCAATATTTTCTATTTATCTATTTCTTTGTTTGAGTCACACATTTCGAGAAGTGATATTTTCTATTGAAGGAACAAAATTAACTCAGCCTTCGTGGCATGATTGGTGAATTCCTTTCATGCTATTGAATCAAAAAATATGGTAAAAATTCAATAACTACTTATCTAAGCTCAGTTCAATAAGGAACTCCAATATTCATATCTTAGTTCTTGGGAAAAAATATTGAGTGTTTTTTGTTTCCCGCAGTGGAAGACATAAGAAATTCTGTATAAATTATTTTCGGATCTTGCCGATGGCATATGCTCTCAAATCAGAACTTTCTAGCTGCGTGACCAAATTATAAAGCACTGCAATCTAGAAATCTAGATACACAAAAGTGAGACTTACAAGAGGAAAGATGGAAACTACATTCGGGGAATAGTGAGTTTTCTAATAAGAAGAGGTATTCAGAAGAGTTTTAATTTTAATTGCTTCACAAAGGAATCCGGCTATTATGGGATAAGAATAAGAAAGTTCATTTAACCTAGTGTGGTTCAGCTTTAAAGATATTCACGTTTCAGAATTGTGCTCACCACAAACGTTGGGCAAATTCATTTTAACTAAAAATAGTTTTATCTTCCGGTAGACAGATTTTTTAGTACTTGTACGTAGATTTTTGTACTCCTAGCTTGCATGAGAAATAATTATCCTTGATAGGATCACTCAAATTAAAATTCTAGTAACATCTTGGTATAAATGTGAACACTAAACATGAGCAAATAACGATATAGGATTTTCAATAGACTTCAATAAATAAGGCTTAAAGATGAATGTTTCTCAGATATCAGAAGCTAATATGTGTTATTACAAAGGATCATATCTTCATTATCACGAATATTTTTGTATGAGTGTGTTGAATAGATCAAAATATCCACAGCATTTCAGTAAATGAAGTTCATCGACATAGCATTGGAACGTTATTTCGGTTAAAAATATATCTCCTTTCAACTCAAAATAACGCAAAAATTAATTGAAATGTTTTTGATTCCATGAAATATTTCAATCGATGTATTCCGATTCTAAATGCTGTACCAATAGATTTCATTACGCATTTTGTGTATATGTTAACATTTTCACCTCCACACAGATTTTCATTCTTTATATGTTGTGGTATCTGATGCATTGATGATATGAATTATTGTACTGAATATTCCACTGAAGTCAGAATTAAAAGTATTAGGACAGTAAACTATTGATTTAACTATCATAGGCAAGAAATTTGCACTTTTAAACAAATGCTTGAACCGAATATGTGGCAGAATTCTCTGCTCTTACTTTAAGATGATTTACAATAGACTATATGATACTTTTCAACTGGATCTTATTCCTTGCTAATGTTTGCCTAATCTAGGCATTACCAACATAAGAATTAATTAAAACTCCAGCAAATAAATTAAAAAACATTGAATGGCACCATTGTGGAATTAAGGGTTACAATTTCCCACATCTGTTTTCTTACAACGTGAATTGGCAGTTCAAGAATCAGAGTTTTGAGCGAATAATTCAAAGAGAAAGACAAATTAATATTTTGTTGGAAAAATACGCAGAACAAAAGGTTGAATAAAATTATTTAGAACCTAATTCTTTTTTGAGATTTAAATCGCATTTTTGCAACGAATTCGTAGCATGCTATAGGAAAAATATTTCATTATCTTGGATAACGTTGTGAAACATATTTTTAATCTGCTATTACCCTCCACCGTAACAAAAATACAATAAACATATTTTCTTTACCAGAGTAATTATAAGAATAATTCAACATTCCTATGTTCCAGTAGGGTGTATTTTTTGCTCTGGATATGTTAATGCTAAATTTATTCGATCCTGATAATGATGGTACACATTATCCACTTTTTTTCTCATGATCTATGTTCACTATAAATGACTTGAAGATTCAACTGCACTAACCTGATCCTTATTCCTTTAAACATAGCTCTAGAAACTTCTACAAGCTTCTAGAAAGAATACAGAGACTGTACTTTGCTTGACAGACAAATTCATTACAAGATGCTTTTATTCGATTTTGAAAGATTTGTTTGAGTTTCAAGCAATTAAGTAATTGAATATTTCTCGGCAATAGTCCAGTAAACAGGATTTCTATGTTAAATGTCTCACTAGCAGATTTAAATCTATTCCCCCCCAGGTTCATGTTGAATATACCATAAAATGAATGCCGAATGAATTAGGCTAGATTAAGGCTGAATTTATAATTTAGTACGACCACTAGTTGCATCTGAATGCATAATGTCTTGTGTGAACATCTTACTAATTAATACAAAACTCGATGTTCCAATCGATACCTAATAATTGAAGAGCCTGATTAATTGAAATATGTGTATAAAACACAATAAACGTTAAGTCAATTTTTGCCAATTAGTACACAAATGGCTTTTGAATATTGTCGACGTTAATTATTATGTTCGAAATGAATGTTTCATTATCTGCAGGGGATATTTTATTAATTAACCAGTATTATTTTGAACAGCATTGTTAATTCTGTATATGGGAGAATCCAAGTCACTAATTTCGAATCAAAGGGTTGATTATTTCGTGGTACTTCTTACATATTTGATGAATGAATAATTACCACAATTAGAGACGGATTTATTTGATTTGTCAGTTTTTTAATCTGGAAAATGATCATCAAAATATCACGTGAACCATAATAGCACTCTCTCTGAGCATTCTGTACTATCCTCGTGGTCTACAAGCCCATCGCGGTTTTGCAGGAATCGAGTGACTCAACATAAATTATATTTAGAACGATGGTGCTATATGAAATAATAACGTTAGATATAGTCGTTTCAAAGATAACTGGAAGGATGATTGACCTACTAATTGGAAGGCCGCACCGCCACAACAGGAAATGTCTGTACCTGCAAGTTAGAGATGTACTTGAGAAAACTCTGCAATAAGTGTGAATGTATGTGTACCGTTAAAATAAGTACAAACTCCCGAATATTAAATATGTTCGTTATGACTTTATCTGTTTACAATAATTATTGTTATATCATTGACTTTATTTAGATTTCTATGCTTACATAGATTCATTATCCCGTAACGTCGTACATATTTGTTGGTACAGGGATGAAAAAAACGGGCGCAACCCCTTTTACTAGCCCTGTAAAGTAGAGGATCATCGCAAAATTCACGGCACCGATGAAAAAATATCATCCAACACCCAAAATAGCTTTTAATAATTGTGCCGTTTGAAAATCATGGCTAATATCGATACAAATAAAATATTACCTGCTTTTGGATTCAAATCGTATTTCTTGGCATCAGATTACAGATCCCTTTACGGCAACCGATTATTATTATATTATTGCCAGTTATAATTGATGAAACATAATAAAAACGTGAATAAAAAAATATGTTTATTTTCTAGATTTATAAGATTTTCAAAATGCGCTGTGTATTGATGAGAGGAGTAATATTTCTTACATCATGGCTATTTTTAACTCTTCAAAGAAGGGAAAATAAAGAAAAATATGTGTCGTACATTTCCACCTCTAGGATTTTCCACAGCTGATGAGGTCTTCCATAATAATGTCACCTGCCTTTAGAGTCATCAATTACTGTATGGAACTCTCAATTTATTACCGATGACATAAAATAATAATTGAATTTTAATGCTTTTCACTTCAAACGATTTGAATTTTTGCATTTGCTCGTAGTTATTATACGACACCTTCCTTGAAAATTATTTTAGATTTTCAATAATATTTTGAAATCAATGCTGCACGTTTTGAGATAATCTTGCGCCTTACGCAAATCACCATCACTATACTAGTTAAGAGTGAGGGATTGCACTCAAAATTTCTCACCCCTCTATTCCAACCAATATGTACGGCGTTGTTGCATACTGAATCTATGTAGCCATAGATATCGAGCTTAGCAAATGCCGTACAGAATTAAACCATCTATATTTTGGTGAAAGTTCAAGAAAAAGCAAAAATTCTTCTGCTTCCGGTTCTATTAATTTTGAGCGGCAATAAGTTCGTATCGATTATTTTCTTCATTATTTATCAACATGCCGGAAGGAAAATTCAATTTACCTGTGTGGCCACCTGTACCGCCCAAAATTGACTGTATAGTGCAGTGTAAGCTCCCATGACAAAAAATTGTCTGGCTGACAGTTTTTAATAATTAAATTCTGATAGACCTCCTGTTATACATTATTTTTTCTTCATAAAAATGCACTTCATAGCACCTCCTTGGTTTTTTTTTAAGAATGAAGTTCAAGATCTCTTCTATCTATTTCAACTTGTCTGGCTGACAATTTTTGTTGATAAATTTGTCAGAATTGATTTTGAATACGCGGCATCAATGCATCAGGATCAATCACTGGCATTCCAAAACACCTCGTTAAAAAAAGAAAACAATTGAAGCTTGGGATGTCCTCTATGCATGAAAATATGCCTGTTATTAAAAAAATGTCTTTTACTACTCTAAATTTCAGAACACCACCGAAATTTTTTTCTGAAATGAAATTTGAAATCTATTTTATGCATAAAAATTGGTCTGTCAGCGGAAAAATGCTTTTTACTGTCATACTCAATTGTTTGAGTGCTGCGATCACATTTTTTGAATGGAAAAATGTGGTTTGATCGTTGCTCGTTGCTAACTAGAGATTTTTTTTTTACAATTCTAAATTAATATTATACATTTCTTCTATACACTGTAATACATTTTTCATCAAAATATTGTTTTTGATATGTCAGACTTATTCTTTAAGTGCCGCGAATTTTTTTATTGTTATAAAAATGAGCTTTCACAACAACCGCGTCAAGACATCACCTTGATTTTCTCTGACAGAAGGTTTGACATCTACTTCATGCATGAAAATTGGTCTGTCAGCGGAAGAATATTTTTCATTATGACAGGCTTTTAAGTGCTGCGACTATATTTTTGAGAACCGTGGCAGTCTTTTTTTCTAAAAAAAAAAGCTTTCACAAGTGTCTTGTGAAAGCACCACCTTAATTTTCTTTTGAAAGAAAGTTTGACACCTATTTCATGCATAAAAATTGGTCTGTCACCAAAAAAATTTTTTTCACTTATATTTATTTATTTATTTATATTGAACACATTCGACGGAACCTACTATGTCGGTCTAAATTGTTCAAGTGCTGCGATTTCATTTTTCAATTAAAAAAATATGGTATAATTGTTGCTAACTAGATATTATATTTTCACAATTTCAAATTAATATTGAAGATCCCTTTTATATACTCTAATACGATTTTTATCGAAATACTGTTTTTTACTATGTCAGACTTCATTTTTAAGCGCCGCGACTTTTTTTTTATTCTCATAAAAATAAGCTTTCACAACGGCCGCATCAAAGCCTCACCTTAATTTTTTTCTGACAAAAGGTTTGACATCTATTTCATGCATAGAAATTAGTCTGTCTCTGTCAGCAAAACAAGTTGCAATAGATAGAAGAGATCTTGAACTTTATTTAAAAAAAAAAAGTGAAAGATCTGTCAAAAGTTAATTCACAAAAATTGTCAGCCAGACAAATTTTTTCAAAAATGGTTCATTATTTACTGCAAATCTTATAGATTTCAAGCAGGTATTCCAGAGAAAAAAAATCATTCTATTTTAGCCAGATTCAAGAATTCATAAAAAACAACAATTAACAAATTTTTAGTAGTCTGGCGAGCGTAGCACATTTTTTGCATGTTTTTCAGCCATTCTCAATTTTTAATTTTGAGGTGAGGGGTAGCTTTCTTGTCATGGGAGTCTACACTACTAAGCTTATTGTTTCATATAGCACCATCGTTCTGAATTTATTCATGCTGGGTCACTTGACTCCTTCAAAATCTCGATGGGCTTGTAGTCTATTATGGGGATGAGGCTCAAACAAACAAAATAAACGACAAGTGTGATGCCAATTGAATGTCTTAATAGTTCAATCTTCCATCATTAGATGCATGCATATGTGGAATCATCTGTATGCAGATTTTTTTTTGAAAAGCGATCAATCGCGGACACATTTAACCAATTGTAGTCAATCCATAAGAGATGTGCTGGATCTTTTAACAATTAAACTGGATTAGATGCTTCAAATTATGCACTTCATGTAGAGTATTTGGACTCTCAAGAACTATACTTAAATATGAGATGACGCGAAAAATTTAATATCAGATTTCTACGTGGCAAACGGTGTTGATGTCAGAAATCTAGAAATGTATGAAGATGTGTTCTTTTTTGTGGAATATGTACATGTTCTACACTATTTGGTGAGATTCTTACGATAATGGCTTCTAGCGTACTGAACATGCACATGGGGTATATGTCGCTTCACAAGTCTTAATTATAATGTTCAGGGCTGTATTTGTTCAAATTTAATTGAATTTGTTCCATCTCTATCATAAAGTATGAAATAGACCTTATTCTAACTCTTATTTTTATATTTACAAGTATATATTAAATAGATCAACTTTTCGTCCAAATTTTATTTATATTGTTTTGAAATTTGATGAAGATTCGGAGAAAAAAATTATGGTTGAGATGTAGATATCTTCTTGAACATTTCTGCATACTATTACAGAGATAAGTTTTTTTTTATTGTTTTCAGGGGATAAAATAATGAATAGTGACAAATACATCATTGAAGAGACAATGCTGAACGAGTACTCGATCTTCATGAATCTCACCATTAGGTCACTGGAGAAAAGAGATTTTGGAGGATATATATGCTCCTCCTCTAACGCTTTTGGGAAAGCTGAAGGATCTATCAGGCTACAAGGTAAGAAATGCTTTTTCTGATACAGCATGGGAGAGAGTTTAACAAATCATTTACATAACATCAAAATACTTTGAGACTCGAAAAAAGCAGCAATATGATCTTGTTACATTATTTTTGTTGCTGTTTCTTTCTATATTTACATATGTATCAATTCAACTCCATTCACTTCATATTTTTAGTAGTTCAATAGTGAGCTTGTCTTGGAAATGATTTGAACAAACAAAATATAAGTAGCACCGCATTGATTATGTACAGTAAGTGATGTAATCGAGTAATCTATCGTTACAATTCAAACACTTAAGGGCTGTAATCTATTTCACATAAATTAGATCAAAACAGCATCATCGACAGTTGCAAGATTATTAGAAATGAGCCTGAAATCTTCAAGCTCTAATGATCAGAAGGACTAAGTCAGTTATATACATTCTTAATAAACTTTTCTATTCCATATCAATCCATTTCTATGAAACAGAAATTGATCATTGAATGAGCTGTAACTCCTTAGAGATGCGTTTTTAGATTGATATTTGTGAGAGCTTTTCATCTTTTCACATCGCGCTTAATCCTATTTCTAATTTGATAAATCATTTTAAGACTGTAGATCCTTTGGAAATAAGTCCATACAGATTTTAATTGTAGTTTCAATAACTATAATTTGAATGCAACTTTTTTTTTTGATATACGATAAGTTTCATTGAATAATATGAATACTTATTGTAAATCTAGTCTTGAATGGATCCTTGAAAATTATGCTCTTTCAGAGTTGCATCTAGCAGCCAAAACGACATCAACTTCAACCCCTCCGCGACATAATCTGGACATTAAGCCTGGTAAAAATCCCCCGCATACTAAGAACAAATCGCAAAAGCTCAAACATCGCAAAGGGGAGCGAAAGCACCATGAACTCGATGACGAAGTCGACAGAGAACGTACCTTCGAACTCACCACGAGTTACTGGCTGGAACAACGAACCGTAATGCAAAGAACGGTCCATTCCAGCACCAGCAAACCACCTCCTTGGGTGGTTATTCAAAACAGGGCATCAACAATCAAGGTACAGACGCTTCTAGTTGTCGTTGCAGGCATTCTAGGGATGATTAAGGGTGTAAAAGTTAGGGTTTAAATAGGTAGGTAATTTTTTCCTATTTTCATTCGTTTTTTTTTTTTTATATTTTCTGCTGGTGTATATGTGTGGGGGATTTTGAGATTGAATCAACGTCAATTAACAGTCATGACGTTTTTATAAGAAAAACTAATGTTTTCTCCACGGACATAATAAATTACATGCGGCTAAACGGTTTAAATATAAGTGTGCTGAACCACAGAACAATATTTATAAGAAACGCATATATACAATTTTTTTGATAGATTTTCGAGATACTCGGCCTAGTTTTTAGAAAATGTACTTCCAAATATCACTGCACTTGCAGTCTTTGAATATTTAATGCTTTAATTATTTAAAAACATTTTATTTTGATTTGAAAATTCAAATTCTCACACATACACATGATCAGGTTTGTGATCCTTACTTCCAGTGGGTGAAAGTTTGAAAAAAATATTTTTCTTGTTTATTTTTATTTTTTTGATTTAATTGTTGCATATCAATTCGTACTTATAAGACTTGTTATGTAGTTGTTACACGTCTTCCGATCGATATAAACCAGAGATAAATAATAAGATCAAAATTTTCATAAAAATTGCATGTTCTTTTTTTTATATAATATACATGAACCTTGTGTATAATGTAATATATTTATGACATTATGAGCGAAAATATGTTCACAAAGGTATAATGTCTGTTACTAGGGTGGTATTATTAAGTAAAAAATTCTAAATGTAAGTTTTAAGTATTTGGCGGCGAAAATCATCAGATCATCAATAAATGAAGCTCAGTTTGCAGGAAACAACAAAAGAAAGTCATATATTCACGTATAAATGAGAATAAGAAGGATTAAATTGATTTGATACGCAACCCGACCCAATATTTGGAGCTATACTCCCAATATAACTACCAGTAATTTAATATTAATCTATTGCTAAATGGTAGAAACAAGATTTTCAGACGTACAGGTAAATCAAGATGTCTTGGAAGTTGAAGTTTCGTAATAAGCGTATATATATTCTCCTCTTTTTCTCTGGTCAATTCCACGCATATTTTGTTGGCTGAGTGTTGTGTTCACAACTTTTTATTCTTGATTTTTGTTCCGGAGTTCGGTTTAACATTTCATACTAACTGCTCTCATTATATTTCAAGCAAGTTGAAAAATTTAGTTTTCTTCGAGAAATATTCATTTATAAGCAATATTATTGTAATGATGTCTGAAGATCGACCATTAATATTTCGGAATTTGAACGAAAAATATCTCCAAGCAAGATACAGAATCCTCAAGTAAGGACAGTGAAACTCAGGCGCATTCAGTAAATTCATAATCGTGACGTCATATCCGTGTGCACAGATGTGAATTCATAAGTAAATTTGAAGTGAGTTGCAGGTGTGACTATTTCTCTTGTTTCGTTTCCTGCGCTAGCTGGCTTCATGATCATATCCCACTTTGCGCAAATTAAAATCGCAAAAGTTGTAATTTGAATACTTTGTCTGCACAATACCACATTTTCCACACATTTAAAAAAAAGCAAGAACTGGAGGTTTGTCAGAATTTTTTACATGCGGAAAAATCCAGAATTGGGCAACTCTTTTCCACAAGGTGCTACAAATAATCTAGATCTCGAAGAGTCTAAGGTCAACAAAAAAAACATAATTGACTCAAAAATTCCATCACATAGTTTATAAAAGCATGGGCTTCAGTATATTTTCTTTGGTTTTGAGAAAAATATTGTACAGGTGATAATTTTTATTTTGTACTCCCTTATTATTCATGGTGTCACCTTAATGAGCTATAAATTTCAGTAATTTCAATTATCCTTTGAAATCTGGATTATCATTTTGCAGCAACATTCTTTAATATCCCAAAAATTATCGTTCGAAAGAATTAATATTGCAAAAAGATAGTAGTGTATAGTTTAACCATCGAATGAAAGTTGACTCCTAAATTATTTTATAGATTTGGTTTTCTTTCAAAAATTCAGTTATTACTCGAATTGTAAATAAAACAAATATCCACTGAAATACTGGGCTGGGAATCCCAAGAAATATATCAACATGAATGTTCTTAATACCACTGGATTACTGGAGACATTGAAAATGATCTTAGCAATAGGGTTTCAGCGATGTATTACGACTCATTTGTCCTATTACCAAAGTATCAGGCAGATAGATAGCTTAGATGACAATTTTCAAAATATGGCAACCGTGGGTCTCTGGTGATTTCAATAGGAGTGAATCTTTTTTGAACCATTTCTAAAAGATATATACAACATATTTTGTTAGAATCAAAATAAATTATAAAAAATTCGTTCAATGCACCCCTGTCCTGTTCTCCACTAGGAAAGTGTAAATATCAGTCATCCATCTATTTCAAGCAAGTTATACTATTGTATTCATGGGAATTCCTAATCCAGTATTTGAATGGGTACTTGCAAAAATTCTCGGGGCCTGACCATTCTGTCATAAAGTTTAGTTTTCTTTGAGATTCGAATAAAAGCTAAATGTTCTGAAAGAAAGCCACATCTATAAAATAATGGGAGAGTCAACTTTTATTCGATGGTTAAACTATAAGCTCCCATGACAAAAGAACTACCCCATCGAACACCTCAAAATTATAGATTGAGAATGGCTGAAAAACATGTAAAAATATGTTACGCCCGCCAAACTAGTAAAAATTTATCAATTGTTATTTTTTTTATGAATTTTTGAATTTAGAGAAAGGAATGATATCATTTTCGAAATGTCTGACTGACAATTTTTATTAATTAACTTCTGGCAGATCTTTTATTAAAAATTTTTTTTCATGGAAGTTCACTTCATAGCACCTTCTTGGTTTTTTTTTTTTAATGAAGTTTAAGATTTCTTTTTTCTACTACAACTTATCTGTTTGACAATTTTTATTAATAAATTTGTCAGACTTAATTTTGAATGGACAGCATCAATGCATCAAGATAAATTTTTGGCATCTCGAAGCACCTCGTTGAAAAAAAAATCAATTGAAGTTTAGGATGTCATCTATGCATAAAAATATGCCTGTCATTAAAAAAAGGTTTTTTACCACGTCTGATTTAATTTTTAAGCGGTGACAGCGTTTTGGTCTGTCAGCGAAAAAATGTTTTTCACTATGAAAGACTTGAGTGCTGCGACTACATTTTTCAATTTCTCACAATTCTCAATTAATATTGTAGATTCCTTTTATATACTGGAATACGTTTTTCATCAAAATGGTAATTACAGTAAAAATGTTATTAATATAATAAAAATTATATAAAATAACTTTTTTTATTTTAATAATTTTTTCTAAGACAACACTGTTTTTATTGCTTTCTTGAACGAATACTGAACATATAGTAATCTTAAATTGAATGATAGGCTACTGTAGCGGAGGAAGTAGCCATTGAGTCTATGGATCTACTCCGTAGACTATACGGCGTGGACTCTGGTCACTATTAGAGGTATTAATTAGCAAAAAATGTCAAACAGACAAGATTTAATAGATTGAAAAAATTTTAAACTTTATTTAAAAAAGAATCAAGGAGGTGCTATGAAGTGCACTTTCATGATAAAAATAGATTATTTCTCATGGTCTGCCAGAAATTAATTAACAAAAATTGTCAGCCAGACAAGTTGTAATGGGCATAGCGGAGTTGCTTCTCCAGACTTCAGGTAGCTATAATCCCATAGCTGAGTTGCTCCACCAGCGATGACCTCAGGGATTAACACAATTCTGGGAAGTTGAAGGGGATGTTCAGGTCATAAATGATAACGCACCATATAAATATCATTCAGTACAGTGAATACTTTATTCACAAAACATTAGATATTTTACAATGAAGAATGAGCTATCAGCTAACATAAATTACATTGGCAGACGATAATAACATAATGCCCTCACAAACTCTTTTTCTGAAATTTCCTTGTTTCTAATTGAAAAATTTTATTTTTCAAAAACCAAGCTTGCTCTATGTAAATGAAATCTGTACCCTATTATTTTAACACACGGCCATAAATTACGAAGAGCATTATGAGTTGCATTTCCAAAATTTATAATTATTTGCTGTGGATCGAAGACCAGATCAAGTTCCATACTTTTTTTATGAGAGTTTTGAACAGTAGCGAATACGTCAGCATTTTTTTATCTGGTATGAAACAAAACACAAGCGGCCGTAGGCACCTGGCCCTTACAAAATTACTCGCAAAATTATTTGGAAGATAAGGATTAAAAGTGAAGGTGGAGGAACTCAGCTACGGGATTAATCTTCCAACCTTACAGTCGAGGATTTGAACAAGTAAAAGTGGAGGAACTCCGGTACTCCCGTTGTAATAGATAGAAGAGATCTAAAACTTAATTTTAAGACAAAAACCAAGGATGTGTATAAAACTCAATCAGGTGTTTCGAAAAAAGATCATTATATTTTAGCTAAATTTGAAAATTCATAGAAAATAACAATTAACAGATTTTCACTAGCCTGGCGGGCATAACATGTTTTTTATATATTTTTTGCCTATTCTTAATTTATAATTTCAAGGTGTTCGATGGGGTAGCTTTTTTGTCATGGGACCCTACACTATATGCTTCACTTTCATAAATAATAAATAAACCTATTGCAGATTTTTGGATTAATTTATATTGCAATTTGAAATCAAATTGTTATCTCTCTCGAATAATCTTAGAATTTACTAGTTAAATTATAAAATTGGAAGTTTTAACATCTATTTTTTGGAATCAGATATACCAATAAGACAAAAATTCACCATAATTCAAAGTTTGTCCTATAAATAGGTGTCCCTATCTTAACGCAACAAAATTTATTAGTGTTATATAGTTCGATTTAGGTACTTGGTTCACAATAAAAGCATTCAAAATGAACAGCAAAATTTGTGCAGTCGATTCGATGTTTACATTTTTAGTATCACATAAATTATATTATTAAATCTAATTTTCTACTTGGATATGAAAATATAGGTGCAGTATTACCTTTCTGAGCTGATAAACTAAGGATTCTGTAATCACATCGACCTCTCTTCCATAATGTAGAGTTGCTGACCTTAATTTCCACACTGATGCGCTGATAATAATATCCAAATATTAATTGTCACTACACAAAATTCCTTGCAGATAGAACATACACCTTCCTTGTCCAATAACACGAATCAAACTACTGCAAAGAGAAATATAGAATTAAATTGAACTAAACGCGTTAAGGCATAATTATCGCTAGTTATGACCATCTAATTTTTGATACAATAGTTTGACGATGAAAGTTTCTATTGAACCAGTGGTCTCGAAAACGTATATTCAAAATAACCAAATCTTATTTTTCCGAGTTTTGGAGGAATTTTAGATTCATTATATCTCTTAAAATTTGGTGCGTAAATTATATATATGATTGCATGATTCTGTTGAAAATAAGTATCCTGGCCTTATTCTGGATTTACGTGCAGACAAAGTGATTTTTGAAATTGGTATTAGCAATGGCAGGAGTGCACCAAGTAGCAAATACATAATTTTAATTGTACAATAAACAAATTATTTTTCTACAATTAAATCAGATTTACCAGAGAAACAATAAGTTATCGTATTTTGTAGTTACTCTTTATTTATTACATATCATATGAGTAGACAAGATCATTTATATATCTGTTTAACAAACGAAAGTTCGACTTATGAGGTAAACATTATATATAATGATTTATTGGAGAATAAATTTAGTGATAAAGAATATATATTTTCATGATGAATAATTGAGGCCCTTCCACACTATCGAGTACTCACTGTTTTGTCACATTGATGCTGTCATTTATAGAAAAGCATTGTGGAATCAGATTTACTCCAGACTAGTACAAAATTTAACTAAATATTCTGCTGGGTAGAGAGAGAGAGACCAGAGTGCGATCGGTGTGGATCAGCCTTAAATGTTAGATAATGCTTCCTGTAATTCGCCAGCCTTCTGTTAGTCTGAAGCAAATACAGAAAGTTCCAAAGTGTTTTTGATAATTTCCTCATTTAAATTTCAAGAACTTGGGTTAAGATTTCAGTTAATATTTTGGGACTTTTTGTAACAATATTGTAAATGAATAAGATTTCAGTATCAAATTTTGTACGTGTAAATGTTACGACTATACAAGAGATAGTATTAAAAATCAAATAATAATTACATTTATACTGTTAATTATGAATGATATATAATATATAAAATATAGTCAGCGAGATCAATCTTCCTCAATTTCAATTTAATGATTGAAGCTGTAGTGTTTATGTCTGGCTATTATCAGTATGAAATAAGCCATTCTGTTGATATATTTAAAAAATTCGCCAGATTAGAGTCTTTTTTGAGTGATTATTTTATGACTGAATGATTCTCTTGCTTGTACTCAAAAGATCAAGGAGTTGAGTTAACCACTGAGACTACTTGATTCCACTATATGTTTCAAAATAACCATCATGAACATGTAGACCGAGATTATTGCTGATTTTCCAATATTATTTCTATACATCCTTAGAAGCTATGAAGTATGAGTGCGTGTCTACTTAAGTCACTTTCGACAACTCTTAATTCCTGGAAAGAATTTCAAGACCAATAGTCATGTTTATCTAATTTCGCTCCTTGTAAATTTTTGTCCGTGTAATGAAATTACTGCCTTTTTGTCATGAATGGAAGATAACAACAGAAAATTATAGAAAACAAGCTAAGATAATTGCATACATGACCAGGGAGGACAAAATAAAAACTTTGAGCTACTTAACCAAACATCTGTTAAGTAGAACTCAGCGAATCTTCAAAATTAAGTTCAATATTGTGGTATTGACGGATCAGTGAAATCCTAATTGTAATTCAGGAAGAAAACGGCCTCGTCTAGTTACTAGTATTGTACTTAAGATAAATACACAATGAAAACAATGTATTATATGTTTAAAAAATGGAATATATTTATTAGGCGACTCCATAAGGTGTTAAGATCCAGTTATGATTTTCTGTCTGTTGAACTATGTTATGTAATAACTGACTACGAATTTTACGGGACCCAAACAATCCTAAAGTTGTTAGCATATAAACGTGCTTTCATCATAATAATAAAATGAAACAAAATAAATGTAACGTACCCCTATCCAAGCAAGTTGCAACACTTGTAAAATTCATGACAATAAATAATAATACATTTGCATAAGTATTATGTAATAAATATTTTTATCTATAAATGTATCACTTATCTGTTGCATCCTCCCTTATTTCAACTTTTTTGACTACTAATAACTGTGAGAAATGAATTATGATTCTATCACCAATGGATAATTTCTTATTTCAAAGATAAATACAATCATGTTCATTGTTGTGCCTAGAGGTATGGGTGCCAATTTTTTTTATTGGCATGCAATTTGAATATACGGAGTTTCATTTTTTTTTTTACTTGTTTACGCCACTGTTTGAGCCTTTTGGGTTGGTGTGAATTGCATGCCTTTCAGTACTTGACTTTAAATAACTTTCAACTATTCCACGTTACAAAGGCCTGCAAAATGTTGTCTCGGAAAAACCCAAGTTGAACTTGCATTATGACCCTCAAAAAGGCATGTGGTATAAAATCGGAGCGCCCCAACTGTCACCATCTTCCAGTCTATTTTAATGTAGTCATCTGAAGAGGCAAAATTGTTAATATATTGTAATGAACAGACTTTCATTGCAACACGACGGGACAACGGATGGCAAACGCAAGTCGAATCAACTGGACAATGTCAGATTCGAATTCCTCTGGAACGCTGGATAAGATGCTTGATTTGAGCATGATAGATTTGCTCAAGATGCGCGTTACCGTACTCATTTCTAGCCGCGAAACTAAAAACTGGTAGTTTTTTTGCTGGTTCGTAAGCATGGCTTGCAGAATGTTCACGGCATCTCAATTTAAAGCAACAATAAAGGATATTGCTTCTTCTTCATCAGTCCAATCATTGGTCGTTGTTGCTGCCTCGAACTGTTTATGGTACGTGTACCAGACTGTTTTTCAACGAAAGTAGGGGTTTTCAATTGTATCAATGTCGTTCTGTTGTATCCCATCATTAACTGTTGCCGAGCTTAGGTTATTTAGCCGGGCTTGCAGTGCAATTACTTGTTCTTGTACTTGTTGTATCTTTTGTTTCTTCTTCTTGAAGCTGTTGCACTTTTTGTCGTATTTGTTCCAGTGCTTTTTTGTACATCTTGTTTTACCCTTTATTATTTTTTAATTCTTTTCTCTATTTCATCTTTCAATGTTCTGGAAGTTTCTATTGATTTTTCTCCGAATTTTCTAGAATTCTCGTCTAAATTCTTCTTGCTTGCTATAGACTTCTTTCATTTCTTCTTTCAACTTTCTGGAATACTCCTCCAATTTATTTCCAAATTTCCTAGAAAACTCTTCCTGCTCACAAAAAACTTCTGCCAATTCTCTATGCAGATCTTCTTTGAGGCTTGTAGAATTTCTTTTTGTTCACCGGCAACTTCTTCCAATTCTTCTTCCAGATTTCTACAATTTTTTTCTTGCTTACTGTCAACTTATTTAAAAATTCCCAGATGTGAGCTTAAGATCATTCACTTCCAGTTCATTTACTTCAGTCATTTTGATACTGTTTTTATTTATTGTCATCATATGGTCACTCAAATTCAAAACTAAATACTACTATTTTGAATAAATGTCTATTTCACTTCTGACACCAATTGTAATGGAGCTCAGCTCATTTGTAGGTTTGTAAATTTATGATAATAACTAGGAGCTCACCAATAAATACTTTTACTTATGATCGACGCTAAACTAAATATTACCACTACACTTATTTATTATTAAATTATTTTCACAGTAACATTGTCTGTTATTTATTCTTACTGATTATTATTTCTCTTCGACTAGTTTATTTAATTATTTTCAATCTTGCGCGCTCCGTATTCGAACTATTAACAATGGGGTCATCTACTGTCTTTTTTATTTTTTTTTTCTGGAAGTTGGATTCAAAATGATAATTTTAAAGTTTGTGAAACTCACCGAAACTCTGTAATTTCTCAGGTACATTTTTTTAAATTTCATCATATTTCAAATTCTGTGATGACGTTTCAATTGCCAGTTGCCTAACTGCCAATCCGTTGCCTACATTTGAGCTCGTGATGCGCGCGCTTTGTGCTTACTATCTTTTGTCTATCTGTAACCCGTCTAAGCACGAATATTACATGTTTTGATTTGAATAATTTTGGTTCAATTTTGTGGGGCAAAATGGAATATTCCTTTTGTACATCCTACTTTGGGGCGCATACGAATTGGGCACGGATCACAGGTAGCTGTAATCCGTACATACGAATTGGGCACGACAACCCGCGATAATCCCCTTCAATGCACAGGTATAAATTATAAATTCTTACTACCTACCTGAAAAGGAGAATAGCAATAATAAATAAAATATTATTTTTGTTCATTTATTAGATTTTTAATTCAATGTACTTCTACGGACAAATCAAATTCATCATCTCTAGAATCTGATGAAAACCCTAAGAAGTCTAGAATACAAGAGGCTCAAAGCCGTCTGCTGCATCGTGTATAGAGTTGAGGCAAAATATGGTTGCACGTAGTGCCTCCCACCATTCGCAATTATCATTGTTTCTCACTCGCACACGTTACGTCAGAACGCCAAATAAATATACAAGCGCTAGAGAAACGCAGCTAGGCTGCGCGGCGCAGCCACTAGATTAAACGATTTGCTGCACCTCTTTTTTGCCTCACCCCACCACTATCGTTGTGCCTCCTGTATTCTAGACTTCTTGGAAAATCCATTCTCAGCACTTAGACCACTCATATTTATTTGAGGTTATCTTATTTGACGAATAGTGCAAGCATTAGTCCGCGGGCTGTTTTAATTATCGACAAATTGGTTTGTGGATTAAGTCGCACGTTGTTGGAACGCTTGACAATAGTCGAAATCCACGTTTGAAGCTTGTTGGTGTGCTTATTTGTGAATGCGCGTGCGTCGGACAGTTCCAGATAAGTTTGTGTACTTGTTGGAATAAACCTTTATTGTCATGTTATCAAACATTTTGCAAATTGGAAACGAGATCCTCTGAAGGATTAACGCCCAATTTAAATTGCTGGATTACTTGCATCGCTACTTTGACATCCAAATGTATTTTAAAATAGATTAAGGTACCAAAATATATATATAACATTCATAAAAGATTTTTCATATTCGCTTGGTGTTACTATACACAATTCTAGCAGCTGTGACGTCATTTTAGATACCGCGAATTGTTTTATCAAAATTATAAATTTGAAGTGTCACGTAATCAAATTTTTCTTGTATAAAGATGTTTTAAATCACTAAATTCATTATAATAATAGGAAATAAATAGAGTGCTTTTTTTTTTACGAAAGACCTTCTTATTTTCTCTTGCATGACCTAGTTCCTTGTTTATATATCCCCGCCTACGATTTCTCGAAGCTCCCAGAATTTTCTAGTGGGTTTCCAGATATTCCATCAGACGTCATCACGTCTTTGGCGCATGGGCCTATTGCGTTTGCCACCTGTTCAACCGGCGTGGCTCGATGGAAGTCTGTCCTGTAGGGGTTCTATTCGTTACAAAACATTGAAGTTGAACATTTCTTTTCGTCAATATCTATTTGTTATTCATATGCTGTGAATGTTCTGAAAGCATGAAAACCTAGAAACCTTAGTAACAAAGGATATCAATGACAATCGCAACGTCCTCTGTCGTTCAAGGTTTCAGTTTAGATCATGATTTACCTATAGTGTACAATTTTTTGAAATGGCTCTTTTATCAGACGACCTCTCTACAAATACACAAACTATTTGTAGATGTTTTAATATGATCACTTCGGAATACCAGGAAACGCGGTTCTGAAATATTTCCTCTGAACATGGATAATTTTTGTCTATAATCTTGTTTAAAAATGATACAGTAACACAAACTGGTGCTATATAGAAATATTTTTTTCTATTAGGAAGATTCTATGGATTAAATCCGTACGAGGAAACGATGCACATGAGACTACATATGAGATTTTCGTGAGTACAAACATGAAATTATATTGTCACGCTCTTGTGCAACATTTCTATATCTTTCCTGCGTCTTTGAAATTATATAAAAGCCTTGTTTCTTTGATAACTTCATGTAATACAGCTATAAACCAATTTTATACATTTTTTAAATACGCATTAACTCAGTAACAGAACGGTGCATGAAAAAGTCAATACAATTTTTTCATGTAGGCAAAATGATTGACAGTAAATGAAATCAATATTCAACCAATTATTCTGCTGGAACTCTTGATGAAGCCAAAGATCGACCATATGTATAAAAAGATGAGTAATTCATCAACCCTCTAATTATGGATTTTCGATAAATTTCAAGCAGATTATTCGAAAATAAAAAATGAGTTAGCCTTCCATGGAGCTACTATTTGCATTTTCAGTAATTCATGCAGATCCTTTTTTATTTTCCCACTTTACCTCTACCAAGTGTGTTTTCGTCAAACTTGCAAATTTATGGACGAATGATAAGGCAGGTGAGTCGACCAGATTCTCCCATTCTCCTTGCTATCCTTGTAAACGAAACGTGAGTTTCTATTACGCATATATGAAAATTACTTCCTTATGTGAGATTCGTGAGCCTTCAGTTAGCATCGTTTGGTAAAAATGTCCTATAAAACAAGCAGTAAAATTTTATTTATTTTTAATAACTACCCGGATTCTACTCTTGTTACGTTCCGAAATTTGTCTTCGGTATTTCCCTTTGGGGTCATAAAAAAAACTAAAAGATTACAGATTGTCCCAAGGTGAGTGTTCTATTCTATACTACATGTATTTTTGATTCAAACCTATTCAATATTTAAATACTGTTATTCTAGATACAAATCAGGCGGAAATTTTATATTCAAAATGAGGAATGAATAATTTTATGGTCTCCAGATTCAACTATCTATCATATCAACTCTCAACAGTTACTTTTTGGACGTTTTGATTGGAAAAGTTTCAGTTTTTCTATTCGGATTTTAGTGTCATAAGTTTTCGTCTATAAATCCTTTTCTCGTAGAAAAGGGTAAATTGAAATTCATTTTCGCGAAACGTAACTTTTTTCTGATGATGGATAGTAACACGTCAAGTTGATTTTCGATTGGTCGTCTTTGGAAAGTGGGGGAACAAATAGAACGATTTAGAATGAAATTTGCTGAGTTAAACTGCAGGGAACATTGAAAAGGACAGTGCCAAAGAAGGCACCAAGGCAATAAAATTCTCAGCGTTAGACATTTTCTATCTTGGGTCAAATTTGACTGCTATGAATTCAACATGCCATTTCCTCTTTAGATAGGTAAGATTTGAGCTCAGATAAATTGAAGTGACGATTTGAATTCTTTAAAATATTGATATTTTATTAATCTCATAAGAAAATACCATAATCTGATTGATTAAGTGAAAAGGAGTTTTAGTTCTGGATTCTCCAGATTATGTCATAATCTTTTCTGGAAACCTAAGCTGTAATAATTCGTTGGTGCTCTATAAGCCAGCGATTATTAAAGCTTGACATATAGATTGCGACCAAAAAATGGATCGCGGAGCATATTTTTTATGTCGTACAGGATTGAATCAAAAGAGTGATACATTAAATATTGAATACTACACACTTTTAATTTTTCGAACCAATGTTAACAAATACTAGAGGTGAAGATATTTTTCTTATTTAGGATAAAAATATATTTTTTGAATAAGAATATTTGGCGTTTTTGGGTCGCAGCTTGAACATATTTCTCAAGTTCGGGTCACGACTTGTAAAGATTAAGAGCCACTGCTATAAACTATTTTTCATTGGAAAATCAACAATCTCTTGAAATTTCCAAGCATCTGCTACCCTCTATGAGTCGTCACTGGGACTAGGACTCGAAAGGACTCAAATCGATTCCTGTTTTTAGTTCTAAAGCTCGCAGCTGGAAGCGCTTGAGCTGATCTGAAAAGCTTTTTCCAGGAGGAAACCAGGAATAAATTTGTAAAAGATGTCGCTAGTTGTGAAAATGATTAGCACTGAAATCATTGTAATATATAGTTTGGAAGACTTAACGTGATACTGAATTTCATATTTCCCAAAAAATCTTCAAAATTAACTTCCGATCTGGAAGTACTAGCAATCCAATACCCTATTGAAGAGGATATTTTTGATGATGCTAAATGGCTTATCCTTGGAGAAAAAACTTACAATAAGAGCACATCCAATATTGAAAATTTATAGAATGGGCATAACAAAATTTTTCAGTCTTCTGAAACAATGTTCATTCGCCTTCATCTCGAGAACTTCAGTCAAAATTGCAATAACTCAAAAAATAATTGCTAGACATCTACAAGACCATTCAAATAAAATTTGAATTTTTTCCATCGGAGCTGTTTCTACCGAAAAAATATTGAGGACCTCTGAAAAGTAGTAGTTTTTCAAAAATTTATACCTTCACTAAATTGGTGTTTGCAGCATCATTCTTCCAGGAAAAAGTATTTATTATGCACAATAAGTGAGCGAAAGAGGAATTCTGTCATATTTATAGTTATTGTACAATTGCAGCAGTAATATTGAGACAAGTGATTGTGCACAGGTAACTCTACCTTGCCCAATACAAAGAACAAATTGCATAATATCACACTGTTTTGTTTGAATAGTCATGAGCAATCAAAGAACGCATCCAAACATTGCTCCTTCTGTCCGAGCGCTTGGAAAAGTAGCAACAGTGGAGCAGCAGTGGTGCAGGCTGCTCAGAGTGGTGCTCATACTTTCTTTCATTCCCAGCAGTTTTTTTCACTATTTATAATTTTAATTTATGTTCAGAACCGGAACTAGGGCGTGGCGAAGATGGCCCCTGCCACGGGCGCAGACTCCTAGGGGGCACAAAATTCTATGAACTGCATTAAACAAATCATTTAATTTCAAATTTAAGAAATGTTTCATGACGGGTTTTGGGTGAGAGAGTTTATACCGTTATATTACCTGCTACCTATTTCATCTTGAGGTCGACTATAAAATTTTACTTGGGTTTATTGGTTATTGGAGATGTACACTGCTCTATCAGCAAATAGTCTAGTCTCTGCATTTAGTGCATTGTGTTAGGAATGCTGAGCCACCCGTAGCGGCTTGAATTGTAGAACAAGAATATATTTTTATCTTTTAACTTTTCATCTATTATTCAAAATGGATAAATTTCATATTCAAGTTTTTCATCAAAAAGCTAAGATCAAGTTCGTAGATGAGCTTTTTCCAACCAGTGATACCAAAACTTTATTGACAGAACTCTTTTATTTTTTGCGTTTAGTTTAGAAACGGTAGTATTTATCATAGAATATAAAATGACTAGAATTGATCTCCGAATAATTTGGCACATTATATACCCGAAACATTTTTTGAAATTATCAGCGGTCCATTTATCATTAATAATATTTGAATTTTTATGAGATTCGTTATGTTTTTCTGAAGCAAAGAAATAATGAGGATCATAATGTGAAATTAGGATTATTTTCACTCATATTCGGACATCACATGCAAGCGTTCGTCAATTGTTCTTGTAAATTAGGTAATTTAGCTCTATCGTGTTTGATATCAAATTATTTAAATGATATCTAGTTTGGTATCAATTGAAAGCTCTCGGAAAGACAAAATTAGTAAACATTAACAATGAATATTAATTAGTGGAATCCACGTTACCATCTTTAAATTACACTTCCGGCGATCAAATGTCAAAACTGTATGTTCCAATGAACTGAAGACTCCGAAAATCTAGAAAAGGACTATTTATTTTCAAGAATACTTATTTTATGTAGGACTAAAATATAACTGCAATCTGTCTCTTTGACATTGGCAGTTATCCCTTTGACAATGACAGCTGTCACTTTGAAAATGACAGATGTCACTTTAACATTGACAGCTGCCACTTTGAAATATGAAATTAATTTCTGAATTAGTATTGAAACTGGCCAGGAAATTTATGGTCGGGGAAGCACTGTGTGGCCTCAGCAGATTTTTCTGTAATATGGCATCGATTTTTGATTCATATATTGATATTAAGATGTTAGCAATATTTAATGTACCTGATTGATTATAATTTTCTTTTTATCATGTCACCACTTGTTTTAAAGAGTATGTATATATATTTTTTTTGTATTCTATCTTTTTTGCCTCATATTCATAATAATTATCTACAGAAAAATAGGGGATCAATTTCATGATTAGCCACGGGCGGCCAATACCCTAGTTCCGGCTCTGTTTATGTTTACAAAAAAAATGTTTCCATTTGATTTTCGTTTATTGTGCATTCAATAAATCTCATATTGCAAACTTAACATCATGAATAATAATAATTTCCCTTGATAACAGATCGATCTAGATCAATTGATCTAAATCACTTAGACTGATCTTTGATCTGATTTAAGTCATTTAATGTTTTTAGATCTTGATCTTGATCAAATAAGTTAGGTCTATGATTTTATACATATATGATGCAAGTTATAATTTGTACGTTATGGTCTGTACGGAGATCATGGGGCGGTAAGTCAGTGGCGTTTAATGCTTAGGAATCAGGATCAATCGCATCAGGTTTACTCCCACTCCTCTTGTGTTGTTGATTGCTGTTGAATGTACTGCAACAAACAGAAGCCCTGAAGGCTAGGCTTCCATTTCAACACGCCGGACGAACGGGTGGCAAACGCAACTGGATCATATGCGTCAAGGACGTATAGAGTAGAATTATTGCACATCTGCTAGAACTTTCTAAAGGCTTCGAGAAATTGTAACCTTGAGTAAAATAAATTTATAATCCCACAAACGGGTTGCTCCGTTACAGTATTCTATCATGTATTATTCGTGTGAGGCAAGAAAAAATAACAACAACACAAGAGGTGGGTAAAACAAAATTTAGAGTTGCTTCTTTAATTTTTTTTTATTACCTAAGAGAAGATATCAGTAATTCCTGCTCTGATCTAATAAAATAGATCTCTTAACAAAAGTTTGTCTTTAATCTGATTAAGAATATTTATCATGTGAGGATCTGGATCTTGATCTGATATTTTTTTCAACAGATCTATCACTACATTGATCACAGCTATTGAAGTTTCATTCTTATTGGTTCTTCATATTGCCACAAATATGAAATATCTCAAGCTACCAGTTTGCAGTAATGTATATTTGAGTCTATTATTTATTCAATAATTTATTGTAATTTACGATCTAAGTTAGCATTCACGGACAATCTAGAAAGATGTTCATTCGTCAGATATTCAAATGCTAGCTCATTGATGCAAAATGTCATTGTAACAATTGGTCCGCTGGCTGATTGACTGCATTCTGATTGGTTAGGATATTATACATTGAAGAAGCCACTTCGGCTGTATTATGGTAGATTGCACTGCTGCAGATTTATTTCTCTGCATGCCATGTACCAACTTACTTTTCAATAGTGTCGCGACTACAAGTCCGACTATCTGCGGCTTGCTATACCGTACTGAAGAGTCCTAATAAGGACGAAACACGTGTCTATGGTTGCTGCCCTATTCAGGATAATGGTATGAAAACCAACTCTTAAATTTGTATTCTTGTGAGACTTATCAGGTTTTGATTCTATAAAATTTATCATATTATACATTGTTGGACAAAAGTATATAAAGTCTCCATGGGTTGAGGAGGGAATGAATAATATTCAAATCGATTAAAGTGATGGCTAGTGATTTTGTTATTGTGCAATGAATTGGACAGCAAATATGTGTACTGTAACCTGTAAAGTTATCTATTCACAATAAAATCTGTGACAGTATGTATATATGTAGGAATGCGTATTTATAATACGTATATAATAACATTATTGACAATAATATATTAAACTAGATTTCTAAGGTTTATCCCTAATTCTTCTCGGCCGCCTGCTTCTTTCACCCAAGTGCTCGGACGGAAGGAACAATATTTGTATGTGGTTTTTTGATCAGTCATAAGTACTAAAACAGAAGAATTGAAAAATTTATTTCTTCTACGATCAGTATAGGAAACAACTTATTTCTCAAGCAAAACAAAGCTAGAAATATAACAATTTACACAACTGTGAACAAAAGTCGTGAGAAATGATTTCTCGCACCAGTTTGACCAACTTGTATGTCAATTATTCATTCCAAATATTATTTAGGTGATATATTCAGTGAGATTATTGTTAAATATCCCGGAATTGATATAAATCTATGTTTTTACTTATTTGTACAAAATAACAAAATTCACTTATCGAGATTTTGATGGAAATATCCGTTTTGAGCATCCCTGAATCCATTTTGACTATTTTTGGCTTTATGTCGGTACGTATGTTCGTGCGTGCGTGCGTTCGTACGAAACTCGCAAATCTCAAAACTGATTGAACGCATAATGTTGAAATTTTGTATTTAAGACTGGTATAGGGTCTAGTTATGCATCTCGCATTATAGATCCAATCGTCTGTACCGAAAGTGCACTTTACTTGAAACTTTTTTCGAATTTCTCTAATAAATCCAGAATGATCAACCGTGGGATGTTTGAATTCAGTATTTGAACTTGATGTTGTATCAGAATGGTTATCTGCTATTTTTGTAAGAATCGGCCAGGCATGAAGTGCACTTTACTTGAAACTTTTTTTCGATTTTTTGCATAAATATAGAATGACCCGCCATAGCATATTCAAATTTTGTATAAAGAACTTCTATAACATCTTATTGTACATCTTGCATTATGATTGCGATCGGCTAACCGGAAGTGCACTTTACTTGAGACTTTTTTTTTAATTTTCCGCATAAATCCAGAATGATCAGCTCTAGGATACTGGAATTTAGCATTTGAAATTGCTGTAGCATCTCAATGTTCATCTTCTATTTTTGTAACAATCGGCTGAACCAGAAATGCACTTTATATGATAGATTTTTGAATTTTCCGCATGAATTCTAAACAATTAGTCCTAGAATATTTAAATTTTGTGTTAGGCACTTTTATAATATCTAGTTGTACAACCTGCATTATGATTGCTATCGACTAAACCGGCAGAGTACTTTATTCGAAATTTTTTTTGAATTTTCTGTATAAATCCAAAACGATTGAACTTAGATTGTTAGAATTCAGTATTTAGGACGATTATACCGTCCAGATGCTCATTACCTATTTTTATTGAGATCCACCAAGCCGGAAGTGCACTTTACTTGACAGTCTTTTGAAATTTTTACATAAATTCAAAACGATTAAGTGTAGAATATTGAAATTTAGTATTTCAGTTTGCTGTAGCATCTGAATAATCGCCTACTATTTTCATAACAATAGACTGAACCGGAAGTGCACTTCCGTAGCAATTTATTTTTTAATTTTGCGCATAGATTCAGATCTGTTGGTAGTCGTAGAATTTTAGAAATCAGTATTTAAGGATGTTGTAGTATAAGAATAATGGCCTACTGTTTCCATAGCAACCGATTTGGCTGGAAGCGCATTTTACTTGACAGATTCTTAGAATCTCTTGGGTAAATCAAAAACGATTAACTGTGGGACGATATATTACATACATATCCAATAATGTACGAGTCACGTAATGTTCACGTCAGATTTTTTCTAATATAAGGCACATTCAAATAACAAAATTGCACCAAGTTCATTTGGACCTATCTTCTCATTCTTGTAATATATATTCCGAAGATTGGCAACACTAAGAATCACAACTGTCAAATTGGAGTAAACAACACTTGTTCCATCACGTTCTGTTGAAATCGAGAAATTATATAAGTAATTATAGGATTAAAACCAAAATTAGACATCTACAATTTTCATTATTGCAGTTAGAAAATGCATAGTGACGAGAATTCAGAAAACACGCCACTCGAGATCACAGAAAACTCTACTAAATGAGCCAATCAAATCGTCGCCTGGTGAGAGTTGGCGAATCGAAAACAATCTTTCCGTAGTTCGTAACAATCAGATTACACAACAATGAAATGTCAATCAACTGATAAAAAAATATCAACAATGTTCCAAATCATAACTAAAATAAATATCACAATAAATAAGCAGAACAAATAATTAAGATGCCCAAGATATTTTACATTTGTGAAAATGGATTTAAAATCTCAGTTATACCAGTGGTTTACCTTATTCAATAAAAACTGTGATCGTAGAAAAAGTATAGTGTACAACATATATATAATCACCTATTTCACACTCCGTCTCGTGCTTGGAATTTCACATCTCGTGTAGAATAGGTAATTTTCTATACTTGTACAACATACTATTCTCTACGTTAACTATAAAAAACAACATATATATCGTACAAAAAAAAACTAGATATCTATATAACAATTTCACACAACTGTGAACAAAAGTCGTAAGAAATGATTTCTCATACCAGTTTGACCAACTTGTATGTGAATTATTAATTTTAATTATTATTTGGGTGATATATTTAGCTAGATTATTGTTAAATATCCCGGAATTGATATAAATCTATGTTTTTTCTAATATAAGGCTCATTCAAATAACAAAATTGCACTAAGTTCATTTGGACCTATCTTCTTATTCTTGTAATATATATTCCGAAGGTTGGCAACACTAAGAATCACAACTATCAAATTGAAGTAGACAACACTTGTTCCATCACGTTCTGTTGAAATCAAGAAATTATGTAAGTAATTATAGGATTAAAACCAAAATCAGACATCCACAATTATCATTACTGCAGTTAGAAAATGCATAGTGTCGAGAATTCTGAAAACACGCCACCCGAGATCACAGAAAACTCCACTAAATGAGCCAATCAAATCGTCGCCTGGTGAGAGTTGGCCAATCGAAAACAATCTTTCCGTAATTTGTAACAATCAGATTACACAACAACGAAATGTCAATCAACTGATAAAAATATCTCAACAATGTTCCAAATCATAACTAAAATAAATATGACAATAAATAAGCAAAACAAACAATTAAGATACCTAAGATATTCTACATTTGTAAAAATGGATTTAAAATCTAAGTTATACCAGTGGTTTACCTTACTCAATAAAAACTGTGATCGTAGAAAAAGTATAGTGTAAAACACATATATAATCACCTATTTCACACTGCGTCTCGTGCCTGGAATTTCACATCACGTGTAGAATAGGTAATTTTTTATACTTGTACAACATACTATTCTCTACGTTAACTATAGAAAACAACATATATCTTATACAAAGAAAAAACTAGATATATAACAATTTCACACAACTGTGAACAAAAGTCGTGAGACCAGTTTGACCAACTTGTATGTCAGTTATTCATTTCAATTATTATTCAGGTGATATATTTAGCTAGATTATTGTTAAATATCCCAGAATTGATATAAATCTATGTTTTTTCTAATATAAGGCACATTCAAATAACAAAATTGCACTAAGTTCATTTGGATCTATCTTCTTATTTTTGTAATATATATTTCGAAGGTTACAATAAGACATCCACAATTATCATTACTGCAGTTAGAAAATGCATAGTGTCGAGAATTCTGAAAACACGCCACCCGAGATCACAGAAAACTCTACTAAATAAGCCAATCAAATCGTCGCCTAGTGATAGAAAGCCAATCAAATACAATCTTTCCGTAGTTCGTAACATTAAAAAAAATCACAATAAATAAGCAGAACAAACAATTAAGATGCCTAAGATATTCTACATTTGTGAAAATGGATTTAAAATCTCAGTTATACCAGTGGTTTACCTTATTCGATAAAAACTGTGATCGTAGAAAAAGTATAGTGTACAACACATATAGAATTACCTATTTCACACTTGTGTGATTCCAGCACTCGACTCCGTCTCGCGCTCATACAAAACAAACTAGAAATATAACAATCTCACACAACTGTGAACAAAAGTCGTGAGAAATGGTTTCTCACATCAGTTTGAACAACTTGTATATCAATTATCCATTTCAAATATTATTTGGGAAGATATATCCGGTAAGATTATTGTTAAATATCCCGAAATTGATATAAATCTATGTTTTTTCTAATATAAAGCACATTCAAATAACAGAATTGCACTAAGTTCATTTGGAACTATCTTCTTATTCTTGTAATATATATTCCGCAGATTGGCAACACTAGGAATCACAACTGTCAAATTGAAGTAGACAACACTTGTTCCATCACGTTCTGTTGAAATCGAGGAATTATGTAAGTAATTATGGTATTAAAACTAAAATTAGACATCCACAATTATCATTCTTGTTACAATAAAATTCCAAGAGCATGCACAACTCTACTAAATGAGCCAATCAAATCGTCGCCTGGTGAGAGTAGGCTAATCAGATACAATCCTGCCGTAGCTCGTAACAATCAGATTACACAACAATGAAATGTCAATCAACTGTCAAAAAGTATCTCAACAATATTCTAAATCATGACTAAAATTAATATTCCGATCAATAAGCAGAACAATTTGGATGCCAAAGATATTTTACATTTGTGAAAATGGATTTAGAATCTCTGTTATACCAGTCGTTTACCTTATTCAATAAAAACTGTGATCGTAGAACAAGTATAGTGTACAGCACATATAGAATCACCTATTTCACAATTGTATGATTCCACATTTCGTGTAAGATAGGTAATTTTCTATACCTGTACAATATACTATTCTCCACGTTTACTATAGATAACAACATATTTCTCATACAAAACAAAACTAGAGATATAACAATTTCACACAACTGTGGAAAAGTTGTGAGAAATGATTTCTCACACCAATTTGACCAACTTGTATGTCAGTTATTCATTTCAAATATTATTGTGGTGATACATCTAGTCAGATTATTGTTAAATATCCCGGAATTGATATAAATCTATGCTTTTTCTTATATAAGGCACATTCAAATAACAAAATTGCATCAAGCTCATTTGGAACTATCTTCTAATTCTTGTAACATATATTCCAAAGATTGGCAACACTAAGAATCACAACTGTCAAATTGAAGTAGACTACACTTGTTCCATCACGTTCTGTTGAAATCGAGGAATTATGAAAGTTATTATGGGATTAAAACCAGAATTAGAAATCCACAATTATTATCATTACTGCAGTTAGAAAATGCATACTGACGAGAGTTGAGGACCCGAGATCACAGAAAACGCTACTAAATGAGCCAATCAAATCGTCGCCTGGTGAGAGTAGGCCAATCAGATACAATCTTGCCGTAGTTCGTGACAATCAGATTACACAACAATGAAATGTCAATAAACTGTTAAAAAGTATCTCAACAATATTCTAAATCATGACTAAAATAAATATCACGATAAATAGGCAGAACAAACAATTAGGATGCCAAAGATATTTTACATTTGTGAAAATGGATTTAGAATCTCAGTTATACCAGTGGTTTACCTTATTCAATAAAAACTGTGATCGTAGAAAAAGTATAGTGTACAACACATATAGAATCACCTGTTTCACACTTGTGTGATTCCAGGACTCGACTCCGTCTCGCGCTGAAAATTTCACATCTCGTGTAAAATAGGTAATTTTCTATACTTGTACAATATACTATTCTCCATGTTTAATATAGAAAACAACATATTTCTCATACAAAACAAAACTAGAGATATGACAATTTCACACAATTGAGGAAAAAAATTGTGAGAAATGATTTCTCACACCAGTTTGACCAACTTGAATGTCAATTATCCATTTCAAATATTCTTTTGGTGATATATTCAGTGAGATTATTGTTAAATATCCTGGAATTGATATGAATATATGTTTCTTCTAATATAAGGCACATTCAAATAACAAAATTGCACTAAGTTCATTTGGAACTATCTCCTTATTCTTGTAATATATATTCCGAAGGTTGACAACACTGAGAATCACAACTGTCAAATCGAAGTAGACAACACTTGTTCCATCATGTTCTGTTGGAATCGAGGAATTATATAAGTCATTATGGAATTAAAACCAAAATTAGACATCCACAATTCATTACTGCAGTTAGAAAATGCATAGTGAAGAGAATTTAGAAAACATGCCACCCGAGATCACAGAAAACCCTACTTAATGAGCCAATCAAATCGTCGCCTGGTGAGAGTAGGCCAATCAGGTTCAATCTTTCCGTAGTTTGTAACAATCAGATAACACAGAAATGAAATGTTAAGCAAATGTTAAAAAGTATTCCATCAATGTTCTTAATCATGACTAAAATAAATATCACGATAAATAAGCAGAGGAAATAATTATGACGCCTAAGATATTGTCGCTAATTTTATTTTGAATAATTTATGATACAGTGCTAATCTTCTCTTTACAAACTTGTATATTCACAATATCGCTTACGGTTACTCTAACTGAAACACTGAATGACTGATTACCTTTCCTAGTTCGTGCTCTCTTATACCTAAGCCGACAATGGGACAACATTCAATTGTCTAACAGTTGCTGCCCGGCAACCAACGAACATCTAGTGACTATAGCCTGTCAATCATGTTCGACATCGACCTTGTCAATACTAACTAGGATTACAGTTACAGCTAATTCAAATAGATAAGTATGTGACCTAATTACTACAAATATTTCATATTTGTGACAATATTTTACATTTTTGAAAATAGATAAGAAATCTCAGTTATACCAGTGGTTTACCTTATTCAATAAAAACTGTGATCGTAGAAAAAGTATAGTGTACAACACATATAGAATCACCTGTTTCACACTTGTGTGATTCCAGGACTCGACTCCGTCTCGCGCTGAAAATTTCACATCTCGTGTAAAATAGGTAATTTTCTATACTTGTACAATATACTATTCTTCATGTTTAATATAGAAAACAACATATTTCTCATACAAAACAAAACTAGAGATATGACAATTTCACACAATTGTGGAAAAAATTGTGAGAAATGATTTCTCACACCAGTTTGACCAACTTGAATGTCAATTATCCATTTCAAATATTCTTTTGGTGATATATTCAGTGAGATTATTGTTAAATATCCTGGAATTGATATGAATATATGTTTCTTCTAATATAAGGCACATTCAAATAACAAAATTGCACTAAGTTCATTTGGAACTATCTCCTTATTCTTGTGATATATATTCCGAAGGTTGACAACACTGAGAATCACAACTGTCAAATCGAAGTAGACAACACTTGTTCCATCATGTTCTGTTGGAATCGAGGAATTATATAAGTCATTATGGAATTAAAACCAAAATTAGACATCCACAATTCATTACTGCAGTTAGAAAATGCATAGTGAAGAGAATTTAGAAAACATGCCACCCGAGATCACAGAAAACCCTACTTAATGAGCCAATCAAATCGTCGCCTGGTGAGAGTAGGCCAATCAGGTTCAATCTTTCCGTAGTTTGTAACAATCAGATAACACAGAAATGAAATGTCAAGCAAATGTTAAAAAGTATTCCATCAATGTTCTTAATCATGACTAAAATAAATATCACGATAAATAAGCAGAGGAAATAATTATGACGCCTAAGATATTGTCGCTAATTTTATTTTGAATAATTCATGATACAGTGCTAATCTTCTCTTTACAAACTTGTATGTTCACAATATCGCTTACGGTTACTCTAACTGAAACACTGAATGACTGATTACCTTTCCTAGTTCGTGCTCTCTTATACCTAAGCCGACAATGGGACAACATTCAATTGTCTAACAGTTGCTGCCCGGCAACCAACGAACATCTAGTGACTATAGCCTGTCAATCATGTTCGACATCGACCTTGTCAATACTAACTAGGATTACAGTCACAGCTAATTCAAATAGATAATTATGTGACCTAATTACTACAAATATTTCATATTTGTGACAATATTTTACATTTTTGAAAATAGATAAGAAATCTCAGTTATACCAGTGGTTTACCTTATTCAATAAAAACTGTGATCGTAGAAAAAGTATAGTGTACAACACATATAGAATCACCTGTTTCACACTTGTGTGATTCCAGGACTCGACTCCGTCTCGCGCTGAAAATTTCACATCTAGTGTAAAATAGGTAATTTTCTATACTTGCACAATATACTATTCTTCATGTTTAATATAGAAAACAACATATTTCTCATACAAAACAAAACTAGAGATATGACAATTCCACACAACTGTGGAAAAAATTGTGAGAAATGATTTCTCACACCAGTTTGACCAACTTGAATGTCAATTATCCATTTCAAATATTATTTTGGTGATATATTCAGTGAGATTATTGTTAAATATCCTGGAATTGATATGAATCTATGTTTCTTCTAATATAAGGCACATTCAAATAACAAAATTGCACTAAGTTCATTTGGAACTATCTCCTTATTCTTGTGATATATATTCCGAAGGTTGACAACACTGAGAATCACAACTGTCAAATCGAAGTAGACAACACTTGTTCCATCATGTTCTGTTGGAATCGAGGAATTATATAAGTCATTATGGAATTAAAACCAAAATTAGACATCCACAATTCATTACTGCAGTTAGAAAATGCATAGTGAAGAGAATTTAGAAAACATGCCACCCGAGATCACAGAAAACCCTACTTAATGAGCCAATCAAATCGTCGCCTGGTGAGAGTAGGCCAATCAGGTTCAATCTTTCCGTAGTTTGTAACAATCAGATAACACAGAAATGAAATGTCAAGCAAATGTTAAAAAGTATTCCATCAATGTTCTTAATCATGACTAAAATAAATATCACGATAAATAAGCAGAGGAAATAATTATGACGCCTAAGATATTGTCGCTAATTTTATTTTGAATAATTCATGATACAGTGCTAATCTTCTCTTTACAAACTTGTATGTTCACAATATCGCTTACGGTTACTCTAACTGAAACACTGAATGACTGATTACCTTTCCTAGTTCGTGCTCTCTTATACCTAAGCCGACAATGGGACAACATTCAATTGTCTAACAGTTGCTGCCCGGCAACCAACGAACATCTAGTGACTATAGCCTGTCAATCATGTTCGACATCGACCTTGTCAATACTAACTAGGATTACAGTCACAGCTAATTCAAATAGATAATTATGTGACCTAATTACTACAAATATTTCATATTTGTGACAATATTTTACATTTTTGAAAATAGATAAGAAATCTCAGTTATACCAGTGGTTTACCTTATTCAATAAAAACTGTGATCGTAGAAAAAGTATAGTGTACAACACATATAGAATCACCTGTTTCACACTTGTGTGATTCCAGGACTCGACTCCGTCTCGCGCTGAAAATTTCACATCTAGTGTAAAATAGGTAATTTTCTATACTTGCACAATATACTATTCTTCATGTTTAATATAGAAAACAACATATTTCTCATACAAAACAAAACTAGAGATATGACAATTCCACACAACTGTGGAAAAAATTGTGAGAAATGATTTCTCACACCAGTTTGACCAACTTGAATGTCAATTATCCATTTCAAATATTATTTTGGTGATATATTCAGTGAGATTATTGTTAAATATCCTGGAATTGATATGAATCTATGTTTCTTCTAATATAAGGCACATTCAAATAACAAAATTGCACTAAGTTCATTTGGAACTATCTCCTTATTCTTATAATATATATTCCGAAGGTTGACAACACTGAGAATCACAACTGTCAAATCGAAGTAGACAACACTTGTTCCATCATGTTCTGTTGGAATCGAGGAATTATATAAGTCATTATGGAATTAAAACCAAAATTAGACATCCACAATTCATTACTGCAGTTAGAAAATGCATAGTGAAGAGAATTTAGAAAACATGCCACCCGAGATCACAGAAAACCCTACTTAATGAGCCAATCAAATCGTCGCCTGGTGAGAGTAGGCCAATCAGGTTCAATCTTTCCGTAGTTTGTAACAATCAGATAACACAGAAATGAAATGTCAAGCAAATGTTAAAAAGTATTCCATCAATGTTCTTATTCATGACTTAAAAAAATATCACGATAAATAAGCAGAGGAAATAATTATGACGCCTAAGATATTGTCGCTAATTTTATTTTGAATAATTTATGATACAGTGCTAATCTTCTCTTTACAAACTTGTATATTCACAATATCGCTTACGGTTACTCTAACTGAAACACTGAATGACTGATTACCTTCCCTAGTTCGTGCTCTCTTATACCTAAGCCGACAATGGGACAACATTCAATTGTCTAACAGTTGCTGCCCGGCAACCAACGAACATCTAGTGACTATAGCCTGTCAATCATGTTCGACATCGACCTTGTCAATACTAACTAGGATTACAGTTACAGCTAATTCAAATAGATAATTATGTGACCTAATTACTACAAATATTTCATATTTGTGACAATATTTTACATTTTTGAAAATAGATAAGAAATCTCAGTTATACCAGTGGTTTACCTTATTTAATAAAAACTGTGATCGTAGAAAAAGTATAGTGTACAACACATATAGAATCACCTGTTTCACACTTGTGTGATTCCAGGACTCGACTCCGTCTCGCGCTGAAAATTTCACATCTCGTGTAAAATAGGTAATTTTCTATACTTGTACAATATACTATTCTTCATGTTTAATATAGAAAACAACATATTTCTCATACAAAACAAAACTAGAGATATGACAATTTCACACAACTGTGGAAAAAATTGTGAGAAATGATTTCTCACACCAGTTTGACCAACTTGAATGTCAATTATCCATTTCAAATATTCTTTTGGTGATATATTTAGTGGGATTATTGTTAAATATCCTGGAATTGATATGAATCTATGTTTCTTCTAATATAAGGCACATTCAAATAACAAAATTGCACTAAGTTCATTTGGAACTATCTCCTTATTCTTGTAATATATATTCCGAAGGTTGACAACACTGAGAGTCACAACTGTCAAATTGAAGTAGACAACACTTGTTCCATCATGTTCTGTTGGAATCGAGGAATTATATAAGTCATTATGGAATTAAAACCAAAATTAGACATCCACAATTCATTACTGCAGTTAGAAAATGCATAGTGAAGAGAATTTAAAAAACATGCCACCCGAGATCACAGAAAACCCTACTTAATGAGCCAATCAAATCGTCGCCTGGTGAGAGTAGGCCAATCAGGTTCAATCTTTCCGTAGTTTGTAACAATCAGATAACACAGAAATGAAATGTCAAGCAAATGTTAAAAAGTATTCCATCAATGTTCTTAATCATGACTAAAATAAATATCACGATAAATAAGCAGAGGAAATAATTATGACGCCTAAGATATTGTCGCTAATTTTATTTTGAATAATTCATGATACAGTGCTAATCTTCTCTTTACAAACTTGTATGTTCACAATATCGCTTACGGTTACTCTAACTGAAACACTGAATGACTGATTACCTTTCCTAGTTCGTGCTCTCTTATACCTAAGCCGACAATGGGACAACATTCAATTGTCTAACAGTTGCTGCCCGGCAACCAACGAACATCTAGTGACAATAGCCTGTCAATCATGTTCGACATCGACCTTGTCAATACTAACTAGGATTACAGTTACAGCTAATTCAAATAGATAATTATGTGACCTAATTACTACAAATATTTCATATTTGTGACAATATTTTACATTTTTGAAAATAGATAAGAAATCTCAGTTATACCAGTGGTTTAACTTATTCAATAAAAACTGTGATCGTAGAAAAAGTATAGTGTACAACACATATAGAATCACCTGTTTCACACTTGTGTGATTCCAGGACTCGACTCCGTCTCGCGCTGAAAATTTCACATCTAGTGTAAAATAGGTAATTTTCTATACTTGTACAATATACTATTCTTCATGTTTAATATAGAAAACAACATATTTCTCATACAAAACAAAACTAGAGATATGACAATTTCACACAACTGTGGAAAAAATTGTGAGAAATGATTTCTCACACCAGTTTGACCAACTTGAATGTCAATTATCCATTTCAAAAATTCTTTTGGTGATATATTCAGTGAGATTATTGTTAAATATCCTGGAATTGATATGAATCTATGTTTCTTCTAATATAAGGCACATTCAAATAACAAAATTGCACTAAGTTCATTTGGAACTATCTCCTTATTCTTGTAATATATATTCCGAAGGTTGACAACACTGAGAATCACAACTGTCAAATCGAAGTAGACAACACTTGTTCCATCATGTTCTGTTGGAATCGAGGAATTATATAAGTCATTATGGAATTAAAACCAAAATTAGACATCCACAATTCATTACTGCAGTTAGCAAATGCATAGTGAAGAGAATTTAGAAAACATGCCACCCGAGATCACAGAAAACCCTACTTAATGAGCCAATCAAATCGTCGCCTGGTGAGAGTAGGCCAATCAGGTTCAATCTTTCCGTAGTTTGTAACAATCAGATAACACAGAAATGAAATGTCAAGCAAATGTTAAAAAGTATTCCATCAATGTTCTTAATCATGACTAAAATAAATATCACGATAAAAAAGCAGAGGAAATAATTATGACGCCTAAGATATTGTCGCTAATTTTATTTTGAATAATTCATGATACAGTGCTAATCTTCTCTTTACAAACTTGTATGTTCACAATATCGCTTACGGTTACTCTAACTGAAACACTGAATGACTGATTACCTTTCCTAGTTCGTGCTCTCTTATACCTAAGCCGACAATGGGACAACATTCAATTGTCTAACAGTTGCTGCCCGGCAACCAACGAACATCTAGTGACTATAGCCTGTCAATCATGTTCGACATCGACCTTGTCAATACTAACTAGGATTACAGTTACAGCTAATTCAAATAGATAATTATGTGACCTAATTACTACAAATATTTCATATTTGTGACAATATTTTACATTTTTGAAAATAGATAAGAAATCTCAGTTATACCAGTGGTTTACCTTATTCAATAAAAACTGTGATCGTAGAAAAAGTATAGTGTACAACACATATAGAATCACCTGTTTCACACTTGTGTGATTCCAGGACTCGACTCCGTCTCGCGCTGAAAATTTCACATCTCGTGTAAAATAGGTAATTTTCTATACTTGTACAATATACTATTCTTCATGTTTAATATAGAAAACAACATATTTCTCATACAAAACAAAACTAGAGATATAACAATTTCACACAATTGTGGAAAAAATTGTGAGAAATGATTTCTCACACCAGTTTGACTAACTTGAATGTCAATTATCCATTTCAAATATTCTTTTGGTGATATATTCAGTGAGATTATTGTTAAATATCCTGGAATTGATATGAATCTATGTTTCTTCTAATATAAGGCACATTCAAATAACAAAATTGCACTAAGTTCATTTGGAACTATCTCCTTATTCTTGTAATATATATTCCGAAGGTTGACAACACTGAGAATCACAACTGTCAAATCGAAGTAGACAACACTTGTTCCATCATGTTCTGTTGGAATCGAGGAATAATATAAGTCATTATGGAATTAAAACCAAAATTAGACATCCACAATTCATTACTGCAGTTAGAAAATGCATAGTGAAGAGAATTTAGAAAACATGCCACCCGAGATCACAGAAAACCCTACTTAATGAGCCAATCAAATCGTCGCCTGGTGAGAGTAGGCCAATCAGGTTCAATCTTTCCGTAGTTTGTAACAATCAGATAACACAGAAATGAAATGTCAAGCAAATGTTAAAAAGTATTCCATCAATGTTCTTAATCATGACTAAAATAAATATCACGATAAATAAGCAGAGGAAATAATTATGACGCCTAAGATATTGTCGCTAATTTTATTTTGAATAATTCATGATACAGTGCTAATCTTCTCTTTACAAACTTGTATGTTCACAATATCGCTTACGGTTACTCTAACTGAAACACTGAATGACTGATTACCTTTCCTAGTTCGTGCTCTCTTATACCTAAGCCGACAATGGGACAACATTCAATTGTCTAACAGTTGCTGCCCGGCAACCAACGCACAACTAGTGACTATAGCCTGTCAATCATGTTCGACATCGACCTTGTCAATACTAACTAGGATTACAGTTACAGCTAATTCAAATAGATAATTATGTGACCTAATTACTACAAATATTTTACATTTTTGAAAATAGATAAGAAATCTCAGTTATACCAGTGGTTTACCTTATTCAATAAAAACTGTGATCGTAGAAAAAGTATAGTGTACAACACATATAGAATCATCTGTTTCACACTTGTGTGATTCCAGGACTCGACTCCGTCTCGCGCTGAAAATTTCACATCTCGTGTAAAATAGGTAATTTTCTATACTTGTACAATATACTATTCTTCATGTTTAATATAGAAAACAACATATTTCTCATACAAAACAAAACTAGAGATATGACAATTTCACACAATTGTGGAAAAAATTGTGAGAAATGATTTCTCACACCAGTTTGACCAACTTGAATGTCAATTATCCATTTCAAATATTCTTTTGGTGATATATTCAGTGAGATTATTGTTAAATATCCTGGAATTGATATGAATCTATGTTTCTTCTAATATAAGGCACATTCAAATAACAAAATTGCACTAAGTTCATTTGGAACTATCTCCTTATTCTTGTAATATATATTCCGAAGGTTGACAACACTGAGAATCACAACTGTCAAATCGAAGTAGACAACACTTGTTCCATCATGTTCTGTTGGAATCGAGGAATTATATAAGTCATTATGGAATTAAAACCAAAATTAGACATCCACAATTCATTACTGCAGTTAGAAAATGCATAGTGAAGAGAATTTAGAAAACATGCCACCCGAGATCACAGAAAACCCTACTTAATGAGCCAATCAAATCGTCGCCTGGTGAGAGTAGGCCAATCAGGTTCAATCTTTCCGTAGTTTGTAACAATCAGATAACACAGAAATGAAATGTCAAGCAAATGTTAAAAAGTATTCCATCAATGTTCTTAATCATGACTAAAATAAATATCACGATAAAAAAGCAGAGGAAATAATTATGACGCCTAAGATATTGTCGCTAATTTTATTTTGAATAATTCATGATACAGTGCTAATCTTCTCTTTACAAACTTGTATGTTCACAATATCGCTTACGGTTACTCTAACTGAAACACTGAATGACTGATTACCTTTACTAGTTCGTGCTCTCTTATACCTAAGCCGACAATGGGACAACATTCAATTGTCTAACAGTTGCTGCCCGGCAACCAACGAACATCTAGTGACTATAGCCTGTCAATCATGTTTGACATCGACCTTGTCAATACTAACTAGGATTACAGTTACAGCTAATTCAAATAGATAATTATGTGACCTAATTACTACAAATACTTCATATTTGTGACAATATTTTACATTTTTGAAAATAGATAAGAAATCTCAGTTATACCAGTGGTTTACCTTATTCAATAAAAACTGTGATCGTAGAAAAAGTATAGTGTACAACACATATAGAATCACCTGTTTCACACTTGTGTGATTCCAGGACTCGACTCCGTCTCGCGCTGAAAATTTCACATCTCGTGTAAAATAGGTAATTTTCTATACTTGTACAATATACTATTCTCCATGTTTAATATAGAAAACAACATATTTCTCATACAAAACAAAACTAGAGATATGACAATTTCACACAACTGTGGAAAAAATTGTGAGAAATGATTTCTCACACCAGTTTGACCAACTTGAATGTCAATTATCCATTTCAAATATTCTTTTGGTGATATATTCAGTGAGATTATTGTTAAATATCCTGGAATTGATATGAATCTATGTTTCTTCTAATATAAGGCACATTCAAATAACAAAATTGCACTAAGTTCATTTGGAACTATCTCCTTATTCTTGTAATATATATTCCGAAGGTTGACAACACTGAGAATCACAACTGTCAAATCGAAGTAGACAACACTTGTTCCATCATGTTCTGTTGGAATCGAGGAATTATATAAGTCATTATGGAATTAAAACCAAAATTAGACATCCACAATTCATTACTGCAGTTAGAAAATGCATAGTGAAGAGAATTTAGAAAACATGCCACCCGAGATCACAGAAAACCCTACTTAATGAGCCAATCAAATCGTCGCCTGGTGAGAGTAGGCCAATCAGGTTCAATCTTTCCGTAGTTTGTAACAATCAGATAACACAGAAATGAAATGTCAAGCAAATGTTAAAAAGTATTCCATCAATGTTCTTAATCATGACTAAAATAAATATCACGATAAATAAGCAGAGGAAATAATTATGACGCCTAAGATATTGTCGCTAATTTTATTTTGAATAATTCATGATACAGTGCTAATCTTCTCTTTACAAACTTGTATGTTCACAATATCGCTTACGGTTACTCTAACTGAAACACTGAATGACTGATTACCTTTCCTAGTTCGTGCTCTCTTATACCTAAGCCGACAATGGGACAACATTCAATTGTCTAACAGTTGCTGCCCGGCAACCAACGCACAACTAGTGACTATAGCCTGTCAATCATGTTCGACATCGACCTTGTCAATACTAACTAGGATTACAGTTACAGCTAATTCAAATAGATAATTATGTGACCTAATTACTACAAATATTTCATATTTGTGACAATATTTTACATTTTTGAAAATAGATAAGAAATCTCAGTTATACCAGTGGTTTACCTTATTCAATAAAAACTGTGATCGTAGAAAAAGTATAGTGTACAACACATATAGAATCACCTGTTTCACACTTGTGTGATTCCAGGACTCGACTCCGTCTCGCGCTGAAAATTTCACATCTCGTGTAAAATAGGTAATTTTCTATACTTGTACAATATACTATTCTCCATGTTTAATATAGAAAACAACATATTTCTCATACAAAACAAAACTAGAGATATGACAATTTCACACAACTGTGGAAAAAATTGTGAGAAATGATTTCTCACACCAGTTTGACCAACTTGAATGTCAATTATCCATTTCAAATATTCTTTTGGTGATATATTCAGTGAGATTATTGTTAAATATCCTGGAATTGATATGAATCTATGTTTCTTCTAATATAAGGCACATTCAAATAACAAAATTGCACTAAGTTCATTTGGAACTATCTCCTTATTCTTGTAATATATATTCCGAAGGTTGACAACACTGAGAATCACAACTGTCAAATCGAAGTAGACAACACTTGTTCCATCATGTTCTGTTGGAATCGAGGAATTATATAAGTCATTATGGAATTAAAACCAAAATTAGACATCCACAATTCATTACTGCAGTTAGAAAATGCATAGTGAAGAGAATTTAGAAAACATGCCACCCGAGATCACAGAAAACCCTACTTAATGAGCCAATCAAATCGTCGCCTGGTGAGAGTAGGCCAATCAGGTTCAATCTTTCCGTAGTTTGTAACAATCAGATAACACAGAAATGAAATGTCAAGCAAATGTTAAAAAGTATTCCATCAATGTTCTTAATCATGACTAAAATAAATATCACGATAAAAAAGCAGAGGAAATAATTATGACGCCTAAGATATTGTCGCTAATTTTATTTTGAATAATTCATGATACAGTGCTAATCTTCTCTTTACAAACTTGTATGTTCACAATATCGCTTACGGTTACTCTAACTGAAACACTGAATGACTGATTACCTTTACTAGTTCGTGCTCTCTTATACCTAAGCCGACAATGGGACAACATTCAATTGTCTAACAGTTGCTGCCCGGCAACCAACGAACATCTAGTGACTATAGCCTGTCAATCATGTTTGACATCGACCTTGTCAATACTAACTAGGATTACAGTTACAGCTAATTCAAATAGATAATTATGTGACCTAATTACTACAAATACTTCATATTTGTGACAATATTTTACATTTTTGAAAATAGATAAGAAATCTCAGTTATACCAGTGGTTTACCTTATTCAATAAAAACTGTGATCGTAGAAAAAGTATAGTGTACAACACATATAGAATCACCTGTTTCACACTTGTGTGATTCCAGGACTCGACTCCGTCTCGCGCTGAAAATTTCACATCTCGTGTAAAATAGGTAATTTTCTATACTTGTACAATATACTATTCTCCATGTTTAATATAGAAAACAACATATTTCTCATACAAAACAAAACTAGAGATATGACAATTTCACACAACTGTGGAAAAAATTGTGAGAAATGATTTCTCACACCAGTTTGACCAACTTGAATGTCAATTATCCATTTCAAATATTCTTTTGGTGATATATTCAGTGAGATTATTGTTAAATATCCTGGAATTGATATGAATCTATGTTTCTTCTAATATAAGGCACATTCAAATAACAAAATTGCACTAAGTTCATTTGGAACTATCTCCTTATTCTTGTAATATATATTCCGAAGGTTGACAACACTGAGAATCACAACTGTCAAATCGAAGTAGACAACACTTGTTCCATCATGTTCTGTTGGAATCGAGGAATTATATAAGTCATTATGGAATTAAAACCAAAATTAGACATCCACAATTCATTACTGCAGTTAGAAAATGCATAGTGAAGAGAATTTAGAAAACATGCCACCCGAGATCACAGAAAACCCTACTTAATGAGCCAATCAAATCGTCGCCTGGTGAGAGTAGGCCAATCAGGTTCAATCTTTCCGTAGTTTGTAACAATCAGATAACACAGAAATGAAATGTCAAGCAAATGTTAAAAAGTATTCCATCAATGTTCTTAATCATGACTAAAATAAATATCACGATAAATAAGCAGAGGAAATAATTATGACGCCTAAGATATTGTCGCTAATTTTATTTTGAATAATTCATGATACAGTGCTAATCTTCTCTTTACAAACTTGTATGTTCACAATATCGCTTACGGTTACTCTAACTGAAACACTGAATGACTGATTACCTTTCCTAGTTCGTGCTCTCTTATACCTAAGCCGACAATGGGACAACATTCAATTGTCTAACAGTTGCTGCCCGGCAACCAACGCACAACTAGTGACTATAGCCTGTCAATCATGTTCGACATCGACCTTGTCAATACTAACTAGGATTACAGTTACAGCTAATTCAAATAGATAATTATGTGACCTAATTACTACAAATATTTCATATTTGTGACAATATTTTACATTTTTGAAAATAGATAAGAAATCTCAGTTATACCAGTGGTTTACCTTATTCAATAAAAACTGTGATCGTAGAAAAAGTATAGTGTACAACACATATAGAATCACCTGTTTCACACTTGTGTGATTCCAGTGACTATAGCCTGTCAATCATGTTCGACATCGACCTTGTCAATACTAACTAGGATTACAGTTACAGCTAATTCAAATAGATAATTATGTGACCTAATTACTACAAATATTTCATATTTGTGACAATATTTTACATTTTTGAAAATAGATAAGAAATCTCAGTTATACCAGTGGTTTACCTTATTCAATAAAAACTGTGATCGTAGAAAAAGTATAGTGTACAACACATATAGAATCACCTGTTTCACACTTGTGTGATTCCAGGACTCGACTCCGTCTCGCGCTGAAAATTTCACATCTCGTGTAAAATAGGTAATTTTCTATACTTGTACAATATACTATTCTTCATGTTTAATATAGAAAACAACATATTTCTCATACAAAACAAAACTAGAGATATGACAATTCCACACAATTGTGGAAAAAATTGTGAGAAATGATTTCTCACACCAGTTTGACCAACTTGAATGTCAATTATCCATTTCAAATATTCTTTTGGTGATATATTCAGTGAGATTATTGTTAAATATCCTGGAATTGATATGAATCTATGTTTCTTCTAATATAAGGCACATTCAAATAACAAAATTGCACTAAGTTCATTTGGAACTATCTCCTTATTCTTGTAATATATATTCCGAAGGTTGACAACACTGAGAATCACAACTGTCAAATCGAAGTAGACAACACTTGTTCCATCATGTTCTGTTGGAATCGAGGAATTATATAAGTCATTATGGAATTAAAACCAAAATTAGACATCCACAATTCATTACTGCAGTTAGAAAATGCATAGTGAAGAGAATTTAGAAAACATGCCACCCGAGATCACAGAAAACCCTACTTAATGAGCCAATCAAATCGTCGCCTGGTGAGAGTAGGCCAATCAGGTTCAATCTTTCCGTAGTTTGTAACAATCAGATAACACAGAAATGAAATGTCAAGCAAATGTTAAAAAGTATTCCATCAATGTTCTTAATCATGACTAAAATAAATATCACGATAAATAAGCAGAGGAAATAATTATGACGCCTAAGATATTGTCGCTAATTTCATTTTGAATAATTCATGATACAGTGCTAATCTTCTCTTTACAAACTTGTATGTTCACAATATCGCTTACGGTTACTCTAACTGAAACACTGAATGACTGATTACCTTTCCTAGTTCGTGCTCTCTTATACCTAAGCCGACAATGGGACAACATTCAATTGTCTAACAGTTGCTGCCCGGCAACCAACGAACATCTAGTGACTATAGCCTGTCAATCATGTTCGACATCGACCTTGTCAATACTAACTAGGATTACAGTTACAGCTAATTCAAATAGATAATTATGTGACCTAATTACTACAAATATTTTACATTTTTGAAAATAGATAAGAAATCTCAGTTATACCAGTGGTTTACCTTATTCAATAAAAACTGTGATCGTAGAAAAAGTATAGTGTACAACACATATAGAATCATCTGTTTCACACTTGTGTGATTCCAGGACTCGACTCCGTCTCGCGCTGAAAATTTCACATCTCGTGTAAAATAGGTAATTTTCTATACTTGTACAATATACTATTCTTCATGTTTAATATAGAAAACAACATATTTCTCATACAAAACAAAACTAGAGATATGACAATTTCATACAATTGTGGAAAAAATTGTGAGAAATGATTTCTCACACCAGTTTGACCAACTTGAATGTCAATTATCCATTTCAAATATTCTTTTGGTGATATATTCAGTGAGATTATTGTTGAATATCCTGGAATTGATATGAATCTATGTTTCTTCTAATATAAGGCACATTCAAATAACAAAATTGCACTAAGTTCATTTGGAACTATCTCCTTATTCTTGTAATATATATTCCGAAGGTTGACAACACTGAGAATCACAACTGTCAAATCGAAGTAGACAACACTTGTTCCATCATGTTCTGTTGGAATCGAGGAATTATATAAGTCATTATGGAATTAAAACCAAAATTAGACATCCACAATTCATTACTGCAGTTAGAAAATGCATAGTGAAGAGAATTTAGAAAACATGCCACCCGAGATCACAGAAAACTCTACTTAATGAGCCAATCAAATCGTCGCCTGGTGAGAGTAGGCCAATCAGGTTCAATCTTTCCGTAGTTTGTAACAATCAGATAACACAGAAATGAAATGTCAAGCAAATGTTAAAAAGTATTCCATCGATGTTCTTAATCATGACTAAAATAAATATCACGATAAATAAGCAGAGGAAATAATTATGACGCCTAAGATATTGTCGCTAATTTTATTTTGGATAATTCATGATACAGTGCTAATCTTCTCTTTACAAACTTGTATGTTCACAATATCGCTTACGGTTACTCTAACTGAAACACTGAATGACTGATTACCTTTCCTAGTTCGTGCTCTCTTATACCTAAGCCGACAATGGGACAACATTCAATTGTCTAACAGTTGCTGCCCGGCAACCAACGAACATCTAGTGACTATAGCCTGTCAATCATGTTCGACATCGACCTTGTCAATACTAACTAGGATTACAGTTACAGCTAATTCAAATAGATAATTATGTGACCTAATTACTACAAATATTTCATATTTGTGACAATATTTTACATTTTTGAAAATAGATAAGAAATCTCAGTTATACCAGTGGTTTACCTTATTCAATAAAAACTGTGATCGTAGAAAAAGTATAGTGTACAACACATATAGAATCACCTGTTTCACACTTGTGTGATTCCAGGACTCGACTCCGTCTCGCGCTGAAAATTTCACATCTCGTGTGAAATAGGTAATTTTCTATACTTGTACAATATACGTTTCTTCATGTTTAATATAGAAAACAACATATTTCTCATACAAAACAAAACTAGAGATATGACAATTTCACACAATTGTGGAAAAAATTGTGAGAAATGATTTCTCACACCAGTTTGACCAACTTGAATGTCAATTATCCATTTCAAATATTCTTTTGGTGATATATTCAGTGAGATTATTGGTTAATATCCTGGAATTGATATGAATCTATGTTTCTTCTAATATAAGGCACATTCAAATAACAAAATTGCACTAAGTTCATTTGGAACTATCTCCTTATTCTTGTAATATATATTCCGAAGGTTGACAACACTGAGAATCACAACTGTCAAATCGAAGTAGACAACACTTGTTCCATCATGTTCTGTTGGAATCGAGGAATAATATAAGTCATTATGGAATTAAAACCAAAATTAGACATCCACAATTCATTACTGCAGTTAGAAAATGCATAGTGAAGAGAATTTAGAAAACATGCCACCCGAGATCACAGAAAACCCTACTTAATGAGCCAATCAAATCGTCGCCTGGTGAGAGTAGGCCAATCAGGTTCAATCTTTCCGTAGTTTGTAACAATCAGATAACACAGAAATGAAATGTCAAGCAAATGTTAAAAAGTATTCCATCAATGTTCTTAATCATGACTAAAATAAATATCACGATAAATAAGCAGAGGAAATAATTATGACGCCTAAGATATTGTCGCTAATTTTATTTTGAATAATTCATGATACAGTGCTAATCTTCTCTTTACAAACTTGTATGTTCACAATATCGCTTACGGTTACTCTAACTGAAACACTGAATGACTGATTACCTTTCCTAGTTCGTGCTCTCTTATACCTAAGCCGACAATGGGACAACATTCAATTGTCTAACAGTTGCTGCCCGGCAACCAACGAACATCTAGTGACTATAGCCTGTCAATCATGTTCGACATCGACCTTGTCAATACTAACTAGGATTACAGTTACAGCTAATTCAAATAGATAATTATGTGACCTAATTACTACAAATATTTTACATTTTTGAAAATAGATAAGAAATCTCAGTTATACCAGTGGTTTACCTTATTCAATAAAAACTGTGATCGTAGAAAAAGTATAGTGTACAACACATATAGAATCATCTGTTTCACACTTGTGTGATTCCAGGACTCGACTCCGTCTCGCGCTGAAAATTTCACATCTCGTGTAAAATAGGTAATTTTCTATACTTGTACAATATACTATTCTTCATGTTTAATATAGAAAACAACATATTTCTCATACAAAACAAAACTAGAGATATGACAATTTCACACAATTGTGGAAAAAATTGTGAGAAATGATTTCTCACACCAGTTTGACCAACTTGAATGTCAATTATCCATTTCAAATATTCTTTTGGTGATATATTCAGTGAGATTATTGTTAAATATCCTGGAATTGATATGAATCTATGTTTCTTCTAATATAAGGCACATTCAAATAACAAAATTGCACTAAGTTCATTTGGAACTATCTCCTTATTCTTGTAATATATATTCCGAAGGTTGACAACACTGAGAATCACAACTGTCAAATCGAAGTAGACAACACTTGTTCCATCATGTTCTGTTGGAATCGAGGAATTATATAAGTCATTATGGAATTAAAACCAAAATTAGACATCCACAATTCATTACTGCAGTTAGAAAATGCATAGTGAAGAGAATTTAGAAAACATGCCACCCGAGATCACAGAAAACCCTACTTAATGAGCCAATCAAATCGTCGCCTGGTGAGAGTAGGCCAATCAGGTTCAATCTTTCCGTAGTTTGTAACAATCAGATAACACAGAAATGAAATGTCAAGCAAATGTTAAAAAGTATTCCATCAATGTTCTTAATCATGACTAAAATAAATATCACGATAAATAAGCAGAGGAAATAATTATGACGCCTAAGATATTGTCGCTAATTTTATTTTGGATAATTCATGATACAGTGCTAATCTTCTCTTTACAAACTTGTATGTTCACAATATCGCTTACGGTTACTCTAACTGAAACACTGAATGACTGATTACCTTTCCTAGTTCGTGCTCTCTTATACCTAAGCCGACAATGGGACAACATTCAATTGTCTAACAGTTGCTGCCCGGCAACCAACGAACATCTAGTGACTATAGCCTGTCAATCATGTTCGACATCGACCTTGTCAATACTAACTAGGATTACAGTTACAGCTAATTCAAATAGATAATTATGTGACCAATTTACTACAAATATTTCATATTTGTGACAATATTTCACATTTTTGAAAATAGATAAGAAATCTCAGTTATACCAATGGTTTACCTTATTCAATAAAAACTGTGATCGTAGAAAAAGTATAGTGTACAACACATATAGAATCACCTGTTTCACACTTGTGTGATTCCAGGACTCGACTCCGTCTCGCGCTGAAAATTTCACATCTCGTGTGAAATAGGTAATTTTCTATACTTGTACAATATACTATTCTCCATGTTTAATATAGAAAACAACATATTTCTCATACAAAACAAAACTAGAGATATGACAATTTCACACAATTGTGGAAAAAATTGTGAGAAATGATTTCTCACACCAGTTTGACCAACTTGAATGTCAATTATCCATTTCAAATATTCTTTTGGTGATATATTCAGTGAGATTATTGTTAAATATCCTGGAATTGATATGAATCTATGTTTCTTCTAATATAAGGCACATTCAAATAACAAAATTGCACTAAGTTCATTTGGAACTATCTCCTTATTCTTGTAATATATATTCCGAAGGTTGACAACACTGAGAATCACAACTGTCAAATCGAAGTAGACAACACTTGTTCCATCATGTTCTGTTGGAATCGAGGAATAATATAAGTCATTATGGAATTAAAACCAAAATTAGACATCCACAATTCATTACTGCAGTTAGAAAATGCATAGTGAAGAGAATTTAGAAAACATGCCACCCGAGATCACAGAAAACCCTACTTAATGAGCCAATCAAATCGTCGCCTGGTGAGAGTAGGCCAATCAGGTTCAATCTTTCCGTAGTTTGTAACAATCAGATAACACAGAAATGAAATGTCAAGCAAATGTTAAAAAGTATTCCATCAATGTTCTTAATCATGACTAAAATAAATATCACGATAAATAAGCAGAGGAAATAATTATGACGCCTAAGATATTGTCGCTAATTTTATTTTGAATAATTCATGATACAGTGCTAATCTTCTCTTTACAAACTTGTATGTTCACAATATCGCTTACGGTTACTCTAACTGAAACACTGAATGACTGATTACCTTTCCTAGTTCGTGCTCTCTTATACCTAAGCCGACAATGGGACAACATTCAATTGTCTAACAGTTGCTGCCCGGCAACCAACGAACATCTAGTGACTATAGCCTGTCAATCATGTTTGACATCGACCTTGTCAATACTAACTAGGATTACAGTTACAGCTAATTCAAATAGATAATTATGTGACCTAATTACTACAAATACTTCATATTTGTGACAATATTTTACATTTTTGAAAATAGATAAGAAATCTCAGTTATACCAGTGGTTTACCTTATTCAATAAAAACTGTGATCGTAGAAAAAGTATAGTGTACAACACATATAGAATCACCTGTTTCACACTTGTGTGATTCCAGGACTCGACTCCGTCTCGCGCTGAAAATTTCACATCTCGTGTAAAATAGGTAATTTTCTATACTTGTACAATATACTATTCTCCATGTTTAATATAGAAAACAACATATTTCTCATACAAAACAAAACTAGAGATATGACAATTTCACACAACTGTGGGAAAAATTGTAAGAAATGATTACTCACACCAGTTTGACCAACTTGAATGTCAATTATCCATTTCAAATATTCTTTTGGTGATATATTCAGTGAGATTATTGTTAAATATCCTGGAATTGATATGAATCTATGTTTCCTCTAATATAAGGCACATTCAAATAACAAAATTGCACTAAGTTCATTTGGAACTATCTCCTTATTCTTGTAATATATATTCCGAAGGTTGACAACACTGAGAATCACAACTGTCAAATCGAAGTAGACAACACTTGTTCCATCATGTTCTGTTGGAATCGAGGAATTATATAAGTCATTATGGAATTAAAACCAAAATTAGACATCCACAATTCATTACTGCAGTTAGAAAATGCATAGTGAAGAGAATTTAGAAAACATGCCACCCGAGATCACAGAAAACCCTACTTAATGAGCCAATCAAATCGTCGCCTGGTGAGAGTAGGCCAATCAGGTTCAATCTTTCCGTAGTTTGTAACAATCAGATAACACAGAAATGAAATGTCAAGCAAATGTTAAAAAGTATTCCATCAATGTTCTTAATCATGACTAAAATAAATATCACGATAAATAAGCAGAGGAAATAATTATGACGCCTAAGATATTGTCGCTAATTTTATTTTGAATAATTCATGATACAGTGCTAATCTTCTCTTTACAAACTTGTATGTTCACAATATCGCTTACGGTTACTCTAACTGAAACACTGAATGACTGATTACCTTTCCTAGTTCGTGCTCTCTTATACCTAAGCCGACAATGGGACAACATTCAATTGTCTAACAGTTGCTGCCCGGCAACCAACGAACATCTAGTGACTATAGCCTGTCAATCATGTTTGACATCGACCTTGTCAATACTAACTAGGATTACAGTTACAGCTAATTCAAATAGATAATTATGTGACCTAATTACTACAAATATTTCATATTTGTGACAATATTTTACATTTTTGAAAATAGATAAGAAATCTCAGTTATACCAGTGGTTTACCTTATTCAATAAAAACTGTGATCGTAGAAAAAATATAGTGTACAACACATATAGAATCACCTGTTTCACACTTGTGTGATTCCAGGACTCGACTCCGTCTCGCGCTGAAAATTTCACATCTCGTGTAAAATAGGTAATTTTCTATACTTGTACAATATACTATTCTCCATGTTTAATATAGAAAACAACATATTTCTCATACAAAACAAAACTAGAGATATGACAATTTCACACAACTGTGGAAAAAATTGTTAGAAATGATTTCTCACACCAGTTTGACCAACTTGAATGTCAATTATCCATTTCAAATATTCTTTTGGTGATATATTCAGTGAGATTATTGTTAAATATCCTGGAATTGATATGAATCTATGTTTCTTCTAATATAAGGCACATTCAAATAACAAAATTGCACCAAGTTCATTTGGAACTATCTCCTTATTCTTGTATTATATATTCCGAAGGTTGACAACACTGAGAATCACAGCTGTCAAATCGAAGTAGACAACACTTGTTCCATCATGTTCTGTTGGAATCGAGGAATTATATAAGTCATTATGGAATTAAAACCAAAATTAGACATCCACAATTCATTACTGCAGTTGGAAAATGCATAGTGAAGAGAATTTAGAAAACATGCCACCCGAGATCACAGAAAACCCTACTTAATGAGCCAATCAAATCGTCGCCTGGTGAGAGTAGGCCAATCAGGTTCAATCTTTCCGTAGTTTGTAACAATCAGATAACACAGAAATGAAATGTCAAGCAAATGTTAAAAAGTATTCCATCAATGTTCTTAATCATGACTAAAATAAATATCACGATAAAAAAGCAGAGGAAATAATTATGACGTCTAAGATATTGTCGCTAATTTTATTTTGAATAATTCATGATACAGTGCTAATCTTCTCTTTACAAACTTGTATGTTTACAATATCGCTTACGGTTACTCTAACTGAAACACTGAATGACTGATTACCTTTCCTAGTTCGTGCTCTCTTATACCTAAGCCGACAATGGGACAACATTCAATTGTCTAACAGTTGCTGCCCGGCAACCAACGAACATCTAGTGACTATAGCCTGTCAATCATGTTCGACATCGACCTTGTCAATACTAACTAGGATTACAGTTACAGCTAATTCAAATAGATAATTATGTGACCTAATTACTACAAATATTTCATATTTGTGACAATATTTTACATTTTTGAAAATAGATAAGAAATCTCAGTTATACCAGAGGTTTACCTTATTCAATAAAAACTGTGATCGTAGAAAAAGTATAGTGTACAACACATATAGAATCACCTGTTTCACACTTGTGTGATTCCAGGACTCGACTCCGTCTCGCGCTGAAAATTTCACATCTCGTGTAAAATAGGTAATTTTCTATACTTGTACAATATACTATTCTCCATGTTTAATATAGAAAACAACATATTTCTCATACAAAACAAAACTAGAGATATGACAATTTCACACAACTGTGGAAAAAATTGTGAGAAATGATTTCTCACACCAGTTTGACCAACTTGAATGTCAATTATCCATTTCAAATATTCTTTTGGTGATATATTCAGTGAGATTATTGTTAAATATCCTGGAATTGATATGAATCTATGTTTCTTCTAATATAAGGCACATTCAAATAACAAAATTGCACCAAGTTCATTTGGAACTATCTCCTTATTCTTGTAATATATATTCCGAAGGTTGACAACACTGAGAATCACAACTGTCAAATCGAAGTAGACAACACTTGTTCCATCATGTTCTGTTGGAATCGAGGAATTATATAAGTCATTATGGAATTAAAACCAAAATTAGACATCCACAATTCATTACTGCAGTTAGAAAATGCATAGTGAAGAGAATTTAGAAAACATGCCACCCGAGATCACAGAAAACCCTACTTAATGAGCCAATCAAATCGTCGCCTGGTGAGAGTAGGCCAATCAGGTTCAATCTTTCCGTAGTTTGTAACAATCAGATAACACAGAAATGAAATGTCAAGCAAATGTTAAAAAGTATTCCATCAATGTTCTTAATCATGACTATAATAAATATCACGATAAAAAAGCAGAGGAAATAATTATGACGCCTAAGATATTGTCGCTAATTTTATTTTGAATAATTCATGATACAGTGCTAATCTTCTCTTTACAAACTTGTATGTTCACAATATCGCTTACGGTTACTCTAACTGAAACACTGAATGACTGATTACCTTTCCTAGTTCGTGCTCTCTTATACCTAAGCCGACAATGGGACAACATTCAATTGTCTAACAGTTGCTGCCCGGCAACCAACGAACATCTAGTGACTATAGCCTGTCAATCATGTTCGACATCGACCTTGTCAATACTAACTAGGATTACAGTTACAGCTAATTCAAATAGATAATTATGTGACCTAATTACTACAAATATTTCATATTTGTGACAATATTTTACATTTTTGAAAATAGATAAGAAATCTCAGTTATACCAGTGGTTTACCTTATTCAATAAAAACTGTGATCGTAGAAAAAGTATAGTGTACAACACATATAGAATCACCTGTTTCACACTTGTCGGATTCCAGGACTCGACTCCGTCTCGCGCTGAAAATTTCACATCTCGTGTAAAATAGGTAATTTTCTATACTTGTACAATATACTATTCTCCATGTTTAATATAGAAAACAACATATTTCTCATACAAAACAAAACTAGAGATATGACAATTTCACACAACTGTGGAAAAAATTGTGAGAAATGATTTCTCACACCAGTTTGACCAACTTGAATGTCAATTATCCATTTCAAATATTCTTTTGGTGATATATTCAGTGAGATTATTGTTAAATATCCTGGAATTGATATGAATCTATGTTTCTTCTAATATAAGGCACATTCAAATAACAAAATTGCACTAAGTTCATTTGGAGCTATCTCCTTATTCTTGTAATATATATTCCGAAGGTTGACAACACTGAGAATCACAACTGTCAAATCGAAGTAGACAACACTTGTTCCATCATGTTCTGTTGGAATCGAGGAATTATATAAGTCATTATGGAATTAAAACCAAAATTAGACATCCACAATTCATTACTGCAGTTAGAAAATGCATAGTGAAGAGAATTTAGAAAACATGCCACCCGAGATCACAGAAAACCCTACTTAATGAGCCAATCAAATCGCCGCCTGGTGAGAGTAGGCCAATCAGGTTCAATCTTTCCGTAGTTTGTAACAATCAGATAACACAGAAATGAAATGTCAAGCAAATGTTAAAAAGTATTCCATCAATGTTCTTAATCATGACTAAAATAATTATCACGATAAAAAAGCAGAGGAAATAATTATGACGCCTAAGATATTGTCGCTAATTTTATTTTGAATAATTCATGATACAGTGCTAATCTTCTCTTTACAAACTTGTATGTTCACAATATCGCTTACGGTTACTCTAACTGAAACACTGAATGACTGATTACCTTTCCTAGTTCATGCTCTCTTATACCTAAGCCGACAATGGGACAACATTCAATTGTCTAACAGTTGCTGCCCGGCAACCAACGAACATCTAGTGACTATAGCCTGTCAATCATGTTCGACATCGACCTTGTCAATACTAACTAGGATTACAGTTACAGCTAATTCAAATAGATAATTATGTGACCTAATTACTACAAATATTTCATATTTGTGACAATATTTTACATTTTTGAAAATAGATAAGAAATCTCAGTTATACCAGTGGTTTACCTTATTCAATAAAAACTGTGATCGTAGAAAAAGTATAGTGTACAACACATATAGAATCACCTGTTTCACACTTGTGTGATTCCAGGACTCGACTCCGTCTCGCGCTGAAAATTTCACATCTCGTGTAAAATAGGTAATTTTCTATACTTGTACAATATACTATTCTCCATGTTTAATATAGAAAACAACATATTTCTCATACAAAACAAAACTAGAGATATGACAATTTCACACAATTGTGGGAAAAATTGTGAGAAATGATTTCTCACACCAGTTTGACCAACTTGAATGTCAATTATCCATTTCAAATATTCTTTTGGTGATATATTCAGTGAGATTATTGTTAAATATCCTGGAATTGATATGAATCTATGTTTCTTCTAATATAAGGCACATTCAAATAACAAAATTGCACAAAGTTCATTTGGAACTATCTCCTTATTCTTGTAATATATATTCCGAAGGTTGACAACACTGAGAATCACAACTGTCAAATCAAAGTAGACAACACTTGTTCCATCATGTTCTGTTGGAATCGAGGAATTATATAAGTCATTATGGAATTAAAACCAAAATTAGACATCCACAATTCATTACTGCAGTTAGAAAATGCATAGTGAAGAGAATTTAGAAAACATGCCACCCGAGATCACAGAAAACCCTACTTAATGAGCCAATCAAATCGCCGCCTGGTGAGAGTAGGCCAATCAGGTTCAATCTTTCCGTAGTTTGTAACAATCAGATAACACAGAAATGAAATGTCAAGCAAATGTTAAAAAGTATTCCATCAATGTTCTTAATCATGACTAAAATAATTATCACGATAAAAAAGCAGAGGAAATAATTATGACGCCTAAGATATTGTCGCTAATTTTATTTTGAATAATTCATGATACAGTGCTAATCTTCTCTTTACAAACTTGTATGTTCACAATATCGCTTACGGTTACTCTAACTGAAACACTGAATGACTGATTACCTTTCCTTGTTCGTGCTCTCTTATACCTAGGCCGACAATGGGACAACATTCAATTGTCTAACAGTTGCTGCCCGGCAACCAACGAACATCTAGTGACTATAGCCTGTCAATCATGTTCGACATCGACCTTGTCAATACTAACTAGGATTACAGTTACAGCTAATTCAAATAGATAAGTATGTGACCTAATTACTACAAATATTTCATATTTGTGACAATATTTTACATTTTTGAAAATAGATAAGAAATCTCAGTTATACCAGTGGTTTACCTTATTCAATAAAAACTGTGATCGTAGAAAAAGTATAGTGTACAACACATATAGAATCACCTGTTTCACACTTGTCCGGTTCCAGGACTTGACTCCGTCTCGCGCTGAAAATTTCACATCTCGTGTAAAATAGGTAATTTTCTATACTTGTACAATATACTATTCTCCATGTTTAATATAGAAAACAACATATTTCTCATACAAAACAAAACTAGAGATATGACAATTTCACACAACTGTGGAAAAAATTGTGAGAAATGATTTCTCACACCAGTTTGACCAACTTGAATGTCAATTATCCATTTCAAATATTCTTTTGGTGATATATTCAGTGAGATTATTGTTAAATATCCTGGAATTGATATGAATCTATGTTTCTTCTAATATAAGGCACATTCAAATAACAAAATTGCACTAAGTTCATTTGGAACTATCTCCTTATTCTTGTAATATATATTCCGAAGGTTGACAACACTGAGAATCACAACTGTCAAATCGAAGTAGACAACACTTGTTCCATCATGTTCTGTTGGAATCGAGGAATTATATAAGTCATTATGGAATTAGAACCAAAATTAGACATCCACAATTCATTACTGCAGTTAGAAAATGCATAGTGAAGAGAATTTAGAAAACATGCCACCCGAGATCACAGAAAACCCTACTTAATGAGCCAATCAAATCGCCGCCTGGTGAGAGTAGGCCAATCAGGTTCAATCTTTCCGTAGTTTGTAACAATCAGATAACACAGAAATGAAATGTCAAGCAAATGTTAAAAAGTATTCCATCAATGTTCTTAATCATGACTAAAATAATTATCACGATAAAAAAGCAGAGGAAATAATTATGACGCCTAAGATATTGTCGCTAATTTTATTTTGAATAATTCATGATACAGTGCTAATCTTCTCTTTACAAACTTGTATGTTCACAATATCGCTTACGGTTACTCTAACTGAAACACTGAATGACTGATTACCTTTCCTAGTTCATGCTCTCTTATACCTAAGCCGACAATGGGACAACATTCAATTGTCTAACAGTTGCTGCCCGGCAACCAACGAACATCTAGTGACTATAGCCTGTCAATCATGTTCGACATCGACCTTGTCAATACTAACTAGGATTACAGTTACAGCTAATTCAAATAGATAATTATGTGACCTAATTACTACAAATATTTCATATTTGTGACAATATTTTACATTTTTGAAAATAGATAAGAAATCTCAGTTATACCAGTGGTTTACCTTATTCAATAAAAACTGTGATCGTAGAAAAAGTATAGTGTACAACACATATAGAATCACCTGTTTCACACTTGTGTGATTCCAGGACTCGACTCCGTCTCGCGCTGAAAATTTCACATCTCGTGTAAAATAGGTAATTTTTTATACTTGTACAATATACTATTCTCCATGTTTAATATAGAAAACAACATATTTCTCATACAAAACAAAACTAGAGATATGACAATTTCACACAACTGTGGAAAAAATTGTGAGAAATGATTCCTCACACCAGTTTGACCAACTTGAATGTCAATTATCCATTTCAAATATTCTTTTGGTGATATATTCAGTGAGATTATTGTTAAATATCCTGGAATTGATATGAATCTATGTTTCTTCTAATATAAGGCACATTCAAATAACAAAATTGCACCAAGTTCATTTGGAACTATCTCCTTATTCTTGTTATATATATTCCGAAGGTTGACAACACTGAGAATCACAACTGTCAAATCGAAGTAGACAACACTTGTTCCATCATGTTCTGTTGGAATCGAGGAATTATATAAGTCATTATGGAATTAAAACCAAAATTAGACATCCACAATTCATTACTGCAGTTAGAAAATGCATAGTGAAGAGAATTTAGAAAACATGCCACATGAGATCACAGAAAACCCTTTTTAATGAGCCAATCAAATCGTCGCCTGGTGAGAGTAGGCCAATCAGGTTCAATCTTTCCGTAGTTTGTAACAATCAGATAACACAGAAATGAAATGTCAAGCAAATGTTGAAAAGTATTCCATCAATGTTCTTAATCATGACTAAACTAATTATCACGATAAAAAAGCAGAGGAAATAATTATGACGCCTGAGATATTGTCGCTAATTTTATTTTGAATAATTCATGATACAGTGCTAATCTTCCCTTTACAAACTTGTATGTTCACAATATCGCTTACGGTTACTCTAACTGAAACACTGAATGACTGATTACCTTTCCTAGTTCGTGCTCTCTTATACCTAAGCCGACAATGGGACAACATTCAATTGTCTAACAGTTGCTGCCCGGCAACCAACGAACATCCAGTGACAATAGCCTGTCAATCATGTTCGACATCGACCTTGTCAATACTAACTAGGATTACAGTTACAGCTAATTCAAATAGATAATTATGTGACCTAATTACTACAAATACTATATATTTGTGACAATATTTTACATTTTTGAAAATAGATAAGAAATCTCAGTTATACCAATGGTTTACCTTATTCAATAAAAACTGTGATCGTAGGAAAAGTATAGTGTACAACACATATAGAATCACCTGTTTCACACTTGTGTGATTCCAGGACTCGACTCCGTCTCGCGCTGAAAATTTCACATCTCGTGTAAAATAGGTAATTTTCTATACTTGTACAATATACTATTCTCCATGTTTAATATAGAAAACAACATATTTCTCATACAAAACAAAACTAGAGATATGACAATTTCACACAACTGTGGAAAAAATTGTGAGAAATGATTTCTCACACCAGTTTGACCAACTTGTATGTCAATTATTCATTTCAAATATTATTTAGGGAATACATTTAGTGAGATTATTGTTAAATATCCTGGAATTGATATAAATCTATGTTTTTTTTAATATAAGGCACATTCAAATAACAAAATTGCACTGAGTTCATTTGGAAATATCTTCTTATTCTTGTAATATATATTCCAAAGGTTGGCTACACTGAGAATCACAACTGTCAAATCGAAGTAGACAACACTTGTTCCATCACGTTCTTTTGAAATCGAGGAATTATGTAAGTAATTATGGGATTAAAACCAAAATTAGACATCCACAATTATCATTACTGCAGTTAGAAAATGCATAGTGACGAGAGTTCAGGAAACACGCCTCCCGAGTTTACAGAAAACTCTACTAAATGAGCCAATCAAATCGTCGCCTTGTGAGAGTAGGCCAATCAGATACGATCTTTCCGTAGTTCGTAATAATCAGTTTACACAACAATGAAATGTCAATCAACTGATGAAAAATATCTCAACAATATTCCAAATTATAACTAAAATAAATGTCACAATAAATAAGCGGAACAAACAATCAAGATGCCTAAGATATTTTACATTTGTGAAAATGGATTTTAAATCTCAGTTATATTAGTGGTTCACCTCATTCATTAATAACTGTGATTGTAGAAGAAGTATGGTGTACAACACTAATAGAATCACCTATTTCACACTTGTGCGATTCCAGTATTCCACACCGTCTCGCGCTGAGAATTTCACATCTCGTGTAAAATAGGTAATTTTCTATACTCGTACAATATACTATTCTCTACGATATAAATCTATGTTTTTTCTAATATAAGGCACATCCAAATAACAAAATTGCACTAAGTTCATTTGAAACTATCTTCTTATTCTTGTAATTTATATTCCGAAAGTTTGTCAACACTAAGAATTACAACTTTCAAATTGAGGAGATAACTCTTGTTTCATCACGTTCTGTTGAAATCGAGGAATTATATAAGTAATTATGGAATTAAAACCAAAATTAGACTGGCGCAATCATCATTCCTGTTACATTAAAATTTAAAAAACATGCCCCTCGAGATCATAGAAAACTCTACTTAATGAGCCAATCAAAACGTCGCCTGGTGAGAGTAGGCCAATCAGATAACAATCTTTCCGTATTTCGCAACAATTAAATTACACAATAATGGAGTATCAATCAACTGATAGGAAATATCTTAACAATGTTCCAAATCATAAATAAACATATATTACAATAAATAATCAGAAAAATCAGTTAAGATGTCTGAGTTATTCCACATTTAAGAGAATAGATTTAAGGATGTACAAGCGAAGGTGTGGGGGAATAGTGAATTTTGATGGGTGGGGATAAGTTTGCGTGGTGAAGTGGAGAAATTATTCACGTGATCTGTATTAACTTGACAATGCAGTAAAAAGCCACGTTTATTACCTAAGAATATGAACGGTAACTTACACTGAAATTATAGCAGTAAATTCTTTGGGTAGAAAACTAATAATGAATAAGTTCTGAGGCTTGGAATCAAAAATTGTTGTCACGCTTATACATCCTTAAGATCTCAGTTATACCAATGATTTATCTAATTCAATGAAAACTGTGATCGAAGAAAAAGTATAGTGTATAACACGTATAAGATCTCCTATTCCATACTTGTGTGGGATACGTAGTTTTCTATACTCTTTGTACAATATACTATTGTTCTTCACACTTTGAACTTCAATAATTTGTGCGCAAATTCGTCACGTTAATCAGGTGAGGTAGAATGACCTATGCAAAATTCGGCGTCTCCGAGCTCCTCCACTTTTTCCTGTTTTAATACTCGACCGTATAGTCGGAACGATAATCTAATCTAATAATCAAATTGCTTCACCTTCACCTCTGCAGCTGTTAACAGGCAGTAGGTCTCAAATAAACAAATATAAGGGACAAATTGGAGACTTCTTTTGACCCAACAGAAGATGCTTAGCGCACGCTAAATTTTATACGTCAAGCTTGGTTAGAGCGGGCATGGGCCGTCCATTCGTTTTGATGCAAAGCACCGCCGATTGAAAGCAAAACCAATATTTCAAGTTATGCAAGACTCCACACATCGAGCTCTGCCAGGGTGGGCGAAGCCCGCTCGTTTGTCTTGATGCGAAGCCCGCTTGTTTGTTTTGATGCGAAGCAGCGCCGGTTGAAAACAAAACCACCGTTTGAGTACCACTGAAAAAGTTTCATTTTACTAGTGAGCTTAGAGTATAGCTACCTAAAGCTTCGTGGAGGAGTTTGGATACGTCCGCTATCTCTTGGAAGAGATGTTGTGGAGGAATTCGGATATAGGATTATAGCTACCTAAGATTTTGTGGAGGAGCTCGGATGCGTCCGCAAAATTACTTGTCACAATATTAATATTGGAATTATTCGTCGAAGGCGCTACAAATGCTAAATTATCGAAGATATAAATTTTTGAGGAGTAACCATATTTCGAATGTTTTTCACGTTTTTCTCGGTAAGAACAGCTCCGGTCGAGAATACACAAATATTATTTTTAAGGGGTTACAATTCTCTACAAACTGTTTCAATGGAACATCTGGGTTATTGCGATAATTTTCCATATAAACGCGAAAAACAAGTCGAAGTTGCAATGTTTGAACACTGTTCTAGAAAAAAAAATTGACATTTTTTGTTGTAGCCATATTTGACATTTCACCTCCAGATACCTTCTTTGCAGGGTGGAATATTCGGATAGCTGTTAGAATCCTTCACAATAATTTCAGACCTTTGTGCTTAAATGACTTCCCTACTATTCATATTTGATCCATCAATATTTTATTCAGCTAATTAATTCTCTCTCTGTGATTGATCATGAAATTTATTACTAATTGAGGAGATATTTGAAGGTAATCATAGTTGATTTGCAGAGCATCTATTGCTAATTTCTGAATTTATCAATAAGTGTAATGTTATTGACCCATGCAGATATATTTTGAGTCAAAAAGCTCGATTTGATTGAATGTCTCCTATCTATATTTTTGAAATCGATAATATTCGCGCCAAAGACAAAGCGCATGCAAACACAATCACATTTATTGGACAACATTTGATACAACTCAAATTGGTTAGTATCATACAGCAAATTGTTAGAAAATAGAACATGCTTCATTTTCCAGCCAATCTGATAGACCAGGGGTCGGCAACCCGTGGCCCGCGGGCCGCATGCGGCCCTTTGCAACTTTTTGCGTGTCTCGCCAAGGCACCAATATTCATTTTTAATCATATTTATACTCGTATATGATTTAAGATCACTATTCAAGTTACATTTCACATTTCAATGTGCGACCCGCAAAAAAAAAATTATTGTGAAAATGGCCCGCCGACCGAAAAAGGTTGCCGACCCCTGTGATAGACAACTAAACTGCGAGCATGCGCAGTGTGCACATACAAAGTTTTTTGTGGTTATTCATCTTGTCATTCTTCTCTCTAATTAAGAATATTTCAGAACTTATCAATTAGTATTATGTTATTTATCATGCAGATATATTTTGAGTCACGAGGATGCTTCTTCCGATCAAAAATTTCTGGTTTATTTTTTTGAAATAGATAATATTCGCGCCAAAGCTTAAGTTGATGCAAACACTGATCATGCGCAGCGGTCATTTATTACTTTGTGAGACATTCAGAAGAACAGACCGTTTTTCCACGTGAATATCACAAATTAATCAAACGTATACCAATTTACTGTTTGTAAGGATCTCAGGTAATATATTATTCTCATATTACAATATTAAGGTATAATTTTACATCAGGGAAGGAATTATTGGTAAATGATCGATCAATCTTGTTTGTGTAGAGACAAATTAGTATTGATAGTTGAATCTGATTTATTCAGTTTTCCATAAAGTACTCTCAAATGGAATGATCAAATTTTTAATTGATTATTGATCATTTGAAATCGCCCTACACATTTCTACAATATATACTTTAAGGTTATATTGAATATTGATTGTTCTTTGGGTGTCAGAAATTTTGTTTATACTAGCATAAAATAATTTGAAGCTTCGATACTATCACAAAATTTGATTATCGGGAAATATATCGATATGTATCTATTTCAGGTCTTTTGTACAGAATGGCTCGTTGTGTTTGGCCTTTGTGTTCCGAATGTAAAAGTTCACCGGCTTGTAGAGCCGCAGCAAATATTTATATAAGAAATCAGCGAAGGCAGCATGCATCAAAATCATCATCTAATAATAAAACATCTAACAGTCAATTTGCGTCGGAAAAGGTTCCTGTCCAACCGAGCTCTCCATCCAGCAACAAAGTCAATGAAGGCGTTCGTACTGGAAATTATGCCACCAGGAATCTGCCCATTGAAGGCTCAATTGATAGAAGTACTGCAAGAGGAAATATTTCAAGAGAAACCGTTGCCCAGAGAAGAATTACCAGTAAAGACATTGCAAGCGGGGGCGAATTCTATGGTGCTTCAAGTGCTGGTGCAAGTGCTCAAATGAGCTATGCGGATAGAAGTCATATTAATACAAACACAGTAAGGGGTAGTATCGTCGAAAGAAATATTGTCGGTAGAAGCGACGAAAGTCAAGAAACTCCCAATTATATCCCTGCTAGTGAAAGAGGAGGAACTATTCCTCGGATGAATCTGTCCAACAGAAGCATTGCTCGTGAAAGCTCTATCGGAGGTATCAGTGGAAGTACTGCTAATTTTAGTTTTGTCAATGAGGGTAGAAACAGTTATTCTGGCAGAAAAAGTATGTACTTTAACCATCAAGATCTTGTTCAGAGGAGACCAACCATTGAAGCTCTGATAAATGTTGATATTGCTAGCAAAATCGGCGACAGTAGGAAAAATACGGGTAGAAGTGAAGCTAGTGGAAGCTCTGCAGGTGTGAGCGTTGTTGAAGATAGTGTTCCAAGAACAAGCATGTCCCAAACAAACCTCTCCAGGGACATTCCTGCCAAAAATGAAGCTGTTGGTGGGAGCGCTGAAAAAACCAGCGTTTTCAGCAAAAGCATTTCTAGTGGAAGCGAAACAACAGACATTTTTTGCGGCAAGGGAGCAAAAAAGAAAATTCCTCGAAAGAACATTACCAGCCAAAGCAAATCCAGTCAAAGCAAATCCAGCCAAAACAAATCTAGCCAAGCTTCTGCTAGCCAAATTTTTTTAGATAACTTAGCAGGAGGAGATTCCACTAGCGTACGCAAAGGCGGTTTCCGTGAAGATACAGGAAATGTTAGTTCTTCTGATGAAGCTGTAAATATAGCTCACTTCATGAATTCAAAATCATTTCAAAATTATTAGATTCAAATATAAATGTGTAAGTATCGTTCATGAGAATTAGAACCAAGAAAACTAAGTTTTTGAGTGATATATTTTTTTATTCTCTAGATAATTTGGAAGACATGCTCCTAAAACGGCGAAAAGAATAAAAAATAATTATTGTTGATTTGATTTTTCATTATTCTATTTATGTTCAATTTGTTATTTGAAAATGTAATGAAAATAAATAGAAGTTTCCCACTTTCAATGGCTATTCAATCAATTACAATATATAATTGACGATAACCTTTTTTTCTGCCCGAATCTTATTTTGTACCAATTTTATATTCTGAAAGTAAGTTTGAATTTGGCGCGCAGTAACATTTTCATATCCGGTCAAAAGGAATCATATCCATATATTATCTGTGTGCTAAGCTTTATTCCAAATATTACAATTAATGATTATATGAATATATTCCATAAGTGGAAATATTTCAACAATAAAATTCCATTTAATTGTTTCGAGATTAGTTTTCAGTTTTCTGGTTGATTATATGCGCGTGCAGTGAAGTTATGTCACTTGTTACTGACAGTTGATAGAATTGTGGTGTATGACAAGTAAGAAAATAGGCGATGATATATTAAGGTATGTACATTCTTAATAATTTTTTGTAATATTAGCCCAAATTATTGTTGAGTCGTCAAAGTTTACTTGCTATTGATGAAAATGAAATTCAAATGATTATTAACGGATTGAACTCATATATAGACTTTCTAAATCCCTTCAAATAATATAGTAGATGGAAACAATCGGTAACCAAATTATAATTTGAACGCAATATTAGCAGACGGGCTGCACTGCATGGTGCAATCTATACCGCATCCTTAAATACTCTTCTATGTTTTTTCGTTCGCTGCGCGCAAGTCATAAAAACAAATGCCATCACGCCGCCCCGCTCCCGCCTAGAGCGGCCGAAACTTCAAATCTGTCATTGGGTAGAGGGGTATAGAAGCGAAAGGATATGAGTTATTGTCATCGGCGCAATACTCTCTTTGAGTCGGATCAAATAAAAAATTATTTTCCAGCATCAATAGCTTGTCCTGGTAGAAAGCCAAATGGCACAAATTCCACATATTTGGTAGCAACAGATTTAAAGTCTTGATTCAGAAAGAAGCAAATGGTACAAAATACAATTTCAACTCTAATTAATGCATTTTCCATAAAATCATGTACCATGAGCTAGAAATAATTGTTCTATCATTCTTAATGTTGAAAAAATTCAATTCGGTCGGTTTGCAGGAGGGCTACAGTTTTTGGGACTTCCTAAAAATTTTCTGGGATGGACTTTGCACCTTTTGCTTGCATACTCCTTGTACTATTGGAAATTGTGAATCAGAAATGGGTGCTAATGTATTTAATAGGTATCCAGGGTCGGATTTACCTTTCTTGCCGCCCCTGGGCAGTAAGGAACCTGCCGCCCACCCCTGCCATTGCAATTGGAGCTCCAATTTTGATTGACAGAAATCGATGCAATCAAAATTGTGTTTTGTTCAACTTTTACATGAAAATATGTGCGCTAGGAAGTATACCTACGGAAATGATAATATACAAAACAATCCAACAAATTTTTCTTGTACTTTTGGACTGATCATCGCGCTCTGTATATATTACAGAATCTGAATCAAATTCTTATAATAATACCCAACTAGTAAAAAATTCATTAATTGAAGGTCAAACTGTCGACGTATTACTTTACCTCCAATTTTGATGAAACTTTGTGGAAAGGTTTGTTTTAGCATTACAATTATGGAAGAAAGAGTAACTATTGGTGGTCAAACTAGGTTGATCTTAGAAATCGTATTTATTAATTTAGTGGACTGAAATTTCGACAATTGCTTTCAACTGGCGATGCTTCGCACCCAACTGACGGACTGATTAAACTCGACGTGAGATCTTGATTTCGAGACAATGACCAAGGGTGCACTAAACACCATGTTAGGTTTGATCTGCCATCATTGTCTCAGATTCAAGATTCAACGTCAAGCTTGGTGAGATCAAGCGGAGCCTGCTTGTAGGTTGGGTGCAAAGCACCGCTGGTTAAAAACAAAAACGAGTGTTATAGTGCTACGAACTACATCTTACAAACAGTCACACATCGCAATCTATGCATTTTTCAATGATAGAAACTAATAAATAGGGTTTTCAAGGTCAACCGAATCTGACCGCCAATAGTTAATATGTTTTTCATAATTGTAATGCTAGGCAGATCTATTGATCAAGTTTCATTGAAATCGGAGGTGGAGCAGTACATCGATAGTTAGAACTGATTGAAATTTGCAATTTTACACAAACTAAACATTGGAAATAGCTTAGATAACTATCTTGTTTTTTGGAATTATTTCCAGTGGTGTAGTCCCGATGTAGCGGGGGCGGGAGGGATTGGCGAGTTGACTTTTTTATATTTGTTTTTTCGCGCCTTTTTATATGAAGAATTACTCAACATATCAAAATAAATGAGAATAAGGTAATAATCAGAAACAAATGAATAGAATAAACATTAATCATAAAAAATAATGCGAGAGTAAACAGTAATTATACAATATATGGAGTGATCCCGTATATATAGATGAATAAATATACAATTTTAAGATAAAAATGGAGCTATTAAGATGTATTCAATGATAAAATTTGAATTTAGAGAAGTTTCCACACTAAATTGAAAGTAATTGTTTCTCCCTTGGCAATTCTTGTTTGTGAGCTTACTGCTGAAGTTCTGACCTATGTTATTTCAACCATTTTACCACATATTCTTCAGGTTTCCAGTTTTCAATTGAAATAGACATCAAACTAGATACGTGTTTGATTAATAAACGGGACCTGTCATCAGCCACGAATAAATTCATCGATGATAATCCCTTTTCACATTCAGAAGAACTGCACGCAATGATATTGGAAGTGAAAAAATATTAATAAAAACCAAAATTTCTAGAAAAAGATACCGGAACGCGTTCCATCTGCCCTAAAAAGTACCGAAACACTGTTCCGGGTTGTTCTGGCCCCACTACACCACTGATTATTTCCATTTATATTATCGACGAATTTTCCACAAATTTCCTTTTCTTTAAAAAATGAATCGAATTTACGAGTTATCTTCAACAATTCCTGTTCTTTTTGTAATTTTCTGCCATTCTCTTTTCATATGCAGCGCCGCTTAATTTTCCGATTATAATTTATTTTGATACATCATATATTTTTCTGTTTCAATAAATAAACATTGTTCTTCCAAAAATTACACGACGAGACGATACTACCTATGTGACGATGAAGATTTCAGTTCGCTGAAAACTTGAACAAATAATTTGGGCGTGGCGTTGGACCTTGATAAATCGAAGTAACATTTTGACAGCCTTCATAGCCTGAGACATACATTAGTGACTAGAAACTCACTTAAAAAAAAAAGTGCAAATAAAAGATCATGCGTAGAAATTAGATGCAAGTCTAAGTTTTCATCCCTTACATGTGTACACTAGATAAGTAGATATGGCCCGGTGGCTATTATTGTGAACTGTACATTTATCATCTATTTTTAAAATTTTGCAAGCTCTTTGTGGGACAATTACTTGATTCAGATCTCGTTGTTCTAAAATAAGAATATCTTTGCAACAAAATTTTGAATTATCAAGAAATTTCAAATATTTTCCTCAAAATTTGCTGCCCTGAGCAGTTGTCTATGAATGCCCATGCTTAAATCCAGCCCTGTAGGTATCTATAATTGCTATGATGAGCAATAAATTGCAAATTGACGATGTGAACGGCCGTTGATCAATCAATGAAAACGTTGCTTCATATCGTCATGATTTTGACTAATATTGATATCAACAATAATTATACAATTATACGAGATAATTGTTTGCTTTTACATAGGTTGAATAGAAATTCTCGCATAGAAATCTTATTTAAATCCGAAGGATTTGTTGTATATTCCTCCAATAAGAACTTTTGTCGTGAAATCTCGAGTTTCTTGGTTCACAAATATTGAAAGACATTTTATACAAAATGTCGCAGCGTAGGCACTTTGAATTGAATCCTTTAGGTTCTATAAGTTCAACAGATTTGCTTTATTCTGATGGAAATATATGTACTTATTGATGATAATGACAAGATAAAGACGAAAGAATCAGAAGGAGATGAGGTACAAGAAATGATGGAAATAGATGATGAAGATGAAGAGAATAGATCTGGCATACGAGACAAGAAGAAAAAAACTGGAGGGTATAAACTCGAGAAGCATGAAACTTAAGAAGAACAAAATCTTCATTAAAGAAGGAATAGGAAGTATAGCAGCATCTCTAGAGGCTATCGGTGTTATATACAGAATACACGATGAAGCTTGTCCCAAAACGTCCGTTCAAACAGTAGATGTTGAGGATTTAGATATCGATGAGGGTCATATTGCAACCAACAAACCATCTGAAAACTCTGAAGTGGGAGAAAATACGTGTACAGTAAGCATTGGAAAGAGCCCAATCGCTCATTTATTACAGATCAAAACATATACTTCCGAAGTAAGTTCATCTGCAGGATTAGTTCCATCAGAAATATGCACGGCTATGATAGAAGATTCCAGAAAATTCAGATTTGGATAACTTATCAGATAACGACGAGTTCCAAGGGGCGGTAGATAGAAAGTCTGTGTTAAACGTGGAACGTGAAGATGGTGAATTATGTATTGCATGTGGACTTCTTGGATTCAATGAAAATGATGAGATTAGCAAGAAAACCGCCAAAAATACCCTTAGAAGATCTTTGGATTGTCATACCGTTCATTTTGCGATAACTTGAGATTTAAAAACACCAGCTTGCGCCAAGAAGAAGAGAGAGATAATCTGATGATAATATGAGTTCAACAGACCTTGCTTATCTACAGGATCAGTCTAATCAGAAATATTCACGGTTATGATAGAGGATAGCGGGATAGCCACAGTGTCTAGCAGCGTTAAGACTGATGCTGCTGTTAAAGATTTTTTTTCTCCGGAAGATCATCCATTTCATTGTCTTATAGAAAATATATCAAATCGTGGGGAGAAAGCTTACTTGTGCAATTACTTCCGCCCATAATATGCACGACGCATTTTGATAATATATCACATGACGAGTCGTAAAGGACGGGAGATACTTGAAGATGGTGAATTGAACATTGTGCGTGAATTACTTGGATTTAGAGTAAACCATGAAAACAGCAAGGAAGGCGCTGAAAATGCCTCTAGAGGAAGTTTCAAGTTGTCATACCATTAATTTTGCAAAAATTTAATACTGGAAGATACGAGCTAATTTCAGTCCCGTAGTCATGCTTATGAAGAAACGAATAATAGAATTACGCGTGCAACAAGAACAGACAGCAGTTCTGCAAAAAAAAAAAATCTACGACAAATCATCAATTCAATTTGATTTCAATATTTGAACTAATATGATATTGTTTTTTTCAGGCTGCTCAGGATAAGAAGCAAGAAGATCGTAGGAAATAAGTGACATATGCCGATCAGTTCGGATAGCGAAAAGGCGATAACAGAATAGATTCACGTTTAAAAAAAATATCTGATACTCAAGTTAGTTATATTGTTATTTCATTGGAACGTATTGAATTATCAGCCATGGAAAGTGAAAAAGAAAACAGAGGTGATTCTTCAAAATATAGCACAGATAAAGTAGCGAAAAGATCTGAATTATATGAGAGAGAATAGATTCTCTCCTCCATGAACAAAGATGCAACACAAATTAGGACTGTTACCAAATCAAGCTTTGATGAAAAGAACTATAAAGCTCATAAAAATATTGAGAGAAAATCTTCAGACGTTCACGAGAAAAGCAAGATGGAGAAATCAAACTCAAAAGCCAGAGAAAATAAAAAAGAAAAAATATACTCAGCTGAAAGCATCAACAGTATCAGAAATTTCTAGAGAGCTTGATTATATCTCTCTCATTCCTGACTCAAGTAGAAGAAGTACTCCCTGCATTTCTAGAAAGTCTTCTCAGTCTAAAGAAATTCCGCAAGATAAAAATTATGTCCAATCCAAGACCTCAACAAAATTAGTTTCCAAGAAAACTCCTGAAGCAAGAATTCCTAAAGAACTTGATCACATATCTGGCATTCCTTCAGAGTCCAAGAAAAAATCTCAAGATCCTCGAAAAACGATCCGTCTCACTTTACCTTTAAAACAATCTGATGATAATACATATACAGAATTCAACTATCAAACATTAATCAAGGCAGAAAGAAGAAGTCCATCAACTACTTCCGATACTAGTTCATCTTGTGCAGATAGTTCTGATGAAATTATTGTGAAATCAAAGAAGCAGAAGACATCTGCAAGAAGTTTTTTCGATTTGGGACAGGGCTACGACGAGACAGATCCATTCATCGACAACTCCATTCCTTGTGATGAAATAATTCCGAAAGAACATATTACAGAGCTTGGAGGTTTTCACGTGAACTCAGGGAAACTCAAACAAAACACTAAGCCTCATCCCCCACCCAAGAGGAAATATGTGAAATCCGGTAAATACCGTAAAAATAAGACTTCACTTGGAGCTATGTCTGCTGAAAAATCATCATCGAAGAAAGATGATTATCATGAAAAGGTTAAAAAAGCCACTGTGACTAAGAAACGAAAATTTGCGATCTACGACAGTGACTCAAATTAGCCCTTTCATGATTTAGTTATTTGATCTGGATTAATTCTTCTTTGCTGCTTGTGCCTTGACTCATTATCTGTTATGTGTACTTTTTTTTATGATATATCACAGAATTGAACTTGAATATTGATATCTGATTGATGTCAAGATATATGCAAGAATATCAGTAACTTAAGATTATTTGTATCAATATATATTCTTCTTTCAATAGTCCTCAATTAATCCACAATGTATAATTTTTATCTCAGAATGAACTTCTGTTAAGTGAATATTTTTCTCCACATTTCAACATATTTGTAGCACTTACTGTCTTACTTAATATTTATGCGAGTGTACCTGATTTGATATAGCATAGTCCACAGTTTGACAATAAATAGTTGCTTGAAATATATTTATGCTTAGATTATTCCATATCAATATATATTTTTCACACACCACAGTGATCCTAACAGATATCCAATAGTGATTATACTGCAGATTAATAATTTTATTGGATATGGCTATTTATAAAAAAAGTATGTTCACGCAATTGGCTATTTATACATACTTTATGTATATTACGGTGCCCATTATTTACCAACTTGGTTTTGTTTTTGCAACGTCCACAAATTTTTAGTTTATGACGCAAAAAAAATATTAGGCCCATATGAGCCTCCAATATTCTTATGAAACAGTGTCACAAAGACGATACATCTCCCATTTGAATAACATGAGGTTTCGGCACGTTTTACTTAAAAAAATTTTCTTTTGAATAAAATTTTATGAAATCACATAAAATTTTGTGGAATTTTACAGAGATGAATAGATTATGTGGAATGAAGTAATTGTACTAGAATTTATAATTTTAAATTTATCGGAGTCTCACATCAATATCATTTCTTATATCTTTTCAATAATTTTTACTTTTTCAATCATACAATAAAAGTCACACATTTTTGGATGAATAATTCACTTTCATATGAATAATGATAGTCTTGCTGTCAAAGTGGAAAAATCTAAAAAATTACTATGAGTTCAACTTTAACATTGAATAACTTTTGAATCAGTGAGTTGATCAAAAAATCATAGGAGAGCTTTTTTGTAGAGCGACTAATTTCCAACAAAAATATGTATCTCTCATTGCTGTAAGTCAACTTGCTCAAAATGGAAAAAAATTAAATATAAAACGTGCCAAAGCTCTATATTATTTGAACGTAAAATGTATCGTCTTTGTGGCACGGTTTAATATGAATATCAAGAACTTATATGGGCCTGATATTTCTTTTTACGTCATGAACCAAAACAAGTTTGCGAATAACGGACACCCTAATGTATATGCAATTGATTTTTTACACATACTCACTGTACGCGCTGTTATTATGAATTAATATTTTGATAATGACTACACAATTATAAATGAGTTAATGTTGTCGATGAGGGGCGTCAGTTTCAAAATAGATGAGATTTTGGGAAAAGCTTATACTAGACTAGATTAGATAATGGGGAAAATAAATACAAGTGGGGACAGGTTTGTATGATTTTGAAATCACTCATGGTGGGCCAAAATTCAGGCTATAAAGAAGTGTCTATGTATAACAATGGTTGTTGATTGATTTCAAGTTCATACGAGCCTGACCTTTACTTGTTAATATTTTTCCCTTACCATCATCACCATACCTAGTGGAAGTTAGGAGCTAAAAGTTGAGTATAGGTACATACTGTAAGTATAAATAGCCAAATGCTGAAAACTAGTAAATATATTTATTTTATTTTATTGGTATATTTATCATCCTACTTGAAATCTCATTACCTAAATTTCACTCATTTGATGATATTTCATAATTCATTGATTACTTCATTGGACTACATTGTTGATGAGCTCTGATAGATAAATCTATAATTATTTATAATTGTGTAGTTATTATCAATAAATTAATTGTAATAATGGAGCATATAGTATGTGTAAATAGCTAATTGCATACACAGACTGTATGTATGAATAGTTAGTTGTATACACATATAATGTATGTATAAATAGTCAATTGTATATACGTACTGTACGTATGAATAGTCAATTGCATGTATGTATGAATAGTCAACTACATACATTCAGTAGGCCGATACCCCAAAACCATACAGTAACAAGTCAAAAAAAAAAACTAATTTCGAGTTATGTGCACCTAAGTGAAGTGTATATTTCCATCTATCCAGTATCGTAGAGCAACAACTTCAACTTCATCAAATAACCAATAGAGGGCACTAGTTACTTTGTAGAATATAATTCTTCACATTTGGAAGTCAAAAGAGTAACTCTTACTTTCACTATTGTACTGTCTGCTGAGAACTGATTTAAAATGAGTGAAAATCTACTGATCTTTCTTTGAAATCTCGAATATTGAAAATACCAACTCAAATACAGAGTCTGCATGTGAGGAATTGTGAATAATAATTTGATATCTTCAAATTATTTACTATTTCATAACGTTAACTTTTTTCTTCTTACTTCTCCGACCAATTATAAAGGGAGAAGTATTGTAACCGTGTTTCTTTGAAAGTTCTAAATTTTGACGAACCCTCATGTTTTAGACACTACATAATCCAAGAAATAATAATTTTAAAAAATCAGTCAGTTTGTCGGTCTGCCTAAAAGCACGATAACTTGAGAACGAGCTCGAATTTTTGACTGAAATTCTATATTCAAGTTGCATATCAAATAAATAGGTTTATGTTCCTATATGAGCTTTTTACAACCAGTAATACCAAAACTTCATTGATAGGACTTTTTTGTTCTCGGCGTTTTTTCATGAACAGTAGTATCTATCATGAAATATAAAATAACTGAAATTGATCCTAATAGCTTGGCAAAGCATTTAGCTGGAACATTTTTCGAATAATCAGCGGTTCATTTGTTATTATTGGAATTTTAATTACTATAAAATTCGTTATAGTTTTCTGAAGCAAAGAAATAGTGTTGTGATGAGAAGAGAAGAGAAGCGCGGCGAAGAGAAGCATCGTTTTAAGGTACCCGCACACTGAGGCACGGCGAATTACCTCTCGCCGTTTCTCTTCGCGCCGCGCCAGTGTGCGGTGTGTAGAAGAAGCGAAGAGCCGAATAATCTCGCGTCGCCACTTTCCGGACACTTTCGGATGAAGTCAACAGACTCATATTTGAAAAATATCTTCTTGTCTTTCTATAAATCCGGAAATTGGTGACGGAATTCACCAAGAGTGTCCTTCTTCTGGTTAATTTCATGCACTCAGACTTTTCTATCAGGTTTCTAATAATCTTTCTTACTGGCAATTAGGCCAAGAATACATAGATCTTATTCAGATGAGGAACTACTCATTCTATACAACAATCAGCTCACGCTCACACCTCCAAAATGCAAACAAAACTAGAGCACATAAGTTTTGCTGTTGTGAAATTACGTCATGGTCATGCGTATAAGCTTTCATGATTATTTCACTTCGCTTCTCTTCGCTCTAGTGTGCGGACTCAGCTAAAACGACGCTTTGCTTTGCCGCTCTTCTCTTCTCTTCGCGTGGCCTCAGTGTGCGCGCAGCTTTAGCAGAATCCGCACACTGGAGCGAAGAGAAGCGCAGTGAAATAATCATGAAAGCTTATATGCATGACCATGATGTAATTGCACAACAGCAAAACTTATGTGCTCTAGTTTTATTTGCATTTTGGAGGTGTGAGCGAGAGGTGATTGTTGTACAAAATGAGTAGCTCCTCATCTGAATGAGATCCATTTGTTCTTGACCTAATTGCCAGTATGAAAGAAGAGGAGATACCTGATAGAAAAGTTTGAGTGCATAGAATTAACCAAAAGAGGGACATTTTTGGTGAATTCTGTCACATATTTCCGGATTTATGAAAAGACGATATCTTTCAAATGTGAGTCCGTCGACTTCATCCGAAAGTGCCTGGAAAGTGACGACGCTAGAATATTCGGCTCTTCTACTCACCGTCACTGACGCGGCGCGAAGAGAAGCGACGAGAGGCGACTCCGCCTGAATGCGCAGAAGACCATTCGCGCGACGGCTCTTCGCTTCGCTTCTTCTCGCGTCACGCCAGTGTGCGGTGTCCCATTTGATAACATGTACTTCAATCAGGCCGCAAAGATACTCTTCTCTTCGCTTTGCTTCGCCGTGCCTCAGTGTGCGGGCACCTATATTTGGACATCACATAAAAATGTTTATCAATTGAATTTCAAAATAAGTCATTTGGTTCTATCGTGTTTTGTATCAAATTGAAGCTCCTACCGTAATAATTCTAATAGAAACGTCAAAATGGATATCCAATTGATTTTTTCACAAATTATTCAAATGGTGTTTAGTTTGGTATCGATTTAAAGTTCACTGATAAGCTAAGTGAAAATATAGAATTAATAACCAGTGGAATCTACGTTAACATCTTCAAATCACACTTCCGGCGATCAAATGTCAACATTTTATGCTCCAATGAATTAATTATCTTCAGAAATACTTTTTTGATGTGAAGACTAGAATATAAGTGCCATTTGTCACTTTAACAATGACAGCTGTCATTCTGAGAGTGATAGCTGTTTTTTTTTGACAATGACAGCTGTCTTTAGACAATGATAGCTGTCACATTGAAATATGCAATTATTGATGCAACACTCTAAATTTATGGAACAGCATTCATTGCTGGCCATGAAATTTATGGTCAGAAAAGTACTGTATGGCCACAACAGATTTTTCGGAACCACATTGAATATTTATAGTAGAAATAAATTGTAAAATTGAGAAAAGGTATCATTCTTACTCATTATTCTAAACACAAACTTCACTTGTAACAAAACATATTTTCATGAAAAAATTCATACTACTTCAATAACGTAGACTAATTTATGGACCGTGCAATTATTTTATTATAATCATCGATATATGTAAATATTGTATTGAGCTATTCAACGTCACTAGCTCGAATCAAAAGTTATTGAAATTTTGCAGACACACTATATCAATAATTTAATATATACAAAAACTTCAGATTCGATTATCTCGAAGCACTGAGCTTTGACTTGTTACGGTATAAAATAGGGTCTAGGGTATCGATGTGTGAATAGCCATTTGCGTAGCATACTGTAAGCATAACATATTTTTTTATTTGGTAGATATCATCTGTCAATTGGTAAGTACTTGTGGATGTTCGTTTCATTCCAATTTTTCTTAATTTATTACTCCAAAATATGAACGGTAACCTACACTGAAATTTTAACAGTAAATTCTTTGGGTAGAAATCTAATAATAAATAAATTCTGAGACTTGGGATCAAAAATTGCTGTCACGCTTATACTTATATCCTGAGATTTCAGTTATACCAATGATTTATCTAATTCAATGAAAACTGTGATTGAAGAAAAAGTGTAGTGTATAACACGTATAAAATCTCTTATTCCATACTTGTGTGGGATGGGTAGTTTTCTATACTCTTTGTATAATATACTATTTTTCTTCACACTTTGAGCTTCAATAATTTGTGCGAAAATTCGTCACGTTAATCAGGTGAGGTAGAGTGACTTATGCAAAATTCGGCGTGTCCCAACTCCTCCAGTTCTTCCTGTTTTTATACTCGACCGTATAGTCGGAACGATAATCTAATCTCATAGTCGAATTCCTTCACCTTCACCTCTGCAGCTGTTAGCAGGGTTAGCAACTCAAACGAACAAATATAAGGGACAAATTGGAGACTTCTTTTGACCCAACAGAAGATGTTCAGCGCACGCTAAATTTCATACGTCAAGCTCGGTTAGAGCGGGCATGGTCCGTCCGTTCGTTTTGATGCGAAGCACCGCCGATTGAAAGCAAAGCCAATGTTTCAAGTTACGCAAGATTCCACACATCGAGCTTGGCCAGAGTGGGCGAAGCCCGCTCGTTTGATTTGGTGCGAAGCACCGCCGGTTGAAAACAAAACCACTGTTTAAGTGCCACTGAAAAAGTTTTATCTTACTAGTGAGCTTAGAGTATAGCTACCTGAAGCTTCGTGGAGAAGTTTGGATACGTCCGTTATCTCTTGGAAGAGATGTTGTGGAGGAATTCGGATATAGGATTATAGCTACCTAAAGTTTCGTGAAGGAGCTCGGATGCGTCCGCAAAATTACTTGTCACAATATTATTATTGGAATTATTCGTCGAAGGCGCTACAAATGCTAAATTATCGGAGCTATAAATTTTTGAGGAGTTACCATATTTCGAATGTTTTTCACGTTTTTCTCGGTAAGAACAGCTCCGGTCGAGAAAACTCAAATATTATTTTTAAGGGGTTACAATTCTCTACAAACTGTTTCAATAGAGCATTTGGGTTATTGCGATAATTTTCTATATAAACGCGAAAAACAAGTCGAAGTTGCAATGTTTAAACACTGTTCTAGAAAAAAAAATTGACATTTCTTGTTGTAGCCATATTTGACATTTCACCTCCAGATACCTTCTTTGCAGGGTGGAATATTCGGATAGCTGTTAGAATCCTTCACAATAATTTTAGACCTTTGTGCTTAAATGACTTCCCTACTATTCATATTTGATCCATCAATATTTTATTCAGCTAATTAATTCTCTCTCTGTGATTGATCATGAAATTTATTACTAATTGAGAAGATATTTGAAGGTAATCATAGTTGATTTGCAGAGCATCTATTGCTAATTTCTGAATTTATCAATAAGTGTAATGTTATTGACCCATGCAGATATATTTTGAGACAAAAAGCTCGATTTGATTGAATATCTCCTATCTATATTTTTGAAATTGATAATATTCGCGCCAAAGACAAAGCGCATGCAAACACAATCACATTTATGGGACAAAATTTGATACAACTCAAATTGGTTAGTATCATACAGCAAATTGTTCGAAATATTAAATTTTTTTGGGAAAATAGAACATGCTTCACTTTCCAGCCAATCTCATAGACAACTAAGCTGCGAGCGTGCGCAGTGTGCACATACAAAGTTTTTTGTGGTTATTCATCTTGTCATTCTTCTCTCTAATTGAGAATATCTCAGAACTTATTAATTAGTATTATGTTATTCATCATGCAGATATATTTTGAGTCACGAGGATGCTTCTTCCGATCAAAAATTTCTGGTCTATATTTTTGAAATAGATAATATTCGCGCCAAAGCTTAATTTGATGCAAACACTGATCATGCGCTGCGGTCATTTATTACTTTGTGAGACATTCAGAAGAACAGACCGTTTTCCACGTGAATATCACAAATTAATCAAACGTATACCAATTTACTGTTTGTAAGGATCTCAGGTAATATATTATTCTCATATTACAATATAAAAGTATAATTATACATCAGGGATATATTATTCTCATATTACAATATAAAAGTATAATTATACATCAGGGAAGGAATTATTGGTGAATGATCGAACAATCTTGTTTGTGTAGAGACAAATTAGTATTGATAGTTGAATCTGATCTATTCAGTTTTCCATAAGGTACTCTCAAATGGAATAATCAATTTTTTAATTGATTATTAATCATTTGAAATCGCCCTACACATTTCTACAATATATACTTTAAGGTTATATTGAATTTTGATTGTTCTTTGGGTGTCAGAAATTTTGTTTATACTAGCATAAAATAATTTGAAGCATCGATACTATCACAAAATTTGATTATCAGGAAATATATCGATATGTATTTATTTCAGGTCTTTTGTGCAGAATGGCTCGTTGTGTTTGGCCTTTGTGTTCCGAATGTAAAAGTTCACCGGCATGTAGAGCCGCAGCAAATATTTATATTAGAAATCAGCGAAGGCAGCATGCATCAAAATCATCATCTAATAATAAAACATCTAACAGTCAATTTGCGTCGGAAAAGGTTCCTGCCCAACCGAGTTCTCCATCCAGCAACAAAGTCAATGAAGGCGTTCGTATTGGAAATTATGCCACCAGGAATCTGCCCATTGGAGGCTCAATCGATAGAAGTACTGCAAGAGGAAATATTTCAAGGGAAACCGTTGCCCAGAGAAGAATTACCAGTAAAGACATTGCAAGCGGAGGCGAATTCTATGGTGCTTCAAGTGAAAGATCTGTTGGTGCAAGTATCCAAATGAGCTATGCGGATAGAAGTCATATTAATAAAAGCACAGTAAGGGGTAGTATCATCGAAAGAAGTATTGTCGGTAGAAGCAACGAAAGTCAAGAAATTCCCAATTATATTCCTGCTAGTGAAAGAGGAGGAACTATTCCTCGGATGAATCTGTCCAACAGAAGCATTGCTCGTGAAAGCTCTATCGGAGGTATCAGTGGAAGTACTGCTAATTTTAGTTTTGTCAATGAGGGTAGAAACAGTTATTCTGGCAGAAAAAGTATGTACTTTAACCATCAAGATCTTGTTCAGAGGAGACCAACCATTGAAGCTCCGATAAATGTTGATATTGCTAGCAAAATCGGCGACAGTAGGAAAAATACGGGTAGAAGTGAAGCTAGTGGAAGCTCTGCAGGTGTGAGCGTTGTTGAAGATAGTGTTCCAAGAACAAGCATGTCCCAAACAAACCTCTCCAGGGACATTCCTGCGAAAAATGAAGCTGTTGGTGGGAGCGCTGAAAAAACCAGCGTTTTCAGCAAAAGCATTTCTAGTGGAAGCGAAACAACAGACATTTTTTGCGGCAAGGGAGCCAAAAAGAAAATTCCTCGAAAAAACATTACCAGCCAAAGCAAATCCAGTCAAAGCAAATCCAGCCAAAACAAATCTAGCCAAGCTACTGCTAGCCAAATTTTTTTAGATAACTTAGCAGGAGGAGATTCCACTAGCGTACGCAAAGGCGGTTTCCGTGAAGATACAGGAAATGTTAGTTCTTCTGATGAAGCTGTAAATATAGCTCACTTCATGAATTCAAAATCATTTCAAAATTATTAGATTCAAATATAAATGTGTAAGTATCGTTCATGAGAATTAGAACCAAGAAAACTAAGTTTTTGAGTGATATATTTTTTTATTCTCTAGATAATTTGGAAGACATGCTCCTAAAACGGCGAAAAGAATAAAAAATAATTATTGTTGATTTGATTTTTCATTATTCTATTTATGTTCAATTTGTTATTTGAAAATGTAATGAAAATAAATAGAAGTTTCCCACTTTCAATGGCTATTCAATCAATTACAATATATAATTGACGATAACCTTTTTTTCTGTCCGAATCTTATTTTGTACCAATTTTATATTCTGAAAGTAAGTTTGAATTTGGCGCGCAGTAACATTTTCATATCCGGTCAAAAGGAATCATATCCATATATTATCTGTGTGCTAAGCTTCATTCCAAATATTACAATTAATGATTATATGAATATATTCCATAAGTGGAAATATTTCAACAATAAAATTCCATTTAATTGTTTCGAGATTAGTTTTCAGTTTTCTGGTTGATTATATGCGCGTGCAGTGAAGTTATGTCACTTGTTACTGACAGTTGATAGAATTGTGGTGTATGACAAGTAAGAAAATAGGCGATGATATATTAAGGTATGTACATTCTTAATAATTTTTTGTAATATTAGCCCAAATTATTGTTGAGTCGTCAAAGTTTACTTGCTATTGATGAAAATGAAATTCAAATGATTATTAACGGATTGAACTCATATATAGACTTTCTAAATCCCTTCAAATAATATAGTAGATACATTCGGTAACCAAATTATAATTTGAACGCAATATTAGCAGAATTGTGTTCTTGACATTATTTTATGCAATTGAGAATGTGCAATGCATTAAAAATTGATAGCAACAATGGACATATAGAGGTAGAATGAAGAAATGATTGTTCAAATATATCGGAATGTGTCAATTGCTGATGTTATTTCTTTCAACTCATCAACACTTGTCCTGGATCTCTCAATCGAAATTTTCTAGAGATCTAGTCGATGCTAGAGGCAGTGGCAGATTCACCCTAAGGGTGGCCAAATTTAAGGGGCAGCTCCAATCGTGTCAAAAAACTCATCATGGCGTATGGCGGGCGGGCTGCACTGCATGGTGCAATCTATACCGCATCCTTAAATACTCTTCTATGTTTTTGCGTTCGCTGCGCGCAAGTCATAAAAACAAACGCCATCACGCCGCCGCGCTCCCGCGAAGGGGCGGCTGATGGCTTGGGGCCTAGAGCGGCCGAGACTGCAAATCTGCCACTGTGTAGAGGGGTATTGAAGCGAAAGGAGATGAGTTATTGTCATCGGCGCAATACTCTCTTTGAGTCGGATCAAATAAAAAATTATTTTCCAGCATCAATAGCTTGTCCTGGTAGAGAGCCAAATGGCATAAATTCCACATATTTGGTAGCAACATATTAAAAGTCTTGATTCAGAAAGAAGCAAATGGTACAAAGTACAATTTCAACTCTGATTAATGCATTTCCCATCAAAATTATGTACCATGAGCTGGAAATAATTGTTTTATCATTCTTGATGTCAAAAAAATACAATTCGGTCGGTTTGCAAGAGAGCTTCAGTTCTTGGGACTTCCTAAAAATTTTCTGGGATGGACTTTGCACTTTTTGCCTGCATACCTCTTGTTGTACTATTGGCAATTGTGAATCAGAAACGGGTGCTAATGTATTTAATAAGTACCCAGAGCCGGATTTACCTTTCTTGCCGCCCCTGGGCAGCAGTGAACCTGCTGCCTCCCACCTGCCATTCCAATTTGAATTCTAATTTTGATAGACAGAAATAGATGCAATCAAAATTGATTTTCGTTCAACTTTTACATAAAAATCTGTGCGCTAGGAAGTATACCTACGGAAATGATAAGATACAAAACAATCCAACAAATTTTTGACGTGATAACGTCTTATAATTCGATAGAGCTGGCTGCACGCACGAAAAAACATGACTCATACGGCGTTACCTCGCTCGCTCTGAGGCGTTCCATTACGTCATCACAAATGCCAATGATCATTTATCAATAAGAATAAATTAAATAAGTAATTAATAAGATTATGATGTACCACTGTAATATGTTGAGAGACGACAGTTGTGTTAAAGATTTTATATAAGACGGACGTGAAACACGATTTCAGGTGCAACGAAGTAATGAAAAGATTCATTTAATTGGGATATATTTGTTTTTGACGTGACAACGTCTTATAATCTAATGGAGCCGGCTGCACGCACGAAAAAACATGATTCATGCGGCGTTACCTCGCTCTGAGGCGTTCTATTTAAGGCTTGAAGTGCAAGCGAGAGCGCGGAACGAGCGACAAAGAGGCACAATCGGCCTACGCGTTTGGCAGCGTTCGATATCTGTCTCTCTCCTACTTGAGTGAGCGATGCGTCCGCGTGGACAGCTGCTATACAATAATACATATACATGTCTTCGTCAAGTATGAAGTGCAGTGAAAAGTGAATGTGGTGTCAATTGTTTATAGCAAAGATAATTGCGGCGATAAAGGTAATGATTCTTTCGATATTAGATATATGTTCAGTGATATAATGTCGGATATTCGTGTTCTCATCAATAAAATAAATAGCATCGGTCCGCTAGTGCAGCAATTGTAGGTTATGCTATAATTGACAAAACTATAACAATAAGTTGACAGAACTAGGATATAGTGAATGATAGGTCACTATGATAATGCGCTTGCGCTTGAAATACATGTGTACAGAGTAAGTGGTAGCTAAGCAGTAGTCCTCAAACATGACATGTGAAAGTTTCATTATTTCGGTCCAACATGGAGAAGTTTGGTTCACCCTTCGAGGTGGTTTTCTCTCAAGTTCAGTCCCACAGGCGCGCGCAGCGCAAGTGCGGTAATATTCAAGGACGTTTGTTGAAGCCGCGAGCGTAGCGAGCTAACCTACAACCATTGTTACACATCAACACTGTTTTAGTGCCACTGACAGAATTTGTTTCTACTGCAGAGACGCCAGTATCGCCATCTCTCCAAAATTGTGCGAAATGTCATAGTGACCTATTAGTCACTCTTACCCAGAACTATTTCACGATGAGTATAGAATCAATGGCTTTACTATTCGATCGAAATAATTATCGAGCGTAGCTATGATTTCAAAAAATTAAAACATAAGTGTTAAATCTTCCACATATCATAACAACGTGTCTGAAATGTCAGGTTGGATCAGCCAGCCGTCAAAAGGAATAATTTTCTCCCATATCAAACACATTGAGGCGGGCTTTTCAAAAGCTAGAGTTACAAAAATTTTAATGATGTTTCTAGATTTAAAATTTTAAATTTAGGATTTATAAACAATAATTTGATCACAGTTTATTCTTATAATAAATTATTCAAGATTATCACTTTTTCACAACAAGTCACGATTAAATTTGCGAAAATAATTGAGTCACTAATTGAACAACAACTTTTATTCAGTTTACTTGCTGAAAGAAATAATGTTGATACAAAATAAAAAATGAAAAAAATTGACATAATTGTATTCATGCGTACAAATAAATGTAGCTTGATCAATTCAATTCCTGATTTCCATTTACCTCCTTCTCTATATCCATACAAAATATCTATCAAACCGATAAAATTGAAATTTTCTTTTCAAAAATGCAACCACTCCATCAGTATTTTCTCATGACGTTGTCACGTTAAACTATCGTCAGTGAACCGACTTTACGGACAACCATTTTTTTTGTACTTTTGGACTGATTATCGCGCTCTATATATATTCCAGAATCTGAACACATATTCAAATTGTAATAATAATACCCAACTAGTGAAAAATACATTAATTGGAGGTCAAAATGTCAACGTATTACTTCACCTCCGAATTTGATCAAACTTTGTGAAAAGATTTGTTTTAGCATTACAATTATGGAAGAAAGAGTAACTATTGGTGATCAAACTAGGTTGATCTTTGAAATCGTATTTATTAATTCACATATATTAATATTTATGTATATATTGTGCATGTGTGTGTGTCCGATATTAACAACTTCCTAGTGAACTGAAATTTCGACAATTGCTTTTAACTGGCGATGCTTCGCACCCAACTAAAGGACTGATTAAACTCTATGTGAGATCTTGAACCCGAGACAATGACCAAGGGTGCACTAAACATCATGTCAGGTTTGATGTGCCATCATTGTCTCAGATTGAAGATTCCACGTCAAGCTTGGTGAGATCAAGCGGAGTCCGCTTGTTAGGTACAAAGCACCGCCGGTTGAAAACAAAAAACACTGTTATAGTGCTACGAACAACATATTACAAACAGTCACACATCGCAATCTATGCATTTTTCAATGATAAAAACTAATAAATAGGGTTTTCAAGGTCAACCGAGTCTGACCGCTAATAGTTGATATGTTTTTCATAATTGTAATGCTAGGACAGATCTTTTAATCAAGTTTCATGGAAATGGAGGTTGAGCTGTACATCGATAGTTTGACCTGATTGAAATTTGCAATTTTACACAAGCAAAACATTGGAAATAGCTTAGATAACTATCTTGTTTTCTGGAATTATTTCCAGTGGTGTAGTCCCAAAAAAAGAATTACCGAGACGCTCCGATTTAGCGGGGGCGGGAGGGATTTGCGAGTTGACTTTTATATATTCGTTTTTTCGCGCCTTTTTATATCAAGAATTACTCAACACATTGAAATAAATAAGAATAAGGTGATAATCAGAAACAAATAAATGGAATAAACATTAATCATCAAAAATAATGCGAGAGTAAACAGTAATTATACAATATATGGAGTGATCCCGTATATATAAATGAATAAATATACAATATTAGGATAAAAATGGAGCTATTAAGATGTATTCAATAATGAAATTTAAATTTAGAGAAGTTCCCAAACTGAATTGAGAATAATTGTTCCTCCTTTGGCAATTCTTTTTTGTGAGCTTACTGCTGACCTATGTTTTTTCAACCATTTTACCACACATTCTTCAGGTTTCCAGTTTTCAATTGAAATAGACATCAAACTAGATACGTATTTGATTAATAAACGGGACCTGTCATCAGCCACGATTAAATTCATTGATGATAATCCCCTTTCACATTCGGAAGAACCAGTGGTGCCTTATCCATTGGGCTAAATGGGCTATAGCCCAAGGGCGCCAGTGATCCAAGGGCGCTTCAGAATTCAGAGAATAAGATTTTTCAGTCTGTTTTATTTGAATTGTCATGAAAATTATACAAATATTTTTATGATAACGATTGAATTTTATCATGGCCACAACACCACAAGTGCATCGTACACTACAGCGAGTTTATTGGAGGGAGTCTGCGGGAATTAGGAAATAAAGAAAAGGAAATCGGCATACGATAGTGCAGCCTCCTAATTTAAAATTCTACTCTATTTAGGAAATTGGGACGAAGCGAAAATAAGAGAAAATGCAAATACATTTTCTAATAAATATGAAATTGATTCAGAACCAGAAAGCATGTCTTCATTTTAAGCACATTAATAATAATTGATAACACACTTTCAAAAGTTACAACTTTCGGAATATTGTTAAGTATTGCGTGTACCAATTGTGGTGGAGAAAGATCATTCTCAGCAACAAAAAGAATGAAAAATTAACTTCGATCATCATGAGGACAAACAAAATTAAATTATTCAAGTCTTTTATCTATAGAATCTGACAAGTGCCGCGAAAAATAAATAAATCAGGAAACGTTTATTGTATGTTTTGAAATAGAATTTTTGCAATGATTTTTCATCCATGTAATTTGCCTATTCTTCAAATAATTGGACTAGGGCGCCAAAATTTTTCAGCCCAAGGGCGCTCTAGCATGTTAAAACGGCCCTGAGAAGAACTGCACGCAATGATATTGGAAGTAAAAAGATATTAATAAAAACCAAAATTCTTAGAAAAAAGTACCGGAACACCGTTCCGGTTCGTTCCGGCCCCACTACACCATTGATTATTTCCATGTATATTATCGACGCATTTTTCATAAATTTCCTTTTCTTTCAAAAATGAATCGAATTTACGAGTTATCTTCAACAATTCCTGTTCTTTTTGTAATTTTCGGCCATTCTCTTTTCATATGCAGCGTCGCTCAATTTTCCGATTATAATTTATTTTAATACATCATATATTTTTCTGTATCGATAAATAAACATTGTTCATCCAAAAATTACACGACGAGACGATAGTACCTATGTGACGAGAAAGATTTCAGTTCGCTGAAAACTTGAACAAATAATTTGAGCGTGGCGTTGGACCTTGGTAAATCAAAGTAACATTTTGACAGTCTTTATAGCTTGAGACATCAATTAGTGACTGGTAACTCACTTTAAAAAAATGTGCAAATAAAAGATCCTGCGTAGAAATTAGATGCAAGTCCAAGTTTTCATCCCTTATATGTGTTCACTAGATAAGTAGATATGGCCCGGTGGCTATTAATGTGAGCTGTACATTTATTATCTATTTTAAATTTTAAGAAGCTCTTTGTGAGACAACTACTTGATTCAGTTCTCGCTGTTCTAAAATAAGAATATCTTTGCAACAAAATTTGGAATTATCAAAAATTTCAAATATTCTTCTTAAAATTTGCCGCTCCCAAATATTTGCTGCCCTGAGCAGTTGTCTATGAATGCCCATGCTTGAATCCAGCCCTGTAGGTATCTATAATTGCTATGATGAGCAATAAATTGAAAATTGACGATGTGAACGGCCGTTGATCAATCAATAAAAACTTTGCCTCATATCGTCATTATTTGACTCATATTGATATTAACAATGATTATACAATTATACGAGATAATTGTTTGTTTTTACATAGGTTGAATAGAAATTCTCGCATAGAAATCTTATTTGAATCCGAAGAATTTGCTTTATATTCCGCCAATAAGAACTTTTGTCGTGAAATCTCGAGTTTCTTGGTTCACAAATATTGAAAGACATTTTATACAAAATGTCGCGGCGTAGGCACTTTGAATTGAATCCTTTAGGTTCTATCAGTTCAACAGATTTGCTTTATTCTGATGGAAATATACTTATTGATGATAATTACAAGGTAAAGACGTAGGAATCAGAAGGAGATGATAGAATAGAGGTACAAGAAATGATGGAAATAGATGATGAAGATGAAGAGAATAGATCTGGCATAAGAGACAAGAAGAAAAAAACTGGAGGGTATAAACTCGAGAAGCATGAAACTTAAGAAGAACAAAATCTTCATTAAAGAAGGAATGAGAAGTATAGCAGCATCTCTAGAGGCTATCGGTGTTATATACAGAATACACGATGAAGCTTGTCCCAAAACGTCCGTTCAAACAGTAGATGTTGAGGATTTAGATATCGATGAGGGTCATATTGCAACCAACAAACCATCTGAAAACTCTGAAGTGGGAGAGAATACGTGTACAGTAAGCATTGGAAAGAGCCCAATCGCTCATTTATTACAGATCAAAACATATACTTTCGAAGTAAGTTCATCTGCAGGATTAGTTCCATCAGAAATATGCACGGCTATGATAGAAGATTCCAGAAAATTCAGATTTGGATAACTTATCAGATAACGACGAGTTCCAAGGGGCGGTAGATAGAAAGTCTGTGTTAAACGTGAAACGTGAAGATAATGAATTATGTATTGCATGTGGACTTCTTGGTCTCAATGAAAATGATGAGATTAGCAAGAAAACCGCCAAAAATACCCTTAGAAGATTTTTGGATTGTCATACCGTTCATTTTTCGATAACTTGAGATTTAAAAACACCAGCTTGCGCCAAGAAGAAGAGAGAGATAATCTGATGATAATATGAGTTCAACAGACCTTGCTTATCTACAGGATCAGTCTAATCAGAAATATTCACGGTTATGATAGAGGATAGCGGGATAGCCACAGTGTCTAGCAGCGTTAAGACTGATGCTGCTGTTAAAGATTTTTTTTCTCCGGAAGATCATCCATTTCATTGTCTTATAGAAAATATATCAAATCGTGGGGAGAAAGCTTACTTGTGCAATTACTTCCGCCCATAATATGCACGACGCATTTTGATAATATATCACATGACGAGTCGTAAAGGACGGGAGATACTTGAAGATGGTGAATTGAACATTGTGCGTGAATTACTTGGATTTAGAGTAAACCATGAAAACAGCAAGGAAGGCGCTGAAAATGCCTCTAGAGGAAGTTTCAAGTTGTCATACCATTAATTTTGCAAAAATTTAATACTGGAAGATACGAGCTAATTTCAGTCCCGTAGTCATGCTTATGAAGAAACGAATAATAAGAACAGACAGCAGTTCTGCAAAAAAAATTAATCTACGACAAATCATCAATTCAATTTGATTTCAATATTTGAACTAATATGATATTGTTTTTTTCAGGCTGCTCAGGATAAGAAGCAAGAAGATCGTAGAAAATAAGTGACATATGCCGATCAGTTCGGATAGCGAAAAGGCGATAACAGAATAGATTCACGTTTAAAGAAAATATCTGATACTCAAGTTAGTCATATTGTTATTTCATTGGAACGTATTGAATTATCAGCCATGGAAAGTGAAAAAGAAAACAGAGGTGATTCTTCAAAATATAGCACAGATAAAGTAGCGAAAAGATCTGAATTATATGAGAGAGAATCGATTCTCTCCTCCATGAACAAAGATGCAACACAAATTAGGACTGTTACCAAATCAAGCTTTGATGAAAAGAACTATAAAGCTCATAAAAATATTGAGAGAAAAACTTCAGACGTTCACGAGAAAAGCAAGATGGAGAAATCAAACTCAAAAGCCAGAGAAAATAAAAAAGATAAAAAATATACTCAGCTGAAAGCATCAACAGTATCAGAAATTTCTAGAGAGCTTGATTATATCTCTCTCATTCCTGACTCAAGTAGAAGAAGTACTCCCTGCATTTCTAGAAAGTCTTCTCAGTCTAAAGAAATTCCGCAAGATAAAAATTATGTCCAATCCAAGACCTCAACAAAATTAGTTTCCAAGAAAACTCCTGAAGCAAGAATTCCTAAAGAACTTGATCACATATCTGGCATTCCTTCAGAGTCCAAGAAAAAATCTCAAGATCCTCGAAAAACGATCCGTCTCACTTTACCTTTAAAACAATCTGATGATAATACATATACAGAATTCAACTATCAAACATTGATCAAGGCAGAAAGAAGAAGTCCATCAACTACTTCCGATACTAGTTCATCTTGTGCAGATAGTTCTGATGAAATTATTGTGAAATCAAAGAAGCAGAAGACATCGGCAAGAAGTTTTTCCGATTTGGGACAGGGCTACGACGAGACAGATCCATTCATCGACAACTCTATTCCTTGTGATGAAATAATTTCGAAAGAACATATTACAGAGCTTGGAGGTTTTCACGTGAACTCAGGGAAACTCAAACAAAGCACTAAGCCTCATCCCCCACCCAAGAGGAAATATGTAAAATCCGGTAAATACCGTAAAAATAAGACTTCACTTGGAGCTATGTCTTCTGAAAAATCATCATCGAAGAAAGATGATTATCATGAAAAGGTTAAAAAAGCCACTGTGACTAAGAAACGAAAATTTGCAATCTACGATAGTGACTCAAATTAGCCCTTTCATGATCGTTCAGTTATATAGTTATTTGATCTGAACTGATTCTTCTTTGCTGCTTGTGTCTTGACTCTCATTATCTGTTATGTGTACTTTTTTTTCATGATATATCACAGAATTGAACTCGAATATTGATATCTGATTGATGTCAAGATATATGCAAGAATATCAGTAACTTAAGATTATTTGTATCAATATATATTCTTCTTTCAATAGTCCTCAATTAATCCACAATGTATAATTTTTATCTCAGAATGAACTTTTGTTAAGTGAATATTTTTCTCCACATTTCAACATATTTGTGGTACTTACTGTCTTACTTAATATTTATGCGAGTGTACCTGATTTGATATGTCATAGTCCTCAGTTTGACAATAAATAGTTGCTTGAAATATATTTATGCTTGAATTATTCCATATCAATATATATTTTTCACACACCACAGTGATCCTGACAGATATCCAATAGTGATTATACTGCAGATTGATAATTTTATTGGATATGGCTATTTATAAATACAGTATGTTCACGCAATTGGCTATTTATACATACTGTATGTGTATTACGGTGTCCATTATTGACCAACTTGGTTTTGTTTTTGCAACGTCCACAGATTTTTAGTTTATGACGCAAAAAAAAATATTGGGCCCATATGAGCCTCCAATAACCTTATGAAACAGTGCCACAAAGACGATACATCTCCCATTCAAATAACATGAGGTTTCGGCACGTTCTACATGAAAAATTTTCCTTTTGAATTAAATTTTATGAAATCACATAAAATTTTGTAGAGTTTGACAGAGATGAATAGATTATGTGAAATAAAGTAATTGTACTAGAATTTAAAATTTTAAATTTATCGGAATCTCACGTCAATATCATGTCTTATCTCTTTTCAATAATTTCTACTTTTTCAATAATACAATAAAAGTCACATATTCTTTGGATGAATAATTTACTTTTATATGAATAATGATGATCTTGCTGTCAAAGAGGCAAAATCTTAAAAATTACTATGAGTTCAACTTTAACTTTGAATAACTTTTGAATCAGTGAGTTGTGCTAAAAATTATAAGAGAGCTTTTTGGCAGAGCGATCAATTTCCAACAAAAATATGTATCTTTCGTTGCTGTAAATCAATTTGCTCAAAATAAAAAAAAATTAAATGTAAAACGTGCCGAAGCTCTATATTATTTGAACGGAAAATGTATCGTCTTTGTGGCATGGTTTAATATGAATATCAAGAACTTATATGGGCCTGATATTTCTTTTTACGTCATGAATTAAAACAAGTTTGCAAATAACGGACACCCTAATGTATATGCAATTGATTTTTTACACATACTCACTGTACGCGCTGTTATTACGAATTAATATTTTGATAATGACTACACAATTATAAATGAGATAATGTTGTCAATGAGGGGCGTCAGTTTCAAAATAGATGAAATTTTGGGAAAAGCTTATTCTAGACTAGATTAGTTAATGGGGAAAATAAATACAAGTGGGGACAGGCTTGTACGATTTTGAAATCACTCATGGTGGGCCAAAATTCAGCCTATAAAGAAGTATCTATGTATAACAATGGTTGTTGATTGATTTCAAGTTCATACGAGCCTGACACTTAGTTGTTAATATTTCTCCCTTACCATCATCACCATACCTGATGGAAGTTAGGAGCTGAGAGTTGAGTATAGGTACATACTGTATGTATAAATAGCCAAATGCTGAAAACTAATAAGTATATTTATTTCATTGGTATATCTATCAACCTACTTGAAATCTCATTACCTACATTTCACTCATTTGATGATATTTCATAATTCATTGATTACTTCATTGGACTACATTGTTAATGAGCTCTGATAGATAAATCTATAATTATTTATAATTGTGTAGTTATTATCAAAAAATTAATTGTAATAATGGAGCATATAGTATGTGTAAATAGCTTATTGCATACACAGACTCTATGTATGAATTGTCAGTTGTATACACATATAATGTATGTATAAATAGTCAATTGTATATACATACTGTACGTATGAATAGTCAATTGCATATACATAGAGTATGTATGAATAGTAAACTACATACATTCAGTATGAGTATTCAGAACCATACAGTAACAAGTCAAAAAAAAAAAACTAATTTCCAGTGGCGTAACTAGGATTTGGTGGCTCCCTCGCAAAACAAAATCTAGGCCCCAATGAACTTTGGAAAATTTTGTAAGAAAACAGTCATAAATGCAATATTTTTCATAATTCTTAAAGGTTGAAAAAATAACAAAAAAAATGATAACTCATATATTCTATATAAAATTAAATTGAATATCAGTTCTTCGGGCTTTTTTATTGGCAAAATCTATTATAAGAGTTTTCGAAAATTCTAATTTTCTGCTGCATGATGTTCTATTGCCAAAAGAGCGAGATTACTTGATCTATCTTGATTCATGCCGTTTCTAAGATAAAATGTATCGTAATTATTTTTAATTTCCTAAAAGATCTTTCTGCTGTAGCCACAGTGATAGGAATGCTTAAAAATAGTAATAAAGCAGTGCAAACCTCACATGAATCACTTTTGATAAATAAATATTTGATTAAAACAATATTTGTCATTTCCTGAATAGTGTATGGGCAATTATGTTATTTTTTTTTTAAATATACCGCATTAATTAATTGCATCGGAAAATTTTCTGATAAATCATCGCTATAATGTTTTTGTAATTCTATTGCCGACATTTAAAGTTTTTTTTCTGATAATGTTAAAAATGTTTTTGGTCTTAAAAATTCAAGAAGATTTGCATATTATAGTTTTGTGGTAAATTGTGTTGTGCGTGCCCCCTTAACAGCACGGCTCCCCCGCATTGCGGGGTTTTGCGGACCCTATTTACACCACTGCTAATTTCGAGTTATGTGCACCTAAGTGAAGTGTATATTTTGATCTATCCAGTATATAAAGCAACAAATTCAACTTCATCAAATAACCAATAGAGGGCACTAGTTACTTTGTAGAATATAATTCTTCACAATTGGAAGTCAAAAGAGTAACTCTGACTTTTACTATAGTACTGTATGCTAAAAAATGATTTAAAATGAGTGAAAATCTACTGATCTTCCTTTAAAATCTTGAATACTGAAAAAACTGACTCAAATACAGAGTCTGCATGTGAGGAATTGTAAATAATAATTTGATATCATCAAATTATTTACTTTTTCATAACGTTAACTTTTTTCTTTTTACTTCCCCGACCAATTATAATAGGAGAAGTATTGTAACCGTGATTCTTTGAAAGTTCGAAATTCTAACGAATCTTCACGTTTTAGACCTTACATAATCCAAGAAATAATAATTTTTAAAAAATCAGTCTGTCTATCGGTCTGCGATAACTTGAGAACGAGTTCGAATTTTTGACTGAATTTCTATATTCAAGTTGCATATCAAATAAATGGGTTCATGTTCCTATATGAGCTTTTTACAACCAGGAATAACAAAACTTCATTGATGGAACTTTTTTGTTCTCGGCGTTTTTTTCATGAACAGTAGTATCTATCATGAAATATAAAATAACTAAAATTGATCTTTGAATAGCTTGGCACAGCATTGAGCTGAAACATTTTCCAAATAATCAGCGGTTCATTTGTTATTATTGGAATTTTAATTACTATAAAATTCGTTATAGTTTTCTGAAGCAAAGAAATAGTGTTGTGATGAGAAGAGCAGAGTAGCGCGGGGAAGCGAAGCATCGTTTTGAGGTGCCCGCACACTGAGGCGCGGTGAAGCGAAGCGAAGAGAAAAGAAGTTTTGCCGCCTGATTGAAGTACATGTTATCAAATAGGACACCGCACACTGGCGTGACGCGAGGAGAAGCGAAGCGAAGAGCCGTCGCGCGAATGGTCTTCAGAGCATTCAGGCGAAGTCATCCCTCGCCGTTTCTCTTCGCGCCGCGCCAGTGTGCGGTGTGTAGAAGAAGCGGAGAGCCGAATATTCTCGAGTCGTCATTTTCCGGACACTTTCGGATGAAATCGACAGACTCATAATTGAAAAATATCTTCTTGTCCTTCTATAAATCCGGAAATAGGTGACGGAATTCACCAAGAGTATCCTTCTTCTTATTAATTTCATGCACTCAGACTTTTCTATCAGGTTTCTAATAATCTTTCTTACTGGCAATTAGGCCAAGAACACATAGATCTTATTCAGATGAGGAACTACTCATTCTATACAACAATCAACTCACGCTCATACCTCCAAAATGCAAACAAACTAGAGCACATAAGTTTTGCTGTTGTGAAATTACGTCATGGTCATGCGTATGAGCTTTCATGATTATTTCACTTCGCTCCTCTTCGCTCTAGTTTGCGGACTCCGCTAAAACGACGCTTTGCTTTGCCGCGCTTCTCTTCTCTTCGCGTGGCCTCAGTGTGCGCGCAGCTTTAGCAGAGTCCGCACACTGGAGCGAAGAGAAGCGCAGTGAAATAATCATGAAAGCTTATATGCGTGACTATGATGTAATTCCACAACAGCAATATTTATGTGCTCTAGTTTTATTTGCATTTTGGAGGTGATTGTTGTACAAAATGAGTAGCTTCTCATCTGAATGAGATCTATTTGTTCTTGACCTAATTGCCAGTATGAAAGAAGAGGAGATACCTGATAGAAAAGTTTGAGTGCATAAAATTAACCAAAAGAGGGACATTTTTGGTGAATTTCGTCACATATTTCCGGATTTATGGAAAGACGATATTTTTTAAATGTGAGTCTGTCGACTTCATCCGAAAGTGCCTGGAAAGTGACGACACGACGCTAGAATATTCGGCTCTTCTTCTCACCGTACACTGGCGCGGCACGAAGAGAAGCGGCGAGAGGCGACTCCGTCTGAAAGCGCAGAAGACCATTCGCGTGACGGCTCTTCGCTTCGCTTCTCCTTGCGTCGCGCCAGTGTGCGGTGTCCCATTTGAAAACATGTACTTCAATCAGATCGCGAAGATACTCTTCTCTTCGCTTCGCTTCGTCGTGCCTCAGTGTGCGGGCACCTATATTTGGACATCACATTAAAATGTTTATCAATTGAATTTCAAAATAAGTCATTTGGTTCTATCGTGTTTTGTATCAAATTGAAGCTCCTACCGTAATAATTCTAATAGAAACGTCAAAATGGATATCCAATTGATTTTTTCACAAATTATTCAAATGGTGTTTAGTTTGGTATCAATTTAAAGTTCACTGATAAGCTAAGTGAAAATATAGAATTAATAACCAGTGGAATCTACGTTAACATCTTCAAATCACACTTCCGGCGATCAAATGTCAACAATTTATGCTCCAATGAATTGATTATCTTCAGAAATACTTTTTTGATGTGAAGACTAGAATATAAGTGCCATTTGTCACTTTAACAATGACAGCTGTCATTCTGAGAGTGATAGCTGTTTTATTGACACTGACAGCTGTCTTCAGACAATGATAGCTGTAACATTGAAAAATGCAATTATTGATGCAACACTCTAAATTTATGGAACAGCAATGAAACTGGCCATAAAATTTATGGTTAGAAAAGTACTGTATAGCCAGAACAGATTTTTCGGAACCACATTGAATATTTATAGTAAAAATAAATTGTAAAATTGAGAAAAGGTATCATTCTTACTCATTATTCTATACACAAACTTCACTTGTAACAAAATATATTTTCATGAAAAAATTTATACTACTTCAATAACGTAAATTAATTTATGGACCGTTCAACTATTTTATTATGATCATCGAAATATGTAAACATTGTATTGACCTATTCAACGTCACTAGCTCAAATCAAAAGTTATTAAAATTTTCCAGACTCACTATATCGGTAATTTAACATATACAAAAACTTCAGATTCGATTATTTCGAAGCACTGAGCTTTGACTTGTCACGGTATTATACTGGGGTCTGGGGTATCGATGTGTGAATAGCCATGTGCGTAGTATACTGTAAGTATGAATGGTCACATATTTTTTCATTTGGCAGATATCAACTGTCAATTGGTAAGTACTTGTGGATGTTCGTGTCAAAATCATGCTTGAAGGTAGGTGCATAGTTATAGAAAGTGGAAATTATGTGAATGGGAGCTTATCCTCTATTATTGCTCGATGATATGCATGTAGTTTGTCAAATTTAAATCGTGTTTATATAATTTTGTCGAATGTCTAAATTATCTTGTGAATCGTTCCCCCAATCATTCTTCTGGCACTTTAAAAAACTAATGTAAAGTGTGGATTGTGGAGTGAGAACATTTGCGAAAGAAAACAAATTTGAGAAAAATGGGGTGAAATGCCTGAAGTGAATGTAAATCTTACGGGGATGTGGGTATCGGCCCGAACATGTTATAATTATACTCCAACTTCCGTCTCGGAGTTCTAAACAAGTCTTGCGTAGCGAAAACGCTAGCAGCTAGCGAGCAACTTCGTAGGACAATAGCTGTAAAATTGAAATTAAATGAACTGTGAACAGTCGAAATTGATATGGAAAGAAGCTAAGGTTATCTTTGAGACTTGCGGAGCAATCTGATTTAAGAAACAGCTTGCTATATAATGAAACCGCCCCCAGCAACTTGTATGTTCAGCGAGCTAAACCAACTTTGACTTCGTGTGATATCGACTCAACTCGGTTGAAATCGTTTCGTCTAGTCTTTCGTCTCTCATCTTCCATGGACCACGAGCGACAGCGTGTTATTAAAACCAATGACTCGCTAAATTATAATTGATTGAAGCTGTTTATTTTTTGGTTTCAGATCCATTGAAAAATCATTATGAACGCTACTTGCTGAGGGCGAATTTGTTTGCAGCCCTTTGCAAAAAAGGCCAACAAAATTCAATCAATCTTTAATAGGTTTACTTACTTTCCTCAGTCTTTCCACATCTACTAATATCAATATAAAACTGGATATAAGTGTAACTCTATGTTTACGCCGTTTACGGAACAATAGTTATACTGATATTCCCGTATCTATATATTTGTTAGAACTAATTAAGATTATTACTCTGATCCACACAAGCACGTTCCCCTATTGCAGTCAACGATACAAGATCAAATCAAAGATAATACATTGTCACATGTACATATTTGCAATCTCATCAAAAACGTACCCCGTTAGTTTTATTCTATCATATAAAAGATTTTTTCAAGTGTCCTGAGAAGAATTGAAGCGATAAGACTGGGAGCCTGTGAATTTGTTGTTGTAAAATTCTAATTTGCAGAGTGAAGGAGGGCATAATGGACCAGAAAACCCGAAACAGTATAACTGAAAAGAGATGTGGTATAATTTAGGGAAGTCCGTCGCGTTCGTGGACCGTGACTAACAGCTGCTAAAAGCTTCGAGTAGTACTTAAGCTACTTGACACTTACATACACGAATTTCACAGGCAGGAAATGAAGGTAATGGATCAGGTATCTCGATCGGTTTACAATACACGCACACGATACGAACCGTTCCTGAAAAATACACACAATCCCCAAATCTCACGATAACCAATGGATTCTTTTCACAATTCCAAATATTTGCAGCATTTTCGTTTCTAGTTCATCAATAGTCTGATCGTCACGCATAAACATGGTACAATAGAAAGTTCCAATATCATTGTTAATGGTAGATTATTACACAATGCATGAGAAATCATTTTTCATTTTGAAGACAGGAAACTTTTGAGTGATTGATTCTTGTAATTGAATTTATTGTAGGTAAACTCGTAGAGAAATGAATCTGTACATCAATTTTATTACTTCTGCTATCAAGACGCTTAGTCGCTTTTGATTAAACTTGATGAGTCGTCGAGGTTTATTTTAAGGTTCGATCCAAGTTTCTGGAATTGGTAGTTTCAAATACCAAAAGAAATAAATACAGGAAAACAAATCAGACTAGTGACGCTGAATAATTTTCCTTAAATTCAATGCTACATGATCCTATCAAATCAAGAAATTCTACAGCAAAATTGATCCTAAATTCTCGATATCAACTTTCACTTGAATTCTCTGAGATACCCATAGTTCCAGTACATGCTATGTAAATTAATTACTGCCTTGAACCTCTGACTGCCAGAGCTATTTGATTCTATTTTCGTGTATTTCATAATGGATTCTGATCATTACCAATCAAAGTTCATATAGCTGCCTCATGTGATTGTTGGATATTCAATAATATGATCTTCTATTTGATGTGTTAGAAGAATTATTCAAATTGTTGGTACTCACCCAATTAGGTGCTGTTATCACATGTCCAAGTATGGATCCATAAACAAAGCATTCAACATAGATTAATTCCGCAGTAAAACTAGTAATTCGTTCAAGCTACTAATTGTTATAGATTTATTTCATCCCAACATAACATTTCTAGTAAAACAGTTAGCTTGTTCCCTATTCCACAGTCGATATGTTAAACTACATTGCCCATGTAGTATATAAATCGCTGGTCAACCTCTACATAACAGTCAGCGAAAATAGTGATCGCATTCGCCGACATGTACGCTGAATTATATTGATATTTTAACGTTGTACATATTTATTCACATTGCATTAATTTTCTTGTCAGATCAAAAAATGTCGAACGATTTATCTGTTTTAAAAACTCGAACGAGATTTGAATAAATAGATAACACCATGAACGCCATGAACGCCATGAAAAATCATTTCAAAAATATTATTTTGAAGTTGCATCAATTTTTGAAGCTACGTTTTGAACAATCGTTTATATCACAAAGTTCCATAAATTTTTCAATACTGCATGACTTTTACAATAAATATTCATAAATGTATATAGATATATACATATATACATAGATATATATGAATTCTACGTTGTATACAGGGTGTAATAGCGAAACGAGCTACCTCGAATGACTTCTATGTGATTAGAGATACAATAGAATACTATGAGGCAATCTCATGCATAATCAAGAGGTAAATCCAATTATAGAAAAAAATATTTTTTTTAAGAAGTGGTTCTCAAGCTACAAAACAGAGTTATATTTTTTCGAATAAGATACTATATATTTTTCAGGCCCATTCGATAGAGATTTTTTTTCTAAATTCAACCATTTTATACCCTGATGAAAATATTGGAAAAAATGCGATTGAAATTCAAATAAACTTCATTTTCATATTTATTTTTCAGAGGGCTATGAAAAACAGAATCTGCTATCTGTCAATGTGAATTATTTAATGCATAATTTTTATTGTTGCAAATTGCTATAAAGTAAATTCTACATCAGTAACAACAAAACAAAATTTGATGGATCGCGTAAGAGATGCGTGTGTTACTTTATAACCGAAAGAAATTAATAGGTAATGCTACTTTTCAATCAGTTTTGAAAAGATTTGAATTAGGTTTAGAAAGAGATAGAAATCAGTTAGAACACTATTTATGAAGTTATCTACAAATAATTCAATGTATTTATGTAGCTCAATTATTCATAATCTACTAAAAAATAACTATGAAAATTAAATTTATTGAAACATTTTTCTCAATATTTTCATCGTCAAAGAGGATTTTTTTGAGAATTCGAAAAACTACGATTCGTATCCCCTCAGCGTTTTTCCAGTACTGCACTGGATTCGCTGTCTTATTAAAAAAATTTAATACAAGTAGATTATAACCTAAATTACATAATACAAATGGAATGAGTGATCATGTTTCAAAGATATTAATATGTAAAAATAAGTGTATCACATGGGAGCCGGATTTATGGTTATTATTATAGAGTTGCTTGGAACTTACGATGTCCAGGATACCGCCATGCTCTTCATATTATGCTAGCACTATGTCCACTAATTCATTATTGCTAAATCGTTCACGTCACCCATTTTAAAAATTAATCACCAACTTTTTCACAAAGTCAAGAGAGTATATGATTCATTCACCAAAGAAACAAATCTGCCAGTCTACGAACAGAATAAAATTACATTAACTTACTCATAACGCAATTCAATTATAAGTAGTTATTTAATAATAGATATTGTATTTTATTATAAAGTTTTACAGAACCATCCATCCAGTGGCAGTGGCAACGGCATTTTTTTTACTGAGAACATGAAAACTAATTTATCTAGCGAGTCAAGTAATATTGTCGTTATATACTTACATACCTATCTATCCAGGAAGTTTGTATTTATTGGGAAATCACATTTCTATTTTCAATAATGGCTTATTATTCAAATGTCAAAATACTACTTTTCTTCAAATAATAATCATTTCGGCAACAATAACCGAATTGGTTTCATCCAAATGATACATATTTTGGCAAATTACAAAAAAATTGCATAGAACACGAACTCTGTTTATGATAAAATATGGACCTCGTGATATTAACGCCAAATTAAAATTTGATATGCTAGCATATTTCAATATTTTCCAACAAAATAAATTAGAGAAGCTGCATTGGAATTTAATGCATCACATTCCAAGGTACATGAAATTTAAAAAAAGTTTATTTAAAAACCATATAAACAGGGCCGGACTTAAGCATGGGCATTTAGGGGGAACTGCCCAGGGCGGCAAATATTTAGGGGCGGCAAATTTTGGAGAGAAGATTTAAAATTTCTCGGGAACTCAAAATTTTGTTGCAAAGATATCATATTAATTGCCTCAAATAGAGCTTCTGAGAATTTGAATTCAGGCAATAAGTGCACACCACTCATTTACAACCATCGGGCGCCAGAGTTTGGGGGCGCCAAATTTTGAAGAATGACTGAAAATTATAATTAATTATATGGCAAAATAAGCTAGACCTATTTTGATTTAACACAAATTAGAAGAAGTATTCAATTACCCCTCAACACTATTTGAGCATGATTTATTTTGACTTTGATCCAAATTCTAAGAAGAAATATTGCTATCCTTCTCAGAATTTCATTATCACCTCCAAGAACCTAACAGTTCGTTTATCTAAGGGAGCTCTTCGGTTAGGAAGAGGTAGATTAGAATGAGCCTTGGGATTCCATCAGTGAACTGAAAAAGTCTTTCTTGTTGAATACAATCGTCTTGTGTAATTTTCGGAAGAACAGTATTAGAATGAACTATAATGGAAAAAAAATTAAGCGGTGCCGCATATAAGAAGCGAGCGGCCGAAAAATCACAAAAAGAACAGGAAGTGCTAAATAAAATTCGCAAACTTGATTCTTTTTCCAAAGAAAAAGGAATCGATCAGAAATACGCTGATGACACCAATGAGAATAATTCTGAAAAACAAGATAGGTACCTAAGCTTTAGTCCAATGTTTTGTGTGTGTAAAATTGCAGTTTCAAATAATTGTATTTTTGATCAGTTGGGTATTATTCTCACAATCTAAATATGAGGTTCATATCATTCCGATTACATTCAGAGACGGGAAACAGCTATATTTTATATTTTTCTGATGATTAGCTGTTCAATTAGAACTAGATATTATATAAGTTAGTATTCTAAATTTTCTGATACTGCTTTCAATTCGTCTTCTCAACGGTAAGAAGGAGCACAGAGAAATGTATCGGTTTTCATTACCTTCGAGAAATTTTAAAAAACTCTCAAATTAAATTTCTCACTCGGACTTTGAATCATCATTGGACGATGAGTTTGTTCACTTTGCGGGGTTTTGTCATGCCAAACAAATTCAGAAAAAGTCTCCATTCGAATTGTTGAGATTTCTCCGTGAAAATGATTTATCTTGTGTATATATTTCCAAATGTTGAAATTGCCTATAGAATATTCATCACTATTGCTGTGACCAACTTTAGCGCAGAAAGATCTATTTCTTGTTAAGAAAGAATAAAAAATTATCTGCATTCCACAATGACAGAAGATCACCTCAATAGTTCAGCATTTTTGTGTATAGAATCTGAGTTACTTCGTTCTTTGGACTTCAAAAACTTAATCGCACAATTTGCCAATAAAAAAGTTAGACGAGTATTTATCTGAGAGAAATTTGAATTTTTAATTCGAAGAAATGTTGCCAGTGTTTAATTACTGTATCTGTATATATGTGAAATATTCTTGAACAACAAAAACAATGATAAAAAAATGTTGGATTCGTTTTGATCATTATAATTCACTCTATACTACCTAACGCATAGATTTTGATGTAAAAGTTGAATACCAATTTCCATTGCATTGGTTTTTGTTAAAAAAAAGCGACATATAGGAAGGGTGAATGGGGGGCGGCAGCTTCACTACTGCCCAGGGGCGGCAGGTTCACTACTACCCAGGGGCGGTAGGAGGGGTAAATCCGGTCCTGCATATAAACTATATCAAACTAATAATCTTCATCCTGGCGATTATATGAAAAGACCTGATTTTGTAATTATGTTATCCACGAAAATATAAATCCAAATTCTTCTGATAAGATGTAATGGACCAATGAATGTATTTTTTCTACTAATAGAGTGTTAGATAGACATAATACATATCACTGGCAAAATACAAGTACAGGAACAAATTCACGTGAAAATTCAAATTTCCAAATATGTTTTATAATTAATATATGGTGCCAAATTATGAATAATATTATTCTGAGTTCATATTTTGATCATGGTATTTCAACATCTCAAAGGTAGCTTTAAGATCATTTTGATGATTTACTATTGGAAATTAGACGCGGAGTAATATTTCAACAATACTATGGTAGTAACTCATTATTTAAACCAAGACTTTCCAAATATCCTGATCTATCACCTTTGGATTTTTTATTGTGAGGAACTATAAAAAATAAAATTCATTGACGTTGTTACAGGCGATGAACTCTTCATCAGAATAAGACAAGCTGTGATAAATGTGAATTAAAATTTGTTAAAACTGCTTCATTTGCTACGAGACTACGGTGAAATTTGGAAAATTCATGTAAATAGATTATAATATTTATCATTCAGGTATTTCTGATTACTGTAAATCAATTTCGGAGATATAATTTCATCTATGTAAATATCAGTCGCGTTTTTTTCAATATGTTCTTTCTTCCATTATTTTATATCTTCAGACTACTGTACAATAGGCTCTAGCATTCGTAGTGTGCTTTCGACGATAACCAAATTTATAAATTCCTGTAGGTATTTGAAATACCGCGACATCATTCCTGTTCCTAGTAGTATCTGATTCTGTAATCACGACTTCAATTATTCCATAGTGAATATATTTTATTCCCATGAAACCATTCTTACATTTTGTGAAATGGAATAAAATTAATGGAGTCTTTGATAAAAACCTATTTGGAGTGTAGTTTCGAATACATATCAGAAGAAAAACGTCTATTAGTAGGAAACTAAAAATGCTAAAGCAAAAATTATGCATATATAATCCAGTGAATATAAAATTTTCAGTAGATCCGTATATTTTATTTTAGTCCATTAGTTCTTATGTTTAATGTATTCTGTTTGACGTTTGCTCCATCTCTACATTGGTCGTCATAGCACAAGAGTGTTTTAGTGTGAGTGTGCGACCGTGCGCGGAGCTCAAACCGTGTACATTAATGTAGATTGTGTGTGCATTGTACATGTGTACACATATGCGAATATGTGTGGGTGTAATGTCGTTTCTTTAACGATTGCTTTCGAAATAAGTGGAGGTTTGCTTATAATGGATGGGAGGTAGACACGAACCTGTCTAAGGGCTGCTTCTGTTCGGGTACGACTCATGCTTAAACCCGATGCTCCTAATAGCGCTTCTCCAACCTCTGAGATATCCTATCTTATGCTTCCACGACTCTATTTTGATGCTCCAATCTAGTGTTTCTTGCATTCATTTCAACTAAACTATCCACAGTAAATGTTTGCAATTTATATTTTGAGAAAATTCCTTCAACGTTTCCTAGAACTGTAATGTATCTCTTAGAATGCTCTCTTGAGATTTATACATTGCATACCTTGGAACTATTATGTGTATCTATTGAATGCTCATTTGATCCGAATTCAGGTAATTGTTTCCAAAATCCGAACTTATCATTATCATACTGTAACAACCGTTCTCAATAGGTTTTTTGGTAGCTGATCGGCTGAGCTAGATCTGAAGACTTCGTGAATCTCACTGTATCAATCGAAATTGAGCGTGCATCATAATTTTATCCATCCTCAAGAATATCAAGAAAAAGAAGCATTTTCAGTGATTACACGTAGCAAATCCACATTGAGAATTCTTTCATGAATAAAGAAGTCCAATACGGAATACTCTTTGAGGGTTGTAGGCTCATAGTTTATCTCAAGCTACAGTGCCCTGACAAATATTATTGCAGCAAATCTAGAAGCCTACCAATAAAAATATTTCTTGAATGATAGTTTCATCGTAATGGAAACGAATTTTTTTGTACATGGGCGTTTCTGTTCAAACATGTGTGAAAAAGAGAAAGGGAAGCTTGAAAACTTCGTGTCCTATATATTGTCAGTTGAGCACAACATTGTTCCATTCATCACTAGCAACGACATTTCCTTAGGAATTCGAATTAGATAGACATGTTGAATTTTACAATTTATTTTGAATACACCATGTCATTTCAACTTGGCATAATTCAACAAGAGAGTTTTCAAAACTTATTTGGCAAAAATTGATTAATAATGAATTAAGGATATGATTTTTGTATTCCTGGGTTTCTCATAATATTGACTATGATGGCTTGTAAGCTATGAGCATATCTTTGATAGCATATCAAGTTAATGTGATACATAAAAGTCCCTGATTTAGAATTTGAGATTGGAGTCCCAATTTTTTGCGCAACAAACATCTGTAGGAATTTGAGACTCTCAATTGAATATGAGGACTTCGTTCAACAGGGTCAAAATATAATTACTGAGTACCAGGTAGTAAATTCCAGTTATACATTGAGACAGCACAATACAAATTCTCAGTTCTTTCAGCCATTATCTTTTCGAATAAATCGAAATCTGTCTGACTAATGAAGGAATGTGAATTTGGATAGGGAGTTTAGAAAAAAGTCATGCTGGAAAGTTAAAAGTCATATAAAAATTTCCTCTTATAACAAGTAATTTCAGCGCGTTTCTTAATACGAATTAAATGAATATAATGCAGTTAAGTTCTCTCGATAAATACGAAATAAAGTCGGTAGCAAGCATTAAAATGCTAATTTTATTGGATTCTAAACTAATATTGAAGTATATAACCCAAATTTATTTCCCCAACTCGCCATATTATGATTCCATTCACGTATCGACAAATTAAGTGAACTTTGTTTCATTAGAGATTCTTCTACTTACTGAAATAAAGGAAACGTATAATTATGCAAAGAAAATGAAGTTAATTTATGGTAATTTGAAATTCCTGTGATGTGGACTTCCGTCGCCTGGATGTAGACGCCTCAGCGTACACATTCACTGGGATAATTTCGTCTTTGAGGAAATAAAATCTCACGATTCGTCGACTTAGACAATTAACAACAATGTTATCAATTGTTCTAGCAACAATTTCATACGATTCAAATAATTTCAACGCCCTTCTCATGTTCAATGGATGCCAATAGAAAATTACACCTTTAAATATAGATTTGACATATTTAGATACAATTTTCGTCCATTAAAGCGACAAACAAATAGAGATTTCAAATGTACTCAAAGCTTACAACGAGAATATATAATGTACCATCGGAACAGAATAAGATAGCAGCATTCCTTTGCTGGACACTAAAGGTATCAGAACACCAGACCAGAGAGTTATTCTGGACTCTCTTACCAAACAACAAAAACAAAAATTAACCTCGTCCTTGGAATGAAAATCAGAACTAAAAAAATATAGCCCTCTACTCTACATTTACAAGTCCTACAAAGACTGGTGAAGGTACTGATAAAAAAAATTGAGGACACTCCTTTTTAGCTCGGGAATTCTCATTGGGAGAAATTATTATTCAAACAACAATAATTCAAGATGATGATGAACAATGCCTCAAATGAATTAACACAGAATAGTCGCTGCCAATTTGATTGATCTCAATTTGTATACTTGCATTTCTCCATATTATTCCGATTCACATCAAAAATCAGCTGTCCAAGTTTATTTCAATGCAGATATTGTACATTCCATGCCGGTTAAAGGTAGTATGCAATCGATTTAGTTTTTTTCGAGATGAATGAAAAATGAGCACCGTGCACCTTTTATTTTGTTCCGTGTCAAATCGGAGATGTGTGAATGGGACAATATTTTTTTCATGCTTTGTTTACTTAAACAATTGTTGCTGTAACCTGGCTGATAGCTTCGATCGAATATATTTAATTTCCGTTTTATTGCTGACTCAAGAGCTGTATTTATAACTACAATTGATATCTTATAGCTGAATGAATTTTAACAAATGTATACATTTAAAAACCTGATTACTTTTGCGTTGGATAACACAAACATTGAATATTAAAACTGAACTCCAAATATCATTAATTAACGTTTTTTTTTTTTTGTGAATTTCAGAGATATTTTGGCACTTGGTCACTAATACCTCGGTACATTGATTGATTGGATTGTTATTATTGCTACATTATATTGAGTATTCCAATGATTCCACCATTTGTATTGTAAATTCATATTTGATTATGAGTATCAATTTGTTTGAGAAAATTGATCAGGTTTTCAATGATCTTATTATTATTTGACACTGTGTTATTGAGTATATTTGGTGCTTTGAGTATTAATTACAACTTATGATTTCGTGTTCTACTGTAGTTGGTGTGTTGCACATTTCGCATATTATACTGGAGCAGTTTTTGACAGAATGTGGCTGTGTGTGAGTCGGATATATCCAATTTTAAGCCTTGTAACTACTATTTGGGCTTTTCTTTCTTCAAGTTTCGGTCATTTGGTGACTTTTTCTTTTATGTTCATGAGCTCTGATGATCATATTTATCAGTAATTCTGCCTCAATATTATCGAAGAAATAATATGCATTGCAATTAACTATTGATATCCTAGATTGGAGCTCCAAGAGATTACAGTTTCACAATCTGAATCAATATTGGATATTTATAGCACTTGATTGCTCAAAATTTATTGATAAATCCAATGTATTTAGTAAGATGTGACTTACCCATTGCTCATCACCTTGACTTACCGTCTTATCTGGTCAAAATTCATGCTGAATTCAGTTTTGTAGTGTAAAATACCCACCATGCTGAGACATTTGTATGCAGAGTGCAACTGCAATAAAAATAGAAATGAGACCCAGATAAGATGAGTCATAAGACAACAAAATGTACATCCTGTAGTGGTTTATTTAACGAGTAATATAGGTACATTATCTGCAGCAAAACCATCAACTTATTCTGCGCTTGCGTGCACAGTAGTATGCTATATTTTCTGCATACTCCTTCGCGCGCAAGGGCATGAGACAATAACATAGCAATGATAATAGCGCAACGGATGATATGGAGACTTGTCTGACAGCGATTTTTCTAGCATTCAACAAAGGAATCATAGTATTCGTCCACAAAATTCACATTGTTATAAAATTATACATAGATTTTATATTTGAAACAACATTTGTTTATATTGCCTTGCCATTGTAACTAAAGACACGTGTTCTTTCTGTCTTCAAGAAACTTTGTTGTTCAGACTTTTTTGTTCTATGTTTTCTGCCATTTAGATACAAACAAGAAACTTCTGATATCCATGAAAATAGATACTTAAAATAATAAGGTTCTTGAGAAAGTACGAGAACAGTTGATAACTGTAGAATATAAATTGGACAAGGTGATATAAAAGAGACATATTCAGAATATATGTTCAAAAAATTGCTGTCAGATCTCGGGGTAACAATTCGTACCGACAAAACTTACGTCGTGCACATTAAAAGAAATATCATAAGCAACGAAGTAGGTACACAAATAGACGCCTGTGCGTTTGCCATTGGTCGACAGACGTCTAACCTCTCACAGATATAAACAATTCTACCAACTACATAAACAATAACTAATCGTGTGATCACGATGGTTTGACCTTAGGTTTGTTTATTTGTCTGATCTTCACAGCGCTGCATCGAAATTCACCAAAAACTTACAATAATTGTAGTGATATGTCATATATAACAGTGTACTGCTGGAGTTGGAGACTACACTTTAAAAAATATAAATCGATTTGTTTGTAGAAATATAATGAACCACATTCTACTTTCATACATACAATATAATTTTACATTATAAATATTTTTTTTTCTTATATGTTCATTCGCACATCATACAATACATTTGATTCCTTATGTACATTCATGCACAGAATATCCTTACATTATTCACTCAAATATGCAGTAAATTGCAAAAGAGGTACAAGCGAAGTACACTGTTACATATAAAGATATGTTTATAAGTCTAGTATTTGGTGAAACGGTGCCATTCTGTTATGATATACTGGATATGTCTGGTAAGTCTCTTCACCATTATAATACTATTACATTTATGTTTGTTACAATATATGATTCATAATCTTTACATATCTTCATCATCAGCAAAAGGATATAATTATATATCGAGAAAAGCACAAATATCTGCCGCCTCGGTAAGTTTTTGATTTGGCACATAATCACAAGCAATTCACTTGCCGAATTTCGATTCCACATTCGTTGCACAGTTGCACGAAGCTCAGTTACACTCGCCATCGGAAGGATAAGGAAAGGAAGAACACTAGCACAGAGATGACGCGAGAAGACGCGGTAAGACGAATGGCGTTGTTTCTATCGTAGCCATCATGAGGGACGTTATTGTCACCAGGCTCCATCAGCGAGCCTTGGTACCCATTGTAGAGGCGGTTTTCACCAGCATCATCAGGACCATGACTTACCATGCCTGCGCTACCACCTGAAGGCAGATCACTACCTTCATGCTGGTTTTCTGAGCTATCCTCGCTGAGATCTTCATCGTTTTTACCTCGGTACGGAAGCTCCATTTCTTTAACATACAAAAACAAGTACCCCGCATTAGATTTAATCAACACATACATCTAAATGACTACAGTATAGCAACTCAGACTACAGATTGATTCTCTCCATTCGTAAATTCAATAACATCTTCAACATCCTTATCACAATCAAAGTGAACTACTAACTATTGGTATGAGTGATTTTACACGAATCAAATGGCACTCTCTATTGATTCAACTGTTATGTTATCTCAATAAAAATGCCGTTCATATTTGCAGGATATATTCAAGAAGAACTACAAATTACTGCAGCACATGAAAAGCAACAGTATTATAACCTCGAAAACTATTAGGTACATATAAAAGTCTAGTAGTGAAGTTGATGCTGACTATATAATAAAATGATAATCAAGTTGAAGAGATATAATATTAGTGCGATAAATGGCAAGCACGTTTGGGTGTTAATAATGGTGAGTTTTTATGATTTACGAGGGTGCAATCATGATAGCGAACTCAATGTGACTATCGCTTTGTCGTTTTGCGAAACGACCGCACAACATAGTCGAGTTGGCATTCAACATTCACATTCGACATTCGACGTAAACGCCAATGAGAACTTGAATAGTAATGCGCAATGTAGACGAGATACTAAAGATTTGAATTAAAGACTGAAGGGTATAGCTTTGTCCAAGAGAAAGTAACACACGTTGAACGGTTAACTGATCACTTTCGATGATTTCATTTGTTCATTGATCAACAAGATAGAAATCATCACATCAGTATCTGCCTCCATATCTAATAGTTCATCATCTTTTGCCGTTTTACCTGAATCAGCAGCAGTAATCTAATACTAATTGAAGTATTGACCATGATACTAATATTCCAACACGACGATAAAATTTCGGATCCAGTTTCAAATTTCTGTTTATAGATTGTTTATGTCCGCATAAAAGTAAGTTATTGAAATCAGAAGTTTAGTATTTATGTATGAAGTTTATAGAGTCGCAAAGCATGTATAGTGTATGCGAATTGCCCATAAAAATATATCTTGTGAAACAAATGAATGTAATGATACTTGATGCACACATACAGAGTGTACATCAAGTTCAATATACACGGTAAAGGCTTTACTATCATCTTCGTATGTCTACATGAGCGTAAAGGTAACGTGTAACATAGCACCCGACGCAGACACTGACGCTAATGCCAACGGCAGAACGTTGGTTACGTGCGAACCGAATGAAAAAGACGCTAGACTCTCGAGTGAATGTATAAATCAGTTCAAGTGCAGTTAAGTATTTATCGGCTGCTATAAAGTTATCCGAATTAAAAAAGAATGTCCAAAGGATTGAAATAAATTCAGGGCAAGTAATAAAACTGGAGAAAGCAGAAAAAGGATCTAGTAAGAGTCGGGTCCTTGACTGTGAACAGACTGATGCGAATGTCGCTACGAATCTCCTGGCAGAAATATCTATGATTCAACTAAAAATTCAATTTCGGATGATTGCATCTCCGTAGTTTTCAGCTTGGCTCTCATCAACTTTTCATAATTTGACGACAATAAATTTCTCTATCCGCCAAGTGTATACTATGTGAACTATGCCGAAACTTATTCACCCTGCGCTTCGCCATTCCCTCTCCGAAATGATTTTTCTGGTCATATTTTATTATAATAAGCATGTAATTTCAACTCAACACCAACGAAATTAAATTCGAAAAAGAAATATTTCCTATTCACCTAGCAAACAAAAAATCGTTTTATAGACAGAATATTATTTAATTGGAATGATATGCAAACCACCTCCTCAAATGAGGCTGGCATGAGACTCAACCAGCAAATATAACAGCTATACAATTTTTTATAACAATGATATATTATATTCTAAAACATGCTAACGTGAATTAAAATCTTGAGCTGTAAAAACACCATCTTGCAATGAAAAACACCTAGATCTATCAATAGGAAAATTTGCTACGAAATTTTGTAAACTGAATTGAAGGTAATAATAATAACTATTGTAACTTTGGGAACGCTGCACGATGATATCTACATTAAAATATAGATTCTGTACTTATATATCATTCTATAATCACAAAATTTTGTTCATTTGTAACATAAATATCAATTTCAAAAACTAAGAGAAATAATAATTGTCGCATCTATCGGGGCTATGTGATTCCGGTCTAAAAAGTCCCTTTCTTCTTCCATCCAATGCACTCTTGAGTTCAATTATTCAAATTCAAAAAAGGTAGTATGTTATTCACGTGAATTAATGTGACTGATACAATGACAATTATTTATGCTTTCTATATGAGAATATTTTATCTTATTCATACAATAACATAGTTCATGTCTTGGCAAATTATTCTATAACAATGAATTTGCACTAGCCAGTGCTCACCAACATACACAAAATTTTTATTCTGTATGAATCAATAAATATATTGATGATATATATTTTTCAAATGGTGTTATCAACTTTTAGTCGTACCATGAATATCTACCAAAATAACCGGGTAACAATAATATCTAATAGATATTTATGGTTGTAGTCAATCAAATCTCCTTCATAATTTATTTAACGTTTCTCTCATCCCTATGATAAACTTCTTCAGTGGTATTATTCGTAGGCAAAGTAATCTTGATTAAGGGCTCAAAGCAAGAAACTCATCATAGAAGTGAGTAAAACGTACGTGACCTGATCGTCCATAGTCACATGGCTCAGTTTGAAGAGCTACGAAATATGTAGCTTGTACAATAATGATGGTATTAAAAGAAAAATGTCAACTTACCATATAGGCGAATATTGCCCTCGGCATCGCCGATCGAGTTTTTAGAGATGCATTTGTAGCCTCCAAGGTCGGCTTTGCAGAAATTGCGTATTACAAGTCGCATCTGAACGCTGTAATACGAGTTATTTATCTCTGTCATCAGATACTTTTCATTAGATATTATCATTTCCCCTGCAAACAGAACAACAGTAGTTTTAATCACTACGAATCAACTTCAGGGAAAAGTTTAACAAGAATGCACTCATTGTGAGCACCAATCAACAACTTTATAAACAAGGATTATCAGTTCGTGAACTCGGAAGGAAATATTGCTAGAGCTCTAATTGAGAGTTCTCCTTTTGCACCATCTAGTAGAAAAAATCAATCTCTCATTGTAAGTTCAACAATAAAAAAGTTTATAACATGAACCTCCATAAAGATGAGAAGGAATCATTGATCCTCGGAGAGAAACTATTTAATTTTTATGAATTCATTCGAGACTCAATTTTTTTCTCAACATTCAAGTCAAATACAGGAATAGTATAATCACACCAGGAAAGTTTCTGATGTTGTTCAACTAGATTTAATGTTACGTTACATAAATTTCAAGAAAAACAGCTGTAGTGCAATACCCAAGGTGAGAATTTTTCATTCTATTGACAAAACACTGTGATATTTTTCGTAGACAGATGTTTATTTTGATATGTTGATTTGTTCACACGACAGACGACAATGTCTTATGTTCGGCGATCCTCCGGGAGATCAAGAGTCGAGGATATCCGGAATTCTACAACTTCTTAAATCGATTCCAGAATAGATCCGGACCGAGAAGCGTAAGAATTGATTTCGTTGTAGTGTGATGTCTTGTTGCTTCTGACACCAACTGGGAGCATTGTTTGAGGTTTTTGTGCTGGCGGTGAGGCTAAACGCGTTGTTCAATCTGGCCTATCTCAAACGGTTATAGGAGATAACTTGATACCCGTTCCACAGATAATAATATTATTGACGGGAAGAGTCACAAGCTGCGATTGGATTCCAAACGTCTATTTGACAAATATGACTCAAAACACGTTCAAAAATTTACACAAATGGATAGTTATCTGAAGACAATTATCGTGAGTACAACAATCAGGTACTTAAGAGCTCATTGATAATTGGTAAAATTAAAAAAATATACATTATTTCACCCAATATTTAGCTATGAGTTCTGATGACATATTCATGTGATTCTTTAACATTCATGATGTTTTATGTGAACAAAATTTAGACAGCTGTATTACCTCAGCACATAACGGAATGTGAAAGCGATTGTAAAGTACCATAATTACACCCGTCGTACTATCCGAAAAATGTTTACCTTTAAGGCCATTTGGTCTGAATTTCTCTTAGCATTTTAATCAATCAGCAATCAGGTCGGTAACACCCCAATCAGATCAACAAAATCAACCCGTACGTAAAAGAGCCAAGGCAGCACGATCCTATCTGCTGCTCGAGCGATGTATAAAAATTTAAATAAAATTATCGTGGTGAATGTGAAACAAGAGAGGCTCGACACTATTTGCATATTTGTCGTGTTAATAGCTGGGCGACACTCCCATTTCATGTAGCGAGTCCGTGGCGGATGCGACGGACTCGCATCATGGATTGAGTATGGGGATACCCTAGGCTCCACGTTTAGCTCTGGGCTGCAGCTTTGCAAATGGAGAAGGATCTGAATGCGATCGCAGGGATGTGGCTTCATGAACACAGATTTGCCGGATTTGAACCGACAGTTCACTTTTTTCAAATGAATAACCAACCATCATACAAATTGGATGAACTAATAGATGCATTATCATCTCTATGAGGTTTGGGTCTTTCAAGAATCAGATAACGATGGATAAGAACAGTATCTTAGTTCAAATACGTCGAATAAATGATATATTCATATAACCACGCATATTTTAAAAGAAATACGAAGATCAAATCATATGAATGAGGCATTCTCTCCGATTGTGCATATGATTGAAATTATATAGAAATATAGTGAGTGAATCAATTTGAAATACAAATTGATAGGAGAATTTATCAGAATTTGGTGTATTGTACTTTTTTCGGTATTTAGTGCATATTGTGAAAATGACGCATAGATCACATCATTGCTCTACTTGCTTTTTGTCAAATTTCATGGAGAAACTGTTTGATGATTTTTGTTTGGAATATCTCCAAAGGTATACAATCGAGAGAATATTTTATAGGTGAATTTATGTCACGGAGCATTGAATTGTTTGGTGATAAACAAATAGGATTTCGAATGTAGAGCCCCTGTGTATTGTCCAGCCTTTCTGCGAAATCCATCGGGCATGTCTCGACCACGCTCTCAAATCCGGCAATCCCTGCGATTAGCACTAAGCCCACAAGATCCCAGATATCGCGGAGTCTATCAAACAACGATGCACGGATTAACTAATCTTCCAAATGCATTATGATGTGATTAAGTGTCGGTCGCGCGGTATATTGGTGACTATTTGCCTCTATTCGTCGCATGCAAATCACCAGTGGACAACATAAGCCCCAATTTCGACCAGCGGAAATCGCCGAAGTCAACCGGAGGCTAGTGGTCAAGATGCGAGTGTGGAATACATTACACACCCTCAACATAAATTCATTATTGCGATCTGACGGTATAAGTATATTCAGTACCAAGGATTTCATTGTCTTTACTGAATATACTAGCATTTACAATCGTTATACACCCATAAGTGATCCTTGTACTGGGATTTTCAAGGATTCTGGTATACCTAGTACTTTTTGGATGAATGCTTTCTATCATTGAGAAAGATCTAATTCTAAAAGAGTATATTTTACGTCTCTACATGAATGAATAACTGTGATTTCAAATCATGTACTAAATGGTTGTTTATATTCCGATATGATCATAATGATAAAAACTATTCTTGATAATAAATTATAAAGTTTCTATTTACCAGTGTCCCTTGTCCAGTAGTTGATGGCTTTGGGTGATGCTTCCACGTGACACTGCAGCGTGACATCGGTGCCAGTAGGCGCTCCAACCAGCTGGTTGGGCACTTGAATCAGCGGATGAACTGCAACAAACAATTCAGTGAGCGTGTGACATAGGCGTGGTATATATACAAGACATTGTCGTGTCATCCCGTGACAGATTGTAGATAGATACACAACTGCATGTTGCAGGCAGCTTGTCGGCACTGCAGAATATAAGAGGAAACTTTGAAGGGAGAAAACATACTGATTCAATTTGTAGTACTAGCTAATGTACACTGGAAATACAAATTTAACTTCTGATCACTGCGTGAATATCATACCTGATCTAATCTCACTTTGCAAGCCTATGTACGATCGTGAGAAATTTGTGGACAGTAGAATCTTAAGAAACTGAATTCTAAGAGATCCGCTTCTAATTGTATCCTCTTTTTCCATTAGATAATGTTCGAGAAGCCATTCCAAATGCTTTCTTAAAATCAGAGTTTTATGTGTTGTTGGATCGAGAGTAGGATTTCAATTTGTTAGAAAAAAGCTACGTTTGCTTCAGCAAATCGACTTTATCCCGCAATATTTTCTGCCCGAATCTCCTTCTTTGAACAAAACTTCAGCTTGGTTCCCTCCTACTTGCTACTATTTACAGTGTAGTATACAATATATCGTAGCAGTGTCATGAATGTGGGTGTCCTGTCTCCGTCCAGATGTGGAAGAGGATGTCCGACAATGGAAGTTGTCATCAACAGCGGCGCTACTGTCCTTCGGATTTGTTCCTGTTTGTGAGGTTTCGGCTGACCACTACAACTGTTGGCATGTTGAATAGGGAAATAGCTGTATTAGTCTATTGGACACCTAGCTTACTAATAGATATTATGCCTCAACATGAGCTTTGTAAAATAAACTCCAGGATATCCGAGAAAACAGCTTCCATAAGATCAATAGGATGATAAATACAGGTGGATTGGACATGCGAAATTTTTGCTTTGCTTATGACGAAGTAGGGGGATATCAATACAAGTTGAATATTTTCACAACACAATCTCCAGTTCATAAGTATCTTGATTAACAACAAATTTTACTTTGTGAAGGGTTGAGCTAACAGCCATCTATTTGGGTTAGCGGATAATAATCAGATAGACTACAAGTTGTACGAAAGTTACGAAGTTCTGTTATCGAGTCCATCACAAGTTTTAAAGCCAGACAATTCACAGTGTCACGAATGAGAAAGTAACCTGCTTTTACAGCTACTCACTACAGATTTCTGAACAAACAAATTTAAGTAATCACCCACGATTCCACCAATTAGGACTATCGTGACTTCTGACTTGATTCTTGTTATACCACTAACAAGTCATTCCTCAGGATGTAAGCTGCGGAAACTTTGATGTAACATACAAAAACAATGTTTTATCTTGCCAATCGGAACAAAATCCAGTGATACTACATTTCAACTTCTAGGATATTCATAACTCTACTGCAAGGAGAGTAGTATTACAAATGTTTTATTTGAAAGCAAGTTATTTCATTAGATCGTATTTCCACCTAGAACCGCTCACTCGTATTTTGCTCAAACTGTAATTCTATCTGAGTATATTCTCATTTAAATATATTTCCAACTAACTTCAACAATCAAGCTGCTTCTTTACGAATGATTAGAAAGACATTCTAGAGTTTGCGAAAGAAAGATCTAGAAGAGGTTGAATCTATTTGTTGACAATGATCTGGTCGCCGAAGTGAACAGCGAGCATTGTGGATGAACCGAAAGTTGGTTCTTAGCCGACGGTATCTTGATTTCCCAGCAAGTCGCAAGCACTGGATCATAACACGGCAGATAAGAGGCGCGTAACTCAACAACCCTTCCACTCCTTAATATAGACTCAGAGCTAAGATGCACACCATAGTATGAGCATCGCAACAAAAATTGGCTTTATTCTCGCATATTTTACTTTTTATCGCCGCGACGAGGATTCGTAGCCCTCTCCGAGCAACTTTCCTGCACTCCAACACCCTAAAAGATTACTCCCAATTTCACACTTGCTACCATTTATTTATTTAGTCATTTGGTAGTGTTTTGCTCCACACGGCAATTGTGAGATTGAATTTTCCTGAATGAATTATTCGTTCCAGAGATTTCGAGTAGATCGCTGATAACGACTGGAGGAAAATGATTGACTTGCCACATGCCCTTTTAACTTATGCACTGAGTTTTCACAAGTTAAAATAAGGCATTCACGGAGCAAATTGAAATTGTTTCTAAACTTTATTCGGGTATTTAACAAAGTATGTAGCCGTGGCTCGTACCCGTAGCCGTAGTGGCGATCGCTGGTCTCTGGCTGTTCTCGCTTCGCTTTCGCAGTGTGCACTCATTCCTCCCTGACGTCTGGCCTGGTGGTGTAACTTCCCTATAGTCTCATGAATACAAATGTCGATCGGCCGAAATGACTCGAGCCGACGCGCCCCTAATTTCCGAGTATCGCACCTTCACGCATCCTCCCGCCAAATTTAAATCAATCAGATGAACGGCATACGATGCGAGAGGCGATTCCTCGCTTTCAGACAGGCAAATACGTTCTCGAATACGCGAGATACGGCACACATGCAGCATACATGAACCCACTCACAAACACCGCACGCCTACATGTGACACGCATCACACAGATTCATCTACTTCTAAGCGACACGCGAAACATACTTCTTCAAGAGATATCGACCACAAACGACACTACTCTTCACATTCTCATTTATTTTGAATGGTGCTCATCATGATATTTCTATTAATTCCACTTTGAACACTTCTATTTTTCGTTAGTTATTAAATACTCATACGTGAACTCTTAGACACTTCAACTCAGCTTTCATCGCTGAGAAACCCATTCTCTCATAATATGGAGGGACTGCAAATAATATATCTTTGAATTGTGAAATTGAATCTCAAAATCTCAAGTGAAATTAATTTCAATTTTCAAGAATGTCCTGTGAAGAACGATTGGCTTACATTGGATGATTGGAATTCATCAAAAAATTATCTTCTGAGATACATGTAACCTCCAATTATATCTATAATCTATCTATCTTACATAGAACGTACGTCTTTCTGCATAATAGTTGAGAGAAACGAAAATAGTTCCTGAATATTTGAAATTCAGTGAAATTTAAAGTCGTAAAACAAATAACTAATTAAAACTAAAACAATTTGGGGTATGTCTGTTATCTTGGTATCTGCATTTCGTAGCTGAAACTAATAGGACTACGAGTTCAAGTAATGGTAAGTCTATAACTCCACAATATCAGCTTTTGCAATTAACACCTAATAATTCTCGTAGCACATGTTAAAAAATCGTAGATATTCCGTTGCTTTTTGCAGCAGACTCACGATTCTTACCATCAATTGTACCGGGTGTTGCTGCAAGTTGATTACAAGCATAACTATAAATACGAATACAGGGAGTAGTACAACTAGCGAACGGCAAATATAACAATGTGTAGAATCAGAGAGGTACGATAGGGAGCAATGGTAATGGAGCAGCCAAGCGGAGCAAACCCAATTATTTCATTACGCCCTGTTATGTCGGTCAGTCGCTTTTACCACATGTTCTGCTGAATGACACGGTTTAAAATTTATGTAAAGAGTTTGTGAAATGAGCATTGTGTATTTATGGTGCGTGTACGTGTGTTATTGTCGTCCTGAACGTTCAGACTACCGGACTATTGCACTCACATTCACACAATCCATTGCATAAGAATTAAGCGGGTACTTTTGTTCCGGAATTGAAAACAGTACTGAATTTCAGACAAACACAGCCTGAAATATATTCCGTCATCAAATGTATGCGACAAATGAACGGAATGAGTCATTCTCTAAATATTGAATTGATTTTTTTCCAAGAGATTAATCAATGTGTACCAAAGTTGGTACTTAAGCTGGCTCTACAATTCCACAAAATATCGAAGCACTGGAAAATTTTGACATGCATGAGTTGAAAATGTTTGAATATATTGAAAAAATATAGTATGAAAGATTGACGAAAAAGATTTAAATAGGCTGAGAATTACGGTCGCATTGATGTCAGAGAAGAAAATGAATATTCATGATGAATAGTTTAAAGGAAGCTGAGATGTAAGACTAAAATGTATCGAAATTTTCGGAAAACATCACTAAGTAATAGTGAATATCAACTTGAGGATTTAATTCGAATAGCATATTCGAAAAAATCCTCCCGAACTGTAACTAAACTATTTCAAAGGTACATACATTTGAGTTTAACAATACCAGCTGAGGAATCAAGTGAACAATTTCGTTATTTGAAGTTTAATTTGTCTGCAAATTTGGATAAAATTGCTAAGAAACTTCACGTCTTTGCTATTACCTTCGTGGTAATATGAAGGTTGTTTCCAACCAACATCTTATTATGTCGACATGTTTGTGAGAGAATCAAAGTAAAGCAGTATAAAGTGACTTACAATGTACATGAAGCATCATTCTCTTGCTCACTGAAGGAGGCACTCCATTGGCAGCGATGCACAAATATGCACCCATTTCAGATCTCGTCACTTTGGTCAATGTGAGGATTTCGCCTTCTACCGACAACACTGCAAAGAAAATCAAATAACAATAGATCAAATAAATTGAAATAATCATTCAAGTGATCTCATATAGTTCTTGGACTCCTGGAATCCTAAAAACTAGGAGGCATATCAAAAGCATAATTATCTACTGATTACAGAAGATATCGAGGATAATGAAAGAGCTATGTACTGGAGTATTTCCACCTCTAATTTCTTTTTCTAGGGAATTCGTTTCATCTTTTTTCGTTCAGTGAAATTCAGTCGAGCATAACAGCAAATATTTGTACTAACAGAAATTTATTCACACATAATGAATGATTTGAATAATATCCCTATTCATATTTGAAGTGCATCCTACTGAACTAATATTTGGAGAACCATAGATTCATTATGTAATTTTGTAATACTCAATTGGATTATTGAGTACATTTTAATACATCATGAAGCATTAATCACGGTATATTATAGCAAGAATTCAACTTCATACCGCATAGTTATAGTAATAATCCAAAATTTTCAACTCACATTTTGTTTTACCTGTAGGTCCACCTCTTGCTATTATTTCTCCCCCATCTTCTCTTTTCCAGACGATCCGAGGCTGTGGATAGCCTCGAGCCTTGCAAACAAGCTTTGCAGAGCCTCCTTCTGGAACCATCATGTCTCCAGAAGTCTCTTCGTAGACGATGTCAGGGGGTATCACTACTTCTAGAAATGCCGTCTAGAACGTATGAATCAATAATGTATATCTATTCGATTGAATTGAGGGAAGCGCGAAACAAAGCCCTTATTGATTTCTATCCTAAACTTTTCAACAAGGGAAAAATGAGAAGTGAATTTGATCATCATGTCTTTGAATACGTTTCACATGCCAAATAATAACGTTATACCAAAATTATGGGTGCATGAAAAAAAAAATCCGAAGTATCTATTGATTAATTTGAATAACACTACTTCCGATCATGATCAACTACTACAATTCTTCATATATTATTTTCCGATTCTTGAAAAAATTTGAGCTTCATCAAACATTATTAGAACTGTACGACGGAACACGTATCTACGGTTGCTGCCCTATTCAGAATGATGGTGTGAATACCGACTTCTGAATTTGTATTTTTATGTAAAACTTATCAGGTTTAAATTTTTCAACAATTTATTATAACTGGTTTTTCTAGTACTAATATCGCATGGAATTAATTACAAGTGTTCTTAAACTTAGTAAAAACTTATGAACAGGTAACTAGATGAGTCAGTTCTAACAAAGAGATACAAGGGCTGTCTTTCTAGTTTTGCATATAGAAATAGAAGAAAGCAGTAAATAAATTTTAATGATTTCACTATTTTTCGCGATGCATTTTTGTATTCGCTCAAATCAATTTTGGAAGCTGATACTAACAAAATTGCATTTATAAAGGCATCAACTGGTTCCTGATTCTTAGATAGGTTGAAAAATTGTTGGAACTTAGGTTGGGAGGATGATGTAACAATTCGACGTTTTCCTGCTCCAAAATTTCAATAATCTTCAGAGCTAGTTTTTCGGAGCTCAGCAATTACTTTTGGTAAACAAATGGTTGTATACCAATCGAAAGTAGCACTCCTTCGATCTTGCAGAAGAATTGTTGCCATATGACCTGCTTTTGAGACAAATGTTGAGGACATCTTTTTGGACACACTTCAAAAACGGATGACTTTTGTTGGATTTTCTTCACCTTGTAACACTTAAGCAGACAACTGGCGTCTATTTTCGGGTTCATATAAGTAAATCCACGATTCATCGCCACTGACGAACCTGTACATGTTTTAAGACTTGCCTGCGCTGAATCGACCTAGAGTTTTTAGAAACCAATTGAACTTTTCTTTCTGTTCTTCGTTCAACAGATGAGGTGTTTAACAGGGAATGAATTTTTTCCACACACAATTCTTTGAGCAATTTTTTACTAATTGAGGTCCTTGTAATCCTCAATGATCTCTCAATCTTACGATATCACATGCCGATCTTCGTTGATGAACTTGCGCACAGCATTGATGTTTTTATGAGTGAATTCCATCGCTAAAACTTATACTGTCGATTGATTTGGTACTTTATTACCAAAAAGAGAAACCAACTCAGCAAGACATTATTGTTAAGATAATTTTCTTTGAAACTTGTAATAAATTATTGCGCGAAAATTTTCTCGAGTCAATCCCATATTTCTAATAACTTGTGAACTTCAAAAACTCGGTACAGCTAGAATATCAAACATATACTGAGATTTTGGATTTGACCTAATTAAGAATTGAGGCTGATTTTTTTATTCTAAATTCTATTTGTGGTGCCATCTGTGAGCCAGTATGCAAACTAGAATGACAGCTCTTGTATTCCAACTCAAGATGATCATGATTACGTCATTCTAAAATCCAAAAAGTACAGACAAGAAGTTTTTCAAGATGAGTCCAATCTGAAGATGAAATTTCTTGCGATTTTAAATGCATAAAATTTGAGTTTCCTAAGTCTAAGAGGAAACCTAACCAAACTATGTAGACTTTCTAAGCTATTCGCATTGTAAATATGCGAAGCAGAGATTGATCATATTTTGTGAGAAAAAAGCGGTTGATATTTTTAGTAGATCGGGATTTTCAAGATATTCTCAAGAATTTGATAGAATTATGAAGCTCATATTAGTTTAGACTTGAGATTCAAGACTGACATTGATTGGTACACTGGCTTCCTCACCAACCTTAGTGTTAATGAGAATTTGATTTGCAAGTTTTTTTCTGAATACTCATTTAGGTTGTTGGAGACAAAATTTGTGAAGATGCTGGTCTTAGCTTTAACGTAGGATAAATAGAATGCGTAGAGATCAAACGATGTTTGTATGTTAGTCGTTGTTTCTGCTAAAGTTTCAGAGCTCCTACAAGCCGTACTGATTCTCTCTAAATATTTTAATTCCTTTACCTGCATCTTCATAGGGTCAGTATTAACTTGGCACATATACTGCCCTCGGTCCTCTCTGCGAACACCTCGAATGTTCAAGGTCCACGTGTTGTAGTCGTTGTGTGTTACCGACAGCCTAGCGTTGTTGGTGATGACGTGTTCATGAATCGCTAGAATCGCCTTCGTATCTGCTTTTATCCACGCCACCTAAAGACAGAAAAAACATTAGAAGAAGGATAATAGCTGGAAAGAGAACCAAAAGACTTCAGGCGATCAACTCATGAGAAATATGGAGTCGTTTATCAGCATTGGAGATTATTATAAGATTAAAAATTGTACTAAGAATTGGAAAAACATTAAAGTTGACAAAATTCTCAAATTCTGTACATTTAGCTCGGTTCATTTTCAAATCATTTCTCAAATAATCAATTTACAACTGATCAATGAGCGTCAAAACAATAATTTCAGATATATCAACGTTTAAAGATGTTTTCTTCTGAAGTATCAAATGATGTTCGATTCTAATGCATTTTGGGTGCTCTACGATATTACACAGATTTTAGCGCTTACTATCTAGGAAATTGCTGACACACAGAATGATATCAAACTATTAATGATCATTGTTTATATTAAATTTGTATATTTTCAGCTATTCTCTCTATGATTTCTAAGTATCATGCAATTATTTCAATAAGAACAAAAAATACTCCTATCATAGTCAAAATTTGTTTCGCGTCACCTTTAATATATTTCTAATATTCAACTAAATAGGCATAAAGTTACTCAAATGAATTATCTTTGTCATCACATAAATATGAGGAATTATTGAACCAAATACAAAAAATATTTATGTCCCAATTAGCAAAATCACCGCTAGTTATTGGTATGGCAATACTTACCCATCACTACATAAAATTTATAATACAATAAATAACTTTGAGCCATAATATGAAAAATATCTTGCAGTATTCGCAATATTGTTTCGCTATAAAGGCAATAACGAAAAATCAATATTCCAAGCAATAACATTTTTGGAATACCCCAGTGAGTTTTATATAAAACCGCATCATTGAAAAGAAAAATATAATACATAAAATAAGAATGATAACAACTACAAATATGTACAATATTCTAATATACAAATGAAATTTCGACAAAAATTAATGATTTGAGAATATATTCATGGATGGAATTTTCCAGAAAATTCGACATGCCTCTGTAATAAGTATAAAATTCTCTTAAAAATAAGGATTTAATATAAAACATCAAATGGAAAGAACAATATCTTGAAAATTGAAGCGTATGCTGGAAGGTAGAAAATATTGCATTTTGAATAGAAACTTTTTTCAGAATCATCATCTTTTTTGAAGTGAACGTATAGCCTTGACAAATATTGAAATTTATATGGCAAATTGTAATCTCTACTGTTTAGATGTTTTATATTAATAATAATATCAATTTCTGTACATCTCTCTGACCATTGAGTTCCATCTTGGGAAATAATTATATGACCTATAGATCTGAGGGATCATACTCAGGTGAAAGAAGAGAAATTTTTGACAGCTTCACTGACATTTTTATCGGAGATTCAAGAAATGATTATCTTAAGTTCTAATGTCCCTATTCATTCAGGTCCTTAATTCTGAGAATAACAGCTACACTTTCTCGGGAAATAAAAAATGAAATATAGAGGAAATAAGGTTGACAAAATCAGATTGAGCGAATATGGCCGCACGATATGTTGTAAGGTCGAAAAATCATCTTCTCACAGTTAGTATCACCGATTCGCAGCATTAACTATTACTGGTATACGGAACAAGGAAGCGAAGACGTTACATGAACAAATACAGCGGCTCTAACCTAAAACACTTCCCAACTTTACTTTTAATAACTATTTACATAAATTAAGCACGCCTAAGGTGCGAAACTCATAAATAAAACGGCAATTACTTCCACGAATTACCCTTCGCTGAGTTCCGATTTACGCTACAATGCTCTATATACAAACGGTAACCGCACTTCAAAAGTCCTAAAAATTGTTCAATCTTTCATAATTCATTTGCGAAGAGATTCACTTTCGTGTGAGAATAATTGTTCTGTTCTGAATAAAGATATCACAAAATACACACAAGTCGCTAATGAATATTACCTACAATTTGATTAGGAATTATGTATTTGAAACTTAATTCTCAAAGAACAGAATGAGTAGCTCATGAGCTGTCGGTAATATCCCAGCTCACGAACATTATTGGTCTTTAACTATATATTTTCTAAAAACTACACCTTTGAGAACTTAGTATAACCGTACGTCGGTGTATGCTGAGCTCATAACATCATAAGATGCATCATAGTCGTTTTTATTCTTTCATGAATGATATATGATACACAAAGCAAGTCAGTTGTTTGCTCTTAGCAACAGAACATATAATTTAAGTATTGCATGCATTACAATGAGCACCGTTAATTGCGCATTGATGTAATTGTTTGAACATAAACGTCAAAAGACGGTTAAATATTCGGGAAATGTCTTCGCTGACATTGTTGCTGACTAAAAGCAATAATTAAACACAAAGGACACATGCGAGCTCAGCAAGAGAGTTGACATTCTACAGACCGCAGCTCTAAGACATTCATTGCCTGATGACATATCTTCGCCTCTCTGCGATATTCCCTTGCAATCAAAGTAGATATCCTAAAAGGGTTGTGATAAATGTGCGCATAGAATCGTCCATCTACCGTCAAATATGGAGAATCTCGATGAAGGAGTGAAAAGCGGTGATCTAGTTTACATATGAAAGAAGCGATACTCTTACAACACAGAGCAGAAAGCAGATACATTGCAACAACACAAAAGTGCAGTGCAGTAGCGTAATACGTCGTAGCCTAGCACTACGCTAGCAGCATCCAAACCTTCAAAAAACACCGGAAGAAATGTTTTCGAGGTGCATTCTAATAAGAAAACAAGGATCACAGAGAAGACTTTCGATTTATTCTTACATGAATGTCTCACATGAGACTCAAACTTACAGACATTCGCAATGTCAACCCTTGAGTGGCTGTAAATGATATATTCTTTATGATCTTACAAACCATTTCAAATTTTCCAAACTAGTAGATTAACGGAATAACTCGACCAAGTGAATTTAGTTACTAGGTTTAGACTCTATCTTGATCAAAATCTTTTGAATCAGGGACGGATTCTGATACACATAAATTCATTCGTCAATTTTCATAGTTATTCACTGTTTTATTTCAGAGAACTATTTGATGGCCACAATGATAATGCTCAGTACGAGATTACATTATTGAATAATTGGATTAGATCATATTCAATTAAAAAGGACAAATTCAGTTGCTATAGATACTTACTGAACAGTTGTTACAAAAATTGGTAGTCTAGTGGTGAAACTGCTAAAACTTGACATTGACATTGACTTAATTTTTGCTATCAATTTACTATGCTAGTTGAACATGTTTCTTGATTAGATCTTATCATAAGGACTAGGTCAGGTTATTCTTCCATGAAAATAAGATGTAGGTAATTATGACAAGGATCGGGAGTTCAAGACGAGATGGGAATATGTCAATGTCGTCTCGATGTGGTACCAGAGCAGATCTCAATCTGAAACTGGCGATCGACAAAAATTTTGAATTCCGTAGAATCGAATATCGAACAGTGTATAGGTACCATCATTTTGAATATACTCAAGGTAGATATCCTATGCTTGATACATTAAAAAACAACTTCTTTCTCACATCACTGACAAAATGGAGCTGCAAAAACGTGGAAGAACCGACATTAATGATAATAAATGTTGCTGTAATGATTTCAGAGAACATTAATGCGTAAGTACATGGAATGATTCTGAAATATAATCGAATTGGATCAATAAATGCGAAGACTCTAGATTTTGCATACAAATATGCTTCCCACATCGTCCCTTTTGATACAGGAATAACTGAATTATCAACGGAACGAATTGTTCAAGATATAAGTGCCCAACAAAGTCTAAACACCTAAGTTGATCCATAATTGTACAAAGAAGATTCATCCAAATTCTTTTTTGATAGATAGAGATGATAGTTGGATTGTAGGTTCTTTATTATAATTCAAAAACAAAGAAACACTCGGAAAATGCTGGCTCACCTAGTGCCAAGAAGTTTGAATTACAGAAATATAATTCTTCACTTTTATCGAAAACTTGTGTATAAACCAAAAAGCGGACCTTGAGTATTTGATATGGGAGATCAGTATTTTCGTTTGCATTGCTTCCCAAAGCATTTCAGATTGAAATATTTCAAATTTAACTTAGAGGAAACAATTCTGCAACCAAATCAGTAATCAAAATCCATTTTACAGGTTTATTCATCAAAAAACTTGGTTTTAACATTTTATGAATATTGTTCATTTGTAGTGATAGCTTTGGAATTGTAACAAAAATTACTAACAGATAAATGCTGCTTCATTTCTCAATTCTTGATGATAAATCATTTCAATCATAAAGAAAAGCTGCAAATGAAGTGGTATTATTGAATTTGATTACTGTTTAAGATGCATAATTCAATCAGTATATCTCCGAATATAACACATCTGCTCACAAAATATTCAAGTAAGGAAACAGAAAATCACACCTCAAGTCATTTCATGAATGAAATGTAGAATGATGACTTATTTTTTTGAATTTATTCCAGAAAGGTCTAATTTTCTAGTTTGATATTTATTTTTCAATAGGTACATATATTGCACAATGATATCTGTCCGAGTATAGTTGAATCAATTTGAAAAATGAATATTTGAAGATACAAGATGGGTAATAAAATTCATGAAGTTGTAGTCGTATGGGCAAATGGCACCCTGGCAAACATTCTCTTTCGATCGTGTTTACGTCTCCGTTCTGCTCAGAGTATGTCACATGCAGCCGATGGCATCGCAAGTCTGCGTTGATAGCATCAGGATTCGTTCTAACTTCTGTATTTATATGTCCATTATATGTACTGCGCATCGTTCAGTTTACATACACAGCGACTGAACTTCAATCTGGTTCGAAAGTGAACCAATATTACGTTACAGCATTATGCATTCCTTTCTCCTTTGCGTACACGCACAAGTCTACGTATGAGAAGATTCTGCGACTGAAAGCTGCTTATAATACTCCAGCAACGTTACCGTCGAACTCTAGACGCTTCCCCCTACAAGACGCGAAAAGTTTCGTTAACTTTAGACGGATGAGGCGTCGAGCCACAAATAAATATATGCACATTTACATTCGCAAATACGATATTAATTTACTCACGCTTTTTCTCAAAGATAAACTAAGCCCGTAAGCCAGTGCCACTGAGAACTTCAATATCGTCATGAACACTTTCACAAAATTAAAAAAAAAAAAAACACTGCAATTTATCTGGAGATACGTAAGTTGTTAGGGGGAAAATTTGTCATTGATTAAGACTGCTCTACTGTTTCCTCCAAGTATTTGTTTAAAAAGTATTCAAGATAACCATTTGACATAAAATTGCTATGATAATCAAGATCAATCCTAAGAATGTATGTATTAAGTCATAAAATATACTTCTTATTCCACAACAACAATATTCAGTTCATCAAAAAGACTGAGTTTGATGAGCTAGGATGTTTGTCAGATCTATTGGAATCAACAAGAATAAAGCTTCAATGAATTGATGATCAAGTACAAATAATGATTGAATGTTGGTCCAAATAGAAAATACGATATCATAATGCAAGTAAAGGGCTTCACTAAAATCCCAAAGTACAAAATAATAAGTGATTTATTGAAATAACTTCCTCACTTTCAATAAATTGGGATTAGTGTCAAGAATTGGACAATCTTGCCAATCGACCAAGTTACTTCCAACAGCAACATAACATCAATGAAAAATGTATTACCACGGATATAAATAAAAGATTACGCAGAAATACAGGACACAGAAAGTGACCTTTTTAAAATGTCCGTGAAACAAAATTTAATAAATTGTTAAAATTCAAAGCCTGATTGTCTCACAAAATTACAAATTCAAGAATCGATTTTTATTCATCATCCTGAATAGGGCAACAACTGTGGATATTTGTTTTGCCTGAGATAGTCGGACTTATGACCGCTCTATTCAGGATGATGGTGTAAAAATTGACTGCTGAATTTGTAATTTTGTGAAACAATCTGGTTTCGATTTTCAACAATTCATTTAGAAGATCACGTATTCTAGAGGACCAAGCTTAGAGAAAAATTAGTATAAGAGAAAATGAGCTCATATAAAATGGCAATAATCTCAAATTTAAATTCACGAACAGATGCTGCTATCGAAATAATAATAATATTCTTTGCTGTTATTCACATCTGCAAGTGCCTTAGCTTCAATATACAAACACTGACTACATGTACAAGAAACATTACACGTTCATCGCATACCTCCGGTAGTAGAGTTCAGCAGGAAAACGTTAGAATGGTTAGTACGTTTGTGTATCTATACATGTGAATATAACGCATAATGCTAAATCCACATAATTCCGCAAACGGGCGAATGGCGAATGTTTTGCAAAAAGCCGCCGCTATTGTGTTCAAATTCCCACTGCATATTTCAGAAACTTGTAGAAATACGAGGATTACAAGTATAACATTAACTACACAAGCAGAAGAGTACACGGTTCAAACGTTCAACGAACATTGCGGTGGAAATATCGAGTGAAATGAGTGACAGGCATCGGGAATTTGGTATTGCTTCGTATCCTAATGTATATTTCCACGCAGGTGTTACTTGCCATAGATGTAAATTAATTCCAGAGTAATACTGTTTTCGTGTTAATAAGACTCCTGGAATATCCATGGGAGATCCCTGTTCGACAGTCAAAAATTCATAACTAGATCATATCATGATATTCAATGAGCTACATTTCAATAGATCTGATTTAATAATTGTCGTTGTGACCGACTTCAATAATAGTGGGAGGTCCTCAATTCATCGGAATCATTTTTATGTATGTTCAGCGATAATTTATTAACGCGTAAACCGATTTTGCGATTTTAATGACTTTTTTATCAGTAACGGAATACTTCAGGTGTAATTCATTTGATGGTCTAAATCTGATAATAGGATTTATAAGAAAGTCATCAAACCCTAAAATTAGCATGAGCATGTGCACGACAAATGGCCGAATAATTCTATACCATGTCAACCGATTTCGATGAGTTTCTTATGTTGATAAAGAGGTACTTTCGGAATTGTCTTATATAAATTTGGTTGAGATCTGATGATGGGATCTAAGACAGAATAACAAAACTTTTCAATTATTATCCTTTATTTTGAGAGGTTTCTTTTTAGGGTTGTTTCATATGAACATTCTTACCATCTGATCAGTAAATCACACTCTGAAAAAAAGAGAGTATAAGAGCAGTTATTCATTCTGATGAATCACTGATATTGTGTGATGAATGAAATTATTGAATAGAAATAATTATACTGCAGCATAAAAAAATATTTATTGAGGATAGAGCTGCCTCCATTTTACGAGTTTAGTTCCAATAAATAATAAGAAATTCAATAGGACACAAAAGTTATAAGATAATAACTTTTTGAAGAACATAAACCAACGTAGTCAACATAGACTGCAAAATGTAAAAAATGGAATAAAAAAAAAACTGACCTCAACATAGATCACTAAAAAGTGAAAAAATGAGTATTTTTGAATCACTTATGAAATCGGCTCATGCGAACAAAGAAAATAGTCCGTGAAACAGGGCTTAAATTTTTCATTGATTACCGCTTAGTCGAAACTTTGTGAGTGGTTTCATTTTGATGAGTCCGACACCTTCTTCATTCGGTAAAATTCTTGATTTAGAGGCGTATTCCAGCGAGGGCTAATTAAACTTGTCAATTTCATGTAGCCTCAAAAAAGTATTACCGTCACATTGATTTTCGCACTAATCGAAAGACTTTTTTTATGATAAAATGAAAAGCAAATTGTCCGACATGAGTATTGGGCTAGCGGTGAGTCCGACGAGCGGCACTTGTCACAAGTATAGAATTATTTGTTTCCTGAAATTTGGTGATTTTGTCCGACAAATTTTACGGGGCGTTTTCTCCCAACGGTGCTGAAAACACGTCAGGATTAGAACAGGCCATATATCAATGACCGCTTATCACCATGTTTTCTATTTTTCATTCAAATAATGTCTAGAATATTACTGTAAATATGTCTGAAAAAGTGGAAATACTTTAGAAGAAGCAAAAATATGTGGGATGAATGTGGTTCCGGTTATACGCATATACATAAAATATATATTAAGTCAATATGAAGCAATAAAAAAATTTTGCTGTTGACCAATCATAGCCGCCGTAACTCTATTATTTTGATTTTTTGTTTGAAATCCAGCACACCTTCAGAACGCTGTATCTCGAGAACGAGTTTGAATTTATATAATATGAAAACAGCATTTAATAACGGAAATTTGAAGCCCTGATATGGTCAGTAATTATTTGGATATTTACAAAAATGTGTCGGTCATGCTACGCTAAAGCTACAGTTGACAAACATAAAAATCATGAATTTTTTTTTCTATGAAATTCTATCAACTTTCAATATAGGACATGTAACATAAAGTGTCCCTATTTCCCATCGTAGAATTCAATTATGTAAAGAAAAAAAGAGAGGTTCCATTTGAAAAAATAGACTTCTATGATTGTCAACTCTAGCTTTGGCGTAGCGTACTCGTCAATTTTTTATGAATAACTATATATTCATTCACCTTATTATAGCTTTAAGTCTCTCTTAAGGAATTCTGTTTTTATATAATGATAACTCGAGCTCGTTACTGAGATACAGCGTTTTGAAGATATGCCGGACTTCAGACAGGAAAATTTAATTACGCCGGATATGATTGGTCAGCAGCAAAATTTTTTGATTGCTCCGTAGATAGAATTTTCTACTGAATTCAATGATAAAATGAAAATAAGGAAGTTGAGACCAATTTCTGGTCAAATAATTAGCACAATGGTTCGAAAATATTTCAATTAAAATGGGCGTGTCAAAAAACCTATAGATACAGAATAGTTGTGGAAATGATAACTGCCTTTGCTTTTTCTCTTACATACAATATTGTCCATTCAAATAATAGGAGTTCTATATATCAAAAATATTGATACTTGTTAGTATATTATAAATGAGAATATTTTCATGTTGCTATACCAAATTTCCTGATATCTACTTATTCCAAAAGAACGCATTTGGTCGTTGTATTGCGACATAACATGTCGAAAAATTCCTACTCATGCTGCCAAGTCTCTACACGAGTAGTTTTTTCTATGTTTCTATTTTTTTTATTAAAATTATCTTCAGATAAATTATCGTTTACTAATTTATAGACAACATCTATTGCTTACTATCCAATATTAGATACGCCGATATTAGGTACGTGTGAGCGTATTTTTGTCGGACTGACGATAAGATCTAATATTTTTGTCGGACAATATGTTTTTTGGACAGAAAATATGTTCTAAAATTATTACTGTTCTGGTCCGACAAGCGGTCATTGATGTGCTGTTACGATTCTGATAAGCTCCCAGCGTCGGACTGAGGACACGCCCCACAAAATTTGTCGGACAAAACGGCCAAAAAAGCGGTAATCAACGAAAAATTTGAGCCCTGTCTCAGGGGCTAAGAGATGAACTATCTTCTCAAGCTGCTACATTGTAGCCTACTTTAAGGTATCGAAAATCATAGAATATTGAAATATATTTATTTTCCTATTTCTAATGGTCTATATTGAAGCAATATATTTACTGAGATCAAATTATGTCTGTTTTTCGTGTCGTAATTAGAATTTGAACCAGCAAAATATCCGATTCATCGCATTATCACGTTATAGGTGATTTTTTAACAGAGCTTTCAATTTAAGTTATATGGAATAAAATGAAAATGAATATTTCAATATGATTAGAGTTGAAAACCTGTCAAAATAAGTTATATTCTCATTATAGAACTGGGAATGATGAAGCCTAATTGTTATTATATATATTTTCGGTGATTCATTTCATTAGCAACTCTCAAAATAGTGCAGTTATTTGATAGATGCGCAAAATATTTTGACGTATGAGTACACACATGAAATAATACAATTAGCGAAGTAGAGTTTATCCACCAAATTTCACACTAGTGCTTGGCGTGAGATCCTATTATAGTTGCAGCATTGAAACATGAATAGGCCTTCATATATCCGTTGTTTTGAATAACTGCATGTTGGTTATACAAAATCCGCGGTTTTATTTAATTCGCTAAACAAAGAACCTAATGGCCACATTGTACAATACATGGTACATGGTTATTGCAAAATCGAGAAGCATGTCAAATTTGAAATTTATTTATGCGAAACATCAAGCGCTCAGACAGGTTAATATCCAAATATAATTGTACAAACTCGCGAACAATACGCATGTCAAGTCACTATTATAACAGAACAAATAATTGTGCTATTCTTTCAAAAAATTTCACAACACAATTATGACTGGAGACATGTTTGGTGAGCAACTGACGCAGTGTGTTCATCATAATCAAAAAAATTATATAATAAATACAAATTTTACATATTTAACAGAATGAATGTTGTTATTTCCAAGGATGATACAAAATTTCAATTACCCTTCAAAGAATCAGAGCTCAAATTGAAACATCAGATTCAGGAAGGCATAGTTTTATATCAATGTGAAAATAAGTAGAAATAAGTTGAAATTTACGAGCCTCTTATGTAAAACATCAAAAATAAGTGTCTATATCGCTGTGCAGTCTCATCCTCGAATGTCAAAGATACAAATGAATATCTGAATGAAGACGTCATAAATGTAGATTGGTAAAATGATGAGACTAAGTTTATTTGTTTCATATTTGTCCTGCACTCTGATCGAATGATATCGGACAGAGATAGCAAGCGAAATTCAGTCTCTGATTAAGTGCGGAATGATGTGCAATGTTCTTTCCTTCATATGATCACTATTTATTACATACTAGGATGAGGAAGATCAAGAATAAACCTATGGCTTGTCTTATATCTTTTCAAATCAAATCAGATCAGATGAATAATTCTATCGTTGGCTAACCTTATCTAGAAGATGTTTGCCTTACGAACAGTCATACTTACAGTTGTTACAGGCCTCAATATACAATGTTTCTCAGTTTGTGTCGGGGCTAACTTGAATACATCAAAACTCAATATCGCAAGATACAGAGCATTTCAAAAAGTTACAATAATATCACCTCATCAATTTTCTCACAAGGGCTACCAGACCTCTTAATCTAGTTTTGAGTTAATTTAGAAGTGAACCCACCTTTGTCATCAAGTTAAGCAACATTGCCAATGCTCTACTGATAACAATTGAAATACCATTATTTTCTGATTTGAAATGAGCATTTCGCTTTGATGACTTATTCATGAGGCTTCAATCGTGGCGCAAAAATTTTTACAAGCGTGATAATTGAATTTTTGCAGAGTAAGTCAAACAAAATGAACTATACCATGAGCTTTCACTAACATTGTCCTATGTCCTTCTTCACTGCAGAGCGAAACATCTGTTTTGACCGTACTTCCAAGGGAATAAATGGGTGTATTCAGCACGACATAAAGAAAGCAATTCTGCTAATGTGTTTCGAGTGGGCTGCGGACTGGGCAGTGAACACTGGACTCTGATCTGGACTCGACCAGAGCTGATATAACTGTATGCACCTGATGTTCAGTGTTCTTTGGTCATTGTGTGAATACACAAAGTGGAACCATGGATCTTTGATAAAATTACGATCATTCCAGTGATTGCGATGCTGTTATCTTTTCTCTAATGACTCCTTCTATTCGAAAATAAATATATTTTTATACTAAATACTAGTTTGAATGTGAATTAATATTGCTTGAGGGAGGAATATCTAGTGGACATACATCAATATGAGTTGGAGTCAGTCATTGTCTAGTAGAGATTCCTGAATCAGTTGAGAATTTTGCTCTTTTTGGAAATCTCTAAATTGTGATATTAGACTAGAAGGTCAACAATGTGATTCCTGATCCTAGTACCGAGTTTAGCAACGGAGTTGCTTAAAGATGAAGTCTGTTCACCTTGTGATTGTTGTAGCATTGTGTTCCAAACTCGAATAGAATCGATATCTGTGTTCGTCATTCAACCCTTTCTTTAAGACCAAGATGAATTGAATTATTTCAAGAACCTCACATGTAACATTTCAGAAGGTATAGGTCTTATCAGTGTTGCCAATGAAAATTGAGTTGACAAATCGATTGATGCAAAAATCCCAAATGTTCTCAGGCTGCTTACGGAAGAAAAGACTAGCGAAAGATAAACTTTATTGCGGAAACGCAGCAGGCCATTTCTTGTTCTATTGTTGTTTATTTCTGGTAATTAAAAATGTACAGTGGATAAAATCATATCATGGTCAATTTTTTGTTAAACTCATGCGACAGTAGCAGGATTGGAAGTATTCAACATTACATCCCTGTTTGGGTGAACCGGTTTCTGTCCTACGACAGGGTTTTTGGCAGTCTAAAACGCGTGATTCGGAAGACAGATTGGATCTACACACCTCAGCAGTATGACAAACTATTCTTGCAAGCTGGCAAAACAGAGAAGATTCAATGTTCACTGAGTTTCAACTGATGATGTTCATGCATTAAAAAAATTGGGGCCTCTTCATTATGAAAAAAGTATTTTTCTGATGCAACAATAGGACGCGAAATCGCTTAGGACAGAACTGATAACGTCATGGTATCGACGTACAAGTTTATCCACAGTCAAGAAACCAAAACAAATTCATCTCTAGAAAATTCATACATGGATTATCAAGATCTACCTTCACATTATCAAAAACAAGGGTTGTTTCAGTTCCTTCCACCTCAAAAGCCTATCCAGGAGGGCATATAAAAATAGACAATAAAAAAATTAGTGACCTCGAAAAATTAAGCGATTATATAGTTGGCAACGATCCAAGACTTTCACAGAAAAATTTGGAACTGGCCAGTAACTCGAGGAAGATAAGATTCTGAGGAAGACAAGAGTTATCTACGAAAAGACCTTGAAGAAAAAAGTTTGTAAAGTTTTTTGTGAGAACTGAAATTTTCTACTTTATTATGTGTTATGAGTTTTTTTTCTGAAGTACTAAATAACAATAATTCAATTGCAGGTAATGATGTTAACATAACATACATATCGGTGATCTCCCTTTCCGTCTTGTTTAATGCTTCAAAAAGAATAGTTGTATTTTATTTCAGTGATTGTGCCAAATATTATCCATGATTGATTAGCCGGTTGAAGTGAGCAATAGGTTCCTATTTTAATGCGCTTGTACCGTGTAAGGGATAGCCAAGCAGTAGTCATTGAACATGTAGAGGTTCCTGTAGGCGTGGCACGCTACTTTATAGTAATTGTAGTAGATCAGATTAATTTGAAAATATAATAATGATATTATTGCTAAAAATGCATATTTGTTTCAGCCTTCATGATTTCGGTCTAACATGAAGGAGTTTAGTTTACCCTTCGAGGTGGTTTGCTCTCAATTTTAGTCCTACAAACGCGCACAGATTGTGGATATATTCAGGAATGCTTTTGAAAGCCGCGAGCGAAGTGAGCTAGCCTACAACCATTGTTACACATGAACACTGTCTCAGTGTCACTAACAAAACTTCATTTTACTGGAGAAATGCCAGTAATACCATCTCTTTTAAATTGTGAGAAATGTGATAGGAAACTATTCTTGACTACCGATTATTCTGAATATTATATTAGTTGAGTAATACTATTGATGTTTGAGTATGATGTTGAGTGTTAAGCGATTGAGTTGATGTGCTGCCATCATTCTTTCCTTTGATATGGAGATTTCCTAGAGCTCACTACGATGAGGGAACTTTCAGCTAAGCACCGGTAACCAACTCGAAGTCAGCGGTGCCCTCCTGCTATCATTATCGTTTTATCAGGAGGTGCCCAGCGATGAAGCGTTCCTAGAACTCACTACGGTGAAGGAATGATCAGCTAAGTTGCTTTCAGCGAAGCACCGATTACCAGCCCGGGGCCAGCGGAATCCTCCTACTATCTTCAGCATTTTACCAGGAGGTGCCCAGCGTTTCGGTTGCATATCTTTGAGTGAACATGCAGAGACTGAGCTCCAACTTGGCTCTGAATCTTTCTTGTTAGTCTCGCAGATTCACATCCTCTGGATGTGGAGCGAGGTTTTCCCGCAGATTCACACTTATCGTGGTTCGGCACTCACAGTTTCACGCAGAAACCTGCGGGCAACGTGTAGTGAGGTGTTTTGCCTCTCTTATAGTTTTACCTTTCACCGAATAACAACTTTTGCTCATTTATAGTCACATACGAGAATGATTTTTTTGGTGCTTATATTCCACTCATGGATCCTCATTGAGTACATTTCACTCAAATCTCTGTTTTCTTCTGCAGACCTTCTGAACTTCGGACGGTTTGATTTGGGGACTACATGATCTACGTATTATTCAACAGGATGATTTAGGCAAAGACATGTATTTCTTTTGATTAAATGAAAAAATATTATTTTTGATATAAATGAATTGTATTTTCTTGACATAAGAAAATGTGTAGTTCATTTGGATTATAACATATATTTGAGCAGTTAAATAATGAACATAATGCATTTTTGATCAAAATTCTCTAATATTAAGCACTGAACATTTATTGCAAATACACCACATGTGTGAATTTTCTAAGATTCTATTAACCAATCCCAAATTGAGAAATGGATGACGTCAAATTTTAGCGAATAAACAGATAACTGTCAATCTACGATGTACTATTCTTGAAGATTTCCAACTTACATAGTTTGATGCACAGAAAGTTTTACAAGTACAAAATTGTAACATGTGGGTTTTTTGGAATAACCGATTCAATTAAATGGATTATAGGAGAGAAAGTCACTCAACTACACTAGGTTTTTGCAAATATAGAAATAGTTTTGGTACTTGAAAATATAATAGTAATATGAGAAAATACAAGAAAATAAATATAATGCAACAACAAGATGTGAACCAGAAGAGGCTGGAAGACATATTGTCAGACCATCACGAAGAAACGTAGAGAGCCACAAGAGACGAACCGACGACAGAAAGAAAAAAGAACGCAATACATTGATCATTGGCATGCTGCGTATAAAATGGCGAATCGTGCTCTGCTGTTCCAAGGCTCAGCCGCGGACTAAGATCTGGAGTAACAATTTTTGTTTTTCTTTCGCTTATAGATACAAATAAGCCTGTTTTACACTGCACACCTTTCCTTTGCCTATACAGGATCATTCGACTCAACTTTGAATAGAATCGCTTATGTAACATACATATGTTCATTCAAAATAATATACAATATTGCTGAATTGTTTCAATTCAACTAACTACTACAGTTACATTTAAAATGAAAAGAAATAATTCTTCAATCCAATTAACTGAGTAACAGGAAAATATAGATGGGTATAATAATATGAAATAGTTGAAACTTTCTGAATTGATGATATTGAGAGAAATTGGAAATAATCAAAGAGGAAAAAATGTAGCACTATTGAAGTCTCTCATGTAGAAAAGCTTGTTTCGATTCCTTACGTCTGCAGTGAAGCTTAGCGAAAATCATAAAATCTCTATAATTCATTTTACATTCAGAAACAAATATAAGAAAAAGTATCGCGACGCTGCTATTAAGTTCTTCCATCCGGTAAAGCGATCAGTGTAACAAAATGAAGTCCTCCAGAGCATGAGACTTATTCATCTAGACAAAACCGTCTAATGTAAAACAGGCTTCCATAGCAGCACAGCCTGAAACTGAGAAGGAGCATCTACACTAGTGCCACACAGCGTTCTCTGACTGAACAAATGTGTAATCAAATTGAGAGTTCGAAAGACCTGCCAACGGAAGATATTCATTCGTATATCGCTGAATTCGAGTTCAGTCCACAGCTTTGACGGATTTATTTTTATACACAGCAAAAATCTCTCTGAACCATCGAGCTTTTGATCAGGACCCTTGTGCACGTATTCCTGTACGAATGTGTGTTTGTGAGTGAGTGCGGCTTTCTGAGGGCTGCCAGATTTATCTGTGTGAGTGAGAGTACCTGCACCATATATTTTTATCAGCTTTGAAGTCTTCTATTGGTTGCGTATCTAAACAGCATTACGACCATTAAACTAATATATTAACCGGTCAAGATATTTAGTATATCTATCTAGATTGCTGTTTATCTTTCCTAGGAGTTAAACGCTTGATTGAATAGTCTATCTTGTATCAACGATTTTGATCGAAACATATCTTGCGTGATGATGAATATTATTCTCATTGACCAATCCTTCGGTCTATATTATAATCATGTAGTATTTATTTCTATATACTGAAAATTAATTTAAAAAAATATACTTCAGCTTCAAATCCGTTAGGGTATCAAAATATCATTGGTGAATCTGATATTTGTTATATATCAAGAATTTAGACCTAATTCACTGGATCACTGCAATTGAGGTCGAAAATCAGAAAGGAAAATGGAGAGAAACAATCAAAAAAGTTTATTTTGACGTGTAGATTATCCATGCAAAATCAATAATAATGAAGTATTGCAATATCAATAGATCAGAAATGAGAAGCGAATGAAGCTTTAAATAGCTCCGTGATGTTGTACATGTACACATTCAAAAATTATGTTACGTCAGTAACAAGATTGAGCTCAGTCATTCGCATGAATATCATGACTATAAGTATCAGCAATTGGTATGTACAATAGGACCATATAAGTCTAATTCATTTTTACATCCAAAACTGTAGCTCCTGGCTTCGAAGATAAATCGAATACTGATTTTGAACGTCGAAAAAATTGAAATTGCGAACGTTAGGAAGAAGAATTACTTGAATGAATAAATAATAAACGATTTCTTCTTCTGGTTTTATTGATAATACATCGATCGTTTGCAAGTAAAACCAATTATCAATAAAAATGCCAGTTCGTGCGGTACGTTCGCTCACGGCGGGACACTAAACTTAGAATGTTATTGTTCTTTCCCAATTTATTGTCAACTTGCAAATAGGAATGCAGCTGCCTTGACAACTGCAGCTGGGTACTTACTAGATGTAACATGACACAGAATATACTTCACCGAGCTGAATATGCAACAATCAGCATTTTTCTTTATAATTATCAAAGCAATATCCAGCTCATGGGGCAAAAATAGTATAATATTTCAATACTTCAAGCAAAATCGGTGATAGATTCTATTTGTAGTAGACTAATCTCCAAATTCAATATCATTTCTGTTCAAGTGAATGATGCGTTCAAGACGGAATCGTCCTAAAACAAGCGTTTAAATCCCGATAAACGCCAAAAAACCGTCCTAATAGCAGGGTATCAAGTTGTGAATGGGAATGTGCGAATCAGATAAATCAAATCTGGCGCATCGGTTTCATTTAGTTATTCTGCAGGGCGCAAGAGTCGCCACGATCGTCTGAAGTTGGAACGCTGGCGTAAAGCCGTTTGTGTCGAGTGTCGCGTCAGTGTCAAAGTTCATTTGCAGAGACCGAGACCCAACAGCAGAAACGGAAACATTTACTTCCGGATTTAGATGAATTGGATAAGATCATTTGAATTATTTGATAATCTCTAGATAGACGATAGTTTTTTTTTAATGGAATAAACTCAAGAATACTATTTCAGTTCAATTTATATATTCCAAAAGAATTTTAGACCTGTAGAAGACAGAATTCATCGAAAAGCGAATCCTATGAGTTCAGATAGATAACTTGGAAGTCAATACATGTTTTCTATTGAAGCTATAATAATTGATATTGAGTAAAATCAATAAGATAATTTGACTTTCAGAAATTTTGAATGTATACATTCAATAACCAAAATTCCAAAATAACAAGAATGTAATGTTGGTATTAAGAGTTCAAGGAACTCATATCAAAATAGATTCATCCCCCCAGAAAAAATCAAATCTAGAACGAATTTCTACCCAACTGTTCTTGAGATCAATAAGAATACAATGAAGAATAAAATAGCTCCATGTACCAGTATTCCGCTTTAGCTCGAGAACGGCAACAATATAAAAAGCAAGACCGCGTTTCAAGTCGTCTTACTCTCCGACACTTGAGTGTCAATGTTTAACGGGTCCTAGTTCTAACTGGGAGACTAATACCCGCCTAGTTTTACTAATGGTTACCAAGCGAATGCGTGTTTAGTTAAACATTCATTTGAAACGTGTGTACGTGCCGCGCTTGTAAACTCAACCCTCATGATGTCATTGCACAGCGCGATCTGGAACCTACATTCGTGAATCTCACTTAATAACCATCATTATTTGCTTAAGTATCGCGATTATTTCAGCGATAATAAATGATCTGAAGTTTTTGTAAGTAGATAACCACAAATTGGTGACAAATTTCAACATTCTGAAACAGTTACAAAAGAAATAGTATCCATTGGTGTACGATTTTGAACCAACTGACTGAACATTTTCTGTGAAGTTTTGACAAGTAATTTCAACTACCTCTAATCTAACAAAATGCTATAGTTGTCTACAGGTGTTTTCTATCGAAAAACATCATTGAGAAGTATCATCATATTGATATGTATGATCATATTGCATGCATTTTAATCTAAGATGTCGGCAGTATCTCATATTATATAAGATTTTCTCTCTGATAAGTCTAGAAAAGGGCAGAAGTAAAATGCGTACAAAGCATTTTTCTCTAATCTTCAAAAACGAGCAGCTATAAACATTCTTTCGATTATGCCCAACTTTCAATCGCTTTGTACTTGGAGCGGACAAGCGCGTTTCAGAGTTTTACATAGGCTACAGCAAAAACAGAGGAATGCATAGTCGTCTTACCTCCTGAAATTTGAATATAAACAAGAGACTGATCTAATTTCTGCTTTAATCTACCAGAAAACAAATGTAGCCGTCACTACGACTCAAAATCACATTCTCGTAGTGAATATAATACCGTTAAATATGTTGATATTGCACAGAATAAGAAACATGTTTTGCGATGGAATGGAGAATTACGGCAGGAAATTAAAACTGTATTGTTCTTCCATGTTGAAGAATAATATGCTTGTCAAAACTATGTAGAATGAAACAAATATTTGAAATTTTTACAGGATGTGCGCAGATAAAATACCGAGAAATATCGTTTATTAAAAATTCGTGGAACAAATCGCTTCTAATATTTGTTTATTATTAAATGACAGTCGCACCGCGGAATTTTTTTCCGGCATACCGTACATAATATTTGATAACAAAACTTTCCAACATATTATGACAAGAAGTTTCGACTCTACAGGGACAGAAGCATATCCAAGACAAGTCTCAAAGTTGCATAGTTGAACTTCGGTTCCATTCTATCAAAATATAAAATTATGCTACTGCACAATTTGGAGATGTACAGAAATTGATTTGTTCCATGTTACGGGCAATATCTAAATTACAAGAGCAATAGTATTAGTTAGTATATATTGGAACAAATCTAGAACTAGACTAAACTTATTCCTACTAAGAAAATCTAAAGGATTTGTCTTAACAAGTATATAATAAGGTTAGAATATTTCTTGATTCGTTCGTTTGAAATAGCAGTTATCCAATTCAAATAGCTCGGAAGTCTAACTAATCAAACAGTACCATCTTCTATTTTTTTCTGCCCGTAACTGAAAACGAGTACCTAGTACCTACTTAAGTTCAAGCATTCTTCAATATACCTAAGTTACTAATAGCTGTACTATATTCACACATGACATATTGTTTGAAGAATCATTCCATACTTTTACTGAGAAAATGGACTGTTAGGTATTCAAAGTGTTATTACAAACAGTTCACTTTCCCTTTGTGCTTATGCTTTATATCTATTACAATATACAGTACTCGTCCACCACCACTTGTAACGATAATAGAGCAATTATTATTGATGAAGCGTTGTAGAACTGGTGATCAAATAATATAAATATGGATGAACTTCCAAAATTACGATTATAACATAGGGTCCAGAACTTAAATTCAAATATTGTACTTTCATTGTTTTTTATTGGGAGCGTAGGAGATCCACTAATACTCCAACTATATTTTGAACTCATCAATTTGAAGGTAGTGTATGGAAAATTGTTTTACCAAATGAATAGAATTAAAAAAAAAGCCGAACCAATGTCGTGGTGAAGAAACCACGACATTTGGTGTATCGTAGGAATCTATTGATATAAACGATTTGATGCAAATAAAGTAGAAAACAATAATAATGTAAATATGAGGGAGAAAATATCAAGTTTCTGATAGCTCAAACGTAGAGTTTATTTATTATAATAGACACTAAGAATTTGGAAGTGAACTGAATAAAATGAAAATACAAATTGACAAATCAAACCACTCTGGATCAAAAAGAACCAAAAAGTGTAGGCTCGCATGACAAATAAGCTACCCCATCGAACACCTTGAAACTTTAAATTGAGAATGGCTGAGAGCCATGTGAAAAACTTGTAACGTCCACCATACTAGAAAAAATGGTTATTTTTTATAAATTTTTGAATTTAACTAAAAAATAATGATTTTGTTTCCGAACCACTTGCTTGAATTTTATACAATTTGTAGTAAATAATGAACTATTTCTGGAAAAAACTGTCTGACTAGTGACTGGCAATTTTTGTGAATTAACTTCAGACAGATCTTTTGTTATAAATTATTTTTTCCATGAAAATGCAATTTATAACTCCTATTACAACTTGTCTGACTAACAATTTTTGTCAATTAATTTCTGGCAGACAATTTGTTGTCAGTTATTTTTTTTATGAAAGTGCTCTTTATAAAATCTACTTGATTTCCTTTTAAATAAAGTTTAAGATCTTTTCTATCTATTAAATCTTGTCTACCTGACAAATTTTGTTAATTAATACCTCTAATACTGAACAGGATCCACGCCGAAGAGTTTGGCGCGCTTAAAAATGAAGTCTGAAATATCAAAAAAACAATATTGCGATTGAAAACGTATTCGAGTATATAGAAGGGACCTTCAATATTAATTTAGAATTAAAAAAAAAATCTCTAGTTAGCAACGATCATAGCACATTTTTTTATTCAAAATTGTGGTCGCAGCACTTAAAATCTGATATATTGAAAAACATTTTTTTGGCTGACAGACCAATTTTTATGCATAAAATGTCAAACTTTCTTTCAGAAAAAAATTAAGGTAGTGTTTTGACAAAGCACTTGTAGAAGCTTATTTTTTTGAAAATAACGCTGTCACGGCGCTTAAAAATGAAATCTGACGTAGTAAAAGACATTTTTCTAATGACAGGCGTATTTTTATGCATAGAGGACATCCTAAACTTCAGTTGATCTTGATACATTAATGCTGCGCATTCAAAATTAAGTTTGACAAATTTATTAACAAAAATGATCAGCCAGACAAGTTGTAGTAGATAGAATGAATCCTTAACTTCATTTTGAAAAATAATCAAAGTGGTGTTATCGAGTGCATTTTCTTGAAAAAAATAATTTTTGATAAAAAATCTGTTGGAAGTTATTCATATTGTCTGACTGACAATTTTTTCCAAAAATAGATCAGTATTTAATACAATTCGCATGAATTTCAAGCAGGTATTTCGAAAAAAAATTTTATCCTCCGTTAGCTATATCCAAAAATTCATAAAAAATAACAATTAACAAATTTTTACTAGTCTGGCGAGCTTATAGATGTTCGATGGGATAGCTTTTTTGTGATGGAAACTTACACTAAAATAGGTAAAACCAAGAAAAACGCAGTACTTATCTGCCCATTACTAGCAAAGCGCAAGCAATCTATTAAAAGAGAATTATTTATGATTGAATTTGAAGTGAGTGGAGCATATTTACAAATATTGTCGCAGAAAAAAACTGTAACATTATCAAAAGGATCACTCGAATTGTGATTATGAAGATACAAAAACTAGTTGAAAATTTTTATATTCAAAGACGTCATCAAGTAGTATGAACCATTGAATTAGATTAGATTTTCAATAAAAGTTATCTTGATTTTGCTTCAAGAATATGTAATTCAAAACACAATGTTAACTATCACGTTTTGGAAAAAGTAATAGTAGATTTCCATATTTCAGAAGTTCGTCCGTAATATAGATTTTTTTTTTAATGCTGCGTGTAATACAAACTGATTCATTATGCAACGTACCTCTTTGAAACTCTGGAAAAATAATAATTGCAAATAATTCATGTTACAAGAGAAATTAGTATGGTGGTTACAAGTGGTTCTTGAACAATACAAATACCAACGTGAACACGTGGTGGTTGGGTGGTGCACTAGGAGTGGTGCAGTTGCTATACGTGAGTTGGTGAGTTTGTGCTAACAGAGAGTGCATGGTGCCGATGAGTTGCATTGGTGCATTCGGTGCAGTTGTGCTGTAGTGCTTGTGACTGCATAGCAGCCACCGACACTAGACTGACATTCAGTAAGAGAAATGGATACACACCCTGGCCGTGGCGAGCTCTCCACTCACCCTGTATCCACCCAGGTTATTCACCACGCATGTGAAGGTCGCGTCGCGCCCTTGGGCGATCGTCACATTTTCCAACGGCACCAGAAAGTCGGGTTCGAACCCTGATACTGGAACAGAAATAGCAAATGTATCATTACGGCAAGACAATTACCAAAAATACATATTGTGCGGTAAATGAGGCTTAACAAGTCAGATTTATTGATCGTTTCTTGATGTAGTAGCACGATAAAGTGTTCTTACAAGAAGGACAACTAAAAATGCATACTTTTCATTTGAACTCGTGCCGAACATTCTCACAGATGTTCTTTGATAAAAGTCATTTATTTCGCACAATGAAGGTCTGTAAAAATGTCTAGCACGAGCTAGGCGTGGGGAGAAAATAAGAGGTTCAAATCAGAACTTAATTTGAGCATCCTCAGAGATCTTCTTCAGGGAAAGTAATACAATACAAAATACAAATAAGACTTCCAAAAATACCCAGCACAAATTTGAGTAGAAGAAAAATATATTTTTATTTTCTATGAAGTACACAATGTCCCATCCTGTATTCTCTCAGTTAATAGAATAAGCTGTTGAATCTACTTACTTTTGATATTAACCACCAACAAGGCTCATTCGCACATAAAAATATTCTAGCAATATGAGAAAAAAATGGGTTCACAGTCTCATGTGACTTGACTATCTGTATTGGAAAATAACGATTGATAGAACATGAATAGGAATGGATTGTGCAAAAGCGGGCAATAATATGAATGTTATCAACCACTTAAGCTTCATAGAAATAAGAGCTTTTCTAAAAAAATTAACTAGAAGGAATCATAAAGTACAAAGAAAGCTTAAAATTCCTTGTATTGACATCTCAAAATAGTAATTTATATGAGAATAAAAGCTGCTCGTAATTTATTATTTTCAGATTGAGAATATTTTTCAAGATCGTTCGGATTCCGTATGTACTGGATTCTGGATTAGTTACAGACTTCATTGGAGCCTGATTCCCATAACCATAGATGACATGTGAATAACTGCTGCCGAAAACCTACAATTTTAAGCTGTCGAGCATACCCAAATTGCAGCGAAGTTCTTCGCCTGTAGCAACTCAAGCGAGCCCGTAATCGAGTCTCAGGAATGCAATATGGAAATTGAAATTAGTCGCTTTTTCGTTTTTCTTAAACATGTCAACGTTCAGCGTGCCTGAATGCACGAAAACTTGGTCGCATTCCAACGAGAGAGAGCAAGCGCGCGTGCTTTTGAAATGATACAAGAGAAGGATAAATACTTTGAATCATATTAAGAACTTTATGGATTATTATTAAACATACATGACAGAAAAACTTGGAGGATTGAATAATATTCACTCCACAAAAAAACTTCATTGTGCTAATAGACCTTAGGTACAAATTAATGTTCGAGTATTTAGTTTCTCTCTACTCTTTTACGTGTATTAAAATGTGTTCACCAAAGGAAAAAAGACGAGAATAGTTGGAAACTCATCTTCAGAAAGAAGTACGCAGAAGTCAGCCAAGTTGCAGACTGTCTCGAAGATGGAAAATTCTAGTGCAGGAAAATCACTTTGAGATGCCTCAAGTTGCATAATTTCTATTTAATATCTGATTAAACGTATTGATCCAAGCAATATTGTAAAACAATATGTATTCAAACCAAGCCTATTATTTCGACGGATGGTATATTGCATTCGGAAGCGACTGGTCAGTAGCGCCACGTCGGACATCTAACCACTTATCTGTCTATACCGCAGAGAGCGTGTTATGATATGCTACATCATAGAGGAAATTGTTCTTAAAGTCGTCATTTTTACAGAGGTTCAAATATAGTCGAGAGAATCGTCAGAGTTCCATGATAAAAAAGGTAAATTGAACAGTACTCCAAAAATTAAATTCCTATCAAGACAAAATAGGAAAACGAAATACTAATTTATTGTTGAATATACTCAAACTAACAACAAGTCATTATCCACTAAATATCATGAAATCAATACTCATGGTTTCATTGCTGTGAGTTCTTTTATATGACAAAGGTAGGCTAATGAAATCGAAATGTGTCGCGGTATCTTCCACAGATAGTCATCCAAATTAGGTTATAGTTTTTCTTTTAACGATATTTCTTTCGGCCTTTGTTTGTTTAATCGCACTCTGTCCGTGTGAATTCACTCAATGTCTGAACCGATTCATTCTTTTCTATATAACAGGTCCGTCAATAACTGAATCGTACGTGTCCATAGAAAAAGCGCTTTTCCTTCGTTACGCAAGAATAAAAGCACGATCTTTAGCTGTCAAACATAACATAACTTAACATCTTAACGCAATTACACAAGTATATTGATGTTTCTTTTATTTATCTCCGCTTTTAATTACGGCAAGCCAATTAGAGTTGACAGATGTGTGAACTTCTCGGTTTATTGACTACTTTGAGAAACTGATATTAAATAATAATTTTTATACCAATGCTCAAACTATTATATATGTGTCCAAATCTTCTGCAACATCCACTACTGTTGAGGAATGAATATACACAAAAGACGAAAATTGGTAATTTGTGATATGTGTGATAAAAATAACCATTCCGTATCTCCCTTTTTCCAATTCGGTCTGCAGGGAAATATTGCGTAATACTAATCAAACTGGCCGCTGGATTACAAGTGACGTTATCGCAAAAAGTCGCAAGGTCTGAGCGTGAAACCTCGAACCTCGAGCCTCAGTGGATTACTTCGACCTGCGAAAGTTATTGGCCGTCGCCAATTCCACTGTTATGTGTCATATTTCACACTCTGCGAAAGTTCGATCAGGGTGAGTATTCCACTGCTTATATGATCTAGATTCGTCGCCGGTAGTCGGATTTGTCTCTTTCACATTTCATCCGATTTTGGTTTTAGGCTGTACATGGTTATTCAACACTTGGGCTTTGACGGTTGATTTAATGGGTCGTGAGAGGGCTGCAAGTCATTTTTTGTGAGAATCGGTCAGTATCTTGCTTATCTACCCCATGAATCTTGCTGAAAAGGGAAAATTTCCACTTTATTTATATTCAATTTTGTTTTCCGGCCTGTTTTTATTGAGATATACATCGGAAAAGGGTCTCCGTACATCTATAAATCTGTCAAAATCTCTTGTTTCTGAATCAGTATCAGAAGCCTTCTAAACCAACAGATATTTGTATTTCAACTTTAGTACATTATGAATATGTGAGTAAACTTTTGAAATTAATGTTCATTGGACATTGGTCGGATGACTAGATCACATATTTATTGATAAAAATATTCGATATGAGACGAAGAAATATTGAGAGAGCCCTCTAGAAATTATTGAAATATTTCTATAAGCTTTTCATGTCCATGCATAATTCTATAAAGTGTCATCGAAATAGCGGTCGTAATGAAGTGGCCAGCATCCAACAAGTATATAAAACTCTGACTGGATGTAACGTAAAGCTAAGTGGTTAATAGCGATGATAATAATTATAACAAGCGATTAATTATCATGATTCCAATACGGGTATGGAACACGGATCACAGATCATGAATCCATCTGGGGATGGAGTGTTATCGACAATGTTCGGAGCAGATCGGAGGGTTCCGAGGGCAAAGGGTGAGCAGAGTAAGGGCGACATTAAGCGTGACAGACGACTTCTGTCCGTGGAGATTATAACTGAACCAATTTTACATCCCTGCCCATTTCGCTGAACGAATTATCCAATGTGCGTCGAGCGTCCAGCTAGGCTAGCTAGGCCCTTTGAGCAGAACACGGTCTACGGTCCGACGTCCCGAGGGAAAAATACAAGATCAACCGTTATTGCGTATAGCGAGCGGCAACGGAGTTCTCCTGCTTGCCCCGAACCCAAACAGTTCACATGTGATGCAACTATTTTAGATAGTTTTATTCGATTATTTGGTTTGTTTGCTACGATTTTATAGAACACAGCCATATATAAATAAGATTGTATGAAAAGACCAGACCTGGAACAACTTTTATTGAAGTTCTTTCCAAATCTGCAATATGATAAATCCTATATTTCTGTTGAGAAATAAGGCCGACTTCAAAGTCTTGACTGCCATCCCAGCATACCCTTTAGATAACTTAGAAAAATGTTGTAGATGCACGTTATACATACATCTATTATAAAATACATTCTAAACCACGAAAGTATGAGGAGGTAGTATGCAGCATCATCTTAATTTTTCTTGGGCACACATACGTACATATAAAACACACCTTCCTCATTCCATATCCAACTAGCAATCATTCAGACACTTTGATTCTTGCACTGTTTTTATTTATCTTCATTATTGATTGTATTCATAGTGGTTTGTTTATTCTTCTCACTGAAAGATAGAAGCACAATTATTGTATTCATTCATTAACACACAAGACGATCACGAACTCTTCTACAATCAATTTCGCTTACATAATTTTTCATACAACATTCGCTTTACATCCCCAAACCAACTCATTTTCATGCTTTAACTTCGACGTTTTCAATGTAGGAAGGAGTAAAGTGATTAAAGGTCATCATATTCTTAGTAGGAAGCTTCCTAGGAAAGTTTTACAATCGCGTTCTCATTTGATACTGAAACTATAATATCGCGACTGGACTTTGAAAACAGAGCCCTCTGTAGACTGTGATATTACATCATCGCAAATGTTATATTGCATTTCAGAAACGGCCTGCAGCTGTTTCATCATGTACTACTCTTTTTTTCGAGTAGCGCGATATTTCGTCGAATTATGCGGTGGATCTTTTTCATCTTATTACAATGGACCAGCAAAAAGACTAAAGAGAAAGTAAGGCAATATTCAGAATCCTTCGCATGACAATCCAATAAGAACTACTCAAAGAACACGGGTACATTCTTACTCCAACATAATTTCAGAAGGAAAACATATAAGCTATAAAAGATGATGATAAAACAGATATATATATATATATATATATATATATATATATATATATATATATATATATATATATATATATATATATATATATATATATATATATATATATATATATATATATATATATATATATATTATATGAAATAGTGTTATCTGTGAGAATGGTAAATGTGAGTCAGTGAGAATGTGATATCCATACAAGAAAAAATCAGGGTCAAATATTCGTGAAAATAAACTTGAACGATCGAGCGAGTGGTGGCCCTTCTTTTAAAAGAGGCAACGCTCTTTCACATGAGGTGCTGGTCTGCGTATAAAACACTTTCCGTCTTCCGATCACACTTCGCAATCGTAACGATACTCAAACTCAAAACCCGTCTTTGGCGTCGCGGTGCTATACGTCATCAAAGCAATCACACCCCGAGCGCCAATAGCAGCAATAGCACATCGTCCAGTCGACGTCGTTCTTACTGGCCTTTAGCAATAGCCGTAGCCTCGTGAAGTCTGCACGACGGAATTGAAAAAACTGGCAGTCACGTTGATAATAAAGCGGATTGCTGGACCATGCGTCGGCTACGTTTATCATGCGATAACACTGCAGCTAGACTCACTAGGATAAATCAGATTCTTTCCTCTCACAGCCCACACTGTTTGTGTAGTAGTACCTACCACCTCCCCTAACTTGTGCATCGAAGTTCAGGGTAATTGTAGTCTGGTCACGTGCTGGCATCACGCACCAGCTCCAAATTAAAGAGTTGCTTTATTTCATTTGTAGCTCGCCCTGCCTTTTTGATATCTACATACATAGCTCAATCTGGTATTTTCCATTCGATTTATCAATACTTCACCATTTGAAGTCTAAGATCCGTTATAGATGTAGACATGCACAAATCAAGTAACCAAATGAAATCTATTTGTTATGTGATAAAATATATTAACAAAAGTTGCGTCGATGAGTTGCGAGATGAAATCTATTAGAAATTTGTTCAATCAAAAATTCAATAATTAATTCTAATTTTCATATATTCATCGATCTTGTAACCAGAAAAATCTAACATTAATTGAAAGTATAAAGCCTATAGAATATGCAAACATAGGGTTGCTCATCTTTTTCTGTTCAAGGATATACAGTAGTTGCCAGGTTCAAATAGGTGATTCTAAAGTGGTACAAAAAAGGTGAGCAACCCTGAATTTACATATTCTATGAGCTTTATACTCTCAGTTGGTGTTAAATTTTTTTGCTAAAAAATTATTGAATCTTTGATTAAACATAACTTTGAGTAGATTTCTTCAGGCAACTCATTAACGTTATTTTTGTTGACATATTTTGCTGCGGTTAATTGATCGATACTGGTCGGCACTTATAACGGATCCTATTTTATTGATATTAGGCAGAAAATGTGATTGAAATATTTCTTTCTTCTCAATCTTAGATATCGTCATCAAAATTAATTTAATTTTTGAAGTCTATTTCACTTATAACTACCAAATCATTCGGAATCGCTAATGTAACACATATTAACACACCTTTGCAATGATTTTGCGAAGCTCCCCACAATTTGTTGCCTGTGGAACAATATTATTGACAAAACAATGCATTGTAAATCAGATTCCATACATAAACATTATCGTGTAATAACATTGTATATCATTTCTTCCACAGCTACAGTACGGAATATATATATCAGGAATGAGGTAATAAATTTCTCTTATACATATTTTATTTTTTCTGAAATGTATATGACACAATTCAACAGCGTTGAATGCAATCTATATTATAATTATTTTTGATGCTTGAGTTTCAAATAAAATGTGTCATTTTTCAGTTCAAAATTATACTGATCGTTAATATGATACATTGACTATTGTAATTCATATTGCTTGTCGTGTTCTATCGATATATGCAGCTCCAGTCGTTATATTGTTATTGTAGAATTAGGGTATGAAGATTTTTTGCTACTCAATCACAGTTAGAAACTAAAATTGATGAGAAAAGGATACAACGAATATCAAATCAGTCTAGTTATATAAATTCAGCAAATTATTTCCGACAATTCCTTGGAATTCCTGGCAGTTCACAGGCGGGTCCAGATTCATGGATGTCGTCATCTGAAGAGCTCCGGAAGGAAGTACCGGAAGGAAACGCAGACAAGCGACGCTCCACAAACAAGTCCACCATGCCATCGTTCATCTAGCATCTTCACCAACGCGAACGTAGTGAGCGTCTGAGCTTCTGAGCATCGTGAGCCTCGTCTTCGTGAAAGTGACAGTAGCACAGCTTAGCGTCAAACCAAACAAAATTAAACAAAACTTTTCCTCTTAGACAACGAAGCAGAAGATTCACGCAAACTTTCTGCCACTAAGTTTTTCTTCTGCTTGCCCGCGTCGCTGAGTCGCGGAGTCGTGCTCAGAGTAGGCGGAGAGATGCGATGCTCCCAAAACAACGACAAATTATAATATTGATGCGCGCTTACCTACGTCAGTGGCGGCATCGCAGGCCCTCATCGAGGAGGATATTCGATATTTTTTTGTATAGTTTAACAACAGTCTTGTATAAAATCAAATCTGATCTAAACCAAGGCACTAAGAAATTATTGCACTTTGATTTCCTTCCGAAAGAGAAGTTCTAGCCTTAACATCCGAATGTGATGAAACTCTTCCTGAGTTTGCTATATTAAGCAAATAATCCTCAAATTATGTTTATAACGGTTCTGCTTTTAGTTTTAATCTATTCGCGGTATTACGACAAGGTAAAAACATACAAAAACAGAAGTGCTGCACATTTGCGCTACCTGCCAAGAGGATTACTGTACAATGACGTAATTAATATGACGATAAAAGCAACATCATAATGCTTGGACTTAATACCTTTGGAGAAATTTTCCAATAAACAAATAAATAGCAGGTTTCTAGCTTTTTCCGCAGCTGATAATCTATTTTGCTGCTTACTGGAGCAATGAAATTAAATCTGGAAAAGGATTCCTCACAGAATTTCCAACTTGCTTTGGAAAGCATCGTACCGTTTGGATCAATGCATGTTGAGAACGGAACACATAAACTAATCATATTCTGATGATAAGATGTAAGCATAATTGATTATCACGTTTGCGCAATGAATCTTAAAAAACAATCAAGTTAACGGGAAAGGAATATTTCTGAAACTTATTTGTTGGTACTCAGGAACACATTCCTGAATGTTGAGTGTATGAATATATGGTACCATGACATTACTATTCCCTGTGATACATAGCATATAAGAGCATTAATACAACGAAGGTTAGTAGTATTCAAGTACAAACTACAGTTCTGGAAAATACCAACACAGAATTCATTTTATCCTCTATCGTTATATATAACAAAGCAACACGACGACATGTACAACTAGTCAGTTTTGAACATAAATTCGTAACAATGAATCCAAACGCTGGCCATTTAAACATTCATTGGGACAGTAGCGAAATGCGAGACTCCGACGGTCGCAGTCCCCCACAAACTGCTGTAGATGGCGGGCTCGTCGCCGATATACGACACTACTTTGTAAATAATTCATGCTCCAAATTGTAATACAAAAATATAACGCATGTATATAACGATGCTTTATACTCCACCAGAAGACACTTAAAAAAAAAACATCATTTTGAGGGCTGCCATCAAATCTATTTGTATTGATCTCTAAAATAAGGCCATTTCACTGTTCCATGTATTGAAATATTGAAGAAATTCTGCCCTCATCAGAAGCAAATTATAACGAAAACAATATTCAATCAAAAATTGGCAATCCATCGCTATACCTCTAATGAATAACTTAACTGTGTCTGGGGTGTATCTGATCTTTCACAATACTTTTGTAGAAAGCAAAGGACATTAGTTCAGTCTTTATAGAAATGAACTCAACAATACAATAATAAAGCAAAGTGTGCTAGTTCAGGAATTGGCTATTTGTTGTCTGATCATCGATCATACTACAACCTTCATTTCCATCATCCAAAGCCCAGTTCCCAAATAATCCCTCGACTCAATTATCTATCAAAAATTAACATCAAATCAAAGCTAATCGCCAAATGAAGTGCTAAGCATTACTGTCAAAATTTCATTTGCATATCGCCCGTTATTGACAAATAATTAAACTGATGGACGATTCGCCACAGAGTGTGAAAACAAAACTACTGACTCAGATAATCATTTACCAAATGAAGATGACTTTTTGTCATTGCTTCCAATTCAAAACTAAAAAAATTTTGTGTTGAATGCGTCCTAGAAATAAATTTTGAGTTTTAAAGTTTGGAGTAAAAAATGAAGCATTGATTAATTTTCAATCGGAATCGTTTAAGTGGAAGTGACAGTTTCTGAAGCAGCGGTTCTTGTCGAGCAATTAATTCAAGGATATAATTTGTGCTAATTAAAATTAGTGGAAATTTTATTTTCATCAATTTCTATCTCATCTTTAACAAGAAGTCTTCCAATATTTATCATAATTTGAAGATTTGAAGCGCAAGCTTCTGGATGAACGTAACTGGAAGGTTTCAGGATCGAAATTTTGTCGATTACATAAAATAAAACAATTCTATTCTCCAATATTCAAATATGATCAGTACGATTCCGATATTATCTCCAGAAACTCACAATAAATGTTTTCGTAACCCAGAAAGATTCCAATTAACAGTTGTGGAAGCAAAGGAAAATAGCAATTTCCATTTCTGGTTATCTGTTTCTAGCGAATTATGTGGAAAATTTATTTCCTAGTCCAGTGGCTGATTTCAAGCATGGTCCGTTGCTTGTTGTCAGAGAAGACAACGATTGATTGGACGAAGCAACATCCGGATTTCTCTGGCAATTACGAGGGGAAAGATAGGGCGAAACCATTAATAATATTTAAACTGCTAGAAAAATTCCTATATCTCGCTTTACATCTCATGCAATCAAAAATTTTGATGTGATATTGTAGGATTTTTTTTTTAAATCGTCGCATCAAACTTTCAGTGTCTATATTATCGTGGTTATTGAGACAAAAGAGTCAATATCAACTTAACGCGTAGCATTTGAAATAACGATGTTGTTTAAATGAGAATTTCCTCAGGATGCATTCCTAAATATAGGAATCAATAAAACTTTTTATTATTTCAATGTATTTACAACAAATAATAAAGAATAAGCTATTAAAGTAAACGTTTTATTTGTTCAACAAAAATAGAAATCTAATTTTTACGACAAACATAAAATTTACTCCATATAACAATACTACCTTTCAACTAAAAACAAAACATCTCTAAGTCGTTCTTTCATACGGTGTAGAATCCAACATACTCTTTAATTCAATCCTAATTCAGAAGAAAATCAAAAACAATAAACCACTCCTTCGCATTTCAAAACGCAAAACTCGTTGACTTTCTTCAAAGTTCTGGCGGGAAGTTGGAAAATGAGAGATAAGTTAGGTAATTCAAGGCGTTTGTTGGTAATCACTTGGCACTTGATCTCATCTATCATCGAGAGAGGTGACAACAATTGGAGGTCTGAGTCAGTTTTGTCGCATGATCCTCTTTCTTCTTCATGTATGCAGCGTGATATGTTGTGGTACGAGAAATTTTCAAAGGTAATGGTTGAGGGAGACCAGAACCGTAATAGAAATTTCATGAGAGAAATTCAATCAGGAACATGATTATGGAAAGTGTTGACTGGATATAATAGTATTATACTTTTGCTGCAATATTTCATGAAGAGATTTGTTCAGTTTATATTAACAGGAAAAACATCAAAGCTTTTCGTAACCCCAGCATTCACATTGTGAGTAACGCTTATGAAACAAGAAGAATTAAGCTTGTTTGCGATTAAGACATGATAGGTTTCATCGAATAATCATACAGGATATCCAGATTTCGATTGACAACACCGCAAATTTCTGAACTATGAAAGTTACGATACCATTTAGATGGAAATTACAATAAACATTTGAAGGATTGCCTCAGGACCTTTTTGTAATATCTTTCATGGATTACTTCATTTTTGGGTGCATTTAAGATCACTATATAACATGGAAAATATTCTGGACATGAAAGCTCATTATATCAGTGAACTGGAGAGTAGTGCTTATAAATTTTTCCTCCCAGAAAATAATATTAAATGTGGGGATCACTCCAAAATAGGGGCTTTCATGTGATATCAGAAAAAAATAAGTGCGTCACTCTCAAATGAATTGAAAATACACACGTTTTCGTGCAGAATTTCGTATCGTTATTAAGTTGAGAATTATCTTGACTTTTATTCCTCATAATCTTACCTATGAGAAATATTATGAGAACAAAGAACCTTCAGCTTAACTGAAAGGGTAGCTCGTATAGTTATGTTATTCCTTCGAAGTCTGAAACTGCAATGAAAAAATATTTTCAAACCTCTGTTATGACATCAAAGTGCACAATGTTGGTTCCTGATTCAACACTTGACTGCAGGGCACTTCCTCTGATTGGTAAATATTTGATCATAAAAATTCTTGAATCCAGCCCCTGGTCTTTGTTCGAGGCAAAAGGCAAACCATAACCAAAGCGGGGGTGGAGCAGAACAGCGTGTTGTAGTGAGCGTGGAACGTGTGTCACCCAAGCGACTATGTCGCTGTACCCCCTCGCAACGTATACAATGGATGGGGACTAATTGTCGTACCCATTGAACCGTTTTCTGCTATCATCTAACTACCCCAGTGCTTGTCTCACTAATTAATTTCACTGAGCATTGCGCGCCCATCGGCTAACTCGACTAATATACAAACGTTTCCTAGTGGGTATGATGTGAAATGATCTAGAATGATCTTTGATTCTGAATTTTTTCTTGGCTGTCTCAAGTCAAACAAACAAAAATTGACAAGAAAAAGCTCATTTTATGAACAGAAGCAGAAGATTGTCTTGAAAAATCAGAGCAGGACTCCAAATAGAACACCGAAAAACTGAAAAATATATTCAGATGATTCTTTCGAAATCGAATTAATCAAGTAATTTTTTCATTAGTATTTCAATTTTGAAAGATAATTCAGATATTTAATAGCAATAGTACATCAGATTCTGATCTGAATCTTGATTGCGTCGTATACGAATTGATATCAAAGTCTTGAAACAAAAAAAATTGACATGTTTCTAATAAAAAGTACTCAGCAAAGATTTGTATCCTCCCATACTTCTGCTATTACCAAAGATAATCTCTGGGTTTGAAACATTTATAAACTTACTTACTCAAAACCTATTACCAACTGAAAATCCTGTGTAGTACTTTGTTTTGCAGCTAGGAATAATAATACACAATCTCTCTCAGTCTTGTTTTGCTCTATTTTGAGAGCTTGACTAAAACAAACTGCGCAATAATCAGTAACGCGGTTAAAATTACCAAAAAAATAAAAGTGTTCACGCTCACATCTTCTACAGCAGTAACTCCCGCTGAGTAGATCAGCTGGCCCGACTGATTTATAACCGCGAAATCGTGGTGAACCGCGAGACTAACAGATTAAATATTTATTAAAATTAATACCGCTGCAAAGACGTTAAATGCTGAAAGCTCTGCACAGAGGTTCCTTAACGAAAGTGTCGACACGTCGAGAGAAATGCATTGTTGTATTCGCTAATAAGCATGGATGATATTGTTTTTCTTGACTCCGAATAAGTTATTCAATAACACGGAAATGATTATGCTAAATAGTTTGATCTTCATAAATCATGCAAATATGAAATAGTTTTAAATCAATATTGACATAGATGAACAGATTAATATGCTTCAAAACAGTTTCTGGAAAGTTTTGCAACAAGCTAGATGCAAACTGCAAATGCAGGAAAAGCATGTACATATCTCATCACTTTTGACACAATAAGAAAAATTGGAGCACAAAGTGCAACATTTCTCATCTGAACGTGAATACTCAAACTTAACCTCAAGCTCATCAAAAATATATTGATAAGTGTCATAATCAATAGCTAGCAGGAAGTTATATTTCCAATTTTATTTTCTATAGTTTAGTCATCAACATATCTATTCAACAAAGAAATATTCTGATCGCTTCAGAAATACTGAATCGGATAGTAGAATTACATTGGAGTAGGAGATAATAATAAAATATCCCCGCAAAAGCTTCCCTATAATAAAAAAAAAATTATAATAGCACAAATGTGAGTGGTTATCACAAATAGAACTCAAAATATAGGGCGAAATATAAGAATTAAAATCAAATTAACAATGCACTGATATTCTGAATAATGTTGCCACGAGACGAAACGAGACGAGACTCACTGAAGTCTCGTGGTGGTTCCACCTAGCTTAGTCTCATCTTGGTCTCGCCCTGGTCTCGAGCAGGTCAGTCTTGTCTCGAGTCTCGACAAGAGTCTCGCCATGATTTTCCAAAATGACATATTCCCACATGCGGGAATCAATTCGTTCTACCTTATTATTATTTGCTATGAATTCTACTGAAAATATGTATTTGTATGTTTGGTACGCAAAGTTATGTTTCATAGCTTGGTCATAAACCCCCAGACTTCTGGCTCACTTCACAATCGTTAAGAATCACAAGAACACTACGCTACAAATAATGTGTCTTCTAAATTTCGCGCATTACACAATCATTCCCGCCTTGTTGAGCAGCTCTGGGAGTTAAGATCACGTGATCACGTACAACGCGCTTGCGTAAACTTAGCGTACAGCCTACGTCGAATTTGCAATACTAACAGTCGCTCTGGGGTTTAATTCTAAATTGTTAAGACTGTCTTTTGACGTGACTTTATAGACTCTCGTCACACGTACCACCTATCGGACAATTAGAGAAGTGATTCAATTTCATGAACGTTGAAGACAGTCTTCTAGAAGTAAGAGACGGGGATGTCATACAATAGTAACAATACAATGAAATTATACCATAATCAATAATAAATCGGGAGAATGACTAAACATGAATTGAATCTGATTCCAAACATCGTTCCTAACTAACTGCCAGCATAAAGTTGTCGATAATATTGCTTGCAACAACATACAATATTCAAGTTGCTATAAATGTAGCTATGACATAATAACATCGACATAAAGACTGCGATCTGTCTCCAAGCTGTATAATAAGACCCCTGGAGAGAGGTAATAGTTTTATGCAATAAATGTGTAAATTTAAGGATTATGACGAGGTTGGGGTTACATATTTCAAGTCAAAAGTTGCTTAGTTACAAAAAAATATTTTTCGATTCCTATAATGCTAGTTCGCATATGTGTTCCACAGCACACGATATTTCTTCTACGCTTCTCAATATATATTCATATAAACTAGATTCAGGTTACAAAAGCATTCATATGAATTGATGGTAGATCTAATATGCCTACATGCTCAGTTTACGCATTGTTTGCGATGTGTGAATCACCAAATTCAGAGGTGGATGAAGAGGAACTGAATTTTCAAATAGGGTTATGTTATTGACAGTAAATAACGAGCTATATGGTCAAAATTACTGGAATTTATGAAAGAATAGTATTGATTTCCGCTTCCTTTTGTAGATTTTCGGAGTCTTCAATCCATTGGAACATTCATTTTCAACATTTGATCACCGGCAGTATGATTTAAAAATAGTAACATGGATTCCACTGATTATTTATTTCATATTTCTACTAAGCCCATCTCCCCGAGAGCTTTAGATTGATACCAAACTAGACATTATTCAAATAACCTGTGAAAAAAACAATGGACAATCGTTGAAATATACTATTTCATACTGCCACTAGAATCATTATCACAGGAGCTTTAATTTGATACCGAACATGATAAAACCAAATTACTTACTCTGGAAAAACAATTGACGGAAAAATATTGTTATATAGGCTGGATATGAAAATATTCGAGAAGAGCAATAGAAAAAATGTTTGTCCCAATTGGAAACTAAGCCATCAGTAAACAGCTTAATCTAACTATTATTAATGCAGTTTGTGATTATTCACATACTTGGTCTGTAAGATTGCTTCCGGAAGGAGTTTATTGAATTCGACTTAAAAATGAATTTTAAGTGATTATGATACAAGTCTTGTCGAGTCTCGCGAGACTTTCGCCGAGATTCAACTCTGGTCTCGTCTCGGTCTCGACTTTTGGCTCTAGACCAACTCTATGGTGTCTTTTCGATTTCTTGACGCGAGACGAGATAAGACCTAGACTGACCTCGAGTCTCGTGACAACACTAATTCTGAATTTCATCAATCCTGACCACAATCACCAGATTTATTCCTATTTGAATTTGTGTTCAATAACTATTTAAACAATGCACGAAAATGATATAACGTAGTATCGTCAATCTTCATCTGTCGCATAACGTGATAATATCAATAAATGTAAGTAAACGTAATTTACGTTGCTATGCATTTCAAACAAACAGTGTGATTAGTTAATATTTGTGAAGTGCTTCACGGGTAAATGGTACTTGTTTCCATGTGATATGATGCATGCAAATCATAATGGATGAAGTTACAAAATCTCATCCCATTTCGACTGTTGGGTGACTGGAATAAAATGGAAATGTTGACTAAATTACGTCAAAACCTTGTAGTAATAATTGACGAATGAAATGGTCGTTTATTTTTGAGGGAAGTATAGATAATACAGTTGAAAAACTTTGTGGGTAATTTGATGAACGACGTGTATGGAAAATTCAATGTTCTCTTCGGGATGATACGTGCCGAGTTATATCGGATGCCTGTAAGTAAAATCTTAACGCAATAAGGCGGTCGGGTGAAGTGTCGACATTCGACAAGTCGACGACGGTCGGAGTCGAGGCGTGAAGGGTGAGAACGATCCATCTCCCATCTCGGAAACATGTGACGTCCGAACAACGTTTTCAGCGTGGATTCTATTAACAGGGGTGAGCTCTCCAAATGTTCCAGTGTTTACTTATATTTCCAGTGAGAGAATAATTGCCACACGTTCGTACGTTCGACGCTGAATAGACAGCTCCAAGTAAGTGCGGTGGTACTCGTATATCGCGATAACCTGATTATCAGTTCTCCGCCCGATGCCCTCGATCGTTCGAGACTAATGTCAACACTTGGCCCGCTCCAAAAACTGATATTACACATATGTACAAATGCGATTCTATTTGCTTGTTCGATCTTCGACTAACGTTTTACGCTTCTGCGAAGTACGATGTTTGCTAAGGTTTAATAAATGTTTCGTTTGTAATTTGAGGTCTTTCATTTGCTGCGGAAAACACTTCCAACTTATCGAATTTATTCTACCAGCTGTAAATAAAATATAAGCGAATGAAAATGAACTCATATTTAGTCGAACCAAATACATTTCTGAACATTATGACAAATCCTATAATTTAATACAGGAACTAATTGCTTATAAATGACGTAGAAGGATTATTTCGTTCACGTACATACAAGAAAATATAGAAATTATTTCGTCCTATCACAAAGAGAGTTTCAATTACAATAATTGAAGGATAATTGCTAAATAGATACGGTCCATGATGGTTGCATCTAAATGGAAGAAGCAGAATATCTCATTCTAGATTTAGAAGAATCACAAATATTATTAACTTCCAGATAATCTTATCAAAAATTTGAAACGCTCGTCAAATCTAATCCGAAGGGAAGAGACAGAATTTATTTTCCAGTAGTTAAAATAGCAGTAAGCATACTATTTTAAAACATTAAACAGATAATTGGGAGCAAATAGAGCTCTTTTGTTTAGTTAGTTGATCACATCGTAGAACCTTAATAACCATTGGTTAGGGGGTCCAGGAAGTTATTTACAAGGGTAACTATTGCTTATATACTGTAATTAATAAAATATATTGCAGTCAATTCAATCAACGAGTATAAAATTAATACTAGTACATACAAAGTCCCACTAATGATATCTAGTGGTAGATTTGGGTAGTACTTAAACTCAAAGCCCCCTTTTCAAAATTAGATATGCTAGAACATTTAAAAATAATTGGAAGATTGAATCATTATTATGGATCTCCAATGAAGGTGTTTGCATCAATTTTTCCAGAAAAGACAATCAAACTAAACAACAGCGAATAATAACCCAGGAACAATAACTAACACACTTATGAATCTTCAGTAATGACTAACTTCAACTCGAATTCTAACCCTCTTCAATGGTACAAAACAGAATAGGTTATGTGTAGGACAGAACCTCGTGCTCTGGTTCAATTAAACACGATCCTCGAATCGAGATCCAAATTTAGGCATTATACATGCAAATTACAGATTCGCAGTGGCGTGCTCTGTCTCATGCACTTGTCCGCGAACTTAACAGCGCCGATTTTATTTCGCGTCCGATTCAAGTGGTTGAGGATGTCGCTAGCCACTAGAGAATTCCACGTGCAAAATCACAAATCTGAATCTGAATTGCTGGAATGCTCTCTGACTCCGAGAATCGAGAATCGGAATTGTCAAATGTGAGCCCATTCACACTGAATAGAATTAATCACCTTCTTTTCACTTCATTTCCCGAAGAATTTTTACTACTCTCCACAAGTCGTTACTGTTACTTACATTCACGAAGAAAAGGCGCAAATTAAAAGTAACACTCTTGCTATAAAAGCAGCAGACTTAGTGATATCTCATAACTCCAGAACATGTTCGACCCCACGAAAAATATCGCATTTAGTATTGTTCAGTTTTAGTGAGAAAGAAATACTTGTGTACCATCCTATTCAGTACTGATATATGATGATAGATCTAGAGACAGTATTACGTTATGTTCAATCTACGTGATCAACTTAAATCCAGATGCAATCATTAGGTCTTTTCTTCCATCACGGTACGATCAGTTCTCACCCGACATGATATTTTATTACAATACAAACAAATTTTCAGACTGTTTTGTATTCTATGTAAATAAATACGTTAACATTAATCACGGAAGGATTGATCGATTGTCTGTCAAAGATAAACTTTGTGAATTTATTCTCACTTTTTGCGTGAGTTTAAGGTATTTTTATTTCTTAAATAATAGAAGGGCTTGCTTGACAAATGATGTAATGTTGAGAATTCAACACTAAAATAAGCATAATTCAGAGAGTTGAGAATACAACTAATAATGAATCTACAACAACGACAGTACTTTGAATAACTATATTTCAGAAACAATTCAGAGAAGTGAGGACTTTATAAATATTGTCGACGTGAAAGAAAAAATGAATAAGTACTTGATATACCATCAGACTTGGAATACTGACTCATGAATTTTTAGTCATAATTAGAGCATAACTTGTTTGGATTATCACGTTGAGCTTCCAGAAGATTTCAATGCTAGCAACAGGGTACCATCCAGTTCGAATGTCGATAAAGCCTTTCTTCCAGATACTCAAAATTATACTACTTCTCTGAAATTACATCAAACAATGAGGTCGTGCACAGAATTCTAATTTTTCTTATTAATAAGAGAATATACATGATGAATTCAAATATATTTGAGTAATGTTGCCGCCTCAAAAAACGAAGGTGACAGGCCAATCATCACTTATGATAATAAAGTTACAATTTCAGAATCATTCTAATTCATATCTATAGATTGAGATGCAGAAAGAATAAAATGGGAAAGTTTTGTGAAACACTCTATCAGTGGAAGTCTCATTTTGAGTTATATTTGATAGATTTTTCATAAGACAAAATATTTAGTGCTCTTCTTCATTTGTTCAGCACAATTGATATTCTAGCAGAATGGCAAATTACATACAAACAAGTACCCAAATCTTCATCCTAATCCTCCATTTGATCACGATTGAACATATAGAGCCCAAAAATCTCATTTTGCAATATTCAAACTTCGATGACTGATATCCCATTCGATGGATGGTAGAATGGGATGACCAACCATCCCAAGGGACAAGTAGAACTAGCAAGCTAGTTTGAAAATCGTTACAAGATCACGCATCACTCGTCCTTTGGGAGAATCTAACTTTGATATGTTTTGGATTGCAAGCCCTCGTATAGTTGCGTGAAAAAGAAAAGCGGACAAAGAAACCAAGATATAAGGATATGTCTCCAGGACGACAAGACAACTGATTCTATTGTTCTACAGTTGTAAAGATATATCAATGATTTTTTGATTAGATTTGTGGACGAAGTAAAAATATGTACAATATTAAATATACATTCAGTTTCTCAAAAGTTTTTCAAATTGGAAGCATTATTACTGTCGATAGTCGAACCAGCTATGCAGGATGTGAATTGGTCAATAATTCACTTTGGAAATTCAGTAGCTGATTTAGTGGAGATTTCAGCAAACTATAGTTGAAAATTGGATCGATTATGTCCACATCAATGAATATTTGATACATAAAGATAAAAATACAATCCACAAATTGCACCCTCCATAAAGTGGAGCATCCTTTTTTACGAATAATTATTTGCACATCAATATATCCTACTCAACAGTGATTTATTTTGTGCCCACATATGTCTCATATTAATCCAAAAGCGTCAATACCGTCATTTAAAAAGCAACAAAGTGCCACTGGGAAGTAGAAATACTTGAAATTTCACTTTCAGTGGATCGGTGAAATGTTGAATCAAGTGTTCCATTTGAGAACGGGTGAAATAGCGAACGAGGGTTATGAAATTAATATTTGAAGCAATCTAAAGCTTACTTGCGAGTGGCGAATATCACGTGTTATCACTCTGGCTAATCATTAATTCAGCATTTGATTTCGTTCGATTTGGCGGCGATAGCTGCGACGGCCGGCTGTTTTCGCAACGGTCTTACGCCGTTTTCACGAAAATTACTTTCGCTTAGAAATTCAACGAAAAGGAATTTTCCAATCGACGGATTCGCAAACTTCAATAAAACTGGTGATTAACTTCTTTATTTTCTACACTAAATAGGTGAACCAACATCGAATGAAATTTGCGATTTAGAAATTGCTTTACTGGAATTTAAGCTCATAATTTATTTAATATTTATTACACAGGGAAATGCAGCGGCGAATACCAACTATTTCAACAACACACAGTTATATATGATCTTCATTTTCAGTTTATTACTGTATTTATAGTCACAGTGCTGTATATTCGTTACACCTCAAACTGTATCAATAAAATATCATTTCTGCCATTCTAAAACACTACTGCGCGATTAAAATCCTGCAACAAGGTACATTTTTCAATATTTAATTCTATTTTCCTGGGAAAATTAAATGCTTGTCCTAGTCTGCGATTCTGACAACACTAAATTATGAGTCCATTGTTTTGCAATCCGAAAATAAAACAAGCACAAATATTCTAGAAGATAATACAAACATAAACTGTTGAGCATCTCTTTATTCAAAATCAAGTATATTGTAAAAGTGATCCAGATTTTTAGGACTCATGTTGTTGCCACAATAAAAGCACTATACGTGATGCTACTTTTGCAAAATACGGGATTACAAGAATCAAATAAAGCTAACTGTGTTTTATATTGTCAGCTTGGAAAGTTACATTTGACTGATTAAAATTTATATGATGGTTTCTTGTCTTTGTTGCGATTTTTCTATTCGTTGAATTGTTCTACGGTATGGATCATCACATATACTGTTCCAATCCCTGGACTTGAAACTAAGAAACAGTAGGAGTGTCCTCCTTATAAGACGTGAGCAATAATTAAACAATTATTCATCCAAAAATCATCCTTTAAAGAAGTTAAAGGAATATAGTCTCTAATAAAAGAATATGAGTATTCATAGCTTAGTGCAAATATGCTGGCTTTGAGATATAATCTATGGCGTACTCTCCACAAAAACCAAGGCTACCTAACCATGGCTTGACGACTGGAAATCGCACCCCACGGCTTGAAAAATATCAGTCAATCTATCAATGTGCTCTTAAAATAGTATATTATATATTTGTATCGGGTAAAAGGCATGATTGATTCTTTTTCACATCCAAATGATTTTATATATCGTCAATCTACTTCTTCTTGGAAATAGGTCAAAGGGATGCTCATGTTTTGTCCATTTTATGAGTGCCTCCCTTTCGAGTGATGAAAATGGAGGTATGATTTGAGAACAGGGAAAGCAATACACAATCAGAATGTGTTAAATTCAATTTTAGAGACGATCTTGAATACAAATTGCTCAATTCTATTCCTCTCTAACATAACCTATAAGTTGCAAACAGCTATCTAACGATCTTATCTAATGCATTCAGCGCCTTCAATTTCACTGCAATATCCGAAGCAAGAGCAAAGAGAATGCAGCTCGACTCCTTCTGACTTTCAATTATCAATTAATTTCAACAACTTTTTAGCATAATGACATCACAGGGCAACGGCTACCCTATGTTGGCAAGAGTAAGCCGCCATTACTCCAAAATGTCTGATCTCCTGTATTGCGCATTCATTATACCAAGAAAATTTTGACAAAGACTGCACATAACTTCAACCACATAAAAATATTCTACAGCTCAATACAATCAATCTTTTTTTTCACTTCGAATTTCATTCAGAAGTATAATATCCATGATAAATATTTGCTTCTAGCTACCAATTTCCGAGCAAAATAGTCCTGCAGTTTTCAATAATCAGTACAACTAAGTTAGACAAAGATGGAAACAAGTGTTGAAATTTTCAGAGCTATACTTCGCAAGAAATCTTTTGTGGTAGATTTGGGGTAATGAAATATTTAAATATTAATCTCGTGGAAGTACGATTTCGGTTTCTAAGCTAACCTGAAGCTACGGTACGTACTCCAAAATCATTTGAATCTCGAACAAAACAAGAACAATTCATGTTATTCTACTTATAAATATTGAACTACAGAATAATGTTAATATTTAGTTCTTGGATACTTTTGCGGGAATTGTGAGCATACATTGAATTATCCTTCATTTAGAAAATTCTATATTTCTGTGGGTTTAATGAATTTCTTATGCGAAATATTAATATAAATTTAATGATTCCGAGCAGAGATTTGTTGTATAATAATTTTTTTCGAAGATCTCAAATAGTATATTAAAATTTGGGTGCAGTCCATAAAATTTTATATATGCATTAGATGATTACAAAACAGGTGAATGTTCATGCCCGCCACAAACAAAGATAGACAGCATCATGCATTGACTTGTGGTCTGCTGCCATCGACATCTTCTCGCATGGATGATTCAGCAGGAAACCGCAGAAAGCAGAAAGCCTCCAACGTTTCATCTAATAGGAGAAGCAACACCAACGGAGCAATACCACTCACAATAGCGAAGCCTCTCGGCAACTATCGCCCCCCGTCGTGCGTTCTCGTGTGTGCACGAACGCGCGCGAATTTCAAAACGCAGCGCTGCACGGTCGCAGCACTCGGATAATAAAGAGACGAGTTGCTGAGTTAGAATAGAAAAGCAATTCCGTTAAAACCCGTAGGTAGGCTACAGTGGTGGGCCCTGAGAGAGGCGGAACCAACGCTACTATTTTTATAACTGGTTGTTTCATTCAAGCAAACATTTAACGATTGTGAGACGGGTTTTTGTTTCCAGTTTTTACTGTTTCAGTGGTAGATTTGTAAGGTGGCAGTATAACAACAGAGGTGCTAATGCAATACTCTTGATTGCTTACAATCACAGTTGCAATCCGTGAAGCGATCAATAAGATAGAGATGAGCAAAATTATGTTATTCAATAAGGAATTTTTGAGGAAACTTTGGGAATGTATCACAATCCATTTGATGGAGCACTAACAAATATCTAAATTTCATGGTCATAATCACAGTTTAGTATCTATTCCGTCTTCAAGCTTTTTCTCGTCGTCATAATCAACGAGAAGGTCTTTCATATCATAAAAAATTTGCATTTTATTGCAGCGCTTTTTGGGACATGATAATCACAAATATCCATTTATTATATGCTGTAAGGCTGTTTTCTAAATATTTCTTTGTCGAAAATTAAAAAAATATATCAGGTACACATAAGATTTCATGCATACTTACTGCTAAATCTGTTGGAATAGATAATTAGAGTCAAGGAATAGTGATATTGATAGTTATTCCCAACGCAGAGTATGAATGAGTATGCAAGATGAATTCCAACGATATTAAACTGAGGCTCTCAAATCAATGAAATGTGGTATTAAATGCTGAGTCTGTTATAATTTGACTACATCCAATAAATCACGCCATTACATCGTTTGGTGAAACCACAGTCCGTTCATAAGCACAATACTGAACACCTTACACCCTAAACATGTAAGCTGTGAGTTTGCTTTCAGCAGGTGAAAACGCATTAAACTCTTTAGAAGCAAGCTTTCGAGCGATCCGGGTTGAATACTGAATTCAGTCACTGCTCGCTGCTGTTGCTCCAGACCTTTACGGGTTGAAAGGATTGATTAATGCTAGTGTATGACTGTAAACATACACTCCACTTTGGCCTGTTTAGATGATCCAGCTAAAATATGGTTATCTGTCGACGAGGAGACGCATGTCGCAAAGCTCAACCTTAAAACGAAGTGAAGTTTCCACTTCGCAAGTGCCATCTGTTGAAGATTGGAGATGAGAATAGTAGAAGTATTCTGCAGAGAATATAAATAATCACACTGTTATACATTTCAAATATAAAATCACAGTTTTCATATACTGATACTCTTCAAGAAAAGTTAACAATACTTTGGAATTGATAACTTGAGAAAAAAAGAAATGTATTGATTTCTTGAATCACCACATTCATAAATGCTCGACTTTGATACAAAATAATCGATGAATGCTATATGGAGTATGACAGAACGTGAGTTAAAATCAAGAAAACTGAAACGGCTCATGAAAGAATGTAGCTCTCACTCATATATTCTTGAAAATATTACTCCACCACAGATAAGCTCAAGTCTCAATTATCAGAAAAACTTTATGAGATCTTATCGAAATAAGTTCACTCAATCATAAATATTCATAACGGATCTTGAGAGATCTTCCTCTGTTTTGATACAATATCATCGATACGATTATTGGTGGACCCGATATTAGAATACGATTTGGAAGGGAGCAATTTCCAGCAGTGCAAATGTAAAAATCTTATGATACCAATTGTAATGCAATATTAATATTAATGTTCTTCATTCCACTCTTAGGTATACATCTTTCCCAGATCGGGTCCCCCGATGGCCAAATCGATGATATTATATTGGCTCTTGAAAAGAATCAGAGCTGCCTGATTTCTTTTTGAAGTTCTTCCCTTTTAGCATGCAGGACTTTTGAAAAATAATAAATTGGAGATTTGTTGGCCAAATTTTGATGAAACAAAGCTACAACATCAATGAATTGAACTTAAGGACTTCTCAAGAGTTGAAAAATGAAAATTCTTTCTACCAATGCAATATTATTTGGAATTGTTATGGATTCCTGCCATACGATAGATTTTGGATATTCATCATGTCATGTGAAGACAAAATATTTCAGATCTTTCAATATTCTAATTCTTACTGTAGGATGTGGCCAATAGTCAAGGTTCATTTCAGTTTACTGCGACAAAAATAGAGTGTAAATCGTTGAGGAACTCATGCCTTAATAAACATGAAAGATATATAAGAATCAGGATATCAGAATTAATTGAATTTATTCTGGTTAGAGTCTTCGAAATCACAACTATTCCAGCAGAAGCTCCACGGTACCGAATTGTCTGAGTGTTCAGAAAATTAATTTTAAGTTGTCAATTATTATCTAGATTTGTGGAAGTGATCACTTAGGTAAAATTTTGAACCATATTCATGGATGATATTCTGCAGATGGAGTTAGACCAAATCGCAGTAGAAGAGAATACTATGTGAATGCTCGTTTCGAAAATAACTTATTTGCAAACAGATGTTCCTATCATCTTTTTCCTCACTGCGCGAACCGTTCTCTTCCAAACACTTTATAGGAATGAGCTTCGATTCTTGGTTCGTACATCTTGAAGCTTAATTTCCAAAATCCCTAGAGCCAAATAACGGGGCGTGGTTTCCATCTTGAAGATGTTCAAACGTTACCGTGAACTGATCTTGAAAATTTTAATGTAAAAACTTCTTGTGTAACGGGGCTATACATTAAATAAAATTAATTGAAACTAGAATGGAAACGTTGCGATGCGCAAAAACGGATACAAACTGTGATTTCTGTAGACGGACGAAAATGTTTTACAAGATTGAGTTGTTGAAGAAATTCCCCTCCCGTCTTTCAAGCAGACATACAAAGTTTTTTACTCCAATTCAAGATTTTTTAATGTCACGAAACTTTTGTGCCGTACAAGCAATACCAACTTAAGAACTAAACAAGTATTACCTGGATAACTTCTTCTGTCTCCAACAATCATTGTATTTTCTTTCAAACTGAATTCAATTTGATCAAGTATAACTTTTGATACATACGTTATAGTAATTCTATCTGACATAGATACAAATATACAAAAGATTATTTCCAACTGAATTTCATGCAACTTTCAATGTGTATTTTTCAATATAATTTAAGAATAGGTTTGAGAGACCCAGTTCTAGAAAAAACCTTACGATTGAATGTAGGAGAAAAGGTCTTTAATGTGCTGTTTATCTAAGAAAGGAAGGTCGTTTAGTCAAGTCTACACTGTTATAAATTCATTCAAGTGCTAGTTTACAAACTTATTTATGTCATAAACGACGCAAATTGGATTCACGGTCACGATTCAAGCTAAACACTTCTTGCACCATCGTTCGAATTTTCCTTATCAAATTCATGAGTCTTACACATTTTTGCCGTCCATATTTATTAGCATAATAATTGCCTCCAACATTTATATTTATTAGCTGTCAGCATCTTCGAGTTTTATTTGAATAACTTGCTTTTAACTTCGTACTCCATTTTCACAACAACTTCTAATGTTATTGTTTTGAAGTTGTTCCGTGAAACTAAGATTCCAGTTACATAGAAATTAGATGTTAATGATTCACAAAATTCCCAGACAAGAAATTCTTATTTACAGATATTTATCCATTTTATGTGGTCACAATAATTTCAAAACCACAAAGAACTCGAGCATAATCGGAATAATAAGAATTCAATTTTTTACTGATAGATTCATCAATCACATCTGATAGATTCCAATCTTATTAGAATTTCAATCAAATATTCATTTGTAAAATACAATTACTAATATCTTTTCTGTCCTGAATCCTTATCAATAAAAACAGCAAATGATGTAGGTATTTTTATCTAGTATCAATTATCAAACTACTAAAGCAAGGTACATAAATTTGTAATCACGTACCTATTGTAGATAATTCTTCAATAATTATCTGTCATACAATAAATATCTGATCAATATGGTTTTGTTACTGAAAAAGCAACTTTTTATTACAATACTCCGATTCTAAAACTTCTTGACTCTGAATACATGCTGTTTTTCAACTTCGGGTACATACGTTGTTTGATATTTTGATCACGAATCCGAAAGAATTTTTTTTCAATTCAAAAAATTCATTTTCATTTTTCCAGTCAAAAATTTCACATTACTGCTACCACTGAATGGATGGACCTGATAATAATAATACAATATTAATGATTGAATAACTGCAAATAATTGAATTGCGTTATGAGTAAACTAATGTCATTTCATTCTATTCGTAGTAGCAGCTCGGCAGATAAATATCTATTTTTGATGAATGATACACACCTACTTAGCTCTGTGAAAAAGTTGGTGATTTGATTTAAAAATGGGTGACGTGAAGGGATTTAGCAATAATGAATCAGTGGACAGTGCTACCATATGGAGAGACGGGACAAAATGCGAGACTAACCAAGTGTGTTTATGCCGAACGTTTTACTCAAAGGTGGCTTCCTGGACATAGTATGTTTTGAGCAATTCTTATAATAATTATCCTGAATCCGAAGCCAATGTGATACATTTATTTTTACATATCAATATCTTTGAAACACAATCAAATATCAATAATTGTGAATTGGTTTCATTAAAAATAATTGAGTTTTGTTTGATTATTTCAATAGTTATATGTAATTTAAGTTATTATCTACTTATTAGTTCTCAATAAATTCAGTGCAGCACTTGAAAACGCTGTAGGAGAATTTTCGAATTTTTGAAAAATTCTCTTTGATTCCTAATCAGCATATCAAACAACATATACCCTCAACGTATGTACCCGAAGTTTTGAGACATCCATAATGGAAATCTCTCATTCGACATTTAAATTTTTTAGTTTCTCATATGTCGTACGATAGATACCAACTCTTAAAACTTAGATCCAACATAATGAGAAAATTATCGTTGATAACTAGAATTGAACTACGAAAAGGATGTCAAAGCTGTCCTATTTCTACCAACTATGAAAATAAGGAGCCTTTTCAGCTCAATATGGAATTGGTTCCAAACAATTATTTGAATAAAGAACTTGGAGCCAAGCAAAACACACTTCTACATAATGCATCTAGTTTTCAATGCTTATGCTCTAAATCATCACGAAGGTAAGTACGACATATATTACATGAAAATGAGTACTATTTCCTGAAAAGAAATGAGCTTGGAATGATTGGTAATGAATTATAGAGTAACTGTTCATTGTATTTGAGTCCTTTTATACTTTTCTGTCATTTCATTGTCCGTTTCTCACTTATGTTGATGTTGCGAAACAGTACAGAATGTTTACAGAAATGCAGAAATAGGAGCACCACGAGAGGTTTTGAATAAATGCTGATTCTGGAAATACAATGCAATAATAATTCTTGAATCGAAATAAAACTCTGCCCAGAGAGACTTTTTCCTGATAGAACAATATAAGAGGTTATAATTAATTGATGAATCTAAGCAAAAACAAATTGTGGATGTGACAGTTTAATGAAGTTCTACTGTTGTAATTGATGCAATGTCAAGATTTATCAATTTGATATTCTAATTCCTAAATATGTTCTTCTATGAAAAAAAAATTAATTGATGCTACATCTTTGTAAAAAACATCGACTAATTATTTACTTGACATACAATCAATAAATAATTTTGAAGACTGATAAAGCTGCTTCGTAACTTGATTTTGTATTGTCCAACTATAAAATTAATGGTCTACTTTTATTGAAGACTTCGGTATCATTTTCAAAAGCACCTTCAAATTTACTAGACTTGATTATGTTTTCTTGGTACAGCTCTTGATCAAATACATCGACATTTTTTGTGAATATGATAGTACGTTCTCTGCACGTAGTATCAATGAACAGCGATCAACTAAATTTTTAATAATGTTTCTTCATCATAGAATTGATTTGCTTTGTCATGTTCCAGGAGCATATGAGCATATAAAGTACCAGCTCCTAATACGGATGTTCTAGTAAACTATCTATCTTCAATGATATATTTCTGTGATTCTATTAATTTTTTGTTCTTTCCTTCATCCTATTAACTATGAATAAAATGTATGAATATTCTGTCTCGTTTCTTTATATTGATTTCTTATTAATGGACTATGTTAAGACTGAAGATCATTATTATTATTATTGATATTGAATCATCTCGTTTGGAAGACTTTAATGTTAAAAATACTTCATCTTAGTTCAATTTTTCCTGACTGATCTTGCTTTAATGTATCTTTTTGATGTGTGTATCAAATGGATGTAATAAGAAGTGTCTGACAGATCATGAATGAAATTTATCCAGATTATGTGTGTGACATGGACAGACCGACAAACACACCATGTCACGAAATCAGGGTCGTCATCCATCGCTTGCACGAAAATGCAGCTGAAACCAAACACACTGCACAGAGCAAACATAGCGTTAGCTGGATTGAGTTCAGCTCTGCCGTGGATCTGTTCCTCTGTCCGCCTGTTTTTGGCGTGGACAAGCCACCAACCACGGACGGAACACTAAATTCTCACCAGCCTGCGTCCGGCATATTACAGTGGCGTACCCACACGATTAGTGGTATGTGTTGCGGATGGAAGATTTTCATTCGAATAAACAATCAAAAGCCTCAAGATTCATGACTAATGGAGAAGTTTCCAATATTGCAAATTTTCTTGAGTTTACCAGCTAATATTGATACTTATGTAACTTTATGGAGCCTAATTCACCCTAAGCTGTTCTATCAAGGTGATGTCTGTATATCTGTTTAGGAACCCACCTATACAGCAGAGTCATTATTCAATGATTTTTTTCCTCGAAAATAACGTATCAAATTTAAAAAAATATCTGATCTTTCGTTGTCTTCCATCATGCTTATTCTGTTGAGTAGCGTTGCAAATATCCAAGGAGGATATTTGCAATGCATAGAAGCATGATGGAAGTCAATGAGAAACCATATATTTATCAAAATTTGATTCATTATTTTCGAGTGAAAAAAAAACTAAGAGTGGTGATCCGGCAGTATAGGTGAGGATACCTAAATCTCTAAACAGATATTCACACATCACCTTGATGTCTTTATTGATAAAACAGCCTAAGGTAAATTAAGCTCCAGAAACCATATCCATATATATTATTACATTATTTGTTTGAGATCATGTTGCCCCGATTTGGTTCAAAGTTAGCGAAGCACCTTTCTATATCTTTTGTTTTGCTGCTCGAACGCCAGCTAAGGTCCTAACGATAATAAGTATACAAAGTTTGTTCGATTAACTAGAAGCTTATGTAAATAAGCGCTCGAACTTCGAATAGAGTCTATATTGGAGAACCCGCTGCCGAATCGAGAATGCAGAAATAGGTAATCTGTTATGTTGATTTATTTTAGAGCATTGCGCTAATAGTTTGAAGATATTTTATTGGCATTGCATTCTCAGATAGATTCTGGTACAAACTTCGTTTGTTCTCATATTATCCACTGGAAGAAAAATCAAGAACTTCAAACACAGTACAGAAAACTAGAAGTTTCCAAAATTCTCATCATTAGGATTACTATTGAGCAACCGTCTTTGGCCTTACGTCCACTGGAAGATTCGTCTATAATCCCATGAAAACATGTGGTAATTCGTCATTCCAACACTAGTCCCAGATGATTCTATCGTTCCTCTCATTGATATTGGTTATACTTTTATCAAAAATAATTGTCTACAACTGTTGAGGACAGTATACTAATGAGGGTTGAACTTTTAAAATCCTCTGCAATAATAAATCCATTCCGCTTACATTCTGCCAGCTGGAACAGAACTTCGACGTGATCATAAATCTGATAGCTTCAAAATATATGTGCAAGGAATTTTGTTATCTGGAGCACTCGAAATTATGGTAATCGTCGCTAATATAAAATCATCTTCGACTTACTCCCACTCAAAGATATGTCCGTGATTCCGTGAAGAATCAGTAATAATGGCTGATTCAAATTCCAGCATCTAGGTAAGGCTATGGCCTTTATAATCCATACTATACTTTCCTTTATCAATAACAATGGCTAAAAACAATAGTTGAGGCAGTTTACTATTAACAGCCTAATTACCAGCCCCTATTCAATATATCAACTGATGTCCACACCAACATCTTGCCAGTTGAAAGAAAAGTACGACGTGAAAATACATATTTATTATAGTGGTAGTTTTTATAGAGATTATTACTTCCGCTTAATTGGAAAAGACCTCAACAAAATATGATATTTGTGACAAATACATGAAAGAAGTTCAAACCCTTGAGTGATGACTTCATGATAGCAATAGATTTTGTTGAATGCATTCGTTATTTATATAGAACTTCCTCTCAGTGGACGATGGAAGTATAAATACCAGTTGTGTCACTAATGTAACTTCTAACGCAATGAGTTACCGCAAAAAATAATGAAAGACAATTATTCACAGTCGTGACAAACATTGCTACCACCGTGCAAATAATAGACAAACACCATTATATATTACAGCAGATCTAAATGTTGGTAAAATTTCGTCAAACAAACCGGCTGGCTGGCGTTGTGCGCTATGGGCCGGCATTTGCGAGCAGCAAACCAAATGGAATTTAATTATGTTGTATAATATATTATTTCATGCAAAGAGCGGGGAAAATAGCCGTTTGGTCTCGCAGACGCATCGCATCTAACCACCACTAGAGGGGTGTACAAGGATGAGATGTTCTTTAGAAGGAGGTGGGTGGCACAGCCCCTAAGACCACGGATCAGTTATCCAGGGCTACTTCTCTATATTTGCCTCGCTGTTCTGATCTGCTTACAACTTAATCTAGATAGACAAATCTTCCAGCAGATACGATCAATAAATAGTTTCTTGCGAGATTCTCATCCGAATTTTAAACGCTCAATTCTATTTTCTCTGGCTAACTACAAGTTCATTTGTTGATTAAAGCAACATTGCTCTCTTATAATGAATATTTGAAAACATCATGAGCAGGAGTAGTGAATACGAAAAGCATAAGGCTTTTACTCGAGCATCCAATAAAAATTGAATAATCAAAAACTGATTTTGTTTCCATCTGTATAGAAGCCGAAAAACAAATATGGAATTCAGCCGACAATAAAACAGCATTTAGATCCAATAAAATTCTTCTTTTTAATTCGTCCATTGAAACCAGTGAACGGTAAGACCTGAATTCACGTAACAAATCTGTAAAAAGCGAACATGAGATCGTTATGATATATTCAATACAAATTCATGCAAAACCAACTCGTAGTTTATGACAATAATTGAAATTTCGAAATCGTAAAAGGCAGAGCGCCAGTTCCAAGTTCGTATATAAGGGACGATCGTTTATTCCGCTTAATTCAATGCCTAGCCATGTTTATTTGTTGAAATAATTACTTTTTGAAAATTAGTAACACAACCCACGTAAATTATTTGTTTTAATTTCCGTTTTAGGTGAACTGTTTAAATGCTTATACAGTAGATTTTTTTGTTCGGCTTGAATAATTAACCAACCGCACTAGAGTCACAATTTGTATACGTGCGTTGCATAACCAAGTACCCGTTTTGCTCCAGAGAAGGGTACAAGCTTTTGCTTCTGTTACACTTGTCTCTGCAACACAGAAAAGGATGCAAAACCTTTTTTGCCATAGGGAAATAAATAAATAAATATATCAGCATGCCTTTTCCATAATTTATCTAGCCAATTCTTTCTTAGAAGACTTCATTTCACAAATGAAGGGATATAACAACTAAAGTAATCCACACAGCAACATCGATTTTTTTTCCCTAAAGAATGAGAAATAATGTAAATAGTAACTGAATATTTATTTTCCGTAGTATCTTAGTTTTCCCATTTCTTTTAATTCATTTGTGAAAGTTTCTGTATTTCTTTCAAACTGTTCTGAAGCACTGCGCAGGTCTTCGTTTAAAAAACTACTTAAATGCTCATTAATTTGTCCTACATTTTTTAGTTCAACAGCAACAAATGGAGGTGAATATTAAGCTGCACACCTCTGACTCCTTATACATATACCAGTCATATGTATATGCCTTAGCTTCCGTTCTAAAACGATTGATATCAATATATTGTATTTAATATAATTGGTATTACTCAGCTATAGTTAGATGATTGTTCTTATACCTAATTTGAAAGTGAATGGGGAGTGAGGCAACATGGACATCAGTGATACAAGATTTAAGCAGCTTGATTCATAGGCAGAACACCCATAAGATGCGTGCTAAATGGGCAACATGATTTTAAATGGAATATCCGTTGGTGACATGCTCTATAGGAAATACGATTTGACTAAACAGCGAGATTATAAGCAACGCGAAATGCTCTCTGAGAATTGTATCATGCTGCATATTCATAAAGTCCGAAAATCAATATCAAGGAAAGATGATCAGGAAAATATACATTCTTCAGCCAAGAACGCAAGTAGAAACATCTTAGAGATTCATTGCTGAAGTGACTTCTCTTACTGATGCTCTCGAACTAAATCGCTGTTTAGGTATCAGCAATTTATAATGTCCTGAACTTGTTGACTTCAGATTTAGCACAATCCAGGTAATATTATTTAATATTCTGGTCAATTTGCGAAGCTCAAAAGTACATGCTACGATGCCACATGCTATGCCTGTTGATTTATACATCAGAGATCGAAGCAGAGTTTTTGTAATATGATGCCTTACACCAGCCAATGCTGGTATCAAAGTCTTAGACTCAACAAGGCGAGATAATCCCAGATCAGCAAGGATTTATACTTCATGCTGATCTTTTTTCTTCACCTACGTTAATTTGCATACACAATACACACGATCGTTGACGCTAAGCTTTACGGTCATTTAATGAACAACAAATTTACTACGCGGAAAGCGCCTTTCCACCTCTATACACACATACCTTCTGAATGAACACATCTATATTTTGGTAACAGATTTTATATTGAAACTTGAAATGGGTCATTTACATCTTCACAGTGCTTAGCAATCAATAAATTCCGAATATTTTCTCAAGATTATACTCCAATGTAACTTTTAAACTATCAGACCGTTTTTTGTGAATGAGGTATCAATTGATAACAGGCTCCGGAATCAGAAAAGTTGAATGAGGACTATGAGACACCTAGATTCAATATGTTCCACATCTGGTCAACAAGAAACAATCCATACTTTGATCACATATAAAAATTAATATTTCGTGCCACTATGTGAAAATAACTGTAATTATTATTAAATAAGACAAGTAAATGATCCTTTCCATCATTTATGTTGTTCCAACTCATAACTCTTTCAGGCTTGAATAATCATTTTCTAAACTCAGCTCTAAACGCAGTTTGCTGTTTGAGTTTAAATTCCCTTGATGCTGCTATGAAACCGTCCGAAAAAAAAACGATCGTAAACCTACAACCCTCAAATGAGAATTGAACCGTGGTTCAATAGATCGCCAGATGACGTGACACATAAATACTAAATTGAAATAAAAGTGATCCACGTAAATTAAACCATTCGATTGACAGCTCCGTGCTTTTCCCACATTGCCGTTATGAAACTCAAGCGAATCCACAGCTGCATACAGAATGCTTCAACTAAATTCTCTTTTTAACTATTCGTTGGTAAATAAACCATTGCTGGAGGACATTGTTTTAACTATTTATTATTCATTCAGTTTTTAAGTCGGTTTATTTTATGAATTTGAAATTCTAGGAATAGGTAATAGTTAAGAAAATTATTATTCATCTAATTTCATAGATATGGATGAAAGTTCGCAGATATTTAAAATTTCACAGAAAAGAGAGCTTTTCTCATTGTTTGACTTCACATCGAAAGGAGAATTGTAAATAATATCGAGCAAGAAAAATAAAATCTCAACAATAAATCAAATATTCCTTGCTAGATTATTATTATTACCTACATTTTGGATTCAAGAATACTGGCAAAAAATATGAATAATTCTATTTGAAATAGCTTTCGATACTTAGAATTACTATACTTCTGGAAAGCTTTTATATTCATTTTAATCCCACAAAAACCCAATCATAGGTCTTATAGAACTGGGAATTGGATGTATTGAAGTGATATCTGCCCAATTTTTGATAATGATAAAGAACAAAGTACATATTTGCCAATTATAAAGTCATATATCTATATTTGGAATTAAACATCTTCATACGTTGTAGCAGCTCCTAATTTATTGAGTTACAAAATTTCGATACAATGAACTACTAGCTAATATATTATCAACTATTAATTGATATAAAATTTCATCATTCTACGCCAAAGTTGAACAGTAACTTTATTAGAGTGTTATAGTGGACGATTAATTGGCTGTTCTCTGGAAACGCCCATAACATTTTAATTCTATTGTACCAAGGGTAAAAATATCCGATAACAAAAGCTTTAGAAGCATGCAAATACCTTATCATAATAACTGATGGTGTGAAACTCAGGATAATTATGAAAGCAGTAGTTACTATCAAGAACGAAATGGTCGAAATGTCTTCTATTACTAAGGAATGCAGTAACTCAAATTCAGACAAAGATGCAACTTACCTAATTGATATAGAATACAGAACGCAGCAATGTGGACCAACACTCTGATCATCTTGCTCTGCTGCGGCGAGGACTCAGAAAGAGCGCTGGAAGGAGTCACGAGTAATCGTCATGGTGTCACACCCTACAAAAAAAAAAAAATGTGAAAAAGACATACAGCTACAATAGTTATTTGTGTATGAAGGCTGTGAAGATTATCTTGTTTGGTCAAATCTGTTGTTTGCGGCCGAAGAGCAGCTGAGGCTGCAATTCAGGTGAGACCAAAAAAGAACTGTAGGCCAAGGTGCACACAACGTTTTTCAGGCGATCATCACGAAAATTGTATGTATTTATTTCTAAAACATTGCAATTGTGAATCCTAGTTGCCGTTGAAATTATTTTATTTTATTGTCTTCTATCAAAGCGACATTTGTGAAAAATGCGTATCAATTTTTCGAATTGCTCGAACTGTTAAGATTAACGGAGAAATATAATATGTATGTATTTCGGAGAAAACTGTATCTTGAAGAGTTCATCAAGCAGCCCATATAAGTAGGTAAGTAACAAATGTTTTTGACAGATCAGTCCCAAAAAAGTAAAATTTGACAGATGTGTACCAAAAAGTGAAACTTCACGGCCGCAAAAAGGAGCCTTGGGAACACCTTTTTTGTTATGATCGCCTGAAAAATACATTATCGTACAAATAATAAGATAGATGAGTATGTTTACAAGCTCAAAGCAGTACATTAAAAGTGAACATACTAATTGTAGAATCATTAATTGATAACAATTATTATTATAACATGATATAAATGATTCTTCCAATGGTAAACTTATTTATGCTAAGTTCTTATCGGGTATCTATAGAATGATACATATAGAGTTAACTAAGGTAAGAATGAGAAAAAGTTTTCCTGCACCCTATACAGAAAACTGAATGGTAAGGGTGATAATTCAAGTTATACGTGAGCAATTTGAATGGTATCCCGAGCAGCTTGGAGTAGTAAGGTTGATGTAATGGTAATTGGTACAGTGTTGCAGCTTCAAATCGTGAAATCTGACTACTTGATTGATAGCCAGTACCACTTGCAATTGTAAAACAAAAAGACGTCCAACGTCTAAATTTTGAGGTTAGGAAATGTACTTTCATTTCAATTGAACTATATTTGATTGTAAAAATAGTAACCATATTTTGCGTACATAAGTTCCACTTGAACTCTACCACTTATATTTCTAACCACTTGAGTGGCTTAATTCAGCTTTCTCAGTGTAGTTCGTCGAGCATGTTAAGAACACCGTGGTCTTAAAACCTTCTAGCAATCACTCTCTTGAACATAGTTTTCTCTATTTTTAATTAATTTTATCAATTCGCGAGCTATAACTGCTTATATCTGACGATTATTTTCGGAAAAATCCATATTCATTATAGGCAAGTCCACGTTTTATAGTCACTATAAGTGGCGCAGCTTGCTTCGTGTGCTGGGAAAACTAGTGTCACCCCAAGCGCAGCCCAAAGCGGCCCAGTGGCAAAAAAATTTGCTGCAAATTGAGTGAACAAAATTTTTCAGAAAATTGCCTCATGTAACAGGAGTCAGTTAGTGATGAGAGTCAGTTGCAGTCATGAAATCATAAAGTTGGATCGAGTAGAATGGAAGTTAAGTAGAGCTGGACCCTATACTTAGCCACATGACAGTAAATGAATTCAATTTTATATTTGTCGATTAATTCATGATTGTCAAATCTTTTTGTTAATTATTATCCAATTTACTCATATTATAATCTATATACCCAACAAATTTGTTATTCTTTAAATTCACGATAAACTTGATTATCGATACAGCAGGTACCCGTAATTCATCTGATATACCCAATTTAGAATGTAATAGATGAATATTCTGTGGATTGAGATGAAACTGCCAACATTTGATAAAGAACAAAAATATCTGCCCGTGTTTAATCTTTGGAGATCTTGTCTCAAATGTATCAACTTTTCAAGAAATGTTCTTCATGAATTCATTTTGAATCAGTGGTTAGTCGAAGGACGATTGTATCCGTACAACTCATTGCAAGGTTCTGTAATATAGATATTTAGTGGTGTTTGACGATCCGAAAATATTAAATTCAGGAATTGGTGAGCAAAGGGGCTTGAGTGATTCAATATATTCATCCCCAAGACATTCAAAATATATTCTTGTACATGTTACAAACGGAAAGTTCCGAGAGAAACAACCGCCCTCATCATCAGCTAAAGAACAATCGATTACATTCTATATAAATGATTGTTTTTCAGCTGATGATGAGGGCGGTTGTTTCCCTCGAATCGTCCTGTTTGTAACATATACGAGAATATATTTTGAATATTTACTAGACAAATATATTGGATCATTCAATGCCTTTTACTCAATAATTTCTAAAATGTAATTTAAATAGTATTGTGCTTGACAAGCAATCAAAAAGTTCTATAACATCAATGTATATGCTATGAATGTTGATTAGCATTATTCTTTGGATAAGGTGTGAAATTTATGGTTTCGACGTGAATTAGCCTCTCAACAAATAATATTATCATCCTGAAAATTATTCCTCTTTCTTTCCATTTGGTAGCGTGCAAGGTGCCAAGTTGTGACGATATATTAGAGTCTGATAATGTCGCCGTGCACGACTGTTGCGCATTCAACGACTCTAGCCTGCAGGCATTGTCAGACACATCCCCACGCGCAAGATGCTCCAAAGGAATAATGTCCCTCAATGCAGATTTACTCAGAAACAACGAATTACTTAAAATCTCATAAGGACCTCCAGAAAAGTTCAAGAAAATGATGAATCAACTGAAAAAAACGCAATGCGAACTGAGATAATATAAACTTGATACAAAGTCTATCATATTTGAGAATACTAAAATAATTTTGAAATCTCTTGATGAAGTTCTAAGAGGACTGAACGAGTACAATTTTTGTCATTACTATGATACCGGCGTATCCGAACTCCTCCACCTTCACCTGTTTCAATCCTCGAACGTAAGGTTGGAACGATAATCCCATAGTCGAATTCCTCCACCTTCACCATTGTAGCTATTAGCAGGGTTAGCAGTAGCTCTCAAACAAACAAATATGAGGGACTAATTAAAGACTTCTTTTGACCCAACAGGAGATGTTCAGCGCACGCTAGATTCCACAGATCAAACTCGGTCGAAGTGGGCGAAGCCCGCCCGTTCGTTTTGGTGCAAAGCACCACTGGCTCAAAACAAAATCACTGTTTCAAGTCACGCGAGATTCTACATGTCAAGCTTGGTCAGAGCAGACGAAGCCCGCTCGTATGTTTTGGTGCGAAGCACCGCCGGTTGAAGACAAAACCACTGTTCTAGTGCCACTGATAAAGCTTCATTTCACTAGTGAGCTTGAAGTATAGCTACCTAAGGCTTCGTGGAGGAGTTCGGATGCGTCCGTTATCTTTCGAAAGAGATGCTGTAGAGGAATTCGGATGAAGGATTATGACTACCTGAGGCTTCGTGGTAGAGTTCGGATACGTCATATGATACAGTATCGATCCTAATGTACTGTAAATAGTTATCAATGAGTTGAGAAATTCCTTATTTGGAAATGCTGGAGGAAATGTGGATCTAATGCTTCAAAAGTCAAGAGCAAGAACACAAAAACTCATGTAATAAATAACTGATGCATGATCTTCCTGAGGCAATAATGTCATATGACAACAGAAGCATAGAACGGTTATGGTATGAATTTTAGCAGGTTCTCAGGAGGATTTATATGCGATAGATTATAATATATGATTGTTGAAGGAAGTCTTCAAGATAGAACGAGGCTACACTTCTGAAATTAGGTGATGAATATGCTCCCATTTACTTTCCTGTATAAAACAGATAACTGTGCGTTGTTAATCACTTTCTGAATATCTAGCAAACCCTTGAATATCATTACAGGATGAGGTGATAGACAACAGTTAAACTGTTATTCCATTGACAGCCCAGTTTCATAACCAGGGGCGGAGGAATAACATTTCATCTCTAAAGTTCAATATTGCACATATTCATTTCATATTATAAATGAATGTGATATTGCAGACTCCGAAACAACAGGACGATTATTGCTTCCAAATTTTTTTAATATCATGACTGTCTATTTATCTAATCTAAGGGTATTTCATCGTACCCCTGTGAAGATGGTGATGGAAGTCACTGCCAGAGGGGAAGGGGCAAACAAGGTTATTTAAAGGCAAGGCAGCGCTTTGTTAATTTACTTTCAGTGACATCATGATGGAATGTGTCACATCACTTCTACGGAAATTGAGAAAGTATTGTAATAGGAGGTTCTGAGTGACAGCATAGCTTCTTTATCAGTTGCATTATATTTTGAGAAGCAAACGAAGCCTGCTACGGACCCAACAACAAGCAGCTAACGTCACAGTGGCGTAGTACATATTTTCAAGTTGGAAAAAGTTACATGTCATCGGTTTCATAGAAAATTCAATAGAACTGTGGATAGGAGATATTGGAATGTTAGATGCTGATACTATAAAGTACTTATCACTTACATTTCCACAGCATCAACTTAACTAGTACATTATTAGTGCAAGCCATCAAAAATAACTTTTACTTGAAATTAGCATTACGATAGTTAGTGTGAAAAAAATCACCGAAAATGGTTCGCATATTATATTGCATCTAAAAATATTTTTCAATTCAAAATGATGATAAAAACTCGTTTTCATCGTCTGTCAGATGAAATTTTGCTTCACGTTCTACAAGAACAAAAACTAATTTTTTAAAGATGCTGCTATCTCTTCAAAGCAGCACCATATTATCCTGAATAAAAGTGGGAATACCCACGTGTTGAAATTTATTTATTTCCGCAAAGAATACCTTCTTTAATTTGACGTAAGCTAGCTGTAGACCATTACTCTAAAACCCTCCAAAGGGAAAAAGGATATCAAGTACTAAAGGTCTCAGCATCGCATTTCGATACAGAGCCGGTGCTGTATTATTTCATATGTTTTTCATATCGTAATAGATTTATTGTGATTCGAAATGCATTATTGTAATTTGATAGAGAATTATTATTTTTTTCTTCTGTGCTTATACTGGTAATATAGGCTTAGAAATTGCGGTGCCTCTTGCAATTAGTGAGAAAATTCTGCTCTGTAAAACATCTATAGTCTAGTATTCAAATAGAATTAATAATTATGAAGCTCTACAAGTTGTCAATAACTTGCTTTCAAATAGCATTGTCAAACTGCACAACTTTCCGAGAGTATGAGGATATAAAATACTTAGGAGTCAAATTTTGATCCATCCTAATTTATTTATGAGTAAGCCCGTCCCTGTTGAGCTCTCCCTGCTCACGAAGAAAGATTCGTGTGATAACAACGGGCTGGAACGACGAAGGCAAGAAACTTATTACACACTGGGCAATAAACTGTAATTATCCAGGAAAATGCAAGACTTCCAATTATTTACTTCTGGTCGTAACCAAATTCATTATAAAGCCAGTTTTTATATGGTAGCCATAAATTTGAACTATTTTTATTTGTCTGCTGTTTAATGCGACTAGACGGATTGAAATATCTTTTACGGAATCCGTCCAGAAGATGTTATCGTCCCAAAAGAGACAAAAATCCCTGGAGCTTTGAATTTTCATATTAAACCAAAATAATATTGGGGAACAAGAATCATGATCTTGTCAAAATCTAGTCTGAAGTTTCATTTAGATGATGGTCACTAATTATAAATATCAATTAGGCCTTTTGCCCGCATGGGGTTTGGCAGGCACTTATAATGCACTCGGTGGATTGATTAATATTTTTTCAGCCGTAGGGTGCAGTTACTAGTCGTCAAGCTACAGGTACTCTTGGTTATTGTGAAGAGTACGCCACAGAGTACATTATAATTCAGTGAAAATCTGACTAACTGTCTGCTGGTGGAATAAAGCCAGCATATTTGCACTGAGCTATGAATACTCATAGCTTGATTAAATGTGGATAATACAGGATTAACACAGTCATGTGTTTCTTTGACATGAACGTCATGGTCTTGTTATGGAAGAAAAACGCATTTCGACTACGATTCCCTCTTCAAAGTTATATAGATCTACGTTGAAGAAGCTTCAGGTTTATATGAATCTCCATTCACAATAAGGTTTGCAACATCCCAAGCAATGAAACACTGTATTTGTTTTCCGGAAACTATTTCAGCACAAGTTTGGAAGAGATCATTTAATTAGATCGTTTGAATAAATCTTGATCTATTTGTAGATTAATATATAGCGGAACGAATGCACGAAGTTATTTCGTCGATCTTGTACTGAAATTTCGCTGAAGCAATAAACTAAATAATTAATAACATATAAGAAGGTTAGTATGCCGTAGAACTTACCTTGTATCTAGCGAATATTCAGTAATTCAGTTAAAGACAATTTCTCCAGAATTCTCCGTAGGTTTCAAACTAAGTAATTGATGAAATCCCGTGGATAAATTTCTTCATGGTAGTATATTTCTTCAATAGAATATCTAAGACTCCCTGTTGTGAGAACAATATGTGAACAGCTATATGCTAACACGGATAAATTTATTTTTTATTTTGATAGAGAAAATATACATTCATCCAGATAGATTTTTGTTATTTCAGTCAAAAAATGGAATTTAGATATATTCACATGTTGACTGTGAGAAATGATGCTTCTGAAGGCTTCATGGAAAATTATGTTCAAATTTTCCACAATTTTTCATGATTTTCTGCAATTTTATTTTCTCAAAAGAGAGTCTCACATCCAAGGAATGACCAAATAATCACTTCAGCTGTTATGATTTTACTGGATATATATAAGCTCACTCGATATTACGCGAAAATGAGTCAAATCAAAATCTAAACATTTCTATATAAATAATTATATATATACCGGGTAATCCATTGGCCTGTATCTTCCTTTCAACTTGATTATTTTGAATATTTCCGATATATTTTTCGAACAATGTTTATTTACCAATTAATTACTCACATTTTTACAGTGGAAGATTTTCTACAGGGTGCTCCATTTTCGCACAATGATATGCAAGCTCATAATTTTGATTGGAATAGCCTATATATTCTTATTAATATCATAAATGCGAAAGTGAATCCGTTTGTTTGTTTGTTTGTTTGTTTGTTTGTTTGTTTGTTACGTTTTCACGCGTAAACCGCTTAACCGACCGTCTTGAAATTTTGTATACATATTTAAGACGTTTCATTAATTAATATAGGATATTTAATTTTTAAGTGAAACGCTGTTTAGGACGTTTATGGAACAAAGAAGTGTAACAAAAAAGAGACTATTGCGCCACGGTGCTCGCCAGAGGCGGCTCTAGCCTACTTAGCGCCGGGGTGGAAAGATAAATGAATTGCGCCCCTCCCCCCCTTCCTCCAATGTTTCTTTTCTACTACATGAATCAGGAATTAGAGAGGAACAGTTCAACAAAAATTACAATATTCTACAAAATTTTATTTACGTTAACAAAGATAAGAGTTACAGACATGAGCAAAAACTGAAACCACAATATACATAATTCCTCATTTAGTTATTGAACTCTACCTCCTTGATTTTCTGGCAGCAAATTCTTCTACAATATCACATACATCTATGTTGATATCGTTCTCTATACTAATAATTGCTAAATTTGAAGGTCTATACATTTTTTTACGTTTTCTTCTTTTTCCAATTTTCGCTTTCCGGATTGATTTGCAGAATGTTTTCTTCTTCCATTGGCTATCTACATACAACAAATAAAAAGATTGAAAACGAAACAAAATTTTATCATTTAATGTATCAAAATATTTTTTTGTGAAGCTTAGCCAGTACATAAAATGCTGGATTTTTTGATAAGTAGGAATGTTCGGTGTTCGATGCGAAACCAAATACAGCGATCTTTTGTATTCCAAAGTTGTATTTTATGTACATATTAATCAGAATATTTTTTTTTCTGTCGCACTTCAGTATTAAATCGTTAAAAATTGCAGCGAAATTTTTTTTTCTGATTTATATAATCATTTGTTCATCTCAGGAGGTTTGAAATAATTAATAATAATCAATGTGCAAAATACAATTTCAGATGGAATATTATATTGGATTTGATACAGAATAAAATTCTTTCATTTTTAGTGTGTAGTTTCATAGAAAAAAAAAATATATCGACTTACCTCAAGTAAACTCCAATTCACAGGCCATTAAGACACAAATCTTAGATCACTGAAGTCACGGAGTATAAGTAATATTTCGTTTCAATTCATTCAAAATCAAGACAACACATGAACCATTTTCAAATATTAAGTAGAAAGATGAATTTAAATTCATAGAAAACTTAAAATTCCAGAATGAAACAGTGACTTACCCACCTCAAAGGCACCCCTTTTGTCAAATCATCTGTTAAGTTCTTGGAAGTGAAAATGAAATTCTGAGAAAAATATCAATTGCCACAAAAATATTTCTTGTTAGAATTTGAACCGAAGTCAAAATAAATTATGTTTGAATAGTGTATATGGGTTATTAATTTTTTCTCCTAATTCGTGGTAAATCAAAATAGGTCGAGTATATATTTTGCCTTATAATTCATTTTGATTTTTAGTCATTCTTCAGAATTTTCATGCTCAAAATTATTTTGTTAGTCCTATTAAAATATTTTGTTGTTGAAGTTAGTATTCAGTGAAAAATAATTATTTCCGGGGTCCAGCTGCCGCCTTCAAGGCCTTGGCGCCAGAGTGCCGTGCACTCCTTGCACGCCCGCTCGAGACGCCCCTGGTGCTCGCTGCATCCTCAGACTGCTCGCGTTCCAAAACCGGGATACAAAGATTCACTTCTATTCTATCGCGTATGAATTCACACTTGAATTTTTCGAAATTTAATTGTTTAAAATATGAATGAAATAATTTCGATCATTTGTTGGGTACTTATACACAAGTAGTGTTCATAAATGATTTCTCTAAAACATTAGGTACTTTTAACAGTAGGCCCCTGTGCGAGCTAGACGAGCTTGGTAAACAGTACGCTGCCGTGCTAGCGAAACGAGTTTGGTTAACGATAGGTCGCCTAGCAAGCGAATTGAGCTCGGTTAACGTTCATATTTTATTATTATTTTTTTCATAGAAAGCGAGCCTGGTTATAGTACAGGACAAATTATTTTAGCATGGCTATAGGAAATCTTCACAGTAAGGAAGCTATAAGCAGCTAATAAATTTTCTTTTTTCTGGGTTGTACTAGAATTATTTTGATTTCAATTTCAATATTAGCTTGAATTTAAAATAAAGTTACAGTTTGAGTATTAATTCAAATTTTAAAATTGAAATATATATATAAAATAATTACCAAATACTTTCTTCTTACTTCTACATATTATGTTCTTGGAAAAATACAGGAACTTACTTAGAAGAAAAATATTCTTAATACCACCCTTTTTCACAGGTAAACAGACCTCATGCTGAGCCAGGGTTTACCATGCTATTAACAAGTAAAGTCATGCTAAAATAAATTGATCTGTACTGTAACAGTAAGCTACCGTGTGAGCGAAACAAGCTTGGTCAACGGTATGCCGCCGTGAGCTCGGTTAACGTTCAGGCATTAATATTTTTTTTTTTCATGGATTTCGAAAAGTACATTTATATGCGGGCGAAGCCGCGGGTAACTGCTAGTTGTTGCATATTCTTGGATATATTTTATTTCTCCCTGAAAAGTTCTGATTTGTTAAAATCTCAAAATAATTAGTACAGGAAGTGTACATGTGCAATAAATATGAAATTGCATATGACTGCGCGAAAATGGAGCAATTTTATATTCATTTTACATTAATAATTTCTGTACTAATCATTCTAAAACTATAACAAATCAGAACTTTCTTGAAGAGAAATCAAATATCCCAACAAAATATGCATCAATATATTATAAGTGTCTCATTGAAAATTATAAAATTGCATATTATTGCGCGAAAATGAAGCATCCTGTAGAAAATCTTATATGGCAAAAATGTGGGTAGTTTATTGGTGGATAAACTTTGTTTAAAAAATATTTTGAAATATTTTAATAATAGTCTAAATAATCGAATTGAAAAATGTACAGACAGATATATATATATATATATATATATATATATATATATATATATATATATATATATATATATATATATATTATGGTAATTTTTTTTGGACCCCATAAATCTTGAGATCTTTATATTAGAAGACAGCGAACAATTTAATGTTACAAGAAGTATCCCAAAACAGCTGCCTTTGATATCCTTGCGCTTGCGCAGATTATATTAAAATCATTAATTATTTGATTCATAGATGAGTGTCCAGAGCCCAAATAATTTTTGGACTTATATTGAGTGCGCATACAGAAATTATGTTACCAGAACTTATACTTTTGACAAGGCATGAGGCATTCACTCTAAATTATTTTTGTTTTCCAATTTTTTCACAACAAAGATCTATCTGGACGACGAGTCATGTTTCATTCACACTCAGTTAAGATATTCTTATAGTTGATTTTCGGAAGACTGACATTATTTTGAAACCTTGTAATTGAATACAGCTCTATCAAACCATTTTAGCCTCAATATTGTTATATTTCAACGAATATTATAAATTGTTTTATAGTTTAAGTTGGTTTTGTGTGAGGAAACCGAAGAAAAGATAATCATTTATAGAACAATTGCAACATAAAATGAAGAATGAAGCATGATGTTCCTCAAATAATTAAGGAAACGTGTTCGACATCTTTTGAACTTCTTGATGTGCCAGGAACAAAATATATAAGGATCTTTTATTTTATCAATAAATAAACTGAGAGAAAAATATTTACTTGATCTAGAGAGATATGACTACTCAGTCACTCAATTGGTTTATTTTTGCACATTTCCGCGACACGAGTTTGGAAAGCTAAAGAACGAAATTAAGTATATATTCGAATGGAACTCCATAATTCAAGCAACTTTGTCCATTACACCTAGTAATAAGAGTGAAAGCCGAAAGGTTCTTAGGTCGTTGGAAGAATCATCATTTTTTACGTACGTCACAAGCTATTATAAGAAGGCGCTTACTTACTGATCGTGTCTGTTTGACTTTGAAAAGCGTTCGAAGAGCTGTGCTGAGCTATGAATCCGCTGGATTCAACACCGACGCTTCGAAGACTCCGGATTGTGCATTACATGCATCGGCATAATGTGATAGCGGAAACCAAGACATGCTTGCAAAAGACCAGAGCCGAAGCAATCAATTTTTACTGATTCCCAGATTGTATACCACTTCACAACATTGCTCTAGAAGCAAGACAAAAAGTTGACAACTAACGGCAAGTGAAGTCATTGAATATTGTTTTTGAATCTAAATATGCATTTCGAAAGATAGCTTTTCCACAACATGTGAGCTACCCTGCAGACTTCGGAAATTATGTGTAGTGTATAGTATAGTAATATACTAATGATTTTAATTGAAGCTCCTTCACAATTAATGAGTAATTTTTTTTTTAATATGGGCATTCGAATATTGACATGAATCAAAAGTTTAGATATTAGTACTTTATGGTAGCTCACATAAAAGGTATTTCTTCTCTTAGAAATTTCATCTCAAACATTCATGGATCTACTAGATAATTATAAATCCAAGCTAGAAGCCAGCAAAAATCAAGAGAAAAGAACAGAGAAACTACAATGATGGGATTAAAATAGGAAAACATGGCTTCTTATGATTATAAATTAAATAAATATATGAAGTAGATTACAGAGGTAGAACTAAAATCTCCTCTTCTTTTTATTTTAATTTTAAAGTTCAATTTCAATACTCTTTTTGCAGATTTTGCACGGAATACAGAGTTGATTGAAGAAGAGGTAAGATGACTTTTTTTGTAAGAATACGGCCCTGTTTAACAGAGTCTCAAGTGTCAACGGAACGGTGCTGGGCTGAGAGCCGATAACAGTCCGTGCGACAATTTAAACTCTAGCGACTCGCAAGTTAAGCTGCGAATGCAAATTTGAAATTAAACGCTAAAGAAAAGGCATTGCGTTTGCCGTCGTTCGCATCATATCGCGACCTCTTTCTAGTGTTTCGCTAAGATTCCACTCACTCCTGCTATGTTATATACTTAAATGCATAGTGATAATCGAGATTGAGGTTCTGCAGATTCAATGAAAATAACTCGGTTTATTATTTGTGATCTACTTTGTGTGCACTCTACAATTTATACGCTGTTAATTCATGAATATTTAATTAAATGGATTTGTTACCAACTCTAACCTAATTTATAAATGATCTACAAGCACTGCAACGTAGGTATTTCCAACTTCAATGAATATATTACTATTTAATTCCATGACTTGGCTTTCGAAATTATTTGGGACATTGCGTAATTTGTCTCCTGGATACACTAAGCACTTTCAAGGATTGCAAGCAAACTTTCTCCCATTTTACTGCCGTAGCTACTTTTTCACACCAAATAGAATTTATCGATCACTCAGATCTCACTAATTCTAGATAATATAGTTAATGCTGAATGCAATAGCGAATTAGGGAGTTCAGTCAAATCATTTTTTTTCCTGGTTGGCAGTTTTAGCTGCATCTGAACCATTTTCAAAAGCGAAAAGAATTGTGAAGTTTGTATATTTTACATGAATTTTGAAAAATATCTGATATATTAGAAGCAAAAAAGCAAATTTCAATTAATCAATTGCCACAACTGACTGGAAGCATTTGGTCAGCAGCATCCATAGCAGTTATTTATAATATACAAACTACACAATTCTTCTCGCCCTTGAAAATGGTTTAGCTGTAGTAAAAGCTGTCAAGGTCGGAAAAGAAAAAAAAATTATTTGACTGAATTTCCTGATTACCATACAAACTTACTAATTCTTACCAGGATCGAGTGTCAAAATAAATTTTACCCAGAGTCGTACTTCAACGATAATATTAAGGTTTTCTTGATTTAAACAGGCCAACAAGTAGAATGCTATAATTTTAGTATCCATCGAATAAATCTGTAATCATTTACCACCCATGTACCTTTACTTTTGATAATAAAAATACTAGGCTTTTCATGATTTAAATCAATTTATTAGAATCATGATTTAAGTCAAGTAAAAAACTCACGATTTATATCAATCAAAATCTGGAGGCACGGTAGTGCCCCCGTCAAAACGGAGTGATTTAAATAAAAAAAAACTCGATTTAAGTCAGAAAAATCGATTATTTAAATTTTTATTGGAGAAATCGGATATTTTCCAACTCTAAAAAACTGATACTCGTAAAGACTATTAGCGGTGCTAATTCTCATTATTATTTTTGGGTAGATTAAATGAGCAATCTCTCACAAATGGTGAAAGAATTACATTCTTGGTTTAATGTACCTACCATAATATCAACTTATTTGTAATCCAAAGGAAATTGGTTTGAAAAGAGCTTAAATTAAGATTCTTTCTAGTATTGCAAAGATTTAAAGTTGACGTGATATTATTAACCAACTGGATGGTACTTCAACATGATTATCCGTCGACAGAATGCCAGTACAAATAAGTAATGTAGCGATAGATGAAATTTTTGTGTAATGAACTTTATTAATTGATTCTCAAAATATTCTATACTCACAAAGCAATGATAATTTAGATTTGCTTGTTTATTCAAGATCACCAGTATATGTTGTACCATCCTGTTTAGAGTATAAATACTGTTCTCTTGAAGTTTGGGAATATTTGAGTTGTTCAGATTAACGTGATTCACATGCATTGATTTTGATATCTTCATCTTCATATTCATCAGTTGAGAATTGTTGAAAGATCACAGATATCAAACACGACCTTAGCAAGCGAAAATATGAAATACAATATCATGGAATACTAACATAGACTCCCATATAAATATGTGTCATAGCATTGTTTCTATTCCACAAAAATTGATATCTTTCCCATTGTAATGTCATGAATATATTTTACACTTGCACACGAAACAAATTTTCTGATATAACAATCATTCTGATAGCTCGTAGCCTAGTGAATATGTGATGTTTGAATGTATTCATTTCAACCACTTTCCAATTCTGTAGGTTCTATATTTTATGTGTAATGTCCCTGAACTAATATCCCAATGTCATGGATCAAATAGCATATTCTATTTCGAAGCGTGGTTAGTATATTTGAACCAGCGGTGCAAGAATTCTCACACAAAACATTTATTGTTTTACATGTCAATTTTATCGGTTTTTGCTTTGCGTGGAATCATCATTTGAAAAACTATCCATTTAAAATAACATTTGTTGAGTGAATGAAAAACTAGATTCAAAGGAATATCAATATTATAAAAAAGAAAGATGATGTTTTTTGTTACACTTGAAATGCTAATCTAGAACTTGTTCCAACTTTAACATTGAATTTTATGTTTAATTTAACAGATTTCAGACGTTTTAAAGTGATCCAATTCTATTGCAGTTCATAATCATCAAATATAACAGGATATGCAAGGGATCTGGAATAATGAAGTCTCTTTGATGTAAACTTTTGACCAACATTTCTATTTCAATGTTGTATCAAGATCCGAATTAATCAGTGTCTTTAGCAGTACTTTATCAAAAAAATTTGAAAGCTGAGCAATCTTCTGATCATTCCGAGTAATCAACACAAAAATACTGTACTAACGAGTCCAAATAAGGATGAAACACGTGTCTACAGTTGCTTCCTGGTTTAAAATATTGGTTTCAAGAATCAATTCTTAGATTTTAACTTTTGTGGGACATAATATCTCTTAATTTGAATACTCGATCGGAATGATTCGTGAATGGTTATAGAACAATTTTAATAACATCCGATATATGTCAGCTAAAGAAAGGATCACATTCTTCAAAGAACGATTCTCAATGGTTATTTACTCGTCTTTAGTTGAGAAAAGTGAAAGGTGCTTCTTTCAAGAAAGGAAAACGAATAGATTCGAAAGGAAAAAGCTACCTCGTCAGAGATAGCTGCATTTACGAGCAAGCAGATGCCCTGAAATTGCCAAAACCTCAAGTTTTCTTTCGCGAATAGTTCTATATATTCTTTACTGAAATAATCAATACTATTTTTATGACTTTGGACTTCAGCCATTAAGGCACACGTACTCATTTAGACGACTTTTTCACCTTGTTCTCTAATTTCTTCCTTTTCATTTGCCATTCCATCTTACGGAGTTGAAAGTTCAATTCATTTTACAAAGTAATGGAAAATGTTATTGAAAAGAACTTCTCAAAGGTACAACTTGTTTCTTTGATTCAACAAATATATACTCACAGAGAATTCATATTCATATTTCTTGTGGAATATTTCTTATCACCCATTATCATGAAATTCATTCCGCTCTATACAGGAAAAACTAATTTTAGAGATATTTGAGTGTCAAAGTATGAGTTATAGTTAATCCAATTGAATACTTTCCCATTTGAAATAATTTTATCTGTATTGTATAATTCATATTTCTACCGAGATATGGTTTTCACTTGTCTAGTCTTTTATCCATAAAATTATATAAATAAATTTTCACCGATTAAGCAGTCAGGCAGAACTATAGAGATCCCTGTCTGTATTATAGGCTTTGTACTGGAAAGAAGAGTCGGTAAGTCTTACGAACTTATTTAAGTTTGGAAATCGAATAGATATTTAGCGAGACGTTTCCGGCACAGCATTGACATCCAGGAGGGAGAACTCGCTCGCTTCATACGAGTAATACTTCTTTCATTTTCTTGGTCCGTTTAGCTTTCGATTATTTCACAACTTTTACCAATAGTATTATGAAAAGTATTTAAAATGAGAATGAAACTCCACTTTAAAGTCCTGATCTTACAGTGAATGTGAATGGACTTTTCTAACAGTTCTTATTTCTGGTAAATATTTCTCAACCAACCCACAACCTCTAGGAATTGAGTTATCATTTTATCTGAGATTTATCCCTTTGCTCCAAAAGACCAATTTTTAATATGGAAGATATAAAAGAAACGTGAAACCCAATAAGTATAGATACAAATAACCAAATTGAAGTATTTGAAGAGTCTGCAGTTTTTCACTGTTTGTGGAACTTGGATATATTTAGATTCATATTGAAAGAGACTTTGAGAATCTGAAATTGCCTATTTGTTGGTTATCATTCTTCTATTTTCTTGGATGTTTCCAACTTTTCGCAAAAATGTACGTTTCTAGAACAGTTCAAGGAAACTGAATCGCTGATATCTTTACTACTTGAACTCGTCTTAGCCTTCAATTTTATGGTTCAGATTAGAATATGCTATGAACAGAGAATTATTAGAGAGAAACAAGAAAATTATCATATTCCAGAAACTAACTATTTATAATCATTTTGTATATTAAACAATAGAATATCCTGAATGACTTTCCAAGTTAACACATTTTGAATTCATAATCGATAGACTTTTTGTTATTCCTTGTTTTTCTGACTTTTCATCCATATAAATTCATGAAATGCACATTAGGTACCCAGAGCAATCATCAGCTTCGTGCAAAATAGTGCTAATAGCAATTTAATCAATTTGTCGCATGTCACATATGTCACAACAAATACAGATTACCTACTGAAATCACTAAAAATATGAAATACCATTATCCAGATTGTAGAAGAATGTGATAAAAATCTTGAAAGTATGACTGTGACATTAAATGGTTCTACAAGGTATTAGGAAGTTTTTGAAATTGAATAAACGTTTGTAGCTCTATTTAGTAGAATTATGCAGAAGTTGATGTAGATGAGGCTTCTTCAACAAAAGATTCAATTGCTTCTTCTTTCTATATTGCTGTGGAAATTAATTATTTGTTATCTGTCAAACTAAAAATGCAAAACGTTAAACGGAACCTTTAAGAAAAAACGTAGAAAGAAGAGAGCGTGAGTCACGTAGCGCAAAGCTGTCTTTTCCTGTAATATTCTCATGCATCATCCATATTAGATTTGATGTATTTTCACGCGAATATTGCAAACATATGTGAATAATTCAATGTCATTGTGTCGAGATCTGCTTCGTCAATAAACCGTCTACGAGTGCTGATTTATCTATTACTTTAAGAAAATCAACGTTTTCTTCCTCTCATCTTTCAACGTCCTTCAATAAAATTTGTTATGAGAAATTTCCATTTCAGCCATGTGTAACGACCAAATAATTTAATGGTAGAGCAAGTGTCCTATGTAAATCTTTCGAATGCATTCAGGACGATAGCAATAGGCAATAAGTTCTTCTCGATGCTCTTTTCTCTGTGGAAATTTTGGATAAATCCGCTTGAAATAAGATGCTGCATCTGTAGAGCAAACTGTCATCCCGACGTGTAAAACGACATTTTTGAAGTTTTATTGAGCACCTGCTTTCCTATAAAATAATTCAGATTTTCGATTCCTCTGCCCGATCAAAGTTACTGGATTTCCCTTGTGTCAAACTTGAAACTTTTCAGCTATTTTCTTGAGGAACAAAATCCTGCTAGTTCGCTCCTTTGCAAAATATACCAGTTTTCGAATTCGATGGCAAATGCTGACTTTTTCTTTAACTACTCTATGTTATTTGGAAAATGAATACGTATTCCATATTTATTGTAAAATATAGGGAAGAATTCCAATATAAAGATATTTTATCTGTATTCAAAGTGGTTTCTTGAATTTACTATTGTTCATAAAATTCCTCTCCAATAGATTCCTCAAATTCATGAGTACTAGCAGAGATTTGATTTGAATCTAAAAACCAGATTCCCATTGTCACATATATCACACCATTTCAAGTCCCGTAGACTATGAATCACAATTGTCTTATTGAATAGGTGCGACTAAGTTGAACAGTAATTTGTATAATATTGAATGTATAATATATGCTTTTTGCATATCACCTTCAATTTAACAGATGCTATATTTTGATATGATCTCAAATCCAAATCACGAAAAAGATCGTTGTCAATCACACAAACTCTTTCATCGAAAGTATCGCATACAGAGAAAATACGAGCTCCACATTCACAAAGAGCATATACAGAGTCTGTTTCTCTGCGTCTCGGTGTTTCGCTGAGCAATTTGGAGTCGTTTCCGTTGCAACTTCCTGTGATTTTGTTACTCGAATAAGCGGTTTCAAGAGATACGCTGGCGGTTCTTACACCGTTTCCGGTTACGCGAAGCCGCGGGCCTACGGATTCTTTTAGAATTCGTAATTTTCACCGCCTTCGACAGTTTTTTCTTTCTCTGCTTTCTTCTTTCTGTTCATTGCGGTGTGCTATGTTTTCTCCGATATCAAGTGTTGGTTGTGGTTAATGTAATTTTGCACCTGAAACGTTGAGCAGCTCTGCATGTCAATGATTTTCATCTCCATTTATAAAGATGGTCTAGCACTTTAATTATTCGACAAGGAATGAGTGCAAACTATCGAGCACTGATTTTTTTGAAGCGTGATAATTTCAAGTCTGAATACTGCTCTTGGAGAAATTCATTGGAAAAAAACTGCATGAATTTTTCCGATTTTTTTTTTCACAGTCACTTGAGCGAGTTCGAAGAGATGTTTTCTAGACAAACAATGTTTTTGACGAGTAGCTATAGTGTGAAAAAGTATTACGGAGTTGTAACATCAACGACTGCGGGCATTGGGAAGCAATTCCAATTGAAAGTAAGAACTCCCTCTTATCTGTACGACATTTGATCCCAGTTATTTCGGATAAGTGAGCGTCTACTGTATTTTTGTTCAGAAAAAACTAACTCAGCAGTAAAATATAATAATGATTATGATTTTACAATAAGTACGATCCGCTGGGTCATTGCCATTAAGAAGTTAGGGTACTTTTGAGTAATCAATTATTTTTTTAGAGCTAGAAGATGTTTAAGAAAAATTATACTCCTTGACAATCCATTGTATGATATCAATCCATATTAAACATTCTGAAGTTGTAAGTTCTTTGTGGAACATCCCATCCAACTTCAATATTTGAATCAGATACTCTAACCCCTTGGAGCAATATGAAGTTAAGAATAAAAAGAAGATACTGTTTTTTGATAACATGATTAGAAGGAAACTATCTCAATCTTGTATGGTACAGCATTCCTAAATGCAAACTTGTCTAATAAAGTTTCATTTAGAAACTAGTGCTCAAAGACTGTAACAGTAGTTAACAATTTACTGCAACATGGATTAGTCACCACTATGAAATACTCTCATTTCCGTGGAAATAAAGTCACAATACACACGTCAAATTTCACAAGTAACATCCCGCTCATCTTCATCTATCTAATCAAATTGTTCGTGACTAATTTATAAGTCACCCACAGAAAATCCACGTTCATTCCAATTTAATGAATTCAGCAGTCTTCGCGCATTAGAGCTGTCAACAGATAATGAGGGATATACGTACCTAAATATACAGCAGATGCTTATGCGAAAAATTGGGAGAAAAAATCGGGAATTTGCAGTAATTTGCATGATTTGTGTACATATATTCGTCATGTAAATTTGAAATTATTCACTTCTAATAATGATTTGGATGTTGACCCTTATATTTTGTGAGCTTTTACGCAAAATGCGATGTTGGACATTTTTTGTACATTTCAGTACAACGGAATACAACAAGAACAGAATTCCAAATTCGTTGGATGTACAGAAGTCAGTAACCTTTTTTCAGAGACACGAATCGATAAACTTCCCTTCCTTTCATTAAACTAAATTCATTATCAACATTTAAAAATCAAATTATCTGGTTCAGTCTTAGTTGCTTCTTTGGCATGTAAAGGATCTTCGTCATTTATCTACATGTAAAAATGCGATTGGATCGACATCCACAAGCAGTTCAAATGATCAGACGACTTCTCTCCGCCGAGTGGTTCCTATAGATACCATTAGAGGGGATACAGCACTGCTCCACTAGTCAGAGTTAAATGAAATCTGCCTAAATTGTATTCCATGGGGATGTATAATAGCTGTGCATGGTTGAAATACGAAATGATTGGGTTGAAGCGTGCATTACTAAATAGTTCTCGTTTGCGGTTTCGATTTCGAATGCGAAACAAGGGGGAGTTTATAATGGGTGGTAAATGATGACGTTAGAAACATATTCTATTACTTAGGTTCACTGATTTTTATGATGGTGGATTTGAACGTGGAGAGAATAACATATACCTAAAACTATCAGATTTTTAATTTTACGGGTATAATAGAGTTGTATTTTTTATGGTCTCTAAGTTTCAAATAGCCTCTCTGATTTCATTCGTAGTATTTTGATGCTTTTCGGTAGTGTCTTCTTTTGTGATAATTTTCGTATTAAATGCCGAGCATGTTTCTGTGTTGTGTTAGTAAGATTGCCAGTGACGCTGAAAAGTAAATATACATTCAACTTGTTTGTATAATTTTGTCGTAAATATTTATTTCTTTATGAAAAAAATATTGCCGTTGGCACGAAGTGTGTCGCATAGGGCGGAAGGCTTACCGATAACGTGGCTAGAAATAAATTAGCGAATATCCGTGTGATCTGTCTACAGCTATGTTTTGAAAACAATCGACTGCACGGATGAAAATAAACGAGCATTCGACGTTGACAAAATGGGGCTCATCTCGTCACAAGACGTTCCATGCATACCAATAAAGCTTGGCGTTGCTGGGTACGTACCCAGACTTGGGTCTAGGCCCTAATAACTGGCGGGCACGCTCGCCTTTTTACGCCCTTTCACGACGTTAGCCGGGAACGCATCTCTTTGATTGATGGTGTGTTGTGTTGCTGATACTCGCTCACGAACGTGAATGAAAAATACCGTCAGCTAGCAGCCAACAGCCATCGGAGCGCCACACCGTTGTGCGCACTACAACACATACATGCAGACTCGTAGAAGATGTAGACGCCTTCGACATTGACGCGTCTTTTCACTTCTACTGCTAGCGACACTACTGACAACCTCACACTATATACCGTTCTATATTCACTACACTTCATGAAAGATACTCTAAATTACTGACAAACTGCTCAGTTACATCTACAAACAAAAGTGGAAGCTATTCCAGCTCAATAATTTGAAAGTTTGAACCGATCCAAAAGTGAAATTCAAAGTAGAATATAGCTGTCAGTCAGTAATGTATATAATTTCCCAACAATTATTATTCTACTGCGAAAGAAGTTTTTTGGTGGTGACGGCAAAATGTAATTACAGTGCGACTTCCAACAATATTTATAATTCCCACGAACGATGGAAAGCGTACAAGGAATGAGACAATTTTTCAGCAACAAAAACATTTGAAAATTTCGAGTTCTTGCATTGGATTGAGTGCAGTAGCTGGTAATCCCTAGAGACTTCCCGTCAACTTGCCGATTATTAACTGTTAGGTCACTAGCGACGACCTAGAATTTTTCACACGATGAAACGGTCAGTGCCATAGAAAATAATGGCCTTATAGATTATAGTTCAAATAGATTTGGAACAGTGAAACACTCATAATATAAATAGGTCTCATAAAGTATTTTCAAGGAGAGTAATAAATCTAGTTAAATGCTCGAGGAGATCATCTCGACGGATCACCATTATCATACAATTATTTTAAATAGCATTTTCGACTCACACAATGAGATATTTTGAAGAATGTGTGATTTTCGAGGATTTCAATATTTTCGGTGAGTGTTCATGATGAGTATTAGATATAGTGTTTGGTTTATTGCAGATAAACACTGCAATTGCTCGATCTGTCCTAGCAGCGTTTGGGGTGAAAGATCGGTCAGACGCTAGGCGTAACAGTGTTTAGGGCTCTTCCCTCGACGTTCTGTTCAAGCTGTCGATACTAATGTACTGCTCTTCAGTTAAGGAGTTAGTCAACTTTAGCAAGTACGGTCATTACTTCTTGTGTAGCTAACCAGAGCAGCAGAGAGAATAACAAAGCGAACATTCATGAGACCTCAAGTATTTAGAAATTGCAATACAGGCATTTCTCACTACACCACTATATAATGTTTATGTATACTCGCGGGAGCCCTCTAAAACTGAGCGTATATACAGTTTATTAATGAAGCAACACTAGAATGTTAATTCAGCGAGACTCCGCACGAAGGAGGCGTGGTCCTATAGCACTCGAGAACGCAGTGCTGATGTTCTTGTTCCTACTCTTGCTGTTCCTTTGCGACAACCGCCAATTAAGGTGATGGTTGAGGTGTGAACAGAGCTGTTAACTCAATACTTCATACTTCACTCAGACCAGACCACAGGCGACAAGATTCCTTCCAAAACATCCTCAAATTAGACTTATCAAATTATTATCTCAATTATATATGACATAATACTCAAACAATCAAAATATCAACCATTGCAGTTCTAGCGGCACTATTAAATTGTCTTAATACCAAGCAGATTTGAATCAGGGTGGCATTAATAATCGTCCGCTACAGAATTGCCAGTGAGCAAGTTGATACTCTCAAGAAATACCGCGAGTTTTAATACTGGCGAATTGTGGATGCAACCAAAATAGAAGATTTGTTAATATTCATTCCGAAGGCTGTTCATGGACTCGAGTGTGGAACTGATACAAATGCAAACCATTTATTGATTAATATTTGGTAAATTTTAAATATGAGTATGATAAGGCATATGACATACTAATATTAATATCATCGCAAGCTCTAAACAAACAAGAACCTGATCAACTTAAACATCAATTGCAGAAAGATTATTAATGATTTTATGTTGTAATAGATGTTGATATAATCCTTGATGGGAGAAACTCCTAAGTAAGTTCAGTTTCAATCTTCTCTGTTATTTTAAATAGTGGCTGAGTACTATTGTCGACATTAAATATTCGAAATTCGTATAGCAAGCAAATCAGTGTTTACCGCAGAAGCAAGTACGTAAAGAAATTGTTCTTTATCAGATGACCAAGTGAGGTTGAATGATTCTCCAGAAACTATGTTTTTCACCGCATATTAGGGTAACACGTGCCTAAGAGATTCTGAAATACTATAGATCGTTCGAGGTCACTTTTTTTCCCGGGTCTTTCTTTCTCCGCTCTAATATTTCCCCTCCATGTCGAAATTTGAATTATCTGAGATTTAACTTATTTCATTACTTAACATGAGGGCAGTATGAAAAATGATTACAAGTGGAGAGATATACTTTTAAAAAAACCTACCGGAATCGTAATCTGAGCCAAGCTTCAATTCAGTACTACTCTTGGGGCTTCTGCAGCTACTATGGTGCCTCAATGTGATGATAGACTTTTGCAGAACTTTTTCCGAAAATATTAGTCTAGCTGAAAAGGTCAGTTTAGGTTACGTTTCCGGCAGGTTTTTTGTTCACCCCACTTGTCCCAACTTCAAAATGAATGATATTTTTGTGAAAAGTCTATTTGGGGAAAAAATGTATTCGAGGGTATATGTATTGGGGTAAAAATATGCCTGGGGAAATATAAGCGGGAAAAAACGACCGGAGAAATTGAACGCTGATCCTATGGACTCTCATCGAAACATTTCTTTACTTCAATGACTGATAGCGAAAATCTAGTTAATCCACAGCTGATTTGCAAACACGCGTCCGGGTTTCACGTCTGCCGCTACAACAATGGACCGGTACTAGATACCGGTTCCGTTACCGTTACTGTTACCGGTAATGGTACAGTCAGAACAGATCCGGTTCATTCGAACCACGTGTGTGCTTTTCATGTAACCACTATAAGCAATTTATCCACGGTCACGACATTGATTGTATTTTCATTAAATACGATACGATGAATTTTATATTGGGAGGTAAGTGATTATAGATTTAGTGATTCCTTGAACGCTCTACTGCATCTCTGACCCAAACTTACTCGGAAACATCTGAACAAAAGCTTGAGCCCTCTATTCACAAAACTCAGTAAGAATATCTTTGAAACTTGTTTTATTGCAGTGCAAATAAGAGGTTATGAGATACACGATATATATTAAGTGTGGACTTTTTAGTTGAGCCCTGGACTTCATATGTATATGTGATACATAATATATGTTTGATATTGTGAGAGATATAAAAGTATTTGGATGAGTTCACTCATCACATAAAGCGATATTCCCAACAGTGTAGGCAAATTTAACAACGTAGCATTGAATATACGCCAACAATATTTTATAACTGACGATTAAATACAAAAGACATTTGAAGCCAAAGTACTAAAAAGGTTATGTGTTTCAACTAGTGTCTCTATCTCAGTAACTCCTGGCTTCTCGAAGCAATAGCAACAGCGCAGCAAAAGGCAAAAATCCCAAAAGGAAAACGTTCACCCGGAGGAATAATATTCCACGCGCAAATCCGCAAAGACTGAGACCAAAATGAACAGGAGTCGTTTAAATGTTATTCGGAAAGTGACAAATTCCTAATTGAAATTCCTTAGCTTGCTGTTATAACTAACGCTGAAGCTAATGGGCATTTCACTTATGTAGCTATAACAGTTTTCATTGACCTACAAAACTCGAGCGTTTCTGTTATTACCGTGAAATAATGTTTCAAATTCGAAAGAAAAATACTTTCGAACAGACGAAGAAGGAGAACATGGGCGTGCAGACATCTGGAAGAATCATTTCACCCATTACATAACAAATCTAATCGATAATGGGATATTAATCAGGACTGATTATTACTTTACAAATCCTAGAAGTTATAGTACATTTCAAAGTACAATAAATTCCGGAGCTACCAATCTTTTTTTGTAAGCTCATCGACAGATAAGTTAAAATGTGTGTAATATTGTCAAATTTCAAAATTTTTTGCATATAAATTACAGACAGAGATCATAGATAACAAAAATGACCCTCACTCATATTGATGTATGGTGTATGTCACTCGTCTAATTCCTTGAGAAGCTAGCTCCCAAGTTTTTCAATCAATTTTGACGTTTTTTTTCCCGAGATACACGTAAAAGTCTAGTTGTTTTCTTGATAAAAATCAATAGTATCAACATCAAAATCACTGCAAAAATTTCTAAATGAATCGAGCTCTAGTTTTTTAGTCAAAAATAGTCTAGTAACTTCGAAAATTCCAGAATGATCATTGAATTAAATTACTTGATTTTTTGATGTTTTACAATATTTTCACTAACGTACTATAAAAAAAAATCTGACGTGGACATCAAGTGACTTGATTATTGATTTCCAAGATTCAACGGCTGAAAATTACAGAAAAAGCCCAATGGAAGTGCACTTCCTGTTCATTCGATTGTTATGGAAATAGTAGATGATCATTTAGAATGTGCAGCAGACTGAAATGCCGAATTTCAATACTCTACGGCCGATCCTTCCGAATTCATGCGAAAAATTTGTGAAAACTGTCAAGAAAAATGCAGTTCTGGTCTGGCCGATCTCAATGAAAATGAAATATGAGCATTAAGATGGTACAATCATCCTAAATACTTAATTTCAATATTCTACATTCAACCGTTTTAGATTTATGCGGAAAATTCAAAAAATGTCCAGAGTAAAGTCCGTAAAGACGATTGCAATCATCATAATGCGAGGTGCACAGCTAGATGTTACAGAAATGCTTGATACAGAATTCCAATATTCTACGACTGATTGTTTTGAAATCATGAGGAGAGTTCGAGAAGTCTGTTATATAAAGTGCACTTCCGGCTCAGTCAATTGCTACAAAAAAAAGATAATCATTAAGATGCTACAGCAATTTCAGATACTGCATTTCAGTATCCTTCTGCTAATCATTCTGGATTTATGAAGAAAATTCGAAGAAAGTTTCAAGTAAAGTGCACTTCCGGTACAGACGATTGCAACCATAATACGAGGTGCACAACTAGACTCTATAACAGTCTCAAATTCAAAATTTCAACATTATACGTTCGACGGGTTTTGAGATTTGCGTGCTACGAACGCATAGAAGCACGCACATATGTACCGACATCAAACCAAAAACAGTCAAAATGGATTCAGGGATGCTCAAACCGTATAATTCCATCAAAATATCGATATGTGAAGTTTGTCGGTTCCACAATACTCACTTTTACTTTAGGTACAAGTAAATAGAGAATATATGTGAAAAGATCTATCACAGACTTTGAGAGGTCGAAATGGACAATTCTTGTTGACTTAATATATCATGTTTTCAATGATGTAAATTAAAACTGATGTATGCATGCAAGATTCTAATGCATTGTACTCACCGTTGATATTTTTTGTTTGCGGAGAGAAACAATACTGGTTAGATGAGACAATATATGCTATATTATAGTCACATTCTGAAAACCGCAGACATATTCTGTTTTTTCAACTTTATTATCGACAGACTTATGTACGCCGATGTATTCTAGCTTTAATAATGATATAAATGAATTACCATTGTTCCTTTCTTATAATCTCCCTTGAAAAAATTAACTCTTGTACGTCCTAACTAAACCCTTGGACTTCAAGATCGAAAGCCACTTAAAGCTCTTGAAAGAGTCGAGAAGTCCCAATGGCAAGAGCTACGCGTATAGGACTAGCCACCTGTCACGAAGTGGAAATAAGCTCTAAATCCATAGAGCAAAGAGGATAACCCGATAAAGATAACCTGGTTACAGGTCGTTTGAGGTTATGGTTGAATGAGTGTGTAAACAATTGATAGTTCGTGGAAAATGGAATTATTGAATTCTGAAATGTAGAATAGAATATTAGTTAGTTATATGCTTCCTAAGTATGTTCTAAAACTATTGCGATAATTTTCTGATATATTTTCTTCAAATATATGATAAACCTAGGAGAACATACAACTTGCATCTAGAAAATACGATAGAAATATACGTATTTTAGTTCCGCATTGAGCCAATTGAATAAATATTACTTTTGGATACGAATATATCTCTGACTGTTTCATTCCAAATTTTGGTTCTTCCTCGAAAATGGGCTGTTGCAAATTATCTTATTATTGTAATCATGATCAACTTCTTTGACTTTATAAATCTAGTTGGCATTTCAGTAAATGATACAATTCATTGTGGAAGCTTACAATTTCTCCTGCAACACTTGCATTTGATCGAATCACAGACACCATAAGTTGAATGATCCACGAACAAAGCTATACTTACGATATTTTAAAATATATGATGAAATTATGTTATAAGCATTTAGTTTTATCTATATCATATGAAAATAGTTGTACTAGACAACATTTCAGAGTCCCAACCCAAGGTGAGTCCAAAAGCATACTTGCCCAAGAGAATGCTGAGATGCAAATTTAGTTTATTCTAGAGAAGTGCATCCAACAATTCCATGTAATTTTCCAGTGAAATATCAAAATGCAGAGGATTTGCTAATCTGTTTTGTTTGACAAGTGGAAAAAAGTATTAAAAAATGAGCGTATGAACAAAATTTCCATAGCTTGTCATGCATTATACATTAGTTGAGTCGCTCATGTGTTACGTATACAGCAATTCTATTTCAATGTATTATTTTGTTAAGATTTGATCTTTGAAGATAGATTTATCAACTTGTACAGCGAGTATTGTAGATCCTCTGTAACTACAAGCGTGTATCTCATCATCCTCATTCTGCTTTTTGTATTAATATGCTCTCCATAGTCACTTTCATCTACTATTATGAATCTATTAATTCAACATGGAATACGTGTCTTCCTTAACAGTAACGCATTTTTGTGTTATTTAAAAACAACTGCTCTAAAGAAAACAGATTTAGGAAATGGTGTACTTCTTGCCTTGATAGAATTATGTTAATGGCCTTTCCAATAAAATCACTAACAGTTTTGTATCCAAGTAAAGAGATTTTCAGTGGACAAATTCTTCGAGCTCGGAAGAAGAAGAGAACCCTATTCGTCAGTAGGCGCTTCCTCGTTAATTGCACTTTTATGAAGACGATGAAATTTCATTATGCCTTAGTGTTAGGACAAGTGCAACACTGAGACTTAATATTGTCTTTACAGCTCAGGGTAGATTTATGTAGTGATTAACATCGGTGTGCTGCCTGTTTCTGTCCTCGCTATTGCAACAATTAAAATGTGTGTGGAAGGTATGAGACACTCCACGCGACGTATCCAAACGCTTCCTCTTTATTCTCTCTTTTCCTCAAGCTTCTCTCTTTCTCCTATATATAAGGTCATATACTCTCTCACATGGGCGACTTTTCACACCACTTTGTTCACTCTAATGAGAAGGAAAATATCCTCTTACGAGCTCTAAATTGTGAACTTCATTTTTCATGAATTGTCTAGCACTTTTTTCTTATTTAGACTATAATTTTGCGACGCGAGATCACTTGATAAGATCATAAACTTCCAGGAATTAAATATTTCAAACGACCTCATCAAGATTTCAGGAGCGTATCTTTCCATCAGCAGGAAATTTCACGAAGACACAGCTCTGATTACCCTCTATCCATTTTATGGAATACTTTTAATTATAAATTGGCGATTGCTGTACGGATTTAAGTTCAAGAAGCATAATTGCATATTGAAAATGATAGAATGAATTTAAGTGGAGTGTCCTAAGGTTTAAACCTCGGAACCCGGATTCACTGAACGGATTTATAAAACCTTCTGGAATGTATTTTTAATACTAAATACTAAAATGTTTTTCTCGATCTCAATTTTTTTATCATTAAAATTAATAATTATAATTTTTTCGAAGTTTTCACTCATTTTCTTTCTAAAACTAGAGCTTTTTGAGTTCAAATTAAGATTTTACATAGTATAAACTACTATGAACTTGTTTTTGAGCCTCAAGGGACTTCAGGTACAAAATGTTTTGTTCTTGTTCAATATATTGACTGAAATTTGAAAATGCTGGAATAAATTGAAATCATCAGTTGCTTCCAAACAAAGAATAAATTCATTATTAAACCAGTAACCCTACATTAACAGAACTTGCGGAAAAATAAGAGTGGCCACGAAATAAAAGTCAAGTATCAATATATGCCTATTTGTTTATAAGTTATCAATTTGGAATCTGAAAATACTAGTTGAAATTATGAGTCGCACTACCTTCTTCGAAACAAAAAAATATTTAATCAGGATACCAGTAGTCCTATAATTATGAAACTTTGTGTATATATCAAGGAAGAATAGTAGTAACTGTATAGTATTATTCAGTTATCAATATATTTTCGTTCATGAATTATAGACATAAAATCTTAAAATACCAATATATTTATTATTATACAGGATGGAATGCGAAATTGGAAACACCTTTTTTTCTCGGAAGTTATCGATACCGAAAAATTGTTCGAATAAAGTTTCCAAATCTTTTAATAAGCTAACTGAATCTGTGTGAATTTAGTAGAAAAAAAATTAATTCTCGTATATATTGCCATATTTTTACTTTCTTCAAATGGAATACCCTGTATATTATTGCAATAATAAATAGAAAATATTTTTTGCTGTAAAAAAGTTTCAGGGTTCATATCTGCTAAACTTGATAGTTTTTGTGATATTAACGAAAATATCTAAATGCTGTTCTCAAAATCAAGTATGCCTTGAGAACAAAATTTGTTGACAGTTGAGTTATTTTGTATTGTATTTGCGCTACAAAAAATTGTGTTGCATACATACTATCATTATTTGGTGTTAATAATGGCAGATTATTCAATCAATGAGAAGTTAGATATGATAAAATGTTTTTATCTATCAAATAATAATTCGAGACAAGCTCTGCAATTATACAGACAACAGTATCCGGAACGCTTTTATCCAAACCATTCGTATTTATTCAAATTAGAGAGGAAGCTGCGTAGGACTGGGTCAGTTTCAAGAAATTACAAAACACGTGAGATAGTAGATGAAAATTTAGAAGTTGATGTATTGGCATATTTCAATGTATACCCTAAAAATTCAATAAGAGAAGCTGCATTGGAAATAAATACCACACATACAAAGGTTCTTAAGATTCTGAAAAAGCATAAGTACAAAGCCTATAAAATCTACAAAATTCATAATCTTCATCCTGGCGATGATGTGAGAAGATTACAGTTTTGTAATTACTTAATACAGGCAAATATTGCAGAGCCTAATTTTTTAGATACAATTTTATGGTCAGATGAAACAAATTTCTCTAACAATGGAATACTAAATAGACATAATTTACATTATTAGCAATTAGTAGAAACGAATCCACGTCAAACATTTATTTCAAATACGCTTTTCAATTAACGTATGGCGCGGTATGATAAACAACACTATTTTGGGTCTATATTTTTATGAGGGCATTTTGACATCACAGAGATACTTAAATTTTCTGCAAAATGAGTTTCAAGATTATCTGGATGATATACCATTGGCAGTTAGACGCAGAATGATATGCACCCCCAGCAAGATGGTGCACCTCCGCATAATTCATTGGATGTAACTGCGTATTTGAATCAACAATTTTCAAATTCCTGGATTCGCATCAGAGGCCCTACATCGTGGCCCGCAAGATCTCCGGATCTATCGCCTTTAGATTTTTTTCCTATGGGGTGCTATAAAAACAAAATTTATGTAATGTCCGTTGCTACACTTGATGACCTGAAAAACCGAATGAGACAAGCTGTTGTTGAATTGAATACAGTTAATATAAAACAAAATTTATTGAAAAGACTTTATTTATGTGTCCGAGAAAACGGTGGAAATTTTGAACATTTTGAGTAGTTCGATAACATTTATTCCGTACTTCTTTATGTTCTACTACGATAATAAAATTGTTTATTCTGTACATTGTTTTTAATAGTAATTGAACTATGCATTTCGTTCATGATGATGTGCAAATGTCTGAGCGCGCAAAAATATTTAAATTTAAAAAATATAAACGTTGTGTAATTCCCCGCGTACTTAACAGTAATATTATCGACATAAAAATATCAATGATGTGTATACAACACAATTTTTCTTAACACAAATACAACACAAAATAACTCAACTGTCAAAAAATTTAGTTTTAAACGCACACTTGATTTTGTGAAGCAACATTTAGATATTTTCGTTAATATCTCAAAAACTAAAAGTTTAGCAGGTAAGATCCCTTCAACTTTTTCAAAGCAAAAATTATTTTCTATTCATTAGTGCAATAATATACAGGGGATTCCATTTGAAGAAAGTACAAATATGGCAATATCTACGAGAATTATTTTTTTTTCACCGAATTCACACAGATTTAGTTAGATTATTAAAAGTACAAAAAAATTTATTTGAACAATTTTTTGGTATCTATAATAACTTCCGAGAAAGAAGGTGTTTCCAATTTCGCATTCCAACCTGTATATCGTATTGGCTTCTTCTAAACAAATAATCAGTTTCTCACGAAACCAGTGGTCTCAGATCGATCAAAATTTGACTCAATATTATGGGAGCATACAAATTATTGCGTAATAAAATTGATCAGACAATTTGTTTTCGTTTAAAAGTTATTGGCATGGAGTCAATAGTTTGATAATCTGCATACCTTTAAAGCAATCATTAAATTTGTTTCTCACCCATTGGTTCTAAATCAACTTTATATGAATATCAAGAAAACATTGAAGTTATTGTCAAAATGATAAGTCTGACAAACTGTTGTCGTTCAAGAATTATTGAATGAGGTCTGTAACTGCCAATAGTCATTTTTTTTCTCAACTAGTTGTCCTAAATCAATAAAACTTTGTATTATTATCAAGGAAGGATAGCAGAGCTAATGAAATAGAATCTAGTCCTTAATAACTCTTTTTTTTTCTTGTTGTATTGACTGAAATCTTAAAATACTGAGATACATTGAAACTCATCACTCATCATCTACTTCCAAACAAATAATAAATTCATTATTGAACCAGTGGCCCTATATAGAAGCGAGACTATGTAATAATATTACGGAAGGATGAGGGTGACCATAATATAAAAATGAAGTATTAATATGTTTATGTTCATTAGTTATCAATTTGGAATCTGAAAATTCCAACTGGAAATATAAGTTGCACTGCCTCCTTCGAAACAAAACAAAATTTTATCACAGTGGTCCTCTAATTATGAAACTTTGTATAAATATTAACAAAGAATAGCAGTAAGCGTAAAAATTGTCAATACATTTTTGTTACTGAATTATAGACACAAAACCTGGGAATATCAGTAGACTTATGAGTCGCATTGGCTCCTTCGGAACAAATAATCAGTTCTATTTTCAACCAGTGGTCCTAGATCAAAGAAACTTTGTGTGAATATCAAGGAAGCATGAAAGTTATTGTGAAATCAGATTTATCTGACAAACTAATTTTGTTCAAGAGTTATTGACATGCATGGGATCAGTAACTACTAATAGATAATAAGTTGAGCAACTTGCCTTACTAAAATTTTTTGTTTTTTTCAAGTTACTATATAAATATCATTTATCCAATAGAAAATTGAAATCTCTATTTTAAAATCATTTTTCTTCATGTTTTTATCATTTCTCATTTAATTGTTGTTATAAATTGTTGTAATCATGATCGGAAGATTTTGAAGAGTGAACTTTTTTATTTGAGCTTTTAGCAATGCAATCGAAAATGCCTCGTGGAAATCCATTCAGTGGAACCGGGTTTTGATGTTTTTACATTTTTATGTCTAACGTTACTCTACTAATTCTAATATACCAGGATAAGATTTATTTTTCTGAAAATTACCAAGTGTTTGAAACATTGTAGCAAAAGCTCACACCGTTTAACATTAGAATTGTTCGTTTATCATGTTCTGGAAAAGGAATAAAATATGGAAGGAAAAGCTCGAACATGAAATATTGTAAGTCTGAAAGAATGCTCCTGAAACAGTTCTGAGCTACGGTATAGAACTCATATTTTTCAATAATTAGATAAAAATTTGTCAATTTTTTTGTTCAGATGGAGAAAACATAAAAATATCATGTAGCTTAGTTTGAGAGGTTTGTTTCGGAATAACTCTAAAGCGTATTCAAGTCCTCAATCATTTATTTTCATTGAGTTAATTAATGAGTTCTTCTGCACCTGAGACTATCAGCAGTCTGTGACAGATACAAAAGCTTATCCATTTACCTTCAAATATCTCTATCATCACGTATCTTCAGTGACACTGTTTAAAAAATCAATGGATGTGAATTCACAAGTACACAAAATAATGTAAGCATTGAGTTTTAGGAACAACAGTAGAATAATAATAGTTAAATTATTTGTCAACCGTAATGTATCTGTAAATTTTTGCTGATATCATCCCTCTCCCAAGGAACACAGTCTCTTTAGAGATTCTGAATCGCAATTCTGACACGACATGTCTTTATCTGAAATCTTTCTATTGTTAAATTTCCCGTCTGGCGACAATAAGCGTTGTAAATGTTTTGTTCTTGTTTTTCAAATTCATTGCTTCTCCTGTTTCACTCGCTTTTATCTGAATAAAATGCAAGTGAGAAGGGAGAGAATGGAAAAGGGTTATTTTCTTCGCTGTCCGGTGGCCAGTCATAACTGAGCATTTGTTCATTTCCATCATCCGTTTACGCTATCAATTGTTTTGTTTGAAAGTAGTTAATCCCAAAAAAATTCTGAATCAATAAATGAAGATCACCAATGGATAGGAGACCATAAAAATTATCTCCAAAATAACATATGACGATTGATTTTATAGGAATTTTGAACTCATATCTACTGATAAAAACATTGTTTTGTGAAATCTCAATCCTGCCAATCAATTTATAGCGCATCAAATCACCCTTGTGAATCACTTTCCACTAGAACGTACTGTAGACCCAATTTGACAGCTGTTCTCTGCATTTCACACGTTAAAATATATCACTTACCCTATTAAATTTGACATCAATGTAACGCAATTGTGAATGACGTTTATTCATTTCTGTCCGCAGATTTTTTTCAAATAAAAAAAGTCGATTCATTTTGCACTTGATAAAAACTTGACAAAGAACACCTATTAATAAAAATATGTCTATTAGCAGAGTTGTACTGAAAAATAATTAAAACTTTCTCAAGTTATTGAAATGTTGCTCGTTCCTAATCAAATTATTTCAAATTGATGGAAAGTATTTGTTGAGATCACAAAAATTCTAAATGAAAATATATTTTCGATGAATATTGATGACAATTTCCAATCCAATAAGTGATGAATTATAAAAGTCACATTATTCTGCTTCGGTGCATCGCAACTTTCTATCCAACTTATAATTAATTTCAGTTTAAAAGAACATCAAATCGATTGAACCTATTACTTCAAGTTATATTTTGAATGTTTTGATACAAGTATTCAGTTGAAATTATTTCTTCCTGAGAAATTCCAAGAGTGAATGGGTTCCAGTGGTTATATCACAAGAATGGTTGATAGCACCATCATCAATTCTAGTTTATGAGATATGAAAAAATCATTAATCCAAAAATTTGTTGAGCTATTGTCGAGGAAATAACGTCACTTTCAAATTCTTCAATACCTAAAATCACTGTATAACAACTCAGTTGAAATCAAACTTGCTTCAGGGGTGCGTTACGGTTGGGCCGAATTAATTCTCAGGTACTAATCCTACCCCGTATAGTTAGGCCAACATCATGCAACCGAGGGATGAAAACAGTTCCCGATAGTGGGTGAATCAGTGGCACGAGAACAGTTGTATTTGTTCTCAAGGCGGTGCTTCGCACCAAACTAACGAGCGAGCTTTACTTTAATGGCGTGTTCTACATACATTTCATGTAACGCAATATATGCACAGTATCCGTGGCACTAAAATAAGTCAGTGGACTGTACAAAATAATTATAAAATTAAAAATATCTACTCCTGGCCCAACTATACTGTGAGATTAGTTGACCCTTGTAGCAGGTAGTCTGGTCCAACTATACATACTTCCCCTTGCTTTACGATTCTCTTTAAAACTTCCTGGTTATCCCGATGAATATTTTACGGTATAGATACGGTGTTGTTATGGTTTCTTATCAACATGTGTTTTGCTACTTGTCGATAACATCTTTGTGGTAGATCAATCAGAATAGTAACAAACTGATGACGCAACAAATATAAAATTCACAAATAAGACTACATATCACTTGATAGGAATCATCATTAATAGAGGACAATGCCACTACCAAATTCAGTATATCTGTATACCTCTTCTTGAAGCGTCTTGGTATATATTCACCCTTGGATCTTTGCTCCGGATAACATATCAGGTCTCAACTTTCAAAATAGTATATAATGTATGAAGTTTATCGATATGCAAATTCTATTGATTTCATCACTCACTTACTCATAATTTTCATAACCATCAAAGTACTTCCCAATCTACAGGCATATAAGTATCAAGAATATAAAAATATATTCTTCTTCCAGCTAATCCATTCTATTTTCAATCAGTGGTCCTAGATTAATAAAACTTTATATGAATATCAAGGAAGCATAAAATTTATTATGAAATTAAATTTATCTGACAAACTAATTTTGTTCAAGAGTTATTGACATGAGATCAGTAACTGCCAAAAGGTAATAAGTTGAGCAACTTACCTTACTAACAATTTTTTTTCATTGTAAATTTGTTAATTTTGGTTTAAAAATTATAAATGAATATTAAAGTTATTGCAAAATTATTTTTCTTCATGTTTTTATCATTTTTCATTCAATCGTTGTTATAAATTGTTGTAATCAAGATTTCAAGGAAATCAGGTTTTCATTGGAGAAAGATCAGGAAGGGGAAATTTGAAATACTGGCTAGTTCTAGATTCAAGCAATAAAAAGAATAGGAGTACCACCAAAACTAGCCTCCATGAAAAAAGGTTCAATATTCGTTAATACGCAGCAGTAGAACATGATAAAATCTGATTGAACTTGGTTCAATTATTCGTTATTATTCATACAGCTTCTTCAAAAAATGGGTTATTTCTCAATACCAATACCTACTTCATCAATGTAGTCAATGGGATACCTGATATTGGGGCACTTATTATCACAATAAAAAGACTGATATCAATAATTGTATACTATCATCAACAATAATTATTCTTTTTTAACTGCTGCACATAGACCTGTTCCAGATCGCGCTCCATCAGGTGCTCCGATAACCATATCGATAATAGTGTATTATAGAGTATAGAGAACGCCCATTTTGTCAAGTAGAGCTAAAAGATTTAATAATTTACTAGATTTTATGACGTTTATTACTACGCAACCACGAAACTTCGCTTCGTTTTCATAAGATTTTTTTTTAGTGGGACTAATTCATTTGATCTAGGACAGAACTAAATACAATTTGGAATTGTCCTCATAGTAATAGCGAGAAGGATTCTTTTCAACTTATTAGCTTACAAGTCTGTTCATGTTTTCAATGTGAGCATATTTGAGAAAAATGAAGATAACGAAAAATACTTCCTTTGTAATCAAGGTTGAATTATTCTAGAATTGTACACAACACTCGTAACAATGGTATATAGTTGTGGTATTTCTCAAAAAGTTGCGTCTCTCATAAAAATTTGAATGTTTTACAGAAGAGAACTAAGTTAAGAGTATAGAGGCGTTAACCAATGTAACAACATGATTATTTCTAGGAGCTGGAATGTGCAAGCTGAATGCTGAAGAAAGAGAAGGATGAAGAAATCGTGGGAATGAAATGCATGAGAGAAACACTAGAACGCAAAGTTGAGAACCGAGTGCAAGGACGTGTGATCTTAAGTCAGTTTTTCTCAGCACGCCCGCCTTATGCGATATTTTACTCGTCCAGAGAGCAATTAATTTTGGAATTACGGGAAGTCCCGTATCCCGTTATGCAGCGTGTACCGTCTGCTGTCTACCCCGAAACGTCTGGCTTCAAGTGTGCAAACGAGCACGTGCACCCAGCAACGAAGTCTAGGGACTTAAGTATAGCTCTGAAGGAGACACCAGGACGCGAAACTCCATTCTCTTCTATAACACAGAATTGCTTTCATATGCAGTTTTATTTTCTTGGACTTAATTCAACCATTTTAATGCATCCAGCAACTGAAACATTACGAGAGTCGACTGTACCACTGCAGCAGAACAATACGGATATTCAAAAGAATATATTATAAGAAGAGATTATTGGAGTTCTGATATGAGATATTATCAACTCTAATACTCCAAGATCGTTGAAGATTAAGACATGATGTTAACAGTTCATGAAAGCACGTTGCTTGATAACAACTAAGTCAAAACCACGTACTCAAGAGCGTCCTCGAGACAGCTATTAAAATCAGAAATATTTATCACAGATCAAGGAATATTCAGCAAGAAAATCTGATTATATACATATCGACAGATTTTCATTAAACATTTGGATCAATTTATCCATTTTGAGCTAGTTAAATCGAGCCTCTATCACAAAAAAGGTATTTCGTGTGAAAAATCGAGAACTAGTACATATGACGATTCATCCATAAAATTGATGAGAAGCATTGACAGCTGTCCGGTGGGATCATTTAGTTTGCCTATTATTTCATTGAATATTAGAATAGACTTACATGACATGTACAACCGATCGAAATCTAGTTCGATAAAAACTTTGTGAATGCCAGCACTGCAGCAGTTGATGCAGCAACAAATGCTATATATCTAGTTTTCGTTCCTACAACTGAATACCTAATTCCCAAAAAAAGTAGTGAGAGTGTTTGACAAGTAGAGGCCATTATTTCTGAAATTCAATAACCCAACAGCATAAGCTAGTAACACATCTCATACAGCTTACAAAACAAAGCTAGCTGTAAGGTTATTTGAAGTCAAGTAGTTAAAAGCCGCGAGAGACGGGCGGTTCCAATGGTCCTAAGGGAGAACTTTTGGCTGTGGCCAGAGCTGGCCCAATGCCTCTTTTGTTCAGGTGCCAGAGACAGAGAGAGTAATTTATAAAATCTCATGAAAATTCAACATATTTTTGTAATTTAAATAAGTACATTCTTTCCTGTAGTACAGTTAGCAAAAGAAAATCTCACATTGAATCTAATTATTGTTCTTTCAGGCCTTGTCTACGTCAGCGAATAAAGGTACTATTCACACAGCAAATCGATTACTGGAATTAGTATTTTATTCTTGTACATGGATGTTAGTAGCGATATACACCAATTTTATGCCAATAAAATTATTACGAAAAAACTCACATTCATTTATGAAGACAATTAGGGGACGTCCATTGATAACGTGAGGCTTTTAGGAGGGAGAGGGGGTCGAGCCAAATCTCATCTGATCTTATTTTAGGGAGAAGGGGGGTCTTGGCAATATCACGTAACTTTTTTTCGCAAGAAACAGAATAAAATTACTAGAAAATTGGGCTAAAACTAGGTAAGACATGTTCCTTCACTAAAATATGGCCAAATCTTATACAATAATAGTCTTGACTAGTCAAATAAAAATATGAAACAAATTATTATTATTATCATTTTTTTTTAGAAGAAATCCAACGCATTTACACTAGAGACACACATTTTGAGAAATCTCACGTGAGATTTGAAGATGGAGAAGCGGGTTGAGCCAAATCTCACGACATCTCACCGAGGGGGAAGGGGGAGTCGGAAAATAGCCAAAAACGCCTCACTTAATCAATGGACGCCCCCTTATTAAAAGCTCATGACGTGTGTCATATTTTGCAAAGGTCTTCCCAGTTAACAGTTTTGTGTTCTTCCTGATAAAATGGATTTGAGGACTTCAGATAAACTATTAGAATATTAATTCAGTATTAATGATTCATCGATTATAATAATGTTATAGAAAGAGACCTTTTAGCTGGAAACAAGTACTTTACTTGTATCAAATAACTGACATCATTTTGTGTATGGTCTCACGTCTTCCAATTGTTGAGAGCTCTTATGACGACGATGACAGTATCAAAAATATGATAATCGTACTCCTAATGCGGTCCTGGTCGCAGCATCCCTTTTTGGCAGGACCCGAGTCTAGTTCATAACGTATTCGTGGCATGCGTTGGAGTCGACAGATACTCGTGTGCAGACTTAGTTTCATTTGCGTTGTGCGTTCTGTGTTGTGATACTTCTCGGAAAGTAATTGTTTTTTCATTAGAACAAAAAGCTCCAAACGACTTTTCAATCGAACGCAACCAACCTCAGCCAACCCTAATTATTATCACCACACATAGATACATAACTGTCAAAAGATGAACAAGCTGGACTCCAAACAGAATACAGATGACACATTGAAGCCTAAAACATGACGCTAAATCTTTATATGCTGAAACATGAATTATGAAATATTTCATTCCCTCAGGCAAAAAACTAAGAAAGCTTTTAGTACATGAATAATATATCGTTTGTCTATATTATTAACTGTTAGTGTCTATTAACAAATTGTCGAAGTTTTCCTGTAATCCGTTCAAAGTAAAATTCTATTTGACAGAATATTGATTAATAAAATATATTTCTCGCTTCAAAATATGTTTGAGGTTTGTTCGGAATGAATTTTATTGAGGTCATCACACACACATATCTAGGTAAACTATTATCAACTCAGTACTTCAAGAAGTTGAATGTGGAACATTCAAAAGTTTTTGCCATTGCTAACATTACACTAGTTTAATTTCCTTGTCTCAATAATTCAAGATAATAAATGATTAAAACTTAAAAATTCCCCATTGTCAGGTTTGGCGTCGCCAGCTTTCAGAGAACACGCTGTGAGTTTCTTCACAATACACGCCCAACTTATAAATGTCAGCAAAAGGGTTGAATAAATTGATGTTTACAAACATGGAAATTAATTTTGTTGATTTCTCTGTTTCTGTCTGCATCAACTTTGACAGGCATTGGACTCAACGTGTTGTGTTGATTGATTATTATGTGGATTAATGGCTGATTGGCCGGTTTGTTCAGTTAGAAATGAACTTGAGGCTTTGTATATGGCGTGATAATAAATATTTGTTGAAAAAGTTGTCCGAACAAAGGCGCATGCCAACAAAAAATACCTCACCGTGCAACAAATTCAAAATACTATCATGAATTCATACACTTGGAGAAGTCACTCAATCTCAACTAAATCCAGGACAGATGCTTACAGAATGAGGTAATAATTGTGCGCTTATCAAATAACCATCGACTCGATCAAACTAATGGTACTTGTAGTACATATGTCATTCAATTTTCGTTAAATAAAGATGTCTTTGAAGTTTCCTCAATATCATCATCAGCATATTATGGTATATCCCTTTTACATTTTTCTATAAATAACTCTTTTCTGTTCTACTATATTATTGGCAAAGAAGACTTTATACAACAAGTCGCAGGAAAGCACACATTATATTAAAAATAAACAACAATGACCAGAGGTTATGCAATTCAGCAATAAGGTTGAACTTAATAATAAGTAGAACGGAATATAAAAACCAAAAGCATCATAAAAAACATGGACTTCTCCAGATAAAGGAGTTCAAACAAAAGTAGGTCACATACTAGTCACGAAGAAAAAACAATCATCCATAACAGACGTAAGAACGTACAGAGAGGGGCATGTGCTGACTCGGACCACTACATAGTGATCGCGACACTAAGAAATAAAACAAAAAATAGCACAAAGAATATGAATACTAAAGCAAAATAAGATATAGAAAATATGAATGACAAAAAAATATAAAACTGATAAAAAGTGATTTGGAAAGAAAGGGCTCGAGGTAAATCAAATAGATAAGAAATGGGAATTGATAAAAAGTTACATAGAAAAGGTAGCATAGAAATGAGCAAGAAAAGACCACAATAACACTGGAAATAGGAAAAGCTGGTTTAATGCAGAAAAGAAAGAAATGTTGGAATAAAAAGCTACCGCAAGGTTGAAATGGATATCAACTAGAAAATTGAAGATAAAAACGAAAACGAAAGACTGAGGAATAAATGCAACAAAAAATGCAAGAAAATCGAGAGAATATGGATAGAAAATTGAATAATAAGTGTAGAAGAAGGGAAAAACTAAACAAAATGTATGGCATGAAGAATAAATCTGGAAACAGCAGAAAATGAAGAACAATATAAATAAGTATGGATCGAGCATTTCGAAGAATTGATAACTCATTCTGAGCAAAATCTGGTAGACGAAATACAAGGAGACTTCGAGGCAGAGACGATAGTAGAAGCTACTTCAAGAGGATGGAAGATGTATTGAAAAACAGTTGCATCGGAAAAGCCCCAGGAAAAGACAAAATTAATGGGACAGATTGTCACAATTCATGAAAAAAAAGATCAAAAAGTATACTAGAATACCAGATGAATGACACTGCTGAACACTACATACAAAATCAAAGGAAAATCAACAACGGACGCCATACATATAGTAAAACAAATAATTGGAAAAACTATAGAATATAAACATGAATATAGAGATACTGCTCATGGATTTCAAACAAGCTTTTGACTTAATCAAAAGAGGAAAACTGATAATAGCTTTAGAAGAACTAGAAATACCAGGAAACTGAGAAGACTGATAGTAATGACAACTAGAAAAACAAAAATTAGTATTATCAAACAGAAAGGGGAAGCAGAAGAATTTGTGATGAACAAAGAAGTTAGACAAGAAGATGCGCTATTCAACTTGGCATTAGAGTATGTGCTACAAAACATAAAAGAAGAACATCAAGAACAAATAATAGCATACGCTGATGATATAGCGATTATAACGAAAAATAGACGAACGATGAAGGAAATGTTACAGGGAATAATAACAGAAAGTGATAACATAGGACTAGAAATAAATATCAATAAGACAAAAATAATGAAATTTTGGGGCAGCAACAGAGGATGAAAAAATAAAGATTGGAGAATATACTTTTGAAAGGGTGGACAGATTCACATATTTGGGTGTCACAATAACAAATGAAGTGAAAAGAGAAGCAAGAATACAATAGATGATAGTAAGCGCAAACAGAGCTTTCTACGCTAATAAAAAACTATTGAAAAGTAAAACCCTGTCTGAAACAACAGAAATGAGAATATATAAGACAATAATAAGGCAAACAGCACTCTATGTTGCCGAAGCAATGACAATGACAAAAAAAGACGAAGAAGATTTGAGAATAAGAGAGAGAAGAATCATGAGAACAATACTAGGGACAGAAAAAGTATCAGAAAACGAATATAGACCAAGAATGAATCAATAAAATAAAATAGCAGAGAATAAAATGGCTCAGACACGTATGGAGAGCTAGGAAACAAGACACAATAAGTCAATCCCAGAATGGAACCCAGCAGGAAGAAGAAAGAGAAGATGATCAAGATCATCATGGATAAAAGAAGTAGAAAAAGATCTAAAAACAGTGGGAATAACAAAATGGGAGAAGAAAGCAAGAGATAGAAAGAAATGGATAAAATAGCGAATAACATCTTAAATTAGGTATGAATCCAAAAAAACGTATCCTGAGAGTGTTTAAAAAAAAATTACCAGGAAAACTTAAATTATTCCAATGGAAGATTACATATTGATCTTAATGTTTGCAATGATATCATACTCAACATTATTGCAAAACAAGAGAGTCATTTAAATAACCAAGCCCTTGTTTCAAAGATAATCCCTTTAGTCAAAATAGTGCTCAACATACCGCTCCCTCATTGAGATCAATTTAAATATATGATGGGTCCCAAAAAGTGATTTGACACTCAATCATTAGAAAAATGCGAAAGGATTGAAAAACATTTTTCAGACACTAACATCCAAAGTAGCTCACTGTAAAAATATCCAAAAGAGTCATTAAGTGGTAAAGGAGGCGAAAACATGCTTTCATATAACATAGGCGAATAACTACAAATTTATGCGGTTACACTGTTTATGGTTTTGTAATTGTGTTCATGGAATATTTGAATCAGTGCAATGATCTAATCAGCTACATTTAAATGGGCGTTAATTTGAAAAATGGAACCTGGAAGTAATTAGCAGTAGAAACAATTAATTTCATTTGTAGTCCAGAGCTGTTAGAAACTCACGCAAAGGACTAATTGGGCGCGAACATTCGTTGCTTGTCCACAACTAGTGCACGGTTATACGGATTAGTTTTGCCTACAGGCTTGCCGCTTTACCGCTCCGGAAACGCAATGAATGGGTTCACACTATGCTTCGTACATTGTACATTGTACACTGCGCACTATGCAATGTTCACAATCTCATATAGCCGTTGTTATTCATATGCACACATGTTCCAAAATAGCTTTCGGCTCTTCCATAAACTCTATTACCAGAAATGTATTATTTTTACGCCGCGGTAGTCACTACATTAAATGTAAACAATTTTGTTAATAGAATGAATGCAGTCATTTGTTTTTGATACAGTTCGACAAGCCTATAGTAGTTGCCAATACAAAATTATTATTATAATCATTATTTATTTGTTACAAAACTATCGGAAATTTTATAACAAATATAACAAGATATTCAAATCGAAATATGCAGGCAGGATATTGGATGACTAAACAATCGTGAAGAACCAAAGTACGATTCGCTAATAAAAGATCGGGACGAGGACTGAAAAATTATAGGTGTATCAATTTGGATATTAGGATTAAAACTGATGTTATAAAGTCTGTATCAGATATCTTATAATTTTAATTTCAGACAGATACTCACATCAAGTGAGATTTTCTATCGATTGATCTTACAAGTAAATATTGAAGAGATATTGAATATAAGAAAGCTCACTATTCCGAGTTCAAAGAATGAATTAATGAAATAACGAATAGGTTTTTATATGATATGCTACTTTTTTTTGTTGCATGGCAGATTAAGATTCGACAATATAACCAGCGAATATGAAAGAAAATTATGAATTCGAGAGGCAATCTGTGAGTTGACATTACAAAATAAGAATAAATACATAATTAAAATTTCAGTTTGTCTTGAGGATATTTTTAGCAAAGTTACAAAGTGTTCTTTAAATGTTTGTGTCATCTGCAAACGTTATGTGAGGCGCCGTAAGCAATACTCGCGTCGATGTTCTACAATCTCTTTCTTGTCTCTTCATTTTCCATTTTGTTTTTCCTTCTTCTTCAGTTCTTTAGTTTCAAATTCACTGTCGACTGGTCGCCAAGCCTGTTGAAAATTTTAAACACAAAATAAGTAACTAAGGTTTGTTTCGAACAGATTTAATTTCTTTCACATCATCGTGTTACAGAACTCTTCACAAATTCGCGATAAAAACTCAAGAAGTGTTCAAAAGTTCATCGAACAAGGCAAAAAAATTGCAAGATACCCATCTTTCTATCTTATTAATAACTTAAAGGATTTACATTATCCGACAACATTTTGTGGAGAACACAAGAAACGTTTTGTATAAATACATATACTCGGACAAGCCTAACCTGTCGCTTGAGAATTTATCTTCTGGAGATAGAAATAGCCTGACCTAACTGTATCTATCTCTCTCTTACTAATGCTATGAAAGAAACAGTTGTTGCATGACGTTTGTCGTTCCAAGCTAAGACATACTCTATCGCTGATGTCCTCTTTAATTTCTACCTACCGCCTTGTACCAGTAAGAAACGTATGTCTGCGTGAAAATATTTTGTTCATTCGCTTCCATGAGCGCACTTAGTAATTTTGTTTGGCTAATCAATAAGGCTTGAGCCACGCGAAGATTGAATATAACTGAATTAAACGCTTCTTTTTTTTCACTTGTTGATTTAAGACATTATCTACATTTCGTATGTTAAGCAAACATTATCGGAGTACAATTTTTTTTCTCAAAAATTATTTATATTTGATAGACTGTTTTATCGTGGTTAGTGATTATTTATATTATTAATTCAACCACGACAAATCATAAATCCATTCTATAAAATGTTCTAACTTTGATAAACAATACATAGATAAACGAAAAGAAATATATAAATGCTTTCAAGAACACAACATGTACCATGTTAAATGCAAAGAATCTATTCAAGTCTGCGTTATCTTATAATTTTCAAGCAACAGGACTCAAATTTTAGATTATTAATCCTAATCTTCAACAAGATTATAATATGTGAGGAAAATAATTTGAATGCTTTAGAGGTTATCCAAATGGAAATCAAGAAGTTGTAATAGATCAAAGCGACGTATCACCTTTAATTATAGATTTAGAGGATTCCAGTGATGATACCGATGACTCCGATAGTTGCTGGTGACTGTACCGGTAATGATATGTTGTCAATAACATTAAAAATCATTAATTACGATAACAAATATCTTTTATGACAATTCTTGCTTTTATCTTTTGATTTTTATTCTATTTTATTATTATTTTGATTATTATTATTTTTATTATATATATATGTACATATTCAATAAATAAAGTATTCTCTAATAAATTTAAAACATTTGAGAATAAAATGCGTACGCCGCTGACAACGTCAGTTTCCTATCTTAGCCGATCTTGAATCATACGATTACCGAACTTACCCGATGGGACTCATTTGACTTGTCCGAGTATATAATAAATATGAGTAGGGTTATAAGAGTCTAAGTAGACGATAAGCAATGCTTGAACTCATAATCGGAACAATAAGAGATCTGAAAGAATACGATTGAAATATACAAAAAAAAAATAGAACCTGCTATATCATACAGTGATTTTGATAGATTATTTTTACTTAATCCAGAAGAGTAAGCTCGATCATATAAATAACTATCAGGCCCACCCCGGATTCACACGTGAAGACAGATCTATATCAAATGTATACAGCCACGTAAGTGTATTATGAGACCTCAATCATCCATATTCATATTTATGAAATTTAATGTGTTTTGCCATTTTACTGAATTTGATCGATATGAGATATCCCGACTTGCCTAGTAGATCCCCACTTCTAGCTTGACAACCTGATGATCTATCTATCATGTTTTTTCTCTTCTCGGCCATTATTGGAATCAACAAAAGAAAAGTGACGTAATCAAATAAAAACATATCTCATAGAAATTTTAAAGTCCAATTTGGAGTGAAATATTGTAAACAGGAAAAAATCATAAGAACACTTCGATCAAAGCTTGATTATATTGAATTTTCATGAACTGAACAGTGCAGTAACTTGTTCTCTTTGGTATGTTACAGGCAACTGTTACGGACAATTCGTAGAGCGCTATGCGCTGACTTGTCTATATTTTGCTCTCTCACTATCGAATGACGCAAATATGTATGGGAGTATATCCGAAATAGAGTTGTGGAATATGTATGAAATTGGAAAAATGAATAGCCTAAAACCATTTTGATCCCACATGCATCGAATGATCCTATACTGATAGGTTCAGTAGTTTTCAACTGAGCCTGAAATTGAGTTTAATTGCGTTATAAACAATATGAGACCCATTAATCAGATTTATAACACTGCAAATCTGAATAAGTACAAATATTGAAGCAACACTAATTAATTCATTTTACGTAATACAATTTTATGTGACAATAACATCGCAGCCTGCAAGAATTTTTCATTGTGGATATTCAACGCGCGCAATTTTGAGTGATGCTTAGCCCTGTATTAATTGTAAATGGATGCGAATCTCGTATGATTAATGGTGTTTTAAACGTAAATGCGTAATGCGTAAAATCGATATTTTTTTACATATCCGTTGACTCGACGAATTGATGACCCAAATGTAGCAAGTTTATTTCTACTAATTTTTATGTTGTTCGAATTCATAACAGGCAAAGATATTCTAGAACATTTTACATATTCAGCTCAATGTTTAATTTATTGCATTTATCTTTTTTTTTCATATCATCCTATCTGAATCCAGTGCCAAGCTTTGATTTTACTTTGTACTTTGACATGAGCCGAAAATATTGTGTAAGGCTGGAGAAGTTATAGGAAGCTGCAAGACTTGGATCAAATTTATTATAAATAGAAATAAATTATCACCACGCCTCTCACCGATACTGGAGCATTGTTAGATAAATTGATACTTTCCGAACTGTGAATTGCGGTTATCAGTCATCACTGTGGATGCTCTTATTTCAAGGACTTTTTTTGTGCAGAACAAGATTATTCTGACAAAACTAAGCCTCTAAATAGTCCTCCACATTTTGATCGCTTTTGCTTGAAGACGACTAGTTAGTGAATATAACGAAGAACTTAAATAATTTTGTATGTTAGACATATTTTTTCAGGCAGGGACTACTCTATGTTTTAGAGAATATTCTTAAAACTCGATAATCAACACTGCCAGACACTTCTCATCGGCAGTAATTCTTGCTAGGCGTTTTGAAGCTCGCAAAAAATAGCTTAATCTCACTTATAGTCCAAGTCCTAATTTTTATATTTGATACTCAGGAAACAATTTCAATACTTCTTGTAAACAATTAGACCAAGGGAGGATTGGATGCTCATAGATACCTCGCTTACTATCAAGCGTACAAATAGTGACTCGTGCTTATATTCACAGCGATATTTTAATTGTGTCTGGAGGATGTTTAGCACTTGCGATTGCTTTGTCTGTTTACAAAAATTATTTCTGAGTATCATATATAGAAATTAGGAGTCAGACTATAAGCAAGATTACGTTATTCTTTGCAAGCTTCAAAGAGTCTAGCAGAAATTACCAACAATGAAAAGTGTCTAACTGCGTTGATTATCAATTTTTAACAATATTCTCTAAGACATCAGCACTCAGACTTTGAGATAAGTAAGTAATGTCTTGACATACCTCTAGCACCTCGTATCTATAAATTGGCCGTCGGCACAAACTAACAAGTATGCGTATGATCAAAGTACATACTAACACTACTCTATTTCACATATTTTGATTCTCAGGAAATAAATAAGTTCTGGCGGTCCTGGGATCTTGCTCTATAAGTGCATAGAAAAATATATCATGCAAACCTTACAAAAATCGAAATGCTCATTCAGGAGATGTAAATTGACATTGACATCTGATGTTTACTTTGAGTAAATTGGATCAAATTTGAAAATAAATTTTATTAAATAAAGTATCTGTGGCAAGTGTAAGGGGACCCTTTTTATTCATATTCCAATGAAAGATTCAATTATGAGCAATTTCCTTAATTACTTTTTCTTACAATTTCCACGTACAAAGAAAAACCGTGAGGTCAATATTTTTGCGTTGCAAAACACCTCAGTTTGAAAGACCTCTAATTTGCTAGTTCAATCAAACTTCTCCTGCTCATGACAAGAAGGAAGAGGAGTTTATAGTTTTTATTTCAATTTAATCACACACGAACGAAGACAAATAAGTTTCATTGAGGTCATTATGCTTCCACAATGAAAATTGGATAAAAGTGGACTTGGAATGAATTCACATAGCTCATAACTTGGATTTGAAAGAAAATTAAAATCTTCACATAAACTGTTTCTTGAGGAAGTTCAGTTATTTGGTTTCTCAATGTGACAGCTAGATCTTTCTTGGTTTTGAATGTTGCTGATTTGAATATTAAAAATTATATGACTGGATATAAACTCGAGTCTGAAAGAATGAACGAAGCTTCTTCTAGGGAGATTCATCTATCCATCCATTTTGCACTTCTATCCAGAAAAGTAATAAAATTAGGTTATTCACAGCTAGAGCAGGAGTCAGTATCTCAAAAGCCTCTGGATGGACTGAGATTTGAAAATCAGGAAAATGGATATTAGAAATAGGAAAACTATTGAAAGAAATTTTCGGGATAATCGTTAAGTTCACCAAATTTTTCAGAGAAAAGTCAGCTGTACAAACGATTGTGGGCAAGAGAATGAGCCCAAAATTGCTTCTTTTTTTGCGAGCTCTAATTATAAGAGCCAAAATACAAACTGATTCTACTAAATCCATTTTGAAACTGATCACTTCAACGCAGAATTATGCCGTAGTGCGTGCGCTAATTTTTTTTGCCGCACGTGAAAATGTCACCTATTTTTTCGCCGCGCGGCTGAAAACTCGTAGTGCGCGCCTAGCCTTACTTTTATCTAAGTTGAGTCTTCGAAATCTCAAGGCTGAGACTATATACTATATTGATAAAAAAAATTTGGTGCTGGAAAAAACAGATGCGAAATGTTGTCGACCGTATTTGATTAGCAGTTTGAACATCTGTCCTGAACGAAATAATCGATATTATAGTTGTCTTCCAATGTTTATCTATACATATACATATACATATTTCGTTACTTCCCCGACCTATATCTAATTTTTTTGACTGTTTAAGTTTTGATGAATTCTCACGTTTCAGGCTCTACTAAACCCAAAAAACATGATTTTTAAAAGAATCGATAGGTCTGCCGTTCTGTCAGTCTGTCGATCTGTCGGTCTGTCCGTCTGTCGGACTGTTTGAAAGCATGATAACTTGAAAACGCGTACGAATTTTTGACTGAAATTTTATATTCAAGTTTTTTATCAAGAAGCTAGGTTTGAGTTCGTGAGAGAGCTTCTTCAAACCAATGGTATCAAAACTTCATTGATGGAACATTTTAGTTTCTTGTGTCTATTGAATAATTGGAACTCATACTTGAATCATTTGGTGCACTTGAGACATTCTCCAAAAGTATTTATTTGTCATTAATAGAATATGAGTTATCATAGGAATCATAATATTTTTCTGAAGCAAAGAAGAGATGAGTATCGTAATGTGAAGCTAGAACTATTATTGGTTATATTAGGATATCACATGTAAACGTTCGTCAATGATGCCTTGTTTAGTTTCAATTTAAAGCTCTCGGGAAGATCGTAAAACTGTATGTTCCAATGAATTAAAGATCCCGAAAATCTAAAAAAATATTCCTCATTTTCAAAAATACTTTAAGATGTAAGAACAGACATAACCTCTGTCACTTTAACAATGACAGCTGTTACTTTCACAATGCAATAATTATTTTGGGCTACTACAACATTTCAATGTATTTTAGAATAAATTTCAACACCAAAATGAATATATAATATTTTTTAAAGATATATTTATATTTGCACAACTGTGTCGTCACATTATATACTGCAAATTATTTTTACCGAAATCAGAAATGAGAATTTTTAAGTATTCAATTTTTTTTATACCAAGATGTTCCAGATTATTATCATAATAATAGGAAAAAAATGCAAGTTTTCTTTTTAAACACTCCATTCTTCTTTGATATCAACAACCTGACATTAATAATATTGAGTGAAAAGTGCTTCAAAATGCAGGGAACAAGAGAAAGGTCAAAAGAGTGGTTTCATTTTTAGCAGAAAGTAAAGACAAAACCGTGAGCGTTTTATTTTTGGTAACTAATGCTGGTAATATAACATGGCGCTGTTACTTTCCGGCATTTCATTACAATTTTCATTTAAAATTTAATAGTTTAAATGAAAAATAAAGTAAACGACGAGAATTAATAATTAAACATTCCAAACGCTTTTGTATTAATTGCAGAGCGCAGATGAAATACAAGTTCACCAAGGAGAGGGAATTTTTAACTCTGCCACTCTTCGTGATATACTTTGCGGCACTTTTTGCTACATTATGCGTGAAGTAACGAATTACGTGCTACATTGTGCTTCGTAATTATTTGTACATAATAATACAGATAAAACAGTAACTACTCGACTGGAAACATTTTCATAAGCGGATGGACACAGCACACAGATATATGATAATCATATAGGTGTGTTGGTGAGTGAAATATTGGTGTTGGCAGAAGTCAAATATTGGTGATTTTTTTCCATCTAACTTTTATTACGGAAATTCAGAAACTACAACAGATATAAGAATGATCATTTCTTACGAAGTTTGAGGGGAAAACAAACCATCCGATAAGCTACTTTTGGAATTGCACAGTAACAAAAAACTGAGAGGCCAATTTTGTCATTTATTTGCGTTCTTGCAATACTCATTGTCCCAAGTGGTACTAGTTCCCATCATCCTATCATGGCAATGCTTCTAAGAAAACCTCAAATTTTCTGTTTTAAACTGATGACTTATTGATATTCAGTATTTTGAATACACAAGTGCGAACAAAGCTTTAAAAAATTTAAATTGTGTGTAAACTGTGTGGATGAATAAAGAGTGTAATATTTCACGAGCAAAAAGTTTGTGATAAACATGATTTATTGCTTATACAAAATTTCGATTAAATCCTACTTAAGAAAGTCAAACAATTTTGACCCAGTGCAGATCCGAAAACATTTATGCTAAAGCAAATCGTATGCTAAAGCAACATAACGGTTTCTCTTGCATTTCACAAACTTCATATATTTACTTTGCTCTTCCTCTTATTGAAAGGTTAGTTTTGCGTCCCAACCCGCAAAACTCAACATGGAATAAATATTACAGCTGTTGATTAATCTTTCCAATGCGTGGATATGCGTTAGTAGCCTGAAGTTAGTGTCATTACTTGTGGATTCCGTCTTCAAATAGCATTTAGAACATGTTTGAATAGCTATCACTAGCTGATATGAGCAAATATATCCGACAAATAGTTTGCGCTCTGTGATGAGGATTACTTGTTTGCTTAATTTTGAAATTTTAGAGAGTTAGGAGTTAGCTGTTTTATTAGAACTTTAAATGGGAATTTATGTATCAGCAATTCAAACTCTGCAGAAGACTTAATGAATTTATGAGGCATAGGTGGAGTTGACCATTTCCATATTATACATGCTCATGTACAAATCTTAAAGTGTATAGTCTACTGAAGAACCACCAAGTTTAAGTGTAAAGGTCATACATCACTATACTTCTACTCTATCAACTTCTATTATTTGGTTTTTGCTCTTGTCTTCAATTTGAGGTGCTTATAAGCTAAATTCCCCTGATTAGAAGAACAATTTACATATTATATGAACTGTGTCAGTAGTCAAAGAGAATTTCTTAGAGCCTAACTGTGTTTGTTGTGCCTTCCAAGGCCAATTCTTAGCATAGGTAAATCAGACGATGGCAAACATCAGATAATATATACGAGTTCGATTACAATAGTGAATGAATCGTCATTATTACGACCAATATTGAAGTTGCTCATATTCGATACTTTCATGTTTTATCAGAAGCGCATTTCGTCAATCCCAAAGTGTAGTAAGTTTGTTGGCTCGTTGGTCCAGCATCTTTCGCCCTAATCACCAAACGGTGACCGATATTTTCGACTATACACCAATGCAACAGATCCACGCCATTGATCGTTTGTATCAACATCCTATGGATCGCAAATAGGACTTGAGCCAAAAGTCGAGACCGAGACGAGACCAGAGTCGAGTTTCGGCGAGTCTCGCAAGACTTTGAACGAGACTTGTATCATTATCACATAAAATTCATTTTCAAGTCAAATGCAATGAGCTTCCTCCGAAAGCAATCTTATAGAGCAAGTAGGTATATAAATACTTACAATATGCAGTAATAATAGTTGAATTAAGATGTTGACTGATAGCTAGGTTTCCGATTGAGACAATAATTTTTTCCACCGCTCTTTTAAAATATTTACTTTATATCCATTTTTTTGTCAATTGTTTTTTCAAAGTAAGCCATTTGGTCTAATCATGTTTGTTGAATTGTGAAATAGGATATTCAAACGATTGTCAATTGTTTTTTCACAACTTATTCAAATGCTGTCTAGTTTGGTATCAATCTGAAGCTCTAGGAGAAAAAGGCTTAGTAGAAATATGAAATAAATAATCAGTGGAATCCACGTTTTTATCTTCGAATTATACTTCCGGAGATCGAATGTCAAAACTGTATGCTCCAATGAATTAAAGCACCCAAGAGTCTATACTTATTCTATGTAAGGACTTGAATATAACCGTCATCCGTTACATTAAAAATGACAGCCGTCACTTTTACAATGACAGCTGTCACTTTGACAATGAGAAATGTTAGTTTGAAATATTCAATTGATTGAATAAAATCTAAGTTCATGAAACAGCGATGAAACCGGTCATGAAATTCATAGTTAGGAAAGTACTGTGTGTCCGCAGCAGATTCCATATGATGAGATTATGCAATAGGACGAATCCCAATACTAGCATAACACATTTATTTACACAAAAAATTATCGACATAATGGAAGAAAATATTATTGTACTATAATTGGATACGTTACATGAATCAACTTCTATAAAATTCCTGGTTATATTCCTTTATCTCATCTAATTTATTCAAAAATTATATTAGATTAGGCTAAACTGGGCCATAGGAAAAGAGAATCAATACTATTTTTCTATAAATTTCAGTAATTAGAACTATATAGCTCATTATTTATAGTTAATATGACATCATTTGAAATTTGGTTCTTCTTCATTCATTTGTAAATTTGGTGGTTTACACATCACAAACAATGCGTAAACTGAGCATGTAGACATCTTAAATCTACCATCAATTCAAATGAATGATTTCGTAGTCTGAATTAAGTTTATATGAGTTTATATTGAGAATCGTAGAAGAAATAGAAGAAATATGGCGTGAAACAAATGTGCCGCATGTGCGAACCAGCATAATAAAATTCGGAAAATATTTTTTGTAACTCATATGTAGTCTTGACCTCGTCATAATGTTCAAGTTTACATATTTATTGCATAAAACTATTACCTCTTTATTATCTCGAATCCTTGTGGCTCCAGGAGTTTAATTCTAATTCATAGAGACAGCTTGGAGGCAGATCACAGTCTCTATGTCAATGGTTATGTCAAAGTTACATTTATAGAGACTTGAATATTGTATGCTGATACAAACAATATGATTGATAACTTTATGCTGGTAATTAGTTTGGTACGATGTTCGAAATCAAATTCAATTCATGTTCAATCATTCTCCTAATTTATTATTGATTATAATAGTATAATTTATTTTATTGTCACTATTCATGACAAACGAATGTCAAATGTGGCATCGAGCTAGAGAAACTCACTTGACCCTATCTCTTACTTCTGGAAGACTGTCTTCAACGATGATGACATTGAATCACTTCTCTGATTGTACGATAGGTGGTACATATATTGAGAGTCTATAAAATGACGTCCAAAAAATAGTCTTCAGAAATTAGAATCAAACCCCAGAGCGACTATTAGTATTGCAAATTCGACGTAGGCTGTACGCTAAGTTTATCAAATACGCAAGCGCGTTGTACGTGATTACGTGATCATAACTCCCAGAGCTGCTCAGCAAGGTAGGAATAATTGTGTAATGCGCGAAATTTAGAAGACACATTATTTGTAGCATAATGTTTTTGTGGTTCTCAATAATTGTGAAGTGAGCCAGAAGGTCACGTCTGAGGGCTCATGAGCAAGCTATGAAACACTCAACTTTGCGCACCAAACACACAAATAAATATTTTTGGTAGAATTTATGGCAAAAGATAATCAGGTAGAACGAATTGATTTCCATATGTGAAAATACGTAATCTTGAGAAATCATGGCGTGACTCTTGTCGAGACTTGAGACTGAGACGAGACTGACCTACTCGAGACCGGGGCGAGACCGAGACGAGACTGAGCTAGGCTCATGTCTCGTCTCGTGGAAACACTATATGCTTTCAGAGGTTCAAACGCTTCCAAGTGTTCTACATTATCAAAGTCTTGAAAGACACAGATCCTCTTTAAACAGCTGATGTATTTCAACTTGCATTTAGATTCCATTTATTAAAAAAGTTATAATTAAAACAGAGTAGTTAAGTATACAACTATAACACAATGGGGACTATCAATGATGAGAATGAAATGATATTAATTATACTCTTCTACATGTTGATAACAGAAATACGTTCAAAGCCCTGTTGTTATCTGATTCGCGCTGTTTGGAAATAAAAATATAAAAAAGCCGTAAATGTCGGACTTAGCACTGATTTATTGGATTCCGATGAATCTAAAAATGAATGTCGGATGCATGCCGAAACGGCAGCAAAGATTTATATGGAAAATACAAAGAATAAGTGTCAGTGATGTACTGATGCTGTGTTCATTGCATTACTGAACTGTTACCCTAACCCTACACGTATTTATTTATGTATAGATAAGGCCTTCATTGTATCTAGCTCTACGCAAGCAGTATCATTTACATATACACACTGCATGAATTTAAGTAAGTTAGTAGTGCCTAACGTACACTTAAGCATATTCTATTGTTGTGAGATCGAGTAATAACTAGCGATGAACTTCCATTGTGTGTACATTATTTTCAAAATCATTTTGCAGTAATTTCAATACTATATAGCTAAGCAACCTTTTCTTCTACAAATGAATAAGAATATTAGTCTAAATCACGAACAACTTTGTATAGATTCTGAGATTCAACTGGACTTCTAACACAGTGCACCATTCCAGAATAACAGCATGAAACTTTTCAACTCATTGTTCCATACCAATAAAGAGATTTTAGTCATCTGGAACGTAAAATATGTAGCGTGATCCAACATGTTGGATAATAACGAGCTCTGAGAAAGCATATTCCAAGAATTCGCATTATTATGTAGTTTAATTATAATTCAGTATGAACGAAACTTCAATGTGATACAGGTTTTTGTGATGAGATCCGGCAGTTTGAGGAAAATACATTTTCAGACGTTGAATCCACTCTGGTATATTCAGATTCTAGTAACTACCTAACATCAGTTCTCAAAACATCAATAACTATCTCCTATTTTTCCAATCAATATTTTGCAGAAGGATTGACAAAAGGCAGACAAATCAAATTTTGTACACTTCAAAATAATTCTAGAGATCAATAGAAATAATACAATAAGATGAAAAATTTGTCTTTAGATAAAGTGCTGAGACTTATATCAATCAAGTTTTTGAAAAATGCTCATTGTTTCCCAAGTCCAAGATACCTCTACATTTCAGAGCTCGATACAATTCTTCAATGTCATTTGTCATGAATGCTGTCATACTATACTCGTTATATGAAGTGAAAAAGACTACAATATTCCCGACATAACAGCAACAGAAATTATGCCAAAAGAGTGAGTAATCTCGTAATAATACAGTATTACTCGAATTCGTTTATTCAATGGGTGGCATTCGCATATCATGTATACAAATACATCACTACCATATATTTGTCATGATGATAAATTTATTTTCTGTATCCACATATTATTTATTATTCTGTCCGCAATGACATGTCGCTGACAGAAATCCAAATAACAAAAAAGGAGCGAAAATTAATAAACATCACGTTTTAGTTCCACGTCGAACAAATTTGAAAAATACAGCAACAAGCAGTCAAACTATCGCAAAACAAAATGCAAAATAAAATTGATTGTTCGAAGTACTTAATTTAGTTAACTTAATTGCTTTTTAAAAGTTTAATCTAATTTTCGCTAGGCGGCAATATCAGTTTGTGGACAACAGAAGCGTTGAGAAATACGGTGAACAAACGTACAACAGAACCTGAATTATTGCAAAAGACAATCGATATCGGAGAAACCAGTTGCTAGTACGATAATTGCAAGTTTTTGTCTGCAACTTTAATGCAGTGATAAAGTCGGGGCAAATTTTATAGTTTTTAATGCAAATTCACTATGTTTGATCGTGATGCAAGGAGAAATTTCATCATTGTTGCTAGATGGATACATCACAAAAATCACATATTATAATAGAAATTCATCACGGTGAGTTAGCCATGAACTAATATCACTCATCCCAGAACATTACTCTGTAATATTAATATAATGAGATCGTACTTTTTCTGAACTCGTCAGTAAATAATCTGATAGGGCTAAGCTTTAATGTAATAGTCCGGGAGGTAGCGTTGCATTTTAGTGTTTTTACGCCCATCAATTGTTAGCTTTCTCAATAGATCTGGTATTACTTATAAATGAGCCAAGAGTCAGCTGACGCACTCGCGGTGAATGTGGGTGGGAGAGGCTGCTAAAGTGGTAGGAATAAAATAAAATAAAGACATAGTACGCCTTCTAAAAAAATTTCTATGAACAGTTGACAACATGGTGAGTTGAGAAAAAAACGTCAGCTGCACCGTAGACGGGGAATCATACGTCAGTTGCTTGCATGAACTTGTAAAAAAAAATACTTCAATTACATTTCGAGGTTCCACCAATAAGATCTCAAAAACTATAGGAGATACGATTTTGGTTGAGAAAGACTTCTTATACGGGATTAAGTATAGGTCACTAGATAATGACGGAAGACTGATTTTGGTTGATCTTTCTCTGGTAATTATTACTGATTATCCGAGATCAACTATCGATATCAAAATCAGTCGGCTTACTATGACTTTTTCCTTTGCAACGCTACCTCCCGGACTATAATGTTTGGGACAAAGATTGTAACAGCACAATTCGATGTAGCAAACCGTACAATATTGATCTCAGCACGTTTGGTTCTTTGGTCATATTCAAGTGACTTTACTGCTTGAACACTATTCGACACTGTGAAGAAGATTGAAATTCAATAGATCTCACCATTGTTTTAATCATTAAAAGGTTGATCAAGTCATATGGTCTATCAAATGAGGACATTTGTCTTCTACTTCGATAACTGATATCAAGCTGCATGCTCTCTAAAGATATGGTTTTGACGTAGTAATATGAGCTCCACAACGTATTCGATATTTCAATTATTCCCCATATCAAGAACAACAATTGATCACGATAGCTCTACTTATTAGAATATTCCCCAAACGTAGACTTATTTTGAACATTTTCCTTGATATGATTGCATCCTAGTGTGGAGCTGTCTAGCAACCCTGTCTTAGAATGAAACAAAGCTAGTTACAAAACGAATATCCTCTCTTCCTCAAACTGTAATTACTCCAATTCTATTTGAAATTGAACGAAATTTATTTTCTCAGACGAACACTAATAAATCACAGAAATAAAAAAAGAAGAACACGTTATATCTTAATTTTAAGCAACAGATGTTTGAAATCCATACAAAATTCTCATTTACCATTTCGTGGTGAGCTGTGCGTCTAATACAACCTCCAAGGTTTGGAGAACCGAATTTGCTCAGAGCATTTAAAAACTAGTCACGGACGTGGTGACAGTGAGCAATTAGAATGCATATACAACATGACATTATCATGAGAGATTGTATGGATGAGGTTGGAGATTTTAATTTTTGAATATTTCATTGCAATTTTAATTTACGGAAAAAGAACGTAGGGAAGAAGTGATATATATATATATATATATATATATATATATATATATATATATATATATATATATATATATATATATATATATATATATATATATATATATTATATATATATATATATATATATATATATATATATTTGGAGCATAAAATATTGTAGAGTAAAGTAAATAGAATTATGTAAATGGAAAGATTTTTTTTGTAATAAAAGTTTTGAGTGTTCAGCAAAATTGGTAGGTAAATATTCGCAGAGATGTTGAGTCATGAGAGGTGGATGGCGTCATATCATCCAACGTATAACCATAAAACCCGACGATATATAATCTTCACACAGAAGATGTAGGAGGCAAAGGAAGCGGGAGCAAAGTGCGTAAACTCTCTTTCACATTATCTTTATTTATACGCATTCCTCATTTGACTTCTCGATTTGTCACGTGCTATCTTTCTCCTTTACGTTTCTCATAGTATAACGTAATGCTGGCCGAGAATTCATTTCGGGAAGAATTTGGGGAGCGAGCTAGTAAAGCGACTAAACCCGGCCGAGAAGATTGCATTTCGCATAAATAACAGTTGAGGTACGTGGAAGTAGGAGGATATTCGCTCTAACATTTGCCACTTCGCACTTCTACTTGCTACTTGCCACTGTTTATTTTATTAATAATACCCGAACGACTCTAACTGTAGTTATTTTGTTTCATTCCATTTCAACTGTCAGTAAACTATTCTTTGCTCCATAATTATTTTTTATATCCAATCTCTCACACCTGCAATTCTATTTGAATCAACGATAAACGAACATAATTCACATGTAAGAAGAAAAATATTGCTGATAAACAAGTTCATCAATTGCTCAGAATTTGAAGTTTAAGTATAGTATAAATATAACAGTCACAGTATCTTCACAGTCTTATAACTGTGACAGCAATAAGAATCGTCGATATATCAGAAATTCTGTAGTTACAAATATCGTATACGTCGTTTTTATTCGAAAGTTACAGTAAGAAACTCTCATTTAATCATATAAAGTCACATAAGATTCATAAGAAAAAATATTAGAAATGTCGAAACTCAGATCATATTTGGTGTTAGTCCTTTAAAGTTTCGACTGCCACTAGGTCATCCCCACAATTTGCTATCTGATATAATCCCAATCATTTTGTCAACTGATCAAGTCGACAAACTCATCCTTTTCGGAAATTTCCTCAATGAAATTATGTTAATGCTAAACAAAATGGATAACTCTCCGGTAACGTTCACTTATATTATTCTAAATGAAATTTCTTTTGTAAAGCAAATCTTTGCATCGCGTGATCTGCACCTTCACTCTTCTTCATTTCCACATATTTTACCAGGGTTAGTATTTATGGTAATGCAAAGTGAATTTGCGCGGTAATCTTAGGTTTAAATCACAAATATTCTGACACCTTGAGTTATGAACCTTTTGCACTTAACTTCACTGCATACGGATGTATCTCATACAGTTTATATTCAATTCAGTCCCATTAACTTAACTACGAAGAGACTTTAGTCGTTGGAGCAATTATTGTTGATCATTTTAGAATACATAGAAGCATATCCTTATCGATATTGTATTATAATCGGAAGACCTGACCACCACGATTTCACTCATCATGGCATCCCCATGTAAAATCGATTCAATAATATTTTATTGAATACATGTCCTCACTCTTCTATTTCTGTTGATTCTATTGAATGGAACAGAATTATAAACTAAGACGATAGATAATTCTGAAGCTATTCATCCTCACAACTACGATGTATCGACTTTAAATTCTTTGTCTTTTGTAATGCTTGACGCAAAATTGTAGCAGCGAATCGATCTAATTAATTTACAGTAGCAGCCTGCTTATCAGATTAAAATCCAACATTTAAGGAACCATTTTCTCTGGAGAAGCCCCTTACTTGCTGGCCCCCTGCGGCCCTTCTGTCTCTTTGCTTCGTGTCACACAAGCAGGTATTGTTTCGCATCGACAATGAAGCAAAATAAAATTAAATACATTTAAAGTCGTTCAAGTATTATTAATACAAACACAAGGAAAATGGCCATTTTAGACTTTATTCTGTCGACAATAAAGACGGAGTTCTCTTATCTTCCGCAAACGAATCTCAAGTATTTGTATTCTTTAATATAAAGCATGGTTTTGTGTTAAATTAAATACTTGGAATAATTTTGACAGGCATAATCGTCATTATTAACATTTTTTAAGAATTCCGATAATTCCACATTTAAATTTCGCAGATTTTGATGAATATGTTGTACAAAATAAATGCCATTAATTATAAATGTTTTCATTTCTATCCGAAATAAACCAAAAATCATGAAAGTGCTTTACAAATAGCAGAAATGGTCGAGGGCACTTCAAATATATTACCTGGTAGCAGCTGTGCAAATTTTCAACAGAAATAATCGACAATTACAACCGAAAAATTCGAAATCTGCGCTTGAATATTGAAATAATATCTAAAACAGTAAATACCAAATATTACCTTATATGTTCCATTATCATTTGCGAACCAACATCGATTAGTCACCACACTTTTCTGTATGGGTATATCAAAATATTCCTGCAAATAGAGAAACAAATTTAAAAATAAATTATCAGATGCAAGATAAATAAACACAAAAATATATTGGGATGGAGCAAAATCCATCAAATGATTTTGTTTTAATTTTGTTCCAGGAAATGTTTGTGTGTATGAACAAAATAAAAATTCATTACTCATTAAATTTAGAAAAAAAAAAAGATTGGAAATGGGATCTATTTAAGCTAGCCAACAGATTTTTTGTTCAAAAGTTTTCAATTGTCATACGTTTTCAAACTTTCTATTCGAATACTGAAATTCACGTTTTTACTGATTTTTTCTTATACCATTATTAATGAATTTACTAATCTTGATTCTAAAGTTAAATCTCAAGATCTCTATCAAAATACGAATGCGTGATCCGTATTACAGCAATTTGGTGAGCTGTGGGAAAACTGTTCCGAAGCAACATCGTAAAATCAACAGCGTATATAAGCAAAGTGGTTATAAGCGGATGAGGACCAACTGACAGACTTATCAATTGAATGACCAATTTCGTATGAATGCGATGATACTGACTGATATTAATAAGATATAATACATCTAAATTTGACAAGTCGTCTGTCACGACCCTAACATCAACTACAGCTTCCTGTGGTGTTGGTCAGTCGCATCCGGCGTCAGTAACACGGCAGCGGCGAAGCACGGGAGTCAATCTGTAACGGATACAACGGGATGCGAATGGCCTCCGGTTACTAACGGAACTCCGTCGAATAAGCAACACAGCATTGTTCTGTAAATGAGGCTCGAACCAGCTAACTTGACGCCATCACGTACGGCTATTAAACCCATGTAGCGACGTAGCTGTGTACCTAACACAAGATATATCCTCTATATTGTGCTGTCTTCTGTCTCATGCAGTGGCTCTAGTCGTCTTCTTTGATGAACTACTTTTCTTTTTATGGTGATAAAGACCGACTGTACTATTTCATTCCTGAAATATATACTACCTACTAGTGAGGTGTTTTATTCAGAATAGACGGTACATTTTACGCTATGAACACAATTAACTGACGGAGTATATGCTTTCGTGTAACACCGTTTCAAATGTTCTAGGTTTGGCTTACTAGCAAATAGTTTCATCCAGACTTCTGCATGCAATTCTGCAAAGCAAGATCACGTTCTGGTTTTCATATGCTTCAACAACTGCTGCTTGCAACAGAAAATATTCAAGCTAGAACTATAAAAAAAAAAGTTACTTATGATGATCTGAAGAGCGAGTTATTTGTTCTGATCACTGTATATACCTCAGATCTCAGTTGGAGAGGAAGCTAGACTCCATTGAGTTGAAATAGACGTATTTAGGATGAAGCAAGCTAATCAATATTCTCGATATTTTTTTTTTGCAATTATTGTTCAACTGTATCCAAGAAGATAACAAGCATTAATGACACAAGTTCAGCAAAAGTACAAAATCTATAAATTCATACATATAAGCATTTAGCTGTGAAGAAAGCTTTTCAATTGCCATTGAATGCCCAGAGTGGAAGAAGCATTTCATACCAATTTATACTCTGAAATCATTTATAGCAGTTGATCAAATAATATACACATTGGATCCTCATTTTTAGAAGTTCTAATTCCCGCAAAATCTGAACAACGTTCGTTTAGGATTTAACTTGTATTTTAGCAATGATATCTACAAACGAGTTTTTAATTCTGTATCTTTATCAGTGGTTTTCACGTTTGTGACCAAAATCCGCTAAAAAATAGTATACTATTTCATATCCTTGTGATCTGGTCACCATGAATCAATATTTTTTTATACCATCGATTATCTAGTCTTCTATACTTCTAGTTCACTTTATTTTCTGAGTTTTGAATATTTTCTCCATTATTATGTCAAAGTTGGGAATGTGTTTTTCATTTTGCGATGAAAAATCAGCTTCAAGCGCGTTCTAGTGAAATTTAAAATGAAATTTTAATTGGAATCCTATTGGGTACTACGCTAGATAGAATTCATTTCGGAATATTCCTTCAAAAAATAATATTACCATCATGAAAACTATTGGTGAATGGATTATAGTACCAATATAATACAAGTTATGATTCCTTATTTTTGAATGTAAAATTTTAAATATTCATTACTTTTAATTATAGTTAGTTCATTAAAGGCGCTCATCGTAAAGTGAATGTGCGTGAGGGTCGTAAATGTTCGACTAACATCGAGACTTGTCGACCTTCTTCGCATAATGAACGTCACCACGTCACAGTTCGTAAGACTGCGATTAAAGGACGACTTGAACAATGAAAGCCCGAGCTTTTAGATGGGGTATTTCGGGGGTCGGCCACTAGAGCGCTGATGTTACTTGCATCAGGTTTCAACATAACCAACAACAAACGATGGTCGCAACTTATCACATGTAATATATATGTTATGGCACTTATTTCCCAACCTTGTTTTTTCAGCGTATCACCAAATGCAATCACAACCAAAAGAATAAGATATTCTGTTTTGTTCACCTATTAATTTAATCCACCAAAACAGAACAAAGTCCCAATTACAGAGAGGATTTGCCGTCAAACACAATCATCTATTCCCTATGTAGGATTTGATGCCACTGTCTCAGTATTTGTATGGTGGATAGACTCTTGCCGAGGATAATCTATTAGAATAATAATATGTCTATTGCACAGCTCAGAATTTGGAACAATTTCATATATCTCATTGAGGGAGACAATAATGGAGATATTTGAGCGAGATAACAGATCAGGACGATCAATGACACATACCTGGAAAAGACATTCTTCATGATAAAAAATTGACTTTATCAAAAAGATAACATGTTGAACAGGCGGTTATACCATTTCAGGATTACGATAATTGAATAATCTTCTCCCAAATAATCTGAGTTCAAGCATTGTTCTTTACGGACTACAGTTTTCATCTTCATCTTAAAATTAACATTTCTCAATGAAAAATACCAGCAGATTGAGATAAAGAACATAGAGAGTACTTTTGGCATGAATAGCATCTCTCCATTCATTTTAAAATAATTTCAATCAAAACCATTGAATTTGAAGTTCACCTCCTTGGAAATCTATTCACACGGTTGTACAAGTATATAAATTTCCTTAGCCCTTCACTCGTCACTCATTCTTTCAACATGGCGGGCCATTTGGGTGCGAACGAAGGCAGTTACTTGTACATTAACTCGCCGAAACAATATAGCTGAATGGGATCCATTTGTAATCTCGCAGACAGTGGCGTACGTCGAAACAGTAGAAGAGGCACGAGAAATAGGCCAGTGATTTTCAAACAATACTGCACGAAAAGAGTTATTTTAACTTGGGCGAGACAAAATGTATTGCTTTTAATATCGTTGTTATCCTTGTAACCGTCTTCAAGCATGGATTTTATGATCAGCAGTGCTCTACCGGAATAACTAACAATGCTTTCAACATCGTATTATTGAACTTATTTAAGTTCAGATCAACTTCATCTAAAAAAATCTTCGATAAGACTTTTAGAAACAATGAACTAGATATTGAATATTTAGGAGATAATGGATGTACTGGTCGATTAAGATGTTCTTCTTGATACACTGTTGTGGCAAATTGATATCTGTATACTTATTCTACCGAAAATTACAAAAGCTGTTTGGACATCAATAAGAAATAATAACATGGGAATATCCAAAAGTCAGTGTCAAAGTTTGACAATTGCTGACTTACGCGCTGTTAGTAAAGATGGAAGCTGTGAGGTGAGACTATAGGGCCTAGTTCTTCCAGGTGTACGCACTTAATCGAGGGAATTGAATTTTGAGTGCGAAGTAAGTTGAAGTTAAGATCAATGAATAGAAAGTACTTCAGAAATCTTTACTCATTCAAGACAAGGTACTCTACTAGCGGAACTGTTGAAAATCTATTCTACAAAGGTAAATAGCTTCATCCAACTGAATTAGATACTGGTAAGCTTTTCATTTCAATTATCTTTCCTGTAAAAGAGTTTGGGAGAAGCAATGAACTATATTGTTTCGATCATGTTGATCGACTGGATTAGCTCATTTTAATATTTAATTATAAACATTTGTTTCGTCACGGAAAGGTCGATGTTTCCGTAGAAAGCTGTCGCACGTTATTTGATAATATATTATTCACGAAAACAAATAAAAGACATGCGTCTCAGGCGTGAAAATATCGTGTTTCTCGTTGTAATTTTTATCTTTATCCACAACTTATTTCAGGAAAATTCTGCAAGACAGTACACCAGTCATCAGGAATTAATATCTGAATCAATATATCCAACATGAATCAAATTACAGTGCACTATTAACTTGGGAGAGTATGAGCAGTAGTGAAATAATATATCAATTTGAAACAGTTCTCAGTAAAAACCCTTTACGTGTTTGCGAGCACTTCTTTACGTCTTCAGACAGTATTAAAGCAACGAGTTTTTGTGCAGTTGCTCCAGTTTACCACTTTAATTTTTCTATCGCGATATTGCACCACTAACGCCACAATCGTACGATCGTAGAACAAATTATTGAATAGACTTCATATTGCCCATAAGGTTCAAACTCTGGACTATGGACTCTAGTGTCCTGAACTTAAGGTCTCACGTTTCGCCACGATGTCCGGTGGACACGTACGGGCGCACGTGCGCGAAAATTGAGTACAATTCGACATTAGGACTAGGTTTCTCCAGGGCAGGATCCAGAAGCTTCCTAGCGTGACCAACCATGCGAAATAATGTTCATTAGTTTGTAAGATGTTCGGTTCACGCATGAATTGCAATGCTAAAAATATCCACGGGTTACTCCATAAAGGATGATGTCATAGAGAGATAAAATATGAATATCATCATAATCAAGTCTAGAATGAAAAATATATTACGCGAACACGCTGGAATTTACTGCAGTACCACTGCAAACTTGGAGATTTATCATGCAACGTACTTAATTGATTGGAATGAATTGAATCAAAAAGTTCGGCGTAAGAGAACAAACAGATTCTGCTCTCTTAATGATGAATGATATCATTCTGATGTAGTACTGTGAGTTTAATATAAGGCCGTTTCTGTGAGAGGAAGCTGTTGGCTTCTTTACGTTCAGTTCATCCTTTGAGCCACAGCGGTGCTACAAATACTTTCTGTTCACTGATACGTAGTGAAACGCAATTTAAACTTTACTGTGCTATCTTTTCCGTCGCATACTAAACACATCGGAACTAATTATCCTTCCCGAGTCAGCATTCAGACTAGGTGTTTGTTGGTCATGGAATTCATCAGAAATTCCACCAGTACTTTGCTTTGTGCGTGGCTTGTCCACCTCATATAGGAATATTTTATACATTTTACATTAAAATTTTCACCGTAAAGTACAACTATTCATGTGATTCACAAACATCAATAGAGAACTGTAGAAAAAGCAATATCACTAGTCTCTCCATTTCAAAAAATATCTAAATGAAACTGTAGAATATATCAGATATCAGCCGGCTCCATCATCAATGATGTTCACTTCAAATTCTATGATAGAACATAAAGAAGAGAATAACTGGATAATTATATTGATAAAATTGTTAGATACATTATAAAGTTCCTACAAATGAAAAAGGACTCAATTTCGAACTCATTCACACTCCGCGTTATAAGATAGTTAATATATTATTTACGAACGGAATATACAATTATCTACTTCTGAAGTGAAATCCTATTATTGATCCAGTAGATCCAACGTATTTTATATTTGGAATAGCTGTAATGAATTATGAACTAAATAAACTATTCATAGCACATTCAGTGACTTCAAACACCGAGACATCTGCTTTTCAGCTCTATGGTTCAAGCCATTCTAATGTTTAGGAAAAAATGGTTCTGAAATGTGATTTTAGACAGCAACCTATCAACACTTTGAACATTGGAACCATAGGATGAAGTAAAGAACGTATTTTTGTTCGTCGAAAATACTCCCTGAATGGAAGGCTTTGCTATGTTGAGATAGAGTACATAGATAATGAAGTGAGTTCGAATGAAAATGTTAACATTATACAGAGTGTAACAGTGAAACGAGCTACCTCGAATAACTTCTATGCTATTGGAGATACAATAAAATACTAATGAACAATCTTATGTAGGACCAAGGGGGGCACCCAATTATGGAAGAAAATATTTTTCTGAACTAGTGGTTCTCATGCTATAACACAAAGTTACATTCTTTCAAATTAGATATTTTATATTTTTAGGTCCATTCGATAGAGTTTTTTTCTGAATTCAACCATGTATCTCTTTTATGCTCTCACATGATACAAATTTGAAGAAGATGCGATTGAAATTCAAATAAACTCCATTTTTATAGTTATTTTCCAATAGGCTATGCAAAACAAAATCTGCTATCTGTCAATTTGAATTATTTGATGCATAATTCCTACTGTTGCAAATTGCTATAAAGTGTACTACACTAGTTACAACCAAAGAAAATTTGATGGATCGCGTAAGAGATGCGTGTTCTTCTTTAACACCGAATGAAATTGATAATGCTATTTTTGAATCAGTTTTGAAAAGATTTGAAATATGTTTAGAAAGAAATGTAAATCAGCTAGAACACTATTTACGAAGCTATTAACAAATAATTCAATGTATTAATGTAGCTCAATTGTTCATAGCCTACTGAAAATAAAATTTATTCAAATTTCAATCGCATTTCTCTTAATATATTCATGTTGTAAGGGTATAAAACGAATACATAGTTGGATTTAGAAAAAAATATTCTATCGAAAGGGTCTGAAAAATATATATCTCATCTTATTTAAAAAAAATATAACTTTGTATTGTAACTTGAGAGCCACTGGTGTAGAAAAATATTTTCTACCATAATTGGATGACTCCCTTGATCTCACCTAAGATTATGCTATGGTATTTTATTGTATCTTCAATAACATAGAGGTTATTTAAGGTAGCTTGTTTAGCTGTTTCGCTCTGTATAGAGCTCAGTTGGAATTCGAGACACATTTCAATCAACTATTCAGCTGAGGATTTTATGTGATACTGGGACCTTTGAAAAAAAAATAGTATCTTTATTCTTATGAATACGTAAAAGTAGCTACAAAAACACTTACAGATAAGCTAGTTTACCATTGGATATGAGATGAACCTCTGAATTCGTTTTGCGACCCTTATATGACATAGTCTTCTCAGTCTCCTTGTTCGTAGATTTTTCTCATATTAAGATAGGCCAATTCACCAGGAATCTAAAGAAATGTCGAGTGTTTAGTACCTCAGGTTATTCACCCCCAATTTTTGTTCTCAATATCACTTTGTTTAAAAGGATAAGAAGCATTCTCTTAAAAATCAGTCACGTGTCCGAGATAAGCCAAGTCCCCTGTAGGGAAGTTGCAAGAGAGTGGATGCGGTTTTATTGGAGGGAAGAGACCACGGGGGCTTGAAAACAAGCAGCAGCCTCAGCAGTAGCGTCGGTCGCCATTCTCTGTTGTTGACAGCCATCATTTGCCGAGTGCTAATGAAGAGTTTTTTCACCGATGATTCCGAATTCTCATAGCTCAGTGTTGACGGTGTTTATTGCCAGTGACAGCTTCAGTTTCAGGACTCATTTATATACAAAACGTCAATTATATTTGCACGCATTTATTCAAATTTTATAACATGGTCGTTCGAACGTGCGGCCTGTTTTGATGCTTGATGACGCTTGTAAAACGCCTGTAATGCTTACGCCTCGTTCGTATTCACGTTTCAGGAATAGTTTGCTACGCTCTCACGCAAAAGTGAAATATCCTGTCATATACAATTATCCATTCCTAACGTATAGTTTCACATAGGAATACTCATTTTTTATCAATAGTCCATTTAATTTCAACGCAAAGATACCCTTCGAGATATAAAACAGTACTGGAATATCTATTGTATTTGATGATTCAATTAGCTAAATCTTTAACTCGTCCTATTTCTAGTAGACATATCAACAGATTCAAGGACCGAATCAAGAGAAGATTTTTCAGATTAGAACAACAAGCCTTTTCTTCAGCTATTGATCCAGCTCTTCTGATTATTTTGAAGAATATTTCTCACCACTGAAAAATGAGATTGTATTTGTAGATTCCTCTGAACACAAATCGCTGTGTGCTCAAAGTAAATTGTTTCAGTTCTGAATTTCAGTTGATCACTGCATATGCTATAGATATGTTTTTCAGTTCTAACCCAAGATTCTTATGATATTTCACCATTTTGCCCTGCTTACCACAAGCATCAAGGATTCAGTACCTCAGACTTATTCTATCCTAGAACTGTCTGTCTAGGGTACATTGAATTTTTGATGCTATCTATTTTGTCGATTGAATTCATTTACCATCTGCTGGAAATGATTGATATTTTGAACTATCAATTTTACGGTCAAGAGAGTATATGGAATGCAAAATATGTTCCATGTGGTTTAGATTTTAGACAAGTGCTTTGGTGTTATAAATTTAAAGAATATAACTACAGGCAATAGAATCATTATAACTTGTGAATTTGTTCTGATGCTTCCTGTATTTCAGTCCAATCGAGAAGCAGAAACCAACAACGCTGGTTGTAGCACAAACACCGCGACACAGCATAACTTAACGTTCGTTCTCGTGTCATACTATTTACTGTTTATTATTTTAGAATGTTGTCAGCATCTACGAGGGGTTTAGAGTCTTCCCCAAGGGAGCAGTTCAGACCTGAACGAGTCAGGAACGTTCTTATATTTCCAACGTCTTGGCGCTGATGTCGACGTAGTAGTCAGCACCTCTAGCGTCGTGTAACGGAACTAAATGTGTCACCGGAACGCGAAAACCTAGGTTAGGTTCTGCGAAGACTTGTTTTATCTACCCTACTGTAATAGTAGTGTACTAAAAACTTGTTTTTATATTAAAATTTACTGCAGCAAAATTAATAATTTTGAACAATTTTCTATTTTGGGAGGATGCTAACCGAGGATATTCAATAATTACGCAGTATAAGAATATTTACATCAAAATTGTGCAAGAAGTCTACTCTAGAATTAAAGACTTTCTCTCGAAAATATAAAAAATTTTATGAGCTCTGTGAACTGTAACAAACATATCGAGTACATACAAATTTACCTCACCTCACTTTATAGCCTGTAACAATTTTATTTATTTATTTCACACTTTGTTGCACCTGAACCAATGGTGTATTATATAAATATTAATGAAATTAAAAGCATCCTACTCTGTTCACGTAGACTTATATAATTTGATTTGGTGATGAACTTTATGCAGATTACTAATTTTTTAATAGCAGTTCTAAAAAAAACTGAGCAAAAAATAAGAATTATATTCTATAGAAAATGAGCACATTCAAATGCAAAATAGTTATGCTTCATCTTCAACACAAAACAGAAGTTATTTACAGAAAATCTGTGTGATTCAATTAGATGCAGTTTCATTTGCAACAGACAAAACGACAATAATTGTTCTTCTGGTCTTTGTTGCACGAGGATGATCAATTTTATAGTGTATCATCAAACTATTATATATGCTGCATTAATAGTAACGACATAATTTTCTGTCATTTTTTTGTATGAATGAAAATTTAAATATGAAGCGCCTGTGATGAAATAGCTCCACACTTTCCATTAATAAATCAAATTGTAACACTCATTCTAAACGTAAGAGCTGAGTCGGATGATATTAATTAATACATATATTTGATCATCTTCAACTCTTCATCATTTATATATTCCAGATGAACTAATAGAAAATAATGAAACAACTACAATACAGCAGAATGACTCTTCATCTTATTTCGATGTACTATTTAATCTGAAATATTTTTTTGTTATAAGTGGAGATCTTTATCGATGTTCCAAGGAATATTGGTTCAAATCGTGTAGTATTATATATTCTAGTATCATAGAATTATTTCACCCATATCTATAATCCAGTTTGTAATCAAATAACGTAATGACAGAAACGAAAAAAAGTAGCTAATTTAGCCTTTGTGCATGCAGTATTTTCTAAAATTTTTGTTCTAAAATTTACATAAGAGTCGAATGACTTCAATAGGAAAACAAAATACATTACTATTATGTTCATTGTTCACAAGCTAGAAGAGGATAACAAAGCTTTGAAGACTAGAATAACACTGGTAGCATTAAACATTTTGATTAATCAATTCATAGAGATTCAAATAATGCTGCAATATTCCAGGAGTTCTGATGAAAACTGAATGATCATTCTTGACAATGGCTATTTTGTACTATTAAATCATAATATGGGCTTCCAGTCTTCTAAAACTTTCAAATTACCAATTATTCACTACATCCATGACAATAAAATATTGAGATGATGCTCTACATGAATGAACAATGGCGTATACTGCTATATTATTATCTTTCAAAACCTTCACAAAGCCCTACCAAAGCACACAGCAATACAAATTCAGTGGGAAATGATTGAACATTCTCAATACGTATATAATTTTATGCTAGATCCAGATTATTCGCGAAATATGTAAAAGCTTTATCCTCTCTTCTTATGACGAAACAGAATCAAGTCTAGACTTTCGACAAAAAGACAAACCACCCTTCCTGTATCAAATCTCTAAGCGGAAGCAACGAACATATGGAGAGATAAAGAAGTAAGAAACAAGGAATGGTGCTCCATACAGTCACACAGGCACAGAAACGTAATCTGTGTTATATCGAAGCAATATTAGGAGCCAGCAGGCGCTTATATTAGCTATCGCCAACTTTTTGCTAGGACCATTCTTATTTCTTAACGCTGAAACCACCACATGTCCACTATAATGGCTCGGAAGACTACGACCAGAGTCGCACTTACCAAAAATAAATAACTAAGAGTGAATTTACTTTCAAGAAACTTATCAAACAGTTAATACAGAAGAAAAACCTTGATACACATTAAAAATTAGATTATCCAATTTTTTTTTGTGTCTTTAGGAATATTTCAATTTTAGTTCTAGTTGCAGAAAAGAATAGCGATGAGTTCATATATGTATACCTCAAATGAGCAAGCATTTACCGTGTTAAAAGGCTAGTGAGATCATTAAAGACGTAATCGTCATGTTTTCAGGAAGTTTCCTCCACAAAATGTCTTTACTGACGAAATGAATGGGATTAATCAGGGGATTGAGCTTGGTTCAATTGTCATATCGATTTGCTCTGCTTCTTTAGCTCATCGAGAAGCTATTGTTTTGTCGAATCTTTGTGTCTGATCCAAACCGATACTTTGTTGGGTTCTTTAACTTATTCACCAAGATTATTGAACGAAACCATCATCTACGATTTATCTATTATGGTAATAAAAATACGACAAATTTATGTATATAACTTGTAAAGAAAATTTCCGTTCCATTATGAACTTAAATAGATAAGATCAAATTAAAAGCATGTGGAACTATGAAAAACATCACAAATCGATTAGCACTTGCATTATTGTCTCATGTTGATTTATAGTGAATCACCACATAACTTTCGGGGTCTTAGACATAAGATTCAATACTTCACATATTTCTGAGAAACTAAGATAATAATGTCATCTGATATAATGGAGAATCGTGCCCTGAACTTAACTATATAGAAACAATACACATCATCATCTTGGAGATATCTGGATGCACCTATGTACCGAAAAACTATATCATGAGATGCAGTTTTAAATATGGGTTATTGAAGGATACTTGACCTGTAATGTAATGTTCTTCCATTTAATTATAATAAAACAGAAGCTTCAAATTTCATTGCAAAATCTAATTAATTTTGATATAGTTGTATAAAATAAGGAATGGATAGAATAGACTTTAATAGCAGTATCTACAATATTTTCACATGACGCCTGTGGTCATTACATCGCTATGCGCACTGCACATTGTATTCTTGTGACCCTACTGGCCATTAATTAATCAGATTCAAATTCCCCACTTATGTGACACGATGGCGGGTAGCGCTGGGTTGACACAGGAATGTCCGACGCCAAGCGCCGAGCTGCAGCCACAGGAAATTACTCCTGCGAACCATGATCACTTCACACCAACTTCACGATTAAATGCTAATTTGTAGTCTTTGCTCAAATTATGTCGATTTCTCGGTAAATGCATTTCTCTGGACTCATACATTTTTAATTTATTCCTGGTATTCAAATTCAAAGAGCAGGAATTCCAAATCTCGAAACGATAGATTTGTCTGAAGTTTTACTCAAACTCTTTTTTGGAACCTTCACTTCCATTTTTCTGCAAGATTTGATAGCTTTTGGAAAAACTTCTGAGATGAATGTTGACGTTGTTCTGATATTACAATTAAATACACACAAACTAAAGATTCTTTTTAGTTGACATATGGAACTGTCTATGCCGGAACACGATTATAGCAGCCGTAATATGCATTTGGTCTATTTAACATACAGAAGAACTATATCTGGTATAGAGGAGAGCAGCACTAGACCATTTTTGAGAAAAAAATTGTCTCATGTTTAAGTATGTACAAAGTCAACTCACCACTTTCTTAAACAGGAAGATAATCTTGATTATATATCTTACTATATGGTTGACCAAATAAAGGACGAAATGGAAATGCCCAAACAAGTATGACAGTAATAATTGATGAATGAGAAGTAATCCTTGGAACCACGTAATATGACTGTAATCATAACGCAAGTTATCAAGCGCCGTCTGTCCACCCTGCAATTAAATCGAACATGGTAATAGAATAATAGGTGACTGAATACAAAATCGGTTTTATTGGCGTGAAGAAATAAAACAAACAATATAATTAATATCAGTGGGCAAGTTAGCGTGACTGTTCCAATACATGCGACTACAAAACGCCCAGGCATTCCGCGTTCCAACCCCGTTGTTGTAGTATCACCCGGCGTGCGAAAACAGGCATCATACTAAAGCGACGCTGCCAGCTCGGGCCGTTTTATTAAACTTATCATATTAATCAATCAGAGGTTGCATTAAGTTCGCGTGTTGGTTGTCCCACCATCGGTTACGTTCCATTACCGTTGCTGAAACCACTTTCGAGCGCTCTCGACTCGTATGAGGTGATGCTAAGCTCCTGATCGAAAGTATACTCTTTTAAACACACCAAAATTAAAATTTGAGTTATTTATTGGCAAGGCTGCTACTACAACTTGTTCAAATTTTCTAACTACTCTTTTCTTGAATGGAATTAATTTCACCCGACGTACTTCCCAATCAAACTTGGCAATATCCCGCACATGACTCCGGTGCATTCGGAAAGTTACACAAACTTTAATTAATTTTAGATTATATTGACATTTTCCTATATGATGGAGATTTAAGAATATTTACAAGGCAAAAATAATCGAGTTACCTATTTCAGAGTAAAGTGTCACCTTTTAAGCTAACTAATTTATTTCATATATTCAGAAGACATTGTCCTAGTGGATAACTCAAAGATCAAAGCATATAAACTTGTGAATAATATTCTTACATAGGTCTGAATTGATCAATGCTGTTATTTGATAGTACTTCTACATTAAATATTGAAATTTCATAACCTGAATACTCCACAAAAATACAAATTCAGAAGTCAGTTTGACACTATCATCCTGAATAGGGTGGCAACTGTATATACGCGTTTCTCTCTTATTGGGACTCTTCAGTACAGTATATTCAAGCCTCAGATGGTCGTATCTACAGTTGCCACGTTATTCTGAATGATGGTGTAGAAACCGACTTCTGAATTTGTGTTTTTGTGAGACATTCAGATTATGAATTTCCAATAACTTATTCATTCTGTTTTACGGATTATTCTAAAGTCCACTTGATAGTTGATGGAGCAAGCTACCATAAATTGATATCAATTTGAATCAAATTCAAACACACATAGAAATTACCCATCATGATCCATTACAGCTCTTCGCTGAACTTATGAAAACATGAAAGGAAAGCAGCAATAATAATAACTTCTAGCCCCGAAAAACTCAATTGTAACTTACACCAAGTCAATTAAGAAACCGCGAAGCGAGGCAGCAAAAACTAGAGTGCATCCAACATAAAACTCTGAAGTCAATCAACTGTGATCAGACGAAGTAAAGTAAAAGACAGAAAGATATTTGTCCATCATAAAAACGTTACGTATCACACAATTAGTGTTAAAATTGGCGACAGGTTTGGATTTGTGCATCGAGTTCAGCGAAAAATATAGTGAAGATGCAAGATGATCAGTTTCTTGAGCAAATGTGATATCCACTCATTGATACTATTCCGAACGGACTATGCACTTCATATGAAGTGACAAGAATCCCTAGCTTTTGTTTTGGATGTACATAGCTGCAGGAATAGAAACGAAAGAAGATAACAGATAACAAAATGATGTCGTTCTTTATAGATCCGATGTATATCATACTTTGTCGACAATTGTTTTGTTGATCATTTGATATTTACTTTATTTTGTTAGTAGAAATTCACATTTGTTATCTATATCTGAGAACAAGAAAATGAAAGCTTGAAGAATTTTTTGTATGTATGATAATTCATATCATGATATGTGACAGTAATTATCAAGGAGCAGCTATTGCATATGATGTGTATCAATAAGTATGTTGAAACGAAATCATTTGGAAAATCCCAAAAAATTCTCTTATAGCTCTAGATATGATATTTCAAGAGTCAGTGTTCATTAATTGAATTGAAGATTTGTATATCTCATTTGTATAAGAGATATAAGCAGATATATGAAACTGTAATATGGAAGCAAATCTGCAAAAGCTGTCGTTAAACAGATATAATAAAACATTCCGTATATTGAATCATGCAGGAATTTCATTTTATTTCTAAACCATAGTATTGAAATACGAAAAGTCTTGTAAAACATCAAAGAAGGAAGACAACAAAATAGATGTGACTTTAAAAATATTATATTTCATGGCAACTGAGCAATATTTTTTCTGTTATTATGAAAAAAGAACTTTATTATACAAGGTTGAATTTTTCTTATCATAAATATTCCTGAAATGTACTCAATACAGTATTATGATTCTGGTTCGGGTGTACCACTGCTTGTTTTCTTCCTCTTTTCCTGCATTCCTGCCATACCATGTGCTATCTCTTCCTACAAACTGCCTGCATTTTTGCCCTGCAAATCTCAACGCACAGGGAGAAGTGCCGCCACCAGCTCCTGTTATGATTTTGCAGCGATTTTCAGGATGAGAATATCGACATTTATTAAATCTTATTTATTCTACCGCCCTTCTTTTGCTCAATCTTATACTTTACTACTTTCCAATTTTCACTTCAATTTACTGATATTCTCGTCTTTTTCATATACTCTTTAAAGGGCTCAAACCCAATTATATTCGAATGAGAACAACATAAATTTTAAGCCCAAAAATCAATCAGTGAAATTTGCTCCCTGAATTCCTCATAAGGGCAATGTCAACTTTGCAGGATCTTGTGTGACATCTAAGTGTTTCTAATTAGCTGACACTTTCTCAACTACCTTCCATAAATTAGAGCAGCACTTTCAACCTGAAATGCACACTCCCTCGCTAACATAGCAAAGGACATAGATCACTTAGTGTTTATCAAGTCTGCCGTGGAAATGGACCTCGCAGGCCATATGTGTGTGCAAAGTGGTCACAGCGTCGTTATTTCTCACCAGCAATGAACAGAACAACCGAAACCAACGGCCAACCAATGTCGATGTTGGTTCCTGATGTTAGTTCTTGGTTTTCGTTGTCGGTTTCATGTTGATTGCTACGTTTGTACCTTGGCAATATCAATTATAGTTAGTGAAATGTGCTCCGTTAATCGTTAGGAATAAGATGCGTAGTTCTAGCAGCCACAAGTTGTCGTCCACTACTTATCAACGTATCATAAACGTACAATCATGAATTTCCAAGTTTCCCTGAAAAATACAGTGATCGTAGTATGAAACATAAATTGAATATTCAGATCTCAACAATGAAGTCGATTGAATACAAAAAAAGAGCAAAAAAATCAATTTCTCTTCAGGAATTAGCTTACTTTGTGTGATGAGAATGAGAAACACTATAATCTGTTGCATGATTGATTCAATCTGAAATATTTGAAGTACAAATAAGCATGTATCATGTTTATAACTCTTTGTTATTCGTACGAAGATTTACAAGTTCATATAAATCAAAACCGAAGACCTTAATCACGCGATATTATAGTGCTTATTCGTCAGACCTATGTCGAAAAATAGAATTCATCTTTCTCCAGAAACAAAATGTGAAATTGAAATTTTGAGTTCGAGTTTGTAGAGTACGTAAATTGTCCTATAGAGTTAGAAGTATACATGGATCAACTTAGAGTATATATTTATTGAGGCAGATTGTTTCCCAACACTCAATTCTCATCCTGTATAAGTCATAAAGTGCAAGATTTTTTTGACATGTCATACATATGTTCGATAACATTGGTCTCTGAAGCAATATCATCATGGAAAAAATCAAAAACAGAGATAACGACTAATAAACAATTTTCTACTTTTAACGATGTAAAAGAAGCTATTTCAGGATTTAAAAGCACTTTTCGTACTCACTGTATATCCCTACACTGTTGTATCGTAATTGCAAATGAAATTATATTTGTAGTGTCGTTGTAAAGTCGTTAGAGGAGCAAAAATGTAATTTCCTCTAGTGATATGGTCTTTGATTGTTGGTGCTCATCTGAAAGTCCACATCCTTTCGCAAATTTACGACCATATTCGTGATTTTCCGGTAGTCGCCAGACTCTTCATCTCTATCTGGAGTGTACGTCCTTCTCTATGAATAGATTTCGTGCCGCAAACATTAATTTCCCGGGGCTGTCTTGCCTCCTTCCGTTTAGTGTTGTGAATAAACACATGGCGCAGATTGCAATTTACATGCAATCTCATAGTAATTTCATTAAATGTCGATGCATATGTATAGAAGTCGAGAGTGTATCGTGCTGCTGCTGCTGACTATTGCTGGTAAGGGTGACAGTTGATCGTGACAGATCCACTGTGGCATGTGGCACATGGTTGCATCAACGAGATACTTCTTATTTACAATGCTCACACTATTGGAGAGAACGAATCAGCAAATTGAGACTGTGATATTTCCAGTCTCCACATAAAGCAGTATTTCAGTCTTGCCAAAAACTACTTCTTAGACCCCCTGGAAAATATTACAGTCCATATGGAAATAACTATCAAAATTCACATCCTCAGTATATACAATCAACTCCAAAATCATCAGACCAAGACAATAATCGAGCTGACATGATTCGAAAATTTTATAAAGTAGGCTTATTAGTCCACAAAGTAATACAATTTTCATCCTATTTACTTGCAGCGCCTCCATCTATTAATTTCCAGAAATGGTTACAAGATGGCGACAAGAGACTGGCATTTCTAATAGAGCAAGATTCCAGGCCCGCCAGAAGTTACTTATTTTCTGAGAAACAAAATGTGTGGAATAGAGTAGTGCCAGTATGTACTTTGATCATAATTGTGCATACCTGCTAGTTTGTGCCGACGGCCAGTTTACAGATACCGATGCTAGAGATACGTTAAAACATTACTCACTTTTTTTAAAGTCTGAGTGCTGACTTTTATGTATGTTTCAGAGAGTATTGATAATCAACATTACTAGACACTTCCCATCGGTGGTAATCTCTGCTAGACACTTTAAATCTCGCAAGAATAACGTAATTTTACTTATAGTCTGAGTCCTAATATTTGTATATGATACTCAGGGAACAATTTTAATACTTTTTGTAAACAGCCAGAACAATCATATGAGCTGAGCATTCCCCAGACACAATTAAAATATCGCTGTAAGTATGAGCGCGATGTCATTATTTGTACGTTTGATAGTGGCGAATTATCAATGAGCATCCATCTCTTCCTTGGTCTGACTCTTTGAAAAAGTATCGAAATTGTTCTCTGAGTATTATATATAAAAATTAGGACTCAGACTATAAGTAAGATGACGTTATTTTTTGCGAGCTTTAAAGTGTCTAGCAGAAATTACCGGCGATGGGAAGTGTCTGGCAGTGTTGATTATCAGTTTTGAACAATATTCTCTAAAACATACATAAAAATCAGCACTCAGACTTCAAGAGAAGTGAATGATGTATTAACGTACCTCTAGCACCTCGTATCTGTAAATTGGCCGTCGGCACAAACTAGCAAGTATGCCTATGATCAAATTATCTACTAACACTACTCTAATCAACACATTTTGTTTCTTAGAAAATAAGTTACGTCTGGCAGGTCTGGGATCTTGGACTGTGGGGACAACCATCGATTGAGATGAATCGATACAGGAAATTGTGTTAAATATTATGATATATCAACGCCAGCATGAATAGATTCTTGTTAGAACTCTGCTTACCTTGTAAATAAATAAAATAGACGTAAGTCAATAAATGACCTTATATCATGAAAATTATTATCACTGATTGAATCTAGGAGTATAGTGATACTGAATTAATCAATTCCATATTATCAAAGTAGGATTGGATTTCCGTGTGATTTATGCGAGACCAATATAAAATGCTGGTTTTGTCTATGAATCTTTATACTCATATAGTATGCAATAATTGCTCTGGAATGGATAGAAAATCATCCAGTTTCCAGGTGCTTATCAAAATATCTTCTCCTCCTCTTACTATGCAAAAGGATTATTCCTCGCTTTCTTTGTATAGAAGCACTTCTAAATGAACTATTGATGAAATTATCTCTCTGTTTCTCATTGAAAATGTACGTGGTTTTTACAGGCTTTCAATTCATTAAGAATGTACTTTTTGCTTTGATTAATTTCAAACTAGAACTCCCTTGGCCCGTTCGTTGATACTCTGTATAAATTTTCACTTATTTTATGCCTTTTATCTCATTTCTATCTACAACTTCTTTCATTAGGTTTTTATCCCATCAACTCGATATTGGAGCATCATCTAATTCAATAAGATATATAGTTTCCAGCTTGATACTGAGATGAATTTCAACCATAACTATGAAACATTCGTCAAAAAGAACTAGCACTCTAGAAAGTCCAAAGAATCAAACAGTGCAAATTATCTGGAACGCTGTTTTTATCCATCATCAAAAAACTTTTAGTTCTTGTAAATATTCTAAGAGTAACAATGAAAACAAAGTTCTGATGAATTAGCAAATAGTTCTAAAACGCCTGAATTGACACTTTTTGGAGAGAAAAAAAGTGTCATCAATAACTCTTTTGAGTGAAAGAAAAGATAAGCAGAAATTTCAAGTCAAACTAATTTCCAAATTTTATAGATGTGTGCCGCTTTGTTCATAAGTTATGTTAAAGAGTATATTCAGCGGTCGGCTTGTGGCATGCTTATGCTTACAGTTAATATATAGAGCGCTGTTAGCAGGGTGAAAATAACTTGCGCTCTTGTTTATAACTGTGTAATGCGGTCTTTTTATGTTCATGTTCTCTACTCTATCTTACATGTGTCTCGCAAATAGTGTTAGTTTTTACACCCAGATTTGCGGTTTATTGTAATAAGTGAAAATAATACTTAATTGGACATTACTCGAACATTACATCGTTATTCCTACATATTCTTCCACTTTTATTGAGGATTTTATCCTGGTAGTTACTTATTAAATGTTTCTTAAGATAATCTAAATGAAGCTGAAATGAATAGAAAATGTTTGATTCCATTGTTTTGACCAATTGCCATTCGGTATTTGTGACTGTGCAGACTTTCGCAACACAGTAGTCTGTTCGACTAACAAATTTAGGGGCTGCCAACTCACGTCTCACGTGAGGGACGGATGTTTCTCTTCGATAAAGACACTCTGGGTAACTAGGATTTTATCTGGTCAAGGTGGATTTCATTGTAAGACGCAAACTGTTCAGTAGCAATATTACGAAGAACAGAAATAGTTTTTATAGATTCTCCAAGGAACTTTTATTGATCCCCAACATTAAATTCAACTTAATGCTTGTACTCTCTACACAAAGCAGATGACTTCTATTGTTGACATTTACATCAACTAGTAATGATTTTGTCTCCAGGTTTATTCTTAGTATATACTTCGGTTGTTTACCTCAGTTTCGAGTGAATAGGGACAGTAAATTAAATAAATACCAATATTCAAATATCAGACATACGTTGAAATAATAAGTTACAATCATACCACTGCTGTAACCATTTATTTGATCACAATAGTAATTTGCTACAGTGTCTGAAATAAAAACTAACTAACTGCACCGCCTTAGCTTAAACATGGAATTTTTCTGGTGATAAGCACTACAAATCGTACTACAGATGAGCTTTGAACAATAATAGTGAAAAAGTAAGGACAATACTGAATCTTACCGAGAAGTGGAAGATACAACACTAAAAATTGTAACTTCTGGCAATACAGTTCAAAATAACCTCATTCATTTCTGTTCTTATAAAAGTATCCTTCTGTTAGTTCTTCAACTGACTTCACGATCTTAAGAGAAACAACCCCAGCATCCATCTCTCTTTTCTGTCAGCAATGTTGCATCTTGACATCGAAACCGCGTTTCGTGTTTGCTTATTCTGGTCAGAGTTCCAATTCGGGGTCTGCGTCTAGGAAACTCGGTGTGTTTTCGACGTGTCTTCTTTTGACGTGCGATTTGACGCGTGAAACCCGGACTTGCGCTGCTTCGAAACACTATTTACCTCCCGGAATGGAGTACAGAATTGCAGAGTAATATAGTAGGAGTTTTTGACTTACCGCCAGTACCATCTACTGTATATTTTGTTGCTCACTTTGTTGATAATTTTCATCAACTGCTTTTTCATTTATTATAGCGATGATTATACTTCATGAAATGATTTGCTACATGTGAACCATATGCATTCAACCACATTTTGTTCTACATTCTCAATCACTATTTTTGAGAATCGATCGTTGAAAATCAATTTCCAAATCAATCAATTATTTAGATGTATGTAGAGAGTGAGTAGAGTTTGAATAGTTGAATAAAGTGTCGTTTTTGATCTTAGCTAATAACAAATATTATTCACTTATCCGTCTTCGTAAAAACCAATTATGTCTTGCTTTCTACATCAGAATCATTCATGAGGGATATTTTTAGTTTCTGATTGTACAGTAATTTGTTTGTATTTGTTGAGTTCTATTGATCTTCAAGTTAGGAAAAGCAAATTTTATTTGGAAGCACGAAAGCACGGATAAATATTGAATGAAAATATTAAGCTAGTGGACAAAACCGATTTTGTGTATACAACATATAATATCTCTCTCCCGTTAAATTATAAAGCTCAAAATATTAATTTAATGTACAAATCGCTTTTATCAATCAATATTTAAAAAATACTAATAGCTTGATTGCTGATTAGAATTGCGGAAATGAATGTAAGTACAATGATTATTATTATAAACTCGATTCAATGAATACTTCAGAATCGATATGAATGGTCATATTGTATCTAAATTTTGGTTCTAGTTGGGAGAGTGTAGATCACAGTAAATTTTTTCGCACTTCTACTAGAGACAAAAACTTTTTGTAACTAATGACGTATACGTTGTAATGTTCTATATTCAAAATACGATGATATTGTTACAGATAGAAGTTATTTAATATATTTTCTGTCTCAGCTGAGCATTCCACTTATTTTGTTCATAGAAAGTAGTTGTAGAAAATTGAAATTCAAACACGAAACAATGTGTTCTACGAAAATCCAGATCTAAGAGTCAATTTCTTCACAATAATCATAGATCAAGCAGCAACTGTAAACACATGTTTTGATCTTATTGTCTCTTCATACCTTTATGTACCATTCACATAATAGAAGAATACTCCTAGCTCCAAGTCCAACCATCGGTGGCTTTGCTATATTGTACTGATAAGTCGTAGCAAGGATGGAACACATGTCTACAGTTGCTGCCCTATGTACGATAATGACTGAAAAATCGACCTCAGATTAGAATTTTTGTAAAACAAATTGTCGATTGTTTAAACTCCAATTCTTCATAGAAATATTTTACAGACTGTCGAAGATGTCACAATTATTCAATGCTTTATTCACTTGCCAGCTTTGGCATTTTGATGGGTGAATGATTATGCATGTAAATTTTACATCTGCATACCATTTACCAACATATGAGAAACCACCTTTTGCTCAAGTGCTGCCGCGGTGGTACAATTGTTAAATATATCTAATTTCTGCTGTGCAACATTTCTAAAATTAATTGAAATGTGATGGAGAAATTCCAAATTTTTTTTATATCGCTTATGTTTCTTCTCTATGATTTTTTTTATTGAACTCCTCGAAGTTTCCATAAAAGATAGAACTTCCAGTCAAGAATTCCTTGATTTTTATTATGATCAACATCAATACAAATAAGATTTTTTTGTGGAATGTGGTACGCGTCCGACCATCATTGATTTGGTTAGTCTATACTAATGACTCCCAGTAAAGATAAAATACGATTTTACTGTCATAGAACACATTCACAAGTGTTTATTCTTTAATACAAAGTTTCACTTGTCATCATTTCGTTTTATCTGAAAATGGTTGTTTTGGGTAATGGATGGATGATGCGTAATTAGACCAACGGTTTTCCAAATCAGATTTAGAGCTCAATATTCCAATTGTGTATTTTCGTCGAGCTTACTTTGGAAATAGAAAGTAAATCATGAGAAATCCTCAATTTCTTCTTGTGTGGCAAAAGAGAAAAACGTTAAACGAAACCTATATATAAATATATTCTCACAAGTCTGTCATACAGAAAATCCATATTAATCCGTGCTCTTTCCAACTATTTTGTAAAAGTTACTATCATAGTAATATGAAACACATTATTGGTACCGTATTGTATTTCTCTTTTTGCAAGGATTAAATTATAAATGAGAATAATTGAGCACCATCCGACATTTCCAATTTGTTAAATTCGGAATCCAAAAGTATTATTAAAATATCAAATGGACGAGCAAAAAGAGGGGTAGTATATAAAAAATAGCCAATATTCAATTTCTCATAGTTATTCCAAGTTAATTTGATTTTATTCCACATATTTACAATTTCTAGAAAAATTTATAAAGAATTCCCAAACTCTGTTCAATTATTGCTTTGATCAATATAGTTTATCACATGACGAATGTACAATTCTAAAGAGGTTTGCAAATGGAATTGAGCCTGAAATACGCAACTGGTATTGATATTTGTCAAATATTTACACAAGCTTGCAAGAAACGAAAACCGTATTATCCAACTTTAATCTAACAATTCACATCAGAAACAGGAATATACTTAACATACCTTTCTCACTGTATCACTGTATCACCGCTAGATATGCAAATATACATGGAAAAAATTTAGAATAACAGCAAAAGTATCACTGGTTGAAAGTGACAACTTAGCGTGTCTAGTCGTAAAAGCGATCGCATATGCCACAGGTGTGTACTCCGCGAAGAAATACCTTTTACACATCTTGGTATTGAGCCTGAAGCTTCATTTTTCTTATTGGTAAATAGAAAATACTATTTTACAACATTATCAATAAGAATATTACAGTCTGTGTGTTTATATTCATCCTAGACAATTTGCTTTCCGAAAACCAAAATAAAATTGAAATTTCAAGTTCAAGAACACAAAAGAATCAGAATCATTTCAGGATATTCAACAGACAGAATTATAGTCATCATAGTGATTACTCCTCTTTGAAACTTCTTGAGCACAGACAATTATACAAAAATGCCGAGTCGGAAAATAATATAATCTTTTGCTGAAATAAATACTGCCTAGTTTGTCATTTGTGAGTGATTATAGATGTTCGATAGCATATCATTTACTTCCTGCGTATGCTCATAGCGCACTTGAGGTCATCAAAGTGACTTAAAATTAAATTACAATCAGATCCGTGAATCATCACCATATCTATAAATATATATCTTCTGCTAAAAAATATAGGACGATCAATAAATTTTTTTTCAAAGTCTGAAGATCTCTTGTGAATTTTGAACCAAGGACTCAACGACTCAAGCAGATCGCTTATTATTTTGACAGTATGCACAAAAATAATTGTTCCAGTAGTGTTAATAATAAAAATTAATTATGTGTGATTCTTCTAACATTGCTCCTCAAAATTCAATAGTAGATATGTTGAGAATAAAACTGTAATGAAAACTGGACAAATTATTAATTCTTCACTTTCAGTGTTTCAGAACCAACACAAGTAGGAATAAATAAATTTTCAATTCGAAAACACAGCTCCTGAGGGAAGCTCTTCCTACACTTACGCTGTGCGCCATATACTCGCCTTCTGAAATTCACCACATCATGCATGACAAATGTCCTGCAATCCTGCGGCTATCTGTCGCCGACTGGACAGCCTCGAGATATTTGAGTTTCACTGCTTCTCGTGCTACTTACTTCTACGAAGCCCACACTATTATTTTTGAATTGGTTATTTAAACGTTCATGTTGCTCTCACATTTGGAACGATATAAGAACCGTGCGAAGAAATTGATTAGGTACCTGACAGTTGTGCCAATTCCACACATGACTGGACTCACTAAGTTTTGATGGAAGTTAACGGACATTTAAGTCAATTATTAATTTCAAGAAATATTGGTGAATTCAAATTGGGATTCCGTTGTTTGCCAAGGAGGTTTTATGCGGATTTAATGAGAAGGAATTATGAATCATATAATAAAACTAGTAGAATACAATGCAGAATGTTCGAAGTAGTTCTCACATATCAAAATAAACTTGCTCATTCTTCTCCTGCACTTTCTGAAAGTTTAAGCCTCGAACGAAAGCTACCCATCCCACGAGCCCAAAAAATTTGCAAAACTCACTTATTATCAAATTAGATAACTATGGTAAAAAGCTAAATTATTACAACAGCCGTATGCAGAAACGCATTATCATGATTCAATTCAATTCCTGCCTCTGGAACATGAGTACCTAAGCTCTTCGGGCAAACATTGCCCACTGCACCATTTAGCAATAACTTTAGCCATCCAATTCAACCGCATTTTTACATATATACATTATTTTTTCCATGATTTACTGCTTCATACTAATCTTCGTGAATCCATGCATGACATTCCTGGCGAGTGAATATGTCGAAAATAAATGTATAAATTCCGACACCTGTCACAATTTTTTCGAAAAAATGGGCAGCTCACTATTCAATTTAAACATAAAGCAAGTTTTTTTACGTTCTGCTTTTTGAAGACCAGAAAACTGATATGGTACAAATTGATCAACAACTCTTTTTGTATGCAAGTGATCTTATATGATTCGTTTAATAAATGAGGCTCCAGTTCAATAACAAAAAATTGTTTCATTGTCTGTTTCAATTGTTCTTGACAGCAGCTATTTTTTCAAGCCTCTTAACGCAAACTCTGGGACTGAAAGTCAGCGTAAAAAAAATGACCATCACGAAACAAAAGTGATGTCATACCAGCACATACACCTATATTCTCACAGGCTGCGTGTTGATATTGAACGCGCGCATGAGCTCTGTTAAAAAATAGACTGTATTCGTATGCCGTACAGGAAGCTCGTGCACAAACCTAATATTCTATTTTATTGTGTGCAATATATCTGAATGTTATCGTGTTAATTATAACTACAATGTACTTGAACTTATTTCAAATTTGTTCTATTTGCAGGAGGAAAGTGACAAAAAAAAAAAAAATGATCCTACCATTATATATACCAACACACCTGTTTTTATTTTTTGGTAATAGCTCCCGGCTTCTTTTTGGTGCTGAACAGCTGAACACAATTCCTTTACTCCAAATTCAAATAGCAGCGGTAAATTCACTAAAAACTGAATCCAAAATATTGATTTGATATTATTCACCCAACAACGATACTTAAAATACCTAATTAATGAAGCAAGATTTGATCAATCTGATTTCTAAAACTCAGCTTTAACTGACTGATAAATAACTGAATGAAATTATAAAGGTATTTTCGCTAATTAAGAAAGCATACGTTTCACCCAACTGTCTCAAACCGAATGATTGTGTTATGACAATAAACGACAAAATCATTTTCTACCGTCTCAACTGGATTATCTTTTGAATAGGAACCATCTAAATCTAACTGGTATGTGAGCAAAAATTGGTAGATTTCCAAAGAAAATTCCCTTAGCGGATGAATATGCAAGGAACGGTGAGAGTTATAATATTCCTTTAATTTAAATTTCTGAAAACAGCACAGATAAAGCTTTTATAAGGCAGAGTGCATGAAAATGTCTGTGTGCAGAGCTCTTTGTATCTGTGTGCGTTATGTGGGGCCATTTACACGGACCACAGTGGCAGCGAATGAAAGTAATGGGTTTTAATAAAAGCCATGACTATAAAAATGTTGATTTACGTCTAGTTACAACGATTATTGATCACAAAATTAGACCTGAATGTCACCAAAGCTGGTTGGAATTTATAATTAAAAATATATATTACCGTTATTACAAAGTGTGAAGAAAGAATCACGATGGAATGCTGTTTGCGCAGCCGCACAGTTCTTAATTATAGTGGAACACGTGTACCTGATGCGCATGAGCATGTTCTGTGGTTGAGGTTATGTTATGCACTCAGAATCCCGGTTGTGCTCTAACGTAACTATATAATGTCACTGCTGAGATTTTACTGATTAAAACTAGTATAATTTACTATGCTCTAACAAAATTGAAAATCGTTGCATGTATAATTAACATTTGAAAACTGAGCGACTCAAACGAAAATTCAGAATGGTAAACCAATACCAATTCAACCTTTAAGTGAATATTCTTATTTCAACCTAATTCGAAACTGTACAAAATGACAGAAATCAATTATTTCGCATAGATATCTGTTGCTATACAATTTTGTAACAAATATCTATGGTTCGAAAAACTATTTTCTCAACTTTTCATTACTGATATCCTGGGTCTGAATTCCAATATGTTCATGGGTATTTTTCATACATATAAGATCCATTCTATTATTTCAAGTTTTGTGGCAAGGCCCATTGAAAGACTCCAAATAAGGATAAATCCAGGTGAGCACGTCAAAAAATTGCGAAAAAATCATAAAATAATTTTTTTCAATTGAAAATTGCGCTCGCGTCAATGAACGTCTGTATTCCTATCTTGACTGTGTTGTGTATATAGTTAAAAAGAGAGAGAAATTGCGACAAAATTAGAGTAGACCTATATTTGTGTTGTGTTAAAGCAATTTATAAGTAAGTGTTTTGCTTTGTCTAATTTGCGGGGCACAAAGTGGTGAAGTGGACAGAAACTTTTTTATAATTAAGTGCAATAGTGATAAGTATAAGTGTAAGACGATATATGCTATTATATTTATATTATATAATGCAAAATGATATTTTATCGAATAAATACCGCTGATAAATAGAAATAAGTAGATATTTCTGTAGGAAACATTTTGAATCCGAAGGTATTGCATGCTTAATAAATAGAAATTTTCAGAAACAGCATCTTTCTGTTATTTTCGCATTTTCACTACTCCATAAGATATTATCTGTATGTAGTTGCTGTCTCTTATCTTTAGATTCAATTTTGTCTGCTGTGATGTAATATATTCACAAAATGGTTCATCAATTTGAGTTATAATTTTAATGTATAGAAAATTGTAGCATTGTTTTATTTCAATCTTCCTTTCAATAAATAACAATGTATTTTGAATAAGGCAATTATAATATCTACATGAAAATTGTATTGTATTGAATATAATAGAAAAATTATCCCATTTTTGCACTTATAGCGCAAGTAGCTAGGCCTAACATCTTCTCTGCATCAACGCATTATTGTATATATTGTATATTGTATATTTCATTACTTCACAAAAAAAATATTGTTTGTAACATGTCAGTATTGAACAAAGTAAAAATATAAGAATAGTGACCATGCCTTCCATCTTAGTTAAGCTAGGAGGGCACAATTTGCTATGAAACTATAATATACCATTTGGATAGAGCATCATGCAACAGAAAATTCAAATTTAGAAATTCTTATAACGGATTTGACTAATAAAAAAGCCCAAAGAACTGATATTTAATTCACTTATATATTAAGTATGCATGTGAATTATCATTAATTTCCGTAATTCCTTTTTTCTTCAAAAATATTGTATTTATGGCTTTTTTTCTTGAATTTAATCATAGAATTTTCAAAACCGTGGCTTTCAAATTTATAATAGTTTGATTTTTTGTCTATTCTTTTCGTTATTGTTCCAGAATCAATTGATAAGTTCTTGCTTCCTGTCTGTTACTGAAGCAGGCACAAGTCTTCCTTGCCAAAAAATGTGATTTTGTCATGTTTTTGGCGGAATATGCTATAAGAATATCATATTTCGTTTTTCCAAAGAGTTTCTAATATTTTTAGAATAATACCTTTATCGAAGCTCGATATACAATTTCCCAAAAAAACATATTTTTCTTGTAGATCTTAATAAAACCAAAGATATTGACCAAAATATCGGAGTTTCGGATTCAGTTGGACCATAAACTAATACGACGAAGTTTCTAAGAGGGCTTACCTTTAATCGCATGCAGAGGATTCTTGGCAAAGAAAAGCCATAACCTCTCATACACTCTATTCTTTCACTCACTAGAATCCCTGCCTTGGACGCTTATTCACGCTCACGCTCGACTATAGACTATAAATAATTTTCCGAATTTCGTCATTCCTGGCCACAATAACCAGATCTATCATCACTTGAATTCTATCATTTGCAATGAGATTGAAGTGGGTAATGAAAAAAAATTGCAAAAAAACTTGCATCCAAGATTTTTGAATATCGTGACCAGCAATATATCTGGAATATTTGATTGGTAAATGCAAATTGATAGCGTGACACAAATAATTCCCTGTACTTTCAGCTCAACCAGAACTACAAATTAACAATGAAGTTGAAATAATAACTCTTTGATAATCTTTAATATCAAATAAGAAGAATACACGATAAGAAACAAATATTTTACTAAGTTTTACTGCATCCCATGGGTACCTGTGTTATGTTCATAATCAAAATATTTTGAATATAGAAAATTTATTCTGTTTCAATCAAAGTTTGGACGACAAATAAATTATTGATGCACTTCACAACAATTTTCCAAATGTCAACCCGTATTATTTATTCCAACAAAATTATGAGAAGTTTTTCCACGCTGGAATAAATATGCAACATTGAAAATAATTGCCCGCTCGCAAATCTAGGTTTCAATTGTTTGTCAACTAATTGGAATTGCAGAAACTCTGTTAATTCAATACAAAATTATTGATCATTATTATCATAAGTGCAAGTTCTTGGTGGTGGAATGTCGTTTAGCATATTTTGAATCTTCACAAAAGTATTTCTCTAGAGAATTTATATTAAATGGGAATGCTTAATGTTCATAAATAATTAATGTTAGAAGGCACTTCTACCTGTTACAAAATTGAATGCAAAAGTTTTCATGATGAATTTATAAGCTCAATTAGGACTCAAAAGTATTATTCTTCTAATTACTAAATGAAAAATTAAGTAGCCATTTTTGAGGTGAGTTCTAAGCGAAATATCAAAATTCTAATAGAACTATAATTTTGTTCAAATATGTTATTCATATAGCTTACCACTGTACTATAACATTCCATAAATTTTATATATAAGCTCTCAATCATGTGGAAATTTTAATATAAAATAATGCTTCGGATAAGTGTTTCATGAAATGAATATTTAGTTCGGCTTCATGGTGAATGTTATGTGTAGAGGGTGTCTAAGATTGAAGTGCTTTAATTAGAAAGTAAAGCGCTGAGGATTTTGCGACGTTGTCACAAATTCTTGGAGATGAGCAGATAAGCGCTCTGAGTGACAGAGCAAAGTACCACAGAGCAAATGAAAACACATTAAAAGATATAGAATGGCTACGAAGAGAAAAATTAAAATCGAGGAAGCGCGGTGTGAACGATTTAACGAAAGGCGAAATTAATCTAGAGCGGAAACGGACACTTATTCACTCTCGGAAGCCGGTCGTTACGGTATCTACCACTTCCGTGAACGTGCTTGAAGTCTGTTGGTACGCACGGAAAGATTTACCATTCGGCATGAATTAGCATTTTTTGTCCTCGATCTTACCTAAAAAGGAGTGCAAGTCCACTAGAAGATTTCCTCTAGTAGCGGCACGGTTCCACTGCACAGTAAACAAACTTGCGAAAGTTTCGGCGTCGCGTGGCGCACGTTGGACGCCAGATCACGTCGCGAACACCGTCAAGAGAGCACTGAGCGTCGCGCTCACGTTTAAGGGTACGCGCTTTGCGAAGATACTCGACTGATACCGAATGGGGGTGGCTTCAGCGCCACTCTGGCATCATGTTGTTCTGTTTGTCAGTTGATACTGCATAGTCTGTGGCGTTGTGCGTCGCGACGCTGGCTTGGGGACCTTCGCAATGAGCGCTGGATGCCCACGTACATGCATCAAACAACATATACTAAGAATAATTCGATCATATTGAATTGATTATAAGCATCTAAACCGTTTTTTTCATAGGCTATATCGCTGCTCCTTCTCATGATGATTAGTTGGGCTACTCATTCGCTTGACACATTTATTATAACGTTTGTGCTTGCGGTACAATCCAAGAATACTCTAGTAGGTCGCCTTCTTAGACTCATGTTCCATGGGCTACATTGAAGATCCGACCAATGCATACCATCATTCTCTATATCTAGAGATAATTTTCCTCCTATACATCTCACTTATACCCTCATTTTATGCTTGATATTACTGAATTTATATAATTAAGCCATCGAGATAGTTCCATGTAGTCCCTAAAGTAATACTAAACTAGCCAAATTAAACGTCTTCCTGCTCGTAGTCATCTCGCAAATCAACTAGATTGGGGAATGATGTGAGCTCTGCTATAGGCAATATACCTGCGATAGTTGAACTCCTATTTCTTAGTGAATACAACCCTTAATACCTTCTTATTATAATGAGTAATAATATTTATCATTCCTCTTAATCAAGTTTTATATGTGGTTCTATATTCCTTCTAAGAAAAGTGCTGGCAATGATTTTTTTTTAACTCAGTTTTCCGTGTGCCCATGGTGATTGTCATAATAGATAGGAAGATTCATAATTACTTCACAGCCTGACAACTTCTCCCCAAAATGCACAGTCTTTGTTTTATACATCTGAATATACGATAAGGTGAATCCACCTTTTTTCATTCGTTTTCAACGGAAAAGTTTCAGTGTCAAAATTTAATTCAATATTCGGTGTTTCTCCCCAGAAATGTATTCCCCTGGTAGCCATATTTTTGTGTTACTACTTTTTAATACTTTCTCTAATTAGTTACTTTCATTGTCATTGACGGAAGAACAAAAAATTGCCACTGGATATTTGCAGAAGTTTTTTTGGTCATTTGATACAATTATCTCATCGAACAACTGAACTGAACTCTACCTGCAAGAAGCATTATTAGTTTGACTTCCATTTTTATTTTGATCATTCCTAGTTCCCGCAAATGATAATTTGTATAATTCGTGAGTATTACGATCGTAGTGAGGCTTTAATAGCTCTTGAGCAAATAAGAAAATTTCCTCTGCTAGAACTCCAATTAAAAAATCAAGAACCTTTTCACTATCATTATTTACTTAATTTACATTCCTGATTAGAAAACTAACAACCGAGTACAACAATCTTACCAGTCTCACTTCCTTCTTAAGAGTAGAAGGGGTTGTGCATCCCCACCACTTGATGCATTGAAGAGGAAAGAGGGAAGGACTTTGTTTGCTGAGAGTCGTGCTCGTGCCCGTTCCTTGTGCTATCCGAGAACAACGTTCTTTACGGAAGCCTGCACTGGAATGTAATTTCATCAGAATAGCCTACCCTTTCCAATTAGATGCTCGCACTGACGCCCGAGCTCCAGAATCGGATTTTGCAAGAGGGATGGAAGAAAAAGTGGTTATAGAATCGAAAATTACTATCAGCTTCCGCCGATAAGCACTGAAATTACTTAATATCACTTATAATGGATAAGGACTTATTGTTTCTCAGAATTTAGAGCAAAAGTTACACTTTTAATTTGTATTGTCCGTTATGTAATAGTAACTTGATGGCTCAATGGATCATAGTTGAGAACTGTTCACCTTGAATCTATTTCCAATACCATTTGATATATAAATCTACATTTTATTCATACATTTGCAATACTCTTTCCGTTGATGCAATAATCATCCTTCTCGCAATACTCATTTATTCCTAAAACCCAATCATTAACCGATAATCCAAGTCTATTGCACCTTTGTTTGCGCTATCATTCCGTGCCCAAACTTATTAGAAATTCCAGGTTTAACAACCCCTACCCTCAGTAGGTAAAGGCGTCTCAACGCTATTGCCCCGACTCGGTTCACTTCCCGGACGCCGACTTTGACAGAATCACAAGATTGACAGTTTTGCAAGAAGACTTTTGAAGAAATCAAATTTAGTAAGAGTTATTATATGGTAAGGTCTTCAGCTACTTTATCATGATGAATCGAACAGAAGAGAATGCAAATATTTCTTACTCGAACAGAGCAATATCATGATAAAAATAATTTGAACCTAGAAACTATTAGAAGCATATTATCCTTCACTACATGAAATGTAGCAAGGTATACATAGAATATTATCTTTTAGATCCACAAGAAGTGTATTTCTTCAGCATGATGAAAATTATTAAAGCCAAGAATTTCACAACTTAATGCCTGCAGAGTTAGTAAAGATACTTCATCTACAAGTACAACATGTGACCAAAACGTCAGCAATAAGAGACCTGATCTACCACTGCATCTACATAAGTCCAGATAGATTCCGGGACAATATCTAGAATAATTAATATCCGTCTTCTGAAAAATATTGTCATGCCTGTATGGTCAAACTCGACTAACTTAGTTGGACATGTGAGCTCATAGATGTTTTGCACTGCACATATGCTTTTTACAAGATTACAGATCCACAAGAAGTGTCTTTCTTCAGCATGATGAAAATTATTAAAGCCAAGAATTTCACAACTTAATGCCTGCAGAGTTAGTAAAGATACTTCATCTACAAGTACAACATGTGACCAAAACGTCAGCAATAAGAGACCTGATCTACCACTGCATCTACATAAGTCCAGATAGATTCCGGGACAATATCTAGAATAATTAATATCCGTCTTCTGGAAAATATTGTCATGCCTGTATGGTCAAACTCGACTAACTTAGTTGGACATGTGAGCTCATAGATGTTTTGCACTGCACATATGCTTTTTACAAGATGCATTCATATTTCTGTATCTCCGTTGATGCACTCACGAAACGAAATGTAATATCTGTTATTGCTGTGTGTGACGGACCGCGTCGCGTGGCATAGCATGGCATAAGGATGCAGATGCTGAGTAGATGCATACAGAGAGAATTCGATATACCACACTGCAACAAAATTCAGAAGAATAACAAGAAAAATGGAATTATTCAGTCTTTTATAGATCATTCGAAGGTTCTGTCACCCACGAGAGCTTCAATAAGTTCAGTGAGTACAACCAGAATAATGGGATCATCCAGCCTTATACAGATGACTCGAAAGTCCTACCACGAATATACAATAATACCAGTTATATCTACAATATGTTCAATAATATATCCAATCAAGAAATATCAGAGATTGTAAGAAATGATTTGAAGTCAAATATACTAATATTTGCCAGCAATAACATCAATAAACAGTAGAAGAATTAAGTTTGAAGCTTGTATTAACCAGGCAACCATATAAGCATTCAAATGCACATTGAGAATGTTGCTCAAATTAGTTCATAGTTCTGATTTTGTGCTATGTAAGTTTGACAGGATCATTCCGCATATCTACTCCGCTTTACAGTAATAGAAAAGCTTCAAGATCATAAAACTGGATGATCGTGATAAGGAAAGTTGATCAACCCAAGTGTGACAAATTATAGGAAAAGAAAGGGGTTTTTCATGGAAATACCAAAAAAAAAAAATTAATTACACTGTTCTCCAGAAATTGTTTCATTTACTGGTTTCGATCACTGCGTGATCATCATCAGGAGAAATTAAAAACTCCAATTGAAAGAAGCGTACAATAGTGACCTTCATATCGAGAAAAATAGCTTGAGATTTAGTTTATCGTTTATTGGAAGTATTAGATATAAGGTTAAGTTTTCAAATTCATTTAATATGATGTTAATATAGCTTTCAAACCCTTGACAAACTTGAAAGGTGAAAACTGCAAAAAAGTGAACAAACCTGAACTGACAACACACTCCGGATCAAACTGTGGTACATGTCGAGCTAACTAAGTGAGTAAAACCGTTAAGAAATTTGCAGTAGGATTTGAGGAGCATACACGCGCACTAAAATTTCAAAAATATGCAATCAAATTTTGTACAATATTTAAATCGGCGCGTCCGAATTCCTCCACTTTCACCTGTTTCAATCCTCGACCGTTAGGTTAGAATGATAATTCCATAGTTGAGTTCCTCCACCTTCACCTTTGCTGCTGTTAGCAGAGTGTTAGCTCTCAAACAAACAATTATAATGGATAAATTGAAGACTTCTTTTGACCCAACACGAGATGTTTAGCGCACGCTAGACTCTACACGTCGAGCTCGGTCAGAGCGGGCGAAGCCGACCCGTTCGTTTTGGTGCGAAGCACCGTCGGTTGAAAACAAAACCACTGTTTCAAGTTACGCGAGACTCCACACGTCAAGCTAAATCCGAGCAGGCACTGTTTTAGGGCCACTGATAGTGCTTCATCTCACTAATGAGCTTGGAGTATAACTACCTGAGGCTTCGTGGAGGAACTCGGATGCGTCCATTTAAGCAGGCATGATTTTGATGTTACGAAAAACTTTAAATTCTTATACATCTGCAAGAACGGCAGGATCTTCGAGTTCCTTGAGAACTTATAAATGAAACAGTCAGATGATCGAACAAATCTAAGGCACACTCCACTTTTGAATCTCTTGGTATAATTTGCGGTTTACATAACAAGTCCCTGCGAGGTTTTTCTTCGAAATTTCTCGTTTTTTTTTTTATATCATCTCATTTTTTCCCATATTTACAATTTTTATTACAATTATGACATTAGCGATACATTTGACATCGATTGCTCTTGTGAAAGTTCTGTTATTTTTTTATTTTTGTTCCCTTGTGATACACATATTTGTTTTTGGGTTTGATGATGATCCCGCAGTGATTGAAACTGGTAACTGAAATAAATTCTTGAGAACAGTGCGAATAAGATTTTTTTTGGTTTTTCCGTAAGAAACCGTCACCATTTCCTAATTAATAATCGTTCCAGTTACTTGCTAATTCATGGGATATTTAAGATTAATTTCAAATAGGTCATTATTTACAATACGATAGACTAATATTTGAAGACTTTTACCTGTTTGAATCCTTAACCCTAAGGCTGGAACGATAATCCCATAGTCGAGTTCCTCCACCCTCATCTTTGCTGCTGTTAGCACAGTTAGCAGTAGCTCTCAAACAAACAAATATCAAGGGCAATTTAAAGACTTCTTTTGACCTAACAGGAGATGTTTAGCGCACGCTAGATTCCATACGTCGAGCTCGGTCAGAGTAAGCAAAGCCCGCCCGTTTGTTTTTGTGCGAAGTACCGCCGGTTGAAAGCAATACCATTGATTCTATATGTCTAGGTATTTCAGAGCGAGCGATGCACGCGCGTTCGTTTTGGTGCGAAGCATCGCCAATTGAAAACAAAAACACTGTCTTAATGCCACTGACAAAGCTTCATTTTACTAGTGAGCTTGGAGTATAGCTGAGGCTTAGTGGAGGAACTCGAATACATCCGTAATCTCTTGTAAGAGATGTTTTGGAGGAATTTGGATAGAGGATTTCAGCTACATGAGGTTTCGTGGAGGAACTCGGATGCCATACTATGATAGTCCTGATTTCTTCGATCAAATCTAATCATTGTTCTTTCTAGCTACTTGTTACGAACATGAGGTACATAAGATCAACTTTTAATAGGTTATCACCTACGATTTCATCTACATCTAGTGCGTTAATATATATAAAAAGTACTATACGTGAGATAATTAGTGAAGGTTTTTGTATAAAGCATGCAGTATGAATCGGAAATAATAAGTTCGATGTGAAGTTTTTTGAATTGGCAATATATCAACTGCTATTTTTATGAGAAACGAGATGTATCAGTATAAAGCAAAGTCAGGACGCATAAGGGAAGGAAAAACCTAAGGGATCTTGACCCTCCCGTCCCGCCTTTGGTCGTCGGTCGAACGCTCCCGCTATGAGACTGATCCGCGAGCCACTGCAAAAAGAAGACGCATGACATCAAAAGGGACGTACTGGGCCTACTACTCACTTTGCCTAATTTATATATTCAAGAATAAATTGCATAACAGCATAGAATGAGATACTGTATATCCGGTGATACAAAAATGACCAAACATTACCAAATACAAAATCCTATTGATACTTCTCCGTCTCTTTGGAAAGAAAAGCTCGACTTCAACTTTGAATTCAGATATCGTTTAATTAAATCAACTTCATGATAAGGGTTGTTTTAGAATAATTGCAACTGCGACCGAGGTCCAAATCTTACATACATCAGAAGAATTTATAATTTAGAATAATTCCTCTCTTGAATTAGTATCAGCTTCTAATAAGATGTATTGAATGGATTAATAGATAAGGCACCACAATCAGAAAGATTTTAAGAGATCATATCTAATTTTGCAATGAAGTGTCTTGATCCATCCTATCACTGAAAATGATGTCACTGCTAAATGTTCAAATTTCCCGCATGTAAAGAAATATATCTTCACTTACAAGTTAATTGCACATTAAATGCCGCTCTTGTTATATGAATACGCACACAACAGCCGGATCCAGGGTTAATCAAACCTTGGGCTTGATAAACTGGTAGGGAACAACGCTTTCAGTTTTCACCTGTTGTGTTATGAGCGTCAATTGTGTTAGCTAATGCCTCCGTGGTTAAAGCCATTCAGACACTATTAGACCATGAGGTGCGTTTATATGAGATAAGTAATTAAGAGGAGTGTGTCATATGAGAATGCTAAGGAGCAGATAATCTAAAAAAATACAAGACAGAATGATAATGCTTTTTGCAGAAACTCTAAAAAAATTGTTTTTTCAACTCATGACTTATTCAAAGCATTGAGATATTTAAAAATACTTATTTTGAATCTATGGATCACGATTGGCCTAATCAAAGTTTTCTTTGACATGTTTTCTCAACCATATTGATGAATAATTGATATATAATGGTGCTTGCAGGATGAAAATATTCCAAATAGTAATTTAGACTAGAGCATCCATACATAGCTTGGAACATGAAGCTACTGAACACAGTTAAAAAAATTCTATGAAGAAATAATTTTCTGCATTGTCTAAAGGTTGAAAGTACAACATGATGTTAATTTTTTCAACTATTTATCATGGTGCAAATGTGTCAGGAGATCTCTAGAAGAGAGGGGATGAAGAGAACTGATGACAGCTTCAGAGGCGTCGAGCGTTTATCGTTGTCTTGTCTCTTCTCTTCTCATCTTACCCTCATTAACACTAAGAAAGTTCCCGTTTTATTAAGTGTCTCCCTTTGGCACTAAAGGCACATTCACTCACTCGTGACGGGTACCAAAAATTCAGCTAGAAATTTTCACATTGTTGATTTGTCCAAAGAGAAGTAGATTCATCAATAGACAAATTCACCATCGCCGAGTAATAATTCATTTCATCTTTTCCTATATTTCGATAAAATCGTTCAAAATCAGCTAGTACTATAGTGTAGGATAGTCCAAAGTCTTATTCTGAATAGATCATATCGTATATTAATCCGCTGAAAAAGTACCTTTTCAAAGAAGTTGTCTAATTCAACCCCAGACTTCACCTCGTTCAGGTGACAACCTACTAGTGCAGCAAACAGGAGCATCCGCTGTTTAACGGGTCTTTTAATTAAAACATACGTCCCGTACGGTTTTCAATATTGCTACGTTAAAAATAACGTGACGCTCGACAACCCGACGGCCGTCGAACGACGTTCAAAGTGGGAAGTCCGGATTCAGTAGCGCCGGATGTGAACTCGAAATTCAATCCAAAAAACTCTTCGAATAATATAAACTTTGAGGGGCATCATATAACTCCTAGTGGAACTCCTTTGAAAACGATTTGTATTTACTTTAATAAGCATAACTTGATGTTAGTTTGTTCGCATCAAAAATGTCGCAACTTCAAAAATGCATTTCTCATAGAAGTGCTGACTGTATGAAAAAAGTACGAATATTGTAGGCATATGAATATATTGCTGTTATGATATTCTAATACTATGGTACACTGAGTACGTCTGTTCAATACGTCCTGATCAGCAACAATGTCATTTGCAGTAGCGGATTAGGAATAAAAGTACACAATGCTCGAGATTCTGTGTACCATTGTAGTGAGGTGTCTTCGTTGCATTCCATTAAAAATATACGTAACAATAAATTTTAATGTTGCTTTACCTTATTCTCTTTAAATATGCTCTAGAATAAGACTGAAGCACATATGATAATGGAAATAAAACAACACAGAAATACCAAAACTTAAACATGTTCATTCATCACCATTGTAAAGACAAAATCCAAAATATCAACATGTACTCAGCTGTATAGATTTTCTCTGAAAACTTCTAAAATTTGCAACATATTTATATACTCACATAAAACTTTTAAAGCTTATCTAAATATAATCAAATTTTGTATATTTATGAAGTAAGTATAAGGAATCTTAGTCTACCCACAGAATTAGCATCGCTTCGAAGCTGTTCAACTTAGAGAGAAGAAATTTCAACTCATACTTTGTAACAAAACTATCAAGCTTCCATTCTGTGTTCTCCAAATACAGAATCTTAAGAATTCATCCTGAAAGATATAACTTTCATCATAGATTCAGAAAAATAGAATGATCTATTTAGAAATAATTTTAGTGACTCCGAAGTTCATTTATATTCAATCACAAAAATTTGATAGGACTATTTACATATTAAAACTATGTTATCTTCCTTCCACATTTTTCTACGGCCACCTCTAGGCTTAATGGATCACTCAGTGTGTTTTCGTATTTCACCGTTTGATCGTAACAAAATTATGCACCTATTACCGCTACATTTATGACTATTATTTTAAGAAAAGATATAATAATCTCAATATTTCCATCACAGGAAGCTTATCAATTCTCCACATGAATTCCTGCTATTTCAATATACTTCCATCATTTTTATGAACTATTTAATTGCGAAACACACTGTAGTAGCATTGCGTATATATCACTTCGAGGTGTAAATACCCATTTGAATTTTTACGACACCTAGAGTATGAAATATGTTCGCTGAAGTGAAAAATCAAAGCAGTATCATTTAATTACTGAAACAATGTACACTTTATTTTGTAACACTAAGATACCATCTTTCCTACGCATTATTTCACCCACATAATTCAAAAACACAATGTTCCAACTTAATTTATTTCACAGCAAGAAATTGTAATCTGCGTTATATAAAATGCGTTGAAGAGAATTATTATTCCAGCTATTTCCAAGTCAACAAGGATGAAAAGTTGATAATGAGCAAGCACTTATACTTCAAAAAGAGGGAAAAATGTGGAATAAGCAACATAATTTCCAGGACGTTCAGGCCATTAATACACTTACTGTATATATATGTATATATAACCATAGTGTCCAGAGATTTATTTGTTTCCTTCTTGTTTCATTGTTTCGCAATATGATAACTAAATTTTCTTTATGAATAAAACTTCGCGAAAAATGATGTAAAAATGCAACGAATTTAGATAGGAAGAAATAATAATCAAACGCAAGCGAAAACTTGGCCTAACGCCTTCCATTGTTGGAGCTAAAAACTGACAAGTCCTTTATGAATAACGCAGAACCGAATTCCTAAAAGTTTTTCAATATCTACCTGCAAATTCTGAGATTTACGGCCCGCGACAAGCCTTCAAGAATTGAACTCACTAAGAAGGGGTGTACTACATCGAGTTTACTCAAATCACCCTAACTTTTGTGCAATTTGGCCTCTTTTTCTATCCACTTGCAGGTAAATAGAACACAGGATCGCATATTACTTTTCAGTAGTCCAAATTTACAAAAAAAACATTGCAAAGTATCTCTGCATGGAGATCCCTTCAGTCGCAAGAGATAAAATAGATATTAGGAAATTCTGTGTTTGTATCAATAATTTGCAACTGTAATACCAACTAAAAATAAAAGAACGATCTTTTTTCAGCTTTTCGTATGATACTCTACAACTCTTCTTTTTTTGCTGATTGAGACTGCTGTATAGAATATATAGAGGAAGTCTAGTAACCTTTTTTATAATTAAGGACCAACGTTCGTGTCAGAAAAGACAATACATTTTCTCAAACGCGATAGAAAACCAATAATTTTTACAATGTACCGATAGCACTGCATACTAAGTACGTCGAGTTCTTCCTCTAAAGACCCGTTTACATCCAATAACCTGAATTGAAATGAAGGGTAGACCTAGACCACCACTAAAAACTTCACAAGATCAATGAATTCTCATATATTAACCACAAGAGAAAAAAGATAATAACTATAAATATTGTAGCACTTGATAAATTCTCAATTAGGAGTCCGCTGAATGTGATAAATATCAGATAGCATTGTTAATCAGTTAAGATAGCTTCAAATCTGTACATACAATTTCAAGCAATAATAAATCAGAAAGATAGTCAACTTTTAAACTATTATCTCAATTATTCTCTCGCAGAAACGATAATTTTTTAACTTGCATGGTTCATGAGTTGGGTGGATTCCTAAATCATAACGTGCTTACTTCAGTGAAGGTCTTAATCATGCTAACTGCGAACAGCTACCTGCAACCCCGATCAATGAGTGCGAACACATCCCAATTGCCTGGCCTAGACATTTTTGAAATTTAACTTCTCTTGTAAGCTTAACAGGGTGTTATTTCAAGTATATATCAAAATTCTCTAAATATGTTATACATTATTATTCCAACTACAAATTTACTAGAGATAAGTATAATTTTGTGATCTATTTTGCATAAATAAAAAAAAAAAAAAACATAATTATTATATAATTTATGATTGATGAATATAAAAATTCCAGCAATATTTCATATCTGAAATGAAATCCTGTCAATCTTTCAAGAAGAGCATCCCCAAAAAGATGTAGACCAGGCAATTGGCATCCGGTAATTCCAAAATCAGCGTATTTCAGGCTGTCTCTGATATTGACTCCTCAACTCATCACATACGAGTATACCTTATGGTCCCTGTAGCGATTCCCAACTCGGCTCACTTGGAGGTAGTCTCTGATGATAATGAAATGACTCAGGTACCTTAACAAAATGAGAACTGGGTTATCTGTTTTTAAATAAAATCAAATTAATTTTTCCTCCGGCTGTGCGTTAAGTAGGTACTTTACAAACGGTGTCTGCTCTACAATTAGTAGTTTATTAACTCGTTGACTGATTATCTTACGAATTGACATCTTTGATGTTGTTTGTTGTTGGAATTGTTAGATTGATGATAGACAGGTACTTAACAAAACATTCTAATTTATATTTATCTTAGGTGCTTAGATGATAATAGTAGTAGGTTTTTCTGCAAAAACCTGTTCAAAATTTGGTACATCTAATCTCCCGATGGGACATCAATAATGGGTTGGTGGTAATCCTTATGACCAACTCGGCACATCTTAAACAAGTGTTTGCAGAAAAACACATCGTTATTATCGGCTTAACACTTGAGAAAAAATTAAATTGGAATTTTTTGTTTAGTAGCTATTTATCATCAATCTGACAGTTCAAACAACAACATCAAAGATATCAATTTGCGAAATAACTAGCCAACGTGGTAAAATACTACTGATTGTAGAGCAACATAAATTCAGTGAATCAAATCAAAAAATTTTACCTCGGGAAGCGAAATGGCGGTGTGTTAATTGAAAGTGCAAGGCATTTTTTTATACCATCAGCGAGTCCAGTGATCGAGTAATAAGGACAAAAAGATTAATTCACGATCACGCTGAAATTATTATTTTTGTTGTATGATGCAACCTACTTATTTTATTGTATCATTTTATGTCAAATTTTGTATGATAATAAAAAAGAAACTATTAAATTGACTTCATTCTATTTAAAAACATTAGAATGTCCAGTCCTTCTTTCGTTCAAGTACCTGAATCATTTCATTATCATCAGAGACTACCTGCAAGTGTGCCGAGTTGGGTATCGCTGCAGGTACCTGAGATACTCGTATGTGCCAAGTTGGGGAGTCATTAACAGAGACTACCTGTAAATGTGCCGAGTTGGGAATCGCCGCAAAACTTTCCCAGTTTCTCAAGTAGCTGTTCCCATCTATCAGATGGAGACCTTTGACGGAGTTAGCACTGCACTCATGAGTTCAAATATCCAGGAATTGTCTTCTACTATAAATATATGGTTCACGGATTCATCTAAACTCCGAGGATCTTAATAAAATGATTAACCGCTCCTCAATTAAGTTCACATGGAAACCCAAATTATCACTTGTTATGAATAAAAATATTCACACTAATATTGCATTGCGCAAAGTTAGGTTTTCTAGTACCAGAAATTGTATGAAATGGTATTATTTTTATTTTCAATATCTACATTTTTCGCTTGTTAAATGATATACCAATAATTTTTTGTCTTGTTGCTATTACAATAATAATTCTATATTCATTTTTGTGAATCGATTTGATTTCAACGGCGCGTTCGAATTCTTCCACTTTTACCTGTTTTACCTCGACCGTAAGGTTGGAACGATAATCCCATAGTTGAGTAAACTTTGCAGCTGTTAGTAGGGTTAGCAATAGCTCCCAAACAAACAAATATAAGAGACAAATTGAAGACTTCTTTTGACCCAACAAGAGATGTTTAGCGCACGCTAGATTCCACACTTCCAGCTCGGTCAGAGCGGGCTAAGCCCACCCGCTTGTTTTGGTGCGAAGGGCCGTCGGTTGAAAACAAAACCACTGCTTCAAGTTACGCGAGATTCCACATGTCCAGCTCGGTCACAGCAGGCAAAGCCTGCTCGCTTGTTTTGGTGCGAAGCACCGCCGGTTGAAAACAAAACCACTGTTCTAGTGCCACTGACAAAGCTTCATTTTTCTAGTGAGCTTGAAGTATAGCTACCTGAAGCTTCATGGAGAAATTCGGATGCGTCCGTAATCCCTTGAAAGAGATGTGAAGAAATTCGGATATAGGATTATAGCTACCTTAAGTTTTGGATGCGTCCGATTTTAAAAAGTAATGTTTCAATAATAACTTTCGTATTAGGCTTTAATAATTTGATCTACTAACGGGCTGCCTTAATCCGGAATCATCTAGTAATTTCAAGCTGGAAAATAATAAAGTATCTTTAAATAATATGTTTCTTAAAAAATGAATAACTACTTGTATCTGTAAATCATAATTATATTTGCCTGTACTTTTTGAATTCCAGTAATGATGCAAAATTAATAAATTTGGAAAAAATATTCACTCCATATTACAATGAGAGTTTAATCTCCGCCAAGGCTTACCGTAGATACCAAAAGCTGTCTGTCAAGCATTTGCGGCAAGCGTTAAATATATCCTTTGTATTTTTATAACTGAGGCGCGTTCAATCGTTTCATCCTCCGATTTTGAATGAATCTAACTATACCATGTAATTGCAGCTTACTCTTTATATTTTCAGGATCTGTTTTTGCCAGTACAATACAATGTACAAGGCATATAGTTTCAACTTCTCATATAAATTCTTACAAATTGTCTTTTCTGCCATTGGCATTGTTTTTATGAATAAATTTAAACTTTTTTCTACAATATCAACAAAAAATTGTCTTCAAGAACTGATATGTTCTTGCGCGAGGCTTCCAGGAATTTTTGGAACAATTTGCTACTCTTTCAGGTTTCCAGGAAGTGTATTTGATTAGTAATATGCTTCAGCTTATATGTTCGTACAAGAATTATTTTCCACTATGGAGGAAGTTTTCAATGGATGGTGATGTACATTTTTAATGAAATCCTTCTCATGATATCTTCTTACCAAATATCGATAGGTTGTCAGAACAGTAACACGAAAACTACGCTAACGATGTACAAGTATAGACTATCTGATTTCGTAGTTGGATGTTAGATGAGTGATAAATTTGGGACAAAATTATTTATACTACAATAAGGCAAAGAGAAGATATGATTCAATGTATTTTTAGCGGCTTTACAAATCGTCCTTGATTCTTATCTCTATTGGGCTTCATAAATTAACATATACAGAAAGATTCACTCGTAGAAGCCAATTGATTACTAAATAAAATACTCAAATTTCGTTGCAAATTTTTCTTGAGCTTGTCCATTATTGAAAACAGATATTTTAAATTACCGAAGTGACCATTATTTCGGACATCATATTAATTATATATACTTTGAAAAGTTTCTCCGAATGCTGCGTTTTACCGCAAGCAATGGCTGTCAAGTTCATAGATTTAATCGGAAACCACCTAACATAACTGATTGAACTTTTGTACTTGAAGTTTTTCAGCCCCTCGATTTCCTAACCTCTCGTACCCCTCTAAAGTTTTTATCAAGTTCTCTCTTAGCCCCTCGCGTTTCTCTACTCCTGAAAGAAATCTCAGTCTTCTAAAAGTACACTGTTGCAAAAAAGTCAACAGTTGAGAAAATTCAAATATTTTTTACCCTTCAGGAGGGATGAATGAAGGATAAATGATTGAGTACTTATTGAGAGTATCTGAGGTTATAGGGTAATCAATTAAGATACCTCACAAAAATATTCAACCGGATTCCTCGCACGTGTAAACTGAACAGGAGAAACTATGTTTATCAAGAGTATCATTTTGGTCCCTTGTTCAAATTCGTAGGAATTAATTCACGCGTAACAATTTTCAGGAGCATTTGCTAGTTCTAATAGATTGGGTGGCCTATGATGTGACAAATTTGCCGAACAACCTTAGTATTGATTTTCGGTATGGTTGATATCATTAGTAAACTTATATTTTCTCTCCTAATTTTCTTCTTGTTGAATTGGAGTTCCTATTTGAGTACGTACCTAGGATGTATCGAAGTGTGAAGCTAGATTATATCAGGATACTGCAAATATTTACTACCGTAATGGATCGGACAATATTTTGAACTAATTATTGTATCAATCTGTTTATTGATCTAGATAAATCAGTAACCACAATTGAAATTAACAACACATCAAATTGATACCTACATCCAAATCATATAGCAAATTAGTCCAGTTATTTGTCACAACATCAATTCCAGGACAAATATTTGAAAACATTGCTGATTACAATATCAATAATTGGCAACAAATGCATTACATTCTGGAAATCCCAGAATCCCCAATACAAAAAAAAAATGTTCCATAAAATAATTATCCAATACTGGAAGGAAATTATTTACCAAATAGTATATTTATATTTTTTCTGTGTGAATCATGGCTTTATTTCCATTATTCACATATAAAACAATGTGAAATACTCAATGCATTAATTATTAAAAATTTTAATTAATTCAATGACAATTTTCAACTACAGTTATTGATCAACTCGCAGCCGCGCTGAACAATACTTTTATTCTTCTATCATTGAAATTACATGCGATAGGAACTGCTCCAAATTCATATTGTTTGTGATTTGTGAAAAATAGCGCTTAAAGTCATTGTGAACAAAATTTAATGAAACGTCTGTACACCTTAGGAACATTTGTAAATGCTCTAGTTTCTAAATTAGTATCGTTGGGCGTAAAATGTAGTTTGGACAAAGTTTTCATCTGTTAAAATTGTTGCCGCATTCCAAAACCCATGTCATGAGTAAACATTGCTACTAACATAACGAAAATTTCCATGTTCGGAAAACAACTTTCGAACACCGCAGAAAGTAGTTCCTATAGATTCCAAGTAAATATGTTCACTTGAAATTAAAAATCTGCCAAGAATTTCTTCTTTATTCTCGTCGACTAATTAATGAACGTTTTTTGCAAAATGTGAACAAGACTTGATGGTTTATTTTTATTTTTGTTCATTGAATTGGATAGAAAGGAATCTTCGGAGTTTATAGATAAAGATTTGAAATGCGATAAATAAGAATGAAGAAAATAAAATTATTGAAAAAATATTTCTAATTAATTCTTCAAACATAAGTTAGCTCATATACATAGGAGAATGTAAGTGAAGAAGTAGTATAATTGATTTCATTATGTATGATGCATAATTGAAATGTATGGTTGTTGATTCGAGAGTGAAGTGTGGTAAGTATTTTGTACGATAGATCACTAATTGGTTGTGTACCGCATACTGCTAAATAAATATTGGCGAATGAGAGTGAAAGGATCAGATAAATTGCAATCTACTTCCAAATTATGATGTTAGAGAATATTTTGTTGAAAAATTGAATGAATCTCTACCGGAATGTGAGCCTAAATAATGTTTGGACGAGGAAAAAAATGTGCGAAAGATGTTTGTGAGGAATGCATTCTGGAAGCGATTGCAGAGGAATGTGTTTATTGCAAAAGATGCAAGATTGAATGTATTATATAACAGAATACGTGTACCTGCATTGATGTATGGTAATGAATGCTGGACGTAGCTGCAGAAGCATGAACGAGGAGTGACTGCTGTGGAAATGAGATTTTTACGTGATGTTTGTGGATATACCAGATGAGATAGAATGTGTAATTAATTGATGTATAAAGAATGTCATATTGGAAATGTTGGGCTAAATAGAGTAGGTATTAGTATGGACTTGTGAAACGAATAACATCTTGTAAAAGATGTTGATGGATATGACTGTTGTTATGTTGTACTAAAGAAAGTTTCGGAATGGAGAAAATTAACCAACTTGTATAATACCACTATAAATGTGGATTTTTTGAAAAAGTCTTGTACAGCGCTGGGATTCGAACTTCGGAGTGCATGAGATCTCGGGTTCGAATCCCGGCGCTGTACAAGGCTTTTTCAAAAATTAATTTACTATATATATATATATATATATATATATATATATATATATATATATATATATATATATATATATATAGTAATATATATATATATATATATATAATATATATATATATATATATATATATATATATATATATATATATATATATATATATATATATATATATATATATATATCAGTGATGCGCTATATTTCAGAATGTGTTCAAACTTCAATGTATTCGTTACTTCATTCCAAATTCGCATAAAGGATCATATATTAAATCTCATATATTAAATCCACGATTCAGAATGCAGTGATACAGACCTCAATTGAAAATATCCTCATCATTCGTAAAATCGACAACGATAAAATGCAGCACGCCCGTGTGAAATAATACTGTAAGAACTCGTGTAAGGTTACCAGAAATAATAGTTCTATGGAAATTTCGATGCTCTCATTCTTCAAAAGAAATAGAAAATAAATATCAATCACATAATTTCTGAGTGGATGGAGCTCCAGTTGTCAAACTAAGGTTACTCTTAGTTTTTGTGCAGAGTACGATATATATAGTATATTATAATAATAAGTAGCTATTGTTTTTGAAGTGGAATTATGTACAGAACATGAAATTTAAGTCAATATCTCATGCACATGCAGAGAAACCAATAATGTATTAAAGTTATAGGACTGTTCACGATTTTTTGGGTACGAAGAAGCCACAACAAATGAAAACGAAATTATTTTCTCATTATTTCAAAGTCAAGATTTTCAATATTCATGTCTTTTGCAATAAGAAAACTATTCCAGCTATATGTGAATACTTTTCGAGGTAGAAGAAAAGAAGAAGAAAGTGGAGAAAGCAAAAAAAGCTCTGCCATTTCTCCATAAAAACCCCATTTGTGTGTAATACAAAGAGAGAAGTTACATACCGGAAACGCGCGTTGCAGTGCGCACTAGTTAAATTTGCAAAGAAACGTAAGCTTATTTCGTAATTTATATATGTGTGGTTCGCCAGTGTTCGTCGCTTGCCGAGGTTCGAACGGCTGTCGTCATTATTGGACCCTCTACATGCGCAGTTCCCGGAGACCATACAGTAAAACTTGAATAGAACCGGAAACCTGGAGCGTAATTTTGTCAAATACCGCCATACAGAATATTCAAAAGGATTGTATCACATTATGGAGCTAGTATCTTGAATGTTTAAAGTCATTTTCTACCACGCTAGAATCCAGCTTTCACAGAAGTTGGACGTTTCAACATGAGTATGTAATGAATTTTAATCAAAAATCACATATGCTTAATATGCCAAGACTTATTATCCCAGTCATTTATATTTTGGACATCAAATATTTGGAAGTGGATATTTCAGAACGCTTCTGCTAGAAAGAATTATTCTACTGGAGTACTAATCAAGACACTTTGTGTAAATTTATAGTCGACTATAGTATTATTCTTGTAGATGTTACAAATGACTTCACAATAATCACAAGAAGCAAAGATTGGTAGGAGTTGTGGTCAAAAAGATCATCAATGAAACTGAAAAGACCGGGCTCGCAATGAACGTAAATAAAAGGAAGTGCATAATTAGTGTTGCCAGATATCCCGCTTTTGGCGGGACGTCCCGTTTTTCAGCTCACTTGGGACACGTCCCGCCAATACCCTGAGCGGGACGCTCAAATCCCGCTTTCTCGTTACGTATCAAATTCAGCGCGGTAGGTACTTAAAAAAATTGAGCGAGCGACAAAACCAAGCTCAAAATATGTGTTCTATGGTATTTAAGTAACTCATATCGTCGATCACTTACATTTCAACTTCCTTTTGCAAATAATAATATATTCCATTCAATATAATGAGGTAAATTCAATAATTGTTCATCTTGATAGTATGAGTAGTAAGCAGTAGTGATAAATCTTGAGGTTTCATTGATCTCACTTCAATCTGTGACTTTGAAAGAAATATACAAAAAGAAATATATTTAAAAATCGGACTAGAGAAACTGAAAGCTCTCAAGTTCAAATAGGTTAAAAAAATTAGTTACTTATATGTAACTGTGACACAAATAAGGAAGAAGAAAATGTTCTACAAATGTAGGATCCTTCACAAAGTTATCTATATAAAAAAGTATATCGAGGGTGGTTCAAATTGAAATAGACTAGTTGGTTATTGAACCAGAAGGATGTGAATGAGAACGCTAAGCAAAGTAAATCAAAATTTATAGAGCAAGATTTCAAACCCGCCAAACGTTACTTACTCTCAAAGAAACAAAATGTGTTGAATAGAGTAGTGTTAGTATGTACTTTGATCATACGCATACTTGCTAGTTTATGCCGACGGCCAATTTACAGAAACCAGGTGCTAGAAATACGTTAAAACATTACTCACTTTTCTCAAAGTCTGAGTGCTGATTTTTATATATGTTTTAGAGAATATCAGTGTTGATTATCAATTTTTAACAACATTCTCTAAAGCATACATAAAAATCAGCACTCAGACTTTGAGAAAGGTGAGTGATGTTTTAACGTATCTCTAGCATCTGGTATCTGTAAATTGGTCGTCGGCACAAACTAGCAAGTATGCGTATGATCAAAGTACATACTAACACTACTCTATTCCACACATTTTGTCTCTCAGAAAATAAGTAACGACTATAGTAACGGTAGCGTGGAAAATAAAAATTCTGAAAAAAAAGTGCACAAAAAAAGGGATAAATGATGAAATAATGAACATGTCAGATGAATAGTAAAGACGCAAAGACTAAAATAGCTGATATATACAGGTATAACGAAAATAAGTACATCAATTTTAATCGAAAACAAAGCTTGTCAAGTATAACAATATTTTTAGTTAAACTTTCTGGATATCCTGGTAAAATTTATCAAAGTCTTGTCACAAATTTCATTACCCGCCTATGATTGTACCTGCATATTCGACATTTGCAAAAACTATAGCACAGATATCAATCGAAATGATTAATTAACAACCTTGTACGGTCGTAGGTAGAGTTGTGTATGTTGTGAATAGGATTAAGCCCTGGTGACATATTCATAAAATTGAGATTCCAGACAAAACTTATGAGAAAGTATTGTTGCTGTAGGCAAGTCATGTTATTGGTTAAACTTATTGTACTTATTTCTGTTACATCCTGTATAGGAAAAAGTTTTTGAAGCAAGCATAACAACAGAAAGAAGTTAGGGATGGATCCAAAGAGACGTGAAAAATGTCGTTTCTCAAGGCTTCAAAAATTCAAAGATTTCGGATTGTAAATAAGAATAAGGGACAGTGGCAGAATAGTGTCAATAAAGCTATGGACCCGCACGGCCTGTGGTGCTTATATTTTCTTGATATTATCATGCATCAAATTTAGATTCAAATAATTTGATGACATAAAATTCGGACTGATAATACTTTACGATTGAACTCGAAAATTTTCTCTACTAAACTATAGCTTCAATGATCTTGGAAATTTTATTTCTCCAGAAATAATTGTATGCTCGTAAAATTTTTATTTGAAAGTGAATAGAGATCTTTCAAATCTTATCCTATGTGCTCTGGATTTGCGTTTTCTCATCCTGATTTGATACCCTCTTGTCTAGAAGTTGTCGTGGCGGCCGAGTTGAGGATGTCCTCGTAGCCCAGCGAAGCAGTGACGAATCAACGGTTGTATGAGGTTCAACTCGACAACCCAACCCGTCAAAAACAGATAACAAACCCCTCACTACTGCCCTGACTCTTAACCTACTAAGCCAGAACTAGGTCCTTATCATCACACTATAGTGAATTCTCAACCACACTGGCATATAATATAACATATTAAGCAACCAATGTTGAAAATTCTACTCATATTGGTAAAAAATCTGAGAAAGGATGAGTAGTCTAAACAAATGTTTTTAAAATAAAATAAAAAGCTGCTGCGTTATTGTGATGGAAACTCCGGGTCTCAAGGTGACAAAAAAGCATTCATCTTCACGCGTACAATATAAACACGACATAACATAACTTAATCTTCTATCCTTAGAAAAAGAAGTACTTTTTTCCTCACTGATTTATGGAAGCTTTCCCCTTTCATTCCTTACTTTTTATTTTGTTTACACATTTTTCATCATTTACATCTGACAAACTTTTGACAAAATTACTTTTACTTGGCCAACTATGCAAAATGCAAATTCTCCTAGAGAATATAAACAATAAAACTAAACTAGGAGAAGTCTCATTCATACGTTTACTATTTTTTGCAAGATGAATTTCTCTTATCTCGGTTATATTGCAAACTTCTAAGAACTTTTGGAAGATACGAACATAAGCGTTTGCTCCAAGATTAAATTCCTACAGTACAATTGCAATTATTGGACAAACACTCAATAGTTGATGATTATTACAGCAATGACATTCAAAATCAGCTTAAAAGCGATCTGAGCCAATCAAAATTCGGATAATTTTAGCAGTATTGTTCGAAATCAAATCTCCAGCGAACTAGGAAGGTTTCATGATTATTGAATGAATTCGCTTGTAATATGCCTGTGTTTTTAAGAATTAGCTAGCCAATCTTTGACAGTTCAAACAATCAATCAATGAGTATGTAGCAAGCAACGTTTGGCTACAGTAATTTTCCATCTGGAGCTTATTCGTATTTTATTGTTTACATTGTATTTTTTTCATAAGCTAATTTTGTGGAAAAAAATAAACCAACCAGTTATTTACAAATCGTTAACGCCTATACATTGTTTTTACATTCAAGTCAACTCTACAAGCTCTTTTCACATCAACGTCATTCTTTGTTTCTTTACTTACTTGTACAAAGTACAAGTGAGTATTGTGAAACCGACAAAATTCACATTACGAGATTTTAGTGAAAATATCCGTTTTGAGCATCCCTGAATCCATTTTGACTATTTTCGGCCAGATGTCGGTTCGTTTTTGTGTATGTGTACGTGTGTGCGTTCGTAGCTAGCAAATCTCAAAACCTATCAAACGTATAATGTTGAAATTTTTTATTTACGATTGGTTTAGGGTCTAGTTGTGCACCTCGTATTATGGTTGCAATAGTCTTTGCCGGTAGGGCACTTTATATAACAGACTTTTCGAATTTTCCGCATAAACCCAAAACAATCAGTCGTAGAATATTGAAATTTTGTATTGAGCACATTTGTAACATTTTAGCTGTGCATCTCGCAGTATGATTGCAATCGTCTGTAGCAGAAGTGCACTTACTCGAAACATTTTTTGAATTTTTCGCATAAATCCAAAACGATTGATCGTAGAATGTTAAGAGTTCAGTATTTAAGACAATAGTACCGTCTAGATGCTCATATCCTATTTTCATTAAGATCAACTGAGTTGGAAGTGCAATTTACTTGACAGTCTTTTGTAATTTTTAGCTTGAATTCGAAACGATTGGCTGTAGAGTATTGAAATTTACTAATTCAGCCTACTGTAACATCTGAATGATTGCCTATTATTCTCATTACAATAGACTGAACCGGAAGTGCACTTCAATTGGATTTTTTCTAACTTTTGCGCATAATTTCAGAACTGTTAGCTGTAGAATCTTGGAAATCAGTTTTCATAGCAACCGGCTAGGCCGAAAACGCACTTTACTTGACAGATTTTTAGAATTTAGAAAAAGTTATCCTGAAAAGAGCCTCAGTTGATTCTGAACAGGATAATCGGCTAAAAACAAATCACTCCTTCATATGGCTAACCTGAGAAGAACCTCAGTTTGACCTCATCAGGATGACCTAATCACAATTAACTTTTTATTGCAAAAGATTATCTTGACTCAATCCAGATATGAAGATTATCAGGTTCGCCTTATTAAAGAAAACCATACTTTTTAATCTGATAGAAACCTCATGCTACTCCTAGCAAATCGAGAACAAATTTTAGTTGGATAATTAGACTAGGGGCCCTGCCAGTATGAGTATTAGTAGCTTCGTGATTTTTTAGTTGATTGAGGCCATTCCCAAGTTTTCCACGTGAATATTTCATATAAAAACTTTATTAGGAAATTTATACATGAAATTATCAATAGCAGATAAGAACTAATTGTTCTATGGAACAAAGAATTGATACAACTTTGACGAAACGCCGACGCTCTGTATAGACACAAAAATGTCGGTCACTTTTTTGTTCTCAACTTTTGCAATAAAATTTACTCTCTGATGCGTTGGCAAACAGGAGTTAATTGTATTTTGAGCCTAGTTTTGTTTCGCATTTTGGCACGCTATGTGCGAGGGTTGTTGCTTGTCAAATAAGAAATTGTTCAAAGACTGCTGATTCTCTCACCATTTCCAAATAAAATAAAGTATCCACGTGGATAACTTGGAAATGGCCTCAATCAACTAAAAAATCGAAAAGTTACTAATACTCGAATTGATAGACGGGAACAAATCGCGCCAGTTTTTTTATTACGAGCCCCTAGTCTATTACCCAAATAGATATTATCTACTGGCAGTATTGTTTGAATTAGTTTCTGAAAATGATGAGCAAATCAAACTCTAGAAATACAATTTTGGAAGTATCATTGGAAATTAGCTACTCATTTGAATAAAAGAGTTTCACTCTAGTAAATCAATCGATCATTAGATGGTAATAAGCAAACCGAGCTTTAATTATTCAGACAATTCTTTGGAGATTCAGACAGTGGAAAACTATCCCAAGACTTATTAACATAAAGCAATATTCGATAATACAGACCATTTTTGAGTGAAGCTCATATTCCGGTAGTTTCTTGAAAATTAGCTTCCAGATGATTTAAGCAGGTGAAACTTACAAAACAGATGACCAGTTGATGATCAACGCTTCTAAACGAAATAATTAATATCACAATCGATAGTTTATGATCAGCTCTTGGTTCCGACAAAATCGTTTAGATTAACATCCAATATACTCGAGCCTAATTGACTCAATTAATTTTCTAATACGAATACAAAGGCATCAGAAATCGATTTGAGAACAATGTATTTTCTGTGCCGGTCCTGCAAGAAAATCTAGAGAAACAGAGGATGGCAACATCCGAGACTAACAAAGCTAGTGGGAAAACAGCAAGCAGTGCTACCACGATAAAATTCACCGCTTCCTGCTTGGCGAATTTGTCCCCTCACGAAACATCAAGCACGTGGTTCAATCTTCGTTTTCAATTCCGGTACGAAGACGTAGCAGTACTTATATCTATACAGAATTTACGGCAGAACTGTCAGTACTGCTAGTTTTCTATGATCGTAAAATTTACCGTATTTCTTCTTTATATGATTACGTTCCATAAAAGGCTCGGTTACAAATTTATTTATAGCACTTGGCATCTAGAGAGTAGAACGCGACGGTGAAGGTACTGGGATTAAATGCCGGCTGGCCGAAGGCGATAGACCACTGCTGTGAATTATAGACTACGAGAAGTTCTCTTATTTTCCCTTTCAACTTGAACCAATGACCGCTGTGTACATTTCTTACCGGACTTGCTATTAGAGGATACTTAAAGGAAATTCCCTGAAAAGAATCCTCAATCAAAATTTGTAAATATTTTGAGAACAAATCAAATGAACTGATGCTCTTACCACTCAATTTGATACATAATCTAGTAGAAAAAATAACATTCTGAATAATCGTTGAACACATACAGGCTATAGTTTTTCTCAGGACACATCCTGGTAATTAAGGTGTTTTGGGTAGATTTTAAGTATAGCGATCTGAGTTTATTACGTCCTCAAGTATTGAGATCAAATATCCTATAGATTAACTGCACATCAGAATGCAAAACAACGTATAATTTCTGCATCTCTACTCTAAAATCTGCATTATAGCCCAATTGCTGCCCATAGTTCAAGTTAAATGCTAAACTGCTATGTTGCGCGTTTCCGTGCGCCTTGTATAACTGTGTATGCAGTCTACTATGCTCCTGCATGAAGGTGGTCACAAGAACGATTCATTTTACAAAAAGCTTCAGATTTTTCTGATGAACTCTTTTGTTTACATCAAACTCCATTAGTGGAACAATGATTAAAATTGTTAGGCACATTGATTTTTTGAATTATAGGTGTAACAAAATTTAGTTCAAACTTTCAAATAGAGTTTGAAATATTTTTCACTCAAGCATTTCTACGAGTACAATAATACAATTTCAGGTGAAAAAAAAAAAGCTCCTATTTTTTACCTATTATTATGATAGATTTAGTAATTTTGAATAGCTTTGCACAGAAAAATATTGATTACGTGATACTTTTCATTCATAATTTTGATAGAAACAATTCGCAGAATCCAAAGTGACGTCACAGCTGCTAGAATTATATATAGTAACACCAAGCGAATATGAATGTTATATATCTAATTCGGCACCTTAATTTATTTTAAAATACATTTTGACGTCAAAGTAGAATGTATGAGAGAAATATTCCATTCTGCCTAATAAAATGGAACTAAAATGTAAGATTCGTGCTTTGACGGGCTATAGATATATGTGAAAGATGGTGCGCATAACGTGCTCCAATGCAGGTAACTCTGATTGGCAGTTAGGTAACCGGCAATTAAAACGTCATCACAAAATTTGAAATATGATGAAATTTCACAAAAAATTATATTTGAGAAACTACAAAGCTTTGGTGAGTTTGCCAAACTTTGAAGTTATTATTTTGAATCCAATTTTCAGGGAAAAAAATTAAAAAAAAAAACCGTGAAAGACCCCATTGGATCAAGATATATTATGATTCTTCAAAAACAATGACCTGAAAAAGTAGGTGATGTAGTCCAATTTAATTATCCCGTTTACATCGATGTTGATTCTTAGGACGTTTCGGATGACAATATACATTATAAAGATGTAAGATTCCTAAAATAATAACATCAACGTGAACGTAACAAACACATTGGACTACATCACCTACTTCTTCAAGAATAATGTTTTAGCAATTTCCTAGATTTGTTACGAATTTTTATTAAAGTAGAAACATCTTATGGAACTCTAAATGAGTTGAATGCAAAGCGCAAAGGTTGAATAATACGGTGAAAATGAGTCGTAGAAAAAAGAGAGAGTATGAGTTGCGCATGCGTATGCAACGAAAAGTCACGTTTTCTTTTGTATCATTTCTATGCATCGTCTTTATTGAGGCTCCATGTCTTTTTCACCGAATATCACAAATATATCTGTATGACACAGTGCTAATATCATTTTGCATGAGATGGAATTACATTCTACGCAACAGTCACATAATCAATGTTTTCTTTCTTTCATTCTTCTACGTCACCTAATTTTTTCGTTGTGGGAAGTATTTACATCAACCGTCCGTAACAATACACTGAATAATTTTTTATTATTCTCATTTTTACCAGAGTAATACAGTCCTCCAATGGTGTTACCTTCGTGGAAGTTAATTATTCTGTATTTGAAGTGGACTGTATTTTTTGCTCCCGGCAATTTATATATTTCCAAAAATTGGAATGTTCTCTGCCCATTTAAACTGTCACTGCACGACACCCTCGGAAAAGTTGTAATTGGGGAATAAATGTATAAATAAATCCATTCGAAGTTGTTCGTCCGACGTAGTATATGAACCAAAATTTTGTTGCATGTAGAGTACTAAATCCAATAGGGTCTGAAATTTTAAATAATCTAGCTAGAATTCTTTTCGAACGTAGCTTTATGCATGTTTTATCTAATGCAGTTTAATAAATTGTAAAGTTTTACGTTTATTACAAACTATTCTATGTTGTGAGTTCATATACTTCGCTGCTTTAAGGTTCATATGATGCCTTCAGCTTTATTATAGGATCAGCTCTATTTTATGCTTGCGTTTGTCTTTAGTTTGTTTTAATTTTAATGAACTAATAGCAGATCCAGAACAAAACACAAAACAAAGCGATTTTCTCAGAAAATTTAACGAATGTTCGATCCCTTGTACACATAAAATTTGTAGTACCTAACTGAAGTATGAGACGTAAATATGCGAGCGCAATGTGTGCGCGAGAAAACAGCAGCGATAATTATTCCCGATAAAATGGTCGAAATTTCTCTGATCGCAACATTAATTCAGGCTCAACCCTTCACTATTATCAAATTGCAATTGACTCCAGCTCCGAAAACTAAAAATTGAAAATTATTAGGTAAGATATATTATCTTTCGACATGACAAGAAAATAATAATTTTCTGAAAAGCACATAATAACTCTTGGCTTAAATTTGGATAATTGCTTGGGATCATGGACAATCAGTCTACATGGATGTACTATTCCACAAAAAAAAAAAAAAAACTGAAGAAACCTCGGACTAAAATATAAATGAGAGTAAGCTTGAAATACTCCTTTTCACCTAAAAATTAGTATCAATCTTGTCAGATGGAAACCAGCAAAAGCAAATTCTGTAACAAGGTTAGAATTTTCCACTTCCTTACAGAGCTCTGATTTACCGATATTTACCTATCGTTATATAATTCGTGTTCATTGAAAATTCGCTTGTGAAATAGAAAATAGAAAGGAATACGCATAACATACTGAATTTCATTTTTGTTTTTATGACTGAAATGAAATGGCATCCTGCAGAATTGGAGACTGGAATTGAGAAGACAGGGCCGCAATCAGAGCAAAATCTCGAGAAAAGACCCAAGACTCAAACAGAATATTCATAATTATTCCTTGCATTAATTTCGTGAATGAAAAATTAGTACTCTGCATCCCTAATGTTATGTATGAACTATATAATCCAATTTATCCATCATTTGTTTAGTTCACATCCAAAAATTTTATACTTCCTGCCCTCTACAATAAATTACCAATCATTCATAGGATATTCTTGAATTCAAAATGTGAGTAATATAACATAAATGAATGATTAAAATTCTGGTCGCACAGTCAGAGAAAGTACTGCGCTTATTTCAGAAAGTTATTACAGGGCATTAAAAAAACAATAAAAATACGAGAAATGACAAATAACGTATTAAAATTCTCTGAAAAAGTTCTATTATGGGATTTGTGAAACAAAATCCACACGAATTTCTTGATCTAAAACCAGCTTTTCATAAGATAGCTACAATGATAAGACAATTACAACATCCGATATAGCTTCAAATTATTTATTGATAGGAGTTGCAGTGATAACAATGATTTGAGGAGGTGTATTCGATGTAGCATTTAATCAGGAATTAGTTGAAATTGAAATGGATTATAGTTTTTGATATCATCTTCCAAAATCACTGATAAAAATATTATTTACCATCCAGTAATTCTGGAAAACCTTTTCAAACATTGAAGTTTTTGTACGTGAAAGTTACTTCGACATGCCTGAACGATTCTATATTTATAATTTCAGCTACTAATAAGATTAACGTTTTCATGAAAAACTATACGTAGATACTTCAATATCTTGTGAATCTTTTACCGGTAAAATATCGAATAGTCACCATCTATTTATCAAACAAAAAGTAAAACAAATTTTCTATTTTCAAAAAAGAGTTATTGTCAACGAGATGCGCATGCGCCATATTCTTTAAAAAAATGCTGGCAACATTGCGTTTACTTCAAACAAATATTATACAGAACCTCACTTTTATAATATACTGTCACCACCACGGACACCGTGGTCGCCACGCGAAGCGTACACAGCGTTGGCAAATAATTTCTCGATACTACAGTACCCAAAGACAGAATAATATTAACAATTATTTCGGAAGTAATTTAACTGATATTTTTCCATTTTTACGATGTCAGTGAAAAAAAAAAATCACATAATGCTTTTTAGAATTACTTATGATATAAAATGAGATATATTTATTTTTACAGTAAGATACTTGACTAACATCGCGAATACACTTCCTTAACGAAAGGAGTAGTGCTCCTATCAATTCTGAGACATACTTGTGGAAATATTGTACTTGAATTATGTGATAATCGTCAGAAATAATTATTTTCATCTTGCTTTCTAAGACGTAAAATAAAGTTGACTATCATTTTTCGACTGGCAAATATTTGCTCTTCCAGTGACCTCCTTAAACAAACCTTCTGAAACAAAGAACCCGATAGCCAAAATTCAAGGCATCTTAACTCCGGTATCATATTCAGTCTCACACATCGTATGAAAAAATCACACTATACGATGACGAAGATGCCGAAGCCATCACATTTCATCGTGTGGGATATAATATAAACAACGATATCAGCTATCGATGATCTGGTTAGGCAAAAGCACGCGCCAGCAACGAACTATCGCATCCGTCTCCAAGTTCTGTTTCTGGATAGGTCCGAGAACGACTGGCCATGTGAAATATAAAGAAAGTGACTTTATTAGCCAAAATATGATAAATATATCAAAAAGTATTTGTTTGGTATATCTAATAGCATAAGAAACAAGTTGGTATTATTTCAATCGTACATTAGAACTGCTGATACACAAATAAAAACGAATCTAAAAATACGGATGTATCTTTTGTATTAATGAACCATCAATAAGATTAATTATTTTCCCAACAAAAATCAACCAGAGCTAATGGTGGATATTACCACATTTACGTATCTGTGTAGACAAACAGATAACTTTTATAGCCCCATCGAAATCAATCGATGAATGTTAATACTGACCAATGTAGATCAGAATATAAGTATGCCAGTAACTGGAAATTCATCAATCGCTAATAAATGATAAGAACCACTATAAATAGACTTCTATGCTGCTTACAAATACATAACAAAATGACAATTGATCAAAGATTAGTGAAGTCATTCACAAAACTTTTGTGCAACAGAAATATCAGTGGACCGAAAATAATCCATGTTTATTACAATTTCTGATGCTGACGCCTCAATCAACAATATCACAGTTCTCCTTATAAATATTATTGGAATTGCATGTGTTGTAAACTTCTTCTATGCATTGTTGATGATCGAAACTTCGATTCCTAAACGTCGCAAAACTAATTCCTATTCTTTTTTGAGAAATATGTCACATCGCTATGTCCTCCTTCTATTTTTTATGGCCTGCTGCCCTGTTTTCATCCCCCCACCCCAAATGCAGAAGTCACTCTCTGTCGACTCGTGTCGCCCTGTTGCGATGTCTGCACTGTGTGGAGAATGTATATACACCGTAATGGAAATCGTGACTTACAACTCGGACGCTTCCACGGAATATGAGACTGAGAATGTGTTGGAGAGAATATGTGAGATATAAGGGTGGGCACTGTTTGAATAAGGGGATACTTAATGTATATAAAAATCGGCACCCTAGTAATGGATCTACAGAAAATTCATCAATGTATTACTGCAATCCAACAGTTGCAAAAAAAATCAATCGACGAAGACATGTAACCATGCTTTTCGTAGTGTTTGAACCTACAGCCTCAATAACTGTAATGTGAATATACCACCACCTTAGACCTCTCACCAACTAGGATCGATATCTAGATGATAATGGGATGTTGAATGGTAAGCGGAGGAAAGTATATTCTATTACATTTAGGAATATGACCTATATCATCCAAATGTGAGAATTGAACGAATAACTGCAAACGAGCTACAGATTACTCTCTTTTTACTGACATTCCAAGAATGTACTTCAATTTCTGACGCATCTACCGAGATCCTGAATTCAACTGATGAACAATTTGACCACATTAACACTTTGTCTCATAGTCCTGAATGCATTTGGTGACTCTATGAACAAGTTTGTTGTTACCAATGACATGGAAGTCGCGGCTATGTTGATAATTGGTCTTAAATGCCATCAAGCATTTTCTGAGCGAAATTGCATTTTTTGTCATTATGCAATTAATAAAATCACCAGCCTGAATTTTGTACAAGAGATTAATGATTTTGCAGCAGTTATCACACTATTGTTGTCCTTGTAAGAATATCTGCAGCCTACCTATGTGCAGAGCTGGGCAATACTTGAATAATTTTTGCACCTAAGTACTTTTGTAATAATTAAGACTTATACTCAAGTCTTTGTGAAATTGAGGCAAAATTATTCAACTTTCAAGTACAAAACGAAAATACTTGTATTTAATACTTGAAATGGTAATGAATACTTCTAAAAAATACTTCATTATGTTATAAGTTCCTACTGAAGTATGAAATATTATAATATAATAAACTGTGTTTGTCATTTTTTTCTCCAAAAATTGGGTATAATCCAGCAACCCGTATTCTGTAATCGCTATTTCCACGCTGTTTCAATTTAAATATGTATGTATGTTAGAAGTAACTTGTATTATTTTGTATCATTCAATATCGTCTTAAATATTTTCACTTCCTCGACCTATATATAATAGAGGAAGTATTATAATTGTTATTTTTAGACAGCTCAAAATTTTGATGAATCTTCACGTTTTAGACCCAACTGAACCCGAAAAACATAATTTTCGACTGCAATTTTATATTTAATGTTTTTAATCAAAAAGCTTAGTTCAATTTTATAGATGAGCTTTTTTTAACCCGTGATACCAAAACTTTACCGATGGAGCTTTTTAATTTTTTGCGTTAGTATTTATCATAAAATATGAAATGATTAAAATTGATCCTCGAATGATTTGGCATAATAATCACGTCAAACATTTCTCCAAATCATCAGTGGTTCATTTATCATTGTTGAAATTTGAATTATTATGAAATTTGTTATATTTCTCTGAAGCAAAGAAATAATGAGTCATAATCTGAAATCAGAGTTATCATCAATCATATTTGAGCATCACTTGCAAGCGTTCGTCAATTGTTTTTTTGGAATAAGTAATTTGACTCTATCGTTTTGGTATCAAATTAAAGCTTTTGCGGGAGTAATTCTAAAAGAGTCAAAGAGGGGATTTAAACGAATGTCAATTTTTTCTTTTACAAATTATCTAAATTACGTCTGGTTTGGTATCAATTCAAGCTCTCCCCGATAAGCTTAGTAGATACCAAGAATAAATAATCAGTGGAATAAGAATAGGACTCTTCATTCTAAAAATACTTATTTTAGAAGAACTAAAATATAACCGCCAGCTGTCACTTTGGCAATGACAGCTGTCACTTCAAAATCTGATAGTAATTGATGTGTCACTCTAAATTTCTGAAACAGCGATGAAACTGGCCATGAAATTTATGGTCGGTGAAGTAATGTGCTGGCCACAGCAGATTTTTTCATATTTGAAAATAGTGCTTCACATACAGTTGCAGGAAATGGATCACTTACTTCATTTTTAGTAACTAATTCATTTTTTGATTCTTCCATATGATAATACATTCACATATTCTTACATTAACTGATAAATATGATCCAATTTAAAAAGATATATATAAACGCCTTGTGAGTTATCAAAATCAATATTCATAAAATTTTGAAGTACTTACTTGGAAAATAATCAATAACTTTTGCTTGTACTTGTACTCAAGAATGAATATTTTCAAATATATTATATTGTAATGTTTATTGCTTGACGAAATCTAGTTTGTGATTAAATAAAAGTCACTATTTAATAATCTAAATGAAATAAAAGTTTTATTCTTTTTATGTCACTAATAACACTATATTTATTTATTTGTCACTCAATTCTAACTTAAACAAGGTCACAGATATTTATATTTCAATATTTATATACACTGTTCACTTTACTGTTCCATATTTATTTCACCAGTACTGCTCTTACTGCTATTGTACTGTCCTCACGTCTTTTGCTTGGCCTTATATAGAGAAATATTGATTTCTCGAATGTTTCTATTTCTCGACTCTTTCCATTTCTAGAGGCTTCCATCGGGAGGGGTGATGTGCTGCGACGTGGCGCGGCGTAAGGAGGACGAAAGACCCCTCCCCATATTACGTCGTCTCTACGAGCTTCTCCCATTCTCGCACGTCACACTGCCCTCTTCTTAAGAGTGTTTCGTCCCGAAACACACCTTCATGTCTATGCCGGAATCGACACTCGCCGCCCTTGGTGCAACAAGTAGTTTGGTAGAAGTGGCAGTCGACAGTTTTCGGTCCGATCGGGCCTGCTGGGTGGAAACAGCAGACCAATATTTGAATTCCGCTGTTCTGGAATATTATCTCTATCATATTTCGAACGATCTTCCAATCTAATCCATCCAGACCGCAGCCCAATTTTGGTATTGCCAGTTTCAGGATGTCGTTCTGCATTAAATGCCTCGCATGTCTTGCAGCGTTTCCCACATGGAACTGTAGGTTGGTTTGTGATGAAATTTATCTTTCGTTACCATGTGGTAAATATAGCGTTCCTTGGTGGTCTTCCCTACTGTAGGCTTCTGGTGTTCTGGCCTATCAAACTTCTTCTTGAAAACTGCTGCTATCCCTCGGGACATCTTCAAATCTCCTGATACACAATGAGCCAAGGAGTAGTCGGCCGGGACTCTGAATAGATCCTGCTGCACTTCGGTAGTTATTCCGAATCGAGCCCGACGTCCACTTGAAAAAGTCTTCATTAACTCCTCAAATGAATCTTCCTGCGCATGGATCTTACGAGCACGTGCGTCATTGGGACCTTCATTGTTGTCTCCTGCAAATGGTGTTAGCCGATTGAAGTGCATCACTCTTGATTTGCTCTTGGGGTTGCGTCGGATTTCATAGATTATGTCGTTAATTCTTCTGATGACTTCGTAAGGCCCTTCCCAAGATGTCTGTAATTTTGGAGACAGGCCACGTCGCCGCCCTGGGCTATAAAGCCACGCAGAGTCTTCTGGTTGAAAGCCCCCGTCTTGTGCCTTGACGTCATAGGTCTCTTTCATCCGGTCGCTGACATTCTGGATGTTTATACGGACTCGGGAGTGGATATCGTCCATCTGACGCCTTAAATTATGACATAATCTTCACCAGCCAGGTCTTCTCCAGGTTTGCAGCCGAACTTTAGGTCGCATGGTAGCCGAAGTTCCCGTCCAAAAATAATTCTTGCTGGAGTCTGTCCGGTTGTTTCGTGTACGGATGAGCGGTAGGCCAAAAGGAACAGATGGAGATATTTGTCCCAGTCTCGCTGGTGACTAGAGACAACTTTGGCCAGGTGTCTGTTGATGGTCTTATTCATCCGGTCCACCATTCCATCAGACTGCGAATGTAATGCAGTAATTCTAGTTTTACGAATATTCAATACTTCACATATCCCTTGGAAAAGTGTGGATTCAAAGTTTCTTCCCTGGTCAGAATGGAGTTCCAAGGGTACGCCAAAACGACAGATCCAGTTCTTCACTAGGACGTCTGCAATAGTAGCGGCCTCTTGATTAGGAAGGGCATAGCTTCCGTCCATTTACTAAAATAGTCCATGACGACAACAATGTATTTATTTCCGATGTCTGATTCGGGAAATGGCCCTGCTAAGTCGATGGCTATCCTCTCGAATGGACTACCGACATTATACTGTCGTATCGGAGCTCTTGGTCGTTTCTGCGGTCCGTTGCTTGAAGCCCACGTAGTGCATTTCCTGTACTGTCCTCACGTCTTTTGCTTGGCCTTATATAGAGAAATATTGATTTCTCGAATGTTTCTATTTCTCGACTCTTTCCATTTCTAGAGGCTTCCATCGGGAGGGGTGATGTTGTGCTGCGACGCGGCGCGGCGTAAGGAGGACGAAAGGCCCCTCCCCATATTACGTCGTCTCTACGAGCTTCTCTCACTCTCGCACGTCACAATATAATCTTCCTGTAATGGGATTTATCCTGTAAGAATGATTGGAAATAAATAAATAAAAAATAAAAAATAGCTGGTACTTAGTACTTAATGTGCAAGTACCTTGCTCTCTGTACTTGTACGTATTACTCATGTACTGTCAACTCGGTACTTGCCTACCTCTGCCCATATGTATCCTCGTGACTTTTAGCACAGCCTGATTTTCTTGTATTTCATTCGTCTAGATTATTTAAAGTATCCAAATAACTGAACAAGCTTTTCTTTTAGTTGTACTAGAGATTGGTTGCTTTTCAAAAAATTTGTCTGATCGGATAACTATTGTGAAGAAGGTAACTCAAATTTCAGCTGATTCAGACCTTACGTCATTAATTTATGGATACAGGGATCCAGAATAAGATAGTATTGTATTTTTTTTTTAAATCTGAATAATTACAAAGTTACTTTATTTGTCACTCTGCAATAATATTTTTTCTTATAACTTTTTAGAGCCAGTTCAAATCCCATCGTGAAAAAGTCGTAAGGATCCAACAACAATCATGTTAGCATTATTTACATCGTTTGGAGACCACTAAACAGTGTGTTTGTATATCACAGCTATCATTTTTACTACTAACCATAAACGGAGCTTTAAAAATATTGTACACATAAGCAACCATTATTAAAAATTTATTAAATTGTATTACCTTTCATGAATTTCAAGTTACTTAATTCCACTTTGTATGCAAGATGAACTGAATAATCGATATATTATTTCCAAATATAACGAGATCAAATCGCTCTTCTAATGAGACAACTCATCTGTTTTTCAAGCTGCTTTGTATTTGTAACGATTCTAGAGATCTAAATTAATTACTTTCTTATTTTGAACAATGTAAAACTGCGATGCAGTTGGGTTAAAATAACATTTTATTAATTATTTATGAGGAAGCATCATTTTCATACCTTCAGGTACGTGAGGGTGAAAATAAAAAACGTACAAAGCATAAACTTGTCAAAAACATTTATAGACTACATTACAAGGGGACAAAATACAGGGAAAAGATACGGTTTCAAACTAGGTACATAAAGGCGAATGGCTGTATACATGCCCTCATGTATGATGAGATGTATGGATTTATCGAAGGCGCAAGAAGTTTGTCAGGATAAAATATGCGAAAAATTTTTAAAGTCGAGTGAATACACAGAAAAGTTACTACCTTTCTAAAGTATGCGCCTTCTTTACTACCAATACGAGTATAGATGCAAGGTATACTACGTATATACTTCAAATAATTTTAAATATTTCTTGAGAACTACCCCTCTTGATTATTTCATATCAAAAGTTCACAAAAAACAAATTTCAGTTCTGTTGCTCCGATGAATATTTTTAACAGGATCTATAAGAGTAGGTACCGCAATATTCAGTAATTTGCACCAATCTGTTGTATGTAACGCTTATTTCATCAAAATAATCGATTGATCATGATAACAATAGCAATAAATTATAAAATTCCATTAGAATTAGTTCAGCTATTCTCGAGTAGTTTGTGGAAAAATGCAGCAATGCATTCAAATTCATCAAGATCCTTCAAGCTCTCAAAATCTCTAATTTAGCTTTGAAATCAGCCAATATGTCCTCTGCAACTGAGATAGTTAAAATCGCGAGATAATGTAACAGTTGAGATCGAACCAGGTTGCTAATGGCAGAAGGTGAAATTTTCTTCTATCATAGAATAATGCGTCTAATAATTGAGATAACGTGATGACAAGATGAATGAGTAAACTGCAGCAAAGGGTTTGAGTGATGAAACAGGCAAACAGACAACTGCTGAACATGGAATTAAATTTATGTAAATGTTGCTGTGTCGGGAATTATGGAATAAAGAATTGAAGTATAATACAAAACACTGTGAACACCAGCGTTGGTTCCTATAAAGTCAATATTGATAGTGCGACATTTTGATGAGCCGAGATTACGTTGTTGGTAATGGAGGACGCATCGGGCACTAAAACACCCAATTCCATTGTTTTTTGTCGCTTTGAATGTACACGTTTCCGAATTTCAGTGCGCGCGCTTCCGTCGTTAGATTCCTGTGATTTCTTTTTTGCTCAACGTCTTTGCTTTCCGCATCCGTTAAGACCTCTTTCACTCAAAGAGCCGTGCGGCTCTCGCTCCCGAGCGAGGGCACGGCGCGTGAGACCAAAATGCAAAGAGTTCTATGGAAGCTTCACAGGGGAGCGAGAGCCTTTACGGCGCGTGAACGAGAGCCGTCAAAGCTCTTGTATCTCGAGCCGCACGCTCGGAGTATAGTAGGAGCATTCGCACGAAGAGCGGAAAAGGCTCTTACTCTTTGGTTTCTTGCTCCGCAGCGTAAAGTCCAGATGGATTTAGATATCGAATTACTGATAAATGCAGTGTGGAACCAACCCGCCCTTTGAGACAAAACTACAGACTTGTACAAGGACCGCAATGAAGTAGCTAAAAATTGGTGAGAAGTTCTGGGATGATGGCGTTTGCCGTCGAAGACGGAGTCGACAGTGAAGAAAATAAATAGCACGGCACGTGTACAATCCATCACGATTTTCACGTACATAGCGTCTGATGCGGAAGCGCGCGAGCCAAAAAAGTCGGAAGTAGGAGCAAAAAAAGATCTCGCGAGCGAGCGAGAGTCGTACGGCTCTTCATGTGAAAGAGGCTTAAGTGGCAGTGGACGATTTTCAGACAGATTCTAATTCTGTTTCTGAATTTTTTTACTATCGAACGCTGATTCAAAAGTTCTCATATGATCTTATTGAAACAAACACCGATCAATAATCTTTCAAATGGTATATCGCTTATAATTTTCAAGATATCAATTTTCAAACAACGTTCCTCAAAGGAAATCGCAAAAATATTGCTCATTCAGCAATACTGTAATAATTTTTATTACCAAAGTTTAACTTTGACTCCAACAGAATGCCCGTGTAACTTTAGATTAGTAAATGACTCATTTTGCATGACCGAAAGTCTGACTAGCATATGCTTTATCTAGTGCCCGACCGAACACTCGGCTTCGGCCACCTTCAACCAGAAAAATCACCTTCGACTGCACATTCGGCTTCAGCCAAAAGTTTGTGCGAAGCCGAAGTTCCCTGTCAGCCGCCAAAAACAGACGATCTTGTAAAAACGTGTCAATGGTTTCAACAGAAGAATGGCATAAAGCGTCCTATTGGAAGAATATACCATTCAGATCCATTTATTTTAACTGAGGCCACAAAAAATCACTTTCATAACTTTCAGCTTTCACTGGCAATACTGGCTTTCACAGCAGCAATGTTGTCTTGATTCTTTGCATTTCGTCGTCGTCGCTGTGGTATTATTTTATTAAGTAAAGTAAATCTACTTTCATAGTTTTTCACGATTCGAGGAAGATTATCTCTTACAAAATTTTCACTGAATGAGCGAACGAGTTTGGAAAAAAAGATCTATTATTTTAAAAGAAGATTAGAATAATGAGGAGACATTCTATAGTAATGTTCCGGTTAAAAGGGTGGCGAACGCAAGCTATGTAACTAACACAAACAACTGATATGTGTCAAGGACGGTTGACGTCATGGACATTTTTGGTAGCTCACTAAAAATTTCTAGAATCATCGAGAAATAGCGGCCACAAGTATATAAATTAAGAGACTAAGCCGAGCGAGAAATGAATGAGTACTATGAATACAGAACGCGCAAGAGTGGAAGAAAATAAATAGTGACAAAATGGTTATAATTAAGTACAAGTTGGAAATAAATAAGGAGCGGTTGGAATAAATTGTTAAGAAAATAGAATAAGTATAGTAATAGTACTATTTTAGCGTTAATTGATAGTAGAAGTATTTAATAGTGAATATTTTATTTATTAGAGTATGCAGGATTTTAAATTTCTTACACCTTGTTTAAAGTGATTTTAACTTTTTTGGGCATTCAAAATGGTTTTTAAGAGATCAGAAATCACCACCAACAACAACTAGATTTTGAAACTAGCAGATTCTAACTACGATGTATTGACAAATCTACAAACTAAGAATGTTGGATGTATTGATAAAGGTAAAGATCACGTCAAAAGCTTAAAGTCCTTTAAAACCGCAGGGTAATATGGAAGTTGAACCTGCTCAATTTAATGAGGATTAATTAACTATCAATTCTAAATATCTCATCAAAATTTGACATTTGCGGCACTTATTTTTAACATTTTCTAAGATTCCTATTCACGTCCTAAGTTTACAATTTTCGCGATAAAATTACGCTCATCAATGCCGTACACATTAATAAATAGCGCTTTTGTGCAGAGTGGATACATTGTCAATAGGTTCTGAAGAACAATATGCCACTAAATGTCCGACCTTTAAATGTCGCATTACGGGGTCCGCTTTAGGATGAATTCATCGCGGGGAAAGACGGGCGGAGGTGCTTTGATATCGTCGTAGAATGGTCAGCAGGAGCAGGAAATATCCCCTGTTTGCAGGGTATACATTAGATTGCGAATTCAAATATCACAGTCATGGATTTTTTGAGGACGGCCGATTCCAATGATATACACCATTGTTTTAGGTTTCTGTATCCTCAGAATTTACAGAAAAGTTAAATTGGTCTCACTACCTGGCAGAAATAAAATATCTGTATGGTCACAAAAATATAACCAATATCATCTAATTTGTTAGTATGAATATATGATCTCATCATAAAATTTATGTTCTGCATGGCCTGCCAATATAATTCATGCGGAGCATCATTCAACGCAAAGTGCAAATCGTTAAATGGTTCTGTGAAGGGGAAAAGTAGAAAAGAGACAGGGCTTAAGTCACACATGCGCATGACCTTTGAAGCAACACCTAGCCCTGTTTTTCCTTAAAGCATTCTTGTGTATCCTCACTGATCTCTATAATAACACTGGATTGGATTTAGGCCGCTGAGATGCGTCCCCAATTGAGCGTCGCCATCTTGGCAAAAACTGAGGTTTTGTGACAGATCACTACCGCGTTGGGCCGCGATATTTAAAATTTAGCTGTTTGGTTTGGCGGTATTTTACGTATTTTATTTATCAAACATGATGATCGAGTGCATGTTTTGCGGAAAGAAACCCGATTCATCGAGAAATTTAACACTGCACAAGTAAGTACAACGAAATAACCTGAAGTAACTGTCGTTATGACTGAAATAAGTAAACATTACTTATTTTTATTGCTATGCTATGATGTGAATATTTTCAAGATTTCCATCCGAAGAACAATCGTTATAAAAATGGCTCGAACAAATGGGTTTGCCAAACTTAGAAATAGAAAAGATACAAGACTCTGGAAAATGATGTTGTTCCGACTATTTTCAACGAACTATACAAAAACTATAGCGTTAACTGCAAAACCAAAATAAAATGTTCAAATAGTCACACAATTTTTAATACGATTAATTTATTGTTTAGATTTATAACAAAAATCGTAAAACTATTCAATGAATTTGATAATTCAGAGCTAAAATGTTTAAAAAATAGTTTAAATACTGATATAAAAAGTTAACAAATATTTTGAGCTATTAATGAATATTTTTAAATATTTTAACTATTATAACAATTTTTAAATACTTTTAACTATTATTGATTATTTATGTGTGCATATTGACGTATATTAAGAGTAATTTCATCATCTAACTTGTATTATGCTTCGAATCTCATCGAGTATCTCCTTTAAGTATTTTGAATTTGCCGCTGAATCGTGTCACAAAACCTCAGTTCTACTGTCAAGGTCGCCGTTCAACCGAAGCCGCTTTCAGATGCCAGAATACGGCCTAAACCCAATCCAGTGTTATACAGAGATCAAAGTGTATCCTCTATATCATGTTCTACACATTTCTTTGCGCGAATATAACAAATATTGTGTATAAATCGGTGTTATTGTGTTGACTTCAGTTCATCTCCATCTACGGGTAGGGGAGATCGATGACTGTATGTAATGTAGCTAAGTCCATAATGTTCAAGGAACAATCATCAAAATTAATGAAAGTATCAAGGTGTCTGAGAGAATCTAAAAAAAACGATACTACTCTCCGTATCACAACTCTTCTAACACAGAGAAAAGTTGTGACAGATACCAAGGTAAGTTGTGACACATATATATTCAGACTATTTGGTGAATAAAAAATACCATTATATTGGCATTCGAGGCACTGAACCCACTTATCTTTCGATTTGCTATTGGCAAAGGGCTCAACAGGGCAACACAAGCAAAAACAATTATTTTCTTATTAGTCTTCTTCTTTATTTTTTCAAGCATCTTTTTTTCCTCACTTAAAACACGCTTTTTTACATACTTTATCTTTCTACTGGTTTCTATGGCAGCAATTTTATCCTTGGTAGGTATTTCAGTAATCACAGCAAATTTGATCTTGCGTCTATTCGGTTGTTTTTTTTTCTTCTTAGTGGAACTTTTAGCAATGGCCTAATAAGTGATTTTGGTGAGATCATACTAAAAGTTGTGGCAAGAGGAATACGGACTGAAGACGTGGCGTTATAGCTCAGAGTAGATGGACTGCTGGAAGATGTCATGTTCTGATCTGTAGACATACTTGGAGTGAGGTTTTTTGCTTCTTTATTAGATTCTCTGACAGCAATGTCATCGTTTTAAACAATACCGATATTTAGATTTGGAGTGAGGGTTCTTTCTTCTGGGTTTTCCTCCATTTCTGGATTGGGCAAAATCAGTGACTTAACTAGACATGACATAGTGATTTCTTAAAAGGTCAGTTCATAAGCTTCGACACTAGCCATGCCCCTATAAGTCTTTCGTTTATATCTATTTGACATTCTGAGGCAAAGAAATAGCAATTCAGCATGCAACGTCACACCACAAGACAGGAAAAGAACCTTGCCCGAAAAATAAACAAGATTAGGAGAGCTGTGATAAGTCATCACAGCTCGCCTAGTTGCAAAAAATTGTGAACCAGTCAGAATAATCATTTGTAATTTCGAAACAAGATACCAACACAAAAAAACAATTTCACACTATGAAACTTGAAAAACTAAAGCTTTTGAGAAAAAATATCATAGCAATGTGAACATAATACGTTTCAATTTTTTTGTATGCAGATATCGTACAATCACAACCGCCTAATATGCACTGTTTACGCGTGCTCGACTATGTCACAGCTCTCCTCTATCACAACTCCCCTACTGTTTCATCTACCTGTGTCGAGCCTCCTGTAATCACAAGATCAACGTTCTTTTTCTTTCGTTCTTTCACGTCATTCAATTAATTCTTCACAAAAGGTATTCACTTCTCACACAAAATATTTTTTTCTCATGCAGGTATCAAAATAGAACACTTAGAATATAAGAATAATGATGTGACTAAAAATGTTGAAGAATCTTTCCTACAAACTATTAAATTGATTTTGCAGAATCAATGTGAAAATATTCTGTCGCATAACGAGTGTTTCCAAAGGGATGTGCAATGTATTATTCTACTTTAAGGGGTAAGTTTTCGGCTGCATACGTCGTGGTTATTCGTCCAGGGAGCCGCAGTATATAAGAAAAAGGTAATAAATATATTACCAGTTTTCTTGGAAACTGTTGAGTAGTTCGTGTTCTTGTCATTGTTATGCGTCTCATGACAGCCTCTACATTCTTTCTTTAGAACAAAGTTTTTTACTTGCGTTCAACATAATCATATTTTTACTCGTTCCAACACTGTTCTTGTCCAAAGCAAAAATAGAAAAATACCATCTTATATTGATTACGTACGTATTTCAAGAGATATTTTTACGTTTTATCCAATGAATAAAACAACTTGATTACTCACAGCTTCGTTTTCATCTGCGATAACGATGATATTATAATGGATTTATATCTATTGGGAAATAGTAAATTATGCAGACAATACAAAAAGCACTTATTTATCTGCATGCTATTATGAAATTTGTGTAATCACTTCTAAGGACAAAATGCTAAAATCTTTACAAAAACAAATGAAAAAAAAGTGTAAATTCTTTATAACGAACTTCTTTAAAGCGAAAAACACTATATAACATGGATGTTCCTTGAAATTATTTGGTTCACATTATTACCTATATATTAAAACACTCTCTATAACGTAATGTGTTATAAACGTTGAAAAACCGTGAGTAGAAAGAGTATTACTCTAAAGTTTTTTACCCAATATGTTCTGTTGACTCCCTGTCATAATCACAAATGTCAAGCGCAACGGCGGTGTAGCGTCCAGGTGAGTCCTCAATCCTTTTGAATCTAGTAGTTAGCTCGAAGCCCTGAACATTTTAAAATACCTGAGTACAAGGCTCAGTAAGAAATTACCGGTATCAACAGTTCCAGCACACATCAAACAACTGTACACACTTTTCCTTCGTTGGTAACCTGGTCAGGATTATTACAGTCCCACTGCTTGATCCCAGTGGCTGGTAATCTGGCAAGGGTCACTACAGCCCAAAGCTGCTCGCTGCTCCCACTAAGTATATTGGTTCTTTTAGTTTTTCATATTCTAATTGTATCGCGCATTGTTTATTCGATTGAGCTCAAACTTACTATAGTTGTTGTTAGCACTTTCGCGAGGGTTTTTATCATTATTATTATTATCATTTTAAATCCTTTAATACCCTTACGGGTGTCAGGATTGACTATTGATTTTAGTTCATATTATTCACGAAGTCTTTCCACTCTTTTCGATTTTTTGCCATTCTCTTTGCCTCTTGGGTGCTGATGTTGTTCCTTCTTAGTATTTCTTCCACTATATCCTGCCATGTTTTGGCTGGTCTTCCTCTTCTTTTTTCTTTCACTATTTTGGAGTTCTATTCTTATTTGGTTTGTCGAGTTTCCGGCATTCTTATTAGGTGACCGTACCATGCAGCTTATTTCTTTTCAATGGTGGTTTGTATACTTTCAATTTCTAGACTAGCTCTTACATGTTCATTTCTGATTTTGTCCATCCTTGTAACCCCTTCTACTCTTTTTAGGAATCTCATTTCACTCGCTTGTATTTTACTCTTAAGTCTATTATTCAACTTCCATGACTTACTTCCATATATTAATGTTGGTCTATACATTGTTTTGTAAAGTGTCATCTTAGTTCCCTTAGATATCTGTTTATTGTTCAATATTATTTTGTTTATTGAATAATAGCTTTTATTCGCGTTGAGTATTCTTTGGTTTATTTCTTCTTCAATTTCTCCTCTATTATGTATAACAGCTCCAAGGTAGGTGAAAGTTTCCACTTCTTCTATCTCTTTCCCGTTCATTGTTACGTTTGCTTCTATGTCTTCTTTAGCTATTACCATTACTTTTATTTTTTCTATGTTCACTTTCATGTTGTGCTTTGTGAGTTCTTAATTCCACACGTTCAGGTTGTGTTGCATGTCGTTTTCGTTTTTTGCCAGAATTGCCAGATCATCCGCAAAAGCGCACCCTGCTATTGATATCCTGGCTAGTTTATGGTAGCCAACATCTACTCTCTTTATTTTGCTCTTCATGTTCTTTATTATATTGTTCAGGAAAATTATAAATAGTATAGGGCTCAAGGCTCCTCCTTGCCTAAGTCCTTGTGTTGTAATAAATTCTGATGAGGTCTCATTTCCAGTTCTTATATGTATAATTTGAGTTATTACTATATATACTCTTTATCGCATTTGTAAGTTCCTCACTTATTCCTCTCTTTCTTAATATTTCCCACATTTTTTTTCTAGGAACTCTATCGAAGACTTTTTCTAGGTCGACAAATGTTATGTATAGCTTTTTATTTTGTTTCATTACTATTTCTGTCAATGTTCTGATAGTAAAGATATGATCTTGGGTTGAGTGTCCCTTCCTGAAGCCACTTTGCGCGGGCTCGATGTTTAATTCTATTTTTCTTCTTAATTTGTTTTCCAATATGGATTCATAAATTTTTGCCGCTGTGCATAGGAGTGATATTCGTCTATAATTGTTACATTTCTTGCTATCGCCTTTTTTTATATATCGGAAATATCACCGCCTTTTCTCAGTCTGTTGGAATTTTTCCTGTTTTCCATATTTGGTTGAGCATGATTAATAAGATTTGCTCTCCATGTTCCCCTATATACTCCAGCTGTTCTGCCTTTATCATGTCGTGACCTGGAGCTTTACCGTTTCTAAGTTTCTGCAGTATTGTCTTCATTTCGTCCTACGTGATATTTTCTGTTTCGTTATTGATTTCGTTGTTTGATTCTTGATGATCTCTTACGTCCATGACTTGATCTTCCTCTAATAGCTCTTGGAAGTGTTCTTTCCATCTTTCCATTATTAACTCTTATTCTTTTAATATGTTGCCCTGTTTATCTTGTATTTGTTTAAGTATAACTTGTTTTTGTTTCTTGCATGTTTCCAATGTTTTGTAGAAAAGTGTCTGGTTTTCCTTGTAGTTGATTTCCATTGTTTTTCCGAATTCTTCCTATGCCTTTAACTTGGATTGTTTTATAGTTTGTTTTACCTTTGTTCTATGTATTTTATACTCTTTGTAGTCTTCTTCCTTTTTTGTACTTAAGTATTTCTTCCATTTATGTTTTTTCATTTTAATTACTTCTTTAACTTATTTATTCCACCAGTGTGTCTGTGTAATGTTTCTTGTGTTTTTATTAGTTCCGCATGTTTCTTTTGTTGCCTCTTGTATTATTTGTGTAAACATTTTCCACATTTCTTCTATATTTTCTTGATTTGGAATTGGTGTTTTCATTATCAATTCGCCAATTTTATCTTGGTATTTCCTCCTTACTTCTACATTGTTCAGTTTATCTATCCTCAATTTAACCGTGTTAATTTCTTTCCTGATTTCTTTCTTTGTTTGGGTTTCTTCTTGTTTTATTTTCATTTTCGCTACTGTTAGGAAATGGTCACTTCCGATTTCACTACCTCTTTTGACTTTAACATCATTTATTTTCTTTATTTGCGTTTTATTTGTGATAAAATTATCTATAATTGATCTCTCATTCCTACTTTTTACTTCTCGGGTATATTTATGTATGTCTTTGTGCTGGAAATATGTATTTAATATTTTCAGATCATTTATTATGCAGAAATCGATTAATCTTCTTCCGTTGTTATTTTTAGTTTGTTCACCATATCTTCCCATTATTTCTTCTATTCCTTTATCCATATTACCCACTCTTGCATTAAAATCTCCCACTAAGTATATTGGTTCTTTTAGTTTTTCATATTCTAATTGTATCGCGCATTGTTTATTCGATTGAGTTCAAACTTACTATAATTGTTGTTAGCACTTTCGCGAGGGTTTTTATTATAATATCATTAATATACATAAAGTGATGCACGAGCCGTATTTGTTCGTTAACGTATCGTTCATCCAATTGAGTTGAAATTTACTATAGTTGTTGTTTACACTTGCATGAAAGTCTCGACATAGTAATTCTAACGTAAAATAGGTGACGCACGAGCGGTATTTGTTCATTCGAGCATCGTTCATTCGATTGAATTAAAACTTTCTATAGTTGTTGCTAGCGCTTGCGTGAAAGTTCCTGACAGTGTCACCTATCTATACTAATATCATAAAGAAACAAGGCTTGTATTTTTGTTTGCAATGAATAAACTTAGAAACTGCCGGACCGATTATAAAAATTATTTCGCATGTATAATCCTATATTACCACTAAGTAACATGGGCTATAATTTACTTTTAAAAAGACGGATTTCTAAGAAAACTCCAATTATGTAACTCAAGATGTAAAAAAAAAATCCTTACATTGCGTGCGCTGCAATATCTTTGACCTCGTGTAATTTATTTCATTAAATATATATAGATTTACGCACTAATCTACAAATTCTGACAGTTGAAGCTATGTTTTAGTTATTATTGTGTTATTCAAGCATTAAATGTGCTATTATTCCTAATAATGATCTGTTATTTTCAAACTATGCTCCAAAAATTCGAGCAAAAATGTTAAATAATAATAAATGTTCACCCATGCGAGTATTGAATAAAGTGAAATTGAAATCTAAATATTATTGAAATTTAATACAGTCTTTCCTATAGAACCCTTCCTATTAAACTTAGAACTACTAAAAAAGCGGCCAAATGCAGGGATTCTCGTTTGGTGCAAATGTCCATATTTTTGGATGGGATCAAATTTATGACCGGATCAAGAGATTATCATTGGCGCAAATGGCATACGACCAAATAATGGACCATACAGAATAATGAGGATTTTAGAAAGTGAATCACGTATGCCTAGTTGTAAGAATACTTACAAAAATAGTATTCGTGCTCTTACACTGTCTCTTCTCAAATCTCCATATAATGAAAACTCTTTATAATGAAAGAAAATAGTCGGTCCTTTGAATTTTGTTATATAGAGTTTACACTGTATCAGAAATCTTAATAAATAACCTTGTTAAACATAATAAAAAAAATTAGAATTCAAGTTATTTGCTTATTAATGATTTGACTTTTTCTCTAGCCATTTTTAACATCAAATAATTAACTACGTAACAAATTCGTCTGTAAAATTCAATTTGTAGAGAATTCGCGAAAAGCATGTTCAAATGGTAATGTTGAACCTTCTCAAAGTGCAGAGACATGCACATTGAATTCTGGAGCATTTAGATGTGGTCGTGTGACGGCTGTGTCACTAGCACACCGACGTTCATTTACTTTTAAATTGGTACCAGCTACCCCCACCTGCATTTCTTCCTTGTCTTTCACTCCCTGTTTCCTATTTCCTCATGTTTTTTCTAATCGTTCGTTATCATGCTCATTTAGGGGATGCAATCCAATTATTTTTATTCAAATAACAATTATCAAGCGATATATATATATTGTGGTGCAGAAGCTTCACAAAGAAAACTCCACATATAAAAACTCAATTTCAGAAAAAATATTTGCAATTTAGCTACAAGTAAACCGATCTGTATGAAACTCAAACTAGTTTAATTTGAAAAAGTGCCTAGTATTAGCTTCGTTCATTATCAAGCAGCTCAGCCCAATTTGCACTAAGTACAACATTAAATGAAATGGAGACAATGGCAGTAAGTGACATATTTCTTCTATCACTCAATAAAGTGTGAAATATATATGAAGGAGTTTCAGTGGTAGTTACAATAAAAAAATGCGCTGTAACATCACACTTGAACTTGGGTTAGAAGTATTGTTCAAAGTTATTAGTATTTTTTTGGGCCCTCATAAAGGTTTTTAGTTATAACATATGTTTTTGAAGCTATGTTGTATCGACATGATGTGAGTTTACTGATGAAGTTGAAGATAACGTCAAAATGCTAATACATAAAATTAAGCTGAAATTCCTTCTACAAGTTTTTGATAAATTTATGCTGATCAAAAAGTGAAAAGTACCTGTCACGTCGCTGGTAATCAATCAATCCTATTAGCTATGACTCTATCGAGCTTTATCATACTAGACTAACTATATGAAAGCAGCGCACTAGCGCTGTTAGTGGCATGTAGCTGAAGCTTTGACTAGGGAGGGTTACACGCGGCCAGTAATTTGATAAGTCCATGGACGTTGACGGATCCACTCAATCAAGACGACCGACACTCCATCTCTATCAAATCACGCTGCGTTGAATGTGATCAGGTGTGCAGAACATACTCCTCTCCCTTCTGATAGGGGTGGTCGTGTAGCTTCGACACCACCAAGCACAAATCATCAGGATTGAAAGTGTAATAGAAAAAAATTATTGTCTATCTATGGATCATCGATATTACACTATGAAATCTAAAATATATAATGATTCTTATTTATTGAGCTGAGGTTAAAACATCCTGTTTGACAAAATAGGATTCTTTCTTTTGATATCACTCTGTTCAAATCAAATATCATCATGAAAGCTCATGGAAAATAGCATTCACATATCAAAGTATAATATTATCCTCCGTAAAATATATTTATAAGCTGAAAATAAGGAATAAAAAATAAGTTGGAAGTGCGACAAAGCCTGGTACGCGTCGGTAAATAGGAATTTGCTTGAGAACGTTCTACTTTGCATAAGAAGTATTTTGCATTTATTACACATAATATTTGTGATCCGATTACAGAGCAACTAGTAATATTAATATGAAAACATGGTTCTGACAGTACATCCCTAACCTGCATCATACGTCGCCTATAATCTGTAATCAGCATATGAAGTAGCGAACACTACCGAACAAGAACGGAGATCACCGATCAGGACGAGGTGGCAGGATTCATATTCCGATATTTGCTTTAGAAAATCATGTTATTCAATATGTTAACGTGAATTTATATTAAAAACTGCATTCCATGTATGAAATTGGGAGTAATACTCATCAAACTGATACATGTCGATATTATAGGAGTATATACGGATCTATCGGCAAAAATGTCCATGTTTAATTATGTAGCACATTCTATACATCCTTAAGCATTTTTAAAACTTCTGATCTACACAAAATATAAATTTTGTCGGTTGACTACTCATACGACGTTGAGGAATCTTAGGCATTCATATTGCAACAATCAATTCTTCTTATAGCTTCTAAAATTAAAATTCGCAAATATGGGCTTTAAAGGCTACACGAATTCTTTTTTCTATATTAGAAATAAAACAGTGTATCAAAATATATCACGAATTCCAAGATTGCGGAAAAATAATTCAGTTCCATTATTAGAGTTCTTCAGAATTAAAGAATCAGTTACAGTGAAACGGTACTAACTGCCACTCAAAATTATAACGAGCGTCATCACTGAAAATTGAGAGCAATGCAGATTCGAATCGAGTATTATTATTTGTAGAATGATAGATCCCAATAATAGTTGATGGAAATAAATAAAATAATTTGCCGCTTTATACAACTTCAGAACAATGATACTCATGACTTCAAATTCTCATCTGCACACTTCCAGCTACAGTAGCATTTAGAAATTTTAAAAAAAGATAGGTACAACAAAATTAGATTCAAATTTAATCCTTGATGTATTTATTCAATGAACTTATTGTAACATTGTAAGTCAGGTTTGTCAAATTTCTTGAAATCCGAACCATTCTTCTTACCAGTATGACAAGATCGGTAAAACTACAATTGAAACCAATTTTTTCGGCTCTTGAAAGATTGATATTCAAATATGTGAAGCCAAATACAGTACCAAAATATCATATACATAAATAACAGTTTATCAAACACAGCCAGAAGCAGATATTCAAAATAGTTTTTGTTACTAAAATCAGCCATAGGCTATTGTCATCTAGAAATTAAAAAATATTTTCCGAACTTATTATTTTAAAATATACTACCGCTGAAACTTCGGAAAATATTGCAAAACATTGCTCATAATCTTTAAATACCATAAATATTTTGTCCATTCAATGTTTCTTTACAGCAAAATCTATAATTTCAACAAAAAAAAAATTGTTTCTCGAAAACTTCTGTTTACACTACTCTCAAAAAAAAATATATTATCTCCAAGAAATATTTGACCACGGAGTTTAATTAATTTTGTCAAAATTGAGTTTTTAAATTTCGATATAGAATTAAAAAAAAAATGTAAAAAGGACATCAGAGAAGTACTCAAAATATCGACAATTTTAAGTCAAAAGTTCAGTGACCAATGTCAAAAAAAACATTTGAATAAATACACTTTTTGGATATAAATATTATATTATTGAAAGTACACAAAAAGTCTTATTAACTAAATATTAATTATTAAAAATCAATAGTTTTCATTCTGCATTCTGAGAAATATTGTCATCTATAAATCTACTGAATTTTGTCCCAAAAAAACTGGATAGTCTCGGAAAAATTGGTAAGTATTTCTAGGACAAATTATTTTTTCCTCCAAATTGCCAAGTTCAATTTTTATGCAAATTTTTATACAATAACTACAAGTATAATGCATAGTATATATATTTTTTCCAGATAAGTAGTGATAAAAGTCTCTGAGATATAAACAGAGCCGGAACTATGACGTGGCGTGGCCCCTGCCACGGGCGCAGACTCCAGGGGGCGCAAAATTCTATGAACCGCATTAAGCAAATCATTCAAACTCAAATTTAAGACATGTTTTATGACGGGATTTGGGTGAGAAAGCTTATACCGTTATACTACCTGCTTGCTACCCATCTCAGGTCAACTATAAAATTTTACTTGGATTTATATTGGTTATTGGAGATGTACACTGCTCCATCAGCAAATAGTCTAGCTTCTGCATTTCGGGCATTGTGTTAGGAAAGTCCAGCCACCCGCTACGCTTGATTTGTTAAAGCAGAATATATTTCTAACTTTCAACTTTCCATCTATTGTTCAGAATCAATTAATTCTGGTTTTAGACCCCACTGTACCCAAAAGATATAGGCAGGTACCACGAGCTCTGTTTTTGGCTCTACTAGGAGATTCTCTTAATCTCTATAAAAATCATCATTTTTAAAAAAAGTCGGTCTGTCTGTCGGTTCGTCTGTGTGGAAGCACGATAGCTTGAGAACGCGCACGAATTTTCGAATGAAATTTCATATTCAAGTTTTTCATCAAAAAGCTAGGTTCAAGTTCGTAGATGAGCTTTTTTCAATCAGTGGTACCAAAACTTTATTGATAGAACTTTTTGATTTTTTGCGTTTATTTTAGAACGGTAGTATTTATCAAAGAATATAAATTGACTAGAATTGATCCTTGAATAATTTGGCACATCATTTATCCTGAACATTACTCGCAATTATCAGCGGCTCATTTGTCATTACTCAAATTTGCATTTTTATGAAATTCGTTGTTTTTCTGAAGCAAAGAAATAATGAGAATCATAAAATGAGATTAGGATTATTATCACTTATATTCGGTAATCACATGCAAACGTTCGTCAATTGTTCTTTTAAATCAAGTTATTTAGCTCTATCATGTTTGGTATCAAATTAAAGCTCGTGCGAAGATATGTAATTGTAGTGGAAGTATCAAAGAGGATATTTAAACGATCAATTGTTTCTTTTACAAATTATCCAAATGATATCTAGTTTGGTATCAATTTAAAACTCTGGGGAAGATAAAATTAGTAGATATCAAGAATGAATATTAATTAGTGGAGTCCACGTTATCATCTTTAAATTACATTTTCGGCGGTCAAATGTATGTTCCAATGAACTGAAGACTTTGAAAATCTAGAAAAGGACTATTTATTTTCAAGAATACTTATTCTATGTAGGACTAAAATATAACTGCCATCTGTCACTTTAACATTGACAGTTATCCCTCTGACAATGACAGCTATCACTCTGACAATGACAGCTGCCACTTCGAAATATGCAATTAATTGATGCGACACTCTAAATTTCTGAAACAATCAGGAAATTTATGGTCGAGGAAGTACTGTGTGGCCACAGCAGATTTTTTTGAATGATAACATCGATTATTGATTTATATAAAGATATTAAGATGTTAGTAATATTTAATGTACCTGATTGATCATGATTTGGTTTTTAATTGTCACCACTTGGTTTGAAGAATATATTTTGTGATTGTATTGTAACGTTATTTATTTTAATTTAGGGAGCAAAAGTTTTTAAACACTACTATTTTTTTTAGGATTTTTTAAAAATAATAAATTAGATAACTAACACTATTTTTAAATAACTAAATCTAACTTAAACTAAAGATTATTATATACTACACTATAACTTATCTTTAATTATTTATGTCAATGTTGATTTATTTTAAATAACACAATTTATTTCTATCACTAGCAATCCATAGTATAAGGTCACTGTGCTAAAAAATCAATAATGCTCCTCGCTTAGTCAGCGTATATATACCGTCGGTCTCTCCCCACTACATTCTTCCCGCAAACGTCCAGGCTTTTCTAGACTAGAAAATGCTAGAAGGTGCCAGTAATTTTCTGGAAAACAAATATATTCGCTTCTGTTTCTTGATGTAAAATATTTCCACAATAATTCTAGGCACCAGTAAGTCCGAAATGTCTAATTTATAGACCAAAATTCGTTACAGTATTATATCTTTTTTGTCTCATATTCATAAAAATAGGGGCTTAATTTCATGATTCGCCACGGGCAGCCAATATCCTAGTTCCGGCTCTGGATATAAGATTTGCATACTAATTTTATACGTTAGCACTAATTTTATACGGATTTATTGCAGACATAATGAAACTTTGACAAATTATGTAATTTTTGGTATTGACACCACTAAAAACTTTGGTTATTCATTCATCAAACATATTGCTACAAAAAAAAAAACAAAAACTACACGAATATGTTTTCTCAAATGAGCTGATTCTCTTATAAATTAAAAATTAAAATTGTAATTACCTTGTATAGATGACGCCGATATCGTTTGTCAAAATCTAATTTGTTCATAAGAATTGTTTCTTGTTTCCAGAAAAAAAATTCGAGTACTCGATTAGTAGCATAAAGGTCCCATCATAGTCCAGTCGGTAGAGCTCTTAATTTGTCGGCATTTGGTATATTTTTTATGGAAGAGTTGTTCTCCAGAAAAATAATGCCGTATTTGGACGAATTGAGATCTCCACCTATTGAATGATGGATGCTACCAATAAAACACGTCAATTTTTTCGTAATTCAAATGTTTAGCAGGGTAATAATTTTAAATCAATTCAACCAATATTTACATTTAAACCATTCAAATATTTTCACTGATAGAATTATTACACTAATTAAATACGAATTAATAGTCGGGGAAATCAATAAAATCATTAATAGACTGATCGTATTTATAATTTAATAATAATAAACATATTTTGTTATTCCCAGTGAAACAATGCGAACATAAATGTACAAACTCCACATTATTTCATGCATAAGTGTTCGCTAAAGTATGCTATATTGAATTGGATGAAAATATTGTAGCATATTGAAAATATATCTTGGAATATTTTATTGGAAGGACTCAATGATCTCGTGTAAATGCAACCCAGAGAGCACCAATGCTGAAAACATAGTGAACAAAAGTTGAATCAAATTTAAATTAAGATAACAAATTTTCATATTATTACAATTTTTGATACTATTTGATTTGAATAGTTTGTTTTTGGCTCACAATTTTATTTGTCTCGACGATAAATATCTTGTGTCCAAATAATGTCGCAGAATCGATAAATTAACTTATACAAACAATTTTGAAAGCTATTATACATATTTTATATAACAAATATTGAAAATTTATGAATTAATAGCCAAGAAAATCAATATATTTATTGATAGACTGATCGTATTCATAATTTAATAATAATAAACATATTTTGTTATGCCCTGCAAAATTATGCAAACATTATTCATGTATAGAACGTCAAAGTATTGCATATCAAAATGAAAGATAATATTTTAGCATATTGTCAATCCATGTTGGAATACTTTATTGAGAACAGAATAAATGTGAATAGTTCGTGTAACGAACGCGTAGCAGTATTTTAAAAGATGCAACCAACAAAGCACTAGTGCTGAAAACAGAGTGGACAGAAATAAGAAGCGTATTATTTCATTTGGATAATAATTCGATTTTTTAGTTTTATTAGCCTTGAAGACAAGTATATTTTTTCCTAATGATAAATACACTAGTGTATAGCACGCCGTTTTCCTATTTAAAAGCAACAATTTATTCCAGTTAAATTTAAATTATACATTTTTATCTTCTTGCGAGATCATTGAATTAATATGATTGAACTAAAATTATATAATAAATAGACTTTTTTGGTTTTAATTCTGTACATTTATTTTTATTTTTGACGTTTCGACTCTCTAACCGAAAGTCTCCATCAGAAAAAATGATACAAAAATAAACAAGGCAAGAAGGTATCTAGATAATTAGAAATTAAAAATTGAAAATATACGGATAACTAGATGTGAAAACGTGGATTCCACATTTAGTGCAAAAAGAACAAAATTCCTCTGGCATTTACCCAAAGTCAAAGGAAAAACCACGTAAAAAATCTCAACAGAGGAATCAACGATATGAGTCTTGGCAATTATTATAGAAAAAAAGATTTAATTGATATAGCATATTAGGACGATGTCCCGTTTCTGCAAAAATTCAAAGCATTGTAAGATTTACGTCGTAATGAAGATCTTGTTATTTTACCAGCCGATAAAGGAAAAGCTACTGTCATTCTTAATAAAAACGACTATATAAGCAAGGCTGAAGACTTGCTTCATGATGCAGCTTATGAAAAAGTCAGCAGGAATCCTTTAAGTTCGGTAAAGTATCAAACAACTAAACTTCTTAAAGAATCTTCTTTAGATAAGGATGTTATTAAATATTTGACTCCTAGCGATTCATATATACCTAGATTTTATGGTTTACCTAAAATCCATAAGCAAGGGGTCCCTCTTAGACCAATAGTTAATTGCATTAATTCGTCAACTTATTTATTATCCAAATATCTTGACAGTTTATTGAGACCATTAATCAATAATTCTTCTTCGTACGTTAGAGATTCGAAACATTTCATTGAAATAATTAGTAACGTACGGTTAAATGATAATGACATCCTTGTTAGTTTCGATGTTTCTTCTTTATTCACAAAAGTTCCAATTAAAGACACCCTAAAGCTTTTGGAAAGGAATCTCCCTCCAGATATTATTGAATTATTCCACCATTGTTTGACTTCTAGCTTCTTCATTTTCAATAATGATTATTACAAACAAATTGATGGTGTTGAAATGGGTAATCCAATTTCTCCATCAATTGCAAATTACTATATGGAATTTTTCGAAGAAAAAGCATTGTCTTTTCCAAAGGGCTAATGATATCTGTCACACTGATAAACTTGATGAAGAGATTAATAATCTAGAAGTAATTTTCCAGAAAAATGGTTTTTCTCATCATTCCATTAGGAAAGCACTTCGACCAAAATCTAACAATGCTACCGTTGCGGATAATGGCGTGAGTAAAAATTATGTTTCTTTACCCTATGTCAGTAATGTTTCAGAGAAGATCGGAAGGATCTTGTCTCGACATAATTTCAAAGTTTCCTTCGCTCCTGTCACGAAAATCAAGCAGTTTTTGAGACCTGTCAAGGACATGATTCCATTACAATCTTCGGGTATTTATAAGATTCCTTGTACCTGTGGGAAAGTCTATGTTGGTCAGATGGGCAGAAGTGTAAGCACAGGTATTGCTGAACATAGAAGATGCATAAGACTCAATCATCCAGATAAATCTTCGGTTGCTGATCATGCCATTGAGTTTTTGCACGACATCAAGTTTGAAGAAACAAGAGTAATTGCAAGATGCTCATCCATTCATGGTAGATTGGTCAGGGAAGCGATTGAAATAATTAAAGATCCGAATAATTTCAACCATATTGATGGTTTTGAGTTGGCAAATGTTTGGCTTCCAATAATCAATAATAGACATACATAATTTGTAAAATATTTGTCTTGATTTTTATTTTTATTACGTTCATGCACATAATTGAAACTCAGTTTTGTAAAAAAATTTTTATGACATGTTTGGACTTTGGAACTGTGTGCGTCCGCAAGAACGGGACATCGTCCTTGCATGTTATATTAATTTATTCATTTTAATATAAATAATAATTCAGAACTACTATTATCTCGCAAGATTATTTGAATTTATTGAATTTTTATGACTGAATTAGAATTATGTACATAATGACAATTCAGAATTATTGTCCTGCAAGATAATTTCAATGCATTGAGTTAAAATTATGTACATAATGGAAATTCAGAATTATTATTATCTTGCAATATAATTTCAATCCAATTTATATTCAAAGAATAGAAATTGAAATCATTAAAATTATCTTGCAAGTTGATAATTCTGAATTTCCATTTTTTACATGATTCTAATTCAATCATAAAAATTCAATGAATAAAAATTACCTTGCAAGATAATAATAATTCTGAATTACCATTATGTACATAATTTTAATTCAATCATAAAAATTCAATACATTGAAATTATCTTGCAAAATAATAATAATTTTGAATTTCTATTATGTATATAATTTTAATTCGAATATTAAAATTCAACGGTTCCGTTTCATTTTACTAAATAATCTTGATGCTGAATTACCATTATGTACAAAATTTCGATTCAATCATAAAAATTCAAAGCATTAAAATTATCTTGCAAAATAATAATAATTGTGAACTATCATTATGTACATAATTTTAATTCATTCATAAAAATTCAATGACTCAGAATTATCTTGTAAGATAATAATAATTTTGAATCACCATCATATACATAACTTTAATTCAATCATATAAATTCAATGGATTAAATTTATCTTACAAGATAATAAAAATGTATAGATTAAATTAATCTGGATTAAATTGTTGCTATTAAATAGTAAAACGGCGTGCCATATTAGTGCAAATTATTTTGAGCACTGTTATACATATTTTATATCGAAAATATTGAAAAATAATAATAGGTCCCTCAACTAAAAGTTTTTGAAGCTTCAAGATGGGCAGTTAACAAAGAAAAGCCAATCGTCTCGAAACGGAAGTAACGTCATACCAGAGCAGGCGCATCAATGCGGTCACGTATATCTATACTCTTGTAGGCCACGTGCACATACGGAATGCGCGCATACGCTCTGTTAAAAAATGTCGCACAATGAACACTTTTTATCATTCTGTTAATTATATCTACGAGGGTAGTTGAAAAAGTTCTTGACCGGAAGCACAAATGTTGTATGATCATAATTCCATTATATTAATTAAGTAAAAACCTTCAGATGTCGCAGTACAAAGTGTCAGAATTTTGCTCAGTAGATTTTTGTAGCAGTGACTATAAGTAAACGATTTTTGTCTGTCTTATGTAATGGATAAAATGGAAGCTCGTGCTTTGTTTAAGCACTTGGTTTTGAAAAGCTCAAGACAGACAGAGATTAGAAATTAGTTAAGTTCTACATTGCTCCTTCATTTTCAACGGTTAAAAAGTAGGCGGCTGAATTTGAACGTGGCCGTACATCAATCCAGAGTGATGAACGCATTGGACGCCCACAAATCGCGAAAATCCTCAATTCCATACTAGATGATCGTCGACTGAAAGTTCGAGAAATTGCTGAGGCAATAAACATGTCTACTACATTTTACGTGATGTTCTAGGTATGCGAAAGCTGACTGTTCGCTGGGTGCCGCGTCTATTAATAGTCGATCAAAAATGCATTCATTTAAACATTTCTCAAGAGTATCTAGACTTATTTAGACCAATTCCACTGAGTTTTTTCGACGTGTCATCACTGTAGATTAAACTTGGATTCAGTACTACACACCAGAGACAAAGCACCAGTTTAAACAATAGAATGGAGCAGGAGAATGTGCGCCTAAAAAAGCAGTTCCATCTGCCGAAAAAGTCATGGCAACGGTCTTCTGGCCTTCAGAGAGTCTCATGGTGTAGTGCTTATAGATAACTTAGAAATAGGCAGAACTATCACTGGGGCCTACTACTTTTCATTACAAATTTAATGATGCAATCAAAGTCCCCATCTGGCAAAAAAAGGTGCTATTTTAGCATGATGATGCACCTGCGCACAAGTCTTGTGTCGTTGCAATATTCGATAGATTTTTTTTCTTTCCTCCAACTTGAAGAAATGATCAGAGGAGCGAAGATTTACTTTCAATGAAGAGAACGAAGCTAAGACGAACGCTCATTTTGCAGACTTGGACGCATCGTATTATTCTGATGATATTTAAAAGTTAGATCATTGGACTAAATACAGTATCTGGCCAAATTATTAGGGACAGTCCATAAATTTTTGTACTTTCTAGTTTTTCCGACAATTTTTTTCAACAAATTATCGATTTTAGGTCTTATTGGTTTATTTTATGTAAGAGTGTTCAACTGAGATACTAAAATAATGAATTACGAGAAAATGAAATTGATTATTCGATTAAGAAAAAATAGAAAATCCAAAATAGAGAAATAAATTCTACAATCAGAAATCGTGGCAGAAGATCAAAATATCAGCAGTAATTTCAATTATGTTTTATTTGAAGGTTTCGGCGCCAAAATGATCCTTCATATTCAGCTCATGTGAAGTTGAATTATTATTGCGTTGGTGGTTAAATTTGAAGTTATTTTGCAAAGAAAACATAAAAATTTAGACATAGGAAACAAGAAAAAAAATAGAAACTAAACAATATGAGGTTATTTTATTCTTTGATGAATGACGTAAGCCATCAATGTTACTACTCAATAAAAATCAATATTAGTGATTTTTTTCCTGGCTTCAACGTCTGAATTTTGATGTTTTTTCTATAAAATATTTTCAAATTCAACCAACAAAGTAATAATATTTCAACTTCCACATAAGCTGATTATAGAGAGTCGTTTCGGCGCCGAAACGTCTAAATAAAACTAAATTCAAGTTTACTGCTAATATTTTGATATTTTGCCCGAATTCTGATTGTTGAATTTATTTCTCTATTTTGGCCTTTCCATTTTTTTAAATTGAAGAATTATTTTTTCTTATTTCGTGATCCATTGTTTTAGCATCCTAACTGAACACTCTTATATATAAAAAAAAAAATTAGACCTAAAACCTATAATTTGTTGAAAATAATAGTAAATGAAAGTGGAAAGTACAAAAATTTATGGTGTGTCCCTAATAATTTGGCCAGGTACTGTATATTGCATTGCAAGGAATTGAGTATGAAAATAAAAATAATAATTGCCCGAAAATTTCGCGTTTCCTTTATCAGGCCGAGAACTTTTCGGACTACCCTCATAAAATATATCAATGATTAATTTATATTTGAGATATAGGTAAACATTTATATTAAATATAAATCCAATTGTTAATATTTTCAGTATATTATAATGTTCTGTTTCATTTGGGGAAGACAAATAGAGGAAAGAGAGAAAAAGGGAGAGAGAGGATTCTTTCATTATACATTCATACAGAAAAGCGTAAGTGCCAATTCACAATGTACGTAAACATAAGGAGTACGTAAAAACAGAAACGTAAGAAATTATGTATGTTCACAATGGTCGTAGCATAAAATATTAAAATAAAGTGTTTTTTTCATTTTACGTTGGTATAAATTAGGGTTATTGATGTATTGTGTTGGTTTCTCTGACTGTCATTTTCAAATATTCTGTTGATTTCGATTCTGTTTCGTGTTTACTGTTTTTCTTTGGTTTCACTTATGTTTCACTTTTAACAATTTGGAGCTCAGTTTGTTTTGTTTTATTGTATGATGTCTGATAAAGATCTTGCGATTGTTTCACTATTATTGCAACCAGATTGAAACTGCGTTATAAAAGTCGCCAACGAGAGAAATATTAAGGCGAGGAAGAAATTGTTGTTTTTTTTTATTAATAATTCTATGTCAATCATATTTAAAGCATGTTTCGATCCAGGATGTTGTCAACAATCAGATGAAAACATGTGTTTAAAGTTGACGCATGCGCTATTAGTTGTTTCGTACGTAAACATAACATAAAATTGAATTTATCTCAACTTTACGTTTTCATTACGTAGCTCTTATGTCAATACGTAAACGTAAAAAATACGTAAGAACATTGTGAACACGGGCATTGAAATACAGTAGTTCAACTTTATGTTTATGTTTACGGTTACGTACTCCTTACGTTTACGTACATTGTGTATTGGCACTAAGAGTTTTGTTTCTGTCGTAGATCCGCTCAGCACCATACGTCTAACCATTCTATTTGATACATTACCCAAAATTTCTAAACAATAAACGGAATTCATTAGTCTAATTCTACTCAAGCGGTACAATTAAAATCTCAATGCTCACGAATGATCTAAGACACGGTGTCCCTTTCCTCTGAGTCCCCTCTAAAGAACCAATACCAGAAAGTGAAAGCTTCAACCATTCCAACAGACCAGTGTTGCCATTTATGGCCAAAGGCTCAATGTATACAACGCCATATTCAAACTACACCTGTAGCTTTTTCACCAATATGTTTTTCCATTTGACATTTGTAAATTAAAATGTAACGACTGTTTTTATATTCGGTTTGAAAAATGTTATAATCCCGAAATGTTTAGTTAAAAATATTTTGTTTGGTAAAATAAAAGTTTAGTTTTTAATGCATGCTTTGTTGTGGCAGTGGCGCTACGGTGCTTTTACAAAGGGGGCTCTGAATTTTGTGAAACTATTTTATGTGGTAAACTCTAGCAGCAGGTATGAAAAAAATATTATGTACAATCATCACAATCATCTTTTGAACGAACTATAAACTATATTTTCTTTCATTCAGCCTTCAAGCATATTTGATTACCTAATTATCCATTTTGGAACTATATTATTTATTCCTATTGATGAAATACACATATTTTTGTTAGATTTTGCTACTTGAAATTCATTTATTACTATATTTTGTTCACTGAGAGTGTTTCACATTTATTAACTGATTTTTTACAATCAATGGAAATTCTATTACAAAATAGCAGTCCAATAAATCAAAATTAAATATGATAAGTACCGTTTCTCAGCTAGATTTCAATGCTTTTTCCGGAATCCAGAGAATATTTTGAATTCTTTTCTCCTCCTATTTGCGACGCCATTGTCTGCGTGCATAATTTGACAACATCGCATCTTGCTCACTTTATTACATGTGAGTGAACTCGCGTCAGACATCCAAATAGCGAGTAGTACGTACGATTCAACAGAACGGCACTCATTGTGCTGGTGTGAAAATAAATAATATTTTAAAAACAATGTAATTAGAACAGTGTTTTGACATTTTAAACATATCATAACCTATAAAGCCCGGAAAATGCCTCGCAAGCTGCTGAAATTTTTAATTTTGTTTGACAACACATCTCTGCTGTATTTTCCTGGCCAGTTTTTATCTGGGCGAGTGCTGATCGAACTGCAAGATGACACGCCTGCATTGGGTGAGATCACCTTCACTTTTTAGCTAGTAATTCACAAAAGCAAACTTGTTTAACCTAAAAACTCACTTAAAATAATTGTAAAATATCATTCCATCCTATAGCAAATCATTAAATACATATCTTTTAGCACATCTTTTCAAATATTCAAGATATAGAATTTTTCATTATTCGTTATTAATGTACAGAAAGTCAACCAAATGTAAAACTTATTTCATAATTTTTAAATGACAGGTTCAGGAAATCGACCAAGTATTTTTAATTTTTTTTTTTTTAACAATATCCTTTAAAATTTTCAGAGTGTCACCGTAATTTTGGGGTGAATTGAATTTTGAGGAGCAGAACCTTATTTTACTTGAATAGCTCTTTCCAATAATACCCTACAATCCTAGAATACTTGTTTTTATTTTTATGAAACTTTATACATGTATACGGCCCACAAAATAATGATCCAATTGGAATTTTCGTTTATGTGAATCTCAAGTCCTCAAAAAAAAATTAATCCATATTTTATAATAATTGGATGGTTACCAAAATCATGTTTTCCAGTTTTTTTATTTTAAAAAGTACCTTCGCAATCAGAAAACCATTTACACAATCTGAAAAATCATTGTGTCCAGTAAATTTACTTTTCAATTTCAAAATCTCTTCACTCTTCAGAAACTGTGAATAAAATTTTTTCGCTTAGTGGTTCCGTGACCCAGAACATAAACATTAGTGTCAAAAAACAGTTTTTTCTTTCACACCTGTGGTTTTGCCGTTGTTTACTTTTATTTTTTACGTGAACATAATATCAAGGCATAGAATGGCAATTAAATTTTCGCTTTCTTTTAACAACTGTTTGATTTTCGAAGCCTTAAACGATGCGAAATTCGAATATACGTAATAGTAGAGTTGGAGACTTCAACGGTACGTCAAGCAACAAGCCTTTAAACTGAACGTGGATTGCCTAATACAATGTGGGTTGATAAACGTCGTTATTGCAACATTCGGTATTCCATTCGAAGTAGCGAAATTATCGCAAAATATTAGATATGCGAATCAAATTTTCTTGTATTACATTATTTGATGATGGGTTATATCATTTTATAGTTTAACAACTTTCATCATATAATATCTAGAAAATTATGATCATAATCTACTTTAAAACAAAAAAAATTAATAACTATATTTTGAAATATGAATGGATCTAAATATTATTAATTTATCTTAAATAATAAATTGATTATTTGCACAAAATATCATACGTTATAAATGAAACGGAATGAGAAGTATAAATTTTCTTAATTCGTGACGAACTGTTTGATTTAATCGTTCTATATTAAGAAAAACTTGAATGGAAGCTTCGAATCAAAATTATTTACGAGGATGTTTTCCGTAGTTTTTATGAAGCTTTTTAAATTACATTGCATTGTAACACTTGTCGAATCATTTTTCCTACTGCTGTAAATACCTTTCAGACAAGTATATAAAGAATAAAATAAAACTTCATGTTATTCTCTCACAGTATAAAACAAGGAAAATATAATTAATGATCATTTTGTCAGCGTACAGTTTTTCCAATATGTTTTAAAATGCTCTAGGGAAACATGACTGAAAGAAGAATGAGAATCACAATCTATCAAGCAAGAAAGGCCAAATTTAAATTATCTGAAATAGATCTTCGAGAAAATTCAGCATTATTTCCATCTTTTTTTTCGTATTCTTTTGTGCATTTGTTTTCGGAGAAAATATTTATATTTTATTCAGTAGTCTACACTTGTATAAAAACCTTGAATACTACTGCGTAGATGTACCGATAATGTATTCTATCATCCTACAGTCGATCTATTTTTCTTTGATAAGATTGAACAGTAACTTCTTCTGAATTACTTGTACAAGAGAGATTTGTTATTCTTCCACCTTACTCATTCGGCCAACGCTTCTTCACGATGTTGATCCCTTCCAAATAATAGGATTGGCCCAACTATGTAAAACAGGTAGTTGTTTTCGCAATCGCATCCATTTTTTCATATCAGGAAACAGTTAATAATCCAAAGGAAACAAATCTGGAGAGCAGAGCAGATGCAGAACGAGTAAGAACTTTAATTCCATCAATTTCATGACTATATCTCTAGAGGCTCAGTTGGTGAGTTGTCGTGATGAATAAGGACTTTTTTGTGGGCCGATCATTAAAATTATTTTTGATATTTGGTCTTAAGTAGTCTAATAATGATACCTAATGGTCCTAACTGAAGGAACGGTCTTCTCCACCGACAATTTAGTGTTTATTGTTCTTTAGTTTCAGGCGTATAGTGAGTGCATGCTTCGTCCACAGTAACGAAATAACGCCTAAAGTCTTGTGGAATAGCTGTACCGTCCTTGGAACACGTCACTCAATTTCATTTTTGGTCAACTGTGAGCAATCGAGAAACTCATTTGTGGACAACTTTTTCATGTTCAATTGTTGGCGCAAAAGTACTTGCAATCTTTCGTGCCTTCATTTTTTTACCACCCATCATCCTATCATACATTTTATCGATGATTTTTGGAGTAGTTTCCTAAACATCTATTCCTGAAATTCTGAAATCACTTATAAGCCGTTGCAATAGTCTTAAGTCTCCTAGGACGGTTTACTTTTTATAAAGTTATATTTTCTGGAAATCAGTCGACTTACACAACTCAAGCGAACACTCAATACGGAATGAATTAATATGGTTTTAATTTGGTGTGATTATCTCAGAGAGATGCTATTTACTGAGAATAGGCTCGAAACGCACCAGTAGTGTCACCTACCTGACTTTGTACGGACTTATTATTTCATGTATCACAATCGTACTTATTTATTTATTCCATACAAAACTTGGGCAAGAATATATTTGACAGTTTCAAACTAAGACATTTCTGAAATACACTTGTTGAAAAAGTCTCCTAAATATTGATAAAGGTGGTTGTAGGCACCCAATTAAATGATCTTGAATATCTATATTGTAATTTTGGCTGCTAGATCATATTTTTGGTTCCAACGATTTAATATTTTAATAGCTTCCGTGAAGTATATCAACTCATATTTTCAGTTCTAACAGCATTCTTCATGCTACAAAAAGCCTATTTTCCGCGAGTGACTTGAGTAATGACAATTACAAAATGGCTATGATGTTCAATTTAGCTGACTCTAGAATTAGTGACGAATGTCGCTGAGCTTTTCTTAGACATGGACTTCCAAGATCTGTTTTCAGATGGGGGCCTAATCTTCTGACCAGTGAAAGATACAACCTTTACCCCATTTAAATTTTCTATAGACTTACTACAAGATTTTCTCCTTTTTCCTAACTTCTGACAAAAGATAGATCCTTCTACATCACAAAAAAGGCTAATTTTAGTTTGGACAGCTTGCATGCATTACATAATCATCTTGCAAGGCTAATTTTATATATAATTTACCCTGATCATTCTTGCACATATTTTGTCTTCACTTTGAGGTAAACTATCCCTAGCTCTATTTCCTATTTCCTTCTTGCCGAATTTGGATGTAATTATATAAAGAATGTTTGCATTATCTGTGTGACAGGTCTACACTTCCACGTGGTGGGTGAAGGAGTAGTCCGGGTACGAACCCGTCGTCAAGAGAGAGTGTACGACAGAGAAAACTACATCGACTTCCGTATGAGGCTTCTCGGAGAGCCAGGTATGTCACACATTCCAGAAATTCATTAAACTAGACAATGAAGCTTCCAAAACTTTTTAGAAGACACTGACAACTCTAAAACTATTTCAACAGTTTTTTTTTCTTTGTTTAAGATTTTTAACACAATTTTATCATTCGATCTTAGCTCAGATATTTTTAATCAATTTTATTACGAAACTAAATAGCAACGTTTTCATTGCCTACTGCTCAAACTAAAATGAGTCGAAATAAGGGTACCCTCATTGTTCAAGTGCAGAAAACTTAAGGTGGAAAAAAATGTACTCTTCTTTTTTTTTAATAAAATTGAAGATACTTCTGTTGTATACGTTTGAGAATCTCTGGTTTATTTATACGGTAGTAGAATCAAGCGAAACAGGTAGCAGAATTGTGCAATTTTATTTCTGAATATCGTTTAACGTTTATTTAATATATGAAGAAATTTTAATTAATTTTGCTTATTATAAATTCCAATTTCAACAATAGAGAAACTTACTAGGAAATGTAATTAGAATATTTGAATGAGTGAAATTTGATGTATAGATTAATTAACAAATTGTTATCTTTATTTTTTAGGACAGGGGCCGTCAGTTCTATCGCCGGGCATTCACAGTTTTCCTTTCAAATTGGGCTTACCCATAGGCCTACCATCAACATTTTTAGGCAAGCATGGTTGGGTCCAATATTATTGCAAAACGGCCCTTAGAGAACCAAATGGGCTCACTCATAAAAACCAACAAGTGTTCATAGTCATGAATCCTATAGATTTAAATTTAGAACCACCCGTTTTAGGGGTAAGTATGTGCATCATTAACTGTGTCCAAAATAAACCCTGTACATACATTTAAATCAAAACAAGACTGAAATCATTGTAATATATGATACTAAAATTTAACGGCAATTAATAAAAAATAGGCAAATCAATCTACATTCGCAATTAAAGGCTCAATTTTCGTAAAATGATTGATTTGTTCATTCTAACAGTGGCATAGCTTCTTTACTGATAATTAACTACACTTTTCACCCCCTTAAATGGACACAGATTTGTTTTGTTACTAACAGAACACTGATGAGCAGCAGGCACTCCGATGCGAAGTTGAACACAAGATGGGGGTGACGTGTGTTGGTGCCGGTCATGTTATCTGCAGGGTTTCCTTAGATCGAGGAGGTTATGTTCCAGGAGAAAGCATAGGAATTTCTGCAAGTATTACTAACAGGAGCAGAATTACCGTTAAAAGCACGAAAGCTGCTCTGACTGAAGTGAGTACAGGAAGTAAGAGTCTATTCCCTCAAGATGCATTGATCCATAGATCCTCCCCTAATTAGTTAATTAGGCAATCATTAAAAATCATTCAATAGATAGTATCAAAATTTGAAAATCGCCCACTTTTGATATGCAGTACATACTGTATATAACGAAGTTGTTTTCTTTCGTTATCAAGAGTTTTCGTTATATAGAGATTTGAAAAAAAACAGTGTAAGAGCACAATACCCTTTTTGTATTCCTATAACCAGGTACACATAGCATCAATTTCCAAAATCTTCATTATTCTGTATAATCCATTATATTGGCCTGACGTCTTTTGCCAAGCCAATACTTGATTTGTATTTTTTCATGAATTATATCCATATCTTTAGATGAGGTGGGATCTCCTTCGTAAAGTACTAAAAACTCGCATAATAATTTAGTTGCGTCAAATGCTTGTTGAATTTCAGCTTAGGTTTATGACAATGCACTCCTATTCACTAAGACAATATTGGCAAACAACGAAAGATGGGAGCACAATTGTTATTCTCAGAAAATGTAAGCCGATAAGTAATGTATATTGATACCCCAATCACAAAAAGTACACAAATGTCCAATTAGAGACGCATTTCTCGTTATAGAGAATGACTATCACGTAATAGAGAGTGTAATAATGTAAACCAACCAATTTCGAGCAATATCCATGTAATAGAGAGTTTTTCGCTATGTAGAAGTTCGTTATAAAGAATTGATTTTTAGTTACATAGCATAAAAAAGGTTGCACAAAGAGGGCGGAATGTCAAGTTTCAACTCTAATTTTGATATAGTCCATTTCTTGGTGGTATTAAAAATATAAGCCTTGCAATAAATCTTTAATATACTTCAGGTTCCATACTCAAGTCAATTTATATTATGAGAATAACAAAGTAATTTTCACGTATATTTACATTATATTCTGACAAATAATGTTTGTACAATGGGAACTATTAGACCGTGAAAAGCTATGAATCATTAGTATTCATCCCTGAAATCAATTTCCATACACCTGTCTAGAAGTGTACAATAAACAAAACAAAATGATAAAGAGCATAAAGTAATTTGATGAAATAATCAAAAAGTAATCTGAATATAATTTGATTTGTTTATTTAGCTGAATTTTATATTCAGTTTGGAGGTAACGAACGGTAACCCATTTATCTTTATCTTATTAAATTGGTAATATGATAATTATATAGTTTTTTACAACAATAAAGTTGACTTATCTACATGATTTGATTCTTTAAAATTCGAGAGCTGCACTGGGGCAAACTATGCAACACGACAAATGGCGGAAGAATACGTCGTCATATACTGTAATTATTATATTACCACCAAATTAATAAGCTGAAAATGAAACATCCAACAAAATATCAAAAACTGAATAAACAAATCGACTACAAAACCTATATTTCTATTTAATCAAATTCCTGGCTCATCCAAGCTATTAAAAAAATTGTTTTTGTTCTAAAGCTCAATTCCAATTTCATTTTTGTACGGTCGTGCGTAAAGTATACACATTAGGCATCGCAAACGATGCGTAAAGTAAATCTTTTTCGCGTCTCAGTTTTATCACCATTTAAACATGCAGCAGTAAAATTTCTGTGAATTTAATTTCTCGCTACTCTCACTGATCCATTAGTTCGGATATTTTTTGAATCTTGTACTCTGGGCACTCTTGCTGTAATCTCAATAATTGTCATAAAATATAAAAAATCTTGTTTACAATACAAGTGTAAACAAACATTGGGACATTCGGCCCACAAATACTTGGCCTCATGTCATAATGCTCAACTTTACACTCTTGTTGCATAAATTACTATTAGAATTTGTTCTAGTAAGCAGAAATAGTTCAAATTCTTTTTTGTTTCAGTAGTAAGCTATTGCGGACATATTTTAAAACAGTTACAAAATTTGAAAGTTTGAAGCTGTGTATCAAATAAAATCAGTCATTCCGTCAAACTTTGACGTTTTAATATTGAGTGTTAAATGTGATCAGCAATTCCATCCAACTTTAAAACAGCGAATACTCAGTACTTAGAGAGTATTATTTTAATAAACAGAGTGATTGAGGAAGCAGCTAATGTTTCAATATCCTCAATTATTCTGTTTGATACTGTAACACATATATCACCTTATATATAATTTTAATATACAGAATGGACTACCCCTATTTTCTTCATCATTTTGTCATAATAACAACAAATTTTAATATTCCTTTGATAGATCTCCCAGATTATTTATAGTTTTAGCTAACAAATGCATCATTTTTTTATGAACTATTTTTTCAGACAATTCAGTACATGGCGCGTGGAAAAGTTGTCCAGTCAGAGAAACGGGAACTTGCTTCACTTAGTAGAGGAAAAATAAGACCAGGAGAAACAGATGAATGGACGAATGAACAGTTATATGTGCCACCTTTACCTCCAACCAACCTCCGTGGATGCCATCTTATTAAAATATCGTATGATGTTTATGTGAGTTGATTAATTCCTAAGACAAATTCAGGTTCCATTATAATCCATCGGTAATTCAGATAAACTGGCTTCCTGAAAATATAATTTGATCAGTTCTGCATCTTACTCACGCTCTTGTACTGAAATAAATCTCTATGGATTCTTAAATGGGTATCAAGATTACAATTTCTCTGTGTGACCAAATTATCTTACATTTTTTTGGTCCAGACAAAATCAATTCAATTTTGAGCATTCGATCAATCTACGAGGGTAGGGTAAAAAGTTCTCGATTTAGCAGTGAAAGGACATGTTTTTCAATTCAAAAATACATTTCTCTTTGAATAAATTCCAAATCTAAAGTAAAATTCAGGAAAGTCTCCAAAATATCCATGTACGACTGCACCACCTTTTTTAATTTAGATACGACAATAGGTGGAGATCGACAGGATTCAAATATGTTTTACCTGTTTAAGGTAATCAAGTAGGAAAATAATTTTGCATCCCAGGAACATTGGCAATAACTTTCCTGACATATGTAGAGACTTAACCTTTTTAATTGCAGTCATCGGCTTCCACCCATTGCTTTGATTATTATTTCGTTTCTGGCATAAAGTGGCAAGCCCATCTCACGTCCAATAGTGACAAATCGGCGCACAAAATCAGTTGGCTCTTTTTTGAAACAGTTGGGAAATTCGTTTTCCTATTTGCTTTCGGTACACAATTAGAAGATGCAGCACCTGTTTTTTACAGAGCTTTCTCATATTTAATTCTAGGGGTTCTGGCAGATTTTCCCCTGGATCGTTTTCAAGAGGTATTCGATCACATTTAAATACAATTGTCCATTTTTCTTATTCAAAATTGAGGAAAAACTGAAGAACCTCACAGAGTACAAATTCAAGTGTCGTAGAAAAAATTATCCAACAAATCTAATTGCAACATACATACGTTCGTTATCAAAACCAACATTACAAAAAATAATTTCGTTAATAGCAATGTCATCTTCATACTAAGTTGAGAACTTTTCTCCCTTGTGTACTGATTTTTGATAATTGCTTGTATTTACTTCCACATACCATCTCTTTTTGTGGAGAATCCAATAAAATATTTATAAAATAGTTAACTGACCATGACATATACAATATATTATATTATAAATAATGTGATTTCTTCAAAATATATTGTGTATAATAAAATATTTTATTCGTATATTTAAACAGGTAATAAAATGGTTATTTATTGTTATTTAATGGAAACTTCGTCATACTTCCATGTAAAGATGTAAATTAGTTTTAAAAAACTATATGATGGTATGAAGGTATGAAAGTACTATTTAGAACCGACATCCATAATTAACGTGCATGTTAATCCACCCCAAAAAAAAAGAAGAGTTGATAGTAGGTAGAAATTGAATTATTTATTAGGCACGTGCCTAAAGGCAGTGCCAGATCAAGGTTCATTGGGACTCCTAGACAGTTTTCAGTAGGATCCCTGAGTTGGTCAAATTCTGCAAAATCTTCAAAAGTCGAGGGCTCCTGAATTCGGCATAAAAAAGTGTCCAGTAGGAACCCTTAACTTTGCGACCTCTTCAAGCATTTTATATACTTTTGCTAGCTCGACATTACCCAAGTAACAATTATGACCAAATATGACATCACATTTTTGTCATAATCGCGTCAGCAAGACGCCAATGCGTGGATCTGTATGAATGTTATAACTTATGTTTGACGTCATATTATGACTTAAGTTAGACATCATTTTATGACTTGGTATCGACATCATATTATGGCCTAAGCTTAACGTAACTTTATGATCTTAGCCACGGTCTGAAAATACTTCGAATCATAAATAATAATAAATTAAGTAATATAAAACGTCATAATGTTATATATGTAGTGCTGAGCTAAGCAGTGTTACATAAGTCACAAAATGACGTTGAATTTAAGTCATAAAATGACGTTGAGCTAAAAAAAAAGGAGAACAATCAGTAAGCGCAAAGTACAATGACTAAAAAAGTATGAGTAAAGAATCATATATAAAGCCTAAGTATGATTTCCTAAAACACTGAAACATAACGTCAAATTATGACGTTAGTTCAAAATTTTATTACGACAAGCAATGACGTCAATTTATGACTACAATTTGACTTGAAATGTAACTTCAGTTCAACGTCTTATGATGTCGAAATATGACAGTCAGTTTATGACCTCGTTAGGACCAAAATCTGACGTCATATTTTGGTCGACGGTCAGTCATTGTTACTTGGGTAAATACTGTGCATAGTGACCCCTACATGTTCCAAGTAAAATTCTAGGATAACTAATGTTTTTTTTTATTTATTTTAGTTTATAATTGAGCCGAAAAGTTTCGAAAAGGAAGTCAAGCTACAACTTCCAATCATGCTAGCAACATATCCTTTCCGTTCGGATGATAACAGTGCCTTATATCACTCAGATACTCATTACCCTTCAACTTTACCAGTTTTTAGACCTTGGTTGGATGATAAACCAATTTTAGACTAATTTGTTATTGTTCCACTTGTTAATCTGAAAAATAATGAATTAATTGTTTTCATATTGAAAAAAAAACTAATGCTTGTTATAATTGTTATTAAAACTAATAAGTTGATACTACAAATGATTAAACATTTGAAATATAGATTCCTATAACAAAATACTATGAAATAGTTACTAATTTGTTATTTGTTCAAGAATAAGTCTGTACATATTATTATAAAAAAAATTGTATTTATTTGTGAATACAAAAAATTAAATAATAAGATTTAACAAATATATGTAATGTTTTTATTTGAAATACTCACTTTCAAATCTCGCGCGTTTGGTAATGAGGACGGATAAATAATAGGCGTGTTTCTTCGACAATCATACTGTGAATCTCAGGATCATATTCGTTGTATATGAATCATGATTATTTTTTGAAGCAAGAAAACAACTAGCCACGAATCATGGGTCATATTTTGATTTGAGAATATTTATATATTCGTTTTAAAAAATATATTTTATAACTATGATTTTTGGCGATTTTTTCTCTTGTAATTGGTTGAAATATCAGAATTTTTCAGCTATAATTTTTATTATAATCCATTAAATAGTTTGTTTTTCAAGAACTATTTATTATTGCATGATTATTCGTATATTCATCCCTTCATATTAGATGCGGGATGTACATTTATTGTTTTACCAACGATTTTCTTGTTGTGTTCTTTCCGCCATATTTCAAATTTACACAGATTCTGTTATTGCAATCATCGTGAACATGCAAAAAGTCCGATTCAGAAGGGTAAGGGGATTGTCACTTTGTGATCACAAAGTGAAGAAGTGGGGATAACGAATAACGACCAAAGAAACATGATTCACAGAATTATGAAGACTTATATCACTTAGATTGCCCGAAGAAACACGCCTAATGGATCGTTATCGCATACTTTCATGCATTAATAAATGCGTGACATCAGTGTACAAAATTGTACCTTGATAAAATGTCATAAATGTTATTCATCTTCAATTACCGTCTTTTGTATGCACAATGATTCATTCTAAATTATATTTAAGGACTTTATTTGTACTTACCATGCGCGAAAGATATTCTTTGCAATGGTACCAGCATTACGGTAACTAGAACTAGAATCACAAAAAATATCACGAAGCTTCGATCCAGTTTCCATAATATTATTTTTGGATGCTTCTCATTTTATATATTTAATTTAGTAAGTCACACAAATGTAGTTATTTTCGAGCACTTTGTGAGAATAACGGTTAATATTTTCGCCCGGCAGTTGGTAACACTGTTTCAAAAAGATTGATCTTTTGAATTAACGGTTCGTTACCACGTTGCAGTTATTCGTTGAATCTTGTTCAAGGAGTTAAGACCTCTCGTGTATATCTTTAGACTTACAAATAAACATCCACTATGGTATGTATTCCCAATAGATAACCGACAAATATTATTTTTGCCGGTATTAAGTTGGCAAAATATTTGAATAATCTTATTTTCGCAGCGCGAGTGCATTTCAGTCCACGTTGGTCAAGCCGGTGTCCAGATCGGCAACGCCTGTTGGGAACTATATTGTTTAGAACATGGAATTCAGCCCGATGGCCAGATGCCATCAGATAAAACCATCGGGGGCGGTGATGATAGCTTCAACACTTTCTTCAGCGAAACCGGTGCTGGAAAACACGTCCCAAGAGCTGTTTTCATCGATTTGGAGCCCACAGTAGTCGGTAAGTATTTTTTTTTTTTAATCGTTAAAAATTGGGTGGCATAGAATCTTCTCCAAGTTAACGCGAATTGGCAAGTTTATTTCAAGTATTCTGCGTTCTTTCATGCCCAATTACCCTGAACTATTATTTTATGTCAAACCAGATAAGGTAGAATTATTTGTGAGGAAATCTGTAAACCCGATTGAAAATATTACATTATCTTCCAAATATGTCTTTATAAAGCTTCATCTATACCGCAGATTAACGAAATTATTTGTCTTGAATTATAAAGATTTCTCAGAATTATTGGTCACTGACCACAGTGACGTCAACCAACCACGCCTTAAATAAATAATATTATTTTTGAATCAATAATTATTTTCATTCACAAATAAAACGAATTGCATGCTCAACTATTTTACTGTTAAACATTTCATAAACTATATTGATTTCCTTTCAATTTAAAAGTTAACTTCAGTTTGTTTTCTGTGTGAAGGTTGTTTTGGAAAAATTCACCAGTACTCTGCAAATAAATGTGCAGAATTGTAGATAAACAGGTTTTTTTTCTCAGATAAGTACTTTCAAATCACGTAAGACTTGTAAAATCTTTTTTAACCTACTTTCGAAAACAAATTACAGTAGAATTTTATGATAATTGCAATCTATGCGAACAGACTTTAAACCATGGGAATGCAGTAAAAGATAAATTTTACAAAATTCATACTGTTGGATCGACAAGAATTTAACACATTATTGCTGCAGAACGAAATCGCGTATGGTGTTCATTTGAAACTTCTGATCCAAACGTTTTGTCCGAAATATTTTCCTTATTCGTTCTTTAGATCTTGTTTGAGAAAGAAGTAAATCGATTAAAATCAGTTTTATTTGATTATCAACCACTGCCCTATGTAATATTGTAAAAACAAAAACACAAAAGTTCCTATTCAATTGAAATCATAGCTTTTTCAAACCACTAAATTATATCCATTTTCATAGTTATCATGTTTTTTTCATCCATGATAATTAATAATTATATTTCGTGCCTAAAGATTCTTGAAATAAATCCTATATTGAAAATTGAATGTCAGTCTGGAAGTTAACACGCTCTGTTTACCAAAATAGATATATAAATCAGCATTGCAGGAATAAAAGTTTTTGTCTGCCTTTATTCAAAATCAATAAGTAAAACAGTTTACATCCTTCATGAAATAAATGGCATTTTATTTATTTCTCAGTTTATCGATCTTATGAAATACATTTTCTCTTAATTGTTTTTATTATATAAATTTAATATGGGACTAGTTCCATTTATTCATTTTATAATCAATAGAGGATTGAATCCCTGAAGTGGTGATAATATTTGAAATGTTTGGAAAACACCCGAAGTGCCTATTATGCCTAATGAGATCTATTAATTGATGAACTCGAAAGACCTCATTTATTTCGTTAAAATAATTCAATTATTAATAAGAACCATATTTGTTTTGCAAAAAAATACTGTAATTATATTTTACTCAAACTCTGGAAATTGAAAATTCCTAAAGTTGGGGATGCCCAATAGATAATTTGACACTGTTTATTATATTGTGTTCTCCAATGTAATTCTTCTTGTTTTTCAGATGAGGTGCGAACTGGTACTTACCGCCAGCTTTTCCATCCAGAACAACTCATCACTGGGAAGGAAGATGCCGCAAATAACTACGCCCGTGGTCATTACACCATTGGTAAAGAAATCGTCGATGTTGTCCTCGACAGAATCCGCAAACTGGCCGATCAATGCACAGGTCTTCAAGGTTTCCTCATCTTCCACTCCTTTGGAGGAGGTACCGGCTCTGGATTCACTTCCTTGTTGATGGAGAGACTTTCAGTAGATTATGGAAAGAAATCAAAACTTGAATTCGCTATCTATCCGGCTCCTCAAGTATCCACTGCTGTTGTTGAACCTTACAATTCTATCCTGACAACCCATACTACTTTAGAACACTCTGATTGTGCATTCATGGTTGATAATGAAGCTATTTATGACATTTGTCGTAGGAATCTTGACATCGAAAGACCAACTTACACGAATTTAAACAGACTTATTGGCCAGATTGTTTCTTCTATCACAGCTTCCCTTCGTTTCGATGGTGCTTTGAACGTAGATTTGACTGAATTCCAAACTAACTTGGTTCCTTATCCTAGAATTCATTTCCCTCTGGTTACTTATGCTCCAGTTATCTCTGCCGAGAAAGCTTATCACGAACAGTTATCAGTTTCTGAAATTACCAATGCCTGTTTCGAACCGGCAAACCAGATGGTGAAATGTGATCCTCGCCATGGTAAATATATGGCTTGTTGTATGCTGTACCGCGGTGATGTTGTTCCTAAAGATGTTAATGCTGCTATTGCAACCATTAAGACGAAACGTACCATTCAGTTTGTGGATTGGTGCCCCACTGGATTCAAAGTTGGTATCAATTACCAGCCCCCTACCGTTGTTCCTGGAGGAGATTTGGCCAAGGTGCAAAGAGCTGTCTGTATGTTGTCTAATACTACAGCCATTGCTGAAGCCTGGGCTCGTCTCGACCATAAGTTTGACCTTATGTACGCTAAACGTGCCTTTGTGCATTGGTATGTTGGAGAAGGTATGGAAGAAGGCGAGTTTTCTGAAGCTCGTGAAGATTTAGCTGCTCTTGAAAAAGACTACGAAGAAGTTGGAATGGACTCCGCTGAAGGAGAGGGTGAAGGAGCCGAAGAGTATTAAACCGTGTAATTCTGTTTTTCATATTCTAGTTTTCAAAGAGATTAATTTCTGTGTGATTTGGAAAAACTTGCCAAAATGATAATAATTGATTATTGTTGTAGGAGTGTACTCAAAATTGCAGCAAAATCATAGATTGAAAAAATATTCTTTTTTGGGAATAATTCGATTACTACTTTTTTGATTTAGACGATTTGCTACCATTTTTAGTACAGTCGTATAATAATAATCAATAATTATTATTTTGGCAAACCTTTTCAAATCACACAAAAAATAATCTGCTACCATCTTTGCAGTTATTTTGTATGATATATTTATTTGTATTACTTGTAGTTATGCGCTTCTAATAAATTATTGCATTATTTACCACAATTTTTATTTTCGAAAAATAACAATATTTATATTATTTCACATCGTAACATGGAAATCATTGACAGTAAAATCATTATCATTTATTTTCTTATACAGGCTCATTTCAGACATGAAAAATTTCCATGGAAGTATAATTGCCTAATATTGCCTTCAGTTTTGAGTTCTGTGATTGTAATATTGTTATTATATTTAAAAAATTTGCATAGTACTGTTAGAGATTATCAATAAAAAATAAATTGTCTGCAGTTCGAAAAGATTGCTCGCCGTAATCATGTCTATTAGATGTCTAGCAATCAGCAATAAGAACTAAAAAAACAAGTAAAAATAATTCCAGTATGAACGTTAGCAAGATTTTAAAAATCCCGAGTCCGTCTCTATCTTGACTCCTGGCTACAAAGTATAGAAATGGATCTAGCACTGTGGTGTAGCTAGCAAAAGCAATGTTAAATGTTGCCTAGCAGTTCATTGCATTCCGTGACCGAACGAACAGGTTTGGATATCGGCTGTTAGCGGCTGTGGCTGAGCTTTTTGCGTTTATCAGCAAAGTCCTCGAGTTCTGCCACTCGATCACATCGTGTGCCACACTCTCCAAGAAACGACTACGTTCGACTCCAAGAAAAGAACGAGTCTGAAAGATACATTTCTCATTGGCGTACAAGGACACAGCTTCACTTGTGCTATATTCCTTCATTAACTTCATTTTTATTTTATCGAAATGACGACGAAAGAATTGTACCAAAATTATTTAAAATTGAAGCAAATAATCAAATACAAAATTTTGTCGCATTTATAGGTATATGTTACATATGACATCAGAAATAAAATTTCGATGTCAGCACATTTTCTTAATCAACAGCTTCTTATTTATTTATTCTAGTCCGAATAAAACTAATTGTTAATATTATATATTTAACCTAGTGACCTTCATTTTTATTTTATTGAAATGATGTACCAAAAAAAGTCAAAATTAAATCAAAAAAATTGTATCGAAATAATATAAAATCTCGACATTTCTGGATGCAAAAATGTCAAAGGAATACGATTTCATCGATATATGAATTATTTGCCAAGCTACACCCTCTTTTTTACCCAACATAGCTTCTTATGTATTCGTAATTCAAACATAAGCTAATGGACATGTCACAGAGCGGAATTAAAAAAATATTGAATTTCAAAGATGTATGACGTAGATTATGTTGGTTATATTACCCAGTAAACACATGGAAGTAAATGAATAGTTACGCCCTCTCTTTATATCTCTTTCCAAATTGTTCACCAGTGGGCATGAACATTATTCAATTAATATTTTTTAAATAGAATAATATTAAAAAAAAAAATTTAAATACCAAACGTATATTGAAACGCACTAAACGGAAAAAATAAAAGCTCTTTTATGGAGAACCAGGAATAAATATTTTTGCCTTTTTAGTGCATTTCAATATAAACGTAGTACTTGAAAAGTTTTCTTACATTTTTTTTGTTTTGTACTTTCTAGTTTTCCTGTGAGCTTTTACCAATAAGATCTTTTCAAATTCTACGGGGAAATATTATTGACGTTATTCTGTTCGTCAAACCTTATCATTTGAAACCCATGTCAAGACGATTGTAAAGAAATAGGTGATCCGCCATATTGAGGCAGTTGCCATATTGAATTTAATATGACGTCACTCACCTTGTCGTTTTTACTCGCCTAACTATCTATTTGATATCCATAACAATAGGATTGTGGAGAAAAAGGTAATTTTCTATTTGAAACAATAATAAAAAATTATTTTGATTTGTGATTCACACAATAATACAAATGGTCAATACATTTTATGAGAAATTTAAAAACAAGATTAAAGAAAGATTTTGATAATTCAAGTATTCTGTATGATTTGATTCTTTATGTAGGTCAATTGCGCACTCAGAAGGACCCAAATTAAAATTTTGAATAAAACCTGTAAGCTGTATAAAGATAAAAAATGAAAACGATTCTGATAGCTCAAGTATTTAGTGAGATATAAATAATTCCGTAACTCAAAATTGCATCCGTAAAATCATTGATTTTAAATATTTGAAATTATTTTGAACTGGGCCCAAAATCTGCAAAAAAACAATTAGGATAACTCAAATATTTTGTGAGTCTTGAGTAGAAAAAATTGTTTAGTCTCTACGCCCATGGAACTCCAAGATAAACAAAGCCATCGCTATCAAGAACGTTGCAGAATTACAGACTCAAAGCATGACACGTATATTTCTAAATTACCGTTATAAGCCATAGTGTAAATTACAAAATATTCACAATTAGTACTGTTTATGATATTTTATTTAATACCACTCTGTCTGCTTCTCTGATAATTGTCAACAGTAGTTATTATCTTCTTGTTAATTATTTATTGCAATCCTAATGCAATAGTTCCCTACTTACCGCAAGATCTGATTAGAAGACAAAAATTTCATTACAGAAGAACATTTCATAAAAAATACTTGCAGAAAAAAAATTAGGAAATACAAGAGTTTTAGGAGAAAAAAAAACTCTCAATTCTAATTATTAAACGTAAGTTTTAAAAATGAGGGTATCCAGTCAAATATATTATAACATTTTCTTTTCTGACTCTACAGTTTCGGCTACACCTTAGTCATCTTCAGGAGCAAAAAAATTATGTTGTTCAAGTTTAAATTTATATATGTATTAAAAGTATTGTATGTATTTTAACATAGTAAATTGCGAGAAAAAGTAGTTTTCATTTGTCAATTGCCACAACTGAGGATGCTGACTAAGAAGTCGGTTGTGTCAGTTGACAAATGGAAACTATTTTTTCTCGTTATTTTACCATGTTAAAATACAGACAATACTTTAGAATACATATCTAAATTTGAATTCGAACGAAATAATTCTTTTCGCTCCTGAAGATGGCTAAGGTGTAGCCGAAACTGTAGTCAGAACAGAAAATATTGTAAACATATTAGTCTGCATTCCCTCATTTTCAATACATACATTCACTATTCCAGTCAGCTTCAACCATTTTATCCAATTAATATTGAACCTTATCGAAAACACGATACATTTGCATTTGCCATTTGAATTACATGGTAATATTCAATATTTATTTTCATATAAACTTAAACGCTTTCAATCATTTTACAATAAAATTACTTGTTCAAAAGTTATTCAGAGTCACAAAAAATATAGTCAAATCCCTTACTCTGGAAGAATCTAAGGGGCTAGAACAGTTAGTCAGAATATATTATTTGTACTTTCCTAATAAAATTCATTTTTGGTGCACTCTGGAGAAAAAAAGTAATCCAAGAGAGTCTTCAGAATAGTATACTTAACATCTGATTACTATTGCCCTCAAAATTTTTGAACAAGTTCGATGCTAAAAATATTCTTTATAAACTATTTTCAATTGATATTTTTTCTAGAAAACTAATTTTTGAAAAGTACGAAATAAATATTCTGACTAGCTTAAGGCTAATCTAAAATTCGGATTAATACTGTGATGTTTATTGCTTGGAAATTACTTATAATTAAAATAAAAGTCACTATTTAATAATTTAAAATGAAATAAAAGTTCGATTCTTCTGGATATCACTAACAACACTATATTATTTATTTATCACTTAATACTAACTTAAACAAAGCCGCAGATATTTATTTTTAACTATTTATATACACTGATCACTTCACTGTTTGATATTCATTGCTCTAGATTCACCATTACACTACTCTCAAATCGTTTGCTTGCGTTTACATCACGGTACAAGACATAGTAGGTAACCTAACTCGCCCCGAAAATGCGTCCGCTGAGATAGTTATAGTTCGCGCTGTCGCCGCTAGAGACGCCTACATCAGTAAGGCCTGTCTTACAACAGTGTTTAATGTATAATTACACTAAACTTACAAAATTTTACGAAATCATTTATATATTGAAGTTAACCGTATATGTAATGTTTACAGCATATATTTTACTTTGATTAAAAATTGATATACTTGTTATATTAGTGTTGCATTGAGTAATATTTAATATTTAATCATTACCTATGCAAGAAACTCAGTTGGATGAATTCCGAGATCACATGCGATTAACAATGATTGAGAAATATTTGAACAATACATTAACAATGTGCTTAATCTTCAAGAATACATGATATGTTTCCAATTACAAGAAAATTGTTCGAACTTTAAATAAAGGAAACATGAAAACATAAGTTAAACAAAAATTAGATTCAATTCAAGATATTATATTTCTATATTATACGTAATGTTTCACAACGTAATAGTTTTTTTCTGTATTAAGGGCACTTATATTTATTTTTAACAAATACACGTTATTTTAAATTATCTTATACTTAATTCATTAACATTGTCAAAATTTAGATTTCATTTGAATGACTTGATACAAATTTACTTTGTGAGTAAATTTGAATAAGAATTAAATTCATTCATGAAACTGGACCTAGTTTAATAGTTATTTATACAAGTGAATTAAACCACTGTCTATTTGCGAGAAGAAAGTTCAAAATCACGAGCGCGTTCAGCGCGAGTGCTTTAATTCTTTGAGCAAATAAAGAAGTTCAATGCACGTGTTTGTATACATAATTTTATTCAATTGATTTGTCCCAAATGTCTATCATGTCAAGTGGAGCTCTAAAAACACTATATTTTATCTTACAACTCTCATATCAAGAATTACAATTCGGGAAAAAACATTTTCCAGGCATTTTAATTAAATGTTCATTTGTCACACGGCTATCACTTTATTAAATTATTATTTATTCACTATAATCTGACTGTATTCAACGACACAAACACTAAGATCAAACGCTTTTCAATTGGCAACTAGGCCCTACATATCCGCCATCTTGAAACATTTCCTCTCACCTCTCACGTCCACATGCTTGACGCAGTTAGCGGACACATTTATAGTAGACCGGCAATAAGAGTTGTGGGGGCCTGGTTTACATATAGAAATATTCATTTCTCGTATTTTCTACCACATTTCTGGAATATTGCTAGAGGCTTCCATCGGGAGGGGCGATATGATGCGGTGCGGTGCGATGCAGGGAAGATGAAAGGCTCCGCCCAGCCGCGGTCAAGTCCAAGTCTACTCCACTTTTATGAACCTCCACACTCTCGCACGTTACAATACATAATACAATTTTTATTTTGACAATTTTATCATTACATATTTATTATTTTAATCTATTTGGCAACCCTCTGAAAAAGTTTGTTATAAGAAAAGATTATCATAAAATTAATTATTCTATATTTTAGATAAGCCATAACTTTTCTAAGAATTGTACTGTTAATTTATTAAACTAAGGTCTGAATTCCAAAAATTTTTGACGTTATGCTTGTCCAGAGTCTGATTGAAACACATTGGGGCCCCTACATACAAAATTTAATGGGATCTTCAGACTGGTGAAAATATATGAGACGAAAGCACCAAAATCAAAGAACTTTGAAGCCAGAGAACCAATCAGCATACATAGTCCCGAATTTTTCTTATTATTGGCTCAGTCAAAAAATGAAGTCTTTCGAAAAAAAAACTTACTTATATTCTATATTGTGATAGATTTAGTAATTTCAAACATCTTTATACAAAAAAAAAATTGATCACGTGACACGTTTCGTTCATAATTTTAATAAAAACAATTCGCGGTATCTAATGTGACGTCACGGCTGCTAGAATTGTGTATAGTAACACCAAACGAATATGAACAATCTTTTATGAATGTAATATATCTATTTTGGTACCTTAGTTTATTTTAAAATACATTTGGACGTCAAAGTAGAATGTACAAATGAAATATTCCATTCTGCCTAATAAAATGGAACTAAAATTATTCAAAACATGTAATATTCGCGCTTGGAGAGGTTATAGATATAAGTGAAAGACCGTGCACACAAAGCGCGCGTATAACGTGTACAAATGTAGGCAACTGCGATTGGCAGTTGAATAACTGGCAATTGATACGTCATCACAAAATTTGAAATATGATGAAATTTTCAAAAAATTATATTCGAGAGACTACAGAGTTATCGTGAGTTTGACAAACTTTAAAGTTATTATTTTGAATCCAACTTTCAGGAAAAAAAAAATTAAAAAACAGTGTGAGAAAAACCAGGATGTCATTCTATCACCTGTATGTTATTATTTCTGTATCATTCCGTAGTCAGCATACAAAGCTAAAAATTTGTTGAATCGCTGGTTCAGCCAGGAATAAATAGTTTATCTTAAGGGAACAGATAGGATTATTGTATCTATTATGAATTTGAGTTTTGAACACTATAATTGCGTGAAATAAAATGGAAAGTAATTATATCTCCAGTATTTTAATTTTACATGTTCCGTTAGTCAGCACTTACAATTTAAATTTTTTGGATATCATTGGGCTTTGACAAAAAATTATGATTTATTTCGAGGGAATAGCTGAGACTGATAGCAATGTGATTTTGAGTTTGAACACTATGATTGTGTAATAAAAAACTGAAATTTCATTTTGTCTTTCATAGATTATTTCTACATATTCCCTCTGTAAGAACCAGTGCCGGATTGAGACTCATTCGGGCCCTTAGGCTCAAAATTCAATGTAGCCCATGAGCTGGAAAAAATTATAAAATGTTTGGAGAACCTTAAATCCATCAAATATTCGATTCCTTAAATTTATATTTTCCATCGGAGTAATGGGAACCTACGACTGGACAGAATAAAATTCAAAGGACCAAGCAGGCCATGAATGGAAATCATTTCGACCAATCTAATATCAGTATTGTTTTTATCGAAAAACCTCTATTGGCATATCGTGACATTCCGAAAATCATGGAAAGACGAACTATTCCTATGCTCCTTATTGGATTTTGCCGATGTTCAGTTATGATCATGTATCATAACCGGTAAACAGTTAACTTATTACAAGATTCTATTGATTATCTTTTTGAACAGACGTTTTGGCTGATTATACAATTTAGACCAAATTATTATCTGTTTCAGAGACTTCAATTTATTTTCTGGATAAAACAGTACGATCTCCTAATTTCATTTCAAATTCGAAATCAGTTAACAATTCATTCATCAACATCCTGTACCGATTAACAATAGCCATTATTATGGTGACAGAGCAGCAGAGTTATTCGCATTATTTACAGTGTTATGGGTTCAAAATGAATCGCGGATCACCGACCGTGGTATTGACAGGGGCTCGGGGAAAGGGACCCCGCAATGTGCCACTGAATAAATACGAGGTCAAAATGAGAAAGATACAGCTGTAATAGAGATACGTGGATATGGATGTAAACGCTAACAAATAAATATCCACGATCAACATTCCTCTTACTATAATTACCTATGAAAAATTTATTTTTATGGACCGGATTAACATTTTTTCCAGATGATACTTCTGTAATATATATGATAATAATAATAATAATAATTAAAATAATCATCATTATTATTTATTTAAATTCAGTAGAGTTAAGCCTGAAAGCTGAAATTCTAGCAGTATGAAAAATTTATTGCTGTATATTTCTCGACCATTAATAAATACTCATAATTTGGATACTTTCCTCAAGTATATTGCTATTATGTTGACCGCCCTCCGCCTTCGGTATCAGATAATTATCACGTAACGTACATCCGAAAAAGGTCAAAATTCTTTAGTGATTATCAATTACTCGTGGATATTATAGTTATATACTTGGGTTTTATTTAAATCAGTTCAATTCCAATAATTGTATGCTTAATCAACTATTCCTGTGCTACGAAAATTCTTGAATACAATAATCTACAAATATTTTACTGATTTTAAAAGAAATATTCATTAGTTAAAAATTCACCATATGGCCGGACCCATTTCTTTGTCTTCAGAATGCGAATAGATTCTCGATACACCCTGCTACACCAATATGGCCCAAAAACCGTAGTATACATAAAACCTAGTTTCGATTAAACAGCCCTAATCGCTTCCAAGGTCAAGCTTAACAGAAAGCGTGTGCTGCAAACACATTTGCATCACTTTAAAATCGAACTTTGAGCGTTCAGTTTATCTGTGTTGTGCATTGTTTACTTTAATGTTCTGAGCTTAATTAGCCATCATATTATTCCATTTAGTGTTGTGAAGTGGCTGAGAACTTCTATCAATTGGTGAGTTTGTCTGTTGATGAGTTTTATGAGTTTGATATGGTTAGCGTCACATGTGCCTTAAAGTGTTAGTATCCTTAGCTTCCTGAGGTAGCAATGCCATCGGTGCACACACCTTGACCGTGTGACGGCGGTGATTGTTGCCAACCGCATGTACTTTGTGTTATTGCGGCAACGGTGTTGTTCCAAGAGTGGATAAATCAACCAAGCTGCGTGTGTCGCAAGCATCGATATGACATTACGGTACTGATAGCAGTTCGTAGGTGTCATCCAAAGTGGGATAAACAGTGCTAGTGACTTAGCTATCTGGGAGCTAGTACCACCGGTGCTACATAATTCTGTTGGCGTTGTGCGGGAATATGTATATGCCAACCGCATGTACTATATGTTATTGCAGGCAAAAGGTTTGCTCCAAGAGTGGGTAAATCGACGAACTCGCGTGTGTCGCGAGCGTCGATGTTCACTATAGTATTAGTAGCTATCTATTCGGTGGACTCAACGGCCTATCCGTTAACCAGATATCTTATGCAACTTCTGAGGCAGGTATATCATTTCTATATCTGTTCTAGTTACCTAAACTAAACCTGAAATTCTCCAATTGCGGGAAATTGAAATGTGACTCTCTGATGACATCTCACAGAGCATTGTGGCTCAAACTCATATTACTTTCAGGAGAATTCGGCTTATTACGCCCTAACACCTGATCAGCCCTTACTCATGACGGCAAGGCCATCAACAGCTCATCAGCTCAACATAAGTTTTTATATTTTCTACTTATATTTTATTATATCTATTATCGATTATTTATTATAATCATTATGACCCCAACATTTGGGAAAAAATATGTATATAAACTTATATATAAATAGTTCAGATCATAAAAAGTAATCTGCCAAAAATTCATCAAAGATTAATTCAGTTTAGGCAAGGAGAGGCTATTTATAACAGGGATGTTATGCATATGGAACTTCGAGTCTGGATATGGATATGGTTACGGATATATGAAAAAATAGTTTCGGGCAGTTAGGGGCAACATTTTGTAGTATCTAGATAATTTTAACAATTAAAATATTACTAGTGGTCGCCCAGTGATCGAAATCCGACCGTAATTCATTATATTGCTAAGTTTGGACATTATTGAATTCAATCTTCCATCCCCGGGAGTTTCAGGTAAAATTAACTTTGTATTCGACGCTCTATCCGAATTTGAAATAAAAAATAGTTGTTCCCATTCAATGTTTTCTCTTCACGTAAAATCAAAATATTGAACAGCCTGCATATGATTTTAGAATTATGCACTCCTTCTCCATATAAACTTTAAGTATGCCAATTCACGCTCCTTCGTGCATGCAAAATGCTTAAGAAGGGGTACAAAGTTTTCTCTTCACGTATTAATATATAATTGAAATGATACATCCTGTATATAGTTCTCGCTTTCTGCACTCCTCCTCTTTATAAACTTTAAGTATGTCAAACCTCACATTTCTTCGTGCATGCAATATGCTTAAAAAGGGATGGGAAGTTTTCTCTTCACGTATTAAGTTATAGATAATGTGAATTGTAAAAGTTTGATTGGATTTTTGTTAAATATTCCTTTTAGTGATTTCATGGTGCAATCTCCAACGAATAATTTCGTGTATTTTTTGTTCAACTCTAATTGTCATCTGAATATGCACAGCACTTTAAACGCAGGTATTGTTCATTGCGTGGTGAGCTACAAAAATAACCTTAAAATTAAAGCTAAATTCGACTTTTGCCGACTGAATTTAGTCAGTTGTTTTTTGTATCTTGTAATATGAGAAGCAAGGATGAGTTTCTTGGTCGAGTGATTTATTTGAGAAATATTTGTGCTCGACGACGAAGGCTGTAAAATTTACTAGCTCAATTACCAATTAATATTTAACAGAATGACACGCAAAGCCAATAATCTATTTATTTTTCATTTATTAAAAACTAAATATCTTTAAAATAATCGGATACCGCCGAAAACCTGGAAACGCAGTAGAATATGTCCAGAACATGGACAACAAATCTGTTCCAAGAAGCAATAAGACAGCTGTGCAGACTTCATTAACAATGTAAATTTAATAAAGGATCATAAAACTGTTTGTGAGAAATTGCACTATAAACACTAAGTTTTATTGGAGGTCAAGAACAAATGACCCAGTTGAGTTTTTACAGTTCAGCCCCTTCAGAGTACAATGCTGTAATTGTTTAAATAATCGAGATACAATAAAATATTGTATATAAAAATTGTAGGAAATCATATTTTCTACAAAATTGCTCATTGTGAAAATGCAGGATCAATAAGAAGCAGAAAAAAAGAGATACAATAAAATATTGTATATAAAAATTGTAGGAAATCATATTTTCTACAAAATTGCTCATTGTGAAAATGCAGGATCAATAAGAAGCAGAAAAACTTAACCTAACATTTTATCAAGAGAGCGGAAAACACAAACTTTTCTCAAGGTAGAGAAATATTTTTCAGCGAAAATTATTTCAATAATCAAACTGTAATACGTCAAAATTAATTATTCTTAGGACTTGAAAAGTGGATAAGCTCCTCAAATTTTTTATGTATTCTCTAGTAATATCAACGGTTAGTTGAGAGACGAACCTCACAATGGAAATAGTATTGTAACGCTTATTATTAGTTCCAAATTAGCCAAGAAAAAAACAAGGCTTGATCCTCGATCAGTCGCTCCCTTTGCGCACTTGTGCGAAAATTACATATGCTGGTGCTGTAATCAGTAACTCTCAAACAAACTAGATTTCGGACTAACATGAGCAGTTTAGTTCACCCTTATCGGTTGTCAAGGACTAACGTTCAGGTTCAGTATTAAAGGTGCGCGCAGACACTAGAATATTTATTTGCACTGTCACCGTATTTATTTTCACCATTTTTCCCTTGTCCCTCAGTATTATAATATATCCGTATATACGGTTTCTGGTGATGTTCCGGAACATTCAAGAGCGCTCTCGACGTTTTATGAACTATCTCCAGATTTGTTGTGTAAAATTCGTATTACGATAGTGATAATTTGAATCTTCGAAAAACTATTTGGAGTGATGAAATTAATATGTCGGAATTCAATTGCCCAAACAATAATTGGTAGGTATTAATCAATAATCACTTCAATAATTATTTGGTAGCAATTGAAAATAATCAATTATAATTAGCAGTTACCGTAAAACTACAATTCCTACAACTTTTCCACAAATAATATAAATTTCTTATTTCTGCATTAGTCATTTTCTATTTAAAAAAATGACGCACTTCTATTAATTTCGATTATTGAAGAATAAAAATAAATATCACTAAACATACATAAATATCAATTTGATTTTTGCATAAACGTCAGAAATGGAAACCAGAGAAAACAAAATTCAAGGATGACATTGCTATGAATCACTATTTGCAGGTGAAAATCTTACGCATAAATTTCGATAGTGTGTTAGATTTTTCGAATCTCTGACCTTTCAGATTTAATGAGTGAAAAGTTCACTACGACAATTGTGACGATTAAAATTTGGATGGATTTAAGAGGGGAAATCAGAGGAAAGTGACACAGGTTTGCATATTAATAAAGAACTGTCGATTGGAATGTTTGAATAAATAAGCAAAGGTAGGCAACCATTACTAAACTTCTATTCAATAAAAACTTGATACCGGTTATTCAAAATGGAGATTTAATTTCTTTTACCAAACGTGATACTCAAATTTCAAATATTTTCATTCTTTTCAATGCATGACAGTTTGCAATGAATATCTTATTTACTAGTAAATAAAATAATGAATAATTTTTTGCAGCATTTTTCATTTTCTCTGCAATGAATGAAAGTTATTCATTAAAGTTTTCGGTTCAAGTAAGGAAACATCAAAACTGGAATGCTTTAATAAAGGAAAGTTGTAATTCCTTTTACGAAAAATTCACAACTTTAATGCTTAAATAACCGAGTATCAAGAGAAAAATAGGTGGAGATAATAAGTAGAAACGTAAAATGTATTTTATCAAAAAACGGTGCTCAAATTTTCATCAATAAATGAAGAAATAATGGCTATAGATATTCATCATCCTGGCGCAACAGCCCTTATATTAGTTTAGGCAATAAATGCTCAAAAGAGGAGTAAAAGTCGAAATTAACTCCAGGATTTTGTTTGTAACAGATTTTCCGCTTATATCTCGAGAACAGTTAGACGTAGAGTCAAAAGCATTTTATGCAAAATTAAAGAGTAATCAATTTTTTTTATTTATTTTTTTAGAAACTTTAATTTTCTACAAACTCCCTTTCAAATAAACAACAAAATAAATACAAAAGTTAATCTTTGTTTGGAAATTTGCGATTTTAACGAGCGAATATCTTCTAACTTGAAGCACATTAAAAAAATTAATAATAGAAAAATTCTTATAGGAAACTTGATGTTTTTGATTTATTATAGTGGCTTTGATGTCATATCTAACCGTTCTCAAGACATGAATAATAACCCAAAAAATAGTACTTTCTCCTCCCTTACCCATTTTTGTTGATTCTCCGATATCCCAACCTCAAGATAGAATAATTTACCTTCTTTAAAAGCCGACCAGTAACCTCTGCTTAAGGGGGCTCATACTAATTCGCTCCCGCGGTCAGTTTTTAATCTCTCCTGTGAACAGGATCGTAGGTAAGTTCACTCCCGACGCAGTTTCTAGGAAAGCTGATAATTACCTACCGATAATGAGCAATAGAGGTGGGTACTCATATTTGTGTTCATTATTAGTACATTAAAACTTTAAATTTGTGTGAAACTGTGATTGAACATAATGAAAACCACAACCATCAGAGCAGTGATGTCTCTATTTTCGACCAGCGGTGCTTCGCATTAAAACAATCGAGCGGGCTTCGCCCGCTCTGACCGTGCGAGGCATGTGGAATTTCGCGCAACTTGAAAAAAAGTGGTTTTGTTTTCAACTGGCGGTGCCTCGCAACTAAACGAACAGACGAGCTTCGCCCGCTCTGACCGAGCTCGTCATGTGGAATATCGCGTAACTTGAAACAGTGGTTTCATTTTCAACCGTGGTGCTTTACACCGAAAAAAACGGACGGGCGAAGAATTATTTTAATCTTCTTATCTGACGGGAGCGAACTAGTATGCGCTGACTTAAGGTGCGAGTGATAAGTTTTACAGTTGCTTGCTGCCCCCATGAATGTCTGTTAATTTCTAGAATTTTCTACCTAAATAGATTAGCAAACTACTTTTAATCATGAAGAACTGAGCAGCGTCACGTAAAATTTCAGCCTCTGTATTTGGTTTTTTCGATTCTTAATTGACTCAAAAGCATATACAGATTTTTAAAGGTAGATAGGTCGTCTTCAAGACCACCTCAAAACTTTGCACCATATTTACAAATTTTTCTGAAGTCTCTTTTTTAATTCCAACTTATTATTATAGCTGCAATAACAGACAGACAAATGGATAATTTGTTAAGGTATTTTGTTTATATAAATGGAATATGTTTCAATCAGATTGAACGAGTTAATCGTACCTACGTTTCCTCCACCAGTGATCTTTTTCATGATCTAGAGCGAAATATATTGTTATAAGAAGTAAAACGTGAGAAATTGGACACTTTTAAAAATGAATCACAAATCGAAATAAAACAGATTTTAGGATGAAGATTGATGAAAAAAGTTTGGAGCGCGTCCGGACCTGGTGAGTTCAAAAACCCAATTTAATTTCCACAAAATCGCAGAGCCATCATCAAGCACCAATGCATCATCGAGCTAAGAGCAGCCAACACCTTTCAATGTGACAGCCCAGTGTTCTAGTCTTGTGTAGCCTAGTATTCGGTTTTTCTAGTTCTCACGAACTGACGATAAACACATAGCTCGATGCAAAGGCAAGTAAACGTTTACCAAATCCAAGAGCCAAAGAGCGAACTCGCTGGAGTCCGTTCCCTTCTACATCTCGAGCCTCGACTCACTCAGCGGTCGACGAGTAACAGTTATGCATTGCTGGACCGACATACCGATTCTCAACTTCACTCACACCTTGCTGAGGTTCAGCACAGATTTTACCTTACAAGTGACTAAAATTTCAAGTGACACATCGATTTGTGAGTGGATTAATATTGTGTGAGACGTATACAAGGATTCTACTGATTCTCAGCTTCAAACAGTAAGTTTTAGTTCATGTTTTTGTAGATTTTGATCGTGCCCTAATTTCGGCGTAATTCCTTGATCTTTCTCCCGTGTGTTTATTATGAATATTTGTTAGTAATTTTCATGCTATAGTAAGTTTATTTGTTTTTGATTCATTTGAAGTAGGTTAAGTTGGTTGTGGTGAAAAATTACCATATACACGAGTTGAATCTTTGGCAACACGTATTCTATCTCTGTACCGTTACTTAATAAAAAAACAACGTATATCGTAGCGTGTCTCAATGCGAGCTCGATATAAACCTTTTTTTTAGCACTTGTAAACAAAAGTTCATCTAAGGATGTCTGCATTAATTTCATAATAATAGTGAGAAAAATTATGTCCTGTCATTTTATGAATAAGTAGGTTTCTAGTTCTAACTTAATTTCTTTACTATTGGAATATTCTCAGGAACTTTTACTTTATAGAAATTTTATGGTCCTGAAAAGAAATATCAGTGACACTATTTTCGATATTTTGACATTTTGGCGTACTTTCATATATCATTCGAATTTGTGCCAATATTAATTAGGTATCAATCACTTGATTACCATTTTGATTGTCATAAAAGTTTCATGGTAGTTTATTGTTCATTATATATTCATAAATTCCATTGTGATTTTTTTGTACGGTTTTATATAGCGCATCTTAAATTCCAATTGCTTTTGAATGACCCTTATAAAAACAAATCTTTTTTTACCGTAATCTTCATTTATAAAATCGTGAACTTTAATTAATTTACATAGATGCACAGTTATTTTACTGCTATAAAATTGTGAATAAGATGAACATTAGCAGTACAAATTATATATATATATATATATATATATATATATATATATATATATATATATATATATATATATATATATATATATATATATATATATATATATATATATAAAGATAGATAGAAAACTGGTTTAGAAATTGCATATTTCTTTCGCTTATTATTACGCAAGTCGCAGATACAAAAATGAGTATTAATTTAGATAGACCTGCCTTAAAAGGAATTAAAACGAAAAGTGCACTTATAAATTCCTTGTGAATGGTAGTATTTCAAGTGGCGTCAGACTTTGTAAATGTTGGAGTTCGCTGTGATTGTTTGACTACCTTCACGCTAGTTAATGTCAGGAAAATGAGGTTAGCTGTGGAATAGCTACATCTGTCGACGTTTTGTTTCATCAATTATCTTATTTGTTGTCGCGAACTTCTAGAATTCTCTTGACTTACATTTCAAAACTGTTACCAAAATATTAATTAGCAAGTTTTATAATTCGCGAATAATTAATGTCTTTTAATTTTTCAATGACCATTTTGAGAGTTATAATTAACTTTTCTTGAGTGACCCAATAATAAGTAACTGCATTTCTGAGCTAAGATAGATTTAAGAGTGGGACCAAATAATAATTTATTCTGAATGTTGTTCAATAAGAAATATTTGTTTGGACTTATTGGGCCAATCCGTATCTGTTTCCATATAACCTTGCATATTTGTTCCATGTGCGACATTCTAAACACAATCTGCACATTTAATCCTTTTATTGTATATACAATACGCAAAGCAATTTTTAATTTGACGAAATGAAATAGGTATCTTCCATTTTGTTACAGACACAACATGAATTAAGCTTTAAAAATGGATGTACTGAAACAAGATAATATTGAAGATTCTGCTAACGAATCAAATTCAAAAGATAAAGATCAATTTGTAACAGTTGTGTCGGTAGGAACAGAAAAGAATTACGAGAATATCCTTTTCGAGAATAGTCTACATCCTGATAACACATCTCAGAATGGGTTTGTTACCGTATTGATGATTGGAGATGAGATCCAAAATGAAGCATTTTCCGGTAATGAGACTATGGAGGAAGTTCTCGTCTACAGACTCCCAGGGGAGAGATTAGGGTTTGGTTTGAAGTTTGAAGGAGGTACAAAAACAACTGAATGTGTTAAGAGATTATTCATTCAATCATGCGCATCAGATAGTCCTGCTTCAAGGGTAAAATGTTCTTGGGGTAATTTAGTCGAAGGAGATGAAATTCTGAAGATTGATTCTTATTCTGTCAAAAATATGACCAGAATTGATTGTGTTCGAAGTCTTAAGGATTCTAATGTCGTAATTAAATTATTAGTCAAGCATTGTAAACACAAAAATGATCACTATACTGCTGATACAACTCTTCCAATAAATTCCGATGAAGATATGTCTTCAGAAGAATCGTCTGAAAAGAAAAGAGGCCCTCCTCCGCCACCCCCAATCCCACCAAGAAAGCTATCCAGAAAATTATTGAAAGATAGGCATGTTCCATCCACTGTATCTTCATCATCTGATATCGTAAACGTCGATACCCAAATTTTATCCAAAGTGCAATACCCAAAAAGTGCTCCTAGAAGTCGCCAGTATTTGGATGTTCCTCCGAAAGTTCCTACAAGAGATAGGAAGCTTTCCGATGTAAGTTCCGGTCCACCAGATGCAGAAGTCTACTTAGATCTTCTAGCTCAAGAATTAGAATGCGGGATTAAAACAGAAAGTGAATCCGATGACACAGGAAGTACTATATCAACTGTTATTGATAAACATAGCTCAATATTCCTAACCAGTAACCCTAGTTCGATAGCTTCTGACAGTATTCCTTCTACTCCAACAGCAGTTCAAAAACAGATGGATCTTTCCAAAGTAGTCAATCCATTTGAGATGCTGGAAATGGAATATGCAGCAAATATTCAGCCAAACGACGATTTCTTATTCACCCGATTTGTATCTTCACATGATATCCTTCGGGAGTACGAACAAACTCATAATTTGGACAATAGGATTGCTGACTGTGAAAAGACTTCACTAACACCACCTGCTAATTTTCAAGACGCTCCTTTAAGCTATGGTAATGAGGATGTCAGTACTATCAATCATAGTGATAATCACTCAAACGGTATTGCAGAACCAAAGGAAATTAACCATAATAGTGAAGAATTTGATCATAAGATCGTCGAAGAAATTAAAGTTCCGAAACCTGTTCCACGAAAATGTTACACCAAAAAGAAAGTGGAACCCGAAGAGATATTAGAATCTCTAGGCCCAATTGAAGATATTGATGATCCTCCGGATACTGTTGATTTCAACCTGCCTAGATTGGTGAATTTCGTCCCTAAGGTTCTTCCTAAATCCTCCCCGGTGTCTCAAATGCGTTATTCTTTTTCCGATCCAGATCTTCAAATGAAGAAAGAAGATCACGAGTACCATAATTTGTGTTTAATGAAATATAACCAGCATTCGGATGACTTTAACTATTTGTATCCGAACTCGAGTGACTATATTGAGTGCAATAATAATGAGTGCGATAAAATTATTTCTTGTTCGAGTTGGTCCTTGCATAGTCAACTAGCTACCATTGGAGAGAGTGAAGAAGAATTGGATTCGCTAGAAAACAGCAAAACAAGGTAAAATCTTAATTTTTCGTATATATGCATTTAACTTATTGCTGTCTAATTTATTGAATAATTGTTTTAATATTGAAATTCAACAATTTAACGGATGTAATTAACTCTAATCTATGTTTTAGTGATTCAAATTCCTATTCGACAGTATTATTGTACCTAAAACCTTGACTGTATTCAGTAGATACGTCAAAATTACTTGAATTATGGCAAAAATGCTTTCTCACAATCATTGTTTTTAGTCTACTTTTTTACATAATCTTGTTCCAAAATTTGTCATTGTTTTGTACACATTAAGGTGCAAAAATTTACGTAACATAATTGCTCTAGTTTAAGGCTGCAAATTTTTGAATTTATAAATATAATAAAATTATAAAAAACTGAAACTCTGAAATATTTATTTGTCCACGAAAATTTCAAATCTCAGAGTCGGTTTTGACATTATCATCTTAGATCAAGGAGCAACTGTAGACACGTGCTTCGTCCTTATCAGGACTCGTCAGTACAGTATTGCCAAATCCAGCGTGGTCAGGATTTGGATCTCAGAGTATATAGATATGCAGAGGTAGAAACAAAATACAACACCATCTATCAAACTTAAAGCATATACTCTGGGATCAAATCTTGACTAAACAAATTTTGCTATCTGTTCTGATGAGTTCTAATAAGGACGAAACACGTGTTTACAGTTGCTCTCCGATCTAAGATGATTGTGTCAAACTGACTCTTAGATTTGAATTATTGTGAAACAAATAAATATTTCAGAATTTCAATTTTTCATTATTCAAATATTCCTCAACTTGACATTTATGTCACAATTTTTGTGAAATCTTTTTTAAATATAAAATTACTTATATTCACTTAATAAAAAGAATGTTCTAACCATATTGAAAATACATTGCAAGCATAACAATTATAGAACTGTATAACTGGATGTTTGGTTCTTGAAGGATTCTTTATATATATTAAATTAATTTAGCTACTATTCAATAGAATGTTATCATTTTTTTTAATCTAAAAATTGCTTAAGAACTGGTTCCTATGACTACCCAAGAAGTATTGTAGAAAATCTTGTAAAATATTAGTCATTCAAATTTGATACTAAGCAAGTATAGTTCTTACAAGCAACTATAAACACTGTCTTGTACAAGCAATTATATACTTTAGATGCCTGTAATTCGAGATCATTTATTTATTTATTCTTTCACCTGTGGTCTCGTGTATTGTTGTGCTAATTTGCATTTGAAGTTGAACTGAACTATACGTACAAATATTTTTCGTTAGTACATAACTATATTATTGAACTTACCAACTGCTGAACATCTCATATCTGAAACAAAAAAATTAGATTAGAGGTTTATATGTGTCTTCTAAAATCAGCTCAAGTAGATAAATTAGTCCAGTTGCTTCATACAATGTGGTCTAAGTGTCGACGTGGTGGTACACTCAGTCATGTACTACTTATAGGCATGTTTAAAATTATGGAAAACTCACTTGAATCGCTGTATTCATGCCCAAAGAGATTATTGCGAATAGAGCAGTACAAGAAACTTTTTCTTATGGCCCAAATATCTTAAATATTGTTGATTGAGTAATTTGCTCTTCATGAATGTAATAAAACAATTTCATCTATAACCTACATGTTTAAAAACGAAACATTTTGTGTTGCTAATCGTTGCAAAGCAAAAAATTATGTGTAAATGTATGTCAATATGTTTTAAATTTCCTAGCAAAGAAATGGGTAATGTTCTTAAGGATTTAGTTAATTTAAAAATTCAAATGAAAAAAATTTGAACAAATTTGTACCCAAATAGTAATGCACCATACCGTTATTCTAAAATTAACCAATTATGTTATCACATTAAGATGATACTAATAGTATGCAAATATTTTAAAGCAATACTGAGCAACGTACAAACTACAGCTACTCAGTTAAATTATTTTGTGCTACTGTACATTAACAATGGATCTTACTTTGTCAGTAGAGTATGTAACTGTACCTATTTGCAATAAAAGTGACGTGCATCATTCATTATTTTTAAATTTAAATTTAAATTGAAATTAAAATATCTAGCAGAGATATTAACATTCAAAAATTTGTATTCTGCATACATTAAATGTATGCATTTACATATTAGTTCCTTTGTATTACTCCGGCATTGCTGATTACTTTATTAATAAAGAACAATTCATTTGCAATTCGTGATTGAAATATTAAGATCAATCAAAAGACAAATATTCTGCTTACATATTAGATGTAGACCAAGAAAGGAGCAGATATTTAAATTACAGACAATGCGTCGTAGATCTAAAACAAAGTAATTTTTTGCGTTGTACCACCAAGTCGACACTTACATATTCCATATTGTATTGGTAACTGAAATTAACCCGTAGCCACCTAGCGGTTATAAGCGACACTATATTGTAAAGTGGATTCAACCTTAAGTTCCATATGATCATATGTTATGTTAATGGCTTTGCTAGCAATATTTAATGGCTTTTTTGAGGTTGTTTGTATGAAATTTTATACTATAATTGTTCATATTGGATTTGTTGCAATTAATTCAGTGAAAAATACTTGGCTTTCGACTTTATTGTTAAATTACATAACCTCATTGCTATACTGAAATTGGTCTTTCTCAAGATTTTACTCTTTAAAATATGGAATTTAAACGAAGAAGTGTTAAAAATTGTTGTGTTTATAGATGTCATTCCAAATTTAGTTGAATTCTTGATTTGAGTTTTCATAAATTTCCTAAAAAGGGAAAAGGAAAGTGTCGGTAGTAAATAAATTTGGAGACTACGATCCAGTTCATAAACAAGCTATGCGGATTAGAAAAATTCGTACAGGGAAAGCTGAAAGCCGAAATGTACAATACAAAAATGTCATTAATACTCCCCTGTAATATTATTTTCTTTGATGCTATGAATTTCATAACCTCATTCAGTCTTCCAGTTACAACTAAAATTCATATATAAATAAAAAGATTTTAAAAGAAAAAAACTAAATGTTATAAAAGAAGAAAGCCAATACTTTCTCGCTCAATTGAAATTGAATTGAATCATTCAACGAAATATGGATATTTTTTTGCTGTATATCAACGTATTTACATAGTAAACAGATTACAGGCTTGCCGTAAGCCACTTTTGATCCACCATTTTGTAAGTACAGTGCTGCCGCCAACGGTAATTTCAGTTGCCAATAAAGCAGCATTACGAACATGATAGCATGTCGGCCCAGTAGCACATCAACACAAAGGAATGTCGACCGATAAACTAAATTTTCTCGCTGAACTGTTTTAGTTGATTTCTGAACTAAAATAATAATTATGTTGACTGGATACGACAAAAAGAGAAGTTGATTGATAAAATGTGAAGTTGGGTTTTCAAATCGATTAATTTGATTATTGATACATGAACAAATTGTACGTCGACTAAATCTAATATTGAATTAATCTGTCCCACACTGAGATGCTTAAAATCATAGCCATGTTTATTTATTTTGGAATTGAAGAACATGGACTTAATTTCTGCTTAGTACTTTTGTGGTAGTTTACGTATCAATTCTGCAGTTTTGCATATTTAGGACGGTCTGGACAACTAAATTCAAACTGTCTTTAACAAAAAAGCCGTAAGTCCTTAATGTGTGGAAACTTAATTTCACTTCGATAACTCTACCTGTTGAATAGATACTTTATTTTATTATCTTGTCATAAAAATGAAAAGAGACTTCTTGAAATTGGATAATATTTTCAAACTAGGTTAACAATTAATAACAATTCTCTTTTCTTTAGTTACCGTGAAAATATCGTTCAGAATGATGAAAAAAAATTATGGTAAAGTTTGAGCTCTTTATATCAATATAAAAAACTGCCCTTCTTAATTTCTGATTTCCCATTAGAATAGTACGAGAAAAGCATTTTTTATGTAGAAATCAATACATAATCTTGTAGTGTATTGAACGATCTCCAAAAAAGGTCTGATATGATTTTTTGTTAAGTCGACTCGTTCAAAAATTATTCAGGGTTACAGTTCAACCTCAAATAGTATATGACGACGACTAATTATTTTTTTAAATTTGATCGCAAAATAATGACTCAGAAGCGTAGAACATCTTACTTTTCGTGAAGTTCATCAAGTGTTGTTTGGTCAAACATCAAAATCACAGTGTTTTGTCTTTCGCAAGAGGCGCAAGTAGATATTCCCGCAGCAAACCATTGCTTTTCAACTTTTAATATGATATTCATTGCACTTTGATCAATTGTCTCCTTCAATAAAGAATGGTGATGGAGAAATACTGACAAAACTGTTGATGTTTTACCAAAGAACACTTGATGAACTTCACGAAAAATATTATGTTCTATGTTTCTGAGCCATTAATTCACGATAAAATTTAAAAAAATTGTTTGTCATCACATACTATTTGATATTGAACTTTAACCTTGAATAATTTTTAAACGAGTCGATTTGGCGAAAAATCATATCAAACTTTTTTTGAAGATCGTTTAATTTCCTACAAGAATATGTATTGATTTCTACAACAAGGTAATTGGTTAAAACACAATAAAATTCCAAATGAAAAAATTTCCCGTGTTATTCAAATGGGAAATCAAAAATCACGAAGAGGCACCTCTTAATATCAATATAAAGAGCTCAAATTTTACAGAATTTTTCTTTCATCTTGAACGATATTCTCTCTATAACTAAAGAAAAAAAATTGTTGCTTCGAGCCTGCTTTGGTCAAACTCGAGAGAAAGTTAATGGCAACGCGCGCTTGAGGGAGTGAGAGACGTTGACAATCACACTCACACATTTACGACTCTTATTTTAGCAATTACCTCCCATTAATCCATATATACAAGAGATTGAACATTCTGATTAATAAAAATCTTCAATCTTGCAAAGGGAATTGTTTTCTATTTTATTTCCTAATTTTCAATTCTCTCATTGCAATCACAGACTAACGTTGATAGATATACATTTTTACCGTGAGTTTCAGCACTCACAATTTTTTCCGCAGCTCTTAACTTTTATATTTGGATAATTACTGAGCACACAGCAAGAAAGCACAAATTACCTAAAAAAAAAAAATCGGTGACAATTGCTATCGACATAAATTCACAGAAAACTTAATTAAGGCTGCGAAATTCAATTGACATGCGTTCATACACTCGTTCACTTTGTATAAAGCTTCTGGAACGCTAAATTAGAAGCAGCACATTGAACAGAATATCGATAACATGTCGACCAAGTGGCACATCGATAGAATTAGAATGGGATTTCACCCAAACTCTGTAATAATTAGAGTTTTCTTATTGGACTGTTCTGATTTATTTTATGACTATGATAATGTTTTGACTGAGTAGTACTACAATAAAAAAAAAAAACGAGTAAAACTCACAAATTTTCCCCTTAAATTTCAGCAAGCTGCAGGATTCATGAAATGAAATAATAATTTTTATATAATTTGACATCTCGGCATCTGGTCTCGTGATTTAAATATCACATTTCAAGAACTGACAGCCAGAGGTATCGAATCGTTGACCGATTCAATTCGGGTCAAATCAATTTATTTCTCAAAATCAACTTTTACTTCACAAGATTATAATTGCAACCACAAAAATAGCAGAAATAACCAAATGTGTGAAAAAGTCCATTTAAAGCAAAAAACTTGAAGAAATCGTTCAATATTTCAATCAAATTAGCTTCATTCCGAGTTAATACATTTTTATGTCCTATAGACAAGTTTTGTTTTTACTTATCAACGAATCAAAATTCTATTGATAAAGTATTTTAGTCTATTTGGTAATGCTATTGTTGTGGCTGAATAATTGTAATCAGTAAAGATATTAATTTAATCCACACAATATTTTAAATATGAAAATATATAAGCTGCTGCTAATTTCATCGAAATATCTTTTGTCATGAAAGTTGTTTTCATACATTTTTTATTTATTCCAGATTCGAGGAGCTTCCTATTTCGACCATTCCCAAAATAACATGTGACGATTTATTGGAGAAGGAAAAAGATAAGCCATATCCCAATATATCCGTTACCAAATCTCCTGATAACATCGATATGGAAGAGCCCTCTAATTACACAGCTGATAAGAGAATATTAATGAATAATTCAGCAAATGAAACCATCAGTCCAAAAGACACCATCGATATGCTGCACGAGGAAGACCAAAAAAATGGTGAGTGATTTTATTTTTTTTTCTGTTGGATGTTTTATAATAATATATCACATTGTAGTTTGTTGCGTGTAATTTTCATACTGTATTTTAAAATGTTAGGAAATGAGGATGATAATAATTGCTAAGATCAGGTCCGTATTCAAATTTTTGCAGAATAATTATTTACCGATTTGAATATTATTTTTCCGGCGTTACATTGAAATAGTTGAAGCAAAATTTAAAAAGAAGATTACAAACTTCTGCATAATAAAAGAAGAAATATTTGATGTTTAGGTCCAGTAATTTTTATCTTTTTTCCTAAAATCGTAATATTTTTTATTTGTAGTCAGATCTATCGAGCATTTCAGTTACTTAAATTATTTAAAGTTAAAGTAAATTTAATTCAACTTTACCTATTGTTGAACGTGTAACAATATTTTTTAATGACTATTTTATTGAAAGTCTATGTATCTCTGATTGCAAATAAAAAGCACTGAGATCCTGAAGATGAGGGGGTGTATTCCTAACTCATAACGAGCTAACTCCGCCAAAAGTCTTAATCGTGCTAGCTGGGAACAAATACCTGCGACCCCTATTAATGAGTGCGGACTCATTCCTCTCGTCTGGCCTAGACATTTTTGAAGATTTGCTTTTCTTGCAAGTTTGAAAAGTATGAAATATGAAATGTATATAATTTTTTTAAATATATCAAACATAAGTTGTTTTTATTGAAAGATAGCTACATATTTCGTTATCCATATTATGTCAATAAGAATCGATTTCTTCATCCTCGGATAACTTTAGCTATCAATTAATATCCATATTAAAATTGTTGACATTGTTGTAGCTGTAGTTATTTCTCGGAATATTCTACCTAGAAAACTTACCAGAGATAAGTGTGATTTTGTAATTCATATTAAATAAATAAAAAAAAAGCATCATTATTATATCACTTGTTTGATAAATTGAAAAAATTCAGCTACATTTCGTATTTCATATCTGGAATGACACTCTGTTGAACTTCTAAGAAAAATTAATCTCCAAAAACTCATTAATGAAGGTTTTAGGTAGCTACTCCCAGCTAGCGCGATTAAGACTTTGGCGGAGTTAGCACTTTAGGAGATGAGTTAGCTCAGCAATTACTTCCGGCAAACAAATGATTGTATTTCAATCGGCAGTAACAGTTCTTCGTTCTTGCAGAGAAATTATTGCTATATGATCTGCTTTTGAAAGAAATATCGCGATCATCTTTTTAGACACACTTCAAGAATGAATGACTTTTTTCGGATTTTCTTTACCTTGGAACACCCAAACAGACAACTGGCGTTTATTTTCCGGTTCATATGAGTAAATCCACGATTCATCACCACTGACGATACTATACACGTTTTTAGAGTTACCTGCGCTGAATCAGCCTAGATTTTTTTGACACCATTTGACCCAAGCTTCTTTCTGTTCTTCGGTCAACAAATAAGGTATCTAAAGGGAAATTTTTTTACACCCAATTCATCATTCAAACTTTTTTAAATTGAGGCTTTGAAATCCACAATGATGCCTCGCGATATGTCACATGTCGATCTTCATTGATGAGCTTGCTCACGGCATTGACGTTTTCTTAAGTGACTGCCGTTTTTGGGGGACCTATCCTTGGCTCGTCGCTAAGACTAATTCTCCATACCACCCGGAAACTGTCGACTGATGTGCTACTACATTACCAAAAACAGAAACCAACTTGACGAAACATTCTTGTTGAGATAATTTTCTTAGAACGTTGTAAAAAATTTTTTCGAGTTAATTCCATATTTTTTTGAAAACTTGGTACATTTGAAATATTGTACGTATCTTTCTGAAATTTTAAATTTGGCTTAGCTAAATATGGAGGCTATTTTTTTTTATTTGGCACTTAATTGGGGGCGCCCTTGTACTACAGTTGAAAACTGCTCAAGACTATTATTATAAGAAAAAGTTTGTCAAGAATTCTAATGGAACAAACAAAAAAAAATTAACGGGTTGATGGTAGTACCCGATGTAGTACTTCATGTATGGTCATGGAAATCCACCAAAACTTATTAGAAATATTTGCTTCAAATCACTTTTCCCATTAGGTGATATTAGTTCTAAGAGGCGGCCTCGATCTCGGCACCAAACTACCTGGATCTTTAATCCCCTATTCGAACTCGGCACTATACTATGGTTCAAAACTAATTGCTCAAACATTCTACCTGAGTAAGATTCTCTGTACACATGCGATTTTATATAAATAATTTTTTATTTAATGAATTTCGGCGTTTGAACCTGATGGATAGGTTATATTAATAATGAACTAGATTACAATTTAGCCGTACATTTGAACTTTCATTTATAGACTGGATTTCGACCCAACATGAGGAGTGCAATGCACTCTTCTCAGCTGTCTTGGGCTCAGGTTCTGTTCCACAGACGCGCGCAGCGCAATTCAGTAATATTCAAGGATGTCTTTCAAAAGTGCGAACGTAGCGAACTAGCCTGCAATAATTGTTATAGACTGTATTTCAGCCTAACATGAGTGATTCCAAAATTGAATTCACTTATAAAACCAAATATTGCAGGGTGATCGTGGGTTTATTTAAAACTGACAGTGCCAAGTTCATGTGCATCCCGCGCTAATCGACTTAGCATCCGTGCCGAGTTCATGTTCTTGGTGCCGAATTAGTGTACACCCATTCTAAGTTAGATAGTTCAAAAATATCATTTAATTCAATTCGGGTAATTCAAGTTGAGTTGTATAAGTCGCTCAGTTCGGTAATGTGCATACACTACTTTGAAAATTATTACGCTGGGCAGGTTTGTTTTCTTAGGATCCTTGTAAAACTTTTCTGTATTAAAATTGTTCATAGCAATTTCCAACTTCCGAAGATATATACAGTAAACTAAGAAGAGTCTATAATTGCTTGAAAGCGAGAAATTTGCTGCAGTAGCTTCGACTAGTATTTATGAAGGGGTATTAAAATAATTTTTTCAAATGTAATCTGGGAATACTATAACAAATGAGCAGTCTATATAAATTTTATTCATTGTTTCACAAAAAATAAGTGATGTGATTCTAGTTTCAGCTTCAAACAATTGAATAAATCTCTGCAATCATTTCATCACCCGAATTGTATATATATTACACAGGCGTCTTGAAACTGATATTATATAGGTACTCCTTCTGTACTTATTATAATTATAAGAATGAAATGAAATAATATTATAGAAAATAAAATATTTTTTACGGTTCGCTGGGCTAATACTGTTCTGTTCACTGCGCAATGTTATTCTTGAGCAATGTTTTCATAATTAAATCATAATATTGCGGTTAAGAATAAAAATGGAAATTAAACGTTAATTACTATGAGTGAATAAATATTAATCATAATATTCCTGCAAAAAAGAGTAATATATCGGAATAATCAAATAAATCATAAAAATCCGATTTAGGTGGGACAGTGTAAACATAACATTCTCAAAATCTTTGATAAGCTATCATTTTACAAATATGCTTGCGAATATTATCATATTTAACTTAAAAATCGTGAAATTCATATTTTATTTGTATTTAGCAATAATCCAGAAATATGATAAATTAATAATTCTATTTTTTTTGTGTTCACCCATTACAGTTATTTGTACTAAACAGGGAAATGAATAATAATCATTACGTCATTTCCTTATTTTGGGGGTGGCAGCTCTTGCGTGAAGCACATCCTAACCAACACAATATACTTAAATCTGGTACAGTGCCGTATCAATTTTTTATTATAGTCAAAAATTGATCACGTAGTAAGTGGTTTATGATTCAAATTGATTTGATATCTCAAATTATTCGAAGTAAGCAAGAACTCATGAAATAAAGTCATGTTGTCAACAATACAAGAATAATAGTTCAACTCGATAAGAAATGTCAAATAAAATTTCAATCCCCTTTTATATTATTATTAAAACAATGACTATATTCAGTAGGTTTCAAATATTACACAACATAATAATATGCTTTTTCTTTACTGATGAGTACAGGGCCATAATCAAACCGATTTCATTGACCAATAATTTTTACAGTTATTTCAACACACTCCTCACAGTTTTGTGGAAACTCTTTATCACTAAGATTTAGCAATTGAAAAAATGTAAATAAAATGAACTTTAACTACACTTTTTACCTACTTCTGGGTGTGGCACACACGGATCATGTTATTAGATAGATTGATATTTTTGCACTATGAGTGCGGTTACTAGCTGTAAAATATGGGTACCTATGAATTTAAGGATAATTTTTTATTAGCTGTTAATTTATTGCGACATTTGACTCCACCTGGAATCGAATTTAAAACAGGAGCCAAGCGCTGTCTTTCAAAATTTAGAAGGAATATAAAATTGTAAATTAGACTCAAGCCGTCACTGCGTGATGAAATGAAATACAATCACAGTTACATACAAACAAGTATGGAAAAGAAAGCTGATAAAAAAAAACCTTAAAATATTTAGTAGAAACTTGGAATACCACTTATCCCGAACAGTAATACTAATTACAACTCAATAGTTTTTCTATAACAGGTATTCATACAAAATAAGCAAATTAAAAAAAATATGTTTTAAATTTTTCTCCCTTGAGCTCTTTGTTGAACTCTTCGTTGAGCTCTTCGTTATTTTTGCCCAAAAAGTAAAAAGCATATGCAAAAAAATGTAAAATATGGGTCTCAAATATATGTCGAAGTTTGGACAAAATTCCAATTTTTTTTTCTAAATCTCTTTAGCTTTTGCATTCCTCCAGTAATTCTCTCATGGAATTGCGTGCAGTTCCAGCGTCAAATTACGAATAATTTCCTTAATCGTTGCAAAATTGTAGTTATTCAAAAAAATTGTACCGCAAAAAGTCTGTTGGATATCGAATAAAGTAGAAAGACCTGAGTGATAGATGTATTACAATTAATTCTAGCAGGAACTATTTATAATACTAAATTGAGATACAAGATACTCACAAGGTTTTTGTTTTTGTTAGAAAAATCACCGTTATACGTTATTCAACTTTTAATACTGACCCAGCCAACGTCAAACAATTAGTTCTGAACTTCAAATGTGAATCATCTTTACTTATGGGCTTTGTGTCCTTATTTCAAATTCAAACAGCCAATTAGGATTTTTTTTTTCAGTTTTTTAACAAATGATTTTGCCCAATTTTATCCAGATAAATCAGTATTTGTTATTTGAAAATCGGAACAATAGATTCCATTTCTCTTTGGGAGACCATTTGTAACTAGGTGACCTCTACCCTAAGCTGAAGAGCAGAGCGTGCAATGAATTTGCAACTTTAAGTGAACAACTTGACATGTCTTCATTTGAAATTATCGCAAAACCAGATTCTCGAACGCCAATGGTGTTAGGTATAAAACAACTGTAGCTCCGCAGGCAGTCTTGCGAATGCGTGATTTCAAGTCCAAATGCGGGTGAAGCCACAAGATACCATCAATTGCCAAATTTTTTCGTTTTCTCGATCCTTAATTTATTGTGAGATCTATTGTCTCCAAGGAATATAGAAAATAGTGACGATATGTTTTTCTATCAGGCTGCGCTATTATTACGTACAAATTGATGATATGAACCATCCAATTGTTTGCTGTCACAGGCATTCATTACGATCTTCCGACTAAGTTTCGACCAAGTTTCGACCATCTTCCATCCCGATTTATCATTTATCACAATTTTTTCTTTTTTACTGAAACAATTTTTTGATTATCGCCTTCAATATGTATTAAAAATTAAACGTGAGCAATATGCAAATAGGATGAAAGAGTAAGCGCTTGTCAAAATTATGCTATACTCAGAACTGTCATTTTTGACCCCAAATATCTTAGGTCATAAGTCAAATGTCAAAAATAAAACTTCGTCACGACCTGTATCACGTCGAATTCTATGTACATGCAAAATTTCATGCCAATCGATGGAATCCACTACTGAAATCATACTTTTTTGAGGATTGATAATTTACCCCTTGAACAAAAAGTTAAAAAGGTTACTGACTGATGCATGCTTTCCGGAATCCACAGCAAACCAAAAGGCTCGAAAGATCGCGTGAACTTGTAAAAAAAAATATAAAACTCCGTGGTTTCAAGTTGCGTGGAAGTGAAGTCGATCAATAACTTTTTTATCAAGTGGTAAATTTTTAGCTCTCAAAAAGGCATGCGGTATAAAATTGGAGAACCCAACTGTCACCGTCTTGCGGTCTACTACGGCATACACCTATTTTTTATTATTGTGCGTATATGTATGTGCCCTATATAATTTCAATCATGCAGAATTCTTGTGTACTGTGTGAATGTATATATACATATACATAAATACTTAGATCTTCATGTTAGAAGCCGAAAACTCGAAAAATTAATAAACTTTGATATAATTCGCGCAAGCGCACAAATATCAAAAATGACTGCTTTGGTGAGGTTCTTTCAGTAGTTTTTCTTCCTACAGATAACATTTAATCGATATATTCACATTGACCTATGATTCAGCGACCTTTGGTTCCCTGAAAAAGCAGTTTTCTTCCCAATCCGTGAGTTTCACCAATACTTTTATACTTTTTTCCACCAATTTTTCCCCACCATATATTTTTTCCCCTATTCTTTTTTCTACAATTTTTTTTTCTCTATTTCATCATCATCATCGTCATCACTGGCGCAACAGCCCTTGTTGGGCCTAGGCGTTCCTAATCGGTATAACCGATCCGCGGTATAACACCGCCGTACTGCCGATCAGAATCTCGTACCATTGCTACATCTTTAAGGTGTATAGGTAGGCAACCTGTAGCACCCGAGTGTGTTGATGCAAGATTTTTTTATTTTTACGACAAATCACACATTGTCAGTGTGTGGATTCGAACCTGAGACCTCTTGGTCGAGTGAAGTCACAGCATGTGTAGGTGAACAGACACGCTCGGTTATCCGCACTCACTTTTCTCTATTTATGTCCCATTTTTTTCAGCTAAATTCAAAATCTGACATTTTCAGTTTGCTTTGAAGTGAATAATTCGATAATGTTGTCGATGATAGACTTTAATTCCAAAATAGATCAATTTTCTAAAAAAAATTTAGTAAACTTGAGGATAATAGGAAAATTTATACCACGGGGGGTCGGACTCGTATGACCTTGAAACCACTGTTTCTATACTCATTTTTTTCGTTCATCTGATGGTTTTTTGTAGAACTTTTTCTTGGAATGCTAGTCAACCTAAAAATCTCGGATTAGGTTAAGTTTCCTGTAGGCTTTTTTTTGTCAACCCCAAAATGGATGAAATTCTGTGAAAGCTCATACTAAACATGAGAATAACAGGAAAAATAATTACAAGTAGGGATAAACGAGCTTTTTAGGTTGACTAGTATTTGAAGGAAAAGTTTAACAAAAATTCATCATCAGATTGTGGTGCCACATTAACCCTATAATCATCTTATTTAAAGGAAAGTAAAAATAATCATAGAAAAATGTATTATTGAAAAACGCGGTGGAAAAAATGGAACGGAACAAATGTCCCCCTGTGCATAAAATTATTATTCAAATGGCTTTCAAATGTTCATATCAGTGAAACAAATATTAAAGGAAAAATTTAGTATAGGGGTCCAGTTTTACCACTCCATTTTTACCACTAATATATTCAACAACTATTTTTACAACTACAATACAATAAAGTTTTATTCAAAATTGGATGTTATGATTTATAGCTCGTAAGTACTTGACAATTTTGTCTTCATCTCTTCTGATATCGTAAATAAATTGTGGTTAGGTTTGAGATTGGATTGGGAGGTTAGCACGGCATGGCGCGTCGAGCTTGAAAACAAGAACCACTGTTTATGACTGTACTTGCAGTCTGATAAACATTGAACATGGCACGTCGAGCTTGGTCAGAGCAGGTAAAGCCTGCATGCTAGTTTGGGTGCGAAGCACCGCCAGTTGAACACACGGACACACAAACAGTAGGGAGGAGGGTGAAAAAAATGATGGTTAAAAAGTGATGGTAAGAAAATTGTGGGTAAAAAAATGCGTTGGTAAATATGTTGGTGGTAAAAAAAGACGGTGGTAAAAATTGATTGCGGTAAAAGTGGGGGCGAATCCAGATTTAGATGAAAGTCGATCGAAATTTATTATAATTACATTTTCTGTGGAAAACACCACAATATGTACCCCAAAACAGCTGTTTTCGATATTTGTGTGCTTGCGCAGACTACATAAAAATTAACTATCTTTTGATTTTATCGTCTCCTTACAGACAGATCTCAAAATTCGTGAGGATCCAGAACAAATCTAATTTTTCAAATCACCCTAAATTTATGCAAATACTAGAATTCACCACAAATAAAGAAAAATATAAAAGCTCTTCTTATTTAATACCCATTTCAATAATGCTATACTACATAATCTAAAATATCCATCATTCAGTTCATTAAAACTATGAACACAAACCTAGTATCACGGAAATACATGTATTCTGTATAAAATGTTGACTTCACATTATCCGGGAGCATCTGTTTTTAAGAAAAATACCTCATATGCTTCGGACTGACCGTTTGTCTAAAGATTATTCAGCAGATCCGGAATTAAAATTTTAAGAGTATGTAGAGTTGTTAGAACATGCTTTCCGGATTTTTTTTGTGTTACGCTCTCTAACAAACTGAGGTTATTTTTTTCCGAACGCAGTGTGGTCAACGACAATTTAGATTCTTGGATCATTTGCAAGAGTACAAGGAAAATAGGCAGCAATCTTTAATATTTGATAGAACTCTGAAGATCTTAAAGTAAATATCTTCGAAAGATTGTATGCAAAACAAGCAATACTATCTTGTATTCTTGTAGATAAATCTTTGGTCGAACTCCCTATATCTATGATTAAGGTAGAGAAATTTATTTCTTAGATAAGATAATCAGAAAAGCGGGAAAGGATAAACCAATATCAAAAAACATCCAATTTCAAATGTTTCATAGATCTCCTGAGGATCTACTAAAGAGCACTAGCTTGATATTTACTGATATTGGTCGTATTATCTTATGAGTAAGACTGGACTGACTGGAGTATCTATCAAAGATAATTAGCGATCGATTTGAGCTCAAATTTGGAGATTCTCTAGGTCTTGAGTATTTTCAAAGATCATTATTGATCGATTTGAAATTGTTTACGTCTGTTCCCGCCATACTGGAAGATCTACCATCTCAGTCACCCAAGTCTAAAGTAACAAAGTTGAGTGTTGAGCAGTTAGAAAGACAGCAACAGCAACTCTGCAGACTCGGTTCTCTATTTGCAATCGTGGAGTGAAGAACGTTGGACGACCAGTTTGCCAGTGCAGTACGAAGAACACAGCACAGCAAACCGTCGCTGCTAACTGTGAACGAGTCGCCAGAGTTCGTGTTTTGAGTAATTTTAATGTTGAAAACGGGTAACGTTTCAACTTCCGACTACTTTTGGTCATGCTCCGAGTGGGTGGTTTTTAACGTGAGCAGTTGAGAGAACTATATATCGATATATTTGCAGACAGGTATGTTAAACATTATTTGATCACCCTGTAACCAACTCTCAAAGCGCTTTAGCAGAATAAAATAGATATGAGACTTTTTATGACTACGGATTCTACTGCAAATAAAGGAAATAAAATATTTTTGTAGTTGATTCAACAGTTAGTAATGGAGTTAGTCACTGTAATTCCGTTTCTTTATGTTTGCAACTCTACCCTTTGTATCAGTACTAGTATATTTTTTTTATTCCTATTATCTATAGCGCACTACCAACAAGATTTACAAAATTCACTACCAAAAAATACTAACAAAAAATATTTTAAATATATTAATTGCATTTCAGAAATGCGCCAATATTTTATAACAATTATAGAAAAGTGCCGGTACTCGTTACAAATATTTATTCAATATCGTATAAATTATATTTTATTAACAATTATTCCGCATTTATTTGTTGAAATAAATCAAAATTGTTATAAAATGTTTCCATAAATTATAATAATACATATTTTAAAATGCTTATAAAATGTTTAAGGACCAAATAAATTAGTTTTATTTCAAAAGTAAAAATAAGTAATATAAAATGTTATCATTAATATTTTTTGTAGCCATTATTTGAAAGGCTTATATCGATAGGATACGTAGTTATCAAAATTAATAGTACGTAATAGAGAGCCTTTGACTCGTAGCCTCCAAACCATCCTGCTGTAATATAGCATACATCACACGCCTATTGGATTCACAAAATATATATTAACGTGTTTGATTCATGGAAAAGTCATAATATCATAAATAATTAGGTATTACTTGTTTAGAGCATAGATCAAATTTTGAAAAATCATCCCAATTTCAGGAGGAAAGTAAAAATATATTGAATACCTTTTTTCCGGTAATATCAATAGGTGAATAAAAAAATCCAAGGTGAAAAAACCACCATTCTGCTGTAATATAGCATACATTAAATAATGCTCTATTATTTAATAAGTATTTATTGAGAAAAATATGTACTGATCAAAATATAGATGCATTTGACTCATGAAAATAATCATATCCTTTATTTGTAATACAGAGCTTAGACCAAATTTAAAATCATTATAAATTTGCATCAAGTTATCGGTGAAAAATGTCCTTTAAGAGCGACAGATTTGAAAATATCGAGGTGAGAATTTGAAAAATGTTTATATTTATTGCCTCGCAATATTCGCAGCCATAAAGACGTTGAAATAATGTTTACATACCTGTGTTTTAATCGCAATCATAACTCTCAGTTTGATTAGTGTGTATTTATAGTCAATAATTAATTTCACCTGCTCGAATTCTTTAATCAGACTCTTAGCACAACTAACAAATGTTCTATTTTGCATACATTCATCTTAATTTAATTATCTCAAACAAACTTAAGTAAAAGTAGTTTTTCGAATGCTATCTTTTGTTTATCTAAATTAATTACAGGAGAAAATAATCGGTTCTGATTTTAAAGTCGGAATTAGAAAATTCTCTTTGTTAATTTCAATATTACGAATTCACTTTCAAACTGATGACTTCACTGAGTTCACATTGGAGTTTCATTAATTTGGTTAGTATACACAATTTTAGCGCATTTTTGAAAAAGAAAACGCCATTATATTCACTTGGCTGTCTGGCTGGCAGGCGTGACGCTGAGTTCTCAGCAACTACAGCACTTACATGCTTGAAACTGGTACTAAATGAAAGCTGCTGTTTCATAGATTTGCACAAATTGCTTGATTTTTTACTCATACACCCAGTTTTAGGTAAATGAAAATAAAAATTCAAAAAATAATTAGTGCTGAACTATGCATAATTGAAATCTGAAAATTACAGCACAGAATGAGCAACATGTCAGTAATTAAATTTTATATCTTAAATTTCGAACTGATATGGGTTAGTACCCATTTTGGGGTAAAAAATATTTATCTCAAAATCTCGCGAGTTACACAAGATATTGACATGCGGTTTTCGATGTTAGTATCAGAATGAATCTAACTTTTGTTTTTATGGTCAATATAGGCCAGTACATGACCACCCGTTACTATTTTTCTTAAATCTGTAGTTTTGGAGGTAATTGTATTAAATTTTCAGGTTTTCTTTTAAATATAACTTTGATAGAGGTTAATTTATTATTTTAGGGTACAGCACATGATATCCCGCCTGTTAATAATGAAACAATAAAGACTAAAAGGTCCTTTTGAGTTTGTACGTACACAAGTTATACATAAAATAGTCACAATTTGAAACTGGTACTACGATTTGCAAAATCTCTAAACTAACATTCATGAACTGCCAAAAATGCGCTTTGATCAGTTTTTTACCCGTTACGGGTGCGACAGATACAATTTAATGTACATTGGTAGATTGATTGATGTTTTTCAAGCCGTCAAGCAGCTTTTGTGTATAGTATGCATTGCAATGAAATTCATATTAACTTTTCGACGGAAGTGGGGATCGACATATTGCAAATAGACCAGGAGATAGTGACAGTTGGGGCTTTCCGATTTTTACCGCATGTCTTTTAAGGATTGAAAATTTAACTCTTGATAAAAAACATTAAAAAAAGTTATTGACCGATGCACGCTTTCCAGTAATCGTGCAAATTCCAATAATATATTTTTTTAAATAGTGTGTTTCCGTGACAATATTCTACATGCCTTTGTAACGTGAAATAGTTGAAAGCGATTTAAAACCTAGAACTGAAAGATATGCAATCCGCAACAGATCAGAAGGCTCGAACGGTCGCGTGAACTTGTAAAAAAGAATGTTAAATTCAGTGTTTTCAAATGTAAATTTTAGCCATAAGACCCTTGAGAATAAATTGGCATGCATCCCTCGTTGGCCACCAATTTTTTTTTGTAAAGATTTTATGACTGAAACCTCTGTCTTTTTCATTGGCATGCAATTTGAAAACACGGAATTTCAAATATTTTTTTTCACAAATTCACGCGACTGTTCGAGCTTTTTGATCTGTTGCTAATTGCATGCCTTTCAGTACTAGGCATGCAAAATGTTGTCATGTAAAAATACTTTTTTTTATTAATATAATTAAAATTTGCAAATGGCCGGAAAGCATGCATCCGTCAATAATATTTATATTTTTCTTATCAAGGGAAAAATTATCATCAAGAAGGCATGTGGTATGGAATCGGAGAACCACACATGTCACCAGCTTCCAGTCTGAAAGCCAGCTTATTCGAGTAAATGTATATTATGTTTTGTATGAACAAAAATTTATACTGAGTACCCAAAATAATTTAGATAAAATGGATGGCAGTCTCAACGTGAAAATAAATATATTTGATCACATTTCAAAATTATTACTTATGTGACTAATCTCACCATGCTCTAATTTCTAATGCAAATATCACTCTTTGTAAATTTATTATTTGTTTTCACAAATTATTACAGTAAAATATTATTATGCAACTTATAAATTAAATTCGAAACGTGTCGATATTCTAAAACATAGAGCTCAATTTTCTATTGCCTGCATCCCAAAACAAAATAAAATGGCGCTATTATTAAAGCAGTGGCTGCAGTAAAAATCAACCTATAGGCATATTAGCCAATCGCCTCACTGAATCATTATTATTGTTCAAAAAATTGGCATAAATATATAGATTATAAATTTGCAGAACAATACATAGTTTAAACAGTATTTCAAACTACTTGCATTACTGTATAATTACTTTATCTTTGTGACTACCACATAAATATCACTGTAAGCTAATTGCATTCAGATAAATTATTAGTAACATTTATTTTAATAACAAAAATATTATGGGTAGTATTAATTTTATTGCTTCTGCAGGCAGAATATATTACAAGCAGTTAACACTAATAATAGGTTACAGCAGAACCAATTGGGAATTTAAGAAATACAAAGTGGTTTGAAAAGTACCCATCACTAGCAATTTCAAGCACCTTCACTCTACTCGTATCCTTTACCAGATCATGAATTTTATCAATGATATTTGACTAGTACAGTAGTTACTTCAACAGGGTGTTCAAAACATTCACTTGTGCTTAATTTCGAAAACGCTAATAAACCGCTTTAATTGAAATATTTACTTAGCTTCTCTTTTGTTTCCTGGACGATTTATTTTCCAATAAATAAAATTCTCTTATGTCCAGTTACTCCACTTACAAGATTTAAACGAACGATAAACACAAAGTAATGAACAATTATGGCTAAAATTTGCTACAAACTTTTTTTCACACAGATTTTCCAATCCATCCTCGTAATGTCCCTGATTGAAGTGATGTAATTGAATCATTCATATTTTTACAAACCTTTTAGAATTTCTGAAAAATTAATGGCGTCACTCTTATTTTAAGTGATAAATTTTCAAGCAGTGATATAGGTTATCCATTCCCTAATAAATACGAATAAATGCTACTGCGAAAAAAAATTCGCTTACGAGCAAAAATAAGTTTACTGTATATATGGTGTTACAGCGAAACGAACTACCTCGAATAACTTCTATGTTATTGAAGATACATTGAAATACTATGGAAGAATCTTATGCAGGACCAAGGGGGACACTCAATTATGCAAGAAAATATTTTTTTGAACCAGTGGCTCTCAAGCTACAACACAAAATTACATTTTTTCAATTAAGAAGCTATATATTTCTTAGGCCCATTCGATAGAGTTTTTTTCTCTGAATCCAATCATATATTTGTTTTACACCCTTATATAATAAAAATATTGAGAAAATGCGGTTGAAATTCAAATAATCTCTATTTTCATAGTTATTTTTCAGTAGGCTAAAAACAAAATCTGCTATGTGCCAACTAGAATTATTTAATGCATAATTCCTATTGTTACAAATTGCTATAAAGTGTACTATACACCAGTAACAACAAAAGAAAATTTTGATGGATCGCATAAGAGATGCGTGTTCTACTTTAACACCGAAAGAAATTAATGCTACTTTTGAATCGATTTTGAGAAAATTTGAATTATGTTTAGAAAAAGATGGAAATCAGCTAGAACACTATTTATAACGTTAATCACTAATATTTAATGTATTCATGTAGCTCAATTGTTCATAGCCTACTGAAAAATAACTATGAAATAAAATTTATTCAAATTTCAATTGCATTTTACCCAATATTGTGATGTAAGGGTATATAAAGAACACATGGTTGAAATCAGAATGAAAAAACTGTATCGAATGGGCCTAAAAATATAGATTTTATTTGAAAAAATGTAACTTTATGCTATAGCTTTAATATTTTCTCCCGTAATTGGGTTTCACCCTTGGTCCTACTTAAGATTCTCCCATAGTATTTTATTGTATCTCCAATAACATAGAAATTATTCGAGGTAGCTCGTTTCGCTATTACACCCTGTATAACTACCATAACTGAAAATTTCTTGGAACTATTTAAATGAGGAAAATGTTACAAGTGTCCTAAGAAAAAGAAAACAAGCCTACCCAACAAAATAGTTCTCAAAACTGTTATTCTTGGCTTAGCAATATACGCATGTCACTCAAATGAGCAACTTTTCAAGACTTATAAACCCACTTTGAAATATAAAATTTGCTCAGCTCAGTATATTGACAAGCAGTGACAACTCGCATATAGGCACTGTGGAACTGCAGCACCCCTTGCCTCCTCTTGAAATTATCGATATTGAATATATTATTCATTTTTTCTTCAATCGTTTCTCTATATTTAAACTTAATGCCAGTAGCCAGAGAAAAAGATACAAAATTGTATGGAACTGTGCCCTTCACAGTTTCAGCGACATGATGTTTGGCTGTTGTACGCATGCACTCATAGTCATAAGGTTTGTTCCAACAAGAGCAGAAACCAGTCCGGAACTGTCCGACGCATGCGCTTTTACAAATAAGCGTTCCAACAGATTTCAAACGTGGATTTTGACCATTAGTCAAGTGTTCCAACAACGTGCGACTCAATCCGCAAACCAGTTTGTGGACAGTCAAAACAGTCCATGGACCAATGCTTGTACTATTCGTCAAATAAGATAATCTCAAATAAAAATGAGTGATTTAAGTGCTGAAAATGAATTTTCATTACATTCTAGCGATGATGAATTTGATTTAACCGTAGGAATACATCAAATTAAAAATATAAATTATATAGGCATGTAGAATTATTAGAAAATAGACCTTTTGTATTTGATACGTTGAAATGAAAGTTTTAAATAAAATATACAGAATTTAAAATCAAAAGTAGTTTATTATTCATTAAAATTTTAAAAAATGCATAGATTTTTAATTGAAATCTTATTTTATGTGGTTTTTGAATTTTTTTTAGAAGAAATAGTTTATCTTTAATATTTTGACATGTTTTTTGAATATTTTCGTCTGAGCAGAGAAATTTCTGAGAATATAGCAGAAAATTTTAAGAGAAATGATCAGGATAAACAGCACTTTGGGTAATATAGAAGACTCTCCATCGAAATTCAGGTGTACTATGTCATCATTATTGTCAATAGGAATTAAAATTACATGGTTATATGCGAAACTATTTCATACTTTTAGATTTCACCTGATTTTATCTCCCATATTTACTACAGCTAAATAGTTATAACCTAAAATTATATGACTGACAGTTAACAGTCAAATCTTGTCAGAAACGCGTTCCAACACGCACTACAGTCCGAAACTGATTCATTCGACGCGCATGCGAATGAGTCAAATCTGAAACCGATTCAGAACCAGTCCAGAACTGCTTGTTGGAACAAACCTATAGAAAGCTGCACGCAAGGCTGCGAGGAAGAGAGAACACTGTCGCTCCCGCAGTGCTGACTCTAGCGTACTGCTGAAAGCTAGTTTTGTTTTACTTATTTCATATTTAAATGGATGAGTCAGACTTGAACTGTAACAATTTAGATTAAGATAAGTAAAACATGTTCGACTTCGTTTTATAAGGAGTTTATTTCTAAATGAATTTTCCTTTTATACATGTTTATTTCCTTTCAAAAATTTCAAAACAAAGGCTAAAAACCTTCACTAGTTTAAGCTACGAATCGCCACTAATGCCAAGCCAAGAATAGCAGCTTTGAAAGTTATTTGGCTGTGCAGGTTTCTTTCCTTAGGACCCTAGTTAAACTTGCCCTATCAAAATAGTCTCAAGCATTCATCAACTGTAATTCTTGAAAGCGAAAAATTTTTCACTGTATTTATTAGAAGATTTTAAAGTCATTTGTTTAATTTATTTTTTTTTTGTATTAAATAATTAAGTTGCTCTTACTTTTGCGGTTTTGCATTAAAAATAAACAAATAAAATACTATCTACGTTATGAAACCCAAGTGAATAGTAATTAGAATATTGATAATTTATCAAAACTGTACCACTTGAGTTATTAATAAAATATGGCAATTTCAGATTAAATTAATCCATTGAATTGTAGGCGAAAATATCTTCAGAAATAAAATTGTGAATATACGAGGCAAATAAATTACAGTATATTTATTTCAATTTGAACTATTAAAGTGGATTTATGTATGGCAAAGGTCTATTTTTAATAATAAATATTTCATATTGATATTTTTATACAGGATCAGTACAGTGATACTGAACGTAGAAGCATCGAATTTTAGCGATATAAGTAATTATAATTCGAATAATCTTACAAGCAATAAACTTCAAATACATTTTTTTGGAAATAGATTTTGGTGATTCTTTTCTCTATCGGTTCGTCAACTATAAAAATTAATTTGTCAAATAGTTTTTAGTTAATTTTTGCATGATTATTGGTTATGATTAATTAATGTAAACTCCTCAGATCACTTTGGAATTCACCAACGATTCTATAAAGGTTATGTAGGATAACATAAATCTGCATATTCAAGATTAGATTTAGATTCTAATAAAAAAGAATGTCAGAGTATCAATATGACAAATTGAACTTTCGTAGGAGTTCTCCTTCATCCTATATATTGATCATGAAAAAACCATCTTGAGAATTTATTCTTTTGTTACACTAAAAAAATTTGCAATGATAAATGCAAATATTTAACAAGAATTGCGTAGGCAGAAAGTAACTGTTCAACATATCCTGCATTTTGCCATGCACTTGAACTTTCATCCAGAAAAAAATCTAAAATATAATACTTGAAGAATTATATATGAACGGGACCATTTATAAAGATTAAAAAAATCTGACCTTATTAAAAACTATATCCAATATACAGGCAATAATTTATGTTTTTTTTTTTTAAGTGCAGAAAAGCTAAGAACAAGTAACAATAAAATCTTGCAAGTATCATGTAGATAGTAACCGTTACAAATTACATCAGTCCGGTTGAACTTTTAAAACAGTTACTGGCAGAATACAGTAAATATCCCATGATATATCATAGAATTCTTTTCTAAAGAATGTCAAATTAATCAGATGGTAAATAAAGATCTAGTGAAAGAAGCAAATATCTAGAGGAATAACAGTGTTTCTTGATTGAAAATGCGGACGCTTGCCCTCCAGTCTTTTAAAAAAGGAGCACTAGATATCTGGGCTGGCAAAAATCATGATCTAAATAAAAAAATGAATTAAACATGAGTTTCCTGACTTGATTAATTTTTCCAATTTTTAAAAAATGAAGTGAAATCATTAGTATTTAATTATTTGTATGTATAATCAATACTTTTGAAAAATAATTAATTTCGATTTAAAATAAACATTTTTACAACTTAGGAGTTCAATGCTTTACTAAAAACCTCAAAATTGTTGTAAAAAAAAATTAATTTCCTCTCAAATATATCCAATAATCACTTAAATCACATTACCTAATTTAAGTCATGATTTAAATCGTCATATAAATTTAATGATTCAAATCAAGCCAACCCTGCAAAGGATAGCAAATTTAGATTTTTCAATTCAACTTTATAAAAGTTATAAAAAAAATTAGATATTGCCTTCCAAATTGGAAATGAATAATAAACTCTGGCTAGTTTGATGCAGATAAAAGGACAGATTGAAGATGAAAACCAAGTCTAAATCACACCATCAAAAAAATGTATATTTTATTATTTACAATTTACTTTCGTTCAATTTAATTGCCAAAATCTCTCCTTATCTCAATTCCTGTAATTTCATTGTGTGAGTATCTTATTTTCAAAACTATGTATCTATTGCAGTCTTTCAGTTCTGATGATGGCTACCCAGTAGCCAAAACTAGTCAATAATAAAAATAAAATAATATTTTTTTTACAGTGTAATTGAAACTTGATATTCATATTCGATCTTCCCTATCAGAAATTAGTTAACTATAACGAATAAACATGCAAAAAACAATAATTTATAAGAACTAAATTAATCGATAGAAAAAAGAATCACCAAAATTGGTCAGGATTTGCGACATGTAACGTGGATCCACACATACAGCTGTGATAAATATTCAAAAAAATTGAGAATGGTATCATTTCAGTTTTGACACTATCATCTTTTATCGAGGAGCAACTGAACACGTGGAATGAAACACGTGTCTACAGTTGCTTCCCTATTTTAGATGGTAATGTTAAAACTGACTCTTAGATTTGAATTTTGGTGAATGTTTCAAAATTTTAATTTTTTAATAATCTAATATGTGTTGGAAATTTCAGAAAGGATAGTATAAACATCCTACGTCTTATATTTATATATATAAGACTCTAAGGAATGCGTTGAATCTCCATAAATTAAATATTACCAATAATCATACAATAAATAATCATAAAAATCAGTAGGGTTCTACTGTGGTGATAAATAGCCAATATAGAAAAAAGAATCACTAAAATTGGTATAACGTCACTGTCATGATAAATATTTGAAAAAATTAAAATGTTATCATTTTTTGAAGGGAGATTTCTTCTTTTCAAAAAATTATATTAAAAGTTGACTTCTTGTAGAGTTATTCGAACTATAATTACTTCTATCGTCAGCATTCGATAAAAGAACACACACCGCAGTGCAGGATGTACAATACTTTCATTGACTTATTGAATGTATCTTAATTTGAATTTTATCAACATCAATAATATAAGTAGAAAAAATAAAGAGAAAATTGCTCTCTCCTTTCATATTATCAGCTCAAAAATATTTACCAATAATCTTAATATAACATTATTTATACATTTAAGTTCAAATATTGAAATAAACTTATTTCTTATCAATAATTTGAAGAAAAAATATGATTCTCATAAGAAAAAAGGGATAATGGGATCTCTCACAAATAAAAATTTGTTTCTGGATAATTTGATTTAAAATATTAATTTTAAAGTTTATCAAACTTGCCAAAACTTAATAGGTTTTTAAATATATATTTTTTTAAATCTGATTATATTTTTAATCTATTGGTGTCGTCACAAGTGCAAATGATTTGACTGCTGCAGTGAGTAAAATGAAAACTACACAACTGTCATGCTAATAGACAAGCACGTATGATATTCTGTTATCATTTGTGTTTGGTCTTATTTTTATTATAAAAATAATAGAATAAGAATATGAGAAAACAGGTTCCAGTAGTCTTCTGAAAATACCTAGCACGATTATATCAAATGCAATTTTAGGTCGAATACTGGATATTTGCTTATTTTTGAAAACGTTGCGCACTCGCTTTCGCATTTAATGCAGTCATCACTTGTCAAATCCAAAATAATACTTACTTTGAGAAATTTCATCTCATGTATTATAATTGATGAAATAAAATAACTATTTCATACATTATTATTGTACAGGATGAAGCTGGCTGCACTCGACGAAGGCGAAAGCAGAGGCGTAACTTCGTGCATCCAAATTCATTCATGTCAATGATGACTATCGTTTAGTGTCATGTTATACACGATACTTTGTAACAAGTGCACCGAAGTACCCCATTACTGAACTTTTTTGAATAAAATTCGATGTATTAAAATAAAACTATCTTATCGATTTTACAAACAAATTTTTGCAATTGTGATTACAATTATCATTTATTCCCTCTCAGCTGGGAAATAATTATAATTAATTCCCTGTCAACAGGGAATTGATGATAATTGTTTCCATGGTATGGAACTCAGAACTTTCGGAGTAGAATTCTATTCAATAATAGGGTACTTTCGGTGCACGTGTTACACAAAATAATATGGATATATTTATATTTTCTCGCTGTGATTTTCAAATTTCTGCACTTGTGACGTCACATTGAATACTGCGAATGAAAAATTTCATGTTTCCACATCTTTTTTATGAAATATCAAATTATCAAGTCCGTTATAATCATAAAAACTAAATCAAAGTTTTTTTTTTTTGAAACTCAGCAAATGTATCAATAGAACGATAATCTTCTTAGTTGGAAAAGATGTTTGAATAAGTTTTGTACGCAATATCTAATAATGATTCAACTAAAGAAAGAACAAAGGGAAAATCAGGGAGTATTTTTTTCCAGGCAGCCGAAAAAAAAAAAAGGAAAAATAGTTGACAGAATCAGAAGTGTGTACCACACGTCTCATATTCTTATATTTCAATAATCCGATTAGTTTACATTTGTTGATTACAACGAATAATCATCCAAAAATCAATTGCTCATAAAAATTGAACTATTTGAAAAATCATCATTACAATCAATAGAATCCTGATCTAATAGTTAACCAATCGATAGAGAAAAAATACACTAAAATCGGTAGAGATTTGCGACCTGTAACGTGGATCCATACGTACAGACCAACAAACGGAGACGCGTGTCACTTTTCAGAGGCAAATTTAGGTCATAATGAATAGTTTTAAAAATTAAAAAAAGGTATAATTTTTAAAAGAATACTTCCTTCTTCTGAAAAGCTATATTTAAAGTTGATTGCTTGGAAAATTACCCCAATTATAATTGCTTCTACAATCAAAAATCGTGACTAGTGCCGTGCGAAGGGTGCATAATATTTTTGGAAAAGAAAAAACGAAAAAATTGATTAGATTATTAAAATTGGTTATAAAATCGATTAACAAAAGAACAATATGTTTAATGTCCTCTCAATCAAGTTTTGAATGACTCAAATCGATAACCATCAAACAAGAATCTAGTAGGAAGTAACTGCTACTATAAAAATGACAAACAACAAAAGTATGTTCGACTGCTATACTTTTATGGCAACTTGAGACCTTTTGCAGAGCCTTGCATTAGTTTGACAATCACTGGAAAACTGAACAACCTTCAAATTGTTTATTACCGCCGGTTGTTGGACAGACAGCGCGAACATTGCAAACGAAAACCATTCGCTAGAAGGCACCCAGTGCTACGAGTAGAATATGTTTTCAATTTATTTGTTATTTGTTACTTTAAACGTGCTAACTTCTTCGTGAAATAAGTGAAGAAACTCGGGAGAGTGGTGCCTAGTGCAGTTCAATTTTTTTCCAACGATTCATTGTGCATACGAGCTGAACATAAATTTTGAAAAAGGTTTAAATAATTAGTATCTAATTATAAGCCTATACTTTATTATTTTTGAAATGCGGTTTTAAAAATTGTGAGTTTTAATTTATTTTTTCTTCATTGTGAGTTTTTTGCAAATGCAGAGTTAAGAAACCAGTTTAGTCCACAAATTCAGTGTTGTCCATATGTCACTTTACCTTTTTTTCCCTTTTTTCGCGCATGTTGCTTTACAAAAGATTTTTATTTAGTTTTATACAAAATTTCTGCCTGAAATTTATTTAGTAATTCTAACTTTGAACAAAATTTGTGGTGTGAAATTTTGGAATTTTTCGGCGAATAAGAAACGCTGGAGATTTCATTGTGTGTTTATGTACAGAATTTTTGGGGCGAATAATTTTTTTCAACTAGCAACAGACTGATTTGGATATATTTTGGTTGAACTCCGTACAAGGTTGCAAACAAACTTTTATTGTCTTAATAAATATTTTTTCCGTTTTTCCAAAATCAATTATTCTACGAGTTTGATTTTATGTCACTTTGGAGAAAATATATTTCACAACTATTTTTTTTTCTTGAAAGAATTGTTTTAATTAACTGAAAGCGTGCTAAAACTTCCTGATTGACTAATTTTGTAGATGAATTGCAATTTAAAAAATATCTCAGTATACGATTTGCATTCGTTTCTAAGTAATCTCAATAAATCAAAAGAATATTCAACATCTGCTGTTTAGCGGCTCGCTCTTCACTTAAACGAAGACATCCGATCTTCACATATACTACTACATCTTTGAAGCACGCGTTTAAAACATCTGTCATTGTTTAGCCCATATGCCAATAAATTGGAAACGGTTAACCAAAACGACCCTGCTCAATTTATGCCTTATAAACGTATATATTCACAAGAAGTATGGAGCTACGGATAGTTCACGTTCAGCCGAAACTTGGAGCAATTCAAGACGTTTCGAAAGAAACCACTAGATTTAGGACAGGTTAGTAAAAATAATAATTTGGAAATATTACAATACCAAGAGTTCTGATTGGAAGATCCAATTTTTTGAATTAATATTAGAATCAATAGAATTTTTTCATGTGATATATAAAATATTTTGACTTACAATTAAGATATTTTGTACAATAATCAAAGTTCGAGAACAAAATATTTTATATTTAATTAGCAGAAGATGGTAACCGTTTCGACATCGAAACGTCCGAATAAATAAATTATTTTTCTACGTGAGAAACTTTTATTGACTCTACGACACATTTTATCTTGAAACTATTTCATAAGCTGTCAGTTTCCGGAAATTCAACTCTTTAGTTTTTTCATTTCGTCACATGCTAAATTTGCACATTCTTATTAGAATCCTCTGTAGATGATATGGGGAAACCGAAACGTTGCATTTTTAATCATTATAGCTGAATTTTTTTTTGTTCAGAATTTGTTATTATGCTTTTCATGATATTATGGATAGTGTAAAATATTTTAGCAACTATGGAAAATACTACAGAGGATACCCAATTTGCTAAACTATAAAATTTATAGTATTGTATTGAAAAATCATTTTTCATTAGATTTTTGACAGTTATTCCAATTATCAGGTCTTATGAAAAAGGAATCATTGAATTATACAGGTTGTTAATACTAGATTCTAATACCCGAAAATGGTAGTTAGAACTCACTGACACAACTTTTTTTAATAATTAGTTATTGGCGTTTTTTGTTTTTCAAAAAATCGTCGTTATCCCCTTATTTTAGAGAATATTTATAAAATACAAAAACTTTAAGAATTTGCTTCCAGTTCTCTGAAACATTTACATTTTCAATAAATTCTATTTTATCAAATAACAAAATGGCGATCAATCAAAAATTTCGAAACAAGATATTTTGAAAACCCCTCGATGGATTTTTGAAAATAAAACATTTACAACATCCTTTAGCTATCTACTAATAATATTTGTCTGAAACATTTTTTTTCAATCTGTTCAAAAAAGTTTTTATTCAAATTGAATTACAAGATAAATTTTAACATTGCAACAACCATTTGAAATAAAATAGGCTTCTCAGAGTTTTAGCATTCTTGGGTGTTAACACTTGACATTAACATCCTGTAATATTTGAATGTGTTATGTAACCATTTTTGTCTTATTGTTTTTATGATTTTTCATAACAAAAAATAGTCTAATATTAATAATTTTTGAGAAAATAATTAGTGAATAATGTTGAACGTAGATAGTCAGAGAGGGATAAATATATAAAAAGTCTAACTATTCATTTGTCAACATGTGTTTACTGGCGAATATAACCAATTGAATGGGTCTAACATTATGTACGTCATATTTTATTTTAATTTTAATTTATCAACATTTTCCTTATATTTGACTGTGATCATATAATCCATTATTCTTATTCTTAAAATTACTGAAAATAATTGAAAAAGCATTCAACCAAAAACTGTAAATTGACGGAAACAAAAAAAAAATATGAAATTGAAATCGATCCTTTGTTTCCAATAAATATCAATAATATTCAATTTTAATGTTCCTAATAGTTTGATTATTTTGTATGATCTGGTTCAAATAACAAATTAACTTTAAACATGAGGCTAGAAAGTTAAAATAACAATTTTGTATTAATTTTTTCCACATTTTTCCATGAGAAATTTCACTTGTGAAGTATGAATTTAGTCATCGAATGATTGATCCATTATTTTCTGGTGTAATATGTCAAACATTCGCATGATACCGTAATAAAAGTGACTTACTTTGAACGCTGATTTTGCGGTTTCTAAACCGGAGTTAATGGGTTCGGTTCGCCTGCTTGGGAATACCTAGAACGAACATAAAACACACTCAGCATATTTAAAAACTATGTGACAAAAATGTAGACGCATTGGCAAAGTGTTAAGATTAACAAATATGCGAAAGTAAATAGAATACTCAGGTCGAAGATATTCACATTATTTATTTATTTATTTTGAAAATGCACAATTCAAATCATCCTTTATGACGTCGTTTCATTCATTATAACTGCGTCGGCTTTCTGTATTACTTATGATATTTTGTCTTTACTTTCAAAATTAATTTTTCAACACAATTCATGATTCAAGTTATTGCTATGGCATCATCAAGTTAAATGTCACAACATTCTATAATATATTCAAGAAAATATTATTCGAAAAAACTTTTTAAACGACTACGTTTTTCAATTGGTTTTGGGACCCAGCTACCAACCTAAAACTGAAAACGTAGAGTACATTTCATTTAATAAGATATGAGAAGTTTGATGATGTACCCCACGTTTTTAGTTTTTGACTGGTAGCTGGTTCCAAAATAATTCCTACTTTCTAGTGCAATTGAAAAACGTAGTTTCCTTGAATAATAATTTTTTCTACTTTTTGGTCTCCGTCTGTTCAAAAATAAAAATTTCATATAAAAATTGATGCATTAATTTTGCTATTAAAAGCAGGTGTACAGAGCCTGAGCGTTGTCCCAAGTCCTCAATCCCACTGTCATCATAAGCTAACAAAGCGCGCAACCTGCCTGCTGTACTTCCTCAAGCACACTGCCTGCATGCTATTTTATCTATATACACATGAATTAAAGCATGCAACAAACGATTGAATATTGTCTTATAATTAGGAACAGAACTTCCCTAAAAGTTTGATCGCACTAAATAGCTGAGAAATGGCCAAAATTTCGATTACAAGATTACAGACGAACAGATAGACAAGAATGGGAGTTTATACTGTATATTCATCCAATTCTGAGCTATTTTTAAAGTTTCAAGTATCTAGCTTATCGAAAAATTAGTTTAAAATCGGTTGCAAAATTTGTACCGAACAAACAAAAAGACAGGCAAGTTAATAAAAATACTATCTTCCCTTTACCTTCGTGAATTTTTATCTGCAGTGATTTTATAACAAAAATTGGAGCGTTAATAAAACAAAATATGCTTATTCGCAATGTGGTCACAGAATTGAATTTTCTTAATTAGTTTTAGAACACAAGTATCGAAAATCACAGCATTTTAAAAAATTTCTTCAATTTCTAGCAAAATGATTATAGAATTGATATATGCCAACCAAAATGATTATAGAATTGATATATGCCAACCAAATTGATTAAAATTTACTACATATATCAAATTAATAATACTTAACAAAATAAAAGCTAAACATTTTTTATTTCACTTGGCATTTTTTAGTTGTAGTGTCTGAAACAAAAATCGGTTAAAAGCCGTAAACATTGAATCGTCTATAAATCTTCAAGTTCGATTTCAATTCAATTTTTCAAGATTGATTTTGATTTAGGCCCCAAAATTAATAAACAGCAAATATATTTTAATTTAGTAAAATTGAAATTCTGACAAAATTTTGAAGTGTACTCCTTTTCAGTTTTTTGCTTTGAAAATTTGTACACTTATGTAATTTTTTCAGACCGATCGAATAGTGCCATTATAATTCGTGTTGACACAAAACGTTACGAGATTTTGACAGAAATTGAAATTTGAATAATTTTCAAGATATCAAGATGCTATTTAAGATTTGTGATAGACAAATTTCCAGAATTTTTTGAAAAAAAAACATTTTTTTCTCACGTCAACATGTCAGTATTAACATAAAAAAGTAATCATACATTGAATTTTTATGTAAAAATGAGTTTTTCTCTTCGCACGATAATCTTTATTAGAATTAAAATAATACATGTGTTTATTTTACTTTCAACTGTTACGTAGATGTAATTAAAATATCAAAAACAAGAAAATGCGCATGTTTTAAGAAAAAAATTGCAGTCAACTGACGTATTACTATTGATAGTAATTATTCATTATTAGGTATTCGACAACAAACACCGATAAATTTAAAAACGCAAACTTGATTATTAGTATACAACTAACACAAGTTGACGTTTAGACTTTACAATTAACCTAAAAACAATGTGTTCCAAATTCCTGCGTAATTTTTCGTCCAGATCATTACTACCATATTTTGACACTAAGGCTTTGCGAAATATTTGAAGCGACGAATAATTCGAACCGAATCAATAATATTTGATTCAAATCTCGAGTCGAATATTAATCTATCCTTTTAATTCGAAAATATCGAATAATTCGTTTTTTATTTCGAATAATGCTTTTTTCGAACTTCCTTTATTCTCAATCTCGTTGCTATGTTATATTATTCTTAATAAGAGAATATTTAATAGTATCAATTTTTCAGCTAATAAATGAAAAAATCCACAACAATAGAATACTCAAGATACTTTTATTTTTAGACAAATTGTTAATTTATTCAAAATTAATAATTAACATAGGAATTTGCTTAAATTTTTATGTAGAAAAATTTAATAAGATACTGATTCTGGTGATGGAGGTTTTTTTTGTAAGAATATCATCAGTCGGCATAAGAAGACGTTCGCTCAGCAGTTGATGATGATTTAATATTATTGAAAAACCGTTCAATTCTATGTTAATTGTTAATTATGAATAAATTAGAAACTATAATTTAGATATAAGATTGAACATGAAAGAAATTCGAAAAAAAAACCCGGAAATTTGAATAAAAACTGATAAATCGAAATAAGACGAATAATTCGAAAACAGAATAATTCGAAAAAACGAATATTAGATTCAAATTCGTTTCGATTCGATTCGAGTATTATTCGCACAGGACTATTGACACTTATCAAGTAACAGCAATACTACAAAGAATACAAAGTACAAGTTGAGAGTGGATGTACTGCTTCACCTCCGATTTCGATAGGACTTGGTGAAAAAATCTATTTTGCATCACAAATATAGGAAAAAATAACTATTGGCGGTCAGATTCAGTTAACCTTAACTTATATTAATATAACACGTATACATTGTGCATGTGTGTGTGTGATACTAACGATTCTCTAGTGAAATGAATTTTTCTAAGTGGCACTAAAACAGTGGCTTTTGTTTTAAGCCGGCAGTGCTTCGCACCCAACTAATGGCGGGCCTTGCCCGCTCTGACCAAGCTTGACGTGGAATCTTGAGTTAAAGACAATTATGAAAGGTGCACTAAGCCTCATGTTGGGTTTGATCTACCGTCAATGTCTCGGACTTGAGATGCCACGTTGAGTTTGGTCAGAACGGGCAAAGCCAGTACGTTAGTTGGATGCGAAGCACTGCCGGTTGAAAACCACCAATCTTTTTACCGAGTTTCATTGAAATCGGCGATGGTGTAGTAAATCGATAGTTTGATCAATAGCATACCAATTTACTAATATGCTTCAAAATTTGTGCACTACAAATAAAAAATATGTAATTATTTATGTTTAAGTAATTGCCAACTAATGTAATTCTTGGCATCTGATGTTTTATTGAAAAAATTATCTGATGATGGCGGACTGTTTCGGCCAAATATAATTTTTCAAATAACATCCTGTTACTATTTCTACATTAAATTTAAGTATGACAGGTAATAAATAAATTGGCGTTTGAAGCACACTATCAATTTGAGTAAAAACAATTGTTGATATATAGTTTCAATCTATGAAAAAACTTAAATCCCGAATTTTATACTAAATATTGTTGTCTATTTGTGAACTGTGAATTCAGCACGCGTTTTGTTTTCTTGTTAACATTTTAGAATGCTTACAAATACGAAACAAAGCATAATATATCCATAATAAATAAGATAACATGTTCATTATTTAGCACAAAGTGAATTTAGCTTGGAACTATCTAGTATTTTTATTTAAACCAGTTTTAAAGACAATAGGTAGCTAATTGCGAATATTTGTTGAGTAAGTTCACATTAATAATTTAAAACAAAACATGAACGTCATAATTTGTAAAGAAAACATGAGTTTTTGGTTCTCCCAAATCTAAATTGTACAAAAATTGTTTGAAGGCTTTTTCAACTTTCTCGGCCGGCATTATCTTCCACGATTTGGCTTAAATTTGATGTACGAACACAATTTCATTAATTTCATTGTGATCAGGTTGTGGTTGAAATCGGTTTTTCCCGCATAACTTCCATAACATTGAAGATATACTTGACATTTTGGTATACAAAGGCAGTTCCGATGATTTCATCGAACTAACACGTAATGAAGTTTGAGATATTCCAGTTTGTTTCTTGAGACTTCTTGAGCCACGGTGCTCTTTTATGCTTGTAGACATATTCGTCGTTTTTTTTTTAAATCTTTAGTAGGTCTCTTCAAAATAGACGCTTCGAAAAAACCTCATGTCATACCCATACGATCATTGAAACTGCCGGGGGAATATTAAGGCGAAGAACAGATTTCTTTGATCGAGTTTTAATATAATATAACCCAACCAACTAATAATATATTTTATATTTAATGTTATATTTATTCATAGGAATGCAGTAGGTTCAGGTATCTCACTGAAATGTGAATGTGAGTGTTGAAGATTTATGGTATGAACTATAACATTTTTCGTTTTTTTTTAATATGCAAAATATCTTGAGGAGTGTCAGAGCACTTCTGCACTCGATTTAAATTACTTGCCTAAACAATTCTGAATCAACTTTCTATTTCCAGGTATTTCATTATCTCATTAATAATTATTTATAATTAGTTCAAATCTGCTAAGTATATTATCTTATGCATTATTCAAAAATAAAATTATTAATATTTATATTTTTGCCAATTTTTTGTTAGAAAGAACTACCTGTTTATCAACTTATGGTGCTTCTGACGAAAATATTGGAAAATAACAAATTATGATTTATTATTTAATATTCTATTACCATTCCTTTCTTTTGTGAAGAATTACTCATTATTGTGACCTCGTCAAATCAAAGTTAAAAAAATAACTGGAAAATACTGTGACACATGCACATCTTTGATCTTTTGTACGAAGTCAATGACAATACTAAAGATAAATATGAATAGTTTCTAGTCGATCCAGCTATTAACTCTAATGGACTAGAACAAAGCGTATCTAAAATGATACATGTTTAATTATAGCTTAAGTATGCTACTGCATTCATTTCATAATTCTAAATACTGTTTTAGAATTGTGATATGATATTGAACGACGATAATTCCATACCAATCGCGAAATAAACCGGCATCTGCGAAAAGTATTTCTACGTTACCACTGTTCGGAGCCTGGAAAGCTTACTTGTTATCGGTCATAGCTCTGTAGAATTTTTGACCTCTGTAACTTTATTTATTTTGATTCCTTTGAACGAGTTTTCGGTTTATTATCAAATCATCCTAAAATCATGAGTAGCAAGAAATGATATTGATTTAAAGACACAGGATAATTTTCCTGTAATCTATACTTGTCCTTCTATATTCCAGATTGTTTTTTAAATTTTTCTTTCGACCACATTTGAAAATAAAAGAGCCGGACTACAGTTCCAAAGTTCATAAATAACGCTGTTTTAAGCAGACAAAAATCGTAATAGTAATTTATGCAATAAATGTTTAAACATGAGGCCAAGTATTTTTAAGATTTTTTCTACGGTCTCTAACTTTCATATTTTGGCAATTATTTAGCAAACATGGGAGCACACAGCACAAGTTGGCATCTAAACTTTACAGATATCCTACAAATTTATCTACATATTTTTCCTATTGGTCAAGTTGCGAAATTTGATTGCCATGTGTTCATATCGTACAAAAAACGCTTAGTTTATGCACTGTTTGCGATGTCTGAGCCGTCAAGCCTACAGGTGGCCGTAGAAAATAGTAATTTATATTATAATGCTTATTTACAAACGTGGTGCGTGCAAGTTTTTTTCTACGGCCCTTATCTTTCAAATTTTGATAATTATCACGCTCATAGTAAAAGAGCTCAAATTGACATTTAGAATTAACAAATAAACCGATAAAATGATAGGTGGCAGGGACTACCAACAATAATTCACAGATTTTATTGTTGTAAAGGTAAGATGCGAAACAAGCTTAATTTGGCGCATCATTTGGGATGCGTAAATCACCAATATTCTTGAGTTATCGACTCTTTTGTAGACTTCAAAAATGAACTCTCTAACTATTTTCAATTTTAAAGTCTAGAGCTTTATTTGTTTGAAATAAAAGTGGTTGTAAAAAATGAACGTATGATTCGCACTATAAAGCTCTGTTGACACCTTCCCAGGTGCAGAGCTCTAAAAAAAGTTTGTTCACTTTCAACATGAAACTCTCCATTTATCGAAAGGTTTAATAGCAATGTTTTGCGATCTGAATTTATATTGTTTTACGTTTACAAGCCATCGACTAAATGTTTACGTTTTTGCTGTGACCAAGCTGAGAAAATAAATTGTTTATGCTGTTATGCCTTCAAATCTAATACATACAGGATGCAATGAAAACTTGAAATGTAATGTGCACACATAAATCATTTTATATTACGTTGAAATGTTATGGGGCATTTGCTCAAGCTTCGTGTTTAATACCGGCCATAATACAATATATTTATGCATCGGTAAGAATAATTTGCAAAGTACATGTATATAAGTAGTCACAGTACCTAAATATAATAGATGCTTATAATATATTTTGAGCTCAAGGTCGTCCTTTCGAGGCCACTGCTCTCAATGAACGATTTTTGTCGTTTATTTATTCCTCTGCACATTGCTTTTCAAAAGATCTAAGATGTAAGCAACATTGGATACTGAAGCACTTGGGTTACGTATGAACACAGAATTCAAAGAAATAGACAGAAAGAAAAACAAAATTGTTTACATTTTCTTCTTCAAACTTTTCTTACATCAATTCTACGAAAAATAACACATTATTACACCATTTCTTAATCTATCCACATGGCAAAAAGATGTGCTCTTCACCAACCTCAAAGAATATTCGTCGAATGACAATAGAATCATTCCACATTTCTCAGCTATAATTTTTTACCAAACCACATAACAAAACAAAAAAAAAACAGTATTCTTCAAAATTGTTCAAATATTGATAGTTATTGAAAGAATAATTATTGAATAATATGTGACGTACATTATGTTCATTCCCACTTATGATCGAATCACATAAGGCGTAGTTAGTCATCTTACACCGCGAGTTAATTGGTGAATATAATCAACATGACCAATCAAATAGGTCCTTCATAATATAAGTCATAATTATGTCTTTGAAATTAGAAATTAGTATCTTTTTATATTTTCCCTTCATTTCTTGAGACAATTAATATTATTTTCTTGAAATTATTTTTTTTTAAATATTTGTCTATATATGAATTATTTGTAATACGTCAATAAGTTACAGATTACTACTACTGATATCTAGGCCAACAAAACTTTAGCTATACTCAAAAACTGACGGTTTATATCAACATAATTTTAATTTAAACCAAATTGATCTACATATAAGAGCTACAACATACATATTCCAGTTTAACAAGAATGAAGTGCTCGAAAAAATGCCCGCTATGTCAATTTTTTGTAGGTTTAAAACAAAACTCTAAAAAAGAGTATATACACATACAGTCGTACATATTTCATATCTATTTTTTTCATCTTGAAATATAATAAGCAAAATATGCTGCCTGAAGGCTATACGATTTTTTATTATTTATAATTTCCGGAATTATTTTCAACTCAATAATTATTTAGCGCCAACACGAGAAGATAACGAAACAATTCGAACTACATATATGTGAAAATCATTAAATATTATATATTATATATATCATATCTATTATTTCGGAAGCCCATGTATCTAAAAACTAATGAAGCTTGAAATCAAACAACTTATGAACTGGACTTAATTAAATTCAATCACAATATTTTCATTTGGCAAAGGATTATCTGAATTAATTTGATACATATTAATATTCTCAAATTTTTTTGCCCGCTGCTTTGAATATTTCAACTGATATTCATCGATAGGTATGGAACAAGATCATAAATTATATTTTTTGTTGCAGAAATTCCTGCCATCCACCTGGTTCAAAATGGAGATGAATCACCTAAAGAGAACAAAAAAGAAATTGACGTAAAGCTAAGTCCGAAGAATACAGGTAAATCATTTATTGTAATATTATATCTCATTGATTCAAGATAGTTTTACGTGCATGCACAGAGGTCTGTCCAGAAAGTATTCGACTTTAAGCTGTAGCAGAAGGAGGACGCTGTCTCCTCAAATGTACATCCTTTTAACGTTCTTTCAGCAATCCTTCTTGTTTCGAAAGCACTCTTCATTCAAACAGATGCTTCGTCACATTTTTTATCTTCAATGAGAATTTTTCGATTTAGGGAATTAGCGAAAATAGTAGGAAAACGTTTCCTTCTCACTGATATACATAATCACTGCAGAGCTTCAAAATACTTGACACTCTGTATTCACGGTCTGGTCTTCTGAAGAATTTTCGTAACAAAACTCTCAATCTGGGCTTAAAAAAAAAATACCAAGGAATTTGGTTCTTTTTGCACTAAATGTGGAACCCACGTTTCCACATCTAGTCTTCTGCATATTTTCAATTATCTAGATACTTGCCTTATTTATTTTTGTTTCATTGTTTTTCTGATGAAGACTCTTGAAAAGAGAGTCGAAACGTCAAAAATTAATAAAATATACAGAATTTAAAAAAAAACTATTTAATTCTGAAAAAAAAATTATAGATCATTTCCTTGATGCTGTTCTTCGAGTGTTTTCTACTAAGAGAGTCTAGGCTTTTGTCTTAGGGTCATAGATTTATTGCAATAGATTTTTTTAAATCGTAGGAGTGGTTTCCGAACAATATTTTTTATATATTTGTTGATTTATCTTAAAATGTAACTTACACAAGATTCGACATTTACATCATGTCATTTGGTGAAGGGAACTCACGAAAGTTCCTTCTTTACTGTGATACTGTGAATAAATTCTGTTGATAATAGTATACGTAGATAGGTAACTATGGTTCAAAATCGGATACTTCCCGGATAGACTTCGTATGCTTTCTAGCTCAGAATAAATTAAAACTCAGAACAGAGCAAATTGATTTTTATCAAATAATTTATCTTGTTATTTAGTGGTCATTATAAGAGTAAAATTTATAAATGATTCATGATTTCTAAGATTTACTGTTTCAAGCACGACCTGGCTGTTTGAATCCTCCAAATTTTTTCCAAAATTTACTTGTGTATTGAATGAATTGTTGGAAGGTCGCATATCGAACAGCTGTTGCTGACAGAATATCTTTGCAGAGATCAGCGAGACAATGGAAGTGTCAAATTTCATTCAGTCTGAGCAGCAGCACGCAATAACAACATCCGAATATAGTTCTTTATCATCTCTGTCGTCTCCTCCGTTGAGTTTTTCGTCCCGTTTACCGCCTGACGGTCAAGAGTTCCCACCTACTTGCCAAGAAACCCAAACCCGTTCCGATCATCAAGATACGTTGGTGACGACTAAATGTGATCCGATGAAAACATCCGTGATTACACCCTCGAATGGTTCATCTGCCCCCACGTGGGTCAAGAACCAATCAGAACTTCGAGAATATAGAAGCTCCTTGTGGAAAAAGGACCAGCCTAGTGCCGTAAGCGTTAAAGACAAAATTGCCATCTTCAACTCAGGAGAGAACTCTGAGCCACCTTTACCTTTAACTAAAACTTACAAAAGTTCCGAAAATCTCAGTGAGAAATCTGACTCAAGTAATAAGAAGAACAAATTTTCTAAGTCATGTTTTTGTGTTAATAACATTCCTAGTATGCCAAAAGACAATGAAAACCCAGAAGAGGATAGTCCTAGATCCACTAAAAAAGAAGATTCTTTTGAATTTACTAAACCTACCTTGAATTATGCTTCAAGTTTTTCAACCAAACCATCTACAAGACTGCATAGTAGATCACAAAGTTTGTTGGATATGTCCAGTTTAGATGCATCGTGGAATAATCCAGACAACAGAAGATTAACTTTAAATCATTTGATTGAACAACGTCGCCGTGGCTTATCTAAACTTAGAGGTCTAGTAATACCACAAACAGACGTCCCAGTAACAGAACCAGTTCTGGATTTACCAGTAATCCACAGTAAAGAATCTACTTTAGTCAATCAAGTTGCAACCAACAGATGCAAAAGCGAATCCTCGGACGCTTCAACCCCTGGACATCAACGTAGTAACTCTACAAGCCTGCAATCTCCATCATGGAAGAATAATTCAATCTCCAATTTGCCAAGATATTCTCCTGCATTTAAACGTAAATGTTTGCAAGTTTATGTAATGGAGCAATCTTCAACTGGACCCATTTCCAACAATAACTGCTCCCCGAAAACTCCTGATTCTGTATTCCATTCAGATTATGATACAAACAATTCTCTAACATCAAATTCCTTAAATTCTATTTCCAACGATGATGTCTTCACCAAAAATAGTTTCTCGGATAATACTAAAGTCGAATCAACAAGATCTGTTGAAAATATTACATCCCCATCTAATTCTGAAATTAGTTTCGAATATTCTTATCAGTCAACTAATTCCAATAATTCGATTGAGGGACAAATTGAGAATGATTATTATGTTAAAAAGTCTTGCCAAGTACAGAAGACAAAGAATGATTCAGGTCGTCCTGAAGAAGACAGTGATAATGATAGTGCCGTTAGTTCAAGCCAGTCAAGTTATATTTCTAGAGAATGTTCTCCTTTGCCATTGCAAGATTACACTAATAACACACATTTGATCCCAGGCTCAGAATCAAATTCTGACAGACAAACTAAATCGAAAGATCTTTTCGCTGTTCAAAGTAGTCGAGTACTTAAACCGCAGAGCGTGGAAGCAATAAACAGGAAAAACATTCTCGCTTCCGCCAAATGTAGAAGTGGAAGGGATTTCAAAAATGGATCGCCGTTAATTCAAAGAAAATTAAATAGCGATGATGAAAAAATTGTTGAAGAACAAAGGACTCCAGATTTATCTGCCGATAAAAAGAAAGTTTTTGCAGAAACTAATGGAAACGTTGAAGATGATATTGATAAACAGTCCACATCATCATCTGCTGAAAGTGTATCAACAGAATCAATCAGATCTAAAGAAAGTGACATCCAACCAGAAATCAAGAAACTGGATGATGTAATTGTACAAAAGCCAAAATTGCCAGAAATTAAGCCAGTTATTAAACCCTCTCCTCCAAATGAAATTGAAAGAGTTGTATTAAGAAGTACTCCTAAAATCAATTCAACAAACGTATCTCTTCGCCAGAGTACAGCTTCACCTGCCACAAGAAAATATTCTTTAGATAATATTCCAATTCCTACCACCTCTAGATACGATGCTAAAAAACGAGCAAGTGTAACCGATATCAGAAAGCAATTTGAAAAATTCGAACTAGAAAACCCAAAATTTCCTGAGCCAAAATCGCCAGGAATCAAAATTGTCACCAAAAATACGATCACAAAGTCTCCGGCAGCTAAAAGTCCCGTTGAAACCAAAGTGTTTAAAGAAGCTAAAACTTCATCTAAAAATTACGTCAAAGCATCTAGTAACTCGCAGCCTATAAATATATCACCAGAGGTACGTTAAATTTATAATACAAACATATAAATAATTGATCAATAAGGTTATGTCTCTAATTCAGAAACTTGTCTTTAACGGTAGTATTGCATACACATAAATTCATATAACCAGCTAATCGATCTATTCAAAGTAATAAATTTATCCTAATCCAACACTTTTATTACCAATTTACATCAATTTATAGTTATTATTGCCAGCTTTTATTTTAGATTTTTCTAAATTACAGCAAATAATTTTTAACATCCATTCAGAACTCATAAATTACAGTTTCGGATCAATATTAGAGCTAATCTCAATACTTATTGAGAAACTGCAAATGCATGTTTTTTCGACAATGCGTAAAGTAAGTCATCTTCATATCGTAGCTGTATCACAGTTCAAACCCGTTTTCTTGTGCGTAGCAGTCAAGTTTCTGTGAATTCATGCTGGAAGCAACTAGCACCGATCCATTAGTTCAATTATTTTCAAGTCTAAATGTCAATTCGTGTTCTGGGCTTAGTTGCTATGTGCTCAAAGTACTACAAACATGAATTGGGTTACAAAACTTAACTACTACGCTTTTAAACGGTGGTAAAGTTAGGATGCGAAAAAAGATAACTTCACACATGGTTGTAAATAAATAACTGTTTGCTAAAGTAACTAAATAAATGTCCAGGAACTGGAACAAATCGTTAATGAAGTTAATGAAGGAATTGACAAAAACAGCGAGTTATACGTGGATGCAAATGAAGTGATCATTGTGCTACTGCACCGTGAAGTCGCCGGAGGAAGTATTGGAATTACTTTGACAGGAGGGACAGATTATGAGGCGAAAGAAATTACCGTAATAAACAATTTTCTCTCAAGTTAAATGATCTATTTATTAAAGTATTTCCTTATCTCAGGTACACAAAGTCTTAACAGGAAGCTGCGCACATAAAGATGGCCGATTAAAGAAAGGAGATAGAGTATTATCAATCAACGGGAAAAAAATGCTGGGGCTTACACACAAGGAATCTATTGATATATTAAAGGTAAATGCCTTTTTAATTTTATTCTTCAAGAAAGTTTAACTATTTAACTTTTTCAGGACCCTAAGCCAGAAGTATCATTGGTAGTTTTACCTTTTAAAGGTAAAATTAGTCCAGTGACTACAACTATTCGGAAAGCTATTAGTGAGGTCTCCGTTGCAGAAGAACGTACAGACAGTCGTAAGTATTACTTTGTATTCTAACATAAATAAGTTACTCACAAACATTTACTGTGCTGTAAATAATATTTGTGCATGAAACTATCTCTTCTGCAAATATCAAAATGATTCATGACCAATTCTTCCTCTATTGTCTTTGTCTATGAAAGGTTATAATATAATTGTTTACGCACGGCAATATATGTTCTATTATCGACTAGAGCGTCAAATTTTTTCGGTAGAAATAATTATAATTCGGGTAATTTTACAAGCAATCAAACTTTATTGAAAGAATTTTTTCTCTAGAAAATCAAACCGCTTTCCAATTTTTTTATTATGATTTAAATTTTCCTTTGCAGTATGGTATGTCTCCGTTTGTTGGTAGTATAGTTTTTTACCGCGCTTGTATTAACTTTTGGTACTGGTGACAATACAATCTAGTATGGCCACCGCTCCAAGATTGCAGCTAATTTTGTTTTACAACCCTCTTGATATGGTCATCAAACGAGAAAAAACGATACAGTAAGTGATATGCTAAATTCAATATGGCGGCTGCCTCAAGATGGCGGATCACCTATTTCCTCACAATACGTTTGACATGGGTATCAAATAAAAAGATTTGATGAACAGAATAACGTTAAAAATATTTTCCAGTAGAATTTACAAGAATATGATTCGAAATATAACCAAAAGAAATACATCGTAATCATATTCAAGATACAAAATGCAACGCTCGCAACTTACGGACCTCATCCCGAAGTTTCACTTTTATTGTGACCAATCTAGCACACTCTTACATTTACTCTTCTCATTCAAACGTAGAGAGGCGATTACCAGTATCTTTCTAATAATTGTCATTTTTTTCTAGCTTCATCTTTTGACAGTCTAGCTTCAAAGGAAAGTCTTATTCGTGTGGAACTAATCAAAGACGGCGCAGGCTTAGGCTTCAGCCTAGACGGAGGAAAGGATTCTCCGAAGGGAGATAAACCCCTTATCATCAAAAAAATATTTACTGGTGAGAAATATGAATCAAGTCGTTTGTTTATTATTGCCAATTTCTCGGAATATCAAATTTTATAGCTTCACGCAAATTGATAAGCGATTGTAAATATACATTGTTTGCATTTCGCATATTATGAGACTGTAACAAAAATTTTAAATTGATAAACAAATATTTTACCGCTTTCAACTTTAAGTAGCCTAGCAAAAACATTTTCTATTTGCAGAATAATAATAAATGAGTTAATTTATTATTATATTTGTACATATGGCACAGCGATAACAGTTTTTTAGACGTTGGCCAGTGTTAATGCCGAGGTTGATCGAAAAATCAAGAACAATTGATTATTTTACTAACCAATAACTCTATATTTATAGCTTGCATGAATGTCATACTTGTATACCACATTAAAAGTATTTTATTGCTACACATAACTTGAGAATTAACGACTTAATTTATCGAGGTGTACTGATAAAGAGTTAACAGATTGTCAGAATTGTTTTAGTTAAATACAGGTGTTTACCAATTCGAAATACATTGAAAGAAAGATTCTATACTGTTCAGGAAGAATTTGCAGCTTCACTTAGAATAGACTAGCACAAATCTTTTAGTGGGTTCACTTCTGAAACAATCCACTTGAGACAACCAAAGCTTAGATCGCGATTAAACATTTGTCCATATTTTTATCAAATCAGTTGTTAAACTGTGACGTGTGAACACTTTGTATTATAATTATTAATTCATTGTTTCAAGTTGTCTTATTGTATTGTTGAAACATTTTTAATATTTTCCATTAAGTAATATAGACCGGGAGATGGTGACAGTTGGTATTCTCTGATTTTATACCGTATGCCTTTTTGAGGGTTGAAAATGTACTCCTCTATAAGAAAGATAAAAAGTTTATTGACTGATGTACGCTTCCGGTCATAGTACAAACTCCAATTATATATATTTTTTAAATTGAGTTTTTCCGTGACAGCATTCTGCATGCCTTTGTATCGTAAAATAGTTGAAAGTGATTTAAAGCCTAGTACTGAAAGGCATGCAACTCACAACAGACCAAAAGCCTCGAATGGTCGTGTGAATTTATGAACAAAAATGTGAAATTCTGTGTTTTCAAATTGCATACCAATGAAAAGAATGAGTTTTAACCATGAAACCTTTGTGACAAAATTAGCATGCATCCTTCATTGGCACAAGGGTGGGCAATTTTAGGGAAATCTTGCACAAATGTAAAACTAATTAGCCGGGATCTCTCTTATTATATATTATTGTGCCAACGTAAGAATTCATCAACCCTGGATGTAACTTAACGAAATTGTTACTTACATGCACGCCAAAATTGTATGCACTTCAATGGTCCGGTAGCTGGCGCGATTCTTGAAGTGTTTCTAATATTAAAATACTATATTATGATACAAATTTGAGGGCACGACGCGAAGCAAGTGTTCACTTCATACTACGATGTGATAAAGTTTCAAGAATCAATTTTTGTTAGTTAGTCAACTTTATTGATGCAGTGTTCGTATATCATACAAAATTTGTTCCACATACTTAAATCAAAGTAAATGACTCATTCCTTCTCTTACAATCAAATTTTCCCTAATAATATACAATAATCTATTCGATCTTTTCTCATGTACTCACAAACATCACACAAAAATCTTATTTTTACTACAATCACTCTCCATTTATTCATTATAATTCAAGCATGTAAGAGATGTAGGGCAGAATTGGAGAAAACAAATTATTACTTACCGTCTGCCACAATACAAACAGTAATTTTAGTTCATTAAAAACGGCCGGAGGAAATTGCAGACGTTCACGATAGGTATATCATCATATCATTTAGAGATATAACTATTAATTCTTATTGGATGTGTGTACGAAATGATCTGCAAATTTTTTCTACCTTTTCTCATGAGGCAAATTCGTCGTCTGTATTGCTAACATTTTTTTTTCTATTTTCCGAAGCGTGAAATGCAAAAAAAAACGTTTAATGGATAAATTATCATTCAGACATTATATTGATTCTCTAGAATTGCACAATAATATAAACTGTTAAGGCTACTCAATCACTGAATTTCCAAGTAATCCAAAGGTAATTTTATTACTCATAACAGTCATAACACATCCTCCTTGAAGTTTTGTCATTATATAAATTGTTTTCGAGTTATAAGGCAGAAACCGTTATGTACAATGGTGTCACCAGATTGTTTTTTTTCTTCTTTTCGTTGACTGGTCTATAATGTGTGTTTAATCTTAGGGGGAGCAGCAGAAAAATGCGGACATCTTCAAGCAGGTGATGAACTAATAGAAGTTAACGAAGTAGAAGTATACAAAATGACAAGAATCGAAGTATGGAGTATGATGAAAAAGCTTCTAGACGGAAAAGTATCTTTAACTATAAGAAGATAAAAATGTTTCCTAATTTGTACATATTTTATCGCTAATTATTGCCATTTAACCGTAATTAAAATATTGCCAAGCATGTATCATAAATATTATTGAAAGATACATCAATATTTTATATACTTGCATCTTATATATTTTAATACTAAAATTTGTGTATATAAAACAGCATTCTTTATCTAATTTATTAATCTTGAAAAAAATTTAAAATTGAAAACAAATGCATGAAATTTTTTAAATAAGTTTGAAAATTGTTATTTTGTCTCATCAAACTATTTTATTGTACTTTTTGTTGAATATTTGTAATTTGTTGAATTTTGCATACTTTGGAATTATTTAAATTGTTATTAATTTATTTAGGTTTGCTAAGAACTAACCCCATAGTGCTTCTTGATATCTTATAAATTTCTATATTTCATAAGCCTGATTATTCAAACTCTTAGTAGTACAGTGAAATTGTACTTTTACCTTGCAAATTGATTTTTCTCATTTTCTGTAACACGCAGAAAAAATATTTTTTTCTTCTATCGCCATATTGTAACACTACACTTTATACAAAAGTAGTTCATTTTGGTATTTCAACTAGTTGCTATGGCAACTGTATAAAAAGCATTGATTATTTTTAGACTAGTACAAAAAGTAAATTACGGTACATAGTTCGTATCTGATAATAAAGTGCGAAAAAAAAAATATTATGTTTAATACACACAAAAAATACGATTTTGGTATTCGCGTCGTGCAGCGAACTTTCTTACTCATCCCAAAATCTAGCATTTTTTGTACTTGTTAAACAAATAAATATTTTGTCATCATTGCGAATCCATATTTCAATCGTTAGAGCTACCAAAAATCCTGATTTCATCGTTTTCGCCTCGTGAAATTAATTTTTTTCGGATGCATATAAATGTGAATATTGTAGAACTCAAAATAGAATTTATTTGAGCCACAAATTGCTGCAAACAGTCTTTGAGTCATAGCAATATAAGGTCCTTACGTAAAACATAACTTCTACGGGCTGTATAACGGCGAAAGAATGTTTGGTACCTCTTCACCCTCTGAGGCCAAAATTTTAACTACACGTTTTCGCGTCTGTGATAAATGCAGAAAATTGGTTTTTGATTTATCTTGTCATCCCAAATCCCGGCTTAGGAAAAATTTGAGGAAGTAGTTTTTGCAAGGATATGAGTTTTTTCCGACAGTTTGACTGTTCTGTAAGACTGATTGCATAAAAATAATTAACATTCAAATGACGTTTGATTATAAATAAAAATTGTAAGAATAATCAACTTATTTCTAATACTGAAATAACAATTTTCAAGTTGTATTTATTATAAAATTATGTATGAACATATTATAATTTGTAATCATGTCAAAAAAGTGGGTGAGAAATATAAGATCAAATATTTGACAAAATGATTAAACAATGTTTTATGCAACTGGGCCTTATAGAAGTATATGTTACTTAAATTTAAAATATAGCATATACATTTTTGCAAGAGATTGAAAAATCAGAGCTTAGTACTGTAGCTGTAGAAAATATTAATATATTTATGATTGTTTATAATAAAAATGATACAAAGCAGCGTCTGAAGATTTGTTATAGCTTTTAACATTTGTAGTATTGTCTATGAAGGTGCAAATAAAGCAATCTGTGATATGCATTTTAGATTTATGCAGATAGCCCATGGAGATATATTTTGTCACATTAATTTATAACTAATATACTGTGTTAGACTAGAAAATGTATACTGTACGAGAAGTGCAAGAATAAAGATTGTATTAAATCACGTTTTATCAAATTGATCTCATTTTCAAGCAATTCAATATTGTATCAATAACAAATAACGTCTTATTAAGCTAATGTCATTTACAAAGAAGGTTAGGCATATGCATTAGAATACTCACATTCATTTGTATCTGTGGACGAGATTTTCTACGAAGCAGCCACAGAAATACTAAGCACAGTTTACAAACTAATTGTTCATAGAATACGCAAATAGAATCTGATTTATTACTTTCACAACAAGCATAATTATTACACTTTAGTCACTCACATGTTTACAAACAAATGCACGCCGATACTCAGCGTAGGAACGCAACACTTCATACTTTCAACTGTTTCAACTTGTGGGTGGACTAAGTATTTCACGTTTGAATAAAATTTAAGTATTTATTTGTTTTCATTTATTAATAAAACAATAAATATAAATGTTTCTTTGGTTAATCAATAATACTAACCGATTAAAAAAGTTTTCTATCTAGAATAATATAAATTATAAACAGTACTTTATATTTTAACCATTTCGTGTTATTATTAATTCATATAGTTTAATAAAATAGTACAGATTTTATTTGATCTGTGCATCAAATTTAACAAAAACGTAGATAAAATTAGTAACAAACTTTTCTATGAATAAATAATTCTCTAGCCTTCTAATTTCCAATATTTCTAAAGAGATCACAAATTTAAATTTATTTGCACTGTACTATTTATTTTAACTTATTTAAAATTAAACTAAAGTGCAAGAATCTTGAAATTTTGATATCAAAACAAAATCAGACTAGCATTACAAAACTAAAATTTCAATTTATGACTATATCACCAATCTTTGGAATTTCTTAATTTATGGTAAAATTACTAGCATTATCATACATGGGCAGTTTTCTTCGGGACTCTTCGGCCAATTTGAAGCAATACATGGCCGTAGCGAATTTGTTTGAAAACTGTTATTGCTTCTTGGTGTGACACCCCACAGAGAGATTTGCCATTGACTGCCAGAATTTCGTCTCCTAAGCAAAAAAAAAAATCGTATTCAATGATAAATTGTTTTAAGTTAGCCTAACAGAACCCAAAAAAATAAGAGACCTCAAATAATTTGATTATAGTTTGAAATTCATGACGAAACTGTGAGCTAAAGCTTTTATCGAATATTTTACATATTTCATATTGCTCAGTGAAGTTTACACTCACTTTTGAAAGGACGTCAATTCATCTTAACTATATTTAGTTTTACCAGCTTCAAGTCATAAGTTAACTCAACAGTTGACCTGCGACCTTTGCGAGTGAACAAACTTTAACAATCAACAAGTAAATATTTGAAGGAAATTTATCACGCTCAAAGAACCTATATAAGGCGTCGGAAAGAAAAAGTAGTTTTAAAAAGGGCAAATTCACAAACATTACTATAAGTCTCAAATCCTTCACATTTTCAAACAAGACTATTTTGTTACACACATCTTCCTGCGGCCAATAACAATAAAAAATCTGTAAATTAAAATTCAAGATACAAAAATCCTGAGTAATATTCACTCCCACGTAAGAAGTGACGTAGGCAAAGACCCATATTTAGAATAATTATATACAGCGTAGTGACCGTAGAACACGCCTACTGTCTTCCAAACATTCACTTTGCATGACATAAGGCTATCTACATTTATAACCTCATATCATTTGATTGCCTTTAAGTCATCAATAAAATTATAGCGCTCCTCACATTTTACTAATTTTGTAGTAATAACTTGCTGAATTAATTATCTCCCTCGCCGGATTAGCTACGTAGCAAGAGTAGCAAATGCTATGGGCCCCACGCATTAGGCGGCAGCGCGTAATTATGAGCCTGGCTGAGCAAAAAAAAAAATTTTATATGCAACTTGTGCACGTACAAACTCAAAATTGGGATATTGAGATAAATTGTTTATACCCTAAAATGGGTGGTAATCCATATCAGTTCAAAATTTGAGGTATCAAATTTAATTACTGACATGTTGCTCATTCTGTGCAGCAATTTTCAGATTTCAGTTATGCATAGTTTAACAGTAATTACCTTTTGAATCTTTATTTATTTTTTTATCTAAAACTGGGTGTATGAATAAAAATATCAAGCAGTTTTGGCAAACCTTCGAAACAGCAGCTTTCATTTAGTACCAGTTTCAAATCTGTAAGTGCTGTAGTTGCTTAGAACTCAGCGTCACGCCAGCCATCCAGTCAACCAGACAGCCAAAGTGAATATAAAAGCATATTATTTTTGCAAAAACGCACTTAAAAATCAAAAGTCACAAAAAATCTGTATTTTTAAAATTTCTCAAATATCTATAGCTTTTGAGATCTCTCATCGGATGTTTACTGAATATAACCTTGACTAACCAAATGCGTCCTACATAATTTACGTCATATGTCCTTCAAAAATTAATTTTCATCAGAAATAGTGATTATTAAATATGTTTCTGCTATTTTCCCTATTGCTCTTGGATAAATAATATTATATTTTAAATAAAATTTCAATATTTTTACTAAATGTAATCACATATTCCGTTATATCGGCTACCGCTATAACAACAATAGTTCAAATTCAGTGCGCCAATCAATTAATTATTTGAATATGAATGAATACTCCTTCCTTTGTTCCTTTTTGGGAGTGTACAATAAGGAAGACATGCAACTTCCGTGAGAATTTTATATGAATTTCTTAATTTACACATACGCTAGTACGTCCCTGCCTACCACACAAATACCCGACAATGCCAACAATAAAATAATACACACACTCTTCTTAGAATACAAATCCAAGTACAAACCTTCTTTAAGGGTCCCATTGTCTGCAGCTTGGCCATGTGGAAAGATTGTCTTCACATAGATCCCCATATTACCTCTAGGAGAGTCTCTCCCACCAACAATACTGAACCCAAGACCTTTGGATCCAGGACCTTTGTGGAAAGCTACCTGGTATATTGTGAAGGAGTTGGTTTTTCTTCCTCCTCGAGGAAGCGTGCAGAATTTACTAGCCTCTTCGCTGTCGCTACCCTCTCCTTGGTCATCATCACTGCAGTCTTCATCTGTCGTTGCTCCAATTTTCCCCTAGAATTGTTTTATTTGTTAAAATCAAATCTTTGTAACAAATTATCTAAAGATTTTCCTTGTAGTGTACCCTCCACTAACATCCATGGATACCTCTACTTGACGGTTGATAATTTTTTTTATTTATCATAAATTCTGTAGAATAGATTTTTCTTAAACAACTAGTTTCATATTAGAATAATATTAAATCTACAGAAGTACAGAATGCATGATGCTATCATTCATGTAACAGTTTCATAATTGCTAGTATAAATAAACCTAGAGGAAGCTTTGTAAAAAACTGAACAAAGCAAGTTTTTAGCCGGTAGTGTAAGACTTCTTGAAGAAATGAACATTATTATCAAGAATTATTTCAAACAGATCATTCGAATAAATATAAATAATAGTAATAAATTTGTTTGAATAGTTTGACTAATATAAATACATAGGAATACAAAAATATGATTATAGTCACACCTTATATTATTTTAAAGAAGTGGTAAAAATAGGAGATTTTACAGTTGAAATAATTCAAATATATTTTCACAGCTTCGATTTGAATTCCTTTAAAGTGGTGGCATTTTTAACAAGCTTAAATAAATTATTGTACATTACAAAGCATTTGTAGAATACAGACAAATAATAAAAAAAAAATGAAATAGATATCACAAAAAATTGTGACATTTGTGAGAATGCTGTGGAACATTTTAATTGAAAATTAAAATAAAATAGACTTGTGTCCCACAGAAATTCAAATCTAAGAATCGGTTTTCAAAACCATTATTTAGACCAGAGAGCAACTGTAGACATGTGTTTCGTCCTTATTCGGGTTATCTGGCTTAGGCTATACTGTACTGATGAGTCCGAATAAGGACGAAACACGTGTCTACAGTTGTTCTCTGGTCTAGGATGATGGTTTTGAAAACCGAATTTTTGCGAGATACAAGTCTCTCCAATTTCAATTTTTAAGAAAATTGAAGTCAAGGAATTCACCTGTATTTTGACAGATGTCAAACGGATTGCACTATATATGTATTACTAGTAATGTTCTAGAACAATAAAATACAATTCGTTTTGTCTTTCTCGCCCTTTATAAAACACCGGATTTGAAAAGTGCTGGGTTATAAAAAGACAATTATATATTAAAACATCAACATGGAGTTACTTGTTTTTTCCTTCTCGCTCCTCACTCATCGTTCTTCTGAGAATCTTTGACTACCGCAGAGCTAAATTGAAGCGAGTAAAGCCATTAGAATCGAGGGATAACTCGAACTTTATTGATAGTCAGGATTGGAACAATATAGTAGAGGATCCGTATTAAGAACGACCTTCACCCATCTGTTACAGCGGTGAAATTTTTTTCTATCAAGTTTAGTATTCTACAGAAAACATCGCAACTGAGTTCGCTAAGAAATTCCTGGCAAGGCTATGATTAATCAAATATTGAAAATTGACTTTCTGTTTAACATTTCACTCATGAGTTTTACGAATGAATTTAATACAAATCGACAGAATATGTAAACGTTGGGTTGTCTATTTTTTTCCTGGCGTAACTGCTGATTTGACAGGTATGAACAGGTATATTAATACTAGCTATTTTCATTCATCTGTTTCTTAAATAAATCTTACATGAAAATAAGCGCTATTTAATTGTGAACACGATGATATAAGGGGGTCAGCAAAAAATCTGGTTCAAATGACGGTTGTCGAATTTTGAAAAGTGAAATTTTAATGTGTATTTATGCGGAAAATTCAAGAAATGTTTCGAGTAAACTGCACTTCCAGTTCAGCCGATCGCAATCATAATGCAAGATGTACAACTAGATGTTATAGAAGTGCTTAGTACAAAATTTCAATATTCTACGACCGATTGTTTTGAATTTATGAAGAAAATTCGAAAAATCTGTCATATAAAGTGCACCTCCGGCTAAGCCGATTGGTACGAAAATAGAAGATGACCATTTGGATGCTACAGCAATTTCAAATGCTGAATTTCAACATCCTACGGTTGATCATTCTGGATTTATAAGAAAAATACGAAAAAAGTTTCAAGTAAAGTACACTTCCGGTACAGACGATTGAAACCATAATACGAGATGCACAACTAGACCCTGTACCAGTCTTAAATACATAATTTCAACGTTATACGTTCAACCAGTTTTGAGATTTGCGAGTTACGCACGCACGAACGAACATACGTACCGACATCAAGCCAAAAATAGTCAAAATGGATTCAGGGGTGCTCAAAACGGATATTTCTATCAAAATCTCGATAGGTGAATTTTGTCGGTTTCACAATACTTCCTTGTACTTAGTACAAGTAAGTAACAAAAAGTCAATTTTCATTATTTAATTAATCGTAGCCTTGCCAGGAATTTTTTAGTCAACCCATTTGCGATGTATTCTGTAGTATACTAAATTTGATAGAAAAAAATTTCACCGCTGCAACAGATGGGTGAAGGTCGTTCTTAATTCGGATCTTAGACTAATAAGTTTATCAAAATATTAAATTTCTTAGTTTAAAGAAAGATGGGAATGAAGACCACATAGATACGTCCCTGTATTTCAGTATTCAAAATTGTGGACTATCTCGAATGTTTCGTGAGTCAGGATGAAAATATTGAAAAATAAATAAATATCAATCCGGCATTTTGTCCAAAATATTGATTGATATTCTCTAAGTCTAAACCGTGAGAATCCCATAAAGGGGCCCACCCAAAAATGTTAGGTTACCAACCCAGGGGCTCAAGCACATCTCTTCTTTATATAGAAAATAAATAAGTTGAAGAAAACGTCATGTCCGAAAATATTTAAATATTTTTGTCGAGAAAAACAAAAATTGATGTTGCAATTCTGTACAAATCCATAAGAAAACTGATAAAAACGCATAGACATACGTTGATGGATGTCAATTCTTTCAGAAGTTCATTGCGATTCTGTTTATAATTTACAGATTTATGAATTTATATGATTTATAGACTTACACAGAATTACAACATGAGTTGCTTTAATCTGCATATATAATAAAATTGTGAATAGACTTTTTATCTGTGCGTTTGTGCATGCATATCTCCATAGTGGCTGAACTAATTTAAATGTAGTTTTCACTGATGTATTGCTTCAAGATTAAGCTAACATTTAGTGTTTATTTGATTCAAATCATTCGAGAATGTCAATTCGAAGTGCGTCTTTATATTATTTACATGAACAAATTTTCATGCGTTTGTGTACCTTAATTTTCTAAATGACTGTACCAATTTGAACTAATATTCTGTATTTGTTTCATTTGAATCAGTTGACAAATAATGAAATTATATCAATTTTAATGTGCATCTTTATACACATAAATATTTATTTTTGGCCAATAGTATTTTTGTAACTTTTTATTCATTCATTGATTTATTAATAAGTAGCCTACGGCTAATATTTATATTGCACAATGGTTGAACCAATTTGAATGTTCTTTCTATATATTGGGATAATCTTAGGCTAGTATTTGATGTTTGTTTCATTTAAATCGGTTGACAATTTAAAATAATATATCAATTTAAATTGCGTCTTTATGTACATAACTTTGCTGCGTGTCTACGCAACGCATTTGTGCACACTAATCTCTACAATAGCTGGACCGATTCTCACTGATGTATTGAAATAAGCTTGGGTTGACAATTATTGTCTGATTAATTTAAATCGGTTGTTAAATAGAAAAGAAATGCAATTTTTAAAATGCGCCAGAGTGGATCTCCACCACTGTAGTGTCAGAGTAATTCTGGATGGGAGCAATACAATGTATGCGCAGGCGTAAGGCGGAGAGAGGTAAATTTTTCCTACACGGCCCCGCATCATTTGCGCGAGCGATTTGGTGTGCAGTTCTGTTTTATGAATAATCCTTCTTGAAAAATATTGAAAGTTGGAGGAAAAATGATTAATTTTTTTTCAAGAATTAAGAAATTCTAAGAATATAAGGCAAGATTGATAACACGAAGCAGACAAAAAACGTTAGGTTTAATTAGCTACCAATCGTGAGCGTCATACCAAATTCCGCATGTCTGAAGACTAAGCCGAATCTCAAAAGTGAAATATTCCTAATGAAGTTTACATCTCACATACAAATAAATACGTCCCTGTGTTTCAGCGTTCTTTGATTATTTTCTTCTCAAGCATCTTTGTTCTTAGCATAAAATTATGGATTGTAGTAGCAACTACCGTGAACTGAGCTGAAACATTTAGTGTCTCTTGAAGCTGTAATATTAAATGTCAGTAATTGTTACATCCTAGACTCTATAGTTAAGTCACTTTTAATTAAAAGCGGAACGATGCTAAAATGGCTTATTTAGCGGAGAAATCTTTCTTTAAAGTATTATTATATTTTTAAATCAATAATAGTACACAATTATATTTTCCAAGCAAATATTTAAATAAATTCCTCAATGGCGTCAGTTCATATTTTTTTTACTTTTAAACCGTGCGAATGTAGACTGCAGTTCTAAAAAGTTGGCGCGGATGACCGCATTTCAGTATCAAATAGTTCTGAAGTAATGGGCCATTAAAAGTTTCCAGTTTTTGCGTCAGTCTACATTTTTTACAACAAAAAAAGGAGTGATTAGCATCATTTAAAATATTTTATCAGCCAAAAAAAAACTATCGTGATTTCATCATTGGAATTAATCCATTTGAATTTTAGCTATGAAGAAATAATATCGAAAAATATTTTACAGTTTTATGTTGTGTTGTGCGTATGGTTTTTCGTTCAACTGACATTTATCCTAATCTGAAATTTCACCATTTTAATGTTTCGCATTAAGATTCTATTTTGGATGGTATTTATTACATAAATACTATATTCCCACAAATTTTTTATGCGAAAAATCTGGTTCACTCTAGAAAACATTGTTTTAGACATACAATTTCACCCTAATCTAGCTTTGAAAAATTGCAATGCTTAATTTTGATCACTTTATAAATTTTAGATTTACTCTTCAGTAATAGATCCTTACAGTAATTTATTCTCAACTAAACTATTTATTTAATTTTCTCTATTTACAGGCTCAATAAAAAAATTTAATAACTCCAAGTGAATAGATTTTTTATTTATTTTCACACAACTTTTACTCGCATGTATAAATCGTGAAAGTTCAAATATTTCAATTAACATGGGAAAATTTATGAACTAGATTTTATTCAAATATTGGTTCTATTTTATTTATATTTTATTAAAGCTTCCTGGTTTTCATTAACCTTGAGGTTTTTGACATCAGGTTGACAATGGTATGTTTCTCAAGTTGATATGAGAATATATAATATACTTTTTTTTCTTTTAAACAATAGACAGATTAATTACAACAACTGCCATTTAAAATCTTGAAATTAAATACATGGCTCTCTTTTTGGATATCAAATGCATGATGCATACTACAGTTAAATTTCGTAGAAGTATCTGAACAGAAAAAATTAAAACCGCCAATAGCTGATTCATAAATCTCAATTTACGGAAAGTAATTATTCTCTTTTTTTTCTATTCCCAAAATCTTGCACTTCAAAATGCGAAAAAGGCGTAAAATAAGGTCCATAACCTGTATGTCAACGACAAATGATAATTATTTTGATATCTTCAATATTCAATAAGATATTATTTCGTAAATGAGGTACGGAATAATAATATAACATTTTAACTTTTTTTTCATTCAGCAACATGAATATTGATTTTATTGAAATTTTTGGTTTCAATTCACGGTAGAAAGATAATATAATCAGCATGAAAGGTCGAAATTAACGCATGTTTTAAGGTGATTCGTATTGTTTGACAAGAAATAATTAGTAAATACGGCCCTGAGTAGATGAAGGGAAATTCGTCATATCCTTAAAAGACTATTAATGAATCAATCACGTAGATGATTGTTTCTGCATTTTAAACAGAATTTGTTTTTAATGGGGGACACGTTTCAAGATAATGTAAGACTTTCTTAATAAAAAATTACTATTTTTTATTGGCACCCACATAGACGTCTCAAGGATTCTGTTATGCAATACCGTCATTATTAAAAGCCGATTTTTCGTTATTAATTCACTCCCAATGTGACATACTTTTTCCGATAAAATATTCGTAAAATTTACTGTTTACTCAACAATAAACTCATCCCACCGTAAATTTTAAAATTCATTGCCTAATTAACCAGTAATTATTATTTCCGCTTATAATTAAAATCATTAATAAATTTTCTCTTAGTTACAATGTATTTCATTAAATTCAGTTCTTGCTTTTGCACTCAACAGCCATGAAGTTTAAAAAATAAAATAATTTATGCTTTTTCATTTTTTTGAATAAAACATTTGTTATTATTGCTATGAACCCACATAGCTATGATGAAATTCTTTTTTCATCATCCCACCATAAAAATATATTCTATCATTGTTGACGATCTTAAAAATATTTCGTAATAAACCATATTAGCAGGGCCGGCATGCAAAAAAATATTTCCACAAAGCATACAAATTAAAATAGCCCTATCCAATAAATTCTGGAAACAAAAATTACATTGATAGATTTTTGATTTTTTATATTTCTTTTTGTTATTGAGATATTCAAAAATTTGTTGAATTTATTGATTCAGATATAGAATTTCATGTTATATCTTTAATATGAAATTCATTTCCCTAAAATACTAGTCGTATAATCTCTACTCTCTTCGTTCTATCTCGTTTAAAGTCTATAGGCAATTCGCTCTAAAAAGGGGTGTAAATAAAAATGCTATGACGACAAGACTCGACTTCAAGATTGTTTGGAGTAGTTTAAATGAATATCAATCATGCCTATTACCCGCTACGGGGGTGACAGATACTTATAGTGCACTCAATAGAATTACTGCTATTTCTTCAGCCGTAGGGTGCTGTTACCAGTTGTCAAACAACGGGTATCCTTATTTTTTTTATTTATTTGTTTGGAGAAGCTAGGAGATAAAAATACTAAAAAATGAAAAGGACTCCTTGTTTATTCGCCAATATCTCGAAAGCAGTCAGAAATAGCATGGAAAATACTATATATAAAACTAAAAAACAATTAATTCCCAACAAAAATGACCGTATTAGTTTTTTGATGTATCTATATTTCCTAAACTATAAAAGATACGAAAAAATATAATAATATTCTTGCAGGAAATGAGTTTTTATTTAGTTTTGTGTACACTGCTTTAATGCTACGTCGGACTGTTTCAAGATACAAGCAAAAAAACAAGAAACGGAGCTTTCTCTGTCCTCCAGCTCTCCTGCCGATCCTCCTACATTTCAGAACTTTTAGTACGTTTACCTTTTAACTAAAACAAACAAAGTCTTGACATTGATTCTTACAGCCCCAAAATTTCTCCCTGCAACCCCTCCATTGATTGGACTTATAAAACCATATCTTGATTCCCTTTGAAATATTTCAGTAGTCAGTCAGTGATCTCTTGGCGATCTTTCGATGCTGATTCATGTTGATTATATTCAATTAGACATCGTGTATTTGTATTAGCAGTGTAGAAGCGTACAGTACCGTAACTGTACAGGACCGGAACTACGCACGATTCACAAATGTCGTTCCGTGTCGAAGATAACACATTGTACCGCACATTGGACGCTAATTGCATTGAAACACCATTTGCATTTTTACTACATGAAAATCGACTCGCGCATTTAAACCCCTAAACTCCACCCACGAAATTATCCAATTATATAAAAACAAAAGATATTAATTTCTGAAATTTTAGCAAGATTTTTTGCTTATAGTAGACTCATCATACAAAATTTGCAAATTTCAAGTGTGTATCACTGGAATTTCAAATTCTTAATCACTCTCTGATTTAAAAAATAAAAAAATTCATGCTAAGCCTTGAATATGAACAAATACCTTTTTTTTTCTTTGAGAAGCAATAATACAGATGAAGATTACATGCTCCAGTAGATATCAAACTTTTTATTTTACTACATAATTTCATTTTAATACTGGAATGGTTAAGGTGTGACTACAGAATTATTTTGTGGTCATGTTTTAATACATTTTAAACCACTGATAATTTTTTGCAAATATATATATATATATATATAAAAGGAATCCAGATCTACAATAAAAAATAGGGGTTCCTATTTAAGATTTAAAGTTGCCCTTTCATTTGGGGATGGGGGTGGCTAGTTTCAGCACATACGGGTGTCCCTTTTCAAAATATTACTTTTCATGTTGAATATTTTTTTCGTACGATACATATTTTTCGAGATATTACATCCGGTATTATATGTATATATTCATTTATCTATTTATTTAATTGATGGCCTTCTGAAATATTATTGACTGCCGCTAGTTGCCAAGAGCGCACAAACTGATAAATCTTCATTCATTTCTATCTATTAAACAGACAATATTGCTCACATAAAAAGTATTCTATTAATCACCTTCTGAATAAATACCGCAAAATATTCTAGGATTGCATCGATTAAAAACTTAATGAATCATTGAAAAAGTATCTTGATTAATCTATAACGTGTCAGGTTGAAGATAAATTTGTCAGTTGAAGCCGAAATCGCCGTCACCTTCGACCTGAGCCGAAGCTGAATGTGCAACCAAATTAGAATATACAATCTTTTTTCGCCGAAGCGAAAACTTCGGTCAGACACTAAAAATTGTACAACGGATAATGAAGATAAATAATTTAATATCAAAATAATAGCAATAGAAGATTTTTGCGAACTGCGAATGAATAATTTATATTTTTCAAATCCTAATCGTAAAAGTATTGCGATCAAATATTCGTTAGTCAAGATAAAATTTTATTTTATTTTCTTTTCAGAAAAAAGCAACAAAGAATCAACGTAGAAGATAATTTTATCTAAATATAACTATTATCGTTCAATAACTGGTGCAAAATAATATTTACATATGTGAACAATTCTCTAACTGTGTTCGAATGAGAACATTTGTACTCAATTGAATATGTTCTGCTTTGAATAAAATCAAGCTTTATGAATATTTTCTTTCAAACATTTATTGATAACTTTAGAGCATGTTAATTTTAATCAGTGAATATGACTTAATTTAGAAAACTCTAATCTCTTAAGCAATTAATACCGCAAGCTTCTCGTCTTTAAATCTTTAACAAATGGCGTGCATTTAGTGGTCGTGTTTATAGCGGTCACCGTAAAGTCATGCTCCTTGCGGTCACATATTTTTCTACCCTTCTGTTCAAGTTTTTTTGTACATAGCGTAATTTAGATTCACTATTTAAATTAAATAAGGAAATAAACTTCAAATATTTAATATTTCCATTTTTTGGCTTGATCCTAGGATAGACGCTCGTTTTGCGCGCTTGCGCGAAAATCACGCTCTTGTTGTAAGCAGTAGCTCTCAATTAAACTTTATTTCGGCCCAATGTGAGGAGTTTAGTTGACCCTTTTCCGTTGTCTCGATTTCTACAGGCGCGCGCAGCGCGCTTCGATACTACTCTCTTTTTCGATAAAGCGAACGAATAAAGCTAGCCTACAATTAATCTAACGAAAAAAAAAAAAAACACTAGTCCGTTGCTTGTATCGCCATTTCTTAAAAATTATTCAAATTACTAGAAGCGTCTATCGACCACCACGAGCACGACCAGAATATAATGGACGATGAAATTCCAAATAAAAAAAAATCTGAACTGAAGGACAAGAAAATATGACTGCTGGAAGCACGATTTTATATGGGCCGCTATGAGGACGGAATCCTTCAAAATTATCTTCTCATTTTTAACAAAATATATCTGCCAATTCACAAAAGGATTAAAGAACTTTCTTTCATATCAAACTGATAAATTTCTTGATAATTTGAATGAAATTAACGGTTACTGTATTTAAGTTTAGAACCTATATAGAATATGAGCAAAGTCTGCGAGTAGGCAGAGTTGAATTCGTCTGGGCGAAGCCCGAATTGTTACTACGAAAAACCTATAAAAGCCTAACCTACACCACAAACTGCTAGAACATACTACTGAACAGCTCGCCTTTTGTTTTTCTATTTTTTTTATGAAGAATAAAATGCAAACATTTGACGTGTCCCACAAAAATTCAAATCAGATTTTAGATCGGACAGCAAGTGACACATGTTTTGTCCTTCTTGGGACTCATCAATACAGTTAGCCAAGCCGCAGATGGTCGGATTTAGTTTTAGAGGTATTTTCCCATATGTTGGTAAACGATATACATGCAGAGTCATCTTCCAATCAAAAGCCAATGCCGACAAATAAATTAACAGTCTATGGAATTCTTTAATAAAGAATGCCACAATTTTGTAATATTTGTTTTATTTACTTTAATCGAGAAATGGTTCTGCATGTATTTTTTATTACTTCCCCGACCTATATATAATAGGGGAAGTATTGTAATCGTGATTTTTTGACGGTTCTTCACGTTTTAGACCCTACTGAACCCAAAAAAACATAGCTTTAAAAAGTCGGCCGGTCTGTTAGTCTGTCTGAAACCACGATAAATTGAGAACGTGTGCGAATTTTTAACTGAAATTTTATATCTAAGTTTACTATTAAAAAACTTTATTGATGGAACTTTTTAGTTTCTTGCGTTTATTTTATAAACGGTTGTAATTTGAATTAACTGAAATCGATCCCTGAATAATTTGGAACCACATTTATCTAAATAATTTTTCAAAATTAATAGCGGTTCATTTGTTATCATTGAAATTTAAATTATTATAAGATTCGTTATATTTTCCTGAAACATGCGAAGAAAAGAAAAATAATATTGCTGAGATTTATCTGGGCAAAGTCAGTTCTTGCACTTTTAAATGCATATTTTTTAAAAATAAATGTGTCTTCCGCAATCCATCCTCATGCAAATCTAGCAAACAACAAGCCCCACCTTAGAAAATTTTTCCGCGATCACTACATGAACATTAGCATGTTCCTTACAAAAGTACATATATTTATTATATAATATTTCTGATTGAATAAATTCGCAAATTATTCTATTAGCGCATGCATACAACTTCTGGTCTCTTATGTCACTTCAAGTCAACAATTTCACTTATTACAATAAAAATAGAGACTACTAAAGTTCTTTACGCTAATTAGCTAGTTAAGTGCATTCATTAACTAATTTATCTGAATAAGGACTTAAAAGACTTACAAAGCTCATAAAATGAGTTATTTTTGTGTAGCTAACATTCAATTCAATTTTCTGTTTAATGAATATTTAAATGTTAGTTAATACTGACTGAAACAATTTGGAGAAAAATATAGTAATTTTCAGTATTACGCAAAAATAGTGAACGTAGATTATCACAGTTGTTATAACTGATTTTATGTGGTTTCAAAATGGGTATACTTATTTTAATGTTGTTATTTATGTAATAAGGTAAAAGCACTAAAATTTTATTATCTTAATTGACTTATACGATATTGAAAAACCGATTTAGACTAGTATTACCGAATTTTCTAATTTTCAAGTTGACTATTAACATAATTCTATTTTTTTAAATTATATTAGAGTATCTAAGTAGAATATGAATAATATAGCATCATCTTTCTGAAGTGAAAAGTTCCATAGGCACATTAGGCAATTTTTGGATAAAATCTTATGATTTCGCGTTACCGATATGCTACTGGAGCGAGTGTTGATCAGCGAGGCTGTATCTTTTATTCTTATTTTTCAGAGAGTACTTTTTGAGTGATGTCATTGTGTTGACAGTTCATTCTCGAGAATATTTTTATTAATTTTATCAAATGTATTTTATGTACGTGAATTTAACAATAGTTTAGTGTATCATATTTGGGAGCAAAAGATTAGTGATGCATTTCAGTCAGTTGAAAAACAATTTAAAGAATTATACATTTTTGAAGTGGAAATTTTTGGATGGGTTAAATCTTATTACTTCGCGTCACCGACATGCTAATGGAGAAGACAAGTTATTTACATGAATTTCAAAACATTTTTGTTGCTTACTTCAGTTACATAAGCCTGTTATATCCTTTTCAGAATTAAATGAAATGATTGATAGATAAATAATAGAAATGTACTAGCTGACCCGGCGTACTTCGTAACGCCACAGAATTGATAAATTCCAATTGCAAGGTACTTGAGCCTACCTTTTATATCAGGACTTATAACCCGGAAATGATAAGGATATGTTCCACTAAATGTCTTTTGAGTTTATATTACTTTATTTTTTGTTAATTCATTAAACAATTAAATGAATATGCATGTGCTGGGAATAATCCAAGTTTACCAAACTCTTTTCGTTCATATGGCGGTTTACTGTTGGGCGACGTCGCTTCGTTCGCACGGCTGCTTGCCTTTAACTTCGCTCGCACGGGGTCTTGACGTTGACCGAGCATGCTTCGCTCGCACGGCATCTTACCGTTGACCAATCTCGTTTCACGACGTTCTACAGTTAACCGAGCTCACTTCGCTCGCACGATAGCTTATAGTCAACCGAGCTCGTTTCACTCGCACGGCACTCACGGCAGCTTGCCGTTAACTGAGCTCTTTTCGCCCGCCCAGCAGCTTGGCATTGACCGAGCTCGCTTCGCTCACACGGCAGCTTACAGTTATCCGAGCTCGTTTTGCTTGCACAGCGGTCTACTGTTGACCGAGCTCGATTTGCTCGTACGGTGGTTTACCGTTGATCGAGCTTGCTTCGCTAGCACCGCAACTTACCATTAACCGAGTTTGCATCTCTAGAAAGGCGTTTTAACGTTGACGGAGTTCGCTTCGCTTGCACGGCGATCTATTTTTGACCAAGCTCGTTTCGCTCGCATGGCAAAAAAAAGCAGCCGATAGGACCTGAAATTTCCAAATTCATTTTCAGGTCCTATCGGCTGCTTTTGTTTGTTCCACCCTGGGGCAAATCTTATAAGCTGAGTACAATAAATAAGTTATCATGATATCATCAAAAAATCTGTTTTATACAAAATGTATGGAAGAATGATATTTCTCCTTTAGATTTTTTAATATATTCTGCTATTCTGGACGGAGACAAATCCAAAAAATCAAAGAACATGAAAATCGGTCAAGCCGTTCTTGATTTATGAATAGTGCAAGTAACCCGACTTTGTTTTATATAATACTGATATCAATCTAATTTTCGACATAAACTTTGATGAAATAATAATAATAGGTAATTATTTGTGTATTGAGTTATTAATAATATAAATTATTTCCACAAAAGCAGAAAAATTCATTCAAAAAAGAAACTCATTTATATATTGATTTTTTGTGCCCCGAACCGTCTCGTACGTCCCCAAAACACTCTATCAAAGTTTCACCACAATCCGACCAATGATTTCGGAACGCATAAGGTACAAACATACAAACATTGATTTTTATTCATATAGAAGAAGAAGATAGATAGATATTAATCATCATGTCAATTAAGTTGTATTCATATTTTGTACTGGGTTTGCGCAGCCCATTGCTCGGAATGCCGATAGATGTTAAAACCAGGCTAATGTTAATGATTTGAATTTACAAATTGTGTAATTTTAATTTTTGATATTACAATTAATTTAAATATAAAAAAAACACTGTTATTTGATAGCTTTAAGTTTTTACTTCTATCGGCAGTACTCAATGACTGTCATTTTTTTTTCTTTATATGAGTTATTCGTGATATTTCGTTCGTTTACGTGAATAGCTCGACTGGATACCACCTTCGGTTTCGACGAGATATTTGACATTTTGTCACCAAAGCCAAATGTATGGCCGAAGGTGTCGTTTTCCTGAAGTCGAAACTTCGGTCGGATACTAATAATTTCTAATCACATAATTTAAATCAGCTGTTTTTAGAGATGTTAGAAATATTTCGAACTCTTATCGATCTAATCTATACGATTGATCAACATTAGGTCTGATGTACGATTAAAAATGTTCATGAACATGATTGCTATGTATACATCAACACTTTTGCCAGTTAGTTCAACCTAGTAAGAGTGTGAGAGGATTTTGATCGATCTCTGATCTTTTTTCTGGCCAGATCTATATATTTTTTTCAGAATTAAATCATAACTGAATGGTTTTTTGGTTTAAATTCTGTATATTTTATTTATTTTTGACGTTTTGACTCTCTATCCTATCCAAGAGCCTTCATCAGAAAAACAATAATACAAAAATAAATAAGGCAAATATCTAGATAATTAAAAATATACAGAAGACTAGATGTAAAAACGTGGAACCTGCATTTAGTGCAGAAAAAACAACATTTCTCTGGCATTCATCCAAGGTCTAAAGAAAAACCATGTGAAACAAACTCAAACAGAGGAATCAATAATATGAGCCTTGAGAATTATCATTATTAAAAAAGAATCAATCAATATAACATACAAGGTTATATTAATCAATTCTTTTCTCAAAATGATAACTTTCAAGACTCACATTATCGATTCCTCTGTTTGAGGTTCCAATTAATAAATTTCCACTTAAATATTGAATAGGCTCTATACTATTCACTCTAAATTTAATATAAAATTTTCATATATAGTCAAGTTTCAATATTGGAATTTTAAAGCACGTATAATAAATCGCCATTACATAAAAAATAAAATTCAGGTGTTACTTTAAGTTACATTTTCGTAATCTACGATCCCGAATAAGGTATAAATTTTAATTATACGCATTGTGAATTTTTGAAAAATAATGGAGGTGCACTCCTGATGAAATTTCAAATATTTGGCCATTTCCCATTTTTTGCTTGAAAATTACGTCTATAATCCGAATTTGCTGAAATTTCAAAAGCCTATACTTTTTTCTACGCCCGATTGAATATTGAAGTCAAAATCTGGATAAGTATTTCAATTTTCGATGAAAAATATTTCAAATTTCTCTTTGAAACAAAATAATTGTTATATTTGATGAATGTTCATCAATTTCGGAGTGAAAAAAAGGGTAAAAAGTAAGTGACCTCATGGAAAATGGAATAATCTGGATGAAAATCACAGCAGTGAAAACAAAGCATTAAACACACCTGGTCGTGTTCCTTACTCAGTCGAGCGGTTCGGTCAGAAGCCACAACCAAGTCAGTTTCCGGCCTTTGTTTACATCCGTCACTGCCAACAAAACTGTAATAGCCAGACGAGTCATCCGCACAAGAATTAACATTCTTCACAGTTCTCTGCTCGTCAGAAGCTGCCGAGGTTTTGCTGAAGTCTGTCCCATTGCAGCTTTTGCCATTCCAGCTGCTGGATGAACTTCTTCGCGCACTCTCTTCACCGTGGAGTCTTACTGATTGCAAACTGACGGAGTCTTCATAGTCGGATTCTGCTAGTTTTGACTTTCCATGCCATTTTTCTTCATTTGTACTTGATTTTTTCGTAAATCCAGCCGTGAAACTAGTGCTATGTCTAAACAAACAAAATAAAAGTCTCTGAAATTCACTATCCAAAATTCACGGGCTTAGTCGAAAACGCAAGTTGAAAGAAAAGATATCACAAAAATTGTAACAATTATGTTAAGCTGTGGAGCATTTTAATGATAAAAAAAAATCAGAAACATTGGATTTGAATTTTTATGGAACAATTTTTGTATGATAATATTTATATTTCGTGCCAATTTCGACCACATAGTTGTCACTTCTATCCAAATGAAATTTCCTCAAGTTTCGTTACAGGTTACACAAACCGATTTAAAAGAATATACAGTCGATTAGGAGCATTTCGTTGTCAGGAAGCAGTAATCGTGGGTTTTTGTATATTAATCACTTAATTGTAAATGTATTATTATAATTATAACCCTATAATAAGGGCAAATATGTTGGAACTCTCAGTAATTATGTTTTCGAGGATTTATTATCTACTTAATGACTTGAAGTTATTTACAGTCCACAATTTCTCTCATTAAAGCCTTTATTGACCCCAATGCAAAGATATAAAGTTCAAAAATGCTATTTCAAATTTTATTCCATCCTAATTTATATCTTTCATATATTTTATTTTAAACGTCGAGATGACAGCATAATTATTAGAATTTTGTGTAATTATTTCTAATTGACCACTCTATAGTACAATCACCGAACAACCAAGACACACATTTTCATTTATGTTATTATGTTTTTATAGTTCTTTTTTATAATATTGACAGATAAAGAAACAAAAATTAATTCAACGTAAAGAAAAACTAACAAAGTAAAAGTTTTTTATGATAAATATTTCATTTATTTCTTTTATTATCTCAAGTTTCGAAACGTAGATCATTTTTGACACTAATTTATACTTTAAATCATCAGAATTGTTCTGAAAGAAAGTATAGATGAATCTTTTATTATTACTGCAATTAAAAACACATTCCGAAATAGCTAATGCTTGATATAGTAGATAGTTAGAATTTGTAATTGAAATTATGGCTCAGTTTGAAGCCATAATTTAGAAATCTGATCTTGATTATGATAGTATTAAACTGAGCATTCTTTAAGGAACTTTTGGAAGAAGTATTTTCGGTATCAAAAAATGATTTATAACGAAAAATGTTGTGATTATTGATATTTCAAATTAGCCTTATTAATTATTCATTTATACGTTATTAATTTAATAGTGTTAAAAAAAAAACATTTTTAGAGCATGAAAAAAAGTATTCTGAGTGGAGTAAGAAACAGCTCATTTTATATTACTTTCCAAGAATATATTCTCATTAATTATGGGGGCTTCCACCTCAAGCACATTGAATTAGTTATAAAAACATGATAAAAGAATATAGAAATAGTGAATTTATTCACGAATCATTAGAAGTTAAAATTTTCGTTACGTCACTGTTACTCAATTTGAATTTTGACGAAAAGAGGCATGATGCGGCAAAAAAAGTAACTACAATTACCTACACCTCGGTTGATTATTTTAAAATAAATATAGCAGTCTGTAATTAGTAAATATCCGCTATTTATTTTTCAAATCAATAATTAATTTTAATTATAACTCTCTCTTTTTGAGAGAATATTGCACATTCACATCATTTGCTATTTTACAATAGTTTCATGATTATTACATTAATTCTACTATTAACAATAAATATTTGCGAAAACAGTATGAAGATTGCGATTATTTCAAATAGCTTTCCTTATTGAAAGATTTTAGCATTGATTTCACTAGAGATTTATTTAATATTATTCATGCTAGAAAATGAGGGAAAAATATTAAATATCACTATTTTTGACGAAGATTTTATTTTCAAGGTCATGTGACACATTTTGTGGACGTATTTGATTGGCTAAATTGGTTATATTAATAAACACGGGGTGACAAAGGAATCGCAATGCCTTCTCTTAAACTTGTTCACGTCTAAAAATATACATAATCTACGTCACATATCATCCGATAACTACTCTCTCAACTTTGAACATAATAAAAATTGACAAAAAAAAATCTAAAAATAATCTCATATTCCAATAAGAAATCAAAAAGTCAAGAAAATGAACGGTATCGAATGCTGTATTAGTCATAGTCACCTTAAATCTACCTGTTGCCATATACCTATTGTCTGTTGTCTGTTGGCGTTCAATTAAATATAGATTCGACCTTGACATTAAAATGAATGTAAAATACAACTTACGAAATATTTAGGGAAACGTGCTTCAGAGAACATGTTTTTTTTCACAGTAATAAACAAAATAATACACATCTTCCTTGAAAATGCAATTGCAGGTAATATTATTTCATAACAAAAATTATGTCTAGTTTGATTTTTATCTAGTCACAAAAAACTTGTTTTGATAGTAACATTAAGCAAGAACTAAATTTTAAAATATTACGAAAATATTAGATAAAATTGGTGTGAACTGGCTGGATTAGTAAATATGAGTAGTGGAAATAAAGGAATTCAGTAAATTATATAATTTTTTTCTTTTCTGATTTTACAGCTTCGGCTAAACCTTAACTATCTTCAGAAGTGAAAAGAATTATTTAGTTTGAATTTTCAATTTCAAATATTAAATTGCTTCAATTTAAATACATCTTTAAATTTCTTGAAAAATTATACAATTCTGAAACAATGATATTTTCAAAATTATATTATCAATTCCGTTTTTGTGAAAAAGATATAAACAATGCGAGCCTATGCAGGAAATTTGTGTTGCAAATCATAAAACACATTACAGGCTTTCAGTTTTTGTTAAAATATTCACTTTAAAATCCTTGAAGATAAAAAATATGAAATTTTACTTAGATTGAAATTTATTCATTTGAATAAACCATTCAACCTTCTTTAAAAGCGAAAAATAATATTTTTCTATATTAATTCTTATATTTTTCCTTTTATTATTGATATTATTGGTGTATGAAGAATGTAATATTGGAAAAAATGTGGTAGAGAGTGAGCATGAGTAGATTACGTTGGTTTGGACATGTGGAACGAATATCGAATGAAAGAGTTTTGATAAAGATTTATGTTGGTGAAATTGAAGGTGAAAAATTGCGTGGGCGGCTGTATGAAGGTGGATGGATATGATTGTGGGTTTGTTGCGTGAGAGAAAGTTTCCGAGTGGGAAGAATAAACGAGCTTGTATGAATAGGATAATTAATATGGACGAAACGAAAGAAATGTGTTTAGACAGGTGTATTTGGCGAAGAATGATTGCTGGTTGAATGTTTAATGGGGTTTATGCCAACCTCATTTTGAGGAAAAGGATTAATATATATGTAAGCCTTAAGAATTTCTTGGAAAGTTTGAGATACACAGATGTTCAGAGCTAGTTAATAATTTTATAATTAATTACCTAAAAAGTCGTCTATAGCTGGGATTATCAGCTACGGACCATCTCCGCACCGTGCATTTTTTTTCTTCAACAGCAGGTTCATCTTGATCGTAATCGGGCTCAGGTTCTTCAACAGGGCATGTTAATGATTCATAACGATTAAAACTAAATTTTCTCGCGTTGGGCTCTCGAAAAAATCGCTTGAAATGATCTGTTTCCTTGTTACTTTGTTTGCATTCAAACCAGCCAGTAAGCTGGCCGCTGAATTTCCTGGAAACATTGATGTTCCTATAACCATTTTCATAATCAAAATTCCGAGCCGTTTCACCGCTTGTAGAGTCGGATTGCGGCAAAGAATTCGGACCGAAATCATCTAGTGAATCCGTCGAAGACTGATTTGGAGTGAGTGGATTTGGCACGTAGAAAATCGGTTGTTTCTGATTTGAATTTGTAAACATCTCCTGGACAGAGACAGTTCTTCTTTTCTTGAGACCTGAATGAAGCTGGTTGAATTTGGTTTTGAGCATTTCTTGTACTTCTTGCATGCTGCTTTTCTTGTAGCTATTAAGCAAGCGCATCGAAAAGGTCTTGTATAATTTGCCATTGTTAGTGAGTTCGGCATTTGCCTTCCCATTCGCCCTTGCAGACATTTAGAAGTGTTTACCAATTATGATAATTATTTGTAATTGTTCAAAATGTAGGCGGAATACGTCATCTCTTACGCCCAAGATTCGTGTTTATTTTTAACAAGTTCCAAATACTGCATATTGCGAGTAAAATGTAATGAAATCTTAATTAAAACACACGTAGAAAGTTTTTTAGTTGTGCGTTAAAATTATGCAAATAAGAGTGTAAAACTAATTTAACTTCTTTGTTTTTACTGCAGTATTGATCTACTTTTAAAACCCAATTTTAGTGCGATTACCCTACCCGCAGCAATTGCGACTAATGCCGTTTTTGAAATTGCGTTAATCTTAGAATATTACACTATAGTAAGTTTAGAAGCGATAGTCCACTATAAAATCACAAAATGTACACTTTATCACTCGGTTTTATCACTTATAATCATTAATAATAAATGTTTATGTTTAACAAAAACAACACTTTGGATCAGCTGCAAGAAGTAGTCGCGCGGTGCTATCTCTTTGCTAGCACGGTTATTTCTACTTTACTCATGCCTTGTTTGCGTCGAAGATCACATGTATACAACTCTGTCAGCAATCACTGGTTAACTGTCTCTTTCTATCCTATGACTATACACAGTCATAGAAGTTACCATTACTACTTGCAGCTACTACGTACGTATGCTGGCAGAATGTTTGTTTGTAGTTTTTAATTTTATTTGAGTGTAATTGATGCTGGTTGAAAGATACCAAGCAAAACTGTAATTATTTTAACATTTAATCTTTCCCAACAGGATATTCTGCGTCACTAGCATCTTTCAAAAAGTAGATAATAATATTTATTTTGTATTCATTCCTTTTATTTCCATTTTGTATCATTTTTCAGCAGAGTTGACTTAAAATGCTCATATTAGTCGTTGCAAAATATATTGTTTCATTTATGGTATCAAGTCAACTCGTTTCACATGCTTATGGTACTATGAGACGTGGAATTTGCTTATTTGTCTATTTTTTTTCATTTTCCATAGGATTAAATTTTTGTGACTCATGGAAAAATTTGTATAATATTTTTGTGATAGATATATTTACAATGATAGTATTTCATTATCTTTGTAACACTACACACATGATATCATAAAGTAATTATTCAATTTTATAGGTGAACACATATTTCATACAAAGAATGACGTCACACTTGTATTTTCGTCATTCATTCTTAGCTTTTCGACTACTTACAATACTTGAGCGTTTTGCAAGAAGTATCAACACAAACGTCGATTCTTCGGGCAACCAAAAATCCGAATTGCTGTGAGTCAACTAATATCGGAAGAAAAAAATACAGTCAGTTTAAATTGAACGTAAAAAAAAAAATTGTAAACTTCACTGGAAACAATTGGACAGTTAATTTAAATTGTTAATTACTTGTGCAAAATATGCAAATTTCAAATTTGTAACTTTCTAAATTACAAAGATACTAAAGAAAACATCCAAAGAGAATTGATTTTTTCGGTAAAACTGATTTTTTCAAATTTTACTTGATAACAGAGTTGGCTTGATTTGAATCGCGATTTAAATAATTTCAATTTTTTTTTGTATTTTCCATAAATTCGATTATATTTTTATTGCAGAGAAAAATCACGATTCGAATCAAGTATAAATTTGAGTGAAAATTCAATTATTTAAACAATATTTCCAAGATTTTAGCAAGGTTGGAAAAAATCATGCTTTAAATTAAAAAATGAAAAATCATAGGTTTTTTAATTATTCATGATTTTTTTAATTTTATTAATTTTTTCAATACTTTTAAATTGTATCACAAAATGGAGTAAAATTATAAGTTATTTAATCATCTATATGAACCTATGAAAAATTCCTTCAAGAGCTAATTAATTTTGATTTGATTATGATTATCATTGGGCTTTTAAAGTTTTTCACAACTTTAGAGTTCAGTGGTTTACTAATAAATAATCTTAGAAATATTATTTGAAGAATTGAATTTCCTCTTAAATATAAATAAACACTAAAAAATTAAAAATTATTCAAATGATTTTTCTAATCAATTTATTTAAGGTGAAACATCACCCGGAAGAACTATTTTAGCGCGAAATTTGAATTGATGAATCTTGTAGCAATATGTTTGATAAATACTTTCTTATAATAAATCAACAAAGTTTTTAGTGGCGTGTATATTAAAAATTAGATAATTTGTCAAAGTTTCATTATGTCTGCAATAAATCCGTATAAAATTAGTGCTAACGTATAAAATTAGCATGCAAATCCTATATCTCAGAGACTTTGATAACAACTTATCTGGAAAAAATATATATACTAGGCGCTATACTTGCAGTTATCATATGAAAATTTTCATGAAAATTGAACCTGACAATTTTGAGAAAAAAAATAATTAGTGCTGAAAATATTAATTTCTCAGAGATTATCCAGTTTTTTGGGACAAAATTTGATAGACTTATAGATGACATTATTCTTCAGAGTGCTGTGCAAAAGTTATCGATTTTTATTGATTATTATTCAGTATATAACCCTTTCTGTGCACTTCTAAAAGTATTGAAAATTGGAGGAAAATCAAAGTCTTGTATTCAAAAATTATATATATTTGAATAATTTATTTTTTTTGACATCGGCCACTGGATTTTGGGCTCAAAATTCTCGATATTTTGGGTACTTCTCTGATGTCCATTTACACTTTTTTATTCCCTGCAAGGTTAATTAAGACAAAAGTAATTATATTCCATGGCCAATTATTTCTTGGAGATAATGTATTTTTTTGAGAGTCGTGAGATTCCTAGTTTTCGAGATATTAATTTTTTTTTGTTCAAATCATAGATTTTGTTATGAAGAAACGTCAAATGAACAAAAAGAAATGTATTTATTATATCTAAAAATTATGAGCAATTTGTTACAATATTTTCCGGAGTTTCAGCGGCTGTATATTTCAAAATAATAATTTAGGAAAATATTCTTCAATTTCTTTTCCACTTCTTTAACCCGTGTGAATATGGCTTTTTACTAGTTGATTTGTTCTGTGGCGCTATCTAGTATCCAAATTTTGTATTACATGACAAGTGTCAAAGATTAATTTTATCATGTATTTATTCATGAGAGAATAAATAGCCTATGGCTGATTTTAGTAACAAAAACCATTTTGAATATCTGCTTCTGGCTGTGTGTGTAGTTTTACCGATCTTGTCACACTAGTAAGAAAAATGGTTCGGATTCCAGGATATTTGACAAATCTGATTTATGTTACAGTAAGTACATTGGATAAATACATTAAAAATCAATCTTCAAATCTAATTTTGTAAAACTTATCTCTTTTAGATTTCTAAATACTACTATAGCTGGAAGTGTACAAATGAGAATTTCAAGTTATCAATATCATATTTCTCAAGAAAGCGACAAAATATTTTATTTAAGTCCATCAATTATTATTGGGATCTGTCATTCTACAAATAATAATACTTGATCCGAATCTGCATTGCTCTAAGGCCCGAGATATTCACCTTCAAATAAATTACAAGTATTAATTTCTTAGTGAATACATCAAGGGTAAATACTTTAAAGAAAACATAGACTAACAGCTTCAAATTTTGGTCTAGTCTGTAAGCGAAAACTGCCTGCCGGATCCCTAGTAGAAAACATACCATATCTTCGAAATCTATCTACTAGTGCTACGGAATGGGGTAAGAGTCATGAGCAAGTAGCAATACACAACTATGAAAATGTAATAGGTGTTACAGTTGCACATTTTGGGCTGAAGGTAGCATCGAGCAATTCTTCTTTGGAGAAACAACTGATCATTAGGCAAAAACATTTAATGGTGCTCGCTAAGGCGACATGATAATCAGGAGTCTGTATGTGCCAACAAAGTCGTAAGTCGTGGAGATCATTTGCTCTATATAATATTCCATACATAATCCTTGTACTGTATACTTTACGGTTCAATAAAAAATTCATAATTTTCAATTTAAAACCAGTTTTCTATCAAAATTAGATAACCTTTTATTTTACCTTATTCTTTATGATTCAATAAAAAACTCATAATTTGTTATTTAAAACATGTTACTATCAAAATTAGTTCTTGCGTGAATTTTGGGACATTTTTATGTCATAATTTCATATTCTCATTATGAATAATTTCATTAAAACTTATGTCTTTGAAAAATGATTTTATATGCAAGCATTAATTTCAGTAAATTTCTTTATAAAATGTTTTTCTTCTGAATTGTCAAATTTGAATTCTTGTGTATCCCGCCGTCATCACTGACCTTCCATAAGCCTCACTTACTCCAAAACAAGATAAGACTAGACAGAGATAGCTAGTATTTCCGGGTGATGTTTCACCTTAAATCAAGCCAGCCCTGGTTTTTAGCAAAACACTGAACTCCCAAGTTGTAAACCTATTTATTTTATATTCATGCTATAACTTAAATGCGCAATAATAATCCAAATCACAAGTAATTACTTTTTAAAAGTATTATTCATGCATATAGATGATTAAATACTAACAATCCCACTCCATTTTGTGAAACAATTGAAAAAATTGGAAATACCAAAATAATCAATCGTCTTTAATTTTTTTATTTGAATTATGATGTTTGATAATCACTCATCTTTAATAATCTCAGAGAAACATTTTGTCCAAATGGAAATAATTCAACAATTTTGCAATAAAAGTTTTACTACCTCCATAAAACGAAGGAAACTGATTCACATTTTCCAGTGTGAACAATAATATGGATATGGAAATGAGATTTGGAAGAATTAATGATTCAATAATTTTAAGAAAAAATATTCAGAAAATAACCGATTATTTTATTAACCTATTATCACTACGATGATAATATTTTGTTGATTTGATTATTTCATTGTACAATTATCATATTTTTCACCTTCCAAGAACAAATATTTTAGATAATACCACATTTTTTAATATTTTGTATTGATGAAATTATAGAATATCATTTACTATTCCATTATTTTTATCAGTACGTTTAGATAATGCACATTTTGAATAGTTCAAATTACTAATAGTAATCGTCCACTATATTGAATTTAGAGTGACGTCATTTTATTTTTCGTATTCTTCTTAGTAAACCCTTTTATCTAATATCCATATCATGACGGTGGATAAGAAAATTTTGGCCGCCGTATTGAATTTAATGTGACGTCATTTTACTTTTTATATTCTTCTCATCAAACACTTTCATTCGATACCCATATCATGGGATTACATAAAAAAAACTAGTCCACCATTTTTGGGAGTCCGGCATATTCGATTTAGAATGACGTTATTCGGTTAACCATGCATTGTCATCCAAATTAAACATATATGCAGAATTTCAGCTGTTTGAAAATTTAATTGCAAGATTTGACCCACACTAGCAAGGCAAGTGAAATAAAAGCTTGTAAAATGTTGTGATATAAAAACTTCTTGAAAATTGAGGCTCAAAATATGCAAGCAACAGGAATGGAAGCAACTGGATGTATAAACAAAATGAGGAAAATGCTTAGTTTAGTTTAGGAGTCGCAGTTGAAAATTATTATTTTAGATTCTCAATCAAACCAAAAAAAAAAGATTTTCAATTTTAATGTACCATCATTCATATTTAAACTTTATTTAAAATAATATTTACAATAAGTCATACAAGAAAAGCTCATGAAATACTGGTATTTTATTACAGAAATACAATTTTACACTAGAAAAATCACTGTCGAGGTGGCAACTCAAAGTGGAAATCACAGTTTACAGTGGAATTACTCAAAGGCGGTCTGGCGCGAATTCCGTAAGTGGTTGGTCGTTTTTCCGGACATTCGGACAGCATTAGTACTAGCAGACGATACTGCGAAACAAATATAATATAATTTATAATATATATCATTAAAATCAGCAGATACTCTTCTTTCAATATCCTCATATCCTCGTCACAAAATATTGATTTCAACCTTCTCAAACTCCAAAACTTCAAACTTATTAACTTTCAAAAAGATATTCATATAATTCCCAACTTCACTTTCAAATAAAAACTCATTTGCATACGCTAACACAAGTACTTCATTTTCACCAAAATGCACATCTTCTAAGCTATTCAAAATCTTTCGTAACACAACCCGAGCAGCAAAAAGTTGAAAATAAGTTCAACTTCACCTACTTAAAATATGAAATTGATGATAGCTTACTTACCTCATCCTCAAAGTCATGTTTAAATTTATCAGGAAACTTGTTTTTCCTGAGTTCACTTAAAGTCTTATTTCGTTCCATAGCAGTGCGGAATGGGACAAGTAATTCGAATAATATAACACCTAAGGAATAAATATCAACTTTATAGTTATACTTGAGCCCATTTAACTGTTCTGGACTCATGTATAACTGTGTTCCCACAGCTTGTGTATGTTTGTCTAAATCGTTTGGGTTTTTCTCAATACATAATTTTTCACCATTACAATCTTCCACAAAAATAACAAGACCAAAATCTCCAATCTTCACTTCTCCATCCATGGAGAAAAAAATATTGCTTGGTTTCAAATCTCTGTGAATAAGCCCTTTTAAATGAACATACTCTACAGCCGAGACTATTTGCTCGAAAATATTCACAATTTCTTTATTACTTCTGACTAAGTTGTCCTTAAGCCAATCACGTAAGCTTTTTCTCTGACAAAGTTGCATTTGAATGTAGAGGAACACCTTTCCAGGTGAATATAGTGTAGATAAAGATTTTTTCTCTTTAACCACGGAATTAGTGGATGTTGGCTTAGATTCCTCTTCTTCAGTAGCTGTTATAGACTTTTGATAACCGCTACTATTTTCAAAAACAATGAACGAACCGCTGGAATGGATTTCTTGATTTTTTAAATATGACGTACTAAATATTTTTGAAGTGTTACTTTTAGTAAAATCTATGACAACAGATGAATCAACTTTCAGAGGTGACTTGGTAATTTTGGTAGAAAAGTCTAAACCCTCAGTTGGAGCGTCCCTAAAAGTAAAAGCGTAATTTTTTGGAAGACATGCAAAAGTGTAAACTTACTGATTCCAAACTTTGTCGAAATCATCTATCCATTCAGGAGGTGGTGATTCTAGCCATGCATTGAAATATCTCACTATATTTCGATGATCTAGTTTGGCTAAAGCTCTTACTTCTCTCATTACTCTTTCACGAGATTCTGGCCTAAAAGTAAACATTTTTGTACCCAAATATCTTCAATCACCTTATGCACTTTAAAAAAGAATAAGTAGCGCAATGGAGTACTTGTACTGATGCACTAAAGGTCGTTCAACATCTATAATTTTTGTATGATAGTTCTTCAGTACATACTTCATCCAGAATCAAGGTGCTTTGGAGAATGTTGAAACTAGACAGAGATAAAGAATGCGAGGGCAGGGCTTAATATTGATTTTTTGTCCTGAACTGAATTTAATATTAAAATATCTTTATTACGAAGTTGTAACTTTTCTTGAAATTTTGATCAAATAATTGTGTTTATCGCGACAATATCCAAAATAGTAGTAAATGTTTATGCCGCCTCATAAGACCCCATATATAAATAAGAAAAAAGTATCGATTTGGGATTCAAATATCTGCCAAAGTAATTCAAGGGTAATTCTAATTTTTTGATGTTGTGTATTAACACTTCATAATATTAAAATTTTATCAAAATTTCTTGAATGCCAATTTTTGTAGCAAGCACCTTAAATATTATTGAACCTAACATGAATTGTTTTATTTGAAATAACTAATGAGAATAATTAGGATTCAAATTCTTTGTATTTACTACAATGTTTAATCTTATAGCTCTAGATTTCAATAATTATTCAAAAATAGAAAGTATATAAAGTGAAATATGATTTCAAATAAATAGAAATAATTCAAATCTATATAAGAAACCATGATTGGTTGCTTGTTCACAATCAGCTGTTCTTCTAGAGTATTCTACAACTGAAAACGTCAGGTGCAAGTACTCTATTGGCGAATTAATCAAAGTGACTGACCTCTAGTGGCAGATTTATGAACTAGAGGAATAAGGAAAACATTTCTTCGTTGCCATGAGTTTCGCAGCAATTATGTGATTTGTGTAAGAAAACGCGAAGACTATTGCGAAGTGCTGCAGTGTAATAGTTATATATCTATTCAATAAACATACACATCTCTTCGGGAGATTCAATGCTTTCAAAAAGTGGATAACCTAACAAGATATCTGTTTGTTTTGAACATTTGAAGAATTTCATGCATGTAAGTTCAAATTCTATTACTTCTGAATATTTTAATTGATAGTGTCATCAAGTTACGGTTCGTGCCACTATTATTATTATTATTATTAATAATTTCGGGATTTGAACCTATTAGTTATGTCAGGTTGGACTTTTTGACACACACAGATTTTTCACTATGCTTGCTACGTTTTAACCTTGCTGCCAGTCAACCGTAAAGGCCCATGTTACAACAATAACTAGCCGGTGCTAAATAGCTTCATTGTTGCCAAGTTAATTTGATTCCCAGCTTGGTAAGGTAAATAGAGTGAATACCGATCCAGCCAAGCCGTGTAAAATTTCATGCCCTGTGATTCGAACTCACGACCTCTGTTATCGTACATAATAATATCACAAGGGGCTGTAATTTTATCAGTAAATTTTTCTTGGAACCATTGTTTACCTAGCAACATCGTGAGAGTCATCTGTTCGAATTCATGACAGCGCAGCTCGAGGGATTTCATCTTTATCTGAACAGACGACTCGAAGGGTGCTGCTTAATAGTAAACAATGTTTGAAAGAAAAATTATTAATGAAATTTAAGTCGTGAATGGTATTTGTGAAGAATATTTCACGAATTAAATCGCTATTATTAGTACCTATTAAATAAAAGTTGAGCATTAAATCCAAAGTCACACATTATATCAACGATTTTAGTAGATATTGGTTGCAACTCGTAAAGGTGGATTTATAACTGACTTAAAACACAGAACATAATTTGGCACAGCTTGGTTTGGCACAGAAAACATAGAATTTCACTTAGGGGTTTTATAACATCACACAAGACATAGAAATCAACACGAAGTAAAAGAAGAAGTATCAACAAAAATAATAAGAACATGTGCATGTTTTCGGTCTTGTCAAATTTAAAACGATAAACATTATATTATATTTTTACATATTTATTCTCACGCTATGAAATTTGTCATATTGTAGATATTTTCTAATAGCGCTCTTGCGGCGCATGCGGCGTTTGTTGCAAATCAACCGAACTACTACGAAATGTCACGGTAATTCACGAAAAACATAGAAAATTAAACTTTGGTCAATTCCTATGCTGTGCTAAACTAAGTTCTGTGCACTATGTCTGTTATAAATGGGTGCATTGATTTCCACATAACCAAATTCTATACTAAGCTGTGCCAAATTATTTTCTAAGTCTATGTCAGTTATAAATCCACCTTAACTCTTCTCATAGCAAAATGCACTAAATTGTCTCAATTTACTTTTTTGACATTTATTTGTATTTTCAGACTTCTTGTTCTCAATTTCATTACAAATTACGGCGGAAGATGAATTTCCAAAACGATTCAATTCTAACATTGTTGTTTCTCCATGGCAAAGGCAATTTATCGCGATGGAATTCAAAAAGGTGAACCCCCATTGGCAAGCAATTTGATAGTAAAACTGATGATAAAACTATGTAAAATGTATCGGTATAATTAACATGAGTGAAATAATCATGATAAAACTATGGTAAATTGAGGAGTTTCAATTAAAAAAGAATATGGAGAAGCCAGTATCAACTAATTAAGGCCAATATTTACGAAAAATTCTTCAATTTTCAAAAAAAGAGACTCTATAAACTGTATACCAAGATCACGAATACTTTATAAAATTTTATGTACAAAGAATTGAAGTTTTCAAAATATTTTCAAATGAATTTAGAACAGTCCTTAGTGCCGTATTTAAGCGAAATTATATCAATATGTTTATGTTTCAGTCAATTCACCTAAAGTTAATAAATGAATAAATTTTGTTACAGCGACATTTGAATTCCTAGAAAAATGTTCAATCCTATTACAGTTTTTTCGGGCACTCATTTGTTTTCATTATTCCTCCTCTATTTTGTTGGATCGGTTTGCACCTACCGGTCATTTTTTCCGCCTTTTACAACTTAACAAATCCAAATCAAATGACTAAGTGTAAAATAGTGTACGATGTTTCTTTTTTGTTTTATTTTAATTTTAAACAATAATATCGAGAGCAAACGTGGTACAATGTCTTGAATACCGTGAAAGGAGAAACATCAGAATAATAATTTCGAATAAAAATTATTTATTACTAGAATTTGCAAGTGAATTGGAATTCAATTTTTTGAAATAGAACTTCTTACATAAGATGGGCAGTTTAGTTCTTGGCTGCCATTTTGTGACGGAAGCGACCACAAATCTCATACCGGTATTATTTTTGTTTATTACTTTTTTTATCTGCGAGAATCGAAAATGTGATTGAAATTGTATAATAAAATAAACGTACTTATTTGGTAATGTGATTCTTTTCACAGCGTAGCTACATTCATCAATTTTGTTTCTAGCCTCGAATACAACTCCAAATCCACCTCTACCTAAACAAAGTAAAGGATCAAAGTCGTTCAAATATCGAGAGACAAATTCTTTGTCACTAGATTCAGAAATCCTTTTCACAAAGACTGGAATGTTTGGTTGATCCTTAGTAGTAGGAGTTTCATCAAGTAATCCAGATGAAGATTCAACTCTAGATCGAATTCTTGTAAAGAGATGTTTATTTATGATTAAATTAAAAACAAATGCGGTAGTTATTGCTATAACTGCAACTTCTTTCCACCAGTACCATAAAGATACAATTATTACTTGTACTGGTGTTTCCTCATCATTTTCTTCATTGCTATTGTCATCTACATCCTCAATGGTTATATTATTTTCACATTGAATACTATTTTGTTTATCTATTGCTTCTGAGGTGAATAAATAAAATCCGTTTCCTGCAGAAATTAATAAGTTACATTTTGTTTTCATGTTTATGATATGAAGCTCAAATTTACCGTTAACATATTCTGATGCGTACAAAACTGACAAAGCTGTGGTTATTTGATTTGAGCTTTCATTATCATCATTGTCATTAGAACGATCAATATCAATCAAAGCTAAGGAGGAGCTTCTTGCAGGAAATGGTCGCCATGGAATTTGAGAAACGCTATTCATTTCACTTAGTTGATGTCCATCATTTCTTCCGTTGGACGTTAGATATGATTGCAGTACAACTGATTCATGTATATATAACTGAATAATAAAGGTGTAAGTGACGTATTATTCACAATAATTGATGTGAAAACATGTAAGCTCGTATCAGTTATATTTGAAAGGATGGGATCATCCCAATGTTTCTATTTTTTGAAGAAAATGAAAATTTATACTAACAAATTATTATTGCACTAAAAGACGCAATATATTCTTCAATTTTAATTCATGAAATTCGTTGTAAACTTTTCTGACGTAACGAATTCGAATACCTAGTTATATGCACGCACTCATAAAGTCATTTCGTACGCATGAGCAGCACCTGGGCATCGTATTGGCAAAAAAAAAAGAAAAATTTGGCGTCCAGCAGAGTAATTGTGTATATACAAGACAAAAAATTTGAAAATTTAATTTTTACTGTTTGAAATATTTTCTAAACTTGACCTCGACGCGAACGCTACGAATTGAGCTGTAGCCGCGCTTAATAATGCAACCAGTTCTACAACTTACTGTTTTACACGTTAACATAATAGCATTAGTATATTAATGAATTTTCACGATTGTAAATAATTTCTAAGCTTGATCTCGACGCAAACGCCACGGACCAAGCGACAGCCGCGCTTAATAATGCAACCAGTTCTACAGCTTACTGTTTTACCCGTCAACAAAATATCTTTGGTTTATTGGCAAATCGTTTTCGAGCTCTACTCAATCCAATTAAACCTCATAATAAAAGGTAGAGTTCATAACCTTCGCTTGTGTACTTCTACGCAACTTTTCAGTAGCAATAAGAAGTTAAAGTTAAACAGATATTGGTATAGAAAATAGTACGATGGAAAGAATAACGGGAAGACAAAAAAAAACCTGCAAGAATATTAAATCATAGCAGTAGCCATGACTTCTGTTTCACATAACAGATGTTATGCTTTAATTTATATTTTTAAATGTATTCTTAGCCTTAATTCACAATGGCCGTAAGCATAAGAAGTACATAATATAATTCTTATGAAAATCTTACGCGTGTTCACAATGAGCATAGCATAAAAATTATTTTCATTGCTTTTGATTTTGTTTTTTATATGAAAGCTCTTAATTTAGGGCATTACTTTTGTTTCTACCAATGTTTGCAATTAAATGTCTTTTTTGGAAGACGAAATTCGTTTAGTATTGTTATTAAAACAAAGATTATAAATATTCTTAACCACAAAAACAAGTTTATTTTCATTCATTTGACACATCTACTGTCTGTCTGTAGAAATATATTGGACATGCGCATTAAGAAAATATATGCATAAAAAATACGTAAAGTTGAGATGATTTCAACTTTCTTATGCAGCTGTTATGCACTACATAAGCATAAGAAATACGTAAGAACATTGTGAACATGGCCATAAGAATCACACATGTTCAACTTTATGTCTTATGCATTTCTTATGTATTTCTTATGCTCACGCCCATTGTGAATTATGGCTTAGAATTGTAAAATAACCAGACACTTGAATAAAAAGATGGAAGAGGCGTAGTCAAGGTACACGCCATAGATTTTCTGGGAAAACGTCAAGGTAAAATCATAGCAAGTGTTTCGTATCAATATGTAATTTAATATGGTTACAGAATCTTTTCGATGCTGTCATAGCTTCTGCATTTGCTCGGCACTGGACTCTTTAGTTTTGACAAATTACTTTTAATGCAAGCTGCGAGCTTTCCTCTGATTTGCGTTTTCTATAATTTCGCGCATATTTACGACTCATATGATACAACATCTTGATTTTTTTTGCAATTTTCAATTTAATACCGGTTTTTACATATATTTTTATTGTTTCACTTTGAGTCCTAGTAGTGCTTCTATAGTTCTTAAAAATGACACCCGAATCAATGTCCTAGCTAAACGAGTTCTTACGCTACACAAATTTATAATTTTGCACAACGCTAATTCACAATGATCACGCGCAGGTGCCTGCATCAGCCTGATGACGTCACAGGCAAAACAAATGCCACACAACAAATACGTACAGAGATGCTTTATTCGTTGTGACCTCAACTGTTATTATCTCATTGTTAGTCTCGTAATTATTAGCGATTGAAATCTAACCGTATTTTTCAACACAAGAAAGTTTGACCGGCTATCACGAGCGAATAGACGTTTTCACATCAAAATATTCTCAAAAATAAGTTTTTACCTGTTTATTATGCATTCCAATATAAAGGGCTGGAGCAATGTTATTACTGTAACTCCAAGAATATTGCTTTTCACTGAATAAATCAACAGATTTCGCATTAAATCCATCCCAAGTCCAAACATTCACTATAGGAGCTGGAAACTGAATTCCAACACAAAAACAAAAAACATGATTATTTTAGTTCCATTAATAAATTAAAATGCAGTGCCCACCTGTTTCTTCCATAAAATATTGTTTTTCTGTCCGATTGCATAAACTAATCCTTCAGGAACAACAGCTTTCATGTTAAATTTGAAATTTTGGTCAATGTCACCATGGCAACTTGAATGAGGGAACTTAAGATTCAACTGACCAACGCTGAAATTCCATCTTTCCAAGCCTGATCTTGGTTCAACAGCTCTAACAGTCTGGGTGCTCCTTTCTAACAAAAGGAGATCTTCAAGATTATCGTGATCTGTTTTGTTTTTACAACCATCTATAGAACATTCGTACAGCATTTCTCCGGAATTCAAAACTACTCCATATGTGCGTCGTTCTTTACCCCCTAAAAAAATTGTTCAAATAAAAAATTGTATCTAATAGTTAATGGAATTAGCACATTCAAAGAGAAACTTCTTCAATAAATTAGGATTATGATTGGAAGTACCATTTCTATGATTGTAATTGAAATGTAAGCAAGAAAACTGCCAATTCACACCACGTGATCGTTACTTTCATCCAAACATAATATTGCAATTTCATTTCTCAAGTTCAGATAGGAGTCTAGTATGTCTCCTACTGATTTCAACAATTTTAAAGAGATAACTTTATCAGCAACAAGTTTTCATGTGTAACAATGATTGAGATTGTTGATCAGTGGAACCGAACGTAACAACGATTTTAGCTGTGCTCGCTACTCTCACACTTTGAAAAGATCTCATTCTGAGTGAATCGCGCTGCGCGGATTATCTAAAAGAGTCGAAATAACAATGGTTAGGAATAAAGCGTTTGAGTTTTAAAGCGCATTTGCACAATAAAAATATGAAATACCAAATAAACACTACACGATATATTGATACATTCTGCTAGGTACGCTTCACAAAAATGCAACATAATATGTATATTAATCTGCTCACTATATTTCATTTCAGTTAAAAACGGTCCAAGAGTTTGTATAGGACTATAATTTAAGCTTCATATTGGCCAAAATGCAAACTAATTTCACATTAGCACAAACATCGCACTTGGCTATCTGTCAGTTGCATCATTTATCGGTCGTTCAATAATTTTATCATAAATAGATTTGTGCATTTTGAATATTATTATGTTTGTATCTACCCAGATAATATGTGAATATATTTCTTTCTTTTATTTCTTGAATTTATTTCCAGCAAGCTTGCTTTGTAATTTAATGTGACTGGCTCAAGTTCGCATTTCGGCCAATCAGAAGGCTTAAATTGTAATCCTATAAAAGCCCTCGGACCGTTCTTAGCTGAAATGAGGAATAAGTTCATTTTATATATCTGCTTCTATTATTATATTAGCCGGTATTATAAATATAAATTCAAAATAAACTGATTATTTGTTCGGCAGTTTCTAATGTGTGAAAGGTTTTGTGAGCAACTTCTTCAAGAAATACGGTACCTATTGAGGCGTTATAATAATATAGTGATGTGCTGGATATTCGTATCCGTATCCGCGGATATCCGAGCAGAAAAAAAGACATTTTAGTGGATCCTTAACGGATCTTTTGCATTAATTAATTTAACTAAGTACATAAAATTTCAGCAAAGAAATACTATTAGCTTCAATTCCTAAAATCATATATTTGGCACATTTATATGGCAAAAAATAATAGCTTAAATATTTATTATAGTGAGTTGACACGTTAATTATTTTTATGGTGAGATCAAACCTCTAATCTTCATCATACGCTAATAGAAATAATTATCAAATGAGCTTACAACATATAAAATAATTGCTTTTTCAGAAAATTTAGAAGTAATTCAATGTCATAATTGAAATAAAGTAATTGTAAATTGAACTTCAAGAAGAGTAACTTGGCAGCTTTGTCCCCCAATTACAATGTGAATAATAGATCATTCTTGCTGTACTGAAAAACTGCTCGGTCCAAGATCACACGCACATGAATTGACTGAGAACGGAAGTTAAGGTCCGTATCCGTATTCGCGGATCTAGATACTAATAATCCGTATCCGTGTCAATATCCGCGGATATACATTTTTTCGATCCGGCACATCTCTAAAATAATATAAAAATAATAATGGACTTTGAAGTAAATGCGAAAAACTATTTAAGTTGGAAAAATGACAGCTTCTGCTTGGATATATAAGCAGTTCTGAAGAAGAGGATTTCAGTCAACATAATATGTAGTAAATGTAGCTTTAATTGTATAATATTATTCGTAGATCTATACCGGCTTGAAGAAAGCAATTAAATTGTCGAAACCAGTTGCTCATTAAAAAATTGCTTTGGCAATAAACTCGAATGAAGAAATGGACGTCCATTATTTTAAGCTTCACATAATAATTAAAACTAAAGTATAACGGGAATGAAATAAACGTCTCATTTAAGGGATGGAAATTAAAAAAAGAAAGAGTGATTCTACCATATACATTTAAATGGCAAAGCATAAGAAGTCTCCTTACGAAACTTGAGTTTAGAGCGATTATTGTTTGAGAAATATAGTGCACAGTAGATTCAAACCAAGTTTTGCCACAAAAACTAATTTAAAAGTAGTTACATTTTCAGTAATTACCTGCAATAACCAAATCATCCAAATATTTGAATGAAGCTGTCAATAAACTGTCCGCAGTTATAGGAATTTGATCAATAGTATCACCATTAAATTTATACAAACTTCCAGTCAAAGAAGGTATAATTCTAACCCAGTGTCCATTGTTTGACAGCTACAAAATGGAATATTCATTTATTTAATTTCAACATACAATGGTATCACGTACTTCTAGTCTGTCTATATTAGAGGATAGCATAGGTCCTGGACCAGTATTAACACTCCAGATTTCATTACCATTAGCATGGTAATCTAATGCAGTCAGTTTGCCATCTAATGTATTAACCAAGATCCATCTAGAATATAACGTTATTTTCTTGACATTTCACAACAAAAAAATATAATTTACGATATTTACCTCGGCTTTTGGATTTTACCTGCACAGTTAGGTAATTCTGCAATATTTCTACTGGCTGGTAAAGACCCAATGGATGATAACAGCACTAAGCAAAACAGCATCATTTTGAAAAGACATTATACAATTATTATTAAAGAGTGTTAGCATATCAATCTGATATTTATTTTATCTTGCAGCGTAAATGTTTCAAAATCTACATGTACGAAGTTATGTTGTCACTTTGACAGTTATTATTCGCCTGCAGATGGCAGTTATGAAGGGGTTTAAGAATAATTTTGGAGAAATTGAAATTTGAATACCATAAGAAAAGAACAACTTTTAAGCCTTAAAAAAACCATGGAACAAATATTTATATATTTTGTAAATAATTTGTTTGTAATTCCATGTCATCAAAATGCAAATGGCAGGTGGGCACTCACGTGACACTATGACAGCTTGGTGGTCAACTGTCAAAGTGACATTTGTCAAGAAATAGAGAATTAGAATGCAAAGTATCTGATTTTTAGATTGTAACAATATTTCTTGAGGCTCTGAAGACTATCTGTACTTGAATATTTATAGCCCTAAAGGATATTTCGTTTTTGTAGATGATGCCACTGAAAAAACTTGGACTTTAAGTTGATCGTAGGTTGTAAGAGATCCACCACAACTGATTTGGCAGCTTGCTTGTGGTAGAAATCGCTAACAAATTATAATCATTGAAGAAATGAAAAGCAAAGATCTAACGACAAAGTGTTAGAGAATAAACAATGTTTGGAATGTCAAGAGAGCATTATAAGATAACTATATATTCGAGCTATCAACTGAATCATAAAAATGACAAGAATAGTCGTCACTGTCCGTTTTTATACTTTCTGTATTCTTTGTAATAATACAGGGCTCACATGCAGAATAGACCGCTATTTTTATTGGAGCAATATTTAAGAGATGGCGCTATCAGCGAAATGAAATTTTATCGATGGTACTCAAACGGTGGTAACTTTAGCAAAGTTGTGAGACGTGACATCTGCTTATTTGAATTTTGAGCCGTTCAGAAAGGAATGCATGAAAGTTTTGTAATCACTGGTTCAACTATTAGACTATATTTTCTATTCATTAGAAGAATAGAGACAATTTTAATTGTATATTGGACAATTCAAAGTTCAATGGCCTTTAACTTTTCAACGGCCAGAGAAATCATGACAAATTCTTTACACATTATACTTGTATCCATTCACTATTAGTAGCCCAAGTTTGAACGTTTGGAATCGCTGGTTCACTTATTAGACTATATTTTCTATTCATTAAGAGAATCGAGACAATTTTAATTGTATATTAAACAATTCAAAGTTCAATGGCCTATAACTTTTAAACAGAGAGAGAAATCATGACAAATTCTTTACACATTTTATTTGTATCCATTGACTATTAGTAGCCCCAGTTTGAAAGTTCTGGAATAGCTGGCTCAACTCTTAGACTATATTTTCTATTCATTGAAAGAATAGAGACAATTTTAACTGTTTGATAAACCATTAAAAGTCCAATAATCTAAAACATTTCAACTGTCAAAGAAATCATGACAAGTTCTTCACACATTATACTTGTATCCATCTACTATTAGTAGCCCTAGTCTAGAAGTTTTGGAATCGCTGGTTCAACTATTAGACTATATGTTCTATTCATTGAAAGAATAGAGACAATTCTTATTGTATATTAAACAATTCAAAGTTCAATGGCCTATAACTTTTAAACGGAGAGAAAAATCATGACAAATTCCTTACACATTATACTTGTATCCATTTACTATTAGTAGCCCGAGTTTGAAAGTTTTGGAATCGCTGGTTCAACTATTAGACTATATTTTCTACTCATTAAGAGAATCGAGACAATTTTAATTGTGTATTAAACAATTCAAAGTTCAATGGCCTATAACATTTAAACGGAGAGAGAAATCATGACAAGTTCTTCACACATTATACTTGTATCCATTTACTATTAGTAGCCCTAGTCTAGAAGTTTTGGAATCGCTGGTTCAACTATTAGACTATATGTTCTATTCATTGAAAGAATAGAGACAATTCTTATTGTATATTAAGCAATTCAAAGTTCAATGGCCTATAACTTTTAAACGGAGAGAAAAATCATGACAAATTCCTTACACATTATACTTGTATCCATTTACTATTAGTAGCCCGAGTTTGAAAGTTTTGGAATCGCTGGTTCAACTATTAGACTATATTTTCTACTCATTAAGAGAATCGAGACAATTTTAATTGTGTATTAAACAATTCAAAGTTCAATGGCCTATAACATTTAAACGGAGAGAGAAATCATGACAAATTCTTTACACATTATACTTGTATCCATTTACTATTAGTAGCCCCAGTTTGAAAGTTCTGAAATAGCTGATTCAACTCCTAGACTATATTTTCTATTCATTGAAAGAATAGAGACAATTTTAACTGTATAATAAACCATTCAAAGTTCAATGGTCTATAATTTTTGAACGGAGAGAGAAATCATGACAAATTCTTTACACATTATACTTGTATCCATTTACTATTAGTAGCCCCAATTTGAAAGTTTTGGAATCACTGGTTCAACTATTAGACTATATTTTCTATTCATTAACAGAATCGAAACAATTTTAATTTTATATTAAACAATTCAAAGTTCAATGGCCTATAACTTTTAAACGGAGAGCGAAGTCATGACAAATTCTTCACACATTATACTTGTATCCATTCACTATTAGTAGCCCCCAGTTTGGAAGTTCTGGAATAGCTGGTTCGACTCTTAGACTGTATTTTCTATTCATTGAAAGACTAGAGACAACTTTATCTGTTTAATAAATCATTCAAAGTTCAATGGTCTATAACTCTTCAACTATCGAGGAAATCAGGACAAGTTCTTCACACATTATACTTGTATCCATTTACTATTAGTAGTCCGAGTTCAAAGTTTTGGAATAGTTGGTTCAACTATTAGACTATATTTTCTATTCATTGAAAGAATAGAGATAATTTTAATTGTATCTTAAACAATTCAAAGTTCAATGGCCTATAATTTTTCATCGGCTGAAGAAATCATGACAAATTCTTCACACATTATACTTGTATCCATTTACTATAAGTAGCCCGAGCTTGAAAGTTTTGGAATCGCTGGTTCAACTATTAGACTATATTTTCTATTTACTGAAAGAATAGAGATAATTTGAATTGTATCTTAAACAATTCAAAGTTCAATGGTCTATAACTTTTCATCGGTCGAAGAAATCATGACAAATTCTTTACACATTATACTTGTATCCATTTACAATTGGTAGTCCCCGTTTGAAAATTTTGGAATCGCTGGTTCAACTATTAGACTAAATCTTCTATTCACTGAAAAAATAGAGACAATTTTAATTGTATTTTAAACAATTCAAAGTTCAATGGCCTATAACTTTCCAACGGTCGAAGATATCATGACAAACTCTATAAACATTATACTTGTATCTATACTATTAGTAGCCTGAGTTTGAAAGCTTTGGAATCGCTGGTTCAACTATTAGACTATATTTTCTATTCACTGAAAGAATAGAGACAATTTTAATTGTATTTTAAACAATTCAAAGTTCAATGGCCTATAACTTTTCATCGGTCGAAGAAATCATGACAAATTCTTCACACATTGTACTTGTATCCATTTACTATCAGTAGCCCCAGTTTGAAACTTTTGGAGTCGCTGGTTCAACAATTAGACTATATTTTCTATTCATTGAAAGAATAGAGACAATTCTTATTGTATATTTAACAATTCAAAGTTCAATGGCCTATAACTTTCCATCGGCTGAAGAAATCATGACAAATTCTTTACACATTATACTTGTATCCATTTACTATTAGTAGCCCCAGCTTGAGAGTTTTGGAGTCGCTGGTTCAACTTTTAGACTATATTTTATATTTACTGAAAGAATAGAGATAATTTTAATCGTATCTTAAACAATTCAAAGTTCAATGCCCTATAACTTTTCATTGGTCCAAAAAATCATGACAAATTTTTTACACATTGTACTTGTATCTGTTTACTATTAGTAGCTCAAGTTTGGAACGTTTGGAATCGCTGGTTTAACTATTAGACTATATTTTCTATTCATTGAAACAATAGAGACAATTTTAATTGTATATTAAACAATTCAAAGTTCAATGGCCTATAACTTTTCAACGGCCAAAGAAATCATGACAAATTCTACACACATCATACTTGTATCCATTTATTATTAGCAGTTCCAGTTTGAAAGTTTTGGAATCGCTGGTTCAACTATTAGACTATATCTTCTATTCACTGAAAGAATAGAGACAATTTTAATTGTATTTTAAACAATTCAAAGTTCAATGGCATATAAAATTTTATTGGCTGAAGAAATCATAACAAATTCTTAACACATTATACTTGTATCCATTTACTATTAGTAGCTTGAGTTTGAAAGTTTTGGAAAAGCTGGTTCAACTATAAGACTATATTTTCTATGTATTGAAAGAATAGAGACAATTTCAATTGTATTTTAAACAATTCAAAGTTCAATGGCCTATAACTTTTCATCGGCTGAAGAAATCATGGCAAATTCTTCACACATTATACTTGTATCCATTAACTATCAGTAGCCCCAGTTTAAGAGTTTTTGGTTTGCTGGTTCACCTATAAGACTAAATTTTCTAATCATTGAAAGAATAGAGACAATATAAATTGTATATTAAAAAATTCAAAGTTCAAAGGCCTATAACTTCTCATCGGTCGAAGAAATCATGACAAATTCATTACACATTATACTTGTATCCATTTACTATTAGTAGCCCGAGTTTGAAAGTTTTGGAATAGCTGGTTCAACTATTAGACTATATTTTCTATTCACTGAAAGAATAGAGACAGTTTTAATTGTATATTAAACAATTCAAAGTTCAATGACCTATAACTTTTTAACGGCGTAAGAAATCATGACAAATTCTTCACACATCATACTTGTATCCATTTACTATTAGCAGTCCCAGATTGAAAGTTTTGGAATCGCTGGTTCAACTATTAGACTATGTCTTCTATTCACTGAAAGAATAGAGACAATTTTAATTGTATTTTAAACAATTCAAAGTTCAATGGCATATAACATTTTATTGGCTGAAGAAATCATAACAAATTCTTAACACATTATACTTGTATCCATTTACTATTAGTAGCCTGAGTTTGAAAGTTTTGGAAAAGCTGGTACAACTATAAGACTATATTTTCTATGTATTGAAAGAATAGAGACAATTTCAATTGTATTTTAAACAATTCAAAGTTCAATGGCCTATAACTTCTCATCGGCTAAAGAAATCATAGCAAATTCTTCACACATTATACTTGTATCCATTAACTATCAGTAGCCCCAGTTTAAGAGTTTTTGGTTTGCTGGTTCACCTATAAGACTAAATTTTCTAATCATTGGAAGAATAGAGACAATATAAATTGTATATTAAAAAATTCAAGGTTCAAAGGCCTATAACTTTTCATCGGTCGAAGAAATCATGACAAATTCTTTACACATTATACTTGTATCTATTTACTAATAGTAGCCCAAATTTGAAAGTTTTGGAATCGCTGGTTCAACTATTAGACTATATTTTCTATTAACTGAAAGAATGGAGACAATTTTAATTGTATTTTAAACAATTCAAAGTTCAATGGCCTATAACTTTTCATCGGCTGAAGAAATCATGACCGATTCTTCACACATTATACTTGTACCCATTAACTATCAGTAGCCCCAGTTTGAAACTTTTGGAATCGCTGGTTCAACTATTAGACTATATTTTCTATTCATTGAAAGAATAGAGACATTTCTAATTGTATATTTAACAATTCAAAGTTCAATGGCCTATAAATTTCCATCGGCTGAAGAAATCATGACAAATTCTTTACACATTATACTTGTATCCGTTTACTATTAGTAGCCCCAGTTTGAAAGTATTGGAATAGCTGGTTCAACTATTAGACTATATTTTCTATTTACTGAAAGAATAGAGATAATTTTAATTGTATCTTGAACAATTCAAAGCTCAGTGGCCTATAACTTTTCATCGGTCGAAGAAATCATGACAAATTCTTCACACATTATACTTGTATCCGTTTCCTATTAGTAGCCCGAGTTTGAAACGTTTGAAATCGCTGGTTCAACTATTAGACTATATTTTCTATTCATTGGAAGAATAGAGACAATTTGTATTGTATATTAAACAATTCAAAGTTTGATGGCCTATAACCTCTTGACGGCCAAAGAAATCATGACAAATTCTTCACACATCATACTTGTATCTATTTACTATTAGCAGTCCAAGTTTGAATGTTTTGGAATCGCTGGTTCAACTATTAGACTATATCTTCTATTCACTGAAAGAATAGGGACAATTTTAATTGTATTTTGAACAATTCAAAGTTCAATGGCCTATAACTTTTCATCGGCTAAAGAAATCATAACAAATTCTTCACACATTATATTTGTGTCCATTAACTATCAGTAGCCTCAGTTTGAAATTTTTGGAATTGCTGGTTCAACTATTAGACTATATTTTCTATTCATTGAAAGAATAGAGACAATTCTAATTGTATATCAAACAATTCAAAGTTCAATGGCCCATAACTTTCCATCGGCTGAAGAAATCATGACAAATTCTTTACACATCATACTTGTATCGATTTACTATTAGTAGCCCCAGTTTAAGAGTTTTTGGATTACTGGTTCACCTATAAGACTAAATTTTCTAATCATTGAAAGAATAGAGACAATATAAATTGTATATTAAAAAATTCAAAGTTTAATAGCCTATAACTTTTCATCGGTCGAAGAAATCATACAAATTCTTCACACATTATATTTGTATCCATTTACTATTAGTAGTCCGAGTTTGAAACGTTTGGAATCGCTGGTTCAACAATTAGACTATATTTTCTATTCAATGAAAGAATACAGACAATTTTAATTGTATATCAAACAATTCAAAGTTCAATGGCCTATAAATTTCCAACGGCCAAAGAAATCATGACAAATTCTTCACACATCATACTTGTATCCATTCAATATTAGCTGCCCCAATTTGAAAGTTCTGGAATCGCTGGTTCAACTATTACACTATATTTTCTATTCATTGAAAGAATAGAGACAATTTCAATTGTATATTAAGCAATTCAAAATTCAATGGCATATAACTTTTCATCGGCTGAAGAAATCATGACAAATTCTTTACACATTATACTTGTATCTATTCACTATTAGAAACCTTAATTTGAAACTTTTGGAATCGCTGGTTCAACTATTAGACTATTTTCTTTTTTCAATGGTTTATAAATCAATCAATTATTCATTTTAAAATCAAGTTCTAACGTTCAAATAGTTTATATTTTGAAATTAGTTGACCAATTCGAAATAGTTTTTTCATATCTTAATTATTAGAATAAAAATCTACAAGAAAATATAATAATAAGTCAGCACCAGTTATTCTTCTCCGTACCTCTTCAGCGGGAGCTGCAGGTTTAACTGGTGATCGACGCATCGCTTGCCGGCATTGTATTTATCTGAATATTTCTTGAATCATTACATGAATAATTAATATATACTATAAATCTTCTTTAGAATGTAATATAGAGTCTATTATTAATCATAAATTATTTATAAAACATTAAACAAGCTCGTAATATTCGATATTATTTATGTCAACACCAATATTCTTTGTGATACTACTAGTTTAGTCATTTTGTCAGAGATGACAGCACATAGCACGTTTTGGAACTAAATTTTATTAATAATTAAAAATAGGGACTATTTGGCATATTAACTCCCCCAAAAGTGTTTTAAATATTTTATTTTGATCAAATTTTATATTTTTGAATGATTAAATTAACAAATAATCTTTTATTCAATAAATAGTTTTTTTGTTGGCACTCATTGACAGGTGCTGCCTCTTGCGGAGAAGTTTTGAACTTTACTCTTGATGTTTAAAGATAAACAAGAATAAAATACAAACATAAAATTTATTGTAATATATTTAAATTTCAACAATACAATTCAATACAATACAATTCCATAAATGGAAACTAAATATTTTTTTCTTGCCAAAAGGAAACTTTTATTTCTATTTTTTAATGTCTACCAGATTAGCATATTATTTTCTGCTGTATTATTTTAAAAATAAATAAAACAAATTAATGTTTTATTGAAGGATTTATTTTATTATTCATACATTAAATGGTTTTTATGATGACTAGCACCCTTTGGGCAAACGAAAAAAGGGTTTTCAATTTTTTTAAAACTTGCATTGCGGGTTGCCCGCCTATTCACTTATATTTAAATTTGAATTTACAAATATAATAATTGAATATTATTTATTTTTGACTGAAAAAAAAAGTACAGGTTTTTAAAATAAATAAAATACATTTGATTTTGTGGGAAAGATTTTATTTGGTAATTTTAAAATAAGTTTCAGAACAAGGACCATTTTAAGCCTAACTACTTCTGAAAATAATTAAAATAGGTTTTAGAAATAAAACGACAGTAAATTTTGTGGGAATGGCTTTATTTTGGGAATTAGGAAAGGGTACAAGGGTTCGAAGATTAATTGTTGATTATTTGATGCTGTAGTGATGTTGGAAGTCTTGTCCGCGATGCTGTTGCGTTGTTGTAAGCCTTGTTCGTCCCCAGGCAATGACTAAGGGGAAAGAGACGAACTCTTCTCCGAGAATTCTCCCTTTGGGTCTAGGGAAACCCCAGCGAAACCTAGACCAGAGAAGTGGCTTCTTCGCTCGCTGCAACTGAAACAACAAAATAATTATTACAAGTCGGAGAATTTAAAAAGAAATTGAACTCACTTGAACTTTGCAAACGGCGGACAGAATTAATCAGTTGACTTCTTTAAAGTTGAGTTGAATCGGGGCCTGGAACAGTTGCTTCTGCAGTTACTGGAGGACTTCTTGGGCGGCTGCTGGGCTCTGGTTCATGGAAGGTTATTGGGCTCTGGTTCTGCTGCTACTGGATGACTTCTTGCACAGTTGCTGGGCTCTGGTTTTGCTGCTGCTGCAGGACTTCTTGGACGGCTGCTGGGCTCTGATTCTGTTGCTGGGCTCTGATTTTGCTGCTGGGTTCTGATTCTGCTGTTGGGTTCTAATTCTGTTGCTGCGCTCTAATTTTGCTGCTGGGCTCTAGTTCTGCTGCTGGGCTGTGATCTTACTGCTGGGCTCTGGTTCTGCTGCTGGGCTCTTATTCTGCTTCTGAAGTCTGATTCTGCTGCTGGGCTCTGGTTCCGCTGCTGGATGGCCTAAAAACATAAAAAATACAAATAAATTATTAAATTGAAGATAAATAATTTACGTGTTTAGCAGTAGTTAAAAACAGATATATAAATGCGTAATATTATATTACCTAGCTGATGATGCGATGATGTTATGAAGATCCACGGCCGGCAACCTGAAACAGAAACTTAAAACAAATTTTGGTGAATCACATTCAACAAAACAAATATTGAAAGTTGATTTTGGCTGCTGGGCTCATTCTCAGCTCCTCCCACGATGTCTATTCCCTCGATGTCCAATCCCTCGATGTCCACCTCATCAGCTGGGCTCATCCTCTGCAAATGATCTGAAAAAAAAAAATACAAATTAATTAGAAATTTGCAAAAAAGCAATACAAAATAGCTGAAAAAAAATTGATTAGAACCTGAAAAGCAAAGTTTATTAGTCAACTTACGTCCTGTTGTTAATTTGTTGGAGGTGGTAATGATGAATTGAAGAAGCTGAAAGGGAATTTTTATTAGTCGCATTCATTCAACATTCGTTCAACATTCAATCGTGTTGTATGTTTTGGTTAGTGTTCGAAGAGCTACGCGGCGTGTGATTGTTGCTCTATTATTTCCCGAAGTTATTTTAAAAGTGCTCAATATATTATGCTACTGATATTGACTCTACTTTACTACCCCAATGAATGCCTGAGCGCTCAGACACCCAAGCACCGGTGTGCTCGTCGTTTGCAAAAAAAAAAATACGTTGTTTGAATACGTGGCCAATGCATATTCCGAGGCCCGCGATACCGCCTAATTACGCGATATGGTAACCTTAAGTATCGGTCTCAGCTAATGTTGTTTCTTGAACTTAATCAAGGACCCCCGCCAATTACCATATTTTCCGACTTCCGATAGGTACATATCGAGAGTATGCCGTTACTCCCCAGTTAATTCGCTCGTTCGCCCTAGAACTCATTGCAAATCCACGCGATGGTGTTCACCAGGGGGGGTGCCTCTCGTAGCGGTACCTACGTGTGCACCGATTCCCACGTTGGACCTTTCATTACAGGCCTTTGCAAAAAAACCAAGACATTTTATTTATTTATTACATAATAAAAGCAAAGACTAACATCGCAAATACGTGCCCCTAACGGACACGCAATGCGGAACAAATTCACCCCAACTTACATATTTAAATACACAAAATTTTGATCTCTACTTTAATAAGCAAAATTCACAACCCCAAATATAATGAAACACTTTTAAAATATTTATTTATTCAACGTATTTCGCGAGAACAGAGCGACGCACTTCTATTCTATTCAATAGCGCAACAAAGAATGTGACAAAGAATAGCAGAACGCAACGATCTCCAACTCAATTTATTTTGAATCTCAGAACTACGTTCGCCTGTCCATAGCGCGCAATGCGTTAGAAAGAATACACAATATCAAAAGATACTTCTCAGCGCTTATACAGTTTACGGCCAAGCCCGTACAGAACCAAACCAAACAAGATTATGCAATGTAAAACTTCAATTTAATTTGAAATTTATTTAAAATTGAAGAATAAATTTGAATTTTGTATATTTGAAGAATAAAAATATTCAATAAATGTTACAAAAAATAAATTCAAAGTGCATTTTGAATGCAAATTGCAATTTTGCAAAAATATTGTTTAATTTTATGTGATTATTTGTTGATAGATTATTTAAATTTTTTTAACCGTATATTTTCTGATATAAAAAAGGCAGTTAAGCCCCAAAGTATCTGATAATATTTTAAAACTGCTCAAGGGGTGTAGATTTATGCAGCCCCTGATCATAATTGGTACACGAGCCATAAATTGAAGAATTAAATATCTCAAAGACAGTTAATAATTTAATACATTTCACCACCCGGTACAAACTATTTTTTTTTTCATATACCAGGAGTTATAGAAAACTCAAATTCTGGGTACGCATTCAGGATGGATATAGGTATTTGCAGAATTATTTGCAGTCATCAATCGTAATTGGTGCACGAGCTATAAATTTAAGAATTAAATATTTTAAATCAGTTGATAATTTATTACATTTCACCGCTCGGAACAAACTAATTTTTTCTTCGTATACCAGGTATTATAGGGAACCCAAATTGTGGGTACGTACTTAGGATAGATGTATGTATATGCAGAATAATTGACTATCATTAATTGTAATTGGTGCACGAGCTATAAATTCAAGAATAAAATATTTTAAAATACAATAGTTTATTACATTTTACCCCTCTAAACAAACTATTTTTTTTTGCGTATATTGAGAGTTGCAGAAAAATCAAATTAACGGTACGAACTCAAGATAGATGTAAGTATATGCAAAATTATTTGCAGTCATTTATAAATCGTAATTGGTGCACGAGCTATAAATTCATGAAATATTCTAGATTAGTTAATAATTTATTACATTTAACCGTTCGAAACAATTTTTTTTTTTGCGTATACCAAGTGTTATAAGAAACTCGAATTGTAGATACGTACTCAGGATGGATATACGTATATGCAGAATGATTTGTAGTCATTAATTGTAATTGGTGCACAAGCTAAAATTTATGGATTAAATATTCTAAATCAGTTGAAATTTTATTACAATAAACCGCTGAAAATGAGTAATTTTTTTCTGCGTGTACCAGGTGCTGTAAAAAATTCAAACTGTAGGTACGCACTCAGGATAGATGTACGTATATGCAGAAATATTGGGAGTCATCAATCGTAATTGGTGCACGTGCTACAAATTTTCAAATTAAATATTCTAGAAAACAATTAAATTTATTACATTGCACCGTTCGGAACAAATTAATTTTTTTTTGCGTATACCAAGTGTTGTAGAAAACTCAAATCGAGGGTACGCATTCAAGATGGATGTAGGTATATGCAAAATTATTGGCAGCCATTAATTGTAACTGGTGCACGAGCTATAAATTTATGAATTAGATATTTTAAATCGTTTAGTAAAACTGCTCAAATAAATTGAAGAAAAATAGTAATTTCAAGATCTTTTGATCAATAAGTCATTAATAGAGATAGTTGGACAATCCTTATATTTATCACTTGAACTTCTGACTCTATTGTACTAATAACTTTTAAACGTTTTGAGCCATTGGTTTAAAAGCTAACGAACTTTTTGTCTTCGAAGAACAACCAAATTTTGGTGATTTCGGGATCTATTAATCAATAGATCTTTAACAAAGATAGATGAGAAATCGTTGCTTTCGTCATTTGGGCTCCTAACTCTATTCTATCAGAAGCCACACTTTTAAACGTTTTGGGCCACTGGTTTAAACAATAATTCACCCTATGTACTCCAAAAAGAGATTAATTTCAGTGTTTTCAGGATCTATTTATTAATAGATCATTAACAAAGGCGGTTGGGAAATTATTGCTTTCGTCACTTCAAGTCCTGATTATATTCTACTAGGAGACACAATTTCAAACATTTTGGGTCACTGGTTTAGGAAATAATTGATTTTTATCTTCACAGATCGGATAAATGTTGGTGATTTTAGGATCTACTCACTTATAAATCATTAACAGAGACAGTTGGAGAATCCCTGTTTTCATTACTTCAATTCCTGACTCTATTCTACCAGTAGCCACACTCTGAAATATTTTGAGTTACTGTTTTAAAGGATAATGAATTTTTTGTCTGTGAAGAACAACCAAATTGTAGAATTCCCATGATCTATTGATCAATAAATCATTACCAGTGATAGTTGCAGAATCCCTGCTTTTGTCATTTGAGGTATTGGATCTATTCCATCAATAACAACACTTTTGAAATATTTAAGTCACTGGTTTTCAAGATAATAAATGTTTTATCTTCCAAGAACTAAAGAATTCAATGAATTTTGGATCTATTGATCATTAAATCATCATCAGGAAAAGTTTTGACAGAAATTTGAGATTATGCCTCAAATTTTTAGATGTTTTAACACAATACTGTGGAACAAACTCGTGCAATCCTGTATACTTTTCAAATGACAAATCATTTTAATACCCAACCCTCTATTGTAACGAAGACGAAGACGAAGACGAAGACGGAGACGGAGACGGAGACGGAGACGGAGACGGAGACGGAGACGGAGACGGAGACGAAGACGGAGACGGAGACGGAGACGGAGACGGAGACGGAGACGGAGACGGAGACGGAGACGGAGACGGAGACGGAGACGGAGACGGAGACGGAGACGGAGACGGAGACGGAGACGGAGACGGAGACGGAGACGGAGACGGAGACGGAGACGGAGACGGAGACGGAGACGGAGACGGAGACGGAGACGGAGACGGAGACGGAGACGGAGACGGAGACGGAGACGGAGACGGAGACGGAGACGGAGACGGAGACGGAGACGGAGACGGAGACGGAGACGGAGACGGAGACGGAGACGGAGACGGAGACGGAGACGGAGACGGAGACGGAGACGGAGACGGAGACGGAGACGGAGACGGAGACGGAGACGGAGACGGAGACGGAGACGGAGACGGAGACGGAGACGGAGACGGAGACGGAGACGGAGACGGAGACGGAGACGGAGACGGAGACGGAGAAGGAGACGGAGACGGAGACGGAGACGGAGACGGAGACGGAGACGGAGACGGAGACGGAGACGGAGACGGAGACGGAGACGGAGACGGAGACGGAGACGGTAAAGATGAAGGTGAAGGAGAATGAGAAGGAGAAAAGGAAAGAAATGCTTTACTACTATTATGCTACTCTGATAAACACTGTAATAGAGAACCACTGTAGTACATATAGGCCTTCGTAAACACTAATATAAAACCACTGGCATCTCGATACATTGCTGTATAGGGTGTTGACTTTGACCTAACTTTTAAACAATACATAAAACAACGCTGAAATTTATAATACGCGTAGGCCTTGACAAACACTCTAATATAAAACCACTCGCATCTCGATACATTACAATATAGGGTGTTGACTTTGACCTAACTTCTATACGATACATACAACGTTGGTGATATTTATAATACATATAGGCCTTTGTAAACACTATAATATAACACCACTTGCATCTCGATACATTGCAATATAATAATAATAATAATAATAATTTCTTTTATTCCAAATGGCGAAGTTCAGCATAAGCTGTTCTTACACTTAACCATCATACAGTAATAAAAAAATACACATGATTGCAGAAATACAATTTGTAGACAATAACATCAATACCATTGAAAATGTTCAAACACATGAGAGAATATTCATATTAAATTACACATACATTTTTTATATATACATACATACATACAACATAAACTGATATATTATCACATCGCACAATTAGAACAGTTGTTTTGTTCAGCATATAATTCATTTCTCAGGGCACGCTTGAAAGCAGATATACTTAAGATTTTCAAATCGTCAGGCACCGAGTTGTATAATTTAGAGGCAGAATATGTAAAACAGGATTTAAAACGAGAAGTGGAAAATTTAGGAATATGTAGGCTTGATCTGAATCTAATATTAAGAGAGTGTAAAGAACCTCGATGCTTGAGACGATGAAATAGATAATGAGGTATTTTAGTTGTTAATATTTTTGTTAATATTTTGTGCACAAAACTCAGAAAATGCAGTTTACGTCTGTTGGACATATTCAACCATTTTAGTTCGTGCAATTTAGAGGTGACATGGTCGAATTTGCGCAAACCAAAAACGAATCGCACGCAAGCATTCTGCACTTTTTGAATTCTCTGACTTTGTCTTTTGTCTAAAAAAGAACCATAAACTACATCACAATAATCAATTCTGGAAAATATTAAGGAATTGACAAGCATTGCTTTTAAATCAACAGATAAATAATCTTTATGTTGCCATAGAGACTTAAGTATAGTGTAGGATATTTGAACAAGATAGGTAGTGTTTTCCACAAAACGCAAGTTATCATCCATCAGTAAACCGAGGTTTTTAGTACAATGTGTAAGTACTAGTGGTATATCATTAATGAAAACATTTACATACCTTTCAGCAGCAAGACGATGATTTCTTGGCCCAAATAACATAACGGTTGATTTTGAAGGATTAATTTTCAGGGAGTGCTGATGAGATAATTCAATAATTTGATGTAAATCTTGATTCAGGAGATGAATAGATTCAACTATGTCCCTGAGTTCACAGCTGATATATAATTGCGTATCGTCAGCATAAAAATGGAATGAGCAAGAAGTTATGGACTTATGGAGGTCGGAGGTGTAAAGACAGTACAGGAGTGGGCCTAAAATAGAACCTTGTGGAACACCAGAGGTAATAGGAATTAAGGGAGAAGTCTCAGAGTTCAATCTAACTGATTGCTGCCTGCCGCTCAGGTATGATTGAAGTAGGCTAACTGCTGTGCTACTGAAATTGAAATAATGCAATTTGGCAATAAGCAAGGAATGACTTATTGTATCAAAAGCTTTACTGAAGTCGAGGAGAACTAGTGTAGTAAGTTTTTTGTGATCAGTAGCATAGACTATATCATTCACTAAATCGGTAAGAGCTGACGAAGTGCTAAATCCTTTCCTAAAACCAGATTGCTTGATAGGTAGAAGTGGTTCACAATGTGATATCAGACGGAAAAATATGAGTTTCTCAAAGATTTTAGAGAGTACTGGCAAAATACTAATTGGTCTGAGGTCTTGAAGCGATGATGGGTTTTTATTTTTAACAATAGGGGTAACAAGGGAGATTTTCCACGATAAAGGTACAATAGAGTGAATAAAGCAGTAATTAAATATGTCGACAAGAAAAGGAGTTATGAACGGGATACATAAATTGATCATTGTTATTGAAATTCCATCTATCCCTGTGGCTTTACTTTTGATAGAACTTATTATTTTATTCACTTCTTCGTTGTCACAAAGACTGAAAGAGAGTTCAGGCAAATTAGAATTGATGTTTGCATTATTATAAAACGATAATAGTGCAGGAGATGCGTTATCAAGAGTGAATTGCTCGGAAAAGTAATTATTTATTTTCTGTGCATCTTCTAATTGAGGAGGAATACTTGCAGTCGATTTTTGATGGATATTATATTTGCGCAAATTAGTCCATGTATTTTTCTTATCAGAATTTCTTAAAGTAAACTCCAAGAAAGCTTTTTTTTCACGGCGTATAGCACTGGTTGTATAGTTACGTAAATCTTTATAGTAATTCCAGTGTTCTGAGTTCCTGCTTTTTTTATATCTTATTAGAGCATTATCACGTAATTTCATCATCACTTTTATTGTGTCAGTAATCCAAGGAGTTTTCCTTTTCCTAACTTTTATGGTTTTAAAAGGTGCATGATAATCAAATAGATTTTTAAGACTCGAGCTAAGGTATTCTACTTTATCGTCCGCAGAATCGAGTTCATATACTGTCTGTAAATTCAATAATCTTAAATCAGAACTAAAAGACTCGTAATTGAGAGATTTGAAATCTCGGAAAGTTATTAGTTTAGGATTTGCGACAGGTTTAACAATGTCAATATTCAAATAGACCAGACTATGGTCAGATATGTGTAAGTCAAGTATACCGTGAGAATGAACTATATTTGGATGTGTTATTATGACATCAAGTAACGAAGAACTGTTATTAGTTATCCTTGTAGGTTCATTTACAACTTGTTTTAGAGAAAAAGAATCTAACATATTGTTAAATGAAGATACAAAATTACTTGTGTTAAGCATATTAATGTTCATGTCACCTAGAGTTACAATGTAATTATGATCTATTGATAAGGATGAATACAAAGTTTCGAGTTCATCGAGAAATACTTTACAGTCATTTTTAGGTGGCCTATATATCACTCCAAAAGCAAATGTATGATGTTTAATTGTGATATGAATCCACAATTGCTCTATATTAATTGAGTTATCATAGTCAATAATTGAATAGTTGATTGAGGATTTAATATAGATAGCCACGCCTCCACCTCGCGTTTCTCGGTCGCAACGAATCAATGTATAATCCTCAATATTAACAACATTAGAATCTATATTTTTGTTAAGCCACGTTTCAGTTACACCAATAATATCATAATTGTGACCGAGAATGTGTTGCTTCAATAGATCAAAACCAGTGAATAGAGATCTTACGTTAATATGAGCAAAGGTGAAGCAATTCATTCAATGTAACAATTTAAAATTATAAATAGATAGAAATATACAAATCAAAATACCAAAATTAATACAAGACGATATAACAAAATATCAACTTGAAAACGTAATCACAACCAAATGTAAACATATAATATTAAATGCGAATGTAAATTTACCCAAACAACAAATTTATTTGTAAATGTTCGAACATGTTTGCGTTACCGGCTAGAATATTCAGTGCTGAAGAAGATTGTCAATGTCATTTGAGCAGCGAATAAGATGATTTTGGTCATTGACCCTAGCAAAAATTTTACCATCACGAGTCCACGCGTTTTTATGAGACACTTTGTTCACCACGTATTTGTAGATCTGTTGCCGATGTTTCGTTAAATCTTCTTTTATCACAATATTCGTAGCTTTGAGTTTAGATTTATTATAAAAAACTTTGTCTTTATCATTGTGCGAGATGAATTTAACTATAATAGGGCGATTTTTATTCTGTATTAATTTACCAATACGGTGGGAACGGTCCATAGAATATTGATTCAAAGTAATACCTAGCTTATCTTTGCAGATAGTTGAAATAATTTCATCGGTGTTCTCATTACGTTTTTCAGGAATACCATAGACACGTATACTGTTGCGTCGGGTATATTGCTCTAAATCGTCTGTTTTATTGTTGCAAAACTGAAGCTGTTGTTTCAATTCGAGATTTTCTTTTTCCAAAACAGTTATTTTATCAGATAACTTACTGAGTATGCCCTCGAATTCAGTTTTCATCATTGCGGAAAGTACTTTGGCCATTTTCAGCATAAATTCTTCGGAGTTGATAATTTCATGGACGTCGTTGGCAATGAACCCTTGAACTTGCGGAGGAACTTGCGCACGTGTTATTGGCATTCTGAACGAAAGATTTTTTGAAAATTGACGATTGTAAAAAAAGAGACAACTGCCGGAGCACACAAGACACGTCTACTCAGTACAACTGCACATTTAAGAATAGGTTTATATAAGGTGTTTACTTTGATCTAATTTCTAAACGATACATACAAAAATGCTTAAATACATAATACATATAGGCCTTCGTAATCACTCCTATATAAAACCACTTGCATCTCGATACATTGCTGTATAGGGTGTTTACTTTGATCTAACTTTTAAACAATACATAAAACAACGCTGAAATTTATAATACGCATAGGCCTTGACAAACACTCTAATATAAAACCACTCGCATCTCGATACATTACAATATAGGGTGTTGACTTTGACCTAACTTCTATACGATACATACAAGGATGGCATATAGGGTGTTGATTTTTATCTAACTTCTAAACGATACATACAACAATGTTGAAATTTATAATACATATAGACCTTCGTAAAGAAAGTTTGAAAGTTTTGGAATCGCTGGTTCAACTATTAGGTTATATTTTCTATTTATTGAAAGAATAGAGACAATTTTAATTGTATATTAAACAATTCAAAGTTCAATGCCATTTTAAAGATTGAGTCGTCATGGACGTCCCTATCTGAGGCAGTTGTGGGGTAAAAATATTCGTCCTCATCATTCAGCATTGCTTGTAAACGAGCCTTATATCTGTAGCATAAAAAAAATATTATAAAATTGTTTTTCGTTTTATAAATTGGGTTATTAAATACATGTTACTATCGGAATTATTTTCGGGTTACCTAATAAAATTTTATCTATAGCGTGATTAATTTTTTTGTACTTCATTGTTATTATCTCACTTCTGACTGCTTGCATCAATACCAAAAAGTGTCTTCGTGACGTAACTATCCAAATTCTCTTGCACTTGAGAAGCAGCGTGGAGGATTGATTCAATTGGAGTTTGATTCATTATTATACGAATATTATTTTAGGATATATATGCTTTCAAACTCATTGCACCATTTAACCCCCTATACTACCAGGATTGCAGGATAAAGGATTGAAACTAATTTTATAATAAATATTATTACATAATCTTATCAGCTTTTTTATTGATCATGATAACTGTCACTAAATTGGAAATAATTGTTGCCCTATTATTACGTAATACATCTAAAATTTAAAAAAAAAAAATGCTACCTGTAAGCAAAAATAAGAAAATTCAATATCCCCTATGTTTACCCCTGTAAAACCAATATACGTAGCATCTAATGGTAGGTTTCATAGCCGAAGGACGTTTTTTTGCGATTTTAAAATACAAAAAAAAATTTTATCTGGTCATTTTCACTCATTTCACTGTATTTATAAGGTTGAGTCTGTAGATCGTAAATCTGTAATTTTTATGTTTATACACCCACAAATACCTGAGAAAATCTAATTCAAATGTCGGATGGTCGCATCCTCAAAAGTCGCATCGATTTTGCTTCCATTGGCAGTCATGAATTGTAATTGGTGCTCGAGCTATGAATTTAAGAATTGAAAATCTAAAAGACAGTTAATAATTTAATACATTTCACTGCTCGACGAAAACTAATTTTTTCTTCGTATACCAGGGGTTGTAGGAAATCCAAATTGTGGGTACGTACTCAGGATAGATGTTGTATGTATATGCAGAATTATTCACAGACATTAATCGTAATTGGTGCACGAGCTATAAATTTAAGAATTAAATACTCTAATTCATTTAATAATTTATTACATTTCACTGCTTGGAACAAACTATTTTTTTGCATATATCAGATTTGTAGAAAACTCAAATTGTGGATACGCATTCAGAATGGATGTAGGTATATGTGAAATTATTGGCAGTCATCAATTGTAATTGGTGCACGAGCTATAAATTTATGAATTAAATATTCTAAATCAATTAATAATTTATTACAATAAACCGCTTGAAATGATTTTTTTTTTTTGCGTATACTAGGGTTTGTATGAAACTTAAATTGTAGTTACGTACTCAAGATAGATATACTTATATGCAGAATAATTGGCAGTCATTAATCATAATTGGTGCACATTCTAAAAGACAGTTAATAATTTTTCACATTACACCGCTCAAAACATCGAATAGAGATAATTTTAAACTGTCTATTGGACATTTCAATGTTCAATAATGAATAACTTATGAACGGATCTACAAATAATGATGAGTTATTTACACATTATACTTGTATCTATCCTTCATTAGTAGCCATAGTTTGGAATTTTTTTCATCACTAGTTTACCTAAAAAGTTGTTTTTTATTTTTATTGGAAAAACAGAAACATTTCTAATTATGTATTGAAAAATTCAAAGTTCAATGATGGATAACTTATGAACGAATTAACGAATCACAAAAAGTTATTAACACGTTATACTTGCAACTATAAGAAACTAGTAATAACAATAGCGAAAGAAGAAGATAAGGAAAAAATTTTTGCAGCAAAGCACAAACTCAAAGGGCGAGAAATATACATTGACAGGTTCCTAACATTCAAAGAAAGGCAAGCTCAGAAACAAATACGGAACAGAACAAAAGAAGAGGAAGGAAAAGGAAATAGGGTCAAGATATATTATAACAAAATACAAATCAATGGTAAAATGTGGATATGGGATGAAACAGATGGTGCACTGAAGACAAAAAACTAGATGACAGGGAGGAAAAAGGGGTAAGATTAAGTTTTTGGAATGTAAAAGGGTTAAAAAATAAAGATAACGAATTTTGGCATTATATAAGGGAATTTGATTTTGTGGTACTAACAGAAACCTGGACTGAGGAGAAAGACTGGGCAAAATGGGAAAAGATCCTCCCGCAAGAGTTTTATATGGGAAGCAAAATACGCTACAAGGGAACACAAAAAAGGCAGAGCAAAAGGGGGAGTTCTAATAGGGTTAAGAAATCACATAAAAGAAGACGCGAAGTATAGCTACAAAAAACAAATTGCAGAGAGGAACATAGTAGTACAAGAAGAAAAATGGAGAATAATAACAATTTACAATGATAACAATATGAAGACAATACACAAAGAACTGGAAGATAGGTTAAACGACAAACCTAAAGACTATAATCTGATAATAGGCGGTGATTTCAACGCAAGGACAGGAATAGAGGACAAAATGATAAGAGAAATACAGCACGAAAGCAGAAACTCAAAAGACAAAGTACAAAACAAAGAAGGAAATGCACTAATCAAAATGATAGAAGAAATAGGTTGGGGAATACTTAACGGATCGACAGAAGGAGATGAAGAAGGAGAGCTCACATACGTAGGACCGAAAGGAGAAGGTTCAGTGATAGACTATGGTATAGTGCGAATGGAACCGCACTAACAAAAGTTTCAAGATTTAAAATTGAAGAAAGAACAGAATCAGATCACTTCCCAATCTCAGTTGACCTGTACGAAAATAAAGACGAAGGAGAAAAGAGAAGTAAAACACGTAGAAGAACAGACTGGTCAAAAGAGGGAATAGAAAAATTCAAAAAAGGCATAAAAAATAAAAGTTTCCGCAGAGCTCAGATAGATGAGGAAATTGAAGAAATGATAAACAAGTGAAAGTAACGGTAGACAAATAAATCACAATTATAAACACTTGGTGGGACAAAGATTGTAAGATGGGAAAACAAGAGCTCAGAAACACGCTGAGAAAGTGGAAAAATGGACAAGACAGCAAAGAAAAATATATGAAGGAGAGAAAAGAATTCAGGGAACTATGTAAAAAAGAAAGGAAGAAAGTAAAAGAAGAGAAGAGGAAGTAGTGTAATGCATAAACAGAGAACAAGAATATAAAAAGAACAGAGATAAAAAGAAAAAGACAAAAACTGTGGGAAAAATAGATATAGAAGAATGGCAGAGCTACTATCAAAATCTTCCGGAAGGACAAACAGAGAGGCCTGGCACCAGAGTAGAAACAGGGCAAATAGAGATAAACAGCGAATAAGAGATAACATAAGATCAAATTAGAAAGCAAATAAAAAAATTAAAAAAACGGAAGGCGGCAGGGGATGATGAAATAGAAAATGAAGTATGGTTGAACAGTCCTGATAACCTAGTGAAACAGTTAACAATTACAATAAAGAGAATATGGAACGGAGAAGAATTCCCGGAAAGATGGAAAACAGGAATTATAGTACCAATATTCAAAGGAGGGAAACAAGAAGACAACAAAAGTTACAGAGGAATAACATTGCTGAGCACAATGTACAAAATATACCCAATGGATGATAGACTACAAAAAGAAATAGAGGATAAACAAATCCTTCCAGACAATCAGGCCGGCTTCAGGAAATTCAGAGGAAAAATGGACAATATATACATACTCTCACATACAATTCGAAAGGAACTACACAAAAAAGGGGTAAACTGTACGCATTGTTTATAAATTTGAAAGCAGCATTTGACAAGGTGGATAGGAAAAAATCAATTGAAATTGTAGAGAACAAAGGAATAAAGAAAGAACTGGTACAGAAGATGAAGAAAATATTTTCGGAGACAAGAAACTACGTGAAGATAGAAGATGAGGTATCGAAAGAATTTTGGACGACAAAAGGACTGAGGCAAGGATGTCCCTTGAGTCCAGTATTGTTCTCAATATACATAGCAGATCTAGAAGAAAAGCTGCTAGCAAATCAAAATGGTGGAGTAGTCGTGGATAACAAAAAGATCATGACACTAGCATATGCGGACGATATAGTTTTGATGGCCAAATCGGAACGAGAAAAGAAGAGTATAAGAAGATTAGAAAAATGCCTCGGCGAGAGAAAGTTAGAGCTTAATGTGGGAAAAACTAAAATCATGGAATTTAAGAAAGGTGGGGGGCGAGAAAGAGAGGATACACTTCCAAGAACAATGGGGGTGCAGAAGCACATATAAGAGAGCTGAAGAAGAAAGCAATGATAATAGCCAAGGAAACATGGAGCATAGGAGAAAGAAAATTCAAAGGTAATATTAAAACTAGATTGATGCTATTTGACGCACTGGTCAAAAGCATAACGATGTACGGAGCAGAAATTTGGGGTTGGGAAAGACAAGAAAAGTTGGAAACAATTCAATACCTAATATGGTTGATAGGAATCGACAGAGCAACCCCGAACTATATAGTGTTAGACGAAATGAAAAGGGACAGTCTGGAAGCCGAAGCAGGAAGCAGAGCGATGAAATTTGAGGAAAAGATTCTAATAGGACAAAAAGGACAAATAATGGAAAAATGCTATAAAGAAATCAGAGACAGAGATAATAAAAGAAAGGGAAATAGCAAGAGAAGAAAATACTACGAGAAAAACGGGTACGCAGCAATGGAAATAGATGCCAGGAGAGCAAGAGGATACAGTATGACAGAAACTGTCAGACAAAGAAGTATAGAGATTCAGAATCAGTGGAGAATGAATAATATAGAAACGGCCAGATACAACCCTAATTACAAAAAAATAAGATCCGTAGGAGTACCCCATTACCTCAGGGAAGAGAAGATTGATAAAATCAGGAAGAATGCAAGGTATAGATGCGGGAATGAAGAGAAAGCCAACAAGTACTGGAAGAGCGAAGCAGAGAGAAAGTGCAGATTATGCGGAGAGGGTTGGGAAACTTTAAAGCATCTGCTAAACGAGTGTAGGGAACTAAAAGAGGATGGAAGAAGCAGGGAGGAAATCAGGCAGCGGATTAGAATGGATCAAGACAGTAGAAGAAAGAAGAAGAACCATAACATAAGTGACACAATGTATTTGAATTGATTAATAGAATGAAATGTGACTCATTAACTTAAAAAAAAAACGCATAATATAAAGGAATCATTAATGTTAAGATTTAAGCCCAAAGGCAAAATAAAGATTTATTATTACTACTACTACTTCTTGCAACTATCCTTTATCAGTAGCTACATTTAAAAAAAAAATTATCGCTGATTGAGCCAGAAAGTCTTATTTTGTTATCATTGAACAAATAGAAACAATTTTCATTAATTTACGAACGGCTCAATGAATCATAGCAAATTATTAACACATTATACTTGTATACATCTACTAGACTATCTGTATTTGATAATTACGAAGCAAACTTTTTTTTTGCTAGGAATCTGTACACAAAAATCCATGGAAAATTATTTAGGGGACAAAATTTGGTTTACCAATATATTCAAATGTAGCTGCCTAGTTCATTTTTATGAGAAGCTAAATTGTATTTATGTCAGTGCAGTTTACCTCTTATCTAAAGTAATTTTATATTTATTCATGTAATTAAACATGGTTGAATTCATAATATAGTCTGTTTCAATTAATAATGTGAACACGGCTTCAAAATGACCTTAAAGTATTTAATGCTAAAATGAAAATAGTTCTAAATGGTTGGACGAGCTTCAAAATATCTGCTTCCATCGCATTTACTGAATCTAACATAAGAAATAATGCTAGTGCAGAAGGAGTCGAACTCTAAACTTATTTGCAAGTGAGAAACCTATTTTACTAAACATTTATTTAAACTTTCACATTAATACAATATTCTACTCAATATTCTTCCTCAATATACAAATCAAACGAATAATATTCGCATATTTAAATTAATAAACTCAATAACTTACAATATGATTTACACAGCTCCTAACAGACACGTACATTTCGATTTTATCTACTTTTCGTAAATATAATACCTATCTGATTTACGTATGTTCTACGCTTGTTGTACATTGTATACTGGTCTTCTCTTTGTAGCTCTCTGTTGTTGCTGGGCTTGTGGAACAAGATAAGTTACAGGTTCTTGTTTTTCGGTGTTGTAAGCGGTTCTTTGGGCACTTTGATGTTGATGCCCAACTGGATGTAGGAGGTACTCTTGATGAGGGGAATTTGGATCATCTGAAGGCACAAGAGTTGCTGTGTACCCTCCAGACTGTAGTAAATTTTGAAATTCATCTTGTGTTAGGGGTCTATTTCTTTGTGTTGGTAATCTCACGGCTGGTGCCTGCTGAGCATTCAGATTTAAATTAGTATCAAATATTTTCATTGCCTTTTTTTTAGATTATATGTATTTTTCTCCTCATCCATAAGAACAGTAATTCATGCAACGAGTAGTATTTCACAAGAATCAAGAAATAGTCTTGATCTTGTCTTGAAATCAAGACAAGAAGTGTTTTTTATTTTCCAAGACAAGACAAGAGAGTACCATCAAGAATCAAGATTTCTTGTCAAGAAATCTTGATATCTTGACAATAACTGCATATTTATTAATCTATTATTAAAATCTTAAAATCTGTTTTGGTCATTACAGTTTTTTCCTGACAATAAATTTTATGGCCAGTTTCATCACTGCTTCATGAATTTAGGAGTGTCATACCAACTTCCAAATTGACATTTTTGTCATTGTCAAACTGACAGTTCAAAGTGACAGCGTCATTGTAAAAGTGACAGCGTCATTGTAAAAGTGACAGCGTCATTTTCAAAGTGACAGCTGTCATCGTCGAAGTGACAGCTGTCATTGTCGAAGTGACAGCTGTCATTGTCAAAATAACAACTGTCATTGTTATGGTGACAGATGGCGGCTATATTTTAGTCCTCACAATATAAGTATTTTTGAAAATGAGGGGTCTTTTCCTATAGTCTTTCTATTGAATAAGCTCATTTATAAATTTCAACCTAGCTTTTTAATAAAAAACTCAAATATTAAGTTTAAGTCGAAAATTCGTACGGGTTCTCTAATTATTATACTTTTAGAAAGACAGACTGACCGATTTCATTTAAACTTATGTTTCTTAGGTTCAGTAGGGTCTGAAATGTGAAAATTCATCAGAGTCTCGAACTATCAAGGAATCACAATTTCAATAAGTACTTTCCTTATTATATATAAGTCGGGAAAGTGAAAAGTATCTGTGACTATGATTTTCAAAACAAATATTTGATACATATCCAAAGCATAAGTCGTCAGTTTCCGGTGATTACATCGTTCATGTAGAGGAGAAATGTTTAGGTAGATTCCCCAATACTCTTAGAAACATTGCTATATCGTATAACAAAAAATAATTGCAAATACTCATTAAAATATTTAATAGACAGACTTTTCATTTATTTCTATTGGTGGTAATCTTGGAAATCGTTGGCAAAATCGATTCATAACATAACTGACAGGGAGAATAAAGGGTAGACACTGACGCTAAATTGAGTATTCGGAATGGATAAAGCAATAGAGAAAGGGGACTCCCCCTGAATATCAAGATCAAGAAATATCAAGAATTCTTGAAACAAGACAAGAAATGCGTCGCCAAGAAATGGGCAAGACAAGAAATTTTTATCTTCTTGTCTTGAAAATCAAGAAAAGACAAGAAATGATCGTCAAGACAAGAAATCTTGACTTGATGAAACACTAGCAACGAGAGTGTAAAGTTGAGAATTATGACATGAGGCTTAGTATTTGGCGACGAGGCTAGTCGAGTCACTAAAATTATTGACCGAATTTTACACTCGTGTTGCATACAAAAAATATTTTACGGCCCTCAACTTTCGTATTTTGACAATTATTAAACACACAGCAAGAGAGCCAAGAGCGCAGTTTGACATTCAGATTTAAAAAATAAATCAGTGAGGTGCTACAAATGTGAATTCACAGAATGTTTCAGTTTTACGCTTTTAAATAGTGGTGAAATCGAGACACGAAAAAGCCTTCCTTTATTTAGAGTTGTTTGAAAAATTAAAAAATGCACCTCTAGTATTTATTGACATTGGTTTGAAAAATAAAATGTGCCTAGCACTCATAATTGAGTTTGGCACTAATTTTTTTGATTCGACTCGGTGTGATCCAAGAAATATACTGCGTGACCCACTTTTGGGTCGCGACCCGTAGGTTAAGAATCGTTGAGCTACACAACCAATTATGTTGGACATAATTTGTTTGATAGGTGATCTTAAAAACTTCAAAAACTTCTTGGCGCACAAATAAAAAGTAGATAATACTTTAAAATTTTCTACACCATTCTATAGGTGTTTCACAGCTTCGGGTACATACGTTAAGGATATAGATTGTTTAATATGTTAATTACGAAACTAAAAATTTTTTTTTCAATTCGAAAAATTTATTTCAATTTTTCAAGTCAAAAACTTTACGTTGTCGCTACCACTGGATGGATGGTTATGTAAAACCTAGTAATATAATACAATATCAATTATTAAATAACCTGCTAATAATTGTATTGCGTAGTGAGTATACTAATGTAATTTTATTCAGTTCGTAGTAGGTCGGCAGATAAATATCTTTCAAGTGAATGATACAACTTTGTCAAAAAGTTGCTGGTTTGTTCAAAAAATAGGTGACGCGAACGGATTTAGCAATAATGAATCAGTGGGCATTGCTAGCATATGAAGAAACGGGACGAAATCCGAGACTAGCAAAGTTAGTTTATGCCAAGCAGAGCCGGAACTAGGGCGTGGCGAAGGTGGCCCCTGCCACGGGTGCAGACTTCTAGGGGGCGCAAAATTCTATGAGCCGCATTAAACAAATCATTCAAATTCAAATTTAACAAATGTTCTATGACGAGATTTGAGTGAGAAATCTCATACCGTTATACTACCTGCTACCATCTCATTTTAAGGTCAACTATAAAATTTTACTTGGGTTTATATTGGTTATTGGGGATATACACTGCTCTATCAGCAAATAGTCAAGCTTCTGCATTTCGTGCATTGTGTTAGGAATGCTGAGCCAGCCGCTACGCTTGATTTGTTAAAGAAGACTATATTTTTCACTTTTAACTTTCCATCTACTGTTCAGAGTCAATTAATTCTGGTTTTAGATCTCACTGAACTCAGAGGATATAGTTTTGAAAAAAAGTCGTTCTGTCTGCCGGTTCGTCTGTGTGGAAGCCCGATAACTTGAGAACGCACACGAATTTTCGAATGAAATTTCATATCCAAGTATTCCATCAAAAAACTAGGTTCAAGTCCGTAGATGAGCATTTTTCAACCAGTGGTACTAAAACTTTATTAACAGAACTTTTCGATTTTTTGCGTTTAATTTAGGAACGGTAGTATTTATCACGGAATATGAAATGACTAGAATTGATCCTTGAATAATTTAGCACAATATTTATCCTAAACATTTTTTGGAAATTATCAGCGATTCATTTGTCATCATTAAAATTAGAATTTTCATGAATTTCGATATGTTTTTCTGAAGCAAAGAAATAACGAGAATCATAATATGAAATTAGAATTATTATGACTCATATTCGGACATCACATGCAAACGTTTGTCAATTGTTCTTTTAAATTAGGTAATTTAGCTCTATCGTGCTTAGTTTCAAATTAAAGCTCTCGCGGAGCTATGTTATTGTAGTGGAAGTGTCAAAGAGGATATTTAAACGATCATCAATTGTTTCTTTTACAAATTATTCAAATGATATCTAGTTTGGTATCAATTTAAAGCTCTCGGAAGATAAAATAAGTAGATATCAAGAATGAATATTAATTAGTGGAATCCACGTTACCATCTTTAAATTACACTTTCGGCGATCAAATGTCAAAACTGTATGTTCCAATTAACTGAAGGCTCCGAAAATCTAGAAAAGGACTATTTATTTTCAAGAATACTCATTTTATGTGGGACTGAAATATAACTGCCATCTGTCACTTTAACATTGATAGTTATACCTTTGACAATGACAGCTGTCACTTTGACAATGACAGATGTCACTTTGACAATGGCAGATGCCACTTGAAAATATGCAATTAATTGATGTGACACTCTAAATTTCTGAGACAGTGATTAAACTGACCGGGAAATTTATGGTCGAGGAAGTACTGTGTGGCCACAGCAGATTTTTTTGTATTATGACATCGATTTTTGATTCATATATAGATATTAAGATGTTAGTAATATTTTATGTATCTGATTGATTATTATTTGGTTTTTATTATGTCATCATTTGGTTTGAAGAATATATATATTTTTTTGTATTATATCTTTTTTTGCTTCATATTCATAAAAATAAGGGCGCAATTTTATGATTCGCCACGGGCGGCCAATACCCTAGTTCCGGCTCTGATGCCAAGCGTTTTACTCAAAGGCGGCTTCCTGGACATGGTATGTTTTAAGCAATTTTTATAATTATTATCATGAATCCGAGGTCCATGTGATACACTTATTTTCACATATCAGTATCTTTGAAACATAATCAAATATCACTAATTGTGAATTGGTTTCATTGAAAATAATTAAATTTTGTTTGTCTATTTCAATAGTATTATGTGATTTAGGTTATTATCTTCTTGTGTTGTTAGCCGTAATTCACAATGGGCGTAGCATAAGAAGTACATAACATAATTCTTATGAAAATCTTATGCGTGTTCACAATGAGCATAGCAAAGCAAAGCATAAAAATTATTTTATAGGAATATTGCGGCGTGAGTTGGTTATAAAATATAGGTACTTTTAGTTTTTAGTATCTGTCACAACGTCACAACTTAAATCACTTGTCCTAAACAACGCTTTGCTCTATTTTTGTTTTGAATCGATTATTTTATCAAAACAGCTTTTTTAAAGACTCCTTTTTTCGAATTTTATATTTGAAAATATTTTTCATTGCTTTTGGTTTTGTTTTTTATATTAAAGCTCTTAGTTTAGGGCATTTTTTTTTGTTTCTGCACATGTTTGCAATTAAATGTCTTTTTTGGAAGACGAAATTCGTTAAGTATTGTTATTAAAACAAAGATTATAAATATTCCTAACCATAAAAACAAGTTTATTTTCATTCATTTGACACATTTACTGTCTGTGTCTGTAAAAATATATTGGACATGCGCATTAAGAAAAGATATGCGTAAGAAATACGTAAAGTTGAGATGATTTCAACTTTCTTATGCAGATGTTATGCACTGCGTAAGCATAAGAAATACGTAAGAGCATTGTGAACACGGCCATAAGAATTGCACATGTTCAACTTTGTCTTATGTATTTCTTATGTACTTCTTATGCTTACGCCCATTGTGAATTAGGACTTAGTTCTCAATAGTACAGCAAATCCAGTGCAGTACTTGAAAAGCGCTGTGGGGGAACTACCTGTAAATTTTCGAATTATTTATTTATTCCTTTTGATTCGTAATCATCATGTCAAACAACATGTACCCTTAACGCATGTACCCGAAGTTGTGAAACACCCTGTATATTTAAAATATGAATAAATTGCCACTAGATGACTTTAGTAATGATAGAAATTTAAATTTAAAGTATACTTTCACATACAGGTGATTCATTTTCTTATAATATCTTATAAAAATTTGAGATGTGTTGAGGTTCCTAGGTATAGTATTTAATTGGGCCCCTGAGCTAATGAGAAAGTATGAAATGCTTCGGAAATCCCTAAAAATGAGTATACCTTGGGAGCTGGTGAAGCTTCTTCGTCTCTTTCACCAGTTTGTATAGTATATTGTGGCTTCTTCAGTGGCGTAGATTGTGACACATAGATGGTGCTTCTTGAAGGTGGTGCTTCTGTTTGTCCTGTTGAAGATGCAGCTAATCTAGCTGCAGATAAACCATGATGTGCCCTTGTAGTTTGTTGTGCTTGACCTTCATCTTCTGTGCGAAGACGTAGTGCTTGAGCTTGAGGTGCATGGGTAGCATGAGAAGACAAAAGCTGAGGCTGGGCTTGGCTCTGAACTTGAGATTGTTGTTGAACTTGATGAATATATTGCTGGATCTGTGGCTGGATGGAGTATTGTTCTTGGCCACCTTTATATTGCTGGGGACCTGCCTGGATTCTGAGAATACATAAAAGTTAATATATTTGTGCCTTTCTATTCTCATATATTCCATGATATAATTTATGCGAATTATTGACTTCTATCTGTCAAAGCTAGAATCTCGTTTCACGCTTTTACTTATGTTTAAAAGAAAAGTATAGCATTCCGTTTCGGAAAAGGAAAACAAATTCATATCATTTGATCTCCCGTTATAACTGTCACGTTTCTGCTACCAACCATAAGATAAATAGCACAATACAACTGTTATGAAAGTATCGTCACTTCATTTAAGATATAACAATGGCTCAAAAGAAAGGCTTTTAATAACATTCAGTTTCCTGATACTAACGATGTACTATCATGGAAATATGTGAAAACAATACATAGTGATTGTACAATAAGAGTTTAGCAATATTTTGAGAATTTAGTAGATTAAATTAGACTACCACATGCAATCGGTATAATACCTATTATTAGGAACAAGCAAATTATTGTTATATGTATGACATGTGTTGTTTGTAAGAATAGTTTCTGATGGTATGTAACAAACAGGAATATGATGATTATTATTATTATACATTGCAAATATTTTAAATTCAATACTAGAAATTGAAAAAAATACTACTATTGTTGCGAGTATTCAATCAAAAATAGATTAGATTAAGGAAGACAGAATCCATCCAAAAAACAGCAAAAATAATCTTATGTTTAAGTGTTTTGTTGTAACCTCTAGTTCTCATCGTTCTTTTCGAGGTAGTGCCGTTGGGAATGTACTTAGCGATCCGGTATGTTTTTTTATTATATTATTAATTCCTGCAAGTTTTCAGGGATAATATTGTTAGTAATCCGTTGCAAATCAGCCTGAATCTTCTTATTTTTCAACTATGATTTGATCTTGCGAAATAGGAAAATAATTGTCACAGGTCTTGGAGGGGATATACCGTTTGAGCGCGGCGGTCAGTTTTAGGGTGTTTTTTCCCCATTATTCTCACGTGATTGGTTTATTTCGGCTATCTTACTTACTATCTTTGTTTATGGTTTATTCAATAAGCTGTTAAGCTTCCGCCATGCTCAAGTGGTATATAGGGATTACGGAAGACCTTGCTGAACGGATTAAAAATTTGACCGCCGTGCTCAAACGGTTTATGCCCGTTTTGGATTAGGAACAGTTACAAAATAGCTGAGAAAATACAGGTATAGTTGTAAGTAGCTATCAATCTGGGATTGCTGCTTAGATGAATAAGGGACTGTTTCCAAGGATAATGATTACTTACTGCAATTGTTCCGGCTGGTACACATATCGATAAAGCTGCTGTGGCTGCTGCACTGGTTGGTACTGAAGTGGAGCTGGTTGTTGTGCAGGAGCAACTCTTGTAGGAACTAAGGGTCTAGTTGCAGGTCTGGACACTTCTTTTAAGTATTGCTGAGAGCCACCAGGCTGCTTCTTTTGGGCAGAAATGCCAGCAGCGACGTTATACTTTTGTTCTTGGGCTCGATTAGCAGCGACTAGTTGGGCCAGTTCACGTTCGAAGGACCCAGCCTGAGGGTACAGCTACGTAAGGGTTAAAAGCTTGATGAAAGTGGTGCATAAGCTGAGTTAGTGAAAAATAGCTACATATACTTCTTTCACATTCAACGTAGGCGTCAGGTCAATAATCTTATCTTATTCGATATTTTCGACCCAAAAAATAGATTTAATTCAATATCCTCATTATTAGCCAAAACAAATATTTTTTGGGTTTTTCATGGGAAGAAATAGATGCTGCAATGAAGAATGTACAGTGCAGACATTTGTATATTGAATGATTATATCTTAAGCGTTCTCATACATATATAAACGTGATATTTATTGAAATCGAAAGTACAACATTCTATTTAACTTCTTTATTAAATTATTTCATTACCTTGATATATCATATTATTTTGATATGCTATGTAAGAAAATATTGTATAGCTATATCAAATTATATTCTCAAACATTTCTCTAGATTGAAAAACAGTATGAAACATTGATCTTCAATTTTTTTATAGAAAAAATAAATTACATATAGTTATTGATCTTGAAGCACTTTTTCTTGTAGTAAATTATAATTAATGATACAGAAATTTGATAAAAATCACGTTCTAAAATATTTGCGAGTGAAAGTAGATAAACTTGTTTTTAGAGGCATTAAAACTAACAAGAAATTTTGGAGAACGTAGAGATTTCGGTGGATTTTTAATTATCCAAAGATTTATGTTGAATTCATTACATTTGATAGTTCATTAAACTTTTTAATTTAAATTACATTTATATTAATAGAACATCAGTTGAAAGTCAAGTTTTCTTCTATGAATTAGTAGAAAAATGTTAGAGAAATATATTCGCATAGAGCTCATCTACAATTATTATTATTTTAATTTAAAAGGAATCAATGTATGCATACATTACAAATACAAAATTTTAAAGATTTACGTTTCTATTATGAATATGTAAGATTAGAAATTAAAGCCACAAATTTGTGTCCATTTTCTCTAAGCTAAAATAATTTTTCTGCAAGAAGACTAGCGTGAAAGTTGTGTGTATTTTTTTCTAATCAAAATTTATTACCGCTCTTCTCGATAATGCAATCGGAATTAAAGCCATTTGATTAATTTATGCTAATAGTAAATGAATAAATCATACCTGAGAATCGATGATGGCGGAAGCAGCATATTGTACGGGGGGTCTTGTAGATTTGTCTTCTTGTGATTGCTGTTGTTGTTGTTGTTGAAGTCTTACAGCTGGTCTGTAGAGAAGCCCATGTCCAGGCTCACTGTCATAGGATACTTGTTGTCGAGCGGGCTGATTTTGAAGATGTTGATGAATTTGTTGATGTTGTTGTTGAAGGAGTTGCTGGGCAGCTTGAAGTTGCAAGGTAGATAGCTGAATATACTGAGGACGTCTAGCAGAATCGCTGGAGAAGCCAATAGTAGCAGGTTTCCTATTTGCACTGAAAGAATTTAGGCTAACATACCTATTTTGTGAGAGCACTAATTGGATAATAAATTAATTTTTAGGTTGAAGTGAATATTGAGTAGCATTTCTTCTGATAAAAGGTGTAATAAAGACTCTTTTAGATCTAGGCTAGTTATGAACATTGAAGTTGAACAGCCCTTCTTGAAATGCAATAAGAATATTTTGGGAATCAAGTTCTCATTATTAGATTGAAATTGATGACCCATTTTCAGATTAAGCTGAAGATTCCTTTTAAACATATGATCGTCACCATGATTTATGCACATTTCACTTCTTTTCTCAAGGTTAAGGGACGTTTTTATCTTGGATTTCAATTAACCTTATACTCTAACATGACTTTCTATTCAAAATTAGCATAGAAATAAAAAAAAAAAATCCATTAGTCTTGGAGTCATTTGCACTTTCAAGAACTGAGTTCTCATCACCAATAGATTCATTTTCCTGTTAATGATAGGATCTTTATCTTAGAAATGATTGCATGTTCAAATGATGGGAATAATTCACGATATTCAATCCAGCGGTTTTTATAATTTAATGAAAGCGAGTACATAAAATTTTATTTTTAGCAGCAATATTAGAACACTTGAAAAAGAGCATGGAAAGTTTTAGTAACAGTACCAACGAAGAATTTTTTTATTTCCATTATCACGCAACCATCTTTCGGATTGTAATGAAATGCTGCAGGTTATGAGGATCTTATTACCTTTTCCAAAGACTCAATTATTTCCAGATAAGTATACAAATGCTATGTTTCAATATAATAATTAGACAATACTTTCGAAAAATAAACTTATTTGCGTTTGTATGCAATTATATTTCCTTTCTGTAACATGTGATAAATAGTTCGTTTTCTAAAATGATCAACAAAAATAGTACACTAACTTGTTAGTTCATTTCCGGAATCATATGTTTTCATTCAACTTTCCATGATTTTATGTAGCAGTAAATAAATAAAGACACTGTGTAGTTTATATTAAGAAACTTGCTAAAATAAAAAACTCTGCACTGAAAATAATATTCGCAGTTTCCGGTTTGACATATATACAACTCTCTACATTAGTGACATGCATTTAAATTATAATTTTTCAAAGTTTTTTATCGCTCAAGTTTTCAATGAGACATACTGTAATTATTTACTCACTCAAAGAAATTCTGTTTTTAGATCGCTTCCGTTTCACGAGGACATTAACCATTAACTGTTTGTTATTTTCTAAATTTTGACTTCTTACGAAAACGGTATTTGCAAAGACGCAATTAAAGTCTATAAATTCCTTCTTTTATTGTCGCTTCTAAATTCAATGTCTTATAACGTAATAAGGATATTGCAAAATTTTGTGTTAAATCGAATTGCACGAAGCATGATCATCTAATGGTCGTACCCTTTCAATCGCTCTTTGACATTATGGCTTGCAGATGTTAGTAAAACAACCAATAATAATGAGAGAAGATTATCTATTGCTGCATTGTTACCCAAACTTTTTATTCTATACAATTTCATTTGCTGTTACTTCTAATGATGGAAGTTTTATTTGATATTTCATTCCGGAATACAATTACTTCTGGATTCTATGATCAAAATACAGTTCTACTTTATCAGTTTCATATCTTTTAACGAAAGTGGATCAATTATTCTTTATTAATTTAATTTCATATTGGAATGATAGTTTGAGAAATACTGCATTGTTCAATATCGTGAATCGTGATCGGTTAAAATGAAGCCTCTATAGTCGCCGGAAACTTATCTCAACGACCTCGAAGATTTAGAACACATTTTATTCACTTACCTAATTACAAACAACTCGGGCTGTTGTGGATAATCAGCGGAAACCTGAAAAAAATTAGACAATACATAACTATTGTTGAAGTGACATTAATAAGATTCATATGAAGTCGAAAGTTTCTCTCAATGTTGAAAGTTCATATTCTGGTCATGTTCCAAATAGTCGATTTCTTACATGCCCAGGAAACATAATCAACTCAGAGGAAAAACGTAGTTTCGAAATTGAAATCAGTAATAGACCGACATTACGTTTAAAAATACGTTCTCCTGATGTGAAAACTGAGAATTGCTTGACCAACAATTTTTACAAGACTTTGATTAGTATAATTACTGAATCTCTTTATTCATGATTTCAAACTTCTTAGTAAATAAACTGATATATATTGTTCCAAACAAATAATTGGAGTAATAAATAAAATGAACTAATTACAATTTATTGCAAGAACTAAAACATTTTGATACTGCGTGTTTGATTTTTTATTGTGATAAATTTTATTAAAGTAGTCAGAAATAATGTTCTTATCTGAATAACATATATCATAATTTTTTAATGTGCAATGTAATTGCTAATATTTCAAATAAAGTAATTGAAAATTTTGATAGTCCAAACAGTATTGCATAAATGTATATAAAACATTAAGTAGTTAAGGTGCAGTCAATCCTTTCATTTAAAAGAATTGAATTCTTGTTTGATCCCAGCAAAATCTTCAACACAGTATATTACTCAACTAGTACTCAAGTTGATGGTTCTGGTTAGAGATTCAACCGTTTTGGATCTAAAACCCACATATCATCCAAATCATAATTTAGTACCTCGTTAACATCCTTGATTGAAATTTAATTAAATAATTCACACAATAATAATTTTTCTTTTGAATGTTCGAAATGCCAACGAAATGTCTCTGTTATTTCAAAGCAAAATCATTAAATCTTGTTGAATAACTGCAAGGTACTTATCTTTTCCAATCACAAATTAGAGTGGTTTTTTTCAAATGATCTCCATCAGAGAAAGCACGAGAGAAGTGTCGGAACTGTTTTTGAATTAATTAATCTCCATTTCATAATTTCTGAAGCGTGAAGCTAGAAATATTCCGGACGTTTGAAAAAAATTGACATGAACTAATGTGATCATATATTTGAAGAAATATAGTCATGTTAGATGCTTGCTCTTGCTACGTATCTGTCAGATAGTGAAAGTTATTTTGATGAGTGCAATGATATAAAGATATATATATATAGTATAATAATATATTAAGATGACCTTTCTTTTCGAAATGCTAGTCAGTTGATTCATTGGGTTATAAATTATTTATAAATTACGTACGCAAAATTGTAGTTCCAAATATGCAATGGTAATATTTTATTCTTATAAATTTTAAATTATAAATAATAGAATTATTGGATCATGTCCCTTTCTTCCATAAACACGTTGATTCTTCTTTCTTTCAATATATTGTTTCATCTGTACATCAAAACTATATTTTGAGAAGGATTTTGTTCTTACCTGTGGCTGGGCTCGAACTGAAGCCCTGTCAGGTGTTTGTATCGTGTATTGTCCTGGAGAAGTTCCATAGACGACCGTATTACCACCTCTAGCAACTTGTCTCTTGGCAATTTTCATTATTTCATCTTTGGAAATTGCAACCTCTTCAGCCAGCGCGATAGCTAACCAGCCTGTTGCAATTAACAAATAATTACTAATTTGCTAATTCAAAAAGTAATTAGAATAATTTAACAGTATTTGCAATACAGGATTGTGATTATTTTGAAAGTAAGTGTTATTAGCGAAAAATTTATGATTTGAATGAAACTGGTTGGATTATTGCATGATTTGGAATAGAATGCATAAAATTACATGAAATGGCAGTAAATGTTTTTTAAATTTATGTTAGGAAATGAACATAACTCTCTACTTCAATGCAATAATCCTACTATTAAAATTACATAAAATGAACTGCAAAGCTCCTACATTTAAGTGGATAATATTTAAGTGAAATATGGCAAATAAGTACTACTAAATAGGAAACTCTTTATACTAATATGCAAATTATCAATAATTGCAGTATTTTACTGTTATTTCATTTTGTAATTAGAAAATGAGATTTCTATTGATAAATGTAATGCATTATCATAATTAAAATAAAATGTCTGTAATATTAAAAAAAATGCTGAAATCAGTCCAGTAAAAATTCACAATGCAGACATTTTCAGCTTGGATTTTTTGGGAAACAAAAACTGATAGTTATAGTATAAATTCTTCTCGAATATAATATTTTATATTCAAAAAAATGGGAACAGAATTTATCAGCAGAAAAAAATCATAGTAACAAAAAAGACAATCGAACTCATTTCATATTTGATTTCACGACATAGTCAAAGAATCTTAATATCTAAAATTTTAAAGAATGAATCCCAATGAAGTTTCGACTTTAAAAAAATGCATCCTGTTATATTAAAGTCTAAGCATTGTCTTTAGAAGAAATTGTTTACAATTGATATAAGCTCTTAGATATGATTAATATAGGAATTCCAATATTATATATTTAAATACTCTTTTAAGAATTATTAAGAACTCTTTCTTTCTTCCTGAGAAGATTTTTGCAATAATGTGAAAAGAATGCAAATTCAATTTCTTCTCCAAAGATCGTGAATCAGTTACACAGTATTATTAGCAAACCACCGTAATTTAGACGTTCTTGCAAAGCAATGAATTCCAGCTTTGGTATAGATAAGATGATCATGTATTGCACAAACACCGCATAGAGTATAGATAATGACAAGTCGCTCGTTACCTATGAACAGTGTACGCCACATAGCAACAAAACGAAATTTAAGTCACGACCACAAACTTAGACTGACTGGTTGTTAGTCAGGAAAGCTTCTGCTTTATAAACGTGGATCCAAGAGAAAGGGTATTCTTGTGGGATCTCCATCTTGAATTATTTCGTTCGGTCCCCCCGAAACCATTTCCTAAGATCATATTTTCTTCTTGCGAATTTTTATTCAACCATTATTAATAATTGAACTGTTCACATAGGTAGGATTCATTTAATGTAAACAATGCCATCAGCAGACTGGAAATAAAGAAATAATAATTTAAAGAAAGAGTAACAATTGAAATAATAAAATATTACAATGCTGTAATTGATTTCCATTGTTAATGTACCTTTCAACATCTTTTATATGTTAAATTCTACTAATAATGGAGGAAAATTATTACTATAGACCTTTTCTTCCAGACGATAAAAAAATTATAGCTTTTTTTTTATTTGAAAGGATCAATTTGTTGAAACTTTTTATTATTTTGTTTTTTACAGAAAGACTTATTTCATGAAATATTGAATTTTTTCGTTTTGTATTTTTGTAGTCATTAAAAAACAAAGAAGTTAGACATGTCTTATTCCTAATTTGTCACTTAAGGGTTATGGAGTCAAAAAAAAAATTTCTGTATGTGTTAGCTCGTCAATCTCACGTTTAGATAACTGGGTAGATTTTGCTCCTTTTTTAGTTTTCAAAATTCATAAAGCTAAACCTTTTTTTTCCAGTTACAAGAATAGAAATACGGGCAATTTTTGTAAATTCAATTTTTCTTTTTATATATTAGTCTAAAATATTTTACTTGCTGCATTATTCAAACAAAAATTGGTATAGCCTAGCAAATGGCATAATTATTTTAAATAATTTTTAATGTCCGTTTTCAGTTTGAAGATAAACTCATAGAAATTCAAGCAACTTTTACAACTATTACAGTTGTAATATAAAGTATATGAAAGCCATATTTCCATTTTAAATGATATATAAATCCACTTTTGATATTTTTCAAATATCTTTAGAAATAATGTCGAAACAGTGGAATGGCAGAAACCAGCAATTATGAAATCGCCTGTCAGTCGAAAAATGAGCCTTTATGTCTTACTTTCTTGTAATATACGATCAAGAATATGGGGATAGTGTATATAATTTCTGAATTTACGGGTTGAATAATTTGGAAATTCAATCAAGGTGTACCACTTATGAAATTTTTATTTTTCTGCTACAAAAATTGTGTCTATGATCCAAATTTGTAGAAATATATATTTATGTATCTTTTTAGAATAGCGAATTATAAGTTAACATAAGATCCTTAATTTTCTATTTTTCAGTGAAAAAATATAGAGAAAAGACATTTTTCAAAACATTATTTTGTCGTAACAGGAAAGAGATACCAATTTTTTTTTTTATAAACTAGAACTTAGTGTCATCTAATGATTTAATTGATAAATTTTCAAAAAATTTTGAAGAGAAAAAGTATTTCTCAATAATGCAGCTAAATAAAATTATTGTGTTCGACGTCTTTTTTGTAATTGGAATTTTATCCTGTTGAATAAATGAAATTGGAGGAGTAAATTATAAAAAGTTTCTATTTGTGACCTTCATCTTTTGAACTATTGCTTTGGATTAGAATTTTTTATATTAATGGTAATTAAAGAAACTGCACGTATTTTTTATACCACCAAGTTAGTAAAAATCGTGTTGTTCTATGGCCTTGATTTCAATACCAAATTTTGAGCAATTTGCTGTCATTGTTCTACTAATAAAGGATTACTTTATCCTATATTTCAAGCTTTAGATATTGTTTTGTTTACATTTAGGGGCGTAGATGATAGCATCTTGTTTTTTGATCCTCCATTTTAAATTTTAATTTGATATAATAAGTTTTATATCGCTTAGAACAAAACTGAAATTTGAATAGCTATGACATGTAAATGCAGATTATTCTATACCAAATCGAGATTTTATAAATAATATTAGAGGAGATTTGAGTTTTGTTTCATTTTGATATAAAGTTTATTGAATTGAAATGTGAAATCTGAAGGATATTTGGAATATCCATAAGTAAATTATTTTGCGTCAGTATTAAATATTAAAATACTGCAATAAAAATATCAGCAATTAAATTAACAAATTGAAATTTTTTTTTTTAGTACTTGGCATTTTCATCATCAGGATTAATTGCATCAAATTTTGCTCCAGTTTTTGTTAATTAATTAGCCAAAAAACTGCTTTCTGAAATTATCAAATTGATTTGATTTCAAATTTATGTTACTCAAGACGCAGAAGAATGCAGACAATTTTGATTCCAAAAGAGTTTCATAGACAAATTTATCTTAGATAAATCGTTAATATACAAGATGTGTAATATATAGTTTCCTAGTACTAGGTTTTATATTACGTACTGCTCTAAAAACAAGTTTCTCTTGCAAGGCAGTGTTTTTCACACGATATATAAAATTGTAAAATGGCAGCAAAAGTGCATATTATTAGACTAATTTTAGACGGCAGACTTTTCCGAGTTATTGTTATTTAATATGTAGAGAATAAATAGTTTTTATTCAGGTTAAAAAGTTTTATACTACTCTAAAAAAGATTCTGTATAATTTTACTTTCAATCCAACTAGGATTGTTATAATTAAATTTATTAAAATTAATGTACGGAACACAAAAAATAGTTGAGAATCGTTGCTAAAACCAAAAAAGCTCATCCTGCGTTACATATTACAAATTTTGAAGGGATCAAGTCATCCCTGCATTAATAAATATGTAGGGCATTGCAAGCATAGAAATCGAATTGCACAAATGCCATACAATATTTAATCACCTATATTATAAAGAAAATCTGAATAAAGACAAAAATGCTTCTGGTCTCCTGTCCCATTATTTTTGTATGGCAAGAATATTTTGTCGGAAAAACGCATCTTCGGTTGAAAAATTCAATTTACTTGTGTAGTCACCTGTACCGCCCAAAATTGACGGCATAGTGCCTAATAGACCGGGAGATGATGACAGTTGGGGCTCTTTGGTTTTATACCGCATTATCCTTTTTTGAGGGTTGAAAATTTATCCTTTGATAAGAAAAATAAAAAGATTATTGACCGATGCACGCTTTCAGATCATAGTACAAGCTCAAATTAGATATTTTTTAAAATTGGGTTATTTGGTGGAAAATTTTTGCATGCCTTTGTAATGTACAATAGTTGAGAGTAACTTAAAGCCCAGTACTAAAAGGCATGCAACTCGCAACAGACCAAAAGGCTCGAACGGTCGCGTGAACTTGTAAAAAAAAAATGTGAAATTCCGTGTTTTCACATTGCATGCCAATGAAAAGAATCAAGGTTTCCGCCATAAAATTTTTTGGAAAACGGGCATAGACCATTTGAGCATGGCAGTCAAATTTTTTATCCGTATAGCAAGGTCTTCCGTAATCCCTATGTACCACTTGAGCACGGCGGAAGCTTAACAGATTATTGGATAAATCATAAACAAAGATAGTAAGTAAAATGTAAAATCTTTAAAGTACAATGCAGATAGCCGAAATAAACCAATCACGTATAAGAATAATGAGGAAAAAATACCTTTAATTGGACTATTTTGGTGAATGAATAATGTAGGGGTAAGTATATAAATTGAGACCAAAATGTAACATTCTCATCAATATTCATTCATATTTATTGTTTACTATTACATATTTATATGACCAACATTAAATCTTTGAAAAGAAAAGAATATAATAATAATTTAATAAAATTATACAGAAAAATACAAGAATTGATTTTGTAAAAGCTATTAGTTATGATTTTTCGAAAAAATTATATACTTATGTAAATGAGTTTTCAATAGAATGAATTATGTTAGCTGTAAGAAATTGTAAATGTTTGTAAATATGTTATACTTTTTCTTACTATATAATTTTTATCAGTCGTTATTTGTTAATGATAAAATAAAATGAATTGTTATTCAAGTACGTTTATTATATTAACTCACAATTTTTGGCATTTAGAGAACACACATTCATTTGGGATTGAAAGATTGAAGTAATAAACTTGGCTCAAACGGTCTATAGTTTAACTATCGAATGAAAGTTGGCTCCCAAATTATTTTATAGATGTGGTTTTCTTTCAAAAAATTTAGTTATTACTCGAATTGTAAATAAAACTGACCTTTACAAGTGCCCACTGAAATACTGGACTAGGAATCCCCAGAAATATATTAACATGAATGTTCATAATACGACTGGATTACTGGAGACATTGAAAATGATCTTAGCAACAGGGTTTCAGGGATGTATTACGACTCATATGTCCTATTACCAAAATATTAGGCAGATGAAAATTTTTAAAATGTGGCAACCGTGAGTTTCTTGTGATTCCAATATGAATGAATCTTCTTTTGAACCATTTCTACAATATATATACAACATATTTTGTTAGAGTCAAAATAAATAATAAAAAATACGTTCAATGCACCTCTGTCTTGTTCTCCACTATCCTGTAAATATCAGTCATCTGTCTATTTCAAGCAAGTTATACTCATGTATTTATAGGAATTCCTAATCCAGTATTTGAATGGGTGCTTGCAGGAATTCTCCGGGCCTGAATTCTAATCTTTGCTAACCATTCCGTCATAATGTTTAGTTTTCTTTGAGATTCGAATAATAGCAAAATGTTCTGAAAGAAAACCACATCTATAAAATAATTTAAGAGTCAACTTTCATTCGATGGTTAAACTATGTATAGGGATTAAGAGAAAAATGCTCAAATGTTCCGGCGATTCCCAACTCGGCCCATTTACAGGTAGTCTCTGCTAATGACTCCCCAACTCGGCACATACGAGTATCTCAGGTACCTGCAATGATACCCAACTCGGCACACTTACAGGAAGTCTAGGCATTCTAATGTTTTTAAATTAAATAAAATCAATTTTATAGTTTCTTTCTTATAATCATACAAAATTTGACATACTATAATACAAAATCAAAAAATAAGTAGGCTGCATCATACAATAAAAATAATAATTTTAGCGTGATCGTGGATTAACCTTTTTGTCGTTATTACTCGATCTCTGGACTCGCTCATAATATGGGAAAATGCTTTGCACTTTCGATTAACACACCGCTACCTCACTTCACCAGATAAAAATTTTCGATTTGATTTACTGGATTTATGTTGTTCTACAATCAATAGTGTTCTTTCACGTTGGCTAGCTATAGTTGGCGAATTGATTTCTTTGATGTTGTTGATTGAACAGTTGGATTGATAATAGATAGCTACTAAACAAAAAATTTTAATTTATATTTTTCTTAGGTGTTAAACCGATAATAGGGATGGGTTTTCCTGCAAACACTTGTTTAAGATGTGCCGAGTTGGTCATAAGGATTACCACTAACCCTTGACTGCCCCAAATGGTCTATGGGATTAGGACAAAACTGACCGCCGCGCTCAATCGGTATATCCCCAGGAAAGGAAAACATTGGCATGCATCCCTCGTTCATAACTAATTGATTTTACATTTGTGGAAGATTTCTTCAAAATTTCCGACTCTTGTGCCAACGAGGAATGCATGCCAACTTTTTCGAGGGTGTTATGGCTGACATGTTCATTCTTTTCATTCTCATAAAATTTGAAGACATGGCATTTAGCTTTTCTACAAGTTGACACGACCGTTCGAGCCTTTCAGCCTGCTGCGAATTGCATGCCTTTTAGTACTAGGCTTTAGGTAATTTTCAACAATTTCATATCAGAAATCCAATTGATTTTTCAAAAATAATTGGAGTTTGCACCATGTAATCCATATGTACCACTTGAGCACGGCGGAAGCTTAACGAATTATTGGATAAACCATAAACAAAGATAGTAAGTAAAATGTGAAATCTTCAATGTATCTACAATGTAGATAGCCGAAATGGACAAAGAGTAAAAATAATGAGAAAAAAACAGCCAAATTGGACTATTTTTGCAAATGAATAATGTAGGGATAAATATATAAATTGACACCGAAATATAATATTCTCATTAATATTCATTCATTATTATTGTTTACTTTTACATATTCATATGACCAACATTGAATCTTTGAAAGGAAAGAATATAATAATAATTTAATAGAATTATACAGAAAAAGGAATATAACAAGAATTGATTTTGTAAAAGCTATAAGTTATGATTTCTCGAAAAAATAATATACATATATACCTATGTAAATGATGACGAATTTTTAATTTAATTTAATTTAGTAAAATGTAAATATGTATATGACGAGTTTTCAATAAAATGAAATGTTATCCAAGTTAGTTGAAAGAAAGTGTAAATATGCTATATTTTTTCTACCTACATAGTTTTTATCTGTCGTTATTTGATTATGATAAAATAAAATGAAATGTTATCCAAGTTCGTTTATTAAATTAACTCACAATTTTTGGCATTTAGAGAAGACACATTTATTTGGAATTTAAGATTAAAGTAATAAACTTGGCTCAAACGGTATATAGGGATTAAGAGAAAAATGCTCAAACGATCTATGGGATTAGGACAAAACTGACCGCCGCGCTCAAACGGTATATCCTCTGAAATAAAGAGCGGCCTCGATCTCGGCACCAAACTACCTGGATCTTTAATCCTCTACTCGAACTTGGCACTACCCTATGGATTAGGATTTGTGACTCAATCGTTCTGCCTGAGTGAGATTTTCTGGACACATGCCATTTTATATTAATAATGAACCAGATTCAAATTTAGCCGTACTTAAACGAATCTAATCACACGTGTGACATCAACAACTCGAAAGTCTTGCATATCATAGATAGAATAATTTGTTTCCATTTGATGCAAGAAATTCCAATGTCAAAAATACAAAAAAAAAAAATATTTTAGTGAGTTCTATAAATATATGTATGTTTTTGTAATAATGTAGGTATGTACGGACATATGTATAAATGAGTCTTTTTTTTAACAATTTTTCTTTTCTGAAGTTTCATTAAATATTATTTGCAGTATTATTTTTAATACAAATTAATTTCAAAATAAAATATAGAGACTTATAAAACCAAATCTTGCATGTAGATCGTGGTTTTATTTAAAAATTGACAGTGCCGAGTTCGTGTGCGCCCCGCGCTAATCGGATTAGCATTGGTGCCGAGTTCATGTTCTTAGTGCCGAGTTCGTGTACGCCCGAAATAAAAGAATGATAAATGTCTTTTGTTTACTCAATATCAACTTTAAATGAATAAATATTACAAATTCATTATATTTACTTACCAACGAGCCTCCTAGCGGGTACTTAGCAAAAGGATTATCCCCATATTTATTGAGATACACAGGTAAAATAGAACGGGGTCTTACTCAGAAATATTTTTTTTAGTATTTTAGCAACCGAAAATATGTGCGATAAGATACTGTTTACCCCGCATGAGAAATAAAAAATGAATTTCCAAGTACATTTGAATAATCATCTTGCATGTTTATACAAATAAAAATATAAAATATTGAAAGTAAATAGGTTGAAAATCTTCCTTAATACTACCCCTACAACTTTTTAACCAAATCCCCTACTGGGACAAGTTACTCCTACCGATTAGTAAGTCAGGCGAATTTCTTATATCTTGACGGGCACCATAACAAACTCATTTTTATCTATAGAGCTAAATTTATTATATTGACGTATCTTCAAGTAATATCAAAGCATAGTGCAAAAAGTTTCACTAAAAATTGAAGATTGAAGATTGAAGATTGAAGACTGAAGATAGAAGAAGAAGAAGATAGTTAATATGCAATAATAAATTATGAAAATTTGAATATTTGACAAATCATTATTAAAAACCAATAATGCTGGTAGTATTAGTGGTAGGAATAATAAACATTGAAGTTTTGCGATCTATAGCGTCTTTTCGTACGAACAGACTAATGGACATAGACGCATATAATTTTTGAGGAGCAATGGTCATGATAAATATACAAAAAAAATGGTATCAAATTTTAGATGAGTATCTCTTTTTTACAAAATGTAAATGATGATTGTTTGTAGAATTATCTGAGTTATAATTATTTCTATCGTCGAAACACGAGGCTGGCGCGTTAGTTGATAGTAAAAAACGCTCCAACGTGTAGGGTGTACATTAACAGTAATTATTTTGTAAACTTTTACTATTTGTAGTACAGCATTATATTAAACAGTAAAATATTGAATCTAGGTTCTCAACTAAATTTGGATGCACGAATTTTACATTTAATTCTATCTGTTTGATCTTCCAATATTTTTTATTGCATGTATTTTATCGATAGAAAAATGTTTTCAACGTGCAAACATTCAGTATGTAGAGCGATCGACTTTAGATGTATTTTATACTACTTTCATTGATTATTTCTTACTAATTTAGTTCATTCAAAAATTATTTTACAATTTGAAAGCAGGAGCAAACTTCTGAATTCTTCTAAACCTTCTCAGTGAAATTTTGGATACTTAAACTAAATCCAAACACTTCATATAATTAGCAGTGTTATATTTTTAAATGATTTGAATTACTTTCCAAATTGGTCATTTAAATATTATTATGGAGTTCTCATTGAAATATTGACATCATTATAACAAAAGTATTTTCCCATTTATTGTTTAAAAATCTTTAAATTATACAACACGGAAAATGAGAGTTTCTAAAGCGCATTACAATGAAATCGTTCCAGCGTATGTAAATTACCAGTAATAATAATTTTATAGCCAATAAAGTTTTGTTTGTGATAAAGAAAAATTTATATCTGATATAAAAATGTCAATTTTTTATGCATATTCGAACACAAACATTTCGAATTCAAGAAGATGAATGATTATAAACAAACGTGATGCAAAATTTAAACATTTTTTTGCTTTATGATTGGTTCTTTTTTCGATTCAAATGAACTATTGTTTGTATGATCAGGATAAAATGGACCTTGACATCTTTTGACATTTGACATTGGTATTTAAATTAACAAGAAATATATCGATAAATACATGCTTTTTACTCTATAATAAACATTTAGTACTAGTTATTGAAAGGAAATACATTTATTTGTCATTAAATCGAGATTGCTGCCTACGGTGAACTCCGAGTATCGCGCCTGTCTCGAGTTTTGACTGTAGAAGTGATTATTTTACAAGTAATTAACTTTTAATATTTATTATGGCCTAAATCTGCCTTTGATTTGTCGAATAGTGTTTTTTTCATAAACAATTGATTTTTGTATTATTGTTCGTTATATTTTACTTGAATATATAATTATGAGGCAATTTTTTTTTATTTAAATGAATATTTTGTTTTCTGCTTGTATAAATTTTCTGCTGAATTACTATATTAAAAGTCTTGCTGTTCTACTTTCGAATAATTGATGCACTTTCCATGAATACCTTAAAATACCAGTGAGTTGACAGTTGGTTACCGTGCTGTATAATATTTTGAATAATAGCATGATCCCAGAAAAAATATTTTATAGTATGCATTTTTACTGCACAGTGCGGTTTACTTCATGATTTTTTTTTACACATCTTGTACAATATGAAAATAAATCTGTATAGTAATTTCTCTGACACATTTCTTTTTCATTCAATTATAACTTCTGGGCTAAGAATTTGGAAGTCTTATTGTCTCACTATTATTTCAATACTTCATTAAAAATTTCGTGGAAGAAATGTATTCGTGTGTACTTAATATTGAATCCTTTCTCAAGTGAATTTATTCACATGATCGGCATGTTTAATTATTATTATTTTCTTCCTTACATCTGATTAATTAACATTCAACAAAGTAAAATTTATACAACAAATGAACGATAAATTAGAAATTCCAAATATTTCAATGTAAAGATATTAGTTACGCACTGAGATGGGAACACATTTTTTATATTTTTTCATGTAAATGATATATTTGTTAAGAAACTCGTACAGCAAATGTAAAAGTTCACACGACTTTTATATTCAATAAATGATTGAAGGATATTGTAAGCATTCTTTTCATGTTCATTGCACAACTCACACTGCGGTGTGCAATCAACTTTTAGGGAAACTCTTTGAAAAGAAAAGCCCTTCCACTAAAAATGTATTAAAAAAATATATATATAGAGTCAAACTGTCGATGCACCACTTCACCTCCGCTTTCGATGATACTTGATAAAAAGATTTGTTTTAGCATCACAAATATAGGAAAAAAAATAACTATTGGCGATCAGACTCGGTTGACCTTGATCGTATTTATTAATTTACATTAATATAACATGTATACATTGTGCATGTGTGTGCGATACTAGCGACTCCCTAGAGAAATTAAATTTTATCAGTGGCACTAAAACAGTGGTTTTTGTTTTCAACCGGCGGTGCTTTGCACTCAGCTAATGCGCGGGCTTCATCCGCTCTGGATAAGCTCGACGTGGAATTTTGAATCAAAATAATAATAGCTATGATTATTCAATCTAAAACTAAAGTATTTTGTGTATTTTATTGTTTTGGATTAAAGTATTTGTTCTTTATTTATTGACTGGAAAATGAATACTATCAACTTTTTTATTAATAATCTATACATTTTTCAGAATTTCATTGAATAAAAACGACTTTTGACTTTAAACTCTGTATATTTATTTGAAACTTCGACGTTTTGATCCTTTGACCAAGGATCTTCTTCTGAAGAAAACCCTTGGTCAAAGGATCGAAACGTCAAAGTTTCAAATAAATATACAGAATTTAAAATCAAAAGTTGGTTTCTTATTTTTTTAACTTTTTTATTATAATGAACAATATAACATGGGTACGAGATTGAGAATAGATAAATTTGAAATGAAAAACGGATTATTCGAAAAAATCGAGTAATTTGAAAAATAACGAGTTGTTCGATTTGTTAGAGCTATTCGAAAAAATGAACGATTCGAGACTCGAATCGGGAATTACTACTCGGTTCTAAATTACTCGTCTCTTCGTATAGCTCGCACAGCCCCAGTTTTCGGCTGATTTCTATTTTATTTCATCGGTTATTTTTCTATATTCAAATTATGGAATAAATTGAGTTTGTTATTTTTAATGTCCGTTAAATTTTTCACAATAATTATGATGCTAATTACTTTTTGTTATCGACAATTAAATTTACAGTAGCTTCAAAATTTTTTTAAGAAATTCATATAATCAAAATCTCAGGTCTTCAATTGATATGTTAGCATTTTTATTAAAAGTAATTTTTGTCTTAAAAATTTGTTTCGGTTTTCATTGAATAATAAATTATTAATACTTAATACTGAAGTAGCAATTCTCTGCATTGTTGAATTTAAAAGAGAAAGCATCTACCTGCGTCCGATTTAATACGCATAAACTACCTTTAGATCTTATTGGCATGCGTGAGAGATTTAAAAACAAGACGATTTTCGTATTTCAAATGTAAAAATTTTGCTTGTGAGAATGAACTCAATTCGAATTTTCTAAACTTGAATTTAGATTTTTCTGTACTTTCATATATCGGTGATGGCATTTTTACGTTTTTAAATTTTGTGTTTTAATGTGCATAGTTTGTACGTCAATGTTTAAAGATAGAAGAAAGTTTTGAACATCTTTATTAATTACATCTAAAATATGAATTATTGTTATCGTAGAAATTTAATTATAAAGAATAAAAAATTAATATTAACTTGGAAATTGTTTATTAATGTCCCCATTTAGTCATAATGATTTTATTGAGTGATCATCCGTCAAAATTTTACAAAATGTACAAATATTTTACATAGAGCAGTCAAGCTAATAATAGTATACAAAAATTGAATTTCAAGCCTTAAATATTACACAAATCTACTTAAATTGATACAACAATCTCTAAAAGAAAAAAATACAACTTTTCATTTATTAATTTAAAAATCGGATTGAATATTAAAAATTTATAAATTGTGCAGTATGAATAGAAAATATGAAATGATTTTATTTACATTTTTTTTAGTTTAGTTCCATTTACACCACTGTGTCCTAATTTAAAAACTAGAGGACTCTCAGAATGTTAGAGTTACATTATTTTTTCATATTTGTTCCAAAATGAGTCATTGTTAAGTGATTATAGATAAAATTATAATTCGGTGAAATTTTTCACGCATTTATTGTCCCCTAGATAATTTTATCTGATGGTACATTATCATTATTTATTTTATTTTTTGCTGATTTAGCCCAAAATCAAGTCACAGTGATGTATATGGGCCTTTATGTATAATAATTTATTAAACAACATGAATGTAAGTTGGAACCCTAGCCACATGCCCTTGATGTTGGTTTGGGTTTTGAATTTGGTGTTCTTCGATTTGTTCTTCTTTCTTGGGCTTTGGGAAATAAGGATTCTTCAAGGGATCTAGATTCAAGCTGAAAGACGAATAAATTATTATTCAGAGCCAATAAATAATTAGGATTCGCTGATATATATATAAAAAAAAACGTCAAATAATCAAGCTCATATTTATTAGAAATACAGGGCACTGTAAAGTGACCTTTGAAAAAGCCCGTGAAACTGAATTTGATAAACTAAAAAATCAAAACCTGACTGTTTCTCAAAATTACAAGTTCCGGAGTCAGTTTTTACACAATCATCCTGTATAGGGCAGCAACTGTAAATACGTGTTTCGTCCTTATTGTCTGCTGCACTTGCCGTCCTATCCAGAATAATGGTGTAAAAACCGACTCCTGAATTTGTAATTTTGTGAAACAATCAGGTTTTGATTTTTTTAAATTCATCATATTTATTATTTTACCATTTTGACGCTTTTTTAAAACCACTTACAGTGTAAAGACTGTTATATATCGGATATATATCGAATATCGAATATTTTGATAATAGCGCTGATGTTATCATTAATAATTGAACGATTATACAAGCAATAAATATGTTATACTATTTCAAACAAGTTACTTTTTGATTGTTTCCTGTGTGAATAGTATGCATCTTTTTAAATGAAGATTTGGGGATGTAATAATAAAGATTTACTTATAATAATGTTGAGCTTCATGGCAGTTCACATTATACCACCAATCGCATGAGAATTCCTTCTGATTAAAGAGAGTTCCGTTTGTACATAGAAAACTGGCACCTTGCTTTCCTTCACGGCCATCGTGGCATACGTGGTAAGCCTGCAAAATGAATAAAAATATTTATTGTTCACCAAAAATCCGAAAGTCATTTTCAAATTGTTGCTCAAAAATGTAGAGCTTTATTTTATCCCATGCAAAATGTTTCAGTTAAAAATTAGGATCATTTAATTTTTTTGGGGTTTTGATAAACTCAAAATCGAATAAATATCATATGATTACACAAAATAATTGTTTAAACATATCCAGTTAATTTTTTATGTCTCAATCAAAATCTGTATAAAATTTATCGTCCAATAATTTTTATCTACATTTTTTTACGATTGTATATGCGATAAATTATTGTAATATATGATCCTATTGTTTCTGTACTTCAAAGATATTAATGACTAATAAATGATATTTTTAAAATCAAATAATAATTTACGAGATCTGAATGTATTTTTAAAAATTTTAAATATTTTTTGCGCAGTTGTAATCCTCAAATTTTGGATGTGTTCCAAAAATATCTTCTATATTCCTAGGGTAACTCAATTTTCAGAAATATTACCTCAAAGAGAAGATTAATGGAGACCCCATTTTTTTGTTATATTGGGGTATAGTTCATAAGATCAAAATCAGAGTTGAAATATATTTATTTATAAAATGTTGTTGCTTTATAATAAAATAAAGAAATATTATTACCAAAAACAAACAGAATATTCAAGAAAATGAAAAAATTTAATAGCTATTCCATCACGCTATTTATCTACAGGATGGTGACTCGAAGGACGCACCATAGCGTTTTCAATTTTTTTTTTCTTAAATGTTCAATTAATGGCTTCCCTAATTATTTTACATCAAAAAAGTTGAACAGTTTCTTGTAGAGGAAAAATTTCTTCATTTTTTGACACTAATCTTTTTAATTTTTCTCTACCAGGAACCAGTAAAATTACGAAAATGTTTATTGATAATTCTCTTAAAATCAACAGTGCCATGAAATAATAAAATAAATGTGATATTAATTAACAGTCCGACTCGGCATGGGTCGATTTGGATTTTTAACATTAAATGAAGCTGATATTTGTCGAGCACTATTTTGACCAAAAAACCATTACACCATATCTAATTTTTCTTCTAAATTATAAATTTTAATTCAAAATACTTGATCTGAAACGCTGATGGCAGCGGATGACAGATAAAAATAATTATTTTGAATGAGTACATTTTCTTTTATTTCATGGCACTGCTGATTTTAAGAAAATTATCAATAAACATTTCCGTAATTTTACTGGTTCCTGATAGAGTAAAATTTAAAATATTAGTGTCAAAAAATGCAGAAATCTTTCCTCTACAATAAACTATACAACTTTTTTGATGTAAAATAATTAGGGAAGCCAATAATTGAACATTTTGAATATAGGATTGAGACCGCTACGGTGCGTCCTTCGAGTCACCACCCTGTATAACTGTATGCTGAGTGTGGTATTCTGATATAGATGAAAAAAACCTACGGCAGCGCTGGGTGAATTTTGGTGCATATGCATATTGCATGTAGTTTTGGGTATTCGAATTAAAGGCACAAGCTTTAAAATTGAAGCTTGGTGGCCCGACCAACTATTCTATATTGATTAAAAAGAACAAATCAGTGCTTATTGTCATTGCCAATCAAGAAATATTAAAAATTTATGATAATAATAACATTATTGTGGACTATTTGACATTTGTGGGCCCAGGGCTTAAGCCCTATTACTCATGATGTATACTGACCTTGTTTAGAGCAGTTGAATTGTAAAATTATCAAATGATCTCATGTAAAAGTTTCGAAATTCGAAATATTCCTGATCAATGATGGTAAATTCGAAGTCTTGTCTTTTATTTTAAACTTAATTATATTGGCATTAATATGTGAAATATATAAACGTTATAAATAATATACAATAGGTTGTTGTCAAGGTACAGTGAAGTTAGGTAAATGGCCTTGTTCCCATACATAAGACTGTTATATAATTATATACTAGAAGAGAAAGTGAAAGACAAAAAAATATTAAAACGAGATCAGAGAGAAAATGTAACATGTGCAAATTTATTTCTTCTATAACATGTTCGACACAGAATTATTGTCACTGTTTTTTCAATACTTTTTATTTTATTTTTAAAGTATAAGCTCCTGCAATTGGTGCGACACTTTTTTATGAGGCGACAGAATGAGAAATGGAAACCGGAAGCAAGAAGCATATATCGAACAATATCTAACACATTTAGCACAATTCACATCCTGCCTAATGTCTTCCATATCAACACTACAATCTAATCTAGTTTACTTTCTCAAAAAAAAAAAATGTGTGATTTTATTATGAGTGGGATCAGTTTTACTGATTTTGTTAATAAGAATTGAATTAAAACGAAATTACAAGAGTGATGGACGTCATTTAAACAATTATTTTCAAGAAATGAAGCTGCACCGAATATAATTTTATAATTATTTGCTTTTGCAAAATGTTTCGTGTCAGCTGCTGAAATATGTATTTACAATAATTAGTAATTTAATAGCTCTATTTTATTATCACATTTTTGGAATGAAATAATATATTTTTTTGTTATCGGTATTGAAAGTTAATATTTGTAGAATATTTATTCATGTATACTTTACATGAAATGTTGAGCACATAAATTATATAATTGTACGCTTTTCATGCTCTGTTTATGCCAAAAACTATCATGTAATAAATGCTTCAGGCAATGCAACCAGAAATACGATTCTGTGTTCAAATAATCAACTTTGTTAAATATATTTTATATGAAATTAAAGTAACAACAAATTTTTGGAGAAATTATTGTTAAATATGTGAAGTATTTGAATTAAATAGTGATTGGAGATTGTAAGTGTAAACTCACCTGACAACCAGTTTCCACATTGGCGTACATACCAGGAGCAAAAGGCACATGCTCACAGCTAAAACTAGTGGGGGGAACAGAGTGATAAATAGGATAATCATGTCCTGGAACTCCAGGAATCTTGCTGAAGTCCTGTTTCTGCTCCTTCTCGTGAGAACGTAAAGGTTTCTTTTTTACCAAGACAGAAATTGGAGCAGGAGCGTAATCAGGTTCGTTGTACCCCGCGTAAATTACTCCCAAGCCGCCGCCATGATACTGCTGAAGGCCGGGATCCTGAAAAATGCAATTAATTAGATACAAGAGATATGGTTGCGGTAAACAGTTGCAATTATCATTTCCTGTTTTTGTTATAGTTTTATCAGATAGCGAGGTTCATTTTGTAAGAATAAAATTTTGAAATAAATGCGAGAAATGGTTTTTGAAACTCACACTTGTTTTGAAATATTTAAAGTTGATTTTTGATTAGATAATCATCAACATATATTCAAGGCTCAGTTTCCCTTTAAATGAAAAACTGGAGATTATTTATATTCTATCATTTGAAAAAATAATAATATTAGAGAGTTGAAATATGGAATGAAATTAAATTTTGTTGTTCTAATAGCCTTCCTCAATATACTCAGTATTTTATATTTTAGCTATTTAGTGATGAAAGCTAGTCTAGAAAGTCTTTAATATATTCTGTCTTTTTGTAACTCTTATTCAAACAAAATGCCAAGATGAATAATATAAAATAAAAATAAATCCATTTACCCGAAACAGGTGCTGCATATACTATTTTAGTGCACATTGGTAATAGCATGATATTTTCTAAGCCGTGAAATGCGGTTACAAGTCGACAAGCCTCGCTTTTGTAGGCAGAACGACACAGAACACATTATAATTAAATTAAAATCAAAAATTAATATGAATAAAGCAACTAGTCAATTGAATTTTGATCAGGGCTTATTCTTGGACAAGTAAATCAGTGTGTCAATATATATTTTTGTATAAATGCAGTTGACAGGCTAAATTATTTTTCTGGCAACTCTTTTTACAATATTGTTTTGTACATTAACTTTATTCGTAGTTTCTTATAAAATGCTTTTTAATTTCCTATTGATACTCAGAAGAATTATTTTTATTTTTTGAGAAACTAACTTTCATCATATAGCAAAAAATCGAAATTAAATAAATTTATAAATATCATGTGTGAAAGTACTTCAAAATTTAGTCCAAATGTAACTGACCTTACGATATTTATAATTATAGAATATTATTCATTACATATGATATTTTTCTCCAGGATTTTACATTCATTATTACTCTAAATAAGAACAAGAACAATTCAATTCAATAATTTCCACTGATGGTTCTTTCTTCTCTACAGTAAATAAATGAATAAATACAAATAATAATCATGATTTTCACTCAGAAATAGGAGTGAGATATTCAAGATTCACTGAATCATTTATTGATTAGTTATTATTTTCAATTATAATGCAATTAATATTATTTAAAAATATTTCTATGAAAGTGGTCTCGCGCTTGATGTACTATTGAAATCTCTTGCCGCAGAAAAGCATGATTTGTAATCAAATCTAAATAATTTTTATCTAAAAATTATAGACCATTATTTATTAAAATTATGACAAATCTCACTCAAAAATTCGTGGTACAGCCCGATGAGTAACCCAAATATATTTACTGATTATTAAATTTACTAATAGATGGCACAATTATGTTAAAATAATCTGCAACCCTAGCTCACGGATAATTTTAAGGATTTTAGCTCACCACTCTTACGGCGTCTGTTGCAAAGGCGGCCAAAAGCGCCAGGATCAGGCACAGGAGTTCACAATTTCGTTGCATGTTACTCTAACGTGTGGCACCAGAATGATCTGACTTTTGACTTAACTTTCTGACTTCGATCTAAACCGGTACGCTATGAATTCGTATTTGTAACTTCGCAATAATGAATGGAACGCAGAAATTTATAATGCAGGGATCACCAAACTTTTTAATTTAACCCCAATTTGATAAATATTGATTGGTGTACTTACTTTTGTCATTTCAATAACAAAAATCAATCGTCATATTTTGTTCGACCAATTGTATATATTTCTTGAAGAAATTGCATCCTATGGATCAAGGGTGGATTTAAAGGTGTGGGGTGAAGAGGAAAAAGCCCCTAACCATTTTTGAACTAGACTCAAATATTTTTTTTTACTTTGAATAATTTATTTCGAAATAAAAATGTTAAGCAAATGAAGTTGACACAATCAATAAAAATTTGTTTTTTAACAAAATGTCGCAAGTTTTTGGGCAATTTACTGGAATTAACATTTTTTACATTGACCTAGAGACCGTTAGTTCATTTTTTGTATATTGAGCCATTTTAAAAATTCATGTCTCAAAAATATAGAGAACCAACGAAAATTAAATTGGGAATTACCTCTGCGTTACATCACCTTTTTTCCGACTATCCACCCACGTTTCAAATGATGTTTAGCAATAATCTGTAGTAAAAGTGCCCCAAATTTTTTGGAGACTAGCACGAGAGTTCGGACTTTTCATGCAGACTGTGTTTGAAGCTATTTTCGTCCTCCATGATAATTTGGGGATCCATGTCAACTTGAGTGGACGACAATTACATTTTGTAGACGATATTATGAACCCTTATAGATACATGAACGTCCTCCAAAATGATTTAAGCCCACAAATTGAATATCAAATGTATCTTTAGAGAAGATAGCACCGCTTGTTAGATAGATGTAATCGTGGAATATTGAATATTTGAAATCAATATTATATTTTCAAAATGAACATCCAGTAATTTATATAATAATTTGTATTGTGGATATTTTCATCTTCAGCCTCCTTTTGCTCTTCTGCAAATGCGGTCCTGCTTTGGAAGAATTTGTTTATAAATGATCATCTAGTAATAATTATTTGAGATTGCTGCATCATAATTTTGAGAACGTCTGTAATATCTCATATTAGTAGTATGCACATATACTTTCGAAATGCTTGTATTCGTAAGTAAAAGTATAAAAATCAGATTGTCGCTTATAGGTAATGTGAACATACGTCCCTCCAGGCTGTTATGAAATCCTTACAATAAGTAATTATTTGGAACATTTTTTATAGAGAAAATAATTATTCTTTAAAGTTATATAATATGAAAATTTCTTGTGTCTAAATTTGATTAGAGAAAAATTTGTATACTTTTACTTTTTAATATGAAAATAGATAATATTTATAATTATTTTTTCTGTAATGCAATGAGACATTAGAAGGATAGTTATTGTAAAGTATGCATCCAAATCTACACAACAGAGCTGATGCAGCTTTTTATGTATGTAATATTATTTATGTTTATTTATCTTTGTTATTCTTAGTCTAACAGCAGTATTCAATCTTTTTGTATAATGATTGTTTGGAAGCTGCTGATCAAAAGACAGGTCCGGCTGGTAACATTTTTTGTTTGAAAACTATTTGTTTAGTAATAATAATAATAATAATAATAATAATAATTATATACATATATATATATATATATATATATATATATATATATATATATATATATATATATATATATATATATATATATATATATATATATATATATATATAATGATAACAAAATACGAAATACAGATTCGGTTAGTTAGTAATATTTCTCTCTTAAAAATTATTTATTCATTTGTATAACATTTATTTCTAAGAATACGAATATTAAATGTTCATTTTTTCATGGCCTTATAAACATGAATATTATTAAAAAAAATTTTGTACAACATATAATTGAAAGCTCAAATATACTAGATTGTGAAAACAAAAATTAGATGTATTCCTGCACTACAATTATTACATGAATAAAAAAAAATTGTAAGACAGCCTTCAGCCTACCCTGTTCGGTATAATTCTAATTATTATAAAAAATTATTATAAAAATGGTAAAAATATATAAATGAAAAAGGTGGCAAATTCAAATACACGAAATCCTACAATTTTTTCTTTTACTAGTTATATTAATCAAATTTGAAAATAAATTTCAAAAATATTACTCATCACAATAAAGCTGTAGATCCGTCATTTGCCATGAATACTTCGAAGGTGTTGGAGCGACAATTGCTCAAACAAGTTTCTTCAGCTCTCGAACTACTAAAACCTGTAAGTAATATTACATTTTATATTAATTTGCATTTAAGGGTTGATATTAAATTATCTATTAATACTCTTGTGCTGAATTTTCAATACATATTGATTTTTGATTGGTTGTGCAAGAAGTATAATGAAATTCAAAAAATAACAAACAAATTCTTTTTTTGTCTGAATTATCGGATCAAAAAATTATTGGTAGTAAAACAAAAAAATCAAAAATATTCCATAAATATAGAAATTTAATTTATTGAAAATCATTATATTTGAGGAAGATCAAGCTTTTATTTGACAATAAAGAGATCATTCAGGGCCAATTTTTTCAACTGCAACCTTTTATTTAAAAAAAAACATAAACGGTGTGAAATCTTATCAACTCAAAATCAAATATTTTTTTCTCAGAAACTCATAAAATTGACCATTTTCCGATAAACTTCAAAATATCAAGGAAAATGTTATTTCAATTTTTTTTTAAATGATTAAGTAATTCTTAAATACATTTTATGATATAATATTAAGGCCTTAACAACTTTTGTTAGCCATTATTCACCTTTAAAGTATGTAAATGCTTCGAAGTAATCAGTAGGTCTCAGGTTTTTATCTATGTTTGGGTTTTAAATGCATGTTGTCATTTTATCAGAATTCGAGTTATCATTATTGGCGCTGTTCGTTGATACGTTGATTAATTCGAAGAAGTGAGAAATTTGCTCTACTTCCTGTCTTGAGAAAAAATTAAGTAAATATTTTTTCAGATTAAGTACTCCAAAATAAATTTTCAGCTTCAAAATATTTTTTTCAAAAGTTGATGGCCAGTTACACAAACATGAATGGCTACACCAGCATGTTTGTTTTACGGATCACCAACTTTTGAAAATCAAAATTTTGATGTTGAAAATTTATTTTGGAATATTTAAAAAAATCAAATATTGTAATAATGTCAAAACACAATTATTGAACAGAGAATTAGTTTTAACTTTTATCAATTATTTGTTGAAATCTCTTACAATATTGTTTATTTTTTCAATTAAGCTTTTCGATTCAATGGATGACAACACAAGTAAGCGCAGTAAGAAGTCCCATATCTACAAGAAACGAAAGCGTGTCATGATCGATGACTTGACTTACTATAGACCTTATCATAACAGCGAAGAGCCACCCAAAGAAAAAGTCTCCAAGAAATTCAAGAATAAATCATCCAAAAGACAAAAAAAGAGCTCTGCCGAAGATACAAAAACAAGACAAACTTCTGATGAAGACTCCAGAAAGAGTGAGGTATCTCAAGAAAATGATTGCGAAGATAATGCCTCATCCAATGGAGAAAATCGCATCAAGAAAAAATCACCCAGAAGTCAAAAAAAGAGCTCTGATGAAGATACTAGAGCAAGACAAACTTCTGATGAAGACTCCAGAAAAAGTGCGGTATCTCAAGAAAATGATTGCGAAGATAATGCCTCGTCCAATGGAGAAAATCGCATCAAGAAAAAATCACCCAGAAGTCAAAAAAATAGCTCTGATGAAGATTCTATAATAAGACAAGCTTCTGATGAAGACTCCAGAAAGAGTGGAGTATCTCAAGAAAATAATTGCGAAGATAATGCTGCATCCAATGGAGGAAATCGCAATTTTGATTTGGATGAAGAGACTCGTCAAAGCGCTGAGATTTACAAACGCAAAAAAAATTGGCAAGTTCCGAATCCATTTGCCAATTTCGGAAATTCCGGTAAGAATGAGAATTCTCCAAGCACAAGTGGTTACATCCCACATAAAAGAATAATATGCAAAACAGAATCTCAATCTGAATCAAGCCAGGAATCTGTGAAAAAGCAAAAACTTGACGATGGTCAGAATACTGCTTCAGAAAACTCCGTGCTAAGTGTAGTTTGAAAACATTATCAAAACTACTTTTCTATTATCTAGAAATTGAATATCTTAGAATTTATCATATATTGCATATCATATTCTATTATATAATGTAAACTATGTAATTTGCGCTTTAATAAATAAAAACTTTAATCTTCAGTATATTTTTCATCAATTTTTGATAATAAGTAAATTAGTTTGAAAAGTTTAGTCCTTTTTTCTGGGAGGATTTCGTTGTAATCTTTTTTCGGAGAATTGATTATATTCAAAGTGCCATACAGGCCTGTAATACGGGTAGTCTAACAGACATCCTGAATACGGAATAAAATAGCGACGTGACGTTCCGACGTATGTGTTGAGTATTGCATACTGATATTTTTATAGGTATAATATCCTCCAGGATATATTAAATCTTGAGCATTTATAAATGATATTTATCAAATAAAAATATAATGAGATTGACCAAAAAAAAAATCAGTACCACATGCTTCAATATTTATTCAAGTTTATAGTTTGTATAATTTACATGAGTATAACTATATATAAAGTGTACTTCCTCATATCAATACATGTGTCGTTTTTTTTTTTTCAATGTCTGGACCCAGAGGTCGCGATTTCGAATCTCAGTTATAGTACATCCCAACTAGAAACAGACCTATCAATCAATTCTGCGCATGTAGTATATTTCCCCTTTTTTTGAAGCGGAAATATTATAATGAAGTTATTACGTGGTCTTAATGTTCGCGCTCTATAAGCATTGTAGCAAATACTATAGTTGGCGCCGCCTCCACATTGGCCCTATTTATTATTGTATAGACATTGCACATATTCATATAAGAAAACTGTTGAAGCGTATAATGGTCAAGCGCACAATATGAGATATGGAAAATCAAACCAACCCTCAAGTAGAAAAACTCAGTGGCGCACAGTTATTTCAATAAGAAATATGTTATTAATATTTTTCACGTAAAATCCTTTAATTTACATATCAAAATAAGTCAATTTTGCAAGTATAAAATCATGAATTAGAATAAAGTAACCAATTATTATAATAATGATGCCTTATTTTTCAACAGTACAAATACAAGAGCGAAATGAGTAAACACTAAACTAGTATTTATATATGTACTGTATATGGTCTATAAAACAGGGCACATACTATTTTTTAGCGCAAATTATTATAACAAAAAAATTTAATATTCATATATAAAGGTTACAATAATAATCATCCCTTATCTCATTTATCATATTCATAGGTTCATCAACTCACTGTATATATGAGTATTTTTCGTATTTTATTCACTGTTATCACAGTTATTTATCACAAATTGTCAAACATTAATTTGTTGCAAAGGAAACAAATAATAATAAATAACTGATAGAATTATTAGTTATTTAAATGGGCGCAACTCCTAAATTAACATAACTTTTTTCCTCACTTTCATTTCCGTCACTGCCACCGCTATCGTCCGAATCTTCTGAAATATCGATAATGAAGTCGTCGATGGATTTATCGAAGTAATGCTCGATTTCCATGAAATCTTTTTCAGTTTTTATAACCTTTTCACATACTTTTCGGCCACTTCTTCGCAATTTCTGGCAAATTTTCCTTCCACCAACTTCCTGTCGTCCTCCAGTTTAAATGTCGTGTTGCATGCAGCTACCCAATTTTTGACAAGGGCCCATATATTTTCAATAGGATTTAATTCAGGATGATATGGAGGTAGTCGAAGGACAGTATGTCCATGGCGCAGTAATAATACATCAGATATATGAGTTGTCCTCATGTAAAATTATTATTTTATGTAGGTCCAATAATACCATTAATCGCTTCATCTTCCATGCATTTCATAACATTGAATACCAACTCTCCGCTTTAACTATTTAAAACCATTATTTTAAATTACATTAATAACAAAATAAACAGCAAATTGAAGCAAAAAAAAAAAAAGAATATTAATAACAATAATAACCAATGAAAACAATAGACGTATGGAAAGCAATACTATGAAATACCGGTGATCAGCGCAAGACTCTCAGAAACATGAGTGACGAGTGTTTATTATCAACAGATGAGTACGCCACTGGCACAATGGAGAGCCCTGTGATTGGTTAATTCAGTTTTGGAACAAAAATATGTTTTTAGAGCAGGTCTGTTTCTAGTTGGGTTTGGGACGTAAATTATTGTAACATGGGCCTGCACCGGTTAACTGGCAACACACATGGCAGCAGGGTAAAAACGTGGCAAGTAAAGTGAAAAATAGCTGTGTGTGAAAAGTCAACCTAGGAACATAACCGACAGGTTCAAATCCCGAAATCCATTAAATAAAAAAAACTTACTGTTTGTTTTTCAATGATTTATTCGACAATCTGATGATGGCTTTTGGTAGAGGTTTTCTTTGAAACACTAATCAACTTACAAAGTTTGGCTTAGGCTACGTTTCAGCAGGGATCATATATGCTCATATTGTTGATTCCTCTGTTTAAGGTTTTTTCTTGAACCTTAGGTTAATACCAAAGGAATTTTGTTCTTTCTGTACTAAATGTGGAGCTCACGTTTTCACATCTAGTCTTCTGTATGTTTTTAATTATCTAGATACTTGCCTTGTTTATTTTTGTATCATCGTTTTTCTGATGAAGACCTTTGGCTAGACAGCCGAAACGTCAAAAATAAATAAAATATGCAGAATTTAAACCAAAAAATCTTTCAATCGTTAGAAAAATCTCAATTATATCATAATTTCTATAATATTTTTGAAAAATTATTAAAGTGATTTCAGTGATTGCATACTATAGTAATAAAAGTAAGTGCCAATTCACAATGTGCGTAAACGTAAGGAGTACGTAACCGTAAACATAAACATAAAGTTGAACTACTGTATTTCAATGCTCGTGTTCACAATGCTCTTACGTATTTCTTACGTTTACGTATTGACATAAGAGCTACGTAATGAAAATGTAAAATTGAGATAAATTCAATTTTATGTTATATTTACGTACGAACAACTAATAGCGCATGCGTTAACTTTAAACACATGTTTTCATCTGACAGTTGATAGCATCCTGGATCAACACATGCTTTAAATATGATTGACATAGAATTATTAATAAGAAAAACAACAATTTCTTTCTCGTCTTAATATTTCTCTCGTTGGCGACATTTATAACGATGTGTCAATCTGGTTTCAATAATAATGAAACACTCGCAAGATCTTTTTCAGACATCATACAAAATAACAGTCAGAGAAACAAACGCAATACATCAATAACCCTAATTTGTACCAACGTAAAATGAAAAAAACACTTTATTTATATATTTTACGTTCACGACCACTGTGAACATACATGATTTCTTACGTTTATGTTTTAACGTATTCCTTATGTTTACGCACATTGTGAATTGGCACTAACAATTAATTTTTGGGCGAGAGTGCAGAATGCTTGAATGTTGTTCCAGCGACCGCTGGAAAATCAAATTCAATTCCAGTTGTGCTATGAATTTTTAGCATGATCTGTGTGTACCACACTCAGAAATATGTTAAAAGACAGGATAAAAAAAATGTTCTCTTGTAAAACTGGTGGAGGAAATTTTAAGTATGAATATTAGATGAAAATTATACTTTACATAAAAATACATACAAATATTGTTATTAACAGAATACAGTCAAAAAAATACACATCTGTTAAAGTAGTTATTTTCTATCATAATTGTGTATTTTTTGTAGAAATGTCGAAAATTCTGCTAAAACCTGAAACATAAATTATTATTTTATTTCATTTAAATTAAAATATTCATCAAATAAAATAGCTCATAGATTCTATTTGATATCTTGTGAGATTTTTTTTAATGAAATTTTGAAGCAGGTTGTATTGTTAAGTGGAAAAAGCAATAAGATGTCATTTGCAGAGATGTCATGCATCAAATATTATAAATTTGAAAATTTTGTACCATCTTGTTTTTGCGCAAATTTGTGTTGGAAAAAAATTTCTAAAGTAAAGAAAAAATATTATTATTTTTTACCATATTTCTTGCAAAATATTACTATTAACATTTTCGACGGATTACTAGTTTCATGTAAGGTGAATAAGGCAACAACATTGACTGAGCTACTTGCACTGTTGCCCCGAGTTCCACGCTTTCATAAGTATTCTAAAATTATTTGTATATTTATAAGAGCGCAAAATAAAATAACGAAACTCTGTTTTATGAGAATATTAATAGCTAAATGCAGCCAAATGATAATATTTTCAACAAAAAATTTATTTCTGAATGGTCGATAGCTATTTTTTGATGCTTTACTTGGAATTAAATCAATCCTAAAATTAATTGAGAACGATCAGCAGAGCTGAATCTATATATGGGCTTTTTGGGCTGCAGCCCAGAGCCTCGTGAATATAAAGGCCTCCCAGTCCTCATTGAAGACAATAGACAATTATTTAATATTGCAAATTTTAAAAAATAACTAAATTTCATCTTAAGATTGACTAATGATCATATATTGGATAGTGGCCAAGGGATCAAGAAAAAACCTTATGGTGAAAAAACACTTCAAGTTCAATTGGCCTGCCATCATCAGCTGAAAAATAATGCAATTTATTCCAAATTAAGTTGTATTTTATTGTTTAACTACTATTTTTCAATTTAATGTGAAAAAAATTGCATTATTTTTCAGTTGATGATGGTGGGTTGTTTCAGCGCCGAAACGACCAATAAGATGTTTTTTCTCATGATACCTTGGCCACTATCCAATATATGAAAATTCGTATAAAGGATCACCAACATATTAAACTCATATTGATTGAATAAAATATATTGTCCTTATCTTTTTCGTATACCGTACACATCATTATAGAAAACAGGTTTTTGACAAAATGGCAAATTTGATTAATTAAGTAGGCCCCCAAGAAGTGTTAGCCCAAGGCCGCACAAATTCTGGTAAGATGGTTCGGTAATTTAGTGCGGATATCGGACGATAAAGTGGCCAAACGAGGATGGGAAATGGGAATTATCGGAAAAAGGTTAAAATAAAACAATAAAGTGCCAGTTTTGTCAAAGAGAGGTAACACCTGGAGAACTACGAAGGAAACTGCCTGGAACAGAAAGAAATAGAGAAATTTTGTATAGGTGCAAAAGAAGTTCTATGCCTCGACACCCAAAAGATGAAAGAAGTGAAGATTAAGTAAGTTAGTTGTATGGTAAGAACGAAGAATAAATTAACGAAACTCTGTTTTATGAGAGTATTGATAGTTGAATGCAGCCAAATGCTAATTTTTCAACAAAAAAAATATTTCTGAATGGTAAACAGTTATGTTTTGCTGTTATACTTTAGCACTGATATCCTCTCTTTCCAACACTCCGTATAAAGCAATAAAAAAAAATCCAACCTGCGAAGGATCTATGTCTTCATCGCTGTTATTTTTATTGTTCGATATTTCGTTGTACCAAATTGGAAGTACAAATTTTCCAACATCTATTTTGTATTTTTGAACAGTTTGTATTGGCGTATACTTTTGTGATTCTGGTGATCTGTAACAAATAATTTATGTTAGATTTTTTTTTGTTAAGCACAAAAGTATGCCTGATGATAAGATACTATTTTCAAATCTTTTGGTTTTCTTTTAAAGTTTCAAGAACTGAAATAGAGAATGAGTGAAAAATTTAAAATCTTGTTATTTTTTTATGCTTGAAGCTCCTTCAATAGATTGCAATAAATGAAATAAATAAATCTATACCCTGTTTGTATAATCTTGACTGGTACTCTTATGACGTACGTGGTATCGATACTTGGTGATTTTTCATATTCGTATCGTCCAGGCGGCGCTATGAATCTCCCCTCATCCGTGAGAATTACTTTCAAAGAATTCGGTAAATTTTGTTTTGGAAAAGGATGTTTTTCTTGTCTACGCTGATCAAGAAGTATTCCATCAGGTACAGAAATTCCTTGTTGGTTCAAACGATTTAAAAGTAATCTTTCTGTGTTGAAGGCGGAATCTGGGATTTTTCCTCCTCTTGCTGGGAGGACTTGCTCGCGAAATAGTTGCCTCTTTTGCTAAAAAATAACTAATGAGTTGTATTTCTATAAATAATTTTAAAACTACATTCTGGAATTGTTCACAAATCATAAAATATTTTTATTGCACAATCAAAATTGAAATTTGTTTGTGAATCTGATTTTTGAAGATAAAATTGTTGAATATTTGGAGTATATTTTTTTACAGTACCAATTATTTTTCTCTCAAAGAACTAATTTTTTGATAGCTAGTGGTATTAAATTTTGATGACTTTATTTTAATTTTTTAATGGCATCGTTAAAATAACTACATATTTGAATTTATTGGAAAAGCTAAGATTACTACAGAGTGAATGTCCAATTGCTTTTATTATTTTAAAGATCATCACTTCTAAATGAAAGATCTTGAATAATGTAGAATCTAGTCACGATTTAAGATATAACTAGGTAATTGTTAACTGTTACACCTAAGTTTCAAAAGAACAAAGAATAATATTTCATTGCAGATATTGTGATGAATAATAATAATTCTTAGATTTAATGTCAATTATTTCACCATTCACTTTTAAGACGAAAAATAAAAATTATGCAAATTTTTTTTAAAGATAGTAAATATTTTTATTGCTTGATATAAAATCATTTCTAAAAAAAAACAGTTTGGGTACAATTGGAGCAATTAGAATAAAACTAGAGCATGCAAAGTATCTCGTTCCAGTTAAAATTCTTAGAAATTCACAAATTGACACATTCGTATTAACAATTGTTAGAACAATAAACTTCTTACAGTGACTGTAGTTAGAGTTTCGCTTTTAAATCATAATTATAGTTAAGTAGATCAAGTAAAATTAATGACTGTTTTTGAATGAATGTTAAGAAAACTAAATGCATATCCTACCTTACTGCTGCTTGCAAAATTTACAGCGATACTTGACAAAATACTGCAACAGAAAATTATCGTCCATAGATTTCCATTTGACATTTTCTTTACTTTTTTTGTTGTTATAGTACCTACAAATTAGGTTCTAGAATTAGTTTGAAAACCACTAGTAGAATAAAATACAAAAACTTTCAATAGTTCTTAAAGAATTTTGTTTTTCAATCTAAAATGATAAATAAAGGAGATCAGATTTCGAGACTATGAATGGGTCATTAATATATCTAGCCTACTTGTGGTAAATTCATAGAAATTATATCGAAAAACTGGGTTAGAAATAAATTTAATTACAAAAAACAATAATAAAAATATTGTGAGAATCAAATAAAACATTATTTTATCGCATTTTCTAGTTTCTCATAGTTGAGATCTATTTATCTAACATGACAAGAATAATTACAAATGATTCTAAAATAATTGCTGAGCTTCATTATCTTTTGGAAAAATATCGTCTGATTTTAGAATCTCTATTGTTTGTAATTGTCAAATTGTTCACCGGAACAAATTGGCAGTTTTTTGAATCCTATCCAGATTTTCATAGATATGTCTACGAATAGAAAAATAAATTGCTATTTTCTACATTCCAGTGCATTTGTGTTCTTGGCCACAATATTTTTTTCTAAGAACCACAACTTTTTTATCTATTTCAACAAGATGAAAAAAATTTTGCAAGGAATTTTCAGCAGAAACATCTGGGAAATTTGAACCCACAGCTCTATACTTTTCCAAATTATGTCTAATAAAAGTGAAATACATTTTAATTCTGAATTAAGAAAAAAAAGCGATATTTTGTCATATTTTATTTCTGTTGCTCTTATAGGAAGAAGAAATCTCCTCCTGCAATTGAAAATAGACAGAACTTTCATCAAAATCAAAATTATTCCACATGTTGAACAAAGACAAAAGGTACTTACTCAGAAAATGAGTGCATCACAAAAATTAACTCTCATATGTTTATTATTTAGCACTGCACTAGTTGATTCTTCTTTGCGGTGACAATGCACTCGTGGTTTTCGTTCTTCGTCTTTAGCGAAACTAAACGCTAAATGTTCGCAAACATGAAGATGTATTCAATTTGCTGAGTAGGGAAAGATCCGCCCACGGTATTTTTCAATGACAATCAAATATTATCATTATTTTTATTGCTTTTTATTTATTATATGAAAGCTGTTATCCATCTTTATTTTGAATTATGATACATTATTAGGCTCAAATTGAAAAGTGGGACTGGGACTAAGTAAGTTTTCTGACGTTACATACTCCAACGGAACTGGCTATATGCAAACTCTAGCAGCTTATTGATACTAATTTAAATATTGCGATTAAATTTTGTAGCAATGTTTTCTCTATATTTCTTTCAGCTGCCTTTACCGTCTTTCGCATTGTCTCGAACTTTTTCTGACAATCTACCCCTTCTCAAAAGCCATTGTATTTTGAAAAGAAGTGAAAATTATTGATTATGACTCTAGAGAATCATTTACTGTTACAAACTTTATTTATTTATTAGACTGATTTATTTTATTGAATATTCATCAGCTGTAATAACTAAGCAAATATCAATATACTTTCAAATGCAAATATATATTACATAGAAATCAGCACAATTACATATTGCACAATTATAAGGGGGGGTCTCTTGCAATCACTGACCATCTAAGGTTTTGGAAGTGTAAAGGTGACGGTAACAGAAAGCAACATTGTGGGAGTGGTTAAAATGAGTATCGACTGATAATAAGGGAGGATTTTTAGTACCTCTTCAACCAGTGTGAAGGTACGTCACTTCTTTGATTGAATATTTCCGTATTTGAAATTAACAGTCATTAGAGACTGAATTCTATGCAAAATGCATATTTTTGATTTTTTTTATATATCTAGGTATATATTTCTTGCATACGTTTTACTTATCCATTTCCCACCCTGAGAATATTTAGACAATATCATAAATGTATAAGTATTTCATCAATATTTTGCATATTAATGCATAAATCTATTTTTCATAAAAATTATAATTAAATCGGAAAAACTGTCTGTTTTGCCAATAATATTTAATTTGTTTCTGCAAACCTGAAGGAACTGGCATTCCTTCAATTTTGCATTACCCAGTGAAAGTGAGATGAACTTTTCCAAAAATAGGATTTAAAACAGAATAAGGTTACAACAATCATTAAAATTCAACCATATGTCTTCTTTATAAATTTAAATCATACTGTTCTTATACTGATAATTGGATTAAACAGCAATTGGATCTTAGATAAAAAACCTTTTTCAGAAATGTAGGTATGACTGATATAAAGAATAGTATATTGTGTGGCTAGGCACGAAACAAGCGAAGCGAGGGCTGGCATCACCCGAAGGCGTAAATCGTGTTTTGTATTGTATTACCTGTATTGAAATCAAGAGTTTCAATGTCTGGAGCCAGTCAGAATAAGACAATTTTAGACTAATAGCACAGACGCATCCGAGTTCCTCTCCAAAGCCTCAGGTAGCTATAATCCTATACCCGATTTCGTCCACAACATCTCTTTCAAGGGATTACGAACGCATCCGAGTTCCTCCACGAAGCCTCAGGTAGCTATACTCCAAGCTCACTAGTAAAATGAAGCTTTGTCAGTTGCACTGAAACAGTGGTTTTGTTTTCAACCGACGGTGCTTCGCACCAGAACATTCGAGCGGCCCTTACCTGCTCTTACCGAGCTCAACGTCTGGAATCTCGTGTAACTTAAAAGAGTGGTTTTTTTTCAACCGACAGAGCTTCGCACCAAAAAAACGAGCGGGCTTTGCCCACTCTGACCGAGCACGACGTGTGGAATCTAGCGTGTGCTAAACATCTCTCTTATATTTATTTGTTTGAGAGCTGCTGCTAGTCCTGCTAACAGCTGCAAAATTGAAGGTGGAGGAACTGGATTGTGGTATTGTCGTGTCAACCTTTCGGTCGAGGATTAAACAGGTAATAGTAAAAGAATTCGGACGCGCCGAGATAATCAATACCAAGTCGTCTCTAAATATCTGCTGTGGTCACTAGGGTGGGCCAAAATATTGACTAATTTTTTTTTCCTTATTTACCGTGAAAATATGTTTCAGGATGATGAAAAAAATTATGGTAAGGTTTAAGCTCTTAATATTAATATTTGAAGATGCCTCTTTGTAATTCTTGATTTTCCGTTTAAATAACACGCGAAAAAGAATTTTGTTAATTTGGAATTTTATTGCGTTCTAACGAATTAACGTGTCGTAAGAATCAATACCTATTCTTGTGGGAAATTGAACAATCTTAAAAAAAGGTCTGATATGATTTTTCGCTAAGTCAACTCGTTTAAGAATTATTCAAGGCTAAAGTTCAGCCTAAAATTGTATACGATGATCCATATATTTTTTAAATTTCATCACGAAATAATGGCTCACAATCATGAAACATCATATTTTTCGTGAAGTTTTCAGTGGAAAAATTTCAAAATGCTTACGAAATACTGATAATCGTGACAAAATTTCAAAAAATTGTTGGTGATCATATACCGTTTATGATTGAAATTTAACCTTGAATATTTTTGAAACGAGTCGAATTAGCGAAAAATCATATCATACATTTTTTGAAGATCGTTCAATTCTTTAAAAGAATTAGTATTGAGTTTTACAACACGCTAATCAGTCAGAACGCAATAAAATTTCTCTTCCCGTGTTATTCAAATGAGAAATCAAAAATCACGAATGTTGATATTAGGAGCCCTAGCTTTATCAGAAATTTTATATTATCATCTTTAACAATATTTTAACAATAACCAAAGAAAAAAATAATAATCATTATTTTTGACCCACCCTAGTGGTCACACAGTACTTCCCCGACCATAAATTTCATGGCTAGTTTCATCGCAGTTTCAGAAATTTAGAGTGTCGCATCAATTAATTGCATGTTTTAAAGTGATAGCTGTCATTGTCAAAGTGATAGATGGCGGTTATATTCTAGCCCTTACATTAAAATAAAAAAATAAGTGTTTTTGAAGAGCCTTTTTCAAGATTTTCGGGTTCTTTAGTTCATTGGAACATAAAGTGATTGCAGTGCACTAAAAATTATTGACGAAGAACGTGTTCTATGTTCTATGCACACGTTCTGACATATATTAACAGACCGTAGACATAATTTAGGTATGGAAAATAAAAAAATACGTGATTATTGATTGTAATAAATAAATATATAATTTGCAAATACAACGATTCAATTTTAATTTCCTAAGACATTATAAAAAAATGCATATTATAAGGGCATACCGCTTATTCAGGGATTTTTTAAAGTGCATATTGCATGCATATTTGGAAAACTTTTTTTTGTATATTTTCACAATACAGAAAAATCGAAAAACAAAGTAATCCATGAATCAATCAAAGTCTTGAAATAAATTTTTTTACTATGTTTGAGACACTTTTTCTCTTGATCTATAAAAAATATTCAAATAAGCCTTTTATCTTTAAAATGAGGTACAACAATTGGCATTCCAATAATAAATGAAAGCTGTATAACGTTCAATTTTACTTAGCGTAGCAGTCATATCATTTGCACTTGTGACACAACAAATAATTTGAAATATGTCGAGATTTAAATATATAATTTACATGCAAAATCTCAGCCCCTACGTTATTACGGAATATTTAGGAAACCGTATACTTTATTGTGATCAAAGAATGTTTCATACATATAAATAAATAAAACAAATTTTTGCAGTTACAAGTTACATTGTATTATTATTTTTTAAATCGTTGGAAAACTTTTTGACTTACATTCACGCAAGAAAATTAATATATTCATATATATATTCATATATATATATATATATATATATATATATATATAAACAGATTGTAGCATATACAATACAATATACCAGTCATACAATTATTAAGTAAAGCAAATTATTTTATTAAGTTTCATTATTTGAAAACTCAATTAAAAAAATTCGTCCCCCAAAAAAAATTGTTCCTACGCCTCTGTGAACAACTTAATTACGAAGCACTTTTATGGTAACATTAAATTGATGTAATGAAAAATAAGCTAATCTCCGGTTTCATAATAACATTAAAAATACGTTTATGAAAAGTCCAGCTTGAGAGATTAAAATTTATTTTTATGAATGAAATATGGATATTTATTTTGTGGCAAATATGATAATTGATAAAAATTTATTGAAAATCTACTTATTTTGTGAAAAAAATGCAAGGGAAGTAAAACTTTGCAATGTGCGAGCGTCTGAAGCAAACCAGAAGACAAAACTCAAGAAAAAAGCGAGGAAAAGAAACGTTTAAATGTTTGGTAAATGTTGAATGAATGTGACTAATGATTTGATCATTTATTTTTTTTGCATTTTGCTGCAGTTGTTGGCATCCGCAGTGGCGTGCAGTCCATTTGTGCAGGGTGTGCACTGCACACCCTATGAAAATATTAAAAGTTACGTAAATAAAATTAATATAATGGTTTATTGAATACTTTATTTTGTTTCACAAATTTTCATTATAAAATCAGAGAAAGAGCGTATTTTATCTATTTATGCAACCAGAAATACGGGCGCGCCTCGCGGGCCACTCTGCTATATATTTGAAACGAATGTCGACGCATGAGGTGCAGATTTCTCGCCTGCATGGCGAGCGAAGTCTGTTTGGCATAGTCAGTATTAGCATTGATTAAATAATATATTGGAAGATTGGTAACCACATGTAATTTTAGCGTAGCGCGGTTATTTTTCTGAAAAGATCAGCTCTATCTATACGCCGTAATTATAACTATTCTTGAATTCGTTCTCCATGTCATCGAAAGATGTCAGCGTCGCGTTTAGCGGCAATTTGAAATATTATTTATGAAAGTTTATGCGTGCAAGTATGTTTTATGCAATATTTAGGAAAAAAATTGAGTTAATTTGTATTGGAAACAAAGAAAACTGCTATAAAAATTCATATCATTGGAATTATAATTATTTTATTGATTATATTTACTGAAAAAAAAAAATTACAAAATTGAATAATAACTATACCATAAAATTAAGTTCTCTGTTTAATTGGTAATATTAAGTTACATATTAAAGTTTTTTCTAAATGTATGAAAATGGTGAATTACTTAATGTTGATTATATTATTTCAACAATTTTTTAATATGGCAATTTTTCTTTTATTACTTGTACTGTCCCTGCCCTTTCTTATTGACGAGGTTGTCCATATTAAAGTTTTTAACAATTTTACTCTTATGAATGTATTTATAATAAACATTCTGTGATAATAACACTCATTACTTTCAAGAAGCCAATCACAATGCTGTGCTTTGATATGATTAACGCTTTTGGCAGTCAATTTTTTACATATGTTTTTGGAATATAAATTATTTTTAATAAAATTTTCAAAAATATCCAACAATTCTGATATTATTTGTAGCACAATTTCATTTGGCCTACAAAGATGTTCAATCTCTTTTGGTTTCCCATAATCTCGTAATAATAAATATATTTCATTCTTGTCACAAATCATATCAGTTTTCTTTAAATCCTCGTTACATTTATCACAATTGAATTTTTTAATACATCGGTACACCAAATATCCTACAAAATACACTATTGCACATTCTTCATATTGCGTTCTCAAGTTTACAGTTTTGTCAAATTCATTATCACTTTCATTTTCATGTGTATCTGTAGTTTGGGAATATTCAGAATGGGGAGTAGTGGAATTTGTATTACTGTTAGTACTAATATCAAGGACCTCATCTTCATCTACTTCGCAATTTCCTGTACCGACGGGTTTTAAAATTCTTATATGCATTGTTTGTTGCAGTGCCTGTCTAAATTGCTTAGCTGTGGGGTTTGCATTGTAACCCCCTTTATGTCTGAGTACGGAAAATGTATTTTCCAAGCAGTCTTGTTGCAGCCTATTTGTTAGAAGAAAACTATAATTTTCTTCTTTCATATCAGTAAACAGATTTAATATACCATTAATTGTTTGTATAAAACCATTAAGACAATATACATTCCTTCTTTCTTGCCAATCCTTCGTATATACCTTACAATTTTCAAAAAACAGTTTGCCTTCCTCGAGTGTAGTCTTTACTAATTTATTTCTTTCTGATAATGCGGAACGAAAAGGATTACTATCATTTAACAGGCGACTATTCAAGGCATCAAATATATTATTAATTTTGTGAATAAAAATTGCAGTATTTGAAGCAGAATTAGATTTAATACTACCAGTTTTCACAGCAGTTTGTAGTGCAGCTGCCATAGTTCGACTAAAAACCTGTACTGCTAATTTGACAGACATACGATCAAATGTGTTTGGAAATATGTGGCGGGTAGTAATTTTACATAACATTCTAGCACCATCACACTGGGAATCAACATTATATACGGCACGAATATCATTCCATGACACTCTTTTTCCATCCATGAATATGTCAGTTGATAATAGAATATTTCTAACTGATTTCATTAGGTGAGGTGTATCATATATTGCATATATTTTTTTTTTCATTTTCTATGAAATGTGGATTTTCTTTTGTTACACCTAATTTTGAATAACATGATCGATTGTTTGATCCCTGATCGCAAATAACAATTCTAATATTGAGTCCGATATCGTGGCACTTTTTAATATTTTGTCGTAATATTTCAACTAAATGATTGCCTTTTATTGGACCAGAACTGAAGTAATAGGAAATTGGCATTTTCCAATTTTTGAACAATCCACGTATCATAAAAACAACAGCGTGACTGGCTATTTCTCCAATTCTTCCTAAGTGTCCCATATCTGAATAACCTTCAACTAAATCCTGTGTGACATCCAACTCTAACGATTTTTTGATGCTCATTTCATCATACATCAGAACACATTCGCATTCGCCTTTATCAATAACAGCAGTTTTTTGTTGCAACATATCAAATAATTTTGTTTCTACGCCGGTATTTAGATGAAAAATTTGTAGCCATTTTCGAATTGTTCTGGGTGCAGGTAATACCAGCTTAGATTCATCACGCATGAAATTATACAGAGAGGGCGATTTATAAAAATATGAAAGTGCCAACTGTTTTTCTTGTTCTGTCCATTTTGTGTTACTTTTGTGTTGTAATTGCATTGCAATTATTGTTTTCACATCGGTAGATTTATTTTTTATCATTAATCCAATTTTGTTTTCATTTTTTGAATTTTTTCTAGCAATCTTAAATTTTGTGCTCTTTTTGCAGCTAATAAACGTGATTGTTTTTTAAACTTTTGTTTGAGCATTTTTTTTCTTGGAGTGTCATCTGCTTTAATTGGAGTTGACAATAAATTGTCAATATTGGATACCTTTCCACTTGGAGATGAAAATTCCAATTTGCGCTTTGGTTTCTTGGTTGGAGTAATATAATGTATTTCATCCGTGATATTCAATAATTTCTCATTGGTAATATGCGCTTCTTCCTCGGACATTATTTTATTTTTATTTGTATAAAATTTTTTTACCGGTAAAGTACGAAGCTCGGGTGAAGCTGGTTCATCTTGAAAAAATTTGAGAGGTACCGCATGTTTTACAAGTCTTTTCCGAGTTTGGTTAGAGCCCGAAAGAATTAGTTCCGGCTTAAAATGATTTTCACAAATTAATTTTGTTGCTAATTCTTCATCCTTATAGTTGATTAAACCATCATTGCCACTGTTCTCCACCCAAATATTCAACCGGTTTTTATCCGCTGTTGGAAATTTAAAAAAAGCTAAATCTTTGGCATTTTTTCTATTGTTTGCACAATTTTTATACACACAACTACATGTTGATGAAGCCATTTATGGAATAAACACGGTAAATGTATAGTTTATAATTGCATACGTGCGAAATATAATATACGAATAACTAATAATACACACAATAACGTAAGACTGCGCGCATGTTTCACCACGTATAAGTGAGCGGTGGTTGAAAGTAGATATAGATAGCAGTACACGCTACACGGGTCTATGCTGTTTATTCCAAATAACATTATTATGAACATGTAGGGGTTCGTCTACCTACTAAAATTCAGCTGAAAACATGGTGCCGATGCGAGTCAGTGGAAGAAATAGTAGATTATTCTTATAGCAAACACTCCGACGGATCTAATGATGTTAATTGCCTTACTCTATTTTATTGCGCAATGCAAGAAAATCACATTGAAGATATATTCAAATTTTAAACACATGTAGCGTTAGGTATCTAGTATCTACATCTCTGTTGTGTCAGTAACAATAAATTGTTTATAACAAATGAAATAAATTGTTATTATTTGTAGATTAACATCATTAAATCCGTAGGAAAATTCCCTATAAGAATATCTATAATATTATTAGATAAAGAAGTTCGGGGCTCATCTTTAAATAAGCGAGGTATAGAGAAATAAATAGTTGATATGATGAATTTTCATGTGTCGCAGGACTCTCAATTCTTCTCTAGTTTGCAATTTTCTGTACGAGTTACGATTTCATCCGGATCGAGACGAATATATCCGAAAGGTATATAGCGTCGTAGTACGAAAGTAATGCAGGTACTTGCTATATGGTGGCAGCACAGCACGTTCCTATACATCACACTACGCTAACTTTCGTAAGATTGCCTATCTTCCCCTATATTATTTAATCAATGGTATTAGGAAACTGAAGGGATAGAGTCTGACAGAGAAAAAGCATACCAAAATTAGCGATCTTCTATCGCTCGTTCTCTCTCGCTGAGTGCAGGCAGACTTTCTGCACCTGGAGCTAAATATTCAATGTTCAGCTGTGTTCTTTTTCAAACGCCTTTTATAAGTTTGCTTTAAAATAGTTGAAATATTGTTATTTGTTGTTTAAGACAACAATATTAGGTAAACACTTATATTATACGTTTCTTAAAATATTTATTCTTGTGAAATTATCATTAGTAGAATGACAACTGAAAATAGATCTATAATTTGTGATCTACTGGAAAATCCTTTTTTACGTCGTAATGTCGAGACGAAAAATGAAATTATGAAAACAAGACCAACGCCAGACATAAAACTCACTCAAAATATCAAAATTAAAGGCCAGCAGTCCGTGCGACATTTCCAAATTAAAATATATGAAAAATTTAAATGGATTGCTGGTTGTTGCGAGAAGAATAGGCTGTATTTTTGTCCATGTATATATCCCCTTCCTCACCACCGACTGTGCAAACCTATCACAGAAAGTCACCGCACGCCACTGGGCATCCGACACCGACGTCGGAGGATCCGCAGTTCGAGGAGCAGCCATCGGAGCGACTTTGGGGATTCACCGTTGGACCTGATGGCATCTTGGAATTGAGACAACATTCAACTACGACGTCGTAGAACTTCTAATACCGTCGATGGAAGATCAATTCTAAAAATTCCTTTTCAACTAATTATCATCATGACCTGCAGTTTTGGGAGCAGCTATCAAATAGATTTGAACATATAGAGCAGCTTGGATATCTAAAGCCCTGTTCAGACGTGGACTCACAGAGGACTCACTTCAGAATTTGAGTTTTTTAGAAGAAGAGAAAAAATTTGAGTCGCTTGTCAAATAGAGGCGCCGCTATTTTGAGTCTTGCAAAGTGGGCGTCGTCTTTTCCTCACCTCATTGATAACTTCATGGTAATATGTCTGGCTTTTATTGTTTTTTGCATCATTTAATTCTTTTTGTCGTATTTGGAATGTGCAAAAGGCAGCAAATACATTTCTTTCTTTAATTATTGCTGATTTGGAAACGAGTTTGAGAACAATACAAAAAAAGAGACTGAGTTAAAAAATAAAGGATATGCAGAGAGAGTCTTTATCTACTATAAAAGAATTAAGAACAGAATATTTACAGTCTTTTAAGAATTTTATTAGTAGTATTTAAACTCTTATCTTTCAGAAACATTTTTTCATCATATTATAAACAGAATAATCTTCTCAATAATTCAATATGAATTCTTTTTGAATAATCTAGTACAAAGGTATCAATGGAATAAATCAATTTTTGAAGGATTTTATTTTAAAAGTGGAAGATGAGATACATTTTGACGCAACAAACAAGCAACACGTGTGAACGGCCAAGACTCAAAAATATTTTGTTGCTTCAAAAAACTTCTTCTTCTTAAGGGTGCGTTTAAAGTAGTGCGGGTAGTCTGCCAGCAGTAATTATTTTTATTCATAACTCATTTAAAAACGACGATGTTTATTAAGATAAATTTTACATGAATGAAGAGCTAATATCAATATCTATTTCATTGTATACTTTTGATTGCAGAAAACTCTAATTTAGATGAGATTTTTTTCATATCTTCAAAACTAAAGCATCTATTACTATACAAACTATGGGATGAACAAGATTACTTATTATTATTTCATTTTAAATATTTTCCTTCTTAATATCTACTGTACAATTTGAATGAGTTATGAACAAAATTTGGCATGTACTAGTAGCTGAAAATTGAGGAAATAGTTCAGCTACATTCCGCTGCATCTTTCTGGCGCTTCTACAGATTTAGAAGCAATATGAATCATTCCTAATTCCTTGAAAAGGAAGAGGTGTCGGTTGAGGCGGGGGGCAATAATAATGAAATGAATCTAAAATATTTTTTCAATAGATTATTCCATTGCAAAATTTTTGGTAAAAATTCTAAAGTCATTAGGCAGCTTATCAAGTGATGAATAAATAAATAAAAATATTCAATGAAAATAATTCTATTAATGTTTCTAATAGAGTTCTTATTTTACAGATATTAGGGCAATTGGATATTTCAAAATGTAGATATTGTTATTTTATTGTATATGTAAATGACAATAATGATTTTGATTCAAAAAATAGAAAGAGATGCGAATTTATGGGAGAATATTATGTTGCCGAAATTGAAACAATTTTATTTAAGTTGTATTCTACCCAAAATTGCGGATAGTAGAATAGTGAGGGGTTTGAAATGTAGAGAAAATGCTTCATGATTTTATACTGTGAAAGATGTTCATTTATTTTTATTACGAAATACCACTGATTTTGAGATCCCTATCTTTCAATGTTTCAAAGAAAAGAGCTAGAGCGATTATCTCATGTTTCTAAATATTGTTTAGTCATATTATAATAATAGTATATTGTGCAACAAGTGCGATTGCCTACGAGAGCGAAGTTGTACCCTCATTGGCTGAAGTGGGCAATGGACAACACTACAAAAGTTGCAGATACTATTCTTTATTACGAATACGAAATAAACACTATTTTGCGCACATTTCTGCGGGCGATGATGGCTCTTTGCCTTTTGCGTTCGCCAAGTACAATTTACCTCCCGAAAAATCAAGCACAAAATAGCACTTATCCCGAATTTGTGATAAAAATAGTATCTGCAACTCGTACAGTATTGTCAATTGCCAACTTGAGCTAATGAGCGAACAAACTTCGTTCGTGCGCTCAATTCGCTCTCGTATAGAAAATCGACAACTTGCCGCACTTGTTGCACAATATACTATTGTACATTGCATTCAATATAGTTAGTTGGGGGCCACACTAATATCTAATGCCGTTAAGTAAGGCGTTATGTGACAATTGACATATTGTCATTGACAATGTGTTCATTATTGAATAATGCCTTAATTAATGACATTATGCGTAAGTGTGGCCCCAGCATTATAAAAACTACTTATTTTGAAATTCATTAGTATATTTTATTGTAATTGTCATTAGTCTTCAATTACTTCAACAGATCAAAATTGGCCAAATATTCATCGTATTTTCATATCCTACAATATTTTCTTCAATTCATAGAATCTACCTGCTCTACGTTTTGTGGTTTAGCACATTTAAACAAATCTTTGGTTGAGGCATGTTGGAGTCATAAAATCGACCAAGGGTTTTCTTGAAGGTGCTGAGCGGTGAAGAGGGGCATTTAAATTTACAGACCTCTACAAAATTATTTATTTGGTCAGAGACATCTATTGACAGAAAATAAGTCAGCTACTCAAATTTATTTTCAACACTGGCCGCATTTATTGGTAGAGGGCTTGAAACCCACCCTTAAGACTCAAATTCTCAAGTGAGTCATGTGTGAGTCCACGTCTGAACAGAGCTTAAATCAGCTCTAACATCTGGGGTGTAACAGTCATAAGTAAATCTTTATTCACTAGTGATTTAAAACGAATTATTAGTGATTTAAAAAAATTTAAATCACTGTTGGAATTTCTTTTCATAAAAAAAAATCTATTTCTGAGGAATAATTTTTCCAACTGCAGCGGCTGCTTCGTTCAAAATGGTATTTGGGACGAGAACATTGTTTTAATCACTTTCTTCATCATTTCAGACAATACTTTTCACAATTATAACGCTTCAATTCAAAATTCACAAAACTGACAGTTTACTGACAGTTACACTCCCGAATGTTTGAAAAACAAACATTCGTCGCGATATCAACGGAGCTTTCTTGCAACTGCAATTTAATTTTTATGAATTTTGTTCCTCAATTTCATGTTCCAGAAATTTACGCAAAATTGAATAAAATTATGTATACAAACACGTGAATTAAACCTCTGTATTTGCTCAAAGGATTAAATCACTCGCGCTAAACGCGCTCGTGATTTTGAACTTTCTTCTCGCAAATAAACAGTGGTTTAATTCACTTGTTGTCTAAATAACTATTAATTCCAATTTTATTTTCCCTTATTATATAGTTGTTGGAACCAGTTTTGTACCTTAGCTTTGCTGAGATTTCTCTAGGCGTCAAAAAATTTTTTTTGCAAGATTCGTCTCTTTCTCCCAAACCAGCCATCGCCTGGAGGCGAAGCGCAATTTAAAAATATCATCCAATTTCCTTCTTTACCCCTTGTACATTTTTGTAATTACCAAATAAACTTCTCCAAAATGTTATATTGTTTTATTTTTAATATTAATCTTAGAAGTGGCGCAAAATCTTATATTAATTCAGAAGTATCAAATCATAAGATATATTTCATAAAAAAAATGTACTTAAATAAAGAAAAAAATGAAGGAAAAAACTTTTCAGAACTCATTTTATAAATAAATATGTTTTATTGGGTATAAGTTCTGTAATTTATTAGAAACACAACGTTTCGACAGCAAAGTGCTGCCTTTTTCAAGTGAAAAGAAATATAAATATAAATAAACAAAATTGTCAAGACAACAAAAATAAAAATAAAAGTACAAATAATAACTAGATTAGTTTAAAATATATTAACTCCTAGGATCGTAGAGCTCTGCCAGTGATTGATGATTCAATATCCACAGGTTTAATTTCAAGTTATTTGTATCTACGAATCTACTTGCAAGAGTTACTTCATCACCACCTCCTGAAGATCTGTGGATGGTTCAGTTATGCGCCAAACCAAATAGAGTAGAGCCAGATTGACCTAGAACCACAAGGAGCTGACAATTTCCCTATTTAGACCTTCATTATTATCTCCTGAAGACCTGTGGATATTGAATCATCAATCACAGGCTGAGCTCTACGATCCTAGGAGTTAATATATTTTAAACTAATCTAGTTATTATTTGTACTTTTATTTTTATTTTTGTTGTCTTGACAATTTTGTTTATTAATATTTATATTTCTTTTCACTTGAAAAAGGCAGCACTTTGCTGTCGAAACGTTGTGTTTCTAATAAATTACAGAACTTATACCCAATAAAACATATTTAAAGAAAAAAATAATTTTTGAAATTGGGATTAATAATATTTTTTTATTATAATCAGAATTTTTTTATCAGTACCAATATCTAGTAATTTTTATCTCTAGTAGATACAATTTTTTTATCAATAATATATTTGAATTTGATAAATTTGCATACATGATTAATATTTTTAATTCTGAGCCGTCTTATGAGCCCAAAATAATTTTTAAATTTTAGAATAATCAATTTTAGGAATATTTTATAATTCCATGGGAATTTATTTTCAAAATAAAATTGATGCTTATATTTCAAAGATACGGAACCATAACGCAATTAAATGCAGTACAAATTGATTCATTTCTTATTATCATATTTTCTATGTATTATCACTGAAACTTTTTCTGTTTTGTATTTTATGTAAATTGTGGAAGTCTATTGTTGGACAACAACTGTTGACTTCCCAAATAATCGAATGAATAAATAAATGAGAGTATAAAAATAGGCTGCAAGAATTCTTGAGTTCTAGTATAACGAAAGCCTATTTCCTAGTATAAAATTCAAAAAATCTATAATATGAACTTTAAAAAACAGTAATCAAACGAGTCAAATTCACAAGTCAATTGTTCCGGAACATAATTATAAAATTATAATATTCCTGAGATTTTTTTCAGAATTATTACAATTGCCAAATTTTATTTATTCAACAATTTTTGGATCCACATCTAATTAATTTCTATTTAATTCCCATTTTACCCTGAAAACTACTCCCTAAACTCCAAATTCAATTTTTCACGTTGATCTGCATCTTTTCTGATTCTGGCTGCATATTGCATAATAATGAACAAAACCCTGATAGAAAGTTCACACAGTCAGATTTATTTTCAATTCAATTTCAATCCCTTTTTTTCAACATAAATTCTAATTATTTTGTCTGAGTGCCAATTCACAATGTACGTAAACGTAATGAGTACGTAACCGTAAACATAAACATAAAGTTGAACTACTGTATTTCAATGCCCGTGTTCACAATACTCTTACGTATTTCTTACGTTTACGTATTGACATAAGAGCTACGTAATGAAAACGTAAAGTTGAGATAAATTCAACTTTATGTTATGTTTACGTACGAAACAACTAAGTGCCAATTCATAATGAGCGTAAACATAAGGAGTACATAAAAACATAAACGTAAGAAATTATGTATGTTCACAGTGGTCGTAACGTAAAATATTAAAATAAAGTGTTTTTTTCATTTTACGTTGGTACAAATTAGGGTTATTGATGTATTGTGTTGGATTCTCTGACTGTCATTTTCAAATATTCTGTTGATTTCGATTCTGTTTCGTGTTTAATGTTTTTCTTTGATTTCACTTTTATTGGTTTGGAGTTTAGTTTGTTTTGTTTTATTGTATGATGTCTGAAAAAGATCTTGCGTTTGTTTCATTACTATTGAAACTGCGTTATAAAAGTCGCCAACAATAGAAATATTAAGACGAGGAAGAAATGGTTGTTTTTTTTATTAATAATTCTATGTCAATCATATTTCGATCCAGGGTGTTGTCAACTATCAGATGAAAACATGTATTTAAAGTTGACGCATGCGCTATTAGTTGTTTCGTAAGTAAACATAACATAAAGTTGAATTTATCTCAACTTTACGTTTTCATTACGTAGTTCTTATGTCAATACGTGAACGTAAGAAATACGTAAGAGCATTGTGAACACGGGCATTGAAATACAGTAGTTCAACTTTATGTTTATGTTTACGGTTACGTACTCTTTACATTGTGTATTGGCACTAATAGCGCATGCGTCAACTTTAAACACATGTTTTCATCTGACCGTTGACAACACCCTGGATCGAAACATGCTTTAAATATGATTGACATAGAATTATTCATAAAAAACCAACAATTTCTTCCTCGTCTTAATATTTCTCTCGTTGGCGACTTTTATAACGCAGTTTCAATCTGGTTTCAATAATAATGAAACAATCGCAATATCTTTTTCAGACATCATACAATAAAACAAAACAAACTAAACTCCAAACCACGCCTATGCAATTCCCTATCTTAGCTGTGTTGCAAAAGTGAAGCCAAAAATGTAATATTGTTAGAGAGAGAGAAAGTAAATGAGAGATAGGTTGAGGTGGGCCTATGTTTGCATCGAGTTAAATGGCTAGGTTTGGTTAATTTAGTATTTTCATGAGAAAATATAGTGCAAAATGGGAAGAAAATGTTTTGTGACCAATTGTGATACTGGGTACACAACATGTAAAGAGAAATTTTCTCTTTTTTCTGCACCTAAAGATGACATTTTATTAAATAAGCGGCGCAAGAGCATACCACGACAAGATAGAATATTGGGTCCTACAGATCACGTTTGTGAAAAACATTTTAGAGAGGAAGATATCATAAAAGAATGGTCTGCTGGAGATGTAAAAGTCAGTAGAAATTATTTTAAAATTATATTAAAATTAAAAAGTTATATCAATGTTTCAAATTATTGAACGTATCTAACCTAAACTTTTAGTGAAAATTCAACGTTAAGAAAATTTCATATCAATGAAGAATATAAATATAAATAAACCAGTGCACAACATAAGATTTCTAGACGCTTACGAGAGCATAAAAATTCATAAGAATAAAACCCGCTTATTGAATTCTGACCTGAGTCCCATCCCTAACTCCAGATTGTACCGTTTGTTTTAGTTAATCCTAGCGTGACGACCTTTTAGTATAAAACGAATTTTATGTTTAAGTTTAAGTTGTGTTTCACATCACCTCTGGTGGAGACAATATCTCCTGTAGCAATCCTCAGCCTATTCGGTGGAGAGCATATCTCTAGAGGAAAACTGCAGCCTGCTGTTGATGTGATTCGCCTTTCTACAGATGATGAGAACTTAGTTCTCGAAAAAAGTATATAGATTTTACAAATTTTATTTGAGGTTAGGGGTTTATTTTCATTTTGTTTATAACATTTACCTTAAGACTCATATTATTTAATATTAGCTTTCTTTACACCAGAAATTATGTCAAAAACTGTCATTTTTTGTGAAATCGTAGATGTATATTACATTTTTGTTAAGTTTTTTATTAATATTTAAATTAAAATTTTTTTACAGAACATCATTTTTTATCTCTTCTTTTCTTGTGGTAAATAAGAAATTGTTTGTGTATATTTTCTCAATTTTATAACGCCCATTGTAATATAAAATATTCATGGAATTGTTTATGTCTCTCTTATCCATAATTAGAAAACTCTTATTCAAAGAAACGTTCATAAAACATTTTTAATAATAATGCACTTTTTCATTGCAGATTTTAATAAATAGAAATGCTAATTTTCTTCTCTTTTGCCTTTTATTTAATAAATAATAATGTATTTAACGTAATAAAAATATCAAATTCACCTGACGATCGTTTTTTATTGAAAAAAACTCAAATATAATCTCATTTCTGTATATGAAGCATGCAAAGTTAGGCCCGCTTTAGCTATCTCTCTCACCTTTGCCGCATTACATTTTAGGCTTCATGTTTTCCAACTGAGTGTCCGCTCCTCTATTATTATCCTTCGTGCTCCAAACTAATAAAAGCGAAACCAAAAAAAAAAAAACATTTAAACACGAAACAGAATCGAAATCAACAGAATATTTGAAAATGGCAGTTAGAGAAACCAAAACAATACATAAAAAACCCTAATTTGTATCAACGTAAAATGAAAAAAACACTTTATTTTAATATTTTACGTTACGACCACTGTGAACATACATAATTTCTTACGTTTATGTTTTTACGTACTTCTTATGTTTACGCACATTGTGAATTGGCACTGAGTCTCAATAATTTCAACCCTGCCAGTATAGGAGTTCGAATGGTTCAATGAAATGCGTGACAATTTAAAAGTTAAAATCCTTTGAAATAATAATTGTAGAATTATAATTTAAATGCTGATAGTAAGCTTACGTAATTAGTAATTTAGGGTGATGCACGCGTTCCCACTGTTTCTAGTTGCAGCAGTGAAAAAACAGAGTTGATTAAATTTTGGACAAGGGGGCACTGAGGTGATTATTGGCGCAGAATATACTTAAGACTGCTTAAGACGGTCCTGTTGTTTGTTTGTAGTCGTGATGAACCATTTGCTTATTTAGTTTTTCGTACTGTTTGTACATAAATAATTAAAAAGAAACAGTAAAAAGGCCTCTTTTATAACTCAAATTGGTGATAAATAAAGTTGATCAAGTTAGTGGAATCCGGCGCGCAGTTTGGTGGCTGGCAACAGTGACGAATTTTAAGTTGGCTATCATGCGCTTCGATCTGTCAAAGTGACAATTCCAAATACACATGTTTTAAAGTGTGGTTGGAACATGAGTTCTCAAAAAGGAAATAACATCCGAAAACGACCTCAAAAACACCAGAATACTGTGGCATTCAAAAATACTCTTCATGATACAAGTCATCGTACGAAAGCAATTAATAGTACACAGATACAAAATGTTTGTTCACATTGCAAACAAATTATAGAATGGAAAATTAAATACAAAAAGTATAAACCCTTAACTCAGGCGAAAACTTGTGTTCGGTAATTATATATCTTGAAACAATTCAACATGATATAATATTTATACTTTATAGATGTTCCCAGAAAACGGTGAAAACTGCATATCATGTAATGTGTGCAGAATGTGCTCGTAGATTGAATTCTTGTGCTAAATGCTGTACATCAAATGTAGAAATTTGTGTGCCTGATACACAGGCAGTAGATATTACTGTTTCACCTGAAATGGAAAACATATTAAAAACATTGTCTGAGAGAAAACGAAGAACTTTTTTGAGATTTGTGGAGAAAAAGAAAGCAGGAATTAATGATGAAAATAACAGAGATCTTACAAATGAAATTATGGTCAAATTAGAGTCACTTGCAGTGGATACGAACGAAGATGTCTCATATTGTAGCGACGAGGAAGATGAAGAAAGCTAAAATTGATGTAAATTATTATATTTTGGAATAAATAAATTGCTTGTACACATGTGTTTAATTTCAATGGGTTAGATGATGAAACCATTCAATAAAATGTTCTTCATTGGGATTTTCATATTATAAATTTGTTATAAAGTGCGCAGACTTAACAAAGATGATGAGGTTATGGACGAAGTTTGACAGCTTGTATGAATGTGTGGCTGGTATTTTCGGCAAAATGTTTGGTATTTAATGAGATTGTTTATAATTAAAAATGGCAAATCATAATAACTATGAATCATGAATTTATAAATACTACCTTAATGATAGATACAAAATTATGACTGCTAATCGACAATTTTTCAAAGCTTTAAAAATGGTACTAATACATTGGAAATTAAAGTCTATGCCAAATTCTTTATGGTATGTACCCTTGCTTTTATTATAAATATAAATAAATAAAGTCTTGTTCTTTGCAGCAATGGTATAAAAATTTTCTGCCAAAAATTATACTTAAATTTGAAATCTCTAACTTACAATTACTTCCTGGATCAAAGCTATGCTGCAGATGTTTGTATGGAACCTATGTTTTGGTTTGTTGACAATTTTACATACGCCATAGGACCTGTAAGTTCATATACTTGGAGTTCACGACCAATAATTGATATTCTATTCTAACTGTGATTTTTCCAGTTTTTCGTGGTATCAGTCGTAAGTCTTACAACTTCGGTTGTATGCATTGCGTATTGGATCGGACTTCCATACTGGTGGAATCGCAATTCACACATTTGTATTCTACTTTTGATAATTGGGCACTGGATTCTTGTAAATATTATATTTCATTATTATATGGCGGTGACTACTCCTCCGGGCTATCCCCCTGAAGGGGAATTAATCACTGAAGCTGTTAGTATTTGTAAAAAGTGCATTTCACCAAAGCCTCCTAGAACACATCATTGCTCTGTCTGTAATAGATGCATTTTGAAAATGGATCATCATTGTCGTATCCTTCAATAAGTCATATTTATATATTTAAAGATATGGCCTCGCTATTTTATTATTTGAGAGAAATATAGTGTTATCCTGGTAAAGATCCACAGTTCGTGCGTTGTTCGCACTGCATGAAAGTATTTACAGCCGCTTCCAAAACAATTCTCCATTTAGTTTTGTCTTATGCTTCTCTCCCATTCTCTTACTCCTCTTTTGTGCACTTCTTTAGTTAGTTGGTCTTACTATTTTGTTTTTTCTCTTGGGCGTTGGTTTCCAGGACTTTCTTCAGTGGTTCTAGAGCCCGGCTTGAGCCTTGGTCTCCTTCAGCGTTTGCTTCCATTCCTTCCCAAGAGGCTCCGTTCTCTCTATTTTCCTATCATTTCCACGACTTCCCCTCCGATTTTTCCACATGGATCTTGTTATTCAATGTTTTTTAGCGCATTTTTGCAAAAAAAAAAAAAAATACGCTATTATATTCACTTTGGCTGGCTGACGTGACGCTGAGTTCTCAGCAACTACTGCATGTACAGACTTGAAACTGGTACTAAATGAAAGTTATTGTTTCGTAGGTTTGCCCAAACTGCTTGATTTTAAGCGCAGTGATTGTGGAAGATAGTAATTTTCGAAATAAATTTCAATATGAAGAACGAAAAAATGAGCTTTGATCATCAAGATGATTCTTTTTTTTTGCAGTTCTACTGTCTTTTATTTTTGCTACGTGTCCAGTCGATCTCAAACTTTATCACATAATGAATTCTTTCAATGGAGATTCCTTATATATTTCACTATTATACTTCGCTCGCCATACATTATTTACTTTTATTGGACCTAGAATGCTTAGTAGCTTTATTTCCACAATGTCTAGCTTGTTTCTGGATTTCTCAGTCAGTTTCCAGTTAATTAAAATTTTCTTTTGTGATCTGGTTCTCGTCCATTCTGGATAGATGCAGAGATTTGTCAGCAAGGCTCTGGGTGCAATATTTTTTTAAACCCTATTTAATTGAATATGCCATATTTTACATTACCTTAATCATGATTGTAAAGCTAACGGAACATCAAATGTGAATTGTGCAGTTTTGGAGAATAGTCGATTTTCGATAATTTTTTTTCAACAATCAGATTGATCATTACTAGATTATTACGAATCTATAAGTACGATAAAAAATTATCAGACTAATATTCATAACAATTCAAGCCAATCCACGGACTAGGATCTAGAATACCTTAGTTTAATTTTGATTTGATCAGTTCCTTTATCAAAATTAGTGTCCGACCGAAGGTCAGATTTTAGCCGAAGCCAATTAGTCGGTTCTAGTTACAACCTTCGACCGAAGGACGCTTCTTCGCTACTCTTCTGTTGAAACCATTGACATGTTCTTACAAGATCGTCCGCTTTCGGCGACTGATAGAAAGCTTCGGCTTCGGCCAAACCTTCGGCCGATTTTTATATATATCTCTTGATATATTTTTATTTCTTGTTTATTTTTGACATCAAATTAAATTTAAAACTGTGAACTAGCATGAACTTTTTGATAAATCGAGCTGTAACTGAATCGAAAATCATGTTGATCTAGAAATAAGTTTGATCAAATGATCAGATCGATCTCTTGGTTACTGAGACCATTTCGATTTCTGCCCCTGCACATACCTATTAATACATCTCTGGATAGGTGTGCCAACTATTTCAGCTGTCCATATTTTATAATCCCTGTTACTGTTTTTTCCTGTAATAGTTCGTAGAGCTCAAATTATATTTCGTTTTTCATTCACCGATCCCTTAAGTTGCTCCAAACATGCTCCGTAGAACTTTTCCGTCAAAGTATTCTAATCTATTTTGTATCACCTTATCTTAGTGAGTGTCCAGGTTTCATTTCAATTTTTTTCGCGTAAATCATAAATGGTGAGGCTATGTTTTGGTATTTATATTTACACTCTAAAAAAATTGCTGCAATCTTAACATTCTCTTCAGCCTGGTTAAATAACTGTGTAGGACACGGAAACCACCGTTATTTTTATTTATATATGATATATATGGTCATCGGTGTCGCTTTTGTGATAATATGTGGCTTTGACATCGCGTATGAAGTATTGTGGCTCTCTTCTGCCGACGCAGATGAACCAGAATTAGAGGGCCATCCTGTAAAATTTAACAAAACTGGTGCACTTATACCTGTGGTAAATATACGCGAACTAGAGTTCTAAAAACCCTCAACCACCTATTGACTTGAAATTTTTTTTACACATAACTCCTGATAAAATTACCTAAAAGGATTTTTTGCAACTTCAAGTACAATTTTTGCGTATTTTAACTAATTATTCTATGCATTGTTGATTTAAGAGGCTAAAAAGTGAGTTATCATAGCTCAGTGCAAATATGCTGACTTTGTTATCCGGTGGTCGCGGGGTCGAATCCTATCGACGGACGAAAAGTCAGTAAGATTTCCAGTGAATTATAATACATAATCTCCACATTAACTAAGAGTACCCGTAGCTTGACAATTGGTAACGGCTGAAAAAATGTCAATCAATCTATCGAGTGTACTATTAATGTCTGCCACACCCGTAGCGGATAAAAGGCGAGATTGATATTTATTTAATTTAAAAATTTACTTGCATATGCAGGTGATGTGGTATCATGTGCCGTTAATGATCCACAGTTCTTGCACCGCTCATGCGTTGCTGGTTATCCCACATTTTTGTACTCACTTTGTATGTTGTTGGTTCCAAGATTGTGAACATCGTAACTTTTAGCATGATTCAATCTGCATTGGAAACGCCATAGCGTGTCATATGAATACAAGCAATAAATATTATACACAAATGTGGCCGTGCTTACAGCACGCGCAAGATTATAAGGAGAAGGAAAAAAATCGATTGAAATCGGTCGGCAGTTTCGGAGATGATGGTGGTGAAATCGCCAAAAATTTTTTTAGGTGTTTCTTAATGTTTCTGCCAATTTTTACGTCTATTGGAGGTGGAGGGTTTTCGGAATTCCAGCCTATACGCGAATGCTGTGCATTGCTTGATTAATTTTCACACGTATTTTAGACAGAAATAATGATATTCAATAACGAGGAATCATCAAGTGACTCCAACGAAAATGATATTCTAATTCACCCTTGGAAACGGAGAGCAATAATTTACATGGCTTTAATTAACAGCGGTACATAATTTTTTTGTATTTACGAAATAAAAACTAATCAAGAAATATTCGACTGAAATTGTTTCTTACGGAATATTGCGGCTTTCGCGCATCATAGGAATACCACCACTTGAATATGACTCTATTATTTCAAATTTTTTGATTGAAATATATGCTATTGCATGACTTGTCATCATAATACTTTTTTTAACTTTTTTATCTACGATGGATAAATTCGATTAATTTATATCAATTATTTTTTGTAACATGTGCACCAAAATTACCCTATTACTGAACTGCATTCTGCCTCGAAAGTTCTCAGTTCCAAACCATATAAACAATAATTATCAATTCCCTGTTGACAGGGAATAATTGAATATTAATTCCATACGGAGAGTGAAAAAATTATAATTATGGATCATGGATGCTATTGGTATTTTTCAATTTCATTGTTACATTTGGAAAAAATTTATATTATGAGATGTGTTTGTTATATTGTTTGAATTTGTTGTAAACGTGATAACACAGAAAATGTGAAAAATATCAATCAATAAAATAAGTCAGGTAAGTTATGTTTACTGTAAATGTGATCGCAATTGCAAAAATTTGTTTGTAAAATTGATAATAGTCTCAATGCATCTAAATTTATTTAAAAAACTCAGTACTAGTGTACTTCGGTGCACTTATTACAAAAAGTATCGTATGCAACACGGACACTGAACGACCGTCAATATTGTGACAGATGAATTTGACTGCACGAAGCTACGCCTTGGGTTGCGCACTCGCCTTAACTAAGTTCAGTCAACTTCATCCTGGACAATAATGACGGTCATTCGGTCCTTGCATACTATTGAAGCAGAAAAATATCAAGCCATATTTTAATTTGAATAGTTCTAGTAAAATTTGCAAATTTGGTGATAGACGAAAAAAAATTGTTTCTTTACTTGTCCGGAAATTATACATTTTTTGTAATAGCTGCATGATTTTTAAACACTTTGAAGTATTTTCATTTATCTTATATTATTGTATTCCACTGTAAATCTGCCATTCAAGCTCTTAAATATTTTTTAAGGGAGTCAGGTAGACCTATGATGCGCGATTTTTAGATCACTCTGTATATTGTTCGTTGTATAACGATTAAAGTTGAATTGTTGTTGAATTTCCATTTATTATTGCTTTTAAATCTGTAAAATGAATCTGCATTCAGAAAAATACAGAAAAAAACATTTCATTTAGAATTTGTTTTCAGGGGTGCTGGTGGCTCTTGGAGGACTGGCGACTTGGCACGGACGTTTAATTGGCAAAGGGGAAACAAGTATTGAAGCAAATATAAATAAGACTGAATCAGTTCGAGTAGCAGCTTTTGGCAAAACTTATGTAAATCCGTACAACTTCGGTTCACGAAAGAATTGGAGACTATTCCTTGGATTAGTTGGAGGAAGGTATTATATATAATTTTTTTCAATATAATTATTTATTAAATTATTGTTTAAATAGCTTTAAAATATAAAATTATTTGTTTTTCAATATTAATGCTTGTCTTACAGATCATGGTTTTGGCATGTAGTTCTCCCGTCCGCCCACAAACCAGTTGGAGATGGTTTGACATGGCACACTGTTCATGATGAAGCTGTCAACGAATGGCCATAAAGGCTTTGAATAATCTCACAATTTTGGAATACATATAAGCTTAAATGAACATCAAAATTTTTTAAGAATAATCTTGTGTAAAAAAATTAAAAATAAGAGATCATGTTTTGAAGTTAAGGCCAAACAATATTTTCAATCCATGATATGTATTCAGATACTCGTGTATAGACAGCTGGTGAATTTTCAGCGCCACAACCTTTACCAAAAGATGTCACACCGATTATGTAGAACAGACACTGATTTTCTTGATTTGTTATTTGTATTGGGCCGCCGGAGTCACCCTGCAAAGGTAAGAATTTTTCAGTTCAATGATTCAAGGATGTCTTATTTTATTTCTAAATATCAGTATATCAAGTTTTTCAAAACAATTCTGCTCATAATATATTTACAACGTTCGCCGATAAATCAAATATAGCAAAAAAAAATGTTCTAATATTCAGGTCAAAAATAATGAATTGAGGTTTTTTGCGAAAATCTTTGTATAAAAGTTGTAGATTTTTTTTATTTTGAATCAGGGTGGTAACATTTTTTGTACGTCGAACCCTTTTCGACTAAAATTGCAGAGGAAGTCTACTACTACTTTATGTGATAAATCAAAAATTATTGTATATACTTCAAAGGCACAAGGGTGTATCGAGATAATGGAACAGTGCGTTTAATTCGTTTATATGAAAAAATACACAAAAAAAGCGATAAAGAATTTTGTATGGCGCAAAGGGGGACATATTTTAGCATATACATCATCATTTTAAATCCAATGTTACTAAACTATGGATCAATATTATATATAGTACCTGGCCAAATTATTAGGGACAGTCCATAAATTTTTGTACTTTCTAGTTTTTCCGACAATTGTTTTCAACAAATTATCGATTTTAAGTCTTATTGGTTTATCTTTTGTGTAAGAGTATTAAATTAATTCTTAAATTGGAAAAAAATTGAAAATCCAAAATAGAGATAAATTCTTCAATCAAAAATCGGGGCAAAGGATCAAAATATCAGCAGTAAACTTCAATTTAGTTTTATTTGGACGTTTTGGCGCCGAAATGGTCCTTCATATTCAGCTCATATCAAGTTGAAATATTATTGCATTGTTGGTCAAATTTAAAGTTATTTTGCAAGGAAAACATAAAAATTTTAACGCTTAAACCAGGAAAAAAAAAACAAACAATATGAGATCATGGTATTTTTTGATAAATGACGTGAACCACCAATGTTACTACTCAATAAAAATCAATATGAGTGATGTCAAGGCCTAATATTATTTGAAGAAATAATATTTCAACTTTTACTACAGCTGATTATGGAGGGCCGTTTCGGCGCCGAAACGTCCAAATAAAATTAAATTCAAGTTTACTGCTAATATTTTGATCTTTTGCCCGAATTCTTATTGTTGGCTTTATTTCTCTATTTTGGCTTTTCCATTTTTTTTTTAATTGAAAAATTAATATTTTTTTTCGTACTTCATTGTTTTAGCATTTCAACCGAACACTCTTCCATATAAGAAAGATCAATAAGACCTAAAACCAATAATTTGTTGAAAATAATAGTCAATAAAAGTGGAAAGTACAAAAATTCATGGACTGTCCCCAATAATTTGGTCAGGTACTGTATATTTTTTTAAATTGTTTTAAATTTGGTTTCTACACCATCATCCTGAATTGGGCGGTAGCTGTAGACACGTGTTTCGTTCTATTACGGATCTATCTAAAATCAGTGACGGCTTGTGACTTATATTACTGGGAAGGCGCAGGAGCGAAAATCAAAACTAATGTCCACAAAACTAATTAGAATCGCTTAAAATATCACTCACTATTTGTTAGGGCAGATTAAGCAGAGCCCACGAGCTAAGCATATCACAAATTCTCTCACTACTTCTGTTGCAGTGATTGGCATGACAACCGCTGTATCGATCTTGGGTGGAATATATAGAGCCCATTTCAGCATATCTTCATGTCATTCAGCTCGCAAGTTGAATTAAATTGATTGCAATGGAAGAAAATGAGTATAGCCGTTCGTTTTGTATCATTTTTAAGAATATTTCGTAAAGCCAGATTTATTTTTGTCATAACATTTTTTTCAATTTGACAGGAGGACGGTGTCACAGACCCTTTCGCACCAGTCGCCACTGATGTATAGGTATATTTTCTCTGCGTCCTAGCTCGAAGAAATATGAATGCAATCTTATTTATTCAAAATTTAAAAATCTGCACCTCTTATAACAACTTGCATTAATTTTCAAGCCATAGGAAGTGAGTTTTCCGCGAAAATTTTTATTTTATTATGTTTAACTTCGAATATTTATGTTGGGGACTTTTCACATATTCTCGAGAACACCATAACAAAGGTGTCTACCAAAATCCAGCTGGGTTATAATTTTTCTAAAGAAAAAACCTCAATTAAGCGCATTTCGCTACTAATATTTATTAAATAGGATATATGTAATTTTTTTTTGTAAAAATTTTAATTAATGTCGCTTTTGGACTGTTGGAAATATCCTTGCCTGATTTAAAAAAAAGTGCGTTGAAAATCAAATGAAGAATTCTATTGACTCATTAAAGTTTCATTGAAAAGTATGAGTAATAAAATTAGCATACAATGGAATAATTTTCTGGTCCCGTTCACATTAGAATTGTTAGATCAGTTGGGAAATCCTAAAAACATACTAAGAAAAGTTTTATTACCTGACAGGTATCTTTCCCCCCTTGCAGAACTCCTGCACAAACCATCGATTGTTCAATTCCACGAGGTAGTTGTCGTCCTGAATCCTTATAATAGTAATTACATTGATTATTATTGATAATATCCAGGGCTACTTTTCGTAATGCATCGCTTTGTCTCCCAGCTAGAACAGTTAATTTATTTAAAAAAGAAACAACTTATTTTTGGTAGTGAATTCACTAAATAAACAGAACACCATTTGAAAAATTAAGTACAGTAGATAACTGTCAACAAACCTAATTTGTAAATTTATTCTCACTACGTATTTTGAAAAGTTAATAATTTGAGTTTGTGAACATAAACTTGCATTCAAATCACGTTTTCTCTTTAAAAAAAGATTGGCATGAATTCAATTTAGCAGTCAACCGTCAGACATTCCCATCCTAACACACATTTTTTGCTTCATTTATATTCATAATTCTATTTATTCAAGCTCGTTTATTCTTCCTACTCGAAATCTTTTCCTCACGCATCAAACCAACAATCATATCTATTATTTCAGCTTCAATTTCATTATTTTTTTTTCAAAAACTTTTCCTCATGCCCAAACCAACGCAACTGGCTCATGCTGACTCTTTCTATATCCAGTAAATAGAACTATCAATTTCGTGTTCTACGTTGAATACATATAAAATTTAAATTTAAGAATAGGAATGGAAAAAACCTTGAAAAAATGAATTATTAATGAGCCTATAAGACAGAATAAAGATTTTTTTAATGCAGGTGATTATTATTTTTCTCTGAATTGTGAGTTAACTGGTTTAACACTATGAATAAAAGATTTTACAGCTCGCTTTTCGACGTGATAGTAATTTTGATATCTTTGTATTTTCGACTTACCAAATTCAGTGTGGCCCCATCCAGTAGCAATAGTTTTGTTTTGATCTATAAAAAATTTGGTCCATAGACAAGCGGGGCGAATATAACTACTGAAATTAACTTTACGATTTAATTTAACTAAGCCTATATCATTATACTTTTGTGGTAACTTATATTCTGGATGTTTAATAGCATATTCTACACTAAAATCTTCAGGTCTAGAGTTAGCATCAGGTACAGCGAGATTCAATTCTCCTAATTTTACTCTAATAGGAGATCCTCTGAAATAATTTTTATGTGAAATTTGAAATTTAATGGGGTTATTTTAAACCTACATTCGGGTAGAAATACAGTGAGCTGCTGTCAAAATGAAACGCTCACTTATTAGAGTTCCTCCGCAGTTCCATTCGATTTTGTTGCCAGTGTTGTAACCAAGAAGGGCCTAGCAAAATTAATAAAAATAAATTTTTATTCTACTCATCTTGGCGGTCTTACAGTCTTTAATTGATTAAAATAAAATATTTTTTATTGAACCGGACGACCAGATAGAAAGCAGGTGTTATTTAAGAAAATTAATAATGTCATTCACTAATTATAAACTTGATATCTGGACTATCGAAAGTAATTATTTTGTTCTCATGAATACCAGACTATTTTGAATGATCCATTCATAGATAAGATTCAATAATAATCACAAAATATTCCAACGAGTCATGGTGATTTTTAATGAAATAATGACAAATAGTTAAATAATTGAAAATTACTGTAATTATTTTGCATAATTGAGCATATTTTGTTGTTCTAAATAAGTACTAAATGAATAAACAAGGAAAGTAAACCACAAATGAAATAACCTAACGACCTAATTAAAAAAAGGAAAAAAAACTTACCATATGTGGAAACTCTCGGGGCTCTGCTGGTGTACCCCCTACAATTAAAGGAATACTATTGTACTCACAAGTAGGGACAACTGCAGTTATTGGTTCGGGATTAGTTACCAAAGGTATTGCTTGAACTACTTGTACTAATATTTTGCTATATTCCATACATTCTAAAAAAAAAAAAATGATCAATAATAATAATAGAAAAAAATCGTTAAATTACATAAGTATTTTGTTTAAAAATCATGATAAATGAATGAAAAATAATATAAACTGTTCTATTTAATTATTTAATCTTATATATTTCTGCCAAAACGTAAAAGATTTAAATAAAAATATACAGAACATTACCCAAATAAAACAATTTATTATGTTTTGGAAGATTTTTCTTTCTTTTAAAACGCAAAAGTATAAAAGACTTTATTTGAAAATTACTTTGTTCGCTTTTCCGCGGCCCATTATGCGAGATCTCGACATCATCTGGAAAGACAAAATGTGCATCAAGTGGATCTGTATTATAATTACGACGAGATCCTGGAAATTTTTTTCCTGTTTGAAAATTAGACTCACCTGAAAATAATATTATTAATTATGAACATTTAAATTTCTCTAACAATATTTTTTAGTGTACTTTTTGTGCGATTTTGAATCATTAATGCCTGAATTTTGTTCTCAATTCAAATGAAAAGCTCTTGCGTTTCTGTTATAATGTAAAAGCTAACAAGTAGTGCATATTAAAAATTGTTAGTGCCCTAAAAATGCAACAATTCAAGAAAAGCTATATTATTTTGTGCTAATTACTTGCTATTTTATTAGAAATATGTGTTGAATATGTTTTAATTTACCTTTGCAACAAATAACGGCTTCATTGAAGTTATAATGACATACTATTGGATCAATGCCTACTTTTTTATCTTCAAATGCACTAGGACAATCAAATAAAGATTTGCATGAACCTGGATTTCCATTTTGTAGTGTACATTTATCAATTACTAGAAAATTTTTATTTTGTTACGTATCGAAATTTATTTTTCAATGTAAAATGCGTAAAATTCTTTCATGGATGCATAAAAAATTCCAGAAGAGGTAATTATTTGGGCAATTTGTCTAATTTGTGTGAAGTTGTAAATATAATTAATAAATATAGTAAATATTGTACTCACTTTGAGTGTAAGCAGTATTGACAAATACCGCAATGTAAAATAATAAGTATCGATGAATATTCTTCATTTTTGGTGCCCAAATTTCAACGATTTATCAATTTTTGTCAGAAATTTCTGTTTTGCGTGCAGTCTTCATTAATGCTGGCGCAATATTATTTGTCTTCGCGCTGCGTTGTCAACAAACCAAATATTAATAGGGCTGCGTATGACGTATAACAACACGCACTCTCATATTTAAAATTTACCTCATTATTTTTATGATAGCGGAACATTATTCACACTCTTTTGCGTTGAAGTTTGCTTTGTATCTGCCAACAACTGTTTTGTATGATAGCTGACAGTAGTCTTGCATTTTTCTTATTCTAAAGAGGTTCAAGACCAATATTTATCGATGACCTTGAATGACCCGTCCCCCCCTGGAAAACAGGTATTTACCAGTATTAATAATATTATAACTACTCGGAATAACCCAAACGAAATCTGAATATTTATCAGTTACAAATTTCTCCTCGGAAGTAAATGTGGTTTTTATTGAATCCAGTGAGCACTTTCAAGAGAAATCCTTCCTCATTTGGGAAAATAATAAAGAATTAGGATCAATATTTTTATTAAATCATACATGTTGTAAAAAAATATGAAATATCCATTTATTACAGTGAACTACAAGAACTTAATTTATGTCAAAAGAGTTTTTATACAGCAAACAACTTCTTTCCCAATATAATTTCATAGAACATAGATTATCACTTGCTTAATATATACAAAATATGAAAATAAACATTAAATATAAATTCAAGCACAAGGTTTCCCAGAAGAATTTCTAGGGAGACGTAATTAAATATATTATTGAAATGATAATCTTTGTTCTTAATCACAATAAAAAATTAATAGTTTGGAGTAGTATATTCTACTCCATAGTCCATTATTCACTTAAAAATGGCTTCATTTTTAGTAAAGAACAAGAAGAATAACGCTTGGGATTAATCTTAAAAAAAATCTACTTGCAGCTAAAATTATTATTATAAATTTGAAATTATTTCCAAACAATGCCTTCTATCCAGTCGACATACTCAGAAACACGAGTATATAATCCTGGAAAATTTCCTCCGCAATGTCGGCCAGCTGCAGTAACTCCAATTACGTAGAAAATACATGCATTGTCAGGTTTTGTAATTTGTATGGGCCCTCCGGAATCTCCCTGAAATTTCACACCAGTATGAATAAATAATTTTTTCTATCGCTTGAATAAGACGTCATACTTAAACACTACACTACATGCAAAATTAGTCCATTTTGATATTTCAACAAGTTGCCATGGCAACTGTACAAAAAGCATTGATTTTCTTGGACTAGTACAAAAAGTAAATCACGTTATATATTTAATTTTTAACGATTTAATAATAAAGTGCGGGAGAAGAAAAAATATGATGTTTATTACGTACAAAAAATACGATTTTGGGATGAGCATCATACAGATTGTATTGATTTTAGAAATAAACAATTGTTCTTACGTTAGTATTTGTTATCATGATCCTTAAAAACAATGTTTCATATTTTTGTGATACTAACCGAACATGAATCTCCTAAATGAGTTGTATTTCTTGCACAAATTAAATTTCTTGTAATCGCATCCAATTTTCGATCGAAATAATCCATATACATCTCATGACAATCACTACTTGGAATAATATCAAGTCCAGCTTTAAGTAAATGATCGCTAACTGATAGTGGATCTGAAAAACAATAGACTTCGTGAAAAACTTGTCCCACCAAAAATCATTCTTGTAAAAATTAGTATTAGACATCGAGTAGCACTAAAAAAATTAAGAGATTTAACGAGTTAGTAAAATTAATTATAAGTATGCGTGAGGCTTCTTGAGAAAAAGGGTATGGTTATCGAAGGATTTGATTTTTGGGTGCGTACATTCTTATTCACATTATCTTTCTGAATTTTGCAATTATTTAGACTTTGCTCATTAGATGTGATCTGAAGATTTGGCTTAATTATTACAAGAATTGCTTTTGGTAAGATTTCATTTTTTTTTAATGAATCCAGCGAGTTAAATTTCTTTTTAGAATTTGTCCTCCAATCCTTCAAAGTGGGATTGAAAGATTGGAGGGAGTAAATCACAGATTTTTTATTTTCTCGTTACTTAAATGTACGACCTAGCCTGAATGCAAAATTTCAGCTTCCTAGAACTTTGGAAAGAACCTTTATCATGAGTTAGTGACGGCATGAATGAAATTTGCGTATTTAAAAATTCTATAATAGCAGGACTATGAAAATGGAAAATATTATATAAGCTTAATGACATCATCCTATTCTAAAAAATTAAAACCTGAAATATTATCCAAACTATAGTTACGAAAAATTAAAATTTATACAATACAAGTACATCCGCTTTGAATTGAAGATTTATCAGAATTCACAGATATTTTAATATTTGTCTGTAATTTTTTTTGACTTTTGGGTCTTTGAATTTGATCCAAACTATAGTTACGAGGGTTCAAATATACGCAAGCAGTGCTGGAAGTGCCCTCAAATTTTTATAATTATAGTCAAACAAATAGTTCAATTCATGGAATTTATTGGGTTTATTTAGAAAGATAGCGAATATGACTGTTTGCCTGTATTTACCATGTTCTGTAGTACCCCATCCAGTAGCAATAGTACTGTTGGTCCCAAATTCATATTTGGACCATAAGCACGCTGGTCTTTTATAACTACTAAACTGTACTTTTCGAGACAGTTTCAATAATGCAATATCATTATAAACTTTTGGCCTTTTGTACTCTGGATGCTTAAAAACTTCAATAATATCAAAATCTTCTGAGATGGGGTCGGATTCTTTGACGTTCAATTCTCCTAAACGCGCAATTCGTACTTGACCACTAAAACAATATTTTTATTTAAGTGCTTAATTAATTTATAATGAACTTACAATTGCGGAGCGGTTAAACAATGAGATGCGGTCAGAACAAACTGTTCACTTATTAAAGATCCACCACATAACCATTTTGGGGGGTTGTCGTACCCTAATAACGCCTGAAATTAAATTAAAAAATAAATTGGGCAACAATAAGTACTACAATAAGACATAATAGTAAAAATTAATCAGCGACATGAAAAAATTGAGATATTGAAATAGTCTAATAATACATAATAATACAAGTCAGTATAAAGTTTTAAATTCCGTATTTACAATTAATTTTAACTACAAATACTTTTTGCTCTACCTAATTGTTTATATAAAATGACTATGAATTATAATTGAGTGCAAAAAATTATACATAATTAATATGGGAAAAGATGTTCAAGTCTATATTTATTTGTAATTGTATACAAGATATATATTTATTAATGACTCAGTAAAAAAAAAAATACGTCACAATCATGGTTAAAAATTCAAAATGGGATTTTGTTATAAACTTTGCGAAATGGCGAACTTACCATGTGGGGAAATTCACCTAAACGGGCTTTTTCTCCTCCATAAATTGTGGGAATGCCTTCATTTGAACAATTGGCTGTTTCGTATCTTACAGAACTCGAATGGGCAGCCAAAGGTATTGAAACTACCTCTGCTCTTACAGATCTTGTGTATTCTCTGCATTCTAAAATTTCGTGTCATTTTGCGTTTTGTTTAATTTGACTTGTTTTTCACTATTTTGAATTTAAAAATTTGCATGCTAGTTTGAAATTGGAAAAATGTTATGAAATATTCCGGTCTTACTTTGTTCACTTATTCTCATGCCATGATTTGGTATATAAGGTTTAACATTTCCTGGAGAGAATGATATTGATGGTGGAGTAGCAGCTATCGCGGCTTTACCTAAATTTTTTATGTGTTAATTAATATTGAAATGGAAATATTTATGTTAATTTCACCTTTGCAACAAACAACAGGTACATTATTTTGATATCCACAAATAACCGGTGAGATACCCACTTTGCTTTGCACGATTGCTGATGGACAATCAGATGAAATTTTGCAAACGCCTTTTTTGCCGTAAACTGGTAAATTGCACTGATCTCCCACTGAAAAATTAATATTTATACAATACAAGTACATCCGCTTTGAATTGAAGATTTATCAGAAGTCACAGATATTTTAATATTTGTCTGTAATTTTTTTTTGACTTTTGGGTCTTTGAATTTGATGAAGTGTCGATTCATTTATTACTGCATTGATTTTTTTATGAATTAAATGACCACTTTCCATTGGAAAGAATATTAACATTTATAATGATAATCTATATCTTTGAATTTTACTCTATTTGTACGAAGATGGAATAAAAAATGATGCGACAATTAAATAAATTATGTTCCAACATAAAGTATCTAATAATAAATATTGATTCACTCATTTTACCTTGTGAGTACACAAACGGAATAATAAAATTGATATAAACACAAAATAATATTACTGTATACATTGATTTACGTATCAAACACACTATTAAAAACTTTTAAAAATTACAGGAAACACTTTTTCATATATATTTTTAATGCAAATTATTACATAACGATTTTACAAGAAATATGCTTAATATGCATTTATCATAGCTATAATATCTTGCACATCTCTTCACCGATCAACAACTAAAGTTGTTTTTCAATAATAAAGATTCAAAATCAGTTAAACGTTGAAGATGGCCTTGAAATATCTCTCTCTTTCAAACTAGTGCGGATAAGTTGCTTTTATTTTACATTTATAGAGAAATAAGACTTATACTGGTTTCGTTCTTCAGGATTTCAGGCCAATGAATAATTAAGATGATTTTTCAACAAGTACATCAAATTTCTTTTAATATGATTCACAATAAATAAAAGGGTTTTTTTTTATATCAATAAATTAATCTGATATGTCATATGTAATTGATATTCATTTGGATTTTCGTATTTTTAGAAGAATATTAAAAACTAATTGAATAGAAACTTTTTTTAGAAATAAGGTAAAAAGTATTTTATGTATAGTTATTAACCAGTTCCAACTGTGGAATATTATTTTTGATTATCATTAATAATTTATCTTGCATATTGGGTATTGTATATTATTTTAAAACTCCCGGCTTATTTTGCATTCCGCAGTCCGAAAAATTTGGTTCTTGGCGCAGCCTTTATATTTTATTTATTTGAATAACATCTATTACAAATATTACAGTTTTAATATGAAGCATATTTAAAGAAAAATGTGTGAATATGTGTGATTCTATTTTTTTTGTTCATTTAATTGTCCAAGTCATCACACAATGTTTTACACGTCACAATTTTGATACATAATTTTGTGTATAGAGGGAGTAAAATTACAAATCTTTGTAGCATAGTTATCTGTCGTGTCGTGTACGTGGCTTGGATTCAGATTCGAATCAAAGTAAATTATAACAAAAATGTTGAAATTATTATCCGTTTGCGTTTTGCTGTCAGTTTTTTCTTTCGGATTCTGCACAATATGTAGCAATCCAGAAATTTCTGCAGTTTCATTCACAACTCAAGATGCTACAGTTGTGACAAACATTGCGTTTGTGGCAGAATTCTCTCTCAAATGCTCAAGTAATGTCCAGACGCCTAATTTGTACGCTGATATCAATGGAAATGTTGTGCCAGTAGCTTTGATCGAAGGCAAAAACTATCAGGTAAATTTTGAAACATGTGAAATTATTTTGAGGTTAATTTTTCATGATTCTATAGATCAGTTGGACTGAAGATATTAAAACAGCTCGTAGTGGTGATAGAAATATTCGTCTGTATGATGAAGATGGCTACACTGCTTATCGTAAAGCTATGAGAGCTGGAGAACCAACTGCAGATGTTCCATCTCTTGTTACCATCGTTGTTTCGCATCCTGGAGCCTTCCAGGGACCGTGGTTGAAATCTGAATTTATGGCTGCTGCTCTTTCTGTGATCGTTGCCTACATTGCTTTCAGCTCAAGATCAAAACTTCTGTCATAATCATCTTCGTTATTTAATACGTACGTTTGTTGTAATTTAAAATTTTTAGTAAACGAATTGATATAAATGTGAACTTATTTATTTCATATGATAAAAATGGGCTCATAACAATCAGCAACAAGAAAAATGACTAGTTTTTAATATTTGTGTAAATTTTGATTACGAGCAATAACTTTTCGAAGCTTCTCATTAAACTATTTTTAAGCAAATTGCGAATTAAATGCTATATTTTAATTTTTGGCACTTGAAGTACTGCATAATCCTATATCTTTATTTCTATAAAGTAATTGGTGCCAAAAACTAAAAATTATGGGAATTTTTGGTTTGAAAGTCAAAATTAGTTCAATATAAAAATTGCATTCACTAAGAGATGGCGCTGATGGCCATACGTCAAAACACAAAACAAAAGATAGAACTTTTGTTTACTTTCATGAACGTATTGCTTCACATTTTTATGTTGTTTTGCTTTTATTTTGTGTTGTTTTTTAGTGGTTCTTATAAAATATAGTCAAGTACATTCGGTACTTATATTTTCAGCGATTAATTCGTAAGTTCTCATATATTTACACATTTACAACTCATGTTTTATAAAAAGTATGTGATGCTCTCCATAATAAACTAATTTTTACACGAAAACACAATCTATAATAGAAATATTTACATAAAATTTCTCTGAAACAGCCACATTAAGATTCAAAACGTGTTTAGAAATATAACCTGATAAAAAATGTAAACAAACTGTTGTATGGCTATTCGCCACCAGGATCGCATTTGTAATTAGGAATTTCTTGTCCTCTGAATCCCCCATTCAGTACTAGAATTACTGGCGTATCTAAGTTCTCCGGGGCCCTAGTGCGACAACATAGTAGGAGCCCCTCCCAAAATTTAAAAACAAAAAAAATTAAATTAAATTCTGTGGTTTTATAGCCATGTTCAATTCCAATTTTAAAATCTCTTATCTTATAATGCATAGTCTATACTTGAATCTATCTAATTGACCGGCAGTAGTAACGTCATTGATCACTGGATTGTAATGGAATTTGTTTTATTGACATTTCATAATTTAGCTATCGTCTCATAGAGGTCGCAGTATTGCAAATCAACATTTCTATGTTCTTTTGTTTTGAATGAACTTTTTTCGATTTTAACTTGAAGACTAGAAAGCCCTCATGTATTGTAGCTTTGTAAATTATTTTTATTATGTGAATTGATTAATTTTTGTGAACTTAATCTAGATACTACTAGTTATTTTTGCTCCTTGGATACTATCCACGATGTGTTTCCTGCAATAGAATTGTATTTCGAAAATCATTGAATTGAGTGTGAAAAAATAGCAACTAATATAATTAATAACCAAATATTAGCACTTATATGATTGTCCAGGTAATAATCCATGAAATACTGAATAAACACATAAATTACAGTGATCCATTGACAGCGGAAACAAGCAGGCTTAAATGAGACGTGACGATGACAATTCACGATCTATGATTTATAATCCGAATGACTAAATTAGAGTCGTGTACCGTTAAAATTTACGTTGTATATTTTGAAGGTCACATTATAAAATCGGTGTGATTTAACTGTATTACAAATTATAATATGACCTACAATAATAATTCTAGAAGAAAGTAATAATAATGTTAGCTAGTTAGTTTCATTTTCAAAATTTTGTTATGTGAGACTTAATCGGGTCACATTAAGAAGCAGTAATTTGAAATAACCGTTAAGTCGTTGAATATTTTCGATGATTCTTGGCCTAATTTTAATGGTTTATGCTTGTGGACGCTTATTGACGTATTAATTAAAACTTCTTAACTTAACTAAGATAATTGTCAACAATTTAGGTAGTAAATAACAATTTGTTATTTTGTTTTGAAACGTTGCTAACAGCTTGCCACTTTTATTTCATTAGCTTAATACAGCACATAAGAATATGAATCATAAGTGAAAACGCGAGTGTGAATTGCTTCGAAGTCGGAATTTGATCTTGATAAATTAAAAAGTAGCGCACTAGTTAAGAATTCATTATCTACAGATTAGTTTCTCCTCAATGTAAATAAATCTTTGGAGCAAAATCAATTAGAAGTATATTCCAAGTGTAAAATGTTACACAAAATGAAATGAATCCAGAAGAAAACAAATATTGTGCTAGAATGCGACGTCAAATTATTTCATTTCTTTAGTTAAATACTACATTAGAATCACGCAATTTCATCACCTAAATGAATAAAAAATATGATTTTCATCCTTCGAAATGATGAAATTAGAAACTTCAAGTAAATTCTGTTTACCAAATGTAAACGAAGAAAAATATATTTGAATCATCAGATATTCAAGCTGTATAATCTTGCATAGGACGAAAGGGAATTCATAAAATGATGGAATTCGAGAAAATGATAATGAGCTTTGTTCTTATTTGTATGTGGATGTAGCATCTGTGGCTCTGAAAATTCGAAGTTGTTTCTTTGTTTCTTATTCACAAAATAAGTAAACTTGTTATTACCTAAATTATATGTTCTTTCTTCAATCGTTTTTGCAAACTACATTATACAAGACATTGATTTCTAACGATTTTTCAAGACCTCTGTCTGTAGCACCCTTGTTATGTAAAAAAAAATCTGTAGTAAAATATGACTTCACGTTGGATAACATATAAAAATGAATAAATTGAATCAATATTCACAACGTGAAGATAAAGCTTAAATTTTTCCATTTGTAACAGTGGCGTAGCTAGAAATATTGGGTCCTTCCGCAAGCATAGTCGGAGGGCCCTCCTACTGTTCATAATAATTAAGAATAAAAATTTTGATTTTCGCAAAATAGATTTAATAACAGGAAATAAAATACACATTTTTCAACGCGTAATAACTGAATTATTGAAAATCATATATCAAGAATATAATTTGTTGTACCCATTAATTGAAATATTTTTTCTTTGCTTACAAGTTGACCGATCCGAGCGCGAATATTCCACGTTTAGACGTACCCCGCAATAATGTACGTTTGAAGTAAAACAATACTGGAAAACTACTTTTGATTTTAAATTCTGTATGTTTTATTTGAAACTTTGACGTTTCGATCCTTTGACCAAGGAATTCTTTTGACAATTTTTTGTTGTCATATCTATGTACTTTTTCTCAGTTAATTTGTCCAGAGCCAGGACTCCCAAACTCGTGGGCCCTTCCGCATTGCTGTCCCTTGCTATGCAGTAGCTACGCCACTGATTCTTCAACAAAAATAGTAGTCAAAGGCAGATATTTGGAAGTTACTACGTGATCCGTTCATCTGGCATTAGGATCACAAAAGAAAATAGGTTGATATTTAAATAAATGATCAGAAATCGGCTATTGCTTTCTTAGCTTTGTTTTTTAGTCCAGAAATAGTTTCTGGTTCCACAAATGAATGTCTAAAACTTTGGCAAAAATTTTTTTGGTTAGTCCTTAGAGAAAAGATTATTTTAACCGATTTCCTCTTATGATTAATTAGCTACAAAAAAGATCCAATAATTGCAGTGGAGTAAATCTAATGTTTTTTTTTTTTTTTTAGGTTGGTCCAAAAATCACGGTACAACAACATTATTGGTTTGAAATTATTATGGAGGTAAGTGATATCTTATAATACTTCCATTTTTATTACACAATAATTAAAAAAAGGTGTAACAATAGAAATTCAAGTATTTGACATGCTTATGGCCTCAAAGAATTGCTAGTATTGTTAATTAGCAATGTGAGTCTCTTAACTATCCAATAGCTTTTGGAGCTTAAAAGAAATCTAGTTTAGGAGTGCATTTGAATTTCTCTTTGAAAGCGCAATTGAGTCACAAGTAGAACATCGTAACGTCCAAGATGAAACAGAAAATTCTTCATAAGTGTGTTGTTGGTTTCCGAAGTACTGTTAATCTTGAATAGTAACAGTAAACGTGTATCGCACGTCAGCAGTGATATTGTGTAAATGGAATATATATTACATTCCACGCAATTGGTTCATTTTATGAATAATGCCTCCTAGGCAATTTTGGATCATGATAGTTCAAGGTTACGAAATCTTTGAATTTTTACAAATAATGAAAAATTGTGAACTATCTATCAGAAATAGTATCTTTGAATACTAGAGGGAAGTGCGTATTGCGAATGCAACAAATATCTTACCTTTATGTATTCACGACTTATACCTTCCTTCAAAATGAAATAAGATGAAAATATATTATAAAATTAGACCTGTACTAAGAATTTATAGTGTCTGAGTAATATCTAATGATTCGGTCAATCAATAAACGATCAGATCTACCTTATATAAACGTCTAAAAGCAGTTGCGCCATTTAAGTTTTTTCATTTTTTATAATGAGTTGTACTAAAAGTACTAATAATTAGATCAATCGATCAGATTTATCTTTCATTGACTAAGATCATTTTGTTCAATTCATCGATCTGATTGTTCGCTTCTTCGGCCTTAGTGCTGATGACTATATTCGTTTGAGAAAGTAGACGAAAAAAAATCAAAAAATTATTTTGATCGTGGCTGGGGGAATGTGGGGCTCATAAAAAGTGAAAACATAAATCTATGAAATAACAGAGGTTTTTTCTCAATATAATTTACCTGTACAACAAACTCTTTTTCCACCGAAATTCTAATGCCCATCGCGAATTTCATAAAGATTTCTTCGAAAATGATTTTGGCCATTCTTGTGAGATTTGCAATAGACTATGGTTCAAAAAGATTTGAATTTTATTGTTAATAACGATCATCATCAATGGCGCAACAGCCCTTGTAAGGGCCTAGGCCTTTCTAAACGGTATCACCGAGCCGCGGTATAACACCACCGTACTGCCGATCAGAATTTCGTGCCATTGCTACATATTTTAAGGTGTATAGGCTGGCAACCTGTAGCACCCGAGTGTGGTGATGCAAGTAGCTGCATTTTTTATTTTTACGACATATCACACATTGTCGGTGAGTGGATTCGAACCTGCGACCTCTTGGTCGAGTGGCGTTCACAGCATGTATAGGTGAACAAACACGCTCGGCCATCCGCACTCACTGTTAATAACGATACAACTCCTATTATTGAAATTATAAGAGCAATGCTTCTAAAGTTTATGTAGCAGAGATGAAAATAGGCTCAGTTTGCTTAATAATAATGCAAAAGGATCGTGTTTCACCACTTTCAGTACATATTGGATTTAAATAGATTTGATTACAGAAAGACTTGCCAATTTTAATTATAATTTGAAAAAATATTTCTTTTAACTGATTGAAATGCATCACAAATCCTTTGCTTTTAAATATAAAACACTAAACTATTGTTGAAATTCACTTACATAAAACATATTTGATGAAATCAACAAGAATACTCTCGAGACTGAACTGTCAACAAGCCGGAACTAGGGTATTGACCGCCCGTGGCGAATCATAAAATTGCGCCCCTATTTTTATGAATATGGGGCAAAAAAGATTTAATACAAAAAAATATATAAATATATATTCTTCAAACCAAGTGGTGACATAATAAAAATCAAATTGTAATCAATCAGGTACATTAAATATTATAATAATAACTCTCAATGTTAAAGTGACAGATGGCAGTTATATTTTAGTCCTACATAAAATAAGTATTCTTGAAAATAAATAGTCCTTTTCTATATTTTCGGAGTCTTCAGTTCATTGGAACATACAGTTTTGACATTTGACCGCCGAAAGTGTAATTTAAAGATGGTAACATGGATTCCACTAATAAATATTCATTCTTGAAATCTACTAATTTTATCTTCCCGAGAGCTTTAAATTGATACCAAACTAGATATCATTTAAATAATTTGTAAAAGAAACAATTGATGATCGTTTAAATATCCTCTTTGACACTTCCATTACAATTACTTATCTTCGCAATAGCTTTAATTTGATACCAAACACGATAGAACTAAATTACTTAATTTAAAAGAACAATTGACGAACGTTTGCATGTGATGTCCGAATATGAATGATAATAATCCTAATTTCATATTATGATACTCATCATTTCTTTGCTTCTTAAATACAACGAATTTCATAAAAATTCAAACTTTAATAATGACAAATGAACCGCTGATAATTGCGAAAAATGTTTGGGATAAATTTTGTGCCAAATTATTCGAGGATCATTTCTAGACAATTTATATTCTTTGATAAATACTACCGTTTCCAAAATAAACGCAAAAAATCAAAAAGTTCCGTCAATAAAGTTTTGGTACCACTAATTGGAAAAAGCACATCTACGAACTTGAACCTAGCTTTTTGATGAAAAACTTGAATTATGAAAATTCATTCAAAAATTCGTGCGTGTTCTCAAATTATCGTGCTTCCACACAGACGAACCGGCAGACAGACCGACTTTTTTTTGAAAACTATGGCTGGAACCACAAGCTTTGTTTTTGGCTATACTGTTGTTTCAAGGAGAGTTTTAAGCAATATAAATGTTCCTAAATTTTTTAATAGCAATATCATAATAAAATATTGTAGATAAATGTATTTTCCGTAACGTGAACCTGAAAATTATTTTTTAAAGAGATTAAGAAAATCTCCTAGTAGAGTCAAAAACAGAGCTTGTGGTACCAGCCTATATCTTTTGGGATCAGTGGGATCTAATACCAGAATTAATTAATTCTAAACAATAGATGGAGAGTTAGAAGCTAAAAATATATTCTTCTTTAACAAATCAAGCGTAGCAGGTGGCTCGGCATTCCTAACACAATGTACGAAATGCAGAAGCTAGACTATTTGCTGATAGAGCAGTGTACATCTCCAATAACCAATATAGACCCAGGTAAAGTTGGGTCTATACTTATTTTTTTTTTATAGTTGACCTCAAGATGAGATCGGTAGCAGGTAGTATAACGGTATAAGCTTTCTTATTCAAATCCCGTCATGAAACATTTCTTAAATTTGAATTTGAATGATTTGCCCCCTAGGAGTGTGCACCCGTGGCAGAGGCCACCTTCGCCACGCCCTAGTTCCGGCTCTGCTTGCCAATAACATTTCGGTAACTCATAAGATTTTACCCATCCAAAAATTTCCTAACGTTCTTGTAGAAGTTTCCACTTATATTTTAAACGAAACGGTAAACGTCATTAAATAATGTCACTAATTTATGACGTCATGTATATGTTTACATAGTATAATTTGCATGGTTTTAAATTGTGTAGTAGGTTGCGGAAAACCAATAGAATATTGAAACATAATTTATTTTTATAATAGGTATATTTCATGTAACAATATATCATATTGCTATAACTATAATAAATTTGAATAAATTGAGTGGTTTGTAAGTTACTACAGTCTTTTATGTGCTGGAGTAATAATTCAAAATTTGCAATAATAATATCGAATTTCTGTCAACAATGCGGCAAATAAATCTACTTGAAAAATTAGATATATAGGAAAAATATTGAATGAATAGCATGATGTCGTGGATAAACGGATGACGTCGCATCAACTAAGTTTATATAATAGTCCTAATGTGATGTCAGATCATATGGTATGCTGGTTGCATATGTAAAGATAATTGGTAAATATTCTAGACAAGCGGATAAGTATAATATTTTGATTTTAAAGACAATGATTAAATAATTTGAAATTAAAATAGGTTTAAATAATGAACAATGTATCACAGAAAATATATGTCACTAGAAAATATATATTTAAGTTATAACCAATAAAAGATTTTAATTAAAATTAATTAACTGCAAAAAAGTATCACAAGAATCAGATACAATAATTGAGAATATAACAAGTTTCAAGGTGTCAATTGTTTGTACTAAAAGTGACAATTGAACTGTAAACGAAGTGTGAAATAGAAAGTGATAAATGTTACCAAATAAATTATCCCTAAAAATAACAAACAATTTGCATTTTTATTTTTTAAAATAATGTTACAAGTATTCTGTGTTTATTATCATATCGGCATTACTTGAATATATTTTTCCGAAAAATGTGTAGCATCATTTCATGGTAATTAAAACTTTGTAGGGTTGTTATTGGAGCATTATGACGTTTCTCATACTCGTGACGTCATGCTATTCATTCAATATTTTCTCTAGAATATTATACAAAGATTGTCCTGAATTTTCACCGCATTGTAGTAAATAATAGTATTTAAGAATAGCATTTGATATTATTATATTCATTAGTCATTATCACTGTTGCCATGTTAAGAGTCACTTTCTTCATCATCCCTTCCCAATTGGATAATCAATGGTTATTTCTCCTCTTGATCAATCAAGATCTGTCATTGTTGTATTTCTTCTACTGCACGTTTCTTCGTGCTTATCTAAATTTCCAGATAGATCTGTCTGTAATATGTCGATGTAGTAGCTTTCAGATATTCTCCAAACTTTTTGTAGCTCCATGTCCATAATCCAATGCAAGTTCATCAATAACGTATTTCTAAAATAAAATACACATATTCATTAGACAAGCACATTTTGAAACAAATTATTAGAATATATTCCAAATTAAAACTTCAACTTACAAGGCCACAAGATCGAGACATTTTATATACATATTTTCTTCAGTCAATACTACAATCAGCTGATTATTGTTGAATTGTAGCTTTCTTCGAACACATTATATCTCAAATGGTTCAAATAGCCCAAACAAATATATCACAACCACTTTACAATAAAATCAAAGCAGAAACAAAATGTGTTGACTCGTATAACCCGTAAACGTACAATTGCAACAAATACTGCCAATTTTGCGTAAAAAATTTTGCCACATTTTTTCATATATATATATAGATATATATAAATGTATTTATAAGATATTAATGATAAATATAATAGTTATTGAGTATTATTTTATAAAATTCGCTACTTGAATATCTCATTTGGCTTTTTTTTTTGTTTTACTAGGCTTTCCCATTCAATTTGTCTGATAGTTTTGGTGCGATTGAAAACAAAACCACTGTTTCCAGTTACACGAGATTCCGTATATCGAGCTCGGTCAGAGCAGGTAATGCCCGGCCGTTCGTTTTGGTGCGAAGCACTGCCTATTGAAAATAAAGACATCACTGCCCTGATAGTTGTGATTTTCATTATGTTCAATCACAGTTTCACACAAGTTCAAAGTTTTAATGTAATAACAAACACAAACATGAGTACCCACTCCTATTGCTCATTATCGGCTTTCTTAGAAACTGCATGGTGACGAACTTACCTACGACTCTTTTCACAGGAGAGATTAAAAATTGACCGCGGGAGCGAACATCAGAAATAATAATACAAAAAAAAAACAAGGCAAGTATCTAGATAATCAAAAATATATAGAATACCAGATGTGAAAATGTGAATTCCACATTTTGTGTAGAAAGAGCAAAATTCCACTGGCATGCACCCAAAGTCTAAGACCACATGAAACAACCTCAAACGGATGAATCAGTGATATAAGTCTTGACAATTATCATAGTGAAAAAAGAATTAAATAACGATGTGATTTGTAAAATATTTGTCTTGATTTCAATTTTTTGTGACATTTATGTACATTATTGAAACACATTTCTTTAGGTAGAAAAAAAAAGACTTGTGTGTTATATTAAGTCATTCTTTTTTCACTATGATAATCGTCAAGACTTATATTATTGATTCCTCTGTTTGAGGTTGTTTCACGTGGGTTTTCCTCAGACTTTGTGTGAATGCCAGGGGAACTTTGTGTGGCTTATAACTCCATTGTCCACAGGTTTTCAGGAAATAAAAATGCAGGTCTAAATTGGTTTATTATCTTCTAGTGGTTTTAGGTCAATCTGACCCTACTCTTTTTGGTTTGACGCTTAACTGAACCATCCACAGATCTTCAGGAGGTGGTGTTAGAGTTATTAAACAGTAGATTCGTAGACAGAAATAACTTGAAATTATGAACAAATGACTGATAATCACGACCGATTGAGTTAATAACCAATAATCAAATTCAAATTATTTGGTGATTTTTTATCTCTGCTTCTCTTATTAGCTCCTTGAACCAATTATTCTCTTTTGCCAGAATCTTTGTACTCTTAAAGTCAATATCATGTCATACATACTTATTTTTAGTATCATCTAAACTCCTCACAAAATAAAAACTTCTGAAATAATTTAAGTAGGCTTAAAATCTAGAGTACATAGTTTGGTCTTCAGATGTCGTATTATGAGGTGAACGAGATAAAAAGTAAATTTAGTAGATTGCATAATTGCTTGATCAGAATGTAGGGTACGGGGATAAATTTGTCTGAGTTCCAGATAAAAGTGTCTAGGTGTCTCGAGCGCTTTCTAATATTTGTGGTAGCGAACTTGCGTTACATGTAAACAAGTGCAACGCAGTGAGGTAATGTAGAGCGCGATTGTGACCTGGGTGAAAAGCATTAAAAACTTCTCCATGCGATAACACGATTTTGTAAATAAGCATACAGCAAAAACAAATTCTGTCGCAATGTGCATGTGAACCCGGTAATGAACTTGTTTGCTACTCAACCCACAGACCATGACACTACATTGACTGTAGTATATTCTGGACAACAAGCTATAATACAACGACTTGTATTTATTTCGATGTTCGTCATAATTTATCGAACACAAACTCTTAGTCAAAACTATTTGTTACAACATACTGATTCTATTTTCAATAGCCACGTTTTATTTATATAAATTAAGTCTAAACATTTTACCCACCGAATGCACAACTGTCTTTTATTTTTCGTGCAAAATAGGAAAGATTTATTTTACATTTTGTTGGAGTAACATCACTCTCCCAGAGCTTCGTTCAAAACGAATGCTATTCTCTCTTGTATCCCTATTGTTTAGCTGTTTAAAATTTTATGAAATAAACATTATAAATCAAGATAATTAGGACATATTTACTAGGTACAAACAATAAATCAAATCAATAAATCCAGTACGATAAAATACAATTCATAAAACATTATTCCTCATGTTATACTGGGGTTAATATAGTCCTGTAGATTCGTAAATACAGATCTGTTGACAATGGGTGAAAATTCGACAAGTAATGAATCAAGCAAGTATGGCAAACTCACATCCTGTATGGTGTGAATAGCCTACTGCATTAGGTTGGTAGGTTCGGAGCAGTGTTGTGTGTTGGTCATTGGAGAAACGTTTTATTGGCGAATGGCAATGATGAAATGGTATTATTTGTGTCGGTCATACACTCTCCCTCTTTCTGTCGGTCAGGTGTGTGGCCAGACTTGAACTTGACCGCAGTCGACCGTGCTCCAGCAGCAAACACCAGGCCCGATACCCGGTCTCTGCCACTCGCTCGTGACCTACGTCACACAAGTGCCATGTGCAATTCCGTTTACTTGGTGCTGTTTACTCTCAGGAAAAGTCACTGAGGATGCCTTCAAAATGCTCCTGCAAATATTTTATATTTCAGACGCTGTCTTATTTTTTTGTTTTTGTTTTTATGCCAGGATATCTAATATGTATTGTTATTCATATTATTTTTAGAATGAGGGTAAATATTTGTTTTTTTTTTCAATATTAAAAATACAAATAAATATTGTTGATTGATTTTCTCATTAAAATGTTTCTGTGAGAATGTGCTGAACACATGATTATCTGCACTCTCACTCCATCACGGAAATGTTCGCTGTATCGCAGGCAATCAATATATTTTTTTTTCTAAATATGTTTTCATAAAAAATGTATGTGATAAAAATTAAACAGGTTTCATTTCGTTTTCGTTTAGTTCTAATGCTAATTCTAATGCTAATGCTAATGACGACTTAACAGGGACGGCTTCAAGATTAGAAATAGGAAGAAAAAATTATTTTTTTGAGAAAAATATCCAAATTCACGATATTCTTAGCAGTTCGTAGTTTACCCCCTAACTCAACCACATTTGGAGCTAAATAAAATATTTAAAGTTTTCTCTTTGCTACCTATTAAGAAATCTGGACTTTGATAATGTTTGGTTGCTGAAAAATTGTTAACTTTATCTACGTTTTTTATAGGATAGCATGAGTCATTGAATGTTCTAGAGATTATTTTATGTAGATAAAGAATATTTTCCAAACAGGAACTGCATATAAATGATGACACACTTTTTTATTGTGCTTATTATGTAAACATAGGTATTATATAATGTTACATGGCATACTTATCTTCCACGAATTAATGTATTTTTACAAAAAAATACTTTATATTGTAGTTGGGAATTTAAATGATTTTTTTTCTTTATTTTATGACCTCAGATCTCTCTGTTTTGTTCTAATGACGGTCCTGATCTAGCTAAACATATTAGAATTAGGTATTCACAACAAAAAAATGCGATAGATGAACTAAAACCTTGACCGGACATTGCACTTTCTTAAATCTTACATTATCCGTTAAGGAAGCAAATCTTACATTCAACTTGGCATACTTAGCTGAAAAAATGACGTAACCGATAAAACAGTTTTCAACACTGTGTTGCAATATTTCACATTTTATCACATGTTGTTTTCCAACAATAATCTTGTGGACTAAATACCCAAAAATATATATTAGTCATCTGCATTTTAGTTATAAAAAGTGCAGTGATTTGAATACTATTAATAAAAAAAAGCTATAAATAAATGAAAAGGATGAGAAAGCATAAATAGAATAGGTCGTTGAAAGGTTTAGATGAAACTCTAAAAATTTAAAAAGAAAAAAATTGTGAGTCATGGAATAGTTATATGTTTAACAAGTACAAAATATGCTAGATTTTGGGATGAGTAAGAAAGTCGTACAGTGATCTTACGAATCCCTAAATCATATTTTTAATACGTATTGAACATAATATTTTTCTTTCTATCGTACTTTATCATTAATTCATTGAAAATTGTAGTGACATTTTCTTTTCTGAATCATATAATCATGTTTATTTCAAAAGGCTCAAAATAATTAATAATAATTATCAACATGAGATAGCCAGTTCCACTAAAATGACAGACGCATAAAATTTATATTTAATTGAATATTAATCTTTAGATTACCTAACAGTTAGGAAATACGAACTATGTAACGTGATTTATTTTTTGTACTAGTCCAAAAAGATCAATGCCATGGCAACTTGTTGAAATACTAAAATGTATTACTTTTGTATGTAGTGTAGTGTTACAATATAGTGTCTTATTCAAGCGATAGAAGAAAAAAATATTTTCTATTGTGGTGTCGTACATCAATTGTCTTTATGATTCAAAGCACAAAATCGTACGTCAATGGGATATGTAACGGTATTTTATTCTAGAACATACAGTTAAAATTTAAACTGTGTAAAAATAAAAGTGCTTAACATTTCACTCGGTTTATTATGCCAAGACTCGGCTTAAACTTTTATAGAATAAAAGAAATACAAAACTTTATAATGAATGACCCTTTTTGACAGTTCAGTATTTCATATCTCAGCACGTGTAACACATAAAAATTGAAAGTAAAAGAAAGACTTTTACTTATTAGTCTTTCTGGAATAGGTCAGAAATTTCTTTTATGTTGAACTTATTCACATTGGTTTATTCATTCGAGAATTATATCTTAGGGTGCAGGAAAACCAGAAAACAGAAGCTTATAAAATTATAAATTATTTGAACGGTGCCCTATAATTTCCCAATAATTTTAGAAAAAACGCATGGAAAAAACTACAATGAACTCGTATTTTTTGTTCTGTATGTGTCATTTCAAACATTTTTTCTAAATTTATTTGACTGTTTACAAGACCAGAAATCGCGTTTTGCTCGAGTGCCAGTTTACTTATAGTTGAACAATTATTAAAATAATTTGAAATTCATAATTTTAAGTGGATCAGTTTCAAAAATCATATACCTTGTTTTGTTTAATATTTGATGAAATTTCTATTGATTCTATGGATACCTGTTGAATAGAGTTTACTCTTTCTTTGTACGTATATAACAACCCTTTTTTAAGTTTATTTTCTGCAGACATTTTGGTCATGAAATAAAAAGTGTACATAATGTAGTTGGATACACAATTTTGAGCCAGCGGTGCATGATTATCTTGTGAATGTACTCCAGACACCAAAAACAGGGTTGTTGATATACGATTCACTGAGTAGAGCAAGATCAGGTCCTCGGGTACGAGGTACTGAGCTTGTAAAATTATTTTAGCTGTATGAAAAAGATGAGTAGACTCTCTGTACTTTTAGGCAGTGATGCAGGGACGCTACAGGACGGTATTCGCGTCATTTATGCATTAAACTTACATGAAATACTACGGTACATTTATGAATAAAATTGAAAGAATAAAAGTGAAAATAGAAGTTTAGAAGCTTATAACTAGGGCTCTGCCATCCTGGAAATTGGTGATTGATCTTTTTTCTTTTCTTAGATCAATGCCAAATTCACAAATATAAAATATTTGAAAGTTTTTGATGTGTAAAAATTTATATCGGAACTATAGTGGCTTGGGATTTGTGTAATATGACACTGCCCCATCTTGTATCACTTGCTTTGAGCCGCTTCGGTCAAACACAAGGTTACGTTTGGCAATGACAGCTCATAAACGTTGGGTGCTTGATTGAAAAATTTTCAATTATTTCATATTGATTTCATATAATGTAATTGCACCTCATATAAGTGTTCCGTATCAAGAATTCAGTGTCTGTGAATATCGACTTCCGATATATCGATAATGAACGATTTATGTCGATAAATATCGATGATTATCGACAATTATTAGTATATCGCCATGAAATTTTCAAAATATCGATATATCGATCTTTTACCCTGTTCTAAGTTCTCTATAAACCAAACTGAAGCACAGAGTATAATAAATTTATAAATTTGAGTTATCGATTTGGCATGTTGATTATCGTTTTTCTCTGTTACGTACTATAAACATCGATTTTTGCTGATAACTTTTGATTTTTATCGTTGTTTATAATCAATTTCGATAATTGTCGATAATTATCGATATTTCAATAATTATCCATATTTATCGATCGATATATTATAAAATTTTTGAAATTTTGGAGTTCGCTATACGAAAAATTATGTACTCTGTGGCGTACTCTTCACAAAAAACTGTATAAGAGTACCCGACCGCACCCTACGGCTGAAGTAATATCAATCAATCTACTGAGTGTACTATAAGTGTCTGTCACACCCGTAGCGGGTTAAAAACGTGATTGAAAAAATATCGGTAATTATCAATATATCGTTATTTATAGCTCTAGTCTGTATGTTAAAAGTGGTCAATATTCATAAAGTGATATAAATAAGTGTTCAGTATTCATAATGAAGTGACCGTACGTAATATTAGTGTTCCGGTTTTTCAATTAAGTGTCTGTATGTAATAAGTGATCTATATTCCTAATAAAGTGAACATACGTGATATGAGTATTCAGTATTCATAATTAAGTGACCGGACGTAATATCAGTGTTCTTTTATTATAATCAAGTGTCCATATGTAGAGAATGATCAATTTTCATGATAAAGTGAGAGTATGTAATATAAATTTTCGGTATTTATAATTAAGTAACGATATGTAATATAAGTGCTTTTTTATAATCAAGTGTCTGTACATAAAAATGGTCATTATTCATATTGAAGTGAGAGTATGTAATATAATACAGTCACCGTGTGTCATATAAGTGTTCCGTATCTATGATTAAGAGTCTGTATGTAATGATTCGCCCCTATTTCTACCAATCCATTTTTACCATTGTATTCTTTCCACTACTATTTTAAATAGTGAATATTAAAATAACCACTTCAGAGCCAATAGTGCAGTTGTCAAATCGTAACCAAGTACGTCAAAATGCTAGTACAGTCATAAACAGTGACTTTTGCTTTCAACCAGCGGTGCTTCGCACCTAATTAAAGGCTTCGCCCGCTCTGACCAAGCTCGACATGCCATGCCGCGCTAACCTCATAATCCAATTTCAAACCTAACCCCAATTTATTCGCGAGATCAAAAAAGATAAAGGTAAAATTGTTGAGTACTTCAGACCTACAGGACATAACATTCTATTTTGAATAAAATTTTATTGCATTGTATTTGTTAAAAGATGTTTCAATAATGGGAAAATAAATAGTGGTAAAATATATTAGTGGTAAAATAGAATAGCGGTAAAAAAATATGGTGGTAAAAAGTATGATGGTAAAAATGCAGCGGTAAAAGTTGAATGGTAAAAATAGAGTGGTAAAAGTGGTTCAATTTCCATAACACTAATTTTTCGTACTCATTAGTTTTTCAATGAATAAATACCATGAGAAGCTATTCCAGCGATACAATAAAACAACTTTAAATTGTAGATTAACAAACTTTTCACTGTTTAATTACATAGAAACATAATACAAAATTTTTATAGATCACAGTGCGACTGCATATGCGCTTACAAGTTTTTTTTGATAGCCTGTAAGCTCACAAATATAGAATATTACGTGGGTTTATCTGGATTTTTTTTTTAAGTAGATCTTTTTGTTGCCTTTTAACTGAATAGATTAATACTAAAAAGCAATTACGGAATATTGTTGAGTAGTAGTTCTTAGTAAAATTTAGAATACGTCCCTGCTTACTTATTTTCAAAAGACATTTTTTTTATGAGAACAAGTATGTGTAAGTTGTTTCTGATATCCATTTGAGCATGGGGCCGGTTTACTTAATGAAAAGAAAATTAAATAAAAAAGTAGGTATTGCGTTGTATTATACAATTCAAATACCAGATCCGAATAGTAAAACAAGAAAAGGCCTCCTATTTCCAATATTGAAAGAAAAATGAGATGATTTTGATAGTTGTCGGAAAATAGTGGAAATCTATGTTTTTTTGATTTGTTGTATGATGTTTTTAGCGTATTTTTTTCTAAAAAAATACGTCATTATATTTACTTTGGCTGTCTGGCTGGCTGGTGTGGCGCTGAAAAGGCCTCCTATTTCCAATATTGAAAGAAAAATGAGATGATTTTGATAGTTGTCGGAAAATAGTGGAAATCTATGTTTTTTTGATTTGTTGTATGATGTTTTTAGCGTATTTTTCTAAAAAAATACGTCATTATATTTACTTTGGCTGTCTGGCTGGCTGGTGTGGCGCTGAGTTCTCAGCAACTACAGCACTTATAGACTTGAAACTAAATGAAAGCTGTTGTTTCGTAAGCTTGCACAAACTGCTTGAATTTTTTATTCATACTCCCAGTTTTGGGTAAGAAATTAAATAAAAATTCAAAACCGCCGAACTCTGCATGATTGAAATCTGAGAATTGTAACCCAGAATGAGCAACATGTCAGTTTTATACCTCGAATTTCGAACTGACATGGGTTAACACCCATTATAGGGTAGAAACTATTTATCTCAATATCTTGCGAATTACATAAAATATTGACATGCAGTATTCGATGTTAGTATCAGAATGAATTAAACTTCGGTTTTATGATCAATTTAGGCCTGTACATGACCACCCGTTATTTATTTTCTTGAATCTGTAATTTTGGAGATAGTTGCACCAAATTTTCAGGGATTTTTAGTATAACTTTGATAAAGATCTAATCAATTTTAGGGTACAGCACATGACCTCCTGTCAGTCAATAACTAAAAAATTAAGACTAAAAGGTCCTTTTGAGTTTGTATGTGTACAAGTTATGCATAAAACGGTCACAACTTGAAACTGGTACTAAATGAAAACTGCTGTTTCGTAGGTTTGCCCAAACTGCTTGATTTTAAGCTCAATGATTGTAGGAGATAATAATTTGCGAAATATCTGAATTAACAAACATTTATGAACTGCAAAAATGCGCTCTGATTGATCATCAAGTTGATTTTTTAATTTTATAATAATATAATAATCTCATTAATTGATATATCGTGATAATTTAAAAAAAAAATGTTGCAGAAACAATAAAAGAAATGTGATAATTAATTATAATTATTTATTTAGTCTAGCTTATTTTTCCTATTAAAAATCACGTTTTTATCGAGTATTACAAATAACAGATAAAGCTACTGAAAATGAGTCAGGAATTGTTTTGTTTTGAAAATCTAAACTTTATATGTTGATAAGCAAGATGCTGTAAAAAAATATAATTCTAACTAGTGTCACGAAATGTGCTTCATACAAAATTGTAACCAGATAAGTAACAAGGCTATTCAAACACGGAAACGAAATGTATATGTTATAATGGCTAATTTATAAGATATAAGGGAATGACTTCGATATAGCAACGAAAGTAACAAAATTCAATATAAGGGATTTCTAGTTTTCATTCTTCTTTAATAATATTGCACTTGTTTATATTTTCTGAATGTTGATAATGCTGAAGTCCACAAAATAATCCAATATATTAACAAACGCAGAATATATAAAACTTGTAAACAAAGTTATGAAATATTTATTTTCATGCTTTATTTTTGATGTCAATGGCATTAACTGGTAATAGTGTTTCAGAATGATTCATATATAAATCCGTTTGTTTTAATTTAGAAAATGCAAACCGGTTTCTAATCGAAAAAATTAATTTCACAAAAAATTTAAATGAAAAATACAAAAATAGAAAGATGTAAATGACACGATGTTGATAGTATGTCATTGACACTTATGTAACAAAATACTATGGATTTAAAGGTTAAATGATCAAAAACTGAGTCCAAAATGTTTTTAGTAGTAAAAATGACCAAGACCTAGCTGAATAATAATTTTATGTTTTCTGATTTCTCAATTTCTTATTACGTTTTCTGCTACGACACTTGAAAATGAAATTTGTTGTCTATAACGAAATTGCTCATTATTTAGAACACAGCAAATTTAACCTAAATATCGTTACCTTAGTTTCAGTTTAGTGAAAGTGAAAAGTAATAGTGAATTTTACCTGATGACATACTCTCATTTCGAAAATTTATTGTTATTTATATCTTCCAATTAAAGTCCTATTGAATTATGTAAGGTTGTTTTTGGAAAGGTCACTAAAAGGACTGGCCCCTTTTATTTAACCTTGTTGGTATTACCCTTGAAAACCATCAAAGTCTGAGGTATTTATTACCTGAAAGATAAACATTTCTTTTTTTACGGTTACGTTAAAGTGCAGGAATGAAATCACCAAATTATCTGCGTGCTCTAGATGTGAGGAAGGGTAGCATAATTAAACAGATATGCTGACCTTAGTTCCGTACTGCGGTAAACAGTGAAATGTTTGGGATCTCTACCAAATAATTATATGATACATAGTTTTTAGGGGAAAATAGTTTTTAGAAAAAAAAAAGTTTTCATTCACAATGTTTCCGTTGAATTTATTTACTGACTGGTTTCGACCACTTGGTGGTCATCTTCAGAGTAAAAATATAATATTTTATTCAAATTGAAATACAATTTTTTGAAATTTTTTGTGTAATAAATTAAACTCAAAAAAAAGTAATTATGAAAATTATAAAATAATTATTAAAATATATTTTTAAAAATATGGGACTATTTATACACTTGTTCTAGGATGTGTAGAAATGTTTCTATACCTTAATTGTGTAAGTAGAGATAGGAGGTGGAATATGTGGGCAAAATACCGTTGTGTGAACTTTAGATACGCCCCAAATAAACAAGAAAAGTAAAATGAATCGAAAAAGAATACGCTTAGCTTGTTTGAGAGTGACGGGCGTTTCCGCAGTCGATTTCATTTCAAGGAACCTAGAATCCAGAACCTGTACCTGCCCGATTATTAAGATGCTGCTTAATATTTTGTTCAATAAACCATCAAAGTAAAAATGTCAGACATTCGGAAATTTGATACGTAAATGTGCTAACTCTGCATTGAGGTTTGCTGATGGCTCGGTCAAACGTTGCTATTCTTCGTAATTTAATCGCATAAGTAATTCAGAAAACAAACAGAATATAGAACGCAGGAACATCAAGAAAATAACGCAGGAAGAAAAATGTTGTAGAGTAATGAGAAAGAGAATGTAAGTAATGGAAAATCACTTTCTTACTTCGCGGACAGTGTTAAAATGTAGTGATGGTTTACTGAGAATGTAATGTAACATCCAGCATGATGCCTTCAAGAGATGAAGCGCGACAGAGGTCAAGTTCGAGGCTGCGTCTCACGCGACTCGTCTCGGATGCCATGCATACTGATTACGGCGAGTTTTTTTAGCCACGCACCTCACTCAATATAACAAACAAGAAGACATTGATGGTGCAGAGAAAGAGAGTTATGCAACTACTATATAAATATGTAAATGTAAACCAACAATACTTAGCCCTTACCAACAAGCAAAGCAGTTAAGGACGATTATGTAAGCTGGTGCTGGCCCCGACCAAGTGTAAAGTGTTGTGTATGTGTTGTGTAGCTAGGTGTATTGCGCTGTGGTGGGGGCATCGCAAGTGGGGCAACCTCCAAGAGAAGGGGGCTGATTTCTGTCATTGGTTGACGCTGCCGATGCATCCCCAAGATGCATTGGAAGCACCGGCTGTCGGCTTTAGGAAAGTGAAATGGTTTGCGGCAGGAGGCGAGGCGAGGGATTCACCGATAGCTCCTTGTGCGTGTCAGGTACACGGTGTTCAACTCAGTGAACTGAATATTCACTAGGAGTACGGTCAAATATAGAGGGTGGTCGCGCCCAGCACCACGTTCAGTACCGCGAGCGGACACAACCTGTGAACATCGTTTATAAACATCACTTACAACATGGTTCTGATTGCCACGATCTATCTGTCAGCGTTAGCTTTGGGACTCCTTGCCGTGGCACTGGTCAGCAGGATTACCAAAAAACAGAAGACACTCACACTTGAAGACCGGCTACATGGGATGCTGCCCAAAGCACCAGGTCCAAGACCGTTTCCATTAATTGGAAGCCTTCATCTACTGGGACAACATGAAGTGCCTTTTGAAGCATTTACTGCTTTAACTAAGTACTACGGTGACATCTACAGCATTACTCTAGGCTCTATACCCTGTGTTGTTGTCAACAACTTTGCTCTTATCAAGGAGGTGCTCATCACCAAAGGTGCTCACTTTGGGGGAAGACCTGATTTTATTCGATTCCATAAACTTTTTGGTGGCGATCGTAACAACTGTAAGTACCTATATTCATTTATTTATATTGCATGTTCGCAACCCGGAAGCAAAGTAGTTGATAGCGCGGTTTATGCTTGCCGTCTATTTGCGCGTTGGTATCTCCAAATTATTACTCTCACACGAAATGTTTGCATAGCCGATGTGAGTTTCTTACAACGGTGTTTATATGTTCACTTTCATAACATCAGTAAACTCGTTCACGGCAATGGCAGAATACACGTTCCTATGCAAATGAATGTTGTGTGTTCTCTATCACAGTAACAGAATACTCGCTTTTACGCGAGCGCCTGGCCGCTGTCCATTCATTCATGAAACTTACAAATGAAAATGAAACTTTGCTTGAAAGTATTATGCGCCAGGTAGCTATAGAATACGGACGGTGGGTTGAATGTTTGTTTGTGGATTTAAAGGTTGATTGTGTAGTATTTAATAGGTTTAGTTGCGACGCACCCGCTTGGCAACTGCATGAAACTAACGGTGTGTCTTGCACGACCCAAGCCGGTGTCCGATGTTCACTTCTTGTCCTTGGCCTCTATAGTGTACCGCTGCAGCATGTACACTACAAACTACACATGGTGTACAATACACATTTCATAGATCCATAAACGATGCATTTAACTCCACTTGTTACTACTTTTTAATTATCATTATTTTGAAAATAATCTAACATTATCATTTTGAGTGTTCTGTTATTGTTGATATTGCATGTAAAGCATGACAAGTATTTAAAGGTGAAGATATAGCCTTGAGACTAGTTGTCCGAAGTTTCAGAATATAAAAATCCAACTTGCAGCATGCAGCACGTGTTTTGATGTATTTTTTCTTGCAGCACTTGCACTGTGCGACTGGTCGTCCCTGCAGAAGACTCGTCGAAGTATCGCCCGTACTTACTGCTCCCCGCGATTTACATCCATTCAGTACGATTTAGTGAGCTCAGTTGGCTGCTCGGAAATGAGAAATATGCTGAAGGAGTTGTCCACTGTGCCCCAGGGTGCTGAGTTTCCCGTGAAGCCGCTGGTTCTAGCTGCATGCGCTAATATGTTCACGCAGTACATGTGCAGTTCACGTTTCGATTACAGTGATGGTAGCTTCCGCAATATTGTTCGCTATTTTGATGAGATATTCTGGGAAATCAACCAAGGGTATGCTGTTGATTTTCTTCCATGGTTGGAACCTTTATACAGTCGTCATTTGCGTAGAATATCTGATTGGGCTCATGATATTCGTCAGTTCATCTTATCACGAATAATTGAAGAGCGTCGTACTAATTTGGACACAAATTTACATCCTCGAGATTTTACTGATGCTTTATTGATGCATTTGGAAGATGATCCGAACATGAATTGGGAACATATTATTTTTGAATTAGAAGATTTTCTTGGAGGACATTCTGCTATTGGAAATCTTGTAATGATAGCTCTTGCAAATGTTGTTCGTCAGCCTGAAGTTGCTAAAAGAATTCAACAAGAAATTGATAAAGTAACTGGAGGAAAACGACCAGTAAATTTGTTTGATAAAACAATAATGCCCTATACTGAAGCCACACTTTGGGAAACATTACGCACTTCATCATCACCGATTGTACCACATGCTGCGAGTATTGATACTGAAATTTCGGGCTACGCGGTTCAGAAAGGAACTATTGTTTTCGTCAATAACTATGAGCTGAATTTGGGTGATGCTTATTGGGATGAACCACGGGAATTTCGACCTGAAAGATTTGTATCTCCTCATGGAAAAATAGTAAAACCAGCCCATTTTATTCCGTTCAGCACTGGCAAACGTACTTGCATTGGACAAAGATTGGTGCAAGGTTTTGCCTTCATTGTTTTGTCTTCACTTCTTCAACATTATGACATTACCGCGAAAGATCCAAAAGCATTATATACGAAGAAAGGATGCATGGCAGTACCTCCAGAATCATTTTCGCTAATATTCACACGACGACCCCAAGCCAATATTCAATAATCCTTTATTATCCTCTCCTTCATTACTCATTTCTCTCATTCACTTAATTCATAAGTAGTTTTAAATATTTTAATGGACTGTTGTATTCTTACATAGATATAGATATCGTTTGTTAAGTCGTATATTATATTTAATATCGCGTTTTCATACATTGTATATACGTCAAGTGAGTTGTAAAAATATTGCTATATTTATCTTCGTAATGTCTCCGCAGCGTATTAAGTTCAATATGAGACTGAAATAAAGTATGTATTTTATTATAACTACCTTTATTATTGCTATACCAAAAAGAATCCATCCAGTATTGTTGTTGTACTTCATTATTATTTTTTTTCTTCAATTTTTCATTCAATTTATATTTAAATCTGAAATTTATAGGCAATACTGTCAAAATGCCAAATCTTCCTTAAATATTTGTCTTTAAAAAAAATTATGTTTCGATATTGATTTGAATTTGGCTAAAATTTATTCAAATTTTGTTATGAATGAAAAATATCAGTTTTACGTCGTAAAAAAACGATAAAATTGTTTAATGTTCTTTTTATTAGCTATTTCGAAATTTTTAACAATGTGTGTATACAAGCACTTTTGGTGCATCGATACGCGACGTACAAAGTATTCCTGAATAATCGTCTGCGATGTATTTCCTTATTGTGTGTTTAAAAGCTGATTAATTATAATTTAAATTGTGAATATTGGGCAGTATTTCATGTAGAAAAAGCGAAGTAGGTTTTTGGAAAAATACCAGCTCTATTTCACAATTTGTGCATCGATTAAAAGGTTTCCAGAGAAATAGAAACTAATTCTGAGAAATTTTCATGTTTCCTAATATTTTTTCAAGGAAATTCGTTTACATATTTTGCAAGAATATCAAATTTCTGGAAGCATACAAAAATATAATATTTCAACCAGAAATTGGGGTCAAATATATATTTAAACTTTCAGGTTAGATAATGGTGATAATAGGTGGTGATGTTTATTTTAAAAAAATGCTTTTTGTTGAGATTATGTAAGATTTTATGATTGCGATTAGAAAATTATGGAATAACTGAATTTTTTCGAGCAACGTTATTCTGAATTCCAGGATAAACCCTTAGCACATCCAAAAACTCTATAAGATCTTCATGATCCAAAAGCAACATGCGAATTATTATTTTCTGCAAATAAAATGTAGATGAACTTGATTCTAGTTGAGGTTTTTGTTCACGTTTTATTCATGCTCAGCAAGCTAAAAGTAAAATGTTAATAGTGCATAGATTCTTGAGTAGTTGAAAAAAGGTACGAGGCATGGTAGAATTGTGGAATGTACTTCTAAACTAGAAATGTTCGCATACGCTAGAAGCGAAACAAGTAACCACTATCCATTAGTGAAGCTAGTGGTACTAGTTAGAACGAACAGTGGCGGAGTTATCAAGATTCACGTGCATTAACCCAAAGATTGAAAGAAAACAGTGGACATGCGGAGGTAACTTCCCTACACCCGAGAGCAGCCCCGATCAAGGTCAAACATTGTCTTACATTCATCACTTGTACAGAGTGACCCACATACAAGGTCTGTCCGCTGTGGACTCGGCTCTCAGGACTAGCCAGCAGCCAAGCTCGACGATGCGGTTGTGTTCAGAAAAAAAATAAATGTTCAAGCACTTGCCACTTGTTACTCAGGGCACTGTATAGTGTACTAGAGCTGGCTCTTGTCCAACTCTATTCAATGTCAACGCAAGGTGATCTGGTATAAAGCCCAAGCCATCGGACGCGCTTCTTAGCCGCGGCTGTGGGCTTTTAGCACTTTGCGTTGGTGGTACGTACTTTCGTCCCTTGCCCTTTTGAACCCAACCACTAAAAATTTATTAATGAACTCCCATTTACACATTCCACCCTTTTATCAGCAAGTGTCACTTCTCTGTTCATCTCGGAGACTTGAATGCTATAAAATCAAATAAGAATCCTTGAATTTCTTGCAGGGATAACTTATTATCCATAAATCATGAAAGAATTATTAGATTCTATACTCTTCTTGACAGTTTTTGAAATAGCTATCACATCTTTCAGTGTCACAAAAAAATTTAATTCCTTATGTAATTTAATAATCATACCTCATGAAATTTGCTCAATTTTTCTTTATAAAAATCTGAGTTATTTATTCCTACTTTTCTTGATGGTTGGAATATCCACCACAACTAGAATCCTGAATCTTATAGAATCTAATAGAATCTTGAACAATTCATTATTCAAATTCAATCAAATGAATTCTGTTTTTCCATACATTTATCGCTATATCACTCTTTTTTAAATAGGCGTTGGATCAAAATAAAGTTTAGACAAAAGTAATTTGATGTCGAGGGGGACATATAATGTTGACTATATCTTAACTTTAAGTCGATTTACGGTCATCACACCTTTTTAAATTAAATACCCTAATTTTCTAATGTAATTTTTTTCTACATGAGCAATTAAATTTTTTTTATCTGAAAAGTTATTCGCCAAATTTTTTATTTCGTGACATCTTGACAAGACCGTCCGTTCTCCAATATGCACCACATGTAGGCTGCGCGATGAAAATTTGTCTTGAATAATTACTTTACTTCCTTTCTTTATGTCTAGCAATATTTACGAGTAGAAAGAGGAAAAAATAGAAGAGTGATGAAAACATTGTAAGATGGTTGAAATAAATATCAGTGAGATGGACTGACCAAATAATACAATAAAAAAATCTGCTGTGCAGTTGATTGTATATTTTGAAGTGACAGCTGTCGTTGTCAAAGTGACAGCTATTATTGTTGAAGTGACAGATAGCGGTTATATTTTAATCCTTATATAAAATTGGTATTTTTGGGAACAGAAAGCTTTTTTTTAGATTTCGGAGTTTTTAATTCATTAGAACATATAGTTTTGACATTTGATCGCCGGAAGTGTAATTTAAGGATGGTAACGTGGATTTCACTGATTAATTATTTATATTATTTATATTATTTATAGAGCTTTAAATTTATACCAAACGAGACCTAATTTAAATATTAAAAAAATTGACCATCGTTTATATATCCTTTTGGACACTTTTACTAGAATTATTTTCGCAGGAGGTTTAATTTGATACCAAACTGAAATATTTATTTTGAAAAAACAATTGACAAACATTTGCATATGATGTCCAAATATGAGTAATAATAATTCTAATTTCACATTATGAGTCCCATTATTTCTTTGCTTCAAAAAAATATAACGAATTTTATGATAATTCAAATTTTAATAATAACAAATGAACAGCTAATTTTTAAAAATATTTCAGGTAAATGTTGTGCCAAATTATTCAAGGATTAATTCAAGGATAATAAACGCAAGAAACTAAAAAGTTCGATGGATAAAGATTTTGTACCACTCATTTACGAACTTAAACCTAGCTTTTTAATAAAATGCTTGAATATAAAATTCCAGTCTAAAATTCGTACGCGTTCTCAAGTTATCGTGCGCTCAGACAAATCGACCGACTTTTTTTAAATTATATTTTTTGGTGAGAATGATTTAACCCTAGTTTGATGTAAATAATGTTAAAAGTTATTTTGTTTTTCATTGACATATTTTGATTATTTCAAGAATTTTTTGAGATATACACTTCTATTTTCTACAAATTTATTTATATTTTATTTTATTAATACTCGTACGTTACAAACTTTGAACCATATTTTGAATCCTGTAGTTATATAGTTCTTCCGGTTCTGAAGATGGCTACTCAGTAGCTGAAACCGGTCAACAAAATATAAAAATACATTTTTGAACAGTGTGATACAAGACTTTGATTTTCCTCCAACTTTCAATATATTTTTTGGGTTCAGTAAGTTCTAAAACGTGAAGATTCATCAAAATCTCAAACTGTCAAAAGATCACGATTAAAATAGTTTCCCCATTATTATAATTTAATATAATATTATTATATATACGTCGGGAAAGTAAAAATGCCCACAGTTACAATAAAAGAGAACACATTGCAGTCCTGAACAGTAATTTTCATGTGTTTGAAGGGAGTCAGACTGATTGAGCCTTCGAGTTGAATTCAAAATAAGGAGGCAAGAACTTTTGAATAAAATGACATTAAGAAAATTGGGGTATTCCATTTGAAAAAGTTGAGGTTACCATTGACAAATATTAAAAATTAATTCAAAGTCAATATATAAATAATAATAATAATAATAATAAAAAAAATTCAAACGGAGTCTTTCAAAACTTTCATTTGATCCTCATTAGGTGTATGTACTTGCTTGTAAAGCCGTACATAACACATACTTACCTGTAATCCTTATTGCAGAAAAATGGCAAAAAAGGAAATAATAATAATAATAATAATAATAATGTTTGAAGTGTAGATCTACAGTTTGTCTTTTTTTGTGCACTTTTTTGACCAAAAAGCTTAGTGATAAACATTTTCTAAATTTGTCAATGCTGTGACAATAAGTAATTGGATTTTTGCACTGAAAGCAAAAATCGGGATTATTGCTTGTACTGCATATTATTCCTGTTATTTTTAAAGAAAGTTTCACTTAAAATAAAAACAACACTGAAATGGAACTCAGATTAAAAACAGTGATGAAGTCTTGTCAGGATTTTTTTTTTTGGCTAGAATTTTCTTAATTTTATTTTCTGGGAAAATGTTTAATAAGGTAGTAAGTAACTGTGTTATTGTGATATTATGTAGTAAAAACCTACTCACGTCTTCTCGTGGAGAGTATGTAGTATGACGTTTTAAATGACAAAACTTCGGCAAGCAAGCACAATGCACCCACTTAATATGTAGGAGCTTATATGCGGCTGCAGATTTGAATATAGAAAAACTGTTGTTTTACGCAACTGCACAGAAAAATATTATTTTCATATGGAATGTAATTCCAGTTTATATATGCATAGAAATATTATTGCAAGATGGGTTTCTTCAAGTAGTAAGCCATATTTTTTTAGAATAACCAATAAGATAGCATCATGTTTTATATATTAAATTAGATCTATCTCAGTTTTGAATACGAATCTTATGAAATGATTTGTTCTTTGGAGTATCTACAGACATGATGTTGAACATGTTAATTGAATGATAATATTTTGGTTTATTCGGCTGCGAATTTATGCTGAGAGTATATGTTTTCTGTGTCGTTAATTCCAATTTGCAATTGAATTTCAAAATACATATTCTGCTTCTTCAGTTTCGATGTACACATAAAAATTTTAAGAATAAGAAATTATCGAATTTCAATGTTCTAGCTGAGGATGATTTTTAGCATAAGATGAAGGGGGAATAAAAATTATTCAAAGCAGGGTTCGAATATGCACGGGACGATGTAGAAGACACCCTTCTTGTCCCTCCCTTATAACTTGTTCCTTCTTTTCTGTTTTGTGGCTGGTGTCCAACCCACGTTCATCACCAGAGGCGGAGGTGCTTTAACTTCCACCAGCTTAAATAGAAAAATTATATTTAATACATGTAAATTATGGACCAGCTTCGCACTTTACAACCGCAGAAACTGTAAATTACTTTACAAACAAGATTTGTTTCAAAACTTTATCTAGGTTTGTAGTTCAGTAAACTGAAATGGGTTGAATAATTGAATCGCCACAGGTGAATATCTACTATGGAACGGGAATGCTTGAATATTCTATTCCAAATCAATCTGATTGTTGTTCATTTACGAGTGTTGAGAAGATCATGAATAAATTATATGTATTATTTATAATAGAAATAATTATGTGCCAATATTATGTTGATTGATAAATATAATTTTGTTTTTCTGTTCCTTCGGGAAGACTGCTATTCACTTGATATTAAATAAAAATATATATACATACAACTTCACGTTACATATAAGTTTTGATGATTGTGATGAAAAGTGAAATTTGCTCGATTTAAAAAAGCAGTAGACTAAACATGACTTCTTGAATTTCGCTTATTACAAAAATTATTTATTGGATATTAATTGTGACGTCCGAACGTAATTTAATCGCTTCAAAATTAGGTTTAGAATTACACATTGGAATAGTTTTGGATTACAAGAAAAAAAGAATTGGATAAAATAAGCTGAAATAGATACATATTTGAAAATCTTCTCATCGGAAAAACTTTTCGACTTTTTTGCGTGGGAGATGAAAACATCAGCCCAAGACACTTCAAAAATAATTGAGCAAATGCCACATTTTATGCCTCGAAAAATAATTTGCTCAGGAAATAAGACTGCAAAGCATTGAAAATCGTTTCGTTAAGATGAAAGTAGAAATTTCTGGAAGGTCCTTTTTATGATATCCAAGAGGATATCATGTGTGATTTATTTTTACTAATCTTGCTTTTCTTAGAAATCGGTTTCTGGGTTAGTCCCAATGTCTTTACCACCTGTTGGAGATCCAAGAAAAGCATCCTATGCATGATGGGGAAATCTGCTTTATAAATCAAAACGAAAAGCACAAGAAATACATCATATTATTTTAGATAACATAAAAAAGAGAAAATAATATATTCTTAGAGCCATAAATAATTACGAAACATATCAACAGATTTTATAAAATTAGCTGCATCTCTCACTATTTCAAGATTCTCATACAGTACATTGGTCAATTTTAGTGTTGATGTAAAAAATAAATATCAATCACATTTTATATCCATTTCTGGGCATGGAACACACAAATCATGATGTGATATTTTTGTTTTGTAAGTGCGGTTAGAAGCTGTCAAACACGGATACCAATAAATGTTTATTCGATAGAAGCACATATTTTTAATCACCTTCAATTGAATTAAAGTTATACTATTCTATGATTCCATCCCTGAAGAACATAGCAACTTCGTTCTTTCCTAGCTGCCTGGATCTGCTATCAATTTCTTGACAGGTGATTAACATTTACATTAGCGTATCCAGAGCTATTCTCCAGGGAGGGTCTAGCCCCTGAAAAGCGATGGCCGATGAAGCCAAAGCCCAATATGTATGCAATAAAAATAATCTCCACTTGATGCTTCAAGCTATATCTCGGCTATAGATTTTCAGAATGTTTCTTTATTTAAATATAATCTTAATTTTTTTTTTCTATATGAAACATGTTTATTTGGAAAAGTCAACTAGCTGGGCTTCCAATTTTGTTCGCGTGGAATTAAGGATATATATGGCTCAATAATTATACTACAACAAGGTCCATTCCATGGCTTGACAATGAGTACAGACCTAAGTCATTTCGCTGATATAAGCTAATTCAGCACTATCAATTTTAGGAGTACAGGAAAGTTTAATTTTGTTTTTATTGATTAGGAATATTGCACTATTGAGACTCGGTTGAGTCATTGGACATGCGAGACTTGGCATCTTAGATCATAAATAATATCTAGATGGAAGAAATTCTATATCACACAACACATTTTTGCGAACGGTTATGCCAGAAAGAGAGGAAAATACAGTTTACGTTAGAGGGACAAAGAAATAAAATATAAAGAAAGAATAATTAAGTGAAATGAACTGCGCATGTCTATCGAATTTTATTTGCTATTTATAAAATTAATGTAAAGAAGATGTACTTTGCAACTAGAAAACGGCGAATGAATATAAATATTTTTTACAGAAATAAGAACTCATTACATCATGTGTTTGTCATTTTGCGGGCTTGAAAAACCGAAATTTGATTATTGTCACGCTTGCGCAGTTTATTTCTCCAGCATTCTTACAATATATCTTCCATCTCTTTCTGTCGTAGCCGTTCGCAGCTTCTTCCATCTAGATATTATTTATGATCTAAGCATGACACTCTCGATTAGTAGCTAACCTAACCTCACGTTTCTTCTCTTTCGCATGTGATAAAAGTTGTCTCATTTTCTTGGCACTTCTCTATTCTTTAGATTTTTTTTTTTGTAGAAGGCATATTCATAAAACAGAACTGTATATCATCAGTTCGCTCGCGCAAATGACGCGAGGACGTGTAGAAAGTACTTTGTATCGTTACCATCCAGAGTTATTCTGACACTATAACGGTAAGGATACGTTCTGGCACACTTTGAAAATTGCATATCTTTTCTATTTAACAACCGATTTGAATAAACCAAACACTGAATGTCAGCCCAAACTCATCTTATACATCAGTAAAAACCACATTCAAATTAGTCTATCTATTGTGGAGAAATAGCTTGCACAAACGAGTGGCGCAGGCACGAAGCAATTTATATATATATTCGTTGTCAACCGATTTCAATGAAACAAACTTTAAATGTTAACCCAAGTTTATCACAATGCATCATTGAAAACATTTTAAAAATTGGCTCAACCATTGTGAGTTTGTGAAGATTAAATAAATGAACGAAACAAAGTTTCAAAAATACAATTTATGTGTATAGAGATGCACTTTAAATTTGACATATCTTTTTTATTTGTCAACCGATTTAATTCAAACAAACACTAAATGTTAGCTAAAGCTTATCTCAATATATGAATGTAAATCACATTTCAATTGGTGCAGTCATTATAGAGATTAGCGTGCACAAACGCATAGACAATTAGTAAAAATAATATTCATGTATACAATATGAAGACGCAATTTGGATTGACATAACTTTTTTATCTGCCAAACGACTCGAATAAAACAAACATTGGAACATTGAACGTTATCCTAATCATATTGCAATAAATCAATTAGTTCAGCCATTGTGAAGATAAGCGTGCACATCTCAACATTCTGGGGTGGACACGACCTCAGCTCCCTTTATATACGTCGATGATCATTTACTATTTTCTCAGGAACATCTTCTATATCTGCCATTAGAATGTGAAGACTGGCGGATAAAGAATCATAATTCTCCTACGTCAGTAAAATTTCAGTTTTCGGCAAATCGGTTTTAAGCGGAGCTCTGCAGTTGGCAATGTGATAAATGGAATTACCAATGCATGCGAACGAGACGCTTTATACTGCGAAATCTGCAACGAATATTGACTAACGATAATCTACACAACAGCGTTATCGCCGTATAAATTTCGTTAATTGATTATATACCTACTAATAAAGAAGCTTTTATTTGATCTTTTGAATTTTCAAATAAAAAACTCAGTGCAAATATGCTGGATTTATAATCCGAAGGTTGCGGGGATAAAATTAGTCAGTATTATTTATAATATACTCTTTGGCGTGCTGTCTACCAAAACTAAGTGTAGGTACCCGTGGCTTGACAACCAGTAGCCGCATTCTACGGCTTAAAAAATAGCAATAAATCTATTAATGTGCTCTAAAAGGCATGATTGATAATTATTTATTCATTCATACCTCTTTTTATGACAAAAAAAATCGATCACATGGAGAATCTAAAAATAGGTACAAAGTGATCAAATAAATAATTGCCTCAAACTATCAGACGAAACTCAGTAGTTAATAATTAGGATGAGACACATGTAGTCAATTTATTGCAGGTGTACAATTTTAAGTGCTAAATTCTGTCTCAGAATATAGTGAAGCTTTATTATACATTGAAGTATTAGTATATGCTATAATTTTAATGAGAATTAGATATGAACTCATATACAAATATTTATTATTTATTTAACCCATTTTTATGATAGGTAGAATTATGGAAATTTCTATTACAAATTGCTTTTCGAATCTATAGCAATCCTAACAAAACAGAATAAATCGTTCATTTCAGTCACAACGCAGACAAAGAACTATTATTAGTTATAAATCCAGACTTTGTTGTTGCATTAATATGGAATAGAATACCAGGAACTTTTTTTAACTATTCCAGTGAATTGGGGAATAATTGTATTAGTACATAAATCGGATTACTCTTTGCAATATAACACGTGGAATTCAATTAATTTAATTATAAAATATTGATACCTAACAAAGTACCTAGTTAATCAATAAAGTTAACTTCTGACAAGTTCCGTATTAAAAGAGAAGTGTTCACGTGACGTGAACTTAGCTGATTAAATTCCAAGAAAGTCTGCTATTTATTTTTCTTCTGATAATTTTTATCTATTATAGTATCTCAGAAAATTGGATTTAATTGTATGTTTTATTGTATATTTTCAGGTATTCAGTAAATCGAATGGGAGAAGATTTTTCCTTGTCCCCATTATTCTAATTTGGGTCGTCTCTTGTAGATCGAAGTTATACAGATCTCTTATCCTGGGTCATTGTTGGATCAACTTGAACATTCTGTAAGTCTATTTTTATTAAGATCCTTGGTAGAAGTTTTGCATGATAAACCAATAGATTTTCGCTAGAACATCAACTGATTAGTCCTGATGGTGGTACAAATTGTTTCGAAACAGATCAACAATAAAAAATAAATATTTTCTGATTGGAAATTGATAGTTTCTCATCTTATAATTTATATTTTAAACAGCTACTTGAATCTAGTCAGAAAATATTCAGTTTCAACCCTTGATCGTTTTCGATACTTTCAGTTAAATCAAACTGTCGATGATTGAGAATATTTTTATTTTGACTGGAATTTAATTTTTGCTTAAAATTCCTATCATCCACGTTCTCATGATTGTTCAAATTTGTTGGAGTAAACTGTGACCTTTGGATCTCGCCCTCATCGTTAATAAAACTAATGTATAGAGTTTCAACTACGTCATAAAAACATGAAGACTAGCACGTGCAGTTTACTTGTTGCAAAGATAGTATTAGAACTAAAATGAGGAATACATAAATGTATTATGCTGCTAAACTCTAGTAAGTTATTAAAACTAAAAAGTCTGCTGTAATGCAGGAGGGAAAATGAGCTTTGTTCGTGCCACGAATTGAGTATTAACTTTATTAAATTTTCGTGGATAAATTTTATTTAATTCCTGGAAAGTATAATCAATTTATTTTAGCTTCCAATGCTAAATCTGGTGTCAAGAAGTGTTATAAATATTTACGAATGTATATATTACATAAATATGTTTGTTTATTATTCACGTATGGACACTCCATAATATTAAAAATGTTCTCACGTAATGTAGTCCAACAATATACGTCATCAACAAAAATCAGAACAATGACGTCAATAACAAATGAAAAGCGACACATCTACGTGTTTGAAATAAACACTCATCAGATTGCAACTTTGTACTTTTATTAAAGATATACCCACTTTTTTGTTAATTACAACCATGAATTACTCATTAGCTGGCGTACACTTCACTTTTATCAGCATTTTCCAGTTCTGTTTTATCATACACATATATTCAAATGTAGAAAATTCAATTTTATGGGAATTAATTACTCCTAATGTGTGATGAATTTAAATGAAGATGCCTTTATCTGCATGAAAATTGCGGATGGAGAAGAAATGAGAAATATGTGGAATAACTTTTAATATTGTAAGGTTTGATATTATGGTTCTGCAAGTATTCATGCAAGGAATGGAGTGGTCCTTTACCGGGCGGCCTCGATCCCGGCACCAAACTACCTGGATCTTCCATCCCCTACTCGAACTCGGCACTATACTATGGATTAGGATTAATAACTTAATCGTTCTATCTGAGTGAGATTCTCTGGACACATGCGATTCTATATGAATAATAAACCAGACTCAAATTCAGCCTTACATTTGAACATTCATTTATAGACTGGATTTCGACTTAACATGAGGAGTTCAGTTCGGCTGTTTCGGGCTCAAGTTCTGTCCCACAGGCGCAGTGCAATTCGGTAATATTCAGATATGTTTTTCAAAAGTGCGAACGTATCGAGCTAGTCTACAATCATTGTTATAGAATGTATTTCAGCCCAACATGAGTGATTCCAAAGTTGAACTCACTTATGAATCCAAATCTTGCAGGGTGATCGTGAGTTTATTCAAAATTTCCGAGTTCATGTGCGCTCCGCGCTAACAGGCTAAAATCGGTGGCGAGTTTATGTTCTTGGTGTCGAGTTCGTGTACGTCCCCTTTAGCATAGGGGTCCATTTTTATCATTCCACTTTTACCATTCAACTTTTACCACTCCATTTTTACCACCACAAATTTTTAGTATCATACTTTCCTACCACCATTTTTTTTACTAGGTGCCATACTTTTTTACCACTAATATATTCTAACACTATTTTTATAAATACAATACAATAAAGTTCCATTCAAAATTGGATGCTATGTCCTCTTAAGTACTCAAAAATTTCCTTTTCCCGCCCGTTAGTTAGGTGCGAAGCATCACTGGTTGAAAATCAAAACCACTGTTTATGACTGTACTAGCGGTTTGTCAAACATTGAGCATGGCACGTCGAGCTTACTCAGAGCGGGCGAAGCATGATCGTTTGTTTGGGTGCGAAGCACCGCCAGTTGAACACACACTGACACACAAAGCAGTAATGGGGTGGTAAAAAGAATACATTGGTAAATATGTTGGTGGTATAAAGAATTAGTGGTAAAAAAAGACGGTAGCAAAAAGAATTAGTAGTAAAAAAGACGATGGTAAAAACTGATTGGTAAAAGTGGGAGCGAATCGTCCTTTACAGTTCCACATACGTAGAACTCAGATCATAATTCATATTTATTATTAGCTTGAAAATTTTACCATCAATAGAAACTACATCATATTTCTTGTTTAACAGGAGTTGGTTCTCTTGACAATTCCTGTTGTACTATTTTGGTCTACTGTATTCACTTCTCTGATTGAAGTCCTGACTGTTTGATGAAGTCCTGAATTTTCTTCAGATTCGATTCTCTTAAGCAGTGGCTGTTAAATTTTTTTTTGCCCTTGTCTCTGCAATTGTCAGTTCCTAGATTATTGATTATTTTTCTAATCCAACAATTTGGTTGAATTACGCAAGTAATAGTTTTTGGGTATATTTCTGAGCTAATCAAAGTTCAATCATGTACTAAGCTTGCTGTTTAATCCGCTACTGCTTTTAAGGTCTCAGAGCAGAGCGCAGTTTTTTAGCACCTAGGAGTCTAGGAGTGACATGTGTCCAGGGATTTCATTCCCTTTCCTATAATCTTTGCATAGTTGTTTCTGATTTAATCCTATTCTAGGTTGGTGCTTCTTTTTAATTGCACGGTGTCCTATTATAAACTTAAAGTTCTGTCTGCTCATAGGCATTGCTCAAGCTATGAAGAAAATAACGCGGAAAAGTCCGTACACAGTAAAAGTGATTTTTTACCACCTAGAGCCAATTTCTCGCGAAAATAAAAATATGTGCAGAAAAAAAAAATCTTTTTACTTCACAATGCCGCTTAAATGATTTCATAATGTTTATAGATAAAGCCTCAGTGAAGAAAAGTAATCGTTACTAACCAGTGTCTTGTCAGTCGTTTGCTATGCATTTAAAGATACAATTACGACGCTAGGCCGATAATAATAAACCTCCTAGTCTCTGCACATAATATATTATCATTAGGAATTGTATCGAAGGTCTACCTAAAATACTAAAATACGTAGTTAAAGCAAAACGAAAGAGATTCCGTGTTTGAATTTCACAACAAAATACAGCCTGTGTGAATTTTACAAATATTGTTTGTGTATGTATACTAGCACTACAGGCCGTGCAAGTCCATGGCTTTATTGATGATAACCCGCCATTGAACTTTGTCTACATCTTTCAGCACTGTATTCTTCCATCTTTCCCTAGATCTGTCCCTACTTCCACCCACCCATCTTAGTCTTTGTGTTCTCACTATTTCAGTTATACCTGGTTCTCCGATTATGTTCATTATTTCTTCATTTATTCTTCGCAGTCATATTTCGCCGCACTTTTTTCCACCAAAAATTTTTCTAAGCACTTTCCTCTCTCACACATCTAACTTATTTTGATATTCTTTTTTCAGCGTCCATATTTCTTAACTGTTTGGTCTAATTATTGATTTATATATTTTATTTTTAGCCCCTCTCGATACATTTTTCTTTCTTAATAACTTTATAAACGAGTCTATACTTCTGGACTCCTTTGCGAGTCTTTCTAGAATTTCTTCCTCTTTCTCATTGAAAATTGACACCGTTACACCCAAGTAGGTAAATTTTCTAACCTTATTCATTACCATCTTTCAGTATCATGTATTTGGTTTTATTTTCGTTCACCATTGCCTCAACCTCTTCAGCTTAGCTAAAGATTTTTCTGACCACAACTCTTACCTCTTTTTCACTTCTTGTGATTACTGCAATGTCGTCTGCATAAGCTAGGATTTGATGTCTGTGGTGGTATATTGATCCTCTTGTATGTAAACCGCAGCCTCTGATTACCAATCTATTCTAAGGCCAAATTGAATAAATTGGTGACATAGGATCGCCCTGTTTCAGGCCTCTGTTTACTACAAAACTTTTAGATGCTACTCCATTCATTAATATTTTACATTCTGTATTCATATGTGTCATTTTAATCAGATTGATTATCTTATCTGGAATATTAAAATATCTGAGGATGTCATACGATTTGTTCTATAAAGAGACAGTGCAGAGATAAGCTGTGTTCATAACTGTTTTCCATTAGCTGCTTTAGAGTGAAGATTTGGTCACTTGTCGACCTATATTTTTCCTGAAGCTAGTCTGATATTTACCCACAATTCTCTCTACCTCTTCCGTAAGCCGATTGCATAATAAAATTGCTGATAATTTGTAAACTCTTTCTAATAGTGCAGTTCCTTTATAATTTTCACAAGCTGTTTTATTTCCTTTTTCATGTATAGGATAGATCAGAGCTTGTTTTCATCTTTCCGGCATTTTCTCCTGTTCCCGTACATCTTTTATGATTCCATATACTTGTTTACACAAATTTTCTCCTTCGGCTTTGATCAATTCTATTGTTATTTCGTTCTCCTCTACACTTTTCCCGTTCTTCAAATTATGAATTTGATTGATTACCTCTTCCTCTGATGGAGGACTGCATTTGCTTATTTGTTCTTCGTTTCTATTTGGTGGTGATCTTCTTCCACTACTTCTTCGTTTAGAGTCTCTTCAAAATATTTTTCCCATCTATTCAGTTTTTGTCCGCCTATTACTAACTGTCTTTCTTCATTATTAGCATAAAATACCATTTATTCAAACTAATTCCGCTCCTGGACAAGCAAATGTCCTTTTCTTAGGGATTCATCCAGAAAGAGCTTTGTTTGTCTCTGATTTGGTGATTGTTTCCAATAGATCTTGCCGTAGCAGCAGTGTTTTGATTTCTTGTTATATTATATAAGTGGTAAATCTGTCCTGTCTTCGGCGCACACTAGTTCACTCCCGCAGTCAACTTACCCTTTTAATCGTATGCTAGTTAGTTCCGGTGACGGTATGCTAGTTCGCTCCTATCAGATAAGAAGATTAAAGTAATTCTTTGCCCGTCCGTTTGTTTTGGTGCGAAGCACCGCTGGTTGAAAACAAAACCACTGCTTCAAGTTACGCAAAATTCCATATGTCGAGCTCGGTCAGAGCGGGCGAAGCCCACTCGTTCGGTTTGATGCGAAGCACCGCCGGTTGAAAATAGAGACATGGTTGTGGTTTTCATTATGTTCAATCACAGTTTCACACAAATTGAAAATTTTAATGTACTAACAATAAACACAAATATTAGTATCCACCCCTATTGCTCATTATCGGTAGGTAATTATCGGATGTCCTTGAAACTGCATCGGGAGCGAACTTACCCTCGACGCTTTTCACAGGAGAGATCAAAAATTGACTGCGGGAGCGAACTAGTATGCGCCTCTCGTCTTTAGATGGGCGATTAACTACGTGGTGATTCTCTTTACTCTTCAAGTGCTCTGGTATCCATCAGCTTGAGTTTATTTCATGTTTACAAAATATTGAAGTTATTCGGAGCTTCCAAAAATGATTTGATAGTATCATTATTCATTTATTGATTCAGTAAAAAGATAGAACAATGAATTTTTATTATAAAAACTCATCTGATGTTTGATAATGTACATTTCAATTATATTTTTTTCCACAGTTGTTCTATCGGCGTTGTTTGAAGTAAAGAGTAATAGTAAAAGCCGTGAGAAATAAGCACATAAGGAATAAGGTAAATGCTGTCATGGAATTTGCAATACGTTAAAGAGTCTGTAATGAATTGTGTCCTTTTTCATGTTGATACCTAAAAACATTTCTCTCAAATTCGTGGGACTTGTATTATAAACGATTTTAATCACATCCAAAAAATATGATTAAACGCCATTGTTTCTACTCCATTTGTTCCACCAATACTTTTTTCCATCATACTTTCTCCCTCCTTATTCTTTCTTCCACTATTTTTGTTCCACTTTTTTCCACTCAAATTCTTCAGCCAACTTGGAAGTAAATAATTCGGAAATGTTGTCGATTATGGCTTTCAGTTCCAAAATGGATAAGATTTTGTGAAAAACTTTTCTTTGAAATACTACTCAATCTAAAAAACTCAGCTTATGTTATGTTTCCGGTAGTTTTCTTTGTTTACCCTCACTTGTCTCAGCTTCAAAATGAATGCAATTTTGTGAAAAGTTCGCACTAAACATGAGGATGATGGGCAAATAATGACAAATGGGAATAGATAATAAAAATAAAAATCTATTGGAAACGTTATCTAAGCCGAGCTTTTTAGGTTTAGTGGAGTACCGTAAGACATAAAAATGTAAAAACCTCGGAATCTGGTTCCACCGAATGGATTTTTATGAAATCTTTCCGATTGCATTGCTAAAAGCTTATATAGAAAAGTTCACCCTTCAAAATTTTCCGATCTTGATTACGATAATTTATAACAACAATTAATTGAAAAATGAGAAAAATATGAGGAAAAAATTTAGCAATGAAGATTTCAATCTTATATTCAATAAATGATATTTATATAGTAACTTTGATATTTGTTTCCTATTTTTAAATTAAAATCAACAAATTTATAATAAAAAAAATTGTTAATTAGGCAAGTTGCTCAATTGATTACCTTTTGGCAGTTACTGATCCCATGTCAATAACTCTTGAACAAAATTAGTTTGTCAGATAAATTTAATTTTACAATAATTTCTATGCTTCCTTGATATTCGTACAAAGTTTTATTGATTTGGGACCACTGGTTGAGAAAAGAACTGATTATTTGTTCCGAAGGAGCCAATGCGACTCATAAGTCTACTAATATTTCCAGATTCTGTGTCTATAATTCATTAACAAAAATTTATTGACAACTGAATATGATTTGACATTTACTGCTATTCTTTCTTAAAATTTATACAAAGTTTCATAATCATAGGACCACTGGTTTTGTAATAAAATATTTTTTTGCTTCGAAGTAGGCAGTGCGACATAAATTTCCAGCTGAAATATTCGTATTCCAAATTGATAGCTAATGAACATAAATGTATTGATACTTCATTTTTATTTTCTGGTTACTCTCATCCTTCCGTTATAATAATGCAAGATCTTATTTCTGTAGGGCCACTGATTCAATAATTAATTTATTATTTGTTTGAAAGTAACTGATGAGTTTCAATTTATTTCAGTATTTTCAGATTTCAGTCAATATAACAAGAAAACAAACGTTATTGAGGACTAGATTTTATTTTATAGGCTCTGCTATCCTTCTTTGATAATCATACAAAGTTTTATTGATTTAGGATAACTAGTTGAGAATAAAATTGACTGATTGCGTTGAAGGTACTTATCAAACTACTGGAAGTTATTGATTCCATGCCAATAACTTTTGAACCAAAACAGACTGTTGGATTAATTTCATTACGTAATAAATTGTATGCTTCCTTAATATTGAATCAAATTTTGATCGATCTGGGACCACTGGTTTCCTGAGGAACTGATTATTTGTAAGGATCCAATACGACTGATAGATATATCGGTACTTTAAGATTCTATTTCTATAATTCATGAACGAAAATTTATTGACAACTGAATATTATTTTACAGTTATTGCTATTCTTCCTTGATATTCACACGAAGTTTCATAATTATAGGACCATTGGTTTGTAATAAAATATTTTTTTGTTTCGAAGAAGGCAGTGCGATTCATAATTTCAACAAGTATTTTCAGTTTCCACATTGACAACTTATGAAGAAATATATATTGAAACTTGATTTTTATTTCGTGGCCAGCCTTATTCTTTCGCAATATTTGTGCGAAGTTTTGTTCATATAGGGTTACTGGTCTAATAATGAGTTTATTATTTGTGTGGAAGTAACTGATGATTTCAATTTATTTCAGCATTTCCAGATTTCAGTATTACAACAAGAAAAAACATTTTTACGTTCCCTTGAAGCCCCAGGGACAAGTTTATATTACTTTTTACTATGTAAAATATAAATTTAAACGCAAAAAATCTAGTTTTTAAAAGAAAATTATTAAAAAATCCGAAAAATTGATAATTATTCATTTTATTTGTTGTTAAAACACATTCCAAAAGGTTTTATAAAAATCTGTTCAGTGGATCCGGGCTCCGAGGTTCAAACCTCAGGGCACTCCACTATAGTTGACCAGTATTTGAAGAAAAAGTTCTACAAAAATTCATTATCAGATGGAGGTCAAAAAATGTCTCTCTATGAGAAAATATAATAAGCATATCCCAGAATGAATAAATATTTTGAATTTTGTAGGCTTAGTTAAAAAATTAATTGTAAATCTTTCGAATATTATATGAGAGTCATCATCTGTTCATTCATCCTTGCAGATTCATCAAAACTCATTTGAATGTTTAGTTTGACACATTGTTATATTTTGTGTCATCTTCAACGTGAGAAAAAATATTGTAACATAACACTTTTGCAGTTATAAAACTCTTTAAATAAACATGCTTTTGTCAGTATTATTATTCTTTAGTTGTCAAAACAATTATATAACATTTGAATATCAAAATTGCAAGGATGTCAAAAGTAGTGTCATTTTCAGAACAAGAAAACAATTAGGTATTACATCACGCAGGTATTTAGTTTCATAGAGATCATATTACAGTGTACTTCTATGTTCTCAATTAAATGTGTTATGTTGTGTAAACTTCAGTACCAAAGTTGCGTTTCGTAACTATCGATTGCAATTGGTTTGTGCAAAAATAAAAGATATTCTTCTATGAAAGATATAAATAATTTTGAATTGTGAACTGGTGATTTGGGTAGCAGTTGAAATTAATTAAATGTGGAGATACAACGATCACTTGAGAATTTATTATAGTTGTTATGATATATGACAATATTAAGAAAATCAAGTATTTGTTGTCCTATTTACATTCAGATTCTAAATTTCAAAACTGCATTTCAATGTAGTACCTTTCTATTTTCGAAAAATAAAAATTGTTTCAAAATGTAACCTCGTTCAGTAGCCAAACAGAAGAAAAATTATTGATTACTGTACCACTAGGCCAAGCTAAATCCTGACAGATACACTATTAAGTGCAAATAATTTTGATTCAGTTCATGGTTCAATCAAATAGAATTTTATGTCTCATTCTTCTAACAGTATATTCGTTTTGTCGTTGATCATCAAAGAACCATATTGCTTCTGAATATCAACATTATCTCTATTCTTCAACTTAATTCATCTTATTTGTGTCAAAAAGTTATCAATCATTGTCATGTCACTCTTCGCTAGATCCAATTTCTCTCCATCACTTCTAACTTTGCAGTAATAATTGTTGAACTTCATACATTATATGTATTTTGTCTCCGTAACTATGGGACAGTAGCTAATTGGAGACTGTTATCCCATGGTGCATCTGTAATATCCAGCAAAGGGTGAATCTAATATATATTCAGATCAGACTCACAGAAGACAGTTATCTAATAACCGCTGGTTATCAGCTTGATGAACTCATTCCTAATATGAATTTCTTACTTATATAATATTACTAATTACACAGAGATTAGACATGTTATATAGATAAGTAGAACAGTCCCTGTTTGTTTTTATTTGAAATTAGTGTGGAAATGCAACGAGAACAGGGCCGGCCTCGTATCAACAAAAATTATTGGGAGTAAGTTTACACTTACCTATTATTTTGCATATTCCCATGGTTCCCATATTTCTAAAACCAAGCTCTTTTTCCAATTTCCAAGTTGAGGATTCCCTTTTATTGTTTGCTATTACAAGAACAAATATGAATCTTGAATATTTAATTAGAGCACAAAGTTTTCTTACCAAATTTCAATCGAAATTCAGGATATCCTCCAAAGATAGAGTACAAATTTGGATTTAAATGATTATTGCCGGATTTTCGTCTTCAAGTTTTGGTTAAACTTGAGTATTTCCTGCAAAGATAAAGTGCTCGTCAGCAGGCTATAAAAGTGTATATTATATATAAGAATTATGGTGGTAGTGTCATGTAAAACATTTCTCAGTCGGTCCTGATTTTAAATATTACATATTAATGATTGCTGATTGAAATATCACATAACATTAACCGAATTTTGAGCTGCATGTTCTCAATTTCATGTCAAACTAGTGGAAGTAATGTTTTATTTTTAGTTTATACACTAATTAAATACTGCAATATTTAAAAATATAACACTTTCTACATTGAAACGTGTTTTAAATACATAAATATAGGTTTATTTTAGCATAATATTACTTCACAAAAAACACGTCAAAAAGAAAGTTTAGAAAATGCCCGCAGGCGCCACACTTGTACTTGAAATATTTTTAAGAATTTCAGTAAGTCAGCATTCACTTTTACTCACGGGTGATTCTACGTGAGCTTTTATTGCTCTTTGCTCCGACCATAGCATTGCTCGCGGCATAGAACTAAATATTTACATACTTTATCAAAATCGTTTTTCATATTTATTTTGCAAGTAGACTCCATGCATCATTTTTCTTGTGGACTAGTTCTCGTTGTAGCTGTTTCAAAATGAAAAATGTTACTTGCATTGTCGAAGCTGAAAAAAATTGTGCTTGCATATGTTCCAACATATAGATTAGATAAAATGGTTTGAAGTCTTTAAAATATTCGTTGCTCCAAAGCAGTCTCATTAGACCATGAAAAACGTGAACAAGAAGGGAAAAAATTATCTTTGTCCTGAAATTCAACACCTCCTTCTGTAGCTGTCTCCTCGTCTCAAGAGCTCACTAAAAATGAAAACTTATTTTGTATAACTCTTGAAGTTCACCTTGCGAAGTAGATGCTGTGCTCAAATTAAAATAAAAACATTCAAAATTCAAGGTTACTATTGTAAAAATATTTAAATATTTGATTCATAAACATCTTTGAGGTCACGTACATCAAGTAATGGATCTGAAACATAATTCTGAAGTTTAGAAACTTTCCTTATTATTTAACAGTTTATAAGGATCTGTATTTTTCTTTCGAGCACTTAGTAAATAGTAGATTATTATTATCCAATTAATATCATAGGTTACAAATAACAACATTATTTTTTCTTGACCAATTTTCAGTGCACCTTTTGAGATATGAATGAATGTTCCCCTTTTATGTCTTCCTTTCAAAAGTTTTGAACGACAGAAAGACCATTACCTCTGAACAGACAAATTAAACTCAATGCCCTTTTGTTTTTCAGATTTTAACGGTTGAAATAAAAACTTTTCACGTGGAGAGATTTATGGTGAACTCATTAGTTTGGTTGAACCTCCGAATATATTTCTGTCTAATTTGTAGATTATTTTTGTTTAAAATATGGTAGTCTCAATGTTTCGTCCAGATGCTTGACATTTATCCAGATATCAGTTTTAAACATTATCGTTTTATTTGACAAAAAAAGCTGCGGCAGATCGAAGCTCCTGAATATGAATATCATTATTCGTAGATAACTTCAAATTCAAATAATTTCAAAAGCGGTACCAGCTAAAGAAAGTCAAACAGAACTATTCTGCTATATCCCATAAAAACAAATAGATATATTACTGTTACGGTTTCACATTATTTTTTTGGGGTGTTCTCCCTTCCAAACACACTAGATAAACAGTTCTCCGTTCATTAAATTGTCGGCTCCAAGATTAATCGCTGGAATATGTTGGATTACCCCCTGAGTCCTTTATTCTACTCACGATTGTTGAAATGATCATGTGTTTCAATTGTTTGAGTATACTGGATGTAGCAGCAAAGCGACCATTATTTGATAATTTCTGTACATAATACGAGATATTTTCAAATTTCTGAAATTACTTCGTTTAAATTTGGTGTATCAAAAAGATGATATTAATATTGTAAAAAAACTTTTTTTGTTGTTATTCAAGTTTATAATACTTTTTGAGTTGAACGTTATATTAGGACTGTCAAAAAAAATTCAGCGCATGAAATATCACTTTTATTAGAATCTGAAATCTGTTCTCAGAGCTCGGAGATGTCAGAGAGGAGATATATCATCTCCGTCAGGTATTTCAAAGAAAAATTCAATTTTCACCTCTTTACTTTGACAATAAATGAGATCCTATTAACTTGTGATATTCCGACTATTTAACTATCCAATAGTTATTTCTTGCATTTTTCATAACTCACAAAGTGCTCTTTGATGGTCATCATCGCCATAAATCTTGTTTTTACATTTTGGAAATGATGTGTGAACGTCGTGTTAGACTTAAATTTACGGACAGTTAGCTCCTGACACTTCAAATTTACGCTAAATTAATTGCTTCACCGTTTAACTCAAAAAAGAATGACGAATAAAAAACTCGCATGATGAGGGTGAAAGAATGAATTATAAACAAATTACAGAACCAATCAAAAAAGAGGCTAAAAGTTCATGATCCATTGCTTATGACCCAATTGATTAGTTCGAGTATGATTTATAGATTCCCAAAAGTCTTCAAAGTAAACTGAAAGCTTTAGGCTACGATAAGAAGCATCTTTATGATCAAATTTTCAAGTAAGATTATTGCTGCTTTAAGTTCAAGTAAATGGTGAAGAATAGGGAATAAATTATCAATAAGGGAGCTCTAATATTTTTTAGATTATATCATGTCAGAACATCTGTTACCCTCCTATTCCCAATAGGCTAGTCATTTTAACTTTTATCATAAAAGCAAATCGCAACGATCTACAAACTTGGTATACACCTTCGTTTTAGTGTCATAAAAAGTGTATTAAAAATTCCCTATCGTGTCTTGCCAATAATATTAGATATTGGAGGTCAAATGTCATGAAAAATGGATAATTCATTACTCTATACGAAAAAGATCCCATACTCTTTTTCTCTTTACAAGCAATCATTGTCGTGATATAAAGCTTATAGTCGGGGAGTCGGCCGCACCTTATGGCCCCTGATCAGACTTAAGCCCAATTTTATATGAAACGATCGGATATTTAGTGGCCAATAGGATGTTAGACTTCAAAAATGCAGGATCGTGTCCTAAGTATCGAAAAACAGGCCAATTCTAATCAAATTTTTTGATGCAACCTCCCTGATAAAACAATTGAAACTAGTACCAATCGATAGCGAAAATCAAGTGCTTCAAACAAAAACCAGGGTGCCACTCTCTGTCCTGTCCAGGAGGGCAGCAGTCACCCCTAAGTGTAACCCATTTTCGTATTGAACTTCCCTGATCGAGCTTACGATAGTTATTTATTTTAAATTGGAGCTGGAACCTACCTGACCCTGAAAAAAAATAAGATACCGGCCTTCCTATCTGTCCGAGAGGGCGGTAGTCACACTTAAAATTATTCGATTATCAGGTCCGAATTTCGAGCGCAGCTGCACTTCTCTCATCGAATGTCCAATTATTTTTTCTAATGATAGCTTCAGCCTTCCTGAACCCGAGAATACCGAAGTGCTGCCACCCACACTATCCGAAAGGGCGGCAGACACTATTAAAGTCTATCCGATTTTTACGTCGAACGTTCGAACCGGTTCGAACGCAGCTGTACTTCTCTCATCGAATGTACCGCGGTTCAGGGAGGTTTAAGCTTGAAATTGAAAAAAATCGTAAGTTTAAAGAGCGAAGTCTGGAGGAAAATATACAGAATATGCGTTACACTTAGAGGTGACTGCCGCTCTCTCAGACTAGGCGGAAGGCAGCACCTCGAGCTACAATTTATAGAGAATAATCGTACATTCGATGCGAGAAGTACAGCTGCGTTCTAAAATGCGACTCGGCTAGGATGGGAGGCAGTACTTCTGTATTCTCGTGTTCAGAAAGGTTCAAGCTTCAATTCAATTCAAAATATTGTACATTCTATGAGAGAATACTTCTCTCATCGAATGTACAATAATTTTTATTTATTAGCTGCGTACCAAATTAGGATCTAAAAATTGAATAATTTCAAGTGTGGATATCGCCCTCCCGGACAGGTAGAGAAGCAGTACCATGGTCAGGAAGATTCGAGCTTATCGTAAGCTCGATCAAGGAAGCTTAATACGAAATCGGGTTATACAGGACAGGAGATGGCACTTTGGTTTTTTCTTAAAGTGCTTGACCTTCGCTATCGATTGGTACTAGTTTCAATCGTAAGTTCTAACAGGGAAGCTGCGTCGAAAAACTTGACCAGAATTGGCCTTTTTTTCGACACTTAGAACATGATCCTGTATTTATAAATTCTGTTTGACCATTGATTATTCGATCGATTTATATACAATTTGGCCGTAAGTCCGATCAGGGAATATGAGATGAGGTCGACTCTTGGACTATTACTAAGTTGAGTATAGCGATGTACATGCATAACATTGTAATTGTTTCTGCACCAAGTATGTCATCTTTCTGTTATCACCAAGCAATCACCATCTTGGGCGTAATCCGCTGCGTGCTGGTCGTATGTTATCTTGAGCGGAATCCTCCGTGTGTGCCATCTTGAACTGAACGTTATCTTGTACGAGATCCTCAGCGTGCTAACTGGTCGTCGTCTTAAACCGAATCGTCAGCTTAAGCCCGCCGCACTCGAGTCAATTTTTCAAGCAATTTTGTTGGCTTGGAACCGTGCCACAGTTAGAAACTTGGTCTACTGCTGGGCGCTGTGCTTGCCGCGCGGCTTGTTTTACAAGATTGGTCCGGTACTATTTCTCACACTTGCTTTGCTGCTGGTTGCTATTCGCAACCAATCCGAACGGGCATCGAAATCACGTGAATACATCAGCATGTATCTCGGCCATGGTGACTTGTGTTTCATGAGATTTTAAGAAATTGTAACTTTAAAGGCATGCATATTCGGTTATTTATAATTAATCATTTGAACTTGTTGATCTCTCCGAACCATAATTTTCAACTAAAACAAGTAAATAGACGACGCAGCAAACTCATTTGAACAATTAAAACAATTAATTATAAAAAAAAATAGTTAGAAAGATGACTTTATCACTTATACTCCTAATTACTTGAATGGTGCAGTTTAGTTTTATCATTGTAGCTCGTCGAGCATGCTAAGAACTATGCGGCCTTAATACCCTTCCAGCAGTTTGCACTTCTTTTTTCTGTTCGCAATTCTAATTAATTCGCAAGCTATAGCTGCTATTCGACAGTTATTTTCAGCAACGTACATATCTGTGATAAATAAGTCCACTTTCCAGCATCTCAATAAGCCGTGCAGCTTTACTTCGTGTGCGGTAAAAACAGGGATCGCACCAAGCACGGCTCACAGCGACCCAGAGCGCGAGGAAACTTGCGGTAAATTAAGCGAACAAAATTGATTGAAAAATTGGCTCGTGTGCGGTGGGCTTTACTTGAACTGAACCCTCATCGCGTGATGATTAGGAGCCATTTTGAACAGAATCCTCAACTGCGGCTGAAGATCATTGCACACGTGTGATTAACAATTGAACGCATCCTGCACAACAAAAAGTTTTCAGGCCCAAGTGTCCCAACACGTATTTCAGCTCCATATCACGAAAATGGTTGCAGGTACGACAGAAAAATAATGAGATTTTTTTTTTTTGAGAATAATGAGTTCTTTTTTTTTATAATAACATCAATCGACGTATGACCTATAGAATGGAATATATTGATGAAAATTATTTTTCACGACCTTTGATCTCCAATATTTCAGATTTCCGACCAAATTCGATAAGCAACTTTTGACATACTTTTTGAGACACCAAAACAAAGGTTATACAAGTTTGTAGCTCGTTGCGCTTTGGTTTCTATATTGTCTTTTATTTGATTCAAAATGACTGGCCTACAGATGTTATGACATCTGAACTAGAAATTCTATAAAAATGTTATATTCATTATTAGTATATTAACAAGCGCTCCGTATTACCAAGTTTTACGACTTCACAGTAAGATGACAGGATCAAATTTTTGGCTTGTTCAGCTTCAAAGACTCCTTGCGCTATTCTTCTAGTTATTCATCAATTCTGCGTATTCTTCTGATTGGGTCTTAGTGTTTTATGTTATTTTTTTACAGGATTGTGAATCAAATTTTATCGTAGTCTAATAATCATATAGGTCTTACAGATTTTCAAACGAAAAATTTAAAGACTTGTTTATCACTATAAATAAAACTGGCTTATCAGTTTAATCATTCTAAGCATCTATATTCCCTCTATTGTTGTTTGTATTTTTTATTATCTAGATGACAATGTGGTCGCGAAATATTTCAACCTCTTTAACCATCCTGACACCTTTTGTTTGCATTTGGAGTGATGCCAGGTGAGAATATGGAGACAGATCTGGACTTAACAGAAATAAGAGTCGAAATGAAACGGAATTAAAGCCTCAGATCTTTGAATAGGATTAAACAGTGCCCTCTTTTCAGTGGAAGTTTTCATTATTTTGCTGCTGAAGGAGGATTGTTACAGTAAACAGAACAATTAGTGGTTGAAGTTGTCTATTTTATAATGTAATTATTCTTCGTGTCTGTTTTCCAACATTAAACGTCTTACTGGCATTTTCTAGCATTAGGAACTCTTTTGTTGTGTTCGTTTATCCATTATAACTTCCATCATTGTTGTAAACTCTTCCTAATTCTGCATTTCATTTTGTTTACATACAATATACGCTAAGTAATACAATTTTTTTTCCGACAATTCATCTGCAAAACGAAGGATTCTGTAATCCTGAATTCGTGGTTCACCTAAGCTTTCGCATATATATATATATATATATATATATATATATATATATATATATATATATATATATATATATATATATATATATATATATATATATATATATATATATATATATACTCGCCCAAAATTTGCAACATGTCAGCAGCTTCCCCATTGTTATAAACCATTCTAACAACAATAAAAATTTTCAAACGCTTTGACTCTTCTGACAAGAAGTCTTGCCGGATTTTGTTTATAAACACGTCTCCTACGCCGCAATTTTAAAAACAATGTACGGCTGAAATATTTATTTATTACTCAGTATTAGCCGTCGAAGTAATTACGAAAAATAACTAATTTTTGCGATTACAGCGCCATTTGTCAGGAACATGAAGAAAAGTTTCAGACAAAAGCTTCATATTTTTCAGTTGAAAATCCACATCTGCATTTAAAAGTAGGGGTTGCCATTTAAAATTTGAAAGTTGCACCCTCCTTACCCTCACGGGGTGAGGGGGTGGACTTGAATTTGCTACTATTCAATAGAATCTTAGAAATCATTTTACACATATTTTTTGCTTTTTTCAATCCTTTCAGCATGTCGCGAGATATTTGAGTGGTACGGGTGGTCTGAAACACCCGGTATATATATATATATATATATATATATATATATATATATATATATATATATATATATATATATATATATATATATATATATTATATATATATATAAGGATGGTCCTTAAAAAAAAATCGAATTTCTTTGCTCCCCCCATGGATCGAAAGCTTATGATATAAGAAGTTTCGGCCAAGTTTCATAAAAAATTAATATTAATCCGTGCCCCAAGACGGTTGAATTTTAAATGGGAATTAACATGAGTTTTACCTACTTATAGGTATCATAAGATATAACTCTGTTAGTTTCCACTATTTTGACCCCAACATGTCTTAAATAAGAGATTTGACATCGCTGAATTAGAATCTGAGTACTACGAGGCATGATAACTGTCAAAAATGTTGTCAATGTGGAAAAAATAGTAGTTTTCACCATTCTTATGTTTTTCCTACTTTTCAGGTTTTTGAGGTTGCTGAATATGAATATGGCGTTGAAAAACAATTAGGATAAAGAAAAATTGTCAAAATACTGTGAAAAGGAGGAATTGTGATGTAAATTCGTATTTTTGACATTTATTTGTATCTGCTTTGAAATAACTGCATAAAATAAAAATGCAACTGAACATACGGAAAATTATGCAAAAACATTTCGAGTTAATTGTTTTTAACGCCATATTCATATTCAGCAATCTCAAGAATCCAAAAAGTTAAAGAAACCTTAAAAGTGGTGAGAACGAGTATTTTTTTCCACAAAGACAGCATTTTTGACAGTTGTCATGTGTCGATGTGTCGTGATAATTTTTTAACCATCAGAGTTGGACTCAGCGATGTCATATTCAAAAAAAAAAAAAAAAAAGCAGTGAAAGACCCCATTAGATACAGAAAAATTGTAGACTTGACAGTCTTTTTTATAATGGCAAGAAATAGAAGATGTCTCTCTGAATTTCCGTCAAGCTTCCGGCTTTATTCAAGCCTTCGTCAGGAAAATCTTATGCGTTATATATATTATATAAATAAAAATCAATGTTTGTATGTTTGTACCTTATGCGTTCCGAAACCATTCATCAGATTGTGGTAAAACTTTGATAGAGTGTTCTGGAGACGTACGAGACGGTTCGTGGCACAAAAAATCTATACATAAACGAGTTTTTTTTTTATTGAATTTTTTTCTTTGGTAGAAAGAATGTATATTATCAATGACTTAATACACAAATAATTAACTATTATTATTACCTCATCAAAGTTGATATCGAAAATTAGATTGATATTAGTATTATATAAAACAATAAGTCGGGTTACTCACACCATTCATAAATCAAGAACGGCTTGACCGATTTCCATGATCTTTGATTTTTTGGATTTGCCTGCGTTCAGAATAGCAGAATAAGTATTAAAAAATCGAAAGGAGAAATATCATTCTCTGATGATATCATGAGAACTTATTTTTCGTATTCAGCTTATAAGATTTTCCCCAGGGTGGAACAAATAAAAGTAGCCGATAGGACCTGAGAATGAATTTGGGAACTTCAGGTCCTACCGGCTGCTTTTTTTCTCCATGCGAGCGAAACAAGCTTGGTCAAAAATAAGTCGCCATGCAAACGAAGCGAGCTCTGTCAATGGCTGCTGTGCGAGCGAGAAGAGCTCAGTTAACGGCAAGCTGCCGTGAGAGTGGAACAAGCTCGGTTGACTATAAGGTACCATGCGAGCGAAGTAAGCTCGGTCAGCTGTAGAACGCCGTGTGAGCGGAACGAGATTGGTCAATGGTAAGATGCTGTGCGAGCGAAGCGTGCTCGGTCAAAGTTAAGACGCCGTGCGAGCGTTGCAAACTCAGTTATGGAAAGCAGCTGTGCGAACGAAGCGACGTCGCTCAACAGTAAACCGCCATATGAACGAAGCGAGTTTGGTAAACTTGGATTATTCCCAGCACATGCATATTCAATTACAATGTTACATTTTGGTTAGGTTCATATTCAAATAGGCAAGTTATGTCCAATATAATAATTACTTCTATATTATCACTCGAATAAGCATGTCATGTGAGATTCATATATTTAATGTATAATCTTTAATAAATTAACAAAAAAGAGAGTGATATAAACTCAAAAGACATTCAGTGGAACTGCAAAGTTTCGGCCAAATACAGAATTCTCCTATTTCGATTGATTTCCTACAAAAGAAGATCTTTTCATAGTTTGACATGTCCTTATCATTGCCGAATTATATGATCTTGATATAAAAGGTAGGCTCAAATAGCTTGCAATCTGAATTTAGCAATTCTATGGTTACGAAGTACGCCGGGTCAGCTAGTATATATAAATATATATATATATATATATATATATATATATATATATATATATATATATATATATATATATATATATATATATATATATATATATATATATATATATATATATATATGTATATATATGTAATTAAAATTTTTTTTTTCAAATTCTGCTCAGGAAAATTCATGAGTATTTTTTTATTATATTGCTACCTTTAGCCTTAATGGGTTAGTTCCCCATTCCGTGATCTTCTTCTCTCTCCCTTCTGTTTTAATTTTTCCGTGTATCTCAGCCTTCTCTTATAAATCCATTATACAAAAAGCCGGAATAGGGTTTTATTTCGATTTTAGCATGGACCAATGAATTTTGCTCGGGAGTTGTATTGTATTAATGATTTATATATTATTACAAGAAAAATTATTTGAAAAAAGCTCAGCGTGTGTAAATAATGTATCGGATAAAGTATACACAAAAATCCGATAAAATATATATTAAGAACAAATAAACAAATACAGCAGAAGAATCGATAGCAACCACCATTCCAGTCCATGATATGAAATATACCTGTTAGAAGATATATAAAAATATATGAGAAGATGAAAAAAGCATCAAAGTACGGGTAAAAAGAAACAATCATTCTAAAATGTTTCTTAACACCCGTAGAGGAATTTGGTTGTGGATTCTTAACGACTGCAATATCTGTTGGCGCACTACCGAAGAACATGCATTAAAGATTAGAATATGTAAAACTGTAAGCACACGAAACCCAACAATAATTACAGTACTCTGAAGCTGAAATACTTCAGAGTATATAAACACACACTACGGTCTTTTCTCTAATAATACAATGATAGGGCTGCGGATGCTGTAAACAGCGAATAAGGGCTGATCTAATAGTTAATTCATTATGATCTTCAATTACTCCTTTAATCTTCTACAAGATAGCGATAAAATTCTTTTATGATCCAAGTGGAAACCTATTTTTATAAAAGGTGTATTTTCCCTGAAGCTTCTGCTATAAATTTGTGCAATTTTTTACCAAATAATTAACTTTTATTTGGTGATAAAAGCACTACATATATATCTGACTTTAATTGGAAATTGCTGTTCCAATGCATTTTATATATTACTCAATGTTACTGATAGAATGGGAGAATTTAAGGTATGAAAATAAGCATCCTGGTTGGGTTTAGCCGCAACAACCCTGGCTAGCACCAAGCATGACCACATGAGGATACCGGAACATCCTGTTAAACATAAATTACCCCCAAACGTCAGGATGCTAGCACGCAGTTTGTGCGACACGTTCGTCCGATTCCTTATTTATTTTTGAGACATTCTAACGCGGCAGATTCGCAGATACTACCAACTACGCGAATGTGATAGTATTTGTGTGTGTATATCTATATGTATGTGTTTTTCCTGCTCATATTCCTGCTCTTCCTGCAAAACGGGAATTGGACCCACGTGACTGCAACGAAAATCATTTCCTCGCAACGTGGTATTCAGCTCGAACGAAAGTCAAGATAGCTATGAATGAGTGATATACGTCCATCTATTACATGATTAGAACAAACAGGTTTTATAAAAACAAAAACTGCTTGAAATATCAAATGCAAAATATTTTCAGAGATATGTACAATGCACATATATTGCTGTACCATTGGTACGTTGCTACCTACACTACATCGCACTATAATCTCGAAAGAGTAGAACATAAAGTATCCCCATTGCTCATTTCTGCTAGAACAAATCTTTGTCATTACATTCCTACCAGCTAGTACCGCCATTTTGCAAGTAAACGGTAATATAAAACTGCGAGCTGAGATCTGATAATAAACAACAGAGCAACGTCGCATAGCAAGAAAGTTTGTATGATATCTCACCCAATGTTTAACAACAGTTTTAGAAGTAATCACACAAATAATTTACAGATAAATATTTAATTCTGTTTGGCTTACTCAAAAGTTCCGAAATGATAATAGTTATTGCAATTGGAATAATGGTATTTTAATTATTAGATGGGGCATTAAAATTTATGTTTCAATTTTTGTCTCATCAATTATATAAAAATTATATGTTTCTTCTCTAAATAAGGAAATATAATTTTCTTTCCTACAGAGGAAAGAAAACTCATTTCCATAGCAACCAATTCTGTTGCTGGTTATATTCGAGCAAGAGGGCGATTCAAATCTCTAATTAATTTAAGAAAATTATGTTCCATAACAGAATTTAGCAAATGTCCTTCCTCCATGTGTTTTAAACTTGGAACAACATTCAATAACGAAAAATCCTACTCTCTTCCCTATTTCGTACATGCCAGAAGAGATATGGCACTTATCATTCTGAGCAAGCAAAGTATGGGTTGTTGAAAGAATGAATATATACACTTTTCTCATACCTGTTTTTCTTTTTTGTAACTATGTTTCTGCTGAGATAATAAAATAAACTCCGGCCCAAAAACGGGGCATAAATAGTATTTTGTACAAAAGTGAATATGTTGCTAATATCACAAGATCACGAAGTGGGAGTGCTTCAGTGCGATAGATGCTTATCCATTAGAGTTATAAAATCTACTTTTCCTGCGATCAAATATAAGAGACAGAAATGAATCATCCCTCGAATTACTTATTTCTCTTTTTTATATAAATTTTATAATAAATTCTAAATGCTAAAATATTTAATTTTTAGATAAAATTTATGTGTGAATTAAGTGCGCATGACTTTTATATACGCACATGTACAAAGATATTCTACAAGTCTTCATATCCGTACATGATAGTATGAAGATATGCAATCCCCCACTTGTGACTTTGTTTGCAAAAAGAACTGTTAATTGCAATTTCTTACCTCAACTTATACAAAAAATCTCTGCTAGAAAAATTTTTTTTTTTGGTCGATTCTGTCAAATATGTTTTTTCAGTCAATTTATGTTGTACTAGCAGCCCGTGCCGGCTTCGCAAGGGTGCACATTTATTGATATTCAACATTTTTATTCGAATTATCAGAGCTTAGTTTAATAATACAAGATAATTATTAAGAATAACACCACATTTGATGCTACGTTAACATAACCAATTATTTGAGTGAGTAAAAAGTCTCGGGAATTCAGTCAATATTTATGTTTTAATCTCTTTCCTACTTCACAGTTTCGGCTGTACCTCAGCCATCTTCAGAAGCGAAAAGAATTATAGTGTGTAACTGAACACACTATAATTCTTTTCGCTTCTGAAGATGGCTGAGGTACAGCCGAAACTGTGAAGTAGGAAAGAAATTAAAACATAAATATTGACTGAATTCCCAAGACTTTTTACTCACTCAAATTCACTCATCCAGTCAGCTTCATCAATTTTATCTAATAACAATTAATGTCAAAATTTGTTGCTTAGTGTGTAAATCTATGTTTAGATAGCCTCATCAGTATTTAATGAAATAAATTACGGGAGATGAAAGATTATCTTGCAGCGCAACGCAAAATAAATTATAGCTTATGTTAAAGTGATAATATAGGATTCTACTAGTGGAAGAATTTTTAAAATCGGTCCAGTAGTTTTTGAGTTTATTCATTACAAATAAAAATTCAAATATTTTCTCTTTATAATATTGGTATAGGTAAAAGATACTGTCAAGAACTTTCACGCAAGCGCCAGCAACAACTATAGAAAGTTTCAATTCAATTGGATGAACGATACTCGAATGGACAATTACTGCTCGTGCGCCACCTATTTTACGTTAATACTACTCTGTAGAAACCTTTATGCAAATGCCAACAGCAAATATACAAAGTTCCAACTCAATCGGATGAACGATGCGCGGAGATACGCTTCGTGCGCTACTTGATGTATGTTAATGATTCAGTAATAAAAACCTTCATGGAAGAGCCAATAACAACTATAGTAAGTTTCAACTCAATCAGATGAACGGTACGTGAACGAACATATACAACTCGCGCGCCACTTCATGTATGTCACGATACTATAATAAGAACCCTTACGAAAGTGTCAACAACTATATAAGACGCAATTTGATCAGATAAACGATGCGCGAAAGAAAAAATACGGCTCGTGCGCCATTTGATGTATTTTGATGATACTATAATAAAAATCTTCACGAATGGATGGATGAACTGTGCTCGAACAAACAAATACGTCTCGTGCACCACTTCTTGTAAAGTTGTCTCTTATAGCCTAAGCCACTCAGTGATAATTTAAGATTATATTGGTGAAAGAATTTTGGAATTGGTCCAGTAGTTTTTGAGTTTATTGATTACAAACAAAAATACAAATCTCTTCTCTCTGTAATATTAGTATGACTACGATAAAGTAGAAGAAAAATTCAATAAGTAGACTAAAGATCAGTGTGTCAATCTTTTCGCCAAATGGTCAGATTTTGAAAATTGACATTTTCCTTTACTTTTTTGACCATTTACCGATCTTTTATGATAGAGTGCAATTAATTGTGATTTAAGAGTATAGCGTACTGACTCAAAACAGATAGTCCAGATGGCCCCGTTTGAAAATGCAAATGTGGTATACCGCCTACACGCTCCCGGTGGTTTTTTGGCGAATTTTTGGATAAAAATACGTTATTATATTCACTTTGACTGTCTGGCTGGCTGGCATAACGCTGAGTTCTCAGCAACCACAGCACTTACAGACGTGAAACCGGTACTAAATGAGAGCTGCTGTTTCGTAGGTTTGCCCAAACTGCTTGATTTTTAGCTCAGTGGTCATGGAAGATAGTAATTTGCGAAATAAATTTCAACATTTATGAACTGAAAAAAATGTGCTTCGACCATCAAGATGATTCTTTAATTTTTTCAATTTCAACTGCATTGAAAAAATTGTCCAGTCATCAGCAGAGACAAACGTAGCTACCGCTTAAAAAAATCACGCATAACTTGATCAAAAATGATCCTAAAGGATCGAACAGAAATAGAAATTAAAGCTTTTCGATTAAGCTATCAAACTTCAGTGCAAATATGCAGGGTTTGTAATCCGGTGGTTGCGGGGTTGAATCTCACCGACGGACAAGAAGTCAGTAAGATTTTCACTGATTTAAAATATAGTCTGTGGCCTACTCTCCACAAAACTAAGAGTACCAGTAGCTTGACGACGGGTAGCCGCACCTTATGGCTGAATCAATTTACCGAGTGCACTATAAGTGTTTGCCACACCCATAGCGGATAAAAAGCGTTATTTTTTTCTTCTATCAAACCTATTTCGCAGAATCGAGTAAGAAAAATTCTGATCCGAGATTGTTTGTAAGAATTGCGGTTAAAAATGCAATCTTGTTAATAAGTGCGGAATGATTCAATAAATAAATAATAAGATTTCAAAATATATATTTACATCAAATTTGTCTGTTGAGAATTTTGTCAGGCCTTGTCCTCGCAATGGTTTTTAAATGGGCTGATGCTCGAATGGACAAACACTGCTCGTGCGCCACCTATCCAAAGAAATTTATGTTTTCCGGTAAATGTGACATGCATTCTATGCAGATAATGAGCGCTTTGAATCAAAAATATAATTAAATTATCTGGTAAATCGAATCACTCATCTGAAAAAACTAATTGTGTGAAATTTGAACCGCCAATGTTCTTCCAGAGCTCATTTTGCAAGACCTGTGATGACAGAGTCGTATCGTTTCCATGACTCCTAGGCTTTTATATATACCGGGTGTTTCAGACCACCCGTATCACTCAAATATCTCGTGAAATGCTGAACGGATTGAAAAAAGAAAAAATATGTGTAAAATGATTTCTAAGATTCTATTGAATAGTACCAAATTCAAGTCCACCCCCTCACCCTCTGAGGGTAAGGAGGGTGCAACTTTCAAATTTTAAGTGGCAATCCGTACGTTTAAATGCAGATTTGGACTCTCAACTGAAAAATATGAAGTTTTTGTCTAAAACTTTTCTTCATGTTCCTGACAAATGGCGCTGTAATCGCAAAGATAAGTTATTTTTCGTAAATACTTCAACGGCTAATATTGAGTAATAAATAAATATTCCAGCCGTACATTGTTTTTAAAATTGCGGCGTAGGAGACGTGTTTATAAACAAAATCCGGAAAGACTTCTTGTCAGAAGAGTCAAAGCGTTTGAAAATTTTTATTGTTGTTAGAATGGTTTATAACAATAGGGAAGCTGCTGACATGTTGCAAATTTTGGGCGAGTGTCGTGGTGGATTCAGAGCAGCCGCCAGGAAATGGCAAGAACGCTTTACCGAACGCACTCCACATTCAAAAAATGTGTTTTGAAGACTGTGCCAGCCTAGGTTACTTAGTATTAGCCGCTGAAGCAATTACGAGAAATAACTATTCTTTGCGATTACAGCGCCATCTGTCAAGAACATGAATAGAAGTTTCAGATGAAAACTTTATATTTTTTAGATGAGAATCCAAATCTGCATCAAAATGAAGGGGTTGCCATTCGAAATTTGAATGCTGCACCCTCCCCACCCTCAGGAGGTGGACTTGAATTTGCTACTATTCAATAGAATCTTAGAAATCATTCCACACGTATTTTTTCTTTTATTAATCCGTTCAGCATTTCGCAAAATATTTGGGTGGTACGGGTGGTCTGAAACACCCGGTATATATATATATATATAATATGCATATAATATAGATATATCTTGGGAAGTAGGTATGGGTAAGAAGGAAGTAATATTATTACACGTGCCAAGCTTTATACATGAATTTCTAAGAAACTGAGATTTTTCTGAAATGATGTCATTTCACTTCAAATAAGCATTTCATCCTCTCGTCTTTTTAATAATGAACAATCTTGCTGAAATGCTGAATTACTTTGTTTTTATAATTTAATAATATATTTTTTTTACATTTAATCATTTTTTTTTTTCTCTTCTTCTATTCCGTGAATATTCAAGTAATTTAAAAAAAGAATCATGTGATTATTTTTTCATTATCGATATTTTTGTAGTTCGTGCTATTTTTGTTTACATTGATAATTCTTCAATTATGTTTTTATTGGTTAAACCCAAATAATTTATTTCATGTTGAAGTGACAGACTTCTGTTTTATATTTTGTCACGATGTGATTTTCTTGTCCATAATAAAGTGCTTTTTCTTGCAGAGAGACAGTTCAGGAAATCAACCATCGTTGTGGGGTGAGTTCTTTATTTAGATTTTTTAGTTACACTGGATATATTTAATATATTTACAAATATCCTTATAGAATAATGAGTGAATAGGTCAATTTGAAATACTGAAAAAAAATTCCTAGTAATTTTATTCAATATTGGGCAAATATTCATGAATCACGAAAAGGGAAAAATCGGACTCCCGCAGTATTATTATAAAACTTTTGCTACCTATGTCCTTAAAAAAATACGTGCTGCACATATGAAAACAAATTGTCTGCGTCTCATTCTTTTAAACAAAATAAATATCACACGTTTAATAAAATTTTTATTAAAAAAATATTGTTACAAAAACACAAGTGGGTAGGAATATATTTGTGTTTAATTTCCTGCTTTATCAAGATGACCGAAATGAAATGCAACTGTAATATCGATTATTCTTGTTTATGATCATATCTGAGGTGCATGTGCATTTTATTGTATGAAAACTTCAAAAAGGAATAGGAATTTGAAGAAAATTCTCCTATAAAACTCATATAATATTTATGAATGAAACTTTATAATTTGAAAACATAAAGCAATATACCTAAGCTGCTTTCTATAATCCTTAATATAAATCTGTTGGAAGCACAATTTACTAGCTGATTAATTATTTATATCTGACATTTCAAAGTCAGAGAAATTTTCAGGAACAAAATTAAAGCAGAAATATGATCATAAAAGGAAAGTTAGTATCGGAAAAAGGCTTGGATATAGTATTATTGATTAATATTTATATTCCAAATTTTTTACTCGAGCTAATTTGATCCTACGTATAAGATTAGAATTATGTATAATTATTCTGCCAATTCTTCCTTTTTCGATAAGGAAATACTTTTATTATGGAAGGTCTAAAATGTCCATTTTGATCAGTGTTCAAGTAATGTTGTATTGTGGATGAGGGAAAAATGTTTAATCAAATCCACATTGTGTGGTACAAATTTTACTTGAATTTTCTTTCGATGGCACTTTTGAATCAGGCAATAGACGGTATGAACAAAAATAATACTTTGTACAGTGAGATCTGCGTTCTTATAACATCCTCCTTCTTGCACTCAGATGTGTTGAAAATTCAGTATGGGTACTTAGAAAATAAAATAAATATTATTATTCTTCAACCGCTTGAATAAGACGCCATATTGTAACACTACACTACATGCAAAAGTAATCTAATTTGGTATTTCGACAAGTTGCCATGACGATTGTACAAAAAGTATTGATTTTTTTGGACTAGTACAAAGAGTATATCACGTTACACAGTTCGTATCACTTAAATACTGGTCAATCTGAAGATTGATATTCAATTAAATATTAATTTTATGCGTCAGTCATTTTAGTGCAGCTGACTATCTCATGTTGGTAATTATTATCAATTATTTTAAACCACCTGAAATTAACATATTAGTATATAATTCAGAAAAGAAAATGTCATCATAATTTTGAACGATTTATTAATGAAATGCGATAGAAGAAAAAATATTATGATTAATATGTACAAAAAATCCATTTTAGATTTCTTCACTGCACTTATCCCAAAAGCTAGCATTTTTTGTAAATTTTGAACAAATATTGTGTCTCGTACAATGAACAATGTAATGCCATCAATTTTCAGATCTCATGTATTTTATTTATTTTGAAGAATTTTTGTGATATAGATTTCCGAAACTATGTATTTTGACCAAAAAAACATAGAAAGCGAGAAAAAAAAAAGATTTTCAATTTTTTTATCAAGAGATACTATTGCCATCAATTTTTAGGAGTCATATATTTTCTAATTTGTTTCCCCTATAAAATTTGTATTTGCTGTTCAATTGTCTTAAAATTTAGTATACTTATAGTTTATTGCTTGGTTATTTTCGGTAAACTTTTCGATAACTTGTTCCAATAAAAATATATTGATAAAGTGATCAGAAGTGGTATAAAAATAGAGAAAAAGGTTGAAATTGTGCCCAAATTTTCTTCTTCTGTTTCTAACTGCATCCCTGCAACATGCCTCTCTTCCTGCACTATTCCTGCGTCGTGCGCGGGAACAGAGCAGATGAGTCCCACACCGAACAGGAATCAGCGCAGAATAACCACGGCAGCGAACATTGCAGCTGCTTGAGTGCGGAACTTCACTCTGTTGGCGTTTCGCATATACACAGTGCGTGAGCTTTCCTGCTGAACAAAATTGAGTGGTCCCTAAGAGCGCGTTCTTCGATTTTTGCGTTAAACGTTCCAATAATTCGTGATTTGTAGTCGGTTATTCTCGAGCGAGAGGTAAATTTACACCTTAAACTGTTCACTCTTTTTTAACAGTTTCATACTTATGAATTTATTTATTTTTTTTGAGCTTGCGAGAGTATTTATTCTCATTATCTTGATTTTGTTTTAAATTGAGCTCAATAGCATGATCAGCAATCAATTGTTTTCTCTACTTCTTTTGTTTTTTGAATTAAATTCTGAATTTGTTTAAAAACTTTTCAACTCTTTATAATTTTCTTTTCATCATTTAGTACAATATTTGCAATTGAATAAATAGTCATTTTGAATTCTTTTGAAGACCCTTTATTCTAATAATTCTTATTTTTATTCAAAAATAAGAAGAAAATTCTGTAAATGTTGAATTATACTACATTATCCACACGGTCTCTTGAAAATGTATTGTTTTTAAATTCACAGTGTTTTACAATGACTTTAATTTACAAAACAAATATTTTAATCTAATTTATTATATTTTAAGCTTCACTTACTCAGCGCTGTCTCTCTAACTGTAATGAGATTTGGAAATTAATATTAATGATTTACAATTTACAAATTTTTAAACATAATTCACGAGCCTAAACATTTAAAAATATGTTTGATTATTTATTCAACGACTAGGTGATAGTTTTTGTTGTTTACTACTTTTTATCGTTTCATTTTAGCAAAACTATTAATGGTGAATTAAATTTTATTGAAGTATCCTGTTTGACATATTTACCGTTGTGTTTACGATAAGCTTTCTGGCAACAGATGAATTCATTTATGAATTGAAAACGTTGATTAGTTTTGTAGAAATATTTAAATAAAATCTCGAAAAATATGAAAATTCATATTTTTGAAGTAGTTGATGGTAGAATATATTGTATTCTATATTTTTTCTGATCAAACAGTTATTAAAGTAGAACTTAATTTGAGTTAAATATTTCATAATAATAAAAGTAGAATCAGAACCTGTTTTTTCAAATCAACTTGCTTCTCTGCCCAGTTGATTAAATATATTATTTCATATATATATATATATATATATATATATATATATATATATATATATATATATATATATATATATATATATATATATATATATAACGCGTGTCCCAAATTAATATAACATCCCCTTATTTTGCTATGCGCTTGATCAAAATTGAGCTCAGTCAAAAGGTCGCATAAGCTCTTAATCCGGGCATAAATTTAATTTTACTCAAAAATATGAACATTTTCACCAAACGACAACCATTCGGTTGATCGCTATTCTAGGTAATTCGGTTATTACGAAAGGTTCTACGAAAGACTGTATTGAATTTTAATAATATTTAGATTTCATTTTGATATAAGAACAAGTTAAAACACATCATATATATATGTGTCACACGAGTTTTGGCAATAGGTAAGACTAAAATTCTATAGCTTCATTGACACATCTATGTTCCCATTCTTCCTTGTAACTGTAACTGTTGCAATTTCGAATTTCAGACAAATGTTCGCACAATTACTTTAAAAAATTTGATCAAATTTTATTGATTTGTGGATAACTTAATTAGAATAAAGGGAAAGTCCTTGTGGTACAGTTCTGCGTTTATTGATAACTAATCCTTTGGTGTAGTTGGTCATTTTTATTTTTATCTGGTTTTAAGCGTTGGTGCCGGTGTCCAATGTGATTAGAAATTTATACCTGATCTGGTGCAGTTGGCAATCACCCAGTCAAGAGTTATTGATAATTACCTCTTCTTAACCTGGGATCGATTTTGTCAAATTGAATACCTTAATTTTTCAATGCCATTCTATACTGCTGGAAAAATTACATATTTCTGGTCCGGAAAATTTTTCACCAAATTTTTTATCTGATATTTTTTTTTCTTTTACATCTCGTAAGATTATCGGTATTAGCGTTATCCAATGTGCACGACGCGGAGGCTACACGACCGGGATTTGAAAATCATTCGTCCTTGAAGAAGGCTGATAGTGATTGTATGAACATTTATTTCATAGTAATTTTTCAAGCACATGTCCATTTTGTTGCATACTCATATCTATCCCGCTCAAAAAATTGCGTATCTCAGGAATCTAAAAGTTCGACGATAGAATGACATTAAAAAAAATTATAGATGACCATGTAAAGAGTCATGAAAATCGATTCATATTTTCTTATTTATGAACACAATTTTCTTTCTATTTTTGTTATCAAAATTAGTATATCTGAGTAGCGTTTAATGTTTGTTCTACAGTTAATTTTTATAGCATATTATAATTTTATGCTTATTGTATTCAACGGCGCTACGAAATACAGAATATAATTTGAAACTCTGAATTTAATGTTGACAGCATTCTATTTGATACGTTAAAATATCTCTAATTATTCATTTATAATCCAATGAATTTGCAATCATTCTAAATTATATGCGTCAAAATAATTTTCTGTACTTGTATTATTATGGTGAACAGAAATCAGTAGTTGAAACTAACAAGGACAAATATCTTCTCGCGATGAAAAATTCGGTCATTTGAGGCCTCGATTGATTACAGCAATTATAGCAAAAATATTGGGCTTCCAAAATATACCGTTAGTTATAGTGTCTTGCAGTGTTGGAAACAACAGTAATTATTGTAACAATTTTTCGCTCTTATAATTCACTGTCACAAGGGTTGTATAATGTTCTCGGCGTTCTTTCATCCTCCAATTATTTCAATTTGTTTTTCAGCTTCAATTTGTCTGTCAAGTTGAAAAATAACAATGAATGCATTTTTCCTGCGTTTTTCTTTGATGTAGTTGTTATTTAACACTAGAAAAGTGAAACATTTTAATCTCCTTCTGTGCATTAATTATTTTTGAATGATGATAGCAATTCTTTTTCTGTCACAAAATAGGAAGAACTATGCATGCATTATTTTTATTTTTCATTGAATCAAATTTTTCACTCAATTTTTCGGCTTGCAAGATAAATAATACAATAAACTATCTATCGTGCACAATACGAGCAATAATTAAGTAGGTCAAGCACATAGTTTCTGGATCTTTTGATCATTAAGTAATTCATATTATTGAATTAGTACAATAATGATAACTTTAGAAAAGAAATTCGAAGATCTTAGCGCCACTGTAAGTAGAACTTAAAATTTAATGAGAGACAACATTGTGTTGAATTCTGAAGAAGTGATTTGTGAAGTTTAGTCTCTTTTCAGTCAAGTTATAATTATCAATATAAATTATAATAAGTAGATTTTTTTTGTTTGAATTTTGTATATTTATTTATATTTTTGACGTTTCGACTCTCTATCCAAGAGTCTTCATCAGAAACAATGTTTGAGGTTGTTCCACGTGGATTTTTCTCAGACCTTTGGTGATGCCAGAGGAATTTTGTTTTTTCTGCACTAAATGTGGAGCCTACGTTTTAATATCTAATATTCTGAATATTTTTTATTATCTAGTTGTTTAACTTGTTACTCTTCGGTAGAGAGGCGAAACGCCAAAAATATAAATAAATATACCGAATTTAAATAAAAATAACTTTCTAATTATGATTTGATCCAGAAGAAAATGCATCGATCATAAATTATGATGCTACGTATTGTTTCTTGTTTGATCCCTTACTTTCCCCATGAATTTATGTTTCTGGCACAAATATTAATGAATAGAAGAAAAACTTTCTTTCATAGTTTGGGAATAGGTTGATCCGAATACATTAAATCTATGGCAATCGATATAAAATTTGCTACATTATGGCTATTCAGGCCTGTTGAATTATTCAAAGATTTATTATTGTCACTAATAGAACAATGAAAAATAAATTTATCTGAAGTGCATTCACTTTTCATTTAAAAAAAAATCCATCAATATACAGAGAACATACTCTTTTCCAATTTCAAGAATATCTGTACTTCTTCTAACTTATTAATTTATTATTCTATTTGTCTTCCAACTTAATCTCACTTTCTTGTTAAGGTTAAGGAAAAATATCTAATCTTGATCACGTTTATTCCAGGAATTATACCGTTGTACACAACAATGTGACATGGTAATATAGATGAATTTTGGATAAATTCAATTAAATGAGATAACTAAATACGACTGAAATTCTCGCTAAGCTTCTAGATTCTTTAATAAGACTGCAGGACGTTCATAGTCCAGGAAACGAAGACCGAAATAGGCCAAATAGCGGAAATAATTCATGTAGAAGCCAATGTTGGCACAGTTGTAGGACAAAGTGCCCTTAACGACGTACTAAAAGTCCTGATGGGTGGGAGTGGAGCTAAGAGGGTCTTTTAGTTTTTCGTTAATAACTCGAAAACTACTGGCTCTAGCGAAAAAGTTCTAGGTATTAAATTAATCTAAAGGAAACTCTCTACAAAAGACGTACTATGGAATTTTTCGCTAGGATCAGTACTAGATGAGATATTGAGGTTGGAACTGGAAAATTATAAAAAAATCTTTTTTTATTCTTAAAAATTAAGTTCTAATGATAATCGAACGCTCAGACCACATATTAATAACTTAGTGCATGTAAGTATGATCATGTAATATAAAAAAAAAAAAAATGTGTGCGGGGAGACCATAATAATGCGCGTCCATAGAGAGAAGGTGAAAACGATTGGAATGAGGTCAGGGCTCTACAAAAAAGTCAGTTAGACTTTTTGTAAAAATAAAAACCGATTATTTATAATTTTTCATTTCCGCATCTTCCATATATCCTTAAGTATTGATTCTAACAAAAATATGTATTACAATGATTACACTTACATGCAATAAGTTATTAATTCAATTTATCATTTAAACTTGATTTCTTGCAATAAAAACAAGTTTATTTTTAGTAATATTCTGATTATCCTCTTCCGTATCTCCTCTAGTACTGATTCCAGCAAAAAAGTGTATGAGACATCTTTTGTAGAGAATTTACTCTAGAATAATCAAGTATATAAACATTATCTCGCTAGAGGCAGTAGTTCTCGAGTTATTATCGAAAAACTGGAAAAAGGGACATGTGAAGAATCCCCTAGACTCTTAGCTCCACCTCCATCTATCAGGCCTTTCAATATGTTATTGAGGACACCTTGTCCTAGAACTGTGCCAAAATTGGCTTCTACATTAATGATTTTCCCTATTTTTCCTTCGTTGCCTGGACTTTAAGCTGAATATCTCTATACTAGTAACACAAGAGCATTATGCAAATATTATTGTATCCTTTAAGAAAAAATTCTTTCCTGCTTAGTACTCGGATAATGTTTGAGCTCCATCAATTATTTGTGAATCGAAATAAGATACTTGAAGAAAATATTCTGGAAGATATATCGAGAATCAAGCTTAATATACTGGTATGTCACTTATCAGTTCCAATTAAGGCTGAGAATTCTCTTTCATGAACAAATCCTTTCCAACAAATTATACTGTATTTCATCTTGAACCTAGAAATAGAAAACCAGGATACGTAATGCTCAAATAGAGTTTTCATCAATTGACTCAAATGCTTTGACACCATCTTTCTTTAATAAGGTTTGAATGTGGAATAACTTTTCCTAATTTATGGCGTTTCTATTACATTGTCGATAATTACTACTGTATCTAATTTATCGTTCTGTTGGTTCAGTTAAATGAAATGATCAAAGCCGTTGAATCTTGGAATCGGATATGCATGCAGATCAATGCTGCGATTTGCAATTTGTACAGTTCGTACGTGCTTTGAATATTTCACCCATTTTTTAACAGTTCATATAAATTTGAATGGGTTGAATAATTTTTTAGTTGTACTAGTAGCTAAAGTTTTTTTTACATAATAATGTGACAATCGGCATTTATTTTTATAAATTGTTGAAAATAAAAATCTGATTGTTTCACAAAATTACAAATTTATAAGTCTATATTTACATCATCATCCTGAATAGGGCGGCAACTGTAAACACGTGTTTTATCCTTATTGGGACTCTTCAGTACAGCCTAGCAAGCCTCAGATAGTCGGACTTATGAACCGCGAAGCTCTGAAAATGGAGTTGATACATGGCTTGCAGAGATATGTACATTTTTCAAAGGTCACTTCACAGTGTATTTTTCAAACCTGCTACTTTTGCTGCATTATGGTACATGCATGCCATGTATCAATTCCTTTTTCATAGCTTCGCGGTTGATAAATCCGACTATTTGAGGCTTGCTAAGGACGAAACACGTGTCTACATTTGTCGTCCTATTGAGGATGATGATGTTAAAACCAATTCTTGAATTTGTGATTCTGTGGAATAATTAGGTTTTTATTTTTAACAATTTATCAAATTCTGTTTCACGGACATTTTTCAAAGGTCACCTTATAGTGTCCTGTATTTCTTCATATTTATTTTTATTTGCTATTGATTGACTGCACGTTTAATTTGTTCAATGTTATCTTATTTGATTTTGTTTGACAATCTTTTTAACAGAAAAATATGTATCCTGGTTCTGTTAAAATGGTTCTGCTACTGCAGTCAAATTTTATTTTGTGATTCTTTGAAGTTTATTTTTCATTTTCAGTTGTAATTTTGTTGACCTTTCTGGAATTCTAAAGTTCTTTCCATATTCAGGATAGTTGTAAAATGTTTTTAACTCTATTCTGAATGTACTACTTTAGCATCAAAGTTGTGGAGCTTGTATACCTATTTACGGAATGCTAAAAAAAGCACCGGATCTTTTTTGTTCACTTTTGAACACTGTTTTAATTGTTGGGATGTCAATACAAAAGTATGCATAAAAGATGTCCACCAAACAAAATGTTTCAAGCCAGAAAGCTTTGCTGAGCAGACTATTTCTGTTTGTAGTGGATTTTACTTTAAATCAACCAACGAAAACAATTCTTTTTAACTTGATACCGATTCGTTCAAAATTGATAGATTCATAGCAATTAGAAATTGGAAACAATAGATTTCTATGAAAAATAACAAAAGAGTATTCTTGCTGAAACAACACAAAGAATTATATCAATTGTATTCCGATCTATTTTCTGCTTATGGAAGAGAATTAATTATTAACAATAGCACAATTTTGTGGAGTATGTGTTCCATTTTACTTTAAACAATAAATTTAAAGTACTCCCATTTCCACGTTTATTCTGAACGTACTCAAATAAATTTTTACGTAAATCTACGTACATTCTACTGTCGAAAACTGTCTCCTATGTCTTATCCACAAGAATATAGTTTACTGAATTATTTTTGCTCCATAAAATACTCCAAGTATGAGATATACTCTCATCTAAATTAATTCTTGTAGTTAATCCTATATGGAGTCTAGATATTGTCTTGAGTTTCAGTAAATCTATGTGAAAGGAAATTGTGATAATACAGTGACCACAAACATTAGAGTGTAACATAATTTGCAACAAAGAAATAAATAATTCTTGTATTAAGTTGCTAGAGTCAGATTCTACTTGATGAACAATTCCTTCTGTATTTGATTATTAATTTTGAATAACTTCATGTCAATTTGATTTTGAAATATTTTGATCAAAATGATTTAATTTGTTTTACCTAGAATTCTGGATGTAATTTTACAATTAGCAGATATTCAATATTACAGTATAACATTTAATATCGATAGCTATGGAACTATAACTATGTTTAATAGTTATTGATCCCGTGAGAGTAAATAATTCCAATAATTTATGAGGGATTGAATAATTCATGGAAACGCAACCTTGTCAAATAAATTTTCCGTTTTTCAAATCTATTATTGAATTAATAACTATTTAGATATTGACAGTGCTGTCAAAACTCACAAACTGTGCTTGTAGAAATTGACTGCCAAACTCTCCATTTTATTATTATTTTAAAATGTATTTCATATTATAGAGATTAGCTGCGAATCGAATGTTTCATGAACAAATACTAATTGTGAAACTAAAATAACAAACTTCTCTAAAATTTATCAGAGATGAGTTTCTTCAATTGTACATTCTCAAACGAAGGCTTTAAACCAATAAAATCGAAAGCTCGGTAAATCTCAAAAAGTAAAATTTGAATATGACCAAAATTCAGACTACTTATTTCATAAATAAACAAAATTAATAAATTTGAGAAAGAATAATAGAAATCCTCAACTCAACGGTGAACAAGGCAGGAGCTTTAAAAATGCAAGTAGCGTTCTCGAATATTATTTGCTTCTTTTCATCTGAATCGCGGAGTTATGGAACGTGAGATTCAACATTTCTTGCACATAAAGGGAAACATAATTGAAGGCTCACAGCCAAGAATTACATATGTATGAAGTTTTTCACTCTAGTTTCTGAAATGGTACCTGTTTATATGTTAAACTGCGAACGCGGATAACCGTTTTGTGGAGCTTTAATAAACTTTTTTTTTATTATTGCAGTATTTTTATGAAAATACTAGCAGGGCCGCCTCGGTTTCGCACGGGGAGACAAATCTGAGTTTAATATACACAATCACGTATGTGTGCCCGCTTGAGGCGGATATGATAATTGATACTTTAATTATTTATGTTAAAATTTTTCATTCTTGATTCTGATTTTTTTGTGCAATTGAAATAAATATTTTTTGGCAATTTTTACTACATTTGATCCATATATAGCGTTCCAATCTGCCTCGCAGATCTATGCCCCAAACATTGCAACGTGTTGACCTTTTCTTTGTCATTATTAAAACAAAAAAAAATCGAATAAAAAATATTTTGAAGAAGTTTGGAAACACGAGAAAATTGTAGCAATGTTTCTATCAAAACGTGATTTATTTAAATTTTTATGGATTGAACAGTGCGGTAGCTTGTTCTCTTCGGTGTATTACAGGCACTGATCTCTATAATAACACTGGATTGAATTTAGGCCGCTGAGATGCGTCCCCAATTGAGCGTCGCCATCTTGGCAAAAACTGAGGTTCTGTGACAGATCAATACCGCGTTGGGCCGCGATATTTAAAATTCAGCTGTTTAGTTTGACGGTATTTTACGTATTTTATTTATCAAACATGATGATCGAGTGCATGTTTTGCGGAAAGAAACCCGATTCATCGAGAAATTTAACACTGCACAAGTAAGTACAACGAAATAACCTGACGTAACTGTCGTTATGACTGAAATAAGTAAACATTACTTATTTTTATTGCTATGCTATGATGTGAATATTTTCAAGATTTCCATCCGATGAACAATAGTTCTAAAAATGGCTCGAATAAATAGGTTTGCAAAACTTAGAAATAGAAAAGATACACGACTCTGGAATATGATGTTGTTCCGACTATTTTCAACGAACTATACAAAAACTATAGCGTTAACTGCAAAACCAAAAAAAAATGTTCAAATAGTCGCACAATTCTCAATACGATTTATTGATTGTTTAGATTTAGATTTATAACAAAAATCGTAGAACTATCCAATTAATTTGATAATTCAGAGCAAAAATGTTTAAAAAGTAGTTTAATATTGATACTAAAAAGTTAACAAATATTTTAAGCTATTAATGAATATTTTTAAATATTTTAACTATTACAACAATTTTTAAATACTTTGAACTATTATTGATTATTAATGTGTGAATATTGACGTATATTGAGAATAATTTCATCATCTAACTTGTATTATGCTTCGAATCTCATCGAGTATCTCCTTTAAGTATTTTGAATTTGCCGCTGAATCGTGTCACAAAACCTCAGTTTTACTGTCAAGGTCGCCGTTCAACCAGGGCCGCTTTCAGATGCCAGAATACGGCCTAAACCCAATCTAGTGTTATATAGAGATCAGTGATTACAGGCAACTCGTACAGCGCTATGCGCTGACTTGTCTATATTGTGTTCTCTTTCTATCTAATATCTAATACGTTTTCTTTTTTCTCGATTATGATCGAAACGAATAAAATAGAATTAGAAAAGATTTTGTAGAAGTTTAAAATTTAAATTCTGGGTGAAATATTACACGAAAAAATTGTAACAATGTTTCTTATCGAAACGTGAATTCATTAAATTTTTATGAATGGAACATTGTGGTAACTTGTTTACTTCGGTGTGTTACAGGCAACTTGTACTTATTTATATTGTGCTCTCTTTCTATTGTATGGCGCAAATCTATATCGTGTTTTTTATTCTATCACGGGGTGCAAATCTATATTTTGTTCTCTTACTATCGCATGACGCAAATATGTATGTAAATCAAGATAAAAATAGTCAAATATGTGTGAAATTAAAAAAAAAATAATAGTATAAACCCATCCTTAAACGATTTCGCTTCGAATGGTTAAAGTCCTATATCAATAGGTTCAGTAGTTTTCGACAAAAAAAAAATAGTATAGAGATAAGAAATATTGTGGGAGTAGCAATGCCGTAGAATTTGGAAAAAATCCACTTTCATTATAGGTAGAAATTTTTTCCAAGTGAAAGATCGATTCTTTTGATTTCTAAAATTTGCTATTCATGCAATTTCTGGAAAACAACAATGAAAGGTATATACTATCATAGACAGAAGAGACACTTTCCGATTTCGCGAGGATAAATTTTGAACTACGTAGCCTTTCAGCTATGCTGTTTCTCTAAAAAGTTAACAATAATAAAAATGCGGCTGGTGGATAAAAGAGACATGTTTATTAGAAGAAATTTGACTATCTTGACAATCTTGAAATGATATTTGAATTCTTAGTTTCAAAAGTATGCTTTGAAGACTTCAAAATATGCCTATCATAATAAATTATCATCCATTTTCATCTGCTTTATTTTTATTATTTATGAGTTTATAAATGGGGCAGTCTATCTGTTTGGAATTTTCATCAAAGTCATTATTAATGGCGCTAACTTTAAATGGAAGATAAGAAAACAATTTATTTAAAAATTTTATTCCACGTGGAGAAAATGTCGGGGTTAATATGAATGAATAAAAAAATAAATGTCATGTGCAATATACGACATAATTAGTTTATATGAAGGAAAAATTATATATCGATTTTATAAATATTTAATAATACTCCATTTTTCCTGCACGGCAGTTTTGGACATTGAGACTCTGTTGAAGAGAATAAATGAAAGATGTACGATATGTTGAAGAAATTTGAAAATTCTCAGAGAAATTCTACAGAATTGCATTATACCATACTTTGCATAGCAGCTTTTTATTTCTTTTATATGATGCCTCCATTGAGCTTCGGAAATATTGGAAAGTGACATTTGAAATAAAGCTCGATCAGAAGAAAGAAAGTTTATACCGTTCCAATGATGAATAATAATATAGTTGATAAGAATTTTATTTATGTAAGACAAATTTCCAATAAAATTCACAACGTAAATGGTTAACTTATATTACCTAAAACTGGAAAATCCTAATACAGGGTGTGGTACTGGAAACAGCGCAAACATTTTTAACTTGCTATATTATCTTGAATAATTTTCCCCAAGAACCATTTAATAACTATATATTCAAAGGAAAAATATAGGACCGTCCGTGATCCAATTTTTTTTTCCTTATATTTATTGACAGATGGACATCTTGCGCTCATTATCATTATATGTATAAATATGTTCGAATTCACATTTTTCTTTCACATTTTGTATAATTCAAAGTGTATGTGTGACTCGAACATATATTTTATATTTTTGATGCTGAATGCGCGATTGCTCAAAATATTCATCTATCAATAAAAAATAGGAAAGAAAAATATCGAACAAACTATTGGATCCTCTCTCAATAAGTTAAAAATATATTTGTTTAGTATGAATGTTTCGATAAACTTGTATATTAATTAACGCTTCCTTTATTCATTCCGTTTGTTATAAAGTCGTCTCAATCATTATTTAATACGGAAATAAGATTAAAAAAAATACTTCTAATGTCTTCCTCTTCTTTTAGAAAGACAGTGATTATTGCTATTCCAAGGAAGCTCTGTGATTTAGAAACAAAAAATTGTTTATAGGGTCATTGGTCTTTTGATCGGATCATTTTATGTGGAATTCTTGAGGTTGGTTGAATGAATATTAGTGAATCTAGTTTTATTTTAGTTTATGTTTCTAGAGGCAATAATCATTTTTTGTCCCGTAGTTTGGGATTTTCCATGAATACTCACTCAGTTAATTATGATAATATAGAGTTACACAATTTTTAGAGCTTTTGTGGGTGTCTTTTTGTACCTGAAAGTATGTAATTTTGGCAACAATTTGGAATGATAGACATTTATGCAAAATGTCGCGAAATAAAAAATTCCATTGCGCGAGCCATGAATCTCGTAAATTTCATGCAGTAAAAATTTCAAGAAGTGTTCTTTGCAAACATAAATGACAAAGTTTGTGTTGTGCTTCACAAAAGTATTCTTTCTTTGAAGTAATTAACTGTTCTGAAGTTTCGAAATATTTCTGTAATTGTTTAAGCTCTTCAAATTACCTGATAACTCAAAAAATTTATGTCAGAGCTCTAGAAGGAAGCGTATCAAAAGTTTTAGAAAATAGAAAAACTTTTCGAGGAATATTTTTCCCTCAGTTCATTGTAATTCATAACATTACCCTGACACCAAATTTGAATATTAAATTTCAGTGTTTTCATGAATAAGAAAGCAATGTCATGAAATGCGTAATTAAGTGGTCCTTAAATAAATTAAGAGGGAATCAATATTGACATTGCAGGCTCTGAAGTTAAATTTTAGTATCTAAAAAAATTGAAAAAAGTCTACAGGAAATTTCTGTAGATTTTGCGCATTTTGGTGTAGCTGGCGCTTAATTAGAATTCGCGTGGATTGTCGCATTATCATATCGCCTACATATACTGATAATTAACAAACTTCAACAATAAACAAATTTCATCGCAAAGCTTCCATTCCTTTTAATATTGATTATACTTTATCATTACTATCCAATATTATGGAAATAAATATAATTTAAACATTATATTGGAACATATTTAGTTGGAATTGAACTAAAATCAATTTTTATTTCATAAAATTTTTTTAATAACAATAAAATTGGTCATTCCCAAAAATTTGAAAATACGAAGCACTATTACTCGAATTCTATCTAAAGATTAAAAGAATGTACCCTAAAAAATGTTCCGTGAAGAAATATATTTGATTTTTACGATCTTATGCCTGATGTCCATAATTTTAATAACAGTTCTTCACAAATTCTCAAGAGGATTAAATCAAAGAAGTCAGTAGACCAGTCCAAATTTTTTAGTAACACTATATTTATTTGCTTTTAGCTATCATCCGCGGTTCTGCCCGCATATAGATGTACTTCTTGAAATCAATGAAAAATTATATTTTGCTCTTTTATTCTGGGCGTACACGAATTCGGCACCAAGGACATGAACTCGGCATCAATGCTAAGCCGATTAGCGCGGGGCGCACATGAACTCGGCACTGTCAATTTTAAATAAACCCACGATCATTCTGCAAGATTTGGTTTTATGAGTGAGTACAACATTGGAATCACTCATATTGGGTTGAACTTGAGCCCGAGACAACCGAGAAGGATGCACTAAACTACTCATGTTGGGTCGAAATCAAGTCTATAAATGAATATTCAAATGTATGGCTAAATTTGAGTCTGGTTTATTATTAATATAAAATCGCATGTGTCCAGACAATCTCACTCAGGTAGAACGATCAAGTCATCAGTCCTAGTCCATTGTATAGTGCCGAGTTCGAGTAGGGGATTGAAGATCCAGGTGGTTTAGTGCCGAGATCGAGGCCGCCCTTTATTTTAGGGTTAACCGATCAAATTGACTTTTTTATAAGAATATATTTGTTGAATAGATGAATAATAAGAATGTTGGCTTTGAAAATATTTATTGATTACGATTTGACTACGTTTCGGCCAAAAGGGCTTAGGCCATTTTCAAGTCTAAAAAATTACATCAGGTACAATCTAGGTCGAAAGAATTGAGTCGAAAAATTGTTAAAATTTAAAACAAATAACTGAAGTAATTAGTTCAGTTATTTCTTTTAAGAGTTGTGTTCAACTCACTGAAGTAATTACTTCAGTTATTTGTTTTAAATTTTAACAATTTTTCGACTCAATTCTTCCGACCTAGATTGTACCTGATGTAATTTTTTAGACTTGCAAATGGCCTAAACCCTTTTGACCGAAACTTAGTGAATTCATCGTAATCAATAATAATAATTTAAATAAACTAATTCAGAACTATATAAAAACATAAAAAATTTACAATGAATTCTCTAAGCTACTCGTTGAGATAATAATCGAGAGAAATATTTACACTACTGCGCGAATCGTACATTGATGATACTATAGGTTTGTTCCTACAGCAGTACAAAACTGTCCGAGACTATCCGGAGTCTGCGCAGTTTGAGTTTAGGTGTTCCAACAGCCAGAGCCGGAACTAGGGCGTGGCGAAGGTGGCCCTTGCCACGGGCGCAAACTTCTAAGGGGAGCAAAATTCTATGAGCCGCATTGAACAAATTATTTAAATTCAAATTTAAGTAATGTCTTATGACGGGATTTGGGTGAGAATGCTTATACCGTTATACTACCTGCTACCCATCTCATCCTAAGGTCAACTTTATAATTTTACTTGGGTTTATATTGGTTATTGGAGATGTACACTGCTCAGCACACTGCTGTATCAGCAAATTGTCCAGCTTCTGCTACGCTTGATTTGTGGAGGAGGAATATATTTTTTAACTTTTTATCTATTGTTCAAGATCAATTCATTCTGGTATTTCCTGCAAGTTTATTTTCATATTGTGACATCATTTTATTCTCAAAATTGAACATTTTCATTTAACCAGGTAGCCGTATGCGACCTAAAGAATCGTCAGGTGCTTAACTTCGAAAAATAAAAGATAAAATTGTCCAGCGGGCTGACCAAATGAACCAAAAAGGTTATAATAGGAAGAGCATTGTAATCGTGATTTTTGACAGTTCGAGATTTTGATGGATCTTCACGTTTTAGATCCTACTGAACCCAAAAGACATAGTTTTAAACAAAACCGATCTGTCTGTCGGTCCGTTTGTGTTGAAGCACGATAACCTGAGAACGCGTACGAATTTTCAAATTAAATCTTATATCTAAGTTTTCCATTCAAAAGCCAAGTTCAAGTTCGTAGATGGGCTTTTTTCAACCAGTGGTACCAAAACTTTTTTGATAAAACTTTTTAGTTTTTTGCGTTTATTTTCAACGATAGTATTTATCATAATATATGAGATGATTAAAATTGATCCTTGAATAATTTGGCACAGTATTCACCAAAAACGTTTTTCCAAATTATCAGGGATTCATTTTTCATTATTAAAATTTGATTTATTATAAAATTCGTTATACTTCTTTAAAGCAAAGACATAATGAGAACTATGATGTAAAATTAGAATTATCATCACTCATATTTGGACATCACATATAAACGTTCGTCAATCGGTTTTTTAAAATTCTCACTCTATCTTGTTTGGTATCAAATTAAAGCTCTTGCAGAGATGATTCTAGTGAAGGTGTCAGAGAGGATTTTGAAACGATTGTCGATCGTTTCTCTTACAGATTCAAATAATGTCTAGTTTGGTATCAATTTAAAGCTCTCGGAAGGGAATCCACGATATCATCTTCAAATTAAATTTCCGGCGATCAAATACCAAAAATCTAGAAAAGGACTCTATATTTTCAAAAATATGTACTTATTTTATCTAGGATTAAAATATAACTGCCAACATTGACAGTTATCACTTTGACAATGACAGTTGTCAACTTGACAATGACAGCTGCCACTTTGAAATATGTAATAAATTGATGCGACACTCTGAAACAGTGATGAAACTAGCCAGGAAATTAATAATCGGGGAAGTACTGTGTGGCCACAGCAGATTTTTTTGTATTATGACATCGATTTTTGCTTCATATAATAGGTATTAAGATGCTAGTAATATGCGATGTACCTGATTGATTATAATTTTGCTTTAACTTGGTTTGAAGAATAATTTTTTTTTTGCATTATATTCATAATGATCTTTTACACAAAAAAAAGGGCGCAATTTTATGATTCGCCACGGGCGGCCAATACCTTAGTTCCGGCTCTGCCAACAGCAGTTGTGACAAATCCCTGACTAGAAAGTTTTCTGTTCCAACAGTCCATGAACCAGTTTACTGATAGTCAGAAAAGTTTCCTGACTATCCACAAATTCTAAATCCCCGCATGCGCATTGTGACGTTGTTGACAGTTATCAACTTTGTGAAGTAATGTTTTGAAAATTTCACAAGAGTGATAGTGAGTTTAGTGGTGTTTACAAAATTACTTCGTCTTTATTAAGTGAATCTGACGATGATAATTTTGGAGAACTTTTACTAGAAAGAATAGGTGTCAATTCACAATGTACGTAAACATAAGGAGTACGTAAAAACATAAACGTAAGAAATTATGTATGTTCATAATAGTCGTAACGTAAAATATTAAAATAAAGTGTTTTTTTCATTTTACGTTGGTACAAATTAGGGTTATTGATGTATTGTGCTGGTTTCTCTGACTGTCATTTTCAAATATTATGTTGATTTTGATTCTGTTTCGTGTTTACTGTTTTTCTGCGTTATAAAAGTCGCCAACGAGAGAAATATTAAGACAAGAAAGAAATTGTTGGTTTTTTTTATTAATAATTCTATGTCAATCATATTTAAAGCATGTTTCGATCCAGTATGTTGTCAACTATCAGATGAAAGCATGTGTTTAAAGTTGACGCATGCGCTATTACTTGTTTCGTACGTAAACATAACATAAAGTTGATACTATCTCAACTTTACGTTTTCATTACGTAGCTCTTATGTCAATACGTAAACGTAAGAGCATTGAAATACAGTAGTTCAATTTTATTTACGGTTACGTACTCCTTACGTTTACGTACATTGTGAATTGGCACTAGAACCTACCTAAAAAGCAGAATTACTTGAACTTAATGGAAAATTATAATGATGTGGAGTTCATTGAGCACTTTAGAATAAGTAAAAATGTAATTGGATTCTTCTGACTGTTGAACATGTGTTCCAACAAATAATCACTGACTAGTTTGAAATCAGTCACAGCTCGCGCATGCGTGCAAAAATTTAGTACGGGACTGTCAGTACCTAGTCAGGGATTCTCTGTAGGAACAAACCTTATATCAGCGCCAACAACTGTTCAAAACTTCAACCCAACTGAATGAACGAGGCGCGAACAAATAGCTGTCCGATACTACTCGCACGTCACTTATTGTAAGTTAATATTACTATATCAGAAATCTTTAAGCAAGTGCCATCAACAAATGCGGATAGTTTCAACTCAATCAGATGAACGATGCGCGAACAAACGAATACGACTCGTTCGCCACATACAGTGGCGGCGGATTATGTCTAAGGCAAACTAGGCACGTGCCTAGGGGAGCGAGGTAACAAAGGGACGCACGCGGAAATTTTTAAACGAAGAAAAAATTAATTGAAATAATAATAAAGTAAGAAATAATTCATTTGTTTATTCATTCATATTATTGAGATGTAGAGTAGTTGAAATTTATAATTTCAACACTGTCAAATATACGCGAATTGGTCACGAAAACTTGATTTAAAGTCAAATTTCACTCCATTATTTTACTATACTTTAAAATTATTTCAGAATGCGAGATAGGCACCGATTTTTATTACTTTCTATGATTGCAAATATCTTTATTTTTAAATTCACTTTCAAAACACTTTGAATTATTCGGAAACGCGATCTTTTCACTTCAATTTAATTTGAACACTTATTTTTTAACACTCCCAATTGAAATTTTTCCCGTTCTAGAAAATACCCAAACACTAAATGAATATTTGCTTCTATCTGTTGAACATTTGCTCAAATTTCGCTCTCTGTTGCACAAATATTACCATTTGTAATTAGAATTACCCCCTTTAAATATATCTGAATATTTGCTCCTACCTTTTGAAGTCTTCCACCTCTAAATTGTACTCTTTATACCACTTTGTAATTTAAACCTACTTATCACACCTTAAAAAACAGTTTTGAAATGGAAAAATCGATGCCTGGGCCCAGGTTATGCCTGAAAGAGAATATAACCCAAATACCCCATAATTTCATAATAATAGTCATGCCCCACACCCTCCTCATCTTTCGTCATTGTTTTTTATTCCTTTCAAAGGTTTTTCAACTCCAACCGCATCTTACTAGCTAAAGAACTAAATAACGTTACATCTTACAGACTAAAACATAAATTTCAAGTTCACCTTATGAACTAAACGTAATTCACATGTCGCCTTATAAACTAAATGTAATTTACATGTCACTTTATAAATTAAAGGATTAAATACATGTCATCTTACAAACTACGTGTAATATAAGTCACTTTATAGCCTAAAACGTAAAATGCGAATCATCTTACTATATGCAACGTAAATTACAAGTCATCTTAGTGGATACAACGTAAATACAACATAAAATACATGTCATCTTACGAACTAAATGTAATTCACATGTCACCTTGCACACTGAAGAGTAAAATACATGTCATCTTACAATTTACGTAAGATACAAGATACTTTATAGCCTAAAACGTAAAATACAAGCCATTTCACTAAATACAACGTGAAATAAATATAATTTTACAAACTAGTAAGGAAATATTACCAATAATATACTAAGATGTCATCTTTCTTGCATCGACCTACTTGTCTTCAGTTGAGAAATTCGTCCGTGCGAGCGGCAAACTCATGCAGGCAAGCGGCAAGCTTTGTATGCGAGTGGTAGTCTCTTGCGGGCGAGCGCCGAAGTTTTGCGGTTGACGTATGCGGACGACAGCAGTCAGATCTAACGGGAAAAAAATAAATTGTTTAAAACAGTAAATCTGCTATCTGGCAAAATAAATGATAGAGCTCATATTACTTACCCATTTTGTCTTGGCAGTATCAAAGATGTCTTCGAATTTTGTTAATTTGAGTGTGGGTATGACAAACGAGCGTGCTCGGATATAAACGATTTTGGAGAGAGGGTTTCAAATTTAATTTTGAATACATAAATATTTATCAGAAAAAATAATCAAACTCCGTTATGATTTCTAAGTATTTCGATTCAAATTTCTATAATTCACATATTAAAATTGAAAGGGGAATGAAAATTATATTATTATTCATATTTCACAAATAAATATAATCATAGCAGCTGCAGGCTTAACTTGTAAAGAAATACTTATTAACAATCGAATTATTCAAAGTAATATTTCACAGCGCGATAGCTTTCTTTGAGAAACGACCGCAAGGCGTTTCGCAGTTTGGGATACCAAAAATATTATTTTACTGTGTCAACTCACTTATAGAACACTAAATTATTTTAGAGTGCAAATTAGGCAGCAAAACTTGACTTTAAGATTGAATATCACAATTCAACGCTGTCAAATAATATTTTACTATGCAATCCAGTCACACTAGTCATCTTCACGTTGGCTTTTAGTATAGTGTATATAATTTGCTGTTTGATAACAACATGTACCTCATTTATTTTCAGAGTACCTGGCTCTAATCTATGGTTGAAAAGTTTTGACACTCTACATATCACAAAAGTTTGAACAGCGCCCTTTATCTTTACATAAATAAAGATGCTTATCACTGTAGGAACTTTTTGTCAGAACATACAGATAGTGCTGAACTCATCAAAAAATTACATGGGAGAAAGTTTATTTGTTGTGCAGTATTAATTACTAAAGTTCAGACTTCAATTATAAATATGATATTATAAAGCAAACTCTCAAGTTAATAATAAAATCCTTACATAATTTGCTAGTGTAAAACTGATACCTAAATTTCCCCAACGCTTATAGAACAATATATCACGGTAGATATGTCAACGGATGCTTTGGAGGAAACCTATCCCAAGTACATTGCTTGGTCTATTTGAACAGGGCTGTAATCTGCCTTTTTGGCTTAGTTTATTCAGGATTGGGTGCACTACTTTTGTATGATTTTATTTCACGAATCTTTGTTCTTCTTTCTGACATACTATTGCGAAATATTATTGGTTATTTTGATTGTTATAATTGAAATTAAAATATTCTGTTCCAAATAGGTTATAGTTAAGAAAATATTTGAAAGATTTATTATTGACGGTAATTTGACCTTTAAACGTTAATATATTATTTATATACAATATTTAATATTTTGTGAATACATTTTCTGCTTCCATGAAGATTTCATTAAATGATATACAAAGTTATTCCTAAAACTCTTCAAATATCTGTAAAGGTCTTAGTACAGGAAATTGAAGTTTGAAATGGTCATAAAAATTGCAATCCATTTTTCAAAATGTGTTATTTGAGCTAGAGGAAAGTTAACGAACGGAAATAAAAATGTCCTGCATGAACAATATAAATGAGCAACAAGTATGTATAATTATGATGAATATAAGCAATAATCATACAACTTTTATGCAGCTGCTTATTTTTTATGTTGATCTTTTTATGCTAACTGCTGATGATTTTAATAATTTGTCATAATATTCATATGAACTCGTCGAATAGGGTTGAAATATTATTCAGTGTAGAGTTCAAGACAAAGATTTACACAAGGCACAATTCAATGTAGCGAACCATACACAACACTTAATCAGTCACAATACTCATCAGAATGTTGAGCATAACACGTTCCGGTCTTCCAATCATCATCAGCTAAAACCTGACTGCAGGTAGATGGTTCTAGCTTATGCTGAAAGTTTGTATAGCTACATGTTATATTGGTACAGTCCACATAGACATCATTTACCTTATAATCGTTAAAGGTTTATTGCAGTCACACAAAGCACAAAAACGCAATCCTAAAAGATTAGCCCGCAGATAAAAAATTATATATATTTTATCCCCAGTGTTCCATTGGTAGATCAAGAGTTTTTCGAAGCTTATTACCAGGGATGTATTTAAAATTTCAATTCCTCAATCTTTCATAATAAGAATTCTTGGAAGAATTACCTACTTATTCTATTATTAGCTAATTTTGTATATTTAGGTGAGACATGGTACGACACACATGATGTCGTTAAGAAAGACAGGTTGATGATGAAGGTAAATGTTCGCTGAATGCACTTGCTTACCGCCTTTTGTATTGTATTGTATATTCAATCCTATTGAGCTAATTTAAAGCGAATTCAAAAACAATATTAGAAAAAAAAAATGTTTCGCCGCAATTAAGCTCAAGTGTCGTTGACTTAATCAGACAAGAAATTGAAAATATTGGACAGCAACAATGGAATAACTGCATTCAGCATGTGATAAAAATAGAAGATTAATTTGTATCACTTTACAAAGACGTGCAACCACTAATTACAACTTTCAGTGATTCGGATCGTATGTATCTGATATTAGTCCTGTCCTGAGGATGAGGAGATGGACGAGTACGAGTAAATGTCCGAATATATATAGAAAAAGTAATCGTAACCGCAATTAAGTAGAATTTGAAAATTTATTGGGTATTTCCGGTTAAGTTTTTTCGGGCAATGTAATAAGTAGATCCTTTAAAGTTGTCTAGCTTTCGGTATATTTTTATACCTTCTTCAGGACACTACAATATTAATCATAATGTAAGATACAAAAGAAATTAACATTATTTACTTACATTTCGTGAGGCTTCAAAAATCAGCCAGATTAATAATAATAATTATAGCTTCTATCAACAACATACAATTAATACAAGAAGAATTCAAAAGAAGAAGAACCAGATTAAAAATTATAAAAAATTATAGTAAAAACTGTGAAAAAGTAGTATATATATGAACAGTCAAAATATGATATGAATAAAAATAAAACAATTTTTCAAAAGAAAATTTTACACATAAAACTTGATTTCCAAAATTTAAAAAAAAAAAAAAAAAATAGAAAAATAAAAAAGAAAAATTCTGAAAAAATCTCAGAGACAAATTAAAAATCCCAAGAAATGACACAAAGACAGGAAAACTCAAAAAATGAATGCTAATGAAAAATTATTACTCAATCATTTCAACTTCTTAGATATTTCAAATAAATTGACATATATTGAACTCAAGCCATCTATGTCACTTTTCTTATTCGTAATTTTTCATTAATATTGTAGTGTCCTGAAGAAGGTATAAAAATATACCGAAAGCTAGACAACTTTAAAGAGTCTACTTATTACATTGCTCGAAAAAACTTAACTGGAAATACCCAATAAATTTTCAAATTCTATATATACATATATATATATATATATATATATATATATATATATATATATATATATATATATATATATATATATATATATATATATATATATATATATATATATATATATATATATATATATATATTCTTTTAGAAATGACGTGGCTTATAGGCTTCTTGGGGAAATCGCCACTATAAACAAAGGTTAACTGTCCGCAATAAGTACCTGGAATATGAAATGAAATATATCGAATTCGTACTAAAAATTTTTGTTATGGCCCTGATGCACCTCAGGCTTGTGGTTTTGGCCATTATGAGACTGCAATAAAACCCTAATTTCATATGCATGTCCATAATATTTTAACATTGATCACATATCTAAAGCATCAATCAAAAATTAGTATGAATAATCGATATGACTAAAAACAGTATACAGGGTAGAATGCGAAATTGGAAGCACATTTTTTCTCGGAAGTTATTATAGATACCAAAAAATTGTTCAAATAAAATTTTTTGTACTTTTAATAAGCTAACTAAATCTGTGTGAATTTGGTGGAAAAAATTCTCGTAGATATTGCCATATTTGTACTTTCTTCAAATGGAATCCCCTGTATATTATTGCTCTAATGACTAGGAAATAATTTTTGCTTTGAAAAAGTTCAAGGGTTCTTACCTGCTAAACTTGATAGTTTTTGAGATATTAACGAAAATATCCAAATGTTGCTTCACAAAATCAAATGTGCGTTTAGAACTAAATTTTTTGACAGTTGAGTTATTTTGTGCTGTATTTGCGTTAAGAAAAATTGTGTTGTATACACATCATTGATATTTTTGTGTCAATAATATTACTGTCAAGTACGCGGGGAATTACACAACATTTATATTTTTTAAATTTAAATATTTTTGCGCGCTCAGACATTTGCACATCATCAAGAACGGAACGCATAGTTCAATTACTATTAAAAACAATGTACAAAATGAACAATTTTATTATCATAGTAGAATAAAAAGAAGTACGGAATAAATGTTATCGAATTACACAAAATGTTCAAAATTTCCACCGTTTTCTCGGACACATAAATAAAGTCTTTTCAATAAATTTTGTTTTATATTAACTGTATTCAATTCAACAACAGCTTGTCTTATTCGGTTTTCCAGTTCATCAAGTGTAGCAACGGACATTACATAAATTTTGTTTTTTATAGCTCCCCATAGAAAAAAAATCTAAAGGCGATAGATCCGGAGATCTTGCGGGCCACGATGTAGGGCCTTTGTTGCTAATCCAGGAATTTGGAAATTGTTGATTCAAATACGCAGTTACATCCAATGAATTATGCGGAGGTGCACCATCTTGCTGGAATATCATTCTGTGTCTAACTGCCAATTGTACAGGGTGGGGCAGAAAAACCTATCCGATTTCAAATCCCTTTTTCTCAGAAGAGGGGGCAGGTAGAGTAGTGGGGTAAAAACCGTTAGAAAGCTGGTTTTATGCCATTTGTCAGTAGTCAACATGCCTTGGTCTGGTAAACATCGTGCTTTTGTTATTGAGCGGTTTATCGAATGCGACGGTTCGATAATTGCTACACAACGTGCTTTTCGAATTCATTTCGGACTCGGGCGTCATGATCCTGTTCCACATCACGCTACGATTAAAGTGTGGGTGTCAAATTTTAGACAGACGGGTTCAGCATTGAAAAAGAAGTCGCCTGGACGTCCCAGGACAGCAACAGGACCTGAAAACGTGGCCAATGTGAGAGCCGCGATTGAACGTTCCCCGCGTCGTTCGGCGCGAAAACATTCGCATTTTCTTAGACCCAAAATGGAAGAAAATGGCGTGGAAAATGTGTGGTTTCAACAGGATGGTGCAACCGCCCACACATCGCGACGATCAATGGACATTCTCAGGGAACTGTTTCCCGGTCGCCTCATTTCCCTGAGAGGTGATCTTGGCTGGCCGCCGCGCTCACCGGATCTCACTCCATGTGACTTCTTCCTTTGGGGTTACCTCAAATCAAAGGTTTACCAGCATCGACCAAGGACCCTTCTTGCTTTACGAAGGGAAATTGCTCGGGCAATTGAAGAAATTCCTGTGGAAATGACGGTGAAAGTCATGGAAAGCTACCGCGAGCGCCTAAATCAGTGTATTCGCTCCCAAGGACGACATTTGAGTGATGTGCTTTTCAAAACTTAAATTTAAAAATGGCATAAAATTTGCGATATGTTAATAAAAAAATTTTTTTGACAAGTTGACTGGTTTTAATTTTATATCGTTTTGAAATCGGATAGGTTTTTCTGCCCCACCCTGTATATCATCCAGATAATCTTGAAATTCATTTTGTAGAAAATTTAAGTATCTCTGTGATGTCAAAATGCCCTCATAAAAATATGGACCCAAAATAGTGTTGTTTATCATACCGCACCATACGTTAATTGAAAAGCGTATTTGAAAATTTGGAATAAATGTTTGACGTGGATTCGTTTCTACTGATTGCCAATAATGTGAATTATGTTTATTTAGTATTCCATTGTTAGAGAAATTTGTTTCATCTGACCATAAAATTGTATCTAAAAAATTAGGCTCTGCAATATTTTCCAGTATTAAGTAATTACAAAATTGTAATCTTCTCACATCATCGCCAGGATGAAGATTATGAATTATGTAGATTTTATAGGCTTTGTACTTATGCTCTTTCAGAATCTTAAGAACCTTTGTATGTGTGGTATTTATTTCCAATGCAGCTTCTCTTATTGAATTTTTAGGGTATACATTGAAATATGCCAATACATCAACTTCTAAATTTTCATCAACTATCTCATGTGTTTTGTAATTTCTTGAAACTGACCCAGTCCTACGCAGCTTCCTCTCTAATTTGAATAAATACGAATGATTTGGATAAAAGCGTTCTGGATATTGTTGTCTGTATAATTGCAGAGCTTATCTCGAATTATTATTTGATAGATAAAAACATTTTATCATATCTAACTTCTCATTGATTGAATAATCTGCCATTATTAACACCAAATAATAATAGTATGTATGCAACACAATTTTTTGTAGCGCAAATACAATAGAAAATAACTCAACTGTCAACAAATTTTGTTCTCAAGGCACACTTGATTTTGAGAACAGCATTTAGATATTTTCGTTAATATCTCAAAAACTATCAAGTTTAGCAGGTATGAACCCTGGAACTTTTTTACAGCAAAAAATATTTTCTATTTATTAGTGCAATAATATACAGGATATTCCATTTGAAGAAAGTAAAAATATGGCAATATATACGAGGATTGATTCTTTTTTTACTAAATTCACACAGATTCAGTTAGCTTATTAGAAGATCTAGAGACTTTATTTGAACAATTTTTCGGTATCTATAATAACTTCCGAGAAAAAAGGTGTTTCCAATTTCGCATTCCACCCTGTATATATAGTCATGAACCCTTCTACCTACCGAAAGGTGTTGGGTGTAAAATGTCTCTTAATTTTGTACGAATTTCACCCACTGTTGAGCATCTTGTAGCATAACGTTTTTTTTCTTGAAGATCTTATGATGATAGTATCCCAGGTGTTCTTTGATCTTCCACGATCTCGCTTTTCTGTTATATTCTTTATCCAAACTTGTCGTACTGGTCTCGATTCGCTCATCCATACTAGATATTTTCGCTATAAAGCTATGTTTCATTGCATGGAACATTGTTTATGTTTTATCTATCCTTTCATTGATATCATTCCCTTGTTACAACTTTTTTGTATTACTATTCCTGAATACTGAAGATTTTTCTCCTGTTCTATTTTTTGGTTGTCAATCTTTTTATCGATTTGCGAGAGTTTAGGAATTATTTACAAAAGAAAAATCGACCAAAATCAGTTTTTTGTCATTATTTAATGACTAGCAAAAGCGCGCGCGCCATTACGAGATTCAAAATGTTATAATATATATATATATGATGAAAAAACCTGGTTTTTTCTTCTAAAAAATTTATAGTTTGTAAATTTGATTGTTAAATTTTTTTATCTAGATCTATGGTGTATAAATGTCGAAATTTTCTTTAAATATTTTTCAAAAATGAATCAAAAGAAACCCAATATACTTGAAACTGAAATACATACTTAATACATATGTGCCATATGTATTAAGTATGTAATGAAAAAAATTTGTAACCCCAATTACGTTCTGAAGTCTTTTTTCTCGTATAGCTGCAACTTTTTCCAACGATTTTTTGGATCTGAATCGCCCATTGGCACCTTTGATAGTGTGTCTCCAATTATCCGCACTTTTTTCACCATTTTCCGAATTATTTGTTTGATTTCGTTTAATTTTTTTGTTATTATTTACATCGTACATATGGGGCAGAGCAGCCGGTTTATTGGAAAAAAGAATTTGTGGTTGCGACTCATAGATGGCACCAGCTGCGAAACACAACTCATGTCATGACATTGATGGAATAATTCATTTATTTGTTTTCTAGGAACTTGTGAGTAGTTTTCTTAGTAGGAAAGTGTTCATTAATTAGTTTTATTAATTTATTGACGATTTTTCAATTTTTTTCCGGTCCGAAAAAAAAAGTGTTTTCATACACTCTTTTGGACTCGGTTCGTATGAGAGAACCACCTTAAACGCACACAAAAGTCTCATTTAACCGAGGTCGAATCTCCTATGGCTCCTAAGATCCCAATGATGGCACCTTGAAATGTGGACACACTGTTTATATAAGTATACATTAGGGTGGACCAAGAATAATAACAGTTTCTCTTTATTTAATTACCGAAAGATAAAAGAAAAATTCTGCTAAAGTTTGAGCTCTTTATATTAGTATTAAGAGGTGCTTCTTCGTGATTTTTAATTTCCCATTTGAACAACACGGGAAAAAAAATTATTTTGAGTTTTATTGCATTTCAACTAATTAGCGTGTTGTAGAAATCAATACATATTCTTTCGCTAAGTCGACTCGTTTAGAAATTATTCAAGGTTAAAGTTCAATATCAAAAATGACTTACAATTTTTGAAAATTTTATCGGGAAACAATGGGTCAGAGATAAAGAACATCATATTTTTCGTTAAGTTCATCAAGTGTTCTTTGGTAAAACATCCAAATCAGTTTTGTCAGTGTTTTTCTATCACCATTCTTTATTGAAGAAGACAATTAATCTAAGTGCAATGAACACCATACTTAAAGTTTCAATGGCTTGCTGCGGGAATATCTACTTGTGGAAAACAAAACACAGTAAAAAAGTTGCGAAATTTTGATGTTCAACCAATCAACACTCGATGAACTTCACGAAAAATAAGATAATTCATGTTTCTGAGCCATTATTACGCGATAAAATTTAAAAAAATAATGAGTCGTCATTTACTATTTGAGGTTGAACTTCAACCTTGAATAATTTTTAAACAAGTCGACTTAGCGAAAAATCATGTCAGACCTTTTTTGGAGATCGTTCAATTTACTGCAAGAATATGTATTGATTTCTACAACACGCTAATTGGTTAGAAAGCAATAAAATTCCAAATTAAAAAAAAACGCTTGTCTTCTACTATTTGAATGGGAAATCAAAAATCACGAAAAGGCACCTTTTAATATCAATATAAAGAGCTCAAACTTTACCAAAATTTTTTTTCATCATCTTGAACAATATTTTCACGGTAACTAAAGAAAAAAAAAATGTTATTATTCTTGGGCCATTCTTGTATACATACTTATATTTACATTTGCTTTGAATTTATTTGGAAATATGTCTTATTTCTAAGACTCAGTATTCATATACAATAACTTTATTGTACAGAAATTATTTATTCTAGAGACTGACTACACAACACATTTTAGAAGAATAGCCGTAGTTTTTCGCTCTTATTTCAATAATATCCAACGATGAATTTGATTGATAATGGTGATTTGAATGTAGCTATTGAAAGAATTAAGAAGAGGCAATTACTTATTAATTTTTCTTTCCCAACTAATTCTATAGTTTCGACTACATCTTAGCCATTTTCAGTCAGTCTCCTTCATATTTGTTGGTTATTGCAAGTGAGGATAAAAAAATCCGTTTTCGTTTGTTGATGCAATGTTTTACTTTTCACTTAAACAAATGTTGTTTAAATTCAGATTTACAAATGCCTTTTGCTTGTAAGGATGGCCAAGATGTGGCCGAAACTGTCGAATCAAGAAAGAAAAGAAAATATATTAGTGACTGTATTTCCTTGATTATTTTAATATCTATATATCATGATGCATGGTTGCATCAATTTTTTTAATTGGCTGCGGATGTTATTTCCATCTTAAAATCTAATATTCTGTCGAACTGCAGAGCTAGTACAAGAAGTAATATTAAATTTCTCTTTATTCTATTAAGAAAACCTGCAGCTTTGCACATGTGTTTATTTTTCTTATGCTGAAACCGTATCAGCACTACACAAAGACCTCTCCTTCCTTGGGATCAGTAAAATTAAATTTTGTAATAATAAAGGCTCAGATAGCGTAACATAATAAGTTCTTTGTGAGTATATTTAACCCTACAAATATTATTATTTTATGAGATCCCTTTTCAATATCATGACAGCTACTTCCAATATACTTTGAATATTTAATTAGGCTGTTATAATGTACTCTAGTAAACATCAAATTGAATTTTTTAATTATTACTTATTAGATGACACAAGGTACAAGATTTTTTATCCCAAATCGTGGTTATTTTTGTCTTCAATAACATGTAAATATGATTTTAGTGACGAAATTTGAATTATCTTTTTGATGAAAAGCAATGTTTCAACAAAATTTATAGCCGAGATAATTTCAGTTTCTCATTTCAATATTTTATTATGCTATGAATTTTCAAGCAATGTATGAACATTCATGATAACATTTTTAGTTCGGACGAATAAGGCACTCAAAATATTTGAAAAGCTTAGAGCCTAAAAGAGGGAGCATCATACTTCATGTAGAATCTAGAATTAATTCATATGCAGCTACACATGTTATGAGATAAAACGTGAATGTGTTTGTATTTTGAAATTATTTCCATAAAAAATACATTTGCTGCGTTGATATACAGCAACGGGAATCAACCCTATTCTTCAAATTTATAGTCTGTACGCTGTACCACAATCATTTTGAAATTATATGACCATATATCACTCCAATTTCGTAGTTACTCATTCGCCAATAGAAAGTGAAACATTTCTTCCCAAGGTATTGTTTTACTATATAAAAGCACAAGCACTTGAGGAAAGAAAGACTCGGCTTTAAAGAGATGTATTTATTATTGTGTGGAAAAGTGGTCTGAATTCTTGTCTCTGGAATACATATAGAGATGAATTCAGCTTATTTAAAAGATCTAGAAACAATAGAATACTTGCAGTAACGTCACTGAAATCGTTTGATATGGCGGCGAACAGCTGATTATGGACAAACTGGCATAATTTGTGCATGGTGCCTTATAAAAAAAAAAAAAAATTGCTCCCAATAATTGATGTATATTCGTATATATTAATTCTAATTGATGAGATGGCAGATTAAATAGTTCTTCAACATATTTTTTTTTGAATAAATTATAATTTCATGAGTGCTATTGCACTCTTTTACAGAAAAAAAAAATTAATTCTAGAAGATAATTATTTTCTTTTTTTCATAATTACGGTTTTACCAAGCCTCATTCTGTTAAAATTGTGTTCGTGAAAAGCACGAGCTTTTGAATCAGAGTAACATATATCATTAAAATCTTGGCAACAATGTGTATTCGAAATTTATAAAAACAAAAACTTATTTCCGTAGAAAATGTGAATATTCTGTTAAAAACAATTTATTGCTCGTATTGAATATACACCAGATTTTTGCTTGCATCAAATACGAGATGTAAATTTGAACATTTCCAAAACCAAGATTTAGAGAGAATCGTTTTAGGCTTGCCATATCTTCACTGATCCATACATACATTATTCACTAAACATATTCTTGGATAGAGAGATGCCTCTCGGAATATTAATGTTTCGGGGATATATCACCCTTTCTTTTCTCATTCATAAGAAAACACATGAGAAAATTATAATATTTCAATTGTTCAGTAATCTTTGTCAGACGTTTTATGAATCCTAATGTTCGATTCCAGAGATTGCTTGACCTATACCAAGTATCTTTAGATACTCTTACTGGAATTAAAAAATTCCTTTCCGGTCTAGAAATGGATTCATTTACTCAATCGTTCCTATTCTCATATGTGTAAATATCTAATCTGAGTTCCATCAGAAAATTCAACTGCAAATTGGGTTTCAGTGAAGAAATTTTATTTGTATCTCGTTTGAAATCTGATATTTCTGAGCTATTTTTAGTAAAATCTATCGAGATACATATCGGAAGGTAAATTCTATTTGTCGTACGTACTGATCAAGCAATAAATATTTCATAGTAATTCTTCTGAAGCTGACAGCATGGAAGAATGAAATTGACGTACATGTAAAATAATTTACTGCATTAGCTTTTTCTGTTCAATATTGGAAAATGAAAACGTGACTATGATTTCACCGAAAATATTTCCAAATGTCTTTTCACTTGTATTTTGACATAAATTTGATTGCTCGACATTGACAGATATATGATGCCAATAATTGTGAGAGTCACGTTCAAGAGCAGAAAGAATGATTATTCATCTCCTGAAATCACTTTATTATGGAGAATGATATATAATTTCATGGAATTTGGAATGTAGTTCAATAATTACAATAGGTCACAAATAACAACAGACAAAACTGAAGAAAACTGTGGCATTTTTTTTGTTTAGAAAAAACTCAACATTCTTTATTTTTCATTCACAAATTCTGTTCTAAACTTTCGCAATATCTAATTGTGACGAATAAATTCATTGTTATATGTGTGCTTCGCATACGAACATGTTTTAATACAAAAACTCACCAAACTGTTAATCAAATACAGATATTGTTAAATGGTGAATGTAGATGAATAAATTACGAGGGTAATCCCAAAAGTAAGATCTTTAAAGAGCTGCGATCGCGAGGAATATTTTTCGCGACCCTTGACCACACTGCCTTTCAGCTTGTAACGCGTAAGAAATTTTTATAGTTTAAATTCCTTTATCTCCTTTTCTTATTTGCGCTACAAGTTTTTAAAATCAATTGATTAGGTATAACTATAAATATTTATTTTTCCAGTGATTATCATTATCATCATATCGTGCCTATATAAGTGGATAGGTACTTCTATACAGGATCTTGATCGATTTATTTGATTATCACATATAAATAGCATTCAGCACATAAAATTTTAATTTTTATTTCAGTACAACTGAAATATTGAATAAAAGCTCGTTTTTAAAAAGTTTTTCTAATTGATAATTTTATTTTCAACTTTTCAGTTTTGTCTAAAACTGTGCATTTCTAATGATGCATCATTATTGCAAGGTGACTTTCCTGTTAATTTCGAGCTATCTAATTCTTTAATGAGGAGTCCTTTTAAAGATTCAACTAGGCTCAGGGCATCAAAGCATGCTCAGCTGCGAAAAGTTGGTACTCCACACTTATAGTATATTCCGAAAACAAACCAAGATTGTGGTTACGGTTCAACCACGGTCATGGTTCAACTAGAGCACTAAAAACATAGGTATTATCATCCGCCATTCTGTGTCCTGTCAATAAAAGAAAGCATATGTAAACCAATGTAAACATTACAGGAAATGCATTTTTTGACGAGGATAAAATGTTATAATAACTTGAAAAACTGAAGAAAATAGTATCGGAGTAACTCATTAATGTGCCGAATGATTTATCATCATTATTAGCGGCAATTGTGGCTGTGAGATTCACAGACAAATTATAAGTATTTCCTATAAAAGTACATATATTCAGTCAAAATTTCCATTTAAAGTTTTAATTTGATTAAAATTTTGATTGAAGTTATCTCAGTTCATTTTATTATATATTTTTCTTCTAAATTTTTAGACACGATCATAGAATCTAACCTCAAATTCAAGCAATAATTGATCAATATATTTATGTATTATACATAGGTAGGTACCTATTATATAAAATATATATTATATATTTACATATATACATATATAAATATATTATAAGTATAAATAATATATAATCAATTATTTCTTTGATAAGTAAGATATTACGAACTAACAATTTTTTATCAGGACATGCGATATAAAAATTGCAAATAGTAGACTTCCATGTTTTTTATCCCTTGGGTGAGAGCAGTAAAATAATGAATCTTCCAATAAATATGCATAAAAGTTTTTTTAAAAGCTAAAGATTACAAAGTTTGAAGATAAACAATAGAGTTTTACATATTTAAAGATCCCAAAATGCAATAAATTTGTCAGATTTTTTTCAAAAATTGTATTACAGAATATAAATTAAAATTCCATAATGATACTCTGAGTATATAATATTACTCTAATTATATATGATTAAAAACCGAATAATTTGATTCAACATTCGAAAACTGAAAATTCTAAATTGAAGCATGCAATTTGATTACAAATAATACATCATGCCAAAAATGAATGGTTTGGTAGACTCCGATATTATTTTATCACGTTTTTTACCTAAAGATTAAACTATTTCGACTTGATCATCGCGTTTCCTGCACTGTTCACATATTCTAAAGCGCTTTCTAAGGATGATAGTACTCATGTATTTAGTGCCTTAGTTCAATCAGTCGCGGTTTGAATACGAAACGATTCAAAGTGACATTTGGTGACTTTTATGTTTACCTGTCAAAAGAATTTTGAATTATGGAAGTCTAGTACTTTTTTAATGAATTTGTTTTAATTGAGAGCAGAATGAGAGCAATTTAGATGAATAGAAATATAAACTACTCAAAATAATTGGAGGGTCAAGTTTTCAAGCAATGGTATATATTTCAGATGAGGTTTAAGCTTTATTAAGAGTTTGAATATTAAAACTCAGAACTTTTATCCGTTAACACCCTACATAATTGAGAGTCATAATAATAATCAACCAGATGCTCAAGATTGTAGTGCAATACGTTCAAATCTAGCAGACGGAAGAAAACTTGACCCTTTAATTATTTTGAGTAGTTCATATACATTTTTTTCACTTGAAAAAAACAGCACTTCTCTGTTGAAACGTTCTTTCTTATTATTTTTGTACAGAACTTATTCCCAATGAAATATATTTTGAATGTTAAAAGTTGATAACCCTTTGTGAAGAAGATTGATGTAAAGGTTAATATAGTAGACATCTTTCTCTTCACTCTAGTTTGCTTTGGCAATAAACTAGAGTGAAGAAAAAGACGTCTATTATTTAACCTTTACATATTTATTAAAAACGAATTTGGAAAGATTTTTCTTACATTGAAATGAATATACATTTGAAAGTTCTAGACAATAAACACTATTACCTCCATCAAAAAAGAAAGAGTTTAACCTAAAACCACGCCTATGCAATTCCTTATCTTGACTGTGTTGCAAAAGTGAAGCCAAAAATGTAATATTGTTAGAGAGAGAAGGTAACTGAGAGATAGGTTGAGGCGGGCCCATGTTTGTATGGAAGTAAATGGCGAGTTTCGCTCAATTTAGTATTTTCATGTGGAAATATATTGTAAAATAGGAAGAAAATTGTAATAGTAGGTACAATACTTGTAAAGAGAAATATTGTCTTTTTTCTGTACCCAAAAATGATATTTTATTAAATAAGTGGCGCAAGATTATGACACAACAGAATAGGACATTGGAAATTACAGATTACGTTTGTAAAAAACATTTCAGAAAGAAGGATATTATGAAAAAATGGTCATCTCGAGATGTAAAAGTGAGTAGAAATAATTTTAAAATTATAATAGCAGATCTACTGACAATTCTATGTTACAAATTGAAAGATTATATCAAAGTTTCAAATTATTAAACGTATCTAACCCAAACTTTTAGTCAAAAATTAAACTTCGAGGAAACTTCTTGTCAATAAATTTATCAATTCATAAAACTTATAGATTCACACAGAATTGCCACATTAATTTCTTCACTTTTCATCAATATGTAAAAGTTATTGAGAATACAATTGTCAAAAGTGAGCGAAGTAAGTGTTCTTGTTAGCCCTGTGACATATTAGAATAGTTTTTTTATTTCTCCTGTGCTACTTTCGGAATATTGAAATTAACAATAGTATATTGTGTAACAAGTGCAATAAGTTTTCGTTTGCCACGAGAGCTCAAGTGGGCAACTGACAACATCGCACGAGTTGCAGATACTATTTTTTATTACGAATGCGGGTAAACATCATTTTGCGCTTTTTTTTTTCGGGCGGTAAATTATACTTGGCGCACGCAAAAGACAAAGAGCCATTTACCGTCTGGAGAAATATGTGCAAAATAGTACTTATCCTGTTTGAGTAATAAAAACTATGTTTAAAGTATTTACTGATAGAATAGAGTCAAGTAATAAAACTTTTATTGTGCAGTTCAATTCAATAACTTTTTTTCTACACCAGAAATTATGTCAAAAACTGTTACTTTCTGTGAGATCGTGGATGTATATTATATTTTTGTTAAACTTTTCGTTCATGTTCGACAAACCAAAAATTTTTGCAGAGCAGCATTTTCTATTTGCACCTTTCTTCTAGTGAATAAGAAATTATTTGTGCATATTTTTGCAATTTTATTACGCCCATTGTAATATAAAATATTCATCAAATTATTTATGTGCCTATTATAATTCATAATAAGAAAACTCGCGTCCAAAGAAACGTTTATAAAACATGTTTCATCATAATTTACTAATTCATTGCAGGTTTCAATGAATAGAAATGCTAATTTTCTTTTACTTTTGCCTTCCATTTAATCAATAATGTAGTATTTAACGTAATGAGAATAAGAAATATATTTGGCAATTGTATTCTATTGAAAATAATTGAAATATAATCTTATTTCTGCATATGACGCACGCAAAGCTGGGCCCGCTCTCGCTATCTCTCTTTCAGCTGCCGCATTACATTTTAGGCTTCACGTTTTCCAACTGAGTGTCCGCTCCTCTATTATTCTCCTTCGTGTCTAAAACGAACTGTCAGGTACCCGGAGGTACCGTATATTTCAAAATGACCGCCCTGACCGTCAACAATAACCGTCGTAACCGCCAAACTAACGCGGTTAGCTTGGTTACAAGAAAGTGATCAAAAATTTCGACAACCGCGTTCCGTAAACGTAACCGGTTGCCTAGAAGATAACCGCGGTTACCGTGGTTCAATTTCGGAATACACTATTAGTAGTGTAACCGTCCGCTACATTGAATTTAGAGTGACGTCATTCAATTTTTTGTATACTTCTCAGCCAACCCTTTCATTTGACACCAATATCATGATGGTATATTAAAAAAATTTGTCCGTTATCTTGGGGCGTCCGCCATATTGAATTTAGTGTGACGAAATTTTACTTTTTGTATGCTTCTCAGCAATCCCTTTCATTTGATACCCATATGATGTTATCATGGAAATACATAAAAAATAACTGGTCCGCCATTTTTGTGAGTTCGCCATATTGGTTTTAGAATAACGTCACTTAGCTAACCATGCATTGTCATCCAACTTGACGCTCATGTACAATATAAGCTCAATCGGTTGGGGATTACTGTTTTAAAATTCAGCTGCGAGATTTGACCTGTACTAACAAAGCAAGTTGAATATTAAAAAAAGCTTGTACAAACTGGAGATTTTGGAAATAATTTTCAAAACCTTGAAGCTTTAGTAATATTTTTCTTTCATATTTCAGGCCAAACCGTAAGATTGAATTTTAGTTTATGTATATAGAAGCTGTTTGTTTTAAATCTTTTTTTCTACACTTTACTACCATCTAGACTAATTCTCATAATTTTTTTTTTCTATTCTAGTTCACATCTAAACCTATCCCATTTATTACAGTTAACATGGAATGGGTCTAACTCCTAAACATTGACGGTCTTGTCATCACATTGAACAAGTAAAGCTACGATTCTGGGCCCGGTGCGCAATGTATGGTGTCGTGGCTCATCAGAACTTCCGGAAAGGTGAAAGGGCCGTCCGACCGAACCAAGGAAACACTACTACTACACAGGTGGAAACGACACAGCCCACTTCTAGAGTGTCCTTGTCCAAGAGGCTGATCAATTACGTCAAGAAGCAGTTTACTGATGAACCAGGTAGATAACTTTTATAACGATTCAATAACTAATTGTATGTAACAATTTTTTGAATTGTTTCCTATTATTCTTTCCAACAAAAAATTATACGTATTCTTCAAAATTATTCAAATATTTATAGTTTTTGGGAAAACGATTACTGAATAATGTGTGATGTAAATTATGTTGTGAAATTTTTCAATATTATTTTGAAATTTGACAGTTTATCTTCTAGTAATTGGCTTTTCATTGAGCATGATCGACAATAAATTCTGTGATGGTATTAAAACTGCTTTCATTAAAGATGTAAAAATTTGAAAAAACAGATTACGTAGTGATTTTTGTCGGTTGTATATTACACTTGCTGTAAACTTCGAATAGTTCGTATTGTGTGTATCACAATTATTTTTCGTGTTAGCGGCATGTATTGTACAAGCAGCGCTGCTGTTTATATTTCAAATTCTGCCACCACGTTTCGGAATCAATACATACTTCCCAGTGTGGCTACAGCAACACAGATGGCACTGTATGTCACAAAACAGTTGAATACTGAATTTAGTTCGACTGAATTGGCGCTAGGGTACTTTTATGCAGCATAAGATGAATATTTGAATCTAGATTTTACTTCGAAATTCTTGTTTTATAATGAAGATAAGACAAGAAGAGAAAATGACATATTTTTTCAGTATATAGTAGGTGGCCAAATTATCAGGGACAGCTCATACATTTTTGTACTTTCTAGTTAAACTGACTTTTATCAACAAATTTGTGGTTTTAGGTTTCATTGATCTTTTTTATATAATATAAGAGTGTTTAATCAAGATACTAAAATAATCAGTAGCGCACCTTCAAACCCTCCTCCCCTTGAGAAAGAAAAATAAATGTAACAATTATAATACGTGGCAAGGAATCAAATATCAGCAATGATTTTGAATTTAGTTTTTATTTGGACATTTGGGTGCTGAAACGACTCGCCATGATCAGCTTATGTAGAGGTTGAAATAACATAAAACCAGAAAAAAAAGTCATGGCATTTTTTGATAAAAGGCAGAAACCACCAGAGTTGCTACTTTTTAAAATTAATTATAGTGCTACCAGTAACAATATCACATATTATATAAGTTCTATGAAAACTAATTTGTTTGCTTTCTCAACTGTCTCTAATAATAATATTTCAGATTGAAGATAAATGATGGTAAATGATGTATTTTATAATTTTTTATTAATAAATCTGTAGAATATACAGAATAATCTCTTCAGTAATAATTATAAAAATATGATACAGAAACGACAAAACAAATGAATGAATTGACCGTTACAGTTCTATAATAAAGGAATGTTTGAAAATAACATTTACTTCAAAGAAAACTTTAACAAAAAATAAAATATTCTCTTATAACTATCCTAAATACTAAAAAATGAAACATTAGGTGAACAGTTTAAAATTTGCGATATGTCGATTTTTATATACAATAACATTATATGTGATTGATCGATATATCGCTATTCTCCTAACCTAATGAACATAGATTTGAATATAAATAAATATATTCTATATTTCTATATCTACTTGCAACTTAAAATGTTTGCTTTGAAAACATTTTAGGTATTGCGAAGGTACTGTTAAAGCCAAATCTTGTTTCCATAAATGAGACAATGGAAAAATCATAGAACTAACTTGACCAATCCAGGATCGATTCCCGCCTGGATGTTTGAGGTACAGCCTGGCTTTTATTTTGTCATTATGTTGCTCAATTGACTCGCAAAGTTCCTAAATAAAGATAAACAGTTTTCTAAGAAAATTTTAAATACGGGTGAAAAATGGTAGAAATTACCTGGATAGTGATGAATATGAAATCATTATAGTAATTCAAAGAAATGTAGCATAAACGATTCTTATACTCTTGAACGATTTTCACTCCCTTATTTTTGAGCATTTCGAGTTGTACAAAATTAATATAATATTCAGCCGATTTTTTACTCACAACTTTTTCATTGTGCATCTACAAAACAAAAACATTGAAAGATGATAACATTGAAAATATACTTTGTTTTAGTTCTAGAACTTTAATAAAAGACATTAAGAACCACGTAATTAGGGAAGAATACGTTTTGGCAAAATTTATAATGGATGAAAATTAAGGAATTCAACTTTATGCAAATTTAATTATAATATCTCACTTGAAATATTTATCGTGTTTTACGAAACATGAAATTTAATTCCAAATTTACATAGGTAGAGAAATTGAGTATGAATTTAAACGAGATATTCTAGGGCGGACAAAAGCTTTTACTAATTTGAAAATTATACTTTAGGCTACATTTCAGACTTCCATTCAACCCTTCCGCTTATTCATTCTAGATAACCTCACTTTTAACTGATAATAAATAAGTAATGCTCACCTCTCGAATGTGCTTTGCCATCAGCGGAATATTTTCAAACCAATTACAAAGTGAATGCATAAAAGGACAAGCAATTTTCGTTGTCAGACATTGACACTCATGTTCGACCTGATGGATATGTCTCGAAGGATCCTGTATATTTATATTTATAGCATTGATATCTTCAAGAGAGTTATAAGCCAGAGTTTCCTCTTCGGCACTTAGTTGTGGAATGGTTGCTTCCACATCAAAAGTTTTCTCTGGCTTTTTGGGCCTTGGTTTTAAATCTATGTAATTTTTGGAAGAGTTGGGCTGGGATTTATTCTCTACAGCTTTCTCATTGGGAAGAACTATGTTATAGTCTGCTTGAGGTGCAGCAAACGCAAATTTACTCATATCCTGTAAACTAGCATGGTACAAATAGTTGCTTAAAGCATAGGAGGGATTGTATTCGTTGCAATAGTTCCTTGATCTATAATACATTTGGGGAACTCCAAAAGATAAAGAGTTCTCTGGTTGGAGTAGACAGCGATCAGGTACATTTTGTGACGAGCTTTGAGGAGGATTATGTAAAGCGTAGGAATTGCTGTAAATACAAGCTTTTGGTTTGAAAATACTGTAAGTTTCGAAAGGATGAGGGATAGGACTGAAGAAAGGACTGAAGCATGTTTTTGTATCACTGTTTATCGGAGATAAACAATCGAATATAAAGCTACTTATTTTGCCGTGAGTGAAGGGATAACGTTTCAATGGCCAGAGAGCTCGGCTTGCTAACAGGGCATAGTAAAGCAAATACATTTCTTGAATGCTGTTGGATAGATCACTGTCGCAGTCAATATTGCATAATGTTGCGTCGTTACTATCTTGTTCGGAATTTATCTCGGAAGTCTCATCGTTCGCTGTTGATTCTGAAGTTCTGTTGTTGGATTGGTCCTGAAAAATAAAATAATGCTATTAATTCGAGCTAAAAACATATAAAACTCATACCTTTTCATCTCCCATAACATAGTCTAATATTTCATCTATATTGCAGTCTTTCAGAGTCATATCAATTATGTCTTCTTGTACATTATTTCCATTTCCTGCAACCTGTCCAGCAGTTTGCGAGAAATTTGGAGAAGGCATATTCCTTGAGTCATAGGAAGACTTGAATTCTTCGGCAATGCTAAGTGGCTGATGATACCACGGAGTGGTACTCGTTGCTGGGGACATATGTAAGATACCCCTGGTTGTCGTAGTTGTATCCGTTGTTTTTGTATAATACTTTTTAGTAATATACGTGTCGTAGTAATATTCGTAAGTCACAGTTTCTGGTTTGTAAATAGTAGAAGCTTGCTGAAAACAAAAAAATCATTGTCGATTTTTGTCCAAGTTTGTTACCAAATCGGTTTACAGATACTGCTATTAGACCGGGAAATTGTGACAGTTGAGGCTCTCCGATTTACCCCTTTATAAGATAAAAAGTTATTGACCGATGCTGTTCTGAAAAGGCATGCAATTCGCGACAGTCCAAAAGGCTCACACAGTCGCGTGAACTTGTAAAAAAAAGTGTAAAATTCCGTGTTTCAAAATTGCCTGCCAATGAAAAGAATAGAAGTTTAAGCTATAAAACCCTCATGAAAAAATTGGCATGCATGTCTCGTTGGCATAAGAGTGGCAAATTATACAATGAAAGAGATCCCGGCTAATTGGTTCTACATTTATGCAAGATTTTCCCAAAATTTCTAACCCTTGTGTTTTTATGAGAGATGCATGCCATTTTTTTCACAAGGGCATGGTTAAAACTTCCATTGTTTTTAATTGCCATGCAATTTAAAAACACGGAATTTCACTATTTTTCTTACAAGTTCACGCGATCGTTCGAGCCTATTGGGCTGTTGCGAATTGCATGCCTTCCAGTACTAGACTAAAGATTACTTTCAACTATTTCACGTTACAAAAGCATGCAAATGTTGTCATGGAAAGACCAATTTTTTTCAAAAAATATAATTGGGCTTGCGCTATGACCAGAATGCGTCCACTGGTTCATAACCTTTTTGTCTTTATCAAGGTGTGAATTTGAAATCAGAGAACCCCGACTGTCACATCTCACAGTCTTTATCTAACAATAGAAGGAAATATTGAAATAATTTAACTTTAATAAATAGACTTTTTTGGTTTTAATTCTGTATATTTATTTTATTTTTGACGTTTCGACTCTAACCGAAAGTCTTCTTCGGAAAAAATGATACAATAATTTTTGTATCATTTTTTCCGAAGAAGACTTTCGGTTAAAGAGTCGAAACATCAAAAATAAAAATAAATATACAGAATTAAAACCAAAAAAGTCTATTTATTATGATATAATTCTGAAAGTATGTATAGATAATTAATTTAACTTTCTTACAACAATGCATAATGAAAAGAATAGAAGTTTTAGCTATAAAACCCTCATGAAAAAATTGGCATGCATGCCATGTTTGTATAAGAGTGGCAAATTATATATAATACGAGAGATCCTGGTTGATTGGTTTGACATTTGTGCAAGATTTTTCCAAAGCTTCCCACATTTTTGCTAACGAGGAATGCATGCCTTTTTTTTCACAAGGACTGTATGGCTAAAAATTGGCATGCAACTTGAAAACATGGAGTATCATTTCAGTTCATGAGACCATTCGATCCTTTTGGACTTGAAATCACTTTCAACTATCTCACGTTACTAAAATTCTAATTAAAAAAAAATATATAATTGGAGTTTGCAGTACGACCAGAAAGCGTGCATCGGCTTTTTCATCACTTTTATCAAGGGGTAAATTTTCAACCGTCAAAAAGGCATGCAGTATAAAATCGGAGAGCCACAACTGTCACCATCTCCCGGTCTAGTATAAAATGTTCTGTTTGAAACTTACGTTGTAATAGGAAATATCTGGAGTAGCTTCTATGTAATTCACGCTTGTGAATGTCTCATTGGGATTCTTTTCATCTTTGGATTTATAGTACTTCTCTTGATTTACATTTGAAGTGTTTTCAAAGGGACGACCAGACTGTAAGATGGAATAAATAATACTCATAAAAAAATTCAATATGAATCTAACTAAATATTTACTTACGTTATTGAATCCAAAACACGGTTGATACTCTAGTTGTGTATATTGCTGTAAAACACATTGAAAGTAAAAAACACAATAAAACTTGAGTACATGTACAAAAATATTGAAAAAATAATGCGAAGATACTTACAGGAAGAGGTACAAATTGTGTTGCTTTATCTGTAATTACCTGAGAAGGTAAAGGAGCAAATTTTGGTGGAAGAAGCTAGAATAAAAAATAAATTTTAATATTGTTATAATATTCGGTATAACAGTTATAATTACCCGATTGGTGTATTTGATCTTATTGTGATTATCAATGACATCGCGTACCAATTTTTTTCTTTGGTTCCTTTGGCGTGTTACCTCTTTTAGGATCGCTGGGATCATATTGTCCTTTCCCATTTTTTTAGCTACAATTATAGCTAACAATTGTTTCCGCTGGAATATTCACCATAAACAAATTATTACAATTATCATTTCAATCTAAATTAAAATTTGTATTGTTGTGTACAAATTTTATTGAATCACTGTCCAGGTGTAATTGTGTTTGAGTGGAACTATGTATTCTATTTGTTATTAATTTTAGTGAATATTGAATTATTGCAGAATAGTGAAAAAAATATTTATTGAACATCCTATTTCTGTGCGTAATAAGAGTAGATGCGTAGAAAAATACTGACCTTTAGATTGGATGGTAGTCCCATAGCAGCGACGAATGTTTGCAATTTTTTGTACTCAAATTTAACAAAATGTTTTACGGGGGTTCTAAGGAACTCCAAGTTGTTATTTAACTCAAAATCCGGATTGTTTTCGATATTCATCTTCTTTCGTTTATTAAGAACAAAGAATAACTAAACTCTATTCAAGAAACGATAATAATTTTTGTCAAAAATTAAATCTTGGCCATAACTTGCATAAAAGGTTGGGAGTGGATTTAACAGGTAGTTTTGTTTTTGAATTTGCGCGTCCTCAAGCAACAGGTGAGAACCTCCATTGAAGATTTGAACAAAATTGATATTTAGTCAGTTTACATTTGCTTCTGATGGCATGTTCACATGATACTCTATTTTAAACAATATTTTTTGAAGTCAGCATCATACATCCAAATTCTTCAGAATAACATGTGACTAATAATGGCTAATGTATAGAATTATTTGACGGGCTAGTAAATTTAATTTCTTATAGAGGGGATGACTAAATTCAATTAATTTTCAGCAAGTGATTTTTGAATATGTGCTACGATTGAAGTTGCAAACAAAAATCACCTTTTTCTCAAATTTTTTTCCCAATTCATATTATTTCAAACGACGAATGTAAAAATACCGAGTTAATTTCCCATAGGATATAGAATCAGCAAAGTTTTTCAAAGCCAGAAAATCAAATTTAGAGGTGACAACCTATTTCTAAATGTTACATGACGTCCCAATCTTTGATTTGGCTACGCTTACACGCTTCATGACATGAAATTAATGGATTTGATCAAGATTAAATTAGGTAACCCTATTGTTCCGAACACAGCTCTTTATTGAGATTTAGTGTACGCTACCCTGACATGAACTAAGTAACTGTACAAAATTTGCACCGGAAATAAAAGAATTTCTGCTACCTGATCAGGGCTTCGTAATGCAACCCTAGCGTTCGTGCATTGTCCCAATGATTTTCATCTTTGCTAGAAGATTCAGAAATGAGCTAAGTATTATTCCGCCTATATGGAATCTATCGAATGTTTTATTCTAAACATTTTATTTGATGTCATGTAAAATTATATCACAATAAACATAGTTTTTGATTGAAATATCTTTACACTATATGTGTATTACACTATAGCCTCAGGATTTGAGGACTAGATAATAACGGTGTGTCAGTGTCACACATATGGATAGCACTGCTCGAAATCCACATAAATTTTCTGGGCTGCCAATTTCGGTATTCCAGTGCAACGTACAAAACAAGCATCCCCGATAATGTAATATATTTAAACTGTGAATGGATTTCTAATAACTAAGTTCAACCCATTTAATTAGGATCCCAAAATTGTTGAGGCAAAAAACGAACTCGAAAAATTTGATGAAAAACCTTCTAGAGTAGATATATTTCGTAATCTTTAAGTATTCCATGACATTTTGATTTAGTAAAAGTGGGAACCATCTGGTTGTAGCAATTTAACTGTATCTATATGAAAAGAAATAAATTGTTTTGACTGTTAGCTGTAGGTCCGTGGACAGCTGTGGATCTACAGCACATGGAAAGCTAAAAAGGCGGGATCCGATTAAGCATTTGGAAGCAGCGACAACAGAAAATCATTTCAGGCACGGGAGAGAGAAAATTTATTTTGTTTGCGAAGCAGGAATAACAAAACAGTGCTTTTGTTCGCTTTCAAAAAATGCCAGAATACCTTTAAAGTTGTACACTCATAATACTGGCAATTATACAATATTGTTACTTCCCTGACCTATATATAAAAATAAAAGTATTGTAATCATGGTTTTTTTATAGTTCGAGATTTTGATGAATATTCCACGTTTCAGACTCTACTGGACCAGAAAAAAAATTTACTGCCTGGAAAAACGATAACTTGAGAACGTGTACGAATTTTCGACTGAAATTTTATATTCAACTTTTTTATTGAAAAATTAGGTTCGAGTTTGCGAATGAGCTTATTTCAATCAGTGGTACCTACATTTTATTGATGGAACTTCCTAGTTCTTTGCGTTTATTTTATAAACGGTAGTACTTCTCATGAAATATAATACGGCGAGATAACACAGTGATGGACTGCTAGCATCTGGACGCAAAGATCGTGAATTCGAATCTCAGTTAGGTCATGAAATTTTTCACGGTTTTGGTTCTAGATCGGTATTCACTCTCGTTATCTTTTTAAGTTGGGAATCAAATTAACTTGGCAACAATGAAGCTATCTGGCACCGACTAATTGTTGTAACATGGGCCTGCATCGGTTGACTAGCAACACACATGGCAGCAAGGTAAAAACGTGGCAAGTAAAGTGAAAAATAGTTGTGTGTGTTAAAAGTCAACCTAGAGACATAACCGACAGGTTCAAATCCCAAAGTCCAATAAAAAAAATAGAAAAAAATGTGTGAAATTACTAAAATTGATCCTTGAACAATTTTGCACAACATTCACTTGGAACATTTTCCAAAATTATTAGCAGTTTTTTGTTATTATTAAAATTTGAATTATTATAAAATTCGTTTTAGTTTTTTGAAGCAAAAAATGATGCTAATCATTATATGAAATAAGAATTATTATTATTCATATTTGGATATCACATGCAAATGTTCGTCAATTGTTTTTTTAAAATAAATAATTTAGTTCTATTGTGTTTAGTAACAAATTGAAGCTTCTACAAAAATAATATCTGTAGAAGAAGGCAATTTAAACGATTGTCAATTGTTTTTTTCATGTAATTTAAAAGTCATCTAGTTTGGTATTAATTTAAAGCTCTCACGGAGATGAGCTTAGTAGAAATATAAAATAAATAATCAGTGGAATCCACGTTACCATCTTTAGATTGCACTTCCGGCGATCGAAGACCCCAAAAATCTAGAAATGGACTATTTTAAAAAATACCTATTTCAGGTAAGGACTGAAATAAAACCGCCATCTGTCATTTTGGCAATGATAGCTGTCACTTTAGCAATGACAGCCGTCATTTTGACTATGACAGCAGTCACTTTGAGAATGACAGCTGTCAATTTGACAATGACAGCTGTTACTTTAGCAATGACAGCTGTCACTTTGACAATGACAGCTGTCACTTTGACAATGACAGCGTTCACTTTGACAATGACAGCTGTCACATCGACAATGACAGCTGTCACTTTGACAATGACAGCTGTCACTTCGGCAATGACAGCTGTCACTTTGACAATGATAGCTGTTATTTTGACAATGACAGCTGTCACTTTGGCAATGACAGCTGTCACGTTGGCAATGACAGCTGTCACTTTGGCAATGACTGCTGTCACTTTAGCAATGACAGCTGTCACTTTGACAATGACAGCTGTCACTTTGACAATGACAGCTGTCACTTTGACAATGACAGCTGCCACTTTGACAATGACAGCTGTCACTTTGGCAATGACAGCTGTCACTTTGGCAATAACAGCTGTCACTTTGACAGTGACAGCCGTCACTTTGACAATGACAGCTGTCACTTTAGCAATGACAGCTGTCACTTTGACAATGACAGCCGTCACTTTGACAATGACAGCTGTCACTTAAGCAATGACAGCTTTCACTTTGACAATGACAGCTGTCACTTTGACAATGACAGCTGTCACTTTGACAATGACAGCTGCCACTTTGACAATGACAGCTGTCACTTTGGCAATGACAGCTGTCGCTTTGGCAATAACAGCTGTCACTTTGACAATGACAGCCGTCACTTTGACAATGACAGCTGTCACTTTGACAATGACAGCTGTCACCTTGACAATGACAGCTGTCACCTTGACAATGACAGCTGTCACTTTGACATTGACAGCTGTCACTTTGACATGACAGCTGTCACTTTGACAATGACAGATGTCACTTGAGCAATAACAGCTGTCACTTTGACAATGACAGCTGTCACTTTGATAATGACAGCTGTCACTTTGGCAATGACAGCTGTCACTTTGACAATGTCAGCTGTCATTCCAGCAATGGCAGCTGTCACTTTGACAATGACAGCTATCACTTTGACAATGACAGCTGTCACTTTGGCAATGACAGCTGTCTCTTTGACAATGACAGCTGTCACTTTGAAAACGACAGCTGTCACTTTGAAAATGACAGCTGTCACTTTGACAATGACAGCTGTCACTTTGACAATGACAGCTGTCACTTTGACAATGACAGCTGTCACTTTGACATTGACAGCTGTCACTTTGGCAATGACAGCTGTCACTTTGGCAATAACAGCTGTCACTTTGACAATGACAGCCGTCACTTTGACAATGACAGCTGTCACTTTGACAATGACAGCTGTCACCTTGACAATGACAGCTGTCACTTAGACAATGACAGCTGTCACTTTGACAATGACAGCTGTCACTTTGACAATGCCAGATGTCAATTAAGCAATAACAGCTGTCACTTTGACAATGACAGCTGTCACTTTGACAATGACAGCTGTCACTTTGACAATGACAACTGTCACGTTGGCAATGACAGCTGTCACTTTGGCAATGACAGCTGTTACTTTAGCAATGACAGCTGTCATTTTGACAATGACAGCTGTCATTCTGACAATGACAGCTGTCACTCCAACAATGATAGCTGTCACTTTGACAATGACAGCTGTTACATTGACAATGACAGCTGTCACTATAGCAATGACAGCTGTCATTATTTGAATGCCAGCTGTCACTTTGGCAATTACAGCGGTCACTTTGACAATGACAGCTGTCACTTTGAAAGTGACAGCTGGCATTCAAATAATGACAGCTGTCACTTTGACAATGACGCTGTCACTTCGGCAATATCAGCTGCCACTTTGGCAATGACAGCTGTCACTTTGACAATGACAGCTGTCACTTTGAAATATGCAGTTAATTGATGCAATACTTTAAATTTTATGAGGGCGATGAGACTGGCCATGAAATTTATGGTCGAGGAAGTACTGTGTGGCCACAGCAGATTTTTTTATAATTTTCATTCAATATGATTCATTTTACACGAGACCCCAACATTTCACCATAAGAAATAAAGTTTTACTTGAATTTTTGGTAGGTTTGAATAGAGCTTTGCTCCGAATCTTAAACAGAGCATTTCCGTAAAATTTTTTTCCTCTGGTGTTAAATTATGTATAGAGCTGTTGACTGGATAGCTTCTCTTGGACAAGTTGACGGTATGTCGTGGGGTCGTGAAGTTGATCTGTTTTCATCGGTTAATGTTTCATTCCATGCACTCCAACAAAGCTTGACGTATTTAGGTCGATATTTGACTTTCTGCCCTGTCGTGAATATTGAAGAGAAAGATTGATTATTTAGAAGTTCCAAACCAAGCTCCTTTCTACTACATTTTATTTAGATATTGACAAGAATGATAAAAAAAAATGATAAAAAAAAATGAATACCTTCGTTTACCAACGCGGGAACAAAACATTATTTGATTTATGCTTTTTTCATTCCGTTATTACACGCATTCTCATACACGGGCTGCAGGCACGTTCTCTTTTTTTGATTATTTCACTTTTGACGCTCTAAGCTGAAATATGCGACGTAGGAACGAATAATTTCTTTGTTCGTGACAATATTTCGATAGTACAACATTTAAAATTAAATTATTATGCTGTTCCTATGTATTGATTCAGTTCGATTCATTGTTATGTTCAATGTTGGAGATTCAATTATTGTTCCATTAAAAACGTGGAAAGAATAACTTGTGATTTTAGAACTAGAAAAAATATGTTCGTTTAGAATAAATTAGGTTGCCATCTTATTCTATTACGCACCTGTAATGGCTTAATGACTGTAGAACGTCATAATTTTCGACATATTCCTTTTGCGATATTTTTGTGAAACTTGGAAACTCAAAGCAGTGGCTGGAGAAATCAAGAGATGTCACAGTGGGGCGAAAAATTGACAGCAGATTGACAGATTGGAATTCGAACATGATAAACGACCGTTATGACGTACGAGAGAAGTCACTTCAGAACAGACTCACATTCAGTTGCAAACTTCATTTGGTGAGCTCCAATCTTGATATAATTTTGATGAAGCTAGATGAAATATACAGCAAACATATGGCTTCAATTTCAATAGCGAAATCCTAAAAAAAGATATTACTTATTGAATCTTACTGGCGTCATGTTTTCTAGAGATGATAGAACATGCGCTGAGAATACAAAATATGTTTCTTTTTATTCAATTATGCATTATACTCTAAAAACAACTCAAGAAGCTGGAAAACTGGTCTATGGTCAGGGTCGAAGATGTGTAATAAATTCTTGTTAGTTTGTACGAAACATTTCATAAGAGTGTATATCATGCATTTAAAGATAAATGTCAGAATGTCTTGTTCGTATCTAGTGCGCACTTTTCAAGACAAATGGAGTGTCCCTGCTGTGGGTCACTTTAAGTCCACATTATCCGTGGATCGTCCCTGCTGTATCTTCAGCAGGGTGGTCTCCAGAACATCAAATTTTTTGCATCATTTCGTATTAATGGCTTATGAACGATTTGAGAAGACAATTTTATTTTTGGCGATTCGTTTCATTCTTTTATTGATTGATTGATGCAAGATATTTTAGGGCCTGCTTTGATATCTGCAGAGAAAAAGAATTCTGTATTCTTATGAACGTCAAAAAACAGACAATAGCTTGCAATTTTTAAGTTTCAATAAATAGTATTGGTGTTAGAATATTATCTCTTAATTCATAATCAAATAAACAACATTTTAATATCAATTCAAAGACTTATTACTGCTTATGAGTTCTAAAACGTAGTTTCAAGTGATAAAACCGTGTCCTCAAAATACGAAACAATCCCCGGCGACATTTTGGGTGAAAACGGAAGTCTCCTTCCAGGAAATGAAAAAACTACATTATAGTTTCAGCAGGACGATTGTTTCTTTGCGCAGACGTAAACTAACAAGTTCAACCGGTTGGTGAATAACGAAAACACTCGCGCGCCTAGCCAGTGCGTATTTTACCGGTATTCAAACAGTCACTATTATCTAGATACCACAAACATTATCTAGACTTATTAATTTGTAACAACACATATTATTAATTGAAGGGCCCTCTTCTTCCGAAAGAAATACGATCGTGCGCTGAAAATTCAATTCAAAATTTATTTTCTTTCGGGATGATTTCAAAATCTTAGAAACATGTTTGGTGGGTCCAAGAAAAAAGGTGAGTTGACGAGTGATTCACTGCTTTTCTCTTGTTTTTGGGTTGCTGTTTATTACAGTTTCTGCTGAATTTTTCTAAAGTAATGCGCACTTTTTTGCACAAAGCTGGACCTAACTGAAAACTTTACAAATTGTCTCGGCATGCAGTCAATGGAAAACGAACGATTTGTAATTAGTAATAATTAAATAGCGTTAATACAATTCCACAGATCAATGACTTATTGAAATCATAATCATACATAGTACAAATAAGTACTGAATATATTTGTAAGTGTTAAATGTTCTTCAGTTAACACGTATTCCTACTATATTTAGTTGAGCTTCAGGAGTTTTCGTGAATTTCACAGAATTAAACTAGCTGTCATAATAATTCATATAAGTTGTGCTCTAAGCTGTAAATTACCGGAATTATATTAACTGCATACAATTGTTTAGTCCCTATGGGATGTACAAACAATCTTAGCTTCTTTTTATCATATTCCTAATGGTTTTTGAATTTTAGTAGCTTTTTAATTCTTGAATATTCCGTGTATTCTTAGAGTATTCAGTAGAATGCAGGTTTTGCAGGTTCATATTGAAAAATTGATTAAAAATATTCAGAACTCTAGGATCCAGCTTCAGATATTCATGAAAATATATTTTGACATTGAAATTTCAAATTTTATTCTTGATGAAGTACTGAATTTTTAATGCTGGGAATATACAAAAAATAATTGATTGTCAATAGCTAATGTTGTTCATCAACTCGTGTTGCATTAAACATTTAGATCTATTTATGGTAGGCGTTGAAATTTTAATGTTTAATTAGCTAATGTGCTTGGAAATATCGAATCAATATATATTACCGGTTGTATTCTCAACACTTCCTGTTGATCAAAATATCACCATAGAAATGATTCAACGAAATATCAAAATAAAATCGATATGAAATTTAGAGGACATTAGTATTTTTCTATAACATGAGACTTTAGGAAATGATTGTTTTGTAGATAAGGCAGAAATATCAAATATCAATAACACATTAAAGTTATGTATGCTATTGATATAATGCTACGTATTTTCCATCATTTTTCAATTTGGTTGAGCTGTGTCAAAGAAGAATAAAAGATGTCATCATTGATCGAAAATTCCAACATGAAAAACATTTACTAATCCTTTTCGATTTTTGAGTCTTATAGAAAAATATCAAGGCGAATAGTTGTTGGGAAATACCTATTATTCGTAAAAAATATACATGGAGTATATTGATCTTTGACTTCATTTTTATTGCTCCAGAAAATTTTTATCTAGTGAAATTGAAGTAGTAGGTGAAATAATAAACAAATATATCTAAATTTAGAGACTTAAATATAAACATGTATTTTTGGTGAAAGTATTTATAAATGTTTAAACTGCAAAGTCGTCTGAAATTTATCTGTTTAGTTTTAAAATCTTGGTGGGAAAATGATTAATTGTTCCTTATAGAAAATTTATCGCATTTAATGTGCAAAAAAAGCTTTTGTTTGCTAAAAGTTTCCTCGCCTCTTCGAGCAATATTTCACTACGATCACAGGAAAATGCATAAATGAGTATTTGGGGGCTTGCATAAATACATAATTTTATGGAAGTCAGAAATATTCATTGTGAAATTATATTCACAAAATATTCAAAGCAAAACATATGATATTCAAATAGGCAGCAAGATATTGGAAGAATTTATATTTGAAGGTACAGGAGATCATACGCATGCTTCACAGATTCTTTCAGCAAGTAATTTGCTGATATTTGGGAAATATTACTTACTGTTGTAGTTTCTGGACCGCCTCTTTGGGTCTGGTCTTGTTGGGCTCATTGATATGCGCTAAGTTATCCCAGCAGATTCTAAATTTGGGCTTAAACCCTTGCAACCGTATTTCAAGACAAGGGGCGTACCCAACCAACGTCTAGATATATCACCAAGATAATTTTCAAACATTATCCCTCTAAATTAACTGACAGATTCGTAAAACAGTACGTATAAACCAATAATACTGAATTCGAAGATTTGCGGTACAAATCTGTAATTCTTTCAAAATATAGTTTTCATAGATATTTATTGATCACAAAAACAGTACTGAACTGATGTATTTTAGTCTTTTGTAGTTCTATTGTCGTCTATTTCAGACTTCGAAGTGAAAATTTAACATTCAATGGACCCATACATGATTATTTAGTGATTCGGCCACTTATCTAATATTTAAAATGCTTTTGAAAATAGAATTACTCTCTTGGACTGACTGTGAAGCACTGATTTCTAATAAACACTGGATTGGGTTTAGGTCGTTGGAATGCGGCCCCAATTGAGCGTCGCCATCTTGGCAAAAGTGAGGTTCTGTGTTCAATTGGTGACATATGTTGGTGACAGTTCAGTATGGTGTTGGGACGCAATTTTTAGATCATGGTGTTCAAATGCATGTTCTGCGGAAATAAAGCCGATTCATTAAGAAATTTGACGCTGCACAAGTAAGTTATGATAACAAATTTGAGTAATATATCAAATTTAATATAAAATATCTTGCTCACAAAATTAATCGCTGGACTGCAAATTTGTGCATACTTACGAACAATAAAATCTTGATTATTAAATGTATTATTAGTCTCCTATCATGTGTAGTAGATATTTAAAATTATTAGTTTTGAATAGGCAATATTATCGCAGAGATGCACTTCATTTATTCATATAGGTAAATTCATAGTTTTAAATTTTAGGTAACAAAAATTTATAAAATTATTGAATGGATTAAATAATACTAAACTACAATGTTTAAAAAATAGTTAAAACACTGACACTAAAAAGTTCACAAATATTTTTAACTATTAATAAATATTTCAACTATTATAACAATTTTTAATTTTTGTTGATTATTAATGTAAATTATAAAACTTCTTATTCAAGTTTTGTTTTTAAAAAATTTATTTCTGATAAGTTACAATAGTAAATAGACTTTTTTGATTTTAATTCTGTATATTTTATTTTATTTTTGACGTTTCGACTCTCTAACCGAGCGTCTTCATCAGAAAAAATGATACAAAAATAAACAAGGCAAGAAGGTATCTTGCCTTGTTTATTTTTGTATCATTTTTTCTGATGAAGACGCTCGGTTAGAGAGTCGAAACGTCAAAAATAAAATAAAATATACAGAATTAAAATCAAAAAAGTCTATTTATTATGATATAATTCTGAAAGAATGTATAGATCATTAAGTTACAATAGTATTTAGAGATTTCAGAGATGTTAACATTACAGGTGACGATTCATAACTAACTAATTATTACAATACAAAATATAAAGTCAACTATTACAAGTTTGTGGAAAGTTTCTATAATTCTTCATGTCAGCGTCTGGCTGGCTTGGACTTTGGTCACACGTGGAGTTGATTTAGCAGTTTTATGTAAAACCGTGAGAAACTGAGGGTTGTAACTCCTCCCCCCTAAAATTGGGCTTCATCGGGTAATCTAGTGACAGGTTGGCCGATTGAGGACCGTAATTCGATGTCTTGGATTTTGGATTGAGTTGATTTCGATCCTTTGAATTTCTTATGAAGATGTGCTGCGAACAGGCTAATTACAACTGTAACTAGTAAAACATATAAAATTATTATTGAATAATTTGGCAATATTTCTTCATCTTCATCTTGATTGGCGATATCTTCGTACTTATTCATTGGAATTTGAAGATCTTGAATTGTGTTCAATTTGATACTTGTTCTTGAAATTTGGCTTGTATTTAATTTAAAGTCAAAGTTTTCCATTAAAATTGGTTTCCCTGATGATTTCTCGTTAAATTGTAATGTTTGATTTCTAAATTTAATTTCACAATTTTCTGTATTCTCTTTTATTAAAAATATCCCTTCCAATTTTCTTACTTCGTCTCCTTGTTTGCAGTATGAATAAATTATTTCGGGCTGTGGGAGAATAGCCAAAAACTGGTTCACATCTTCTAATAATTCAATGTAATTTCTATTCATTTTGATTTTTATATACTCGCAATTTATATTTTCATTCTTCATAATTATATTTTTCTCGCAAGTATTGTCTTCTACATTATTTACTTTATTCGGGCACTGGTAAATATTTCCCTTGGTACATAAATCATTAAGAGATTTCAATTGTCCATCAATTGATTTTAAAAAGTAATTTTTGTTTGGCACAACAGTTACAAAATCGGTTTCGTGCTTAGTAGGGATCGGTATTAAACTTATCAGTTGAAATTCAGTTTCAAAGTTTATAGGGACTTCAATAAAATAAATGATCTTGTTGGTTTCTAATTTACAATTAACTGATAATAATTTTTCTATTTCTGGAATATTTTCAGCAAGTGGTTCAAATGGCAATTCATTATTATAATATTTTGAAATTTTATTTAACTCTACTAAAAGATCGTGAGTCTGTATAATACTTGAATGCATCACGTGAAGTTTACAAAATGTTAATGAATTTTCAACATCTTGTAAAATATTTAAAATCATCGTATATAGAGTGTTTAATTGACTATAAATGTCAAGAACGTGAATTCTATTTAGTTTAAAAGTTCCACTGACAACAATGTGTAATAATTGTTCAATTTTTGAATTCAAAATAATTTCATTTTGCCTAATAACTTCAATGCTTTTGTTAAATTGCTTCGTCAATCTTTCCGTAACAGAGTATTGATTTTTCAATTGATCATTCAATTTTTGTTGATTGGTTTGCAAATGATTTAAAATTTTATTATATCTCTTCTCATCTTGAGCATCTAAATTTCCTGTGATTGATTTTATGACTGATCCTAAGCCATTGATAAGTCCTCTTTTCTGTCGATAATTTGGACTTACAATCAAATGATTCAATTTACTAATGATTGAATTTTGAATGAATCTAATAATTTTGTCATTATTCGTGAATTCATCTTGCGTATTATTTGCTATTGTTTTCGTCAAATTCTCGTATTGAAAGTTTAATCTATTGTATTGTTGGTACAACAATTCCAAATCGTAATAATGAAGGAATGTGTGTTTGGATTTTTGGAGTTTGGCTGGTCCCAAATTTAAAGTCAAAAGTCCATGGTTTTGTGTTATGTCTTGGACAATTATTCCTGAGATGAGTGTGAGGTTGATGGACCTGGAAGATCGGAGATTTTTGTTATTTTTCTAGGTCTTTTAATATTTGATAGGTGGATTTTAGATTGTTTTTTGTCTGAACTTATTTCAATTTCAGCAGTTTTCAAGTTTTTATTGAAACTTTTGATCTTCTCTTTCTTGAATTTATTTTGTTGCGTTTTATTCACCTTTTGTTTATTATGAACGAATACAGTTTTAGGAATTTCCGGCAAATTTTCACGCGTTTCATTAATTTTATTCATCAAATTTGTTTTCTTGGTACGCAATTTTTCATTTATTATTTTGTAAATTTGTTTTGTTTTATTTTTATGTTTCTCTACGTAATCTTGTGTTAATTGCTGTTCTAATTCAATATCTAAAAAACAATTTACATCTAAATGACCATTAATAATTTCAATAGGTTTCAACTGGGTTGACGTGTGGATTGTATTGTTATATGCTACAATTGCATAACAAACTTTTATCTCTATAGATTCCCTTTTAAAATCATCTTGTTGATTAAACAAACGTACGTGCTCTATCAGTGTGGAATGAAATCTTTCAATTGAACCGTTAGAATTTGGGTACTGAGAGCTAGTAAAGTGAATGTCAATTTTGTGCAATTTCAATAATTCTCTAACAACATTATTTTTAAATTCTAAACCATTATCTGAGATAATTTGTTTTGGGGTACCATGATGAGAGAAATAATGAACAAGTTTATTACTAATTTCAACTGCATTATTCGCGTTTAATTTGTATGCTTGAGCATATTTCGAGAAAGCGTCAATAATAGTTAAAAATTTAGTGTTTTCTAGGCTGAGGGTGTCTACATGTAATACATCAAATGGTTTACATGGTGTTGGGGTTATATTGAATTTGGGTTTGATAGGATTTCGCTCATATTTAGATGTTAAACAAATTTCGCATTGGTTTATGAAATCAGTGATCGTCTTTATTTGATTTGGCCAATAATAAATTCTTTTCAATTGGTTATGTGTTTCAGTTACACCTCTATGATTAGTTTTACCTTCGTGGTAATTCCTTATTTTCTCTTCTATCTCTTCATCACTTTCAATGTCTATTAATTTCGAATTAGATTTGATAAAATTAATTTCTGAATTTTTGAAATTTTTCTGCATTATTGTGCTAAATTTTTCATAAATTGGTTGTTCGAAATAAAGATAATATCTCACTTTAGGAACTATAAATTCTTTTACAAATTTGATAATATCTTGTTCGAAGTTATCTTCCGAAATTTGTACATGGATTCGCATTTTATCGCCATGCAATTTTTGAATCTTTGGAGAGGATGGAGAATGTAAAACTTCTGATATTATAATTTGATTTTTTCCTTTATTCACTGGATGTTCTGTAATAGGGATTCCAAATATAGGATTTTCTGGATTTGAATGTACAGTGTTGTCTTGGTCAGAATCTGAATCATCCGGTTCAGCAATCATAGAGTCGGTATCAAGATTTTGATCTATTTGCTCGTTGAAAGTTTTCATGAAGTCGAAAAATGACTGAGTTCCTTGATCAGTTGTCGTATTTACATTAAGTTCGATGCGTGAAAGAGCATCCGCGTTTTTATTTAAAGAACCTTTTTTATAAAAGATTTCAAAATCAAATTCTTCAAGTCTGAGTCGCCAACGTACTAATTTAGAATTTGGTTCGCTCAATGAAAATAACCATTGTAGTGGTTTATGGTCAGTTATAATTTTAAATCTTCTGCCAAAAAGATAAGGTCTGAAGTATTTTGTCGCCCACACAATCGCTAATAATTCCTTCTCGATTGTTGAATAATTTTGTTCTGAACTATTTAAAGTGCGACTTGCATATGCGATAGGAAGATCTGAACCGATAGTACCTTGAGAAAGAACCGCGCCTATTGCAAAGTTGCTTGCGTCTGTTGTCAGGTTGAATGGCTTGGTGAAGTCAGGATACTGTAGGATAGGTTCGTTGATAAGGAGATCTTTGCACAAGTTAAAACAGCTGACGTAATCTGGGTCATTAACATTTATCTCGGCGTTCTTTTTCAAGCATTTAGTTAAAGGTTTAGTAATTTTTGCAAAATCTTTTATAAATTTTCTGTAATAACCTAATAATCCTAAAAATGATTTAATTTGTTTACTAGTTTTCGGCAATGGGTAATTTTTTATAGCTATAATTTTATCTGGATTTGGTTTCACTCCTTCGGGTGTTACAATATGTCCAAGGTATGCTACTTCTCTTTTGAAAAACTCCGATTTGTCAATTTGGATTTTCAAATTGGCTTTCTTTAAACGATTAAAAACGGCTCTGAGATTTTCTACATGTTCTTGTAAACTTGTGCTAAATATAATTACATCATCTAGATAGACAAGGCAAATATCGTTAACCAAATTTCGCAAGACATTATCCATAACGCGTTGAAAAGTTGAAGGAGCATTTTTGAGGCCAAAGGGCATTTTCAAAAATTCGAAATGTCCATTTTCTGTGCTGAAGGCAGTTTTCTGAATGTCATCTTTATTCATCTCAATTTGGTGAAATCCAGAGGCTAAATCAAGGGTTGTGAAATATTGGCAACGACCTAGCTTATCAAGGAGGGTGTTGATATTTGGGATAGGATATTTGTCGTCAATCGTCTTCTCGTTTAATTTTCGATAGTCAATGACTATGCGCCATTTTTGTTTTCCGGAGGCGTCGATTTTTTTTGGGACTACCCAAACAGGGGATGACCATGGGGAATGAGAAGGACGGATGATGTCTTGATCTAACATTTTTTGAATTTGGGATTTAACTTCTTTACGATGGATTTCGGGGTATCTATAGGTTTTGGTATATATTGGTATTTCATCTTTTGTCCTGATATGATGTTTTACCTCATTTGTGAATGTTAATTTTTTGTCGTCTGAATGAAATATTTCCGAATATTCTTTTATCAACTTTAAGATGGCAAATTTTTCTTCTGGATTCATGTGATCAGTTCTAATCTTTGATAAATCAAAATAACTATCTCTTTTCTGATAATTAAAATTTAAATTATTTATCTCGAAATTTTCTAATGGCTCTGCTTGAATTTGGATTAATGAATTTATAATTATTTCGTATTCACTATTATTAATAATAGGATAATAAATTTCATGATTCACAATTTTAGAAATACCTTCGGGAATGGTTAGGTTATTGGAATTCAATGCGGGAATAAGGGCTTCTCCATTTTCAATATTATTCACATAAAGTCTAGTGATTTTTTCAGATTTGGGTGGAATGTTTATATAACGTTTGAGTGGCATGATTTTATGGTAATGAATTTTTATTTCCTTAGTTGGAGTTATTATTTTATCATTCGTCAAATCAATTATTGCATCCAACATTTTTAAATTATCTAGGCCAAGTAAAATATCAAAGTTGTTGTGAAAATCAAATAAATGATATTTTAATATCAAATCGGATTGTTTAAATAATTTAGAGCAGGGTAATAGAATACTGAAATTTTCTGTGGATGTGCCATGTGCTGTTGTTATTTTGAATGCATCGTTTCTAATTTGATGCGAGTAATATTTTTGAGCAATATCGGGTTTAATAAATGATCTAGTGCTACCTGTATCAATTAAAACCTTAAGATTGTGTTCAGGGTAAATAATAAAAGGTAACTCGCTTTGATTGTTGTTCGTAAGATTTAAAAGCTCTATTCGTCCGAGGCTGTTATCTCTAAAAAAGAGTCAGGATCGTATTCGCGTTCAAAATTATGATTACTATAATCTCCGTTATCAGAATCTCGCTCTTCGCGATCAAAATTTTGCTCTTCGTCATTCAATTCATTTGTTTCTGTATTAAATAATTCTTCAACTATAATATCTGGTCGACGATTCTGTTGGTAGAAACGAGATGGGTATTGTTGTTGTGAATAATTATTGTGAGACGGACCTGGACGCGGAGTAAAAGATTGTTTGGTACTTGTACTCATAGGTGTTGGTCTAGGAAGATTTTTCATTTGATTTGGTCTGAAAACGTTCGTTCGATTTGATGGAAAGTTATTCATATTTTGATTATTTTGGTTATTTGGGTTAGACATAGGTCTATAGGTTAATTGGGGAGTATTTTTGTGAGGTTGAGACATTGGTCTGGGAATGTGATTGTTTGGAATATGTTTTGGTTTATATTGTTGTATTTTAGCATGTAATTTGGGTGAACTTTCTAATTGAAAATCATTGGTTAACATGCTTAAGGCTTCATTTAAATCTCTAGGGTTTTTTGTTCTCATGAGAGTGCCAAGAGGTTCTTTGAGACCTCGTAATAATACACGAAGTGCGTACCCACGAAAATAATAGGCAAGTACGGCAGCGTTATCATGATCATAGTTATTTACATAAGATATTTGTAAATTTAGATATTCTTGAATTTTACTGTAGAATTCAAATGGACTATTATTGTTTTGTTTAAGTTCTGTTAGCTCGATACCTAACGTGAAACAATCTCTTTTGTCGGAGTAAGAATTCAACAAAGCAGTTTTAACAGCTAACCAAGAAGTTATTACTGATGTTGCAAGATTATCGGCAGCTTCGCCTTTAATTTTTGATAGAATCGTGTGCATCAAGAATTCATTTTGAAAATCTGTTGGATCTTCAGTATTATAAAATTTAGTTACAAGTTTTTCACAAACTTCCAAAAATCTGGGTAAATGTTTATTATCCCCGTGAAACTCTGGGATCATGTCTAAGTATTCCCTTTTTAAGATTGGTCTAACATTACCTTGTGGTACCGTTGGGATCGACATGGTTAAATTTGATATTTGATCAATTAATTCGGGATAAAACAAATCGTTTGTATTTAAATAATTTAGTGAGTCAGAGGAATCCGATTCTGTATCTGTGTTTTCTAAATCTGAATCCAAAAGTGGAAAAGTATCTCTGAATGACATATGACTTACAGAAATATGAGTAGTTTGTCCATGTGTCGCTCGGATGTCTTCTTCTCAGACGTGGAGGACTTCGCTTTGCGTCGTGATGCGACAGGCCCGTATTCGTCGGACTTGGTGCGCTGGTGGCTTCGCTGTTCTCTTCAGGGAAGTACCTTGAAGTCTTCTTCACGATGTTCGCTCGTAGGAAGGCTTGTGACGGTTCGCGGTGGACACTACCGAACGATACTCAATAAAACGTAGAAACGTACCGAAATCGATTTTGTATTCCGTTTGAGTATCCTACCGACTGCGCCAATTATAAAACTTCTTATTCAAGTTTTGTTTTTAAAAAATTTATTTCTGATAAGTTACAATAGTATTTAGAGATTTCAGAGATGTTAACATTACAGGTGACGATTCATAACTAACTAATTATTACAATACAAAATATAAAGTCAACTATTACAAGTTTGTGGAAAGTTTCTATAATTCTTCATGTCAGCGTCTGGCTGGCTTGGACTTTGGTCACACGTGGAGTTGATTTAGCAGTTTTATGTAAAACCGTGAGAAACTGAGGGTTGTAACTTGTATGTATTTTAATATATATTGAGAATAATTTCTTCATCTTACTTGCATTATACTTTGAATTTCATCGAGTGTCTTCTATAAGTGTTTTGAATTTGCCGCCGAATAGGAACACAAAGCCTCAGTTTTACTGTCAAGGCCGCCGTTCAACCGGGGCCGCTTTCAGATGCTAGAATACGGTCTAAACCCAATCCAGTGCTATTTAGAGATCAGTGCTGTGAAGTGAAAAATGTCGGTCATAAGGATACCAACGAGAAGAGAACACATATTTTAATATATTATTAGATCAATAATCCAGTAATAAAAATTTCTGTATGCTATTTCAGGCATGTCTCACATTATTGGAAAAATTGATGTGATACAGTGTTTAGCTTCGAAGGAACAAAATTTATTGACTCCAGATCAGAATTTATTTCATTCAACAATACTATCTTGCAGGGATATTGATTTTGATAAGAACTTAACAATAAATCTGATGCCAAGAATGAAAATATGAATATGAGTGATTAATGAAGAAGTCATCTACGTGTGATCAATATGAATTAATATTTAGTTTTCCTTTCATCAACTCCTGCAATACACTTATTCAAGTAGACTAGATGTCTATTCAAAATAGCTGTATAGGGTTGGATTATTAGATTTCTTTAGTTGAAGTTTCCTTTGAAAACTAATAGATTAATGGCTGGAGCTGTATTGCACTCTAGCTTAGTAAGCTTTGTAAGCAAGGTAATTTAGAGTATGCAAGAATATTGTTCTGTGCTTCTTGTAGAGTAATTGATTGTCTATTTCGTACTACGTTTGGAAAGCTTTGAAGTCTTTTGAAGCAAGCTATAAGAACCATGAAGTCTTGATCAGATCATAAGATTGCTGCTTCATGCGTTTTATTGAAAATTAAATTAATACTACTGATACTGAATTTCGATATTAAAATATAATTCATAAATACTATTCAGAAATTCAAATTGCATTTTTTAGTCAAATAACGAGAGTTTTTTTGTGTTACTATTTGCACCACTGATATGCTGTAAAATTTTGAATTTATCAGACTGGAAGCACTAAAAGAAAATATGTGTTTGAAATTGCTAATAAATGGCTGTTTCCATAAAAGCTATTGTGAACGTATTCACAGGAAGCATAAAAGAGATGTAGCAAGTGGAATACAAGTTTTACGGACCAATAAAAGTTACTTCAACTCTCTTGCAGTTTTTCTCAAGTAACTCTTGAGTTAAAACAAAGTATTAAATATGTCAATCTCCATATTCATTGTGCCGAAAATAGTAGATTTTTCATGAAATTCCATCTTCAAATTTCTTTCATAAGCAAATATTGACTATATATAAAAGGGGTTTGGAAATATTGACTATTCGGAAGTTAGCAAAGAGGATGATATGTAAATATGTTCGTGAAAGAGTGTTTAAAGAGTCTTTTGAACTCTTATCTATTATGAAAAAATTTGAAAATTAGTTTATAGCTTCCATGAAATGCAAATGAGGAACCAAGCAAGAAGGAATAATAATACTCCAGGGATCTTACCTAAATGTAGCTCTTTTTTTATGATTTTTTTTTTATATATACAGGGTGTAACAGAAATAAGTACATTTATTTTAACCTGTAATGGAACTCGTCAAACATAACAATTTTTCTCAATAACTTTTTTCCGTTAATCCTCTGGATATAGAGTAAAAATTCATCAAAGTTTTATCAAAAATTTCATAGTGCGCCTATGGTTCGAACCAAGTGTTTCTCATTTGTTGGAAGAATGACAGCTGTCGATTGAAAGGAGTATTTTGCAACTTTGAGCCATCGTAGTCTTGTCAATCATTCATTTGAAACTGAAAGAATACTAGTATTTTGGCCATACATTGATATTCGCTCACCTCGATGATTCTATTCTTGCATATGTTGGAAGAAAGACTAAATTTGTCTCTGTAATCAACAATTTGGTCTTCTAGTCGTATTTATATGTCATTGTTAAGAAATTTGATTTTTATTTAGGGATTTCACGTATATTTTCGGATAGTACATTTTTTAAACATGAGATTGTCTGCACAAGCTCATTGCACTTGAATCAGCTGATTTTTATTGTCTGAAACTGTGTCAGAAGTGTTCGACTGTGCTGCCATCTACGAGCAGTTCAAAAAGTAGTTGCTGTTTTCAACTTACTTCATCAGAAACATAAAGAGAGAATCATTCAACGATTTATTTAAAGAAAACGGTGGAATATTAAATGGAATGCAGTTCTAAATTGATTAATTCATTGAATAATTCAATAGAAATATTGCTACATGAAATTTCGAAGATTATTAATTAATTTTGAATATTTTCTGGAATATGTGATACAATATTTTATTTATTCAGCAGATCAATTCACTTTATTGAAACGACCCGAGTCTGAAGTTTGTAATAATATGAGAAAAACTAATACACAGTGCTTCATTTATAAATTAATGTATTTCATTCATCTCATCTGCTGTTTTACGTTCCAGATAAACGATAAGTTTTAAATATCCTTGGTATTCTCATCATAATGTATAAATGTATAATATTTTGACATTAAATACATTAGCATAACCACAATAATTCAATTTTTTAGTGAAAAATGACAATTCGGAACTCGTTCCAAATAAATTCGCTGTGCTAATCCTAAACTGTTTGTGAAATCGTAGACAGAATTAATAATTAATAATAATCGGTTTTATTCCAGAATTTATTTGAAGGAATTAATAACTCACATTGTCAAAATCAATTATTGTTGTATTGCAACTGCTACTGGATCCAATAATTATGCACCTGAACGACTCGTTAAATTATATGGGATAAAAAATGCTAAAAAAAGATTAGAATTCGGGAAAAAGTAACTAAGAAAAATTGTTATGCTTGACGAGAACTATCACCGGTTAAAATTAATGTACTTATTTCTGTTACACCCTGTATATATAAGGATAATATGATAAACAAGCCACGTGTGAGTAGAGTTGCATGCCATTTTATTTTTAAATTACCACAAATACAAAAATGTACGTGCTTTGATAGAATACGATAATAAATTAGGCTAGCCGAAAGTCCAGTTTAATAACAAAATTCTTTTTTAGAAGTACTGCGGTACTTACGTGTTAACTGTTCTTGTGACGAAATAGGAGAAAGGTCTTCATACAGAAATATTGAAAAATCATTGATTCTGGAGTTCTATAAATGAGCGGGAAAAAAACTCTTCTTATTAATTAATAACTCGTGGCTTTATTGACATTGTAATTAGATAGTTTGAAACAAGTAGTGGCCTATTCATGGTGCAGAAGCTTGGATTTTTTTCTGTACTCAGTAGTTTTGATATAGATTGGGAGATGGTGACAGTTGGGGCTTTCAGATTTCATACCGCATGTCTTTTTGAGGGTTGAAAATTTACCAGTTAATAAAAAATATGGAAAGATTATCGACCGATGCACGCTTTCCAGTTATAGTGCAAACTCCAATTATATTAGAAAAATTGTGTTTTCCGTGACAACATCTGTAACATAAAATAGTTGAAAGTGATTCAGTGGATTCAGAGCCTAGCACTGAAAGACATGCAATTCGCAACAGACCAAAAGACTCGAACGGTCGCGTGAACTTGAAAAAAAAAAAATTTTACACCCCGTGTTTTCAAATTGCATGCCAATAAAAAAAAATATAAGGGTAGAAAATCTTGGGAAAATCTTGCACAAATGTGAAACCAATTGGTCGTTATCACACTTATGCCAACGCACAGTGCATGCCATTTTTTCACTTAGATCTTCATTCTTTTTATTGGTATGCAATTTGAAAACATGAAATTTAACATTTAACAAGTTAAAGCAACCGTTCAAGCCTTTTGGTCTGTGCGAATTACATGCTTTCCAGTACTAGGCTTCAGATCAATTTCCACTATTTTACGTCACAAAGGCATGCAAAACGCAGTCACGGAAAAACACAATTTAAAAAAAAAATGTACTATGATCGGATGGCATGAATCGGTCAATAACCTTTTTATCTTTTTTAAAGAGGTGAATCATCAACTCTCGAAAAGACATGCGGTATAAAATCGGAGTACTCCATCTGTCACCAGCACCCAGTCCAATAGTCGAATAGTAAGAAGATGAAGCTTTTGAGTTCCAGGTATGCTGAAGCTGTTGACTTGAATAAGGCATGGATCTTCATCTTGTCATGAATTCTTTTACAATTGGTATTAGAGCTCACGGTTTCGATAATCTTGTTGTTACTTTACATTTATTATTTGATATCTAGCTTTTGAGTACATTTGAAATAGTTATTTTAATGTTCATGCTTATTTTATTGAGTTTTATGATTCATAAGACTGGATGTACATGCCATAAGTGCTTTATTGATGAATTGAACATGACGATGGATTCTACATTTTTGCAGATATATCAGCAGGAAAATGTGGAATATGGAATATTCACACTGACCAATCATTCATGAATCACGATAATGTGTACATCCAATTTAATATCTAATCCAAGTTCTATACACTGTAGTTTAAGTTTTTCATGAGGCTCCGTGAACCCTTTAGTAAAAACTGACGTATCTCTCACATCATGTTTCATAAAGACACATATTTGAGCTTTAGTCTCGGAGAAGCACCATTGTTATCGGTCTCTGAACTCATAAATTATAAAGATATCGTTTTTCAGAAAAAAAGTTATCGAATGAACCATAGAACAAATTTTTAATTGGTGTTATCAATCCTTGATGTGAATTTTAATAGAAGAACGTGTCTGTAGTTTGTAATTCTCGGTAATTCTATCTAAGATCCAATCATTTGATTAATTTCGGTGATAATCTCGAATGATTTGACAGCTGCTTGTTTCTTAAAGCTCAGTATGTTATATTATGCAGCATTTATCTTGTTTGTGTGCTGTTCCAGTTTAATGGAAATCCTCTTCGTTGAAGACAGATGGCATTGCACACTTTCCATCATTGTCTGTCAACTGTGACTTAAAACTATAACTCATACAAGCTAAATCAGCCCGTAAAGTTCAAATAGTGAATGTAATATTGCATTTGTATTGTTTTGGGACTACAGCTGTATGTTCTGAATGCTTTTATTGAGTTTTGGTGATAAATACGAGTATTGTTATTGCTTATTTGTCTGAAATTCTGAGGCTATATGTGCAAAATGCTCATGTACTATCTATTCACAATAAAAATAATGTACGATGGTTATGGAGACAGCATGACCGCCCGGAAGGAGGCAGATTCCGAGATGGAATTAGAGTGGAACGAATCCGATTCACTTCCGCGAGAAACTTCCTTATCGTGCAATATACAGAAATTGGGCCAATTTTTTTGAGCATATTCTGTGTTGTTAGGTCATTTAGTCGCATTAGACCCTTTTTTTGAAGGATGAATTACAGAAATTGAAATTCAAGACGAATAATTCTTTTGTTGACTGATCAAGAATAATTGTTATAAGAATCGGAATTCATACATTTTTTATATGTTGAAGAATGTTAGAAAAAGTAGCAGATTGTGTGTTGGTGATAAGTATTTGTTTCTTTTTTGTTGGGCTTTGAGAAATAATTCATGTTGAACAGGTCATTAGTGAACTAGGTGAAATGAACATAACTGTCCCCAGACTGCATTATCGGAACTGATAGTATCCACTGGTTGTCCTATAGTTCACAGTTCGTAGTCCGTGCATTTGTCATTTGAATTATGTATTGAGCGACCGGAAGGGAGCATTGTTCGAGTTCATCATTCAAATAAAAAGTCTACATTGCCCGACTTATTTATTGATATCGTGAAAGAATTACCTTCGATCGAAAACATGAATAATAACAGAAAGGTAGTTATGAAGCGCATGCCCTAATGTACAAGCACGGTACATGTTCTCATTAAAATGTTGAACTCTTTCAACATTGCGCTCTCTAGAAAAGGATCAATCTGGTGTTAGTGATATTCTTCATGCGGAGTGGAGATTATTGCATTTTGCTGTCCTTTTTGTATGTATTATGTCTTGCAGGATGAGATCAATAAAGTCATGGGTTATGAGGATGAATATGGTCTTCATTGTTCCTTGTTCTTCGAATATCTGTTGGTGTTGAGGGAAGCACTTTACAAAGAACAAATGCATTTTATATGAAGTGTTTAGGCCTCCTAATTTCAATTTAATCGAGTATACGTAGAGAGCAAACAACATGAGGTGGTATTGCGTGTAAATCTTATAAATGGTCCGGTAAAGGGGCTGTAACATTAACAAGATTAGACGGAGTGTGAACTTGGCTATAAACAGTTTCTTGTGTATACATATGTACAAACTTTGTCCTCATGTTGTAAAATAAAATAGGTCAATCTGGCTGAAATTAAATAACGTTGGAAAATTTAATCCTCTTACAATCGTTAATTAGGCAACTTGACGTTTATTTGTTTTTTTTTCTACTTCGAACACCCTTAATTTGGTACGATATTTTTATTCATCTTTTATTACATAGCTTACCGCAAAGAACTCAAATTTAGACGTTATTCTTTACAGATTCATTTATGATCTAAAATATGAAGTCTGTTGGAAGAATTAATACTTGACGTAAAAAAGACTTAAGACAAGAAGACCAGAAATGAGAAAGATAATAATTAGAAATAAACATTTAATAAACACATGGAGTCTAAGTTTTTTATGATTTGTTCTCTGCTGTTGGCTGCTGAAATGTAGATTTATTGCCGGTTTACTGTGCAATTAGACTGCAGATATAAATTGACTAACAAGAATGAATCGTTTCTATGTAAATATTTGTAAATAGGCGATATAAAAATTATTTTTGTTTGTCTTTTTGTTCATGGAAGAGCAGTTTCCCGATAGAAGCGAATTATATCACGACGAACTTGGGGTTATTGTGTGCTGGAATATATTGGGATAATTGATACAGTAACATTATTATTTGGTATTGTTTCGAATACGGTCGGAATAAGGGGCTTCATTGTTTTATTGGACAGAGCCAAATATCCAGAATCATTCACACATGAGCTAGGATAATGGAGCTACATAGAATTGAAACATGTGTAATTTAAATTTGGATTGATGACATTTCAAAAATTGTTGTAAATATGGAATCTAGTTGTACATATTTTGATATCATATCATTTTGATTTGGGTGCCGTGATCCTTGAATGCATCACTCAAGTGATTAGAAGTATAAATGGTAAAATCTTATCACTTGAGTGGTAAAAATCAAATGGTAATTTAGTATTAAATATTGTTTGAGAATTCAATTGAGTTCACGGAATGAAATATATTATATAAAGTATTACTTCAGAATATTATATTCTACAACAAGTATCGGAATGGCTTATATTCCAAATGAGCAAAAGGCAAGGACTACGTTGTTCAACTTATGTCAACGTCAAACACAAAGCCATAATGAATATAGTTTCTGAATCAGCAGCTTCTGATTCGTCAAAAATGATGATGGAATGATTTTGAACGATATAAAGACAGTGCTGGATTGTCACTTGTTCCAAAATAGTTCTTAGCTGTTGAATGTGCAGTGCAGATTCCTAAACAGTGTTGAAGAAACTATTTTTTATATTCAAATTTTGTTCGAACGGATTTAATTTGATAAAGATAAAAATACATGCGATAACCTCCTGCTTTTCCACAACTGTAAGTAATATCAAGCTACCACTAAAATTGCTACCCGTACCACTTGAATTGAGAGACTTTCCACTTAATTTTCTCACTGTAAATTTCATGATTGAGTTCTCCGAAGTACTTGATCAACAAAATAAATATTTCAACTTATTGTATAATCAGTCTTTTAGTAGGTGACCCTTGTAATTGTGCACATGTGATTTGTTAAAAATAGTTATGTAAAATAATATAGCTGAATTATTCTTTCTTCGTCTGTTGTTCTTTTTAAAGTAATTCCTGAAAAAAATGATGACATGATTATTAATTTTAGTACGAAGTTACAATTCGTCTTGTTCCACAAAAACAGTCCAGTTGATGAAGTTTTCCCTAAAGTTTATCTCAGACCATCCATCTTAAGTTCTTATTGCTGGAATCAAATTGGAGAAGGTTGTTGCAACCTCGAAATAGTAATTCCTAGCTTTGCCTCAGGTTACGGATATACGCTAGGAATCTGGAATTAGTTTAAGTGTTGCAAGTTGTCCCAAGGATGTTTTCCTTAACGATCTTAGCGAATAAAGTGATAAAGTAATGATGAAAACTATACCAATCAAAGAATAATGTTAATTACGAGATAAGTCTAATCCAAATCTTTATTGTCTACATAAATTCTAATGTTTATTGTGCCTTTTTGTTTTGGAAGAGTTATGTGAGAGAATTAAGAATGAAGACGTCAAATAAATTTCATCCCCAAAATACAATTTAGGACATGACGCTCAAATAACACCAATTTTCGTTGTTTTTTATTTTTTCCATGTCACATGTATTCATTTTCACTGTTAAGCATCGTAGTTCGCATATATACGAGAGAGACAATTTTGCTCTGTACTTCATTTTCCAAATGATTTATTATATTTTTGTATTCTACTTTGGACTTTTACATTTCATTCATCTACTAACTCTGAGTCCAAATTAATATTTATAACTGAAGTGCATCAACATAGTAATAGAGAACTTAAATTGATGAGTTTAGAGGACAAGTTTTTTTTTTTGAAGTTACATATAGATAGCATTTTCCAATAGTATTCAAGAAGAAGAACCTAATAAATCATTTCATGAAATTCATACTAAGACTAATAGTCTGAAGTAATGTATTCAATAGGCTTTGTAGTAATCCCCAAGGATCAGCTCTGAGTCCACAAAGATCACAAGTGTAATGAGCAATACTTGAACTGGAAAAAAAAGATGAACTGGTAATAATATTGTTGTAGTAAGACAAAATAGACGAAAAAAAGTGCTGAGTTTGTGATAATGAATTTTTGTACAAGTCTTGAATACGTTATTACAAATGCTATGCCAAAAGTCCTCATTGATTCTGCTTGTGCATTGATTTTTATTCGTGGTTAAAGATCATGATTTTTTGCTTAGTGGTGAGAGCTACCGGAAAAATGGTTGAGCAAAAATTTATAGAACGTGAACTTCGCTACAAAAAAGATATCAATACTTTTTGCCTCACGAAGTACCGTTCTCGAGTTATCGCGATTTTAAACATAAAAAATACGAATATGCACTCAAGTGTGGCTAGTTTGCTTCATTTGGAGAAAAAGATATAGGAATATTGGTTTTTGCGATTCATGCACTCAAATAGTATACATGGAGAATATATGATTGAGTGAGACAACGACCGTCTCTGATTCCATTAGTCGATTGGCCTTTAGTAACATCAGCAGTCTTGCCAGTTTGAAACGATTTTTCGTAGTAAATAGACGTGTTTGTAGATGGTTTTTTCATTTTAAACTATGCCGTTAAATTTTTTTATAAAAAAATGTCAGAAGTTTGCTTCATTTGCAGTTAATCTTTGACTGAAGGTGAAATAAAAGATTACATTTATCTTGTCTCCCTCCAACATCTGCTTCTGTTTATCAATACTTGTTTCGTGTGTTCTACCAAGTGCAAGTGTGGTTGGACAATGAACTGAATCCTGAAGACTGGGACTGCAAAATTGATGAATAATAGCTTGGAGCCAATCCACACTTTACCTTCACCTGTTCTAGAGAAACTTCTGAACTTTTTGTAATTGCAATAAAGGCTGCACGAACAATTGTATTGAGCAGAAAAGTTGGATGGTTTTGTTTACCAGACTGTGCCAATTGTCAAGGCCACTCTTGTACTAATACTGAATCAAATGCAACAGATGAAGACTCTTTCGAAATCGATGAGGATCTAATTGATATATCTCTTCTCTTAGAGCAGTCAACACAAATTGAGCAAAAAGAGAAAGAAGAGAGCGAAGAGGAAGAATCGAGTGATCATGTAGAATTTGATGATGAATAATGTAATTTTATTGCTGCTACAATTTTCGTTATATAATTAAAATATTATCCGATTGGATTTCCTGTATCGAAATAAATCGTGGATAATTCCTACTGAGAAATCACGTTCAAAAAAAGCGCCAAGTACACTACATCAGAGGGGGCACAAAAATGTGTGCATAATCTTGATAACTCGAAAACGGTGCTTCGTGGGGACCAAAGTATTGATATCTTTTTTGTAGAGAATTTCACGATCTACAAACTTTTTTGTGACCATTTTTTAGTAGATCTCATCGTTTCAGAGATATACGTAAAAAATTAAGATTTGTGACCTTTGACATCGGATATATTACAACGTACAAGCGGGATCGACAAGGACTTTTGGCATTGCATTTGTTATGACGTATTTAAGACCTATACAAAAATCCAACTTGTTGAGAATTGATGCAAACTGGAATGTAAATTTTGTTTGGACTATTATTCATCCAATAACTAAGGAAGCTTGAAGAAAATAATTATTATTTCGTAATTATTGTGACTCTAGGAGATGTGAAATAGCAACGATATCTCTCATATTATTTTGCATTAATTCAAGCAGTGCTTATCATACATAAAAAATAGAATGAAAAAAGGGAAAATTAATTCTCCTGTTTGTGTAGGATAAATGGAGCCAGCAATTACCTCTTCATATTCCACAGCAATTAATGTAGAGTATCCTTTTTGCTGTAACACATTAATAAATGTCAGTCGATGTATGACCCTTTTGTATCTCAAAATATGAGCAAAAAAGAACTCGTCAATGTAATGCTGTTACTTTTCAGAAAAAATAGGGTATCTTTGTGTAGTAACGCATGGTACTCTGTATCCAATGGCGTGGAGCCTTTGCTTCCAATTTCCTACGAACTACTTTAAAACATGTTGGGCTAGCCTGAGGATTTGTTTGATCCCAGCAAGATTCACTTGACAAATAAGAAGGAATAATCTAAGAAACAGTATTCTCAAGAACCACACGAATAGAAAAGAGCTGGACGAATGGAATATGTATATTTGCATTGAATTATTTTATTGAAATACGTCGTAAACTTGATAAAGATAATTATAACTGATTTTCGCTGTAAATTTTGAGAGACTTGTACATTTCATGATACAGCTGAGTAATTTTATCCAGTGCGCCCCTGCTTGATAAGGGTCTGTCGTTTGGAATTCAGATAATTCATCATATTTTTACTGCGAGAAGCAACACATCTACAGAATAAACCACTGGTTTTTTGGCAAATTTTGTTGGATATAGCACAAAAAGTGACAAATTTTGCACATAATGCCATGTAATTTAGATCAACCCTGTCCGATCTATATATAACTTATTGATTCTTCCTTCAAGTTGATATATTATAAGTACACGAATCGTTCTATTCTCTGCATTGAGTATTACTAAAAATTTTCGAGAATCTAATTTTATGTTGTCAAAGCAGACAGCTAATTGATAATGTTTCCTCTTACCTAATTTATTTTCTGTTTTTGTTCTTCAAATGCAACAAAAGAAGAGAACAAAACAGCAGTCATATTTCATAAAGTTCCCATCCTGATATCATATTTTAACTATCTTTATCTTTGCTCTAAAAGTGAAAACTTTGGGAGATAAATTCTCTCCTACCGTATTTTTGTGAGGGAAGACAGTATATTTAGGACCTAATAAAACCAGCGAACAGAATAAAGTCCTATAAAGGGCAACGTTGAAACAAAGGCTGCGAGAGACATTCATAATAAAGTACAGCAGGTATACCCTAAATGATGATACCCATTCGATATCACGTAATTTTATCCGAGCAATGCTCCTCCAACAGTTTTATTTGTTGTAATACGTTATGAATTTTAAGTGGCCAATTATAACAAATAATACAAGACATTTATTAATATTATTTTAGAGATTATTCAAGTAATCTATAGGTACCATGAATAACAACATCCATATTTTCTTGCGTTCTCTCGAAACCTGAAGATTGTTGAAGTTATAGCAATATTTAGTGTGAATATATTGATGACATCTAGTTCTAGCTCCTACAAAATTATCTGTTCAGAAATTAGTCTACTTGTTTGACTTGCTCCTTAACTCAAGAAATGTTGAAGTTATTGTAATTGACGATTAAATTTGGATGGACACTACTCGAATCTATATTAGAGTTTGAATTGGGTACTGTTCCTTGAATTTAAAGTTATTCCAGACCCGCACGAGACGAATTAGGTCAACACGATGATACATTGTTAACCGGAGACTGCTCTGGGAGAAAAGTATTGGACAAAACTGACCCTCAACACTACTTAACTTCCCACAAGAAGCTACTTGAAGCTTGAGGGCTCCCGTTATATACAGTGACTTGGAATGATTTTGCGGACCATTTAACGTACTATATTTTTTGCCTTTTTGATGTAACTTCTCAGATAATGCGATGTTAGGTAGATACTTCGTACATTGTATAGAAATGCTTTCACTAGAGCCTTTGTTCTTGATACCAGGCGTGTTATTTATTCAAAGTATTATTTCGAATAAATAACACTTGGAATGTAAGTTTCATGTTAATGGATAAAATGCTTTGAGATACACGTGAAAAGGGAAATTTCAACTTAAAATAGCATTCTTGCAAATTATTCTGGATGGGAAATTCAGGAATAATCGTTGAATAATTTTGAGAGCTGTGGATGTGTTTTGTCAGTGTTGGTTAAAAGTCTGCTTGAATCTCTGGAAAATAATTTTATTCTGCAGCAACTTAGCGTTAAATTACCCTCTCTGCGAAGAAGCGGAACTTCTGAATTATCCTGGGGAATGCTTAATTGATATAAATCATGCGAAATTAAAAGCCAAGTTATTTAGGACGTGACTGTCCTTACGGGAAAGAAAAATGCCTGTTTCTTGATATACAATATGCGACCACGTTTCGTATTAACTTCCAAATGTTATTCAAGTTCGCTGCGTAAGAACGGAGTTCAGTTCCAGGCTTTAACATAAATTTCACCAATTTAATATCAGCCGAAGGACTATGACAGCAATATTATAGACGGGAAACGGGTAATGCAGTTCTAAGAGTACGTTTCAAATGAACTAATTCTACGTTTGATTTCACACGTTTAATGATATTACTGAAGCTGTCATAGAATTTCAAATCAATGGCTTCTGAATTTAACAAAGAGAATTTAATTTTCAATCGATTCTCGCAAATAAATTTTAGGACAATATCCGAGAAGCAATTGAGAATTCACCCTGCGATATACATAAGTCTACTTGTGGTTCTACAAATAAAGATTGCGTGCAATTTATATCTTTCCTTGCAATTCAAGATATTTAGAATCCAATACCAATACCAATTCTGTTCACACACTTCACCAAACATAAGTAATGGTATGAGAATTGTTGTAATCATTATTATTCCTAAAAAAATTCGCATTTTGTTCTCAAACACAGTTTGAAGAATACAGTGTCTTGACAGATTACAAATTAAAATACAGTTTTGATTCAATTTTCAATCTGCAGTTGATGTGTATGATATATGTACCTTATAATGTTTTTTTTCTACTCTCAGGGTACTTTGACATCTTAGATCATTGATACCTGGTATCGCATGTTTTTATATACATTTTACTAACATTGTGTTTTTGATTGTTTATATTGTATTTAATATACAGGCTGTAACAGCGAAACAAGCTACCTCGAATAACTTCTATGTTATTGGAGATACGATAAAATACTATGAAACAATCTTATACAGGACCAAGAGGGACACCTAATTATGGAAGAAAATATGTTTTTGGACCAGTGGCTCTCAAGCTACAATACAAAGTTAAGTTTTTTCAAAGGGGATGCTATATATTTTTTAGGCCCATTCGATAGAGTTTTTTTTTCTGAATTCAATCATGTATTCGTTTCTTACCCTTAGATTATAAAAATATTGAGAAACATTTGATTGAAATTTAAATAAACTTTATTTTCATAGTAATTTCTCAGTAGGACATGAAAAACAAAATCTGCTATCTGTCAATTCGAATTATCAATTGCTTAATTTTTATTGTTGACCAGGAAAACTATTAACATATCAATAGATTCTAGATATCTCTGAAACTATATATTTTGATAGTAACTCTGTAACAGAGCTCTAAAATAATTTTACCACAATCATGAAAAACACAGCAAGTAATGCAGGGATGAAAATAATAGTGCAACAATCAAACAAAACCTTGAACATAAACCATAAGCCATGGTTTGACATAAAATGCAGAGAATTAAAACAACAAACTAATAAATCATTGAGAAAATACCATAACACAAACTCGACCGAAGCACCCGCGCTCTTCATATCAAAGAAGAAAGAATATCGACAATCTATAAACTCTGCTAGGAGAAGCTACGTAAGATGTGTGTGCGTGTGAAAAACTTGCTAATACAAAAAATTGTGTAGATGTTTGGTCAGCAATTAGAGAGCTTAAGCAAGACATGAAATCCTTGAGCGAATGGGAAAAAATCTACTTCGAGATTTATACACCAACAGGCCCCCGAACCGCCGTATACCTATCTGTAGACACCCAACATTTGATAGAGATATAACTTTAAGAGAATTACAGACAGGTATACAAATGATCAAACAAAAGAAAGCTTCATGGAAGCGATAGTATACCCAATGAATTCTTCAACAAAATTATAGAAACATAAAATATACCCCAGTCATGGACTGAAATTCAATTAATGATGATATATAAGAAGGGAGATAAAGGAACCCCCGAGAACTATAGAGGCATGGCCCTCATTAATACAATTTGTGAAGTTTTTACTCGCATAATGCACGCAAGAATCCAACCATGGATAGAAGAACACAGCATACTAAAAGAAAACCAAATGGGCTTTCGACCCGGTAGAGGAGCTGTCGACAACATATCTACTCTCATGGCAACTAAACATCTCCACTTAAGACTTAGACGAACGAATGTATACGATGTTTTGATAGTATTCGATTCAATAAACCATAACATGTTCTACGAGAAAGTATATAATAGAGGAATAAGTACAAAATTCATTAGAATTATTGAAAATATCTACGACAGTGCACAAGTTTGCGTTAAAATTAGATACCAAGAGACCTCCAGATACGTTAACGTCACAGAAGGGGTATTACAAAGGGATACTCTTAGCTCCCTATTGTTCGCATTGATGGTGGACGATCTTGAAATTTTCTTAGGGAGAGAAACGTGCACGGCATCAACATTGATGGATACACGGATATAACACTACTTGCCTTCTCCGACGATATGGTCCTGCTGGGAAGCTCTCCAATTGATTTAAGAGAGAAGCTTAAAATTCTAGAAGAGTATTGCGAAAAAAATTAATTGAAAGTGAACCCTGATAAAACAAAAATATTAACTTTCCTCATAGGCAGATTAAAAGCAATGCCCTTTCAATTCAAATATAAAGCAGAGACAATAGAAGTTGTCGAAAAATTCTGCTATTTGGGGATAATGCTCACATCATCTGGTAAATTCATACAGGCTACTAATTACGTGATGAAGACAAAATTTGCAAGAAATACCATAAAATCCATCCTAGGAAAAGCCAAATCTAGCAACCGGCACGAAAAACAGCTCCTGATAAAATCCGTTTTGAATACTACTACACTATGGCCCAGTTGTACAATCTAAACTTATCCAAAGCTTAGTAAAACCAAGTTTAATTACTATGATTACAATTGCTGAAATAATTGTAACCATAGAAATTGAACCTGGTTTTACTAAACTTTGGATAAGCTTAGACTGTACAACTGGGCCTATATGCTTCAGAAATCTGGGGATTGCAACAATTAGAAAATCTTGAAACTATACAATAACAAGATTCAATAAATCTATACTGCAGTGCCCAAAAAGTAACCCACACTATATGATAAGAGCAGAAATTGGCTCTGAACATATTACTCCAATTATTATTAAGAAAGCGATAAGATGGATGAAAAAATTTCTGGAAATAGGAAATAATCGTTGCCCGAAAATAGTATACGTCCGATTATTGGGACTAGATCAAAAAATAAATAAAAAAATTTATGTGTAACATGGTGAAAATTGGAAGTTTCTGCAGAAACGAATGAAATTAATTGAAATACTTGCTAGGTTGGTGGAGCTGTGAAGGTTTTGTTTTTTTTTTCAATTGTTTTAAATATTCAGAAACCAGAAGTAGATAGAAACTATCATTTTTTTCTGAAAATTATGCAATTTTAGATTGCCACTCTCATTGTATGATATTTTTTCTCGAAACAATGAATACTCATTATTATTATTATTATTCCTATTGTTGCAAATTGCTATATAGTGTACTCTACACCAGTAACAGGAAAAGAAAATTTAATGGATCGCGTAAGAGATGCGTGTGCTACTCTAACACCGAAAGAAATTATTAATGCTACTTTTGAATCAGTTTTAAAAAGACTTAAATTATGTATAGAAAGAGATGGAAATCAGCTAGAAAACTATTAATGAAGTAATTAAATGTATTTATTATTATTATTTATTATTTGAACCTGTCGGTTATGTCCCTAGGTTGACTTCTCACACACAGCTATTTTTCACTTAAACTTGCCCCGTTTTAACCTTGCTGCCAAGTGTGTTGTCAGTCAACCGGTGCAGGCCCATGTTACAACAATTATCCGGTGCCAGATAGCTTCATTTAGGCCAAGTTAATTTGATTCCTAACTTGGAAAGGTAACGAGAGCGAATACCGATCCGGAAAAGTCGTGAAAAATTTCATGACCTGATCGAGATTCGAACCTGCGTCCAGAGGCTAGCACTCTACCACTGTGCTATCTTGCCGTTTAATGTATTCATATGGCTCAATAATTGTTTATAGCCTACTAAAAGATAGCTATGAAAATAAAGTTTATTTAAATTTTAATCGCATTTTTCTCAATATTTTCATCATGTAATGGTACAGAACGAATACATGGTTGAATTAGAAAAAAATATTCTATCGCAAGGGACTAAATAGTAAGTAGCATTTCATTTGTGAAAATATAACTATGTGTTATTGTTTGAGAGCCACTGATATGGAAAAATATTTTCTCCCATAATTGGCGGTCATCCTTGGTCCCGCATAAGATTGTCCTTTAATAATATAAAAGTTATTCGAGGTAGCTCGTTTAGCTGTTACACCCGTATATTCTATTAGGCTTGTCTATGTGAGGTATTTGATTGCGTTGTGGAGTTTTGTGGTGTCGTTGGCTGGTGCTTCTCTCATAGTGGCCGGGATGTGGTTTTGTGCTCTCTGGGTAGTGAATTTTTGGTATTGTAGTAGATGTTTGACCGTCAGTAGTGTATTACAAGTCGAGCATAATGGAGCAGCGGCTTTTCAAAATATGAATCAAAATATGAATGTGTCTCATTCTCATTCGCGTGGTTTTTATTTGGTCTCTTCTGTTATCTAAACTGTGCCAGCTTTCTGTATCTTCTTCAATATTTCTAAGGTGATTGTGTGAGGTATACGTCCATTTATCCTTTCATAGTTTTGTTATTCATTTTTTCGTCATTGTTTTCAATTTTTGTGCTGGATTAGTAGATATATCGGTTATTCTTTCACAGATTGAATCTTTCACTGCTCTATCTATTATTTCGTTGCCCTCTATGCCTGTATGAGATGGTATCCATGTTAGTATAATTTCTGCGTTTTTTGTGGTCTTAATTTTATATATTCTATCTTGTATTCTCTGGATAATCGTTTCTCTTCAAATGTTTGTATGGATTGTCTCTTCGATACCTATAATTGGTTTTGTAAGGTTAGGTACTTCGAATTTCGAAATCCCTTAATTATCAGTGGATTATTACAGAGCTTTAACATATATTTTTTGAAGTGGGGAAAAGTTGGTTACTTCTTCTTTTAAGTATTTATTTCTGTTCTGTTGAAATTCCTGTTTTTTATGAAGCCCTTGAGCAATTTTGGAAACAATTCACTTGGATGAATATTCTTACGAAAAGCAAATGCCGGAGAGAGTAATATACTTTATATTTTTGTTCATACTGAAAGTAGAATGTTATTTAATCCATTTTACTGAGATTTAGGCGCTAGCTTGAATAAAGAAGAATATACTTATGAAATAATTGATAATTAATAATAATAATGATATCATATTATTGATACGAATATTCATAGTTCAGTGAAAATATGCCGGTTTCATAATCTGGAAGTCACGGGATCAATTCTTAGCAACGGACAGAAAGTCAGTAAGATTTTCACTGAATTGTAAAATTCACTCTGTGGCGTACTCTTCACAAAAATTATGAATACCTGTAGCTAAACGACTGGTTACCTCATCCTACAGCTGAAGAAATATCAATCTACCGAGTGCACTATAAGTATCTGCTACACCCGTAGCAGGTAAAAGGCGTGGTTGTTTTTTATTATATAATTGATAATATAAGACGAGTTCCTATTATTCGTACTTAAATCATAGAATGAATCCCAAACATACTGTGAGTTTGTCAAACATACAGTTTCATCTTATTTTCATATTAATACAGGTTCATATTTTCATGAAAGCAATTTATTACAATACTCAGAACCTAATTCTTCATGCTGCCAATATCTTTCATAGAGAAAATGTCAAAAAGTAGGATTATCTTATATTCCACTATGTTCAAGTTTTCAATTAGTGAAGACACATTAGAAGTAAAGGAACTCACCTGTGATACAATATTCATGTATAAGTGGAATGAGTTTGCGGGAAACGAACTGCATTTTTAATACAAAACCTTTGTGTAGTTAATTTCCAGATTGTGAACAGCTATAAGCTTGGTATTACTTATTTAGCACATCAAGGGGAGCAATAAAGGAATTTTCCATGTCGTGGTTCATTTTATTAAGTATATCTATTGTAGGTAATATAGCAACGGAAAAATAAATATGAGAACCATTTTTCCTTGTTTGCCTATGTTGGAAGAGTTTCTTATTTTAAAATTGTATCCAACTTCAACATTATTCGTCTTGAAACTTTGGCACGAGCAAACTATGAGCTATAGATAATGTAGTTGGAGAACAACAATATTTTGGATGTAGATTTTGTGTGATAATCAATATTTAAGTATACAGAAAGAAGGCTATTACATAAGGCAGCCGTTATAAAATGATATATCGATGAGCATGGTGAAAATTTCTCAATTTAGATGATAAATGCTTTTCTGATATTCGTTATTTGCCCGCAATGCGTAATACTTACAGGAAATATATACGTTCTATAACTGATACTTTTAATGCTTCTGTGCTTTGATTGTAATACTTTTTGTACACAATAGTTTTAGTTTTAGAACAACATTCATTTCTGAATCCTAATATAAATTTATTCTTTGTTTGTCTGGAATATAGAGCTCTTTTGTTTCTGTTTTATTTCGATGATTATTCGTAGGACTGGTGACGTGTAACTGCACAGACTTTAGATAAAATACTAATAGACTATATTGCGACAAGCTCATCTAATCCTATTTCAAACTTTGTTATTTCAATGAGCCGAGATTCAGCCATGAACTTTATTTGTTTTTGATGTAGAATGAATTGTCATTTAAGCAAACGCTTTCAAGAAATAAAACAGATAGGCCTCCCAGAATCTCATGGGATATATAACTTTTAACTGTCCCGCAAGCATCGTTCGTTGAAGTTAAATATCTTATAGCTCAATAAACATTTTATATCCTCATACTGTACGCGAGAGTTACTGTGTATGTACAGAAAAGTTTTATATTGTATCCCATCAATGAAGATTAAATTCAGTTATCTCTGATTGGGATTAGGAATTTTCTTAGCATTTCGATGGTAATTACTGATAGAATGGGTGCTGAGCATTTGTAGTATTTGAGAAAAGACTCAATTGCATTGAAACAAACAACTTTTCTAAGTTCAATTTTTTTATTAAGAACCCCATTTCATAGTTTTTGGGGTATTTTGTCGGCACTGAAAAGGTCATAAGTCGTATATTGTTTAAATAGTATATTCGACCTTTCAAGCGCCCACCACAAAAAATAAAATGGCGACCGATCAAAAATTTCAAAACAAGATATGTTGAAAACAACTTGATCAATTTTTGAAAATAATTCGACTTCTGAAGAAAAATTTAGGGGGGCTAGGTCGGTGCTCTGGGCTAGCCACAAAGCAGGACTTTCTTTTTTAGTCCACTTATTCGAATATTTACTATTTTGTAATGCTATGACCTCTCGGGTTGTATGAGCCGATGCTTTATCATGTTGAAACCAAAGTCTTTGTCTTACTTCTAGCGGTAAGTCATCAATAAACTCTAGCAGAACGTTATTTGAGAAAGTAAAATAATTTTCACCATGCAATCGGTTTGGGAGACTATAGTGTTTAATAACATACTTCCCTACTATTCAGCCCATGTACATTTAGTGAAAAACATCGTTGATGCGTACGAACAAATGTTGCGTAGGGGTTCTCATCTCACCACAAGTGGTTATAGTGAGAATTAAATGAACCGTTCCTTGTAAGAAGGAGCTTCGTCTGTGAATAGAATAAACTTTTCAAAACGTCTCCGAAGATTGCAACGTTCAAGGAACTAACTGGCTAGAGGTCTTCAGGTTCTAATGCTTAAATTTTTTGTGTAGATGGAGAGCTTGTTCTTTCAGAACTTGCCAGACTGTCACGTGATTTACATCTAATCTATTTGCTATCACTCTTGTGCTTGTCGATGGCTCATCATCAATAATATTAAGAACAGCTTCTTCAAATGCTTGAAATTCCTACCAATTGTTGGGTGAAAACTTCCAGTCTCTGCCAAACCTCTATAATCCTACATATTTCTCTAAAAATGCGGCAACATGGTTGCCGACGATTTGGATATCTTCTGCAATAAATTCTACTAGCTTCTTCTGCATTGCGCCTCACCTTTCCAAAAACCAAGATCATGTTGATAAGCTCAGCGTTTTTACACAAATTTTGCAAAATGTGCACACAAATGATAAAAGTGATCGAAACTTTTCAAGATGAAGCAGTAAATATTTTTTTTATATAATGAAGATATTTCTAAAGATGAAAATCGAAAAGTATTTGAATTTGAACGTACAAATTAGAAAAAAATGCCTTAATTTTGAAGTACGCGTTTATTATTGGGCTTTTGTTTCATTGTTTAATGGCAGCAAGCTTACTTTGTTCTAGATTATTGTTGCAGTGTGTGGAAACTTATTCTATAACTGATCGAAAAAAAAAACTTCAGATGAATGTTATTAGTTGATAGTTCAAGTTTATATGAAGAACTATTTTTTCATATTATTGGTCGTTTTGTCTTGCAGTACTGAATTTTCGTTTTTCTGTTTCAGGTGAGCTATAATCAACTCCTAAGCGTTCATTTCCTCCGAAACTTCCGGTATGTGCTCGTAAGAAATTTTTTTTTTCTCAAATATACTTTTTTGGGTCAACTATAATTACATTGTACGTGACATGGTTGCTTTCTTTCGTGATTCAACAAAATAAATAGACTATTCGCTGTTTGAAGTTTCTATTCCAGTTGGTCTGAATTAACACTAAAACTTTTCCTAAATTCAATGTCATTTCTTTAAATATCTTATCACATGAGTAAAATCTAGTTAAGGAATATCACATTATTTCTGAAAGGAGAATATAGAATGAGTTAATTTCATCAAGCTCTTATATGCATTGAAGTTATTTGAATCTTATTTGATGTTACATTGGAAAAAAGCAAAATTTATAGAAATATGGATGAGAAATGACACAGACCTAGAATGCTAAAGATACCATGTACAAATTTTTGAAAGCGACTTCCGAGTTGCTTCCAAATAATCGAGGCTATATAGGAGAGAATGATAGAAAATCGATTAGAGCTGACCAGCCATTGAAATAAGTCTATACATTTTTTATCAACTTAACAAAACTTTACTTCCTGGTCACATTGTTATTCAGAGTTTGATTATTCATTCATCTAGTATACTGATACTTATTTCATTTAAATTGTATATTTTTCGAAAAGAGGTCAATCCAAAATTTTTGGGAGATTAGATCATTGATGTTTCTGTTCTCTACATCGCGTAACTCTTATAGGGTTATCTCAAGTGTTCTCTCTCGGGCTGAAGATTTTTTGTATGAAAGTTAATAGTTGAATTCACCACGTCTTAGCGGTTTATAATCTGAAGTTAATTGACTCCAGTAGCAATCGTAAAAGCTCCTAGTGCCGCTTCACGCGTTGCTTCTGAAATTCTTATTATAGACATAAATAAGCGCATTTTTGCGATCCACATTTCGCGAGAAGAAGCACTCGGCACGTCTGCTTAAGCTGTAGAAAGAACAATTTGGATGAAAACGTTACCAATGATCGTGGAGTTAAATTTCGATGAAAAGGAAATCGAGAACAAAGTTAACTCTTCTTAGTTATGAATAACAAAGTTTTGAAGTCAGTGAAATATATGTGAGAACGACGAATGTTTTCTTTTGAAAGGATGAAACAGCAATCAAGCACTGTCTACATATTGAACAACTTGCACATAAAGTTCATAGAAATTCCTTGTCAGAATTTCGATTTCGACTCCGCGTGGTGCGAAGTGAAAGTAAACAATTGTTTTTTAGAGTTTATTTTGGACAAACCAATAAACCAAGATAGTATATCATCGTTTCTTCCACAGAACTGGTTTTACCTCTAGCGGAAATTTAAAAGTCCAGTCTTCCGTGCGTGAAGCCTGCTCTGTCCGTGACCGGTCATTTCGACTCAACTCACATCTTCTGGGGGTGTGGACAGCTATTTTGTGCTTTTCCAGCCCAGACCAACTCATCCCATTACCAATCGGCCCAACTTTTCTCTTAGTTTCAGTCATTTGTATTCGAGTGATCTTCTTGAATTGAAGTATCTACTGTTTCAGTTAGGGTTTTTAATACTCTGCAGGGAGAACTATTAATCGCTTCGTTTCTCAATTTTTCCATCGGGCTGTTTGATGATATTACACCTTCATATTGAGGAGAGCTTGTTAAATGCTATAAATTTTAGATTGCACTGAGCAAACTCTTATAATTTAGAAAGGCAATCAATAATAGTTTTTGTATTTCGGTAGCGTTCTAGAGAATTGGCTCATACACAGATAAAATATAAATGATATATAAGATGCTTGACTATTCAGATGTAAGTGATATGCTGAATGCATTAAATTCTCGTTAGTTTTCTCTGTCTCCATTTGCTATTCCTTCTACTATTCAAAATACATTTCCGAATGCATTGTTTATTTCTATTTGCTTATCAAAGTTTGTTACGATGAAGATGGACGATTCATTTTAAAGATGTTCGGAAAGTAGAAATGCTGCCTACTCAACTATACTCGGTTGTGTAGTTCCATTGCCTTCAATCATGAGGCATATAAAATTGATCGCATAGTTTGTATCCACCGAAATTAAGCAACAAAGCAAGTTGGCCGCTCCATTACGGTTCACAAGTTTAGGGGCATAAATCTCATCCTATTGTTCAGCACACGTTAATTTTAACCCCAAGATAAAATAAAAAACTGTTGGTTTTTAATATACCGTTACATTCATTTCACGCTTCAGGTCGTAGTGCAGAGTTAGTGCCATGGAAGACGTAGTTTTCCTAACTACGCTTCCAGTTTATTAAATTGTGTTGGGCCTGAAGATGTAATTGTTCTTGTGTGATATCAAATTAATTCAAATTTCTGATGGAGTATTTATTGCTGGAGTTGAATATTGAAGATATCTTCAAATGTTCCTTTGTTGGATAACAATACTTATTTTTTTTTTCAAATTTAATGTTTCGTGGTAATAATGAAAGCACAGTTGTTGAGGTGACTATGAGTTTTTATTCTAAAACAAGATGAATTTGTACATGCCACAGACTCTACTATTGTGAAAAAAGGTATTCAGTATTTCTCCATTACAGTCAAAACCCAATTATCAGAGATGGAAGAACACATATTTCCCTATTATATCGGTACTCCTGAATGAACAATTATTTTTCCAGCTGCGTATTCCGCAATACAAGTTCAGCTTACGTTTAATTAGTACATCCGAAGCACGTTGCTTTCTAGTTAATCTTCCTTAGAAAAGTGCTCTTGTTTAATAATGATACCTTTGTGCCAGAAGTTAAGGGCTGCGATCCCTGAGGTTATGTTCGTGTGAATTCATACAAAAATAGAGCATACATATTTTAAACGTTAACATTCATTTTTAACAAGTCTTTAATTTTGATATATTTTGGAAAATACTCATGACATTATAACTTGTGAAAAGAATTCTTTATTTTTGCTGAATCGAAGTTTTTTGTTAGTTTGATTGATCTTGATTCGCGTAATGGAAGATCCTAATCGGAGCGATAAACTTTAGGATGACTGTAATGACTTAATGTTCAGAAACACAGTTAACTTTTTGTCTAATTATCTGCAAATCGTTGTTCTTGTTCGCGGAGACAAATTTAGGAAGTTGTAATTTAGAAAATACTAGTACCATCTACAGATAATTCACACAATCAGATTATAAACAAATATTATTGTGCTTGAATTACTTAATTTGCTGCCAATGATCAATTCAAGTTTCAAATTTTATGAATATCTATGTTTACATAAAATGCTTCACGTTGCACCGATTTGCGGTAAATAATGTAAAGTCAAACTATATTTTGTTTATGTGTGCGCAAAGAAAAGAATGCAAATGTTTTGACGAGGGCAATAAAACCAAATTCAGAAGCACTAAGAATGATAAGTCAGTTACTCATGACTTTTCTTGAACTTATGTGAGATTAACCAGTTGCAGTTTTTCTTGGAGGTATTTGGAAGAAAGAATTATTCATAAATAACTTTTTCTGTGATTTGAATTGTATTTTAATGAGAAATAATAATCTGAGCATCTCATTACAACTTAGAATTGAGACCGCATTATATATTTAGGGCGGGTCAAAAATAATAATAATTTTTTTTTCTTCAATTACCAAGAGAATATCGTTCAAGATGATGAATGGAAAATGCTGGTGCTTGAGCTCTTTATGTTAATATTAAGAGGTGCCTCTCCGTGATTTTTGATTTCTCATTCGAATAACAGAAGAACTTTTTTTTTCTATTTGGAACTCTATTGGTTTTCAACCAATTAGCGTGTTGTGGAAATTAATACATATTCTTGTAGGAAATTAAACGATCTCCAAAAAAGGTTCAATATGATTTTTCGCTAAGTTAACCTGTTTAAAAATTAATTAAATTTCAATATTAAATAGTATATAATGACACACATTTTTTTGATTAAATCGCAAAATGATGGCTCCAAAACATAGAACATCATATTTTTCGAGAAGTTCATCGAGTGATCTTTGGAACAACATCAGAATCATCAACAGTTCTGTTAGTGTTTATCCAGCCCCATTATTATTGAAGCATACAATTAATCAAAGTGCAATGAATAACATACTTCAAGTTGAAAAACAATGGTTTGCTGCGGGAATATCTACTTATGGAAGACATACGCTGAGAAAAAGTTGCGAAATTGTGATGTTTAACTAAACAACACTTGAACTACTCGAAAAATATGATGTTCTATGCTTCTGAGCTATTATTTCGCGATAAGATTTAAAAAAATATGGAGTCGTCATATACTATTCGAGGCTGAACTTTAACTTTGAGTAATTTTTGAACGAGTCGATTCAGCGAAAAATTATATCTGACCTTTTTTGGAGATTGTTCAATTTACTACAAAAATATGTATTGATTCCTACAACACGCTAATTGGTTAGAACGCAATAAAATTCCAAATGAAGAAAAAGCTTTTCTCGTACAATTTGAATGGGAAATCACAAATCAGGAATTAGCTGAAAAAAATTATTTCACTAGTGGCTTTTTAAATATAGCACCCAAAATTTTTTATTACGTCAATCAATAAATTTCGACGATATAACATGTATTGAACGATTTTCAAATGAAAATACGAAATCAAAAATATATAATTTTTATTTATAAATGTTTACACAAAGGGTGCCGTAGAGAAACAAATGATTTTATTTGGATACAAATGAGAAAACTGTCAATATTAGTATTGTTTTGTGATACATAATTTCATTTATTCACCTCCATTAGTATTGATTGTAGACTGTTGATTTTTTTTTACCATTTTATCAGAAAGACTCTCAAATTAACTATTCTAATTCTTGATTTAATTTGTGTAGCACAGAGGCGTAACTTCATTCAGATTTTTTTTTCTCAATATTCATTAGAATAATAGAATCCGGAGGGAGAAATAAAATATTCCGAGAGCTCAACGAATTCAAAGAATATATTTATTCATATAACTAGCTGAGATACCTTAAAAAATGTTATATATATATATATATATATATATATATATATATATATATATATATATATATATATATATATATATATATATATATATATATATATATATATATATATATATATGTATTTATCATTTTTGTTTAAAAAGGAAATTACAACAATTTCTAGTCGACATAAATGCGGTAATATTCTGGATAACAAATTTTGCTCTTACATCTAAAAACTAAACTTATCACAAAACTTGATAGCAATATGGGTGGAGATATCGATGTAACTCATATATTAAATGAACAAGTTAATTAGTTGTATGAAAAATGTTGCGAAATTCGATGAAGCAAAAATGGTGCTACGCGTTCATGTTACTTATGAGCAATAAGTAAGACAAATAGTAGAAAATAAAGAAAACTTATAATAAAGTTACAATTTTCTTACAACCAGTGGTGCACACAGGCTATTTTCAACGATGAATTTCTGCATTTTACAAATTCAACGAATATGTCGCAGTTGCAAACCAGACGATCGTATATATCAGAGCTGAAAATTTCACACAGAAAGATTCATTTGAAGAAAAATGATAAGAGAATTTAATTTAATTTTGTGATAGAATGGAATATCCAATTGCAATTCTCAAGTATTCTAAATATTCATGTTTCATTTTCACATGAAGCTTAATAACATCTTAGAGTTAGAACTCGAGTAACATTCTCTATAACTCCCCTAGAAACACCGGCTTAGCTCAACATAATCCAAGATCATCCAGAGAATTTTGAGATTCAAGACAGGCAATGGTTTCTTGAATCTTATATCAAATGTTTGTCTGAGTGGAAGCAATTCATCATATGTTTGCCAACATATTAAACATAACATGATGTTATTTCAAGTAAGGATGATAAATTGCTGTTGGTTTTTAATTTATCAAAGATGGAATATGTGATATTCCATCTATGATATGAAAGATATTTCCATTTATGTATGACATTCAATTTTGGATTGAGCTTTTGATTTGCTAAAAGAGTGTGCCGTAATTAGCTTCACAAATGCTTTTTAATGTGAGTAATTATCATTCCAAATGATATCAACAAACAAATCTTCTGTAGATATCTTTGTCTGATTCCACATTATCAACTTGTAATATGAATGGGTAAGAAGTATCTTTAAAAGAAACAATACAGAAAGAGAAAATTATGGTAGAATTTCTGTGCTCAAACTATCCTAATCAGAAAGACGCTCTCATATGGTTAAATGTCGAAGGCAATGTTGCCTTATCGATCAGTTCTGTGTGCGTGCTCTGGACCGCAGGATTTAACCTCTCTCTGTTACACGCAGCTCGTACAATTTGCCGGGTCTTGAATTCTCTGCTGCAGTGCGTACCAAATTTCCGAGGCATGTAATGACCAAATATGAATTTTTTAAATCTGCGAAGAAACAAGTACATCAGGTCCCATCTACAAAAATATTCATCATCATTATCATCTGCGTCACGAAAGTCCTTGGTGGGAAATGAGTGAAGTGCTTTGATACTTGTTTTGCTATCCAATCATCCTTATGCTTGATGCATCCGTGTAAGCATCCGTTTATTATGTTTTAACAGAGTTTAAGACGTACTTCTGTTTCTTAGATTTCTTCAGCATGTAACGTCAATAAAAAAAAATAAAGAATCATCTTGATGATCAAAGCGCATTTTTGGTAGTTCATGAATGTTTGTTAGTTCAGAGATTTCACAAATTACTATCTCCCACACTCACTGAGTTTAAAATCAATCAGTTTGAGGTTTGAGCAAGCCTACGAAATAGCAGCTTTCATTTAGTACCAGTTTCAAGCTGTGACTATTTTATACATAACTTGAATACGTACAAACTCGAAAGAACATTTAAGTATTTATTGCTCAGTTGTTGACCGACGGAAAGTCATGTGCTGTATCCTAGAATAATAATTTGATCATTATCAAAGTTATATGAAAAAAAAAATCCTTGAAAATTTAGTGTAATTATCTTCAAAACTACAGACTTGAGAAAATGAGTAACGGGTGATCATACACTGGTCTGAATAGATCATAAAAACAAAAGTTTGATTTATTCTGATACTAAATTCGAAAACTTCAAGTCAATATCCTGTGTAACTCGCGATATATTGAGATAAATAGTTTCTACCTTAAAATAGGTACTAAGCCATATCACTTCGAAATTTAATGTATGAAATTTTATGACTGCTCATTCTATGCAGCAATTCTTAGATTTCAATTATGCATAGTTCTGCAGTCATTATTCTTTGAATCTTTATTTAATTTTTTACCTAAAACTGGGTCTATGAATAAGAAATCAAGCAGTTTGTGTAAACCTACGAAACAGCAGCTTTCATTTAGTAGGTACCAGCTTCAAGTCTGTAAGTACTGTAGTTGCTGAAAACACAGCGTCACGCCAGCCAGCCAAACAGCCAAAATTAATAAGATAGCGAACTTTTCTGCAAAAATGCAATAAAAATCTGAGGAAAACGAAAAAGAATATACGAGTATTTGACAATTCTCCAATCAGAGATACTCGAGAGTTGTTCTGAATGGCTTCGTTTTCTACTGTTTGATCCCTTTATAAAGTAATCTTTGATCCCACTCCTACCTCAATATATAAATGCATTTGAATATTTTTTTAATTGATTTTGAGTTCTAATAGGAAAGAAAAATTGTTGAATATTTTGATGATTAACATTATCCCAAAATCTAATAGCATCAGCTTTGGTTTGTCAAGCTTTTCCAAAACTGATAAATCACTATGACATGCCGTTTTGCTATTTAATAGCGACAATTTATTCCAGTTAAATTCAAACTATACATTTTTATTATCTTGCAAGATAATTTCAATTCATTGAATTTTCATGATTGAATTAAAATTATGTACGTAATGGAAATTCAGAATTATTATTAACTTGCAACATAATTTTAATACATTGAATTTTTATGATTGAATTAGAATTATGTACATAATGATAATTCAGCATGGAGACTATCCAGCAAAATTATACAGAACCGTGTAATTTTTATGATTAAATTAAAATTATGTACATAATAGAAATTCAGTATTCTTATTATCTTGCAGGATAATTTTGATTCATTGAATTTTCATGATTGAATTAGAATTATGTACATAATGGCAATTCAGAATAATTATTTTCTTGCAAGATAATTTTAATACATTGAATTTTTGTGATTGAATTAAAATTATGTACATAATAGAAATTCAGAATTATTATTATCTTGCAAGATAGTTTTGATCAATTGGATTTCTATGATTGGATTAAAATTATGTACATAATTTTAATTCAATTTATATTCAATCATCAATATTAAATGGATTAAAATCATCTTGCAAGATAATATCAACTCTGAATTGCCATTATGTACATAATTTTAATTCAATTAGAAAAATTCAATGAATTAAAATTATACTGCAAGATAATAAGAATTCCGAATTTCCATTATGTACATGATTTCAATTCAATCATAAAAATTCAATGAATTCAAATTATCTTGCAAGATAATAATAATTCTGAATTTTTATTATGGACATAATTTCAATTCAATCATAAAAATTCGATGAATTAAAATTATCCTGCAAGATAATAAGAATTCTGAATTTTTATTATGTACATAATTTTAATTCAATCATAAAAATGCAATGCATTAAAATTATCCTGCAAGATAATAATAATAATTCTGAATTTTCATTATGTACATAATTTTAATTCAATCATAAAAATTCAACGGTTCCATATGATTTTGCTAGATAGTCTCTATGTTGAATTATCATTATGTACATAATTTTAATTGAATCATAAAAATCCAATGTATTAAAATTATCTTGCAAGTTAAGAATAATTCTGAATTTCCATTATGTACATAATTTTAATTCAATCATAAAAATTCAATGAATTAAATTATCTTGCAAGATGAAAAAAATGTATAATTCAAAGTTAAGTGAAATGAATTTTTGCTATTAAATAGCAAAACGGCGTGCCATAAATCACCCTGTAATTAATTTTTATGATTTTTTTCATTGACAATTGTTTAGTAGAATACCCTGGTATCCCAATTACATAGAGTTTGTGAAATATACAATACATAATACAGGTTCCACTGACAATTTTTGAAATAAAAAAAGGTTCTATCTAGAACAGCTAAACTTGAGCATTAGAGAACAATGCGAATGAACGATATTTGAATTAAGATGGTGTACAATGCAAAATATCAACATTAGATCTTGTTTCATAATTATTCAAAATGATGCAAATTCTTCTCATGGGAGCCTTCAATTCATTATGAGCTACTAAAATCGAAATTTTGGAAGTATTATTTGGATTGCAAGATCGATTGTTAATCCGTGAAATGGTGAAGTGTAAATTTAGAAGACCTGATGTGTCATCAACGTGGCCACGAATCAGTGACAGATAAACGCAAGATATTAGAGATCTTCTATTTTCAAGCGTTATAATCCTGGATGTAATTGAAGAATCACTGTAGCTGTAAGTAATGTAAATGAATAGTTGACAGAACTTACGTGATTTCAGACCACAATGCAATACTCAAGTCTACTGCGTACAAAATAATGATACAGACTTCTGAGGGTAATAAATTCATTGAACTGGCGAAAATCTCTAAGAATGAAATCCAATATTTTCAAAGTATAATTGACTCAAAATACAGAATGCAATGTAAAAGCCAGTTTTAGATCAAAAATGATATTTCGAATTCAAAAACTCTGTCAAGTATCTACCTATCTTGCACATATACACAATACTGTACTTCATCGAATGAACCATGATTTCGCATTTATTGGTATCGAAACATAGATGAGATGGAGTAGACCAGTCATGGAGTCTACCGATATCATACAAGAGAAGCTCATTGTCCTCCTAGGTATTATTATGAAAATCTTCCGATCATCCGCATACAGTAACAATTAACATTCTTTAATACAAGTATTGATACCATTGATTAAGAGCAAAAATAGTAGTAGTCCAATATTAGATCCTTGTGCAACACCAAAGGATGGAATCTAGTATTCTGATTTATAATTATTATAGTAGACGTATTGCTGTCGATTCGACTAGAAAGATTCAATCAATGTTATTGAAAGTGGCAAGAGTTTATGGATTGAAATTTCATGATTTACGGTGTCAAAAGCCTTAGTGAAATCTGTATAGATAACACCAATTTAGACATTTTTATTAGGAGAGTTAGCAACAAACTCAGTGAAACTAGTCAAATTGGTCACAGCTGATATGAACTATGCAAAAATTAATAGGGATATAAAAAAGTCCCTGATGATGGCACACTATCATTTTCCTATATATGTATTTACGAATAATCAATAGAAAATCTATTCCAGTAAGAATAAACTACTTTCTGCTAGTATAAGTTATATTATTGACAAGACTGTGGAATGGTCAGTATACTACAGGTTTCTCTTAGTCTCCAAAAACACTTGTGATCGTTTAATCAAACACTGTAGCATTTTTATTGAATGAAAAAATACAGAGGAATCATCTCTCAAGAGAATGTACTGATTTAGCTTTTCAAACGTATCAGCAAGATGATCGACAAGTTGGCATAGTCACAAATCTCAATACATCTCAAAGTGTAATTTCGAGACTGATTTGTCGGCTCAGAGAAACAGGCACAACCTCAAGAAGGCCTGGTAGTGGATCCGGCCTCATTACCACAATGCGACAAGACCAAAATCTTGTAATACAAGCAAGGAGACAAATCTGCGGTCAATGCAGCAAGAACATCATAATGCCACCGACGTCAAAGGGTGAAGTAAGCTAACCAGTGACTTAATGACGCTACCTCTTGGAAACATGTTCCGTTCGCGGATAAGTCCAGATTTTGTATCCATGATAACAGCCGACGTCGGAGAGATAAAAGAGTGCAGGGCATCGGTCACTGCCACAGTATATTCAGCCGGTGGTCCCATTTGAAGGTGGAGGTGTTATGGTTTCGAGAGGTATCTATTTTGGCTGGCGTTCCGACCTACATGTCTTTGGTGGTAGTCACTGGACAATATTATAGAGACAAGATCATCTGCGAATATGTTGTGAACAGTCGCCATCTTATTCGACCTTAATACTTGATGTTTCTAGATAATAATACTCATCCGCACCGATTAAGAATAGTGCTGCAGACTCTTGATTAACTACATATCAACCATCTTGTCCTTTCACCATTATCTCCAGACTTAAATTAAATCCCATAGAACATATATATGATATGCTTCAGAGACAGTTAGGTAAGCATGTCCTTATCCCACAGTTCCGAGACAGCTTACAGAAATATTGCCTATACTGTGGGATAGAATACCACAGCAATATAAGTATTCATAATTGTACTGTAAGCAAGCCAACAAGATGCTAAGCAATCGTACAAGCACAAAGAGACTTTATCGGGTACTGGAACAAAAAAAAATCATATCGATGATACTGCGATATTGGCAACTGGAAGCTCTAACTGTTCATATCGATTTCTACAGAAGTTCAATAATAAATTTTCAATAATTTTTTTCTGAGAAATATGATTTTTTTCCATTCTAGTATTCACTGGAACATATCGATATGAAAATTTGAATGCTTTTTTTTATATCACTATTCACTTTTGAGTAGCTTATTATATATTTAATATGATAACAGGACAACACAAAAATCTATATATGAGATAAATCTTGTAATGCATGTTTACAATTCGAAAAAGAGTCAAATCAATCCCCAGACATATTTTAGTTACATATTGAAGACGAAGCTTGGACCCAACAATGTCAATTTTTTGTGCTCTATCTTTTCTTTTCCCAAGAAAACATGTTATTTGCGGGAAGAAAACAAATGATAATGTTATATGAATGGGATACAATAACAAATGTTTGGAAAATATTACAAAATGTGTTATGGAAAAGAAAGAATGGAGCTTTAGGATTCTCATTAATTTATGTTGAATTTTTGAGCGATGAATATCTGTAGAATTGGGTTAAGCTTTTCACTAGCTTTTATAATTTCAGACAAGATAAATGAAATGTTGCCTCTTCGGATAAATCATTACTAAGTACGCAGTGGTCTTAATGATCTTAAATATCTCCCATCTTCATTTCAGAAAGTTGATAATTTATAAGAAAGATTCAATGCACTGATTATATCCAAAAACTTTTTGACGTAGCACTCATTTAGTCAATCAAATAATGTTGCTTCTGAATAATCTTGGAGTTTCTGATGGGATTGTTATCAATAATTTGTACTTGAGATGTTGCTCTATCTACTCTGCTCCTGAAAACTTTTCTATGAAATTTGGCTTCTTCAACAGTTATTTCTGAATATAAGAATTTCCTATTCCTCAACTTCAGGTTTTGATTGAAACTTCTTACGTAAGAAATATTCGATCTTAGTGGTGAAGGAACTCATGATGCTTTATTTCAATTTAGACTTGGAACAAGAGGTTTCCACATAGGAGAGAATTGAGAATCAAGAATTAGAAGAGTCGTTGATATTACCTACCCCAAGCAAAGGGCAGTAATGCCTACATATTCATTCCAGGCAGCAGAATTAGTGGTCGTGGGCTTGGAATTCTAGTCTGGTGAGCCAAAACACTGCTATCATTCGTTTGCGATCAGTGAAACTCTGAGTTTGTAACTCTCATGAAAGCTTCTGGTTCCTAGTTCAGTGGCAGGACTTCATTTCGGGCTATGATTCAGAGAGATCTTCAACAGTATTGAGTAACTATTTTTAATACAAAATAGTATCTACTGAAAACGGTGATAGCAAGATTAATACAATACGGACAATAAATGTCGCAAATGATCACTGTTCACAAAAAAATCTAGTAACCAATTTTATTACGCAGTATAATTTCAAATCTTCAAATACTATTTGTGTAATATTAGTCCTGTGCACGCCTATACAATTCCCTATCTTAACTGTGTTGCAAAAGTGAAGGCAAACATGTAATACTGTTAGAGAGAGAAGGTAACTGAGAGACAGGTAGAGGTAGGCCCATGTTTGTATGGAAGTAAATGGCGGGTTCCGCTTTATTTAGTATTTTCATGTGGAAATATATTGTAAAATAGGAAAATAATGTTTTGTGCCAAATTGTAATAGTACGTACAGAGCTTGTAAAGTGAAATATATATTTTTTTTCTGTACCCAAAAATGATATTATATTAAATAAGTGGCGCAAGAACGTAACACGACAGAATAGAACATTGGAAATTACAGATTACGTGTCTGAAAAACATTTCAGATAGGAGGATATTATAAAAGAATGGTCGTCTAGAGATGTGAAAGTGAGTAGAAATCATTTTAAAATCATAATAGCAGATCTACTAACAATTCTATGTTAGAAATTAAAAATTTATATCAATGTTTCAAATTATTAAACGTATCTAACCAAGACTTTTAGTGAAAAATTCAACTTCGAGGAAATTTCTTGTCAATAAATTTATTAGTTCATAAAACTTATATATTTATACAGAATTGCAACATTTATTTTTTTCACTTTTCATCAATATATAAAAGTTATTGAGAATACAATTGTCAAAAGTGAGCGAAGCAAGTGTTCTTGTTAGCTCTGTGGCATACTAGAATAGTTTTATTATTTCTCCTGTGCTACTTTCTAAAAATTGAAACTAACAATAGTATATTGTGCAACAAGTACAATAAGCTCCCGATTGCCCACGAAAGCTCAAGTTGGTAATATGGCAACTGACAACACCGCACAAGTTGCAGATACTATTTTTTATTACGAATGCAGGTAAATACTATTTTGCGCTTGTTTTTTCCGGGCGGCATATTATAATTGGCGCACGCAAATACCAAAGAGCCATTTACCGCCCTGAGAAATATGTGCAAAATAGTACTTATCCTGCATGAATAATAAAAACTATGCTTGAAGTATTTACTGATAGAATAGAGTCAGCGTATAAAACTTTCATTGCGCAGTTTAATTTAATAACTTTTCTTTACACCAGAAATTATGTCAAAAACTGTTATTTTTTGTGAGATCGTAAATGTATATTATAATATTGTTAAATTTTTCGTTCATGTTCAACGAACAAAAAATTTTTGCAGAGCAGCATTTTTTATTTCTACCTTTCTTCTAGTGAATAAGAAATTCTTTGTGTATATTTTTTCAATTTCATCACGACCATTGTAATATAAAATGTTCATCAAATTATTTACGTGCCTATTATAATTCATAATCAGAAAACTTGCGTCCACAGAAACGTTTATAGAACATGTTTTATCATAATGTACTAATTCATTGCAGGTTTTAATGAATGGAAATGCTAATTTTCTTTTACTTTTGCCTTTAAATTGATGAATAATGTAGTATTTGACGTAATGAAAATTAAAAATCTATCTGGCCATTGTATTTTATTGAAAATAATTGAGATATAATCTTATTTCTGCATATGACGCACAAAAAGCTGGGCCTGCTCTCGCTATCTCTCTCACAGCTGCCGCATTACATTTTAGGCTTCATGTTTTCCAACTGAGTGTCCGCTCCTCTATTATTCTCCTTCGTGGTCCAGTGGATAAAATTGGTTTTCCCTATAATAGGTCTGGTAGTCCTGAATTTTTAATATGTTGTTTGGGACCATCAGGAAGTAATATATCCAAGTTTTTGTCATCCCATAGCAACTTTTGTCATACGCGAAAAGTATGAAATTTTGGTATTTTTTTTAGTTTTTGGCCTATAACTTCCTTCCTGTGCATTTTCGCATACACCATTAGAACTATCGGATTGTGCAGGATAAAATTTGCTTTTCTAAGTATTTTTGTATGACCAACTGTTATCGAGATATGGGGCAGCGAAATAGGGGTGCAATCTTGAGTTTTGCAAAATTTTCACTTTCTTGCTACTTTGACTCACAAAAATTCCATGAAGATCTTATTTTAGAGAACTGTTGCTCATGTAAAAGTAGTAGAGCATTTAAGTTTCCACAAATCTATGCCTCAAACATTTTTTGACGTCAAATTCTGAAGAGTGAAGATTAATTTAAAGAAAAATAGGATAATGGCATTATCTCATTTTGGTCCAAGATTGCTATAGGTGCTCATTCCTCTGATGTTCTTCGAACTCCGGTAATTCAGTATTGGTCATGGTGTACATCAATCAATCTGTCAGTTTCACTTTCACCAGGTAAGGCACTAATCAATTCAGTGAATCTGAACTGACACCCCTTATTGTTATCTTTCAGGAAAGAATAAATATATTCCATTGCTTCATCAAATCTGGGATCTAGCCTGAATCAAACCCAGACAACGAGGGTGCTTGATATAATTTCTTTTGGTAGTCATGGTGGTACGCGAGCGATTATTTTTTGGATCATTCGTCCCTTCGTTTCCTGACTGCTCCCAAAAACTTGTCTCTTGTTCCATGTTTCTCAATCAAATGAGCTGAGGTTCCTCTTAGAAGGAATGAGTCTCTGTTGAGCTCTTTTATAATCTGGAGGTTTTTCTTCCCCACATAAGAAACAATGTCCCCTGAAGGCAGAAATTGCAACTTCAAACCTGAGCTGTGGCAGTGATGAGGCTCTTCTGGAAGGCCTAGCTTCCGTCTGTTAAAGTAGAAATGAACCTATCCTTCTCCCATCGCTGTAATTTTTTGAATTTTTTGAACAAGAACTGTGACCTTGGATTTCATCTTTGTCCTTCAACAATTTGGCATCATCCCTCCTCCTCCTTTTAAGGCATGCTTTCTTCAAAATATCCAATCCTCTTTTCTTCACAGTAACTGTAACTCCTTCTGAACTCTTCCCACATATAAAACACTCACTGTCTGACGTCCTTTGGTTTTTGTAAAAGACATTGTTCACACATGGATCAACCAACCCACACACAGTTATTTTAAACATTCGATTCCAAGTAGACTCAGAACGATCCGAACAGCCGAAATTCTACCAGTAAACTAAGATTGGAAGGACCTCAAGAGCCTTCCCAATCTTCCTTCTCTTCCTATTCCACTTCACAAAGCTTGCCTGGGCAGATTGTCTTTTGGCAGTAAGTAACGTATTCATTACCCTCTGTGTGCCTTTATACTTGAGACGGGTCCACTCGAGGGAGAGTCTTATCCCAATTCAATATATTACAGCACAAACATTAGACAAAACATATAAGAAACGTATATGTGACATTTATATTTATCATGAACAATGCCAAATCACCTGAGTTTCATGATTATCACAGGAATGAGCCCTGACAATCTTAAGCCAAAATTACAAAAATGCCATTTTTCTATTTTTCTTCAAATCTTCTCCCACTTTTCAGAATTTGTCGTTGTAAAATGTTTGAGGCATGGATTTTATATATAATTAAATGCTCTACAATTTTTATATGAGCAAGTTTTCATTAAAATAAAGTCTTCATGGAGTTTTCGTGAGTCAAACTGGCAAGAAAATTAATATTTTGCAAAGCTTGATATTTTATTCCAATATCGCTGCCCCATATCTTGGTGACCGTTGGTCGTACAAAAAAAACTTGTAAGAGCAAATTTATTGAAAATTTTGTCCTCTACAACTCGGTAGTCATAATAGTAAATGCGAAGATGCACAGGAAAAAAGTTATGAGCCAAAATCTGAAAAAAGTGCCAAAATTTCATGGTTTTCGCGTTTAACAAAAGTTGCCATGAGGCTAGGATGACGAAAATTGGGATTTATTACTATCTAACGGTCCCAAACAACATATAAAAAATTCAGGACTACTTTAGGTTGACCCCTTTTTTGAGTGTCTATTCACTGGACTATATAATATCTTTTCTGTTCAACTACTTTGAGAAGGACCGCCACTGCCTTGATGTAGTAGAACTCGTGGTCTTTGCTGGACTTGCCAACTGGAATTACTTGAACGGATTGTGATTTTCATTGGATCATTTCATTATCATATACACATAATATTGAAGTATGAATCTTCAAGTTATACTCATCAAGATCTTTCGCAAAGCTTGTAATTCATCCATTACAAATCTGTATGTATCAATTAGCAAATGAATAACCAAATTGCAGTCTATGATAATATGACGAAATTTCTGCGAATTTAGAAAAACTTATTTCAATTTTGAAAATCTATTACTTATGAACACGATGCCTTTGAGTAACGATGTATTTCGCGCGTATATCATTTTGAAGATGTATCTAAAAATCGATTCCATATTGCAGCCGCAATAACGTCATGTTAACATGCTAGCATATTTCGTCAAGGAAGTAATTTCAAATTTATTTTTCCGGATGTTGGAAATAAACATAATTTCCTTCAAGGCAAACGCGATGAGACCATAATTCCTCTAGCTCTTGTACATAGATCAGTCGAATCATTTTCGTGTTCGAGGAAACATTACTTTCATGATTCTTTATACGAAACGCGAGAGTAGTGATGTTGATTGAATCATAACTAATAACAAGAGATGAGAATGATTAATCAGCTTTTGAAATGGACATTTGCTTGGAGCAATATATTTAGATACTCATCAAGGACGTAAGAGCGATGTTTAGAGATAAGAAAGAGGCTAGCTTCTATACTATCAATTAATTTACTGTGTTATGTTGCTTTCAAGTTGTCCAGCTGTGGAATTTGATCTCAACCTATCTATTCATCTTCATATCTATCGTCCAGTGGCGTAACTAGGATTTGGTGGCCCTCCCGCAAAACAAAATGTAGGCCCCAATAAACTCTTGAAAATACTGTCATTAGATGCAAGGGAACAGTCATAAATGAAATATTTCTTATAATTCTTAAAGGTAGAAAAATAATTACAAAAAAAATTATAATTCACATATTTTATATAAAATTGAATTGAATATCAGTTCCTCGGGCTCTTTTATTTGCAAAATCTGTTAAAAGAATTTTTAAATCCAAATTTTCCGCTGCATGATGTTCTATTGTCAAAAGAGCAAGATTACTTAATTTATCTTGATTCATGTTGTTTCAAAGATAGGATTCAATTATTTTTAATTTGCTGAAAGATCTTTCCCTAGTCACTATAGAATGATACCCATTCCACACGCTGTAGCGTGCGGAATAGGGGTCATTCCGCACACTCAGAGGTTCCTAAGAAAGCCGCGTGGCGTCGCAAAAAAACTATTTCATTACTGTCATAATTTTATTTCTTCTTGATTTTCTTATCATTTCGCTTCAAAATGGAGTCAATATGAGTGTTTTTATCAACATTTGATGAATTGGGATAAGATCAATGAAGTAAATTTTTTCTCAGAAAACGGTATATTTTGGTTATAGATATTCACGCGGACACTTTTGACTGTAAAAAAAATAGCATCCGTCACTCGTGCGAATCGATTATACCATGCTCATGTGAATTCTGTTACTTGACTTAGTCTCGTGACTGAATTATTCACATTCGCATGGAATGATCTCCATTCCGCACTTGTATCGGAATATGCTATTCTGCTGCAGCCACATCAGTGACAGGAATGCTTAAAAATAGTAATAAAACAGTGCAAATCTCACATAAATCACTTTCGATACATGAATATTTGATTAAAATAATATCTGTCATTTCCTGAATAGTTGTATTTTTTTGAAAATATACCGCATCAATTAATTGCATCGGAAAATTTTCTGATAAATCATCGCTATAATGTTTTTATAATTCTATTGCCGACATTTGAAGTTCTTTTTCTGATAATGTTAGCGATGTTTTTGGCCTCAAGAATTCAAAAAGATTTGCAATTTTTAACATTCCTTCAAATCTATTTTTAATTTGTGAATTGACTATGTCAACTGTTCTATGAAAAACATTAACTTTAAATTTATGTTCGGCATTAACAAAATCGTAGTCGTCACATCACTCATCAAATTGACGTTTTCTCTTTGATTCTCTTGTATCTTTAAACTCGGGTATTATTCCCAATTTTTTGCAAATACTTTCAGATTCGGATTTTATTTCACTATATTTTGACATAAAATCATTTAAATTAGTTTTTACTGTCTCTAACACATTTACTGCTTCATCTTGAGCTATATTCTTTTCTTGTAATATTATTGACGCATTATTAATTTCGGATAATAAATATGTAATAAGGTACATACAAATACCCAAGAAATTAGAGTTAGCATATATGAAGCATCGGCAACGACAATTGGCAATAGATATTCAAATATTTTTTTGAATCAGATATAATTGGCAGCAGTAATAAACTAAATATATTATTATTTGGGTACAACAATCGCAATAATTATGATTCAAATTTAACTTGGTTGGGAGATATTTTACTCATATCCAAATAGTATATTAAGTATATAAGATAGTTTCGTGGCAAATTGTGTTGTGCCCCCTTAACTGCGCGGCCCCCCCCGCATTGCGGGGTTTTGCGGACCCTATTTACGCCACTGCTATCGTCCTAATAGTGTTTCATGACAGCATTTGAACTGTAGTCAATTTCCACTGCAGAATAATGTAACAAATACTCGAAGCGAAAGTGGAGTCGTTGGAAAATAATGAGAATATTGGATTCACATTTGAACTACATTATGCATGTGTGTGTTTCAACATAAGAAAAGTAGAAGGCCCATTTGGAGAACAGTCCAGTTGGGACTCTCGGAACTCTTTTACAAAGGGATGGACTTGTGTGGAGATGGGCAAATATATAACCTCCAAACTTTATCACTGAATACTAGAAACTTCGGTTTCACTCATAAAATTGAGAACATCGAATTTTTATTCAAACAAAGGCATGCTTTGTTTTTATTGTATATATGAACCGAAATATGATTTTAGAGAATCATATGAGAAATATGTATCCTCTAATATCTGAGACTTGAAGACTTTCCTTTGTATCATAAATTTTTCAAAAAAGAGAACTAAGTATTCTCAGAAGACGTCTTGAGAAGAATTACTATTATTTTAAATATGTACTTCCATCATAAACAATCAAATACCAGCTGTGCTTCTTTTGTGAAATAATAATCATGTACCTAATATGCGGAGAGGGATAATTTTGCAAATATGGGTACTCTAATATTTATTTAATTGTTGTAATCAGTGACTGTAATCTCCTAAATTAGTTTCAATTTCTCATTAGACTTTCATTAGTGGAAAGTGTAAATCCCATTTAATCTTTGTAAAATGTATGGAACCCTAAATTGCTGAACCATACCCTCAGAGGTGTTGACTGATGAAATTCCTATTCATGATTAATAAAATTTGTATACTAATTGAGTACAGTCTACTTGGAAGTGCATTGGGAGATTCACGGAACAGATAATAATATTAGAATATATATATATATATATATAAATTAAATCAATCACTCGATGGATTTGATTTTTAAAAATATTTATTTTGCTAAGCACAAGTACATACAGCCGAATACAAGTTACTTGATGAGCACTGCTCGAGAATCTTACACAATCTGACTATCTAACTAACTTAATTCTATTTAAATAACTACATAGCATGATCTTTCTGCTGAATGCAGTTTAATATTACATTCATAGGAAAACTACCGTGTGAACGGTGCAATGCTGATGTAATAAGGGTTGGGCGTCTATATAATTCCTCCCCTACTGGACGAAAGAATACCTGTTGAATTGTCAATAGGTGTTGTTTCGATAATTTGATTCTTAAATTTCTTTTGTTTATTAATTAATTTTCTTTTCATAATTTCTGAATGAATTTTCTTCAATAAAAGCATTGCAACAATCACAATTACTAAATACAATAAAATATCATAAAATATAGAATGTGATTCAAATTGATGGATTTCATTTAAATGCATAATTTGTTGATCTGGTACTTTAATTATTTCTAAACTTCTTATGTTCAAAGTTTTATTAAATACTGATTTATTTTTATCATTTTCAATATTCACATTAATCACTTTATCATAATCGACATTACTATGAAACTTTTGTTTATTTATCAAACAATTTTTTACTGAATAAATACCTAAAATTTCTCTCTCCAATATTTCATCATCACATTCAATATTTAACAACTCTTTATGAGGTAAATATAAATAAACTATATCTGAATTTGGGATTGAAATTACTTCATTATGATTCAAAACTTTAACATAATTACACTTATCATTATTCTTATGAAAATACAAATTCTCTAAACAATTGTCTTGAATTGAACTTCCTTGACTACAAATATATAATTTATTCTCAACAAGGGTACATTTATTTAAATAATTCATATGTCCGTTGGATCTTGAATAAAAACCTGGTACTAAGTTTAACGTCACAAAGTTATTGTCATGTATTGTAGGTATAGGGGTTATTTGTAAAAGTTCGGTCTGTATAAAAGGAATAGGAATATCTATTATTATATCTAAAATGAATTTTTCATATTTGCAATAAACTTTCACTAATTGTTGATTCTGCCAATTTTTTATTATAAGATTTTTGAAACTATTAGGTAATATTTTACCAATTTCCAATTTAATATCTTCCCTAGATAATATTCCAAAATAAAGGGTATTTGTTTCACAAAAAGCAAAAGTAGTTTCGATTTCATTGAAAATACTAATTAAATTTGTTGAAACGAATAACAATTGTGTGATAATGTTTTCCAAATAAAGTTTATCATTATCGTCTATTATTTTACCTATAACAGTTCCTAATTCATTAATTTTATTTTGGATAATTATATTATTATTATTAATTTTCTCTACCTGACTATTGAAATAATTTGAAATATTTTTATTGAAAACAATAATCTGATTCATATTATCTTTTAAAATATTCTGATCTTCATTTATTGATTTTAAGGCAGTATCATACTTTTCTTGATCCGATGCATCTAAATTCCCTGTAATACTTTTTATGATTGACCCTAATCCATTTATTAAACCACGTTTACTTCTTGAAGTATCATGTAAAAGAATTTGTATTTTATTATTTACTATTGCTAAAAAATTCTCCAACATTATAAAATTATTATTCAATCCTTGTATATCTTTACTATCATATCTTCTTTTGCCTATTTCTAATTTAAGCTTGGTATATTGCATTGTTAAATTACTATAAGATTCCTTAATTTTATTCAAATTTAATCTAACATAAATATACTTATTATTAGTGGAAATTAAAGCATTTCCTAATCTGAGGATATTAATTCCGGGATTGTCTCGTTCATCTTTGAGGTTGATGGTTGTGCTTGCTCGCACGATTCTGTAAATTTACGATAAGGTTTCAGCTTATCTATTTTGATCTTTTTGTCTTTGTCTGTGATAATTTGTGCCCTATCTTTGATGTAGGTTTTAACAATTTGCTTTTTGAATTGAGGTTTTTCTATTTTACCAGTATTTCTCTTAGCTTGTTGTTCATAAACTTTATTCTGCAATTTGCAGCTTTCTACTTGAGAGGTAGCATATTTTCTTTTACTTTTTTCTAACAATATTCTATTCTCATCATACATTTTTTTCATAATTTCTTTATGAATTTGGACATAATTATCTGTAACGATTTCAGGTGAAACATCTTCTTTTGATTCATTAAAATGACCGAAAACTATTTCATTTGGAGTGCGTTTAGTTATTGAATGTATGGACTGATTATATGCCTGAAGAGCGTATCGAACTTTACCACTAATACTTAGGTCATTGAAATCTTTATTTTGCTCTAATATCCTCATATGCTCTATTATAGTGGAATGAAATCGTTCAATATTTCCATTACTTTTGGGATTATTCACACTGATTAAATGTATACGGATATTTTTTGTAGATAAAAAATTATAAATCAATTGATTATTGAATTGTAAACCATTATCTGAAATAATTAACTTTGGGTGGCCAAATATCGAAAAGTATTTTATTAATTTTTGAACTATTGTTATTGTATTTGTTTCTGGGAGATGGTATATTTGAGCATGTTTGGAAAAACTATCAATTATTGTAAGAAACTTTTCTTTCTTCAAGGAAAGTATATCGATGTGAATTATTTCAAGTGGTTTTAAAGCAGTAGGTGTTTTTAATGTGGGGATTTTAATTGGATTCCTTTCGTATTTATTTTCTTGGCAAGTATCACAATTATTTATAAATTTTGAAACCGTTAATTGCATATTAGGCCAATAATATCTTTGTTTCAATTTTTGATATGTTTCTATAATTCCTCGGTGATTGGTTTTACCGAGATGATAATTCTTAATAAGGTCGATCTGATCATCAGACGATTCAATGTCTTGCAATTGTTGGTTACAACATATTAGTTTATAAGTACCTGGCTGAAAATAGATCTGTAAAATTGAATTTAACATTTTTTTGAACATTTCAGGGACTATACAATGATATTGAATTCCTGGAACTAAATATTCCTTTATAAATTTCAATAATGTGTCTTTATGATTTGTTTTATTAATGTACATATAAATTCTTTGTTTTTCATGTCCAAATAATTTATTTATATCAACTGTATTTTTGGTATTTGTTTCTTTGAATATAATTTGATTTTTGCCAAAATTTATAGGTACTTCTTTATAGCTAAGTCCATTTATGGGTGACTCCTCATCTGAATGTTGAGTACAACTATCTGTATCTTTATCAGCTAAAACAGAATTGGCATAATTCTGGATATTAATTGGAAGAAAAATATTTATTTGAATATTTGTACTTTTAAATACTGACTGTAATAATTTTTCTATATCTGACCAATTTTGTTGATCTAAACCTGACGCTATCTGAGGCATATTAATAATATTAATATTGTTCTGTACTAAATAATCTCGTAACTGTTTTAAACATTTTTCTATAACTTTTAAATTTGGCTTGTCAAAATAATTTTCTTTAGTAATTAAATGAATTATCAGTCTGGGCAACATTTGAATAGCAATATCTTGGTCAATTGAAATCTGATCCAAATTTATACGAGTCTGAAATTTTTCATTAATTTGTTTCGCAAAACCTTGTTTCATTTTGAAATCTTTAGAGACACAATGTACTATAGGCTCATTATGATCGAAAATATTTGTATTCTTATAATTGATTTTAAACGGTTCTGGTATTCTGGATAAATAGTCCGCGACATAATTTTGTTTACCTTTTTGATATTCTATATCATAATTATATTCTGATAATTTCAATTTCCATCTTATGAGTTTCTGATTTGGTTCTTTCAAAGTATTTAACCATATTAAAGGTTTATGATCAGTTATTAATTTGAATTTGTTTCCATAAAGATATGGGTGAAAATGTTTAATTGACCAAAGGATGGCTAGCAATTCTTTCTCGGTCGTGGAATAGTTTATTTCGTGTTCGTTCAAAGTTCTACTAGCATAAGCTATAGGTAGATCTTTCCCGTCTATGTTTTGTGACAAAACTGCGCCTAACGCAAAGTTAGAAGCGTCTGTCGTTAATCTGAACTGTTTTGAAAAGTCAGGATATTGTAATATTGGGGAGTTCGATAACAGTAATTTACATTTCTCAAAACAAGAAATGTATTCTTTATCTTCAATATTAATTTTAGCATTTTTCTTCAAACATTTAGTAAAAACTTTAGTTAATTTTGCAAAATCTCTTATGAATCTTCGATAATAACCGAGTAAGCCTAAAAATGATTTTATTTCTTTCTGTGTTTTAGGGATTGGAAATTTTTTTATAATTTCAATTTTCTCAGGATTTGGTTTAATGCCTTCAGTTGTTATTAAATGGCCAAGATATGCGACTTCTTTTCTAAAAAACTCGCTCTTATCTAATTGTAATTTGAGATTTGCTTCTCGCAATCTTTGGAAAACAATTTTGATATTCTGAATGTGTTCTTGCAATGAAGTGCCTAAAATAATAATATCATCCAAATAGACAAAGCATATTTTATTAATGAGATCTTTTAAAACAAAATTCATTAGCCTTTGAAAGGTACTAGGGGCGTTTTTAAGTCCAAATGGCATTCTAAGGTATTCAAAATGTCCGTGATCGGTTGAAAAAGCAGTTTTCTCTACAGATTCGGGATCCATTTCAATCTGATGGAATCCACTTGTCAAATCGATGGTTGTAAAATAATTAGACTTTCCTAACTTATCTAATATTTCCGTAATATCAGGTATCGGAAACTTATCGTCAATGGTCTTGGAATTCAGTTTCCTATAATCTATCACCATTCTAAATTTCTTTTTACCAGAAGCATCTTGCTTTTTTGGTACAATCCAAATCGGACTATTCCAGGGAGAATATGAAGGTCTTATGATTTTTTGTTCTAATAATTTGTCAATTTGGTCATTTACTTCATCTTTATAAATTATAGGATATTTGTATGATTTCTGATATACAGGTGTTTCATCAGTTGTTCTAATCTTATGCTTTATTTTATTAGTGAATGTGAGATTTTGATCGTCAGTTATAGTTAAATCTCTAAATTCTTTAATTAATCTATTCAATTCTTTTTTCTCTAGATCATTCAAATGTTCCGTTCTTAATTTCAATTCATCACAAATTTCGTGCAAATTTATTTGGAATTTATTTTCATGAAAATAATTAAATTCGAATTTATATCTACCTAAAAATCTAACTGTTTCATCGCAATAATTTATTTGTGCGTTCAATAATTTTAAACCTCTATTGCCAATTACAATATCGAAGTCTTTATGAAACTCGTAAATATAACATTTTAAATTTTTAGTATATAATTCTACAAAGGTGAAATGATTTCCATTTGAAATAGCATTTGCAGTTTGAATTTCAAAATATTCAGGAAATATTTTAAACTTATTTTTATTTTTATTCACAAAATGTTGACTAATAAAATTTTCGGAAGATCCTGTATCTATTAAAACTCTACAATTTTGAAACTGAATGAAAGGTAGCTTGGATGTATAACTAGCTAAGGATTCAAATTTTCTTGAGGCTTCAACAAAAAATTTTCATTGTCTGATTCCACTTCTACATTCGAATCAATATTTTCTTCCTCGTTTGTATCTTCATCGTATTCGTAAACCGTGTTTATTTCATTACTGGAATCAACACAATTTTCTAACATTTGTAAATCTTGTCGCTGTCTTTTTAATTGTGGTTTAAAAGTTTTTGTACTGATAGACATAGGTTGTGGATAATTGAATTTAGGTTTTATTTGTACTGGTTGACTTGGAAAATTTTGTTGTTGTGGGTATCGAGTCATTGGGGATCGATATTGATTCTGGTTCTGGAAATTATTATTAGGCTTATACATGGGAGTTGGTACATTGATCTTATGTTTTGGCAAACTCTGTTTGTTTATACTAGTATGAATATACTGGAAATCATTTTTGATCAAATTTTGTATTTCACATAGGGATTTTGGATTTCTAGCTGCTAGCTGGCTTCTATACGGTTCCTTACAATTTATAATAAAATTATGAGAGGCATAAGTGGACATGAATATTTGCAAATTTTCAAATCCCGTTCCAAAATTCAATTTTAATAAACTCATTAGTCTGTTAAAAATATCTTCATATTTATCAAAATATATAAAAACGTCTTCATTCGATTTTTGTTCTAAATGAGAAAGTTCGGTCAAAAAGTGGACTTCATTTCTTTTGTCTCCGTATTCTTCTACCAATAATTGTTTTAAACTATTCCAATCAACATATGTTTTAGTTGCTAATTTTTTATTCGCTTCTTTTGTGATTTTATTTCTTATTGTATGTAAAATAATTCTTCTGATAATAGCAAATAAATTTTGTTTATTGATTATTTCAAGAATTTCGTCACAAATGTTGATAAAGTGAGGCAAAGTTCCGGTACTTCCATCATATTCTGGAATTATTTCTAACAATTCCTTGATTTCTAAAGGAATTTTAGGGATTGCATTAAGTAAAGGATTTTGGAGGACAGGTGTCGTCATTTTGTAAGTTGCTGTTCGTAAAGAACTTTAAATTGTTTAAAATTATATAAAAATAATTTGTTGAATGAATTTGTGATAGTTATTCGTATTGTTGTTACGTTAATGTGCTAGACAGTGATTCGCTTAAAATACGTTAATTTGTTTTAGACAGTGATTCGAATTTTCGCGTTAATTTGAACTAACAGTGATTCGTTCAACAAACAACAGGGGAATAAAATAATATGACTTACAATAAGGCAATTATTATGTTGACTACGGCCAATTTCATGGTCCTTGTCTTTGGGATGTATGCGTTGTTGGTTCCTGATGTTCGCTCAGGTGGATGTTGATTTTCGCTCAACAGCTGGGCTGGAGATGTCTTTGGAGTCGGCTTACAGTTGATGCTCTGACTTCTAGGACTTCTCGGAATTAACGACGATATGATTTGCCTTTCCTCGTCGGAGATTGCGTGGAGATGATTTGTTGTATTTTATGATGTTTTATGGCGGCGTTGATGCACTTGGAGTTTTGCTATTCTCAAGTTTTAGTGAGAAATCTTCAACGAATTAATCTCATCAAGAGTTTTAGTGAGATTCCGGATTTCTTGAACACTTTGAGAAGGTTATGGTTCTTTTGATGCCGTATTAAACACTTGAGAGTGACGACTAAACTCTTCAACGAATTGGATACTCTTATTTTGAGAATCTTCGGAGTTAAAGTCTTTCTGGCATCCTACCACGACTGCGCCAATTAAATCAATCACTCGATGGATTTGATTTTTAAAAATATTTATTTTGCTAAGCACAAGTACATACAGCCGAATACAAGTTACTTGATGAGCACTGCTCGAGAATCTTACACAATCTGACTATCTAACTAACTTAATTCTATTTAAATAACTACATAGCATGATCTTTCTGCTGAATGCAGTTTAATATTACATTCATAGGAAAACTACCGTGTGAACGGTGCAATGCTGATGTAATAAGGGTTGGGCGTCTATATAATTTATATATATATATATATATATATATATATATATATATATATATATATATATATATATATATATATATATATATACAGGGTGTAACAGAAATAAGTACATTAATTTTAACCACTTATAGTTCTCGTCAAGCCTAACAATTTTTCTTAGTAACTTTTTCCCGAATTCTCATCTTTTTTTTAGCATTTTTTATCCCCTATAATTTAACGAGTCGTTCAGGTGCATAGTTATAGGATCTAGTCGTAGTTGCAATAGAACAATAATCTATTTTGACATGTGTGAGTTATCAATTCCTTCAAATAAATTCTGGAATAAAACAGATTATAATTTGTTAATTCTGTGTACGATTTCATGGGTAGTTTAGGATTAGCTTAGCTAATTTATTTGGAACGATCTCCGAATTGTCATTTTTCACTAAAAATTGAATTATTGTGGTTATGGTAATGTATTTAATGTCAAAATATCATGCACTTATACATTACGATGAGAATACCATGGAATATTTAGAACCTAACGTTTATCTGGAACGTAAAACAGCAGATGAGATGAATGAAATACATCAATTTATGAATGAAGCACCTGTGTATTAGTTTTTCTCATATTATTACAATCTTTACACTTCACAATCAGGTCGTTTCAATAAAGTATGCCCCGTGAATTGATCTGCTGAATAAGCAAAATATTATATCATATATTTCAGAAAGTATTTAAAATCAATTACCAAATTCAGTTTGATACATTTATAGGTTATATTTTCTGTTCTTCGAAAAAACAATCTCCAAAATTTCATGTAGCAATATTTCTATCGAATTATTCAGTGAATTAATTAATTTAGAATTACATTCCATTCAATATTCTACCGTTTTCTTTGAATAAATCGTTGAACGATTTTCTCTTTATATTTCTGATGAAGTAGGTTGGGAACAGTACTACTTTTCGAACTGCTGGTAGATGGCAGCACAGTCTGACTCTCCTGACACAGTGACACAGTTTCAGACAATTCAAATCAGCTGATTCGAATGCAATGAACTTGTGCAGACAATCTTATGTTTAAGAAATGTACTATCCGAAAATATACGTGAAATCCCTAAATAAAAATCAAACTTCTTAAAAATGACATAAAAATACGACTAGAAGACCAAATTGTTGATTGCAGAGACAAATTCAGTCTTTCTTCCAACATATACAAAAATAGAATAATCGAGGTAAGCGAATAACAATGTATGGCCAAAATACTAATATTTTTCCAGTTTCAAATGAATGATTGGCAAGACTACGATGGCTCAAAGTTGCAAAATACTCCTTACAATCGACAGCTGTCATTCTTCCAACAAATGAAGAACATTCAGTTTGAACCATAGGCGCACTATGAAATTTTTGACAAAACTTTGATGAATTTTTACTCTGTATCCAGAGGATTTACGGAAAAAAAATATTAGGAAAAATTGTTATGCTTGACAAATTGCATCACAGGTTAAAATTAATGTACTTATTTCTGTTACACCCTGTATATATATATATATAAATACAATAAGATAAATGATTTAATAGTTTACTCATCAGGCATTGGTTTATGGCTAATAAACTAGCTATTCCCAAATCAGTGTATTTAGAACTAGGGTGGAACAGTAAGCTGAGTTCATTTGGAGAGATTAATTTGGATTTTGTGACCTCAAGTAATAATATCAGGACCTACCTCTCCATAATTTGAAGACCGATACTAAACGGTTGAACTTTATATACATATATGAATCTCTGATGGTAGTTCTCTCAAACAAATACTGGCTAAAAGTATTCAGCTTTTCTCTCTGCATATAAGAATAGACGATCGATTGATGATTAGTACTAAGTTTACGTATATAAATCATCTCTCAGGTGGTCTAACCAGACCATATCAAGTGATTTGGTCGATTAGTGAATAATAAGGCTCGTATCCCGGTTGTGTTGCTTTTTGGCGAACTTTCAAGGCAGAACATCAATGATAAGTGCACTCAATTGATGAATAGTCTTAGCTTCCCAAAGTGTTCTTCTTAATTCGCTCTTAGGTCTTAATGTTGATGGTACGAAATAATCATAACGCATACTTTCGCAAAGCTGCCTCTTGTAGGTAGATAAAAATTTTGAAAAATAAATTGCTACATCAAAACGCCTTTAACCCTATTAGAGTGTGGTAGCCACTATTTCAGTGAACATATTGATTGACTAAGTGATATTTTATAAGCTGTGAGGTGCGGTTACCAATCGTCACGACCGCTCAACCTTTGTGGAGAGTACGCCACTGAATATGATTATTATAAATTGAAATTTTGTCGGAGGCAGAATCGACCCCACGATCTTCAAACTTTAATGCCAGCATATTTGCACTGAAATCCAGCATAATGGCAGCAACTATGGATAAAAAAGTGAACAATAACGAAAATGTTTTAAATTAGCAATCGGTAACGAAATTAATTTGTTTGTAACTTGATAGTATTGAAAAAAGTATGAGTGCATTTCTGCTTCAATCGTTCAATAGTTATCCCTCCAACAAAGCTTTTATGTGGCTTCTGTGTACTAAATTCCGCTTGCAATATGATGAAATCATCGTTTGAAAATCGCCTATAATTGACAGTGCTTGAGAGTTCGGTCCTGGCAAAGGCAACCACGGACGCATTATTGGTGCGGACCCACACAGATTTATTCAAATGACCGTTAGACCCCAATGGAGTTGGGCGAACATTGAGATACTGGATGACAGTGAACACACGCTAAGGGAATAAACCAACCAGCAAATAAAACGCAATTGTAGTAGTCACCGTCACATCTATTTTATTGTTTTAATCTTGATCTTAACGACCAATATCGACCAGATGGATACGAATAATCTAATGAACACAATATTCAAACAACGTTTTATAATTATAGCATTGACGGTTCGAAAAACCCAGAGCTCCGTGACAGTTCTGCACAATTCTTCAAAAATATCAATAAAAAAAAATCAACCTTAAGAACAAACAGTTGGCTATGGTGTTCTAAATCCCATTTATGATGATTTATTGGATGAGATAAAAAATATTTATGAGCCTGATAACACATTTAGAAGTTTTTTCCACATTCACCTTGTTTCTCATGAAATAAATATTTTTATATATTGAATGAGACTCTTTCAAGAATTTTAATCTCAAAAAGTTGCCAAATGTAATAAAACGAGGAAAACTCAATTTAAATCGAATTGTAATGCTTTTGGATCGATTTTGTCAAACTTAAGTTGTATGTGGAATAGTAACATCTGAATTCAACAGTTTCGCTTTATATTCTAAATTAAATGATTGACAAAATGCTTCTTATATTTTATCCTTCGAAGTTAAACAACGGGAGATACAAAATTTGAGATTCAGATCATATTCTGTTACTTATTCACCTACATATTTTTATAATTGAATCACGTAACAGAAGAGGTTAAGAGAAATCAACCTCTGATAATTCTATTTAAGACAGAATTCGTACTACCTTGCCAAGCACAGAATACAAACGCTGGCAATACGGCTTAGGCAGCAATTTACCGAGTAATAGATTCATATGTGCCATGTGGTATGCTGGAATAAATTTCAAACTGAGCACAGAGTTATGCTAGGCTTGTTGGAAGATTCACCCACTCTGCATAACCCTTGTCTTGTTATAACTTTTTGAGCGAAAGGCAAATGTCTTAGATGTATTTATTAGAGCATGATGATGATTTGTTTTTAGATTATCAGCTCCTCAAGAATCGTTGCCCTTTTCTGGTTAATTTTGAAGCACGATCATATTAAAGTTATGTCGAAATTTTATAAGACTTATCTGCATATCTCCGTGAGCAGCAATTTTGTTTTCCGCTTTGCAAACCTAAGACCAAGGTAGTTCGCGCGGCGAAAATACAAACGAAGTGAAGATTTTAGTTTGAAAAACGTGCTTTTTTAGTCTATTTGATCCGAGGTTGAAGCTTTTCCGACGTAGAAGCAAACCGGATGTTTTTATGTTAGTGCATCCTCTGAAGATTAATTGCTTTTTCCTCTAGATTTTTGCTAGATTGTAAATATTTAAGTGGATACTGAAGTGTTACTTGAATTATGTTCATTTGAAGCTTGAAATTTTAATTTGAAATTCTGCTTTGAATTTTTCACATTGATTATTCATATTATTATACATACTCTTGCACTGTGACAGAATTATTAATGACGAACAGTTTTTGAGTGCGAAACGACATCCAAAGGTCCTTTTAAATGTGCCAGGATAACGAGCTGATGATACCGTCATTTGTTATCCTTTACACATATATTTTGCATAGCAAATACAGAAATAGTTAGCTGGAATAGTTTTCACAAAATAATTGTTGATTCAACCAAATGCTTTTAGAGTGTTTCAATTTCTCATTACAATTTTGAGATTCACTTGAGCTTGACTCATTTGCTTGGAATTCTTCGGATGATATATCTGTGAACATTTTTATTTAGAAGATTATAAATAATTCTAGTTATGCATGTTTCTTGCTATTAAAACATCTTCACGTCCTTTCACAGATTATAAATGCAATGGCAAAGAAATTCTCATCATAACATCGTCATATTCAAGTAAATTCTTGTCAAGTTTTCAACGTGGCATACTCTACATATATTAGGAGTTTCACAATTCGAGTTTCCAGGAATAATTATCTCATTCAGAAATAGCACTTTCCAACTCCGTTAATTAGGCACATATTAAATTTAGTAGATCTTCTGAAATGGATGTAATTTATGTAGAGGATCGTGTTGATGTAAACTTCTCATTTATTCGAATGAGGAATAATTTCCTTTTCAATGAGAGTAAAATAAATTGTGAATGCTCTAAAAATGTAATACTTGCTTTCTGAATTTTGTATTTCATTGCATAAATGATTGAATCGGACTGAATTAATGAATGTGAGTATTAGAAATGATGGAATTGAGTCCATTATTTATATTTTCTTTTCTGACCCTACATTTTCGGCTAAGGAGTGATTTGACTTGGTTCTGTTCATTGCATCTATTTACTCTGATGTGTAATTATTATTTATCATATGCAATGAACTCATTTGACTGAAACTATTTAACAGTATCACACGAGCTCTCCAATAAGCGAGAAGGACATTTATTCCGTCTGTACGTTTTTATAGGATCACGATTTCGATTTTCCCTACCTACTAAACTGGAATTATTATCGGTTGGTCAGGAAGCAATATTTCACCAAATGAAATTTCTTTTATCTTTTCAAAAGTATTCCAAGAGTAGATAAGTACAAATATAATATCCTCACAATTCAGCAAAGAACCCAATCTACCAAAATATAAATTTATTGTAAGTGGGAAACCCTTACAATAGCAGCAACCATATTTTTTGTTTTAATAGTGCTTTTATCCTTATGGCACATCGTTTGTTCTCAGTGGTAGAGAGTTATTGATACCCAAATATATCTATCTATCTCTACATCTTAATCTTTATCATATTTTTGAAGCTATAAATATATCGTTAAATGATCCGAAGATACTTTTTCTATGATAAATAAATAAAAACATTTATAGCTTGACTTTCAGCATATTATGTTCATCTAAACAAATAAAACAATCTTATTTTGTCTCAATTCACAAACATTCTAAGATAAATTTCAATCTTCCGGAATTTATTTTAGAATCTCTGTATTCAAAATAGGTTTGTAAATAAACAATAATCACAGTCGCCATTTGTTTTGCATATGCGATATTATGATTGGGAACCGAATATATGTAATTATGGATCAAGAGGCGCATAATTCTTATAGATTTTTTTTTGCTTCTCGTCAAAACCTACTAGAGATGACAGCTGGATCATAAATTAATTCTATGGCTATTGGTTTAAAGTTCCAAATGAGATATGGATGTTTTTTACAATTAGAACTTTGTTTTGTAGAGATAAAATACAATAAATATGTAGATCGAAACAAATAGAAATTCATATTAGTCAAATGGATAGTCATGTTACAAGAGATGGACTTCATATCTAGATAATAACTGTTTACTGCTTGATGGTAACTTGATTCTTCCTCATGAAATTGCAAGATATGCGCTTTGATGACATAAATTGAACCGAATGTCTACTAATTGATGAATAATTGTACTACAGTAGCTACTAATATCGCTAGAATGGACGCATCTCTCTGGGACAATTAGATCATGGTGCGTTGATGACTGTGATAACACTGCGACCGGTTTGCTTAAATCATGGTTGCATAGCTGCCTCTCTCAGGATTTAGGAGAAAGATATTATTGATTATTATTAACTCCATCTAAACGACTCATTCTATAATTGTATGATAAATAACAAATTTGTGGTATTCTATGAATTACTCAGTGAAAAAAAATAGATTCTTTTGCTTTAGAATAAGATTATTCCAGCATCACGACTTACGACTCATGCGTCATCATATTACCAGTACTACCCTCACTCAAAAATAACTAAGAGTATTACGTTATCTATGTGATGAGGAATTCAGAAATTGCTTTGTTAGTATTAAGCTCATGAAATGAAACTAGTTTAATGTTAACTGCAATGATATGACTCCATGATTAGTATGATATTTGCTGTTGGTGATGAAGTATACACACAAATGCGTTTATCAAATGCTTCTCATACATGCAGTCAGAGACTGCTCGGATTTCAATCTTAATTGTAAGTTTAATTAGAACATGTCTAGAGCAGGGACCTTTTGTTCCGTTATTCTACAAAGTATAAGCATATACGATATATAATGTGCATAATAAAACTTCGAAATTAACTTGTAAATGGTACGGGTTGAACTACATAAACTTTCGACACATCAGCAACACTCTCCACTCACATCTGCTGGTGTGAAGTTTTTTCCAGAAAAACTGTGCAAAAGCAGCATATATGTTTTTGCATGCAACATTTTCTTTGATCATATATTTTCTACGCTGGTTTATCAACTTTTGTACTAAACGACTTTCTTTTTTCAACTATTCTCGTATTAGGAACTGAAAGCGGGTTTGGAAAATGATTTTGGCTGTTTTACATAGGATTTATGAGCAAAAAATTGAAGCATGTGGTTAAGGAATGCTAATTGGAGTCATAAAGAGAAGAGCATTCATGAATCTTTGAATTTTCTTTCATAAATTAAAAATTACGTTTTAATGTTCATTCAGTATTGCAGTATTATCAAAATTTAGTGTGAATGATCAATTGCTGGAGCTGGAAATAATTTGAATACTATTAGAAATTTTGATTCAGCATGAATTATATTCAGAACGAACAAATAACCTCAGGTACTGTCGTCAATTTTGGGCAGTTTCATCCGAAGATGCGCTTTTTCGACAGAATATTCGCGTTTGTGAATCATAAATAAAAGGATTATATATAATCCATTATTGTACAAAAAGAATGGTACCGGAAGCCCGGAAAGTATTCGATTCACCTTTTCCCAGAAAAATTAGATTGTCTGATATTGTACTGCATTTGCATAGCTCTATGCTACATAAATTTTATTTCAGCAATACCGTACATATTTGCTGGTTACAGAAGTAATGAGGCACAACCCCCTACTCTAGACCCTTAGAGTGCAAGATCACTGCAAAATGTACGGCACCGACTCAAAAATATTATTCAACACCTAGAATAATTTTGAGCATTTTTTTTGTTCAAAAATTATGGTTATTATAAGTATGAATCAATAATTATCTGCATTTTGGGGGTTGAATCTCATTTTCTGGCGTCAAATTATAAATTCCTGTAGAGCAACCAATTTCTTGAGTTGATGTAGTCAACATTATAGCCGGTTATAAATAATGGAACGTAATAAAGATATGAATTTAAATTAGTTTCTCCAAATTCATAAGATTTGCAAAATGCACTGTGTATTGATAAGAGGAATAATATTGCTATTTTAATTCTTCAAAGATGGAAAAACAAAGAAAAACAGATACCGTACATTTTCATTTCTAAGATTTTCCATAGCTGATTACTATCGACGATATCAAATAATAATTGAAAATTGTGATTTCGTTTAGATAAAAAGAAGAACTAATTTTAGTACACGATACACCAAGATCGTAATTTTTTGCGTAAAAGCTGTTACAGAGATTTGTTTGATCCAATAAATTCAATTGAATTTTTTTTTCCGTTTTGTATATCCAGAACAGTGTATGAAAATGTATGTAATATATATAGAGCATTTTTCCATTTAAGAAAATAATATGCTTCGAGAATCTGGAAATAGTCTCTTAGATTAATTTCATTGGACCTGAAAAAAAGTGCGTTAATAAAGTGTGTGTACAACTTTATATCAATATTCTTAACGCACTTGTTGCATAAATAATTATTCATATCGTGAAATATCTGATAATGGACTTCAATAAAACTATAAAATTTCAGAAGAGTTTAATGAAAAGTGAATCTATCCTAAAATATTCACTAAATAATTATTAATGACTTTTCACAGCTTTCATAAACTTTCTAGGTAAATTTGTCAATTTCTCCTAGATTCTTGGACAGTTGAATTGCAGAACAATCAATTGATCTTCCAGATCCTAGAGGTCGTTTTTTAAATTATTTCAATCAATTGCTCTAATGCAACCACTGAAAATATTACTAGTCAACATCTGCCTGGAGATAGTAATTAAATTGCCGAAATCGGTCGTAAATTAGAAGAATTGACGCCTAATCATTATTTTAACCTTCATATCTTCAGTTTATGAATAATAGAATCACAATGTTATTCATTCTTTTTTTCGATGATATCTTGAGGGACATAAAGAACAAAACTGAAAAGTTGAGAATAGGATACTACAATCTGATGAGAACAACGATATCAGAATGCGATTTTGTAGATGATTTAGCAATTCCAGCGACAAGCGAAAGCGACATGCAGAATAATCTGAACCCATGGAACGAGGAATTAAAGAAACATAAAATGACGACAAATGCAGAAAAAACAAAAATAATGGTGATCTCGAAAGGAAACATAGCTACAAACTTTCAGGTAAATGGAAGAGAAATAGGAAAGATGGAGACGTTCTCGTACCTCGGAGCAACCTTGAATAATAAAGGAAATATAGAATATTAAATAAACAACCACGCAATAAATAAAGTAATACTGAACAATAAACATATTTCTAAGAAAACAAAAATGACTATACAAAATCATTTACAGACCTACATTGATATATGGCAGCGAAACCTGGGTGATGAACCAGAGAACTAAGAATAGAGTACAAGCTACAGAAATGAAGTTTTTTAGAAGAGTGGAAGAAGTTATAAGGAAAGATAGAATAAGGAACGAAACGATAAGAAACAGTCTACAAATGGAAAGTATAGAAACAACCATAGAAAAAAAAGCTTGCATGGTACAGGCATCTAGTAAGAATGCCTTCAGAAAGATAGACTAAACAGGTATGAAACGCGAGCATGAAAGAAAGAAAATGGGTAGACCTATGAAGACATAGGAAAATAGTGTAGAAGAGGTTTTAAAAAAGAATAACTTACTGCAAGATGCGAGAATAAGAGCAAAGAACAAAAAAGTTTGGAAAGAACTGATAAACAGCATTAAATAAACAGAAAAACTAATCACGACACCCGAATAAGTATGAACCGATTTAAAAATATAAAAATAATAATAGAGTCACAAATAAAACTAATTTTCTCCATATTTCTTTCTGATTATTTGGCATTTCTATCAGAATTAGTATTTTCCTAGTTGTTCTCTAGCTCCGCATATTGATAACGAAAATATCAAGCGATAATAATAGAGGCTACCAATAATACAACTAGTAGAAAAGTTTCATGCGACTGAATGTAGTAAGCACGTGGTAACAAGATAAAATAGACGCTGGCGGCAAATTCGACTTCTAAATATAAGGATGTTTTAACATATACATACTGCAGCATTGTTTTCAATTTTTGATACCTAACTAATATTTTGGATGGGGATGAATCTGCAAAAGAAATTTGATATTGCATTTTTACTAATTTTACATTTGCAATAGTTTTTTATCAATTTTTTGCAATAATCTTGCGCCCAACGGATTTAGGGTAGATAATTCCGTTTAGGATATCTCGTACAAATGCCGTTTAATATTAAATCTCATTTATGAAGAAGAAAATGATTAGGAATGACAAAATTCTCTTGCAGTCATCTTGAATTTTTTTTTTACGATATCAAATTTCTATTGATTATTGTCTTGAGTATCAACAAAGTATGCTCATGCTGTAGAAAAAAATTCAACCGTTGAATTGCTCTTCTCAGAGAGAAATAAATTTTAATGACGTAGCCATACGCTTCATGAAAAATGTACGACATGATAAAAAATGTCATTATCACATGAAATAGCACTAAGATAAGAAAAGAGATGAGCAGAAGGGATTTTCTTACCCCTGTAACCAACAAGTATGTACGGCATTGCTGAATAATAGATCTATTTAATCATAGAAATCAAATTGTGGAAATGTCATACTGTATCGGATCAATTATATTTTGAGGAAAATTTAAGGTAAATCAAAAACTCTCCTGACTTGCGGTCTATTTATTTTTGTACGGCGGCAGGTTTTCATTTTCTATCAACGCGAGAAATGACGTACAAACAATATTTTGTTGAAATCGCATCTTCGGAAGGAAAATTCAATTACCTGTGTAGTCACCTGTACCGCCAGAAATTAACGGCATAGTGCCTCAAGTTATTATTTTGTATCTATTATGATTCATGATGAGTCACTTGACTCCAAAAAAATTACGATGTTTGCAATCCATATTTGTTTTATATTGATTTATCAATAATTGCAATTGTCATGCATATATCACCCATAAATTTCATTCTTGTCCTGAATTAGTTACAGTTTTCGGCCCATTTGGGTTGTCAGTTTATGAAGAAATACGATCAAATATAATTAAAAAGTAAGAGATTGAGTGACTACTTTAATAGCTTTTTATGCGTATGGCTGTCTAAAGATCAATTTGTTACTGTGGAGCAACCAATAAAAGTCTAATTCTTCTTTCTCACCATCAATTCATAATGCTTTCCGACTCTTTGGTAGCTATTCCTTTATTCTCTGTTAGTCACTTTCTCATTCATGCCCCATTGATTTTTCCACATAAATTTTATTTGTCACTTTCATTGTTGAAATTCGGTAGTAAACGATGTGAAGCACAAACTGCTTAACACAGCGAGTATCGATAAGGATTTCCCGGCATCAGGGCTTCAGGGCTTCATCTCTGAACTCTGAACGTCAGGTTGCGAACCGTTCAAGTAATCACTCATTTCATTGTTAACCAACTCGATAACAGCATGACAAAAACGATTGTATACTTAAATGACAATCCATCCAAAGCTCAATCTTCAAGCTGTTAAGTGCAATCGTGTGTATTTCCTAGTAGGTCTTATGAGGTACTTGTTTGTATATGTTTTGATTCTTTGCATGAAATGAAACTACGCTATATTATTTTCATATCTTTACAGCAATTATTTTTCTTAAAAATAAAATTCTTTCCTCTGAAAACTTACTGCATCGAATGTTTGATACACTTTTTATTAGGTTTTGATTCCTTTTACTTTCATGTTGCTTCTTTCGTGAAACTGTGACGATATCATATGATGCGTTTTATGTTTACTGTTTCTATGTTATTATCAAAAGTTCATATTTGCAATTTAGTGGCAGTTATTTATTGCTTGAAATATGAACAGGTTGTGGTTAGAATGGACATTTCAATGTCAATTCTCTAGATCAAAGAATTTCAAATTAACAACTATTATTATAGAATTATGTTGCAATTATTGGATTCTTAGAAATACTATGTCAATGTATATAGTGATATCGGAAGTCGAGTCAAATGTTTTATAAGTATAGATAAGATTAGTACAACCAAAAATCTTTCCTGCATATTAGAGCAATTAGATGATTATTCACATTCGCATACGAATCTCCCCCTAACAAGCAACAGTCGTTGTCACCCTTACCGCACTGCGCTTTCGTGCTGTTGGTGTGTTCTCCATTTGACCGGTAATTTGCTAGCACATTATTTCGTGAAGTTCCTTGCTACCAAATTTAATACTGCAGCAGTATGAACCTAACTTTGAGGATGGAAAATGACTTTGATAGTCATATGTATCTGCTTCAACTTTGAAAAAGTTTGAGGAATATATTGAAGTAATGGACTCGCCGATATAAAATCAGTTCTATAATTAATTATTCTGTTGATATCAACGCAATGGATATATTTAATCCAGCAAACACATCTTGCTATAATCCACAGGTTCATTCATCTAACATAAGTCTTTTTGGATCATTACAAATAGCAGTCACAAATCTTCTTTACCTGCTAATAGTGAAGGTAACGACCTCAAAGCTACATAAATTGACGACAAATAAAAACATTTTTTACAAATATAAATTTAACGAGTAGCGAGTGCCATGTTTGGCTGCGATCCAGCTCTAGTTTCAGTTCCAGGATTCCAGCTCTCTAGAACCGGGTTGCGTATTGGGCACAAGACCACGGTGGCAATGACAATGAATGCCATGGCTTAACGAAATAATGCGATAGTGCATTACCAAATGGGAGAAGTGAATACGCAGTGCGATAAGAAAGAAATTAGTGTTTTCAGAAAGGTAATTACATCAATGTCAATCAGGTACACGATGATAGAAACATGTTAAATATTTGTATGAAACGATAGAATTGACAGCAAACTTTCCATCTTCTTCATTTTAGATATTAGGATATATGTTATATGGTGAAGTTTATCTCAGCCACAGTTTCGAATCTGTTCGTAATAAAATATAGTGCGTGTCATAAAAAACCAGAATTTTATGGATCATTTTTATGGAGTATGAAACGGATTCTGCAGTGTTAACGAGTTAACGACTCTGTTTCATTTCATATTTGGAATATAACGATGAACCCAGAGACAATATGTATCTTAGTCTGTCAATCTTGAAGTTTTGAAATTCCTTTGTTTGCTATTAGACCATTTTAATATGGTAATTATATTCATGAGCTGTTATGCCTAATTCTTGTTATTATTGTATTTACCCTTTACATCACGTTCTCTCATTTGAAAACTTTGGAAACTGTAATGTAGGGCGAAATTGAAACCACTCAAATTTGCTACCATTTATTTTATTCATAACCATGAATTACTTCAACTATATTTGAAAGCCTGGCATGAGCTCTATGTCCTTTATCTTGATAATATCTTTAGATGTGCCTTATTCTCGCGAATATCGAATAAAAAAGTATATTATGCAACAAGGACCAACGTTTATCATTATTGTCCAGGATGAAGTTGGCTGCACTCGGTGCAGGTGAAGGCAAAGTTCGAAGCAAAGACGAGGTCGAAGCTCAAGGCGTAGCCTCGTGCAGCTAGCTTCATCCGTGACAATAATGACGGTCGTTCATTGTCCGTGTTGCATACAATATTTTTCGTATCAAGTGCACCAAAATGCAAAGTACCCCATTACTGAGCTTTTCAAATAAATTTGGATATATTGAAACTATCTCATCAATTTTATCAACAAATTTTTGTAATTGCGATCACATTTACAGTGAACTGATACTACAAAATATAACTTACCTGAATTATTTCATTGATTGATATTTTTTCTACATTTTCTGTGCTATCACGTTTACAGCAAATGCAAACTCTATAATACACATCTCATAATACATTTTTTTTCCGAATGTCATTTTGACATTATAACAATGAAATTAACAAACACCTAACCAATACTGTTGACAGGGAATTGATGATTATTGTTGTCATGGTTCAGTAATAGGGTACTTTCGGTGCACGTGTTACAGAAAATAAATTGTACCGTGAGTGAACTTAATTTGCAAGTCGATGAACTTTTCACGCGTTATTTCTCGTATGGATAGTCCCATGAGGTAGGTACGTATATGAAAAATGAACAATTATCCTATAATCGTTCTTCAAATAATATTTCGAAATTATTCGTGATGCCCTATTTCATGATTTTACAAAAAAAAATTAAGCATTTGGATGTCGTATGTGAATTGGTATATCAGCATGTCTTATCAACTGGAGAATACAAGGATGTTTGTGGGTACTTTCAAACAAATAAATTCTTTATCTTGCATTGAAACGAAAATCTTTTGCATCTTCATGAAATACTTTGTGAAAAACTTTAGTAAATTATACTAGCTCTCAAAAATAAATTCCAGACAGCATTACAAGTGAAAAGAAGGTATGAGTCTGCTCTAGTTGTTTAGAAGGGTCATGGAGAGCCTTTTTACATTATATGGCGTATAATTATGACGAACTCTGAGACGTTTCCATTTGAAAACTAAAGCCGCACTGCCTGAGTGAGACCAACATTTATGTCTGTACGTTTTGTTAAAGAGATGCAAGCACTAACACCTTCATTGCCGCGAATTTGAAAAGTTTCAAAAGGAGGACATTCAAAAATACCTGTATGCATCATCCTCCGAAAGAAGCATCTTTAGAATTAAAGCGAGAAATAATGATAATGATATGTTACTATTTTCAAATTCTGTCTTTCACAGAAGCATTCGCTTTCAGCATAATCCAGTTCTTATTCACTTGCTTCTGATATTATCAATCGTATATATATATATATATATATATATATAATATATATATATATATATATATATATATATATATATATATATATATATATATATATATATATATATATATATATATATATATATATATATATATATATATATATATATATATATATATATATTCCAGTGGATATTTATTTCTCCAAATACTTCCTTCTGCTATTTCGACGCCTATGTACAGGATAAATGATTTTTCAGCTTGTCAAGACATTCTCGCTGTACTATAATGTCTTTGTTAACAATTCTAGAAACAATAGGACTCGCCTTATTCCGTTACTTGGTTATACAGCTCCTATTCTCAGTACGAACTTTGCCCTCAAGTGGTTTTTAATTATTCAAAGGATCATGTATTCTACTTTAATTTACACTATGTGGCTTGTACTCCCAATTATCAACAATACCAGTAAGACGTCTAACGCTCATTTTACGATATCAAAAAAAATTTCTGAGGATATACCGGGATTATTATGGATATAGCTATTTGATTTTGCAACCCTCTCATATAAAAACTTGGTGTATCGAGCAAATTGAGTGCATGTTTCCCAAATGTCTGCAACCCAAAAACTTACTATCACGGTGCTTATCTGATAACATCTATCATAACGATATAACACCACCGACCTATTGAACGAACAAGGAAAATATATCATACCTTTGTGATGAATTTTCTGGGGTACTGTACATGGAACAAATCAGATGAAATGCTTTGTTGAAAAATTCTGGAGTTTTTCATGTAGAAAAACTCAGATAATGAATGTCAAAGGATATGAAAAGTTTGTATAACTGAAGATATCAGTCTTCAGCTCAAAGATCGCATGAGAATTTCATTATGGAGACGTAAAGCAGGGAGAAAACTGTTGACTAACACATAAAGCATATATTGTTTTGTACTTATTTAGAAGCTTCAATAACTGAGTTTGAAGAAATGCAGGACACTGTAAAGTGACCTTTAAAGTTTTACCGTGAAACAGAATTTGATAAAATATATGAAATCAAAACCTGATAAGTTTCACAAAAATACAATTTCAGGGGTCGATTTTTACACCATCATCCTGAATAGGGCATCAACTTTAGACACGTGTTTCGTCCTTATTAGGACTCTTCAGTACGGTATAGCAAGCCGCAGTGCCATCTACCATACCAATTTGTATTTTTGTGAAACTTACCAGGTTTTGATTTTATATATTTTATCAAATTCTGTTTACGGTAAAACTTTAAAGGTCACTTTACAGTGTCCTGCATTTCTTCAAACTTCGCCACCTCGGCTGTATTATGGTAGATGGCACTGCTGACGATTAATTTCTCTGCATGCCATATACCAACTTACTTTTAATAGTATCGTGGCTACAAGTCCGACTATCTGCGGCTTGCTATTGCTATACCGTACTGAAGAGTCCTAATAAGGAAGAAACACGTGTCTACGGTTGCTGCCCTATTCAGGATGATGGTGTAAAGACCGACCCCTGAATTTGTATTTTTGTGAAACCTATCAGGTTTTGATTTTAAATATTTTATCAAAAACAAAAGTCTTGAAAGAAATTTGTAAGTACACATAGATTTTTCTGTTGTTTCAATGCTTCATATTATTTATTAGTATTAGCTAATGCTTTTGGTATTTCTTTACACATTGGTACGAGCCGAACTTTTGTTCGAAAAACTATGTTTTCTGCGGTCAACTTAAGAACTAGTCAGATATAAAAAGTTTGACTAAGAGAGCGAAAACATCGAAGTTAATTTTGTTTGCGAACATTAACCAAAACACTAACTTTGTTCTCGATACAAATTATAGCACTGTTCTACTAGATTACTTTGATAACCACACCGTATTATGCTAGAATACTTTTAAACTTTTAAACTTTTAATTCACTGTTTAAAAGCAATGTTTAATTGATTTTCATTTAAAATATTTGCGATGACTATTCAAATTCTGGTTCAAGGTGTGGATGTGGTCAACATTAATGCTTGGTTTTTTATGTAACTAGAGTACTTAATGTATCTTTTAGATTGAGATAACTCTGTTCTGAACTCTGAATGGGAAGTTATCAGAATTCTGAATATCTATGTTTAGTTATTATGTTTATATTTCATTGGTATTTCGAGCACGTTTTACTTTAATTCGTGCTATACGAGCGTTTTACTAATTCATATATTTTGATACTCTAATGACAAGAAGTACTGTAACATAAATTCTTTGTTATTATCGAATAATTTTTGTTCTAGTTCATACAATTTTAAGGATTTTTTCATGGCTATATTTTCATTATATCAATGAATATTAGACTTACGCATAATCAAATCAGCACTATCATTATTGCTCAAACTGAATTCATTATTGCTCCACTTGAAATTTACAATGCAGATAATTTTGTCTTATTATGTTTCTAAATCTTGGACACGTGTGAAAATGGCTCTAAACACTAACAAGATTCGATTAATCCCTGGTAGCCAGAGTCCAATCTCTATCAACCGATTTCTATTCTATTGGGGAGTAGAAAATGTCAGGCACGTACTACTAACACAACGAATTGAGGTGAATCGATAATAATGAAATGGACATCAATAACGAAGAATGTTCTGAAATTATCAATATAACTTTTTAATTTTTCATATATAGTCGGTCTGCCCGTAAAGGGTGAAGTAACTAACAGGAAATATTTGTAATAAAATCTATTTATCAAATTTCTATGTGTGATTAGAATTAATTTAACTTTGTCGAACGTCATTTGCAGCGAATTTAAACTCTATCATACATTGTGAATGACAATAATGTGAATTCAATGTAATGGTGGATCATCACAATAAGCTGAAATTTTATTTTCAATTGATTTTGAAAGTTGAAATAATCATCTATATCTTTTAGAACATTAGCATGTGGATAGTTGTTTATGAAATTATGTGCATTGTTGTAAATTCCATTGAATCATGAATAATTGACATTTACAATATAATTTCATGATAACTATTTCATGTTCATCATAGGTATCTATATACCATTTCAGATTAGGTATTTGAATAAGTAATGTGATCGATCATCCTCATTTAAATACAGCAATTTTTATGTTCCCATAATAGTGCACTTCGATTAATTATTTAGAGCACACCAAACAATTGGCCGGTATCAACAATTCAAAAATATAATTATCGGATGAATTTTCCAATTTTCTGTGAGATCCCAAAACTGTTATCTATCTGATTGATTTAATCGGCATTATAATTTTTTTTTCTGTTTCAGGTATGTGTCTACTTCTTCATGAGATCTTGATTGAATCCGATCGGGTATGATACAATTATTATTTTCATGTTACTGAACACTTAATTAACGTTGACTTTACAAATGATGACATACTTACATTTTTTTGTTTCCGTCAATAATGAGCTAAATAACATCTTAATTTCAAATGGGCAAAAATTCCATTATATTTTGTGTCTCACCAACTCCAAAATGAGCTTTTCTCTCAATTTTCGTAATTGTAAACAGTTTCCATTTATTTTATTCGAATAATTTTTATTCTTCTCTTTCTTTGTTTTTCTCCTTTTCTCCCAAAAGTTTTTCTGTTATAATATTTCATGAAGATAAAATTTAATTAGCTGGGGTATATATACTGGCGGAAATAAAAAGTAAACACGAAAGAATTTGAGCAATATTTAGCTGAGGAATCTCAGAAAGATTAAAATTTCTTTTACAGTTGGATATCTCTTCCTTTCTACAATTTATTTCCAAATTATTTCTGATCTTTTCCAAATAAGAATGACTGAAAACTGAATTTTCATTGTACATACAATAAGATAGCAAAGCGATGAAATCTTGGCTCTATGTGTTGAACTATCATCTCAATTCTATTAACAGATTGAATTTTTTACAATATCAACGTCATAACTATATAATTCCACATTTAGACCGGGAAATGGTGACAGTTAACAGGTCTCTTTGAGACTTGAAAATTTGACCCCTGCTAAGCAAGATGGAATATATTTCGACCGATTTGCGCTTACCAGTCATACAGTAAACGTCAATTAAATTCTTGAAAAATAAATTGTGTTTTCCGTGTTGACATACTGCATGCCTTTGTAACGTGAAAAGGTTAGAAGTAATTCAAAGTCTAGTTTTGAAAGACATGCAATTTGTAACAAATCAAAAAACCGGAAAGGTCGTATGAACTTGTAAAAAAATGTAAAACTCCGTGTTTTCAAATTGCATGTACCTGGCACAAAGGTGCGACAAATATCTAGGGAAATCTTGCACAATTGTAAAAACGATCAGCCAGAATCTCTCTTATTTTATAATTTACCACCTTTTTATTTATTTTTCAAGCTTACGCAACTGTTCAAGTTTTTTGGTCTGTTGCGAATTGCATGCCTCTCACTACTAGGCTCCTAATCTCTTTCTACTATTCCATGTTTCAAAGGCATGCAAAATTTTGTCACTAAGGAACCTAATTATTCTCAAATATAATTGGAGTTTCCACTGTGACCGAAAAGCGTGCATCGGTCAATAATCTTTTTATCTCCCTTATCAAATGGTAAATTTTCAACCCTTAGAAGAGGGTGCGGTATATATTTGGAGAACACCAACTGTCATCATCTACTGGTCTTACTGAATCCAAAGCTGGGTTGATGTTCGAGTGGACTTCCACCTTCAACTCTGAATTAAATTTCTTGCCCAGCATGAGGTGGACATGATGTAGCTAATGTACCTTACTGTATGCGTGTTATAAAAGCTATGTAAACTTTTTATGATATCACTGCAGAAGAGAAACTTTGTTGAAACAAAACTCTTGGACAAGCTTTTAAAAGTCGATTAATTTGTCTAAGTTCTCTATCGACATTCAGAACTTCTGCAAGTATATTATACATGAACTCCTCACTTCGAATCGCATTATTTTATAATTTCCATTCAGTATCTCTTCTTTCCAAATTTATCAAATTTTTATGAAAAATATTTGTTTCCTGGAATACATCAAACTGATCAAAACTTGTTATGTTATAGAACTTCTCATTTGGAGATTATAGTGAACCAGAAAATATTTTCCATTGGGAAAGTTGGTGAAACATGGAATTTATGTCGGATAATTATTGAAATTCAAGAGAAGCAAGCAAATGTATTTTTTAAAATAATAAATACAAATTATTTTCAATTCGTTCTAGGGCTCATGCGGATTTTACATACACCATGAAATATGTGATAATTCATGTAGGTTCTGAATAATAAAGTTTAGGGAATACATTACACAGATGACGACACGTAGTTGCTAAAACTGAGGACAATGTTAGTACCCAAATCATAGCTTCACGAAAATTATATTATAATGTGTTTGAGTACTGAAAACTCTCTGATGTGAAGATATGAAAAAATCATTTGTTCAAAATGAGTAAAAAGCTCAGATTTTTTATCACTGTTACTCATCCTCTTGTATTCTTCAAAGCCACTATATATATATATATATATATATATATATATATATATATATATATATATATATATATATATATATATATATATATATATATATATATATATATATATATATACAGTGGCTAAAACCCCTCCTCTCTCCAGTTGTTTTCGTCCTTAGATCATCATAGCGTCATAATAGTATATAATGATGTGCTTTGGGAGCTAAGTTTCTGTTTTAACCTCGCCATTATGAACCTTTTAATTCAGGCTAGACATTGGCTTAAGAGCACAGAACTTTTAATGGAGAAGATTGTTATTTTCTAAAGCAATTTTATGCAAGCCCTGAAACTAAATGATTCCGTAAAATCATCTACTGAAGTCAAGAATACTTTCCGGTGCATATTGAGTTAAAATTGAGAATTAAGTGGCTCTATACATCATCGAAATCCTCGATACTCATGACTTCTCCAATACAAACCATCTTGATCCGGTTGTGGAAATGCAATGGGATCTGGGATTAAAAATTTGCTATAATTTCTTGATCCGTAATCAAAACAAGTCAACCTCTGTGTACCGTAGTATCCTGCGTATGTTAACGTCCACCACTAACGTTTTTATCCTTCCCCTGTTCCGTTCCGACGCTTGCGTTTCGGTACGGCGCAGAGATCGGATGATCCCGGCGCTTGTGGAACACAGCATCGCTGGACTGCTCAGTCGCACATTCAGCACTTAGTGTGTTCAGCCTTCAACACGTTGAGTGCGTTCAGTGCCAGTGGAGACACCACAGCCGATGCTGTGGTGCGACGCCGGCGTCTGGAGTTTACGCGCGCAGCCCTGCATTCATATCGACAAACATGGGTATGAGATTCATGTTGACTTGTTGCAGATGTGCATGCTGTCATTGATGTTGAGGAGGTCGTACTGTTGTCTATGTTACTTGTTTCTGCATCTAAGATATATTCTTTTGTTTTTTGATGTTTCATGGAAATCTTCGTTTTCAATCAGAATCCTCGATGTTGAATGTTTTTTTTGCTGTGATTTCTAATGTAGGAGCTGTTACAAAATTGGAAATCGACAGGAGATAGTTGGAATCAACAAATCTCAGCTACATTAAATTCAGCACCTCAACCCTAGCATGCCATTGTGTCAAGTGTAATCAACACAGAATTGGAAATACCTAATACATCAAATTCAGTTAGAAAGTTAGATCATGATCAAAAATTGCTTTTTTCCCCTGGATGATAAATGTTATAATTGTTAATCACTGAAATTTTCAATGTGCTCTTGTTAATTATATCTGAACGGACTTACAAATATTATTTATCACTGGATTTTATAATCTTTGGTGGATGAATATAATTTCTTTTCTTTATGATTCATATATCATCAATTTTCAAATGTTATAATATTCTATTTGACTTGTATCTCTTATCAACAATTGAATTCTTATGTTACATACTAATTCACTTTACTGATAATATAAAAAATATTTTGGTGATATTTTGATGTTGCAAGCAAAAACAAATAATACAAATTCTGACTGATCATACTCTTTCATCAGATAACCTGAGAGACCAGTAAATGAAAATCATTTGAATATGATTGATTGAATCCTATTTTTAGGAGAAAAATTATTTGATATACTTAAGGACCAATATTATTGTGATTTTACAATCCTCAGTAATTCCCACATATATATCACAATAACTCAATTAATTGTAGAAGTGACATAATATCAACAAAAGAAAAAGAAATTTTCAAAGCCACTCGTGTTTTCAAATGCACTAAAAAGTTGATGATAATTCGAAACTGAAAATGAGGGGGGCATTTGATTCAATGGGATATGATAAGTTTATGATGATGCATCTCAAATTTTCAGTTTAAAGTTGGTAGCTGATACCAAAATTATTTCTTATTTTTTAGCACATTTAGTCTTCGTGCGTTTGAAACAAAAATTTATTACGAAAATGTAATAGATGTTTTTGATGCATTAGTTTTAATGTTGGATATAGATGTATAAAGTCCAAGGGCTGTCCCAAGTCCTGAACCCCACTGTCATTATAAGCTAACAAAGCGCGCAATCTGCTCACTATACATTACTAAGTACACTTGCCTACGTACAAGAGTTCAAGTGTGCCTACAAAAGATTGAATATTGTATTGTCATCGGTAACAGCTTTCCAGAAAATTTGAACACGCTAGTTAGCTGAGAGATTTTTGAAATTTCGATTACAAGATTAAAAACAAACACAAACAAGAAAGTGCGTTAATATTGCATTGTCATCCAGTTCTGAGACATATAAAAAGTCGCAAGTCTCTAGTTTATCAAAATTGACTTAAAATTGATTGCAAAATATGTAACGAACACACAAAGAGACAGACCAGAAAGCAGGTTAATAAAAACATAGTCTGCATGTGCCACATCTTCCGAAAAACTTGAATAATGAGAAAATTATTACTTTTGGCATGACCAACATAATATAAGTTATGCTTCATGGTGACAGCTCTTTTTCATGATAAAAATAATATAGTAAATGGATTTGTATGCTACTTCACATGTACCATCAGTAGTTATTCCTAATTATAGTTTTGAATTCTGTTTGGAATTTTCAAGAGAAAAATATGATATATCTTTTCATATTTTATTCTGTTCCAAGGTAAATGTGCACATACATATGATACGCTAATTTATGTATTTTTACTGGAAAAATATTTGAATGCCTCGTTGAATTATGAAAAGGTATCTTTCCATATTATTCTGAATACTAGTCGGGAAATATTCGATGAGAATCTATGTATTAATCATTAATTTCAGCTACCCCCAAATATACAGGGTGTTCATTTCAAGTTTTATACTATTGCTAACTCGAGATCTGTATGAAACACACAGTTGGTTGAATTAGCGAACAATATTTATATCAAGAGATTATTTCAATGAACTATAAAAAAATGCTTTCGTCTGTGGTTATTAGAATATGCGACATATTTTTTATTACATCAATTAATAGCGATTCTCTTTTTGATCACAACGATATAACATGTTCATACCTAATTGAACGATTTTTAAATAAAAATACAAAATTAAATATGTATTATTTTGATATACATGTGTTTACACAAATGCTACTGTGAAAAAATAGTATATTATCATACGAGCATATAATGAAGGCTGGTTAAGTTTATGTCACGAACGTAGCGAGTGACATAATTAACCTGAGTGAATCATAGCTTATTATATGTGAGTAGAATACTATACTTTGTCCACGACTACCATTGACTTTAATTCCATATTTTTTCTTTCAAACAAGTTCTTAAATGTTCCTAATTTCTTATCTTCATTGCAAAATATTTTTCATCACATGCTTGAATAAGAAATTTGTAAATTTCTTTCGGAAGGAAATGTATTAGCTTTTTTCGGATGAAAGCCCTGAGATCTCCGTTTTAAAAGTGACCGCAGTTTTGCATAGACTTCTATATCCTTGATTCATATTAAGCGTACTCCTATGCATAGAGCAATGTGTCCATGATGTGGATGGTTTTTATTTTGCAGCTAATTCCGTAAATATATTAATAAAACTGACCCTGAGAATGAATTAATTTTCTTGGTCGCCCTTCAGTCCATAAAGGTGTTGTACACAAGAATGTAAAGATTTCGGGATTTCTCAGGCAACAAATTCAGGGAGGTGACTTTTGCAGCTTCTGTTATCTCCGGTGGAGTACAAGTACACAATATCTCTTTCTCTCTATCAATTTTTATTTTTTACGTATTCTGGATCGAAATTATGACGTTTTCAAATTGAGAACAATTTATGCTTCGCTTGTCATGTCATATCAATGGCTTACTTGATATAGTTTATTTAATGTCAACTTTTTCTTCAAGTGCATTAGAAAATAGATTAAAGTAATATTTTAACAAGATTTTTGTGATTTGTATAAAGTTAGCTAATCAAAGTGGCTAGTTATTGCCTAGTCGTACTGATAAATGCTTGCCAGATTCATAATATATACCGCGTGGCCTAGGAACTCTACACCAATGAATAATGATTATTCACTGCTATTATTTCACTCTTTGAAAAATGACTATCGTTTTGTTTCAGAAATCTCATTTATAAAGTATATATTATAAAGTAGTCGTGGACAAACTAATTATTCTATTTATTATTATTTAAACTAATTAAATAACAACTATGTCATGTGAAAAATATTCATCAATTGAATGAGAAAAATAGTCTAAAGGCCAAATTCAGGGACATGACTCACACTCACCTCAACCTTAATTCAACCTAGACTCAGTTCTCACTCACTTGACTGTGAGCTGTGCCAACACTCACTTCTTCCTCAATTCCGTATTCAGTAAAGCGAATGAAAGAGTCACTTATGAAAGTCGTTTTTTGAGATAATACGTCATAAAATAATGACGTCACTTCTGAACATTTGCGCATAGATGTCATTCAACTGACGTTTGAAATGGAATTAATTCATACCGACAGATTCAAAATGCATTTATGCAGAGAATTTGAATGAATATAAGTAAGAATATGAATTATTTCTCAATGAGAATATGGACAAATGAATATTAGTTCCGATATTAATGGATGTGCAAAATGTTATTAGCAGAAATTTGAAAGTTATAAGAGCTAAGAATGAATTCTATTCAGTGATACAACAAATGTAGAATACAAGAGAATAAACTGCATATATACTACAGAAAATCATGCTCTGGAGCATCACGAAAGTATTCAAACTGATACTTGTAACAATACTGAGTGAATATATTTTCTCTTGCTTAAAATTATCAAGATAAATCTTATTATATGAGAATTCCACTCCAATAATAAAATAATTGAGTATAATGATTAAGTCTTTGATTACAATGATGCTATTCCTGATAATTTTAGATCCAGAATACAATAGTATACAAAAATCTAATTTTGAGTCTAGTTTCAAGTATAATGAATATTAGAGAGCGCGTGCGTGGTTATCGTATATGCTATTGCCCAAAAACTGGATTTTGGTACAACATTATTCTTGATATCAGTACCACAGGCGCGTAAACTCAATCCAATATCAGTCAGGGATGTTTTTCGAAAGTGCAAGCTCAGCGAGCTAGTCCATAACCATTGTAATCGAAAAAAAAAACATCGTTTTGGTTTTACTGACAATATTTCATTCTATTTGTGTCTTAATAACACCATCTTTTTGAATAATCTTCCAACACAGAAGTTTCTCCGGACTTCTTCTTGATTAGTCCTTCCCTGGATCATACCGTTATTTGATTGTAGAAAAAGGTCAGTAGCAAAATATTATAATAGAATAGTAATTTTCATCACCCCGTGAAACCTCACTTAAAACCATATTTATCAGAAAATATCAACTGACCAACATAAAACCAGTTAAAAACGCGTTTATATTAATTTGAGTGGGGTTTAAGGGTCCTGCTCATCACACTAAGATCTTACTCAACTTACACTCAATTGTCACTCACTTCTAACTCAAATTCGAGCAGTCAAATGTTTTTGAATTCGTTATGACATCCAATCTGTCAGATTGAGTGAAAGGTGAGTTTGAGGTGAGTATGAGTCACGTCTCTAAATTTTGCCCTAAATCATAAGAATCGTTGAAAATTACCTCTGTTGGCTCGTATACAACAATTATCTCTTACCAATCAAGTATTCTTTCGTCAACGTTATTAAAAAAGAATTCAATATTATTTTTCAATTCTTGTAAATTATGGTGAATATTGATATAGGTAAGCTTGATCTTTAGAATATCTCTATAAGTATAAATTTGATGGGCTCGAATCGGAAGACATTGCAGGTCATTACATAGGACTATTCGTACCTATTTATTTGTCACCAAATATATCGTCAAGATATTTTGTAACCTGGCGACAATTATGTATAGGTGCTCCGTCTTGTTAATAATAAATGTTTCTTACAGGGTTGAATCGTGAATTTTCTAAAATATTTTCCAAATCGTACCTTCATTCGTATGAAAACATACGCTATTATTTGGAATACAGCATCAAACATTTTTGCAGAAAATTTATCTCACGAACCTATATGGGATTTTGAGAAAACCAATCAAGATTATACCTTACATTAAACATGCCATTATTGGGCAAATTAGCTTTATCAGTCTACATAAGATGCAAATGTTGTATTGTGTGGAACTTGTAAGGCCACATTCAGCAGCTGTCCTCCTAATGGACGCTCTAGGATTTGCTTCAAGATATGCGAGCATATTTATTCTATAATTTTCTTCAGTTCTCCTTTTTCTTTTGGTTGTAAATGCCGATGTATTAGATCATAGACGAGTTTCGCCTAAAAGTTTCATAAGCCGGTACTTGTCGTTCAGGATACAAATTTCTGTACACGTTCACATCTGTGTATGAATTTTTCCTCCACAAAATGTGAAAATCGTGAACCAGTAGATGTTCATGTGTAAAAGTATTCATTTTGATTGCTCAATCCCACTGAAACCATTTTCATGTAAAATGATGCCAAGACGAGACCATATGGCTCGCACTGTCAGAAAGTTATCATATCTCATGTAGAGCCAAGCTCTACAAGCCCTAACTTTGCAAACTCTACACCTTAGTCAAAATATGTGGCTTGGTCGTTTCGTCCTACTAGCTATTGTATAACAGAAAAGTGATGAACAGTGAATAAATTTTTCGTCTTATGTCCATGTGACTGTACCGAAATGGCCAAGCCACATATTTTAACTAAGGAGTAGAGTTCGCGAAGCTGAGGCTTGTAGAGTTAGAGCGTGTATTGTTAGAAGCTTGGCTCTACATGAGATCTAATAACTTCTTGACAGTGTGAGCCATATGGTCTCGTCTTGGCAACATTTTACATGAAAATGTATTCAGTGAGATTTCACTTCTTTTTGTAAGTTGATTAAAACAATATTTTCTTATTTTGTTTATTTTTTTGTGTTTATTTATTATATTGTAGAAGTCGGTATATCAATTTTCAGACCTCTATAGCATCAAAATTTAAGAAAATCTTATACCAACTTCCATCCCTTAGTTTTAGGCGTTGGGGGTGAAAGTTCCAAGTTTCAGAATGTTTTTGTTGTTTGTGTACTAATATCAGCTAGCATACCAGATTTCAGCTTTCTAAGACTTCAGGAAGTACCCTAAACATTTTAATGATCAATAGTGAGTGAGTCAGTGACGAAATCGTGGTTTTTTAGATATCAATAAAATCTAAAGTATAAGAGCTATGTAAACGAATCTTCACAAACTTGATAATTCTACTATTGACATCATATCTCGAGAATTTTGTTTATCTGGTGTGATCCAAATCCAAGTTATGAAGGTTGAAAATAGTGACGAAGCTCTTCGAGTGTCCTTGAGCTCCGCTTGGTTCGTCTTGGCAGGGGCACTGCTGTGCCCTCAGATAATGAAATGACCAAGAGTTGGAATAATAATAATTGCTGAAACTAAACGAATACTGAAAATTTGCTTGTAAATAGAAACATACCTATGTGAATAGAAATAATACATATTAATAATTAATAAAAAATATATATAATGATCTATACATGCTTTCAGAATTATATTATAATAAATAGACTTTCTTGGTTTTAATTCTGTATTTTTATTTTTATTCTTCACATTTCGACTCTCTAACCGAAAGTCTTCTTCAGAAAAAATGATACAAAAATAAACAAGGCAAGAAGGTATCTAGATAATAAGAAATTGAAAATTGAAAATATACAGATTACTAGATGTGAATACGTGGGTTCCACATTTAGTGCAAAAAGAACAAAATTCCTCTGGCATTCACCTAAAGTCTGAGGAAAAACCACGTAAAAACCTCAACAGAGGAATCAACGATATGAGTCTTGACAATTATTATAGAGAAAAAGATTTAATTAATATAACACATGAGGAAGATGTCCCATTTCTGCAAGGAAAACAGTACCAAGGTCCAAAACTGTCAAAAAAAAATTTCACAAAAAAAAAAAACTGAAATTTCAATAATGTACATCTACATAAATATAACAAAAACAAGTGTCAAGACAAATATTCCACAAATCAGGTATAATTATTACAAAGAAATAAAATAATATGAGTCTTGACAATTATTATAGTCAAAATGAATGAATTAATATAACATACAAGAACGATGTCCCGTTCTTGCGGACGCACACAGTTCCAAGTCCAAACATGCCATAAATTTTTTTTTTACAAAACTGAGTTTCAATCCTGTACATAAACGTACTAAAAATAAAAATCAGGACAAATATTTTACAAATTATGTATGTCTATTATTAATTATTGGAAGCCAAACATTTGCCAACTGAAAACCATCAGTATGGTTGAAATTATTCGGATCTATGATTATTTCAATCGCTTCCCTGACCAATCTACCATGAATGGATGAGCATCTTGCAATTACTCTTGTTTCTTCAAACTTGATGTCGTGCAAAAACTCAATGGCATGATCAGCAACCGAAGATTTATCTGGATGATTGAGTCTTATGCATCTTCTATGTTCAGCAATACGTGTGCTTACACTTCTGCCCGTCTGACCAGCATAGACTTTCCCACAGGTACAAGGAATCTTATAAATACCCGAAGATTGTAAAGGGATCATATCCTTGACAGGTCTAAAAAACTGCTTGATTTTCGTGACAGGAGCGAAGGAAACTTTGAATTATGTCGAGACAAGATCCTTCCGATCTTCTCTGAAACATTACTGACATAGGGTAAAGAAACATAATTTTTACTCACGCCATTATCCACAACGGTATCATTGTTAGATTTTGGTCGAAGTGCTTTCCTAATGGAATGGTGAGAAAAACCATTTTTCTGGAAAATTACTTCTAGATTATTAATCTCTTCATCAAGTTTATCAGGGTGACATATATCATTAGCCCTTTGGAAAAGACATTGAATTGTTCCATACTTCTGTGAAGGATGGTGATGTGATTCTGCATGAATATATTGGTTTGTGTGTGTTGTCTTCCTATGAACAGTGTGTAGTAGTCTACCATCATTGGTTCGCTCTAGATTCACAGCAAGAAAAGGCAATGAGCCATTACTTTCTAGCTCCGATGTGAATTTGATGTTTCCATGAACATTATTTAAATGATTCAAAAAACTGTTCAAATTGTCATGACCATGAGGCCAGATTGCAAAAACATCATCTACGTAACGTAATCATAAGGATGGTTTATAGGTACTAGTTTCTAATGCTTTTTCTTCGAAAAATTCCATATATCAAGTTTGAAGAAACAAGAGTAGTTGCAAGATGCTCATCCATTCCTGGTAGATTAGTCAGGGAAGCGATTGAAATAATCAAAGATCCGAATAATCTCAACCATACGGATGGTTTTGAGTTGGCAAATGTTTGGCTTCCAATAATTGATAATAGACATACATAATTTGTAAAATATCTGTCTTGATTTTTATTTTCATTACGTTTATGTAGATAATTGAAACTCAGTTTTGTAAAAAAAAAATTTATGGCTTGTTTGGACTTTGGAACTGTGTGCGTCCGCGTGAACGGGACATCGTCCTTGTATGTTAAATTAATTCATTCATTTTTGATTATAATAATTGTCAAGACTCATATTATTCTATTTCTTTGTAATAATGATACCTGATTTGTGAAATATTTGTCTTGACACTTGTTCTTGTTATATTCATGTAGATGTACATTATTGAAATTCAGTTTGTTTTTTTTTTGTGAAAAAATTTTTGACATGTTTGGACCTTGGAACTGTCTGCGTTGCAGAAACGGGACATCGTCCTCATGTGTTATATTAATTAAATCTTTTTCTCTACAATAATTGTCAAGACTCATATCATTGATTCCTCTGTTGAGGTTTTTACGTGGTTTTTCCTCAGACTTTGGGTGAATGCCAGAGGAATTTTGTTTTTTTTTGCACTAAATGTGGAGCCCACGTATTCACATCTAGTAACCTGTATATTTTCAATTTTGAATTTCTCATTATCTAGATACCTTCTTGCCTTGTTCATTTTTGTATAATTTTATCTGAAGAAGACTTTCGGTTAGAGAGTCGAAACGTGAAAAATGAAAATAAATATACAGAATTAAAGCCAAAAAAGTATATTTATTAAAAATATATATGTTGCCATTTGAACTAGAAAAAGTTGAGTCCCATATTCTGAGAGCCACTGGTAGAATGAAATTCTTAGTTCATTCAATAATTTCTTGAAATAGTAATTGTTTGCAACTACTTAAAATGAACAGACTGTATTGATATTATTCAAGTTGTAGGAATTCATGAAACTAAGATTCTGATTCTAAACGGTCGTGCATTCATTTAACTAATAATTTTTCGAAAAAACTCATACTGGGAAAGCCTATCGGGGCAATTTTTTTGATAAAAAGACAAATATTTAGTTGAAGTTATGTTAAAGGAAACCCTCATTCTGATGATTCTACAAATTTGAACTGTAACCATCAGAGTTTCTGGGTATAAAACCAAATCAAATATTAATTTACTGTTATAACACACAATAAGTATTGTTCTCATAATACAAAGAAATCTGTGGGATAACATGCTGTTGATTTTTTTTTTAGTATAATATTAAAGTGGTGAAGAAATGTATATGATATGAGAACGATTTAGAAATCATGTTTTGATTTCCAACTAATCTTCATGAGGAAAAATCTTTTTTCAGTAAACAATCCAATAGATCAAATCATCTGACATAACAGACTAGTTGTGTAAACCATTCGAAAACGTCTACCATCTGTGTTATCGACACTTGAATATTTGATTTAAAAGAATGTGATTTTCATAAACATCTCATTACGCTCACAAGAAACTTCCAAGAGAATATTGAATTAAAAACATTCCTACTCTCATATCTACTAAATTATATGTTTATTTTTGTTATTTATGATATTAAGATCCACCTGGTGAGTTCCCTTATCTTCTGAAAGAATATTGGGTATCGCTTCAATCTTGGAATGCGTATAATACATGCAATATTATTCCTCCATCACTCAAATGTAAATGTAAATATTGATTCAATTGAAAACATCAACATCAAGGCAGTCTCCACGAAAACATTCGTCAGTTATCAGAATCACATTTCAATTTGTCTGTTCACATATAAAACTATTATATGACTCCAAAAATATTGCGTGTTATACAAAATGATTGGCCATACGCATGTCCCTCATAGTACAGTTATTTTTTTCACAAATAAAACAATAACAAAGAATTATCTGCTTACTAGTGGAGTACCCTAAGGTTTTAACCTCGGAACCCGAATCCACTGAACGGATTTTTATAAAACCTTCTGGAATGTGTTTTTCACACTAAATACTAAAATGTTCATCCATTAATTTTTCCCGATCTCAACTTTTCGATTATTAAAATGAGTAATTATTAATTTTTCGGAGTTTCCATCAATTTCTTTTTGAAACTAGGGGTTTTTTTGCGTTTAAATTTATATTTTACAGAGAACAAACTAGTATGAACTTGTCCTTGAGGCCTCAAGGGACTTCCGCTAGAAACGTTTTTTTTTTGTATTGATTGAAATTTGAAAATGCTGAAATAAATTGATATCATCAGTTACTTCCAAACAAATAATGAATCCATTATTAAAACAGTAACCCCACATGAACAAGATTTTGTACAAATATTGCGAAAAAATAAGGGTGGTCACGAAATGGAAATCAAATATCAATATATATTTGTTCATAAGTTATCGATTTGAAATATGAAAATACTAGTTGGAATTATAAGTCAGTGCGACTTCTTCGAAACAGAAAAATATTTTATCACAAAAACAGTAGTCCTATAATTATGAAACTTCGTGTGGATATCAAGGAAGAATAGTAGTAACTGTGAAATAATATTCAGTTGTCAATAAATTTCCGTTCATAAATTATAGGAATAGAATCTTAAAAAACGAATATATTTATGAGTCGCATTGGCTCATTCGAAGCAAATAATCAATTCCTCTCGAAATCAGTGGTCCCACATCGATGAAAATTTGATTCAATATTAAGGATGCATACAAGTTGTTGCGTAATAGAATTAATCCAACAGTCTGTTTTTGTTCAAAAGTTATTGACATGGAATCAGTAACTGCCAACAGTTTGATAAGTAGCATGCCTTTAAAACAATCAGTCAATTTATTTCTCGAGTATTGATTATTGTCAAATCAAATTAGTCCGACAAATTGTTTTTGTTTAAGATTTATTGACATGGAGTCTGTATCTGCCAATAGTTTGACTTTTAACGCCTCAGTCAATTTTGTTGCCCTATATCAATCAAACTTTATATGATTATCAAAGAAGGGCAGGAGAGCTTATAAAATAAAATCTAGTTCTCAATAACCCCTTCTTTCTTATTGTATTGATTGAAATCTGGATATACTAAAATAAATTGAAACTCATCAATTACTTCCAAACAAATAATAAATTCATTATTGAACCAGTGGATCCACAGAAACGAAACTTTGCATAGATGTTACGGAAGAATGAGAGTGACCACAAAATAAAAATGAAGTATCAATACATTTATGTTCATAAGTTATCAATTTGGAATCTGAAAACCCCAACTGGAAATATAAGTCGCACTGCCTCCTCCGAAACAAAACAAGATTTTATTACAATACCAGTGATCCAATAATCATGAAACTTTGTATAAATATCAAGAAAGAATAGCAGTAAGTGTGAAATAATATTTAGTTGTCAATAAATTTTTGTTAATGAATTATAGACATAGAATCTGAAAATATCAGTAGACTTATGAGTCGAATTGGTTCCTTCGGAACAAATAATCAGTTCTTTTCTCAATCAGTGGCCCCAAATCAATAAAACTTTGTACGAATATCAAGGAAGCAAAGCGGTTATTGTGAAATCAAATCTATCTGACAAACTAATTTTATTCAAGAGTTATTGATATGGGATCAGTAATTGCCAATAGGTAATAAGTTGAGCAAATCGCCTTATTAACAACTTTTTTTTTATTGTAAATTTGTCAATTTGAGTTTAAAAATTATAAATGAATATTAAAGCTACTCTATAAACATCATTTATTGAATATGAGATCAAAATCTTTATTGAAAGTTTTTTTTTCATCATATTTTTCTCATTTTTTATTAATTGTTGTTATAAATTGTTGTTATCGAGATCGAAAAATCTTGAAAGTTAACTTTTTCATTTAAGCTTTTAGCAATGCAATTGGAAAGGTTTCATGAAAATCCATTCAGTGGAACCGGGTTCCGAGGTTTTTACATTTTTATGTCTAACGTTACTCCACTATACGATTTATTGTAGAAATTTCGATGTGTCGATCATACAAACTATTTTGTGTTTAGATAGCCCAAAAAATATTTGATCAATATACTTTTGTGGGTCAATTGCCCATATTCTGTAACACAATCATTAATCAACTATCGACCGATGAGATTTTTGACAAATAGAAACAATTGTGATAAGCAAATATTCTGAATTTTTGTCAGTTCTTTTTATGTTCATTGGTTAAAATAGATGATAATTAATAAAAACTTGATCGAAATACAGAATATATTCCAATATATGTCCTTTTAGTAAATTAGATCCAACGTTTTGTTGGCTACGACAAGTTTATAACAATTCTTGAGATCTCATCCGAGCTGGTCTAACATGTCTATGATACTATGATTTAATTAAAACATAGCATTCGAATCTGGTAATCTTTACTAATTCCAGAAGAAGATTTAACTTCAAATATATGAAGCTCTAAGCTCTATGCTTATATTTACCCAAAGGATAGCTGTAATAAAAGCTGAAAATCATATCAAACTGGATTAACAAGAATATGTACTTCACAATACCGGAGAGAGTTTAGTTTTATTACTCGGAACTAGCAAGTGGGAAGTTATCCAAAATTCATCAACTTTCATAGAACATTGTAATTATTTGCATAATTGAAACATTTATCATATAGATGCATTAAATTTAGTTATCCTCAATTTTTTTATAAATATATCCTACAAAAATTTTCGCCAGTCGAATCAGTCGTGTTCTTGAAGTAATATTATATTTTATTTATATGACTATAGGGAAATTAACAGAATTGCATAACTTTCAAACTCGCTGAAAAAGAATTGAACGCAATGTGAAATTTATATCCAACTTTTAACTTTTCACTCGAGCTGTTGTAAATCAAATGAATAATATTCAGATATTTCTCAGTTGTACCTCAATTCATCATGTTCATTACAGAGCAGTTACTGCCAAAAAATTTGTATTATCGATTGGATTAAATTGAAATCATGAATCTCCAAATGCAAATATATAAAAAAATCTAGTAGATATCAAATAAAATTATTGAGGAATCTTATTCTTCGATGCAATTTATCGGCAGATAATCTTTATAAATCTGGAGATTCTTTTCATTTACTGCTTATTTATGTAGACAAACAAAAAATATCTCTCCAGTTCTCCTTTGTATGAAGCTTTTTTGAATGCAATGTCAACTGTGTCGACTATGTCTCTATGCTCCTCTTAGTATTTGTTCCTCATTTTTAATACCATCATAGAGGATATAGAGGAGACAAAAGTGAATTGTTCTTTCAACTGTTATTTCAGGTTTTGATGAAGTAACTTGGCTCGCATTACCCTTAGATTTCTCTTTTTGAAATCGACCAACCTCAAAGTTTCTACGTAAGGAATGACTGAAATTCTGTTTGCCCCAATTATCATGAATAAAAACGACAGCGATGACTAAATTAGTACTTACTTCTTGTACCACACTTTTTGAAAACGACACCTAACCGTAACTTTCTTGCCTATTCTACCATCCACTTGTAGCAACCACAAAGTGTAAATTTTTAAACTTTTTATTATTTTATCCAGATATAAGAGGACAGTTCTAAGAACTCTGTCCCTGTTAGAATGATTCATGAGCATTTTCAGACGCTTTGCTGTTGGGGCTGGAACTTGAGAATGGGGAACTAAGAGTACTAAAATTGAAATGCTTATTCATGAGAATAAGCCAAGAGTTTCTTCAGAATCTTGAGCTCTAGAGCCTAATTCGCAATACGAAATTAGTAGTTAGTGTTTGTAGATATGGTTAGTGGTTAGTGATTATACTTTGAGTTTCAAAAACAGCGTTCACAATGCTCCAATTCAACGTATTATGATTGAAGCTCCTTTCGTTGATAAAGTGTACTTTGGCTCCAATTTAGGATTTTATTGAAAATTTTCAGATGTCTCTAGTATTATAAGAATAACGCTTACAACAAGAAAATAACGAGCCAGCCTCTAGTTTCTTCAAATTATCAACAATTATTTTTTTTAACTTGATGTTGATCCATTTCGTACAGTTTTCATGGCAAAAAATTAAAATTCATCCATCCCTTTTTCTCTCTTCTGATGAGTCGAGCCACTAACTACTAACTGAAAAGTTTGGAGCATGCAACCGTGGTTAGTGCAGAGCAAATCTAGGCTAATTTGGTTGTTGTGAACGCTAACACATGATTGAATCTGTCAAATATCTAGCACTAACCATAACTACTAACTTCGTAATGTGAACGAGGCTTAACTGCAGTGAGAAAGGTACTACAGCTTCTCCATGCTTCTGGTTGATATTATTTCGAAGTGAACTGCAAATAGATTAATCTAGCTCCAAATTCTAAGTTTTTATTGAAACAAAACTAAAGATCTTAATTGCAAAAATGAAATCATTCAGTAGGAAATTTTGCAATGTGATACAACTCCATTGTTTGACATTCAAATATCAACAGTTTTATATACCATTGATTATTGGCTCTAGTGATATATCACAGTGCAGATTTTCTACAAGAGAATGCTAGAGCAGTTACTTTGGAGCTACAGAGGCATCATTATACAAAAGAACGCAAAAATTGCACAAATTATAGCTCAGGGAATTTTAATTATTGTGACAAATATTTGAAACTAGGATACAAGCAATCGTGTGTTTGGAAGCTTACGAGTATCTGAATGAATTTAGTGCATAATTACTGAGTTTTATTGCAGTTTTAGCGACACTTATTTAACCCAAATTGCTGTTTCATCAAATTGCTCTCCACAATTTTCAAAGAGACAGAAAATTGCAATGCGGCATAATAAAAATCTATTTTTACACATTTGAAGTTGTCGCATATACTCACCACTCTGCCCTATCGGTGATAAACTGATTTATAACTACAGAAAGATTGAAAACATTCATTTTCACTGCATTCATATATGATTGAATTTAATATATCAGGTTTCCGAACTGGAAAGAGAAACATATTAATCTCTACCGGAGCACGTGAACTTCTTTTCCTGGGGTTTATATATACATCAGATCACAATTAATCATGAAAAAAAATTATCTCTTATTTGGAATGCGGATGGAAAATTCATTATGTTAACTTAAAACCTTCTCTTCGAGCAGGCGCAAACTAACGCTTTACAGTAGTTGATTTCAATCGACGATCTACATGAATATTTTGGATGTGCCTCGTATGCCGGTGAATCTCATGAGAGGTATGTACTCATGCCAAATAGTGAAGACAGCTTTGTTCATTTATTTAGTAATTCAACACTACTATCAATAAAAAAATCATATGAATATAGAATGATAGTCTCTACAAGTTACTCAACATGTTTATATCTAGTCTTGGTTTGATTGTCTTCACATGAATAATGTAAATTGGATACTTGTAGCTCTGATTTAATATTGTTTGAGTAATGTTCTTTGTTTGGCTAACCCTTTGTTTATGGTTAATATTTAACATTCTGTACACAACTTAAGATGAGTTTGATATAGGTCTGTAAATTCCCTTGGCATATACACCCTTGAGAAGTGAAGTCTAGATGTCGTCAGGCTTGTATTCATTCCTTTTCAATTTAAATTGTAATATATAATAATGAGAACACATCAATGTATATGATGTTTATAAGTGTTAAGGAAAAACACATAATAGGATATGAGAAACTATACACCACTTCCTTATGGAAGAAGTATCTGGTAAAATGGTGATGAATACGTTTTATTTACATAACTATCAAATAACAACATTTTTTTAATGAATTTCCAGTTACTAATTACAAATGGTGTATGTCATTTTGAATTCATTGAACTAAATTAAAACTGAGAGGGCTTACAAACACAAAATTGATTGCAAATAAATGTTTCAGCTCTAATCCGTATCAAATTGAATATTGAAAAAGTATATTTGTTTTCGACCTGTTTAAAGCACCGCAGATTCTTCCAGTCTTTCAAGAAAACTCTGTTATCAATGAAATATAACGTCCATATGTGCATAAAGTCATTGAGGGTAATGAAATGAAAAATATGAAGGAGTCCTGCAAGTAACAAGTGGAGTCCGTTAAATATCACAATTTTGCATTGTATCTCATTCAATTAAAGTTTCTTTGCTGCAATTCAAAATCTAATGCGAGTTAATGTGTTCCCTTGAAATTTTTTCCTGTCAAACATCACTGTCCTCCAAAGCTATTGAATTTCAATTTAATTATATATGAGAACAGAACTTGTGTCATAAATCATAAGTTCTGAACATTGCAACAAACAAACATTACGCTAAACTGTTACTCTGGTGCTAAGCACAATTGTTAAATTTCAAAAACTGCTGCAGTCCAAGAGCGATTTATTCTTCTTACCAGAAGAACAAGTAGTTAATCATTGCTCAACGTTTCATGAATGTCAATACACATAAATTGATTTCGAAATATCTTATTGTACTGAAAAACCATTCAGCATTTTGAGTAACTCATATATTTCTTTACCTTTATTCTCACTGTCCATTATAAATATATTATGTTCTACCCTCTGTTCTTCTACATATTGTTACCTCTCAATTTGATGCAGAATATATTCTTCATATCATTTTTTCAACTTATGTGATACATATTTCATGTTGGATCTCTACATGCTTCAAGCATTTGTGAAATTAGGCATTTGTAAAAATGTCGGACAGCTCTCATTGTAACGCAGTGGCAATGCAAATTTTCTGGATTCAAACATAATTCCATAGGGCACAAAGAATTGTAATCGTACAACATGCAAGCCTATATATCGTAGCAATACAGCTGATTGGTTTATTGTGATTGCTGAACAGAATTTATCTGCAAAATCCTGGGGCAACGATTTCGATGAATAATACAATGTTTCATATTGGTTATACATTATATTCTTCATTATGACTGATTTTTTAGAAGGATATATCTACAATGACATTCAATCGAGTATTTCATCCATTGTACCATGCATTGAAGAAACAATATTAGTGAAACTAACTAATAAAAAATTCAGCACGCAATTCGAAAGTCAGAATATATTGAAACTTGATACTTTTTGCTAACTCACGGTACTTACGCATCTACGGAAGATTTACCAGTGCCTAAACGTTGGAAATATATCAGTGTCAGAAAGTATACCTGTTGCTTTATTTCTATAAACATCTGTGCTAACTCTATACGTAGAGCAAATAAGGATTACATCTTTGGAAGCAGGAAGTCTCGATCGAATATAAGACCATTATTCTTTGTACAATTAAATGCAATGCAATAATTCGTGAATATGCTGCATTTACAATGCAATTAATATTTGAAGAAATAACTTTCAGTTTCGAATTGAGCATGAACAACTCATCCGAAGCTGTTATAAGAGTTGAATGAAAGGATCAGTTGCTAGGAGCTTCTATTCATTGTTATATTCTTGCATTGCATATTCTATTTTGTATGAATCACAATAATGTAATGCATCACATATATTAAAAATATATTAATTAAGATATATGTCATTCCAGTATAGAGATGGTCTTCACGTAACGACCACTTAATTATTATATATTTGGAGTGCAGAGTCCATATCCTAACCATTTAGTGAGATGAATATTAGAAGACAATTTTGATTCATACAGTTACACGATTATAATAGCTTCTATTTTCAGAATGTGAGATGCTGCGTTCTTCTTAACTCTCACTTTTAACTTATAGTTTTTCTTGAAGTTTAGGTGCACGAACTAATTCAATAAATGAATTTTTAATGTCTCACAAATTAGAAACCAACATCCTACCTTGGATAGCTTCATAACTTTTATATAGTTGCGGACAACTTGAACTTTTATTACTATACTTGATATGAAGTTGGGAATTCAACTCCTAACTTTGTAATTCCATCCAGAGAATTGCGGATATAAATATAGACTCTGCATGCAGAAGAGTTCATTAATACGACAATAATATCTGAATGAAACTTGACTCTAGAATCTTAGCGGTCTTTGTGAATGAGCTGAAGAAGTGTTACGATTCGGAAGACTCTCGACCAGTGTTTTAAGATATATGTATGTGAGAGGATCTTTCAGCGAAAGATAATATCAGAATGGTTCTGCCTTCATCAACTGTCAAGTTCCAGTCGTCTTAACTTGACTGAATGTTCCTTGAGTTAGGGAAGCGTTCAATATCTTGGACTGTAGATTACATCGTAAGTTATTTTAGCACTGTAGAATGTTCGATTTTGATTAAGGATGAACTGTGTGGAAGATAGAATAAAATGTGAACTAATATTTGGATACTTCATCGATTTCGTGCAAGTGGTAACAATAGATAGACTACGTGAACTTGCCTCAAATTCTATATAATATATTTTCGAAATAATCAAAATCTATAATAATATTGTAGAACCAATTCTATACGAAGGTATGTAAAATACTGAAACTTACACTGGTCAATACAACTTAATTACTAAGACATCACTATGTTTTATATTCAGCATCTAGTTCCATATGAATCCTATCTATGGCACGCCGTTTTGGCATTCAATAGCAAAAATTTATTCCAGTTAGATTTAAACCATACATTTTTATTATTTTGCAGGATAATTTTGATTCATTGAATTTTTATGATCGAACTGAAATTATGTACATAATGGTGATTCAGAATTATCATCATATTGCAAGATAATTCTGATGCATTGAACTTTCACGATTGAGTTAAAATTATATACATATTGGTAATTGGAATTATTATTATCTCGCAAGATAATTTTAATACATTGAATTAATATGATTGAATTAAAATTATGTACATAATGATGATTCACAATTATTATCATCTTGAAAGATAATTTTAATACATTGAATATTCATGATTGAATTAGAATTATGTACATAATCATTCAGAATTATTATCGTGCAAGATAATTTTAATTCATTGAAGTTTGATTATTGAACTGAAATTATGTACATAATGGTAATTTACATTCAATGTCATCTTGCAATATAATTTTGATGGTTTCAATTTCCATTCTCTGAATATAAATTGAATCAAAATTTTGTAAACAATTTTAATTCAATAATAGAAATTCAATGAATCAAAATCATCTTGCAAGATAATAATAATAACTCCAAGTTTCCATTATATACATAATTTCAACTCAATCATAAAAATTATGTACATAGTGATAATTTGAAGTTATTGCACGTCATTTTGCTATTTGATAGCAACAATTTATTGCAGTCAAATTTAAATATACATTTTTATTATCTTGCAAGATGATTTTGATTCACTGAATTTTTATAACTGAAATAAAATTACGTACATAATTATAATTCAGAATTATTTTGATGCATTGAGTTTTTCTGTTTGAAATAAAACTATGTAGATAATGATATTTTAGCATGGAGACTATCTAGCAAAATGATGTGGAACCATTGAGTTTTTTATGTTCGGGTAAAAATTATGTACATGATAGAAATTCAGAATTATTATTATCTTACAAGATGATTTCAATACTCCATCATTTTATGAGTTTCAATTTCCATTCTCTGAGTATAAATTGAATCAAAATCATCTTACAAGATAATAATAACTAGTAATCGTCCAGTGGTCGAAATCCGACCGTGAATCATCATGTTGCAAAGTTTGAACGTTATTGAACTTAATCTTCCATCCTCAGGTGTTCCAGGTGAAATTAACTTGATATTCGACGCTCTCTCCCAATCCAAAGTTAGGATCAGTGGTTCCCCTTCAAGATTTCAAAGTGTCTTTCTCTTCTCAACTCTCGGCAGGGGGAAGAAATCATTACGTTTTTCTTCAACCATTTTCCTATTCGGTGCATATTTTTTAATAAATTACAGCAAAATATTATATCGTTTCCAGTGATAGCTTAGAATTGAATACCCTGTATATAATTAAAGCTCACTGCATTCCTTCCCCACATATACTTCAAATATGTCAAATCTCACATTCCTTCATGCACACGGTACAAAGTTTTCTCTCCACGTAAAATTAGAAATAAGATATTCTGTATATAATTTTAGCTCCCAGCACTTCTTCCCTACATTAATTTCAAGTCTGCTAAATTTCACATTCCTTCGTGCGCGTTACAAGGTTTTTTTTCTAAATCAAAATTGGACCCTCTGTATATAATTTCAGCATTCTGCACTGCTTCTCTAAAAAGTATGGCATATCTCACATTTCTTCGTGCTCGCGGTACAAAGTTTCCTCTCGGTGGAGAATTTGAATAGGGCATTCGATATATTCTTACAGCTTTCTGCACTCCTTTTCATATAAACTTCAAGTATGCAAAATCTCACAATTCTTTATGCGCGCAGTACAAAGTTTTCTCTTCTCGTAAAATTAAAATGGGGCATCATGTATATAATTTTAGCTCTCTGCATTTCCTTCTCCACACAGACTGCAAGTATGCTAAGTCTCACATTACTTCGTATTCGTGCGCGCGGTACTAAGTTTTCTCTTCGCGTAAAATACATGGGACACCTGTATATGCATTCACCTTCCTGCATTTTTTCTCCATATAAACTTTAAATATGCCAAATCTCACATTCCATCTTGCGCGCTGTACAAAATTTTCTCCTCTCGTAAAATTGAAATAGGATAATTATCCTATATATAATTTTTGCTCTATACCCTTCCTTCTTCACACTGACTTTAAATATGCCAACACTCATTTAATTCGTGTGCGCGATACAAAGTTTTCTCTTCACCTTCACGTCGTAAAATTAAAACGGGATATCCTGTATATGCCTTCAGCTTTCTGCATTCCTTCATATGAACTTCAAGTATGCGAAATCTCACCTTCTTTCGTGCACGCAATATGCCTAAAAAGGAGTACAAAGCTTGCTCTTCACGTATTATTATATAGATTAAAATAGGACATCCTGTATATAATTCTCGCTTTCTGCAAGGGGACCGAAAGATTTCTCTTGGTTTATTAATATAAAGAATTTCCATTATGTACATATTTCTAATTCAATCATAAAAATTCCATGCATTGGAATTATCTTGCAAGATAATGATTATTCTGAATTTCCATTATATATATAATTTTAATCCAATCATGAAAATTCAATGCATTAGAATTATTTTGCAAGATCATAATAATTCTCAATCTCCATTATGTACATAATTTTAATTCGATCATAATAAGTGACTAAATTAAAATTATCTCACAAGATAATAATGATGCTGAACATGTACATAATTCGAATTCAATCATAAAAATCCAATGCAATCAAGTTATCTTGCAAAATAATAATAATATTTCCAAATTGCTATTATGTACATAGTTTCAATACAATCATGAAAATTTAATAAATTCGGATTTTCTTGCAAGATAAAAATAATTCTAAATTACCATTATGTAGATAATTTTAGTTCGATCATGGAAATTAAATGCATCAAAATTATCTAGCAAGATAACAATAAAACTAAATAACCATTATGTACATAATTTCTCTTCGAACATAGAAACTCAACAGTTCAATATCATTTTGCTAGATAATCTCTATGCTGAATTTCCATTATGTACATAGTTTCAATTCAATCATAAAAATTCAATAAATTAAAATTATCTCACAAGATGATGATAATTCTGAATCTCTATTATGTATATTATTTTAATTTAATCATAGAAATTAAATACATCAGAATCATCTTGCAAGATAATAATATTTCTGAATTACCTCTATGTACCAACATGATCTTAATCCAGTCATAAAAATTCAATACAATCAAATTATCTTGCAAGATAATGATAATTCTTGATTTCCATTATGTACATAATTTCAATACAATCATAAAAATTCAATGGATTGGAATTAACTTGCAAGATAATAATAATTCTGAAATACCATAATGTACATAATTTTAATTCGATAATGCAAACTCAACAGTTCAATATCATTTTGCTAGATAATCTCTATGCTGAACTACCTTTAAATACATAATTTCAATTCAATCATAAAAATTCAATGTAACAAAATCAACTTGCAAGATAATAATAATTCAAAATTACCATTATGTACATAATTCCAATTCAATCATAAGAATTCAATGCATTGATATTGTTTTGCAAGATAATAATTCTGAATTATCATATGTACATAATTTTGATACAATTCTAAGAATTTTAATGAATAAAAATTATCTTGCGATACTAATTCCGAGTTACCATTATGTTCATAATTCCAATTCAGTCATATAAATTCAATGCATTCAAATTATTGTTGCTATTAAATTGCAAAGTATTAACGATATTAATTCTAATAAGGCTTCTCATCTTGTGTATAATAATTATCTAGTTGATCCAAATCAGCCTTTGGTTTCTGGAAATTTAGGCAGTAATTCTATACATTTTACCTTCTGGGGTAATAAAGGTTAACTATACATTGTGTATCTAATAACAATATACTCTAAGGTATAGTATTATTTCCGTAGAATTTAAAGACAGAAACTGTTCTTATTTTGGGAATGTTAAAGGATGGTGGACAAGATTGATTATATAAACATCTTTTAATATTTATGTACACATCATCATCTTGTGGGATGATTGATTTTTTGGTGAATATTATCTGACGCATAGGCTAGATTAATTCAAGTTGATAATTTATATTAAATTATGGAAAGAATATACAAATTACTTCGTTCATTCATCATGTTAATTTCACGGAGAAATATACTTTAAATATGTGGTTTACTGTTTTCCGAGGCTGTTGCTCATGGAAAACTTAGAAAGTTTCGTGAATTTAATCATCTTACATTTTCTGAATGTGTTACGGGTTGATATATTGACTGAATTGGATAACTAAACTTATATTTCAGTATCGGTTTGATACATTAATTACTTCACATCACAACAGTAACAAATTATTCGAAGCTTCATCGCTCAAATCTTTTGGAAGATCATTTTAACTTGAATGATGGGAAGACTCAAAATATAAAGTTTTATCCCAAATTGATATTGAAATATTGAATTCCACATGTGCAAAAGTGATTTACGACTGTCCTCTGTTTATTCAATAGTTCAGCGATATGGCTTTACTATTCATTAAAATTTAACAGTAAAATAGAAACACAAATATTTTGCAGGTTGTATTTTTGCCTCAATATCACATAAACTGAATATGAAATACATATATACATACAGGATAATTCCATTTAGATATTTACATTTCAGCAAGTATCAAATATTTGCCATCATATTTCACGATTGTAAAATTTAATCGATTGATCTAAATGATAAAATTCCATATTTCATTTTGAATGATTTTTGAATCTGGTCATGCAATTGAGTAATTAAATTTTAAAGGCAACTTCAACGCTTCCTGGCTCTTCAAGTTTTCCTTCCTGCCAACTAGGCATATTTCATTGGAATAGAGCTATAAAATTTTCCGGTAGATTGATAATATCTCGTGTGCATAAAATGCATAATTTACTTTTCGTTTGTATGTGCATTTAAATCTTTGATTTATAGATCTTCTTCGTTTGTGCAAGCTTAATTTTTTTCAAATAGCTCCTTGATTTATTGAAAAAGAAATTTGGAAACTACGCCAGCAGTATTCTACTATAATTCAACAGAAAAAAAAACAGAGAATAGGAATTGATGACGGAAGATGAAATAATAAATTGCGACTATCATGGATAACTATTCAGTATTTAATTCAATGCTTCTGTCCACTATATCTTGATTCCTCCTGAAGTTCAATACTGTTTGTATCTCTTTGTTTCATTGGAAAGAAACCGCAGATGTCTTCTAGGGCTAGTTTATATTTTAATTCGAACCATTCTCGTTTCTTCTCACCGTTTGATTTATGGTATTGCCTGTGGAAAGCTGGCTGATTTCAGGCACGATTTGGTTACAGAATAGTGTATCGTAAATCATGTCCCTTTTTAAGAAGTTCCAATTGCTTGGATTGCGGGGTGTCGCATCTAAATGGGAATATTTGAATTTGATATCATTACTTACCACTGTATCATCCAATTTTCGCTTTCCTTATTCGTAGAATATGCCTTCCATTCTATTCAAAATTCTCTAACTACAGAAGATTAATTAAATTTGATCTGAGATACATTTTTAAACAGGTTACATTCTCATATTAAATTTCTCAAGGTCTAGTTATAAGATGATAAGATACCTTATTTATGGTCTGAAATACTATACATATCTTACAAGAGAATCCAATTGATACATTAGTCTTGTGGTAATATTGTTCTTGAATAACTTATACAGCTAAGAATGGGTTCTCAAATGAACATTAGGAAGTAATAGACAGATTGTACTGTTCAGATAGTGCAACTTTGAAAGATTACCGCACTAATGATTACTATTCAATGTTTAACCGCATTCACATCACTCCATTTTGCTTTTATTAACTTGTATTAGGCATAACTTGTATGAATGTTCATAATTATTCTGTACCGTCATCAAATAATTATGGTATCAATAAGGAAATTCTGAATCTGACGGGAATTTAGTGATTGCAAAACATGAAGTTACTAATAGGTTCTAAAGAATTTCTCCTAGCAAAACAAAAAAATTCAGGTTGTTTTGAATCATTCCGGCAAGTAAACATTGTAAGAAATAATCTCTACCTACACAAGACATTTGGAACTTTTCCAGAGATGGATTTTGATGCCTAAAAGATCCTACAGTTAATAAAGTATAAAAAGAAATTCAATGTATGATGTTTAACAAAAACTTTCTGTGAATTTCAGAGGACGAATTAGATGAGCTTAACTTCCACATCATAAGGTATCGACCGGAGGAGCTCGCGAAATTGGCCAACACTACAAAATTTACCAGAAAAGAAATACAGCTCATGTACAGGGGATTCAAACAGGTAAAGATAAATAATTCTTTATTTTCAAATCATTTTCAATTTTGAGTACTTGAATTTATTTATATAAAAATCAATAAAAAGACACTATCCTCTAATATGAATGGTATTTTGAGCTAAGTAAGATTATTCTTTCACAGGAATGTCCAACAGGAATGGTGGATGAAGATTCATTCAAACAAATATTCGCGCAGTTTTTTCCTCAAGGTGGTGAGTGAATTTTTCATTCTTATTCGAAATTATAGTAATTTATTATATATGCATGGAGATTCCAACAGATAAATCTGTGTAGCCTGTTAGAAATTGAAAATAAATGTTCCTCATGCTCAACAATGTTCGAAATGTGGAATTTCCAGTTTAATTAAACAAGGAGTATAATCTACATTTTAATTTCGAATCTCACTAATTTGTGCTTTGAATATTCCAGTAAATGTATTTGATAATTACGAGAAACCATAGTTATTACGCTCTTCTCAATCTGACTCGAGCAAAATTGTGCAAAATAAATTCATTTTCAATATGTGCAAAATCCATAAATTGAATTCTTCTTCACACTAGTTTAATTAAAATCATCAAATTCAGCATATTGATGCATATTTCATTGAATATTATTTATTTTCATACAAATATCAGGAATTGACTATAAAGATTGATTTATTGGTTTGATAATTTGACAAAGGAAGCAGTGCAATCTAAAATAATACAATTTGTTGTTTTTGACCTGATTCATTGTCACTTTCAAGCATTTCACCCAACCAAAAAGATACAATTACAAAATGTCGAGTGCAGGTGGCTTTCCATCTAGACCGACATTTTCTCTATATCTGATTGTTCAAATTCATTCAAGTGAGAAACAGCGAGAGGTACCCAATTAAATAGATTGATTACATCTGACATTCTACGTTTTCTGTTCCTTGGATTCTAAGGGAAACAATTCTTCGACCCTTAGTTAGCACATTAAAATTGCAGTATTGCAAATAACGTGAACCGAACATTGTGCTTCGTTAGACATAATATTCATAATGTAAAATTCACTACTTGATATTGAATCAGATAATAAATGATTGTAGGATCGACTTTCTGTCAATACTCTCATATATTTTATGTTCTACAATTTTACATTTAGATTTTGCTGTTGCTATAACAAGCTATAAATTGATTTACAAGTTCTATTTTTGGATGTTCTTCTGTTAGCTTGAGGTTATCTGCTAATGTTCAAGGCAATACACAAAGTGGAAGATCTCTTTTCCAACAAAATTTGTGTTGACATGCGCATATTAATTTTCCACATGCTTCTTGAGCTGCGAAGCCTTTTGTTTTCAAAATATACACGAAATTTGCTATAAATTTCCTGCATTTTTCATCTGCTGCTCTAAATGAAATAACAGATGTGATGTATCATCCATTGCAAGTTCCTGTAAAGTGACATTAACCAATAAAAACCTGGACAAAAAGCTTACATCGCGTCGCAAAGTTTGCCTCACGTATCTAAGTTTCTCTTGAATTTCACGTTACAAGCTCACATACATCAAGTTTGTAGTTTGGGCTAAGCTAGCACGCAATCTAAACTAAACTGGTGCCAAGAATCACACTAGCCTATCAACATCTATTGTATTGTTTAATCCAGATGGTACCACAATACATTACTTGTGATTTTGAGCGGTCAAACTTGAGGGAATCAGAGTGCTTTCAGCTAAAAGAGAACAAGACGACGATGAGGGTACTGTCTTATCTCGAATGTAAGTTGTTGCCTGTAGCAAAAAGCGTTGCATTTCTCTCAAACACTGCTTGAATCATATATAATGCTTTCTTTGTAGTGTTATAATAGAAGTTTTTACTATATCTCTTAATGCAAACATCTCTACATTTATAAATGATTCAGAGATATCGAAATATATTGGTATAATTTCATGTGTCTAAGAATCATTACTCTCATCTGGAATAATGCAGCAAACACCTCGCGACAGAAAAACATGCTTCAAAATTGGATATGGCAATAGGTTTACAAGGAAGTGATTCCTAAAATTTGAGGAAGGCGATGTAAAGGGTTAAAGATCCACATATCTGATTCAGAGCCATAACAAAAAGAGGAAAGCGTCAGAACGGCTGGTATATGTCGTTTTAAATAATTCTACCCTTTGTTGGCTCAGATTTCTGTGGTTTCTGCTCCAATCACTCGTAAAAATGATTTTTGCACTGCTTCAGGCACACGGCGTTAATTATTGCACGTCTATAGCAGAAAATTTATACCCTTCGCTTGGGAGCAATTCTTGATATCGCTGGTGCTAGATCATGTGGAAAGGAATATTGTGCATGCTGGCTCAAAACTCCCACATAGCAGATAGATTTCTTCAACTGGTAACCAATCTTAATTGCAACCGCTTCAAAATATAGTATCAAACCCGACAACCTTTCAATGTATCTGACGCTAATCACTCTACGAAGAGATAATAGAAAATATAGATGTCTTATTGATGTTTTCACTCAATTAATGAAATGTCAATCAACAACGTGACTCTATAAGATTTAAAATTCTATATTTACTCAGGACTTCTGGTTATAAAATTTAGTATCACTTTATCACTCAGCAATAAATAAGTATAAAATATTGATGGTAAAACTACGTATCTGGATAAACTATGCATAATAATCTAGAAAATGACTTGAAAACTTATATGAAGAGTTTTCCACAAAAAAAATTGGATTAAGAATATTTGATTGATTTAGAATATCGGTGTCTCATGCTAGGCACGGTAGCTTCTGTTTGTCAATAACCAAATAATACTTCTAATTTGATATTTCGAATATTATGATACTGTAACGTTATTTATTTTATTTTAGGAAGCAAAAGTTACGAATCACTACTATTTATTTTTATGATTTATTAAAATAATAAATTAGATAACTTACACTATTTCTAATAAATAATTCTAATTTAAACTAGAGATTGTCACACTACACTATAACTTAACTTCAATTATTCATGTCGATATTGATTTATTTTGAATAACACAATTTATTTCAACTACTAGCAGTCTATATTATAAGGTCTCTGAGCCAAAATCAATAATAATCCTTCTTGAGTCAGTCACTGATATATACCGTGGGTCTCTCACCACTACGTTTTTCCCTCAAACGTCCAGGCTTTTCTAGAAAGCGCTAGAAGGTACCAGCAATTTCCTAGAAAACAAATATATTCGCTTCTATTTCTTGATGTAAAATATTTCCACAATAATTCTAAGCACCAGTAAAGCCGAAATGACTAATTTATTGACTTAAATTCGTTACAATACCATCAACAAATAATTAGAATGGGTCTTCCACATCTGACTAAGGACCCAAATGATATTGTGCTTACTACCAAGTTTTTATGTGGTGAAACTGATGTTGCGAACTATTATCGATAGTTAATAATAAACTAAATGCGAGAAATATTCCAGCAAATCCCAACTTTATTAGAGATAGCTCGTTCGTTGTACTTGTGATAAGCAAAATTAGTCGTAGCTCTGCAATAAAAAATGTAAAACCAAGACCAAATATGCAAGACTATGACTAATATTGAAGCCTGAACGTAAAATTCAACGAATGTCATCGATCTTCAACAATTATTTGTACCTGACCTGTACCTGTAGGGATAAATTTTCCAGTGTAGGAACGCTAAATGAATCTATCAGTGTGGGAACGCTAAGAAAATTTGTCAAATATAAGGAAAGTCGTATTCAGGAATTTATCAAATGATATGGACGATGGAGGCTGTAAAAAACCAGTGTGGGAACGCCGTTCCCACGCGCTCCCACTCCACTACACCACTGCTGACCACTGTGTACAATCTTTCGTTCATTTTATTTTTAACGATTACTGATTTTTTGCACGAGATCTACACCATAAAACAATTAAGCTCCTCTTACTGCACGGTTTCTTGAGAATTCCAAATTTCTATAGAAAAAAGCATATTGATCGGAGTTCCCGTTTTGGATGTATAGCCATCGATTTCAATGAATTATATGCAGCTACACCTTCTCTGACAGCTTCCCAACAGCCAAATAAAGAATTGGAGCAATATTTAAGTCAGTCAAGAGTTACGAGTAATGAAGATATTTTACAATGGTGGAGACTGAACCTGATTTCGTTTCCACTATTATAAAATTTCTTTATTATAGACTAGATGCTTGTGACAGATGGAGTTCTCCGATTTTATACCGCATGTCTTTTTGAGGGTTGATAATTTAACTCTTGATAAGAAAGATAAAAAGGGTAATTGACCGATGCACGCTTTTCGGTTATAGTGCAAAGTCCAATTATATTTTTTATAAATATTGTGTTCTCCCGTGACATCATATTGCATGCCTTCGTAACGTGAAATAGTTATTTGAAGCCTAGTAATGAAGACATGCAATTCGCAACAGCCTAAAAGCCTTTAAATTTCTTATTTGCAAATTGCAGGCCAGTGGAAAAAATTAGAATTTTTTTCATGAAATGCACCTTTCTTTGGCACAAATGTAGAACAGATTAGCCGTGATCACTTTTATGCCAACGAAGGGTGCATACCAAGGATCTTATGACAGACTTTCATCCTTTTAATTGTCATGCAATTTGAGATATTTTCAATTCATTGAATTTATATGATTGAATTTGAATCATGTACATTTCGATAATTCAAAATTATTATCATCTTGCAAGATAATTTTTATTCATTGAATTATGTGCATACTGGTTGAATTTTTATGATTGAATTGAAATTATGTACATAATGGTAATTCAGAGTTATTACCTTGCAAGATGATTTTATTGCATTGAATTTTTATGATTGAAATAAAATTATGTACATAATGATAATTCAAAATTATTATTATCTTGCAAGATAATTTTAATGCATTCAATATCTATGTTTGATTTAGAATTATGTACATAATTGTAATTCAGAATTATTATTATCTTGCAAGATAATTTTAGTCCATTCAATTTTCATGACTGAATTAGAATTATGTACATACTGGTAATTCAGAATTATTATTATCTTGCAAGATAATATTGATGGTTTCAATCTCCACCCTCTAAATATAAATTGAATTAAAATTATATACATAATTTGAATTCAGTCATAGAAATCCAATGAACTAAAATTATCTTGCAAAATAATAATTATTTCTAATTTCCATTTTGTACATAATTTAAATTCAATCATAATTATTAAATCCATCAAAATCATCTTGCATAATAATAATAACTCTGAGTTTCCATTATGTACATAATTTTAATTCAATCATAAGAATTCAATGCATTAAATTTATCTTGCAAGATAAAAATATTTCTGAATTTTCATTATGTACATAATATTAATTTAATGATAGAAATTCAATGCATTAAAATCATCTTGCAGAATAATAATAATTCTGAATTTCCATTATGCACATGATCTAATTCAATCATGAAAATTCAATGCATTTAAATTATTTTGCAAGATAATAATTCCAAATGTATGTATCTAATTCCAATTCGAACATAGAAATTCAACGATTCCATGTATCATTTTGCTTGATATTCTCCATGCTGAAGTACCATTATGTACATGATTTTAATTCAATCTATAAAATTCATTGTATCAAAACTATCTAGCAATATGATAATAACTCTGAATTATCATTATCATAAAAATTCACTGCATCAAAATTATCTTGCAAGACAATAGTAATTCTGAATTTTCATTATGTAAATAATTTCAGTTCAGCCATGAAAATTCGATTAATTAAAATTATTTTACGAGACAATGATATTTCTGAATTACCATTATTTCTATTCAATTATAGTAATTGATTGCATTAAAATTATCTCGCAAGATGATATAAATGTATAGTTAAAATTCAACTGGAATAAATTGTTGCTATTAAATAGCAAAACGGCGTGCTATATCAAATAGTGTTCTCATATTGCTCAAAATTTTCATCTGATCAAAATTGTTTATGATGATAGATTAGAGTTGGAAAGGTACTAATTAATAAAGAAATCTCTTCCTAACATACTTTTACTGGAAAAAAATATATATTTGAGCTCGAAATCGTTTCGCCGGTATTATATTTCTGAGTGTACAGTATCTCCACTATGTCAATTACCACCGACTTCGGAATTGGGCTTGAATAATGAATTGAGCAAAACAGAACCGTAACGTTTATTTTACCATACTATTAATATCAAGAGAAAGCGGATTATTTCCTTATACAAGTTGTATTATTTGCAAGATTTGATTGATGCACGCCCAGTGCTCAATACGAATTCCAAAACCTTCAGATGAAGTATAAATTGTATCTCACTGTATAATTTATTTGTTTCAATGCATACAAAGCATTTCGTGGAATCTGCTACCAATTCTATTAGGACAGAAATGAATTATTTGCGCCTTTTATTCAACATTCAGTATGAAAATAATCATACTAGGAGGGATATAATAATGACATCAAAGAAGAAGAACTCTCAATAGATTGAATAGAAAACAGAAATCTAATACGAGTGGGAGAACCTACATCAATAATGATGCCGAAGGCGTTCAATAGGTGAGGGCTGTCAGAATTATATCTACCCTCAGTGTATAAATAGCAGCAACAACATTATGCAGAATGAATATTTATATGTAGATACAGGAGATATTGAGAATACAATAATTATCCAGATTTGATTTTATCCTATCATATGGAAGGCCATACAATTTCTTGTGCAGTCAGTTGAAGTCATGAAACAATTTTAAATATTACAGCAATGCTCAAAGTTTGTTCTTCCTGAACAAACTATATATGGGATTTTTAAAGTGTATTTTTGCATTAAAAGTATGGTTTTATTATGATACTTTCATCAGTTCAGTTCAACCTTTTAAACAAGATAAAAACGTCAAAGGTCGAATTTGATCGACTTGAAGGATCTAGCTGCATTAACATTTTTTCGTTTCGCTCCTTTTTGTACTTTCTTAAATCAAATTCATTTTGGCGTATACGATGTTGATGTCTTTTTGAAGTTCCAAATAGATTATTTCATGAATAAATAGCAATACGTCGAAATTCCTATGAAACTTTAAATTTAATAGATTAATTTAGTAACACACAAAGCTAGACACTTTAAGTTTTCATACAAAACATTCCTTTTATAGATTTTCTCGACAAGAATAAAATCAGCTTGGACTAAACAACTACTTGTTGAACACACATGACTACTGAAATTAATCCCAAAGCTGCAAAGCGCGTGTTCATAAATAAGAGTACATCACTGAATCAAAGTTTTGCACTAGAAAGAGTATAGAAGTTTCTGAAGGAATATAGGGAAGCTTTGTAAATATAAACTAGTAATATATCAGCAAATCGATTTTGAAGCTGCTACGCTGAAATGCTACGAATTACAAAATAATATGATTGGGAAATTTTTTCAAACACATTAATCATAAGTAGACGTTTTGGATTAATGGATCTTATTAACAAAGCTCTATTTCTTGTATGATGCTGTTTCAGATTTCCCGAAGTATTTATAACTATTGGGACACATTAATAACGAAAGATTAAATCTCCTTTTCCTCCCTGATACAGATATGATTACATTTATATAACAGGTATTTATTGTTCCTCTCAAAATTTATTTGGATGTCATTGTTTTCAATATAATATATACGCAGCACTCCCTCTTGGTCCAATAGATACATCATATGAAAATCAAATTAAAACATGTTCATGAAACTTCCTCTGCTTCCATAAATCACATAAAATCATTTTTTCCATAAACAAATGTTGGAATGCTAAATCATACGAGATTTAATATATTTTGTGAAGCAATAATGAAGAACAATGTTCCACGTCTGATGGGGGAAATACAAGAACTAATTCCTACATATATACTAATTTATTTATGATTATCTGCTAAGCATTTGATACCACCTGTCATGATCTTGTAAAGGATGCCTTATAGCAAGGCTATCTATAATATACTGTTTGTGGTATCAGAATTATTAAATTATCAAATTGAATGTGAATCCATACAGAGAATATTTTTGCAATGCATTCATGTTTCTTATAGAATGAAATAAAGATCAAGTTATTGGCTAGTTAGTTTGATGGAAATTCATTCTGATGACGTTTTGATCATGATTACGGTCATCATCAAATTTGTAATTATCACAATTCAAGGACGAAAAGTCATCAAACTGAATTCTAAAAAATCCATCATTTCAATTAAATCAATTATCTAATTATTTACGGCTTAAGGAATGCCAAATTTATTCATTGGTGATCATGCTCGACAATAAATCAGCCTGAGATTGAAACCATGTCTTGTTGAGGTTTAATAGAATAAATCGCTGATTTAGTAGAGAAAATATCAGTTGGCGTTAAGAAACGACGAAGCACTAACCCCACGAAAACTGATTGATCTAATATCTCTTGGTCCTTCAGTACTTGAACTGTGGTTCACCGGATGAAACACAACATAAGAATTCTTTGATTGCTATTTAGAAATGTAAAATCATATATTGGAAGAAAAGATACTGTCTGAATAATTTTAAAGCTGCATCATCCTCTTGGTACTTGAGTATTTCTTCTACATGATAACCCCACTCATAGCTCGGAAGTTGGATAATTCTATTGATTCTGAATACATTGTTGCGATTATTAGAGTGAAAATTTTAATAGCACAGCTGTTTCCAAACTCGTAATGGTGAAGGGTTTAGAAAATGTTGGAGAAACAGCGTGGGAGCAAAAATCTATTGGCATTACACCCCTCTTCGATGGGGCTACCTGTGACCTGTGATCCTATGATCTTTCCCCTATGAGGAGTTTCTGCTCCTCCGTTTTCTCTTCTTCCAAAATGAAATTTATAATTAACCACTTCAACCCTAGACGGTTTTCCTATTTGTTGCGAAAACTCACGAACCCAATTAAAAACGAATAGATACAACATTCAAACATCTCTCTCTATAATAATTCAGGGTAATTGGAGTACTGAAAGCATGTATCCACAAAGCACGAACGATCTGTTTGTTCTGAAATTTCCCGGTATCTGAGATATTTAACAGAACAATTGGTAAATATTTTTGAAAGGCAGTTCTCAATTACTTATCGTGATAAAATTTCAAACTTTGAACGAAACAACCGCTTTCTCAATGCAGCGTTTCAGTTCATGGTAATTTAATACTTGGGCCTGCAGCATTCAAATTATCTCCTTTTCATTAAGCCAGCAGAAGTCAACTTTGGAAAACATTTGTACTGCTTTGAATTTGAACTTGCTCTGAAATTTGAAACGCAAAACACATTATGCAAACAAAATACCTCCAAGACGGTATGATTTATAGTTCTACTTTCTGTTCCAGATGCCACAAACTACGCGCACTATGTTTTCAACACTATCAAACAAAAGCACACAGGAAAAATCAGTTTTGAGGTAAGCTTAAAAGTTATACACCTGATTTGATAAATACTCATCACATATAAAAGCTTGGAAAGAGTTTAGCCCTGTTGTTCAATTAAAAATAATTATCTGATGTAGCAGCTGTGATTCAAATTATCACTTTGTATGTATTAAGCGATGCTTCCTTATTCTTGGATATGGGATATCAAAGGGGATGACGTGAACTGTACTATAATAGGAAGATGAGCCGAAAACATTGATGTGAAGGATCGATGGCTAACAATATAATTGCCTGTAAGTTTATCGTCTCAAAGAAACGAATATGATCTAAATTTCGTTTCCAATAAAATCATTTATACCCAATTTCTACGCGATTCAAATTTTTTAATGGTAATTATTTAATTTTGTTCTGTTGCAACTTTTATTCATGACTTTCAGAAAATTTTGATACATCTCGGAGTACATTATGGGGCACACCCCAACTCGGCACATTTAATCTCTCGATGGGTCATCAATCCAGGGTTGGTGGTAATCCGTATGACCAACTCGGCACATCTTAAACAAGTGTATGCAAAAAAACCCACCCCTTAACACCTTTCAAATTCAAATTAAAATCTTTTGTTCAGTAGCTATTCATAACAATCTAACATTTCAATCAATAACATGAAAGATATCAATCCACGAGATAACTAGCCAACGTGTTGAAGTACTAATAATTATAGAGCAACATAAATTCAGTAAATCAAATGGAAAATTTTTATCTGGGGAAGTGAAGTGGCGGTGTGTTATTCGAAAGTGCAAAGTAGTTCTCCATACCATGAGCGAGTCCAGTTGATCCACGATCACGCTGAAGTTATTATTCTTATTGTATGATGCAACCTACATATTTTATGATTTTGTATTATTGTATGTCAAATTTTGTATGATAATAAAAAATAAACTATAAAATTGATTTTATTCAGTTTAAAAACATTAGAATGCCCAACCCTCCTTTCGTTCAGGTATCTGAGCCATTCCATTATCAACAGAGACTACCTGCAAGTGTGCCGAGCTGGGTATCGCTACAGGTACCTGAGATACTCGTATGTGCCGAGTTGGGGAGTCATTAGCAGAGACTATCTGTAAATGTGCCGAGTTGGGAATCGCCGACATTATGAGCACTAGATATTGTCTTTTATTGCATTAGCATTCCTTTGTTATTCTACTTCCTTCCTGTGGAAAAGTCTCCGGCATTGTTAATCAACTAGCTAAGAAGATATGAAGTCATCATAGCACTGGCTTTTAAAGGAATCTGGGATTGGATGTTTACAGAGCAATATGACATTTTTATTCATGAAAGTAGTATGAGGCTTTTCAAAGTTTCTTTGTTGGTTTCATTCACAAGTCTAGAAGTAGTCTCTATTTCTTTCTTCCACGCAGTCATAGACGTTCTTTTAGAATAAAATTCTTGATTTTGAGACCATATGGAAATAGAAATTGTGAAACAGTTCTCAAATCGAGTGGGATCCGTAGTCTCTCATTCATTCACTGAGTTTGAAGGAGTAGTGTGCGCGGTTCTACCTGTAGCACGTGCTTCCTGTAAACTCAAGGATTGCGAATGTGTTCACGAGCACATAAGAACGAAACAGGTACGAAGTGTTGAAAGATAAAATAGGGAACAGGAAATGTGAGTACAGAGGTGTGTATATTGATTTCTTGTGCTATAAATAGCAAACTGGAGAGAATCAGGCGTGTAGAAAAGAGACGAATATTTCATAGCAGGTGGTCGACTCCGTGTAAAATGCGAAGAGACATTGAAAGCATGAAGAAGCAACAGAATTTGTTCGTTCGTGTTGATAGTCACGAGAACTATTGGGATCGACGCCGCTGACGGCAATATCTTCCTTCTTGCTGGCTGTTTGTTGTTCTTGCGATAAAGTGCACTGTTCTGCACTTTCTCCAATTTGTACTTAGTATTTCCCTGCACCGTCAGTTGAAGTTTCTGACACACAACTCCTAATCTCCATACTGCTAGTTTCATCTCATTTTTATTCGCAACAACAATAAGCGATTCCCTTTTTTACTACTGTTACATGAGCCTGCTTCAAATTTCAAGTAGCTTCTTCATTTGAAATATGTAAATGTCACAGTCTTAGTCTGGTCATGTTGCAGTGTTGTTCTTGGTGAATTTTGCTTGATTCTTTCACCACATGTTTCTCCTGTTTCTGGATATGTTGTCAATTTGGATTTTCATCTTGTAAACTTCTGTTACTTTCATTTTCTTTACCGGTCCTGATGATGGATATTTTACTATCTGAAACCGGTCGACGCAATCAATTAAATAAAATGTGAAGAAAGACGTCACACAAAAAAAAATTGTTTGTTTGTGATTTACCCCCTATGTAAATGTATTCTGGTCCCTCCATTGATAAATCGTAGAATACTCTTAGCCTGTGTGAAAATATAGTTTATTTATTATTTTCATAAATTTTAGAATTAATAACCAATATTGGGTTGAAAATTGAGACTTATATAATTTATATCAACAATATCCTATTGTGTATCATTATCAAAGACTTTTATTGTTTTCCAATATAGAAATGAAGTATTTTTCGATGTTCTCTTGCTCTAAAGTATTCGAATCATCATAGTCTTGTATGGATCCCAATATTCATGATCATTTTGGTGACACGACCTACAAAGCATTTCAATTATCTTATACGTGCTGTTGCATTCTCTCCCTATAATTTATCTTATGTTAGATCTTCCCACTTCCAGCAACAATTTTTTCAGCTCTGGGATAAACTGGTCGTTAGCAAGAAACATCTCAAATTGAAAACAATAAAAAGAGTGGCATTCACATCCAAGAGAAAACGTCTGATTCGATGATTGCGAGGATTAAATTTTTGTTATTGAATCAGTGGTAACGTTAAGTAATTTATCTTGTTTAGCCCCAAAGTCATTTCAGTATCTTCGTTTTTTATCTGAAAAGAAATGTAATCTTTATAATTCAATTTCCTTCGAGATTTATCTAAATTGAAATCCTGAACATTAGAATGGGTTTAGAAAGAGAATTTTCTTGTTTATAGTCTTCCATTCTATTTACTATCAACCTTATCATCCCGCATTATGGCAGTTCTTGAGCGCCAAGAAATCAGACAGAAGAATCGAACATCGTATATGTACCCTAGCAACAGGTAGAAATTGGGGGAGAATTCAAATTCATGTAGGGGAATGTGTGGAAGACTCATGGGACTATCACTGATTCGTTCCTATTATTATTTATCTATTTATCATTCATTTATTCGTTAAAAAAATAGGAATCGTCAGGAACAAGTCCAATCAAATTTTCTAATTTATAATATTAAAATAATGCTCACAGTTGTTGTTACTTTCAAATATTCCTTAACAGAATAGTAAGAATTTTATTGTCAGTATATTTTAGAACTTCTTTGAACTTTTCAAATGAGTAACTGCTTATATTCGCTGGAATATAATGATATGTTTTGGTCATGGCATTTTGAATTCCTTTCTGATCAACATTTAATCTAGTTTTTTCAGTTGTATATTCATCTTTATTTTTTGTATTGTGAGTATGACCATGTATTCATAGTATTTTATAAAAAAATTTCACATTCAAAAATATATAGAGATGGTATAGTTGAAATGTTATGCTTTTGAAACCAACATCTAGAACGAACTTTATATTGAAGGTTGGAAATGATTCTAACGTATCTTTTTTGTATCTAAATTAATGTTGAATATTGGGAGCCTCTCTAAAAGATAATACCGTGAATGAAATTAGATTGAATTTAACTGTAATAATCATTACGTAGCGTAAGTATATCAAACAGTGTTTGACATATTGTTACAAATCGCATCGATCATCGTTTTATTTTGCTGAGTTTTTGATCATTGGACATACCTAGTGGAACCTAATACTTCATTCAAAAACTTAACTAATAGTAGATTATCATCATCTGCAAAGTTAATATTGAAGAGTACGTTCCGCTAGGTGATCGCAACGATTTGCTCACGACCGCAATTTCTGCCGTTGTGGCTAAGATCGAAAAGCAAATCATCAATAAGATCAAACAAACCTGTAGCAAATGGATATATGAATGAAATGAATTCATTATGCCTGTGCAAATCAATCTTTCGTGAATAATAAATACTGAAAATGAGAGACCAAGAAATCATATGTCATATTGATAAATAGAACAATCTTGAATAAATCGACATAATTTGAAATCAAAAATACAAATTGGGAAGACACTGTTCCAAAAAATTCAAATTTCTTGGTGATTTCTGCATGTTTGCGCAACGATCGCTTCGACTCATCTTCATATCGCGAACATTGTAAGCTTGAAGCGGTCGCGATCGGTCGCGACTAATGACGTCATTTACGATGCATTGATGTCAAACGCAATAACCACGATCTTCTTGTGGAACGATTATGGAGGCGACATGAGTGTTGCAGTCGCCTAGTGGAACGTACTTGAAGTCTCCACTAAATGTCATAAGTACATCAAAAATATATAGTTCTTTAAAATATCTTTGAACTGATTGAAATGCATCATAAATCCTTTGCTCCTGAATATAATACACTAAATTAATGATAAAATTCGCGTAGATTAAACACATTTGATAAAATAAAAAATAATATTATTGAAACTGTCAACATAGTGAAAGTACACAGAAAGTACCTTCTGAAAACGCGAATTCATAAGATTTTACCCATCGAAAACTTGCCTAACGTGTCTATAGAAGCTTTCACTTCAAAAAGTGAATGAGCTCAGAAGAATCAATAAAAATATAGATATCTAAGAATTATTGAAGAGCAATAGGACTGGTTAAAGAGTGTGGGTGTTGAATTAGAGAAAAAAATAATTGGTAGCAGAGAAGCAAATGTTTTTAATATTTCAAGATATTTCTTTGATGCTTTCAAAAATAAAAAATATCGGGGATAATAAAGTAGTTAGTTGATCCTTTTTTATTTCGTTTGAAACTTTTTCTCTTTATGATTGAGAGCAAGCTGTTATTCAGGCTATTTAGGGGATGAAGCAGTTTCAGTACCTGAAGATCAATTTAGTAAGTTTCCTGAATAAAATAGGGATATTACATTATTTATCTTGATCAGTTCTTATTCATTCGAGCTCACTTATTTTGTTGCTTCTTCGATTTAGAGGAAATATATTGCAGCAATCTTCGTAAATCCCCTTTCAGAAGGAACACGAAATGAGAAGTAGTTTGTTCAGAGCAGCTGCTTCTGTTGAAGACTGAAACTACGAATAAAATCATTGGATCTTTTTTAATACATCGAACAAAATATATACCGTTTGTAATTCGTTGTAATTGATTTGATAATAAATATTTTTCAACTGTAAATCAACATATTCTTGATAACTTGATGCTACCAATTTTTCAATTAATAATTGTATTTTCTTTTTCAGGATTTCCTGAGTATCCTGTCGAAAGTTTCAAGAGGAAGCGTGCAGGAAAAACTACAATGGGTATTCGGCTTATATGATTTGAATGGAGATGGTCTTATTACAAAAACAGAGATGGTAGATGTAGTCACAAGCATTTATGAAATGCTTGGTAGATCCACAACGCCTGCTGTAGAGGATACATCAGCTAAGGAACACGTAGAGAAAATATTCCATGTAAGTGTAATATACAAACGGAACACAAAATTTACGATGTTGAGGAATCTTTGCGTTGACGCGATAATTCAACACGGTTAAAAATGATAATGTATCTGAAAATCAAGATCACGATAATGTAAAGTTTCAAAAGGTATGTGAAACAGAATGAATAGAGAATGAACGAACTTGCACACCGGGAGTATTATCCCATCATCAATTTATCATCTTTGGCTTGATAAGACTGTACTGATGAGTCCCAATAAAGACGAAACACGTGTTTACAGTTGAATTCTATATTGTTTGAAAAGCTGGAACGAACTATGAACAATTAAATGGCTCCTATTTTATCCATTAAAATGTTGAATTTTTCAGTTGATAGACAGAAACAAGGATGGCGTAGTGACAATCGAAGAACTAGTTGAATGGTGCTCCCGAGATGAACGAGTTTTGAAATCACTGGATACATTGGACACCGTGTTGTGATCTCACCACTTGCGGTACTTCTCCACATTGCTCCCTATCATAGTTATTAATTACGTAATTATTCAAACGAAATTGTTCTCTTGTGAATCTAAAGAAATGCCTTTAAGTATAGAAATATTTTGAATGGTCAGAAGACCAAGTTATCGAGTATTATATTTGCCTTCATACATTCTTATAACTGAATAACTCATAGATAGATAGAGTTTTCTTAAAATTGGAAGATATCAACGTGTAATTTTAATATTAAAATGAGCCTTCTAAAGTACTTATTGTCTGTACTGGGTTCGAAGTTGCAAATTTATAAATTTAAAATTTATAAGACTTGATGGTGTTTTAAATTTTTGAAGGATCTTTGCTTCAACGTCAATGAAAAATGACAATACTGCGAACTGAAAATATACCTTTTTCCAATATTTTTTTCATTCAATATCGATTTTATTGTGGAAGATATTATGTTGCACCTTATTGTTAAGCTTATTCATGCATGTATGTATGTTTTTACTTTTATATATGTGAAAAAAATGGAACCTTTCCAATAGTTCCTAGAAGAAAAAAAAATACACTCAAATAAATAATTTAGGAATTATTTGCTATTGATCATATGTGCAATCAATATTTCAATCAGCCATTCGTATGTTCAAATTTAAAAGTTTTTAAGTTGAATACTACTAACCAAAAAATTTTCAGAAACAATAGTTGATGTTTGGAGTTTCACTATTCAAATGCGACTCCTCAATACCCAGACATATTTTTTTCTAAAAACGAGCTAGGTACAAATAGAATTTAAAATTATATGTTGTGAAAGATGAAAATAATATCTCCCTCCATCATTAACACGTCGTTTCATCTATTGATCAACATATAAATCGCATTTGGTGAATATTGCATAATATTTTAATGTTTTAGTAGTAGCTGTCTTGAATAATTCTGTAATAATCATATGAAAAACTTGGTATCAGTAAGTTTGAGTCTTCTTGTATACTGACACATGAATCAGAATCTTGTTTTTTGTATGATTAATAGAGAATTCTTTAGAAATATTGAAATTCCACTCAATATTTTGTTACTAAATTTTTTTGTGGAATTCCTGGGAACAATTTAAGTTAGATATGTCTAAAATACAATGGAAATGGATGTTTCTCAATTGTTTCTATCAAATTACTACCGCAAAGTATCTTTTCCTATTTGGGTTGTTCAAAGTGTAATTTATGAAATTCATTTGGGTCTCACGGAGTACGTCCTTGAAGTACTAAATGGAAAACTTCAATCAGAACAGATCCCAAAAATGTTTGGAGCTATGTAAATTCAAAGAAGAAAAATAATTGTCAGTCCAACAATATGTATTTTGGGGAGCACTTGTTTTCAACTCTTGCAGACATATCTAATGCCTTCGCCACTTTCTTCCATTTTGTTTATACTACTTCTTTCAATTCTAGCTCTCTCACTGTAGATTCTCTTTTCCATGAATTCATCTCACTCCACTCTGTTTCTGTCAATGATATTGAATCTGTGATTAAAACTCTGAAACCTATTTTTTCGTGTGGTCCGGATTTGTTTCCTGGTCTTTTAATCAAGGACTGCGCTCACCTTTTGTCAAATGCCTTATTTCATATCCTTAACTCTAACTTTAGGATTAACACATTTCCAGATTTGTGGAAAATTATCAGAATCAAACCAATTTTGGAATTCGGTGATGATGTTGAAAACTATTGCTCTTTGCCATGTTGTCAAACTTCAGCAAAATATTTGAAAAGATCATATACAATTCCGTTTATCTAAGTATTGAGCCAAAAATTTCCGGCTTTATGGAAAAAAGGGCGACTGTTTCAAACCTGATGTACTTCTTTCCCAAGATCTCTTCTATTCTTGTTGCTAAGGGTCAAGTAGATTGCATTTATACTAATTTTGCAAAGGCATTGGATAGAATTGACCACGGTATCCTGATCAACAAGCTCAAGTGCTTTTCTTTCTCATTCACTCTCATATCATTTTTAACTTCTTACCTTCATTAACGTCAAATGTTCGTCAATTTTCAAGACTCCGATTCATTCAAATTCTGTCCTTCTTTCAGCATTCCTCAAGGATCCAATCTAGGTCCTTTGCTTTTTTCATCATTCTCGCTGACGATCTAAATTTTTTTATCCTGTCAACTCCATCAAAATTACTTGACTAGTCTAAGTGAGTGGTGCTCAAATAACAATTTACATCTTAATACTAAAAAATGCTTCGTATTGTCGGACACTGGAAAATTCACTCCATTGATTTACGATTATTCAATACTAGATGTAACAAAATCGCGTACTGGACTGATTTTATTTGGGACACTTGCAATGCAGCAATACGCATGTTGGGCTTCGTACTTTCCAGGACATCTCAGCATTTTTGTTTTATTCTATTCATTTATTCGATCTAAATTTGAATACTGTAATGTTATCTGGAATCCCAACTACAAGGTCCACCAGGACTTATAAATGTAAATTCCTCAAATTCATCTATTTTAAAGTCACAAAGTTTACTAAGACCGTTTTGTTTCCTACGTTTCCTTTCTCTCATTTTTTAATTTTAAATGTCTATTTGAACGCTGTAAGAACAATTAATAATGCATCTAGCTGAAATACTTAATAATAAAATTGATAACTCACCCTGTTTGTATCTTCTCAATTTCAGTACTCCTACCATTATGACCAGATTTATCTCCACTTTCTATCTTACCAGCTCTCGAACAAATCTTCTGTTTTCGTCTCCTCTTCACAAAATGTGTTCACTTTTTGATTTTAAGCTCTCTCACATCGACATTTTTCTTCTAGATTTTGATAGCTTAAAAAGGCTTATTCTGAATAATTGATGCTTGGCTAAATCCTCTTTACTGCTTTTCATCTTTTTTGTAAAAATGATCTTTTTTTTTGTAACATGGTTTTCACTAGCCTGTGATTGAGTTTTTCCTGTTGGATAGTTACTTGAATAAATAAATAAATAAGTATTTAAACCTGATCTCTATTAAACAGCCAACTGCAATTATTTTTCGTCAGAACACAATATACTTTGGACAAAAATTGCTTGATTGCCATTCATTTACAATCACACGAAAATGAAAATATTCCTAATCGTTGTTTTTAGAATTGAAGATAAAATATTTATTATTGTATGACACATAACAACCCAAATATAAGAATTGTATGAAAGATATGTTTCATAATATATTTTGGGACACTTGTTAAGAATTCGTTGCGAGCGGGCTCGTGCTTCAACTGGAATGCGTGTCCCTAAAATCATGTCTAATGAAACTTGTTTTCCAGTATACTATAATACATCAGAAACAAATTATTCCATTCAAATCTTATTTATCGCCTTAGTGCATCGTTAAATTCATTGGAATATTAGATAAATTTCAAGATATATGTATAAATTTGTATAGAATTATTATAATATTGTTATTTTTAAAATCAAATGTCTATAAATAATACACCAAATTTTAATACCAAAATCAAGAATTCTATAAAGAGTGTTTTATATAATAGAAACTATCAAAAAGTTATTTATTACAAAGATGATATCTTAGTGTAATAGGTAATTCATCAAAATTATTTTCTAATGTCAACATAATTCAAGTCGTTTGTCCGACAGAAAGATTGATATCAAGAGTGTAACATGGTCAGTATTATCTATCTTATTACTAATCCATTAGAAGTATATAATGTGTGATACTTTGTGAATTAGATAAGAATTACTTCAGTATATCATATATTATTTTATCTCCAAGTAGGTATATAAAGTGTCTTATTCCATTAATTGACTAATCACAGAAAGATAGAATTTCCAAATTATTTTGGACACTTTAAATTTTTTGCTCTACTCTTATCCACATTTATTTGGAAACTAAATTATATATGTGGACATTTTATGTGAGACACTGTATATGCCCATACACAGATGATTTGTGAAATCACAGTTTTCTCGAAATTTGTACATAGAATTGTAAGAAAATGAATGTATACAGTCAAAGTGTATATACCATTTTAAATACGAATTTTTCACTTTTAAGATTGTATCAAATCATGAAAAATGTGATCTCACAAAAAAAATTTACAAGTAGATCTGACGGAATGAACTTTTCTCAAATTGTAAGTGGATTATTTTTTGTGAATCCACTTTAAATGTATATATTCCAGCAACAAATGATTCAGAAAATTAAATTGTGAAATTTTACTAATATCAACTATTTTCATTCACAGCTTTAATGGCCACTTCCAACTCCTCGAAGTCCTGCAATCATAAAATTCATCCAAAAATTGATAGAATTGTTGGAACTTGAAACAATTGAAAAAAATAAATGATTGTACAAATCAAAAACTATATGGAAATATAGTTTTCATCCCTCAAAAATCTCAACTACATTGTTAAATAAATCCTGAATATATTTATACAAAATATGTAATTTTTGAGACTCCTGGTTTACTTTAAATATCATTTTATTTTGAATGGTATGATAAATATTCAATTACCTATTGAAATATTCACCAATATTGATTGGTGACTGAAATTTATCTCACAAACACTTATATCTATATTGAGTACAACCATTGATTTATTCAGAAAGTATTAATTGGTTTCAAATAATACAAAATACAGTAAATCTAAAACATCAAACACTGCTAAAAATACATTTTAATAAAATAAATAAAGTTTGAGCTCGTGAGCAAATTGTAAATCAAATAAATCAACTTTCCTTTCCTTCACTAAGCTTAGTTTAAATTCTTATGTACATTTCAACTGCTATTCAATTGTATTCTATGATAATTGCTGCTAGCATATGAAATGTACATAAGAATTCAAATTAAACTTAGTGAAGAAAAGGAAAGTTATTCCATTACATAATATGATACTACCAAGGAACATATTGTGACTGTTTCATTAAATTTCTGTCGTTGTTTAAGCTATGTTTACCACCTTCCAAGATCAAACGGCGTTAATAGTTGAAAAAAATGATCGACCCTCTGAGGAAGCTAAAAGTGTCTACCAATTCCTAGCTCTCGTCTTTCACGATGAGCACCATCTGGAAATATTCCAAGATGCATTTGAAGTCCAGATGTTCAGTTTTGCGGCCACACCATTCCACATCTTGGAGAATCCAGGTAGTAGAGCAATAGATACGTTGAAGAAAGGATTGTAAGACTTAGTTGTATTAAATATTCTTACCTTAAAAATTGAGCAAAAAATGAATTATTTAAGAGTCGCCACTAATTCAAATTCTACTAGTTTATAAGTAAAAATAATAGATAATATTGTAATTCGATATATTATTGTATCAATTTATGCATGAATAAGAGCTGAGTTACGCTTTCTATTTATTTGTTCTTATTTAATTAGAAATATAAATATTATTGTATTTTATAGTGAAGGAAATAAATTGAAAGTTTTTAATAATGACTTTTCATTCATAACATTGTTTTCTAAATCATTCAGAGGATTAATTAATTTAGACAAATTTGTTCTAAAGGGAAAATTATGATTGAAAAAAGAAAAATATTTAATTACTCGTACATAGTTCAGAAAGTTTTCACCAGAGAGCAGCACTTGTCAATAAGAACAATTAGCAATCCATCAAATTTTCTCTCTAAGCTCTTCAAGATCCTACTATCCTAATACAAATCTTGGATTTTCGAAGGTACAAAATTTTATGTCTGAAAAATCTAGAATTTGTATCAGGATAGTAGGATTTGAAAGAGCTAATTCAAGGTTTTTCAATAAGTGTTTTTCTTGATTTACTCATGAACTGCAGCCCTTAGAGCAAATTTAACTACATCACAATATGTAGCTTCAGAAGCGCTATGGAAAAGGTAAATAAAACTTTCATCCAGCCCTCAAATTAAGGGTAGTAGCATATCGTAAGCCCAAAAGAAAATTCTCTTACATATATCTCATAGGGCGTTAAAAGTTATGAGACTTTTATTTGAAACATCTGTCTAAAAACCCTGTGTTTCTCAAGATAATCGTTAATTCATCCCTTGAATTTTCTCTTCAAGCTCTTCAAGATCCTACTATCCTAGTACAAATTTTGAATTTTCGAAGGTAAAAAATTCACGAAGTGTTCAATCTATGTTTGAAAAATCTAGAATTTGTACTAGGATAGTAGGATTTGTAGGAGCAAATTAAAATGTTTTTGGTAAGGCTTCTTTTCTGATTTACTCGTGAACTGCCCTAAGGGCAATTCCAATTATATCATCGTACGCAGCTTTGGAAGAGCTATCGAAAAGATAGATAGAATTTTCTTTCAGCCCTTGAATTAAGAGTAGTAGTATATCGTTTCTCGAAATGTATAAGCTCTTAAGAAAATTCTTTCACATATATATATCTTGTAGAACGTTGAAAGCTATGTAACTTTTATTTAAGACATTCGTCCCTAAAACTTCTGGTTCTTGAAACATTCTCTAATTAATCCCTTGAATTTTTTCTTGGAGCTCTTCAAGATCCTACTATCCTAATTTTAAAACGTACAAAATTCACGAAACCATAAATTTTATGTTCAAAAATTCAGAATTTGTACTAGGATAGTAGGATTTGTAGAAGCAAATTCAAACGTTTTTGGTAAGGATTTTTCTAGATTTACTTGTGAACTAAAGCTCTTAGAGCAAAATAAATCACATCACTATATGTAACTCCAGGAGCGTTATGAAAAAGTGAATAAAAATTTTCTCCAGCCTTCAAATTAAGGATAGTAGCATATCGTTTCTCGAAAAGTATAAGCCCTATAGAAAATTGTTTCATATATATCTTGTAGGGCGTTCAAAGTAATGTAGCTTTTATTTGAAGCATTCGTCCCTAAATTTTCTGGTTCTCGATATAATCGCTAATTAATCCCTTGAATTTGCTCTTCAAGATTCTACTACCCAGATACAAATTTTAGATTTTCGAAGATACAAAATTCAGGAAGCCATAAAATTTATGTTTGAAGAATCCAGAATTTGTATCCGGGTAGTAGGATCTTTAAGAGCAAATTTAAGAGTTTTTAATAAGTGTTCTTCTTGATTTACTCGTGAACTATAGCCCTTGTAGCAATTTTAATTACACCGTCGTACGCAACTTTAAAAGGGCTATCAAAAAGGTAGATAGAATTTTCTTCCAGCCCTTGAATTAAGAGTAATAGTATATCGTTTCTCAAAAAGTCTTTCCAATATATCTTGTAGGACGTCAAAAGTTATGTAACTTTTATTTGAAACATTTCTCCCAAAATCCTCTGATTATCGAGATAATGATTAAAAAATCCCTTGAATTTGCTCTTCAAGATCCTACTCCTCGGATACAAATCTTGGATTTTCGAAGGCACAAAATTCACGAAGCGATAGATTTTATGTTTTAAAAATCCAGCATTTGTATCCGGGTAGTAGGATTTGGCAGAGCAAATTTGAACTTTTTGCAAGGGTTTTTCTTGATTTACTCGTGAACCATAGCCCTTAAGGCAATTTAAATTACATCACCGTACGCAGCTTCAAAAGGGCTATCAAAAAAGTGGATAGAATTTTCTTGTAGCCCTCAAATTAAGGGTAGTAGCATACCGTTTCTCGAAAACTATAAGCCCTAGAGAAAATTCTTCCAGATATATCTTGTAGGGCGTTAAAAGATATGTAGCTTTTATTTGAAGCATTTGTCCAAAAACCCTCTGGTCCTCGAGATAATCGCTAATTAATCACTCGAATTTTTGAGTTTATTCTTCAAAATCCTACTATCCTATTACAAATTTTGGAATTTTCTGAGACACCAATTACATCATCACAAACCGACTTTTTCCATCACATATGAGGTGATTACTAATTGGTTTTATTGATATGTGCTGCATCCTTACGGAAACATTTTGAACTATATACGTATTAAATTATCCTGAAAGAAATAAAGGGAAGGATTATAATTAAAACCAAATTGTATATGTTATATTATTTAATTGAGAAGATATACATGAATACACAATTAATTTATATTCTCCAATTTTAAGGCCTATTTTCACACCTTGGTAATTATGATTTCTCAAATCCTCTCAATTTGAAACTAAAAAATATAATTTCGCGAATAAAGTGAGTTTTAAAAAATCCATTGTCCGATGGGCATGCCCCAAAAAAAGGTATACACCAAATTTAAGCTGAACCGGAGAGATTATTTTTTGAAAAATGAGGTATAATTATAAATATCCTTATATTATTCCACTTAAAGAACAAAAACATTACAAACCTATTTAATAAAAATTTTATTTTGAATTGAAATGTCAAAATGAGATCTTTTGCTCATAATATAATTATCTAAACTAATAAAAACATAAATTCTCATATATTTAGAACACAAAAACATTTCAATTTCTATTCTACACTTGGAACTTCACTTACACGATTTAAAAAAATCAAAATAAAACAACATAACATTTTAGGAAAGAATTTTATTGGGTGATTAGAAAGAAGTACAAGGTGGAACAGTGGCGTGCTGTGACTTTCTGTGATAGGTGTACACAATCGGTGGTGAGGAAGGGGATATATACATGACCAATAATACAACTTATTTTTCTCGCAACAACCAGCAATCCATTTAAATTTTTCATATATTTTGATTTGGAAATGTTGCACGGACTGCTGGCCTTTAATTTTGATATTTTGAGTAAGTTTTATGCCTAGCGTTGGTCTTGTTTTCGTTTCGACATCACGACGTGAAAAAGGATTTTCCAGTAGATCACAAATGATAAATTTATTTTCAGTTGTCATTCTACAATTGATAATTTTAGGAAAATAAATAATTCAAGAAACGTATAAAATAAGTGTTTACCTAATATTGTTGTCTTAAATAACAAATAACAATATTTCAACTAACTTAAAACAAACTTATAAAAGGCGTTTGAAAATGAACTCAGCTAAACGTTGAATATTCAGCTCCAGGTGCAGAAAGTCTGCCTGCACCCGGCGAGAGAGAACGAGCGATAGGAGATCTGGGGGTCGATTCTGTAACTTGCGTGACTACTTACGACACTAACACTAACACAGTTTTATCACATGTATACAGTAAGCCCTCTGTCGAATATTTGAGAAACTACTTACTTATGTCGTCATTAGTTGCGAGACACGCAAATAACTTGCGTGAGCTTTTGAGGTACTGTATTTTCTTACGACACTATCTGTCTCTTTCTAATCGTTTTGTTTCGTGTGTTTAGGATGTTTGGGGTATTTTTATTATGATAATTTGTAAAGTTAACAATTATAGTTTTTGGTTATTAGTGAGTGTATTATACCAAAATATTTATTAATTTAATTTCGGTATGGCGAATAATTACTTATAAAATATTAGCCATCTGTTCAACATTGAATGCAATGGAATGATTTTTATTGCACTCCCTGTTCATTGCTTTAACTGTTATCTACTCATCCTACAGAATTATTCTAAAGTTATTACCAACACTAATCTAGCCGAGGAAATCTTGACGCACAAAACTCCCTAGCAAAGTAACTAGATATTGCTGGTGACGTCATATTTTGTAGTCACGCAAATTGTCTCACGCAAGTACTAACGCAAGTTACAGAATCGACCCCCTGCTAATTTCGGTATGCTTTTTCTCTGTCAGACTCTATTCCTTCACTATCCTAATACTGATTATGCCAAACAGACCTCGCTCGCCGTGCAGGCGAGAAATCTGCACCTCAAGCGTCGACATTCGTTTCAAATATATAGCAGAGTGACCCGCGAGGCGCGCCCGTATTTCTGGTTGCATAGATAGATAAAATACGCTCTTTCTCTGATTTTATAATGAAAATTTGTGAAACAAAATAAAGTATTCAATAAACTATTATATTAATTTTATTTACGTGATTTCTAATATTTTCATAGGGTGTGCGGTGCACGCCACAGGTGGAAAAAAAGAAAATGAGGAGTATTGTTGAGCCGTGATTTGCCTCTAGGTAATGGCTTAGAGGAAAGAGACGAATCCTTATGCGGAAATTCTTCCTCCACGCCCAGGGAAATCCCAGCAAAATCTAGGCATCAGTTGTAAAATTTAAAAAAAAAATTGAATTGGAGTAATAAAAAAAATAATTTCAAGTATCAATAAAAACAATTCAAATAGAATAAGGGAATGATACTCACTTTAATTTGGAAAATTGTGAGCCGAATCTATTTTTTGCAGATGTTGCTTCTGATGTGTGAACTGCTCCAGGTATCCAAGCTACTTCAGGTGTGTGGAAGTTAGGAATTGAAATCCTCTGCGATGTCTATCCTCTTTAGCCGCTTGGCTCATCCTCAGCAAATGATCTATAAACATGTTGATAATAAACTGAAAAAGAAAGCTGAAAAAATTCTTTCAAATTAATCTTCTATCGACGGCGCACTGCAAACTTCACGATGCTGTACTTTGATGCATCAATACTTGTACAAAAATGAGACAATAAAATAAGTAGGGCTGGCAAAAATCATGATTCAGATAGAAAAACCAAAAATCAAAGATTGAATTCATGAAGGTGCTGCTTCTGATGTATAAGCTGCTCCAGGTGACCAAGCTGCCCTTCCTCTTCATCAAATGATGTACATTGATTCTACAGACATAGAAAAATAGAATAAAACCTTGAAAACAAAATATTTGAGTCAACTTACGTACTGTCGATAATTTTGCTGTTGGAGATGATAATGATGAAATAAAAAAAGTTGAAGCGGAATTATTGAATTATTTTTCTATCGACGGTACTGCAAACTCCACGATGCTGTAGTCAAAATGTCGTCAAATCCATCGATGAGCCCCCTAGGTCCCCCGATGGCTGCTACTTGAACTGCGGGTTCCCCGATGCCATCAACTGTAAATAGATACGAATATTTAATAGATTATCAAATCAATACTAATACAATAATTCAATACTTGTAAAAGAAAAATATTAGTTAGAAACTACAAGTTAACTTACGTTTTGGTGATGCTATTGTTGATGATGATAATGACCTGAAGAGAAGGCTGAAAATAAATTTTTTCGCGCCTTTTTCACGGATCTAACATTTTATTTTGTACGAAGAGCTAGCTACGCGATTTCAATAAAAATATAAATGGTAGAATTCATTAATACAATAATTCATTGGTGTAAAAACAATATAACTATACATGAATAAATTTTATTTACAAAAAATCTTATACAGATGATTATTCATACAACTTTAAATATCATTTGACTTATACTTATTATTTGTAGTATTTTATTTGCATTAGATTATTAAATAATTGTCATGAAAAAATATTTCCATTAATACACCGTATTCACTTGAGCTAATAATAAGTGTAAGTAAATGATTACTTGAGTATTCTCAATTTGATTACCGAGCATCAGATTGACTTTCAGTGGTGTTATGATTCACAATAATATTTGACACATACATTTAAGTTTCGTTTACACTAAACCCCCTATAAAACATCTCTTTGAATGTACCGCTATTGTAAAATGTATACAATTTTAGCAGTCTTGGAACGAACTATTACTTCCCTCAGGTACATAATACTTACTTTTCAAATCTTTTATATATAGATATATATATATATATATATATATATATATATATATATATATATATATATATATATATATATATATATATATAAATATATATAAGAAGATAATAATGTAATTTAATTGAGTTATTTACAAAAATATACATATTTTTTTGACATTTTTTATACTCCCAGACATCTAGTCTGCACCGAAAGAAGTATTTATTCACTAACAATGCATAATATTACGGAGAAAAAAGATACTGAAATATTTTTTGATCCAAGAAAATGATAATTGAATTATGAGACGTAGATCATGTTCATTCCCATTCATGAACAAGTTTAGGGATAAAGAGGCGTTGTTATTCATTTGGCACCACGTGTTGATCGATGAATATAACAAACATAACTGGTCAAAGCAACCAACATGAATGAATAAATGAAAATAAATATCAATTATTGATATTTACTGAGATGTGAGTCCGATTACCAGTCGTCAAGCAAAGGCTACTCTCATCTACGCCACATGGTATATTATAATTTAGTGTAAATCATACCAACTTTTTCTCCGAAGCTTGGATCAACCCCACTACCGTCGACAGTCAACATAATCTACCTCATATCCTGCGTGTTCAAGAATCCACTGGCACTTGATCAATTTTCATGTAATTCTTTTAAATAAAAATCACAAAAAAGGAACAGGAAACCAATGAAATTATCCCAAGACTGTTAAGGAAATACTAAACATTATTTACCCAAAATAAGAAAATTCAAATTAGGGTTTCTTAAAATTATTGTTTAGTGGATTTCATGCTCTTTCCTTGTACGTCTACGGTGTGTTATCTAGAATTTAACTTTCAATGGAAATAGTAGCAATTAAATTTGTATTTAATATTTCTTATGATAAAAAATATTCAATTCTAAAAATGTATCAACATTTTTTTTTTAAATTGACTTGAATTTTAGTTTTGACTTTTAAAGTACTATTTAGATAGTATTTTTGATACATTTAGTATTTATTTGAACCATTTCGCTGCCTCTAATACAAATTTAATTATAAATTGACATGTAAAATGCGTCAAGTGTTTCAGTGATCTCAGGTCTAAGCATGATTGAAAAACTCACACAGTTTCTTTATACAATTTTTTGTTTATTTTCAATTCTAAGTTAGAATTTTTATGCCATAATTTAATTTATTTTTCATTTTCTATTATGGTTTTTTATTTTTGATAAAATATGTATGTTTTCTGTTCCTAATTTTCGTATGATTAGTTTACTTCATTTTCCACTGTGGGGTTTTTCTTTGAAAGAAAATATTTTGTTTTTGATTAAAATCAATTATTTTTTTGAAAAAATCACTTGATTAAAGTCTTGATTTTAATCATGATTTAAATTAAATGATTTTAATCATCTACACCCTGCTTACACCCAACTGTAAATTTTCAGTGAATTTTTTCTCTCATTCAGAAAAAAATATCAGTTGATTTAAAAATATCAATAACTGCATACAAAGTAGATGTCAAAATATATTGAATGCTTTGTTCCATTATTTGGTGTTTAAAAAATACAAATAATTATTGCCCTTAATCAGTACTGTTATCTATTATCGCCCAATATTTAGCAGTTTAAAAATAGTAAATGATATAACAAGTATGTAATCTTGAGAATTATGACATGAGAAGTCCAGAAAATTGTTGATCCAATGTTATAATGCTCGTTTACACCTTAATGTTAAATACAAAAAAATTATACAGCTCTAAATAGTTACTTTAGAAATTAATACTGGATTGAGACACGTTAGGATCCCTAGGCACAGTATTTAATCGGGCCTATGAGATAGTGAGAATATATTTAATGATTCAGAGATCTCTAAATTTGGTGATCTCTTAAAGTCAGGAGCTCGAGCTCCTAAGCATGTGCCTAGTGGATAATCCGGTACTATTTGGAACAAATCGAAAACATAGCACAATTTGATACTAAGACTTTACAAATAAGTTAATAAATAGGTCGGTGACAGATACACACAGTACTATGATCGACAATCAATTTAAGAGTTGATCGCAGAAAAAATTTGATAATATAAATTGCATACTCAGAATAGATACCTTGTTTTATAGGAGGACTGAACATGCATAAAAGATTTCAACAATTTCAATAAAAACAATATGTAAACGTGTAAACAAAAATATAAAACGCTGGAAAAAAACTTTGTCATATAATGAAATATTTACATGGATTGAGCTGTTAATTCATCTTATTTACAATTGATTAGCCCAAAAAAAACTTATAAATCATCATCCCCTATGCCTTCGAATGCGTGATTCTCCACGAATTCTCTCCCTGATTTAAACGAAACACTTGAAAACTTCTCTTGGAGTTTGCGTATCGAAAAGGAGTCTGAGTACGATACTGAAGAATTATCACCATTCTACAAATCAGAATGATATCAAATTTAACTATGTATTCTAAGATTTTATTGCTACAAGCACTGAAATTTGATTGAAAATATAAGAATAATGGATCTACTTACATTTGAGGTAGTACTTTCTCCAGTTGGTGATTGATTCGGTGAGATAAGCTGACTGCTCCCATCCCGCTTCATATAAGACCAGCAATTTTTGTTCCCGCAACTGCTTTGGCGTTTCTTTGCACCATTTTTCTTCAACAATAATTCGTCCACCATCGACTGCAAGCAAACTGACATCAATATAGCTTGCTCACTCGAAATTGTTATCCACTGTAGTTTATCTTTAGACATTAGATACTCGAAGGACAGCTCTAAATCTGAACTGGAATGCTTCTTATTGCTGCTTGTAGCGTTGTACTTATTCTGGAAAAAGGAAAGGATATTATTATATTTACATAACGAGTATTGCACGGTTAGGGTTTACATAGCGGTTTAACTCAGACTCGTAGTTTTGTGTAATTTCCTCCTCTCCTATTCATTCTACGGCAAAAATTAAAATAAAGTACAAAGTTGTTGAGAATTAAAATATGCATCCGAAACTGTTTTTATATTTTTAGTCAAGTTTCTTCACAATTTGAAAAAGAAGTTGCAATATATAAACTAGATCATAACAGTAGCCATAACTTTTGTTTTAATCGTTATGTACACCCTGACCGTGCATCATTCGGTATAAATTGTGCCTTCTCCTCAAGAAGAGGGTGACATGAGCCTCAATTTATATTCAACTATAAATTATTCTTTGCCAGACACTTCAATTCAAATACATTTATTTTGCTTGTTTCTCAACATAATTATATGCATACAATCTCATTCATTTTTTTACTCGCAAACCTCCTTCCACGCAACCAACAATCATATCTATGCACCTACACATAGGATAGCCACGCAATCTATCTTAAGGGTGCGTTTCCAAAACAGTGACCTTCAGTGATAGTGGCTAAAGTTACAACTACTAGTGAATTTTCAAATTACTGTCAGTAGATGGTTAAATATTGGTTTGTAGCTGAGATCTAAAGACAAATCTATTTATAGAATCTACCTGAAAACATGTGTCCAACTAATCTTCTTAACTCATAGCATTTATTTTGTCGAGTATTATCAAAAATATCAGGATAGGAAATGGAATACGAAATTGAATACAATGAGCTCCCAATCCTTTGATTGAAAGTGTATATAAATTACAATTCGTAATTTTTTTTTCTATCAATTTTCTCAGAATGAAGCAAATATGCAATACTAATTGATTGCCAATTATGTGGTATATTCATCTATTTCAGTAATTATCCATTAAGATTTCGTTTTGCTCCTATAGTTTCCATCGAGGAACCTTCACAAATTATGATTTATAAGATTTCATCACATTTTAACGAATTTTATACATAACAATAAATATACATATCTAAAAACTTCCTATCTTTTCGTGCAATTATTCAAGATGAAACATTACAATTTGTTATGAACAATTGATTGTTAATAGACCATTTATTATGAACAATAATAATATTATAAATTAACAAAAAAGAAAAACGACAAAGTTTCAAATAAAATATACAAAATTTAAAATCAGAAGTAGTTTTTATAAAAATAAAGTGATTTAAACTCAAAAGACATTCAGTGAAACTGAAAAGTCTCGATCTAAGCCAAATACTGAAATCTCATATCTTGATTGTTTTTCTACAAACGAAGATCTTTTCATAATATGATATGTCCTAATTATTTTCAGGTTATGATGTCCTGAGTAATATATATAACTTGTGCACGTAAAAACTCAAAATGATCTTTTAGTCTTTATTGTTCAGTTATTGACTGACGCGAGGTCATGTGCTGTACCATAAAATACTAATTTGACTTTTATCAAAGTTATATAAAAAAATTGAAGAATCATCTTGATGATCAAAGCACATTTTTGGCAATTTATGAAAGCTTGTTATTTCAAAAATTTCTCAAGTTACTATATTGTACAATCACTGAGCTTGAAATCAAGCGGTCTGGGCAAACTTATGAAACAGTAGCTTTCATTTAGTATTAGTTTCAAGTCTGTAAGTGTAGTAGTTCCTGAGAACTCAGCGTCATACCAGACAGTCAGACAACTAAAGTGAATATATTAGCCTATTTTCCTCCAAAAATGCGCTGTCAACCACAAAATAACAAATAATGATTGATGGGAGGTCATAATGCGCTAACCTTATCCCATTTTTAATTAAGCTCCAACCTCTACTAAAACTCATTTCAGTTTGTCAATATCAGCTATACTTCTTGATTTATTGACGACTTGGGTTACTTATTGATAAAACAGAAACGAACCGTCTATTGAAATTTTTGTTTTGTGACTATTTTTTACATTACTTATGTACGTACAAACTCAATAGGACCTTTTAATCCTTACTGTTCAGTTGTTTATTAAAAATTGATTGCTTATAACAAATTGTTATGTTGATAACAATAACATGTTTATAACAAATTTGTTATAAACAATCAATTGTTAATAACAAATTCGTATTTTAATAGCAATTCTTTTCACCATTATCAAAGAAGATAATTTTCATTCTATCGCTTATAAATGCTGCGCAATTCTGAAATTTTATCATAAAAATTATATGTACAAAGGAGCGAATGGTCTTTTACTCCTTAAAATCGCTGGAGTCATTTGTCGCATTAGAATTTCTGAGAATTTCAAACCAGAACAATGGTTCAGCCATCTGTCAGAAAAAGACTGAACTATTTTGGTTCTAGTCTATGGTAAAATCTTCTAAAATGACTCGAAATTTATTTCGACAATTTTGGAGAAATTATTGATATTACTGAAATTTCTTTCTCCTTATATAATCTATCATTTATTAGAAATTGTCGAATTACTTTGTATTAATTTGATTATGCAACACGCAACGCAAACCTTTAATTTTTCGCATATATTTTCTCAAGAATCTTTCCATTTGATCGACATAATTGACTCATTGCCGCATTTTCAATCTTATTCTTCATACACCAATTTATTCCGCATTCAATCTGTTCTGAAAAGAATTCAACTTTCACATCCAGTTTATGCTCCTGTCCAACATTCATTACCATATATCAATGCAGATGCAAGAATTCCGTTAAATATGTCGTAGGTTGATAAAAACTGTTTCTCAAATGGAAATTTTAGAGATTTGACTGAACGTCGGTAAATTAAGAAATCGAGAGATATATAATCATATTCCTTAGTGATTTTAGGTTTTCAGTTCTCTGGCATCACCAATAATATAATTAAATAACCAAATGAAAGCCAGGGATTCAATTGAAATCTGGTGTCATGTATATTGTAGATTGGTTCGAATTTCCTTGATTCGGAATGAGGCAAGGCGAGGTGAGTGGGGTTTAGTTCAAGTAGCCGTGGCAATGTTTTTTGTTCATTTCAAAATACTATTGATCAAGCCAGTTTTTTGCATAAAAACCTAGGATCATTCAGGAATATGAAAGAATATCTCTCGATTATATAATTTGCTGGCGTTTAATTAACTTTCAAGGATTTTAATTGAGAAACGGTTTTTATTATTACATATATTAAAAAAAGGCATATTCAATTCTAACGTTCATAACGCAATCACAATCTTAAAACCAATAGTTACTCTACTTTCAGCCTTCTTGTTAATTATTTCATTACTTATTATCACATTTTTCAAACATACAAACTCATTTAATTGTTCTTATTTCATATCGTTCATCAAAATACTGCAATAATTCACCGTTTACCCTTCTCAAATATCTAATATTATTATTTATTGAAATTCAAGATGAAATTCTCATCATTCCCAAATCTATCAATTACTATTTTTACTTGCACCTAAAATAACATTATCTGGATGTGCTATGAAAAGTTTTATACTTCCAGTAATATTTTTATTGATTAATAAAAAACTTACATTGTGCAGAGCCGTGATCCGCCAGCAGCGCATTCTAGTGACTTTGAAGCACCCTTCCCGCATTTCTTGTCCACTTCCAACATTGACCCTTAAATTTAATTCTTGGTTTCCGATGCTCACTAACACTAGAGACTGAGATTTGGGATAATCACAGAGACACGGCTTAAACTGCAAGAATCCGTAGTATTTCAGTTTACGCGCTAATTCAACGTACTCTTTTTTGGCTCCCCTAGCTTGTAAGGATGCAAGCTGAGATAGCATTTCCTTGCTGCAGAGAATCCAACCTCTTTCCACATCGGAAAGAGTCTGGACGTAAAGCAGATTCAAGGCAACAGGGTTGGACATTAATTCCAAGTCATAGTCGGCATCCCAATAACTGAAATATAGAAACAATTTAATGACTGTTATTCTGGTTCAAGTTCCGGATATCCCCAACCTCCAATTGGCTTTAAAACTTTCTCATACCATACAATTTCAGATGGTACCGCCTGAAAGGATATTGAGAGATTCCAAGTGGAAAAGATGAAAAAAAAAAATGTGCTGGATAGTGCTGGTACTATTAATTGATGGTAATGATACATACATCGTGCTTCACTCGCACGGTGTTATGGGGAAAATATTAGATGAATAGCATGACATCATTGATGAAGTTTATATAATAGTTCCAATGCGATGTTAGATCATATGCTATGCTGGTTGCATATGTAAAGATAATTGGTAAATATTCTAGACAAGCTGATAAAATATTTCGATTCTAATTTTAAAGACGATGATTAAATAATAAATCAATCATGATAAATAAGCACACAATCTCAAAACAATTAATTTAAAATCTTTGAAATAAAGTTTTCCCTTTGGTGTTTCTACCAAAAATATAGTTCAAAACAAGTATAATGCATAGCGACAAAAACACAAATAACAGGTGTCAAGTGTTTGAACTAAAAGTGACAATTGAACTATATACGAAATGTGGAATCGAAAGTGATTAATGTTACCAATTGAAATATCCCTAAAACCTACAATCAATTTGCATTACAATTTTTAAAAATAATATAACAAGTGCTTAGTATTTGTTATTATACTGCCATTACTTGAATATATTTTTTAATAAATTTCTACTGGGCTAGAATGTATTCTTTAGTTTAAAAAATACGTAGCATCATTATATAGTTATTCGAACTTTGCAGGGTTGGTATTGGATTGGAGCATGCTCGTGACGTCATGCTATTCATTCAATATTTTCCCTACACTAGCTCCGGCTACTCTGTTGGCGTATATCTCTTACGCTCGCATAATCATCTGGCGTCTTTAGTACGCCTCGAGGGCAGAAAAAATAATTTATTCTATCATACAAAAAAAAAAGCGAGAAGTTATGAAACTTGAGCGCTGGCAAAATGACCGAAGCCAAGAATTTCACATGATAACACGTTTTTTTCTTTTAATTCAACAATGCATAGACATACTTATTGAAACACGCAAAAATTGGAAATATTTCTTATTGTCCTTCCACTTGGACTCGCCGAAAATCTTTTAGGTGTTTTCATTTATAGTTATATACAGGTGTCTACTTAACATACGGCAAAAATTCAAGAGGCGAATATTTGGCTTATTTGAAGAATATTTTGTCCTTTCATAATTTTCGGAATGTTATTTTATGACGAAATTTTTATCGCCTAGTATCTTAGAAACAAAATGGCCTCTCGAAAATCATAAAGAGACAAAATATTCATAAAATATTCCTTGAATTCTTGCCGCATGTTCAGAGTAGCCTGTAGAGTATGAAGTGTATAGAAAGAGGGTTGGATAAGAACAGGGGTGGCCAAGCTCCTTGATAGTCCGAGCCATTTTACAAAATTTGAATTTTTTCGCGAGCCGCAATTAAAGACGTATTAAAAAGGTATGCAAAAAAGGTATTGAAAAAACTCATTCATTTCATATTTGTTTCCAGTAATTTAATAGTTATTTTTGATTTTAGATTGCGAAATGTCACTTTTGCATTCGAGAATAAAAAAGAATTTCGCAATCAAGTATCAAACAACGTTTTTTAGAAAACCACGTCTCAAAATGGATGAAAATTTAAATAGAAAATTTTGACATTTCGAATCAATCAATGTCACTTTTAATGTTGCTATGATACCAATACAGTTTATCTAAATATTTCGCATCCTGGTTGTGAGGTACTTCGCATCCTGGCTGCGAAGTATTTCGCGTCCTGTAAACAAAACAATAATTTCGCATGTTTCTAGTTGCCTTGTAAATGTTCACTTTTAATGACAGTTTTCGAAAAAAGACATTTCGAAACACATGCGGAACGATAATAATTTTTTCAAATTTCAAAACACAAGAATGAAAAGGGAACTCGGGTACATTTATCGAGAGCCACAAATAATTCTTCAAAGAGCCGCATGTGGCCCGCGAGCCACAGGTTGGCCTCCCCTGGATTAGAAAATGTGAGCTGTTTTTGGGTGCAAATAGAGATGGCGTTGTTGAACATAAATTGCCCTTCAGTAAAAAGCATCCTGTAGTTTCTGTATAAATCATCGAATTATCAATGAAAAAGATAATTTATTAGATTCGAAATAATCAAGAAAAGAAAATTGAATATTTTTTTTACTTGTACAGTATAAGAAATATTGTACAGCAATTTATTCAACATTCTACTTGGGTTAATCAGCGCCACGTCGGATATTCTATGTACTCTTTATTTGCCTACAAAATATCACCACATTTTGAATGTGTCAGTCATTAGAGATAGCCCTCCTTCCAGTGACCTCTATATGTATAATGGACTGGAAAGCTGTATACTTCCAACACATAAGGGGCTGGCTCCAGCGAAATGTCATTGGAAAGAGCTCACCCTTGTTCATTTTTACATGCTATCTCTATCTAACGCGACAACTGCGCATGCTCTCTCGAGTGGACTAACTATCTTGGGTAGAATCACTCTTTATCTGTATCATAGGCGTACGGGATCTGATAAGTTGAAAGTCTTAGGCCTAGTTGCATAAAGCATTGTTAACTCTAATTACATAGTCAAATATTTGATCACGTGTTTCTAACCAGATTTTTTTGACATCTAAATAGAAGTTATGATATTCTCATATATAATTTTACAACAAATACAATTTAAAATCGTCATTTAAACGTTAGAAACAAGTTAATTATTTACGTGATCTATTTTTTTTTTCAGATAAGCATCAATAAAAAATCGAGTTAACAGGCTGTCAGTTAACATGCTGATAACTCAATTTTTCAATGATGTTTATCTGGAAAAAAATAGATCGCGTGAATAATTAACCTGTTTCTCACGTTTAGATGACGGTGTAAAATTTTAATTGTTGTAAAACTATAAAAGAGAATATCATGACTTCCATTTAAATGTCAAAAAAATCAGGTTGGAAACACGTGATCAAATATTTGACAATGTGATTATAGTTAACAACGCCTCATGCAATTGGGCTTTTTTTGTTCTGCATTGTTTTTAACTTGTGAGTTTACGTGAACATTTAAGATGGTGACTTGTGTAAAAAATTTTACAACGAGATTGTTTTTATTCACTCCTAGACACGTTAACATTTTAGAAGTAGGAGAAAACATTCACGAAATACAAATAATAAAAGATAGCCTCTCTCTATTTGTGCGTGGTTGCATATCTTCATTTTGGAGCCACGCGTACTCATCTGCTTTCCGGTCCATATATGATTAGAGGTCACTGCCTCCTTCTATACACTCCATACTGTGTGTAGAGTATGCAAGAAAAATTTGAAGTCTATCGGAGGTTTTAGGAACGCCAGAAAATATTGAACACTCACCTTTTCCTTAACACTACTTTATTTGTTTCTTGGATGGATTTATGTGATATGTATGGCGATTCGAAATCTTGTAATTTACGTAAAATAGTGATGTCCCCATTGTCCTCCCTCTTGAGCAGAAATAATGAAAAATAATGAACGTATTCTTGTGGGAGATTGATTTGTTTACATGCTTTTATCAAGACTTGTTCTGATTTATCTGTAGTAAATACACTTAGAGAAATTTGATAGCCATTCATAATATAAACATCTAGATTCATCTCTTGACGTTTTTCGCAGTTTGTTTCTTGTTGAGCAGAGAGCAAGAAGCCATTTAGTAGCTCTGATGTTACTAATCTCGGATCTTGCCCAACTAAAATATTCAAGATGTTGGAATATATTAATACTTATTCCCTGTAAAAAATGCACTCACTAGACTGAATATACTTTTCTAAAAGAGCTCTCCTTTCTTCTAACTGACTAGCTGTCAAAGGAAGCAACTTTTTCGGTGGGAAAGGCGGAAGCGTAGCAGCCCCATATTCTTTCTTTAGTTGTTCGTGAAGGTTATGAAGTTGTTTAAATCTTACAGTGCAATGGAACACCCCATTAATGTGTACATTGTAACCCTACAAGATAGATTATATGTGTCTTGTTTGTGTTATTTACTAAAAAAAATAGCTTACTTTAAATGTTGATCCATTGTCATCATTTATTTCTTGAGTATCTGGGATTGAGAAATGCATCTTCAATTGTCAAAATGTCTAAAATCTTGAGCAAAGTCATAACAGACAATACAACTGCTTATTTTTTACCATATTCTTATCACAGATAAATAGTCTTTCGCAAACGTCATAAGACTCACAACAGAACACCAATGTTGCCAACCATATAACTATAAAACTATAAAATGGGCTGACCAGCATTAACTATATTATTTTTGAAGAGATTTCAATAGGAAAATCAAATATAACTGTTCACAGTAATGTTATTGTACATCGAATCATCCCAATTAGGGTTCACAGTTCGAAGATAATAAGATATGATTAGTTGAGACTAGTTTACGGACATTTTCGGAGATGGCAGCACATAGCCCGTTTGGATCATTCTAAAATATTTTTTTATGAATAACTGCCCAAATCAACAAATTCTTATTTGAAGTTGAATCTATTGGCTATTCTAGATTTAGATATTCATCAGATGAACATGAGATTTTTCGAATGTTTGGGATACTTTTAAGACTCATATTTGCACATGTATGTGGAGCTTAATATCCCGGTACTTTTGTTCCAATAATTTGGTTTGCCAGAAGCATTAAATAAAAAAAAAAAAATATATATATATATATATATATATATATATATATATATATATATATATATATATATATATATATATATATATATATATATATATATATATATATATATATGTATATATATATATATATATATATATATATATATATATATATATATATATATATATATATATATATATATATATATATATATATATATATATATATATATATTTATTGAATGCTAGTAGGCTAGTTGAAGTCGATGACACCTCGACTTACGACTTACGTAATCCTACATTTCATAAGTTTTGATGTTTGCAAAAACTTCTTTGCTTTGAGATAATCTTCCTCTGGGAATTATTAGCAAAACTTAGACAAGAGGAGCAGCTTATTGCTATATTAGATACAATAAAACCCAAATGATATGAGAATTTAATAAAACCAATATAATGCTGGATAAATAAAAAATTTACTTGAGCTTTGTAAACAGCGAGTAAATCGAAATCAGTAGCTTCTCCTGAGCTTCTCCTTCGAAGCTCTCTGAAGTCTGATAGCTACTGGAACTACGGGCTGCTATTTTCGTTGAACAGGAAGTCCGAGGGTCGAAATTTCATTGATAAATTAAAATTTTAGATAAATTGATTCACAACAGCTCTAAAAGACTGATGGAAAGATAATGCACAATATTATATAACGTAACTAGTGGCGATCCTACCGACGTACAAAAAAAAGGGACGCACTCTCTACAAAAACTAAGAGTATTCGTGGCTTGACGACTGGTAACCGTATCTCACGCCCTAGAAAATATCAATCAATTTATCAATGTGCACTGTAAGTGTCTGCCACATTCGTATTGGGTAAAATGATTGATATCTATATAAATGGGAGCTTGTAATGAGTTTTATATTGTTTATATCATCTGTACTTTTTTGTGATATATTATTATTAGTAGCGTCACTGCAAATTACTTGACATATGTTTACATTCTATCTCAGCGTGTACGTATGTCTAACAACATTCTTACGATCTAGTGATAGTGTCGTCATCAGGACTTTATGAATTATTCTTGGCTTCATTTAACATTTTTTGGAAGAAATAAAAGTTTCGAAATTTATATTTCTAGATCCTGAATATTATGTGAGTGCCAATTCACAATGTGCGTAAGGATAAGGAGTACGTAAAAATATATTTGTAAGAGATTATGTATGTTCACAGTGGTCGTAACATAAAATATCAAATTAAAGTGGTTTTTTCCATTTTACGTTGGTACAAATTAGGGTTATTGATGTTCATTTTCAAATATTCTGTTGATTTCGATTCTGTTGGCCTGTGTATTTCTCATAGTCAGGGAGATTTAAAAAAACGAGCTATCTTTGTTTTTGTTTAGTCTTTTCATAAACGTATGCAGTTTGCTAAGGAAAGTTGAATCAATACTATCCCTGATTTTCAACATTGCTTGCAATTTTATTCGTAGGTACGAGGTGGTATCCAAAATTTCCCGGACTGAAAAATAGTACTACTGATTTTATTCAAGTTCATACATCGTCTTCTCCAGAATAGTTGCCTTGAGCAGCGATACACTGATCCCAAAGTTTCTGCCACTTCTTGAATGCTTCCTCAAAGTTACTATTTGAGAACGAATTCAAAACTTTGTGCGCTTCGCGCTGGATCCTCACAACAGTTCCAAAATGGCGTCCTATAAGCTTGATTTTCATCTTCGGGAAAAGAAAAAATCCGTATGAGCCAATTCAGATGGATAAAGCGAGTGGGGAAGCGATAACAAAATTTACGTTGAGCGAGGAGACACGAACAAGAAGTGCTCGATGACATGGTACATTGTTATCATGCAGAATTCAGTCCCCTGGGCGCCACAAATCCGGTTGCTTTCGTCTATGTTTTCCCTTATATCACTTTAAAATTCCTTGAGGATGATGCCGTGAACGTCATAAAAACAAGCGATGACAAAAACACTAATTGCAAAACTTTCGAAATTATTACAATTATGAAATTTGGCACACTGCTTTATGAAGATAACAGCTGATTAATATAGCAACACTATTTCGAGCTGTCATCTGTTGGCATATGTTATAGACCAAATTCGGAAACTTTTTGATACCATACCTAATGTATAGCAGACTATCAAGAAATACATTACATGAGAAAAAATACAGTTAATTATGCAAACTGATCAGTGTTACCCAGTAGTGGCAGTCAGAGGCGGCTCTAGCCTACTTACCTCCGAGAGTGCAAATATCTATAAATTGCGCCCCTTACCTCCCTCTCTTCATCATACTTCTCTTTTTTATAGATTTCAATCCCAATCCACAATCTACAATTTTAATCGCAATCCACAATCCACAATTTGAATCCCAATTCAAAGTTTAAATCCTGATCCAAAATCCACAATTTAAATCTCAATCCACAATTTTAATCCCAATCCACAATTTCAATCCCAATCCACAATCCACAAATTTAATCCCAATTCACAATCCACAATACTCAATTAGAATCCACAATATCAATCTCAATCCGCAATCCACAATCCGTAATTCACAATTTTGATCCCAATCCACAATCCAAAATTTTAATCTCAGTCCACAACACACGATCAATAATTTCAATCTCAAACCACAATTCACAATTTTAGTCCTAATCCACAATTTGAATTCCAATACATAATTTCAATTCCTACCCACATGCCACAATTTTATTCCCAATCTCAATTAAAAATCCACAATCACAATCTCAATCCAACATACACAATTTTAATCCCGATCCCAATTCCCAATCCACAGTTTCAATCCCAATCTAAAATCCAAAATCCACAATCCATAATCCTAATCCCAATCCAAAATCCATAGCCCTAATCCCAATCAAATATCCACAATCCCAATCCCAATCCCAATCCCAATCCTAATTCAAAATCCAAAATCCAGAAACCCAATCCCAATCCCAAATTCTACAACCCCAATCCCAATCGAAAATCCACAATCCCAATCCCAATCAAAAATTCACAATCCCAATCCTAATCTCAATCCAAATTCTAAGATCCAGAAACCCAATCCCAATCCAAAATCCACAACCTTAATTTCAATCGAAAATCCACAATCCCAATCCCAACAAAAAACCACAATCCCAACCTCAATCCAAAATCCAAAATCCAGAAACCCAATCTCAATCCAAAATCCACAATCCCAATCCCAATCCAAAATCCAGAAACCCATTCCCAATCCCAAATCCTAATCCCAGTCCATGATGGTAGCATGTATATTTTGAGAAATTCTAAAGTAATTTTATTTTCTTGCGACTAAATGGCAATTTATTTTGAAAAATACTGAATTATAATTGTGTATCGATTGAGCATAAAATAAGTTTTGTATCTAGTATCAGTTTTGCAGGGGCTGAAATGATTATTGAGCTTTAATCAAAAAATTTTTCTTGACGTACTTCAATTATTATTTTTCAAAAATATCATGACTTTTCGCTTCCTGCACCAATTTCCCAGTAATTGGTACATAATCTATGGAAGATGCAGGTATCAATAACTCGAAAATGAGTAGGGCAACTGGAAAATAGTTTCAAGTTGTCAAACTATTTTTTAAAATTAGTTGGGGTACTTCATGTATCTTTTTTTGATTAGTGTCCGCGTTCACTTGGAAATTGTTAATATGTGAAAAGATGATTTCTGATGTAACGAGAGTACTAATCAAAAAGTAGGAGATGAAGTACCGGATTAATTTCTTGAAAATATTGTGAGTTTACTTAAAACTTTTTTTTGGTTGTCATACTCATTTTTGAGTACTGTCCAGCAATTAGTTCATATTTTGCTGCACAGGTGGCACTACGTAGCTCATTTTGAATAAATGAAAACTAAATAATTCTTTTTGGCCAAACGGTTGATTTTATCAAAAAAATTGTAGGGAACTTTTATTTTTATTTTTTAATGTCTACCAGATTAGAATATTTTTTTCTGTATTTTATTCATTAATTATTTTAAAAATAAATAGAACAAAATTTTTATTGAAGGATTTATTTTATTATTCATACAATAAATGATTTTTATGATGGCTGGGCAAACGAAAAAAGAGTTTTCAATTTTTAAAAACTTGCATTGCGGGTTGCTCGCCTATTGACTTATATTTAAATTTGAATCTACAAATATAATAATTAAATATTATTTATATTTTACTGAAATAGAAATACAGGTTTTTAGAATAATTGAAATACATTATATTTTGTAGGAAAGGTTTTATTTGGTAGTTTTAAAATAAGTTACAGAATAAGGACCATTTTAAGCCTAACTACTTCTGTAAATAATTAAAATAGGTTTTAAAAAATAAACGACTGTGAATTTTGTGGAAATGATTCTATTTTGGGAATTAGGAAAGGGTACAAAGGTTCGAAGATTAATTGTTGATTACTTGATGCTGTTGTGATGCTGGAAGTCTTGTTCGCGATGCTGTTGCGTTGTTGTAAGCCTTGTTCGTCGCCAGGCAATTACTAAGGGGAAAGAGACGAACTCTTCTCCGGGAATTCTCCTTTTGGGCCTAGGAAAACCCCAGCGAAACCTAGACCAGAGAAATGGCTTCTTCGCTTGCTGCAACTGAAACAACAAAATAATTATTACAAGTTGGAAGATTTAAAATCAAATTGAACTCACTTGAACTTTGCAAGCGACGGGCTAAATTAATCAGTTGACTTCTTTAAAGTTGAGTTGAATTTGGGGCCTGGAACAGTTGCTACTGATGTGTTGATCTTCTGCAGTTACTGGAGGACTTCTTGGACGGTTGCTAGGCTCTGGTTCTGCTGCTGCTGCAAGACTTCTTGAAAGGTTATTGGGCTCTGGTTCTGCTGCTACTGGAGGACTTCTTGGACGGCTGCTGGGCTCTGGTTCTGCTGCTGGGCTCTTATTTTGCTTCTGAGGTCTGATTTTGCAGATGGACTCTGGTTCCGTTGCTTGGCTCTGGTTCCGCTGCTAGATGGCCTAAAAACATAAAAAATACAAATAAATTAATAAATTGAAGATCATTATTTACGTGTACACAGTAGTTAAAAAGAGTTATATAATGAGTAATATTATATTACCTAGCTGATGATGCGGAGATGTTATGAAGATCTACGGCCGGCGACCTGAAACAGACACTTAAAACAAATTTTGGTGAATCATATTCGAGAAAAAAAATATTGAGAGTTGATTTTGGCAGCTGGGCTCATCCTCAGCTTCTCCCACTTTGTCCATCCCCTCGATGTCCATCAACCTCAACAGCTGGGCTCATCCCCAGCAAGTGATCTGAAAAAATACAATTTATTTAGGAATCTGCGAGAAAGCAATACAAAATAGCTGTAAGAAAAATAGATTAAAACCTGAAAAGCAAAATTTATTAGTCAACTTACGTCCTTTTCTTGAATTGTTGGAGGTGGTAATGATGAAATGAAGAAGCTGAAAGGGAACTTTTTTTGATTAGTTGCATACATTCAACGTTCGTTCAACATTCAAATGTGATGGTTTGTTTGTTGCGCGCCTATTAAACGGATCTAATTTTTTGTTCTAAGAGCTAGCTACGCGATGGGTGACTGCTGCCATACTACTTCGCGATTTTATTTCAAAAGTGCTTAGATATATTATGCTACTGTTTGACTCTACTTTGCTACCCCAATGAGTGCCTGAGCGCTCAGGCACCCATGGCACTGGTGTGCCCGTCGTTTGCAAGCAAGAATAGTTTGTTCGAATACGTGGCCAACGCATATTCCGAGGCCCGCGATACCGCCTAATTACGCGATATAGTAACCTTAAGTATCGGTCTCGGCAGCTGTTGTTTCTTGAACTTAATCAAGGACCCCCGCCAGTTACTATATTTTCCGATTTCCGATAGGTACATATCGAGAGTATGCCGTTACTCCCCAGTTAGTTCGCTCGTTCGCCCTAGAACTCATTGCAAACCCACGCGGTGGTGTTCACCAGGGGGGGTGCCTCTCTTAGCGGTACCTACGTGTGCACCGATTCCCACGTTGGACCTTTCATTACAGGCCTTTGCAATAAAACCAAGACATTTTATTTAATTATTACATGATAAAAGCAAAGACTAACATCGCAAATACGTGCACCTAGCGCACACGCAATACGGAACAAATTCACCCCAATTTACATATTTAGATACACAAAATTTTGATCTCTACGTTAATAAGCAAAATTCACAACCCCAAATATACCACAGAGCACTGTTAAAATAGTTTTTAAACGCAGTTTACGAGAGCAAAGACGACGCAAATGCAGCTTCTACGAAAGCCAGGACAGCAGTGAACCACCCGAAACGAAACAACAAGCTTCAGAAATAAATTATACGAGTTAAGAAATATACTACGTTTTCTAATGTGTTAAAAAGAGATAGATATGCTAAAAGGAACTAGTATTATCAAAAATCAAACCGAAGTTCTAACGTGTTGCAACCATCAATTAGTACTTGATTGAATTAACTTGCTTCGACGAAATAATTGAAAAAGGATCTTTAAAATAAAAATTTTGGAATATTCAAATGAAATAATTAGAAATGTTGTAAAATTGTTGTAAATACAATAAATTATTATTAATAATAATTGTTTAAACATTATAAAAAATTATAAAACAGAATTTGAAGAACAAAAATTCGAGCAGTTATTTTAGTGCAGGAATATTGCTAAATATTCATCAAATATTAAATTAATATTATTATAAACAAATATAAATTGTTATTATTCAAATAACAAATTCAAATATTGATACAGTATAGCTACAATGAGTTAAAATGAGATAGAAATACTTCTTCTACGTCACACACCAGACAAGCTGAAACAATCGAAACAATTATCTCTGAGTTTGGTACTGCATTTTGATAAAAATACAAAATTTTAAAACTATATTTCAAAAACTCAACGTACTGTGAAAAATGATTCACAAATTATATTTGAATATTTATTCATCTATATTTAGAGGCGGCTCTAGCCTACTTACCACCGGGGTGCAAAGATATATAAATTGCACCCCCTCCACCCTCCTCTCTTCATTGTATTTTTCTTTTTTATAGATTCCAATCCCAATCCACAATCCACAATTTTAGTCGCAATCCACAATCCACAATTTGAATCCCAATCCACAATTTGAATCGCAATCCACAATTTTTTACCAATCCACAACCTTAATTCCAATCCACAATTTCAATCCCAATCCACAATCCACACATTTAATGCCAATTCACAATCCACAATCCTCAATTAGATTTAGAATCCAAAATATCAATCTCAATCAGCAATCTACAATCCGTAATCCACAATTTTGATCTCAATCCACGATCCACAATTTTAATCCCAATCCTATTTGAAAATCCACAATCCCAATCGCAATCCAAAATCTAAAATCCAGAAACCTAATATCAATCCAAAAGCTTAATCCCAATCCAAAATCCTAATCCCAATCCAAAATCCACAATTCCTGATCTAAAATCCTCAATTTTAATCCCAATCCAAAATAGAATAGTAAATTATGAATTGTGGATTGTTGATTATGGAGTAGCTCTAATAAAATTGAAGGAATTGGTTTTATTTTTAAAGAATTATGTTCGGGGCTCAACTGCCACCTTCAAGGACATGACGTATCAAAAAGGATGCAGAGTCGAAAGTCTAGTCTAATGTTCAATAAAGATAATAAAACCAAGAAAAATCGCACCATTATTTGCTTAGGTGGACTAGACAGAGCCCACGAACTAAGCATATCACAAGTTATCCCACTACCTCTGTCGCGGTGTTTGCGATGACGACAGCTATATTGATCTTGGGCGGAGTATATAGTGCCCATTTCAGCATATTTTCATGTCATACAGTTGAATTGATCGCAACGGAAGTAAAGAAGTATGGCCGATCGTTTTTTATTATTTTCTTGAAATATATAAAATATATAAATACGCCTTGTGTCCCACAAGGCGTGCACTTTTAGATTTACGAACGATTGTTTATCTGCGAGTGCAAAATCCCGAGATTCATTGATGAAATATGTCTCCAGTTGATAATTTTACGAATAAGTTCATCAAATCAATAGATAGCAAAGAAATCAGATAGGAGAAGCTTGTATCTTATGTTCCAGTGGGGAGAGAAGTGCGTTCGGTCTGTATAATTGTATCTAAATGCTCGTTGAAATTTTTGACAGCTAATTAACTGAAATTAGAATGAATAACAGTTCTCATGCCTGTGTTTAATAAATGTATTATCTTGCTTCGAGAATGCACAAACTTTTCCAATTATCTTCAAACAATTCACGATTTATATTCAATCAGATGAAACAACATTTCCATTTGTTTAGTAAATGAATTGAATTGAGAAATATTTACTTTTTGTATTGCAATTGTTATTAACTTTTGAATGGAGCAAACATAAAAAGCTCACTCTGAAATTCTCAATAAAGTTATATTCATAATAAAAGAATTATTATTGAATTGCATTGTTTGAGGATCAAAAACAATACCCTAGAGAACATTCGAATTCATGCAAGTATTTCAGTTAGAAACTTATTGTAATAGGATAGCCAACCTTGTTGGTGATAGCAAATATGTATCGGAGGTATTAAAGAGTAACCCGCAATACGAGTATGTATTTCTAGTAAGCTACTTCACTCTTAATTTCATATGCATAAAAAGTAGGCCTAGGTTCAAGATGAAAACAACAAGTTTTATTCAATATTTGTCAATATTTTGTGTACATTTATGTGAAAAAAAAAAACATAGGTTTTGAGCATGTGTAAAGTAATAAAATTTTAAAACAATGTTTATGAAAAATTAGAGTGGGTATATCGGTTTGATAAATATATGCAAATAATTATGTATAAAGTAGAGCAAACTAATTTAACTATGGTGATAAAAAAAACTACTTAAAATACACTCAACTTTAATAATAGCCACGGAAAAATGTCGTGTTTCCACAGCATGTAGGCGAGTATAAATATTTTATTGTAAGTTGAACCACCTCTCAGGGCATTCATTAAAAAATTAATTGTGAAAAGCATTGCCCATTTATTAAACAGTTTCTCAGAGGTCACGAGAAGCAAAGTACAATGTCCTTTAATGAAGAAGAAAATTGAATCTGTTTCCAATGTCCCACTTTCTCAGTATTCTAGTTATTGACACCTCTAATTAAATATTAATAATATAGGTGGAATTGGTTAAATGATACAAAATGAAAATACTCCAATCTTTTATTTTCTAATTGAAAACGAGAGACTTGATACGGACATTTTATATGCAGCACAAATTTATTCAGGAATAGTTCCAGCAGCTGTTCATAAAAATACATCAGATCAAAAAATATGATGCAAATGAATTGAACATCATCAAATATATTTCAGATAATCTCTACTGAAATTAGAAATTTGTAATTTTGAGCGATTTCACCCATTTTTCATATTTAGTCCATGGACAATACAGAGAAAGTTATTATTTTTGCTAAAATTTGAAGTGGTGTCTTGTAACTAATAAAAGTGGAGATGCTGTCCTTGAAAACTCTCAGCCTTTTGTTTCAAGATAGTGTGAAAGAAAAAAAATGTATGAAAAGAAAATTTATTTAGAAATTTGAACTTGAAACACATGCAGGACTTTTATTAAATGTTGTCGACAATACCGAGTGGAAATAGATGGGGAAGGGGACAGTTCCGTAGTGCCTTAATACAATATATATATATATATATATATATATATATATATATATATATATATATATATATATATATATATATATATATATATATATATATATATATATATATATATATATATATATTCGTGATTTTTTAATTCCCATTTAAATAACACAGGAAAGAGAGTTTCTGCGAATTGGAATAAATAGGAAAATATCATAATTATTAAATGGATTCCCAATGGCCCAATTTTATTCTCAAAATCGATAAGCTGGATCTTCAAACAAATATTAAATTAATATATTCCATATGAATACACTTTTCCCCGGGATTTTTTTCCCGCTTTATTATTTCCCCCTTTCGGAATTTGAATTATTTGGAATTTACCTAACGGGAGGATAATGGGAGAAATAATTACAAGAGAAGAGGTAAATTTAAAAAAATTCACCGGAAACGTAATCTAAACCGAGCTTCAATTCACTCTTGGGGCTTCTGTGGTTACTGTAGCGCCGCAATCTGATGATTGATTTTTGTAAAACTTTTCCTTCAAATATTAGTCTACCTAAAAAGCTCGGTTTAGGTTACGTACCCGGTAGGTTTATAATAATTCTATTTTCTGAATTTTTACATTTTTTAAAATATAATGTTATTGGTTTTCTTTTTTTGTGAAAAAATTTATTCGGGCGGAAAATGAACTCTGAGGAATATGTTTTCGGGTAGATATATGTCAGAGAAAGTATGATCGGGAAAAAATGGCCGGAGAAAACTGTACCCCAATGTTAACATAATTATGCTAGAAATTAAATTGAGAGCTGTACTTTAAACAAAGTATTTTTCATTTGTTCTCATTCTAACTCAAGCTATTGAAAGTACAGCCGATGACACACTGACTCATGACTTATGAAAGTCAGATTTTCATGATTCGCCACTCATGGATCTGAAACACCGCTATCTGCGTAAAACTAAACCATGTATGTGCAATTTTTCAACTTGACTGTGTTGCGGAAGTAGGCTCAAATTTTTTTTTGACTGTTGTAAATAAATGAATTGAAGACGTGATTGATGTCTGTTGTTGCAACAATTTCAGAGTAACAATTCATGACGAAACAGAGTTTTTATTGGAAATAGTAAATAATAAATGGAATATTGAACAAATCATGATTAATATCAATAGGGCTCTGGAATAAAGAATCACTAAATGCATATCATTTCTCGAAAGCAAATTCAGAGAAAAATTTGAAATGGTAAAAGTTGAATGGTTATTTAAAAAGCTATGTTAAAAGTTTATTACTTAAGTTATAATAATTTTCATCATCAAAACTCGGGACTAGATCGCTAATCGATAACAGAATACACACTGCGGTGCGGTGTGTACGATATAAGTTCAAGTTATGCTATCTAAATTTATTGCTTTTGCGCACAAATTTATTCGAATATATCGGATGGAAGAGACTTGAAGGAGACTGGAAATATTGCACTCATTAGGCTATGAGAAATCGTGAGATACATATTGGAGAAATTCGGTAATGCCGCACGTCTGCATATATAGTAGATTATTTGTAAAAAGTTGAGAAAGTTTTGATCAATATTTGGGGTTTTGAATATTTCACAGGAGAAAAATTTGATTCGATTTGAAATTCCACATGATGACTAAGTTTTTTGAAGAGCGCAAAGTAAAACTAAAGTAAAGAGTAGTTTTTTCAGTACGCATTTTCTCGGTGGAAAGCTCTCCGAGTGCAAGAGTAACTGCACAACAAAGACTGGCGAAGACGAGAGAATACGTTTTTGTACATTTATGAAGAATCTGATTTGCCAAGTTGTGAGGAGGATGAAAATGGCGATGAGGGTGCGAACGCGGTAGTGGAGGGTTGAAATTTCGACGCACGCGCCAACTAAGGGTGGCGGGGAACACGACCTCTGGTGTTGCACCCCTCAGCTTTCAGTTCACAGTACCGCTCGTGCTTTCTGCACGCGACGTCGCGACGCGCTTTCCAGTACGCTCCGACATCGTCATGTACCGCGTGCGTTGCAACGCTGCACTGTGTTTGTAAATACAATTGCAAGTCAGTGCACCCAAAGGTTTCTTCTACATATTCCAAGACTCGTCCAGAGGTAAGACGGCCGTTTTCATGAATACATGAGAGTGTTTACGCACGTACTAGCAGCGTGCACGCGGCGTTAGCCAAGCGTTTTACGAGGTTCACCGGCGCCGCGTGTCACAGGGGGTGAGCCCTTTTGTCGCTGCGGCGCCAGGCCTTCTTTTTCTCAAAGAGCATAAAACACGTGACCTGCACGGCTGTACTCCGATCCATTTCAATGATATTCAAAACAAGCATTACAAGATACTTAGTGTCCTGCGAAAGCTCATTAAGTCCATAGAATCGCTAATGTCTTTCATATTAAACGGGCTCTTGCCTAATTAATATTTATATTTTCAGCACCGACAAAAACTGCAGGCACTTCCTCATTCTCGTTTTCATTTCACTCTCGCAAATGTCGTAACTATAACACATTCAAATCTTGTCTGGTGCTTGCTACCGGAGTTGGGCCACTGGGTGTGAAGCAAGGGGCAAAGGGGCTTAGATAATTAAGGCGTCTCCCGAATTACAGCGCACGGCTACACGGGACCCGAATTAGGCACAAAACACACGCAGACAGATATGGGCACGTATCTGCTATATGTGTAGCGTAAGGCCTACACTAACTCTTAACTGTGTCGCGAACGATGTGATATGGAGGAAGAAGCCTTTTTTACCTCCGCTGGCTTCAACCTATCCTATTGTAAACGTTATATTGTTTCCTATGCTGCTCGTCTACCTAACACAAACGACAATTAAATCTTGTGTGCCGTCGAAAATGAAAAAGGATAATTTACAATGTTTGTATGCTTCAATGCTCTCGTATTTCTACATAGATTCCATTACAGTCACTTCGTTACTTAAATCAATTTTCTTTGAATATACCCTTCTAAATCCTAAATAATTCTGCAGCAAGCACCTCCACCAAATATTATAAAAACTCCCTCTTCTCTATTACTTGCTTACTATCAACACAACAGAAAAACAATGATTCGCTCATTAAACAAAATAAATCATTCATCGCGATTCTCGGTTTATCACATCTTCGGGATAGTAAATACGTTTCACAATGACGTTTGTTATCTGGAGTAACAAAAGCTTTGATTTAACAATACCTAGTCACTGCTTCATGATAATGTTTGAATAATATTAGACTTTGTATTCAAAATAGACATGATTAATTTGATATTTTCATGTAAATTGATCAATTTATTGCGGATCAATATGTAGCAAGTAATTCTGTTTGAAACAACATTATAGTTGGTGATCTTGAAGTCCGGAAAGTAAGGGTAAATTGAACTAAAGTTATTTTTGGCAAGGAAGCTCTTGATAACCACCAAATAATTCTTTAGCTAACAAACTTATAATTACTTTTGTCGGAGCCATATTGTTCAACAAGCCTATGACAAGATGGCTAGTCGGATTGCAAAATTGCTCGCACATTAGGCTTTTCTTGAAATTCACTGTTCTTACCTATATTTTGACTATAATCACTCTAAAAAGCCTAGAATAGACGGTTCTAGTAATGTGAATAATTTTTGAGAACTTTGTCAGTGGCAGTGACATTAGAACAGTGTTTCTTTTTCAATAATGAATTCATTGTAGGCTAGCTCGCTTTGCTCGCATTCTCAAAACATATCCCTAATTAGTACCATGGTTCTGCGCGTGCCTTTAGGTCCAAACTTGAGCCCGTAACAATTGAGTAAAATAAACTTCTCATGTTGGGCCGAGACCTAGTTTGTTTGAGAGCTACTGCTTACAACAACAGCATATGTAACTTTGGAGCGCGCGCGCAAAATGAGCGTCTATTATTTGAAAAACAGCGCTGTTATGCAATTATATATACATCTACAATTATATATATATATATATATATATATATATATATATATATATATATATATATATATATATATATATATATATATAATCATACTAGGCTTATTACCACTAATGTATATTGATTTAACGTATAGACTATGTTGTACTGAATTAATTTCAAATTTTGTATTTGGGCTGAGAACAGTTTCTAAAAAGAAATATATCTAGTGACAAAAGTTTGATAGAACAAATGATTCAAATTTCATCAGGGCTTGTTCACTGTGATCCTTTGATCATACGTCTCTCTTTTGTTAGAATCCATTCCTGGTGGGTGTGTGTTAGTGTGTGTGGATGTAGGTGTATGAGGGTGGGTTGACTGAATGACAGTATGAAATGCTATATTCCCTCATACCTGTTCATGTCACAATCATTGTTGCTTTATTTATTTTGAGCGGATGGAATCCATGATTCATAATGCAAGATCCGATTTATGAAGTGTAGGTCAGATGACAATTTAGCAACAAACAAAGTTAGGAAAACAAATTGGTTATGTTAAAATATAAGGTAGTCTCATAGCCTCATTGTTGAATTATCCTCGTTATGAATTCAAAGTTACGATGGTATTATGACTTCTTTGCTATTGTTAGTTATGGAATAGAATAGAAGCATATGATATTGAGGTACTTTGAATTTGTCAGTTAAAATTTTGATGAAAGCATGACCATGTATTGATAAGTTGAAATACTCACTTCCATTAAAACTAATTACACCGGACACCATAGTGGATGAAGAAGATCTAGTTCCTCGTCATTCACCATGGTGGTCAGGGTTGGAAGTTTGCTTCTATGTATATAAAGGTAATAATTATTTATTAACAGCAACTTTTATTTTACTCGAAACGTTCCAATTATAACTGAATTGGATTATCATTGACAGAGCTTCCAAACCTTTACTTATATCTTTATAACTTCCATTAAGTTCAAGTGATTGAAAGACTTGAATGATTTAAATGTAAGAAGGGACACCGACAAATATTGGTTGGAACAATACTTTATTTACGAATTCAATCTAATCGTGGGAAAATTCAGCAAGCGAGAATTTCTAATTGGGTCCTAACTCACAAATTTTATTTGATTCCAAAATTGGTGTTTCTTTTTCATTCTTCTTCACCAATTCTCCGGTGAGATGACCGTGCAAATTTGAGCGCCAGGAAACTTCTCGAGCTTTCGCCTTATTTCAAGGGGAAAAAGAAAATCGTTGGTGAATCGAGAGAATTTTTTTCTTTCAAATTTGTAATAAATGTGTTGTGAAAAGAATATATTTCATTTGAAATATATTCATCATGCAGTGCTTTTGTCGGCGTTTGCCGAAGATTTGTCGATATGAGAAAGATCGTTTACTTTTGATAAGAACAAAATTTTAATTTTTGATTGCTACTTTACGAATTTGAGCAGAATTTATGTTCACGATCCACTACTTGAATAGTTGAGAGGAATTATTTTTTATCGTTTGTGGAATATGTTTTCATATAAATTATTGTCGGCTTATCATCTGAAGTAGCTTGCTCAACTGTTGTGGTGCACAAATCCAAAGATAATTGAAAAAAACTAAGAAGTTTACCCGTTTCTTATCGATTAAAAACAGAGTACGGACTACAAGATTAACAGGAAAGAACGGAAGAAGCAAACTGGTTTGCAGATTGAAAGAAATAAAAAAGGAAACAATGCGTGCGTTTCAAGTTCGCATAAATTGAAAGTCGTAAACCGATTGTTCATATATCTGAGGATTACAGTTGCTGAACTAGATGGAAACTGTAAAAGTATAGGCGTACGCGAGACCGAGCATTGCGGATTTCGCTGATCACCGCATGCTACATGCGTAGTTGAGTACTAAAGATATTTTAATGGAATAAGTTTGAGCAGTAGCCTCAACGACCAGGAAACCCGTTTCATCTGTGATCGGAAGCACGTGAATTCAATAGAAATCGAAACAACATTCTTTTCACTGTAACCAATTTTGGCTTGGATTTTAAAGATAAGAAATTGAGATAAGTACAACGATTGCTGAGAGCTCTGACGAATCTATTCAAAGTTTTGAGCTCTCTGGAATTTTCACAATTTATACTCAATTCTTCAAGAGGACTTATTTGAGCAAATATCTTTAAGAATATCAATGCCACTTCAAGAAGATTCAATAAAATATGCGAACTTTAGAGCTGAAGAATGATAGTATTCCCTTTGAATTCTTGAATTACTTCACTGATTTGTATGAATACAACTGGAAACTTTGACATGGTGGATATCCATATAACATAGCCCAACAAATGTCAATGGATTGTAGGTTCTTAATATCAGTCCATAGAACATCTCTGAAACATTGCATTGCAGCTCAGTTTTAATATCCCAACATATATTTGGATGCATGCAAAAAATTATTCATAGTGGATACAAAAGAATTATGAAAGGAACAGGTACATAATTTGTTCTGAAGCAAATATTTATCAAAAAGCAGCCTTTTGAAATAAACATCAGGTAGCCGTCGACTATCGTAGTTATAGTTACCCAGTGCCACATTATTTATTAGAGGCACTAGGTACAAGCCTAAAGGCCTCTGGCTGCAGCAGCCTCCTACTTTCAGAGTATAAATGATTAATTCCTGACTAAATCATTGATTCAAGAACTTTGAATCTGTAAGTGCTGATTGAAAGAGGATATTGAATTATTATACTAAAGATCTGATGATGTCTTAGTTTTCCTTAACTTAATTAGAGTATTCGAAACTCAGTCTAACAGTAAATATAATAGTCCTATCTGTTTTCTTGAGATGGTTTATAATTTTATGGTCAAATCAACAATCCAAAACATTTTGAACTTGATGTATTCAGGCAATACCTGGGAGGTCCTCTGGATTTGAAGATCTCCGATTTTTGGGGCTCCTCAAGCATCTCATATATTCTCTCTAGCTCTGGTGCTTCATCAAATTCTGTGCCTTAATGGGTCTCAATCCGGCGCTGTCAATGATCTTTAATGAAGGTTAGGAGAAGGGGACTATTTCGATTCGTATACAATTTAATTCGGAAATTACGAGATGGAGATGTTTTACTTTGGTACCTGTGAGGTTACAGTTGTGTAACATGGGTAGGTACATATCACGGCGCTCCCTTGTAACTTGGCGACAAAAGCAACACAATTTGGAGATGTGGAGAGTATACGTGTTAATTTGCTCGTTGCATTATAAGCTCAAATGACATAAAGGAAAAGTCCGTCAAAATGCAAAATACATCAAATTCTGTTCAAAGCAAACAGTAAATTATTGCGTTTCGTATTTGCCCATTCTTCTATTGATAATCTTCACGCTTGTAGATCTTGATTTCAAATTGTTCACTTCGAAACTGAAGCATTGATGAATTTCCGTCTGCTGCTTTTGACGATAGCGTAGATAGGTTGTAATAGAACTCCTTTTGAATATACTTTGATTTAATTCAAACATAGTTGATGTATTTGCTGTGCTCATATGAACTGCACATTTGATATGATATCCTACAGCGATTAAAGTCATTTGAAAGCGAACAAAACATAGAGTGAAATAAATGTGAGCTGTATATAATCCCTCACAAAAGTAGCAAGCAAGCTTTGTTTTCCTATTAGATTAATAATTATTGTGAGAAATTGTTTTGTATTGCTTGCTCATATATTCTGTTGTCAAACGAAAATAAGCTGTAGCAATATTAGAAAATTGATACATCTGATACAATAATAATTTCTTCATGGCTGCCTGCAATGAATCATGGATAATAGGCACTATATTGGATTGAGTTTCTCACATTGGCCTAAAAGCTCCGAAATGTGATGAATGAAACAATCTGATATCGAATATTCTTCGGTAACTTACTAATTATCTTGACAAAGAATAAGATGTTTCATTTAGAGCTTTTTTATTGGAATCTCCAATTGGAGGTTTAGGTTCAACAAAAACCAATATCATCTTGCGGATTGTGAACAATCATATTTTGTTGAAATTCCAAAATATATTTGCAATTCAAACATTTTGTTTGTCAATGAAAAACTGAATCATAAAAAGATCATATTTATGAATGAGCTTTATGGGAATCAACTCTCTGGTGTAGATGATTTAATGAATATGGTAATCATATGTTAATTATTTTCAAATAGGAAACAATGAATCAAGCCCGTGGAAACATGGTGGTAGCATTAAAAAAGTAATTAAAGATGAATCAAGTGCTGTTGAATTATGAGTACTGCAGTTCCGAGTTCGTAGAGCAATCTAATTTAGATGCATGAAAATATTGAATGAATATATTAAAAACAACAATTAATACCAATTTTCGGAGAGTAGCTTTGTTAGAAACTTGTAGTTATGTCAAGGAATATCTCTCACGCAATGTGTTTACATAAAATATGACCCATGTTCTTATAATGATCGTTTTGGATCTTACTACCCAGGGAGATGTCCAGCTCAGTTACTGTTTTGGAAGATATTCCCAAATGAATTTAGACCTCCTCTAAAGATCTCGTGACGACCTTTAGATATGGAACAATAATAATTTCTCAATGTAAGAATAGAAATTATTTTGAGTAGGGATGTTTATACAGAAGTGAGTTGATCCGATCGTCTTCTGCTCAACAGTTATAAAGAAGAAATTAGTAGTTTGTGTTCGTAGCTATGATTAGTGGTTAGTATTTCTACTTTTAATATTAGAGACAGCGTTCATAGTGTTACAAATTAAAGCATCAGAATAAAAGTTTCTCTCGTTGATAAAGTGTACTTTGGCTGCAATTTAGAATTTTATATGATTTTTTTATGAAAATTATGAACTAACTTGAATTTTATCTTCAATCTAGTTCAAAAATGATAGATACATATTTTATTGCAGGAGTAGAAATTAAATGTTGAACAAATCAAAAAGATGATGTATCTACTCCTTTTTTTCTTTCTTCTGATTGGTCGAGCCACTAATTACTAACTGAAAAGTTTGGAGCTTGCAAACTCTTGCACTAACCAGGGTTAATGCTAAGCAACGCTGGGCTTATTTTGTTGTGAACGCTACACACGATTGTGCATGTCAAACATCTAGCACTAGCTATAACTACTAATTTCATCTTGTGAATGGGACTTGTCATTACAAATATTAGCTACACGATTTCTTGCCCATCATTTAATAGCTATTGATATGTAATATTATTATATTGAAAGTTGTAATGATTGTTGAATATGAAAAACAGGCTTCTTTACTTCAAAGCTCTTCATACTTGGGAAATAAATTGTTTAGAGCCCTATGAGATTGTAGATCGATTTTATGACCGGTGATGATCTAATAGAGGATCATAATGATCTCCGAATAAGTCACATACAGCAGTATTTTAAAATGAGCCCTGAAATGACTAACAGGGGTCCTTTGTGGGCCTATAGTTGGATAATTGCTAGTAACTATGCTATGCATGTATCAATTGTAGTCTTTTTGAGGTTGAATAAGTTGTCATTTCAAGTTATTTATCTTTATTCAATATTTATGGAGTGAGAAAATGCTCTGGGATCACTATATATCCGCTGTTCGTGTATGTGACACAAACATTATGAGTTTCTTGCATTTTTGGTAGTAAATATTGTTAGATTTTGTGTGTGAAGATCATAAGGAGAGATAATAAGAGGTCTTTGCAGCAAAAATTGTAGCAAATAGAAAAAATATGAAAAATACAGTAATTTTCGTTTTACGAAATTTCGAAATAGTAAATGTCACAAATTAATTGCGACAAAGTTTATGTTGTGGAACAATTAGAATACAAGAATTCTGGAGCATTCACTTATTTGTTCCACAGAATTTCAAATCTAAGAGTTTTATTTGTATCAAAAATAGTTTGGGTGGCTCAACTGTGCTATTATTATTACAATTTATTTCAGTTGGGAGCAGTCCAAAGGCTCTTACAAGACTACGATTTGAGTCCTCTGATTGTCTAAAACGCGAACCAATTTTATATTAGTACAAAAGCACTTGATTATCTGTCAGGTGCATCATTTGTCGGTCATTAATCAATTACCAGATTTGTGCCGTTGAAAAATTCAAATTTGTATCTATTCAGATAATATATGAATATATTTATAGTTTTTATTTATTGAATTGATTCCCATCATGCTTGTTTTAAATTCTGCATTTAATGTAAGTGAATCGTGTGCACATTTCGACCAATCATAAGGACTAAATCGTAGTCCCATAAGAGCCCTTGGATCGTTCATAACTGAAATTAACTATATATGAAAGCATATAGAGCATACAATACAAGCCAAAAACTAATAAGGACCGCAGTGGACCACTGTTGGTAGTCTACGTAACTTTTTATGCTAATCATCTAAGGGTTGAATATAAAGATGAAATTCACGAATAATTTGGATGAGTTTGCTCATTCTGATAATCTAGAACAGACATATAATTTTTCCCATTTTCCATCATTCATTCAATGGATCATATGTGTGGAAAGGAATGATATTTTGGTCATAGATTGTTGGTACTCATTTGGGTTTAATTATTGAAGATAAGTTGATGTATAATTTTTTGTTTGTTTAATATAAGTAGCTGTAAAGATAGTTGAGATATTTTCTGTTCGGATTCAACTTGAAGTTTGCGCTACAAAAATAGTCACTAAAGTTGATATTAAACTTCTTGAGTGTTATTACTTATAGTTATATGCTAGACCATTTTTTTTCTGTTAGCAAACTAAATAAAACCACATTATGAATTCAATTTCATTTTGATTTTTGCCCTGCCTCATCCAATTCTCTGGGAATTCTTTCTCAGGCTTTGATAACAATCTAAAACAATTTTTGATTCTCATGGGCACAGTGTGAATCAATAAGACGTCAATAATATAGGGCAAATTGTATCTTGCTCGCTGGGCAGATGGGTGGCAGAAATGACATTTTTCGTTTGATTAGCGTTTGGGAGGCTTGATGCACATTTTTTTTCAAATAACATCGAAGTTTTAATTAAGTGAATTGACATCGCTTCAGAAAGCAGGATGTTCACCTGCCTTGTCGCGGCTGCAGTGGCGTTCACAGAGTTTGAAGTTTTTGTTTCAGAAAAAATATCATACTGTCGGAAAATGAACTCATGAAAATTGATGGAATTTTTCATCAAAATTGATCATTTTCGTCTTTTTGACACGATTATGTGAGAGCACCCTAGTTTTCTATTTTGATATACATTTCGTGACTATTTTTGAGATCCCGTTTCTCTAAATAAAGAACAAAACTCCTTATAGGATCATTGTTTTGAATTATCTGTCTGCTTGTATGTTTGTCTGTCTATACAATAAAATATATGACTTTTCAAACCTTGGAATCTTAAAATATGTACTAGAATATGCCTATATAACGATACAGAACCTCAAAATTCGAGTCCTTGCATTTATCTATCATTTTAGCAAAGAAATAATAAATTAACAGATTTAAATCATCAGTACTATGTTGAGAGATCTCACTTTGATCGGAATACTCAGACTATTGTAGAATTGTTAAAGTTTTTTTAGCATTTAACAGTTCTGCTATAATGATTATTGTCAAAAAATCTGCTAGATCAAAGATGGCTACAGTTATGGGTAGTTTTATGGGCTCAAACAAGTTCAAAGTTCAGTCTTCAGCAACAAGCTACCAGAATTGGTAACTTTCACAAACATATTTAATCAAGAATAACATTAGGAAGAATTTAATTGCACCCTTACGTGCGCCCCTGGATTCATTTCTACGTCTTTTCCATAAGACCCCGTTTATTTCTTTCTCCTTTTCTAAATTATCTCTCTTTTCTCCATTCTACTTTTCGGACCGATAAAACGTAGTGAAAAAATATAGTTGAACAAAATTCCGAATGATAAAATACTTGGATATTCTATCCAATATGAACAATCATTGATAGTTTCAATTGTTGAGCAGAAGGAATGGATCGAAAAAAGATTTGATCAACACGTAATTTTCTCATTAATCTTATAACGAGTGCACGCTTCTGAGTATTTCTAGCATAGAAATCGTTTAAAATAAACTTTATATCCAATTTCCATTAGGGATTTTATATTCAGTATATTATTGATTCTCTATTTTTTCTCGTGAAGGAATAAATATGTGACCGTAATACCAATATTAGTTGTTACAGTAATGATGTAAGAAATATTCCTGATACAATTTTTCATACGGTTTTTTGTATTGAATTTCAATTTCCAAATCTGTCATGAAAACTAGCTCTTCTGAAGTTACTATTGTCCGGGTTTAATTACAGATAAACAAAAAATGTTCTGGGAAAAATAACTGAATGACAAGCAAATTGGCCTAGCGGCCAATACGCTTACCATGTTCTGTGCGGTATTCATGTCAGCATGTCAGTTAGTAGCTGGCCCCATTTTCCTACTTGGTTTCAGTGTTGACATCGCTTCAGTGTATGTTGATGATTTTGAAGCCAGACAGGTTTGCATCACAATGATTTGTTTTTCAATTTTGCGTTCCATGAAATAGTTTTTATATTTCAAGCAAAAAGGGCATTATTCCATGAAAATTTGCGAAAGTGAAGAAGAAATAAGACCTATACCCAAACAATCCATTGAAGTGAAGACAAAGAAGCTATCAAAAGTGAGTTCAAGTATATCGGAGCCCGTGTCAATTGTGGGAGGAGGCGGCGTTTGAAGGACGTAATTTTACGTAAGGTATCTTGTAAGATCCAGAAACCTCATTAAGTTTGACCATAGTGCAGTGGTATGCATTATTTTTGTGAATAAGTGAATCAGCACACTTTTCTTTAAGTTATTCACACAAAGAATAGTTGCATTTCTACCTATTGAAGTGATGAGATCTCAGAAATCAGCTTTACTGAATGTTTTGTTTAACTGTCTGAGCCTCGATTCTTGTAGTATTTCTTACATCCTCTACACAGAACTCTACGTTTAATTCCTTTCAGTTATTGCCAGTTTGCTCCTAGCTCTAAGAATACGTAAACAAATATTAATTAGTTGCTCAAGTACTCTTTTTCAGCCTTCTTTTGTATTGATTAAAAGCACGGACAGTGTTTCAAAGTTGAAAAAAACGTAAGTGTCTGATTCTCTTTTTGTGCTGGATTCCTGCTATTTCGAATTAGTTTAGAACACAAACGCATTACTTACTGAAGAAGTTCAATTCTGAAACTTGATTACCTGTGTATTTATTTGTGTAAGATTGATAGAACAGTATTAACTCAGAATGAAGAAGTTGATTGGGGTACCAAAATATGCCTTTATCTTTGAATGTCAAATTTTGCAATATTGGAACAAAGAAGATTCGGAGCCGTTTACAATTAAAGTGTCACTTTAACAAACTTTTGTTTGTATTGGAATTGAGAACTGTCAAAGTTCAGATTTCAAGAGACAGGAGTTAGACTTGTATAGATCAAAAAGTGTACAGTTTGCAATTTTTATCGGCCAATAAGAGAAAAGGTGCATCATTGAAGCTAGTAGAAACCTGAATTTGTATCATGTTTATAAGAGTGGTGGATTTCTCACAACCTTCAACGTTGAATAATGGAAACTAGTTTGTGGACATTTGTGAATAAAATACTTATAATCATATTTCCATATGAATTGAATATTATATTTCGCAGATGGTATTGTGTATGAAAAATTGATGATTAGAGTCATATTGAGAAATAAATATTGAATAATATTCTGATTTGCGGATGGATATCACATGAAGTCTTCCTTTTATTACAGAAAACAGCGAACAATGACAGTTGGAATGAATTCTAATAGAACACTGAAAACGATGCAAATATGTCAATATTTACATTTGAAAAATGGATCAGAAATAGAATGTTGGAAAGTTCGGTTTTAATCAACGTGGGTAAACCAAAACATTCGTTTAGCAGTGCGCTCTCAGAGTTTGATGCACGATACGGATTTGTTCTTTTACCGTCGTTCCTTTCGAATTGGATATTGTATCGCGACAACTTGGCTCAAAGCATCCAAACGGATGACACCACAGCCTAAAACCATTTCCACATTCACTCGAATATAAAACAACTACCCAGAGGAGAGGCTACCCAGATAAATCCACACTAAATAAATAATATTCACACATAGGGGTTATGGATCACTTGAATTGCTCCAGATGCGTATCCAGGGAAGATAAAAGGCGCTATACCTTTTGACATTAGATCTTTATACATAATATATAATATTAGAGGACGTGCGCTGCAAAATTCATCACCTCGCACTATCAAGAGTTGTAGGTGAATTAGAAGAGAGAAATAAATTGATAATGAAGAGGAAAATTCTATGGAGACATAAGAAAGAAGGATGGGAAATTGGAGTAGAGTTATAAATTTCCAAGTATAGATTCAAATTTCAAGAAGAATCCAATGTTTGCTTCCAGGATCTTGTGTAAACGAAAATAATTAATAGAATTTTTTTCTGCAGTAGTTTCATGCAAATTGTACATGTGAATTAAATTAAGAGCTATCTCAAATTAAGAACTGGTAAACATAAATATGAATTTCGTTCTTGTTGACTGTTGAATATGCATATGGAAAATTGTTTGATGTGATCTTTATTGATTAATACTGATGGATCTATGAGTGCAGTATCAAGAATGAACTTATATTACATTTGAGGTTTAAAGCTCACATGAGATCACGTCAATATAAGGAAGTTGCAGTACAAACTTTTGATAAAACATAATTTTCATAAGTATAGTTTTGAAAAGTTTAGAACTGAATTTTTCTAGCTTACTTTCAGTCAATGGACTCATATTGTCGGCTTTCTTGAGAGAGAATTTGAGATTTCTTCCTTTCCACCAACTTTTAACATAGTTAGAGTGACAAATATTTCAGTTTATGATGAACCATAGTCACGAGAAACTTTCTTTGAAAGATTATTTCATCCTTAGAGGGCAACGCAGGGATGGATTCGAATTTTTCAGTAAAAATTTAGCAAAATATGTATTGCTCTGATAGAAAAAAATATAGTCTGATCTATCAATGTCAATATTTATTGCTGATTTCCGCAGTTGGCTGATTCAGTAGATGCCACATGTGACTGAAGCAGTAGATACTGTAGGCGGTTAAGGCAATACCCGGCAATGCCTATACTCAAATTGAACAGAAAACCATCATACACCGATAAGGATTATTTTCTCTCCGTTATTAAAGATATGATCTTGAAAACGTATACTCTAAACGTAGCATTTATTTTCCAGTTTGTCACGGAGAAAGACGTTTGTTGTAATTACAAATTGTAAGCCCTTCCGCTGTAAATTGTTTTCATGAAGTTAAAGTGGACGAAGAGGAAGATGATTAGGATTAGTATGATGAGATGGTTCGGTAGAAGATTAGAAAAAAATTAAGATGATTTAGGTATAGATAATTAAAGGGAAAGATATTGAGAAGAATGAGGATTCGAAGAAGGAACAGAATTCAGGAATGAATATTATTGATTTGTGGAGTGTCTGTGTTTGAAATTTGGAGCAAGTGACAGACTTGATGTTATCTGAATCGATATAATATGACTTTCCTAATTGTTTAACTTACAATGTAGTAGTATGATATCAGGCTGTTGTTCCATATCACCCTCTCAACATGATATTGGCTGCAATTTTTGATTTCTAAATCCAACGGACATTTGTTATGATGGATAAAATGGTTGAAGCTGACTAGATTAGTGAATGTAAGTATTGGAAATATGAATCCTCAGTTAAATGTATAATTTCTTCTTTTCTGACTCTAGAGTTTTAGCTACATCTTCGTCATGTCCAGGAGCAAACTAGATTTATTTCAAATAGGATAATTCTTCTCGCTCGTGAAGATGGCTAAAATGTAACAGAAACTGTTGAGTCAGAGAAGAAAAAATTATATAGTTGACTGAATTTCATTATTTTCAATACTGATATTTGATTATAATTTTCAACAAATGGAAATGACGTACAATAATTTATTGGTCAATATTCACCCTCTCAAAAAATACACCCCATGAAGAATTTATTAAACAGAATTGTATCAACTTAGCTCCAACAAAAAATATCAGCTACTGAAAAATGCGTTGTTTATATACTGCCTCCTTTCTAGAAAAATCTTCCATGAAATTTTTCAGGAACTGGCAACAGTGATATAAATATGTTATTTTTCGCTGTTATTTCAGCGACCGCATTTCTAGCTTAAATCTAATGCTGGGATCGATGTCGTCACCACATTTTCCTGCATCCCCAAGTGTTATTGATTGCTAGTAATCATGGAGTATATAAATACATCATTTGGCCGATGTGGGGATGTCCTGGACGCATTCCAACTGTCACTTGGCGCGCTACGTGATCGAAATCGGTAAAGGATAAACCCAGACGAGGTCAAACCGACTAAGAGCGAATGGATTATGCGCAACATACATTTAAGGGCCTATATAAAACTTTTAAAACGTATGTACCTGAAGTTAAGTACCTAACCCCTAGTTTTTAGAGCCAGGCGGTTTCTATCCCGCTTTTTGTGCTTTTATCTGCGCCGTTCCATCCAGAATCAGAAAGGCCGTCGAGCAAATGCCAGAGTGGGATTACAAGTTTCCTTCAATAGATTGGATCTCGTTTTATTTCAGTCTTTGTTTTGATTGAATTTTCGTTATATTTCATATATATATATATATATATATATATATATATATATATATATATATATATATATATATATATATATATATATATATATATATATATATATATATATATATATATATATATATATTATATATGTAATTATTTACTTTGACAATTCACTCAACCTATTTTGAAGCTGTTTGATGATGTATTGCTGAGACAATCAAACTAACATTCGCTTATCACTTAGACAAGCGTGTTTAAGCACACAATTATAGTGATATGTACATATAATTATTGTTAATTAAAGCACCATAACTTGAAATTAATTAATTCACTGATTCTGAATGATCCTTATTGGATGATTCAATGTAAATTGTTGGGATGGCAGTTTCTCAGATTGCTGTAGAAATCTTGAGAGATATATTTACAACAAGGTTTTGATCCCTGACATGAGTCATAAATAACAGAGGCCGTAATTTTTCAATAAATAAGTGAGGGAAACAATTTCATCTTCTTTGTGAAAGATATTTTTTATTGGAATGATTTTTATCTATTTTGAATAATGGAGGTATATTTGAAGACATATCGAATAAGGTCAAAAACAGTTTCATGTCCTACTGTCCTAATTTTTGCTTTATAGGAAAATATTGATGAACTTTACTTCCTTAAGATATTGACAGATGCCAGAGACAATGAAATCTGAGAATTTTTCTTCTCTTCAATAATTTATAACGTAAAATGTTTGTCAGATACACCTCCACAGTCTCATCAAATGACAGAAAATCAATTCTTCTACAGCGGAATTGACGATTAGGACATAAAATTTCACTTAGATACAAATATAGAGACTCCAAATTTGTTGCTGCAACTTTGTGGAAAATTTTATATTTGGCAATTAATTGGATATGTCAGTAGAGAGCGTGTAACTGTTGTATATTGGAAAATCTATTACATGCTTTTTGTTCGTTAGCAGAGAGCAGATATCTCAACTGATATCAAAGGTGTCGTAGAAGGCAACATCGATTATCTGAGATAAAGAGCTAAAGCCTCGGATAATCGATTTTAATTATGAACATTTTTGATATTTCACTTCAACCGCTTATATTGCTTCAGGATTGAATAAATTTTCATATGTTTGTTAATGTTAAAATGTACAAGTGTACTGGAAACTACATATACATCATTTGGAAAAAGCATGGAAAAGGAATGTTACTTGCTACGCAGGCGGAGAAATTTTATTTGGTGTGAGTTTCTCTGCCTCGTGAATTGTGTTTCGCGTATCGCGTATCACGTCAGCTGTAGATGAGATGTTCAGGATAACAGTATTTCGAATTTCGATACAATTGATGTCTCTTGATATCGACACCTTGTGCTTCTTCTATTCTTGGCACCACTGATCTCTACTCTGTTAACTTACAAATTCAACACTATTTATTCTGGTATATCAGAATAGTATAGACTTTTAATTTATTATGATAAATGTCTGATGGAAATGGTAGTGAGAATTAGGTTAACTTCCACAGCAAATGTTATCCCGTTGAAGGAGCAATGTTAAGTTCAAACTATCGGAGGAAAAGTTTTAGTATTCTAATGTTCTCATGTTTTGCAATATAAAAACAAGCATTGTTATTGAAGAATAACTGGAAATTAAAGTTTGTTGAATAAAAAAAAGCACTAACAATACAATAATAACTATAACTATAAAAGGAAATCATGAGAAAAAACTAATTTATACTTAATATTCATTATGAACTGATGTTTATCTTTCTAGAATATTCATGTCGCACTGAATTTATTTTGACCTCTTACGTGTTTACTCTCTGAACGTGCAATCGACTCTGACCTTCCCTGAATGACTGATATCCTTTATATAATAAGAAAGAGATCTATTTTGGTTACTATCTGTGGTGGCATTTCGAGTCATTGTTAGAGCTTATCTCGAATGTTCCAGATGTTAATTGGGAAATTTTGTTATAATATTGATGTAAATCATAAAATTCTGAATAATGAATTTCATCTTGATATGTAGAACCTACATTATACTAAACATAACCTGGCAATAAAGGGAACGTAATCAATATATTTGAGACAATCATTGAGGGTAGATAATTAACTTATTTGGCTTCCCTGTCTTGCTTTATGCCTAACGGATACGAAATTTTGTTGTTTTGGAGATGTGGAGTCAATCGCCAATTATAACGTTTGCATAAAATAATGAGATATAAAAAAGTCTTTTTGAAAATGTTTTGGATGGAAGCAACATTATAACAAATTGAGTTTTTCTGTCGTTTGATCTGAATATATACAGTTTCATTAAATGTTTTCATGTCATTCCGAAGGTAGTTCTTTTCTTTCCACATTTAAAAAGAAAATCGATGAGATTATGATTCGCTGGGAAATTTGATATTCCTTGCGGTTGAGTTGTCGTCCACGATGCGTAAGCTTTTGAAAGTGAAGATCGTTGCAATAACATCATTAAAGCTTTGATCCTTAGAAGAACATCATGATGTTTGAGTTGTTGGAATTTTTTCAATTCGAAATTTATATTTGGAGGAGCTACGAACTCATATTGCAAAGCCAATGTGGCGATAGGAAGATCTTACATATTTGGAATGAAATTAGTGGATCGTGACTTTATTTAAAGTTTGTTGGGTCTAAAAGCTAGCAAGATCCCTTTGAAAATAATTCGTATCACGATACAAACTTTTCATCTCACCCAATGCTTTTAGACTTTGTTGTTCTAGTTGAAGCTGTTTTATTTTCTATTTAATTTCACGGTAAGTAAGGGTGCGCAACACACTGGGGTAGGGCGGTAGCAGCTTGACAAATGGGGACACTAAACTGTCATATTACGCGCCCTGCATCCCGCACCATCCATACGCTCATAGAATTAACAATTATTTATTGTTTATTTGAATGTAATTTGGTTGCAAATTACAGAATTCTGGAATAGCTGAGCTGATGTGACGGAATTTGGAGCATCATATGAATGTATATAACCGTTAATAAATCAGTCAATCAGCGTATCATCAAGTGATTTGGTCTAAGTCTTGTCTTCCATATGTGTGTTTTGACATGGCTAAATGCAGATAGGAACCAGAACAATGTGTATTAAAGTCGGGAATTGTGACTTATTAAATAAACTACCTCATTTATGTTAGAAAATGTGACTTGTAATGACCACCATGTGAGTCTTTCCTAGAATTGCTGATAATTTTGGCGTAGGAGGCTGTTTCCTGTTCAATACTTAGGATCGAACAATTAGATTCAAGTTTTATTCTAACATATATATGTTTTTAATGTATAGTTTCTATCATAATGAGTCAGGACCACAATAACCTCATTTATATATCTTGCAATGAATAATTTCACTGTTCACTCTGTTGGAATTTCTCCTTTATGCAGCAGAGTATCAATCAAATTTTATCTATATAATCTGCGGCCGCCTAAGCAACCCCAAGGTGCTCAATCATACCCATGTATATCTTTCATCGCTATTTGACATGTAAACACAACATATCTGAAGTTCAAACAATCAGATTTTTGTTAATTATGATACTTTTTTATGCAGATGGAAATATCATTCATATTACAAATAAATTGCTTGATTTTGAATGGAATAACTTGAGGTAATTTGTATAATATATATATATTAAGAGATATTCACGAGAGAAAATAAACATCGATGACATTGAGCAAGGTAGGTAATTACAAATGTCATTAATAATGTAGCTTGAGCAAACAAGCCTCTCTTTCAGAAAATAACTCTAGTGCTGCCTGAACTAGGGGAATGTTCATTTTTGATGAGATTTAATATGAATAAAACAATGCGGCTCTTTTGAATTCGTGATGTAGGTTATAAAAAAACATGTTCATGACTAGTAAATTATTAATATCATATGCCCGTCATACAGTATACATTAATTTCAAGTCGCCTTGCTTGAGACTATAACATTATGAAGTATGGTTGTAGTCAACCTGGGATATACATCCAACAGAGTAGACTATATTAGGGTAGAAGTTTCTTTCAGAAGGAACAACTAAGTGCAGCATCCTTGTCCGCCATGTTTTCAAGCAACTAAAAAAGTTCCAGTTGAATGCAAGTTGAGAGTTGGATGAGAAAAGAACTCACACCCATACCGGTTTGGAGTTTCAGTTTCAGTGTTCATATAATGTGGAGCGGCACGAATGTATAATGTATCCTAAAGAACGATGAACTGATGTACTTACACTGAAATGAAAAGCGACGCTTCGCGTGATCTACAAAGCTCCAAAAATTGAAATATCCTCTGATATTGCTGCAATAATTTCCAACTTATTATATTATCGATTTGGAGCAATGGACGAATTAAAGCCTAAAAGAAAGTATTTATGTCCAGAATCCTCTTATTTTTACTTTCAGTCTTAATGGATCCGACAATATAGTATCGATTTTGAAAAACTTATGATGAAGCTTTATTTAATGACTGACTTGAAAATACTCCATGATATGAGTTTTATGAAATGATATTGAGTTTTCAGGCAGGAGCAAATACCGTATGTCCCATGAGGTCTCAAAATTTTTAAAGGTTGTGCTTATCCTAGAGCAATTCCATTGGGTATTTGTTATTATCGAACGTAAGTCGTAAATTAATCTTCTGGCGTGCACAAAATAAGTAACGTAATAAGGTCAAATAAAATTTACAATAACGAATTTTATATCTTCCGTCTTCCATTCTCGGGTATTTAGTATTTTACGACTGAATAGTCCATATCATCTCTCACTAAAATTTTGTGTTGACGTTGACAGTTATTAGTTTATAGAATACTATAAAGTAGTTTGAATTTATTTCGCTTTTATGTGCAACATGAATTTTGCTATACGCTGATGTATTCTACAATTTTAAATTACAGTAGGAAATATCCGGGCTATATTTTTGAGTTTTTTGGATAACTGCTACAAAAAGTACGTAATATATTATGATTAATTAGACAGTATATAAACTTTGCGGATTAGCGCGCAAAAACTAGCTTTCGTTTATTTCTGTCGGCAGTTTGCTCCAAAACACGGATTTATTACAATAACTACACGGTTTTAGCTACGTATCTGAGAACACGCAGTTGAAAATATCTTGTTTATGTGCTCTGTAAAATTTTTGGGGCGATATTTCACTGTAAAGCATGCCAGAGAGGGACTAGCACCTGCTTTTGAAGAGGTAATATTTGCAAAAGTTCCTGGAATGGAAATCTCGCAGTAAATATTGACACGCACATAACATGAATAATGATACGATCGATGTATTGACACCATAGCAATTTATACTTATCCATACATGTGATTTTAGATTCCTTTGGATATTACGTGCAATAGGTTGAAGATGAGAAATACGTTATTTCACGAACCAGTATACGTATCTAATGCTACCTTTTCCCCTTTATGAAAAATTTTTGGAGAAGAATTGCTCAAATGAAATTTTGTCTTCACTTGGGGTTGGGTTGCTTCTGTCCGCTACACAGTATTTATTTTTTGGTTGACTACTGCTGTCTGTTGGATGCTTGGCATATAAGTTATTTACAGAATTGAATACAATGGTATTACCGCATTCGTGTGGTAAATTCCGCAACTGCAAAGGTGATGTGTATCTAGCTTTGTGATTGATTATTTACACGTTCATTATACCCACTTCAATCTGGTTTCCAATATTCTAGGAATCAATGTTTCCGTGTCTATTTTTAAAATATTTATTATGTTATTTGATATTAAATTCAACCTTTTACAATGTTTGATGAATTTGAGTGTTTGATTTCCAATTATTAATAAAAAAAAATGATTGGATGTAATTTAGAAATAAGAAATATAATCCCTGCTCCTGTGAGATAGCAGACAGAGTCTGATTTATAAGAATAGATATCTTCTGCACTGTATTGTTTAAAATGTTTTATCCATTAAAAATTGGCAAATACTGTTGTTGAATCGTTAGTTCCAAATTGGATATTACAAATATGAATGAATTCAGCTATTTCAATAAGATATGTGCTTGGGAGTATTCTTGTTGTAAATTGGGTACGACGCAAGAAAGTTGTGATAAAGTAACAATTTCAGCATGTGCCAGATTCATTAAATTAGGTACATTTTCTTGGCCACTAAAACAACGTATTTCAGAGTTTGTCAGTCACTCTCATGCGGATCTGTTTTTGTGGAAATTGTTTTTGCTTCTGCCAAACAGGTCGATGTTGTATGAGCTAACAACGAGTAATTTATGATAATTTAACTATAGTAAAAAGTTGTCATTAAATTCTGAAGGAATTCCACGTGTCGTAGGTTTTGTGAAGAACAGGGAAGCAAGTCAGTAAACTAGGCGAAGAAGCGAAGTTTTATTATTCTGCAGGTATAGCGCTCTAGATCGTGTCGGAACGCCTGGCTTTAGAATAAAACTGAGCTCTTTATGATATCCACATCGGAATAAGTGGATTGTCATATGACAGCAAGCAGGCAATACCGTCCCCAAGGAAATATAGGGTAGTTGTGGCCAGCGAGAAAATACAGACGTTGGTGTCAGAATTTTGTAGCTTTTCACTGTCTTAGTATCCTTGCAAGATTGCTTTCAGTAATTCAGGAGTGTAACTCTTCTTTCAGCTCCAACTATGAATGTTCCATGAAATTTCTAAGCATACAGTTTTGTTTTAAGCTGTATTCCACTTTACAACAAATCCAAAACATTCAGATAACTTATCATAAAAATGTTATAAACTTTGCAATTTCGGAAAGAGCTTTAACATTTCAAATCCTAATATGGAGTGGGTGAGCAAACAAAACTCCAAACTTCACATACGGTATCATTTCTGAGATGGATTTAATAAAATATTATAGCGATAATAAACATAAAATTTTACTCATTTTTTCATATTCGGGCAATTGATTCTGGCGCAGGAAATAAAAATGGATGTGTGAGGAGAATTATAAGTGGGATATACGGAAAAGGGTTTCTAACAACATGGGAATATCAGACACATCAGGCTCTTAGAATGATTTACTTCAAGATACAACGTGATATCTGATAGATTGTCATTGATCGGAAATCATTAATTATATTCATTTAGAATGCACTGTGTGTTAATGACAAAGTAGAAAGAATAACAAATCATTCTGTTATTTTTCATCAGTGAAACTCAGTTAAGAGCAATAAGATTCATGATTTTTATATATATATATATATATATATATATATATATATATATATATATATATATATATATATATATATATATATATATATATATATATATATATATATATATTGTGTCTATGAGACAGTAAATTGTTTCGCATACAAATTTTTTACTGCATTTATGAACAATTAGAGTGAGTTCAATAATTTTCCATATATTGGCACAATACCGAGCTCGACCCGATAAAATGTCTTTTCGTGAAGTTTTGCGTAATTTTCGTCAATATGTCCATGTTTTAATATATTAGTAATGTATGAATGCGCTCCATCAATACTAGATCGAATTGTTCAGAATTCATTTGAATATTTATGATAATTCAATTTAATTGAATTTTGTAACAGGTTTACGCTTCCAATCAATCTAAATTAATTTCGGGCATGTTAATTTACCGTGAAATCAACCCATAAATAGATTGAATTAGTTTATCGAGTGAGACAATAAACTTTGAACAACATTGTTGCTTGATCGATGCTCAATTTGATTTTTGTTGGGAAAGAAGATGAAATCGAATTGCGAAGGTCAGATGTTCATCAGTTTCGGTAAATTACAATATTTGTAGCATCATAGTCAAAGAAACTCTTGAACCGTATAAAAATCAATCACCAAATTATCCACATAAATAAGAATTGAATTCGGTTCAACAATATTGACTGCTTTCTATTTTGACTCAATTATATTGAGTTAAATAGTATCATTATCTTAAAACATACAGGCTTCATTGTATGTATGAAAAGAATGAGATATTGCTATATTTTGTTTGAGCTGTTGCTGAATTCACTCAGGTGTGAGTTAACAATCAATTAAAACATCATTTAGATATGCTAATATTTCCGCAAAATTACCCAACAAATTGAGTCTGCAAACTAGCAACTACGGCGTAATATCGATGCTAGCAAACAACGACGCGGCAAGAGATAATTATTTACATTGCATGGTCACGATTCGGCTGGAAGCCTCAAGCTGTACAATATTTTCACAATCAGGTAACTAGGTCGAAAGATGCAGGAGATTTCTATGAGCCTTCTATGCCGCGATCGTGATCCGTTTATTGGGAGTTCTTTGCATTTCCGTATGCAAGGAATCGAGCTTCGCTCGTGTGAGTTTTCACATGTAGGAAATGTAAATTACTGTGCGCTTGCGTAATTTACTAGTGATGTATTGTGATTTGATTTCCATAAATTTGTATTATTTAGCTTATTAAGCACTAAGTATCCACTGGAACGTGGGTGTTTCATCCGCTGCATAACTTTAGATTGTTGTTTAATAGATAATTACAACTTTTAGCATTTGTGTGTCAACATTTCTATAACACTTGGATAGATCATCATTATCTGGAAGAGAGTGCAAGTAATCTCCTCTTTATGCTGTAGCCTGGATATTCGAAAGCTGTTCGCCTTCTGAAACGAGCCCAGCCAATTGTCTTAACATGGCTGCTCGTTTCCGGATATACTACGTAACCATGACCAAAAATGGTTATCATTACGACCAGTGGTCGCAATTTCGCGGGCGGCAACTCGTTCGCGCCAAGCAAAGCGTGATTAAGTGCCATATTTCAGGTCCTCGAAATGAGTCACCTGAACTGAACGGAGAGCGACATGAACTTGTGGTGTCCCTTGGTAAATTTCATAAAAGAGTTAGTCATACAGCCAACCGATTGGTTACAGAATGGGGTTCGCGATTTCAGCTAACAAGGAGCGCCGTTAATTTGACTCATAATCCCCTGCAGTTGATTTGAATTAATTATGCATTTACTTTGCATGGCTTTCGAAAAATTTCTGGCGTACAAAAGCGTGGAATACCGGTTGTAGAGGAAGGGAAGAATAGCAATAATTTGAATATTTATGATCTTATTTTGAAGGGATAGGACAGAGTTAGGTATAAAACCATATTAATGTTAGTCGTTATCGGACATTTGACGAAACATTTCGACAATTGACTTTTAAAAACTTCAGTAGCATTCATTTTATTCCAAAAAGACAAGTAATATGGAACATCCTGATACTATATTTTTGCGGGCTTACTTCCACAAATAATTTTTATAAATATATTCTCCATATATTGAAAAAATAATTGCTTTATTAGAATCAATAATGTTTTATCAATATTTTGTGATGTTTCCATTAAAACTCGATTAATTATGTTGAAATTTATATTTGTGAAATAATCAATCTGACTTCTTTGATACTTCGTTTCCAGGCAGGCTTGCAATTTAAGCTGCATCGATTCAGCCAATAAATGTCTGGCTCTTGTTTAATTGAAATAAATTCTTGAATAAGATTGGGTTCTACTGTGTTCATTCTACAGAGCATCTAAATTAAAAGGCTCTTGTTGAATAGAACAACACAGCAAATAAAGCACTTGAATTGTTACTTTGGCTCTAAACAAAAGGTGAAACAAGTTCTCTTTAATGTTTTGCGCTTTACCAACATTAGCAGAGTTTCAGCTGACATATTTTTTGCTTGAATTACTGAGAATCAGAATAACTTAGATTCATTTAACATGATGATATACAATATCAGTTTCAGAACCTCAAAAAGCAAATCAACTCTAACTATTCTGAGAAAAAATTCAATGTATAATACTTTTATCAACATGTTAATAATTATTGTGACAAGTTTATTTCTTGCTTCGAGCTTATCTATATACTTGTCGTATTTGAGCGTTCGATTGAATATGAAATAGCCATCAAATTCCAATTTAGGCTTTGCCAGACAGCATCAATATAATGGAGTATTTACATAGATTTAGAGAGTATTATGTGTGAAATTTTGATCATAGTTGTGGTGAGCTATAAACAAATTGAATGCTATTTGATTGATGAGATTTTGAGAATGAACAAAATACAAGTACAAACACAATAAATAATTGTATTTTATGTACTTTCGCTTCGAAAATGTCAGAGTGAGTTTTTGTTCAGATATCTCTTGGAACAGTAATGAAAATCATGATAAAGGTCATGGTCATAAAGTATTAATGTAAATTAGCCACGATATCCTGCCAAAATGGAGACCTGGCTCATAAAACATGAATATTCGTTTGAAAAATTTAGACTTTCCACGAGAAATTCAGAGTTTTAGTTCAATATCTGTAAAAGAAAACTTTTAGGTGGAATTAAGTTAGGAAGGGTTCAATGCACATTTCATGTGAAAAAGTTTCAAGAGAAACCATTTCTGACTTGAATTTCAATATCTAGATTTGAATTGCATTATTTATCGAATGGTGACGTATTGTAATTTAGCATCAGCTTCATCAATACATAATAGCTTGATCAGAGATAAAGCAGGAGCAATTAAAAATTAAATTAGGTTCAAATTAATTTAATGTTCTTACACTAATCCATTATTATATGTATAATACTAATCTGGATAATCTCAAGAGAAGAGAAGCATCATCATCAATTGATTGTTTGTTCTTACAATAAACTCAGATCACCAAAGTGTGCATCCATTTGTTGTCATCTTACATAGAACTCATATTAAGAACTGATGAAAAACATATTCTGAATTTGAAGACAAACCCTTAAAACTCTGATAACTCCTAATACAAATCGAAACTTATTAGTTTTCAAATAAAATGATGGATGAATTAGCAGAAAATCATTTCTTCCTGTGGTTATATAAAGAAAAGTGATGATTCAATAGTTAGAGACCAAAATAAAAATTTAAGATGGATGTGAAAAGGCTTTATTATGAAAGTTATTCGAAAAGCTCGGTTTGGCAAAATATCGCTAGGTTCGCCACTGAAATTAAGGTAAAACATCACTCTGAACAACTATTTTAGCGCGAAATTTGAAATGATGAATCTTGTAGGAATATATTTGATGAATACTTTCTTATGATAAATTGACAAAATTTCCAGTGGTATGTATATCAAAAATTAAATAATTTGTCAAAGTTTCATTATGTCTGCAATAAATCCGTATAAAATTAGTGCTAACGTATAAAATTAGCATGCAAATCCTATATCTCAAAGATTTTGATAGCTACTTATCTGGAAAAAATATATATACTAGGCACTACACTTGTGGTTATCATACAAATCATGAGAATTGAATGCGACAATTCCGAGAAAAAAAAATTAATTCTAAAAATAATAGTTTCACCCACAAAATTTGGTGAACTCTTAGACGACATTATTCCTCGGTGTGCTGTGCAAAAATTATTGATTTTTTATAATCATTATCCTGTAATAACCCTTTTTGCGCACTTCTAAGAGTATCATATTTATATTCAAAAAGTATATATACTTGAATATATATATATTTTTTTTTACATCGGCCACTGAATTTTGGTCTTCTTGATATTCTGGTTACTTCTCTGATGTCCTTCTTCATTTTTTTCAATCTATATCGAAATTAACACATTTAATTCTAATAAAACAATCATGTTCCGTGGCCAAATATTTCTTGGAGATAATACATGTTTCTGAGAGTTGTGAGAGTCCAAGCTTTCAAATCATAGATTTTGTTATGAAGAAACATTTAATGGACCAAAAAAATATATATTTATATTAAAAATTATTAACAATGTTTTTCAGCAGCAGTAAATTCCAAAATAATATTTTGGGAAAATATTTCTCAAATTCTGGAAGTGTATGAAGTTTTAATTTATTGAGGTTGAAGAAAATAACTGTCTTCCATTTCTGGACGTTTACCTAGAGAAACAAGGTAATGGCAAACTTATCCAGTTTGAAAATTCGAAATCTTATTGGTAATGTTAAAGACAGATTTCCTCTACAGTATCCAGGTATATACAAGATTCCTTGTCAATGTGGCAAAGTATATATTGAACAAACCAAGAGGACTGTAGAAACAAGATTGAAAGAGCATTCTCGTCATATAAGATTGAACCATCCAGAAAAATCTGCTGTGGCTGAGCATGCTATTCAAGAATTACATGGCATTGACTTCAATAATACGAAGCTTCTGGCTAAAGAGAACAATTGGTTCGAGAGGCTTATAAGAGAAGCTATTGAAATTAAAAAATCACCGAATAATTTGAATTTGAATACTGGTTATGAACTTAATCGATCATAGCTACCAATCATTTGTTCATAATGTCAAGTTATTTGTATCTACGAATCTACTTGCAAGAGTTACTTCATCACCACCTCCTGAAGATCTGTGGATGGTTCAGTTATGCGCCAAACCAAAAAGAGTAGAGCCAGATTGACCTAGAACCACAAGGAGTTGACAATTTCCCTATTTAGACCTTCATTATTATCTCCTGAAGACCTGTGGATATTGAATCATCAATTACAGGCAGAGCTCTACGATCCTAGGAGTTAATATATTTTAAACTAATCTAGTTATGATTTGTACTTTTATTTTTATTTTTGTTGTCTTGACAATTTTGTTTATTTATATTTATATTTCTTTTCACTTGAAAAAGGCAGCACTTTGCTGTTGAAACGTTGTGTTTCTAATAAATTACAGAACTTATACCCAATAAAACATATTTATTTATTATATTTATGTTTATCAATCATCATTGAGATCTGTCATTCTACAATTAATGATACTCGATTCGAACCTGCATCTTACTAACTCTCAGCGATGACGCTTATTATAATCTTGATAGCTTTGTTAAACTTGAGAATTGTCGCATTTGGGATTTAGATAATTCACGAGTGATTGTTGAGGAACAAATGCATCCACAACGTGTCACTGTTACTGTTTGGTGCAAATTTTGGGCTGGAGGCATCATCGAACCATTCTTCTTGTCAATGTCAAATTTCTAATCCACAATCCACAATCAACCATTTCTAATCCAAAATCTATAATCCACAATCCACAATCAGCAATTTCTAATCCACAATTTCTAGTCCATTATCTACTATCCACAGTTTCTTGTTTACTGTCATTAATCCACAAGCCGCAATCCACAGTTCCCAATTCATAATCCACAATTTCCAATCCACAATCCACAATTTCTAATCCATAATCCACTACTCCTAATTCAAAATCTACAATCCACAATCCACAATTTCTAATCCACAGTCCATAATCAACAATCCACAATCCACAATCCACAATCTACAATTCACAATCTACAATATCTTATCCACAATCTACAATCCCCAATCCACAATCCACAATATCCAAATCCACAATCTACTATCCTACAATCCACAATTCACAATCCACACTTTCTAATCCACAATTTTAGATCTACAATCCACAATTCACAATCCACAGTCACTAATTTCTAACTCATAATCTAATCCACAATTCACAATTCCTGATTCATAATCTATAATTTACTATCCTACAATCTACAATCTTACAATTCACAATTCACAATCCACACTCCTACAATCCACAATTCACAATCCACAATCCACAATTTCTCATCCACAACCCACAATTTCTCATCCACATTCCACAATTTTTAATCCACAATTACTAATCTACAATCTACAATCCCTAAATTCTAATCCACAATCCACAATTTTTAATCTACAATCCACAATCCACAATTTTGTTGAATTGAGTATAAAATTAAAGGTTCTTTTCATCTCATCTCAAGTAGAAGGACATAAATATCAATAAATATGACTCAAAAACTTCATATTGAATTGAGAATTACATGAAAACTAGAGCCTCTATGCGAATGTAGACTTCAGATCCGAATTTCAGTAGGTTGAATTGAAGGGATGACATGCGTAGCTGGATTTCTGAATTCTTTATAAAAAAGATAATGCTGGCGAAAAATTTTTTTACCTCTCTGTTCTGTTTAAATTTGATATACGTTGATGATTGTAGGAAGAGTTGAGTTTCAATTTATGATTTTTCATTAATTTATGATGATCATTTAGACTCTTAAAGTCATATTCAGGTTTTTTTTTTTAAAGATATATAAATAAACAGTATAACGAAATATCAACAAATGAAAGACTTATTTGGTGAAAACACTGAGTTGACAGAATAAATGGACTAATAATAATAATATTCATGAGTAAAATTATCATCATTAAGAAATGGATACATAAATGATAATGATGATAATTCTATTTAGAAAATTCTTATTTTGTTTTTATCCAAAAATGGAGTGCTGTAATAATCAGTAGTTTCATTTAATAGATTTTCATTATTATTCAGACATTTTTCAATTTCGTAAAATTCTAATAACCTCCATTTTTTTTTTATTGACCAAATGTGAAGTTTTTAGATTGGATATATCACAGGAGTGGCCATTTTCGAGTGAATGTTCTGCCAAATTTGAGATTTCAACTCTCCAATATTTTAAACAGCGCATATGCTCTAAAAAACTGGTTCTAAAATTTCGGCCTGTTTGTCCTATATACTTGGCGCTACAATTTCCACAGACAATTTTGTATATACCTGATTTTGCAAATAAGTCCAAATTTTCTATTTTGTGATTGATGAAAATAAAATGTATTGGTCTCTGAACGTAGTATGCTGGGCAAATATCTAATTCCTTCAGAAAACTCCCTATTTTTAGACTCAGCTCACTCATGAATAAGATTTGCCTATATATATTTTTTGTATTTTGTAATTTGGATAACCGTGATATAATGACTTCATTAGTACTTTTTTCTCTTTGATAAATATGGTCAAAAATTATTTCCATTAAATAAAAATCCCGATTAATATAAATTCAATCAATATGTCATAAATGTGACTCAAAAACTTCATATTTAAATATAGAATATGTAAAAACTAGAGCCCCTATCCGAATTTGGATTGCAAGTTCGGACTCTAGAGAACTGAATTAAGCGGACGACATGCGTAACAATTTTTTTAAATTCTTAGAAAATCTTCGAAAGGAAGCTGGACTGTAGATTGGGTGTTCATCAGCAAAAAATCTCTGAAAGATCATACATTTTGATGATTGGAATCAAAAATACTTTTTATCGACGGAATATCTCAATAACAGGAACAAATTTATCTTAGAAACCTTCAGAAATAGATACATGGCTCTAATGCCAAACTTGTCTTGTTTTTTACAGTATAATTCAAAGCTGTAGTTGAAAATGGAGAGTTCCATTGAAGAAATTTGAGTTTCTTGAAATTTTTGAGTCACTTTTACACACCCGGTGTAATATTTATGGAAATCATTGACATCATGGAAAACCTTATTTCACTATGAGCACGTATGCTTAATATCAAGTTTTTTCAACGACGTGAATTCGAGATACTCGTTTTTTGGTAGCTGCATGCATCTGTCAAAAATTGAAACAATCATTTATTTCAGAAATTGTTCAAAATACAGCCATAGTTGCTTCAATAAAGCCCCATTAAAAAATAGAGGGAAGAATTCAAAAATACAATAATATGAAGGGTGTTCCATTTAAAATAAGAAATTTTATGTCAACTTCCGGTATAACCGGATGGATTTCTGTATTTTTTTTCATCTATACATATTATGAGAAATAATACAGAACAAATTCATAGAAATGTGTGATGAATATAATCCCCCGTTCTTTCATCTGAAGCCAACATTTATGTCTGATATTTGACAGATATGAATAAAAGTGTAGCTCTAATATTTCACGTGTGAGCTGTGTTATTGCTTTTGTCATGTTTCAACAATGCATTTCAGGATGGAATGGCAAAAAATATCTGCTATTTCTATAACATGGTAGTCAATCGAAGGCGAACAGTATAATGCTTTAAGGACACAGATAAAACCTAAACGACTACAGTCCGAGAATCGTATCAGAATCGTGGAGGAATGCAAGAAGCGAAATATTTTACGTTCGAAAACGAAAGCAATTCCAAAAGGAATTATCAAGAGATAACGCCGTGCATAAAAACATTATGCACAAGGGTACACTTTGTCTGCATCACTTAGGATTTTGAAGTAACTTTACATACGAGCTACAACATTTTGTGCGTCCGTGTATAATTTGATTGTCATGTTTACAATGTATATTTTCGCCTGCAGTTTTATTTCACATTATCCATGAATCGCGTGATCGCAAGAAATTTATCTATTTTTCTTTTCTTCTAGAGAGCGGACATGAAGTATGATCAATTCGATATAGATATTTTTTTTTTGTTACACATGCACCGAAATCATTGGAGCAATTATGCTGAGAGAGAGAAAATGTATTAGTATTTTTTCATATATATCAAATTGACATTTTGAAAAAAATTGTTTCGCAGGATGTGTTTGTTATACTGTTTGCATTTTCTGTGAACGTGATAGCACAGAGAATTCGAAAAGCATAATGTAATATCAATAGATAGATGAGTCATAGTATTAGTTAACTATAAATATAATTGCGATTGCAAAAATATGTTTGTAAAATTGATGATATTGTTTTTATACATCCATAATTTGAAAAGTTAATTAATGAGATTCTTCGGTGCACTTGTTACAAAAATTATCGTATGCTAGACGGACAGGTACTGAACGACCCCTATCATTGACACGGGTGAAGTTGGCTGCTCGAAGCTACGCTTTACGCATTACTAATAACGATGCGGTCAATAGTTATCTATTTTTATTTTGAGATTATGGTCTCACGAAATTACTGCATAGCGGTCACATTGCTAAGTATTGATAGTGATTGGTATTGCTTTATGACTATCCCGTTGCGATTATCTTTGAAGTAAAGTCAATACCCAGTGACGGATCTAGGATTCTAATTTGGGAGGGGCTTGATCCAGATGAGGGTGTGCTTCATAAGTATTCTTCACTAATGTTAATGCATTTTTGCTTCTGCCCGAACAAACTTTGGTAGCAGTTATTCCACTCGTTTGCTGGTACTGACAAAATTGCATTTATAAAGACGCTGACTGATTCTTCTAGCGACTGAAACCTTTGAACACAGTCTGTTTTTGATTCTTGGAAAAGTAAAAGAAAAGTTGGCATTTGGGTCGGGGTTATACGGAGGATGGTCTTTCAATTCGATGTTTTGCAGCTCTAAAAATTCAATAGTCTTGCGAGCTGTGTGCGAATTTTCATTGTCCTGGTTGAAGATGATTCATCCTTCAAGATTGATTTTTCGATGGATGTGCAGTTCTTTGATCTGGCACAGAAAATGCTCTTATATGGCCTGCTTTTGCGACCAATGTCGCGACCATCTTTTGGCTACACTTCGAGAACTGATGACTTTTGTCAGATTTTCTCCACTTTGGAACACCCAATCAGACAACTGACGTTTATATTCCGATTTATAATAATAAATCCACGATTTATCACCACTGACTATGCTACACACGTTTTTAGAGCAGCCTGCGTTAATCGGCCCAGAGTTTTTGGACACTAATTGATCCTAGCTTATTTCTGTTCTTCGTTTAACACTTGAAGTATCCAACAGAAAACTAGTTTTTCTACACACAAATCTTCATACGATTTTTTTTTGAATTAAGGTCTTTGAAACCCCCAATAATGTTTTCATCTCACGATATGTCACATGCCGATCATCGTTAATGAGCTGGCGCATGGATTGACGTTTTCCGGAGAGATTGCAAATTTTGAGGACCTGTCCTTGACTCGTCACTAGGACTTATTTTCCATATCACCGAGAAACTGTCGACTGATGTAGTGCTACAGTTCCAAAAATAGAAACCAACTTGACGAGGCAATCTTGTTGAGATAATTTCTTCGAAAGTTGTTAAAAATTATTGCGCGAAAATTTTCCCAAGTTAATTCCACATTTTTGATAACTTGTAAGCTTTGAAAATTTGTTGCAGCTAAATATTATGCGTATCGTATTGAAACTTCAGATTCAGCTTGACTGAATATAGTTTTGTTCATATATCCAGTTCTTGAACTTCTTGAAGATTTAATTTATTATTATATTATTCTAATTATTTATGAAATACTCATTATCTTTTGTAATTTATGTATATGTTTCGGCCACTATAGGCATTCAATAAATCTTATAATTTTTTTATCATTATTATCATTACTGATTGATATTTCCTAGGCCGTAGAGTGCGCTTACTAGTCGTCAATCTACCAAGTGCACTAATAGTATTTGTACCGGATAAAGGCCGTGATTGATATATTTTTGGAGGAGAAAAAACTTTGAAGAACTATTTTGAGTTATAGACTAATGGTATTTGTACTGGGTAAAGGGCGTGATTGATATATTTTTAAAGAAGAAAAAACTTTGAAGAACTATTTTTCAATGAATATGTTTTATTGGTATATTTTTTTATCATTAATAAATATTGGAGTACAGTTTTTGTTCGACATTTGATTGGTCTGGCTGTCGGTGAGCCAGTATGTGAAATTAAAATGACAGCCCTCGTATACTTACTTAAAATGGATTAAATAAGGATAAGTGTTGAGAATTGTACTATAGGTAATGTAGTACTTAGAACAATATCAAGTTTAATTTGAGCTTCGTCTGAGATGAACCAAGATACTTTGAGGGGAAGGACTTGAGCTCCTCAGCCCCTCCTGGATCCGCTACTGACAATACCAGTACAAATTTGTATGGCTGTCTACGTATGGTATAAATATTGATGAGTTCAGTCTGTTCCTATACAACATTGTAAAAAATAGCTCACTACGACTTTAAAAGCTGCAATTGATATTTCATATTTTATAAATCAAATAAGAACACTTGGTTGAATTTCAAAATCAATATATTCGTTACTTCATACAAGTACGTATTTCTGTTTTCACTTCATTATAGGTATACATTGATTCCTACAAAAAGTTACAATTGCTCTAAATGCTGAACAAAAATGAGAAAAAGGTAGGATAGACAGTAAGGAGTTTCTATAAGAGTTCAAGTGGTGGTGATTCGTATAAATCAAGCTATTTATTCATTGATTTTTTCTCAAGTGTTATGGACTTTTGAATTTCCAAATTGAGCTTGGATCCACTTTTTTAGATATGGATGATTTTCATACTATAGTTCATATCCGTTGGGAAAGGACCAAGAGCTCTTATGAGACTACAATTTAAGCCTTTTGATTGGTCGAAATGCGAACACGATTCACTTACTGTAAATGCAGGATATAGAACAAGATATCTAGAAATGAGTTCAAGAAATAATAGCAACAAATATATTTACATATTACCTGAATGAATACAAATTTGAATCTTTGAGCTGCACACATTTATTAATGATAATTGATGAACAATTGACAAATGATGCAATTGACAGATAGCCAGATTGATTTTGTGCTGATGTGAAATTAGTTTCTTATTTTAGCCAATCAGAAGATTTGAATCGTTGTGCAATAAGAATCCTTAAACTGTTCTTAGCAGATATGAGTTAAAGTTGTATCAAAAGTATTATTTAATGACATCATATGTCTGGCTACGTTAGAATTATTTGATTCAATATATATGTATGTGACTACCGTTTTTATTTTCCTGATCGCAAAAAAAAAATAGGGAAAGTAATATTATCGTGATTTTTTGTCAGCTCGGGATTTTGATAAATCTTCACGTCTTAGATCCTACTGAACCCGAAAAACATAATTTAAGAAAAAATCAGTCTGTCGGTCTGTTTGTCGGTCTGTGTGGAAGCACAATAGCTTAAGAACGCGTACGAATATTCAACTGAAATTTTATATTCAAGTTTTTCATCAAAAAGCTAGGTTTGTACCAAAATTTTATTGATGGAACTTTTTAGTTTTTTGCGCTTATTTTATAAACGGTAGTATATATTATAGAATATGAAATGACTAAAACTAATCCTTGAATGATTTGGCACAATGTTTACGAGAAATATTTTTCGAAATTATCAGCGGTTCATCAGTTATTATCAAAATTTGAATTATTATAAAATTTGTCATATTTTTCTGAACCAAAGAAACAATGAGAATCATAATGTGAAGATAATTCTAGTAGAAGTGTCAGAGAGGATATTTAATCGATTGCCAATGGATTCTTTCACGAATCATTTGAATGATGTCTAGTTTGATATCAATTTTAAGCTTTCGGGGAGATAAGCTTAGTAGATATCAAAGACAATTAATTAAGTAGTGGAGCTCATGTTACCATCTTCAAATTACACTTCCGGCGATCAAGTGTCGAAACTGTATGTTCCAATGAATTATAGACCCCCAAAATCTAGAAAAGGACCATTCTCAAAAATATTTATTTTATACTTTGATAATGACAGTTATTACTTTTACGATAACGGTTGTCACTTCAACAATGACAGCTGTCACTTTGACAATGACAGCTTTCACTTTGAAAAATGAAATTAATTGATGCGCCACTCTGAATTTCTGAAACAGCGATGAAATTGTCATGAAAATTGTGGTTGGAGAAGTACTGTGTTCCCAATTATTTTAATGTACATTTCTAACTTCATTGATTATCAATAATGAATCTATTTACAGGTATTAGTATTAAGAGCAATTGTAGCTCTAGAAATCCGTGTATACTTTGATGATGTAAAAATGGAAATGCGCAAAGTAACGAATATATTGATTTTGAAACCTATCCAAGTATTCAGTTCAGGTTTTGTTATTTAATTTATTGAAAATAATCCAACAAATGCCAACAGCCTACTCACTCAATATTGTTTTAAATTTTAGTTGGCAGATTACAAGAACTGCGTTATAATGTAGAGATTTGTAACATCAGTAGAAGCAACGATAGTAATAGTGATATCAGCAGTAAGACCATACTGTGATTGTACTTTAAGCATCAAGAATTTACACCGTTGGAACATTCTAACTCTATTCTGTTCTATATATTTCCGTGGCAATTAGAAAGGTTCAATTGAACGGGAAATAGGAACTGAAGGCAGTTTGCATAAGAATTAATTCTAAACTCACGATTGGTTTCAAATTAAACGTAGATTCAATTCTTGTTGCGAGAGATGTCTTTTGGTATCGCTACCATGTGGAGTAGGGAATTCGGAAGTTTTGATTAAACCGGAGTAACCAATGCTTTGTCGGATAAACTAGTTATTGATTCTCAATTGCGGCTTACAGTTTTGCAAATCATTTAGTCGGTTGGTATTGACGCAGAGATCTGTTCGAATCCACATACCTTGTTTCTGATTGCTCCATTCATCCGATTTGGAAATGGATATATCCTACAATGAAGTATTTGAAGCAATATTGGATGGAAATCTGATGCTTCCATAGCAATAATAATATACTGTGTCATCTGGAACTATTCAATTATTCTATAGTGGAGACTATGAAGAGTTTGACTCAACTAGAAAGACCAAATTTTTGTTATATGTACAATGATGATCAATGATCATGATGAAGTTAATAGTGATAATTATATTTTGGAGTTGAATAAAATCCATACCAATGTTTTTTGGTTATCTTCACTAAATAATAAAATAACACGTAGATATTTTATCCTCAGTAAATAGTCAGCAAGAAATAAAGCAAGCAGCAAGCTCCCAAAATAAAGGTGCAGAGGAGTGAGTAATGAATTTTGAACAGATATAATGAAATTTCCGAACAAACGCGGAACCTGTCGCTAACTGCACGTTCCTTCTTTATCTCACTTTGCTAAGTAATTGTGTTTTCGTTAATGACATTTCGCTCATGCTGTATGTGATTATTTAATTTTATTACACGTTTCGTAAGAAAGGGCGTGGCAAAGTGGTAACCGGTAAACGTAAACCGTAACCTGTTCCCTTAACCGTTGTTTCGCGGTGTTACTGCAATGTTTGCCTTTGCGGTTATTTTGTTGAATTCGCTGTTTATTTGCTGAGTTTGCTTGCGTTGGTTCTTGGTCCTCTTTGGTCTCTGTTTGCAAGTAGAGTTTAGATGGAGATCGGAGCGACTTACACGACACACTTTTGCGATACTTAGCGTACTAACTTTTTGTTTATGTTATGCTTCGTATAAAAGTGCATGTGAAACTGCATTATACTATAGTTAGTTAGTTTTAAAACACAGGTGTTAGCGTGTGAGGTCGATGGATGAGTCTTCTACGCTTAACTCACTCAATATTGTGAGCTATTATTTCATTAACGTATAAATCAAACTCCTAATCACTTGATCCAAATTTTCAGACTATCAGGTCAACTGAGTAAAAGACAAAAGCATTCGACCGAGAATTATGCAAATATATTAGGTGAGTATGTCATCTAGTACTGACACAGCAATTATTCATGAGCGAAATTTTTTTCCGAGTTACCTATATTACATTATGAAAACATTGAAGAATAATTCCCGTGAAATATTTTTGTTCATGAACAAATTGGAATGAAAAGTAGATAAGAAGGCTCCAATCTTGATCTGCATGTTCACAAGATAGATGCAAACTAAAATTATCATAACAAATACAATTTGAGATTTTGCTCTGATTGTTCCACTTCCTCTATCTTTTCCTCTCAAACTCTGATTCAATATTAGTAAATACTCCATTCTCCAAAAGAGTATTATTAATCAACAATTCGAATAATTGGAAGAGATCGAACAAAGTACACTTCGAATTTAAATACATCAAAACATTTGGTATCAACGCCTCTCCAGACAAAATGTGGAACTCCGAGCAAACCAAAACAAAAAAAGTAACTTACGACTTAATGGTAATTAAAAACAGATTTGGGAGTTTTCATTTGAAAGTAGAAAGCTGAGTGTGATTTCATGCAATTTAAGTTATTTGACCCCTTCTAAAAATAACTCCTTTGACATGTAAATGTTCGGATAAAGAACAAAAACGGAATGTAAAGGAGTTTCTATCCTTCTCAACAAATGGCGATGTTAGAAAAATGAACTGTTTAGTTTGCTCCACATGTTTAATATCGCGTCCTATATTTCCAGAAAAAGATGACAGAATTATTCCTGAAACTATCATTCCAACGTTTTCACTTTTTATGATGGTATACCTTGGGTTATATCAGTGTTTCTAGAATGTGTGTCTTGAAGTATGGAGTTCACCAGCCTTTTCTGAGGGATTTCTGTAGCTTTTGCAGCCTGTTTTAGTCATATAAAATGAAATAAATATGTATATATGCTTTGCATCAGAGTTTTTACAAAATGTAATGCCAAGTATACTTTTGTTATTTTCCCAACGGATTTTATATAGTTGAATATACAAGCTAAGTGAGAAACCTTACGATTCTGATCTTTATTTCATCAAATGTTAATTTCAGAAGAATTTCTTGCAGCAAAGGATAGCTTTATTAACAGATTAAGCTTCGTTGCTGTATTACCACAGATTTTTACGTTAATCCTATTTAATTACAAAGGCTGATGCTGAAGCTGAATACTAACCACAAGTCTCTAGCTTTCAACAAGATTCGTTCTTGGTCCCTTAGGTTTGAAGCTTGAACAATATTGGACTATGTCCGAACTTCACCACTTACGTAGCTTGAATCCAGAGTTTCCAGTAGATTGTTGTTTACAATTATTATACAGGTACAAATTCCTCTTACATGTAAAGAGTTTCAAGACCCCAGCTTGTTACAATAATAAAGAATAATGTAACATGAGAACTTTTCCAGCGAAATCGTTGAATTTTGTTACTTATGAACACAAACGTTATAATAATGATCAAGCTAATACGATTCACGATGAAAGAGTCAACAATAACATTTTTATATTGAACAGGAATGAGTTTCTTTGACATTTTAATATTTGAATTATTGTATTACAATCAGCTCGGTGAAATATTAATGCTCAATTTGAGTTTCCAGCGGATTATATAGCGATATTATTGGAACGGTAAGCCTAAAATTCATTAAATATTCCATTGAAAATATAAAACAAATTTTAGTATACTCACACTTAGTGATCTATTCTTTTTGGTTTATTCATACGAAGAATTTTTGGAGTTGCTTGATTTATTCGTAAACTTTTGCAATTTATTCACAAATTCGTTTCTAATTATACGAAACCATGAATCAAAATCTTGAGGGAGAAAAGTGTGCAATAGCTGATTAAAACAAGCCGTGGCGATGCTAGTATACTTTATAGTTTATTTTCAATGAAAATTTACATAATTGCCGGTGAGTACCAGCAGAATGTTCACAAATAAATTATGATCTCAGAACAGGAATGCCAAAACAGTAATGCAGACATCATTGGACTTTCTTGTCTAAATTGTTGCTTTGAATTTCCGGTGTTCTATAAATTATTTCTGTAGGGAATATTTAACATCATTTCATTTGTCTGAGCTGTGGATCCAAATTGATTCATTTCATAATTTGATTGTACAATCAATGGGAGTCTTTTTTGTAGAAAATATTGTCACAGGTTCCTCCAATTTAGCCACTAACCTAGAAGAAGGTGTCCGTATTCTGCTATTCTAGCCCAGTCATATTAGGGTTTCACCTCGGAATAAGTTCTCTGGAATGTCTCATAAAATCTCGTATTTGCGACTCAAGTTATTCAAGGTAAAAGGTCTCAGAAATCGGTTTTTTGTAAATATCTTGGTTTCTATGGCTCCAATGATGTTAATGTTTATAACAAAAATTGTGAAGCATAAAATTTGCAGCAAATTTTATCTTGATCATTTTTCCATGCGCTCAACCGTTTTTGGAATAGAGATATTGTGCAGCGCTCAGTCATACATACTGTAATGCAAGATCATCCGTGAGTTCCGGTAGATAATATATAAAATATCTTCAATTATGAATAATTCGTAGTATTCATCGGTCAATATATTATATTTAATAACATTTTACATATATACAATATATTTTTTGAATAATACTCCTACTTTGTGTAATAAAAAAATCATTAGATGAAATACTTATAGTATATCTTAGTTTAGTAATAATGCAGTATTTACGGATTAAACAGCACTGAGGCATTGCCCATTATATTGGCCACAAGCTAAAGTGCATTGCAACCCTGATTCTCTGCACCCACAGCGTGCACCACAACCATTCTTATTCTATATATTCTATCTGGTAACTCATCTGGAACCGAAAGTAATATTGTTGACATTGATTCCAGAAATTCATTTTGCAACAACTAACCCCATTCTTGCATTACGTTTTGTGAGGCTGAGCGCTGCGCATTCTCCGCGCTCTATTCCAAAAACAGTTGAGCACATGAAAAAATATTCGATACAAAATATGTCGCAAATATTCTGTTCTACGATTTTATTGATGAATGTCAACATCATTGGAGCCATAGAAACCGAAATATTTGGAAAAAACTTTTGACTTTTGACCTTATAGATAACTTAAGACGCAGACACAAGTTTCTAGGTTAATATTTCTCATTCCGAGGTTGAATCCTAATTTGACTGGACCATTTTGAGAATTGTCCACTTTCAGTTCAGTTTAGATCTAATGTTAGAAATATATTGGAACAATTCTGTAGGGAATCTCCTAAATTTTTATAACTAACTTCATGGTATCTTTAAGAGGGTGGAAAAATGTTTTTCAGGGTTAGAGATAAACATCTCTCCTAAATATCAGATTTAAAAAAAAACCTGTCGCAATTTTTTGACACATTGCTTTTTTTCATTCTCAATGACTGTACCGTAAGTATAAATCTAGGTGTGAGTTTCTTAAGAACAAGCTAACTAGTACGAAGAATTAAATGGCTGAAGATCGCATCATTTCATAGAAAGTTTAAATTTGAATATTTTTTTTTTGTTAGCAGAAAGGAAAAGTGTAGAGCGGTCTGCAGTCAGAAATAATTTGTCCGAGAGCTATTTATCTAAAGCATAGTTAACAAACTTGACCATTCAAAGTTTAATTAAAAATGTTAAAATAAATAAATATAAACAAAGTTCTATTATTGCAGTATATACTCCACATTTCATCTCTTATGTCACAAAAGAACATATTTGGAGGTTTTTAATAACGGAATTTTAATTAAACCATGAAATAAAGTAATTATCTGCAAACATTTTCAGTAGAAGTTTGCGAATTAGGATCGTTTTGTGATAGGGTTTACTGGTACCAGCTTTATTAAAGATATGATAACCTTTGTGATACAAAGTTTTAATTTGTACTGATATCACAGACATATTTGACGCAGTTGTTAAATTTTTTTCCCATTCAAGTTGGTTGTTATTATTTTGCAACTGTGTGAGATCGGAAAGATCAGAAACGTGATTTTTTCATCAAGTTATATACGTACACTTAACAAAATATGGAATTTTAAACGTATAAATAATATTTTGATGCTGCTCCTATAGTAGAAGTTAAGCGAGGAAGTCTGGTAGGTTGTATATGATTTATTTCCTCGTGAAGCAATTACGTTTTCTGAATAATAATTATTCTATGGATACTACTCTGACATATCACAGACTGCAAGTGTAATTTATATTATATCTAATTTTGTTGAGCCATGAAGTGCAGCCGAGTTCAGCCATCAACCGCGAAAACATTATCAAATTTTCTTGATTGCCTTGTAGTCATCAACGTATAAAATAAAGCAAAGTGTCTGGAATAAGTTTATTAAACAATCAAATTTTGCATGAGTGATACACATAGGAAGAAGAATACCAGATGCTTCAGGTAGGTGATAAGTTATTCTGTAAATATTTGTGAGGAGATGTACTCTGTGAGATGATGAAATAAAGATTAATGCAAACAATTATGAATTTATATGAGGAAGACATGAAAGCTATTTGTGCTATTTGGAGAAGCTTCATTTGTCAAATGACATGGCTGAATCAAACACCTTATGAAAGCCTTATGAGCCATGTGTAGACCATTTAACACAAAAACGTTAGCAATGACAAGTTGTCGTATTAACATTTCATTTAATGATATTTAATGATCTCTTTGACTTTCTGTATCATGGAGTTATTCATATAATAAAAAACGTACTTCTACTCCAGGTAGAATTGCAACTATGAAGAAATACTTATCTTTGTGTGAGCTTATGGTGCAAAAACTGAAGGAGTGAGAGAAATTATTTGGCTCAATTTATACTAATTATAATTCTTTGCTTGAAAAAAAAAAATGTTTCTCAACAAGCTGGAATTCTTCATTAAACTACTTTAGCTAGAAAAAAATATAGATAAAAGCTTAAATACACTCAGAATTAGATTACACTGAAGAGAGGGTCAGAGAAAACCGGAAAAAATATAGTATCAAGTCGGTGTCATTGGATGACCAGAATGTTTCTTCGAAAGCAGATTCCAAGCTTCAAAGGAATTGAAGATATGCAAATAGTACAATTCATGCATTGTGAACTCAAAGTGACTCATATTTGACAACTCAACTCAGAAAACTTGAGAGCGTCATAAGAATTATCTTTAGAAATGATATGTGAACAAATAGATTCTTATACATCATCATCAGATAGTTGCCTTTATATTATAACAATTGAATACTTAAGGGTATGTTACATATCTGTTGGATGCGAATAGATAATTGTGATGAACAAAATCTGATACAATTTAAAAATAGTTCATTACTCCAACAAACTGCTCTGCTATAATTGCATGTGTTTGAAATTTGCTCTTATTAATTGATGGGACTGTTAATTAGTCCATTGCTGTGAATAACGAGAAAATATCGTCGAATTGAAGCAAACAGTATATAAAATTTAGAGGGATACATCATTTCATGGTTTTCTTGAAAATATCGAAATATTCACTCTTTCGAGGGTTTATCGCGCGTGCTTTCATACGTTTGGCTTATGGTGAATTGTAAAACAATTCGAGATTGCTTATAGACTCTTATGTCAACGCTTCTTGATTTGCTGTAAAAAAATTGTTATCCAAGATTTGTATTTATTTCTGTACTTCTACATAACACTTACATAATTAATTAATCTGGTGAATACAAGAACAAAGCATGTATTTATATATTTTGCATTTCTCCTATTAAGTACGCCAAGCTCACATTTCAATAGTGGGGCTTAAAATATCAAATTCTAATTGCAATAATTTGTTTTAAGCTTCTTAAGCTATTTTCACTTACTCTTGCGTACAAGTTTCAATTCAAGCTCGACTTGCACTTAGTAGTTTAAAAGCAACCCACAATCTTGTGATTAATTATGACAATCAACAAGGATTCAGTTAATTATTGTAAATGTGAGTCATCTCATATATTGTTTGAGAGAATGGGGTGTTGGTCACGTAATGAATCCTTAGAAAAAAATTATTTGCACGGGCTGCTCCTGATGTTTATCAACAATTCTAGACTGAATGTTTATCGTTTCTATATTATAGGCAGGTGATAATTTTACAAAAAAAAAATCTGTACATTGATACGAAAACCAACAAAACAACAACACCGCATCCATTCGGTTTCGGGAGGAAAATTGACCGTCACAAGACGGAAGTGATGTCATACGAGTGCATCAATGCATCAATACGGCCACATTTACCTAGACTTCCGTAGACTGTGCGCATGTGTCTGATAAGAGAATAGATTGCATTCATATGCCGTACGGTAAACAAGTACTCGAACATATTATTAGATTTGAACGTAGGTTAATTATAAATCTAAAATATATGAACAATCAATTTACATTCGAAGTACGAGAAAAATATGAAAAATTGAAATGGATACCCAGCTTTTATCTATTTGTTTAATATTTTGAATGTTTTTGTTTATTCGGACAGGAGTGAGAGAAACGCAGGAATAGAGAGGAAAATAATTAAATTATCATTATACATTTATATAGAAAAGCGTGCGTCGCGTCGTCTACTTATCGACATATATTTTTCCCAATAAACAAATCGCGTCAAACTGTCAAAATGGCTTTATAATAGTAATTATAATTATTATTATTTCGACCGGATTTCATCTCAAATTTCAATATTTTTCGTGGAAAATGTGAGTTTTGGAATGGTTGAATATTTTTTTAGATCAAAAGATTCTTCACGTCATGGGTGGACTTTAATTGTTTCTCAAGTTCTAGAGAGGCATGGAATATTCCTAAAAATTTTGATATCAAGAAACGTCGGTTATGACATACGATATTAAAGTTGACAATTTCCATAGAATAAACCATGAAATGAAGGCAAGTTTTGATTTATCCAGAATATTCACAGCTCACCCACAGGCCCGTATTTACAGTAAACTTTCAAGCGCTAGTACCGCACTTTTATCTGAAAAGTGGTTCACTATTTTTTTCCATTCTACTCTTATCCATCCTTCTTTCATCTTAATTTTTGTCCGAATTGTGCTTGAGAACAAGATGCGCATATGTATATGATGTTCGACAGACCATAGTAGTTTAAAATGATCGATATCGTTACGAACTATCAAATTATCATCAAATTTGGCATATTATTTCTGCTACAGGTATAACTATGTTTTGTATTTCTTTTAACCTGCAACAACTTTGACTGCATCATGGTAGATGACACTGCTGCAGATTTATATCTCTGTATGCCATGTATCAACATTATTTTCATCGCCTTGCGGTTCATAAGTCTGATTATCTGAGATTTGTTGGACTTTACTGAAGAGACCTAATAAGGACGAAACACGTGTCTACATTTGCCGTCCTATTCACGACTTTGACCAGTTCATATAATTATATTGCTTGGGACACAAATTGATTACATGAGTTTTCTCACAACATATTGCGATCTTACTGAATTTTTTTTTTAATTGAATGTCGATAACTTTTCATCGCTGTGATCTCTAAATTTTTATTCAAACGTTAACAGAAGGATCTCTTTTTATTAGACTAATAGAATAGATAAAAATGAAGCATTAAAACTTTGGAATGGATAAGTTGTGTTCTGGAATATCATCACAAAAATATGATTGGAAGTATTTATATTTGCCTCATAACAATATCATTCTATAAACTTTTTTTGCCGGTAGAAAGATACAAATTGATAAGTGGTCGAATTTATCATCTTACTGATACGCAGTAGACAGTTTAAATGATATCTAGTGAAGAAGTAATTCCCCAAACAAAAAAAAAACTTAATTAATCTCGCTATAGCCCAGAAGATGAGAAATTTTTCGTAGAAAACTTATTAATATCTTCCGTAGCATTAGCAGCCACGTATCCAACCTGAGGAAGCTAATGCCTTTATTTTTAATTTACAGACACAATATATCATTAGCGTCTCCCAAGAAGATTTAGACGTTATCCTACGATGGGGTATCTATGTAGCACCTAAATCGATAAACCTATATCTAGAAATCCTTACGTCGTCATTTCGTATCTAAATGTGTCCCTTACGGGCTATTATCGCTGGCTACTCGCGTTCGGGTGCGTTTTAAAGGTGAACTCCCTCTCCATAGAAAATTTTTCAGAGTAATATAAGCTTGTAATTACGGTTAGAGGTTGCAGGGGTCTCAAGTAGCGATAGTTTTATTTTGAGCTCATAGAATTACACATGCTTTTCGGAATTAATGTTTAAATACTTGCTCACATAAAAAATTTGAACGTTTTGAGACGAGACATCGCACAAGTTAAGTAGTTGACGTCGGCAAATTCATTTTCAGTGGAGTTTATTGTGTAAACAGGAATATCTCAGATAATGATTTTGATGGTAGTGGGATCCTCTGAAACGATAGCGCAGTTTTTATGATTAGCATGATATATGCGTAAGTAGTCATAAAATAAAAATTATCTTATCGAACGATAAATTTTATATAGTTCCATGATAAAAATCATGTACATAGTACATGACGTTATTTGAGGGTTCATCTACATTTTGAGAAACCGAGCAACATCATCTGATTTTGGGGTATTATTGTCTTGTAAAATTCATAAGCCGGAAAAAAATGTCGAACGAAAATTAAATTAGCAGCATTTTATGAAGTTATTGATATGCTACTATTATTATAGTTAATTTGATAATTGATGCTTTGTTCCCATTCTTGTTGATGAATAGAGTTTTAAACAATAATTTTTTGTTGCCTTGATTAAGTTTTCGAAATTAATGCATTCCCAAAATCAAAGTGATGACCTGATGTTTATTTAGAGGGCTATGATCTGAATTTGATCCAGATCACAGCGCTCTACGAAAGATCATGTAGAGAAAGCTTATCACTTTGATTCTAAGAATGCAACAATTTCAATTGAAAAAATGGTAACATGGACTCCACTGATTATTTATCTCATATTTCTTTGAAGTTTATCTCTGCGAGAGCCTTAGATAGATACCAAAATGAACATCATTTGAATAACTTGTGAAAGAAACAGTAGGCTATCGTTTGAATATCTTTTTTGATACTTCTACTAGAATTATTCTTGCAGGATCTTTAAATTGATACCAAACATGGTAGAAGCAAATTACTTATTCCAAAAAATTAAGTAATAATTCGGACATAATGTTCACAAAACGCATTTAATTTGTTACAATAGTTGATATAATTGTATAGATTTCAAGTAATTAATTGTGTTTTCTATGTTTGTTGTTGTTGTGAGGCATTCTTTAAGTGCGGGCGGTAGATTGTGTCTTCTTCTTGGCTTGTCGTATTTGTTACAATGCAGTAGAGAATGTTCAACTGCTAGTCTGATGTTGCATCTGTCGCATATTGTTGGAACTTTTCTTTTGAATATATATTCGTGAGTGCCATGAGTGTGACCAATTCTTAATCTTGTAACAGTAATTCTTTCTCTTCGGTTTCCTTGTGTTTTCCAAATTTTGATATTGTTTTTTAGTTGTCTCAGGTGCCCATTTTAGTTTGATCTCATTTTTGATTTCATTTGTGAGGTCATTAGTTGGTATAGGTGAGTCTTTTATATTACTCGACTTTACAGCTTTTTCTGCAAGATTATCAATTTCTTCATTGCCACTAATGCCACTGTGCAAGTGCACCTAGATAAAGGTGATGTTTTTGGATTGGGATGTTGTTATATGATGCAGTTTTTGTTTGATTTGCTGGATGATTGGATCGATGGAATGAAGATTCTGTAGATTTTGGATGCACGGTGAGGAATGTGTATCATTGCTTGTTTGCTAGTATTTACCTTAGCTGTATAAATTGATGCTGTTTTTGGTAATTGAAACTTTTTATCAATTTTATTCGATTTCATCAATGCTCCAGTTTTCGGATTTATTTTTGATCCATCTGTGTACGTGAAATGATAGTCTTTAGGAGTATTATCATTAATGTTTTGAAATTTAGATCTGTATATGAGAGGCAAAGTGATTTCTATGCTATATTATTGTGGTTCTTTGTTGATTTTAGGTTGTGTTAGGGTCCATAGTGCATATGGATAATTTTTTTTTTCTTGTACTTTGGATAGTAGTATCTTGACGTCGCTCATTTTTTGTTTTATTTGTTCGTGTGAAGTGTTTTCATTTATATAGCTATTTCATCATTTATATTCAAGAAGATATGATCATAGGCTAGATTTTCTTTATTGAAAGATTGCTTTGTGATTTATGTGAGGAGAAGCTGGTCTCTGCGGATGCCTAATGGTTGCTCACCCAATTCTGCTTGTAGGCTAATTACTGGGCTGGTTCTTAGTGCACCTTATATGCGTAGTGCAGTATTAAGGACTTGACGGTGACATGTATTTCTTCAATAACAAATGAACTGCCAATAACTTCGGAAAATATTTCAGGTAATTGTTGAGCAAAATTATTTCTGGATCAATTTCAATTCTCTCATATTTCATGATAAACACTACCGTTTATAAAATAGACGCGATGAGCTAAACAGGTCCATTGATAAAGTTCTGGTACCACTAGTTGAAAGAAGCTCATCCACGAATCTAGTCTAACTTTTTAATCAAAAACTTGAATATCAATTTCAGTCGAAAGTTTGTACGCGTTCTTAAGGGTGTCGTTTACCTAAATTTTATTTCTGTTCAGCTCGAACAAGGGGTTTTCAGTTTATGCAACCCAAATATCTTGCTCAATCATTTGGTAGTCTATATTTGAGTTTATTCAAAAGCAGGTAGTTCTCCTAATAGAATGATTTATGACATAGGTTTTGGGCTCATTTCTTTTCGACTCGAATAGTACCTGAACTCAATCTTTAGTACAGTGTACTATATGTTATCTGCAGTTATTTAAAAAAAATTATTCTACAATATCATTTTCAACTTAGGAACAAGATGTAAAATAAACCAGATATTTCGTGAATGAAACATTTAATTGAATATCCAATCAACGCTTATATAAAATATGAATTATCAACTGAATTTTCTAAGAAAGTGATAATTTTGCAAAGTAATTTTTCCCGAATTTATGGGGGTATAAATAATGTATTATAATGATTTCAGTCAAACATGACTCTATCAGAAAGTTGAATCATTCCTTATTTATAATAATTGCCAAGTCCAGGTCATAATATGGGTAATAATTTAATGTAATTAGCCATTTTATAAAAAAATTACAAAAATAAATTTGGGACAATTTTCTCTTATTTTTCTCGTTGTTTAATAAGTAGAGAAAAGTGAGAGTTTACTAGCGAGTGTAAATGTTTCTATTCTCGAGCGAGAGCAACGAGCGAGAAAATGAAATTTACACGGGCAAAGAAGTATCACTTTTCTTTCGTGTTGAACATGCTATTTTTTTGTATACTTGATAGGAAAACTTGAGTGAAGGACGCCAAGAATAGAAATAATTTTCTACAGGAATACTAATCAAGGTTGTGCTCTTGCAAAAACGTAGTAACGGTTTTGACAACTGCCGAGCAAAAGCATGATAACAAACAATAGTATATTGTGTGGCTAGGGACGAAACAAGAAGATTTCAGTCGAGGGTGAGCGTTGCTTGCCCGAGCGAAGCAAGGGCCGGCATCACCCTCGACCGAAATCATGTTTTGTCCCTTGCCACACACTGTATTTTTTATAATACGTGCATTGAAACTTTCCATATCCCAGATAGCAAAGAAATATTCCAAGAATAAGCAGAGAATATGTTTTCCGAATATTCAGCTATTGTTGGAATATCCTATGTTTATCGGTATATATTTGTGGGATATTGATAGAATATTCCCATATCCCGATATTGCATATCCTATAAATATCCCAGGAATCATCCTGAAATATGCAATGAATATATGACGTTATATTCCTGAAATAATCTATGAATTTTTATAAAGTAAATGTTCCACATATGCTAAGAATATTATAGGGATAATTGAAATCATATTCTTGGAATATTCTGGGCTGGTTTATGACCATATTGAAGCTATATTTTTTTGGGAAATAAAATCATATCTGTGACAAGAAATTCAATTAATAGGAAATATTTATTCTTATATAAGTACCATTGAAAAAAAAAATCACACTCATAAAAATCACAAAAATACATTGCGTATTGCACTTAGCTTCCAGAGCTGAAGAAATATATATGATATGAAAAAAATGAAACCATATTTGCGATAACAACAAGATACAAATGTAGATATACATTATATAATCTATTGATTTCTAATTTTTATATGTTCAGGAGCCTTGCTTAGCCGTTTGACAATTTTTAATTCAATTTGTTTCCCTGTGACATTTCTGGCAGTATGGTTCTTCTTGGCAGATTTCTAAATGAGAAATCATTTGAAACAGATAATATTAATTATGATATAACAATGCTTTACCAATAATTGCAGTAGTCAATTTGAATTTTTTGTTCTCTTTATAGTCCTGCCAACTATATCCAGTGGCTAATTCATTCGCAAGAATTCTTGTCATCATTCTTCTTATTAATTTGTCCACATTTTCCTCTTTAATTTGAGCCATCGGATACCTGGAAACATATTCATTCTGTATATTTACAGGGTCTCATACAAACACCTAGTGAAATAAATGAATATTCATTCAAGAGAAAGAATAATAATATTAATGTTCATTTGAGAAATCTTTAATTGTTGGTTCAATCAATAGCCAAAATAAAAATAAAATGGAATACTTACATTTTTCAGAACCAATCCTCACACAAACAAAGAAATATTCGATACCATGTGGCTGCGATAAATACGACACGGTGACTCACATCTTTATAACTCAACTGTAAAACTTTCACTAAAATCGGCAGAGCATTGTAATAACTTTGTGCATCTTCTACAGGTCAAGATTCAACAAAAATATTCCATATATACCAAAACAATTTATAATATCACGTGATGAATGTAGTGTCTGAAAATCTTATGCATTCATTTATCATTATTCATTTATTTTCTTCTACTGCGTGAATGAGATACTACACTACTATTGAAATTTGATAAACTTCCATGAAAATATGAAAATATTGGATAAATAATAGATATAAGTAATAAAAATATATTGAATATTGCTTTGTTCTAATGAAAGGTCGATTTAATATTTAATTGACGTCATGATGACGTCCAAAAGTCTATCATTTTTCTCAAACAGTGGGCTCCATGGCTGTACAAATTCATAAAAAAATTGATCTTATTCATGGAAAAAATATGTTGCGTTATAATTTGATGTACTTATAAATCAATGGGAATGTATGGGAAAGGTTGAAATATATATCATTTCTATTCATCGAATGCTATTTAGAAACATTTTGACAAACCTCCGAATTTCACAGGCATGCGCAAAGAAAGAAAACTAGTTTCAAACTACTGAGTATTGTTTGGTCGAAAGAAGAGTGATTTTGACAAGTAAATTTGTTGAATTAATAATTTATCTAGCTCGCGATCTAACTAGAAATATTGAAAATAATTACGCCACCTATTTCACTTTGCGTCAATATTCTCAAAATGTTTGATGATGAATAAGGCTATCGTTTGAGTAACAATAGACCCTTGGACGTTACGGAAAATTTCCAAACCTGAAAAAAAATATTTCTAAATTGCTACGAGCCTCTTTTGATCCGCATTTTCAAAATACTTCCATTTAGTCATGTCTCAAACTACTCTGATCCATTTGAAAATTTTATGTGTCAATGATTTAGGTCGGATTTAGGGTAATATTCAATTAATTATTTAAGCCATATTCCAATGATCAAGTAATAAAATACATGCATATTCAAATTAGATAGATGTGAAATTTTCCTGTCTTAAATTATTTTGAATAAAGAAATAGAACTAAAGTCTAGACAAAAGACTTTGGGAGCATGAAAAAAAATTTTGAGTATTTTTATATGCTCCCAATAATTCACTAGACAGAAATGTTGAATTCATTCCATTTATTATTCTTTTCTCCGACGAGAAATGTATATAAAGTACGCAAATAAAAGTTAGATATAATTTTTCTTATGAAATTTTACGATAATCGAGATCTTTTTTTATATTGGGTTTGTTGAAATCTGAATTCATGTTTTGGTTACAATTGAAGTCGTTCATCTCTTTCATCCTAATCTGTTATATCGTTTTCAGTTATGAATAAAGTTTATGAAGCTGAGCAAAATTGAATATAACATGAATATCTATCATATATTCTACTAAGAATTTTCAAAATGTGATAATCTTTGAATATTTGTATCAAATATTCTAGGAATAATTTAGATAGACTATTCTCAGATGATCCATAGTATATAGGAATATGCTATGTATATTAATTATGAATATTCCAAGAATAAGCAAAATAGGATATTGCCAGAAGATTTATAGGCTGTTGGAATATACCATGTATATTTCGAATATCCAGGGCATTCACAGGACAACTAGAGAATATTCTCAGGACGTTATTGCTATCTGGGATTATTATTACAAAGTGATAATAAAATTTGAAAAATTCTTCTGATTTTGCAGGTAACAAGTCAAGAGTAGCTGCTTGTGCTTTATCAATAAGATGTTTTGGTGTACTTATAATTGTCCGTATTAATACTTTTCGTCGTATACAAATAACAATATTTTCTGTATAGATTCTCAGGACGGGATCAAATGATTGAATATTATGAATCTGTGAACGGAATGTTATGGAGCAAGCATGTAGCAATGAAGAGAATATCATTCCTTGAAATTGTATAGAATACGACTTTATATGTTAGAGGATGACTACAAACAAGTAAATTTTTCAAATTGAACTATCTAGTTTTTCAAAATATTGATGAATTTCTCGTCGAAAAATATAATACTTCGACCAACATGTTCAGAGAAATTAAAAAATAAGTAACTTGGGAATGTACATATTATTCAATAATTTTTTATTCCATATAACAATCGAGTTCATTATTTTAATTTTCAATTTTATCATCAAAACTTTTCGTTGGAAATCAAAAACACTAATTTCGAATATCGAAACAATTTTTTTTTCAATTCATTGATAATCTACTGCAAGTTCAATACTTGGGAAAATATCTTACTCATTTCTAAAAAAGTATGACGATCATAATGTGTCAAGTCAGACTTTGAAATCTTAACACTGTCAAAAAATTTGCTAGGATTTCAAGTAAAATCTGCTAGAGGACACCTGTAAATCTGCATTATTGATGAGTACTATATTTTCTTTGTTAAGAATGCCTTTGCATCATCATGATTATAGATAAACATAATTCACGTGATTTTGATAAAAATTCATTCTGATATTATATGAAAGTGGTAAGACGAAAATAACAGAATGAAATACATAACAATAAATTTATGTCTTCTGCATATTCGACCGCTCTGAGAAAGGTGTCTAATAAAAGAACAGGTAGTAAGGGATTATAAATAAAATGTAACTCACAGATAATATTGACAGCTCGAAGGAAAATGTCAAGCTGGTTGCAGGGGTTGAGTATAACAGGCGAAATATTTTAGGAATAATTTCTGATTTTGCAACAAATTTTTGCGTTCATCTGAAATGATTGAGAATTGGAGTAGTACGTTCTACAGATTATTCTTGGAGGTAGGCATATGTAGATTTTTGCATTTTAAAATATGATAGAATATCGTAGAATACCATTTGTTTATTTCAGTTAATGTGCATATTTCTCGAAAAATATAAACAATTTCAGGATTCCGCTCCCATGATTCCATAGATAGAGTAATTTACAATATACTGAGAAAAAATTTTCAAAAACAGACATAAAAGCAGAGATTAGATATCCGTGTGAAGCTCAATTTTTCAGTTTTTTGTTCATATATTTATGAATAAATAAAATTGGAATAATGCATACTTATTTTCATATACTATTAACGTATATACAATATATTATCTAAAAAAATCCAATGAAATAATCATTATATGCAACTTACAGCAAAATGATTGAATTAATATGATAAATATATGCGTAAAAATTGCAAAATGTATGACTCTTCTCACAACAAATGAATGAAAATTTTAAAAAACGGGGAAGCAGGTTCCATGCTTTGAAGATTCATCTATCAGAAGCACAACTTGACCATCAAGAATAATCTATGTGACGAGAAATAATTAGATATGCGTAAACCATGTTTTCATGATTTAGGTGAACGACACCCTTACGTTATCGTGCTTTCGGACAGACCGACCAATTTTTATTAAAATTATGTTTTTGGGTTCAATAGGGCCTAAAACCTGAAGATTTAATCAAAATCTCGAGCTGCTGAGAAATCACGATTATAATACTTCCCCTATTAGTACAGAAAAATAATAAACGAAACATCAATTATCGAATTATAATGATAATTTTGAGCTTACCAAGAATATTATAGGATGCTGCCAGTTTCACCTTGGTGTTTTCTCCTTTTCCAGATTGTATATTCTGTTTGACAGTTGTTCTCAACCTCAGATGACGTAGATTAGTTTTTCAAAATATAATTCTCTAAAAACTCTGAATATATGTCTGCGGCACTATTTTAGCAGAAAATTTGGCGTTCTTTCTTATTGACGAGGTTTGAAATGTTCTTTTATTATTCAATATCTGATTTTTGTGATGGACTTTTAGCTAACAGTTCCAATGTCTCTTTGACAATATGCCTCATAGATCGATTCTCATGCTTACCCCAGAGCACGCCAATGCAATTCCCTATCTTAGCTGTGTTGCAAAAGTGAAGCCAAAAATGTAATATTGTTAGAGAGAGAAAGTAAATGAGAGATAGGTTGAGGTGGGCCTATGTTTGCACGGAGTTAAATGGCTAGGTTTGGTTAATTTAATATTTTCATGTGAAAATATGGTGCAAAATGGGAAGAAAATGTTTTGTGACCAATTGTTATACTGGGTACACAACATGTAAAGAGAATTTTTTTTTCTGCACCTAAAGATGACATTTTATTTAATAACTGGCGCAAGAGCATACCACGACAAGATAGAATATTGGGAACTACCGATCACGTTTGTGAAAAACATTTTAGAGAGGAAGATATCATAAGAGAATGGTCGGTTGGAGATGTAAAAGTGAGTAGAAATTATTTCAAAATTATATTAAAATTAGAAGTTTATATCAATGTTTCAATTTATTGAACGTATCTAACCAAAACTTTCAGTGGAAATTCAACGTTAAGAAAATTTCATATCAATGAAGAATATAAATATTTCTATTTATATTCTTATCAATAAAGAATATAAATTTTCTATTTATGTTTTGTAATCAATAGAGATGTGATAATTTTTCACAAATTTACCGTACAGTACAAAAGGGAATTGTTCAATTATGTGCCAAATTTATTATTACAGATACCGTTGAAATATTTCCGACCAAAAGAAAATGCCTGTCTGAGTATTTTTTCAGTATGTTCAAAATATTAATACTCTTACTGATAGAATAGAATCAAGCAATAAAACTATTATTGCGTAAAAGTTTTATTGCTTGATTTTGTCATAATAGCTTTGTTTACACCTGAAATTATGTCAAAAACTGTCACTTTTTGTGAAATTGTAGATGTATATTACATTTTTGTTAAGTTTTCTATTAATATTCAACAAACAAAATTATTTTACAGAACAGCATTTTTCATCTCTTCTTTTCTTGTGGTAAATAAGAAATTGTTTGTGTATATTTTCTCAATTTTATAACGCCCATTGTAATATAAAATATTCAAGGAATTGTTTATGTCTCTCTTATTCATAATTAGAAAACTCTTATTCAAATAAACAATGTTCAACATGTTTAGTAATAATGCACTTTTTCATTGCAGATTTCAATAAATAGAAATGCTAATTTTCTTCTCTTTTGCCTTTTATTTAATAAATAATAAAGTATTTAACGTAATGAGAATATCAAATTCACCTGACGATCGTTTTTTATTGAAAAAAACTCAAATATAATCTCATTTCTGTATATGAAACATGCAAAGTTAGGCCCGCTTTCGTTATCTCTCTCACCTCTGCCGCATTACATTTTAGGCTTCATGTTTTCCAACTGAGTGTCCGCTCCTATATTATTACCCTTCGTGCCCCAGAGGAAGAAAAACATAAGCATCCAAAGATCTACAAATATAAAACTCCTCAATTATCTAAACTCTCTTACTTAGGATTATTTTAACTTGAAACAATTGATTTCTTGTGATACCTGTTTGTTTAAGAAGATGCTACTCACTATCAGAAACTCTAACTCTCAGTAAGCTGCAAATTGATTGTGATGCCATATTTGATATCTCATATCTTTGATCTGTGAATCTCCATAAAGCAATGTTCATTACGAAAACAGCTTTTTTTTTTGCATTTAATTGAATGATGTGGAACAGTCTGTTGAATTTCTTGATATGATAAAAATCGAGTTAATTTAATATTCACAAAGTTTAGACTGTACATTTGACACCAACCAAAGTCAATGTTCGCAGATTCACTACTGAATTGATATTACTGAATTGATATTACCGAACGCAGTAATTTTGGTCAGAATGTATCAATTACTGTCGAATACTAATGTTACATTGGGAAAGATGAGATGAATTTCTGTGTTGGGTATATTGGCGATTTTTTCTTTTCTGGCGAGCAGTAACAACATCTTGTATCATATGTACATATGCGATATGCAGTTGAATGAGATTTATTTGTTATGTAAATATTGAATTGCTATAAAAGTGAAGTAATCAAAAATGTGTTTTGTGTATGGTTTTTTTTGATCATCCTTTGTTAAAACACCTCCGTGTTTGTATTCCATATAAAAATTATATTTAAATTACAAGTGGTGTTGAATAAATAAAAAAAAAATCATGAATATTCATTGTAAAAGAATTTAATTGAACAATTTGTTTGTTTTTGAATATAAATTACAACATGACCGAACGTACCTCAATTCAGCACGTTGGATGAGCTACTACCAAATAATCGATGGAATTATATGCTTTGAAATAGCCAAATTTTCATTCTATGCTAATTTCTCCAAAATCCATTATGAAGCGAATACCGAACGGAAGACTGGCGTAAAAGGTTTATGAGAGCTCAATTGAAGGTGTACGTTTACGAAAACGCCAAACGAGAAAACTCTTTAATATATTGGCTCGCTTTGTGGCAAAAATTTCCGAGTAACTGTAATAGAAGAACATTTACGGATGAAATTATGGATGTGAAAGGAGTTTGACGAAGATGAAGTCAAGATTAAGATATTAATATAGATGAAAAAGTAGGAAAACCAAAGATTGATTTCGTAATTTCAATTTATTGCTACAAATCATGATTTCTATTCATTCATTTGGTGATGAAAGGAATAAGGATGATGTATATGATTGTTGCAGTAGTAACAATTTCCGAGTAATTCGCTTCCAAACGATGAACAACAAATTTTGACACACTTTATTTTCGCCAATGTTTGAATTGGAAAACACAAATTAAGTTTTATCCAGTAAATTTTCAGATACGCGTATGCGGTGAACAACATGTGCCAAATATTCAAGAGAACGCTGCCAAAATCTTTCTATCCTCATTTTTCACACATCCTGAATTGTACATATTTCAAAAACATAATCTGAATGACGTATTCACGACCTAATGCCGCATTTTAATTCAAGAGGCTCTAACAACTTATAAAATTCTCTTATTATTTTTCAGAGCTCATCGATTTTTGACTTTATATAGAAAATACTATAGTATCGTACAACTCAGTAGTAAGAATCATACTCCCATTCTGAACCGAATCATTGGCTCTAGGATGTCCTCCAACAGTTTGGAGAGGTATTTAGACTCTTTTGGCATTTGTTTGGCGGTATTTTGTCTGTTGAACCTTCAGTCTTCTATATAAATGGAAATCAATGTTTTTATGTTTGTACCTTATGCGTTCCGAAACCATTGATCAGATTGTGGTGAAACTTTGATAGAGTGTTCTAGGGACGTACGGGACGGTTCACGGCACAAAAAATCTATATAAAAATGATATTTTTTTTTAAATGAATTTTTCTGCTTTGGTGAGAAGAATGTATATTATTATTGACTCAATACACGAATAATTGACTATTATTATCACTTCATCAAAGTTTATATCTAAAATTAGATTGATATCAGTATTATATAAAACAAAGTCAGGTTACTTACACTATTCATAAAGCAAGAACGGCTTGACCGATCTTCATGATCTTTGATTTTTTGGATTTGCCTCCGTCCAGAATAGCAGAGTAAGTATTGAAAAATTGGAAGGAGAAATATCATTCTCTCGTACATTTTTTATGGAACAGATTTTTTGATGATATCATGAGAACTTATTTATCGTATTCAGCTTATAAGATTTGTCCCAGGGTGGAACAAACAAAAGTAGCCGATAGGACTTGAAAATGAATTTGGAAATTTCAGGTCCTATCGGCAGCTTTTTTTCGCCATGCGAGCGAAGCGAGCTTGGTCAAAAATAAGTCGTCATGCAAGCGAAGCGAGCTCCGTCAACGTTAAAACGCCTTACTAGAGATGCGAACTTGGTTAATGATAAGTTGCGGTGCCAGCGAAGCAAGCTCGATCAACGATAAACCACCGTACGAGTAAATCGAGCTCGGTCAACAGTAGACCGCTGTGAGAGCAAAACGAGCTTGGATAACTGTAAGCTGCCGTGTGAGCGAAGCGAGCTTGGTCAATGCCAAGCTGCTGTGCGAGCAAAAAGAGCATAGTTAACGGCAAGCTGCCGTGCGAGTGAAACAAGCTTGGATGACTATAAGCTACCGTGCGAGTGAAACAAGCTCGGATGACTATAAGCTACCGTGCTAGCGAAGTGAGCTCGGTCAACTGTAGAACGTCGTGCGAGCGGATCGAGATAGATCAACGGTAAGATTCCGTGTGAGCGAAGCGTGCTCGGTCAACGCTAAGACGCCGTGCGAACATTGTAAACTCAGTTAAAGGTAAGCAGCCGTGCGAACGAAGCGACGTCGCTCAACAGTAAACCGTCATATGAACGAAGCGAGTTTGGTAAACTTGGATTATACCCAGCACATTGTTACATTTGGTTAGGTATATATTCAAATAGGCAAGTTATGCCCAATATAATAATTACTTCTATATAATCATTTGAATACGCATGTAATTTGAGATTCATATATTTAATGTATAATCTTCTATAAATTAACAAAAAAGAAAGTAATATAAACTCAAAAGACATTCAGTGGAACTGAAGTCTCGACCAAATTGAAAAATCTCCTATTTCGATTGATTTCCTACAAAAGAAGATCTGTGGCCTGTGGCGTTACGAAGTACGCCGGGTCAGCTAGTTATATTATGAATATCAGACGTGACGTCAGCCGTCTTCTGACTCAATGTTGGCTAGCATTGGGTGCGAGTGGTAGGAAAATACGAGTTTTTTTCACCACATACTAACCTCTGATAAGCTATATGGTTCGAAATCCAGTCATCAGTCTCAATGACATCATATTCTGGACTTACATTTCCAGGCTTTAGTTTGTTTCGTCGCTCGATTTCTGTGAATATAGAATAGATTATGTCTCTCAAGTTGATTTTGCAGAATCAGGTGTCTTACACCTTCGAAACAAAAAAGTAGGAACAGTTTAATGAACCAAATAACCGTATTGAAAGTTGAGGTTATGGTTATCTCATATCTTACCCAGGTGAACTTGCTTTAAAGAAAATGAATACCATAATACATAGTTATGAATGAACCATTCGAAGAGCTAGAAGAATCTTACGTCATCAGTGCCAAGTAAAATATAAAATGAACTGTTTCAGTCTATAAACACAAGCGTTCACTGAATTTAGGAAGATAGATTGGAGGATGAATTCATATCTAGTGATAGATCATTGCTTGATCTCAGTAGATATCCAGAAGGTCCTTCTCACTGTTTTATATTTACAAGCTTATCTGATGGGTCTTTCTTCATAATTCTGTCATGAGTTCTAATAAGATCATTGGACTAGAGATGAAACTTATGTTGAAATAATTAAACTGCAATAGAAAGTCTTTCGTATATTTCACATTTGAATTTGAATATGCAAACGGAGTAATGAGAAGAAGGATTTGACATTATGATTTTCAATTATTATAAATTGTTGACTGTTGAAATATTGGATAGTATTTGCTGCACCTCTATGATACATTGTAATGATATGAATGAAACACATATACTTTCAAAAATTGTAGTTTTAGCAATTCTGGTCATCATCAGGCCATTGATAATATTCCAGGTAACATAGATCAATTTATACTCAATTTGGAGACAGGAAAGGGAAAGAAGTGAGTATATCAAATCGGTCTGGTCATTAGGTGATATAACCTTGGAAATTTCCTTGTTTCTCAGAGTTTCCAGAGAATCTAGAAGAGTAAATTTTAATTCCATGAAAACATAAATGTAAAAATGGGAACCGAGTTCAGTATTTAGACAAAAGGATAGAGATCTAAATGGGTGTCAAGTTCTGTAGATAATCCTAAAATTTTTTCATAAAAACATACAACATTCTAGTATAAATTCTAAACACAGTTTCTTATTTTTTCTGCTACAATAATGTTTGCTATTTGAAAATATGACTTTTTGAATTTGAACAGCCGAAAAGTTCACGCAAATCAGATAACTCAATATGAATTGGAGCTAAAGTTTTGACTAGGTTAGTTTTCACATACAAGTTAACTTATATTTTATTCTAGTCATCAAGTTAAGCAACGTGTTGATTCTTGCGCAAATTATGATACGTGCGATAGCTTGTTAAACTCATTATAACGTCTAAAAGAATGTGCGAAAATTTCAGACCCGCACATAAACGATTGCAAAAGTTATAAGCAATTCAAGATTCCAAAGAGAGGGGGTCTCCTTTTTTGAAAATTACTCGAAAGTTATTGGTGCTAGAGGAACTTTACGAATACATCCCTTAAAAGAAAGAAATTTCAAAGGAAAAATGTCAATCCCTGGTACTTGACCTCTATTGTTAATACTTCTTATTTGATGGTAAAAACAAGATTCCGCGCGGTGAGCGCGGTGCCGTTACGCTTGAAACCGATCGCTAATTACAAAAACAATTTTTACTTATATTTTATGTCAATTTGAAAATTTGAGAAAATTACTGTTGCATCTAGACACACTTCAATTTCTTTAGCTTTCTATTTCAAAATTGTTGATTTCTGAAACTTGACCTTCATTGTTAATACTTTTCATTGGATGTTGAAAATAAGGTGCTGCGCGGTGAGCGCGGTGCCGTTACGCTGCTTTGAAATTGACCGCTAATCACAAAAACTATTTTTACTTGTATTAAATATTAATTTGAAAATTGAAAAAATTTCTGTCATTTTGACATTTGGAAGAAAAAAATACCGTTGGAAAGAGTGTTCTTTGTGCAATTTGTTATTGAATTTTATCTATTGTTGAGTAATGCATTTTTTCAAACTCTCACTCCCATTTTCAGTTTGAGAATGGTTAAACAAAAATTCTTGAAATTATTGTGCTTCGTGTAGATCTTTTGGTAACTATACTGAATGAAGTTATTAGCATGTGATATTTTTAATCGTTATTATCTTTAAGCTTTGAGTAATTAGGGCAACAAAATAATTTAAAAAGGCAAAAAAGGGGCTACAAATTTTTTCTCCCGAGATTTGCTTGTTGTCACTGTTTCTTGATAGTAAACAGCTATGACATAATCATTGACTGCAATTTTTTATTTCAAAATTCATAATTTACAATTCTCTACAAAATCCAAGTATGAATAATTTATTTTCAATTCATATTCTATTTGTTTATTGAATGAACAATTTGTTATGAACAACAATAAAGAATATTTATATCATTTTAAGAAAAAAGTGAATAATTTATGCACATCGTTGCTTCTGTTATTTTTTTCTTAGGTTTAAAAAAAATATATAACAAATTTGTTGTTTGAAAAAAGGATTACAAAATTTTTGAATAAGGAGCTGAAGAAATTGAAATGTGTCTAGATGACAGTAATTTTTTCAATTTTCAATTTAAAATTCAATAGCAGTAGAAATTGTTTTTATGATTAGCGGTCGGTTTCAAGCGTAACGGCACCGCACTCACCGCGCGGAACCTTGTTTTCAACATCAAATAAAAAATATCAACAGTGGAGGTCAAGTTCCAGTAGTCAACATTTTTTTCTGGAAATTTTCTTCTCTTTAGGAATCTGTTTGTGAAATTTCTCTAGCACCAATATTTTTTCAATAATTTTGATGGAGTTGCCCCTTTTTTCTGGAATCTTCAATTGTTCATAACTCTTGCAATTATTATTTGTGGTTTGAAGGTTTTGCACGTTTTTTCAAATGTCATAACGAGTTCAACAAGCTATCGCACGTATTTCAATTCGCGAAAGCAAGAATCAACACGGTTTTTAACTTGTTGACTAGTCTATTTGGCTAATCAACTTATTTTCTTTATATAATTTGCAAGTTACTGTTTTTATATCATGAGGTCAACGAATTTTACTCTTCTGAAAATTTGGTTTGCTGGGAAAAGCTTGCCAAGTCAAATTTTGAGCTTCATTTCATCCCAAGTTATCTATTTTGAGTACATAATTCGACTGTTTTAATTTGAAAAGCTATATTTTTGAATAGCAAACATTTTTGTAGTAGAAAAAAACAAGGAGTTGAGTTTTGAATTTATTTTAGAATGTCGTATGTTTTCATGAATAAGTTTCAGGATTAACTACAGAACTTGACACTCATTTAGATCTCAATTTTTTTATCGGCGAGGTCGACAACCACACATATTCTTAATATTAAACTTGGCTCACTTTTTCACATTCATGTCTTATATGCGTTAAATTTACTGAATCCAACAGTTTATGATTTTACATTGAACCTTTCTTGAATTTTTCCTATATGATTTGATATCAGTCAATCAATAATAAATTCTCTTGTTCCCGAAGGAAGTCACATTATTCTGAAATTCTTCACAATTGAAATTTTACATATTAGAAAATCTCGATCATTTTTATTTGGAATTTAGACGTTGAATATAGTAAATAATATATACAGTATGTATGATGTGTACATTATTCTGTTTCAGTATGTTACATACGCTGTTAAAGAATAATTATGGGATTATTGAATATCATTCATTCAATGCAGTAGATAATTTTGGACAACAAAATGCATCAGATTATGAAAAGTTGGTCGCAGTTGCAGTGTTTGATACATAAGAGCGTAATCATTTTGTATTACTAAAATAGCTTAAGCTTTTTAGAACGGAGCACGTTCATTGTTGGTATCCACTGGATATTGTGGTGCATAAAGTTACAAAGGCATTGTGAAACCGATCCGGAAGATTCTGAAATATTAACAGATTTGAAGAAAGTTGCTTTAGAATCCGTGAAGAAAAGATTTGTGATCGATGATATACATAGAATTGCTCTGTTTTTAGATCCAAACTTTAAAAGTCTGAAATTTTTAGACTCTACCGAGAGAAAATATATTATAGATACAGTTTCACGCGCGTTGCAAGAAATAAAAAATGAAATTTTGAAAACTGATGAGAAATCTGAAACATATCATGAACATGAACCGGAGAGGTTAGCAAACAAGAAACGTAGAATCAACTATTTCTCCGAATTTGTTAATTCTTCAGAATCTTCCGGAGATGACGACGAAACTATAGACGACGAAATGAAAAGATATATAACCGGGAAAACAACTCAAACTGACCCATTAAATTTTTGGAAAAATAGTAACTTTCGATTATTAAAGTTATTGGTAAAAAAGACATTAAATATACCTGCTAGCTCAGCACCAAGTGAACGTGTTTTCTCTCTCTCCGGGAGAATATTAGAAGAGAGAAGAACCACCTTAAATCCTGCCAACATGGACTCATTACTGTTTCTGAATAAAAATTATATTTTTTTAGAGAATAAAGGAATGAATAGAGTACCATAGATTTGTTTAACAAGAAATAATTATTTAGAATACTAGTTGTTGATGTATTCCTGAATATTGTGCTATTTTTATATTCTTACTTTTTTGTATAAAGAATCTTATATAACATTTTTGTTCAAAAAATAATAAAAGTTTGGTTTCAAATATTATTCTTTATTTTACATACACGCTCACGCACGATGAAATCTTACTCACGCTGTTTCACGCACGACCATTTATTATTTAATCACGATCACTCACGCTCACGATTCAGAATTTCAAATCAACTCACGTTCACGCGGGTCACGTCGTGACCCAACGTGACCCATTAAAAATCACGACCCGCGCCCAGCTCTAGTATCCAGAAACGGTTATTATATAATCTATATAACAGGATATCATCATACGATATTGAAGTTAGTCGATTTCGTGGTACAGTGAACAAGTGAATCGATAACCACTGCAAATAACAGCTTTTAAAAATCCATTATTGACCTCAGGGAATAAGAATCCAATTTATAAACCTATATTACACAAAAACCGCAGAGATGGCCTGTTTTGATTTCACGTGTTAGTTTTGAATTCATGCGGCAGACAGACATTAAATCTCATGCAAGTAACTCACAAAACAGGACTTTAGAATCGAAGCACATCGCCAGTGCGTGGTTCGAGTGCATTCTAAGCTTCACGTATATCTAAATACACGGAATATCGAGTGTGATTTTCCGTTGGTGCACAACGTTCTAAAGATTTTTATCGTAGTGCGGTCTCCAAAGAAAACGTGCGCGCGCATGTATTTGCTAAAGCGTTCATCACTCATTTTCTCATATTGCGCTTCCCGAAATATTAATGTTTTTCTTTTCTGCAACCTGCAACTCAAGTGATTTATGGATTTGGAAATCGGTAAACTATTAGCGTCAGTAGAATATTTTTACCACTTTGTACACACATTGCTGGCTGTTTGTGACGTCACTATTGTTCCGCGCATACTTTTTGTATACGAGGAACTTGCGCGGGCTCAAATTTGACAAGAATGGGTTCCAGCACGACTTCTGCTGGGAGAATAACAAATATGCATGGTTTTCCAAAATTTTAAATAATTGTGGGATATTTTATATTTTATGATCATTTAGAGTGCATGAATCATTGTATTTCCAATGTTGATTCATACTTCATTCATATTTGATTTGTCATTATCTAATTCTAGATGCTTGATCAAGTAGACGACAAAGTTTGGATGATGCTTATGTCAATTTGATTGATGTTGTTGAAAAGCATTAAAAGACACTTTTTTTGGAAGAGCTTCATTCAAGTATACAGAATACGGAGTACATTGCTTCAATAGTTCATGAAGAAGCAAATTATAGTATGAATGAATAAATGAAAAACAAGATAAGCCTCTATTGGCTTACATGTTCTGCCAGATTCTATATTCTGAAATTCACGTTCAGCAAGCCCGAAAAAGCTGGCATACGGTTCACACAAAATTAATCTAAACAGCCCCCTGCCCATGAACAATAAATTTTTTAGTATTCTGATTCTGAAAGTGAATGTGTCGAGAATCATTTCAGACAATATTTAACTGATTCTCAATCATATCGATAGGAGGAAAATTCCTAACGCTGGTCTGGCACTCTTATGGATGTAACATAGTGTTGGGTTTGGAATAGAATATATATTACAGTCACTTTAATGGATATTATCGACAAGTATTCGAAAATTGAAATTTCAAGAAGTACTTTAATTAGATTCTTCACCTTGCTGAGGATTGCTTGCAATCAAATCGCAAGAACACTGAATGCAAAAGTATTGAAACTGTTTTGAATTGAATTGCTTATATTAATGGACTAGCAATTGAGGCATTATAATATTTGTGTCAAAATAAGAAGTTGTTGTGGGATATTTTAAATAGCAGAACAAAATAAGTTTCATTTACTGGTTTGATTTATCCTTATCATATAATAATAAGTAGATACGATATACCACCTTCTTTGAATCTCCAGTAAGTAATGGAGTTGAGACAATGCTTAATGTAGGGTTTGACAAGAAAATTGATAGAGGGTACAATCCGATAGCAAACCATACACAATACTAGTTCGATCATATTACTCGTCACAATGTTGGTCACAGTGCGTTTTGTTTTTTCGAACATCATCTGATTTGGACCGCTAGGGGTGGGCGATGGAGCGTGGGAAAGTTCTAACAGTTGAGGAGTTATGTCACATTAATTGAGGGGTTTATGATTGTTTCATTTTTTCTTATTTTGAGAATCTTCAAGTTTCATGTTATATTTAATCTGTTGCTTTCACTTTGTTGTTTAGATATTGACAGGATGTCTTCAATTCTACTTGTTATGTGCTTCTGGTCGAGAAAATGATTAGCGTGATTGGAATAGGTTTCAAGGTTTTCAAATGAGGGTTCATTTCCATATTGAGAATATTTCAATCCACGTCCTGCAGTTGATTCAAATTGGAACTACAAGTTGTCTATTCAGGTTCACAGTCCTCACATTCATTGAATAAATTGTTATTCTCAATCGTCAATTTATTTTTTCTTATTGTGAAATTCAGACATATTTCGGCAATTGGCCACTAGTACCTTGATACATTGATTAATTGTTATTATTGCCACATTATATCGAGTACTCTAATGCCTAACTTAGTTGTATGATAAATTCATATTTGATTGTGAATCTTAATTTGCTTAAAAAAATTGGAAAGGTTCTTATTATTGTTTCAAAATGCATCTTTGATTTGGTATCTTGTTTTTTTTTTCCTTCCGGTAAAGTATTTATTACAACTTAAGATGTGTTCTACATTAGTTGCAGATTACTGGAGCAGGTTTTGATAAAAAGTGAGTCGGGTATGTCCAATAGTCAAGCTAATTTTGTTTTTTTGAAATAATCTTCAGTTCGATAAGCTATTTTCATATTACTATAATTTAGTGATTGCATGGGTTTTTTTTTCAGTGGTGTATGTGAAATAAGTCAAAATTGCATTATTTGATTCTTTATTGGTTATGAGCTCATTCTTATCCTTTAATTTGTACTTTATTTGCTCATAACATTCAATAATTTCCCTATTAGAATATTCGTTGCTAGTTGCGATTCGATGTTTTCACTGCTGTTAACAATGTCCTTCGTTTATTCTACATTAGATTTTCATAGCTTTCTTATACTCATCAGTACCGATTGAATTCAGCGGATCGAGCGTGGACATCTTCAAAGCACTATTCTCACCCAACTATGAATACATTTGCTTCGATAATTTGGCATTCGTTTGAACAACTATCCACAATCTGGATGCGGAAATAACTATTTATGTAGTTAAGAAAGTTGTTTATAGTACTGGTGTAGCCATGAATAATAATGTTAGAATTAATAAGCATTTACTTGTGGTTGATAAGTTTGTTTAATAAATTTAATAAGTCAAGAAAATATGATGATCAAAATGTGATCTTAATTAATACATGTAGTGCACAGCTCACAAGATTCTATTTAATATCAGTTGATCAGCATTATCGTAGCGAAGGTAATCATGAAACTTGTGTTGTTTGAGATATTGTACATAGTCAATTGGATGGAAAAAAAGAAAAATTGCTGTGATAAACTTATATTTCTCATCATTATTTTTTGCAATTCATCATCGGCAAAAAAATGTTATCCAGACAAAAAACATGTTTTATAGATTCGGGGGCAGTTCATAAGGCCTGTAGATATGGATTGTTAATATTATCGGGTTAATGTTATTGTTGCAACGATTTATTCCTGATTCATATTGATTCATTCTGATAGTTGCAATTATTCAATTGTTGTATTTGACAAAATCATTGATCGGATTTCATGTACAAAATCACTCAAAATTTAGACTCTCCACAAAAATTGGTCAAGGTCAAGTCAAGGTTATTGAAGATTCCACCTTTCCACAAGAATAGATCAAAGTCAACATTTAAGGTCACTATTTTATTATGGATGTCTTTCTGACGATCTCCCTCGCATGATTAAGGTCTGAATATAATACAGGAACATACGACTTGGAAAAGTCTAACAAATATTGGGTCTACAAAATCTGCACTCAACACGTACTCTTCACTCAGAAATTTTGCTAGCATAAATTCTTGCTCGATTTGTTCCCCATCACTTTCTCCGATAAGAGATGTAAGCGCAGAGCAGTAGTGACGCTGAAAACTGCTAGAAATGCTGTGTTCAAAGTGATGAAAATTTACTATAAGCGTCGTTTTTTACATATATGGCATTCGATAAATATGTTCGTGCGAATCACAGAGTTAATATGTTTGAATGAAAATTTGACCTCCAGGATCAAGTGGTTCAATAGGTATATAAGGAAAAAGTGGAACAAGTCAACTTAAAAACAAGATTATGAAATTGACTCTCAGAAAACTGATCAAATGTCCAGTTTATCAATGTTGAGAGCTATCAAAATGAGCTCTCCAGGTGAAGTAGCTGCTTTAAGTGGAAGACAAAAAGTCTGTTAACTCTTGTATGGAATTTCAATTCTTTATTAATGCTTCTTTCTCATCACGGTACTTCCAATGATCGATATCAATTTCCATCAGCGTATAGTAATCACAAGTAGAATCACCGTATTTTGTTGTAACTGCAGAGCTATAGGACGCAAAATCTAGTATTATACAGGTACCAGATCAGAGAAGTTTTTGATAATTGATGAATGCATACGTAAACATTGCATCTATTATTCATACAAGAAGTCCTTATTTTGGACGCGATATCGCTCTGAATGTACTCTTACTGTATACTGTAGTATATAGTGATTGACGTGTTGTATTCCTCGACCTCTTTGATATTCGACCAATTGAAAAGCTGAGAGCAAATTTCTTCCAACCATTTTTTCTGTATGTGTGAAACGCTTCGATATGTGAGTTTTGTAGCTTAGTAGTTACAAAATAAAACATAGACCACCAAGATATCCCTTAACACGAGTTTCCTTCTAACTACAGTCATTTGTATATTTGCTAGAGAGCTTTCCCAGTGATCGTGCTTTTGAGTCAACATATTTACTCTAACATCATGTATAAGATGTTGTAAATGTGAGAACGCCCACAAAATAAGGTGCAAGTATTATTCATACTAGCTACCAAGTATTTATCAAAGTTTAATAATACGATGGTATAGAAATTCTTGTAGACTTGGGATCTGGGAGGATATTAATTGGTTCAACGAAATTTACATTCTAATTTTAATTTCTGTGTGAAGCTTATGTTTCCATATCGAAATTTATTACTCAGTTTGATGTTCATCGGTAAATTTGTTTGGATGATTTTGCTATAACTAGAGCTAGAGTAAAAAGGAAACGAGGGACCAATTATCTACACTTTTGTTTTATCCTTTGTGAGAGTCAGCAGACTGGATTATTCCTGGGAATAACTTATGCGTTATTCCTCTTAGAATTAAATTGCTCTCGAATTCTCTAACAATAGACCAAAATAGACTCTCTGGAACCGGATAGGTGATCAAAAATCTGGAAAATAATTTCTGTGGCTCATTAATTTATTCTCGTGGAAAATACCGAGTGATCTATTTGTTTGACCTGTTTAAACTTTGAGTGAGCTAAAGTAGTTTCATTTCGTACATCATCTGAATAAGATTTTGATCTATTTCAGTTGTTAACTAAAGAGTGGTTCTAGCTTTTTTATAGATATGCAATTGATGACTAATATTTATTCTACATATACCTACTTCTATTCGAGTGCGTACACAAAAATTAGATATTCTGGTTCATTCAGAGAATAATTTCCAACTGTCATTTCGAGTGTTTGATTCTAATACCTGTAGGTGGAACAATCAAGATTGATATCAATTTTGTATATACCTTCATCTATTCTGACTATGTACAGAACAATTGAAATTACTGGAGCTTTTGGTTTTATCAGATATTATTAGTTTGTAATGAGCGGTGTAATGAATTTTCAAATGATTATTCGAATTTTCAATTCTCATGGCTATAGCCCGTGTATCAATAATGATGGATGTCTTATATTTCTTCTGCATATATTTTTAGCCATTGTGATTACATATACAGAATTTAAAGCTGCTTGAATATAATTGCTTTTCCCAGGAAATCGTAAATTTGTTATGAACTTTGTGAAAATTTTTCAACTACCTATTCAAATTTTTACTTCTCGTGCCTACAGCTTATACACTAATAATAATTGATGGCTGATATTTTTTTGACGTATACTCAAATGAATTTCAAGTGTATGACGACGCTGCAGTTCCAGCCTTACATGACAACCCACAAATATCCTCGAATCTACTTCAGGCACATTCACACGACATTAGAGATTGGTTAAACTCGGTTTACTAATCGGAAAGACACATGTCCGATAGTATCCTTGAATGAACAGCTATTACCGTAATCAAATGGGGTAAAATACTTAGAAATACACTCAGGAAGAGGCCTCATATGGGCAAGACACGTAAAAATAAATAGAAAACAGATAGCACTTAGATGAAGAAACTTGTACTGAGTGCTAGGTAGAAACTCAAAACCACCAATCAAAAGCAAACTGCTTCTATACAAAGTGACATAAAACCAATATGGACATATGGTATTCAACTCTTAAGCACTACATCCAAGTCAAATATAAGCATAATACGAAGATTCGAAACTAAAACCTTCAGAACAATACTCAATGCCGTCTGGTATGTAAGGAACACTACTATTCATAGAGACTGAAACATAAAAACTGTTCACGAGGAGATAGAAAAACTGTAGTAAAAAATACTTAGCTTGCCTAGAAAGGCACCCAAACCACACGACAGTAAATCTATTAGATGATAGTCTGGATACTAGTAGATTGCAAAGGAACAACCCACTCGAGTTACCCTACTGATTCGACGAAAATCGCTAGATCCAATTCATATGTTTAATAGACATGTATACTATTGAAGGAAGCGTTTATAAACGCTTACTTTTTCACGTTATATATAAGCTGTTTCAAAGAATTTACTTATTGTTAGCTTTAACTGATTGTGAAAAACAAGCATAAATGGAAGAAAAAGTATGTTCATAGAGCCTGGAATTTTTGAAATTCATGGCTTACCAATGAAATTTCAGCCTGTTTTGAGCGGTGCTATGAATTATTATCAACAGAAGATAGAAATTGGAGTTTCTGAAGTCTATAGCTCGTGCACCAATAACGACTGTTGGCCGATAATGAAGTAATCCATACCTTCATCCATCCTGGTTATACATACAAAATTTGAGCTTTCTAAAACCTCAGATTTAGTTAAAAAATCGCAGTTTGCTTTGAGCGGTGTGGTAATTTTAGAGATGTTTATTGAAATTCAATTCAAGTCTCAAGCCTGCATATTATGCAACAAGAACAGTTTGTGGCTGATATGCATTTTGCATATATCTATATGTATTCTTAGGACGCACATAGAATCAGAATCTTCAAATCAACGAGTTACCTTGGAAACTATCAGTTAATTTTCAACATTGTGATTAATTTAAGAGTGAGTATCAGTGTTTTCAGTTTTCATCCATCTTAAATACACACATGAAATTATGAGTTTCTAGCACTTGTGGCTCACTCAGAAAATATCAGTTTGTTCTAGACGGTATGATGAATCTTCAGCTGTCTACTACAATTTTCGATTCTCAAGACCTGAGTAACTGCACCAAGTTGACAATTTCGGAAACTTATGATTGACTCAAAAAAAAGTATACTGTTCTGAAAGGTGTAGTCAATTTTCAAGGCTGGATATAAATTTGCGCATCCATTTTTCCAAGTGCAAGTATGATCTGAACCATATTCAGGCTGGAAGTGCTGTTCTCGAATCGGTGGAAACATACCACTGAGATCATTTTTATAATTGTGAATCCGACAATTCGTGGTTCATCTCAAGATCAACATAATCTTATTGAATCTGACTCCTGAGAGTGCAGTTGACAATGTGTTCAACTGAGTCTGTCATTTATTCTATTGTGAGAATACAACCATATAACTTTTTTTGGATAATCCTACTTCGGAAAATATGTAATACGTGAATATTTGATGATAAATATGACAAATTGAATTTCGTTGAATTTGTTCGATGAATAATGTATCATTGCAAATTAATTAAATTGAATTTGAGTACTCAAAGCAAGATGAATTTAATTCATATCCAATAAATTAAACGAATACATGGATGTTCCAAATATTCATTAGCAAATTATTTAATATTATTTGTTTGTTTGCTCTACATGCAGAAAATGGAAGATAATCATGAGTAATAAATATTATTTATATTATTGGTAATAGGTATTTGGGCAGTGCTGAACGTTAAAATTCAAAATTCAAATATATTCAACAGCATATGCATACCAACAAATTTATATGCATTAATTTGTTATAAATAAAATCAATGACTACTATCATCACTGTTACTATCTTTGTTTATTTACACCACTTTCTGGTTTGTTCGTAATAAAGAGTATCTGAATATTATTACTGTCGGCAAAAACACATAAATATTTGTCTGGAAAACTTGTTTCATCCGTAACAAAATGTTAAACCCAAACACAAAACAACGAATAGAAGGAAGTTAACAAAAGATCCATTTACGTTTTATTATTTTCTTGTATCTCAGTTCTTTATTTCATATCTTTGCCGTTCATTAATCACGTTGTATTCGTTTGAAGCGAAATAAAATTGTATCTGGGAAAAATGAAACATATTCTTCACATTTCAAACCACTTTTTCGAGTAAACAGTATTAGTTTCTATTCTGTAAAACTAAGTACGCAGACGAGTCTATGAAATTCTAACGAGATATATTTGCAGATCTTTGTCGAGAATATTCCAATTTGTAATCAGATAGAGCTTGATGAATATATCGGACTTATATTTCAACTCGAAAAACGGGGAATGTTGACGTGTAATAATAAAATACATCTATAAAATAAAAATTATAAAGGCATGTTAATAATCTGTCAACATCAAATAATTGATATGTTGGTTCAGATTGTATCTCTAATGTCAAGGCGCGTTGGATGAAAGCTCAGGGTGACGTCACAGTCATACTCAGAAACGACGTCCATCAGCATCGCGACATCGTCAGCAGTCCATCCACATTCATATCGGAACATATGAAATAGTTAAGTTACGAACCGGATACATTGTGACGTATTCTCCACAAAATCTAATAGTATTAGTGGCTTGACGACTGATAATCGCACTTCACGGCTTGGAAAATATTCCATCAATTCACCAATGTACACTAAAGTAATGTCCATACTTATATCGCGTGGAAAATGGGATTGACATGTATTTTATTTTTATTCAAGCCTAGAAGTCCATGAAACTTCTTATTTGAATGTATATCACTCCATTATTGTAATCATTTTACTAAGACTACTATCGTAGCATCATTCGACGACTATATCCTCCAAAATAATGCAATGTTCTCTATCTATCCAAGATCTATATGCTTTAAATAAATTGAAATGATGGGACCAAGTCTCATCAATTTCATCCTACCCGCAGCACTAACTTGAATTTAGTGGAGCGAACGTTGTTTTTCGCCCAACAAATCAATCGCCTGGAAGCTTTACCTTGACCTGTAATTTCTGATCCATGGACCTGAAAAATTCTATAGCACAAAGTGCACAAACAGTGTAAGTTTATTCATAAACGTAATAGTGAACCAAGTTCGCATATAGCGAATAACTTTACAACTTTTAAATATTTCGTGAAGCATTTTCTGTGTTTTATTATTTCTGTGCGCAGTGCTACCGTCTTGAAACTAGGTGATTATTCCAGAACTGGTATTAAATTTGTAACTTTTGAGTCCTAGATATAATTTTGCTTTCTGTACAGTTCACCCTAAGCTGAAATTATCCGACTTTAGAAAACCACAAGATGCATGCAAAGAATTTAAATTGCCATTATCTTTAATCTGCGTACATTCCCATATTCCAGAACATTTTGACTTATCGTCTTGCCTTTGAGCAACAACACAGATTTGAATATCAGTGAAGCTGTGGTAATTGTGAAATATAACTCAGTTTTTCCGATAAATATGTATGATAAATCACTTATAGAGTCCAAGAGACTCAAAAAATACGATGAAATGTTTAATCCAATTCATTCGTAGCTTGTTTCACTTTGGAAATAAAAGTGTTGCTGTATATTCATCACGAGAGGTCATGAACGGTATGTCCACGAAATAACCTTTGTTTACTAACTTTCAGTTGGAAGAGCACTGCAGGTGAAATGAAATTGAGAAGATTTGAAGTATAAACTTTAGTGTTCCTCAAACTTTTGTAGCTCTGAATCTTTTTTCCCACAAAATTTATTATAGAGAAGCTTTTTAGTATAAATAAAAAATGAAAGAACTTCCAGTTTGGAGTGATGCACATGTGGAGCTATTTTGTCAAAGTTTTTAGCAGTGAGCTCTTCAATATTTTGTTGTGTTACTGGAAAGTTCATCCAAATTGCTATTACAGTGGGTTAAGTGCTAAGACGATATAAAAAAGAAAAAATATGGATAATGGGACTTACGGTGGCGATGTGCAAACATCAGCATGATGGAATGAGATTTTTTACTTTTAATGTTCATGTTGATTATGTTCAAACTTATTTTGTCGTCTGTAAGTACAGTGGTTACGATGCTATCGACATCACACTTGATAAATGGCAATTACTTGGCAATTGAATATTTAAATTTTGAAAGTATATATAGGGCGATAATTGCACATTATCAAATTTATAACACAATTTATCAACATGTCTGACTGCTGTGATTGCCTGAGTTTTTCATTCCTTCAAGCGTTTGCCATCCCCAACATCCACCAGTGTCCGATCGAAGCAGGCCCGAGCAAGTGTGAAAACTAATCCATAATGGGAGAATTACAATATATTTTTCGATTTATACGAGAATTTTATATCAATTACGCCTTTCTGGGTGTGACATACGCAAATCATGCGGTTGACAGCCGTCGAATACCAGTACCCAAAGATGTTAGTGGTGGGTTGGTAAACCATAGTGAGACTTTCTGATTTGAAAAATAATTGCGATTTCTGATCCTATCGGAGATTGAACGCAGTTCCTCTGAAACATTCAGGATAGAAGTCAAGTAAATTGTACTTTTGGCCATCTCACACCCATATCAGTATCACGATATGAATTGTTTGATGGATCATTATGAAAGATTGCATTTGGTGAATTTGATAGGATAGAACATAAAATATTTCTTCACGTCAAATGAGAAATACATGCATAGAGAAATCAAATACTGAACATCGATCCCCTTGATATGGTTCCGATTTCAACATCATCTTTGATATAGTTGATTCACTCAATTTGTTTGTCATCATTGTTGAAATAAGACTAATCCCATTCATTTTGCACTACCAGTTCAGTAACTGCTTTACGTGATGGATGAATGTAATTGAAAACTAAATATGAAAAATGACCTGTCTTGCGAATTTCTAGCAATGAAAAAGTACTCGGTAGTTTGAAGGCAAATAAATGCAATGAATAATACTGAACTAAATGATGGGCGGAGAGAACATGGATTAGAGACTTAGGGGATATGTCTAATTGTACTCAAACTACTCAAGAAAATAATGTCCTTGCTTGCGGAGAGAAATTCTAAAATATCAATCGATGTGCAGCTTTTTCCGTGAAATACGCAATTAAAAACTAAATTCACTCTAGGAAACTTCTATGCTATAGATAATGACAGTTATAGTTTCTCAAAGTTGAAGATAAATTTTGTTCGTAAATACAAGCTTCTCTCTAAATGCCAAGATAATTTTGCAATAAGTAAAAGCAAATAATAGTTACATGCCACTACATGAACTATGGAATTTATAGAACAGTTAACAAGCTAAGAAATATCTACGATTAGAACAGTATTAGGAGAACTTGAATTTAGTTTACATTCGGCATACAGTTTCTGTGGATATTGGGAAGTTTAGTGACGTCAAAGAAGTTTTGTAATGCAAACGTAATGTATTCTACTGAAGATAGGAGTTGATGCGTAGGGCATTTGGGTGTTTTATTTATTTTTTGGAATAAACTGTGCGGTTTCATTATTTTTTACGGCGACGTCTCTTCACGTAGCAGATGCATATTACGTGGGTCTCTGTTCGCTAGAAAGTTAATTGAATCAGACCTGTCGCGACGGCTTTCCCCGGAACCTAAATCATTTTCGCCGAGCGAATTGCACTGCGGAAAACTAAATTTCCAATATATTTATTTCTCCCATGTTGTCAGCGAAATTTGTTTCAATTAGCTATTTGCTCTTTTGTGTTTATAGCGTTTCCATAATTTTATTGTTTGCAGTAACTGGATTATTATTAAAAACTCTGTTACACTAGGTCAGTGTGGCACTACATTATAACCGAATGATGTCGAATGTAAACGAAGTGTTCGTTTGTCCCAGTTCCAGATAATTAAGAATAATTGATGAGAATTATAGATAGCATTAATTTCATTCGCATATGCAAACGAAATATTTGCGTAATTGGATTACTTATATTTAGGGTAGTGTGCTTTGGAAATAACAGCGTCGGTGTTAAAGAACAAAAGACTCAATGTAGAATCTTTTCTTTCGCTTAACGTAATTAAAATCATGAAAAAAGTGATGTTAAGTGAAAAGGAAAAGAGAAATATGGAAGAATACAGACATCATTATTTTGTTCAACGTTGTGTTCGGTATATATCGCAATTTTACTCAACGTTACGCTTCTGCTGTATAAAGCGGAGAGAGAGAGAACGTTACTGTTTTTCATACTGAAAAGCACCAATGAATTTTTCAGAATGAAATTCTCAAATACTGAGATTATCGTCGGAATTACGACATAAATTATTAATATTTTTCAGTTGAGTTAATAAAAATACAAAAAATCATGAGGGATTGGAATGCTCCATCTACTTCATCATTAAAATAATTGATATATTCCATATTGGAACTGGATTATCCTGAAATATGATGATTGGACGAACAATAATCATTTCAATATAGATCCAAATTTATCCAAGAATTCTATTCACTTGTACTGAAAATCAGTTTCTATTGAATTAAATCAATAAATAAGGCACTCCCGAAGAGAAGTTGTCAGCAACTTTTGACGTGTAACCAATTTCAGAGTAAGCCTTCAACAAATACATAAATCTCTGCAGGTCTTTACGGTACCTCACACATTGAGGTGTTCAGCAATTGTTGACAACCAAGGGTGAAAACTTATTACAGACTTCAAATACACACTTGTTCCTGAGGACACAAGATTAGGGTTCCAGAAGGGTAAGAGAAGCATCGAAGCAGTTGAGGACAAACAGACCACGATTCTATTTTCCGAAAAATACTACGCTAAGTGCAAATGAGTAGCAGCAATACAATATGTTTTTTATGTTTTTTTATATTTCGTATGAGATATGAACGAGCCGTAAACACTTATCAGCGCTGTGGCCACCACTAAAGCTCTTAGCTTTACTATGATATTGAAGATCAAAATCTACCGGATCGATCTTGTGATGAGAGATTGCTACTTTATCATCATCTCTCACGGATTGGAAATTGTGAATTTGGTAAAATATTACTATTTATACATAATTTGAGAAAGAATTATTGTTGGAGGTGATTTTGGAAGTTGCCGTTTAGAAGCAAAATGAGGTGAGATTTTCCAGATAACCAAAGGAAAAAATTAATTTTGATCTATAAAATCGGTTATTCTACATGAATAAATGAACCAAATTGAAAAGTGAGTATTCAGTGCCTCTAGTGTTGCCACGAGACTCGAGACCAGTCTCGGTCTCATCCAGACTCGTTTCAAAAAGTCGGCACGAGAACATAGAATTGGTCTCGAGCCAAAAGTCGAGACAGAGACGAGGCCAGAGCTAAGCCTCGGCGAGAGTCTCGTGAGACTCTCGACGAGACTTGTATCATGATCATTTAAAACTCATTTTTGAGTCAAATTTAATGAACTTCTTTCGAAGGCAATCTTATAGAGCACGTAGGTAAACACAAACTGCAGTAATAATGGTTGAATTGAGATATTGAATGATGGCTAAGTTTCCGATTGAGACAGTATTTTTTTTTCAATACTCTTTTAGAATATTTACTTCATATTCAGCCTATATGATAATATTCTTTTGTCAATTGTTTTTCAAAAGTAAGACATTTGGTTCTATCATGTTTGGTATCAATTAAAGCTCTTGCGAGAATAATTCTATTAGAAGTGTGAAATAGGATATTTAAACGATTGTCAATTGTTTTTTCACAAGTTATTCAGATGACATTTAGTTTAGTATCAATCTTAAACTCTCGGGGGGATAGGCTCAGTGGAAATATGAAATAAATAATCAGTGGAATCCACGTCACCATCTTCAAATTATACTTCCGGTGATCAAATGTCAAAACTGTATGTTCCAATGAATTGAAGACCCTCAAAACTCTAGAAAAGGACTTTGCATTCTCAAAAATACTTATTTCATATGAGGACTTAGAGATAACCACTATCCATCTCTTTTTCAATGACATTTTGAAATATGCAATTGATTGATGCGATACTCTAAATCTATGAGACAGTGATGAAATCGGCCATGAAATCTATGGTTGGGAAAGTACTGTATGGCCGCATCAGATTTTATATGACATGATTATGTAACAGAAAGAATACTATAATTGATGTTTACTGGAAACACGTTACATAAATCGACTTCTATAAGATCCCTGTATCTCATCTAATTTCATTCAAAATTAAATCTGATTAGGCTAGGCTGGACCGTAGAGAAAGAAAATCAATACTATTCTAACATAAATTTCAGTAATTTGAACCATTTAGCTCATTATTCACAGTCAATAACAAAACCTCATTTGAAAATTTGGTTTTCATCCATCCACCTCTGAATTTGATGGTTTATACATCGCAAACAATGCGTAAACTGACTATGTAGGTATCTCAGATCTACCATCAGTTCATATGAAAGCTTTCGTAACCTGAATTCAGTTTATGAATTCATATTGAGAATCGTAGAAGAAATATCGTGTGGCGTGAAACACACGTGCGAACTAGTATTATGAAATTATTACTATCATAGTATGCGTCAATATATAGTAGAACGGTCGTGATTAGCTTTAACAGCAGGTAGTCCTTAAGAAGGTTGTAAATTTTAAATTTTCAGGACCGCATTCTGCATTTTTTGTATATTTCCAACAGAATATATATATAAAAACAGTTCATGCTTTTAGAATTTTACTTCATTTTTATTAATTTTTTTTATAATCATATGACAAACATAGAGTTCAGAAAAGCAAAATCATATACTTTAATGTAGCAGTCAGGATAAGATTCTAGGTTAATCATGGAATGATAAAGTTTACTTGAAATATATTTTTTTTCAAATGTAACTACAAACATACTGTCACAAATTTTAATGTGAATAGTTTATTATCACAGGTTACAATACCAATATTTACTTTATACACTCGTATGGGCACAATATCTGTCACAGTTACTCGTATTGAATGAATCACTCTCCCAATTCACGCTCTTATATACCTAATCCAACAATGGACCAACATTCAATTGTCTAACAGTCGATGCTTGACAACCACCGAACATCTAGTAATTATAGCGAATTCAAATAAATAATTATGTGAACTAATTACTTGGAATATTCTACATTCGTTACAATATTTATATATGACACTGTAGCCCATAGTGTAAACATTTTTCTGCTCCACTTTCTCTAGTTAAAATTCAAAATGCAACTGACATAATTATCAAAAACAATCCTTTATATAGTATTTCAATAATATTACTTATTTGAGATCATAAGATTAAGATTCTATAAATCTTTGCTTGAGTGCTTCTTCCAAGAACAAAATTAGGGTTTAAAAACAAAAAATATGAGGAGTTTATTAATCCGTTTATGTTTTCGCCAAAAATTGGATCAGATTTTAGAGACGAACAATATTCTTGATACTGCCCTTCGGACAATAGGTCGTAGCCCCATGCTGTGTGCGGTTAGTAATCCTATTGGTCAGGCTCATCCCGTTCTACTATATATTGACGCGTACTATACCTTTCTATTATCTCAAATCCTTGTGGCTCCAGGGATCCTATTCTCATTCATAGAGACATTTTGGAAACAGATCGCAGTCTCTATGACAATGTTGCTATGTCATAGTTACATTTATAGGGTCTTGAATAATGTATGTTAGTGCATACAATATGATCGACAACTTTATGCTGCCAGTTAGTTTACAGCCTTGTTAGATCTAAGCTTCAATATTGCTCTCTAGTTTGAAATCCTATGTATGACGTTCATAACAACTTAATAGAATCCGTAGAATTTTTGAGATACATTTATTATAAAATGATGTGAACTTATCCTGATCACAGAGGGTCGTATGACTTGCTATTGAATATTTTCAAGTTTCAGTCACTCCATGCTAGACGAAATATTAGCTCACTTATTAATTTATACAAACTGGTACTTCCTGTTTACAAATTTTGAATTTCTCTATTCCCTACATTCGGACAAGACTATGCTACACTTTCTATCTACCTCTAGATCTTACAGATACAGGCTGGAATGCGAAATTGGAAACACCTTTTTTAGTTATTATAGATACCGAAAAATTGTTCAAATAAAGTTTCTAGATCTTCCAATAAGCTAACTGAATCTATGTGAATTTAGTACAAAAAAAAATTAATTCTCGTATATATTGCCATATTTTTACTTTCTTCAAATGGAATATCCTGTATATTATTGCACTAATAAATAGAAAATATTTTTTGCTGTAAGAAAGTTTCAGGATTCATACCTGCTAAACTTTATAGTTTTTGAGATATTAACGAAAATATCTAAATGCTGTTCTCAAAATCAAGTGTGCCTTGAGAACAAAATTTGTTGACAGTTGAGTTATTTTTTATTGTATTTGCGCTACAAAAAATTGTGTTGCATACATACTATTATTATTTGGTGTTAATAATGGCAGATTATTCAATCAATGAGTGGTTAGATATGATAAAATGTTTTTATCTATCAAATAATAATTCGAGACAAGCTCTGCAATTATACAGACAACAGTATCCGGAACGCTTTTATCCAAACCATTCGTATTTATTCAAATTAGAGAGGAAGCTGCGTAGGACTAGGTCAGTTACAAGAAATTACAAAACACGTGAGATAGTAGATGAAAATTCAGAAGTTGATGTATTGGCATATTTCAATGTATACCCTAAAAATTCAATAAGAGAAGAAGAATTTATTGAAAAGACTTTATTTATGTGTCCGAGAAAACGGTGGAAATTTTGAACATTTTGTGTAGTCCGATAACATTTATTCCGTACTTCTTTATGTTCTACTATGATAATAAAATTGTTTATTTTGTACATTGTTTTTAATAGTGAATGAACTATGCATTTCGTTCTTGATGATGTGCAAATGTCTGAGCGCGCAAAAATATTTAAATTTAAGAAATATAAACGTTGTGTAATTTCCCGCGTACTTAACAGTAATATTATTGACACAAAAATATCAATGATGTGTATACAACACAATTTTTCTTAACGCAAATACAACACAAAATAACTCAACTATCAAAAAATTTAGTTCTAAACGCACACTTGATTTTGTGAAGCAACATTTAGATATTTTCGTTAATATCTCAAAAACTATCAAGTTTAGCAGGTAAGAACCCTCGGACTTTTTCAAAGCAAAACTTATTTTCTATTCATTAATGCAATGATATACAGGGGATTTCATTTGAAGAAAGTACAAATATGGCAATATCTACGATAATTATTTTTCTTCCCACCAAATTCACACAGATTTAGTTGGCTTATTGAAAGTACAAAAAATTTTATCTAAACAATTTTTTGGTATCTATAGTAACTTCCGAGAAAAAAGGTGTTTCCAATTTCGCATTCCACCCTGTTTACTTCTGCAATTTCTAATACGTGTAAGCTGCTCAATAAAATTGATAAAAGAGTAGATTTATTTTTCAGTTCATATAAAGAATTTTGCCTGAGTCTCATTACCTCTGATCTGTATTTTTATTTAGTGTAATTTGCTTGATGTTAGATATTTTATTTCTTCTATTTCATTTGTGTTTCCAATTTTCCACCCAATTATTGAGATTTCTTGTTGGGTAGTGTATTTTAAATGAATAAATAAATAAACAATGTTTGAAATCAGATTCAATTTATGTTTAATGATTCTCCTGATTTATTAATAATTATAACAGTATAATTTCAATCTATTGTTACTATTTTATGACATACGAATGTCAAAACTGACATCGAGCTAAGGAAACTGACTTGATCCAGTCTCTTACATTCGAAAGACTGTCTTCAACGATGATGACATTGGATCACTTCTCTAATTGTCCGATAGGTGATACATGAGTCGGGAGTCTATAAAATGACATCAAAAGACAATCTTCATAAATTGAAGTTGAACACCAGAGCGACTGTTGCAAATTCGACATAGACTGTACGCTAAGTTCATCCAATACGCAAGCGCTTTGTACGTGATCACGGGATCATAGCTCAGCAAGATGAGAATAATAATTATTGTGTGATGTGCGAAATTTAGAAAGCACACTATTTTCAGCGTAGTGTTTTTGTGGCTCTCAACGATTGTAAAATGAGCCAGAAGCTCACGTCTGGGAGCTTATAATCAAGCAATGGAACATAACTTTGCGCACCAAACACACAACTACATACTTTTGGTAGAATTCATAGCAAATAATAATCAGGTAGAACGTATTGATTCTTGCCTGTAAGAATATGTAATTTTGAAAAATCATGGCAAGACTCTCCTCGAGACGAGACTGACCTATCCGAGACCAGGGCAAGACCGAGACGAAACTGAGCTTGGCGAGACCACCACGAGACTGAGACGAGACTTACTGAAGTCTCGTCTTGTCTCATCTCGTCTCGTGGCAACACTAAGTGCCTCATATTCAGATAAAAAATATGTTGCTTGATACTTTATATTTGATACAAAATCATATCCAAAATTCAATCAAGTAGAATCCATCGATTTTTGTACGGATTTAGTATCCCATGTTTCATTCAGAAATATAGATAATGAAAAAGAAATCTGTATTCGTTTGGTCTGCAACTATATGCAGAACAGATGAAAATTGTGTTATTTAATTTAATCCGTTCATGTTCCAAACGAGCTTTTTCGAAATTTTATGTGTCTTTCATTACTGCCTCACCTGCATGAATAAAAGAATAATTGCAAGTACATAATCCTTCCTTCATGTTATTTAATACTATTCAATATATCTATACAAACAATTCAATAGTGAGTACTACCAGTTATTGAGGATAATATATTCTCGAGTCCCTTCAAAATCTATATTTATCCGCCATTTCCCGACAATTGGGTTATTATCAGGAAGTACTGATGAATCAGAAGTTTTTAAATTATACTTGCGAATGAGTTGTATCATCGGACATCTCCAAATATTGCAATATGATGCAATAATACTAAATCCCACCAAAAACATTTTCATGTAAACTTCTTGCCAAGACGAGACCATATGGTTCGCACTGTCAAAAAACTATCAGATCTCATGTATTGCCATGCTTTTAACTCTCCACGCCCCAACTCTACAAGTCCTAACTTAGTCAAAATATCTGGCTTGGCCGTTTCGTTACTACAAAAACTATTGTATAACAGAAAAGTAGTGAACAGTGAATACATTTTTCACCTTATGCCCATGTAAGTTGCTTATGATAATATATGTATTTTTTTCTTCTTTTGAAATTTATTCTACTATTATTCATAGCAATAAGTTCCTATACCAGTTTCCAGTTTCCAGACCTCTAGCATCAAAATTTGCAGAAGTCTCATACAAACTTCCATCCCCCTAATTTGAGGGATTAAGGGGTGAAAGTGCCAAGTTTCAGAATTTTTTGTTGTTTGCGTACTAATACTAGCTCACATACCAAATTTCAGCTTTTTAGGACTTCAGGAAGTACCCTAAGAATTTTGACGAAATCGGTTTTTTTTTGGATATCAATACATCTGAAGTATAAAAGCTATGCAATTGAAACTTTATATATTCAATAAGTCGGCTATTGACATCATATCCCTAGAATTTTGTACATCTGGTAGAATCCAAATCTAAGTTATGATTGCTCAGAAAAACGACGAAGCTCTTCGAGAAAAGGTAGCTAGTGCTCTTGCGTTCCGCTTGGCTCGTCTTGGCGGGGGCACTACCATGCCCCCAGATAAAATATGTATCCCATTATTCCTGTTTTTTTTTTTGTCTCTAGATTTTTGAATATCAAAATATGCTGGCTTTGTAATCCAGCAGTCGTGAGATCGATTCTAGCTTCGGATAAAAAGAATTATTCATTCTGAATCTTACTATACTTTATAGCGAACTCTTTAAGCCTGTTTTACATTTGTCAATATCTTCATCAATTTTAGGTACTTAAGATTGTTCAACAAACTGTACAAAGTCTACAGAATATGTAAATCATCTACAGTTGTCAATTTTATCTTCAATTAAAGCTGCGGAATACCAATATTAGATAATTTACCATCAACTGACATACACGTATATACGGACGCGACATTTTTCCTCTTCAAACTTCATAGAGATCAACCATACTTCATATTATTATTGTTATCTTTTGGATAAACAATAAGGCAATTTTAGTATGATTTAACCTTATATTATTTGGAAAAATTCTACACATAATCTGATACACTTCATTTTCTATTTGGCACTAGCACAGTTCTAACTAAAATACTGGAAAACCCTAAAAAATTGAGGGAAAAATAGAACTTGTTATAATTGCAGCTTACAAAGCTGCTAGTACTTAAAATTGACGGAAAAATGGACAAACGTAAAGCTAGATTTTAAGCTCTACTTTTAGAACTTGAAGAAGTAGGTACTTAAAGTTGTCGCAAAAATTGACAAAAGTGAGACAGGCTTTAGAAAAGCCAAGTTCAGTGACTTGGCGACATGAACCGCACCTACAGCTAGGAATATATCAATCAATTCACTAATGTGTTCTAAAATAATGTACATTACACCTGTATCGGGTGAAAGACGTTACAGGAATTAGATTTAGAAATTTTACATGTTCTGTTGAGTATGGATAACATAAAGATCCTATCTGGAATAAATAGATTGACAATTTGGAAACGTATTAAGTATTATTATTTCGAAACAAATTTGGTTCATCAACTAGGAAATTGGCCATTAATGATAAACTTTCGTGGTGTTCTAGATTTATTGATGTATACAGTGATAATGATATAATTATTGGAGCGCTAGATTTAATGAACATTGATTCACACATAACCCATTCATCAATATTGCTTTGCTCTCGTCAATTCATTCAGTGGACGCAAACAGCATTATATATGATTAGGCTATTTCCAGAATGATTGTTTGTTGATCGATGTTAACAAAAAAATCTTGAACAGGTAATCAACATGAATTTTCACAGGTGTCCATCCGTTTTCATTTTCATTTGATTTCTCGGAAATATATGATTCAGAAACGAGAGTTTTTGGTATAGGATCATTGAGGAAGGTAATCAATAATTCCTGTTCAATCGGGAGTTGATATTTACTATTTGATATATTTGATTATACGGTTTTAATATTATTGGTTACTTCAATTTGTGAAAAAGAATAAATGAGATTTAGCAGGAATAATGGTTTTATGTCATGAACAGCAATGGAAATTCAAAATACTCGGATTGGAGAAGCTGTCAGTGCATAAGACACAGCTATTCATGAACATGGCAGACGTTAAGGCTATGTTCTCTTTCTCGAACAGTCAAACGATTTGTAATCTCCGCAAAGGCGATTACACATATAGAAACATGAACACTTATATCATTATCACATGCTGCTATATGTGAAGCAAAGTTGTGAATTCATTAACCAGACGAAATTTGGGAGAACACGTTGTTTCTATGCTTTGTACCTTGTTATATTGCACCTTGTTCCTTTCAATGTGCTCTGAACGTTTCCAACTAATACAAAAAGAAAATTTTTTTGTTTAATGAACTTATAAGTCTCTCCAATTTGAAGAATGGAACTTGAATGATTATATTATGAGTAGATATAACTAAATATTTACTCACGTGTAGTAACTTATTGAATAAGAGAATTGCACGAAAGATTCTGATAGTTCAATAAGAGTTTCCACATTGTGGACAAGTATCCATACATCGACAGATGAATTGATTTAAATCATTACCTCTTACCCAATTTCAATTTACCATGCTATTGCATGTGTTATTTGTTATAGCTTCTAAATCTTAGTTTATGTCTAAAGTTATAGTTGCAAACTCTAGGAAACATATATGTATGTCAAATCAATGTAGAAACATAGAAAATCAGATATCCTGGTGCAAGATTTGACTTCTTTGTGGCATCAAAATACGCATATTGTGAATGGTAAACAGAAAGCGATATCAAAGAACAGTGTGAAAGAGGATTGGAGGCGTCAGAAATGCGTGCCGATCTTCACTTCCTCCACAAGGTACTTAGCACTATGGTGACAACCTTTGACAAGCTACAGTGAACATTCTCCCGTTGGGTTACGGACCTGAACGTTGGTCAATAGCGTTTCTTTGTGGCATGTCGTCGACGGCTCAGTTTTCAGTTCTCTTCATGTCGACGCGTCATCGCCTTCTGCCTCTTATTTTCTGCAGCAACCAAGTGCATTTTGTTATATTTGTTATTGACAGATCGATACAACAGAAGATCATAGAGATACGTCTCTATTTTACTGTATGAATACATTCGTTCTGCTATAACCTCGCTATTTTCTTTGTATACGCTCTCACGAACTTGTACTGGTGATTTTAACTGTAAACTTCAAGTTTTGAATGGTTTCTCGTTCAAAGCTCCTGCTATCCTACAAATAAGACAAACCCAATGTCGAAATTGCGTTTTCTACTTTGCTTTTACTATAATTCAGTCCAAAAATAATTGCACACTACGCAGAAGTTTTCTTCATGATCATGAAGTGTCGGAATATTACAAAATATAGATCCGAAAAAAAAAGAATTGAAGATCACCATAGCATTTTTGAAGAAAAACTTTCATCATCAATTGATAAAGCTCTAATTACATTTTAGTTCGCTAATGAAGTTGGAATTAAATTCAACAATAAGATACGAAAAGTTGCATTCGTTCGATGAAACTCATTATTGTCTTCTAGATATCATCCCTGTTCCAAATGATGCTGTTTTTTGACTATAATTCCAACGACCTGATTTTTTTATTGGATTTTCAACCAGCGACGACCCTACCGCAGGATTAAATATTCATAGAAAACAGAAATAGAAGGATAAGAACTGAATTGTATTTAATTCAGATTGAAATATATATCTATAATCACGCATATTCAAATACCTCATCTGAATATGTCAATGTGACAGATTTATTCATATCGACCTGGATTTGCGAGACAAAAAACCAATTTATAAGCAGTTTCGTAGACATGAATGCTATCCGAGACAACATCAAAAGATTTATCAAGTGAATTATATCCCCATTTTGTGTGAATATAAGTTTCTTCAAGTGATCAAGTTTTATAAATTCTTCTGGAAGAAGTGAATAGGGGATATTCTAGCGCCTGGAAAACTTGGGCGATACAAATCTGTATCTTTCATGCACAAATGTGATGATTTTTATAATAATTGATGATGTTGAGAAGTGATTAATTTTATACTTCATATGATTTTGAAGCTCAAACTTGAATCAACTATACCAGGATTATACTATTAGCAGAGTTAGGTGAATACATCTTAATACAATCGAAAACTATCCCTGATTTCATATCACAAGTAATTCCCACAAATATTATCATATTAATGAAGGAAAAAACTTTTCAGAACTCATTTTATAAATAAATATGTTTTATTGGGTATAAGTTCTGTTCTTTTCACTTCAAAAAGGCAGCACTTTGCTGTTGAAACGTTGTGTTTCTAATAAATTACAGAACTTATACCCAATAAAACATATTTATTTATTATCATATAATTCAAAATCTTTACGAAGCAATACATAATAGGTAATAATGGCTTCCACTGAGTATCAGGTATCATGTTTATATGTAATGTGTATATAATTTTCCTGAATTTCATATATATTCACTGAAATCCTTTCAATTGAATAAATATTTTATATCAATATATGGAAATTTCCGATGATATTTCATACAAGAATTTTGCGTCGGTGACTGTTATTAAATTTGAATGCAATATTGCCAATTTATTATGACAATTATTATTATCCAACAAAAATTATCGAAGAAATTGCTTCACAAATTTATAAACTTGAATGTAGGTTTTTACACCATCATAGGATGGCAACTGTAAACACCTGTTTTGTACTCAGTAGGACTCCTCAGTACAGTATAGTAAGAATTAGTTAGTCGGACTTATAAACCGCGAATGAAGCCATGAACTTTGGGTTGATACTCGGTATGCAAAAATATAAATCTACTGCAGTGAGATGTACCATAATGCAATCGAAGTGCTAGATTAGGAAAAATACAGCACATTGTAAAGTGACCTTCAGAAAATGACCGTAGAACCGAATTTGATAGATTGTCTAGAGAATCAAAACCTGATTGTTTCACAAATCCGACTATCTGAGATTTGCTGTACTTTCCATACTTTACTGTAGAGTTCTGATAAGGGTTAAACACGTGCCTACAGTTGTCGGCCTATTCATGATGATGGTGTAGGAACCGCCTTCTGAATTTTCAGCTTTGTGAAACAACCAAGTCTTGAGTTTTTGAACAATAAAAAAAACTATTTCTCCTGCACATATCCACATATCAAAAATTCAAGAATATTCTGAACTTGTTCTTGTGTATCCTCACGCATGCTTTGAATTTTCATATGCATCATGCGTAGCTTGAACAACAACACTGTTCTATCAATTATTCTATTTGAGGAATCACAAACTGCCATTAAAAGTATTGATAAGATAGGAATCCACCTTTCAGGTTCATTTGTACATGTACATTTTCCAAAAACTATATATGTATGGAATAAGAAATTAGATATGATATAGAGCTATATTTCGTACTCACCAGATTTTCCCAGAAGTGAGTGAATGAAGGAACTTCGAAGTTAGGAGCATTTGTAATCCAGCGAAAGACCTACAACAAAGTCAAATTCAATATGGAATAGTCATCAAAGCAGACAAAGTTGGAAAAAATGCAAGTCCAGTGTAGGAAGATGTAGTGTGGGAATTAATTAATGACATCAGGCACCACAAAAACCTATCAAATTCATCATTTGAAACTCATAATTCAGATGTAGTCTGGGACGATAATACTTCTATTCATATATTCACAAAAAGTATATGCTAGTATTTTGCCTTGACAATACGAAAACTTGACTTCTTCACAGATGGTGATCCTAAATGAGCGGACCTAGTTCAACCAAGTAATGACACACGTCCAGAAATGGCCCTGAGCTCGCGCTAGTGTGGAAAATTACACGAAGCGCATTCTTAACGAGCGAATAAAAATGGAACGATCGTAAGTCATCAAATTCACGACAAATTTTGCGCATTTGAAATGAATATAAACCAAGATGAAATCACCTGGAAGAAATGGCTACATATCGTGCAGCGAATTTAAGCTCGTTTGTGTGAGAATTCGCCGAATGCGCCATATTTAAATAAAAATAAACTGCCGCGGAGGGATCTACGTTTCATCGCTTACCGCACAAATACAAGAGCGGTAGGAGCCAATTTCTGATGTCTTTTGCAATCTTTATGTGTGCATGCATAAACTCAGAACCAGATTTCAGACCTCTAGATCAACTTCAGTGTAATGCAAATCGGATATGACCATGTCTCTGGCTTCTAATATTCGAGAATATATTGTCTGAAATAGCTCTTAACGTTGGTACATCATCAATATCAGAAACTAGAGAAATCAAAGCATCACTATTCTTTATCCCTCGAAAATTCAAGACTCAATGTTTGTTTGCGTCGAAGCTTTTGTACAAGATAGCTACAAGAAAGTATGAAAATGACGTATTCTAGACACGATGAGGGCCCGGAATCAAAAACGTCAAGAGGCTGTAGCTTCTTGGAGTAACTTTGACTTGAGCTATTCATCCAAGATTACTATGCATCACAGGGAGATTTCCAGAGGATGTAGCACTACTTTTTCATCGATAGTAAAAATTTTGATTGGTTAGATGTACTTTCAAATAATACTGATGCATTGGAAAACTAACGAGGAGTTTCACGGCTGGATACAATATGGTAATGTCGTATATCCCAGCTTTGTGAACGTAGTCGAATAGTTCTTCTTTTTGCACCTAATGTGTCGTTTTTTTCTTGTCATAACCAGGTGGGATATGGGGCTAGGAATCCCGGAAAGGCATTACACATTGTTCAGGGAGAAAATCAATAAATCATAGAAGATGCTTTTCAGAGCCTCAGAAAAGACAGCGTAGTTTCTTGTAAATTTCTATTCATAGAGTGATACCAGCGTTCCATTGCCATATTTGCAAAGTAAGCTAGTCGGCCTAATGCTGGGTAAATTTTGAGGGTTCCAACTTTCAACGTCAGAATGCCCCAGTAGCAAACTCCTGAATAATTTCACAGGGTTGCTGTATCTTTCATTCATTCCCATTCAGGAATGCACCATTTGCTATTCTCCGGGAAAAAAGAGTTCTAGAAATGATATTATTGTAATGAATCAATTAGATTGAAATATCTAATTGAACTGCGGACAGTGGTAAACTTCGTGAGAATTTGGTTCATGGGAGTATGAAAATTTCTATTATAAATAGAAGCAAAGCAAATAGAAACATTGTTTGTGAACAGGTTTGAACAGAACAATATGAATTATGCATATGAGCTTTCAGTAATTAGGGCAATTCATACAAATTTATAATTTGGATTGAAATTTAACAATACACATTAGGAAATTCTAACTAAAATATATAATTCTCTATGTAGCTGTAATATATGAGATCTTGAGTGCGCTATAAATATTCTAAAAAAAAGTCCTCTTCGCTCTCGTACACCTACTTCAAGTGAGTAAACCATAATTATTTCCAAGAGTGTTTAGGCATTCTCAAAATCTGAGAAATAGTTGATATATCGCACACCTAGTTAAATTGTGCCTTAGATGCAGAGTATATGATTTTTGAGTTATGTTTGAAATCTATATTATGTAATGTGAGGTTTCGATTGCAATAGTGCTCACATCTTCTACCTAAATTTAGATATAAGTACGGGCTGATAAATTATGTATTGCACGAATACAATTTTTCGCAGTCACTGGACTATATAATACATTTACTGCTTTAACAGCATTGAGTATATTTTTGCATTAATGTCACATAGCCACAAGAAATAGTTGACCATATGACATGTGTATACAGGGTGTAACAGCGAAACGAGCTACCTGGAATAACTCCTATGTTATTGAAGATACAACAAAATATTATAAGACAATCTTATGCAGGATTGAGGCGGACACCCAATTATAGGAGAGTTTTTTTTTTTGATCAGTGGTTCTCAAGCTGCAACACAAAGCTACACTTTTTCCGATGGGATGCTATATTTTTTGAGATCCGTTCGATAGAATTTTTTTTTTTTAATTTAACCATGTATTCGTTTTATACTCTTATATCATAAAATATTGAGAGAAATGCGAATGATATTCAGATAAGCTTTATTTTCATAGTTATATTTCAGTAAGCTATGAAAAACAAAATCTGCTATCTGTCAATTTGAATTATCTAATGCATAATTCCTATTATTGCGAATTGCTTTAAAGTGTAAGAAAATTTGATGGATCACGTTAGAGATGCGTGTGCTACTTTAACACCGAAAGAAATTAATAATGCTACTTTTTAAATCAGTTTTCTAAAGCTTTGCATTATGTTCGGAAAGAGACGGGAATCAGCTAGAACACTATTCATGAAGTTATTAACAGATAATTCAATGTATTTTTCTTATGTAGCTCAATTATTCATAGTCTACAGAAAAATAACTATGAAAATAGAATTTATTCAAATTTCAATCGCATTTTTCTCAATATTTTTATAATGTAAAGGTATAAAACAAGTACATGATTAAATTAAAAAAAAAATGTTTAATCGAAAGAGACTATGAACTAGAGCTTTGTGCTGTAGCTTGAGAGCCACTGGTGTAGAAAAATATTTTCTCTCATAATTGGGTGCCCCCCTTAGTATCGCGTAAGATTGTCCCATAATATTTTATTGTATCTTGAATAACATAGAAGTTATTCGAGGTAGCTCGTTTCGCTGTGACACCTTGTTAATATATTGAATTTGTTCTTAAAATTCCAATACGAAACTCCCATTTTCTCTGAACATGCTATTTTGCACTAGGTGTGCGATATGTTTGCTCACATATTCTAGAGGTTTATGAAGCTCAGTATTCCTAGTATACCCATATGCTTGCAATATTTCACTCCTAACAATTCTGTCCAAGTTAGGATAAAGTTGAATAACTCGGATATCTAAACGACGAATTTGTATCCTCGTATAGGTCAATCTAATTTTAAGACTTGTCTTGCACCATAACGTTTCTTTTTCTGCACAAATTCAGACGTGCCAGATAAGTATTCCGGAAGACAAGAACATCTTTAGAGGGAATACTTTTTACTGTACGTGAGGGTTCCTTATCTCTATTTCTGGTGAAATTTGCAAAAACCAAATCTTATATATTATGCGAGAATAGATACCTACACGGTTTTGCTAGCTCTGGGTTTCAGTCTGAAAAAATAGATCGATTCTAGTGTTTCCAAACATACCAGGCAGAAAAATTTTCTTGACCAGTTTTCTTTTTCACTAACAGGAAGAACTATAGTTGATTTTCGAGCTGTGTTTTAGTCTAGAGCTCATCCTCAGAAGTAATATTTCAGTCAAAATGAGATTTGTAAATGGACAAGTGTTGACTGAAAGAAATTCATGTTTTGCTGTTATTACGGAACACGACTGTTCCCTGTTCATTTGAATTTATTATCACATCTAGTTTTAGAGTAAACTACATATTATGATAAAGTTTCATGCTCCATTTTGGTCGCGTTAAGTTAACATTTTGGGAAAGTCGGTGATGTCCTCATATTATAAAAATTCAGATATGAAAAATCAAATTCAAACCCTGGGAATAGAATTTTATTGTTCCAAGTGAATAAATAAGTACATGAGAATATTTGAGAAGCGATTCGCTTTGGGAATAAAGGAGATAATATGGACTGAGAATAACGGTTATGGTTAGAATGTTTTTATACTTTTAAATTATGTTTTGGTTTGGTTTCGGTCCGTTAAATTATAAGACTTTTGGAAGATAGCGATTTAGGTCGTGGAATGAGACTCCCAAAATCGATTTTCGTGTGTTCTACGTCTTGTTATGTAAGCAGGCACATTTCATTAAATTTGTCACGGATTGTTTCGCTTCAACCTGATTCTTTTTTCTATTGACTTTGAGGATTCACGTATGAATGTCTAAAAGCTATTTTCTATAACTTCACTAAAACTTCAAGCAGTTGAGAAAGTCTACATGAATGCTTTTCCTAACAATCTCACAAAACCTTTTGAATCCTGAGTGTTGAGTTTCTTGCTCAGATGTCACAAATGCTTACATACATATAACAGAATTGTTTGAATAAATTTGAGCAAATATATGCAAATTCCAACAGCAGTTGTAGCAAGGTCCAATAAGTTAACGAAATCACAAATTTATGTATATCATAGCAAGTGAACCAACGGTTTACTTTATTATAACATAGTACTTCTAAATCAAACTTTGAAAGATCAAACTCTGCTACAAAGCACATATACTGCGATTTGAATATTTTAGTACTGAATTTGTCGAAGTTGTTCGTCGGAATGATGATATTAGTATTTCATTCTCTTGCTTTCATACTCTCATACATTACTTTATATTACCTACTACTTGATCGACACTAAAAGTGATGGAGCATATATAGTTGGGAATTGCAGAAATTTAGACCAACATTAGTATTCATTAAGGATACTGTTAGGTTCTCATTATTGTTTCTAAAATTGAGGATTAGAACGATAACGATCCAATTTTGTCGTAGCATCCACAATGTCCTTATTTCAATTTGATGTTGACAACTTGTCCATATCAAAACTTCATCGCCTGGAAATGCGTGATGTATTCAGTCTGGGTCTAATGAACTACGGTAATTGGGAATTTATAAAGCACTAGACGGCAGGTATACCCATTATCTTCGCACTTGGAATCAATCAAAATAAGCCTACTGCTCAAAACATCAATATCTTCCTCCATACATATCCAATAAATAACACATTCAAAATACGGCACTGTCATTCTGTTCCGTGTTAATAGATTGGTATCGAATCCTAAAAAATTATACAATTTGTTTTGTTGATTCTAAATGACATCAATTATCATATTCATTCCGGTTGTTGAAGTATTTTAAGGGGAAATGAAGTACTGGGAGCAATATTTATCATTTAGCTTTGACAAATGTGCCTGTTGTGGTCTTTCGGTTGGGGAACAAATGATTTTATATTGAATGTTTTTGTACACCTGTTTTCTAATTGAAGACTAAAGTTTCAAACTCAGAATCCAGGAGTTGATTAATTAATTGTTTTCCTTTTCACGCTTGAATCTATTTATACTCAGACTGGATAAATCATTAAAGAGAATTACCTCTGACATCGTTCAATGTTTTGCATCAATGTTTAGTTCAAAAAAATCACGAGTAATCAAAAACAGCACATATTCTTGAACGATAGCTTTCATCGTGCAATATTATTGATATACTCATTTTTACTTCTCTGACCTATAATATGATAGGGAAAGTATTATGATCGTGATTTTTTGACAGTTCAAGATTTTGATGAATCTTCATGTCTTTAACAAAAAGCTAGGCTCAACTTCAGGAATGAGCTTTTCTTAACCAGTGATACCAAAATTTATTGATCAAGCTTTTTGGTTTCTTGCGTTTATTTTATAAACGATAGTACCTCCTTTTTAAGCATGTCGTATGCACGGAGGAAGGTAAGATTTGGCATACTCGAAGTTTATATGGAAGAGATGTGCAGAAAAGGAAAACTATATACAAGATGTCCCATTATAATATTTATATCAATACGTGAAGAGAAAGCTTTTTACCTCTTTTCGAGCATATTGCGCGCACTAAGGAATGTGAGATTTGGCATATTTAAGTTCATATGGAGGAGTGCAGAAAGATAAAATTATGTACAAGCAAGATGTCCCATTCTGTGAAGGAATGCAGAAAGCTGGAAGTATTATCAGGGTGTCCCGTTTCAATTTTATGACGTGAGGAGGAAATTTTGTACCACGCACACGAGGTAATGTGATACTTAACATACTTGAAGTCTGTGTGGAGAAGAAAGCGCAGAGAGTCAAAATTATATACAGGCTGTTCTATTTTAATTTCACGTAGGGGAGAAGCTTTGAGCTGTGCGCATAATGGAGTGTGAGATTTGGTATACTTGAAGCTTATATGAAGAAAGAGTGAAGAAAAGTAAAAGTGTTTAGTTATACAAGATGTCCCATTTTAATTTTACGTGAGAAAAAAACTTTGTCCTGCGCGCATAAAGAAATATTAGATTTAACATACTTGAAGTATGTATGAAGAAGGAGTGCAGAAAGCTGAAAGTATATACAGATGTCCCATTTCAATTTTACGTAAAATAAAAACTTTTTACCGCGTGCACGAACATAAAGTCATGTGAAACTTGGCATACTTGCAGTCCGTGTGGAGAAGAAAGTGCAGAAAACTGAAATTATATACAGAGTGTCCCACTTTAATTTTACGTGATGAGAAAACATTGTACTGCGCGCATAAAAAAATGTGAGACTGGGCATACTCAGAGTTTATATGGAGAAGGAGTGCAGAGTGTTCAAATTATATACAGGTTGTCTCATTTTGATTTTATGTGAAGAATGAAATTGTAGCGTGCACGAAGGAATGTGAGATTTGGCATACTTGAAGCTTATTTGGAGAAGTGCTGGGAGCTAAAATTATATACAGGGATGCCTATTCCAATTTTACGTGAATACAAAAGTCTGTACAATGCGCATGAAGAAATGTGCGAGTTGACATACTCAAAGTTTCATGAAGGAGGAATGCAGAAAGTTCCAATCATATACAGAATATTCAATTCTAATTAACCAATGGAAACAATATCATTTTTTGCTGGAATATATCAAGAAATATGCACCGAATGAGAACTCAATGATTTCTTTCCCTTCTCGAGGATTGGGAAGAGAAAGTCACTTCGAATTCTAAAATAGGAAACACTATTCTTAACTTTAGGTTTGGATAAAGTGTTGAATACCAAGATAATTTTACCCTGAACCCCCGGGAATGAAAGGTTGAATTCAGTAACGTTCTATCTTAGCAACATAATGACCACTGGGTGACTACTATAGTTTATCATAAAATATTAAAAAACTAAAATTAATCCTTGGATGATTTGGCAGCATTCAGAAGAAACATTTTGCAAAATTATAAGCGATTCATTTGTTATTGTCCAAATTTAAATTATCATGAAATTCGTTATATTTTCCAGGAGCGAAGAAATAATGAGAATCATGATGTGAGATAAGGATTATTTCTACTCATATTTTGACATCACATGCAAACGTTCGTCAATTGTTTTTTTTTTTTTCTAAATAATCAATTTGGTTCTATAGTGTTTGGTATCAAATTGAAGCTCTCGTGGGGATAATGGAGATAATTCTAATTAAAGTGTCGAAGAGGATATTTAAACAATTGTCAATAATTGTTCCTTTTACAAATCATTTGGATGATGTCTTGTTTGGTATAAATTTTGAGCTTGAGATAAGTTTAGTCGATATCAGAAATAAATAATCATTGGAATCCAAGTTACCATCTTCAAATCAAACTTCCCGCGATCAAATATCGAAACTGTACGTTCCAATAAATTAGAGACACCGGAAATCTAGAGAAGAGCTCTTCATTCTCAAAAATACTTATTTTATGTAATATGACTAAAATTTAGCCGCCATCTGTCACTTTCACAACGACAGCTGTCACTTTCACAACGACAGCTGTCACTTGGACAATAACTGCTGTCACTTTTTGACAATGACAGTTGTCACTTTGACAATGACAGCTGTCATTTTGACAATGCCAGCTTTCACTTTGAAATATGCAATTAATTGATGCGACTTTCTAAATTTCTGAAACAGTGATAAAACTGGTCATTGAATGAATGGTCGGGAGAGTACTGTGTGGCCACAGCAGATTTTTATTGTTGTATAAAACCCATACCTATCTGCGAATAATTTCCGTTTTTTCGATGTTTGATGGTTTGACATGTTTACCTATGAAATAATAGTTTTTGGATATTTATGTTTCTTTTATCATCATATTGTACAACTCTACTCTAGCAAAGATCCGAAATCTCGATATGTAACACAAATTGACCAGAAAAATTTTGTTTCAAAATTTCAATAGTCATCCAAAACCATTATTATGATAATGGAGAGATAATTTTTATGATAAGATTAGCTATAAGAAGACCAATAATCTTTTATTCATTCTATGTATTGTACGCTTTGTACCGTTCTGGAGAAAAATGGTATTCTAGGTTTGCAATAGTCGTATAGTAAAATGTATAGCAACAAGTTATAAGCCGTTTAGCAACATCGGAAAATGTATTGCTGTTACAATTCAGCCTGTTTTCTCGTTTACGCTGCAATTGCAGCATACCACATAACACGTGTTTTGAGATACGTGACTTTGAAATAAAACACTTGAGCAAACGCAAATAGAATTATATTTAATACTAAATAAATACGAATCTCTCTGAAAATTAAATGTCTGTAATTATCTTGAAAGATCAATAATCTCAAGCTCTAGTTGCAGAATCAAGGAGTATACATGAGAAAGCACAGTTTGATTTGAATTTGGGTGAATCGCTAGAGCATGGTTGAAAATGAACAGAAGTTGAATTTACATTTGTTGGTTTAGTTCTACTTGCTACATAGAAGGTTAGTAGAAGTAGAAACCAAGGACTATTGATACTAATTGAACAGGAATTACACCTTAGTTAGCTCTAAAATATTGTCGAAGACTTTACGTATATGATAAAATAACTTTGTTGTAGTAATGTCTAAAACTTGATGTTTATATAGCTGAAATTATAAAGAATTACATCGTTAAGGAGACCAAATTATTCGATGCTATCGTATAATTAAGACAGTGATATTTAATGGGTTCATTCTCCAAGCAATTTTGCTTTTGAATGCTTTTGGGGTCACCAACTATTTACACAATACTGCGCATGAAGAAATTAAGAGCGACTCCGAATAATGAACGTTGGAGTAGAAGTATATTCCAACTTATAAAATTCCAGACAATGAAGAACAAATTGCGACAATTTCAAGTCTACTTTTGCATTCACACTATTAATATCGAATAACATATTAATTGAGTTGAAACATGACGAAAGTAAGAGCTTACACCATATTTCCCTCACCTTTTACCTGTAAATTTATCCTTTGAAGAGATGCACTTTTCATATTTCATGCAAGTTGACAAGTATGCTCAGGTGTCTGCATCAAAGTGTAATGACTTCTAGGAGGATATGAACACAGATAAGAATTGCACGCGATACAGAATTGAGATGTAGATATTACATTAACCCAATGCATGGGAACATATACATATACATATAGATATCGTTAAGAGATTTGCCAATTCAAGACTTAGACTTCAACAACCCCTTAAAACGGATGTTTCATCCACATGACCAATGAAAAATAGAACTGTCGAATAAGACACGAACAAATGCTCTAGCTCAACGAAGTCACAACTTAAACAGTTGCAATGAATTTAATATGGAATGGAAATTCTAGAAGAAAATCGATTAAATTACCACAAAAGTTTGAGCCTGTAGAAATGTGTACCTTTTCTATGTCTACGATTCCGCAGATAGATTAGGGTCAGCCCAGCAAATTGATTTGGAACGATTTCCGAACTGTCATTTCTCACTAAGAATTAAATTATTGTAGTTATGTTAACGTATTCCATGTCAAAATCTTACAAACTCACATATAATGATGAAAATACTATGACGTATTCAGAACTAATTGTTCATCTAAAAAGTGGAGCAGCAGATGTGTTTATTCAAATAATTCAATTTATAAATGAAGTCCTTTCTTCCTTATCCTCACTACAAACTCTACATTCTGGTCGTTCCAATAATGTGTGCACCGTGAATTGATCTGCTAAACTAATAAAACGTACATAATATTGCATCTTATATTTCAGAAAACATTTAAATTTGAAATCAATTGCACAATTTAGTTAGGTTACATTTGTAAGTTATGTTTTCGGAGTATAGAAGCGCTCAGAATTGTGACAATAAATTTATTATTTTGGAACTGAATCCATTTGTTATTTCACCGTTTTCTTCTAATGAATCGTAGAATGATTATTCTCTGTATATTTCAAAATAACGACTACCACAACTACTTTCTAAGCTGCTCATAGATGGCACAGACTTTGACTATATTCCGACTATTCAAATCAGCTGAGCTTTGAGAAAGTGCAATGAAGTAGGGCATACAATCTAATTTATAAGAAATGTGAAAAAAGAACGTGAAACTCCTAAATAGGTATCAATTCACTTGACAATGAGATATAAATATGACTAATGAACAAAGTAGTTGATCTTAGAGATAAATTAAGTTCACCATACAACATATGCAGAAATGAAATCACAGAGATAAGCGAATTAATGTAGTGTCAGAATACAAATATCTTTCCAGTTTCAAATGAATGATTGACATGACTTTGAGGATTCAATGCTACAAACTACTCATTTCAATCGACATCTGTCATTCTTCCAACAAATGAGGAACATTTAGTTTAAACCATGGGCGCACTGTGAAATTTTTGACAGAACTTCAATAATTTTTTTCTCGTTATCTAGAGGAATTACAGAAAAAAGTTATCGAGAAAAATTGCTATACTTGACGAGCTTTATTACTGATTGAAATACTTTCTGTTACATCCTGTATATTCATATTGCAAAATTTCACAAAACAACTTGATCAATGCAGCAAAAATTGAATTTGGGAAGAATTTCTGAAATATTCAAAGCAAATTCGAAATCTTTGCGCCGCACATTGACACTAAATCATCAAGCAAACTGTGAAGAAATATCCGTGGAATAGAATAAATCAACTGCAGAAATTTTTTCGAGATCGGCATGTCTTTGTGCTATCAAAAAATTAGGCTTTAAGTTCTATAAGGCGAATATTTGATTGGAGAAAATGAAACAATTTCAAAGAATCAATTTCTTGTAGGCAAAAAGAGAACCACTTCTTACAGTTAAGCAGAAAGAGAGTCGACTAATTTGGGCAAAAATCTATAAAAATTGGACACAAACCGAATGGAACTAGAATCCAGACTTGAAGTTTGTGTACGGGATAGAAAAAGTAGGATTTCAAGGATAAAAACAAAGCACAACAGACCGATTGTTCAGGTAAAAAAGTTAAATCTCTAGCATCTCTCATGATATGAGAATGCATGTCTCCTCAACGTGTTGAGATATTGCACTTTGTAAAAAGAACTTTCAATGCTCATAAATATCTGAATATTCTTAAACGCAATCTGATACCATCTATTTTGAAGTCTGCTGAAAATCAGTACATTCACCAACAAGATGGTGCTGCATGTAACACAGCTGAAAAAGTCAAGACATGGTTATCAGAGCATTATATTAACTTGTTGAATTGGACGTCCAGTAGCTTCAATCTATCACCTATTGAGAGGCTCTGGCATAAAATATAGAAAAGCTGCGAGCCAATCCAGCTAGGGCAGTATCTGAATTGCAGGACAGGCACACACAAATTTGGAATTCATTCATTCAAGATGATTGTCAAAACCAGAGCCGGAACTAGGGCGTAGTGGAGGTGGGCCCTGCAACGGGCGCAGGCTCCTAGGGGGCGCAAAATTCTATGAACTGCATTAGGCAATCATTCAAATTTAAATTTAAGAAATGTTTTATGGTGGGATTCAAGTGAGAAAGCTTATACCGTTATACTACCTGCTACCCATATCATCTTAAGGTCAACTATAAAATTTTACTTGTATATATATTGGTTATTGGAGATGTACACTGCTCTATCAGCAAATAGTCTAGCAGTCTAACTTCTGCATTTTGTGCATTGTGTTAGGAATGTCGAGCCACCTGCTAAGCTTGATTCTTTAAGAAGAATATATTTTCAACTTCTAACTTTCCATCTATTGTTCAGAATTGATTTTTTCTGTACACCCCACTAAACCCCAAAGATATAGTTTTTTAAAAAGTCAGTCTGTCTGTCGGTTCGTCTGTGGAAGCACGATAACTTGAGAACGCGCACGAATTTTGAATGAAATTTCATATTCAAGTTTCCCATCAAAAAGCTAGGTTCAAGTTCGTAGATGAGCTTTTTTCAATCAGTGGTACCAAAACTTTATTGACGGGACTTTTTGTTTTTTTTAAGTGTGTATTTTAGAAACGGTAGTATTTATCAAAGAATTGAAATTGACTAGAATTGATCCTCGAATAATTTGGCACAACATTTATCCTAAATGTTTTCGCAATTGTCAGCGGTTCATTTATCATAATAAAAATTTGAATTTTTATGAAATTCGTTATGTTTCTCTGAAGCAAAGAAATAGTGAGAATCATAATGTGAAATTAGGATTATTATCACTCATGTTCGGACATCACATGCAAACGTTCGTCAATCGTTCTTTCAAATTGAGTGATTCAGCTTTATCGTGTTGGTATCAAATTTAAGCTCTTGCGAAGATATGCAATCGTAGTGGACGTGTCAAAGAGGATATTTAAACTATCATCAATTGTTTCTTTTACAAATTATTATCATGTTATCTAGTTTGGTATCAATTTAAAGCTCTCGGGAAGATAAAATTAGTAGATGTCAAGAATGAATATCAATTAGTGGAGTCCACGCTACCATCTTTAAATTACACTTTCGGCGGTCAAATGTCAAAACTATATGTTCCAATGAACTGAAGACTCCGAAAATCTAGAAAAGGACTATTTATTTTCAAAAATATTTATTTTATGTGGGACTAAAATATAACTGTCATCTGTCACTTTGACATTGACAGTTATCCCTTTGACAATGACAGCTGTTACTTTGACAATGACAGAAGTCACTTTGACAATGACAGCTGCCACTTTGAAATATACAATTAATTGATGCGACACTCTAAATTTCTGAAACAGTGATGAAACTGGCCAGGAAATTTATGGTCGAGGAAGCACTGTGTGGCCACAGCAGATTTTTTGTATAATGACATCGATGTTTGATATTAAGATGTTAATAATATGTAATGTACCTGATTGATTATAATTTGCTTTTTATCATGTCACCATTTGATCTGGAGAATATATATATTTTTTTTGTATTATATCTTTTAGCCTCATATTCATGAAAATAGGGGCGCAATTTTATGATTCGCCACGGGCGGCCAATACCCTAGTTTCGGCTCTGGTTAGAACTTAGTAAATATAATGCACATACGAATTCAGGTAGTTTTAAAATACAGAGACGATGTTATTCAGTGGTAATTGTAATCAGTGATATAATCTTAGCGTTAGTTGTTTCCTGTTTATTTGTTATAACTCATATAGCTACTATCATTGAAATGTTGTTATAAATGATATCATTTGAGATAAATATTACCGATTGGAGCATTTCTCAATTCGAATTATATGATAAATAATCTTCTTTCGGCCTAATGATGTGATTCTGGGCTGGTATCAGATATTATAATTCCAAAAGTTTATTTTGATGAGCAAAATATATTTTTTATGTTTGACCGAGTTTCTTCTATACATTCCAGGATTCTGAGAATAATTGCATCTGGATGTAAATATCTGAGTTTTCGGTAGAATATTTTCTCCTGAAAACACTTGATAAGACAAACCCACAAATATGAAAGCAAATATCCTTTCGAGTTTGGTGGAAAAACACAGAAGTCTATTGTTTGTAGAATGGAATGAAATATATTCAAAGAATTTTGAAGGTGTTCCAGTGACAGAAACGTTAGAATTCCCGGGGAAAATAAAGATTGTGATGTTAGATTCTTACCGGAAGAATGATTTGAGGTCAACTTAGTTCCCACAAAAATAAATGAAATTCATTGCGAATAACAGATTAGAGATATGCTTCAAATGAAAAATTTGAAGAGGTATGAATGAAATGACAACTGAGTCACTATGGTAGAGATATTTTCAGATATAATTGAGATTTATTCGAATTTTCTTTGAAAATTTTGGATTTGTAGATTGAGAGATTTTTTGCGCTCAAGATGTAATTCAAGAATCATGCTAGAGATAAAACATCGACATATCACACTATTGAAATTGTCCATATAGGAGTATCCATGTTCTTCTTGAAATATATATTTCTATATTCTTGAAACTAAAAGTCGAGGATCATCACTGATATTTCAAACAATCTATCTCAAACTGAATTGTTTGAGAAATTAAAGACTTCATGGAATAAATTGAATAATATTTTTCTCATATCGCACAGTTTAAATTGATTTCACAAAACAGATTTCGAACCAAAATTGATGATGGAATTCGTAATTTATAACTTGATCATAGAATTTCACATCAAAGTGTACAGCTTTAATCTCAAAAAGCCTCATTAAAATATATGAATGAGTCCTTCCCGAAATAATGAGCAAGCCTTGTATTATTCAAAGACTCAGATTGTGTTTACATTTGTATGCCATGAATTTGATTATAGTTCTAAGATTTGTCGTATTCCCTATAATATCAGCAGGATATTTGAGCTATTGAGGGTGAATGCAGTGATGTATGTATCTGAATAATTAGCGTTAAAATCTTTCCAAAGACATCTTACGATTGTCTTTGAGACGCCAGTATATGAAGCATGAAACCATCCTTGCCTTGATATCAAGAGATTCCTTTGATATGGCAAACAGTAACCAGGACGCCAACAACAATTGTGAATAAAAACAGTATGGTACCTCGACATCCAGTAATAAGAAATCTGTTTGGACTTTTAACTTGTTTATACTTCAAAATTTCGATATCAAATTTCTTTCTTTTCATGAATTTGGCAAACATTCAATGCAAATTGTGAAAATATGGATTCGCTACAGTTATATTTTTGCCTTTGTGATTACTACAGTGGAGAACTACTGCATACAAAGTAGGAGAAGAAATTGGATGTTACAAGAGTAATTCTGATCGTGTATGCGTACGTGTTAATTACATAAGCCCTTTGCACTTCATAGTGCAGCGAGATGAGAGATCAAAGTGCAATCATGTGCAGTAAAATTGATGGCAACGATAAAATATGATGCATTACTTCATAATTTGTCGACGCTTGAATCATTACCGGTAACATTGATATGATAATGATGACTTTAGAACGCGAAAAATGACTCACGTATGCTGACTTTTCAACAAAGTATTCATACTACTGTTATTGCAAGAGTATTTTGGATTCTGTATGTACGTATTCTTTCATAGCGGAAGCTTCTTCAGTTGAAAACCGCGATTTTAGAATATGAAATCAAGATTACTGATCCTCTATTCAACAAGACTCCGACGGAAGATGCTATTTTGTACACAATATACCAGGATACCATATAAATTTATCTTATTTCACATTTTTTCATCTTACCGGAATAAGGCTCTTACATTTCAGTGTTCAGATTTATTTTATTTGAGAATAGTCAAATATCAGTCTTTAAGAGAACAAAGTGATGTAACATGTCATTTAAACTTATCTATGTAGAATCACAAATATCTGAGAGAATGTAACCAAGAAACAACCAGAACAGCTCAAACAAATAGTTGTTAACTGGTGAGAATTGCAGCATCTGAATATTTTATATGAACAGTTCCAGAAAAGTGAGTGAAATAAGACCTGAGAGAAAGTGCCATTTAGCTCACAAATTATAACATTAAGGTTAAGTAGAATTAAGTAGGAGCATCCCTAGGTGAAAGTTGATAGGATAAAGAAGAAAAAACAACGAAAAGCACGAACAAAGCATTTAGCTATGAGTGAGGCACAGATACCCAGCTAATGACTACCGCTGCTGTGAGTCTATTGATCTAGTGAAGACTTAAAAGAGACCCTACCGTGTGAAGATACTTCAGTCAAAAAGGGAACACATTTAGGTGATAAATCTCACAGTTTAATCTACGGTCAAGTGTTACCGACGAGTTTTATAACTGCTTATCCTGCATAAATCTAACAGATGCACCCGCGGATTTACGATGCACTCAACACATTCCATTTAATTAAAGCAGACGACGAAACCAGAGACGCTCTACCCGAAAAAGAGCACAGGGAAACTGACAGCATGAGCTCACTGTTATTTTATATTAAAACAATTGACAGCAATGTCCTATTTCCTCGTAGAAAAAAAAAGTGTTTGGATACATTGCTGTCAAATTCATCAGACTTTCATGTTTTTAGAAGTTAGAGTGGTTTTACTATTGAAAGAAGAAGTACAAATTATGACATAATACAATTCCAATATAAGACTCTGACAAGTTCCTAGTTTATTTATTGCTATATTTAATGAGTTGAAAAATTGGATGAATTACGGTTCAGAGGACAAGAAAAATTGAATTCAGTAATTGAAAATAACAATACCCCTTCGTCGAGAAGAATCTCGAATACCATTAGATCTAGTCCAAGTACAGTATAGAAGATACCAGATTTTCGAGCAAGATTAGTTTAGGAGTAATCAATATCAGAATCATTAAGAATGTGTTAAGCGACGATACAGACCGAAAAAATATTTTTCACGAAATTATATTGAACTTTGATGGTGAAGAAACTCTACTCGACAAGATTTTATTCACGAACTAGCTAGTGCCCGCGACTTAGGATTCTGTAACAGAAATGCATATCATCAGGAGGTCGCTCGCGCAAATGATGCACGAACATAAATCGTATCACTCTTACAGTTACGCTGACACTAGAGCAGTGAGTCATTCTAATCGTTCGATAACAGTAATAATTTTACAAATGTTTATATTCATTACAAATATTCATATTCGAATGTTTTGAGTCCTTCAAGATATCAAAATAGAACATACACAAAAATTTGAATAGAAATTTCTGTTTCAGCCTTCCAAATTTTTATTGAAATCTGTCGAGCCATTTCAAAGCCTATTCAAGAAAAATTTTCAGGCAGGCAGATGGACAAAAATTTCAGGAACAGTCATTTATGATTGAGTATTTTTTAAGTAGCAGTTCTCATTTGAATTTTTGCATTGATTCTTAAATCACAAATAGACACCTAAACTTCATCCATATGTAAGATCAAGCGACATCTTATACTCATAGGAAGGTGAATTTGCAAAATTGTAGGACTTGGAGTTGCCAAAATTTATACCTGTATAATACTGGTCGAACGTAGTCTTCAAAAATTGAATATATCGACGGGGTTATTCAGGGTTCGAGTAGTATGGCCTTTTCTATGATTTGAAATTTTAATGAAGTAAGCTAATCGCGGTTATTAGAACAGAAGTTATTACCGGCAACTGATAATTCAAATATTGATGATCCAATGTAATTTCGAAATTGTAACAAACTTTCTCCATCAAGAATCTAGAATAATTCTAGTAAAGTTCTATCAGCGTAGCCTCGATTGTTCTATGTTGTTTTAGATGCAACACGGCGAATATATTAGTGCATGTGAGCCCCCACTCCAAATCAATTGGGATTAGGAAGTCGATCGATGAACAAAATAGAGCAGTGGCGCACGATATAAAAAAGATATTGTAGGTGTGATTAAATGTTAGCTGAATTATTTATTGCCAAGTTCAGTGGTCTGATATTTCAAGTAAACTATTGCTTTCATTCCAATGAATAAACTGCAATTTTGATTCATTTTGATGATTTGTGTTTTCATACTTGGACCTTTTATATATCACAATAAATTAGTTGTACATAAATTATGATCATTTTATTCACATCAAAAATTGTATAATACAACGTATGGAAGAGGCTGTAAGGGCACAAGAAGTAATAAACATTGCAATCACAACTTTTTGTTCATACTTTTGATAATGGATGAAATGAGATAATGCAAAATGGTACCAAGTATATTATGTATATATGCAGAGCAAAATATAAGTGGTTATCAGAATATGAAGGTTGCGGGTTCAGTTATTATAAGTATACATCCATTATAAGATGTAATTAAAACAGAGATGAATCGCGTTAACTGCCAGGATACTAGTTACACTGTAATAAAAAGATTATGATGTTTTTGTTAACGCGAACATTAAAATTTAATTGCAGACGAGATTTCATACGTAAACTCAACACTTTTTGCTCTGGTATCAACCTACTTGAAGGAAGATCACAGATTATTTAGATGAGCTGAAAAAATCTTCGTAGCAGAATCCAAGAATGATCAGTACGTTATATAATTGCCCTGCACTGTCACATATTGAAACATAAAGGATGAGAAATTAAAATGACAATTCATTCGTCATGATATGTCGCTACAGGGTAATTTTCCAGTTTGAAACTGTCAACGAGACTTGAGTTTTCGCAACTACATGTTGGCGTTTGGTAATTCACTATCGATTTGTAGCCGGTAACATAATGTTTTCTGACTGATATGCAGCTACAGCAGTTTGTTTACTTGCATCTCTATCCATAATTTGATGATATTTCGCGTGTTGCATGACATTTTTGTTTCAAATCGTAGCAGGATATTCATATTTCTCCGTATAATAAGTGGTTGCATTGAAGTTTTTCCAAATATGCAAAGCATCCCAACGAATTCATTCCATTGATGAGAAGATTCTTTACTCTCAGTGGACTATGAAAATATTTTTGATACTCTTAACTGATTAGAAAGAGATTTCAGTAGAGTGTTCATTTGTGATGAAAGATATTGATATTAGTTATGGGGACATAACCTATTATCAAAACAAGCTTATGTTTGCAGTTGTAGCTGTTTCACTAGAGACAAGCATCATTTAATCTGTTTTCCTAGCTCAATTTTTGGTATTTCCATTTTGTCAGGAAGATATTGATCACAGATGATTCGATTCTGAGTATATTTTCTTGTCAAGGATTTCACTATTGGATGTGAACTGAACACAAATTAGGAGTATAGTAAAACTCAACATTGTTCCGCGACTATGTAGGCTAGATCAAACTGGGTTGTTGCCATAATTCTCTTACATTGGTACCATTAATTACATCAACAAGTTGTTAATGAATTCGAATTGGGAAATAACTCATTGTTCTGGCTAATTTTATGAGAGAACTACCTTGAAATACACCAATAGCAATAAAGTTTTACTTCTAGATCAAAATGGATTATGGGCTATAGCAGTTCAAATTTAATTCACAAACAATAATTGTCAGGAATAACTCTGCAAGCTTCTTTGTGAAGTTTATCATCAATTTTCTCAGACAGAGATTATCTTGTACATTCTATTATGGATATTAGCACATTCTCAATTTTCGATCACTGATGTGATTTGAATTTGAATAAAATCTCAACCATGAATATTAGCTCATATTCAGCAATCATCTAAAGTAAGATTACTTTTAATTATTTTGAGACGAGCACATCATTCTGGTTGTTTTCTTGCAGGCTTTTTTCTTATGATATGCTGTATTGATCTACTGAGTATATATATGAAAAATTATATTCACGTTTTTAGAATGCCAACTTGAATTTAGAATCTATTTCTGCTTGACATCATTACTTTATAGTATGAGACTATGTCATCTCATACTATGAAACGACGAAACTAGATCTGAAGTGATATATATATATATATATATATATATATATATATATATATATATATATATATATATATATATATATATATATATATATATATATATATATATATATATATATAGATATATGACCTACAATAGAATTCACTACTTTAACCATTTAAGACTTGACTTCTCCAATTTAGTGAGATTAATTTTTGACACAAGTTACTATACATGTGATGGTTTATTCTATCTTCAACGAAATGGAAGTTCTATGGGTGCAAAAACAACCGCTATGAATGCCCAATATATGATGGATCCCATTTCAGACAAATGTAAAATTCAACTAAACTGTCGATATCTTCTCTAAATGAATTCAATACAACTATACAATTTACCGGAGAGATTGGAAAATTTGGATGCCAACCACTCTTAGATTATGGTTATTTGAGACTAGATTGGTATATGTCGTCCGGATGTTACATATACTTTCTATCAGAATAACCAAAAAATATGAAGATTAATTCTATATATCAGTGACATTTTCCTATGACTTTTTCCCAAGATTGCTATTAACTGCTTCTGAAAATTGTATAAGCTAATGTCGGTAAGAGACAACAAGCCGCTGACTATGTGGTGACTGTCAATTTTGGAAATTTCTTGAAAGGTTGCTCTGCTGCCAGTGTTTCCATTTGGGGTACTAACCGTAAAATACAATAATGGTAAGCACTCAACTCATCGTTTTCACTCGGTCACCACAACGCAATTTGTTACCATCGTAGTTGGTAAAATACAAGACAAGAGATAATTAGTATCATAAGAAGAAGAGAAATAGCAGGAAAAGAGACAACGAGTAATATGACAGAACAATAGTCTTAGCTTTTCTTGCTTGTTGATGCCGCTTTCCCTTATTTCATGTTTCATGCTCATTGTTTGCGATGCTTTGTTTAAAGAAAGCTTCTATAATTTTAATGATTTTATAATGAATGAAATTGACTTTTGAATTTTTATTGCCACATTTTCTTTATGATACTGTATTCAAAGGACAATATTTCCGTTTGGAAAATTTCAGCGGATCCTTCTAGCACATATATGGACTGTAAACATAATAAGCTACTCTCCTAGTGATAATCATGAGCTTCATTTTACATTATCAAGTGAAAACTTGCCAAGTTCTTGAAAAATATTTTTTTCATATATTTTGATCACGAAATCATGTTCCTATAGCCAATTTTTTCCTTAGTATGACCAATATATAAGCACGATTCAACAGTGACGATCACATGTATCCTTGAATACTCTCGATTCAAAAGTTTTATTGTTATTCTTCAATAAACAAGTGATGATCTTTCAAATTATAGACAAGTGAGTATATCAATGCTTTTATATTAGGCTTTCCATGAAAATAACACTTATTGGACACATACAATAATTCAATCAGATTATTGTTATAATATGATTACTTATTACTCCAGATATATTGCATATTGATTGAATTTTCTCATAAATTAACATTAATCGTGAGATATTGTATTAATATATTCATATTCATATTATTGAATTGAAAAAAATTCTTGAAGTATTGTATAAAAGCATTGATATGTTAACCTCTAAGAGTATTCTTTGGAGTTTAAACAAAGTTTTCCCATTTCCAGAATATCGAAAGAGGTCGAAATATTACTCGCTATGTTTTGGGATGTCATATATGTTTCGACCGTACGGATGCCGATTGCAAATCAATATTAAATTGTACCTACCTCTAGAGTTTCAACGTGTTTCGAAGTTACATTTTCCTCACTTGTCAAATTATCAAAGTATCAAAGTGATTTGTTATTATGAAATTGGTGCTGTGGACTTACAAGATCAGATTTTTACTAATTGAAACTATATTTCCACTGGAGAGTATTCAATATAATATAATAAAAACTCTTGTGCTTTGAAAAGTACCCAGTTCAGGTATGAGTTGCTGCATACATAAGCATATTTAATAGTTGAGGCATGGCTATATAGTTGCACAACTTATCTAAAAACGAAGGAGAATCTACATGTACTTTGTAGATAGTTCAAATCCTCTGTACAAAAACAAAATGGTCGTTGCATTTGGACTTACGCTGAGATTATCTACTCTCTCTGGTTTTCGTATCTATTAGAAACTCATGTGTCTCAAACTTATAATTATGGTTAGTGACACACAATCTGTGAATATTATCCCAGACATTCAACAATTTATTCAATATATTGCGAATTTTTATCATCATAGTGATTCAATATTTCTGAAATTTGGAGCTTGAAGTAAGTCTACTCCGGAATTTCTGATGCGCAAGTCATAAACGCTTCAAGTGAAAAACCGAATATTCCAATGAGGCACTCACGTCATTTTGAAGTAATAGAGTGATTAAAATATTCTTGTGATGTTGCATACTTTTAGGTATTGTAGGATTTCTTCAGGAAATTTCAGTACGTCACATCTATGTTTGATTACATTAGGAATGATTCACGTGGAGTGTCATATCTAGCTACGAATTCAACTGTATTCAAAGCCAAAAATGTAGACATCAAACTGCGAGCTCTGTGTAGATCTAGCAAAAATATTATTCATCAGATATTCGGGTACATAGAGACTACTCTAAAGTATTAGCTTTCTCAAATATGTAATAATGATACAACCCTGGTCTAAGTCTTCAAGCTCTTCAATATATCAAAAGCTACCATCATCAATCATGTCTTTCTAACCTTCAGACTCCATCATCTATTACAAATATAATACTTTCACTCTATATTGAGTACGTTTTACAATAAATATTTGTTAACAGAATGATGAACAACATTAGAGTGAACAAATATATTCAATATCAATGCGAATATTTACAGAATTAAATTATCTGATTTTTTTTCTGTTATTTATTCGCAGGTTAGCAGATAACTATTGATTTAGGTTTGTGTATGGAAGAAAAAAGTATAAATTTAATCATGCCTGCTGAGAAAGGTAGATTTGATTGTAGTGAATGGAAAATGGAAGTCAATGGTCGGTGCACGAGACATAAAAATATTACTTGAAGGATCGATAGGAACATGTTTACTGACCGATCCGAAGGCGTTGAGAATGAATATGCGGTTGAAAAATTTATCTGGTCATTATTTTCTGCGCTACCGCTTGCTTGAGTTCGGAGGAGCTGACATAACAAATTCCCTGTATCCTGTGCCCCACTCTGGCTTTTGGTTGAAATATATGCTTGAATGTTCAATCCTAAGTAAATTTGAACTAAGGATCCAAACACATTCTTGTTTTATTTCGTTTCGACAACTTAGTCTTCTGTGTGATCCGCACCAGAGTTTCAGCTAGCTCCTACTTTTAGTTAGATATGTTTACAAATGATTCAATTACTGAAATTCCCTATATCTCATATCCCTGGTGCTCCTTCAGTCAGTTTATCAGAATTTATAAGCCATATAGTAAAAGATCTTCTCTCTGATCATTTATTCTCTGATATCGAATTTTGCAATGTCGTATGATTTTTCTTCCCATCATTTGCTCATTATTCATTCTCACCACATGAACGAACTATTTAAGCTGCACTTCACAAAGCTTCCAATCTTTTCTCCTTTTTTAATTGGAGCATCATCTACTAACACTCACAATATGCTGGTAATTTTCACTAGCAAAAATTACTTTGATATAATGCAAAGAAGATGCAATTTTTGGAATGAACGCAATAATAATAAAGTAAAATATGATGTAGAAGTGGCCGCTATTTCTCTGTGTCTTCATCAGGTAAATCATTATGTTGCTCTGCTCGGAGATCATTAATTAGTCCATTTTAATGAGCTGAGCATGGCACCGTAGCCAATCCGAGTTCTTTGCTATGAGATTATCTGATGCTGTGGTGTGGATTAAGCATATATGAAATAAAATTAATTTCAAAATGATGTGTTGTGCAGAATCGCTAGAGGCCAATATTAATTTGGTAAAAGGTTCTTTTCACTGAATGTTCCTTTCACGCATTGAAAAAATGATCCATACAGAAATATTTCCAGTTTTTTCATTTCTTCACATGATAAATTTACGAGCAATAGACGTTCCGGTAGAATGTTGCATGCTGTGTGTCTTTCCGATCAGCTTCGACTAGACCGAGATTTTCGTTATCGTCAATACAAAATATTTCGTTCACGGTTTCTCCAAGTTGTTCAATCCTACATTATGAATAGTAACTCGAAAGATTCAGGATATTACAATTAGACTGTTTTCACATGAACTCGACATGAATATATACTTTAATATATACTTTGTGCGTGATTCTTGAACGATATATATACATATAGATATAGCTTGAGTACATTGCATTGTGGTGCTTGATTGTGAAGTAAAAACATGGTGACAAAACTCTCATGCATAGTTTTGTGATGATGAACATTTTGTTCTCTGATAAACAATCCGCACATGACAAAAATATAGCATGTGTCATTTTACTGTGTAAGTGATTCGCATGCACTGGACGTATAGTGAAACTTGTCATGCATACTGGTTACAATTAAATATTCATGTTATACACAGCAAGAATTTTCAACAGATTAAATTGCAGATAATTCATATTCTCAACTCGATATAGATATAGGGCCAGCAAATGATAGGTTGATTATTCTTCCTTATAGAGTGAAGTTTCAAGCGGACATAATGTGATTCATGTCATAATATATGATACATCATAAAGAAAAGAATAATTGAGTCTGTCATTATAATGCGTATGATAAAAAGAATAAAAATTTAGAAGAGCATCTGTGTGATTCTCATTTCTGTGGATGAATTTAGATACCTAAATTATTCAGCGTATTGGGAATGAACATAAATCCGATAATGAGGTTACAGCCTCTGCTGGATGAAATGTAATCTGCGCAAATCTCTTCATATTCTCCCAATTTCCATCCGATTCACAGAAACTGATGAATTCGTGTATTTTAAAATTGGTCAGTGGGGTACATTTAGAAACACGTATCAAATTCCGCATTCGCGAGTTGAAAATTGACACAGGCTACGAATAATAGCATTGCGTAAAATGTATTTATCATCTATCATAAAAGTTTTCGTTTTTCACAATGCCACTTCCAATTAGCTACTGACATGTGACAGTATGTAATTTTCAAGTATGCAATTGCAATCTGTGTGTGGATATTTCCGCTGCTGTTATGTTCAGTTGTGAGCATTGTGCACTTCGTTCTCTACTGCATCAGGTGTGATTCCAATGCAATGTAAATTGATTTTGCTATGTAATTAGAACTTGTCTATAATCATATTTTGTCCCAAGAGAAATATCTTTTATTACATTGCATGATACTCCAAGCTTCCAAAACTTTTCAGGTCCAAATTTCAAACAAAACTGAATCTATCACAGACTAGAATATTCCACTCTCGAACAGAATTTGATGTGAAATTTTATAACAGAATAATATAATGTTCATGGTGAAATAATCCGGTATGAATTTAATGTGGTAGAGCTCAGTCCCATTCAGTAGTTCCTGTAAGCTTTGTTTCACTATTTACAGCTGGAAAATAAAGTTTTGAAAATTAAAAAATCATGCTTGGTTGGTTCTATATTATGATGAACATGAAACGATTTCAAAAACTCCAGTTTCAATGTATTTGTTCTCCTTTTTTTAACTCATTCAGAATTGTTGAAAATTCAGTCTCTAAAATATCTTATGGATGTTGAATGGATGGATATGAGGTACAATGTAATTTGGTTATTCGAATCATAAGCATTATATGATGATTGAATTGGATAATGTCAATAATCCTCTGTATGTAGATATTATTGCGGATACTTGTATTATACTTTCTGCAATTTTTATTGTATTGTTGAGTCGATTTTGCTTGAAATCCGAATTTAGGAGAATGTATGCAGTTTTCAGAGTTAACTCGTTTCAATACTCTAGAAATAAGGAAATCGAATCTGAGCTTTGCGAATGAGGCTAGTTGTCACGACTTTCTTTATTGTGGAACAAATTCTGTTCACCTGCGCATCTGCTAGCACCCCGTGCTTTTTCACAATAACAATAATTGTTTAGTTTATTACTTTATTTTAAAATTGAATTTTTTTTTTCTGAGTTCGGTTTACCAATAGAACGTGATTTTCAGTTCTTTTAAACTATAATTTATTCTTCATTCCTCATAAACTATGCAAGAATTGTCTAGGGACTTCTCGAACAGAGCTCGGATTGAGATCTAGACGGAAGAAGTATAATGTGATTCAAGCTTAACGATCATGATCCACTATAAAACCTAACTCGTAATGTGAAACATTCGTCAAGGGAAATAATTTTTTCTATATAAATTAATGTGAAATATGATAATGTGCTCCATGCCGAGAGAAATACTGATAAATGAAATAAGTTCGTATTAGAAAGCTATCTAGAAATATTTATTTCTGCCATCGTTCTGAAATTTTGTTGGTATCATCATTGAATTTAGTAGCGGACATGTACGATGAAACAGTTTCTTATGGTGTCAGTATTCCCCTCGTTACTTCTAAGAATTGTTGCTGTGCTACCTTCTCTACTTCTTTTAACAAATCACAAATGATATCTAGACACTTTGGGAAAATTTGTGATCACAAGAAACACTAACATACAAAAAACGGCCTGATAGCACAGTGGTAGAGTGCTAGCCTCTGAATGCAGAGGTTGTTCTAGTCTCATTCAGGTCATGAAGTTTTCACGATTTGGCTGGACCGGTATTCACTCTCGTTCAAATTACATGGGCAGCACACATGGCAGCAAGGTAAAAATGTGACAAGCAAAGTTGAAAATAGATGTGTGTCTCAAAAAGTCAACCTAGAGACATAACTGATCGGTTCAAATCACGAAATTCAAACAATCATACAAAAACACTAACATATTGAACACGCATTGGCGCAAAAGACCGGTTTACAAATATATGACGTGAAGGAGGGACTTTCCCTCTCCGCATTACTCGTTAGACAGAATATTGCACGTTGAAGAAACTGTTACATTTCTTTTGATTATTAGAGTTGCTTGTTGAGAAAGATTCCACGTACTAATTTTTGTTATATCTATATATGTTTCAAAACTCTAGCACTAAATGAATATGGGTTCTATAGCACATATAGAGTTCAAGAGACTTCAAAAATACAAAATTTTTGTATATGTGGGTATGTAGATGTTCATATATACATCCATTGATTCTGTGCCTGAACTGATTGACTGATTTTGCTCGAAATTTACATCAATGGAATATGAAATGTTTTCTATCTGTATCTTTCTTCAGTTCTGTGATAGGTGTATGTATGTATTATATACTTACATTATAATTGAGTATGAATCAATCAAGATGGATGTGATATCCTACATCTACCTTATATTAACCTGTTATTCAAAGTGAGTTCATACATTTCAGCAGATTTATTCTCTTCCGTCTGAAACAAAGTGTACAAAAGAATTTACATTGCTTGTGCAACTGCATTTGGATTCAATTTAGTTCTTATGTCATGACTGTACAGTTTGACGGTACATTACTCCTCAAAGTTTATATAACGTACTCATAAAGCTGTTTCCTGAACCCTTTTCAAAATAAAACGAATACAAGATGACAAGGCATCACTTTACCTGTTAAAATTGCGCCACTGAACGGAAACATGTCAAACGAACACCGTGTGAGACCGTTTAGCTCACAATTTGTCAGATACCAATAACGCTCATTGCATTAATATGCATTTCCGACTACACAACGAGTAATTTTTTGAAAAAGGGTAGTACATATGAAATACACATAAAAATCAATTTGAAAGTTTGTTGCTCCTGATTTAAAACAGGATTACAATCAATTCATTATTTGAACAGAATAATGTTCATGGCCTTAAGGAGAACAGCATGATGATATAGATGTAGAGGACTGTTTATGATTCAAAATTTGATTTGATTGTGTATTTTTAAATAGTTGCTAAAAGCAGATTCAAGCATTGACAATCATCAAGCGATGATGAAGGGCAATATTTTTTCTAAGCAGAATTGGATTCTTAATCGATGAAATAAATTCAGAAATAGCGGATAATAGATCTCCTGTGAATGAAAAATAATTTTAACGAAGTATTCAAGTCTGTTGGCATAGCAATGGAATATATTGAGCTTTAGCAAGGACACATTAACGTAAAGCAATGAACTAGAAGGTACTTCTTCTGGAATGCACAATCTAAAAACAATTTGACTCCTACTTTTCAGAAGCTTAATGTTGAAATGTTACTCTTTTGTTTTTCCTTTAATCTAAACTTGAAGAATCAATCCCAATGGATTCTATTTTTTGGATGTTTGTCATGCTTCAAATAATTTATCGCATTCCATCATAAATTACCACTACTTATTTTTGGAAGACAAATCTAACATTGATATCAGCGTGAGATGAAACATGTTTCTAAGAATGGAGCAAAATAATTCACAATAAATTGTACATTGTGAAGACACAGAGTCATTTGTTCCTTTTGAGTTCAAACAATATCACCCGGAACATTCTCTTTGTGAATTTATCCAGTAAAGTTGATGCGAAAACAAACGAGAAAAAATATGACGGAGTGCGTGGGATACAAATAACGATATAAAAATACTGGGGGAATCAATAAAACATAAGAAACATTGAAAAAGTTAATGATGATATTCAAGTTATCTGAATATAGTAGATATTATTGTGAAAAGTGGAGGAACACACCTGTAGAAAATGCTGTTATCACTATCCTTAACTTTTTTTTCGCTCTTCGGGAAAAAAAGTTTGGAATTCAGTTGATGCCAGATTCAGAGGATACAAGGATTTCTATTGAACATAAGACGTTACTAATCTCAAAGTTTGGAATACTATCCTTCAAACTCAGGCAGGAGCTATTTCATACAAATATCGGTGGAGTATAAAAGCGATCACTTTGAGATTGAATAACTCCAAAAAGAAGAACCATTAGAAATACAATGTTTAATAATGGATGCATTATGTTTATGTACGATAATTTCACGAGTTTTAGCTTTGTTAGTACGATTATTTATCACAAAATTCACTTTATGTACTAGGTGCTCGTAGATTCTCTTGGATTGCAACAGTGGAAAGTACAGACCTGATATTGAAATAATCATGATGAATTCTTTGTTTTACCTGCCTTGAAATATTTTCTGTCGGGATTCTCTGTTTCATGATCATCCAAGCTGTGTGATAAGTTAATTGATTCCTGATGGTGCGTTTTTTGAGCAGTTTATTGAATATTCACCAGAGTTGGGAAGTGAGAGAACTTGCTAAGCTTCGTGTGCAGATCAATATTCCAATTCTGATTCCTGGATTTGAATCGACTAACGAATGTCATCACAGAAATAATAGCTGTGGGATATATGTCTTGATGAAGTATAACTATGTAGGTGATACGGGATTATAGGATAATGTAGTATTACCAGGTGACTATGATAATGCTTTATGACCTATTAAAGAGCACAAATATGGATTGAACTAGCATCCCGTGTAGAAAAACATGAGATTATTATTCTCACGCTATATATATATATATATATTTATCTATATAAATAAAAATCAATGTTTGTATGTTTGTATCTTATGCGTTCCGGAACCATTGATCAGATTGTGGTGAGACTTTGATAGAGTGTTCTAGGGACGTACGAGACGATTCGTGGCACAATAAATCCATATATAAATGACTTTTTTTTTTCAATGAATTTTTCTGCTTTGGTGGAAAGAATGTATATTATCAATAACTCAATACACAAATAGTTAACTATCATTATTACTTCATCAAAGTTCATATCGACAATTAGATTGATCTCAGTATTATATAAAACAATGTCTGGTTACTTACACCATTCATAAATCAAGAACGGCTTGACCGAATTTCATTATCTTTAATAAATATGTTTTATTCATAATAATGATTGGAAACACAACGTTTCAACAGCAGAGTGCTGCCTTTTTCAAGTGTAAAAGTATAATAAATATATATTAATTATATTTTTACACTTGAAACAGGCAGCACTTTGCTGTTGAAACATTGTGTTTCCAATCATTATTATGTACAGAACTTTTCCAAATGAAACATATTCATCAAAAAATGAGCTCTGAAAAGTTTTTTCCTTCATTATCTTTGATTTTTTGGATTTGTCTCCGTTCAGAATAGCGAAATAAGTACTAAAAAATCGGAAGGAGAAATGTCATTCTCTCATACATTTTGTATAAAACAGATTCTTTGATGATATCATTAGAATTTATTTATCGTAATCAGCTCATAAGATTTGCCCCAGGATGGAACAAGCAAAAGTAGCCGATAGGACTTGAAAATAAATTTGGAAATTTCAGGTTCTATCGGCTGCTTTTTTTCGCCATGCGAGCGAAACGACCTTGGTCAAAAATAAATCGCCATGCAAGTGAAGCGAGCTCCGTCAACGTTAAAACGCCTTACTAGAGATGCGAACTCGGTTAACGATAAGCTGCGCTGCCAGCGAAGCAAGCTCGATCAATGGTAAACCACCGTACGAGCAAATCGAGCTCGGTCAACAGTAGACCGCCGTGCGAGCAAAACGAGCTTGAATGACTGTAAGCTGCCGTGTGAGCGAAGCGAGATCGGTCAATACCAAGCTGCTATGCGAGCGAAAAGAGCTCAGGTAACGGCAAGCTGCCGTGCGAGTGAAACAAGCTCGGTTGACTTCAAGCTATCGTGCGAGCAAAGTGTGCTCGGTCAACTGTAGAACGTCGTGCGAGCGGAACGAGACTGGTCAACGGTAAGATGCCGTGCGAGCGAAGCGTGCTCGGTCAACGTTAAGACGCCGTGCGAGCGTTGCAAACTCAGTTAAAGGCAAGCAGCCGTATGAACAAAGCGATGTCGCTCATCAGTAAACCGCCATATGAACGAAGCGAGTTTGGTGGACTTGGATTATTCCCAGCACATGCATATTCATTCCATTGTTACATTTTGGTTAGGTTCATATACAAATAGGCAAATTATGTCCAATATAATAATTACTTCTATATAATCACTTGAATTAATATGTCATGTGAGATTCTTATATTTAATTTTTAATCTTTGATAAATTAACAAGGAGGAAAGTAATATAAACTCAAAAGACATTCAGTGGGACTGCATAGTCTTCAATTTTGATTGATTTCTTACAAAAGAAGATCTTTTCGCAGTTTGACATGTCCTTATCATTTCCGGGTTATAAGGTCCTGATATAAAAGGTAGGCTCAAGTACCTTGCAATCTGAATTTATCAATTCTGTGGCGTTACGAAGTACGCCGGGTCAGCTAGTACATATATATATATATATATATATATATATATATATATATATATATATATATATATATATCCAGATATTAGAAATACCTGTCTTGGAAGCTGATTTTGTAGTTTTGTCTACAGAAAATGTTGTCATGAAAAAATTCACTCATATTTCATAAATCATGAAGTTATCATTCAAATGAAAAACACAAGAAGCCTATTCCATAAACATGGATGGATTCGAAAGAAATAATAAGACTAGGAACAGTGTAATCATTTGAGACAATACGCACAACCAGCAACTGTCACCTACATGTAGCGTAGCTACAGCAGAAAACTTTTGCATCCAAAAGGCAACAAACATATTAATCAAACAAAATAATGATACTAAACTTGTCAATAGCACATACTCAGTCGGTTCCATATAAAAATTAGAAAACATCCACAGTAAAGATAAGCGAACACAGATAATACAAGAGAACATTCACGAAGCTATTTCTAATATGGAAATAAAGAAGTAACAATAATATGAACACCATCTCATGTGGGCATAGAAGAAAGTGACGAAGTCGTGAAAGAAGCTACAACAACAGAGTCTGACAACATATCATCAACAGCTCCAAATTGAGGCGAATAAAAGAGGACACGTCAAGATGGGAGTCTTTGGACAATAGAAAAGACCAAACAACCATATTCAAACTCAGAATCGGACACACATACACCTCACACACAACTACTTACTCCAGAAAACACAGCCCACTATATGCTACACTTGTAACAAAGACATCACACATCACAGTACAACATATTATTATTGACTGTATCAAATACACCATACAAAGACAACAGCACCATATACCAACAGAACTAAAAGATGATCTTGCAAACAACCAGTCTAATACAACAAACATTTTAAAATACTTGGAACAAATAAACGTATACAATGAAATTTTATACAATAAGAATGTAAATACAATATTATAGAACTCTATGAAAGACAATGTAACAAGGCATTAGTGTTCACAGACCAAAATGCCTCTAAATATTCTCAAATGAAAAAAATGTGCTTGTTTACGAAATAATTACATGAAAACACGTTCACATAGAATTATATTGAACTCAATATCAATTTACGTTTTTTGTGGAGAAAACTACAGAAAGTATTGATCTGCCTAATTCTCCGAGAACATTATCTCTGTACAGCGAAAGGCTTCTTTTTTCAGAAGGGCAGAATCTATTATATTATCTCAAGGAATCAATATGAAGTTCAATTCCAGCTGATATGCAATTATTTGGGCTGGGTATGATGCATGTAATAGTTGGTCATTGAAAATCGTATAGATACCAAAAAATTGTAGTAAGAGTAAAATTAGCCTGAGTGATATTATGAACTATTATTTTGAACATCGAAGGTTGTTCCTCATCTGTTGATAACATTCGATTCAATTGAGATTTTTTACTTGAAACGTTAACGATTTGAAGCCAATTGAAATTTTTGGAGCTGGTTTATCAACAAAAAATGTTCAAAACTTGCTTATACACTGAAATGTATTATTGATTCGGCATTATAACCATGTTTGCTTGAATTAAACAAAACTACAATCATAAACCCACGTTAAAAGTAGCCCTTATGCTACTTCTGTGAATAGAATGTATTTACCATAAAAACATGTTTTTTGGACTGTTGAAGCTGTAGAATATGTTGACTAGTTTCATATTTAGATTAATAGGCAGAATAATTTGATCACATGCATATTTCCTCAGGAAGCAAGAGCCTCGTTAACAGAAAAAAATCTATAGCAAAAGCTCGGAACAAGGCGTGGTCGAGGGGCGAAATCTCGTCCGAAAGTGATCCTAGACTAGCAATGAACAACGGTTGGCGGAGTAATAAACTTGAAGCACCTGGGTCAGCAAATGGAGCATTTCCTCCCAAGGCGAGTTAAAATTTTACGTTAATTATACGCAGATTTGCTATCAGATGCTATTTTAATTATACTTACATCATCATCATCTTAATTACAAAAGCCACTGAGCCGAATCGTAGACGTTGCCTGCTGGTCAATAAAATTATTATTAGCTGTCTCGTCTAGGGGCTAGAAGAGCTTGATTGGTGGTTAATTACAACATCACCTCAGACTCTTGTTTGTTAGGGGAGATTCGATGCTAGAACGATAGTAGCTCTGCGCCGTGGTTGTCCTGTAAACTTTGACAGACCTTGGAAACGCCCCAAGGATTTGTTCATGAGATTTTCCGACCTACGTCTTAACTAGAGGAAGCTTCGATTGAGAATCAGGAATGGATCGAAATGTGCTTGATCATCAAAAAATTGAGTCTGCATTAGATAATTTAGTCCAATAAACTCTTTGCCAGTTTCACTTTTCATTGAAGTATATCTCGATAGGATATATTAGTGATATAATCTTCGATTTTTAAGCCTAGAGTTGATGTGAAATAAACAAAGTTTCATTATTTATACCGAAGTAATTTTGTCCTTCATTCTTATTCAAATATTTATATAGAGAAATTAGAATTGCTAAGAATAAAAACAATTATCGTAGAAACTGAATATCCTTGAACCATATTGTGTCACTCAATTCATGGATCCAGACTTTAAATTACTTTATTCTTATAGTGGATTGATTGAGAGAGAATAATATAAAATAAATGTTATCATCGTGAAGCCCATCTACAAAGATGACTTTGTCTAGCTTTTATATGTAGTGACGCATGGTATGAACTATGTATCTGACATCATATTAATAAATAATTTCCAACAGATTGAATAATAACAAAAGTTTTGCATTGTCAAATCTAGTCAGATTGTAATGTTTTGTTCTAACTTTCATTTGTTTTTAAGATATGAATGACTTCCAAGATCTCCAACGTTCGTTTCAGGACGATATGTTCTCCAATAACTCGATCATATTATCTTGTTTTAAGGTGAATATTGTAGTGAATACTATATGAAGCCACGATTCTCACTCATGATTATATATCTCTTTCATGCATTCTTTCAGAGTTTGGAAAAACCAGGCAATGAATTTAAACAGAAATATTCATGTATGTTGCCCTGAAGCTGTGATATTCATACGACATGTGCGCTTGCGCATGTATCAGGATAAATTATGACAGAGTTTGTGTTCACATTGAATCAAATTTCCAGTTACTGCGGAGCCAGAGTCTCATCCCAATTTAGAACGATTTTGAATGGATCTCAGTTATATTTTAACTTGCAAGTTGCACACGTCGTATTGTTCCTGGCGCTAGCACAAAGCTTATAATAGTTCACCTATTGTTGACACTGGAATGTCGTATGAAAAATTTATTACTTTAATTAATTATACTCCGTCTGCTGCACTGAACTAGTATGTATGGGTCTCACTTCTCACTCGCGTCTATTGTTGATAAAAACTTATAAGGTCCCTAATTTAATTCATATATCATATTCCGCGAAACTATTCAAGATGAAGGATACAGAATATCGAGGACATAGTGCATTTGTAAGCAGGGCCGAATTTATCCTTCTTGCCGCCTCTGAGCAGTAGTGAGACTGCCGCCCCCCACCCGTCATCCACTTTTTTGCCTATTTTTCTTTCATCGCGCTCTTTATATATACGAAATAATCTGAACTTTATATTCAAATTGTGAAAATAATACCCAACTAGTGAAAAATACATTGATTGAAGGTCAAATTGTATTTATTAATTCATATTAATATGACATGTATACATTATACATGTATGTGTGTGTGTGCGATACTAGCAATTCCATAGTGAACTGGTATCTTGAAATTTATTTTTAGCTGGCATTGTCTTGCACCCAATTAACGGACAGATTTCGCCCGCTCTGAACAAGCTTGACTTGGGATCTTGAATCCAAGACAATGACAAAGGGTGCACTAAACACTATGTTGGATTTGATCTGCCGTCACTGTTTCGGATTCAAGACTCCACATCGAGCTCGGCCAGAGCGAGTAGAGACCGCCCGCTAGTTGGATGTAAAGTACCGCCGGCTAAAAACAAGAGCACACACACCGCAATGTATACATTTTTAATGATCTGAACTAATAAATTGGATTTTCAATGTCAACCGATCTGACCGTAAATAATTATTATATCTCATAATTATAATGCTAAAACAAATCTCTTCAGCTAGTTTCATTGAAATCGGAGGTGAAGTAGTAAATCGACAGTTTAATCTGATCGAAAATTGCAATTTTACACAAACAAAACTTTGAAAAAAGCATAGGTACCTACTTCATTCTTCAGAATTAGAATTATATTCATTCCAGTTATCAACGCATTCTTTATCAATTTGTTTTTCCTCAAAAAATAATCAAATTTGCAAGTTATCTTGAACACATCTATCAGTGACTAGTAATTTATTTGAAAAAAAATGTGCGAACAAAATGTCCTGCGTAGAAATAGATGCAAGTATGAGTTTTCATTCCTCGCATGTGTTCACCAAATATGGTCTAGACGGCTATTAATCTGAACTGTGCACTTGTTACCTATGTTCAAATTTCTAGAAGCTCTACCTGAGACAACTACTTGATTCAGCTTTTGCTGTTCTAAAATTGGAATGATATCTTAGCAACATATTTTCAAATTATCAAGCAATTTCAAATATTCTCCTCAAAATTTGCCGCCCTGTGCAGTTGTCCATAAATGCCCCTGCCTAAATCCGGCCCTGTTTGTAAGAGATAACTTGATGGGATAGTTATCATCAAGTTATCGGTTTCACACATTTCCTAGGTAGAGGCGGTTGAGTTTTTGCTGTCTTTGCCTCTACAATTATCAGTTCCTAGATTATTTTTGCAACTCAATAATTAGTTTTTGGGTATATTCCTGAGCTAATCAAAGCTCAATTATGTACAACTGATGAGGCGGAGTAATGTATGCTGCTTATACAATAATGTACATTCGATGAACGTGATTAAATAATTTTTATTACGCTTACGAACAGTTACAAAATAATACATTTGATTTAGTTATAGAAGTTTCTTACAATACTTTTTTTTGCGTAATTCTCATCGGAAAGAAGTCTTAAGGCATCAGAAAATTATTTCACAGAATTTTTTTTGTATTCTACAGGTTCACAAATTTGCCGCCCTAGGCTCAAACCTATTCAGCCTGCTGGTAAATCCGCCAGTTAGACACTGATAATTGTTTGCTATATCTATGATGTTCAGTATTTGCTTGATTCTCCCTGCTGAATAGTAAGATTATGAACAAATAGCCTGAATTCCATGTTGATGCTGTACTGCACAGCAAAACCAAAGATGTATTATGAAATGATACATATAGAGAATCAGGGAATCAGATATACCATGTACCTATTGAAGATAGTCAATACAAGAGATGAAAGCAGAACATGAATTACACATTCACGCGTTCGTGAAAGCTTAATTTATTGAACATATGAAATAGTAAGTACAGATAATGACACACAGACCAGTCATGATAGTTAAATATGAGTTATATTGACCTACTTGATATTAAATCAAAGTAAAATACAGCAATTGCTAGTGTCGAATATTGTACAATTAAAATAGCAAAACGGGATTAAAAGGAAGAATTGAGTACTCATGCTTCGCCACACTACGAAACTACACACTGTGAATGTGATATATTATTTGAAAAGCTTCAATCAAATAGAATTTAAAATTGTACCTTCGAATCTACTGTTAGCCCTTGAGAAAAGGTTGGGCATTCGGGATAGTAGGTAGAAAAAGATTAAGCACTTGTGTCAAGGGATTCAAATTGACTGTCTGAACAATTTCCAGTTAATAATGCTCTGAAACAAATAGTGTATATTACTTTCAAATCGTTCATCCACTATTCATAATTCATATGTATTGCTATATCTTCTTGTATGATTTATCATCTGCAACTGCAATAACATCATTGGATTGAATAAGATATATGACAAATTACAGTTGGATTGTCATCTAGAACTTGCATATTTGAACATAATAGAAAAGAAAATTCAAGACAAACACTGCTATAAAATCATTATTCGAAATAATAAATAGATGCAAGAAAGTCACCATCGCCAAAAATATTCTGTATTGTAAGGCATATGTTATGATAGAATTCATCTTCTAATCATGCTTGTCACATGAAAAGTACCTATATCATCAAGTGTAGAAGTTTCTCATGTTCAGAGTGAGAAAGTTTCACAATCATTAAAGATTATCGTATCATAAAGTCTACGAGAAGACGTGAAATTGAAGCTCATAGTATATTACTCGTATCTCACTCCGTGCGATTTTCCATCATCTATATAGCTACTCCTATATGGAAAACTGCTATAAAAATAATTTCTGTTGTACTATGTCACTAGAAGCACCACTGCTTTATCAAAAATGATGATACTGTCTATTACCTGTGCAACGTGAACTAAACAGGAAACTATCTAAACTCTGCAAAGTACAATACAAGTGAAAATGAATCTTCTCTACATCAATCGTGAATTCGTGTTTCAGATTTTACTAGAAAGGAGTTTGAAATTATTCCAGTACATTTTCGTGTGCTTCCTACCAGAATTAATATTTCAGTAAGTAAATTACGGTTCAGCTAAAATGAGAGCCCAAGTTTATCAATTATTAAACGGCGAATCTGACACTTGAACCTTTCAAAAAAGTTGCCAGAATTCTGCTCCAAATTTTTTTATAACTCACATCTATAATTGGATTCTACACGTTCATATTTTAGACCCCAAATTTCATATTTTGAAGCTTGTACGGAAGCATCGAATTATAATCGCATTAGAATTGGGAAGTGAAATGGAAATTTTTATGCATAGTTGGAAGCTCGTGTAACTTTCTACTATCAAATTAAGCATACATTATGAAAACATTGTAGAATATTTTGTTGATCAATGATAGAGTACGATTAGATTATTAGTCCAGGTCAAATAGACCAAAAATGGGCAAACTAGGCAACTAACCTCTGTATTATCAATTATTCCAGAGATGTCATGGACAAGGTCCCCTGATCAAATTATGGTAGCTAAAAGTAAAATCACCATGTCGCCGGAAAGAGAGGAGGGCTTTGAAAGTCTATTTCAAAAATGTTTTGCTCATAACTCATAACTCAGAAAAGGTACGTTCTAGCGCAAAATTTTTACAATAAAAATTGAAGCTTGAATAATTTTCTATAACTTCTCATTTACACGTTCTTCTAAAGAAATGCATATTTTTCGAAATATCTGCTCTTGAAAGTAAGCGATTTGTGAAAAAATGTTCCATATTTTCCGTCAAACTTTTTCCTCTAGCTCTAACCTATAAGGAAAAAAGTTATAGGACATCAAATTTCCTCCAAGAATATGTACATGTACAGAATGGTTTTGAATTGAAAATCAGGGTACAGGACCGTGCTGCCATACATTTTTGAGAAATGAGGGGAAGCACCATTTTACTGAAACAATGCATGTTGACAAACATGTAAGAGGATATTCTCTGATAATTCAGATAGAATATTCCAATTCCAAATACTGGTCATTATTTAATCTATGGAGGAGTATGTATAGCTCAAGTAAATTGCCATTCCAGGTAACAATTCAAATATTCAATAGAAATCTATGTTGTAAGCTATTCCTCACCACAACATGTAGATTTTCTTGAGCCCAATAATGAGGATTGCAAAAATTATGGACACCGTCTCGTGTGACAATTGCTTTGTCACTGAATATTATGAGCGAAATTATATTTCAATTTGTAGCAGGTTGTTGCAGAATTCACTGGCAAAATATCATTCTAGCTTGATGATCAGCAGGCATTAATCCTTGAACACGCTGAAAATGGTGTATAAGTGATAATTCCTATATAAAATGTTCAAAACAGTCGATTGACATATTTCTCCTACACCACGAGATATTCCTCTGCTACTAATTATCAGATCAGTATGCACTAAGTCTAGGACCTCATCTTCAATATTGTAGTGTAGTCTGCGATCGCCACCATCTCGTCCATTATTTATTCTTAAAGTCTCCGTAACGCGAAGACATTGTGTCACTGTGATAAACATCCTGCGACCAGGCCGGCGTCTTTGAGGATACTGTTCGGCATATAGACCTGCTGATTGAACCGCAATTTGTCCAACTTCACCATAAATTGGTAAGATATTCACTAACTCAGAATTAGAATACATTTTTATTAAACACAAGAGCACTGCAAATATCTTTTCTCACCAGCACTTTCGACAATAAGAGTGGAATATTTTATCTATTACTCAATTATTTTTGTTAGGAATACTATTTAATTGAATTATCAGAAATAATATCTCATATAACTGGTTTCGAATGATTCCTGGTAGCCATATTTTCAAATAAATATCTAGTTGAACAGCAGAAACAAGAAGTTCCCTCAAAAAAAGTCGAATTTTCTTTTTTCGAATTTTGAGAGAAATTCTTTCTTTTTTGTATTATATACATATTGTATTATCAACCATACAACTAATAGCATGAACTTGAATCCATCCTGAAATTTGATGCTTTACAACTTTTTTCTTGACGGTTTTTCTGTAAAACCAACGGGGGAGGAGCAAGAAGGATAAGTCTGGCGGAAAACATTGGGCGAATTGCGTTTTTCACGAATTGCCTACTTTTAGATATCTTCGGATCTATATATTTTCCCAAAAAAAAGATATGAGAGCAAATTCATAGGAAATTAATCAAGCTTCAATTATTATCTTGAAAATTTTGCTCTTATATGCACTGTTTTCGAATTATGAGCGTAAAACCATGAGAACGAGTCTTCAAAGCTTTTCCTTCCTCCGGCGACTAGTGTTGCCACGAGACGAGACGAGACGAGACTTCAGTGAGTCTCGTCTTGGTCTCGTGGTGGTCTCGCCTAGCTGAGTCTCGTCTCGGGCTCGTCTTGGTCTCGAGTAGGTTAGTCTCGTCTCGGTCTCGAGTGTCGACGAGAGTCTCGCCATGATTTCTCAAAATTACATATTCTTACATGCGGGAATCAATTCGTTCTACCTATGAATTCTAGCAAAAATATGTATTTGTGTGTTTGGTGCGCAAAGTCGCTCTGGGGTTGAATTCCTATTTGTAAAGATTGCCTTTTGACGCCATTTCATAGATTTTCGACATATGTACCACCTATCGGACAATACGGGAAGTGATTTAATGTCATCATTGTTGAAGACAGTCTTCCAGAAGTAAGAGACAGGGTAAAGTCAGTCTCCTTATTTCGATGTAAGATTTGACATTCGTATGTCATGAAATAGTGACAATAGAATAAAATTATACTATTTCATTAGATTTTAGATCAGAATGATTGAACTTCATTTGAATCTGATTCCAAACATCGTTCTTAACTAACTGCCAGCATAAAGTTGTCGATCATATTATTTGCACCAAAATACAATATTCAAGTCTCTATAAATGTAACTATGACATCATAATATTGACATAGAGACTGCGATGTCTACAAGCTGTCTCTATGAATTAGAATAGGATCTCTAGAGCCACGAGAATTCGAGATCATAAAGAGGTAATAGTTTTATGCAACATATGCGTGAACTTAAGCATTAGGATGATGTTAAGACTACATATTCCAAATCAAGAATCACTGAGTTACAAAAAATATTTTCCGAATTCAATAATACTAGTTCGCACATGTGTCTGACGCCACACGATATTTTTTCTACGATTCTCAAGATAAATTCATATCAACTAAATACAGGTTACGAAAGCGTCCATGTGAATTGATGGTATAGATCTAAACCGCATTGTTTGCGATATGTAAACCACCAAATTCAGAAGTGGATGAAGAAAAAGCAAATTTTCAAATGAGCTTATGTTATTGGCTGTGAATAATGAGCTATATGACTTACTGAAATTTGTGGAAGAATAGTATTAATTTTCTTTTCCTATGGCCCAGTCCAGCCCAATTTGATACAATTTTGAATGAAATTGGATGACATTTGGGAATATCACATGGAATCTTGAAGAAGTCGATTTATGTAACGTATTTCCAGTGAAAATCAGTTGTAGTATGATAATTTTTTCTTCCATTATAACGATAGTTTTTTGTGAAATTAAATGTGTTGTGCTAGTATCGGGGCTCGTCCTGTTGCACAATATTATCATATAAAATCTACTGCGGCCACACAGTACTTTCTTAACAAAAAATTTTATGGCTGGTATGGTATTCACCTACTCACTCTATAAAATTGCTTTTAGAAGAAGTAAAAATGAATTTTAAGTGATTATGATACAAGTCTCGTCGAGAGTCTCACGAGACTCTCGTCAAGACTCAACTCTGGTCTCGTCTCGGTCTCGACTTTTGGCTCGAGACCCATTCTATGATCTCGTCTCGACTTTTTGAGGCGAGACGAGACGAGACCGAGACTGGTCTCGAGTCTCGTGGCAGCACTACCGGCGACGTGATGATTTCCCTTCTGACTATCATATTTTGATCAGCAGACCTCTCACATGACATTTCCGAATCTATTGATGATACAGAAGTCAGTTGCCCAATTTTCCCTATTTTGCCTGGACCATAGTGAGATTAGGCTTTTCTGATCGTAATCACCGAGCCGCAGGATAGCATTGCCGTACTGCTGGTGAGAATCTCATACTATCGCTTCATATTTCACCTAAGTATGATAATACAAGTAGCTGCATTTGAATTTTTACGACTGATCACACATTTTCGACTGATGATTTGGAACTGCGAGATTTTGATCAGACGATATCACAACTACTGGAGATATAATAAACCGCTCTGCTACCGCATCGGCACATTTGAATCAACTTGTATTCATTTTCAGGATTATTTGGTATATTTACAGACTATCTACCGATAGTTGAACATAATGTGTCCACTATAGAATTACTTTCATCAATTTTTAGAATCGATTGGAAGAAAAAATTTAATTTTCTATTCTAACAGGTTTCAGTAGATAGAATTGAAAAACGAGGCTGAATGGATATTTGGGAAATTGATCAACCAACTGTAATAATCTGAAATAGATATTTTGTTGATTTTATTTTCGGGGTCTCTGTGATTCTGCTGATATTTTTTAATTCTGATGCACAGCGTGTAACGAGTTTTGTTCCATATATTAATTTTATCACAGTATTGATAGAGCATATTGCGCTGGTAATAGGCATGAAACTTCATGGCAGCTGTAAATATCATTTGAAAGCTGTTATTAATTTTTATTCATATGCTATAGAACTATGAGTGAAACGATAAGCGTACCGAAATTCAGCTACTCATGTTATATTCCATACTGGAAACGACATTTCTGCATTGATGCTATGAAACTGTGCAGGTTCAGAACTAAAAAAATTATCTGTCCTCTAGTTTCTTCAACACTTCAAGTTGATTAAAAACTGCTTGCCAAGTGAATATTCCAATTTATCATTTAGCAACTATATTATTGGTTAGTGAGTTGAAATGAATCATTCAAATAATTATAATTCGAGACTATCGAACAGAATTCCATCCTGAAAGTTTATTACGAATGTAAATTTCCGAACATTCGATTGGGAAGTGCATCAGCGTTAGAACAGAAACATTTTGAGATCCGACAGCCGGCACCGGTAGTACGCTTGAGGTGGGAGCAAACCAATGTAGAAATGGAACAGAAGATGGAAAGAGGTCCTTGCAGGACCGTTATCGCCTGAGAATTTTTCTAGCCGAATTATACGATTTATATATATTCTATCTCCTTGTCTGTCAAATAAAAGTGGTTATGTAATCACGTCATCTAAATACACACCAATATATGTTTCAATTTTTTTCAAACTATGACTCTCCTTTGATTCCAATAAAAAATAATCACTTCGTCAGTGAATTTTGTTGCTAAAACGTGATTTAGTATCAGATACCAACAAACAAATGCTGTAAGAAGTACAAACAGTAGGAGATATTACGGAATTCAATTGACTAGTAATAAGAAACTTCTTTGAAATAACCAATCGAGAGGCTAGATCAGTAGAACTGGTGATGAATTATTCCACTGTTCTTGTAATTTATTTTTGATTGGTTTCCTGGTGAATGTCATTAAGCCGGTTCTGCACGAGCATTCTAGAAGAGAAACACTTCCATGCTGCGTCAATAACGAATTACTCGATTGCTCTTTTGTTTCTGTGCCGTTGCCAAGTCATCACCTCTGCGGAGAAATACGATATGCAAGAATTAGTTTTTTTCCATCATTTCTTTTCGACGAAATTTTTCGCAGATACAACGACAGAGAGAAAAATTGAGAGCTTGAAGAAATTACGACAGTACTGTATTCTATTCAAGATTCATTTTGGGAAATTGTACACGAAAACTGAATGAGATATATCCAATTGCATCTTTTGTAGTCGTATTGTTTATTCCATGCTAACAGGACAATAAAATTAAGATTTGATAAAGACATGAAGATGCCAAAATAAAATAGTACCTCAAGGATAAGTTCAACTAATAATAATTTTCTCCATCTTGTGACACAAGAACACTTGAAACAGAAGATACCTTCCTCTGATGAGTTTTTGTATGTAAGGGATCATTTGTCTAATCAAAAACAGACTTCTGCCCGTATTCACATTCTGTGATCATTACTTCATATTCGTTGTAGACAATCATTTTCACGATTGTTTCATCAAATATATAACGCGGTAGCAACAAATATTCCGTAGCATAACTTACCAGATAAATATTATGTGATTTGATTGTTTAACCTCTTAAACAATGTACAATACAATTTTATTAATTATTCATTGCTGTATATCACATGGATAAAAAAACAATTATTGAGGAGTTATCTATGTATTCTTTAGTACGTATTGGATCTCAATCTGGAGTTCATTCAAATGAGAAATGAAATGTTGCTAATACATTTCACGAAACAATTTTCTTAACGGTACCATGCGAATGCTTCCCGTTTGAAGTAATTTAGTTTGTTGCACAGATAGCAACGGCATATGTGGTTTTGGTTAAGCGAGGAATCGACATTGATATCTCAATTTCAATATCCAGATGGCAGCGGTGTGAAATCGTTCAATGTAGAAATGCATATGTGTTTAATGGGTTCAGCGCTATAGCTGAAAATTACATAGAGCACGGTATAAATATTTGCTGATTATGGCATCAGTGCCAGAGTGCTCTGGGCGTTTGAGTGATAGTTTCAACTTTGACATGAGGAGAAATGTAGAACATTTTAGTTGTCACTATTGTTCTCAGGGCACTTCAAGAGTAATTATTTGCTTGGAATTTGATATATTCTTTACTGTATGCAACAATAGATGAATACATTGGAAATAATGTTTCTCTTGAACTTGAAGTCCAGTGTTGCCACGAGACTCGAGACCAGTCTCGGTCTTGCCTTGTCTCGCGTCAAAAAGTCGAGACGAGACCATAGAATGAGTCTCGAGACAAAAGACAAGACCGAGACAAGACCAGAGTCAAGTCTAGGCGAGAGTATCCTCGAGAGTCTCTCGACAAAACTTGTATCATAATCACTTGAAATTGATTTTTATGTAAAATCCAATAAACTTCTCTCGAAAGCAATCTTTTAGAGAGAGAAGATAAATACCCACAAACTGCAGACATAGTAGTTGAATTGAGATGTTAAGTCATGACTAAGTTTCCGATTGGTAAAATAATTTTTCTACCGCTCTTTTGGAATATTTACTTCATATTCAGCCTTGATAACAATATTTTTTTGTCAATTGTGTTTTCAGAGTAAGTAATTCGGTTCTATAATTTTTAGAATCAAATTGAAGCTCCTGCGGGAATAATTCTAGTATAGAAGTGTGGAATAGGATATCTAAACGATTGTCAATTGTTTTTTCACACGTTATTTGAATAATGTCTAGTTTGGTATCTCGGGGAGATAGGCTTAGTGAAAATATAATGTAAATAATCAGTGATTTAAATTATACTTCCGGTGATCAAATGTCGAAACTATATGTTCTAATGAATTAAAGACTCCGAAAATCTAGGAAAGATCTTTTCATTCTTAAAAATACTTATTTAATGTAAGAACTCAAATATAGCCGCCATCCATCACTCTAACAATGATAGCCGTCGCTTTGGCAATGAGAGCTATCATTTTGACAATTTCAGCTGTCAGTTTGAAATATGAAACAGCAATGAAACCGGTCATGATATTTATGGTTGTGGAAGTACTGTGTTGCCGCAGCAGATTTCATATTATAAGATTGTGCAACAGGACGAATCCCAATACTAGCACAACACATTCAATTTCACAAAAAATCATTGACATAATGGAAGAAAATATTATCTTACTATAATTGATTTTTGCCAAAAATACGTTACATGAATCGACTTCGATAAGATTCTTGGTTATATTCCTGTATCTCATCTAATTTAATTCAAAATTATATAAGATAAGGCTAGACTGGGCCATAGGAAGAGAAAATCGATACTATTCTTTCATTAATTCCAGTAATTTGAACCATATAGCTAGTTATTCACTGTCAATAACATAACCTCATTTGAAAATTTAGTTCTTCTTCATCCACCTCTGAATTTGGTGGTTTAGACATCGCAAACAATGCGTAAACTGAGCATGTAGGCATCTTAAATCTACCATCAATTTATATGATCGCTTTCGTAACCTGAATTAAGTTTATATGAATTTATATTGAGAATCGTAGAAAAAATATCGTGTGGCGTGGAACACATGTGTGAACTAGCATTATGAAATTCGGAATTTTTTTTTTGTAACTTGAAATATTGAGCCTTAACTTCAACATAATGCTTGAGCTTACATGTTTGTTGCATAAAACTATTACTTCTTTATTATGTCAAGTTCTCGTGACACCAGAAGTCCTATTCTAATTGATATGAACAGCTACGAGACAGATTGCAGTCTCCATGTTGTTATGTCATAGTAACATTTATAGGGGCTTGAATATTGTATATCAGTGCAAACAATATGATCGACGACTTTATGCTGGCAGTTAGCCAAAAAATCTGATTCAATTCATATTCAAAGATTATTCATATAGTAATAATCAGATAGAACGAATTGATTTTCGCATGTAAGAATATATAATTTTGAAAAACCATGACGAGACTCTCGTTGGAACTCGAGATTGAGACGAGACTGTCCTTCTCGATACTCGAGACGAGACTGAGCTAGGCAAGACCACCACAAGACCGAGACAAGTCTCGGTGCAACACTATTGAAATATTTTTCAAACGTGTTCTGATATCTTGTATTTGAAAGTCACAAATTTTGATAATTTCGGTAATAATTCCACTCAATTGCAGTGTAAAACACATCTTGAATAAAACCATCCAAAAATATTTTCTTGCACCTCAGCCTTAAAAATCGATAGATATATTACTTGAAATCATGAACAATATTCAAACATTGGTTTTTTTTTCTTTTCTGTACCTCTAGTACTGCAATTATGTATCTTATTGATGACTGCAAAACATGCAATTCTTGATATACAGGGTGTACCAGCGAAACGAGCTACCTCAAATTACTTTTATGTTATTGAGGATACAGTAAAATACTATTAAACAATTTTATGAAAGATCAAGAAGGACACTCAATTATAGGAGAAAATATTTTTTTGAAAGATGGCTCTCAAGCTACAACACAAAGTTGCATTTTTTCAAATGAGATGTTATATATTCTTCAGTCTCATTTGATGCAGTCTTTTTCCAAAATTCAACTATATATACGTTTCATATCCTCACAATATGAAAATATTGAGAAAAATGCGATTGAAATTTAAATAAACTTTATTTTTACAATTATTTTTCAGTAGGCTATGAAAAATAAAATCTGCTATCTGTCAATTTGAACTTATTAAATGCATAATTCCCATTGTTGCAAATCGCTATAGAATGAACTCTATACCAGTAACAACAAATAAAAATTTGATGGATCGCGTGAGAGATGCGTGTGCTACTTTAATAATGTTATTTTTGAATCAATTTTGAAAAAATTTGAATTATTTATATCTAGAAAGAGATGGGATTCAACTGGAATACTATTTATGAAGTTATTAACAAATAGTTTGATGTATTTATGTTGTTCAAATGTTCATAGCCTACTGAAAACTAACTATGAAAATAAAATTTATTCAAATTTTTATCTTGTAAGGGTATGAAACAAATACATGGTTGAATTCAGTAGAAATATTCTATCGAAAGGGATTTGAAAATGAATAGCATCTCATTTAAATAAATATAACTTTGTGCTGTAACTTGAGAGCCACTTGTGAAAAATATTTTCTACCATAATTTGGTTTCTCCCTTGGTCCTGCATAAGATTGTTTTATGATATTTTGTTGTATCTTCAATAATATAGAAGTTATTCGAGGTAGCTCGTTTTGCTGGTACACCCTGTATATTCGTCAAATCACCATATGGATGAGAATTTGAACTTTCAATTATATTGTAATTGGTATTAATTTTTCAAGCGGTTTCATACACATTCTGGATTTCATTCCATTCTTATATTCTCTTTGACATTTTTGTTGTTCGGACCATCAGGCTTACAATCAAAATATTTTTCTTGCTCTCCTTGTTAGAATTTCCTACACTTTCACAAAAATGTGGCAAAAATGGGATGTTCGATTTTCCACCTGGATGATCTAACATTTTTTTGTCGGAACAATTTTATTATACGTATATCAAAAAAACTACCTTGATTGATATTTATTGCATTGTATGATTGCGAATTTGACAGAAGTGGATGAATTGAATGATGTTCAAAAACAGTTTTTTGTTGTTTGACGTCTCCTATGCCGTGGAGTGTAGTTACTAATCGTTCAGTCACGGATACTGTTAGATTTTGTGGAGTATACTACAATTCGTTTAAAATAATACTGACTCTTCGTTTGATACTGAGATCGACCCCACGACCTTTGTATCATAAAGTAAGCCTAAATGTGATATGTATATAGGTTAATTCTTTCGAGTAAAGAATTGATGACTGAGATATGAGCAACCAAATGGAGAGGAGATAGAGTAAATGAAAAATATGTTTATCTGAATTCCATTAAATATCATTATGTTTCAAATTGGAAAAGGAAATAATGATATTTGCTCTTGGAAAAATGTTCAGAGCTATTCACATTATTATAATTACAAGTATTGTTGATCAAAATACCTTTACTGATAGAACTAACTATAACCTGACATGCCACTTAATGTAATTCAATAATTGCGCTTGGAGTCACTATGAACCTTATAAAGCTCCACTTTCTATAAAAATAAATCAAGACTTCACATTACGTCCGACAAATTCAACATCCGGGCATAGCGGGAATATTGAAACATTAGTTTCGATGCAATATTTGTGACATATCTGCAATGACTACTTTGAAATATGTATATATATATATATATATATATATATATATATAAATATATATATATATATATATATATATATATATATATATATATATATATATATATTATATATATATTATATATATATATATTATATATATATATTATATATATATATATATATATATATATATATATATATATATATATATATATATATATATATATATATATAGCTGTGTCTCTTGTACAATTTGATTCTATCCAAGATAGTAATAATAATAATAATAACTATTTGTGATCATGGGGACCATGAGTATGTACAGTTATAACAGATGAAAAAAAATTGATTGAATTTGGTGCCATATTGGATAGTATTATCTGACGATGATGTTGATAATAAACAGGTTGCGAGTTATAATGTGGAGTAGAATGGCCGTTACGCTCCATAAAATTTCACTTTATTCTATTGGTATATTCACACACTCCTTACAAAGTAGCATTTCAGATCTTAAAGAAACTTTCTTGAATGAATTAGGAACATTGAACAATATCTAAATGAAAAAGTATCCTTCATGATTTCATTTCTTATCAAGGACGCAATAAGCAGATGAATAACATTAAGATATGTAAATTGATAATTGTTTTTGATTTTCAATCGATTTATGATGAATCTTGCTCCGCCTGTGTCGTATATAGTAAATTATATTACAAGAACATCATCTTCAGAAGGATCTACATTAAAATGTACATTGAATTTCGTGAAAAAACATTGTTTATTTACTCGGAACGTCAAATAAGTTTTCTGCTGAAGGCAAAGATAAAGATATGTATTGAAAAGTTCGAATACTGTAGTTGTTATTCTTTGAGATGTTCTTGATGTTGAGTTGGTTGAATAGTAAAAACTGTGAAAGGGATGGAATGAACTTGGTTAGAGTGGGCAGATACTTGGAGCTTTGGCAGTACAGTCGTCCGAGCTAACATATAGCGCTCCCTGCAATGGTTTCAGCACGTAACGTAGCCTGTAGCGCAACGGGCAATTCTTGTCCATTATTTAAGTTGATTGGACGCAGCTTTTTCCTTTCCTAGTGTAATCATTCACCTGTGTTCAACCGTTCAAGGTCTAAGTTAAAAGTTACGATTCAGAACCACCAACGTTGTTCCGGATTGGGATAAAGAGGCAAGATTCAGATTGTCTACTTTAATCTATGAGAGAAAAACAATTATATCTCGAAAAATTCCAATGGGCACAACTTTTAACGAATGATTTATTCTTACGGATCCCTTCGACATTCATTTTCTTATTTTTTTGTGAGCTACGTACTTAAACACACAAATTCTAATCTTGTTTTGGTTCACGTCTGGCTTGAAAATGAAATTATGATTGTTCCACATTCTCAACGGTTTTCCTAACTTCTTCGGGGATGGAGGAAACAATTTAATATCAAACGATTGAAAGATAACATGAGCAGATATTAATTTGTAGTATTTTGCTCGCTCCAAGGCGAAGGATGAATTATTGAGTGTCAAATTATAAAACGGAATGAGATGCAAGGAACAGTTAGTGGATAAAAATGTGTTAAGATTGAAGAAATATTTGAATGAGAGAATATTTTGATGTTTAAGAGTACAATAGGCATATTAATATAGTCCTATTCCATCTCTGTCGGATTTATCTGACGTTGGATACGAAGTGGCATTATTCGTATCATCTCATTAGAGGAATTAATTTCGCAAAGGTTGCTAGTTATCAAGTAACTAGAAATATCATATACAAATATATGAAAAGCAGCCAGAATGTTTTCTAAGTAAACTAATCACTTTGAGGAAAAATAGTACCTTTGATCTTGTATAGAAATGAAGAAGATATAAAGAATAAATCAATAGCATATGAGGATATCGGTAGGGGAATCAAAGGTATATATTATAATCCGAATACTCATTATAGCAAGTTGCCTGCATGAGTAGTGGTTCTCCATGATTTTATCTTAACTTTACTTTCCGCTGCTGGTTTTCCAGGAGGGAACGATGATGGCAGCCGTGCTTGTCTCCGAGATGGAAAATAACGTCTTTACTGGTTTCGGTGCGTGATTACATGCTGGACTCTGTGATATAAAACGTGCTATTTTACATGCTTGTTTCGCTAATAATTTCAAACGATTATCATTAGTCCAGGAGCCGACCGCACTTTATATTTCCTGATTGGACTTACGGTCAAATTGTATATAAATCGGTCAAGTAATAAGTGGTCAATAGGATGCTAGACTTAATAAATGCAGAGTCCTGTCCCAAGTGTCGAAAAGAAGACAATTCTAGTCCAACCTACGATTGGAACCAGTACCAATCGATATTGAAGGACAAATACTTTAAGAGAAAACCAGCGTGTCATCCTCTCTCCTGTCCAGGAGGGCGGAAGCTACCAATAAGTATAACCTATTTTGCTTGAGCCTTTCTGAACACGAGAATTCTGAATTGCTACCTCCCATACTGTCTGGGAGGGCGGCAGCCACTCTTTAAATCTATCCGATTCTTAGGTCCAAATTTCGAACGCAGCTCTCGTCGAATGAACGATCATTCTTCATAAATTGTAGCTTGGGCCTTCCTCAACACAAAAAATCCGGAGTGCTGCCACTTTCCCCGTCTGTGGGGCGGCAGTCACTCCTAAGTGCATTTCCGTACTCGACTTCCCTCATTGAACTTGATTTTTTTCCAAATTGAATCTTGAACCTTTCTGAACATGGAATCACCGGAGTAAATTCAATGAGAGAAGTACAGCTCGAAATTGGGACCTTAAAATCAGATAGACTCTAAGAGTGGCTTCCGCTGTCCTGCGCAAGGTGGGATCTAGCACTTCGGTATTTCCATGTACAGAAAGGCTTAAGCTATGATTTGAAAAAAAATAATCGTACATCCGATGAGAGAAGTACAGCAGCGCTTGACTTTAGGGCCCGAAAATCGAATAATTTTAAGTGTGGCTGCCGTCCTTCTGGACTGTTAGAGAGACGATATTTTGGTTTTTTCGTGGTCAGGTAGGTTTGGGCTTCAATTTGAGAAAAATAACCATCTCAAGCTTGATTGAAAAAGTTCAGTACAAAAATTGGTTATACTTAGGGGTGGCTGCTGTCCTCCTGGACAGGACAGAGGGTGACACCATGGTTTTTTCTTGAAGTACTTCGCTATCAATTGATACTAGTTTCAATATTTGATTCAACCAGGAAAGTTACGTCGGGAAACTTGACAAAAATGGTTTTTTTTTTGGCACTTATAAAGTCTGGCATCCTATTGAGCACTCAATACCCGATAGATTCATATACAAATTGACTGTTAGTCCGATTAGGGGACACAAGGCGCAGTCGGTTCTCTGACTAATAAAAAGCTCAAGCATAATAAATGGCAGTGACATTCAATATAAGATCTAAAATTATCATATCTTGACATTTGTACCTCCTTTTTATCCGAGACTCCTGAAAACTGATATCAAAGAGATGCGTGAAGTAATTTAAGAAAAAATTAAGAATTACAGTCCAATTGGAATAATTTCATGTCATTATATGTATTCAAACAATTTAAACGTGTGCGGTGAATCTACTACAGAACAACTTAAAGGACAGAGAGCACAGATAAGTGTAAATAAAAATTTTGATATGAATATAATTTGATATAATCATAACATGTGAATATCAGTAAATATCTTTCTGTTCATGTGTAATATGTTATTGAAGATACATTTCCGCTTGTGTGGATAAACATGTTTGAGAGTTTTGATTGATATATCCAAGCTCTGCAAATTACATATTTAGAACGATCTGCTCTTTAATTTTACGTGGGAACCACAATCGAGGCCATGAACGTTTCAATCCTGACGTTCGTCTGCCGAAATAATTTTTGAATTAATGAAGCAGTCATAATTTTTCATCGGCAATGAACAATTTCTGCTACAGCAGTCTCAATTTTTTTCACATTCAAATCGTCATTTTTAGCTTCGTACGTCTATCGACAACCTATAGCTATGTGCATACCATCTATCACAATGTCCATCAGTATAGCTAGCTAGGAATCCATAATGAAACCAAGCAAGTAAACCAGCAGTGACAGAAGCGCTATGTGACTTCAGCTTTAGTAAAGAAACAGTTGGATTGAACAACATATGTCTTATCTATTCATCAGGTCAGGTGTATTCGAAGCAATAATAAATTTGCTCACTCAAACATATTGTGAGAACTCAGTAAGGTTGAATATTATTATAAATGACTGAAAATCCATAACAAATTCTGAATTTGTGCTTCTCAGTTATTAACGAATTATATGCCTCAGATTTCAGAGCTGAATATAACAAGTGTTGTTATTCAACACACGAATTGTAATGAAATCATGTTGTTCCAGGATCTGAAACTTGGCATGCGTTTGTTATACCAGAACTGACATATTGTGGGTATTCTACAAAATAATGAATAATTCCAGTGGGAGCTACGATCAATAGAGTCCTCTTATTTAATATTACGATTAATAATGAATTTATTCTCCAGTGAATGTAATTTAAATGAAAAACTGATTATTACATTGGCTCAATGCCCGTGAAGTGTGAACAACTGTCATTGACAACATAGTCTATTTCTTTATTCCACTTTGATTTGCACTATTGTGTTGCATGGTCCTTAAAAAACAATGAAGATACTTATGAATTGTATGAAGTTGCTCAGTTTTCGCAGCAAACACCGTTTGCATCTTTCATTAATATGATATGTAACAATAACGAGATAGATGCTATAAGGATCTAAGGATCATCATAATTGTCCTGTATGAAGTTGGATGCATTCCACAAAAGTGAGAACAAAGCCTAAGGCGTAGCCTCGTGCAGCCAGCTTCATCTGAGTCAGTGTCTGTGCATAGGATACTTTTTGTAGCACGTGTACCGAAGTACTCCATCAATGAAATTTTTGAATGTATTTGGATGTATTAAAACTATCGTATTGATTATACAAACAAATTTCGATCACCCTACAGTAAACTAATTCTAGGAGACATAACTTACATAATTGATTGTATTGATCGATGTCGCTTGGTTTTATACATTCCCTGTGCTATCACGGTCACCGAGAATGCAAACACTATAACGAGCACAAAAATGTTAACGGCATCTATAATCCACAATTATAATTTTTCCGTCTCAGTAGAGGAATAATAATCATTGATTCCCTGTCAAAGGAGAATCAATAATAATTTTTATGTGGTTTAAGATTGAGATTTTCAGAAGCTGAGAACTATTTGATAATAGGACACTTTTGGTGCAAGTGTTACAAAGAATACATCAAAATGAGAATGAGTAGAAGAATCATGTGATATATATTTGATTCACTTATACAGTTGGTAAAATTATTGATTCTGTGTCATCATTATCTACATGTTCACCAACATGTAATGAACCAATTCCCTAATATATTTGATACTATAATTTATTATTTCATGTATGAGTTATTGACTGTATGAGTATGAATGATGAGTTTGATGTTATATTTGACAGTATGATTGGTAAATAATGTGAAGGAGTATTTCCTCTCGCTATTTTTTGTTGTGTTAAGCGATCATGTTTGTCCGGATATGAATTGCTTGTTTGATATTTGTCTAGGTAGTGTACAAACAAAACGTCTCAAGATGAATGCTTATATGGGGCTACTTGAATAAACACATACATGTAGTAACTAGTAACAGTATATCCACCGTATGCAGTTTTTGCTCCCAAAGTACACAATTAGGACGTCTTACGTGACACTCCACTGTAGTTAGGACTTAGTTGGATACCTGCATTAGAGCGATTGGCGGATAGCAGACAGTAGACAATGGATACACGATCTGGATAGTTGATACCAGATCAGACAGTTAGTTACAATATAGTTTAGTTTTGCTTCAAGCTTCTGATTAAATGTCATGTCAGTTACTATCCACAACCAGATAGTTGCATGTTGTAGCCATGTTGTGTTCTACTGTAATTATTTATCCGTTAATTGTATTGGAATAACATTGTTCCGAACAATTAATTGATAGAATTTTGAATCACATTACTGTATTTCACCTAGAGTGCCAATTACTGCACACATATATATGTAAGGTATGATAAATAATAATTGTGTTCCTTCAAATCAAACAGGGATGATTTATCTCTTTCTTTCTCTTCTTCCAATAATTTTTCTTCTATCTGGAAAATACCACGTGTTTGCTCTACACGGCTTGAAAAAAGCAAAGAACAACGTAAAGACACAGATATAAAGAATACGGCAATATCTTGTATCGTCTTACACATGTATATGGGTTTGGGCGGTAAAAGCTGAAGGCGATAGCGTGATTGAACCGTCTGTTAGGGTTTAACGAATAACAACGTTACTATGTTACAGATCCCGATCCAGCCAAAAGACACAGCGGAATGAAACGCGGCGCCAACAACAACGACGCCAACGACGAAGGCGTAAGAGACGTCAGTGACACCCGGGCGGCGAATCGGCGTTTGCAGTAAAGGCTTTCATTTATCACCTTCAATAAGGCGGGCAGAGGGCGGAGAGACAGATTTCTAAGGCTTAAATGGAACATTTCCTGCCATGTTTGTGGCATTACGTCAAAACCTTATTCTTTACATAAATTGATTTCCATTTGTGAATGAGTGACGTTGAGTTTATAAATTAAGTGATATTCAGTGAACCGTCGCATCGCGAGTGTATAAGTGTCGGTTAGCAAGTCTAACTTGTGTTAATTGCATTGTGAATGTTCAATGGTGATCTATGTTGCCAGGCAAATAGTATATGACTGTTCAGAACTTTATCGTTATTGAATTTGTAGGATCTAGCAGTAGCTATCTGCTGAATTATAAGCAAACTTTTCTATTTTCTTGACCAAACATTCCGCAAAAAAACTTGAAAAAAGTTGTATGTCTAATAAACCAAATCGAGAGAAGGCTATTTATATTTAAGTATAACTCCTTACGAGAAGATTATTGCTTACTTAGGTTAGGATTGAACAAGCAACTTGTGAGAGACATAACGATAAAGTATTGAGCAAGTTATGACTAGTGGTTGGAAATGATAGAATTGACAACGCTGTCAAAGGCAAGGCGATCTTGCCATCCTCGCGATGCTCATCGATAGACGTTAGCTGTAACTGCTTCGTACAGAGGAGCTTGGAGCGTTAGACAAGTTCATCATGCAGTTCTTGTTTATATCGCTCGGCATTGGTCTGTGGACTTGGTTTCGTTTGTTGACCACGTTGGATGCGCAAGTCTCCTGGACCTCTATTTACGTTGATGGCAAAAGTAAGTATATACCCTACAAATTTGTTTTTACTCTAGTACTACTAATATTGGAGAAATTCACATCTTGTGTAATAGTCCCAACAATTGATGTTTTTGAAGTAGAAATACTGAATCTTCAATCACTCAGTATCTTTTTGGGTTGAGCTTCTCAGGATGTATTACAAGATTGACAAATGATGAGTTTGGGATAAATAATTTTTTTTTCCGAATTATCAATTGGTATGTGATTTGGATATAAGTTTTATGGACCAAACACAACACAGATGTTTAAATTCGTCCTGATCGATCAACAACGTTTGTATAATTATGTAGCTTGGGATTACAAGATATGTAGCTTAGGATTACAAGATATGTGGGAAAGAGGTTGCGAAGCACGATTATAGTGCGATCTAGTATAGACATTGAGCAACTCACTTCGAAAGAAAGGAAAAGAGGTCACTCCTCAAAACTTGGAAGCCAATGTGTTCTGAGGTAATAAAGGTCACACGCGCTCTATATTTTTCACAGTCGGTCTCAGACATCTGAGCAAAATATGGACGCAGATATTTCTTCTGAACGGAAAAATTACTATTCATAAATCTTCAGTAAACTAAACCATCATTTTTTACTTTGTTATATACATTTTTATACCTTTTTTCCAAGCAGAACACTTTCTGTTGTGATTTGAAATATTACATAGAATATGTAATACTGTAGAAACATTTTTGGGACATGAATATTGTAGCTTCAAATGTTTATTATTTCGTTGGGCAGAATTGGGATGAATTTTGCAGGATTATTATGAATGGATTTTCAGTTAATTCATGCAGATGAAAGTATCACCTGAATGACAATAAATACCACCTAATACAACAAAATGAGTTATTTGTGTATATAAATAGATCTCATAATATAAATGACTGACATGTATTGGAACTTCTATATCCATTCTCAATAGGATTAAATTGCTACTAGTGAATAAATTAATCTGGTTGCTCTCTGTTTGCTCACAATATTCAATTTACTATTAGAATTTTTCCATATAAATATAAGCTGAGAGATATATTGGGATGATCTTGTTGTTAGGACAATTTTGCAGCTTATTCCACAGATACAAGTGAGGAGGGCACCACAATTGATAATGTTGTAGTGTACAAAGAACGCAACAATTTGTATCAAATATCCAAAAAACATACCTATGATGATAATTGGACTGAATAGTTATCAAATCAATAACCAGTCAGGCTGATGACATCAAACGCTCAAACTGGTGTCCAATTCAGGATGTCAAAATATGAGTAGATATACGCTCTACCACAAACCGTGTCAGAGTATATTGGATATTGAGAGCAATGGAATCAATGCAGCTCAAATATGCACTGATGGGGATGACTAGATGGATACTTGATCTAATCGTCATGTGGAATGACCTTAGTAATGTGCTATAAAATATCTTTTACAATATAAAACAATCATGCATCTTTAGATAGTAGCAGGAGATTTCTTTTATTAATTTTGAAACACTTGGGACAGTATAACAAAGAAATTATAACTGTCACTACTATCAAAAATTATTGACTGTATACGACAGTTTTAGTTGATTCAGAGATTCTTGCCATTATATGCTGTGTATGGATATATAAAAAAACTATGGTCATGAGTCCCAAAGCCTCATCTCTTTTCTTTTATACTATTACATTAAAAGATATGAGAGAGACAAAAAACTCCAATGAAAATATATGAAAACATATCTGCAAACAAGTACTCGTGAAATGTGTTAGCCTCTTCCGTAAAATATTGTCAATTTTCAATAAATCATTTGTATTTAGATTACATTTCATTCATTGGCAATATTTATTTTGAGCTTTTTGATCAAATATTATTCGACAAGGCTCAACACAATACTTCAATTATCCCACCGAATGTACATGTGAAGTCAGATGATTCTTCAATGATGCTATTCTTCACATTACCATATGCTCCAAAGTGAAGATATGAATGATTGTTATATAGACGTACAGTCTTCAAGCGAAGAAATATATTAAACGACGACATTAGAATCTCACAGTTCTCTGAAAAGCTATATTATGACGAAGGGATCATATGAGTGCTCATCTCCCATGGAGATGGATATTATTTTTAAGCCATTTATATCGTACCATAACGTAACATAACCATATAAAATAATTATTAGAGACCTTATTGGGATTTGACGGATTGATGAATATCAAGCAACCATATGCTCCCAGCATAAGACTCAAAAACTTGCTCTGATCTCAATGTCAGTCAAGTAACTTCTTGATGACGACAGTGTGTGAATAAAGCAAGTTTAGATACGAAAACAGCAGAACGCGAAATGAATACTAGTATCAGTTCTCATTCTCATGAGTTTTTTTTTCTATTTGAAAAGATGCAGCCAGATTGATTGAAACTGTGAATTGTTATAAACTGTGGATATTGCAATTATCAGCTTGAAGCTCAACTTGATTACGAATACAATCGTTTGATAATTGATGTGACAACGTGGTTATCATTTTGACTAGTGAATCTGACGTTATAGTGTATGCAAAACTCAAAAATCCATTGTGTTACATATTCAGGATTTAGTTTGAACATTTTTATTCATATAATTAAGAATAGATCAATATTTCACTTGCTTTTCAATACATTTCCAGCAAGTAATAATGCAAAAGCCTTATTTTGGCATTCTTATGTACTCATGGAACTAGTCAGACCATCTTTTTTGGGCGAATTATATACTCTATACCTAGAAAAAATCTAATTTTTCTATTTTTTGACAGAGTATTGAGTTATTCTTAAGATATAGGTTCAATTTATTGCACCAAGGAACTGATTAAGCCACTGTGGGAGATTTGAACTCAATGCAACGTGTGTGAGGTATATTGCCACAAATAGAATTTTTGTTTATTCTATAGCTGAAAAAATGATAAATCTAATTTTGTAAATGAAGATAATATTCTTTATAACCCTAAAATGTATATATATATATATATATATATATATATATATATATATATATCTTACTATGCAGTATATAATAAGCCATTTGAGATAATTGGTGATTGGTATATATTTTTGAAATCAGTTTCATTTCATATTCTGAGAGGAATCTTCCAGTAGGAGTTCATCAACTTGTATTTTCACGAAGTAAACGCAAGAAGATCATCTTGTTAACCGTTCTTTTCTCGATAGATTAACGTGATTTTTTTCCCAGTAATCGATCATTAGGTTCTCGGTGAGTACAAATTATCTCAGCAAAACGTTTCCATCCAATCTTTTGAACAAGCAATAAATTGTTATTAAGGAATTGCTTGATTAATAGCTAATGTGAATTAACTAGATGTGGATAGAAACCGACCACAAATACTATTTGAGATTAATCACCTCTCTAGCTCACCTGCCGCCCAACATGTATATTCTAGAGGTGCGAATTCTTGTAATTGTGAGTAGCTAGTGTTTGTGGAAATACAACGCCAGGAACATTTCACCTGAGAAAAGCAAGCAAACTAATCAACTCCATAACAGGATGAAATTGTCTCAGCATTAAAAACCAAAGAGCTTCTAAATAGAATTACGCTGTGAATTTACATTGCACTTTTACAGAGCATGATCTGCGTTCTCTCACAAGCTGGCAACGCGAAATGATGCGGGAACTCACACCTGTTTATTCGTTTCATTACCGTCGATTTGTTCGTTCAGTAGAGCGAACAAGCTGCATCTACCTTATGTTGCTATGCTGTTGGTTCACTCGTTCGTTCGCTCACATTCCAAGTTTTCAGTAACAGCAAACTTATGGACTGAAATCGAGTTGGAATACCTGGACGACGATGTAAAAATAACAAACATATGGTATTAATCTCAACGTTCATGTTCATGGAGTAGTGTTTATTCATCCGATGATCGAATCGACTGTTCCAGAAAAAACAATATTTGGCTAGAAAAATTGTAATCCTACAGAAAATGATTGAGATAAACATATACAAGGTCTCATGCTTCTATGAGGATGCATTATCTTGATGTAGAAGTAAAAACGCTACTGAAAACGAATATAAGATTTATCCTTATATTATGATGAGACTCTGGAATTACAAGTCCTGATCTTGTCGACATCAATATGATCCGTTTATTTTTTGGATTAACATACTCGCGCGGTTGCTTCGATCCAATGGAGTTCGCTCTAACAACCAAGCCACAAATTAAATTTTGTGTTTAGAATCCATCTGGTTTTCCTCTCGCTTGGAATTAGTCTCGACCGAGTTTTAAGATAAACAACAACAGTACACAGACACGCAAACAATTCATTTTTCTTGTGTTTCCGTCAGAGCTTCGCTACAATCGCCCATCATGTGTCACCAGGTAATCTCTTTGTATTAATTTCTTAGGTACGTGTGGAAATCTGTGTTAACATACTCTACTACTAGCTTTTGCTTCAGGCGGACTTTGTTTAAGCTGTATTTATCATCGTTTATTATATCTAAATCTGACGTTCCTCTCATCTATATATTATATCAAATATGCTAATACGTAGTAAATCAGAACGTTACCACAATCATTAAACCGGTATTTGAAGTGTATCAATCCGGAGAGCATGGTTAGTCGACGTAGTGAGTTCAAAATCATTGAGATCCAATCTTTTTTATTACTTCATTGAATTTCCTGGAATTGCCAATGTTTCAACTTCTTGATTCAAATGCGACAAATTCAATGTAACTATTAAATCATAAAAGCTCTTTGGTGTTCAATATTTCGATTTGATTACTACTCTCTATGCTAATCTAGATAATAAACACTCTATAATTTATTCTACGTGAATTTCATTATTTCTGGATTTGCTTATTCCTGGAGAAAAGTTTTCAGTATCCCAGATTGGTTTCTGATGTCTCCATACAGTAGTTGGTCGGTTGCATCCTCATGTCTCTCGTCACAATTTTTCTTGTTGAATAATTTGATTTTTATTTTTTCATCAGCTTGCAGCCTCGCTAATAGAGTCGACCAAATATACCAGCTCCCACATCTTCAATCTTTTGGAATAGTCGTAACTCTTATGCAAATATTTCTGGATCACCTTTTACTTAAACTTCCCAGCTTGCGTGAATGATTGTTATTTCGACCTATATATTTGCAATACTAACAAAGTAGTTGAGCTGCAGTCTAATGCCCGTTTATAATAAAACAGAAGTTTGACTATCTCTATGAGATAAACAAACCCGTGATGCGGCTCTAAACTCCTAGAAATGTTACTATTCGGAAATTAACTGATGTAATGAATCATTGATTGAGATAGTTACTATCATTGGAATTATTTACTTATATTCGTACTCGAAGTACATTATGTACCACAGTCATATTTCTGAATTTGAATAGATTCACAACAGAATTAATTTGAGACATCTTAAAAGTACTTGAAGACAAAATTCGCCGAATGGGGGAATTTGATTGAAAATACGTCGAAAAAATGAAGGCGCAACACCAATGCAAACTTTCAATAGAAATATACCGAGAGAATGATCTTGTTCGTCTTGTATAGTATACTTGCAATCCGGTTCTACTATTCATCCTCCGCAGAACTCCTCTAAGCTGTTGTTCTAAGGCTTACGCACTTCGTTTTGCTCGTGTGTTTAAAGAAACATGCCTTTCCCCTCAGTTATCAATTTCAAACTAACGCACTTTGATTCGCTATTGCGTATGTATAAATATACTTGCAGTAAGTTTTCTTCTTCCCTCGGTTACTACTCGGAGACTCACGAACTCTGTGCAATCGTACAATCCGCGTAATATCGAGAAACACTCTCCAGTCACAGCTCTGTAACTTTGTGGATCCGTAGAATCTTCAACAACCTAGAGACATATTTTTCCTTCTCTCAGTCACTGCTCTGAGACTCACGCACCATTGTGATCTTGAAAATATAATTTGTAAGGCCATAAATATACATGAATTTATTCAGTAGTCTCATATTTATGACAGAATGAAAAATTCCTCTGATACTTTCTCACTAAAAGAATATCTAGAAGGCAGGCCTTTTTTTTCCTTTATTATCTACAGGCTGAAACTTTGTGAATGTGTTTATGTTGATGAGTACGACAATTTCTTTATCCACAAGAATTATTGATACTGCGCAGTTTCCAAGTGGGTAGCTGCAAATTATGTCAATTTGACGGAGTATTCATTTTCTAATACCTATGTTATATTATTGATTGAAATTGTTTGATGATTACAATATGAATATGCAAATAAAGTTGTTCGACAAACTTCAACTTATACGTCCGCCCCGTGTTATACGTCAAAACTCTGAGGTAATGTTTATTTAGTATCTACAAGCTGACTTCTTCTGAATTACATCATTGAAGTATCCTAATTCATGCAATAGTATTGTCCTACAAAAATCAAGTACCATATACAGAATCCGACATGATAAAAAGGTTGATACCCTGAAGCTCAATTATACATTACCTCTTTTCAGAATGGAATCGCACGATTAGGAATTGTATTTGATTCATAAATAAAGTATTGTCTGACATATATATATATATAGCGCTATATTTCTAGTCCGACATAAATAAATTCAGTCAGTGTTGCACTTGTATGTGGACTATTGATATCTCTGAAATATCTTAGATCTGTGCCAATGATGATACAACGATTCATTAAATTCCAATTTGATTCATAACTTTTAAATGAGAAATCTTGATATTTTAATTTTTTTTTTAAATAGTTGAGAAAAAATAAATGGCTCTTAATAACTGATGAGTGCGAGCAATGCATGTTTTTTCATCATGGAAAAAATTGTATAGTTATATAATTTTAACAATTCAACCTAATTTGTATATTTATTCGACATGATTTAATAATAATATGATTAACTGAGAGTACCTGTAGTTTGACGTCTGGTAGCCGCACTCTACGACTGAAGAAGTACCAATCAATCTACCAAGTGCATTATAAGTGTCTACTACACCCGTATCGGGTAAAGGGCGTGATCGTTTTTTTTTTTCAATTTTTTATGGTATGATATGTATCATAAAAACTCAATTATTGCTGATCATGTCAAAAATTATTATCAGGCTCATGTTCATGTTAGTAATGCAAGCTCCGTGACCCGTTGTTGTAAATGAGAATAGTTTCTTTATTTCAATTTTTGTAATCGACTTCTAGAATACCCAGAATGTTGGAAGAATTACTTAGTCCTCATTTTATCAAAATTATGTTGGGATATACCATGATTTTGAGCTTAGCACGATCAATTGTAAGTAGTTATATAGAGCTTTGTCATCATGTGTGTATATGAATATCAATATAAATTTGAGAAATTCAAGTTCTAAAGACATGATTTTCGATTCTTTGAAAAATACTGCCAGTTTTCTGCTCGACACATATATTTACGCATTTTTCGTCACATTGAACAGAATAAATGAATTGAGTTCAGCTTGTAGGTGATGAATAACTAGGCTCCAGTAGTTCGACATTTTTGTTAAGTCGGGCCTTGGATTTGGCGTTTGAATTATGTCGGACAGTACTACTGCATGGATTGAGATATATTCATGATGTGATTTGAGGAGAATCAGATTGTAGATACTAAAATGTTGACTCATTACACGTGGCGGATGCATAACATGAAACAAAATATTTTTGTCCGACAACTTTCATCACCATGTTCATAATATAATCATGTTACAGTTCAAATCAATAACAAATTGCAGGTAATGAAAAATAGTCAAGTCGGAAATATCGCGATATCAAGAATTTTCGTCAGTAAAAAGTTGTCGCACTAAACAACTCAACAAATTTACAAAGTTTCAGCCAGTAAGTAATAGGAGGAAGAAAAGAGGGTTCTCTTCCGGACTCCCGGACAAGAATGGATATTTTAGTTTCTATCCACAGTTTGCGCTAAGAAGTGTTACACTACTGTAACAGGCATGCCCCATTTAGCTTTTATGAATTGATCTGAGCAACATGTTCATCAATATCTTCTCCGTTTAGTCTACGTGTCTATAACCTATTCCTAATTGCGGAATACGTTATAGAATTATAGCATTATAGTTGCTCGTTTCGGAAGGATAATAGAATGAAGTAAACGCAAATACGATACACCGGTTGGTTGTGGCAGACTCCAAACAGTTGACTATATTGATTAGACTAAATTTTAATGTGACATCAAAATAATAGAAATGATAAGTATGATGCAATATGTAACCAAAGTAGAAGATACAATAATGAAAATTGTTGTCGATTCGAATCTCTCTGGGGGCATGGATATTTGTATGTATGTGATACCTACGTAAGGTATGTAGAATGTAATGGAATTTTCTTTAAGCAAATAGACGATTATTATCACTATGCCACAAGAATTACAATACCCAATGACTTCGCAAAAGAATGAAACATCACTGTACTACTACGACAATGTCTTCGTTAAGTACCGATAATTCTCTACGTTTTTCATCCTGTTCGCTGAGATTTGTTGCTTGAAATCTTATACTGTTCCATTTGGAAACCTGACTGCTTAAACATTTTGAGAGACACCCCTCTAAGGCTGGCTTCGCCAAGTTATTTCTCCACTTTCCGAAACATCTCGCGTATCGCGACCAAGCTCAAGATATATGGGCCGCTCATATCGCCATATCTTTCTTGCTGTCTACCCGGACTGTTTCTCCCCCTTACAGAGTTTGTTCGTACGTCCATCGCTATTTGGTGAAAGCAGCTTATAAACTTCATTACTTATATATCAAGGAGTTAGTCGTTCAACTAAACTAACAATGTTCACGTACAGGTCTTATAGAAATCTCATATAATGACAATATCTTTTCTTCTATGAACACTTCGATCGTAGTTCATCGATGGATAGGTAGTTGGAGCATATAACTCCAATTTGTGTTTATTTGAATTGTATCAAAGTATTATCATGATATAGTTTCATACTGAATTTTCCAAATTTTATTTGTGTCAATATATAATGCCAATTAAAATTATCGAATATAACGATAATCTTCCAACATTGTTTCCTAGAAATCAAAACTTTAAATCTGTGTTATCTCTGTGCTGTCGGTGGTGCATTTTCAGAACACAAACTTACTATTTTTGTTTCATTCAGATATTTGATGTCAATCATCATTGTATCTATGATTTACTCGATGAACCGACGAAGGTATGTGGTACTCAGAATGAGTGTACGTTAATATAAAAGCAGTAAGTGATGAATTTGAAAGAATTTGTTTCACCACTAAGACCCAATATCATCATTTTAAGTAGGGAAAATGGATTGGATCCAAGACTGAGTTGGAACATAATAATGGAATGATCTGCTATGGATATCAAGAACACAAACTGTTTTCCATAATATTACTTGTCTACTTCGAATTGCGCTATAAAATGCTACGTTCCTGGTAGTTTCAAACTTTTAGTAACTTGGGAATTTTATATTACCAATACGCTTTTTTAGTTTGGATTAATACTGTTACGAAGAACTATTGTTTTCATAAATCCAGTTCCGAATACAGAAGTTATTTTATTCGGATTATAATATAACTCTATTTTACCCGCAGTTTGAAACATTGAGTACTATTTCAATTTGAAAAAGTTAGTATTGAACATGTACCTCATGTCATAGTTTTTTCAATTGTACAGGAATGAAGCTTATGGTTACTTACACAACAAGAGACAATATTCCAACTTCTATATAATAGAAGTTGATGAAATTGACGCTTGTTCAAATAATGTGCTGTTATAAAACGTTGTGAAATAGGTGAATTCAAAAATGGATAGTCTAAGATTGAGTAGTGAATCTTAAATATCAACTGATAGTTTTGTTCTTTAACTAAAATTTCTATGTCTGAAAACAAAGCTTAATCATGTTTACTGGACCATCCGAAATCTGATGGAATATGATTCTCCAAGAATAAACTGTAAGATGTCAATTATACAGACACAAGGGATGGAATAATAAGCTGGAACTTGATAATAGTGCTGTAGGATGTACAGGCCCAATTGAATATTTTGGATCAGCTGGATAATCATGTTCACGATATCATGTAATATCTAGTTGATTGATCTGACCAGTCTGTCAAATAAAGCAAGTTCTAATGGTGGATAACAGCGTTTTATGAAAAAGATATATTGTATGTTATAATAACTACTAGAAAATCAAAGCACTGTTGAAAGTCTCACATCTGATCCCCTGATGTTTTAATTAGGAATTGTCAATAACTTGCATCATACTGCAGAAGAGGTTACTTAGTCTGTTCACTTTTGTATGAGTTCATGATTTCATAATTTAATGAGAAACTTAAAAACTAATATCTGCTTAATATGACATCATAGACTTGATATGAATACATAAGTACATACTTAACACGTTATTCTAGTTCAAAGCATGTAATATTCTCTAAATATTATTGCTTACTGGAACTGTTTTTGAATTACTTTTCAAACCAACCTATTTTCTGATTTATATAATTAATCCTTTTGATATTTCTATAGGAACTACTTGAGACATAGAAATGCTATGAACAATAGAACTTTTGAGCTGCATGTATTCTTCTTCTTACCTTCAAGTGAAATTCACTGAGAAGTCATATACACAGACAGACTGAATTCCGGATTAATTTTGCTTTGAACTTACATAGCGTAATGAGCAATTATCATTTGCTTATTGGTTTGTGTCGACAAAAACTGTTCATATTTTTTTTTATTGGTATCATTTATTCTTTGTACCCAAGTTATTGAATACAGATCGTCCCAACTATGTAGACATGCTTACAAAGAGCAAGATCATACGAATCCTTTCATCATTTGTATAGAGAATCTATGGAAACCACATTGAAAAGAATATTGTGCAGATCTCAAGCAAAGGTACAACTAAGTCTAAAGCAGTCGAATGACAATATATTCCAGGACATGAAGGAAATGAAATAGGAGTCTGCGTGAGGAATTCATTATAAAGTTGAATACTTGGTGAAGCAAGAAGAATCAATTAATCCGCCAGCATGAACGGAATTATATATATATATATATATATATATATATATATATATATATATATATATATATATATATATATATATATAATATTAATAATAATAATCATTAGCTGGATGAATCGCAAAATAATCTAGAGATTGGTTTGTTTTGTGACGTGTACCACACTATTATCATCTTGTCATCAAACTCCATCAAACTCCATCAAACATCATTAGTATCGGTAGATTGTGTACTATACATATTCTTATTGTTGAGTTCAAAGAACAAATTATATGGGAAGTTGATATTAAATGAAAATGAAATACGCCTTCAAGGAACAGGCCTATGGTTAGCTAGTCACGTTTAAGAGTCGGAAATCCCTTGAACTTTCATAACATGATTACTGGCAGAATTTAAGCGTTCATTAAATTCATATGTTAGTTACAGCCCTGAACAATACTACATAAGAGTACAGAGATCATTTCTTAACCCTGATTAATGAAGGCTTTAAAATATTCATGCTTATTGTTCTCCATGTGGCTCGCCTTCTACTCATATCATGGTACTGAGGATGATAAATATCTTGTTCTCCCACAACGTACATAAAAAATGTATGGAATTATTCACTAGTAAACCTTGCTGGATGATATAGGTGAGGCTATTATTCTGTACGCTGATTATTGCCCTAATTTATTGATTCATCTTTTGAGCCCTATGATTTATTCCTGAATTAAAGCTCATTCCAAATTGTTGGATATCATTACAGGACCCACAATATATCTCCTATACCGTTGCCTACACATTATGGTAGAAAACTCAAATTTATTATGAACGGAAAATTATTTCTCATAGATGTTTGAAACATGTTCACTGTTAATTGGAGATTTATCACATATATTTTTAACTATAAATACAATACATCAAATACACGAACACAAAACTATTGAAAGCTTTCCACACTTCCATATATGAGTTTTGCATATCCAAACAATTTTTTTCACCGAGAATACTGCAACTAAAATAAAATTTTGCCCTCGAATATCATACCAAATCTTTTTTTAGGAATAAGATTTTGCTGTCTCGGCTGTGCTGTTTATAATAAATCAATCAGAAGGATAAAAATAATAACTGATTCAAAGAAACTAATTGATTTCCACACAATTATTACTGTATTACAGTTGGAGCTCAATTACTCTTGTCTTTGTATGAAAGATGTTGAGCCATCAAGATTTGAAAGAAAGTACTTCCAATTAGAACATAATAATTAGCGTATTTACCGTGAGCATGAATGATTTTGCTAATTATAGGAAGCAGCTACTGTTTCTGGAGCTATTTGCCTGACAAATGAGAAATCTTGGAGTGTTGATTGAACGAGCAATAAGAGCTATACTTTGTTTAGTTTCTCACGTCACCACACAGTTGGTTTCAATTAGCTGTCTGTATTAATTTCTTCTTCCAGTCCTCCAAAATTTACTTTTTATCACAGTGACTACAAAAGCTTCAAGTTAAACTATTCCTACTGACTTGGATTCAACTAAAAATGCAGCTCAGAATCTGTGTTTGATCGTCAAAATGGTTTGCTATTGATTATGTAAGGTGCAAATGCAGTTTTTGATTCAAATCTCTCTAAAATATGGAGAATCATATTGTTGTCATAGTGTGACTAGATTGATTATTGGAAGAAAAATAAGGAAGTTACATGTATTGAATTTCGCGTAGCCTCTACAAACTGCCTGACGATATTAATACTTAATAACTAGCATTCTGCAACGGTCATCCAAATCACTACGTCTATACGAGCTAACTAAATTGCTAGAAATACCACTCATACAGAGCGTTATGCCGAAAAGAAAATAGGATAGCATAGTTTTATCGACTAGTGTTACAAATCCTAGATGACCAATGTAACGAAGCCTTAACTTGTAGCTCAATAACAAGTTGTCTGATATAGTAAACTCTTTCAATATTAATCAATACGAGATATAAATTTTCAGTGCCTCGATAATATTCTGTATCCCTTTTTGCATAAACTCCTCCACAAACAATATCTCTCTATGAATTTAGACTACGTTATCGCAGTTCATGGTTTGAATGAAGGAAATGATATAATATCCTCTTTAGTGAGTACTACATGTATTCTATATCCTATGATGATATTGTTGCAGGCCAGGTGGACCTATGGACGCAGGCAGCGGAAGGATGTCAGTGCCCATGGGACCCCGCGAGTACGTCGTGTGCTTGCTGTGTGAAAGGGGGTGGCTGTCACTGTGGTATGTCGTCGCCCCACCGGTGCATGCAATGCGGATTGGAGGAACACTGTAGTAATAGTAAGTGTCTCGTCTTCTCACTGTCTCGGAAGTAGGATTATGTGATTGTTGTCATTGCTGATACTACATAAATACGAATGGATGAGCAGAGATTAGAACACGTCAGAATGTTCTGTTATAGAATGAGAAATGACCACGAAGCTCTTTCACAAAATTTGACAGCGTCAGTCACATCTGCATAATATCCCCTAATAACTCATTCCATCAATTTGTTGAATATAATACTGCAGTGGTGCAAAAAAATTCTTATACTTACGCAAAGGCCTTACAGTGTGAAGTCACATTCATATTCATCAAGTAACTAATATCGTTTTCGAAGAGTTATTTAGAATTACTAATGTAGAGGAATGCAGAGGAAATAGGAATCTTGATTTTATAGCTTCAGTTTTCCAGTAAAATGGAATTTTGTCATGCATGTATTGCTAAGAATATTAAGACTGCCTATATATTGGATACCTCCACAAATCCATATTTTATGCTGCTATTAGAGTTTTGATTCTATTTGGTCGGAAATTTCAGAATATGAGCTTCCATGGTGCTCCTAATATCGATAATATAATCTGATTCGAAATGTAATGTAATCAAAGCACAGTGGCAAAGTATCATGAAAATAAAGCAAAATTTAATGTTGACATTATTCTTTGATGTATTCATGAACATTATGTTATGAAACATGATCTGTTGCTTTATTGTGTATTATTTTTGATAAAACTCTTGATGGATTAAGCCCCTTATTGTTTTCCAAATTTCTATAACGGGAATGTTCAAATTTTGGTTTAAAATTACGTATGAAATTTGATTAAAAAGTTGTATTCAAGACACATTCAATCATCTTCAAAATAAATCAGGTTGAAAGATTGAGGTACAGTTTTTCGCGGCCGTTTCCCCCCGAGCCATTTTTTTGCGGTCATAAGTATGTCTTCATGCCATATTTATCCGAGTATATATTTCCCCCTCATATATTTTTCCCCAAATACATTTCAAAGTTGGAATAAGTGGAGAAAACCAAAAGAACCTATTGAAAATTTATCCTAAAATCCCAAAAATAGTACTTGAAGCAGGGTTTGGATTATGTTACCGGTAGGTTTTTCAAAGTTTACTTCCCAATTGCAATTATTCTTTCTATTATCCTTATGTTGAGTAATGAAATAAGCTCAATTCCAGATAATTCTGATTCGAAGGGATATGAAGGAAATGAATGAAGCTGGGAAAAATACCTTACGGCAAAAATTCCGAAGGAAAGTGTCCTCAAATGATCTTCTACTAAACGTTACTAGTAACTCCCATATATGCCAAGAGCTATATGCTTTATTTTATCTTTTATATGGAGATGCTGACATAACGCTCAATCGGTATCGATTCTGGTGGCATTCAGTTAATCTGGCTTCAACAGAGCCATAGGCTATGTCAGTAGCTGTAGCTGTCACTAATTACTCGTTTTCCATTATTTGTTATCAAAATATGTGTTGGTGACCAACATAACAATCTCAAATGGAAGATTTGGTAAAAAAAGGTTTTCGTGATATTTAAGAAATATAAATAGTGTTTCAAGCTCTCAGAATGATGAGCATTCATATATTATTTGTCTAGATTATTTCTCTAGAATTGTGGACGTTTTAAATGATAGATAACAATGATCCTATATTTGAAATGATAGCATTATTAGATACATTCGTATTCTTGAATTGGTGATGTATAGTAATCTATTAGTACATAAAAATATTTACGAATGCTTCTCATTGAGATTCAGAGAAACTGCGAGATCCCCAAAGCAATTTCTTAGTCCTTCTAAAATATGAATGAAGATCAGCCCCGAGACGTGATCATCTTCTACTGAAAAAATGAGACGCTGATCTTGCTATAGTAATCTGATCTTATGAGGCGCTAATACGATTAACTCTTGCAGTGTGCAACATGACGATTGATTCGACGACGCTGCTCAAGCAGTCAGGAAAGACGTTCGGTCAGATAAAATCACCATCAATTGAGGGACCTGGAATGTGCTGGTACACATTCTTACCTAACAATAGCCAGCGAGTTGAACTTCAGATTTATAGGCTGGTCAGCGTGGGGAGGTTTAATGGATCCAGGTAAGACATGAACCTGTACAATTCCTGAAGGGCGGATTTGGAATATACCACTGCTTATTTGTTCACACCTATTTGAAGAAAGACAATGAGATAATTTATCTCCAGTGACGATTATTGCTAGTCAAAGAGGCTATTTTGATATATACCAGAGAAACCAGTAACGTTAACATTACCAATTTGAGGGTGGATGGGATACAGCTGATTTTGAAAAAACAAATTGATATATTCGTATTGTAGTTTCATGGGAATGTTATGGAATACAGCAGAATTTCAATAATACAATAATTCATATTGCATGAACGTAGCTTGTTCCCTTCGAAAATTGTGGATCAGATGTCGACAGGTTTGCTTCCAGTATGCCAGAGAATGAGGAATTCCACTGTTTTTTATTTTTTTGTACTGATAGGACATGAATATATGAAAGTATCAGTGTGAATGTGATTCAAAAAAACCTTATAGTATTTGAGGAATAATTTGTTCAAATTTGAAAATTTTTCGTGATGTCCAAACGCCTATTGTGTCACTCAAACGGTGGATCTTATCCTTGTTCAAAATATTATATACCTGAATTTCATTCATATTATGTATTTATTCATGCGCATAGAAAATAGAACGAAAATGTGATTTATTTTTTAAATTAATGTTATTTTTCACCTTATCATCAAATTAATATTTTGAGAATATTGTCGTAAAGTGGAATAGATGGGGTAAGTGTCTTGTTTGTTCAGCATCATCCAAATTATTTTCGATTATTGTAACTTATCAGTCATATTTTATCTTGAAATATGTTTGTTGTGTGCGGTTTTGTTAATTATCCATTATTTTGGTATGGAGCTGGGTTTTATGGAAGCAGATTCCATCAATCTACCAAGAATTGATTTATCATTTTAATCAACTGATCCGTTGAAATTTTCTGCAGAAACCAAGAATATTATTCTAATTAACATCGACCTTCATTTACTTGTTTAAATCACACTTCTTTCAGCGAAACAAAGTTATCAGTAGCTTGAAGCTGTTCTCCTCCCATGCGCATGTCTGTGAAACAAAGCCGGCTTTTGGACGTCATATAAATATTAAATAGTCTCTTCATTGAAACAAAGCCATATTCAATATAAATTTTGTTGCTTAAAATTATTATTCATCCCATATTTTCTTATTTTTATGAATGTTTCTTAAATTTTGATAATAGTGGAGTACCTCTTTGTTTTTGTGATTGTTGGAATCTACTGCCCATAATTTGAATGATTCTAAGTCGTGAATATCAGCTAAGTAAGTGATTATTTGGCAGCTGTACAAATTACTATAAGATTTTGCGGCTTTCTAAAGGATATTTATTGTCTAATAGATCGTGTCACGATATTATTGTTATCCAAATAGCTTGCCATAATTTACAACGTGAGTTTAGAACTGTTTCTAGTACATAGGTATTTGGAGCTCAACTCATCGCAATCAACCAACCTAAAAATACAAAAATTAAACTAGAAATTGGAGGCTGATTGTTCTTTAAAATTTTTCTGATGCATTGTTATTGATGACAATGGTTTTCATAATGTATACTTTAATAATTCTTTGTATCAAATTTTTAGGGTGAATCATTTTGATTTTACAAATTTTCGGTAAACAAGAATGTTGTGTCCCTAAAAGATGGGAACTTGATACCTACAACATCGTAAGCATTGTTAAATTAGCAATCAGCATTTCTTAACCATCATCCTAGCTTTTCTCTAGAGACTATTATTTGCTTTCTTGCCTCGATATATAACCATTGGGACGAAATTATTTACTTCGATAACAATAGGTGTTGTTATCTAAGTTTGACGACTTGTTGATCAGAATAGTTTCAGCCTGAATTCAATTCGTTCAGTAGCTGCTGTAAGAAAGAGAGTTCCTAGTACCATTACACATTTTTGCAACTAAAGTTACCCAACATTTCATTCAATTTTATAGTAGCAATACCTCACGCATAGAATAGAATGACATTCTCAATTTCAATTACATCTACTAAAATTGTTCCAAAACTGTGGTCTGTCAATTCCACTATGAGAGTATTCCATCATTGTTTGACATTAACAAAGACAAGAAAATGGAGAGATCTTCTAGATGCCTCAAGTTTGAGATTCAAAACCACTATCACTTTATCCTTTAATCGATGTTTTTGTTGACGTATTGGCAGAGAAAATAAAGATTTTCCCCAAGTTGGACGGGTGTTAAGAAATTGTTGCAAAGTTGTAGACGCGCGATGGCGGCAGTTGGTTACAGTTGATGGCACACTTGTGTTTTTTAAGTGAAGTGAGGTCACGTTCACGATCGACACGTGACACTTCACTTCTGTTCCTTGGGATCCATTCGATTCGTAGTAGCCACGCAATTGCGCACGTTTCTTTTGATCATAAATCACAAAACAGATTATTCCGTCCAAATTCTAATAGAGATTTCTGCGATCTATGAAAGTGTGCATCAGACTTTTGGAGTCTGTCGAATTGCCAGCCTTTATCTCGTCGTTCCCAATATCTCATCGTATTGGAAGTCATCATCTGGCTGTCACTTAACTCGTCAAGATCTGGCGTCGCTGTACATTGTACGTTCCAGTAAACAGTAAACATAGACGGCGGATACCTCTCAATCCATCAAGCTAACGTTAGCCTCATAAATATCAACATCCTGAATTCTGGAATATTCTGTGATGGCAAGACATTGAGTGCGACTTTTTTCTCGTTCTACGTAAATAGTATGTACCTATTTAAAGACTGTCCGTGACAGATAATTCAGAAGCAACACAAGCAATCATATAAAGACATGAAAGACGGAATGGAGGACAATTTTTTTCTTTTATTATTATTTTCTGATAAATATCTATTCATGTGCATTCAAATTAGGCAGGGAGTGAGTTTTTTCCAAATAAATGCTATTTTCCCCTTGTCATCAAACATTTTGGAAATGCTGTCGTGAAGTAGAGTAGTAACTTTAGTGTCCTCATTGTTCATTATTGTATGCACAGGTCTGTGAAACTTGAAATGAGTCACAAAATGTTGCCGAATAACAATATTTTCTATCAATTGAAACAAGTTTTTGAGCAATTTGTACACGTATAAAACCCACTGTTTGAGTACGTAGTCAAGATGTCATGTAAATATTATACCATCTTTCTAATAATTGAAACGAATAAATATTAAATATTATTTTCGTTGCTTATTGATATTGCTATGAGTTTCACAAATTAGCAATCAAATAGCCTATTATATTTGAATTAACAATCCAGTGCATCAAATGATCTATCTGGAATCGATATTTCATACTTTTTTCGAAATTTAATTTGAGAGAATTGCTATTATATCTGCAATAGTGTCAGGTCATTCGTGAAATGAGGCATTCATGATTTTTGAATCATAATTTGACTCTAAGTCATGAGACTTCATGTGCATAAGGTGATACATGTAACGTTTTGAATCACACTGTGAAGCTTGCTATCTAAAGTAATAAAACAATGTAGTATGCTAGAGTATGAACTATTACAGAACTATGTGGCAATATCTTCCAACGACATTAGCGATATATCAAAATTCAGTATTTTGATTATAGTTTGCTTCAAAGTATGAGTTCACAATAAGACTGTTTCTAATATGACAGGATTCCTGATAACTATATAGCTATTATTGAGACATTATAGCTGAGAAAGAGATGGTCATCAAATTTGTAATATAGACCGTAAGATGATGAATTTTCATGGAACTCAATACTTTCTGGTGCAATATCAATCCACTCCAAATCAGAAAATAACATCAAATTCTAACATAAATTGAAAAAACGTAACGAAGACTGTGTAGTGAAAGTGCGTACCTCAGCAGCGCGCAAAAATGAGCTTCCGTTTGTTCTTGTGTGGTCTTCATCCGTGCGCCATATCTCGTGATGCGCAATTACAAGAAGGCGAGAAACGCGACAGTGCGACTGAGTGCAAATATGCCAAGTGTAAATCGACAAACGAGAGAACAGAGAAAGTCCGGGGAACGAGTCCAGTGGCGCGACTAGTCCGGAACTGTGCCATATTAAGCTTCATTTACACAACATGTAACGTCATCTTTACGACTCTACATCAAAACAATATTAAATTTTGCTGGGTCGAATTCTTTCATATGAATGTTATTAGCACATATCAGTCATAGCAGCGTTAGGGAATGAGTTTCAGTTTCAGGAAGTTTTTTTTTTGATTATGACTCGGCGATATTGTTTCTACTTGTTGATATATTTGGAGAACTCACAGAGAACAAATAATGTCTACATTGTACAGTTTGTATCAATGCATTCAGCTGTCATCGAACAGTATTTATCTGCAGCAATCAATCCTGTTTCTCTCCTGGCCTGCAGTTCAATCAGCTCTTGCAATATTCATCAATTGTATTATGCTCACCTACGATGTTTCGAGACACTGCAATCAACAACTGGAATTGTCATTTCCAGTTCACCCGTAGAGTTGTGTGTCAGTGTTCTACGTTCGAGAGAAAAATTGATTCAACAAAATTTTGTGTTGTGCTCTCAAATAGTGTACTTTTAATTTGGTTGGTGTCCTTGTGATCAAGTATCGCTGTTCATGCCAGTTGCATTTGTATACTCCCGGAAAAAGTTACAATTAGGTAGAAATCTGAAGACGGTGTACAGCAGGTCGACCAAAAATTCCAGTTCACATCTTTGTGCAAAGATTCCTGCGAACATTTGGGATTATACCTTCCTGTAAGATGCCGCAGCTTCGGAGCATACCTATTCATAATGAAGTGTATAGTGGATAATGCTTGATCCGATTTCAATGAGAAATGTAACATTATGAGTTTCTCTTAAGCAGTAGCTCCTAGATTTGAAAGATAGCTATGAATATTGGACTCCTCACACTCATAATATCGCCTACCATTCGTGTGGTACATAAGAGCATACATAAAGTGCTAATTGCAAACAAGTCCATATACAAACGCATGTTCTCTGTATGCCTCGCATTCAGGGTTAACCGCACGTTGCACATAGCACATTTCACTGATCACCAACGTCGGTTCAACCAAATATCCGAACTCTGCTCCATAATACAGCATCGTCCTCCGGATATACTGGAAGCGGGTAGTAATCATGAATTTCTGGGCACTTACATCCAAATAAAACTTATATTTTGAGTGTTGTAAAGAAAAATTCTCAACTAATGTTTGAATAGATAGATAGAGGAAAATACTAAGAGTCTTTTTTTATCGGTGTCAGACCTAAAAGAATCCATTGATATCCAGGAAACAGAGAATTTTCTTAATATATTGTTAGCATTACCAATAAAGTTCTTCAAAAACACGATAACTCAAAATATCTGTAGCTCTAAAAGTGGAACTAATAGTTTTAGACCACAAAATATGTGCCGCATAATACAAAATTCGAAGGAGAAAAACATAGTCCAACACGTGATGGGATTCTAGAACTAAAAAACGCTCTTATGCGACCTTTGGCTCATAAATCGGTTGACGCAAGTAGCAAGCAGAAGCAGAAAGCAGTGTAAATTGTCTTTGTTGTGTTTCAGCTGCGAGGGAGGCTCTCTACAACTGCTTGGAGGAAGAGATCCAACCAGGCAGGGACCGGCGGATTTCCAGCTCTGTGGCGCCAATGAACGCTACAGCCCGCCAGTCGTCCTCTTCTCAGATCATGGAGAATCTATGCTCATATTTCAGTGAGTACTTAAGTATCAATCTTGAAGTTATGACAATTTCGTGAGTTTTGTATAATATTTGGTTATTAATATCAATGAGCACTTACTTACCAATATTATATATTACGTTCAAAGATGTATTATTGGTTGCTTTGTGAAACTGTTAGTCCTCTCAGGACTTTCGATATTATCTCTATGATGTAGTAGTGCACATCTGCACGTAATAACATGGACCTGTCGGTTTCGGTATAACACATAGGCGGTGTGGCTTATGTTTTTAATTAAATTCAACTCCAGATATAATTAGCTCAAGAATTATCCTCTCTACATTAATTCACCCCTTTATCTTTCATATATTTAGTGATCAAATTGCTTTTAATTCAGTTAATTGCATAGCGGATGCGAATGAAGGCCCACGACTGTCTCTGGTCGAATCGTCTATCATCGGCGTTTCTGCATTTTGCTTTGTTTTCGTTCTTCAAATAGGATTCAGCTTATTCGGTTCTATCTTGATCATTTTTGTGTTCGAGAGTCGGTAAGACGTTGGATTGTTTCGGGATTCTCCTGCGTTCATGTGTGACATTACCAAAGCGGATGTGATCATTTTGTTTGAATTTTGTGCAGGTTACTTGGATACATAAAGGTATCCGATATGTTACTTGAACATGGTCAATATATTCTCCAATGGACTCCATATAATATAAATATACTTTATCTTGCATGCTCGATATATTTTCTAACATTTTGAACTTCCACCAGATTACTCAATTCGTTCATGCAATAAATTGAAAGGAATGCCACTTTCATTCAAATACCAAAACTTGTAACTTATATATTCTGTTCCTCACGTAGTTGAATTAACATATCTACACAGAATATTTGCTCTATGAATAATATTTCGATTCAACATAAGATGAATTTTACAAATATAAATTGTTTCCAGCACCTCTAATTCATATGTTGTCTATCACTTACTTCATAATAACCATACCACTCAATATCTACGTCTTTATGAGAAGAAGAATTTGATTTAATTCCAAAATGTGTTTTATGATCGGCAAGTAATACAGTATGTCTCAGAGGACACTTTCATGATGTAACAGTAACTGAGTACTATTCTTATAATAATCATATTTGCTGTGATTCAAGAAGTCCTTGCGAATGAATTGCAAAGTAACTATTTTTTATATACGATAACCAATAACTGTATATTCCTCACAATATAATTCGATGAAATTATTTTCCTCGATCAGCTACAACAAAACGTTCTCTGAACTTATATTTTGGTAATGCAAAGTATTAAGCTATACTGAGATAATAATACATGGAAACTAAACCTGCTACCTAAGAAACAAATGATATATCAAGACAAAACGCAAACGCAGATGTACTTCTTCACATTACCTTCGCTGTAATAGTCTGTTTTCATTTTCCCAAAGTTTACATGTTTTCTCATGAAGTTACATGAACACAACAATCAGTAAATACTTTTTAACAGTGGTTTTTTGTATTCTCAATCCTTCGTCTTTCCTATAGGCATACTAAAGCTGGTACTGCAACTACTTCTTCAATTGCTTTCAAAATTTAAGCAACTGATTGTTGTCTCGTGTACTTCGTATTCTCTGCAAATATTTACTTTGAAAATTTAAATTGCTCTGTTGATTGGAGTGTTCTTCATGAAACTCACGTGATAGATATTGATGCATAAAAACTCTCTGCTGCATATTATTTCATACTCATCAAACAAATATTAAGTTAGGCAAGAAACCACTTGAAGTACTAATTTGATAGTGAGTTCTATGTTTTTGATAGGCTTATTCCATCTAGATGTTTGTAAAATAATTTGTAGAATAATGAAATACAGAAAGGTGGTGGAATTAAGTATGCATAAAGAAACTTGATAGGCCGAGAAGTCTTAGTAGTAAATCAGAAATTCTAAGCTTAGTAATTTTTAAAGAGCAAGAAATTCAAATCAGTGCTTTTGTACAGGATTAAGGAGAAGACGTTGCGATCTCAGTTCCTGGCTTACTTTAGTTTCACCTCTATCAACAACTCGCAGGGATTGGGTTTGCAGCAGCGTGGGGGAACCCGTCTTCAAAATACAGGTGAGAAGATGAATGACACAAACTCTATGTTTCTCAAATACTAGAACTAAGCCCTAGAGTATCTCTCGCTGTCTTACATTTCAATGTGAACCAAATGTTCAAATAATACTTATGTTCACAATTTTTTATTGGAGAATTACGTATAAACATGATCTAGATTATCCATGACCAGCGATTTTCACTACTACTGAACATGCAAATATCAAAGGAGTTATAAAGTATCAGTTATTTACCTTCCGTCTTCAAACTTCATGTGATTGAAAGTAGGTATGAGAGTTGACAGATTCTGCGAAAAGCATATTAAATTTGTTTTGTAAATAGAGAACTTTGTGGAACGGAGTCATATTTATTAAATTAATCTTTTGAACAGTCTGGGACCTGATTCTACAAATCTGTTCTAATGCATAAACTGTGAATTGAAACTTTATTCCAGTATTCAATCAGCTATTAATATTCCATGTGTTAGAGATTTTTAACAAAAACTGTTGTTCTTTTCAAATTTTTCAATGTTTGATCAAAAAAACAGTTCGTTTTCAAAGGATGTGCTTTTCGAGCTGCTACTGTTTGCTTTCTTAAAGCACAACTGCGCAACGTAATCAAATTGCCAGGGGTCCGCTATGCAAATTCATCGTGATAATATTTACGTGGTGAATAGTAACCTTGTGACTTGAGAATCACAGCAAAACCAGATGAAATTTGAAAGTGCTGTCGTGCCCACTCCGTAACAACTCATCGAATCAACAGAAAATTTGAAATATCCGAAAAAAATCGCTGAAAGCGGAAGTGGAGCACGATTTGAGTTCACAGGAGAATGGATAGAATCAAATCATTGAGAAAAGGAGACGCCAATATATACATTATATATATTTGGGAGAGTATTTCCTTCAATACAGTAATGAATTTGTAACGGTTCAATAGAATAGAACTTGAGTGGTAATTTGTCAATAGTAAAGCCGCCGAAACTTTGGACTTAATACTTTCTTAGGTCGCATTTATTTGTGTTGCATTGTCAGTATGCTCAGCTGCAAACAACAAACGAACAATACAATATGGTGAATGCTCTGACATTGTTGCATCAGAATCAATTTTGAAAGCTTTCAAAACATTTGATAAGTAGCTAAGGTCAGCTTGACTCAACCTATATAGTAATATCTCATGAATTGATAGTAATGGTGATATCAATATAATTTCCTGACAAAAATAACTTGCTGAAAATTCTTGCATATACAACAGTAGTAGTCCTACAGAATTTCTCATGAGATCACTAGCGTGAAGCAACTGGATTTAAGCAAAAACAAGGAATTTACACAGTTCTGAATTACATCACGTCCCAACTATATCTCTCAAATTTCATGAAAAAAGGAGAAATATGGAGAATTAGTTAGTAAAGCACGAACGCCTGAACAATGCAGTACTGAAAAATTCAAAGATGTTTCAAGTACCTGCACCCAGCTTCACATTTATAGAATCTTGTAATTACTGTTTGAGTATATATGAAGAGCACTAACACTTGAATTGGAGAAAAACATCGCAATTCTAGGAAGCACTGATTAGAGTAGCCCACATATTAGTTTGGAAGAAAATGATACTGTCACACTTGTAACTAAATGTGGCAGCAATATCAATTCCACAGGATAGAACATTTGGAAAACTCAACTTGCAGCAACCATCTGAACTTTATATGATATATGACTACATCGATTATTTATTCAAACCGAAAATTTACCACTGACATCATTCTTCTTGTTTTCAGCTACGTTTTTATCACTTGGAAGCAGTTTTCATGTACGTCGTTCCGCTTTTAATTTTAATACAATGATAACCTACTTTGGCCATTCCGGCTATCATTCACATCGAAATTATGCTTTGAGGCAGTGACCTATGTCCTTTCAACCTTAAACTACTCAAGATCTACACGCGTGGATACAATTCTGTGGCAGGAAAAGAGATCTACGCAGGCTTGCGATACTGCCAGCAAGGAGAGTGAATTTCCGGGTGCGCAACCATATATCTCTTTGTATCAAGCGTAAGCTTTAGCGGTAGACATCGTAATTAGAATTACAGTTCTGGATTTGCGCCATACTGTGCTTTATTCAAAGCGTCAAGTGATCTAAAAGACGGTTGAGGCAAATAAATGTAGATTTATCACGATTTACTCTTATTTTTAATTAAATGAATAACTCCGTTTTCAAATTATCACTAGGATTAAATTTGATATTGGAATGAACAACTATTACTGAGCTTCACAAAGCCAGAATTTAGACGAGAGACTACTTTTTGATTCACGGAGCATGTTTCATATTGAAAATATATTAGTTCCCTAAATTTCAACTATAAACCAATCAAGATATAATAAATGCAAGAAAATTATTAAAACATTCCAAGGTTGCAAGAATCGTCTTGAAAAGTATTACAAACAATTTTCTCAGAGCAAAATCTTCAAGAGGATCAAATTTCAAGAGCACTCCAACCATAATACCATAAATTCCAAGACTAATCGATGATTTACATTTATTTTGGCATTGTGCCCTTGCTAAATTCACTATTGATAGCATGCTTCGTGGTTCAATCTTTTTATACTAGAATAATACGGAAAAAGAAAAGCTAGGAAAAGCAAGTAATAATTTATTGTTTTCAAAATAATCAGTTTAGCTAGAATTCAATAAAACTATGATGTGCTCGTGACAGTACATACTGTTTTTTCTCCAAATATCCGACACATGAAGATTAACATAGACATTGATATTCCTTATGAGAAATTCGGAGGAGAAAATATGGTCAAGAATTTCTTGAGTATGATCCGTAGGAAAACTATTCTTCTTCATTTCGATTTGCATCAATTCACAAGAAATAATATTTGAAAAGGACCTTGGACTCCAAAGTGATAATACCAGAAGTTCTTTCCATCCAACTAATTACCGCTTTGTCAATGAAAGAGATCTATTTTGGACTTTATTAAGTCCTAGCGTTCATATTTTGTATACATCCAGTCTGCAATACTGTATGATATCATATAGTCTGGAATCGCATTCCAGGCAGTCGATTGCGAATAAAAATTATGATCAACTCAAATCAGTGGTAACAATCGATGCGTAGTCCAGCAATTAAGAGTTGAATATTCAATGAAGTGATCCTATTGCTTTGATGTTTGTGTTTCAGATTGTGACTGGCTATACCAGGACTTCTCGTGTCGGCGGGTGGGATCGTGCGTACTGGCGAGCCCTGGATATCCGGGTGTCTACCCCCCAAATCGCCAGTGCCGATATCATATCACTACCAGCTCCATCCACACACGTGTGCATATTACCTTTAATGCGCTGCTGTTGCCTTATAAGTAAGTAAACAGAACACATGCTTGATTAAGGGACCGCAGAAAGGGAGGATCAGCTCGACTGATCTTGTCGAAAGTTTTAAGCTCTACTTTCTTGAACTTTAGAAGAGATGGAGGGTACCTGATCATAAATGATTCACGTTAATCTTGTGTGCATTGGTTGTTCCAGTTCCAGAACTCTACAACCTCAATGTGGAAAGCATTTAAATTAAGATTCTAGGCCAATTGCGAATTGCAGCCTTTATACATCATTCTTATAGCAACATTCATGTTATTGTATACAACCAAATAAAGTCTTTAATTTTGGAGCGACTGGCACAAGTTTCATCGGTGTACGCTCAAAACACGTCCTCCAAAATCTATAAGATCCAATCTTGAAAAAAAAAAATAGTTGAGGCAGAAGAAATACCCAAGGATTCTCAGAAATAGTTCTAAAGCTCAATCTATGAGCGTGAATCTTTGTTGCTTCGGTGCACGCGCTAACAGTAATCACACAAGGCCACGTGACAATCATTCTCTTCAGAATTGTCCATTCTTCTCAAGCTGAGTCTCTGATAATTTGGCTTAATAGTTGAAAAAGTTTCTTCGAACGTTGTAGAACCACAAGTCAGACAAGACAGTTTGTCTGAGAACGAGAGGCCTTTGAAGATGCTTATCGCACAGGAACGATCAATACATCAAACGAAAAATCTCTACCTACAACAATTATAATAATAAATTCAGCAGTGAAAGCCTTTGTCAAATCTCTAAGATGGCACTTTTGTAGGATAGATGGCTCCAAATCATTTGAATATTTTCGGAGCTCCTGGTGGAGCTGTTTCGTTGGATGTTTTGTTACTACTGGCCAAATTTTGGAAAATACACAGTAATGAGTGAGCCCCAGGTGGAAAAAATTGTACGAAATTCAGCCGTGAGACTCTTAGTTGATTTTTTCAACATGAATTGTTGTGCTTTCTTGGATATTTCGAGTTCTTACCTCATGCATCTTATATACCACTGCCAAATATCATACGCATATACAAGAATGAGTTCATTCATAACAAAACGCAACGTGATGCTGCATAACAAGCAGAAACTTGATCATATTTAAGCCTAACATTTCCGCTATGAGCCCCCAACTTTATAGTAGCAAATTACTATGTTAAGATATGAGACGCTATTACCACAAGGTTGAACGCTTACTACGGCAATGATAATCAAGAGCAAATTTTACTCTTACAGGTCAAAGAATAAAATTTCTTTATATCCGCTGCAAATATGATAGATGGAATATTTAACTTTATGTCACCCGTATCATTCATAGTAAGAGCGTATAAAAATTTTATACAATAGTTTATAGCAGAGTCTCTTTCTTCGTGAAGATTTGGTGTTCAAATTTTATATCACTTCACCGCAGTTTGCATACTTTGACGGTTCACTTAAGTCATAATCGTGCAAAATTCCATATGAATCACCCAACTGAAACCATATTCTCAGTTGGAAAATTTTCAAAAATCTAGAAAAAAGTTTTATAAAGTTTTTATCGTCCGCATTATTTATAAATGACTTTTAGAACTTATTTCCGCTTTTAAAATTCATTGCGGTGTGTGCAAGTGACGTATTCTTCTTCATTGTCACAAAGAATTATTCGTAAATCCCCGAATACACTCAAGAAACATGAGTTATAGCACATATTGTTCTAACTTACACTTGAAGTTTACACTTATGATATACAAGTCTTTAAACAATTTGTAGAATTCGAACATCATTTAATTGGAATGTTTGGAATAGTTTCATGGGAATTGAGTAACTATACCACACTGACTTTAGTTTCTGTGCCTTGAATAGAATCAAGATACATGATATTGCTTAAAAATTATTCACTGAAAGACGTATTTTCTAAGTGTCCATCATGTTTAATACCTGCACCAAGCTTTGTTTCGAAATAAGGTCTATTGCGTGTAAAGTGGTATAAATTTACATCGTTTCATGTTCGGAACGTTTTGTTCTACGATCTTCTGTAAGTGAATTTTAAACTAGTTCATTGTATTGTATCTCGTGTCTATCTCTCAGCCCTTTGATACAAACATCGACACATGTTGCAGTCATTGCGGTACCGACTACGTCGCTATTTACCAGGGCTCCAAAACAGCCAGTCCGCATCTGATTACTCTGTGCGGGAACCGCCGCAGCGAGCTTGAATACAGCGGGCCTAATTTACTGCTGGAGTTCAGGTAAACACTGGTGTCAATAGAAATTCAGAATTTAAGTAGAATCAAACGTCCTTTGGCCGTTGGGGGTACAATGCGTTCACACAAATTCGGTAATGTCATAAGCGTCAAACAAACTTCTCGTTTGCCAATAAGCTTCGAATTATCAGGAAGGAACGGAGTATAATCGGAGGTTTAAGAATATTATATCGTTACAACTGAGATATCTCTGTCTTGTTCTAGACAACGGTATGACGGAATAGAATAGTTTGTTTTATATTGTTATGAGAGTTTGTTTGAATGCAAAAGAATGATCCGAAGAAATCCTGCATGTATGATTACATGCTTTGATATCTTTATATACCGCAACATTCCAATACAAGATTTATTTTAGGTCTATTTTGAATTACAAATTCTTCCGCCCAAAGATTCACAACCAAACAAGACAAATTTCTAATGGAACAATTTCTGTACAAATAATTAATCTGATACTCCACTAAATAGTTAAGCCATTTGAATAATCAAAATCAACTTCTAGTTGCGGTGTTGATTGATTTGATAGTTTTCAATTAAACTCATTGTAGTTGTAGTGTAAATTGTATTATATAACGGTAGTGGATGTTGGAGGCAAGAAAACGCGGATCAAATAACTTTAAGTTAGAATTTGCGTGAGCGCACCCCTTCTAATTCCACGCCCTTGGGCTTGTAACTAGCACATTCATGAAGCAATTCACGCGTTGTGTCTGTGTGTGCGCAGTTCCGGTCCCCAGGTTCCGCCGTTCGATTACAACGGGTTTCTAGCTTCGCTGGAGTTCTCTGAACGTACGTCCAGTACCGAATCGTCGGTGACGCTTGCCGCCAAAACCATAGAAGGCGTCGCTACGGTCGACCGCATCTGTAAGTAATCCGCAGCTGCCGATGTGGTTATGCTGTCGAAAGACAGTTTTAATCCGGCCATTCTCATTTTACCCGACACCTAGTGGTTGTACTATATCGTAAATCTCAGCAGCACGATAAATGGAAATTCATCGAATAATAATACAAGCTTTTGTTGCGATTTCTCTGGAATATCTTACGTAGTTTCCACAACTCCATATAGTTTGACATAAATAATTATACATACATTCACTCTGACCAAAACGAAACTCAACAAATCAGTCAAAATATGATATGTAACACCATTTCACAATTGTACACTTACTGCGCCATTTCAAAAACAGAAATAGCAGCGTTATAAAGTGTAACATTCTGAAAAAAAGCTTATAAAAAGCACCGAACAAGAAACGACCACAGAACCATCTGTATCTTGGAGACACAACACAAGACATTTTCTTCGTATTACGTGCTAAAAGATTCCAGCTTGACTCTACTCAAAAGAATTTAAATGATTTCGAAGGGAACGGAAGATTTCCTAAATTTGAATAGGTCCTTTCACAGAAGTTTTAATTTAGTTAAGTGTCCTCAGATTTTGTTTACTTGAATTTTAAAGAGGTTTTTATGCGTTTATTCTTTGAAAAAGTTCACAGATACAGTGTAGCGAAAGAACAACCAGATAAGGAATAAAAATAACTACTAGAAATAATATTTTCAGTAGACTCAATTGAACAGGTTGTCGATTTCAAATATTTATTAAGTACTGCAACTGCTTTGATGATATAATTGATACTATTAAATATATGTTGAAGAATTCTGTGAGCATGAATGTCTTGAATCAGAGTTATGCCTTATTGGTGTTACACCTCACACATTGATTTCATAGTTGTATTCGAGAAATGTGTGAGAGGATGTAAGGTATGCATAGAACATAAACACAAAATTAATCTCAAAGGATGATAGTATATCCTTGTTAGAAATATCAAATTTTCAGCTCAAAATATATAATGCACCATTAGGTTAAACGTCAAAGCAAACAGAATTTGCTCCCTTAATCCTTTCTCTTGGAGAGTCCCATCTGCCAATGTTATTCCAACTTCTAAAAATATTTGTTTTATTTCAAATATGGTCCTGAATTTGCTTTGTGTACTTATGTGAGCTGTAAACCGTTTTGGTCATGAATAAAAAGTTTGATATTCATTGGGCCACGCAGAGCAATAGCAAAGGTCTAATCCGATGAGTGTTCTGTTAGCAGATGGAACGATAGCTCCGCAATTGCTAACTCCAAGGCCTGGCTGCGATGTGCTGATTTCCGGCAATGAGTCGCGCTCTGGACATTTCGACACAAGAGGACACGAGTGGTACCCAAATTGCCGTTTGGTATTCAAGGGTCGGCCCACAGACGTGGTGCACGTTTCACTTTTTAATTACCGATTAAGGTTAGTTGCCTCGTATTTATCTTACGTTATACGCGTCCCTGTGAAGGTCTCATTGATGGTTGCTGAATTTTAGAACGAGGACATACGAAAAATTACTGAAATCAAACTCCCCCATTTTAATACTTTCGTCACGCAATAATTTCTAAGTCAAGGTGCCTAAAGGTCTATTTATCGTCCTAATTACATCAGCTTTCACTTTAAGTAATAATTTGGTACAGCATATATCACAATCATAAATTGCTGAGAACCAAATTGTACATATTCATGAAAAGAACTGATTGCTCTCTCAGAATTATTAGTTTGATCCTTGCTCATCACTTCTCGAGTATCGATGCCTATTACTGTGCTATTTTTCTCATAGCTGAAGCAATTGATTGTCGATATAATGAAAAAACTCCATGAATCGTCTACTAACGATTTCTCGGAAAATACTTACAAGTTCTTAACTTCACATTTAACTGCATTACATACTGCAGTGTGTTATATTAGGTTAAGAACTCTCTTACTAGGAATCGAGAATAATCTAGCGCTGTTACAGATCACCGGCGTGCAACACTGTAATCGAGATAGTAGATGGCCTGCCATCCAGTAGAAAGAAGCCCTTACATAAGATCTGCAGTCCTCAAACAAAGCACGCAAGGGACCACGGAGGGTCATTTATAGAGCACCAGAGCTTTGTCTCCACAGGGAATATTCTGACCCTTTTTCTGAGAAGACCTAGTGCTACCAGCGCCAGTTCAAAAGATGTCGAATTTGTCGATGGAGCTTTCCTGTTCCATGACGGTATGTTGATTATTCTATTGTATGCTTAATTGCACATATACTATTATTTCGTTACTATTTATAATAGTGACAGACGTATAACAAAACAAGGATAGCTATGCAATATTGCGTTGCATGGAATATATAATTATTAATTACTAACGGCAAGAATGTAAAAACTTTTGAATAACACTTGTTCCTGAAAAACAAAGTACTGCATAAAGTAGAGATACTCTGTCTTAAACTTTGGCTGTAGATTCTGCCATCGTCTCCAGAATTTTTTATCATATCTTCAGGCAACTTATAGTTTCTTTTTTACTGGAATAATATAGATTAGGATCCGCAGTATGGGCTAAAAGTTGCTTTGTCACCTAACTTTCTCTTTGAGGAAAATAGGCCGACAATATTTCCAGTTTATAACCAGCAGATACGGTTCTACAGTTAAGCCTACTGTATAGTTTCGAGTATAATAAATGAATGCTTTGTTCGACAAACAAAGCAATATTGTAATTCTGTCGTCACTGTGAATACAGTTTCGAACAAAACAAATTATTATTCACTTACCGGTTTATCCCAATGTCCCAGTTGCCAAATTAGTATTGAACCCTCTGTAACAAAGAATGAATCGATCAATTCACAGCTAACGTATGTTTGAATACTATTGCTCATTTGAATGAGAGAGCGTATTCAAAAATAATTGTGGTCACGATTAGTACCTTACTGAATAATATAATGATAATGTTAGTGAGAAATAATGGGGGGGAATCAAAAAGTAAAGCTACCGTATCATCAGAATATCATTTTTTCTCTATCTGTATTTTAATATCTGAAATTGGCATCTCCTTTGAATGAGATAACAATGCAGAAGATGAAATCTCTAATTCATATTGGTGTTTTGGAATAAGTTTCACAAGAAGATGACATCAATTTATCTTACTCACAAGCTCCGCGAGCATCTAATATTTCAAGAATGAAGCTACTCCTTTCCAATCTTGATTAGCTTGATTGAAACACTTTGGTAGCATGCAGAATGAAGCTTTATTGTAGGTAGCGGAATCTCTTAACGAATGGTAGAAACAGTTGAAATCTAATTGGAAATCGGTTAGTGTAGCATATAATTCGAACGAACGGATAAACGATCGATTCCGAGTCGCTAGCCGTAGAATTTACTGTGACTGCCATTGGCGTTCATCAGGGACTTGCAGATAAAACAAACTCTATTCCCTAGATGATGAATCAAAATTCTCACATAAGAAAAGAATCCAGAGTTTACCTGATAATCTTTTCTCACACTGAAAAAAACATATATGTATGTATTGACCATCAAAATTTCGCTATTTGAAATCAGCATCATACATACTTCTATTGATATTAGGAAAGAAGCCTATCTATTCGAATATATAATTGTTATACAATGTATTGCAGTTTCTGATCAAATTCATTTTATTCAAGTGATTTGTGAGGGAATTAGTTTCTTTTGAATCTGAAATCACCATCACCAATTGCAATTACAAATAATCTCATTCTTATTCCACATTTAGAATTGGATGTATAATATCATGGATATATAGTAGACTGGATTCACAAAGTGATATGTTAATTGAGCTCTTTGGAATGTAACACTCATGAAGAGAATGAAGACCAAACGTTGTCAATGAAAGAGTGGATATTCATTAATTAGATTTATTTTGTTAAACTCAATCCTTCTCAAATTCTATAGCTTCATAAGTATAAGATATCCGCATGGAATGTTATAGTAATAGCTGCAGATTCTATTACCATAGTCTTGAGTGAGTGTAAAGATATCTGTAGATTAGATGGGGAATTTAAACACGTCCATGAACAACTAATTGATCACCCCCTGGAGTCTATATAGCATTCGCCATCTATGTTCTACATTATGTTCTAGAGCAAGTGAGCGGTACGTTACAGCCAAGCACGATATGCGACGTTCATTTCTACGGCATGAGCAGCCCCTCTGTCGGAATGATAGATAATCCAGGAAGTCAGCACTTATACTGGAACATACAGGGTCCGTTGCGTTGCAGCCAGCAATTCATACCAGGAGCGAATCAGAGCATTGCTATCACGGTGAGTAAAAGCACCTTTACACGGAGATCGAGTCTTGCTTGATTTACGACCATTATTCTCATATTGCTGGAACTTGACGAGACGAGACGAGACAACAGTCAAAAAATCGAATCGTTTTTAAAAAGATCAATAAAATAATACAGTGAAGTTATTATCAATTGGAGATGTATTTCATACTTCAAACAAATATATACATTTTTCCGATTGGTACAAACTCTCATCGTTATCATGTGTTTACAGACTAAAATTTTGATGCAACGACTCATATACTAGGTGTGTTATGAATTATGACGGTCTCACTTCTTGAAATTCGAGCTGATCAAATGTAGTGAATTGCGTCCTCTCAGTGGTTAGCTCAGTCAACTTAAATCTAAATAAATGAAACCGTCATAACACATCTCACACCTAGTCGCAGCAGTACAGTCTTGAAGAAATATCAGAAGAAAAAATTGTGACAGAACTGTAGATCATTTCAAAACTGAAAAATTTAAATTCTGAAACATTTATTTGTCACACAAAAAAATTGAACTCTTAGATTCAGCTATGACGCTATCATTTGAGATCGGAGAGCAATTGTAGATATGTGTTATGTCCTTATTATACTGTACTGAAGACTTGCTACAGTTGCTTCACGATCTGAGATGATAGTGTCAAAACTGGCCCTTAGATTTGAATTTGTTGTGGAACAAATAGATGTTTCAGAATTCAATTTTCTTATTATTAGTCCTAGTCTATAAACAATTGATAGTGTAGGCCTCCATTACAAAAAAGCTAGCCCATCGAACACCTTGAAATTATAAATTGAGAATGGCTGAAAGACTTGTAAAGAACATGTTAGGCTCGTCAGACAAGTAAAAATTTGTTTATTATTATTTTTCATGATTTTTTGAATTTGACTGAAAAAAATGACTTTTTTCCGAAACACCCGCTTGAAATTTATATAATTTGTAGTAAATAATGAACTATTTTTGAAAAAATGCTGTCTGGCTATTTGCTATGAACAATTATTTTTTTATGAAAGTGCACTTCATAGCACCCCTCTGGTTTTTTTTAAATCTATTAAATCTTGCCTGTCTGACAATTTTGCTAATTAATACCTCTAATATTGACCCGGGTCCACGCCGTAGAGTCTACGGAATAGACTTATAGACTCTATAGCGACTCCCTCCGCTATAGTACTCTATCAATAAGTTTACGGCACGCCTATGCAATTCCCTATCTCAACTGTGTTGCAAAAGTGAAGCCAAAAATGTAATATTGTTAGAGAGAGAAAGTAACCGAGAGATAGGTTGAGGCGGGCCTATGTTTGCATGGAGTTAAATGGCTAGGTTCGGTTTATTTAGTATTTTCATGTAAAAATATATTGTAAAATGGGAAGAAAATGTTTTGTGACAAATTGTGATACTGGGTACAGAACATGTGAAGAGAAATTTTCTCTTTTATCTGCACCCAAAGATGATATTTTATTAAATAAGTGGCGAGGATATCATAAAAGAATGCTCGTCTGGAGATGTAAAAGGGAGAACAAATTATTTTAGAATTATATCAAAATTAAAAGTTATATCAATGTTTCATATTATTGAGCGTATCAAATCTAATTTTTTAATGAAAAATTCAACTTCAAGAAAACTTCTTATCAATAAAGAATATAAATTTTTCTATTTATGTTTTAAAATCAATAGAGATGTAATAATTGTTTACAAATTCACCGTACAGTATAGTATGGAATGGTTCAATCATGTGACAAATATATTATTACAGATACCGTTCAAATATTTCCGACTAAAGAAAATGCATGTCCGAGTATTTTTCCAAATTGTCCGAAATATTTAAGCGTCTCTAAAAAAACAAGGAAATCTCTCATGGAACAGGATGGATCTTTGAAAAAGCCCAAGCTGTGCAAAAAAAAAAAGATATTAAAATGTAATTAGAATTCATCTTCCATTTATTCGATTAAAATAATTTTTAATTTTTAGTAGAAGACACTTAAACCCTAGAAATAAATTTGAATCCAAAGCAAAGCTTGGATTCAGAGGACTTGTAAGAAATTTTTCGATTTGAAAATTATATCCATCGAAGAAAAATAAATCTTCATCAATGAGATATTGGAGACCAAATACTTTGTTTTCAAAAAGGAATATAAAAATGAACGGAATTTTCCCATCAATATCACGGATGTACGCAATTTAGGAGATTTTTGCCAAGTTTTTTGTTAATATTTTCTTCTGGTATATAAGAAATTGTTTGTGTATATTTTCTCAATTTTATTATGCCCATTGTAATATAAATTATCCATAAAATTGTTTATGCATCTGTTATTCATAATTAGAAAACTCTTATCAAAAGAAACGTTTATAAAACATGTTTCGTAATAATGCACTTTTTCATTGCAGATTTTAACAAATAGAAATGTTAATTTTTTTTTACTTTTGCCTTTCATTCAATAAATAATAAAGTATTTAACGTAATAAAAATATTGAATTTATCTGGCAATTGTTTTTTATTGGAAAAAATTCAAATATAATCTCATTTCTGTATATGAAGCATGCAAAGCTAGGCCCGCTCTCGCTATCTCTCTCACGGCTGCCGCATTACATTCTAGGCTTCATGTTTTCCAACTGAGTGTCCGCTCCTCTATTATTCTCCTTCGTGGTTTACGGCTAGTATACGTTTAGAATTCGTTCAAGAACGCAATAGAAGAAGCAGTGTTTTAGAAGACTTTATTAATAAAAACAGCTCTTTCATGTACTTTTAGTTATATTTATGACATTTTTACTGTATTTGATAAAGAATATATTCCAGTATGTGAAAGGGATCTGGAATATCAATTTGGAATCATAAGAAAAAATATTTTCCGCATTAAAAAATTTAGTCGCAGTACTTAAAAATTGAAGTCTGTCATAGTAATGTATATTTTTTCGCTAACAGACCAATTTTTATGCATGATTTCTACACAATAACATTAATTTTCTCGTCAATTACTTTATTTTTATATTAAAAATTATATTTCACTTTTTAGTTCGGTTTATCATGAGTGCGTGTTTTTAATTTTTTTCAAACTATATCTTATTTTTTAGTTCAATCTGCTATAAAAAAATATTTGTTATTAAAACTAACCGAACTCGCTTCGCTCGCACGGCGGATCAATGTTGACCGAGCTTGCTTCGCGCGCATAGCAGCTTACCTTTAATCGAGCTCACTTCGCTCGCCTGACGGTCTACTGTTGACCGAGCTCGTATTGCTCGCTTACAACTTACCGAGCTGCATTCCTTGAATGCGGTAGCTGATTCTCAGGCTCCCGCTCCGAAAGTGAGTATTTATTCTTGATGATCCTTATCAGGATAATGGGATAAACTTAATAAATTATTGTATTGTCATCGTTCCTTGAGCAGAATGCAGAGTTTCAATTTAATCTGACGTCTCTTAGTGGGTGAAATTCACGTTAAAAGATTCCATTCCATAGATACAGGTGATGCTAATAAAAGCGTTATGAAAACAATATTTCGATGTAAAACGTAGTCGAGTATGAGAAAAGGATCTACAATTTGATTAAAAATGATGGTCGCAGCACTCAAACAATCAAATCTGACAAAGTAAAAAACATTTTTCGCTGACTGACCAATTTTCACGTATAAAATAGATGTCAAATCTTCTTTTAGGAAAAAATTAAAGTAGTGTTTGGACGAGGCCCTTTGAAAACCTTATTTAAAAAAAAAAACGCTGTCACGGCGTTAAAAAATGGAATCTGACGTGATAAAAAACATTTTTTTATTCATAGAGAACAGTTGATTTTCCTTTTTTAACCCTGGAACTGCACACTGGGGTCTCAGAAACCCGATGCTCCAATTTTTATTTTGTGCACAAGCACAAAGTCGATATAGTACGATGTGATCACCTTGTAAATTTAGTTTAGTAATGTCTTCAGTATGTACTATATGTATTTTGATGATAGCTGAAGTAAGTGGGTCATAATTTATGAATTTGTTTGTGTTTGGGTCTCTGAGACCCCAGTGTTAGATTTTTTGGTATAGCTGAAAGCTCTTTATCAATCTCCATTCTGACATTCAGCAAAAAATGACTAGTTCGGAACTTAAGGACTCTTCTGCGTTGATAAATGATGAACTTGAACGCGTAATTCATGAAAGATCTTATATTTTATGCATTAAACAAGAAAAATTCGGAAAAGATGTACTTTTCATGCGTTGTCCTTATTTTCGATAAACTGTGCTCTCAAAAAATTCAATGCTTTCTCACCTCATTCATAATCATCCTGAATAGAGTACATATTATAAAAATTAATTAAAACAACATCCATTTCTCAGAGAAACTATGTTTTCGTTTGGGATTTTGCGCTAGATTTAGTAGCATAGCAGGAAGCCCACTTTTATTCGCCATTTTGACATTTCAGCGGGAAATGACTCCTTCAAAATTCAAAGATCTTCCTGCATTGATAAATGATTAATTTGAACGTGAATTCATGAAAGATCTAGTCTTTTATGCATTGAATAAGAAAAATTCGAAAATTTTGCACTTTTTTATACATTGTCCTTTTTTTAATAAATTGTGCTCTTGGAGAACTTAATGCTCTCTTACTCCTTTAATGATTATCCTGAATAGATTACATATCATGAAAATTAGTCAAAACAACATCCAATTCTCAGAAAAACTACGTTTTCGTTTGGGGTTTCTGAGACCCCAGTGTGACACTTACGCAACAACAAATGAAGTGTGCATGTCCAGGGTTAATTTGTTGCCCTGAGATGCTATTGAAAATATTCCTCAAGTACTACGAGTGTTTTTTCAATCGCATTTTCACTAATACTTTTATTTATTCATGTCCTGTCAGAAAAGAGAATAAAAAAAACAGTGGAATAGTTTGGCGGGCGTAACTTATTTTTACATGTTTTTCAGTCATCCTCAATTTATAACTTTGAGGTGTTCAATGGGGTAGCTTTTTTGTCATGTGAGTTTACACTATGATAACGATTGGAGATTGTACCGATTGAGACGTAACGTATCTCAGTTCAAAATATAAAAGACAATGGGAATTTGAAATACAACTTTCATGATCAAACTTTGTTTGCAACCTTCAAAGAATATGAAGTTATTAGCTACGACATTAATTATTATCGATAAAATTTGTAGACGGCATAATGAACGTTTCCTGAGTAATTTATTTACTGAATAATAGAATCTTGAAGCTCATTGAGACCAAAACTGGATTACATTCAACACGGAGAGCTTCAATCTCGGCGTTCGATATTTTATCCCACACAATGCTTGTTGATTCCTGATCCCGTATTACGGCAACATCTGAATACAGTTACAGAGGGAGCCTCGATTGTTTTCTATCTAAACTTTCATCAAGAGCATGAACTGTTGGTTCATGATAATACCGGAATATAAACACATGATAGAAATATTCAACTGGAATATAGCGACTTGTTTGACCGACAGAGTTATAATATAATAAAGCTGGTAAAATTTCTCCAGAATATATGGCACGCGATGGAATATAACTCAATCATGATATAATTTATCGACTATTATCAACAAGGAAAGCAGCAGAGATCTGGTGATTGAACAAGTCTTGAACATTGGTTTAAATTGCTAGTAGAAAAATCTGTATTTATCTATGAATGATAAAACACGTTCTAAAACATCAATAAAATTTTTTGATCCAGTTCATTTCAAACAAACTTAGCTATATTTCATATCAAAGATTGGTCTTGAAAAATGGCTCCAAATATTCAGGAAGTAACGTGAAATTTTCATATCATAGTATATTATGAAATAATAGATACCTGATATTATAATGAAAACTGGAGTCCTACATAAACTGTGTTTTTGAAGAGAGCAAATGGCTCCGAATGCCATAAAGCCCACATGCCGCTAATATGAAATTTAATAGGAGTATCGTTGCACCGGCTCTACGGGGATTCATATAATTCTCTACATGATTATTGTTGAGAATATCACAACTCACAACAATAACAATAACTGGGAAATTACACTATAAAATTAAAGGTAATTGTAACAGTTATAATATATATCAAGTCCTTTGAGGTTCTTGTTTATCAGCTGTTCACTATTTAAATGAATGTATTCATTCAATCAAACGATGCTGATTAATTTTGTCTTGTGAAGGTAGCATTTTTTGTTACATATTGGATTAATCTGGGAGGGAATTGATAAAAAAAGAGATTCTTCTTTTGTAATTGTATCATAACAATGGGCCTTTGTTGTGGAACCCTTATGAAAGTGCACAAAGAGGAATTATTTTTATCAGATACTTTTTGTACTTGAACACAATATAATGCAACGAAAGAACATATCAGGAGTTTTTAACCTTTGAAGACACATATACGTTTACTAATTGCCATAATGAAGATTTGAATGGAATATGCTGTCTTTTCCCTTCTACTCAACTCATTTTGGTTTAATTAATTTTGTATTATCTCTATGCAGTTGGTTGGGATTCAAAACAGAGTTACCTGTTACTTTGTGTACAAAGAGGATATCTACTACTTGCCAAATTGTATAAATATTGCTCTGTCTATCACTGGTGGACAAGTTAGTACTTTTAAGTAAAGTCTTTCACGATTTCCCACAGCTAATTATTGATGTAGCGATTTTGATAAGTATTAAAACGAGTCACAAGCGAAAGTATCACTCCGACCACGCAGTATTCATCGAAATTTCATGAAGATTCTAATTTGAATCAATACAATATCCAATAGTACTCGATTACATCATAGCACTATGAAAAAAATAGAATTGTTCGAGATTCCTGCTGAATCCTACTCTGAAAATAAATTCTCTACGGCTGGTGTAGTTCGAGACCCACGAATACATTTCTAATTAGAGCATATATGTTCGTATGCTTGCGCTCTCTCTTTTATTTAGGTTAATGATTAGTGATTACCGAAGGTCCACCAAACTCAATGATTTCAGTTTGAATTATTAACATTACTAATCGAGAAACGAAACAGACCGGACTGGATTTCGTTCCTCTCTCGTTTTGCTTTCTATCTTAGTCTTCTTTCATTACCAGTTTAATTAATTGATACTGTCACAATCTTTATCACAAATAGTTGCTTGATTGCGCGATAAATGAATAAAAATTTCACAAAGGTCTAGCGACAAAAGCTCATGCGTTAACACAACCATTGTGAGTTCATTGCTAATTTATAGATGATTTGGTCCATCCATTTATGGATGTATATTTGTATTAGGTTAGTTAACACATGAATTGTTAATATTATTGATGATTTTAAATTGAAATTCCATGTTTCGTATCAACATATCATTACCCATGATACCTTGGAATAGAAGTTGACACCAGAATTTTTGAATTGATTGATGATTAAAAAAGGAATCTGTATGAATATTATGGAATTATTACTCCAAGAAATAGTATAGAAACTGGATTGCAGATTGATTTTAATTTACCAAAAATAGCGTATGGCTGCGTTGGTCCTTTAATCTTTCTTGCAAAGACTTCATTCATTTATAATAAACTTAATCATTCTTGGTTTTGGTAGTTTTCTGCGAAAGTGAAATTTCTACTATATTTGAATGATATATAGCATTCCTACATTTCTCACAGATCTATGTTCTAAGTTTTGCAGCATGATGGCCTATCTAGTTGGTGCCTGCTCTTTCCGGCCTTTATTGAAAAAAATTTTTTTTTTTGGGAACATCGGATAAAAAAATATTCCTAAGAAATTTGAAACTTGAATTTTGAGTGGAATATTGCTAACAAGAAAAATTTTAGGGCTACTTTCATCGAAATTTTATATTATTAAGTTTTCATCATTTGAAGAGTAGGGTAGCTTGTCCACTTCGGTTTGTAAAAGGTCACTATCACGGAGAGTTCGCACAGCACTATACACTGACTTGTCCATATTCTTTTCTCTTTCAATCACATAGTACAAATATGTATGAAGGTAAATCAACAAAAGAGGCTTAGCAGATTCATTCATACTGTTGGAAGAACTTATAGAAGTCAAGAAATATGATCTATTAATGTGGATAACGCTTCCACAGTTTCTGAGCTTTTAGTATTATCAAAATTCATTCTATACTATGGAGCCACGAGACTTCAACCTGCTGTGAAATTAATAAGTACCTATATTTCTTCCGTTATTAGCTGTGTTCCGAGGTAATCTACCTGTTTCAATTGTTATTAGGAGATACATCTATGATTATGTATTTCTTGAAAGATTATATTCAAAATACGATTATTTTCACAGATTCGCAGTCTGGGAAGAATGGCTCCCGAACCGCAATGTCAAACTCAATGCGGAGATAGTGGTTGCGTGTGTGTACCATTTTCTGGTTCACTAGGAAGAACCGATCATATTCTTCTTGTTTCCGAGCTGGGACATCCCGTCACCTGCCTTTGTGGAGATTTCCAGGTAATAAATAAAATTTGCTCAACTTGAGAGTGAAAGAAATTAATTTCAGTCCAATGATACGGATGATAAAAACATTCATCAAGACAAAGTCTTTCAAAATTAATTTTTGAGTAGACTAACTAGTTCACATTGTATGTGAACAGATGATAGATCAATGAAAAGTCATCATAATTTAACAAATCTTCTGGATTAAGTGATCTAAGCTGTGGTATAAGAGAATATCGAGTAACCTAAGCAAACTAAGTCGACAGAACTATATCTAGATAAAATAGAAATTGGATTAATATTAGCACTATCATCATCATCAGTTGACAAACAAACAAAGCAGACTCTAATCTCATGGGAATGATGATGAAATCGTAATTAGTGGTTACAATCAAGTTTTTAAACTTTGCTGATGGGCGTACCAGCTCGACTAGAATTTGTATTTTTCAGGTTGATATTTTTATTGGAAAAATGATCCAATAACGAAATTGAATTAGAATTACCTTGTGTAGTGTAAAGCTATTCGCGGTAAGGTAATTTTCATTAGGCCAAACTAAGGTTCTCGCCAGGGCAACCATATGGAAAAGCTATCCGATTTCAATTTCAGAAAGTTTATTGTTTTTGATGTGATCATTCTGTTTAGAATGAGCTGAGGCACTTCTCAGGATAACCTTATAAAAAGCTGTTTGTTCTTCATCTGCTTATTCTGATTGAGCCAAACTCAGTTTTTTCAGGGTTTTCTAATAAAATCCATCCGTTATCTAATATTCCTATATGGGAGAAGCTGGGGCTCCTCAGAATGTCCTCATATAAAATTTATTAGGTCTTCACTTGATCATCTTGTCATAAAACCAGCTAGTTTATTTACAAATCAATTTTATGGAAAACAATATTTGTCCTCTATTTGGTTATCCTATTTAGGACTCAAATTCTTCTGAAGGTAATTTCATACAACAAAATCTGTTTGCTTATTGTATTCAGACCTACTTCAAGTTGGTCTATCCATTTACTCTCCTAGAGTCTTTTTAGGCATAAATCTATTATGAATTTCAGAATAATTGGAAAAATCCTGATCTACATATGTTTCTCCAAACTTCATGAGGTAGTCCCAAGCAGATCCACATATGGTAATCTTGCTAAGGACCTCAAGGCGTCTCCTTCTATGCTCAACATCCTTATCAGGGCATTTCTTATCCTGATCTAGTAGAGTGAGTGCTGGTTACAGAAAACCTGGCCAATCGAGTAACAAAATGAGATGTTTTTCAAACGCTAGTACTCACCGAAACAACAATTAAAGTCTAGATGTGCCCGGGCAGAAGTTGTGCACAAGTATAGTATAATTATTTTTATGGTACATTTTTCGTACAGCAATTATACCAAAGGCGTAACACTATGAAATTCTTCGTTAAATTTAGATGTTACTGGACAAGAAAAAAATATCCTGTTCTTATGCCTTGGCACACCACTTTTTTCAAGCGTCCATATGTATCTTCTTCTATTGTGAGATCTCTCTCAGTAGCATAATCAAGTATAGTGAGTTACGGGTACTCTGGTTTAGGCCTAAAATGGTATTTTCCAAAATTTACTTGCGCGCAGCATACCTGCATAGAACACCTATACAGATGAAAGTAGCAAAACGTTTGAAAATAGAAAGTGGTGTGCCAGGTATTTGTGACATGCATAGACGTGGCACACTTCTTTTTTCTAGACAGAAATGTTTAAGCTCATGGACTGAAACTGTTACTCGATAGGTCAAGTAACAGTCGAAGAAAAATTGAAAAGAGTGGTGTGCCAAGGCTCAAGAACAGGATTTGACAAGGCACACAGATTTATACTTCTTTTACCCAGTAACACCCAAATTTTAAGAGTAATTTCATAGTGTTACGCCATTGGTATAGTTGCTGTACCATAAAAAAATCATACTATACTTATGCACAACTTCTGCCAAGGCGCACCATGACTTTTTTATTGTTTTGGTAGGTACTAACTTTTAAAACACATTTCATTCTGTTACTCGATCGGCCGGGTTTTTTGCAGCCAACTCTTGGTCTATAGTTTTTCCAAAAAGAATAACCTTATTTGTTCCATGTTAGATTTCGTCGAGAAATTATAGTGACGAAGTGGTCTTACCTGTAGTAATCGGAGGGCTACTAGAATCCGTATTTTTGTAGTTATTTTCAAATTTATTCTAAGAGTTTTGTCGATTGAATCATCTTTGAATAATGAACTAGTACTGCCACTTGTACGAGTGAAGTAACAAAACCAAGATTAGTGATCATAATTCAGATTACGTCTCCCAAATTTACTGACGAGCAGACGAACTAATCCTGAGTATAGTATCTGGGCGATTGAATGATATCAGATAGTATTGTTTGAAATCATGTTTCAAACGGACTTCTCTGACTGAAATGAAAGCTTGGTGTTCTTGTTTCTCTGCAATGTAATTTGAGATTTAAGAGCTGGTGAATCGAGTTGTATTCTGACATAAAAATTATAAGATGGAAATACGGAACACATTTTATCAATTTTGTTTGTATCTATCTCGTAGATAAACTTGATAGCCTCAAATTATTCGGTAAGGAAGTGCTATCACTGATGAACACTTGCATATCACAGTGTCCTTAGGATTGAACTCACAGCTATATCACTTGGACTACCTAGTTAAATCGTACAAGAATTCCATGTAATATTCATAATTTTCTCTATTACAGAGCAAATGGATGCCAGTTAGTGTAAGAAGCTGGGGACCACTGAGTATTGTGTATAATGTTGCCCAGTACACGTGGAACACAAAAGGATTCGAATATTCTGCATCATATGCATTCACTAATGATGCGATGTGTGGTACAAACACAGTAACTATTCATTCAGGTAAGAAATCTTCCTGCAATATATTAACATTGTTTTCATCTCTTCCGAATTGTATTCTTCTTCTGAAGCACAATCAGAAAGGAATAATAGTCCAGAAAATTTAGACGTTGTCTCCCTAGTATATGTGTATTCAAAATTTTGAATGTCCCGCCAAAGCTTATATCTCTGAAAATCAATACTGGTTCCCACTATCCAACAGTAAGAAGATATCATGCGGAAGTTTAAATACAAAATTTGAACATTTCTAACATGAACAGAGTATTCGGTTGATCTAGAAGAGTATTTTATGACCTTGTCCACTACTCTCATACTTTATAGGGATTCATCACTCCATATTGGATTAATTGATGTTTCCACTAGAAGGAAGAGATTAATTTGAGAATAATAAGAGAATGTGTGTTTCAGGTGAAATTAAATCGAAAGAAATAACACTGGTAGAAGAATTGAATTATTTCTACCATCAGAACTGTATATGGATTTTAGATTCAAATGTGGAACGACAGCTTTTTATAGAACTATCTTCAAATCAAAACCGTGAGTATACTACCATTTTGTCAATGCAATATACCATTATGAAATAGAATGTATCATAATCATCACAATAATATCAATATACAGAATTGTACCTTTCATGAACTTGTTAGAAGGTAGAGTCGTTGAGATACAGGTTAAATTCAATGTAGCAAATTATACATGACAATAAATCAAACACAATACTCAACACAATGTTCATCACAGCATCTTTCGATCTCTCTATCATCTTGACGCACTGGGGACTTTAATGTCAGAAGACAGGTGTGATACCGGTGGGATTGGTGAACCATGTAGAAATTGGATCGGTTGGAACATTATGTCGAAGTGGTTATTGATTCGCAGTTTCGGAGTCTGTTATTTTCACTTTTTTGTTTGCATATTGACACTATTTCAGATGGATTTCGAGTAAAATGAGCTAGGAGCTACAGGTTTATATACTGGTTGGTGAGTAATGAACAATGACGGCTCCTTTTTCTGTATTTCCAGCCGACTCATTTTACCAATGGCTGGGCGCCATGAGTTGTAGGTATCAGGCTTCGGTTATTCATATAAAGCATGACATTTTCTCCAAACACTATAATCACAGTGACCTATACGCTCTTTTGAGATGCATCCGTTCCTTAGTTTATCTAGAGAACCTTCAGAATTTCTTTAAGTCCAGAACTGATCCAAGAAATATATCTTTCATTCTATTTGCGATAATGTGTTTTTCTTTTCAAAGTACTTCAATCTGCATGAGGCTGCAGCCAGGCAGTAACAAAAAATGTGTTTTGAAGTTACCTCACTTTCTCTTCAGATATTGTCTTCAACCTCATCAATTCTATGCATCTGATTTTTTCAAGAGCAGTGATCGGTTGGAAACCCTCTAGAACTTTGGAATCCCCTTCATTGAGAGCTGGTAGCTTTTTAGAGCTGGAAGGCAAAGGTTTGATAAGTATTTCTGTCTGTTTATCTCCTTTGGTGCTCATCCAGTACGAGGCTCTAGCTAAATTCTCCCATACTTTCATTACCTTTTTAGGTGGTTTTTGAGGAGTCTCTATAAATCAATGGCTCCCAAACTTTTTTTCTCGTAGACTTCTTTCAAAACTTTATTGGTTTCGGTGAACCACAAATCCATTATTGTGGATCCTTACTCACAACTTGTGAACCCCCAATTTATTCTCGCGCCAACGTTGATTCCCGTCGAGTCTCCTGTGGACTCCAGGGAGTCCACCTGGACCATTTTGGGAATCACTGATGTATAAATGCATCTATTTTTCTTTTTGGAAAGCACACAACTCCTTCTTATCTCTGGTACCCACCACGATGTGATCTGATTACGCTTTGCCAGTTGCATGAGAACTTGTTTGCAATTCCAGACTAGCTTGGATTGACAAGTGTTGGAGCTCAGTGCTTTTAGGGCTGTCTGACATAGATGATGTTGTCATAGGCTTATTTTGGTACAGATATTAGTCTCATGAATCTTAGTTTGGAGGATTGTCGCACTGGCTCCTAGACATTTCTGTATTCGACATTCTAATTCAAATATACCTTCACCAATCTCCGCATTATCTTGTTTTGAATTATCCGTGTATCAGAACAGGGAGCTCTCTTTGAAGTTAGATCTTCCTGATGTTCATATTAAGCGTTCTGGAATTTTTGTCTTGTATGGTTACAGTTTTTTGGGTCATTATGAGGTAACATTTTAACATGGCCAGTTATTCTAGTTGAACCTCATGAGCTGAGTGACCTGCGAAGACCCAAGATTTTTACAAATATATGCAAAGGCTTCATGCCTAGAAGTGTCTCCATTATAGCCGTTAAGCAGGTATTTATTGTTCCTGCAATACAGAAGCAGGTTATACATTGCAATTTCTACAACAAAACTTTATCTATAATTTGTTCTATCTGCGGCCACCAAATTAGCAAAGCAAATTTGATGATGGGTCTGATTATGGTGAAGTCACTATTTTATCTGCCTCTGAATTATTAGACTATCTGGACACATTGAATTGAACCTTGTATCGATCCTTGTCCTGAACGTTACAATAAACCTAATCTCAACTGCAATATTCATTGTCTAGTTCACAAAAGATATGATTTTGTATGTTAATGTTATTGTCGATGATGAACTTTATTATAGGTCCGTGCAACGCTTGGAATATAAGCGTGCATGAGTATTCACCTAGCTTAGAGGACCAACATCATCTTGGGGAACATTTGCATACATTTTGCCCAAGAGATAAACACAAACTCTACTCTTTACCTTGGAAATTGAACACAGTCATTGTCCGGTAAGATTACAATCTAAGAAATCATGACCATCTTTACTGAGTAACCAATAAATAAAATGATGTTTGGTTGACTTCACAGCAATATTTGTATTTTAGGCTGCGAGTATTGAGCAGGACTCCTCCCCAGTACAAGATAAAGTGGCGATCGCAAGTAGCTCGGGCGAATTCCCGATTGGGCAGTCCTACACCAGCACCCAATGCATCATCCAGTGAGAAAACGTGCTTTATAGAAGGCAAAAATATTATTTCTGCTCTTGCCTTTGTCTTACTATTGAACACTCTATCAAAATATTTGTAGAAGACTTTACCTGTGATTCATTGTGTATAAAATAAACCTAATTTTGTAGACAGAATGATAGAGAAAGAATATCTGTTGAACCGTCAATGATGTATTGTCCATAAATAATAATTTTGTGATATAAGAACGTTAGTTTGTGAAGGATGATAATCCTATTTAGTTGAGTTAAAAACCAGTGTTAAGTTCATGACGGTCCATTAGACATTTTTGTATAAATACCAATATGTAGGTAGAGAAAGTGACTCCAAACATCTATAATATTCGAAACTAATATTACAGATGAATGAACATTCAGTTATTGTATTCAAAAAATTTATGATTATGATCTAGCATATCCAGAAAATCTTCATCATGATGATAGAATGATGTTGTAAGAGGGTTATATGTATTATTTAACTATTATTGGGAATTGGTTGGTTTAAAGGATTGGAATAAATCATAGTCATTGTAGACACAGTTTATTTGGACGTTTCGGTTGTCACAGCAACCATTTTCAGCGACTATTCAATAAATTACAAGATTTTGTATTATGTTATCTTAGTACATTAGTAGTAGTACTTACATGGATAATATTTTTTTTGATAAATAGATTCCGAAGGAAAACATTGATATCGTTTCCTTTCAATATATTATTTAACAGTATTCAAAAAGTTGATATCAAGTTAATTCACTCACTGATTAAGAGGATTGAACTGTGAATATATAAACGATCGAAGATAGATTTCAATTTATATTCCACAAGTCTGAATTTGTCAACTATCGAGACTCACAAATTGGTTCATATAATTATATGAATAACGGTTTGGATTAGATTTCGTCAATATGGTCTAAATAGACTGATAAATGAACAGGCATATTACTACATACTTTGGAACTGATAGTTCTGCATATTGATACTGTCCTAATTTCTCATTCAAATTTGTGTTCCAAAACTGTAATTTACTTTTCCTCAAAATTTCTTGAAAGAAATGTTTGGAGTCAATTATTCCATCTGCAAGTATAAAGGAGAAATGTATCGAACTATAAGATAGTTATTATGTAATAAGGTATGTTAAACAGTATATCGTACAGGCTACCTTCTAACAGAAGTCATAAGTTTTTTAATCTATAAAACATACAAAAGCACATTTTCAATGGCTGCACGGAGAACTACGTATAATTTAATGTTGGAACAAAATGTTTGCTGTTCATTATCTTTGAGTTGTAGCTTGAAATGAGTCATACTGCTCTAAATATGATTTCGTACAGCATTTGTGTTTCTCACTTATATAATATAGCACTAACAATTGTCTACACTCACTAACACAAAATTCGAGGTCTATATCACTTTTAGAAACAGTAGCGCAATCACCGAAAAGCAAACTCGTCGACGAATGTGTGGGAGTTCCATTGTGAATTTAATACTGCCAATGATATCAACGGAGCCATTTTTGTATATACTTTGCGCCAAATTTTCAATAGATATTATATTTTCTAACTTAATTCATAGGTAATCATATTCAAAGTTTTTTTTCGTATTGATTTGATAAATTATCTGTCTGTGAAAATTATACAGAGTACTGAATCCTGATATATACAATGCTAGAGCTTACGTTTCAAACATTTTGGCAAATTCAAGCGTATATATTGAAATTAGAAATTCAACAGAAGTAATATAATAAATACCTACTTTATGAAAGATGAAGTAGTGATGTAGATATAATTTGATATTGAAGCCACAACAAATGTAACAATGACTAAAATTGTACACCCACATGCATACATATTTCAAATTTATTTAGAAGAAATGTCAATTAAATATATTTGTATAGACTACCTATTAAGGTCCATTCAATATGTTTCTACAAAACGAGGAGTACTATTGACTCTCAATTCACAACAACATTGTCTATTCATGTTATATTTTTGAAGTTGTATGTGCAACAAAGAGGTGAACAATACTCTAGTTATTTTGTCCATGAACGGTGGCATTGTATTGCCAGTTCAAATATCAGATTCAAATTTCATATAAGTTTTCTCTTGTAAAAATCCAGTCGAATAATGCTATGTTAAATAGAAATAAGACACCATATTGTAACTCTACACTAGATGCAAAAGTAATCCATTTGGTATTTCAACATGTTGCCGTGGCAATTGTACAAAAAGCATTAATTTTTTTCGACTGGTACAAAAAGTTGATAACTTTACATAATTCCTAACTACTAGTTGATCTAAAGAATGATATTTAAATAGTCAATTTGATGCGTCATTGATTTTAGGAGAGCTGGCTATCTCATGTTGGTGATAATTATTATTTATATTTGATCTCCTGGAATCAACATGTGAATATATAATTCAGAAATGAAAATGTTACCAAAATGTCTAACGATTCAATTGAATAAAGTGCAATAGAAAAAAAATATTATGTTCGATACGTTCAAAAAATACTCTTTGGAGATTCGTGAGAGAACTGTTCTCCGCTTCGGATGACAAACTTTCTTACTTATCCCAAAATCTTTCGTACTTCTATCGTTTGAATAAGACGTTATATCATAACACTACACTACATGTTGAAGTAGTCCATTTTTGTATCTCAAGTAGCCATGACAACGTATAGAAAGCATTAATTTCTCTGGACTAGTACAAAATAAAATCACGTCACATAGTTCGTGGGCTCATGAAACAAAAATTTTTAAACTTGGATAATTTGAGGCTAGTACAATGATTAAGTTCTAAAATAGCTAATGAATCACATCTTTGATTATATTGAATTCAAAATGAGATTACAAATCAATTTAATTCATGTTTATGAGTAAAATAATTATTATGAGCTTCCTGAAATGAATATATAATAAAATAATTCAGAACAGAAAATGTCACTACAATTCTCAACGATTTAATAAAAAAGTGCAATTGGAGAGAGAATATTATGTTCAATACGTACAAAAAATACGATTTTATGGTTTCTAGCATTTTTTGTACTTTTCAAATGAATAACTATTATTTGTTGTTGAAAAAAAGTTTTTACATTTTGATGAAGATTCAAAGCATCATATTATATATAAATATATAAACTATTGCAGAAAGCATATTGGGAGCGAAAAGGCAACAGTCACCTCTTGGAAATAAATATATCAGGAGTATTGCTCATAAATTGAGTGCATTGTCTTCACTCGGGAAATTTTTTGAGTATCGAATATATGGGGTTCCATGATGCAGGTTGCGCCACAAAAATTTTGAGTGGATACCTTAAAATATCACTGTCAATGTGAATATTTCACATCAAAAAATAAGTGGGTATACCAAATGATTTACTAGTCCCCAACCTATATTTTCAGTTCTGTATAATTCAGTGTTGTTGAGTAGGACTTAGTTCCATATGTGAAATTGAAAATTACCTACTGCATTCATTAATTTCAAGTAAGTTATACACATGAAAAATGATCAAATGGGGTTGACTCAGTTAACTTTGGTTGATATCGTTCATGTTCAACATGTTAGTCAATGCTCAAATGTAGATGATTTTATAACTTGGATTCATTTGTTCATTTATTTAGTCTTAACCAACGAAATGTGACAGAAGCATGAATAAAGTGTTGTTTATTGTTTTGAGTATTTATTGATTTTCATTTCATGTTTTCCTCTATTCCAGTACATCCAGAGTCCACATTTTGCATATAGATGGCACAGTCGGTATGATCATGAAGTGAAACAACATTCCGGAATTGGAAGTCTAGAATATCTCCAATATACATTATTAATCAAATATACTTTGTTATGAGTAACTGAATTAATAGCAACACAAAACGTGTCAGACTCTAATATGTTTTATTTATGACGTGAACATATGCAACGCAGTCCGCACATATCAATAAAAAATTTATAGGCTGTTATAAAATGGAACTTTGATTATAATTTCTGATCTATTTAACATCCAGATATGGATGGAAATGAACAGGAGCACATAAAAATTGTTATAATACAAGAAAATCTACTATGGAATTTTCAATAGAAGCCCCTATTTCTTATTGCAGATTCGTATTCCTTGTCAAGGTTTGCCAGAATTTTTTCTTTCATTCGTAGTAGATGGCGCTTAAATAGCAAAAAAATGTGATCTCCCATTCGATGGGAGATTTCAAATGGAAGCCTCTTATTTTTATCGCAGATTCAGACCTACCATCAAGGTGCTTCATTTCGGTGAGTTCTCTTGCCTATCCTCATCGAGGTTACTTGATCTCGGTGAGCCCCTTGATAGAACGTATCAGAAATGCTTGCGCAGAAATAACACCAGACATGCTTTTAAGTTGTTGATCTGCATTTCAAGCTTATATCAATAAATGTGAGGTGGACATTTTGAGCATTTGTCGTGGATTACAATAAGCAAGCATCCCGATGGTGAGAGGCAAGATAACTCACCGAAATGATGCACCTTGATAGTAAATCCGAATATGCAATAAAAATGAGAGGTTTCCGTTTGAAACCACTCATTGGAGATCCACATTATAAAAATCACATTTTTTGCGATCGAAGCACCATCCACCATGGATGAAAAAGAATTTCTATGCAAATCCTTGGTATATATATATAAAAATTGCAAAATTGCAGTTTAATGGTGTAACGGTTGTGATTGGGCACATTTTCAATAAATTTTGAAACTTGTAGTGGAAGTAATTTAATTCAAATTCCAATATTTCGTGTACAATTTTGACACTTCTCCAGGAAAAGCTACAAAATGGCGCTTATCAGTATCATAAAGTCAATGATTGTAGGAAGAGTTAAGTTTCAATTTATGATTTTCTCTATTAATTTACGGTGATCATTTCGACTTTTGAAGTCATCTTCAGGTATCTTTTTTTATAAAATATATATATATATATATATATATATATATATATATATATATAATATATATATATATATATATATATATATATATATATATATATATATATATATATATATATATATATATATATACATATATATATATATATATATATATATATATATATATATATATATATATATATATATATATATATATGTATATATTTATATATTTTTTATTAAAAAAGATACCTGAAGATGACTTCAAAAGTCGAAATGATCATCGTAGATTTATGTGATTTGCGATACTCTGAAACTGCTCTGATTGTGGTAATCTTGACTTATTTCAAACTTCATATAACTGCAGATAGCGCTCTGAAAACACGAAATATGATGTTTCTGTTGATAGATTCATACATATTATGAGGTCCTGAATAGGAATATGAACTTTTTGATTGAGAAAATCTGCGCGGAAAAGCGTGATTTCGATTAATAAAGAAAATCATAAATTGAAACTTAACCCTTCCTACAATCATTAACTTGCAATGTTTCCACTTCTCCTCAATGTAAAATCATGAAGTCAATTTGGAAAAAATATACAATTTTTCACTTACAATTGGTATAATGGTATTAAGCATAACAACGTTTGTGAAACGTTAAAGATTAAAATATATATAGCATATATATAAGGTCAATGAAAGGACATCATCAGTTGTTCCTCTTGACATTAAGTCATTAAGTCATAAGAGAAATGTTACATAGGAGGTTCAAGAGATAATGTATGAATAAAATGAAAGTACTGTAGGTGGATCCATACTTAAGTACACGAACGACTGTTAGTGAAACTAAGAAATAAAAGCTGTTTATCACAAGCAACAGGGCGTCCGAAGGGAAAAAACATGGTCTGGCAGAATAGTGTTTTTGTTTTCACACAAAATTTAATTTTTTGTTGGATGATGAATGCTCCCGTACCTTTTTTTTCCCTTAATCGATGTGTTTTGAACATTTCATTCTCCGCCAAATTGGTTTTATATTTCTTTCTCACGGACATTCTCTGCAGAAATTATTTATTTTGGATTTTACGAAAATGAAGAACACAAACCGGAGAAATTTTTAAAGAATATTACCATGTATTCTTTGGAGTTTAACTTTAGACGATGACATATTTTAGTAGTATGTTTGAACAAAATTGGTCAACTACGTCAGGTTACACAAAATACATCTCGAGCAAAAACTATTACTACCATAAAAAAATCAAATTTAAAACAAAAAGTGTTCAACTAATTTTATTTCATGTGTATGATGTCCCAAATATTACGTGACAAATGGACGTGATTTTGTAAAAATACTTTACTGGAATTAATTATTGATTAAATGAGAAATAGAGTGGATGAAACCATTTCGATGACGATTCAATTGCACTGTAATTTATAATTAAATATTCGGAGTGAAAACTAAAAAAGGGACTTAATCATGCCATCTATTCGATAAAAATGTGGTAGAAACTATTCTAGTGCACATTACTAGATGCATTGATACTTTTAGGACGTGGGATGCAGTTACTAGTCTTCTTTTTTTGTGATTGCGCCACAGAATGTATCAAAATTCAGTAGGAATCATGCTGGCTCTCTGTCCGCATCTGAGATCGATCCTACCAACCTCGAATTACTAATCCAACATATCTCCATTGAGTTATAAATACTCAGAGTTGAATATGTCAGTGAAATATTCTGGAACAAGTTGTTTATGGATAAAATGCAGTAAAGTGTTGGACTGGTACTTCATGCTATGAATATTTAACTGTCGTTCGGGGATTTGAGCTATGATTACGTAATGCTCACTATGTCTTTGTGTGTACATCGATCTATGCCTCCATACTTGTTTAGCCTCAACTTTTATGAAATCTTATTTGGACCAATGATGGGTTTCGCTAGTGACATTAAATGTATTGATTAGTGTAAGTGGGGGTGACCATAAATAATCGATTCGAGGTCATGAATTTGATCCAACTCCTACTGAAAAAGCATCTATATGATAATACAACATCTTATTGTTCTCTTAAAATGCTACATTGGGCCCTATGGATTCTATGAGTGTACATTTTGCAGCTTTAGATGGTCTGAGGATTCAGTAATCATGTTACCGTGAGTTTTGATTCCTATTTGAATGAACGTGTTAGCTGAGAGCAGGTACAGCAGAAGACAGGTCGAAGTGAGGACAATTCAAGCTGAAGTCAAACGAAGACAGTCCGATAAGCACTTGGCTGCATTTTGCTTTCTGCATACAAAGCTGCAGCAGACCACTTCACGAGACATGAGTTGCTTTGCTCAGTAATGAGGTAGCAAGTGTTCTCGGAAACAGCAGCACCTTGTATGCACATAGGCCACGTGCTTACCCTTTATCTACGTTAATTATAAGTTGCTCAAATTATGTTTAAACGTGGATAACATGCTATAACAGAAAGTCAAAAAAGTTAATTAATTGTCAAGCGAATCTTTTTATATCACTGCGAATTCAGATTAGAAAGTGTGAGGAGAATTTAATAACTAGAAGTATTTCCAAAGTCCTGGCGGTCTATTTAGAACTGATAATTTCATTTAGTTATGATCAATATTCTACTATCACTAAGTTTAGAGCAAAGAAAAAAAGCTCTAACTTTTCTGCCTCCATATTGTATATAATTATGAAGACAACATCTGCGAGCGGAATTAGTAACATGATACTGCTATATTTCCGCCTTTAATGTAACAAATTTATAATTAATTCAAGAAGATTTCGTTTTAGCGTTGCGGTTTTATGTTTGCGCCTGAGAAGATATAATACTGAGAAGAGACACTGTGGCATTATGAAACGACCTATGCTCTGCTCTCTGTAAGCAGTATTGGATTTACAGATGACAAATTCAGAATATGCTCAACACAAAGAACAATTGAAATGATGGAATGTTTCATAATTTTTATAGTTCTTAATGATGATATTTTAAACACACAACTTTTCAAGCTGCTCCGTATCAATAACAGTTTTACTCATACTGTACGATTAGGATCTAGAATCGTTCGAACGAAACTCTAGAAGTACATTCTGGGTTCTGCACAGGCAGATATATAATTGAATTTTAACCAGTAATAGAATTCGCCAAGTAGAACAATTTTTTCCGTGAGCTTTTTGCCGTGAACCTTCTGGATACACAGCTGAAGTCCATCATAATTTTCTCAAAAATCCCACCGTGCGCCTATGAATGAATGTTTGATATTTGCTATAGGAATGACAGCTGTCGTTCAAAATGAGTATTTTGTGACTGAATGATCGTAGTCATGTCAATTATTTATGATATTACAATATTTTTGAATAATTTTAAAGATAGGTTAAACTTGCCAAATAGCGCCTTTGGAATCAATCATTCAATTTATTATTCCTATCAAGAGGATTCCACGTATAATTTTGGATAGTTAGTACATTTCTCACGAAAGACAACGGCTGCCAGTTCATTGAACTTTTCTATAACAGCCAATACGGCAGTCGAAACATGTGCTGCCGTCTGTATGCGTTTCGTTAAATACACTAGCTGTTATTCTCAAACATTAAGAGAAAATTATTAAACGATTTATTCGAAAAAAATGGTGGAATATGGAATAAAATTAAATCCTTAGAAGTGATAAATCTAGTGAATTTAATTTTAAATAATGCCATAATTCGTGAGAGTTCTATTTATACATAGGACAAAATACACGAACCTACAAATGTAGTCAAACTAAATTTGGTGAGTGAACAACTGTTTTAAAAAATATTAGATGCAATATTACGTACGTTCTATTTGTTATGTAGATCAATTCACGAGGCACACATTAGAACGATCCGAATATGAATTTGTTATAAGTATGAGAAAAAAACGTATTCCATTTATGAATTAATCCGCCGTTTCACGTTCCAGATAAACAATAATCTCAAAATACCTCATAGTATTCCCATCATTATATATGAGTAGGTAACATTTTGACATAGAATACGTTAACATGATCATATCATTTTTAGTGAAAAATGACAATTCGAAAAAAGTTCCAGTTAAATGTATTGAGCTATTTGCAAAGGTAGATATATTTACAAGTTCTGACTTTTGTGATAATCATTAAGCGATTTTTCTCTAGAATTTATTTGAAGGAGTTGACAATTCACATATGTCAAAATCAATTGTTAGTGCTACTCAAGCCAATAATTATGGAAACATCCGTACGACTAATTAAACAATAAAGGGAAGAAAGGTAGTGACTAGGAATTGAAAAAAAAAGTACTCTCGACGAGTTCTATTAATGACGTTAATGTACTTATTTCTGTTACAGCCTGTATAGTAAGTAGCGTACCGAGTGAATAGAGTGTGTAAAGTGTTGAATAGATTTTTAAATAACAATTTTAAAAAGTTTAGTGTATAATGCTCTGAGTTTGATGAATATACTTTCATTCTAAAACATTTTGCAGATGTATGGTTTTTATGTTTCCGAACCCAATAAACATCACAAAACTGTAAAAATCTGATTAGAGTAAACCAATTCTGGATATCAGCTGTATAAAGGTTATTTCTCGAATCACGAACTCAAAAACAAAGACTTGAAGATATTCCAATAATAGACCGGATGGTAGTGATAGTTTGGGGTCTCCGGTATTATACCGCATGCCTTTATGAGAGTTGAAAATTAACCCTTTGATAAAAAAGGTATGAAGGCTATTGATCGATGCATGCTCTTAGGTCGTAGTGCATACTACAAACTCATACGACCATTCGAGCTTTTTGAGCTGTTGTGAATTGCATGCCCTCAAATCAGTTCCAACTATTTCACATCACAAAGGCATGCAAAATCACGGAAAAACCAATTTTATTCTATATATTTGGAGTTTACACTAAGATCAATGCTAACTGAAATTAAATTAAAAATTTTGCATGCTTTTGTAACAAGGAATAGTTAAAAGTGATCAAAAATTTAGTAGGTAGTGAAAGATATGCAAATCGCAACAGTCTAAAAAGCTCACACAGCCGCTGGAGCCTTTTGGGCTGTTGTGAATTACATACCTTCAAATCACTATCAACTATTTCACATCACAAAGGCATGCAAAATGTGGTCATGGAAAAACCAATTTTTACTTGAATTTAATTTGAGTATGCACTAAGCGTGCATCGGTCAACAATCTTTTCTCACCAAGAGGTGAGTTTTAGCCCTCAAAAAGGCATGTGGTCACCATCTCCCGGTCTATGAATTAACTTGGAGTTTCCAAGCGAGAATGATGAACTTAGCTCTATACAACTTTGCAGCAAAGACTGTTACTCAATTTTACTGGTTTCGCAGAATATATAATAGTACTATATTGAATTGTACGTATTCCATGGTCGACACAGTGGTGTTATATATACTAGAAACACATTAATTTCACGCACATAATAATTTATTAATTAATTAATCTTGGTGTTTCATTTTGAAAGCAAGTTTCAACAGCCCGCTGCTATAATCTGAAGTTTGTATATTAATTACGTAAGGCGTATCCATCCGGCTTGTTGAAGCTGTCTTCAGTAATGTTGAGCTGAGTTAGTGATGCTATTTATATTAGTATCCTTTCTTACCACTCATTCGATCCGCACACTTTGTTATTTCTGACAACAGAATCTCTTTTGTAATAAACTTTAGAAATTTGATCAGTCTCCATCTTGATACCAAAAAAATTTGGGGATAAATTGCCAAACAAGTGATGAATCGAACTGTCTTTATGATTGAGAATAAAATGTTGAAGGTGACACAATGCAGCAAGGATTTATAGATTTGATAAATAAGTTTCGAAACATCGACACATCCGACGAATGAAATGGCAAAAACAGTATTTATTTATTCTTGGATATGGATCTTCTCTGTCAGTGCATTTGCTGTAATAGAATTCTAATGTCGTAAATTACGTGGAAGAAATTGAGCATGTTCTGTTGTAGTATTTGCTAGAAGATATGAGTTCGCTGTCAAAGATAAGATGTGTAAGAGTAATAGCATTTAGGTATAGCAAGTTTTGAATGAAAAACAACGTTTACTCCCCGAGGACTGCTAGTGCAAAAAAAAGAAAAAACAACGAATGGAGCTGCTCGCTTTTGTTATTGCCTGGCGTTTATAAAAAGTGACACTATGATAGCGCACTGAAAATATGCAGGCTCTGTGCCCATATTGAAAGATGCATGCATGTATCAAGACATACACCTTTAATACAATAAAGCAACTTCAACATTGCATTCATGAAGCTTCATCATATTCTCTTAAAGCAATTCTAGAATATAATCGAATTTGTAAATTGTACCACTGATATCACAAATTTTCAATACCGTCGATGTCAAATGATATATATTGCAGAATAGCTGTTCAAAACAGAAAAGTTAGATAGAAATTGTAATCTTGGTTTAAAGCCAGTGGGATTGGAGCAACGGTGAGTAAACGCCCGCATGTCCTTGCGCTGTACTCGTAGCAGTGGAAGAGATTGTCATTATCAGTGCCGGCGATGTTGCTGCGTGTACCCGCAAATTGCAAATTGGGTGCAAGAGAGTGCACAGTAAGCTCATATGATGGCATCACAGCATTTGCATTTTACGCGTCGCTTATTCTCGATGACTGCCCTTTGAATTAAACGCTAAACGCGACCCGCTATATATTTATCACTACCCCCGTTGCTTTCTGAGCTGTATTCCATGATGTGATCTCAGAGATCACATTATTTATGAGCTGGTTTTGATGTACGCAGCACTGAATAAAACTAATCAAGATCTCTCAATATCTGCATTTCATTTCAATAAACTCTGAATATGTTCTCTGTGATGCTAAATCCTTCTCATCCTTTGTACGTAAAGAGATATAAAATGGCTGAGTGGATGAAACTGCTTCAAACTTATCTTTATTTTGTAGATTGTAAAACAAATAAAATGAGAATCACGAGAGAAAACGCGGAAACAAAAATGACATTCTAATTGAACATTTTATTCAAATGGAGAGGTTCCTACCTAATAAAAAAGATAACCTTTAGTGCCATTAAAATTTATGTTCAGTATGATAGTTAAGGGTTGAATTTCACATTTCGCGTTATGAAATTCAACATATCGTTCCATGGTTCAATATCGTGGCACAAAACAAAATTAAAATGCAAATAAATATATTATTGCTAATTACCATAGACCTAATTCATGCCGTGTTAGTAGCAGGCCATGACCATGTACTCTTCATAAAAGCTTATCCAGCAAGTGCAAGCGTAACTATAATAAAGATTCAGAGCACCATAACCAAAGCACTCGAATTTTTTTCCTACTACAATTAAGATTAAAATAGCATTTATTACATTTACTGAGGACATAATTATGAGAGCTTACGCAGAGAGTAATAAGAATTCATTAATAGCTTTGAAAACTTATTTTGGTACTAAAATTCAAATGTGATTTTATCAAGGAATAATTATTTCACTGCATGGAAAAATTTATTACATCCAGCAGTGAGTAGTACTGTCAGCGAAATCGATACTCGATACAGATGCAGCAAGCGCTATGATTAGTGTCCCTTAATAGATAGATTCAAACTTTTCAAGCCATGGGCTGCAGTAACGAGTAATTTTTCTAGACAATGCACCACAGAGTTCATTAAAATTCAGTGATAATCATTTGGATCGAAGATCTTCGGATAGTAAAGCCAGTATATTTTCATTTAAACAGCCGTGAGTCTTGCCAGCGAAATCTATGTTGTATGAATCAGTATTATATTCGAATGATTGATTTCTGGTTTGTCATGACTGACACCAATACATGCGTTTCAATATTCCCTACATTTTTATGTACAGACACTAAGAAAGGCTCCTAAATTGGTTTTTTGCAGAAATTGTCTTTTCGCAGTTATTATTACTCAGTTGAAGAATTGTTTACATAAATAGAGCACCAAAACTATTATATAGTGTGAAACCAAAGTTGATACGATGTCAAGGATCTGAGTCATAGTGAAGCGGAATATTGACAATATCAGACCCCCCACTTCCAGGGGCTTGCACTAAAATAGATGAAATCTAATATTCAAGTTACTCACAACATATGTTTAAATTTGAATCAATAGTCTTCTAGTAAGTTAGTAGAGTGAGCACCATCTATTTTCTGCTTGAAAGTTATTACAGGAAATCTGACACAATTCCTCATCCTCTAGAAAAGGTTTAAGTAATTCTAAGGATGGGACAACACGCACGTTGACGCATGCGTACTAACGTTGAAATATAATCTTTTCATGCGAAACTTTCGGCATATAATTTATATGTATGTATCATAGAGATTATAGGTTTCCAGTTGCCTAAGCGGTTAGTGGAACGACGACGCCCATCACAACGTCGTAACCGACAGTGCCGACGCCCGCAAGCGCCATAAATCGTGACCAGGTTCAGATAAGTGTTTTGGAACCTATTATTTCTGGTAGTTATTGTTTACCTATGTAATGCACTCACCACTCAAAACAACGGCATGGCCCTGGTTTGCCCTTAGATTAATTTATCAACGATTCAGGCGCGCTGTCTATGTCTGTATCTTGTATCGTTTTGCGCGTGCAGATAATTTGTCAGTGGAATAGTGGATGGACGGTATTGAAATTAGAGTGCGTTAGAGCTCGGATAAGTGGACTGATATTGTACACCATCATATTCACTTCATTCACAGTCACAGTTAATTAATGAAAATAGTGGTTATTATGTATGACATTATTTCAAAATTGTTTGCAACTAATTACAACATACATTCAAAACAGCTGTACTAAGCTTGACAAAGAATACAACTATTTGAATACAGCATACAACAATGAATAGTTGTTTCACGATAGAATTAGCTGAAACAATCTGAATATGTTATGTGGATGGATACATTTTTGAGGCCCTTCAGCTGTGAATTATTATTTCACCCTGCAAACAATTCCATTGGAATACACATAGGGAAGAGTGGCCGTGAGAACTAGTGGACTCTTACTGATTCTAAGAGATTATGTGGATACTTAGTTCGAAAAGATTTCACTGTGACATTCACCAAAATACAGATTAAACATTTGGGTCATTCCGAATCTGCATATGCTATCGCTGAAATACGTACATATAAATATTCCATGATATATTTTTTCATATATAGGTATGTAAACTGTAACTGTAGTTTGTTTCGGTGTCATTGAGCTTCTTACAAATATCTATTAGCAATGATAATTGAATGCATATATCTTCTTCCTATTTTAAATAGTCTACTGAGACAAATATTTCACTTCGAATTAGTCATTTGACAAAGAAGCGCACATTCCGTGAAGTTAAAATTCACAATAAAGATTTAACGATCAATTCAACAAAATTACATTACAAAGTTAACAAAAAAAGCTATTGTTCTAAAGCTAATTCCTGGTCTTCCAATTTCCAGAGATTATAGCCTATTTCTTTGGTGCTTCTTAGATAATACTTTGTATCATAATCTGGCTATTATCACGTAGCTGATTGAGATGTGTCTCATTTCTTTTGTATTCCTTTAGTGTCGTAAAACCAAAGGAGACAGTCCTCTTTACTTATTCTGTGGCTCGAGAAAGAACGTAATTCATGTGAGATTTAGCGAGCTCCAGTCTGGCCGACTTACGACTCATCTGCCAACGTGGTTGCTTTGATCCTGATGTACACAGCCCGTTAAGAAATAATGAAGCATTCTTGCTCTGTACTCACTGCTGTGAATTCAACTGTCACATGAACAGAATATTATTTAATTGGACTGTTACTAGATTCGGAGAAGCTTATTACATGATTTGATTTCATGCTGGTAGAGTTTTCAAACGAATATAAAATTTTCTCCATTCTTCTGTTCACTTGCAACATTTATTTTTGTTCCATAAACAATAGATGTCTCCCATGTCAGTCAGATTTCGATTTCGAGTACTTGGTTTCGGATGAAATTTATTCTATTTGAAATCTTTCGAGTGAGCTGAAAGTGGAAAGCATCACTTGGATGGACCTATAGATGCTATGATCTGTCATTTATAGACGGTAGCTTGAATGTAGCTCAAAGTTTGTCTACATGTACTTTCTGTAGTATTTTATTACCGAACAACATTGGTACAACTGAAAATAACAATCAGTGTGGCGTTTTCCATCTACAACATAATCAGAAGGTATACAAGATTCGCTTTTCGCGACGAAAGACTAACGACCACTGATCTTTTTCTATTGTCACTTATTTCCGTTAATTCATTACTATTGTCTCCGAGAACAAAACCGCAGTCGTAATAAATACTAATTGCCAAAAAAGTAGCTGTTTGTTTGTAACTTCAGAACTTATCTTTTTGACAAGTCATTCGGCGTCGCGCAAAGGAAGAGTTTTTGCTCGATTCCAGAGTTTGTATTCAGAACGAGCTCAGCAAAAACGCGTCAATTATAGAATTTACAAAATTATTATAAATGAATATTTGCTAGAGTGTTTAGTGTCACTCTAAGATAATTTCTCGTATTTCTAGAACTCAATTACATCCTCGTACAATTTGAAGTTGTTATATCACAGACTGAATTACAGGCAAAGATAATCAAGCAGCTGGTTTGTATCATGGGAACGTTGTTGCCAACAGTGAATAATATTTCGCGAATACAGTCTTGTAGGAACTGTGAAGTGTGGTCGCGAATGTTGCGAAGAAATGCGTCTTTTGCCTAGTCCCAGCCACAATAATATTTAATAGGAAGGGCTCATGTACATTCTCAAGAATCCTTCCACTTCAATCATAAATCATAATTATCGCATGGATCTGATCCTATTTTGTTTGAGGATGTTGATCAAAACATCAAATAAGAACCACTCATTCTATTGATTTGTAAAAAAAAAAAACATTGTAAATTGAGGACGACTTCATACATCGAAATTGATAATGATCAATTACTAAGTTCTTCATGATAAGCACATTTTCTTTAGTCAGCTTAGGTGCATTTCAGTGAGAACGATTTTAGTAGTAGGAAATAAGAGACGATATGCGACCAAATCGCTTGTGGCACCAAAACTTAGGCAATATTTCAAGTGTTGAAAGAATAATTGCGGTAATAAACTAGCTGTATTTAATTAATGCGCATTTACGACTCCCAGGTACATAGAAGTTATACTGCGCGGTTACTCCTTACGTGCGATTCGAATTAATCAAGAGCAAAACAGTTCGCTGCTGACTCCTGCTCCACAGCCCAATTCAAATATTACATCTTAATTCATCAACAACGCCATAAAACATTTTAATGTTTTGACTACAGTAACAAATTTTCGGTAATTTATTACGGACGCCATTTCACATTAATAACAAAGTGAGGAGTAAAATTAGAAATTTTCGCGGCTGTGAAATATTCTTCATTTAATAATTCAAGAACTGTTATTATTATTCTAGAACCAAAAGCATTTGGCACAACGATATACACATTCCGTCATAGTTATCATGATGAGATATCATACATTATAGATGGCTTAGTCTAAAGTATAATTTTCTCTACTCAATCAAATTCAACATTCCTATATATTTGGCTGATTAACAAATTCGTTTTGTATATATGACATAAAGCGATTATTGCTTAAAATTATTTTATTTGAACTGAATTGGGCAATTTTCCATGTGAAATCGTCAAACAGTATCTAGATATTTAAAAATCGAGTAGATGAAGACAGGAAAGCAGTGATACTCTTAAATTGATGAAAAACCAGAAATTCAAGTTCAGGAATTGATTTTTAACCATCATTATGAATTAAAGACACTTGCTACGACCTTACTGGGACCTTCAAGTTCAGTCTAAGCAAGTCTCAGATGATTGGATCTAGTTACTAGAGTTGCTATTTTATTGATTTGATGAATGACATGTAGTGTTTCAATCTACAGCAGTACCATCTGCTGGTGTAAAACCAAAGTGGCAAGCAAGTAGTGTTTCACAAGAATCAAGACAAAAAGTATTTTCTATTTTCCAAGACAAGGCAAGAAAGTATTATCAAGACTCAAGACTTCTTGTCAAGAAATCTTGATATCTTGACAATTAATTTTCCAAATCCGCATTAAGTACTCCATAAAAAAACTGCTGTGGCAGTTTTTCCCTGACTATGAATTTCATGGCCAGTTTCATCACTGATTCATGAATTGAGAGTGTCACACCAATTGTCAAAACGGCAGTTGTCATGGTCAAAGTGACAGCATCATGGTCAAAGTGACAGTGTCATTGTCAAAGTGATAGCTGTCATTGTCGAAGTGACAGCTGTCTTTGTCAAAATGACAACTGTATTGTTATGGTGATAGATGGCGGATATATTTTACTCCTTACAAAATGAGTAATTTTGGGAATGAAGAGTCTTCTTCTAGATTTACGGGGTCTTTGATTCATTGGAACGTACAGTTGAATGTCGGAAGTGTAATTTGAAGATGGTAACGTGGATTCCACTGACTATTTATTCTGTATTTGTACTAAGCGTATCTAATCAAGAGCTTCAAATTGATACCAAAATGGATAATATTAAAATAACATTACCAAACACGATAGAACCAAATTAATTATTCTGACGTTGACGAACGTTTGCACGTGATGTCTAAATATAAGTTATAATAATTTTGACTCCACATTATCATTCTAATTCTCATTTCTTCAAAAAAAAAAATCGAGTTTCAGAATGATTAAAATTTCAATAATTACAAATGAATCGCTAATAGTTTCAAAAAATGTTTCAGGTGAATTTTGTGCGAAACTTTACGAGAATCAATTTTAGTTATTATATCTTATGATAAGTACTATCGTTCCTAGAATAAACGCAAAAACTGAGAAGTTGCATCTTTGGTACCACTGGTTGAAAAAGCTCATTTACAAATTTGAACCTAGCTTCTCGATAAAAACTCAAATATAACATTTCAGCCAAAGATTCGTACGGGATTTCAAGTTATTATGCTTTGAAACAGGCAGACCGACCAATTTTTTTTAAAACTTATGCTTTTGGGTTAAGTAGGGTCTAAAATGTGAAGATTCATCAGAATCTCAAACTGTCAAAAAATCACGATTCCAATACTTCCCCGATTGTATATATGTTAAGGAAGTAAAAAGTATCTGTGAATATGATTTTCAAAACAAATATTTTATACATATCGAAAGCATAAGTCTTCAGTTTCCGGTGAATAAATTATTCATGTAGAGTAGAAATATATAGGTGAATTCTCCAATACTCTAAGAAAGTTGTTGACTCTTAGCAACATTGCTAGGATATCATATAACAAATAATAACTGCAAATACTGATTAAAACATGACAATGAGAGCCTTACTATTAATTTTAATGGTGGCAATCTTTATAAACGTTGCTAGAATCGTACCATAACACAATTGACAGGGGGGGAAAAGGGTAGACACCAACGCAAAACTTGAGCGTTCGGATTAGATAAAGCGATAGTGAAAGGGGACTCCCCGAAAATGTCAAGAAATATAAAGAATTCTTGAAACAAGACAAGAAATGCTTCGTCAAGAAATGAGCAAGACAAAAAAATCAAGACAAGACAAGAAATGATCATCAAGACAAGAAATCTTGTCTTGATAAAACACTACAAGCAAGTTCAATAAAGAATATAGGACACGATATCAGATTTATACGCATTGAACAACAACTAATCAATATTAATCATAGATTCAATTCTACATGCTTTCTATAAAAGAAAATTTCTATCATCCAGATTAAGATATGGATGGAACAACGATTGATGGACTATTCGTGTTCTATGACCTGTTCTTGTTGCATGATTATGCACAAGATGACTGATCCACATTTTATCAGCAATAAGAACAAAATATACCATTTGTGGAAAATCCTTGAAATAAAATTAAAATGTGAGTTTCTCCTTGCAGTTTTTCAAGGAAAGGATTATCATAAGAAGATTATAATTTCTCGGTCAACAGATTTAACTGCTTCTAAATTTTTAAGATTGAATTTCAAAGATGCCGTACAAAATAATCTGCATAATTAAATGCAGACTTGGGAAAAAAACATAGTGGATTTCCTGCTCCAACTTCCATTACCTTACAGGAGAAAAACTTGATAAAATTGTAAGTTGCTCTGCAAAACGAGACACCACTGATGCTCTTACGGCTGCATCTGTTCCCTAAAACAAAAATAAGACTTAATGGTCTCATTTTTCTAATCCAGTGACAAGAAAATGAAATAGAAACCGTTATGCCTATAACAGCGCATGTTATATATCATTTCTGTCAAAATGAAAATCGCTATGAAATAAATGGGCAGTTCGTATTACATAAACAATGCAGTTGGACAGATTTTCATATACAAGCTATCGATTGACTCCGGAGGTAACGTCATTTCTTCTGGAAAACTACAATTCTTACAATTCTCAGAGAAAGGCACTCTACTTTTCCATTTTGCATAACCAGAAAAAGTAAGAGCGAAGAAATAAGCAGAATACAGTGAAATATTGCGAATAATGGGTGAATTCTGCATGAATTGATTCGTAGTGGAAAGTCACACAGATAGTACGCACTCTCTTTTTTAGGATTCTGGACAAAGTAATTTGGAAGTGTATTCAATCAGCAGTCATGTTTATGATATAAACCGTGCACAACTCCGAATATTGGCAGATTAATATTGATATTTGCCTAATGACATCCCGGGGGATATGAAAAGTTTACTGAACGCGGAACACTTCATGGCAGAGTACGCCACCTAATCAGCTAAATGATACATTAGATGTAATCTCAGCACTAATTAATTAGTTTCTCTCGGGTTAGATTTTCCAAATCGCACGCATAATTTAGTATTCGACAAGCGTGCTTTAACGCACGTTTCGCTTTGATTGATACAACAAACAGCCGATTATAAATTTTTCACAGCTATTACAGAAGGTGCTCACACTATGTTCATGTGATAATGAATGATCAAGGAGCATGGGTCGAAGCTTCGACGATTCATATACTTTAAAATGACAGTAAACGCACAGACTATAAGAGACTTATAGTTCATTATTCTTTGATATCTGATATATTGAGTGAGGCTGAATCAATAGTTCAACCGTAAATTTTTCCCTTTGACAATTATTGTATTACCAGTCAACTGCTATCAGAGTTAGACATAATAAATAATCTGAGCCATATTATGGATATGATATGCTCTGTTATGCATGAGAAGGAGCAACAGATAATGAGCCAATCAAGTTATAGATCCTAATTAGATAATTCGAATTTGGCTCTGCATGTTCGCAAGAGAAAACATTTACGCAGAGTAATTTCTAATCTAAACAAAATGTCAAGCTGATGGAAGCAAATTAGGTTATGACAGGAGTTTGGCTGAAAACAGTAGTAATTTACAATTAGTATAACAAGATGCTAGCGGAGTTGGTATCGAATTGTTATCAGGAAATGTTACTTCACAGAAAAACACGATAGCAGTCCTAGAAATGTTGTCCCAACGAGAGGCGAAATTAATTCCTTTGATGTTCTGAAGTCAAATATAAACTTCTCTGTAATTTAATATAAGTCCAGGAACTCTTAACCTTCAGACAGGACACGAATGTATTTTCAACGTAAAATAAGCAGTAGGTACCAGAAGAAAAACTTCAGAAATAAAGTTACAGGAATACTATCATTCACAGATACAATCTAACTTATTGTTTACTTAGAAGATATTGAATTGTTCATATTTAATTAAGAAGGATATCATTAGCATTTTGGTAGCATTAAAATTCAATTTCATGCTGAGGTTAAGGTTAATGAGTTGAAGATTGGTAAAAGTGATCATCTTTTTTAGCGAAGAGCTGGCGCACTTTTCAAAGATCAATAGGGAGCGACATGAAAATTCAGTTTCCATGTGCACGATTTTATTCGACTTTTAAATTGGATATTATGTTGTTATTCCCTATTGGTTTTATGTATAAACTCTGCAGACTTACTGCACGATACATTGCGTATGATGGTTCTTGGTTCATCCATCTAATTTATTCAGTGGGTAGGAACAGGCCAGCGTAACAAAAGAGGAAGCAATAAATATATACAACGTTGCTTTGAACATCTATGTGAATTATTAGTACTCACATTGAGATGTTTCAAATAAATGCACTAACAACGTACAAAATGGTTGAAGAAGGATTACGTAATTTTCTCCTTTTTTTTACAGTAAGTACCTCTTTTCTAAGATCAGAATGAACACATATATTTTCCATAACGCGTTAAAAGCATCGATTTGGCAATTAATATGGTGACAATAAAATTCAAATGAGTCCTGGCAATGCGTGTGAAAGCTCACTAAAAGCAAATAGATTGACGTCAAGATAGGTGGTCTGAGATTTATCTGTCTTGAATATCAAATAGCATATAATCTTCTATGAATTGGAAGTAGATTACGGATTTAATATAACACATTATGCATTCACGCTTATTTAAATTAAAAAGCAGTTACTTTCAAGAAACTACTTTTGTTACGCTACTTTTGTATTTGAGATAACCAAGATATTTCAACCTAATATAAAGTAATACCGTATTACTCTTTTCTGAATTTTATGTTTAATATTGAACGTAAATATGTAATACATATTGTAATCGTAGAATAAACAGAGTTTAAAGTTCCTTTATGTACTGAAATGATTCACTTTACTACAAACTAGATACATTATTTTCATAGATATGCAAAACTGAATCTCATATAAGGTAGTTCCAAGTTCTTGTGAGCCTGAGCTACGGAGATTGTTATCCTGATAATAAAATCACTTTGAAGATGTACGAAATCATATCCCATCTTGTGAAGAGAACACGTTCGTCTATAGATTTACATCAATATTTTGTATGATGCACCAGAATTTTCTACAAAGAGTAGTCCAAATTGATAGATCAAATTCTGATGATACTCACATGCATACCAACAGAAAACTTATGTGAGCCCTGAACTGGGTTTCAACCAGAAATTGATTAAAGCTACATTTCTCTCCCCACATCCATATTAGGATCTTTCCTAGGGACAAATTATTTATTTTGGACACACGGCTTAATTTTGCAGAATTGGGAATTCGATTCCAGATGGAAGCAACCATCACAAAATTGATGTTGTCATCTCAGGCACCTAGAGCACATTTTTTAGGTATGTTAAGTCAGAAAGGTATAGAGCACGGTTTCAGTGCTTATCGCCTAATTAATTAAAACCTAATCAGATTGCTTGCACGTGCTCCCACGTCGACGTCCCTGACCACCCGAATCTTACAAACGTACATGCTTCAATTACAACGAATTTACAATCTGTCGCAAGCTACTGATAACGACACGAAAGAGAGCTGTCAGAATATTTCTTTTTTATCTCTGTAGACTCACTGTAAATTCCAGTTGTAATTGTTGTCCTTAATCTAAATCTAGACGATAATTAAAGATTTATTACTCTCATCAAGATTTTCTGCGGAAGAAACAATAGAATTGAAATATCTTTAGTTTGGAAGATATGTGTTCTACATTCGAAGAGTTTTACGATCAATCTGCTCGATAACAGAAAAATGTTCTTCACTTAGAGAGAAACTTGCAAGAGAACGTTGAAAAATATGCTCCAAACTAATTCAAAATTTCGAACTACGAATTTTATAATTCAGAAGCTCTGGCACAATCTTTTGTTATTCCAAATCACAGCTTCCAAACCTTCCGGAATACATCTTCGAACAAGAATTTTAATCGTAAGTACTTTCCATAAATATTCTCGTTCTAGTTTCCAATATAATCAGAAATTGATTATAGAAGTTTCAGGTGATACTCATTTGTGCAGATTCAAATGAAGGAGATTAAGTGGAATGTAAATGTGTGCAACAATCTGAAGCAACTTGACATACGCCTGGGTAATGCAGTATTGAATTAATGGGTATTGATAGATAATAAAGCTCATGACGAAGCAACCAGAACGTACAACATTTGCTAAAATATACCAGGTAGATGCTTAGTTCAAGTGACAATGGCTCCGATTCTCGTGTACGTGTCGGTGATTGATTTGCCGACAACCGTAACCGACAATGGATAGACAGAAAGCAATCAACGAGCAGCAAATCGTAGATAACCAGACGTCAGGCATCTCTCCTAATACAGTATGTGACGAAGTAAGATTTGTGCGATTTGCGGTAGAATACGCAAAGCCTCAAAGTAAATGTACGCGGTTTACCGAACACATATATTGATCTAGCATGGAATGGTCCTGTTAATTAAACTCGCGTGTGATTCTATTGTTACTCTGCACAAAGCCCTTCGCTGTATGCGACCATTTTCGTAACTATGCAAATCATCTCTCTGTATAACTAACATAGTCATTTTGGTCAATGAGCTGGAGATCTTAGTGAATGCTGCTTGCTGTTGCTTCAGCTTTGCGATACACAAATAGCTGACATATCTATCATTCACTTAAATGAATGTTGCCTTGATGAGCCCTCTAATACCCTGTAGCAGCCACAAGAAATGACAGCGATCTGCTAGCTGTGCGTTACCTATCCACCATAACCACCAATTGTCAACCTGCGATTACATTGTTCCAGAATTATCAATGTACTACATCATTCACACATCACTACAGACTCACTATGCTGATAAACTTCTATTCATCCAACGAATGAATCCTGTGATGTTTATTGTATTTATTTCTATAAGTGCCTTGAAAATCTATTTTAAACGCAGCACTCCACTCGATCTGTTCTCTAAAATTCAACAAGAATATGCTGCTTAAAAACTAAGTTAGAATATGGAATATACTTTGATGACTTAGTAATGTTATTGGTAATGTACGGAATAAAGAAATCTATTTAGATTTACTCTTGAATGAAACAATGCAGTTGTCGATATCTTCATTCTATACATGAGCATCCCACGAGAATTTGGAATGAAATCGTGAGTATTGAATTCAACGCTCCGATAAATAATGAGATTTCCATAATATATCGCATTTCAAGAATAATGTAAACAAGTACTATCCAATATATATTTGCAATAATATACAGGATATCTCACGACGAAAATTTGGTATCTATGGATTTTCCAACATGCTCATTTTAATTGAAATATTTTCAAACCAGCAGCACAACTGGTTCAACCGGTGATTGGCCTAAACTTTCTCATTCAAAATGAATACCCTATTTTTCATCCTAACATTCAATTCAGCGGAAAATTCACATATGAAACAATAAAAAAATTTTGCTGCTGACCAATCATATTCGACGTAATTATTTTTTCTTGATTCTTTGTCTGGAATTTGACACACCTTCAAAACGCTGTATCCCAGGAACAAGTTCGAATTATCGTAATATAAAAATAGTATTTCATAAGGAAAACTTGTAGTTGTAATACTGTAAATAATTATTTAATAATTAATCAAAATGTGACGCTGAGGCAACAGTTGACAAATATCGTGAATAGTGTTGCCACGAGACGAGACGAGACGAGACTTCAGTGAGTCTCGTCTTGGTCTCTTAGTGGTCTCGCCTAGCTGAGTCTTGTCTTGGCCTTGCCTTGGTCTCGAGTAGGTCAGTCTCGTCTCGGTCTCGAGTCTCGAATTACATATTCTTAAATGCGGGAATCAATTCGTTCTACTTGATTATTATTTGCTATGAATTCTACCAAAAATATGTATTTTTGTGTTTGGTGAGCAAAATCGCTATGGGATTGAATTCTAATTTGTGAAGATTGTTTTTTGACGCCATTTTATAGACTTTCGACACATGTACCACCTATCGGACAATTAGAGAAGTGATTTGATGTCATCATTGTTTGAAGACAGTCTTCCAGAAGTAAGAGACAGGGTAAAGTCAGTTTCCTCACTTCGATGTCAGATTTGACATTCGTATGTTATAAAATAGTGTCAATAGAATAAAATTATACTATTATATTTGATAATAGATCAGAATTATTGAACTTTATTTAAATCTGATTCCGAACATCGTTCTTAACTAACTGCCAGCATAAAGGTGTCGATCATATTATTTGCATCAACATACAATATTCAAGTCCCTAAGAATGTTACTATGACATTATAATATTGACATAAAAACTGCGATGTCTTTGAGCTGTCTCTATGAATTAGAATAGGACCTCTAAAGCCACGAGGATTTGAGATACTGGAGAGTTAATAGTTGTATGGAACAAATGTGTGAACTTGAGCATTATGACGATGTTAAGACTACATATTTCAAGTCAAGAATCACAGAGTTACAAAAAATATTCTCCGAATTCAATAATACTAGTTTGCACATGTATTTGACGCCACACAATATTTCTTCTACGATTCTCAAGATAAATTCATATAAACTAAATTCAGGTTACGAAAGTGTCCATATGAATTGATGGTATAGATCTAAGACAAATTGTTTGCGATGCGTAAACCACCAAATTCAGAAGTGGATCAAGAAAAAGCAAATTTTCAAATGAGGTTATGTTATTAACTGTGAATAACGAGCTATATGACTTGAATTACTGGAATTTATGAGAGAATAGTATTGATTTCCTCTTCCTATGGCCCAGTACAGCCTAATCTGATATAATTTTGAATGAAATTAGATGACATATAGGAATATCACCAGGAATCTTATAGGAATCGATTTATGTAACGTATTTCCAGTGAAAATCAGTTAAAGTATGATAATTTTCTCTTCCATCATGTCGATAGTTTTTTGTGATATTAAATGTATTGTGCTAGTATTAGGGCTCGTGCTGTTGCACAATATTATCATATAAAATCTGCTGCGGCCACACAGTACTTCCCCAACCAAAAATTTTATGGCTGGTTTCATCACTGTTTCATAGATTTAGAGTGTCGCATTAATTAATTGCATATTTCAAAATGATAGCTGTCATTATCAAAGCGACGACTGTCATTGTTCAAATGACGGATGGCTGTTATGAGTTCTTTCCTAGATTTTCGGATCCATAATCCATTGGGACATACAATTTTGACATTTGATCACCGGAAGTATAATATCATAACGTGGATTCCAATGATTATTTATTTTATATTCCTACTGAGCCTATCTCCCTGAGAGCTTAAAATTGATACCAGACTAGACATCATTAGAATAACTTGTCAAAAAAACAATTAACAATCGTTTAAATATCGTATTTCACACTTCTACTAGAATTATTCTTGCAGGAGTTTTAGGTTATTTGATACCAAACATGATCGAACCAAATGACTTACTGTAAAATAATCATCGACAAAAAATATTGTTATATAGGCTAAATATGAAGTAAATATTCTGAGAGAGCGGTAGAAAAAATGATTGTCTCAATTGGAAACTTATCTATCAGTAACCATCTTAATTCAACTATTATTACTGCAGTTTGGTGATATTCACCTATTTGCTCTATAAAATTGCTTTTAGAAGAAGTAAAAATGAACTTCAAGTGATTATAATACAAGTCTCGTCGAGAGTCTCGCGAGACTCTCGCCGAGATTCAACTCTGGTCTCGTCTCAGTCTCGACTTTTGGCTCGAGACCCATTCTACGGTCTCGTCTCGACTTTTTGAGGCGAGACGAGACGAGACCGAGACTAGTCTCGAGTCTCGTGGCAACACTAATCGTGAAAGTCTATTTTACAAATGGAACCTACGATCAAAAATAGAGATACTCCATGCAACAAAATTGAGAAACATGTAGTTTGAATCCATTCATATTTTTATTGATAGATCTAAGTTAGCCATGGAAAAACAAGTAATTCTAGAAACAAAATCAACTCAATACATAATCAATCTGCTCTCCGTCCTTATATAAGCATTTTGTAGCTCTCATCAATACTTCATTTTGAGTTGCTCTTTTCAGCCTCCCAGGTAGTGTTTGATCAAAGCAAGATTCTTGTCTTGATGATCATTTCTTGTCTTGTCTTGAAAACCAGATGAGAAAATAATAAATTTTTTCTCTTGCCCATTTTTTAGTGACGTATTTCTTGATATTCTTGACATTTTAGGGGAATCCTCTTTTACTATCGTTTTATCGAATCAGAACGCTCAAGGTTAGCGTTGGTGACTACCCTTTGCCCTCCCTTCCAATTATGTTATGGAACAATTCTAGCAACGTTCTCAAAGATTGCCACTAATAAAAATAAATAGAAGGAAATTTTCATGTTTTCATCAGTGTTTGCAATTATCATTTCTTCTATTAGAGTAAGATCCCAGGCCCGCCAGACCTTACTTATTTTCTGAGAAACGAAATGTGTGGAATAGTGTAGTGCTAGTATGTACTCTGATCATACGCATACTAGCTAGTTTGTGGCGACGGCCAATTTACAGATACGAGGTGTTAGCGGTACGTTAAGACATTACTCACTTTTCATAAGGTCTTGAGTGCTGATTTTGAGGTATGTCTCAGAGAATATTGTTAAAAATTGATAATCAACACTGCTAGACACTTTCCATCGGTGGTAATTTCTGCTAGACTCTTTAAAGCTCACGAAGAATAACGTGATCTGGGTTATAGTTTGAGTGCTAATTTTTATATATTACACTCAGAGTACAATTTCAATACTTTTTGTTAACAGCTAGATTAATCGTAGGGCTAAACATCCCCCAGACACATCTAAAATATCGCTGTGACTAAAAGCGCGAGGTCACTATTTGTAGACTTGATAGTAAGTGAAGTATCTATGGGCATCCAACTCATCCTTGGTCTGGCTATTCATAAAAAGGCTTGAAATTGCTCACTTTGTATTATATATAGAAATTAGGACTCAGACTATAAGTAAGATAACGATATTTTTTACGAGCTTTAAAGCGTTTAGAAGGAATTACTGCCGATGAGAAGTGTCTGGCAGTGTTGATTATCAATTTTCAACAGTATTCTCTAGAACATATATAAAAATCAGCACTCAGATTTCAAGAAAAGTGAGTATTGTCTTGATGTACCTATAACACCTCGTATCTTTAAATTGGCCGTCGGCACAAACTAGTAAATATATGTATGATCAAAGTACTGAATAACACTATTCTAATCCACAAATTTTGTTTCTCAGAAAATAAGTAAGGTCTGGCGGGTCTGGGATCTTGGACTATATTATTATAGTAATGCTGCTAAGGGTTGACAACTTTCTAAGAGTATTGGGGAATCTACCTACACATTTTTACTCTACATGATCGATTTATCCACCAGAAACTGTATATTTATGCTTTCGATATTTAAGAAAAAATATTTATTTCGAAAATTATAGTCACAGATATTTTTCACTCCCCCAACCTATATATAATAGGGGAAGTATTGTAGTCGTGACTTTTCGACAGGTCGAGATTCTGATGAATCTTCATATTTTAGACACTACTGAACCCAAAAACATGGTTAAAAAAAAAATCGGTCGGTCTGTCTATCTGAATCTGGAAGCACAATAACTTGAGGAAGCATGAATTTCTGGTTGTAGTTCTATATTTGAGTTTTTTCATTGAACAGATAGGTTTAACTTAGCTACTATCGAACACACAGTGACAATAATTCCTCAGAATCTAGAAAAACATAGGAATTTTCTCCACTCAATTATATATTCAACATCCAAGAGCAAGTGTCTCGTCGCTGTTATCTACTTTGCGAATTAAATACAGTACAAAGCGGGCCACATCTTACTGCACGATTTACAAGGATAAAAGTTACTAAACAAGAAGCGGAACTTGCAATTTGTTAATGTTGCAAGGCCTCAGTCTAAGAGCCTCGGAACGAAGTCGCATTTTCACACGTAAATGAAAACAGTTTCAGAAGTTTATGTCAGCGCAAAGGAGAGGCTGCAAGAATAAAGACTTGCAGTTTGCTCGCGATGTTCCAAACTCTTCTTCATCATTCTGCAATTTATTCTACAAAAATTGCAAACTAACCAAGTGCAATCTTAATTTGACACTCAATATAGAATTACAGTTGGTCAGATTGATGGATCTACCACAATGCAAGCAATATTAAAATTGTTTTGTTGTGCATGACAAAGAATATTTGTTACCTTAAGCTACATTATGAACAAAACTTAGAGCACAAATTTGCGTATTTCAATTTCGTACATTGATCGCAGAATTTTTCAAAGCCAAACGCATATCCTACGTGCCTTTGCGCAACGAATTCAATATCCATTTTTTTCATCTCTCCATATGAAATACAGGACTTAGAACGATGATCCAAGCTATTATCACACTATCACAATTTGAACCTTATGAAAAGGTTCGTGTCTTCCACCTATCCAATTGCAGATTTATGAATTCGATATTCTGAAGAATTCAACTATTATTAGGTTTGTGAATGAAATGAAGAATTTGGATGGAAATATCAGCTGATGGAATGACAAGGATTCAATTGTTACCAGGAAGCTGAAAAAGCAGCTTTAAAGATACCAAGTCTATTACTGTAAGGTCAAAGATACTTATATTGTATGGGTAGATTAATTAATATTCCTGAGGCGTGAAGACAATTATTGTCATCCTTTTCTTCCAGTACAATATTGATACCATTACTTAGCTCATGACATTAAAATAAACTGAACGTCAAGTTGTCAGTAATAAAGACCTGTATTTGATCTTTTTAAGATCTCGATCAAACTCACTAGCAATTCAATAATGATGAATTTTTCTTCAGACATTACATTAAAGCATGTAATCACTGCCAAATCGAATAGTTAGAAATTGGCTGCAGCCTGTGATGTTGATCAGAGTCCGTGGCAACCTATTATAAATATATGCTGCTCTTACTATTTTCTAATCTCATCGTGTACTTATCTTGACAAGAAATGAATGATTTTTCTTCTGAAAATCAGTTTGAAACATTGGGTAGACTTATTTTCTATTTTCTAAATGATTTTAAAGCTTGAGATTTTCACGTCAAATTTTTTTACGATGAAATAATAATAATAAATATCGCTCACACCTTTCACCCGATACAGTAGTGACAGAAATTATATTAGTGGACATTGGCAGATTGATTGATATTTCGTATGTCATGAAGCGCGGTTACCAGTAGTCAAGCTACTAGTACTCTTAGTTCTTGGGTTTGTAGTACAGCACAGATTTTATTATAATGCAATGAGAATCGACTCCCCGACCTTCGGATTACCAGATCTACAAATTATCATTGATCTATGAATGAGCATTTCTATTTCTTCATAAACTACTTGTTTAATATAATAGAATATAAGAATACCTTGCGCGTTTTGAGTAGAATACATTCTTAGATTATAACGATTCCAACACAGAGTCTGCAGGGATAAATCTCAAAGAAAGGGTATAGCTAGAAGGAGGCATTCCGTGTTAACGATCATTTGGCCAGCTGACGCATTCAATAAAGTATTATGTGTTTATAACACTGGATCAAAAAACAATCGTGGAAACGACATTTTTATATTAAAACGTGCAGGAATGGAAAGGTTCCCAGAATTTTTGTTACGTTTTTGTATCGATGATTCCATTCAGAATCAACTTCCGTCTTATAAGCATTTCCAAAGATCGCATTTATTTTTCTGGAATTCGCTCAGAAATAAATCATATCAAAGATTTTCGAGATATCGAAGATGACATTATTGTTACTACATAAAATGAACATTAATCACGCCTTTCAGTCATTTTTAAGTGTGGCTCACTATCACTGTCAAAAAAATTTCAGAGAACAGTTTAGTCATCAATGACGGCCAAGTCCTGTGTTCATCTAAAACCACAGCAATTTTGTGGTGTGCAATACAGGAGTGAAATAAAAGGAGGACTAATACCACCATATAAATTAAAATTAATCCAGTGTGTAAGAATAAGTTCAACAAATATCCGAAATGGAGTGTTTCAAACGCTATATGTGTCATGTATTTGATAATAAATTGAGGATTTTGAAGAATAAATTCATACTACAGTATTTGAGACAATATTCAGGAACAATGCTCTCCCTCATACTAATATTGATTTCAAGCAGTGGAGCGTTATGAAGAAATCATTCAATATTGATAAATTTGAGAAGATACTAAAGCTCACAAATAAACGTTTGTCAATTTGATTTTCTTAAAGTATATAGAAAACGAATGGATAAAACGAACAGTAGAGTTATAAAAGCGCTTCATGTCTAAAACAAAACTTTCACGTATTATTTTCTGAAATAAATAACATGGAAAAATCATGTGTTGACCAGGAGTTATACGCATAATTCTCTGCAGCAGAGTTATCCTGGAACAAATACTTTCATCTCTGCACATTTTCAACAAAGTTTATATCAAACAGCATATTGTTTGTGGAATAAATATGTTCAGTTTCACAGCATCACAAATTACACAACGGATGGATTCAGTGAATGGAATAAGTAAATATCAGAATAATTCTGTTTCATTTTCACTCAATCTAAATGAACTCTAAACTTGATAGAATCACTGATGTATTTCTCATTACTTGGAGTTATCATATTTTAATAGAAGCCGATTTAGTGTGGATATATTCTCCTTGATTTTTAGGTGATATTTTCAAGTCCCTACGATCATTTTTCACGTAAACGTCGTGATATGACAGTAACAAACTGCATTTCAGAGTATATATGCGCTCATCTCTCACGATTTCCAGTCAAAAGAGTCTAAGTGAATATTCCGTGAAACTCCTGATTTTATTAAGCGCAGAGTGGTTATTTCCACTTTTGGATATAATTTAGGATTAAATAATAACTAATGGCTATTTCAAAAGCAATATATTCGTATCCTTACATATAATACCTCAACACGTTTGCTTGATTTATCCAGCTTAAAAAACTGAAGGCATAATTGAATGAAGCTGTAACTATTTGAATTCAATTCACAGATAGATCTTGAATTGTTTGTATCCTCTCTCAGTCCATATGTAGATTCACATCAAAAGGAAGTAGCAGAAAGATCCTCATTTCGAATCCTCAAGCCAAGCTGAGATTCAAGAGAGGGCACTTAAGTGAATTTGACAAGCTTTCAGTAGACGATGCGTTGCCCAAAAGCCACTTCGTCCGCTGCCTTATCGGTATATTACGCCTATTCCAGCCATTATTGGAATTTCGTTTAGTAAGTGCCATCTTCACTGTTTACTACATTATCCCAACCTCATACTCAAATTATGCATCCTGGTCCTTATCATATGCTTTAAGTTTTCACCGCATATCATGTGCTTTATTGATCTCTTTCCCTATTTGACATAGTGAATGTCAATGGATAATATACATAACTTACGTATTTTATGTAAAAGTTGTTTACCGCAATCTCATCCCTCAAGAGATATAGCTGATTAGATCCCATACTTCAATTAGCTCTTTGTTGTGTATCATTCATGTGCAACATAGTACATTAAAAATTTGCTATGTACTCTACCCCCACCAGAAATATTTGTGTTATTATTTATCTTTAGAGTCTCAATTTGAATATACCACGATCTTCACTTCTCAGAGCGTAAATAATTCAACATGGACTGGATTTACATGATTAAAATTATAACTTTATTTCCGTACATTATTCAGTCCTGTATATAACCTGATTTACAATTTATTACTATCCTCAAGATAATATTACTATGGGGAATAATAATTATATCCCAACTAGTTACTTGGAACAACAAAAAAAGTAACATTCAAGAATATACATTCAACGTACGTAATACCGTTTAATTAAAATATTTCTAACTGAGCCTGTTCTAAAACTCACTTGAGGCGATTAGTATTCATAGAACTTTCGTTCAGAGTTCTGTCTTTGAAATTGAATTGGGATTAATAAAATAATACGACTGAACTTTGACTAGATGAGGGATTATGAATAATGTGTTACAACTGAAACTGGATTAGACTCAAGTTCACGCCGTGCTGAATAAATAAAATTACAAGATGTGTTTAGCGGTATGTACAATACGTTAAATACTGGAATATGAAGTGTATAATATTGTTTCAGAGAAGTGACATTATTATCTAATTGCATTCATCATCAAGATGTGGAAGAAATCTCTCAATTTCTTATTCTCAAAAACAAGTATTTACAATCAGAAATAAATTGGAGGAAAAGTTGTTATAGATGAGATCAGAGGATATCATTTGAATCAATTCAAGAAAGAAACTTCGAATTTACTCGAAATATCTATTGTTAAACACCAGTATCTCGTGTCTTCAAGAAATATACATGATATCAATAGAATATATAAGCTTCCGATGCAAAATCCAAAAGGTAGTGTGAAATATATCGTTCAGATTCAAAGTGCGTGCGTTAGCAATCACAAAGGTAGCAAAAGAAGGCGACCAATAAATCTGTACTTAAAGTGACTTCCCAAGAGTCGAGAGTCTCTAGTGCCGAGACCCAGCAAAAGCGAAGAGCATTCTACCGCCAGGAGAGAGACGAACTTTACAACGAAAACTGGACAATCTAACTTGCAGGCAGCTGAGATAAATAATGCAACATCATTTACTGCTTGGCAGCCGATGCTACAGCGAACACATTCTGGGGTGGGTGACTCCTCGAAACAGCATCGACGACTTACGGACTTTAAGCCTCTTCTACACATGGGGATTGTCAGAAATTAGACTCCACAATTTCTGATATATTATCATACTAGCTGTCACCCGTGGCTTCGCCCGCATATAGACCTACTTTTTGAAATAAATGGAAAATATATATAAAAATTAATCACAGCAACCGGGAATACAGCGAAACTTGCTGTTACTGTTTGAAAATATTGTGATTTGATAAGAATTATCGGTTGCGGCACTTCGGCGGACCGCGAGTTCCACTTGCAGTTACTTTTTCAAATCGACTGAAATTAAAATACAATTGAAAGATTCTTTTTATTTCAATTCTGTATAATTTATCAATTTTTGACGTTTCTACTCCATATCCGAAATTCTTCTTCAGGAGAATAATGATTCAGAAATGAACAAGACAACTATTCAGATAACTGGAAATTTACAGAAGACCAGATGTGGAAACGTAGGTTTCACATTTAGTGCAGAAAGAGCAAAAATAAATTTGGCATTCACCCAAGGTCTGATAAAAACCACTCAGAACAACCTCAAACAAAGGAATCAATGAGATTAGTCTTGACTCAATACGAAAAAAGAATAAATCATGAAAAAAAAACACGACATCATCCTTGTGTGTTACAATAATTCTTTTTCACAATGATAATTGTCAATACTCATATTATTAGTTTGTCTGTTCCAAGTTACTTTCCGTAGTTTCTCCTCAGATGTTAGGTGAAAGCCAAAGGATTTCTTTCTCTTTGGGTACCAAATGTAGGACTCACGTTTTCACATCTAGTATTCTGTATATTTGCAATAATCTAGATACTTGTCTTGTTTATTTTTCGGATGAAAACTCGTGGATAGAGACTCGAAACGTCAAAAATAAATAAAATATGCAATCAAAAAACTGTTTACTATAATGATGTACGCGGTATAGGAACAAAAATAGGACAATATAATATTTCTCCAGACGATAATACCAAAAAATGTGTTACTATGGCTCCTTTTGCGGTCGTGAAGTTCAACTTTTTTGTACACAACTGTCAAATATCACTTTTCTGTACACATCTGTTAATTTCTACTTTTTTGGGACCAATCTGTCCAAAAATACTCCATAAACACTTTGTACATATGGGCAGTAGGATGAGCCAAAAATAATAACAATTCTTTTTGCTAGTTACCGAGAAAATATCGTTAAAGATCATGAAAAAAAAACTTTGGTAGAGTTTATGTTTTTCATATTAATATTCAAAAGTGATTCTTCGTGATTTTTAATTTCCCATTTGAATAATACGAGGAAACCATTTTTTTTTTAATTTAGAATTCTGTTGCATTCTAATCAATCAACGCGTTGTAGAAATCAATACATATTCTTGTAGAAGATTTAACGGTTCCCAAGAAAGGTCTGGTATGATTTTTTGCTAAATCGATGCGTTTGAAAATTATTCAAGATTAAAGTTCAGCCTCTAATATTATATGACGACTCAATTTTTTTTTGGATTTTATCGCGGAATAATGGCTCGGAAACATAGAGCATAATTTTTTTGGAAAGTTCATCAAGTTAGTGTTTGCTTGAACATCAAAATTCCGCCACTTTTTCACAGTATATTGTCTTCCACAAGTAGATTTTCCTGCAGCAAGCCATTATTTTCCAACTTTAAGTTTGGTATTCATTGCATTTTGTTTAATTGTTCGCTCTTCAATAAAGAATGGTGATGGAAAAACACGGAGAAAACTGTTGATGTTTTTGATGTTTCACCAAAGAACACTTGAGGAACTTCACGAAAAATATTTGAAAAAGTTATGGGTCACTATATACTATTTGGTATTGAACTTCAACCTTGAATAATTTTCAAATGAGTCGACTGAACGGAAAATCATATAAGACCTTTTTTGGAGATCGTTGAATTTCCTATAAGAATATGTATTGATTTTTACAATACGCTTATTGGTTAGAACTCAATAAAACTTCTAATAGTTCTTTTCTTCTTATGGTATTCGAATGGGAAATAAAGAATCACGAGGAGGCATCTCTGAATATTGATATAACCTGCTCAAACTTCACCCGAATTTTTTGTTTTCATCATCTTGAACGATATTTTCCAGGTAACTTGAGAAAAATAAAAAAATGTTCTAATGGGCAGTTTGATCAGCTTTTCGAAAGCTTTTGCTGAGATACATTTAATATTGTTCTGCCAATCTGTATAGTTCATGCAAATCGAGAAATAAATACGCTTTTTTTTATAAATTTCAACTTGATAAAATAAGAATAGAACAATTTCAACGGCAGCCAAAATTTAAAATTGCAATATTTTGGAAATAATAAATAAAACTCTGTGATTTTGGATTATTTCGTGATGATTGCCTAAAAAAGTTGTATGCACCTCGGCCTGAAGTTGTTTCTTGATCTCACCTGAACTGTAGCCTCAGCCACAAACATCAATTTCAATTAAAAAAAGATTACCCCTACGGCCATGATACACAAATCACTTTGATTTATTCAATATGACTGAGGTACATTTCAGGGTTGCTGACCGTATGATTGAAATTTTCAAAAATTGAGATTATTTTTTGATTCCTAATATTATTTATTGTCTTCAATGGGGGCTGGGAGCCCTTTATATCCACTAGGACTGAAGCCTAGCTTGCTCGGTATAGTTTATTTATTCCACTGAAATTAGTTTGATAGCTACTGCCACATAATGTGGAATTTAAATACTCTGGAAATTATTTTTATCCGTAAAAGTCTCAGATAATATATTACAAATTGCAAATAATTTTCTTGAAGTGCTATGTATCTGAGTATACCATGATATTGATTTGAATGCTTCTATTTCAAACGGTGAACAGAGTAGATATTGCCTATTAAATAAAAACATCAAGACTAGATTCATATTTTGCATGTCGCATGTTGCAGAATGACTATAACATAAAATTTCTGAGAGAAATTTAGGTCCGGCAATGTAAAGAAGGTTCTTTCAGGCGTTTCAAGTACTGGAAGCCGTAGTGGCACGCGCTGAGCGCACAGGAGCAAGACGAACGTTAGCTGTAAAGCGAGTACGAATAGAGCACACAGCGGGAATATCTTTTAATTTAATTTGCGAGTGGAATTTAGAAGTTCGTTCCGTATCTTGGCGCGATCGGCGCCGGCTTTAACACAAGGCGCGAGGCAGCAAAGCACTGAGTCCTTCGAGACCGCGTGAGATGGAATATGTGACCTACAAGGATAATAGCCGCTTTGCATTTCAAATTATTCAATTAATACAATCTAACTGCCGATATATCTGACCCAGAACTCAGACACGACTGGTCATTATAGCATCTTCCTATCCTACATTGCGACCCGACCGTGAAATTCAGATTTGGGTGTTGAACCAGCTAATATTATCACTTGCGACACGACTAGAGATTGGCATTATTAACTAAGTAATAATTCTAGAATTCCCAAACGCTTCAACATTCTCAATTTCTTCTGAATGTGTTGTTACTAATATCAGTCGTCTTGGAACATTCAATTGTTCACATTAATAATTGTTTTTATCATCTAAGTTGATGCTTGGGATCATTCTAGAGAATGTTCCCATCACTAGATAAATATTTGGATCGTGGCTGCTACTATAGATCAACTAGTTGACTTACAGTGTTCTGATTGACTAGGAATATTCAAGTATATTGGACGATGGTATACAAGCCCAAGTGGATGAGTGAACAAGGGGAAGTAATGATGAAATAGCGAGTCGAAAAATTACAGCTAGCAATTTTCACATTTTTCGATAATTTTTGAAGTAAAATTGTACTTTAACCTGTGTAAAGTTATCAAATTTATGGTAGTATATAAAGTAGATGATAAAAAGCAGAAGATACTTTTTGATATTATCGATGTTTTCTGGCATCGAACAAATCAAGCAATTCAGCATATTTGGTGAATATTCGTGAGATCCCGCTCTAGGATCTGCTTGTTTGCAGCATAAACTTCAGAACGGTCTAATTTCTCAACATAGTTAACTGTCGAAGGCGCTCTCAGAATCCACGTTTGTCAACGAAACGAGCAATGAATCTAATTTCATGAACTGCGTGGTTAATTGAATAAGTGCTACTGTAGTATTTTGTACGTTTTCTGCCGAGACAGTTGTGAATACATCATCATGAAATTCTTGAATAGCTGTCAAAACTCAAAATATCTGCTCATAATATGGACGATAAGCTCTTCTGCAATCTCATTTATCAGTTAAAAAATAGCTGAAGAATCTGCATTCAAGCACATATTTAAATCTGAGTTTTCCAATGATATAATAATGTTATTCTTTCCAGTTCTATCAGGAAGGAGTTACAACAAAGTTTTTATGAATGCATTTTTGAATGTTGAAACATTATCTGGTGTAATTAATTCCTCCACCTCTTCTGTTCTTTGAAAGAGCTTATGTTTGTCTTCGCATTTGAATTTCCAGTTTGCTTATCTTCCACAAATATTAGAGCCGTATTCTCAGGGTTTGTGGTCTCTTCTACTCTCTCGGGATGAAAGTTTCCCTAACTACCAGGTATGTTCTGTGATCATATCGACACATTACTCAAATTTATTGATGAAAAATTATTTTGGTAATGGACACGTTATCCAAGCGCTCTCAATTGATTTAGTTGGAGAAACTTAAATATGACTGTAGAGATATATATTTCTTCTTATTGTACTATGAAGTCTAAGATAAAATAACTAATGTTTTATGGGGAGAAGTTCTGTACAAAAATAATTAGGAACTCAACGTTTCAACAGCAAAGTGCCACATTTTTCAAGTGAAATAAAAATGCATAATAAGTAAATAATCAAGTTGTCAAGACAACAAAAATAAACAAATAGTGACTAAGTCAGTGTTGCCACGATACTCGAGACCAGTCTCGGTCTTGTCTTGTCTCGCTTTAAAAAGTCGAGACAAGACCATAGGATGGGTTTCGAGCCGAAAGTCGACACCGAAACGAGACTTGTATCATAATCACTTAAAATTCATTTTCAAGTCAAGTCTAATAAACTTCTTCCGAAAGCAATATTTTAGAGCGAGTAGGTAAATATCCACAAACTGCAGTAGTAATGAGTAGTTGAATTAGATGTTGATTGATGGCTGAGTTTCCGATTGAGAGAGTCACTTTCTCTACCGCTCTTTAAAAATATTTACTTCGTATTCAGCCTTTAAAACAATATTTGTTTGTCATTTGGTTCTATCATGTTTGGTATCAAATTTAAGCTCTTGCAAAAATAATTCCAATAGTAGTGTTACATAGGATATTTAAATGATTTTTAATTGATTTTCACAAGTTATTGTGATGATGTCTAGTTAGATATCAATCTGAAGCTCTTGATAGGATAGGCTTGGGAGAAATATGGAATAAATAATCAGTGGAATTCACTTTACCATCTTTAAATTACACTTCTGGTTATCAAATGTCTAAACTATATGTTCCAATGAACTAAAGACCTCGAAAATCTAGAAGAGGATTTTTATTTCCAAAAATACCCATTTCATGTAAGGATTTAATATAACTGCCAATTGTCACTTTAACCATGACAGCTGACACTTTGACAATGACAGCTGTCACTTTGACAGTGACAGCTCTTACTTTGATGATAACAGCTGTCACTTTGACAATGACAGCTGTCACTTTGATGATGACAGCTGTCACTTTGACAATGACAGTTGTCACTTTGACAATGATAACTGTCACTGTGGCAATGACAGCTGTCACTTTGACAATGACAGCTGTCATTGTGGAATATGCAATTGATTGTTGCGGCACTCTAAATCTATGAAACAGCGATGAAACCGGCCATTGAATGGATGGTTGGCGAAGTGCTGTGTGGCCGCAGCAGTTTTGTATGATAAGATGGTGCAACAGGACGAATTCCAATATTAGCACAGCACATTTAGTTTCACAAAAAATTATTGACATAATAGAAGTAAATAATATCATACTACAATCTACAATTGATTTTCACTGTAAATTCATTACATAAATCGACTCCTATAAAATTCCTTGTTATATTCCAGTATTTCATCTAATTTCATTGAGAATTATACCAGTTTAGACTGGACTGGGCCATAGGAAGAGTAAATCAATACTATTCTTTAATAAATTTCAGTAATTTTAACCGTATAGCTCGTTATTCACAGTCAATAACATAACCTCATTTGAAAATTTGGTTTTACATCATCCACTTCTGATTTTGGTGGTTTACACATCGCGAACAATGCGTAAACTAAGCATGCAGGCATCTTAGATTTACCATTAATTTATAAGAGCACTTTTTGTGATCTGAATTAAGTTCATGAATTTATATTGAGAATCGTGGCAGAAATTTTGTGTGGCGTGAAACACATGTGCGAACTAGCATCATGAAATTCGGAAAATATATTTTGTAATTCAGCGATTCTTGACTTGGAATATGTAGCCATAACCTCGTCATAATGCTTAAAAGTACACATTTGTTGCATAAAACTATAACCTATATATAGGGACAGCTTGGGGACAGATCGTAGTCTCTATATCATAGTTACATTTATAGTGACTTGAATATTATATATTGATGCAAACAATATGATCGACAACTTTATGCTGGCATTTAGTTAAGAACTATGCTCGAAATCAGATACAAGTCATGTTTAATCATTCTCCTGATCTATTATTAAATATAATAGTATAATTTTATTCTATTGTCACTATTTTATGACATACGAATGTCAAATCTGACAGCAAGCTGAGGAAACCGACGTGACCCATGTCTCTTATTTCTGGAAGACTATCTCCAACGATGATGACAATGAATCACTTTTCTAATTTTCCGATAGGTGGTACCTACATTTGTCGAAAGTCTATAAAATGACGTCAAAAAAAAGTCTCAACAGATTAGAATTGAACCACAGAGTGACTGTTGGTATTGCCAATTCGACGTAGGTTGTACGCTAAGTTCATCCAACACGCAAGCGCGTTGTACGTGATCACGTAATCATAATTCCCAGAGCTGCTCAGCAAGGTGGGAATAATTGTATAATGCGCGAAATTTAAAAGATACATTATTTTTAGCGTAGTGTTCTTATGGTTCTTAACGATTGTGAAGTAAGCCAGGAGCTCACGTCTAGGGATTTTTGACCAAGCTATGAAACATAACTTTGCGCACCAAACACACAAATACATATTCTGATAGAATTAATGGCAAATTATAATCAGGTAGAACAAATTGACTTCCGTATGTAAGAGTATGTAATTTTGAAAAATCATGGCGAGACTCGAGACCAGAGCGAGACCGAGACGAGACTGAGCTAGGCAAGACTACCACAAAACCGAGAAGAGATAAGACTTCAGTGAGTCTCGTTTCGTCTTGTGGCAATAATAGGCTAGATAAGTATAATATATTTACTTCATCTTATATCAAACTCTCAAACGATAATTACTAAAAATTAAATTGTGATATTAATCCTTGAAAACTCATCTCTTGAATAGCACTAGCCTAGTAATTCTAATTGTACAACTTTGTAATCTCTAGAGATTCTATTCTTTCTACAAGTCAACCCCAAAACTACAGAAACCAGTGAAAGGTCCCTGGTCCTATTAAAATGGGCCAGAAAACAGGGAGAGTTTACTGTCTTCATCACAAGCCTCAAGGGACGATTTGGACCTTCTGCTTATGTTTGTGGGGTCGCATTTGTCCCGACAATTTCCAACTATACAGTATTACGGTATTCATATAGTGTACTCCTATGTTATTCTGTGGTTATCATCCCTGGTTCAAGGCGAATGTATATACAGGAAGTTCTGATATCACCGTTGCTTCAGTTTCAGTAAGTCTCTGTTGGTTGAATATTCTAAAGAAGAGAAGTATATTTTTGGAAGTGACAAGACTTCTTATGTTCTATCAATGTTTTGATGAGGAAGAGTGAATGATATTAATTCATGAATCCAATATTTATTCCTTCGATTAAGCCAAGATTATCATGATGCAACTATTAACAGTTCCCTGATCAAATAGTAACGGTAATTAGAGGAATTGTTCAATCGCATTTTTCAAATTAAGTTAGTATTCATCAGTGGGATCTATTTTTAATTCAGTGCAATCATTATTATTTACAAAATCTAAGATTTTGTTACGTTTATTCCTGTGATACCGTTGCTAATACAGACATTATTGTTGGAAGTCGAATACGGTTTTTATCAGCTATCCTACTTTTCGTAGCGATAACTCGCGTACTGATAGCAATCTTATGCCATAGTTTTTTCAGTTAAGAGCCTGAACTTTCGTTGATAATAGGAACAAACACGTTACATTAGTCTTTTCTTAAGACCTCTGATAAGGCTACTTAATTACTACTGGTGAGGCTCGTGTTCCTTGTATTAATCACTGTTATTATACTTGTAACACAAAAGTTAAATTTACATAGCTATATCGGTGCTAAATAGTAGGTTCGTATAACGCTACAGATTTCGAACTCTATCTGCTTGACATATTGTTAGGCACTCAAAGCTTATGGCCCAGTTGCATAAAGCGTTGTTATCATGTTTTTAGCTAAGCTTAATTTCTAAATGACGTTTTACCAGAAGAACTGGATTTTAAAAATGATTCATATGTTTGTGATATTCAAGAAACAATTTCAAGTAGTACTCTACAGAAACATGTATAAGAATATCATTATTTGAATTTACATGCCAAAAAGCTGAGTTAGGAACGGGTAAATAAATATTTGACAAAATGATTATAGTTAATAATGCTTTATGCAACTTGGTTTAAATCTTCCAATGGCTAATTAGCTTGTGATAGAACTTGATTATAACTTGTTAATTGGAAGAACATGTACATTATAAGTTAAGTTGTCTTTTAAATTCAGAATAAGTTAGAGAAACGGGAATGCTTGACCTCAAGATCATTTTCACCCCCAACTAGAGAATTGATTGTCAATTGAGAAGTTTTGAAGTTTGATATGAACAAAAAGGATAAATCAAAATGACAGAATAAGGTTGCAATGAGAAATACCGGAATATGCTTATTTTAAATGCAGCTAGCTCTCTTGTTTAAAAGAATGGTAGTTCAATGAACGATGAAAAAACGATCTTGAAAATTTATGGAGATGCACTCGTTGCCTTCGGCTGCATTTCACACATCATTGTAGTGAAAGTAAAAGCAGAGTGTGAAAATGTTAGATCTGGGTAGCTCTGCTTTAGTACGCAGCCAGTCAAGAGGCAATTTGTATTCTGTTTCACGACGAGAATTCGACAACGACTTTACAGGGTGCTTGCGAATCGTGAAAGGTTCGAAGAAATCAGTTGACACTAAGCAAACACTGAGTAAAATAAATCATGTTTGCGAGTTTATTTGAACTTTTCCTAAAAAAATATTTCTCAGTCGAGAACCAAGAAGAGGTGAATTAGAAATAAATCATTCTGGGGCAAATTTTTCAGAAAAAGTAAGAATGAAGAGATAAGTATATTCATTCACATAAATTATGAACTGAAATAAAATGTATTTGTTTAATATTTAATAACACAGTTTTACAAATTCCCAATTGATCATTATGATTTCCAATCAATTTGACACAATAATACAATTCAAAGTCATAACCAATATACCACTCACGAAATTATCAAATCAAGGAGCCAATTCAAGTAATGTATAAATAATAAAAACATTGAGACTTGTTACAAAATTGACTTATGGAAAGCCGTTTTGCAATTGATCAGCAACAATTTATTCATGTTAAATATAACCAATTATTTTCATCATCTTGCAAATGTTTTCAATTCATTGAGTTTTTATGATTAAATTGAAATTATGTACATAATGGAAATTCAAAATTATTATCATCTTGCAGGATGATTTTTATGCATTGAATTTTTACGACTGAATCAAAATCATGTATATAATGGGTATTCAGAATTATTATTCTCTTGCAGAATAATTTTACTCCATTGAAATTTCATGATTGAATCTGAAATATTTGGATAATGAGAATTTAGAATTATTATCATCTTGCAGGATGATTTTTATTCATTGAACTTTTATGATTGATTCAAAATCATGTACATATTTGAAAATCAGAATTAATATTATCTTACAAGATAATTTTAATTAATTGATTTACTATGATTGAATTGAAACTATGTACATAATTTCAATCCAATTTATGTTCAAAAAATGGAAATTGAGACCATTAGAATTATCTTGCAAGATAATAATAACTCTGAATTTCCATTATGTACGTAATTTTAATTCAACCATGAAAATAAGATGGATCAAAATTATCCTACAAGATAATTATTCTGAATTTTCATTTTGTACATAATTTGGATTTAATCATAAAAATTCAATGAATTAAAATTATCCTGCAAGATAACAATAATTCTGAATCTCTATTATGTACATAATTTAAATTCAATTGAAATAAACTGTTGCTATCAAATAGTAGAACGGCGTACCATAATAATGCTTTAAGAGAGTTCTGATTCGAAAGATTATTGAATGCAAGTTTTTCTATTAATCAGCCCTTCCACCCGACACGGGTGTGGCAGACACTATGGCAGTGCACGTTGGTATATGATATTTCACAGCTGTGGGATGCTGTTATCAGTCATCAAACCACAGACACTTTCAGCTTTTGTGGAGACTATGCTATAGATTATATTTCAATTCAGTGAGAAAATTATCCAAAATTGATATCAATCACACAACTTTTATTTTCTAAAACCAGCATATTTGCACTAAGCTATAGTTCACTAGGTATTTTGTACAAGGCTTGGAGAATTCTATATAAGATGTTGGAATTTCACTACAATAGTAAGTTATCAAATCAGCAAAAATATCACATGAAGTGGGACAAATTAAAAGCTTCGACCTTTGTTTGAAAAATTCAGTAGCTCGTATGCTACGAGCATACTTTATAACGTTCTGGAATGGCCAGGGTCAAAATAAATTTTCAATTTTTATTACATATCCTGGAATGTAGATAGTATAGCCGGCCTCACAGCCTGGGTCATCCTACGTGAATATTCAGTTCCATGTTCTGAAAAACTTATTCCCAGTTTTTCCGCAAAACATGAACGAATTATTTTTACAGTATAACGATCGATGCACTGGTTAGATTTTTTTTAATGGTACTCAAAGTGACAAAAATAGATGGAACATTGATTTGAAAATGTTTTTTCTCCTCTGTTACAGAATTGTTCCTTGTTCCAGCATTTATTGGAAGAATCGTGTGCGCTATGGACCAAACAAAAGTTATTTTCATTTACTCTCCTTCCGTTGTGAGCAGCAAACTTCCGGAGCTATACGAGTAGAGCTAGTCTAAATATTATGGACTGCCTGAATTTGTTTCGAGAATTGTGTAAACTCTAGCAAATGCTTTATGCAACTACACAAAGTAAATATTAGTTAGTTATGTTTGAAAATACGTCACAACTCTGTGTGTGGTCCATAAAGCACCTACTTATTTGTATATTGTAATGAAGGCTATAAATAAAAAAACCATTAGATTTATTAACAGAAAAGCTTTAAAAATCTCTTTCAACCCTTGCACGAAACATAATTCTATTTTTAAAGCAGTGCTATTTATGGAACTTTTACTTTTCTTTGTTCTACATGCTCAAATGCTCATATTGTTGATTTAAAATATAATTACCATTAAAATTTAATGTGCAGAGTAAAATTATTTCTGCCGAGCTCATTTCAAGCCTGTTTCACACCGCTATTCATCTGTAAATAGATTTGCGTATAAATTGCATTAAATTTCACATTACTCTCAATGTCCACACAGTACTAGAAAATCGAAAATATAGACAACAGTATTACCCAATATGATCATGATAAATTGCATGAGAATTCATTTTGCTGTAAGAAGATATTTGTAATTGTAAATTTGAACTAAATCAACTGGAATATTTTTTTGAGATTCTGAAAATTCCTGTGAGATTTTGATAGGTAAAATCAATTTTGGAATGGCAATAAGGTATATGAAATTAAAAAGTTGACATTGAATGCGAGAGAAATATCCTAAGGGCTTAGTCTTATCGTTTTTTCCTTTGGAGATATTCGAAGCATTATTTTTTACAACCGGTTGGTGGGGCTCCAGCGTCGTAGAATGTCGTAACCCTTAAGGCTCGCGTCAAATGTTTCAAAATGTGATTAGTTTGAAACAGTCAGGATATAAAAACTGTTATCGCCAAAATGAGAATGCATATAGTAACATCTGTGTCCCATCAATAAAAAAGACTGACAGAATACTCATGTAGAAATATAAGTTGTGATGGAATCCATCAGATGGTATTTGAAAGTTCCAGAGAACTTGAGGAACAATTCAATGTAAATTAAAAGACAAGATAAGAAGTATGCATCAAGAATTTCTATGCAATTTGAGGATGAAGCTCTTCACATCCATTTCCAACACTTGGAGAAACTTTTAATCGGAATACTATGTATTTAAATTGGAATTATCAAACACCACTATATATATTTTAATCTTTTGAATCATACTCGTAAATGATAGAAAATGAGAAATTATATTATATAACATTAAAACAATTCCCACGTATTATTGTTCTCATGAAAATTAAATCCTAGATTATAAACTGTTAAATGGAAGTTCATTCAGAAGGAATTGGATGGAATTGAGGAAGAGAAGAGGATCAATCATGTTCAACATCAAAATTTATATTATGTTTAGCTATAGTAGAATTAAACGTCAAAAAAATACTTTATACCGCTAAAAATAGTAAATGATCACAAAAACTACATGTGAAATTATTACATTTTGCTGTCCTATTGATAGTGAAAATAGTAAATAGCCATCAAAATTCGAGCTCGCATGGCCTTAAAATCACTCATATTGGACCAAAATCTAGTCTTTGAAAAAGTGTTCGTATGTCACAATGATTATAGGCTAGCTCGCTAGGTTCACCTTTTCGAAAAGCATTCCCTGATTATTAGCAAATCGGGCACAGAAATTGAGCCTGAATCTGAAACAGCCGAGAAGGGTGAGCTAAACTCCTCATGTCAGTCCAGTCTTTGAATGAGTGTTTATGTGTAACAATGGATGTGGGTTTGCTCGTCACGTTTGCACTTACGAAAAGCATCCCTGAATATTATCAAATTGCACTGCGTGCCTCTGGGACAGTACTGCAGTCCAAGACAGCCGAGAAAAACGCTCTGAACTTCTCATGTTGGAACGATTTGGTAATTATTTACTACATTCGAAGTGCAGTCATTACAAAAACAGCTTGAACGATTGTAATTCAATGCCTCCTTTTTTAGAACATGTTTTTTTATGTTTGGTATATTTTTTTGACAAGAATACTTAGAGCTCCAAAGGATTTTTTAGTGGTCATAATATTTGATCCCTTATATCTACGTTGTATGATTCTTCTGAAATGAAAATTGGATCATATAACACGCCGTATTGTTATTAAATAGCAAAATATTATTCTAGTGAAATTTAAACTATATATTTTTATAATCTTGGAAGCTAACTTCAATTCTTATGATTTAATCGAAACTATGTACATAATGAAAATTCAGAATTACTATTTTCTTGCAGGATACTTTGAATTCATTGAATTTCAATGATTGGATTGAAATTATGTACATAATTGGAATTAGGAGTTATTATTATCTTACAAGATGATTTTGATTCATTGAATTTTCATGATTGGATAAAAATTATGCACATAATAGAAATTCAGAATTATTATATTGCAAGATCACTTTGAATTATAAAAATTCAGGAATATTATTATCTTGCAGAATAATTTGAATTCATTGGATTTTCATGATTGAATTGAAATTATGTACATAATGGTGATTTGAAATCATCATTATCTTGCAGGATGATTTTAAATCATTGGATTTTCATGATTGAAAAAAACTATGTTCCTAATGGTATGGCACGCCGTTTTGCTATTTAATAACAACAATTTTTCCCAGTTGAATTTAAACTATACATTTTTATTATCTTGCAAGATGATTTTGATTTGTTGAATTTCTATGATTGAACTAAAATTATGTACATAATGAAAATTCAGAATTATTATTATGTTGCAGAATAATTTTATTCCTTCAATTTTTTTGATTGAATTAAAATTATGTACACAATGAAAATTCCGAATTATTATCAGTTTGCAAGATAATTTGGATACATTATATTTTTGTGATTGAATTAAAATCATGTACATAATGATAGTTCAGCATAGAGACTATCTAGCAAAATTATACGGAACCGTTGAATTTTTATGATTGAATCAAAATTATGTACATAATGAAAATTCAGAATTATTATTATCTTGCAAGATAATTTTATTGCATTGAATTTTTATGATTGAATTAAAATTATGTACATAATAGAAATTCAGTATTCTTGTTATCATTATGTACATAATTTTAATTCAATCATAAAAATTCAATGAATTGAAACTATACCGCAAGATAATAAGAATTCCGAATCGGCATCATGTATATAACTTCAATTTAATCATAAAAATTCAATGCATTAAAATTATCTTGCAAGATAATAATCATTCTTAGATTGTAATATGTACATAATTTTCATTCAATCATAAAAATTCAATGAATTAAAATTATCCTGTGAGATAATAAGAATTCCAAATTTCTATTATGTACATAATTTCAATTCAATCATGGAAATTCAACGGGTTTTTTGCTGGATAGTCTCTATGCTGAATAATCATTATGAACATAATTTCAATTCAATCATAAAAATTTAATGTATTAAAATCATCTTGCAAAATAATAATAATTCTGAATTTCCATTATATACACAATTTTATCTGATCCAGAAAATTCAATGAATTAAAATTATCCTGCAAGATAATGAGAATCTCCAATTTTCATTATGAACATAATTTTAATTCAATCATAAAAATTCAATGCATTAAAATTATCTTGCAAGATGATAATAATTCTGAATTTTTATTATGTACATAATTTTAATTCAATCATGAAAATTCAATGAATTGAAATTAACCTGCACGATAGTAATAATTCCTAATTTCCATTATGTACAGAATTTTAATTCAATCATAGAAATTCAATGCATCAAAATTATCTTGCAAGATAATAATAACTCTGAATTCTCATTATGTACATAATTTTAATTCAATCATAAAAATTCCGTGAATCAAATTATCTTGCAAGATGAAAAAAATGTATAGTTCAAATTTAGGTGGAATAAATTTTTGCTATTAAATAGTAAAACGGCGTGCCATAGTAATGGTAATTCGGCATCATCATTATTTCTTGAGATAATTTTAATTAATCAAATTTCTATGATTGGTATAAAATTGTGTACCTAATAGAAATTCAGAATAATTATTATCTTGCAAGATAATTTTAGTTCATTGAATTGCTATGATTGAACTTGAATTATGTTCATAATAAGGATTCAGAGCTATAATTATCTTGCAGAATGATCTTGATTATCGAAATTTTATGATTGAATTAAAATGATGCACATAATGGCAATCCAGAATTATCATATTGCAAATTGATTCGGATGCAATGAATTTTTATAATAGAATTGAAATTATGTACATGATAGGAGTTCAGAAGTATTATTATCTTGCAGGATTCATTGAATTTTCATGATTTAATTGAATTATGTTCATAATGGTAATTCGGCATTATCAAAATTTTGCGAGATAATTTTGATTAATTGAGTTTCCATGATTGAAATGAAATTATGTACCTAATGCAAATCCAGAATGATTATTATCTTGCAAGATAATTTTAGTTCATTGAATATCTATGATTGAATTCAAATTATGTTTATGATGAGAACTTATAATTGAATTAAAATTATGTACATAATGGCAATCCAGAATTGTCATATTGCAAGCTAATTCAAATGCATTGAATTTTTATAATTGAATTAAAATTGTGTACATAATGGAAGTTCAGAATTATCATTATCTTGCAGGATGATATTGACTCATTGAATTCTCAATATTGGATTGAAATTATGTACATAATGGAAGTTAAGAATAATAATCATCTTGCAGGATAGTTTTAATATTTTGAATTTTTATGATTGCATCAAAATTATGTATATAATGAAAATTCAGATTCATTGATATATTGCAAGATAATTTCTATGCATTGACTTTTTATGATTGAATTGAATTATGTGCATAATGATAATACAGAATTATTATCATTTTGCGAGATAATTTTAATTCATCTAGTTTTTATGATTGAATTGAAATTATGTACATAATGGAAATTTAGAATTATCATCATTTTGCAAGATAATTTCAATCCATGGAATTTCTATGGTTGAATCAAATTCATGTACATAATTTCAATAAAATTTATATCCAGAGAATGAGAATTGACACCATCAAAATTATTTTGCAAGATAATAAAAATATCTAGTTCAAATTTACCTAGAATAAATCGTGGCTATCAAAACGGCGTGTCAGAGGATCACATTCATGTTCAATGCTACACTAATTGAATGAAAATAATATAGAACAGGAAAATTATTGAATTTGCTTTAAGTCTCCCTCATGGAATGCTGTTTCCATTTCATTATAATGCGAACTTGTTTTTGAGATACAGCGTTTTGACGGTGTGCCGGATTTCAGAAACAAGAACAAAATTACGTCAAATATGATTAATCAGCAGCAAAATATTTTTATTGTTTTATTTGTGAAATTTTCGCTGAACTGAATGGTAAAATAAAAATAGGGTATTCTGTTCCGGCGATTCCCAACTCGGCACATTTACAGGTAGTATCTGCTAATGACTCCCCAACTCGGCACATACGAATGTCTCAGGTACCTGCAGCGATACCCAACTCGGCACACTTGCAGATATTTTTTTATGATAATGAAATGACTTGGGTACCTGAAAAACAGGAGAACTAGGCATTCTAAAGTTTTAAAATGAAATGAAATCAATTTTATAGTACATTTTTTATTATAAATGATATCTTCGGCAATTTCAGTCCGATCGTGGATCAACCTTTTTGTCGTTAATACTCGATCACAGGACTCGCCTATGGTATGGAAATATGCTTTGCACTTTCGATTAACACAACGCCACTTCACTTTACCAGATATAATTTTCGATTTAATCCACAATCAGTAGTGGTTTATCACGTTGGCTAGTTATCTTGCGCATTGACACCTTTGATATTATTGATTGAACTGTTAGATTGATAATAGATAGCTACTAAACAAAACATTTCAATTTATATTTTCTCAGATGTTAAGCTGACAATAGTGGTGGGTTTTTCTGCTAACACCTGTTTAAGATGTGCCGAGTTGGTCATAAGGATTAGCAACAACCCTTGATTGATGTCCCATTGGGAGATTAAATGTACCGAGTTGGGGTGTGCCCTTCTGTTCAAGATAAGAAAGTTGAGGCCAATTACCGGTCAAACCAGATGTTCTACTGGTTTGAAAATATTTCAGTTAGGATGAGCATGTTGGAAAACCCATAGCTATCAAATTCAGTTGAATTATATTGAATTGTATTCAAAATGTAGATAGTGTAAGCTTGTCGCAGGACAGCCTGTATAATTTGATGATTGTGATTACAATACCGTGTTTCTCAACTTTCAGTGCAGACAACCTTGAATAAAATCATGTTAGGATCAGTTTACGTAGGATAAATCGATATGCAAGTTGGATGAAATTGATATAATAAATGTTCAAACTGTTCAAAGTATAAATCTTACAAATGAAATATTTTTATTTCATGACATGGTTTATGAGAAATTTTAACGTTTGCATGTTGCATAGGTTTTTGTGCGACAAAAGCATAGAAAAATAATATAGATCAATCATTTTGAACGATGTTAATACTTGAAGCAAAAAATAGAGTGATGTTACGTGATGATGGTGGAATTGTACAATTGAGTCTCGCAGATAGAAATACTATAGATTACATTATTCATTCCAAAACTAAATTTTCATCGATTCAGGCAAAACTTATTTCATCCAAATAAGCAATGTGAATAATTACATAATTGATATGTATAATTCTCCAAAAATATTCTGTGATATGATTGCTTGCTTGGATATGGGGGCACACGGCACAACGAAAGGTCTAACAGACCTAGTACATAGTACTAAAGATCCGTTTTAAAGTATAAATATTAGTACCTACCCCCTTGCCTGATTAGGCTTTGCAAATTCTAATCATTCTGGAAATTTGGGCACAATTTGAAAATGTACCAGAGTGTAGATGATCAAAATCATTTGATTTGAATCATAATCAGAATCAAGATTTTAGTTAGGTGATTTTTTCAGAAAATCATTGATTTCAATAAAAAACTGAATATTTTCTTTGAAGGAAAACATCACAGTGAAAAATGAAGTAAACTACTTATCAGAAAAACATTAGAAACAAAAAACTTACATATCTTATCGGAAATAAAAATTATACTTCAAACTGAAAAAATTTATCAAATTACGGCATGAAAAGTTCCAACTTGGAATTGGAAATGAACAAAAACTTGTATCAGGAAACTGTGAGTTTTTCAAACATGCTTTGATCTGAAATCCCTGAAACACTTCATGCATTTTTCTTGTCAATTTAAAATTAAATTAGTAAGTATAAGAGGCAGTTATGTAATGAAATGGTCCAAATGATTACTGAAAGTATTGAAAATACTATCTAGATGGCAAATACAATTTAAATTAAAAACTGGGAGAATGAGAGAGAATCTAAAAAATAAAAAATAAATCGTGCTTTCTTCTAATAGAAATCGTGATTTTTTATTTCTTTTTTTCAAAATCATAATTTTTTTATATACTGAAATGTACCTGCAAAGGGTATATTATTATTTAATTTGATTGATCCAATGGCTGATGCCATATACAAAGGTTGGTATAGACAAACAAACATCATACGAACATAATTGAGTCGTTCTTATCGATAATTATGAATAAATATATCGTGCGTATTATTTTATATATAATATATAATATGTAAAAAGGAAAAAAAAATACAAAAAACAAGTTTACTCATTATAAAAAAGATAATCATTCGTTTAAGGCTAAACTTCTTAATAACAAACATCGAGTGACATAAAATACGATATTATAATTTTTTCGCTTGATAGGTTCTGTAATGAAAGGAAGCATCATTGCGAGAAAAGTATCTTGCTATGTAATAATCTCTATAGGGCTCATATAATGGGCATTCTACGAGAAAATGCTGTAAGTTTTCAGCTCTTTGAAGGTTACAAATGATGCAAAGTAGTGAGGTATCCCAGTAATATCTAGTACTGTTATAATAAATAGAAACAAAACGTTTAGAAGATAACCTGAGACTAGCAATGATTCTCACTTTGTAAATGTTCATCTTATTAATTAAATATGGTTCAATGTCATACAAAGTTTTAATAGTTTTGTAGTGAAGATTGTAACTACCATTATTAAGTGACTCTATGTCTTTTTGTAATAGATTATTTTTGATTGAGTCTAGAGCAATCTCTATTTCTAATTTGCTTAGTGTTGTATCATTATTCAGGAGTAAAGTACTACCTATATTTGATAGTAACTCTTAGAGTGAAGTAAACCAATTAAATTCTGGTTTATTGCTGATATTATCTAAATTCTTTAATCTAGTTAGTATTAAATTTCTATTTTATAGAGCCAGTTTAATACTCTTCTTAATAACTGAAGCAGAATGTGAGGAGTCTCCGTTTCTAGACGAATCATATAATTAGGGGTGGTTTTTGGGCACCTAAGGATTTGTTTAATAAACTTAAGTTGATAAGATTCTAATTTTTCGTAATATTTTAGTGCCCAAATTTCTGCACCATAAAGCATAGTTGCATTTATAATTGATTTGAATAATGTTTTTTTCTCATGCCATCCCTGGGATTTGCCTTTGGATAATATGTTATTAACTTTGCATCAATAGACTCCTCCAGGAATTTGCCCGAGCTTGAAAATAAAATACACAAATAATTAAAGTTTTTTACTACTTCTATTTTGTTGTTATTGTATTTGAAGGGAAACATTTTGCTTTTTGAACGTCCTCGGTGACAATGTAAGATTTTAGTTTTACTTGTGTTTACGGTAAGGAAGTTATTATTGCAGTATGTTTCTAGTAAATCTAGTTTATTCTGTAAACTTACTGCGGAATCGCTGAGAATTGCAAGATCGTCTGCGTAAGCTAACAATATTACATCATCATATTAGTCAATGCTAACACCCCTCTGATTATTACATCTAAAGAAATTCTCCAAATCATTAATAAACAATGCAAATAATAACGGTGATAAGACGTCATCCTGGAGCACCCTCAGTTTAATGAATAGATCTCTCTGATATAGTATTATTATTTTTGATAAAAACATTTATATTAGAATAAAGTGACTTTAAAATTCTGATAATTCTTGAATTCACCCCAGAGGTGTACAATTTTTCCCACATTTTTGAGTGACAGATAGTGTCGAAGGCGCGCTTGAAATCTATAAAATCTATATAAACCTCACCCCTTTTTAACCTCAACTGTAAATTGATTAATGAAGACAGAGAAAATATGTTATCAATCGTCCCCCTTTTTTTTCGGAAACCATTTTGATTTTCAGCTATAATTTTGTTTGCTTCGGTTCAGCTTTGGAGACGAAGATATAGCAAATTCGTAAAGATTTTTGTTATGTTATTTATCAGAGCAATGCCTCTATAATTATCTGGGTTATCCTTAGCCCCTTTTTTATGTATAAAAAAGATTTCTATTTTTGACCAGCTTACAGGTACGTCTTTATTGTCTAGAATGTTGTTAAATAAGTTAAGCAAATAATGGATCCAATTTTCAGGCAAGTTCTTGAAAAAGTCGTAGTTGATCTCGTCTAGCCCAGGTGCTTTATTGTTACCACAATTAGCAATACTAGTATTTAACTCTTCTAAGCTAAAGTGTATGTCGAAAAAGGGATGCAGGCTATCAAAGTAAGAGTAGAGAGTGTCATGACATGTACCTTGATGAAGCGATCTGTAAAATTCAATCCAACTTTCAATCGAGATTTCATTAGTTGTAACTTCAAAATCTTGTAGGTTTCGAACCGTCTTCCAAAACTCTATGTTGTTATTGGTATTTGCTAGTGAATTAATAATAAAGCAAAGGGTATATGTGAATGTTCACCGTACAAAGCTAAAAATTGTTCCAAAAGTGAGGAAACATGAGGATAATGGACAAAATAATATCAAAAAAAAAACTCCTGGAAACGTAACCTGAACCGAACTTTTTTTTTGTGTTGATTAATAGATTGAAAATGTGAACTTGTTAGCCACTAATAAACACTTATCGTTATCACTGTCCACGAAAGTGAACAAGATAGATACAGGTGCCCGGATTATCTGTAGGATTGAACAATCTCTTCTGCAGGGCAGGTAAATCCATATGTTTGGTGCCCAGTTCACGCCCACCCGACTGATTCACATTCAAATAATAATAATTGTGTATTATACTCCATTGATTGAAAATTGTCACAAAACAGTTATCATATTTGATACGTTTGATACAATATCGTATTCAAACGTTGGTCACCAGAAAAACGCCGAAGGAAAATATGGATTTTAAATTAGTAATTAAAAAAATGTGATAACTGTGAAATTCCTCTCTATCAACAGTATCTTGAGCACAACTTAATTACTAAATCCGCTTATATTTTAGCTATTTCCAACAATAACAACATAGCCTAGTAATGACCTGAAGATTATCCAAAGTTATAAGAATTATTACTATCAGTTATGTTTACATATCAATAGTAACATATTCAATGAACACTTACCAAATGATGAAATGGTTCTAATTGTCACCAAAATATATTTTGTCAATAGAAAATATGAGATACACAACACATCACTGATATCACTAGAACACTGTTAACCCAAACACACAAATTCGTACAACGACCAAATTAAACAAGTTGCGTTCAGATGCACTGACATTTGCAAAATATATTTTTATTCATTCTGCTTGTATCTGAATGAATAGCAAAATATTCTAATTTTTTTTCAAATGTGCTTGTCAACTATAAATTTTTAATGAATTCCTCAGATGTTCAAGATTACTTATTCCTTATAGTCAGTATACAAAATCACACAGAAATATTCTTTATATTGAAGTATCTACGTCCTTTATGAATTGTAGAAGGCAGCATACTACACAATTGATCATAGTTAGAACTTAATAAAATAAGGAAGATATTATTTGATAGGAAAAGTCATATAGTAAATTAACGTCGTTGATGAGAGAAAGCTGAATTTATCATTATTAATACTCAAGGGCTTAGCTGGAACATGAATATACTGAGATGACTACATTTGAATTCATTGCTAAATATTTTACTGTACAGAGTTACGAGCCAACCTACTTTTACCGTTAAATCCAAACTCACCTTACATCTTTGAGCAATGTCCATAAACAAACAAAATAAGCCAGCATCATTTCATGTCACTAAAGATGCTGAAGCTGTAAGCATGCTAGACCATAAAAACGACATAGTTAGTCCTAACATTAGCTGGTCGGGAGGGCACCAATAAAATTGTACTACGTCGACAAATAACTTCCTGTTCTGCAGGGATTTGTATGGCCAGTTTATGATTTCATCAGTTCGTTGTCCTGTCTTCATCCTTGTCGCACTTTCTTGCAGTGGAGGGTTTCTCTCCTGCAAGAGATGGCGTACAAGTCAGTCGAATGTTGCAAACTTTGAGAAAGAAGTCAATTGCGAAAGTAACAAATTCGATTCTTCAAAAAACTTTCAAACAGTTTAACTTGTTACCTATGATGTACAGTCCGAAGGGAATATCATGCAATGATTTTCTTCCTCACATTTCAGCAAAAGTAATGCTTAAAATGAAAGCATCTGCTACAACTTACAACTATATATAACAACACTAATATTTTTTGTTTTCAGTTATACTTTTTTGCCAAAAAATATGATATTTAAAAATCCCTCTCCCATGTATGTTGAGCTTGCTTTGAAAGAATGATAATTCTGTGAACATCTGCAAACCAGTGATTTAATGTAGGATTTTAAATATCACGGGCACCCGAGGGCAGTTCCGAGTCCGAGTGAAAACATGTATGTATTTGCTCAGTCCCTTTTCAGTTAAAACATTGTTGGAATGAATTTATAAGGATAGGATACTATAGGTGTACAGATCATTCATTAGATGTTACTTGGAGTGTCAAAAACAGTGAGTAATCATTGTCCCTTAGGTACAGAAGTTGAGAGTCCATTGCTATTGGTCATGAATATATTCCCTCGATATATTTCTCTCAGGAAAACGTACGGAAAGTCGAACGAAAAGTTACAATATAATGTGTTGCATGTGTCATGGACTACAACAAGATGTCCATAAAGGAATATTTTGTTTTTAGTGGTTTATGCTCAAACCTTAGCTCCAAATTACTGTAAACTTTTGCTGACCGTTCATATCATTTTGCTTATAATCCAAGCTACTTACTCTAGCAAATATAACATTTTGTAGCAAACCTGTATAGTGTCATATAATTTTGAATATGGATATGAACTCGAAAGACATCCAGTGAAAGAGTGAAACTGAAAAGTCTGGGCCAGGTAGCAACAATTTATTTTAGTTGAATGTTCACTACATTTTCATTATCTTGCGAGAAAATTTCAATGCGATGAATAAATATGAATGAATTAAGACTATGTACATAATGATAATTCAGAGTTATTATTATCTTGCAAGATAATTTTGATTCATTGAATCTTCATGATTGGATTCAAATTATGTACATAAAGGAAATTCAGAATTATTATTATCATGCAAGATGATTGTCATACTTTGAATTTTCATAATTGAATGGAAATTATGTACATATTGGTAATTCAGTATTATGATTATCTAGCAGAATGAAATGGAACCGTTGAATTTTCATGTTCAAACTAAAATTATGTACATGATGACGATTCAGAATTGTTATTTTCTTGCCAGATAATTTTTATGCATTCAATTTTCATGATTGAATTGAAATTATGTACAAAATGGTAACTCAGTCTTATTATTATCTTGCAAGATAATTCTAATACATTGGATTTTTATGATGGAATTGAAATTGTGTACATAATGGTGATACAGCATTGAAATTATCAAGCAAAAGATGATATGGAACCGTTGAATTTTCATGTTCAAATCAAAGTTATGTACAAAATGGTAATTCAGAATTATTATTATCGTGCAAGATAATTTTTATGCCTTGAATTTTTATGATTGAATTGAAATTATGTACGTAATGATTATTCGAATTTATAATCACCTCGCAAACTAATTTGAATCTGTTGAATTTTAATGATTGAATCAAATTTATGTACGTAATGTGAAATCAGATTTATCATCTTCTTGCAAGATAATTTCATTGCATCGAGTTTTTATGATTGAATTAAAATTATGTACGTAATGGTGATTTAGAATTGTCATTATCTTGCAAGAAGAATTTGATTCATTGAATTTTCATGATCGAATCAAAATTAAGTACAAAAGGGAAATTCAGAATCATATTCATCTTGCAATATAATTCTAGTTTATTGAGTTTCTATGATTTGATTGAATCCATGTAGTTTATTTTAATCCTATCTATATTCAGAGAATGAGTATTGGAACCACCAAGATTATCTTGCAAGATGATAATAACTCTGAATTTCTATTATGTACGTAATTTCAATTAGATCATAAAAATTTGATAAATTGAGATTATCTTGCAAAATAATGATAATTCTGAATCACCATCACGCAAATTATTTTGATTCATTCAGTCATGAAAATTCAATATGTCAAAATTATCTTGCAAGATAATAATCCTGAATTCCCATTATGTACACAATTTTAATATAACATAAGAATTCAACGACTCCATATCAGTTTGCTTGATAATTCTCATGATTAATTACTATTCTGTATATAATTTCAATTGAATCATGGAAATTAAATGTATTAAAATTACCTTGCAAGATAATAATAATTTTGAATTACTGTTATGTGCATAATTTCAATTCAATCATGAAAATTCAATGCATGGAGATTATCTTGCAAAATAATGATGATCCTGTATCATCATGTACATTATTTCAATTCAATCATGGAAATTTAATGCATTAAAATTATCTTGCACAATAATAATAACCCTGAATTACCATTATGTACATAATTTCCATTCAATCATAAAATTCCAATGAATAGAAATTATCTTGCAAGATAATAATGGTTCTGAACTACCATTATGTACGTAGTTTTAAATGAGTCATAAAAACCCAATCATTTAAAATTAACTTGCAAGATAATAATATTTTTGAATTTCCATTATGTACATAATTTAAATTCAATCAATTGGAGTCATCTTGCAAGATGATAAGAATGTAGATATGATTAAAATTCAACCGAAATAGGATGCTGCTATCAAATAGAGAAACGGCGTACCATAAGAATCTCTTATTTTGAATGTTTTCCTACGAAAGAAGATCTTTTCACAGTTTGAAACATCCTCATTATATTCGGGTATAAAAGGTGGTATGTACCAACAGAAAACGCAAAGACAGAAATAAAAGAAAAATTCTTCGAAAAATTAGAAGAAGAACTAGAAAAAGTACCAAAAGAAGACACCCTATTACTATCAGGAGATTTTAACGCTCAAATAGGAAAAGAAGATCATATGAAGCAGGTAGCAGGAGAATATACAATACATGAAAACACAAATGACAACGGTCAAAGACTATGTGGAATAGCGGCAAGAAATAACATGATTATAAGTAGTACCAAACATGAACATCCAAAAATACATAAAATAACTTGGATATCGCCAAGCCAAGTAACCCAGACACAAATAGACCACGTACTAATCACAGGAAGAAAACAATCAGATATAACAGATGTAAGATCATATAGGGGAGCAAGCGTGGATTCAGACCACTTTATGGTAATAGCAAGTCTCGAACAGAAAGTGAGAAGAAATCAGAACGATAGAAGCAAAAGAACTGAATGGGACATAGAAAAACTCAGCAATGAAGACACAAGGAAGAAGACGAAGAAGAAATAGCGAAACACATTTAAGAAAAATATGAAGAAAAAGACGATGTAGAGAAGAAGGGACATAAAATACAAAACTGTATGAACCAAGCTGCAAAAAAATAGATAGGAGAAGAAAAACAAGAAAATAAAAAACCATGGTTCGACAGTTTTGAGAAAGAAAAATGCAAGACTGAAGTGGATGAATACGAAAAGGATAGAAGAAAAAGAAGATTATAAAAAAAAGGAAGAAATGTTGTAAAATTTTAAGAAAAAAGAAGAGAGATGGGATGGACGATAAAATAACAGATATTGAAAAAGAAAGTGTGGATAGAAATTCAAAAAAATTCAATATAAAAATAAATGAACAAAAAAGAACATAAAATCAAAAGTCTAGTGTATAAAAGACGCAAAGGGCAACAAAACAGAAAACGATGAACGATATGAGAAAACATGGGTAGAATACTTCAAAAACCTGCTAACAGAATCGAGACAAAACGTGGATATTACAACACTAGATGAAATTGCGGACGAAGGAGTATTAGAAGAACCAGCAAAAGAAGAAGTCAGAGAAATAATAAGAAGCAGGCGGAATGGGAGGACTCCAGGCAAAGATGGAATAAACACAGAACTAATGAAATATGGAGGGGATGAACTACACGAATATGTTTATAAACTTATAATGAAGGTGTGGAGAACAGAAAAAATGCCGAAGGATTGGGAAAGAGGACAAATAGACACAATTCACAAGAAAGGAGACCAACAAACATGCGAAAATTATAGAAGTATAACGCTACTAAACACGACATATAAAATAATGTCAACACTAATACAAAAAAAAAAGTCCAGAAAGCAACAGAAAACATAATAGGACAGCATCAGTGCGGATTCACGCAAGGCAGATCAACAACAGACGCTATACATACAGTTAAACAGATAATAGAAAAAGCACATGAATATGAAATAAGCATAGATTTATTATTCATTGATTTCAAACAAGCGATTGACTCGATCAAAAGAGAAAAACTTATGACAGCCCTAGAAGAATTTGGAATAACAGCTAAACTAAGACGATTGATGTTGATGACATTAAGTGGAACAACAACCACTATTAAAATACAAAAAGGAGAAACTCAGGAGTTCGAAATAAACAAAGGAGTAAAACAAGAAGATACACTATCGGCAACTCTGTTCAACATAGCGTTAGAATATTTGATGAAGAATTTGAACAAAGGAGCACACAGAACTAAAGGCGGATAAATAATAGCATATGCAGACGATATAGTATTGGCAACAAAAAATAGGAAGATATTGAAAGAAATGGTCGAATAAATAGTAACAGAAGGAAGCAAAATGTGCTTGAAAATCAATGAGAAAAAAACGAGAATAATGGGGATAGGAAAAAAATGAGGAAGTAGGAATATAAAAATATGTGACCTACAGTTTGAGGAGATGAATAGATTCAAATACCTAGGCATTATGCTATCAAATAGAGGAGACAGGCAAACAGAAAACCAAGAGTAGATATTAACAGCGAACAGAGCCTTCTACGCAAATAAAGAATTACTCAAGGATAAGAATCTAACAAAGAAAACAAAATTAAAAGTATATAGAACAATAATCAGACCGATAATAATGAACGCTGCAGAAACAATGACAATGACCAGAAAAGATGAAGAAGATTTGCGAATAGTAGAAAGAAAAATAGTAAGAACTATTTCAGGACTGGTAAAAACGGCAGAAAGCGGATATAGAATACTGATGAACCATGAAATAGAACAAGAACTACAAGGAGAAAATATAGTAAGAAAAATAAAACAACAGAGGACGAAATGTTTAGGACACATATGGAGAAAAAGGGAAGACACCGTAAGGGCAATTCTACAATGGGAATCAGGCGGAAACAGAAGAAGAGGCAGACCCAGGTCGAAATGGCCACAAGAAGTAGAAGCAGATCTAAATACAGCAGGAATGAAGAGATAAAATGAGAAAACAGAAAATAGGAAGACATGGAGAGAAATATGTCAGAAAATTTAGAACAAGGCAATGAGGACTGATCCCCCTCAAATAAAGGATCTAGAACTGTGGAAAGATCTTCCTTTGTAGGAAAACCATCAATATATGAGATTTAAGTATATACCACTTCCTTTTTCGTTAATTTATGACGTTTATACTGTAGCAGTATCAAGACAATTATTTTCATATCTTTCAACAATTAATTTGTTAGAAAAACCTGCCTTGTGATAAGAAATTCGATTTGAAAATATTGATTGTTAGAGTAGAGAGTGTTTTGAATTCAATCAACTATTTCATTTGTTCCGCAATCATAACTGAAGGTATCTCTGAGCTAACGATTGGTAACTTACTACACTAAAATATTCAATTGCAACTTAAAAACTCTCTTAAATATTAAAGAGTGTTGCAATGTACTGAATATATTGATGGCTGATAACCGCAAACGCAGTCATAAATTAATTAATATATAAGAGTATGTTGGGGGCGGGTCACTACTGTCACGGTAGAATACTTTTTAGTTCTCTGCATTATCTGCTTCTCAATAGTTTCAATTAGTTTCGATTGTTTGCAATAAATATCACATTTGAGCTGACGTCTGTTGCCTGGTACATCCTCAAACCCACCCCAAATCACCTTAAAGCTGATAAATGGCCCATGATGCATAACGTTACGATGTGACACTGAACGAGAAGACGACGAATGCCTATTTTCAGAAGTAACATTGATTTAAAAAAATTCATATCTTCGTGCAGGATGGACACATTTTCACTAAGTTTCACGCCAGTTACAGGATGATTAAGTCAAAACATGTGTTTTTCATTCGCAAAGGTTTCATTTTTCAACCTCAAAATGGGCATTTGGTCACTCGGGATAAGACATTGTAGAGTGCAGCATTTTTTTTTAATTTGTACTCAGCTAAAGACAATACTGTGTTTCTTGACTTGCAATTTTTGGATGTTGTCAAACTAATATTGCTTCATTACAAGTTTCCATGAATATATTTTATATAAGTGAAAATATATTCCAACAGAAAAAATGCTTCAGGAATAAATGGTTAAACTCAGCATTGTACATAATTGAACAGTTCTAATTGTTTTCAAATGACCATTTCATATGTTTCCGATATAGAGTTTATGAATTATTCAACTCCAGAATTTATTTATAGTTATAGGTAGTAAGTAAGGAATATAGTCCACCATATATACCATATATAATTCATCGAATAATTTCTATTCAATTAGAATATACTTAATATTGCATTGATCACCGTACTGGTGATAATAAAATGAATTTTCAAATGCCAAATAATAGTGATTTGTGAGGTGAATTTTTGATTATTTATTATAATAGCGATATCAAATCGATACAGAGGATATATGATATGCATTCCCTTAATATAACTTTGTACATATATTCATTATTATTTTTTATCCTAATGTATAACGTCACGTTATCCAAATTAAACCTATGAATCAATTTGAATACATACATGATTAATAACAGAATCGTGATCGTTCGATTTGTATAAAAACATGGAAAATAACACAAAGCTATTACGGATTGCAAAAGCATCAATTTCACATTTTGATAAGATCTATATGAAAAATTTTGAATATTTTTGAATTTTTCACAATTTTCAAAAAATTGATCCGGATATCAGACATAAAATTGGAGAATTTCATTATCATTATTTCTGTCGCATGATTTAGGCATGTGTTTGAATAACTTAAGTTTCAAAAGTCAAATTCTCCAAATGCAAGCATAAAAAAGATATTTTCTAGTCAACATATTGGTCCGAATGAGTTCCTTTCTCTGCAAGTCTCAGAAACAAGACAGAAGAAACGCTATCAAGACTCATTTGAGACATAAATTGCTACAACTGTTCTACATTACAGAAATTCTTCCAAGTTATGTAAAAGGTAAAAGTAAAATGAAGAGAAATGGAGAAAGATATCCAAGTTCTTGTGGATGGTAACATGATGTAGGAATGAAATGAACATTGTGAGGTTTCTGAACCAGCAAATGGCAAACGAAGAGGAAATGTATTTATTAAAAATGCATTATGAATAATTGTGCTTGTTGATTGATAATTTTTAGTTAGTCTCAAGAATTTGTCAAAGATTTCTCATGGTCTATATATCATCATTACCAAAACATCGCGAAGATGAACAGTACACGAACTACATGAAATTAAAGTAATGTAGGTACCTGTATAGCGGAGCAAGGAAACATGGTAAGGAACAAGATGATAAAGTAATATAAAATGTAAAGTAAATGCAGATGATTCAGCGCGTACGTAGTTCTTTGCGGTGGAGTAGAGGATAGAGTCTACATGGACGTGCCCTGTATAATAAAAGTCCATAAATTTCTGACATGTTTTCTCAGAATTGCAGACAAGTCGTGCTTTCATACTTCAGGTCATCTGTTTCCTCTGTCAGACTATCATTACCTCAGGGGGGACCACTATGTATTCTATGCTAAATGCCTCACAGGGAGCAAAGTTCCACTCGTTCGATTATGCATAAATTGGAAAGTGTCTGACCTAACACCACATTAGTTATCTATGATTAAAACAAGAAATTATAGGATGTGAACATCATAAAGAGGATTTTGATTGCTCAAGTTGCAGATCATTCCAATGCAAACAATAGCTACTATACTTTTTCCGTATTCAATACCCAGTTTGCTTTTATCGGTTACATTTGTCACGTCTTCTGACTAAACCAGATTAGAGATACAGTGGTATATTACAATATTAGCTCTGCCTGTCAAAAATCCTCATTTTAATTTCATTTATTGGATCGGAAGAAAAGTATTTCTGGGAAAAGATACATGTGTAAGCACATCAGATCTTTTGTCTCCAGTAATAATGCTCAGGTAACCTCTATTCAACTTCCATGTATATTTTATTTTATTTTATATATTTTTATTCCAAATTCATGAGGGCTATTATGTCAAATTTTAGGGTTGTCATGATTAAAATCAGTTGATTCAAATCAAGTAGATCACGATTTGAATCAATCAAAATTTCTCATTCGAATACCTATCAGATTCACATGAAATAGAGAAAAGTTATTACCTAATTCAACCTTTTATATAGGTAACTTAGTTTAACCGCTCTCTCTCTGTCCCCAACTGGTCTCTCAGTTTTGAATGGATTAGAACAAACGTGGAGATTAATTTGTGCACAAGTCATTAAATATTACACACCAGTTATTGAAATTTAGTCATAATAATAAAAAATATGATGAAATAACAATAACATAAAAATTGGGTGAGAATAGGATGGAAAATCGGTTTTTTTTGTTTGAAAAAATGTGAAAAATTGTGATTTAAATCAGAAAAATCCGATTTAAATCAAGGTGATCAGCTTTCTGATTTGCATTGAAAAAATCGGATTTTTTTCCAACCCTATAAAATTTAATTTATAGCAGAAAAGTAAGGAGAAGAAAACTATATGCACAGCTATGTCTTCCATAATATATCTCATCAAGATATAATGCTTCATATCCGGTTTAAAATTTAAGATTTTGCCTTGATGTTCGTCAAGCAAGCAGAAATATCAATTTCCTATACATCAACGTTCATATTTGAGACCAAAGTCTAGAAAATAGCTTGTTGTTAAGGATCTTTGCCATTCTGGCGTCTGTTGAATGCGCATTGTTCTCTATTTGTCCTTCCGTTCTTTTCAAGAAGACACCTCTTCCGATGTCACGTGAGACAGCACAGGGAACCTGAACTAATAATTACTGTTCTGGCTGTGACAGTGCCTTAGTGTCGCGATGTACTGCAGAAACACATTGCTTTGCCCTTGCGCACCCATCAGATACTATGTTTGTTCACTGCGCACTCTTCCTCATTCGTCAACTTTGAAATTTATTAGGTCACAGTAATGATGCATACTTTCTAAAGGTGCTGGTACACAAAGCTCACTCCAAGCATCAGATCTTTCACATGAGAGCTTCATAAAGTAAAATTTTTATCGTTGTTGGTTCCTAGAATCTTAGAAATTATCCTGAATTCATTCTTGTTTTCTCAACTTTGTCTTCTTTTCCATCAAGATTTTTTTTTATCGCATAACACATTTGTTTGGTGTTGTAGTTGAGACTTCAAAAGCATGTCTCCTCGATTCTACCATCACAACTTATTCTCCAAATCTAATTCAAGAGCATATAAATAATAAGAAACAATTTCAATAAAGTGCTATTGCACTCATAGGGCAGTAGTACAACTTCATTTGGCTGTGGTCTGCAGTTGTGGTTCTATGGAAGGACTCAACTCGTTTCTGAAAACAAGTCAATGTATTGGCTAAGATCTAGGAATTGAGGGTTTTCCAAACTAGTATGTGTGAACAAGCATTATCCGTCATAAAGTTATAAAGAAAATACATACTTCAAAAGTTATCATTCAATATGTGGAAAATCATCAACTGCAGCTCTTCTTCTGAATGATCATAAAAGGGTTCTTAGTAGGGTGATTAGTAGAGAATTTATGTGTACAAAATAAGAGCGTGTTTGAATGTTACGTGTGAAAAGCAGTAGAAATGAATGAATGTTAATAAATATAATAAATGCAAATTCGTTTGGAGCAGTTTAGATAGCGAGAACTAGAATACAGCCGTTAGGGTAACATGCTTGTCAGAAAGAAGGAATAAAACAAACAAAGAGGCCAAAGTCACTCGTGCTAGGCATATATAGGCTTGTTCACCCATTCATCAAAATGACGCGTGTACAGAAATATAAGTTACTTGCTGGTTTACTATACAATTTCTTTATCGTCCATTCTTGAAGGAACTTATGATCACCGTACGTAATTGAGCCATCACTCTGAAAGAAATGTAGACATCATTGCTTATATATGAGTTATTCCAATTAAACACAGGAGAAGTAATTACTTATCAATTTATCAAGGCACACATGAACGATGAAACAACGCAAGTGAGATGAATACCAATGAAAAGTCTCATTTATTCAATTCAAATTGGAGGTAAGAGGGAGTACCAACCATTATGCTTCACCAGGAATTAGTTTTTGATGGCACTGTCCAACCACTAAGAGATGCTTATGTTTGCAACAAGTATTGTATGAAGCTATATAAACAATTGATACTAATAACAACTATCCACAACAGCTATTCGCCTATCTATTGTGTAATGTTCCCGGCCATATCGATGGAAGGAGCTGATTTCTTATGCTCTGATGGACGATGTATATGGATCTGTCGATATATTCTGTAATACCACTTGCTTATCGATTGTCCCAAATTCTTCAGAATCCAATTTTCTAGCTAGTTAAACAAAAAAATGATCAGATAACAGAGAGATCTGGTGTGAATCAGCATCCAGCATTTGAAATAGGATTAAGTTAGACAAAGTCTCATGAAGTCAATACTAAGTGATATATACGAAGTCTATTAACTGAATTTGGCTGGTTGATTTGATGTAGGTTTGTTAAGTTGACAACCAGTACTAATATATATTTCAGACTGTGGTCTGTGGCGGTACGGTAATGGCGAAAGGATCTGATGAAGCGAAATGTCGGAAGCAGCTGTTGTTTCTCGGCTGTTTTTACGATGGTTACGCTGACAAGCAATAACCAAGTACATTGGCGCGTCATGTGGCCATTGCACACAACCTGGGCAAAGCTAATGCTCCGCGTCCTGAGCGATGTCGCCACCTATTAATTATATGATGTCTTCATATAAACTTTATGTTCATCCCCTGCACTTGTGGTATCTACTCCAACACTTTATCCCTTTTCGGTTTTTGTAACTTGATAACTCTTTTCAATGTATACCCTGAATAATTGAAAGAGGGAAAACGCCCAAGTGTAGAAATGCATGAAGGATGGTAAGGTTTTCAACAAAAAATTGAAAAAGTCTTGTCTACACTGTTCTATTTTAGCTTAAATTGCTGACCGGTTTCGATTCTTTAAAGAATCATCATCAGATCAAAGAAACGAAAAAACGATCCCATACAAATTTTTTGTAAATCTACAGCAATGTACAAAAATCACATAGAAAAATAAATGAATATTCAAAAAATACTTACACTATACAACTACAGAAGAAAAACTACGTCGACTAGACATATATAGAAAAAAACAACTATTTAAAAATTGTAATAAAATATGTTTCATAATGTATAAAAAATTTTTTTATATATCTGGATCTGAGCCTTGAGTACGCACTGTGCAAAAAATTTTTTGAAAAACATGATTATACTGGAGGAGGACGGGGGAATCCTGTCGCAGCGCCAGAATTCAATAAAATTTCCAGAAGCGCGCTATTTTTCAAATTCAACTGGTCATTCAAATTTAGCGCTCTGTTTGCTGCAATAGATCTTTTTATTTCTAAGTTTTCCAAATAGTCAAGTGCTTTCCCATTGTTCTTAATGTGTAATATTTCTACGTTGTTATCAAAGTTAAAATCATGTCCTGTATCTAATATATGTTCTGCAAAACTAGATTGGTTGTTATTATTTTTACATGGCTGTTTTTTCCTATATATGTCTAGTCGACGTAGTTTTTCTTCTGTAGTTGTATAGTGTAAGTATTTTTTGAATATTTGTTTATTTTTTTATGTGATTTTTGTACATTGCTGTCGATTTACAAAAAAAATTGTATGTGATCGTCTTTTCGTTTCTTTGTAGTCTAACCGGCTCTGATGATGATTCTTTGAAGAATCGAAACCGATCAGCAATTCAAGCTATTTATAATATATATAATTTTTCAATTTTTTGTTGAAAACCTTACGATCCTTTATACCCTGAATGTTTGATATGATCAAATTTTTCTCTTGGTCTACCATAAAACAGCAGATAGAGAGCGAAACGGTTTTTGGGGAAATTCAACTGCACGCTATTGGTGGATATAATAATACCTTGATTCTCCCTAATTTCATATTTCATACACGAAAGTCTTCTTTCACTTTAATATAACTGGAATGACATTTCCATTCCACTGCTATTTGTCGCACGCATTAAAAACAATAATTACTTGATTTGCAAACATGCAATCCATATCAGACTCCACAAAACTGATTAATTCCAACTAATAAAGTTCTGTAGAGAAATAAGGAAACATTGTCAGTTTTTGTTGTTCATTTTAAACTGATTAAAAACAGTCAAATAGTATTGTAACTTAAATACAGGTAGCAAACTTTCTTTTATATTGCTCGAAAGAAGCTCAAACAATTTTTCAGGGATACCAAAGTGATAATAGAAAGTATAATTTTGTAAATTCGCATGGCAATTCACGAACATCATCAAGAAACTGATTAAATTATGGCAACTATTCTATTATTTTTCCCATGAATAACATGTGAAATGAACATCCATACACAAAGAAGTCACAAGACCTCACAGCATGACCTTATTCAAATAAGAGCTTTCGTATCATCGTTCGGATAAATGCTGTCCATTCTCTCTGATCACGAACATTTGCTGGCTGGTTCCCTGACAATATCACCGTCCGATTTCCTGAGTCCATCACTCGAAAAACATTCACAGGATGTGAAAGACGACATGTGCACCGGAATGTGAATATTTTTGCAGCAACTGACACGCTTCAAGCTTCAAAAAAGACCAGGATGATATGAATATCCCAGAGACAGTCATTCATATATTTGTCATCAAAAGTAAAATTCATTGAGCCTTACAAGAAATGATGACAAATTTTGTATAACATATCACATAAAATTAAGTAATGGCTGGAGGAAATCAGTGATTTGTTAATACATCTATTGTCGAATCTGAAAAAGAACTGTAGGCATTTTTAGTTGATCTTTATAGACTCTCAAAGTGACTATTGAAGTTACGACAGATAAAATATAGGAGCAATTATGCGCATATGTATCGAGTAGAAGGTATAATGATGGTTGAACAATCAAAAATGAAATCGTATAGATCAACCATTCGCCTTCGACGTTCAGTGTTCATTAAGCTCTGGAAGCAGATCGATCAATTCAGCAGACCAAAGGACGACGAAATTATCGCGCAAAGGTTATTAAAATAATTGCACACGGATTGCGGCACGAATAATTGTGGGCGAGATTTTCATTAATCACGGATATATGTTGGCAAAGTTAACGCATGAACACGCACTAAGCAAAGTTAGATATCGCGCGGTTCGTCTCTGAGACCGAAAGGTTTCAAGCTTTGCAAGTAATTCGTCAAATCATCAGTCACCTCACGTAATGGTATTTTTCACTTTTCATTCCATTCGCAGACTCGTAGCTAACCAATCTTGACTAACTTAATATTTTTTACTAACGGTCGTTGTGGAAAATATTTTACCTCCAATCTGGTAAATATGCTTCCAAACAAATTAATTGGATACTTCAAATAAATCAAATCATTCAATCTATTTCACTTGCAAGTTGGCAAGCACTAATTGAAGCCTTATTCCACAAAATCAATAATGTTATTTAATTACTGCTGCAGTTCGACCAATTTTTGTACTTTGTCACTGGAAATAGGTCATCATTTATTTCTTTCCACCAATGTCATACAAACCACTAATAACTCGTTGTTGTAGGATAATCATGAAAAATTACTTCAGCCCACTTGTATGTACAAATTAAACGTTTCTAATCAGTAGATACATATTGCAACATTTCCATTGTGAGCCATGCAGATAAGTAATCTTTCTTCTATTGTTTAACTTTATAGACAGTAAAAAATTCATGTTGTCCTCTCCACAAAACAAGATGAAGTAGCACTGCATGAATTTTTGATCATATATCTTGAAAAAAAATAGAAAATAATGAGTAGCAACAAGATGTATATAACTTATCAGTAGATAGCTATTTACTGAACAAGTGAATCTTCCTTATAGTTGAGAAAAATTAATGAAAACAAGAATATTTTTGGATCAAAGTGCTGCTAGGAATCATATCTGGTGGAAAGATGTGGAACTAATATTCATGAATTGCTGGTTGTAGTAAAGTGGCGCGAATAAAACGTGGTCCAAACGATGAAATCAGGTAGAAGAGCTGAACGTGAATAGATTCCATATTTTGTTCCAGCGCTCGAGTCCGGATGTATTTCGCAAATTTAATTTCGCAGCGAATATAAATTTACTACTATCACGCGAATATCTCTAAGATGATTTGTGATATAGTTCACAAACAAATTGATTATAAATGTACTTATGCTGTACGTACTTCGAAAGTTCAGAAGAGTATTTGTCTCTGTAGGGTTTCTACTGATGAGATAATGTTGGATGTTAGAACATGGATGACAATACAAGACTTTGTATCAAATGTTTTCACAGTATGTTACAAAGTCTTGTTTACTGACTACAAGCTGTTGTCATATAACCTTCCACTAAAATACATGAACCACTACTAGCTCCACATGACAATCTTAACAATGAAAATATAATCCGGATGAGCTAGTATTGTTGCAAGCAGAAATAGTTACTCTTCAATTCCTACAATTACGACTACTGAAAGTGACCTCCATAAGATGAGAAATACTTATATTAGATTCATGTTGTAAAGCGATGGTATCGTAGAGTTTATTCCATCTTATCTGGTATTTAATATTATGTGCAATTGCTTGAAGTTGGGAATGACGTATGCAAGCTATCATATAGATAAATTAATTTGTTATGCTGTAAAAATGGATTATAATTGTTCACAAAAAGCAAATAATTTCAATGTTTAAATGTTCGAGCGGGTGTGTTGTGCGCCGAGACGCAGCGTTCGGTCGATAGAGAAAGATGGCGTGGGGCGTAATGTCGAAATGTGCTAGCAGATCGCGCGAGCGATGGCGCAGCGAATCACCAGCTCAACCCTGGCGCGCTACCGCGACGCTGCAAGGCGCCGAGAGCCGTCGGGACGCTAGTAGCACAAAAACCTCCGTGGGGAGTAGAGTTCCACAACACGCCGTTGAATGTAGTGAGTGCACGACTCTCTTACGACGAAGGTGTAACCATCAAACACCGTGCCCATGCTGACACCGTTTCCAAGCGAACTACCTTCAAGTAGAAGAACAAAATTATTGGACAATTATCAGTCGTGGAAATAAATTCGCGTGCAGTGAAGTGACAGTGACAGTGTCACGCGGTGTGAGCAGTAAACATAACCAAGTTGTGTGCACCTGGGCATAGTGCAGTGCGCAGTGTGCATGTTTGGTGCTGACAATGCTGGAGTAAGAACGTGCATATAGTAAACTCCTAGGTCACGCGTCCTGGTACTCGGTACTAGGTCAACTATCACCATCATGTCAGTGACACAACGACGAAAACATTCCATCTTCCTCTGGTTCGTCGCCTTCGTCATCGTCACCAGCGAAACAGGTCATTAGCTCCTAGAACCACCCTTGTTATGCCACTGCTACCGCCTCTACCTATCTGTTCCGCTGACACAACCAGAACCACACTTGTCAATCGCCAATTCTAGGACTCCAATTTCAATTCGAATTCAGGAGAAGTTCTGTATTCACGTGCTCTTGTCGTCGAAACGTCGGAGCAAACGACGCTCAATTGCTTGACGTAACGACTTTCTGACAAAATGAAATGAAATCAAAGATCGCATAGCATATGAACGTTCTACATTTTGCCAGAGCTGCCTCCGACAGCAATCAATTATTTAAAATTGGGACCGGTATGAGAACAATCGATCTATACCGAGATATACTACCTATTACTGTCGAGCAATCTCTCAAATTTGAAATTTAAAAGCAAAAAATAGAAAGGAAAACAGAACAAATAAATAAATATTTGCGGACAATCCTGGCTGTTGAAGCACGGAGTACAAAGTATGAAGCTTGTACGATACAGGGTCTATAACGTGACTGACAAATACACAGACACAGGTGGGAATCTATGTCAGCCTCAGTACACCTCAAGGCTTACAGACACTATAGACATCGCTGTATTCGTGCATGCTTCTGTACTAGAATATCGTGCGATTGGCTGATATTTAAACTATTGAAACAATTTCATAACAAAATAAGAGTGTTTTTATTCGCTGGGAACCATTCTCAAAGGACCAAATTTGTTTTGTTCTTTTTTGGTGCACTCATGCTGCTGGAAGCCAATGTTCAAATACTGTTACATTTTGTTAATTTTCTCAGAGAGAATTTCATGATACTACAGATTTTGATCTACTTAGCTTGGACCTGAACTTACGCCGAAAAATTATCTAAGTTTCGTCAGAGTATAAGCTTGAGATAGAACTTAACGGAACGAAGACAGAGAATTTTTTTATAAATTTTGTTACTAATATTCAATAAAATTCATCAATCAGTATTTGAATTTACTAGTCAGTATATATCAAACAAACAAATAGTTGATAAAGGTCTTGTCAGTTGTTAATATATGCACAGAGTAAAATATGGAAGAGATACTGCGGTATCATTGTTTTTTATTTCCGTGCACCTCTGTATGCCATAAAGATATTTCATGGGCCTGCATCCCATATTCTGATCAATAAAGTTTAGATAAATATTGAATAGACCACTGGAGTAACATCAACAGCAAGTCTTCGAGCTTCAACAGAAAGTCGATTTATTGTTCACATGGAGTCCTATATTTCTGGTGAATTAATAAGAGCTATTGGTTAGGCAAGATATCCTGGCGACGGCGGTAGTAGTGGTAATGACGTGCTCATCAAATCATCCAATTATATGACAATTATAGACATAATATGACAAACTGCTAACGAGAAACACATCCATTCATAATCAATAAGGACGATGATATGCTTATTAATTGAGATACATACTTGAATTCTCATCGAAAACTTAGCTGGAGGCAAACACTACGGAAATCGTTGGCTGAGAGCGATGAGTAGTGAACAGCAAATCACAATAATACAATTTAATTAGTCTTTTGATAGTATCCAAAACAGTGATTTGTTTGTGTGTCGCCAACTAAGGCAACTTCATACGGCGATGAAGCTGCTGACGGTCAAAACAGTGTCGTTTTGCAAGTTCACGCTTTATAGCAATTTATTGTCCTTTCGAGCCTGCATAACTTCTTGTTGTCCTGCGATGAATTCTCTAGCGTCAGAAAATTCCATCAGGCGCGAGTATTCCATATCTCTCACAAAATTATTCGAAAAATGAAACACAAAACAATTTCACATTTGCAGTGTAACAGCTGTCCGATAACAAGATTCTACTTTACGAACCAACGTCAATCTCGACTGTTACGCTGTGTGTTGTTATGTCAAAAGCATTTTTATTAAAAACAAAGATTACGAATTGCGAGCCGGAAGAACCGTCTTGGACCGGTCTTGCATCAAAACGACGTACAAAAGGGCTCACTTTTTGTTAGATTAAAGTACTTTGCTTTCACGTTCTTGCATTCATAGTACGAATCTTTACTGACAGTGTGCGGCTGCATCCAAATTTAATCTTTCAACTGATAGGTGATATACATTTTGCTGACATCAAGTTTTTTTTTTTATTGCTGTGAAAAATAAAAGTATATCCAATTCTAGCTTCCAATTTTCGGGATGATGAAGATGATGAAGAAATGAATAGGTGATCGATTCTTGGTTTGCGATAACAATTCGTAACCAGTTAAATAGCTATTGCATGGAATGGTTGTGGTGATACATTGTATCATGTTACGATTGTATCATGTATAAATCCTGGTAACATTAGTCCTCCCCCAGATTTCACTAAAATAGTATCGTCGAAATGTCACTACATTTGAAGCGAACTCAGAGCATTAAACAAAAATGTGGTTTATGTATTACAGCCTGCCAACTGAGTATGACAGAACAATGTCACCGACTCTATTTTATGTGGAATTCCAGCACAAACCTTGCCTCTATATGATTTCAAAAGTGCGGAATGAAATGCTGGAATAAGAAAATTACGTACATTGCAGCCATAAAACGGAACCACACATCTATCAATATCCGGACGCAAGGATGGAAAAGACGTGACTGCCGTAATTTTAATGCGACGCGAAATAAAAACGGCTATAACTCACGAATGACTAAATTGAAATGAACATATTTTCATAGGGAACAGTTTTCCCGGGATCACAAATGTTATAATAAATTTCTTACCCGCCGGGAATTATATTATTCCTAAATTTAGGTTACGTTTTGGTTATATGAACGTTGGATTTTGTACTTCTTCGGATCAGCCTTGTTTTATACGAGTATTTCAAACAACTAACTTTTTATTCAATAGAAAAAGTAATTTTGATATGTAAGTATCTATAATCATCGACTAGCGCTTCATTCTCTAGTTTCAACGATAGAAGTGAATATTTGATTGATTCTACATACCATTTTCACTTCCCAAATAATTATTGTGATCAAAATTTGAGAAATCACATGCATCTCCGTCCTCAATTCCGTTCGCTTGTAGAAACGCTACAAATTGAAATTCTCTATCAATTTGGGTAATTGGTCCTTTAATTGATTGACAATTAATTTTATTGATTTTTATGATGATTCGCTGGATAGTTCAGTTTTAATAAGCAACTTTCCACAAAAACTCTTTTTTGTCGTGATCTGTTACTATGAAATGATATCAGTGCTATTTATATACTCGTTAAGATTACTTGGAATTGTTATTGGTGCCAAAGAGGTAAGATAGTGAATCATGTCGCTGGATGGCCGAGTTTGGATTTTGTATTTTTTCATCTAATTTCATTATCTTAGAGTTTCCATCTATTTTGGTATCTTATTTTGTTACGCTAGTTTCTGAAGATTTTTTCTTGTATAATTTGTTCAGCTATCACAATTTGCTTCTATTGATTCTCATTAGGATTTATTGCAAAGTTCTATTACCAGAAACAGTCAATTACACCAACAACTTAAGCATAAAAATAGGAGAATCGGAGTATGTACTTTTTGTTTTACTAACGATTTTTCATCTTGTGATGCAGTATGAGTGAAGTTTAAGTGAAAACAGGATAGAATGTGCAATTACCCAATAGAACCTTCATGTCCTTCAAACTACAATTCATTGAAAAATTGTGACTTTGCCTGTCGACAAAATCGATCTAGGCTCCCGATAAACTCTTCCGTGATATTTTAATTTCTGTGCCATCAAAGCAGCAGGCGTCGTCGACGAGCCGATGTCTCTTCCGTGTAGATAAATAAAGTCATACGCATCATGTAAAGAGTGTGATGATCACGGTCGTTATCGAGGGTTTGGAATCGGAGGGTTACGTTAAAGCTGTTTTCAATTCTGGCACATGATTAATGGTTTCAAGCAGAAAACTTCACTTACTTGATGTCGAAAAATAAGTTACAACACTAACTAGCATTATTTGAGTGTTAGTTGGGATATAACTAATACCAACTGTCCCTACAATAAAATTTGGAGTATGTGTCTGGTAGTATTCCTGAGTTGTCAATGCAATTTAGTAGCTTCAAACAATGTCATGAATCATTCTTAATCTGTTCAACTATTATCAATTGGTGAATAATTTAGATCAATTACACAAATTTCATTCTTTTATTAAAGAAAAATATTATTTGTCATTCCCCAGAACATGGGGATTGGGAATGACCTTCCACATTCTCTTGGACTAGTGGCACCAATTATGATCCAAAACGAAGTTAGGTACGTTTTTAACTTATATTTAGGCCTTCTGAAAGTGTCATTATTATCATATTATTTGATAAGAACGGGAGCAAACTAATATCTCAATTTGGTTATATGTTAGGTGTAAAACTATTTATAGATATAGCAAAGTTTATGTTATGCTTGCATTTAACACCATTCTAAAATAAGTCCCTTACGTCGAATAAAATCTTGAGTACTTGACATTTCCAATAAAGATTTTATAACATAGGAATGGTAACAGTGTGTCATCAAAAGTAAGCACTTTGCAGGTGAGAGCAGTAGAGACTAGAGAAAATACACACTTGAACATGGACGTTATACTCCTCACGAATCTTTGGATCTTACGATCATAAGCATCAAGTTATACAAGTAACCCATATACGAAATGGAAAACTATATTCGATTTGAACATTTTTAGCGGTAATTTTGATAATGTCTCACTTTATGTAACTATGATATGATAATAATTCCAAATGGATAAAGTAGGATAAAGAACATAATTTTCTGATAGATTCTTAAGGAACAACATGTACATTGAAAGAGTCAGGTTGAACAAAGTTATTCCTCACGATTTGTGAAATGAGCAGAAACTATCCTTCGTACCTACCTAAAGCACATATTCAACTGCATATAAATCTAACGGTGAACGTGGATGTTCAAATTCCTGCAAATATTAGCTCAAGTAGGACGATTTAAAATTCCTTACGTGGCCGTGGTCATATCGTAGCCATCGTGCGTTCCATACATTTAAATCGGTGACGGAATATCCTACCCTAGACTAGGGTTTACGGTCATTTAACTAAGGGTCCTAGCATCACGAGCTTCACCTCCAAATTATTTCATTAACTTTGTACTATAAACAAGGAACTATATTTAATATATTAAAGCTACAGCTAACTCTTGCTAGAGTTATGTACACATGATATGCAGTATAAATAATTAAATTAGTCTTATATATTCATATCCAAGTTTCATATTCTTTTTTTTTTCGAAGTAGAGGTACATTCAATCATTTCTTGAGAACCAATGGTTTCTGTCCTCTTTCATAAGCTTTCTTTCTCCTAAGGAAGTGTGTCACATTTTTAGAGCTTAACTAACTGGAAAAAAAATTGTAATAGTTTGAACTATTGGTAAGGCAACTTGTTCTTACTGAATAGCCTAGAAAAGTAGTTCCAAAGAAAAATTGTAAAGAATTCGATTCCTGCAACTTGCTACTTGAAGTACATTCAGAGCATAAAACGAGATTTCCTACAGAATTTGTAGTAACTTGAATGTCTATTTACAAAACTTAATTGAGAACTCGGAATGTCAATAGTTCACTTGAACATATTTGTTATCCCAAAAGTTCAAATTTTCCGAAAACTGATGAAGTTAATTGACACATATATACTTGCAACAGCTCTAAACTTTTGGATTACCGAAGAAAACACATAAACATTCATCAAACGATAATAACTTTATCAGCGCGTTTGTTTTTGATAACCGAAATAATTACAGAACTGGAACCAAACACCTAAATTTGCGTACGTGCACCGGTAAGCAAACCCAAAGGGTGAGCAACGCATTTTACACATGAAGTACGCTGCAACTGACAACATGACACATACGTACGCTGCTTGTATTCAATACTAACAGCATCGTGCAATGCGAGTGCGTATGAGGAATCAACAACAATCTAGCTCTGTTTTTGAGGTGCATGGATTTCGCTTATTGTCTACTATTGTGATGTTTGCTACCATAGTTCAATGGCAATAAAACCACGGTAGAGCAGTGTCAATTGTTAGAATACTCAGGACGTCAGGTCTTGTTGCAATGTTGCTAAATAAAATTATGTACAAAAGCATTTTATTTTGATCAAAAAAGTTGATTATTAGTGTCAGAAACTTTGTCCAATAATGGTTATAGTACGTGTATTTCGCCTTGGAATGTTATCAACGGGGGCTGTTATCCTGTATCTCATGATATCTTGTCACACAAGAGCACACGTGTAGCATTGTTGGAGTATTGCAGTACAATCAAAATATGTCTGTTTTTTTTTTTTTAAGTACGTACATAATCTGAGTTGATAAGCAGTGCATATAATTGTACTGGCCGCATCACCGGAACAGTGTGAAAATAGACTGATTATTCTATTTATACTTGGAAGTCGAAGCCCCACCCTACTTGTTAAGCCAGAATTAAGAAATTAGAGTGAAAAAACCGTGGCTAATTGAAGCACGTACGAAATGCGACGAGACAACACGAAGTGACACGAAACAGCGTACTGTGCCGGGACGGTATAATCTGTCTCCGTCTTTGTTCTGACTTCTGACCGCCATTGAGTCACCGTACGACTCCTCAAGTCAAGTCGCGAGTCCTGCCTGTGGCTGGACACGATGTCGATTTATTTTTGATATGCGGCGGCCGTCTCACGTACTAAGCGATTTTGCATTCAAAGTGTCTGCGATATTTATAGCACCAGCTTTAAAGATTTTGTGTTCGGAGATGTCACTGAAGAATCTCTTACCTTACTTTGAGAATAAACAATTGTATAACTTGCTGACCCTTTATCATTCAGATTCCCTATAGAACACTTTATCTCACTGTTGAATTCAGTACAACATCTCCTCAATCGGTAACTTTTTATTGAGAGACTCTTCTTTCTTACCTTATGATGATTTATGATGATCATGGTAGAAATGTATTCATATATAAGTTTAATACAGTTCCTCTGTTCAAAGTGTAATCAGATTACAATCAGAACCTACAATATCATATTTACAATTCCATTGATCCACCAAAAGCTCAAAAGCATATTGATTCAGACTATAATGTTCAAATTTACTGATAGTGCTGTACATAGATATAAGTCCTTGGTGGTAGAGCAGCACGATTTGTGAATCTTTCTACATGAACAATGGATCCATCATTGCTTAGGTGTATAAAGAATACATGAGGTTTGTCATAACATCCATAAGTCAATATTCCATGCAAATTGTTTTATTATTGTTTCATCATGATCAGAAGTAGACTACTGCTCTATTGTTTGGAACTTCATTCCTGGCTAAGATTTTGAATAGTCAAGTGATTGACGGTGGTATGCCATTTAGAATTATTGTTCTTTTACCTAGAGTTGATTCCAGAGACAATTGTTTATTTCACTCAGCTCTTGTATTACGTTAAGGTTGATGGACCATTCCCAATTGAGGAGGTTTAGGACATTATTACTTGCCGATATTATGCTTTCATATTCAGTTGCATTCCATTCCTACGAGAAAAATTTAGCTCCACTATTTTAAATGACTCAAAGCTTATATTCAAATTTACAAATGGCTGCAATGGGACAGCATGGCAAGCAAAGTGAAAAATACCTGTGTGTCAGAAATCAGCCTAGGGCCATAACTAATAGGTTCAAATGCCGAAATTTATACAATTACAATTACAAGTATTCGATTTTTTTAGACATTTTTTGTTGTCTATAATACAAACAGCTCTGAACTGAAGTTACTTAAGGCGTTTACTACGAAAAAAGTGCCATCTATTGGACAAACACTTGAGACAACTGAAAAAAGATGCAAATCAATGCTGTAGATAAAATGTTAGAGAGACTGAACTATGGAGAATGTTTTTCTTATTTCTTGATATGTTTTGTATCAAAAATTGAACTTCATAATATCCAAAATTCATAAAAATCTTACGTATTTCGCTTTTTGTAGCACCTCAATAGCCCAACTGCAGCTCTTCACAAGACGAAAGTTCTAGTAGTTTCTAATAATATGTCAATTGAAGCGAATTGTATTTCTGGAAAATTGGAAAGCTAACCAACGTATGTATTCTTTCAGTGCTAATAATTACATCACTTCCAGCAGTTATATTCATATTTTTTCATATTCGTGAACTGTTTATATCAGGCGCCAATCCTTTGAAATCAATATTTGCCAAAAACTGATTTGGAACATCCGTATTCGGTATTTTTCACAAATTTGTATGGCTTATATAAGGTTTTATTCAATTCTCATGTGTTTCTGATCAGACGGAGTAAAATATCAGGTACTCGCGAATCAGTATCATTTGGTGATGTTTTTCTGGAGTCAATTTTGGTCATAAATATCATATTAGTTTTGCATACTCCATGATGGTACAAATTGTGCCACATTCCTTGCATGATACAGAGCTTGCATAATTTAAAAGAGAAACTAGTGAGCTACTGAAGAACTGAACTCTGAAATTGACAATGGGCATAGATGGATACTAAATCCTTGTTTGGATACGTCAGTACAACTGGCTGATCTGACTACGGAGATAAAAGAGGATCTTGTTGAGTCTAATGTTTATGTCAGAATGAGATTCAAATTGCAGAGGACTAGCGTCTTTTAGATGAAAAAAAAATATATATATCTAGAGCTCGCGAGAGAAGCTTTGAAGTTATCAGCGTCATTTGCTACTTACTTCCTATACCTATGTGAACTAAAGTTCTCTTCAATAGCGAACATAAAACTAAAGAGAGAAAAAAGTCTTCAAATGGAAAATAATTTGGTTGTTGCGTCCCAAAAATGGAGCCACGATTCCGAAAATTATTCAAAAATGGATTGAGTCAGCCTTGTCATTGAAACTGTTGTACATATTTTTATTGGACTCATTAGTGTAGGACCTACAATCCTTGCTTTTTACCTCCACCTTAAATGCGACCGCGACCCCCAGAGCAAGACTTTATGACCCCCCGAGAAAGACTCTGCGACCCTCCTGGTATATAGATGAATACATAAATGGAAAACGACCTCTACATCCATGATAAGTGTAACAAAATGATATATTGAATGTCACTCAGAATTGGTTTGATGTCTGTTCTTGTATGTTTTTGTAACAAAACAAGATGTTTGAAAAATATGTTATAGCCATGTAAAAAGTATTTTAGTCTTTCTAAAATCTGTCGTGTATCTCATTCTTCTAATACATTTAGTGTGACACCAATCAGCTTGGCTGCTGAACGGCTGTGGGTAAATATATCATCTTTCGAATGGATACCATAAAATCTAAAAGAGCTTGTGACATATTTGTGGTAAAACTTTGTTTTATAATAATAATGAAACTATTATAGAACCAAGACGAATAGAAGAAGAAAAAAGCTGGAGCAATAAAAAATGTCAGTCGCAGGATTTATGAAATTTACTGTGAGGCTGTAAAAAAAACTGAGCAAAATATAACACGGTTTGACCGAAGTGTTTTGAACGAGAATGACAATAAAAACTTGGGTTGAAAACGGTCAACAGAATGTAACAATTTTAAAATAATTCCCAAAATTGAGTCCTTTATGTTCGTTTTTTATCTGTTGCTCCTAAACATGCAAATTTTTATTTACCAACTAATTCTTGTTCTAGCAAAACTGCTATGTCATTGATAAAACAGAGGAAAAATTCATGAACTCAAAGTGAGATTCCATAAAGAGACAAGTGTAGCATTACATTGATCTCAAGTGAAAATTTCAAGCTGAAATTGGACTCTCTGCATCTTCAATAGAATGACTGCAAAGTTACTTCGCCAACAGAAAAATAAATACTGTGGTTGGTGTCAAAAACTATTATGATCGTTTGCGGTAGCTGTTCTCATAATTGATTTGAGTTTCACCAAAGGCAAAACCATTTCCGTTATCATCCGAACCGTTCGATTGAAATTCTGATAGAAACTATGGGTGAAGATTTAGTTAATATATGCAGTTCATTCTAGCTACAAGGATTCTATTTATCGTGCAAAAATGCTCATTTGGGTATGATCTCCGGTATGGACGGAGAATGAAGGAATCGGAGTATACGGAAGAAAGATATTACAAGTACAATGAGAATGCATCAATCAGCAACCTCGTCTATATTTAAGTTTGAACACATTGTCATCGCTGTTGCTGGCAGCAAATCGCCACCTACAACATCTTTAGTATTTGTTTGGCCTCTTTTGTCAACATTGTCATCTGAGTGTGTTAAATTAGAACCACAACTTTTTTCCCACCGTTAAACGTCAGCTCGAGATAAAATCTCATTGGGATTATATTGCCAAGAGAGAATCTTCAATTGTATTCGAAAAATAATTATCAACGAATCCAATTTTAGGGTCGGTTTAATGATACTTTTTCATTGTTTGAAGTAAAATATCTAATGTTGGAATAAGTATTGAAAAGCTGGAAATTAAGTTCATCTTTCGTGAGTGTAAAGTTGGATGATTCTTTTACTTATAGTTCTAATCTAGGAACTTCCTATTTATGGGCTTAATGATCTATTCGATAAAATCAAAGTGTTCTAAGTGTATATAAAAGTGAAGTTTTCCCTCAAAGAATAAATCATACGTTATGCAGTAACTCATCCAATTTTTATGGATTGATGTGAATTAAAAGTCAATTTGTAGCTGATATTAGTGCACGGATATTATTTATGAATAACTCTAGCAGTTCATCGAGTGAGAATACTATCACCTTCCAGTAAACATTGTATATTATCATAGTTTGTTCAAAGCAATCAACGGATGAAACTTTTCCAAATATCGCTTTCACTTGCTGCGACTTTGCGACAAGAAATCATCATAGAGACCTGACATAGATCAGGCAGGTTGATAAGGATGTAATTCAGAGCTGCTATCAGATCCTTGTCAGTCCTCATCAGAATTATTCTATTTGGTCCTGATTAGAGTTATCTCGTTTGACTCCAACAAAGATTTATTCTGAGATAATATACGTATAAAGAAGAAATTATATAAATAAAAATTTCACACAAAAACTGTGAAATATGTGACGTGCTGTGCTATGGAATATTCAAAAAATGAATAATTCTGAAAAAGAATTGTGTTCCATAGAAAATTCAAACCTAAAAATCAGGGCTGAAGCCACCATCATCTTAGATCGGGGATGCAACCGTAGACATATGTTTCGTCCTTATTAGGACTCTTCAGTACAGTATAGCCAAGCCCAAGATAATCAAGACTTGGATCCCAGAGTGTATAAACTCATTACGATAAAGGTGCGCTGTAGTAGAAACTATAAACAACACTATCTATCGGGCACAAATGCCGATTGCACGGCTGACAAGATAAAGAAGAAATCACACACGGAAAAAAGTAAATGTCAACATTTAGTAAGATTTCTACTAGTTTTTGATGTTTTGAATAGTAACCCGGAACCTGCCTCGAAATTTGTCACTTATTACAAAGTGAAAAGTGGAAAAATATATCCTTGATCCACTAAAATGTATTATCTCTAAGGAAAAATAATGCAGAGTCAAGATACAAATTTTATAGCTCCAAATGATAAAATTTTCTATTCCTATACATATAATTCCATATAGAAGTATATAATATGTAACAGGGACTATGGTAAATAATAACTCTCAACCTTTAAATTTTAATGTTTCAAACACTAAAAATCTCCTATCTCATTTATAGAATTTCACGTATCAACACTATTTTTTGAATATATATAATAGTAAATATTCCTATCTTGATTTAAAATTTCGTCATTTCAAACAATAAAAACTAGCAATTCTTTCAGTAGAATATTTACTTGTACAATATACTTATCGAAGTTTGAATTTTCATTTTTTTAAATATCAATAAATATTTTTTTTATTAATAATTGGTTCTTGAATGCAATATTGTATTTTTTTTCCTTTCAGTTTGACATTTCGATCTTTTAACAAAGAAGCACCATCAGAAAATTATGATAAAAAGGAAACACGGCAAGTATCAAGATAATGAAAAATATGCAGCAGATCAGATGAAAACGTAGATTATACATCTAGGACAAAAAGAACAATAAACTTCTGACATTCATTCAAAGTTTGAGGAAAAACAACACGAGAAAGCCTCAAGCAGAGGAATTTATGATATTAGTCTTGACAAATATCATTGTGACTTGAATTATTTTTCCCTTTGAGGTACTCTCACATGGTTTTACTTAAAACTTGGATGAATTCCTGGAGATTATTGATTCTTTTTGTTGTAAATGTTGAGTCCACGTTTTCATGTCAAGGCTTCTGTAGATCTTTTACTATCCAGATTTTTGCTTTGTTTATTTTTGTATTATTGTTTTCGATGATGATTATCGGTTTAAGGATCGAAATGCCAAACTGGAATGAAAAAAAATCACAGAATTAAAATCCAAGAGCCAATTATTCATAATTTTATTTCGAAGAAATTGATCGATTTTTTTTCTTACCTTGCATTTTTGTAAACATGAAATATGCTATAATAAGGCTCAATAACTCGTTCGGTAAGTAGTAATTTGTCAACTGAAATAAATAAATAATATATTCACAGCTCTTGTTTCAAGAGTGGTAATTTTTATTTAAAAAAATAATATACTCCTACATTTTCAGTACAAAAGTAAAATAAAAAAATAAAAATAAAAAACAATTATTACTATAAAATAATATCAAAGCGATGATCGACTGGATGGGTGATGATTGAAAACGATGATTGGAAGTCAGTCACAGTTTAAAATTTTATTCACACAAAACCCGACGTTTCGCTCACATTGTTGATATTGTTGCCTTCTTCAGGGATATGTGTAGTCTAGAAATAGAATTATTATGGCATAAATCTAGTATCACACAAAACGGATATCTCACATTAGAAAAATAAATTGACACACTGTAATGCTCGGGCCACATCTACGCCTAATGTCATTAACTGAGGCGTTGTTTAACAATAAACGCATTGTCAATGACAATATATCAATTGTCACATAACGCCTTAATTAATGGCATTAGACGTAAGTGTGGCCCCTGCATTAAAATTATTGATAAAGCAATAAATAAATAATTTAGAGTCTAAAAAAGTTTCTATAAAATTCCCCGAGCTCAAATTACAGATCATTTTCATAGAAAACTTCATTATTGTTGCAGGATATTATCAATCTAACCGAATTTTCTTAGATAAATCATGTTATAAGATCATGAACTTCCTTCATTTCGTGCAAATGTCAACTTACAATACTTACATCGTACTAATCAGACATTAGCAACATCTCAATTTGTTCAACTTTTGGAGTATGATTTCTCAACTCGTTGATAGGAGTTCAAACTACTTGTTGTTTTATTTATTATGGAATTATGGATAAAAATATGATTTATATTAAAAAGTCGGCAAGTAGGGCTAGAAACACGTGATCAAATATTTGACAATGTAATTAACCTTAACAATGCTTTATACAACTGGACCTTTATTGATATTAATGTAAATAATTAATAATGTAAGAGATATATTCTTGGGATTTCAGTCAATATTTTAATTTTATTTCTTTTCTGCCTTACAGTTTCGGCTGCACCTCAGCCATCCTCAAAAGCGAAATGAATTATTGTTTAAAAAATTGAAGTTGAAATTAAACAATAATTCATTTCGCTTTTGAGGATGGCTGAGGTGCAGCCGAAACTGTAAGGCAGAAAAGAAATAAAATTAAAATATTGACTGAAATCCCAAGAATATATCTCTTACATTATTTACATATCCAGTCAGCGTCAACCATTTTATTAAATAATTAATATTTTAATGCTATGCATTACTTACCTATTCTGTTAATTTTTCTTAGAGATAACCACTTAGCAATTCACTTGGTGGCACTTTCACTGCAAACTTTAGAGGCTTGTAGCTAATAATAGACTACAAATCCTATGGGCTCTAAGCGCATTCGAGGAAAGGGTCAGAGAATCAGGTTTCAAACATGAAAAATTATAATGCAAATGATAAAATTGTTGAGTTCGAAATATACTTTTCACAAGCTGATGATTATAATAAGTATAAAGTGAATTTAGTATTGTATATAAAATTTACCATTTCACTTAAGTAAATTTTCATGGAGCTCATTAATAAAATTTAATAATTCTTTTAATATTAAATACACTTGAGAATTCATTATTTCATATTGAAATAGTATAAGTTAATATCCATTCTACATAGAAAATGAGATCTGAACATGTATATTTTCATTATATATAATATATCAAAAAGTTCAGTTTGACTTACAAATTTTATGATTTGTCTTTGAATATTTTAGCTTTCAGACTATGAATTTTTACTTCCTAAACGATAAAGATTGAGTTTTTACTCGATAATTATCACAATTTCATTTTTTCAACAAGCACATTGTAATTTTTAATGTTTATAATACCAGTTTCTTGCATATAAACTTTAAATTTGAGTATTTAAACAATGATTATTGTGAATTGATTGTCAAAACAAAGGTATTATTGCTTAAAAGTGTAATAATTAGTGATCATAACACTGCTTATTGGACATCAATCTTTATTTAGTATAATTTATTTTTTTCCGTGCATAAATAAAAATTTCACACAAAAACTGTGGAATATGTGATGAGCTGTGTTATGGAATTCTGAAAAAGAATTGTTTTCCATAAAAAATTCAAACCTAAGCGTCAGGGCTAAAGCCACCATCATCTTAGATTGGGGATTCAACTGTAGACATATATTTCGTCCTTACTAGGACTCTTCAGTACAGTATAGTCAAGCCCAAGATAATCAAGATTCGGATCCCAGAGTATATAAACTCATTACGATAAACGTATATTGAAAGCACTAGATAAGACTAGCTTTTGAAAAACTCATTCTTATCTGATTCTTTTCACAGAAGTGAACATGACGGCCACGTTGATCCTTAATAGGGCAACCAGATGAAAAACGATCAACTTCTTTAAAAGTTTATCGTAATGACATTCTCATGAAATTTTCCTGAGAAGGGTCAGCTGGCTCTAAATAGAATGACTGAATAAGAAAGAAAAAAGTATCTCAAATTTAACTTGAGGAGAACTCAGTTCGTTTCAGTAGGATTTCCAAATTAAAATCAAATAACTTTTTCATGAGGCTATCGTGAAAAGGACCTAGACTGCGTCTGATCAGGATGCCCCTTCGCAATCAACTTCCTTTTCCATAAGATCACCCTGATTTTGTCTCAATATAAAAGTCATCAGATTTGCGTAACTAAGAGCCTCTAGTACTTTAGGCAAATATAGAAAAAAATTCTAGTCGGGATTCTACAAACTGATAATTATTAAGTCTTCATAAGTGGAATTTTATTATTGACAGTCCCACAGAATCAAACATTACATATGATTTTCTAAGTTATGCTATATATGTAGACATATTATATTCCTACAGAATTCTATAGGGAAGATTCTATGAATAATCCATGACTCTGTTATTTGTCTTTTAATTTATTTTGTTGTGGATGATTCCTATTTTCTTACATGGAAAGCAAAGCAATGCTGCAGTGTGTAAAAATTCATTGCAAAAACTAAGATTGGAAGTATCTGTGTCTATTCGTAAGTGACCGAATGGAATTTGGACTCTGTAAGAAATACTCACAGTACATTGGCTCTACTTTGTCCAGAGATTGCTGCTCAATTTTATCGGTGTTTTTGTGAGCTCCAGCTCTGCTAAAGAACCCGTGCGTCGCTTTTGTTGAATATTTGGGATAGTTGTATGTGATTAATAAAATCCTCTTCACCAGGCAAAACGTTGAACTCTTTTTTTACGACTCTTCTAATCTTTTGAACCATTCGATCTGATTGGCTAGTTTTTCCGAACAACGGATATTCAGACTCAAGCAGATAGATGTTTTTTGTCCTGCGCACTCTTTGAATTGTGTACGTCGAATAGCTAAATTATAAATGGTGAAATGGAAACAATTACTTAAACTTGAATAAATTCCAATCAACTTACTACAAATTGAACGGCAAGATGCATGAGTTGAATCAGAACAATATTTCAATTCACGAACTCGCAAACTTATAACAGAGACCATTGATTCCGTGGAGCTTCATGCCTTAATTGAAAGATTATTAATTGTTTCAATAATTTTCTGAGCTTGAGACAAGCCTCTAATGGATATTGATTCATCTTTGCATCAAAGTGGAGATGATGAGTTTTTCAACAAAGAGCAATTTGTCCTTTTTTCAAGATCGTTACTACATGTGACGAAATGTACGAATATAAAATTTTTATGTGGGTAGAACCTAAGATCACGACTTGAACATAAAAATCTGATGCGACTAGCGCATAAACACCGCCTCTTACATTTTTAAACGGCAATATAGAGAAAACTCCCAAATAAACTCCGGAGGAAGTCCAGCCCGTACTTTTCCAAATAGAAATAAGATACAATGTTTTCTGCAGCTAGTTTAGTGTTATCTTTAGTATCTGATCATCTATAGAAGCTTCGAGTTGAATAATATCATTGAGAAAAAATAAAAATGTTGAACTCTTCCCTTTTGTACAAGAATTTGTAATTACATTACTGATGAACAGCAGAAGTATTCAGGAGATTATCTGATTAATTCCCTCCATGAAATATGGAAGTCAGCATTAGCTGTACTTTCTTGGAAAATTATGCCTTCAACACAGAATTTATTGGCATAGTCATTTCTGAATAATCACATGTAGTAACAACATTGAGTACAGCGATCCCATTGTCTACGATGGCATGATCATAATCATTCCAATAACAAATACTAGAGCAATAACTTTGATGGATTAAGTTGTCTTTTCGAAATGAGTACCTACTCTGACAGATTTAATGTCGGGAGCCTAAGTGGTGTTTGCTTTAGAATGACATTACTTTTATCATTACACTCTTGAATTTCTCTGAAATACTGGATTACATTTCAACTATTCCATTAGATTTTTTAAATTCGCCTTTGAGAGAAGATAACAAGATTGCTCCTATAATTTATGGTAAAATAGATTTTTCTAATCAAGCAAATCATTCGAGTAGCTTGTATTTTATTCTGTTGTCAAATATCGGATTGGAATTTGCGAGCAGAGTTAGAATTTATCTATTCACGAACAATAAAACATGGTTCTAATTTGAGTCTCTTGCATGTATGTGTGCGAAGGTCCCTCGCTTCACGCAAATTTACGCTAATCCACTAAATTTAACTTGTACCAGTTAAGTGTTTTATTCTGCTGATGGAAAAACTTCACAGATGAATTTCATATGATTGGAATAAGGTTTCTGTGCCATTTCGTCACGTTTATGAACTTAGTATGATTTTCAGTCCTGAATTAGTGTTATGAAAATTGTAATGAATTTGAATGTTGCATTATCCTTGTGTTTCTTGCAGGTGCAAAATTATGTAAAATTTCTGCTTCTGTAAACAAGCTGACTTTATTTGCATTTACGGTCATGGTTTACATTAAATCTTACAGATCTTATGTTACGGTATCTCCAAATTTATTATATCTGTAGGTAGGCACAAAAACAGCATGCATTATCTAATAAATAATCATGAAGCTCAGAAACCAGCCGGTCGAGTCAACAAATGAAACTTTTTCTATATATGGAAGCGTTAATGCCACACTGAAAAATATAATTGATGATGAAAATCACAATTTCATCAAGAGAATTACGTAGGACAACTCAATAAATAATAATAATGTTTTTTCCGCATCATGTTCCTATCAACAATACGGGATAATTTCATTTTTGCAGAAAAAAGTCCCAATATCGAATAACAACAACTTCAAGTTGTTCAAAAAGTTAGAGACATTGCCTGGAGCTGGGTTAGCGTATATTTTGCGCTACATATTCGAAGATTGAAAAAAAAATCGAATAAAACCGAATACAAATATTGTCAACAGTTTTTAATATACAATTTTCGAATCGCAAACAGAATATTGATGTTTGCTTGGAGTTTCAAAAAGCAGAAAATTGGATATCGAAATTTTATTACGATGAATGCAAAATAATTGGGTAATGGCTTTCACATTGATTTTATGTGAATAGGGCTCAAATTTTACACAAACTACGGAGATGCAATATGCCTGGAACAATCCGAAGAGACGTTATGTTGAAAAAGTGTTTTATGGCGCAGATTGAGGTTACAAAACAAGAATATTCTTAGAGGTAAATGATTTAGAATGAATCAAGATTGTACGTGGAACCCTTAAACATTAAATCAAATACATCGGCCCATTCCATTCTATCAAGGTTTAAATCAAGCGCAAACGTAAATTTACCCATGAAAGAATATCAATTCCCTCAAGTTCTCTGCTGCAGTTTAAAAATAGTTCTGATTTATCAACGTAATTTATTCAACATATATTTGCAATAATTATCGTTTAGTGAATAGGTAATTTATGCACAGCAAAGTCCGTAATTACTGTATGTTTCATTGAATTTTTTTCAAGAACTTTTGCCACGAATGGATTTTTTTCTGAATTTCAAATTTAGTTGAGTTATTTTTTTATACTCTCTTCAGAAACATAGTCAATATGAGTCATTGGAGGCAAAAAAATTATCTTACTTAAAGCTTTATTTGAAGAAAAAAAGTTAATTGATACTTCCGATGTTGTGGGGTGCGCTTACTAGTTTTCCGTTAAGAGTACATCATAGAGTATGTTATAATTCAGTGCAATTGCACGACCTGCGATTTACAAAGGCAGTATATATTATTTCTCCATCACAGAGAGATCATCTTATCTATTGGAAAGAATCAGACTATTCGATCTAGCTCTTCCCATTCACTTGAAGAAAGTAATTTTATTAGATGAGTTCAACCATGAGCACTTGAGCAGTAACCACCAAATCCAAACTGAAATTATTGGAAATTTGCTCTTCATGTTTTGTAATCAGATTGATCACTAAATTACGTCGGAATTAATTTCGTGTTTCACTAAACATGCTGATAATTATGTGTTTGTTTGTATATAATAATGGGAAAATCACTAATTCTAAATATTTTGGCTTATAATCATAATGTATTTGTTAAAATTCCAGGCTATTTCCAGATGATCCTCAATTATTATTATGATGATTCAATAACTAATCAGTTATTTTGTTCGTAGTAATCTAATAAAAATATGGAATAGAACAAAGAACTGCTCATATACAATATCAGACTCCAGTTCTATATGCGTGATGATTCATCATAATGATAATTGCACATTTCCAGAACTGCATTCATGTAATCATTTTGTTATGAACCTGATTGATATTTTTTCCAAAAAGCAAAGCAAAAAATAGCTTATGCAATTCAATTAGCTTGATAAATAAAATCAAAAAAATAACAACAACTTTCCATAATTCTCCGATTTAACATATTGGTCCAATTGAAATATAACTGGAGGAAAGGTGTTCTGTGGCTTTCTCGATCTAAAAAAGCGTATGATAGTATTGCTCGAAAGGAATTGTTGAATGTGCTTGTTGTATATAAATTTCAATTTACTGTGCGTTGTATGAAAGAAGTGCAGCTACTGTTCAGATGGATGGTAGATTGAGTGATTGGTTAAGTATTGATGTCGGTGTGGAGCAGGGTTGCGGTATGTCTTTATGGTTGTTTGATTTGTTTGTGAATGTATTTACGAAGATGATGTGCATTGGTGAGAATGTTTCAGCGTATGCAGATGATGTTGTTGTTCCAAGTGAAACTAAAGAACAATCGAAAAGAATGATTGATATATTACATGAAGCTGGACAGGAGATGATTCTTATTCTAACATGTCATCATGTGTAATGTCGAAAGATGGAAGAATTGATAAGGAGATTGAAGGAAGAGTATCTGGTGGTTGCATGATTAAGAGTATATAACGGTCAATTAACGAATCACTTGTACCTGAATTGATGTATGTAGTGAATGCTGGACGAGGCTGCAGAAGCATAAACGGAGAGTGACTGCAGTAAAAAAATGGCGTGGTATATGTGGGTATACTATAAGGGATCAAATGTGAAATAAATTGGTGTATGAGGAATGTAATATTGGAAAAAATGTGGTTGAAAGAAGGGGCATGAGTAAGTTATGTTGCTCACATATGATCGGTGATCTGGTGGCTGAAAGTAATTCGAATTATAGCACTGGGTCTAAGGCTTCCCGATAAAAAATGATTGGATAAAATTGTATCGGATTATATACAATTAGATATGGTTATATACAATTATATATGGAATTCTTATATACTGCTATACAATTTGATATAATTATATAGAATTGTATCCCAACAGATATAGCACATTGTATAGAACATCATACGATAACATACACCTGTATATGACTATATACAATTAGACCAGAGTACTGTACAATTTTTTCAAACTCTGCATACAATTATATACGATCATATACGGCTATATACAATTGTATACAGTTTTATACTATGATATATAAAAATATATAATATGTCTTATCGAACTCTATACAATCATATATATTCGTATATTACTGTATATAGTCATATAGTTACATTTCCATTAATTCAGGAAGCTTTATCCAATTCTATCACATTATATACAATTATATAGTACTGTATAAAGTCTCATACAGTACAGTTCTTTCATTTCAACTTCTACATAAGATCCTATATTGCTCTATACAATCATATATAACTATATAGAGTTGTATAAAATGTTTTTTTGAGTTTTAACTTTGCTATTCAAGATTTTATACAGTTATATACAATCAGATATATTTGTATATTATTGCATACAAGTTTATAAAATTAAATTCCTATTTGTTCGAGAAGCTATATTTGATTCTACACAATTTTTTTTCATTATACACAGTTATATAATACTATATAAAGTTGTATACAACACATTATTCTCATTTTAACTGTTTTGTAAGGTTATATATCGTTATAAACAACCATATACATATATCCGTGTACCATAGGATGAAGTTATATACGTGTCTATACTCATATATCATCTTCTTTTCTTGCTATCGGTTAACATACTCAGAAGTCTAGAATGAAAATTGTCAATAACAATCAGTACAGCTGATGTTCGACAAATAAATTTATGGAATCCACTGGAATAACAAATTTTACCAGGATAGTAAAGTCGCCCGTGTAAGTTTTGTACTTTTTTGTCAATGATGGGTGATTGTTACTCTCTTGGAAGACATGTTGAAGCTTAAATTAAATCAAAAAGCAATAGTTTGATATTGTTTCATATATGACACATAAGGTATATATAAATAGTATAGTAAATAATACAAAAGTGGATACCTCTGACTATTCCACTGGGTATTTGTCTGTTATGTATTATTTTTAAATTTACATGAAAATGAAGGATATTATATAATCAATAATGAAACATATTCATTTCACGATGCAACCCAACAATTTTCAATAGTCCAAATTATTTAGGATAGTTAATTTATATTAGTTTCAAGTTGTGACCTGTGATGTGACATGTGAAGGGGTAAAGTGCTGAAAGGGGGAAGATGAGTGCAAGCGACCTACGAAAGACAAGCGAGTAGCAGCTGAGCACGGGAGTTGATTGAATACAGTTGAATTTGATGCGGTGGAGTTGAAATAACGAAAAATAACTGGAAGAAAGGTAGTAAAGGCAGATGAGAAGATAGCCGAGTCAGAAGATAAGGTGAAGATAAAGAAATGAGGAAGAAAGAAGTAGAAATAAGAAGCTATGGCAAAGAAAGTAAGCTGTTGCTAAGCGGAGAGAGAGAATTTGAGCGGTGGAGAAGCGGAGTGGAAAGGGAAGCGCTAGCGACGAGAAAAAGAAGACAGATTGTGATTGCTCGGTCTCCTATATGCGCACGCGCATGAGAACAGATAAGTGTTTTGGTTTTAGTTCTAGTTCTAATTATTTGATTTCATTGATTTTAAATTTTTCTTTGCTGAGTTCATCACGTTTTTTATGATTTTATTTGTATGCAGACATAATTTTCCTTTAATTTTTGGGATCATTACAAATTGAAAAAAGGATAAAAACTCATTTGTTTTTCGGAAAAAAGGTTAGTTTGTGGACGGTGAAATGAAACAGATTTCAGATAAATTCTCCATTAATTTTTTTTATAGTCTAGCTAATATCTTCGATGTCCTGGAAAATACATATCATTCAAATAAATGAATGGTTGAGGACTTATTCAATTTGGAATGGCACCGACAAAAATGGGCGTAGAAATCCAACTCAAACTTTAAAAACTGCAAAAGTCTAGAGAAAATAAAGATTCAGGATGAGTTAGCACAAGAATCCTTGAAGAAAAGGATATTTCCCACGAAAATGTGCTTCACTCTTGAATCTATAACATAGAATCAATTGAAATCATTAATAATAACGACATAAGTTTCGGGAATCAGCTTTTTCATAGTAAATTTCCTCTCCTCTTGAGTTCTTCTTTCTAATTTACGCTATCGCAAGAAAAACTAAAATTTTCTTCATATCTTTATTTGCCTATAACTTTTGCAATTGATGATGTGCGAGTAAGATTTCTGTGCATATTTTTCTAGACAACATTCTGAATCAAATTAGCTCTCAACCATGCCCTTACTCGCATTATCAGCATTTTTCATGATTTTAAAGATATTAACTGGACCAACAATGCTAAAATAGCCTCTTTGAGAGTAATAACCAATCCTATTTAATCACAGATGATCGAGATTACCTTCGAAGTGAGGTAGTTCATTTCAAAAAAGAAGAATCAAAGCAACTAACATCCTCAAATAGTGAATCGCTTTTGAGGAAAAGGCAACCAGTGAGAAAAAAAATTCTATAACCAATAAACTGTGCATTTATTTTTGTACAATCTCCAGTTCTTTATTCAATTTATTCTAATTTAAACGGTGATCAACTAGAAATATAGAATATGAGTTTATCATTATTTTTATTGAAAGTGAGATTGTTCGAAATTCAAGGCATAATTCAATAGTTGTTGGAATAAGTAGAGCAATGAATTTGTTGGACTTCAGAACTAATGAATTCTACATCCAATTTCGTACAATCCTCACTATTAATTCTAAGAGTATTGAACGCTACTTAAGTACGGATTATAATTTCAATCTGTTATAAAAGAAAACGTAAGATAGTAGGAGATTGAATGTTTAATTCGATAGTTATAACAATAAGTCTAGTAATTAGTCTGTTTTACCACGAAAATACTAAGAACAATGTATTTTTTCTTAAATTTCAATAAAATGAAAAATATTCTCATTCATATCCAAATGTAAATATTGCAGTCCAACTATATACAACCCTATCCAATTTTACCGTCCAACTGGAACTGATATAATTGTATAGAGTCTTATAGAATTGTATAAAATTTTATATAAACGTATAGGACAGCATATTCATATACAATCATATATCGTTATATCCAAATGTATATATATATGTATATAATTCGATAGAGTTTTATACAGTTTTAAACGATTCTATCGTCTCATTTTTTGGATAAAATTGTATCCAAAGAATTGTATATGATCGTATACGATTATATCCAATCATTTTTTATCGGGTTCGAATAAATGACCTGCTGTTATATTACAAGAGCGAAGAACATCTGCACTGAGGCTTCAAAGAGATACACAACATTTTTTTGCCTAGCATTACTGAACGATTCAAATCTAGAGTCCAGGTCATCTAAAGATTCTCAGAGAAGCTCATCTAGATCAACTGGTTTTGTTGAAATAAGATACTATAATTACAAAATGTAGCTTTGACATACAAAAAGGTGAAAAATTCTTAAAAGGTTATGGAACACATATAATTCGAAACAAAATAGTGGCGTGGTTGGTGTGGGTGTATTTGTAATTCCTAGAAGACAGTGCCACAATTATCCAAGCTGAGATTATCCATCCAATCTCCGAAATGAACTTGAGAGAAGGTTGCGAATAGATCACAATTATTATGTCAGGTAGCCTTATTATAGTTGGTATCAGGGTATGAGAGAATTGAAGGTAATGTGAAGGCAAATAAGCTTGCCAGAAAAGGAGCTAGAGGTTTTTCGAATCTTCATGTGGACCTCGAGAAACCACCTTAGAAAGGTAATGAGAGTATTGGAGAATTCAGCCAGAACTTCACACTAGATTAACGCCAAAATCAATGAACCGGCGAAAGGTTTTATCAAATCTTTGTCTATCAGCTTTGAAGAGCTACTAGCTCTCAGCAGAAAGGATCTCAAAATCTTGACTGCATCCCTCAACTGGTCACTGCTTTCTAGAATAACATGTATATATAATTAGTTAGGCTAGAAATGATATTTGCCATCAATTTCAAGATGATAACGAAACTTCAGAATACATTTTGTGTAACTGTCCAGCTACAACCTTGTGCAGACTGGATTACTTCAGAAAGGCGTACATTACAACAAACGAAGTGGAAGATGTATCTCTGAGAGCAGTATTGTAGGTTATGAGAAATCTAAGCATTTTAGAGATTATAGGTACGAAAGCGATCTATCACAAATAATCCCATAGCATTGATTATAGCGTTTTGATGTTTACAGCCTTCTGCAAGCTAATAATAATGATAATAACGTATATTTTACTTCACTGCACTTTATGACCTCATGACTATGTAGCTAACTTCCGTAACTTACTAATTCAAGATATCACTTATATTACATTGCTGAAATTGACTCACAAGCTACCTACTTTCAAATACTGACTCTACGATTCATTAGTTTATTATAAATGTGCTGATTTGGACTTACTAGAACACTAATCATAGTTAAGTTCTCAGAAAGAACACTACCCAGAATAAAAATACAAATGATATGAGCATCTGTATTTATCCGTTTAGTATGTAGAGCAAGTCTATCCTTATACGTTGTTATTATTGCTACAAATAAATTCATAAAAATTCTATACAAACAATGAAGGCGGTAATGATAAACACAGCATTGTATTTGCTGTGTCAACATTCATTATCGTGCATACACGTACCTGGCAACTTCCTTATAATTTTTTACAAAAGAAAAAAGAGTTAGCAGTTAGACTGAGGAACTGTGACCATTATGAATATGCTCGATAGTGAGCAAAAGCTGCTGAATTAAAGTTTGCGTGCAGTACAACTCTAATAAGAAATATTGAGTTTCGCTATACGAATTAGAAAATGGAATTGATATAGAAGTTGCAAGCCAACTCCAACTTATTTACAAATAGGAAATAATGAAATGAGGATACCACAATGTTCATTCATTACTTTACAGTAACTTACACACTTATCCCTTCTGTTTCTATTCAAATTCAAAATCACATGTTATATTCTGATACCTGATTCCATTATGGCAATAACAATCCAATATAGAGAAGAATAAAGACAGAATATGCTGCAAAATCAATATTTCTGAAATAAGTGTTAGATTTGTGATCTTAACGACAAGAACAAGTGAATTACACTATCCTATCAATCATGAAATTATGTAAAATATGATATTGTCAGTTTGAAAATCAGCATAAAAATTATGTAGGTCAGCTATTTATAGTTATAAAGAGATTTTGTTGGAGATAATTTGAAATATATACTGAAGTTTTATTATATAGTCTTTTGAGAATAATTACTCGAATGGAAAATATTGTTATCAGTAAGTTAACTGAAATTCTTTCAAATGACTCGTGATAAATTTTATATTCTACCAACACTTTTTCGTATCTTCTGCCGTTGACGTTATCATTTTTGACATGAGAAATCGAACACAAAGGTCACTTTCTGTCGAGATTTGATCGTTCAAAATTAATACTATATGTCATGAGCCTCCTGATTAATAGATCCGGCTCAAATATAATACTTTAGATGTTTTTGTGAATCACAAAATCTTCCACTACCAAATCGTTTCCAGGATGATCGGATACATATATTGGCAGGAGTTTATACATCTCCTAGAAATGGATTAAACTTCCAAAATCAGTGCGAATAAATTAATTCGAAAATTCGTGGCACCAGTGACGTGTCTTTGCATAAAATGCGTATAATTCATTGCTCGAACTGTCAACACCCGAAAACAAACGTGGAAAAAAAAGTGAACACCGTATACCATTATGACATACACCACGGGCCAAAATGAAACGTCCTGGTTTTATGATTTAAGAAGACGTGACTCATAGTTCGCTGGAAATTGTAAATGTCGCCAGATAATACTTTGGAGTATTCTGGCGTCGCTGATACCAAACGAGAATAATATTTCCACGAACAGTATTTTATTGAGCACATTTGATTCTCCAAAATGAATATTTATCACTTTAAGAACATCGACTATTAATTACAAATCTCAAAATTATATGTAACTGATAACATACAATTTTCTGTGTAGAACTTCAGCTTCTATCCGATTAATAGCTTCATAATATTTGATTGGATTTGTAATTCAACCATATTGAAAAAAAAGGTAATCCACATGACGATGCAACAGAAATTGTAACTCGACTCCAAGCTCGACCAGAGGTTTTTTGTTTCCAATGATTTTATTTCAATAAGAAATTCCGTTCGGAAACACAAACTAAAACTATTGCAGAACTTGTGCATGCTAACCACGAACCAACAATGATAAAATTTCATTCTAGTTTTCATTCACTTGCAATTGTTATTATAACCACATCACAAAAACAGTAGTAGACTTAAATAAATACTACTTGAGAAACTACATAAATGTGATTCGATTTCAATATGTTTCTATTCTATCAGGCTAGAAATCAATGTGAAACAATTGATTATTGCAGCTGTCAATTCTCAAACATTGCTTTAGTCTTTTAATGTGAGAACTTTCCATATACGAATTAATAAATAAAGTTCTTACAATCCTGGTTCACTTCGAGGTTTATATCATACAGTTGCATAGAAACTCAGCTCTAAATTTAATAATTCAGTAACTTTCGCGCTTATGGCCATAATGTAAGAGTTCACATTTGCACTGTTTGAATCTAAGACTCTTATGTCGTAAATTGAAGTTGAAGTTTAACTTCTGTTACATTTCAAATTTGAATTACAATAAGCGTTACATTTATAACGGAAGTGTTTTGTTGCACTATATGTTTTTTATTACTTCTTGAATTATTACGAGCCATGATCGTGAAGAGATGCAATAATTTTTACATCTTGCTACAAAACATTCCGACATTTATCATGGAGACCTGACATGAGCCAAATATCCTTTTATAAAAATAAGGTCTGGATTAGGAATGTCGACCTGATAATTAAGTAATGCATAAAAGTCATCTAGTTCCTATAAAAATTACATTATGTGTCCCAGAGTAGGATTACCCAAGTCATTCACCTATTGTAGTCTTGATTCAGACTTCTTCAATGATTTTCGGAGAATATCTAATAAGCACTTGTAATAGTTAGTTCCTGAATAAATCGCTTTTCTGTGAGACTTTTTATTCAAATCAATTTAGGGGTCACCTGATTGGTCACGAATAGAATTTGCAAACTAGAAGAATCATTCTTGTAAGGATATCCAGATGGAAAGCTCAAATGAAAACAAGTAACTTCTTCATAAAATTGACCTAGAACTAACCTTAACTGGTTTTGAAACCTTTTCTCATTGATAGGGTATAAAGGCTATTTTATCTTGCTCCAGCTCTCTTCTATGGAGTTCTTCCAAATCGTTTCATCCTCGGTTATCTTGCGATTGTACGTGTTATTCTTTCTCATTAAGTCTACATCCATTTTTTTTTCTCTATGCCTCTTGATTTTCATACTGTTTTCACCTTTTTGTTATCGGGAAGTCTGCAGAGGTGGCCCAGCCATTGGAATTGTTTTTCCTCTTCATATTTTTGGACCTATTTTATTTCCTGTTTCTTCCCTTTTCTCCTCATCCCTTACTTTGCCTATTTTTGTTATCCATTCTAATCGTCTTAGGCTTTTCATCTCGATAGCCTGGATTTTTCTTCTTTGTTTTTGGCTTATCAACCAGGATTCACTTTTGTATGTAAGTATTGGTACGATGATCGTTCTGTATAGTATAACTTTTGTTTTCTTGTCTATATTTTCGTTTGAGAACATCGCTCTTGCCAGTATGTGATAGGTATGTTCTAGATGTTGTTTGTATCCTATCACTTATTTCCTCTGCATGGCTTCCTTTGGATTCGATTATGCTGCCTAGGCATTTGAAACTTTGAACTTGTCGAATAGCTATTCCATGTATTTCAACAATGATGAACATACTACTTTTCATATAGTTATTCTGTGAGAAACTTCAGTTGGGTGTGGTCAGGATAAGCAACTTATCATAAATAATTCCAATTTCATAAGGCTATCCTGATTTTATCTACATATAGAGATCCTCAAGGTTTGGTTACTCAGAAAAACATTATTTAAAATTGATGAGGTCGTCATAACAGGTATTTTAAACAGATTAGGAACAAATACTGTTGGGAATATCGCATCTTGTTGAGTACCTGAGTATAATTTGATTTACTGCTACTTATAGATTATTGCAAATTTCTAATGAGATAAAAGATGATAGTGCAGTTAGGTATTATTTAGAGTAATACAATAATCAAAAAATCTCTTGTGGTCCCTCCCCGACCATGAATTTCATGGCATGCTTCATCACTGTTTTAAAAATTTAGAGTGCCGCATCAAATAATTGCATATTTCAAAGTGACAGCTGTCATTACCAAAGTGACAGTTGACATTACCAAAGTGACAGCTGTCATTATCAAAGTGCAACTGTTTTTTCGTCAGAGTGACAACTGCCATTGTTAAAGTGACAAACGGCGGTCATATCTCAGTCCCTACATAAAATAAGTATTTTTGAAAATTAAGAGTCTTTTCCTAGAATATCGGGATTTTTAATTCATTGGAACATACAATTCCGACATTTGATCGCCGGAAGTGTAATTTAAAGGTGGTATCGTGGATTCCACTGATTATCAATTTTTGATATCTACTAAGCTTATCTCCCCGCTTTTAATTCATACCAATCTATACATCATTTGAAAAATTTGTAAAAGAAACAAGTGACAATCGTTTGAAAATCCTATTTGATATTTCTACTAGAATTAACTCTACAAGAGCTTGAATTTGATACCAAACAAGATAGAGCCAAATTATTTATTTGAAAAAAAATAATTGACGAATGTTTGCATGTGATGTCAAAATATAGGTGATCATGATTATTATTTCACATTATGATCCTCATTATTTCTTTGCTCCAGTTAAATATAACGAATTCTATAATAATCCAAATTTTGATAATAATAAATGAACCGCTAGTAATCCTGAATAATGTTTCTGGTAAATGTTGTATTCAATCATTTTAGGATCAATTTTATTTTCTGCATATTTTATGATAAAAACTACCGTTTATAAGAAGAAGAAAAACCGCAAAAAAGCCAAAAAGTCCCATGAATAAAGTTTTAGTACCACTGGTTGAAGAAAGCTTATCTACGAACTTTGATTTAGCTTTTTGATAAAAAACTCAAAAGAAAAATTTCAGTCAAAAGCTCGTACACGTTCCCAAGTTATCGTGCTTCCAGACTTTTTTCAAAATTATGTTTTTCGTGCTCAGTCTGGTTTAGAACGTGAAGATTCATCAAATTCTCGAGCTAGCAAAACATCACGGCTACAATACTTTCCCTATTATTTTATAGGTCGGGGAAGTAAAAATGACATCGATATCATCTTCATTGAGTCTGATTACTGTTATTTTCAAAATAGGCTACGTCAAATATGAACAAAATGTGATATTTAAATTAATGTTGAAAATATTATGATACGATGATAACAATGTACATAAAAGAGAAGGTATTATTATCCCATTTCATAATAATAGAGAAGTAAAAAGTAGGAATGAGAGATCAATAATAGATTATTTTATTACAAATAAAACGCAAATAAAAAACATAAATGATGTTAAAGTCAAAAGAGGTAGTGAAATCGGAAGTGACCATTTCCTAACAGTAGCGAAAATAAAAATGAAACAAGAAGAAATCCAAACAAAGAAAGAAATCAGGAAAGAAATAAACACGGTTAAATTGAGGATAGATAAACTGAACAATGTAGAAGTTAGGAGGAAATACCAAGATAAAATTGGTGAACTGATAATGAAAACACCAATTCCAAATCAAGACAATATAGAAGAAATGTGGAAAACGTTTAAACAGATAATACAAGAGGCAACAAAAGAAACATGCGGAACTAATAAAAACACAAGAAACATCACACAGACACACTGGTGGAATAAAGAAGTAAAAGAAGTAATTAAAATGAAAAAACAAAAATGGAAGAAATACCTAAGTACAAAAAAGGAAGAAGACTACAAAGAGTATAAAATACAAAGAACAAAAGTAAAACAAACTATAAAACAATCCAAGTTAAAGGCATGGGAAGAATTCGGAAAAACAATGGAAATCAACTACAAGGAAAACCAGAAACTATTCTACAAAACATTGAAAACATGCAAAAAACAAAAACAAGTTATACTAAAACAAATACAAGATAAACAGGGAAATATATTAAAAGAATATGAGTTAATAATGGAAAGATGGAAAGAACACTTCCAAGAGCTATTAGAGGAAGATCAAGTCATGGACGTAAGAGATCATTAAGAATCAAACAACGAAATTAATAACGAAACAGAAAATATCACGTATGACGAAATGAAGACAATACTACAGAAACTTAGAAACGGTAAAGCTCCAGGACATGACATGATAAAGGCAGAACAGCTGAAGTATATAGGGGAACATGGAGAGCAAATATTATTAATCATGCTTAACCAAATATGGAAAACAGGAAAAATGCCAACAGACTGGGAAAAGGCGGTGATATTTCCGATACATAAAAAAGGCGATAGCAAGAAATGTAGCAATTATAGAGGAATATCACTCCTATGCACAGCGGCTAAAATTTATGAATCCATATTGGAAAACAAATTAAGAAGAAAAATAGAATTAAACATCGAACCCGCGCAAAGTGGCTTCAGGAAGGGACACTCAACCCAAGATCATATCTTTACCATCAGAACATTGACAGAAATAGTAATGAAACAAAATAAAAAGCTCTACATAACATTTGTCGACCTAGAAAAAGCCTTCGATAGAGTCCCTAGAAAAAAAATGTGGGAAATATTAAGAAAGAGAGGAATAAGTGAGGAACTTACAAATGCGATAAAGAATATATATAGTAATACCTCAAATTATATAAGAACTGGAAATGAGACCTCATCAGAATTTATTACAACACAAGGACTTAGGCAAGGAGGAGCCTTGAGCCCTATACTATTTATAATTTTCCTGGACAATATAATAAAGAACATAAAGAGCAAAATAAAGAGAGTAGATGTTGGCTACCATAAACTTGCCAGGATATCAATAGCAGAGTGCGCTTTTGCGGATGATCTGGCAATTCTGGCAAAAAACGAAAACGATATGCAACACAACCTGAACGTGTGGAATGAAGAACTCACAAAGCACAACATGAAAGTGAACATAGAAAAAACAAAAGTAATGGTAATAGCAAAAGAAGACATAGAAGCAAACGTAACAATGAACGGGAAAGAGATAGAACAAGTGGAAACTTTCACATACCTTGGAGCTGTTATACATAATAGAGGAGGAATTGAAGAAGAAATAAACCAAAGAATACTCAACGCGAATAAAAGCTATTACTCAATAAACAAAACAATATTGAACAATAAACAGATATCTAAGGGAACTAAGATGACACTTTACAAAACAATGTATAGACCAACATTAATATATGGAAGTGAGTCATGGAAGATGAATAATAGACTTAAGAGTAAAATACAAGCGAGTGAAATGAGATTCCTAAGAAGAGTAGAAGGGGTTACAAGGATGGACAAAATCAGAAATGAACATGTAAGAGCTATTCTAGAAATTGAAAGTATTCAAACCACCATTGAAAAGAAACAAGCTGCATGGTACGGTCACCTAATAAGAATGCCGGAAACTCGACAAACCAAACAAGTATGGAGCTCCAAAATAGTGAAAGAAAAAAGAAGAGGAAGACCAGCCAAAACATGGCAAGATATAGTGGAAGAAATACTAAGAAAGAACAACATCAGCACCCAAGAGGCAAAGAGAATGGCAAAAAATCGAAAAGAGTGGAAAGACTTCGTAAATAATATGAACTAAAATCAATAGTCAATCCTGACACCCGTAAGGGTATTAAAGGATTTAAAATGATAATAATAATAATAATAATACTCATTTCCAAGACATTTTTCAGATATAAAGAACATTCAAGAAACTCTTTCTCTAACGACATGGCATCGTTGGGCAAAAAGTAAGTGGATCAATTTCAGTCTCAAGTTAATGATCCCCTACGTAGCAATAGAGCTGTGAATGTTACCTTCAGCCTCTTAAATTCACCCGCCGTCTCTTACCGGCCGTAATTTTTGACTAGAAGTGGACATTTCTCCTTACCATCTAACCTCGGCAAGTTTGTCTTCTTTTCGTAATAATGACCGCAATTTAATCTTAAAGTGACAACATTCAAATCGAGGTCTTGCACTCAAGTCCTTTACCCGGCACCCTTATTTATCCCCTTTGTTAGGTAAAGAACTTTGCCCGATATATTTAACCTCTCCTTTGTTGTTATTGTATGCAGAAACAGACTGAAACACTATGACGATAATATGGGAATTTATGTAGATATCTTGCTTGGATGGAGATATATAGGGCACATTCCTAGTATTGATATTCCATAAACAAAAGATATTTCCATCATTGAATATATCTCGAATGTATAGCTCAAAGATGTTATTACGATGGAATCAAGAATATCCCAATCTGTATTATGAAGAGTAAATACGGAAATATGCAGTGCAATTATACAAGTGATCATTACTGCTCAAGTCTGTCAGCAGAACTAAATTAGCATGAGATCTTAAATGAGAAATGCTCACTTACAGTATTCCATATTCCGGAATGTGAGGTGATTCACTAAAGTCAAGTTGCGACTACTGAAATGTGTTTCATATTATTGATTAAAACTCTGCATTTATTTTGTTTTGCTCTGTTTAATCTTTGTACCTTGTAGACTAGGATATTTCAAAGAAACTTTTCTGCTCTTGATTGAATTGAAGAGAGAGAAAAAATAATACAAATCCAAGAGCCGATTGACAAGGAGTCATCTCTTTCTTTAAAGCTAAAAATATAATTTTTGTTTGTTCTACTTTGATTTGCTGCATTCACTTCCTTTTTTGATGTCCTACATTCTTTGTTATACTTTTGATATTCCATTTGCTAATGCGAACGAACCTAATTCTGTATGCAAATTTGAGAAGTTCCATTGTTATGGCAATGGTTTGCATTTCATACGTCGGATGACAATGATATCAATAGTGAAGCGCTGACAAAATAAATGACATCACCTCGTTTCTGAAGTAACAATATGTGGAAATTATCATACCTTGAATATCACTGGATGTAACACTTTAATTCAGCAAAATATCAATCTTTAGCCTTTCACACAATAAAATTAGAGATAAGAAAATTTGAGGATTGTAATGAACATATGCATAATTTGCAACAAATGCATCACAGATGCGTTGTGTCATCCTGCGACTGTAATATTTTAAATAGGTATGTAATTAAAATTGCTGCTATTGTTTGTGGGAATTTGCATCTGGTGCAGAATTTCTAGAACCAGCCGTTATGGTCCGTTATACACAGTGAACATAAAATTCAATTATGCTTCGCCGAACTAACAGTAATATGTAAAGTGAAAATTCAACACGAATTATAGTGTGTTAGTCCAACAGAGCTGGGATTTCTTGTTCCACTGGCTGAACTTAAATTTTTGTGTCTCTAAAATTGCCGGTGGTAGTGGCGTTACATTACACAAATGCTTTATGTTGAATGAGATGAGATTCCTTTTTTTCGAATCATTTCAGTCAACAGCTCGTGGGGAACCAGAATCGGTATAATATTAGCATATTCTCCCACATATCACATTTCATTTTCATCGTTCCTGATATAACCATCCATCAGAAGTAGCAGAGCCCTCTGAATGTATTTTTTTATCGTGTTTGTGGTTTCATCACCATCAGCGTCTTGTTAAATGGTTTTCTTAGCATTTCAAGCATTTTATCGGCCGAACTTTAATTAGGTGATTGGGTAATCTGAAACTGACATTAATGTTTCCTTGCACTGTCGCTCTGATCAGTTAATCAGATAACAAGGGTTGGATTCACGAACAGTTCAGTATGAGAATCTCAAAGTGATAATTTTTCCACATTATTAGCATGGTTCTATTAAAGGAAATTCTGCCAGCCGTGATTCTTGTCTCCTACTTCAATAAATAAAAAATAATGTAAGGAACACATGTTTCTCTAAAATGGTCTTTTCAACTGTTTAATCAACGAAGACAGATTGAGGTACTTTGACATTTTGAAAATAAAAACTTTATCATGCCTATATGTCATACAATTTTATACACATGTTCATTCAAAAATATATGGACAAATAATACATGTGATATTATCGATTATGTTGTACAAGATTCAAAAATGATTTGAGACAACTCAATCTATGATATTGTGAATTGTCCAGAATTTTATGCCTATAAATCCAATAAGTGGGCGCAAGTCGAAAATAAATCTGTCAAAGCGAGTAGAATAAGCGTTCCTATTTCGCAAGAAGAACTTTGAAAGGCCAGTACCCCCAGCCCGTGATTGAAACGACACGCCAGACATCAGTTCAAATTTATTTACCCATTTCTTTTGACACCTGCGTCTTTCGTCTGCGTTTGTATCGATCAGTAAGCTTTCAGATCGTGTAACTTGAAGTTGATGATAGATACGTTGTTAAACGATGTTTGATTCAGAAATAAATCACATATACGAGCTATAAACACTCATTTCAATCGAGTTACAGTTTTAAAATTTTCATGTCTCTCTCTAGAATTATTGTTTTGAAGAACTTCTTCAACTTCTTCACTGAAATTTTTCTCTCTTGCCCATTAGTCTGATATCGTCCACTTCGAGAATTGTGAGAATAACCATGTACTTCGACTCACTTTGAGCACCATTGAGCTGATGTTTCTGCATGACTCATGAATTAGCCTTGTACAGACCAAGTCAACTTCTACAATTAGGTATCAAGATGCTTGATTCTTTATTGCCTACTTGAGATACAAATGAGCATCAAGGAATGTTAGCGACGTAAAGTCAAGTTGCTGCGATAACTTGTCTTATGGACCGAGACCACTACCACTCTGGAAAACGTGGTTCCATCTATCAAGCTGTTACTGCAGGGTATCCACTTGACACAGACTTAAAAAAATACTGCAAACAGCACGCAACTTTTAATGTCTGACTACGTCTTAAACTCTTCTCTGAAATTATCTCATTCAAGCTTCAAGCATCCGCACATATTCGTGAAAAAATGCTGGGCTCTGCAACCGTAGAGGTGAATATTGCTGACAAAAAGAGAGAATTGTGCAAACAACCAACTATAATGGTGTATATTCTGAATTCCTACCAGAAAAAGCATCTGAAAGTGTAGATAGTCTTATTGATCTACTTATTCATATCATAACTTAAACTATCTATATCAAAAGTGATAGCATATAGCTCTTCTAGAACTATCAGTCCAGTAAGCCTTCAGAGCGATCAACATTTTTAATAACGTGGATTGGTCGAAGCTTCAGATCTCTCTTTAGATTAGACAGGAAACCTACTTCTTACGGAAAACCAACATTCGCATTTCAACTTCTTGAGTCGATTTACTAGATACTAATGGTCGCCCAGTGGTTAAAATTTGATCGTAATTGATTAAATTTTGAAGTTTGAACTTCATTAAACTCAATCTATCGGCCACGGGGGTTTCAGGTATAATTAACTCAGTATTTGACGCTCTATCCGAATCTGAAATAAAATAGTGGTTTGCTTCAAGATTTTGACGTGATTTTCTTCGACTTTTCCTCCTTGTACCATCCGGGAAAGTGTGAATTAGATGTCAGACATTTTTCCATTCGGAATAGATTTTTCGAGATATTCCAGCGAAAATTAACATTATTTTGAGTAGTGAATTTAAATTATATAATTTGAGGTGACTGCACTCTTTCTATTATTAACTTTCAGTATGCCAAATCTCACATTGCTTCAACCATGCAATATGCTTAAAAAGGGGTACAAAGCTTTCGCTTCACGTATTAATATATAGATAAAGATTCTATAAGCTCATTCTAGGTAATCAGGGATCTATTTGGACAACAATTTAAGATGCTACAAGAATAAAAGTCAATAAGCTGCAAATACCTAATAGTAGTTGAGAAGCAACATTTTAAAGAAAATAGCTCACGAACAAATACCAACGGTCTCAAAAAAACTTACTTCATCAAAGAACAAAGTACCGAAACACGAATAATAAGGTAAGGAAAGCACAAGCACAGTGGCAATTATTCCACTAAAATCTCGACTAAGACAATTGATGAGTAAAGTGTAATTGTATGCTAATCATAGCCAAATAGTAAACACAAGAATAACCATCAACTCACGCAGCCAAACTCCTATTAAACAACCTAGTAGCCTTCATTGAACAAGCTCCATTCATACGCACAATGGTTGGGGATGTTGTTCATATTCTAGCTGGATTTTGAAAAACTTTGTTCTCTACAAATATAATTTTCGAGTACTTATGGAATGGAGCTCTCTTATTTTGATTAATGTACAGTATTTAATTGATTTATCAATTTCCAACAGCCTGTTACGGAGATTTTCATATCCTATGAAGTTTTTGAATTTTTCAGGAAATCATCAATCTCATAGCCCTTTTACTTTTCATATAATAGATCATGATTTCAAATTGGATAAGCTCATGGAATTGATAAAGCTATTCTGGAGTTGCAGGTCTAATAGAATCGTCTTGTCGTCTATCAATTGTTCTCATTCATTCTAGCGTGAAACCGGAACCTTGTTGTATTTCACGCGTCGAAGTATTCATTAACGAACTACTGCAATATCGCAGTAACCTTATTCATAAATATATCATATTCCTTGTGTTTGAGTCACAAAGCTCCTAGTCAATTATGTATAACTGTATTATTCCACATAATAAATTGCTTTTGATTATAAATTCAGTAAATTTTATCGAAAACTTTGACGTTTTAATCCTTTATCCAAGGATCTGCTTCAAGGATCGAAACGACAAAGTTTCCAATGGAATATACAGAATTTATAAACAAAAGCAATTTATCATTAATTTAAACTCTGGAAAAATATATAGATTTTATTATTTTAGTTTTTGATATGAATTGCTATCCAATTTTGAGACTCGTCAATCAAAAATTATATGATATTATTGTGAAATGGGCGATATTCAGTAAAACAAAACACTCTGCTACATAGAAGAAATATTTCTCTTTGACTGTAGATTGTGATAAATGCTCAGTAATTTTTTCATTCTGTTGAATCTTATTCAGGAAAACAGCCATGTAGGCTGCAGCCCCTTTTTTATATTCAGCAGTATAATGAGTTGAAATTAATTTTAATGAATCCTTCAGTGGTCCCTGCTATTTGTGAAGTGAGATTTTCAGGCCTTTATATATCTTCAAAAGCATACTAATTAGTGCAACAGACTGTTGTTAAATAAGTTAGATAAATTATCTAGAAATCTACAAAGAGTGAAATCAAGAGGTGGCAGTGAGTTTGTCGGTATAGCAGTAATTTAGATTGTTTGTTCCTGGTATTGTTAGAAGCTTCATTCTAAAATAGGAAGCGACAGGATGTAGAGGAACAGCCTGAGGACGGACACATTTCCTCTTTATTCTGCCAAAGTGCTGACTGCTGAACATAAACGTACTTATTCAACTATTTAATACCAACAACTGAAGTGAAGGAATTTTTTGATTTATCAATAAGAAATTGCTACAGAAATAAGATGTCAACAACAAAAGTCTGTATATATTCCTAAAATTGATCAATGTATTTGAAGGATATGATAAAATCAGTATACTGAATTTCCTCACATTTTAAATAAATGGCTCGCAACATCAACTTCCATACCTAAATATGAACTTCTAGAAGTTTTTCTTTCAACCGTATCTAATTCAGAAAACAGTTATATGTACCTGGAGAAAACTGTAGAGGTTGAAAATAGATGCATTTGGCTCACTACTTTGAATAAACTGTGTTCCCAATTGGGAAAAGACGCTAGCTACCAGAAAATTGCAGAATATAGATGTTATTTGATATCAATACTATAAAAATACTTCAAGATTCCACAAAATGAATTGTCGGTATAATATCCCTGGAATTATTGATTTTCCGTGTTTTGACTTTTAAAACCTCTGAGGCTCACATATCACGGTTAATTCATGATACAAAAGCTCACTACAAGTTTAATAATATCGGATTAGATTCAAAATTTTATGTAAATCTCCTTTCTATACTACGTGATTTCAATTTCAAGTTACATAAATCGGTGGAGCAAAAATATCATATTGTAAATAAACTCCTGTACCAAAAGTCTACCTCTGCAAATTCTTTCATATGATTCGCTTGAGGAAATGGGATATTTTCATTATCTGTCCAGTCCAGAGTGATTATATAATAAGTAAAACACAGCTGCGTATGTACGTGAAAAGTTTCATATATATTTATTTATACAGGGTGTTGAAAAACACACAACTTTCCTCAAAATACGTTACCATTGCTCTAATAAAATGTTTTATACAATCAAAGGATGAATTCGTGGTTTATGCAAGATGGAGCTCCGCCTCATTTTACTCTCCGTGTTAGAGAGCACTTAAATCGCAGGATGGGAAGAGGAAGTTTCGTTCAATAGCCTCCTAGATACCTGGATTTAACGCCACTTGATTTTTTGTATGGGGTAATCTTAAAAGTTTGGTCTATGTAACACCAGTACACAATCAAGAAGAATTGCAACAACGAATTGTGCAAAACTGTGAAACAATTCAGAGGAAGCCAGGCATTTTTGAAAGAGTGAGGGCATCATTTTTAAGAAGATGCAGAGCTTGCGTGGAGATTTGAGGAGAGCATTTTGAATATTCACTATGAAATATTTTCATCCATTAATAACAACAAATAAATTTGGATGAATACCTGTACTCATTTGTTTATCGCTGTTCTGAAGAACAAAACGTCAAAATAAAATTAATTAATTTATTATTCAACATTAATCACGAGCTTAAAATACTCATTTATTAGCTTCATCATGAATTCCGTTGTCGACCAATGGCAATAGGAATGTACTTTTCTTGAAGCACCTCAATAATTCTGCGAGTACCTAGTGAAAAAATCCCATCTGATTGCGAATTACCACATTGAAAATGTATATGTCACGAAATGTTCTTACTCTTTTTTTCAAATTTTCCTGATGAAGACTTGAATGAAGTCGAAAGTTTGACCATATTTCAAAAGAGAAATTTTTTACTTTGGCCAAAAACATAAGACTGCTACGCCTACAAAATATCTGTCTCCTTAACTAATTGCAGTCGCGTATAATCCTAACAAACTATATATATACATATATATATATATATATATATATATATATATATATATATATATATATATATATATATATATATATATATATATATATATATATATATATATATATATATATATATATATATATATATATATATATATGAATAGTGTGCATTAGTGAAGAGAAATACCCTGATTCCAGCATTATACCCTTCCTACGTTCGATGGAGTGGCTTTCGTTTTTCACGTTACAAGACTCGGCTTCTTCGGCATAAGGTTGTAATCTCTTGACCAAATATTCTGCTAGCTCTTGTAGCGTTGAGCCGAAAACGCTAGAAGCAAATCATATGCAAATAGTTCTGACGTCTTATCTCTTTTGACCAATGTTGCTGTGAACGAGGCTATCGGAAATATCTAAAGACAACCTCAAGTGAAGAAGGACATCATCCAGCTAGCCAAACATTCTCTCAAGAATACATTCTTTATCTACAATGACCAAAGATATACAGATTGATAGGGGAAACACTAATGAAGTCATCACTGTCTTCAGTAATAGCGAAATTCTCGTGACAGATCTAGAATTACGAGCTATTGAAACTGGCTCAGAAACCAAAGTTGTGGCTAGAGTACGTAGATGTTATGTTCTTTATCTGAACCCACGGAGAAATCAAGCTGTATAAATTTCCGGATCACCTTGATATGATTTACAATAGAATCAAATTCAACATAGAGGCCGAAAAAAACAACTAACTACCTTTCTTAGATGTCCTGGTAACCATAAACGAAGACGACAAATATACCTTTTCCTATTTCCAAGGTGGCAGTAGGAAATTAGAAAAGGTAATGTTTCTTCACTATTTGGTAGCAAAAACTTAATGTACTGCTGATTGACACTAAATTCAAGGAATGGAATATCCCACCTTGAAAGTGAAGACCCAGGCTAGCTATTAATAAGGGCACCAAAAATATTTTACCTGAAGAATAGGAAATGGGCGCCACTCCCAGGAAATGATCAAAGGAGAAAAAAGTACTATTCTAGGAGACAATAGCGACAGCAAAAAAGAAATTAAGCATAGACGTCGAAATCAATTATAAACAAAATTATTATTAATTTAAAGCAAATGATTCCAAAAATTATAATTAAAAAAATTTGTAACTTACGAAAATGATTAAAGCTATTATACAAAAAAAATCTCACTGCAACAGCCAAAAGGGAACTGGAGAGCACGTCACAGACGTTCAAAATTACGTTACAAAAATTAGCTAAATATCCTCTTCAGGCGGAACTCAAGACTAGTATCGGCAGAGAAGATAGATGTCGAATTGGTAGCCACAAAAACAACTTCAGACAAGAACGTTCCCTGGATTTAAGTAAAGTTGATCTTGCGTCTTATAGGGCTTGGATAAATACCCAACGGTCCCTGAAGGTGTTAAGGTTGGACGTGCGCTTAGTCGTCAACTTCGGGAGATATTAATGTTCTTCTTGATTTCGTAGACGTGTTGATGTTTTTCTTAACTTGAAGTTGGCCAAAAACTAGTGGCCACTGGTCCCTAAGATCCCTAGTAGTTTACACTGAAAGCAAACAACCCAACCAGTATCCAATTCAACTGAAACAGGAGGTTCCTATAAAAATTTGAAGAGCTTTCTTCAAACGTTTAGCGTTAAACTTGAATGAATAAATTTAGATTCAAATTTAAAAACGGATAAACTGTAAATTTAGTAAAAGTTAAATAAAATAATCAGTGAGTTATTTATTTGTCTGATTTTAAATAGTGCACTAAAAATTCACAAAGTAAAAAAAAAACTACGCTGAGCATTAAAGAGAAAAAAAAACAAAGAAAATGCAAAGTCTAGCAGGACAAGAAAAAAGATTTATTAGCGACAAGTCGATAAATCTACGAATGTGGTTCGTAACTAAAAAATTGGATCAATCTTCATAAACTTGTAGGATTTTCCAGCTTAAAAACGGGGCCTAAAGCCCACAACAAAATATTTTAAGCTCTGGAAACCAAAAACTACACAATCAACGTAAGAAACTAAACTGCGAGCTGTTGAATGACAAATCCGCAACGCGTTGGATCCAAAATATGTATAATCAAATTATGTATAACCAACCACTTTCACTAATCATTCATACATCAAACATACTTAGGTGGAGAAAGGTGAAGGGAGGAACGAAGATAGCCACAAATCTCGTAGGTTTTATTACTTCGAGTGTATATATAAAAAAATCGCGTATCACCGAATCGATATCCGCCTGATCGCGTTTGGTAGTAGAAAAAAATTCAAAACAGGAATACAAAAAACCGATAAATTACAAAAAAAAAAGAATGTCTACTCTTGTAGAAGGAATAGTATGGTAAACTAGGGCAGGTAGCAACTAGAACATGTGTACGAAACACTATCAATAGTAATGATTATCAAAACTAATCTGAATATAAGACATCAGAAATAATTAAACGAATCTTCCTGAGGAAGGACAACAAACAATAATAACCTCTCAAAGATAATAAATAACGTGATCAAAATAATAAACAAAATACTTACAAAATCATAACACTGATTTTAATTAAATGAAATAATCACAAAATTTAGAACAACAAGAAAAATCACGAGACTGCTAAAAAACAACCCGTCTGCAACAACGACTCGGACACGAAAGAGGAAGAACCAGACGCGCATGCTCCCTAAGTTGGCGCTCTCCAATCAAGTGTCATTATCACGTACTTTTTCACAAAATTAGTGCAAATCTGTTACATAGATGGCGACATAGGTATGCAATGGGGAAACAATTTTACAAAAAAAGACGTCAGACGAAATTTTTGTAACACAAATTAGACTACACCGTTTACCAAGAACCAATACATACGAACCGATATCTGAACGCTTAATCATACCATCATCCATTCACCTGCAGTCAGTCGTGAGGACGCTGATTACTAGACACAAAAGATTAGCTAATGGAGACAGCAGAAACAATGAAATTCAGAGAATCCATACAAAACTGCGCCAGAATGGTTTCTTTAAAATTGACATCAAGAGAGCTTCAAGACCATCTCGTTAAATAGATCCGGTTGAAGAAGAAAAACCAATAGCAAAAGCCTATCTTTCCTACATTAAGAAAGCAACGGAGTGGATAAGTAAAGTACTCAAAAACCACAATATCGAGACCGAATTCAACGCAGCACGGGAAATTGGCAAGATACATCCTAGCTCTAGAACCAAAAATTGAATAAGAGACTCAATATAATTAATATCCAACGCAAAGAACATCGAGACGCAGTAAGGAATCAGTGAGGAACATCAACATTAGCCAAACACGTCAGGCAGACTTTCCACGAAATCGACATTGACAACACACGACACGACGCATCATCGGAGAAGCTATCGGAATCGAAAAAAGACCTGCAAATCTGAATAGAAGAATAAATATTACCAGCCGCATGGAAACCAACATCACCACCAACCACAGTGAGAGAAGTTCCAACCCCTAACCAATCAAGCAATCAGTAGAGCAAAGAAGACCTGTAGATAGATAAGATTGTGTCGAAACGTCGTCAGCAAACTGATTCTTCTTAAAACCAAGCACCGGAGCTATCCACAAATTTTTTTATTCGCATCAATCTATAAAAAACGCGAAAAATTATTTACCGCTGCGTGTAAATAATGCATCGTTTCACATGGTGACAATTGAAAATTTGAGGGAGCTGACGGAATAATTTTTCGTTTCATTTGAGATATTTGATATTTGAGTATTGCGTGCGGCAATATCAAGTTCATTCATTTTATCAAACAAAGACTTTGGAGGTCGAGTACCTCAACCTTCTTTATTTCTTTATTGAATTTATCCAATTTCCCTAATTTGCTCGTCTACTCCGATTTGTGAATTTTGATATATTTTCATGAAATTGGATCTCTAATTGTCATTTGTTGTGTAAAATATTGCGCTCAATTTTTTTATTCAGCCGTTATATTGTACCTATATTCATATTTCAACTGTATGTGTTCATTCCCAAACTAGGTTACAGAATTATAGTTATTATTTCAAGCCAAAGCAGATGGAAATGTTATATATTCACAGTTATTGCCAATACCACAACTATACGGACTGTTGGGAATAAAATATTTCAAGAGCCATACAACGAATCTATAACAATGCTCCGATTCCATCCCCCAGAATATGGTTTATGTCATGTGATTAATACCTGTACTCATATTTTTATTATCATTCTTGCAGACCTACATCATTGAATATCTTTACAATCCATCATTCACCAAGACGAATAGTCGAAATTTCATTATTGGAGTCTGATGCAATTCCAAATTGTATCCAGCGAAAATAGTTTATTGATCTTACCTTCAAATTCCTGCAGAGTGCCGATAAAAAGATACGTCTCTGTATATTCGCAACGAAACACCAAATATGTACTTTAGTATGGAAATATTAGCAATAATCTTGCCAGGGATATGATATTCCTCAGTCGAGACCAGACAGTTGAGTTTTCGTCCAACGTTCTGTCAGTCTGACGATAAGAGTCACATATTTTTCAAGATCGGATCGCACTGAAATTCACAAGAAATATAGACGGTTTTAGGTCGTTTCAGAAGTGTTCGATGTCCTACAGGGTTGAACTCAGTCCCGAGGGCTCATTTTGTATGAAATATTCAAAAATTCCATCCAAATTTATTAGAATTCATATTGGAAGAAAATATGTGCTGATAATTTCAGAAACCATATCAATCGCAATTCACGAAAATGAGGAAACAACAAGTAAGTGAGTATGTATTCGTACTGTGATATGTGGATATTTTGAATTATGTTTCTTTGTTGAATCTCAATATGAAGCTTTCTTATTGTATTGCTGGAAGATTTTCAGTATGTTCCATTGACTCATAGATTAGTTGAATCTATAGACACTGCATTGCTCCCATATTACATATGTTCACTTTATTATGAATATTGATCACTTCCAAGATACAGACACTGGATCATAAATATGGAGGACTAATATAACGTTCGTTAACTTTATTAAGAATACTAATACTTATTAAGAATACTAAGCACTTATTTATTCATTACAAGTCCAGACAATTAAGATGAAAAATGACCAAATCTACAGAATAAATGGTACTGTTTTTTTTCTTTAATTACAGGAATATCTTCGTTTTGGCATGCACAATGAGTCTCTGACCAGTTTTTCGCAAATATCTCATTTTTTCACGGTCGTAGAGCATTTGAAGCTAGAAGTAAAAAATTGAGTACACACCCTTTCCTACAAAAAAGATTGTGTAACTCATTTGAGTATCTATAACCGTCAACGAGATAACGCGCATAAAAAGTGCGACTCAATGTTTTTAATGGAAAGTATAGTTCATATATCGACGATATGAAATAATATTCCAAATATTTTACTTGATTGCAAAGCTGTAATATATTTATATACTTATTTTGATGCATGATTGCGCATCGGTGCACTTTGTACGCGTGGTATCTTATTCACGGTTATAGGTACGCAAATACATGCTATACTTCATTAGAGAAAAATGTATACTGTTTATTTTTACTTATGACTTTAAATGCTCTACGATTCTTAGAAAGTGAGATATTTGCGAAAAACTAATGTAAAACAGAGTTTTGATCTTTGGCCATCGATATTTCCTGAAGCACCATAATTTGACAATGTGAATTTTGCATACTCATTGCACATGCAAAAACAAAAATATTCCTGCTATAATATAAACCAATACCAATTATGGACTAGACTGGACTATACATAAAAACAATTAAGTATGAATACGGAGCGTTCATTCTACGTACGGTCACTTCTTTATACTGAACACTTTCTACCACAAACGCTCACTCCACCATGTATCAATCACTTACAGTCACTCAATTAAAAATATGGCACACTAATATTACATACAGTCTATCTATTATGAACACTTAATTCACTGAAATAGGGTTACTTCATACCAAATATTCATATTACGTTCCCTTGTTCTATTATAAATGATTATCTCTTATTACATATAGGCTTGAAGTAACGGAGCACTAATATTACGTACGGTCACTTCATTATGAATATTTAAGATTCATATCGGGTACGCTCACTTTATTAGGAATAAAGATCACTTTTTCAATCCACTCATATTACATACACTCGGAATAATTATTGCACAATTCTCCGAGAGCTCATCTTACTGCATCAGTTGCCAGACAAAAATTTGAGGAAACAAAATTTTAATATGCCCAATGAGAAAAGGTTCTTTGAATTACATTTCCAATGTTAGTTGGCGTACAATGCTAACGACGTCCTTTTTGCTTGTACGAGTGTGTGACAACATTATCCACTTTTACAATAAAAAAATTAGAATTCCAACTGTATTGGGTAAAGCATCTAGTTTAGAATAATAATAAATGTGATATTTCCTCTTCATATATTTCCTATTGGTCCATATTATTCCCAATCTCTAAAATATATATTATTCAATTGATGAATGTGAATGGATAGTTTCTGCGTAATTGAAAGATTCGATATTATGATAGGAGTTGAAGAATTATCTTCTATTTCATCTAATTCGGAATTTTATAGGTTCAAATCAGTTTAGATCCTCAATTGATTGGATCTCCTACAACTCATGTATTGAGCAAGCCGATAAAATTACATTTTCCTGGCGTTCAAACGATCAAAATGACAATTGAAAAAGAAACAATGTGACTGAGTATGCCAAACATGCATTCGTTTGTTGATTAATTTCATTGCGGTGATGTCGATGGTCAGTGGCGTTAGGCGTTGGATGTCGGGCGGCAGGTGCAGAGCCAGTCCTCGTGCCCATGTGGGACATGGTAGATTCAATACTGGCGCCCTGCAGAACATGGCAGACTCAATACTCACATCCAAGCCTCACAGTGGATAATTAAAACGTGAAATTGCGCAATTGTTATCCATGCGTGAAGCATGGAGATGTATATTCGTATTTGCTTTATTTGGAAATGCCATCAGCATTCATAACTATCTCGCTATCAACATTTTTCTACCTAATTCAATTCGAGCAAACTTAATTCTTGCACATTTGGTTTTCGGATAAATTCACAATATTTTAATAGAATTTTTACTTGCATTTGTTTGTTTTGCGTACAAAAAAATAAGTATTACTTCCCAGTTGTAACAACAGAGCAATGAATATGGATGTCAGGTCTAAATAGGGAATTATGAGAGTCCGTTTAGAAGCCAGTTCCGGCATGGCTATCTCGGGTGTGAGGTATGAAAGCCGAGATACCAAGAACCGGAGAACCGGATGGCCAGCTCACCGCACGCATCAGAACCCTCAACTCAAAGCTACCCTCGTCGCTTCATTTCCATTTGTTTTGCAATTCTAACGTGTGATACTTCGCAAAAAATTTCACACTGTTTACCAACGATTATGGAGCCCAAAGTTTTTCGATTGAATTATAATCACATCCAACGTTTTTTGAACGAAAATGTACGAATCCAGCAGTTAGTTTGACAAACATGTTTACATTGTTACTTTTTACAAGTTCTTAAAATGATAACAGGAATTAGAACAATGCTCCCTCAAAACTGTTCCAAGTTCAACTTATCATCAATTCAGCAGAAACGAAATCTTTTAACAGAACTGGAAGCAATTCAATTTCTGCGATTTCATTAGTAATTGTTCAATTGCATGATGTGGAACAAAAGTCAGAACGGATCATATTGCCAGGTTATATTTCCAATTAATTAATTATTATTATTCTCTCATTCAAACCCTTTTGAACCCAAGCTTCAATTTTTATTACAATTGTCTACAGCAAGATGGTCCCTGTGACTTTTAATCAATTCCAAGAAACGCAAAAAGCACAATATAGCAAATCTTCTCTTCAATATGACTCCAGAATGAGATCAGATTATATTGAAAATTCCATTGAAAATCGCGATGTGAATTTCGTACCTACCGGATGGGAGAAATCAAGGCTTGTAAATATTGATAAGGACTTTAGTAGAAGCATTAATGTAGCCTTGGTTTCATTCACAAGACAAGCTAATTTTTAAGGTCTCGATTCAACAAAAGATTCGAATGAAGTTTCAGAAATATTCGAGAGTTGGAAACTGAGAGCTAACTCAAAAGATACTTTGGGCTTATTCATAAATTTTGAATCAAATATTCTGCAGCGACTTTCTGAGGTGATGATTTCACCGACCAACTTTCAGTTATTTCTCTTTTATTCAAGGAAATTAACATAACTCGCATTACAGAATCTGTTAAAGAATATCAAAAATGGAAACATCGAAGGACATCTCGACACATCTTAAAACTTTCCAAAAAGGGCATTGAACAAACTCGTTAATATTTATGTGCAGAATGTACTATTCACACAACTAGGCGAAAATGGTTGATGGTATAAGTGGATATTTCGTGAGATGCAGAAAGTCAAAGGAACAGAGATGCATGTTGAATTGGTAGCTATGTAATTAAAATGTCAACTTTTGCTGGATGGAGAAAAAATAACTTACGGAATCTGATATAACGATTAACAGCACGAAGACGGAAGAGGAAACAAGGAATCATGAAATAGGAAACAGAAATGTTTTGTATGATAATGATACACAGCATAACTTTGGGAAGAAAAACGATTAGAAAGCAGAAAATTGAATCATTAGGACCACATAATATATCTTATGATTATGATGGTCTGGCTGATTTTAAACATTTTGAAACAAAATGAAATGGATACAGCAATTACTTTTCATCTATAGTTCTGAATAGAAAAATTCGCAATAATCATCACATATCACAGTACAATGTACCTATGCTAGAATAATTCCAGTTCATCAATTTCAATAGGTGATATTTAAGCTTGTAGAAATATAAATGCGACAGCGCGTAGGCCATGTGTTGGAAAACGAGCATATGATCAGCTATTGACCTAAGATTGCATTTGATACAATCGTGATTTGTCTAGATAATTGCGACCCGTTTCCTCATATTCAAATTTTATCTCTAAAACGGAAATATGATACAGAATACCTATCATTTGTATGACATGGATTAATGCAATATATATGTATATATATACTCAAAAAATTATTTTTAGTTAGAAAAATTACTACGAAAGGAATATTGTTAGAATACATTAGTCATCAATCAAATATAATTATTCGTATTTACAATTGCGTTAAAATATACGAGCTAATTCCACGCAAACGGAAGAAATTTCCCATAAATGAAAATTATTATCCAGTGACCACATAAACAGCCTGTATTTTAGTAAACATATGTGACATCCCTGCAGACGTGTGTTGCAAGCCTGATTTATTGGAAAAACAATAATTTAAAGTTCATTACTGCTGACAGATTTTGTTATTCAAGTTTATTAATTACTCTGATATTTTTATTCATACTTCACACATTATTTCAACGACTGCTTTGGGAATTTATTATTGTTGTTCATTCAAATTTCTGAATTTGTTTTGCGCTGAATATTCGTTAGCTATACAGAAAGGTTCACAGTGTTTCCAACTAAAAATATATTGATTTTCGTAGGGGAATAATCCAAATTCTATAAACTGGATACTACGCATCCAATGCGGGAGCACACAAATATATTTTTTGCCGTCTATTTAATGATTTTACTAAATTTAGTTCTTATTATTTATTATTTTCTTGAAGCTACTTACCTAATAACTTTGAATGTGCTCCGAATGTTTTCCATAAATTGGAATATAACCATTATTATCGCATGACAGATGAGGAGAGTTTTTTTGGCCCCATGAACTGTAATACGAACGTCTCAATTGTTTGTACTTGATGAGTAACTTGATTTTTGTACACACAATGTTGAAAAATATGGTCACAAGGCGTGAAGCATCTAATTAAAAAGTTACAAATAAGATGAAAAAATCAATATGAGGATACGTCACTTCACCTGATAAGGACTGCTACAAATATACTGAACGATGAATAACTGATATCTCGTATCATCCCCTGACTGTTGACATTGTCAGTTTTGACAATTTAAAACTTTATTTTTCCAGATCTCAACCTCTCGTAATCGCTCATTTATAAGTACGAAATTCGAGGTTATGTGCTGATACAATCAAAAAAAAATACTGCCGCCCAGAAACTAGTGATTCATAATCTAAATTTATTACAATCAAAGCATAATGCTATTAATATGAACATATATTGGTAAGAATAAGTCTTCTGTACAAACTATTCTTCTACTTAACATTTCTAGAGCAATTAGAAATGTCAAAACATGACGATGCCAACTGAAAGAAACTAGATGATATGTCTGAATCTTTTTGTTCATTTATTGTTGTTGTCTACCTACAAAATTTCATGCAAATGACTTGCGCTAAGTATTGCACAGCGCTCTAGTGATTGATCAACATCGCGCTGTAAAATGCTGCTCCAACTCGATTGTAAATATCTATTTCTATTTTCCTTCATTTGTGTTATGTTCATCTTCGAACATTTGATAAAAATCCTCAATATTCTGAGAATCTTCAATAAACTGGACTCAATCTTGATTCCACGAATAACCTCATTACCAACATAAAATTAGGGCGCTTCTTTCAACCAAGGCTCAAACAAATAATCAATGTTCAAAAGTCGTATTTCTCAAATATATTGTTCAAAAATGTTGCTAGAAATCACTGGATTAAATTTCCTGCTCGAGTTTTACTGCAGACGTGATAAAGCCAAAAAGCAAAGAATATAATCTATTTCACATTGACATTTCCTGTTAAGTGTTCTGTGAATGAATAAAATCATCTTGATGGCTAAGAATGTATATAATAGCCACTGAGAATAAACAAACAATTGGAGTCGTATTATTGTTGGATGGCAAGAAATCTAAATTATATTTTCTATTCTTGGTTATCTTCCATAGCATTCTTCAATCAGACTCCAGGTTTTTTGAAAGTCCCTACAGTAACTTATCAGTTAATGAGTACAAAATGAAAAGATTCTAGTCCAATTACTGTTTTCCAACAAACTCATTTCATTTCTGAACAAGATATCATTCTAAATTAAGACGTACATGATTTCCACGAGAACAAGATAATAAGATTTCACCGTTCCTAATGGCATTTACAATTACTACAAGGATCACAAATGTTATCATAACTTATTTAAAACCACATCATGCATGCTGCGGTTTGACTATAATTTGAGATGATGGTATAATTCAATCATACTCGAAGCCGACAATTTTGCAAAAATGTAGCTGGCTGATTGAAATTAAATAGCATACTTGACAAAAATACTTTCAAGTAGGGGGATACTACAGGGAATACAAATTGCATTAAAAATGTGACAGTCTTGTTTTATCAATTTTTCAGTATTTGTGGTATCATGCCATGTTAAGATGAGATGTAAACAGTAGAATCCAGGTGAATTGATTACCAGTTGATTGCCGCACTGGCGTAAAAACTGGCGTTTCGTCCCGCTGGACTAAATCCTTAAATTCGCAGTGAGATATGTGGACCGCTTCTCTAACAAGAATAAATTTTAAATGAGATCTGAGTATCAGTCTCTACAAATTACGTTATCCTTCCACTATGTTTAAAATTATATTAATAATACTAATAATGATGATAATAAGAGATGAGTAGAATAATAATTATAGTAACAATAACAATAATAATTTATTGTCAAGGATTACAGCATGTGACAAGTCAGTCTCATATAGGAGAGTAAGAGTCCTGTATACTAAAATAACATTTGGTGATTAAATATGCACCAGTCTTATTATTCAACTCGGGTACATTGGCTCTGTTTCTTGGATTATCTGGTAGAGTATTGAATATCCTTACTTCAAAAAATTGTAGAAACCGAACTCCAAACTCCTAAGCCCACAGATTACTCTCCCTGAACCATCCCAAATGACACACACTATACATCTGCCTGGACAATGAAGAAACCAATCACTAACATCAAACCCCCCCCAAACGAAAGACCTACAACAAAGCTAATACATCTTTACAGATAGATCGATGATCAACGATAACATTGGTGCAAGCGTTGTAACTGTATACAGTGTATATAGATTCCAACTTTCACCAGACTGTACCACCTACACGGCAGAGTGCTTAAGTCCAAAACAAGCCACAGAAATCATAAGACTTGCTCTCTCTTCCATACAAAAAATGAATAACATCTATACTAGAAACAAGATTTCTCAAGATATACAGACCAATATTCACGAAGCAATTTTCAATCAAGGAAAAAACACGACCCTTTTATGTACCTTTACACGCTGTAATCCTAAAAAATGAGAAAGCGGGCAGGGCAGCAAAAGAAGCAACAAGAGAAGTGATACAAAATATAGGAGTATCAGTCGAAGGTATAAAAACCAAAATCAAAACAAAAACCGAAAATTATGGGAAAACTAATGGAGAAGCAATACAAATAACAAACAGAGACAGATCAAAGAAGATACCGAAGAGTGATCCAGTCTCACAGAGATGAGAATGCGGACTGCCCTAACTACACTCGCGTAACTCACATATTTGGAAAACATCATATATTAAATGTGAAACTTGTAACACACAAATCACAATTAAATACATAATCACCCGATGTAACAAATACACCACGGATAGGCAACAACACAGAATATCCTCGACACTGAAGCAAGCCCTCTCAAATAATAATGAAAACACAACCAATGTAATGAACTACTTGACACAGATAGACTTACTAAATATTTATAATGTAAATACTGAAAAATCACTGTGTGAAGGTATTAGTGACCAGATAACAAGAATACCTGAAAAATTTATCATAATAAAAATTAAAAAATAGGCTGGTGCCCCTATTAGAGTAAACATCCTTGCTATAAGTGAACATAATTTTTTTTTTAATAAAAATAGATTGCTTAGAAATGAAGAACAATGGTACTGTCATGATACTTAGTTCGATAGGAAAGGATTCACGATGTGTCCTTGATAACATTTCCATAATGCCATTTGACCAAAAAATATGCAGTATCGTATTTTACTTTGTATATATGAACAGTAAAATATTCTTATAGCATTGACATCTATATAATTACTCAATTTATAGACAGAATAATATGTTTCAGTTACGGTGGAATACAAATTATCAATTATTATACAGGGTGTAGCAGAAATAAGTACAATAATTCTAACCAGTGATAGGACTCGTCAAGCATAACAGTTTTTCTCAATAACTTTTTCCCGAATTCTAATCTTTTTTTATTATTTTTGATCCCCTCCTCTACTCTTACGAGTCGTTCAGGTGCATAATCATCGGATCCAGTAGCAGTTACAATGGAACAAGTGATTTTGACATATGTGAGTTATCAATTCCTTCAAATAAATTCCGGAGGAAAATCGATACATAATTATTGTCACAGAAATTCAAGCCTGTGAATATGTCTAGCTTTTATGTCTACAATTTTGCAGGCAGTTTCGGATTAGCTCAGCGAATTTATTTGGAACGATTTCCGAATTGTCAATTCCCACTAAAAAATGAGTTATTTTTGTTATGCTCATTTATTTGATGCCAAAATATTGTGCACTTATACATTATGATCAGAATATTATAGGGGACTTAGAATTTATCGTTTATCTGGAGCGTAAAACAGCAGATGAGATGAATGAAATATATTAAATTATAAATTAAGCATCTGGTATTAATTTTTTCTCATATTATAACATACTTCACACTCAGGTTAGTTGAATAAAATATACCCCGTGAATTGATCTGCTGAACAAATGAAATATTGTATCTTATATTTCAGATAATATTCAAAATCAATTACCAAATTCAGTTTGATACATTTGTAGATTATGTTCTCTGTTCTTCAAGAATAGAAGCTCCTGGAATTTATGTAGCAGTACATTCCATTTAATATTCCATCGTTTTCTATAGATGAATGGTTGAGTGATTCTCTCTTTATGTTTGAGAGCCAACGATAATGAAGTTAGTTGAGAACAGCAACTGATTTTTAAGCTGCTCATAGATGCCAGCACAGTCTGGCACAGATTCTGACTGATTCAAGTACAATGAACTTTTGCAGTCAATCTAATGTTTAAGAAATGTACTATCTGGAAATGTAGGTGAAGTCCCTGAGTTCTTAACAATGACATATAGATACGACTAATAGACCAAATTGTTGATTTCAGAGACAGTTTCAGTCTCTCTTTCAGCATATGCGAAAATAAAATTAACGAGGTGAGCGAATATCAATGTATCGCCAAAAGACAAATATTCTTTCAGTTTCAAATGAATGATTGACAGAGCTACGATGGTTCAAAGATGCAAAATACTCATTCCAGTCCACAGCTGTCATTCCTCCATTAAATGAGAAGTATTCAGTTCAAACCATAGACGCACTACAAAAATTTTGACAAGACTTTGATAAATTTTCACTCGATATCCAGATTCACAGAGAAAGTTATCAAGAAAAATTGTTATGCTTCACGAGTTCTATTACAGATCAGATTTAATGTACTTATTTACGTTAGCAACTATACTCCTATGACAAAACAAACTCTGTATACATTTCACGTTGTTACAGTAAAATCTGTGGAAATGCGATATGGTAATCTATTCCTTTTCCAATTTTTCTTGTCGGCGAGCAAAGCATTCGAAATAAAAAATGTGTATGAAACTATGGGAACTCAGATAATATCTCATATAAAAGCGTACTTTTCAATTGTGAAAAACGTTCCATCGTGTGATAAAAAGTCATCACGTACAGTTTTTCTTCAGAGTGAACTATAATATTGAAGAAGTAACAAAAACTGAACTTTTTGAAGAGATATAAGCAGAGTAAAAAATATAACAAATTGGATGCATGAAGCTAGGTTAAATGACCTCATACTTGCTGGTTTGCATGTCGAGAATAAGAATGCATCCTTGCTTTCCAAATGAGAAGAATAAAACCTTGCAACTTGCTTACAATAGAACAATATATCATAATAAAATATTAATGTAGGTTTGAGCTTCATTCAAATTTGCTACATTCAAGCAAAGTTTTGTATTGTTGCAACCTCTTTTCTTTCAAGTTTCAATAAATTGACGAGCTTGATATGCTAACTAAAAATTGGTATTGATGATAATCTTAGGACAATATTTCTCAATTTGTAGGAGAATATCCTAAACTGTTCTGTGCAGCAATTTTATTTGAATATGTTAATTCAAATTGCTGGTCATAAAACTTATGATTATGTGCAATGGCTCAATTTCTAATTGCAGCACATTGTTAACAGGAATTTAAATAGCTTTTAGACGTAGAATACTGCTCATAGTTGTCCTTTCATCAGCATTCGTATAATACAAGTCATTTAAACAAAGCTGCCAGCTTGATATACACGAATAAGAGCATGTTACATTGTACTTTACAGATTTTGTCATTAGAATTATACGGATACTGCACTTACAGCTAAATCTTTGTTGTTGGAACAGCATGTATTGCTTTATTTATGGAGTCCACATTGCATTCTCTGCAGCTCTTGGGATTTAAGTTATTTTCATTGTCAAGAGTTAAATATCGTCCGTATCCTAGAAAAATGTAGAAAATATATCTAAATGAATTGGTATGGTCTTTTCACCATGCTTGAGAATGCTCTTTGAATTTCCTAGAAGAACAAATACAAAACAACCATAGAATGTACATGGGCTATCTCTAACAGAAGAAGCATTTTGTATCATGACACTTTTGAATGAAATTCTAGTGCTTGCTCTAAAATAAACACAGCTTGGTACTGTTTTAAGCTTGCGGTCTCATAAATAGCGGTAATTGCTCAATTACATCCACCATTATGCTTAAATATTTTATTTTTGGGAATTTATTCTTGTGGCTAGCCGACATAAGGACATAATCGTTATTTGTAACATGAACTCCGTTTGACCAAGTTAATACCAAGTATAGGAAGTAGTTTTGAACGGAGTTTTGAAATTCAAAAGAAATGTGGAAAACTGGTATGGTTATAACATATGTAGCAGTTTAATGATTTTCCTCACTGTCTGAGTACCAAATAGATTCGGACGCAAACTGCTGTCAATATTCAACTAAAATTTATGATTATAGTATTCCACTATGTTTACTTCGTATTTCTAACAAATAGTTCAGGAGATGTAGGTGAGAGGAACAGAATGGTTATGTTAATATAATGAGTTTGCTGATGAAGAACTAGAACACAGAGAAGTTAACATGTAGTGAAGAAGAGAAACATAAAAGAGAAGCGAAGTAGAAATATTTGAGATGATACTATATAATGAATGTATTATCAGAGAATATTTTCTGACTGCAGTGATCCATTCAATAACATCGATTTGATTTCTTTTCTTGATTCAATAAATAATTTTTTCTTTTCAATCATTAATGAGTGCTTCAACTTCAGAGTTCTAGCGCTGGTATAATATATTTCCAAATCAATCAGTATTGGATATTGTGTATTACATTTCATTTAGTAGCTGTGTTTTTTGTAAGAATTTTAGTACCTTGTTGATAATCTCTTTTACTGTTAGAGCCTCTTCCACATCTTGTGGGTGGTTGAATTTATTTCTCTCATGCTGATATTTGGTACACTATATTAATGAATGATAAAATGAGAGGACGGTGTTGCAGTCTACACACTGTACTGGTTGTTCTTGTGAGGGAGTTTCATGTGGCCTATGCGGAGTCTTGTTACTATGGTTTGAGGTTTTTTTGACTCATAACTTGTCCATGGTGTCATCACTGTTTTGTACAGTGCTTATCGGGGAATGTCCTCCCAACTATTCTTTAGAGGTATTTTCTATCAGCTTTATAAACCGGTCCAGTTTTTGCCTTGGTGAAGGCTGATGATGATCGTGTCTAGTGCTCATCATGTGGATTTTTGCACATATTGGACAGATTTTGAAAGCTTCAAGTTCAATTTTGCAAATCGATCAATTCCATTCTGCATAGGAATATCAGGTATCCATCTTATATTATTCTGGAATTCTGATGCGAATACTTTGTTTAATGTGAAATATGATAAAAAAGAGGAGCGGGAAAGAAGTTTTATCTCATTTTCAAATGGAATTCATCATTTAATTTCATAGTACATGCTTCGAATATCTGGCAATAATTTTGAACACGAGAAAGCATTTGTCCCATATCTTGATCGTTCAATATCCGTTTCAATTAGAATAAATTCGAAAAGACAGTGCGATATGAGAGTTCACAATTAATAACTCTTAGAGCTCCAAACGTGCTCAAAATGAGAGCTCTAATAAATCAATTTTTATTCTATCATGAATATGAGAGTTTGTTTCAGTAATTTAGTAAAACAAGAACATTTTGTGCGTGGGTGTATGTGTACAGCAAATTTATAATTGAATTTTTAATTAAATGTGGAATTAATCAGGTCTCACATCCTTTCACATACCGAGAGATTAAAAATAAATTTACAAATTGCAAATCTAAATCACAAATAAATATTCAGGGAATCACTCCAATTTTACGCTTCATTATTCATTCCAGATAATTATCATGTATTTTCAAGTGATAATTTCAATATTGAATGTTTCCAATGAATGCAGAAAATTAATGAAAACAGATTTCACCTTTAATTGAGCATGATACGAAATCACAGAAAAAATTGTTTACCAATAGTTTTACAACTAAATGGGATTTTGGAAAAATCATACACCCTATTTTCAAGAAAAATTGTTACAATTCACAAAAAATGCAAGCCAACAACGGGAAGATAACCTTTTGTTCTCCTTTTACACTACATCTCCTCCAATAAATTACCTAGATTTGATTAGAATGAATTCATAATCTCAAAAGCATGTCTCACTTGATGGATAAATTGAAATTTTCAACAGATTATTTCCGTGACATACCTTGCATCTATTTAGCGTATTTAGCTAACTGCTCGCTTCAGACATTCCTTTTCTAACGAATTACTCTCACCTTAACCTCATTTAAAATTCCTTTCATTCTCTCTACGCTATTTTTACCACTTGGGAATCTTGTGCTCACACAGAAAAAAACAACAAAAATGATTATTAACCCATATCTGCATACCTGCTTAATTTGAATTAGTATTTTGTGCTGTCCTTTGTTGAACTTTTGTTTCAATATTTATAGCGTAGCTTTTTGATTATATTCAGTGATGATTCAGGAGTCTTTTCGTTAATTTGACTCAGCTTAAGAGGTCTGAAACTCGAAGATCTTGGTGGAGCTTTGATAAAAATAAGATAGCAGACGTTCCTGACAGTACCGGATGCCGGACTTCCGACCATTAAACGATCGCTTCAACAAAACTGTTATCGTAATAGCAAAAGGTACACTTTTCACTAGAACTCTTGCGGCAAACTGCAAACAATTATTTCTCTAAACACCAGTCGAAAGTGTCTCAAACTGTCGCAAACGTTAGAACTTCAAGTTGTAAGTACTTTTCGTTTACTCTTCATTCTTTCTTGGATTCATTTTTGCTGTATACAATAGCTCTATCGAAAAAAACACAATATCTCATTTAGATAGAAATTCCTAATCTATATCGTAGAATGTTAATATTATGGATATGGAATGATTCAAATTGCACATCTAGTTCAATGTTTATTGCAAAGTCCACATCGAATAACAGAAGTCTGTAACTTCCGACAATGATAACAATTAGCGCTGTAACAATAGCATAAGAATAATCATATTATTGCTTTGGATATAATTTATACAGCTTGCTTCCAACATTTCCATTGTGCAATAGTTTGATGTTTGAAGTCTAATTGCTTCATTGCGATAAGATCCAATTATTCACAGTGAACTTCAAATATTTATATTTAATACAGAATTACAGCGTATTAGTATTGAAAACAACTTTTTCTGGTTCATATAGCTTCAAGATGCGGAATTTTGCTTATTATGAGGAAGAAGATTAACACTGAATTGTTCTGAGATTCTATATTTGCATAAGGTACAAATTAAAACTGCGAATTTAAGTAAGTGCGATAATATTTGATCAACTCATAATTTAGCTGAATATTGTATTATATTAGGATAACATATTCCCTATAAATTGATTGTGCTCTAAGAAATATATCAAAATTGATTTCCCACGCATATTCATGAAATATTACACCGAGAATGATCGTGATAATTTTTACTTCAACCAACATATTTGAGTTAAAAAACATTCTGAATCTATGAACTGTATGAGTCAATGTAGTTTAAGCCATACTGTTTAAGAAACAATCATCAAAATTATTGAAAATATCAAGGTGTCGCGACAATGTACAGAAACAGAAACTACTCCCCTTGTCACCACTCTCCTAATACCGAAGTATGCTGTGACAGATACCAAGGTAAATTGTGACACCTATGTATTTGGACTATTTGGTGGATGAAAAATACCATTATATTGGCATTCAAGGCACTGAACCCACTTATGTTTTGGTTTGCTATTGGCAAAGGGCTCAAGGCAACACAAGCAAAAACAATTATTTTCTGCATCGTCTTCGCCTTCATCCTCTGTATCATCAACTTTACTTTTCCAATTGGTCTTCTTCTTTATTTTTCCAGGCTTCTTCTATTCCTCACTTAAAATACGCTTTTTCACATTCTTTATCTTTCTACTGGCTTCTATGGCAGCAATTCAATTCTTGGTAGGTGTGTCAGCAGGCACAGCAGATTTGATCTTGAGTCTATTCGATTGTTTTTTTGTTGGTGGAGCTTTTGGCACCGTCTAAGTGATTCTGGAGAGATCACATTAGAAGTAAAGGCAATAAGAGAGCTACGAGCTGTAGACGAGGGGACAACGAGCTCTTTGGCGTTATAGACTGCTGGAAGATATTATGTTCTGATCTGTAGACATACATGGAGTGGGATCTCTTGCTTCTATTTTAAATTCTCTGACAGCAATGTCATCGTTTTCAACAACATCGATAGTTGGACTCTGTGTGAGGGATGTTTTTTCTGGATTTTCTCAATTTCTGGATTGGGCAAACTACGATCAGTGACTTGACTAGGCATGGAATAGTGACTTTTCCAAAGACCATTCCATTAGTTCCGACACTAGCCTTTAAGTCTTCCGTTTATATATATGGCATTCTGAGACAGAGAAAGTGCAATTGAGAATGCAACAACACACCACAAGACACGGAAAGAACCTCAGCAAAAAAATAAACAATAATAGGAGAGCAGTGACAAACTATCATAACTCGCCTAGTTGCGAAAAATTGTGACTCGGTTAGAATAATAATTTGTGATTTCGAAACAGTATCATGCCATGGAACTTAAAAACTGAAGCATTTGAAGAAAAATGTCACAACAATATAACCATAATACGTAATTATATATAAACAATCAAAATTTTGGAGAAAAGCTCACTTTTTGCAATTTTTGTATGCAGATGTATACGCACAACTGCCTAATGTGCACCGTTGACGCGTATTGCGTCAAATGGCGTGTCTCAGAAACAACAAACGCATGTTGTTGTCACCTCGCTAGCGATCATAGTTTCCGAGAAATCGACTATATGACAATTCTCGTCTGACACAACTCTTCCAGGTCTCCCCTATCTTAGTGCTGCCAAAAAAATCGAAAGGAACAGCTCATATGCGTTCAGGAAACTTATTCTTACCCATCTTTTTATTGCATGCTTACATGAAAGATTGCAGATTAAATATGCGACAAAATTTTCAAAATTGACGAAAAGATTCGACGGCTATTTTGAATGCCAAGCCAGGATTCACAATGGTGGATTGTAATTTATAATATATGGATATATTTTTTGACCCGGGAATTCATATTGTATTTGTATAATAATGAAAATAATATTGTCTCTATCCTAACTTGACTTTTCTTGCAGCATACAGTATACCAAACAATATACGCTAGATTTCATATACATGAATGTATTCCTAATATGACTTCCTACATTATGCGGGTAGCATGTATTGAACCCTAATAAACAACCTGACAGTAAGTAATTGAGATGCTCACGGGATTCTTATTGCAATTTTCGTAAGGATTTGTACAAAATACAGCTCTCATAATAATCGGAATGAGTTTCCTTAACAGACATTGAATTCAATCATGTTTGTTGTATCTAAAGCTCAGTAATTTTGCGACTACTCAAAAGATATTGTATAGTCACAATCAGTATCACTCGAATGTTCAAGTATTGCTGGAGTAAATCTTAGCTTCGTGAATCATCTTCAAACGATTGAGCTCACACATTTCAGCCTGATAAATATTTTGCAGTGATACAATGAAGGTATTCCAGGAAACATTAATCTGATTCGCACAAATCCATTATTAATCAAATCTGGAAGAAACAAATTATCCGAATACGAAGAGGTGTTACTCATGAAACTGGAATCATATAATTGGAACAAGCATTGTCATCAGAAGAGTTCTCGGAAGAGCTGTTTAAGAGTAGAAAATAGACAAAACTTATTTCTCTTTGTGAGTCTCATTTGGGTCTAATAACGTATTTTCCCGCAATGGGCTTAGGAGTATTAAGAAAGTCCATTCTTTGTTTCTTCTTGCTTTATTCTCTGAGACATATTGTAAGAAATAAATTAAAGTTGGGATTATGCTTGAAATGCTTTGTTCAAATCCTGAACAAGGTGCACTTTCTTAAATTGGTCCTGGAAGAGCATTATATTTACTGAGTCATATTCAATACAATAATCAAGCGTTGATAACCTTCAATTACAAGGATCACATGATAACACATTGGCCTCACATTATAATTATCTATTATCTCTTTTAAAATTTTGAGCAAGTAATTTGATTGTCTGATACAGACTCATAACTGTTTTGGTCTACCGAAGAGACCCTCCCTTTTTGTTTGATGTATGATGGAATTCTGTCCTGGACCTATAATCTGTTGTGTCACTCCCGTATAGAATCAATTAAAAGAAACATTTGGGAAAGATAACTGCATTGTTAAATTGAATTTTCGTGTATCGTGAATTTTATCACTCAGTTCCTCCTCCCGTCAAGTTTTTCCGACCTTTGGGAGCCATATAGAATTAATTGGTAGCATTGCTTTGTTAGGTTATTCTAGTGGATATGGACAGTACACCTGAAATATAAAAACATTTGTGGAAATTCCATGGATGCTATGAACATCAGAACTAGATGCTACAGCTCTCAATCAACAGTTAACAATAGGGCGGTAATGATGTAGTGATTGTACATTTGATATTTGTTATTCGAACTATCTTTTTTTATTGCTTAATTTCAGACATTGAATTCACTGTCATGAATTTCTATTTTGTCACCAAATAGGACTGTGTCTATACAACACGGGATAAATAATATAATGGATTCTATTTGTTTTCTCAAATCTTGGAGTTATGGACTCCAGATATACTACAAAATTGAATTTACTTACTTGAGTTGCTTGATTAACCGTGTCTAAGTAAACGTTAAATTCTTATTTGCGTGGTCAACCAGAGTAGGTTTCAGATTTTTAGAGGTTGAATCAAGAGCTTTGCACATCAGTAAACACAAGAACAATTACCCTCACAATAGCAGTTTCACTTATGAAGGAGAAATAAATTTCATAGGAATGATATTGGATAATAAATCAACTTGGAGGGTCCATATAAAAGCACTATCCGCTGACTGCTATAGAAGATTCAAAATTATAACTACAATGTCACACCACACATGAGGAGCAGACAGATTAACACTACTACTAATGTGTATGGCACATTAAAGTCCCCCAACTTACTACCTTCAGAAACTTTTCACAACGCCACAATGAGGATGATAGCTGGTGCACTTGGATCAAGTCTAGTAAAAAGCATTTACTGTGGAGTAAATGAACCAGCCCTAGTCAAGAGAAGGAAGTAACTTACGTTAGTATACATCATCAAGCTACACAACCAACACATCCGATATATATTCGACACATCATACCCCACAACAAAACTAATATTCTCAAATCTACTTCAACCCATTGACTTATACGCTACCCGGAATAAAACCAAAACCAATTTCGAAAGTCTCACATTGTGTGAGTATTAAATCATGAATTAATAACGACCTCCATGAATTCAATAAAAGTAAAGCCAACACAAACATCTACAAAAAAATACATCAATCGATGATAACCAACCATCGGAATAGCACAATAATTCACACTGACGCCTTAAAAATCGAAGGTAAAACGGGAGCAGCCAATTCATTATGTCCTATAACAGAAACATATTATGTACGTAATATATTATCAATAACAAATCTTTATACCAATTATTCTCCCATGAAAGACACTCAAGAGCTCTGCACCAAATGAATCAGAATAATATCTCAAAAATTTCGATCCGGATACTCTCACACATGGGTATTGACGGAAATGAGATAGTAGACAATGCTGCCGAAGAAGCCATCCAGTTCGGAAAACCCACACAACTAAAGATAGCAAATGACATCGAATCGAAAATAAAAGAAAACTTGTAGTACACTGGCAGAACAGATAGGAATAAACAACCAATAACAAATCCAGAGAAACACATTATATGATACATCATACACCAAAAACAAAACTGAAATCCCCAAATCTACTCCAATACATCGACTATACTCTACCCGGAATAAAACTCAAATCAATAACAAAAATCCTACATTAGGTGAGTAATAAATCAAAAATCAATAACAATCCCCATGGATTCAATTAAAGCAAAGCAAATCCAAGCATCTACTGAGAAATGCTATAATGATGATATCCAACCACCGGAATAGCACAATAATTTACACTGACACCTCAAAGATCGAGGGTTGAGACGGGAGCGGCAATAATCTTTAGGACAACATATATAAATACCAATTGTCGAAGCATACAAGTATATTTTTGTCCGAGATCTTCAGTATATTCGATGCCATCAATTTGATTTATTATGTCCCATACCAGAAGCATACATACGTAATATGTGTGTGATCAATAACAAATCTTTTTACCAAGCATCCTCTCATGAAAGACACTCGAAAGCTCCTGCACCAAATAAACCAAAATAATATCTCAAAAATACCTATCACACATGGGTACTGACGGGAATGAGACAGTAGACAAGGCTGTCGAAGGAGCCATCCAGTTTGCTAATACCACACAACTGAACACAAAGAACACAACACAAAATTCCACTATCACTAAAAAAAGCACTAAATAACAACAGTATAAACACTATAAACTTTATCAAGCATATTGGATCAGCAAATGAAATATGAACAATAGTGTATTAATTAAGCGAACTCAGCGGACTATGTAAGACCGGAAGGGGAAGCACATTAATTGAAATAAAAAGAAAAAACTCCCATGAAAAAAGTGCCTCATGAAGATACTTATGAGACTCACCAAGCCAAAATTCTGTTAATCAATATGGTAGTTGGATATATATATATACAGTTCCAGACATCTCTTCCCATCTTTTTATAATTTCACAATACCAAACTCCAATCGGTGACACAGCATTATTTGAATGATAAGAATGTTTATATAATGCAACAATCTCTCATTAAGTGTACCCATTAGTACCTGATGAATTGGTCCATAATAAAGATTGATTTTGAAGCTGCCTAACAAAGATATATTGTAGTCGCGCATTCATTTTGACTGTTTGATGTTGATGTGTTGAAAAATATGCTTACTAGTATATGTCATGCAAAATAAGAATTATATATATATATAAGTATTATAGACGATGTACAATTAAGAAGGTATGTCATGATCTTTTATAACTGTCATTATGTATCTTATATCTACGTATTTGTTATGATGTGTAATAAATAATTCTGGCTGTCTCAAAAACAAGTTCAGATTGAATAAAAAGATGTAGCAAAACAAAACATTGATTGATCACGTTATATTCTCTGAATTGTGTCTGCGGAGCTTCGCACCCCAGGAGCCATTCCGTCATTTCTTTTTATCCTTCGGATTGTATTTCTATCAGCTTGAAAAACATTTTATCCGTTCAAATATTATTCATCATATCCAAACGATTCCTAGTTGCCATATTATGATGTAATTAAGTGATCCATCAACAAGAATTGCAAGAAAAATGCAACAAAATAGGATGACTATATTTTTAATTAGAACAAGGATTTCCAAGAATCCAAATACTTCATTGATTTCTTGCTGCGATGTTTATTGTTTACGCTCACAAGTATTGAACAAAGCAAGATAACTTTTTAGTCCTGTTCTAGCAGACAAATAAGACAATACAGATTTCACTTTATTAAGTTTCCATATATGTGGAAAATAGGTCAGAAATTTTCTCTCCACCGTAAATGAAGATCCTCAGAAAATAAACGCATAAGACAACCACAGTGCAACGAACAAAACCAATAAAAGTTTAAGATCTTCGGACGCGGGATCCGCAAAGTAATTCGAACTCAAATCTTACTAGCGAAATCTGGTGACGGTATCGTGAACTGTCCAGTTTATTGGCACCGATTCGAAAGAGGAAATGATACAGGAGTTTTACGCTTACACTCAGTACTAGTTCTGGGGTTCATAACACCCAGATGTAACATTTGTTCCACCGTTTGTTCTCCCTCCACAATCACATCGTACGAGAGATATAAACCGATTTAGAAGAATTGACTGTGGTTTAGAATACAAGCTTGGTGATTCATTCTTTAATCGAAATTCTAATAGATGAAGAACAAGAAGATAATAAAAAATGCAGTAGAGAGATGCCACCAGTACCTGAAATCTTAGCTTTCTGAGAGCACTAAATACCTCTTATTCAAATGGAATTTCTTGTTGAGATGCATTGTTTGTCGAAAGTTGGAAATAGGTCCTGTTCCGAATCCTCATAATTTCACCTTTGCATTCGCTTCACGCGAAATCTGAACTTGCCTTTATAATTTGCAAGCCATAAATTAACAAAATCTGTTTATTAGGTTCGTGTGACTTTGTTTCCGAATTGCTAACACAACGGCGCCAACTGCTTAATCAACTAGGACTAATGAATCTTTTAACACTGGAATAAAGTTTTGCTGGCAATTCTACACCGCATGAAACTCATGATTATATCATGTTTATTCCTAATTCTTTATTATGGATTGTGCACCATCGTAAATCGTATTGTTTACATTTGGAAATTGCTACTTTAGAAGTTCTTTGGAAACTTGAGCATTTAGTATTTTGGAACTGTTAGGATCAATATAATAAGTGATGATGTCAAATCCTAAGAATATGAAAAAAATGTAATATATTAGAAGGCATTTCTATAAGAAAATTTCATGGATAAGAAGACAAGCATGTACAACGAATGTTTCAATTTATATCGAGTTACCACAGAAAGCCCTTCAGTCGGAAATAACTGAGCTTCTCAAGTGAATTTCGTCGTATAACCCAGCAAAAGAAAGGCTCAAACTTAATTTTCGACGAATGTAGGTAATGTTCATAAGCTAAGACAAGTCATGCGTGCCAGGATGCTCTGGCTTCGCTCTTGACGTCGTGATACTCGAAACTACTCCGAACTTTGGTGTTTCAGTTCGTGATTTCTTACCTCCATGGACCGAAACTAGCTTATACCTGCTGGCTGATTTCTTCTTTACTACTCCTTCAAAGATCCTTAGCTTAGGCTCAAGATGTTTAAGTTATGCTTAACCCAGAGCTGGGTGAACCAAACAGCGTACTACACATAAAGGAAAGTATCCAAATATTTCCTCATGAATATCAGGAGATATTTACAGAGCAAATTCAAGTCGGTGTTGATTAAGGTAAAGTGAGACACCTTTGATCAAATCCTTCGTTCCAATTAACAGAATCGATTTATGACGTTACTTGTCCTATTTTACCTGGTAAGAAAAAAGCTTAGCAATGAGGTAATGAATTTTGAAATTTATTCCAACTAACAAAGATTTGTGATCCAATTCTCCCTCTAAGACATCAAGACTTTGAATCCTTTATTTTCGACCTATCCGACAGTAAAATGACCTACAGAATGTTGACCCAGAGGTTTTTAGAATATTTTTGCATAATTTTGTTCAAAAAAATCTTAGCTAATGATCACCTCGTATCGGTTAATTATTATGGAGTACTTTTACACACCAAAATTAGCCTAATTTCCCGAGTAATTAGTGTCATTATGGGACTAAGTATAGGAAAATAGTTTTTGTCCAGAAATTAAATTTATAAAAGAAATAATACATGAGCTGTGGGATTAAGTTTGGTGCATTTTCCAATAATGAGCAACGAAGCAAGATCCAGATCATGTTTGGATATGAAAATAGCGGCGCAGTAATGAATAATAATGAATTTAACATGATTGATATTATCCATGGAATTACTCTTTTGGATAGGACGGTATAAAGTTATAATTTAATCATATACTTTCATACATTTAGAAACGTTACATTATAGTGAGGAACATAAATGTGTTTTGTGATAGTTAGATATAATTAAACTCTTTTGGAATTATAACGAGCTTTTAGAACTCTAGAATGCTCTAGACTCTACTTTGATACAGTAGGTACAATAATTCAGCTGAAGATTTTATAAAGTATCCAATGGAATATTTCTGATAGAATTTCTATTCCTACTCATCTTGAAATCCTAAAATTCTGGAGTAACTTGGATAAAGTTTCACAATGCTAGTAATGAAATGAAAGAGACTTGGAGAAGCAAAAATTTATTTGAATAAAAGGAACAGCGTCTTGATTCTGAATGCTTAGTGAGCACATTAACGGCGTAATAAAATCCTTAAAGCAAGCTTATACATACTCTGTCTTTAAACAATTTATCTTCACACAAAGATGTTAGAGAATTCCCTCTTTGCTCTTTCATTAACTCTATTATTCTTAAGGGAAAGAATCTCTCTAGTAGGAAAAAGTCTAACTATTGTGGGAATCTTAGATCAATGAATCAGGTTATATTATACATTAACTTCTGTAATATAGAAATTTTCGAAGCAACCACAGTGGTGTTGCCACAAGACTCAATACATGTCTTCGTCTTGTCTCAATCTTGTCAAGACAAAGCCATCATTTGGTCTTGATACCAAGATTCAAATGACCTTCAGTCTCAAAGGCCTGAGAAGAATGAATCAGGTCATATTATAGATTATCTTCGAAAATTAAATTTTACGGAGCAATCACAGTACTGTTTCCACAAGACTCACCACCTATCTCAGCCTTATCGCAGTCTTATTGTCGAACAAGGTCATCATTTGGTCTTGATAATTCCAAAAACCTGAGAAAAATTTATCAGGGAATATTTAAGTATAATTTCGAAATATAAGAGTTCACGAGACAATCACAATAGTCTTACACAAAGACTCAATACTATTCGGCTTCGTACGTATGTATAAAGTTCATATGATAATAAAGCTCGGTGAAGGATGTTGATTTTTGTTCCTTCTGTAAAGTACGAAGTAACGAATAGATGGTCCGTCATTGAACGTAATGTCAAATTGAATTCGGGATCTCTACAATTTATTACTTAGAATGATGATACTGATGATACTTTTGCTTGATCAGCAATCTTCCTAATAATACAGTCTTTTCCATGAAGTTTATTTCTTATCGAAGCTTACTTGTTCACATTATATATTTTATCTTGTGATAGAGATGACATATAAAACACAAATGTGAAAATGGAAACCAAGTTCAATATTAGGAATATAAGTCAATGAATTAAGATCTAAATGCATGCCAAGTTCTGTAGATATTCCTAAAATCCATTTATTAGGATTAATTGGATTGAGTAGATCTCAAAAACGATTTGTCAATTCAACAAAGCTATCATGCTGACGTATGACTAGTTGCATTATCAGGCGCGGCTGCCGCTCGGTCCGTAGCGTTCACGTCGAGAGCAAGTTTAGAAAACATTTCAATCATAAAAGTTCAGTTTGTGTACATACAATCGTCCAGCTGGATGCTAAATTTCAAGTTTCTAAGTCATCTAGAAATTTTTAGATTTTTGATCTATATGTCAGTCAGTCAGGAATAGAAATGTCGATTTTCAGACATAAATACCCCAATACATTAAAAATACAGAAGAATGCAACCGGTTTCTGAGGATGAGCAAAAGAGAACGGACAGAAAATACGTTAGATGCCATAGAAAAGGAACGTTCTAATAGAAACACAAAGCAGTTCCATGTACCAAAAAATCAATAGATAGAAAAAAGCAACTAAAGCTGAAATAAACGGAATAAAAAACAATAACGGAAAGCTGACTGAGATTGAAGAACAATATAAACAGGTATGGATAGAATAGTTCACAGAATTGCTTACAAAAAAAAAAACAAAGAAACATAGAGAATCAGAAATTGGAGCAAGTGGCAGAAGTAACAATAACAGAGCCATCAATGGCAGAAATGGAAGAAATTATACAAAACAGTAAGAACGAAAAATCACCTGTAAAAGTACGGAGGAGTAGAATTACAAAGGAAGTGCATAATCTAATAGAAACAATATGGAAACAAGAAAATATGTCAAAAGAATGGGAGATACGACAGATTGTAATCATTCACAAGAGAGGAGACCAGCAGATATGTCAGAACTACAGAGGAATTACCCTACTACAGACTACATACAAGAAAATTTCAGCAATTATACAGAGAAAACAAAAGGCAGAACAGCAACAGATACAATCTATACCTTGAAATAAATTAATGGAAAAGCTTATGAGCACAAAATTCATATCGAATTGTTTTTTATAGATTTCAAGTAGGCATTCGACTCGATCAGGAGAGATAAGTTAGTTGAAGTATTAAAGAAGCTTGGAGTATCGACAAAACTAATAAGATGACTAACGATAACCATAACTGGCATTTTTGAAATAAATAGAAAAGTAAGACAAAGTGACTCACTCTCAGTAACTTTGTACAATCTGACACTTGAATACAAAACTAGAAAAATTGACAGAGGGATACTTAGAACAAAAGAAGGCCAAATAATAGAATATACTTATAACATAGTGCTGGCAACAAAGAATAGGAAAATAATGTGAGAAATGCTACAAGAAATATCTTAATAAGGAAATAAAGTAGAATTGGGATTGAATCAAGATAAAGCAAAAAAAATGGTATTAGAGCAGAAATGATAATATATGGAATTATTTCTTCGCACAAGTAGAAAGTTTTAGATATTCAAGAATAAAACAGTCGTGCGATGAAAAAATAGAGGGGGAATCAAAGAGAGAATAATAATGACGAATAAAGCATACTATGCGGACAGCAAGCTACTAAAAAGCAAAATATTGACTGGAACAACTTAAATGAGAATATATACTATTCGGATAAGACCAATAACAATCTATTCAGCAGTCAAATCAATGCTTAAATGGGAACCAGGAGGTATTAGAAGGTAAAGACCAAGATCAGAATGGTTAGCGGAGGTGAAAGAAGACTTAAGAAAAATTGAAGCAAGAAACTGGAAAGAAAAAACGCAAGACAGAAGATCATGAAGAAACATAACCGGACAAATTTGAGCCAGTCAAATGGAGACTGATCCACTCCAGTAAAATGGATCTAGAAAGCATCATAAGATACGGCGCAATCCAATGGGTAATGTTAGGAAATCATTCATTCATACAATACCTCAATAACCGTTTCAGATGTATTCATGAAATTTAGGTTTCTAGTTAAACCAAGGAGTTCTAATAAATAGGCCAAATTTCATGTATTCATATTAAATAGATTTTTAGGTGTTGAGGGGTAAAGGGCCTCAAATGGTTAGTGTAATATAACACACAGCTGCTGCGTCGCTTGTTACTTTTTTCACACAAATAAAAAGAGTATCGGTATATTTCAACAGATTTCCTGAATTGGAACTCTAGAATATTAGAGATAATTCTAGCGACCTCTCGAAAGGCTATAGAACAGTTTCAGACAGTTGCAAATAAATAAGAAAGACTCTGCCTTTTTCCTATGAAAGATACCGCTTCGTTTACTTGAGCGGTCAGAGAGTAGATTCAACAAGGAAGCAGGTCAATATAGATTTCAGTGATATAAATATTCCTATAAATAATCATCAATTGCATTATTATTATCAATTGTCAAGTGGTAAGTACATAGTCATTAGTCATAGTGCATTTTCAGTGCTTTGCTTCATTTAGTTACCATTAATTTTCTTTTACTATCGTATAATAAGGTTGTGTCAGGTATTTCGAGCCCTATGGACACTACAATATCAAGAATCGTTATGCATACTGCTACTAGATAAACGCTTCTATTAGATTATAAGATACCTTCCACTGGGCTCATTCTTATAACGATTGGTCGAATGATTGATTGTTTCTGTCTGCGCAAATTGTATATTTCATGCACCCGAACGTCCAGATTATTGGCAATGGGATGTATAATTGTATATGGCTTCGTCAATCGTTATACAATAGATGGCATACGTTAGTGAATTAAAATTGGGAGAGGAAAAAAAATATAGTAATAGAAGTAAAGAAGAGATAATGTTATAACCAACAATAAATCACATATAAAACTTTCACTATACATAGATGGTATTAAAGACAACAGAAAAATTCACTAAATTACACATCAATTTTCCTAATTACTGTGTATGCTGATTTTGAACAGTTACACAACCATCATGTCAATTATGTCAATCAGATTAACTGTATCAAACTTTTCGATTCATTTATTTCTAGAGCAATAAATGAAACAACAAAATTGAAATCAAAACTGACATACATTGGAATTATGGTCGATATCCAACGAGAATTTCACCGTTAAAAGTAAACAGAATTTGTTTGGAATTTATTGCTTACAGTGTAGAACCAATTGTTAAATATTCGAAAAGAGATCTAGATGGAAGTAATATTAGCTGTCTACGACTGAGAGGCGGTTCTAAAATATGTACTGAAAACTCGCATTCTTCTTTTGCCCTTAGCTTTTTACATTCTAATATAAAACCTGAGAGCCTGGCTCTGTTCTCCTTTATTTCGTAATCTGTCTTCTTCAAGTCTCAATTGTTTCATATTGTTTAAATGTCTTCAAGCTAATCGCTTGATTTCTGGTTCATTCCGTACATTTGGAAAAAAAAACTCAATTTCCATTGAACAGTATCCTTCAAGCTTCTAAATACAACAAAGCATACAATTGAGTAATTGAAGCAAGGTTTCATCATGACTTACTTTCGACCATTCGCATTTTTGTTAATAGGGCGCTGTAAATAGGAACTGACAATTAATTTTAAATACTTGCTGATGTAGATAGACTTGTAAAAGTGATCAAAAACAAGTAGATGGAAATAGATATTCAGTCATTCAATAAATCCATTGGATTGAAGTAAAATTTGGTCCACTCTGTCCAATTTGCCTGTATCGTCAGATACCTATTCTGATATTTCTCAGCCAAAATATTCAAGAATATGGATCTTGATATACTCTGTTTTAGTATTCATTTTTATTTTTCTGAGGAAAAATAATGCAAATCATAATATGGAGCTCATTTTCATTCTTTTATATTGTTAAATTGTTTTATTTTGTACGAACAGAGTTCATAAATATTTTCTTCTTGCATGCTGCACTATTTTTAGAACAAAACAATTCATTACCCCACAAGAAACTCCTTTATTCTCTTGAGAACGAAACAATAAGTTGAATCTTTCCACAGTGCGAATATCACAATAAGTACTATCTCAATCCTTTTCACAATTTTCTCGACAAAGATGGATTCCATCAATAATCTACATCTATATGAATAAAGAATCCCATATCAAACCTTGGAGAGAATCATTATTGATTTCTCCAGAGAATGCGCATTTTTATCTATCAAATCATCATATGAACATACAAATTGTTCCAACGGTTTCACCTGAAATTGAAATATGTTTCCTTACAGTGCTAAACTTTCTCACATCTCAGTTCTCTCAAGTCACCATCCCACATATAGAACTCACAGTTTCAATAAAAAATCTGGGAATAATGGAATTCATGAATCAGGTTCTTCCACAATTTATGCTTTGAAAGAGACCAATAATTACATTGTACATTCGAAATTTCAATAACAAATCATTTTTTCTCATTATTAGAATCACACCTTTTGCTTCTTTGAGATAGTTTAACATACAGATAATAAATTTGGAGTTTACATGAAGATCCAAATACTTTGTGATCTGACAACATATCATCTTGTTTGTAGCTCAAAGCATATTTTTCAATTGTATCCAATGAGAAACTAACAATTGAAATTAACGACACATTAAAATTTGTCAAACTGTCGTTTATCTAATCAGTTGGAAATTATTTGCTGACTATCAAACACGGTGTGATAAAACTCTTCGATATTTCAGGTCCATAAATTTACGACAATAGTATCCACCAATAAGACCTCAAAAACTTGCTACGAATAGTTTGTTCACAGACATATGTTACGAAACACTTATCATGAAGTTACTCTTGAATTATCAATGCAATTAAGGGAAGAGTCTGAGGAGCAATTGATCAAGCAATATAACTCTCTCCAACTTATCACATTAAATAATTCGTATTTGAACATATGAGATACGTAATAGTAATAGCATTCTGTAAACGATAGTTGGCGTTTAGTTAGAACTTCTCTTGATAGAGATAATGATTACGTCGTTATGATACCCTCAAATTACAACCGAGAAATTCTCAAACTGTTGAAGTACATTTCCATATTTCAGATGAAAAACAAGTGACAAACGAAAGAATTATTTGTCCATTATTTGATGACAAACATATTGTCAAAGGAAGTCTTCAACATACTAGTATTGCGATGATGTAACTAAGCATTCAAACTCTAATGATCAATATATCGAATAAAAACCCTATGTACCTTTTGAATGAAATATTAAAATCTGCACAATTCAAGCAATGAATTTTTCTATAAAGGATTCCGAATTTTTCTACATAAAACAATATCCAAGGTCCACAAAGAACACAATGTTATATATCTATAAAACAAGTAGATATGTTTGGTCACATATGTTACGCAAACTCGACAACTTTGGCAGTTTATGCGCCGCAACTAATACCCATATTTACGAATGAATTGTTGCAAAACGTGATGTAACAGCATTTTCCGAACACAAATACTTATATTTCTACACAAAACATATTTAATGTGAAGACAAATGTGTCAACATTGTTTATATCCACCATTCACGAAAATACTCAGTTCCAAATACACAAAATCTAGAATAAGGTGATAATATCGTTCTAGCAATGAAGTTCTCAAAAATTGAAGAATCATCTTGAATGATTGCTAGTTCAGATATTTCGCGTATTACCATCTTCCACAATCACTGAGCCTAAAATCAAGCAGTTTGGGCAAAACCTACGAGACAGCAGCTCTAATTTGAAACCAGTTTCAAGCGGTGATCAATTTTATGCATAACTTGTGCACGTACAGACAGAAATTCATGAATTGTATCTTAAAATAATAATTTGATCTTTATCAAAGTTAAAAAAAACCTTGAAAATTTGATGCAATCACCTCTAAAACTACAGATTGAAGAAAATGAGTAAGGGATGGTCATGGACTGGCCTGAATTGATCATAAAAACAAATGTTCAATTCATTCTGATACCAACATTGAAAGTTGCATATCAATATCTTGTGTAACTCGCGAGATATTGAGATAAATAATTTCTACCCCAAAATAGGTACTAGCTCATATTTCCTCGAAATTTTAATCCTTAACATGTTGCTCATTCTGTGCAGCAATTTTCAGATTATATTCATTATACTTAATATTTTTTCCAATTATCTAACTTTTGAATTGTCTAAAAGATTTTGCCGGTAGTCAAAGATATATTGAAAACTGTTCTTCATCATAAAACACTGTCAGATATCACAGAAAAATCCTCTCAGTAATAATTCAGTGCAAAGAAGTATAGAAGAAATGTAAAAAGGCGTTGAGATATCACTATGTGATTACAGATTTGCAAATTTTTCATCCAACTCAATGAATCAGCCTATCAAATAACGAAGCTCTGCTCTTATCATACGTAAATTTATGGAAGAAAAAAATCATCGAGAGTAATTATGCGCAAAAAGATTGAAGTCTGACACAAAGGGGAAATCCATATTCGAAACCATCAGAAAGTTTTTACAAATGAAAGAAATTCCTATTTGCGATATTTTGTCTGCTGCTACGGATGGTGATCCAGCAATGACAGGGCATCATAATGGTTTCATAAGGCATTTGTAACAAGCAGTACCAAATGTATTCATTGTACATTGTGATATTCATCGTCAGCGTTTGGTTGCCCAAAATTAGAATGAACGTGTGCATACGTGGCCCCATTACGGTCATAAAGCAATCAATAAGAATAAAAGTAATTCATTGTATGACCGAATATTCAATAAGCTTTGTAATGAATATTATAAAAATAGTGATCGCTTGCTGCTGCACACAGAAGTACGTTGGCTCTCTAAAAGTGTTTGCCCCAGTGTTGCCACGAGACGAGACGAGACAAGAATGTTTCAATCAATAATCAAGCATTGTCTGCAATTTTCAAAGTGGAATAGTACGAAAGTAATTAATCCCTACGTCCTTTATGGCTGGGCGTGGATTCAATGCAGTAGGTAATTTACTATCGAAGAAAAGAAACAGACTACACATCATTGAACGTGGCAATCTGCGATTGATGTCAACGAAATTGGAGCCCGACATCAACAAATTGTTGATTATCAATTATTTTATCTATTATTGATTTTGTATTCGTTTCAATATTCTCTATTTCTCAGAGATTAGGGAACAGTAGAACTTTTTATCCTCTTCTGAAGGTGGTGATGGTCCAGAAAAGGTTGAGAGTCTCCAATATAGAATAATGGAATTGTTCGGCCTACTGACTGCCATCAACGATAAAACATCATATTTGAGTGTAGTGATCAACGTAATGAACTTGGCATGGGAAAAATTAATATTTATCAAGCTGTTCCATTGGAGAACAAAAACATATTCGCCATTAAGCGCAAGACAAATATTTGATTCAAATCTTGTGTTTTTTGTTAGAAGAAATTAACTTTCCAATCACTTCTTGTGATAATTATCGACAATTAACATTTACAATGTTTATTTCACAGATCAAATAGTAAATAACCACTGATACTAGCTAGAAATACAAACATAATGTAGAACAAATGTCACAACTGTAGAAACAATACCAGTTTTCATACCTTATTCACATTCATCAACTGTAATTATTTCATATTGAGCTCCAATATCGAATAATAATTATATATAATTTTTCTGTTCTACCTAATCATTGTGGTATGGGTAAATAAAGTGTAATTAAATATGTACCCACGAATGAATTAAATCTCTGTCATTACTATTTTTATTATTGATGAACGTTATAAAACTGAATTCCAATGGAAATATCTAATATCTCGAATTGATTTCCATATTTAGAAAAACACCTGTCAATTAATGCGCTGTGGTCTCGAACAAAGCACCCTTCCGCGCAAAAAGTCGCATAAATTTGGGTTGGTTGAATAATCATTTCTACATGAATAGATTTTGCATAAAACTCGTAAGCCCGTCGGTTATCATTTCAACAATAGAAATTTCGGTGGAATGGTTTTCTTACTGATCAAAGATTCTGGTTAGCTTAGTGGTTTGGGGCAACAATCTTTCAACGCTGTGAATGTTGAATTAGATTCTCACGTAAGAAATGGAAGATAACCGAAAATCCTCTCTGTAATTGGAACTTTTTCTGTTGAGATAGCGTAATTGAATATGAAGCATTCATGATTCAGAAGGACACTAGAAAATTGGGATGAATATTTCAAAATATTTATGTGAGTGTTTTTCTCCAGAAAGTAATTGCATTAGACTCTAATTCACCGCTGAAAACGCGTTGAGCTGCATACACGTAATTCTATCAGTTCCTCAAGATTCCTCTAGCACAATTTAAACAAATAATACAGCAGTCATTGAGGAAAATCGAACCCACGTCAACAAAATAGTAACATATTCTCAACACGCTTTGTCTAACTACCCACGTGAACCGGATGGTAGCATTGTCTGGATTCTAAGCGCTCGCAACCCGAAAATGTATTGTTAGAGAAATCTTCAAACCATTCACTAAAATCGTGGCCCGAGTCTGATTAATGTATTATAATCAGTTTATTTGTCTGGTAATTTATTCATTATCTAATCATGTCTTTTGTTGGAACTTTGGAAATGTCGCAAACTGTTACATGAATTTAACGAGGACACATTGAATACACAAAGAGCTCGAGATATTTTTGACAAAATATGTTGTTGCTAAGATTGCAAATCCTGTAGACGTGAGTACCATTTTTGACATTCATTATTATAATGATATCAGTCTTTTTGAAGATGGTAATTTAATACATGAACCGAATACTCATCTATATGAGTCATCGAATAGCTTCATCTACAAGATTATAACAATAATGCCATATTATCTGGAACGTTAGCATGATATTCAGACTATCATCCAATGAATGAATGTGGCAATTGTAGTTATAATCTAGAATCAATTGATTACTCCAAGAAATTATCAAGGAAGACGCAAAACAACATATACTACACAATAATAAGACCTGCTGTATCATACGATAACTAGACAAGGACTATAACACTTATCAGGCAGCTTCAAATTGCTCCGTAATAAGAGTATCACGACAAAATTATAGCTCAATTGGAAAAATGAGAATCAATGAAGAATAAAGATAATAACTAAACTAAAAGCACTATTAAACTCAGTTGCAGTAGAACATAGAAATAGATTAAGATGGCTTGGCCATCTAGAACGTACTAGTGGTCAAATTTGAATCTCAAGGAGTTTAAGGTAAAATTAACTTGGTATTAGGCATTCTGTCCGAATCTGGAATAAAAATAGTGCTTCACATTTGAGATTTTAACATGACTGCCTCACGGATAGACCCTGACCCTCGAAGAGTGAGAATAAGATGTCAGATATCTTTCCATTTGATATATATTTTTAGAGATACTTAATCAAAAAATAATAGCATTTCCGGCGACGAATTGAAAGAAGACCCTTATATATAGTTCCATTTTTCTGCACTCCTTCTCCACAAAAAAAAATCAAGTACTCAAAATCTCACATTCTTTCGTGCACGCAATATGTTTAAAAAGAGGTACGAGGCTTTTTATTCACGTATTCGCCCCCTCTTCCATTATCCTCGGGAAGTGAGAGTTAGATGTGAGACATTTTTCCATTCGGTGTATATTCCTGCGTAAAATTATATTATCTTCAACAGTAAAATGAATTGGGACAGCCTGCATATGATTTTAGCTCTTTGCACTCATTCTCCATATAAACTCTAAGTATGCCAAATCACACATTTCCTCGTGCGCGCAGTATGCTTGAAAAGAGGTACAAAGTTTTATCTCCACGTATCAATTATTATAGATGAAGTAGGAAGGGCTGGAAGGAGGAACATATTAAACAATTAGATCAAGATGATTTGATGACTCCTCAAGTGATGTAAGGCAAATGAAGATACAAAATTAAAGGGATACATCCAAGTGCATCATTAAGATCATTTCACATCTACAACAGAGTTCACTTAGATCTCCCATATCGATATCATCATTAGTTCTTTTTCTATTCCAATAATGAGAAGGCCAAAATATCAACCAAATATAAATATTGAAGTTGTTGTTATTTTTTGTAATGAATCACTAAAATTTCTATAACACATAAAAACACCTCATAACGATTTTTGAATGACGACATATGCAACTCTTCATTATTTCTTAAATGTTCCGTATTCAGCATTCAATCAGAATTGAAATTCAAGCGATTACAATATGCATTTCCAAAAGTCTTCGAGCAGTTTTTCTTTTCATAGTCGCCCACCCAACAGAACTATCATTTTGCTGAATAAAGAAGAAAAAATAAATTAACAACGTGATTATCGAACGATTACCTGCCAAAATAATGGGAGCACTTTCTCAACATCTCCTCATTCTGACTAACAACTATTTTCTCAGCACCCTAAAACGATTCGAACAAAAGTTCAAATGCTCTCCAATTCCCAATTTTATCTGACCAAATGTGCTTTGGAATATTCATATTTGTTTTATTCAATGGGAAATGGTGATATTGAATACGTGTCTAGCATTTTGTATTCCTGTCATTCTTGCTTTCAAATTAATATTCAACACTTTGTGCTCAAAATTAATTTTTACGACGGAAAATATAAAAATATACGAATATTGGAGCAACCAATACAGCATATCTCAATTTTGCATGTATAACCACGAACGAATGATTATTCGAAGTGATGTAGGTGTTTTGTGCCTCTTCGACAATACATTTAACAATATCGTATGAGAACAGTTGAAGAATACAATTCCTCATATCAAATAGAATAAGGAATTTTATTATTTACCATTTAAAATCGTGGTAGAAGTAAGTGCTCGATTCTATTGTGAGATGTGGAAGTATTTATTGAACTTTCTCTGAAATCTGTGAAGAAAAGTCTGAAAGAAGCTTCTCGAAATCTAATTTTAAAGTTTGATCACTATAAACACGATTTGAATCCTTCGATTCTCCACGGTTCAAATATACACTTTTCGTACCCATGACAATTTGTTGGTCACTGAAGCAATAGCAAATTTACTTCAACCTTGGGATATATTTGATTTTCCACTGACTCAAAAAAGCAAATTTTCTTCTGATAGAACAAAACAGACTTGCAAGGAAAGCATGTTCGTTTGCATTATTTTACTATGGAAAAGGGACATTTGGGGATTATGTTTTCGCAAGAGGATATGATGTTATCTCCACTTTTCTGTGAGAACCAGTTATTTCATGTGAGGGTAGATTTGTATAATTCATGCGATCGAAACTTAATTCCGACTATTTGCCTCGTGAAAAATTTCTTAAGCTGTTTATGCTGCAGGCAACTAACTTTGCTCTTACGGTTTATAAGTTCCTCATAAATTTTAAATGATCTTTCCTCTAACTATCTTCAACCTTCACTACAATTATCTAATCAGGTCAGTAAATACAACTCAACCTCACTTTGAATTCAATATTTTGTGAATTTCCGTATCGTATATAGAGTTTAATGTAATTACAGACATAACTTTATTTTTGTTGTTTGCGAAAACCTGAAGCTTGTTATTTTCATAACTTCTGAAATAAAGATGAGTTATGTACTGTTCCTGCAGTTTCAAGAAGTCAGAAAATAGGGAAACATAATGATTTGGACAATTTTGTAGATGCGTTGTATCTAGTAAGATGGCACTTGCATAATGGCTTCCGAGTATTGTCTTCCTGAACATTGTCAAATTGCTTTCGGAGAAGAACAAGAAGAGACAGACAAATACGCTATAAACTGCTACTACATTAAACATTCTCAAAGCTTTAAATTTCGTACATATTCCTGGAAATATTTCACAAACATTAATCCAGCCACTATAATTATAGCAACTATGTTGACCATTGGTTTTAAACTTAGTGTCAATGAAATGACTCCAAATCCCACGTGAATAATAAGTTAAAGAAGATTCAAGAGGAATCACAACAGCGACCGTGCTAAAGTTTTATCGATAATAATAAGATACAACATTGTGCCCTTTAAGAGATATTCAAATGCTATTGACAGACTCTTGATTCTTTTTTAACACCATGTTTGGCTTACGCCCAAACTAAATTGTAGATGAAGAAATACAGGACACCGTGAAAAGACCTTTAAAAAATGTCCGTGAAACATATTGGGCTCATACCCCAGGTATAAAAGTTTTAATCCTTTTCTTTTCAACTTACAAATTTGTGTGGAGGAAGTGTATTCGATAGGGTGACTAGTTCTGCACGTAAATTCGAACAGTTCATCATAAGACTGTTTTTGAAATATAAAATTTGGTATTGAATCAAATTCTTCAATTGAGATTGACAATAGATGAATGTGCCAGATTTACCAATATTTTTCAACAGTGCTGTGTCTAACTCGACTATGAGATTAATAAAACTGATAAGTATGTGCTCAAATTTATTACACCCCTGCTGAATCCAGATACTTATACGAGAAAAGATAAACATCTTCAAAACGTTATTTAAATCTCTTGCTCGCAGATGACGTAGTTCTTTTCTGCAAAGATGAGAATCTAAGAATAGTAGAAATATGCATTGAAAAACTAGAGCAATAGGCAGATATAACTGGATTCAAATTCACGCAAAAAAAAAACGAAACATAGACAATGCACTTCGTCAAATCAAGAAAAATCAGACATCAACCAAAATGAATATTAGTAAACACTAATATTGAATTTAGGAAAATCACAATATTTCCAGAAATGCACATTGACAATAAGATGTTATAGAAACAACATATATTGGAGACAGAATGTATTAAACGATTGAATATAATAAAAGTAATGAGGAACCAAGACTGAGAAGCAAATAGAAAAACATTGATGAATATATACAATGCTTCAATTCGCTCGAAAGTAGACTACGGTTGCACTGTATATACGGAACTGCATAAAAACCTACTTTGAGTCATTAGACAGTATTCAGAACACTGCATTGAGATTTGCAACTGGAGCATATCGTACAAGCCCAACAGAAAGTAAACGTATAGAAGCAGGTGAACACAAACTAGAAAACAGACGATAACAGCTCACTTCGACATACACAGCAAATTTAACAAGAAATGATACTCACTCAGCCTACCAATATACATTAAATCCTTCAAACCCAGAAATTAATTATAAAACATTTTCCAACTGCCAAAAATACATCCATAACATCACAACCAGTATTAAACTTGAACCACCTACAAAAGCATTCTCCAACATACATCATCCCACATTGTCATAGGAAATACAGCCCTATACATGCAATTTGGAACTAGTTGAACACAAGAAGGAAATTTTATAAATCCAAACATATTACAAGCAACTATTTCTTCAAACCCCAGAAGAACACGCGAACTGCTTTATCATACACACAAATGCATCTAAATTGAACGACAAAATAGGAGCAGTTTTCAAAAGCTCAGAAAGTACTGAGAAGTACCAGCTACCTGGTTTCTGCAGCATATAAACAGCAGAAATGTCCACCGTAATGAAATCATTGGAACATATAATAAAGAATTCCTCACAAACACCCTATATAATATGGTCAGATTCGCTAAGCTTCCTGCAAACCATTCAAAGTCGCTATATAATCAAGCATATGAACAAAATTACCAACAAGAGCCGCAAATAATAGCAGATCAACACAAAAATGGAAAAAAAGTTTTCCGATGGATTCCATCCCACGTTGGAATAAGAGGGGAGGATTTAAGCACATGCAGAAGCCAGGGAAGCCACAGTCACTGAAGAAATAACATAGATACCAATCTGATGCTGTGACTATGACAATTATATGAGAAACAAATACAATACAACTGGAAAATGGAATGGAGAAACACACCTGAAGAAAAATTAGAAGAAATTGAAGGAGTTACACTACCCTTATCAACAGGTGGAACCAAAAGAGACCGCATCATGCTTACAAGATCAAGAATACGACATACAAAATTGACCCATAGTCACAATATTAGCAAAGAAGAATAAAACAAATGTACAAGTTCTAATACAAATTCAACCATCGAACATATGAAAGTAGAATGTTCTCAATACATAAACAAGAGAGTCATACACCAGATACCACAAAATATCAAAGAAGCCCTTGCAAACCATGAAAATATTGTTCAAAAACTGCCAAACTACCTAAGGAACATTAATATTTACTGTGAAATATAATATATTTATGATAATATTCACTTATTGAGATAATAATGTGAGAATACATATTTACCAGGGTTAAATAGGCTAGTAGTAGCTGCAAACTGCTCGAATTGGAAATAAAGAAAGAATAAAATAAAAATAAATATCTCATTCACATTCAATCTATTTAGTATATCATCTTCATTTTTCATGAGTTTATCATGAATATTGTACGATGAAACTAGGTATCCATAGCAAGATGTGAATAAATTTGGTGTTAGAATAGATGTAGATGTTTTCTTTGAATTTTCTGGGAAATTCGCTCATCTAGGTACCTATTTTGTTTTCCTACCAACCAAGATTACATGCCATCCTCTGATGGTTGCTGCATATAATGTAATAAATACATCACTTACAAAAATCTCTTTCAAGCAAACTGCTATCGTAACTGAGAAAAATGTAGGATACTACATTTATTTATTATTTTCAGTGAACAAAAATGCGAGACTAGCACGATAAATCTTGAGTACTGCTGTGGGGCAAATGTCAGCGAACTTTATTAAATCGCGTTGTACATTCTACAACAAAAGTAATTTTCATATATAATTTTTCAAGAACATTTCATCATGTTGATACCTTGAAGTATTTTTCTGCAGTTTCTTAAAATAATACAACCATATTATTTATTTCCGTGTAAGCGAAATAGCATATTGTCACGATAAAATTCGTGACACCTAACAGACTAAGTAGGGAAAGATAAAATTATATGCATACTAAGTTTCCATTAGAACTGAATATTTATCAACCATTTTGTCCCAAAAAAGTGTCATTCAGAATACTCTGTCTATTCTTTGCCTCGATTTATGATTCATATTGCACATGGAACATGAAAGACATGAAGAATGATTGCATTCTATATTTTAGCCTTATTCATTAACCACATACAAAATGAACAGAATTAAATAATGAAATTGTTTCCTCTCCCTCAGAAAACTATGACATGTTCATTATTGATTATAAATTAAGATTCACATATTTGATGCATCCAAATGAGATGATGTATTAACAAATATTAAACCCCCACCTCGCAATAAATCTGATTTTTTTCAAAAGGAATACTATAACGGGAGATGAGGGATTCATATGTGTACAGAATTACCTCAATGAAGCGATTGTAAATAGACCAGTATTAAAAACTGCAAAAAAGCATATCAAAACCAAAGTTAAGCTTGAAATATGGCGTATTGCATCATGGAAAGGAGGTCAGGGATATGTCTACACTTGGTGAACCATTTTCCCGACAGTCAAATATTTGACATCGCAGATATTCAAATATCATATTATCCAGCTCAAATATAATTATGCAGGTGGAATAAAAAGTATATACAGTTGGAATGGTAGCGTTTACAGAACATATTTTGCAAATATACACTTCAAATCGAACAACTTGTTTTTTATAATCAATAAAGTATGCTTAATATTTAATACAAAGAAGCTGTCTAGAATAGAACTGGAGTCTTATTAGCTTAGTAGAATGATTTTTCCTACAAAAAAAATTGGGTCAACACCCTAATTACATCAATTTCGATAGCTTGAACATTTGAAACGATAGCAGTAGATTATATATTCAGAGTTATGAGCAGTTTCAATTCGTTCCAAGTTTAAGACAATAAAGAAAATCATCACAGACCTAGATTTTTCATAGTCTATATCTGATCATCAAAATTTAACATTCAGACTGGAAATTAGTAGTTCCGCAAAACAAACAGCTTGATGAAATATTTAGATATCTGATGACATAATTTTACACACAATCTCTTCTCGGAAAAACTTATTGAACGACAACTATATTTACTCAAGCTTCATGGAGTAGGGAAAATTAGCTTCAATTATTAGTTGCTCCAACCAAAGGCTTCTACAAACTTTATCAATAAATGGAGTAGTTAAAAAGAGAAAATAATTCTGCCTGCTTCACTTGTACTCATAATTGAATTCCAAAGTGAATAATCATGTCGGTTTACGGACATTCGGTTGTCAGCACAACATTCGCACATGGTTTAACATTTTGTGTACAAAAGGTGCAGCCTACTAGAAAATAATATGCATATGAATCGAGATATGTCATGATGTCAACCTCTACACTCTAATACAGCCCCAAAATTATTCGCTGATAGGAATTCGTAATAGCGTCTACGCATTGTGCTTTGCTAGCAAATTTACATTCTCGCACAACGAAGAGTACACAACTCAATAATAAATTCAGTTTGTTTTCATTGTGGAATAACTTCGGTTTTATTTGCAGGCTCCGAAATCTCAAATAGACTCCAAGTTTTAATATGCAATGACTATCTCCTATAACTTTTATTCGGATTCAGCCACGCATGAAGACAGTCAGAGTGCCTTATGTACTTCAGATGATAATATTAAACATAATAGTGAGGAGAGGAACTGTGATTGCATACCATAATTTGGAATATGTTGCAATAATTATTTAAATCAATCAAAGGAGAAGTCTATAAAGTGATAAAATATGCTCCGATGTTTTCATCGATTGTTTCACCAAATCACTTATACACATTAACTGAAATCCTATCTCGGAAAAATATTCTTCTCAGTCTGCAACAAAGATAGTATCTCTCAGGTTCACTCAATCAAAGCCACACTACCGTATGGAAATGTTATTGGACCAGTCCTTTTTGAGTTATACACTGCGGACAAAACTATTCAAGATGATACTACAACGGCAACATACGCAGATACTACTGCCATACTTGCTACGCAAGGAAAGCCAAGCAAAACTTCTGAAACATCACAAAGATCCTCAAATGAAGTACAGAAGTAGATTAATAATTGAGAAATAAAAATAAACAAGGACAAATAAATCCACATGATTGATCTAAAAAGAAAAATAACGTGTCTGCAGATTGTAATAGATTACAAAACACTAAAAACCAAAGAAGTATTTGAAAACCTGGAAATGCATTTACACAAAAGGCTGAACTGGTTCAAAGTTATTGGAACAAGAAAAAAGTTGAAGAATCATCTTAACGATATTTGGCCGTTCATGAATGATTGATAGTTCTGAGATTTCGCAAATTACTATCTATCACAATCACTGAGCTTGAAGTCGAGCAGTTTAGGCAGACCTATAAAACAGCAGCTTCTATTTGGTACCATTTTCAAATTATGACTATTTTATACAAACTTGTGCACGTATAAAGTCAAAAAAACTTTTTGGTCTCTATTGTTTAGTTATTGACTAACGGTAGGTCATCAAAGTTACATGGAAAAAAAATCTCTGAAAATTTGATGCAATCACCTTCAAAACTACAGATTCAGGAAACGAGTAACGGGTAGTCATTTTCTGGTCTGAAGTTATCATAAAAATGAAAGTTTAATTCATTCTGATACCAAAATTGCAAGCCACTTGTCATTATCTTCTGAATCTCGCGAGATATTGAGATAAATAATTTCAATCCTAAAATGGGTACTAACCCATATCAGATCAAAATTTCAGGTATGAATTTCAATAATTGACATATCGCTCATTCTGTGCAGCAACTTTCAGATTTCAATGATGCATAGTTCAGCAGTAATTATCTTTTCAATTTTTTTCCTTTTTTTTCTGAAAACTGGGTGTATGAATGTAAGAATCAAGCAGTTTATTGAATCCTATGAAGCAGCGGCTTTTACTTAGCACCAATTTCAAGTCTGTAAGTGCTATGGTTGCTGAAAACTCAGCGTCACGCCAGCTAGCCAGCCAGCCAGACAGTCAAAGCGAATATAATAGCGTATTTTTTAGCAAAAATGCGCTGGAAAAAACTAAACCAAAAAAAGAATATATTGGCTAGTTGGACACAAATCACAGCTGTTGATCAGAAAAATATTTCACATAACAAAGTAATACTATTATCAAAATGGTCTTATGAGGATACTCAAAAAAAAACATAATAACAAAATACAGATATACCAAAATACATTACGAATAATAATCAATACACCATGAAATATCATCGATCAAATTATACACGAAGATCTAAAAATCTTATATGCAGATGGGCAACTAAAAAAATTCTCAATCAGATAAGAGAATAGATCAAATAACTACACAAAAAGAAAAAACATGACTATGAACTTGCTAAACGACGAACTCATGAACATAATGCATATATCACGTCAGTTGTGAATATTTAATTGTAATTGTATAAATTTCAGGATTGGAACCTATTGGTTATGTGCCTAGGTTGACTTTTTATCGCACAGCTATTTTTCATCCTGCTTGCCAAGTTTTTTCACATTGTTGCCATGTGTGTTGCCAGACAACCGTGCAGATCCATGTTTCAACAATTAGCCAGTACCAGATAGCATTATTGTTACCAAGTTATTTTGAGCTCCAACTTGGGGATTTATCGAGAGTGGATACCGATCCAGCCAAACCATGAGAATTTCATGACTTGACTGAGATTCGAACTTACATTCATTGTGTTCAGAGGCTAGCAATCTTCCACTGTGTATCTCGCCGTTCAGTTATGAATAAAAAATATGAGAATTTAAAAAATATAATTAATCTTAGATCCGTTACAATAAAAACGTTCCACTTGGATTTAGCTTCTGGTGCTTTTTTACTACAATGAAGTTGTAATCTAGATTAGCGATTAATGCATTTTAATTGGTGCTAAATAATGCAGTATTAGATGCCAACGAACTTGGGAGATAACCTAAACAACAAAGAATGGAGTTACACGCAACGTGTAATGATTGAGACACTGGAACTGGGAGTCCAATCCTGCCGATGGCATAATGTTTTCCATCATCTATAATACATAGTCCTGTTGGGATACAAAAGAAATGAAAAACAAAAAAATGCAAAAAAAAAAAATACATTTCGAATAAAATTCGAAGATATTGAAGATGTTACCCTGTATAGCATTTGTATATCTAGTGTGTAATTACCTCTTATTAAATTATTGTTGTAACGTACGTGCGAGATAAAATTTAATTCTACAAAACAATTCAGAGTAGTGTGGATTGACGAATTTAACATCTCTCTTGAATATAATTTTGGAAATAAGTACCATTATATCTCGTCCTCAAACACATTTATGCTCCTTTGTAATTCCCACTAATACCTGGGGCTTTTCCTACGCGTTATTATTATTACATTCGGGGTGCGAAAATGAACAGAAGAGTATGTGATAAATGAACTGTTTTGAGCAAAAGACAGCTGCTGAGTTGCATGTGAAATACACGAATTAATTAAAATCACGGTTGGAACTAATTAGAAAATGTTTTGGAATATTCTTTCAACGTACACTTCTAATTAAACAGGAGCAAAAAAGACGTAAAATCTATTTTTCAATTCATTTCGCGTTCATTAACTCTAAAATTCTTGCCACAACTACTCCAATAATTACTTAATCTTCGAAAAGTTGATTGATCAAGTTTATTTACAACAAAATAATTACATAGTCGTAAGTTCTTGAAAACAAAGAAAAACTTATCGTCAAAATAACTAATAAGAACATTTCTAAATTTCTGCAATATCATCAATGAGTTTTAATGAGATTCTACCAAGCAAACCATATGGAATGTTCAAGAAAAAAGAAGAACTAATCACCAAAAAAAAAATTGTGTGTCAGCTTCGACGAGCGTCTGGAATTGCATATACTTTTATTCATATCTATTCATACTGATTTGATTATAGTATATTCTACAACAAGTATTGCAATGGTGCATAAACTGAACCAGCGAAAATTTTGCAAGATTTTTCAACTTATTTTCTGGAGCTTTTCTTTCCTCCTTAGGATTCTTAAGTATATTCTGTTTTTGTCGGAATTTGCCCTCCCGTTGCCATTCTTCGATTTTTTTTAAGCTGGTGTTAAAGGCGGGCTGATGACTGAACTGCGGACAGACAAATTCCAGCATATACTTTCAATATATATTTACAGGATGTTCAATTTAAGTGGCGCACCATTGCTATGTCGAGAAGTATAAAAGCTACGAAGTTGGTTGAAACAGCAAACAATTTCTATCACATATGACTACTTTAATGAACGAAACAAAATTTTTTCCAGACTTTCAGTGGCTCCCAAATATAGGGTGCAAATTTCTGATTTTGAGTGAGGACTTATTTTTTTTTTATTTGGTTATTCGATTCAGTATTTCTTTCTGAATTCAACGATATATTATTCTTATATTTTCGCAAAATAAAAACATGAGAGAAACGTAATTATTTGTGATGATAATTTGATTCAAATCTGATTGTTACTAGAGTGCTATGGAAGAAAACAATTGAATATTTTGTTTCATGTTAATTCTTGTTTACTGTCAAAACAAATTATTTTGTATACCTTTCGGTGATGAAATGAATTATGCTCACGAAGGAAAGCTTGATATATTTTAAGTGTTTATTTTGTGTTTGAAAAATACCCGTGCTGCAGTAAATATGTATAGGGAACGATATGCTAATATGGGCATTTGAATATAAACGTTTTAGATTAGAAAATCAGGACGGTGGAATAGATATTGCGGCATTTTTTGAAGACAATCCAAGAACTTCAGTGAGAACAGCTACTGTTGAATGCAATTCAAGTGTAAGTACGGTTCATCGCTATTCGAAAAAATATAAATACAAACCTTTTAAATTCAATAAGATTCAAATTTTGTAATTAATTGATAAATAAGGATCCAGATATTCTGAAATCAATTATCTGGACAGATGAAGCCAATTTTCAAAATAATGGCATGTGTAACACAAGAAGCGTTCACTGCTGAAGTGGAAAAATTCTGTTACAGTACGAGAGAGGGGTTTCCAGCAAAAATTCAGTATTAATGTATAGTGTGCTGCTCTAGATGATAATATATATGTACACATGTACGAAGGTACACTGACTGGTGACAGATACTTAGAATGATTAAGGAATATGCTTGGCATGATTTCAGAAGATATGCCACTAATAGCTGTAGCAGATATTTATTTCCAGCAAGACGGAGCACCCGCTCACAGTTGTCGTCAAGTAACAAATTATTTGAACGAATAATTTCCAAACCAATGAATTGGCACTTAAACTCCAATTTCGTGGCCCGCACGATCTCAAAGCCTCAGTCCTCTGGACTTTTTTTCATGGGACTACGTTCATAAAACTAATAATCCAGATGTACAGCATTTGGATAATGCTATTGAAAACATAATTTTTAACATCGACAACCAATATTTAAGGAGAGTTAGGAATACTGTACTAAAAAGAATAGTGTTGTGTATAAATAAAAATTGGGATAAATTGGACACTATTCAGAAATTTGGTCCTCCTCCTGAATCAATTTGATTATAATACCTTAATTCAACTACTTTCTTCCAAACCACTCTTATAACAATAAGATTTAAATTAAATTATCACAATACTCAATTGCGTTTTTCTCATGCTTTTTTAATGCAAGGGTATGAAAATAATATATCGTTGTATTCAGAGAGAGATGCTGAATCGAATAAGCAAATAATAAGTATAGTTCCTCGTCTTAATTAAGAAAGTTGCACCCCGTATTTTGAAAGCCACTGGTTTGAGAAAATCTTGTTTCGTTCATTGAAGTAGTCGTATGAAATGAAAATTGCTTCTCAATTTAATCAATTTTGTAGCTCTTATACTTCTCGAGATAGTAATGGTGCATAACTTATATATATATATATATATATATATATATATATATATATATATATATATATATATATATATATATATATATATATATATATATATATATATATATATATATATATATATATATATATATATACATTTTATACATTAATTTTGTACATATACTATAGGGTGATCAAGCAGAACACTAATTGTACATACCTTCACAATTGATTGACACCAAAATTCGTATGTAGTCTCTATCACATATAAACATGAGTTATATATCACCTACCTAGTAACTGCATTCATGTGTTCATTTTTTCACAATATCACTTCCAAACTACAAATTTTCTTCTGATCTCGGCTCCCATCCAATTTGTGTACGGCAGGCCGTAGTATGACAACCATTTCTTGAGGAGTAAATTAATCTAAACAAAGATTGTTGACCAAACGTTTCTGATGACCCAGGCGATGGTTCCCTGTTATTGGTATACGTCCAAATCAGCCACTTGCGGATTAAGACGTGGGTTAACATGCACGCCACAATGTTAATCTTATGGGAAATGAAGATGAGAATTTGAACAAGTGAATATATTCATTCCTCCCGCTACTCTAATCGAGAACTCACATGAATGATGGAATTGAAATGTACAGGGTGTAGCAGCTAAACGAGCTACCTTGAATAACTTCTGTTATTATAAGGATACAATAAAACAATATGGGACAGTTTTATGCAGGACTAAGGGGGACACCCAATTACGGAAGAAAATATTTTATTCATCCAGTGGCTCTTAAACTGCAATACAAAATTATATATTTCCAGATAAGATGCTATTTATTTTTTAGGCTCATTCGATAGAATACTTGTTTCTAAATTTAACCATGTATATGTTTCACACACTTGCATGATGAAAATATTGAGAAAAATGCGATTGAAGTTTGAATAGATTTTATTTTCATAGTTATTTTCCAGTAGGCTATGAACAATTGAGCTACATAAATACATTAGATTATTTGTTAATAACTTTATGAATAGTTTTCTAGCTGATCTCCATCTCTTTCTTTTGAATCTTTGCAAAACTGGTTCAAAAGTAGCATTATTAATCTCTTCCAGTGTTAGAGTAGCACACGCATCTTTTACACGATCCATGGAATTATTTTGGTTGTTACTGGTGTGGAGTACACTTTATAGCAATTTGCAACAATAGAAAATATGTACCTATTCGAAAATCAAAATTGACAGATGGCAGATTCTGTTTTTCATAGCCTACTGAAAATAAAGTTAATTAAGATTTCAATTGCATTTTTCAAATATTTTTATCATGTAAAGGTATGAATCGAATACATGGTTCAATCCAGAAGAAAATAATCTATCAAATGGGCCCGAAAATATAAAACATCTCATTTGAAAAAATATAACTTTGTGTTGTGCTTGAGAGCCACTTATTCAAATTAATATTTCCTTCCATAATTGAGTGTGGCAGGAATGGAAATAATAAGATAAGTCATTAGAAGCAATAACGATTTTGTAGGGGGTATTTTGAAAACAAAAACATGCTGCACAATGTTTCCTCCTAACATTTGAATTTTAAATAAACCAGATTTAATGTTACAATGTCCGTTTGTTTCAAAATAACGTAATTAGGTTTCAAAGCAACGGCTGAAAGGATAAATACAAAACTTCCAGGTAATATTTGTTTTATTCATGTGTTGAATTTGTTCCAAACTAGGTTTAGAGCACTAAGGTTATTACATTTGTAATAATTGAACCATTTGAAACAATGCACTAATTGTTTTAAAATCAGTGTATATGATTCTGGTGCATAAATGTAATAGTATAGTGTGCAAACAGAAGTGCACATGTCCGGAATCATATTAGTGTCAGGGCTAAATGTATTTGATAATACTACTGGTCAGTAACGCAAAGGCACTTGACGGAAAATTCAATTTGTTTTAAGCAGAAACTCAAAAATAAATTATACTGCACTTCTATTGTTATTATGAAACCAAATTATACTACAATTTAAAAATAAATTCTGTAATCCAGTGAAATTGGAACAAGTTCTACAATAATTTTTGGGAAGCTGGTTTGCACACATTTATATACTTTTAACATAATTGAAATTGCATAAATCTCACTCTATCAATCTTTCCCTCAGATATCTAGTACATTGACTTCAGAGCCCCCTATTTTGGCACAAAATTCGAATGCGAATCTTATATAATAATATTTATTCAATGAATACAACATTTATCAGTATTTTGACGAAATGGACCGTCACAAGTTGTTAAAATAGCTATTATGTGAGCGAGTAAGGGTTGGAATTAGTATCAATTCCTCCCTTAATAAAGTTTGAAGAATCATATTCATCATCACAATTATTATCTCCTTTGAACAGAAACGACACACTCGGTATATTGCATATAGCAGACAAGTTCAACCAAAGACAACCAAAATCATGAGGTTCAATTAACAAGACAGATAGATCCAGCCAAAATCATATTAATGATCAATTGTTTGATAAAGATACGAATTATTCAAAGTGCCTGTACAACTACGAGTTCGTCTACTGACCCCGTCATCAACGAGCTCAAGGTAAGCCCTGCCGCTGCCGTGCTTCACCGTTTACCGTAAATCGGTCATCTTTATTGTCAAAAACATTTGCACAATGAGATTATTTTCGAAAGCTTTCTAAATCACAGACAATGAAACCTGGAGATCGTGCTACGATTGATCTGGCTTGTGGCTTGAAAGCTATCCTAGCTACCAACTAATCTATCTAACCTGGAGCAGCATCTCCGTAGGTTGAAGATAATTCTGGATGTGAGGTGCGAATTATCAAAATCACAAGAGTTGGAGCTGTGAAAATTCACTTTCAGAGTAACCTGAGTGTAACTTGTGAGCTATTTGAGTACACTCTCAGTAGACTTCACTGGTGGTCAGAAAGTGATTGGAGCTGTGTTTTCTGTGATTATGCAAGCTTTTCTGATCACAGAGGACAGGGCTCTCGTAAGCTTTTCACGAACCACCTCGTTTGCGACTTGTGAGCTATCTAAGCGCCCTGATTTCTCCATTGTCACACGCATATGCGACCTGTGAGATATCCTAGTGTGCCATTTTGGTTATAACTCATTACCATACCTCTAGATGACTTGTACGCCGTCCAAGCATCTCGTTTTCATGCCACCGTTTACAGTTCAAAGAACCGTATCCCGTCAAACCATTTTCTACCGTCTGGAAATAATATCACCTTCTTCCGTCCTTGTTATTACTCCTATATACCGCGAAAACCGTCCACAACCGTCGTAACCATACCGCCAATCTTATCCTCGTCTGGACCATCACCGTTGTACCGTCAGCGATTTATCGTCTTTCATATACCTCCCACCATTTTTCAGTACCACACCTTACCTTAGGATCTAAACAAGAATTGTACTTATTCGAATCATAGACCATTAAACAGTGTACTGACAACGAAAGCCTATTGCTTATTCTATTACTTTCTTTCAAAGACACCTTTTTCAAACCTGCTATCCGACCGTTTGGCGCCCGAGCACATTTTCGCTAAACTTTTGTGCCGTGCATTTTATGTACTAATACATCAATCTTCCACTAAAAAATATATAAATTTGACGGTTCAATTAGATTCACAACTACATATCTCAGATTTTCTTAACAGCTGTAATTAAAATCGCGACTCGAACCTTCTAGTAGAGTATCACACAAATTCAAATTACCGCGCAAAGATCAATAAATACAGACGAATTGAAACTAATTACACTTACTTTTTGGCTGGATAACTTGCAGATCTTATAAAACCGCTTTTCCTAATCTAATACTTCAGAACTCAAGAAATTAATAAATTGGACTCGCTTTAGGTACAAATAATTAATCACAAGATAATACTTATAAATTGGAATTCTGTTGAATGAGTACACTATATTCCGAAATTCGCAATATTCACTAGGAAACATAAAACTACTTGATGTAAAAATGAGATTTTCATTTATTCCATACCAAAGTTAATATTTAATTTTGTCAACAAAAAACACAGCATTTAATTCAACGGTTCTATTCGGAGCCATCATCCGAGAATAAAATAATTGATTAAAACATATGGGAACTCGTTCATTAAAATCCCATCGATCTTCCAGACAAAATTGATTGCATTTCCTCTCTGATAGTTCCACATTGAAGAGTTGATTTTTTGAACAATTCTTATAAATGTAATACTCATTTGAAAAATCCGCTATGGCCAGCACAGGACTTTCCCGATCATAATTTTCATGGCCAGTTTTTAGAGTGTCGCATCAATTAATTGCATATTGCAAAATGAAAGCTGTCATTTTCAAAGTGACAGCTGTCATTGTCAAAGTGACAACTGTCATCATCAAAGTGACAGCAGTCTTTATTAATGTGACAGATGGCGGTTATTTTCAGTCCTTACATAAAATATGTATTTTTGAGAATGAACAGTCCTTTTCTAGATTTTCGGGGTCTATAATTCATTGGAACATACAGTTTCGACATTTCATCGCCGGAAGTGTGATTTGAAGATGGTAACTTGGATTCCACTGATTATTTATTTCTGATATGTACTAGGATTATCATCTCGACAGTTCAAAATTAATACCAAACTAGACATAATTTGAATAATTTGTGGAAGAAACACTTCTACTAGAATTATCTCCACAAAAGCTTCAATTTGATACCAAACACGATAAAGCCAAATTACTTATTTTAAAAAATAATTGACAAACGTTCGCATGTGATGTCAAAATATTAGTGATAATAATTCTAACTTAACATTATGATTCTCATTATTCCTATTGTTCAGAAAAATATGACGAATTTTATAATAAATAATTTGAATTTTGATAATAACAAATGAACCGCTGATAACTTTGAAAAATGTTTCTTGTAAATGTTGTGCCAAATCATTCAAAGATTGGTTCAAGTCAAATTATATTTCATAATAGATATTACCGTTTATAAAATCAACGCAAAAAAAACTAGAGAGATCCATCAAAAAAGTTTTGATAACACTGGTTGAAAAAAGCTTATCTACGAATTTAATCCTAGCTTTTTGATGAAAAACTTGAATATAGAATTTCAGTCGAAAATTTGTACGCTTTCTCAAGTTATCGTATTTTCACACAAACCGACAGACCGACTTTTTTTTTAATTATGTTTTTCAGGTTCTGTAAGGTTCAAAGCGTGAAGATTCATTTAAATCTCGAACTGTCAAAAAATCACGATTATAATACTTCCTCTATTATATTATAGGTCGTGGAAGTGAAAATACTCATAATAACACCAACTCACTAATTAAACTTTATCGATACATCCTGATGCTCAGATTCATCAACAGCCTTCAGAACAGAAGCGGTGTTACTCCTAACTTTGGTCGTGATTGAAAAAGCCTATAAAAAATAATTAAATTGCAATCCCTCTTATGCCTTTATTGAAATCATTCGCAATGATATCAAAAATCATATTGACTCCGTCATATAGCATTGAATTGAACAAAAATATATTTATTGAATTAGTGATTACTGAGAATTAAAATGAATAGAATACTTTGAACTAGCGGCAAATATAAAAATATATATTATTGAAATATAATTGAAATTTAAAGTGGATATTCTAGTATTAGATATAGCTGTATGAATAGATCATATTTCTTCTATTGATTTGTATAAATATTGGCGATCCGTGCTCGGCAATCTAGTGTCAACAAGCGGAACTATCCAAGATCTGGCACGAGTAGTACTTTGACGTGTGGCAGCCATAGATGGTTGCAAATAATAACAACGTTTGTTTATTTGTTCATTATGGAGTATTAATAGTGTATTATGTGTATTGTACTGCTGTGAAATGTAAATCTGTACAGAATAGAAAAAGAAGCATTGCTTATGAATTGTCCTTGAAAGGAGATGAGGTAGGAATAAGGTTAGTTCACCATAGAATTTTAAATCATTGTGTTAATTTTTTGTTCTCGGATTATAAACTCTTATATGAATTTATAAATCAATGGCATAAAACATATGATTTAAATGAATTATCGCCTTGTCCATTATTGTTGAAAGACTTTCTACATAAAATTATTATGACTTCCACCTCTTTCTTGAAACTTTCACTATCATTATTTATTGTTGGAAAACTATCTAAGATTCATTTCTAGAAATCTGGAATATTTTATTTATTCTTAATTAACAAGTATTATCATCAATTATCCATTGAACTTGATAAATACTTCAAGAAATACATTCAACAAATAGAAACTTCATATATCTACCTTATTATCATTCCTTATCGTTGAATTTCGTAATGAAATTTTTCAATATTTCTGGAAAAAGTTGTTCAATATCGAATATACAAGGTCTGTTCGGAAAGTACTTGACCCTTATTATAACAGGGAAGTAACTTGGCTTAATGTTGATGTTTCAGCGCATTTTTGCAAAAGAAATATGCTATTATATTCACTTTGACTGTCTGGCTGGCTGGCGTGACGGCACTCAAGAATACTATATACCGGGATAGGTATAGCACGATGGTGCAGTAAACGTAGGCAATGATGATTCATAATACAGGACAAATTATTCTAGCATGGCCTTAGGAAATCTTCACAATAAGGGGGCTATAAGAAATTCACTTAAAACAAAAATATTCTTAATACCACCCTTTTTCACAAGTAAACAGACCGCATGCTGAGCCGGGGTTTACCATGCTATTAGCAAGTAAAGTCATGTTAAAATAAATTGACCGGTACTATCCCATTTGCGCTTTCTACTGCATCAGTCGAAAATGTATTACTTGACCTGTAGTTTTGGAGATAATTGCACCAAATCCTCGTCGATTTTTAGCGCATTTTTTGGAAAAAAGCGCTATTATATTCACTTTGGCTGGCTAGCTGGCTAGCTGGATGGCTGGCTGGCTGGATGGCTGGCTGGCTGGCGTGACGCTGAGCTCTCAGCAACTATACTATTTACAGACTTGAAACTGATACTAAATGAAAGCTGCTGTTTCGTAGGTTTGCACAAATTGCTTTAATTCAAGCTCAGTGATTTTGGAAGATCAAATTATTCAATTACTTGTTTCAAGTGAAACAATGCTCATAGATATATATGACATTAGGGATATGGCAACTAAAATTTAGTGAAGTAGATAAAAATTTAGTTACAACTTTAGCCGCGGGTGTCACTATTATTATGTACAGTTGTCTAATCTGTCCGGGATTCATTCAATGACTTGTTTAACGCGAATTTGAAGCTTATTAGAATGAATTATTATTATTGTTGGATGAAAATTTGTTTACTTTTGGTGTATTTTTTTTATATAGCTTTGATGAAGATCAAATTATCATTTTAAGATACAGCACTTGACCTCCCGTCAGTCAATAACTAAACAATGAAGATTAGAAGGTATTTTTGAGTTTGTACATGCATAAATTATGTACCTATCAAATAGTCAACTCGAAACTAGTACTAAATGGAAGCTGCTGTTTCGTAAGTTTGCCATAACTGCTTGATTCTAAGCTCAGTAATTGTAAGAGATGGTAATTTGCGAAATCTCTGAAGTAACAAGAATTCATGAGCTGTCAAAAATGCGCTTTCATCATCTAGATCATTCTTCAATTTTTTATATATAACTTTGATAAAGATATAATTTTATTTTAGGATACAGTATATGACTTCCTGTCAGTCAATAATTGAACAATTAAGACCAATAGGTCCTTCTGTTCTGAGTTTGTACTTGCACAAGTTATCTATAAAATAGTCACAGCTTGAAACTGATACTAAATAAAAGCTGCTGTTTCGTTAGTTTGCCCAAACTGATTTAAGCTCAGTGATTGTGGAAGATAGTAAATTGCGACATATATGAACTAACAAATATTAATGAACTGCCAAAAATGCGTTCTGATCATCAAGTTGATTCTCTGATTTTTTTAAAATTTGTATATTGATATTCACAACTGGCCCTATTCAGGCCCTCAGGAGTTACCTCAAATACAATACTTCTATGTTCAACCGTTTATTATTATTATATGAATTCAGGATCTAGTAGTATTGTTTTTTCCAGTCCTCAGAGGTCATCTTCGTTGTTTAGAATATTGAGTGCTAATTCATTTGGGTGGTTGTACATTTCGATTCCATAGCTTGTAGCATATTTCTCAATTCGATCTTGTACGTATTTGATAATAAAGTCTTTGTGTAGAGGGAGATTATTCACGTATCAGGGGGGGTTTATAATAATTCTTATTGTTTCATTTTGAAATCGTTGTATAATATTGATGTTTGATTTTTTGGCACATTTGAATATCATAGATCCAAACAAGAATAATTATGGCTTCATAGAGCAATGATTTGGGCTGTTTGCGTTTGGCTTTAGTGTGCTTTCACCAAGTCAATCTTCTTTCTAGATGCATGCCTAGGTATACCACTTCTTCTTTTGTGTCTGATACTTTATCATTCATTTTGATTTTTGAACATGTTATTATCATATTTGTAGATACTACATGCGTTGAATTGTTTTCGTTGAGTTTTACTCTCCATGTTGGTGCCCAGTTTCAACAGGATTCCAGTTGCTTTGATGGAATCGTCATGTGTTGCGATGATTGGCGTTTCGTCCGCTTAAGTGGCTGTTGTACCATTTTCAGAGAACGGCAAGTTAGCCGTAAATAACTGATACAGAACTGGACCCAGGACACTACCTCAAAATACACAAACTTTGATTATGCTTGGTTTAAAGACCGCATTGTGCAGTTTCACTCGGAAATATTGTTTATTCAAGTACGATTTGATAAGTAGGTAGTATTGATCCAGTAGCATGTTTTCAGCGTATTTCTGAAAAAAAAAAAATAAGCTATTATAGGCACTTTGGCTGTCTGACTGGCTGCCTGACTGGCTGGCTGGCTGGCTGGCTGGCTGGCTGGCTGGCTGGCTGGCTGGCTGGCTGACTGGCTGACTGGCTGACTGGCTGACTGGCTGACTGGCTGACTGGCTGACTGGATGACTGGCTAGTTGGCTGGCTTGCCAGCGTGACGCTGAATTTTCAGCAACTACAGTAATTACAAACTTAAAACTAGTACTGAATGAAAGCTGCTGTTATGTAGGTTTGCACAAACTCCATGATTTTTTTCATCCATACACCCAGTTTTGGGTGAAAAATTGAATAAAAATTCGAAAGGTAGTTACTGCTGAACTATGCATAATTAAAATCTGAATATTGCTGCACAGAATGGACGAAATGTCAGTAATTGAATTTTATATCATGAATTTCAAACCCACATGGATAAGTACCCATTTTAGAGTAGAAACCATTGATCTCAATATCCTGCGAGTTACACAAAATATTGACATGCGGTTTTCGATGTTAGGATCAGAATGAATTGAACTTTTGTTTTCATGATTAATTTAGGCTAGTACATGACCTCTTATTACTCATTTTCTCAAATCTATAGTTTTAGAGGTAATTGCACCTAATTTTTAGGGTTTTTTTTTGTATGACTTTGATTACCAATTACCAAACAAAAAAGACTAGAAGGTTGTATAAGCAATGAGAGAATTGAAAAAACAGAATTCATCACGTTGTTCTTAATTATCATAAATAATAATTATTAGGATATCAATGTACAAAACAAATAATTTATAATAGTATGTAGACTTGTTCAACTTGAGTAAAATTGACACAATCCATCTGTTAGCACACAGCGAAATATTTAGTAAGTTATTCAATGAAACACTTCAGAATCCGAAATGATCTGTCTATTTGTATTTACATGTGCAGAATTGATATGTTCACATTAGCAAATTGTGATGAAATTAGACAAAAATAACGGTTTATCCACACACTCATAATCTTCTTATTTGAAGAAAATTGTATTTGCGATAAGTTTCTAATTTTTTGAGTAACCGTGAAATATTCACGGTTACTTAAACGAAAACACGTGTTTTGTTTCATTTTGTGAAGAGCCGAAAAGCAGACACAATCTTATAATGAAACCTCATGACAGGGGTCTCCCATTCCGTTCCCACAAGGGGCATGAGCCATCCCCACCCCTGCCTCAATAATCTAGTCGTCCACTTCAACTTGCATAAATAGTTTTATAGCATCAAAAGTAATATTATGTCCTGCAATGAACACTGCAGCACTTGTGTAAATAAATATGAATTAGTACTTCCGGTCCAGTCTATTGTTATTAGAATGGAAGGCAATCATCCAGATACTACAGCAGGCTGAAATGCCAAATTTCAATACTCTACAGCCGATCGTTCCGAATTCATGTGAAAAATTCCAAAAGACTGTCAAGTATAGTGCACTTCCGGTTCAGTCGATCTCGATGGAAATAGAATATGAGTATATAGACGGTACTATCGTCTTGAATACTGAATTCGAATTCTAATATTCTACGTTCAATCGTTTTGGATTTATGCGGAAAATTCAAAAAATGTTTTGAGTAGCTGCTCTTCCGGCTTAGTCGATCGCAATCATAATAAAAAGTGTACAACTTGATGTTATAGAAGTGCTAAATACGGAATTCCAATACTCTTCGGCTGATTGTTTTGAATTTATGAGGATGATTCGAAAGGTCTGTTATATAAAGTGCACTTTCGGCTCAGCCGATTTATACGAAAATAGGATATGACCATTTGGATGCTACAGAAATTTCAAATATTGAATTTCAGTATCCTACGTCTGATCATTCTGGATTTATGCAGAAAATTCAAAAAAAGTTTGAAGTAAAGTGCACTTCTGGTACAGACGATTGCAACCCTAATGCGAGGTGCACATCAAAACCTTATACCAGTCTTAAATACAAAATTTCAGCATCATACTTTCAACGGGTTTTGAGATTTGTGAGTTACGCACATACATACATACCTACGTACATACATACCGACATCAAGCCAAAAATAGTCAAAATGGATTCAGGGATGCTCAAAACGGATATATCCATCAAAAATCTCGATATTTTTGATTCTCAATTACTTAGATACTTGCCTTGTTTTGTTTGTTTTTAATTATTTTCGGCTTGATGTCGGTACGTATGTTCTTCCGTTTTTGCGTTACTCGCAAATCTCAAAACTGGTTGAACTTATGATGTTGGAATTTTGTATTTAAGACTGGTACAGGGTCTAGTTGTGCACCTCGCATTAAAGTTCCAATCGTCCGTACCGGAGGTGTATTTTACTTGAAACTTTTTTCGAATTTTTTCAATAAATCCAGAGTAATCAACCGTAAGATGTTGAAATTCAGTATTTGACTTAAATGTTGTATCAAAATGGTTATCTGCTATTTTTGTATGAGTCGGCCAAGCCAGAAGTGCACTTTACTCGAAATTTTTTTTGAATTTATTACATAAATCTAGAATGATCAGCCATAGCATATTGAAATTTAGTATTTGAACTTGTTGTAGCATAAAAATAGTTATACACTTTTTTTGTATCAATCGGCTGAGCCGAAAGTGCAGTTTATATGTATAACAGACATTCAGAATTTTCCGTATAAAACAATCAGTTCAATTGAAATGATAAGGTAGGCAATGATAATCTGTTGTCAATTTTTTTATTTTGTTTGGCAGTGTACATGTCAAAATATCATTAAAATTATATTAATTATAATCTGAAGTGACAGATAGCTTTATTGAATAAATTTTTGTGTATAATAAATGATGTACAAGTAAGTCACGTGGTGTTCACGTCAAATTTTTCTGACGAATATTTTCGGAAAGAAAGTCGAAACGTCAAAAAATAAGAATAAATATATGGCATTTGAACCAAAAAATCTATTCAAGTAAAGATTTAGGTTATATGAACAATTAAACAATTTGTCAAAAACTAGAAGATGCACATACTTCAAAAGTTACATTCGTTGGTATTTGACGAATATAATGTATTCACAAGAAGCCGACAGCTTTGAGGGGATAATTTGGCTGAACTATAAAAACTTTTTTCACAATGACCTTGGCTATTTTACGTTTGACAGTACGAAATCTTAGGATATAGCTCAATTTTTTTATCTCTTCCGCTATATGGCTCAATTTTCCTTTTCTCTTTCATTTTTTTTTTGTATCTTATTGAATGTGGGTGTGAGGATTTTGGAATATCCGGGAGACAAAATCTTAACATAGCATCACAAAATGGCTTCCAAACAAAAGGTGACGTCATTTGGAAGAGTACTTGTTGAATATGAAGGTGATAACAAAGACTAATAGCTATAGTTTGTTGGAGTATGAGGACGTATAGGTACATAGGACTTGGTCTCAAATTCTATGAGTCCGATTGGACCAGGCCCTCAAATTTCAGAGGCCTCGCTTGGCTGGTCGCTCAAATTTTAGCGACTCAACTAGGCCGGCCATTGGAAATCCAGGATCCGGGCCGACCCCCAGTGCATATATTCAAAATCAAGCTGGATCGGTAGGAAGATGACAATAACTTAGATGTGCTGGACCCAAGAAGTGTAGCGCTTGGGAGAATCAAAATTTCAAATTCTGGCGCGCGCAGACTTCTGATAAGCATTGCCTTAGTACTGTGCTAACTTGGTAGTGTTACTTCAACACGTTGCTATTCGTACGACTTTAAATGAGAAAATGAGAGATTCTAGACTTTTGTTTCAGTCGCAGACTTTTGAACCATAACAATAGTTTTCGAACAATATCTTTTGTTCAATGTGTTCGCTAGTTGTGGAATGATATTCAGAGAGACTCATATTATGTCAACAATAATACATGTGGATAAATGTGCGGATGCTCTGTATCTTGATAGAGAATGCCTTATTGCGAAAAATAAGATAGTCTTATGATCTAAATAACAATAAAACTCGGAGCAGCATAAAAAACATTATGGCTTTACAACGGTTTCCAACTTTACATCTGCAATGTCGCATGCAACAAAGTTACAAAACAAAAACATGTGCCGGTAATGGGTTCAAATTCTAAAAAAGATTCTAGGGTTATTTTCTATGGAAACTTTCAATAGGATAAGCGATTTTGGGAATATTTTAATTCTCAATTTAAAACATATTATAAGCTAGGGGTGAGTCACTAGAGAATTTTGATGTACAGGACAAGTATGGGGAAGTATAAGGACGCTGTGAATAAAGGAATTATTCAGAACACTGAATATATTGCGAGTTTTAATGTTGTGATTGAAAAGCATGAAAAATATGGCAAAAAGGTTCAAGAAAGTACGAAAAAGAATGCGGAAGTATAAGGATGTACGAAAAAGTATGAGGAAGTACCGGGGAAGTAAATAAGAGTTTGAGGTAAAGTAGGAAAAATATGAAGAAGGTTAGGGTGTACAAAAATTCATTTCTTGACTAACATTTGTGATATTGCATAACCCTGCAATCACAGACCATTTTAGATATAAACAAAAATAGAAACGTAACCAATTGCATCTTAAATCAAAAAATGTCAGTAGAACCTTTATTTGTTAAATTCTGAAACACATTGTCTAGTTAATAATTTCGGAGAAGCAATACTTATTTAGCTTTGCAAATATGAATTAGGATCAAATATTCATATATGCAAGGAGTATTTACAGTAAGTAAATATAAATGAATATTTACATAGGTGTTTTGTACAAAAAGATTACTGTTATAGTTTACTTAACCTAAACATCTAACGCATTCGAAAACACCTATGCTTTACACGAGGAGTAATCAGTGAGTCATTATTGTATACGTAGTATAAACGAGTATTTTCCACTGAAAAGGCAGGTATTTTACTTGAAATACAGATAATTTCGAGTATTTTAAAGGGAATACGAATATTCCAGAGGTGAACCGCGAACAATACATATATCATATACTCGGATATTTCCTAGAGAGAAAAGGCATTTCCTAGAAAGTGCAGGTTATTCCTAGGAAGTATATTTATAAGTATAGGTATCCCACAGGAAATGCAAGAATACAAGTATTCCATACAAATACAAATATTCCACTGGATATACAGATATTCCAAGAGAAAATACAGATATTTTATAAGTATTCCGTTGGAAATACATCTATATAGTCCACAAGTATTTCGTGGGAGATACGGATATTTCATATGGAGTACAAGTATTTCACTGGAAATATAGATATTCCTTAGGTAGGTATCTCGAAGCGAATACAGGTATTCTGCAGACAATACGAGTATGTAATCAACGAGTATCTTCGAAAAGGTTGAAATATTTCACAGAAACTGTGGAAATACAGGTATTCCACAAAAAAACTGGACCCCCAAGGATTTAAGCAGAGGTCTTGCGTTCGAATTTCAGTCAAATCATGGGATATTAACGGCTTAGCTGAATCGGTACTCACTCTCACTTCCAATCCAAGTTAGGATCAAATTAACTTTGCAGCAATGAAGTTATCTCGCACCAGATGATTGTTGTAGACTGGCCTGCGCGTTTAATTGGCAACAAAATCGCTGTGATTTTAAAACGTAACAAGCAAAATGAGAAATAGTTCCGTTAAAATGTTAACCTAAGGACATAACATGTCCCGAAAACCTTATAATACAAAACGTACGGGAATTTTGGAGGGTAGTTACCCTCCTCTATGTATCACTGTGAATCCAAGAGCTGGAAAAGATTCCAGCAGAAGCTAAGTCCATATTCAATAGTGGCCGTTTGGCTTATATTTTGTATAAAACAAATGAATACATCAATCCGACGGTATGATGCAAAGATAAATCTAGGAGTTTCTGGAAATATATGTTATTATTTTCGCAGTCAGGGTGATATATGTTATTGGGTGTAATTTGAACTCTTAATATGTAATTTATTCCGAGGAACACAATACTTGGATGGTGATTTTATATTTAGCAGATTCAGGATTATTCATAAGAGAGAGGATAAATTTTTGCAATCAACTTTAATGAATCCATATAATGACTTGGAAAATTTGAGCTTGATGTATTTCCAGCGTACTTATCAATAACTTTTAATTACTCTCAAGGCATAATATCGCAGTACAAAGGATCCAAATGTAATCATCCCAATTTAATATTTCTCAGATTCGGAGTGTTATGCGATTTGGGAGTAGTTACTCTAGAGCTCATATCTAGTGAATGAGATTCCCTTTCTGACACTGTCCAAACAATATCATCTTACTCCATCAGTCGTTTGGCTTTGGTAAAATGGGATACTCAACTCAAGAGCGTAAATAAATGAGACGAACAGAATAAACAATGCCACTAAGAGAAATACAGGATTAAAAGAGAGTATATTTGAAGTGAAAGAAGAAGGAAGAGATGAGCTAGTATAGCGAACAGCAATACTTTCTCCAGTTTCCGAATGCTTGAAATCTGTATTTATAGAGCAGAAAATAGGACTTTGTGTCACAAACACGTATTAATGAGCAAATAAATTAGTCGTATAGACTACAAAGGACCTGGGTGTCACTAATAGTACGTTATTTGGTGTACAAGCAATCAAAATGGATTATTTAAGTGGTTTACATAGAATGATGAGTATTTGAATCGTGAAATTAAACTTGTAGATAACTTGTCATTAGGTTTACACAATAAATATTATGATGCAGGTATACGGATCATTTCTTCACTACACGTAGTCAAATCACTATGATAAAGAAACATTATTAATTGGATCGCAGTTTCCATTGTACTTTCTGTATAATATGGTGAATATGACATCGGAATTTTTTAAGGGTAATGTTCTGCCTTTGACATTGGAGTAAAACTCATTAAACAGGAAATCCATAAACCAGGCATAATTCCTTATAGAAAATTGATCTTTTCTCTGTTGTTTGTAAGCACATAGCGTTTTGATGGCGTTTATATCTGACACCATCCTATCCTGTGTTCAATATGCTAAAATGGTTGATCTACATGTTACACAAAATTTGCATTTCAAAGATCGGTTATTGGGAACAATTACTTGAGTTTTCATTACTTATGCAAATGGAATACATTAATTGAATTCTATAGATTACTCCGACAACAATCTTTCGATTTTGTAAGCTCTAATTTTGATGCTAAACATAGATTATTCATATAACGGAAGTTGAAAACATTTGAATTGGTAACCACAAAAAAATATGCTTTCATCTTTTCCGTCTCTCCTAATTAAAAAACAAAATCCATAGAACTTCTACCGCGTAACAACTGTCAAAATATATTTGGATGATTTATTAAAACAGAACACTAAATCTAAGAGACTGCCTATTAAAATGCAAAGCATTACCAAAGTGTACAACTAATTTCCAAATATTCAAGCAGTTGTTCTTTCATCTCCAATCACATTAAATAGGTTGATGAATACCTTTGTTTAGTTACAAAATAAAAAGATCTTCCTTTAATTAAAATTTGAAAACAGTTCAAAATTATCTGAATTCTTAGAACCAAAGAGTGTCTGACATTGTTTTAACATTCCGAAGCACAGATGCCAAGCTTAAAAATCAAATCAGAAAAACAAAAACAAAATATTTAGAGATAGATTTGGAATTTCCAATCATTATCAAGTGTTAAATACATAATGATCTTGGAGATGCAGGCTTTTTTCCTGTATTTTCAGTTGTTTCAGTTGAGTAATAGAAGGACATCATGCGTTTTGAATATCAGTATTTGGTTTTCTGTAAACTTGATGGTTTTGAAGATTGTATGTTGCTTCTTTGAATTTCCTTATATGTCTATGCGATTCACTATAAATGATTCGACCTCTTTTGATTTTATGTTGTGTCCAGTCATAATCCATAATAATTATGGACTTTGTAGCTTCGCCTATTCTTGTGATCTTTTGATGTTCCTTCAACCTGGCTCCCGGAAGTCTTTTGATTTCTCGGACGTATTCACATAGAGTTTGATAGATACAATATTTCATATACTTTTGATCCGGTTTAATTTTGGTCAGAATGCTTCTCAAGACTTTAGTGAATTGGAGTATTGATCTTATTTTGAAGTCGTTTCGCAATCCTACTTATTTTCTATGATACTTTCCTAAATACGGGATGCTGAGGAATTTATCCAAGACCTCTTCTTGCTTTCCTTAGAGGCTGTTGGATCTGCTTTGTCGTTGCCTGATAGTGTCTTCTATCAACATGGTAGAGTTCTCATTCTAAATAAGATCTATGTGGATTTTCGTGACTTTGGTTGCAAATGATTTTTGAGTGTTCTATGATCTCACAACTCTATCAAATAATGTTCTGATAACCTTTCTTCACTGACTTTTAATGGTTGGAGCTTTGATTTTCTTGAATCCATTCCGTCGTTGTCCAATAGTTTCTTGCATCAACTTATTGAAGCATTCATTCTGAACAAGTTTGGTTCGGATGATTGTTTTTTCGGTTGCTAATGATTCCTTTATATTCTATAATCTCACAGCTTTGTAAAAGAATATTCTGATAACCTTTGTTCACTGATTTTGAGTGGTTGGAGCGAGTGTTTCCACACTGTTCTTTGTGTGTCTGTCTCCTATAAACTGCAGTTTGGATATGTCCGATATTTCTTTCAACCATAATATGAAGGAAAGGTGATGTGCTACTCCATTGTGCATTTGATTTTAGACGTAATACCATTCAAGTGATTCAGAAAGCTGTGCTTTTTATCCCCACCCATCGCCAATATTATGTAAGGATCATTCACATATTCCAGCTAAAGTTTTGATTTTTTTGATGCTATGTTGGTTGCATGAGCCTCAAATTTTTCCATGTAAATATTGGCGATCACCTGTGATTGCAGAAAATCTATCGATGAACCATCGTTTCGAGTGAAGAAACGATCCTGAACTTGAAAACATGTGTTGCGTATACTACATTCTAGAAGACCGATGACTGTTAGTTTGCTTCTCTTTTACCTTTGCTTTCGAAATCAAAACTCACGGCAGTATCTTGATCTTGGATTAATATGGTGTTCAGAGTGACAAATATATCAATATTTCCTAGAAGTGGTTGAGTAATAATTAATAGGAGCCCTGAAAATAGGTATCAAGGTGAATTTTGCTAGTCATGCTAATGGATCTTAGGTACGATGGCTTTTTAGTGTGAGACCAACTACTCTTCCTCCTGCCCAGGGTACAATCCTGATGTTTTCTCTATACTTGATACATCTTTTTCTCAATTTTAGTGGTAGGGTGATCTTGGAGTTTTTTTGGCTCCCTTCCTCCTGTACTTCATCTATTTTCTTGTTATAGGACGAAGTGTTTATTATGATAATGGCATTACCTCTGCAAGCAGAATTTTGATGGCGTTGTCGCTCTGAAGATCTTAATTCTTTAGCTTCTAGTTCAGAAAATCTGATGCAGTCTGCAGTACTGATAATGTCTAGAGTTGGTTGTTTCTCTGATTTAAGTGCATATTGAATCCTTGACAAGCAGTTGTTCATATGCGGCTCTTTTGCAGTTGCACCGCCTTGTTCATATTAGCTTTATGTTGCCCTAGCTTTCTTGAAAATTGAACAATCCTCTTAATTTCTATGAGTCTATGGATGCGATTGAAGCTGAACTGTGATTTTATTATGTAGTTGACACTTGATGAAGATTGAAGATTAAAAACCTGGTCTAATATTTATTTCAGATAAAGGTGATAGGAGATTTGGGATTCATCTTCAAATAATTGCTAAACATTGGCTATAACCGTCGAATAGAAAAAAAAACTCACATTAGTAATTTGAAATATTAACAATCCGTATGAAGAGGTCATAAGAGATTACTCTTGGACTAATTGTATCGGTCCAAATATCCTGTCGAATATTTAATGATTAAAATAGATTGTTTGGAGTGAGCTTCCATATTTATGAGCGGAATGATCATAAATATGAATATTTATTACGGCTATTAAAATAGCTCGGAGTTTCGGTTACATGTTCAAATATGTTCGTATTTCCAAGTAAGAAGAAGACGTTTATGTTAAGGTATCTTCAACTACAACTATAAATAAGACTGTATAAGTTTTACAACACCACTCTACATTATTTATACGTCAAATTTTATCGAAGGAAGAAAAACCAGAAGAATTCATATGACCACAACGTTACAATCGATACAAATGGACATGAATATATCTATTCAAACAAAAAACTACATTGTTGAGCAGTCTGAAGAAACATGCTTTGAGATTATAGGCTTGTAGAAATAAAAGACTTAAATTGACATAAGAAATGATGAGATAAACTATAATTTACGCTGTTATTCAGTTTTCTGTAGTCAGCAAAAACCAACTTGCTTCTAATCATAAATAATTTGCGTTGCTGAATTGATATTACTACTGAACAAGTCCAAAATTATGTTTATTCAGGAATATGGAATTATTGATAACATTATTGGTGAAATGAATTAATTCATGATAGCTTTTTGGTAGTAAATGAATTTTCAAAATCATTATATGTTTATGTGATTATCATTCGAAAAACTATCAAATTTAATGAATTAATATGGCTAAAATACTAGGATTGATAATTTGTGCATATGAGTAATTTTTTTTTCATGTCATCCGTGGAAATATGGAATTGCAATTGGTTTCGAGTTTATTCATGCCGTGGGAATGATTGTGTCAATATTTTGGTTAGATAGATTAATTATTAATATAATTTTTTGTCCAACCAAATCAAAACAGGCGATGCAGAGGCAGATTCAATAAATGATCTCCATTTTGGAAGTCGATATTGTAATTTGATTACAATGTATTCAACAAAGAGTAGAGATAGAAATAAAACATACTCCACATTATTCGAATTTTATCTGTTATCTGACCGGGCGTTATCATTATGTAGATGTTTACCCATCCAACACAGTCATCAAAGGCCGAAAGACTCACACTTGTCCTTGTCTGTAATCTGTCACATGCGACATCTTCATCACTTTTCTGCGTAGCACCAGCGTAAAAGGAGCTAGTAGAACACGATCTTTCATCATTTCGCAGTAAAAATAAGCCAAACAACTTGGGACATAAACATAACCCGATATAAAAGAGTCCCTGCACAGATCAATTTTCCTCTGACACAGTACTGTAAACATTTTTTTATTGCTCCAAGTCTCATTTTTCGGAATATCAGTTATTAGAGAATAGCTACATGAAATTTGGCTGAAATATCAACTTTACAATCTCGCGTTCCGCCATCAAACCTTCCCTACACTGCGAATAGATTTATTAGGACCATTTTGGAATGGATGTTGGAGAGAATTACTCGAATTTCCAATTGAAAATTCTATGATTTGAGAAGCCTTGAATCAGATAATCAGTCTAATCGTAACATAAGGACATTTCTGTAACAAATTACTTCCGTAGACCTCCTATTATTCTCCATCTCATAATGGAGCCAGCACTGTTGAAATCTTGGTGGTTTGAAGTGAGAGATACACTTGAAAGTCTGCTGTTCACTGTAATAATGATATAACTTTTATTTGCTGTAGATGTTGTCTCAAATCTCGAGAGAGTGACCCAGACTTCAGGCATTCGAAAAATTACTCGTTCCGATACAGTTGTACCATATTGATTTTGTTGTTAGTTCTAACAGCAATCTTGTGTCAAAGTCACAGCTTCTTTACTCTTTGCCTTATCAGTACTTCATCTCCAATTATATTTGCTATAAGAGCATATCGGAATGTAAATCTTCAACGCTTCTAAGTGATAGATTATGAGCAAAACATTACTCCCAGAGATTGAATATATCTCTATCCAACGGCATCTACTTCACAATCGACTCTCTAAAACGTTTGGAACTACTATTATTTTCTATTTTATCAAATATCAAAATGGTGACCAAACAAAAATTTCAAAGCAAGATATTTTGGAGAACACTCGAGCGATTTTTCGAAATAAAACATCCCAAAAATCCCCAATCTATCCACTACTAACATTTTTATAGAACTTTTTTCTCAATATGTCAAAAAAAAATTCAAATTGAATCATTGAATCACTAGATAAATTTTAACACACTGCAACAATCATTTACGACAGAGTAGTCTTGCTGCCATTGAACAAGAAAGTTGAAGAAGGAAATAAGAAACAAACATACAAATAAGAAAAATAGAACAACGAATAATGAATCAACAAAAGGGGGATTGAATTTGATTTTCAAAATGGCCACTATTCGCAGCATCGCAAACCCGGCAGCATGTTTTTATATTAGAAGAGACACTTAGAAGAGGTGTCTGCTTGTTTTTCATATCTTCTGCTGCAGGTACCATTGTAGCTACCAGTTCTAACTCGGTGTTTACTGATTTCTCATAAACAGAGGTATACACCTGACCACAGAAAAATGAATCTAGGGAAGTTAGGTCGGGCTGGCCACGCAACAGGACCTCCTCTCCCAATCCACTTATCCGAATATTCTCTATTTAGTAATGCTATGACTTATCATGTTGTATGAGCCTGTGCTTCATCATGTTGAAACCAAAGTCTTTGTCTGATGTTCAGCGATGAATCATCAAGAAGTTCTGGCAGAACGTTATTTGAGACAGTAGAATAATTTTTACCATTCGATCGGTTTGGGAAAATGTTGGGTCCAATAACGTACTCCTTCACGATTCCAGCCCATACATTAACTGGAAAACGTTGTTGATACACACGAACAAATACTGCGTGGACACTCCACTAAAGTCGATTATTATTGGAATAAAATACACGGTCTCTTGTAGAACAAGCTTCGTCTGTAAATAAAATTAGCTTCTCAAAACGCCTGTAAAAATTACAACGTTCAAGAAGTCAACGACAAAACAACATTCTTGGCTGGAAGTCTTCAGGTACCAAAGCTTGCACTTTTGGTCTAGAAATGGATGGAAGCCCTGTTTCTTCAAAACTTGCCAAACTGTCACGTGATTAACATTTAATCTAATCGCTATTACTTTTGTGCTCGTTCATAGGAATCTCCAACAACTGTTGGGGCAAAACTTCCAATCTCTGACAAACGTCTACATATTCTTCTAAGAATGCGGCAGCTTGGTTGTTGACATTTGAAAATCTTCTCCGATAAATTCTACGAGCCTCTTGTGCATTACGCATTGCCTCTTCAAAAACCAAAAGCATGTCAAGAAGTTCAGCATTTTGATAATTATGCATTTTTATACACAAATTATGCAAAATACGCACACAAATGATAAACGTGGCAGCAACTTTTCAAGATGAAGCAGTAAATAAAACTAAAAAACACGTGCCCCAAGTTTATAGCAGGAGGTTGATCATTCGGCTTTTGTTTCATTGTTTAATGGCAACAAGCCTGCTTTGTTCCAAATGATTGTTGCAATGTGGTCAAATTTATCTTGTGATTTTTTTCTAGACATATCTCAAAAATGTTTCCGATAAATTTTGTTAGTAAATATTCAAAGATTCTGTGAATGTTTCAATATCAAGAATTGATCAAGTAATTTTCAAAATATCATGTTTTCAACTTTTTTACCGGTCGCCGTTTTTTCATTCAATAGAAAAGAAAATAATTGTGAGCACAATTATTCTGGAGAACTGAAATCAAATACTTGAAATTGAAAAGTAATGACGATTGCTCTAAGAACAAAAAAAGGTATGTACTGGAGCTCAACATCAAAAATTCGAACTAGAAGTATAATTACAAGTGTATTTTGTTCAAGGAATAATCTTTGATTGCCAGTTATTTTCTATTTTCAAATAATAATGTTTGGTTTTTATTGCAACCCTGAGAACATTAATTACATGAGTCGTGAGATTTGGCTCAATCTCCCACTCATCTCCCCATCACACGTAAGATTTCTCAAAATGTCTGCTTCTAGTGTGAATGCGTTGGATTTATTTATAAAAAAAATATAATAGGAATTTGTTTCATATTTTTATTTGACTAATAAATAACGTGATATCGCCGAGACCTACCCTCTGCCCAAAGTGAGATAATATGAGATTTGGCTCGACCCCCTTACCCCCAAACGCCTCACGTAATTAATAGGCGCCCCCTTATAATAAATTACAATATTTCTTGACAACTTTTTTTGTGATTTTTTTAATATATAGTCGAAATTCATCTATATCATCATCTGTCTATGGTTGAATCTGGATGTTCTGCAATTGTCAAAAAAATGAATAATTTGCAGATACAATATTATATTGATATCCAAGATCACTGTCTCTGATTATCTATTTTCGCATACAAGTCAAGTAAGATTTAATAAGCAACTCCATTGGGATCAACCCTGTAAGCTACTGGTAATATTTATTCCTTACTGTCTTGTTAATCAATTCCTATTCACCCCTATTAGAAAATCACGCAATTATTCAGATGGTACTCTTCTAGGTATTTCAAAATCATTTTGTCTTATGAAGGTCATTGCACTCTCACGCTTGTGCAGTCGAAGCCTGTGGTGCCATCTGTTGTCATCAAATGAACTGACGATGCTACTCTAGCCCAAGCATTGAAAGAAAATCATTCACCGATTTATTCGAAAAAGAACGTGGAATATTAATTAGAATTCATTTTCAGTATGATCATTGAAAATGTTGTTAAAATTCCGGTAATAGAGCATACATAGCCTACGAATGTAATTACAGTAAATCTGGTGATTGAAATAATTGTTGATGCAATATGAAGAAATGATGCAGTATGAAGAAATTATTATATGAAATTACAATAGAATCTATAGACTCTGCAATATAAACAACAAGTGATCAATATTTCAATTAACCAATGGAAATCGCAAGATACTGTGAAGAGAAGTCTGCTACCTATATCGCATCAGCTATGAATGCGGAATATTAAATAATTCAGAAACTGCGTTCTGGCATTCCAAGAGAAATACAGTAATCCCTTACGAGAGGATTATTTTTGCTAAAGTGCTAGAAAAGCTATTAGGACATATAAATCGTTATTTTTATTAGACAAATGTTTGCATGAGGATATTACATACCTATATGTTATAGGATCAGTTCGGAATAAAATGAGAATTGAAACTCATTCTTCCAACCGTTTCACAGGTTCATAATCCTTTAGGTCATCAAAGAATCAAATTCATCGTACCAACACCTCATTCTCATACAAAACATACGATATATGCTAAAGAACGTATATTATACATGACATTCTAGATTTGTATGTATGATTGATTTTAATTCATATAATTCTCTAATCCACATCAGTATGCAAACCAATTTCTACGTTGCATGAATCAGTCATGTAGAGAATCTGGTAGTGGCATTTCCTCCAGTAAAATCACAAATTTGTGGTGAAAGATTGATTTGAATGTTATTTGAAGCTATCATAGTCTTGCACAAATTAAGGTGGATGAGGCGATAAAGCGGTAGCGAGGCGATAAAGCTGTATTACCGGAAATATGCATTCGATGGCTTATCGCACTCGTGTCACGAGTTTGTAAGTGCATGCAAGAGCACGAGACGTGAGAATGATTCTTGTAAGGGTTAATCTGGTGTAAGATGCTTGATGCAACTAACAAAACCTCTTGATTGGATAGCTCTCGTGAAGCGATTACCTATTGTCTAGTCACCTGAAAAAATCTGCCACTAACAATGCTTCTAGCTCTGTGACTCGATTCCTAACGTATTTCACAAAATATTCTGATGATTCTTCTCTTTTTCTGCAATAAAAATTTCATTATTTCATCTTATCACTATTTCCTACAATTGAATTGAACTAACGAGACTCTTCAGTTTTAATCATTGTTATTTGGTCAACTTATCCAGAACTACAGAATCATTGTAAATTTTTAAATTAAATTTTGATCTGAGAGTACCTGTAGCTTGACGATTATTGAACACATCCCACGGCTCAAGTAATATCGATCAATCTACCGAGTCCACTATAAGTGTCTGTCACACTTCTAGCGGGTGAAAAGCGTGATTGATGTTTATTTATTTTTTTCATTTGGATTTATAGCTGGATGAGAATTGACCTGATTAGAATAAGGTAATGATAAGATGATGAATTCCTTCGATAACTCCTCTTAAGATAAATACAAAGTACATAAATTTTTCTTTTACGTAAGCGCAGCGTGACACAATAAATTGAATGAAAACCTCGACACAGGGGAACGATATTTCTTGCTTAGACGTTGAATTATTTCGTGAGTAAGTCATGAAAATTTTCCTGTTGGCTTTCACTCACGTCTGTGGATGTGTACGAGAATAAATTTAGCAACCAAGGGGTACTATTGCCCTGGAAATGCTACGGAACCGCAGCTTCAACCAAAAAGTGGATTATAGCAAAACATCTAGAAAAACGACATGAAAAAGTATACTGAAATAAGATACAGACGCATTTAAAGAAAACGATGATAATATTGTTTTACATCTTGGAGAAGCTTGTTGCAAACTCAATATGCGAGTTTCCTATGATTTATTCTTCTGATATTTCGATACGTGAACTGATCAAGTGATCATGCTGATGTACATTTCTGCTCAACCTTAACTTTGATATAATGTGAACCCTACAGACTTACATTTTAGTTTGACATTATGGTGACCATATACACTCTAATCAGTATGATGACCAATATACACTCGGGTCATTATGATGACCATATGCACTCTAGTCTCTATTGTGATTATAGTTTAATGTTTTTACTACGCTACGTTCAACAATAGTGATGGGACTGTTACTTATTTCCAGAAAGATTCATATCACTAAAATTCAAAATGATCTACTCCGTTGTTTTATGCACTCTCCGATCGTTGGATCCAAGTGAACGTCGTGGTCCTCTATAAAAACAGAGGGAGAAGTCTCTATTGTTCTCTTGCGTTGGCCTGGAACAGTTGTACAGACTTTCGAGAGGCTACTTATATTATTTCGAAATATACCAGACTTTTGATTAGAAGGAATCTGTTACAATTAGCACCCTGGTCATCATGATGCCCGTATGCACTCTGGTCATTATGATGACCTTAGACACTATGGCCATTATGGAAGCCATGGAGATCGTATATCCTAAGATGATTCAATAATCTGAATATACAGGCAATGTAATCAAAAGAGGTGATAAAGATCGAACGATATAATGGTTTTTCGTGATAATTCGCTTGTTTTGGCATTATGATACGGAAAAGCAAATTTTGCGAAACTCCTATTACTGTGATTGGAAACGTTGCCAAAGATTCTGTTGATTCAGTCAACGAAATTTTGCGTGATTTCAGTGTTTGTATGAAAAGCAAACATGTGGACTGGTATGTTGGTTTAACAACTTTGTGAATTCACAAATGGCGTTACACATTCACCTGGACCATTCGGAACATCAAACTACGCAAATGACTTTTCATACAACAGTTTGACAAAACTCATCAGTCAAGGTACTCACCTGTGACATATACAATATCCGATGAACTAATCCAAAGCTCTGTAAACTATGGGACTCTTTTTGAATGTTGGGGATTTTATTGTATTTGTAGTTTCATGATTGGAATGAATTGTAGCATGGGAACATTCTATGTTGTAATAATTGATTTCGTGAGTGCAGATGGCCGAGCGTGTCTGTTCACCCACACATGCTGTGACGTCACTCGACTAAGAGGTAGCAGGTTCGAATCTACCCTCCGACAATGTGTGATTTGTCCTAAAAATAAAAAAATGCAGCTACATGCATCAACATGCTCAGGTGCTACAGGTTGCCTACCTATAAACCTTAAAGATGTAGCAATGGCACGAAATTCTGATCGGCAATACGGCGGTGTTATACCGCGGCTCGATGATACCGATTGGGAAGGCCTAGGCCCAACAAGGGCTGTTGCAGCAGTGATGATAATGTGATGAATAATTGAATTCGCAGCATTCTTGTTAAGCGTGTTCTGGGCTCGCTACATTGCAATACTGTTTAGCTTTGTCTCTTATTGCTGTTCTATTTCTAGACGCTGCTTAGTTTTGAATCATGAATATCAAACTTTGTGCCATCAATTCGAAAGAATCAAAGCATTAAGCTTTAGAAGTGTCTGCAGGATATCACAATGGTTTTATTTTGATCCTTTTCCTGTTCTAATAGAAAAAGCGCGTCTCGATAAATCAGCTTAATTATTCGACAAACGTGTTCGTGCCTGCGAATACCACAATGCAGTAACGTGATAGCGAGCTGAATAGCACAAAAATGAAATAGGGATAAGTCTGCTCCGTGCCTGATATTCTCACGAGAGGAGACGTTAAAAAGAGGGACGCCGCTCGCAGACTGATAGAATTTAGAAACGTTCCCGCAGGATACAAACTCTAACGGTCCCAAATGTAAAGCAAAAAGCAGAACTGGGGACTTCGTATTCGGTCACAGGGGTAACTCTCACCCTGATGATGGTTTGCTTGCCTCTTGTCGCCTGCCATGTCACTGGTGCGTCGTTATCTCGACTAACACATTAATTTTATGATAATGATAATGAATATTTGCACTCATACACACACATACCACGTTGCGAGATGTATATACAAATACTATCCCTGAAGAGGGTATGTATTTTCTACCTTTCTTCACTTTCATTCCCAACATATAATAACAGTCCCTATGCATCCACTTTCCAGAACGGAAATGGTATACAAAAATTTCACACCACAAAATGGCAGTATTTCGGTATTCCAGAATAAAAAATCACTTGCAGAGTGATTTGATGCATAAATTACAGATAACATTTCTCCACATAAATATTGCACCATCGTGTATATTTTCACCTACTCTGTTCAACAGACAGGAACTCCAATAGTCACTTGAATCTGTGATGTTCCAAGTAACATAGCTTAATAATGTTATCAGTTCTTAGTGCTAAAACATACGAGTTGAATCTGTAGGATTCATTCTTCTCTATGCAGCAATGACTCTAATCTCGTCGTGAAAGAAATGGAAATATTCTGCTTCCTTCTTAAGACTTTCATAGTGTGTGATAAATTGATCCAATATCTCTTTCCACAATCCGTTTTACAAGATATTAAATAAAATGTTGGGGAAATAGATAAACAGAAGCACCAACATCATACAGATTGACAGGGTAAGATATTTGTGGCTTGCAAATAAGCCCAAAGAGGAATTTGGTTTGCCTGGAGCAGCTGAAATGGCATTGACTGAGATTTGGGGCGGGGAGTGCGTGCGTTCCGCACGTAACAAATCTGTTCGCAGACGCATTTTTCCAACGCACGCCCGTCTTAAATTACATTCGATTTGGCTTCATGTCCACTCAAGTTCGATTCCCCTGGTCCCTGAACTAAAGCGAACTCTTTGAGCTATGTGCGTAAAACTCTCAACGAGTTAGCAATGAAGTTTAAGGCGCCTACAAAGTTTCCCTTGTTTTGCAAAAGGTAAATCTATTGTATATAACAAAGAGATATTGCTTTATCATATTTGCATGAACATATTCAGTTAATTTCAAGACCTTAGTACATTTTTTCATCACTTCACTCCAATTTCTCCTCAAACTATATTCTCTGTCATTTATATAAATTATTCCCAATGATTTACTAATTGAAGTAGAAAAATAATTTGAATGTACCAATAAAACGATCATTAGCTTATCGTTCGGATGGAAGTGCCAGTAGCAGTAATAGTGGAGGCAACAGAGGTTCGTATGATCGGGATCCTGAGTAGCATTCGGTGCTTGCCCGTAAACCAAACGGGCGTACGCTTCAAGAAATGCCGAACATATGCAAGCGTGCAAATTAAATAATCCGATCGATATGCAAATAAAATGTGAACATCACGGTTTGTGGGTGAAACAATTCTAATAATTCACGAAAAATATTTGCTGTTACTATTACAGCAACGTAGACCCTTCTCTTAAAGTATTGATCTGTGCCACTGAGGTTGTGCTCTCAATATACTCTTTTTGTCTCGTTTCTCTTACGCAGGCGTATTCGGATGCTTTCGCAAGCTGTAAATTTGAATAACGCGTTGTCTTACGCTTATTATCTTCATCTTTTGCCATCGTCTTGCATCGTTTGCTTGTTGTTGAATTTGTGATGACGAGATGCCTAGTCCAAGCCAATGCAACATTACTCTAAGATATGTCGGGAGGACCTCTATCTTTGAGCCTATCTCTAATGTGATTAGTTCCACAAACATTGTGATCATACTCGATGACAATTCTCAAGAAAATCAACAACTCGCTTTTCAGCTAATTCAACTCGTGTATTTTTATCGTTGAACAATTTGCATTTGGATGATTAAGATACAATGCTCTAAATATAATCTGTGTAGGTACTCTAACAGATCTATGTATCTAGGTTTGGTCAATAAATCAACATTTGCATATCATAAAATGTGAAACAAGGTCGTACTTTATAAGCAAAAAAATTAAGCGATCGTAACCCTATCCATATTCATGCTTTCCAATAGTTCAGCATATTGGTAACTACAAAACGGTATTTAGATTCTAATTGGGATTACTTGGATGGAAACTGTCTACCTATTCTGACTTAGAATATTATATGATCTCTATTTAGAGGTTGATACAAACAAATTGTCGTTTAACGTGTAATTGACAAATGAGTGGGTAAATTCAATCACACTATCTGCATGTGGTCAACTAAAACATTTGATAAATCTTTGCGGTTTTGGAAGCATTTCCAAACTCCAATAGAACAGTCTTAGCTAGGATAGTTTGTTGACATGGACAACTAGAGTTATATACCCTATTATTCTGAATATGAATAATTAAATCCATCTCGAAGAATTAATTGAACTACTTCAGCCTTTATAGCTATTTGACAGTTGAACAATAGATATGTGCATTAAATTCTGACTCCAATCCATCTGAAAATAGCTGTCAACTTCATGAACTTCAACGGTGTAACACAGAATAATCTATTATTATCAATATCACAGCAGACTTTGTTGAATCATAAAGTTTTGTGCCCTGTATTTTTATTAGATGTTCCACAGTGTCGATCTATGAAAATAATAAAAGATAACTTACTGATGAAGTCGTGGATTCTTATTGATAATGGTTATTGAGCTAAACTTCGATCCGGCTTCTCGTACTACCATCCAATTGAATGTGTATCACGCAGAATATGAATTAGAAAATCATGTGGTCATTTGTGGTTGAAACATCAGAACAATAAATCGCATTCAACAATTCTCCTCTGAAATTGTTCAAACGAATTAGATATAATAGCTCTTTCCACCAAGGAGTTATTGTAAATGCTTTACTTTGGAAAGCAATAGTTATAAAGTAGGAATGTGAGAGGCCATTTCCTGGGAACATAACAATTTACTAGTGGTAGTATTGCATTCACCTAGTTACGGCTATGCTTACGAGTTGTGGTTGGGGGTTCTCCACCCTCACAGAGAGAAGCGGTGTTTATCTACGAATGTGTTATATAAATTGCACATACTGCACTATATGTCCATGCACGTACAAGTAATGTAGGCTTATTGACAAGGATAATCTACGGGAGGTTTCCAGCTGTGTAGAGTGAACATACTACTAACTCTTAGAATGCTGAGTCGGAGATCTAAGCACTGCAATTGTTCAGCTGAAAAAAAAAATATCACTGAGTGAAAAAGAATGTCGTACAATTGAACTTTCACCGAGTTTATTTCTAGTTATATTATTAGGGTAAAAGTACAGTAGACTTGCAGTTATTGCACTAAATAATAACATTGATCACATATTCCAATAGAGACTATCCTTTCGGTAAGTAAGGATAGCTCACGTGATATAACTACAGTTTTCTGTGGAAAAAATATGCCGGGTACGTCTCTGATGGTGCACCATCAATGTTATGGGGATGAGATATAATACAAAGCAATATGCACGCAAGCAGCTCAATATTATGTAGTCACGTACATGTAGATACGATTCATGTGTAGGAATACATACCTTGCACATTTGCACTACGGATCGTTATTTCCACATTTGTCACTTGAATATTAACCTGGTATGTCAAATTCATCAAAATGATTTTTCTGCTTTGATGACATCAAAAATGTTTGTTTAAAAAAAACATGCAGTAACGTTTCAACTTCAGTAATAGGTTCATTAAAAATTAAAGAGAAGTTACAATTATCAGTATTTTCCAATACCGTATTGTGGGCTTGCATTTTGTGAATTCGTAATTCAAATATCAATATACGTTCATGATAGTTATAATAATAGAAACACAATGCTGTTGTTGATGATGCAAAACGAGGATAGCGAAGGGTGAAATATTATTTCAATCGGATAAAATAAATTACATTACAGCCGTAGGTGCTGCACAGTGGAGTGTTAATCAAAGCAAAAACAGCCGATTTTGCAGTTTGTAACTTATTTGTGATTCGATGCACGATCGTGTTTCTTTTTTCGTTAACGTAAAGCGATATTATCTGAAGATTTCTCCTGCTTTTATAGAGTGTATTTGTTTTTGCAGCTCAGCATTGTTCACATTCGTATTCTAATCTTCTTTTGCAAGAGCTTTGGATGTATTTTTCATGAAAGGCAATTAGATAGAACAAACGTAAATGCGGACATGAGGAAGAGAACTCTGGCGTTATCTGCCTATGCAAAAAAATGTGCGTCTGAAGGTATATCTCTTTTCGTCAAGTGGTACAAAAGGAGACTATGATGATAACAAGCTGGTTTATAATATGAAATTCATTCTTTTAAGAAAGAACAACTGTTGACAGCTTTCTTCTTTGAGATCACTGTCGTTGCTGTAGTGCTCATCATTAATCGCGGAAAATGAAAACATGTACAACCTCTCCACTCATCATATATTGAAGTATGATTTCCCGTACATTCATTTAACTTCTATGAAATATTTACTTGAACAACTTAGTACTCTCATATCTTGAGTTCGATATTCAAGAATGTTGTTACACCCTAAATCGGAGATAACAAAATATTTGATGAGTTCTTGCTGGATGGAAGTTTGAAGTTATTGTGAATATGAATAATGCCTAATTTAAGTGAATAAAGGTTTCAGGACACTGGTTTGATGGCTATTCTTGAAAAAACAATAATTCACGTAGATTTTGGAAGTAAATTACTCATTTTGTAAGAAATAAAAATTGTACAATACACAATGTGATTGAAAAAAAAATTGTTTAATCATTTGGTCGGCTTCTACTAGTGCAGTGATAATTGTTGAGAAGCGAGTTTTCCAAATTTTTGATGATGGAAAATGCATTTCCTAATGCAGAATTAGCAGATAGGTGTTAGTGTACGGGAAAGTGGGACAGAACACAAGAGCAGCGTTTGTACGTAGAACGTTATCCTGGTAAGCGACATCCTAGTCACAGAATTTTTGGCAGACTCATCCAGCGGCGTAGGGTTACAGGATCTCTAGAGCCAAATTCAAGAAAAGATAATGGAAAACAAAAAAATCCGTCATGATTTTGAAGACGTTATTTTGAATGAAGTGCATAATGACCCAACAATTAGTACTCGTCAAATATCGAGAAATCTTACCCATCACGTATCTTATATGTCTATGCGGTGGAATCTTAGAGATCAAAAATACCATTCTTCTTATTCTTAGCGTGTCCAACATCTGACACAACCTGACCATCCCCAGCGAGTAATGTTTCCTAAACAACATGCTCAAAATCAAAATTCTTTTTTTTTTATATTATCTCTCCCAACGAGGCTATTTTCACTCGAAGTGGAGTCTATAATTTCCATAATTCCTATTGTTGGTCACAAGAAAATTCTCATGTTGTTCTAACAAGCAATTCCCAGCATAGTTTCTCTGTAAACTTTTGGGCTGGAATTATCAATGGAACGTCAAATGGTTTACACATTTTATTTAACAGAATGAATAGCAATCATTATTGAAAGTTCCTTCGGAACACTCTTCCAGAATTGTTGGAGGACATTCCACTGAATGTCCAGCAGCATGCATGGTCTTAACACGATGGTGCACCTCCGCATTATACCAGAAATGTTAGGGAACGTTCAAGTAACGTGTATGAAGGTCGGTGGGTAGGATACGGTGGTCCTGTACCATGACCTCCAAAATCACCAGATTTTTATGTCTTGGATCATTATTTTTTGGGCAATTTCAAATCGCTAGTTTATGATAATCAGGACGCGCAGTAGCAAAGAGACAAACCAATCATTTTCATACTGCTTGTGCCGTTTCCTCTATACCACAACGCGCTGCATTGTGTGTTGCAGTGAACAGTGAAAATTTTTTGAACTAGATAGTGGATTGTGATTTTCTTATCTACTTGCATGTGTGAGTATTGTTGATGAAAATTTATTTTTATTATTCTGCTGTAACTGTGACTCAATTAAAGATTTATTGAATTTATTTAAATAGACTACGTACATGAACATTACATAAAATTGAGTTCATGTTCTCGAATATAAATAAAGAAAACAGTGGTACCTAGAATTTTTTTGTTCTGCTAAGTACTGTTAATTTTACTGATTTAAATAAAAATATTGATTCATGATCAGTACGCCGAATACTATATTCCATTTAAGTTTGTTACGTAGGAATAAGTAGATACACCCTGTATATAAATAATCAGAGCTTAGTCAGCATTAAATTTGAGATATCACGAATATTAAGTTGTTATTATTGTTATTATGAAACAATCTTTAACTATTGATTCTATGACGTTAGACAGACAAGATATGGTTTGAGTAACTTGAATGTGGTTAAATTCCAGATCGTTTCAGTTACAGTATAATTATCTCTGCTATATGATATATCCTCAACTAATAATCGAATATAGCGGGTACAGATCTTCATCTTCCAAAATGTATGTAACCAATATTGCTTGTTGATCTAATTGCTCCTTCAATCTAGATGTATCAGTTTACGAATAACTCGACTAATCCCTGTACTAAGAAATATCTGTTTGGATATGGAATTATAATACATATCTGATTTTGAGCTAGTAGAAAACAAATTACTTATCGAATATATGATAATTTTTGAAGAACTGCGGTGACATGCTTATACCTATTATAGCATAACACAAGAAATCCAAGTGATAAAAACAGAAATTGATAATGCAGAAAATCATCACAATTATACACAAAGAAGAGAAGGAGTCCTGTTGTGATCCTTTGTTGTCAATGTGCGATGTGCCTCTCAGCAAAGGAAGCAGTCATAGCTGATGCAGGTCAAAAACAAAGCAGTGGTTTTGGTGTGTACCGTGAACCAACGCCAAGAGCCCTGCTTTGTATTGACATTTTCAGGATCGTAGCGCCTCCGGTATATGGGATAACGTTTCTGAACCAGTGACTGATAAACCCTATACATTGATCCATCGTAACATGACAGTATACGATATTCATGGAATAACTCTTCCAATGGATCAGGAAAACTAGAAGGACACATATACTGCACATTATATAACAACAGAAACTAAGTATAAATATGAATAATTATTTGAATGATGGTCATCAGGACAAATCGCTGAGGCAGCTATGATCACGCAGCTCAAAAATTCTGCCTCTCAAGAACTGTTGACAATATAACAACTACAAAGTGATGGGTGTAATAAAAGCCTTTTTGTTTAGATATAATATGTGACCCAGTTACATTGATCCTGACACTTGCAGACGTGGCTGACCGGAGCCGACGCTAGCGTCAAGTGAAAGTGTTTTCGTAGAATACCACAGTGATCGCGCGGTTCGTTAGTTCCGCAGGGAGCTAGTCCGGTGATTTTTAAAAAGAACCGATACGATTTTTCACACGAACGGCCGAATGACTATGCTGAGATGAAAATACGCCAGATCAGCAGCTACGCATGAGACCAGGAACATTTCACGGATTATTAATCCTAGCATATCTCATCATTGCACTTGAGCTAAACAGGAACATAACCCCCATCAATTCTTGATAACTTATTGTTCATATGTGATAAATATTATAAGCCCGATTATGTTCGAAGACAGCTTCTTCCTTATCAAAAATACATTATTGAACGAGCTCATGATCAAACGGTGTGAAAATCCATATATTTCAACTGGGATGGAACTTGAAATAGCTGTGTACTCCTTCTAATACTACTTTTTCGTGTAGCTCTAGTAATTACAGAATAAGTTACTGTCGTGTCGTTTTTTTGTACTGCTATCTTATTGGGAATAATTTAATCCCGATTTAATTATCTCTGCGCGCTATCAAAGCATCAATTATATACATCACGAAGTGTGCAGAGCATGTACTAAAAACTAATAGACTGGACGAGACTAATTCTGTTTAAGCAGAAGTACTGTGTGATGTTTGATGTATCTTTTGCAAACAGCGAACGATAAAAGCGGTTTACGACGACTGAAATTTATTTTTATTGCAATTTCGTGAGAAAGCCAAATATATTTTGCACTTCTGAGTTTACATTTATTCTATTTTTTATTTTATTTTTTTGTTAGAGTACGTGCGAAGAATTTAAACACAAATACTCGGTAAACTGCTGAAACGACAAAGTTGTTGAAATAAACCAATACCCCAATATCAACAGAACCAAAAACGCTGGAACTCAATAGTTGATAAGGTTTTTGTTGTTATGTTTCATCATTTCGAACATAATTTCAACCTAGATATTATCGTGAAAGTACATAACTTTCTCAATCCCTCGTGTATCTGAATTCAAAAATGAAAATAGAGGAAAACGGATTGAGTTCAACCGATGCAAAACGCTGGTAGGTGTTGTTGCTGTACTGTATTGATATCGTACACGTAGCAAATAGCTAATTGATAACCGATGTGATATGATTGAGAGCACTGGATTGACCCCACGATAATGCGTTGGGACGACGAATAGTCAGATATAAACAGAGAACAGCCATTCACTGGTATAGGGCGAATGTTGGCATTACTACACTAACAATACAGCAGTTGATGACAAATTTTGCAATCTGACAGGTGGATACATAATTACTCATCTCGCACTAAATAACTCGTTTACTCTGTATTTAATTTCAGCATCGCGGGTCCATCATTGCATAGCCTAATAATGAATGAAAAATGAAGTAGGGAAGCTAGCGACATTTCTCTCTTCATTCATTTAGTACAATACTGGGATCTGCAGTCCCTAAGTCTTCCAAATCCACGTTCCAACGAAATAAATTATCGAGCCACGCACTTGGCGCTATGTTAAATTGAAATTAGCAATATCAAAATAAATTTTTCAACTCCAAATTTCAATCAAGCTCAATCCCAAGGATCACTCGATCATCGATCAGTTCAGAATAGCTTCAATAATAAAATAAGCACCACGTAGTTCATTTCTTGCCACATAATTTTGAGCTACAAAAGTATCCAACACACAATATAGAGAGGTACAATAGTGGGAAAAAGAGATAGTGACGATCAAAAACAACACTAAAGTAGCACGAAAAAGAAAAATCAAACAAAGTCTCCACATGAGTTGTTGAGTGTGAAATGACACTTAGCTGAACTCGGAAGTGTTGCTGATTCTTTGTTGATCCTAAGCGCCAAGATGGACGCTTGAATAGAACTCTCTCGGAACGGAAACAGTTACCAATACGATTTAGATGTCAGGTCAAATTAAAATTTAAGGGACAATACCTTGGTTTGTCCAGTTGCTTTATCATTAAGCCACAGATAGAAAATGGACAACTTGTTTGTTCAACCACTTCATGATTGAGCCACAGGTCAAAAAATAGAGACAACTTGGATAATCGGATATGTTTTGGAATTCCATATCCAAACGGATATTTCTGTTAGTTTACAATTTGAAGTCTTTGATCTCTAAAAATTGAATGTAACTATTCCATGCGGTGACACAGAAATTCATGAATGAAAGATGTCAAATAACACTCATAATGCTATTCACCCTTTTTTGTTCTTGATAAGCATTACCTGGAACTTGAGATGAGTGGAAACAAACTCTTCCGCGCCCTATTGAATATCAATAATAAATGGTATCGCGGAATACTTTTTGGGTGACATCATCCAGAAAGAGGACTTGCACTTATTTCAGCTTAGAGGTGATTCAATGCATTGTGTAATTTCATACGTTTTACCCATCACTTGTGATAAGCAAAATAATTCAGTGTAGGAAAATTGTTTGTTGATCATTGTTTGGCGGTATCCTCCTACATACAATTTTTTTCTGCAAGTTAAAGTTCATCATTCTCCAATTATCTCAGTAGGTTACAGAACTCCAACACAAGCCTTATGTTAGTGAATATTGAATATATGCCTTTCTTAGACTGAACGTACTGTTTTAACTTGAGTACGTTTCAAGAATCTTTATAGGCTAACGTATAATCATATTCGAGTGAAATATCATGTTTTCAGATATCTCTGATATCTTTTATGGGCAACAGCAAATGTATTCCTTTTGAACTTTCATTAGGAGCTCGGATCGTTATTCATCAGAAACTTTTAGGCGGATAATGTTCGCATGATTGATATGAGTATCCTTTGATTACCAATTCTTAACATTCTTTGTATTTTACAGGTAAAAACATCAACACCGAATACTGTTCAGCCGTAACAAAAGTAGGAATACGCTGACTTCCTTGCACGCATAATAACTATCATGATAGAGGGTAGACCATCTTCGAGACTGCAGACTCCTCCATCTGGTAATGTACAATGCAAAAATAGTATCATTCTAGCAAAATTCGATTATAAGATTTCCACTAAAGCTAGTGGGTAGACTATGAAATGTGCTGATTTATGATCGGTTATTGAATTCCATTACTTTTTGATATTTCAACGTTATTTTAAAGAACGGCATAAGGAACCACCCAATTCAGCAGGACTAAGAGGAAAGGAAATCGCGTAGATTCGTGTTCGAATTGATCGGTGCACCCGTGCAATTGACGTCAATTGCCGGCGTCGATAGCTGCTGCTCGCTACTCGCGACATTGCTTAGCGTTCCAGCATTTGAAACTAATGAGTCCACAGTCTAATCTGTTGACAAACTTCTTCCCCCACCTTCTATTGCCCTAAGTTCACAAACATAATTTGATTTGTTTAGCTTTCGAACTGGAGAAAATTATTTACAGTTTGTGACAATGACAATTTTCCAGCTTTTCGAGTTGTAAAACACGGAAGTATGGAGGCTGCTAAGTGGCGAATATGAAACCTTGTCGGTTATGAAAATGTCTGCATGTGTAGACTAGCGACATTCATTTTAGTTTGTTGTAATTCAGAACGAGGTCAATTTCTGGCGAGGCAAATGATTGGACGAAAGCCAACACAAGTTCGGGGCTCGCACTTCGCCGACTCCCGGGAACGTCGTCGGTTAAAAACAACGGGAATCCGTAAACGGAAAACTCGGTTAACATGCTTTTATCAATCGTGCGCGGGACTAGCATCGTCGCGACTCTCTAACCGTGTCAAAGTTCCCGAGATTTATCTCCTTTGTCCTGTCGCTTTCTCGCCACTTCGCCTCGCCCATCCACAGACGAACGGGGAGTGATCCACTTACACTCGCCATTCCACTGTTATCCTCAAGTCGAGGCTTCTATGCACTGCTTCCATTATCATTATTACCACTATTTCTACCTCCGTTTCTTGTTTTGTCTCCCGTTATCAAAACTTTTAAACAATAAGTCATTTTTCAAATATCATAGATATTCTATTATTATCATTAAGGGAACGAATACTTGAAGACTACTTCAGTTGTAGATAAATTCATTGGAGTGCAATGTATGTATCAATGCCGGCGTTGGTTCGAGTCATGTCGGCCGATGCTGGTATCCTGCAATCGACGCTTCACCGCTCCACACACTGTGTTCAACACCCACACGGTAACAGATTCGTGAGCACGAGTCACGTTTGGAGTGCAAAATCAGCATACGAATGCTATTATTCTCCATTAGCGTCTGCGAGCGTTGATTTGTTGTTCAACATTCGCATGCAAACAAAAACAACATTATAAATCTGAGGGTCCCAGCGTTAAGTTTAGCGGCAGTGCGCCGCGACGCCCCGTCACTGGCACAAGGCAGCGACAGAAGTAGCGACAGCAGCAACGGCCCCAAAGACTCGGCGATCCTCATAGAAAGCTTTTCGAAAACTTACGCTACCGGAACACTTCGGATGGATATGCATCGCATTTAAATATTTTTACTACCGCACTCGAATGAAACAAACACAATTATGCTAGCTGCTCGATTTAGAAATATGTTTTATTTATGACACGAGTACCTGCAAAGTACCACTCACGTATCACATCCATTTACTTCCTTCCACGCTTTCACTAGGAACACAACATTTAAGATGGTGGAATAGTCAAGAATTCAGAATATAATATTAGAATATCAAATATAGTAGAAGCTGCGAAATTTGTATCAACTCATTCTGTCAGTACAATAACCGTTGCCATCAACTTAAACCACCAATTAAATCTGAGTTGATGATCATATCTTGCAAGTGTGGTAACATCGGTTTCCATTTTAGTAATTGTTATCTCTAACACACTATACGCCTGATAATTAACATTTAATTATACACGATGACCTGAACTCTATAGTTACATAGTCTATGAAAGCGTGGAACGTAAGTGTACGTATACTGTCTACTAGGTTCGTCCGCTCTCGGCTTCCCAACAATTAAGACAATGTTCGACTAAAGTGCACTGCACATTGGGATACTCAGTGTTCGAACTTTTGGAATGAAAAAACTTCCCAGGAAACTAATGGAGTTCATTCTTATGTGAATCTTTCTTAGAGTATCAGTTGAATTTTGCTCGTACATTCAAAAGTATTCAAAGATCTACATTGTGAATTGAAAGTTGAATTTCTAGAAGCTTGAGAAACCCGTGTTCGTTAATTTCCATACAGACTCACACAAAACCAGCACAAATCGTGCGAATTCCCTTTGTTTAACTTTTCACGGGTGCGAACGCAAAACGGGAGTAGTTTGAGGTAATTTATTAAAAATGGCTGGCGCGAAGGGCGTTCAGCTGATATTAACAAGCAGGTAACTGCCGGTCTGGTCTGTCATAAAGAACACCTGCACACAATATACGAAACATTACACACGCTCGTACGGTCACGCACGAAGGTGGCACGGGAGCAGTGAGCAGGCAGGAAAACTACCACATTCAAAGGGGTAGGCCCGACTCGCGCCACGTTGTGCATATATCATCACGTTTCTGGATCATCAGAAAGGTCCTGCTAGGAGTGAGCATACAATATGTCTTCCAATCTAAAATTCATTCTGTATTCTATTACCATTAGCTATTGTTCTCCAATTATCATGTGATTTATCGTATAGAAGGGCTACGTAACGATGGGTAGCATTAGGCCAAATGAAAATCACTTTCTTTTCCTGTCCTCGATTTCTATCCTCTGGCGACTTGCTGTTGCCGTCTACACTGCTACTCGTGGCTCAATTTATATCACAACATTGATTCATTGCCAATAGTCCATGGTCCTTTTGAAAAATATCATATTCAAAGCGTAATATAATTGAAAAATTGATTGTTCATCAACGTACAACAAAGCGTCTGTATATTGGTGCTGAGGTTCCACCTACGTAATTTTTCCAATTTCCTATTTTATCGTCGTTTCTAAAATCAACAAGCATCGCTTCAATAACTTATCCATTTCACAAAATTAAGTGGTGTAGAAGGTGCTGCTACTCCCATCATTTGTCTTTAGTAAAAAAATTGAATGAGCAATAAAAAGTATTGAAGGAACGACTCACATGGAAAATTGGCTATTTTACATCATGTTCAAGAGATACTCGTATAGATTTTGTCAGCCTCCGGGATATGGTTTCAGTGAATACTATATTCATTGCATTATGTGTGTCTTACATTTGGGGATATATCATCGTCGTACATGTAGATTTGGTCCAATTCCTGAGATCGTCTATGTAGAAATACATTTGTATTAAGGTTACATCCAGTACTTGGAACCACATACAAATCAGCGTCGTAATCAAGTGCATGTTGTTCATGTGAATGTGCACTTCTCTCCTTGTCTTGCTTTGATATCTAATTTGTAACGGTGTTGCGGTGATTGACGGTGTTATTCACTAGTCACGTTTATGTTTCAAGTTGACACGGCATTGGCAATGCCATTGCCCTGCAGACTACTGCCTACAGCCAAAGCAACAGAAGCAATCAGGATATTATAACGTGCATGAAGTGTGCTCTTGCCCTGTGCTTCTAGCTTCTAGTATTCCCTTCGCAGTTTCTCTTTGTTCAGTTATTCATTGTATGTTTCTACGATTATGCTCCCTGTCTCTCATTTATAACTTTGTCTATTCAATACCGATGTTCGATAGTTATGCAATGCCAATTGAATCTTCCTGGATGCTAACTAGAACTTTTCAGAGTAGAATTTATTGCTCCAAGATAATAACATTTCATGAAACAATTTGACCAGCATAAAATTTGTACAATGAATGTTCATCTATTTTTTATTCTATGCAAAACTGTCTCTCATTGACTTCTATAGAAGAACTCAATCATCAAACTTATTGACAGAACTAACTTATACCTTATATTAGTACTCTTCGATCCGTACAACATTAGATCTAATTGAAAATTGACCGAAAAAAGAAAGAGCTCATCTAATGTATATCTATGAGTATGTAACGTATGTGGGAGTCATATTGATCGAATGATAAAAATCTGGTTGAACAAAGGTCCACCAGCTGAGCATATAATTTTGTTGTTCAACGCATTAGTTTTTATGTTCTCATTGCTAGAATAGGAGCTACTACGTCATGTCTTTCAGTAAAACCTTCCGTCTCTACTGCAAACCAATTTTTCTTCTTGGAAAGCAGTAATAGAAAACTTCAACACATTATCCTTGTCAGGAAATTATCGTAGAACGATTTCCTACATCTCCAAGTGCTTGAATCGGAATGTGTTTGTAATCTAATTTCTTTGTGGTAAATAAATAACATTGCGAAACATCCAAAAATGTCATGAAATATAAATATAATAATTCAATGATGATAAAAACTCGGTGGAAACCAACGAAAACGAAAAAAACTAATGTCGCAGTTGACTGCAGGCAACATTATAAATAATCTATTTTAACTCTGCTCAACGCGGTATATTCTATATAAACTCTCATTTTCCCAATTTTCATCATCATACTATCAAAATGCATGATGAAATATTAATTATTGCTCCGCAGTTTCAATTAAATTTTGAGAAAGACCACCTTCTCCTATTTATTATCAATGAAGAATTATTACACTCTTTTACCCATAATTTTACTCGACACTCCAGTCTCAGATCAAATTTACAAGGCGATTTCAATATCATGAGTTGCAGAAACTCTAATTAAAAGTAATCCATGCTCTAAGACTGCCCTCGAAAATAAAGTCGAAATGAAATTGGATTGGTTACGACCTTTTCGGTAATATGAGACACTTAAGAGACTCTGTCATTGGAAGAAATAAGTACTCCAATGAAAGATGAAGAGCAAAATAAAGATACAGATAAAACAATAATCAATAGATGTGAAGATATTGGAAACGAAACTTCATTAATATGTTTCGGTATCGGAGAAATGTTTCTTTAAATATTTACTCCCGAACTAAGTTCATTCCACCATCGAACAATTACTGGATGATGAAAAAATTTGCTATGAATTTTCTAATGAAGAATTAGTTTTCAATTGAAATCGAAGATTTGATATCACATCATCCAGGAATTGCAAAATTAATAACCTGGAAACTATAGGGGAAATCATTCATTGTATTTGAGCTACTAATACGCGGTAATCTTGTAGCTCGGGTGTATTACCACGCGAATATCCTCCAAAACGAATATACACGGAAACCCAACCAATAAAACAATATTTTACGAAAGCTATTATTTTCTGAAGCTATAAATGATTTTTTGTTCGCAATCCATGTTTTAATCGTACAACAGTTGAGGTATAAATTATGTAGTATTCAAACTTTATTAACGAGTACAGCAATTAGTTCGCACGATCTTTACCAGAAGAATCTATTAAACAAAAGCGAATTAAATTTTATTTTGACGTCTAGCTAACTGCTTATTCACGTGACAAAGACAAATTTTATATTAAGGCGGCTTTAACACGCCTAACTGAAAGTAAACTATTCTTGTTTGAAGTTAGTTTAGAAAATTGTCTGCAACATACTTTGTTTGATATTCTGGAAGTTACTATGCTTTGGAATATACGAGGCTAATTGGGGCTAATTTTTGATATAATTTGTTTATCTTCACTAAAGCAAAATTCAGTACTATATAAACAGTCTGGGAGTTCGATAAGTTTGGATGTTTCCATTAATATTTTATTCAGTGCAGCATAATTTTGCCAACGAAAGTTCATCAGAAGCAAACTTCCACATTGTCGTTATTAATAATTAGCAATGAAATCATGCATCACATATGTTTACCAACTCCACACTTTCCAGTTTCCAGTTTATCTGCCTGTATATGATCTTAGATACATATTCTAATATAGTTTGGCTCACTTTTATATATATATATATATATATATATATATATATATATATATATATATATATATATATATATATATATACCCAAAACTGCAGATGGCAAAATAAATAAAAAGAAATACTCACTTAGTCTCGTCTTAGGTATGAAATTGCTTGTATGTACCAAATAGAAACTCATTGACGTGATACATAAATTCATACTGCAAACTTGTACTTGAGAAAATACGTCGCAAGCATGAGTATTATAAAATTGTATAACTGTTTGACTAATGTAGTTTTATTCACATTTTCGAGGGCAGTTTGTTGTTTTCTTTTTTTCCTTGGATTTTCCTGTGAGCCTTATTATCCACGTGTCAGAATTTTGAGCTGAACGTAAATCTGTTATAGGAAGAACTGTTGTCAGATTCTTTGACATTATAGACCGGGAGAAAGTGACAGAAAATTCCAAGTCATTTGTTACTAGTATGACGAAGAGTTGAATTAGGTAATTGATGGAAGAAATATAACGGTCGTAGCGCTAGTCGTCGGGGCGCAGTCATAGCGTAATTAATTGAAATTGTCGGATTTAATTACGAGTTCAAACGATTTGTTACACAAAGATTTTTGGATTTTCTAGAAGTCGTCAAATAATAAACTCAGTCTGGTGGGGCTAACATGCCTCCATACCTACTAGAACACGTTATTTTTTCCATTCTTCCAAAAATATTTGTTACAGACAGTTAACTGATTATCACTATACCATACCGTTCCGACAGTAACCACTATACCGCTGCAAAGAAACAGATTCATTTAATAATGCAAAACGATTTGTTAAAACCTGAAACTACGGTTATCAGTTATTTGTATGATTAGAAATTCAAAACTGATTATGGCATACCCGTGGGATGAGTCATATACGTGGAATAATATTACAAAATGGTAACATTTTATGCGGAGTTCAAGTAATTTGTTACAGTATGGCATGAATTTTTTATGAAAGTTTGAGGTGCCAAGAACGCACATATTTAATATTTAGGTAAGTGTGTTCACAGCAGTATAAGCTAAGTTCACTATAACTATGGCAGAATTTTTCCGAAGCATATTATTTTATTAATCCTTGAAAAACTCAAATTCTCTACTGTAACAAGTCGTTTCTTCTTTTTTTTTCTATTGCTACATCGTAGCACGTATGTGACTGTTTCCAGCCTCACAGTCATAGTATGGGATACAACCTCGTCACAATAATTCCATACTGTGATACATAATTTTACGTCTTGTATAACCGAATCTTAAAAAACTTCTTATGGCACCACTTTTGCACTTCACTAAAAGTTGGCAAATATATAAATAGTCTCACTGTGTTATAAAATTTCCACGATTCAAGTGCCATACTGTAACAAATTGTTTTGCATTGTTGAATGAATTTGCTTTTTTGCGGCGGTATGGCGGTTATTTGAAACCGTCGAGACGGTATAGCATAGGGATTTTCGTGAATGCTTACTCAAAAATAATGAGCTAAAAAAATATTGTCTGTAACAAATATTTTCTTAAAAATAGAAAAATTTGCGTATTCTAGTTGTACGGCGGCATGTGAGCCCCACTAGAAAAGTATAGCATTTCACTGTCTTCGAATCTTGTCTGCCTGACAATTTCTATTAATTAATACCTCTAATATTGACTTTATTAAAATTAAAAAGCTCTTTTATGTACTTTTTGTTGTACTTATAACATCTTAACTGTATTTACCATTTTCAACGTATTCCAGTATATCAAAGGGTTTTACAATATCAATTTAGAATTGAAGTCTGTCCATGACAAAAAACATTTTTCCACTGACAGACCAATTTTTATGCATGAAATAGATGTCAAATCTTTTGTCAGAAAAAAATTGAAGTAATATTCTCACGCGGCCGTTGTGAAAGCTTATTTTTTGAGAATAAAAAAAAAGTCGCGGTGCATAAAAGTGAAGTCTGATATATCAAAAAACAATATTTTGATGAAAAATGTTTTCGAGTATCTAGAAAGGGATCTACAATAATAATTTAGAATTGTAAATTGAATAAAAACCTGGTTAGCAACGATTGTACCACATTTTTTTCATCAAAAAATGTGGTCGCAGCGCATAAACAATTAAGTCTGACATGGATTAAACAGAGGTCAAACTTTCTTCCAGGAGAAAATTGAGATATTATTATGACAACTGTGTGAAAGCTTCAATTTGTTTGAAGAAAACGCTGTCACGGCGCTTGAAAATAAAATCTGATGTGGTATAAAACATTTTTTTTAATGACAGGCATATTTTTATGCATGGAGGATATCCTGAGATTCATTTTTGTTTTTAACGAGGTTCTCTGAGATACCAGTGATTGATCTTGTTGCTGCGCATTCAAAATTAAGTCTGACAAATTTACTAACAAAAATTGTCAGCCAGACAAATTGTAACTTTCTTTCAAGAATAGTTCATTATTTACTACAAATTGAATGAATTTCAAGCAGGTGTGCCTGAAAAAAAAATCATTATTCTCTCTTAGCTGAATTCAAGAATTAATAAAAAATGCCAATTAACAAATTTTTACAAGTCTGCCGGGCGTAGCATATTTTTTGAGATGTTTTTCAGCCATTCTTAATTTATAATTCTGAGGTGTTCGATGAGATAGCTTTTTTGTCATGGGAGATTACATTATAATTCAATCCGACAAGTTCAATTTATTACCCTGCGACTGCACCCTGACGACCACCGCTACGACCATCATTGCTCTTTCAGATATTACCTAATTCGACTTTTGAAAGGTCGCCATACTAGTAACAAATGAGCTGAAATTTTCTGTCACTACCTTCCAATCTATTATTAATAAATAGTTGAGTATGTGATCCGACATTCACGTATATCTTTTTTGTATATTATTACATTCACAATACAGTTTCTCCATTTTAACTGTTGTTTGATAATCGTCATCATCAATATTTCGTAGGTTTCTTCGGCAACGCTTAATTTTTTTTATATTAAAAATCAATCATGTCTGATTACTGCTATAGATAATTGGTACTTTCAGGCTAAGAACTTGCGTTGTCCATCACAGTTACTTGATTGTTTGAGATATTAGGTAACAGGTGATTAGAAAACTGTGTATGAGATATTCATGACGTCATACCTTAATTGTAATCAGCAGCAGTAGATGGAATTTTTTTGGCAGATAAAAGTGAATGGTGTTTACCCAATCTTCTCTAATTCCAGCATTCAAAGTAATGATTAGCTGCCTAGAAGATTCAAATGAATTTAATTCGAATTTTTCTTCATAAATGAGTAGTACTTCATAATTTTTCAATCATATTCGTACCATGTTTTATTCAAATATAATATATTTTTTCCAGATCCTTGATACTCATCAACTTTTTAGAGGTATCCAATGCTAGATTGAACTATTCGTTAATCTTTCATGAAATTGATTTTTCGTACAATTTGTTACGGTCATATGCCATCTGCGCCTGTGAAAAGCCCTTAATCCGGTCATAAACTCAATCCTACCCAAAAATATGGACATTTGTGATAAACGAAAGCCTCTGCACTTGACCATCATTAGGTACAAGAAGTGCTAGGTAAATTTTCAATAAATTCAAATAATATTCAAATTTCATCAAATGAAAGAACAAATTATAACACATATATTTACCTATGTGTCACATGAATTAGAAATAGAGCAAGATTTGTCATGCACATACATACATTGGAATAATCGTGATATGTGAAAATTTCAATATATTTTTTCAAAAATAAATCAAGAGACCATATATCTCATAAAAGCAAGATGATCATATTACAGTTGAAAATATTCCTGTACAACAATATGGAGACAGAGCATGAAGTACTCTATTTATGGAAAATATTGAGAGAGAATATAGCTCAACAAAAAACAAATTATCAAGGTCCACATTTTCGACAAGACTCGAATTTATATAAAGGGAAAGTCCTTACAGTACATTTTCTGCGTTTACTGGAAATTATTCCTTTGGTGCAGTTGGTCATTCTTATTTTCACCTGGTTTTGAGCGTTTGTGCAGATGTCCAATGTGATAAGGAGTTTCTTCTTGATCTTGTGCAGTTATAGCCAAATTCAATTCAATCGATTTAAAAAATCTCATTTATGCGAATTCAGCATCATTCTTAAGTACTTGCAACAATGTTGTCTATGTGTCTAATAATCAATTCTATTTTCATTGAATCTGAATCTTTTCTTATTCATTCCAAAAATCAACACTACTTCCACCAAATGCTGTTAATAGTGCAGCATACACATTTGGTATGAATTGTTTTTCCGCGTTCAAGTAGAATGATTCAAAATTATTTTTTGATGGTACGTCATAAATATTATGATCACACATATATTCATTATCAGTTAAAACATTGTGTTTGATGGTCTAAACATTTTATGAAATAACTACAATCAACTGATGTGTACACTGACGCAAATAATAATAATAATAATAATAATAGTTTTTGTTATTGAGTTAGGGTTAAGGGCAAGGTCTAGCCAAGGGATGCTCTGCCACCCAACCTGAATACAAATATAGATAATAAAAAAAAAAACACATTTCTAAATGTACAACGTGAACCAAATACAAAGAATAGTTCACCATAAATATACAACTGAGATCGACGATAAATAAAATTGAACAAACGATATACGATACGAATAATTTTGTATCTAATTATGGACAAACAATACCTTATAAACAAAGAATAACATCAAACATTTCTTTGATTCGAAACTAGAATGTTAGTAACGACATAGATTTCAAAAACTTGAGATTTCGTTATATAGTGTGGAGGCCATATATAAAAAAAAGTCCCCCTGAAATTAAATTCATTGAGTGGAGGAGCAACAAATTTGAATATCGGAATAGTAATTTCTCCAACTCCTTTTATATGTACTCGTATTTAGTTCAGATGATTAATTCTTTCAGAATATCCTAATTATCTGCATTCGAAGTACCGCAAGTACACTTCTTGCAACTTGAGATAGACAAGCAATTATATCTTATGAATAAGTAAATCAAGACCATTTTTCTTTGCTATTTATTCACCCATCTGTGGTCATGATTTACAATGGTGACTTAATGTATATGATAATTGAATCTATATAGACTCTAATTAATCGTGATGGAAAAAAAGGTACAATATTCCCAGTACTCAGCTTTATCATACCACGCAAACTACATCTACATTAAGCATAGTGTTTCGCTATCTTGAATTCATAATTACAACCGGATAACAAAGAATAGTGCGTGAATTCCGTGCTATGAAACAAGAGCACGGAGTATTATGGATAGGTCTACGCTTTCATGTTCAACATTCTCACTTCAAGTAATGTTTCAGTATTCTCTGAAGCGTTCAACATCAGAAACTCACATGATACGTGGGAATTTCTCTGAAATAATTCTCTCAACAAACGTTTGCTATATTCTTGTACAATACCATAATTTGAGATAATTAGTATATTTTGTGCTATATGAAAATTGCATCAATATAATCGAACTTGTGAACATGTATTACATACAGAACACTAATCATTTCGTTCTCCTATTGCGTGCGACAAAATATCCTGATTTGTTGAAAGAATAACTAAAGGACAATTCATAAATGAATTCGCAGAAACATTCAAGAATTTCTGTGGAATAATAATCAAGTCTTCGGCACGAATCTACACAATGAGACCCCTTCCTTGAAATTGTACCAGACAAGGTCACGAAATCATGGATCTAGTTGCGCCAGGTACCAAACAGAACAAGAATCTAACACTTTTTGATCTATCTCCAGCACTTATTTATACCCTCTTTTAGACGTGTCATTCATTTACTTGCTCACAATTTTAACCGTCATAGTGATCTCTGAGAAATAATCGTAGAGATCAAAAAAAGTTCATTAATATTAAGCACAAAATTATGAGTGGAAAAAATGTAGCCTGCATCGCAAGTTAATGTTAGTCCTCATTATCATCAGGTCACAACAACATGTCGGCAATATTAGAAACTTCTATTTGTTTGTAGTAATATTTCCCTTGTGAATTATTCCTCATATCAAATGAATTGATAGAGCTCAGATTCATTCCCATTCTGATGAGTTTAATTCCATGAATAACCATTCTCGGGTAATTAATTACATATATTTCCCTTTTTCTGACATAGACAAATGATACAAACAGGACAAATGAATTGGAATCGATCTAAAAATAACCACCTAATTTATAAATAGAAGTGCATGATTACCCTGGAAATCTAATCAATTCCTAAAAGGAATCTCCAATATTTACAAAGAGGAATAAGTTTGGGGACTAGTGTAAACAGTTTGTTGAATAAATAAGGCAGGGGTGTATAATTTACTTGAGGGCGGACGAATGGAGCCCGCGCAGGCTCAAAAAGCCAGGACTAGGCGAGGGCAATAGCCGCAGCCTCGCAGAATCATTTCGTCCGACTGCAATTTGTCTTTCTCCATCCACGGTAACAGAATTCTATTCTAATTTTTCATCATAGAACTTATTGATAGAGGAATTGCTAAGATTCTGATGAGCATCTTCCTGAAAAAAGATAGAGTGTCGATTCTTTAGTCTTCCAAAAAACTTAAGAATACATCTTGGAAACTCTAATCCGCTACTATATAATAATTGTAGGAAATATCTTTCTAAAAAGTGTCTTGTACATCTAATAACTCTTTAATATCTTTGAAAAAATGTAAGATACTGAATCATTTCTCAGAATTCAAACAGCGACACATATGTCATAAAATTCTTAGTTCATAGAAATCTTTTTCTGGCTCATTCAACACTTAATGTTCTGATAACATTATTTATTGCTTGAAACTGTCATTCATGTTCCCATCCGAAACGGGTAGGTCCGATTTTCAATCTGTATAGTTATGGTAACCGGGGGCAGGCACCCAGCGTGTGATATATAATCAGCTCACACTGCAAGCGACGTCAAATAGCAACGGATAAGTAATATATGCTCGCTAGCAAGGATTTCGCATAGTCAAAGTGATATATCCTGCAATGTTTGTGACTATTAGAACTTTGTTATATGTTTGCGATTAATATAATGTTGACGGAATTAAACCTAACTAAATAATCAAACCAAACTCCAAAATCGTACTACAAAAACATAGAGAGCATCTATTAAATATCTGTTAGATAAATTATCTTGATTCATCCAATGTGGAGTGGAAGTATTTTTTTCTCCAGCTGTTATCAATCTCAGTCGTGTTTTAAAGAATCAATTTGTTTCCTTTCCTGATTGCTGCCAAAATCATGATGAATATATTGAAATTGTAACATGCCAAAATCGATATACATTCCATAATTCCATGAGAAAATTTATTATTCCATAGACAGGATAATACAAACAGATGATTGGATTAGTAACCAAGGCAATAGGCACATTAATTTTTGGAAGTTGTGTAACTCCGGCCTAACTAATGCGGGTTTACTCTGTCGAAGCGCACGAAGGATCCATTTTAAACAACAATTTACTACGCATTCCAATTTGATCAACGGATTGCTAATCTTATCACGTATCTTTGTTAACGGTTAATTTTCACCTGGAATCTATATTAATCTTGATGGAACCGGTGTTCTCTTCGTATACAATTCCTTATTTTCAACCGAGAACTATTTACTAATACCAAAAGAGTTCAAGCTTTTGTACAGCTTTTCCATTAAAAGACTCACTTCCTTAGTCCTTAGTTCCAAATTTCATTCATCGCCTGGAAGCTCGACATCGGATGCTTTCCTTCAAGGATGATCCGGCGGAACATTTCCTTTCTGAAAATAGAAAGTCAGTCTTCCAGGTAAATGCCTTCATATTTCGAATATCTAACATAGAAAACAGTACACAACAATCGTCAAGAGGGAGCTGTAGCATTGGAAGAGAGTCTTTATACCCTTAAAGGACAACCTTGACCAGTGCTATTGAAGTGTTACTTTAACAATATTTTATATATTCTCAAGTTATGATTCCGGTAGACAGCATTTTACCTGTCAAACATTTGTTTGTCGCATATATGAATCAAAACCACAGTACATTTTTGTTGAAATCAGATCTTCCGCTATTGTGACAAACGGTGAGCTCTTAAACCTTTTTTTTTATCGTTCTTCTGTTCTGTAGAGTCATAAAATATCGTGTGAACGATGGAAGGCATTTATTTTTCTGGAGAAAAATTTTGCATAATTGTTGAAGCAGGTAAGACGATAAAAACTACTTGAAGCTATATCCGAATCAGTATGTAGGTCATTTCATCAAACATCAAGCCAAATCGAGATTACTCGCTATTTTGTGGTAAGTTATTCATACAAGGTTTTTAAATGGCTATGTTAATGATAATAAGATCAAAGTTGGGAAGTTTACTAGTGCATAAATTAGAAATAACTGGATATTCCATTGGAATATCCATCCAAGCAACCTCAATAAAACATACTTTGCGAAACACTCGGCAATAATTCTACAAATTTATCATTTATGCAATAAATCAACTTTTGGCTCATAGCAACCAGTAAAGTCTGCTCAAATTCTTGATATTAATTACGAGGAACAGTCACCTGACAAAATTTATCATGATAAATCGTAATATCGAATGCTTTGGGACTACTCTTATCCGGAAAAGGGATTGAAACAGTGCGTATCTCACTCAAAATTTGAATGAATCTTGACATCATGCTTCATGCATAATTCCCATAGTGCATTCTTGTGAATTCCATACAGACAGCAGAGTAATTATCTTAAAAAACACCGAGGTGAACTGTCATGAGAAAGATTAACCTTGAACAAATCCCAATAGACAGTTCTGGAAATAGAACATAATTATGTACGCAATCGTTGTTTGAAATGCTGTCTCAAACGATAGTCTTAACATCTATGTGTTTATAATGTTCTGTCATTAGTCCTCAAGCGAATGGAAACATTACCGTCACGAACCGTCATCAAGGACAGAGAAAAATATTCTGAGTTGATATCTTCACGTCTCTCCAAAAAATCTGGGAATATCTGATGCCTTTAAAATGCATCAAATATTCCGTATACTCCAAAATCAATCATTCAAATCGGAGTGTTGGAATATTTACATAGTTCAAAATTGTGTCTAGCTAGCTACGTCCTTGTTTGACATCCTTGACAAAAACGTCCTGCTTAGCTTGACACATACTCTTAAGCTTTGTTATTTTTGTTAACGCTACAACATGACGAATACATATGAGAGTTTTCAATAATTTATGTGTTCGGTACGTGCTTTTTTATCTGACGTTTACTTCCAACCCAAACATAAACACATCGCTTGCCATCGAATATGAGCGTCATTTATTCTACTATCCTCGATTTTCTCGATGGAAATACTATTTTCTTCAATATTAAAGGTCATATTTTGTAACATTATTCTTTCCCACACATTCAAAATGTGATTTTAAAGGTAACAATTCATCACATTACTTCGAACAAAATATCAACAATCAGTGATCTCTCTTGTGTCTAGTTTGTTACTGAAATAATGAAGTATCAAATTACTTCTTTTCTTTGGAAGGCAATACATGTGTTAAGAATAGAGTTCTCATAAGGTCGTACAACATTCATCCACAGTTCAGGGAATCTCTTTGAGGATTGCTCCTCACAAAGGGTCCCATTTTATAACGTTCTGAAGGACAAAATCCGTCTCTTGTGTTGAAAGTGTGAAGTCACTTGATCTACTGACAACAGGGATTCAAACCTGATGTATGATTTACTTACATTGTAAATAACTTGTACAGGTCAATACTTCTCGTACAGAACATCAATTCAGGCTATAATTATATCTGCTACAACAAACGATCTGCTCCTTCTTTCCATTCCATATGGTTCAAAGATATGACACTCCGCTTGTTATTGATCATTTATATTTTCAGTTCCAAATGTTTTTTGTAAGCCCAGCCTTGGATGATTTCAAGCTGGACATCCATCCTACATCCTACACACTCTTGTGGAATATCAAATATAAAGTTATTTATTCTTGTGCTCTTCCCTTGTGTATACTGATCATTAATTAATTGGAAAGAATTTTTTTCATACGGGAAATCATCATAAAAATCATTTACATCATTCTGGAAATTGTCAATTATTTTCATTGGGCATAATAGGGTACCAGTATATGAAGACAGTGAAGATTTTGATGACGAATTAACATCAGATTGGGTAGAATCGTTCCTAGGAGAATATGTCCTTAAATTCCATTCGAACGTAATGAGGCTTCTTCCCACTCCAATCCTGCAGAGCAGTATCAAAGATCTCGGAGAAGGGAATAAGTATTTCTTACTGAAATTATCTTGGATTCATTTTAACGAATAGTGGACTATAGGTTATGCTTGAAATGAATGTTATGCTAGGCGAGCTCGAATTATCGTTGTCTAGTTTGAAACTATAATTCATAAAAAACATACACAAATATAGTTTTTCTAACTTTCTCCTCTCAATTCCAATGCGATGTTGGTGAAGTGCCATCCAACGTTTAGATCAAGATTCTCTAAGTACGATAAGATCATGAGAGAATCAATCAAAGAGCCATAGTAACACACTGAATATGATTTGACATTTTCTCTTAGTCTTGATACATTGATGCTGTCCCTAGAGATTGTATTTTTTCTAATATAGGTACACAAATTTGTTTGGAAGATTACGTTTGATACACACAATCTGCCAGAACGAAAATTCGTTTTGCCAGGATATGTTTGGTATACGCACTGTCAGCATACAACCCAGTGGTAACTGCCATATTTCTGCAAAGTTCAAGGATAAATATCATTGGAGTCTCGGATCTGTGCTACCGTCAACCAGAGCCCAGCATGTGGAAGAAAAAATGGTGCCCCGATCATTCAACAGATCTCCTAGTACCGTTGTTTGACAATATTTTGGTGGCATCACATATGAATATACTACAGATAACTAGCTACTAGTGTGAGTTTTGGGAACTTGAACTGAGTGTATGGGAATATTGGAGAAGTCAAGAGTTTGCGGAGGGATATAGGATGATATTTGCCGAATGAACAGAGATAAGAACGAATCAAAGAGACGTAGATATTTATGAAATAATAATCTGCGATGAGCAAAAATCTGGTCATCTGGAAGACAACTGAAAAATTTCTCTTGATATTGCAGCTTTGAGTTATGCAGTTCTACAAACACTTCAATCCCTATGAAAAAATATAAGCAATATGTTTGCGGCAAAACAAAATAACATAGTATTTTGCCGTGCATGTGTGTATCGTGGATGAAACGTTAAACCAAATAAGAGCTTCGAAGCGGATCCGCTTCACCCGTCTCGAGAGACAGTTGCCGGCGTGCATAGAAAGAACCTAAAACTGCGAGAGAATTCGCTAGAAATTGTGCCCACCGGGCCCATACACGAATAAGCACCTGGTATATAGCTTGTCCGTCATAGAATTGCACTATGTAGAATTATTCACTCAGAAACATTAAAGACTGAGCACTACCTTCAAAGTAGAAGATAATCTTTCGATTTGAAAATTGATCATCTCAAATTATCAAATACTCTATTTCTTCTAGTCACTAGTCACATACCTTCAATATTAATTGTGATAGGCTCACTTAGCGTACTCATAACGTCAAGTTGTCCAAGATTATCTCAAAAAAATTAAATGACCAATAACTTTTGAATTGGGACAAAACTGCTTCAGCAGCTTGTTTGTCTACCTGAATCTTGGTGAAAGAATTCTGACTTTTGATCTTTATTCAGATTACTTTTTCAAAAATGGCCGCAAATGAGAGATAAAATCTATAGTGAATTCATTCACGATATATCAAAGATTAAAATTTTGCAACCTCATTACAGTCTACTCACGTCAGGAACAGTATGAAACAATGATTCAACCCTTGTGATTGGCAGAAAAATTTACCCAAGAAAGCGATATATTACATGCTTTCTGTTGCACAAATGTGAAGAAGAAAGAAACATTCCACATATTCAGTTCAGTATTTGGCGCTACATTTTCTACACTTGTTCGTGTCCTATTTCTTACAAACGCGTGTATTATTTAAAACAAAAAATAAGAATAGGGCACAACATAGTTCGACAAGGTCAACGCTCCAGAATTATCTTGTTTTTGCTGTTTATTGAGACGTCATGCCGAAATGTGCGTTATCAATTGTTACCACAAGGAATTCACTTACTAAACCTTTCTTAATTTGGATTCCTGGCGTACTTGATGAGTCTTACTGTCCCCTTTGGGAATAGAACCAGTAAGGGGCTCTTCATTTCACTTGATAAAGCATCAGCACGTTCAGATGATTCTGCGAAGCTTCCAAATTTCATGTTCATACATTAAACCACAATTTGCTAGGTCTGCAAAGTTAGCTGCGAATATGAATCCCACTTTTTATTCTTGAGATCGAAGAATTATCTATCTAAATGTGTGCTGCTCATCCCCCTGTTTTCATATCTTGAGCTGAAAAATAATTATAAAACATAATCCATGCCCTTAGGATATATATATTTTTCTAAGCATTTTTCTGAAAATGTATTATCAAAGATACACAGCTGAATTTCAAATGGTTCAAATAAGACTCCATCATTCCACAAAGCTTATGATGCAATATAGCCATAGAAGTTCATTCAATATTGTTGTTCATATGAACTGCATTATCAAACCGAGACCGTAATGCTGTTGGTAATCCTTTAAACTTGCATTTCATTTCTGCGACTGGGTCACGAACAAAAAATATACAGAGCACTCCGTGGAGCTAATAAATAGAGTCGGACACGATAGCGAACACATACGGGATTTACATATACGTAGACGTGTGATATATTGCTTGATGTTAAATGTTCGTACTCGAGTTGAGTTCTCTGAACAGAATCCAATTGGTGCTTAGGGCAGGCTAGCAACATTATTCTAATAAAACGAAGAGAAAATTGCTGAAAATCACGTCGAACCGACTCATAAAGCAATTGCACAGTTTACAACCCTCATATTCTGGACACCTGGTATCAGCAAACCAGCTTCCACGAAGCAAGATCACTCAAAAAGCAAAACTCTGCGGAGCATATGGAAGGACACGAATTTCTATTCAGTTAGATGTTAGACAGATGGTTCACTACTTCTCAAATTTTTACCAGCATACAAGTGATCTTATGACACAGTTTCGCTGGAATGTACTTTGGAAATGGTTCGTACTCTGCTTCACTTAGATTTAATGAAGAAAAACATACTGCTCTATAGAAGCAATTTAGAAAACAGTCACCTACAGAAATGAAATAAGAAGAAGAGAAAGAAAACATGAGAACAAAAATAATCCTGTCCTTGTTGGGAAATTAATTAATGAGCAAATGGATATACAATTCATCTCAAATTATCGACATATGTTATTACTATAAGAGAAATTCATCTACGTTACTTGAAAGTCATCATTTACTCGAGTTTGTTAGAATGCACTCATACAGATATTATATAGAAATAATGGACGGTAATTTTGGGTATGTTGCTGCCAGATCTGTCCTTCCACTTGAAGAGAGTGATCCAGATTGACCCCGTGTGAAAAGACTCATATAGTAAGGTTTCACAGAAACAGCCTAAGGAATAACTTGATAGGTGAATATGAAGTGCCTCAATAAAATACCTCTCCTCAAAGCATTCTTGAGAGTACATAGCTTGATACTTTCGTTCAGTAGTTGTTGCAAGGCGCTGTTGCTTTGCCCTTGTCAGAGCATTCGACCACACTGTACCTAAAGTAAAGGGTAGCCTCATTTCAAGTTAACTTGAATTCACAGAATGTTGTTTGGCGATGTCATACTTCAAATTCGTGTTCTTGCGAAATATGAGTTGATGTATGGTTGTTGTGGTGTTCCTATACTTTAGCATGGTATCTATTCAGTTACAGCAAGAAGTGATATTTACATATTGTAGAAAGTAGATTGGATTCGCTACTACTATAACTTAGATTCACGTGTATTTATTTGAGCTTGCTTCGAATGTAACTTACAAATTATGCGTCGTTTACTGCAACTTCTTTATAGCGCTTGAAAATTACATTAAACACTAAATCAGCACTGGAAACGTGGGTAATTGTACCTGTAATTAGCTTGTGAACTATTTGCGCAATGAAATGACTTCATGAATTCAATTCAAGCTAATTCTGGATGTTACGACTTCGTGGAATTAGCGAATGGTTTTTAAAATGAATAAAATACCAATTCCATTAGAAATGCAGAATAGAAATCCATAGTTCAATCCACCTGCACTTAGACATACCTCATGAATAGAGAAGCAATCAATTCAAAAGTATGGAATTAAGTATTGCGAATTGCAAAGAACAGTGTTTGCAAGGTTAGAACAAGTTAATTACATAGAATAAATAAGGCATATGAAGAAAATGTCAAACAAAACACTATCAACTTTGATCTATCAGTTAAGAGTTTGAAGTGTATATTTGCCCTACGCTGGGAAGTTTCAAATAGCAGGAAGTAAAAAGCTTATATTAATGAATCATGATTCCAAGAGCAATGGGAAAAATAGCAGTTAGAATGGGATGATTGATTAAAGTCGATTCTCAGTTTAACTGTTTCCAAAACTTTATGCTTGCGGATGGCAAAATCTTTTTATTTGTGGCTTACTCAAAGATATACGAATCAAGAATTTGTATTCTCTAATGATTTCAAATGCTGTTCATTCAGTCAACAGATGAAAATAAACTCTTGCAAACATTCACTCTCAGTTAAACACACTTGAGCTGAAGCTTTTCTCATCACGGATGGGAAATCCAAATGACGCATTTCGGCATTAGCTACAGCCGTGTACAAAGCATAATGTGGTGCATTCCAAATAATTATGCACGCATGTATAGTCCTACTAATCCCTATTAAATATGAACAAACATTCCCTTATGCTAAATTTGCACCATAACTGAAATGTGATTAACTAGTCAGTCTAGATAAAACATCAATGCTTTTGATGCCTTTCTACAAAATAATTGAACCAATTTATTTCTTTCAGCGTTCACTTCTCTACAACATATCTATTAATTTGTATTACTATTATGTTTTAAGTTTCATAATTATTGATAATTCGGATTAGAATATATAAACCAGTAAGATCACCAAGAAGTGTAGAAAAATTATACTCTGATAGGATTCTTTAGAAAAATTATATGTATATATATATATATATATATATATATATATATATATATATATATATATATATATATATATATATATATATATATATATATATATATATAATTGGAAAATATTATATACTTGAGTCCAAGACCTAGTAACACCAGATCGAGAACACGAAATTTATCCAAGACCTGAAGATGACAAGTTAGATCTATCCGAAACGGTCGTCTGAACAATAGTTCTTTCCAGAACTAAACCAGACCAACACAAGTAGATACCCCGAAGAATTGCTGCACCTTTCAGGCGCATGGCATTGTTAACGAAATATTGCCATCACATTGGGTCTAGTTCTGCTTTTCAGTTCGAAATTGTTAATGTCAATATGTCCTGAGAATTGCGTTTCTTCACCTCTCTCTTGATCTGCCACTTCTTTCCTCCGTTGTTATACCTTTTTATAGCTCTAACTGCTCTGTCTTCTGGCATTTTCACAATATAATATCCCACCCACCCTAGTCTTTTATCACTTCTGTTATATCCTGTTCGCCACAAATTTGTTTGATCATTCTTCTTCTCTACACTCTTACTTCATTCTGCTTTGCTTTGCTCAGTATTCTTCACTCACAGCATTGTTATTTCTGATAAATTTCATCAAGGAATCTATCCTTCTCAATTCCTTGCTAATCCTTACAACATTTCTCCGGCTTCTTTTGGAGGGAGTATTACCCAAATAAATGCATACAGCCATTCTTTCCAAACTGTGGACCTTTCTTACGATTTTATTGTAATAATATTTCCTCTCTCCCATTTTGCCACCTCTCAGTAACATGTGTTTTTTTTTTTCGTTTATGGTCAAGCATATCTCCTTTGCTCTATTGATAATCTTCTTGCAAACTGTTCCCATCTCTTATTTACCTCTTGTTGTTATTGCAATTTTATCTACATACGTCATAATCTCTATGAATTGTTGATGGCCGGTCACCTAATCTTAATTTCATATACTTTTTTAGTTCAGATTTTATTCTTCTCTTGGTTACAAATAAACAACAGTGACAAGTACTTAGCCCGTTTTATCAAAGTTTTAGTGTAAAGGATAGACAAAAGAAGAGGACAATCATACCACAGTAAATGCTGTGCTAGTTTGCAAATCCCGAGTCTGTCATGCGACGGATAAGAAGAAATCCACATTTAAAACTAACTCAAACTAGTGATATTCACGATAGAGGAGGAACAAGAACAAGAGAATCATAAATCGTGCATTACTCTCCTCTCCGTCTTATTCTGAGAATTAAAAATCCCGCTATCCATGGATGGGAGAGCACTATTCACTAGATGTAAATGTGACTTCCTTTCGTGAGATGTCTCTTCTCTTCAACAAATGGAATCGTCTTAACTTCAGCTTGGAACAATACATCTAATTGTAAAGTAAAATGGATCAAGTCAATCTACACCCAAAGCTTGGAATTCTGTTGTGTTCCGGGGCAATGTTTCTCCTGATCTAATTAATCATCATTCTCAAAGGTAGCAAACGCTAAAGCACTTCACACAAGTAACATTTAAAATTATGTTACTATGAAATCACTTATGCACACCAAATTAGTGGAACAACATGATGGTGAGAATTATCAACTTTTTCGAATTCTCATGGATTGGAATGTAATTATTAAAAATTCTATCACATGAAATTTTTCAGCTCTCAACTAAGGGAATCTAAGCGCGTTCATTCATCTCAAAATACCCCTATGAAATTCATATTCATCTTGTACAGAGCTTTGTTGGAAAAATGCAAAACAATTTCAGAATATTCAATAATTTAATTCATTTTGAGAACAAAGAATAACAAAGTACATTTTAATTGATTCACGTTGTCCTTGTGAGAGCTCACTTGCGTCGGTTACCAAAGGTTATACATGCAATATCCGATGGACGAAGGTTTGTCCTGAGCTAACCACTTCGAATTTCAAATTCAGATTAGTTGTAACAATAAACAGAGACGAATGGAAGTTCCCTTGAAATTTACATTTCGATTAAATTCTCTAGTTTTTGTGCGAATTAAAGAATCCTGTAGGAAGAAGACAAGTGACAGAAGAATTCTACATGAAATTGAGACTTCGAAATTGAAACCGCAGGAGAATTATTGCTGTACAGCCAAAATTTATAACAGTCGTTCAAATTCTTTTCGCTTTATCTTGTTTTGTGAGCATATTGAACAAGATACGTAGCTTGATGCTCGTACACTCTTATTTTGTGTATGCAGTTCAACTATACTCGAAAAAACTATTGAATTGTAATATGATAAAAGATATACAAGTGAGTGTATATGCACTCGCGCTATAATGTGTGAATACTTTGAACTGTTCCCATGTAATTAAACAGCGAAATGCTTATAACTCCCAATTTAAAGTTGTATCGTTGTATTATTTTCAATATATTCCGTTCACTCATGGTACTTTTGTCATTTATCACATTAGATATGAGTAGAAAACACTAATATTACGTATGATAACTTGATTATGAATACTGAACACCAATATTACTTACGTTCATTATATTATGGATACTGGACGAATACAAATTATAAATAAGGAATACAAGTATTACGTACGGTCACTTTATTATAAATACTGATTATTCATATTATGAACGCTTCCTTTATTATAAATAATAACCACTTAATATATACAGACACTTATTATAGGAACGGTATACTGATGTGTGATATGTACGATTAGTTTGTTATGTTTTAATCATGAATATTGACCACATGCTACAAACAGGCACTTGATTATGAATACGAGATACTAATATTATGTGCAGCCACTTTATTATTAGAACTAAATACTTATATACGCACACATTATATAATATTGACCACTTATTACACAGTGCGACAAGACATTTTTTACCCTTACTGTTTCAAGAATCCAGTCTACCTATTCATAGTTAATAGTTCTATTTTATTCTTACTACAGTTTGCTTCAAATCAGGCCAAGGCCTTGTAAGTGTATCAAGTCACCTGGAAAAAAGTAAGAAGTTGATATTACACTTAGAATCAACATAATAAACTTATCTGTGATGGTTAACGAGAAATCCCGTTTCGGATCCTTGCATGTTTTCCAGAGAATCAGTGTTATTCAGTGGCTGATCCAATTTTGTTTCTATATCAGTTTCACAATATTTAACTGTGCCTTTAATCTTACTGCTGCACATTTGGAGCTCACTTGACACTCCAGAAAGATGAAAGCTTCTATTGTATGATATTTTTGATGTTTATATCATCTATACAAGCATTCTGGATGCGTAAACAACCTTGAATCCCAGTAAATACGATAGTTGTAATCTCTAGGGAGTTTATGGAATAATTGCAATAACTTGAATTATATTTGAATGCAAATTGTAATTTGACGCTATGTTTTTGTATATAATTCAAACCCACGAATTATCTCAAAATAATTCATTCTACACAACTGGAGTATCAAAAGATACATTCTCGTATCCCCCAACTCTTCTTCTCTTCTTCTTTTTCTTATTTACATATCACACTTGCAGTTAAACAAATTTTGATCATCTACCGCTTTCTGTTACTCAATTTAAAATTAGTAGCGACGCAGCGGTAGAAGTTCGGACTGCGTTACCGATACCGGTATTGCGCCACTTATTTTTATAATTTTCAATTTGAATGCTACTATCGTAAATATAGTGTCACTTATTCTGCCCTATTCATTATTTTTTTTTTTTCATGTACTGAAGAGTTCCAACAAAAACGAGACACGCATTTACATTTGATGGTGTGGAAATCGTCTCCTGAATTTGTATCTGCGTGAAATATTCAGGCTTTGAATTTTCTATAATTTAATTGATCATATAGATTGGAGAAAACTTATCCGTCAAAGAGGCAGATATTACGTATGCAAAAAAAAAATGTTTTGTTAGAAATGTGTAGTATTTATTGATAAAATAATTCAGAGTTTCCTAAATTTTTCGGAAGAACTGAATCAATCATTGACCATTGTACCAATAGGGTATTATTACAGGTACGGAATATACATTACCAAAATATCAAAATGATTTTTTTGGTTCTTTCTGACTCATAATCGGCTCGTATACTGGAAATACTGTAGAAAGCCACATATATTAACTGGAAAATTATGAATGGATAATAATCCGTATAAAAAAATGATTATCATGAAAATTATCATCATAAATAATAATACTTATTCCAATATATTTATTTTCATTGTTAATATACTTCATTTATTGATGGAAAAGTTATTGTCATATGTATAGAATTATATAAAAATAGAATTGATACATACAGCATATATACCAATGTATAAATGCGGTAACTGCGTAAACTGAATATTGCTGTTACGCTTCCGTAACGCTGTCACACTTTGTTTCACTTTCTTTATTCAAAAAATTCAGTTACTCTCTAATCGCGCCTATATAAGTTTTCCGTTAAAAGTAGAATCCAGATAAAATTTCAGATAATTTACACTACTTTGGAGTCATTCTTCTCTTGGTATAAATGCTTACACATCAAAAATTAATGTTTCTTTTGGAGTTGATAGTCCGAATGTTAACCGGCGTTGATTGCAATGTAATGCCATTTTCAATACTGCAAATATTATCGAATCCAGTTTTTTAAAATTTCCTGTGATATGAAAGATACACTATTCTTCTTCATAAGGTAACAATATTATTCACGCTTAGCCTATTGTCAAGAGCCCAAAAATTGGGAATAATTAAGCTTTCTATTGTTTTATCGAGAGCTCAAAATAGCAGGGCAGAAAAATTACGAAATGTAATAAATAATCATTTCAAGTTATTAGAGAACTACCGTTATCTATGAATATAGTAGGGATGTTACAAGTTCTGTCCTTTAATCTCCATGAAGTGGTTCTGTATCAAAAGTAATGATCCAAATGCCATAAATATCACGAACGGACATTATATAGAACCGACAGTTCATCGAAATACCACATAGTTCAAGCAAACTTGCAGGAACTACAGCAAAACGCAGATTCAGTATACAGTGGACCGTAAATCAGTCTACGCTTTATTTGCCCACCTTTGTCAGGATAAGATTTATGTTTGCACAGCATATTTTGTTTATTCCTTTCAAATTGATGAATTCGGTGAGTGTTAACAAAATAACAGCAAAGGATCAATGGCAAAATGAATAAATAATAAAGACAAGATGACAATTCATCATTAAATGAATTTCTTGTCCAGTCTAACAATGTGAATTAACTGCCAGGCATACACCATCCAATACGTATGTGCCCAAAATTATATCCTGAATCCAATATCCATTAATTTGTTGAATTGATTTTTCAATATTGTTCTATATAGCACATTATTGCATCAGAACAACAAAGCTATAAACGTAATTTCGCAGTGTTGAATAGATAAATTAATTAATATTGACTTGTGTCTGGGCGAATACTATTTCACTAAATTGTGTTACTATATTCATTATACATTCATCGTTACTAATCAGTCGTTCATTCCTACTCTATTTTTGAATTCTATTTTCAAATATGCTGCAAACTATTCATACTTCAAGTTAATAAGGTTGGATGGAAGAATAATATGAGCTAGCATTCTAACATTTGGAACATTTACTTATATTGAGTCATAGAAAATTGCTTAGGATATGAAGAATTCTCTTTATATGGAAACTTCATAATTTGTTTACCTATTTGTGAGAAGTTGCAGAGCTATTTGAATATCTTCAGGAGTTAATTATAAACAACAAATTAACAGCGTCAGTATTTAAAAGTTTTTACTCTCCGAGTAAATAGTAACAAGTTAGACGGTAAAGAAGTGAAACACTAGCACCCTACTGAAGTTTTCCTGTGTGAACGTGGGAACTTCAAACATTGTAAAAAATATCATTAACAGTACCTCGTTATCTTGAAGTTGGATAAGGATGTTAATCAGCAGCAATCTACCTGGAAATGCCTGAGGATCAGACACCATTTCGCTTAAAATCTGCGTTGCGAATTCTTCTGTGTTATCCATAATTTGACAATTAAAAATGATAATGTAGAAATTGACATTGAACGTTATCTTCCAGATCTAACATATTCTACATGCTTCCAATAGTTTATGTTATCAGAGAATTGATTCTCCAAGGTATACTTCAATCAGAACCGCTTAAACATTGTTATATACTACACTCGTCCCATTATATTGGTGAAATTGCAATCATTTGAACTAAATATATCTAAATGTTGAATTATCAAAACCGAATATATATGTGAGTCTCCCATGAGAGAATATTATTTCGTTAACTCCAGCCCGCTTGGGAAATTAATAACTTCCACCGAAACAGTAGTCCCTAGAATTTGGAAGAACAAGAAGTTTAAACCGATAATACAACATGGTTCTTGAGTTCTAACAATGTCTACGTCTTATTGAAAATAATGAGTAATCTATTGGATGTAACGAGAGGAGGAGGAAAGTTTTTAGTTTATACCCATAAATTGCATTGTCTTACATAAATGCTACGTACATATTGGACAAAAATAGACCTCAGATTTAGGAAACCTTGTACAACATATAAAAAAGCACACATAAGAGATGAATGAAGCTCGCCACAATATTGATGACAGATTAATAAATTTTGGTAAGAAAAGAGTAATTAATCGCAATGAATAATGATGAAATTAAGACGTCGGTGTGAGCGAGTGAATAACAATTGATTATAGTTGAAAAAAAAAATTGAAAACTCACTTCAATGGCCAACAGAACTAAGAAGTAAAAAAATATTTTCAATGTAAAAAAAAGTATTTGACGAGAAAGCTAACGTTACTGTAAAAAAGCGTGTGATTCTTTGTACCATATTTTCATACCAACTCTACATCTGGAAATCATACCAATGGAATATTTTTGCATGATATTACATTCTTTCTCTTCTCATAATAGAAATTATTTTTTTTTGTTTTAGTGAGGCTTGCCATTAAAGCGTGCTTTTTAATTTTTCCAAACAATAATTATTCTTTCATTTTTGTGTTTGATCTGCTTTAATAGCGTGTTTCTCAATTTTGTTGACTATAATTTATTGTTTGCGCCAATAACTTGGTGCATCGGGTGAGCCCCATTTCTCACTTCGAACTAACGGATTCCTGTCAACGAATGACCAAGTGTCCAGTTAAGAGAACTTGCACAAAGAAGTGATCAAATGATCAAGGAAAGAAATTGGTGTGAGCGTACTACCAGATGGAGAAATCAGTGTGAACAGGAGATTGGATTGTGAACATCATACTGAATCATCAGATAATATAGTATGAATCCGAGCTTGAATGTATTGATTAGAGTGAATCAATGAGAGTTATTATTACATCAAATCAAATATTTGGTGTTTCCGCGAGACTCAAGACCAGTCTCGGTATCGTCTCGTCTCACTTCAAAAAGTCGAGACGAGACCATATAATAGGTCTCAAACCAAAAGTCGAGACCGAGACGAGATAAGAGTCAAGTCTCGGCGAGAGTCTCGTGAGACTCTCAAGGAGACTTGTATCATAATCACTTAAAATTCATTTTGTAGTTAAATCCAATAGACTTCTTTCAAAAGCAATCTTATATAGAGCAAGTAGGTGAATACTCACAAACTGCAGTTACAATAGTTGAATTAAGATGTTGACTGAGCGCTAAGTTTCCGATTGAGGCAATCATTTTTTCTACCACTTGTGACGAATTAGGCCCCAAAATCCGTCACTGTTGCATATCCCAGAGCCTTCTGCTGCCGCCAAACATTTTTTAGTCCATCACAATTTTATTCACTTCTTGCGCACTCTGAAATTTAAATTCAGTAACTCCGCATCAATCTACAACATCACATACCGTTCATTCATCCGTGTTCAGCTGTTTCCAATACCGTTTACTATCTTTCACACGTGGACGAATAAGGTTAGGTTTTTAAAGACACCTGAAATTAAAAGCAGTTGAGATCGTATGATCTGTATTTATGTCTTATGTCTCACCGTAATAAAGTCTGAATGTAATCCACTGTTGTCCTGTAAATATGTTGTATATTGTATATTGTATATTTTGTTGTTGTTTGACATTCTGCGCGACCGTTGACCATATACAAACTAGATCCGACACTTGACAATTTCTATATTATCGACCGATGTGAAAATTATTTAGAATAATTTTAATATTAAGGAAATAAAATCAGAAAAGGATGTATTCGACAGGAGAGTAATAAGAAATGTATTATTGTAACGAAATTTGTATTTGAAAAATTACTTCTTTTTTTTTTCTGTATTTCTTCTTCATATTATTGCTAGCGCTAATATGGATTTAATTTTTAAAACATGTTACGTAAGGTTTCATTGAAATATGGGTATAAATAAGGCCTCCTGGCTGACTTAAGTCACTTCTTTGTAAGTCAAGTCTTCTGAGCAGCCGTTCCAAGTACGCTACCAGTTCCGATACCGAGCGTCATCTTCAGAGTGTGTACCGTCCAAGTGAAGTCCGTTAGCACAACTGTCCGACACAATTTGTGAGTTTGTTTTGTTTTTTTTTTCTAAGTCCGTAAAAGGAACTTAGAATATTTTTGCTATTTTGAACTTTGAATATTTTTGCTGTTTTGAACTTAGAATATTTTTTGGATTATTTAACGTAGAAGCACCGCTGAAGAGATCTTCGTGATTTGGAAACGTTTGATCATTTAACGTAGAAGCACCGCTGAAGAAGTCTTCGTGATTTCGAAACGTTTGATTATTTAACGTAAAAGCACCGCTGAAGAGGTCTTCGTGATTTCAAAGCGTTTGATTATTTAACGTAGAAGCACCGCTGAAGGAGTCTTTGTGATTTTGAAGCGTTTGATTGATTTAACGTAGAAGCACTGCAGGAGGAGCCACCTGGTGACTTCACAGTATCGAACCGACTTAACGTAGCATCACTGCGAGGGAGCAAGTTTGGTTCCACCCGCATAGAAAGTTTCTCGTCATCTGCGACCGCCTGGGTCCGTAATCCGACCGCTGGTGTCGAGTGTCAATGACACTGTGTCATGTGCAGCTGTTCCGTCATCGTCAACCAAGTTATCACCGTACAAGTTCTGTAAAATAATGTTCTATGTTCATCGTCATCGTTTTCTGTGTGATAAATCTCATTGTGACACCTACCTCCTGATAATTATTTTTGAAAACCCTAACCCTTCCCGTCTGAGCTATCCAGCCGTCCGTCATAGAAAAACTGCGTCACCGACCGTATTGGCGCCCGAGCACACCGTTAGCAGTTTTCAACAACGACGTCAAAAGTAACAACCACGCCATCAGCGAGGGTATCGTTACACACTCTTTCAGAATATTTACTTCATATCGCATCATACGGATGAATCTTTAGAAAATCAGTGACTGTCAAACTTTTTGATGTGAAATAATGGATCAATCGGATGATGAGGAGAAATGTTGTTTCAAATGTCATATAGAATTCAGTGGAGATAAAGTTATAGGATGCGAATCGTGCAAACATTGGTTTCATCTCAAATGCGCACGAATCAAGGAGAAGGATTTTACAGTTATAAGTTCTTATGACGGCTTTAAATGGTTTTGCGATAATTGTAGATGCATTAAAAATTTGAATTTAATCAAAATGGAGGTAGGAAAAGCCGTTGATGTGGCTCTTCATAAATATAATTTGGAAATTACTTCATTAAAAGATATGATAGCTACATTTATAACCAATAATACAAACACGGACTCAGTTCAAAGTAAAACATTTGCTCAAGTTACGAAGAAAACTAATCCTGTAGTTATTATTAAGCCCAAGGCGGATCAAAAATGTATAGAGACGAGAAAAGAAGTACGAGAAAATATTAATCCTTCTGATATATCAGTAGGGGTAACTTCTGTAAAAAATATGAAAAACGGAGGTATAATGGTTTCATGTGAGAAAGAAAAAGATATTAATAAACTTGAATATGAAGTATCAAAGAAATTAGGACAAAAATACGAAGTGGAAGTACCAAACTTGAGAAATCCTCTTATCAAAATTATTGGATTGTCTGAAAATATTGACAGTGATCAAATAATAACAAGCTTGAAACAACAAAATTTAATGATAGCAGAAGAATCAGTAATTTCTATTAGACACAGATGGGAGTACAAAAGTAAATTCAATATAATAGCCGAGGTAGATCCTAAAACGTTCTCGAATATAATAAATGGGAACGAAACAAAATTAAATATAGGATGGGATAGATGCAAAGTGTTTGAAGAACTTAACATAACCAGATGTTATAAATGTTTTGGATATGGGCATAAGGCACAGAAATGTAGAAATAATAATATCGTATGCAGCAAGTGTGGAGAGAGTCATAAATATGATGAATGTAAAGCTAAAGAGGAAAATTGTATAAACTGTATAAAAGCTAATAAGAACTTGAAACTTAACTTGAAAACTGATCATAGCGCACTTGACTACAACTGTGAAGTATATAAAAGAATCGTTAAAAGTCAGCAGAACAAAATAAAATATGCATAGCAATTAAGGGAAATAAAAGGATCAAATAATATTATTTGTCTGAATGCGCAGAGCTACTTGGCCAATAAAACTCAAATTGACGGATTAGTGTATATTGAGAAACCCTTGATTATCTGTCTCACTGAAGCTAGAACCACAGAAGACATTGAAGATTCTGAACTTATTGTGAATGGTTACAATCTAGTGCGGTGTGATTCAACAACTAAACATACTGGAGGGGTAATAATATTCGTGCGGGCGGACCTAAACTTCCAAGTGAGTGAAAATATTACTGAACCATATAACTGGTGGTTACTGTCAATTACTTTTTATCACAAAAATATATTTTATCTACTGGCATCGGTGTATCGTTCTCCGAATGGTAGCTCAGCTGCTTTTATTTCGTATCTGGACTCTTGGCTCACAGAAAAGGAAAATATGGGTAATAAAACTTTATTATTAGTGGGTGACTTCAACATTGATTGGCTGGATAAAAATGATTTCTACACCAAAAAGATTAAAAGTGTTATTGAAGCCAATGGCTACAAACAATTAATAGATAAACCAACGCGCATTGCGAATAATTCTAGAACTTTAATAGACTACATCGTTACTAATGAATACAGTACAAATTATGTTATTAAAGAAACTCCAAAAATTACAGATCATAGTTTGATTTATATTGAACTTAGTGACAATGAACTATCAAATAACTGTACTGTAAAATCTTTCAAAAGGATAGATAAAGATTTGTTGAACGAGAACCTCATTAAATGTAATTGGAAATATAATTTAGTAAATGTTGATCAGTACTTTATCAATATGTACAACAATATCAAAACTTGTAGCAAGAATAGTGCACAAACTCTGACAAAAGTTCATTATAATAATAGTAAAAATTGGTATAATAATAAGGTCAAAAAAGCCATGAATGAAAGAGATTTAGCATATAAGCGTTTCATATTTACAAATGACAATGAAGATTGGAAGATATTCAAAATTAAGAGAAATCTTGTAAATAGTGTTATTAAGAAGGAAAAAGAGATGTACTACAATAATAGAATTGATGCTTGTAAAAATAACTCTCAAGTAATGTGGAGAACATTGAAAGAATTTACTTGTGTGAATAACAAAGCAACTAATATAAAATCAATCACTTACAATAATAAAATCTTTGATAAAGTAGATGAAATTGCAACAATTTTCAACGAATATTTTATTAATAGCATTAAGGACATTGTTAACTCAATTCCCACTAGTTATAGCTATGTTCATTTAAGAAAGGTATCAATGTTTGATCACACGAGTTTCAAGAATTTCTCAACAATTGACATCAATGAATTAAAAAACATTATCTTCTCTCTAGAGAATAAAGGCAGTAGTGATGAAATAAACTTTAAATTTTTAAAAGAAAATTTTTGTACGATCGGATATCCTATCTTGCAGTATATTAATATGTCTCTGACTACAGGTGTTGTTCCCGAACAAATTAAAAACTCTGTTATAATTCCAATACAGAAAGTAAAAGGCACTGTGGACATAGAAAAATATAGACCAGTAAATATGCTGCCTGCAATAGAAAAAATTCTTGAGATCACAGTAAAAAAACAATTGATGAAATACATTGAAGAAAATGATATTATTGCTTGTGAACAATCAGGCTTTCGTGCAAATCACTCTTGTGAAACTGCACTCAACTATCTGTTAAATGAGTGGAAGTTATCAACAGATAATGGAAATGTGATAGGAGCTGTTTTTCTGGACTTGAAAAGAGCTTTCGAAACTATAGACCGCAATATTTTACTTGAAAAATTGAATAATTATGGTATAGAAGGTACAGTACTTGATTGGTTTACAAATTATTTGTCGGGAAGAACACAATGTGTCAAAATTGATAATGTTTATTCAGATAAAATAAGTGTTGAAATGGGAGTCCCCCAAGGGAGTGTTTTAGGACCAATCCTGTTTTTGTTATATATAAATGACCTACCTAAAATTTTAAAAACTTGTAGCATACAGTTATTCGCGGATGATACGCTTATTTATAAGGAAGGTACAGATATTGATTGTATTATTGGTTATATTAATAAAGATCTTGATGAGGTAGCACAATGGCTAGATAGTAATAAGCTCAAACTAAATATAGAGAAAACTAAAGTAATGTTCATACATCCATCTCAAAGAATTGATAATATTAATCACATAGTTAAGATAAGAGCAAATGTATTAGAAATAGTTAACGAGATTAAATACTTAGGGGTAATTATAGACAATAAGCTGAAATTCGACAAACATGTTCAATATCTGTGTAAAAAGATTTCAAAAAAAATTAATTACATGTCAAGAATCTGTAATGAATTCACAATCTGGAGCAGAACAATGATCTATAATACTATTATTTTGCCGCATTTTATATATTGTTCAACAATTTTATACATGTGCAGTCAAACAGATCAAGAAAGATTACAAAAGCTTCAAAACAGAGCAATGCGTACAATATTAAAATGCAGCAAATATACAGGTATAGCGATTATGCTTGATACATTAGGATGGTTGTGTGTTAGGGATTTTATAAAATTTAATGTATTAATATTTATTTACAAAACTTTGAATGATAAACTGCCTCAATATCTGCAAAAAAATATCACATATGTGTCAGATGTACATGCTTATGCTACGCGTCAATCAAGTATGCTATATGTTCAAAAAACAAATAAAATGAAGACAAGCAGAAGTGTATTTTGTAATGGTTTGATAGAATATAATAAGCTACCTACTATAATTAAGAATTCAGAAACTGTTAAAGAATTTAAAACTAAGTTAAGGCAAATATTATAGGAATATTCATTTTTTTTCTGGAAATCATAATTATGTTTTTTTTGTATGTTGGTTAGCATATTGCTATTTAATAAAGGGTTATTATTATATTTAGCCTATATAACAATATTTTCTTGTGAATTACTTTTTAGAAGTAAGCTATTTGATTCTATCATATTTGGTATCAAATTGAAGCTTCTGCGAAAATAATTCTAGTAGAAGTGTGAAATAGGATATTTAAACGAATGTCTATTGTTTTTTCACAAGTTATTCAAATTATGTCTACTTAAGTATCAATCTGAAGCTCTTGAGTAGATAGGCTTAGTAGAAATATAAAATAAATAATCAGTGGAATCCATGTCATAATCTTTAAATTATACTTTCCAATGAATTGAAGACTCCGAAAATGTAGGAATGGACTCTTTATTCTCAAAAATATTTATTTTATGAGAGGACCTGAATATAACCGCTTTCCGTCACCTCACCAATGACAGCCGTCACTTTGATAATGACAGCTGTCACTTTCATAATGACAGCTGTCATTTTGAAATATGCAATTGATTGATGCGACTCTCTTAATCTATGAAACAGCGATGAAACCGGCGATGAAATTTATGATTGAGGAAGTACTGTGTGGCCACAGCAGATTTTATATGATAAGATTGTGCAACAGGACGAATTCCAATACTAGCACAAAACATTTGATTTCACAAAAAATTATCGATATAATAGAAGAAAATATTATGATACTGTGATTGATTTTCACTGGAAACACGTTACATGAATCGATTCCGATAAGATTCCTGATTATATTCCTGTATCTCATCTAATTTCATCCAAAATTATCAAATTAGGCTTAACTGGGCCATAGGAAGAGGAAATCAGTACTATTCTTTCATAAATTTTAACCATATAGCTCGTTATCCACAGTCAATAACATAGCCTCATTTGAAAATTTGCTTTTTCTCCTTGCACCTCTTAATTTGGTGGTTTACACATCGCAAACAATGCATAAACTGAGCATGTAGGTTTTTCAGATCTACCAATAATTCATATAAACGCTTTCGTAACTCAAATTTAGTTCATATGAATTTATATTGAGAATCGTAGAAGAAATATCGTGTGGCGTGAAACTAGCATTATGAAATCCGGAAAATATTTCCGTAGCTCAGCGATTCTTGACTTAGAATATGTGGCCTTAATCTTGTCATAATGCTCAAGTTCATACATTTGTTGTAAAAAACTATTACTTCTTTATGATCTCGAGTCCTCGCGGCTTCAGGGATCCTATTCTCTATGTCATTGCTGCTATGTCACAGTTACATTTATAGGGACTTTGATATTGTATGTTGAAGCAAGCAAAATGATCAACAATTTTATGCTGGCAGTTAGTTAAGAACTCAATTTATGTTTAATCATTCTTCTGATTCATTATTGCGATTATTATAGAATCAATTTATTCTATTGTTACTATTTTATGACATACGAATGTCAAATCTGACATCAACCTAAGGAAACTGACTTGACCCTGTTTCTTACTTCTGGAAGACTGTCTTCAACGATGATGACATTGAATCACTTTTCTAATTGTCCAATAAGTGGTATACTGTCAAGAGTCTATAAAATGACATCAAAAGACAGTCTTTACAAATTAGAATTGAAACCCAGAGCAACTGTAGGTATCACAAATTTGACATAGGCTATACGCTCAGTTTATCCAACACGCAGGCGCGTTATACGTTGTAACTCCCAGAGCTGCACAGCAAGGCGACATTATTTGTAGCGTAGTGTTTTTGTTGCTCTTAAAGATTGTGAAGTGAATCAGAAGCTCATATCTGGAGGCTTATGACGAAGCTATGTTACATAAATTTGCGCTCCAAGCACACAAATACATATTTTTGGTAGAATTTATAACAAATAATGATCAGGTAGAACGAATTGATTCCCACATTCAAGAATATGTAATTTTGCAAAATCATGGCGATACTCTCGTCGAAACTCAGGACCGAGAAGAGATCGACCTACTCGAGACCAGGGCGAGACCAAGACGAGACTGAGCTAGGCGAATCACCACGATACCGAGACGAGACATACTGAATTCTTGTCTCATCTCGTCTCGTGGTGACACTAAAAATATTTTGAGCGGTAAGAGGTGGCCGATAGCAAAGGCTGCTAAGAAATGTTAACTCAGGTCGTCAGAATGTATCCGGACATTTCAATGATTGGAGTGCTCGTCACATCAATGACCAAAGTATTCCGGTCACCACAATAACTAGAAGTAGCATAAATGTAAATCTGAGCGGTTCACATGGCCTGACTATATTCACAGAATTCACAGAATATCAGAAATATGCATCTACAAGGCTTTTAATTTATGTTATAACAACAAAACTAGACACAGCAACCAATAAAGCGTGGGAATCTAATCTTGAGCGAAAACAAATTCCAACTCCAAAAGACATGATCGAGTTTTTGCCTAATCAGTTAATCAAACTCAAAGAAAGGAAATACAGGAAATTCGTTCATTGTCTTTGCGACAGGAGTGGTAATCAATCAATCATATTAATTCAAGAAGAATATCAAAGAGTCCCTATTAGAACGTAATGAAAGATATTGATTATTATGAATTAAATCACTTGCACAATCATCCATATACTATTGTGTAGAAACATTGCTCATATGAACGTATGAAATTTCGAACAGTCTTATGAAAAATGGAATATACATACATGAGTTGTTTTTCTAAATATCACAATGAAGAATATGAGTCCATCCACCATTACTCATTTGGAACACAGTACTCTAAGCACATGAATCACAGATTTGCAAAGAAACACAATAAATTTTGTCCTTACATTAAGAATTACGGAATAAGAAGCTAGGGGGAAACAAGCGATGAATACAATTTCATTAAATCACCTTGAATTCATGTTCTCATTGCTTGTATATACATTTCCTCGGGAATGGAGTTTGAGAATTTTGGAATTGATACTGGATTTCTGAGTAATAACATTTTGCATTCTTATAAGTTCTTTATCAAAAGTCATGATACTATGAGAGGTCATATTATCTTGCACTGATTGATTTTTAGGAATGTTCTCAGCCATATGAACATTTGCAATAGTAATTACACGCTCTTATTGCTTTTGCCATATTAAGGTACATTGTCATCAAGAAGTGATCAAATATGTAATGTCCTATTGAAAGTCTGATAGAAACAAATATAGTTGGAATCGATTCTCATATCTTTCATTATTCCCAGGCATAAACTTTATAGGCAGTTGAGGATGTTGTCAATGACAGTCTTGTATGAAAGTGTTCATTTTACCGTAAATCAATGATAGAGCACATTCACTATAGTCTTAGTTGTGAGCTTCATATGAAAGGATAAGATCTGGTTTGGAATCATAATTGCCGGGTTATTAATTCGATTACACTATTTAATTACCGACGCGTTTTCCATTCTGATCATTATCAGTGTTTATCCATGGATAATGTCCCCTACACATAATGGAAAATGTCATCGCCAAATTTGTCGAAATACTTCCAGTGATAAATCCAAAATGAAAATTAATTCTTCATGTAACATAATTCATGTGATATTGAAGAATTTAATTTGCGCAATCATTCAAAAAGTGAATCTCCCATTATCCAGATATGCCGATTGTACGCGAACCCATAATTCACAATGGCACATGTGATAAATTGAATGAAAGATGATAAAAATATGCGGAATTCTTTATTGTTTGTTCTTTTTGGCCAGAATTTTGCTCACGTTTTTATTGTTGAACAACGGAAATTTAATTTGGATCTAAAACTCATGTAGAGCTCTCGCCAATAATTCAGATCTTGAGCATTCAGAGTTGACATCGTTCTGTACATTGTGACTAAACCTTCATTATGCTTAACTATATGTAAACTTTGGAAACTTGAGATTGGTAGCAAATGAAATGTGAACTAGGACAGAAAATAGGACTGCAATGTACTATTTACATTCATAATTTAAGTTTAACTCAATTACTCTGAGTAAATGATTAATGTAAAATTATTACCAGTAGCAAGGCTTTCATTATAATTAAGATTATTAGAAGGCTCAGATGAAAGTTTTAATTCATCTTCATTAACATCATCTGGTATCTCCATCACATATATATATATATATATATATATATATATATATATATATATATATATATATATATATATATATATATATAATTTGTAGTGCAGGACAAGGCAGAGAAATCTTGAATAGTGTAATGAAGGGAAGTCCAATTAATTCTAGTTGTAGCGTGATGCAAATGGGTGCATAGAACAAGAACTGGGGCAACATTATCTTGGTATGAGGATATCACAATATAAGACATAAATCAATTTGAGGGCTCTCAACTACTTGATAGAGAGGACTTCAGAAACAGCAACTGCAACACAACAGAAAAGCAAACAGACGTTGTGGTAAGACGTGCGCAAATATAACAGTGAAGTTAGCAATAACTAAGCACTAACGAGCTCTTTTGCAACTAGCAGTAACTATAACGTGTTGGATAAACCATAATGTAAACTGTTGATGTAACGGTATAATACAACAATTTTCAATCATACTCGTGCATGTCAGAGAAACAAAGCTATGTGGAACGTAAACTTTTCGCTGACCTCCATGTCAAACATTGCACACAAGATAAATTTACCAGATAAAATTGAAAAGCTGCAGAGAGGTTGAACACTGCACTGAAAGTTAAAGGACGATTACCTACTGCAGAATAAACGGTATGAGTAAAACAATTTTTACGCCCACTATTCATGATTGTACGTCAACTCTTGCAGAAGCAGTAATTTTTCTACTTTCTTCTTGCCAGTTTATCCGAAAATGAGAATCCAAACATTGTGTGAACTGCAATTTGGTTGATTCAATCATTACGTAGAACTCAACACTCCAATGTTATCTTAGAATTCAGTACTCTGATGACGTTCTTGCTCGGGCATCATTTTGTGATGACGTCCTTGCTCAGGCGCCAAATTGTGGCGCTAGGTCTCATTGGATGAATGGTTGGCATCTCGGGCGCTATTTTTTGCCTGGATCAACTTTAGTATGAATATTCAAGCGGTCAAGTAGATAAGCGGAATAGAGTACTCTCCCGAATTAAAAACTGGGCTACAGACTACCGTTTCATCTTACTCAACTCTGTTCCAATGACACAGAGTTGAAATTTCTCATTAAAATATGAATCATATCATTATATTTGTTGCATAAATTCCACAGAGGTCGAGGCTATTGTATATGATAATAGTAGCCTCTCTTGACTGTCTGAAAATGCTTACATCTTTGGGCTGATTTGACAAATACAAGAAATACCGTGGAATAAAAGCTTCCAGCTACTTGACATGTCATGTCATGTAAGCTAGAATGCGTCGCAGCGAGGCTGCAGACAAAGTTGAATATTCTTAGCTTGCGTAGCATCAACGTTGGCTTAAGCATAAGGTGGTAAGTGGCTTTTGAGGAATAAATGAGAAGTTCAGAGTGAGGTATCTTGAAAAAATCACAATCAATTACAGCTTACGTTGATTCTGAATAAAATACTAACATTCCAACCATTTCAAGGTGATAGAAGTGACTGGACAAAAATGCAAGACCGCATGATGGCTTTGGCCCAATTCAAAGCAATCTAACATGTAAATGAAATTGAATTATAAACTCTCAACAGGTAAATTGCATATTTCAATCAATTGGAGCGGAAACGCTTTGTCGCAGTACAAAATCACTTTTTTTAAATCATACAATCTTGGGAATTGAATATATATATATATATATATATTTATATATATATATATATATATATATATATATATATATATATATATATATATATATATATATATATATATATATATATATATATAAAATTATCAACAATATCATCTGGATCTCTAGAGGAACTTTCCTAGTGCCTATGCAGAAAATAGAAAAAATTATCACAACAAGAGCACATAACGGTGACCATAATATTCCAGTGATTTATGTTTTGCTAATATGGCTAAGATAATCCTGATAACAGCATATCCACATTACGTATGGTAATAATTGTTGAGTAAATATTTATAATAAATGGAGCCACGTAAAAGCGACGTTATCAGTAGAATAATGACCAGAAATGTGCATGCTCCATTTCATGCCTGCAATTATCCTTAAAATAAACAAATTATAATGAAAACCAAGTTATTTTCAGATTCTAGAAGTGGAAACAATTAACTGATTGATACAATTCAAGCAAAATTTAGAATAGAATCTAAATAATGAAGTTTTGAAGGATTGTTTGGAAACTTGGAAGATCTATCTCAAACATTTGTTATAACTGCGACTGAAGATAAGAAATACTTATCAAGAATATCTGTACGCGAAGCATTAAAATCATGCAAAAAATTCAGGAAAAACATTTAACGTAAAGATGTCCATCGCAGTATACTTTTAGATGGAATTGCTTTCTTGAATATACATAAGTTTTATTTATACGACATGGAATATCACACAACTCACATTTCCAGTACTTTTCTACCACCAAGACAAAGAACCTACTTTTCACTGTTCCCATTACAAAGTTGATCCTTATATACTAATAGTACAGTTATCTATCAGTTGATATATATGAGGATTTGTGATTGAACAATTCACAAGCAGGATTTAACGTCTTCTCTTGATAGATTATCTAAGTTTCCCAGCGATGAAAAGTAAGTCACTCAAAAAACAACTTACTAATTCCCAAATGATGCTTTTCTTGATTCTGATGCGTTGAGATAGCAAGTCAAATCAATGTTAAGCTACCGAAGATCATTTCGAAGTATTTATTCTTAAGGGCTGAGAAAAATGACAGTAAAGAAAAAAGAATTCGTTGAAAGGTAACCACGTCTATCCTACTATTGAATGAGACTCCTAAAAAAGGTTAATTTATGGAAAGTGTCATCCAGTAAACGACAAGTCATTCTGACAACCGCATACAAATCCAGAGACTAATAATGATGGAATGTAATGACACGCACGGGAACGCAGAGTCGGAAACTCTAGAAAGGAAAGCAGAAGAGGGGAATACGGATGAGGACAACTGGCAAACGGGCAACGACAGCCCGTCGTCTGAACTACGTTAACCCGACCGCAGACCACAAGAGATTGTCGCTCTCATAGAAGAGTTATTTAAACTTTCAGCAGTTTTTTCTAATTCTGTTTGTACTTAGTCTCAGTACCTGTCTTCAATTTTATCATCACGTGTTATTATTACGCTGTTCGACTTTTGTATTTATACGTAGATGTAACCTTGAGTTTATTTGATCTGCATTGATTTGCAACAAACAAAAATAAAAACTGGAAAAATGACTGTATTACGAAGGATTCAATGTTTTCTTCGTGGAATATTAAATCATACCCTATTCTGTTGTTCGTGTTTATTATTAAATAAAGCATGATATTCTGATCACGTAGTGGTGTAAGAACCCCACATTAAGAGTGGGAGAGGAATACATATGTTCCTTCTGTGCAGCATTCACTGTCATTACTGGAATACACGTCAAATTGTATGTGTGTATGGAAAAAATCTGCGAGCAGCACAATATATATTCTACACGAAATATTGATTATTTGGTAAAACATTTTTGATGCCTCGGTGAATCCAAATGGAGAAAACTCTGCCATTCAGAATAAGTTATCATGATGGGGATGGTACTGATGACGTTTTTGAAATATGGAATTAAATTTTGAGGCATATTATGATACTATAGAATTCTAATAGTATTATTTGTTAATCCTCTCATCTTCGATTCTATTCTTAAAGATATCTGCTCCGTATCGTAAGAGTCCACAATTTTGTTGATCACTATTTGAGATCACATCCATCCAGAAGAGAAATACGCACAGAACATCATGACATCAACAATTCAGATCGAAAATGACCAGACTTATAGAATGAAAAACCAAGTCCTAATCAATAACAAGGACTATAGAATATTCCATAGAAATTCTTATAAGAGACCGGAAGAGACTTTTCCACCAAATTGAATCATTCCAATTCCCAAACTTTATACTTTCGTTATATTCTCTGTATTTGTCATTTCGTCAATACATTGAGATAAGGATGTTGAATATGAAGTAAGATTTTCCTTCTCATGGCAAAACTGATGTCCATTGAGAGTTGAAAATGTATCAGTTTTATTAAAGATTATTTATTCGAATTCAACTTCTTCTAATCCATTGTAGCAGCATTGTACCTCCAACTGATTTTTTTATACTGAATTTAGTGTACGTTTGCAGTCAGATTTATTGGATCTACTAGGCTTAGATCTATCTTCGGTCACATATTCCTCTTGATAATTTGTCCTTAGTGTTCAGTGATTCACACCGGAATTGGATTCGTACAGAGGAGCCCAGCTATTGGATGTTTACTGTGAACATCTTGTGTAGTCGTCCGTTGGCTATTTGTTTGTTTGTCTGTGACAAACGATGCACTTCAAGTCCTAATTTCACTTCTATTTATATTTGAATACATACTTCCACTATACATTTATCTAAACCTCTGATAAATACAGTGTTTTCTGAACTACCTACCTTTCGAGTAGAAACGTATAAATTTTGCCACATATACCTGATATTGATATCAAAATTTTTTTCATATTCTTGTTTTCCACATAATGTGATGAAAATAGATCCGAAAATACTTTACTTGCTACTGAGATATATGTAATAGACTTTCCAATTTGAATGTATGGCAATGTCAGAGCATATTTTATGTACATAATTAACAAATAGATATATATTAATCAACTATAGCCACTGAATTTTCCAGCCCTTCAATAGCGACATATTTTGTGCAATAAATGAAAATAATTCCTGCGGTGTGTAACGGCCAAAATCTAATTTATAGGAACAAACAACTTGATTGCAATTTGAGTTTGTGGTAATGGTGAATTTATCAAATTTTATTCTATTATGAAACTGTGAATCAGATTATTAATTCATATGTTAATTGTTTCCTCCATGTATTATTAATGTTTGTTATAGTCATTTGAAAAACCTGGAAAAACAGACAGCATATTGTATCATGGGAGCTCATTTTTCTTATGTTGATTGAACTCCACATTAGTCACATTATAATATTGTCATGTTCCATATTCAGTACATGGTCAATAAAATTGAACAAAAATACGGAAGAATGTATCGATTACTCAATAAATATTTGTTCATATATTGTACATTTTGCTACATACATAATTAATGTACCAAATATTCTTTCCAAAGTAGATCAATAATTTTTAATGGTACGTAAACAACGGTATCATCAATGGAACAACCGCTTTCATCTATAATAGTAACTGGATAAAAACTGGAGACTTTTGCTCAATCTTTTGAAGTAATTTCAAATTATATCTTGGCTCATTTGGAATAGATTTCCCTAAGCCAGGTGAAAAATATGTTACTAAAATAAAATTGAATATTGTTATATTCACAATTAATTTTTACTACTTGTGTACATTCCAAAAGTTACGCTTTTATCATCAGAGTACAATATTTCAAATATAACATTATTTAATAATTAATAAGGTAATACCTTAGATCATATATAATATCTAGATGGAAGAGACTGCTACATCTACTTAACATTACTTTTATGAATAGCAAACGAAATTCGATACACATGCGCAGTTCGTTTCACTTCATTTTCCTTGATTATATTTTTTTTCTTTGTCTCTCTACGTCACCTAGAGTCGTCTTTAAAGAGACTCACTGATACAAAAACTTGAAAAGAATAAATATGGAGTTATTTCTTACTGCATATTTCTGCTGTCGAGCTCTATTAACGTTCAGCTGGTGTATAAAGCAAATAAAGTGGACTGATCGTAATGCCATTTGTCCTGCAAGCTTCATGTTTTTTTCACGTTATTAGCTGTAATGCTCTGGATGTGAAGTAAAATCATGTAAATTTAACGAGTATAATCCTAGAAAATACACTTCATGTTCTCTGAACATTCATTTATGGAAATGTTGGTAAATATTATTTTTTTGCTGTAGATAAACAATGTTCAGCAGCTAACGCTCCCGAATACTAATTTTGTGAGTGGTACAAAGATAACTGCTTTTCCCCTATTAAACTTGTATTTGCTGTTTAATTGTCTCAAAATTTGTAACACTTATAGCCCAATGTAATTGCCAATTTTGTAGCTGTGATATTTTTTGAGATATTGGGGGATGAATGCGAAAAAATGGAGGAACCTGAATTTTCAACAAAAAAAAATCAATTCTCTTAAAACGTCGATATTAAAATACTTATCGGACAGCATTTTCAAGGCAATTTTCGTAATCTACGGTTCTGAAACTATATATTTTGACCCAAAAAACATTAGAACTCTGGAAAAAATTTGATTAAAGGGTACCTCTTGCCACCAATTTTCAGAGCTCATATATTTTCAGTTTTTATATTTGTTGTTAAATCATTTTGAAATCTAGAACACTTATAGCCTAATATATGGTCGATCGACTATAATGATTGATAATTGTAGATCTCTAATATTTTCTGAGAAATCAAGGTGAAAATTGCAAATCATGGACTTTCAGTAGAAAAACAAAACATTTTTTCAGAACGTCGATACCTTAAAAAATACTTATCAGACACTATTGGGTGATTTTTGTGATTCACGTTCCCAAAACTACAAATTTTGATCTGAAATAAATAGGAATTGAGAAAAAGCTTCAATTTGAAATTTTCTCATCAAGGAACACCCTTGTCCTCAATTCTTTGAGCGAAAATACTTCAAGTTTTTCCCCTATTTTGTTCAATTGTCCTGAAGCTTGATCACTCGAATTGTGTATCTCTAATATTCATCAATATATTTAGAGAGGAATGGAGAAAATGGAAAATCATGGATTTACAGAAGAAAAATTTTTTTTTTAAATCGTTCTTAATTTAAATTTTCACCGACTATCTTTATGGGGTGATGTTAAGCACTACAACAGACGCTAATCTCATTTCTCACAATTATTGGGGAAAAGCATTTCAAATTTTGTGAAATTGTCATCAAATATTCACCTATTCGGATATCAATGTTTCTCTCTTGAAAGAAATACATCATATTTTGAAAGCACCACTAGAACTAAAAAAAATTATACTTTTCTGATACATCATTTGATAACGTGTTCTGAAACCGAGTTTCATTGAAATATTAAATGATATGAATACTTTTGATTTTAATACGGAGATAATGTAAATTCCATTGAATAATGTATATTTAATGTTCGTTTCCGTTGAATTAATGTTATCACTCGATACTTTTTCTATGTTGGTTACACTATTTGTATATAACTTTTTTCAAACGATGCCTTCATCGTCCTTCTTAATTCCAGAGAATATTCTAATGAAATAGGACGTTTCATCAATAGAAAATGAATTATGAATCCCCTCTTTGATATCACAATATTGGTACTATATCTCTTTATTTCAAAATATTATTGTACGCTCTCAAGAATATGAGGCATCATAACATAATATGAATGTGAGGTATCAAATATCCACTCCTTTATTCATCTGATCACATATGGACTCTTGGAATGACATCCTTGAAAATACTCTCCTACAATATTTTGTTCTTATCTCTCTTTGCATTCCAATCCAACAACTAATTACACGGTATATATGAAACTTTATCGATTTTCGTATAAGTGAAACGAATGTTATTCTTGCATATTCATTTTCATAGCTACTTATAAATTGTACTAAGTAATTATACACTTCTGGCTCTAGAAAACTGGAAAATCTCGATTCTGATATATCAAAATGAGTTACTCAAATCGTACAAAATATATGCTATGCACTACGACTTGAATGTATAAAAACTGCGGCTTATTGTGCAAAAGCTACCTTTGCATATATTGAAATTCTGTACTCGCTAGAAGATAAATACAATTAACGCCAAACATTTGATTTTGAACTAAACACCCTCCATATAATTACATTTTTGGAAAACCACTTCAATGCTACTGAAACTATGACTTTCCTATTTTTTGCTTCAGCATATACAAATCAGACATTTTGAGGAAGCATATGGCAATCTGCATATATCGAGCATTACATATTTAGAATGTTGTATTTGAAAAAACGATAGTTCTTTCATATTAAGTGGAACTCAAGACTAAGGCTGCTCACCGTAGTATCATATATAATATTGTACTATATTTCATGTCTGTGTTCTATATACTGTTGAAGAAATAAATAGAACGCGAAAATACCATATTTTCAATTTCAACACCGAAATCTAACAAAAAAATCTGTCAATCTGAAAATCTATAAACGCGCCTCATAGAAAGAATATTTCTGGTTTTGAATTCGGAATGGCGAGAAGAAAGAAACAGGAGTAGTGTCCCATTATAAATAAATAAGCTTCAAATTCACATTAATTTGAAAATTAAGTGTGATCAAGCATATGACACTTTTATTTCCGCTAAAAAATTGTTAAATAATGCCAGAAGTGCAATAAAATACTGTTTTTATGAAAATTGATTAGCTAAGATTATATCTTGTGTAGTTCATGCTTTCTCCATGAAATACTATATCTTTTGAGGTGTACTATATTTTTCATAGCTCATTTTGGAAAACTCTATATTTCGCCGAAGGAATGCTGGCAACCTTAGTTAAGACACTTTATATATTGTAAAGCGAGAAACAATGTTAGTTAACGTTCATAAAATCTGCATAAGAACTATTTTTTTTTGTGGCAAACCCAAATTCAACTTGTGAGCTATCCAAATACACTCTCAGTAGACTCCATTGGTGGTTCACTACCACCGTAGTTCAGGAAGTACTCGAGGCTGTGTGTGTTGTGATTACACAAGCTTCTCTAATCACAGGGGACAGGACTCTCAGAGGCCTCTCTCAAACCACCTCGTTTGTGACTTAGGGGCTATCCAAGAGCGCCGTTTTCCCTGTCATCGAACGTTTGTACAACTCACAAGTTATTCAGGCGCACCGGCTCCTAGCAAGCTATTACTGCGACGCCTATGCGACTTGTGAGCTATCCAAACGCCCCGTTTCCTCCATTGTCACCCGCCTATGTGGTCTGTGCGATATCCGGGCGCGTCGTTTCGGTTGTAACGTCATTATCATATCTCTAGATGACTTGTGAGCTATCCAAGCATACCGTTTCCATGGCGCTATTTGCTGTTCAAAGAACCGTTTGCCGTCAAACCGTTGTCTACCGTCCGAGAATAATACCGTCTACGATATTATCCTTGTCTGCTAACTTATCGTCCACCATAGCACCATCACCGTTCTACTGTTCACAATTAACCGTCAGCGATTTAAAGTTTGCCGTATATCCCTCATCATTTTTCAGTACCATGCCTTACTTGAGATCTTTAAAAGAGTACAGCAAGGGTTTAAACTGTAATTTGATGAGTTATCAATTATTGAAAGATCAAAAAGTTATACATACTTCGACTGTGTTGAATTCTGAATGAATACGTTCATAAACCTGCTACGAGAAAAATACAGAAACAAAAATAAAAATCAGGCCTGAGATCGATCGATCTTGCACACACCAGGATGTAGCGTTCATAATGTAGTTAGAGCATATAAAATGAAAGTGACAACGAATGCTTATCGCAAAATTATACAATGAAATAGACGCAATACGTGGGGAGGCTACAAGACACCTAATCAGGCAAATTAGCATCTACAAAATTTTGAGTAGTAAGAATAATTAAAAACCGAACCAATTAGCTAGCGATATCGCTTAAGGTCTTGATTGATACCTGTGCCTGGCGTCTGGATCTTGGCTTTCAGATTGAGTTTCACTGAATACCAGATAGTGAGGAGATCCAGAGTGAAAGTCAAATACTTTCACATTGTTGTGCCTTAGTTTGGTCGACGTTTCGCAGATGGTGAGTGATGGAAAATGCTACTGCCACTCACAATTTAAATAATCCCCAATACGTAGGCTACTTTGCCGGATGAGACAAATGTCCAAAATTCCCTATAATATTTGATCAAAGCACGGGTTTACTATAAAACTAGCTCCCTGGCTTGGGCTTGCACGCCTTGAAAAAACTTGGAAAAAAGCAATAAAATTATAGCGGTTATAGTAAGAAAAAATTAAGAATTGCCAACAGGTTCAGAGCAAAATCTGGAAGACGAAATACAAAAAGACACTGAAACAGAGACAATAGCAGAAACTACTTGAGGAGAAATGGAAGATGTATTAAGAAACAGTCGCAACGGGAAAACCCCTGGGAAAGAAAAAATTAACATAGTACTTATAAAATATTGGGGTGAAACACTACAACTACATATATATGAGCTCTTACTTAGAGTATGGAGGGGAGAAAAATGACCAGAGAAGTGGGAAATTGTACAGATTATCACAATTCATAAGAACGGACTTCAAAAAGTATGCCAGAATTACAGAGGAATTACACTGCTGAACATTACGTACAAAATCCTGGTTAGAATAATACAAAGAAGGTTAGCAAATGTAACAAGAACTACTATCAGACAGTATCAATGCAGTTCCATAAAAAAAAATCTACAACGCACGCCATACATATAGTCAAACAAATCATTGGAAGAGCCATAAAATATGACATGAATACAGAGATACTGTTTGTGGATATCAAACAGACTTTTGACTCAATCAGAAGAAAAAGACTGATGACAGCTTTAAGAGAACTAGATATACCAAGAAAGCTGAGAAGACTGATAGCAATGACAATAAGAAAAACAAAAATCAGTTTTGTAACACAGAAAGGAGAAACAGGAGATTTTGTGATAAACGAAGGTGTTAGACGAAGAGATGCACTATCAGCAACACTATTCGTCTCAGCATTAGAATATGTACTACAAAACCGAGAAAAGGACATTGAGAACAAAAGCAGGACAAATAATAGCATACGCTGATATAGCGATCATAACAAAAAATAGACGAACGATGATAAAAATGTTACAAGAAATAATAACGGAAAGTGATAACAACAACATAGGACTAGAAATAAATGTCGGTAAAACAAACATAATGGAATTCTGGGAAACAACAGGGGATGAAAAAAGAATTAATGGAATATATTCTTTGGAAAAACTGGACACATACGAATATGTAGGTTTCACACTAACAAATGAAGATTGAAAAAAGCAGAGATAGAGTACTGTCAAAAACAACAAAAATAAGAATATATAAGACAATAATAGGGCCAATAACACCCTATGCTGCCAAAACAATAACAATGATGGAAAAAGACGAATAAGATCTGGAAACAATGGAAAGAAGAACCTTGAGAACAGTATTACAGCCAGAAAAAGTATCAGAAAACAAATAAAGATCAAAAATGAATCACGATATAGGAAAGGAATTGGGAGAAGAGAATATAGTGGAGAAAATGAAACAGCAAAGAATAAAATGGCTCGGACACGTATGGAGAGGTAGAAAATAAGACACAATAAAGGTAATCCTAGAATGGAACATAGCAGGAGGAAGAAAAAGAGATAGACTAAGTTCATCATGGATAAAAGAAATAGAAGAAAATCTAAAAACTGTGAGAATAACAGAATGAAAAAAAAAATAAGAGATATAAAGAAGTAAATGAATATAGCAGATAATATCTAAGATCAGAAATGGAGAGTGACCCCCCTCTAAAAAATGGATCTAGAAAGCTCGGATCAGAAACGGCGAAAATTCCACAGAGAGTGCTAAGCTACTATATTACTATTACTAGTGAGAAAAAAAATGACGTCTATCCTAAAGCAGGACTTGAGGCTGATTCTTTACTCAAATTGAGTCAAATTCGGTCGATTTGACTTGATTGAGAGAAAACCGTTCTACAGTGGCGGTAGCAAAGCATCTTACTTAAAAATTATTGTGACTCTGCTGTAGCACGCACAGTTCATGCAACGGCAACTATGGATAAATATTTCAAAGTATTGATTCAATCAATAAGATCAAACAAAAATCATGCTTCTGTTCAATCTGAAAATAAGTAAGCTTAGCTCTCGGAAAAAAAACTTAATACTCGAAATACTAAATGAAAACTATTAAATTTAAACCCAAAAATGTCTTCAATCAGAAATAAGTGATGAATTTGATCTAATCAAGCTCAAATCAATCCAAATTCTATTTAAAAATCAATCCCCAACAAAAATTGAAAACCAATATCCAAAAATTACTGAAGACCAAAATTTACACCTAGCAACAAATAAATACGTACATATACATAAATCGGACAATAGAATTGTATCAAAGAGATGGTATGATTTAATCACATGTATTCCATGATAATGAAAAAATACGCACATTATTCAATGAACCTAATTACACAAAATAAATATTTATCATTATAGAAATTACCAGTAATTTGTATACAAACTTTTGAATATATAATATACGCAATATCAAAACCTGGAATATATTCACATGATTGTTGAAAATGTCAAAAAAGACAACTAAAAATTTGGACATCAGATTTTGAATTTAAATTATCACTTGTAGCAAAATATCAAAAGATATTCAAAGTAGAAGTTTTTTTGGAAGTTAAAGGTAACAGTATTTCATCCACACATATGAATTCTTTTTATAAAGTTCTAAAAGAGATGAGCATTATTATCTCATTGAAAGATTTTTGACAGTGACATCTTTCCATTGAAAATATGACAGCCTTATCCCTGTATTATCTACCTATTATATTCAAGAAAGCAAAGAGGATTCTCTGCGGTTGAAGTTAGAATGCACAATGATCACATAGGTGTAATCCGGAAACTGTTTACTCCCAATGCTGTATATCTGGAGTACTTTGTGAATATCAAGAGAACGTTGAATCTGAACAATTTCATTAGAATTTTATACCGAGCATTTAGTTTCTGTAATTTTATTAACTTTTTTGATGCTTTTGATGTTTTGAATCATCAGACTTCTCAGTTAATGTGGGAGCGAAACATTATGTCAGGAAAATGTAACTATAGACACCTTTGAATCTAAGTGCATGTTCTCGCATTTTTAAGAGTAATTTAGAGACGTGATCATGGTTGCAATTGTAGGATTATTGCTGGAATGGTTCAATATTTTTTGCAATCGAAACTATCTCTCCAATTATTGGGATCAAGATGGCATTTCTTCATATATTCCAATCGAGTTGTTGTATCATCATAAAAATAAACTAGAATAATGTAATTTGTATCAGTGGTAGTTTCTTCGAATACCTTTTGTATTTGACAGTGACTTAATATGAGAGGAACGAAGAAATGACTAGTCAAGTGATGATGATGATTCGAAGGGGAATATTCAGTTGAGATTTGTCACACGCATATTCAATTTGAAAATGGTATTTGGATTATTCTGAAATATTCTCAATTTTTCGTTTGCGCTATTTAGAATAATAATTCCAAGCAAACCGTCTAGCATTCCAAATCTGTTGTCTCCAATTATTCATTAAACTGAATGTGAATAGGATCAAGAGACATGTATATATTTTCTTTGAAATATTTCGATGTTTAAGAAAAACGTAGATTGGCTTTGAGTTATATTCTCAAGAATGATTGTATCGTACCGTCTTTATAAAACAAGGTTTTTTAGATGGTAGAAAGCGTAGTGACTGATTGAGGAGTATCTTCGATTTCGAACAGTTAATTGAATTGTGGAGATAGAGGTAGCACTTCTGGACCCAGTCTATCTGGAAGCGGTTGATTTCAAGAGTAACGTTAAATCCACTGTTAGCTATGATTGTACGTATTCTTAGATATATCACTTCTTGCTAAGCGACATGGCTCACTTTCAAAAAGACAATGGGTAACAAGTAGAAAAAACTCCTAAGACCTTCTCTATTCATCAATATCTACCATGATGAACATTAGGCATGCAGACAGAAATAAATCGTGCATCCACTATGTTTTCTGGAATCTTTTGCTTTCGAAATATTATCGCATTCAAGTTTTATATAATCCTCAGATTGTTTTTCTGATACAGTTGAAGTACACGAGCCAATAATTGGTTGTAAATTAATTGCGATGAAACTATTATTACTTGAAGTCTTTGTACATTGCTTTTCTGTCATCATTCCAAATGTGCAATGAACCTTCACCATCTCATAAGAATATCAAATAGTAACGATAATAATTACATATTACTTTCACTACAATTCATTCAAACAATTTGTTCTTTATTCAAAACAGTTTTCCACCAATAGAATATTATGATAATATTATAATACAAATCACTAAAAATGATCATAAATACCTTTTTTATGATAGAATGGAAATGGTACTTGTATATTCTTGTATTGGTAAATATGTATAAATTATTTTCATTTTTGATATTAATTTCAATTTCTTTAAAAGTGAATATATTGACATAAGCCTCCACACGTACTATAAGTCAGCACTAAAGATTACCGAAGTATAAATTCAGCGATTCCGCTTTGCCAAGTTGGTTGGCCTCAGTTTCAACTAGAGAGCCTCAACCTGCTAGTTTTGCGGCAACAGCGGTGTACTTTCCAACCGAAGGAGGTACGAGCCAAATCCCCATACAATACTTTACGCTGGCCATCTTGCTGGCTTTTTACGCGGTTTATGTAGTTAATGCGCGGCCAAAACTTTGCCGTAGTCATGCGGCAAATTCTGTTTGGAACAAACTAGATGAGTATGTAGCCATGAGCTCATTGAACTAAATTCTTATACCGCGACAAACTCTTCAGTGTGGATAAGACTAGAATTACCCTCTACTTTTAGTGCAAAAATGTATGCACTACAAAAAAACTACTTCAAAGTAAAACTCCATTAGAGGTTCTAAATTTATATAGTATATTGATGAACATTTATATCGTTCATCCAATTCGAGCGTACTCAAACTAATTTCCCTTTGTTTAACCTAATCTCCTAATCATTCACATTGCTTGTTGAAATAGAAACTATCTACTTGAAAGAAAAGGCGTATTCAATAAATTTCAAAGCACTAATGGAAAAATTCATTAATTCATCAATGTATCTACCTTTCATGCTACATTGAAGGAAATCATTATGAAATTGGAAATAGATATCTCAAATCAGCATACCTGTGCTATTTATTATTGTTTATTTTCAGTCATTGAAATTGTTACTTCGAAGTCTATGTTTTCAGCACGCAAAGGTGTCACGCACAAATATAACATTAGAGTTATTGTGACAGGAATAACCGGAAATTATATATAAATGGTATTGAGTACTACAACAGCCGTCAATTGGATCATGAAAAATCATTTCTCTTGAATTATTGGCTATTCGATGAGAGAAATGATAATTATTTTATTCAGTGATCATGATGCTTCTTATTCAACATGTTCACTGTTTTCACCCGTTTAATCATCTTATTTATAGTAGAAAAATATATTATACTCGATATTGTATCTGATCTTTAGATCTAGCTCTCAATTAATTCGACACTAGACTTGATCATAGGAATGAACTTGGACGAAATTTTCCGGAAGAAATATTAAAAAGAAACTAATTTGCAATAAATACACATTCTATATGAATTCATCCAGAGCAGACAGATTGCTCTCAAGCATCTATGATATCTCTATGAATCAAAATCACGTCTCTCTTTGATTGAATTCCCAAATAAATGACTATAATATCCGTTGCAACGATCAATATCGCATTTGCGGTCGTTTCATTGGGTATGTCTCATTTGTCACACACATTCTACCCCTTTTAAAATATGAATGACACGTGCTGTACAAACAAACAAACATTAATGTATCAGCAATACATGTATATATAAATATCTCTACATCAACAATTTTTTATTTGCACATCTTAGCTCGCTCCATTTGATCATCTATCGATGCGAGCTTAGCGCATGAATCCGTACAAGTCCTTTAATACGACATAACCATTACCATTTGATACTTTCCAAAAATGATAATGATTTTCTTGTTGTACTATTTTCGACAAAAGTCATCTTTCAAACTTCATCTCAAATTAGAGAATAGATATATATATTTCTTGTGTCATTCAGGTAAACATGCGTTACAAACGCGTGCAATTCCGTGGTGTATTTATACTCCTCCAACTAAGCTTCTTATCATCTTCTTCAACAATCATTTTTTAAACAGGTTCAAGTACAAAAATAGTTTTTCAAAGATTCTAGAAATAGGAGACCTTTCCTGGAACTATATCTAGCATAAGAATATTGCTGCTAGATATTCTTCCAGCATGCTGTAGGAAAAAATTCATTAGATACTTCATGATGAGCCATTCTTTATCAGTGTTGTATAACGAATGCCCTTAGGAGGGCAGAATGGAAGAATTTAATTAATCCTAGGTGTAATCTTTGAAATGGTAGATGGTGACTACGAAAATCCATTACTAACCAGTACTGACCCACTAAAGAATTTCGATTTTTCCAATATAGAAGACGATAAATGTAAATAACAGAGCGACAATTAATTATCCGCCCCGAATTCAGTCGAAAACTGGATAACCGTAGTCGTCTTAAATCTCATTCTTAATTTACTCTCTAAATGGAATTTTATTATCTCTACTTTCAAGCAAAGTTATTGCTTTTGAAACTGCTCAAAGAAATGAATGATTTTCTCTCAAGAAATAAGTAGAACTCATTGCACTCGTTCGAAATACTATTCTAGAAGCAAAAATATTGGGAACCTCGAACACTGCACTACAAGAGCCTCCCATTGTATTATATTCAAAGGTTAATGGACATTTGATCAAGAATAGCGAGGATATATGTGGACGAATGGTAATGACGTGAGTGTGACCATATAGTAAATTTAGAGAGAGAGTCAATCTACAATTGGATTGATTGAACTGGTGTTTAATCTGTCAAGGCAATTAAAGGGACAGGAGATGTTAACGTTAATGTCAATGCAAGCAGCAAGAGACAACGACAACGTACAATTTAAGGAAATCACCGAATCGGATAACTAGCACCGGAAATGTGATAGTTCGCGATGGATGTGCGACGGATATGCCATAAACACGCACCGGACGTGTACATGACTCAGTCCGCGATATAAAGCGCGAACATAACACAAGGATACAGGAACTTGAGTTGCAGTCTTATATCTTAATTTATCAACACCATATTTGCATCTTACAGGTTGAAAAATTGTCCCTTAAATGATCTGAATCAGTAAATACAGACAGCTTTTCTACTCGGAAAAATTATTCGGTTCTGATCATCAACTTATTGTTATGATGTATCTTTATAGATGCTTGGTTGGAGCTTCAAGTTTTATAGCATCAGATAGGTGCACCATTAAAAACTCTAACAGGAACATTTATTATTACAAAAACACATAAAATGTTTTCATACGATGCTAAGATAGTAACGATGCCAATCTGGTCTTGCTTGCTCGAATTTTTGTATACTTCAAAACTTAATAGTCCTTAGCTGAAGACCAAACTACAACCGATTACTCATACTTATTTGTGCTATGCTATATCGATGATAAGAATGAGCAAATGATGATATCGTTCAAGAATAATTTTGGAGGATGAAAACCTACTCCAAGATAAATGACCAAGGTGCCAAATAATGGTTCATCTAAATAATGTTTGACGAATCATAAACAGAATAGGGATTGCTGGTGGACCGCATTCGAGGGAAATTAGCACAAAAACAACAGGGCTGATACGTCTTGCGAGACACGTCTTTATGGCATTCTAGGCGACATTAATCCTTGTTAAAATTTCTTGTTTTAGACCGTCATTGGACGTTCTTTGTTGCGGTTCCTATCTGATGATCTCGACTCGCCCAAAAGTTTTTGTGTTGTGTCGAGCTATACCGTGAAGCTTGTGACGTATTGCTTTGAAACATGTATGCATGTTTCTTGGCGCTGGTATCCTCGATTCCCACCATAGCGCATGCGTGCATCCCTTCAGTGGAACATTCGATTAATTATAGTTTGTACTATATTCTCACAACCAACACCTTCTCCACTAGCTAGTATAACGTTATTGCTACAAAGCCACCAGCAATATCCACACCTCTACTATTTATTTCATTGCCTCATTTGAAAAACCCAAAAGGTACTATCTCTCACATATTGATATATGTCTACTATATTTATGGACATTGAAGATCGATATATCCATATTCGAATCAACAAGTAGTATGAAAATATCACAGTCACTACCGTTTTCTAATGAGCTGCTCAAATATTTTTCCCAAATACTGTTGCGGAGAATTTCTATTTGAGCGTTGATCAATTCATAATTGAATAGGAATATGTCCTGCCACGGATAAAAATCAGAGAATTATGAAAAGACAAAAAAAAAATATTGAACATGCATATTCTTACGAACATTTAAATATGGAAATATTTGTCATGAATTGAGTTCACTAGTTCCAATTGCAAGAATATTCCGTTATTTGAAGTTTCCATTCAGTGTTTTGACATTCACAAAGGCAGAAGCAGAGAGAGAGGGTTCCAGAAAATTGAAGCTCTGGCTATGGTACAAATTGAAAAACTGAGGATCTAAAACAAACAGCTAGATCTATGGAATAAAAATCAATGTAGTGTACGGCACGTATAACATATTACAAAGATTCATTCAAATTGCTCAACGAAAGCTCCACACGCGTATTTTTGACACGGATACAAAATTGTTCGGTGAAGTAAAATCTTGAGTGCACAGTTTTCTGGATTTTTCCGTGTGGCATTAGATAAAAACGATAGATAGCGTTGTGTTAGAAATCGTTAACCTAGAGTGATATATTATCTCTCAGCGTTCTTGAGAAATTTTTCCGTTGTTCGCTTGTCAACCATGATAAGACTATTTTCGCTCGAAAGTGCGTGAACAAGAAAATTATATCGTCCACCTTTAGTAAGTCGAAACTTTGAAGTCAATGAGAAGAATACTGTTTATGGGTACCTTTCCTCCCAAGTTTTTTTTTATTAGTGCTCTTATGTACTTCTCCGTATAGCACAAAAAGAGTCATTAACCTTTTTGGCTGTTTCTTTGTAGTAAAACAACAAAAATGGCCAATAACAGGTTTTACTGTTCGAACTTGGGAAAGATCTGTGTAGCTATAAGTATGGAATGCAAACGCGCTCTTCTCTAATTGCATAATTACATTTAATCATCATGTTACTATCTCATGTCAACAATTATCATCAGGATCCTTCCATATTGTAACTCAGATTCTCATATTCTAGGTATTCAATCATGTAGGAATAAACATAGGAATCGTTGTCCTAGTCCTAGTATAGTCTGTATCGTAATTCGTTAATTTTTTCATTGAGCGTAAATATTGAAACATGAATGTGGGTTTACAATCCTCCGAAACATAAAGAGAAGAAAAACGCTAGCGAAAGAACACAGAGACACAAGACGTCGATGGCATCTAGTTACTCTCACGTACAAAGCCTTCATTATAGCTCATAAAAACAGATAACACTCTATAGATAGAAGCAACCGAAGCCGTTTCTTTCCAGCAGCTCGTTACGATAGCATCTCCTTAAACCAGATATTCCCAACATATTTCAACGTGGTCTTAGTTTATCAGTACTAAAAGGGATTTTCAATTGTCTCTTATGATTTAAAACAGTCGCTTCATCTCTCCCCTTGTAAGTACGAACTTATATATACTGCTGTTCTATTCAATATCATAGCGTACGACTCGCTTTGATGCTCTGTCAAACTCATATTGCCATTCAGAGCAAATTTCAGCAAACTATCAGAGGTCCTTGATAACAAAACTAGTGGTGTGCACAGTTCAAGGAACAAGTAGTTTCCTGGCTCATTTTTGGTATAGGGATTATTGTTGAATTCTAAAAGAAGAAACACCATTGAGACAGCTTGCAGATCTTGTTTCATCTGATTATAATTTGAGAAATTTGCCAAGAACCCGTGGAATAATTCATCTTGAAAAATCATCACATTTCGAAAGTCATGATGAGGTTGACATCAAGTGCTTTTTACAAGGAATAAGCAACTCATTGATGACAAAGTGTCTCCATTAAAATTCAGTTCTCAGATTATTAAATTATTGTTGGAAGCACCCGATCAAACAATATTCTTTGGATATTTTTATTGTTTTCAAATCTAAGGTTGATCAATCCAATTGAGGTCCTCTTGAAAATACAATAATCGACCACGGCATCTGGATGAACCTATAATCAATGGAAGAAAAATGTACCACAGCATCCAGACAAACCGTGTATTCTGCCCGCGGTGACTTCTTGAAATCAAGAGAATGAAATTATTAATTGACTTTAGCACCAGAATGAACCACAGGATATAGAAATTTTTTATTGCTGTTCTCTAAGGTAAACCGATCCAATTGAGATTCATACAAACATCATAATACTTACGAGAATTATAACTTTTCACTCAAACTTATTGGAATGCCCCGCTTGGTGATAAAATTCTAGAAACTCCTAATTTGTGGTTCTCCATGTCATTATAAGAATGCAATGTCAAAATTTCAGCCCTTCAGGTGACGCGGTTTAGTATGTATGTTGTCTGTCAGATAATGAGTATTAAATCAAATAAATTTAGAGCTCTATAAACAAGTGAAAAGAATTTACTACACTGCAGCGCTAAGCTTACTTTGATGGTAACAGTCCGTGAGCTTTCACGCAAATGCCAACCACAACTATTCAAAGTATGAACGATGCGCGAACGAACATTTATCCGATACGACTTGCGTGTCTTCTGCTACGTTAATATTGCTATAGCAGAAACTCTCACGCTAGAGTCAATAAGCACTGTACAAAAATTCAATTCAATCGGATGGATGATATGCAAACGAACGAATACGACTCGTGCGTCATTCATAATATATTGATGGCTTTATATCAGAGATCTTCACACAAGTGCCAGGCAACAACTGTTTAAAGTTTCAACTTAGTTAAAGGATGACAAACTAAGGGACAGACTGACATAGGCGAGAATTGACAAAGCACTTGTTTGGTTACTGCTATCCCGCAAATAAAAATATGAGTTTGAGGAAAAGACTGCATTGCATCTATTGCACGGTAATATTACTATATACGAGACTTTCATGCAAGTATCGGCTACAATCCATCCTTGTTACAGAAATCATATTGTAGTATTAATCATGACATTGACATTAAAAACATTGAACTTTTGAAGGAAATCAATATAATTAAAGTCCTTGACATCAAAACTAGTAGAACTCTCAGAAATAAATCCATCCCTCTCTGAGCCACCTTAATCTAACACTGTCAAGAAAATAATACTGCGGTGTTCATTTTTTCCACATTGTCTACGTAACTTCTGAATTTCATGCCTCTACCAGCAGAAGCATAGAACTTACATATGAACACTTCCTTAATTCGGCCCTGTTGCAAAACTCTTTTTCAGCAGTTATATATATATATATATATATATATATATATATATATATATATATATATATATATATATATATATATATATATATATATATATATATATATATATATATATATATATATATATATATCTATACTACTGAGCAAATCGATAACATTCATACTCAAAAGTTGAGCCGCAAGTGATTTTACTACTATCTTTACAAATGAAACAAACGTCATTTGGAAATTTTATCATGCTACTGACCCACCTCCAAATGACATACGAATATACTGCATCAAGACAGAGCCGTTTAACGTTATCCATTGTCATTTCTCTGCATCTTATATTATTCATCTGAGGTCCATAGATAGATCTAGAAAATCATTCAAAACGAAATTGAATTTTGGACATCAATGCTTGAATACTCATCAACCTTAAATGGAGAAACGTAGATATATCTATGGAATATTATATCTTTATTATATTCTATAGAAATTTTTCATTGTTATATTGCAGGAGAATGTATCTATTCTTCCAACACAGATATTCTGGAAATCAATCATAGATCTGTTTACTTAATCAGAATTTCTAATTAAATCATGTTAGAGCTCCCATTTCTGCAAGATAAATATTCATTATTGCAATTTCGCTGATGGAACTGGGCAAGGCAATAAATTCTAATTCGGAAAGATCTCAGTAATAAGAAAAAAATTAGGATCTTCACCCTAATAATAGAAAGTACTGAAGTTGGAACACAAACAAGTTTAATTCCATCTGCTGAATGTTTGTGGGTCAATTTAGAGGAAATGGGTTCCTGTATCCAGGATAAAGTAACCCAAGATTTAAAATGAATAATGGACTTATCTACGTACGTCACATTTAGAAGCATTATTCAAAACTTGTCTCCTATTGAAGTTCTCCAGTTATATCCGGGAAATATTTATACAAAACAAACCTACATATCATTTTACGAGAATATATTTGATGGATAGATGTCTGGCATCATTTTGAAATATGAACACGTAGGATGTATCCTTTACTTGTAGGACTCTTTTCCGGTCAATTGAATATCCGAACAATATGATATATATTTTGAAAGTGCCGACCAGTTATTATCTTTGTCCTAATATATTTTTGAGAGTCCTGAATATAATAAATAGAGATATATACAGCAGGGGTATGGTGATGCGTTCTCACAGTGAACTGATTGATTAAGAACGCGTTGGGAAGAGCGAATAGTGTTGTTAGGATACAAGGAGTCACACTGACTTCCTTTACTTCGACTGATTAGTGTTCCAGGACTGCGGAAATACTTTTTGGCCAAGGTTGGAAGCGCTCGTTGCCAGGGGCGGATTAGATACAGGAATCGTATTTACAAAATGCTCACCCTAATTGAATTCTTACACAACTGGAAAAGATAATTTTCATTCAGTTAGAGAATTAGATTTAGAATATAGATGAATTGATATAGGTATATGGACAAAGATGTAACTATTAGAATGCGCAGCAATGTCAGCTCTAAAATTCCTGTACAAATAATAAAGTTATTAATACTTGATAACGATTGAAAATTTATACCAATCGAAAAGTCGAGTAGTTTTTATATCAAAAAAAGACGATGAAAGCTCAAATCTCATCCTTAGATAATAAAGGCATGATGAGAGGTATAACATATTTTGTTCGTAATTACAATATTATCTCTCATGGACAGCCAACATGAGTATTTCTTGTCTGCGATGTTTCCTGTTTGCACGCACAAGGCAATGAGTTTTGCTTTGAATTCAATTCATTAGTTACATTCTGGATATAATGGAGTATTCGAGTGCACAGCTGGCCTTTTGGGTGAATTCAATTATTACTACATCATGGGTCGTCTCTAAGCGCAAACATCTGCTTGTGTTTCATATCCACACACCAATATTATTAGTTTCTTGAGTCGTATCCGCTAGCATCATCCAAAACAAGCAGCCTACCAAGTATAATATAACGAATCATCAGTCAACTGATCTGCTAATTCCATAGTACTGGTATTTTTTCAAAATGTCTATATACGTGGACAAGTTTCTCATTTGTTGGGGGTTAGCAGTTTGAAAAGGAGAAGTGGATATTACAATATAGAAAAACAGTAATGTATGTGCATAATTTTAAAGGTTAGGTTTTTACAGTGGCAGTGAATAAGAATCTAAGGCTTTTGCAAGAAAGTAACAGTGGCAATATCGCGCTGTGAACACATCTGGCGCAGGGAGAATGACGGTACGACTTTCCGGCTTCAGATCCAATCCCTTGACTGAAACTGTGGGCGCTTGACGCTCACAACGTGTGCAAGAAAGCACTTTTTGTAGCTAATAATTCGCGCCGCTCTGCAAAATCGTTCACGTTGAAATAATGTGGAATATGTCTTACGGAATTTAAGCGTTAAAAGTTCCTTGAAGAGAATGCAAATTGATCTAAACATTCGCAGGGGATCTATCAAATTTATGTTATTCAAACAAGGTTAGGTGAGCCGAAACCCAGCATATCAAGAACTGAAAGCCAAAGCAGCCATTGAATACTCACATCGTACGCCCAGAGCCCAACAGAGATCACTGACTCTGGACAAACTTTTTCTTGAATCCTCTGATACCTATTGAGAAGATCAAGATTCTCAGATATCATTACAATATCAAAATTCAAATCCATGCCCAACTTTTATTGTTATTCTTCAGAAACAATGAGCACAAAACGAATGGTTTTCTCCGAAAATCATATTTATCCCATAAATTCCATTCTAAAACATAACTCGATTCCAAATCTACTGTCTACTGCATATACGAATGTATACAAGTGAAAAGACAAACATGTACTGAATCGTACAGAATATTTGCTTCAATTCAATTCTGCATCCTACATATGTTATACAATTGTGTTTGTATTTACCCTGTTCTTGGAGTCTCCAACTCGTTTTTCTTCCTGTTCATTTTTTCTCTCCTCTTGTAACAATTGTGTTCATCCTTCAAAAATTCATCAAATACAAGTCTCTAATTAAGAAACAATAACATGGTATGGAAACTTTCGTTCACTGAATCATGATGGATAGTGAAATTTTACAAAAGTTGCAAGCCTTTAATTAGCAAAAGTTGAGATGTCCCGCTGACTACAAAACTTGCATTATAGTTTCTTTTATTCTATTGGACGAACCACAGGCGGGAACAACACCCGGAAACCATTTCACAGTAAAGGTAGTTTTACAAAAAGCTATTATTCTCAAGGAGGATAAATTTTCTCATAAAAATATCATTGTTTGCATTATTCTTAAAAGCCCGAATTTGTGTACTCTGAAAAATTTGTTCCACAACTTGCATACATTTTCCTCTATTGTACTAGCATTTTAACATCAATCAAAAAAAATCCTTCGTAATTCGTGAAAGAAGAAATTTTCATAATATGCAAACAAAATTGGGCTCATTCAAGATTGGGGAGCATATATTTTCTCACTTCGAATTGTAAAATAGTTACTGATAAATGATCCAGCGTTCGAAGAAGTAGGTGCAAACTTTGAAGATAATATTTATAAAGTTTCAGAACTATTGGCACCAATTTCAGAGCTGGCGACGTCTATGTTAGGGCGTGACCGTGCTGCGAAAAGTAGTATGTCGGTGCTCGAAGCGTTGTTAGTGAGTAACATGACACGTCGGATTATTCACAACTCATTCAGCTCTTCACTAAGTCTGAACAAGGATTAAACGCTGTTGAGTACTTTACAACTTCCAATAATTACAAGCTGCTATTGAAAAGAGGTGTAATTAGAAGCTAGGTCTCCGGACAATACCTTAAATTCGATACCAACCTTGATTTCTTCCACTTTTCTAGAAAATACTTTGAAATCATTTCAGCTTATTATTAGGAATGCAATTTTGTCATTCAATCATCCTACCATAATATCTCTCCGTATAATCACAAGTTATGAGATTCTCTCTGAAAATTTCAAATCTTCTCTTGTTGGAATAATTCCATCTAACTAAATAAGAGGATGGTAGTACTTAGAAGTGGAACTGCTTGATGATAGAAAGATAACAATTTGATTTCATCATTCCAATGAGTATGTCTAAATTGGGTTAAATGATATGGTTTTATATAAGTCATTTTACAAATTTTGTGACCTGATTTTGCAAGACTGCAAGAACAAAATATTACTTACAAATCCCTTATGTAATTACAAGTCCATTTGTTTATGCAGTATTTATGAAGTTATTTTCGTGCTGTTTCGGGTTTCTTGGATAGAAATTTGAATATTCGGGTACAAAGTTCATTCGTCTTCTCTCTTGGGATAGTAATTTTCATTATAGTTCTTATAGCACAAGCTGGCATCTCTGCTCTGAAGTCCCAAAAAAAGGTTGACCAAATGAGAATATCGCACAGAAACAGTTTATATATAACAAAATATAATATAAAATGAGGAGTAATCGTAATTGCAATTGAATAGATTCTAGGAGTCTATTGCGTATTTTCAGTTCAGTTTTCAGGGCAACAGAATAAGTAGACTCTTTGAAGTTGTCTAGCCTCCAGTATATTTTTATTCCTTCATCAAAACACTACAAAATTGACAATAATATGAATTACAAGAATTATTTTGAATTGATCACTTACAATTCGTGAGGCATTACTCAGCCAGAATAATCAATAATAATAATTGGAACCATCAACATGAATGAAATTAGGATAATGAATTGATCAATAGGAGAATCAGGTTGAATATAATTAAAAAAACTGTCAAAATATATATAATCTGCCAAAATATTATATGATATAGAACAAAATTTCAATCACATTGAATTTTATGTCGAAATTTGGAAATGAGACTTCAAAGAATTTTTAAGAGCAAGTTGAAATTCTTGGAAAATGACACAATAATAGGAAATCCAAATATTTTTCAACTGGATTAGGGCAAAAAATTATTTGTTGATTCATTTATTTCAACTTCTTCGAAATTTCAAATAAATTGGCATATATTGAACTCAAGTCATCCATGTCACTTTTTTTATCCATCGTATCATTTATTGTTTTTATGTATACCATTTCTTGAGAAGATCGTTCTTTCTTTAATTCTTCTCGACGTCCAAAACTTTAGCATTACTATAATCTGTTTCATGTTTTTTAAAATTTTGATGTATTGCTAGTGCAGTAGTATTCAGCTTTAAACGCGAGTCACTTTTATATGATGTAGTTCTACTATTCCACTGTTGACATGTTTGCGCAGTAAAGTATTGAACACAATTTTCACAAGGAGTTTCACATATTATGTGATATGATATACGATATATAGGTATTTTATCTCTTAATCCTGTGAAAATTGACTTGATAGTTTCAAAATTGCTTGTTATTATTCTAGTTCTATCATTTCTCAAAATTTTCGTGAGTTTAGGTGTAAAACTAGATCTATAAGGAATTGTGACAGACAAAACTTTCAGATGTGTCTCATCAACCTGAACAACTTGACGCTGGGAGAATTCTGTGGGTATTTGTACACATTAAAATTATGCGATATTCGTTGAATTCTCATTTTTAACTCCAAAATAGCATTTTCATTCAGACGTTGAGGTTATTCTGAACGAAATATAGTGGGTATAGTGCTGTAATGATATAGATTCGACATACCAATCAAGTACCAGAGACCCATTAGGCTGTCGTATAATCAAAGTAGGTATCTTAAAAAATTAATTTTTATATTTTCTTGAATTTCAATAGTAAATTGTGAATTAAAATCAAAATTATTGAAAACATCAAGTATCACATTCGTTTCGTCAGCTGGTACACTATATACAATAGCAACAACAAATTTTTCGATAAATGGACTCGTCAAGTAGTGTGTTCATAATGTACTGGACTATATTTGAAAAGATATTCGCTCCCATTGGACCTCCAAAAAGCTTTTCATCATAATTAGCATCAAATACACAGTAACTACTGTCAAATACAAATTTTAAGAGAGGCAGAATATCATTCAAAGCAAGAGAGGTATCAGCTTCAATAGAACTTCATCTCTCGGTCAATTTTTTAGTGTCCTGATGGACGTATAAAAATATACCGAAGGCTGGACAACTTCAAAGAACCTACTTATTCCTTTCCCTAAGAACTAAATCAAAAATACCCAATAAACTTCCAAAATCTATATATGTATATATATATATATATATATATATATATATATATATATATATATATATAATTCCAAGAAGCTAGAATACGTCTCAGAAATAATATTTGCTCATAAGAATTCTCCATCAAGCTCCGACAACCAAAAAGAAAATCTAAATCTGTTAATCCTGGGTTGGAATTTAGGCTGGGGCTCCGCGTTCTAAAAAGGAACGGAGCAGCCAACAACGTGCAGGGATTCGAGACCACCAGACCTCATAATATCCGAGTTTCCTTTGTCCCATAATTCTTCCCGGCAGGGATTTCCGAATAACATAATATAGTGGCGAAGGTGAAAATATCAACTGGAATAATCAAATCTACGTGAGTACTTGAAAATACCCTCTGGGAAAGAATACTTGGGAATAGATCAGTTAGTTTTGATAGGAATATGAATATGCTTGATAGATTTTCGATTCAATATCATAACTCCAATAATTATATGCATAATTATGACCATTTTTCGTTGAAGGTCGACAGATGAATTGAAATTTGGGACTTCATACAATAATCTAATCATATATTCGTTTCTCCCTGTTTCGTTATTAAGAAATATTATAGTGATAATAATTTATTCATGAACCATCCATCCCATTTACCATCTGCGTAGCCCAATGTAGGTGATACATTATCAAGAATGGTATATACGATCCAACACCAGTCAGATCTAGAACGATCGTTTACCCCTATGTATGTATTGAGATATATGTTGTTCCGTGTCTATTTGTCTGCGATAAAGGCAATAAAACTCAGGAATAAAACATCTCAATTTTCACTTTATTGCTCTTTTTACTGCTTGACATAGAGCAACAAGTTTTTAATATGCAAACATCAAATGAGACTTATATGCTTTCGAATAATATTCAATAGCGGAATGTTTCCGATTCATCATCCATGATTCTGTTATTTAGAGTATGGGAAAAAGGAATAGGAGGAAATGAGTATTCCAAATGTTTATTAGCTTTACTTTGTAAAAAAAACTCCTACTGAGTAATTTCTCTCCATTAGTAAAAGTTTATTCGTGTCGAGTAATCATTCCACGTGAAGAAGAGAAAATAAAGGTTCTGTAATGGATCTCCCGCAAAGGATGTCACCGTTGTATTTCTCACTTATCTCCTGGCTAACTATTTTTTTACGTGGATAAGAAAAATTTTACTAAGATATAATTCCAGTATATATCCAGTAAGAGTCTATGTCTAGTATCCATTGATTGAAAAATGAATTTAATTGGTTGAATTGATATCAAACAAACTAATGCTTCCGGAATGTCAAATGTGTTGAGACGTCGGTAGATGGATTCGGTAACAATTCGCGTGATTCAGAAGCGGTTTCACCTCGAAACGAAAGGAAAATACTTCACGACTAAAAGTTTCCGTTTTTGTATGTCGCTCGACCTAGCGCGTACCGTTGCTGGCATTACATTATCGCGTGGTTGCCGGACGTAATTCCAAATAAATAAAAAAGTCACCGGAATTTCCCGTTAAAATAACACACAAGGAAATAAATAATTTTCGTGCATAAATAAAACATCAAATGATACCTAGTGGCAGTTGAAAATCTGCAGAGTCATTTTTTGCACTTTTTGCTCGGATTAAAGTGAACAGTCGAGGGAAATACAAATAGATTCCAAAATGCTTTGTGCCACTCAAGTAAAGCGTAGAGTAGCTTTGAAATAAATTATCAAAATAATTTATCAAATTTGTGACCCACTAACGTCTACTTTCATCATGAGTTGTGACCAAAAAATTTATCAAACTCACCCCAAGGTTCTGTTTTTTCTATATGAGTTCTAAAAGATTTCCTAAACATTTTATAGATACAAAAACAAAAATATATTTGTTTGTCCCTTTTCTTGTTTGCTATTTATTCCACACGTCCTGTTATTCTATTGAAAATGATATTTGATTGACAAAGCTACCAAAAAATAGATTTTAGTGCGATGTATTTATCAATATCTCTCTCACACACGCTGCGTCAGCTATAAATTATAAACCAAAATTCTAGATTTATAGTATTTTCGAGGCTACAAAAAATACAAAGGATGAACTTATTTATGAATCAAAAGATGTGTGGATATCATGACAGACGGAAGAAAATATTGCCAAGCCTAGAGAGTCGCTCACACCATTCATGAACATCATGGATGCACATTAATATGATACATTGCGCAAAGAAATTAATAGGAACATTACAGGCTGTTTACTGTAATATATGCGTTGATTGTGAAATGCTTTTGACAATCTACATAGTTTTGGCACTGATGTCATTTAAACGATGTGGGTGGAACCACGTTCATATTAACAAGTGAATATTTGGTTACAATTATCTACCAGTCACCACTCCATAGTATATTTTAGAGCCACAATTGTTACTAAAAAAAAAAAAAAATACAAAAAAAATTACTGTTTTTCTGAATTTTGAAGCTCTTATGACACTGAATACACAAGAATATCTCTCTTATTCATACTTCAAGCTCCATTACTTTAGTCTTGTCACCCAATACAAGAAATATTGTTACCCTATAATTTGTACCGCCAGAACCATCCTTCTGAACTTATGTATATAGACTGAGAGCTAGTGACAGGTGGGGTTCTCCGATTTTATACCGCTTGCCTTTTTGAGGGTTGATAATTTACCTCTTGATAAGAAAGATAAAAATGTTATTGAGCGATGCACGCTTTCCGGTCATAGTTCAAATTTCAATTAAAGGTCTGAAAAAAAGTGTTTTTTTCCGTGATATCATATTGCATGCCTTTGTAATGTTGAATAATTGAAATTATTCTGAAACCACGTACTGAAAGGCAAGCGATTCGCAGCAGCCCAAGTGGCTCAAAAGGTTGCGTGAACTTGTGAAAAAAAAATATGAAAAATGCCGTGTCTTCAAATTGCATGCCAATGGAAAGAATTGAAGTTTTAGTCATGAAACCTTTGTAAAAAAATTGGCAAGCATTCCTCGTTGGCGCAAGGGTTTGAAATTTGGGGGTAATCTTGCATAAATTTTGCACCAATTGGCCGTGATTTCAAATTACCTCAAATGGAGCAAAAACATTATTTTGAAGTGAAATTATTATGAATTTAGAATGGCATGCATGTTGCCCAAGCCCTTCATATTTTAGATAATAATGGAAATTGCAAAAAAATCGCAAAATTTCTCTGACTTTATTCTGCCTGCCATTTTGTATTACATCAATAAATGCTGTTTCAAATTAATTTGGGAAATGGCAAACATGTTTCTCAAGCTCTTCATATTTTAAATGATAATGGAAGTTGCATGAAAAACACGCAAAATTTTTCCGACTTCATTCTACCTGCCATTTTATATCACATTAATAAATGCTGTTTTAAATTAATTTGGAAAATGGCATGCATGTAACTCTGTCCGATCATTGAAAAACTTTGGAAAAAGTGGCAATAAAAAGTAAGAATATTTCCGTGATTTTATTTTGTATTTCAATAAAGAAATACTTATGCTTCAAGTTAAAATAAAAAACTTTAATTGTAATTTGAACTATGACCGGAAAGCGTGCATCGCTCAATAACATTTTTATCTTTTTTATCAAGAGGTAAATTATCAACCCTCAGAAAGGCAAGCGGTATAAAATCGGAGAACCCCACCTGTCACTAGCTCCCAGTCTAATAGTGGAAGACGATGATACATATTTTTCTACCTGTCTGCTGATAACAAACTCGTGCTGAAAGAGGGTTTTATTTGAACATTCTACATAGTCCTTGATTTTATACATCTTCGCTTGTTTAATGCTATCAGGTAACATATTTCTTGGAGAAAATTGTCACAGCATTTTTTGCCTATCTTGATATTTTGTTAGGTAGCTGAGTTCCCGTGGTAACTATTTCAATGTCCTTGTATCAAATGATGTTTTCCAAATTGAATTTTGTATTGTTCAGATAAGTTCATTGCTAATAATAAAAGCACCTGTAATATTTGCCATTTTCGACTCTATTTCCCTCACGTGAATCAAAAAAGATAAGACGAACGTAAAGATTCCAAATTATTTATGAATATGCTATACCACTGAGTGCATCTGGATATGAAACATTAAGGTATTGCAAATATTGGGAGAAAATGATGCAAACATAAAACTGTCTTCCAGAGATTGTTTTTATGATGGATGTCTAAGAATACTAATACATGTCGTAATTGAATGAATCGCTGTCTTATCTTATTTAGGATAACTTAATTACATACTGCATATTTTCATACCGTACGAGTCTTGGCTCCGATAAAAATCCATGATTTAACATTCTGATGCCATCGTGAGTTTCTCGCCTCTACTCTTTCTTCTTGTACTCTTTTACTTTATGAAATTTCACATCTACACCAATAAAACAATAGAATGGAAAACCCATTTTTGAAGTTCAAAATGAATCACAATCAGACCTGATGTATACAAACTAACTTTATCGGACCTGTTTCCAACAGGCATTATTCTTCTCATGTGCTACATAAATCTAAGGCTACGATATGAAGAGACAAATTGGTGATCAATTTCAAATTAACCTACAAATCTCCCTCCTAATGATTTTTTTTATACCAGTCCAGATGTTGAGTCATCGTGAAGAAGTGATTTTTAAATGCTTTTATGTTTATTAAATATCGAAGAATCAATAAATCCGACAGATCTGAATCTTAAGAAAAGAAAATAGTTTGCTGTATTGCAGAAGGGAACGAAATCATCAAATGACAATAATCAATTGATATTTTTCCTCAAATCATTCAGAATAAATCCGGATACATATTTTTGTTTCCAAAAGGTGAACTGAGATTCAATTTTTCAATAAATATACTGAAATTTTCACAGCTAATAACTTCGTGAAGGAATACGGGACACTATAAAGTTACTAGTCCCAATAAGGGCGAGACTTGTGTCTACAGTAGCTGCTTTTTAAGGTTGATGGTGTGAAAACCGACTCCTAAATTTTCAATTTTGTGAAATAATCAGGTTTTGTTTTTCAACAATTTATTAAATTCTGTTTCACGGACTTTTTCAAGAGTCACTTTACAGTGTCCTGTATTTTTTTAAACCTGCCACTTCGGCTGTATGCTAGATAGCACTACTGCAGATTTTTACATCTGCATGCCATGTAACAGCTTCATTTTCATTGTTATAATTTTACTATCTGAGGTTTGATAGGTTGTACTGAGAAGTTCCAATAACAACGAAACATGTATCTACAGTTGTCACCCTATTTAAGATGATAGTATTAGAACCAACTTTCAAATTTATAATTGAAACAATCAGGTTTTGATTTTTAACAATTTAATAACTTCGTCTCCACAACAAATTTCGCATTTATTTCTAGCTACTGCACAGTGAATAAATAGATCACATTCGACGATCACAAATTTTCCTGTCGACAAAAGCAGGCGGTTTATAAAATGCAAAACCTTCCAGAAGAGGAAACTTCATTTTTTGTTCCTAGTGTCACCTGGCATTGTCGATAACGTAAAATACATGAAACATGAAGTAATAAATTTTTACGATTTTTATGCTTTACTTGGTCAATAAATTCGCAAAAAAGATGCGAAAGTTTTGACAGACCAAGGCTGCAACTTTATTAGCATCATTCTCTAGGGATTACTGAACCTATTTTATTATAATGGATCTGGCTTGTGGCGCACTTGTGGGCTTAGGAATAACCCTCAGCTAATTTTTCTCTCGCGCGATTTAATCAAAATTACCTTCAATTAAAACTGTGAATTATTCCATTATCACAAAGGAATAGCATCATAATAGAATAAGTACATCTGAATTAATAATAATATCATACATCAGTAGACATTGTACTTACATCAAATTTATTCATTCGGAATTCATCAAACTTTTTTTCTTATTTATTCAAACCTTCTTCAGGGTACTGAAATGTTATACAATTTTCTTACAAACGTCGATATATTATTTCAAAAATATTATTCACCTACATCATGTTTGAGAACCCATACTAGAACTTTATCTCAGATGAATTTTGAAGATTTTTGTCAAGTCAATGTGTTTTTGTTCCACAATAATAAATATGTTTGCGAAATATTCCTGACACATCAAAACATGGAACAAAGTTGCATGATCACGAATATACACAACAAAATGTACATTCTCCACGCTCAGTTATAGAAAAAAACACACACACATATTCAGAACATCCAAATAAATATGTATACAAAAAATGGTCATGTTCGAAGCTCATTTAATTTTTTTGTGTATTTATATAATATGGAAGATGACAGAACCAAATACATTCTGCCTGAATCTCCATTCTACATTTCAAATTCAATATAACGTCGTTGGTTAATCGACTTTTCTGACAGTATTGTTGTTGGATGTATTATATTATTATAAGTGTGATGCAACACGAGAGTAGATTAAATTAAATTTAAAGTAGCTATGATCTAGATCTGATCTAATAAAATAGATCTCAACACAAAAATCAATCTTTGATCTGATCTAGCACATTTGTCATGTGTTCGTGAGCACATCAATACACACATCTATATACAATGGCGGATTATCCTAAGAACAAACTAGTCAAGTGCCTAGAGGCGCGTGGCTAGGAAGGGGCGTGCACGGAAGATTTCAAACGAAGAACAAAATAATTTAAATAATAATAATATAAAAAAAAAAATATTGACAAAATCCACTTACTTACTCAATATAAAAAAGATTATTGTTTTTATAGAGATATAGAGCTTTACGCCTGACTAAATTCGACGTGGAATCTTGAATCCGAAACAATGACGAAAGGTGCACTTCCCGTTCCATGGTATGTTTGATCTGCCATTATTGTCTTGGACCCAAGACTCCACGTCGAACTTGGTTATAGAGCGAGTGAAGCACGCTAGTAAGTTGGGTGCAAAAACTACTACTTCAGTGCCACTGACTGAATTCACTTTTAATGGGTCGCTGATATAGCCATCTCACATACAACCAAAATTCAATCATTGCCCATTAGATGTTTATTTTGTGCAGCCGTATGTACTCTTTGTATAGAAACAAAGTTTGCAATATAACTACGAAAATCTTTTGGTATTAGGACATTTCTTTCGAAAGTTTTTGACCAACAACAACAGATTTAATTTTTTTCTCTATGAGTGGTATGTAATTTGTTCACAACTCGCATCTCGTAAACCATTGCCTTATTTGTTTTATAAGTTTCATTATCATCCTATGTTTCCACGTTCTCAAGAATTTGGAAAACATTGCAGTTTATTCAAAAAATATATGGATATTACTCCCAACAAAATCTTCTTTTTTTGTTGAGAAATGTATCACTTTCTGAAGTTTTATATCTTAAACAGTTCTCTGAAACCGTGTTGCTTAAGGCTTTCACCATTTTGTTCCTATTTTCTAGAATTGACCTTTCGTCAATAAAGGCTAAGTTCTTTCGACAAATACCATAACTGACATTATTTTTTCAATCCTACTTTAGATAATGATTGAGACTGAAATCCTTTAATAGCTACAAACCATTTTCCGTTGTAGAAGATGCAGAAGATGCTACAATCAGTACTTGGCTTAAATACGAACTGTGAATGCACAAATATCTTTGATGTGTTTTTGTTCATCTCATGATATCTTAAATTGATTCTTGAATTAGAAAATTTTCAAGTAATAGCATGCTTTGATCATCCAACATGCCTCGTGTAAGCCTGCAAGTACTTTAATAGATCTCGATTTTCCAAATACACCTCCAAGAAATATAATTATAAGCTGAAGAAGTTATTTTTATGTAGACGTCCTTCGGTTGATGCTATGTCAATTGTTCTTCGGCGAAAGTAAGAATCTCATTTGAATCAGCTTCAAGAGCTTTAGATAATGATTCTCCAGAAAAAACTTATTTGTAGTCATATTAATCAATGTTAATATAATGTGAGTCTCTTTTTATTCTTTACCCTGCAGCAGAATGCAAACTCTATTACTATGGCCTGTGTTGGATGCAGCTGTATCAAGGCTCATACATTTCATTTTTGCAGGGAGGGAATTTTGAAGTATAAGTTCAAGATACCTCTTTGTGTACATAATAATTTCTTCAACATATTTGAAGTCTCAATGAATTCTCTTGTTGAAAACCATTGTTATAGGTATATATATATATATATATATATATATATATATATATATATATATATATATATATATATATATATATATATATATATATATATATATATATATATATATATATATATATATATATATATATATATATATATATATATATATATATATGATTATTTCATAGCAATATTATGAATAAATCGATGTGAAATGAATTTAATCGTATATTAGTTCCACCAAACGGTTCATGGTATTATAGGATATTAATATAATTATATATAGATTATTGTGGACTACAAATTACATAGTAAGCATTAGTTCAAGTCGTACATGTGGAGTATAGAAATTTTAAATAATATAGTTGCGTCCAACCTAATGCACTACTATTAAACATTTTTCCTTCACAATATTCATGGAACTGAATATATTTTGTTCTTGTGTTAAACACCTTCAAACCGAACGATGAGGTAAAATGTATATCTGCCTTAGGACAAAGAGTACTCCCACTTTATTAACAAAAGAGAAATAAAGGTTGAGTGCCTGATACCACCTAAGCCTTCTTTATTCGTTCTCTTAATAAAATATCATATTCTGTTTGACGAAAAGTACGACGTACTTAAATTTTACAGAGAAGCCATTAGTAGAAGAAGTATAAATGTTCCATTTCAATAAAGTATCCTAAACCGTTCAACAAACAAAAAAATATAAAAAATACGTCAAAATACAAATAAAAACAAACATGTCCGTAAACCCAGTAACCGCCAACTGGCAAGCGGTTGGCGGACAAATACACAGAGCACAGAAACAAAAACGAATAACATAGTGTGTACTGCATGTAGATATGGCATGTACGAACACCAAGTACTATTGAGCGAACCAACATATTCCAAAGAGAACGTTTTGTTCCCTGTTCAAATGTGTGAATAAACGAAAACATCCCAAATGGGACATAATATCCCGACTCTACCACATCCACTGTTCAGGATGGACTCAAATTGCTAGACCGTCCGGAGAACACGCAAGATTAAGATCTTCTAGATCCGTAACACTTTAAATTAATGAACAAAATAAAAATGTGCTTAGAGTTCCTCGTTGTTATTGCTAACCACGAGTTACTGCAGTGTACAGTTAACAGAGTAACGACGACAAATCTCAACGACCAAGTACCCTTGAAACTCGAAGAGTTCATTGTTCTGTTTTACTCAATAATATTATTTGTATTCTCATGTAACTAATTTTGTTTCTATCGATGGAATAGTTAGTTATACATAATCAACCACAGTTTATTAACCTTTTTGCTTCCGTCTCGAAGTCGGAGTTGTAGATAATATAGTTCTCCATATATAATGAAATATGAAATGAACAATAATAAGATATTAATTTGTGGAATAAGGTATTCGTGGAATGCATATGCATGCACAACACGAAATAGAACAATGCAACAAAATTAAATTGGAATAGGCTGCACTTCGTATGTGAAATTTATCTTCTCGCATATCTTTGACTTTTAAGACACTGTGACAGTCCAGTCAATAAGGAGAACCAAAATATTGCCTGAGGCTTTTTCTCTAATTTGGTGACTTAGAGAGGAGTCATCTTTAGATCACAAGCACAATTTTCTATTTTGAGCTGGGTATGCGTACTCCACTATTCTGAAAAAGAATTTGCGAATACAATGGCACAATTATAAACAAGATCGAATGTCCTACAAATTTTAATCGTAGCTTCTTGTTTCATCTCGATGATTCAAATAATTATAGCATTAGCTATAAAATAAAAAATAAAAGGGCCGAGCTGTTGAAACTTAACTGAATCATTTGCCGTTGATGTCTGATGGATGAAAGTCGAATTTGCGATCAGTTTGAAGAATACTCTTCCAGCTTAACACTGAAAAAACTTGCGGTATCACGCGAATATAATGAAAGAGAAATTTGATCAATGCTTCCGATAAGCCGAAAAGTAACAATTCCTTGTAATGTATCTCAACTTGCTTTCGTGGTGCTGCACAGTCTCAAATGTCAATTAGAAATACACAAAGAAAAATGCATAAAATAATTAGGATCACACAATGCAATCACTATTGAGAATTTTCAATGAAAGACCAATAATAAACGACCCAATTGGGCTTTCAAACTTCACTGTATGATATATGATTTTTCAAATAAATGCAAAACAACAAAATGTTGCAAGTAAAAATTTTGAGAATTCAATTTCTTACAAATACATTTTTCAACGCAGGATTAACAAGAAATAAAATAAAATGAGAAAATTGAATTCAACTCTCTGCCAAGATTACGAAGCGAAGAACCTTTAGCAATTTCTTGGTGAACTCCCCATTGACTTGACTATAGTTCGAAAACAGCACTTCACTAAACTGCACAACAGTGTCAACGTTCATTACACACTTCAACAAGGAATGTTGCACCCTATGAATGCTTCTCTTGAATTTCCAACTAATACGAAATTCCATACATTATGTGACACTGAAATTCATTCCTTGGCATCTATACTTGATGAATCACAAACTTCTCGCTAAAATTTTCACGCTCAATTATTTGAGCAACACTTTATACAAGAGAGCTTAATTTTCTTTCGTCAAAAATCTGTACAAAAACATTGTAATATACTCAGCAGAAGGCTTCGATATTCTAGAAATAAATTTGTATTAAGTATATTCATATCTCGGTGCAAATATGCTGACTTCGTATTCCAAAGATCTGGTGGTCGAGTCCCGCTTCAAACAAAAAATTGATATGGCTCCTGCTGTATCATGATATACTCTGTAGCGTTCTCTCCACAAAAACTTAGAGTATATGGGACTTAATGACTGGTAACCGTAACTCACGGTCTAGGAAATATCAATCTATCTACCAGTATCTGCTACATCTATATTGAATAGAAGGCATGATTGATATTTTTCTTCATCTTCAGATTGCTGTGTGAAAAAAAATATTTGCTCAGATTGTTTTATCACCTGTCGAAGTTGAAGTTCGGAAAACTTGGAGCACTATATAAGTTTGAAGAAGAAATGATTAGTAATTACGTTTTTCATAAACGAAATTAGTGTCACACCTTATTATAAAAAACGTGAAGTTTCAAAGAAACTAGTTCAAACTACTTAAATCTGATCTGCGATATCCGGACAGTTTTATGCGCAAAATGTGTTTTCGTATATTTCATACACAGAACCGGGACTAAACTTATGTCTGAGGCACATTCGAACAATAACACATTTAACAAAACTTTTAAAAAGAATGGTTTGCATACTAATGTACCGTGGAAAGAGTTTTATGATGATATATCATTCGAAGAGTGTGGAGTTCACTTTCAAAGCACGAAACACTCCCACATCGTTCCGCTTCCCAAATCCAGATCAACACTCGCATATTTATTTATACTCCTGGAATGCTCACATTGCGTATAATTGCTGAAAGAAGGACATTTTCGCACGAAAACACACAACACAAAACCATTGTGTATTATTACTGTTGCTAACAGACGGGAAAGCTTGATAATATGCTAACATTGTTATTTCAAGAAGAATTCGACATTTGAGCTGACTGAATAATGAAGTATAATAAAGATTCTCTCTGAAACTATGATCTCTTTTATTCTCAAATATTGTAACATGATCTGATAGAAGCTGCTGTACGGAATATCCTCTTCCTACGTATTGGTACACCAATCTAGCGTACTGATGATGAGGTTCCAAATGTCAAAAGCAATAACTGATTCATCATTCTGGCAGTATATTCACTAATGTATTAACTTCATAATTTGATAAATGGGAGCAAAATATGTTACAAATCGAATTTTCATATCATGAGAAAATATGTAGTCCGTTATCATTTAGTCCTGGAACAGGTACAAATTCAAATTAATAATAAAACAATTCTCAAAAATACAATAGTGAGACCATTATTGACAGAAATACTTGAAATACATTGAACAAGTTTATTACTGTACAAGAATTGCGGGATAGCATAGCCTACTTCTATATTATTAGCATAATTAGTACATCAGCAAACACCGTTCACCGTAGCGCCTATACTACACTGCTAAGAGGTAGAAGCAGTTTATATAGTGGCTTGATTACGCATATTCAAAGTAATATTAGGAGTGAATGTATTCGTCAAGAAAATAACAGCATAGTTGGAACGATCCAAAGAACCTTTCTGTGCGTACAATGGACTGTAAGTGTTTATCTCTTATTTGGATTTTCTCTTGAGCGAACACAAATTTCAATCAACATAACAGTGTTGGAGAAATTAATGCGCTCACAAAAGTATTCTCAATTTTTGGCTCACAAAACAGAAATATCCTTTTTCCAAAACTATAAGCCTAGAGCTTTTTGGAGCTTACTCCTCTAAAAACGATTATTATATATAAAGGAGAAGAAATACTCACAAAAAGTGGAGTCGTTATGTTAACTAAAAATGAAGTCGTTATGTTTCTTCAAAATCTCAAAACTCAGATGTCGTTTGACCAATTGATTTGGAACTTCTCACAGTAACTCATGGCACTTTAGTGATGATTTTTAGTATAGTACAAGCAAAAACTAAAATATTTAAACTAAAACGTGAAGTGAAAGATTAAATAGAGTGTTCCTATTGAAGGGAAGTTTGGGAATAAGTAAAAGAGCAAAAGAAGTAGAAGAAGAATATCAAAGGATATTTAACAAAAGTAAAAAAGTACTTCGCTCACCAGAACAAAAAAAAAAAGAACAAGAGAGACAAACAGAAGAGAGAGATAACAGAAAAAATACCAATAAATCAGGAGAAGACAGAATAAAAGATAGAGTAATGGAGGAATTAAAGAAAATGATGCAAACAATGCTGGAAACAATGGATGAAAATACGAAAGTATTAAAACAAGAGATAGTGGAAATAAAATCAGAAATGGAAAAGAAAGATGAAGTATGGAAGAGAGAAAAACAAAACTTATTAGAAAGAATAGAGAATCTGGAGAGAAACATAGAAAAGGAAGAAAGACTAAAAAGGAAGAACAACATAGTAATAAAGGGCTTAAAGTTAAAACAGGGAACAAAGGAAGAGATTAAAGTCTGGTTAGAAGAAAAGCTACAAATCAAGGCAGACATCAAACAAGTCATAACTCTGAATAAGTACACGGGAAAAGAAATAATAAAAACTGAACTAGCATGTTGGGAAGAAAAACAAAAGATTATGGAAGCTAAAAATAAACTAGCAGAGACAAATATATTTATAGATAATGATTTAACATGAAAAGAAAGGACAATTCAAAGAGAAATAAGAAGCATCGGAAAAGAAGAGAAGGCAAAAGGAAAAAGAATAAAAATTGGTTATCAAAAAATAACAATCGATAATATACTGTATATCTGGAGCAAGCAACTGAAAGGAGTTACAGCACTGGAAAACAAAGTAGAGGCAAATAAGCAAGGACCTAAGAATTCATCAAGAAAATGGAGAAATGAACAAGAAAGTTCAAAAAACGAATAGCAAATGAAACAACAAGGAAGGATCAAATAAAAACGAACTGGCAGAAACAAAGGATAATGCAAATAGGAACATGGAACATTAGAAGTTTAAAAGACAACGAAGAAGAATTAATAGATGAATTCGAAGAAGCAGAGTTAGAAATTTCAGCAATAACGGAGACAAAAAGAAAAGGAAAAGGAATAACAAGCTTAAGAAATAATCATACACTAATATATAGCGGAGTCGATGAAAATGAAAGAGCAAAAACTGGGGTGGGTTGCATGATACATAAAAAAATAGAACACTCGATCAAGGAATGGGTTGGGGTGAATGATAGAATACTTACTATCTATAAGATTAAAAGATATTGAGGGATTCAAAGCAAGTATAATAATAATATATGGACCAAATGAAGACGAGGACAAAACAACTAAAGATGATTTTTGGGATACGCTACAGTTAGAACTTGAAAAATTAGTAGAACCTATATACGTAATGGGGGACTTTAATGCAAGAGTGGGTAACAAGAATAAAGGTTTGGAAGAAATAATGGGAACTCATGGTGAGCCAGTAAGAAACAATAACGGCAACAGACTGATAGGTTTCTGCATCATAAATGGATTGATAATATTGAACACGATCTTCGAGCACAAAGAAATCCACAAATATACCAGAGAAGTGCGAAGCAGGAACAAAAGATCACTAATAGACTATTTTCTAACCAACAGCACACAGAGAACGAATGTTACTGACGTAAGAGTGAAAAGAGGAAATGAAATTGGAAGCGACCATCATCTAACGATAGCAAAAATTAGAGTAATGAATAAAGCAACACAAAAACAAAAGACAAGCATAAAGGAGAAAAATACAATGAAAATAAGAGTAGATAAGTTGAAGGAAAAGGAAACAAGAGAGAAGTACGAAGAAGACATGAGTGAAGTTATAAACAGCACATCGAGACCAAATTTGAATAACGTAGAAGAAATGTGGAGTACATTTAAATATATATTAGAAGAGGCAGCAAAAAGAGCGTGCGGAGTGATCAGGAAAACAGGATACAACAAGCAAACACACTGGTGAAATGAAGAAGTTAGAGAAGAAGTTAAAAAGAAGAAGCAGAAATGGAAAATATTCCTCAATACAAAAAAAACTGGAAGATGAGGAAGAATACGAAAAACAAAAGAAAAAAACGAAAGAAGTTATCACAATTTCTAAGGCAAAATCTTGGGAACAGTTTGGAAATAAGTTGGAAGATAATTTTAGAGAAAATGAAAAATTATTCTATAACACATTGAAAAACAGCAAAAAGAGAAACCAAAGTGCATTAAGACAACTATATGACAAACAAGGGAATATTTTGAAAGAAAACGAGGAAATAATAGGAAGATGGAAAGAACACTTCGAGGAATTGCTGGAAGAAAAACACTCTAACAATGACAATGAAGAAGAGGAGATCCAGCAATGCGGGAACATCGACAAGCACAGAAGAACAGAGAATATAACAGAAGAAGAGATGAAGTTGGCATTAAATAGGCTAAGAAACGGAAAAGCTCCGGGACACGATGGAATAAGACCAGAACAACTTAAATACATGGGGCCAGCAGGAGAACAAATACTATTAGTGATGCTGAATAGAATCTGGACAATAGGAGAAATCCCTAAAGATTGAGAAAAGTCAGTGATCTTCCCCATTCATAAAAAAGGAGACAACAGAAATTGTAACAATTACAGAGGGATATCACTAATATGCACGACAGCCAAAGTATATAAAGCCATACTAGTAAAGAAACTAAGACAAAAAGTGGAATCAAAAATGGAAAGGTCACAAAGCGGATTCAGGAAAGGACATTGCACACAAGATCACATATACACAATTAGGAGGCTTATAGAAAAAACTCTGATACAAGAAAGCAAGCTCTATATTACCTTTGTCGATTTAGAAAAAGCTTTTGACCGAATACCACGGAAACAAATGTGGAAAATATTGGGAGAAACACAAATAAACATAGAAGTACTAAACGCCATAAAAAGCGTGTACAGAAAAACAACAAATTACATAAGAACGGGTAACGAAATATCAAGAGAATTCAACACCACGCAGGGTTTAAGACAAGGAGGAGCATTAAGCCCATTATTATTTATTGTTTTCTTAGATAATATAATGAAGCAAATAAAAGATAAAACGAAGAAAGTAGACATTGGACATTACCAGTTGACCGTAACCAAAAAAAGGAGAGTGTGCATTTGCAGACGATCTAGCAGTCCTGGCTAAGAATGAGGAAGATATGAAATATAATTTAAATGAATGGAAAGAGGAATTGAGAAAACACAACATGAACATAAATGTCAAAAAAACAAAAGTAATGGAGACATCGAAAGAGGACATAATCACTAATATACAGTTAAACGGATGCGAAATAGAACAAGTAGAAGACTGTACATATCTAGGAGCAACAATAAATAATAAAGGAAATATGGAACCAGAAATCAACAAAAGAATACAAGCAGCTAGCAGAAACTACTATGCACTCAATAAAGCGGTACTAGGAAATAAGCAAGTATCCAAGAATACAAAAATGACACTATACAAAACTGTATACCGACCAGCTTCAATATACGGAAGTGAGTCGTGGATACTCGAGCAGAGACTGAAAAGTAAAGTACAAGCATCAGAAATGCGATACTTAAGAAGAGTTGAAGGTGTAACAAGGATAGACAGGATAAAAAACATACGAATAAGAGATAATTTAGAAATAGAGAGCATACATAAGACCATAGAGAAGAAACAAGTCTCATGGTATGGTCACTTAGTCAGAATGCCAGAAGAAAATCAGACGAAGCAAGTTTGGAAAGCAAGAACCACAAGAAAGAAAAAAAGAGGAAGACCAAAGAAGACCTGGGAAAAAAACATAAATGAAATTCTCCACAAAAACAACATCAGCTGGCATGAAGCAAAGAGAATAGCACAAAATAGACAAGACTGGAAAGAACTGAATAATAACTTAAAGTGAAAATAATTACAATCTACATAGACACCCAAAAGGGTATAAATAGATTTAAAAAGATTAATAATAATAATAAAAACAAGCAACGTTCATTCAGTGGAACACTATTTTTATTTGTCTGTTCGAGTTGAAATTTTCTATACTTGTTTTTGGCACTTGCATCATCATTTTACATTGAGTAGCGCACGAGCCGCATTTTTTCGTTCCAAGCATCGTTTATCTGATCGAATTGAAACTTTTTATTGTTGTTAGTGGCACTTGCATCAAGATTTCAAATATAACATTATTGATGTACAGTAAGTGATGCACGAATCGTATTTGTTCGTTCGCGCATCGTTCATTCGATTGAGTTGAAACTTCCTATAGGTTTTGTTGACACTTGCGTTGGAGTTGCTGACATAGCATTCTCAACATATGATAGGTAGCACGCGAGTCGTATCAGATAATTTTTTAAGTCTACTGCTCAAAAGTCTTACCGTACGCAAATAAGATAAAAAGGGGAAATCAAGTGTTCACAGAATGTGAAGTTATATCGTCCATCTAACAAATCAGTGCTTCTTGCACAAAACGCTTGTATTGAATATACGTATACACGTCAATTGGTGAGAGTATGAAGGAAATATATTTAACGATACGCGAAAGAACAATAAAATTATTGAAAACGAAGCCTGAATAGAAGAAACTTGGAATAAAATAAAATACTAATTGAAAACTGATGAGAGTGAACCTAAATATGCAGGATGTTTTACAACTTTGGGTACATACGTGAACAGTATATGTTGTTTGGTATTCTGATCAGGAATCTGAAAAAAAAATTCTAAATTCGGAAAATTGATTTCTATGTTCTCAGTCAAAAAAATTCCGTTGCCACTGCCACTGGATGCATGGTTATGTAAAACTTTATAATAGTATACAATGTCTAGTTGATACGATTTTATTCTGTTCGTAGTAGACTGGCAGATAATTTGTTTCTTTGGTGAATGATACATACCTACTTGACTTTGTGCAAAAGTTGATGATTTGTTTTAAAAACGGGTGTCGCGAGTGGATTCAGCAGAATGAACTATTGGGACATAGTGCTAGCAAGTGGAAAGCATGTCTATGCAGAACGTTTTCCTCAAAGGCGGTATCCTGGACATCGTAAGTCCGAAGCAATTTCTGTAATAATCATAGATCTGAGTTCCATGTGATACACTTATTTTTACATATCAATATCTTCGAAAGCAAAATATGCTCAACTATTATCAGTTGTGAATTGGTTTCATTAAAAATAATTACATTCTATTTGTTATTTCACTAGTATTATGTAATTTGGACTATTATCTACTTGTATTGCTGGTTTTTGAGTGGACAGCGAGAGTACTAAGAAAACGCTGTGAGGGTACGACTAGGGTTGCCAACATTTTTTCGGCGAAATAGGTATAGTATTTCTCAAAATAGGCTATAAAGATGCATGGAATACTTCAAAAATATATAGTATAGCAACAAAATAGAATATGATGTATTTGTTACTCATTTATTTTCATGAAAAGTATATTTTCTTGTGCTTTTTGCATTTTCATATAATTTCTTATTAAAAATAAAAGTGTCAAATGCTTTATTACATCCAGTTTTCGAATTAATGTTAATCAAAAACTGAAATAATGTTCGGGTACATGCTATGATTGCTATGGCATCACTGCATCAGCCAAAAGATAATGTAAAGGGACGTTCATGAATTTTCAAGATGAAGAAATTGTTTGTTAGATTTCAGTGTTAAAAATATAATATTTTCGCGTATTATATATTTCTTCAACAGTATATAGTACGTAGATTCAAAATTCAGTACAATACCTTCTATATATTACTGATGGTATGCAAGGCGCCTTAGGCGCCCGTTAAAAAGTGATGGGTCGTCAGTCAAATGGAAGATATGCTTCGCACAGAATAACTAAAATAAAATACCTCAAATATAAATGATGATGCTTTAGGTAAGTAATGTTGAAGAAAAGCTATGTATATGAATTTAAAAAATATGCAAATTTGAACTTGTCCTGAATGCGATTCGAACATCGCACCGGTTGAACAATAGTCCAACGCTCTACCACCGAGCCATAAACTGCTGTAATAATTTGTTGCTATAACTGAGTTATATCTCTATATCTATCTTAGAGCGTTTCGGAGTCAGTAAAGAGTGTAAATATATGTTAAGATGATTTGCCCGCCACCTCTTCTGTATTTCTTTAGCCAGACGACGCTTTATAGAAGCAGGATCTTCGTCCTCACCAATTATAACTATCACAAAAAAATTCATTCGAACCGATTTGGAAACACCATTATAAAGCACACAATAATTCACGCGCAAATCAAGTCACATACAGAATGATACAAATGAGCTCCAATCTTTGATTCAATTTCTAACATCAACAGAAATGCAAAAAATATAAATTTTTAAATATTATCTTACCCTGTGAATCCGATCGTATTTGTTCCACAATAAAACGTTCAAGATAGTATGGATTCAGAAAAGTTTAAGCTAATTACAGTGAAAGTTCACAATTCACTATTATTCGAATTCAAAAATCAATTTAAAAAGTATAATATCACAAAAATTGTTTAAAGTGACAGTTCTGTTGCCAAGTACCTCCATCATCACACGAAATATCGCAGATTCATATGAAAATAGAAGACATGTTTAGCACATAACATAAGATATCTTAAATGTAAATGATGATGATTTGGGACAATAATATTGATGAAACAGATACCTGTATAATCGGAAAAATATATGAAAAAGAATTTGCACTCACATCCGATTTGAACATGGTACCTATCGAAGTCGTAGTCCAACGCTCTAGCTCTGAGCCATAGAATGCTTTAACAATGCATTGCGGTAACTGAGTTATATCTCTTTATCTATCTTAAAGCGTTACAGAATCAATGAATCAGTGATGAGCGTAGATATATGTTGAGATAGTACGGTTGGCAACCCTAGGTACAACCCGTACGAGTTTTCGAAAAAATTCTCTTTGATTCATCATCAGCTTTTCAAACAACATATACTCTTAACTTATATAGCCGAAGTTCTGAAATATCCTGTATATATAGAGAACCGTAGGTATGAAATTGAATCAAAAAGAGCACAAATTATTGGGATCATAAAAGACTGAAAAAACTCTTCCCAAAACAACATACATTTAATTCATTCAGAATAATCTCGTGGCTAAATTATATCCCATCAATAAGTTCAGAGCAAAATGACTGACCTATCTTCTAAGAATAAATCAAAATCTATTGTGATATTCGCCACCGAAAAGTTCAATTATTACTGGAGGAATTAATTATAATCAATTGACCATTGATATAAAAATTAAATATTCACTTTTTCAAATTCTCATCTTCATTTACATTGTGGAGTGCATGTTCACCCACGTCTTAATCCGCAGGTTGATTATTTTGCACATATACCGATAACAAGGAACCACCACCTGGTTCATCAGGAACGTTATTCGCTTGTTTAATCAACAATTTTAGTTTAGTTTCGTTTGATCCTTGTGAAGTGATTGTCATAGCCCGCCGTACGCAAATTAGACGGGAACCGGAATCGAACGTAAATTTGTTGAATTTGGGAGTGATAATGAAAAACAATACGGGAACACATGGATGCGGTTACTAAGTAAGTGATATAATTCATGTATATATGTGATATAGTTTGTGCTTTTTGTGTAGTGTACATATACTAAATTAATTGTCTATGTATATACAATTACTGTAATAAAGTGTTCTGCTCAGTTACCTTATTGTATATGTATACACAATTAATATATAAAGTGTGTATATGCTAACTCAATTGCATATGTATATACAATTAATGTATGAAATGTGTTCATTGATTAATTGTATATGTTTTAATATATACTTGTGCACGTGTGCCTCTGCCACCGGGAAATAATAATTATACTTGGTAGTATATATTATATACAGTATCGAAATTATACAAATATATATATATATATATATATATATATATATATATATATATATATATATATATATATATATATATATATATATATATATATATATATATATATATATATTTATAAGATAACAGATGTTTCGTGGACGTTTGCAGTCAATGGAAATTGGGCAAATAGAAGATCACTCTTTTAAAATATTAGTCAAGCTTTCGCCTAATTTTTAGGCTTCCTCAGGACAATTTTGTACGAGTTAAATGAATAAAATCCCATCAATTTGACAGCCGAACAAATTTTCTTTCCAGATAGTTCACATTTGATGTTTTGAAAACAAGGCATTTGACGATAGACATTGGAGTAAACATTTCGAAAAACATATAGGCTTTGTACAATTTCTGTTCTGGAAAATTTCTTTTAGTAATTATAATTTAATAAATTGTTAGTACAAAGTTTCACTTTTTTATTTTAATATATATTATCATAAATTTGAAGATTTTACTTTTTATTATTCACACAGTAAATCATGACTGAAGCATTTTTATCACAGAAGCAAAACCTTGCAGTCCAATCTATCAATTCAATATCAAAATTACCAATATACTTTTTCAGACAAAAATAGTACTATAAGTAATTAATCCACTGTCCAATATCCTGAGGACTTTATGACCAATTTAAGCATGATCTGAATTCTCTCATACAATAGTTGGTTGGGTCGAAGGTGACAGTAAGCAAAAAGGTAGAAAAAGTATTAGTATTTTTATATGCAATAGTGATTGATTGCCAAAATCTAACGATTATAAAGCGCCTTGTGTGCGAGTCAATAAAATATGACTTATATACAAAATTTCTCGGATGAAGTTTTTGTCCACACAGTATTTGATCAATCATTGCTAAAGTATGCCACTTGAATTTACATGTTCGATCCAGCCATCTTCCACAAAGAGGATTATAATAAGTATATCAAAGCATCACTTTCAGCTGCTATTCTGCAAATTTCAGTACACAAGAAATTCTTCATTTCAGATAATTAGATAAAAATATATCTTACATCAAAATATTGTTCAGATGACCGCGTTTATTAACAACTAGCTGACCCGGCGTACTTCGTAACGCCACAGAATTGATAAATTCAGATTGCAAGGTACTTGAGCCTACCTTTTATATCAGGACCTTATAACCCGGAAATGATAAGGACATGTCAAACTGTGAAAAGATCTTCTTTTGTAGGAAATCAATCAAAATAGGAGATTTTTGTATTTGGCCGAGTCTTTGCAGTTTCACTGAATGTCTTTTAAGTTCATATTACTTTCCTTTTTGGTAATTTATCAAAGATTAAACATTAAATATATGAATTTCACATGACATATTGATTCAAGTGATTATTCAGAAGTAATTATTATATTGGACATAACTTGCCTATTTGTATAAGAACCTAACCAAAATGTAACAATGGAATGACTATGCATGTGCTGGGAATAATCCAAGTCCACCAAACTCGCTTCGTTCATATGGCGGTTTACTGTTGAGCGACGTCGCTTTGTTCACACGGCTGCTTGCCTTTAACTGAGTTTGCAACGCTCGCACGGCGTCTTAACGTTGACCGAGCACGCTTCGCTCGCACGGCGTCTTAACGTTGACTGAGCACGCTTCGCTCGCACGGCATCTTACCGTTGACCAATATTGTTCCGCTCGCACGACGTTCTTCATGTGACCGAGCTCACTTCGCTCGCACGATAGCTTGTTTCATTCGCACGGCAGCTTGCCGTTACCTGAGCTCTTTTCGCTCGCATAGCAGCTTGGCAATGACCGATCTCGCTTCGCTCACACGGCAGCTTACAGTGGTCTACTGTTGACGGTGGTTTACCGTTGATCGTGCTTGCTTCGCTGGCAGCGCAGCTTATCGTTAACCGAGTTCGCATCTCTAGTAAGGCGTTTTAACGTTGACGGAGCTCACTTCACTTGCATGGTGATTTATTTTTGACCAAGGTCGTTTCGCTCGCATGGCGAAAAAAAGCAGCCGATAGAACCTGAAATCTCCAAATTCATTTTCAAGTCCTATCCTGGGGCAAATCTTATAAGCTGAATACGATAAATGAGTTCTAATGATATCATCAAAAAATCTATTTTATACAAAATGTATGAGAGAATGACATTTCTCCTTCCGATTATTTAATACTTATTCTACTATTCTGAACGGAGACAAATCCAAAAAATCAAAGATGATGAAGGAAAATACTTTTCAGAGCTCATTTTCTAATGAATATGTTTCATTTGGAAAAGTTCTGTGTATAATAATGATTAGAGACACAACATTTCAACAGCAAAGTGCTGACTGTTTCAAGTGTAAAAGTATAATCAATATATATTTATTATATTTTTACACTTCAAAAAGGCAGCACTCTGCTGTTGAAACGTTGTGTTTCTAATCATTATTATGAATAAAACATATTTATTAAAGATAATGAAATTCGGTCAAGCCGTTCTTAATTTATGAATGGTGTTAGTAACCAAAAATTTTTTTATATAATATTGATATCAATCTTATTTTTCGATATGAACTTTGATGAAGTAATAATGATAGTTAATTATTTGTGTATTGAGTCATTAACCGAAGCAGAAAAATTCATTGGAATAAAAAAGTCATTTATATATGGATTTTTTGTACCACGAACATTTTCGTACGTCCCTAGAACACTCTATCAAAGTCTCACCACAATCTGATCAATGGTTTCGGAAAGCATAAGATACAAACATACAAACATTGATTTTTATTCATATAGATATATATATATATATATATATATATATATATATAATATTCAATGGTGTTTCTTTTCTACTGACTTGTGGCTGATCACTTCAGGTAATGTATCTTTGAGTATCTCAGTTGCGTTGTCAGCGTTTATTTGATCGAAAAAATAGATCACTTGTGCCTTCATTTGGTGTACAGTTCAATCGGTACCGAGTGTTTGATAAACTCAGACCTAAACAGCTGCGTTTTCTTTTATCATATCTATCGACTTTGGTCGTGATGAATGTCAAAATTAGGTATGTTAAACCAAATCTTCGATGAGTTGACAGCGTGTGATTGATAAGAAAAATCAGGTCATGTAAATCTTCATATCGTATTCACTTCATTCTGTGCTGTTATTGAGAGATAGATTGTAGCTATAGAATCCAACAGCTAATTATTACTGGTTTATAACGACACTATTTTGGATTGTGGATATAATGATACAAATCGTATGATCATCTCCAAAATCCAACTAATATCTCTGTTAACCACTTTTCTTTTCAATTGCCACTTAATCTTGGAATATATTCTCATCATCCTTTTCAAAATTCAAATAATATATCTTCTAGTTACGCAATAAAGATGATGCGCATCACAATACACTTGCTTCTCTAATTCCTACTAAATGAACTCCTACTATACTACGATTGATTTAAATCACAACTAGTAATTCATATAACCGTGTTTTTAATTCTCATGATGCTGTACAGAACGATTAATATAGCAATTGTACTTTCGATTTCGATTATTTCAGTCTATTCACGTATTAAGTTAAGTTGAATAGACTTGACATTTAGAGCTTCCAAACCGCTGTCATCTCTTTCAAGGATCTTGATCGTATTAAAGGTGTATGTAGAAATTCTGACAAGATGCCGTCAACAAGAAGCATCAAGCACAAAGAAAAACTTTGAGAAAATAAAGTTGTTACAGTGAAATTCCATGAACAAGATACATACCTCTTATGCTAGACAAGCTTTTTGTCATCAATCTTGTGAGGGAGCGTATCTATAGAGAAAGAATGAATAAAATGATTGTCATACAACCCAGCAAACTTCCACATACCAGGATGTGTCCTACGACTTAACCCATTCTGATTTATTGTTATTTTATCCAGTGCCATCCGAACGGAATCTTGGATTGAGGAAAATGTACCCAGTAGGCATTTATTGTTTCATACCAAAATGAATCACACGAAATCTCTCCATCGTCTTCTTTTAATCCGGTAATTATTCAACTTCATTCAGAAATCCATTAGTCGAATGTCAACGCATGAGATTTCGACGAAACGATTCTGATATATTAGCTTATACATCAATAACGTTTAATGACATCTAATAACAGAAACAAACACGGCAGCGCCTTACGACCTGAATGCATTAGAAATATTGACGTTTCCGCACTTCACACGAAATACAATTTCGCTTTTCATAGCATGGCAGCAAACACAGCTGGTAACTTCATTTATAAGAACGAAAATAACTCAGATTTACTAATACCGGCATTGTGAGGGAGTGATCATATTATTCCAGGATTTTATTGGCTTTGGTTACTCTGTTCTCATTTTTCTGTACCCTCAACCAACAATTTATCAAATCAATATCAAAATCATTTAACCACTCTTTCGACACGTAATAATACTATTAAAGATCAATCCATTGTCCAATATTTTGAGGAATTCCTGAAGAATCATGAGAACCTTATCAGGTCAAAAAAGAAATCTCAACAGGATTCAATCAGGATAGCATAATGTGATAGGTAATTAACTGCGATAGGGTCATCCTGTTAAGGACCAACTGAGGGTTTCCATGATAACTATATAAAAAGTAATATTCATTCTATCCAAGTTCAACCAAAATTCCTCTAAAGATAACTTTATAGAAAAGTTATTCGGCCCCAATTTGGTCATCCTGATCAGAATCAACTGAAATTCTAGTCAGAATGAATTTCCAGAAAGTTGATCAAATAATATTTATTTATCTCATAATTTCTCTGCGCTACTCTCCTATCAAGTTTTCTGATAAAGATCTCATTTGCATTACAGGAAACTTGATTCGCTCCATGTCAGGGCTCCATAATAGTTTCTAGTTGGGATGATCCAAACAGTATGATAATCTCTGAATATCCCGATACTCGTTAGTGAATGATAATACCTAAGATAATGTAGAAGACTTGCTAGGTTCTTGACACTTTCTCAAATCACCGTACCGAGCAATACAAAAGTAAACAACGATCCGAACATTTTGGCAAACAAACAACGTAGAAACTTGTCGGTATTTTTGCGAACGATCAAAAGATGTTGCACCAACACAATGCACGTTCACTGGAATGTCGCAGAACTTTGCTTGGATCTTCCTGCTTTGCTCGCTATTGTGGACAAGGCATTAACGGCATTCCTATGTTAGCATACTGCTGATAATCTTCCAGACAAAGTACAGCCAATGAATATTTGGCATATTTGATGAAAACCTAATAATAAAAGTTTTCATGATGCTCGTTAGCATAGAGATGGATTAAAATTTCACGGGTGTTTCGAATTTTGTAGCTATTCCAAGACTATAAAAACGATTATGTTGTTTGTCAAACCTGAAATAAACTGTTTCTAATTTTCAGTATCATAAACACTTACAACAGAATAATCAGTTGAATATATATTTTAGTTCGAGATAATCTTGATAATCTCACTTATAGATTATTTTGATCCAAATTTTCTATAGTACGATTATATTACACATAGGAATTCTTGACCAGAATTCACTAGCAGACAAATTTCCTTCACATTTTCTGGTACAGTCTAAAACAAATAATATTTTATTCAGAAAATAAGATTGTTTATATTGAATGAGCTATTATTACTGTAACAAGATGTTATTCCTTTTGTTGTTCTTACTGCAGTTTGTTTACACAAACATTAAAGAATACACAAAGAGAATCTTTCCAAAATAATAAACTCAATAACTCCAAGACCTCCAAGCTACATGGAAAGATATCTATATTTACCAACATCATTGCAATAAGAGATCAATTATTTATTGTTTCAAGCTCAGCATCTGTCCAGCAGAATAGTTTGTTGCAAGCTTGATAACTGGCATCAGAAGGACTTACAAGCTTTTTTTTCCAAAGCCTGTGAGTACATTTTGATTAATTATTCTATTTATTTATATCTCTCCGAGAATTTCTGAGGAAATGCATATTTCAAAAGGAATTCGGATAATGCAAACGAGGTAGGATGAGAAATGAAAATTTTCTATGAGGAATACGAGATTGAAGAACGACACAAGAAAAGTAGAATAGAGTATGACGATGACGTAGTTTGAGCATGTAGAAGGAATAAATAATGAGAGAGCAACACAGAACCTAGTGTAGATGTAGCTGAAATGATTGTGAAGATCCTAATCTTAAAGCACAATTTCAGCAGATGTAAGTATTCGCGCGAAGATTTTGAAAATCCATTTCTTTCAAGTTCAAGGATATCAGAATGATATTTCTGAATCTGAATGAAGTAATTCCTTGATCCTAAATAGGAGTATATATTTAGATCTACTGCTTGGTCCAATTATTGTTTTAAAAAATTTTCGCGAGATCGTGAATTACAGGTCTATGAGAATATTGGGTACATGCGGTTGGCAGCATTGAATTGCACATGACCTATGCTGTGCCTACATGTTCTTGGATTGTCGACGTCAGGCTCAGTTTTCGTGATATAGTCATTTGAATGCGGCGTGTTCAAGTGTTAGCAGCGACTTTTGAGAAGTGTTATTTTTGGAGCAACGATGCAACGTGAAATTTTGCGTGGAACTTGGAAATTTTTTTACAGAAACTTCTCCATTACAACTTTGAGACTAAAGTTCAAGGTTAGTGAAAGATATCCACGTTCAAAGATAGCACGTCAATCTCGATCCAATTTCAAAGAGATGCTCACTGCTTTTTTCGACTTTAATAGAACTATCCATTTTGAACTCTTGCCTCAAGGTGAAGCAGTGAACCGTGCATACTATCAAGTCGTTCTATAGCAATGGAAAATCGAGACAAATCATGGTTTTTACAACATGAAAATGTGCTCTTACACTCAATTTTATCAATTTGTCAGTATTGAGCCAAAAATTAGATAACTGTCCTTCCTCACTCACCTCACTCCCCAAACCTGGATCCTTGTAATTTTCACTTGTTTCTGAAATTGAAATCAGTGCTGCATCAAAGCAAATTCATTATAGACCTCAAAAGCCATGTCAAAGGGAGGTATCCAGTATATAGAAACACCCCTGATGAAAGTGCGCGAATAGTTAAGGGGAGTATTTTTAACGGAACAAAGACCAAAAATCTGTGGAATTATTATTACAGTTTTAAAAATTAAGTTCAGTTTTTGCCTGAACAGACCTTGCATTTGCATCTAGTTAACACTCATTTGATATGATTGCCGTATCAACATTTATTTTTCGAATTGAAGAAGAAAAAAGCAAAAGCCGCTCGCGAAATTCTATTTAATCACACAATGAAGAACATGAAAAATCTCCATCCCAGAAATGCCATATTAATTGTTCGGTTCTCTTTATTTTCTCGTAGAGCCGAGCATTATTGAAGTGAAAATAAATAATCCATCACAAAATATGGAATATTTAGAACCAGATTCACCGAATGGAATAAGCTTCACCTGCAAAAAATTCAAAAATTATTTGAGAAATAATATTGGATATGTGTAGGAAGAAGACACAAAAAGATGAATAAATAATAATCCCACATTCTCATACAGCCTGACTGGGAATTTTTATTTGCTTTGATCCTATTATACGTAAGAAAAAAACTTTTCTTTGTACTATAATTCAGTAGATGAATATCTGTTGTTTTATGTATATTATTATCTTTTCATCAAACATGAGAAAACAAATTCTGTACTTAGGGATAATACAATATGCAAATTTTATTTCATTCTCTACTATTCTTTTGCTAGTCCTTTGAATATCCTACCATCTCTTGCAACATACCTATCATCATAATAGATAACATGCTTATAGTACTCCAAATAAACATGTCAGAATAATCTGGTGAATCATTAGGGCCTGAAAATATGCGAGCACGTGTTTCTTAGATGCAGTTAACATTAGACTTGGCTCTAACTATAACACATCTGCAAATTTGTTATGTGATTAATGTGTGCAGTCTGCAGATAACCTGTGTGCTGCGAAGGAGAACATTGGTGCTTTTAGCTAATTAATACAATGTGAATAACTTACAGAATACAATCCTTGTCTGTAAAAATATCTTGACATACTTGTGCTTTTGTTTTGAAAATGAAGAATTGTCGATGATGCATGCCGATAGCAATAGTTTTCGAGAGTTAGTGAGCTAATAATACCATAATAAAATATGTAAATAAACCTCATGATTACTCTTTATTATTATTCTACAATTGTCTGTTTTATACGTAATATATTTCTTGTCTTCTTCTTTACTCTCTATTGGGCTGTATATATCACGAATCAAGGATAGCATCAATTGAATTAATCCTCAGAAACTTCATCTCCAAATGCAATAACAATATCAGCAACAAAGCTCCACTTATCTACATATCAAACTTGTTGTGAAACATAACGAAATAATAACAATGTGATATATCTCTGGTATTCAGCGTTAACGATATTATTTATGAATCCATTAGCGTCAATTACTGTGCTCGTAATAATATCAGTTCGGTAAATCATTCGTGTTTGTACATTTTTGTAATTCGAGCTATAAAAATTACCCGGCAAAATATAATTTTCTACATACATGAACATATTGTTAGGGAGTTTGAAGACAGACAACAGAAGGACTTTATATTCCGATGACAATTTAGTACATATGGAACTTAGGTATTCCAGTCTTAATGCTCAAAGGCAGACTTTGTCTGATTATCCGGGCATTAAGCAATGTAATTTATTGATGAAGTGCTGGCGATCAAGATTTGTAATACAAGGTTCGGTGCAAATACCAGATAGGCTTATAAATCTGCGTTGCGGTGCAAATTAATTCGGAATATCTGACAAGTCGAAGTTAGAGTTTCATAATGCTCACCTTACATCATGAGATGACCCAAATTCCTGTCATAAACCCAATCCGGGACCAGGCTCAGCTATTTGCCTTTTTGCTAGCCACAATAATGGCTTCTGCTCGAACACAGTCGATGTATTTTGTATTCCTCTACGATTCCATTCAAAATTTATACGTCGATGAGCACGCATGCATACATTCTGCATCATATTTTTTGTTGTGCTTTTTTTATTTTCTTTAGCAGAAGTCACTGTCTTATGATTTATACTGAAAGAGTTACGTTCACTTCTATGAATTCCTTGAATTATTTTTCGCAGTTTCCCTGTTCTTGCTCTATGCCTAATAAATACATCTTGTAGCATTTGAAAGAATCATTGAATCTATCAAATTATGACAAACGTTATTACTTTGCATTGCCTATTTAACTCAAAGTGCAATGATAAAATGAATCATGGGATACGTGGTACCATCAAAGACATATTGCATTTCTAGAAGAAATAATTGGTTTACTTCTTGGATAGGTGATGCTTAATGAATTATGACCACGATTTGACAATCATCTTCAGTACCATATTTGAAAGTACCAGATGAAGGACAATGACAATGAACAAAAATATAAGTTATACATCCATCAGCTTTCGAAAATGAATGTATGCAAACTGTTGTTTTATTGGAGATTTGATTCCTTGGCACTTCTTGTAAATGTGGATAGGAGTGCAAGATAATAGATATTTAGTAGTCAGAATTAGTGCCAGTTAACTGGCTCTAACATTTCCGTAATCCAAGTTCTCACATAGCATGTTTTACCTGAAATATAATTTAATTATGAAAGTAAAAGCTTCTGCTTCTCTCTCATCGTACTCTTCTAACCTAGTCTACTGATGATACCGGAATATGAACTACCATGTAGTATACAATATTTTTTTTGTAATGGGAGATTTCTCATTCTGATGCTTTCAATGATCAAAATTAATTGGTATCGAAATCACCAGGAATAGAATACTTATATTTTTCGTACTAATTTATATCGGAACGCTAAATTCAAGTAAACACCAAGTTTTACACCATCCTGATCCTTTGGTTTGAATACCTGCCAGTATTGCTGCGCTGTGGTCCAGCCGAGTCAGCTCTTACCGATCTGCAGAAACCACTAACCGCATCATTGTTGCTACGCCCAGTTTTCCTTTCTTTTTAGAAATAACGCATTCAGCGGTGGAGTATCAACCTCTCGACAAGGCTGAATCGTATTACACGTTTCATCCGTTTACAGTTTTTTCAGCTCATATTGCTGTTCTCACCTCTTGGACTCCATTTTCAACGCATATCAGAGGTTTACATTTATAAATTGCATAGGATATGGAACTGGTGAAATTTTCATCTTCCGGAAATGGTTTGCAATAGTCAATATATAAGACGGTAACAATGCAGGAGTAATATACCTTCCCCCCATATTCAACTGTAATTCAAAGAATTTAGATAAAATTATGTTGCTATATGGTTGAAACTATCAATATTTGGCCATAATTTTGTTGATGATCCTCTGCTTTTCATGTGATTCAATCCACTTTTCAAAACATGATCCGTTGTGATCTAAATAAATTTAAATAGCCAAAAGTTATGTAAATATTTTTGAACACAGCAATAAATGTCAATTAACACGTCAATTCTTGTATATTTTCATACCCTCTATCCAATGTGAAAGTACAGAACAAAAACTTCTTCCGTTGGAAATCTCAAACTCGTACTACATTTCCCTTCAGAATTGTCTCACCCGCAGTTTGCATATTCTAATGAATTAAGCGTCATCGTTGATAAACCACAAGAATGTAAATAGCAATCCAACAGACATCAAGTAATTCGCCGAACATTCAACAAAACAGTTGGCGGTCACTTAACGGGACAAGGAATTATTGTCTTCTAGTTAATCACAATGTTACTTAAGAAGGCTACGATAAGGTCAATTTAGAAGTAAGATAATATTTGTTTTCCGAATATTGTATTGCCTGGAATAATCTCCCTAATATTGCTGTGTTAGGGGAATTCTGGTTTGCATTACTGACAAAAACAGATTGATTGCAATAATATACTCCGTGTTTCTCATCCTCCTGCACAAAACAATTTGATTACATCTATTCTGCCGAAATTAAAACCCAACGCTCCTTTCATCGGAATTACCAGCTTAATTTAATTCTCAGCTATTTCACTTAAACTAAACAATTCCTTCTTTGGTCTTGTCTCGAAGGACCATCATGAGACTCGAAGGAGTGAAGCGATGCATCTGTCAGGATCATGCATCACGGCAAGCTTTTACGTTGATTACAGCTGCAAGTGACCTGTGTTATTCGCCATCGAACAGCGGACGATGCTCAGCTAGAGCACAAGATCCGAGATTCAAGATCCCTTTTACACTGCTCTTATAAGAGTTTGAAGGATATTGAAGATAAAAGAAAAACACTCATTGACAATTCAGTCATGTAATTTACTGCATTTTCATTGCTCTATAAATGCGGATACTATATTTTATTGATTTGAAGATGGAGAGATGGAACTAACGTCGTATGTAAAGTGATTTCGAATGAAATGCATGAAAATATGGATTTAAAATAAATCATTGAGGTGAAGCTCAGTGCCTAATGGATAAATGGATCTCAGGATGAATTTGAAAAAATTAATTCTATATCAGTAGGTGCTATGACACATACCATGTTACATTTACATAGAGGACAATAATGCTTCTCTCCATGTTGCTAGGAGCATTGTTTCCTCAGGAACCATAGTGACTTGTGAAAAAAAATGCAACACATAATTGTTGGCAACATCCCCAAAAATACAAAATATAAACAAAAAGTGACTGTTTTTGTCCTACTGACATTTTACGAATATAATAACTTCTAGTTTTGATATACATGTTTTCGCTTTTAACAATGTGGTTGAGCTGTGTGGTCAGAATATCTATTTTTGCGTTTATTTACATGCAGATTTTCATGTTGTGATGGCATTGCACGAGTCTCAAACAAGAGAAGAAGTACAGAGCACTATATGGCGCAACTGGGGCTTGAGAATCAAGCGATTAACTCAACACCAGGAGGGAAGAAAGGTTGTGGTTCACTTTAATATGGAAAAATGGAAAACACGTTACTAAAAGAACAGATACACGTTTATCAAGTAATCAATTATAAATTTATTTAAATTTTATACAGAAAAACGTTTTTGTTGAGTGGAACACGCAAACTTGAACCAGTGAAAGGCAAGCAGGCAATTTATTCTTAACGCTAGGCGTTGATATAGAAATGAAAATGATTTTCCATAGGCCCGGATATTAAGGAACTCACTTTCAGGTCACGCATATTCATACAAAATATTACATAACAGGAACGAAGATATTTCCTAATATGATGCCAATAGAGAATCATCAACCTTTCTACCACACTCATCAGTTTTCTTATAGCTCCACTTCCAATTACAAAAAATCTCATTTTCATCGTAAATTGCTGTGTTAATATCAAATAGAATTGAACGCAGTATTTGAGAGACGAGAACGAAAAATATCTCCGATTCACTTTCTCTTCCACAAGCTTGAAAACAATTCTTGAAGTCACCTTTTGTGTCTTTTAATTTAATACAAGTTATGCTGGGATTCGAATATACCTCAATGTTATTCTAATAGTAAAAAGCAACTGTTCACTAATCATGTTCTTCTCAAGTAAATAGAGCTTATATTCAATTATGTGAAGCTCTTCATTTCAGGATACACTGATGAGCATATTGCTGAAAATGCCTGTACGAGCATATTACTTAGAAAGGAATTCCAATAGTAGTTAAGTGATCCACGCTACTACAAATTAATGATATCTTCGTTTACCTCTTCGTATTCAGTGTTTAATAAAATATTCCATCCGGATCATTTAGTTTGAAGTAAATGAAATGAACCTACTGATTGACATTTAGTGAGTAATCTACCATCATCCGGAAAGAAGTCACTTTATTTCACAGATAATAGTATCCAACGGCATTCGATCATCATCAAAATTGTCTATCAACTATTTCTACATAATATAAAATGTAGCTGGAATCATTCACACATAAAAACCTTTTGAACAAGCACAAATGTTCAAACCTTCGAGCCTATTGAAATTTGATTCATAATTTAATTGCCAACTTTAGATACGAAAATTTATTCTGCATAAAAAAACCAATGGGATTGAGTTGAAACAACATTTGGATATTTCGCTCTGTGAATCATCCATGTATTGACTACTTTGAAGTGTTTCCATTGAAACTGATGATGATTGACATATTAAACAAACATAAATGTTCTCTGATGGAAACATGATGTTTGTTTATTTGAATTTTCTTGTATCCAATGTTTGGAAAGGCTCAAGCTAATAAGTATCTTATTGAAGTTCAGGTTCTTTATTTTTAGATAGACTTACCTTCGTTATGGTTATGTCGAAATAATAAATTACTACACCGGTGTACTTAAAAGATAGACAGGATCATCTCAAATATGTCCAGTACCTGTCCATCGATCCGTTTGGTCTCAGACAGCTCATAAATTGAAGGAGCAGCGCCAAATATTTAAATTGCTCATCTCATACACTCCAAATGGATAGATGATGTATCTAATTTGACAGTATTTTTAGTTTTGAATCATTGCAATCATATTGGCTTAGTTTTTATATAAATTGTCGTACCTCATATCATACCGTTCCAACATCATTTTTTGATCATAAAATACGATATTTCATTCTATGATCTACTTCTTATGATATTGGTAACATGGTTGATACATAAATCATACCAACAAGATGAATAACCATAATCTCATTAGTTTCAACCTTATGTATTTATCGCTATTGCTTTGTCCATTGATGTTCAACCAATTAAAAGTGGATGTGAGTATATTACTAGAATTACATCTCAGGAAAGTGACATAGATTCTATCTTGTTACAATAAAATAACACAAACAAAGAACAAAAAAAGGCGAACAAACAAACGCATCTTTTCACAAGTTACTTCTGGCAGAGAGCACCAATGATACAAACGTGCGGTCGAACGTGGCTCGACTGCCGGTCAAAGTTTATTTTGCGGTCAAATTTCGTCCTTACGGGATGACGTGATATCGCAACTTTCTGACAGTTCGCATTCATCGGCGTTGACTCTTAATATTGGATGTTAGAAAAAAGAAGCAGCTGTTGATTTGGATTATTTATGTCAGATACCATGAGAGCTCTGTTCTTATCTGGTATTCACAGCAAGTATGATTATTATGTTTCTATTCATCTACTAGAAAGTATACATTGTGAAAAACCGTGATGGATTTCCTCATAAATAATACAAGTATGAAAAAGAAATGAAGTGGCTACCTGAATTTATACATGGAAATTAAAATTAATATCCCTTAATATATCTAATAACTGTGCCTCAATTTGCAGTAGTTCCTCCAATACTGACACGGTTCAACTCATTCCGTGGATAAACTCATCTGTGTGTTTGTACGTGCGTTCTCCCCTACATAGATTTTATATTCCTGCATAAATCCAGATTATCAAATGCTGTTTGATTTGGCGTAATAATGTGATTTGTTTGCCAAAGAATAAAATGCCATATATGTAGCCATCGTTATACTGAAAAGCTTTGAGGTAACTATCAATTATTAGTAGCAAACATTTGCTTGGGCATTGAATCTTCCAGGACAAAAATATTTGGAATATAACTGATAGTTTTCTATAGTTACTGTTATTCATGATACTTCCAATTCATTATATTCAACTCTAACACCATCAAGCATTAATTGCACTACACTAACCTGATACTATGTAACATTATTAATAATTATTATTATAGCTGAACTTATCGCAAATCAATAATGTTCATAAATAGGCAATGACTCATTTTCCTACTCACGTTCCACTGGAACACTAAATTTTTATGGAATATGAGTGTTGTTCATTTCGCAGCCTTCATGCCAATATTACCATATGTAAAGATCATTTAATCGAGAAGTAGATGTCACTTTCGAATGGATCTCTCTCGAAAACATTTCATTATACTGAGGATAGAGTTCTTTCTCACATGAGAAGCTAAAATTAGAACCGTATATAGCACGGAAATATGACGTCATTAAAGTAGCAGATCTATAGTCCAATGCGGGAATATATTGAATTAAATGCTTTCACGCATATTACTGTTCATAATTAATAGCCGGAAGCACGCGTTGAACGTGGTCGCTTGTCGGGCATTTGAACAAATGACGGGAGAACAGAGCATCAAGATGCCATACTAAAGTCAGAGCTTCTCAAACTGGACTTTGATTATCAATACATTTCCACATACCACTAGCGGATCTACCAGCAGGCTGAGTAGGCTTGAGCCCAAGGTGGAAAATCTTAGGGGCGGCAAATTTGGGAACCGAGTTTGTTTACTAGCCATCTAACAGAGGAGGAAAAAATTGATAGTTGTTTTCCTGATGTCTTGCAGAAAGAAGTCTACAGGACATTTTACCGACGATTGTACATTTCGTTGTACATTTTGTATTGTGAGAATAACCAAGAAATTTGTAATTGTAGTGCTGAGGATAGCAAAAATTCAACAGTCTATACTTGAGAAATGTGTAAACCTGCCATTTCCTACTTATAGACTATACATATGGTTAGATAGATGAATCCTACGACTCAAGTGATGACAAAATACTGACTTTGAGATCACTCCCATATTTAGATTTGTCTACTTATCATTTCGATTCAGTAGGAAATTCTAGTATTATCCATGACAGCACACCTTATTTATAACAACATATCAAATTATGTGTATGTCTTCACAACCACCTCTTTATAATCGCAAGAAGTACAAAGAGTTTGAGAAACAATGCAGAGACCAAGTATAAAAGACAGAAGAAGTGGAAAGGGAAGGCAATGAATAAGAACACAGACGCGGGAACAGGAACCAGAACAGTTCCTTCGCTGTTCCAGGCATACAGAGCACGTAATGGTAATAAACTCTAATTGTATTAAATAAATTAAACGACGATACGTACCCGAATAATAATTGTTTCTATTAAATGTGATGTTGACTTATAACTACGCGATTCCACATGAAAGATGGAATTAAAGAACTTACTAGAATAACACCGCTCAAATGAATCAAAGCCATTTATTCAAGAAAATATTATTATTCTGAAGGCAGAGAAGAAATAATATGCAAGCATAAGCATAATCTTCATTAAATCTGATATATTGTTACTCTACTTTGAAATCTAAATTGTATTGGAGAAAATGTTGAAGCATCGAGAACTGTGTGAAAGCTGAACGAACGACGAGGTTCTCACGCCTGATTTCAAAATCTGTTGTAGCAGTTTGATTCAATTTTCCAGTCTGGATGATTCTGTTCAGGTATGTGTTACGATCAATTAGTAAAATTCTTGTACTTGGAGGAACTATTATCTCAAATGTACGGGTCAATTATAAACATCAATTTAGAAAATGTTCTCTATTTCATTTAGTGGATCCTAACGACATCTCAAACTAGATTCGTCTATATTTGTCGTCGATGGCATCAGAATGAATCACTTTACAAGAAAATATAATTGTTTCTCAACAGAATCAAGAATCTATTCCAATTTCAATCATACACAATGAGCCTGTTTCCATATTCTGCTTCACTTATTCACGCTAAACAATGGAAAATGAATTGTAGCGCTTTCCATCAGAAAAAATATCATTCAATTCATATATTATCCACAAGCCTTTATAGAAGCTTTTCGTTTTTTATTCATTCCGAGACATTTCCAACAACAAAATATGAATTACGAGCTTGATGCGATTCATGCATATATAATAGATGAAATCACATGATAAATCTCTAATGCTTTTGAACGTGAAAATTGAAAATGAATATCAGTAAGAATCTGATTTCGTTAGAATAGTACATATACAAATAGAATAATATTCCCCAGAGTAAGATAAATCAGAGAATATAAAGACACAAAACCAGTCGGTAATTTGTATTCTTCTGTTATCACATTATATGTTCCTATTCTTCGTATATTTTATACATAATTTACTTTTCTTTGTGCACAGTATATCATTTATTGAGATATTGGATGAATTAGTTGATCAATAGGTTCATAGAATCGAACACATTATGCTAGAAATGCTCATTTTAATATGAATTATACTAAGTGGAAAGGATAAAACGTATTTTGTCCCACTTACCTATAACTTGAATTAGTTGGCAACACCAATTCTTGAGAAATCCATGAACATGTCTAACGTGACCACATGTCCCTTTTTTTGGTACTCTGTCTTGGTATCCCTAAAGAAAGCTTTATGATAGAGAATTGTTCGGTTTTCAGTTAGAGGTTAACGATAGACGATTTTTATTTGAATTTAATGCACTGATAACAAATTAATTCTTCTTAGTGCTGTGCAAGTGTTATGGAGAACTGTGCATTCCGTTATCCGAGTGCAAGAAAAAAGATTGGTTTGTATAGTTCAGGTGCTGGATTGCCTTTTCGTATAATTTTGACTTTGATGAATGAAGTGAGGTTTTTTTATATATTTCAATCCGCTGAATTCGGATATCGTATTCCTTTCCCCCGAAAACTCGGTCATTCAATTTTTAAAAGCAATTGTTTGAAAAATATTTGTCCGACGACGAAAATTTCCTTTGTTTCTAATATCCTGGGCAATTTTAGAACAAAAATTACTGTTATGGAATTCAGCTAAGGTTTGAGAATCGATTTCCATCAACTTTGTCAATCACCCACAAAGGTATTTCTAATAATAGTTTTCTTCTTCACTTTTTCCTGAATATACTCATTTCACTCAATTTTTGAGATAATGTATTCAAAATTCGAGAAGATATTGATCATCTTTCTTATTTTAATGGACTCCAGTTTTCCTTGATTTCACAATGTACTGTTTTAAGTAAATATAAAAATGATCACGTAAGTCATGTCACTACTTCATTTAAAACTGGAAATATGATATTTCGGCCATATATTAAGGTCTAAGTTTGCTGTCCCTGGAATACCGATTTATTTTGGCAAATTCTGCAAATTAGGTTAAATTTTCTGAACAACCACATAAGCTGGTCATACTTATAACTCACTGTCATGTGAATTTATTCTCATATACTCTCACAGAAATTTCAGGGATTCGTTCAGATCGTACTCTCCTGACTACAATTAATTTGTTTACAGAGGTCATTGCACTCTCATAGATTACAGCTGTGTAGCTTTGCTGTGCTTTTATCTGTAAACAGTAAATACTGACAATGTTATTCCCAAACATAAGGAGGAAGTTACCCATCCATTTTTTCAAAAAAAGGGCAAAATATTCAGTGATGTTTATTTCCTAAATAATGAATGTGGTGAATTTGATTGAAAATTCTACCACAATTCTGACAGCCTCTGGCAACTGTGAAATCATAGCCTACAAATGTAATGAAAGTAAATTGATTGTTTTCTGGCATATAACATGCAATATCACTAAGCTCAATTTGTCCAACAAATCAATTCAACTTGATCAAATTATCACAAATTACGTGAAGTTTTAGTTTCCCGACGGCCGGCAAGCTCCGGATGCGCACACATAATTGAAACAGTCTGAATAGAAAGTTTGTAATGAATATAAAAAAATCGTATGAATGTGTTGACACATTCACCTATACTAAAAAACTTTTATCAGGTGTTCCATTCATAAAGTGAATTATCTGGCAGTCATCTCCAATTTTTTATTTCATTCAGCTGCTTCACGTTTCAGAAAACAAAATTGTTTGTAAGTATCTTGCAATTGTCCATCATTTTGTATCAGAATATAAGATTTTAACATGGAATACGTCAACTACAATGATTCTATACATAAAATATGACAATTCGGAAAGCGCTGCAAATAAATTCGCTATAATTCAACTTTTGGTATAATTATTGATTGATGAATATTTATTCGTCGAGATTCATCTGATGGAGTGGGAACTCACAATTGTTATTGCTATAGGTGAAAAAATAAATACTTTTTTCATGACGTAGTGAGCTCTTGTGATCTATTATATTTTGTTATGAACTTCCATCTTCTATAATAGAGCCTAAGTATATCCCCAGCTTGAATAAGTTTTTCTATTAATATATTGTAACGAATTTAAGTCTATGAATTAGTCATTTCGGCTTTACTGGTGCTTATCATTATTGTGGAAATATATTACATCAAGAAATAGAAACGAATATATTTGTTTTCTGGAAAATTGCTGGTACCTTCTAGCGTTTTCTAGAAACGCCTGAACGTTTGCGGGAAAAACGTAGTGAGGAGAGACTCACGATATATATTTATATATATGTGATCGACTCAGCAAGGATTAGGATTGATTTTTGGCTCAGAGACCTTAAACTATGGACTGCTAGTGGTTGAAATAAATTGTGACAAAAATAATTAGAGTTAAGTTATAGTGTGGTGTAATGATCTTTAGTTTGAATTGGAATTATTTATTAGAAATAGTGTTAGTCATCTATTTTATTATTTCAATAAATCATAAAAATAAATAGCAGTGTTTAGTGACTTTTGCTCCCTAAATTAAAATAAATAACGTTACAATATCCATGTCTTGTTCGTGAATCTCTCCTGCAAATACTTGATCTTCTGCAAAGCCAAAGTTCTTTTAGATATCATTTCAAGTAACATCATACCATTCCAAAGTATTTTTTAGGTCAGCTTCCATGTAGAAGAGTATCGACTATCCAGAGGTATCAAACTTGCAATCCACAATCCTAAGCAAATTAACGATGTTTGAATACAACATCAATAATATATTGTCTACTTGTCACTAATTATTCACCTCGTTGATAACGAAAAATCCAAAAGCAAACTGACCAGCAAATGCACTCATGTTCCATGTATACGTAATTGTGAAATGATCATGAAACATCTGAAGATCCAAGTAATATAGAATCAAACTTGCTAAAAATGAGAAATTCATCATAGGAAATAAGAAAATTCACAGTATGCATTATGAAGTACAAAAGAATTGGAAAGAAGCAACCATCAAACAACAGTTTTGCAGAGTACGGTGTGATGCAGCAGACTACATGAAAGTATGGAACCACTGGAATGGGATCGATTCTGGAGGCAGGCAGCGAGTGCTCTGTTGGTTCCAGTTGTCATTTTCAAATGTCCTAGGCGTGATACTGATAGTTCTTGCCTCAGGTGTAACGAGTTATACGGATTTTCCAATGATAAATCACAGGGCTATACGAATTCTACAGTTGTCGCAGAACACTCACATTGATGTTCAACACATGTGGGACTCTTTCGATAAGCCCATGTGCCACATCAAATCTATCGTGTTTTAAGATTATAGTAAACAAGTACCTACAACGTCAATCACAACAATATTCAAAATTTCTTTCAAGTTTCCGTAATTTTGACCTCTGTTGATTGACGATAATATTTTTCGAACATATTGAAGTCAATAATAATATATCATTCTCAATGACCCAAACAACATATTTGGTGGAATATTTGATACAGGTATTTTATCGCCCCTTTGCAATTATAGTGGAAAGCTAGAATAGAGGTAGAGCTTGGTAATTAAGACATGATATGTAATTAACACCCGAATGTAGCACGATACTCAGAGATATAACTCGGGAGTAGACCCAAGATATAAATGGGCGCGCAAATATTTCGGGAAATTTATTAACCAAAAGCTCACGAGAACATGCACAGATATTCATCCCATGTGAAGTAGTACCTAAATGAAATTCAACTTAACACAACATATTTTCACCACATATTCCCACTTCTGGAATTACTCTTGAAGCTGTACTCCTCATATAAGAATTTCAACAAAAATTTAACTTGATTATTATTATTAGTTCCATCTATGTTGAATAAGTCATGATGTAAGTATAATATTTTGTGACATATATCCACTATCTACTGATAGGAGTAATTGTTACCAGTAGCTGTTGAATAACCTTATCTGACGTTTTCCAACAAAGGCTTGAAAGTAAAGGGCATAATGTGCTGAGTTTAATATAAAAGAAGTCATTCAAAGAGCATGAGCGGCGTGATAAGATACAACAAAAACACGGGCGGAGACTGACAGAAAGATTCTTGTGGATGTGCCACATCAAAGACAAATTTTTACTAAGGATTCAAAATGCTATTTTATTAATGGTCACATGTGACAGGATACTGCTACAGAAAAACATTGAAGAAGTTAGACATTGAGTATGAAGATACATTTTTCTATTTTCCCTGGTGTCATGAATAATTCCAGACTTTTTTATCAGTTGCGGTTTAAGTTCTCCATTCTATCAACATCAAAAAGTTCCACTTAGCTGCAATTATCTGCTGCGCTGGAATTAGGTCTTTATTTTCATAACAATTACTAAATTGAAATAATGATGAATTCACACAAAGGAATCAAATTCTTACTCATCTTCTCTGTTTAAGCATATTTTCTCGGGCGTCTGTAGCTATTGCTCTTATGTTTAAAGTTATTTGAGATTTAAATATCGATAACTTATCTTCTATCGGTGAAGATCCTGGTATATCATGCTGCTTTTCTATTCAGTGACTTATTGTCGTTTTATCACTGCTATCTTCTTCTCCCTGATATTATTCACCGATTTCGTGGGCTCAACTCTTAGGTCTATGGAAATAAATGTTCCACCCAGCATAAACGAAATCCAGTGACAGAAATCTCAATGGCAATCGCGCAGTTCAGCACGTGAACATCAATCAATAGATGCACTCGTAATAAGTCTGCTCTCTTCTAGTTCTCTGCAATTTTGTTTTAGCTCCTTCCATCTTTAGTCCCTAACTTCACTTTGATTCAAAATGAACTTTGAATATTCTACGTTACGTTGCTACGTTCAACAATTTCCAGACAAATGATATCGGGAAGAAGATTTCAATTCTAATCTGAATAATTAGGAACTTTTTTAAGATAATAATGTTAAAAGAGAAGATTGAGCCGAATTACTTTGTGGTCATACTGATATTAACGAAAATTCTTGGAACCATCCAATCACAACAATTTACATAAAAGTATGTGCGACAAAATAAAATAATCCATTATTCTTCTATCTTATATGCAAATCAAGAATTATATGTAGAAAATTGATAATTCTCCTCTTTTTAATCGGATTTGCTCAAATGATTACTAATTTCTTCCATCTAATCAACCATTATTGCCAACTATTTTCATCCAAAGCTACGGATTTCTTCTGTTTGTAGTTTTTCTCTATAAAATCGATGTGGTTGATTTATTGTACATACAGCAAATTAATTTTTGCTAAGCTAAAATAATCTATAACGTTGTGTACAGAAGCCAGTACTAGAATAATGGATCTGGACTCAAAATGGATTTCAGCACGTCAGTTGGTTATTTATATCACTGCAGTGTTAAAATAATGAAATCTGGTATTGTCTTTAACAGCCATTAAATAAGTGAATATTTTCAATCAAATCTCCAGGATTATTTGAGTCAAACTGTTTTTCATTATCTTGGAAGTTACTTACCTGAATCTCATGGAAATAGATATAATGTATATGTATAACAATTGATTATATCTTTTAAGAAAGATATATAAGCAACATTTGTTATTTTCTGAGATCACCTCACCTTTCCATTTTAAATATTTCTTCCTGCAGCCAACTCCTAAAAGTTAGTTAATATTCCTGAAAATGTTCAAGAACAGATTTGCTTAGGGGAGTAACAAAACTGGGATTCATTTAAAACTCTGCAGCTATTACCGCATTTGGAAAAGACGAAATTTGTAATCATTTGGGCGCGACAAACAACAAACGATCAACTACAATGTGACAGGTCGTGTTGAGCCTCTGCTTCTGTCTTGAGCAACCCTTAAACCCTATATTACTGCGAAACGCGTGGAAATTTATTTTCAAAGTTTAATTCGTTCTTCTTTTGGCCAAATTCAAATAGATAAGGAAAGTATATCCAAAGTGCTATGCCTGTGCTTTAACATCATATTCGAATAAGAGAACGAAGTTTTTTTGCTGGCTTATCTTTAATAACTGGAATTTCAAAAATCACAATTATCAGAAGTCAATGTTTGTTTTTTTTTTCCACTGATAGAATTGGATTGGAAAATAAGATGGAATCACTATTGAATGAGGCGGCGACAAATAGATATGCTTATTTAAAAAAAAGATTCCACTGCTAACTAGATGTTGTCTCGTTGGAAACAAGAATGAATCTAATAGAAATTGGACATCAAGACACGAAGAGAAAGGACCACTCACAGTGTTCCGGATACAGCAGGGAAGTATCAAATTGATATACAAAAAGTACTTGTGAAATCGTACAATTCACGTCGCAAAACATTGGTTTTCTGGACTGAGTCGAGGTGGCATCACAACGCGATGAACTCTAAGTCGACTGGAATGCTGAGTAGTGTAACAATAATAGTGTAGTTTATTCGAAGTAGGTGGAATCAGGAGCTGACGGCTGACTCTCCAACCCAGTTTAACCAAGGTTCCGGGATGTAAATGATGTAGACAATAATAGTGAAATTTCCTGTGAAAATTTGAATTCAGTAACAATTGTTATTAAGCAAAAGAATCAAAATAGTAGTGCAGCTTTGAAATCAACAGAATGCGAAAATATTTACAATGAGGTTCCGAACCTGAATAAGGAATATAAGAAAGAGAATTGATCCGAAAAATCCCATAGATTCGATACAAACTTCAAAATTTTCAAAAAGCAAAGAATTCGGATGAGATGGGAATATCTACATACGTCCTTTTTCACAAACTCGGAATTCGTCTGGCACTATAATGTGAATGATTGAAATCATTTGATTTTAATCAAGTGAAATACATGGAAAAAGCTGAAAAAAATGGTAAAATACTCCAAAAATCTTGTAAGAACTAGTTATGTAAACCGCGAATTAATTCAGGAGATTTAAAAGTGGGGTGTGTCTAGGGTCCGTTTGGTCATTCAAACTGAAATCGGCATGGTTTTTAAAGACTTCTTAATCTCTAAGTTTTCCTCAAAACATAGGATATTGCCATTTTTGCGTATATCTTAAGTTTCAAAGTTTTTGGTAATATCAAAATCGTGTCCGCTCTCAATAAGTGATCAGCGGAGCTTGATTGGATGTTTAAAAATCTTAGTGCGCGCGCATGTTCTTTTAATCTCTCTGTAAATTTCCGATCAGTCTTACCAAAGTAGTAACATTCACACGTGTCGCATTTCAATTTGTAGTGGCGCAGTCTGGCGCTGTATTACACATTTTTTACTTAATATGACACTAGCGGGCCACTTCACGCCGTTTTCTTTTGTGAAGCTCTTGTGATTTTATTGTGTAAGTTACCATTTTATAATTTTTTTGGTTTTATCAAAAGTTCTACCTGATTGTATGTATGTTTTACGTTGTTATTTACTTTCTCTGTAGTCTCTCCGGTAGTCTGAGGATGATCACTCAGTGATCGAAACCGGTTACTTAATTAAAACTAGAGAGCAGTGTGATTAAGAATCTTATGGTTTTTTGTTTTTAAAAAAAAAGCTGTTACCAAATTTCTTATTTGAATAGTATTTTAAACCAATTTACATGTGTTTGGTGCTTAAGTCACTGGACAATATTATAGAGACGTGATCATCCGCAAATATGTTCGGAACAGTCGCGACTTCATTGGATCTTAAAATTTAATTTTGGATGATAATGCTCATCCGCACTAAGCGAGAATAGTCCTGCAGACTCTTTATGAACTGTAAATCAACAATTTTGCCCTTGCACCATCATCTCCAGACTTGAACTCTATTAAAAATCCATTGCATATGCTTTGAAAACAGCTAGATAATCTTGTACCTCATTCCACAACCTTCAGACAACTTGCAGAAGTATTGCCTATACATAACAACAGCATAGTGATAATTGTATTTTAAGCATTCCAACAAGTTGCCAAGCCGTACAAGCGCAAAAAGCTGCTGAGAGGTACTGCGGTACAGGCAGCTAGAAACTCGAGCTGTTCATATGAACTCTTGCCGAAGTTCAATGATAGATTTTCAATAACTTTTTGTCGGAGACATGTAATTTGTTCATTTCCATTCTTTTATTTACTCAAACATATCGTTATAATAATTCAAAGGCGCCATTTTTGATATCCCTATTCACTTTTGAGTAGTTTAGAATAACAAAGCTAGTGGTACTCACAAGACAAACTATACAGTTATCAGGTAGAATTTACACAAGTGAACTTAGTACTATACTGAATCAAAAACTATACTTGGGCTCAGCGCGCCGAAAAACGAAGAAATCAAAGAAGGAGCACCATATTCAAGCCGAAGAGGGAGAATATGGTAGCAAGAAAATGAATTGCAATAGTTTGTTATTGAAATACCCACATTTTTTTTGATATCTGTAGTTAAAATATCCAAAATTATCTTAATTATTCACGTACTTGGCTTCCCAGCCACATTTCTTCCACTTATGCATGATTTACGTTCGCATGACAGGAATATGTCGATGTGGATTCAATGAATAGTTATAGAACCCGATTCGTTATCTTCATTGAATATTCTCACTAGCAAAGGATATTCAACCAAGTAACAAATTCACTCGTTTGGTATGCAGAAAATCAGCATACATATCCACGTACTGTATGGTGCGTGTACAACAAATCACCAATATGGTTTATATCGTACTGTTAGATATTGAATCATTCAAGAACACTCTATAATATGGATACGGACTTCCTTTCGCTCACAGGTCTTACTTCCAGAAGACTTAGCATATACACTGTTAGTAGAGAGACATGCTGTTGCAGATATTGTTGTCTATATTTTTATAGTTGCATATTTCACCACATGCTACAAATATTGTCACGCGTGAATTATTAACTGAATTTTGTACATAACACTTGAAATTTGCAATGTACTATAATACTGGAATCTAGATTTTCAATAATAGTTGAATTGAAATTCTTGTCATACTTATTTCTTATTTCATTCCATTTATAACATCGTGCCTAAACTTCAAATGTTCACACAATTCTGCGTAGCGTATTTACTTTTGGTCTAGAAGTCTGTGAACACAATGAATCTTTGCTATTTTAATATTTTGTCCGTGTTCTCCTATATTTTGCTGTACATACTATCGAGACTTAGAATGATGGAATATTGAGAGATATTTATAAGATTGATGTTTCCATTCGGCTGAAGAAATGTACTCCTAATAGCAACAGAAGCTTTCACACAAATCGTTCTTCAACTCCCTCATACTCTTTCCAAAATTCCACTCCATCGGAAAATGGAAACCAATTCCGAACACATAATTCCATAGCTTGTATTAAGTTCAATAGCTGACCATAAATTGAGTTCTGAACCGTACTAAAAATTTCTTCGGGCAAATTAAAATGTTGCAGAAATATCTCAAAAATAAAATTCCTATTTAATGAGTTTCACGCAGGTTTTGAGAACATAAAGCTGCCGAATTTTTGTGGTTATCACGATAATGTTATTTGCGAATATGAACAATGGGAATAGAAACAAAGCGCGTAACAAAATTCGCACAACAGGCTTTTTTTTGGAGAATTCGAAAAACGATTATAGGTGCGAACTTTCATATTGATTCGAGTTGATAAACAATTTTGAATAGATGGAAATATGGAAGTATTTGAGAAATAAATCACCAAGTTCATGAAAATGTTGCTGTTTAACAAAATTTTAATAAAAAGATCCAGATGATCTCTTACTTTCAGCATTTTGTATATGTGATTCGTAAATATCACATCATGAGCTCATACCATCTACACATCGTCAACAAATCTCATAATCAATCAACTCATTCTTAATGTAACGATACTTAGAATTCAAAATAATCTAATAGAAGCGTATGCGCCAGTGATGTAATGTGTAAACATTTTATATTACTCCTATAATGTATTCATTCATTGAATAGATCATCACATACACATAGCTATATATTTATTGTCTTAGATGTGACGTATATTGTTGTTATACCTATCACATTCTCTTTCATATCCGTGAAATTGATGCTTGAAACATGAGCTTGAGAATGAGTATTCTGAAACCTAATTATCTTGGAATTATTCCTACATTTGATACAGTATCTATCATTCAACACGAAATAATCTAGAAAATGAGCTTAATGCGTTCGGAAGAATATTATTGCACAAGAAAGTGAGTCGTAATGGTTATATAAAGTAGATATAGTCAATTTAGGATTTATCTACCAAATAATTGGTACTGGTTTTTTTATTGAGAGAATATCTTCGTTTTGGCACGTTGAAAAGTGTGCTAAGATCATATTTTCAAATTATGCTGCTTCAGGAGATATCAAAGGCCAGAGATCAAAAATCCCTGTTTTTGACCAGTTTTTCGCGAATAACTCATTTTCCAACGATTATAGAGCATTTGAAGTATTGAGATTGGGTTATCTTTTGTCTAAATTGACTGGACTTATATGAAATCAATATGAGTTAATAACTGTTGTCAAACTTCATTGGATAACACAATTGTGAACTGTTTATTCGATAGACACAATGAATTTACATTTAAATGCTGTCATTGCCAGTGTAGCGTCTGCCTTTCCAACGCACTTCTAAGTTTGACCAAATCATTTCCGAGTAAGTGCTACAAGATCAAGCGTTATATGTCACACAAATCTTCATGCTCTCCATCTCCGGTATAAATGTTCACCACCAAAAGCCTTAAGCATAACAAAGAATGAAATAAAGGATCCTAATCAATTATTTTGATTTCAACCTGATAAGATGATAAATGGTTCTTAGGGGAATCCCGCAAAATGCTACTGTAGAGCTAATTGTACATTCCGTTTGGTAGGAAAGAATGCCACATAACATTTATTATCTTTTTCACTACTAGTAATCCTATTAGAGATATCTTCAAAATAACTTCTCCACTAATAACAATTTCAAATTAAGAACTCATTATTTTTAATGAAGCGAACTTTCCAGTATTATGAAAAAGTTTAGTGAATTTTTTGCTTCATACACTTGAGATACTAACGTTGGAGTGAATTTCTTGGAATTGAATCACTTCCATAATTACAAAAGCTAAAGAAGTTATAACTTATTCATTTCGAATTAATAGTAGTGAAAATTTCTATTATTATGAAAATTAAAGCCATATGGCAAGACTCTGTCATCCAAACAGTCAGCAATAATGTCAGCTTATGAAGACAACTCATATTCATTTTATCTCCACATGACGTCATTCGGCTAAGAGGTCGCAATGTAAAAATAAAGACTGAAGCTACTTGTATCATCACACTCGTATGTTGTAGGATACTCATTAGTACATCATGAAATATGTAACAATTACTCAAAATTCTGATCAGCAGTATTACATTTCGTCTCGGTGATACTGGATAAAAAGACTTAAACTTACCAATTTAACATCAGCTTTCGATGGAATAAAATTGATAATCTATTTATTTTTCAATAAACATATTAAGTAATGTTTATCTATTATTCCAAGAGTTTTCTATCTTCGAGAATAACCAATCCGAATGGATCACAATTACAGAGCTAGATAAATCAACTGATTACCGGTAAAGCCTTCGTCGAGTTCAAACAATGAAGGCATTCACAGCTCATGGATAAGAATGCTCTCAAAATGTGAACTTGAATTGTTGGAGCATAATAAAAGATTTAGTTGTCGAAATCCCTTCTTCTAAATGAATTAAATAATTTTCATCCATATACATACATATTCTCATTCTTCCCACATTTTCTTTTGGAATAATATTCCATATATTCGATCCGACTCCATACCATGAGCGCTGCCCGGAATTCTAAATCGAAAACCTAATTTCCTGTTTTTCAATAAGCTGAGCTAACCGACCATCTATTGTCCAAGCCCTAGCTCCTAAAGCCGGTCAAAAAGTCGATATTTCTCAGGCTGCAAACTCATAAGATGTTTTGCAATCTAGAATCTCTAAGAATACAAATGATAACAAAACAATGTAGACCTACTCAAGATCCAAATGGAAGTCAAATTAGGAGATATATTGAAAAGATGTGCGTTCAAATATATTATTTTCTATTTGTATATGATGGGCCCACATCTGATGAACAGGAAATATTTAACATCTATAAATCAGTAGAACTTGTGAAGTAAACACTTAGAAGTGCTCCATAATAAATTGAAGTCCAAGTGTAAATTTGAAGGTAAATGCGTTAAAATTGCACATAAAACGTATTAGTATCGTGTTGGGTAGGAGTTTCTGATCTTCGTCGAGTCTGCCACATCTGTGTAATAAACTGTAAATATTAAACAAGTTTAATCAGCTGGGCATGGAGTAAACTCAAGTAGGGATACAGCGAAGAGGAGTATAGAAAGAGATGGTTGGTTGTTCCCACCTTCCGTGTTGCAAAGATTAAGTAATATTGCGAGATGATGCAAGCCAAAGCACTGTGAGCAGCATTTGAAAATTAATAATTTCTCCCGATATGAACCATGTATTTCCATTTATTTCTTCCAGTTCAAATATTAAAGTATTTTAAATCAGCATTCGAATAGACTTTTTTGTATTGTATGAGTAATAATTAAACCAAACTATTTGCTCTCTAAAAATAGGTCCAGGACAATTGTACTCTTCACCAAGAGAGTACACTAGGCCAAATCCAATTAGGGACCGCGCGGATGGAGCGGTCCGTTGCTTAATTTCATTTGAAAGAGAGCTTCTTCATTCAGCGTCTCAGCCTAAGCTCTGGTTGGCTATTCAAATCGTTATCATCATTGTGTCGTCTTCATATATCTCTTGCCCCATTTTATTTTTATTGCATTTTGCACTATGACCACTCAATTTTATAATAAAAATGATAAAGTGTATAAAAAAATATTCAATTCATCATAATGCATTTATGCTTTGGCACACAATGTTACATTCCAATCTGGCTTTTGATTATTCTCCTTGAGGTATAAGGTTTCGATTTTCATACGCGTTTGGATCAAGTTCAATTCAATAAATAATAATAATATTTTGTCGGCTTCTCAACATTTTTAGCTTATAGTCCTTTGGAATACTTTAATTTTACAATTTCAGTTATAATATTACATATACGTATTTGTCAAAGTATTCAATAACACACACAAATAACCACGTCCCAGGCGGGATTCGAACCCACGACACTAGTGGACAGCGGAATAGGTAACTTTAGTGCTGCCTAAACACACTACGCCACCAGTGCCAGCAAAAGTTCAATTTGGGATATTTTGATTTCATTTTATTACTTACTTTTCCATATAGATATTCCGGGATTAGTTTCCAAGTCATTTGTTCTTTATTCCTTCTTTTCAAGCTTGTTTTCCTGTAAGGTTCAATAGAAGCGTGTTTCTAGTTCACTTCTAATAATCAAATTTTTAGTACAATCCAGAATATTTATTTATAGTTGTCGCTGTTGCAATACACCTGCTGCAGTTAATTTCGTCACTGAATCTTTGAAATGCTAGCTGCTTTGAGCGTCCGCTGGGTTTTTTTTTGTTTTTAATGAAAAACTGTTTATTCTCAATAAGGTCGAGTTAACCAGACTTGACTTAATTTGAGTTGAGTCCTTGTTGAGGACGGACGCTTTATTTTCTCTCACTACTCACCGCTACAATTTTGTGATTTATTCTAAAGTTTTTGCGTGTGTAAGCCCAAATTTGGGGATTAAGCTTTTGCTTCGGCCAAATATTTTGGGGCAGATTGGTCATTTATGTGTTTGGTCAAAAGAGTTCACGTGCTTTTTTATGATTTTTCACTTCGTCATAAAACACTACGCCCTGCTGTGGACCAGATCGATCATTCTTAAGCCCATTCCTCATTTTGTTGTACTTTTTTAGAATAGGTTTATGAACGCATTTGTTCGAAGCAAAATTCAGTCAAAAATTATTGTTTTTGTTTATCATTACTCCAAGTGCTAGTATCATCTTTCAACAATTTAAAACCTAATACATATACTTTTAGTCATTTTTGATATTTCTTCTTTTCAAGCTTTATTAAATACTTATTACTCAAGGTGAATTCGATTCAGAGTTCAGCTGTTTGAGATATTGTTTTATTTCATGTTCTGCAACATCTCAATCAACACCGACCGATTTAATTGTTCCTTTATTTCAATATTGTACTCGTCCACGCTACAAATTTTTTTTGAACAAGTACTTTCGCAGTTGTGTGCCTGAAGATGGTGAGATAACAATTGCGTGACGTCCTATATTCCTTTTCTCATCTAAATCTAGTCTACGTAACATCCTGAGTATTATTTCAATAGAATTTAATATTTTTGAAAGCAAGTCCCACCACTAGCTAGTAAGGCTCGGAGATTTTAATTTGTTATTGATAATAATGAGCCGTTTTTGAAAAAAAGATCTAACGGAGAATTTAGAATTGGTTCATTTTGCTCCGCCATCCTTTAGTTTTTTTAGCGAGCATAACCTATGTGCACTTCACCCAGGAATAGGTGAAAACCGTTATTGATATTTATTGTTTTATTTATTTCATAATGCACTCGTATGATCAATTCTAGGTTTGTTATCAAAATCATTCTAGTCTATGTAATCATATAATTTTATAATAACAGCAATTCCTACAACATTTTCAATTTTCTTCCTATAATTTAGCAAATTGATGTTCTCCATGCTATTTCGCAATTCATTCTAGTCTTGTTTTGTTCCTAGCGCGCTGGTCGCTACTGCTTGAATTATTTCATCCAGTTCTCTTTCATCGAGATTAACAATTTCTTCTTTGTTTCTTGTTTGGCTGTCTCTTCACTCCCACTCCGAAATTGAATTTTCTTTATTAGCTGCAAAGTCAGCAAAAATATATGATAATTAAAGTTTCAACTACATTAGGGATGATAATTGCATTATTACTTCACGTTCTTTTGTAATTTTAGAGAGTTGATGAAGACAATGCTTTCGTATATTTCTTTGGATGACTTGATTGTTATAATCACTGTCCACAGCTCCATATGAATTAATTATAGAATTAGGATTGAATGTGATTTCAAACAATGTAGCAAATGTCAAATAATCAACAAAAAGCTTTTATCATAACATCGATCATTAATTTGTCCACATTTTGCCGACATTCGATGCACAAGTTATTATTTTGACGCGAGAAAATGACTATAATAGTTGCAGTGGAGGCACACAATCACACAATGGTATTTGTGGTTTGCAAAAGGTGCGATAAATACTCCACCAGGGTTAATAAATGAACATGCCGGCACCATATAGTTACGATGGGAGGTGCTTATTCCTACAATAGAGTCAATATACAAAACAAATGTCAAGTACATTAGAAAGGTTTCAAATAAAACAGAGAAAACTGTTATACATTTCCATAAGTCTTCTCTGCAAACAATTTGTTATGCATGTGTCAACATTGCTCAAAAAATATACATGTGAGATCTTTCCAAACAGAAGCCAAAACAAACTATGTAAATTAATTATATAATTCTGAGTTTGAAAGGAATATAAACTTCGGTCATAAAACTAGAACTAGTTATTTCATTTGTAGCTATAAATCAAATTATATAAAAGAAAATATTCAAAATTAACATATTACTCAGATACTAATGATTTACTCTCCAGATAAATCAAATTCCAAATGAAGAAAGTCAAGCTCAAATTGTTAATTGCAGAATAAATCATTCAAATTCATATACCTGAAGACTTACTCTTCACTATTTGACCATTGCTAGGTGTCGATTAATCTCTGTACTTAGAACATTTTTAGTCTTCACAATCTCTTATACTCGACTTCTATTTAACTTTATTGTCCTCTGTAACATTAGACGTTCAACATTCAAATTGAAATACTAACAAGAAAGTTGGAAGAAGATGGTTTGAATTTCTGTTTTGTGCACTACTATACTCAAAATTCTTATAACAGAAGTTCAGGATTCAAGCGCATTTGAAATTGGTATGCGGTGGATTTATACGTTCGCCAGCATCCTTTACGCATACACTTATCTCACTAAAATACTTTACATTCTTAATACGATTTAATGCTTCCATGCCCCAGAACGTCGGGTACACTTTTATCCTCACAACCAACATAACTCTTTGACTATCAGTGCGAGAAAATGCTTTTAAATTGGCTTCTTCAAACGTTATATAGAAATTGAAATAAAAATTAATGGATGTAATTATTTACTGAGGAGATTAACTTCTTGAATCGAATTGCAACCCTGAAAAATCCATTGAGATTGCTTTAAATCTCAAAGGAGACTATTCATGTGTCTACCATTTATTCAAAAGGCAATTATTCGTATGAAATCCACATCATGACTGATATAAGAATATACGTGTATAAGTTAACTTAAAACTCATTTGTTGCTTGCACATTACCATCCAAGAAAATCGAATGATGGAGTGAAGATGTTGTTGAAGTTCAATTGTAGTTGTAATCTATTTGCACCATTTATTCTGTGATAATGTTATTATCAAAAGTTAGTGTTGTTCCGGCGAACAATGCTCTTAATAGCGAAAGTAGAATTGCTCTATTAAAAAGCAATAAGCACATTTGTGTACATGCTGGCAGTGTTTACTGTGAGCATGCTCCAGATTTTTGCATCGCATCGTAACAATATAAAATATTTATATGACCATATATTAATTCACTACACTGTTATTGTCGAGTAATAGTCAATTAAAACTTGGAGCTATGTACCTTCTGATAAACTGCCAGTATTATAAGCTTCTGTTGTAGAACGTTCTCATCTGGTTTTGTATGTGACTCTGGTAGTGAAATCATTATTTCAATAGACTTCCCTTCTGTGGCTCTATTGCTTTTTTTTATTATTTATACACAACTAATTTTTGTGAGATCGGTATCGAAGCGATCATAAGCAATTCCACAATATGAAAATTATATATATATATATATATATATATATATATATATATATATATATATATATATATATATATATATATATATATATATATATATATATATATATATATATATATATATATATATATATATATATATATATATATATATATATATATATATATATATATATATATATCCATACATATCTCATTCACTAGTACAACGAAACCATCAGCTGCATTTTATTTTGTTCAAATAGTCATTCCGCACTTCAACTGATGGTTCTTATTGTCGATCAAATCTGAGAATATTGATTTATTGGGGATGCAGAATTTCTCAAATATGCAATAAACATTATCAATCTTCCATATCTTACTACTCGTGGAAATATTTTCAAATATACGTGAGCTTCAGTGTCTGTCAATGTTTATCCTTATTGATGGAAAGTCATAGAGCCGGCTCTGGACGATGGTAGTTATCCACGACGCTTCGGTCTTAAGTAGGTTGTAAAGTGGAGATTCGATGGCCCGTTTGGAAAGTTCTTCAAGTAGGGAACACAATTAACTGCTCGCGAAACTCTCCTGGAGACAGCAGTACCAAGAAAGCGTATCTATTTTGGATATTGCTGGGGTAGGAAACAGAACTGTTGTCATCATTTAGGATAGAGCTCAATTACTTGGAAGAATAAGCAATATTATGAATTTGAATGATAAATTCTAAAATATGAAAATTGCTTTCTTGGAGCGAAGAAATTCTAATAGCAATATTACACAATTTGATACAATTCTCTGGAGTATCTGCAGAATGTGAATATAACCAGATCTCAATAGAAAGATATACCCCGTAGACAGTATTGTACGTAGCAGAGTTTGCACTTGTGAGTTAGTAGATAGGTCATGGGCCCATCTCCACACGGAGTACAGATTGGCGTGCGAGGCCTAATTGAACCATTGTAAGCTTACCATCGTCCCAGTGAGAATTAGAGCTTATACGGACCAACGCTTAGGATTTATGGTTGTATTGATGTATACCGGTTCACCGCAAATGTTGTTACGGATTCGGTTCTAGACGAACAATAGGTTAGGTGCTCTCAAGTCATACTCCACTTATCCAAAAGCTTTACATACTAAATTACCACCAATAGTACAGTCAAGGTTCTCCTCTTTAAATGTATTGATCTGTAGCGTACGAATTATTCAATAGTTTCAAAGCTTCAGACAATTTAGTTTTGAACCTTTGAACTTATATCCGTTTATAAATAAAGGATATGGTTTGTAATTTACGTTCTATTTTTTGTTAACTTCCTTCCAAGACACATCATTCAAAATTATGTCTTCACAATGCCTTTGAGAGAAGATATGAAAATTCATTAGCCTTCTCAAGAAGCCATTAGTCGGTCCGCTAATCCAAGGTCTGGCAGCAAAGTATTCTCCTCGCGTTTTAATTCTTCTTTGAACTCCATTATCAAACACCTTTTCTGAAATCCTCTACGTAAATTACTATCCACGAACATTCTAAAACATAGTTCCTTACCGTATCTATCGAATTGATCTCAATTTCTACATATATAAATGACTTCCATTCTTTCCAAGTTCACAAAAATATTCATCGCATTCGCAAAGAATAATCACGTAGAAACTAAATTGTTTATTGCACTGTAAAACTTTTGAGCTCTATGCATAATTTCAGTTTATATAAAAAATTTGTAACCACAGCCTTCTATTCTACGCGAGTTTGATTAAGGCTTGCCAAATTTTTCTACGAAGTTTTATTTTTCATCGGAGTTACTCTCCAGGGGTTCCGATACTAGACAAATTACGAGTATCCAGTCTAGATACCTCACAATGCTCTGTTAGACCTTGGGAGGTATAAGCTGCAAGATTACCAATGCACATAATGCGGTTAGGAATTCCGCAAAATATACTGAAGATATCATCTGCACCTGCAACAAAGTTTGATGATGATCTCATAACAATACTGACTTTTGCATATATATATATATATATATATATATATATATATATATATATATATATATATATATATATATATATATATATATATATATATATATATATATATCTTACTGTATACTCACAGCAAGAGAATATCATTGTAAATATCTGATTTTTATTTCCACAACAGCAATGGAAATAGATTCCATGAAAGTTTCTTGTGTATGAAGTTTGAAAACATCTGCAATTTAATGATCCCAAAAGCCGTCGTTCGTTTGAAGTCGATCTAGAAGTTTTAGATCCAACGGTCAGTTAATCAACTCCACGGCCATGTTTCGTAGAAGTGGTGCTATCTTTGGCTGGCATGACGAAATGATCTGATCGATACGCTAACTTTGCTCAACTGCTCAAGATCCTGCTCCACCGCTTCTCTATAAATTTATTTGCATCTTCGTACATTACTTTTTACTAACAAGATCACATGCTGTGCTCCTCAAAAGCTGATTTTGGCTTTACAAGGTTCTTGGATGAGATTTAGTTTACATATGCAACAAGATGTTATGCTCTCTTTTCTATAATGAAGATTGTGATCCTTTCAAATTCTATATTGGATGAAATATACGTACTGAAATGCAATATTTACCTAAGAAAGAGTATTTGTAAGTTTCAATTAACTTAGTCATCATCAAAACTTGAAAGTATTTCCGAATCCACGTAAGCACAGTCATATATTTTACTTTCGCTCGACTGAAAAATATTGATTTAGAGTCTGAAAGATTGCTTAGATGGAACTGATTTATAATTAGGAAATCCTCCCCCTTTCGCATCAGCAAAATGGGGCTGCGAACGTCCATGCATTGATTTGAAAGATTTATCCTCTTAAATTGGAGAAAATTTTCCGGTAAACACTTTAAATTATCTATTGGAGGAAATAACATTTCAGTACTCCAAATATGCCAGGCCTGCAGCTCAAAAATGAAATGAATTGGGAAAACAGAGGACAAATGCGAGAACCAGCAGCGTTATATATTACATCAAATAGACGACTTTATATTCTCTAGTGACGACATCGTTTTCGAATCTACGCCATCTTTAAACTCTTTGTCGATGTCAATCTAGACTTCTAGACACTTCGATCTCGTAACAAAGAATGTTCAATGTTCTATTTTATCTTTCCAATGGAACGGAAACAACAGTAAAAGTTCTTGTTCAATTTGCAAGAGGGGAAACATTGCTTGGGATACTGCATAAAATTAAAACAATGCTTCGTGCAAATCAAGTAGGAAACACTCAAGTCTGTATGATTCACTAAGTAATTGATTCGAACTAGTCCTATGACAGAAGTGACATTGTAATTCGATCTAAAAACTACATATCCCCTTGTATGATTTAATGCAATCTAAAATCATACAGATTATCCATTTGTTTCTATTTTAGTGAAATGAACTTGATACAATTAGGATAAATTATGTGTAGAGACACTGCACGTATCTCTTCTGAAATTCTGATATTTCAAGTGAATAAATAAAATAGCGATCGTATCGAGCAATAATGTTAAAAATTCAATGCGAAACAAAAGCTGGAAGATCCATTGCAGCTTTATTCTCAGTAAAACTGACTTCAGCCCAACCTAAAGAAATCTTTGATTGATGCATTGTTGTTCGAAGTTCCAAATATTGCAAGTCCATTTGTTCTCCTTGCTGTTGTACTACATTCGACTTATGATTGCATAATCAAGCATATAACTCAAAGCCAGGAAGAAAAGTACTGAAGCTTTGTCGGTGACGTAGATGAAAAAAATAACGATCATCAAGTTTAGTAACTAAATATCTTTGTTAAGGAATTTTTGTGTTATTACATGTTCATGTCAACATGAAAGTTGCTCATATCATTCTTTCGTAGAAAGCTACAGAGATTGATTAGTTCTTAACATTCAAATACTCGATGTATTTCATCAACTTAAAACTCCTCATTAAATCCAAGCGGATGGCATGAACAGTAAAGGTTTCTAGAATATCTGATTGTGTGAATAAGTTAATGATTCTTCTTGCAATTTTCAAAGTTTTCATTACTGTAATTAGGTTTATTAACGATGGTAGCAACTATACAAGCCAAAAAGTTTGTTCTCTAATTACTTGTTGGTAATTATTTCTCAAAAATTTGTCGGATATAATGCCGTGCCTGCTTTCCATTAAAATTTTGACCAAGTTGAAGGGACCAGAAACTTAATTACGAAGCTCACCTCTATTATGAATTCTGCATGTTGAATTTTTATTTTATTCTCCAAAATATTATCGTCGTGACACTTTGTAACAAAATTCATGAGGTACATGAAGGATATAAATGTCAGAAAACAAAAGTGCATGTTTGTTTACTCGACTTTTCGGCATTATTTCAGGAAGAAAAAACTGTATCCATTACTAAAGATGACAAATATATAAAACTTGCAATACAGTGAACTAGTACTGCGATGATTATTTTTGCCAGAGAAAACAAAATATTTTCATCACTAGCTCTGTTCTCTTTGATTACTGAGCTATATTTGTACGAAAATTAAAAATATGAAATGAACAGCGAAACGCACCATTCATACAAAAAGTTATTTCAACCACTAATCACCGTCTCAATGCTAGATTTATATTTTTATGATTGCTTTGAGCTTTACATACATAGATGCTTCACTAGAAAATTATTTCATACGTTTATTCAAGTCCTTCTCAAATGTCATTGTCAGTTATCAGCAATCATATGTACACCCAGCACGACATTTCCAAATGACAGTGTGTCTAAGTGTTGGAAAGCTTGGAAGCGAATGTTTGAACTCAGTCTCCCACATGTTTGCGGTCGAGTGAATAATAACTCCAATTTCAATTGAAAAGAGATATCATCATTCACAGAAATTTCAATGAGTGTGAATTCTAGCTGAATAGTGTGTCTAAGAGTAATAATATGTAATTGCCAAAATACACACACATACAGTATGTGTTGATGTTTCTATTCAACTCAATAGAAAGTGGAAAATTATCTTCACATGTAGTTTTTTCTAAGAGTCGCGCAGTGATTCATTATGAAATTAGAGGTCTAAATTTTGAAATTTCAAATGAAACGTTATCACTTTTGTATTAGATGTTATTCAACTGATATGAAGATTGCTGATTGAAGCTGTTGTACATAATATACTCTTAGCACCATCCTATATGAATTGTACTAAGATCTTCAAAATAAAACTAAGCCAGTATGTTCACTAAAAGCAGTTAGTGTTTTTCCTAGTGTGCGTAAAGATTCAAGCTGTAATTTCCACTTCTATTGTCGCCATTTCAGCGCTAATGCCCTTTGCCTTGAACATAACCAATTTAATCCTTCCACGATTTAGTAATTCTGCCGTAAGCTGTAGAAATGCAGTGCTGAAAACATTAATAGTTGAGCCGTAACCATGAACGGGTTAATAGTAATTGGGAAATATATTCTTAGGTAATTCAGTTTCAAGGAAATGAGGATTTATGTTGGTAGCGTTCTTGACGCACTGTTTTGTCTTACAAACGCAAAACGTTCTTTCTTGTTGAATTACACTTTCGCTGTTATTCCTCTCCGTTTGTCTTCATCTTCTCACAATTCATCTCAATGTTATAGAACTGTTACAGTTTTGCATATTCACGAGTCTGTTATAATAAGGATATTCACCAAAAACTGCAGCTGCAAACAGCATTTGTTAATATTCTCAAAAGCAAGTCGATTTCTGTAGCACGAGTTCATCTTGTTCAAATTTACTTCTATTCATTTAAACTAAGTTTGAAACTCCAATTTTCCTGGTGCGGACGTGGTGCAAATCTTTTTTGTTGAAACATATTTGCATAGATTGTTTAGGATGTGTGAAAAGTTCAAAACGAAAAAAGCTTAGCATGCGATGTATGAGCATTAATGAGCCAAGAGTGGTTTATAAAAATGAATGGGTGAAGCAGAATTGTTTTGCTACGAGTAAAGGTTTTTTTGCAAAACAGTTCTGAGATTATAAAATGAAATATATCCGTATATTCATCGTCTGACTGCCAACAAAGCATTGCCGGTGCCGTCCAAAGCGCCTCACTCAAAATTAAACATTTGTGTATCAAAAGAGCAGCATTCAGTTAAGCTGCTTTCATATACTAGAGCTTGTTGTCTAACATAGAAATTATGAATAATCTTGCCACTTGTACAAAAACCTTTATATGCCCCCTGAATACTTCATGTATAGCTTACATACTGTGGCTATATCGTTGAGCCTGTTCACTTATTTACATGTATATGCTATTTCCAGATAATACCCTTGAATCACTCAGATAGTGAATAGATTCACTTCCATCAGTTATATGAGAAAGATTAACTGCACTAATTCCATATTCTGCCTTCTTTTGAGTAAAATTTATGCTTCATCCTATCACCAATTAAATATAGTCCCATAATGTAGAAGAAAGATTTCACATGCAAATCCTCCTCAACTCCCACAGGTTCAGTAGTAGTAAAAATACCACAGTGATTCCGCTTCTGTATCATAGAAACTTTTATTCACTTGGATAATACGAGAGAAATGTTGAAACCACCATTACTTTTATACATCTCTGTGCAAAATGTAGATCACCGTAATAATCGTAAAAATATGAATTTGAATTATATGCATTTTGAATTTTGTTTTACTGTTTGACTTAGCATTCTTTCTTCTATAAAACTTGTTATGTTTGAGCATAAATTTTAGTATTTGGAATTGCTGGTACTATTCTTCCCATTGCAATGTTTATTCATTTCTCCACAAATCAGCTGAGCTTCTTGTGCCAATATTTTTCAAAAATCCAAACCAAACTATTCTCAATAATAATTTTTCCCATTTAATAATATGAAGTTAGTACCTTGGTATGTAGAAATTGTTTGTTTCAGCATGATTTGTGGTATATATGTAGTATAAATTCAGTCCACCAGATATCGTTCCTGCTTCGCTAGATATTATTGCAAAAGTTCAGAGAACAATTCCACCGATGTAATATCACTTCACATATAACACAAGACCAGAACATACCGCGGGTTAGGAATCAATTTCCTTCATAATAAATATTATGGTAATAATATTTGGGAGGACTACAGAATTTTAAATTAGCAATTCAGCACATTCACTTCCCGGAGAAATTCCTATGCGTGCCACTGAAATTCCCGTGTTTGGCGCCGAGCTGATGGGAATTCGAACCCGAATTGATCAATAATATTTGCAATGATTGGTTGAAATCGGCAAATGCCGGATGGAACCATTTAAAACGACAATATTGAATCACACTGCTCTAAAATCCTTGCAAAAAAGTTGTACCTGAAAATAGAGGAACTGGTAATGAGCTAATTCCATTACTGCGAATGTTGAACATGCAGGTTCGATTTGCAGTCGTAGTCCAATCTCTACTAGAATATGGCAATGAAATGATATTGCTCCACACGTTTAATATTATATTTGAAATAAATCATTACTACAAATCTTGTTCTAGAGAACATTCTCATCGACGACACTGGAAAAGCTTTTTCCAACTGTGTTCCATTCTAGGGTAAACTACAAGACCTCTTTGGTAAGCCATTGTTGTTTGAAATGAACCGACTGATCTTCGGTCCCATCACGTCCAGAGATTCGTGCGCGGACTTACTGAGTACGCGCTAAATCGGAAGTCATCAATGAACAAAACAGAGTCTTGTTCCATCCAATATTTGTCGATCACGAACAAAATTTAAACGAATTCTAGGTATTCTAAAAGAACGAGCTTAGCTTCTTCTCATGATACGCGGTCATTACTACAACACTCAAGGACTAGAAGATAAGCAGTTTTTCATTCAAAAATACATCGTGATAACTACAATTTTGGCTTGCGATTCGCTTTCTAATCCTGTATACAAGATCTGCGCAACAAAATTACTGAGCGAAAATCATGTCTTGCAAATTATTGATAATATTGCTTTGCTCATACTTCGTCAAAATGTATCCACATCGATATGAATCTTAGAACAATAACGTACATCGTATTCCCGAATGGTTTTAGTGTGATAGAACAATCTTCCTGTAACAAAAGTTTAAAATTTGTTCTTGAGAAAACTAATTGAAAAATACTCAAAAGTATCATTATTCACCATTGATTCTTGATCGATTTCCATCCCTAATATATTGGAGAGTATATATTCCACAGCTTTTTGTCACAACTCTACATTTCTTCCATCTTTTATGAGAATGAACATCAATTGTGTAGAATGAGATAATACAAATTAGTGGAACAGTTTATTTTCAATTTGTTCTCTTTGCTTTTCTCTTTTGAATGTAATGGTTTTTGAATTCATTTGCTTGTGCTGTATTTAAATTCTATTTTTGGATGGTAAAATGATCATCTAATCCGTCAAAAAAATGGTATATGGTATGGATAATATTCGATGAGATCCGGAGATGATGGTATAATTTTTTCTGGATCACGTATTACGCGAGACTGGATTAAATGAGGACAGTGAGAAATTGATGACCTCATAGTAGTGCAATCTGTTTATTCATCTACGGCATGCACTGGCCGCATTCAATAGCTTTTTAGAATTCGTACACAACGCGAAGAAGCGATCGATGATGAATTATTCAGTATTATCATATCGATTACATATCGCTTACTTTCCCAAAGGCTCATTCTACTACAGAATATTTTCGTTTATGTACACAGGAAGAATTCATATATTCTTTTCTGCAATATTCTTCTGCATTAAGCAAATGGCGTGTGTTATTCATATCCATCAAAATTTAACTAAAAGATGAATGACCTTCTTTATTCACGAACCTTTCATTCGAATACCTTTCTGCATGAGAATTATTAACAAAGCACAAACAGACCCAGCATCCATAGAAATTTTCGAATCAACAAAATTAACACTCTAAAATATGAGACGGTAATAAAATATTCACGAAAATTTTATCGACCCAATAAAGCAGTGGCTTCCAACCAACTCCCCGTGGAGTGATTTAACTGGTCATCCGTTCTATTGAAGCCAGCATTCTATTTCTCACAAATGCTGGGAAAATTAGATACTGAACTAACAGATTAATACAATAAACTCAATGATACGAGACTGTGAAATACTTTATAGTCGGACAATTTTACATAAATGTAGTAATTCCAACTCTCCACCGTTATGGCTTTGACATTCTAATCGCGGATTGAACTTATTACAAGACACAGCAGGGGATAAAGCTACTCTATGCTTAGAATGGGATCATAAAAATGAAATTCACAAGACAACATAACATAACGGTAGGGATTGGATAAACTATGTTATATATTTTATCCGTGTAAGGTTATCATAATAATATATTGGTAATATATAATTGTAGCATATCAATTATAATCGTAATTTAATATATCAACAACAACATTTGTTGTCTGCTCAAATCAGTCCTCTAATGCATCTGTAATTCCTGGGATGGGAATTGGAAATTTCGCCTGGAGGAAATCTCTTTCATCCAATCAAATTACCATTAATTTCATTATAAAACTTCCACCCTACACTATTCATCACAACATGTGAAATCGTTAGGATCAAAAAACGACTGTACAATTTTTCATAAATTGAATTGATTCCACCAAATATTTTATTGATTCTTGGACTAACATTAGGAATGAATGGTATCGAATTGTGGTTAATGTGACGAGTAATTCCAATTTTCTGAACAATTACTCTTGATAAAATTGTATCTTTCATGTGGCTGGCCTAACTGTTGAAAAATACATTAACAGTGTTCATGTGAATATTAACGTTTTTATGAAGGATGGTACATTAATTCAGATTCAAAATTTATGTAGGCTCATCTCTTTGATTCGGTACTCCAATAATCATTCCCGTCTGTCTATCAGATAATTTTCTACTGCTACTACGCTTTGTCTATTCAGAATAATAAAAACTGGATGATTTGTTAACATAATTTTCACTTCCAATAAATGTCCAACTTTGTTAAGAACTCAAGTTCAAAGCAGTGTTTATGTTAAAGTTTTGCGCAATATTTTCCCAGTAGAAGCAAACAAGAATAGATGATAGTTTTTCTCCTTGATTCATTTGCGCTGTGTGAGGAATACCATAAATTTAATCTTTCTGATCATGCTATACCAGAGACAAATTGATTCATATCATAATGGAAAAACTTATTATTGTTTCACACAAGATCTATCACTTTGAATTAATATTTGGAATTATGAGAATAATCCCATACGTAGAGCTAACAAATATATACTAGGCTTCAATTGGATGTATGATTATTCAGCCTATCTGGGACTCTCTGCATCGATATCACGCAAAAACTATAACAAAGTTGGACCCAAAGGAGTGCTGAATCAGATTCTATAAGTGTCATGCGATATTTTTCAAACATGCGAAGTAACTGCATCATAATTCGCATATGAAGAAATACAAAATATACGGTTTAGGTACTGTTCCTGTCTTTCGTATATTATTCAGAAGACATAGCTTCTTGAAATCTTCTTTCCCGCATCTTCTCAATGTATGTCTATTCAAATAACATGTTTTACAATATATTCTTAAATTTTTTCATTTCATCTAAAATTGTTAAATCAGTGCTCCAACCTTTGTACCGGATTTGAGAAACATAGAGCCTCGCATAGACTCTATCATTCTATTGAACAAGTACATCAATAACTTATGATGGTATTCAGGAAAGTTCATATCCAGAAAAATCGTCCAGGTCTTTATACTTCAGACTATGAATCAACTTGAATTTCATGAAGCTCGAAAAACTGAATAAAATGTCTCAAAGCTTCTAGGAATGAATTTTGAGCAAAATCGGCTTAGCTGTTTGGGCATGTAATAGCAAAGCTTCTGATCCAAATTTTAAATCTTGATACATCAGAAATTGCATCTTTCTTAGCATAAAAGTAATAAGTAATTTTGTAGCAAATCTGCAGCATACAAAAGAAAAATAAGAGCGACTAGCAAACATGATGCTAATAGGTTACTCTAGCATGCTACAGAAAGTGTTCTTGCAGCCTCATGTTCAATCAATAAGCTGATCCGTATAATATGTGTGTCAGGCAAAAGTTCCCCATGTCCTCGACAGCTGACTCTTGTATTACACTTCTTATACTGAGGAAAATTAATTGTGCGGAGAGGAGTTTGTCATTGTACCGAGCAGAAAAATTTTGATCATGGTGCCATGAGGTGGAAAACTTCGCAGAATGTAATCATAACGCATTTCGTCATCAGCCTCAATCGCTAAAGGAAACTTCTCCATAATAGCTCCTATTACTTTCAGATCTATCTCTCGTTTTCTGCAAATGATACACAATAATTTGTCTTGCATTAATTCAAATTGGCAATGTCCATGACGAAACTAAGGATGTGACTACATTAAGTAACTATAGACTATCATAATCATCGATTCAATTTTATTATTGATATGGTACAACAATAGATGTTGCCACGAGACTCGAGACCAGTATCGGTCTCGTCTCATCTTGCTTCACAAAGTCGAGACAAGACCATAGAATATATCTTGAGCAAAATTCAATACGGAGACGACTAGACGAGACCAGAGTCGAGTCTCGGCTAGAGTATTGCGAGACTCTCGACAAGACTTGTATCATAATCACTTAAAATTTATTTTTAGGTAAAATCTAATAAACTTCTTTCAAGAGAAATCTTATAGAGCTAATAGGTCAATACCTACAAACTGCAGGAATAATAGTTAACTGATGGCTCAGTTTCCGATTGAGACAATCATTTTTTCTACCGCTCATTCACAATATTCACCTCATATTAAGATTATACAACAATATTTTTTCGTCAATTGATTTTTCAAAGTAAGTCATTTGGTTCTATCATGTTCAGTATCAAATTGAAGCTCCTGCGAGTATAATTATAGTAGAAGTGTGAAATAGGATGTTTAAACAATTGTCAATAGGATTTTTACAAGGCATTTAGATGATGTCTAATTTGGTATCAATCTAAGGGTCTCGGAAAAATAGGCTTAGTGGAAATATGAAATAAATAATCAGTGCAATCCACGTCGCCATCTTTAAATCGTATTTTCGATGATCAAATAAGAGGACTGTATGTTCCAATGAATTAAAGATCCTGAAAACTTAGAAAAATACTCCTTATTTTGGAAAATATTTATTTTATGTAACGATCTAAATATAACTGTCATCTGTCACTTCAATAATGACAGTTGTCACTTTGACAATGACAGCTGTTACTTGTAACAATGACAGCTGTCATTTCAAAATATACAATTGATTGATGCGACACTCTGAATCTATGGTAGAGGGATGAAACCTGCCTTGAAATTTATGGTTAGGGAAGTACTGTGTGACCGCAGCAAAATTTATACTAGCACAACACATTTAATTTCACAACAAACTATCGACATATTGGATGAAAGTATTATTATTCTATAATTGATTTTCACTGGGAAATGCGTTACATAAATCAATTCTTATAAAATGCCCAGTTAAATTGCTGTATCTCATCTGATTTTATTCAAAATAATATCAGATTAGGATGGACTGGATCATAGTTTCTACAAATTAGAATTAGACCCCAGAGCGACTGTTGGTGTTGCAAATTCGACGTAGGCTGTACGCTGAGTATATTCAACACGCAAGCGCGTTGTATGTGATCAGGTGATCATCACTCCCAGAGCTACTCAGCAAGGTGGGAATGATTGTGTAATGCGCGAAATTTAAACGACACATTATTTGTAGCGTAGTGTTTGACTATTTGATCTATTAACGATTGTGGAGTGAGCCAGACGCTTACGGCTGGGGATCTATAATCAAGCTATGAAACATAATTTTGTGCACCAAACACACAAATACATATTTTTGATAGAATTCATAGCAAATAATAATCAGGTAGAACAAATTGATTCGTGCATGTAACAATATGTAGCTTTAAGAAATCATGGCGAGACTCTCGTCGAGACTCAAAACCTAGACGAGACTGACCTACTCGAGACCAGGACGAGACCGAGATGCGACTGAATTAGGTAAAATCACCACGAGACCGAGACGAAACGAAACTTCAGTGCGGCAATACTAGCAACAATATTTGATGAAGATCTGTTGCCAATCATACTTTGAAAATGCACCTGTTTCACAACGAAAGATAATGACAGAATCGACCCTAGAGTAGACAACAATAGCAGTCATCTCTGGAAAAAAAACAAAATAAACTGGGATCTTCCCTTTTTATCATCCTAATTATGAGAGCATCATGATACAGTTTTCAAATTGAATATTTGAAACATTGTACTGTCATTATATCTTCCGTTCTGGGAAAATTGTGCAATCACATTTCCACATATTCTAGAAATGAGTATACAGGCAGTACGGGAACTATAAACGTGAACAGTGAATCTCATTTTGCTCTACTTCAGTTAGTGGTATTTTGTCTGTACTGGGAATACTCCAACTTTTGAATTCCCGCAATAAATGTCGTTTCAGCTGTATAATCAGTTGATTAGCTTATTTCACAAATTCCGCCCACTCTTTGACCATTTATTTGATCATCTTCCAGTCCTCCATCTGTTATATCACATTCTAATATTTTTTTACTCCTGTAAGATTCTTATCATATTAATTTGCTTTATGATTTTCTAATTTTTTTCACTTTGGCTTTTTTAAGTTATTCTTGTCTAGTTACCATTGACAATGTAACCTTACACTTTTCTGTAAATTGAAGTTCAATTATTTTCTTGTTATCATTTATTGCTGACTGTCGTCTTTTCCATTTATCTACAGTCCTTTTGACGAAACGAGGCGGAAGCTAGACTCAAATTAAGAGAGAATTTTGAATCAATAACCGTAATAAGTTCATCAATTTCAACCAGTCAAAGAATTAGTTAAGTAGAACCATTTTTCCCAATAACTTCTTCCTTCAAACCTTCTGAAAATCCAGTAACAATCCATTCAAGTTTTATCAAAAATTTCACCTTGTGCCTATGGTTTGATATAAATGTTCGACATTTGTAGATAAAAATAGGTACTCTGTGATTTTGAACAACCAGATTTATGTCATTCATTCATCTAAGACTAAAACAATATTTAATTTTGGCAATACATCAAAATCTCATCTCTGAAATCAACTATTTGATCTATCAGTCGCATATATATCTCACTGTCGAATAAATTGATTTCTATTTTGTGGTTTCACGTATTTTTTCAAGTAGTTAGAACATTTCTCACAAAATAAAATGATTAGAAGCTCATTGAACTTGCACATAACAGTTGGGACGGCAGTCGAAATCTGTGATGCTGTCTGTGTGTATTGGATACACTAACTATTATTCTCAAATATTAAAAGAAAATAATTCAAGAGTGGAATATTGAATACAATTCATTCCTGAAATTATGAGTTCAAAGAATTTAATTTGAAATATCGCGAAAATTCTGGAAGGTTTTATTCTTAAACATAGGACAGAGTACATATGACCTACAGATGTGATCAAACTAAATTTAGAAAGAAAATTAACACTGTTTTCCAAAATATTTATTACGTACGTTTTATTAGTTTAGCAGATCAATTCACGAGACACATCATTGAGCCGATCCGAATGTAAAATTTGTAATAAATATGAGAATAAAACTTACTCCATTTATGAATTGATTTATTTCAATCATTTCACTGCTGGTTTGTGTTTCGAAAAAACGATAGTTCCTGAATACATTGCATTATGTATGACATGGAATACGTTTACCTGATCACAACAATTTTATTCATCGTAAAAAATGACAATTCGGAAAGCGTTCCATACAAATTCGCTGGGCTAATTGGAACGTTTTTCTCAAATAGATCATATAGCTGCATGACTGCGAAAATGCTATCAATTAATAGACGCAAACATTTTCACAGGTTTAAACTTGATGATTATGAACAGATTTTTTTCCCAGCATTTGAATTAGTGTTGCCACGAGACTCGAGACCAGTCTCGGTCTCGTCTTGTCTCGCCTCAAAAAGTCGAGACGAGACCATAGAATAGGTCTCGAGCCAAAAGTCAAGACCGAAACGGGACCAGAGTCAAGTCTCGGCGAGAGTCTCGCGAGACTCTCGACGAGACCTGTATCATAATCACTAAATTCATTCTTATTTCTTCTTAAAGCTTTTTATAGAGCAAGTAGGTGAATACCCACAAACTGTAGTAATAATAGTTAATTTAAGATGGTTACTGATGGATAATTTTTCGATTGAGACAATCATTTTTTCTACTGCTCTTATTCCAGAATATTTACTTCAAATTTAGCCTATATAACAATATTTTTGTCGATTGTTTTTTCAAAGTGAGTCATTTGGTTCTTTTATGTTTGGTATCAAATTACCTAAAGCTCCTGCAGGAATAATTTTAGCAGAAGTGTGGAAAAGATATATAAACGATTGCCAATTGTTTTTCAACAAGTTATTTGAATGATGTCTAGTTTGGTATCAATATTTAGCTCTAGGAGATAGGTTTAGCAGGAATATAAAATAAATAATTAGTGTAATCCATGTTACGATATTGATATTATATTTCCGGTGAGCAAATGTCGAAACTGTATGCTCCAAATTTAAGACTCTGAAATTTATGAAAAGAATTCTTCTTTTTCAAAAATACTTACTTGATGTAAGGATTTGAATATAACCGCCATCTGTCACTTTAACAATGACATCCGTCGCTTTGACAATGACAGCTGTCATTTTGAAATATGCAATTGATTGATGCGACACTCTAACTCTATGAAACAGCGATAAAACCGGCCATGAAATTTTTGGTTAGGGAAGTACTGTGTGGGCGCAGCAGATTTTACATGATAGGATTGTGCAACAAGACGAGCCCCAATACTAGCACAACACTTTTAATTTCACACAAAATTATCGACATAATGGGAGAAAATATTATCATACTATGATTTATTTTGACTGGAAATACATTACATAAATCGACTCCTATAAAGTTCCTAGTTATATTCCTGTGTCTCATCTAGTTTCATTCAAAATTGGATCAGATTAGGCTGGACTGAGCCGAAAGAAGAGAAAATAAATACTATTCTTTAATAATTCCCAGTAATTTAAGCCATATAGCCTGTTATTCACAGTCAATAACGTAACCTCATTTCAAAATTTGGTTTTTCTTTATCTACTTCCGAATTCGATGGTTTACACATCGCAAAATAATGCGTAAACTAAACATGTAGGCCTCTTAGATCTACCATCAATTCGAATGAACGCTTTCGTAGCCTGAATTTATCTTGAAAATCGTAGAAGAAATATCGTGTGGCGTCAAACACATGTGCGAACTAGCATTGTGACATTCGGAAAATATGTTTTGTAACTCAGCGATTCTTGACTTGAAATATGTAGGCTTAACCTTGTCATAATGCTTAAGTTTACACATTTGTTGCATAAAACTATTATTCTTTATTATCTCGAATACTAGTGGCTCCAGGAGTTCCATTCTAATCCATAAAGACAGCTTGGAGATAGATCGCAGTCTCTATATATCAATGTTGATATGTCATAGTTACATCTATAGGAACTTGAATATTGTATGTTGGTGCGAAAAATATGGTCGATAACTTCATGCTGTCATTTAGTACTATGTTTAAAATCAGATTAAATTCATGTTTAATCATTCTCCTGATTTATTATTAATTATAATGGTATAATTTTATTCTATTGTTACTATTTTATAACATACGAATGTCAAATCTGACATCGAGCTGACGAAACTGACATGACCCTGTCTCCTACTTCTGGAAGACTGTCTTCAACGATGATGACATAAATTCACTTCTCTAATTGTCCGATAGATGCTACATGTGTCGAAAGTCTATAAAATGACGTCAACAGACAATCTTTACAAATAAGAATTAAGCCTCAGAGCGACTTTTAGTATTGCAAATTTGACGTAGGCTGTATGCTAAGTTTATCCAACACGCAAGCGCGTTGTACGGGATCACGTGATCAAAACTTCCAGAGCTGCTTAGCAATGTGGGGATAATTGTGTAATGCAAGGAATTCGAAAGACTCAATATTTGTAGCGTAGTGTTTCTGTGGTTCTTAACGATTGTGGAGTGAGCCAGAAGCTCACGTCTGGGTATTTATGATCAAGCTATGAAACATAATTTTGCACACCAAACACACAAATACAGTTTTTTGGTAAAATTCTTAGCAAATAATAATCAGGAAGAACGAATTGATTCCTGCATGTGAGAATATGTTATTTTGAAAAATCATGGCAAGACTCGAGACCAAGACGAGACTGACCTACTCGAGGCCAAGGCTAGACCGAGACAAGTCCGAGACTAGACTGAGCTAGGCCAGATCACTACGAGACCGAGACGAAACTCACTTAAGTTTCGTCTCGTCTCGTCTCGTGGCAACACTAATTTGGAACAGTTCACAATTCACATATGACAAAATCAATTGATCCATTATTATTACTACTGGATCAAATAATTATGAATGCACCTGAACGGCTTGTTGAATTATGGAGGAGAGTAAAAATGCCAAGAAAAAATTGAGAATTTAGAAGAAAGTTGTTCCGGGATATTGTTGCTCTCAAATTTGATATATCCACTTCTGTTATATATATACATATATATATATATATATATATATATATATATATATATATATATATATATATATATATATATATATATATATATATATATATATATATATATATATATATATATATATATATATATATATATATATATATATATTAGGGTGTCCGTTATTTACCAACTTGGTATTTTTTCACAACGCCATCTAAATTTTCAGTTTATGATGTAAAAAAAAAAATATCAGACCCATATAAGCCCTTAATATTCATATTAGACCGTGCCTCAGAGACGATACATTTCCCATTCAAATAACATGCAGTTTCGGCATGTTTTACATTCAAATTTTTTTCTTCTGAGCAAGTTTATGTAATAAATTGAACGCTCATCAAAAAAGCTTCCCTATGATTTGTTGATAAACTTACTGATTTATAAGTTATTCAAGCTTGAAGTAATTTTTCAGATTTTATACTTTGAGAGCAAAATTATCAATATTTATATAGAAGTAAGAGCTCTTTGTGGATCGTTCAATTTTCTACAAAAACATGAATCTTTTATTGATGTTTATCAACTTACTAAGGAGAAAAAAAAATGTCAAACGTGCCGAAACCATATGTTATTCAAATGGGAAATGTATAGACTCTGTAGCATGGTTTAATATGAATATTAAGGGCTTATATGGGCCTGATATGTTTTTCACGTCATAAACTATATATATATATATATATATATATATATATATATATATATATATATATATATATATATATATATATATATATATATATATATATATATATTTCCATTATCCGTTTGCCCAAATGTAATGTAACTCACCCAGTTTATTGAGAAAAAGATTTTACTTTCGAACACAGTTGTAACAAGCTCCAGTATCAAACAAAGTTGTATGTAGTTATTACTACTAATCTGGAAAATTTTTATTATGAACGTTCCATTTTGTTACTGAAGAGTTTAGTGCAAGCCGCGAGCGACACTAATATTGCCACTAATTTTTTATTGTGCCCTGGTTAAAAGTTTCTCCAACACAAGAAGTAAGGAAGTCTTGTTCAACGTCTATGGCACGAAAAAGTAGCATTTCATTAAAACTTGATAACAAAGTGCCCTTTTGAAGGTTGTATAGTTACTTTGTGTAATGTGTAGTTCGTCCAAATTTTACAATATTGTTTGAGGACAAGATATTGATAGTGTATCTTGGAATTTTCTATAATTATTGTAATTTTTCAGCTGTTGGGTATGATTCATGTATTATGTATCTTTTATATGAACGTAGTAATATTATGTACCTGATCAATATTTCAAACTATAATAAATGCTAAACAAAAATCGAGTACTTTCTTAGATATTATTTTTACAAAAAAAAAACATAAATATATTGAAATTGCGCCATCTCCTCAAATGAGATTACAATGTTCTCTATTCAACACCCAACATTTCCTAGTGTATTAATAACAAAAACAAGCGGAATTACTTCACATCATCCAAAAGACTAAGTGATCAGACTCTGAGATAAGAATTCACAATAAAGAAATTGTGGTGGATCGAGTACTCTCCAATAATACAATCATTTCTTATTGATCTCACATACTTCACTCCAAATCAAAATCTGATGTGATGCTCTTCTTTCACAAAGAAAAGTAATGAATTTTCATCAATATTATTGAATGACTTGACATATCCTTGAGCTCAAGAGTTCAAGAAGAGCTTTGTAGCAAAATATTGAAGTTTTTGTCCTTTTGTTTGAAATATTAAAGATCAATAACTCATTCAAGATTACTAGTACTTCTTGTACATCGTTTCAATAATGCCATTTATGCCAAATTACTCCAGTTCCAAAAATAATCCTGCAAGAATGAATTATTGGATTGAAAATAGAAGGACATCTCTTGTTCGTTGAAGGGGAATAGACTTCTGTAATCCTATCATTCACGCATGGAGTAAAATTCTATAAATAATATATCCACTCTGAAAATTACGTAGAGTATATGAAACGTACGTTACAGTATACCAACTTAAATTTCAAGTAACAAGCTGAAAATATTCATTATACAATATTCTTTCATAGAAGTCACTAATATTGTTAGTTATCATCACGGTGTCGACAGGAGATAGTCATGTGGATATCTTCTTCTGCAGAGATTAGCAGTTTCAGCTCCTTGAGAACAATATTCAGCTCATTCTTCTCATATAACAATAAAAAGTCAAAGCATCTCTTCAATAGATGTACAATACCTATGTACATTCATTAAGAAGTAACAAACAATGAAATAACTCGTTTAGAGAGCACCACAAGAGAGATATCTTACCTATTGATAACGTGATATAAAAACAAAAATTTGAGGCGGGCTCTGAAGGATATGAAATGATGCCGACGGCAAATTTTGTGCTCGCATTATTATACAATTTGGATCTCTAGAATGGATGTCTCTTTTCTTCAGCCCTGGAATGCCGCTGGCAATTCGACGGAAGCGAATCGCAACATTGACGTTTTCTATTTAAAACAAAATGATTTCTTTGTTCTCCTGTTTTCTGAAAATCGAATAGACTTGCGATTATATTATCACACCCGTGCTTTGACTTAACGAGTATACTCGGAAGAATCTACTGTACATATTCTCAATAAGATTTACACTTTGCTCAAGTGTTATTCGGACACAATTTAATATATCCTGTTGTACTCTCGACTTTCCTGCACACTTATTTACTGCAGATATCTTATTCAAATTCGCATCCTTATTCATCTTCTCTCTAATGATTTTGGCTCTCTCTAGCCATAATACTCACTAATTCCTATATTATCTGAATAATCAAGTCCATCAATCGACTTGCATCATTCTTTACATAAAGGTAGAAATGGATATTCATTGGTTTATTCAAAATCTCATCTTTGCATCCTGATACGTTTAGTGTAAACATCAGTCAATCGTGTTAATATCACATATTTACAAATGAATGAGATTCACTTCCCATATAGCATTAGCTACATGTTCGTTAAAATGGCACGCATGTTACATGCGAATATTGATTTATTTTCAGATTAAAATTTTTCAAACACACATTAATTCAGAACGTGCCAATAATGATGATCAAGATTATCTCTATAAATGTACAAAAATATTATTTGCCGCACTGAATATATGTCATTACAAATAATTTTTCCACTACAAAATGTCAAGCCAAAAATGAATTATAACGAATATTTGTTCGTAATGACTCCAGAAGCAAAAATTATCAACATAAATAACAATTTCTGCATCAAAATTCAAAACTAGTATCACGTATAGCTCTACTAATAGAGAAAAACTCACACGGGCATGTGAAAACATTATTATTTGTCCTAATAAAACTTTATGCTATATGATTTCACTGTAAACATTTGCTAGAAATAGTTATACAGGGCTATTTTAATTTTTTCATGAATTCTAGATAAGTTTATTCTTTATTGAATTTCTCATTTGAATACTTCCATTTAAGAAACCAACTAAATCTAAGTTCATGTCTGAATTTTTGTTGAATGGAATTTTTACAATTGGAATTTCTCTGATAGTTCTGAGAATGCAGTAAGTAGCACAGACACAAACGAATAAGAATCCGAACCAAGAATTAATTATAAAGTATTTATCAGGAGCGAGAAGGTAGAAAAATTTCCGGAAACGAAAGAGGAAATGAATTATGTATACATCCATTTTTATAAATTGATTCAGAAAAACTCCAAGTTCTGACCCGGTTGCTTACGTGCCTGGCTTTCTTATCGGAATAGTAACTTCTCGGTGACAATCTCTAATACTATTAAGCATTCATTATTGATGCTTCTTTCCAGTTTTCTTGAATCATTGATATCAATACTATATAGCATTTGAAGACAAATATTAACAATATTTAAAACCTTAAGAATAAGTTCCATACTTCGGTATTATAGCTATCAAAAACTTTGAATCACTTCATGAATCATTGTATGGATTTTATAGTTTCTTGGTGACTTCTCGGCGATACTATAACATATCATAAATATCAACCAAGATATATTGCCTCATACCTTTCATATAGTAATAAAAATATTGTTTTCTTTATCGACCCCTAGATCTTGTACATACGTGGTAACTACGTTTTTGATATTTCTATTATCTGGGGGCACGGCAGAGCCCCCGCTAAGACGAGTCAAGCGGAGCGCAAGGACAGTACCTACCTTTTTTCGAAGAGCTTCGTCGCTATTTTGAGCCCTCATACCAGATGAACAGAATTTTCGGGATAGGATTTCAATAGTATAATTATTAAATTTGTGAAGTTTCGATTACATAGCTCTTATACTTTATATTTTATTGATATCTAAAAAACCTAGATTTCGTCACTGAGTCACTCACTATTGATCATCAAAATGTTAAGGGTACTTCCTGAAGTCCTAGAAAGCTGAAATTTGGTATGCTGGCTAGTGTTAGTACACAAATAACAAACAAAAATCTAAAACCTGGAACTTCCACCCCGCAACCCCATAAACTAAGGAATGGAAGTGTGTGTAATATTTTTGCAAATTTTGATGCTAGAGGTTAGAAAATTGAAATAGGGACATCTATAATATAATAAATAAAACCGAAATAATGAACAAAATAAGAAAATATTGTTGTTATCAAATTACAAAAAGAAGTAAAATCTCACTAAAAACATTTTCATGTAAAATATTGCCAAGACAAGACTATACGGCTCGCACTGTCAAAATATGTGGCTTGGCCATTTCGCTACAGTCACGTGGGCATAAGGCGAAAAATGTATTCACTGTTTAATACTTTTCTGCTATGCAATATGTCTTGTAGTAACGAAACGGCCAAGCCACATATTTTGACTAAGATGTAGAGTTTGCGAAGCTAGGGCTTGTAGAGTTAGGGCGTGTAGTGTTAGAAGCTTGGCTGTACATGAGATCTGATAACTTTTTGACAGTGCGAGCCATAGGGTCTCGTCTTGGCAACATTTTACATGATACAACCTTCGAAGACAAACTTGGAGTCATACTGATATGTATTCCGCTCCTACCAGTTTAAACATCCATGGGATATTTTTATTCCCTAGTTAATGTGTGAAAATAAGAAAAGTATGTCACTATCTAGCAATCCGATGTTTTAAGAAAGCAACTAAAAACACCTTATGTGTATAAGTTAATTGCCTATCAAAATCATTCTTATTTTGGCATCTACTCATGATACTGCCTCCATTTGAATTCTCTCTCTCGCTTCTGCTATTTTCCACATCATCACCTGGTAGTTCCAGCTTACCAATGTATTCAATTGTTTCGAGCAATTACTGCTTCTCAACTGAACGTCATCATATGAATATATTTTTGCTACTAAATGTCAAAATAGAAGACTCAATAGTTCATTTTGATTTCTGTATCCGTTCAAGGTACAATTTTGAATTGGACGTTCCGGCGCTGAAACGGCCCGTCATCATCAGCTTATGAAGAAATTAAATATTATTAAATTGTTGGTTAGATTCAAAGCTGATCCAGAGAAAAAATACAATTTAGACATCACAGATACAAAATAAAGAGAACTAGAAAACCACTACCAGTGTTGCTTCTCATTTAGCCTAGTCAACAAGTTAAGAAACGTGTTTCATACTGTCCCTAATAATTTGGTCACACACTGTATCCAAAGGCTTTCAAAGGGAAAGAGCGAGCTGGAAATTCGATTCATAGTCAACTTCCGTATTGTGTGTGTGTGCACATGTTTGGTGCTTTGATGTCGTTATTATTTCTTTTCGTTATTAGAAGATACGAATATGTATCAAAAATAGTTGATAAGAAAGCATCATCTGAATAAGACATCTGTGTACTAATTGCTTGCTATTGGTATAGTTTTTTCTGCTTCATATACCTGAAAATTAAAAAATTGTCCTCTATTCTAGTTGAATGTTTGGTTTGTTGCTTAAAATAACTTCATCTCAAAAACAATAAAAGACAGAGCTTCCTTTGAGTGTAATGTGATGTCTAAAACAAGGTTATTGGCTGGAACATTAATCCATAGGACACAAGGATAATGATAGCTTGAACCCTAAACCAAAAGATCAAATGTTCATGCTCTAATTACTTAATTACTGAAGTGTATAATAAGGTCAGAGAAATTACATAATTACTTGGAAGTGTACTATTAATTCAACAAGGAATTCACCGATCTAACATAATGGCATGAATCAACGTTGTGTCCATAATCCCAAAGCTATTTGATCAGGTTTCAGAAATATTCATGCAATGTATGATGTATGGAACTCATGATACCACGTTTATTCAGACATGTAACGAGAAATAAGTCAATAAATTCAAAGTTAGTTTGGTGAAGAAAACAGAAAACGATTACAATAAAATATAGCCATGTTACACCTTCTATATGCCCGCATTCACAATAAAATTTACACACTTGTCACGTTTGAAATATTATATTTTCTTTGAAAACATTCCAAATTTTCACGGTATAAATACAAGACAAGTTCATTTCAATATATTACTGAAACTCTACCACACAACACAATTAGTTTGTGTAGCAAAAACTTCAACTTGTCAAACAGTTGTTGCTCCTCAAGCTTTTAGATTCCAAATTATCACTAAACGAATCACCAACACAAGAAGCACCAACACTTGGGTTTATATTTAGTGTTGAAATATAAATATGCTGTTAGAAAATAGAACACTGAAATAGAATAATTTAATGGGGACATATTTTCTCCTGTTTGTCATTTTAATATATCTTAAATGTATTATGTAATTGATGTCCCACATCTTTAGTAACGATTAGCGGGAACAGTCACATCATTGTACTCCTTTCGATTTTTTATACCGTTCAAATAAATCAAGCCACAAATAGAACTGATCATCACTTGTAAATTCCTATTTATAAGCATTTTTCTTTATGTGCATCCTTATAGAAATTTACAGTAAGAATGATTCCACTAAAAACATTTTCATGCAAAACGTTGCCAAGACGAGTGGCTCGCACTGTTGAAAAGTTATCAGATCTCATGTAGAGCCAAATTTCTAACACTATACGTCCTAACTCTACAAGCCCTAACTTCGCAAACTCTACACCTCAATCAAAATATGTGGCTTGGCCGTTTTGTTACTACAAAAGCTATTGAACAACAGAAAAGTAATAGACAGTAAATAAATTTTTCGCCTTATGCCCATGTGACTGCAGCGAAATGGCCAAGTCACATATTTTGACTATGATGTAGGTTTGCGAAGTTAGGACTTGTAGAAACTTGGCTCTACATGAGATCTGATAACTTTTTGATAGTGCTTGTGTTGATTATAACAATATTTTTCCATTCTGTTCTTTTTTTCTGGGTTCATTTCAATATTATCTATAACAAGAAGTCCCTATACCATTTTTCAGACCTCTGGCATCAAAATTTGCGAAAATCTTATACGAACTTCTATCCTTTATTTCAAGGGGTTGGGGGAATGAAAGTTCCAAGTTTTGGGAAACTTTTCTGTTTGTGTACTAATACTAGCTAGCATACCAAATTTCAGCTTTCTAGGACTTCAGGAACCATCCTAAACATTTTGATGATCAATAGTGAGTAACTCAGTGACAAAATCGGGGTTTTTAGATATCAATAAAATCTAAAGTATTAGAGCTCTGTAATCTAAACTTCAAAAACTTGATAACTCTACTATTGACATCATATCCCAAAAATTTGGTTTATCTGATATGATCCAAACTCATGTTATGAGGGCTCAAAATAGCGATGAAGGTCTTCGAGAATAGGTAGATAATGCCCTTGCGCTCCGCTTGGCTCGACTTGGCGGAGGCACTGCCGTGGCCCCAGATCTCATTCAAATATTTATTGTGCAGTGAACAATAATCATCCCTTTCTCAAATTTTGTACAATCACCAACGATCCAATAGAAGCAATTAATATTACTTAGCTAGTAACAAAGCTTCACAACATTCCAGAAAACCATCCTCCAGTATCCATTAAAGATTACAATTTCTAAATGCTTCAGACTTCTTAGCCTTTAAGATGAAATCATCATCCTTAATCCTGAATAAATTCTCGACCCTCACGAAATATTTCCAAACCAACATGGTTTCTGATCAAAGGATAGATTAATAAAAAAAGGTTTGTACTATGGTTACACAAAATAAATCTACTTTAGATATCTTGAAATGTTTACCCTTTGTTTCCGTATCCTATATAATCTTAAACAAATATCTCTGTGAAAAATCTGTTATTTACATTCGATTAAAATTTAAATCCTATCTACACTGAAAGATTCGCTTTCATACTTCCTCCGTTTCTCGATTATTTACAGATACCAACCAAGTTCTGCTTAATCCGCATGTATTTATTGTTTATTCCTACAAGTCCATTTCAAATCTATTTGATAGTGTACATAAATTTTAGTAGAACTATATTGCTAGCACATTTATAATTATTCATTCAAGCAATGAATTCACTGATATTCATTATTTTAATTCATGAAATATATCAACGTTTTTTTCTTACAGGGTCATTTTATGTGCGTGGAGGTGTCTACGGCAGCGGCTCTGGTGCTGGTTATAATGCCCTTCCAGACCAGGGTGGAACCATGATGCCACCACCGGCCTTGTCACCCAGTCGCTTCGAACCTTATTTTGACAATGCCACACCCCGGAATGTCACCGCTTTAGTAGGCAAATCCGCTTATTTGAGCTGTCGTGTTCGAAATTTGGGAAACAAGACGGTAAGTACATTTGATTCTATAACCACATATATTATATATATATATATACATAAACACTGCTCGAAAATTTCCTATTATAATTTGGATAATGCTCGTAATTCAAATTCTCGTTCCAAAATATGTTGTTGATGACTTCAACATTTAAAAGCAATGTATTTCTGTTTTTTGAAAACTCTATGCACTGTTCAAAATTCATATTCAGTTCTCAGAAAATTATCGGTACTCTAATAATTGTTGGCTGCGCTTTTATTCAAGCGGGATAGTTATCTTAACTGTTATTAACTTTTCGCTTATTCATTTCTTGAAATTTAGTGTTCTTGTCTCTCCAAACTTTGCTATAAAGCCTTTAAAAAGTTAAGGAATAAACTATGACCAGAATAAGCCCATTTAAGTATTTGCACCTTTTGTTCATCTGAATAATTATCAATTTTGATAATAGTAAGCACCAATATTAATCCAATATTGCAGTTTCTCAAAAGCTTTTCGCATTTGTTTATCTCTTGTTCTCTAATTCTATGGCTAATACTATTAAATTTTGATTCTAATTCTGCAGTTATAAAGCCTTCAGAATAATTTTAATTCGGATGTGAAATTAAATGCTTCACAATATTTTTATTCGATAAATTTGATTTTTGTCGACTCTTGGTGAAATATTTCGATCGAAACTAACCAAAATACTTTATAATGGTTGAAAATATGAACTAAATAGGTATGTCAAAACTTTCAATATTCCTCTCTACTCTACAGTTTCGATCTCACCTGAATCGTATTCAGGATTGAGAAGAATCTTGGACCTCAATATTGGTCGATCGTTGCAAAAAAGTATATATATATATCCGTTGTCAAAACGAAGCACACGTGTGTTGCAAAAACCTGCACAAGAAACGTTTCATTTTATTTATCTTTTAAAAATGTATTAAGCTGTGATAATATCTTACAAAATGAGAACTCAAAATATTCTAAATTTATCTGAGATGGAATTCTATTATAAATTCTCAAAAGTAATTATCCTGATGAAGATTTAAACATTAAAATCGGAAGCTTGATAAATTCCAAATGAGTAATATTTGATCCAATTTAACCAAAATTCAAGATTGCTTAAGCCCGTTACATATTTGTTCCCTTATATACAGGGTGTAACAGAAAGAATACAATAATTTTAACCTGTGATGCAATTTGTCAAGCATAACAATAATTTTTTTCCGTAAATCCTCTGGATACAGAGTAAAAATTCATCAAAGTTTCGTCAAAAATTTCATAGTGCGCCTATGGTTCAAACTGAATGTTTCTCATTTGTTGGAAGAATGACAGCTGTCGATTGAAAGGAGTATTTTTCAACTTTGAGCCATCGTAGTCTTGTCAATCATTCATTTGAAACTGAAAAAGTATTAGTATTTTGGCAATACATTGATATTCGCTCACCTCGATTATTATATTTTTGTATATGTTGAAAGAAAGACTGAATTTGTTTCCGTAATTAACAATTTGGTCTTTTAGTCGTATTTATATGTCATTTTTAAGAAGTTTGATTTTTATTTAGGGATTTCACGTATATTTTCGAATAGTAATAAAATAATAATAAAAAATACACGTGTTGATTCCAATTTCCCAAAAAAAAATGTTAAATGAGCAACTGGAGTTGCTGTGTTGTAGTAAATTATAAATATACTGGCAGGAAAAACTAATGTAAATTAATTAAATTCCGGTTGCAAAGTAGAAATAAAAAAAAACAATGGATAGCTGCAATGAAAAGAGAAAAGGGAAATACCATGACATTTATTTCTGTAATAGGAGAAACATTGAGAATAGTATACACCAAAAAATTTACATGTTTTCATGGACAATCTTGAATAATTTAAAAAATACATTTTGTGGTGCTTGACATTTTTTATGTATATTCCATCCAACTTATACCCAGGCAACTGTAATGGAATCTGTTGAAATAATGACAGAAAATTCACCTGTCACATTTTTTTAACAGTAAGTTTTCCAAGAGTGTCATGTGAGTTTTACTCAAACTCTAAAATAAATGAATTTCATGTATTGAGCAATATCTAGTGAAAGCACAATCAATTTTCTTAGAATGTAAAATATCTGATACCAAGCTATCGATAATTTTTTTCCTTATCGAACTTGTATACTGTGCACATTTGTACCAGCAGAAAGTCTTAAAGCATCTAGCTTTGTACTATGCATTACAAGATTGTTCTAATAGATAGTGACAGAAAATTCCAAGTCATTCAGGAGTCGAATCAGGTAATTGATGAAAAAAATATATTGGTCGTAGCACTGGTCTTCGGGGCGCAGACGTAGGATATTTAATTAAACTGGTCGGATTAAATTACAGTTTGAACGATTTGTTACACGAAGATTTTTCTTGTATTTTCCGGAAGTTGTTGAATAATAAACTCGACCTAGGGAAATGCCATACTTTGCTGGTGGGGTTTACATGCCGCCATACCAACTAACGTAAATTTTCTAATTTTCTTCAAAATATTTGTTACGGACAATTTCTGTCTCACGCATTATTTTTTAATGAGTATCAACGAAAATCACTATGCCACACTGTTCCGACGGTTCCAAATAACCGCCATACAGCCGCAAAGAAGCAGATTTATTTAATAATGCAAAACGATTTGTTACATCTTGAAACTTCGCTTACCAGTTATTTGTATGATTAGAAATTTAAATCTGACTATGTCATACCCGTGGCATGGACCGAATACGTGAAATGTTATTACAAAATGATAACATTTTATGTGGAGTTCAAATAATTTGGTACAGTATGCCAAAAAATTTCTTATGAAATTTTGAGGTGCGAAGAATGTAAATATTAAATATTAAAGTAAGTGTGGTCACAGTATGGGCTAATTTAAAAGAGAAATTGAATTGAAACAAAACTCGATATAACTTAGCTGTACTGTTATGAGGACTTATGCATCGTGTACAAGTTATAGCTGAATGAAGTTGCTAAACAGTTCTCCGGATATAGCATCAATTTAGCACTTCACCATAAATATAAAAAAAAATTCGAAGCATATTATTTTATCAACTTTCGAAAAATTCAAAGCATATTATTTTATCAATTTTTGAAAAATTTGAATGCCATACTGTAACAAGTCGTTTCGACATTTTTTTTTGTTACATCGTAGCGCGGATGTTCTGTCTCCAACCCCACGGTCATAGTATGGAATAGCTTCTTTTTTTTACGTCTTATGTTGCAGTATCTTAGAAAACTTTGAAAAAAACGCTTTTTAAGTGTGGCACCACTTTTGCACTCCGCCAAAAGTATGGCAAATATATGATAGGGCTCACTGTATTATAAACTTTCAACGATTCAAGTGCCATACTGTAACAAATCGTTTTGCATTATTGAATAAATCTGCTTCTTTGCGGCGGTATGGCGGTAATAGTTGAAAAAAAGTTGTCTGTAACAAATATTCTTGAAAAAGAAATTAATTACGTGCTTCAATTGGTATGGCGGGAATTAAGCTCTACCAGAAAAGTATGGCATTTCTATAGGCTGAGTTTATCATTTAACGACTTCAGAAAAATACAAAAATCTTTGAGTAACAAATCGTTCAAAGTCGTAATTTAATCCGATAAGTTTAATTATTCACCCTGCAACGGCGCCCAGACGACCAGCGCTACAACTATTATTTTTCTTCCATCAATAAATTATCTAATTTGATAAGTAACAAATGACTTGGAAATTTCTATCACTATCTCACGGTCTAAAAATTTTGTAGCTTAAATTGACGATACAATCCTCAGTCAGTACAATATTATTAACATAAGAATCTATTATATTCATGTGTACAGATGATTAATAAAATGAATGGCTCAAATAATTACGAATTAACAAACATAAATAGCAGCCATAAATACTCATCAACCAGATATGTTAATTTCTCTTTTTTTGTCATTCTCTTCTCTTTAATATATAGAATACTTACATGAATTTTTTTTTCCAACAATTTTTACTGCACTGGATGCTTACCCATATGCAATGGTTCAACCTGACAGGATTTTCGCGAAAAAAAATCCATCTTCATCCTACTCTAGTGCAAACTGTACTATCGACTAAGGATGTATTATGAACGACTTTAATCACATTGCATGCACTATATATTTATAAGTATCAAATATTTTGTCAAGTCTGTGAAAGTATTTGTAGCATTGCTGTTACGCTTCCCAAGTGATTAAACTCTTGAAGTTCTATTTCCTAAAGCTGTGTGAAAAATGTCTTACTGAATCTTGCTCATATGTCTCACAGATTTCTTAACTTTCAAACTTCTAGGATATGCCGTTGAAGTGAATTCGAAAATTTTCGGTATCTGCCATGCAAAGTTGGCCGATAATCGTGAGCACAAATAATGGATTCCATTATGAAAAATTATTCATATATGTCAAATATAGTTCATATTCTGTGTTGTATGATGAATTATTCATTCTTTGACTGTTTCCATTATAAATAATTTGAGTGTACGATACAACAACATCGAATTGTTATTGGGCTCTGTTGTTTCCACAATTGTACTTATTCAAGTAAATGAGTTATTTATTATACGGAGGAGATATTTTCGAATCTTGTTCAACATGGTGAAGCATACTTTGATGAGCATAGTAGAATTTTGTATCAATAATTCAAAGGCCTTTTTAGCTTTTTTCTAATCCCATCTCCCTACTTATTTGGTAGTTTGGTGTGGTTGTCTGTAGATTAAAAAAATATTTATAACAATAGGAACAAACAAACACCTGCTATGACATCATCAACTCTCCTTGAGCATCGAGCAAAAGCTTAATCTCATCACATTCATCATATGAGCAATAAATGTAAATAGATATTTTACTGCATGTTCTAACTGAACCAGAAACCAACAAGATTTTATAACTATGTCCAATGCTGCAAGTTCTTATTGATCCAGAAGTCCAGTGATACTTAGTCTGAAACATACTCTGAAATGCATTCACCTTTGTATTTGAGATTGCATGATCCTTGCATGTTGCAAGTAGGTAGCACATAGTAACTACAACATGTTTACCAAGGCTTCTGAATGTTGAACGTTACAGTTAGCCTGGCTATTACAAAGGAGCAGCACAAAAGAACGTCAAAGTCTCTGACTGTCGAGAAACTAAAGCATATGTTAAAGGACTCCTTTGAAATTGAGAAATGTTAAATACAAAACTCACAAAAATTATCTTCTAATTGGTCACTATCTTCATATGTGTTGTAGTAATATTCATTAGGTTCTTAATGATCAAAATTTTCACACTAAGAATAAAAATTGATGAATAATAACTACTCGAGAAGTTCGTGCAAGACAATAAAATTGTAAGTGAATATTTTAGAAGCAAATGATCATAATTATACAGAAGCATATCAAGCATAATAACAAATGTCATTGTCGCAGTATCGCTATGAAAACTGAGATTATCACCAAAAAGATAATAATATTTGTCATTTGATCAGTTTATTGTGCATAAGATATGTAACAACATAGAAACTTCAAACGCATCTACATGCTTAATGACGGAATAAAAAACCTATTCCAGCTTTACTTTTGTTCTTTTATTAATCCATCTTGAACAATTTGAACTTCCCAATAATAGTTCAGTGTAGGTTACTACACATAAGATTGAAATTAGTACGGTTCAAAAATCTGTAAACGTTTTTTTCATAATTTTCTTTTCAGCGGATGAATGACGATGATTATGGCTTATAATTTGCATGGCTTTACTCCTTGTTATTCGGTATTGAATTTGCCACATATATATTAATTTAATTAACCGATTGCATTTGAATAGCAACAATAATAACTAGTACAGATGCAGGGAAACTAATGGTGACTAATTAGTAGTTAATTAGTGATTTCCTTTGGATGATAAATTTGTAACTGATCAGGTTTGGTACATTTTCGACTCTATTTGCAACCCACTCGTATCCTGTATGCTACTACAAGTAAAGCATTATATAGAATAGGTGAAAAACGCAGTGTTCCAAACATATTAGAGTTTATCTTCGTATCTTTGACACTAAAACTTTGATCGAGCTCAAATTCGGTGATGAAATGTACAAATCGATGTCTAATACGAAAAAAAAATATAATGAAATTATTCTGTCATAAAATCAACTACGAGGTTAATTTATGACGAAGAATGAACAAATAAATGAAAGATTTTTGGTGCTGACGAGCTGTGATTTCCTAAATTATTGCTAAACAAAGCAGAATAATTGACGTATCTTATTTGAATCTCATTAAGTTTTCATTGGTTGACATCGGACTAATGTTTGTTCTGTCCTCACTTTGTTTAATGTTTCCTATTCATTTCAATCCACCCAACAAGAATATTTTTCCTTATTTGCTTATTTTCGAGCTTTAATTTTTCCTCTCCATCATTGTAATTGCTTGTCTTATACATATTGTTATTCGGTTAAACATTGAAAAATTATAAATATATATATATATATATATATATATATATATATATATATATATATATATATATATATATATATATATATATATATATATATATATATATATATTTATATATATATATATATATATATATATATATATAAGTCACCGAAAAGACTTCAGAAAATTGTCTTACAGAATTATTTTTGATTTCTGTGAAAAAAATCAGCCTCAGATTTGCTGTCCCTGAAATATATATGTATATATATATATATATATATATATATATATATATATATATATATATATATATATATATATATATATATATATATATATATATATATATATATATATATGAGTAGGGTAGCTGGATTTCAGGGACAGCAAATCTGAGGCTGATTTTTTTTACAGAAATCAAAAATAATTCTGTAAGACAATTTTCTGAAGTCTTTTCGGTGACTTTTCCCTCTCCCATTTCAACGGTAGGGGAGACCGAGAAGGGCTGTGACAATTTCTACTCCAACCAACATATCTCAGTTAAGAAACATTCTACATCTATGAACCGTATGATTTAATGTAGCTCAACCCATACTGTTCAGGAAATAATCATCAAAATCAATGAAAGTATCAAGATGCCTGAGAAAATCTACAAAACAAAAACCTCTCCGTGTCACAGCTTTCCGTATAGCGAGATAAGTTGTAACATCTAGCAAAATAAGTTGTGACTCCTATGTATTCAGACCAGTGATTCCCAAAATGGTCCAAGTGAACTCCCTGGGGTCCACAGGAAACTAGATGGGGTCTACGTTGGCGGAAAGAAAAATTGGCGGTTCACAAGTTGTAAATGGGAGTCCACGAAAAGGAATTTGGGGCTCACTGAAGCCAGTAAATTTCAGAAAGTGGTCTACGAGAAAAAAAGTTTGGGAGCCTCAGATTCAGACTATTTGGCGAATGGAAAATACCATTATATTGGCATTCAAGACACTAAGCCCCACTTAGTTTTTCTCTCTATTTTTCTCGGGCTTCTTCTTCTCCTCACTTGTTTCTTCACATTCTTTATCTTTCTACTGGCTTCTATAACAGCAATTTCATCTTTGGTAGGTGTGTCAGCAAGCACAGCAGATTTGGTCTTGCGTCCATTCGGTTGTTTTTTTTTCTTTTCTTTCTTTTCTTGGTGGAGCTTTTGGCAACGACTCAATTGATTCTAGCGAGATCACATTAGAAGTAGTGGCAAGAGGACTACGGGCTGTAGACATGGGGGCAACGGGCTCTTCTTTGGCATTATAGCTCAAAGTAGATGGACTGCTAAAAGATGTCATGTCCTGATCTGTAGACATACTTGGAGTAGAGTTCTTGCTTATATGTTCAATTCTTTTACAGCAATGTTATCGTTTTCAACAATACCGATAGTAGGATTGGGAGTAATGGTTCTTCCTTTTGAGTCTTCCTCAATTTTTAGTTTGAGCAAAATACGATCAGTGACTTGACTAGGCATGAAATCGTGACTTCTCAAAAGGGCAGTTCATCAGTTTCGACACTAGCCATACCCTTATAAGTCTTTTGTTTATATTTATTCGGCATGCAACCATAATAATCTGTAATTTCGAAACAAGATAATAACACGAAAAAAAAACAATATCATGTTATGAAACTTGAAAAACTGAAGCAATTGAGAAAAAATATAACAATGTTAACATAATACGTAACAATATACAAGCAATTTTTCTGTATGCAGATGTCGTACACTTACAACCATTTAATGTGCACCATTGACATTGCATCAAATAGCGGGTCTTAGAAACGACAAACGCGCGTTATGTCACCTCGCTAACGACCATAGTTTTCAAGAAATCGACTATGTCACAACTCTCCTATATTCTATGGTAAAACACCAAGGAACTGACAATTGTAGAGGTGAAGATGGCGGAAATCTAACAGCTTATACTTGGGAAATGTGTTAATTCGCCACTGGTACAGGTACCGAAGAACCTTAATGAGTAATAGAAAAAAAATATATCATCAATGAATCAGATTGTAATTCATATTTGAATAAATAAGGGAAATACATTCAAGTAAACGAATTTCGGAAAACTGCAGCCGAATCTAATAGTCCTAGAGAATAAGCAGAGGAAAAGAGGTTTTTTAAGAAGTCAATAAGATTATTCGCAAAGAGTTAGCATCATGGTTATATCCGCGTTATTTCTAGAGAATCAATAATTTTATCAAATTTCATATAGAAAAAAGATTGATGATTGAATTTTGTACAGAATAATTCATTGTACGATATAATTCTTCACTCTATACGTATCCGCATTTTTTGCTGAAGAATAAAAGCGATGCGGGAAATAAATATTTTAAAAAAGATTTTCGTGGGGAATTCTTCCACCCAACATGCCTGTGATCAAAATATTTGTTGATAAAATGCTAAGTCTTTGAGATTTAATTGATTTTTTTGTGATTTTTTATTAATTGCAGAAAAACTTGATCATAGCAGTTTTAATCACGAAACTTTTCCATGTGAAATTTTTTGATGAAATCAATACTTTCTAAGATGTTTTGAATTTTTTAATCAAAAATCGCGAATATAACCATTAAGCTACTCTCTTAAATGCTAGGTGAGACATTGATACCTGAATTAGTACCCAAAAGTTAAATTTGCGAACTTCTGAAAAAAAAAAACTTTTTTGCTCATGTCTCTGGACTATTATAATGAATTAAAATTGTAGATGTCATTCTTAAATGAAATAGTAGTTTTTAATCCAACATAAATTTTATAATTGAATGGATAAATCTCATGACACATTGTGTATCCGTTCTTTTATTTTGTTGCATCAAGTATTTCCAAATAATGATTGATACGCAGTACCTGGATTTGATTCTCTTTAGCTTATTATTGCAGGATAAATTTGAATTGTATCGAGTATTTCCTCTGGGATACTATGCTCCAATGAAGGACAACAGTAAAATTGCTCTCACAGTCAAAAAAAGTGTTTAATATCTCAGTAATACAGGAACTTTGTAAAAATATGTAAATTTCTGAACTTGTTTATTTCATTTTTAGAGTCCATTGCATTTTTCAGGTTCATTCTTTCTTCGGGTCAGCACAAAAAAAAGTTAAAAAGCTTGCTGTTAGAGCATACACTCACATTGGTTTAAAAACTTTCGTACTAAAATAGCGAAAAAAGGAAAATGCGAAACAAAAGTTACTTGTGTATTTTATTCCACTTCACATTGTTGCTGGAATAAAATTCTAGGAGACGTGAATAACATCAATTTTATTAGCATTATTGATGATGATACCACTATCTATATCTTCCAATATGTTCTATCATATAATTGTATATTATCTTTGGAATTAATATATATATATATATATATATATATATATATATATATATATATATATATATATATATATATATATATATATATATATATATATATATATATATATATATATATATATATATATATATATATATATATATATATATATATATATATATATATATATATATATATATATATATATGACCGGAAATCATGAGATCTCGGGTTCGAATCCCGGCGCTGTACAAGACTTTTTCAAAAATTAATTTACTTTCATTCAACCGTCTGGCTTATTACGGATTCGCCAACTAGATTTACATTCAGTATATATATATATATATATATATATATATATATATATATATATATATATATATATATATATATATATATATGTAACATGATTACGTAAATTATTACTTATCCGCAAACGTTGTAGATTAATTTGCCGACTAGTTATTTACTTGTGCGTTAGTTGTAACATTCATGTTTGTTGTGCTAAGTATATGCTGTGGCTCCTGCATGTCATTAGGTACCAAATATAAATGAAACGGTTTTGTGCTTGATACTTGTCTGACAATTTATTATAGTCGAATGAAAATTACTGTAGACCTTTATGTATGATAATTAATTAATTATTACGTCCATTCAAACTGGCAGAAGCAAAATCTTACATAGAATATTATGAAAAGCAAAGAGAATAAGCTACCGCATTTTGTAATTTCTTACAATAAGTGTAATGATTAATTTTTTCCCAAATTTCAGTTCATCAATACAATTGTGTGAAAAAAAGAAAGGGCGGTACTCTCCAAAGTGTCTCATCAATTTTCTATCACTTCTTTCTATGAAATTACCACACTGACATCAAAATATAAATATTTGAATCGATGATCGATGTATGATACGTTATTGAATTAAACTTAATGTATACATTCAAAATCCAAAACACAATTTCGTGAGCTCAGAATTGATGAATTTTTATGTGACACACAACCAAATCAAGGGTTCGAATTCAAATTAATATGAACTGACATCAGGGTATACTAAACATGGGCCTTAATTGCATTTATCATTCACGTGAACATGAAACCAAATGCTGAATTTGTGTCCAGCACTTGCGCTAAAATAAAAAAGAAACATGATATTTGTTTTCGAAAGCTGATCGTGATATATCGATTCAGATTAAATTTAATGTAAACAGAGTTACATTCGCTACGCTGCCAAAGAACAAATGATAAAAACATATTAACGTAGTATTTAAATGAAATGGTGGCTCTTCCATAGTTTTTATTCGGTTTTCGAATAGTTTTTACGTTCATTATAAATTATTACACCTTCCATCCAACTCAACACAGAACAATCACTTTGCTCTCTATCAACAATATCTTGAAGTTTTCCAACATTTGTTTTGCTTGTCCTCTTTTCTATTTTATTTTTACAGCACCAATTGTATCTTGCATTATACTCCAAGGAATACCAAATGAATTCAATGAGATATTTACATTCAGAATTATCCTTCTTTATTTCATTTTCTATTGATAAGGAACAAGAATGAGATCAGAATATGCAAGCTTGAATTCCAAGCTCATGAAGACAATTTGCAGTTATTACGTAATTAATTATTACTCCTGTTTGGAATGCATTGTCTAGGCTCTACGTTGATCTATGCAAGGTATTATAATTCAAACTGTTTGTATCAAACTATTGAACACTGATGTTGAATCAAAGATACAATGATTACTAACTAGCACTAAAGCTAACAGCAACTAGATGCACGTCAATTGACTAATAACATCAAGAGATCGCACAGGGGCGTTACAATATCCTTAGAGTTGGTTTTGTATATCTCTAAGAAATTAGCTGGAGATTTAAAACTCTGTCATTTTGAGAAGAAAATTATGTGGAGCATCCATGTTGATGATGACTCAATTCGGTATAAAAATGATTCATCAAATTTTACTTACTGACACTCGGATTCCATTTAATAGTTTTGAAGATGGATAGTTAAAACTGCTGCAAATACTACAATAAGATCTTCTTCAGGATATGGAATCATCTCCACTACTATCACATGTTAATTTCAATTGCCAAATACATACATATGATATTCATTCTAAAATACAATGAATCATGTAAAGAGAATATATGAATAATCTTTGGTGAATGGAGAAACGAATATAAAATAAATTGTGGTGCTACCAAATAACGATTCATTTTGATATAACCTGTTAAACAAAAATATATTGAGGAGACGAAAATCGAGTTATATTTTCTTGAGGAAGATAAAAACACGCTACAAGGCAATATTTTCTTTCCTTATTAAATTAAGAAATCTTGTACAGGAATCAAAAGAAGCGTAAAATGGTTTCCGAATTCGAAATTAGTTCAAAATGTGGTAAACAAATTATATCCCAACACAATTTTGTTCATTCAATAATATTGTTTATAACCGAAAATTATCATCAAAAGGTATTTCACTTTGATATTCAATTATGAATCGGATAAAATTTGTATTTTATATTCGAATATATTCGGCAATCCAATCGAATCAGTTTGATGAAAAAATGTTTGAGCTGTGGAAACACTTCAAATAAAAAACCTGCAGCATTTATTGGCAAAAAAAGAAATATTAAATCAAACTTTGAATGAATTTCACATCAAAGGGAACAGTGGTGTCAATAAAATCAGAGATCGAAACAATATGATTCCATTCTTTTGCAGGCACATTATGAATACAAACCAATCTCTCAATTAATGGATCTAGTTAGCACTATATCGTCATAAAAGAAACAGCAAACATTGTTTTAATTGATGATAGTATGAAAGGAAAAACTCAAAAATATATTCCTCTAAATATGCACTTGGGAAAACCAGCATGATTTTATTAAAGCACAAAGCACAACAGTGGTACACTCATTACTAAAAACCCAACCCGGTATCAAGAGACGACAGTCTGAATAAACTCTGAGTTTGTATGTTAAATACTTTGGTGATTTGTTCGAATCCAAAACAAGATATAATCAGAAAAATTCCGAAGCTATTATTCAAGCAGAAATTGAAATAAGAAAATGAAAGCAATGATAAGAAATTGTGTGAAATAGTTTAGTAACAAATGAGGTGTTATTCCGGTTTCAAGCAATTTCTCATGTAAAATCTGAAAGAAACGCGAGTCAGCGTCTCAATTTCGTCTTTTTGGGCCATCCATGCGTGCTTAAAACAAAATTGAATCTTATCGACATGGAATGAAAATTCTCAATGCGATACCGGAACTCAACGAACCATAAACAAGAGATAGGTGTTTGGGAAAAACAAGAACTGATAAAAATTCTAGAGACTAGTGAAAATATTTGCCGAAAAGTCTGTCCGAAACTTTCGAATCTGCTCAAACGGAAGATTCCCTCGTCTTATGAAAACTTATAACTTATCAATTAGTAATTGAATTAAAACGGATGGAATCTACGATCGATACTGTTTTTTAATTGAATGAACTACGAAAATGTTGTAAAAAATATTTGGAAGCTAACTTACTAAAATCAACTAAAATTTGCGAATTACATTATCTTAATGTAACTCAGATCTAATATACAAGATTCATTCTCAATCTTGTAATTACTTTCCTTCGGAGTCTTCTGGAATGTGGTTGAGATAAAGTCATTTAAAGTCAGATGGAATACAACATTCAGAGCACTGGAATCTCTGTCAGAATTAATAATGCATCACATGATATTGTCTGAGTCCTCTTTGAATTTAATTTACCAGCATTTTTTTTTCTTACTGAATATATTTTTTGAGTGTACTGCATGCGCCAGTATTATACGATGTCGTGTTTTCAATGTATAAAGTATTCTTACAGAAGGGCTACTAAAATTTTATTCATAGTAGTGATATAATAAATTTCATGTCAAGCTCAAAAATTATAGCTTTTCAAACTCACCGTGCAACTTTGTATACTTGTAACAAGCTTCTGGCATTTTTTAAAGTACATTGGGTTCACTGTTCCCAGTTTTATACTTTTCGTCGACTAATTTTTATTTAAAAGCTACGCATTTCTCTAAATAGAAGAAGGTATAAAAGAAAACCAAGTTATGCAGTAAGCTTGAGCTAATTAATTGAGAGCCAAGAACTTCATCTCAAAATAAAAGACTTGTATGCAATGTGTTGAGAGCAAGTCCTTCAATTTTCTCTTTTATTAAAATGGTAGAGAACTTATTTTTCAACTTTCTAAGAAACTTAATCATATAAATTACAAATCCTAGAGTGTAGTTGATTATCATTATAACACTGAAACATCCAACAAATGACTGCTCCTGGCATGATATTATTGTTGCCGTTTGAATGTTTGGGTAGTACTATAAAATATCTATCCTGTTCAAATTTAGATGATCAGAAAATCTCCTACCTCGTCATGGCCCATCCCTTCCACACGAAAGTCCCTGCATTGCAGAAGTTTTCTATAGCGGTTCAGGAACTTTTGAAACCCTAAACTGTTCGTGCACAAAACATAAAAAATGAATAACAACATTGTTCTTGCAAGATAAAGGCGTTTGTTTTGAGGTTCTCAAATTCTGTTAGAATTTTAAATATAAAATCCAACCAAAAAGATAAGAAAGCGTATCTTAATAGCAGTTCTACGGCAGTTTAATTAAGTTAATGGATTCTGAGAACAGTAAAACCAACAAGAAGGACACACCTGTTATTCTTAATTCATCTGCTCTCCGCATTGCAAAAGTGATCTTAATTACCCTTGGGTTTGATGGTCTAATCCAAATTCTTTTCACACTTCTTCAATGAGTCTTATTTCATATAAAAAGCTAATTTTAATACGCACCACGAGAGTTACTGATAAAGTATTTAGAGTAACAAACAAAACCAAATATTTATTGATAATAATGTTTTTATTGTTTTTCAATATATTCTCAGTGATAATCGATACACTTTTGCATACATGACAGCATTTTTTTCAATTGTCATATGTGCTCATGATTTTCAAGGCCATATTCAGATTCAACGATGTCAAATCCCTTATATAAGTTCATGCCGACGTCAAAATATTGGAAACTTACAACGTAATACCTTGTAAAACTCACTAGTGTATAAAACCTATGTCAAGTTCCATTTAAATACCAATCGTTCTGGGGTGTTCCAATATTATGTATATATATATATATATATATATATATATATATATATATATATATATATATATATATATATATATATATAAATTGAATTAGCTGCTCAACAATATAAAAATTCAACAAGAGTATCTTTCCCTTCTCAGATTTGAAACGCATCCACAGTCTGCGTCAATTTGTAATTCTTCTTCTTGACTAGTCACATTAAGCCTCAACTTATGTGTTGGCATTCTTCTGTATATATAACAGCCGACGTCTAACGCAGTAGAGTAATTGTAACAAATATACTAAATATAGAAAAATATCGCAGAAACGTATTCTCATTATATAGATGATTAGTTGTTGTAAGTGCAAACTTTTGAATTGGCAATTTTTCTGTGGATTGTACAGTTTGTTTTGACCAAATTAAAGATCACTCTTTCCAATTCCACTAGCTTTCGGAACTCTCTATTCCTTTCTCAAGATGATTATATGAGATCAATATCTAAACATTGGATCAATATATCATGGAAAGTATATATATATATATACTATACATATTATATGAATAATTGGTTTTCTCTCTCTATTTTCTAGCAAGTACTTCCATAGTACTTTGTGGTTTGCTATAGTTGATGTGCCATTCTGGTTACTGTTCCCCTCTGTTCGAGAAATTCTCCTATTGTATCATCTAATTCTTTCTGATGTCTTCCTCTATTTCTTTTTCTTGCTGTGCGGGATTTGCATATTGTTCTTACTATTCTAGTTTGAGGAAGTCTGATGACATGTCCGAGCCAACTTAGTTCCTTTTCTTCCATCAATTGTTTCACAGGCTTTACTTCGAGTTGGTTTCTGATATCTACGTTTCTTATCCGGTCTGGCTTTGTTACTCCTGCTATAGCTCTTAGGCATTTCATTTCTATTGCTTGGATTTTTCTGCTCTGTCTTTGATCGAACACTTATACTGTATATTGTCAATTTTGTCACAGTTGATATATTCTTATTTTCGAAAAATGTAATTTTCAAGTTGTGGTATATTATATTTTTCAGTAATATTTTGCTATTTATCTCCTCTTTAAAGCCTCCTTGTTCTTCAAGAATACTTTCTAGATACTTAAAACTTTGAACCTGTTGTATTTTCCTGGAGACAATGTATAATTATATGTTCTTTTTTTCCTTTCCTATTATCATCACTTTGGTCTCCTCAGTATTCATGTTCATATTTGCTTTTCGTAGCTCTTCTTGCCAAATTATTATATTGGTTTATAAAGTTCTGAGTTTCTAAATATGACCATATCGTCTGCAAATAAGAGCTCTATGAGATGTGGAATAAGCATCAATTGTAATTATGAGGTAGTAACAAAACAACAACAATTTTTTTGTTGTGTGGAAGAATTTAACATTCTTGTGCAGTGTTAAAATTGCATGGCTTTTACGACGAAGCGTGTATTCGACCAGCAATGAGAATCGTAGAAGCACGCTTTTATTACACATAAAATACAAATAATTTTCCACATGTTTTAATTGCTGATACGATTAGAGATACGCTCGCTACGTTCTCTGATTTTCAACTATGCTTATAGCCGTTTTAAAAGACAAACCCAAATGAAACGTTAATCATACTTCATAAATCACAGAAATTTTGTTTTTTTAAATCATTTCTCGTTATGAAAAAAAGCACAACAAATCAAGAGAATTATCTCCATAACCTAAAAATGATGAAGTATCCAAATGGTTTTTGCGTTGTTTTTTATACAACTGTTTTTTATCGACGTCACGAAGCTCTCAAACAAGATGTGAAAACTGAGAATGCGATGAATGCCACATTAAATTATTTATCATTCATATAGAAATATGAATTGGATCAAACAGCTGTACACAGAATGAATAAACAGAAAAATACACACAAAGATTCGAATGTTTGAAATATTCCCTACCATTTATATAAATTCAACCGTAACAGAATTCACTTAATTTGTTCTACAAAAATCTGAAGGTTTCTTATCGTCTAAAACTTATTTCAAAGTATGAACAAAATGATCAACATTCCTCTCTATACATCAAACGTAAAATCTGACTATGATTCATCCGTTTCAATGTTCTAAAACTAAGATTTTAGATTCGTTTATCAGCTTACATCGCTCCAACATCGTAGATGTGCTGTAGCATAAAAAGCAAGAAGGTATTTTAAATCCTCTTACATCCGTGTCTCATATTTTGGAATCTCTGGTCGAGTGTAAAACATAGAAGCTATAAGAGAAGAACCATGAGACATATTTGAAGATTTGTATTACCTCAGCAGGATAAAAGAAAGTTTCTAACTGCTCTTATTTTTCAATCATTTGGTCATTTTTCTGATAAGAGGTGTTAAAAAAGGAACTACAAACTAAAATAAAAGACGTCGTGAAAATCAGATCTATCACCAAACTAGCAGTGGCACCGAAGCGGATAATTACAAGAAACTTTGTGATTGATAAAGTACTATTCATTCGATATCAATTAGAAACATGAATAAGAATTCTCTTCTTGTCGAGCAATCATTGATACTTTTCAAAAGGTGCAGCTGAAAAGACATGGCAGAAAACAGACAACAGATTTTTTCATTTTAAAATAATAATCGTATTGCATTAGAAGAAGATTATTGTCCAATTTCCTCTGTGAAAAATTATTTAATCTCAGCTACATAGCATGAATAATTTCTTACAACTTTTATGCTGTTGTTCATTCATTAGCAGTGTCTGTGCAAAACAGAAACGCTCAAATAAACACGATGATGAGAATTTTACTTATGTAACAAATTTAAAGATTGACAAGATAATTTCTATAGGATACTATAATATTTCAAAATTATTGGAAAAAGTTTAATAAATCACTTTTTTCATTTATATACCTGATAACCCTTCTTCAAAAAGACTGAGAAAAGCTATCAAAACATCAACCCTGCGTGACTAATACCTGCACATCTTGTGCATCTTCACTTTTATTCTGCATTTTTAGGTCTCCCTTGCTGATATTTGGTACTATTATTCTAAAGATTCAATAACTGAACGCAGTATGATGTTAAAAATTTTGAGCTAAGTGATAATTCAGGATTACTTACGTGACCAAATGAATTTCGGGGATCATTTTGAATATTAATCTTTTCTCTTCTCCATAAAACTCTCCAAACAAATTTGTAAGTGATTACTTGAAGTAAATCCCATCAAGCAGCACTACAGGGTGACTGATTAATATTATCCTAATTATCCTGCTACCAAAATATGAATTAAAGATTGAAGTTGAAAGGTCAATCTCAGACTAGTGACAAATGAAGTTTGTGCACCGCAATGCGTCGTTCTAAGTATTATTATTATCATCTATTCAAATATCTGGTACCCTTTCGGGTATCGAGATTGTTCTTCATCAGAAATCTTGTGTCAGTCGCCTGTATTTTACTATCAGAACCCAAGTTTCACTTTCGTATATCAAAATTGGTTTGTATATACTTTTATGTACAGCCATTTTTGTGGTTTAAGATACCTCTTTGTTATTTGTGTCCATTCTGAATCCGCTGTGTCTTCCCACATGCTTGTTTTATTGCTTTCATTATTAAGTGTTCAAATTTACTCTACATATCTTCCACATTGTTACAATCTGGCTTCGGCGTAACTATTATCATCTCATGTACAAAATGAAAATAAACCCCTTAACCAAACAAATTTAAATAATCTAGATTCTATAAATTTGTTCAAGGGTTAGGAGCTTATTTTCATTTTGTATATAACTTCACCTTTAGACTCATACTAATTAATAATATAATCATTTCTTCAATGTTCTCTTGATATTTTTGTCTTTTTTTGTGTCTTTAAGTCGATCTATCCTATATTTCATAATTTCAGTGTCATTTATCGTTGTTTCTTCTTTTTCTTGCCTCCTATTCTCCGTTATTTTTAGTGTTGCTACCGTAAGAAAACGAGCATTCCCCATTTGGAATCCTCTCTTGACTCTTACATCATTCACTTTCCTCGTTTCAAGTAAATATTAATAATAACTCAGAAAAAACAAGTATCTCTGCGACTTTTGGGTCAATATAAGTCTTAAATTATTTGCCTTAGGTGTAAATGTAGATGAAGCTCCTCAAGAAACTCTGAAACTCTTGATTCGAGCTGTCTAGAACAGCTACCAGTCAAGGCATACTTGTTCTGTCGGCAGAGTTTCTCAATTTGAATTGAAGATTCCATTTCTTTCCACTTCCATATTCAATTAAGGCTTGCACTATCGCAAATAACAACTAAGCCGTGGCAAAGATTGGTGTCAGAGTCTGATTTCCATCTTTTTGAGGGTTGATAATTCACCCTTTGAATAAAATATTCAAAAATTATCGACCGATACATGCTTTCCAGTCATGGTGCAGATTTTTGAAAAAAAATGTGTATCTCCTGACTGACAGGTATGCAATTCGCAACAGTCAGAAAGACTCAAACAGTCGCGTAAGCTTGTAAAAAAAAGTGTAAAATGCCGTGCTTCAAAATTGCAGGATAATGAAAATAATAGAAGTTTTATTCGTTGAATCCTTGTGAAAAAATAGGCATGCACCTTTTGGTAATCACGGCCAATTGGTTTTACGTATCTGCAGGATTTTTCTGAAATTTTCCACCCTTGTGCCAACGAGGGATGATGCCAATTTTTTCACAAGGGCTAAAACTTTTATTCTTTTCATTGACTTGCAATTTGGAAACACGAAATCTCACATTTTTTTCTTACAAGTTCATGTGACTGTTAGAGCCTCTTGGTTTGTTGCGTAGTGCAAGCCTTTCAGTAATGGGCTTCAAATCACTTCCAACTATTTCAAGTTACAAAGGCATGCGAAATGCTATTATGGAGAAACACTATTTTTTTTTTAAATATAATTGGAATTTACGCTATGACCAGAGATCGTACATCGGTCAATAACTTTCTTATCTCTCTATTCAAGAAATACATTTTCAATCCTCAGAAAGCCATGCGGTATAAAATTGGAGAGCCTCAACTGTCACTATCTCCCAGTTTATAGAGTAGTGCTCAGTCATACTATTTTTCATTAAATGGCTCCTTTCAAGTATTAAGAATAATCCCTAGTTCCTAAAACAATCATATTCCGTGTTCCCATAATGTTTATATTGATGTATTGAGACGTCAATAACTAACGAATTACAATTTCTCCAAGATGTTTCACTTTATTGGACGAAAGTCCTAGCTTTACAAATTAATTATTTAATTTGCGGAATTAACACGCTGGTGCCCAAGAAAATCCGTTTGGAATTGGTAATGATAAAACATTGGTCAAATAATTGGATTGCTTCTGTTTAAAAACACTAATTTCAATAATTGTGATTATTGGAAACTCTTATTTGTTGATTTTACCCAGTCTTAGAGTACTGATATGATTGTTTGAGTTGCTAATGTTCACTCAGCCTTGTGTGCTGATTTGAGCATTGTCAGATTATTTATTAATAATCACATTTCTTTGTAATTGTTCTATTTCTGTAACTATCACCAACTCAAATATACTTGATTGGAAATAGTCTGGTGTACTGATTCAATCAACAACAAAGAAATATCTTTGTATGTAAACAAATTACTGGTTGCTCATTGTTGTAATGAACTTTGATTCCATTGCAATAGTCGAAGATAAAGAGACTTTGGGTTAAAAATGAAAAGTGAATTCAACCCAATATTGCTGACAACTAATCTCTTCTCCATCAGTGTATCAAAAATAGCTATTTGTCACATTTTAGTACAAAGCAATTTCCTATTTCTGCGAAAGAAATAGTACTGATTATATTTTGAGGTATGATACATCAAAAGAATGTTTAGAAGACCACATTTCTATAGGGTATCTATTGTTTGGTGGTATTTTTCTTTCTCTCGATTCGTGGTTGTTCACAGTTAATGCCCTTTGAGAATCTTAGTTGCTTTGTCAGCATTTATTTGATAAGAAAAATATATCGAGTCTTCATTTGCTGATCATTCCATTGATTGATGTGTAAAATCAGGTCAAGTGAATCTTCATGTAGTAATAACTTCATTCTTTGCTGTCATCGAGATTACTTATACTATTTGTTTCAATGTCCAACTTTTTATTTCACTTCCATTAGCAATATTGTGTGGTCAAGGATTATCGAACACGTTAAAAAACTGCAACAACTGGAATCAAAGCTCTGTATGAGTTACTATGGCCTATTACCATATATGAGGCATCTCAATCACCCCCACTACTTGCAACTAAGCTCATCTGACAACGTTGCATGAGATGTCAATCAACGAATTAGTGAATGATGATATCACGTCTGATAAGGTCAGCAAAAAAAAAGTTAATTGTTCTGTGATAATTATACACAATTTTAGGTCTATTTTTTTTCTTGTGAAATCTCTTCTTTTCTCTCTGATGCTTTCCTAAACTCGTTTTCGATTTTCTCCTTTAGTTTCTCGATTGAGCATCCAACAGTAGTCAGCTTACATACTGACATCCCATTTTCCTTGATAACGTCTTTAAAAATCACGGACATCCTGGTAAAATCTTTCACTCTGTTTTTCACTGTATGCTCCCAAGTTTCCAGGAGAAAAGTCAATTTGGGAGTGTAAGAAATGAACTTTCAAGCTCATCTTACATCCTCAAGCTTCATATGCCGCCATCAAGCGTTGTACAATGGTTTTATAGTTGGGGTCCTTAGTATTCCTCAAAAGCATGTACACCACTTTCTTGGAAGAGTCTCACACTTCTTTTTCCTTGTCTCCCGCTGTTTCCAAAAAGACGGGTTCAGTTATGTCAGGGTCAATGAAAACTCCCTCTTTTAAATTGGCTTCAGACTGTTTTGGGAATATGGCGCACAGATATCTGGAACAATCCACATCTCTTGGCAGTGATTTGACAAACTGCTTCATAAGATATAATTGAATATAAAAAGGTGGTAATAACACTTTGTCTGGTGGAACCAAGATCGTATTGATGAAATTTTCCACTGAGAGTTGGAGTGGTTCGAGGAGGCCAGTCAGTTTTTGTCCAGTGCAGCTGCCTGGCTCCACTATCCTATAAGAAAAGAAAGCAAGGATATTCTGTATACTCTACCTGCTGACCAAACAACATGGTTGGTATCTCCATAAGCCAATATTGATGCTCTTGATAATTGATTTTCTCAAGAAACGTAGTCAAGTCATTATAGTTTTCTTCCATATGAACTCCTAGTGTCCTATAGAAAAAGATGTAAATACATTTCTATTATGCAACAACACTGCTTTGAGGCTAGTTTCAGGGGGGTCAATGAGTATGCGCCATTCTGATAGATCATATTCAATTTCAAAGCACTTCATGAACCTATGAAAACATCATTTCAATAAACCAAAAGCTTGAATATCGAACCTGTCGTATAGCTCTCTTCTCCTATTTTGTCTATAAATGGAGCAAATTCACTCACATAGATCGTTAAAGGTCTCAATACTAGTACTATGAGCTTTCCAGATTAGGCACAGTTTCATCTTGCTTATCGTTCTATTAGATATGGTATTCGAACTACCGTTAATTAAAATATTGATTCAATCCTAATGAAAATTATTTATGATCCAGCAGCCCATTATAAGGATTTATCTGCAGCTATTACTGAAAATTCTGATCCTCAAAGAAGGGAGTTATTGATTTCCTCTCGATTCACTACCCGGGTCATATTTTTCAATTAATTGAAAATTCCGTAGTTAGTAATGAGGATAACTGCAGGAAACGAGACAAGATCTAAGTTTATTATGGATTTAAAGATAGAACTCATTTTCCAGGTTCTATTGGTTTTCTCCCTTTGAGTTGAAAAGTGTGAATACTAAGATAACCCAGGTCAAACAGCAGTTTGGATACCAGCGATTCCGTTGGTCAGTGTAGCAATAAATCCCTGAATATATAATAAGGTTCTACAAAGGCATCGGCAAGTCGAATTTCCAGCTGGAACATTGATTATTGACGTTCGGTTGAATTTCGCTACAAAATTAAATATGACCATCTGGTTCTCCAAACAATCACAGAAAGTCGTTCAATACTCAAAACGTAATTGTTTATAGTTGAGTATCACTTGCTGGAATATTATTCGAAATATTCTAAATCTTCACGTAGTAGGAATCAAATTTCGAAGTCAATGGGTTTGATATGTAGCTTCAAATATAGAGGGCAAGTGGATGTATTGTCAATAATTTAAATTCAGAGTGACGTTCATTACTACTAAATTATGAATACATCATTCATTGCGTACTAATGAAGAGTAGGGCAATTGAAAACATTAAAATAGAATTTGTCAAAAATTTGGGACCTCAATCTGTTATTCATTCGCGTCGAAGCAATTGATTTCATGCTCGAATCTATATTCAAATATAGTAATATTTTTAATAACACGATAAAGCACTAAACATGAGTAATCAAATTTTTCGTTGATCCAGACAAGGAGAAGGAGAAACAAGTACCGAACTAAACTCTTTCTGACAGCACGTAACTTCTGAACTAATCCAAAACTTTTGTGTCCCAAAAATAATCCGATAACAAATTCATAAAGCTTAATCAACGTTCTATTGATGGAAAAACTTGTTGATTTTATTAAAATATCTTTATAAATGAAATATTCAGCGACGCGGTGACAAAAGCGACTACTAATTCATATTCAGAAAAGATATCAAGTAGCCGATTCAATACATTATTAAATCTCTCGAAGATCTATGATTCCAATTTTTTGTGTTCGATCTCTATATTTCTGTCGGTACTAATGAGTAAGAAACGATGTTGTTGTTTGAATTAGCCTGGGAAGGCAATTAGTGACGAAACACCGGCGTTAAATGGAATAAAAACAGCTATTCGATCACATTCTTAAGTGTTTTTCTCCTTCGTAAATGTCTACCTCTTGAAGCAAAAAAAAATGAAGAGCAGTCAACTTGAGCTAGAAACGCACAAGTGTAAATTCCGGCCGTACAGTAGAGAAAAAGCCAGTTGAAAGAAATTATCGTTCCACAGAACACTAGGAAGACTTATGGACAATATTGTTGAGTATTCGTCGCAAATTTGGAATCCAATGTACAACAAAAATATCTCACTTATTGAATCAATTCAAAAAAAATTTTTTTCCTTATTAAAGTATAAATTTAAATTGGGAGATTCATCTTACTTTGACTTACTCGAAGATTTCAACATGTTGACTCTAGAACGAAGAAGAACTAATGCTGACATGATATTTTTATTCAAACTATTCAATAATATGATTGATAATTATGATATTATAGATAAATTCGAATTTCACGTTCCATGTGTTAATACTCGAAATAATACTTTGTTTTATCTGAATAAAACTAATTCCAATAATTTCAAGAATTCTGTAGTGAATAGATTGATGTCTACTTACAATAATAACTTTCAGCACTTGGATCTTTTTAGTCTGAGCTACAATCAACTTAAAACGGCTTTAATTAAGAATTGATTATGTTATTTTATTTTAAAACGGCTTTAATTAAGAATTAATTATATATAAGTTGTTGCATCTAACACTGCACTTATCATTTTATGTATTAATTTTATTGTTAAATTGTGGAAGCCTATTATCGGGAAACTGTTGGCTCCCCGAATGTATAAATAAATAAATAAATAAATAAATAAATAAATATTAAAGATGATGTTTGATAGATTTAACACTTTATTATTAATATCCCGCTGTCTTTATGGTAGTTGCACCGGGCTAACACAGGAAATGATTGATTTTCAAATATACATAATCATAAAGTCCATTTTCCACGCGAATTTCACGTCTGGGAGATCAGGATAAAGGAGTAGACGGCAATGCGCCTGGTCGCTAGCGGATGTAATAAGAAGACTGGTTAACTGTGAATTTATCAACGCCAACAACGGCACTTGCAAATAAATAACAGTCAAACTCTATATATTACTGCACCGCACTCCGATTCATCTAACAAATAATCTACAGCACTCTAGAAAGTTGATATTGCTACTTTGCAGGATCACCAGTTACTCAGTCACCGTCATTAATGAGATCCAAAATATTTTCATATATATTCTCAAGCGACGATTTGATATATTTTTGTTTTCTAAAAAATTTCCATGTGTCATTAGATAATGACGAAAAATTATTTTTGGTCGTTTCATTCTTTTATAAATAATTTCTAGTCAAAAATCGGCAAAAAAGTTTCAAATAAAGTTGAACATTATTATCAACCAACCAGTGGCGTTTTTTCTGAAGCAAATTCTTCAAATACGACTCAAAGCACGAAGCTACAATTTTTTGATAGAACTGAAACCAGAAAATAACACTGAAAATTCGCACATTTTTTTCTGATCTTAATAGTATAAAATTTATTCTGTTTGTACTGGTACAACGTGAAAACTTTCACAATTTCTTTATTTTGTGTTAATAATTTACAGTTGATACGTTTATTTAGGCTAGTATACCGTGTGTAGAGCTAAATAGAAGGATGGTGAGACGGGCATCACAGCGGGCAGTTACCGAACAAATACCACAAAATTCTTACTTATTGTATATTTACACTAATTGCAAAATTCTTTTAAGTACATCTCCTACTAGCAGGTACAGATACCCTCTGCTGTGGCGGTGCGGCCTTCCAATTAGTTAGTCATTCTTCCAATAAGCTCTATACACGCTATACCTCACCTCTATATTTTTGAATAACATAAAACATTTGATATTTTGGCCGCAGTAGAAATTGAGCCTCCAACATCTGTTCGAGAAGTTTCTGATTCATCCGAAATCCTAAAACGTACATTGCACAAAGTACTGAAGAAAAGCAAGTACCATTCATATAAACCACACCTTTCTCCAGCATTACGACCGACTGATTATGCCAAAAGATACCAATTTTGTTTTTGACCTAGAAAAATAAATTACAAAACAATCTTAATTTTAAAGATCTGTATTGTGGACGGACGAGACAAAATTTACAATTGAACATATTGGAGTAGAGCAGATAGATTTCCAATCAGAGAATCACTGCTTCAAATTTAATTCAGTTTCAACGTTTGGTGTAGCATTTTGGGAGCAATGTTGATAGAACCATTTATTTTTGATGAAAATTTAAACCTTCACGCTACCAACTGAAAGAAAAACTTGATGAATTGACTTCACATGAAAGGAGAAATCTATGGTTTTATCAAGATGGTGCCTCACCGCACAATAGCGGAATTGTGCGTGAATATTTGATCCACAATTTTAGAAACCAATGGATTGGTACCCATGAAGCAGTAACTCAGACAACTCAATTTTTTCCTATATATATTTCTTGTACAGAGCTGAAATTATAAATATTATATTTTGCTCATAAAAATATCGTCTGCATGTTTAGTAATCTGTTGAACGTAGTTAGAAAGTGTTATATCGTTCCTGTCATTGTAAAGAAACTATTCATTCTGTGCAATTTCCTCTTTAACATTTTAATGATAGAGCACATAGCTGCGAAAACTCCGTTATTAAAACCAACAATTTGATTACATTGTAGAAGTGACTTGAAAACAAGAGCTTGCATTATATCTTAAAAAGATTAATTGCAGTAAGTACTAGCACGATAATCAATACAGCTCACTAACTGTAAAGCTTTGAAGAACATGAAAAAAAGGCGTGAAATACCGGAAGGAGACACAAATAATTTATTTTGACGGGCTGTAAAAGTAAGGATTACAAAGTACCATCTTGAATGTGTTATATGTCTTAGACATAACAAAAAATATACAAAGCAAACAAGCAGAGTTTAGAAGCACGACGTATGCATTCTGTATTAGAATGTTTCGAAATTATATCTACTTATGTTTTTGGCAGTGTTTCAGAAATACTACCAGAAAGAGGCTACTCCGCATGTGGACTGAATATGGCGTTCGAAATAAAATAGTGTTCAAAAATATTGTTGAGTTTGATATAGAGCAGAAACATCTCACAAAAATGACAAGCAGCGCTTTCGCCCTTTCGCTAAAACGATTTTACACAAACTGTTATAGCATTACTCACCCCACTATAAATAAATCATTCTTTTTCGCTTTAAACTTCCAAAAGAGACAACAAAAGTAAATCATACTAAATTACTTATTTCGAAAACAAACCCAGGAATTTTTCTCTTTCTTCTTCCATATTTCAGTAACTCGAACTCCACCGATCTCATCCAGAATACTTTTCTGATGTCTATTTGAGAAGATACAAGAGATTATAAATGTTTATAACCTCCATGTACTACTGAATCAATAAACAGTATTTGTTATCATTTTTGAATCCAAACATGCGAACAAAGATGAAATGAGATAAGCTTTGCAATAATTTTAATCGTCTAACTTGCGCTGAAAACAAATCTCATGACAATGTTACTTTGCTTGACAGGTGTCTTGGATTCGACATCGGGACATCCACATCTTAACAGTTGGGGGCTACACTTACACAAGTGATCAGCGCTTTCAAGCAAACCACCATCGAGAGACAGACGAGTGGATCTTGCAAATTAAGTGGGCACAGAAACGAGATGCTGGTATTTACGAATGTCAGATCAGCACTCAACCCGTTAGAAGTTATTTTGTGACGCTCGACGTTGTTGGTAAGTCAGTATAATTTAACAAGGATTATTTAATGCGTTTGAACTTCTAATGATTAGCTCAACGCAGATGACAACATGGAGATTCTGCAGCAATCACAATAAGGATTTGCTGTGTTTAGTCTAAGCTTTATCTCTGTTTATTTCCTAGTTCAACAATAATTGTGGTAGATGGCACGTCAAGTAATAAATCATAGTACATTGAAGAGTTCCACTTACCAGGACTGATAATAATAAGTTTTTGTATTTAGATGTTAAATACGATCTGGAACAAATTTCTATCGATTCCTTAATCTTATTCATTTCTCATTCTAAAAGTTTTCTCATCATCATTATCAACATTGTCCAACAATCCATTGAGTCGTGTCTTTTCGTAGAACTTCTGATCCTCCATAATTTTATTCGTAAACTTCATGATATTTTCCTTTTGTGCCCCATTAAAGCTCAACTTTACTATTTCAAATTCTCAAAACCTGGGGTTCAACAATTCAACACATTCTCGTAGATAATAGTACAACATTTGTCCGAAAATCTGGTATGACGTACGACTTGAAATATTTTATGAGATAAATGGAGATCACAATATTTTTGAATTGTATGTTTGTAAAGTAAATCTCGACACCAGTACTCCGAGAGCATTGTTTATTGTTGCAGATAAATAAAACACTTTACTCAACGGTAAATAAAACTAAAGCGAATTTATGTTATGGCTTTGATAAACATGTTTTTTCACCTTATCTTCATACTAAAAGTATCACATATTTTTTCTAGTTCTATAAATTTGGAGGCTTAATTCAACAGCTGGATCAAACAATCTGGTAACAAATGCTAAAGAATTAATTTGTGATTATATATTTAACTCAATATGCTGCTCTTCATATTTCCTTTTTATTAACAAGAACCTAAGAATCAAACACGCTGTAAGCAAGGTCATTTAATCTTAGATTACGGAATCAGTTGCAGAAATGAATTATGCATATATTCCATCCGTTGTCAAAAGTAAAGTTCTCAGCTTCTGTCACAAACACTCTGTCCTGAGTCATTCACAAATAAAACCCTTTGAAGGACGTGTAAGAGAAAATTTTTAATTCCTGCTGGAAAGTTACACAGGCCGTATCATGAAATTTCGAATAATTTATGTTTACTGTCGAAAAATGGAAAAATATTTTGTTATATTCCATAGAATGTTCTACTAAATTTTATATTCCAATTATAATTTACGTCAGTGCAGCAACAAAAAAATTTAGAATAATAAATGTTCCTGCCATTTTCGCATTAATGGTTGAATTAGAATAACTAAAAAATGGAGAAACACCAGGAAATGACATGATAAAAGCCGAACAGATAGAATATATCGGTAGAGAAGGATCTCAAATATTGTTAATCTTACTTAACAGTATATAGAAAGCTGGCAAAATATCTCAAGACTGGGAAAAAGCAATAATATCTCCTATATTCAAGAAAGGGGCAACTGCAACAATTAGAGAGGAATATCACTGATGTGTTCAACGGCGAAAGTTCATGAAGTCATACTACATAATAAAGTCAGACAATTAACAGAAATAACATTGAAGAAAGCACAGATCGGATTCAGAAGCGGACACTCTGTGCAACACCATATGTTTACACTTAAACGAATGACAGAAATAACGATGAGACATGATAACAAACTATATGTAACAATAATAAATATTGAAAAGGCATCTGATAGAGTACAGAAGAAGAAAATGTGGAGAATCTCAGAAGAGAGAAATATGAGTGAACAACTTTCGCCAGAAGTGAAGGAGATATGCAGCGCATCTTGAATATATGGAACGAAGGACTGCACAAATATAACATGAATATCAACATAGATTAAATAAAGATCACCTAACACTAAATAGAAAAGAAATAGAGCAAGTAGGCACGTTCACATACCTAGAAGCGATAATAAATAATAAAGAAAGTATGGAACCTAAAATAGATAGAAGAATCCAGGTGGCAGACAGAAACTATCATGCTATGAGCACAGTAATTTTAAATAACAAAGAAGTACCCAAAACCACAAAAATGGCTGTATATAAAACCATATACAGACCAACCTTAATATACGGAAGTGGAACTTGGGCTCTGGATCAAAGAAGTAGAAGTGAAATACAGGCGGAAGAGATTCCTGAAGAGAATACAAGGAGTACGAAGAATAGACAAGATAAGAAACGTAGAAATAAGAAGGAACCTACAGACTGAGTGTAAACAAATTACAAGAGACAGAAGGCAACTAGCATGATGCGGACGTCTAATAAGAACGATAGAAAATAGACAAACCAAACAGGTGTGGAATGCAAGACATACAAAGAAAAAAGGGAAGGGCAGACCAAGAAAAAATTGAGAAAGCTATATAGAAGAAATATTGAAAAGGAATAGCATCAACACTAATGAAGCAGAGAACAGAGCATTGAACAGAAAACAATGGAAAGAACTGAATTCAAAGTACATATAACTTAAAGAACAACTTTGACACCCGGACGGGTACCGGAGATTCAAATAGATGATAATAATGATAATAGATATCAAATTATTTAACTCTGACTTGTCCATTTCAGGTCAGTCCCACCTTAATAAAGTGTATATTCTCCTACTCATCATGATAATCCTAATTTCATTCTATCTACAAAATCCATCGCATGAAGCTTCTGTTCATCAACCGTGCAAAAGATATAAGGAATGGGAAACGATTTCAAACTGAGAAAGAAACTTTACTTCCACCAAGATAGAAGGACGGTGAATTACAGACGAAGCATAGATATCCTACGTCTCGACTTCTCTGAGCAAGATGGACGCACAGGAAAAAAGAAATTAATTATTATCCCAGCAGACAGCCGTCCCGCAGTACCATAAACGGCAAATGCTTAAGATTGTGACGCGGGTCTTGGAGAGCACTGACATTGACAGAATGGAAATTCTCTGCATTCGATCTAGATTTTAACGGTATCTTATATCTTCCAATTGGAATTATTGTAAATGTCTGCTCCAAAATCTGACAGACGCCTTTAATAAAAACACATAAATTACATCCTACGAGGGATAAGGAATATATTATCCAAACCAAGACATCTACACAAGCTGTCGATCTTCCATGGATTGTTATTGGTCATTTATATACAATGAAATTCATCTTATTATTTCCGACTTCTAAAAGTTCAAAAGCTATGGTAGATACTGTGAAACAAATATTTCTTCATTTATATCTTCATTGCTCAATTTTCTCAAAATCTCAGCGTGCTTTGTACGTTCTCACGATTCCAAAGAAATCTTAAAATGATGGATGTATGCCAAGAATATAGAAACAGTTATGATTTATAACAATATTCATATATTATTTATACCTATTCGTTCTAAAGAGAACCATAACAGGAGCAATCCAAAGATTTCCAGTATCATCTGCGTGGAAAGAAAAATGAGTGCTGTGATGAGAGACATAATGCAGGACGCTCGCGTATCATTTGTTGCAAAAAAATATCGCCCACTTTGATACGAGTTCAGGTCGAACTTTCCTCATCTCCCACTGGAAGTACAGGGTCGGCCTCCAGGTATATTATCCAGAAATTACTCTCAGAGCATGTTTTTCTGTTGGAAAAAACTTATTTCGTTGGTGTAAGAACAGTTGAAACGACCATATTCTCAACCACAAGAGAATGATACATTTCATGAACATTCCTTTAATCTTCCATCGTTTCTTCATAATAATAATCAGAACATTGCCATCAGTTCTTGGATATTACTGTTTGATTCCTCTCCTCAGAAATAACATCTTAAAAAAGCTCTTTGTAAGAAAGTTGAAAGAAAATTCGGAATATCACAACACATAAATTCAAGTCAATTCCAAATCAAACTTCATATTGCCAAAGTGAGAAATCACATTCAATTTGACGATTGTATTGTTGAATCCGAAAGAAAAGAATGAAATATAAAAAGTGTCAAGATAAAAAACATAAAATATATCATTCAATGCCTGATATATCACTCAGTTTAACAAAATAATGGATAAGCTCCATAGAAATGATATGAAAGTTATAGTAGCATCATTTCTATGTTCCATCCATCAGGTTACTGATGCACCTTTAATTAATTCAAAAGAATAAAAAGTTGGAGTTCAAATATTATAAATAATATAAATTAAGAAAAGATCTGTACAGTTAGCCAAATCAATTATACAGATGCGATTCGTGGTCACGCTATAAATATTTCAACTCCCTGAAATCAGTGGAACCGGCGTACTGAAAATAGATTGAAACGTATTCCCAACAGCATTTTAAAGTTGAGTTGGTAACTTTAATTAAAAAATTAAATTTTCACAATTTTAAATTAATCATTGATTATTCAAAACTATTTTCAATTTGAATTGAAATGAACAAAGAATTACTAGTTGTTCAAAGAGCAGAAAACACAGCGTTTAATTAAATTCTAAATGTATCACGTTTCATACACTTTCGCTTAGTACTAAATAAAATAAAATGAACCATTTATATCCAAATATAATATCGAGGATATACCAAATTTTTTTGTAATTAAAAGGAAGTAGTACACTAGCTTGATCCGCTCATGTATATCATGTTATCCCAATATAACAAAAAACCATGCCAGACCAATAAACTATCAGTCACAATATAGAATTATTTTCCAACTGCTTTTCTACGTCTGTCAGTAAATGAACGTTAAAACAATGTTTCCTAGTAAAAAGAAGTACTTCGTTACATAACCACACGATTTATCACTAGACTGATGAGAAAACAAATGCGCAGGCTCAAAGCCACGACCTGGATAAAGAAGCTTTTCAGAAATCACAAAGGAACAATGAATAGATTTACAAATTATTTGTCCAATGGACGTCCACATAATTACATACATTTTAGACTAATCAACTGCTTTGTTCAAAACAATATGCTACAGATTCAGAATGTATAATATCAAAGGTTATCAGCGAGTTGAAATGATTTATATGTTTTTGCAACATATTAAATGCTTGGAAACAATAGGTAATTATTTGCGTTTGAAAATTATGTCAAACACTGTGTTTCGTGCAATATACAAACAAGTCATCGTGAATAAATTTTGTGCTTCTAACTATTGTAATAAAATTTCGAATAGCTTCTTAAATTTGGATGAACAAATCATAAAGTAGACAATAATTTTTATTACAGACATTAATTCTTCGGAGGTATTAAAACAATTCTGAGATACTAAATTATTCAAAATGTTTATTTAATGCTACTACTCAAGTCAGTTGAATAATGAAGCTATATTAGATGGTAATTTACGATCCGAATGAATGTATAGCAATAATGTATGAAGATATTTTGTTCTTTGGTATCGTAATCTTCATGTGTGTGGTCTGAATCGTAGATAGATGTCACTTTTGAACAAAATAGATGAACTGAGGTGACTATTCAATCTACATGTCATCTTTTACTTCATGTATAATATTCAAACAATTCTTGTTTCAATTCATATCTTTTTGTTTTCTATCACGAGCATTTAGATCAGTGCTACGGATGCTCATCTTAATCGACAGATATGAACATATTCCATCAAAGGACACATGAAGTCTATTTAAACTAGGTTCTATATATAATAATAACCAAAGTTGTAACACGCAGTTCGATCATAGCCCTAAACTAAATCATTGCAAAGCTAGGGAATATGGAGACTAGGATGATATGACAGGTTCTTGAATATAGAGAGCAGGAACGGATTCACGGAAAATATCTTCATGTTGAATAATGAAAAATTGAAATATGGGAAATCAGTCAAAACAAAAATTCACTTCTGAAGATGACTCAGGTAGGGTCGAAACGGTAGAGGAAAACAAATTGAATTTTTTTGACTGAATTCACATATTTCCATTCTTCAGCAATCAACTTACCAGTCAGCTTCATCTCACACATCCATCTTCATGTTGGTCCTTGATGATAATAGAGAGATATTTCTCAGAGATAAAGGCAACATTCAACCATATAAAGATATTTAGTTCTAGAATATAAGATGAAATTTCCAGATACTTTCGTTATCTCAAATAATGTTGGCATTCGAAATAGAGAGGTTAGAAACAAAAGACGTAATCAGGACACCATTCTATTTTTGTTAATAATGCATTATAATTTCGACAAAGACTATGGAATCCCTTTGAAATCACATTTCAGGAAGTATGATCTTCTAATGCTTCACACTGCAATTCAAACTTACTCAAGAACGTACATTCTGAAGGAGTCATATGTCTTCGTTGCTTGTATCATGCCTCTCAATCTAAATACTTTTCTCCAAATTCCAACCAACTCCAGTTTTTGCTATATCTTGAAGAATAATATTACAACAATCACAATTTGTAACTAACTATTCAAGTAAATGTAAAATATATTGCTTCCTTTTCACTCTGAAATTTATCGTAGATCCGGGTCTGGTAGGGAAAGACAGGAGGAAGCAAGGAAGTTATTGCCTAAAAGTGCCATCCACATCCTCTCCTCTGGTTCTCATACATACAAACACATACTCAGGCACGCACAAATAATCTCGCACTGCGAACAACACGATTCGCACAACTTTGTCATCAAGGTACACAACACAAAACTCTCATTCAGTCTTACTGCTTCACCAACCAGAGCTGGCATACAAAAATATTATTCCGCAAAATACCTGTGTACAAGAACAATATTCGTAAAGTTCATTTCCAAGAAAAGTGAAAGATTGGTTTTATTTTCACATCAATGAGATCACCAGAGTTTCGATTCTAAGCCAATCAGTGTCGAAGATTGGCTTACAACTAGAATATAGGATTTTGTTCATGCTATTGACTATCAGCACAATAATGTGGTGACTGTCTCAGATAGAAATAACAACATATTCTGGTATTCGGCACTCCCATATAAGTATCTGGAATAATTACCTTATTTAAAAAAGCTTCTAAATCAATATAAATATCTGAAAGAATTTGTTCAAACATAAATCAGAAAATCTTGTGTATTGTCTCACAGTCTCCTATTTGTTATGCATCACAACTAAATTCATTGTGAGATACAATTATCTAATTACAAATGGTAACCACACGGTCTATCCACTCAAGCTCACTAATCAAGAACAATGGTTGGATTGCAACTAATAATAAATACGATGTTTCTCAGAAAAGATGAAGAGCTCGTTTCTACTTAATATAAATTTTCTCTAAAATAAGAAATATATTATCACATACAATGTACTATTCAGTTATTTCTAAATTGTATTCTCAACACATTTAATAGCGTCGTATCAAGTTTTGCCATCCTTATATATTATGTATAAATATGAATGTAGATTCGTATAAGAAACAACTAAAATAGAGTCACAATCCAGTAAAACAGACAGCTTCACAAATTCGTTGCACAACATGACAAATCAATGCTTCATATCAAAGAAAAATTTATACATAAGTATAGTGACACACATAACAGAGGTACTCGCTTATCAACACAAAATGTCATTCACAAAATTACATTTTGTGAAATCAGTTCAAATTCAAATCATTTTCAGCAATAGAAACAGCAAAACCTTCCATTTCTGACGAATACATGTTCATGTTATTTACAATTTTCTCCCGATACGCTGCTCAATACAAATATTAGCGCATACGTATATTACTGTTGAGTACTAGTAATATCCTTCTTACCAAAAATTGTCTGCTTATGAATCTCAAATAATACTGGCTATCAGAATTCTATAATAGAGCTCTCAAACTTTAAAATCTTCTCATCAATGTATATCCTGGAGAAAATATGCGCGAACAGTTCTAGTGTTAAAATCATGAAACTTTGTGAAATATTCTCCTCCATTGGAAAATATGTCTTCAATTCAAGAAAGTTTCAAAGTACTGCTTAAGACGTTCCTCTCTACCAAACAAGACTTGATTAAGGAGATAGCACTTTAAATTGCTGTGAAAATCAAAGCAGTACTGCATCAAAATTTTGTATTCAACAAACAAAAATCTTCCCTTCTTTTAGTCGAAGTCATCGTTATTCTGTTTTTCTTCAATTTTTCTTTCTTCTCCTAGCAGGATCTTAGATGTTCTTTCATACATTCCGCACGTACTGTCCTCTATTACCAAACAGAATTCGCTATTCTTTCCATGTCTTCATCACTAGATCTGAATCTTACAATATATTTTTGAATAAAACATATCTTCATGATAAACGTACTGATTCTTGTTCTCCAAAATTTCAGGAGCTTAGATTCAAATGAAACTATAAAAACAAAACAGAATATTTGGCGTAATAAAGTCCATCTCTGTACAGAGATAAAACAAAAGAATTTTGTGTGTTTACTCGCATTAACCATCGGTGTGATGAGGCGGTATTTGGAGCCGAAAACTTATTACTTGATTACACAGGTCACGTAAAACATTACAGTTCTAAAAAAGTGAATCCAGAAACAACCTTAAATAAACCATAAACTTTTCACATTACATCATCAAATACTGTGAACCTTAGCTATGCGGCATTTGTGTTGCTGAGTGTTCGGTGTTCAACCGTCTGCAATCTTCTCACAAACATTTGTTGAATGTGCATAGATGATGCTGCTGGTGTTGCTGTATGTGCTGGAGCAAGAACGGTAGGGATCACATAGATGATTTTAAAGTAACATAGCAACTTCGATGAAGCGAATGAGATGGGCCGGAATATAATAGAGCGCGTTGAGCTTTGTCACTTTAAATTGTTCACAATAGAAGTTAACTCGTAAACGGCATGCATTATTCCGCCCAGAACATGGCCTCACGACCTTTGTAGAATCTGGCTGTGACACTGTAATTAGACTCTTACACAAAGTCCTTCCAAACCCTCCGTGAAATTCACTTCCAGGTTAATGGATATTTGTTTTTCTTTCCTCACACGTACCTTATTAATTATACAAGGACGAAACCAAAACAAGAGCTGGATTCCTTGGCATCTACAGTTTCCGTGCGCACTAGCATAGCACTGAGATCTGTGACATCGTCTCTAGCCACTTCTTGTACATGACATTAGAAGTCACATTGTAGTGTCAGCTTTTCTCATCTATCTGCTTCTCTCTAATATAATACCCCTATGTAGTATACAACTGTCTCAAAATAATTATGAGAGAAAGAAGTTGTCACTTCCTCACCTTTCATAACTTTTTTGATGCTGGCCAAATATCATCTCTCATTTCTCTACATAAACAGTTATTTAGACTAGTAGAGAGACCTAAAAATAATACTTCGTAATCTCGGAATCTTTGGGCTCTGTGAAAAGGATCAGTAACAATATCCTCTGCAAGCTCGAATGTGATAGTTAACCTCTTTTCCCACTATGAGTTACCATATGCTTCTATGGGCCTATCATGTTTATCAATCAATATAACTAATCTCATTACAAATTTGCATAATTTTGAATCGATCATAACGATGTTAAGTTCTACATTGACCCCGAAATTCAAATATAGAACAAACAAATCCAATTTCCTACAGTCTTCCAATTTTTAAACCTACGCATTCGGCTCTATGATAAATGGTTGAATGTGAAAATATATTCCAAGTAGATGTATTTAATCTCTGTTCCAATCTAGAAATAGTGCACAATATGAAATAAATCTATCTCTACGTAATAATATCATTAAATACAATGGCGTTTATTGGAAAGAAAGCATTTCACTTGAATGAAGTAGTTCTACAAATAAAATCAGACAGAACTTCGATTTTCTTTGGTCGCATTTAACTAGAAAGATGTATAAACCTGTATTTACCGGACTTCCCACAAGACATATGACTTCATTCCGAAATTGCTGATTGTAGTGCAATAGAATACTAGTGCACTACTATTATAAACCAGTGTTTGCAAAAGTTTTACTTTGTTAGACTCAAAGACGTATTCCTCCATACATATATATAAAAAGATATATTTCTAAACAAAAAAAGTAAAATAACGATGAGACCTATTGATGACCAATTTCAGGCAGTCTTGACCTTGTTGTCATTTGTCAGGGCGCAATTAAATAGAATTCTCCTGTAAATTATATGAATCACACACATCAATTTCTATCATCAGAGCGTTTCTGGCTAAGTTCAGATTAAGTAGAGTGGATATAAAAATGATACTTCTGTCTCAAAAGTTGGATAGAAATTCTGGCTAACAGATAAACCATTAAATAGAGAGCTGTCAGTACTATAGTGAACATCAATGCCAGTGACACACCTGAATTGGTTGATCCACTCACATATGGAGCAACACCGTTGTCGGCAATAATACATAGTAAATGCGGTTGGCATACACATATTCTCGCGCAACATCAACAGAAAAATTTAGCACTGGTGGAACTAGTACTGTACTAACTCAAAGTACATGCGTCACACGGTCAAGATGTGCTCACCGATTGATACCCCTGGTAGCTAAGGATACCTATACTTCAAAAGTAATAAAGAATCATACAATGCGGCACACTCAGCGTGTCGTCTCCATATGTGACACTTAACATACCCAATCCATGGAATTTAATGACAGACAAACTCTCAAAACATATATTGCACTGCATAAGGTAGCAACTGCATCAGCCAGAGGTCGACTTCAAAGTGATGCATGCCATATGTTTGCAATACAAGATTTTTCTGTAACTTGAGCAATCAGGACCAAAAAGGGTTGTCTATGTATGCTACGGTTTTTATGTATTATTGGCATAGCATAGTGTGTCAAAAGATTCACATTCCAAAGAAACAAAAGGTCATATCTCTTGACTTATATCTTACTAACAAACAACTTTTTAAATCAGAAAAATATATGTAGATTGTTGTATTTAAAGTTGTCAACAAAACACAATGATTAGCAAGTGTAGTAAAATTATTATCATGTAGATTATGTATTATAGAATGGAATTCAATTGTATACTAGGAACTTTTTCGAAAATACTTTTGAGAAGCCCTGACATAAGGCGTGCAAAGTGGTATCCGTACCACAGGCACTAAATCTTCATGCTATACGTATGTATGTTTATTCGCCTCACGAGAATCAGAGAACCGAACATCCAGTTATCGGAAATCGGTTGCCCGTTGCCGTCGCCAGGCCATCTAAGAGCAAAACTAAAACTTTCAACTGCAGTGCACTTAAAATCAACGAAAACTTAAAAACTGTTACCCTGAAATGTTTATCGTAACTGCAAAATCACTCAGAAGTTATTTTATGAGATAAATCAGGTGTTGCAATATTTACGAAGTGATCAAAAGCTCGGTAAATGAGATTTATAGCTTTAATATGATTATTGGTCATGCCACACAAATTTCATGGATAATCAATACTTTGAATATCTATTTTCTCTGTCATCGTGCAAACAAAGCGAGATCAACTTGAATAATAACAATATGTCCAGGATAACTTAAGTCAAAACAGAACAGTTACTACTTGATCAAATTACAATGCTACTTATCCATTCAAATTGAAATCGTTATCGGATTACATTTCAATTCCCAAATAACGTTGGAGCTAATTCTGAATTAGCGTGATACAGAAAATTGCTAAATGTACCCAAGTAGAACACTATCATTGATACTATTATTATAGTAGATTACAACTTGACATTATTACTACGTATTAATAACTCATTCCTAGTAATACAATCTTGTTGCATTTGATAATCAACCGATTGAGCCGATATGATGACAATTATTTCCATTAATCAAAGGTATTTTACTCTATATTCCTTCCGGCTGTACGATTGTGTTCATCACACATAATGCTGCAATGATAATCCAGAGTAATTTTCCAAACCTTTGTATCAATTAGATCTTCTCAAATCTTTAGTTCAGTCTTTTTTCTCATATAAACTCAAGTAATATCATACATTATGCTAGCTTGCTAATAATCCTGCTCTACATAATGCAGTATGTTATATTATTAGCCCCTTAACGACCCGTTACTCTTACACTATTATAAGGGTCTTTACTAACACTACATTCATTGAGCATAAAGACTGCTTCGGCTTTAGGAATAAAGGTATAGCTTCAACATAGAAAACTAGAGAAAAATCGTTTTACCTCCAATTAACTTTAGAAAACTGAAGGAATCCCCCTGTTTGAGTCTACTCTAAAATATTTCAGTCATTCATAACATTATGATTAGTATTCATAGCTGAGTGCAAATATGCTAACTCTGAAGGTCATGGGATCCAGTGAGATCCAATCCAGAAAACTATGAGTTTCACTGAATCCTAGTATATTATATGATGTACTCTCTACAAAAAGCTAAAACTACGATGGGTAATCGCATTTCATGACCTAAGAAATCCCAATCAATCTAACTCCCATATCTGTATCGGGTAAAAGGCGTGATTGATATTTGATTCAGAAGTGCAGTACTTCATGCAAGTAATCCTACAAGATTCGGTCATGAAGATGAAATAAGAAAGACAAACACAAACACCCTAACCAAAATTTGATTTTACTACAAGCGGTACCTCACTCGATATTTCTGTAAATAGCATTAAATTAATCTCATTGTTTATTCGTGCCACTTCGCAATTAGTTACTCACAGATAAACTCCCAGAAATTGCTTGTTATTTTTCATTCATTTAGGAGCAGTAGCAACAATTAGAGATTCACGTAATTTCACATTCAAATGACTTGTATCCGCTTACAGCAATTGCCCTTGTAATTTGTATGATGTAAATATAGCAACACACAAACCATGGAACTTTGTAGGTTCATGGCACTATAAGACAAGGTCTATGACTCAAAAGGCAACATTAATCAATATTGAATACTTGTCTTTCCTTTTTGTAATGACAAGCTAAAGAACAAAATCATCGAACAAGAAGCTCTGCGTCTCACTCTTTTGAGCTAGAAGTCGGTGATAAGCAACGTGACGTTAAAATCTCTTTTATTCCAAATAGTCGACTCAAAATTATAAGTTTCTAAATAAAGTCACAAGAGGCACCTAAATTGTGATAAGAACAAAAATGACATTTTCTTCTTCTTGAAAAGAAAGAGTAATTGCAGGTTATAATATTATTCCAACGAAAAATAATAGTTCAGCTTTGAATTTTGTAGACAACGATAGAAAAACTATCTGGCTTATCTGTATCTTCTTATTAGGACTGCAATTTATGGATCTATCCTTTTCCTTGGATAAAAGCTATACATAAATTTTGAATAACTTATTGAAGAACAAATCTGTGTCATATCACTTGTTAACTGATTAATCTATTTACTCAATCTACACTTCTTATCTCTTTTTAATTTTATTCTGAGGGCAAAACTTCATAGCTCTAATTTTCATATACTTATGTTATCAAGACACATTATAATTCACCCTTTCTCGTTATAAGGTTCTTAAATATCTTCTAAAACCCGTTAGTCCTGCTACTTGTGTCAAAAACAGTAGCATGGGAGAATCGCGCGAAGCGCTATCCCTCAAAAGTCAATACTACGGACGCCAGAAATTCGCGCCATCTTCTGTGCAGGCGACAGGCGGTTAAAGGCGTCAGAAGACGGAATGTCCTGTTCCGGATGGATCGCGCTCTCCTCGCTAGGCGATGCCGTTTACCACAAATTTATCTCCCAAACTCAATTACAAATTCTCTCACCAACCAAACAACACTTATTAGGAACCTATCGTTCAAGTTGATTATCATCAGCAAATATGAAATATACCATATATAATATGTTTGGAAGTTTGATGAGTTATAATCGAATATTGGCTACAGGTCTAAATTAAGCTTGGTGCACTTTACTAAACGGTGCTAGAGGGTCAGTGGCGAAGGAAGTGTTTAAAATAATGTGGTAAAGCATTCATTCGACAAACATAAAAACGAAGGCACAACAAATGATAGAGAAAAACATAGATCTACTCAAAATAATAAATCGCAGAAGAAATTTTCCAGAAGTTGCAACGGGTCAACTAAATTGACGCAAGTCACATTTTAGGCTACTGAGAAAATTCTGGCTGAATGAATTCGCTTCAATTAGCTCTTTACAAATCACCTTTTCAACTCTCAAACAGATTCTTCTTCTCAAATTGGATCGACCGAAATTACACATGTCACATCAGTCTTTCAACGAATGAAAATGGAATGCCAAGAAATTAACGTGAAATACTTGCAGTTATTACAATCATCCAGTAAACTGAACTTCAGCACATGAGCAATGTGAAAACGTATAATGTCTAAACTGTTTTAACTAACACCAACTTTAGAACTAACTCTGAAATAAGGAACTAAAACAACAATGTGGAAGTTGAAGTGCAGACATACACAGAAATAATCATTTATAAATTTGAAGAGTTTAAGTGGATATTAGAAACTATATCTGGTAGAGAAACACTCAGTAGGTGTTATTGCTTTATTCCAAAGCAATTTAAAATAATTTCCAATCGAGAGAGAAGATTAAATCATGAAATCCACTCAAAAAGGAAAAGTACACATTTAGTCCTGAAGGTATCTAAGTATGTCAGAATGTTCCTTGCTGTGAACAAATACACCTTAGCTTCATGAAATTAGTTTCTTGCATAAATCTCTCGCTACTCAAGAAACTCCATATGTACATTTATCTTCCATTTCATCTTAATTTCACAGTTGATACTCTGTATTCAATTAAAATCTTATTAATTATGAAGCACGCAAAACGGACTTGAAGAATCAACTTTTATATCACAAAGCTATTATAGATTCTTTATATTGCCATTCAAATTTATAAATAAAGCCTACATGAAATTATCAGCGAATCGTGGCATATAACTATGCTGAATATATTGTCGGTATTCAAATTGCACCACATTATCATTGTGAACAGATTTAAATACAAATCCTCCATTCGTTTCAATCACATCGGAAATATATACACATGTGCATCATATTGCGCCTATTTGTTCCAAGACCATACTAATATTATGAATTCAGCGCATACAATTCAAATTCATCCATTCGAGTTCTTTATTTCGTTTATTTCTCCATATCGTTTTGAACTTTCAATTAGAATATAGATGATTGATTTTTTTTCATTCAATTACATTGTGTTCTTCAAGAGCGGTTTTAGTCTTCCAGTTTTCAATAACTAAATTGATATTTGCATTTGTAATCAAATAATATTTCTACTGTTCAGCAAAATCCATCAGCAAACCAACAATTAAAATTTGTTCCAAGTTCGGATTGCAATCAGTAATTCAATTATTTTTTTCTACTTTTTACACATGTAATATTCGTGAAACAAACACAACAGTAATTTGGAATCCTATTAATCTAAAAGAAAATTTTGCATATCACAGCTAAATTTATTCAAATCAATCATTATTCATTGTGGAAACTAAAACAAAACATTGATTGTATAAATTTTACAAAAAATATTTCAAAAACAATAACTGATGGAATGAATTAATCCCATAATATGAATAAGATAAATGATTGTTGCTGTAAATGGAGTTAATAGTTCGTTAACTACGTAGTGGCATATCAGGAGATACGTTTTTGCTGTTCCCAAACTGAAATTAAAGTCTGAATTTAGCAAACTTTTCCATTAGAATGCAAAAACAAAAGTAATACATCAAATTAAACACATTAAAAGTTTCTCGAATAAAAGTGTAAAGTATCAAACTTTTACGTTGCACTTGCATATAAATTTAAGCGTTCCAATTAATGAAGAGTATCAGTTATCAAAATCCAACAATCAACTGATAAAATCAAATTACATTGATTAAAAGTTGGGAATTCTCGATGTGTATTCAACAAAACGATGCTACGTGATGAATACAAGATTTTGATTCTATCTTTATATATACAATTTCAACTAAATCAATAAGATTTGAAACTTTGAATTGAAGTTTAGAGATTCAGACGTTGTTCAAGTTAGTAAGAGATTAAAGGATTTTACAATTAGTCCATGGTGTCGATGCTATTCAAAAAATTATTATCTCTTCAAGATCAATATTTCCACTAATCTCAAAGTAGGAGTATTGGAAGTACACATTTATTGAAGTAAAGTAATTTATTCAAGCTTCAAGGCTTTGTTACAAAACTAAACTCATCTAAATAGTATCTAATAAGCGATAGACCTCCGGTTAAGTATTGCTTCAGGCCTCTAGATCAGATCATATTATGATTGTGTGGATAGTAACGAAGCCATCATGGAACTTTATAATAGTATGTAATTTTCGGAGACTAATAACTTGTTTATGAGTTAGCTGTTATGTTGGACAATTTTAGTAATGAAAACCTGTCATTTCCTCCATGTTCAACAAGGTGTTCTTCTTTATGTTTGTTTATAGTTTAAACGATTTTCCAAATTCTCTCTTTGTTCCTTATTTGTTTTTGGGATTGTTAGCACCTTATTATTAATTTTGAAAGTGGATTTTGCAAATCTTGTCACAATAATGTAACGTAGTCCCTTCGTGTAGAAGGAGAGGACAATAAAGCGACTGTTTTCTCTTCGTAGTTTCTATATTTTTTTTTTTATGTGAAGAAAATCATGAACAATTTGCATATTCTGTATTCTTTAGATGCAGAAACGAATCTATGAATAAAATTATAATACAAGAGCATTTTATTTTAAAAAATGTTATTTCTAGTTTGAAAACTTCACCTCCGTTCAAGTAACATTTAGCAAGCTAATAAAATTCCCAATTCAATATAAAATTTGCATAATTTTATAATATGTATTCACAACCTACTGATGTAGCTTCGGATTTAAGATTTTCTAGATTTATAATCACATATCAACCAGAGTAGGTAATCAAGATTGGCACAATGTAAGTGGTACAGCAATTCTTTTCTTCGAGTATTGTAATGTAATGATATTTAGTGGTCGTGTTGCACTAGTTTGCAACAATGTGTCTGAATCCTGAATGTATGCGGCGAAAGACGACCAGCTAATAGTCAAAGGAGGAACAATACAGAAACAGCAAAACAAAGATTGATGAATCCTAGATAGATGGAGCTACTAAAGCTGGAGTACAGAGAAGACACATTTGTTCACATTTCATTGTGCATTGTTCCAGACATGCAGGCCACAGAACCGCTTCATTCACGTGGCACGGGCACAACTTTTGACACGTACATGATGTCCACCTCGGGAATGAATCGTCACTCAAAACCAGGGACCGGTAATCTTTTCCTACTTATGGGTCTCATTGGATTTTTGTGTTTGTAGAGGACCTATGAATTTTATTTTGAAAGGTATCTAACCATTGTGGTTGAATTGGACATCTAACATGAACGATCTTGAATGACATTCGTAAACTAACATAATGTCAATACCTCTAACAAAATATTCCACATAAAACTCCACTTTTCATACTAACTATATTCAATGACGTATAATTTGTAGGAGCATGTAAATTGATGATACAATAAATATTTCTCATGACTGTTGGAGGTTATTCCAAACAATATGTGTCTTCACAATGAGCTCTACCAGTCATTCATATATCTCAACCCTGAAACTTCAAGTATATAAATTTAGCGATAAACCCTAACTCAATCAACCCAATTACTGTTTTTGATATTATTTGCTTTTGATTATGACTGAAAGATGATATTATAATCTATCTAGAAGAAATAATTTGTGTTGTTGAATCTTTGTTTCAACAAGTAACCATTATCCCAGATTCCAATGCAAGATCCCCATTCCTTATAGCATTAACAATCTCAATGAAATTCAGTTCTACAAAACTAATCATCATTAAGTGGAACAATATTTAAGAATATAGCTGTGATATGCTTGTGGATATATGATGCACCCTAGTAGCTACTTGAAAACTATGCTTTATAATATAGTTATGGTACAAGAAATAAAACTATCAGTAATAGTAGCCATAACAGTTCACCAGCTCTCATATCCACATACCCGATCCAGGTCTCTTTGGCTTATGAGTATGTGAGAGTGTGTATGTGTGTTTTCGCTTCGATTCCTCCTAATTATCAAGCGTTGCAAGGAATACTAATATGTAGCAAAGCTTGGAGAACTGGAAAACCGGGCTCAGTTGTGGCGCACAGCGATAACGAGCGCTCTTGTTGTATTAAGGTAGAACAGTACTTACCTACTTACTACCTACGAACACTTGGATTTGTTGCTTAAACAAAGTGTTATTAAAATACATGATGGAAGCGTGCACAATTTAACCTCAGTATCATTGTTTATCATGTAAATGTTTTCTTTTCCCGAATGTGAATTTGCTCTTCATCTAATGTATTCTACCACTAATATTTATACTAACATATCAGCAATGATGCAAACTATCAACGACTGTTAATCATAAGAACTCAATAATTTTTATACTGCTGGAGGGATATTATCATTCAATTAGTGTTGATAGTTTCAGGCTGTATTCAACAAATTATTAATTTGGAGTGTTTGATGAAGGATTATATTAACCTAGACTGAATAATCCATTATTGATTAGTAACTAATCATGGTTATTCTAGTTCCGACTGCCGCCATACTTGGAGGACCAGATCTACACGTCGATAAAGGAAGCACCATCAACCTGACCTGCTCGATTCGGTTTAGTCCAGAGCCTCCTGCTTATATATTCTGGTATCACCACGATGAGGTAAGTTTTGATGCTCCTCCATTCCACCATTCCAGATTAGTAGTTTGACGTGCACTTTCGTCCACTACAAATTTTATCAACCGTGAAGTAATGTACACGTCGCACATAACGTTGTTGAAACCTTCCCGTGGGATTGAACAATTTCCAATAATGGAAATTATATTAAAACCGGAAATTCCTAAGTAAAATATGTAAAAAACAGACAAAATTACCTTGAAATAAAACTCCCATTAGGAGAATTGTAGGTGAAATACATCACATGTAAACATTAATTCGTTAGAGCTCAACACAAAAAAGCGCAGGACAAAACTTCATAAATTAATGAATGCTTTATTCAATGTTTTGTTCTTGCTTTACAAATTGTTTAAGAAGGTGCAGCTTTGTTTTTTAATTAAAAAATTAAATAGGTTAATTCATGAAATGAGGTTAATGAAATCTCTTATCAGAGTTGTATATTTTTATTTGTGGAAATCCACTATTGTCGTACTCTGATCCCCAACAAAGATATATCCTCAAAGAGTATCTCTTACGTACCAATTCATTCCTTCATTCAAATCCACTTTGCAATCACTTCATCGAATTTTTCACTGATATCATTTCTAATTTATTTATTTATTTATTTAAACATACACTGTCCAACAGGTACAAGACCCAATGAGAGGACAGGAAAATACAAAATTTGATTAATCTAGAATATAAATTTTACTCATACTGCGTAACACTTAGTTAAGCTATTTCGTTTAATTATTCCTAAGTAATTTAATAAAAGTTTTGGGCAGTTGCAAAAAAACATCAACATTAGAAAATTTATGCTGATAAGTATGACACATACGGTATAAAGGTGAAGAGGAAAGAACATTAGTTCGAGGAGTAGGGAGATAGAAAGTATGGGAAGACCGTGTAGTGATATAAGGGGCGTGGAAAGACAGAAGATATAAACAAATAGGATCATCAATTTCTCCATGAATCAATTTACTAAGATGATGTGCAAGTTGAAATTCGCGACGTTCGATCAGGCTAATGTCATCATTACTGATGTATTTATTCTTCTCCTCTAATTATGACAGAAAAATCTTGATACTTTATATACTGGATGGCTTCATACTTCGAGCAAAAAGTAAAGAATAAATATTATCTTACTGATAACAGAACACACAAAATTTTAGAAAATCTCATCATATTTAAAGTGAATATTTTTTTACCATTAGTTGAAATTTATTCTCAATGATTTCATTCACTCTACTACAACACGAGCTATAGTTCACAAAACGCTTGATAGATGTCTGATGTTGTGTGGTTACTAATAATAATTTAAATAAATTTAGTTCGATGCAGCATACTCCTTCCATGGATATTATTGTCAATCTCATTTCTTTGCTGATTTATTGTTTAGAGTGTACAGTGCACTTCAATGTTCATGGGAATGAATGTATTCAGTGGTAATTAGTTAGTGGACATGCTCTTAGTTTATGGGCACGACTTTTATATGCAGAACGTTCTCCTCAACAACAGTATCCCGCTCCTTGTTTACTTGTGGCGATCACCCAATACCTTCGAGACACTAATTCTTCGCGACCTAATCGTACGAAAGGTGGTGGCCGCCAAAGACAACATGCCAACCGCTTATATCCTGTCATATATTTTTTCTGATGAAGCAATTTTTACGCGAGAGTGAATTCATATTTATCATTACTCTCATTATTGAAGTCAGAATAACCCAAATTTTGTTGTAAGACATAGTTTCCAGCATCGCTTTACAATAAATGTTTGATCTGGTATTGTGAATGAAATGTTACTAGAGCCGCACATTCCACCAAATAGAATAGGCGCTAGTAGTCACCTATTACTTTCACAAAATCATATCCATATTAGAAGATTCACATTTTAATGTGCGTGAATGAACATGGTTTCAGCATGATGATGCACCACCGCACTTTGCTCGAAATGTGCGTGAACACTTAAATCAAACTTCTGATGACAGATGGATTGGTCGCGCTTGGCCTCCAGCCTCCTAAATCTCTTGATCTCAATACTCTTTTTTGTTTATCATTTCCAGTTTCTTATCTACGACAATCTAAATGCGCCGGTAAATGTTGAAGATCTGAGGTAGCGCATAGAAAATTCCCAATATTTTTATCATGTAAGGGTATAAAACGAATACAGAAGAAAATACTCTATAAAATGGGCCTAAAAAATATATAGCATCTTGTTTAAAAAAATATAATTCTGTGTTGTAGCTTGAGAGCTACTGGTCTCAAAAAAAAAAATATATATATATATATATATATATATATATATATATATATATATATATATATATATATATATATATATATATATATATATATATATATATATATATCCTCACTAATATTATAAATTCGAAAGTCACTCTGTCCGTCTGTTACGCTTTCACGTCTATAACACTTGACCATTTTTGATGAAATTTGGTACAGAGATAAACTAGAGCTTAAGAAAGGACAAAAGCTACCTTATATTGCGAGGGTGCTAAAATAGGGGATGATAGTATGCATGGAGCTTCGTCATTTTCGAAGATAAAACCATGAAATTTTGTACTCGGGCATCAGGCACTTGATAATAAGTGAACAAACATTTCTTTTAGCGTTTTTGTGATTTCGACCTACATGGGGATCAAATAGGAGATGAAAGTTCGTTTTGAAATCTAAGCGCCTGCGCAGCGCGGCCTGGTGTGTGAAATATCACGTAATGTGGATATCTGAACGGCCAGTCACGTTAAAGCAGACGAGAGCAAATATTGAAAATGAATGAGTTGTTTCGTAATCCATAGTTCTTTTAACTTTTTGCTTCAATTGAATTCATAAGTTAAATAAGTTGTAAATAGGTAGAGCGGTTACTAATATTATAAATGCAAAAGTCACTGTGTCTGGCTATCTGTTACGCTTTCATGCCTAAGCCACTCAACCGTTTTTGATGAAATTTTGCACAGAGATAAACTAGAGCTTGAGAAAAGACATAGTTCACCTTTTATTGCGAGATGGTTAAAATGGGGGATGATAGTATGCATGGGAGTTCGTCAATTTCGAATATAAAACCATGAAATTTTATATCCAGGCATCAGGCACTTCATAGTAAGTGAACAAACATTTCTTTCAGCGTTTTTGTGACTTCGACCTACATGGGAATGAAACAGGAGATGAAAGTTCGTATTCAAATCCAAGCGCCTGCGAAGCAAACAGTGTGTATATTTATTATTTGCAGAATGAGTATCCTAAAAAATTGAAAATGCTGCCCAAAATAACTATTTCACGCGGACGAAGTCGCGAGAACAAGCTAGTATATAAAAAATAAAATAAAGTAAGCTTATTCCTATTGTATTTGGCTTGCCATGATTAATTGTTTACCTTTTTAATTCATTTACGACATGCTTCTGGCAGATTTTTTATGTATTTATTGTACCGCGATGTTATTCGCAATGTACTCACTTCTGTTATATATATATATATATATATATATATATATATATATATATATATATATATATATATATATATATATATATATAAATAGATATGTGAGACAATGCTACAACAAACTATTGCAAATTAACAATAAGAGCTCAATACCTGAACATAAACAAAAGAAATACAATTGGACACGTAATCTGATGAACATTTTAGAAAAGCAAATTTTATGTGGCTTTGGGAAGTACCGAATGTCCTAGCAATTAAGGCTGAGATACCTAACATAGTAAATTCGTACTGCCAATATCTCTATACTGTAGATATAGAAAGAATTAAGAAATCCTCCTATAGTCCCTCTTTCAAATTATACACCTATTCAAATTCCTTTCAAAATCGTTCAATTAGTGAGTCAAATCCGCACCTCGTGCTTCAAATACCCTGTCCTATATTACAATAATAATGTATACAGGTTCTATAGAAGCGAAATTTGCTCCATTTGCAATACATACCAAGAGGACGACATGCAGCATTTTCTGTTCAACTGCTCCTTCTACAAGGTACCTAGAGTCGAATTTATCCAAAAATTCCTGGACAAATCACAGATCCCGAGAATTTGATCGCAGCTCTATTAGCAGATCTTACCCCAGCTAAAATCTTTAGCATATACAATTATGTTACCACAGCTTTGAAACTCAGAGCATTTGCACTCAATGTTAAACTTTCTCCATTTCAAATATATACATTCGTATTTACTATATTTACCATAAATTTCTATTATCAATCTTAATATAATTTATAAAAGAAACAGAAAATATATATTCTCAACCCATTTGTATCAGTTATCTGAAGCAAATATATATTATTATTATTATTATTATTATTATTATTATTATTATTATTATTATTATTATTATTATTATATAACAGAAGTGAGTACATTGCGAATAACATCGCGGTACAATAAATACATAAAAAATCTGCCAAAAGCATGTCGTAAATGAATTAAAAAGGTAAACAATTAATCATGGCATGCCAAATACAATAAGAATAAGCTTGCTTTATTTTCTTTGTTCCATAAAGGAAATAAACAAATAAACGTCATTTACAAATTTATTACTTTCATGGATACTTTAGCATACGTACACAGAAAGATATTGTTTGTTTGTTAGAATACGTAGTTTATTAACTTCCCAACACAAAGGCTTTATTGTTCGCTGAAAAAGACAACCGAGGTGGAAAGTACGTACAACAGAGCTTTGCATCAAAATACATCATGCTTATATATAATATACGACTGCCTACATATAACAGTTATGTACCCTGTACATATTTGTGGATACATCTACTTAAAAACTTATGTATCTCATTCAAATCATATTATCATGGAACGAATTTCAATTCTTTCAAAATTTGTATTTATAGTGATCTTAGATGGAACTCATAGTGCTGAATCAATGTATCATTCAAATTCAAAGTGATAAATAAATGATACAAGATAATTATCATTGAATTCTTCCGAGAAATTTCAAAAGGATGTGCTCACAGAATCTAAAAACAAATATATGGATGAGGGTAATCTAATATTGCATTAAAGTATACACTGCCACAATTGCAAGCAATTAAATGGGAAACACTAGTTAGTGCAGATTGCAGCATTTCTTGCTCCTTACTGTTCTGAAATTCATTTGCCTCCGTTTCAATTCAACACCATACGTAAAATTAACATAATTCTAAAATAAGTTTCTGAATACTGAAAGAAAACTTACACAAGGTATCCATTGAATAATACCACAATACTGCCTTATCAAAGCACATGGAGCCCAAAATTTTTTTGAGGAATCGTTATAGACGTGTCTTACCAATTAATTGATCAAAGAAAAATCACGTGCAATTTGTTGAATACAAAATCCGATTTCTTCATTTTGGAAAATATAATATTTTAAGCTTTATAGTATTGAGATTTTTGTATAAAATAGGCGGTAAATTCTTTGAAACTTTGTGACATTGTGAATTAGACCATTATATTTGAATTATAATCCAACTCCTCAGCAATTGCTCAAAAGGTGAAGAAGGTCCCTAGGTATGAAAGCAAGCACATAATACCGTCGATATTCGAGGTCTAATTACCGTGGTAAAATGTCTTCTGTTCCTTAGCTGGAGTATATGAAAAAGTACTTAAAAGAAGTATCAAGATAACAACACAGGAGTCAAAGGGCTAAAATGGTCTCAGAGTTAGTGAATCCTGTACGAATGAAATATTCAGACTCACTCGTAGTCAATCAGTACACCTAACATCCGTAGATTAACACAAAACTCACGACACTGTCCCATTAGGTAAATTATGAGAAGTCATATTTAACCCTGAACAAGCACACTTCATTTGTTGTTGCATAAGTGTCACACTGGGGTCTCAGAAACCCCAGACGAAAACGTAGTTTTTCTGAGAATTGGAATTTATTGAGAAAAAGGAGAATGCATGAAAAAGTGCAAATTTTCCGAATTTTTCTTATTCAATGCATAAAATACTAGATCTTTCATGAATTCACGTTCAAGTTCATCATTTATCAATGCAGAAAGATCTTTGAATTCCGAAGGAGTCATTTCCAGCTGAAATGTCAAAATGGCGAATAATAGTGAGCTTTCAGCTATGCTAATGAATCTAGCGCAAAATCCTAAACGAAAACGTAGTTTCTCTGAGAAATGGGTGTTGTTTTGATTAATTTTCATGATATGTACTCTACTCAGGATGATAATGAATGTAGTGAGAAAGCATTGAATTTTTTGAGAGCACAGTTTATTGAAAAAAAGGACAATGCATAAAAAGTACATATTTTCCAAATTTTTCTTGTTTAATGCATAGAATATAAGATCTTTCATGAATTTCGCGTTTAAAATCATCATTTATCAACGCAGAAGGGTCTCTGAATTCCGAAGTAGTCATTTTCTGCTGAAATGTCAGAATGAATAATAATGAAGAGCTTACAGTTATATCAAAAAATCTAACGCAAACAGTCACACTGGGGTCTCAGAGACCCAAACACAAACAAATTCATAAATTATGACCCACTTACTTAAGCTATCATTAAAATACATATAGCACATACTGGAGACATTATTAAACTAAATTTACGAGGTGGTCACATCGTACTATATCGACTTTGTGCTTGTGCACAAGAAAAAAGCTAGAGCATTTCCAGGGTTAATATTGGTGTACGTGAAATCTACATACAGCAGTAAAGAACTATACATAGGCCATATAATTTTTGTAGAAATAGGAGACAAACTATCTCAATCTGTCAAGAATGTTCTGTAGCAACAAGCTCAAAATAATATATATGTATATATATATATATATATATGTATATATATATATATATATATATATATATATATATATATATATATATATATATATATATATATATATATATATATATATATATATATATATTTCATTCATCTGACCGAGCCAATATTTAGAGAATTAAGCTAGATGGTGAAAAATGACTTATTTCAAAATATGCTCCAGAAAAAAATATCCACGTACGTCGCTAGTGGGATAATAATAATATTAAAATTTTTTACTTGAAACTTTTCTCTTGATTCGCGACAGTTTCGGAACTATTTACCTTTACAACAGAAAAAATCGGCAAAAATCAATCCATCATTATCTAGTGACCTATGGAAATTTTTCAAAAAACAAAAATATGTTCCATAGTATTTTACAGTATCTCCAATAACATAGAAGTCGTTTGAGTTAACTCGTTCAGTTGTTACACCCTGTATATGTAATAATAATGCATCCATCTAATTAGGCCAATATTTCGAGAACTAAGCGAGATGGTGGAAAATGATAAAAACTGCTAGGTTTTGACGGTGATGTATTTCAAAAATATGCTCCAGAAAAACATATTCACCTACGTACGCCACTAGACGAATAATGTTACTCCTATAATACATTATTTATTCAATTTACTATAACGTATCAATTCAATACATTGTTATTTTGTATTCATTAAAAAAATATGCGAAAGATATGTTCGTACACTAATGAAAATATACTCCTCAATATTTTATAATGAAATTATCCGTAAATAACATCAACCGACATGAGTGTCACTCATGAAGTTATATTCTATTTTATTTTGACATATAAATGTAAAGTCAGGTGTAAGATCATCTCAAATTTACACAATGACATTCAGTCGATAGAGTATATGATTATCAATGAGTATAAGAGAGGTTATTCACATTTACGTTATTCATTACGCAAATATCACTCACAATCAATAAATTTTCTATAAACCTATACAATCATAAATGTTATCACCAATAGTCTTGTAGTTGAAACATATGATTTGTGCCCACACGTGGTGAAAAACCTGAGCTGTCAATTCCAGGACATAATGACCCATTCCGATATTGATGAAACATTTGTAACATGTTTGTAAACTAGTGGAGCTTACCAATAACGCTACAAGTACACATTAGCAGAATTCAATATACGAACTCAAATCAGGAGACGCAGATACTCATCCATATGATCATAGTTCAATTATAGTTCCGCATTGCAAGCTGTAATGTTTATTTGATTTACTGTTCTATTATCACTTCATATATCAATGACAAAGTCAATATTGGCAAACGAGTTCAAAAATATCATCACTCTAAATGAAGTCCAATTTTACATAAAATATAGGTAGCTCAATTCTAATGAATCTAATGATTCAGTTACAGTATTACTAGTAGATGAGCTCTTATATTTTTTTGTATACAGGGTGTTATCAAAATAAATAGTTTTGGACACTGCGAGTTGATAGTTTCTTTCAGAATCACATATTAGACATGATCAGCTTATAACTAAACATGAAATAGATATCCCATAATACATAAATTAATCAAGTAACTTTCCATATATTCCTCTTGGAAAATGTCTATCAGTAACATAGAGATAATATTCAGAGCTATTGTTACTAACCAGCCATTCATGAAAAAATTATGTTGAGTTTACTAATATGAAATTGATTAATATTAGTATACAGAGAAGTGGACGAAACAGGAGAGTGGCGCAGCGGTTGTAGAACGCGAGTTTGATATCTGATGAAACGTTACCATCTCCAGCAAATAATGTTTTGCAAATGGCTTCTCCAACAATATGTTCAAGACGAAAATTTCACATCAAATGTAAATTAATAATTTCCTAATTCTTTTATTAAGATTCATGTGACACTTGTGCAGCAATTATTTGAATCTGCAGTTATTTAAAATATTATTATTCAATACATTCAATCATGATAATATTACATAATTATTTGTTCTTATTTTTTATCAGAGCGTGACAGCCAGTGTTACCCAAAATGTTATATTTTTGCAAACTATTGTTGCTTTTTCCCGCAAAAACAATACAGCGGATACTACCATCAAATCCTGTAACACAAGTCCAGTTACATCTTAATTCAGAGATAACTGGAAGGATGACTGATTTACTAATTGGAAGGCTGCACCGCCACACTAGAGAGTGTCTGTACCTGCCAGTAAGAGATGCACTTAAGAAAATTTTGCAGTTAGTGTGAATATATGTGTACCGTTACAATGAGTACAAATTCTCAGATATAAGTGATCTGTATTTCGTTATATGACTAATTAGTCAGCTAGGTATATAAAAGGAGTCCAAACCAAAACATAATTAGCTAGGATTTGTTTGTGTATTTTTCAATTTATCACTTAAATAAACTGTGTGTGAAAAATTTGGAGACCGTGGAATAAAAATGAAGATAGTACGGATGTGCTGGAGAAGCAGAGTTCATCAGAATATAAACGTGATTGTAAGCATTTGCACAGTAATATCAAACAAATTATATTAAACTTCTTCGAGTCTTTAACAAATGATGAAAACGTAAAATATCCGTCGAGACAAGGAGGAAACAATGTGATAATGGCAAATTAAGAGTAGCAACTCAATTTGAGTTGGATATAATAAGAAGAAAAGTTTATAGCATGTATGATGCTGAATAAGGTGTACAAGGCAATCACCTGCTTGTTGTGTACTCAAAAAAACTACATGCCATGGAGATTTCAAGAAAGTTGACCATGTTGATAAGAGATGAAGAACTTCTTTTGTACTTTCAAGTATTTTCTATTCTTCTAATTCTTGACATTCAAATAAGATCATGATCTAATTAAAATGAAGTTGCAAGATATAGAATATTTCTTTTTGTTCTTTTCAAGTTTTCATTTTCCTCTTACATAATTAAAGATCTATTTACAGTAGGTAAACTTTATAGGAAATTTATGAAGTTTAAAGTCTTTCTGTTCATTAACGCCTTTGAAAGACTTTTATAGTTCAATCATGTCTCTTTTTTTATGTACCAACTATATAGATATTAAATAATAAAAGAATTGGAATCAGTGTTAATATCCGATTGCAAAATCAAAATTAGAGACTCCCAGACTGCTCAGCAAACACAAACATAATCGAAACTAGAAATGTTTAACGCTCACTGTTTCCAATCTATATTGAGTGTTTTTTTTTTGCTTGTGATGTTTTCACCTTCTTCTTCAGCGAACTATTTGATATCAACTTTTTGTTGTATACTTGGAATCTTGTGAGCAGTCACCCCATCTGTACCAATCTCAGTAAATTATAAACAGTAAAAAATTTTGTTATTTTCGCATCCAAATAAGATTCACAGCAAGTTTGATCAATAGTTGTTAGCTCAGAAATCAAGTTTCGAGAGAGTAAAAGGTATTATATTGATTTTTCATTATTACTTCAACTATTAATTTTACTTCTGTAAACATTGTAGCCTCTGTTTGGAGATCTCCATTCTGATTATTAGGGTACAAGTTAATAACGTACAGTACTAAAGGCATATCCTTGTTAGGATGAATTTTACTGACTATTCAGTGGCACGGTCCAACAATACGACCATTACATAGAAGGGCTTACAAATATAGTACTTATGAACCGTTGCGTAAGTAACATTGCCTCCATACACATTACACTGCATTAGCCTTCGAATGTAACGAAATGAAACATCCTGTGTTTCTCAATTTACTTTGAGCACGTCCCATAGTATCGTAATGAAAATCCATCCTTAGTGTAGAAGGAGTTATGGCTCGAAGCCCATCAGGTGCTTTTCCCAAAAAATTATTTTCCAGATTATTTTGGTGTAAATTTGTTGTGGATTTTATCACAAAGTTTTCAGTGAAGAAACTCCATTTTGTAATATTATACACGTATACTTTATGGAACTTCCAACAACTTTCATGATTGCCTTCGTAAAATTTGTTTAGTACTCCATATTCTCTGATGTAAATATAAAAGCTTGTTGTTTGTGAAAGAGATATTTGAAATATAGATCCTTGAACATTCTAAAATGATCTTTAAACGATTTATTCTCCAGTAAGGAAAATCAAATGAAGCGTTGTTAATTTCTTCTTGAAGTGATTCCTCCAGAGGTCCCTCTAAATGCTATCATGGATAATAATAGTTCTTGTAATTTTCTATATTATTTCAAAGAAATAAAAAACTATAAATTATTAGAAATCAAAACCTTATTGTTTCACAAAATCACAAATTCAGGCTTCAGTTTTTGCACCATCATCCTGGATAGGGCTGCAGCTGTAGATACGTGTCTCGTCTTTTTTGGAGACTCTTTAGTACAGTCTAGCAAGCCTCAGATAGTCGGACTTGTGAACCGCAAGGTGAAATTAAGTTGAAATGAACTAGATATAAATCTGCAGAAGTGCAATCTACCATAATGCAGCCGAAGTGGCAGGTTTGAAGAACACAGAGCACTTTAAAGTGGCATTTGAAAAAATCCATGAAACAGAATTTGATAAATTGGTCAAAATCAAAACATGTTTGTTTCACAAAATTACAAATTCAAGAGTTGCTTTTTACATCATCATATAGGATAGGGCGAAAACTGTAGATACCTGTTTAATCTTTATTGTAGAGTCCCAATGAGGACGACACACGTGTCACTTTACAGTGTTCTATATTTCTTCAAACAAAAAACTAATTCTAATTCAAAATAAAACTCCAAAAAAATGCAAATAGTGAATTGGAAATATTTATGCTGCTGTAGTCTCGCCCTCCAAGAGTAAAATTGAAAAATGTAGCTACAGTAAAAATGCAAATATCAATAAATAGTCTTTCTGCTATTCGATTTATTCTTCGCAATAAACAAATTGAAAATTAACTGCAAATTTATTTTCCCCACAAAATTACACACAATTTTACGCAGTTTGTCGAACATAACAAATAATAATCTCGTGTAATAATATTTTTTATTTTCATGTCACATAGCACAAATATTTAATATTCAGATCTGCGTGACATACATATTAGTGTACATACATGTTAATATGCTCATAAAATTTACACAAATATTAAAGTTGAATGTTTATTTAATTCACTGACAGATGACAAATTATTACCTAAAATATTATTTTTCATATTAATTGTCGACAGTTGGACATGATATCAGCAAATTGAACATTATTGTCTCGCGTGCCCCTTTTCACATACAATTTGTACTAATAACGAAGCCACCCCTGTGTATTTGTCAAAATCATTGAACCCTCTAAGCATAATTCGTTGTTTATTAGTTACAGTTCATCACATGCGTACTAAACGTGATTTAATTTCTGACATCACTATTTAATACGTGGAACCATAAATAATTTCATCGGAATTATCATATTTTTGGTTGCGTGTTTCGCTTCATAAATAACAAATTCATTCCGCGGGGATATGCCGCATTACATTACATGATTTGTATGTTACATAGATTCATCAATTTTAGTTTACTAATTATTTAGCACGCAGGCAATATGAAAAAAATTCGAGGCATGTAGTAATATAATAGGACTTGTCTCTTTGTATCTATAAATAACACAAATAAATATCAGATTCAACTAATGAATATGAGTTAATTTAAGTGTTATGTTGCAGGTTATTAGCTACGACTCCAACAGAGGTGGAGTAAGCGTAATTACAGAAAAAGGTGACGTCACTACAAGTTTCCTTCTAATTCAGCATGCAGATTTATCCGATTCCGGCAAATATTCTTGTAGCCCGTCAAATGCTGATGTTGCATCAGTCCGGGTTCATGTCTTAAACGGTAAGTAATCGCTAAATTCAGATAATATTATTCAAAATTAATTCTGTGTGTCATCACGCACGACTGAGGCGAGTACTTCTCATAACGAATTAATTAAATATTGTTGATATTCTTTGTATTAGATACAGAACTTAATGTAGACATTACATGGAAAAGCTACAAGGGAAAACGTTGCTTAGCGCTTGCGTTACTCGCTCTCGCTCTCTCTCTCTCTTTTTTTTACGTCCTAGGACCCTCCTTTATAGTACTCTTTAACGCTTTGTACTTTGCGTTTAATGCGTCCGAGTCGCTTAAAACTTTGATAATACGGACAAATAATTAACAATTAGTGCTCGTATACGGACAGTGCTATTCAAAATGAGTTCACTAGATTGGTTAACAAACATACTATGATAAACAAATGAATCATGTTCTCCAAAACCAATCTACGAACTCTTAGTCATATTTTCTTACTTATCATGATCTCTATGAAATTTAGCCTTGAGAACAGCATCTTGAATGAAACCTGAATACGTTTGGAGGAAGACAACTAATTCTTTATCCTCTGACAAACTTCTCGTATCTTAGTGTGTATTTACTTATCTCACTTTTCTTGTTTGACTAACCTGTACAAAACAAACATATGTAGTACAGTAGCTAATTTAACTTGATAAAGCTTTGTTTTACTTTTCGAAACTATTTCCTATTACTGTATTCATACTTCACAAAGAAGATTTGCGCATTTGTATACATTGTAAACCAACACTCAAAGAATCAAGAAGATTAGAGCTCTTTATTTAAATAAATTTCAGTAATTGAAGATTTACCAACAAAATATATGAGTTCTCTGGAACAAATAAAACTTCTTGATAAACTCACATGATTTTATTTTTCATTTACAAACCAAACTTATGTATGTTTTTCATTCAAAATCAAAGTTATCTCGAATTTGTTTTTCAATAAAAATCTGTTATTCTAACTTAGGTAAATAATAGAAAAGTTTCAGGGCGTACTCCAAAAGTTGTATTCACAAAATACAGAGACGACTGTAAACAAAAAGAAAGAAACGCTTTGTGTTTAAACTTTTAATTGAGAAATTAAGATATGCATTTTTATTGTACGATGTAATGTAAATTACGGTACTGAGCCCAAAAGTGAATCTAGGTTAATTACAACAGTGACGTCCATGCAAATTTTGTTTGAAACACGAAATAGTTAGCTTAATTTATCAACGCGAATAATAAGGCAAAGTTTCTGGATTCGTTCGGAGATGAATTGAAGTATGTAAGTACGGGCCTGAAAGCGTCCAGAGCGTTGTCAGTTCGTCATTGCTACAGACTCAGGGCTCTGCCCTAACGCATCAACATTCCGGAAGATAAATCTTCATTTTAATCATTTTGGAAATTTGTACATTGTCGGAGAGATATTCGGGTGTAATGTATATCTTGGTCGTCCTTCACATTGCATGTCACTGCCTGTCATGTATCTGCTCTTATTCATACTAGGGTTCCATAAGTCCTTAGTGTGGGAAAGCCGGAGAAGCTCCTTCTTACTTTTGCATATGTCACACAGTCATCCTCCGTCACTTGCTCATATTCTCATTTATAAATTATTATTAATTGTTTGCTTAAAATATTAGAAATAGAGGATTCATCTTCTTGTACCAGGATTATTATACCATCACTAAAAACTTGAATTATTTCAAAGGGCAGAATCACATATAAGATTAATGATGAATTAAAAAAGCTGTTTTTCTTTACGGTCGTTAGATAGTACAACTTTGAAAACTGACATTATCGTTGCTCGTACATCCACATTGAGATGACGTCCACTGACGAATTGTTGTCGTTCTTGTAATAAAACTTACGCGATACAATGAAACACACTTAATTTTCTAGTGTAATTAACGTTAAGCTTTTCACAGACCATTTACTAACAGGGTTAAGAAAAAAAATCCTTTTGTATCTCAGAACTTGAATCTCTACATTCGATATTCACATATATGATCAATATTCTCAAACTTTCTGAAAAATATTTAGAATGTTTTTAAAAATATTTAATGGAAGTAGATAAGAAATTATTCCATTATCCGTGTTGGAATCAATTTTATAGCCCGTAGGAGCTTTGATACTTTAGAGGAATAAGATTAATTAAATTTTAATGTTAGTAAGAAAACAGTTGAAAGTTTTCTGTGAAATATAAAAAGATTTATGTGGAAATTTCCGATAATATACTTTTTTAAAGAAATAGCTCTTTGGATACAATCCATTTACTATTATAATCTTGAAATCAAAAGAAAGAAAGATGGATATGATTACAGAAGCCCGTCTTTCAAAAAATGATTCTGCTTTAATTTTTGTTTCATTAGAAATGTTAGAAATGATAATTCAAATAATTAAACACACAATTTCACCATGTACTCAAATTCACCATTTTTTTTTGTTATTACTAGATGCGTGTGTTGCTTTCTTTGTTCAAGAATCCCTAATTTAATCACACAGGGTAGTACTATTTCGGATCACTGGCTCCTCAGTGCATTAACGCGCTGCTCACTGCACGTCTGCATTTTATGAATCTACAGGACCCTGGTTCAAATGCATGCCGGTATGTATAATTTACTGAAAAGAGTATTGCAAAATCAAGTGCCCAAATCATACACGGGCACTAATAGACCGGGAGATGGTGACAGTTTTCTCTCAGATTTTATACCGCATTTTCTTGTTGCACAAATGTGAAACCAATTTGTCGGGATTTCTCTTATTATATAATTAGTCACTCTGTGTCAATGATGGATGCACGCCAATTCTTTCACAAGGATTTTATGACTAAAACATACATTATTTTCAGTGTCATGCAATGAAACACGAGATTTCAAATTTTCTACAAGTTTACTCGATCATCGCCATCTTGAAGCGTTCGCCATATTTAATCTAGCACTATATTATATACTCTCTATTACATTGTCACGGAACTTATTTAAATCTTTCAAATTCCATCCAAATTGGAAAGAGAAAAATAGGTCATAATCAATTTTCCATATTCAGTCAGTGTTAGGAAGTTATAGATGAAGCTAAAAGCTTATTAAAAAATAACACATGAGTTCTTCTCCAAATAGTTAGGTTCATTCAATAATTGTGAAAGTGGACAACATTTTTTGAGATCAGTTTCCAAAACTAATCTTCTAAATCTCTGAATATTGCCCAAGAGCACATGTATTTTTCAGAGAGATAGCTTCCTTCAGAGGACCTTAATTCGGTCATTTAACCAATTTCGGGCTTCTTACAATTCTCTAGATCACAATTACCTATCCCTAAAGGAAACTCTCCACGAACAATTCCATTGGCTGTGGCTCTAAGTTCTAAATAATTAAAATGTTAAAAAGCTTTAAATAAAATCAAACTTGATAAAAATGATTAAAGTTTGAGATTACTTCTAAATTCATAATCATTATCAAATAATTCATCTGCCCCTTTTACAATCCAACACACATCCAAGAATTACATTTTATGCTTCTTATTATTTATTCTAACACCTTATCCCTTTTTTCTTTCTTCTGGAAATCTTTCGGGATATCTCTGATCCTGTCCACTTTGTTCAAATCCTTAGAGAATCCAGGACTGCAGCGTTTTTTATGTAATCTTAACCTTGTCTCATTTGATTATCATCTGTTTGACCCATTTTACGAAAATTCGTTATCTGGAATAAAAGTTGCAACTCTAAATTCTTTCTTAAGTGGAAATGATTTTCTGCAAGCTTGAAGAAAATTATATAAAATATAATAGTAATTTCATAAGGCTCGTGACTGTAATCAGAATTCGTAGAAGGTACAAAGAGACTAATGTTGATACACTAACACTGAGCTATCCATATTCATTTTTAATATCTATGCAAAAAAAAATACATATAGTGAAAATATTAAACTAATAGTATGCCGTCACGGGTATGAGAAACGTCATAATGCTCCAATACCAACCCTGCTGAGTTTGAATAACTATGTAATGATGCTACATACTTATTAAACTATATAATAAACATTGAAACTTATTATATTATTTTTAAAAATGAGAATGCAAATTGTTTGTTGTTTTCAGGGATATTTTAATTGGTAACACTAATCACTTTATATATCAAATTTCGTTCACAGTTCAATTGTCACTTTTAGTTCAAACACTTGACACCTTGAAACTTGGTATATTCTCGATTGTATTCGACTTCTGTAATATTCTTTTGCATTAATCTTGATTCCTATGTTAATTTTCGTACTATTAATATTTTTAATTGAAGCATTATTCCAGTGTTCTACGTTTGTGATATTTAATCCCAATATTATTACTTTATTCATGACGTCATGCTATTCATTCAATATTTTCCCTATAGAACTCGATATAGTCGATCCACAGAAATACCACAGGAGGAAACGTGGCTTTGCATTACCTTAATTGATATATGTACGAGTGATTCACGATTTCTCTCTGTTCTATACATTCACCTTCCAGACTTGTCACCATTTTTCAGAAGTCACAAATTTTCAGTTTTTCCCCTATAAAATTTATATTTGTAGTTCAATCGGCTTGAAATTTGGAATATATATTGCGTATCTCTCATATTTTCAGAGATATTGAGAGAGAAATGGAAAAAAATATAAAAATATGGATTTTTTGCAAAAAAATCTTAATCTTTTTGAAACCTCGATATTTCGAAAAATACTCATCGGACTGGGATTTTAAGGTTATTTTCGTGATCTACAATTTCGAAACCATATATTTTGACACCAAAAACATAAGAACAGAGAGAAAAAATATTTTTGAATTTAAAAGATTTTTATCAAGGGATGCTCTTTGCCATCATTTTTTAGAGTTTACCAACTTTCAGTTTTTCCTCTAGAAAATTTATATTTGTTGTTGAATTGTCTTGAAATTTGGAATATATATTGCCTAATATATGGTCGATCGACTAAAGTAATTGCCAATTGCGTATCTCTCATATTTACTGTGGAAGAAATGAGAAAAAATGGAAAATCATTAAATTTTAGCAAAAAAATCATGTTTTTAAAAACATCGATATATCGAAAAATTCTCATCGGACAGCATTTTTAAGATGATTTTCGTGATCTACGCTTCCGAAACTTTATATTTACAAAAGAATTGAGAAAAAAAATATTATTGAATTTCAAAATTTTCTATCAATTAACGCCTTACACTTAGCGTTCAATGGAGTATTTATTTAAAAAAAAAATAGATGAAATTATTTGAGAAATTTCAATTACCTCAATAAATATTCAGGGGAACATGTATTTAACAGGGGTTGATTCCTTTAGAGTTTATATAATTAATTTGAAACCAGAAAATTCCCGTGTAAGATTCATTCGAAATAGTGTTTGTCATTAAATTGAAAAGCAGTTATATCATACTGCAATTTTCTCTCCTTTATTCCGGTAGACCAAATGATTTCTGGGCCTTCGATAACGACGTGGCGTTCAAGAGGTAAAATTGCATTTCCTTTCGTTCTTCTTTATTGCATTTTGCACCACAACAATAAATTTTCACTCATCGATAACTACGTCAGAATATCGCTTCCTCACAACTTGTTTAGTAAGGAAATGTACATTTCATTGAATATTGGTATCGGTTTTTGTTCGTTTATCGCTAGTGCAATTTACAAAAATTGAAGAAAAAAAACACGTTTTACGTTCTGCTATTATTTTTCGGTAGTAAAACATGCACAGAGCTAAATAGTGTTATGAAAATAATGATATTCACTTGTTTTACTTCTATGCACGCCTTTTTCGAAACTTTTGGCCTTTAGAAGCTCGCAGAAAATACACTTAACATTTCCAACTGCATATTAATACTCTCATCGTTTGAAGTAGAACCGGTAATTTGGCTTAGTACATTCAGCACTTTTGAAAAGATTATTTACTTGAAAATAAATAAATAAACAAATATACAGATACGTTTACTTATATTTGACCTCAAACGGAAGACTTTAAACGCAAAAAGGGCACTACATAGCAGTAGAGAGCAACAATCAAAGTTTTCAGCTGCAGTTCACCTACAAGGAGCACTACACTGATACAGATTCATAAAACGGAGGCGATTTTCAAGATATATTGCTCTTGAATGTCGTGTATATTGATGGGCAGCAATTTTCACAAAGCTCCAAAAATTGTTTTGTTGGATTACAAAATAGATAGTATGCAAATAACTGTGAAATACTTAAGAACAAACACGAGACAGTTCAAAATGTCCTAAGCGTTTATTCTAAATAAATCACTTCACTGAGCAGTTATTTTTAAAAATACTATGATTATCATACATAAAAATTCGAAGCAAACTATTGGTTACAATTAAATATTGATGAGACAAATCCTAAGAAATTTCGCTTCGCACATCGAACGTATTATTTTTTTCATTTAAATCAATAAAAAGTAGTATCCAATGCTAAAACAAGCTAAGTAGTTCCATCTTAGAAGTAATTGTACAACTAAATAATATTTGTATGTAGTATATCGTTCTACAGATAATAATTATATCATGTTATAATACTATAATGTTGTATTCCACATATCATTGAGATAACGTGCTTTTGATTACTGTAGTGTTAAACGCATTATTATTGTTACTATCCATGCATTGCATTAGATATATGTTGTTACGAACTACTAGTACGCACACCTAGCGTGTTACAATCACATAAATCATATTGAAATTATATTAAAAATCTGAAAATAAATTTGAATAACGTGCTGAAATAGGGCAGCCTATTAATATAAGTTCTTTTGTACGTATTAGCGATAATTATAACAAACAAATACAATTTTAATATTATAATAATTATGCTTGGGAAAATAGAGGCATACAGAATAAAATTGTTCAGTATGCAACCGGGAATCCTTTAAAGATATGCTGGTAATTCTTGTTTCACAAACTCTTCGAACATACGAATTCTAACTCTAAACGGCAATTTCAGCAAATATTATTTTTCAATTACATTTATTTACAATAATAGCAACAATTTAATAGAAAACAAAATTATAAGCATGTTATGAGAAAATTAATTTTAATTAAAAATAAACAGAGTCTCTGAAAAAAGAAAATTATACCGTGTTCTCAAAGCTTCCGTGGAGTTAAAATCTTTGAAACATGTGCTTCAGATAATAATTCTGCTTCTTTTTTGGTTTTCATATGAATAAAATTCAGTCACACGAATGTAAAACTGAAAATGATATTCTTGTAAACTTTGAAATCACTGACCTAGATTCAAATAATTTGAGCAAAGATTTTTAAGCAATAATCAAGAAGTACAAACACTAACTTTGAATTTAAGCGTATCATCAGGTTGAAGTGTAATTGAATTTAGCTTAGTAATGAACATTTAAACAGCACAAAATTTTACCAACCCGGTTTCAAAAGTAAAGTACAAGTATTTCAGCAGATGTAAAGAGGGAGTATTAAAATTTAGAGGATCCATTAAGGCAGTTATTTTTCAAAGTCATACACAGTAATATATAATACTATTTTAATCCTTTTAAAACTTCTAAATTATTCTAATTGAATTAAAAACATGATTACCAAAAACTTATAATTCTCATTATGAAGTATGGAAAATGTAACAAAATCAACTATTGACCTGGAAAAATTATTAGTTAAAAAATCATATAAGAAAAATGTTGAATAAAAAGCATGACATCACGAGCATCCTGCAAAATTGAAATAACTATGAACTGATGCCACATATTTTTTAAACAAAAAAAGAAAATACCGGCATGATAGGAAATTATTGAAAAATATATTTGAGCCGGTATAATAATAAACACCGAACACTTGTTATATTATTTTAAAAATGGAAATGCAAATTTTTTGTTGTTTTTCGGGATATTTTAATTGGTAACACTAATCACTCATTTCACACTGCTATTACAGTTCAATTTTCACTTTTAGTTCAAACACTTAACCCCTTGAAGCTTATTATATTTTCAATTGTATTTGACTTCTGTAATATTTTTTGTTTTATCTTGTTAATTGTCAGGCTATTAGTATTTTGAATTGAAGCATTATTTCAGTGTTTTACGTTTGTGATATTTGATCACAATATTTATATATATAGAACTTGTGATATTCTCAGTTATTGCGTCTGATTCCTGGGATACTCTTCTGCAGTTGATTATTTCTAATTAAAATCTTTTATTGGTAATATTTTTCTACACTTTAATAACTCAAATATATATTTCCTGGCTACATTTATTTTTTGTGATATATATTGTTCATTATGCTAACCTCTTTTAATTCCACTTTAATAAAACATAGTCTTTTAAATTAAAACCAAAATATTATTTCCACTTGTCTATTCTAGACAAGTGGAATATTTACCAATTATTTTTACATATGCAACCAGCATAGCACATGATCTAACATCGTATTAGAATTACTACATAAACGTAGTAGTTACGACGTCATCACTTCATCCATGACGTCCGTCATGTTATTCATTCAATATTTTCTATATTTTTGGAGTAGGCTTATTCAATAAATTGTCTGCAGTAATCACACTTACATTCTTGTCATGAAGGTTGCCTAAAATTTACTTATATGAATTTTCATATATGACTGGAAAATTAATTAATATAACTTTTAGTTTTGTAGTAAGTTATCCATTAGAAGTCTTTAGAATTATGTTATATTCTATTATTTCTTGTTTTAGGCGAGCGGCCAGCAGCTATGCAAACAGGCTCTGCAGGTTTATCCAACAGTTCGCTCAACATTTTGGCACTTATCATAATGTCGTACTTATACAGCGTGGTCTACAAACACATCCAATTAGACCCATCCTCTTTTCCAAGGTAATCGCCAAGCTAAACTACCGATATTCATCAAATCCATGTAAGAAGTTGCTGCACAGCACCACCAAACGAATGAACCAGACGTCTTGCTACATAGTCAGCGTCAACGAATGTAAATATATGAACAATTAAGTAAAAATATTTGTCTGATCGTCCCAAAGTCAAACCGGGACGTATTTTAAATACTATGTGTTAAATAAAGTGTGTACATAAAACAAAGTGTGTGTGTGATGAACTGAAAACTCCAAAACTTTTCGATATAAGTATATTGGTAGAGCTACAAGATGAATTGTTCCTGTGAGTTACAATTCGTTTCTTTAAAACCGTAAATAGTGTAAGATCAGACGAGTTACACATTAATTCCAGTAAAACAAGGCAGTTTCAAGATTCATTATCAATTTCTGCAACTTAGCTGTTATGAACAAAATTCAAATAAGGATAAATCCGGTGATTCAATTTAAAATCCAATATTACTTTTTATATCTTGGGTTTCACCACGAAAAATATTATAAACTTTTTGAAAGACCAAAATATTATTTTCTTGTAGCATTTACGTCAAAAAATCATATTTTGTTAAGGAGATATGTCACTGAAGCAAGCACAAAAAGAATATGACTTTATGATATTTTAAAGCTTTTTATATAATATGCTACCAGAAACCATATTTCGGTCTCTCAGAAAGTTTCGAAAATTTTAAAACAACTTTCCTCTTGATTAAGTTCAAGATATTGGGCGAAATATCGCAATCAAAATTAGATTCACATCACATTAATGCTTTCAATTTCATCATTCCTGGCCGCAATCATCGCTTTTATTCTTATTCAAGTTTTATCTTACAACTAGCCGGTGTAACAATCCTTCAAATAGCCCTTATTTTCCTAGAATTCTGAATGTACTTTTAGAAATAGTAGAGACTATATTAAATAAACGTCCATTAGATCATCAGTTGCTCTAAATATTCTCAGTTATAACCGAAAAAGGTTGATGATACTGACTAGTACTTTGAATGCAGGTACTGGAATACGGCAATTCAGTCAAGAGTTTTTTTTTTTCTATCCAAAATTAGAGAGCATATGTTCAGTGATTACTGCCATATAATTCCTCGAGTCTAAATTTTCGGATTATCTTCTACCAAGCTAAAGTAAATTCTTCTTTTTCAGGGACCAAATTTATGACTCGCTTGGGTTTTTTAATTCATCCATAATGCTGCATATTCGACTCTTATCTTGAATACACTTAAATGTCTAGTTGTCTACGTTCTGGAAAATTTGTCGTATATATTCCAGCAGCAAAACGGGAGTTTTTATGACATTGAATGTAAATTCAAAACATGTTATTATCTTCAAATATTGGAAAAATCACCATTTGTAATAATTTAATGTCTTTTTTATTCATGCGGCTACTTGATCTAAAATAAAAATGATTATTATTTTCAATAATTTTCAATCCAGGTACAAGTTGTTATACTTGGCTTAAAAAAAAACTATTTAATAATGTTAAAGTCCAATATAGCACCTAGACAGCATTTTCAAGTTTGTCTTATCAAAGTAGGTAACTTTTATGTGAGACTTTTTCTCATTTCATCTATAATCACGGAGAAATTTCAGTTTTTAGAGAATAGCGATTTTTTACACAAATTATTTCCACTCCTGAAAATGGTTCAGGCGGGACCGAAACTGTGGAGTAAAAAAGACAAATTAAACTCTTGAGTGAACTCCCAAATTTCAATACCTGCATAACCAATAAAGTTGCATCAATTATCAGGGTAGAACTTACTTAGAACTTTATCAATTGGAGTACTACAAACTCATTTATATAAGTTCAGCGATGGAAATGTACTTGATTACTATTTTGCTATATTTGTAAATATAATAAAACTCATTTTTTAATGCAATATTAGTGAACAAGTGCATTTTTGCAAGGTACATTCCTTTCAATAAATTGGTGTTATACTACTCCAGGGAAAATGTTAACAAGAGCAAAAGTTATCAGGTATTTTCCTAATTCTACTCTTGATTTATATCTGTTTATGAAACAATCGCTTGAAAATATTCTTAGCATAAATACGTGAAGAAAGAACAAATAATTGGATTGCACTGGGATTTCTGTAATAATCTAACTGTTGTCACATTTTTTACGGTTCTTGTGAAAGCAAAATTGTATCACAAAAACAATTCACGTGTATATAATTATATTTAACTATTGTAAGCGTACCTCTGCGGTATATGGAACATTCTAAAAGTGTAAGAGAAAAGAAAATACTAATTTAATATGTATATTGTTCATTAATATGTTATTTAGCAATAACACATACATTTTGTCGAAATTTTTAGATATTATTGATTTGTTATATTGTTGAGTGCACGCAGGTCGATGCTAAAAATTATATTACAGATACATTATTCAAAACTGTTGTAATATTTACTGAAAACATGCGGAAAATCTGCAAATATTACAAATGTTTTCAAAAGTCAAACTACGAAGAATCTGAAGTTTAAATTTATCACGAATATACAGTTATTCCATGTTTTTTATTATTTCTATATACAAGTGTCCCAAATAGGTTTTATAAAACATAAAGTTTATGTTTAAATTTTCCCGGATAATACATTCCGAAAAAACAAATAAAAAATTTCAGATTTGGAGATTAATCTGTCTATTCTTAAAATTAATAGTATATTATTTTATCGTCGGGCACATTATTCTCAATGTGACTGCTATTTAATTTTAATAATCTATTTCCTCTAAATGTTTCCAATATCTAAAACTAATTCGAGACACTGTATTTTTTATGTTCATTTATCATCTTGATATTTTTCGCACAGATTATATGTCTGAAGGTATGAATACATACTTGATGGTAATTTGACGATTCAGCTATCTGTATAGAAAAGAAACTCCGTTGTCGGTGCTTTCGAATGGTCTTAGATTTGACAATCTTTTCCATAAAGCACCTTTTGTTGGTACACACACGTAATGTTGTTTTACTGTTCTTTATCAATGTTTCTACATTTAGAAATGTATATGAACAAAAATGACAAAACTGTCTTATTTAGTTAAAGCTGTGTATTAAAAAATGTACTTCATAATGTCAACTTTATTAATAAATAACCGTTTCAAAAACATATATTCATGTACACAAATTCACTCGTTAACTTAATTACTCTCTTTATTCTGTTTTTGCTGAACAAGTTTACTATATGCATTTATTTTTTATTAGCTGTCACCCGCGGCTCTGCCCGCTTATAGATATTTTTTTTTAAATCAATGAAAAAATATATAATAATTAAATGCAGGATCCAGACTAACCGCGTGCACCGCCTGGGATAGCCATGTGCTTTTGATTTTGTCTGTTGCTTTATTTTAGGACACATCAATCCAATTGACTTTCTCTTAAAAATATAGTAATTGATTACAGTACCCGAAAAAACGATATCGCGATAACTTTTTGGAATCAATGAAAAAAGTAATAAAAATTTATTACAACACTGGGGCAACCGCTAGTCCTGTGGCACGAAGGATAATAATAGAGGAGCGGACACTCAGTTGGAAAACATGAAGCCTAAAATGTAATGCGGCAGAGGTGAGAGAGATAGCGAAAGCGGGCCTAACTTTGCATGCTTCATATACAGAAATGAGATTATATTTGAGTTTTTTTCAATAAAAAACGATCGTCAGGTGAATTTGATATTTTCATTACGTTAAATACTTTTATTATTTATTAAATAAAAGGCAAAAGAGAAGAAAATTAGCATTTCTATTTATTGAAATCTGCAATGAAAAAGTGCATTATTACTAAACATGTTAAACATTGTTTCTTTGAATAAGAGTTTTCTAATTATGAATAAGAGAGACATAAACAATTCCATGAATATTTTATATTACAATGGGCGTTATAAAATTGAGAAAATATACACCAACAATTTCTTATTTACCACAAGAAAAGAAGAGATAAAAAATGCTGTTCTGTAAAAAAATTTTGTTTGTTGAATATTAATAAAAAACTTAACAAAAATGTAATATACATCTACGATTTCACAAAAATTGACAGTTTTTGACATAATTTCTGGTGTAAAGAAAGCTATTATAACAAAATCAAGCAATAAAACTTTTACGCAATAACAGTTTTATTGCTTGATTTTATTCTATCAGTAAGAGTATTAATATTTTAAACATATTGGAAAAATACTCGGACAGGCATTTTCTTTTAGTCGGAAATATTTCAACGGTATCTGTGATAATAAATTTGTCACATAATTGAACAATTTCCTATTGTACTGCACGGTAAATTTGTAAAAAATTATCACATCTCTATTGATTACAAAACATATATAGAAATATTTATATTCTTTATTGATAAGAATATAAATAGAAATATTTATATTCTTCATTGATATGAAATTTTCTTAACGTTGAATTTTCACTAAAAGTTTAGGTTAGATACGTTCAATAATTTCAAACATTGATATAACCTTTTAATTTTAATATAATTTTAAAATAATTTCTACTCACTTTTACATCTCCAGCCGACCATTCTTTTATGATATCTTCCTCTCTAAAATGTTTTTCACAAACGTGATCTGTAGTTCCCAATATTCTATCCTGTCGTGGTATGCTCTTGCGCCAATTATTTAATAAAATGTCAACTTTAGGTGCAGAAAAAAGAAAAATTTTTTTTTTAAATGTTGTGTATCCAGCATTACAATTGGTCACAAAACATTTTCTTCCCATTTTGCACTATATTTTCACATGAAAATACTAAATTAACCAAACCTAGCCATTTAACTCCGTGCAAACATAGGCTCGCCTCAACCTATCTCTCATTTACTTTCTCTCTCTAACAATATTACATTTTTGGCTTCACTTTTGCAACACAGCTAAGATAGGGAATTGCATAGGCGTGTCCTGTGGTAGAGATATTCTTTGCTGTTTCATTCTAGAGTATTAATCCAATTAACTTTCTCATAAAAATATAATAATAGATGCAGACATACGGTTTTCCACACAAACGTATTCGAGTGTCCTCCTTAGGAATGAAATTTCAAAAAATACTTTATTAGTGGTTCTTTATATCATTATGGAAATTTAAGCTTAAAGTCCAGCAATTTGATATGTGTGGTGTCAATCAAATATAAGTATTTAGATAAAAAAAAAATAGAAGTACATATAGGCAAAAATTAACTATGAATTTCTATATCACTTATTGAGATATTAATTGAGAGAAATATTTACACTGCAGCGCGAGTTGTACTTTGATGGTACTATGTCAGGAACTTTCACGCAAGCGCCAACAACAACTTTTCAAAGTTTCAACTCGGTCGGATGAACGATGCTCGAACAAACAGTTACCCGATACGATTCACACGCCATCAATTGTACGTTATTAATACTATGTCACTGTACTACTATCAACTGTACAAAGTTTCAACTCAATTGGATGAACGATTTGAGAACGAACAAATACGACTTGTGCACCGCTTATTGTACGTTTATGATACTTTAACTGTACAAAGTTTCAACTTAATCAGATGAACGATGCGCGTACAAACAAATCCGATTCCTGTGCCACTTGTACGTTGATGTTATTATGTCGGAAATCTTCAAGCAAGTACCATAAATGTAATAATTTCAACTCAATCTAATGAACGATGCGTGAACAAACCAATACGACTCGTGAGCCACTTATTATACATTAATAATACTATGCCACAAATTTCTATGCTAGTACCGACAACAACTGTAGAGTTTCAACTCAATCAATTTATCCCGGGCAAACAAACAGACAGGCAAAAATTCAAATTCAGTCTAGATTATCGCATCCTGCGAACAACCATTTGAGATTGAGAAATAGTCGTATAGATTACAAATATTTATATTCATATCTTCTGAGCCTTGCAAATGGAACATACACGAAAATTTAGGTCAAGATTCCTGTTTCAATCTCTGGTATTTTCATTGAAATCTTTAAATCATTTTCGGAACCTATTCGAGATAAACTTTCAGACAGACAGACATTTATTGGGTATCGTTTAAATTTTTGCATTCATTTTGAAATCATCGACAGACACTTTAATTTTATTTATCTATACAGATACGACTATTATTACTTGTTGGAGTCACTGAAAATTATATATATTTTTTGATGCTAATCTACATTTTCAACTGACAACGTCTCTACGTTTAGTATAGAATAGAGGCGACAGAATGTTCAAACCAGTCTGGAGTGCATAGAGATGGAAAGTTTGTTCGGCTATCATTTGAAAGGTCACAAAACTATCATCATCATCATTATCGCGTTCCAATTCATAGAATTATTACGAGACGCTTAAGCGTCAGAATCCGTTTTTGAGGTGGATTACTTCTCTTTTGATTATAGATTTCCATGTTTTTTTGCGTTGGTTGTTATTTCTTTCCATTTTTCCGATTTTTACATTTGGTTCTCCATTCTTTGATATTCATTGCTTTCATGTCCTCTTCTATTTCTTCCAGCCATCTTTTCCGGGGTCTTCCTCTGTTTCTTACTCCTAGTGGTATCCAGAGGGTTATTTTTTTGATTAATTCTGCAGGTGTTCTTCTCATTATATGGCCATACCATTCCAGTCTTAACGCTTTTATGTTTCTAACTATATTCTCTCCTTCCAGAGTTTCTTCTATTTCTGCGTTTGTTTTCAGTCTTCTTTCTCCCTCTATCGTTATATTGGGTCCGAGTATTGTTCTCATCACTTTTCTCTCGAATTTTTTCAGATCTTCTTCTTTTTTATTTATTGTTGTTGTTTCCATGGCGTACGTGACTGCTGGTCTTATTAGTGTCTTGTAGATATGTATTTTTCTTCTCTTGCTTGATTTTGAGCTTTTTAGTACGGCTCTGGTTCTCCCATAGGCTTGATTTCTCTTTTGAATTCGCTCTGCTATTCTCTCTTTATCGTTTTTTCCTATTGATGCTCCTAGGTAGTTGAATGTGGATACAGATTCAAATTTGTATGTATTTATTGTTAAATATGTGCTTGTGTTTCCATCTTTTGTAAGACTCATATACTTTGTTTTGTTTTCATTTATTTCGAGTCCTGTTTTCTTTGCTGCGTTATCTAGTTCCTCTATAGACTTTATTAATAGTTTCTTTATGTTTGCTGCTATCATAACATCATCAGCATACGCTATTAGTTGCACTTGGTTTGTCATAATATTCTTGTTTCCGAGTTTTGCGTGACGTACTATCAATTCTAGGACTAAATTGAATAGTGTAGGTGAAAGAGGATCTCCTTGTTTTACTCCTCTCTTTATTTCAAATTTCCTGGTTGCAATTTTCTGGAATCTTACTTTTGCTTCTGTATTTTTAAGGCTTATATCTACTAATTCTCTAAGTTCTTTGGGTACTTCTAGCTCTTCTAATATTTTTGACATTTTGATTCTGTTTACGGAATCAAAAGCACCCTTAAAGTCTATGAAGGCAATGTGCAGGTCTTTATTGAATTCACGGGATTTTTGACATAGTTGTTTGGTTATATGTATTGCGTTAATTGTCGATCTTCCTGGTCTGAATCCATTTTGATAGTCGCCTATTATTCTTTCGGCTTGGTTTTTGAGTTTCGCATTTACTAGGTTTGCAAAAATTTTATAAGTGACGTTTAATAACGTTATAGGTCTATAGTTGTTGCACTCTTCTTTGTCCCCTTTTTTAAAGATAGGGATAATAATTCCTGTGTTCCACTCCTCAGGAATTACTCGCTGAGTCCAAATATATGTTATCAAAGAATAAATTTGGCGGTGAAGTTCATCTCCTCCATGTTTTATTATTTCTGCTACAATTTTGTCTTCACCCGCTGCCTTTCCGTTTTTGAGTCTTTTTATTTCTATTTTAATGTCCTTTTCAGATGGAGGTTCTATATTATTTGTACCGTTTTATTTTCTTTCTGTTTGTAAGTACTCTCTGGGATGTTCCTTATTTTCGCTACCTATCGGGTGGTTGTACGTGTCATTTTTGTCTGTTTTCCATATTTCCCCAATATTTTCAGGATCGTATTCGGTTTTGCCATTAGCGTTTTTTATTCCTCTCAAGATAACTCTTGGTTTATTAGTTCTTACTTTAATCTGACTGTAGAACTGTTTTAGATTCTGGCTTTGTTTGTTTCTTTCTATTTTTATAGGTTGCGTTTGCTCTGTTTCTTGCTGCTGAATATTCATTTTTTGATTGTTCTGTTTTTGTGTTTAGCCATCTCAATCTCTCCGCGTTCTTGTTTTTCCTTGCTGTATCGCAGTCCTGGTCTAACCATTCCTTATTAGGTGCTTTGGATTGTTGTTTCCCTAAGATTTCGTTACTTATTTGTGTTACTTGTTTTTTTATTTCCTCCCATTTCTCTTCGATACTGATTGGCTCAGTAATTTGTTTTTGTAGTTTTTCTGTTAATCGTTCTTCGACACAAAACTATACTTGGACTAAATTAGAGAGAAAATTATTGTCAAAATCAGTTTCATTATTTTTTTTTCGATTAATTTTGGAAAATGTTTTTTAAAATTGATTCCAAATTTGTTTGAAACTAAAAGAAATGTCAAGCAGACGATTATAAAAGCCAACAATGCCTAGTATCGAGCGGTCAAAGTTTCTAGGGAGCGAAATTAGTCTACCATTGAACTTGTGGCGTCGGAAAGCAGATTTAATTGCCTAGTATGAATGAACAGCATGTCTAAGACAAACAGGGTTGAATCAAGTGGAAATCAGTATTACCGGGTATCGATGAAGACGGTAGTAATTAAAGAATCACAACATCAACCAGATAACAAACAGCTCCCAAAGCTTACGCAGAGGCATTTGGAAAGAATGAATTCGGTTTTGCATGCAACGTGTACGAGACTGGTTCCTCTTTCGCGCTTTCTATAATGCCAATCCATTTTGTTCAAAAAAAAATACTAGGAGAAAATAAATGGAAAATGATATATCCGGTAGAGTTATTTATTTTACGTTCATATCACAAAAGTATTACAATTGTACGTACATTTACGAAGTACTCTAATCAACATATCTGTGTAACAAAATTGTGGAAATGAAATTGCACTTACAAATCAAGAATTTGATATTTAAATGTTTTATTAAAAAAAACTTATAAGTATTTATTATTCGTACCGTAACTAATTTCACTCGTTGAGAAAGCATACAACTTTATAAAGTCCACTTGGAGAAAAAATTATTAAAGCTCAGTCTTTTTCACATTACCCTTCCTATCGTAGCCTCTAAGTTCATTGGTAGCTTGTTTAGCGATGTATTTGATGAAATCGTCGACTTCTCTGCCTCCCTCATAACGAACAGGAGCATCTTTGCTGTTCTTTGGTGCCCAGTAAATTGTAGGGAAGCCACGAACATCAAACGGCGCAGGAACATCATTGTTGCTTGCGTCCATTTTCACAATTTCCACATCTTCCTCAGCCAACTAGTAAAATTAAACAAATTTAATGATTTACTATCAATATTTCACAAAACTTACTTTCAATCCAAGTTCATCGTAAATAGGAGCCAATTTTTTACAATGTCCACACCAAGGAGCGTAAAATTCAATTAGAGTATCTTTGTCATTGTCTGTAACAATTTCATCAAAATTCTTTGCAACTGCAACTTTAACAGGTCCATCATTTGATTCAGGAATTGGTTCGGACTTTAGGTATGCTTCCAAGTTGCCAGCTTTCAAATCCTTCAAGAAATTTTCGAAGGTCTCCATGCTAAAAATAATTTATTGAAAAAAAAATAATTCATTTTTTTGTTAGTGAACTATAAACTTACGAGAATTCATCTTTCATAACATATTTGCGCTTATTCTCATCTTTAGCAAAAACAACTGGTTTATCTCCTTTAACAAAATCGACACCAAATTCATTTAATTCGTGTTGGAAATCATCTTTCGAGCTGATAGCGAAGTTAAATTCATCAGCGAATTCCTTGGCTACCTATATGTTCAAAAACATTTAAAAATTAATGTTTCATTTGCGATCAACTATTACGACTATCAAGAAATACTTTGAGACTCTATGAAAAAATTAGATTGATCTAAACGTCTAGGTGTCGCGTCAATTTCAACAAGTTCGAAACATCAACAACAGAAAGTTTAAAATTACAATATTTCTATTTTAGTCATGTCTGCACTTCATATTGTACTCAAAGACCAAATGTAGTAAATGATCACCAAATCGGCCCAACATGAGGAGTTCTGAGCATCCTTCTCGGCTGCTTCGGGCTCAAATTCTTTCCACAATGCGATTTGGGGTAATGTTCAGAGATTTTTCGAAAGCGCGAGCGTAGCGAGCTAACCCACATCCATTGTTACACATGAACACTTATTTATAAATAGCCTTCGGCCCAACATGAGGAGTTCAGTGCACCGTTCTCGGCTGTTTCAGGCTCAAGTTCTGTCCCACAAGCGCGCGCGGCGAAATTCGGTAATATTCAGGGATGTTTTTCGAAAGCGCGAGCATAGTAAGCTAGCCTACAATCATTGTAACATGAACTCTTTTTTATAAACTGGATTTCAGCCTAACATGAATAAGATAACGAGATGTTAAGTATTAGGATGACATTTTAAATTAAAATGTGGTTGAAATTTTAGTGATCATTTACTATTTTTTGGTTAACAATTATTAATTTGGAGGCATTTGCTTCAATAGGACAGCTAGATTTGAATTTTCTTGTTATAATTTCACATCAAAATCCTTTACTATTTTTGGCAGTATGAAGTGATTTTTTGGCGTTTAATTTTATTATCTGGTGATAAGTCAAACATAAACTGTTTCATTTTATGTCTATGATAAACAGAAATACGACCGTGATAATTGGTGTAAAAGGAAATCGTGAAATTCAAGCAATTTTAAACAAAGTTTTGATAAAAAGATTTATCGCGGAATAAATATGGCAATTATCCATGTTCGAGGCAGTTTTAAAAAAATAAATATACGTGACAAAATTTATACAATAAATACATTTGAAAGTCATACCCAAAAAGCAATTTAGTTATTTCCATCACCAAATCTTTTAAGAATCCACATCAAATATAGAAATGAAATTACCTTAAGGATGCGGTTCCTCCAATAGTTAGTTCCTTTGACATTTTTGACATAATCAACACTGTAATACGCAATAATCAGAGGTGTCTGAAAATCAGCTTGGTTATCAGTTTTACGGTGTCCCACTAAACCATGACTAAAAAATAAACATTCTAAATAAATTCAAATAATTTAAAATTTGAATAGTAAGACGAATTGCCATTTGTCCCAATTCTGCCGGGGCAGTTCCGATTTCGGTTAGATCCAAGCGAACTGATGAAAGCGCAAAAATAAAGAAATAAGAGATACAGAACAAAAAAAAAAATTATGATAAGTATTCTTATTTTGCCTTTTAATAAAAATTGGCAAAAGTATTCCCAATACGAAATTACTTTTAGAAAGTAAAATGCAGCCCTTGGCAATTTTTATTTCTAGAAAAATGGCAACCCAGCGTTACAATAAACAATTGCGCAATAAGTAACTTACTAATTCTTTTTGATGAATTGGTAAATATCATCCGAATCAGCTTTTCCTGAATAAGCTAGTTCATTATCTTCAAACTTGCTATGAAGGTGGTTTGGTCGGAAAAAGACAATTCCGTCCCTAGAAATAAAAAAATTAACGCTGATAATTGATAATTATATTTTGACTTACTTCACTCCATATTTCTTCAAGACATCAGCGTTGGTCGTATGTGCAAATCGCACTTTTTCACGGTGTTTATCAGCAGCTTTAAGGAACGCAGTTTTCAAATCAGATTCTTTTTCAAAGAAGCCAATAACACTGACGTCGCTGTATGCCAGGAATTTTTCCAAGTCTGCTGCACTTGACAGTTCTTTAGAGCTTGGACCGACTTGAGCTTTCATATACTTCACAATACCGGCTAGAATAAAATTATTGACGTATTGATATTGTCAAAAGTAGGTTCAAAATAGTATAGATCATTATACCTGCATCTCTAGGACCATTGTACTCTTGTGATAATTCTCCATTGCGGAAAATTTTTAAAGTAGGATATCCATTCACAGAATGTTTCGAACAGGTATCTTTACCGGCTTCCGTACAATCTACTTTTGCAAGAATTACTGGCGGATCATTTACTTTTAATTCTTCTGCCGCCTTAGCATATTCTGGTTTCAATCGCTTGCAGTGACCACACCTTCATAGATGATAAAAAAAATTAACATGTAATACTTTTGAAACAATAAGTACTTACCATGGAGCGTAAAACATAACCAGCACTGTCTCATGATCACCAACTCCAGAAGAAAAGTCGCTGTCTCCTAATTCTAATACATCTTGTTCACCGGCTAGACAAACTCCACTTAGAGCAAGTAAAAAACTTAGATATAAAATCTTCATTTTGCAGTTGTAATAAATTGCAAATTTCCACAAAGAACAACCGGTGTCTGCATATGCGGACAAAGTACGTGGCGGAACGAAAACGGCACTTTCTTTTTAATGGACAATCAAACGTTTGTGTTGTCGACAGTTGATTGGTGCTCATCTTACATTCCCATTGGGTGCTCTTTCCTAACCATAGACCATATATAACTATACAATGAAGGCTACTGTGTTTGTAAATGTCATCTTAGTATACACCGTCTGGCGATAGAAATGGAGCACTAATCTTCATTTTGCATTTTATTATTATTTATAAAACAAATACAAAATAAAGATTATTACAGATACATATTAAGAAAAATATTGAAATAAATATTTGGATATAATTTATTTATCACATATTCTACATGTTTTTTGATGTGCGTAATTTTTAGACTGTATTCGTCTGTTTTTCCTAGCTTTGTAATAAATTATTCGATCAGATTAAATTAAAGACTTCGATTTATTAGAAATTACTTTATTTTCGGAATACAGTGTAGCTCTAATAGTAATTCTGGCACAATCTTTTCTCATCCTTTCAAAATATCGTTTTTTTCTATGACCGTGCGTGAAGTAGAACTTTTCTCACTAAGCCAACTTTTGCTCTGGGCTTCCTTACTGTGTGCTTAATAATTGTTAAAATATGGAGGTTAAGAACCATAGAAAAAATATTGTATGCAATACGAGTATAATGTCATTATGTTCAACTTTATACTGTTGTTGCATATTTTATTATAAAATAGTTTTACGCAAGAAAAGAATTTTTTTTTTTAATAACAATATTTCATTTCAACTTTATGCTCAATAAAACTTGAAGTCAATCCCTATTTTCTAGAGCATTTTTAACAATTTTTTTTAATATGTATTTTTGTAAATGTTTCTTGGAAATATTTTTTTGCCGCTTGAAGCTGTCTGTAAGACTTATGTTGAGTAGCACAGTCTTTCCACTATCTACTCCATGGCCATACTTATGTCGTTCGCTGTGCTCCGTGTGCGCAATCGTTACATTTTGACAGTTTAAAGTTAAAAGAAATTTTTACTTAAAAAACTTAAATAGATTATTCTTTTTTACCTTGATTGCTGTAGCAATTATCTTTTTATAAGTTAGTAGTATAGATTCAATACTCAGTTGAAGTTGAAAATGAAATATTTATTTTTTTACAAAATTGGTTATAATGATTTTTAGTGAATTGTAGTATTTTTTCTCAGTAAGTCAGACAAGTAATTTTGCTTATATTCAAACAAAATAAGAGAAAATATTTGCACTCATAGGTTGAATCAATTGTTTATCAAGAACTTTGAAGTAATGGCAGCATTAGACGATTATCGTACATATTATTCGAGGGGCTACAATGTTCAAGAGGAAGAACAATGGGTCCCACCTGGACAGAAGATGTACTACACAGAGTTAAACTATCAGCCACCAATAATCCCACCTCCTGAAGATCAATTAGCTGTCGACGAAGGTTGTTAAATGTGTTATGTTGGGCATAATTTTATTAGTAGTTATTTCAGACGCTACAATCAAGAAATATATTGGTATTGGAGTGGGCTGGGTTAGCTTAATAGCTGAAAATCTGTTATGTCACCCATTTGTAGTGCTTCGCAGACAATGTCAAGTAAGTTCCATTTAATTATTGCTTGTTAGTATCAAATTGTACCGAGAAAGTTAAGAAATAAGTGATTTTGATTCCAATTTATAGGTTAACAATAGTTCGAAAAAGTATCATCTAGTTCCATATACTTTAATACCTGTAATAATTCGCTTACATCAGCGACAAGGTATAACAACTTTATGGAAAGGTTTAGGTAGTGTTTTATTGATTCGAGGGATGTCATTAGGAATAGAAGATTTACTCTCAAAAATTACTCCCTGGCCAAAGTAATTCAAACGGTAACACATCCAAATTTAAAATTAATTAAAATATTTTTCAGGGACATTGACATCAACACCTCAGTGAAATCTTTCTTTCATCATATTCTATTAAAATGGTAATACGAGATCCGTGAACCATTCAATAAGTAACGAAGCAAATTACTGTTGCTCAAAACGGTTTATTCAACCAATATAAAATTTTGGCTACTTTTCAACAAAATCCACTAACATCATTATCTGAACTCATCGTTCTTCCAATTTATATATACCTTTGAGGCATATAATCTTTGCTCTGTTGTCCCATGAATCTTGACATCTTCGTTGGACCCGAATTTCATCTCATGCAGAGCTTCCTTAAAGGTCAAAACAAATGAAAGACCAGTGGGACGACGTCCAGACTGTAAAGAGGATCGTGTAAGACTTCTTTTCACTGATTCGAAGCCTAGTTTTTTTTTTTCTGGCTGTCCGTAAATTGCCTTGACACCCATCTCACACTGGTTTTCTTGGTGTTGCAGCCAGTTAGGTAAGATTATAATCAACGTTTCTCGAACAATGGTGTTAGATCATATTTGAATTGACAACGAACAATTTTCTTTTGTTGAGAATTTTCATTCATTTTCAGATCCTTTACTTCCAATTTTGCTTGATTTCTTGCTTGTGGACAAGTCTGTCCACAAAAACACATCCCTTCATCCAATCGATCTGAAAGTTTATTCTACATTCATTTGAGATCATACATACGCTCACAAACACCTGCAAATTCATCTCTACAACACTACATTTGCAGGATATATTTCATGAATATAAATAAATAAAAACCAATGAAAAATTTTCTGAATTGAGTCGTAAAATGATGAGATACAAATGAATTGCTTGGTCAAGAAATCAAAATAACAATAAAATGGAAACTGAGACCTCGGATATAAAGGATTTATAATGAAAACTATCTTCTTATGGATTAATTTTTGAATTGAAACTTTTTTGATGAGGGGATTGCATTTTTCGAGCGTTCTGAAAATTCCTATCACATCAAAGGAATAGTTAGATACGTGGTGAGGGAAATTGAGTGCAAATAAAATATACTTTAAGCCTTTGACGGTTAGCGGGAATATAATTCCCACCATAATTCGAACTTTATCACTATAATAACTAAATTATTGCAGGCGGGGACAAGTTTGTGTTTGTAATTTTGGTTTGTCCTCGCCTGCAATAATTTATAACATTCAAGTTATTAAGTTATTATAGTGATAAAATTTAAATTATGGTGGGAGTTATATTCCCGTTGTCCGTCAAAGACTCAAATACTCATAGGCTCCGGACATGTTGACATTGCATGGCACGTAACATTAAATCAAACGTAATTCTACAATAGACCTTGTTTTTGTCTTTTCAGTTTCATTTTTGACAATAAATTTTTTCTTTATTTTTTGTTAGTCTTGTTTATTTTTTTGCATTCAGTTTTTATTTAAAAATTTGGGTTATTTTGAACTTTTTAGTTTTACTACGAACACTTTGGTCTCCCATGTTTTTTTTAAAATTTTTTTCCTGAAAGTTGAATTCAAAATAATAACTCCAAAGTTTTTCAAACTTACCAAAACTCTGTAGTTTCTCAAATATAATTTTTTGAAAATTTCGTTATATTTCAAATTTTGTGATGTCGTTTCAACCTTAGACCAGAAATATTATAGACGGTCACGTGTAACTCCCGAAATGTCATTTCTAGCAACATCTATTTTCATTTTGACCAGTGACAGAATTTTAAACTTCCCATCAAGAGTAACACGTGACCCTAAACAATCTCTATCCTTTGTCTTCTCTCTCTACAATCTTTGGACATAACAAACACACCCCATTAGGAGTCTAAAGTATTTCTGGTCTAATACCTGTATAACACGATACAATTTATTGGTCAATAATTTTCAAAAGTTGACCTTCAATTTATTGTTGTGTGTAATATGTCCAAAATTTCCACAATTTTTTCTTGACCAATAATTCACCAAGTTATTTTTGAAATAGAACTGGCTCTATTTTTCACCAATATTCTGTAGTATTCTAGGGAGATTTTGTCATTGCCAACATAACTCATATTAGTTATTTCGCGTCAAATGAAACACGCGTTTCATACTTGACTTAACCTAAAGAAAGACAAACATTGCAAACACAATCTTAGTGTTGACAAAGTATTAATATAATTTTATATACAGATGCCCTTAGTATATTAATTTTTTGTCATCTCTACTATTTCACTTTCTCTCTAACCACACTTTTTGAAGTTACGTCAAAAATTATAAGTTGGTAGTTCTGATTTTTCTTGACGAAAACTTGTATCGTGTAATATGGTACAAAATATTTTTGAGCTCGACAATAAACTGTAGAGAAGCTGACAGAAAACTTGGTCAATTTATTGGTCAATAAATTGTATCGTGTAATACAGGCATAAGGTTTCAACTGCCAGTTTCGTAACAACCAATCACATTTGAACACGTTATGCGCGTACTTTGTGCGCACGGTTTTTCACATTAGGCGAATTCTGGCGATGGATGCAAATCAATGACGTCTTATATGCATGTCCTATGCATATATGTATTACAAATATGGTCCTATGTTGGTGTACAATTTGTTTTGAAGCAGTCATTAGCGGGTAGGGAAGAAAGGGAATTATCCAAGTTTGAAATGCGTGATGCCTAGTTTACACTATTTGTATGACGTGTATTGTTATTGTTTGTGTTTATTCGCAAGTAAAATTACCGATGGCGGCGCTGTTATCAACCAAAATGTCGGATGTAAGTCGTACTGTCATTTTAGATATGCTTGTTTACATGTTAAAATCGCAGTTTTCCAAAGATTCATATTTTGTTATTACAATATTTAAGGTGGTTTCTCTTAATAAACTAGTAAGTTTGAGGATTAAATTTCATTGCTATTATTCCAATTTTGTGCATGGACGTTTCAAATTGTATTTATTTGCAGATAAATAATCGTGTTTCTGGGAAATAGTTTCTAAATATTTAAATTCATATCATTCACTTTTCTCTTAGAAAAACTCATGTTTAACTCAAAAAATTTAATAAATGAAGAAAGAGTAAAGAAATTAATAGGTAATGAATAGGAAAGTGCAAAAGAGGTTAAAATGAAACTGATGTAAATAAGAAAGCAGTCTCTAAAAACACTGACTTTCCATACACATATACTGAAATAGTAAATAAAAACGTGAAAGAGAAAAAATATAACAGAAGTTCACTGTTTACAAATAACAAACGTTTAAAATAACAATCACTCAAATGGTGTTTCAAGTGGAATACGCCTTTGAGTAGTTCTCGTTTTGCCACACCAGATGGCTACGGCTTAATTTTACTCGCGAATAGTTATTGGCAAATAAACATAAGCGATACTCTATCTGGTGGCAGAATTTCAAACTAGTGATATTAGGATAGATTTGACGCGCTACATAGATATTATACATGAGCTTATAATTAAATCAATAAATCATATTCTATATTCGGTTATTTAATTAGTATTCATAAAAAACATATATAAAATAATAATTCTGAATGGTTTTAGCAAAAATTCATGAAAAAATTTCAAATACAAAAATTTACCATGGAGGATTAAGTGTAGTAGTAATGACTGATGAAGCCATAGCCTACGCATTTGCTGTCTGACAGTTGATATGTTAAGGTTGCTATTTTTTTTTGTTGTACTTTTTACTTTTAAATTGAAAAAGAAGATAGAATCCAAAGTTTTAGAGTTTTTCAAAATCTTTTCTTTCATGCAGGACATTTCAGATATTGCAACTGGTGAATATTTTTGTCTGGATTGTTTTCTATTTATCCAGATATACTTTACAAATACAAATTATCTTCAAATAATTGATAGATTCCTTGAAACAACAAACAGTGCAACTAATAAGTACTAATCTAATGTTTAATCAACAAAATTAAGAGACATTCTCGTGCCACTTCAACTTTTCAACACATGGTACACAATAAAAAACTGCAGATATATGCTTGCAGCTGTCGCTGTTTTCTGCTTTGCAAGAACGAGTCATATTCTCAATCTTCAAGGCATCATATTCATTACAATTCAATTCTCCTTTAATTTCATACGGATTCTCAAGCACTTTTAATGTTTGTATGCAAAGAGCATGCAAAAATACTCTCTTGTCCCTATCATCATTTAATTTTCGACAGAATAAAATATGTCAAGCATTTACTAGCTTTTCACCCTCATTTACACAGCGTGACATGACATTTGCATCAAAATATTCTTGAAGTTTCAATATCATTATCTAGAAATTGAAGGTTAAGTTCAATTCAAAAATATGAAATAAATATAAATAAACAGATGAAATAATTCACTTGCCTGGTATTTACGAACAATACACTTTTAAAAAATATCCATGAAAAAGCAAATCTTTATTTCATATTCACGAATATTATCTTTAAGAATCGTAACAATCCCATTTAAATACATGTAAATTTCAAGTTTATCCTAACTCAGTTAGTTCAAAAATATCCGCTGCGGCGCTGCAATCGTAAATTTATTTGCCAATATGCAACCTACACTACCAACTTGGATTTACCTCGTTACCTTAGATCATAAATAATATCTAGATGGAAGGAGTCCTATATCACACAATACATTCTTGCGAACGGTTATGCCAGAAAGAGAGAAAAATATAGGTTACGTTAGAGAGACAAGGAAATAAAATATAATGAAAATAAAATGAAGTGAAACGAACTGCGCATGTCTATCGAATTTCATCTGCCGTTCATAAAAGTAATTTTAAGAAGACGTACTTTGCAAATAGAAAATGGCGAATGAATATAAATATTTTTTACAGAAATAAGAACTCATTACATCAAGTGTTTGTCATTTTGCGGGCTTGACAAACCGAAATTTGATTATTGTCACGCTTGCGCAGTTCATTTCTCCAGCTTACTTACAATATATCTTCCATCTCTTTCCGTCGTAACCGTTCGCAGTTTCTTCCATCTAGATATTATTTATGATCTAAGCTCGTTACCCGCACCACTAATGTCTTCTTCAAAACAAATGCTAGCAAGCTGGGTTTAATGTTTTGACGTCATTGATGCAAATCCTTAATTTTTTTTCCAACTAATGACGTCACAGCTACAACCTCGCCAGAACGAAATATTCCATCATATTCCATGATATCAGAGTTGAAGTTTGAATTTTTTAGGTTATTTACTAGTCATTACTATGAATTCAACATTAGTAGCTTTGGTTGCAAGTTTTGCGCTTTGCTTTGATAACAATGAACTTTTTATGTTTGATAGTATCATACAGAATATCAGTAATAATTAATTTCAAATTTTTTGACACTTCTTTTGTTCCAACCAAAGTTTGCAAAGAAAGACAACCGAATAGGAAATATTACGGAGAAGTAATTAGTACTTATTCAGAAAAGAACTTATAGACACTTCAAAATGAGTCAAATCTCTCTCAATTAACTTTTTGAAATCATTGAAAATAAATGCTTGACAGAAGAGTGAGAAAGAACGACATTTGGAAAAGGATAGGCTACATAGAAGCAGCTCGTTTGCAGTATCCATGAATCCGTGGGATTACTAACTCATAACGTCATGAGTTCGTCACCAGAAATCTGAATATTCCATGTTTCCCACAAACACAAACTCGAATCCATCGCCAGAATTCCCTTATTATATCTATAGCCCGTCCAAGCACGAATATTACATGTTTTGAATTATTTTAGTTCCATTTTATCAGGCAGAATTGAATATTTATTTTATACAGCCTACTTTGACGTCCAAATGTATTTTAAAATAAATCAAGGTACCAAAATAAATATAAGTATAACATTTATAGGTGCCAATTCACAATGTGCGTAAGCATAAAGAGTACGTAAAAACATAAACGTAAAAAATTGTGTACGTTCACAGAGGTCGTAACGTAAAATATCAAAATAAAGTGTTTTTTTTTTTCATTTTGTAGTTTTTTTTTTTAATAATTCTATATCAATCTTATTCAAAGCACGTTTCGATCCAGGGTGTTGTCAACTGTCAGATGAAAACATTTGTTTACAGTTAACGCATGCGCTATTAGTTGTTTCGTAGGTAAACATAACGTAAAGTTGAATTTATCTCAACTTTACGTTTCTCATTACGCAGCTCTTCTGTCAGTACATAAGCATAAGAAGTACGTAATTGTATTGTGAGCACAGGCATTGAAATACAGTAGTTCAACTTTACGTTTATGTTTACGGTACGTTCTCCTTACGCTTACGCACATTGTGATTTGACACTTGAAGATTGTTCATATTCGCTTGGTGTTACTATACACAACGTAGCAGGTGTGACCTCACTTTGAATACCGCGAATTGTTTTTATCAAAATAATGAATGAAAAGTGTCACGTAATCAATTTTTTTCTGTAAAAAGATGTTTAAAATCACTAAATCTATCATATCAATAGGAAATAAATGAAAATTTTGTTTTTTTCGAAAGACCCCATTGCGTAAGCGGTCCAATTCTTCAAGTGAATTTTGATCGTGTTGTTGGTAAAAGTAGAATCGTTCAATTAATAGTTCCATTTTACAATTTGCTTTTCCAAATTACATTTAAACATATAATTTGTATATATTTTTGTAATCACCTTTTAATATTCTTCATTTTGATATCCTATTGGATTTATTTGAAAAAGAATTATGGCACCTAAAATCTGTCATTTTGATTTTTTAAAGCTCATCTATCCTGGGGCACTTGGGTTGCCGAGAAAAATCCAACGCTATTTTAATTTTAGAAATCCGTTCAGCCGTTTGGGTGATACGAGTTAATAAGAAATATTAATACATACATAGATACACGCAAAACACATAACCATTCTTGGCAGTCGCCAGTCGGATAATAATATGGCTATATAACTTTTTTGCTTTGAAATGATTAAAATCAAATCACTTTCAAACGTCCATGCGAGATTCGAGTGAGGAAGATGCTACTTCGACAGTCCGTCCTCTTCGCTGAAACCTGTGGCTATTTTTTTGCAACTAAAATAGATATTATTTTATCAAATAGTTGATCAGAGGCCATCACAAGGACGCCAGCTTAAAATCCTGAAAGTATTATATTGAATAAGCCGTTTTCGAGCTACATCAATTTGTCTCGTTACTTGTTGAATGGCCCTCGTAACGTGAAATCAATATCCAACTGTTTTACTTAAATTTTGTGTATATTTGGTAGCGTAAGTTTGGCGATTATAACTCCTTTCTACTCTGCATCCTTAGTAGAAACGGTCCAAAGTGACATTGCAAGTGAGAAACCTGGTGTGCTGGATGTTTTTAGAGAAGGGGCTATTCGGTTAGTGCACTGGGGACTGCCAAAAAGGGGTCGCTTGTTACCTATCTGGGCTTTAATTCTTCCCACTGTTGCCCTTGGTTTGGCAAGACATCTTTTCTTTATTAGTGTCCGAGGAGGCATGAGTAAAATTATGCAAGCAAGAGAACGATATGAAATAAGAAAACAGGTGTGATGGTTTATTTTGAATGTAAAATTAAAATCTTCATGCATAATTATTATAGGGAGCATTGCCGAAAGATGTTGTGGAATTATGTTCAACTCCAGATAACAATATAAATGCTACATTAATTGCACTTATTACCACTGACATTCTCTTTTTTCCATTTGAAACAATCTTGCATCGATTACATTTACAAGGAACAAGGACTATTATAGATAATCTGGACAGTGGATTTTCTGTTTTACCAATCCTGACCAACTATGAAGGTTAGTTCAATATTAAAAAATAGAGTTTTTACATCATGGAAATTTGGGCTTCGGACTATAAACTGAAATTGAATTCTAGGTCCTTTCGACTGCTACGATAAATCCATAGCCTCAGAAGGTTCTCCAGGTTTGTTCAAAGGGTTTGGAGCAATGATTTTGCAATACACAGTACATATAACATTAGTACGGGGAACAAAATTTTTATTAACTGAAATATCTCGATTAATGCGTTCTAATTCTAAACCTGTGCATAGAGCCTCACCACCTGTTGTGTATTCAAATAATGACTTACAAACACAGAATTATCTTATCCCATAATTTTTCTGTTGTTGAGCTCTTAGAAACTATTTTGTTAAAATTTATAGTTTAAGTGGTTAATTATTTATTGATCTAACGTCAAGTACAATTCTGTTGATAATTGTAAATACGATAATGTAGAATTGTTTAATAAAACAATAATGAAATACCAATTTTCAAAAGAACTGTGCCGTTTAAGAATAAAATCCTTCTATAATATTGTGATACTTTTTTGTTACTGTATGCCGCTTCAATTTCATAGTAGGACCTGTAAGAAGATCGCATTTTTATATTATATTTTAATATTTATATATTCTTGAATTACCAAAATCATCATTTGCGATACTAAAATCTTGGGGTAAAATGGCATATTTTTGAATCTTTTGTGCATTAGATATTGCCTTTGCATTTACTTTATCCAGAGCCTTTTGAATGGCTGCTTTTACCTGTAAATTGAAATAACTCAGGCTGTATTCTTCATATCATAATTAATTAACTACTTTTGGATGAGGTCCTTCCTCTAAAAATTCTGTTACTGTTGTAGCTTCACTTCCCAGGTCTTTTACCCATTTTCGAACATCTTTTATTAATGTATCTTGTGGTATTTGTGTTTTTTCATCAATCTCCGTCTAAAAATTATGCATGCCTTGATAAACATAAAATATTCGTCCTTCAAACTTGATAAATTTCTAATTTAGTCGCAATATCGACCCATACAAAAGATAAAAACTAGAAATTACCTTTAAGGTGATCAAGAGAGACAAGAATTTCCGTTTATCTCCGATTAAAACTGCTTGACTGACAAATGGCATTTCTTCTTTCACTTTTTGTTCAATTGGAATTGGCGCAATATTTTCACCACCAGCAGTTATTAAAATTTCCTAAAATTGTTTTACATAAAAATAGCAATCTAATCAATTAATGCTGTATGTAAAATACTTTTATTCTTCCAGTAATGTAAACTTTTCCTTTGTCATCTATTGAACCAATGTCTCCAGAATGCAACCACCCATCTTCATCAATACTTTCTCTAGTTTTTCCTACTTCATTCAAATATCCCATAAATATATGCCGACCATACATACAAATCTAGAAACAAGTAACTTTAATCAGGCATTCTAAGGAGTGAAAGAATTATAAACGAAATTCTCGAAATCCATTTGTTATTTGTTACCTCTCCATGTTTTTCACCTTTAACAGGAATAATTTTTGTTTGAAGCCCAGAAAGAGGAGTACCAATTGAATCAAAATCTAATGTTTCTGGAGAACCTAAAGTGTGACAAGAACATTCAGACATTCCAAAAGCCTAAAAATATACATTTTTTTTAACACAATATATTGATTTTTTATCAGGCTCATTCATTAATCATTATTTCTGTATTTGATGTCCTTGGCAGGAAACCATATATCATTTTTATTTTGACATTGTTAATTGATATTTACTCATTTAAAAGTAATTTATGAAAGAAAATGTACTTAAAAAACTGCTTCTATGTAGTGAAAATAATAATTTATGAATCAGCCTTATACTATTAAATTTAGTACCTCTACTATTGGCATATCCAAACTGAGGAAATATCTTTTTATATCCGGTGATAAAGGAGCAGCAGCTGAAACGAAGGATGAACACCTCTCAAATCCTAATGCTGCTTTTATTTTACTAAATATAAGCTTCTTTGCGAAATAGTATCCCCATGTCATATTGTCCGAATTCCTAAATCATTTAAATTACTCAATAATTACATTTAAACGAACTGAAAAATGAGTTACCCATTTATCTTATTCATATTATGTTCTAAGGCCCTATCTTTCGCCCAGGCTGCAATTTGTTTTTTTAAGAAATTGTTCTCAGCGCCAATCTGCATCATTTTTTCGTGAATTTTTTCCCATACTCTTGGCACCCCCAAAAATCTGGTAGGTTTTGCGAGCTGAAGCGTTTTTACTAACGAACCTTTGAGTGCATTTTTATCGGCAAAAAACACTGTGGAAGCTGTACTCATGGTTAGGAAAATATCTATAAGTTGGGCTGCAATATGACTTAAGGGCAAGTAGGAAACTACTGTTTCATTCCCAAATCTGTAATTTAGTTTTGCACCTATTGCAATACTATCGTAAATCATATTATCATGACTAAGCATTACCCCTTTCGGGTTTCCCACAGTTCCTGACTGAAATAAAATTGAAAGATATAGACCGCAGGCTCACAGTGCCATGATAATCTCATGTATGCCCTTTGAGGTTTCGGTAATTACGCACGTACTAATAAACAAACAAGCAGAATCAACCGGTGCCCGCGACATTGACGCTTCGGCAGTTAATTGTTTATTGTCAAAAAAAAAAAAAAAACATTTTTCGCAATGATAGTTTCATGTATGCCGAGCATACCAAACAATATTTAATTTTTCAAAAATCCATTGGAAAACGTTCTAAAGCTTTTTTAAATGATAGTTTCACATAGGCCCTTTTGAAATTCAACATTTTTTGACATAAAATACACAATTACCACAGGGCATACGGTTCTAGCCGAACCAACTTTTTTATACCTGTGTATAAAATTTTTAGGCTCTTGGAATATATGTTCCATCGTGATGATTTATAACATAAATATCAACGGCATGCGGTTCGCAAGTGACCTACTTGATAGCATACGTGCAAATTTCAGGTTAATCTGCAATGATAATTTTACGTATGCCATTGTGATTTTTGTTTAATATTCATGCAATTGAACAAGTTTCTCGATCGGCATACGGTTCGGTTAGGACAAAAAGGTTTTATCTAAAAAGAAAATCGCTGAATCATCAGGTCAATTTGCAATAACAGATTTATGTATGGCATTGTGATTTTAATCAAGTATTTGTGTGAATATGAAAGATTTTCAAATAGCATCTAAGTCTGGCAAAACAAACATACAATTGAAAAACTTGAAAAAGAAAAATATTTTTTCATAAACATGACTACAAGTCTTCTATGCATATTAATGGTCTGATACATTCTTTCTTCTTATCAGTTAAATCTTCATATTCAATTTTACAAATCTTTTTTAAAATTAATTCAGGACGTCAAACTCTGAGCTCATTTTGCCAGATATTCCGCTTTGAAGCCATAACGGGATCTTCACTTTTTCACACAGAAAACACAACATTTTGGTCTTTATATCACACGAACAAATGAAATAACGGTTCAGCTCCAAATAACCACGTGTTCAGAATTATAAATTTTATACACAGTCGGACAGGTGTAAAATTAAAATTAGTTATCTCCGCTAGAACCGTATCGTGTATTTTATGCCGAAAAATGTTGAATTTCAAAAGGGCATACATGAAACAATCATTAAAAAATGCTGTATTTTATTACACATTTATAGGCGAACGCCGACTATTAGGTCCCGCGCTACAAGTATGCCGATCGTTTTTCGGTGCATTTTTTTTTTAATGAAATATTGTTTGGTATGCTGGACATATGCGAAACTATCATTGCAAAAAGTGTTTTTGTTTTATAATAAACTATTGATTCCTCCAGCGCCGGTCCCACTTATTCATTATCACATGCATGATTTCCAAAATCCAGAGGGCATACATGAGACTATCATTACACTTTCTGGCTATGGGCCTGCGGTCTAATAATTATTTATTGCAAATAGTTTCTGAAGTTTAAACGTATGTTAAGTAATTTAAATTATTGACCAACAATCTATTTAAAAGCCAAATGACAATGTATTCAGTTCATAGTTATATTGGCGCTTTTTTGTTTTTCGAAAAATCGTAATTACTCCCTTATTTTAAGGAATATTAAGGAAATACAAAAACTTGCTTTTGCTTCCAGTTCTTTAAAACATTTGTATCTACAATTATTTTCTATTTTATCAAATAACAAAATAGCGACCGATCAGAAATTTCAAAACAAGATATTTTGGAAACAACATATTTACAAAATCCTCAAACTATCTACTAATAACATTTATCTGAAATATTTTTCTCGGTCTGTCCAAATAATGTTTTTATTCAAATTGAATTACAAGATAAATTTTAACACACTGCAACAATCATTTAAAACAAATTAGGCTTGTTGCTATTAAACAAGAAAAACAAAAAATAAACAAACAAAAAAAACAACAGTGCAAAAAAATGGAGGGACTAATTTGATTTTCAAAATGACCACTATTCACAGCAACGCAAGTTCGGCAGCGTGTTTTAATATTAGAAGAGACACTTAAGAGCTGCCTACTTGTCTTTTATATTATCTGCTGCAGCTACTATTCGATCTACCAGTTCTAATTCGGTGTTTACTGGTGTCTCAAATGTAGAGGTCTTGATCTGGCCCCATAAAAAGAAATTTAGGGGAGCTAGATCCTCCAGGCTGGCCACGTAACAGGACCTCCTCTTCCAATCCACTTATTCGGATATTATCTATTTAGCATGTCAAGAAGCTCAGTGTTTTGATAATTTTGCATTTTTATACACAAATTCAAGATGATGCAGTAAGTAGATTTTTTTTTGTGAATAAAGATATTTCTAAAGAACAAGATCAAAAAGTATTTAAATTTGAACGTACAACTTAGAAAACAACTGTCTTAAGTTTGAAATACGCGTTCATTATTTGGCTTTTAGTTTCATTGTTTCATAGCAGCAAGTCTAGTTTGTTTTAAATAATTTTTACAGTGAGCTAAAATTAATCTTGTAATTTAATTAGAATAACAACTTTCCTGGGACAGATCGAAAAAAAAGTTCCAGACAAATGTTATCAGTAGATTGTCTAAGGATTTTGTGAATGTTTTATTTTCAAAAATCGATCGAGTGGTTTTCCAAATATCTTGTTTTGAAACTTTTGATCGGTCGCCATTTTGTTATATTTGATAGAATAGAAAATAATTGTAAATACAGATGTTCTAGAGAACCGAAAGCAAATGCTGAAAGTTCTTGTATTCTTCAAATATTCCTTAAAATAAGGGAGTAATGACGAACAAAAACGCCAATAACTATGAACTAGAGCTGCAAATCAAAAATTTGAACTAAAAAAAGTTGTTTGTTTCAATGAATAATGAGTTCTAAGTACCATTTTCGGGTATTACAACTTTAGTATGAATATCCTGTATATATATGGATATGAATATACAGGATGGTGATTCGAAGGACGCACCATAGCGTTTTCAATACTATTTTTGAAATGTTCAATTATTGGCTTCCCTAATTATTTTACATCAAAAAAGTTGAATAGTTTATTGTAGAGAAAAAATTTCTGCATTTTTTGACACTAATTATCAATAAACATTTCCGTAATTTTACTATTCAACTCTTTTATTGTAAAATAATTAGGGAAGCCAATAATAGAACATTTCAAAAATAGCACCGAAAATGTTATGGTGCGTATATATATTATCAGTGTTAGAAAATTATTTTTTTGTACCAAGTTGCTTGAAGTTTATCATAATGATGGAAAGTAAATGCAACTTTTTTTAAAGACCCCATTAATTAAAATAAGATATGCTTGGTTTGAAGGTTGTAGGCAACAGTTAATTATGATAATTAGATATTTTTCGAACTTTCATTGTCTTTATTTTTTTAAAGTTATGCGCTTTGTTGTCAAGTGAATACTGATAATAACTGAAATAACTAAAATGTTCTTACTGTATAAACAAGAATGCAGCACTCGTTTATCGCAATAGATTTAAGAACTTTTTCTAACTCATCATCTGGTTGCTTACTACCCAATTCTATAAAATCATTCCACTAAAAAATAACAAAAATATATTAATATAGATACGTAAAATAATTTATAAACTTACGGCCATGACGTTTTGATGAGAGGGTTCACCAGAATACTGTATGATTGCTTTGAGTTCTGGCAATTGATCTCGAATTTGTAATATTTTTTGCAACTGAACATCGTCTTCAACAACTATTATATTTGCTCTGCTAGAAAGAGCTACATGCAAACATGATTCTGGGCTATTTGTTGTGTATATGCCGGCTGCAAAACCACTAAAAAATTCAAATCGGGGGTAACTTCAATAAATATTGAATAATTAGATTGAAGTTTGAATTATTTTTCAGCCCTCTCATATATTAATAAATTATGGAAACAAATATTATCTGTCTAGAAATATGGCCCTACCATTTCCTATTTAGATTAAAAAATAATGCTAATGATGTGCTATCATGTGCTAGTAATGGCTCATAATTCATGCATCGCTCGTACGGCCTTGCTAGTTCTGATTCCTTACGCACGCGCAATCATCTATTGGCGATTGCAAGCTCTTCGTACCCTACCCTTGTACAATTTTCGAAGATGATTTTATATGAAATATCAAGCTTCAACATTTTTCTCTCTTTTAAAAATGGCAAGTAATTTTTTCTATATTCCCGGCACATGATAGCACATTATTAGTAAGTTATTAGCACAATTACTCTTTCAAAAAATATATAAATGGTAGCACTATGTTTCTAGACGTAATTAGTCATCCTTTTTTACCCGGCATAAATAGCACCAAGCTCAGAAAAGAACCACTCAGGGCTATTAAAACCCAAAATACATACGGAATGGTAACGTTTTAAGCCTAATTTTAAAAACCCTTTTGCACAAAAACGTACGTTCATTTCATAGTCCCTAAAAAAAAATATAGATGTTTAACAATTCATTATTTAAATTACAGCGTTGTTACTCATAAGTATATGTTTTAAATGCTCCGCCTCTCCCTTTTGTTGTTACCAGCGCAATACTATCGAGATTTTCGGAAGCAATTTTATGAAAAAATCCTGGTATAGATACTGGTTTTGTTTTTTTGTCAAACTCATTATCAGTTGAACGAATTTTAACATGTCCATTTGGATCACTTGTCGTTATGTTCTCACAAGGAATAATCTGATCAGGTCCTAAAATTTGTTCAAGAAATATAAATTTATTTTCTGCACAACGTGAGTTTTAAGATTAAGACGTTTTAGAAACAGAAGCAAAAGAATAAACATTAAGCTAGTTTAGCATATTCAAATTTGCAAATAAGTACTTATTAAAAATTCATTTGACGTCAAAATAATGAATTCCATTATTTCTTTACATATAGGTACATGTTAAAGTTATATGATTGAACGTGAATAAAATGTAGGCAAAATTCAATAAACATCTATCCTTTGATGAATCTAAAAAATTTTTATAAAAGAATTTGTTGATTTATACTTCGCAATATACTCTTGATGAATACAGTTCGAATTTTTTTTTGCGTCAACTCAAATTTGGCTATATATCAATATATTTCGATGAAAAATCCTTATGAGAATTATAAAAGAAATTGAGATTACATACCTTCTAAGTATTCCATAGCTGCTTATTCTAAAACAAAAGTCTGAAATATTGAACACTTCAACTGCAATAATTCTTAGTACATAGTAAAAGTAGCACTAAATTGAAGGAACATTATTATACTGTTATCGATAACTAACAATTGATCGGAATGTCGAATTTTAGTACACGATAAAAACATTTATTAGTATGCAGTTCATATCCTTCCTGCTTCACGAAAGAAATTTGTACCCAAAACCTGTTTAATCAAATTTTAAAGAATTCAATCGTATCTTGTATTCAGCAAAAAATATTCACATCCAAATTTAATATAATTTTTTGCTATTCTGTATCATATCTGCATTATCAATGCTTGAATTTTCAAATACCTTTTTTTGGAGCAATTTTTGTAAGAATTAAGAAATTCTACTCTACAATACAATGTTGAAGAATTTGTGATTCAGTTGAGTATAAATACTGCTACAAAAAATTTGGAATTAGATAAAATAAGGAGGCTATATTTCTTAATGACATATATGTATATCTGTATCTTGCTCATTAATATTATAAATGATCTGACAAATAAAACTATCAGTAGTAATAAATTTTGTTGACTAAACAAAAAAAAGCTGAATGCAAAAAAAAAATTTCCGTAGAATGAATTTTTAGTGATAATATTTACCATTTACCTTATTCATAAAGATATTCCAACTGTGCTTAGAGTACTACAAACGTTTTAATATGTTATTAATTCACTGATTTGCCAAATTTTTATTTTATTTATTTCGACTTAAGGCTTCATTGAGGAACAAAAATTTTCTTTCACGTATGATTCCCGTTTATTTATAAAACTTTATAATGTTCTTTGATAAATGCTAATTAAATTTTGTGTCGTGAGAAACGTATCAGTATTTATTTACCATAAATTATTAGTATTTAATGGCGTGACATTCTCAGAAGTCCAATATTTATGTACTGAAACATTGCAAATTGATATATTTTATTGATAAATTATTACCCAATAATTTATCAGACCTTACGAACTCTTATTAGAAAAATAGTTGTTATTGCGAGCACAAATTTTATTTCCATTCATATTTTTAAATTACAATTTTTCTTTTTTTTTTTAATAAGTACCTACATAAAATATAATAAATTAAATACACAATATATATTATTTTTCACTAAGTGTTAACGTAATACAGATAAAATCATAATAAAATTATTTCAAGAACATGATGAGCAGGAACATGATGAACTATAAGATGCGGAACACGAACTGCAATCGGAAGAGTAAGATGAACATCTGCTTCTTCTTTGATTCCTTTTTTTAGATGACGATGAAGTCTTGCGTTTGTAACCTGGTTTATCCAAAATAATAAAACCGGTCAATACAGAATCATTATATGAACTATTCGAACTTGTCGAACAATTTGAATCATAAGAACTTGACGTACTTGACTCTTTTTTTGCTGGCTTACAAGATCTAGAAGAGCAGCAGCAACTTGAGCAACTATCCTCCTTCTAAACAGAAAATTGGTTACTGTTATAAAAATATGCTTCTACTAATCATTCATAAATACCTTTTTCTGTGATTTCTTATTATTATTGGCATTTTTGCTAGTAGATTTCTTTGAAGTAGTAGAACCCTTTCTTGAAGATGTAGATTTTCTGGGCTGGCAAGGTTTGCAGTTCATTTTAAGAAAATTGAGATACGTGTTTTATATTGAAGCAGTTGTTCGAGAATAAACGTTTTTTCTCTCAAATCGATTTGATAAATTATTACTTGTATCAACAAGGAAAAATTGCATGAACTTGTTTTTCATTTCAAAATTCAGCCGCGCTTTAAAGGTACCAACATACCAGTATGTTGTGTTGCAATAAAAATCTTTATAAACATAATTTCAAAATAAAAATAAACTGGTATTATTCTATATAAAATTATTAATCTGCTCATGAAAAATATTTTATACAATTTTTTATTGTACCAACCTAAAATATCAGCTGATGAACTGTCAGTGTCATTTTCGTAATCACCGGTTTTGTTGTACTCAGTCGTTATTAAATGTGTAATCATTTTTATTATTAATTGTCATATTCTTTTCCAAATAATATGGCAAATCCTTCAGAATGGGAGTGGCCTTGGCAGTACAGTTTTCCACCATTTTTCACGTAATTATGAAATGGTACCTCAAATAAGGAGTTTTATTTATTTATTTTCTCAGATTGCAGCCTCACGCGGAAACAAAAGCCAGACAAATAGCTGCTTGGCGTAGCCTTGTCTTGGATTATCATGCAATGCGAAAAGAAAGCATTTTAGACGTCCAGGAAGCTATTCGAAGCCCTTTATTTCACAATTCAACCATCAATCGCAAACTTAATGTAGAATTTATTTTATTAATACTCCATGATTTAGCACGAACAAAAAATGCTGCACCTTGTGATAAATCCAAGCATCGTTGGGAAATTTATTGGCACACATTGGAAGAATGGGCCACAATTTTGTACAATTATGCTGTCAATAATGGCTTAACTAATACCGTTTGTACGTTATTTGAACTATCACAAAGTGATAATGTTACAGAAGAAGGTAAAACTTAAATTATTTGAAAATTCGGATATACTTTTTGTTGTTTTTCTTCAGAGTTTTACGATCTCAACAAGGAAATTTTGATCAAAGCTTTAAGAATATTAGAAGCACAAGGAAAATGTGAAATAATTGATTTGGATGAAAACTGCGGTGTGAAATTTTATTGAACCTTGTATAAGTTGTTATAAAATTCATACTAATAAGATAATAACATGTTTTATATGATAGTTGAAATTTTGAATATAAACACTAAGATAAGAATAATTATTTGTTTATGTGTAATATATTAGTGGTTCTTAAGTTATATTGGCAACATTTATTGCCAGATTAGTAGAAAACAATAAAAGATATTTTTAGTAAAATTCCATCAAAGTTGAATGCATGTGTCCAATTATTTAAAATTTATCTCGTGCATCAACGCCTTACGACATTTACAGATTTTCGAAAGATATTTTTGGAAAATTTCCCAGACTTTCAAATTCAGCGCTTGGCAACACTGATTACTGGGAATGTCAGTAGAGAATTTTGATGTGCTTATGAGTGCTTGAAATATCATAATTAGATAATAAAAACAGATAAATATGTCCGGATTTTATAAAGCAGAAGTAAATAAAACTGTTTGGGAAGTGCCTGTCAGATATCAATCTTTGCAAGCAGTAGGTTCTGGTGCATATGGTCAAGTCTGGTACGTACTAACACCTACGTTTTTTTTTCACTGAAGTATTTGTGTAATATGTTTGACAACAATTTTCTATTCGTATGAAATATTCTGGTAATGTGTCTGTATTTTTAATTACAGCTCTGCAGTTGATACTTTAACCAACAGTCGAGTTGCAATAAAAAAATTAGCTAGGCCTTTCCAGTCAGCTATACATGCAAAAAGAACTTATCGAGAATTAAAATTGCTTAAACACATGCGACACGAGAACGTTATTGGTTTATTAAACGTTTTTTATCCGCAAAATGACACAACGCAGGTAATTAAAGATATGAATATAGTAAAATTCTTTCTTATTTATTTCAAGTAAAATGTGATGGATAAACTATATTTTATTATTTTTGTAGATTTATTTAGTTACACATTTGATGGGGGCAGATCTAAACAACATAATTAGAACACAAAAATTATCAGACGATCATGTGCAGTTCCTAGTTTATCAGATATTACGAGGCCTTAAATATATCCATTCTGCAGGGATTATACATCGCGTAAGTAGCATTTTATATAGATTCCATCATTCTTTACATATTCCTTGAAACTTAGTTTCTTTCAGGATCTAAAACCATCGAACATTGCAGTGAATGAAGACTGTGAGCTCAAAATTCTTGATTTTGGTTTAGCGAGACCAGCTGAAACTGAAATGACTGGTTATGTAGCTACCCGTTGGTATCGGGCGCCTGAAATTATGTTAAACTGGATGCATTATAATCAAACTGTGGATATCTGGTCAGTGGGCTGCATTATGGCCGAATTGCTTACTGGGAAGACTCTATTTCCAGGCTCAGATCGTATCCTTGCTTCAAAAAAAAATTTTAATATATACTGTGAAACTTTTCCTTAATCATAGTTGCAGATATTCATCAACTAAATTTAATCATGGAGATTCTTGGTACTCCCAGCGAGGATTTCATGCAGAAAATCACTTCCGAAAGTGTAAGTATTTGTATTTTTACTTGTAGCTCTATAATGCTCTCGATAAGTGCACGTGAAATTTCGAGGTGATTTCTCGCGCTCACAACCACAATCTCATGTCTAAATATCAATTCTCGTGAGTAAGCGTCTCACACACTTTTTTTTCTAATTCTAGGCACGCAATTACATAAAATCTCTGCCACCAATGATCCGAAAAGATTTGAAGCAAGTATTTACGGGTGCTAATCCTCAGGCTATCGACTTACTAGCTTTAATGTTAGAGTTAGATAGTGAAAAACGAATTACTGCTGAACAGGCTTTAGCACACGAATATTTATCACAATATGCAGATCCCACTGATGAACCAATATCTGCGCCTTATGATCAAAGCTTTGAAGATATTGACATGTCAGTGGAAAAGTGGAAAGGTAATTTTACTTTCTGCTAATATATCACAATATTTTTCCTCCTTTTACAATTATCAGTATAGTAGAATAACGATTTTATTTTTTTCAAATAATCGAAGGAAGCCATTTTTATGTATCAGACGTACAATTTTGTTTATATAAAAAAACGTCTGTAATATTACACTAGTAGTTGGCGTTTTTTCGTTGCTCTGCTGAACGAAAAATCGTTTTCTTGGTATAAAAGTTATTTAATTTCGCTTCAATTAATCCGGGCTTCGAATGAAGCAAGTTTAATTAAAAAAGATTATACTGTACTTGAAATTTATTGTATGAAAACACAAAGAATCCAAGTATAAATTATGAGCACTTCTGAATTCAAAGGGTAAATTTTAAAAAGTTTAACTTTAAACGGGGTTATTCTGCGAAATGCTACACACATTTTTCATTTAATTTGTAAACCCTAATAACACAATTTTAATTTTCAGAGCTGATTTACGAAGAAGTAATGTCTTTCGTTCCACCACTGATTGAAGAAATAGCGTAGCAAGGTTTATATAGTCCCAGTAGGTGCTAATATGTGTTTAATTAAAGACTTTTCTTTCGATTTCGTCGTTGTTTTGCGAAGTACGAATTTCTTCTAGTTTTTCTTTTGGATTCCGGTTAATTGGATATAGAAACATCGAAAATATAATATTAGGCGCTTTTATTGGAAATGGTTGCAAAATAATGTAAGTTATTTTTTTATTGAAAATCATTAAATATTTGTTTCATTGATCAACCGCCAAAAGTTAAGAAAATTGTTTGATCTCTGTTATCAAATCGAATCGTGAGAAAATGTTTTTGAAGCTCCCTAAAATCACTATCTTTGATTTTATTGTCAGAAGCAATTAATTTTGTACTTTAGAATCGAATTCGTTTCATTCATTTCTCAATTGCCAAGTTAATCGGAACTTTGTCAAGTTAATCTGCCTGTATGCCCATAATTAACTAAGAAATTTCTACGGAAATATTTTCGTCGTTCGTTTTTCATTGAAATATATGAGGAGTGTTTCTTTTTTTTGTAAATTAACATTTTTTTTGTCAGCCGCCTTAACTAAATGATTTTTAAGCACTAAAGCATCTCTAAGTAATGTTATTGATAAATGCTTCATCTAGTTAATTATCACTTTCGCTATTTTTTGAAGTAATATTTGAGACGCTTGGTAGTACATTCGATAAATCACTTGGAATCTCGAAAGTTCATTTCTTAAACTATCAATGAAAGCCTTATTTAAAGTATCTCCCTCATTTTGTGTAATTGGTAACGGTAAATTGGTAGTAATACCAAGTACAGAATCGCTTGAAATTTGTAAAGAAATATCTTCGATGTTACTATCCAAGAAATATTCAGTGGACTCGAAACTTTATAACAGTTTTCATTATTAAAATCAATTAACTTTTCATCTTTGTTAAATGAATACTGTTGACACAATTATCTACCACTTATTTATAACACTCAACGATTAAATTTAAAAGTTTCGAAAAGTTTAATAATACTGTTGTACACATTCAACCCATTCAACTAACAATTTCGCGTTCTTCAAATAAAGCATAATTTGCAAATATTAGAGGAACATTAAGTATGGCAAAAGTACGTCAGTTTTCTACGGGCACTTCTTAACTCGGTTACATGTCGTTAACGATGCCGCATTCCAGCTTTACCACTATATAAACCCGTGGTTGTAAAGTTATCATTTGTTAAATTATACTTCCAGTATAACTGTCAACATGTGCTTTGTGCTTCCTTATTAAAATATGTAAGTTGAGGGCCGTAAAAAATAATTTGTATACAACATGTGTGTAACTAGCATTATGACATTTGGACAACAATTTTCGTAACGAAATACTTGGCCTCATGTATTTCCGTGATTTTGAACGTACACGTCAGGAAAATTATTTTGTTATACAATTTAGGAACCAATACGATTATATCATTTCACTTGAATAAAGTAGATGCTACACGGCGTAACTCATATACCTAGAATAACATTTTGTGCCTGGTTGCAAATAAGTATTATATCTTAATTTTTTATCATCAGTATCATGTATTATCGTTTGTCTACTAATATTTTTATGTTACGTGGCGTACGTTTTTTTGTTAAAAAGTTTTAAAACTTGATAACATTTACACATGTCATTTATATTGATTCTCTTTTAAAATATATGTATATGTTATTGAAAAGTGGAAAAAAAAATTTAATTGAGAATTGATATAAATATTGTATAATACTGCTAGAATATATTTTTTAACACTTTTATTTGATACAGCTTTTTGAATATTTATAAGCAGTATTTACGTTGGAAAGTCTCAATTTTGTTGTATAAAATATTGAAAGTTACTGTTTTTGCACGCTTATATTACCATAACGTGCGTGTGATAAAAGTGTATTTGGTACACAAAAATGGAAATATTAAAATATTTTGAAGTAAAACCGTCACAATAAAAATAATGCAATAAAGGTAAATGTGCAAACTGCAAATATTCTATGATGCACGCAGAAATAAGTACAATCGTTTCATTTCGACAGCTATTTTGTGATCAAATGTAGGCCTTTAAAAAGTCATCTATTTTGTTAAAATTAGTATAATAAAACTATTGTTTATTTGTTAAGAAATACTATCATTTATTGCGTTTTTCGTTAATACACATTAAGTGATTACTTTTAAATTATTCCCAACCACCCTCTGAAAATATCTTCGTAAGGATTTAAAGAAAAAAGTCGAAATTAAGATAAAATTATTTATTTTTTTTAATCCAGAAATATAATTTATAATAATAATAATAAAAGAAAATTCAATATTTAAAATATCTTAAAATACAAAATTTGTAAAATTTTGTTCGCCGAATACTGTGTAATTAATAATTAACAATTATTTTTCTAGTTATGAAAGTTTATGCAATAAATATGTTTAACAATATAGTCATATTATTAATACCCAAAATACTTAAAATTATTTTTTACACAAAAGAGTAATTATTAAAATACATAATGTAAAAATATCACACAAATTATGGAACTTGATATTTATATGTTTATAACGATGTGTGCTTTATTTACTACGACTATGTACAAATGCAACACCTTCGTGATGTTCGTTAGTGGCAACGTGGCACGGTTTGGATTTGTTCGTTTACTTACACTTGGATCTTCCGTCCAGAAGTTTCTTCCATAAATCAAACTGTTCGCTAAACTTGACCATGTGAATGCTGATACCTTTTTGGACATTGCACGGATTGAACGATATGCGTTTGTTCAGAAATTCATTAACATGAATACGTTTGACGTTGATGTAGTGCGCCACAATTCCTGTGACGAACACATCCTCCAATTTGAAATACGTGTGGTTTAGCGCGGCTAGGTATAAGTCGTGAACCACACAAGATGGGATGAGATATGCCGGACCGGTCGTGAAGTCCGGGAACACGGCTGGTTTGTACTGCTGCGGTGATATATAATATTTTGATTTCTTGTTCCTAATTGGCTTCCACTTCTTTGCCAAACGCCCGTAAATTATCCTATCATTACGGTTGTGCTTACTTATAAAAGAAAGCAATTTAGAGACGTTGATGAACATATCATCGTCCGTCTTAAGTACGAACGCTACATTCGGGCAATAATTATCCACCCATTCCAACATAGAAATAGTTTTCAATGTCAAATTGTCATACGTATCTACAAATTTGCCACGTATAATATCGCCATACATATATTCTTCGGAATTCAATTCAGACTGGATACTAGCATTCGATGTCGAACCCAACATAAAAGCTATGGACACGTCTCTCCGCACCTGGTAATGGCCCCAAGTTTGTCGAACTGCCATTCTTGCCTCACTGTGACTTGGGGCTGATGTCACCATGATCAGCAATTGGAGATTGCTTCCCAAATCAGGACATATATTTGGATTTACATCCAAATGTCCTGATTCGTAAATACTCCGCGCTAAAACGCCCATTGACATTGCGTCAGCCATACTGAGTGTAGTACTATTTACTTGAACTAATATTACACACGTTAATCGTACTGCTTACATAGTTAATTTGTGTTTAAGATTTGCCAGAAAATTAATGAAATTTATTCTTGATTGTATGGCTTTTTAATACTGAGGGCAAAATTAACAGATTTAGTAATTAAATACGAGCCCTAATGCAAATTTATTGGACCAAAACTAATTAGAAAGCAATTTTACTTTTCTCGATCAGTTTTTATTAATTAATAGTGTTTATATTTTGAGAAATTTTATACGTCAACTAGCTTCTAATTTCATCTCATTGAAATAAATCTGAAGCAAATTGATGGAATTATCTTACAAATTCAGTGCCGGACTATCCATTACGCACATAGACACGTGCTTGATTCCCGAAGCATTTCATACATTCTCACCAGCTCAGATTCTAGATATGAATTCTAATCTATCTCCGAAAACAGTGGATTATCCTGTAACATACTATATAGGCACATTAAGCATGTGCGTAGGGGCTGCCGACTTTGGTGGTATCCCAAGCGTTATATTATATTCTTACATAGTTTGGCCGTTCAAGAGCCCCATTAAATATGAGCCCAGAATCATATCATTTGGCCCAACAAAAACTTTTCGAAATAAATATTTAGGAAACTGTATTGTAATAGTTCAGGACAAAAATTAATAACTCAGCACATATATTTCTTGAAGGTTGTAGTTTTGGTTAATATTTGTGAAAAAAAATTGTACACAAACCGAATGGAATTATAATGAAGAAATCCAAACAACTCTTTTAGAAAATATTATTTGGTCTAAATATGATTCTAGGCTCGTACTTAGCTTTGGAGATTCAACGTGTCTTAATCCGGCACTATATATATATTTTTTTATGTATGCTTAAAAACATTTACAATCCGAAATTTTTCAAGCGATACATAACTTTAAATAGAAATTTCAATTGTTGTTTATAGTAAAATGTTTTTACGTAGAACATGAGTCCAACGTATGAAAGTGTAGCTTGTAGAGTAATTGAATAAAATACATCTTTTTTTTTTATTATCAAAAAGCGCAGGTTTGCGCAAGAAAATTTCTTATAGGCTTCATCTCTCGATTTTATTCATAAGAATAGTATAAATTGACAATTTTGTTTTGATACCTCAATTTATTTGATTCAATTACTCTGTGTTAGGGTTCGAATTAAAATTAGAAATAATACAAAATTCCATTATTTTTCTGGCATATATGGAATTTTGATATGAGTTACCTGCAGCAGCGCTGATTGCAGTGCTAGCTGAATTATTTTTTGCAGAAATTTTGCTGGGGGTTTCAACGGCCACGTCAGTATGATTTTGCAAAGGTTCTGCATTGTCCACCGCAAATGAATCATTATACGATTGATGATGTGCACGAGGTGTAGGTAAACGAACGATAAATGGGGATGTTGAAATGTAAGCTGCATAAAAAAGTAGCGTAGCTGCTACTAAACCTAGGAGAACTAGGTAACTAGGCCTAATACACCCTACAGACATACCTGTAAATTATTATTGCAAATAATAAGATTTCTAAAGAATTATAATTCAAACGAACTTACCGCAGAAGTTATGTTATAGGAAATAAAATATTTTCTTGTATTTGATTACTCATTAGGCAGAAAATCCACATTGCTTCTAACTGAAAAATAAATAAATGTACATAGTATCATTGTAGGTAACACGTAGATATTAAAATATTACATTGTAGTAGAAGTAACAAAAAGTAACAGGCACAACAGTAATTTATATAATACCATTTAGAGGTTAACTTTCTAAATTACAAACTCAAACAAAAATTTATAGATTTACGGCAACAAGTATTATGAATATATTACATTAAAACATTTTGGCAACATACCAGTCTTCAAATTTCAATTATTAACCTTGACAAAATTAGGTTTAGATCACCAATACGTGTTGTCATCAATATTTAAATTATACGAAGTATGTACAGTCTGCAATACTTTTCGAATCATTTAGTTTATATTCCATTTTATGGGCTTAAAGTATGTCATCTTGTCACATTTTAAGATAAACAAAATATTTAAAATACATTTTCAACGTTAAAATATATAAAATTTCCTATCTTCAGCTTATTTCAATGACGTTTGACTTCAAGATCCCCCTTACCACCTCGTAGAAGTATGTATGTTCAGTTTACAAGCACTTTATAAGCGCAGAATGTTTGTATGATTTATAAAGTTTTTATTGCCTGAAGTCGTAACTTTAATTAGTAATCAACAATAGTAAAATCATTTATGGCTCAATAATTAATAGTTGTTATTAATCGTGGGAAAAATATGTAGAGCAACTTGCTACGTATAATGTGAATTGTATGTTATCCATATTTAAACAATAAGTGAACTTTACAAGTAAAAGACAAACTCTTACAGAAGTGTATATATGATTATTATAATTGATAAAACTCGCAAAACTTATTGTCCAATTTGATTATTCATTTGAAAATTATATACACATTTGTCATAGAAAAGTGATTCTAATTTCAATTTATTTGAGAATACAGAAATAGACGCAAGCAGATGATTATTTTACCTTTCTGAATATTTAAAAATAATAATTTTGAACTACAGTAATTATTCAAATATATTGCGTTCTGTTTTATCAGAGTAACAATTCTTAAAATCAGTTTAACTAATAGCACTAGATGTCAGTCACTTTATTTTTAATTTCAAATATATGTGTAGGATCATAAAGAAGAAGAATATTTGTAATCCCTTCCACAAATTTCTTTTTTGGTTTATAAATGTCATAGACGAAACGTGGTACGAAATCTTATAATCAATTTTTTTAATTCTTGTAATAGGAATTGTCACCTGCCATAAACTAATAATTTAAATTAATCAGTATTACTAGGATTGATTAGGTACTTACTTTTTTCTTACAATATAACATTTTAGTTAAATTTTCTTAATTTCTTTGTGATGATATCCACGTGTTGTGGTTCATCTTCATCTTTATGACTTATAAAATAATAATAATATATTTCATTATTAGCATCAAACATATTTTGTCAGATGGCCGATATTTTTCACAATGATGCCGAATTACTGCAAGATGGGTGCAGTGCTCAAGAATTAATAAGCTCCGGCAATGGGCTAACTTACAAGTAAGCTGATTGAGATATATTTAAATAAATTTATTAACAACAAATCTAAATGTGACAGTGACTTCATTATTCTCCCTGGTTATATTAATTTCGCAGCCGACGAAGTAGTAAGTTTATAATATTCCTAAATTTATAATGGATAATAAATTAGAATTTTCTAGGATTTAGGATGTCAACTAACAAAAAAAATTGCTTTAAAAGCACCTTTGGTGTCATCTCCGATGGATACAGTGACAGAAGCAGATATGGCTATTGCTATGGCTGTAAGTCATAATGCTCCTCGTTTTGTATTATATTTTAATGGAATTATTTTAGCTTTGCGGAGGAATTGGTATCATCCATCACAATTGTCTCCCAGAAGCGCAAGCAGGCGAAGTCTTCAAAGTAAAGAAATACAAACACGGTTTTATTCACGATCCAGTTGTATTGTGTCCAGAGAATACTGTAAAATACGATGTTTTATTATTTTTATCATCTTAAATAAATTATACTTCTTATAGGTAGCTGACGTATTAGAAGTTAAAAAAGAACATGGTTTCTGTGGTATACCTATCACAGAAAACGGCAAATTAGGCGGAAAATTAGTGGGAATTGTAACTTCCAGGGATATTGATTTCCTAGAAGAGAACGATAATCTTAGTGTGAAACTCCGGAACGTAAGTAGTATTATAAATATTTAATTATTTAATTACTTTGTTGATTGAATACGAGCATTGACGCAGATGTATTAGATTAATTTTTAAATAATTAAGCAGCTTCAAAAACTAAGCCATGTTAATTTTATATTATTAATATGTACCGAGAATGTAAAGACAAAAGTTTATGAATAATTAAACTGTGAATAATGAAAAAACAAGCAATGTAAATTTTAAGCTTTGTGCACAAATTGAACCTATTTGTATCAGAATATATTCGATTACTGTCAGCTTAATCAATTGAAATTTGGGATTAAAATAATGCCAAAGAACATTGATGTATTTATCCCACTTCATGATTAGACTTGTCAATTTTCGGATAGAATAGTGAAAGTGAATTTTTGACCATTGTAGTGAAAATTCAAATTTTTCTCAGCGAAAAGTGGAAATTCACTTGAACTGAAAAATTGCAACATTGCTTCTATAAAGTGAGTTTCTGTGAGAGGTATATTGCTGAACAAAAATTTATCCTCTCGCAAAAACAGAAGCAGACATCCTTAAATATTTTTGGTTTAATACGTCTGTACCAAGGCTCGTAATCACGCTACTCAAATTTTAATAAAATATTTATCGAATCTCCCAATAAGTCAAAATAAAATTGCAGCAATGTTATAAATTTGTTTTAATGCAGCATTTCTTATTCTATTGCTTCAACAGTTGTATATCAAATTTAATCAGATCGTTCCTCTATCTTTTTTAAAAGTACACGATTTACTTTGAAATTTCCACAAATAAACATTTGATTTAGCTTAAAAGTGATTGTGAAAAAGAATCCACTGTTATAAAGATAAATTTTATCATCCATTTTTCCATTTGTTTTTGTTTGCTTAGGTAATGACTGAATTAAAGGATTTAGTAACAGCCCAATCTGGGGTGACACTTCAGCAAGCAAATTCAATTTTAGAAAAAAGCAAAAAAGGAAAACTACCTATCATAAATAATGAAGGAAATTTACTAGCTCTGATTGCCCGTACAGATTTAAAAAAGTCAAGGAACTATCCAAATGCATCCAAAGATGAAAATAAACAGCTTTTAGTTGGGGCAGCGATCGGAACGCGAGATGACGACAAATATCGTCTTGGACTGCTTGCCCAAGCTGGGGTTGACGTAGTTGTCTTGGTAATTTTATTTATATATATATATATATATATATATATATATATATATATATATATATATATATATATATATATATATATATATATATATATATATATATATATATATATATATATATATATATATATATATATATATATATATATATATATATATATATATATATATATATATATATATATATATATATATATATATATATATATATATATATATATGTATATAGATATATTAAATGTTAATTGAACAAGTATTAAAGTAAATATGTTTTATTGGGTAATTTTTTAGAAACACAACGTTTCAACAGCAAAGTGCTGCCTTTTTCAAGTGAAAAGAAATATAAATATAATATTTATATTTCTTTTCACTTGAAAAAGGCAGCACTTTGCTGTTGAAACGTTGTGTTTCTAATAAATTACAGAACTTTTACCCAATAAAACATATTTATTTAAAAATGAGTTCTGAAAAGTTTTTTCCTTCATTAAGTATTAAAGTACTTCTTTAGGACTCTTCTCAAGGGAATTCGATTTATCAAATCGAAATGGTAAAGTTCATCAAAAAAACATATTCAAAATTACAGATTATTGGTGGAAATGGTAAATAGCAGCTATGGATTATTGTCACTTAATTAATTGCATTTTTTTTACAGTTGTAACTATTAAACAAGCTAAAAACCTTATTGAAGCTGGCGTAGACGCATTGCGTGTTGGTATGGGCAGTGGTAGCATCTGCATAACGCAAGAAGTGATGGCTGTAGGTCGTCCACAGGCCACTGCCGTTTACAAAGTTTCAGAATACTCTCGTAGATTTGGGGTTCCAGTGATTGCTGATGGTGGAATCCAATCAATTGGACATATCATCAAAGCTCTTGCTCTTGGGGCATCCACAGTCATGATGGGGTCTCTTTTAGCAGGAACCTCTGAAGCTCCAGGAGAATATTTTTTTTCTGATGGTGTGAGATTGAAGAAATATCGTGGCATGGGAAGTTTAGAAGCCATGGATCGCAAGGATGCAAAAGGGTCAGCCATGGATCGATATTTTCACAAGTAAGAACCATATTTTATATAAAACTTGTTACAAATGTTGATTGCATAAAAATTATGTTATATATTCTTTATCATAAAACACTGAATCTATCTGAGTACTTCAGAGAATTCTTACGATCACAACGTCATTCGCTAAGATTTATTTGAAAATTGAACTCCAAAATACATTTTATATAAGAATAATTATTTATTTAGCACATTACGAGATTATTAAAAACTATCTAATATCATAATGAGTGTGATTTTCAACTAACTGTCAGAGTAAAATTTTATCTACGAAAACGCTGAATAGTTATTTTTGTGTTTATATTAACATTACGTTGTTGCATGTTCTCTCAAATTCTCTATTGTAAACAATAACTATATTTAAAAAATTATGTAAAGACAAATCTGAATTGATTTGAAAACTATAGAATTTGCGGGATTCTCAAGTTTTTTTTTCAAACGTAAAATGGAATTTTTCATAATAAAAAGCAAAATAGAAAAATACCTCACACATATTAAAAGATAACAATTTTCCCTTTTTTTAGTGAAATGGACAAAATGAAAGTAGCCCAAGGAGTAAGTGGTTCTATTGTAGACAAAGGTTCAGTACTAAGGTTTGTTCCGTACTTACAATGCGGTCTTAAGCATGGTTGCCAAGATATAGGATCAAAATCACTTGAACAACTAAGGTATTCTGATCTTAGCAATTCCTTTTATCTTTTTAATATATATTTGTTGACAGAACTATGATGTATTCTGGTGAGCTGAAATTTGAGAGACGATCTTATTCAGCTCAAGTTGAAGGAAATGTACATGGTTTGTTCTCGTACGAAAAGCGCCTATTTTAAATATCATTCCAGAAAAATATTATTGTAATGATGAATTATCAATTATTGATTTTAACATATTCATAATTTTCCATCTGTATATATATTGCAACTGAAAAACCGTACCACGTGTCAGTTTTAAAATTTTATAAACCAACTAATCAAGCGTTATGATACTTTAATTTACGTAATGTAAAGTTGAATATTGTAATCTTGATTTTATTTTCATAGAAAAGATTATGAAACATGTCATTATAGTATGATTGGAATATGTTTTAGATAGGAAATCTATTTTTAATATGTATTTTTATATTATTGAAAAATCGAACTATAGAAATGTAATTTTAGAGATCTGGGTTATTTCAAAAACTAGCGAAATAGATTTAAAATGTGAAAGTGTTTATACTATTTCTTCAATGTTGAAAAATATTTAGAACGTATACAGTATTTGGGTAGTTCGTCATGTGAATATTAGACAATGTGTGTAGAACAGATATTGCCGTACAATGTTATACGTAGATTCAAATTGATTTAAATTATGCGTTTGTTTATTTATTGACTAACAAATGAGGGTGCATGTCCTAATTTTCCGCATACTTCTTTTAAATTTTTATATATAAAATAGTATTTTATACTTTTAACAGTTTTATTGTTTGAAATTAAGCACTTGAAATTAAAACCATTCTTATACTGTACTTTATTTGTCCTTATAAAGTGAATTAAACTGATATTCCACGTATTGCTTTAACTCATCGTAAATAAAAATATTTCCTATTACAGTTTATCTAAAACAAAATATGTACAAACCTGAAATCAAAGAGAATCTTTGAATAATATATTATCTCCTATGCAACATTTACCGACTTTTTTTGCGATGTTTTGGCTGAAATCTCAGTCGAAACTCCAATGAAAATGAAAAAGTCAGAAATCCAATAAATATTACACTATATTTGATTAAATAATTTTCTAAATGTTCTAAAGAAGATAAAAACTGAAAAATACTTGGAATTACTAATTCAATAAGTGTTTATATTTAACTGCCATATTTACAAAAATAATCACATTCGAAAAGTTATAACAAATAAATAGTCATTCTGACACAAATCAATGAGCAGTCAAATAATAAAATTAAATCAACATATGATAATCACCCTCGAAATGTGGATACATGATTAATTCTGTTTATATCAACCATTTCAAAAGAATGAATGATAGTTATCTTTATCGCTAACATGCGATGTGGATCAAGAATTTTTCCTATACAGCGCACATATTGTCCAACTTCTAATTGTAATATCGGAATATGTGGATATAGTTGGTACGGCTGAATAACCGTAATAACTGGTCCAACATTTTTACGTTCACGTATAATTAAATGCAATTCGTGCTCTTTTGCAGCCTGAAGAGGATTAATTGGCACAATAGCATTCAAATATCCTAAAAAATAAAATATTATTTTCAATCTTCGTGAATTTTTTCCTATATATGAAAAATTTTGCGTTCCCAAAATTGGAATATGTGCTCATGAATTTTTGAGAAACTGGATACTAATATTTCTCTTTATTGTATAGAAAATCGAATAAATTTAGAGCAGTTTAAAATATAGTACATCGAGTTTTTAAAATTAGTAAATTATTTTACCTGTAACTTCAAATAACGGCCCTCCTCTGTTTGAAGGAATCGCAGCCCAAGATATAAAATTAGCTACAGTGCCGCTTAAAATACGGAAATTCTAAAAAAAAATACACAAAGAACAGTAATAATTTTTAAATTTTGCGGAATACCGAGGAATTTGATGACTTGAAATCGGCGGGTGAAATGAAAACGGAATGCGTTGTCCTAAACAAATTATCAAATCATATATGTTCTAAAAGATATTACAGATCATTACTTTAGGTTTAAATAGGCTATAAACGTGCCACGTGCGAAGAAAGAAAAATTTCAGAGAAAAAAGGTAAGAAAATGGCTCACATTCGAAATAGACTCCTTCTCAGCAAGCTTGAACGCAACTCGCACATGTGTTATTGCAAGGAATAGCTCTCAAATGAAGATTACTCCATATAAATCCGTATATGTATGTACCACACCTAACAACACTTATTTATAGACTGGATTTCGGACAACATGAGAAGTTTAGTGCGCTTTTCTTGGCTGTATTAGGCTCAAGTTTAGACGCGCGCAGCCCAATTCGATAATATTCAGTGGTTTTTTGAAATCGCGAGCGTAGCGAGCTGACCTACAGCGATTGTTATACATGAACACTTATTTATAGTCTTGGATCTCAGCCTAACATAAATAGTTCAATGCATCCTTCTCGGCTGTATCGCTGTATCGGGCTCAAGTTCAGCTCCACAGGCGCGCGCTACCCAATTAGGTTATATTCAGGGATGTTTTTATAAAGTGCGAGTGTAGCGATCTAACCTACAAACATTGCTGCACATTAACTCTTATTTATAATCTGGATTTCAACCCAACATGAGAAATTCAATTCACCTTCTCCGAATATTTGAAGAAAGTACATTATTACTAATGTGACACCACTATTCTGTTTCTAAATTTCCTTTAAAAAAAGTCACCGTTTAGTATCACCGACAAAATATCATTTCATTAGTGACTCTTTAAAACTACTAGTAAAAGGCTATTCCAAATATTATGAAGAAAATTATAGTTTTTTGTACTGTATTCACTTATTGTTGTACTGTAATGCAGGTGATATCTTTTTTTTATTGGTAACGTACACTATTGTCTCAAGTGTACATTATCTAAAAAAAAATCCAATGCTTCTCAAAATCTTTTATTTTTATGGTAACTTAAAATATGCCTAACAAATGCAAAAAAAAAACAGTTAAACGAAAGTATCGTGTTTTTTCACGACAGGAACTGGAAAATACTTTGATCGTTATAAGGTCGAGGAAAAAGTCACTTTCAGAAACGGCCGAACTGTACAATAATTCGATATCCACCCTCTCCCTCTGGAGGAAAATAAATAATCACCAGATGAATAAACCTGGTGGTTAAACAGTCTTAACAAAAGCTGAGGAGGAACAAATTATAGACAATTCTTTTTGTAGCGGATTCTTTGGAAAAAGGCTATATCAAAGATTGATCCAAAGTTATATTAATAGACATGGAAGAGTTAAAAGAAATTTAAAGAGAATAGACCTGGGGTTGCTGGTAGGTACTACAGATTTGTTAGTCGTAATGAGTACAGTTCCGATGAAGAAGAAGAAGAATGAGCAACTCAATATTTGCTTTTCCGAAAATATAAAAAAGGAGTTTATCCCTTGAAAAAATTAATTCATATTTTGAGAAATTAGCTGTTTCACTGGAAGGAGTCCTACCCGAAAAGTGATGTACAGTGCCATAAAATAGTTGCCTTGGTCTCCAAACCGAAGTGTTTGAGTAGTCAAGTCACCCAATTCCACGATACTTGAAGAATATAATAATTGTTATCGAATGAAATCAAAGTATAGTTTATTTTTCAAATGTCATTTTCTTCTTTTTCACTTGGGTTTTAAAACAAAGAAGGTGTAACATTGTAACAATATTGTCACAAAGTTTAAAGAACTCACAGTGAATTCCATTCTTGGATTAATTAAAGCATCTTCTTTCTGATCAGATGGTTTGATATTATTAGTACGATCAGGCTCCATTTCCTACGGTTGTTGCATAAATCGTAACGTGGCTTGCAAAATTTTGTCGTATAGGCTGCTACTGCTAGAGACCAAAAAGAAAATAAAATTAGTTAAAATGATAAAATAAAACTTTATTCTTACCTGGAAATAATTATTTTCCAATAGAGGCAAATTATATGCTGGGCTATTTTGAGGGGCTAAAAGGCAAGATACAGATGGTCTAATAAACGCTATATAACTAGGACCAAAGAAAAATGTATTGTCTCTTCCACTGAAAACAAAACACTGTAATAAATAAATAGGTTGAATTCATTAGTTCCTTGGCAAAATAAATGAACGTCATGTTTCATGGTTACATTTTTGGAAAAGAAAAACTATTTGAAAATTTTTACTACTACTTCATTGTTTCTTGGAGTTTAAAAAAAATTAGCAAGCATGCTTACAATAAGTGATTTTATCAAAATATGTCAAATAAATGGCGGAAACATGTCGGCAGCGCGCTTTTATCTTTGAAACAAACCCAGTCAAAAAATTTATGTTTTTTTCACAACATTTTCAATTGTATTTGGACTACCCTTCTAAATAATGTCAGAATCAACATGACAAAACTGTATTTCAAACGATTTTATTCGTTACAAAGTTTTATAAATTTCAATATCATAAATCTGTACAAAATAAGTCTGAATAAGCAAATATTCTCATAAACATGATCTTCAAGTGGCAATTTCTTGATTCTAACTAAAAAAAATATGATTACAAATAAACTAGTACAATGGTAAAGATGTACAATTTACATATTTACCTATATATGCACATTTTTTTCCTTAAAGAACTTACTATTTCAAACAGAAGAAAATAATTATTATCTAAAGGGATTGAAGGATGTCTGCTTGTTAACGTTTACTGATTTGGTAGCTAGCAATAATTAAAATTCGCAAAAGCCCGCATTGAATAACTGACAATCATTTTCCCAATGCATTTCACATAATTATTTACTTGGACATTAGGAAAATTATCCATAGGATAAAAAGGTACAGCTTTACTGATGATGGGCTCAATATTTATTGAATCATGGATAAGTACTTTGACTTCGTTACATTGGCATTGGCAACATCCATCACTGCATTGGAGCACCCCATTTAAGGGGGCTTTAAATTAACAATGATACATTAAAAATTGAAAAAAATCATAAGCTATCTAATATTTATATACCTGTTCTATACTTACAAAGCCTAAATTTCATGTTCGACCACACGGGAAGACACATTTAGAAGTCTGTACGATTCTTCCAAGTACGAATATTCGTGGACTTGACTGAAATTGTCAACAATATATTGTTTTCATTAATCTATCAATAATTATATTTTATGAACACTTACATTCTGGTATAACCCATGTATGTGTACAGCTTAAACTGGAAACAGATATTTAGAAATGTACAACTAGCACTGTAACTCACATTTGCGCGCCAAGAAGTTGAGTCAACTAAAAATTGTTTCGGTCTGTGAATGAATACTCATATAATATACTTACCTAACATAAAATATTTTAATTAAAAGAAATTCTAATTACTCCTGTACTTAATCATTTTATCGTTGGCTTTTCTTAGCGATGATTCAGACTGAAAGGAATATTTCCTGGAAATCACAATTGGATATTTTCTGGGACTCAAATTTTTTTTTTATAATTCCAATTTTTTATTACAACTGTTGGAAAAAATCATATCAGGTTAACATGAGTATTGCTATTATTTGGAGAAGATTAATAAGTAAAGTTGTGTTTAAATCAAATAAATATACTTTAATTTGAATTAATTGAATTTTCATTTTTTTTTCTCAAACAATTTGACCACAGATGTAATATAAAAGACCATAATGTACAACACACAAGCACATATACATTCATACGAGTAAAATGAAATCTTAAATATATACAAATACATACATTACTCACCATACCAAATTATGTGGATATGGAATTGTTAAAAAATATTACTAGAAATAACAAAGCGGTTAGTTACAAAACAAATTGCATCGCTGTTATTAATTTAATAAGATATTTTTAATGTATCGTGTGACTAGAGAGTCCGCCGTCAGAGGACGAAAAAGCTATTCGAATACGCATACTCGAGTCACAAAACAAAAGACTACTAAAAATCCTGCACTTTTCTTCTGCAAATGCATTTTTTATTATTTATTAGTAACGGTGCCATAATATCAAGCAAAAATCACAAACAGCGATTTCAAAATGCGGACGTAAAAAAATAACAGCACTTAAATTTCTTAAGATAAATAAAAGTAGCATCCGCATTTAAAACACAAGTTTCATAACATAAAAATAAAGACATAAATATGAGCCACAAATTTATAAAAGACTAAGTAAGACACTAATATCTCAGTTTGTTCAATAGAATTTAAAAAAAAGCTGTGTTATAACCAGAGCATAAAGCAGATCATCAAAATAATATAATACTAGTAGAGGTCACAATAAAAGTCATTAAAATTCATTCATTCGCTTAAAAAAAACAATTTTGAGCAATGGTTATATCACTTCACAATTTCTTAATTACTCAAACATAGAGTATTTTATTTAACAAAGTGTAGCAACACAGATTTTCAAAAAAATTATACTCACTTAATGACAAGTAGCTCAAATTTCAAATAACATACTACTTGTCACTTCAAAGAATACAATATGTATGGAATAATATTCATATATCACAGATCAGGTCAAGTAAACTGATTTGAAACAAATTCTTGATTTCAAATGAAACTTGTGAATCTCTCACTTGCTAATACTAGAATTCTTAACAAATTATTTCTCAACGAGATTATTGATAAGTTACTATAATAGAGATCGACATAACGGGTGCGGATACTTCAAAACCGAAAATAGCCTGTTAGAGTTTAAATTGTTACGTATTGAAAGGAAATTAATTCTAGTTCACTCTAATTTTATTATTTATTCATTTATCTGATACAGATATTTTGAATTTTAAATAAAATTATGAATAGAGTTCAAAATGAGTAAATGAAAAATTTATAGCAAACTAGAATTAATTTCCTTTCAATTGATATCATTATGAATTAATGTACTAGTTACTTGGGGAGCAATATTCTGTAAAAAACCAATTTCCCATTTTAACGAACTAGTTCGGTCTTAAAGTATCCATAATGAGATCCGTGGTATTACAACAAATATATCTCTTTGCGTCTATGAACAAACATTAGAATAAAATTCATTTTAATAATGTAAAAGTAATTATAAATACAATTCTTATGTACAAATTATTGTATATTAAAAAATTTGTTGAGAATTCCAGAATAAGTGAGTGCGGCTGCACTAATCTCTTACTGTATATACGTATATAAAAGGCGTGTTTCTTCGACAATCATACTGTGAATCTCAGGATCATATTCGTTGTATATGAATCATGATTATTTTTAAAACAAGAAAACAACTAACTACGAATCATGAGTCATATTTTGATTTAAGAATATTTATATATTCGTTTTTAAAAATATACTTCATAACTATGATTTTTGGCGAATTTTTTTCTTGTAATTGGTTAAAATATCAGAATTTTTCAGTATTGATTTTTATTATAATCCATTAAATAGTTTGTTTTTCAAGAACTATTTATTATTGCATGATTATTCGTATATTCATCCCTTCATATTAGATGCAGGATGTTCATTTATTGTTCTACCAACGATTTTCTTGTTGTGTTCTATCCGCCAAATTTCAAATTTACACAGATTCTGTTATTACAATCATCGTGAACATGCAAAAAGTCCGATTCAGAAGAGTAAGGGGATTGTCACTTTGTGATCACAAAGTGAAGAAGTGGGGATAACGAATAACGACCAAAGAAACATGATTCACTGAATTATGAAGACTTAGATCACTTAGATTGCCCGAAGAAACGCGCATAAAGTAGCTATATACAGTCGGATTATGGTTTAAATTTAACAACTGGTATATTTTTTGTGTTCAGGCACTTATCACACACCCACTCCGCGTACACTTCAGCGGTAAGAAGTTGATATGCAGCCTCTGTTAGACCGGTACAACCTCGATGGAACCAAAAGTTACATCCGCTTTCACATAAAATTGCTTGATCGTTATCATGCACTTCTTTGTGGCAGACGCCACAGGGATAGATTGGTGGAGCGTTTGGATTTTGAGAGTTGAAAACCATTGGTTGGTCAGCTGGATATACTTTCCCTGCACTTACTGGCATTGGCTTTGGGTATAGTGCTCCCATAGGACCCATCATAAAGTTATTATTCATTGGCGGACCATGGGGACCTAGAAATCATGATTAATAATTATTTAAATACGACTCATTCAAGTTTATAATTACCCATTGGTCCTCCACTACTAGAGTTCATACCCATGGGACCATTCATTTGTTGGGATACATTCATAGGCGATTGTTGTTGTGGTACAGGTCCTCCAGGTCCATTAATTCCATTTACATTCATTACGCCAACCCCAGGCCCCATAGGGTTCCCCATATTGGGTCCTGAAGACATAGGTCCTCCATTCATGTTAGGACCAATTGGACTATTCATTTGATTTACATGCATAGGGCTTCCCATTGGACCATTGACATTCATGTTAACATTGGGACTATTTATCATCGGAGGTCCATTAACATTCATGTGTCCACCCATATGACCACTCATGGCACCAGGTGGCGGAGGACCAGTGTTCATTCGTGGCCCATTCATCATCATAGGTTGATTCATCATATGTCCATGTCCATGAGAATGACCGTGATTATTTTGCATGCTATTTGGGCTGTGTATCATTGGCGATCCCATGCCCAAGGGAGAGCCAATTCCACCCATAGGTCGACACATATTCATGTGCGGCATTCCTCCTCCTCCCATACCATTTGGTCCAGGCCCTGGGCCTGGTCCAGGCGGACCTAAACCCATATTTGTTGCGTTTCGAACCATGTTTACTGTATTCATTGAGCTAGGGCAGTCGTCAAATGGATTTGAAGCTACTATCGTATCACCATATCCAGACAAAGGTGGCGGTAATAAATCTTGCATACTGGTTGTTGATTGTATGGAGTTTTGTGCATTTTTTCTTCGTTTCTTAGGGTTAGAACTCGTTGTTGACAGCTCCGAATTTAAATTGGGTGCAGATAACCGAAACGGTGACAAATGACTCATTTCACTGGTTAAACTTATTTAGAAACACACGGAGAAAAATTAAACACTCACGCATTTAGTCTTTAAAGTTTCTATCATTCCTTCATATGTTGATATTACTTTCATAAATACTGAATATGAATACTTCATGTCAAATATTTGGAAAAACAGCAATATACAAGATGTAAATACATTTATTTGATTATATGCTTACTTAATAAGATCGAATTTCAAGAAAAGTAAAATATAGCTGACCAAAACTTGCTTCCTACACAAATTTCCATGTATTGAATACATACAAATAAAAATATACAATTAATAATTGCTCCAGTATAATAAAGATAATGCTTATCAGTTGAAATTTGCACCTGGAACAAATAATTTATTATATCAATATGACATTTTACAATAATTAAAACTGGAAATAGAACCAGGAAACATTAAAATTTAGGCGTCAAGAGCAAATATGCAGCACATAACTACAATTACACCATTTTGTTTCGCCAACTTCACTATTATTTTCTTTAATGTTCAAAAATTAGCGCGATTTTGGTAAATAGAAGCCACACATTTTCTTAATCAAATTTTATTAAACTTTTATAATACATTGATAACATAGTTTTTATTTACATGTTAAAGGTTTATAAAATACAATATTAGATATTTTTTTGTATAAAAATAAAACTGCGATTTTAATATTGTATTACTAAATTTAGAAAACATCCTGAAATATTAATACTAATTCTGATACATCTACTAAAACTTCACTTGCTGATTAAAAAAATATAATGCGTATAATAAAATAATTATTGCTTTTTGAACAAACTTTCTACTGATACAGTATAACTATTATAGATACACAAACAAATTGCATTAATTTTTATCATATAGCTAGTAAAGTTCCAGTATAGTTCTCGTTTAGTTTTTTATTTTAAAATAATAAGGATTCTCCCATTCGAGTATTTATTACATAATTATATCACAAAATTAACATTAAAATATGTAAACTTGAACTCAACAAATTGCGAAAGCAAAATAGTAGTGCCCTTTGCCCCTTTTTAATTCAAAATGTACTGCAAAAAAGTAATAAAAAATATTACATTTGGCACTAGCTTTTTATTATGTTTTTCAAACGTCTAGCAGTAGCTACAAAAGTAAATTTAGAAATTGCTTTACTTGACAAGGCACAAATTGAAACTCAAGGCACTTAGCTTACAAAAATATAATTCTATTATCACTGGACAGAACTGAAATCGTGCTGATTCTAAAAATCAGTTTGTTGGTTCTTAGTTTGACCAACAGCACATCAAAATTCCAGTTTTCAGACTAGAGCGAACGAAATATATCTAAATAAAAAATACTGGTAACAAAAATTTAAACAAAAACGAAATTATTTCGATAGAGAGACTGATATCGTGAAAATTGCCAATTTAATATTATCTGAAATGTTATGTTTCTGAAAACAAAAAAAACAAAGTAAAAACATTATAGCGAATTATAAAGCAATACCAGTCATTCGTTTTTGAAAACAATCAGTGCAATAAAAATCCGTATGAACAGATGCAACATTTGTACAATTATTAGACTTACAACGTTGTAATTCGTTATTATAAGTGTTCATCCTTAAACACGAAACATCGTTCGCATTTCTACTGACATTTATTTCAACATCAGATCCTAGATTTTGTTTACTTCCATTTTCGTTTACATCATGTAAAACACTTCCGATGAGTCTCTGATTTCTTCCTTCTCTGGTCAATAGATTATAAGCCTCCTTTTTGCATTGTTGCAATACCGGATCCTTAACTGTTGATGAGTTGTAATCGAATTTCGAATATTCTAGTGCAGGATCAGTTAATTTATTTTCATTATTTATAGTAGCAGTAAAATTTCTATTTACATTTTCATTATTATTCCCAAAATCATATTTGGAAATATGTCGAAGTATGGGGACCTCTGTTTTAGAAGTATTTACATTATTATCGTTCCTAGAATCAATGTCATTGTCGGAAGAGCTATCAACAGGGGCCTTAAAATTGAGTTTTCGTTTTGAATTTGAACTTTGATCTATTACTTCATCCAATGGTTCATTATTATCATAATAAAATGTACTTTTTGATAAATATAAGGTTCGATTAGGATTCAGGTTACATTTAGTAACAGGAATATTTTTGATAGCATCATAACTATCAATATCTGAATCGCGGTAAAACTTTGAACGTCCTGTACCAAATCTAGAATCAGAATGTATGTTTAAAAGTTCTTCGCTTTTTTGGATTTCATAGCATTTTTCGCACATATAACTAGTAAGTACCGTTCCATACGAATCACAATTTGCATTGATGCATTTGAATGAACCTTCTAGTATAGCTTGTTCTTGTAGTTTTATAGCTTCAGGGTTATTTGGATCGTCAACAAATTTAAGACTATTTTCATGCGAAAAACGTCTCTGAGCATAAATTAGATAATTTTTAATCATTTCATCCTGATATGCATGGCGTTTATGATGCACTTCAGCACAAAGCATTCTTCTAGTATCAATTTTTTTTTGTTTCGCTGCAACTTTAGTAATTGAACCGAAATTCTTTTTCAGTTTTTTGCTCATCGACTTACCAATACTGCCTACTTGTCGAGCTACGAATTGTAATTGTTTAGCAGCACGGTTTCTGCTACTAAAAAGTGTATTATCTGCGTCTGTAAGGTCTGTAACTTCAATAAATCTTTTTTCGATTTCATCTTCAGAATCAATTTCAGGGCTCACAGCATCAGTCTCGGTTAAATCAACAACATCCAGATATTTTTTTAATAATGCAATTTGGTCTTTTTCTCCAGGTAAGAGACTATTGATGAAAGTTTGATCATGTTTTGCTGACCAGTTGAAATTCTCCCCCGGATCTACACAAAACTGTACAGGAAGTAATACTCCGTCGGAGTCAACAAGAGGTATCGCTGCATAAAATTTATAATAATTTTCTTTGTTAGAACTTTCCATTGCAACAAGAGCAGAAAAATGCGCCATATCATAAGTGAGGAGTAGCGGAGAACGATGGCAATCTTTTGGTTGGAATTCCATCGGAAGGTAAATTCCACCAAATGATATTGGCGCAAATGGTTCATTATTCATATCTCGAAGCATTGTATCAGCGATTACAATAATTGGACGACGTAATACATGAGCTAATACAAGAACGTGAATCTCTTCAAGACTTTCGTAAGTGTTTCTAGTATAAGTGCTACTTGGTGTTGGAGAATCACCACCTGCAGAACGATCGTTTGTGGAATTACTTATTTTCCGTGGTTCTATTGATGCCATCGCAACTATATTTTCCCATTCCTTTATCCACTCAGCTTCCGAACAGACAAATCCTGATTGTTCGTTTAATTTAGTTTGCTGCCAACGCCATCGACGATATAAGGAAGCAACAAGTTTACTAGACTCTAAGAAACTATGTAAAGCTTTACGAAGTGACAGTAAACGATCATGGAAGCCCCAAATTGCTAATGACGCTGCATGTAATAAACAGTTGCCATCTCCTGTTGTTGACAACGGCCATAATCTTTGCAACAGTCCATGACAATTTCCAGCATCTACCCACCAATTTAATCGTCCGGAATGTTCTAATGACACTAGGCTGGAGTTTTCAATTAAATCTTTTTCCAAAAATTTTCTAAAATTATGGCTATAAATACTCAGATCTGGCAAGGAGAAAGAAAAGTCAGGCGTATCCATCATATACCAATTTACTTTTGGAAAGAAATCTCTGGAAAATTTCTGTGCGAATTCGCGTCGGGCGCGGGACACCAGATTGACATTATCTGTTGCCCGTGATATGCCTCGAGATAGTTTTTTAACTGCAACATAAAATTATATTAAATATTAACGAATAACGATAATAATAATCCTAATTAGAAAATTCCTTAGAAAAGATACGTTTTCGATCATACTAGTTTATAGAAGTATAATTTTGAAATGTTTTATTAATTTACCTTCATTTTTCTCGACGCTATCTTTATTTTCCTCATCGATGTTTGTATTTAGGTGCCGCCAAGATTCTAAAGCGACTTCAACATCCCAAATATTTGCTTGGAGGTATTCGAAAGCTGTTTGAGGATCGCATTTCGTTTCATTCATGAATGCATGAATGAGATCTGATTCCATGATGTTTCTAAAATGATGTTATATCATTAATAAACATAGCCTCAAAGTAATTACAAACATTATTCTTATTAAAATTAAAATATATATAAACGAATATTTAATTCTTAGAATGTAACAGATGAAAGTTATTCATCCTAATATTTTTGATGTTATCAAATGTTTGCAATTTTTGACATTGTTTACAATACTTCCAACTTCAAAATAAAAGACTTACCAGATAATACAAAATGCCCTTTAACAAGAATTTTAGAAAATTTATCAAGGTATAATCGAATGCATTCATATCATGATATTGAAATAACTTATAATTAGAAAATGATAAATTCTTAGCACTTAACCAAATATTTTTGCCCACGAAAAGATAATTGAGATAACAAATGTCACAAAGAATTTTTACGGAGAGAATTACAACACATACCTTGTATTTTGGACTGTGTTGATATTGTTTTTTTCTGAAATATTTCAATCAGGTAATTGCGATTTATGTCACTAACAATTTACACATTGCGATAAGTGCGCAGATGCAAACCTATGCCTTTTATCGTTTCTATCATTTCACTATCCAAAGATCGCTGTTCATCGCGTTTTTTGATCTATGTCAGATAGTACAAGGCTGAGCGGCTCAGTCACATGCACAATAGCGGGCTCTTTTGGTTGGAGCAATATTTAAGAGATGGCGTTACCAGCGAAATGAATTTTTGTCGGTGGTATTGAAACGGTGGTCACTGTTGTAAACAGGGAGTAAAGTTATTGGGCGTGTCACCTGCTTAATATAACAATGGCTGTACACTACAATTTAAGATACTTCTGCGACTTGGCTATGGACAACAGACGACTAATTGACTGCTCTGTTTCCAAAGGACTGATAACTGACAGGTATGAATGTTGTAAATTTGGGCATGAAATGAAACTAGTTACAAGTAACGCAGTTGATTGATAAGTATAAGGTTCGTGCCAATGACATATTAACAGTAGACCCAGCACGCGGCGTTTGTTTTGATGCTGGAGTAAACAGTGGGGTGAGGAGGATAAACATTGTTGTATCGCAGGTTGCGTACTTACATATTTTCATTTGAAAACATATCGATTGTGAGATGTGGGAAAAATCTCGTTTTTGCTTTATTTTAAATCAATTAATATATTATTACTTCTATTTTTGCAAGCAGATAATTTCTTAAAAGAACAAGATGCACAACTGCCTGCTATTCATTTCTTGTTATTATTCATCTAGAAACCTACATAATTAACACAGAATCATAAAAATAAGGATATTAAACGTTTCACAGATTTGTCAGTGGGCTCCAAGATGGCGGACGAGTCAGCTATGATTATCTAGTGCTGTAGTTCGTGCACCTACGTCACAAACATGGCTCTCATCAGCTGATTGTAGGGCAAAAATTGTTAACTCTACATATAAGCGTGTGTTATTCTGACCTCTTTCTGTTTATCACATAAACATCATTGTGCACATACATTATGACCCTTTTTTACCCTATGACTACGTTGTCTTGATCGCCTTAAATCGATTATTTTTGACGGCACTTGGCGATGGTTTTATTGGACATTTTTTTGTACTTTTTGGTTTTAAAAATCCAATCCGGATGCTTTTCGCAATCTTCAGAAAATGGTTTGTCTATTAATAAATGTGACGATAGTACATATTATGTTCAATGCATACATTATGCCTGGAACAAACTCTCGCGTTTTTCAATTTGGTACTCTATAAATCTTCTCGTCAAATTAGTTTTAACCAAGTCTGTTGCCTAGGTTTTATCGTTCGTCCTCTCTTCCTCATCTGTCACATATAGCTGGTATCCGATGAAAACTTATAGAAATGTCTTTAAGTCCTCGGCTGCCACATCCAGCAACACAACAAGTGACGGGCATATTAATAATTAATAAATGTCTTGAAAACAGAATCTATCCAGGTTACAAGAAAATGTAATTACATACATTAGAAATACAAACTACTTTTTGAGTTGTTTTGTTTTGGTACTCAATATGCTGTGTGCCATACAATCAGCTGTTCAACGCCATGTTGTGACGTAAGCTGCACGAACCTTATATATGGCGATGTCAAAGGAAAGCAGCGGTATAGATGGAAGGACGCATAATGTGAAGAGGAGTGTTAGAAATGGGTCATGGTTCAGTGAGAGTAAGTTGAGTATGAAGAATATTTTGTGCTTTACGTATATGTGATATATGAAAGCTACGAATGAAGGCATAAGGCAGGAGTTAGGTTTATCAGTACATACGATGGCTGACTGGAATTCTTTTTGTAGGGAGGTGTGTGTGGAATGGGAATTTATGATTTTAAAATTTCACTATGGCTATCTAACGAGCGTTGATGCAACTTCTTAATGGCCATCTAGCGTATGCTAGTTGAAGCTAGTAACGTTATTGATTTTTGAAGTGACAGTTATCACGTGATCACAATAAATCGCTGTCATATTACAGGCATCAAGAAGCAGCTTAATATAAGTATGATTTATCCAGTTCATTTCCGAAAATAACTGATTATTGTAACGTAAATAAATAAATTCTAATCTATTATTTTATCAATCTCCAAATATGTAATTCTTTATACATACATTTTTCAATATTAGGGTTGATTAATAAAAATATGTACCACTGAGAGCGGTCATAACATAACTACGCCTGACTACGATAAGAAAAGAAAGAAAACTGTGGAAAGGGCTGTATTGCTCTTCTTATTGGCTACCCAAACGGAGAGAGAAAGGTAGCTCGGTGACAGAGCGCGCAAATGTACCAGGACCATCTAGATACGCTAAACTGCCCATCTCTCCCCACTTAGCCCGCGCCAAAGACGTGAAAACATAACCAAAGCCAATGAGATGAGCAAAACAGTCCTTTCCGCAGTTTTCTTTCTTTTCTTATCGTAGTTATGTTATGACCTATGATTATAAAGAAGACTAGTAACGTACATGATAACTCATTTTATTTTATACCTAATGTTGAAAGTAGGCTCTATGCGTTCATTTTCATTAATCAATACTATATATAGAAAAATGTATGTATGCAGAATTACATATTTGGAGATTTAATACATACAATAATCAGTCATTTTTGGAAATGAACTGGATAAATCATATTTTTATTAAGCTGCTTCTTGATGCATGTAATATGACAGCGATTTGTTGTAATCATGTGATAACTGTCACTTCAAACATAAACCAAATAACCAACTAAATTCAGCTAGCATACGCTAGATGACCATTGAGAAGTTGCATCAACGCTCGTTAGATGGCCATTGTGAAATTTTAAAATCATAAGTCCCCATTGATGAAAGCAAATTTGGGAAACGAAAGTACAACAGAGGAAAAAGAGTGAAAGGACAAAGGGTATTTGGTGGCTTGAAGGAGGAACGTATAAGTGTTTTATTGCTGTGGCACAAGAGAGGAACAGGACTGTACTATTGGACATTATAAAACAATACATTTTACTGGGGACGACCATAATAAGCGATTGTTGAAGGGCTTATTCGACATTACAGGACGAAGGATAAAAACATCTGACAGTTAATCATTCCATCAACTTCAGAGACCCTGATACAGGGGCACAAATCAATAGAACGTACGTGGGGTACTATTAAGAAATGATTGGCTACATCTCAACAACACGAAATGTAAAGTGCGAGCGTTACTTATAGCCATTGTAACACATGAACACTTGTTTTATATCGAATTTCAGCCCAACATTATGAAGTATAGTTCATCCTTCGAGGTGGTTTCCTCTCAAGTTTAGTCCCACAGGCGCGCGCAGCGCGATTGCGGTAATATTCAGGAATGTTTTCTAAAGTCGCGAGCGTAGCGAGCTAGCTCACAACTATTGTTATACGTTAACAATTATTAATAGATTGAATTTTAAACTGTACAGGGTGGATTACATGAAAGCAGAACACTAATTTTTTTACCGGATTTCTGCCCAACATTGTGGAATTCAGATCACCCTTCGAGGTGGTTTCCTCTCAAGTTCAGTCCCACAGGTGCGCGCAGCGCGATTGCGGTAATATTCAGGGATATTTTTCAAAGCCGCGAGCTTACAAGCTAACCTGCAACTATTGTTATACGTTAACAATTATTAATAGATTGAATTTTGAACCGTTCAGGGTGAATTGCAAAAAATGAGTTTTTTTTTATAACACTTTCTCCGGCTCGAGCACCCGACATCATATATTCCCTGTACTCCTATCATAAAATCCCTCTGGCTGTGTTTTAACCTGATTTTGCAATTTTCTAATTGAAAAAACCACTGTTTTAGTACCGCTGACAAAATTTCATTGTACTAGGTAATCGATAGTATCGCCATCTCTTAAAAATTGTTTGAACTACAGGAGCCCGCTATTATGCATGTGTACCCCACTGTAGATTAGGATAGCTAAATTGAACAATTGTAATTGTAAAGAGATGGCGGTACCAGCGAGTCTAGTGAAATGATATTTTATCGGTGGTTCTAAAGCGGTTAAATTTTTTTAAAAGGAAACCTGTTTCAGGATATCATGAATATTTTATTTTCCAAGAACATAAAAATTCAGTATGTCTTGGATGTATTGATCAATAAATCATGAACGGGTATAACTAGAAAATCATAGCTTTCGCACCCTTGACCCCTTTACACTACACTACCAGGAGTCACATTTCTAAATTTTTTGAACCACTGGTTCAAGAAATAATAATTATTTTATCTTCCAAGAACTAAGAAAATGTCTTAGATTTATTGATCAATAAATCATTAATGGGGATAGCTGGCAAGTTATACCTACCGTACCTTGGACCCCTAACACTACACTACCAGTAGCCACTTTTAAAAAAATTTTGAATCACTGGTTTAAGAAATAATGAATATATTATCTTCCAAGAACATGGAAATTCAATATCTTCTTGATCTATTGATCAAGAAATCATTGGGAGAGATAGCAAGAAAATCATAGTTTTGGTACCTTGACTTCCTGTCAATACATTATCAGTAGCCACATTTTGAAAATTTTTGAACCACTGGTTTAAGAAATAATGAATATTTTATCTTCCAAGAACATAAAAATTCAGTATGTCTTGGATCTATCGATCAATAAACTATTTACGGGGATAGTTGGAAAATCATAGCTTTCGTACCCTGAGCCTCTAAAACTACACTACCAGTAGCCACATTTAAAAAAAATTTGAGCCACTGGTTCAATCAATAATTAATATTTTATCTACCAAGAACATGAGAACTCAGTATCTCTTTGATCTAGTGATCATTAAATCAATAACAGAAATAACTAGAAAATCATAGCTTCGGGAACTTGAGCCCCGGACACTAAGCTACCAATAACCACCTATTTTAATGTTTTGGACCACTGGTTCAAGAGATAATGAATTTTTCGCATTCCAAGAACGAACAAAAAAAATCTATATCTTTTGAATCTATTGATTCATTAATTACTCTTGGGCTTATGTCTCTTGTAAAAAAATATATATAATTCAAGAAAATCCACGGACCCCAGGGAGATGAATTCCAGGAATTTGTCTATTATTGATGAATTATTGATCTATTAATGAATATTAATTTACTTATTGATTCAGAAATATTATTATTATTATATTTAGGTATATCAAAGAAAATAAATTGAATAATAAATTTACATTTACAATTTACATCATATTTCCCTTTAAATCTTAAAAAAACAAAATAATTCCTTATTTTTTTACCAATAGTTCTCAATTTCTCCACCAGGTGGCAGCCTCTGTCAATAATATATCTATTATTCACTTTATAAATTGAGAAAAGTGCAATTAGCAATCCATTACGAAAAATGATGACTACTTGTTGAAATTTGTGCCTTCTAGAAATCCAAAATTTGTGTTAGGATCATAGGATTGACAGGAGAAAATCAAGATATTAATTATCGATTTTCTCGGAAACTAGAGATATTAGGGACAAATGTTTCAATTAAAAGTTACATAACTTTCAACGCCCTACAAGATATATATGATAGAATATCCTCTGGGACTTGAAGTTTTCAAAAAACGATATGCTACTACCCTTAATTTAAGGGCTGGAACAAAATCTTATTTACCTTTTTGATAGCCCTTTTAAAGCTACGTACGATAATGTAATTATAATTGCTCTAATTCACGAGTAAATCAAGAAAAACACTTATTAAAAACCCTTGAATTTGCTCTTCAAGATCCTACTACCCGGATACAAATTCTGAATTTTTCAAACATAAAATTCGTGAATTTTGTGTCTTCGAAAATCCAAAATTTGTATCCGGGTAGTAGGATATTTAAGAGCTTGAAGAAAAAATTCAAAAGATTAATTAGCGATTATCTCGAGAACCAGAGGGTTTAAGGACAAATGTTTCAAATAAAAGTTACATAACTTTCAACGCCCTACAAGATATATATGAAACAATTTTCACTAAGGCTCATAATTTCGATAAACGATATGCTACTACCCTTAATTTAAGAGCTGGAACAAAATTTTATTTACTTTTTTGATAGTCCTTTTGAAATTGCATACGTTTAAAATTGCTCTTAGGACTATAGTTCACGAGTAAATCAAGAAAAACACTAATTAAAAACGGGAACATATGAAATACTCCAATATTCAAATACTGTTCTCCTCAGACACAGTTTTTTTTATCCCTCAAATGCTCAATTCTTGCCTTATGCATTTCTCTAAAATGGCGGATGACAAACTTATGCAAAACTTGCCATTTGACATTCCCGCTTTGCTCAAAACACGATTCTTCAAATTTCTACACGACATAAGCAGTTTCTCCAAATGGTATTAGATCCAAAATTTGAGATCACATTGAAATTAATTTGTTTTATATAAAATTATGAGTTTTCAAGCAGTATACCCGTAGCAATGAAAAATAAAATTGAAATGAATATCTCTATTTTATAAATTATCATAGCGAAAAATAACCTTTTTATGGTGTGTCTATGTGACAGACTTTAGTTTCATATAATATGCTACATTGAAATTATCAAATTTTATTATTAAAATACTTTAAGCGAACTAATATGTATTATATATATATATATATATATATATTATATTATTATATAATGGCTTAACATCCCTATGGGATTGCACCGCATCTTTACGATGCTTTCTAGATCCGAAATGCTGGAGTGAATCAGTCTCCGTTGCTCTGGCCTAAATTTTTTCTATTTTTCTCCATGTCTTCCTATCATTCGTTTTTCCTTTCCAATTTCTTACTCCAATTTTCCTCAAATCCTCTTCTACTTCTGCTAACCATTTCGATCTTGGTCTTCCTCTTCTTCTTGTACCTCCTGGGTCCCATTCAACTATTGATTTGATGGTCTTTTGCGCGTCTGCTCTCCATACATGTCCAAGCCATTTGACTCTCTGTTGTTTTATTTTTTTGACTATATCTTCTCCTTTCAATTTCTGTTCTATTTCATGATTCATTAATGTTCTGTACTCATTTTCTGCTGTTTTTATCGGCCCTAATATCGATCTTATTATTTTTCTTTCCGTAATTCTTAAATTTTCCTCATATTGTTTTGTCATTGTCATGGTTTCGGCTGCATACATTGTTATTGGTCTTATCAATGTGTTATAAATTCTAATTTTTGTTGTTTTTGTCAAAATTTTGCTTTTCAGCAGATTGGTATTCGTGTAGTAGGCTCTATTTGTTGCTATTAATTTTTCTTTGATTTCTTCCTCATTTTCCACGATAGCATTATACCTAAGTATCTAAATTTATCCACTTGTGCAAATTCATGTTCACCTATTTTAATATTTCTATCTTCTGATTTTTGTCTTAATACCATTATCTTAGTTTTATCTTGATTCAGTTTTAATCCCAAATCTTTCCCTTCCTTAATTATCTCCTGTAGCATTTCTTTCATTATTATTCGGTTTTTTGCTGCTACCACTATGTCATCAGCATATGCTATTATCTGGCCTCCCTTTGTCCTAAGTGTTCCCTTATTAATTTTTCTTGTAACATTTCTAATGTTAAGTTGAACAGAGTTGCAGATAGTGAGTCTCCTTGCCTTACTCCTTTATTTATTTCGAAGTTTTTCGTTTCTCCCATTGGCGTCATAACCGTAGCAGTAGTTCGTCTCACAGTCATCGTCACTAATCTTATTAATTTTGCCGATACTCCTAGCGTTATTAATATTTCAGTCAGCTTATTTCTTTTAATTGAGTCGAATGCCTGTTTGAAATCTATGAAAAGCAATTCTACATGAATTCTGTGCTCATAAGTTTTTTCAATAATCTATTTCAAGGTATGAATCGCATCTGTTGTTGATCTGCCGCTGCTGAAACCACATTGGTATTGTCCTACAATATTACTTGATTCTCTTGATCAGAGGCGTCTCAAGCTGGGGTGCAAGGGGTGCACGGCACCCCGGCGCCATGTCCTTGAAGGCGGCAGTTGGGCCCCGAACATAATTCTTTAGAAATAAGGCCAATTTTTTCAACAAAATATTTTATTACAATCAACAATCCACAATCCATAATTCGCCATTCTATTTTGGATTGGGATTATAATTGTGGATTTTGGATTGGGATTGGGATTTTGGATTGGGATTAGGCTTCTGGATTTTGGATTGGGATTGGGATTGAGATTTCGGATTGGGATTGGGATTGTGGAATTTGGATTGGGATTAGATTTCTGGATTTTGGATTGGGATTGGGATTGGGATTTTGGATTGGGATTGGGCTTCTGGATTTTGAATTGGGATTGGGATTGGGATTTCGGATTGGGATTGGGATTTTGAATTTTGGATTGGGATTGGATTTCTGGATTTTGGATTGGGATTGGGATTTTGGATTGGGATTGGGATTGGAATTGTGGATTTTCGATTGGGGTTGGGTTCCTGGACTTTGGATTTTGGATTGGGATTGGGATTGGGATTGGGTTTTTGAATTTTGAATAGAGATTGGGATTGGAATTGTGGATTTTGGATTGAGATTGGGTTTCTGGATTTTGGATTTTGGAGTGGAATTGGGATTGGGATTGTGGATTTTTGATTGGGATTGAGATTGTGGATTTTCAACTGGGATTGGGATTGTTGATTTGGGATTGAGATTGTGAATTGTGGATTTTGGATTTTGGATTGGGATTGAAATTGTAGGTTGTGAATCGGGATTGGGATTAAAATTGTGTATTTTGGATTAGGATTGTGATTATGGATTTTCAATTGGGATTGCGATTAAAATTGTGGATTATGGGTTGGGATTCAAATTGTGTATTGGGATTAAAATTGTGGATTATGGGTTGGGATTGAAATTGTGTATTGGGATTGAATTTGTGGATTGTGAATTGGGATTCAAATTGTAGATTGTGGATTGGGATTGAAATCTATATAAAAGAAAAGTTCGATAAAGAGAGGCACGTAGGGAAGGCGCAATTTATATATCTTTGGGCCCCAACGGTCAATATGCTAGAGCCGCCTCTGGATATAGATAAATAAATATTTAAATATAATTTGTGAATCATTTTTTACAATACGTTGAGTTTTTGGAAAATTATTTTAAAATTTTATATTTTTATTTAAAAGCAGTACCAAACTTAATCAAGAGATAATTGTTTCGATTGTTTCAGCTTGTCTGGTATGTGACGTAGAAGAAATATGCCTATCTCTTTTCAACTCATTGTAGCTTTACTGTATTAATATTTAAATTTGTTATTTGAATAATAACAATTTATATTTGTTTATAATAATATTGATACAATATTTAATGAATATTTAGCAATAGTTCTGCATTAAAAAAACTGCTTGAAATTTTTTTTTCAAATTCTGCTTTATTGTTATAATGTTTAAACAATCATTATTAATAATAATTTATACAGTTTACAACAATTTTACAATATTTTAAATAATTTTATTTCAATATTTTTAAATTTTTATTTTAAAGATTCTTTTTCAATTACTTCGTTGAAGCAAGTTAATTCAATCAAGTACTAATTGATGGTTGCAACACGTTAGAGCTGCGGTTCGATTTTTGATAATACTAGTTCCTTTTAGCATATCTATCTCTTTTTAACACATTGGAAAACGTAGTATACTTCTTAACTTGTATAATTTATTTCTGAAGCTTGCTGTTTCGTTTCGTGTGGTTCACTGCTGTCGTGGCTGTCGTAGAAGCCGCATTTGCGTCGTCTTTACTCTCGTAAACTGCGTTTAAAAACTATTTTAAAAGTGTTGTGTGGTATATTTGGGGTTGTGAATTTTGCTTATTAACGTAGAGATCAAAATTTTGTTTATTTAAATATGTAAATTGGGATTTTTGTTCCGCAATTGCATGTGCGCTAGGTGCATGTAATCTGCGATGTTAGTCTTTGCTTTTATTATGTAATAAATAAATAAAATGTCTTGGTTTTTTTGCAAAGGCCTGTAATGAAAGGTCCAACGTGGGAAACGGTGCACACGTAGGTACCGCTACGAGAGGCACCCCCCCTGGTGAACACCACCGCGTGGGGTTGCAATGAGTTCTAGGGCGAACGAGCGATCTAACTGGGGAGTAACGGCATACTCTCGATATGTACCTATCGGAAGTCGGAAAATATGGTAGCTGGCGGGGGTCCTTGATTAAGTTCAAGAAACAACATTAGCTGAGACCGATACTTAAGGTTACCATATCGCGTAATTAGGCGGTATCGCGGGCCTCGGAATATGCATTGGCCACGTATTCAAACAACGTATTTTTTTTTTTGCAAACGACGAGCACATCGGTGCTTGGGTGTCTGAGCGCTCAGACACTCATTGGGGTAGTAAAGTAGAGTCAAACAGTAGCATAATATATCTGAGCACTTTTAAAATAAAATCGCGAAGTAGTATGGCAGCAGTCACTCATCGCGTAGCTAGCTCTTCAAGCAAAAAATTAAATCCGTTAAATAGGCGCGCAACAAACAAACCAACACACAAAACACGTTTGAATGTTGAACGAATGTTGAATGTATGCAACTAATCAAAAAAAAGTACCCTTTCAGCTTCTTCATTTCATCATTACCACCTCCAACAAATCAAGAAAAGGACGTAAGTTGACTAATAAACTTTGCTTTTCAGGTTCTAATCAATTTTTCTTTCAGCTATCTTGTATTGCTTTTTCGCAGATTCCTAATTAATTTGTATTTTTTCAGATCATTTGCAGAGGATGAGCCCAGCTGATGAGGTGGACAACGAGGGAATGGACATCGTGGGAGGAGCTGAGGATGAGCCCAGCAGCCAAAATCAACTCTCAATATTTTTTTTGTTGAATATGATTCACCAAAATTTGTTTTAAGTTTCTGTTTCAGATCGCCTGCCGTGGATCTTCATAACATCATCGCATCATCAACTAGGTAATATAATATTACCCATTATGTAACTGTTTTAACTACTGTAAACACGTAAATTACTTATCTTCAATGTATTAATTTATTTGTATTTTTTTATGTTTTTGGATCATCCAGCAGCGGAACCAGAACCCAGCAGCAGAATCAGACTTCAGAAGCAGAATAAGAGCCCAGCGGCAGAATCAGAGCCCAGCAGCAAAATTAGAGCGCAGCAACAAAATTAGAACCCAGCAGCAGAATCAGAACCCAGCAGCAAAATTAGAGCCCAGCAGCAGAACCAATGCCCAGCAGCAATACAAGAAGTCTTCCAGCAGCAGCAGAACCAAATCCCAACAGCCGTCGAAGAAATCTTCCAACAGCAGCAGAACCAGAGCCCAATGATCTTCCAAGAAGTCCTCCAGCAGCAGCAGAACCAAAGCCCAATAACCTTCCAAGAAGTCCTACAGCAGCAGCAGAACCAGAGCCCTACAGCTGTCAAAGAAGTCCTCCAGTTACTGTAGCAGATTAACACATCTGTAGCAACTGTTCCAGGCCTCAGATTCAACTCAACTTCAAAGAAGTCAACTGATTAATTTAGCCCGTCGCTTGCAAAGTTCAAGTAAGTTCAATTCCATTTTAAATTTTTCGACTTGTAATAATTATTTTGTTGTTTCAGTTGCAGTGAGCGAAGAAGCTACTTCTCTGGTCTAGGTTTCGCTGGGGTTTTCCTAGGCCCAAAGGGAGAATTCCCGGAGAAGAGTTCGTCTCTTTCCCCTTAGTCATTGCCTGGGGGCGAACAAGGCTTACAACAACGCAACAGCAACGCGTATAAGACTTCCAACAAGACAACAGCATCAAGTAATCAACAATTAATCTTCGAACCCTTGAACCCTTCCCTTATTCCCAAAATAAAATCATTTCCACAAAATGTACAGTTGTATTTATTTCTAAGACCTATTTTTATTGTTTTCAGGGGTAGTTAGGCTTAAAATGGTCCTTGTTCTGTAACTTATTTTAAAATTACCAAATAAAACTTTTCCTATAAAATTAAATGTATTTTATTTATTTTGAAAACCTGTATTTTTTTTTTCATTCAAAAATAAATAATATTTAATTATTAATGTAAATTCAAATTTGAATATAAGTAAATAGGGAGGCAACCCGCAATGCAAGTTTTTTAAAAATTGAAAACCCTTTCTTCATTTGTCTAAAGGGTGCTAGTCAACATAAAAATCATTTATTGTATGAATAATAAAATTAATTTTGTTTTATTTATTTTTAAAATGATTAATAAAATGTAGTGCAGCAAAAAATAATATACTGATCTGGTAGACATAAAAAAATAAAATTAAAAGTTCCCCACAATTTTATTGATAAAATCAGCCGTTTGGCCAAAAAAAAAATTATTTAGTTTTCATTATTTAAAATGAGCCATGTGGTGCCACCTGTGTAGCAAAATGTAAACTAATAACTGGACTTGAAACTATAACAGTTTACTCAAAAATGAATACGACAACCAAAAAAAAGTTTCAAATAAACTCATATTATTTTCAAAAAATAAATGGGGTACCTCTTGTACTCTTTTTTGATTGGTACTCTTGTTACGTCAGAAATCATCTTTTCACAGATTAATAATTTTTAAATGAACGCGGGCACTAATCAAAAAAAGATACATAGAGTACCCCAACTAATTTTCAAAAATAGTATGACTTGACTTGAAACTATTCCATAGATTATGGACCAATCACTCGAAAATGAGTGCAGGAAGCGAAAAGTCATAATTTTCTTAAAGCCCTTATTGGGCTGGTACTAAATACAAAATTTATTTTATACTTAATCGATACACAATTATAATTAAGTATTTTTCAAAATAAGTTCCATGTAGTCAAAAGAAAATAAAATTACTTTAGAATTTCTCAAAACGAGGTACATGTTGCCATCTGTTTGATTCTTGTGAACTAACAAGTAACCAGGTCATACAATATAACTGCTCAACAGATAACCGTAGTTTTAAACGTCAATTTCTACCAAAAAGCTTATTTTTCTTAAATAAATGATTTCGGTAGCAAGTCAATAACAGTTATTTTATTTCATAACTTTTTACCGGGAAATATCAGGGCTGTCAGATTTAACCGGCGATCGACGCGTCGCTTGCCGGCATTGTGTTTATCGGAATAAATCTTGAATCACTATTTAAATAATAATTTTAAACTAATATTTATACTTATTTTAATTGATTAAAGAGTATATTTTAATCAAAAATAATGTATAAAAGCTCGTACGTCAACAATCAACGAATAGATACTAGTTTGCTTAGTTAGTCAGAGATGGCAGCACCATGCACGTTTTTGAACTAAATTTTTTAAATAGAAAAAATTGCGACTATTTAGCATGTTTATCTATTGCAGAGACTTTTGAATAACTTATTTTGATATTTTTGAATGATTAAAATAGTAAAAATAAGTTTCTGAACTTTGTATTCACTTTAAAAATAAAACACAAGTTATTAATGAATTTAATTTATTTTAGAAACTATTTAACAATACATTTATTAACTACTCCTGAACACAATAAAAATGGGTTTTAGGAATAAAACGACTATCAATTTTGTGGAAACAATTTTATTTTGGGAACTAGGAAAGGGTACAAAGGTTCGAAGATTAATCGTTGAATATTCCATGCTGTTGTCTTGTTGGAAGTCTTGTCCGCGATGCTGTTGCGTTGTTTTAAGCCTTGTTCACCTCCAGGCAATGACTAAGGGGAAAGAGACGAACTCTTCTCCGGGAATTCTCCCTTTGGGCTTAGGAAAATCCCAGCGAAACCTAGACCAAAGAAGTGGCTTCTTCGCTCACTGCAACTGAAACAACGAAATAAATATTACAAGTCGGCAGATTTAAAAACAAATTGAACTCACTTGAACTTTGCAAGCGGCGGGCTGAATTAATCAGTTGATTTCTTTGAAGTTGAGTTGAATCTGGAGCCTGGAACAGTTGCTACTGATGTGTTGATCTTTTGCAGTTACTAGAGGACTTCTTGGACGACTGCTGGTCTCAGGTTCTGCTGCTGCTGGAGGACTTCTTGGAAGGTTATTGGGCTCTGGTTCTGCTGCTACTGGAGGACTTCTTGGAAGGTTTTCGGCCTCTGGTTCTGCTGCTACTGGAAGATTTCTTTGACGGCTGTTGGGATTTGATACTGCTGCTACTGAAGGACTTCTTGGATGGTTGTTGGACTCTGTTTCTGCTGCTACTAAAAGAATTCTTGGACGGCTGTTTTGCTTTGTTTCTGCTACTGTTGGAAGACTTCTTGGACGGCTGCGGGGCTTTGGTTTTGCTGCTGGGCTGTTTTTACTGCTGGAGTCTTGTTCTACTGTTGGGCTGTTTCTGCTGCTGGGCTCTGATTCCGCTGCTGGGCTCTGATTCTGCTGCTGGGCTCTGGTTCCGCAACTGGATGACCTAAAAACATAAAAAATACAAATAAATTAATAAATTGAAATCAGTGAAGTTTTAATAATTATTTTGAATAAATCTCACGTGTTGATGTTGTAACGATGATTTTGAGCTGAAAGGGAAGGTTTTGATTAGTTTGGCGGGGCGCTCCTACGGGGATCTATTGCAAGCTGCTGGGCTTAAAGATGAAAACAGCTGGGCCACTTCCAACGACGGAAGACTGCTACTTGAAGCTTGAAGCTTGAAGTTCTGATGTGAAGATGATGATGCTGAGCTGAAAGGGAATGTTTTGATTAGTTCGGCGGGGTGCTCCCTCGGTGGACTATTGCAAGCTGCTGGGCTTAAAGATGAAACTGCTGGGCCACTTCCAACGACGGAAGACTGCTACTTGAAGCTTGAAGTCCTGCAATCATAAAATACACACAAAAATTAATTGAACTGTCAGAATTCCAAGCTATTAAACAAAAAATATTACCTTTCCAGCGATCTGTAAAACAATAAAAAAAACAAAACAGATTAGAGACCCGTAAGAAATATTTTATCAATTAACTTACGCCATATCTGATCTGAAAATTAATAAAAAAAAAAAATAGATAAGAAACCTGAAACAGACAATTTTGTTTTAATTAACTTACGTTTTGTTGATGATGATGATGATGATGCACTGAAAGAGAATTTTGATTAAGCATTCATTCAACATTCATCACACACCATCCAGACCCCCAATTCGCAATTCACGAGCTAATAAAAAAAAAAGAACTAACACCGCCGCGTGTTTGTTCAGAGTTTACGTGGGTCCCTGCCGAACCCCGGTGTTTAACGCCTAAAACGCGACCTATACCTATGCCACGTAGCGGCTACTCCTCAGTTTCCCCCTGGCTATAGATCTATCACATGATTGCATGCTTCAGGCACTTCCACATCCACCCTTCGGCCAGGAGTCACCAGGGGTACTACCTCTAGAGTGAAGGCCTACGGATGGCAGCGACCGAGTATAGGATGCCCGGAAAAAAAACCGTCGAGGAAAAGTGGTCAGCCATCTTCGACCACCCTCCTAGTATGCGCACCGACTTAGTCCATCGCGAATTTAACAAAATGCCTACCTAAACTAAAGCGCATTTCATTATTATTGCAAAATTAATTACGAATTTAATTAAATACGTTGGCTCCGCGGAGTTGCGCTTTCAACGCCGTACAAAACCACCATATAACATTATGACGTTCTATATTACTCATTTTATTATTATTTATTTTTGAGGAGCTTTTAGATAATGTCTCAGATCATAAAGTGACGTTGAACATACGTCATAATATGACGTCAAACTTAGGTCATAATATGACGTCAAACTTAGGTCATAATATGACGTCAAACTTAGGTCAGAAAATGACATCGACATCAAGTCATAAAATGACGTCAAACATAAGTCATATTATGACGTCGTATAGCCCCACGCATTGATGTCTTGCTGACGCGATTATGACAAAATGTGACGTGATATCGACGTCGTATTTGGTCATAATTGTTCCTTGTGATAGTGTAAAATCGACGTCATGCAACGGTCATTTATGATTGGACATCGTTGAAATAGCAGTTCTCACTTAAATTTTTGCATTTATTTTAAAATCTTCAGAGACAGACACTTCATATTTATTTATCTGTATAGATAATTCTAATATCAAGAACTTACAAAAACTTCAAAATCGTGCGACACGAGCTAATTAAAGTATTCTAATCGCACTGATATTGAAAAAATATCAGTGACTTTAAAATGACTAAATGTGTAGAACAATTGATTTTGAATGATCTGTAATTCATACAAAAAAAATATTGTAGATTAAAAAAAAACCTTATTTAAATACCAACATTGCATATGTAGGAATATATGATCTACGAGAGAAGTTATGGAAGTACAAAAAAATACCATGACTTGGCCATAAAACAGTTGTTCAATTGAAGAAAGAGTTCGTGCACTGTTCTGACTGTTCAATTTAAAATTTGAATTTTCAAATGAATACAATTAGGGACGGAATTAAATAATAACTGAAACTTACTTTTCTATTTACTTTAATCAAGTATAAGCATTCCACAGCAACAAGAGTGTTTACTTCATACATCTTGCACGATTCTGCCCTAAAATAACAGACTTCTGTATTAAAGATGAAAAAATCAGAACTGCCATGTAATTTGATGAAAGTTTGTACTATTAAAATAATTATTCAACAAAACGAGCATGGAGAGCTCGAAGGCATTATTCTGGAGATCGCCAGGATCGAATAAAACGTAGAAAAAGTCGCTAAATTTGAATAGTGAGATCTCAAATATTCATTTATTTTTAAAAAGAATTTGATTCGGTCCATATAAATTAACATGAAGTATAAATTCACATTCATGTATAACATTTATAAAAACAAATATATCAAATTTAGGAAAATGCAACTAAGGAACATTCATATTTTCTTTCAGAACAAAAAAGTAACAATTATTCTATAAAACATGTAAAATACTTTATTCTAAGGTCAACCGTGCAGCACTTGAATCAATATTCTTTACATGATTATTTTTCAACCAGAAATCTGTTTTAATGTAAGCGAATAGCAAATCTGTAATTAGAAATATTTGTGCAGTCGCAAACGACAAGGTGACTCCAAAATAAAAATTAGCGTTCGCCGATCTTGAATATATCCACAAATGCCAAAATATTGGGCCCAACACTGTAGTTATAAGAAAACAGCAAATTACGATGAAACCTTGTTGAAGATCTGTAAATAATAATTATTGTAAAATATTCTAATTTAATTTTTATTCAGATACCTACAGCTAAAAAGGTAGGTCCAAATAGGAATAAGCGATAGGCAGAATCCAATATCTCCGAGGCTAGGATAAGATTTGAAAATTGAAGTTAGAATAGTTAAACAAGCAGCAAGTAGAAATGGATCTTTTCTAAATCTAACTGAAAGCGGAATAAGATATAGGAATGTCACATTTATTTGAAATGCTGAAATGAACAGCGCTCGAAAATGTTCAAACATTTCTGTAAAAAAATACCAGAACAGACCAATATTTGGTTGCAAATCGGGTATAAGTAATCTGAAAATGAGACAATAATTACTAATTCATATTGATATCATAATATTCTCTTACATGAACCCATAAGTATTATCGATATAATTCCAATTGCCGCTCAACAAATATGAAATGTACTGGAATGTTGCTATGAATGAAGAAAACGCCAATAAATATAACAAACTTTCAGTTTTACTAGATTTTTTTCTATTATTTGAAGTTAATAATACTGGAAAAATCAAAGTGGCAGAATAGAAAGTCTGGGTAGCAGATATTGCAAGCACTAAACAGCAAAGTAATTTTTTTCCTACAAACAGAACATTTCAACTAAAAATGCAACTTACAATTTGTAAGACTTACTGTTCACTAGTAGATATAAATATATCGCTAAAAATAAATTTCCAAATACTGTAGTAGTCATAGCTACACAATTGAAAATAATATATGGATTGAACAAATATGCTGCAAAAACATAGCTCGGTGGTAGTTTGATGGTGGATTCTGTGAGAAATGATTCATCTTTATAGTTCAATTTCTCTACTTTTTCGTCATCTTCATTTATCTTTGATTTTTCAACAAATTCTTTGTTTTCTTTGAGTATGATACACTGTTGTTCGAAGGACAAAATAAGATATTTTCTCGCAGTAATATACAGAAGATATGCAGTAAGAACGTCACACAAGATGAAAATGCATGATAAATATTCTTTAGAGTACTCTATAAAGTATTTATAAATATATAAATTCAACGGAGGTTCATGAATTAGGTCTCCAACATAAGGGTTGCAATTTTCGTTGAGTATGTGTACGCCTTCAGTAACTACAATGAAAATTATAAGTTAAAATTTCCAGAGATGGCAAAAACTAACCTCTCTTCCAAGAATTTATAGGCGTAGATATTTCCACTCGATCTGCTATAGACTTTTTATATTCAGATGATACAAGCCACAAACGTATAAAAGAAGCAATTATACTTTGTGTTATCAATTTACAAACTGTTTTCATTTTATATCGAAACTGTATCAAAAAACAAATTCTGCAGAATAAATCAATTATCACATTGCGGAGAAAATACGGAAAAAATCATATGTTACCTGTATTATTAAATATTTTCGATGCCTTTCTTTTCTGTTAATACATTTTTTATTATTATTATCTACAATTTGTATTCAATTCATATTTCACATGCACTTTTTGACATCTCTGATCTAGTAACTTTTTTCAGTGTTGCCAGAAGCTAAATTTGAAAGTTAATATGCGCGGTATATATGAATTTATTCAATATAATTACTCTAAATAGCCAGTACTTCCTTTTTGTTAATTTATTATTTTGACCGGACTGACATTGCTCATTAGTACACGTTGAAGCAAATTTGCGAAAAATTGAATATTATATTCATAGATTTCTACTTCAAATTTTAAGAAAATTCTAACTTTGCCTCATCAGCTCTAAGAAAAATTAACATATATTTAGTATTTCACGTAAAACGTCATAATTTCAAATTATCTACAATTAATGCAAATAATTTTGTTCTCTAAGTTTCTCAGTTTCAAGGGATAAAAATAATCTTCATTATTTTCTGGTAATTACAAACTATATTCGTTATGAAAAATATACAGTGTTAATTGCTTTAGAATTACTAGGAGAATTATTTCAGCAGTATCAGAAAGCCATTTTTAGCTACTGTTAAATTAATACGAAATAAATTCAAAATATCTATTATATTCTTAAGGACGTAAGATTGCTTAAAATTGAAAATGTGGAAACTCTGATTTTTTGTTTCAATTATAGAATTAATTATACCTGATCTCAAAACCGTTTATTTTTTGTCGATCTAATAGTTGGGATATTAATAAAATAAATTTTAAGTGTTGAGTTCAACTTTAACATTGTCTTGATGATTTTTTTTCAATGAGCAAGTGCCTTAAAACATCTTATGAAACGTTCATATTACTATTTTTACCTATTCATGCCAGTTTATGATTATGAATATTTTGCTTTCCATGTGACTGTTGGGAGTGATTTTTCTACGTTTATGCAAAATTTTATCGAATTTTTATCTCTTAATTCCCGAGTTGTTGAGCTTTTTGTCATCGAAAAAAATATTTTTACATAAGAAAGAATGTTAAAGTGGATTTTAATATCAAAATCTATTTTATTCAACTGTTACATATCCAATCGACAAAAATTAAACAGTTTTGGAATCAGTATAACTAATTCTATCAATTCAAAAAAAAAAATCTCATCTCCAACTCTTGCAGCAAAATCTAACAAAGTGAAACGAATTAGCAGATATTTTCAGAGAAAAACATTATTTGAAATTTTTGTGAACTAATGAATCAACAAATTAATTTTTTAAACTTGATTTGAGTGAATTTGTTATTAGTGACGTTGTATGGATAAGGAAAAGCCAAAAATGATTATCAAATAGCAAAAAATTTTCTTCTAATTTTCAAATAACAAATATTAAAATTAAAGTTCTCATCTGGAGATTACTTCAAAGAAAAATAATATAAAAGGATACTATATCTGATTGTTGATAAATCATAACATAATTTTATTTACTATAAAATAAGAAATTCACAAGTTTATAACAGCGGTAAGTAGTATTGCTAGACATTCATTATATTATTGGAACATATAACCTACATAGTATTGTTCTCCTAGCACAGTTTACAACATATAATTTTTTAATCTTTGATAAAACTGTCCAAAATATTCCGAAGATTTAACTACATATTTATATTTCATGAGAAGCAAAAATGCAAAAGTAGAAACGTTTTTTCAACTTGACAGTTTTAATCTTGATTTTAAAAAGTGTAAAAAGAATAGAGTGATTTTAATCAATTATTCTAGTAAATAAACGCACATTATCATATCTACACATTCATAGTAATATATGACAGAATTTTTCACCATTCAAGTGAAAAATTTAGAAAAAAATCTAAAAATGAAATGGAAAATATCAACTAGAAATTATTTTATCCAGTGGTACTATAGGAGCTTATGAGCAAAAGAAATAGGCACGAAATTAAAAGGATATTAATTTAGTGAACTACCTGTATAACACATACAGATGTTTTTTTAACCGTACTACCATTGGGATCTCGAGAGCCGTAAGATCAACGACTTCAGTTAAATTAGATAAAAGTTGCCACATTAGTAGGCCAATTTAATAATGTTTTAGATTCTCAGAAAAAATGCATAAAATTTTCGATTTAAAAAAATTTTCCATTCCCGGAATGGTGATAAAAAATATAAACTATTTTTTTCTGTATTCAACGATAAAATATTTTCTATTCTCATATTGATTTTACGTGATATAAAAAAATAACTATCTAATGATATTTATAGTACTGTAATGTAACAACTAAACCGAACAAACGGCAAACGAAAATACTATTAACAGATCAATAATCAAATTTAAAAGCATTTCCGTCCTATTTCAGAATGTACAAAATTTACAACCAGTGTTCAAACTGGCGGCCATCATTTTGTAAACATATTTGTACTCTCTCATATACACTTGTGAGGACTTTTCGAAGTATCTGAGGGGTTATTTTCTCAAAAACTTTTATGATTCTACCTTCTAATTCCTCAATATTGTGTAGGAAAACTTTATCTTTAAGGCATCCCCAGATAAAAAAGTCAAGAGGAGTAATAACGGGGAACATTTTGTAAAAAATACAAATAATCCGCTGCAGTTGAGTTCTCATAAAAAATAGTAGAATACTTTTGAATAAAGTACACCAATCCTAGCATTAACACTAAATCTTTGTTGATAAAATGTGTATGAATATTTTCATTTCTCCAATGGTAATGTATGTTCCTTTTAAACATGCCATTATTCCTGAGCGTAGGTTCATCGGTCCACATATTTTTTTGAGCAATATTGAGATCTTGTCTGCCTTTTCGCACAAATCATAAAATTCTTGTTCTCTGAAGTAATCTCTATTTCTCAGATGATGAACAAGCCTTATTTTGTAGTCTAAATTTTTCTTTTCTCAATATTTTTCTAACATTAGATTCCTTTGCTATTTTTGGAAAAGAAACAGCATCCCCTATTGTTATTCTTGTAATGAATAATCGCGAGAACATTTACTGCATTTTGATTATTCTCTATAACTCTGGCTTGCCTCTTATTTTTACCTAATGATCCAGTCAATCAAAGATGTTGCTCAATTGTTTTAAAATATATTCTGTTTGGATGTCTTCTATTTGGATAAGTTTGTGAATAAACTCTAGCAGTGTGAATAGAATTGTTGCGACATTGACCATAAATTAACAACATATCAACCTTTTATCGACACTGAAGTTTTCCTAGTGAATATGTATTTTTTTAAATAATGATTCGAGAAATGATTGATACCGATTGTTACTTACAAAGAAGTAAACAACTGTATTATTATGACAAGAACAAAATAACTTTTGTTTCATAGCTGCCTTGGATTCTAAGAAAACAAATGAATGAAAAATCCTTTGTGATGTTAATAAAAAATATGTAGAACATAAAAAATTGCAGTGGTTAATAGTAAGAAAATACTTATAAATTAATATTTTTGTTTGTTCGGTTCAATTATTACATAGTAGTACTATATATATAAATATTTTATGAAATCGCGAATTTTATATATTACTAGCTGACCCGGCGTACTTCGTAACGCCACAGAATTGATGAGTTTAGATTGCAAGGTACTTGAGCCTATCTTTTATCAGGACCTTATAATCCGAAAATGATAAGGACATGTCAAACTGTCAAAAGATCTTCTTTTGTATGAAATCAATCGAAATAGGAGATTATTATATTTGGCCGAGACTTTGCAGTTCCACTGAATGTCTTTTGAGTTTATATTACTTTTTTTTCTGTTAATTTATTGAAGATTGTACATCAAATATATGAATCTCACATGACATGCTTATTTAAGTGATTATTATATTGGACATAACTTGCCAATTTGAATATGAACCTAACCAAAATGTAACAATGAAATGAATATGCATGTGCTTTGAATAATCCATGTTTACCAAACTCGCTTCGTTCAAATGGCGGTTTTCTGTTGAGCGATGTCGCTTCGTTCGCACAATGCTTGCCTTTAATTGAGTTTGCAACGCTCGCATGGCATCCTAATGTTGACCGAGCACGCTTCGCTCGCACGACGTTCTACAGTTGACCAAGCTCACTTCGCTCTTACGGTAACTTATAGTAACCGAGCTTGTTTCACTCGCACGGCAGCTAGCCGTTAACCGAGCTCACTTCGCTCACACGAAAGCTCACAGTTATCCGAGCTCGTTTTGCTCGCACAGCGGTCTACTGTTGATCGAGCTCGATTTGCTCGTATGGTGGTTTACCGCTGATCGAGCCTGCTTCGCTGGCACCGCAGCTTACCACTAACCGAGTTCGCATCTCTAGTATGGCGTTTTAACGTTGACGGAGCTCGCTTCGCTTGCATGGCGACTTATTTTTGACCAAGCTCGTTTTGCTTGCATGGCGACTTATTTTTGACCAAGCTCGTTTTGCTTGCATGGCAAAAGAAAGCAGCCGATAGGACCTGAAATTTCTAAATTCATTTTCAGATCCTATCGGCTAGGTGCTTTTGTTTGTTCCACCCTGTATGTATGGGAGAATGATATTTCCCCTTCCGATTTTTTGAAACTTATTCTGCTATTCTGGACGGAGACAAATCCAAAAAATCAAAGACCATGAAAATCGATCAAGCCGTTCTTGATTTATGAATGGTATATGTAACCCGACATTGTTTTATATAATACTGATATCAATCTAATTTTCGATTTAAACTTTGATTCAGTAATAATAATAGTTATTTATTTGTGTATTGAGTTATTAATAATATACATTCTTCCCACCAAAGCAGAAAAAATCATTAAAAAAAAAAACTCATTTATATATAGATTTTTTGTGCCACGAACCGTCTCGTACGTCCCGTGAACACTCTATCAAAGTTTCACCACAATCTGATCAATGGTTTCAGAACGCATAAGGTACAAACATGCAAACATTGATTTTTATTTATATAAGATTTAATATCTAGTGACCTATGCATTTTTTCAGAGAAAAAAACATTATTAAATTGGTCTACTAATGTGGCAGCTTTTATATAATTTAACCAAAGTCGTAGCTTTTACGGTTCTCGAGATCTCAACGATGGTCCGGTTAAAAAAAACAGCCTGTATATAATAATAATAAAATATTAACTTAATATATTCATATTTCTAAATGATAAATGTAGGCATTGTAGTCCACTGATTTATATTTCGTTAATTAATTGAATTTAAAAAAATTGATCAACCGTATAAGATTGAAGAAAAAAAAAATTATAATTAATTATGGATTTCAGTTTGCGCATACTTCTCAAATTCAGGGGAAAAAAACAATTACACTACTTGAAGAAAATGCAAAACTCATATAGTTGCACCATTTTCACCAAGCCCAAAATTTTTTTTTTTTAAATGTTTGCTTTGGAGAAAATGAAGTAATAAAGTTAATCATTTAGAACGCCAATGTATCCCAGGCAAAATTAAAATTATAAACTTTCCTCCCTAACAGAGAAACTTTAATTCAAGCTAGAAGGATACAATAATAGAGGCAAGAGAACAAAACAATTTCGAAATTAACTTGGACTCCATATAAAAAAGGTAGTTGAAGAGATATACTCAGTTTTCGAGATCATCATTATGTTAATTCAAAATATAAATATATCAATTGTCTTTAAGTCTATTTAGGACAAGAAACATGTTGCTACTAAAGCATTCAAATCGAAGTACACAGCAACTGCTACATCAGCTATAAAAATAATAATTTATGCAACAAGAGTGTAAAATTGAGAACTATGACATAAGGCCAAGTATTTGGTGACGAGGCTTGCCGAGTAACTAAAATGATTGGCCGAATGTATAATGCTTGTTTACACTCGCATTGCATACAAGATTATTTCTATGACCCTTTACTTCCATATTTTAACAATTACTAAGCCCACAGCACAAGTTGACATTTAAATTCAACAAATATTCAAATAGATCAGTATGAGTGGCTAAAAACATAAACTCACATAAATCACGCGATTAAATAAAGATAAAACTGGGACGCGAAAAAGACCCACTTTACGCATTGTTTGTGATTGTTTTACGTTAGGCACTGTCGTAAAAAAATATATTTTCAAAACCGAACTATCAACTTTGAAAATAGCAGAGCCAACATGCATGTCATCATCTTACCGATGTAAAAATTCTCTTGTTGTTTTAAAACACAGAATTAATTTGTTTCAATTTTTTTTAATCTCACGCAATAAGTAATATTCCAAATCATGGGAATACATAGCAATGAGTAATATAAGCTAATTAAACACTTATACAATTTTATCTCCAGATGATGCTCACAATAGAATTCGAAAATTAGCAGACATTGGAAAACAGCCAGAAATAAGCAAATCTTCTCACAATCCAGAACAGTTTCATAACGTTTCAAATTACTTAAGCTTTGCTGCCATTAAAATACAAATCTAATGGAGTTGTCATAATGTTAGAAAAGTTATGAGAACAAAAATGTCAAATTCACTAGAATTTAGAATTCGGCAGGAAAATAAAGGAGCCCTCGATTGGCTCATAAACTCAACTACCATGAAAGCTATTATTCGTGCTCTTACTATATTAGATTTCAACAGTAGATTATTTCCGAAAATGTATATTGAAATTTGTGATGAAATATGTGAACGTTTGTATTCTTTATTGTAATGTGCAAAACGAGCATTGAGTGATATGAATGTTTCCATTATTTATGTCAGTATTCTTATTAATTCGTACTAAAGTGATTCAACTTCTACTGTAGTTTGGAACATACAGCATATTGAGACACTAATTTTAGTTAATTTTGTAATGAAGTGATAAAGATTCTAATTTGTTCCCTTTTGGTTGCTTGCTTATTATCATACAAAATTTGGCATACAATAATACAGAATCATAAAATACGTAGGTTGCATCATACAATAAAATAATTTCAGCGTGATCGTGAATTAACTGGATTCGCTCATGGTATGGAAAACTACTTTGCACTTTCGAATAACACACCGCCACTTCACTTCACCAGATAAAAAGTTTCCATTTGATTTACTGAATTTATGTTGCTCGATAATTATTAATATTTGGCTAGTCTTTGACGGCGATTCCCAACTCGGCACATTTACAGGTAGTCTCTGCTAATGACTCCCCAACTCGGCACATACGAATATTTCTGGTACCTGCAATGATACCCAACTCGGCACACTTGCAGGTAGTCTGAACATTCTAATGTTTTTAAATAAAATAATATCAATTTTATAGTTTCTTTTTTATAATCATACGTAATTTGACATACAATAATAAAAAATCAAAAAATAAGTAAGTTGCATCATACAATAAAAATTATAATTTCAGCGTGATCGTGGATTAACCTTTTTGTCGGTATTACTCGATCTCTGGACTCGCTCATAATATGGAAAAATGCTTTGCACTTTCAATTAACATACCGCTACTTCACTTCACCAGATAAAAATTTTCGTTTTGATTTACTGAATTTATGTTGTTCTACAATCAATAGTATTTTGCCACGTTGGCTAGCTATAGTTGGCGAATTGATTTCTTTGATGTTGTTGATTGAACTGTTAGATTGATAATATATAGCTACTAAGCAAAACATTTTAATTTATGAAGGAAAAAACTTTTCAGAACTCATTTTTAAATTAATTTTTCACTTGAAAAATGCAGCACTTTGCTGTTGAAACGTTGTGTTTCTAATAAATTACAGAACTTATACCCAATAAAACATATTTATTTTAATTTATATTTCTCTTAGGTGTTAAGCCGATAATAGGGATAGGTTTTTCTGCAAACACTTGTTCAAGATGTGCCGAGTTGGTCATAAGGATTACCATTAACCCTTGACTGATGTCCCATCGGGAGATTAAATGTGCCGAGTTGGGGTGTGCCCGTCTTTGATGTTATTGATTGAAATGTTCGATTGATAATGAATAGCTAGTAGCTTCTAACAAAACATTTTAATTTAAAATTTTCTTAGGAGTTAAGCCGATAATAGGGGTGGGTTTTTCTGCATACACTTGTTTAAGATGTGCCGAGTTGGTCATACGGATTACCACCAATCCTTGATTGATGTCCCATCGAGAGATTAAATGTGCCGAGTTGTGATGTGCCCGGAAAAAGCCTATCAGCAATACACGAAAACTACGAGAAGGCAGAAAATATAGACTAGAAAGCGGAATGCACCTATTGCAATATATAAGAAACAGAAATGTTTTTCCATTTCAAATTCTTGACTGGGGGATTGATCACATAAATCACCCTCGAGTTTTCACGAATCCTGACTTAGCGATCAATTCCAATGGACTACAATGCCAACTGTTTCAAAAATATACATATGTTCATACACAGTATGTTACAATATAAAATAAAAAGACAGGCACACGATAAAATTAGACGAAATTCTGTTTCACACAATCATTTGTAAAAATAATTTCTGAGATAGAAATGGGAATCATTGTTTCCATTATATAAAAATATCAACTTGCAAAATCCAAGATATACAATTAAAACTGTTGTATAATGTAATATTTTATTGAGAGTTTCCTAAAAGAATAGAATATGTCAGAGCCGGCCTTAAAAATCATTAAAATTTGAACTTACCTTCGGAAAATTTGAAATTGTCGAAAATATATTTTTCAAATTCCTCATATGCTCGATCTAAATCATCATTTATTATGATACGGTTGAAATTATTCGGCACCAACCCTAAAATATAGAAACAGAATATTAATAAATAATTAAGCAAATTATTTATTAACAATCAAATTGAGAATGGGAGCAGTTAGATGCTGCTATCGCTTATATCTTTCGGACGACAACATACCAAAGTGCTGCCTACAGATAAATAAATAAATCAGAATATACTTTTCTGAAAACCATCTAACAAAATATGAAATTAGATTTTAATATTGGCAGCCAACCCGTACCCATCAAGCTGTTATAAGCGAAACTGCCCTTTAATGGTTTCGTTTTGATTTCTCCCTAGGCAATGTATTAAATCGCTAATTTTATTATAGTTTTTAATTTTATTCATTGTTATATTCGAAAAAATGCTATGTTTTCTCATTTGTATGTAATTTTATTTTCAATAGTTTGTTGAAACTATCGAGATTACGATATGACCAATCTCCTTATTTTCTAGTCTAATTTTTTTCATTCAAATCACAACTTGTCATCAATAATATTATGGGGCAGCGAATATATACAGGAATACGCAAAATTTCGTTATGAAATTATTATTTTCATCCAATATTCTTTATAACATAACCTAGTATAGCTGCCAATTGATTCTAAAAATTACTCAATTATTCACAAGTTTATAACAAAAAATTATTAATTCTTTTACATAGTGAAATTAATATTCACTGATACAATTGCATCTGATTTAAAATACAGTAATTTTAGCTGCCAATAACGAATCAACTTTTATTGTAACAGTCTATTCTACACTGGTAACTCAAAAAAATAGGTATGATATGCAGTACTGCCATCTGGAAAAACTTAGCGTGTGAACAACATAAATTAAACCGTAGGAATTATTTTAGAAATGATTTATTCATAAATCATACCATATGCCATCTCAATTTTTGCAGTTTCCAGTCGTTTTGCCAAACTTTCTTCCGTTTCCGTGTTTCGCGCTCGTAATCGTTTTTCCAATTCGTCAAGAGATGGCGGTTGGACAAAAACCATGAGAGGATTTAAATCTGTCTCTTTTACTTGTCGGGCTCCTTGTATTTCGATATCAAGTATACAGACTTTGCCAGCTTCCAGCACTGCTCGTATAGAACTTTTACTAGAAATGAAAAACAAAAGTTAGAAAGGATTGGACATTTAAGTGGTATTTTTGTTACTGCGCAAGATCTAATTGCAGCAGCATTCTTTTGAAATAATAGTTGTGTACACAAAAATGGCCCATACAGTAATGGCTCTCGATTTAAATGTGGAAACAAGAATTATATCTACAACAGCATATCATTACAGAGATGATGGGACGTACGTTTTAATTTATAATGGCCACTGTAAGGTATTATTATTTTTTTATTTATTTTAAAATGTCATAGAATAAGTAATTTTTTAGATAGATATTTCAATACCTAAAAACTAATGAATATGATTTGAATAAAAAATTCAAAAGTTGTATTCTACGGAACTATTATAATTTGTACACGTTTTCGCTCCAAAAAGTATTTTAAATTTCTATGTTAAAGCAAAATATTGCGTTTTTATATCTTTAAATATTGAATTATTCATATAATCTTTATTATTATATCCAAGCAGACTAGTGATTTGGGGCAACGATTCTAAACAGTACGGAAGCTGGGACTAAGGATCCTATTCCGACATTGTTGACAATAGTAGATTATATGTTTGCATAATAATAAAAATAACATTGGTAGTATCGGTGTACTCCCTGAAATTTATTAATAATAGTTCATAGCAAATATGAGCAAAAAATTGTACTACTTTTATCTGAAAAACATAAGAAATTACTGAGAGTCCAACAAAAATAGTTGTTTTTGACAAAAATTGTGTCGTTTCGGCTTTAAACTTAGTTTGTGAAACGAGATTGAAAAAAGAGTATTTACTGGTTGTAAGATTTTAGATGTATAAAGGACATTTGTGCCTGTTTCAAGGAATGCAAGATTAGGTGTATAAAACGGTAGTACCTAATTTGCGGACCATAAAAAAAGGTTGCGGACTGACTATTAAAATTAATCCCACAGAGAAGAAGCTTGGAATTTGTACTGCGTGAGTGGTCCTTAATAACATATCAGCCAGCAGTAATGAACGTCATCTCCGTAGGGCTACTTTACTCTTGGTGAATTTTGCGGACTGGCTATTCATTTTAGCCCCACCGAACAGAAATTTGAAATCTGTAATGCCTAAATGGTCCTTGATAACATATTAGCCAGCAGTAACAAACATCATCTCCATAGGGTTACTTTACTCTTGGTTAATTTCGCGGACTAGCTATTCGATTTAGCCTCACAGAACGGAAACTTGTAATCTGTAATGCGTGAGTGGTCCTTATTGATAACATATTAGCCAGCAGTAGCAAACATCATCTCCATAAGGTTACTCTACTCCTGGTGAATTTTGCGGACTGGCTATTCAATTCAGCCCCATAGAATGGAAAATTGTAGTCTGTGATGCCTGAATGGTCGTTGTTAACATATCAGCTAGCAGTAATTAACATCATCCCCATAAGGGTACTTTACTCTTGGTGAATTTTGCGGACTGGCTATTCAATTTAGCCTCACAGAACGAAAACTTGGAATCTATAATGTCTGAATGGTCCTTGATAACATATTAGCCAGCAGTAACAAATATCATCTCCATAGAGTTACTTCACTCTTGGTGAATTTTGCGGATTATTGCGGACTGGCTATTCAATTAGGCCCACAGAGCGGAAATATGGAATCTGTAATGCCTTAGTGTTCCTCAATAACATATTATCCAGCAGTAATGAACATCATCTCCGTAAGGTTACTTTACTTCTAGTGAATATTGAGGACTAGCTATTTAATTTGATTTAATCTTTACACAAGAAGCAGCTTTATTGCCAACGGGAATTTCTTCGCATGGACAGAGGAGGAAATATACTGACTGAATGGATCACAAGTCTGGACCTTCTTTTAAACACCAGGAATAGACCAACCTTCCGAAGAGTAGAGTCTGAATCATTTATTAATGTAACGCTGGCCACGCCAGGGGTAGTATCTTCGTAAATTGAATCGCCAGTCCGCAAAATTCACTAAGAGTAAAGTAAGCCTATGGTGATGATATTTATTACTGCTGGCTAATGTGTTATCAATGACCACTCAGGCATTATAGACTACAAGTCTCTGTTCTGTGGGGTTAAATTGAATAGCCAGTCCGCAAAATTCACCAAAAATAAAATAAGCCTATGGAGATGATATTTGTTAATGCTGGCCAATGTGTTATCAAGGACCACTCAGGCATTACAGGTTACAAGTTTCCGTTCTGGCATAGCAGACTCCATATTTTCGCTCTGTGGTACTAAATTAAATAGTAAGTCTGCAATAGTTCGCAAAATTCACCAGGTGTAAAGTAACCCTATAGAGATGATGTTTGTTATCGCTGGCTAATATGTTATCAAGGACTATTCAGGCATAACAGACTCCAAGTTTCCGCTCTGTGGTGCTAAATTAAATAGCCAGTCTTCAATAATTCACAGAACTTGCCAATAGAAAGTAATCTTACGGAGATTATACTGCTAGCTGATGTGTTATCAAGGACCACTCAGGCATAACAGACTCTATGTTTCTGCTCTGTGGGGCTAAATTAAATAAACCAGTCTGCAATAGTTCGCAAAATTCATCAAGAGTGAAGTAACCCTATGGAGATGATATTTGTTATTGCTGGCTAATGTGTTATCAAGGACCATTCAGGCATTACAGATTCCAAGTTTCCGCTCTGTGGGGCTGAATTAAATAGTCAGTCCGCAAGATTCACCAGGAATAAAGTAACCCTATGGAGATGATATTTGTTATTGCTGGCTCATATGTTGTCAAGGATTATTCAAGCATTACAGATTTCAAGTTCCCGCTTTCTAAGGTTGAATTAAATAGCCAGTCCGCAATAGTCCGCAAAATTTGCCAAGAGTAAAGTAACCCTACGGAGATGATGTTTATTACTGCTAGCTAATATGTTATTAGGGACCACTGAGGCAGTACAGATCCTAAGTTTCTGCTCTGTGAGGCTTATTTTAATAGCCAGTCTGCAACCTTTTTTTATGGTCCGCAAATTAGACTTCCCCGTATAAAACGAAGTACTCGTGAATGTTGGGTATGGCTACGGAAGCATAAGCGAAATATAAAAATGTAGTTCAAAGAGTGGAAATGAGTCAAGTATGTCAGTTTGGGCATGTAAAACGAATGTCGAATAAAAGATTTTTTTTTATTATTTCGAATAAGCAACGGAAGTGATACATACGGCAAATTTGTGATAAACTAGAAGTAATAAATAGATTTTTTGGGTTAAATTCTGTATATTAATTTTCATTTTTTGACGTTTCGACTTTTATCTGAAAATCTTCATCAGAAAAAATTGATACCAGAATTTTTTCTGATGAAGATTATTGGATAGAAAGTCGAAGCGTCAAAAGATAAAAATAAATATATAGAATTTAATCAAAAAAATCTATTTATTATGATATAATTCTGAAAAACATGTATAGATCATTGAAAGTAGCAGTACCTTGAAATTTGTATTTCAAGTACTTTCACAAACATTCAAGTACTTAGTACTTGTACTTGAAGTACTTTTCACGAATAATTTGGCCCAATTCTGTAATATAGAACTACTTACTGAGTATTTACAACAGTACTTGATATTTGCAAGTACCAAAAAACTAAAGAAGTACTTGCACCCAAATTGTCAAGTACTTTTGACAGTACTTGGTACTTTGAAGTACTTGCACCCAAATTGTCAAGTACTTTTGACAGTACTTGGTACTTTCAAGTACTTGGCAGATTAAAAGAGTACTTGTACTTCAAGTACTTTTACAAGCACTCAAGTACTTGGTAGTTGTACTTGAAGTACTTTTTACGAGTACTTTGCCCAGCTCTGATTATAATACTAACAAATTAGAACAAAAATAATTACTTCTACGAAGAACACTTATAAAAGTGGAATTAAGGGAGCTCCATTCCCATGCAGAGCACTTTGATATAAAGTTTTTTTTAGATTTCAAGGCAATTAAAAATATATTGATAAATAATTGTAATGGCACTTGTCAAAGTAATTTCGCCACAAAAATGCAATATTTCAACACATGATGCTCAAACAGCATCTTTTCTTACCAATATTGTACATTATATTCAGCTAGATGCTGCAATTGATGAAAAAATATATCTTTACAAAGTGTATATTCTAAAATGCGCAATAAGCTGGTCTTTTTATTTTATCATTAATTGAAAAATACATTATAAATATCAAATATATTTAAAAAATTGTTTACAAATTATCATTCGATTTCTAAAATATGAACAAAGCATTCAAAAATATATATTTTATTTTACTCAGCGAGTAATTTTTTCCATAAACTCTGTCCGCAAGCTTGAAAAGTGAAAAAATATTCTTTTGCAGAATTTTTCATAATTATTACACTATTTGATGTGAACTGAGTGCAACAATTTAAAGTGGATGAAAAACATTATTGAAAAATAATATTTACAAACACCCACTCACTGTTCGCAGAATTATGATTAAATTGCTGAGTTATCACTTATTACCTGTATCAAGACTGTAAACTGTTCAGTTGACTGGGAGCTTCTGTTCAAGAGGTTGTTCTAATACATTTTTTCTTGTAATAATTAAATTTATTGTAAATAATCTACACATACCTAGTGCCGTATAAATTTCCGCTGTAAACCGCGCTTTCAATGAATTCCCCGTTATTTAACGACTCTTGCATTGTTTCTTTGTCTGTGAAGTGGTAATGAACACCATTTTCTTCGCCAGGTCTCGGTTTTCGGGTAGTGTGACTTACGCTAAAACCAAACCGATTTGGATGTTCTTTTAGTAGTTTTTGTAATATTGAACTTTTTCCTGATCCGGATGGACCACATAATACAAGTGGTCGGATTTTGTTATTGGACATTGGGAACAAGCCTGAAACGGAATTGAATAATAAAAACTTCTAGTATTTATAAACAGATATGAGAAGCCAAATATAAATAATTAATGTTCGCTCTAAGGTTTTTAGTTATTTGCGGGAATAATTGAAAGCAAGAAGCTATTCAGTTACTTACGACAAAAAAAATTAACTTTAATTGATGAACTCAGTTGCTGAGAAAGAGTAAATCCACGTGTTTTTGATAAATTTGGAAATTTTTGACAGCGCATGAACTTGAACAAGGTCGTATGTAAATTCATAATCAATAAGTGAATGCAAAATTTAGCTTCTTTATGATAAATAAAAACAAGAAATTACTTCGGAAGTTTCTTTCAATATTTTGTATACGTCAGTTCAGTTGATCTATATTTAGAAATTCGCCGGTATTTTATGTTTTTACCTTGAATTTGTATGCCTCAAAAGCTTAATTCATAATTCAACAACAATTATTCATATAACAATAATCTATCAAATAAAATGTAATGCAATGATTAGGAAATCTAATTTTTATTTAAATAATCCAAATATAATTCATTTTATTATTAATGCATAAATAATTATTTACTACCGTGGAGACGTAGTAAATGAGTGTTTATTATTATTTACAGTACAGCTCTTTCGAGAGAAATATTAGTGGAATTGAAGTAAAAAATTATCACTGCACTTATCTCGAGCTGTCATTCGGCCAATTGTCAAAATAATACAACCCAAAGCCGCGACAACCAGCGCCTTCGCCGATTCAAATACCACTTTATATTCCAAAAATTAATTTTCTTCAAGGATTTACACAATAAATTTATGAAATAATGCTACAAATATATAAAAAACCCAATTCGATAATTCATTTTATTGATATATCAATTATGAAAAATACTTTTAAATTATTAAAATATCTCACCATTTTTCCAATTCACCGGTGTTAAATCCGATGTAAAAACAATATCAGTCAATAGAAAATTACTGCACATGGCTTATATTTTTTTTTCAACTCCACGTGGCTGCTTGGTGATGTTTAACCAAAGAATGAGTCGTAGACAATGAAATCGAGATGCAAATAAAATGCGGAACAGTTTATTTTTAACTACATGATACATTTTTGTCATGCTTCTCTTTGAATTCTTCAGGTCTTCGATGATGATAAGTTTTTTTTTTATTTAACAATTTTAATATTTATACTGATTATTCAACACATAATTTGTTTTTTTGGAAAATTCAAAAAATCTTTTGAGAAATGTTGAGTATTTAAAATATTCATATTAAAAAGTAGGTCATTTTAAAAATAATCTAGATCTATTTGTATATCGTGATAATAGATAATTATGCTGTAATATTCCTGAAAATATTTCCAAACTTTTGTTGAACTGAGGCTTTAAATTCAATAAGACATGCAATTCCCTTAGAATATATATATTTTATTAACAATATTTTGGCAAAATACACAGCACATGGAAAAATTAGTTAATTATAGTATATAACTCAATTGGATCATTTAAATTCAAATGAATCATTGTGCTGAATAATAAGGATAATTAATATACTTTATAATACTGGAGCTGAAAAGCTTTGATACATTTATAAATTTAAGGGCATATGAACATTTAGAACAAAAAATGTTCCAATCACTTGCCCACTATTATAATTAATATTTAGTGTACGACCGAAAGTCAGTTTTTCAGCTGAAGCATATGTTCAGCAATCGTTACTACCGAATGTGCAACTAGACTAGGATACTTGATGTTGTAATTTTTTTAATAATACCAAATATTTATTTATTAGTATACAACAGGCAATAATGCCCAATTTCAGGAAAAACAAATGTAGCAATTTGCGTAATCTAAGGAAATATTGAAAAATGCATGTTCTCAACGATGGATTAGGTTGACTTAGTAAAGAGAATTATCATTGAAGAAATAAAAATTATGTTAAAATATTTACAATGAGTATTTTAAGTCTAGTTGCACCTTTAGTAGATAACGGCAACAGCCAGACATTAACTTCGGTTGATAAATTGACCTTTAATCGGACACAGTTAATATCATAAGTTTTCAGTAGTCTATATAAAATTGAAATAATGAGTATATCTCGACAAAAGTATCAAAACCTACTAATTAGAGATAATGAGTTATTCTGTTGATATTATTGATATATCTAATATCTGGATTATAAAAACGAGATCGAATATTAATCTCAATATTTAAGTAAACTCCATAAAATTCTCTTCGAAGTCTAGTCTTAGTTACACAGCCATTTCAAATATAATCACCATTTTATTCAAATTTCATCATGCCGATGAACATATCTAGTACCAGTATAGCAATTTACTGACACATAAGGAATCCCAAATTCAAAATTATTTCGTGGCCAGTATTTTAATACAGGTTTCCGATCAGGCATTTCTTCTTTCACAGAAAAATATGCGAATAAAACACAAGCAGTATACGATGCAATAAATATAAATATATGCCACAGTCCATGGAGGTATGGGAAATTTATTGACGACCATGCATCACACCATAAACGATCATTAACCCAACAAATTACTGCCAAAAACCAAACTACTGTACATCTTATTCCTAAGCGGTAGACTCTTTGGCATTTTACTCTAAAACAATAGAAAATTGAAATATTATATTTTTACACATATAGTTACACTTACCTGTATAATTCATAAATCAGTAAAACAATCGTAGGAAGTCCGAGAGTCATAAGAGCAAAAGCGTTAATTATCGGATTTATTATGCTTAAGCCCGTAGCGACCATAGACGGAAAAAATACTAATACCGATAAGGCTATCCTGTGGAATAAAATACTTCAATACTTTAGTAATACAAAATATACTTCAATACCTGTTGTTATGTAGAAAATACGGAAAATATCTTCGGGGAAAAAACATACAAAAGCATGCCATGAATAGCCATAAAATAGCTACTTCATCTAATAATTGTCCGATTAGGCTCAAAGTAGCATGGAAATATGCTGAACATAATCCAACTAAAATAAGCAAGAACCATATCATATGAATGGCAGGATTAACAAATTTTCCATATTCTTTAAAAAGGTGCATTAACACTGGTGGAAACAAGAAGAACAGTACATTGCTGAACTGTGAAATAAATGAAAATATTACTTAATTATTCCCAATATAAATAAATACAGTCATTACCGTATTTACAAATTCAGCTATATTTGATGATATCATATAATTTCCTTCACACCAGTCGATTGGAGAACTCCCTGATTGCAAATGTTGCCACATAATGTTAAACAATCAAAAACCTACCAAAATCACTTAAAATTAAAGTTAAACTTTAATCTGTAATGAAATAATATCGCGCAACACATCAGTAGCTTCAAAATATTTTTCTTTGTGACGTTAATAGAACATGCGTACTTTGCGGAAAAATAAACAAATGTTTTCATTGGTTAAGATAGGTTCATTGTTAGAAAAATAATTTTATCACAGACCTTGCAAAAAAAATGTTTTTGAGATCTATATTTACTAAAATGAAATAAATATTTATTAAAATTATTTTAAATATGAATATATTCATGATAAGCGAGCTACAAAATTTAAATTATTATAGAAGTCTTATTTTAATTTATCCGTATTTCCTGCTCATTTTTGCTTTTGTTATCCAAATTATTATTTCAACTGATAAAGTATAGAAATGTACTAGCGGTATATAAAATAAATAATCGTCAACTACAAGATATATGAAAAAAAAGAAAAATATCATAGTACTGGCAACATTGTGATTTTACTATTGGAACTAAAAACATTGACTAAATATTTGACATTTCTGTCTTGTTCTGTCAAAAATTTCTTGAATGACAATATAATGAAACTTATTATTATGAATATGTTGAACAAATGGTGAAATGATTGCTAAAGGTTGTCCAAAATGTGACCAGCAAGTAAATATATTAATTATTTTCATTGCATTCTTTATAATAAACATTATTCAGGTCCCTGTAGCTTGTAAAGCATGTCCTTGTGGACACTCATTTTTTAATGCAAGACGTACTACTCGAGTTCCATCACCTGGAGAAGATATCAGACGGCGAACTCAAAGAGTTCGCAGAGAAAAACCTAATTATTATGACGCTCTTGAATATGATAAACAATTAAAAAAGGTAACTCGTCTTCTAAATCTTAATAACTGAAGATTTTTTATAAATTATTATCAATTCCGAATTATAAATCAGTAATCAAACAAATTGTAGACGAAGACTCGAAGTAGTGAATGTGACAATGAGGATGATTCAAAGCGAGACACTTCATCAACCAGAACAAAAAAACGAAAAATCAAAAAGGAAGACGAGGAAGAAGATGATATAATTAATCACCTCTCTCCAGAAAAACAAATACAGTGTTCAATAATACTAGCAGAACTAAATCGCAAAATGGGTTCTGTAATTTGGAAGCCCTGATAAACAGTACAATAATATTCCTAAACATTTAATTTCATGTTCATAATTTTCTTTAGTTTTTGCCTTGAAATCATTGCAATAATGCAGATAACATGACTGTTGAAAGTTTTGCACATATTTATTATGTGAATATATTTTTGAATCAGGTGAAATCAAAATTTGTTTCGTTTTTAACATTCATCTTGTAATAGAAATATTTCAATAAATAGTTCATGAAAATAAATGAATGTTTAGTATTTCAGAGTAAAAATGATTTTATTCTAAAATAGTTCTTGTTTACATGAAATAATAGGTTGAGTGAAATAAATATATACAAATATAATATTTATAATACAAAAATAATTAATTTACGAGGTTTTTCCGCTAACACTATAGTTAGTTAAATGAGTTAGTAGAGGAGTAAGTACAATGGATGGTATATTAATTTCGTTATAGACGGTTTAACCAAGTACAAATTAAATAAACATGTACGTAAAAGCTCATATTCACATAATTTAAATTATGGAAGCATGAAATGTCTTAAATATTTATATAGGTTGTTTCAACAATTATTTTGTGCAAAATGTTGAATAAATTTATAAGTTAATAATCCTGCATTTGAATTAATCAACATTATTCGAACAATTTTATGAACTATAAGGCCGGCACTACACCTGTTTTTTTTCTTGGTCAGAAGAGAATTAATATCCGTTCCGAGAAGTACGCAAACCGTGTTTTAAGAAAAAACTTGTACTCTGTATATGTCCGAAAATAAAATTTGAAGATTCATATTTCGAGATGTCCCTTCCGGATGAAAATTGTGCTACACTTTCAAAATCCAAAGTTAATATATCTGTCGAGGGTGATAATAAAAACCCAAGGAATCAATTAAACATCGATAAATAATGAAATCGACATATTTTAATGTATTCCTGAAGGTTTTTAGATCAACTTGCTTCACTAGGAAAGTGTTTTATATTTCGTAGATGTATTGAAATTTCCGTTAGTTCGGTGCGAGGCGAGGTATTACTGACATAGTCCGCTAACTGACTTCATTCGGGCAAAACTAAACGAAATGATTTATTATCGTAAAAACACGGAGCCTAAACTAGGAACTGGTTATAGTAGTCTGTTCAAGCAGTTCGTGGTTTAGCATACTTTTTGCTTTGATTTTTTGTTTAATATTTCAATTGAGGAAATATTGAGTAAAAGGCCTTCAAGGGAACAACCGCTCTCATCATCAGCTAAAAACAAAGATTGATTACGTAGTAATCTTGAAAAGTTATAAGAAGTTTTTTCTTCTTACCTCTAGAACTTTTTTTAGTTTACATGTTTGAAATTATAATAATCAATTTTTGTTTTTAGCTGATGATAAGAGCGGTTGTTCCTTCGAAACGTCCTGTTTTGTAACATGTTTAAGAATATATTTTCTGGTATAAATATTTTTGGATCACTCAAGGCTTTTTACTCAACATTTTCTAAATTAAATATTTTCGGATCCTCAAACACCACTACAAATTTAATATTTCAAATATAACCGACTTGGGGATATAACACAATATCACTCGAGCGACGTATCCATCGCATAGGTCTATCATTCACGATTGCATCTAAGAAACCAGGGTAATATTTTCTCCGGACCTAATGTGGTCGACAATGTTCCAATTTTAAAAAACGGATCGATGTAGCCCGGGTCTAAAATAAAAATTATCAATCGTGAAGACGATAAGCATTGTAAACCGGCCCCAGGAATATATCTGGATGATCTTTTGAGCATATCTTGGTACTAATGTGATACGTTAATTCTGCAAGTTTCAGACCTTTATTCAGAGCCGGATTTACAGGTGGGCAGAGTGGGCTGCAGCCCAGGGGCTCCCACCAAACAGAAATAAAATATGAGCTAGTACAATTCTTACAATATTACGAACAATCTGCAGTAGATGAAAGTAAATTTTTCAATCGAGAACATTATGCACACTTTGATCATGGAAAACTAAGTGCAGGATGTTTTTCTCAATATTTGATGATTGCTAATTGCACTGCAGGAAGGTCATAATCAAAATTAAAATTAGTCAAAAACCGATTGCGAACTTTAATGACCCAAGAACGCCAATATTTAATGTTATGTGACTTATAAATTAATAATAAGTTTCGTTTCTGTTGTTTTGACGGTATAAACATCAAAATAAATATTGTGAGTAATATTTTTTTGGAATTTCAGTCAAATAATTTATTAATTTCTTTACTGTTTTACAGTTTCGGCTGCACCTCAGCCATACTCAAAAGCGAAAGGAATTATTGTTTAAAAAATTGAACTTATACATTGACTTAAAATAATATGAATATTAAATAATATAATATAAAATGATTTTAGCCTACGTCTTCCACATATGTCGGTTGTGGCAATGGACAAGAGGAAATTTCTCTTTTTTCCGCTATTTAATATTCATATTATTTTAAATCAATGTATAAGTTCAATTTTTCAAACAATAATTCCTTTCGTTTTTGAGAATGGCTGAGGTGCAGCCGAAACTGTACAGCAGAAAAGAAATTAATAAATTATTTGACTGAAATCCCAGAAAATATTACTCACAATATTCACATTTCCAGTCAGCGTCAACCATTTTATCCAACTAAAATAAATAAATAAATTCTTATTCAATATGGTGATCAATTTAAGAAGTTACTATACATCAAAAAAGACATGAAAAAAGTTTACTTCGTTTTTAAGCAAAAAATTGTGTCCTGATTGTTTGTTTTTTTTTCTCGGTTTATTCAAATCCAAAATAGTTGGAGGTCTGAAGCTCCCTGATCCAGATTTTCCTCAGAGGCCGATTCACTATGCTATGGTCTTTGATTGCGAGAGTTATAAAAAAAAAAAATTTCAATGTTCTAATTCGTTTGTGTGTAACAGTTCTGCATAAAATAATTATAGTAAAAATCCATAGAATACTTTTTTCGGATCAGAAATTATTAAATAAAAATACATTATTCAAATATTTTGCTTTATAATAACAATAAAGCTTTAATTCAACTAAAATATTAGTATACATATTATGGAATCCGAATCCATGCTAAAAAAATTGAATTACGACAATAATTCTTCGCGGACATTAATATCTTCGCGTTTTTTAAGAAAAGGAACAACGCCCCATATAGCCGCACCTACAATAAGTACAATACCTAATATACTTAATAAAGAATTGTAATTCACAGCCGAATTTTCTACTCCATTTACATCCGCTTGTTGCAACCACGCTCCACAAAGTGGAGGCCCCGCAAGTTGCAAAATACCATTAACAAACAACGATATTCCGTACGAAGATGTTAAACGTTCGGTTCCTAGCATATCAGCCATTATAACAGCTGTAACTCCTACATATACCCCAGAGGCTAATCCGAAAATGCCACAAAAAGTTGATAAAGTTCCGTATGTGCCTGCTAAAGGTAAAAATGTTAGTGCTATTCCAGAAACTAACAATCCCCCCACAAAATACCATGTCTTGGGGATAAAACCTGTGTCTGATAAAGCAGATCCGCCAATTCTACCAACTAAGTCTAAAGCTGAAACAATTGATATCAACCATGCAGATAAATCCTTATCGAAACCTAACGCCTGAGCGTATGCGGGAAGAAATATTATGAAATTTGTATAGCTGATTGCATTCGTAGAGTTTGAGATTAAAATCACAAGGTACAATGGATCTCTCAGTAAACTTACATCGAAATATTTCTTATTTGAGACTGTTTGTTTTTCGTTTTTGACTTTACAGCAAGAACTAATTGGATTCAAACTTAAGGATTTAAGAGTTAAGGATGACGCGAATTCTTCGGGCTGTAATGCTGATAGAGTACTGCCATGATATGGTGTGCTTACATATTGAAACGAACTAGAAGAAGGGCTTCTTCGTGGTGAGCGCGTACTTGTAGTTCTTTGTCTCGAATTTGGTAAACGACCATGTGAATACATATCAAGGCTTTTGTTTCCTGTTTTAGGAACAGCGTAAAGTGAAGGTGTGCTATGAATTTGGCTTTTTAATACAGTGTGTGATTTATTTCGAGGTATTTCTTTTCCAGTTGGCATGCTGATTTTTCTCTCCCGAGGAGTAGGACTAACAGGATTTTTATAGTTTTGAACAGCAGCACTTGACGCGCTACGAATAAATGATTTATTTGTGGACATCGGAGGTATTTCTGGCACATTTTCTTCAACTGGATGGCTGATGGATCCGTTCTGTTCATCGGTGATGATGAATTTGGTATTTTCGTCTTCTTCATTGTCTTCGTCCTCTTCATTGTCTTCTTCCTTACGCTTCTTTGGTACTCGCTTCATGTGCTGCTCTACAGGATGATAGAACATAGCTCCTACCCAAACATTGAGAGTTATTCCTCCCATGATAAGAACTGCCCCTCTAGAAAACAGCCGTTATTGAAAGCGAGACCACCGACTACTGTCCGAGTAGGGTGGCAAGGCAACAAAACGCTTAATTAATGACTGCGGGAGTAGTCACCTGTAACCGTAAGTTTGGAGTAGGTATCGTAATAGTGGTGGCAGAATAATAGATCCAAGAGCTGAACCAGATATACATAGTCCATTTGCTACCCCCCGAAGACGCACAAAATAGCTGATCACTATATATACGGTTGGTGGGAAGGATAGGCCTGCCCCAGCACCCACTAGCACTCCATAGCTAAAAAATAATTTTAATAACATTAAAATGTAAAAATTAAGTATTTTATTTATACTATACATAATCAACTGCACCTAAAGCAGTTATTAGGAGGTGTCACCGAAAAATATTATCAATGTAACAATCAAGTTTATTAGAAACTAGTGGAAAGTTTCAAATAAATCAGTTTGCTACAGCTATAATATTTTTATTTATTCCTCGAAAGTTAAAATTGATAATTTTCATAAATGAAAATACTTACGATACTGTATCCATACCTTACATAAAGATAGTCTATCGATTGTGCCCAGAAGCTTAGAATCATACCTACTGCAGCAAAAGTGCCGCCTAATAATGTGACGGTTCGATATGAATATTTTACAGATAGAATACTGGACAGAGGACCTGTAATAAATATTTCACTTTAAATAACTATGGAATATATTTTTTTTCAATTTGAGCTCAACTACTTCAGTAATGTGAGCTATTGGTGAATAAAAATTTAAATTTACCTAAGGAACTGTATAGAAAATAACACAGGGCAGGAATCCATGCAGCAGTAGCAGGAGAAGCGTCGAATGCTTCCACAAAATCTACAAATAGCACTCCGAAAGATTTAATGGTTCCAGGTACCAAAATGTTAACCATCATTGAGCCAAAAAGAATCAGCCAACCCCAGCCTCCATCCGGGGGGACGAGCTCCCATTCTGTCTTGTTATTATCATCTTTAACTATTACCTTCTTCATTACCTTTTCATTACTTTTTTTGATTGCTTGTGAACCTGCAAAATAAAATTTATTATTTGTTCATTTACATATACCTTCAAAAAATCACCTAATACTTGAAATTTTTGTGAAATCTATAAAAATTACCGCATTGCGATGAAGTGAACAAGCCAGAATCTTTTCAGCAACATATTTTAATTATAATGTAATATTCGGCACGAGGTCTAGATATCCGTGCCAAAATAATTAAGCAATCAACCACACATTTCTTTAAAATTCTGGAAACTAATTTAAATAAAATTCAGTAAAACTAATCTTGCTTTGTTCGCCCTACATGGATCTACTGTAATCACTACTTTCAGCTCAACGCATGCGTACTTATAAATACATTGTTAATCGACAGATTTTCAGCAGTATTGTTGAACCCGAGTTAAAAATAAACTTAGGGTTCAGAACAAGCATTATTAATCAAGTCTTGCGCTTGGTAATTGTTTTTGTTCTAATTAATATTGAGTCTCTAATTTTATTAACAATTAATGAACAAGTATAAATAAAAATTACTATAAGTTGGCCTTCATTGTAATTGTTCTTTATAATTTAAACGAAGAAAATAATCTGATAATTGGTTTTATAAAAACAAAATAACAATATAAAGGCAATGTAATGCAGACACACAGCTGTGGTTTATTGAAATACATACAAGTGTTACATTAATAAAGAACAAAAATAACATTCTAAATGACCCCAAAAGAAATTTATGAAGAAATACTTAATTTAAAATTTGAACCACATTCAATAGCAAACAGAATTATTGAAAAAAAATATGAATACTTCTTTGAATAATGCAAAAATTAAGTTTTCATGATATATACTAAAAATAATTGTATTATTAAAATTATTATTTATTGGCAATAATTTTTTTCACGCGTACATATTTCTGCATAATGTTAATTCTCCTTTTGTGATAATCTTATAAGATATAACTCAGCATTATTTACAAACAGACTAAAGTATTAATTGCTGAAAACTGAAAAATAAACTATTAATTATTGATATAGAAAATTTTATGACTTATTTTTCGATATAAAACTGTAGCTAACTATAAAAATGTACGTGCTATCGCATAACAGTTTGAATAATCTGAAATTTTCTGTTCTCTTCAATTGATTCATTAACACATGAAATAATCACCCAAGTTTTTGTTTAGTATGAAAATTGTTAGCAAAATATATTACTGGAAATTTACCTCATGCGTCATCGAGTATGTTAGAAGTTAGAAAAACATTTAGCATCGGTTTACGGATATATATCATGTTCCGCTTATTATTTTTACTATTTTGTTTATTTTAGTTCTTATTTTATTTATTTTATTACAGTTGTTCTATTTAGCTCTACAAGTATCTTGAAATTTTTGTATTTTTTTCATTAATTTTCTCCCAGAATATTAATATTTTATTAGATATCGCTGATCTATCGCTCAAAGAAACATTCAGTATTATATAAACCACAGATAGCTCAGAAGATTTCTTAGAAATTTGGAAATTCCAAATTGAAATTTTACGATGTTATTATTGTTGTTTAATGAAAACGTTTCAACTTTTCCTTGATTGATGTGATCAGTTATCTTTAAAATTACAACATTTTTGATGGTCACAAAATATGGTGAAAAGAAAAATATCTACTTATTTACTTTCATGCTTCTAGGTTCCAAAGGATATAACTTCAATGTTATCATCTTCAGAACACAATCAGCAATGTAAAAAAACAAAGTTAAAACTCAGAATCATTAATGTGACCGATGCTGATTTAATGACACAACTACCGAATACTTTAGAACGTCTAATAAATGAAGATAATACAGGAGAAAACTTAACATTCTCTGGTAGTAACTCAAAAGTGAATGAAACAAAACAAAAAGAATTCTCTAATGAATTATCCAACTCTGAAAAACCAGAATCAGTGTTTCGTATACCAGTAGGACCAGCACCAAGAGCTCGTATTTATACACAAGTTCTAGAAATGACGCTTATTGAAAAAGACCTAGCAACGTTTATAGAGATGACTTTTGCTAAATTATCAAGTTGCTCGAGTTTAGAACCAGATGATTCCAGTCTTGAATCAAGAGATTTATACTCGGATTTACATATTGAAGAAATAGATCCTTCCAGGAGATCTTCAAGTTCAGAACCAGATGATTCAAGTTATGAATCAAGCGATTTATATATTGAAGAAGTAGGTCCTTCCAGGAGATCTCCTAACAGACCTCGTGGGGGACCACGTATCAGAAGGCCGAGGTCCCATAATCCCTCTTTGGCTCCTATACGTACGATGAATGGAATTAATAGTGTTAATATTTCGAAACGCTTCCAGAATTTTTGTAAAGGAGGCAGACGAAGAGGTTATAACCGAAGAGGTGGCCGTCGTTACTGACACTAGATTCACTTTCCAAAATTAAATTTTATATTTAAAGAGTAAATGCTTTTTTTTTGTCTTGATAATTTGAATTGAAATTTAGATGCTCTGATTCAGAACAGTACTATTTTTTTTTTGTGATGACCGTATTATATTTTTAATTTTTAAGTTTAAGATAGAAATATATTTTTAAATATCTGTGATGTACATGCAGGTGAAAAAGTACCTGATTATAATTTACAAATGCATTGATTAGCACTGATCAATGAGCGATTGATGTTCCTATATGTTTGACAGTTTTTTCTTAGTAAGGTAATGTGTTTGTTTTGAACTTAGTCTAAGAATATTATTTGTAATTTGTGTGTTTCATAGAAACTTCCAAGAGTTACAGGAAAATTTGTTAAATGTTATCATAATAGAAGTTATATAAGTAATATTTCAAAAAATCATTTTTGTAGACGCAATATTTATTGATCTTATCATTAGTAAGGTCGTTTTAATCATAAAATTATTAGCTCAAAAACGCTATGTATCCTTGTAATGCAATAAAGTTATATTTAAGTTTAATCCTTCATGATCAACTCATTTTTAAAGAATTAATTGAAATTTTCAACTGTTTCTCTAATGGGAGCATTTAAATTCAAGTTAATCATAAACAAATGACAAATATCCAGCTGCAAATTACTTATCACTTCAAGTACGCATTTGTTATCTAGTAATATGATTACGAAAGCGTATTTTTTACTGCATAGACAAAACACACCTAAGTAAAACAAAATATTTTTTAGCTGTTCTTTCTCCCTCAAAAAGTGTTGAATTTTATTACCAGAATTTGTACTTAAAGAGAAAACTAAAATAATTTGTGTAGCACAACTGATATCAATAAGTAATTTCTATCATTATTTGAATAAATAAAAAATGCACTCACCGAATTTCTCAACTTTCTTCATTATGTGTTTGTTATTCTCGAATTAGTGATCTCCGAAAGTGTAATTTTATTATGATTAAAATTTGAATATGTGAATAAATTTATTCAAGTATTGTTTGATTAAATTTTATGAATCATAAATTCAAAGCTTTTCAAACTATATAATTCCGCGTAAAAAAATAATCAAATGACATACAACAGAAAATATTCGATACTATAAATTTGTTTACAAGTTCAAGTTCGTAAAATGGAAACAAAAATTTCAAGTATTTTTAATTAGTTAACACTAAAAATTGGCAATTTTATCGGTTTCCAATATAAAAAGAAATAACTTACCTGTTCCATTTAGCGATGTTTTCGGTTTGTTATTTTCCATTTCCTTGTGAGCCTTTTCTTCGCCCAAGAAAGGGTCTAATTGCTCTGTCATATTTTATCGTACTCATAAATCTGAGCGAAGCTGAGATAAAAGCCGTATTCTTCTGATAAATCACTGAAAATTGTGTAAATCACCTTCAAAATAGGGCATCACGTGAACACAAATACAGATAGATCGAACAGTATTTTGCACTGACCGCGTACATTTCTCGAGTGAAAGACTATGTTTCACGCCACTATCGCGGTTCGAACAAAAACAGCTGTTGATTTTTTTGCTAGCTAGGCACGGCAGAAGCAATAAACTCTATTTGAAGGCCACGACGATTTCAACAAGTGGATTGTTTAATATTTGCTTGTGACGTCATAAGAATTAGTGTGTCATTGCTGTTGTCTAAATGAATCGAGCCAATTTGTTGAATGATTATCTATCGAATGATCTATGTCTCGAGACTCCACGCAACACAATACAAATTTACTACGGAATACTCTTATCTACTTTTAAACTACTTTCAAATCACCATAGTGAGCGCGAAAATTTAAATTAGACAAATTTAATATTGACTTAATCAATTTTAAATTCTTTACTTGATTATATTGAAGAAATCAATGAAAAATAGTCATTTCAATTCAATTTTTTTTTTTTTTAATTTGAATTTAAGTAAATTTTTAAAGTGAATCTACGAGAAATACATCACTAAATAAGTTAGAAGTTCAACTGTAGCGCTTGAAATTATTTTTAGTACTGTACATTTCCATTTAATTACGAATACTCATTAGGAGTTCTGGCTGTTGGAAGAGTTTTTTTATCTACAATACAAATATGTTTACACGTTCTTAAGTCTTTTGATAAATTCAGAGAATACTCATCAATTTGTCCTAATTTTCAAGTGTGGCGAAAATAATTACAAATATTTAGTTCGAATCGGTTTAGCAGTTCAGTATTAACTGGAAATGCAGAGAAAAAAAATTGTAGAAGTATTAATTCCATTTACAAATAGTTAACAATGACTTTCTTCCCTGTATATAACTATTACTTTTTACAATGATGATAGAACAACAACAATGATAAAAAATAAAAGTCTAATTTTTCTTACTCATTTTCAGTGCAAATATATAATTCGTAATATTTACTTTTTAGTACTTTACAGCATTTATCTTCTATTCTAAAAGTAGTTGAGTAAATAATTTGTGAGACAAATTTTGAGCCTGTTAGAATTTTACTTTCAAACATATTTCTATTTTAAGAATACATCTGTTGTGCTAAAATTACTTCAAATGTCAAAAATAGTTCTTCAAACATGAAAAAAAAAATGAAAAAGCTTTCGTTTGAATAAATTTGCTAGATAAAAGATAAAAGTCTTACATTTTACTTGAGAAAAAAAAGAAGCAGCTAATAAGTTATCTCAAATATTGACAATAATTTTGTCTGCAATATAAATTAGGTTTATACGGATCTGCTTCAATTTACATATAGTTTTAGAATGATATATATTAGGAAACGGTTGAAGAATAATGACGCATATATGCAAACAAAGAATTATACTGTTTGTTTATCCCTTCCAAGAAAATAAGGTCTTTGACTCTACTTTGAAATGAAGTATTAACATTCAAAAATTCATTAAATCCGAAAAATATATTTTAAAAGTTTTTGTTAGTCTATTTTTGTTTAATGCTTGTTTTGAATGTTAATTTTGTCGGTAGTAATGATTCATTTTATTTGTCGAAAACAGGAAAAAAATAAAACGGGCACAGACGTCTGATGTATTTAAAAACAAATATTTATTTAATATTTTTGTTTGGATAGTTTCATCATTGTTTGCTACACTTATATGAAAAAAATAAAATATTGATAATTACTTTTGTACTGTTCCTCACTGAAAATAGTGTCTAAAACTATGGAATATTTTACCACATTTTTTTATCTTGGTTGAAGTTACTTAGATATCCGGTAAAAACGATTAAATATTTTGTGTATCATAATATACATGATAACAGCAAACATTTTTTTGTGGTGAATTTCAATAACTACTTGTAGCTTATAATTTTAAAATATATTAGTGAACATATTTCTTCAAATTCTTGTTATTTGAATTTAAAATTATTGTTGGCTACTGTGCGCTTAGCAAGGATTCAAACCATTTCTCCAGTTCTCGATGTTAAGTGCGAATCTGTCATGGCAATGAAATAAATTCAGTGCAGTATGAATTTTTAAGTTTGACATTTTAATTAATGATGAATGTGCATATTTTGTTTTTCAAATAGATAGAAAGTCTTAAGAGTTAATTTTCAAATCAGATATGTCTTCCAAAAGGTAAAGAATGTTATAAAATACACATCCTTCAAAACAGATTTTTATTTTTCAGTTTTGTGTAATATTTGTTTATATATTTGCTGATATTTGTTTGCATTTGGAATATATCGTTGTGTTTTAATAAATAATATATTATTACAATGAAAAAAGGCTCGCAAATTAGTATTATTTAGATTCTAACCTATACGTGTACAAAAGTCAAATACAAACAATACTTTATTTTAAAGTATTTATTATTTATATTGTTATTGTAATGACAGATTTATTTGAAAGGAAGCTTTTTAGATTTAATTTACTGATATTAATACGAGTGCCTTATAATAAAAATTCGAGAGATGTGTTGCTTGTTGTAAAAGAAGTATTTCTTAATAATCAGTTTTGAAATATGTCAATATTTAAAGAATTTAAAATGTCAGAAAACTGTTAACCAAGTAAAAATTTCAGTGAACTTAAAAAACTCTCTGAGGAAAGTTTGACCAGGCAACCAGAGGAAGTCTTTGACATAATATGCAAACTTGGTGAAGGGTGAGGATTATTGTACTATTTTTTGCCGTATGAAATATCTAATGTTTTTTACAGTTCTTATGGAAGTGTTTATAAGGCTCTCCACAAGGAATCTGGACAGGTTTTGGCTATCAAACAGGTTCCTGTGGATACCGATCTTCAAGAAATTATTAAAGAAATCTCAATAATGCAACAATGTGATAGTCCTTATGTAGTGAAGTATTATGGAAGTTACTTTAAAAATACAGATTTGTGGGTACGTATATTATTGATCAACAATAGTGTCCGACCGAAAGTTTGGCCAAAAAAGTCACCTTTTTGACGAAAAAAGCTTATGGCGACAACTGAACATCGGTTTCGTTTGACAAACTGATCTTCGGTCAGACATTAACACAATGCAATTTTGTAATAAATTCTTTTCAATTATAAACAAAATTGTTTCATTTTTAGATTGTGATGGAATACTGTGGAGCCGGCTCAGTATCTGATATTATGCGACTTCGTAAAAAAACGCTAAGTGAGGATGAAATTGCTACTATTTTGTCAGATACATTAAAGGGCCTTGAATATTTACACCTTAGGCGAAAAATTCATAGAGATATTAAAGCTGGTAATATTTTATTAAATTCAGAAGGACATGCTAAGCTTGCAGATTTTGGTGTTGCGGGGCAACTTACGGTAATATTTCAGATAATTTAGGAAATAAGTTTCTAAGTTTGTAATTTATGGTAGGATACCATGGCAAAACGCAACACAGTGATCGGAACTCCATTCTGGATGGCTCCGGAAGTCATCCAAGAGATCGGTTATGATTGTGTTGCTGATATCTGGAGTTTAGGAATAACTGCATTAGAAATGGCCGAAGGAAAGCCACCTTATGGTGATATCCATCCAATGCGTGCCATTTTTATGATTCCTACCAAACCACCACCTTCTTTCCGAGAACCTGATCAGTGGAGCCCCGAATTTATTGATTTTGTTAGCGTCTGTTTAATCAAAAATCCGGAAGAAAGGGCTACTGCGACCGACCTGCTGCAGCACGAATTTATAGGTAATATTTTAATTTCAAAAAATTGTACCCTATATTCTCAATTTTTGAAAATAGGTAATGCAAAAGCTTCAAATATTCTAAACCAAATGATAGCAGAGGCTCGCGAAATTCGTGAAAACCAGAGTTACCGAAATATAGCATTTAATGTAAATGTAGGGGCCAAACAACAAACAAATGAAGAAAGTGTAAGCATATTTAATGTGATTTTGAATCGCTTGATTGTAGTTTTTCTTTCTTCAATTGATTTGTAGGATGAAGATGAAAACCAAGTTAACAGTGAAACTATGATTCAGTATCCAGAAGATTGTGGCACCTTAGTACCTGGTAGAGACGATGGCACTCTTAATGCCATTGATGACGGAACCCTTGTGCCTCAATCACAAAATAATACCATGGTAGAACTACAGTCTGAACTTGGAACCATGGTTATTAATAGTGATTCAGATGAAGCTACAATGAAAAGTAAGAATTCTATTTGCATAATAATTTAAAAATTGGTTTATTTGTGTTATCATTTGTTGAAAATTTATTTAATAAACATTTTACATTTTTATATTCGGCCGTTTTACTTGGAATTCAAAATTGTGACCATCCTTTCGGAAATATTGTTGATGTAAATTGTTGAAAGAAAATTTATAATATTTTTCTACTTTAGGACATGACACTGGACCAGGAGAAGTGGGAAAAAAATATCGGCCTCTCTTTTTGGATCATTTTGACAAAAAAGAGGCTGAAGTTAAGGTATACTATTTAAAATATGTAACAGCATTAAGAGTTTTAACTTATTCAGACATCAACAGGTGAATCAATCGATGCCAGTATTTGTAAATTTATTCGAAAAATCTCTCAGGAATGAATTCAATGTGTGTTTACAAAAATTTAAGAATTGATTGATTTGCCAAATATAATCTTTTAATGATCTATACTTTTTTTTCCAGAATTAAGTAATGAATGAAAGGTTTTTTGTGGTTTAAGTTCTGTATATTTTATTTCTTTTTGACGTTTCGACCATCTATCCAAGAGTCTTCATCAAAAAAACAACATTGTTTTTTTTTGATAAAGACTCTTGGATAGAGATTCGAAACATCAAAAATAGATAAAATGCACAGAATTTAAACCAAAAAAATTTTTCATTTCTAATTTTTCAACTTTAGGACTAATATTTATTTTTATTTAGTCACAAGGCAATGGTATAAACCAGAAACAAGTGAGTCCTATTACGTTAGATGAACAGGGTAGTGGCCATTTTTTTTCGAAGCAACCGTTAGAAGAATTATCAAATGCAGAACGTCACAGGTTTCAAAGTCATCTGCAGTTGCAATTAGGACAGATTTCCAAAGTTGGAGAAGGAATTGTTCATTTGGCGAATGATCCAAATTTACAACGATTTCACGATAATAACCAAATAAAATATCAGAGACCTTTTGTGGACGGCGATTTCGAATTTGTAAGTCATTTTTTGAGATATTTTATAATGTCACAGACAATATCCGGTTTCAAGTCAAATTAGTTCAGCAGAAGTGATTTAGTTGTCGAACCGTAAAAAAAAATTTGTCCTGATTATATCTTTTTTTTGTTTTGTTTTGTACCTCCATAGATTTTCAGATCTTCATGTCAGAAGAGAAAAAAATAGTTGTTTTGGCGGGTAATTTCAGTAGTTTTTTCTAAAGAAAAGGTAGTTATCATAAAATTTAATCAACATATTCACGTTGGTCTATGAATCAGCAACTTTTAGTTACCTGAAAACGCAGCTTTGCAAAATTCTATTGGAATTTGGAATTTATTTTCATCTCAAAGTGCATATTTTGGCCTATTTCATTCCACTTCAGAGCGTTGTAAATCATAAAATTATTATTCAAATGGCTTTCAAATATAAATATTAGTGAAATAACTATTGAAGGACATATTTAGATGAGAATCATAGTGTTAGCACTTAGCGATTATGGAAATCCTTTTTAGGTTTTTTATAAATAATTTCTTAGGAAAAATTAATTTGATTCAGGCAAAATTGTTTTGACCTGAAATCGGTTTTTATTGGAAACATATTGCTTAGACAATATTAATTTGACTGTAAATGTGAATTTCCTAGACGAAACTAGTCGTTATTAAATCGCTTTGGCTGAATTAGTTGGGCCCAGGCAAAACTACTTCTAGCTGAAATTGAGTGTGCATTCTTACTGAATTGTATAGCCCATGAATATTTGTAACCATTAAAAAAATAATGTTTTTGTAGCTAAAATTCTTGAGTTATGAAGAACTTCAACAACGAATGGCAAATTTAGATGCTGAAATGGAGCGAGAAATCGACGAATTACGAAGGAGATATCAAACAAAAAGACAACCAATTATAGACGCACTAAATACAAAGAGGAGGAGACAGCAAAATTTCTAAATCCATCAATAAAATATTAAAAAATACGAATCTAATCGCAATAATAATAGTTTTTTAAAATTAGTTTATTGTATGTTTTGTTCTATGTTAATATTTTGCAAGCGTTATTCACAAGAATTATCACTGATCCTAAGTCGACAATCGAAGGTAGAGAGCTCAATGCATCTATATAATTATTTGTTTTCTGTAGATTATAGATATTTATAGTTTATTCAGCATCTGTTATAGATCTCTTTGGGGACTGTCACATTGAGGTCACAGTAAAAACAAACCAATTACAAAAGTTTGTTATTTTCGACCTGGAGGAGACAGTTTGTAAAAAGTAGAGCTACATTTAGGTTATTATTTTCCTATTTATATTAAAACAAAACTGTTTGTTCGCAGTGCCAGTAGTTTTTTTTTCAACTCACTTTGTAAATAATTTTTCAGTGCCATGTTGCTTGGGTATATCTGATTTAGCTTGTAATCAAATTTGTAAAAACTGCCATTTTAGCATACATTTACCTTAAATTACGTGTTTTGATCAAAGGTTTGGCAGGGTATTTTTTTAATTTTGGGGATGTATGAATATTTTTCAGTTTCATTTTAATTTTTTTTTTTCGATATACAGTGTGTTCGTCTGAACATAGATAAATAAATTGTAATTTTTACTGTGAGTAATATAAATGCAGGAAAGTATTGCAGATTATAAAACTTGAAAAATTTACTCAAGATTCCTTCGACATATGAAAAAATGTGAAATTAGTATACTTTAAACTTCAATACATAATAAATCAGCAATATAAGAACGACGATGGTAAAATTAGTTGAGGCATTGGTTCTCTCTCTATTCAAATCAATTCAAGTGAAACTTACCGAAAAAGGGCTAAAACATGCAATATTTTCACTCATGTTTATAGCGACAATGCTCAGAAACCATGCACTTTTACCCCGGATACTTTACATTTTTAGCTATATATTGCAGTTCATGAAAAAAAAAAGGATCAGACTATCGATGTACTACTTCACCTCCGATTTCGATGAAACTGTGAAAAGATTTGTTTTAAGCATTACAAATTTGGGAAAAAATAATAACTTTTGGCGGTCAGACTCGATTGTATTTATCTGACCAAGTTCGATGTGGAATCTTGAGTCCGAGACAATAACGAAGGGTGCTCTAAACACCTCATGTTGAGTTTGATCTGCCGTCATTGTCTCGGACTCAAGATTCCACGTCGAGCTTGGTCAGAAAATTCATAAATGCAGAAAGATCATAAATTATTTACCGTTACGAGACTTGTAAAACCTCTTGTTATTATTAAAATTATGTTCAACAAAATTAAATTAATGTAACACATGCGTACATATTTTATTCATAATTTATTCTTCGAGCTTTATAATACATATTCTAATCATCAGGGCTGCGCTATCCATAAGGTTGAATGGCGCCCAACGGTGCAACGCTGCCAAGAGCGCTGCAGCATGATGTGGAATTTTGAGTCCGAGACAGTGTCAAAGCGTCAAAGGGTGCACTAAACACCTCATGTTGGATTTGATCTGCCGTCATTGTCTCGGACTTAAGGTTCCACATCGAATTTGGCCAGAACAGACGAATCTCGTCTGTTAGTTGGGTGCGAAGCACCGCTGGTTGAAAACAAAAACCATTGTTTTAGTGCCACTAACAAAATTTTATTTCACTAGTGAGTCTCGAGAATCGCCATCTTACATACGTCGCGCAATGTGTACATTTTTCAATCAAATAAATTAATGAATGAGGTTTTTAAGTTCAGCTGAGTTTGACTGCCAATAGTCATTTTTTTTCTCATATTTGTAATGCTAAAACAAATCTTTTCACCAAGTTCCATTGGAATCGGATGTGAAGTTATACATCGACAATTTGACCAAAAACGCTTTATAGAGCACAATTGCTGATCATTTGGAAAGATATGTAATACTATAATTAAAAATTAAATAGTTACTTTTTATTTCGTGAATATTGAATATTACAGAATCTTTTTAATAAACTGAAAACCTGTAAAGTGTTTGCGAATTTGCAATGCATATTTCCTGCTTTTCTGTTGCTGGAAGAATTTTTTCTTTAAATTACGTGCTATCTTCCTTTGTTATGAGTTCAGACGGACAGATTATAAACTTTATTAGCTTGTGATTTATAAGACTGTCACTATTCTGTGTATAAAACAAAGAAGTATACAGAAATTTATATGTGATAGTTTTTGAGTCACAGTTTATTAAAAATGATGCCATATTTTTTGACTTATTTAGAACTTTTATTTATTTTTAATGTATTTTAAATATCACCCCATTTTACATTATTTTGTCAAGTATTTTTTGACAGTATTTAAATTATAGAAGTATTGCGGATTTTAAATAATAAATGATGTTGGTTGGCATATACTTTTTTTATCAATTTTTCGAGTCTGTTTTGTTTTGTTATATTGTATTTCCAGGAAAAAGTATGTATTTCATTTATAAAATATGTTAATATACGCAAAGACTGTATGTAAAAAATATACAATGTCTATATTTACAACGTATCATTGTTACAATGATTCTGTTTTAGAATAAGGTTGTAAATATAGGACATACTTTAATTGTAAGGAAGGAGTATTTATAATTTAACATGTAATATGACGAACACTGCAACAAATAGTAATGTGAGAGTCTCATGATAATGAATATTTTCTGCGTAATGTATTTAATATTATTGCCTCAGATATAACTCAGCAAGTTTGTTAATTCTCGAATTATTTGAATTTTTAAAATATCTTCATAGATTTGTGTATATATTTATAAATAATAGTATTTTTATATTAGATGAAATAAAACAATATTTATCATTTGGAACAGCAAGTAATAGTAGTAACAATTTTTGTATTTACTGGTCTTTTTAAATGCACTTCTACGGCCTATTATGAAAATAGTGCATATTGTAAACTTTTTCCAAGCAAAAAAGATAAATTTCTAGTAATTTATGCAAAATAATCTAGCTTTTCTACGGCCACGACTAAACTTTGTAGATCATGCAACTCAAACTGAACATTTTCGCATTTTATTTTGTGCTACCAGCACTAGTTCACGCAGGAGAATTAGGAAATCTAAATTTATTCTGCAAATTCATATTAGACGCACCATCTGTCACCAACTATTTGTTAGGTAATTTGTAAATTTTAAAGGTCCACTTGTGCTGTCCAGTGGCGTAACTAGAGCCGGGCAAAGCAAGTCGGGGCCTCATAGCATAGGGGATAACCCTAAATAAAAGAATTATTTTGATGAATCCGTAAACAATGTCAATGAGGTTTTAAATGGCGAAACAACATCCAGAGCGTTTCGGCTGTTGTGTTGCCTTTCCACTAACTCCCGAAATAATTATAGCTAGAACTTCGAGTTTGAGGTTTGAGCTCAGATGTTAAGTTTCAATATGAAATTCTCACACCCGCAAATAAGAAGTTCTGACGTGTTGTATTTTTGAAATTTCAATGAAATAATTGTCTTACATAATATAACAATCAGAGGGCCTACCAAAACAAACTATGATACCTTTGGCATTAGAATAAAGAACGTCATATGTCGTACAAATTCTTGTATCGAGTAACATTTTAAAAAAATTGTCGATTAGGAGGCCCAGTTATTTTTTTTGCCGCCTAGCTACGCCCGCGGTTGAGTTGTGTGATTTCTATTTGTTTTGAAAGCTTTTACTTAAGGCCGTAGAAAAAATCTTGTATGCATCAGGGGTATGTACAAGTATTATGATAGCCTTATACCATAATGCTAAAATTTACACTCTTATTCCATAAATTATTATTTTAGATTTTTTGGTAATTTAAATATTTTTTACAGATAATTTCTTTTTAATTCATTGAAATACTGTTAATGTTTCACTTGAATATTATTTTTGGAAACATTTTCACGGTGTTGTTTGTTTTTCAATAGGAATTGAAATTTAGTATCTTATTGGTTGAAAATTTGCTCTGTAAAAATTACTAAGAAAATTTTTGATGACTGACTGCACATAAAATAAAATACACTTTTCCAGCACGTTGGGGATTGGACAAATATTGTTATTAGCTCTGTGGAATATCACATTCATCATTTTATCTGTAACTTACATTTGAATCTAGGAAAAATTATGTAACTTTTCTCTATGAGTTACAGTAAAAATGACTTTAACATTATTAAACCTAAAAAGCTTTATACATTATTTTGAACATACATACTTATATTTGTAAACTGTATAATAATAGTTTCTTACATAAACGTATCCATAAAATATAGAAGGGGCTGGTAGCATACAAGACAAATACAATATAAAATATATTTTAGTAAATCCTATAAAAAAATGTACATTAACTAGAAACACAAGTGACTTATAAACTCTTTGTAGAACGTAATTTTACTGAAATTTTATGTTTTCTGCATTAATTTATCAAGTAATATTACTGATAAATCAACTGGTATGAAATTAGGATATTTTCTTATTGTTGAACTCGAAATTACTACAACATATAAATAACATGTTATATTTAACAAAGTTGTATTTTATATATATTTGTAACGCAAATAAACACAATTATGTTTTTATTTTACATCAGCAAGAATAATAATTTCTGAAAATCTAGATACGCATTTTTATTCAAACTTTAGCTATAGTTCATAAATTTTCTATAAGTTTTATGGAATTTTTGCATTTTGCAGGCCTACAGGGAATATCGTAATTATTAATTGGTAGACTATCTACCTAATTTTAATGTATTTAATATAATTCTCATGTAGTTTATCCTAATAATTAATAACAACAGGAAAGAAAAAAAAAATTGAAATAGCTCATATAGTTAAAAAATCTGTGAAATAGTTTAAAAATAGGATCTGTTTCCTGATATACTATACGACATACAGCAAAGGTAGTTTGGTAGTATCTTCAAAGTTCACCAAAATCGGTTCAGTCGACCCTTAGCCAACCAAATCTGAGTCTATCAACCCAATTTAGAGTACTTGAATCATTTTGAAGCAAATAAACCGAAATTTTGGCATACTGAGTGCATCCAGAGGGTTGTGTTTTCAGTGATTTCAAAATTTGGCGGTAAATTTGAAGGCTATACAGAAGCGTACTCTATGGAGGAATAGACAAGTTATTCTAAAAGTAGGATTATTTGCCTTGGCGTAGTGAAAAAGCTGTTTGTGGTGAGTAGGCTTTGCATTCCAGAGCTGTCAGACAGCGGTTCTTGTGAGTAGCTGATGTTCGCGTGTTCGTGATGGTGGTGATTTAGTTGGGCGACGTTGAACGACTGGACACTCGACGGACGAGAACTGGGAACCGACATCCAGTGTGAGAAGCGAGTAGCGAGTGTTGAGTGGTAGTGCAGAGTTGCCGAGTTGAGGACTGCGGAGTTGCAGAATTGCGGAGCGGTAGCAGAAGGCACCAGGCGCTGTACAGAAAGAGAAGACAAAGCTAAAGCGAACACGAATACGTTCAGTTTAGTGAGCATGCTGAGACTGATGCAAGCTTGCTGCACTTTACAAAGACGAGTGCTTCGGGTTCGGTGTTAGTGAACGCAGAGCGGAAATTTGAGACTGTGTGTTGTGTGATCAAAAGTGCGTGCCGTGACACCACGGCTCTAATTCATTCATCGCACGTCAATTTGCATCCACATCATGGCATTAAATCAAGACGTAGATCAAAAGTCAAGCAAGTTGGTTGTCCGCATTGACCAAGACTCCGACAATGACCTGCAGGCGTTGTTCGACACGGTGCTCAAACCCGACTCGAAGCGGCCGCTGCAAGTGCCGCTCCGTATGAGAAAGCTCCCCAAGTCGTTCTTCGATCCTCCGCCCATAGGCTCCAAATCGCCGTCGATTTCCCATTCTCGTGAAAATTCTGCCGACTCGGCGTTTGGATCTGCTGGAGGCGGCAGTACCAGTGGAGGCGGGGCCCCTACGTCCGTGGGGCTCCAAGTAGCACATCCCCGAGCACACAGCTCACCTGCCTCCCTACAACAAACCTATGCTGTAGGGCAACAGCAGCAACAGGCCTCCACGCAACATCACCACATTAAGCAACGTTCATACGACGTCGTCAGCTCCGTCGCGGAGGACCAGACCCCTTTGCCCCATGGCTGGGAGCAAGCTCGCACCCCTGAAGGACAAGTGTATTATCTCAAGTGAGTCGATTTTAACCTGTTACTACTGCTCCTCACTGTGTGCTGTGTGTCCACTATCCATAAATTAAAGGGTTGTTCGGAGACGAAGACTTGTTTCAAGTTAAAAAGGTGTTCCTTATCACTTCTAAATCCGCTCTAATATTTCATAATATTTACTTCCTGATTTACCTATTATAAATTATAAAAAAGGTAGACATGTCTATCGAAAATTAGAAATTTACCAATACAAATGTATTGCGACTTGACAATTTCTAATAGGAATAGACCTAATAGTAAAGTACTTTTGAAATTATGTTCTCCAACATGATAAAATATCTTTGAGTTGACGATGGTTATCAGACGAAGAATATTATGCTAAATCTGACGAAGACTATACTATTCGTTCGATCCACATTATAAGATCATTGGTCTATATCTGTATAGTCTAAATAATGGTAAGATCTATGATTTTTTTAGAGTTTTAATAAATGTATTGTTCCAATTTTACTTGAGTTTTATTTTATGTCAAAGAATTATTTAAATTCTCGAAGGTTCAGGACAACATTGGTCAATTCGACTAACATTACTCCTTTTTTTAATAATTCCAACAAAACGAGTATATTCCACTTTATGACAGCAAAATACAGAACTGGTTTATTTATAAACCTTTATTCATTAGTCAAGTTTTGAATAGATTATTCAAAAATCATTGGTACATATTTTTTCACGAAGTGCTCCAAAACTAGAAATTTAAAGAAACTTTGAAGTTTTGGAAAGCCTTTTTCGTATTTATAATTTATTGTGTACCTGTACGATGTACGTAGTACCTGTAACCTGTAACTAAGCTGTACCGCTTTTCAATGTGTACCTGTGTTGAGGTAGAGGCCCATAGTTCTGTGGCTTTGTGTGTGGCACCTGAGCAGCCAACAACCGAGAGAAGCGAGAACGAAAGACGAGACCGACCACTAGCGAATCAACTCGCTTAAACCAGAGGTCCCGAACTAAAAAAAAATCTAAAAGGATATATCAGAAAAAGCAATAAAATGCAATACTTGTTCATTTAAACCGCCAAAGTGATAAATCCTTCGGATCTTATTTAAAGGACTTGTCGGTAAACAAGCATGACTTTGGACTGTAGTTTTTCTCAGAAATCTTCCTGTGGATAAAGTTTGGCTGCTACTGTGTTCAGATAGTGAGCGCCACGTACACACGTACAACAGTATGTGTGTGGTAGAACTTGGTTCTGGACGGACGATAATTTGGTTTCAGGACTTGTTGAGCTAAATAGTCTCTTTGTGTTTTTCATCGCATACCTAAACGGATATTTAACTACTAATACACAAAACTAGATCTCTTAATAAAATGGGACGTATTGAAATGTCTATTTGAGGAAATCCTTGTCATTATACATGATTCTCTTAAATTTCCCAAAATTTCCTGACACCTGTTGCTGCGAAATCTGAGAGGAACTGAACCGAATTTAAATCAATTAGTACGGTTTGTCACCCACGAAATATTAAATTGCAAGGAAAAATCAACCTTAGTATTATGACTATCCGTTAACTAACAACTTAGTCATTATGCGGATTTGTAAATTCATTTGCAAATGATTTTATAATGCAAAATTAATCGTGCAAATTATGAGGGGTAAGTTTTCGTCGATTTTAACGATTAGTGATTCATGGTATATAATTTATGGTATTGTATTTCACCCTCTGAAAAATATTTCTTGGGAAATCTCTTAAGCCCTATTCAGACGTGGACAATTTGAAGATACACTCAGGATTGTTAGCAGTACAATTTGTGTCGCCTGAAATACATGCATAATGCAACTTTTGCAAATATGGATGATGAGATTGAAAACAATCCAAAAAGAAGAATTATGAGAACAAAAGTTCACTAATAGAATGATCGTGTCCTGGTGGTTGATTTTAAATTTGATTTGTTAGAAATAGGACATGGGGTATCGAAAAGAGAAAACTTAAATTCATTGACGTTTCGGTTCATTTTAAACGATCTTCAGAGTGATGCGTGTAGCATTTTGTGAAATTACAATAACAGCATGATGAATGAAGACTTGTGACATTCCACTTACTCCACAATTATTCTTCATTCGTATAGGTACATCACTACGTTATAACAATAAAATTGTATTTTCATGTTCAACTACGAAGTAAATTATAATATTAACTTCATTATGCTGTTATTGTAATTTCACAAAATGCTACGCGCATCACTCTGAAGATGGTTTAAATAAACCGAAACGTCAGTAACACTTGAATTGTTTTTTGTTAATTAGATATCCTGTAAATACAAAATGAATATTTTACAAAAATATCAAGTAGTACATAAATTTTTTATTCGAAAGTAATTTTGTAAATGTATATGCAAATTGAAATAATAGTTTATAATGTATTCAAATTCAAATAATTTACAAACAGTTCTTCTACAATCTTTATCATTGTAAAAGGAATATTTTTCTTAACCATGCAATATGAAAATTTATTTGAATAAAATTGTACAGTAGTATGATCAATTTTTCAGGGATATAATTTAAAAGTATAAAAATAAAAAAAACGTGTGAACCGGTGTGAACGGCTAAAGCATAAGAAGATATTAAAACTTCTTTTTTAGACTCAAAATCCTGACTGTGTCTTCATATCCACGTGTTAACACGACTTTCAGTACCTGAGCACCCAACAAACAAGAATGATTTTTTTGTTTTGTTAATATACTTATTTGTTTTATGTTTGTATGTTACTAATTATACAAGGTTATCCATAAATAGAGCGGAACCTCTTTATATGCAACTAAAGTTATTCTTTAAACTAAAATTACATGCGTTTCAAAAATCCATTTATGTTCTGTAATAACAAATGTGTGTGAAAAATTGAAATTCGAACACATGACATTCCACAAAAATTCAAATATAAGAAACAGTTTTTTAACCATAATTAAGATGGTGGTACTGTACATATAAATTCGACGATATTTGGCTTGGCTAGATTGAACTGATGAATCCCACTGTGTTCAAGATAATAGTTGAAAAACCAATTTTTAGATTTAAATTTTTGTGAAACACGTCGTCAAGCGTTTAAATTTTGTTTCGGTGTACTTTCAAGTAGTCACAATTTTATTTATTTATTCATTAGCAATATTATGCACTACAGAGATGACTCAAAATTTATGTAGGCTCGTATGACAAACTTGACAATTATGGCAAATAATTTTGTTATTTAAAAATAGCATTAATGGGCATTAATAAAAGATTTAAATATCAATATTTCGTGGCACATATGAATTAACACAATGAACAAGTTGATTTACAAGGGAATATTTTCCATATGGGCTGTAGATGGATTTCTTGTGTAATATGCTTAAATATTATTAACAAAAAAAAAGTTGAGCTATTTTGTTCGATTTTCTACTGTTTCGAGACTTGATAATTGTACATAAATTAAGAATTAAAACAGTTGGTATTTTGTGGAACAAATATCTAGTGTTTTAATTCTTAATCTCTGTTACAGCTACCTCCATCGAATTTAATTTTTGTTCTTAAAAGTAATCAGGCCTATTCCAATTCATTTTATATAAAATAAAACTTGCGATCTTGTTTTGTATTTTTTACAATCTATTTTATGTGGTATTTGTAATATCCCTAAATAGTAAAATACAAAGTCGCTGTCTGCCTCTGTCTGTACTTCTGAACCACGCAACGGGCTTGATACGGTTTTCACTAATAGAAAAAACGAGGAAGGTTTGTGTAAATAATTTGTAAATATTTTGTACAAAAACTGTTTTCGTACGCTTACATGGCTAACGCTGGCCAAATCTCAAGAGATACATCAGAACAATGTATTAGTAAATGGTACGCCTTAAGGTGCTTGTTACGAAAAAATTGCTATTACTAGTCAAACGCTTGAAACAACTAAAAAAGAAAGCAGTATGGAGAATGTTGAACTAGAAAGAGATAGAGAATGCAGAGGCAGAGCTTAATATTGATTTTTTTAAATTTAATAATACAATATATTTTTTACCAATCCGTGACTTTTCTTGAAATTATGATCAAATAATTGTAAATATTAATTCTATAAGCTGCTAGTTTTTTTGTTCATATCTTTTACTGTCTATCGCGCCAATATCCAAAACAGTAGCAAATGTGTTATGCCGTCCCATAAGACTCCATATATAAGTAGAAAAAAAAGTATCGATTTAGGATTCAAATATCTACCAAACTAATACAGAGATCATTATTATTTTTTGATACTTTGTGTATAAACACTTGAAATTCATAATAGGTATACAAATTTTATCAAATCTCCTGGATGTCGATTTTTGTAGCAAGCACCCAGAAAAGTCCGCGATATCATGTATCTATCTCCTAAGGTACACTCACAATAACTATTTTTATCTATTAAGATAAGTAAAAACGATAGGTTTTTTGCGAAGCTATTTTCTCCAATTAATTATTAATTCAGATAAATATGTTATCATAAACCGATATGAATAGATTATAAAAAAAAGAAGAGCATAAAAAAGTGACTAAAATAATTTTTTACTCAATGAATACGTCTTAGAAAGATCTATATATTGATTTAAATGTAGCGGAGGGATTGTAAGTTCAGAGACCGATACTCCAATTTGTAATCGAAATTGTAAATGTCAACCTAGGGTTTAGGCCGTGGTGAATAAAACAATATTATAAATTAGATCAGACCAATGAAGGATACAAGATACAACTTAGTTAAAACTTAAAATTCGGACATTTTCATTGCTTTCTTAGCTATGTAATTTTTTGTTAATATGTCTGTTATAATTTTTCTGATCGATTGATGGTTCTGTTTGGAAATTTTACTTTTGTCAACACGTGAGAGAGTAAGTGGCTTTCAAAATCTAATATCATGGTTAAAAAACACATTGTCAAGTGTTTGAATTTCATTTTACGAATTGTCAAAAATGTCACTATTTCAAGAAAGTGAGAATTTCTTCTCAAAATACCTTTTTTCTTCAATCGACATCAGATGCTTCGAAACTGAAGACTCGAATACGAAAAAAAATGGAAATGATTACCTTCTACAAAAAACATTTTTTTTCTTCTTGAAAGAAGTACCATTGCAGATCTTTTGGAGATTCGCCAGTACTTAATACTTTTATAACTTCATTTCTAGATAAGAATTATTGGACAAAAGAGTAACCGGAAATTCTACCTGCAAATTGCAAACGAATCGGCAGTAGAGATATGTTTTGTGTTTTGAGGTCTTTATTGTTGAGATTCTTACTGCACTTTCAACTGGAAGGTTCCGGGTAAGCCTTCGCCAAAATAATTCCGAGAATCTATATAATATATCCATTTAGTATGAAATAACATTAAATTTTCTACTATGAATTACTCTTCGGCTCGCTTTCACTTGTATAACCTTCGGGTGTCGAAGAAATGAGAATCTGATGTAACGATCAGTACTCAAATATTTTATTATATCATTATTATAATAAAACTACATTATTATTGTTCTAAATTTATATAGACAATATACGGTTTCACTTTCTGTACCGTCATCTTGTACACGAAGAAATAATTTCTAGTAGTTTCATGGTAACGTCGTATGTATGGTTACTTCGAAACATAGGTCATAAAGAAATTATAAATTACAATATTAAAAATGTCAAATCGTGAGCACGATATCCTCAGTCAATTTTGATAGTATGTAATAAGTAAGACTATCCTTGTAAAAATGTCCTTAGTATATTTTTGTTAGGCTGTCATGCATGCGTAGAGTCGACCTCGAGGACTATAATGCTCAGCAAATCCTAAACTGTTCTTCTAGATATATTTGTTCTCAAGAAAGTGCTTTTTTGTCGAATGTTTAGTGGATTTATATCATAATAGCTGTCGTTGACGTGTGGCAAACAAGTTGTGTTTTCACCTGATCATCATAGTTGCTTGTCTGCAAGCCAACAGTTATATCGTTGCTATGTTGTCGCAATTTACCGCTAGCTGCCGACTAGCGAATTCTAACGTTTCTTTTAATTGCATTATACGATTTTGTACCTTCGTATTTCTATACTCTCGGTTCTTAGTGCCATGGTTGTTTAATTCTTTTTACATATCATTTGTAGTACTGCAAATTGTAAAGTACAATGCTTGCGTATGCTCTACCTTCATTGGTTAGTCAAATTGATGAATCAGGTTAATGAAAAATCCAGGAACGTGATTCTGGATGGAAAGATTTTAGAAATGATAGAAATAATTTCCAGTAAAGTATTTTTTGTAGAATAATGAACGTGGGACGTTAAATTCTTATAGTAGAACAGGTACACTTGAAAATGTCTGTGATATATAATAAATACCTTATCTTCCAAGGCGATATGAATAAATTAATTGCTTGACCGTAGCATGATATGATATAAATATTAGCTGCTACCGACCAATATGATTTTGAAAAGTAAAAATTTACCGTCAAAAAATAATTCATGGCTATTGCTTGGCTCCCAATGCTACCAGACAGTGCAGTTACTAATAGACAAACTTAATTTCTAATGTCAGTTTTAAAATTAGCAAGTCGTTCTTATCTGCTGCTACAATTTGAATATAATATTAATAATATCCTGGCAGAGCTTTAGGACTGCAGCATATTCACATTGCGATTGATGAAACTGTAGGTTCGAACCCACGGATGGCGTGGCGTAGGTATTGTTGCGAAAAATGTTTAACATCAAGGAAATGTACGATATTAAAAATAATAGCTAATTATAATTTTTATTATCGTAAAAAAGAAAGTATTGTGGATTTGCTTTTTTTTTATATTAATAATATTTAAAATTGAAGCCTAGTTTATAGAAAAATTATAATGTTGATTTCTTTTGTTAATTGTCAAGTTTGCTACAATAAAACAGTTGGAGCTGTTATAAATTTTCTAGAAAATACTTTTACTTTTTTATATTTTGAATAATTGATAGGTCTCCTAATATAATTTGTGTTTTTATAGTTTCTGGATAAAAAAGTTTCTTTTAAACTGTGTACATTAACAATACTTGGCTCTATTTAATAGCAATTATTAACAATGCTATAAAAACTAGAGCGTAATATAAACAAAAATAATTATGATAAAATTAATTAAGATGCAAATTATAGCCTCTTATTTATGCTTTTGAATTGATAACCCTTGATTTTCTGTACTAAATCATAGATCTACAAATATTTATTCTCCAAGTGAGTCACACTATCATTTTTTTTTTTTTTTTAGTGTCTTGTCAATTTCAAATTTTGTCATGAATATACATAATTATTAAGTTCACATTAAAATATAATTCAATAAATATTCAAGATTTAAAATATTTAGAATAAATTGCTTGTTTTTTATTCTACAGTTTTCTTTTTTATAATAGTGTTTAAGATCTTGATACTCATTATCTTTATTGTTGAATGATAAAGCATAACGATAATTTATATTATAATATAATCTTGGCGCATTTTTTTTAACTCAAATGTCAAATTCTGATACTGTGAATTCTAGTCAGAATGGACAAATAATAGAAATGAAATTATTGAATTTCAAGCGTATATATATCTATACGAATATTATAAACGCTAAAGTTTGTGAGAATGGATGTTTGTTACTCTTTCACACAAAAACTACTGGACTGATTTTGATGAAACTTTACAATTTTATAGCTTATACATCAGTATAGCATACAGGCTATAATCGAGGCTATAATAGACAAAGATATTGTGTAAATTGGCCAAAGTACAATTATCATTGTCAAGTAAATCGACAAAATTACTGCCATCTAAGAGCTATTTCGGTGTGCGCAGCATAAACCGTTAGAGTTACACGAAAATAACGTTTGGTGGACTTGTTTGTCTTACAAAGTTCTAAAAAAAAGTCCGCGATTGCTTATATCCATCTTTTATGTGGTGTGACGAAGATTATAGTGGTCAGTATTCCTGCCGTTCGATTCTCCATCAGGGAGCTATTGATAAAAAAGTATGCCATGGATCTCAAACAATTAGACGTCAGCTAACCGTCAATATAATATTAATTCAGTCCAGCTTGATTTTATCTGAATTGCATTGTGTACATATATAAAATGAAGTGTGGGTCTGTCTGAAACTTATATAAATCTATATCTTTCATATATCACTGCAGATACATGTTCTCTTAATTAGCCCTTCTTTACCACTGATTTTCGTATGTGGTTTGTATAATTTTTTTTATTTTTCTTACATGTAAACATTTTTTTTTCAATTAAGAAAATTCATAAGAGAATCGAGATATTCTATAAAACTGAAATACGCTATTGTTTATATAAACTTTATTTGTATTTCTTATCAAATAAGACTTAAAAATCTTATCAGATAAACGATAACAGGAAATATCAATTTTATCATTGTTGAGCATAGTTCTCGGAGTACATAAGTAAATATATATTATATTACTGTTCAGTTCACTATAATTCTGCGTTATTGAATTTTTTGCGATATATCAATGTATTTTTACTGTTTGTCAACTTATATCACAAATACAATTATTAAATGGATGAAAAAAAAACAAGAATTTAAGTGTTCCAAGAAATTTTCTCATGGTTGTTTATTTCCCCAGAAGAATAAAATTATAGCGTTATTATTAAAAGTTATATTAGTGGTACTAAATATCGAATACACAAATAATAACGCAATAATTAAATGTTGATATCAAAAAGTACCTATTTATGGTTTCATTGTTTATAGGTTAAAAAATTCGTTATCGCTAACCTTGTAAGCATTGATAGGTATAAATGTGTTATACATAGGTTAATTGATACGTACTTTTCAAATTCAATTAGTAATTGTTATATTTTCTGATGTTTAAGGCAAAATGTTCAAACCGCTGATTTGCACTTTCGCATTTGTTTCGTAATATGACATTTAAACTTACGTCTATTTTATCGTTTTAAAAAATATTGCTTTAATTCTTACTGATTTTTGTGTTAGAATTATTATGTAATAATAAAACGCTCTGTATTATCAAAATTTGCAGTGCCAAATTTTTTATATACAATAAATTATGTGTAAGATGACAAATTTAAATAATTTGACCATTCTAAAAAAGATTTACATAATGGTAAATTTTGAAAATATTCAAAAAAACACTTTTCTTGTTCAAATAAATACTATAAAATAAATTATTAGGGAATAACGGTTATGTCAGAAGGATATTAACATTGAAATTGATTTGTTTGAAACATAAGTTTTGATTTTTTTATTGTCCTTGTAATCTTTCTGATAAACAAAAACAAAGAGTACTCTCAATTCCAAATTTTGGAAATAAAAAAATGAACTCAACTAATTTTAGTACAACCAATTATTTTGAAAATTGTCAACAACAATACTGTATTGTTCTAATGAGTTGTACCTGAAAATTAACAAACCATGAAATTTTCTTTCAAAATAGGTTCGTTCACAGCAAAGTGAATCTATCATTATTATGTAACAAATTGTGCCATTATGAAATGATCTGGCATATAAGAAATATGGCAAATAATAATTACTAATAGATGATTTCGTGGATTATTTAAAAGATCTCCGACTAAAAGATAATCCCTTATGAAAGTATATTATCTTCAGAATGATTCACTTGTTATGTTGGTTAATATCTATATATTAATCAAGGAAAGCAGCATTAAAACCCGATATATCTTTAAGGTTGCACAAGAGTGTTATGTGAAATTAATCTCATAGTTCATATATCTTGAATTGACACACAAAGAGACTTATATGAATTGATTTAGAATTCGTGATTATTGCAGCGAACTAACAACAAAATTTTCAATTTCTAAACCAACTGTCTGTAGATTTATCTCATTCGTGCGCAAGGTAAACGAGCAAAAAAGGCCAGACTCTTTGTTTTGTATAATTACTTCCTTACCTTGTAGAAAACCAAGAGTGGGAATAGCATATTAATTTATAAAACGTGTGTACATCTTACTATTAATACTATTTAATACTTTCTTCAATATTTTAATATGGAAATTCGGTTGTATTAATTTGTGGTTGATTCATTTTTCGAAGTATATATGACGTGTTTCAAACTTGATAATTTTTATTACCGCGTTCGTAAATCACCATTTTTAGTATGGTTTTTTAGTAGATACTATTTTATTTTATTTATATGACATTATAAATGATTTAGTATCTTAAATATTGTTATGTCAAAGTAGGTACAAATATATCAGGGAGTTTATTTACCATGTTAGTAATACTATTTTTTTCTGGAAAGTTTGATTTAAATTTGAAGTAATAATTTTAAACTTTCTAGTTTTTTAAGGATGTATATATATATATATATATATATTTAAATCCCATGATAATTCAAATTTATTCGTACCGTCACAAGTGCAAATGATTTGACTATTACAGTGCGTAAAATGAGGATTTCGTAACTGTAGATATTTTGTTACAATTTTTTTTAAATTCTATCATTGTTTGGAGAATAAAATTAGAATATGAAAAAACGAGTTATAATAATCTTTCGAAGATACAATGCACAAATATATCAAATGCAATTTTAGGTTGACAGCGGGCCATCTGCTTATTTTTGAACACTTGGCGCTCGTGCAAACGCATATAACTGACCAAAGCAATGAAACGGCTTGTTTTGAGAAATTTTATTTCCTATTTATAATTGATGAAATATAATAACTATTTCATACATTCAATTACAACATATATATTTAATGAATTCAATTTGAGCAAAGAAATAAATATATAATAGAATCATTTTATGCAGAACTTATCTATCTAAAATTTATAATCGTTACCACAACCTCTGATTCGTTCGTAATCATAATAAATCAAATTTTGGGCCTCCAAAATATTATTTTGATATCATATATTATAGCATAGCTAATGATCCGCGGAAACGTCCAAATTCAACAAGTTTTTCTTGAATTAATGGAAAGAATCAAATTATGTTCTTGAAATGATCCAATTGGCCATTATTTATTGAAATTAGAATTAAATTCTCAGCATAAACAAATAGATAAAAAGATAGATATTCATATTTATATTTAATATAATCATTTATATTTCAAATATAGGATTTTTTTGATATATCGTAGATTTAATTAACACGATAATATAACCTCTTAATACAATTGAATATTGTGTTAGTGCACGTAAGTACTGTACGGCATATGAATGCAGTCTATTCTGTTACAGAGCGTATGCGCGCATTCCTTATCAACACGCATCGACGGTCGGTTTAAAATGAGATTGCTAAGTACAAACCAAATATAGCTAGATCTAAATTGATAAAAAAACAAAAAGTATTCAACGCTGTACCCTGTGAATTCAATTTAATCGTTAGAAAAAGTTAAAACTTTTGATCATGAATATAAAATATAATAATTCTTGATTGCCACACTGACAATTATTCATTTATTTTATTTACATGACAGTCTGATTTTGGACTAAAATGAATTTTTTAATTTAGAACAGAATTTAAGTTTGAACAAATATTTATGTCCTAAAATTAGCAGAAAAGTCGATTTCAATCCCATGTCAACTTCCTTTCCTATGTTGTGTTTCTGTAAACAGCCTGTATTTTATGCAAAATATTATTTTCTTCCGTTTTTCCAACATTTGTAATTTAAATAGTAAAAGTTTACAAGCAGAACATGAGGTCACATATTGTATCAGTCTTCCGGTTTTGTTAATCAAATACAAATTGAATAATTATGCAAAAACGTTAGGGCCATGAGAAGGACGTACTTATCCTAGTAACTGTTTTTCACTTTATTTTAAACTGAATGGTCATCAATCAAATCAAAGAGAAGTATTGATTTAGAAAAGGTGTAGCTATTCATAGCCACCATAATCGAATGCACCAAGCATAATCTATGTCATATGTTATATAGTTAAATTGTAGTAATAAATAAATATGATTTTCTTAAATTTACTGGGATGTCATCTTTAAATTCTTTACTTTAAGTTACGATTCGTTGATGCTATAACATTTAGCAGGTAATAATTAGGCAAATATCACATTTTTAGGTCAGGTACATCAATATTTTTTTCTTTTATACAATAGTAAAGATAAAATTGATTTCATTGGTATATATTAATAGGAAGGGCACAGCAACACAGAGTTGTACTGTATTCAAAATAAATCCTAAATTCAGTATTCAATTTATAAATGCAATTTTGAAATTATAATAAAATGAATTTCTCACGCATTGGGTGTCTCAAAACGTCAAATGAAGTAAAAATTTCGCATATCTAGGTTAAAATAGGAATGTATTTTTGAATATTTATAAATATGATAAATTCTAAAAATATCACGTACAACAGTTAACATTCATTTTTGAAATGTTATTGAATATTGTACAATAGCAACTGAGATATTTAATTTTTGTAGGGTTATTATAATTTCAGTATCATGGGATGTGAGATTAATACGTCCCTGTAATCTGTAATAGACAACAGCTTATTGCGCTAACACAATTTTTTTACTGTTACTTTCTATCAGTTGGCGTCAGATTTCCTTTGGATATGTTGCAGCCTTTCCACCTACAGATACAATATTTTAAGCTTTGTTTACATAACACTTTGACATGAGTCTTAGTTACTTTGCATCGAATGCAAATTGTTTATATTATTATCATCATTACTGCATTTAGTATGCTAAATTATAACGAATGTTTGGAAATTTATTTCCCATGGATTTAATTTTTGTGGGCCCGGTAAATTCCTAACAGACCCATTACGTACGTCTAAAATTAGGGACACAGAAATATTATCCAAATTCTGACAGCAAGATTATCTTCTGAAAAGTCAAATCCGGCTAGAGATGAATTATCTTAAGATGACGAATTTTCTCCGAAAGGCTTCAGAACAAATGTCATTAAAACTTTACTATTTAGTGATTAATATAACAAGGAAAAAATATTCTTAGAAACTGCAAGGCCGTCATTTTACCTTTTTATATTTTTCATTCATACAAAAAGTATTGCATAAGAATGAGTTGGAATAGATTTTTTCCATATTCGTAATCTGGGATTTTATCAATTTTTATGCAATAAAGGGTTGTTAAACATCAAATTATAAATAATATTCTAACGGAATCTTTTAATAGTTGAAACAAGTAGTTAATAATATACCGTTTATATTAAATTTTAAAGGAAAATCGAACGACCTTCAAAAATTATGATGAAGCCGTGTGACCTCCAGCTCTTACAAAATGTCATAAATGATTTTTGATTGTCAGTTTCAGAATAATATCCTTAAGATTTTTGGTATCTTCACAGAATTATCTGTTTTTAAGAAGAAATTGGTCAGGACAATATAAAAATAAAAACTTCAAGCTCAACTTATAAATCTTGAGATAATGGTTTCAAGATATTCAGGCGGTGAGACTCACAGGTGAATCTCCTTACGTCACAGTTCCTTTTTTTCGGTTAGGGCTTTGATGTAAGCGTTGATCTTTCTCTACCTGGATTTATTTTTCCTGTTGTGAAGTCTTAAGTCCAAGGTTATTTTAGGTAGGATTTTTCGTTTTCTGTTGGATTCTATTTTTTCGTCAGTAGTCAGCACCTACTTTGTTCCAAATACACAATTCTATTATTTATAAATAGAATATGTCAAATAAATAATATCTTGAAGGTAAATAAGTTCAGTTTGTGAATAGAGCATCATTTGCCTTATCAATTTATTTAGTAGTCCCATTCATAATATTATCAGTGAATACATACAAACGACGCCAAATAATCGTTTTATCAAAACTGTTGAAATTTCCCCAGAAAATTTGTTGCACAATTTTCTGTAGAACCATTTGAAAATATGGATGCTTCATATTATCCAGGAATAAACTGTACTGATATTTTCGTTTCGATAGTGGAAAAGTCTTTTTTCCCGTGAAAGATAAAAGTTTATTTGAAGTCTTCTACGAACTTGATTTCCAAGAATAAAGAAAATACGTTATTTGTCACATAGGATACACCTGTTGCTGTTTCAACTTTCATTGCATTTGATGACTATTATTTTAACCACGATTCAATCGGAACAAAGTGCTAATTGTTTCCAATATTAAACAAACTTATATTCCACACAATTGTGACAGAAACAAACAAAAGTTAATGTTAAGAATTTTTTTAGCAGGTTTGGTTAATGAGGATTTTCCTGTTCCAATTATAATATACTCTGTGGCGTACTCTCGACAAAAACTTGACGATTGATAACCGCACCCTACGGCTGAAGAAACATAAATCAATCTACCGAGTGCACCGTAAGTGTCTGCCACACTCGTAGCGGGTAAAAGGCGTGATTGATATTTTATATTTATTTATTTAAATTTTGTTATACTACAACTAGGATCGAGCTCGGTTCCCCCGGTAATGTTTTATCAAGAAATTCTTTGATATCTCGAGAATCAATCATTTTTTGAATAATTGTAATTCTTGAGGACGATTCTTGGTTAATCTAAGCGTTGATGATGGATTTAACGTAGATCAAAATAATGATGAAACTGAATCCTATAAGCTAGGTATCTTCCGTCGTCAAAGTTATTTATTGTAAATGATTTCGCTGAAAAATTTTAGGTTTTGGTTCGTTTTTAATGGGTGCGAATAGTATGCAATGTTTTGAAGGAGTGGCAACACCGTGTGGTGTAAATGTGTGTGTTCTAGCGCCAGTGTATCATAGTCATCGTCGTCGATCCGCGCCCAATCGCCCATGTACCCGTGAATCCAAATAAACACGGTGCCCATGTTCAAGCAGCGTGCATGCGCATTTGCGCGTGTGTCCAATTTGTGGCCCGACACTTGGGCGCCAAGACGCCAGGCAGGCACATCGTCTTCATCTTCTGCTCCTCGAACTAAGTTCTAGCGAAGCCAAATGTTCTTAAAATATACCATGGTTGGAAAACAAGGTCGCCGGCCTATATATTCTATTTTGGGACTCCCCACGCGTTTTGTGTGCTTATGCGCTCTGAGACGACTCGCAGCTTATCATCATGTTCCCTTAAGAGAAACTACTTAAAAATGCGTTTTCGATTATTCGACACCCATATCTGTATTCTGTCGAAATCAGTCTCGGATTCCAGCAGATAAAAAGATAAAATACAGAATTCTTGTATATTGCTGGAACGTTAGTGATACCATATTCTACGAAATCAATTTCGATTTATTACAGATAAAATAATTGAGGTGGTCCGTAACGAATATTAAATCCTTCCATATTCCTGGAAACTCATTAGGACTAAAAGCTATATGAAATCTGTTGGTTGGAACATCAATATACTGCGATCTGAGTATTTTGACGAAATCAGTTACGATGTTCTATAGTTAAAATGAGTAATATAGTCCGTAGTGAAACAAAATCTTCCCATACAACTTATATGACGAAGGCATTAAAACTGTCAACCAGAACGTTGCACTTACATCCATGAGTCTTAAATTAAGAAAAAATTTACAGTTGAACTGTCAAATGCAAATTGGAAAAGTTTGTTCTGTCGAATAATTTCGATGGAAATGATTTTTACAATCAGAATTGCAATAAAAGAAAATTAAGAATTATAATGACTGAAATGGAAAATATTTTTATTATCTTTTAATTTGAAAGTTGTTGATGTCAAATTAATACTTTCTGTAAAAGCAATCACTGGCTCAGTTTGACATTTCTGACATTGCAAAGCATGAAATATTCAAATAAATCTGCCGATTATTTGACTGAAATCCCATAAAACTTTACATTTTGATCACGTTTTGTATTCCAAATAATATGAAATATAGTTATTTATAAACTTTATGTGTTCCAAATATATTTCCAATAATAACTGTTGAAAAATATTTGAATGGACGGAAGGATAAATATAGTTTATTATTCCCCTACAGTTTTTATTAGCCTGACGTCACTACTACCTAATTCTTCATTCCATGACGTCATTCGAGAAAAAAGTGTTAGTGAAATATCATATGTGAAGGAACAAATACATTAAACCTATAAACGTTTTAGTAACAATTCTCAAGTAATTATTTAAATGGAAGCTTTGATTATTGGAGTCAAATGCTAACTTTATTAATTTGTAGATCGTCGTTTGCATTCGAAGCTGTAATTCTCTCCTTATTAAAAACAAATTTAATCTGAATTATAATAATAGTCATTAGAATTTTGAGAATATTTTTCATCTCACAGTACAATGAAAATGTTTGGGCTCATCTGACCACAGTCAAATTTAAAGAAAATAGTAATAAATGTACAAAATAAAATATTATTATAAATATTGGAAAAATCTAATACCACTGTTTTTAATGAAAACTACATTTTCAAGAACGTATAAGCATGTAACGAATATTTTGCTGGACATTACGGTTCCCTGTATCTCCTCTGACTTATACACAAGTGGGAATGAACATAATCTACGTTACATTATTCAATAATTATCTTGAAAACTATTGATATTTGAGCATTGAAAGTAAAAATTTGACTATAATTATTTATGAATTTCCAAAACTGTAATATTGTAGCAATAAGATTTATTGAATCATAAAAATATGAATCCAATCATATAAATATTTGGATATTATTTGAAACGATAAAATTTTATTTTGCTCTTTTATTGAAAATTTATAGAGCTCTCAATCAAATTTGACTATTTGAATTTCTGTTATTGTTTTAATATTTGAATAATGATTTATTATGTTTAGTAAATAAATATTTTTTAATATGTTTTTTTTCCATTTTGAAATTAATTATGTTATTTTGGCTTTTAAAGCTATCTTAATTCTAAATAATATTTCAAATTTTTAACAATAAAAAAGTATTCAATTTTTAGAAGTGCAGAGAATAATTTTAAGTTATCAATAAACTACAAAAAATAGACCATTATAGCACACCGTTTTGCTATTTAATAGCAACAATTTATTCCAGTTAAATTTGAACTATACATTTTTATATCTTGCAAGATAATTTTAATTCATTGAATTTTCATGATTGAATTAAAATTATGTACATAATGGAAATTCAGAATTATTATCATCTTGCAAGATAATTTTAATGCATTGAATTTTTATGATTGAATTAAAATTATGTACATAATGGAAATTAGGAATTCTTATTATCTTGCAGGATAATTTTAATTCATAGAATTTTTTTGATTGAATTAAAATTATGTACATAATGGAAATTCAGAATTCTTATTATCTTGCAGGATAATTTTAATTCATTGAATTAAAATTATGTACATAATGGGAATTCAGAATAATTATTTTCTAGCAAGATAATTTTAATACATTGAATTTTTATGATTGAATTGAAATTATATACATGATGGAAATTCGGAATTCTTATTATCTTGCAGTATAATTTTATTTCATTGAATTTTTATGATTGAATTAAAATTATGTACATAATAGAAATTCAGAATTATTATTACCTTGCAAGATAATTTGAATTAATTCAATTTATATTCAATCATAAAAATTCAATGTATTAAAATTATCTTGCAAGATAATAATAATTCTGAATTTCCACTATGTACATATTTTTGATTTAATCAAAAAAAATTCGATGAATTAAAATTATGTTGCAAGATAAGATAACAAGAATTCCGTATTCCCAATCGGTACATAATTTTAATTAAATCATAAAAATTCAATGAATTAAAATTATCTTGCAGGATAATAAGAATTCTGAATTTCTTTTGTGTACATAATTTTAATTCAATCATAAAAATTCAATGCATTAAAATTATCTTGCAAGATAATAATAATTCTGAATTTCCATTATGTACATAATTTTAATTCAATAAAAAAAATTCAATGAATTAAAATTATCCTGCAAAATAATGAGAATTCCTAATTTCCATTATGTACATAATTTTGATTCAATCATAAAAATTCAATGCATTAAAATTATCTTGTAAGATGATAATAATTCTGAATTTCCATTATGTACATAATTTTAATTCAATCATAAAAATTCAATGAATTGAAATTAACCTGCAAGATAATAATAATTCTGAATTTCTATTATGTACATAATTTTAATTCAATCATAAAAATTCAACGCATTAAAATTATCTTGCAAGATAATAATAATTCTGAATTTTCATTATGTACATAATTTTAATTCAATCATAAAAATTCTATGAATTGAATTATCTTGCAAGATAAAAAAAAAAAATGTTTGGTTTAAATTTAGGTGGAATAAATTTTTGCTATTAGATAGCAAAACGGCGTGCCATAGTCCGTTTTATGTTGTGTTTGAGGGTATAATTGTATTCATATGAAATATTCATAAGAATAGTACCTGATTTCAGACCAGACTTTTTCTTCATATGTTAAATGGAAAATGTTTTTGTTACAAGCGACAGAAAAAAGCAAAATAGCTCATCTTGTAGGTCCTGACGTAAACTTGATTAGGTAATTATTATTTTGTTGTTTTGAATCCGATCTCGTTCTCCAACACTCATAATCCCCAAAATCAGTTTTTGACAGTGTACCCTGCACGCACGATTATTTTTTTATGTCAACAGAACCCGAAACCAAATGGTCTATCTTGTAGAGGACACTTTGGATATGGTATCTCATACGACCTATTTTTTGATCTGAGTCCTTAAAAGTGGAGTTATTGACTTCCAAAGTTGGGTGTTTGAGAAAAATTAATTTTATTACTTTTTATATTCATATTTTTAGCCAAATAAACCCATAGAGAACCCATCGGAAGCCCATCGGCCAATTCTGACTTCTGATGGATATAAAAAAAAATTGTTAACCACTCTCTTAAATAAAATTGACTAGCATAAAATAAAACCTATTATTTTTATAAGGCGTCAAGCGACTAATTTCATTTTATTTCATATGAATACCCCGAATAAGCTCCACTCGCGATCATTCTGACTTTTTCTATTTTGTTGAAATATGTTTCTGGGTAGGAGGGATCACTGCGCACTAGTTCAATTATACATATGTTAAAGTCTAAATGGATATGTAAAATTTTATCTATCAAAGTTTTTTTTTTTTTGTAAATCTTTATGACAAAAAAAAACTATAGCCGTATTTTTGAAAATTGCTCAGATATTCATGGCTTTCAAAAACATAATTATTGAATTATGTGCTTCATAGATTATGCTCGTCCCTTCTCGTCAACAAGTCGGAGAGTAATAGATATAGAACGTGTTTACTTGTGAATATAACCAACAAGACCAATCAAAGTATCCAACATAATCTACGTCATAATTCCTTGAGAATTTCATATTTATCAAAAAGAAAATAATGGTAATCCAATATATTTTAGATTTTTCTTTTCATTTCTTTGGATGAATCATTTTATTTTTGAGATTCATAAATATATGCCTGAATTTGACTGTTTAAACCGAAAAAATTGTCAATTTATAAATGAATTAACAACATTGTTGCAGATTTTTTCATATGTACAAGATGTTTAAAAAATTATGACATTGTGAACTTCAAAGAATACACGAATATTTCTTTATCTAATAATTTTGATATCTTTACTGAATAAATACCACTTGTATATTTAATGTATTAAAATAGCGTTATTTTTGTAGAAAATCTAGAAAAGATTAAGATATCTCGGGCATTGAATCAACTTTTGTAGATTTTAAATCAGCTTTGAATATATTAATATTTGAAGTAATAATACATGTCCTTTCTAAATTAGGTAATTAATTTGTTTAGTATTCCAGATATTACAGTCCAAGCTTGAATTTTTTTATGGTGTCTTATGAGACGACATGACTCCTTTGTCACTGTTTTGGGTTTTTTATGTGGAAAATTGTAGCTCTTCTAAAAAAACTAATATACTGTTGTCAAATGGTTTTTTTTCCATGATATCGTTTTTGTTTTTAAAAGAAAGCGGTTGGCAACAGGAGCCACCAAAATTCAAATCAAATTTTTTTATTAATGAAGTAGGTATACTATTGGACATATTATTTTTATTGAATGAATCTTATTTTAACAGATTACCATTGACAAATTTCATCAATAAGTTAATATTATTTTCTCTTCAAAACTGTGCGCATTGGTTGGAGCCAACACTATTCATTTATCACTGTTTTTAATGACATTTTCAAGGACTATGACGTGATTTATGTTGGACGCTTTGATTGGTCATGTTGGTTATATTCACCAGAAAACACGCGGTTACAAATGATTGTGATGATTGTTCACGAGTGGAAATTAAGATTATTCATTAATTATTTCCTCCAAAACTGAATATTCAAACAAATAGAAAAATCTACTGTGAATGAATGAATTATATTGCTATTCCATGAATTTAGAGTGTCGTATCAATTAATTGCATATTTCAAAGTGACAGCTATCATTGTCAAAGTCATTATTTTATTTTAAAATGGTCATAAGTTTTATGTTCAGTTGCTTTAATTGATCCCTAACTTGGAGTAATTTGCTCAGGATGTAAAAAACACAATTAACAATGGAAAAAAAAATATTTATTTTAGATTTCTAAGTTTATCTCCCCAAGAGCTTTAAATTGATACCAAACAAGACATCATTTAAATGACATAAAATAAAAAACTGACTATCGATTAAATATAATTTTTGACACTTTTACTAGAATTATTTCTGCAGGAGCTTTAATTTGATACCAAACACGATTGAACCAAATTACTTATTTTTAAAAAGAAATTGACAAACGTTTGCTTGTGATGTCCAAGTATGAGTAATAATAAATAATAAATACCAAATTTTATGATTCAAATTTTAATAATTTTGAAAAATATTTCAGGGAAATGTTGTTCCAAATTATTCAAGGATCAATTTCAGTTATTTTATAATAAATACTACTGTTGATAAAATAGACGCAAGTAATAAAAAATTTCCTCCAATAAAGTTTTAGTACCAATGGTTAAAAAGGCTCATTTACGAACTTAAAATTAGCCTTTTAATAGAAAACTTGAACATAAAATTTCAGTCAATTCGTACGCGTTTATTTGTTTTCAGACAGACCGACCATTTATCAAAACATGTTTTTTGGGTCTAGTAGGGTCTAAATCGTGAATATTCATCAAAATCTCGAAGAGTCAAAAAAAAAACACGATGACAATTCTCCCCTATTATATACAGGCCGAAGAAATAAAAATACGAGCATATTTTTTTGCTATGAGGATTAATAAAAACAATCCAAAAAATGGTCAGGTTCGGAATTTTTCGAGGAGTTTTCTATATGCCACGTTTCTCCTAGATGCATTTTTGGTTGCATCTTATTCTATTGCATTTATTTCGTTTTCAAAATAATTGTAAAAAGAAATACATATAATATTTACACATCTGTGATGGAATCACAACGAATTGACATTGATATTGACTTGATAATTATAGTGGATTTATCATGAAATCTGGACTTGTCCCCGATTAGAATTCATCATAGGGACTTGACAGGAACAAAATCAGGTTTTTTTTCTATAAAAATAAGATCTGGATCAAGATGACAAGGATTGGGGGTTCAAGATAAGATGGGATTATGTCGATTCGATGTGATTTGAGAATTTTGCAGTCAATTGTTGCATGATAAAATATCAATAAGTATTCTGACTCTATGGAATTATATTTTTGTCTGAAACTATGAAATCGTAAACTTTTGTTTTTTTAGTAAAATTTTTATTTGATGCTTGAATTTCACGAAAATTGATATAAATCTGCATCTTCAAATTATTAAAATAATTTCCAATAAATCTAAAAGAAATTGAGTACATATGAATGATATCCATTTCATGCTTGTTATATTACTTATTTAATATGGTAATAATGCACAAATGCATATTTCTGAAATAATTACCATTAAATTTGTTATTAATTGAAAAAAAATATGACAAAGACATAAAATGAAGTGATATGGCAGCTGCCATACATGCAATGAAGTGAAAGTTAGGCGTGGTTATACGTTGCATATTCTGAACGATTCATGTTCAACAGGGTAGATTTTTATAGAAAATAATTTCATTGTACTAAACTAAATTCATCTGGATTCATCACTTAATTCACTTCAATCCACATGAGTCTAGTTTGAAGCAGTTGTAGATTTTATTGAAACATAAGTTAAAATTCACTTGATCCGGCCCATATTGTTCTAACTTTACATTTCTGGCCTGGCCTATAATAGTGGGTTAGATTACGTTGCGGGTGCTTGCAGAATATTATTTTTCCCGCGTGAAGTTCTCATAAGATCATAACACGTTATCTGGTTATCTGAGAAGCTGAGATAGGATAGTTTATAAATTTCAGTGATTCTAAAACGTTTATTAGTTGGAAGCTTGCACTGAGCCTCACTTGGACAGGAAACATTTTTTACTAGTGCAGAAAGTAAAATCATGTAAGTTATGGTGAAATTCGAGCATAATCTTCAATAATTATTCCTAAAAATATTTTTTTAAGAGGGTGATGTATCTACATACATCATGAATACTTACAAACCATATATCCGTTTATTTCTTTTACGAGCACATTTTTAGAGTCGCAGTTCTTTACAATGACACACTTATGCACAAGCCTACCAAGAACAGACAGTTTATTAATTTAGTGATAAAGAAAGGATGAGAACGTTATAATAAAAAGGAAGATATGATTCTTCTACGTGGGAATGTTTATGTTTATATTTCATTTTAAAACGCTTCAAATTTTAAAGTCAACAATATATTTGCTCATTTTAAATTTTTTTATTAGGTCTCTATATGTATCAGAATCCAGGAATATTTAATAATATTGAGACATATATAATCTATATATTTCATTTCTTATCTTTATTGCTTATTTTAAATCAAAAATTGCATTTAAATTTTACAACCTATAACTTTTTAATTAACATTGTTTTACGTTAATTAAATGAGTCTTAAATATTGTATTAATATGCATTTAAAATAATTAATAAATTGTAACAAGGTAAAACATAAATTCCATTCCGATTTATTCATTATAATAATTTTTTATATTTATAATCAATAGTCATAAATGTTTCTATAGAAATAAATACCTGCAACCTACATATTATTAATAAATCGCTTTTTATCAGAAGTATTGAAACGATAAAATTCGGTGTTAGCTTATACTGTATGAAAAAATTCTTCGAAGTACGTCACAATTTTATTGTATTGTATTAAAATAACTCTAAATAAAAAATCGAATAAATATCAATCACGCCTTTTACCCGAATACCCGATACAGGCGTGACAGACACTATCAGTGCACAGTGGTAGATTGATTAATATTAACATTTCCACTAAGCTATGAATACTTATTTTTATATATATTATTTACTCTGAGCGAAACCTTAATTATATTATTATTTTATCAATATTAGGAGTAAATATGATCGAAAATCTAGTAACAGTTTTGATGAAAAAAAAAATTATAATAATTTGAGCAGAACAATAATTAAAAATATTCTTAATTAATAAAAAATAGTCTTGATTACAATAATTAAAGTTGAGGATTTCCTTCTACTTAAAGATTTGGAGTAAATGGTTCAGTGAGTATGAATAAAAATTTAAACGTATGCCTTGCTTTTACTTTTGATGTTAACAGTATTAAAAATGACTATGAGATTAGCTATAAAATAATAAAATGTGGAAAAGAAAGAACAACGCTCTTATAAATGTACTAAAAAGAAAAAAATACTTTCCTTTTTGACCTTATACAAAAAAAAAAAAATGTGTAGTTTACTGAAAGACTAATACTTAAAGTATTGGGTAATCCTTGGGTAATTAATATAACAAGATTTGTACCGGAAAGAAGAAATTGTCAAATTTCCACTCACATTTTTGTAGCTACTGCTTTCCGAAATTGATATGTATTACCACCATTGGAAGCCATTTAAGGGTAGGATCCTAGATTAGACGCTCCTAGTAATTTAAACAATTTTTAACTCACTATTTAAATGAAGCTTAGTGGCACTGAACCAGTGTTTTTTTTCGATAGATTGTTAGCTAACTTGCTTCGCTCGCACTGCCGGAAAATATCTGAATAGTAATAAATTGCACTGCGCGCCTCTGGAACCGAATTTGAGCCCGAAACAACTGAGAAGGGTATACACACTAAACTCTTCATGTTTGACCGAAATCTAGTCTGTTTGAAAGTTATTGTTTACAACAACATTATATGACATCCGCGCTCAGGCCATTAATTTTCCAATTGATATTGTAGAGTTGGTATGTAGTCCCGTCAAACTATCAAGTTCATACATCTTGAAATCTATAAATTTAAAACGTGTTTTTTCCTGATCCCTGCAGATGCAATCCAAAAATGTAATATGCTCTGTTAATACCATCAATTTTAAGATTGATTTTAAATAATTATTAATTGAAAATTATAAATAAATCAACAAAAGATCATTCTAGAAGGTTTTTAAAATAATTTTATTCCGATTATAACAGTCTCGAAACTAATATTGACTGAAGGAATTAAGAGGTAACGTACAAGATTTTTAAGTATAAAAATAGTTTCGCAAATCCTTATTATTGTTAGAATAAGAATAATTTCAAAGATTTCAACCAGAATTTAAAATTTATTCACATTTTTACTCCCAAAATTAGCGATTCACCTGGCACAGCGTCACCAAAACGTCAACAAAAACAAATGAATTATTGCAGAACTAAAGCAACGGCAACATAACAGCGGCGGGTTAAAAAAATGATTATATGTGGGGCAAGAAATTTATTTCTATAATTATTTAATTGAATACTATTTTAACATTGAAGAAATATGATATTGAATAAGTACTTGTAATTATAAAATTGTTGACAAATTTTTAGTTATATTTACTTATCAATGAATTGGATAGAGACAGGAAAACATTTTGATCTATGAAACTATTTTCCAATATGTGTATTTATAAACCAAATTTAATTTAATTTTGTATTTGTAGTTTGCCAGGATTTCATTGTTAAATCCATCCAAATTTTAAAATAATTACAAGTTGTCTATACAAAGAGTCCAGCCAAAATGTGAGTAATACATTGGCCAGATTAGTATTGCGACTGACATTAATAAATTATGAATGATTTTATAATAGAAAAATTAGAAACACAGTTGTTTTACTCACAGAAATGTTTTGATATCAGTGCAATTTGAATTCAGAAATGTATATTTAAATGAAGTAGTGAACATCCGTTTGTTGGCGGAAGTACAATTTGGTTATAGTTAGGCTAGGCTATATTTTTTGTTTCTATTAAGACAATCCGACCTTCTTTTTGCAATTTTACGGTACCAATAAAAACAAATCTGACAAGCATGAATATTTGAATACATTATTCTGTGTTGCTGTTTTACATCGTATTGTTACCGGAAATTCATATTTATGCACTTGACATTAATCGCAATAATTATTGTTTATGTAATAAATATTTTTTGTTCATGAGAAATTGGAATATAAAAATTAAAGGTATATAATTTCTAGAATATCTTTAGAATGTATTTGCAGTGAAATACATTTAAAACTCTTTATAATAAATTTATTCTGTTGTGAAATTAATCACTGTTATATATTTAAAGAGTAAAGATCTTCTTTAACATTTAATCTTAATTTTGTTGGCATTCTTCGTCTTTTCGCGTTTGCATTCACGCCAATTTGTAAACCCAGCTTTAGCTAACGGAAATGAAATTGAAAATCCACTTATCGGATGTAGCGATTCGTTACCACTTGGTAGATTTGCTTCGTAGCTTCGTGTATATCGAAATGGCATTAATGAGTACCATATTTTCTGTAAACCATTTGCTGCTAGTTAAAAAATAAATTCCGTGAAAAAAAAATTCTTTCTATAAAATTTTGCGCAGTAAATACTTAATTAATTCTCTTGTCTGTTTTATAAATTCACATCACATGTTTACCTCAAATCTAAGTCTGAATTTTTGTACGCAAAAAAAAGACATTATATCATAGTTTTAATTAAAAGAACTGTTTTCATGTGAATATCACATTGCTCTTTCTTATTCTCACAATAGATTCATCTAAAAATACTGCGGATAGATTGAAAATCAATATTTGGAAAAAAAGTAGAATGTCAAATGATTATCGCATATATTAGTAGCGGACATACGTGAGTGAGAGCAGAAAAAGTAGGATCTATTTTTAGCAAATAATGTATTTGTAGAAGGATCTTTAATTAGAACAATAAATAAACAGATCTATTTCGAGAGTGATCCATAAAGCGCTTAGTTTAAGTTTGAGATGACGTATGACGTATAGTGATAACGTGATTGTCTGTTACAGTCACATCACTCGCACTACAACGTGGGAAGATCCACGGAAAAATCTCAGCGCACAGGTGAGCCAGCAACAGCATCAGCAAAGCGTAGTGTCGCAACAGGCGCAGCCTCAAGTTGCTGTCGCGAACGCCGCCACCGGTAAGTTAGAAAACTAGCAACACAAGAACATTCACCTCATTGCCCCTTACTTCTCAGAGCCACAAGAAGCAATAGGCTTATTCCTTCACTAGCTCACTGCTCAAGCGCTCAAGTGCCTTAACACCGTCGCCAACGTGTCGTGTGGTGTATGCGCTGAACATGCGTGTGCGCATATCACACAGTGACGAATTGGCCCTGAAAATATACAAAATAAACAAAAAGTTTTAAGGATAAAGCCTATTCCGAATGTGGCTCAGTGGCTCCCATCATTGCAGTATCCGGTCCTTACCTTAACGTTAAGGATAACTCAATGACATGTGACAATATTGAGAAATTTAGGCTCACTTTCTTATGATAACTTCAAAGACACCTGAATTTTTTTTGTTGAACGCCAAGTTTTTGATAATGTCACATTTCAATGATTTTAAATATCATCTTTCCATAATCATGTAAATTCAGATGAAATCACTAAATTTTGTTAATTTTACGTATATTTATCCGTCGTACTTTTTCAAAAATTTGAAGGAAAATTAAATTAATGTAAAATAAACAGACACTTATGCTTGGAGAAGTCTTTAACAGTAATATTTTTTCTTTAAAGCAGATATTCGGTCTTAACTAATGAAATTATAAATAACAAACTCACTATTCACTGAAGTTCTCTATAAAGTGGTGCAATAGTAAATCTGCAAGTACTTAGCTAGATAATATATAGACATTCCATTCTTGGAAATCGAATTTCAATAACTTATAATGTCTTTTGCTAGATCAATAAAGATAATCTACAAAAATATAAAGGCTTCTCCAAGAACTGCTTTCTCAAATCTCTTGAATTTCGGCTGAAGAATATTCGAATACTAATAGACACTTATGATTAGTCCAATTTTGCTCACTTGTTGGTGTCTGCAGGTGGAGCAAACAAATCAGCCTCTGACGCCGCCGCCGCGCTGGGCCCGTTGCCCGACGGTTGGGAACAAGCAGCCACCCCCGAGGGGGAAGTGTACTTTATTAACCACCAGACGAGGACTACGTCTTGGTTCGACCCGCGAATACGTGAGTGTCTTATTCGAATCATTTTTCCAAAAATTTCACTTACATTACTACAATTAAGCACTACTTACCGTAGAAATATATGCTAACAAGTTTTTTTATTTTTTTCAGCGGTACATTTACAAAGATCACCTGGTGCTGGAGCTCTTCTTCCACAAAGTACTTGGTTGAACCCCTTATCCTCACAAGCTCAAGCTGCTATCCAAGCTACCCAACAAAAGATTCGCCTACAGTCATTACAAATGGAACGGGATCGTCTGAAACAAAGGCAGCAAGAAATTAGGAGACAGGTATGGCACCATTTATTCCAGTTTATACTATCAATTTTTTTCTTGTTACTTGGAATATCCTAGTAGAATAAATATATGCTGCTTCCGTTCTCTCCCTCCATACATTTCTCTCTTTAGATACATTTCTCCAGTTGGGGAGTTGAATTTTATTATATCTTTGGTCACTCCACCGACTTCTTGGTCTTTCCTTGAATCTCTTCAGTGTTGATTTGTATCTATACATTTTGCTATTCTTTCGCTATCCTTGCATATAAGATGGCCCAATCATCTTAACCGTTATCATCATCTTTGAACATCTCTTCTACTTCGAAATTCATTATCAGTCTCCATATCCTCCTGTCGTTCACTGTACCGAATATCTTCTCTAATATTGGTGGGTACGACCCGGGAGGTGATGTTAGCTTGTAAAACACAAGAAAAAAATTCATTGATAATGGTAGGAGCTAATTTAAATTGCGAAACAAGACGAAGAGTGGATAACAATTTGCTTAAATGAATTGTGTTATCGATTTGCTTTTTTCCACATCTTTCAAATTCTGACTTTCGTAGAATAATTCTACAAGTTATATTGTCTATATTTGGAATGGGAACCCTTGGCATCTCCCTATCCTTCTGTCCTGTTACTGTGGGCCGTAAAATGCCGCCCCTGTTTAACTATCAATGGAGTTCAAGAGAAAATTAAAGTTTGAAAAGGAACTCCTCACTCATGGAACACCAACACTTCACTTGTTCTCTACTTCCATGGGTAGCCTGGTGCTTCTCGGAATACGATGTGGCTGGAACCGTCAAACTCAATTCTCTATGACCAATCCATGTGCAAGTGCAAGGGGGCAGTAGATGATAATAGCGACTATATACAAAGTCATAATGAGAAAGCGTAAGGTTTGCAAACCAATTCACGAATCAGAATCAATCCGGCTCGAAGGACCACTTGCGTTTAATGTACAACCATTTATTTAAAACACAAGAAAAAATACATTGATAATGGCAGGAGTTAATTTAAATTGTGAAATAAGACGAAGAGTGGATAAAAATTGCTTAAATGAACTGTATTATCGAACTTGCTTTCTTGCACATCTTTCAAATACTGACTTAATTCTACAAGTAATATTATCTATGTTTGGGGTGATGATCTTTCGCATCTCCTCAACCTCTTCCAACACATGCTGGAAAGTCCTGTTACTGTAGGCCGTAACAAATATTTTAGTCTTAAATGCCCCTATCGCTTTTTCGTCATTTTGGGATGTTAGCCATGTTTCTGTCCCATATCCTGCCACAGGTCTCACGATAGTTTTATATATTATTAGTTAAGTATGGTGTTTTTGGATTTTGGTGTATTTATGAGGCTGAATTAGCATTGTCTGCCCAATTTTATGCATCTTCTTATTCTAGACATCGAAACGTAGGCTAACATTATTTAAGAAGTCAACAGTACAGTTTCCAATTGTTTCCTTTCTACTTCACATGTTCTGGAAAATAGATTGATTCAAAGAAAATATTTGCCTATATTTATTTACTTATTCTTTTGTTCTTTATTATGAATAGATTTTCTCTAATTATTAATAAATATTTTAATTACAGCAAGAGCTTATGCTTCGAGCAAGCAGTACAGATCTCCCCATGGATCCATTCTTAGGTTTAGCAGATCATTCTCGACAAGAATCAGCAGATAGTGGATTAGGGATGGGAACCACATACTCCATGCCTCATACACCTGAAGATTTTCTAGCAAACATTGATAATGTTATAGACAATATGGACTGTGCAAGTGGTAAGATATAAATTTAAACAGCAGTACTTTGTAAACCTTTATGTTTTCTAAATTTTCAAAATGATACGTATTTTATTACTTAACATTCATGGATCATATTGACTGTTGAAGCAAATGATGAATATTGATTTTTCTTTGCAGAAGGGGGAGTTAGTACAAGCATGGACACACCAGACATATCATCTCTTAATGAAAATATAGATTCCACTGACGATTTAGTTCCATCATTGCAGGTAAAATTTCATTTGACGCATGTACAGAGTTCTTGCGATGTAAAATTTGAAAAAAATATTCCAAAAAATGGTCACCCTATTTTTCTATAAAATTTTGGACTATGAATATTGAGAAGAAAATAAATTATTTATGAAGAAGAAGAAAAACTTTCCAACAGGCATAGAGCCCAATAACGGGGCAGGAAAAAAAGTACATAATTGATAACAATATCACAAAACAAGTAGTACAAATCTCAATGAATTGTTAGTTCAAAAAGATTATACTTAAATTAAACATCAGAAAAATTAGAGATGGATTTAAGAAAGTTATTACTAAAAATATCATGTTCTGGGAGATTTATAACTTCTAATGACACATTACTTCATTGTACGTTGAAGCTTTTCTGAAAAGATACCACTTTAATAACACTTTCTGTGAGTCACAGAAATAATCAATAATTAAATTACATATATGAAAATTCGATAAATAATTCCTAAAAAAACAATAGTTGCTAATTCTTTTCTAATTGGAACTTTATTTCATTAATAAATAACAAAAACTTGACCATTTTCAATAAAAACAAATAATTTTTGCTTTGTGGATATGTTAAGAAATAATAAATGATACCGCGAACTACAAATATTAATAATGCATATTTTCAAACAATATTTGCAATTGTAATATGAGAAGATCTTGTTTAGCTACATCGATGCATGTAAGATGTAATATTTATTATATTAAACTTTGATAAAAACAGGTTTAAGAACACGTCTTTCATAAATTCGAAGTAAAGTTATCATTTGCAAAATGAAAAAATATATATTTATTATTTAATTCTTGAAATGGGTTCTAAAAAGGCTGGTCTGAAAACTTGCTTTAAAACAAGTTTTGTATTTGATTTCATGACTGGAGAAAGAAAGGATTACGAATGTTTTAATACAAAATTAGCTTCTAAAATTGTAAAGTTCTATAATTAATTGATTATTATTATTGTTTGCAGCTAGGCGAAGAATTTCCGAATGTGATGCTGGATGATGTTCAATCATTAATCAACCCTAATACCACTAAATCAGACAACGTCTTAACTTGGCTGTAGGCGAGCAGCCTAGCGAAACTGGCCAATTAAATGCAGAATACAACACATAATTGATGGGTGCTATATTCTATAAGCGACACAGTTTCTACTCTACGCGATACTGGCAATAAATTTATTCTTAAGTAAAATAAGCAATATTGCTGACGTTTTCGTCCGAGACTGATAGTACAGAGATTCCTGTGCTAATTACTTAGAAATCGGACTGTGTGAAAGCATAGCAGCTACAACGTTATCTATATATTGTACATATAATGCACACTTCTCGCGTTTGCAATAATTCGTCAAAATGTTCCATTAATTTTTAAGAACTGACTTATTACTTCTTAAATTTATTATTTAACAGGTTTAAATAACAAATTTGTACGTAATTTTTGTATATATCACGAATTGAAATTATGTTTAGTATTAAAAATTAATGGAACATTATTTACAAAAATGGTATGATTTATTCTTGACGTCAAAATCGTAAGAGTCAAGTTTCCTGTTTCAATGAAATTCATAATTCGTAATAAGTTTTATTTTATTTGATTTTTTTTTATTTTCTGTGGTTCAATTTAGTTAAGAAGCGGGATTTTGATTTATTTATTTTGTATATAATTGTATAGGTGTCTTGGAATTAACGTATTATAAAAAATATTTGATTACATGTTAAAATAATCAAACATATTGTAAATGTATTTTGATATAGTTTATTCAGTGTTTCATGAAGTGTTGAGAGAATCAAACGTAATATTTTTGTGTTACGTTAATTCCGAGCTCTACTGTATACGTACCAATGTACATATTCTCACTGGAGCTACAAAGAAATCTATTTTATACATTTGACATGAATTTTAATGAAAATTTCCAGTGTAGAGCAAAATAAATTGTCCACGGCAAGAATGTATATAATAAGGATACTTCATTCCGTGTGACTAAGGCAGCGGTCTCACTGAGCGTGTCGTGTCGTGTCGTGTCATTTTGTATCATTTGAAAAACGATGGTCCGGTCTCACTGATCGAGTCGTGTCGAGTGAATTTTTCTCCTTTGACTGGTTAGTATCAATCGAAACATAGCCTTTCATGAGTAAATTCTCATCTTTAGCAAATTAAATACAATATCTGGAAATAGAATGATTGTCATTTCTTAGATACAGTTTCCAGATCCCATCCTTTACTGAAAAATGTTTTGCGATGTATAATATTTGTCAATAACATTGACATTTGATTATCCAGGTCATTAAATCCACATTTTCTTCATGGAGATTGTTTAATAAATATATTTTGCTAGTAGTCCACTCAATTTTTGCCATTTTTACGAGTGTCAAGTGTCAACGTAAAATCCAAACAACCGCAAAAAAAAAAATTATCAGTTGCCACCAAGTGGATGATTCTGATTTTTCTTCCAAATGTACTAAAATTATTCATTATCCCAATAATTTTAAAAATTTTGAATGAATGGATAAAGATTTCTACATCTTATGACTCTTTTTGTCATGTCAATTCTGTAAATCTCTCACACACATGCGTAGAAGTGTCGAGTTGTGTCGAGTGACAAGTGAAATTCAAACCAAACTGAAAATCAAACAACTCGCTAGCACTCGACAGCGCACGATGGTCCAGTGAGACCGCCACCATTGCAATACATGTGTTTGAAATTTTCAAGGCCAACTCGACACAACATTACACGACACGACACGGCCAGTGGGACTGCTGCCTAACACTGGAAGCAATATGGGTAAACTAGAGCTGACCTAGAGTACATTCGGGATGGACCCTCACGTGCTATCAACGCTCACACCATTTAGTGTTATTTTCAAGCGTTCGCTTTGCAATTTGCGAATTCTGGCGATGGATGCAAATCCATGAATCCTTAATTTTTTTTCCAACTAATGACGTCATGTTTCCATACATACGTCACAGCTACAACACCTCGCCAGAACGAAATATTCCATCATATTCCATGATATCAGAGTTGAAGTTTGAATTTTTTAGGTTATTTACTAGTCATTACTATGAATTCAACATTAGTAGCTTTGGCTGCAAGTTTTGAGTTTTCTTTGATAACAATGAACTTTTTATGTTTGACAGTATGATACAGAATATCAGTAATAATTAATTTCAAATTTTTTGACACTTTCTTTGTTCTAATCAAAGTTTGCAAAGAAAGACATAACCGAATAGGAAATATTACGAAGAAGTAATTAGTACTTATTCAGAAAAGGACTTTTATAGACACTTCAGAATGAGTCAAATCTCTTTCAATTAATTTTTTGAAATCTTTGAAAATAAATGCTTGACAAAAAAGTGAGGAAGAACGACATTTGAAAAAGGATAGGCTACATGAAAGCAGCTCGCTTGCAGTATCCATGAATCCGTGGGATTACTAACTCATGACGTCATGAGTTCTTGCCAGAAATCTAAATATTCCATGTTTCCCACGAACACAAACTCGAATTCATCGCCAGAATTCCCTTAATAAAAGTGCTCACGCTATTGCCAAAGTAAACGCTATTGAACGACGAGTGCAGGATATTGCAGTCGCGTAAGCATATTTCAAACGATTTTTTATCAGAAAATAACAATTAAGAATACGTTCAAGCAAACAGTTAATTGAGAAAATATTTTATAAGATAGAGTAAAAATTGGATGTTATAAGCTCAGATATTTAATTTCGAAGTAAAATATTTTTCGGTATTGCAATATTTAATATAAAAATACATGAGAGTGATGATTTACAAACTATATGGTGTTTGAGATTTATTATATCATGTCAAAAAAAGTTAATTAAAAGCTTAATAGGTTACTTAAAAAAATTAAAATAATATCAATCACGTCTTTTACCCGATACGGATATGGCAGACACTCATAGTGCACTCGGTAGATTGATTGATATGTCTTCTAAATAGGTTACCTATTGGTTTATCAACGTTTAGCTTCGGCTCCAGTCACAAATATGGTGTAGATTTTGTTGGTATCTGCATCTTCAAGCTATTTTAAGCTAGCAGCAGCTTTATTTACAACCAAAAGGCTCGAACTTGTAGAAAAAATGTGAAATGCCGTGTTTCCAATGAAATTATTATATTTGTGAAAAAATTGGCATGCACCCTTCGTTGACATAAGAGTGATCCCGGCTAAAGGGTTTTACATTTGTGCAATATTTCCCCAAAATTTCCCATCCTTGTACTAACGAGGGATGTATGACAATTTTTCACAAGGGTTTTGTGGATAAAACTTCAATTTTTTTCATTGGCATGCAATTTGAAAACACGGAATTTCTCATTTTTTTTTTACAAGTTCATGCAACCGTTCGTTTTTTTTTTCTGTTGCGAATTGCATGCCTTTCAATACTAGGCAAGATTATTTGACCTTTAGAGCAATGTAAAGATGAAAATTTGCAATTTTAATATGTTGATTCTGGATATCTTATGCATTGAACTTAATTTTTCTTCAAATATTGGGCGTCTGGTTTTTGAGTAATTAATTATTGAAAATAAAAATGAGAGTATTTACCGAAAATACCCATTTTATTAAAATTCAACTACAACTGATATAAATACAAAAAACTGTAATTTATATCAATCAATTCTCGTATAATAAGTTAAAACATTGAAAAAGTATTCTGATTTGAAGTTTTGTAGATATTTCGATCAAATGATCGAAAATACACGAAAATATCAGTCAGTCATACTTTAAAACAAATGACATATCGTGTTGGCGACGTTGGATGCACTCATATCAGGGACGTATTTAAGTTTTTCGGGGGCCTAGATATTGAAATTTCAATGAGGATAATTTTTTTTTTAGTTAATAATTTTCTAATTGAGGTTTGAAATGCATTATCAATAATATTCAGAGTTGAAATTCATTTATGGAACGGTGTTGAAAACATCATATATTATATAAAAAAGATAGGTAATAAAGAGATAGTATTAACAAAAACGTATGAAGAAACAAAATTTATAGTGAAAAAAAGTAAATTAAAATAAATATGCTGTCACAAATTCGGATTCGAGACAGTGGATTTAAAATTGAAACTAGAAGGTGCGTCGGGTAAACACTGAATTCTAGCAGTCAGTTATTAGATGCGCTGTGGCCAATTAATTTCACACAAAAAATACTGAAGTCAAGTAATTATTATTGTTAGTAAATGAATTATGAAGTAAATTCGATGCGTTATATTTCGTGTCACTCTTGTACAAATAATAACAAAGAAAGAGACAAAGCTAGATACGCTAGATCAGCTCTAAGCTACCCACATTGCTTTTAAAATTATATACAGTCAAGTACTCTTATTGTGTACATTTTTGGTCCACAGCTACATTTAAAATAATTAAAGGCAGCTAAGTTATAAATATGTAGTTGTTACGTACATATCGTTTATAAATAACATGTGCATAATGAAAAATTATTGTCAAATCACATGTCGATCACACGAAACACGTCTCATACAAAAATATGTGTAATTATTGTTACAACATGGTAGAAAACAATAAGTTAAGACAATATGAATAATGAATACCATGTAATTTATATCAAAATACCGTCCAATGTGTTGTTAAAACTTAAAATCATATAAATATTATTAATTATATTATTATTACTACTATTATAATTATATACATCGAGATCAATGCGTCCTGTTCATGTTTCATATAGAATGCATGCACATTTATCATTATTGTTTGTATTTCGTAATGTAAGAGCTAATAACAATTTGGTTAGTATTAAAAAAAATCATTTTTCATCTCAATATGACAATATATAGCAGAATTGTCATGTCATCATTTTTTATATGCATATACTCGTTCATAAGCTGTTACCATGACTTTTTATTTCTGAAACGTAAAACCTATTATGTGAAATTGATTGTTAAATTTGTAATTAAAATATATTAAACTTTCAGAATGTAGGAAGTCGTGCAAATAGTGAGCTATATAATATTTTATATTAATCAATTCGTAATCGTAAGTACGATATGTAGTTTTGTGGAGAAATAGCACTCATGCTTATTTTGCTTTAAAATAAATGTGTTGATGCTTGGATCCATAGTACTTACGGTAACCGAGATGAAGAATGCGTATGTTAAATCTTGTGATTAGCTTGGCTCATATTATGTTTCATAAAAAATAGAATTATTACGATTAGGAAGCATATACAGTTGATATTTTTTATGTGTCTTAAGGCAAAATTATACTTTAGATCAATTAATAAGGGAGTTCGCGTAAGTGATATTACGAATTGAGATGCCTTATCATAATTAACAATTGTATTTTATATGAAATAATTTTTAAACATTCATTATTTAATGTAATGTTTGTGCTCAAAAATGTAACTAAAAAATCCATCCAGCTCGTGGTGCCTTTAAATTGCTGTAAATATGTTTGACAATCACTTATGTATACACTTAATTATTGTTATTCTTAATATACCTTTTTACACATTTACATACTATTTACACGTTTGTAGTGTCTTTCAATTAAGTTTTGAATTAATTTTCAACATTTAGTGTTTATAAAAATATACCTCTATCTTTAATGTATCAACTTGTTTTATAGTGAACATTTATTTAAAACATTTATAACAAAGCATTAAAATGTCATTTTAATATTATAATGCCCTATTATTTACCTGTTATCATCCGAATGGTATTGAGACGATCAGTGACGCAACTAGGGGGCAAAAACAAAACTGGGCCCTTTAACCAATAATATCTTTATAATGACATCCGTTACATGGATTGGCATTAGAAATGACGGTCAATATTTTAACGCCTAAAGTTGATCAAAGCATGTGACAACCTGCTTCAAACATATATTGTTAATTATTTACTGCATCGCATACTTTTATTTTCGTATTATTACTGATCTTTCATTTAGAAATGTGTCGGTCCATTAATCCTCCGCCTAAGCCACTTAGCCTATTTAGTTAAAAATTTATATTTAGAATCTTTAGGGCAATCTCTATAGTCCAGTCAATGCACAGAAAAAACGGCCAAACCTGGCAATTCTGCCAAACAGCACCAATTTGCACCAAAATTTGGATTTGGGTTCTGCTTACTCTCTATTTCAAAATGGTCAATGTGCCGAGGGTTGCTTTTTATTTTTTAGGGATGTAACTCCTATTTGAAAATAATTGTGGAATTATAGATTCAAGCGTTTAATCAATAGAAATCATCATCGTATCATGAATTACAAGTTGCAATCCTTATGAAAACAATCCCTACTGATTAAAATTTGAATTAAAAAATTGGAAAAATAAAATTTTTGTTATTGGCTATTTTTACCATAACTTGCTTAGTTTTTGAGCTAACAAGTCCAACAAAAAACTATTTTGTAGGATTTCTCAAGAGCTACAAGCTGGTAACAAATTTTTTTCAGCTCCTATTTTTTAAAAGGTTCAAGCTGAAAGAGCTTGAAAACATTACTATTTGCGAACATATGCAAACTTGAAACGTTCATATTTTACTCAATTTTTATCGTACAGAAAAGGAAGGTTACCAAAATTTTCAGAAATAAAAAACCTACAATTTCTTACTTTCTGAAATTTCACGTATTTTTCATAGTTTTTGAGTTAGTTTCAAAGAAAAGCATTTTTTTGATAACTTGCAAAAATGCTCTCTTCGCTTAAGGCTCAATTTTTCTCAAAATGATGCACTTTAAACCGGTCAAACTTATATAGCATATTACAAGTACATAAATAAAGTAAATTATAAAATGGTAACGATCATTTTCTATTAGGGTGGTAATTAGGCGGTGATTTTAACATTTTTTTGCTGCCAAAAAATAGGAACCAATTTTGTTTTTATCATAACTCGCCTAATTTTGATACTAGGAACTTCCATAAAAAGGAAAAATGAAGGTTTTTCCATGCACTTCAAAAAAAGTTCTATGAGTTTTCTCCGAAAAATGCACTGTTTTCTGCATATTTCACGTTGAAGCTTTCGATTTTGGCGTTTGACGAAGAAGAACCAACTTTCAATAAACTATTACTCCGTTAGTATTGGCTCTAGTGATATTTTGAATCCTGTATTTTTTTTTGTTTTTTTATAAGTTACATTTTTATTCCGAATGAATTTCTCATGAAATACTTATTTTCAGAGTTAATCATGAAAAAGCGCCTGAAAACGTGTTTTTAATTGTGAAACCGACAAAATTCACCTGTCAAGATTTTGATGGAAATATCCGTTTTGGGCATCTCTGAATTCATTTTGACTATTTTTGGCTTGATGTCGGTACGTATGTTCGTGCGTGCGTTCATACGTGCGTAACTCGCAAATCTCAAAACTGGTTGAACGTATAATGTTGAAATTTTGTATTTAAGACTGGTATAGGGTCTAATTGTGCACCTCGCGTTATGGTTCCAATCGTCTGTACCGGAAGTGCACTTTACTTGAAACTTTTTTCGAATTTTTCTAATAAATCCAGAATGATCAACTGTAGGATGTTAAAATTCAGTATTTGAACTTGATGTTGTATCAGAATGGTTATCTGCTATTTTTGTAAGAATCGGCCAAGCCAGAAGTGCACTTTACTTGAAACTTTTTTTTAATTTTCCGCATAAATTCAGAATGATCAGCCATAGGATACTGGAATTTAGCATTTGAAATTGCTGTAGCATCTAAATGGTCATCTTCTATTTTTGTAATAATCGGCTGAGCCGGAAGTGCACTTTATATGACAGAATTTTTGAATTTTCAGCATAAATTCTGAACAATCAGTCATAGAATATTCAAATTTTGTATTAGGCACTTTTATAATATCTAGTTGTACACCTTGCATTATGATTGCTATCGACTAAGCTGGAAGAGCACTTTATTCGAAACAGTTTTTGAATTTTCCGCATAAATCCAAAACGATTGAACGTAGATTATTAGAATTCAGTATTTAGGACGATTATACCGTCTAATTGCTCATATCCTATTTTTATTGAGATCCACCGAGCCGGAAGTGCACTTTACTTGACAGTCTTTTGGAACTTTTCGCATAAATTCGAAACGATCAGGTGTAGAATATTGAAATTTGGTATTTCAGCTGTAACATCTGAATGATTGCCTACTATTTTCATAGCAATAGACTGAACCGGAAGTGCACTTCAGTAGGAATTCATTTTTTAATTTTGTGCATAAATTCAGATCTGTTGGTAGATGTAGAATTTTGGAAATCAGTATTTAGGAATGTTGTAGTATAAGAATAATGGCCTATTGTTTCCATAGCAACCGACTTGGCTGAAAGCGCATTTTACTTGACAGATTTTTAGAATCTCTTGGGTAAATCCAAAACGATTAACTGTGGAACGATGAGATTTTGTGTTTGATTATATATATCCAATGATATATATGATCAAACACAAAATCACGTCGTATTATATATATATATATATATATATATATCCAATGATGTACAAGTAAATCACGTGATGTTCACGTCAGATTTTTTTATTGAAAAACTGATATGTGTTCACTCTCCAATAAGTCGAAAAGTATTGACTTTCACTAAAAACTTTATAGAACAAAAGTTGCTCAGAATTATTTAATTAATCTATCCATTCCCATACTTATTTTTGATAAAAAAATTCCATCCTCGAGAAGGGGTGGCGTCCATCCCCAGGATAAAAGCAACCCCTTGACAACTTTGAAGTAGAGGGTGAGTAGAACCTACAGTCAAATTTTGGTGCTAATCGGTGCTGTTTGGTAGAATTGCTAAGGAAACCATGCATTGACTGGACTACTAGGGATGTTTTGGTTTCCCAAAATTCAGAAAATCAAAGTTGATTTATTTGGTCGATTAAATTTTAAAGAATCAATTCTCATTTTCACATGATGACTTCCTTATTAAGAGGATAAACTTTGCCGTACTGTTTATTCACCACTTATTTCGCCTTCAAAACTCAGAAATGAAAGACAATAAAAAATTAACTCAAAATTCATATCTAGGAGTTTTAAGGCAAGGCGCGCACCGGAGTGGCGAGTAAGTGACCAAGTGGTAGATGGAATTTTATAAACCTTTTTGAACAAATGCAATGGTGTGCACTTAAATGAAGTGGCAGTGGCGTGGCATTTTGCGAGTGGTGTGGTACCAGACAGACACCACTAGTCTACAACAAGTTTAATCGCGAGTGGCAGATATCAAGCCACCACTACTCACAGAAGTGACTGATATTTGATAATTAGACTAGAGATAGGTTTTATTTCTATGACATTACACAAAATAATTATCACATAAATAAATTACAAGAGTATTCATAACTCAGTGCAAATATGCTGGCTTTGTAATCCGAAAGTCCTGGAGTCGAATCCCACCGACGGACAAAACACATTCGATATTCACAGCATTATAATATACTCTGTGGCGTACTCTTCACAGAAAATAAGAGTACCCGTAGTTTGACGACTAGTAACCGCACTCTACGGCTGGACAATAATCGTGAGAGAAATTGAAGAAAGGGATGAATCGATAATAGTTTCTTTTTATATTTTATTATTTATTTATTGAAGATACCTACATTCATCCATTCAATCTATAGAGACAAAAAAATCCAAAGCAATCAAAATGCGTCGTGAACAACTATAAATGTTTTTCGTATGTTTTTATAAATTGTATTAAACTCAGTATGGAAATTGGAGAATAAGTACTGTATCACTGTATCATATTATGAATTTGTTTTAATACATACTAAATTTAATCTGCAAGAACATGTCCCATTTTCTCGTATTAAGGGACCCACACATTGTCAAACTATGTATAGCAGTTTTTGATGCGTTGCACAAATGTTTGACTAGTTTCAGTTTCAAACATGTTTGAAATCCGTTGTGCAACGCGAACGTTTGCTCAACGCGTTGTGTTGTGTATGTCCATGTTGTGCTCCGTTGCGCAATATTTTTGAGTTATCGGCCAGTTTTCTTGGTAGAAAGTTCACTTGCGACCATGACGACTATTCAGAATAGAGAATTCATTGCAATATACAGGGATTCATCTGAAGTATGGAAAATTTAGAGCGACATCTATAAAAATAGAAACCTGAAAAATGCTGCTTACGATAAGTTGTCAGAAAAATTAAAAGAAATTGAACCAGGAGCTGATCATGAAATGATCATTAGTGATTCTATCATCCAAATTCTTTGTTTATTTTTCCGTTTTCTGGTAACATCGTCATTATCTTAGGTACATGTGATACTTCTGGACATGCTTGTCGTACAATTCTCAATTTGTAACTAAAGTTTGAACAAAATTTAGCCAAGTGTATGGATGACGCAATTGTGCAACGCAACGCAATTTGTTTGACAATGTATGTGCCTTTTTAGAATAAGCGCGAAATTGATTTTTAGTTATTTTGTTCAATATTGTTTAATTCTCTTGGGCAAAACTAGTTTATGTATTAAAGATCCCTTTCAGTCTTAGATTTCTTTTTCGATTAATTTTGTATAATATAGGTGCATACATCGCAACGAAGAGAAATTACCATTGTAAAATTGCTATTGTTAAACACTATTAGTTTTTGAAAGTCACAACATGAATTGATTAGAACATTTTTTCCAGAATCAATGCTAAAACATTTTGAATGAACAAATTAGTGGTGTGGTAGCGTTTCATGCCACTTCGGTGCATATTAAGTAATTTCTAAACCACTCCACTGCCATATAACGTTTAAATTTCTTCCGCGCCACCTACTCACCACTTCGGCGCAAGCCTTGCCTAAGGCATTCTGTAGGGGTTTTGCAGTTGGGTATTTGTCTTATTTCAATTTTCAAATTTATGTAATAATTATGAGACACCCTTTTATTGAATAAATCGTTAAAAACAATCATAATACAACGGATTATAATAATTCATAAAATAACATCGAAAATGTATAAAATTTTAAAGAATTCAAATGGAATGCAAATTTTTGATTGATTTATAAAAACAGATCATTTGTGTATTTTAGCTTATTTAATAAGCTTTGGCAAAAATTGTATAAGATTGATTTATTAATCCATTTTTGCATAACAACCGAGATTTTATAGTTTCATGACATTCTGCACAGCAGTAACAATATGTTTAGCTGAAATTCCGTAATAATCTAACAACGCTGTTGGCGGTCCAGATCGAGGTACTTTAGGAACAGCAATAACTTTAACGACTATATTTCTTTCTTCTGCAACGGCTGACAAGACGGCTTCGCCAATGCCACCCTGAGCATAATGATCTTCTACTGTAATTATTCTGCCACCGCACTGTTTAGCATTGCTAATGATAGCTTCTTTGTCAATGGGTTTGATGGTGAATGGATCCATGACTCGGATATTAACTCCGGCTTTAGCAAGTTCGTTGGAAGCGTTCAGAGCTTCATGAAGAGTTACTCCTGCTCCAATCACTAAAACGCAATCATTGGCTGATTGTTTAAGGATTTTAGCTTTTCCGATCTGTAAAATTTAATATATTTCAATATTCAAAATTATCATTTCATGATTAATATTCACCTCAAAAACTTCATCATTAGCATAAACGATGCTCGTAGCCGGGCGATTGACTCTAATAAAACAAATTCCTTTGGTGTTGGCGGCCATTTCTACTGCGCGTTCTGTACTAACTGCGTCTCCTGGATAAAAGATAGTACTTCCAGGTATGGAACGGAACATGGTTAAATCTTCTAACCCCATTTGGCTAGGACCATCTTCACCAATGCTCACGCCGCAATGCGATCCAACAAAGTTAACATTTGTTTGAGAAATAGCTCCCATTCGGATCTGGTCAAAAGCACGTGTTAGGAACGTAGCAAAAGTAGAAACGAACGCAACGGTTCTATCCCTGCAAGTAGCACCAATGGCAACTCCAACCAAATTCTGTTCAGCAATGTAACATTCAATGTATCTGTTAGCATCAACTGTCTTGATTTTTTCCGCAAAAGTAGAGTTCTTCATGTCACCATCCAAGGCGATGACTCGTGGATTATTCTGCGCGATTTTAGTGATGGCAGTGCCGTAAGCTACTCGAGTAGCGATTACATCTCCTAGTTTGTAGGATGGTGGAGAAGAAAGTTTGATATTTGTGATGTCTACAACTGGGGCATCCTCTACCAAAGGCTTTTGAGGGTGAATTTGGAGAGGGCCTTTATTTTTTATCAGTCCTTGTAAATGCTGACAAAGAATTAAATTTTAAACTTCACTAGAATACTAAAATATGCTTAATCTTACTTTTATGACTCTTTCAGCGTGATCTCCTAGTGGTTTTCCATGCCAGTTTTCTTGATCCTCAATTTTAGGGAAATTTTTGCCCTTGTAAGTTTTAGCGATGATAGCAGTTGGTTTATTTTTTGTTACTGAAGCTGAATGTAAAGCTTTGCAGATTTCTTCAATATCGTGTCCATCAACAACAATTGGATTTAGTCCAAAAGCTTCAAATCTCTTGCGATAGATTTCCATATCATGGGCCAAAGCAGTGGGTTCCGATTGACCCAGACGGTTCACATCAACAATGACACACAAATTGTCCAATTTGTAATGACCTGCGAAGGCCAGCGATTCCCAGATAGAACCTTCTGCGGATTCGCCATCACCAATAAGACAATATACACTGCAGAGAGAACATTCGATTAAAAATCTCAAGAGATAATAAAAGAAACTGTTTTTTTTCGGATTTACGTTGTTTTTGTACAGCGTTATTTTCTGTATTAGTAAAGCGAATATTAAAACAGGCTTCAATTTTATAACTCAAAACTTATGCAATATTTAAGTGCAAAGAACTTGACCTTTTAAAGGTCTCGAACCTTGATAAGTATAAAATTATTTTCTACATACATATTCTAGCGAGAAAACTAACAATTTTTCCTTTTATAGACTCTAGTATTGACATTTTGATAAACTTTTTTTATATCCATTTTAATATTTTAGCGAATTTTGAAGTATAATGTCGAAAGAAAATAATCGATTGAAATAAAATGAAAAATAATAGTAATATACATGCGTCAAGCTGTTTCGAAGACTTTTTATGAACTTCCTCACACAGATACACTTACCAGTAATTATTTATTTTTATTATTGTTCTTGTATTAGATGAAATCTCTACATTAAAAATAAATACAAATTAATAACTTCATGAAAATCATTGAAAATAAATTAAAACTATGCAAAAGTGAATCATAATTAACAAACTTATGAAGACTAAGAATTATGCGGTCAAAATTTATTATAATTTTTTGTTATGAATAGGGGATATTTTCAAAGATGAAATTCCATTTCATTTTTATTCTTCTCGTCATATATTAAAATAATATATAATTGGTTAATGCAATTTAATTACAAAAGTAATACATGAATTTTAATATAAAAAAAAAATTATATTTTTCGACGACCAAGTCGCAGTTAAGTTTCGTAGCCTAAATTAAGTGAATAATCCATTTACTAGGTCAATTGTTAAGTCTAAATGCTAGCTTGTGTACTGGACTTTCTATCTCTTATGTGTTTATAATAAAAATTTGGAAGTTAAGCGCCGTAAAAAAAAAATACTTGGCCGCATGTCATAATGCTTAAGTTTACACTCTAGTTGCATAAATTAAAATTTTAATTTATAAGCTCTACTTGAGAGTTATTTTATAACACTTGAAAGCCAGCCAAGCTGACGAAAATACTGAATAAATTTCAATTTATTAAAGAACTTTTTATAATTTCAAATTTACTATTGTTTGCGTGTTTCTCAACTAATTATTTGAAGTCGCTTACAATAATTTCTTTTATAACTGTATGACAATATTAAATTTCACAAAACAAAATTTTGAAACATTTTCCCAAAAAAACTTGAATTGATATCCTTCAATCGATAAAATATACGATCGTAAGAAAAATAAAAACGTATTGATCTTGTACGCAACACACTTTTATTGCATTATTTATTAGTTTGACAGGAACGAAACTTGTTCTACATATCTAGTCCAACAAGAACATTATTTTGAATGTTTCGAAAGTTACTGAAATGCCGATCAAATTGGAGGATATAAATTGTTGATTTTTATTGTTTATATGAAAACGAAATAGTTTTTGAAACTCATTCGGGTATAATAGAATTTTTTTGATATTCGGAGGTATAAAGATCATATTTTGTAAATGTTGCTCTATGAATGTAATTTATTTTAATTATTTGATTGTATTTTGAGATTACAAGGTCTTAAAAATGATTGTCATGATTAACATAAAATCTCAGATGAAAAATAGATTTTTAAATACGTTAATTCTCAAGTCAATTCATACATATATTTTTTAGTCATTTCTTGTAATACTGATGTGAACAATCTTTCTGTATTCAAGAAAATGAAAATAATTCAATTTTGTAATTGGAACTTCACTTGGAGCTTTCGACAGGGCTGTCAGAAATATGTTTTGTCTAAAGGATGTCCGTTAAATATGCTTAATAATTTTTATCAGTGAAACAAGAAACTACGTAGATAAGAAAACTATTCTCACTACAGACATAACAAATTTGATATTCTTGTTATCCAGAAACGAAATAAACAGAAAATAAGTAACTCACCGGTAACTGGCTTTATCATAGTTTTTTCCAATATAGGCCATACCGCAAGCAACAGCCAATCCCTGTCCAAGGGAACCTGTTCCTACATCAACAAAGTTCAACCTCGGGGTAGGGTGACCCTCAAGGTCCGATCCCAGTTTCCTAAGATTTTGCAGGTCTGTAACGGGGAATAATCCGGCTTCAGCCCAAGCGGCATACAAAATTGGAGCTGCATGACCTTTAGAAAGGACAAAGCGGTCACTGGACGCGTCTTTCGGTGCTGAGATTTTGTATCGCATGGTGTGGAAAAAAAGAACCGACATTAATTCGGCCATTGACGAACATGATGTTGGATGTCTGTAAAAAGTAGATAGTTGAAAGACTGTACTACATTTTTCTTCAAATAAATAGTTGAAGATTTTCGGTGAATTAATTAAATGAATAGTAACATACCCCGAGTTGCAGGCCGAAGTGGCTTGAACACTATGTATTCTCAATCTATTGGCAATAGAAGCCAAAAGATCAGTATCGGGCTTTTTATATTCTTCCCTCATGTTTAAGAATTGAAAGCCACAGAGGATAGTAATCAAAACTGAACCGTTCACTGTAACTTGCGGCGGGCAAGTTCAGCGAAGCATGATTGTACTAGAATTTTAAATTCATATCCCCTCCCTTTTTGAAATTGGCGGCTTTTTTCGATTATAGAAAAATTCCCCCCATCCCCTAAATGATCATCATTAGTAAGATAACCTTGAAGACTGTACCTATACACGCGGTTGCGGTCTCCCTTTAGTATTACGTCACTTACCCTGATTTTGCATCTGAGGTAGAACGTATTGAGTGAATTCTTAATTTATTTGCGATATCTCTTAGTTCATTTACAGTTTTTGCTTCTGGTTTATGGTAATTTGCCATGGTTTAATAGGATTGAAGCAATATTATCTGCCTGGTAACAAACAACGCTTAAAACATGCACCTTTGACCGATAAATGTAGAATAGTGTGAAATATAAGAGAGAGACAGATATAAAGGCTGGATATCGTGACTGGAGAAAATTGTAGAGCGATTTTCTTCAAACGGATAGTAGTTGCCGCGTTTATCCGCTAATTTACGCCATCTATGACACGAGTACTACACTAATGTATTACTACGCCTTTTTCAAAACTACAATCTACAACACAACTATTTAAATATTAACGATATGAACTGTTTCTATAAACATCTATTCATGAAATTAAATTTTAAAACGGCAAATTAAAAATTTTAGTACGCAACATGCACAACAGAGGTGCTAAAACGGTTATCGAACAAACTACATTTTTTTTGTAGTTTTGTCTTATCCGCATCAATTTTTGGTTTTATCGATTATATTATCACTTCTGAAATTAATACATCATACAATTTAACTTATCTTCGTTAATTAAACATGATATGTATCGAAGATAGTTGAAAATATTTTCTTTCATGTCTAGAAAAAGTTTTTTTCAAAATTTCATTCATTTTGGAGTTGGCGCCCCTCATCGACAACATTACCTTCTTTCTTTATTGAAAAAATATGAACAAATAAATATAACATTATAAATAATTTTTTTCCTTCGCTTGTTAATGAATAAAATTATGGTAGGAAATATTGTAGAAAGTATGTTCGACCGAAGCTCCAGCTTCGGCGGAAAGAGGCGAAGGTGGCTCACAGCAATAGCAGAATATTTCGGCTTCGATTCAACAGTAATCAAAGCTATTGACATTGTATTTTATTACTTTTATATGATCTAACTATATTATCATCCAACATTTAATGCTTTTTTAATATATTTTAATAAATAATTTTTTCCTTTCGCATGTTCAATGAATAAAATTATGGTAGAAAATATTGCAGAAAGTATTATTCGACCGAAGCTCCGGCTTCGGCGGAAAGAGGCGAAAATGGTTCACCTCACAGCAATAGCAGAATAATTCGGCTTCGACAGAATCAAAACTATTGACATTGTATTTTATTACTTTTATATGATGTAACTATATTATCATCCAACATTTGATGCTATTTTAATATCGCTTTTACACATAAAAACAAAATCAATATTGGAAATATATTACCAGTAATGTAACAAGACTTATCATAATTATAACGAAATTTTTGTGATACTTAAAATTTAAAAAACTTATTTATGCTAAGTACTTGTTAAATTGTTGATATAGTATGAGATATGTAATCGATCAGTTAGTTAAAGTGATCAGTTAGTTATAGGAATCAGTTAGTGATGAGAGGTTAATTAGTTATAGGAGTCAGTTAGTTATGAAGGTCAGTTGCAAAGTCATGAGATCATAAAGTAGAGTCGAATAGAATGCTTAGGATAGTAATAAGGAAGATGAATTGATATGTTTGTTTATTTATTTGTAATTTTTATATCTTTTGTTATTTATAGTTGATATATTTGGTATTTTTTATATTTACAATAACCTTTACCCTCCATCCAACAATAAACTATTAATTTTTTGTTATATCCGATTTATTGTATAACTAGAAATAAAAATATATAGCTATAGTTATTAAATAAATAAACAATATTCAGAAACAGGTTTGAATAGATCGCTCAAAGATATTCAATTACTTTATTCTATATGTGGAAGAGAGTAGGCGAAAAGTTGATCATGGCACCAGGTGCAATCTCCAATGAATTTTCGATCTATTTACCACTTGATTGGGTACTCATGCCTGTGTTACATTACCCCACTGATAACAAATTCTACAACCCTTATTCTGGTTCAAGTTTCTACCTCAGTCTTTCACCAATATCCAAAGGTTTCACTCCTTCAAAAAATGTTAAAAGCTAAAAGAAAACTTCAAACTATTCTCAAAAAATCACAGGCTGCTGAAATCAACATAGACGAACTATTGTCACTAGATATTTTGAAAAGTTTGCAGTATGATAACAATGATTTTTGGGGCAAATATAAAAAAGCAGTATTTAAAATTTTCAGTGCAACTGTTATAGTTTATTTTTTGTCTACATTGGGCCTTAATTACAATTATGAGGTAAGAGTATTGCCAGATAAATAAGAGTCAATATTTTAATTTATTTCAAGTGTTGTAATAATAGCATTATAGAATCAATAAACAAATAATGTTTTGAACTGTTAACAATTTTTATGACGATTATGGTATGCAACATGCAGGTGCTAGCACCTGTATTAGTACATAAAATTTTATGTTGCCTCTAATCAAGCCATTATAATGCATTATAAACTCATAAAGCATAAGAATGCAAAAAGCAAAACATTCAACAATTGATGATTTCACAGGACTGATTCAAAATTATCTTGACGAATAATTTCATAAAAATTTGTTCGCCATTTTTATTTATTATTCAAATAAATTTTTTGAATTTAAGAAATTGTTTTGTTATCTTCTAAAACACTTTACGCATAATTTTAACTCAAATGAATCATGCGTTACCATTTTCTCTGTGACTCACAAGTGAAAACAATTCGATTACTTCATTGCAAAATAGTTTAGTGTATTCTTTGATTTTAAATTCAGTTTATTATCCTTGATACTTTTATAGAAATTTATTTCACATTATATTAAAATGAAAATCCAGGAGAAACAATAATAAATATTTGGTCTATTTGTGAATTTTTTTTTTGTTGACAGTGTCTGATAGAAGTCCCAGTAGATACTTCAAAAGTATTCAGAATTCCCGAAAACTGTCATTTTTGCGAGGGTATTACTGAAATAAAAGCCCTAAAAAATGTCTCTCAATCAACTTTCGAGGAATTTTATGCCCACACGGGCATCCCTATAATCGTAAAAGATGGCGCAGTCGATTGGCCAGCTTTAAGGAAATTCAATTTTAATTTTTTCAAAAAAATTTACCATCATGAAACTGATGCAAATTTTAAAAAGCCAGATGAATGCCAGTTTTTTCCCTATAAAACAGAGTTCCGTTCTTTGAGAGAAGTTTTTAATATGAGTGAAGACAGAGCAAAACTGGCACCAGGGACCAAAACTTGGTACATTGGATGGAGTAATTGTAATGATCAAGCTGGAAAAATTTTGCGGGAATATTATAAGCAGCCCTATTTTCTGCCAGATAATTCGGAAAATATTGCTCTTAGTTGGATTTTCATGGGAGGACCTGGAAATGGAGCCCATATGCATGTGAGTATTTTGATTTATACTTTTGCGAATTGCGATATAATTATGAGTAATTCACAAAACAAACCAAAGAAAATTTTAATTATCAGAAGAATATTGATTGTTGAGGAAAACACTGTTTTGGCGTGAAAGTTTTTGATCTAAAATGTAACACAAATTACGGTTATTAATTAGCAAAAAATGTACTCTTTGTTGTAGAATTACGTCATTTTTTAAACGTTATCTTGGAATGACTGCAATTTAATCAGATAAGTGAATAATTCGTTGCACAAATGCATTTTTATATGCATAGGATTCTAAAAATTGAATTTCAACAAAATTTTTGACCAAAAATTCTAACAATACAATAAAATATAATATAATCTATGTCAGAAGTACAAATAGGATTTATTTCGAAATCTATCACTAAATGCAATGCATATCATTAGAGAATTATAAAGAATAATAATCAATTTTGATATCTATTTCAATTAAGAGTTAAATTAATAATTGAAGAGGCGTAGGAAGATCAGAAAAATATTGAAAAATTTGTTTAATCAATTTTTAATACACTCTGTCTCCCTTTTTAATTTTTGAAATGAAGCTTCAGACAAAATATAACATATAGACGAAGGGTAGTGGCATTTGTAGTGAAGCAAAAATTTAAATCGGTGTGGCATCCGTCGTTGTAGTGCGGGTTGCTTGTAATACTTGGAAAGGCCAAAACCAGAAGTTATAATTTGTAATTAAAGAAAATAGTTATGAAAAACTTGTAAAAATATTTCAAGTTATTGTTAAAAGAGTTATATTTATTGAATAATTCTATATTACATCGTATTTAATATAATTTGACCCCAATCTCTCAATTTTCGAGAAACTTTATTTGGTGAATAGTATCCATAGCAATTATATGCCGAATAAGGCTATTCGGCGATTATCGATCGGACCTAAGGGTTGGTTTCTTTGATCTTCGGATAACTTTGTCGGATAATATTTATAATTACAACTGTTGACACGAGTGCCGTAGTATTCAATAAAGTAATATTCAAAGAAGAACTATTATTTAATATAAATTTGAAAATGAGTCTAGAATATTCAAAATAAAATCTTCAAAACTTGAACAAAAACACAGATAACGAAAAATGCCAAATTCGGTTTAAAAAAAGTATCACAGGAGTACAAAATAGATAATAAAGGATATAAAAATGTCTACTATAACAATAAAACTTGAAATTTTATCAATTGTATGTTGTTTTTAAATAATGAACGCATGAAAATATTTTAAGCCTGGCCAGCACAAATATTGGCTTCAAAACAAACCATTGGTCAGCATAGGGAACGCTCGGTCTATAGTATGTATCGTCTGAGAGTGAAACTTTCTTTCAAACTCTGATACAGCAGAAGTTTATTACAATTATTTGTATGTAATACAAAAAAATATAGGATATTCTCCATATCGATTCTACAATAATCAGTTAAAATGAATAAGAATTGTAAATACTTTTTTAAACTTGAATTATTTCTCTTTAGCAAAAGTTAAAAATTAGTTTTTATCGGTACATTACATAATCTCAAATATATAATGCTCCAATATTGAAGTGAGATTTCTTTTGAATTGGTCTTTCTACAAAACTTGAGGGGTAAATACGTTCGTAGCCACGACAATAATTTATTTAAGAATTTTCAAATCGAACATGCGAGCTTTGTGAATTATCATCCAATTTTTTTTCAATTGAACAATACTTCTATAAAGAATTGCTGCAAAATCATACTTAAATAGTACATAAAGAAAATAACTCGGTGAAGTTCATTGAATCTACTTGCGTTACTTTCGATTTCATTTAGAGGTAATTTAAAATTGAAACGCGTTCTATAGAATGTATATTTATAGTATAGGTACTTTCCTTGTATTTATTCGTATTTGAAAAAACTATGTTTGGTATATTTATAGAATTATCTCATTTAGGTGGATAACGTAGTACACCCATCATGGCAGGCCCAACTAAGCGGAAAAAAACGTTGGAGATTAATGCCACCACCAGAATGTCTTTATCATTGTACGGAAATATCAGTTATTGTGCATCCGGGGGAAATAAGTAAGTTATTCCCAAACGTACAACGCTGTATTTTATGCCAAAACTCATTTTTTGATTGAGGCGATTCATAAAAATCTAAAAAGATTTAGTGAATGGTTGATAATTGATTTTTTTTCTAATTGATTGTTATTTCAGTCGTCATCGATACAAATAAATGGTACCATCAGACCACTATCTTGGAAGGAAAAGTCAGCATTACCATTGGATCCGAATTTGATTAGTCAAATCTTATAATTAAATAATTCATCTCAAAAAAATTGAATCTATGTCTATTTACTCTTAAAAAAAATTAAATGACAAATCAAATTTATTGCTTTTGAAAATTACGATCAACATTGATGAAAAAACAAAATAAAAGAATAATAAAGATTTTGACAAAACATAGTTCCACTGTTTCTACCTCTCTTCAATATTAAAAAAAAATTATTTGCGATATTGCTATACTTATTTTGAGTTCACGACAATTTGAAAATATTTGCAGATAATGCTTCACAAAAATAATTAGTAATACCATAATGATTCACATTGAAAGCACACGGTGAACCTTTCAGAATTTCGCGTAAATTTCCATAAATTTCTATTGAATTTTAAATGAATTAAAGACAACTGTCACCGAACGATTAGTCATTTTCTGATTCATATTTTGGCTGGAAGATGGCGATAAAATACCCTACAAATAGAATAAATATTTTAATAATTGTCACAATATTTCAAATAAAAATTATATTATTGTTAGTAAAATAGTAAAGAACACACCTTTACTTCTACAATATATGTTTATGACGAATATTATAAGGCTCAGGTTCGTACGTCAATTGTGGAGAGGGAATGGCAGTGGCGGCGACAGATCATTTTTACTGGGTTCAAGGTTCTTATATAAAAATATTTTGTGATATATTTATTGTAATTCTGTTACTATTGTTCAAATGGATGAATTGTATATGTAATCAGTTGACTATATTAGAATACAGCGAAAATTCGATGTGAATAATTGAGAAATTGAGTATTTTTTTCTTTGCCAATACAACAGTTTCGGTCTCTCCTAGACCATATTCAAGAATAAATCTCAAAATCATGTATTTGAAACTTATTAGATTATTAATTGATCAAATGACAGGTGATTAAAGTAGAGTATTCATGCAAAATTCACGAGAAATTTTCTTTTAGTACGTCATTTTAAATCTAATTAACAAATGTTTTCCTTTATATCTCATTTAACATTTACTGCATTCGCATAAAAAGTAATGTTTTGAAAATGTTTCGTTATGTACATATTATAAACGTGATCGAAAATTTTGGGGAGGGGCAAATGCTGATACGCCTTCCCTAAGTGACACCACTGAAGATTGACGATAAAGAACGATATACACAGCGTTCTCTGTACAGCTCTGTAGTTCTTCCAGTTTGTGAACGCGGTTGTGTCAGTGTCAATAAAAATGGCTGATGAGGGAAAAATGCTAACGTCAGACGAACGAGCTGAAATTCACGAACAATTTACAATAGTAAGTACCTCTATGGACAATTATGAACATATTTTTGTTATCAAAATTTTATTAAGTGAGAAATAAAATATGTTTGAAGCATGACATTCACGAGTGCAAAAGCAACGCCCATCTGTCAGCCGCTAACCAACACGTAAATATTTATGTCATGGTTACTGAACCATCAAAAATACAAATTTTTTATTACTTTCAATTATTTTTACTATAAAAATACTATATTTTAACAGTATAATCGTCTACTGCATTAATGCTACATTCTTCTAATAAATTTCATAGAATGTTATCACATAAATGTTATCTTGAGTGGATATTTAGTTATTATCGATTTGTCTTGACGATAAAATCTCAAAAATAAGAACTTTTGCATGTGCGTAGAGCAATTGAAAATAAATGACATTTCCAATCAATGTGAGTCATGGATCAACATAGTCATTCTTCGTATGAATAATATTACTAAATATTTCAAAAAAGTCATGCTTAGATATTATTACGCGTTTTTTGTTCGCTCTGCGATATATGATATCACATGGTGCATTCTTTTTCATGTAGAATCATCAATTTCTTACACCTGAGAATTTTCTTTAACATTACCATCTTTTTACTAACACGTAATGAAATCATGAAAATTTCTGAGAATTATTTCCGGAAAGCTACCTTGCAATATTGATCAGATAAGTTTTCACGTAATTCGGGAGATTCATCTACTCTATTTTACTATTTTGCATTATATAAACTTAAAGAATGTTTTAATTTCTAAAATATTAGGTACAAAAATATTTAAATTGCAATTTTTATGTTAATGTGATAGGCCGCGTGTCCGTAAAACTTTTCCTGCGAAATTGTGTGGAACCCTAGAACAAGAGTTTCCTGAATATGTCAAATAGTTGTTCAGAGTAAATATTATGTTTACATAGTACTTATCGTTTAAACTAAATCAAACTTAGGTTTCAATATTTATATTTGCGGTAAATTTATCTACAACTTTTTTTCAGAACATTTTTGTGTAATTAACTTATGTTTTCACTAAATATGACTCATAGGATTTTTTATGCACTTATACAAATTTATATTGAAGACTAGTAATTAATTTAATCCACAAAGTTAGATTTTTTGACTCAACAGAATAATTCATTATAATATCTAGAATACAACAGGAAAAAAAACCAGTTATGCTATTTGAGTGGGTGTGTGTGCGTACTTCAGTTGTTTTCATAGTACGAATATATATTTTTTCATAGTCATATTAAATAAAGCACACTTAAAAGTTGTCAGAGATTTAACTTTATGTTAGTAATCTGATGGAAAATAATTTATATCAAAGGATCTGTCACATTTAATATAAAAAATGAAACTTATATTCAAATTTCTTCCTAGTATTTTCTATACTTATGTTTGTCCTTTGATATTACAGCGTCAAACATTATTTAGTTCAAGGTAAACAAATGTCATGACTATAATATATGTATATTCCATTTTCGAGAAATATTAATTACTATTTAAAGAAAAATTATGGTAAAAAGATTTTAAATTTATAAACAAATATTTCTTATAATATAACGCATTAGAAAAAGTGAAGACTTAAGTGAGAACAAAACAGTATTAAATTTTCTTAGTAATTGAAATTACAAACCGTGAAGGTAACATTCTATGTAAGATGCAGCTAACAACTTAATTTTCGAAAAAAAAAGTGTATTTTAATGTACACCCTATTAGAAAAAATGTATGCCTGAGACCTTGATTTTTATATCGTCAATATATCTTTCCAAAATTTATATTTTATTCCAATTCAAATTTATTTTCAATATTTTCTCGTCCATAAGTTACCTATTTTGTTGAAAATATTTTTAGAATTCAAATTCCTTTCTATGTTCTCAACATGAAATAATTTAGTAAAAACAAAAATATATATATATATGTATATATTTTTTATGCATAAATCGTCTATAATGATAGTGACACATTTATTTGCATCACATTTTGATAATTTATGTATACAAGTTACAAAAATAATTGCAAATTATTTGAATTTATCGTGACAGTAGGTAAAAATGCTGATTATTTGAATTTACCTGTTTTAAACAAAACCATATTTCAAGTTTTTGATAAGATATTTCTGTATTTATTGATATTTTTGCTTTTATATTGTATTACGAAATAATTTTCAAGTAGATATTGTAAAATTTAAAAACCTAGCAAAGTGGTGAGGGTATATGTATTATTTGAAAGAATCCTACTGCTTTGACAGATTAAAAAAAAATTAAAATTAACTTGTTTCTAAATTAAATTCATGAAACATATTCACGACTGCAATCATTCTTTTTGGGCAAATTTAAATAATCTTTTAGATAAGTTTTAAAATGATCTACTTGACATTTTTTTGTGATTCTATATCAAATAATTTCAGAGATTATATAGTTTAAAGATATATAAAATTTACGATATATTGTTATTTGTCCGAATACTTGGATTTTATCGTAATCTATGATTTTGACTTTAATCTCAGTTTATATAATTATTATTTCCTTAACAGCTACAATTAAAAATATGACTTAATTATTTTACTGCAAATAAGTTAAACCATGTTTTATCTTATCTTAATATTTAAGTTCAAGAATGTAAAATTATAGAACAAGTATTCAAAGAGCTAATTTCTGAATTTTCAGATTGACACGAACGGAGATGGATACATCGATCTTAAAGAACTCAAAGATGCCCTCGATATATGCGGCTTCAAAATTCCTGGGTGGAAAGTACGCCGGATGGAAGATGAATATCGCATGAAACGATGCTACGATGGCAAATTGTCCTACGATGAGTTTGTAACTTTATGTATAGAACTCAAGTCAAATGAAGTAGGAAACACTTTTAAACAAGTAGTATCAAAAAAAGAAAATTTAGAAACTCTGGGAGGTATGTCCGATGCTTCCAGCGAAGGTACAACACACTCCGTACGCCTTGAAGAACAACTTGCCTTCTCAGACTGGATAAATTCCAATTTAAGTGCTGATCCAGACTTGAAACACCTTCTTCCACTAGATGCTGAAGGAAAATCTCTTTACGATAAAGTACAAGATGGCATCATGCTTTGGCAAGTCTAATAATTTAGTTTTATGTTTAATTATTAATTGGAATTATTTGATTCTACAGCAAAATAATCAACCATTCCTGCCCGGAAACAATAGATGAACGTGCAATAAATAAAAAGAGTCTAACTTTACACAAAAAACTAGAAAACTTAACGCTTGCAGTAGTTTCGTCTCAAGCAATTGGTTGCAATATTGTTAACATAGATGCGCACAATTTGTCCAAAGGAAAGCCACATTTAGTTCTGGGACTTTTATGGCAAATTATCAGAATTGGTTTGTTTAATCAAATCACTCTTGAGCACTGTCCAGGTTTAACTGCCTTATTAAATAACGAAGAAAGAATTGATGACCTTATGAAACTATCGCCTGAAGCAATTCTTCTACGATGGGTCAATTATCATTTAGAACGCGCTGGAGTAGCCAGGCGATGCACTAACTTTCAAAGTGATATTATGGATTCAGAAGTTTATAGTTATTTATTGAAACAAATCAGTCCACAAGATTCTGATGTTACTTTGGAGTCCCTTAGAGAAGAAGATTTAACATCTCGCGCCGAAATAATGTTGCAACAAGCCGCTAAATTAAAATGCCGAAGTTTTGTAACGCCTCAAGATGTAGTCAATGGTGTATATAAATTAAATTTGGCTTTTGTTGCAAATTTGTTCAATAATCATCCAGCTTTAGATCAACCAAATGGAATTGAAGGATTGGAAACTGTAGAGGAAACACGCGAAGAGAAAAGTAAGCAAAAATTTCAACAAATTATCTTCTTCGTTTATTAATTTGAGATTTGCAGCTTATAGGAACTGGATGAATTCAATGGGAGTCAGTCCGCATGTGAACTGGCTCTACTCCGATTTAGCGGATGGTCTGATTATCTTCCAACTATACGACGTTATAAAACCAGGCATTGTTCAATGGAACAGAGTTCATCGCAAATTTTCTCCACTTCGTAAATTTATGGAGAAATTAGAAAATTGCAATTATGCTGTCGAATTGGGTAAAAATTTGAAATTCTCCCTGGTTGGAATTGCAGGTCAAGATCTTAATGATGGAAATGCGACATTAACATTAGCTCTTATTTGGCAACTTATGAGAGCTTATACTTTGTCAGTTTTGACACAATTGGCACAAACTGGAAACCCTATTGTGGAAAGGGAAATAGTTACGTGGGTAAATAAAAAACTTGAATCTGCCAAAAAGAACTCATCAATACGTAGTTTTTTGGATTCGTCTATTGCTGATGCAAAAGTTGTTATTGATCTTATTGATGCAATTAAACCTGGGACTATTAATTATGAACTTGTTAAAGAAGGCGGATCATCAGAAGTAAGTCCATCACAACAAATTATCTTCAATTTAATCATACTTATTTATTTACAGAATAATTTAGCAAATGCAAAATATGCAATTTCTATGGCACGTAAAACCGGCGCGCGAGTTTACGCTCTTCCAGAAGACATTACCGAAGTTAAACAAAAAATGGTCATGACAGTATTTGCATGTTTAATGGCACTAGATTACATTCCTAACTTGGACAATGTTCCGCAACAGTAAATAGAGATATATGGGTTATAGGTGGCCAATACCATTTGAGTTAGATGGTTTCAAATTATTACCAACTGCGCATTTGCTTGGGCCTGTTTTACATTATACTTAGTTGCTTATAAATAATTTATTTTGAAAAATATGGCTTTATATAGAAGTACATATCTAAAAATGTTTTCATCATTAATTGTAATTTTTTGTTCAACAACTATAAAATATTGGTATTATAAAGAAAGGTGACCAGTACACAGATACTGAGAGTATCTAAAAGTTACTAGTTTTGGAACTTGAATTTGATATTTGTTGTTTTCATATATTCTGAGTTTCATTCTAGTATAGAAATTAGAATTAAGTAATATTGAGAATCAAAGTATAACGTAAAACAGGGTCAGTCTGTAATTGACAAGTCATCCGCGGAAAAGAATCCCAACAAATAGAAATATGGTATAAAATAGAATTTATTTTATTGTTCTTAGAACTTTCAGCAATTATATTGAGTACAAAAATGTCCTGTTATTACAATTTCAAAGCAAAATCTTGCATGGACGTAATTGAAAATTATTATTTTTTCGGTTCGTTAATTTCTTATCATTTCATAATTCTTCCAAGTAATCAACTATTGCGATTAATAGAATTTAATTACTTGAATACTTTTAAATCTTTCTGTCACTTGTTCGGGTACAATAATTATAAAATTTGAATTTTCAGCAACTGTGAAAAATTAACGGTAGGAGAGATATTAATGAGCGCATGTGTGTATGTTGTATAAAAGTGATCGTTTAGATATTGTTTTAAAAACTTATGTGATCTACATGCATTTAATATAAGTACATTCCAACTAGCACTAACTTGTGTACTGGTCAATGAGAAAGTGCCATTTTTATAAAATATCTTTGATATTTTTAATTTACCATTAAAGACATGACCAACCCTTAAATTTAATTAACTACGTACTAGATTAGAAATTTTTCAACATTTTTACATATATTTAATACTTAAACAGTATGTAAAAATTAATAAATTAATATTATACATAAGCCATATTTTTATTCATGAAGTTAAAATATGCTGTATCATTTGTAAAATTCGCCTTTTCCTGTTTTATTTCAGATTAATAAATTATTTAGGGTTTCTTCCAATATTTGGTTAACTCAAGATTTGAATCAATAAAAGTTCCAAATAAAGTGATATAAGTAAATAATGCAGTAATAATTTGTAGGAATTTTTTTGAGGAGGTGAAAAACCGCCTAAAATCTTATAATGATTTTTGAATATTTAAATTCTTTTTCCATAATTCGATTCTATACGATAAATACATTTCGCCCCTTCAAATGTTATTTAGTTTTCAGCCATAGTATTCTTGGAAACTCTGCTTTACTCAGAAAATACTATATTGTTTTGAAGCGCGTAGTAAACTTTTAGCTGTATTGGAATTTTTAATTCAAAAGTCTATAGCTTGTGCAGCAATAACGATTGGTGGCTGATATTAATTGTTCTGTATATTATGTCCATGACATACACAAAATATGGTTTAACCCAGAAAATATTTGTTTTGGTCGGTGTGATAAATTTTTAACTCTCTATTGGAGTTTTCAAGTCAACAGTTTGTGCACCAATATCGATGTCAAATTATCTACAGATCTACACCCATCCTGAGTACCTGCACAGTAAAATTTCTGAAGCTACTGAATTGATACATCGTTGGTAAGAAAGGATTGATCGATATCAAATGGCAATTTATTTTTGCTACTGGGCGACGCCACCCATCGCATAACAGACCGAATGTGTTGAAATTTAATAAAATCAATTCTGCGTTAAATTTTTATTAAATATAAACTTATAGTTATGAATTTGAATCTATAAATTTTTCAGAATGATATTATTAATTCTGTATATTTTATTTGAGTTTCGACCCTTTAATCGAGTTTTCTTCTTTGTATCAGTTGTTTTCTGATGATCTCTTGGTTAAAGGGTCAAAACGTCAAAATTCAAATGAAATATACAGAATTCATAAGCTATTTATTTTAAAACAAGCATATTTATCTTTTAAGAATAACTTACCTCTCAATGGCGATGAATCTGAGCAGAATTATTGAAGATCTGTAACAGTTATTGACCATTGCATACTAATTCATTCATTTGAATGTACAGTTATCACTATTAATCTAATAAACACCTCTTTTACTTTGAATCGAAGATTTATTCACAAAATTTCAATATAATTTTCACCAATCGTTTTGTTTTACTTTAAAAGTTGTATTTTCACTCCTAATTACTTGGACACCAGCTCCATAATAAGGAATAACGTAGGCTGATCCATCTGCTGGCCCAACTACTTGAGTTGCAATTAAAATAATGTCTAACAATTGTCCTAAGAACATAAATCCAAGTGTGCAAAATTTTACTAATCCAATAGCAGGATATCCTAGATAAAATCGGTCAATGCCAAACATTCCTAGAAATACTGATAACAGTAATGCTGTTTCGAATGAGTAACCATTGCTGTAAATAAGCACAAATTTAGTAATACTATAAAATATTTATTGATATAAACATACGTCCATCTGCATGGTAATTCTTTTGTAAAACTGGAATTATTTGTTTCCTCACAAATAAGTCCATCTGCTGCTACACACCAAACTAAAAATTGAAAATTATTAAATGCTAATAGAAATAAAGAATATTAAAAATACCTTTAGCTTTATTATCTGGTGTACAACCTCTAAATTGTTGTGTTTTAGGATCTATGTGGTTATAATGAGGATCTGGACACAAATATTGTCCCATTCGTAATTTGCTGCAGGTGACATTATGGGGAACAATATTTTGTTCTGGCAATATTTGTATTTCAGGTCTGTCAGCAGCAGTATTGAATACTAAATATAATAAACATGCTAATCCAGCAGTAAAGTACACAAACATTTTAAACACACACTCATTTTTCATCTATATATCACAGATCAACTCATATTCTCCCCTTTATAAGAAACAAATGAAAACACTACTTATTTTTAAGGTTAACGAATCAGATTCATCCACTGATATGTATAAATAATTGGATAGGGCATTCAAGCTAAATAACCCATAAACCAGCGGAGCGAAAAAAATGAGAAAAGTGGACAGAAAATGAAATCGTATGGTCACTTTTCTTCCAATACTGGGTGCTGACGTAATGACGATAGTGACGCCACATGACTAAAATATTTTTCTTGGATTAATGTCATAATTTATATTAATTAGGTATTATAGCGTGCTAGAGGAAATGAATAGGAAATCCCAGGAGTCACACGGAAATGGTTTGTTTTCGAAATTAAAAATACGTCGGACGAAAGACGAAAATTAAATCAACAGTACCTAGTTACGCGGACAATAGCTTATAACAATATATAAATCTCAATATCAATAATTATGCCGTCAATACTCTTGAGTCTTAATTCACAATGGGCGTAAGCATAAGAAGTACATAACATAATTCTTATGAAAATCTTACGCCTGTTCACAATGAGCATAGCATAAAAATTATTTTATAGAGATATTGCTGAGTTAGTAATAAAATATAGGGACTTTTAGTTTTAAGTATCTGTTACAATTTAAATCACTTGTCCTAAGCAACGCTTTGCTTTATTTTTCTTTTGATTCGATTATTTTATCAAAACAGCCTTTCTAAAGACTCCTTTTTCTCTAATTTTATATTTGAAAATATTTTTCATTGCTTTTGGTTTTGTTTTTTATATTAAAGCTCCTAGTTTAGGGCATTACTTTTGTTCCTGCACATGTTTGCAATCAAATGTCTTTTTTGGAAGATGAAATTCGTTTGGTATTGTTATTAAAAAAAATATTATATATTCCTAACCACAAAAAGAAGTTTATTTTCATTCATATGCGTAAGAAATACGTAAAGTTGAGATGATTTCAACTCTCTTATGCAGCTGTTATGCACTACGTAAGCATAAGAAATACGTAAGAGCATTGTGAACACGGCCATAAGAATTGCACATGTTCAACTTTATGTCTTATGCATTTCTTATGTATTTCTTATGCTTAGTCCCATTGTGAATTATGGCTGACAGTTGCAGAAAAAATATATCTCAATATTTCGAATCATAGTTGCCTTGGTTATTGGCAACTGAAATTACCGTTGGCGGCAGCACTGTGCTTACAAAATAGTGGGTCAAAAGTGGCTTACGTCAAGTTTGTAATCTGTTTACAATGTAAACACGTTGATATTCAGCAAAGAAATATTCATATTTCGTTGAATGATTCAATTCAATTTCAATTGTGCGAGAAAGTATTGTCTTTCTTCTTTTATAACATTTAGTTTATTCTATTAAAATCTTCTTATTTATGTATGAATTTTAGTTGTAACTGGAAGACTGAATGAAGTTACGAAATTCATAGCTTTGGAGAAAATAATATTACAGGGAAGTATTTATGACATTTTTGTATTGTACATTTCAGCTTTCAGCTTTCCCTGCACAAATTTTTCTAATCCGCATAGTTTGTTTATGAACTAGACCGTAGTCTCCAAATTTATTTACTACCGACACTTACTTTGTCCCTTTTAGGAAATTTATGGAAACTCAAATCAACAATTCAATTAAATTTGGAATGACATCTGTAAAAACAACAATTTTTAACACTTCTTCGTTCAGATTCCATATTTTGAAGAATAATATCTTGAGAAAGACTAATTTCAGTATAGCAATGAGGTTATGTAATTTAACAATAAAGTCGAAATCTAAGTATTTTTCACTTAATTAATTAGCCATTTTCCTCTGAAGATTTAAAAAATATCCACTAGAGGCAGCACTAGTGGGGGGTACAAGTGTTTTGATTTGCCTATTGACAGCAATGTTAAAAGTAGATCTTATTATAATCAAAATAAATAAATACTGTGAATAAATAAATCAGAAAATTGATTTATCATACCCACTAAACATTGCGCATTTGCAAATTGCACATCTGACAGTCGATACAAGCAGGATGGCGTGAAATTTGTACCTTTTATAAAACCGCAAGTTGACAAGAAAAAGTATTTGGAGTGGATTCATTTATCGCGAAGAACAGATTTAACAATTGGAAAAATAAAGAAACATACTTATATTTGTACTAAACATTTCATAAATTCTAATGGTCCAACAATAGAAAACCCGAATCCTTTATCAGCGACTGTATCAAAGGTTAGTAATTATTTATTTTATGAGGTTATATTCGAGATCAGTGTTTATTAGCATTATTGATATTTAGTAAATAAAATAATCTAATTTTCCTTTAATTGTACGTGGAATATGAAATAAAATGGTTTAATTTATTAAACGTATTTTTTTAGATTCCCAAAGATCGTAAAAGAAAGCAGAGATGTGCTGAAAAAGATTTAAGCTCCGTAATTCGTAAACGTCCAAAGCTTATCTGTTCTGCAACTACTGATAAATCACGTACTGGAATAAGTAGTAATAATGATGTTGAAAATACTGAAGAAACTCAATTAAAAATTGATTTAATCTCTGAGTGCACGAATCAAAATGATTTAGGAATTCTTCATAGTAATGATGAGCTCGTCGTTGAACCATCAGTTAGAACAATATCGAAGTCTGATTCAAGTGCAATAATAACTGTCTGTGATACTGGAAGTCAAACAGAAGAGGATATTGAAGTGAAGCAGCTAAAAAAGTATATTGAAAAACTGGAAAGTACAGTCTTGGATGTTAATTTATGTCGCAAAAATACCAAAGCGCTTAAATATTATACTGGTTTAAAACCAGAAGATTTTGATAGTTTATGGGAATTTTTGGGACCTCCTGCTGCTGGATCTTTAAAAAAGTGGCTCACTACGGAACCAAAAACAAATCGTCAATCATTTCGGTCACAAACAAAATTTTCACTAGAAAACCAGCTTTTTTTAACATTAGTTCGATTACATTCAGGGTTATTGCTTGCTGATATGAGCTTTAGATTGAATGTTAGCATTGGATATATCTCAAAAATTTTTACAACTTGGATTCAATTCATGTATCAAGAGTTCAAAAAACTAGATATTTTCCCTTCTGCTGACACAATTAAAAAAAACAATCTTCCTAAAGTATTTAGAAAATTTAAAAATATCCGTGTCATCATTGATTGCTTCGAGTGGAGTATGCAGAAGTCTAAAAATTTTAACCAACAAGGAAACACTTATTCGAATTATAAATCTCACAATACAATTAAATTTCTGGTCGGAATAATACCAACTGGAGGATGTTGTTTTTTATCGGATGGTTTTGAGGGTCGTATCAGTGATAAGCAAATAACAGTAAAGAGTTAATTTTTTAATAACATAAAAAAAGGTGATTCAATAATGGCAGACCGAGGATTTAATCGTGAAGAATTGTGTAACAAACATCAATGTTCATTAGTAATTCCACCCTTCTTAAAAAAACGTAAACATTTTACCAAAGGAGAAATAACTACAGCTAGAGAAATAGCCGCTGCTCGGATTCATGTAGAAAGATTTATCGGACGTATGAAAGAGTTTCGTATAATGCAACGAGTTATATCTAAAAATATGCTTCCTATTATTTCTCAAATTACTTTTGTAATTGCCATGCTTGTTAATTTTCAAGAACCATTAGTAATATGAATAATTAATACTATTTTAAAGTTAATAAAATAAAAATACATGAATAATCTATAATTCTTTTTTACTGCTTCTGTAATAAATATTATTGTCATATAACACAAATAAAATTATCATACTGTAACGTTATTTATTAATTTAGGGAGCAAAATTCACTAAACACTACTATTTATTTTTATGATTTATTAAAGTAATAAATTAAATAACTATCACTATTTTTAATAACTAATTTTAATTTAAACTAAAAATTATGATACACTACACTATAACTTGACTCTAATTATTTATGTCAATGTTGATTTATTTTAAATAACACAATTTATTTCAACAGTCCATCTTTATAAGGTCACTCTGCTAAAAAATCAATAATCTCCTCACTCAGTCAGTCTCATATATACCTCGGATCTCTCCCCACTATGTTCCTCCAGCAACGTCTAGGCGTTTCTAGAAGAAAGCTAGAAGGTGCCAGAAATTTTCCAGAAAACAAATATATTCGCTTCTATTTCTCAATGTTAAATAATTCCACAATCATTCTAAGCACCAGTAGAGCCGAAATGACTAATTTATAGACCTCAATTCGCTACAATACATTCTTATTAATTACGATGTACCAAAATAATCTAAAACGATAATTTTTTATATAGAATTTGAAAGCACCAAACATGCAATGTAACATGCATAAAGCTACTAACAATCAACAACTTTAAACTCATAGATCTCATTCAAGTGCAAAAATAAAAGTAAATTTTTTCAGTCCTTTGTAAGTTGACAAATAATTGAAATAAATAGCAATGAAAAAGATGAATGATTCTCAATCTTCAATTAGATAATGTGGCAAATTTCTTGGCAATCGCATTTCAAAAAATTCACTTGCTAAAATTTTATGCACCTTGAACAGCTTTTGTGTTAATGCGTTAATGAATATTTCATCCCGATATATTCTTTCAGTAGCAAAACTATGAAGCCCAGACCAGATAATGAAGTCACAGTACTCTAAATCTAATATAGCAAGCGTTAATTGAATCTGAAAATAATAACAGTGGTTCCTTTTTAAATTAATGTGATTATCTTTAATAGTGTAGCATAAATGTTTTGAATTCTTCACTTTATGCAGATCAAAAGGAGAACAGTTTTTCAACACTTGTGGACATTTAACTTCAATACATGAAACGAGTTTATCATTTTCGAATATTAAACCATCTGGACTACATCCCAAGCCCGGGAATAATTTATTTACAAAGATACCACACTTTTTAACAATTAAATTATTCTTAATTTCAAAATCGATTATAGCGTTAGCTTCATTTTCGCGGCCATACACGATCTGAGGTAAATGACTTATATCATTTTTACACCATAACTTGCTATTAATCAAATTTGTCAAATCTGTACTCGTGAAAAAATTTTTGCATTCCGATGCTGTGATTCTAAGCTGTCTTTCGGTTAACCACTTTGAACTTTTTTGCTCTACATGAATTTCAACCGCTCCGAATTCGACTGGGGTTAAATTCCTAACTAACTGGTCAATTTTTAACTTTAATATCAATTTTTCATCATGACTCAACTCATAATTATCATACTTTATACTTAACAAAGTATTCCACATGCAATTCGTTTTTTTCTTGGATTGAATTATTTTAATAAATCTTGATGTGAACTGATTTTTGTCATGATTATCAATTAAATATTTTGTTTTTTTTTGGATTAAAATTAATGATGGATTTCTTCGGATATTTACGTTTTGTAGAATAGCTAGCTAATAGAATACTATCTGGATTATTGTCTGATTTTTTGCCCTTATTCCACTCTTGTAATTTTGATGTACACGTAAGAGCATCATAACCGAAGCGTACAGTGTAATCTTCAAGTTTATAAAGTAAAGCAACAATATGAGAACAGTTCTTCGAAGCAGATGCTGGACACTGATACTGAGCATCAATAATTTTGCTACTATTCTTATCAAAAGCTATGCTTATTTTATACATCACACTTGCCCTAAAAGAAGATTTTACGTCTGCTCTTAAGTAATATGATAAAAAATTTGCATTATCTTCCATATTAGATACAAAATCACTTAAACAATATTGTCTTCCTCTTTGCAATGCTTTCGAGTTTCCACAGTTTGGAAGCTGTTCATCATTATCAGATAAAGGATCATTCAATTCTAAACTATCAGTAGGACCAGTAGCAATATAGGAATACATTGTAGCATAGTAAAAAGTACGAGGAATAGATCGGGATGGGAAAATTGTCCAGTTTGAAGAAGGAAAGATACAGGATGTTGGACTTGGTAGAACTGGATTGAGTAATTTCTGTTTCTCTAGCTGTTTAGCCTCTAAACATTTACCACCATCGATTCCAATGAAATTTTTTTTATCATTACCATTTGCAATACAGTCCTTTATTCTTAAATATAGAAGAAAAAAATATTTATAAAAAAATTCACATGAAATATTCACATTTTTGGCAACATAATGACATATAATACGAATTATCAACGTCAACTTACCTTTCAATTAGTGCATTTTTATTACCTGAAACAGGTAAACCACGACATGAAAGCCATCGCTTTAAATCTCGGACAAGATGGTCTTGTATTTTTGCATATTTAAATTTTGCCCCAGGAACATCATCTTCCGTTAATTCCATTTTAATAAAGCACTTTTAACGTTACTGTCAATAGGGAAAACAAAACATTTGTACCCCCCAATGACGTATTAACAGTAGACCCAGCACGCGGCGTTTGTTTTGATGCAGGAGTAAACAGTGGGGTGAGGAGGGTAAACATCGTTGTATCGCAGGTTGCGTACTTACATATTTTCATTTGAAAAAATATCGATTGTGAGATGTGGGAAAAATCTCGTTTTTGTTTTATTTTGAATCAATTAATATATTATTACTTCTATTTTAACAAATATATACATACAGTACAGAATAAAGGCACGCACTCCTCAAACATAACTAAAAGCAGGCAAACCGCATAACAAGCATGTTTTCTCCCTTCGCTTCTCAGAACCCCTCACCTTGTAAGTGCTAACATCACAACAAACTGTGGACTGCCATAGGACGCGCTGGATCTACTTTAATAATACGTCATTGGTACCCCCCGACTAGTGCTGCCTATGGTGAATCTTTTTTAAATCTTCAGAGGAAAATGGCTAATTGCAACAAATCCAATATGAACTATTGTAATATAAAATTTCATATAAACAACCACAAAAAAGCCATTAAATATTGCTAACAAAGCCATTAACATAACATATGATCATATGGAAATTAAGGTTGAATTCACTTTACAATATAGTTCCCTTTATAACCGCTAGGAGGCTACAGGCTAATTTCAGTTACCAATACCGCGCCATATTGATATTATTTGGCGCGCGTCATATGTCTTTAAAGAAAGAAAGATATAAGGTGTTGCATTTCATATTTTGACTTTGATTCCAAAGAAATAATTCAAATTAATAAGTTTTTTTATAATATTTCATACGGTAAATATGCTATATATTATTAGTACTACAAAATTTGAATGAAAAATTGAAAATTTTCAGTGGCAATGGAAGTTGGCAATTTTTGTGGTACTCACAAGAAGAAAGAAAAGGAATGCACAAATGATAACAATAATTTTCAAGCCGTACAGAGCTCTGAGATTCTCAGCACGTTAGTTGTACAATATTATCTTCTTTTCAGCAAGTTTAATAATTTTTTGTTTTTAGTATCGTGCATGAGGAAAATGCTCTAACCAGGATGCTAGCAAGATTGAATCTTAGCAATGTTTCCTCATCCCCCCTATTTAGTTCTTCAACAGGAATGACGGATGACGACTCTTTTGGCAAAAACTTATATGACACCTTTAGCACCGATTCCCTAGATAGTACTGACTATGAAAATCGTGTGCCCTACGTTGGAAGAAAAAGACGCAACAGCCGATTAGCCGATCATCTTGAATGGAAAAAACGACGTACTGAATCCATCAGCCAAGAGAAACGTCGTCGTCGTAGGACACGCCGTAAACGTCAATACAGACGCGCTGAAAGTCTGTCAGACAGTGAAAGCGTCTCTTCCGTTGAAATAGCACCATCAAAAAGAGTATTCTCAGTCAAATCTGAATCACAGATGATACTTTACCCAGAAAATTATGTACCTACACCAGTCCATCTAAAGAATCGTCGTAAGTTACGTCCAAAACGTAACTTAAAACTCACCTATGACTTACCTAAGGTTGTACCATTACAAAATGATTCAGACCAAAATATGCTTGACGAGGATTCTAACACTACAGATATCAGCTCTCCAGGATATCAGAATAGATCAGTCTTTAAGACAGAACATGAGACGTCTGATTCATAAATATGTTCAATTTAATTTTGCGATTTGTTCTTGCTTTTTGTTTGCTTTCTATATTGTTATGAATTTATGAGTTTTATAAATACCATTGCCATGCTGTGATAAATAAATTATTTTCGTATTTTCCATTGATAATTTTACCTTATTATTTCTTATTCTTCACTAAAACCAAAAAAGGAACTTATTTGAATTTAATTTTTCTTAAATATTTTGTTGGATATAATGTCTTTAAACGACTTAAAATTTTATCACATACAAAAATATGCAATCATTTGGTATATAAAATCAAAATACAATAAACAACTTTATACAGATTTTGTTCTTCAGAATATTTACGAAATGTCGACTGTGGATAAACCTGAATACACTGTGGAAGATAAGACATTGATTGTTTTTATTTCGATTTAAAGATTTTTTCTTATTTCATACCTAAAAAAATAAAAAATACATTTTTTATAATCATATAACTAAATTTTTCATACCTACCTGTTTTTGTTTGGGCTGATTTAATCTTCTGCAACGCAGCATTTTAGATTTTCTGTTGAAGCTGGTTTCATATGAGGATAGATATTTTCCATAAATCCAGACCACATTGTAAAATTAATTCTGTCAACGACAAAAAATTGCGGCCATTCTGATTTGACCATTTAAGTCACCTTTCTCCAAATGTTGCACGAATTTATGATCATAGCAACATTAAGGACATTTCATTGTGCTTTTCATTATTTATCACTGCTTGCAAAAAAGACATCGATGTACGTAAAATTCTACCAGCTTCTATTGGCATCAAAAAAAAACAGCAGATATAAAACCTTGTACTGACTTTCTACATTCGATAAAGCTAGAAGCTAAATAATTCAATAAAAAAATGCATTGCCATAGTTATAAACAATATTAAAAACACCGAAAAAAGTAACACTGACTTGTTGATTGATAATATTATAACTCACGGATTTCTCGGTAGATGTAAAATTATTTTTGTTTGAACCCAATGTTTCGTATATCTCTTTCCACTTCATTAGTGGTAAAGAAGTAATAACTTGACATAAATTGTAAATTTTTTGAAATTGACTTTTACATTCATCTCTACATATCCTACGATCTCTTACTACTAGAGTGGAGAGATTCACTTTCAATACATTTCCATCTAAAAAAATTATCGCATAATTTCGTATATTGAAAGTAGAATAGAGCTGCTGCTGAAGATGTTCTCCCGATAAATCTGCTATAAATAATAAAATGCAAGTAAAGAAATTGGGTTTCATTAATTACATTTCTGTAATTATTGATCATTGGAATAAATTTCGAAGCTTGTGGCATGTTGAGTTATCATTACATATCCTTTTATTTTTCATTACTAGAACATTTCTAAAAAAAAACTTAAATTTTAGATATTGAAATCCTGCTATATTTTCAATAAGCAATCAAATACAAGTAGTAAAATAATTTTTTATAATTTATTAATTATTACACTTCTGTAAATATTGATAATTGAAAACACCAGAACATTCTACTACAGATACGAAGTAAAAGAAGCATCCTAAGACTTAAGTCGCCCCCAAGCACATCCATTTCTTGAATACGGGGCACAACGTAATGCTAAAATGTTGTTTGAGGGAGGCGTCATAACGCAGGATACAGCTCTTCCAATTAAGCTTCGTGCTATTAAACGTGTGATAGTCTCTTCGAAGATTCTCAAAAAACCTTTGAAAATTTGTTCTGAACAGAATATAAAAAAAAATGAGAATCATAACACGTTTACCTTGAAAAAAAAACCTAAATCGTCCTCATCTTCTTCGATGACTGATGAGTCCTCTACCAACTGCAAGATCAGTGTCCAGTACAAAGAGATAGTCCTTCTGCTTATTATAAGCCAACCAAATACAAACCATTCAGGGGACTTATCAGATGAGATAAAATTAACGAAATAATATTAGCTATTACTATTAAAAGTGAACAAGGAATATCATCAATGCCAACAGAATGCTTTTTAGAGATTTCACATATTACATTATACACTTCTAGCTTAGAAACTGGATTCAAAAAAATAGATCTATGAAAATACAAACTCGCATTTCTAGGACCAGAAGAAATAGATAGTAACAGTGAAACTAAATGGTCAACAGACTCCACAAAGAAATGATTAAATAAGTTGAGGGCTCGGATACTTCGTTCTTATTGACAATAATAGGAACAGGAACTGAAGAATCAGAGTTAGCTGCTTTGGAGATGTGGTTAGAAGCTTTGAGTAGATATTCATGATGTCTTTGCTTGGACTCTCGTATCTTGATATAGTTATTATTTTTTTCGATTTTAATAGTGTCAAAATATTGGAATTGCGGGTCACTGAGTAAAAATTGGACAGCATGTCAAGTTCATCAGACAATTGCAAAATATCGGACGATATAACCATTTCAGCTTATTAGGAGCCGATATAAAAGAGCATATCTTATTAACAGAAATGCTCAATTGAAGATATAATTGAATGAATCAAAGAAACTGACGCATTTTTCTGAAAAATTTTCATTATCAAGTACATCATTCCAATTTTCATTACTCAAGAGATGATAAAAATAGTTCTTATTAGTATCATTGAAAACTCTGCGGTAATAAGTCTATGGTCTCGCATTAATATTGAAGTCGTTCAAATTAATATCCCAAAGCTGGAAGGAATGAACCGTTAAACATGGGTCATGTATTCGACAAGAAGCATTATCATGCGCTAAGTTAGTGAAGAAATTGTCTATACGTCTTCCAGAAGAATTATGAATCAATGAGAAAGCGGTAGCTGGAGGTGATAAGTCAAATAATAAAAAAAAAATGAGATTATATATCCCGATTCTTTTGGACAGTTAAAATCAACGTTGAAATCACCACATACAAAAATTGGAGACTGGTAAGATGAGAATCTTGTGAGCAGATTGCTCAGTTCATTAATAAAATATGTGATATCACTATTAGGAGAACGATATATCTGGGGGCACGGCAATGTCCCCGCCATGACGAGCCAAGCGGAGCGCATCTGCAGTCGCCGGCATACGTCCGAAAAAAATACGCAAAACTAATAAATCTAATGGCAGCGGCACAGATTAGTCGAGGTCCCCTAGATGGTTTGTATTTGGTTGGATTATAAGCAGAAGGATTATCTCTTTGCACTGGACACAATGATCTTGCAGTTGGTAGAGGACTCATCGAAGAAGGTGAGGATGATTAAGGTTTTTTTGAAGGTAAGCGTGTTATGCCTTTCATTTTTTTATATTCTGTTCAGAACTAATTTTCAAAGGTTTTTTGAGAATCTTCGAAGAGACTATCACACGTTTAATAGCACGAAGCTTAATTGGAAGAGCTGTATCCTGCGTTATGATGCCTACCTCAAACAACATTTTAGCATTAAGTTGTGCTCCGTATTCAAGAAATGGATGTGCTTGGGGGCGACTTGACTCTTAGAGGATGCTTCTTTTACTTCGTATCTGTGGTAGGATGTTCTGGTGTTTTCAATGATCAATATTTACAGAAGTGTAATAATTAATAAATTATAAAAAATTATTTTACTACTTGTATTTGGTTGCTTATTGAAAATATAGCAGGATTTCAATATCTAAAATTTAAGTTTTTTTTTAGAAATGTTGTAGTAATGAAAGATAGAAGGATATGTAACGATACCTCAACATGCCACAAGCTTCGAAATTTATTCCAATGATCAATAATTACAGAATTGTAATTAATGAAACCTAATTTCTTTGCTTGCATTTTATTATTTATAGCAAATTTATCGGGAGAACATCTTCAGCAGCAGCTCTATTCTACTTTCAATATACGAAATTATGCGATAATTTTTTTAGATGGAAATGTATTGAAAGTGAATCCCTCCACTCTAGTAGTAAGAGATCGAAGAATATGTAGAGATGAATGTAAAAGTCAATTTCAAAAAATTTAGAATTTATGTCAAGTTATTACTTCTTTACCACTAATGAAGTGGAAAGAGATATACGAAACATTGGGTTCAAACAAAAATAATTTTACATCTACCGAGAAATCCGTGAGTTATAATATTATCAATCAACAAGTCAGTGTTATTTTTTTTTTCAGCGTTTTTAATATTGTTTATAACTATGGCAATGCATTTTTTTTTTGAATTATTTAGCTTCTAGCTTTATCGAATGTAGAAAGTCAGTACAAAGTTTTATATCTGCTGTTTTTTTTTGATGCCAATAGAAGCTGGTAGAATTTTACGTACATCGATGTCTTTTTTGCAAGCAGTGATAAAGAATGAAAAGCACAATGAAATGTCCTTAATGTTGCTATGATCATAAATTCGTGCAACATTTGGAGAATGGTGACTTAAATGGTCAAGTCAGAATGGTCGCAATTTTTTGTCGTTGACAGAATTAATTTTACAATGTGGTCTGGATTTATGGAAAATATCTATCCTTATATGAAACCAGCTTCAACAGAAAATCTAAAATGCTGCGTTGCAGAAGATTAAATCAGCCCAAAAAAAAACAGGTAGGTATAAAAAATTTAGTTATATGATTATAAAAAATGTATTTTTTGTTTTTTTAGGTATGAAATAAGAAAAAAATCTTTAAATCGAAATAAAAACAATCAATGTCTTATCTTCCACAGTGTATTCAGGTTTATCCACAGTCGACATTTCGTAAATATTCTGAAGAACAAAATCTGTATAAAGTTGTTTATTGTATTTTGATTTTATATACCAAATGCTTGCATATTTTTGTATTTGATAAAATTTTAAGTCGTTTAAAGACATTATATCCAACAAAATATTTAAGAAAAATTAAATTCAAATAAGTTCCTTTTTTGGTTTTAGTGAAGAATAAGAAATAATAAGATAAAATTATCAATGAAAAATACGAAAATAATTTATTTATCACAGCATGACAATGGTATTTATAAAACTCATAAATTCATAACAATATAGAAAGCAAACAAAAAACAAGAACAAAGTGCAAAATTAAATTGAACATATTTATGAATCAGACGTCTCATGTTCTGTCTTAAAGACTGATCTATTCTGATATCCTGGAAAGCTGATATCTGTAGTGTTAGAATCCTCGTCAAGCATATTTTGGTCTGAATCATTTTGTAATGGTACAACCTTAGGTAAGTCATAGGTGAGTTTTAAGTTACGTTTTGGACGTAACTTACGACGATTCTTTAGATGGACTGGAGTAGGTACATAATTTTCTGGGTAAAGTATCATCTGTGATTCAGATTTGAATGAGAATACTCTTTTTGATGGTGCTATTTCAACGGAAGAGACGCTTTCACTGTCTGACAGACTTTCAGCGCGTCTGTATTGACGTTTACGGCGTGTCCTACGACGACGACGTTTCTCTTGGCTGATGGATTCAGTACGTCGTTTTTTCCATTCAAGATGATCGGCTAATCGGCTATTGCGTCTTTTTCTTCCAACGTAGGGCACACGATTTTCATAGTCAGTACTATCTAGGGAATCGGTGCTAAAGGTGTCATATAAGTTTCTGCAGAAAGAGTCGTCATCCGTCATTTCTGTTGAAGAAACATTGCTAAGATTCAATCTTGCTAGCATCCTGGTTAGAGCATTTTCCTCATGCACGATACTAAAAACAAAAAATTATTAAACTTGCTGAAAAGAAGATAATATTGTACAACTAACGTGCTGAGAATCTCAGAGCTCTGTACGGCTTGAAAATTATTGTTATCATTTGTGCATTCCTTTTCTTTCTTCTTGTGAGTACCACAAAAATTGCCAACTTCCATTGCCACTGAAAATTTTCAATTTTTCATTTAAATTTTGTAGTACTAATAATATATAGCATATTTACCGTATCAAATATTATAAAAAAACGTATTAATTTGAATTATTCTTTGGAATCAAAGTCAAAATATGAAATGCAACACCTTATATCTTTCTTTCTTTAAAGACATATGACGCGCGCCAAATAATATCAATATGGCGCGGTATAGGGAGTGAGCGACGAAAGAGTTGGCCTCTGGCGGCAGGAATTTAGACTAGAAAAACCGAGATAGATTTGAATGGGGTATTCCACTACTATCAAAATTCGAGAAACTTTCATGAAAATATCAAAGTATGGGATAAATAATAGGTATAAGTAATGAAAATTATATTAAATATTGCTCCGTTTTTATAAAAAGGCGATTTAATACTTAAATGACGTCATGATGACGTCTAAAAGTCTATTGTGGTCCTCAAACAGTGGATCTCATAGGTGTACAAATTCCCACAAGATTTGTTCATATTCATGAAAAAATATCATTGCGTTCTAATTTGATGTACTTATAAATTCATTGGAGCTGTATCGGAAAAGTTGAAATATGTATCAATCCTATTTTTCGAATGCTGTTTAGAAACATTTTGAGAGGCCTCCAAGTTTCACACGCATGCGCATGGAGAGAAAATTAAGCTTCAATCTACTGGTATTGTTTAGTCGAAAGAAACGTGATTTTCCCAAGTAAATTTGATAACTGTATAATTTAACTTGCTCATGATCTTACTGACAATAATAAAAATAATTAAGTTGATGTTAAATAAGCAAGATACTAACGCCACCTATTCTACTTTACCACAGAATATCCTACCAGAAGCGACAGTCAGACAAAGAAGCGCAGTTGAGGAGAGAGATAGGTAGGTGAAGCCAATTTAAATACCCTATCGGCTATCGGCTACCGTCGGAAGATTCCGTGAAGGTTCGCCGAAGACACGTGCTAGATGCCTGCCTAGACGCAAGCGCATGTTGTTTACTTTAACTCTGTATCAGATGACTTGAAAAGTTTTATTCGCTTTAAATCATATAATTTGGAAAAATCTATATTTGGCAATCTGAAAACAAATCATGAAATAACTATGTCTATTATTTAGAAAATATTTTTTATCAAAATATCGAAAAATTAATTAGGTACTGAGAACGGTGTTGGAAATAATATAATAATAACATATGTTATGTACATGTCTAACAAAATTGATTACACTAAGAGTGTAAATTTCATCTTTATTTGTTTGTCAAAAAATCAAGTAATTATATCCATGAATACCTTTTTTAATTTTCAGAACTTCAGAAATTTTTTATTTTTTACATGAATAGCCATGAGGCTAGATACATCGCACTTTTTCAAAATAATGATGAGCGGAATTGAAATTTTTCATTCTGACATATTTAAATTACGAAAGTGTCAAAAAAATCTAATTTTAGAAGCTTTATTCATATATGTTTTGCTATTTATCAATTTTTGTTTATTTATATCCTTATCACTCGAAATGTACACCATTTTTCCATAAAAATATGTTTAAAAAAACAAATTTTTATATTAAAATAACATTTGAACGTTACATATGCTGAATTTTACTTGACTATTATTTCAAATTTCCCTCCCAAGCCGGTAGCCAATTTAAAGGTCCACGACGTCCAAGGTCACCAGGCCTGAAACCAGAACATCAAAGATGCCGCGCCTCAGTGGCGCTTCTGGTAGGATATTCTGTGACTTTACGTCAATATTCTCAAAATGTTTGATGATGAATAAGACCTACCGTTTGAGTGACACAATAGACTTTTGGACGTCACGGAAAATTTTCAAATTTAAAAAAAATATTTCTCAAATACTACGAGGTTTTTTTGAATCGCATTTTGACCAATACTTTTATTTATTCATGTCCTATCAGAAAAGAGAATAAAAAAAAACCAGTGGAATCCCCCATTATATTGGAGATCATATGAAGTTTTGTCTTGAAAGACTGTTTCGTTTTTTCGATATTTATAGAGTTAAGAAATATTTTATAGTAGAAAAACTACTATTAAGTCCAGACGATATTATTCTGTACCACAGTGCTGTAGTTATAAGAGTAAATAAATAAGTATATATCGATTTCCAACATAATCTATCTACCGAAAGCAGTGGCCAAAAATTGGAAACAGAAGATCGAATATTATATCATTTTAGTGTTTTTTACTCGCCAAAAACTAGATTCTTTGGAATCAAGAAAAAAGAATTAAAAAGGATCTAATTCATCCAATAAATTAGCAATTACAAGCATAGAAAAAAATGGTTCAGAAAACGGAAAATCAGAAATTTTTCATTATGGTAATTAGATTACATGAATATGAATTTTCATGCATTTGAACAGATTATATTCATTTTTGTTGAAGCTTCTCTTAAGTCCTAAAGAAACTTCACTCCCAATAGAAATATTTCAGGATTCAGGAAACAAAATGTGCGGAACTCAGTGCAAATTTATTAAAAATTCAAATTATATTGCGCAAAATAAGATAAATTACAGAAGTATTGATGTCCAGTGTAATTTAGGCAACTATGGAAAAACGAAAAATTTATCAAATCAATACTTAAAAATTACACTAGAATGAACATCAAACTTTTTAATGTTCATTACTTGCGTCCAGAATGTATTGGATAATGAATAGCTTTTACAAATAAACGATGTGCCACGAAAATCTTGTTGAGTTCTGTAAAATCTGTATAAAATCTTTCATTCCAAGCTATGTGTCTGGAATGTTTTCACTACTACATTAAACTAATTCAAAAAAATATTAGATAACTTAATATAGGACATATTTTATAGGATTTTTCACACAAAAATTAAAGATTTCAAAACAGATAAACACATATGATTCGAATAATTTCGTTAATCTACCATATAAAGTGAATGCATATCACGGTTCTGTCGCCATTTTAAATATAACTGACGAGACCTCTGGTGGCTGCGCTCACTCCCTATAACCAAGGCAAAGACAACTATGATTCGAAATATTGAGATATATTTTTTCTGCAACTGTCAAGAGTATTGACGGCATAATTATTGATATTGAGATTTATATATTGTTATAAGCTATTATCCGCGTAACTAGGTACTGTTGATCTAATTTTCGTCTTTCGTCTGACGTATTTTTAATTTCGAAAACAAAACATTTCCGTGTGACTCCTGGGATTTCCTATTCATTTCCTCTAGTACGCTATATGCAGTGTGCATTTGATATTCATAATACCTAATTAATATTAATTATTACATTAATCCAAGAAAAATATATTAGTCCTGTGGCGCCACTATCGTTATTCCGTCAGCACACAGTATTGGGAGAAAAGTGAACATACGATTGCAGCATCGTAAGTGCTGATTCACAATGTGCGTAAACATTTGGAGTACGTAAAAACATAAACGTAATGCCTGTATTACACGATACAATTTATTGACCAATAAATTGACCAAGTTTTCTGTCAAGTTTTCAACAATTTATTGTCGAGCTCAAAAATATTTTGTACCATATTACACGATGCAAGTTTTCGTCAAGAAAAATTAGAACTACCAACTTATAATTTTTGATGTAGTTTCAAAAAGTGTGGTTAGAGAGAAAGTGAGATAGTAGAGATCAAGGACCAAATATATGTTGTCCTTGGTAGAGATGACAAAAAATTAATATACTGAGGGTAACTGTATATAAAATTATATTAATACTTTGTCAACACTAAGATTATCATTTGACGCGAAATAACTAATATGAGTAATGTTGGCAACGACAAAATCTCCCTAGAATACCGCAGAATATTGGTGAAAACTAGAGCCAGTTCTATTTCAAAAATAACTTGGTCAATTATTGGTCAAGAAAAAATTGTGGAAATTTTGGACATATTACACACAACAATAAATTGAAGGTCAACTTTTGAAAAGAATTGACCAATAAATTGTATCGTGTAATACAGGCATAAGAAATTATGTATGTTCACAGTGGTCGTAACGTAAAATATTAAAATAAAGTGTTTTTTTTATTTTACGTTGGTACAAATTAGGGTTATTGATGTATTGTGTTGGTTTCTCTGACTGTCATTTCCAAATATTCTGTTGATTTCGATTCTATTTCATGTTTAATGTTTTTCTTAGGTTTCACTTCTATTAGTTTGGAGTTTAGTTTGTTTTGTTTTATTGTATGATGTCTGAAAAAGATCTTGCGATTGTTTCATTATTATTGAAACTGCGTTATAAAAGTCGCTAACGAGACAAATATTAAGACGAGGAAGAAATTATTGTTTTTTTTTATTAATAATTCTATGTCAATCATACTTAAAGCATGTTTCGATCCAGGGTGTTGTCAACTCTCAGATGAAAACATGTGTTTAAAGTTGACGCATGCGCTATTAGTTGTTTCGTACGTAAACATAACATAAAGTTGAATTTATCTCAACTTTACGTTTTCATTACGTAGCCCTTATGTCAATACGTAAACGTAAGAAATACGTAAGAGCATTGTGAACACGGGCATTGAAATACAGTAGTTCAACTTTATGTTTTTGTTTACGGTTATGTACTCCTTACGTTTACGTACATTGTGAATTGGCTCTTAGTTGAGATTACATCGTTTCACTCCTATTCATTTTGATATATTTTTCTGTTTCAAAGTCAAGTTTCTCAGATAACCTACTTCCATCATTACTAATGTTACGCTACCTCTCATTATTTTAATGTATTTTAGAAGAAGTTCCTTCATATGCAACTTTCTGTATATTTTTAAAGTTCTCCTATTCGAGGAAGTCAATTATTCATTGTAAGGCATATTTTGAACTTTATAAATTTTTATTCATCGATAAAATAGTTTTTAGTACCTAATATTAATAATATTTCTGAGATAATTTGTATACAAATGAAATAGTGTTTCAAGGTTTTATTATGCCTGTATTACACGATACAATTTATTGGTCAATTCTTTTCAAAAGTTGACCTTCAATTTATTGTTGTGTGTAATATGTCCAAATTTCCACAATTTTACTCATATTAGTTATTTCGCGTCAAATGATAATCTTAGTGTTGACAAAGTATTAATATAATTTTATATACAGTTGCCCTCAGTATATTAATTTTTTGTCATCTCTACTATCTCACTTTCTCTCTAACCACACTTTTTGAAGTTATGTCAAAAATTATAAGTTGGTAGTTCTGATTTTTCTTGACGAAAACTTGTATCGTGTAACATGGTACAAAATATTTTTGTGCTCGACAATAAATTGTTGAAAACTTGACAGAAAACTTGGTCAATTTATTGGTCAATAAATTGTATCGTGTAATACAGGCATAAGACATGTTATACTTTGAAAAATTTAGCAGCAAGAGTAATTTAAGATTCTATTTGGAAAGAGAAATATATGCTTTTTGGACTTTCGGTGGAATTTATATACTCGCCAAAATAAGCAGTATCTAGAACTAAATGCAAAGCCCCTACGAACAGTTAAAAAAAAATGGAAAATGTAAAAATTATTTCTTTTCGTGTAGTTTTTAAAATATATGAATTGTAATACAGTTCCTACAGCCCAAATCTTTATTTGATTCATATTTATTATATATTATATAAATATAGAACTAAAACAATAAATACAGATTAATTCCCAAATAGTATCATTTTATTCATATATGTATGACTAGGAAAGCTTGTTCAGAACATATCGAAAACAATGATTTCGAAACAGACTGTATTGAAGCAAAAATATATCATCTTTTTAAAATTGATGAATCTGCTGTAAGAATGAATAATACTAGAAATATTCCAATATCCAATCCTTCGTTTACTTCTAATCTTGCAAAACAAGCAATAACAAAGAGCTGTCAGTGGTTCATTAATTAGGTGCTGCCCTGTGTGACACTTTTGCCTACCAACTCCCGCTAGCTTCACATAATTGCTTCTATGCCCTATCCAGTTATATATAGTCAGTGGTGCTGTCACTCTGAAATAAGGGCAGTACGCAGTACTTTTTTCTAGAGTTTGCAGGACCGCATTTCAAGAAATATTTTATCTTCTATAATATTATAAAATTCAGTAATTTGTTATATGAATAAATGGATAAAAGAGGTTCAGATATAATTATTAATTGTATTTTCAAGTTATATCGTAATAGATAAGATCAAATACATATGTAACATTTCGAAACAAGGGAATATTCTTCTTATAAAATCATGGAACTATCAATAAAAACAGTAAAATTAGGATTTTTAATGTAAAGTTGATAAAAACTACAATCTTTTGAGCTTGCAATCTGAAAAAAAGTATAAACTAGTTTAGACAGTTCTCAGACTATGAACATATTTAAAAGTTAAGATAGTATATTTTATTTCCGATTCATTAAAATTTATTTGCTATATTTGAAATAAAATTTTCAAAAACTATTTATAACAATATATCACACCTAGTTCGTACTTATTCTAAATGACTAATAAATTAAATGTTTTAATAACTCAATAAAAATAATACATGCTATTCACAAAGAAGTGTATCGTTAGCAATTTATGAAAAATTACTAAAATCAGTTTTTAGTTTTATAGAAGGTTGTTGGATAGGAACAGGTTTACTACTATTAGGTTCAATTTTGTTACGTGGTTGATTATGTTGGTTATTTCTAACAGCATTTTCTAAACGTACACGTAAATCTGCAGATTGGCTCATCAACGTTTTGAATTCCTGTTGAACACAAGATAGGATTTAAATAAAAGTCAATATTTGTATCGGAATTCACAAATACCTGTGGGTACTTAGGACCGATTTTGATGAGCCATTGTAAACTAACATCATGTAAAGCAAGGGCATTTTTGTCAGCCGATCTCAAAGCTTGTCCCTCCAATAAATAACTTATTAAAATTGGAACGAGAAGAGTAAGCATTTGAATTCCTAAAATATAAAATTTTATAAGTATGCAATGAAAATGGATGAACTTATTTTTATAAAAATAAAAACTCTAAAGGCTATTAGACTTTATTGATAATTTAGGGCATCGCGGCATCGGTCAAATAATGAAACACTTAGCAAGATAAATTACCTGTTATAACATCTCCTGGATAGCAATAATAATAAACTGCACATAGTTATTATGAAAAAATTTAAAAGACAATAATAACTTACGATGCTTAGGATCAGCCAAGGAAATTAATGATTCTACTGTTGTTATAGTTTCAATAGTGACCGACAATTCTTGTTCACTCATGACTTGTTTCGTTGTACTGGAATATAAAGATTCCACGAGCCTTGGGGCCAAAGCTCGTATATATGGAGTGGCCACACTTCTGTCGTTGTGAGCGAACACAGATCTCAAAGTCTGAACGCATTTCATTCGCACTGCTGTATTTAAGCTTTGCAGACATTGTCTGAAATGGTTTATGCACGGATACAGTAAATTGGGAGCGGAAACGACTTTTGATGGAGCATGAAGAACAAATACACCTATTGCTAGCATCATTGTTACTTCATCTAATTTATTTTCTTCACAACCTGTTTTTGTGAGATCTAATACTTTTGCTAGAGCACTCTGTAATAAATTTTGCCAAGTCTGTCCACATCTCAGATCTTTGCTATATCTATCAGTAGCTAGTACTTTTAAACAATGCAAAGCAGCCTGGACAGAAATATTATTTGCCATTATAGTTGTATCATTTATATTTTTAGTCGCCATTTCTTTGATAACTCCAGTTGTAAGATACAAAATTGTTGGCAGAATTGATATTGCACCTAAAAGAAAATAATGTATGAAAATGATTACGATAATATAATTATTTACCTTGCGGTGAACATAATTTATGTAATAATTCCATACAAGACAATGCAGCAGCAACAAGTCGATCAGATTCTTCAAAAGATTGTGACAAACGTAAAGCAGTGATTATGGTAGAATTCGGAGATGGGCTTAATGCAGGTACCTGCCGTACAAGAAGACACAGACATACTTCTAGAATAGCGAACACTAAAGATTTTCCAGGAGTAATAACTCCATTCTCTCCACCTTCTCCCAGCATATCCACATCGGAAAATTTTGAGGAGTCTGTTGATTTACTTCTAACATAATCGAATTTTTCTTGTGCGCCTTTGATGACTTGTTTCAAAAGTTCCATGCATAATAAGTGAATGGACTGATTATCTCGAGTCAATAACAGACGATGTAAAACATTACACAATTCAATGCTCAAGGATTTATCAAGCATGAAAATTTCTCGAGCCCAATTTGAATCTAATAATGTATAGAGTGCTTGTAAACAAGTGATTATGCTTTCAACTGGTTCATTTGAACGAGTACTGCACAATGCTTCCATGCAAATACCAAACAATAAATGAAATCGATCAGAACTAGATTCACAATTTGCATTTGAATTATTGTTATTTGAATGATCATTGTCGGATTGAATAGTAGTAAACTCTCCTGCATTGAGCCACAGTGCTGCTGCATGTAAAATGGGTGGCCAAGATGCTGAATAGTATAGCCTGGAAGATTCCATCGTATCTGTTGTGTAGAATGCTCCACCATCGTGAGGTAATTGGCTTGCAAATTCAGGCGGTAGTGATAACAACGCATGATCCTTCAATGCAGCAAGCCAATGTTTCGATAAACTAATTAATTCTGGCTGAACCAGATTCAACAAACTCTCTCCTCTATATTCAAATTCACCAAAGTCGTCATCAATCTTTTTTTCTTTGTTGGAAGGATTGGTAAGTTTAGTAAAAGTGCTTGGGGCAGAGCCGTTACCAACCATAGCAACAACGTACACTTCTGCCCACGCTTTAAGTATTGCTAATTTTTCAAGAGTTGCTAAGCTTTCATTATAAAGTTGAGTAGTATTCGTTTTCACTTGCAGCTTTTCTAATGACGAAACTAAGAGCTGATGAACTCTGCGAAGATCATTTAAATCACGAGCAACATTTGAACCGATCCAAGTGGAACAAACTTGACATGCTGCTGCGGTTACTAATGAAGACGTTTCTGGAGAAAATGCAGGTCGCAATGCAGCACCCACCTTTAAAAATAATTATAGATAAATTCAAATTAAAGCAAACTATTTTCTACTCACTTGTGCTTGAAACTGTTCTAGGAGTAAATGCCCAGGGAATTCTGGTTCTGGAACTCGTGCAAATTTTTCAATTACTTCTTGTAAAGTTTTTAATCCTTCCAATCGTAAAGGATCAGAATCACTTGTTGCTGCTATAAATGCCATACGAACGAGATCAGATAAATGCAAAACTAAGTAGTCACCTAAACAATAAAAAGTAATTAGCATTAAATTATGCGCTTTGTTTCATATTACTTTTATTTTTAATGATTTGAAGGTCTTTTGCTTGTAGTAAATCGAAATGTACTCCACGATTGATTTCGCAAGCAGCGATCATTTTTCGAACACATTCAGCAGCAAAAACTCTAGTAGGCCAACGAGGTTGAACAGCAGGATGAGTTGTTGTATTCTCAGAAGCATGGAATTCAGTTTGGTCATCATCTGGTTCACCATCGTCGTTATCATCGGCATCCGGAGATGATAGGCTCACTGCATCTTCGTTTCCTGTACTACTATCTATAATATTTTATTTTGTATATAACCTATGCATATAAAATAATAAAAAAGTAGTACCTGTTGCTACTGTAAGGACATCCTTGCACAATCCTAACCATAGAGACAAATTATCTGAAGCTAATATTTGTAACATACTAAAAAGTGTATCATGTATATCTTTAATTAATTTGGCATCAGTTTCTGTATCTAACATACTGAACAAAACACCTGGCAGACCGGTTTCAGTAATGAGTAAACCTTCAACAGTGTTTGCATCTCGACTCTCACTAGCCAAAGTCATAGCGTGCTCGCAAACTTCTTTGGCTTCTCGTTGAGCGAGTTGTCGCAAACAAGAGATGGCAGCTTTGCGAAGTAGTAAGTGGTTACTAGAAAGTGTTCGACAAAGAGTAGGAACTAAAGAAGATAAGTTAACATGTCTAGGAGCGAACAAATGCAATTGTTGTAGACAGCCTGTGGCTTCAGCCTGAACAAGTGGATCTTGATGATCCTGCATGATGGCACAAGCGCATAGGAAAGAAGATCGTGCCATACAGATAGAGGTAGTATTTCCCTGCAGTTCGGGGCCTATAGTTGTTATTAGAGCCGCTAATACTTTCCCTATACATTGATGAACATCAACATACGATTGAGGAACATTTAACAGTAATTTTAAAGCTAGAGATAAAGTTGGCTCCACGTATCCACGAAACATAGGACCTCCTGAATCGGAGATGAGAGCAAGAGCATGTAGTGACCACACCTGAACTACTGGTGATGTGGTATCTTGGGCAAGTGCCAACAGAATGGAAACACTTGTATTTAGATATTGGCTCGATCCCATACCACCGACGTATCTGTGCAGACAACCTAAAGCTAAAGAATGTCCTGTTCTACTGGCAACATCTCGTGCAGATTTCAGTTTATCGAAACTAGTTTGTGCTAATTCAGCTGTGAATCTAGAATCAGCAACAACCTGAGCCATTCGCCCAACTGCCTCGCCTGCTGCACATCGTAGTATTGGATTACTAGAAGTTAGCGTACTCTTGAAAAAACAAAATTAATAATAATAATTTCATACTGAAGTTAAATATAACATATTCAAAACTCACAATGATTAAACAAGTTGCTGATTTCTTGACATCTTCCTGGCCGAAACTAGTTTTAGCCTCAGTTAGGCCTTTCAGTCCACTCAATAGTGCTGTGAATACATTCATTTGCACAGCTTCTTGTCGTGAACTCTTTGCGTGTTTTATACACTCCGAAAAATGATCTAGCATTTGTAAACGATGTTTGTTCGCTACACGGGGGAAAATTTGACCAAATAGGCTTACAGACATATCAATTACTGCAACACCTAACGGCAATGGACCGGGCAGAATTTCACCAGGTGCTATTCGACGATAAAGACAGCAAGAGTCATGTTCCAAGGCTCCAGATCCAGCAGCACTGTTTGGCTGTAACTGAAACAGATGCATTCAGTTATTTTGAAATAATTTCAACAGTGCTGGAAAATAAATCGAAAACAAACAGAAATGTATTGACGAAATCAAAATGTCATGCTTATAAATAGTGAATCCACATTAAAAAAAATGTATTAAAACCTAGGGAATAATCAGTAATCCGTTGCTTGCAATTTTACTCACATGTTCCCCATCTGTTCTTCGATTAGGCTCCATCTGGGATATGGAAGCAATCGTGTTAATATATTTTAAAAGATTTCATTTTAAAACTAACAGACTATTCAAGGGAAATAATTTTGGAAAGTTTCGAAATACATAGATGTTTAATGTCACTAACCTGATCTTCGATGGTCCTATGATCCGTCTCTTGTAGCCAAGTCCCCAAGATTACGGAATCATCTGCATGGCAAACGGATCGTAGCATAGACGTGGTTGTGTTTGCTGGATTCTCAGTGAGCGTAAACTCGGCTACAAGCATTCTCAACAGATGGGTGTAAGATCCTTCAAATGATTGAGGAGGCAGCAGAAGCAACGTTTCATATAATCTTAACCGGACCATTGCTGCTGGTGCTTTCAACTGCTGCCCATAACCCTTCAACACGTTCGATATGTTTGCTAGCATTGCTAATGCAGATTCAACAGGAGTGAGTAATCTTTTGATTATATCATCATTCACTAGCTCCGGACAATTTTGCAAAAAGCTGTACATAGCAGACAAAGCTCCAGCTCTGCCTTCTAATGTCACTTGCCAAGTGAATGCGTCTCCTCTTGCTTTCTCCGAATCCAACTCTTTAGTTGACCGTGGAAATGAATTTCGCCATAAGAGCAACATACGAGGCAGCAGACCCCGCACTACTGGTACACCTAGGGTCATGATTGCACCAATGAGCAACCATCCTGCTTGTGTTCTGTTCAACGACAGTCTGCTGTTTTGACTAGCACTTCTCAGTAATTCTTCAGCTGTGTTGAAAATAATTTTGCCTTTGGTATGTGGTACTCCCAGTGGCGATAACTTTACACCACCAAGAACTGCGGCCAGAGCACAACTGTATCCCGATACTGCTTCTGGGGAAGTACGCAGATCTTCTATTCCACTAATACACCGATCAATTAAAGGTGTTATTTGACTAGGGACTGCGACGCAAATACATCGTAAACACCATGCGGCAGCTAGACGAGCTGCGTAACATGGATGCACTAAAACACTTATTGTAGCTTCAATTAAATCTAAAACATAATATTAATTAATTTTGTGATCATATTATTGATTTATAATTAATTACTTAATGACTGGTCTGTTATTAAATCATGTGCAGTGGTCCCAAGACTCAAAATCAAGCCTCCGATTTCTTGTAAAGCACAAACAAGTAAATGTTGACTGAAAAGTGTTTCTTGATTGCTGTCTTTTGCATTTTCGGGACTGAAATCTATTGTATTCATCTCTTTTATTACAATCTGTGCAATTTCTTTGCACGCTGAAACTTGTGCTTTCTCACTCAGCATTTTTCCTAGTACACTCCTCAAGATAAAATTAATACATTTCCTAGAGTATACGGCGTCTACATGTGAAGATGCAGCTTTTGGATTCGCCACGAGATACAAAACGTGTGACAGAAATGTTTTTATATTCCTTTCCAACCACACACCGCCCAACATTTGTACAAAAATGACATAAGCCTACAATATTAACAGTAGTACAGAATGAAATGAAACTGTGGAAGATTCAAACTTACATGGGTAACTCCGACTCGGACTTCTCTGTTAACACTGGAACTGCCTTTGATCATTTCACCAGTACCTTTCAAAAAACTAACACCACCTCGCAAAAATCCAGACATTAAGACAGAAAGAGCTTCCTCCAAAGATATTAATTTTAATCCCTTCGACTGTTGTACTAAAAATATGAAATATTTGAGTTAGTGTACATGTAAAATATGTAGTAAAATTGTAGTATCCGCGGGAATAAGTTTTGATTATAATACGAAATTCAGCGGTTAATAGACGCACATTTACTTAGAATCACTTTGAACTATAAATATTAGATTAGCAAAGAAATTTGACTAATAGTATAATTGAATGTACCTGATTGGTTTGTTTTTAGCTGTGCTTGTTGTGTGACAGCAATCAATGCTCCTAATAATTTTGCAATTGAACACCTGACTTCATAGTTAGAGCCATCAAAAGCTCTAAAGCACAAAGTTGCTAAGCTCTCAAGTTCTGTAGTGTATAGAAAAGGTGCATGATTCAACATTTCTTGCAGACATCTAGATGCAGCACACCGGACTGCCATAACTCTATCTATTAAACAATGTCGAGTGGCTTTGTAAATGTCTTTGTGAACATTTGTTATAGCATTGCCCATTCCAGCACATACCTAGAGCAAAAAATTCATAATATAATAGTTATTTATGTATCCAGTGCGCGAAATTATACTTTGGTGCTTGAGAATGAAAGTTTTTTGTTGAGGCAGTAGTTGAGACACAAATCATTTGAAAGCTCCAAGAGATTTCGTGCACGAGTAGCATACAACATTTTTTCTACAGACGTCAAAAAATTTAAAAAATACCTATATGAAAATCATATTGAAATACAAAAATTAGAAGAATTCTTTTTCTTGACAACGTGCACAAAGTCAGTGCACGAAATATTTCGTGCCCGTTGTCACGATAAACAACTCCAATGCGACATTTTGCATATTAATATTGATGTACAAATGTCATGATTTTTTGACGTTTGTAGAAAAAAATATTTACAAATTATGAATTGATATTCACCTTTTCTAATGTCAACATTATTTCTATTCTTGTTTGTGATTCTGCACTACGAAGTGATCGGATCAAAATTTGTACCGTTTCTTCGTATGATCTACCCATCATTCGGCCTAATTTTTCATACATGCACCCAACACAACAAATTGCAGCTCTAATAAAAAAAAAATTATAATTAATTTGAAGAAAGAATAAAAATCCGAATTACTTACAGCTTCGTGGGCAGAAAACTAGGAGAATCATCTTTATTTTTAAGTATATCGTTGCATTTATTAACAGTGTCAAAAAGTAAGAATGTATCACCTACAGAAAATAAAGTGGCTAGACTTCTTGCTATAAGTTTTCTGGTTGGGGGACCTGGAGATTCTTGGAGATGAGTGATCAATTGTTCCACTAATTTTTTCTGACATCCTTTTATATCGGACTACAACAAATCATTCAGTAAAAACTAGAAATAAAATGACAAATAGAATTGACTAACCTTTTGTGCAGCAATTAATACTTTGTCTAAAAATCGAAGCCATTCAAAAACAAATACTGGTCTTTTTGCATCTGGAATTTGTCTCAAAGCTTCCTCGTTCAAAGTGAGACTGTGCGAAAGTTCCATCATCATCACAGTGAAAATTATTGTACAATAAACTAATCTGGAAATATATATTGCTAATTACTAATTTACAATGTGTGGAGTCTCTCTGTATCTGTATATGCAAGTTGCAAGATAAATATTTTCTGTTTTCTTTATTTTGACAGATCGAAGATGAAAAAAATATATGATTGTGTGTGCCCTATACCTTTATATCACCCAATATAATATCATGCACTAACAATCTTGGGGCAGTTTTATGCCATTTGTCTTGTTAAATACTCCAAGAATTTTTAGTAAAGAACACAAATCACTAAATACTGCGTATGCCTGTATGCGTACACAACCATGACATCGAGTACGCGAGTCACACTGAGTACAGTCATGACAAAAATTATTATCTAGTACTAAATTTGCACATGGTGGCGCGATTTTACTTCAAAGTCGTGTCTGCGCCCTCAGGCCGCTTAGTAGGCTACAAGATGACAAAAATGTAGGCTAGAAAAATGTACATAATTTAAAAATTTGTTTTATATCCTCATCATTATCATTTTCTATTTTCTCACCTCAATTTCCATTTATTTCAATACATTTGTTAAGTCGGTGTAGCCACTTTTCAAAACAGTCCTCAAAATCGGGTTTCTGCAGTGTTTCAATTTTGGTATTGACAGTATTTACTATCTTCTTATAGCTGCTGAAGATTCTTCCTCTCAATTTTTTCTAAATTTTTGGAAACAACTAGAAATTGCACAGCATTATAGATATGGAGAATATGGTGCTGGGCAAATATAATAATAAATAAAATATCAGCTACCACTGCTCAGTGCTCAGGTGAATTAAATGGACATCCATCACTTTTGTTGCCTTGCTTTCACAGGAAGATTTGAATCTTTTTAATTCAATAATTTATAACTGATGATAAAGCGGTTATTTAAAAAGTAACACAAAATTTTGTGCATTGATCTCAGCAACGTGGGAAACGGCCCTGAAATGCACTAATGATTGCAAATAGAATTTATGTGAATTAAATAACTGAATATTGCTAATAAAGTTATGATCAAAAATCTGAATTAGGAATTGCAATTGAAAATTAAAAAAAAATTTTTTTCAGAATTTAAATGAATAATAAAATTATATTTGAAAGCTACGTTTCTATAATAAGGAATAAATTTCAATGAGATGTTAGATTGATTGATTAATTAAACTAATCGTTGATAGTTTTTCAGATTTATTGAGATACTTGCAAAAATCGATTATTCTCATGAAATGCCAAAAATAGATGCAACAGGCATCACACAAAAACACTTTATTGCATTACAGATATAAATTATTATTACATATATGATAAGCTAAATTATTAATGTTTCACATAGGGCTTTATTTTATTGAAATGTACTCTTACATGAGAAACTTTAACAAATAAAAGTAATCATGAAATAAATAATTGTTATTCATCTGACTTGTATTGAGTTATTTTATCAGAAAATTATACTATTACATACAAAGTGTCCTGAAACTTATTGAATATTTGCTCGAAAGTAGGATGACGTATGTTTCCAAGAGATGTGTTTTGCTAAAAGTAACAGCCACCTTAAAGGCTCAAGCTATTATAGCGAATATCTGGGTCTACGTGCAGATTGTCGCATATCAATCTGAATCAATAACATTAGCGCCGTCATGAATTGGACAATCAGAACAAATGTGAGTTCAAAAGTATAACTAACTTGAACCTACTCAGAATGCAATAAAGATTTCAGAGCTTGTACAAAAGACAAAGCATAAGATTTATGCAGCAAAATTCAAAGGAAAACATACTACAAGAAAAAAATAATTTGAGGTCACAGTTTTCTAGCTTTAGATACAGGAAACGTCACATGAATAATAATTAGTTGTCTGTACTGTGTGCAATTTTGTGATACTAGAGTTCTTTAGAAATGACGAAAGGTACAAAGTCAGTATCGTTCCACTACGGAATTAACCAATAAAAGTATATAAAATAATGATAATCCAGTACACTGTTGAAATACTTTGAACTCTAAGAAAACCAGCCAACTTTTTTTCACTTTATTGAAAATCCATTATTCTGTAAATCACTAATTCCTGAATGCATCAAAAATTCAAATAAACTATTCAATGACATCTGGATATTTTTAAATCTATGATTAAAAGAATAGATGTATTTAAAACAATAAACTTTAAGATATTCATCTCAAAGTTAAGATAATTTAAATACTATCTTTAGCGAAGAGTCACAGTACAGTCCAAAGAGAATAATATTTTTATGTTTATTTGTTAAAATATTCAATAATTCATCTGCTGAAAAAATAAAATTATTTTCAACAAAAAATTACACGTTGCATTTTAAAAAAATTTGTTGATGTTATTTTGAAATTATTGTGTTACAAATTTGTTAATTGTATCGATACTAGGAAAGCAAATTCAGATTTATTATTAACTTTGTTCAATAACATTTACCAATAAAGTATTTATAGATTTCAGTGCTGTTAGAAACTGATGACGTAGAAAGTTGATAACAATAAAAGACACATTTACGTTTGTAAAATTACATCATCAGCCTAGCAAATAAACTACAGTTATAGTAATAAAAGTATGAAATATTTTTAGTAATCGATTTTTTCTGCAATATTGTTGCCTGCAATATTAAAATTTGTAATATATATTTTTTGCTTAATAAACTGCCACCAATTTGTAACACAAGAAATACTGACGTTTTTTTCGTGAAACCAGTAATTTACATAAGTTTCCCGAAAATTTTGCTACTTCCAATATTTTTTATACTATAACAACAGTAAACACAAACAAGATTCTAGTTCTATCTGGAGACAGTATCTTAAAAGGAGTTCCTTGTCAGATTATTTGCTTTGGAGAATTTTTTTAATGCTTTTTGGCCAAACGTATAGGGGTTAATGAACAACGTACGTGACCAACCTCACGAAGATTTTATTAGGTCATATAATCTGCATACCGAAGATAAATACATATGTTTGTAAAGTAATATACCTATATATATATATTTTTATATAAAACCTGTATCTCATATTTTAATCTTTATTTATGATTATATTATACCAAGTGCTACTGATAATACTCGAAAGTTCTTTCACAGTAGGATACTTCTTTTGTAATATATGAACATTAATTTTAATAAATTTATAATAATTTTTTTCTTCAATGTGTATTGCAGTTTAAAGAAGCAAATAAAAATGTGAGATAAATACCGCATGTGAGTTTTGAAACTGCTACTATTGCAAGTTTCAAAATATATTTACAAGGAACGTGATTTTGATAAGATTAATTGTAAACTATGAATTAGTTGCAATAGGTACATGATATTTTGATGCAATAAAATAAACAAGACTTCGACACAAATGTAATCTGATTCTTCTGAAAATATAACAAGAGATAAAGAAACCAAACACATGAATAAAAAACGGACTATTATAATTTACAGTATTTTAAATATTATAGGGATGTTATATTGATTTCTGTAGCTATTGGATGTATATTTTCTACTTAAATAGTAAATAGCAATGATAGTATTGACGCATCATAAAATAATTGTTAGGATATAATTACTGTACTTCTTGATAAATATTATTGCATATTTAACAACATGATTAGTAGCATTGTAGTTTTACAAGTCGACCTATTTTTTAATTCCTAACAGTAGCGTACACACATTTAGGTACCAATGTTATTGAAAAATCTTTTGTACGCCTCTGTCATTGTCTTATAGACAGCCTAAAATGTTCGAGTTGTATGAAGGCCAAGAACAGAAAAAAAAATTCTGGAATACTTTTCAAACCTTGTTCCATGTTTATGACTCAGCTAATGTTATTGACAATTATTATACATTCTCCAAAATTGCTATAAATTAATTTTCAATAAAATTTATCTATCCTAACTAAAGTTTCACCCTTGACATCAAATAGTAATCCCTTTATCATTGATTGGTGTTAGACAACGATGTCACTATAAGAGATTATTTGTTAAAAATCTGAATAAAAAGACAATTATCTATTACTACTTTTTATTCAAAAATCTACTGATAATCAATCTTTATTATGATTTAATAATGCACCTACGGATAAATAAACAATACTAACATCCACAGATACAATAATCTTAATCTCTCTGAAAGAGAAAATGTTTGAGAGCTACTGGATAAAGTCAAAGATATATTTTGACTCGCACGGGCGCATAGGTATTAGTTTGAGCCGAAAGCTTCGTGTTAAAAGTACGCAACATTGATACAGATATCAACCATGTGTGCTGGAAACGTTCAACAACTTCAAAGTTCGCCTAGTATGCAGATATCTAATAATATTAAAATGAAGACAAACAGAAATTGTGATAACAAAAAGTTAAATAACGATATACTTACAACATTAACTTATTATACTAAAGTAATGTTAGTATTGTTGAATAGTATTAGTAGCAAAATACAAAACTCTAGTTTATTCAAGTAAGTATTCTTCATAAACTCTATCAGAATTTTCCTAAATTTCTTTTGAATTTTCAGATTACTTGGAAGGACAACTCAGCCAGCTCACTTGATCACCTTAATAGTAGCACTAATTTTAGCGAAAATTCTTTCCTCTAACGAAGATTCAAGTGAATTTTCTCCGCCTTCTACTTTCATAAAACTAGCTTATGTTGGGAGCTTCGCCTGTCATTTAGGATTTCAAATTTGGATGACTTTTATATCAGGTCTTTCTCTATATTTGTGCCTACCACGCCACGCTTTTGGGAATGTACAAAAAGTATTATTCCCAAAATACTTTCTCTTCAATGCGGTTTTGAGTTTCATAACTTTGTGCAGCTTTATGAAATGCCAAGACCACGGAAACGAGAATGAAGTGATAAGACAAGTAAGTTTTTTTTTTAAATTACAGCCAGTTTCATACGCAATTTATTGTACATAGTTCAGCTAAAAAGCGATATGCTATTAAAATTGCATAAATTCTCATTTTCTGTTGCAATTCATTTAGGTAACAACTTCTTGCAAAATTACTAACATAACGGTATTTGGTAAACTTGAATTAAATTAGCTCTTGAGCTGAAAGATGTACTCCTAGATATACTGCATCAGTTAGTATTTCTAAGAATTTTGTTCTCTCTACAGATAGTGATCTTGGTGAGTTGTTTCACCATTGAGCTTACAATCAGACTGTACATGACACCAAAGCTTCTGAAATTGATGACCAAGAAAAATCTAATGGAAATTGAAGCAGGAGTTGGCATGGAAGTGGGCCAACATGACCCTGGATGTTTAATCAACTGTCCAGTTTACGTCAAACTTCACAGTTCCTTCAGAAAAGTGCATATGACCATTGCAATAGGCAACATGATCACAATGGCATGCACTGCAATGCATTTGTATTATTTATCTGATAGAATAATTATTTAAAAAGACAATCATTATTCATTCCAATTCAAATATTTGTTTGATCTCAGCTATTCATTCTGCATCTACTGCCATTTTTTGTATTTATTATCTCATAAATTAAATATTTATCTCAATTCATATCATTGATGTATGTAAGTATCATTCAATAAAATAAACTTGTTTTCAATGTCAGTAAATTTTTGATATGCCCCTGAAGTTTTTTTTTTAATTGAAATAAATCAAATCACTTTTATTCACGTAGGGAATGGGAACAATCGAATCACTATGAATTCTCTGTTTTATTAAATGATTTTGTACATATTTAAAAAATATAACACCATATGTGACAATAAAAAAATGCACGCAAAGTATAAACACAAAACAAATAACTACTGGTATTTAAATAAAGAAAATGCTTTGTAAAGAGACGAAAAAAAAATTCTTATTGAAATGACTTCTCATTTTCATTTTAAATTCAGTATAAAATGGTTGAGAATATTCTCTGATCCAGGGAATTAGAAAACGGTAGATGTATCACTAATACAAGTGCTATTTGAAAAAAAAAATCCAATCCTTCAGATAATCAAGTTGGGAGTATTACACAGAAGTAATAAATTTTGAATTTCCCAAGTAAATAAATAATAATAAATGAAATATATAGTTATGAGAGATAAGATTTCTCAAATAAATTTTATTTACTGTACATATACGACGAACAATTTATACCAATATATGGTGTTGAAATAAAGCTATGGATTTCATACCATTTTTGCTTCTATTTATATTTATATGTATCTCTGCTTAAAGAAGTGCTTCTTTCACTGGGCTGAAATTGATAAAAATAAATGTATTCAATGGAAATAGCAATAAAGGCTTCAAACTTGGATTATTATTAAATTTTTTTCTTTATGTTATTTTAACTTACAGAGGGAGAGGGTCTAGAACTGCCACCGCCATTTCGCATTAATGGTCTTTGCATTGAACTTGTATCATGTCGTTCGGCACTTTCAACACTTCGATCTCTTGTTTTTGAACGTTCCACGCTGTTTGAAAAAAACATTTTTTAATGAAAGGGATATTGGTTGAATTTATCTTGGTGTACACGAATCGGCACCGAAGTTAAACCGATTAGCGCGAGGCGCACACAAATACGATACTGTCAATTTCAAATAAAACCACGATCAACCTGCAAGATTTAGTTTTATAAGTTGAGTACAATTTCAATTATAATTTACGCTAAATATTTAGGCATTATCAAATTCATAATTTTTATTGGTAATGTTGTCAATAAGGGATGCCAGCTCCAAAATGGATGAAATTTTGGGTAAAGCTTCTACCACAGATAAACATAGCAGATCGACGGCCCTGTATAGAATATAGAAGAAGCATTTAATAGTTTCTTATTTGCTTAACAGTGAGCGCCACTAGTTTCAAAATTGAAAAGAAGGTAGTTTTGAGAAGCATCTCTGATGCGCTTGAAGTGTCTGCGCTCAAATTTTTATTCTACCCTTAACAACTACACGTTACAGTAAACAAAAAATTTGCGACACGCGTTGGTGACAGAGATGGGACAGATGGAACTCTTTAAGTGAGCTATATGGGGCAGATACAGTTTTTGTTAAAATACATTCTTCCGTCAATCTCTCTAGTTCTTGCAAATATAACAATAAATAAGCATTTTTCCGGAAGTCAACTTGATAGATAATAATAAAATTAAAGAATTTCAACGCCTACTAAAATTAACAATCACGATGTCTTAGAAATAAATAGATAAGATTTTGTGATTTTAATTCTTTCGATGATCGCCTGAAAAATGTGTGCCAAAAGTGCATTTTTTGTCTCACCTGAACAATAGATTCGACCAAAAAAGATTACTTTCACGGATTTGATACACAATTGTAGTTCATGCAACGAGAATGTAAAGTTGAGAATTATGACATGAGGTAAAGTATTTGGTGACGAGGCTTGCCGAGTCACTAAAATTATTGGCTGAATGTCATGCCTGTTTACACTCGTATTACATACAAAAAAATTTCTACAGCACTCGATTTCCATATATTGCCAATTATTAAGAACACAGCAAAAGAGTCAAAAGCACAAGATAACTTTCAGATTTAACAAATTATCAAACAAATGGATCAGTGAGAAGTACAAACATGAACTCACAGAAATTTAACTGTTACGCGACCTAATGGTGGTAAAACTGAGACGCAAAAAAGTTTCACTTTACGCGCGTACGGCCGTAGAAAAATTGTTGTTATGAGTTTCAACATGAAAAACATTTTTTTTTTAGGGAAGGCCACTTGATCAGTGAAAACATTTGATTTGAAGAGACAGTTTGCGTGGTGATAAGAATATAATTTCACAGATAAATTATGTTTCGATAAAATTTCATTATTTATTTCTCCCTGATGCATACCTGCACAGGTGGCTGATTTTTACCTAAAAACTAACTCATTCTTTTTGTTTGGGACACCTGTATTTTTTGGCAGGATCATACTCTCGATTTTCTATTATTCACAATGATAAATCACAAATATCATTCTGCTCTGAAATTATGTTTATTGTAAATAAAACCATACTGAAAAAAGTCAATATGCTTCTTTTCAGTTTTGTATATAATATCTAATAAGCACCTCTCTCCGTTTGTGTTTACAAAATAAAAAAAATCAAATCACATTCATTGCAGATTCTCAGGTATGTCGTCACATCTGTCATAAATAAGTCACTTTGTTCTTCAAATATCCGGTCATTCTCACACATCTTATTTTTAAAATAATTGATTAAAATACTTGTTGTTATTTCAAAGAAGGATTCATGAATTTTTTTCAACGATTTCAGCTTCATAGGTCAGCATTGGAAGAAATAATAAATATTCAAATACAGAAACATCTCTTGAATACTATACTTTATACTTTACTTGAAACCTTTTTCCCCATTTGCGACAGTTCAGAAATTATTTATAGAATAAACAATCGACCAAAATCAGTTTTTCGTTATTATCTAGAAATCTCCGGAAACTTTTCAGAAAACAAAAATATTCTTGAGATCGTCTCTTAAACATGCACAAAAATTGAATATATGTAAATGTTTCACTCCACTGTATTATAATTGACGCTAATAGATAAATAAAACTTATACACGTCATACAGAATTGCTGTTTATAATTCTTGGTTTTATTATCAAACATAATGAAAATACCCTTATATACTTAATTCATAAAATTCGTTATATAAACTTTCTTCGCTTTTTTCCTGGAGGTTTTTTCCAGGTTTTTTTTCCGAGGCTTTTTTTTCCGGGGTTTTATTTCCCAGGGGTTATTTTCCTAGATTCATATTTTATACAGACTATTTGAAAAAGTCCTTCACCAGAGTTTGTAAATTCAATGAATTCAATAATACTACCTGGTCATTGAACATGCATGAGTCATTATTGATGGTTCCTTGAATTTCTTAAGCCCTGTGCCTGTTTCCAATATTTTAGGATCTAACGTTACAGCCCCTTGATTTCGGATTTTGGTTACAAGCTTTAATTTATGACTTTTCACTCTTCCTCGTACTTTGACCACTACATCACAGCTGAACTTGTAAAAGAATTAGGGATGACACATTCAATTACCTGTTAATGATTCAAAAATGTCACTTTTGTATTCGAGAATAAAAGATTTTTCTAGAATGCAAAAGAATTTCGCAATCAAGTATCTAACAACGTTTTTTTGGAAACCATGTTTCAAAATTAATAAAATTTTAAAAGAAAATTTTGACATTTTGAATCTATCAATGTGACTCTTAATATTGCTATGATACCAATAATCAGTGGGATGCGAAATATTTCGATTGCACAAGTGACATTTCGCAATCTAGAATCAAAAATAGCTATATTATGCAATCATAACAAAAAATGATGGTTCAAATGAAGAAATCAAAAATCATAGATACTCAGAGTTAATCATATTTTTCATTTTATGTTTTTTCTTTTTAATTCTTAAGAATACTTTTATAGATTAGAGAAAAATTATCTGTATTCATTCATCTATATGTACGAAAGATACGATCAAAAGATAATTAGTCTCGATTTCGATTATTGTTGAGCATTCAGAGTTATAGCACAAATATAAAATAAATGCGCTCTCAACTCAACTTAAAACATTAAAAACGTCTATATATACATCATAATCGTTTCATTTGAGTCGTCATTTTTTCCTGCAATAGAAATATAACTGAATTTATAAAAAATACAAAAAATAAACTAACATGATCTATTTCTGAGATTTGAATGAAAAAAATTCACACTTATTCAATTCCTGATTTGAATCAAATGATTTAAATCAAGCCAATTCTTTTTATGTTATATTCGGCCGAAGTTTGAACGCGGAAAAATCAAAAGAATTCTTGTTTATATAATGCAATGCTCCGCATCATATGAATGTCGCTCTTGTATTTCTTCAATAGGGTTTTTTCGACAACGGTTTGAACTGGTTGCATGTATCACGATTTCACGCTGGTGCCATCTAGTTCAGGCGTGGTAACTAATCATTATTTTGATACCCAAGGCGCCATAAGAGCCGTCTATCTGCTATGTTTATCTGTGCTTCTACTAAAGATGGGGATAATGAGCAAAATAATGACAAGTCGGGGAGGGTCAGGCTCGTATGACCTTGAAATTACTCATGTGGGGCTAGCTCGGTAAGCTCGCGCGCTTTCGAAAATCATCCCTGAATATTACCGAATTGCGCTACGCCTGCCTTTGAAACAGAGCTTGAGCCCGAGACAACCAAAAAGTTGCATTAAACTCCTCATTTTGGGCTGAAATCCAGTCTATAAATAAACGTTTGTGTGTAACAATGGTTATAGGTTGTACTATCAGATATTTCGAAGATTTCAAAACATGAAAACAATCTAGAAAAAGTCGTTAGCATAGTATCCAGATCTAGTAGGGGATGAAAGGGCCAAGTAACTTGGTGCTGAGATCGTAGCCGCCCGGTATAAGAGATTTTCGTCTGTTTACCCTTAGTAGAAACGTATTAAATCAAATGAATGTAATACTTTATTTAAATAGATAGTAGCGCTATTCAGGTTTTTTATCAGTCTTATGTATTACTATATTTAGTGTGATAAATTTTTTTTCAATGTTTTAGAAATCAAAAAACTCCTACCTGTTACTTCTAGAAGATGAACCACCTCTTTTGAACATCCCCGTGAATCGTTCTTTCAAATCCTTTTTACTGCCTCGAACTTCATCGCTTGTAACAGAATCTCCTGCGGCTGGTTGGTAGTTTTGATCTTCGATACTTCGACTTTTAGTCAGCTTTCTTAATTTGCCCATAAGACCTTTTTTCTTTTTCTTATCTCCCGGAGTCATTTCACTTTGCGTCGATCCACCGGAAAGTCTACTGTCCATACTGTAATACCTGCGAAATATATTTTATTACTACTGCAGAATCTACACTTGCATTCAAAACTATAAAGATTTCTAGCTTGGCTAAAATTTGCCAAAAGTATATGCAATACCTAGTATCTACGTCAGATCCAGCATCAATAGACTGTAGACTGGACAAACTGTTATCATCTCCCCTCTTCCAGATATTAGGCTCCGCTTGTCCACTTGTCTGTTCTAAGGATAAGGATTTTCTATGAAGATTTCCATTGCGCAGTTGTCCACTCCGGTAAGAAGAATCAGAATCGTGTTCCGTTGAAGCTGCTCGCCGCATACTTGGTGTACGTCGCGAACGAGTGGACCGAATTTCGTGAGTAGCATCTTTGAGACGCTGGATAACATGATGCATATCGTCTGTTCGACTGATAGAACGTTCTCGACTTGTTTCACGACTGTAAGCTGGAGATGATTCACGGGATTTGGACTGAAAAAATAGAATTAATAATTGAATTTACGAGTCAAGATATTACCTTTGTTCGTCTCGGTGGAGTAGGTGTATAAACTTCTGGCTGAACTTCCGGTAGAGATTTTAATAATATATCCACTTGTTCCAACAACACACAAACTTTCCTATCATCATCAGTATCTGTTCTTTTCCTGGTAGAAACTAAAGATCTTAATTCCTCTCTTTCTTTTTCATTCCTCTCCTTTTCTCTTCTTAGTTTCTCATTCGTTGTTCGCAGCTTCGCGTGCGCATCTCTTAGCTCTAATAAATCACATTGTAGTTCATTGAGTTTTCTGCGATTTTCCTCTTGTTCTTCTTCAGCAGTTTTCTTCAACTGTTCTTGCTTGCGCTTAGCTTCTAATCTTTCTTTATCTCGCTCTCGTTCTACTTCAAAAAGTGTTTGTCGAAGATCTCGCGCTAGTGTTGAAGTTTCTTGAAGAAGTCGGGTTTGTTCTTCACGTTCCTTGTGCCATGCGAGTTCCATTCGGGTGCGTAGGCCAGCGATTTTCGTGCGTCCACTACTAATTAGACGATCTTCCTCTAATTCATTGATTTTCGACTTCATTTCAGATAATTTCACCTCCCAGGAAGATCGCTCTGATACTAGTTCAGTCTTAAATTTCGAACATTCTAATCTGGCCTCTGATAATTCGTCTTCCATGCAACTAATTTGTTGTTCCAAAGTGGCTACTTTCATTCTATGCTCTTCAGCTTCATCTACACTTGAACTAGAATTATGTCTATCTCTGTCGGGTTTACTAGCAGCCATTTTCAATTCCCCTAATGTCTTTTGAGCTCCTTCAAGCATGTGTTTGTAAGTGTCACGTTCTCTCTTGAATCTTGTCACATGATTTTGGAGTGATTGAAGTTCTTGACTTATAACTGCAACTTGACTGTCGTAGCGCATCTTACATTCGGCTAAGTCTGCTTTACGTCCTTTTTCGACTTGACTAAGTTTAGATTTAAGTTGGGATAGTTCTTTTTCCATTGCTGAAGTATCAGCATTAAATGTTTTATGAATTTTGGACACTTTGTCGAAATCATCCAGTTTCTGTTTCAAATCTTCGTTTTCCTTTCTAATATTTTTGAGTTGATCTTCTAAAACGGCACTTTCTTTTTTCATTTGATCAATCTCTGTTGACTTTTCTTCTAAAGCTGATTTTAATCGTGATCTTTCTAATAAAAGAGTATCGTTAGAAGTAGAGGTATTAATTTTCTTCTTCAAGTCTTTGATTTTATCTTCTAAAGAAAGTTTTTCTTTTAACCAAGTATCATTTTTGTTAGTGTAAGTATCTTTTATAAGTCGTAATTCGGTTTCTAGGTTTGATAATTCATTTTTAGTTGATTGTAGTTGACTGCTGATGGCTTCTTTTTCCATAACTAATTGTGCTTTTGTTACAACATGCTCTTCCTCCAATATTTCGTATTTTGCTGTCAGATCCTCATATTCTTGTTTACGTATTTCCAAATTCTTGCTCAATTCTGAAAAGAAAAATTTAAAATTCAAATGGACATGTGAAAAGTTTATCATAAAAACATACTAGCTAGTTTGTCTTCATATTCCTGTTTTACTGTCGACAGCTTTTCATTACCTCCTGACTTTTGTTCTAATGAATGTATCTTCATTTTCAAAGAGCTTAGTTCTAATTCTCTATTCTTATTCTCTTTTTCATGGTTTGCCTTCATTCTTTCTATTTTCTTCTTTTCTACTGTTAAATCTGATTGCAAGCTAGTAATCTTTTGTTCCAAATTAACCTTTTCTGTCTTTATGTCGGCTTCAGTGTTGGATAATTTGTCTTCTATTGATTTTTTGCTCTTCATCATGTTCTCTAAGTTGCATTTAGTTTCTATAAGCTCTCCTTTTGTCTTGCTTAATTCTTCTTGTACACTTGCCAGCGTGCCAGTTTCAGATGACTCTCTTCCATTCTACAATAGAAATTGAATGAAATAATTTGAAAGGATTTATAAATTATAATACATACTAGTTCTTCAATTGTGCAGTTTCTAGCTGCAATAATTGCTTCAAATGAGCTTTTTTCTAATGACCATTCTGCTTCTTTATCTCTTATGCTCTTTTTCTCCGTATCTAGCTCATTTTCTAACTTGGCTATATTTTCTTTCCTAGTTTTTAGGAGCCTGTCATTTTTCTTCACCTTTTCTTCCAGTTCTTTTACACGGGATTCTATTTCAGAGATTGTAGTAGTTTTGTCTTTTAATTCTTTACTAAGTTTAGCCTTCTCTTCTTCTAATTTTCTCAGAGATTCTAGTTCTTTTCTCAAAGAAGTAATTTCTGACTGCTTTTCCACGAGCTCTGTTTTGGCTGCTTCTGCTTTCTTCAGATTTTCTTGAGTTTCTTTTTGTTTCTTTTGGATTGATTCTAATTTAGTATTTAATGTATCAACTTGTTCAGCCAATTTCTTCTTATCTTGTTCCATTTTTTCACTTTCTATTTTGAATTTCTTGTTATCTTGTTGCAGTTTCTTGACTGTTTCTTCTGATTTAGTTAGGCTGTTATTCAATTCATCTTGTTTACTTTTCTCTTTCGATACGCTAGATTTATATTCAGCAATTTTCTTCTCTAAAGTTGTCACTTGGTTTTTCAACTCTTCCATCTCAGCTATCTTCTTTTCTTCTTCTGCACTAGTTTTATGGCTGATATTAATTGTAGATTTCAATTCTTCTTCTAATTTTTTCTTTTCTTTTTCTGTCTTTTGTAAAACAGTTGCATATTCGGCAATTTCCTTTTCTAGATCATTAACCCAAGTTTTTAATTGAGAATTGGTTGTAAGTGCAGTTGGTTTTTTAGGTGTTCGTGGCTTCAAATATTTTGTAGAATCTTTAATATCCACTCCTAGAGGTGGTTCATTCTCTAGCTGCAAAATAAATAGTAAAAATCGTACACTATTAATAAGATTTTCATTTAAACTTACAGCATTAATTTTATTTTTCAAACTATTAATTTCATCAGTTTTCTTTTCCTCAGCTTCTTTTAATTCAGTAATTTGTTTATTGGCATTTTCTAAGTCAATTTCAAGTGTTGCTATTTGATCTGTATATTTGCTGGTATCTCCAGCAGATTTTGCAGAGTTTAATTTTTTTGTCGCTTTTAAAAGAGCTAATTTTTTATTTTCTGTAACAAGTTTCTCATTTTCCGATTCTAAGGATTGAATTTTAGTTCGTAATACAACTGCTTCTTGTTCTACTACTTGTAGTTGACGACGTAAATCTAGAGCTTGTTGATCACCATCAAGAGATCTGAAAAAATAAAGAAACATTTTACTGTATGTATATCGAGAGTTTTCGGAAATATGTACTTGCTCTTTTGCATTCCTTTGGATCGTTTCTGAGTAACGCTCAACTCGGCATGTAACCGTTCACAATCTCTTTCCTTTTCTATCAATTTTTTACGTAAATCGGTTGTTTCATCTTCCAGGACCTGTTAATAAAATAGAATTAATATTGTATGAGTTAATTTTTATTGGAATCTACTTTTAATTTTTGATCTTGTATGGACGAGCTTTTAGAAAGCGATCCAATAATAGTTTTTTTGGAAGTAGTTTTGACATTTAGCTTTTCTTGGAGGTCTTTTATCTTTCGCTCTTTCACTTCGGCTTCCATTTCCAACTCTTCAGTTTTTCGTCTCAGTACTGAAGCCTCTTGTTCACTAAGTTCTAGTAATAAACGAAGTTCGACTGGGTCATCGTCATCCGATATACCTTCGTCTTTATCAACTGGTTCAGGAGTCATTCTGTTTGGAGTTGGACTGAGTTTGCGACCTAAAAGTCCGTTATTTGGAAATACAGGATTATGGGATGTTATTGTTTTCTATTTCTAGATAATCATATTGAATCCATTTTGGAATTCAACTGATCATAATACTTTCCAATCGGTAAATAATAAAAAATAATAATATTGAATTCTTCAATACATTGAATAAAATGTTTGTGTGAATTTTAAAACAATCAGCAATATACTTTTAGAACATGTATAAAAAATAGACTAAAAGTAGATATAATTATATTTACTAGTAGGTACTCATGCTTTTCAGTTATTTTTATACATCAATACGTTATACCGGGTATCGACTGACTTAAAAACCTTGAATTTATTTAACTAAAGATAATTGTTCCGCAGACTAAATATATGAAAATTATAAAATCTTATCCAAATGTTTTTAATTCATGCAATCTATACAAAGAAATGTGGCTTTGATTTCGAAATTCATTAAGATATTTGAAATCTGTCAACAATTCTAGGTTTAACACACATTTATTAATACGCGTGCCAAATTTTGTTGAGATATTTATAAAATTAAAAATTCTACAACAAAATGTTTGAGTATTAACAACCATTCTCAAGGTTAAATAATCACAAATTAATCAACCGCAAAAATTTCATGCAATTTTGTAACTGAAATTTTCAAATATGCCAACACAATATCGACGTAGATGGAAGAAATTATTATTATATATGTACATTTGGATAGGTTGAAAAACAGCTACGGTTGAACCTCATTCATTTTGATTCTCCTGTGCAATCAATTTATTATTATTATTTGTGCAATTTCAGGAGGTAAGCAGGTAGTTAATAAGATGCAAGATAATGAATCAGCGATCACCTTTTGTTGCAACTGTAGAAAAAAAGCACTGAATTTTGTTGTTTTAAAATGAAAATAAAATAAAAGGTTATGTAATTAGTATGAATAAATAAACATACTTCTGGCTTTGGTAGCCATTTTCTTCAGCTGCAACACCAGAGACTCATTGTCATCTTCCACTCGTGATGCTTTCTTACGCAGACTCTGAGCCTGTGAACATCAGGAAGAACAGAAATGTATTATCCAGATAATATTTACCTAGACCTAGAGGAGAGAAGAGTGTTGCCATCGGAGACGGCATCAGCCGAGGTGGTAAAAGCATGGACATGGATAACTGAACTTTGCGCATGGCAATGGCCTCATACTGTGGACAGTTAGCAAGAAAGAGAACTTGGTCTCTTGATCTTCTACCTACCTCTTCCTCAGCGAACTTCAACTGCTCACGGAGGTCTGCTTCACGCTCTAAAGAGTCTTGAAGATCCCGTAGCAGTTGCACCGGGTCGTCTTGAGATCCGCCTCGGGTTAAAGATTCTCGAGACATTTTCTGCACAAAAATAATAAATAAATAAAAATTATCCGTGTTCTACGATTGAATTTTATTATTCAGGAGTTATTTCATCTGCAAATAAATATTTTAGTACTGGAACTTTGAAATTTGACAGTTTTCAGGAGATTAAAGGATTAAACATAAAACTGAAGTAAAGCTAAATGAAAATAGATGATAGGCAAATGAAACTACGGTGTGTTTTTGATGCGAATAAATTAACGACTACGATAATTAGTTTAATTTCCTATAAAAATAATAAATATCACAAATTATAATGAATGTTAAGCGCCAGTATGTACTGTAGTTGTAGCATCTTACGACACTTGGCAATACAATGAAAAAAAATTATTAAATTAAAATGTCGTTTACGTCACTATTTTAATCCTTATTGTATGAATAAATTTTAATTATACTCACACCATCTGCAGATGAAATTTTGCCAATTGCACTCAACATAGGTGCTTTCTTTTTCACAATTTGAGTGTTTGATTCTTCAACCCTTTTTTTAGCTTCTTCTAATTCCTTTTGTAACCTTAACGACACTTCATTAGATATTTTCAATTCCTGTTCCAAAATTTTTATTTTTTCTACTTTGTCTAACATTGATTGACCGTCCGATATCTAGGAGCACAAACGAATTTGAAAACGGCATTAATATCAATCTAAAATATACCTCTTTAAGCTTCTTTTCAGATTCTGCCTTTTCTAATTCTAGCTGTTCTACTTTCCGTTCAGTTTTTCGCAATTTGAATGACAGAATTCGGCAATTCTTGGTCGTTTGTTCCAATTCTTTTTTCAAAGATGTATATTCGTCAGCTTGATCCTCTCTTTTAATTATTAATAAAAATATTAATTTCTTTTTTTGCCAACAATTTTCAAACTACTATCTTACCTGAAATTATCTTGCATTTCCTCCATTTCTTCCTCCATATCCCTTAATTCTTTCTTCATATCTTCATTTTCATCCATCAGCTCTTCACACAAAGTTTCTGCAGCCAATAATTTCGACTTTAATTCTTCGGTTATCTTTTGCATTGCTTGCATTGTTGGTCTACTATCGATTTCTGTTTCTAATTCTTTTACTTTTAAAGTCAATGACTTTTTGTCATCTCGAAGATCTTCTAATTGCGTTTGCATTTCGTTACATTTTTGTTGTAGTTTCAGCATCTAGAAGCAATACTTTTGAGCTAAAAGAAAAAAATATGTATAGGAAGAAAAAACCTCAGATGCAGTAGTTTTGCTCGTCGTTGTTTCTTTTTCAGCTAATCTTCTGAGTAGTATGTCACTTTTTTCTCGTTCTGCTTTTTCGCATCTTTGTTTTATAGTCTCTAATTCTAATTTCAGACTTTCTATTTGCTCTTGTAATTCGTTTTCGTTAATGTTAACTATCGTTGTATCTGTTGTTTCAGTTCCTGCTAAACTAGAAACATCGTCTTCTATTGTCTTTTCGCTTTTAACACTTTCTGCTACGTTGGATTTACCGAATGTTTTTGATTTGACCTAAATAAATGAGAATTAATAGAGAAAAATTAATTCAGGGTAGTAACTAACTTGGATAAGGAACTGCACATCGTGATTCGTTGGTTCTTCTACAGCAGCTTTTAATTCTTTTACTTGTATTCGTCGGGCAGTATTATCTCTTTTAGATGCGGTCGTACTGGAAGCTTTCATTTCTTTCAATTTTCGCGCTCGCGTTGCTAAACTATCATTTTTATTGAATATTGGTTTATCGGATTCTTTTTTCGTAGTTTCAGTCGTCGCGATAGCTTTTTTCTCTGTAAATATTATTGAAAAACAAAATTGATATCATTTATTATCAGTTGATCTACCTGTAACTTTAGTCGTCGGAGTACTCGAAGTCGAATTGGTCGAAAGTGTAGACGATAGAGAGGTCATTTTTTGTCCAGTGTCAATGGGAGCTGGTTTTCGTCTAGGCAGTGTAATACTAACGGTGGGAATATTTGCATGCGTATCGTCCTTTAAAGTACCTAAATCTGGAGTAGACGTCCAGGACGCTGGTCTACGTACAAAATAATTCGTAGTATCCGAATCTGGTTTATCCTTTTTTTCCTCTTTGTGCATATTTGAGTTAGATGTCCAACTGCTTCGTCTATCGATATCACTACTTGTGTCATCTTTACTAAAAGAACAGCAATTTGCTGTGATTATTTTTCGGAAAAATAAATAATTTGAAAACTAAAAAAGCAAACTAATTGAGGATGACGACATTTTAAAAATAAATTGTAATTATATATATGTATACCAATGCCTACATTTCAAGTTTTTTCATACTTAATTATTTTCAACACTATAAAATATTATTGTGTATGAAAATAGATCTTTTTTAATAAATATTTTTAACAAAAGGCTGAAAAAATTGGCCAAAAATATCTTTAAAAGTTTCAAGTTTTGCCTTACAAGCATTTGGAATAATTAGCGTAGAAAATTGTCCTTTCAATTTATATATGTATATGTAGTTCTTATATTTTCGCAGTAGGTCAGTCATTATAAACACTTTAAAAATAGGTTTTAAGGACCGAATACTTCTAAAAGTACTAATGCCCTGTAATTTATTTAAAACCTGACGACGTTTACTTGCGTTGCAATACAGATTTTATTATGAACGATTCTTTCACGTCAGTGAAAACGTCTGAATAATATTTTGATAAACATCATTTAAGAAAACTATAAAAAGAAATATGTTACAATGAGCAAATCTAAACAAAAATTACTCATGAAAAAAAATTGCATCTAAAAGTAATTTTTGGCTAATTCTGGTTATCTGGTCAATGTCCTAAAATATTCTGGCTTCGATACATTCATTTAAAAAATATATATGTAGTAGGTATTACGTCGCAAAAAGAAACAAAGAAAATAGAGAATCATTATCATATAAAAATAAAAAGTTAATTATATATTTTTTTTTAAATATTGCTATAAAACTGAATTCTTTCATTTGTTACTATTTGTAAAGTGTCGTCCTTCAAAAACACAAGCATTTTAAGCAAACAAAAAAAATGTCCACATTCAACGTCCTGTAAGTAGTTACTAGTTAATTATCATCTAAAGCAAAGAACGAAATGTTGCAGTTATAAAACTGTTGTGTTAGAGTTTTTTATTACTATTATTTTTTTTTTGAGGCTGCATACCGAGTTGTACTCCAAATAGACAGGCTCGGAGAAGATGCTGTAGTTTCGTCTTTTCTAAGTAAATCATCGTCTTTTTTACGTCCTCCATGTTCCTTATAATCCCTAAATGGTTCATTATTACAAATAAGATAAACTTTGTTTTATATTGAAAGAATTCGAAAATAAAGAAAGGAATCTACATCTGCTTCAAATTTTTGAAATAGTTCACTATTTGTAGAAACCATGTATCCAAGTGAGTATTTCTGTTAATATTGACAAGATCTATGACTTACCTAAAACATCGTTTACATCTTGTGGGCCATCGAACCTGCGGGTGGAAGCCCAAGGGACAAAGAGGATCTCCCTTCACTGAAGGATATAAATGATGCATAGTTGTAAGTCACAGAGAAAATTAAAAGATCAACGAGAAATTTTTCACACTGACAGTCTGAATTTTTGGTAACGCTTTCTACCACAGTTGAACACTAAATATAGATCAAACGGCTAACATGTTGCGTTCGTAATAATGTATGTAGTCACGTGTTTTATCACTGTCCGAATCTATATATCTTCAACTAAATATAAAAACAGTCAAAGGATAAAACTAAATAAAAATGGTAAATACTATTGATGAGCGTAAGTAATACTATTTCATTGCTTGTATCTTTCAAACTCCTGCAAGCACTAGACTTTTCAGTCTAATTCTTTTCTCTAATAATTTTACAGATTTGGTAGATTTTATGTTACGTAACTGTAGTATTTAGTTATTTATAGATATACACAGATTCTAAAAAATTAAATATGGTTCTATTTGTTAAAATAAAGAGGAAAATAGCACTACACTTGCACTGAAACTACGAAGTAGAATAAAACTAAACAGACAGTAGATATAGGAAGCGCAAGTTATAAACAGCTACTGCAGAGGTGCTTGCTTGGCGTCCCAATGCTCGACGTTCGTATTGCTAGCTAAACGTTTTCCTCTACACACCTATTTGCGGATTTGTGCCAAACAATATATTCTAAGGAGCTATAATCAGCTAGATATTCAACTAATTCACTATTTTTTCATTTTCATCTTCCATGCACAGTCAAGAATAATTTCGGTTCGGTATATTTACTTTATAAAATTTTTGGATAAAAATATAAGCGAATGTCGATTGTATTTGAATAGTTAATAGCAAAAAAAAGAATAAAAAATACAATGGAAAATTTGGTATACATGCTTGTTACTGAAAGAGTATTAAATTTCCGAGAAGGAAGCGTTACCAATATTATTACAGATCAAAGAGATATCATCAATTAAGTAAATTAATTCATATTTTCAAATGGATGCCATTAATGCGCACAGACACTAGCGCACTCTATATCTACAATTGAGAAACTATACATCCGTAGCTATGACAACCGTTTGAAGGTAAAGTAGATCTGCCAAACTGTTGTTCGTCTGCTTAGCCATTGCTACTTAAACTTGCGAAGTTGTAACAACGTAATGATTGAATTTTCATAAGTTTTCTAATATCTGAAAAACGTTTTGGTGACAACGAAGTAGAAGATAAGTGATAAGACATGGCTAGTGAACACGAATCTAGTAGTTTCGGATGGGAATTACTGTATTCTCTGTACGAAAGAAACTTTTCGTCTAAATTAAACTTGATTGTCGCATGGACACACTTTAATCTCATTAAAAATGGATTTAAAAATGCTGGAATGGGAGAAGACGTAAGTACAATCAAGATTTTGTTCTATGTGCAAGTCATTGATTAGGTTATGTTTTTGTTTGGGTTTAGACAACTTTACCGGCTCAAAGAGATTTAAAGGAAACTTTACCTGTTGGATGGCACGACCAAATGCCCTGTCGCATGCGATATTTTTATGATAAAAAGCTATATTTGTTGACAATTTTGCATGGTGAAGAGGATGAAGATGTCATTATCAATCTCAATGTAAGAAAAGACCGACTTACCTTATGAAACACTTCGTTTTATGTAATTCACATTTTTCCTTTCTATATCCAGCGTATATGTGATAAGAAAACTACAGTTGCTACTGTGAACATGAATGATGTTGAAAAATTGAATGGTACTTTGGAAGAAATCATACCCGACTGGCACACAAAAATGCGTCGTCTGACTGAAGATTTGATTAATCCCTTGGTGAAAGATCAAGCAAGTAAAGATATTCATGTCCAAACAGAACCACTCGAAGGAGGAATATCTGAAGAATTTCCTCGAATCTACAGTAGACCATCTTACATTCCTCCAATGTTAGTGTAGGAAAAAACCCTAATATTCTTTTTACAATCATAGAGAAAATAATTTATGTTCCAGGCCTCCTCGGATTGCCAGACCGCCAGGTGCTGGTATTGGATCATCAGATCTGGATCCATTAGGCGGCGGTGGAGGAGGTATGCTGTTTCAGCCACCAGGCATTGGCCCACGTCCTTTCATGCCTGATCCATTTTTACCGCCTGGATCTGTACCACCGGGTGCTCGCTATGATCCAATTATGCCTGGACGTGGTGGAGCTCCTCGCCCACAACCCCGTAGGAGCTTTCCCGACCCAGATCATCTACCGCCTCCTGGCTATGATGATATGTTTTCATAATTCAGTCAACGCATTTCGGACGTAAGTCACTAAATATTTAATTTTCTCCTTAATGTTTAGTTGGCATTCCATTAATATATGTTCTTACCTAGTGTCTTACCTCCGACAATGTTAGCATCTAGATAACTTCTTGATGTTTCCTATCACATTTCTTTCTTGTGTTGTAAATTTCAAATGTTTATGATATGAAAAGTTTGTACTGACAATGTCCAATTGTTAAATCAAATAAATGTTATATTCATTATAAATCGTTGTAAATATTAAAATATATATTTGAAGTGTTCATCTACGACAAACATAGGAGTCCTATTCTAATTCTGACAAACTAGGTTTTAATAAGAAGTAAAATTTAAAATGTCAGTAACAAATAACATACGTAATAAAATGAGAGAACTGAAAACTCTGGAGTCACAGAATTTACAATAATATATATTAGACATTTGTAAAGATGTAAAAACATCTTGCTGACTTGGATTACCCGATAACTGTTTTCGATCGAATTACGGATTGGGTTTATTTTATTTGAGGCCCGCCCGTATCTCAATGTGTCTGTTTCAAAAAATTTCATTGTATTTTACTCTCGTTTCTTGAGCGAATTACGTAAACAACATTGTATTGTACAGTTACTTGTGTGGACAATTCAATTCAATTCTGTTATTAAAATTATAAAATCAATGTGAAATTGTGAAAGAAATAATCGCACGAGAAATTCAAAACGAATATAGATATGTCGAAGCTGGTCTCACATGCACATCATAATATACGCCATAACTTATGGTAAACCAATATGAATACAAGACATGAGGAATATATATTTTTACATTATGATCATATTAAACCACACTGAACACAAGGATGTGGCAACAAGTTCGACGAGACATGAGCAGCTATTGCACACAGCAGGAGTTCTTGTGGCCGTTCTTCAATTTGAGACGCGATTTTGGACGGTACTTTTGCAAGAACGCCAGCTGCTTTGCGTTGATGGCACCTCTTCTTTTCCTGAGAACAGATAAAATACCTATTTTTAAACACTATTTACTCATCGATTATTGAACATCTATAAGGATATACAGTAATACCCAAAATTTAAGGAATTTGACAAAATAATCCCAAGTTTTTACTTTCTTCTTTGAATCGCGACTAATTACAGCTTTTTCAATTGCAGGCTGAATTTTGGAGGCAATTTCTCATCATATTTAATTTTTTTGTACTTACTCTCTGATAAGTTCAACCGCTTCTTCATATTTGAGGCCCAGCTCGATGAGTGCAAGTGCTACCATAACCGGAGCACGTCCTAGACCCGCCACACAGTGTACGGCAATACAACCATCAGGTGACTCGTGGCAGTGCTTCTTTAGCAGTTTGAACCACTCATCGACGACCTCCGCTGGCGGAAACGTACCGTCATCATATACCAGGTCGTGCACCGAAATGCCCTGGCTCATCAGCTCGTCAATCTTGTACGAGGGCTCGCAAACACGGACCACTGTATGTACTTTATGCTTCTTTAGTTCCTGCACACATAAATAAACATATTTCTCATATACAAATATGAAATATGCGAAAGCAGTCACGTTGCAACTTTCTTATTTCGAATATTTAGATTAAGAATTAGTAGCAAGTTTAAGCTTGGTTTCAGAGAAAAAATATTGATTGGAAATAGTAGACCAAACATTAAAATTCAGTTTCCTATTGTGAATATAACAAAAAGTATTAGATCAATCATGTGTCAAGACTTTTTTCTACTAGAAGAAATTATTATGTAGCTGATGGCCAGAATTAGAATATATATTGTAACAATTAAACCCAAGAAAAGAATATCTTTGTTGCACTTCCCAGTCCTCATTATATATGTTTCAATAAATCTTCAAATTCTATTTTTGGTTGAGTACAATAACATGTTGCATGATACTTTTGGTAATGTTGTCGATTAGGGACGCCGTCACCAAAATAGACGAAATTCTAGGAAAATCCTCTATTAGATATGGGCAAAATGGGAAAAATAATGACTAGTGGGGGTCAGGTTCGTATGACCTTAAAATCCAGTTTATAAAGAAGTGTTCGTATGTAATAATGATTGTAGGCTAGCTCGCGATGCTCATACTTTTGAAAAACATCCTTGAGTATAACCAAATTGCACTACGCGCACCTGTGGGACAGAACTTGAGCTCAAGACAGTCGAGAAAGGTGCACTAAACTCGTCATGTTGGTCCAAAATCCAAATTATAGATTAGCTCACTACCCTCGCGCTTTCGAAAACGTCCCTGAATTTTACCGAAATGCGCTTCGCGCACTGTGAGACAAAACTTGAGCCTGAGACAGTTAAGAACTCTTCATATTGGGCCTAAATTCAATCTTTAAATAAGTGTTCATGTGTAACAATTGTGATACTCTAATGCTCCATTCACAGCGCGAAATTTGGTGTAATTCCAAATACGAAATTTCAACTGTTGAAATTTGTCCGTTCACAGCCTGAAATTTAGACACCGAAATTAGTGACTAGCGACAACTGTAAGCCTAATTTCGAAGTAGTTTTGAAGCTTGATTCAGCCATTTATGTTGTTTATATTCCGATTGATATTATAAATATGATAACTGAAGAACAATCGTTTTCTTTTTTCAATAAAACGAAAAACAGCAAAATAACACACGACAAACGTGTATTTTATCGTGTGGAAAACACTAAAAATTAGAAATCTTCAAGTACTGCCTCCAATCAAGATAACTTATTTGAAAAAGATAAAAACTAAGCACAAACAAAAATCGTAAACAAATAATCAAACGTCAAATGAAATAAAAGTTCATTCAAAACATATATTCTCCTTAATTATTTTTGTAGAACGCAACCTAAATTACAAGAAAAGTTTGGAGCTTGCAAGGTTTGATCAAAGTGGAATTTGTATGCACCAAATTTCAGCGCTGTGAACGCTACTACGGCTTTCCCATATACCAAGCTTTACGAATTTCAACGAATTTCAGGCTGTGAATGGGACTTAAGTTGCCATTTGTATGAATTTGAATTTGTCAATAATGCTGCAAGGGTAGCTAGTATAGTAAGAGCGTAAGTTTCAGGGAGTATGATTTTACTAACATTTCGTGTCGTACGGACCCCTGTTCCCCTGTATAATATGATAATTTGATATTTTACGTAGTTGTCATACTGTTAGCTGTCATGTGTATGAATTTGTCTCTGTCAATAATGTTGAAAGGGTGGCTAGTAGGGGCGTGAATTTCAGAGAGTATGATTTTACTAACAATTCGTGTCGTACGGACCCTGTTTCCATGAATAATTGATAATTCAATATTTTTTTCAATTGTGATTCTCTAAGTTGCCATTTTTATGAACTTGAATCTGTCAAAAATGCTGTAAGGGTAGGGTAAAGTCACATTCCCACCTCTATCATAATCATAAACATAAGTCTTAAGTCGTAGCCTTGAGAGTTTGACATACGCGAAAACATTGGAGCGTTCCCTGCTCTTGTCGTAATCATAGTCATAAGTCATAAGTCGTAATCATAAAAGTTTGACGCGCCCAAACTTTTTGTCGTAATCATAAATAGAAAAAGATGGATATATGTAGCGCTATTTCATTTCATGGAATCGTTGCTGATTTCATTATTGTTACTTACTTAAGTCATTGAAAGAAAGGTTATAGATATAAAAATGTGAATAGAAATCAAATTATCAAACACGACACCAAGCAAACAAAAATCAAGATCTCAAAATCAACATGAAGTTTATGTTGGTTTTGGGTGTTAATTTAATTACAAAAACTGTATTCACTTCAAGATGCTCTAGACTAAACAAATATTATAATGTCTCAATATCAGGTCACGTCTTTCTTTCTGATGACGTTTTTACTATGCATACAAATCATTTTAATTCTGTGTATATTTTTTGTAACCACACACAACAGCCCCTCGACACTTTGAGATAGTCAGTTAGATGAAAGTTCTCATATTGAAAGGATCTTAATTTACAATAAATATTAAAGAACTTATTTACACTCACTGCGTTTTAATTAATTTAAACCATACCTTCCTTTAGGTTATGGGCCCAGACACCGCGAGTGACCGCGAGTGAGTGTATTGTATTTTTGTGATTTGAAATAGTGAGAAAAATACAGTGAAATTAACTATGGCTAGTGGCGTGTTGAGTGCATTAAAACGCAATATGAAACTATTTGATGGTGAAAATTATTTTATGTGGAAATTTAGACTATTAGAAATTATTGAGCAAGAAGGTGCTAGTAAAGTGCTAAATGAAGATCCGCCAACACCAATTACTGATGAGTGGATTAAATGGGAACGATTTGCCAGGGGAACTTTAATTGAGTACTTAGATGATACAATAATTTCGCAAATACCGCCAGGTCGTGCGACAGCGCGACAAATTTTGGAAAAATTTGATGGTCTTTACGCCTGTAAAAAGGTATCAACCCAGCTATGTCTTCAAGATCGATTGTTCAATTGCAAGCTTAAACCAGGTACGTCACTTAAGAAGCACATGATCGAAATTGATGAAATGGTGCGTGATATGGTTGCCTGTGGCGGGGAAGTAAATGAGACGACTAAAGTATGGTATACTCTAAACTCATTGCTATCGAGTTATGCGCCAATAAAAGCTGCAATTAAAACAATGAGTGATGATAGACTCACATTAGCATTCGTAAAAGGAATGTTGCTGGAACATGAAGAATATTTAGAACGTGAAACTGCTGATACAAGTATGAAAGTTCTTCATTTTCGCACCACAAATTCATATGAAAATAAAAAGAAGAATTGGAAGTTCACCAAAAGAAATAAGCAAATGTTCAAAAATAAACAGGTGCAAAAATGTTTCCATTGTGGACGCACAAATCATGTTAAACGTGATTGCTATTTCTACAAGCAAAGTTTAAAATCAAACGATAAACTAATAAAAGAAGCAATCATGAAGCCAGTGCGTCAACAGCGGTGATTGATAAATCATTTGCTTTCATGATTTGTAATGAAAATCAGTGCGAAGACGTAAACAAAACATCAAGGCGTTTCGTTCTGGATTCCGGTGCAACAGAACACATTATTAAGGATTTCAGTCTTTTTACTGAATGCGAACAGCTGGAGGAGCCAATTCGAATAACTGTGGCAAAAATAGGGACAGTAATCGAGGCGACACATATCGGAAGGATACAAGTCACCACTTCACTTGGCTACAATGGCGAGCTGAAGAATGTCCTCTACAGCAAAAGTGTACCAACCAACCTCATCTCCGTAAGGCGCATCCAGGAGGCTGGAATGTCGGTGTTATTTACGGAAGCTGGAGATGTGGAGGTCATAAAAGGAGGTACAACAGTCATTAAAGGTAAGCGCATAAATAATCTGTATATTATAGAATTAATAATACAAAATGCGCATAAAACAGCACGGGCTGTAAGTCACGTGGCTGAGGCAAATATTATTGATAAAAATAAAATGTGGCATGAGCGATTGGGCCACATAAGTAGAGAAAAATTTACAAAAATTAAAGTAAATGAGTTAGCATTTGATAATATTTGTTTAAAGAATATTAATCCTATTGATTCGTTGTGCGAATCTTGTATTAGCGGAAAACAAGTACGTCTTCCTTTCGCCAGGATAAAAGATAAAGAGTATATAAAAAGGCCTTTATTTATTGTGCACTCAGATGTGTGTGGGCCGATTACACCATCTACGATAGATGGAAAGAATTATTTTGTGAATTTTATCGATGAATATACTCATTATACTGTAACGTATTTATTAACTAATAAATCAGAAGTATTCACTTATTTTAAAGATTATGTTGCAAAAAGTGAAGCTCAATTTGATACAAAATTGGTTACTTTATATAGTGATAACGGAAGCGAATATTTATCTGGCGAAATGAAAGAATACTGTAAACAAAAAGGGATAACATATCATCTCACGGTTCCGTACACTCCACAACAAAACGGAGTGGCAGAAAGAATGAATCGAACTTTGTTGGAGAAAGCGCGTGCTATGTTACATGGTGCGAGTCTAAATAAATGCTTCTGGGGTGAGGCAATCTTAACTGCAACTTATTTGGTAAACAGATCTCCAACAAAAGCGATAAAGTTCAAGAACACACCGTATGAGATGTGGCATGATAAAAAACCAAAATTAGGTCATTTAAAAATATTCGGATGCACGGCTTATGTGCATAATAAAACGAGAAAAAGTAAATTCGATAGTAAATCGTCTAAAGGGATTCTCGTGGGTTATGTGCCAAATGGATATAAAATTTTTGATTCAGATTCAGAAAAATTCATAGTTGCACGTGATGTAGTTTTTGATGAAATTACATATAAAACATCAAGACAAGAACTTGATGATATGGGTGAAATTGGTAGCGAAGTAAATACAGATAAAAATGTACAAACAGGTACAAATAATATTTCAGCAGGGGGTGCTGCTGATTATAAATCTGTAGAAAAGATCACACCTGGCCAAACGGACGATAAAAAGTGCAAGCAAACCCTTAGTGAAAAAGGTGTCACTGAAAATTGCACTCAAGGTCAAACATCCTCATTAAAGGATGTCCCTGAACCAACCAGTATGAGCTCAGATAGTGAGAGTGGAAGTCCGTGTACCTCTACTAAAAAGTTGAGGAAATTAAATAGCGTGCAGGATGTGAGAAGGAGCGAAAGAATAAAGAATAAACCAATAATATCATATAAAGATTATGATTTCGATATAAATAGCTATTTGGTAGTTAATCAAATGTTTGAAAATGATATTCCCACATGTTATCAAGACGTTTTTAAAAATGCGTTTAGAACAAAATGGGAAAAAACTAAAAAAGATGAGTTAAAATCATTAGAACAAAATAAAACATGGACATTGATACAGAAACCATGTAATGTAAACATTGTCGACTGTAAATGGGTATTTACAATAAAAACAGCAAGTAATGGAAATTTGGAAAGATATAAAGCCCGTTTAGTAGCGCGCGGTTTTAGCCAAAGAAAAACATTAGATTATAATGAAACATTCGCACCGGTTGCGCGAATTGGTACGTTCAGGTGCGTGCTTGCGTTAGCAAATCAATTTGAACTATTAATTCATCAAATGGATGTAAAAACGGCATTTCTCAATGGGAAATTAAAAGAAAATATTTATATGAGGGTGCCTGACGGTGTTGCAGTTCAAACAGATAATATTGTATGTAAACTAAATAAATCTTTATACGGTTTGAAGCAGTCAGCTCGATGCTGGTATGAGTGTTTTAATAACATAATGCTTGAAAAAGGATTTGTAAATTCGTCAGCCGATAATTGTTTGTATTTCTTAGACAAAGGCCATGTTCATAAAAACATTTATGTAATATTATATGTAGATGATTTAGTTATCGCTACTAAAGATATAAATACAATGAATGATTTTAAGAAGTTTTTAATGAAACAATTTGAAATGATAGATTTGAAAGAAATTAATTACTTTCTTGGAATAAAAATAAAAAGATCAGGATCTGAAATTTCACTCGATCAAACAACATACTTGAAATCAATATTAGTAAAATTTAAAATGAATGAATGCAACCCGGTCAGTACACCGTTGCCTATGAAATTAGACTATTCAGCATTAAATTCAGATGATAGTTATGATGCACCCTGTAGAAATTTGATTGGCTGTTTGATGTACGCAATGCTTTGTACGCGACCTGATTTATGTACTGCAATAAATCTACTAAGTAGATATCAAACTAAATGCAATAAAGAACTCTGGCTATGTTTAAAGCGAGTATTAAGATATGTAAAAGGAACGATTAATATATAAACGTAACATGAATTACAAAGAAAATTTGATAGGATATGTTGATGCGGATTGGGCTAGTAATGAATTAGATCGTCGAAGTACAACAGGTTGCTTATTCAAATTATTTGAAAATTGTACAGTAACATGGATTACACGACGACAAAATTCAGTTGCTGTGTCCTCAACAGAGGCTGAATACATGGCTGTATTTGAGGCAGTAAAAGAGGCCTTATGGATTAAATCATTATTAAATGGTATTAATGTCAATATGTCAGAACCAATAATATTGTATGAAGACAATCAAAGTTGTATAGCAATTGCAAATAATCCAGCTAATCATAAACGTTCAAAACATATTGACGTAAAATACCATTTTATACGTGAGCAAGTAGAGAACAACACTGTCTGTTTGAAATATTTGCCTACAGGTCATCAGGAGGCTGACCTATTGACAAAATCTCTACCATCCCATCAGTTCAAGGATCTGAGGGAGAAGATGGGAGTACAAGAAAAATAGAAAAATAAATTCTATGGAAATTCTAGTTATAAGTTGTTTAACAAAATGTATATTGTTATTCATTTGAAATTGTTCATGGTCTGGTTGGGTTTTTGTGGGGGTTTTTCCTAATCCTTGCAACGAATGTTGGATCATTAGTTGTTACTCTCCCCGTAAACTGCTAAATATAAGTTCATACATTTTTTGAGGGGGTGTGTTGGTTTTGGGTGTTAATTTAATTACAAAAACTGTATTCACTTCAAGATGCTCTAGACTAAACAAATATTATAATGTCTCAATATCAGGTCACGTCTTTCTTTCTGATGACGTTTTTACTATGCATACAAATCATTTTAATTCTGTGTATATTTTTTGTAACCACACACAACAGCCCCTCGACACTTTGAGATAGTCAGTTAGATGAAAGTTCTCATATTGAAAGGATCTTAATTTACAATAAATATTAAAGAACTTATTTACACTCACTGCGTTTTAATTAATTTAAACCATACCTTCCTTTAGTTTATGAATTCAGTGGCTTAGGAATCACTACTTATCACGATATTTTCTCAAATTAAAATAATATTGTTTTAAATATTTCTAGATATTTTATAGCTTTTAAAGTAATTCAGTATGAAATATGATTTATTTCATATATGTTATTACATATTTTAAAGGTTCATGATATGTTCACATACAATTGAGTACATTCATATGTGCATTTATTATTTATTATTTGTGGTTCAACATATTATTATTTTCCTTAGCAAAGTAGTATTATTTCTATACAACAGTAAAATTTAATTATTAATCATTTTGAATATATTTCACTACTTTTTAGATTTAGTTGTGAACAAAAAATTATGATTATGACAAGAGCTGGAAACGATCGGATTTCCTAAGACTATGATTATGATTACGACTTATGATTATGATAGAGGTGGGAATGTGACTTGAGTTTCAAATTCGAAAATTCAATATTTTTCTCAATTGTCGTATTGTTAGTTGGCATGTGCATAAATCTGAATCTGTGAGGAAAACTTATATTACAAATGAAGACAAATTGCTAGCCAACAGTTTCAAACACTGCCGCATGAAAAATTTGTCCAATGTCCTATCGCAATCAATTAACTTGAAGAAATGAAGTTGATACATGGAAAGAACTACAGTTTTTATTTTTAATTAATTATTGAATTCAGTCGACTTCTAGTGACTCGTAATTTTGTAGGGATTGATGACGATAAAATAAGTTTTAAATACCATGTGATGTTTTGTTAAGTATATTGAATTATTATGATTATGTGGGTCATGTTGATACTCAAAGTAACTCACCAAACTTACTACTGATTTGAAACTCATTGCTCTACTTTCTTTCATAAAAGAAACATTCAATATAATAAGCTTGTTGGAAAGAGTATCTGAATAAAATGTACCTGAATGTAGGACAGTATGTTCTGATCGGACGGCCTGTCTGTGATGAGAAACTTCATTCCTTTATACTCAATCTCGGCAGGAGCCGGTCGGATGTCCTTCTGTCTCATGGTTGTCGGTACTACTGTCGTTCCTATCACTGTTACCCCTGTTGACGAGCCGCTGTTCATTCCCGGGTCACTCCCGTCTCCCAAATGCAGTTCAACCAACTCTTGTCCTCATGTAACAAGTAAATGTGCCTATCGCTTCTAGTCTAGTTGTTTACGTACGCTGTTATTGTTATGTATGTGTAGTATGCTACTGTATATCAGTCTTTTGAACTCAAAGATCTTCTTGACTCCCGAGTGGTTATTGGTATTTCTTCCAAGTTCCTGAATTGCTCACTCACTGTCCTTTCACTCAATGCTTCTTCCGCACTCTTGACTCTGCGAGCTGCAAAAATTATTCTATTATTTTTTCAGCTAATTCCAACAACTTATCATACGTAAATACTGAATTTAATCTTAAATCCAACCCAACTTATCATTTTCTCTGTTTATCCAGATAATAACTTCAATATTTATATTGTTTTTAAGCCTAAATACTAAAATTTATTTATAATATTTAAACAACGTTTCTGGAGGACACAAAATAAGCCAATGATTATTTTATAGAAAAATCTACAATCTATTTTATAATGATAATTTTAATTAAGACAGAAATTGAAGCATTGTTTACCTTTACAATTCGTGGGATGCTTAATGCTTATGCATACAGCTTTATTTAATTTCGGGTTACATTGTCATATAATCTTAAGCTAAGAGAAGTTTCAAATTAAAATTCAATTAATGGAGCTACATCTTCTAATTATTGTATACTATAAAATAAAATAGAAAGTAATAATACCTGAGTGTGTGTGGAAATGTGAACTTCACTCGGGGCGCCAAGACCACTGATTCCACTGAAAGATTTTTATTTGTGTTGGGCTTGACAGTACTCTGCACTGTCCAAGTGAAACTCCATGAATGTGAGCACTTTTTCACCAAGGAACTGCAAACAAATAACAGTTCATCAAAACAATAACACTTATCTGCGACATCATATATATAAACAACAACAAATATTCTCATTATTTGGCATCTATCTATTTGAAAATTCAAATGTCATTAGTCCAAGTACATGGATGATGTATGCTTCTTTATGAAATACAGAGTCTAGAAAGTATTACTTAATTTATCGACCGATTATTAAAAAAATAATTTCTAAAAGCATGCACAAATGGCAGTACACTACAATTCTTCAACGATATGAATCGACATGAAATATGTTTGTACCAGTCTCAATTTTTTATTCTTAATATTATAATTAATCAGTGGATCTTGTTGTTTTTGTGTATCGGGAATGATAAAATAAGCAGTATTTGACTTTGAAAATAAGTCAGAATAAGTTGTCAGTTGATTTTGAATGGGCGCCAAAACCAATTTTGTGAACTCTAATATTCCGCACAACGTACAGAATAAAGAAAAAGTCACCTTGCTTAGACTGTGTGAACCGCGAACGAGAATGAGAGCGTACACATCTTTCACAGCACAACAGGCCTAGAAGCACGTACATTTTATCCTTACGGATGCTGCACTAGGTCCCCTGCACGTTAAGAAGCAGACGTTCACCGCAATCGCATCGAATCAACTGCGCTGTACGCGTTCATGACGCCGTATCTTCCAAAAATCAAAACCGACCTCACTCACGGGATAGGATATTTATAACTATTGCGCAAGATATTTGAAAACAACGGTTCGAATTGCGATTGACGGCCAACACTCAACGTTCTGCTCCGCCGACGCCTTGACATATCTCAATCTCGAAAAACTCGATGGTACTAGGAGCATCAACTACCACTCCAAGCGAATGAAGGGTGCCAGGCGCCAGACATGTTCCGATACTTCTCTTAAACACACTACTGTTAATTCAAAAATTTTACAATTCTAGTAATCAAAAAATATCATTTTGAATTTTTGAAATTTCTTAACGTTTATCTGATTTGGCTTTTATCCTTGAAATTTGAAAACACCTAATTGATCAAATTTGAAATACATTACGAAGGTCACAGTCATGTAAGTAGCGTTCAAAAGTCATGTGTCTGCGGCATGTATGATATGATATATTCATTCGCAATTGTTTCATCTCTGTTGACAAAACTATTCTGCCGCCGACAAAAGCTCCCGCGAACTGATAACTGCTTCAAACGAAAACAAACTGAAACAATCACCTCTTTCATACATCTAAAATTTACCACCTATATATTTTTTTCATTTCTTCTTTTTTTTAAACTTATAAATCTGTGAGATTCGTAAATTTGTAAATTTATAGACAAAATCACAATGGATTTGTCGTTCTCAAGAACAAATTTATACTATTCAATAAAAATCGATGCATTTTATCTATCACTTATGGATTTATATACCTGTAGGACTTATGAATGTTCACAGAATTGCAAAACAGAATTGCAATAGGAATATGTAAAAAATAAAAATCCATGCCTTGACGGCGTCGAATGTTTACTGGTAAAATACCAACGCTTTTGGCACGATTATCAAGCAGATATTTACAGCCCTTTTATTATACTTCACCTACGCATGTGTCTATGAAAACAAAATAAATATTTTGAACAATATGCAACCAAATAAATTAAATAGAGAAAGCGAAATATGAGAACATAAGTTCACATCATGAATCATGAGTGATCAATATCTCAAAACAAAACCACTTAATATAATTACCAGTAAAAAGCAACATGTACGTTCTCTCTATTTCTTAAATGGCATCAAATGTACAATGGGGTCATCGCACATTTCTTTATTAGTATGAAAAATGACCTAAACACGTACATGCATATATTTCAGTGACCTCAATAAGTTGTGGACTACCACTAGTCAGCTAACGGAAAAATTGCAACCACGATTGATATTTTATTTACAATATGAACTTTAACGTTTGATAACATAAACATAGCTACTCCTACTTTTTTTTTTATTGAAAGAAATTTCATGTGCATGTCTTTTTTTTTTTAATGACCCCATTTTGCTCAAGTATATAGTTATTCGCGACAGTACAGTTAGTTGAGTTTGGATTATTTACAGTTAATCAGATTTTAATCGATTCCGCATGATAAATAATGACCTTTTTTTGTTAATCCTGATTGAGATTATCGTTACTGCAAAATTTTTCACCAAAATACTTGAGAAAGTTTGTAAATATGCGATTCGCTGTTACATCTATTTAACCAATAATTGTAGAACGAAGAGGTATGTATGTATATAGAAATTATATAACTTTTCTTGTGGAGAATTAAATTTTCTATAAATTTACCATCTACGTTCTCGCTGTAAATTCAGTAGTTGATGAAAAAAAATGAAAAAATAGACTTCACTCGATAAGATTTTTTAACATTGAAACCGTTTAACTCATAAAATTTTACTTTAGGCACTTTTAAAGAATAAAGATTATTCTACCATTTTTGCATATACAAAAACCTCAAATGCAGCTATAATATATAGATAACAGGGTCTTCCACTTTTTTATTTAATTTTTTTTATATATTATATTTATAAACGATAATACAATACTTATATTTGCTTGTTGTCACTTTACACATTTCCAAAGCTGTGACGTCACTTTGAATATTGCGAATTGACTATGAATCAAATTTATTTTACCTAAAACCATTTTATCATTTTTGGAAAGATAGTAGTTGATTTAATATTCAGATGTTAATTTTACGGCTGAATTAAAATCAAAATAACATGTTTTTGGTGCAAAAAGTGCGTGATGCTCTCTTAAATCATCAATTGAAGCTTTTTTTCATTAAATTATTGTGAATTTTCGGTGGATAGAATACTGTTTCTTAGTTTACGTCCGATGAATCTCTTTATTAAAATCTATCTTTTTTGTCTTTAACTCCCTCTGTATATAAATATCACTAATGATGATATAATTCTAGAAGAAGCATTATTTTGAAATATGGTGAAATCCATAGAAATTGAGTTGGGCAAATTGTGGGTGCCACCGACGTCGCGGGTCAACATTCTGGCGACGCTGAGGGTTACTGCGCAACTCAATCAAATACCAAATACCTCAATTTCCCTGTCTAAATGTATTTGTGCTCTGTACATTATCTTGCTCTACGCTTGTATCTCTAACATTATAAAGATGAACACATGATAAACTCAACTAAAATAGATTTTGAATGTTTGAAATATCAACAATTTCTCTCAATTTTTTACTCGAATACTGTCACTTTAATTTGGTTGTAAATGCGTAAATGTATAAACTTCACACATTTTCCCGGTATTTTGTTATTTTCATAATTTCTGCCAATTTAAAGATATTTATTTCATAAACATGAATATTTATATGACAAATACAATCTAAAAATAAAAATATACGCAAGCAAAATCAAATAAAATGACTTTTATTCAATTGTACTGTGGACTACAATAGATTAATCCATATTTAGCTAATATGGTGGCTGAAGTTTACATCACCAGTATCTTATCATTTCTTCAAAGAAAAAAGATAATACGCTGTCCAACAAAGACATTTCCAAGAAATATTGCTCTATTAAGACCGCATGGTTGTTACAAGAATTAGAGATTAAAAAATTATTTATATTCATTGGCTGCATTCAGCAGATGAAATACGATTAGTAATCATTTCCGAATAGCAATCGGTGACTAACGACTAATAAAAACAAAATATAAAAACAATTGCTAAGCCCTATCGAAAGAAACGGCATCGAAATGCGGCTGCTTTCATATTTTGTTTTTGTTTGGCTAATTTTGTTTACGTATGAAAATAGGTAAAATAATCTCAATATTCTCATGGATGATGGGATAGAATGTAAATTTCAATAAATATATAGTCGATAATATATTTCTTTTTTAATCTCTATTAAAAATTGAAAACCGAGAACAAATAATCAGAAACAAAAATTATTTTGAATTAATAGTTCCAAGTTACACTTTTATTCAGTTTTATAATTTCTGAGTTTTATTTTTTTTTTTTAATTGGTAAAAACACTGCAAACAATGTTTTTATACTCTTAAAGGGACTCTCTAGCCGCACGAAATTTTGAATATAATCGCCAATGTGATAAATCGTGAACACAAATCGCTTTCTAAATGCGATAGAAAAATGGCGTTCAATAACTAATCGATGAGTTCTCATTGAACTTTTCAAAGCGCATTCGGCAGATGATTAGTCATTGATTACTAATCGATGTACTCTGCTGAGTGCAACCATTGATATAATTAATTTTACTCTGATCTTAAGGACATTCAAGAGATTTTGATAAAATTTAATATTATGAAGTCTAAGTGTTAATACACAACATATCAAAAAATAAAAATCACCTCTGGATTAGTTTGGTAGATATTTGAATCGACATTCAAGAGATTTTGATAAAATTTAATATTATGAAGTCTAAGTGTTAATACACAACCTATCTCTTGATTAGTTTGGTAGATATTTGAATCCTAAATTGATACTTTTTTTCTACTCAATATTGTCGCAATTAATAGTGAAAGATATGAACAAGAAATTAACAGTTTATACGATGAATATTCACAATCATTTGATCAAAATATCAAGAAAAGTTACAGATTAGCAGAAAAGATATCTATATCTGCCTAGTTTCAACATTCTCCAAAGCTCCGTTTCTCTTACACTTCACAATATCAAATCTGCATTCGTTTTTAGTTGTTTCAAATGTTTGACCAACAGATGGTAGTTTTTTAGTAGCAAGCACCTTAGTTGGTTTGTTTTTTATCGATTGGCTACTAAATAGTTCAGATATTAATATTTCTTATGGAAAAATTATTTCTCGTCAACACAAATTCCAATATCTCAAAAATTAGAAATGAGAATTTAATAAAAACGTAGAAAAATCATCAATATTGGTTTATACAAAAAGACACCAGATTAAGTTTTAAGATAAATTATGAAAATACTATCCAAAAAAAGTAATTTTCATATGATTAATTTCATTAAAATAAACTAATATTTCACATAATTTATTTTTCTCAATTTTTATTGGTGTTGCCAGTCTCGAAAAATGAAATTACTACGCGAAAATTTATTTTGACTTTGAAAATTCCGGTAATATTTCCTTAAAAGAATTTTTATTATAGAAATAAGTAACCTGCACATACGGTTGCTAGGTTGACATGTTTGGCTTTTTACGGTCGTGTCCGGCCTGTCCAGCTTTTGGATTGAACCATTTCATTTTATGAACATATAGTCTATGTCTATAGGTACAAAAGACTGAACCATAGGAATAAAAAGTATAGGACTGATTGTTATTGTAGCTAATTTAGTAACAAAACTGTAATTAGAAGACGTGAAGATAAAACTTTGTTTCCCTTATTGCGCGCACGAAGGAATGTGAAACTTGGCATTTTAAAAATTCATATAAAGGACTGCATACGCTAAAATTATATACAGGTATCCCATTTTAATTTATCGTTGAAAACGATTTTTTTTTCGCTGGAATATCTCGAAAAATTAACACCCAATGGAAAAATATCTTACATCTAATTCTCACTCCCCGAGGGGCAGGGGATGAGGAAGTCAGAATTTTAAATGGTCGCCTCTATTTTTATTTTAGATTCGGATAGAGTGTCAAATACTAAATTAATTTTACCTGAAACCCCCGGGGGTGGAAGGTTGAATTAAATAAAAAACGCCGCAATCATGACCGTTCCTTTGCATCGGACAAAAAAAAATCGTGTGTACGATGGTACACTGTCGAAAATCTATTTTTTGGGAGCAGCATCAACCCTATAAAATAGACTATTTTGTTTTTTTCTATCGCTTGTAACAAAAAAGCTTTTCTGTATGAAAAAAAAAGTTGGATAGAATCCAGGTCCTATTCATATTTCATATGAATATAAATGTGTCTTCGTTGGGTAACCGATGGACTGCCTATCCCCGATAAGATCCCTAATAGATTATTTTGACTGAAAATATTAATTGAAGAAATAATGAAAAATGATTTCTTGAAAAAACACCCAAATATCAGAGACCACTGTCAAGGGCTTGGTCGAAAAAAATACGTCTTATAAAGTACCATCCACAAAATCTACAAGATAGGCCAGTTAATTTTGGACTTAAATGTAACACAAAAAAAAACGAGGATACAAGGGTACACCGCCAAAAATATTTTTTTTAGAGCAGTGGATGTAAAAGAAGTCGGATCCAAAAAACAAACAAAAATTATCAAGTTCACGTCAAGCCCTAGGCTATTCAGTTTTTTTCTATCACTTGTAAGAAAAAAGTTTTTCCGTATGACAAAAAATCTTGGCGTGAATTCAAATACTATTCATATTTCATATGAATACAAAAATTATTAATAAACAACTTTAATACGGACCAAACCAAGTTTTTTTTTTTAAAGTAATATCTTGCCCGGTTTTAAAAAAGTACGTTTGACTTTTATGTCAAAATGTTCGGCATAATACAGAGTCAAATTTGGCTTTTGTATATTAGGGTCTGGCAACTCTACCTGCAAACAAGTTGCAGACTTCAATTTGTACTTAAAAAGATACTGCAACACTTCAAAAAATCGCTAATTTCACATTAAATAATAATTTGGAGAAATTGTGTATAGCTGGCGGTTTAAAAATACTTATTGTCTATTGATAATAAGAAAGTTTTCAGCCCACATTATCAAAGTTCGAGTATGAACTTTGAACTCCCTTGAACCCAACTGAGTATTTCATGAACGTCTGCTAAAAATCGAAAGGTCACCCGTTCAAATTTTGCTTTGGAAAAGTTTCATAAAAAAAACCCATGACATTTTTATGGATTCATTCAAACATATCTGAATTGAATATTTTCAAATAAATGAGCCAAAAAATTGTTCAGTATAGATTAACTTGATGCTGCAATGGATGTTTTAAATCTTATTTCTAGCCCTAACATATTACAACAGTTTAATTTTCAGGGCGCTTGATCAAATATGATAAATGACCTTGTTATATGGGTGTGGTCTACAAGAACTTGAAATTATTATAATATTGAGAAAAATTCGGTTCTTATATTAAATCGGATGGTTGTTTTCTAAATTTTGTAAATTAGAATACATGAATAAAAACAGGATTTCATGTATGTTGATCATGAGTTTTTCATTTATAACTTATTTATCAAATGCATATAAAAAAATCAAGAATGATGTCATCTACGTCAATATGAATCGTATAGAAATGATATTTTAAATACCTAATATAATTGAAAAAGAACACATCATTATTGAATCAACCTGTATATGAATAATTAATTACGTATTATATAACTATAAGTAATAACAATAATAATTCATTCATAAAGTCAAGGTTTTGTAGTAGAGCTCATGTTCACAAACAATAAACAAAATTAAAGAAATGCTTCATGAATCAGAACGAAAACATAGATAATCCCAGGATTTTCTAGCTAAAATACGTGAAGAAAACGTTAGATCATCAAGCCTATAAAATAAGAGATTTTCATTTTTCACAAATCTCCACACAAAGAAGTTGTCAGTTTTTAATTATCAGGAATACATAATTCTGAGTCATTAGGAGCGCAGGAAAAGCTTATTTTATAATGTAGCTGTATTTTTTTTTTTTTACTTTTTATTGCAAAATCTTCAATGATTTTTCAATCCTTCTTTAGTAACCATAAGATGAAATATCGTGAAATGGTATTTAGCAACAATTTTTGAATCGTTTTATTTTTTATATTACTGCAATTTATGGGAGCAATAGAGAAATGTTATCTCAAGCTACAGTTGACATTCAGATAACAATATAATGATAAAATCTGCGTTGACGTAATTGATATTACGTTCATCGTCAGATACACAAAAAAGTACGTCAGCATGACGTCATAATTAGCGCTCTATTTTTGTTGAAGGTTGCAATTTTTATGCATTTACTAGCTTTGGTTTTGTTTTTTTTTTTTTTTTTGAATGAAAGGGATGAGTTTATAAAATGTGGCCACAGAACCAATATATAACTATTTTATTTGAAAGATTATCCATAATAGATAGTTTCTTCATATTTTCCAATAGATTGACCAAGTTGAGAAAATTTTCAAAAAAGCCACTGTAATTATCATATCAAACGGATAAATAATCTATGAAGAGGAATCAACAACGGATCAAGTGCGAAATCAATTTAATTTTCACCAAGTTGCAGCTCTCTGTTTCTAATTAAACTTTCACAATTCATTTGTACACAGCTATATTCGTAATTTTTTAACATGTTCGCTCTAATGAAATCCAGAAAAAATTGAGAAATTTTTCAATATTATTAGCCAAACAATACTTTTAAAGAAATAAGCCAAACATTTTTTGTAACATATTTTAAAAAAAGAAAAACTATATAGTATTTGCCGATTCGCAATCATAACATAGATACAATGAACAACGAATTTAAGAAATGGAACATGGTAACAAATAAGAAAAAGACTTAAACAATGGTAGGTAGTAAATTACGAAAAAGAAGAGCATGTAATGAAAATTGAAAAAATTAATACATATTAGACTGGGAGCTGGTAACAGGTGGGGTTCTCCGATTTTATACCGCATGCCTTTTTGAGGATTGATAATTTACCCCTCGATTTACCCCTTGAAAAAGAAAGATAAAAAAGGTTATTGACTGATGCGCGCTTTCAGGTCATAGTGCAAATTTTTTGTGCTTTCCCGTGACAACATTTTGCATGCCTTCGTGACATAAAATAGTTAATAGTGATTTGAAGCCTAATACTAAATAGAATGCAATTCGCAGCTTGTAAAAAAAAAAATGTAAAATTCCGTGCTTTCAAATTGCATGCTAATGAAAAGAATGGAAGGGTCAAACTGTGTCAACGTACTACTTCACCTCCGATTTCAGTGAAACTTGGTGAAAAGATTTTTTTAACATTACAAATATGGGAAAAATAATAACTACTGGAAGGATTTGTTTTCAATCGGCGGTGCTTCGCACCCAACTAACACAAAGGCTTAGCCTGGTCTGACCAAGTCTCTATGTTTATAAGCAATGGTTTTTGTTTTTAACAGGCGATACTTCACACCTAAATGGTGGGCGCTCTGACCAAGCTTGACGTGCCTTGCTGTACAGTAATTTCTTCTCAATACACTCATACAGAGCAGAAGTAAGGATAAATTTGTCGCAGTGGATATTCGACGGTGTAGACTTTCGCCTCAGCGGACATTCGTTGGGATGGGTACTCGACGGTGTAGGCTATTCCGGAAAAACCTGGTTCAAGAGTACATAGAAGAAGCACAGTTACGATGGAAAGGACATCTATATTCTATATGCAAGAATGCAAGATGAAAGAATAGCGAAACGTGATTACGAAACGAAATCAACAGAGAAAAGTAAAAGAGATAGACCAGCAAAAAACTGGAAAAAGGACCTAAGAAAAGCACTCGAAAATAAAAGAATTAAATGGTAAAAATCAGATCTGTTGATGCAAGGTAGGAAGAAATTGAGAGAAGTGTGAAGAAGCAAGCCCAATGGAAGAAAAAAAAGAAAGTAAACATGATATAAACACAACCTTACACCGAAAGATAGATTCTCAATTACCTAAGTAAGTATTATCCAATATTATCATAAATAATATAAAAGTGGGCATAATAGGGCATATTTGCAACCACTAAAATTGACTTGAATAATATTTTTCATACCCAGTTTAATTTAGTTTAACAGACAATTAAAAGATTGTTGAAACAAATTATTAAAAATATTGACGTCACCATAGATAAAACTTATCTACCAATAATATACACATCAATTGCTTATATGCATTTCAATCAACTGTGGAAGCAGAGATTAGTAAATGTTTTCATTCAAAACATTAGTGGACATAAATGATGACTTTCATCATGGACTCGGCAAAAAATGAGGTAATTCCAGATCGCAAATGCTAATACCTTCCAAGGTTAAACTTAAGTTCAAGACCTATGATCTATTCAGTTTTTAATGCTTTATTTTTTAGAAGACAAATTTTCAAAAAATTGCAATATTGTTATTGGAATTGCTTTGAAAAGCGAATAAATATTTCGAGCGGATTATTAATATTATATTCAAAGTTATAATACTTATGTCTAAAGTTTTGCGAATCCTCAAATCTCTATAATGTGGTCTTCCACTATGTTCCTTTTCTGGAAAGTTTTATTTATGTAGTAATTTTAAAATCTTTCTATATATTTTTAAAATCTTATCATATTTCTAATTTATTGGTGTCATCATAAGGGCCAACAATTTGACTACTGCGGTGAGTAAAATAAGAACTACACAACCGTCATTGTGATGTACAAGTACATATGATATTTTGGTGTAGAAGATTAAAATCATTTGATTTTAATCATGATTAGAATCAAGCGATTTTTTCAAAAAAATCATTGATTTTAATCAAACTCAAAATATTTTTTTTTAAAGAAAAACACCACAGTGGAAAATGAAGTAAACTTCTTATCATAAGTAAATTAGAAACAGGAAACATACATATTTTATCAAAAATAAAAAATTATACTAGAAAATGAAAAATAAATTGAATTATGGTATGGAAAATTCCAACTTAAAATTGGAAATAAACAAAAAATTGTATAAAGAAACTGTGTGAGTTTTTCAAACATGCTTTCGATCTAAAATCTCTGAAACACTTGACATATTTTTCATGTCAATTTAAAATTAAATTAGTATTAGAGGCAGCTATGCAACGAAATGGCTCGAATAACTACTAATAGTATCGAAAATACTATCTAATTAGTATTTTAAAAGTCAAAACTAAAGAAAATGATAAAAAAAATCATAATTTTTTTTACACCCTGTTTGGTATAATTTTTGTATGGTCTTATTTTTATTTTGAAAACAGAATTAGAATATGAAAAAACGGGGCTCCAATAATCTAAGTACCAAGCACGATTATATCAAATGCAATTTTAGGTTGACACCTGATCATATGCTTATTTTTGAAGAAGTTGCACACGCCTTTCCAAATTTATAATTTGTCCTAGCAAAACTACCACTTGCTTTGAGAAATTTTATTTCATATTTATAATAATTGATGTGAATTTTCACTATACTTTGGCATAGATTTATTTATAGTAATTTATTCAACAAGAGTGTAAAGTTAAGCATTATGACAGGAGGCCAATTATTTGGTGACGAGGCTTGCCGAGTCACTAAAATTGTTGGCAAATCGCAAACGATGCGTAAAGTGCTACTTTTACGCACAGCCGTAGACTAAATATATTACCATCTTGTGAAAATAATATTTTATAGATAACAGAAACAAATATTTCCGATATTTTTTGTTGTTTATACTCCAGGGAAAACCTATAACAATATCATCCAAATCATGTTAGCCCCTTTGGTCTAATTGTGAAACCATACGATACTGAAATCTTATGATACCTGTAATATTCTTTTGTGAAAGAGGTGTGTCAATTTGAAAAAATATATTGATACTGGATTTTTTCAATTTTGAAAGAAAAAGCATATTTATACGTTCTCATATTTGACATTCAAAGTTTAACAAATAATAATTAACATATAAATTTTAATCCAATTTTAGCATTGTTAAACCATGAAAAGCAAATATGTAAATGAAATGGGAAGATGCGAATCTTACAGTTGGTATATGAATAAAATTGTTGCTTTAGTTTGAAGCAAATTATTATTATTATGATCCGCTAAGGACTATCAACATATTTAAAATGTACACTATATTCCAATTATTGTTATTGTAGTAAGCAAGAAACGAAAATATTATTTCCAATTATAAATCGTATAACAAATACTTGTAAACAAATGCAAATATATATTATAAAAAATATGCTTCAATATTTCATAACAAAACGCAAATCACAAACGATGCGTAAAGTGCTCCTTTTACGCACGGCCGTAGAAGAAATATATTATCATCTTCTGAAAATATTTTTTTATAGATAAGTCACAAATATTTGTGAAAGAGGTGTCAATTTGAAAAAATATATTGATACTGGATTTTCTCAATTTTGAAGTAAAACTTGAGATAAGTTAAAAGAAAAAGCATATTTATACATTCTCATTTTGATACTTGGAGTTTGAAAAATAATAATTCACATATAAATTTTAATCCAATTTTACCATTGTTAAACCATAAAAAGCAAATATGTACCATAAAGTGAAATGAGAAAATGTGAAACTTACAGTTTGTATATGAATAAAAATTTTGTTGCATTAGTTTAAAGTGAATTATTACTATTATGATCACCTCATAACTATCAACATATTAAAAATGTATACAATGTTCCAATTATTATTATTTTAGTAAGCAAGAAACGAAAATATTATTCCCAAACAACTGTGAATCGTATAAGAAAAACTTGTAAACAAATGTTAATATATATTACAAAAAATATGCTTCAATATTTGATAACAAAAAAAATTGGTAGAAGTTTCTTAAAAATATATGATAGACAATCTCGAAAAGGCGTTTTGCTGTTAAAATAACTGGAATATTCAATCAAAGATAAATTGCACAATGTTTGCGATTCATATAGGCAATGATTCACCAAAATTTGTGATAAAGGATGCGAAACAGAAAAAATGTTACTAAAATTTGGCATTTAATTGAGTAACTGATAAAGCTGAAATAAATAGTGTAATTTTATTTAGGAATGAATGCACCGAGGTTCAACAATAATTGTTGAACTGAATTCTTGTGAAATAAATATGAAGGTTTCCAAATATCATAATAGATTCAAGAACACGTTCCATGGCCATCATATATTGGATCCAGAATTTAAATACATTTTTTAAATAATTCATTACATAGACAAAGATCTGGGCTGAGACAATTCACTGGTACTTGCTAATAACAGTTTTGTGAAATAAATATGAATAGATGGTAAATGTAGTAGTTTATAGATATGATGTTAATGTATTTTTTCGAGTATTTGAGTGGCTAGGACTTACCACAATAGCCATACACATTGAAATATCAATAAACGTTTTAACACCACAGACAGTGCACTACGATCAACAAGCCACACCACACAGAACAACTCAACAACGGACCAACGCCAACGAATTTCAACTACTTTTGCACAGTACTGACGTCAGAACAAGATGGATCCGACCGTGTAAATGCTTGGTTCGAATCGAGATCACGCTAATAGTTTCGTAACTTCGATTCACAAGAATTATTGATGACGTAACTTGTCAAATCCAGTGTGGGAATAAGCATTATGAGAAAACTACCAATTGTTTATATAAATGAATGATTTATGTATAAGGTTTTATGTTCGCAAAAACAATAACAAAACGGCTTTCCCTAAACACTTGTCACAATGTTACCACACGTAGCGAGCTAGATCATTTTTAGGCTTAGGACTATAGATAATTTTTTTCCATTAAGTTTTAATTTAATTTATTTCAATACTCTGATTTTTACTTTTTAAGGGTCCTGTTTCAAATCTTAATTTTTATTGTTATGATAAATTCAATGTAGTTATTCATTAATTTCAATGTAATTTTACATCTCGACTGACTGTATATGAATTTTATAAACATATTATAACTGTTTGTAGATTTATACTGGCCTTATGAAGATAATTAAATTGCCGAAACCGGTCGCACATTAATATACTGCTTCGGTAAGTACTCAGAGTGAAGAAAAAGACGTTCATTATTCAACCTTTGACCAATTTTCTTCACAAGGAATTATCAGCTTCTAACATATATGGTCCAAATTTTCAGGAGAAAATTTTTTCTTCGTTTCCAGATATTCAATTTATTTTTTACATAGACAAACTACTTGCTGCTTTGTTTTAATTAGAGCTTGGGAATAGCTAATTCGACCTGCTGACTCCTTTTATTTCTAAACTCAAATTTTCTTATTACCTCTATGCAAATTTTCAGTTATTTCCAATGTACTTTTATATTATATTATGTATTACAAATGTGACAAGTATTTTTATCTCTGTAAGTCAATCGTTTTTTATTTCTTATTTGCCTTTAAATTGGTGTACTTCATCTACAAATTATATTTTACATTTCATATTTATTTTTTAGGTTAGTTGGAAACACTGCGGTATAGATAAGTTCAAAACAAAATCAATAGAGGTCAGCAAAGATTGTTAATATATTTTTAAATAAACAATAATAATTGTTACCTTGGTAATACGATTCATTGTAATTTTATATTATTTAAAACAAAATATAAGAGGTCATTAACACTGAGAAAAGTAGTTCAATTTATTTACGCATGCGTCAAATGAAAATATAGTATCTCTACTAAAATATTGAACAAAAAAATCTTTATAATTTTGGAATTTTTTCAACATTTTTGTAATAATTAGTGAAAACATTATCTAATTAAATTTATTTACAATTATTTCTGTAAAATTATACTGCCTTCTATATGTATTTGATCTATCCCAGTGACCTTTAAATCATACTATTATTAGTAGAGATCACTGGATCTATCTATTTTCTTCATGAGATAATAATATTTACAATATTTTTTAAATTGATAGTTTTCAGTAATTCATTTTCTTGTAATTATGTTTTCGTTTCAAAGGATCGAGAATTCATGGATATGAGAATATACTCAAGAAAAATATCTGGCACGAAATAAAAAAGGATATTATTTAAGGTATAGGTAACCAATACTAAATACTAATAAAATAGGTCTGTTATTATTAGAAAATATATTGAAACATGAACTACATGTGCATATATTGGTTACTTGGAAGATATTCACTTATTTGTTTGTTCATTATTTATTTGTTGCTTTAATTGTTTACAAATGAGTCGAAACTACCCATCTCAGTACAATAATATTATTTTATCTTAAAGATGCCTTGTTCGTTTATAATTCATGAATAGTTTAGTTTAGGATAAAAGGTATCTCAAACACTGTAATCAATTATTATCGAAAATTGAATTGCTTTGAATACTATTACAATTTTTGCGAATATACTTGAGTGCCATTTGAAAATATTTTGTGTTCGTAGTATTTAAAGCAATTTAATTTTAAATGTAAAGGATATATCAGCATAAATCCACTCTAAAAGAAGAAAAACGCACATTTCTGTGAAACTTCAGTAGGCAAAAGAAATAATATGTTATACTATTGTACTAATAGCCTGATAATGAGACTTCATTTCTCCTTAAATTCGTCGCTCAATATGTCATATTTGTGTCACAGTAAGTTCAAGGTGATTTTTATAGCAGTGAGATTTAACTGTTTCAATATAAAATGAGTCCACAGCAAACTAAATGCAATGTTTCCAATTTAATTTTTTACATGACTAAAAAAAAAATATCATCTATTGTAATGGCGGCTCGAAGCTAAAAATATTGGGAGTGCTGCTTCAGATAATTTTTAGTCTTCGTTTTAAAATTATGCACGAGGAACCAAACATATATAAAAAAATTCACACGGGGAGTAAAAGAGTCTACCTTCCACCATCACATCAGGAGACTCATTATACTTAATTTTATCGATAATAAAAAGTGGAAATAATGGAATAATGAAACGAAATGGTAAAATGAATCTGACGGAAATATGGAATGGTATGCAACACCAATATCTCGGCTCATATGTAAAATAGCATCCCTTCATAACATCAAAAATAAGCACATAAAATTCGAAGAGTACCTTTTCTCCGTAAAACGTTGAAAAATATATTATTTTTATAATTCAAACTGTATTTTTTATTATTTCATTCAATAAAAAGCATTGAATAGTTATAAATTTTTTATATCAATAGATTAAATCCAATAAAAATGAACAAAAACCATTGGAAACATGTAAATGATAGTTCACATATCTTTCAAATGAATAATGTGAGTAGGTACTTCAATCAAGGGTTTAATGCTACAGTTAGCAAAGCATTAATGCATAATTTTCCTTGTAAATATAGATTTTGATTAAATAATTTTGAGCTGATTTGAAATGCGCAAGTTTCGATCCATGTGCGCATTGATGCGCAAAATTTGCGCAAAATATAGATATTCGTTCTTCTCTAGTGAAAAGTGTAGAATGCGCATGTGTTGAATAGTATGCCCGCATTAATGATCATATGTTTTTGACATTAGTTGCATGGTCTTATTTGGACATTTTACCTTCATCTTTCAAAAATAATTAAAATTTTATGATTGGACGATTCTAGAGCTTCAAATATAAATGACACAACGAAACAAAAGTGTTGTTTATATGTTAAAAAATACTTTATTTGAATAATACTGATAAGAATAATACAGCGATAATAGACGAGAATTAGGAAACATTTATGAGCAGTTTGCTTGCTTTCAAATCTAGCGCTGTTGAGTGCGCATACTCAGCACAAAATTCGTAGTGAACTTCTCTTTATTTTGTTCTTTGTAAGTCGATCGCAAAGCAGCTGTTCACAGTTGCTATAGCGTGGGCAACATTGTTTCGCATTTTTTTACCAATTGGGCTTTTTGATATTCGAGTGTAAATCTTAAACTACGGAACAGTGAAAAATGTGTTTCTAAAAATATAACTTTCAATTTGTGCTATGTGGTATGTATCGCTTGTTCTCTTATTGTTAATAAATATGGTACTACAAAACATATTACATGATTCAATATTAGGATATGTAGTACTATTTGTGTGCGTATTAATGAGTTATTGACCATAAAATTAGTTTTTGGATATAATACTTTCTGACTGGGGAATAGTGCTTTCCTGGTTTGACTATGGGGCATACCTATTCCATAAACACCTAATACCTATTTGCTCATTGTTAAAAGCACATCCTTGTTAATAATACTTACTCAATAATTTTTCTTATTAAAAATGATTTTTAGAACATTACTGTATAGCATATGAAAAATTATGGCCACTTGATATTGTTTGTAATTAGATTAAATTCATGGTTTACAAGTAATGTAATTTTCTCGTGGATAGCTTTGTTTTTCTTACATCGTATATCTCACAGCTTATAATTTGTATACATATACATCAAATGTTATAATTATTGATTTATTGATCCGTTCTGAAATGTATGGAAGTGGAATGTGGAGTGCGTAATGTCTCACATCACGACATTACATGGAGATGCGGAGGATGTAACTAAGGCTTGAAGGTTTGCTGGGCCATCATGAGCAACTCGTCAGGGAAAGAAGCGGCTTCCGGTGACGGTGGGCATCGTAAGGGCCACCGACGCCAGGAATCCATGTATGCTATGACAGGGCTGTACTCGGAAAGCGCTCCAGCTGATGGTGACCAAGATGCTGGGTGCGATGATGCAGCACCAGCTGCCGTTACCATTGCTCCTGTCAAGTGTCATAGCCGTAATCCTTCGTCCAGTCTCGTAGCCGAGCGAACCCGTGCTGCTTGTCCAGAAAATGATGTTATTTTGTTATCCACTGATACTAAAGACTGTGGCATTCTGTCATGCAGACCTGTCTTCTTACAGAAATTTTCGGGAATAAAGGTAAACATTGCTGTTTTATAACAAATAGCATGACGCATTTATACTTGCGTTTTTTGGGCTATAAATAAATTGAAAACATTTTAAATAGGCTATCATACATTATAAGTACGTACGCACTCAACTGATGTATCCTTACTTTTGTAATGTATTTGTGCTATCTAATATCTTGATGTTTCAATCTGATCATGGCCTGGATTGAGAAGGAATAGCTCTAATGTATGGAATAGAAATAAAATACGCATTACTTACTTTGTTTGTACTTATTTGATTCTAGATGTTCGTGTTACTGTTATCGTTTCTGGTGACACTACAACAGGCATTGAGTTCGGGTTACATAAATTCCGTCATAACGACGATCGAGAAACGATTCGAAATTCCGTCCAGCCTCTCCGGGTTGGTAGCGTCATCCTACGAAATCGGAAATGTGATCACAGTTATCTTCGTGAGCTATTTGGGCAGTCGGCGTCACATACCCGTGTGGATTGCCGTGGGTGCGGTCATCATGGGTGCGGGATCCCTCGTGTTTATGGTGCCACATTTCATTGCTGAGCCCAATTTGAGTACTACATTCGTAAACAGCTCTAACGAAAATATATGTCGTGGTATCTCTCTAAGAGAACACGGCGACATGGGTCTCGGTAGATTATCTTCTGGACTCTCTCCTCATAATAATTTACGGGGCGACAATTGTATACAGGTAATTTGATTAGTAGAAAAATAAATTAAATGGATTGATATAAATATTTTTTTATGATAGGGTTCACCGTCCACTGCTGGACCGGTAATGATATTTGTTCTTGCTCAACTTCTTTTGGGTTGTGGAGGTTCTCCGTTATTTACACTGGGCACAACCTATATTGATGACCACGTGCGTCCTGACAGTGCGTCCATCTACATTGGCTGCATGTACAGCATGGCAGCCTTCGGCCCAGTACTAGGATTCTTACTGGGTGCATACTTGTTATCTTTCCATATGGATTCTTTTACTTCGCAACCTATTCCTATAGGTAAGAGTTTTATAATTGAAAATTCAATGAACATGGAATCAAATTGTTATTTATTTTTAGATCCCGGTGATCATCGTTGGGTAGGAATGTGGTGGGGTGGTTTCCTTTTGTGCGGATTGATGCTCATGCTAGTTGCTATTCCATTCTTCTCTTTCCCGAAGGTGCTAACCCACGAAAAGGAAAAGATTCGGTTGATAGAGAAATCCCGCGCTGCATCATGTTCAGGAGCACCCACCAACACTGCGACAGCTAGTAGTCAAACTCAGTCTAATCAGACTGCTGTGCCACAGACGGTTAGCAATGACAGTGGTTACGGAAGAGACATTAAAGATATCCCTCGCTCCATGTGGCGGCTTGTGTGCAACCCTGTTTATGTAGTTACATGTCTAGGAGCATGCATGGAACTTATCATAGTGTCCGGTTTCGTAGTTTTTCTTCCAAAATACTTGGAGACTCAGTTCAGCGTAGGCAAAAGTCAAGCAAGTGTGTTCACGGGCTCCATAGCTATTCCTGGCGCATGCATTGGTATATTCATGGGCGGGTGCTTACTCAAACGAATGGAACTTCGACCAAAGGGAGCTGTTCAGTTCGTCCTAATCTCGAATATAGTGTGCCTTGCCTGTTACGGATTGCTCTTCTTTCTTGGTTGTGACAATGTTAAAATGGCGGGGACCACTACTCCGTACAATAATTCCAGCTCGCGATCTGAACCTTTCCAGGTGAACTTAACAGCGGCGTGTAACTTCGGTTGTGAATGCCGGATGAATGATGTTGAACCAGTGTGCGGGAATAACGGTTTAACATACTTTAGTCCGTGTTACGCAGGTTGTACTGCCTTCTCCTCTAGGTCCAACTACACCAATTGTGCCTGCATTCATGGAAATCTAAGCGTGTTTACAGCGGCAGATTTTGCAGAGGTGACAGTGGTACCTGTGGCCACTGCTGGACCTTGCAATTCAGCGTGCAGAACAATTTTTCCCTTCTTAATCTTGTTGTTCTTCATGACATTTGTAGTTGCAGTAACGCAAATGCCTCTGTTGATGATTGTTCTGAGATCAGTGGACGAAGAGGAGCGTTCATTTGCTTTGGGAATGCAATTTGTTATCTTTCGGCTGTTTGGTTATATTCCGGCGCCTATACTGTTTGGTAATTTGATAGATTCAACGTGCCTGCTTTGGAAGAGCTCATGTGGAGAACGAGGAGGCCGATGTTTACTTTATGATATCGAGCAGTTCAGGTATAGGTACGTGGGATTGTGTGCTGGAATTAAAATTCTTGCTTTGGCAATCTTTCTCGTGGATTGGTGGCTGGTACGAAGAAGGAAGGCTTTAGAAGAAACGGTTGCTGTGACTGCTAATGAGCTCGTTGGATCCATCATTAGTCTGGATAAATGTAAGTTTCATTTTTGCCCTTTATTTACTTTCAACATATAGATCATTCATATTTAATCGTCTTTGTCCTTGTCAATTTAATATTGATTGGACAATTCCTTTTCGGAATCAAAGAGATAATATACCATATTATTAATGCTTCAGAATAAATTTTTGAATACATAGTGATAAGATAATGTGTTTTTGATGTGTAAATATTTTAGCTTTCGATAGAAACTGCGTGAGACTTCAAATGTCAGACCTGAGAGGTGAACCACCTAGGAAAAATTGTAGTCAACGAAGTTTATTGCCAGTTCTTCTAGTATTTCTACCGTATTGCTAATTTTACTCAAGTATTGCCAATATTACTCAAGTACTGCCACTTTTACCAATGTATTGCCAGTAATGCCAAAGTATTTCCAATATTGGAAAAAATAAATTTTATTCATTCCATTAGATACTTACTAGTAGTAAAAAAGCTATAAGCATAAGTTCTTTATTACTTTTAGTTGAACAAGTTTCACATTGTTCATTGTCATTCTTTATTTTCAATGCCATCTACATGAAAATTATTGCCTCCGTACAGAAATTCAACACGGAATTAATTGATTACATTCAATATCGATAAACGCTATCGAGAATCTACACTACAGTATTGTCTCATCTGCATGAAGTTGATTACACAACACGAAAGTAAGGGCTGCCTAGGCAGCCCGAGCCAAAGTCTTTGCTAATTCCACACAAGTCTAGAATCGCGTTCCGCCCGTGATGCACACAGTACTTTTTGTAACAAGTGTACTATTTTAGTGCTTTTTTAGAATTATATTTATTCAATTGAGAGCAGTTTCTTCAATAATTTCCCTTAACGTCATAACATAACTGCCCTAGGGCAATTATGTTAATTTATTTACCCCGGTCTGACATTAACATTAATAATCGTACACTTGTTACAGAAACATACATTTAGTCTTCGCAAACTTGATAATCTTTTTTCCCTAAAGACTGGTGGAGTATTATTATGTTTAGTGTCAATATTGTCTAATATTTTCGATTACTGCTACGTATTTCCTGTACTGCTAGGTTTTTCCAGGAACTGAATGTACTGCTATGTATTATTAAAAATTTGTATAGGGATTCCCACTGGTGGTTCACCTATCGTCTGACCGTTGATGTACCTGCATTAATATATGAGCTCACCTGCTTACACACTAATACTTGAGTCACTAACACTGTTTTTTTTTTTTCGTAGTATTTGAAGAGAAACTTCATCATTCAGGCTTGGTGGCTACAGCGTCTGCATCAAGTACGATTGTAACAACAAAAGGAGTTGCACCAGCTCAAGCTCTGTCCCCAACGTCAAATATACGGACTGAATGCACAACTGTTTAATGTATGATTGATTAGTATAATTTAACCCTTGAATAATTCAGTCATACATTATAGAAAAAGTCGGTACTACATCAAAGCAGTTGAGCATATTTCAATTTTCTGTTAAACTAATTATATATAATACTCTTCTATTTATCATTTTAGTTTTTTATTTATTTTATAGATATGTATATAGCAGGGTACATCATTAAGTAAAGATAATATCTCAATACTAAATTCTGCATGCTAATAACGTAGTTACTTGAATATCTTAGAATTCTAGATAAGAGATATTGAGAGATTTCCTTTATTTTCTGATTAAATGTTTATTAGTGAAAAACTATAACTAGTCAGAAAAAATAATTCATATAATTCCTAAGATTTAAAAGACATTTTAAATTTTTAGCTGCTCTGTTGTTCAAATCAACTAGCTTGTTTTTTAACTAATACTTAGAGTATTTTCACAGTAATTTTTAAAAACTTGAATATTATTTTAACGATAAATCATTGCATAAGTTTTTAATATAAAATAAGATTAACATAATAATCGTAGCAATTGGATCAAACTAGTATATTTATTATTTTCTCGAAATAATCAGCTATAGGTGAGTGAAATATTTGCACTTATCTTAATTTAGGTCAACACATAGAGTATAAGCGTAATAAAAGTAGACAAATTATATACGAAACTACTAAAATGTATCAACTTACAAAACTGAAGTAATATTTAGATACTACGTAAAAAATATAAAAAATATGAATTGCTCAACTGCTTTCTGGTAGTTAAAATTAGGATGTTTGTGTGTTTATTTAAAATGCATGACACACGTAAATTAATTAACTCAATTCCCTGCATGAATGGCCTAATCAGGTACTAAATTTAACTTATTACACAGGGAATAACAGAATTAATACATTCTAATATAACTAAATAGGGGTGATATTTGAAACAAAGTCAATGAACAAATACGATTTAGAAAAAAACAACTAGACTGCATAATAAAATTTTACACTTTTTTAAAAGTACAAATCAAAAACTTGTATCTATATACACTTCTGTAAATATTTGTTTTATATCAAAATGTTTAAAAATAACGAAATACTATTGGAACTTGATATGTAAGCTTTAATTATGCAAAATTGAAGTTTATGCAGTTTAGTAGTTAGCCTAAAATATAAGTTTCTTTTAATGATTGAACATTTTAATGGTAGTAGGGGGTAGCATGTTATATGAAAGCGAATTATCTATTTGAATTTTTTGTTCTTTTTTGTCAAACTGTTAATGTGCTACATACTTCACCTCTGATTTCAATGAAAGTTGGTGAAAAGATTTATTTTAGCATTTCAAATATGGGAAAAATCAGATTCGGTTATCCTTGAAAACCGTATTTATTAATTTAAATTAATATAACATATCTGTGTGTGCGATACTAGCGACTCCCTAGTGAAATAAAATTTTGTTCGTGGCACTATAACAGTGGTTTTTGTTTTCAGCCGGCGGTGCTTCGCACCCAACTAACGCGCAGGCTTAGCCCGGTCTGAACAAGCTCGACGTGAAATTTTGAGTCCGAGACAATGACGAAGGATGCACTAAACACCTCATGTTGGGGTTGCTCTGCCGTCATTGCCTCGAACTCAAGATTCCACGCCAAAATTTTTAAAAATTATAGTACAAAATTGTATTTCACTAGTGTGTCGCTAGTATCGCCATCTTACAACAGACATACCGCAATGTATACATTTTCTAATATTTTCAAAAATTTTTCACCAAGTTTAATTGAAATCTGAGGTGAAGTAATCGTAGTACATCGACAGTTCGGCCTTTTCTTTAGTTAATACAGTAAATTGAATTACATTTGCACACTTTGTTTAGAATTGTGGGTAATCCAGTAGAAAATCAGATAAAATTATGTGCAGTTTGATTTTCAAGTAATTTGACTAATTGAATGTCATTTACTTGTTGAATTGTGAGTCAGTAATTGCCCCAATGTAATTCAAATCATGATTCCGAATTATGCAGACATTTAAATTATCCCCTAATTATTATAACTAATCCAAGTTGCTTCCATACGCACGAGTTAGTATTATTTTAAAATAATTGATTTATTCTGTTTTTCAACCGAAAGATACAAGTGATGAAAAAGGAATTCACATTCCTTGAGTCGAGTTTGTATGGAGGACTTCAAAAATTGCTCAAGATTTATTTATTTTTCTCTTAAATGAAATATGGTTTTGTTCGTTACTTACTTTTATTTATAAATAAATTACCATATATTCTCGACGTTCTACATATCTTGGGCGATTCACTTGTACTTAACTAATTTGTGTGATAAACATTGTGCACAAATGTGCCCTATTGTTGCCTGTAAAATGTATAGAGGTGATATTCCAAAATTTGTTATTGCAGCTATAGGTATAGTATTTTGTATAATCTATTTTTTATAACAGTGACTAGAGCATAAAGCATGTCGATCTCATTTTATGTCAATTCATAATTGTGAACGAGCAAATTGTGTATTATAAAAAAGCGACGAAAGGCTATATTTTGTGTAGTCGTTTCTTCGTTTGTGATGTTGGAAACATAATCAGATGCACTGTATTCAGTTATGGAAACGTTGTTAAAAAAATCTTGAATACTCAATTACTGTTATAAAATGACGTTTCCAGTGCTGCACACACTAATACACTTGAGATTAGAAATACAATCGGTGCTTCAAACAAGCATACAGCATGTTATAATGTGCAATATTAGAGTACCTACTCAGGAAGACTTAAAGCGATTCATGCAGTATGTCTGAATGAATATTATCCTTATTGAATTCCTTTGTAAAAAAAAAGTTGTAAATGAAACTTGTTATTTTTGTCTTGTAAATTTTTAAAACAATCTCCTGAAGCAGATCAATAAATTTATATAAAATAAATGATGTATATTTACTATAACGAGTCAAAAAAAATCTAATTCACATATTTATTCCACTTTTTGATTAATTGTCTCCAAGTCGTGAAATTGCAACACAAGGTGATGTTATTTATTTTTACTCACAAGTAGAAATATTTTTAGAAAGATATACGTATATGTTTTAAGTCTGCCCTGTATACTTTACTCTAAATAGTTATTATATTAATACTTCAAGTGTATATGTTGTACATATTCAACCGCAGTTCCAAATTATACTCCGTTAATTTTGAGACTAAATTAGTACCAGTCAATTTAATTATGTTTCTAGTTAAAAGTGTGGTATAGATTGTAGATTCCTATTTTCTTCTACAGATTATATGTTGCAGGATATCTATTGCTACTCAATCAAATATAATTGTAAATCTACGAATTGAGCATTTAAAACAAAAGCTATTTTTGGAAATAATCAAGAAGAATTATTTATTTGACGAAAAGTATTTTTGGAAAGTTTGGTTGAGCAATAATTGGATCCAGCAACATGCTGATATTTCACCAGACAATACTTTACAGTGTAAAATTAAATAACGTGCCTTGATTAACAAACAATGGGGGCCTCCACCTAAATCGAATTACAATGAATTTGTTCTAAAATTATAAATTACATATTCGAATTTAAAATTAATAGTGAATTTATTTACGAGTTATTAGAAATTAAGATTTTCATCACATTACTGATATTGTTTGTATTTTGACGAAGAGACATGCTGTGACAAAAATAATAACTACTGTCACTTGAATCGTTCTGTTAGTGATGGTAGAGAAGGTTCAATATTTAAAGTATTTGTTTGAAATTTTGAAAAGAAAACGAAACCTATGAAATATGCTATTCAGTTTTCTATTTTTTTAAATATTGTTGTTTTTGTCAATAGCAGATCTCTTCTTTACTTTAGCGTCACTAACGCCCTTTTTTACTCAACTGTTTTTGCCTAAATATTTTATAAATATTTATATCATTCGATTTTCTTCACCTTACCGTCTAATTGATATAGTATACAATTGTTCAGTAGGAGTCTCTTTGAAATAATAAGTTAAAACAAAACAAAAATTAAGTATCACTGACGTCACAATTGAATTTTAGAAGTTTAAAAGGCCACAGTTCGTCCTAGATGTTGATAAGGGATCATAAAAAAACAGTGGAGATACCTATGCGCAATAAATGACAAAATTAGCAATTATATTAAACTTAATCATAAAGTAGCTTGTTGATTTAGTATAGCTCAGACTGCTCAGAAAATTAGATATTGCAATAAATTGTCTAACATAAAAATATTTTACCATTTACTTTTCGCTGTAACATTATTGTATAGCAATCTGGTGAATACATCTGCTAATAGTGTGATTTTAATGTAAGTATAGATCTAAATAAAAAAAATCATATTATTGTTAGTATTATTACTCACCTAGTGGGACATTCACAGACATTTAATGATATAGCAACACAGTTCTGTTCATATTTTGCAGAAACACACACTACTGTTAATGATAAGTTTTTACTTTTCCACATTGAGATAAGAGATACGATAAATAAGATTGCTAACATCTTTTTTATGTATGTGCTACTGTAAAACTCAATATATCTATAAATCTTAGGATCAACGAAGAGTGGTCAAACGACTTAAATAAATTAGTTTCGGCTTTTGTAAATAAATAAATGATGAATCAATCAGTAGAGGTTTAGCTTACCTTTTTTTGTAAATTGAAATATCTTATTTAGCAGAAAACTAGGATCTAGGAATAAAATAGATTAGTTTTGGCTTTTGCATGAAATAAATCAACCAGCGGAGGTTTAGTTTTTTTTTTTCGGGATATTGTAGAAAAACCAACAAAATATAAGGCTTCTACACGTATGGTATTTACAGATATTCTGTGTTTTACAGAAACATTTAACTTCGTACCTTGGAACCATAGGATGAGAATATATGACTTGGATTACTCTTCTTTCACTTTTTTTCTTTTAATAATATTAACTTATTTGTTTCACAATAAAAAAAATCAGAAATGATAATTACATTGATCATATATTATATCACAAAAATAAATACGTGTGTCTAGTTAACCATGTCTCGTGAATTGAGAAGGAAACTGTCTTCCGAATTGCATTTGTTTTAAATTTTGTACCAACATTTAAAATGGTTCTTGAGCAAATGCGATACGGATTCAGCGCATGAAACATAAAGAGGAACAAATCTATATCTGAGATACATGGCATTTAATAAACTATACCAAATTCTTGCGTTACTATTTGTAACAATACATTTAAAATTTTAGTCTAGATCTAAAATTTACAGTAGCCCATAGTTACGAACGGTGACTAGAAAAATGAAATGATTTTAAGTGATGCACGTGAGCCAATAAAAGCACAATAATGTATTAATAAGTTAACTAAAAACGTGCGTGAGTGAAAAAATCAAGTTATGGTCATTATTGTTCAAGCCAGGAAGGGAACGAAGAATTGGGCGTTTTTACTTTAATATTAAACTGCTTTAAAGTGGCCTCCAATGCAGTTTGATTTCCGGAAAAGTATGCAGATATAGCATTGTGAAATAAAAGTAATTGCTTATGCATTACTTTAATCTGTCATAAAAACAAGACTTATTAAAAATATATCTCAAGATTATGTATGAATCTGGCTTACCCTGTTTTCCTCCAAAAACTTCATCTTAATTGCAACTTCCCCGCGTAGCTTCATAAAATGTTGTTTGTGCAGTTCATAATTCCTGTGGGCATCTTCAATATTGGCTGAATTACTATCTGTACGTGGACTATGGGTTACTACTTCCAAATCAGATCTATATGCGTCATATTCCACACTAATAAAATTCAATACAAAAAAATAAATAAATACTTTTTAAAAATTATACTGCATTATTCGTACCGTGCTGTTTCGTACTGACGGATAGTTTGTAAAGTATCTTCAATAGTTTTATTACATAAGGTATTAATGGAGGAGGTAAAAAAATTTAAAGCACCTAATAATGTCTCTCCATTTTTTGTCAAGTTTCGTTGGGTCTCTGAGTTATATAAAAATTCTTCTTGGAGCTCTGGCGATTTTTGGGCAAGATCAGAAAAGGCTTCCCCCAAGGCGTGCTAATAAAATATATTGATATAATTTTTTTTATATTGAATCCAGGGCCGGACTGACTCTCCAAAGGAGCCACTCCGGTCCCAAGTAGTTTTTCAAATTCTTACTTGTGACTGTACAACATGGTAAAAATGGCTTGTTAATACGCGAGTCAGGCGTAAAATATTCAAATACTTTCGTTGGGTATCCCTCAGTTGTTCAATTTGAGATTCGAGTTCTAGAGAAATTGTATCAATTAGAAGTTTATTAGAATTCAATGCAGAAAATACTCACCCGCATCCACAGTACGGGAGGTTTTTCCCAACTTTTCAAACATTAACTGTTTTGTACATTTATATGTGGATATAGACCAGTTCTTGATGTTTTCGATCCGAGATGATCCTGTCTTTATGACAGTGGAATCTTCATTAGGAGTAGTTGGAATGGATGCAGGTGGTGATGAAGGAGAAGACAAACTTGATTGTCCACTTTTAGAAAAAGACAAACTATTTCGAGTCTCACTAGATGTTACCAATACTGTACTGTTATCATTAACAGGTGGTGTGTCTTTTAGCATTTCATGAATACTGGTACGCTCTGTACTACTATTATTTTGTATTTTAGACATTTTACTTTATGATTAAATGGAATGGTGTGTTTCACTTAAACTATTTCTCTATCCATACAAGATATTGCACAGCTCACAAATTACTCTGCAAGTGTAAAATCGGATATTATATTATAACTGCATATTGAATATTCAGATACACACCCAACAATAAAAACTGATGCATAAAGAGGATGGCATTCATTCAATCTTTGTATACTTTAGGTTAATTATTATCTTTTCACCAAACAATTTCTCACTATGCACAGAAATATTTGGAGAAAACAGGTAAAACAGTGAGCTAGAAGTAAATCAAACATCTAATTTACAAACGTCAGCGACACGCAATGCATTGTGAAGTAAACAGATGATAAATTGGTACTGCTCTGAAGCTAGATTTTGAGAAAATATTTATTTTTTTGATATTTAATTTGAAATGTATACGCTTTTCGCTAAATTAAATACTTATTTTGAAAATTAATGCATAAATGATGTTTATGATAATTTATTATTTTGAAAATTAATGCATAAATGATGTTTATGATAATTTACTATGCTAAGTAGGTCCCTCTAGAAGTGGAATGTATAAACGAATCATATGAAGACAATCACGAAGACAATCTGAAGACATGACAATGATGCCAAACGTACTAATGGTACGAATAGTACTACGTCGTCTGTTTGTTGTGAGAAAATAGAAGTTAAAGCCGTATGACATATATACAAGTGAAAATAGATTTTATGCATTTGAAAAGAAGAACATAGGCAGTAAGTTCAATTAAGTGTGATATTTAACAAATTGAACCATTTCAGGAAATACTTTTTGAAGGCCATTGGTTATGTTTCATACTTATCATTTTGTTGCTACAACGTATTTCTCAATATTCTCAACACGTACCTATGTATTATGTTGAAAATTTTAGAGTCTACTACGTTTCATTTGATATAGCTTGCGCTTTGTAATTTATTTATAATTTATTCTATTCAGTTTCCTAATGGCAAGATAATAAATAATGATAAGAACAATACTAAAATTGATAACTGAAGAATTATGGAGAAAGCAGGCATAAGCTATGAAGATTACTGGAACGAGTTAGAAGAAATACGTAAAGAGACCAAAAACCTTGATATTTATTTAGAAGAAGAATGTCCACAATTGAAAGGTGAAAATTTAGTTTTAATATAATTGTAGCTTATTTGACAAATTTGATTCTTTCAGAGGGAGAGCAAGAAGCTGACTGGTTGAGGGATGTGGGATTTACCAATTTAATCGAACCTTTTCAACAAGGTCGTGAAATACCAGAGTCCGAGCTTAATGAGAGTATCAGTTTTTTATCCAAGCAACAAGCTGAAGCTGTGAAAAGAAGAGTTCGGTCGCTCAATCAAACAATTCGAAATGGATATCGTCAGCAAAGAGGTCGTTCAAGAAAACCGGATATTCGAGACGTTTTCAGAGATATGGAGGTGAGCAAATATTTTTATAAATCTTGCATTTCAAAAGAACTTGTTTACAGAATTCTAGCACTGGTACTCGCTCCCGCTCAGCTACTCCTGATTCCCTGGACGACGTCATCGAAATTGAAGATGACTGGCATGAAGTTCCAGATAATGGTGTTCAAGAACCACGAGAATCCTTATGTAGGACACCAAGTGCTCCAGTGCCCAAAGTTCAGATACGTTCAGGGAACGAGATGTTCCGTAAGCCGGGACATTGGAACATGGCCGGAATGCAAAGGGTTGATGTAGCATCCAACACAGAGGGAATTGAACTTCTAGGCTACCAGAGGATTGGTACTATAGGACCAAAAAGAATGACGGAAAGAAGCAGGAGTGGGAGTGATCCAGCTGTTACGATTTCTCCATTAGAAGCGTTGGATTTGGAAAAAGTAGCGGAGAAATTAAGGTTTGCACCGAAAGGAACAATCAGAAATGACTTGTAATCTGATGAGATTTCTGATCAGACAATAAGTCATTATGCATGCTCCCTGTTTTTAAATGCTTTTAACTATTTTTCAATTTTTTTATTTTTTTGATAGTTCCAAGTTACAGTGTCTATATTTGTCGTGATTTTATTTGCATACTTGTATTTTTATTTATTAACTACAGATGTAAGAATCCTAATCGAAATGAAGTATCTCGAAGTCATAATAGTTTATTTGAAACAGCAGTGGAAGCTAGTGGTCCAATCAGTTTTGAAAACTTCTGTCAGGAAACTGAACCTGTTAGTTACATTTCGGTTAGTGAACTTTATAACTAATGCTTTTGTTTAAGTAGGAAGCATAACGTACATACTATTCATCCTGCTTCTTTGCATTGTAAAATGATTTTTTTTTGTGCAGGATGCGTAGAATGTGAATGCTTTATTTTGTAGAATTACCCAAGATCATGCGATTTTTTTTTTATGTCTTATAGGATCTAAATGATACTGATTTTGTGGAAATAGATATATTGACTGATGCTGATTATTCTCAACTGAAACCATTATTATGGCTTGAAGTAAGTGCGACTTTCGATAGGCATTCTGTAGAATTCCACAAGAAAAAACCGTACAAAAGGAAACCTAAAGAAAGTAAATAATATTTTTAATCTTTTTTCTTATCATAAGCATACACTATACAAAACTATAAAATCCCCTAGCATTAAACATATTTTTTAAAACTATTTTATTTTTATAGTTTTATATAGTACTTCACCTTAAGACTCATATCATTTATCAATAAACATACGCTTTCATATTAATCATCTTAAAGTCGTATACATCAATATTTACAGAAGTCACATAAATTCTAAAATTTTGTTTTGCTGCTTATGTTGATTTTTTCATTGTAAATTTAATCAGAACATGTTCAGCAGCAGCTCTATTCTGTTTACGATATTATGATGAAATTATAGGGTACTTTTTTTTAGATGGAAATGTATTTGGAGTGAATCTCTCCACTCTAGTAATGAGAGATCGAAGAATATGTAGTGATAATTCAACAGTGCCACAAGTATTTCAAATCATTCTAGAAAAATTGGAGACTCGTTGTTGTAAGGAAGAGGGTATATTAAGGGTAGCAGGGCAAAAGCAAAGAGTTGAAATATTATGTTCAGAATTAGAAGCTCATTTCTATACGAAACCCGACGAGATGAGACATCTGTTACAAAAATCCATGTGCCATGAATTGGTTGCGGTACTCAAAAGACTTCTCAGGGATCTTCCGCAACCGTTATTAACCACTGAACTCATTGGTTTATTCTACCAAACTCATGGTATGAATTTACTGATGTAAAAACTATTTTTAATATTGATGAAAATACGGATTTCTCGGTGGTTATATTTTACGTTTTTGGGTTTTTTTTTTTAAACATATTCATCTATCATATATACTGTTTAAGAGTAATCAATTCACTTTCTCATGGAAAAATTTACAATTTATTTCAAGTTATAACATTTTTACCACTGATTAAGTGAAAAACATTATACAAAATTTTGGATTCAAACAAAAATAGCACCGATAACTTTGTGAATTAATTTTATCAATCATCAAGTCTGTATTATTTTTTTTAGCGTTTTTAATATTGTTTATAAAAATATTAATGCATTTTTCATTAAATTTTCTAGCTTTATCGAATGTAGAAAGTCAGTACAAGGTTTTAAATCTGCTGGTTCTTTTGATGCCAATAGAACATGGCGGAACATTACGTACATTGATGTCTTTTTTGGAAGCAGTGATTAGGAATGAAAAGCACAATAAAATGTCCTTACATAATGTTGCTATGATCATAGCTCCTTCGCTGTTTCCTCCCAAATACGTACAACATTTAGAGAAAGGTGATTTAAATGGTCAAGTCAGAATGGCCGCTGTTTGTTGTCGTTTAACAGAATTAATTTTACAATGTGGTCTTGATTTATGGAAAATACCTATCCATTTATGGAATCAGCTTCAACAGAAAATCCAAAATGCTGCGTTGCAGAAGATTAAATCAGCCCAAAATAAACAGGTAGGTATGAAAAATTTAGTTATATGATTATAAAAAATGTTTTCTTTTTTTTTTTATAGATACGAAAAAAGAAAGAGCCTTTACATCGAAGTAACACTCAATATGATTCATCTTCCAGAGGGTATGCAGGTTTATCTACAGTTCATATTTCGTGAATATTCTGGAGTACAAAATCTTTATAATGTTGTTTATTGTATTTTGATTTTATATACCAAATTGTTGCATATATATTTGTATGTAATAATATTTTAAGTCATTTACAAACATTGTATCTAAAAAAATATTTTAAAAAATTAAAATTTTAATAAGGTTTTTTGTGGTTTTATTATTAGGGAATTATTCGAAGTTCGTAATAAGATAAAATTATTAATGAAAAATACGAAAATAATTTATTTATCACAGTATGGCGAGATAATATAAAACTCATAAATTTGTAACAAAATTATAAAATATTTGAAAGCATGAACAAAGTGCAAAATAGAAGTAGACATATTTATGTCTTATGTTCTGTGTTATCGAATGATCCATTCTGGTATCTTGGGGTATTAGCATCTGTGTTGTTGGAATCCTCGTCATGCAAATGTTGGTCTGGATCAATTTGTACTGGAACAACCTCAGGTAAGTTAAAGTTGACTTTTAAGTTACGTTTTGGACGTAATTTAGGACGATTATTAGTATTGACTAGAATAGGTACAACATTTTCCGGGTAAGGTACTATTTGTGGCTCAGATTTCACTGCGAATACTCTATTTGATGGTGGCATTTCAACGGAAGTGGTACTATTACATCCTGACAAACTTTTGGCGCGTTTGAATTGACGATTACGGCGTGTCCTACGACAAAGACGTTTTTCTTTGCTGACGCATTCAATACGTCGTCTTTTCCATTTAAGATTATCGGTATTTCGGCTCTTGCGTCTTTTGCATCCGACGAAGGACACACGGTTTTGATTGTGCGTATTATTCGGAGAATCAGTGCTAAAGGTGTCATATAAGTTTCTGCAAACCAAACTTCTTCTAAAAGAGTCGTGATCCGTAGCTCCAGTTGATGTACTAGGTACAGGGGACGAGGAAATGTTGCTAAGATTCAATTTTTCGAGCATATTGGACAAATCATTTTCTTCATGCACGGGACTAAAAAAAAAAAATATTTAACTCGTTAAAAAGAAGTTATTGCACAACAACTAACGGTCTGAGAGTCATAGGATTCTGTAAGGCTTGATCATTATTGTTATTATCTGTGCTTTCATCTTCTTTCTTCTCATGAGTTCCTTCAAAATCGCTATCTGCCATTGCCACTAGAAAATTTAAGTTTTTTATTTAAATTTTGAAATACTAAATAATATATAGCATATTTACCGTATAAAATCTTATAAAAAACGTATTAATTTGAATTATTCCTTTGGAAACAAAGCCAAAATATGAAATGCAACACCAAATATATTTTGTTCTTCAAAGACAAATGACTCGCGCCAAATAACAACGATATGGCGGAATGATCAAGGCAACTGTAATCCGTAATTTTTAAATATTGAGATAATTTTTTTTATCTACTATTAATAGTATTGACGGCATAATTATTGATATTGAGATTTATAGATTATTATAAACTATTATTGTCTACATAATTAGGTACTTTTGGGATGCTTTTGGGTCAAAGTTAAGAGTAGTACCCCGCTGTGGAGCGCTTGCGCACAAGACTCTGTAGCAAATCTGTTGGTCCTGATCACGAAGGAGAATAATAGAGGAGCGGACACTCAGTTGGAAAACATGAAGTCTAAAATGTAATGCGGCAGACTTGAGAGAGATAGCGAGAGCGGGCCCAGCTTTTAGGCTTCATATACAGAAATGAGATTATATTTGAATTTTTTTCAATAAAAAACAATTGCCAGATCAATTCAATATTTTTATTACGTTGAATACTTTATTATTTATTAAATGAAAGACAAAAGTAGAAGAAAATTAACATTTCTAGTTATTAAAATCTGCAATGAAAAAGTGCATTATTATGAAACATGTTTTATAAACGTTTCTTTGGATAAGAGTTTTCTAATTATGAATAACAGATACATAAACAATTTTATGAATATTTTATATTACAATGGGCGTAATAAAATTGAGAAAATACACACCCACAATTTCTTATATACCAGAAGAAAATATTAACAAAAAACTTAGCAAAAATCTCCTAAATTCTCATTGATGAAAATTTGTTTTTCTTCGATGGATATAATTTTCAAATCGAAAAAATTCTTACAAGTCCTCTGAATCCAAGTTTTGCTTTGGATTTAAATTTATTTCTAGCGTTTATGTGTCTTCTACTAAAAATTAAAAATTATTCTAATCGAATAAATGGAAGATAAATTCTATCTACATTTTAATATCTTTCTCTTTTTTGCACAGCTTGGGCTTTTTCAAAGATCTATCCTGTTCTATAAGAGATTTCCTTGTTCAACCTTGAAGTTGAATTTTTCACTAAAAGTTTAGATTAGATACGTTCAATAATTTGAAACGTTAATATAACCTTTAATTTTAATATAATTTTAAAATAATTTCTTCTCACTTTTACATCTTCAGACGAGCATTCTTTTATGATATCCTCGCCACTTATTTAATAAAATATCATCTTTGGGTGCAGAAAGAAGAGAAAATTTCTCTTCACATGTTCTGTACCCAGTACCAAACCGGCCCGACCCAATCCGAACCAACCTAACCCGAACTGGCTCGATTCGAAATCCTTAACCCGGCCCGAACCGAATTGGACAATCTTCAACTCGACCCGAACCCGAAATGACATAGACTGGGTAACCCGAAAATAGTTCGGGTCGGGCCAAGTCGGGTTCGGGTTCGGGTTCGGGAGAAATCTCGCAGCTCTAGCTTACACCAACACGACCAACAGAGGGCCCCTATTCTATAACTTTTATCACCGGTGATACGCAAACAGGGTGATATATTTTGGGCTGCCGTCTTGTGGCGCTTTTGCCGAACTATGCTATGTGACGTCATACTTAGTGAAATTGTATCACCTCGTATCACCCAGCAAAGAGATGGTGGTAGAAACTTATCACCGGTGATACTTTGACGTTCGAGGTTATGATGTTTCATATTTTATTTTTAAATGGATCTGATTTTTAGTTGTGGGCTAAAGTGCATAAACCCACCATAAGATGAAAATACATAATAATTTGAAACAAATATTAATTTGAAATCTTATTTACGTTAAAAATGTAGTAGGTTAAATTTTAATAACTGTAATATTCAATATTATGCAGTCAGATTTTAATTCTCATTGATAAATGCTGTAAAATATGAATAATTATTAAATCTAACAAATTTCCAAGCTATAGTGTACCAACATAAATAAATATAACCAGAAACTTAAGAAAGTGAAAGTTACTAGACGAGTACCTTCAGATGCTTCAACGGTGGAAGGTCATATGAAGTCATTAATATATCACCCCAAGAGGGTGATAAGTCGTGAAAAGTTATAGAATAGGTACCCTGGTGCGGTCCGAATCACGCTTACAGCACCAACAGCGCGCTAACAGTCGGTCCGATTCACACAATGAGTGCTCAAATTTTGCTCTGTGTAGCGTTGTGACATCATAGATGACGTCATCATTAGCACTCATACTGCTCACAGTCAAAAGGATAGGCACTGTAAGCGCTGTGAGAACACGTGGTAAATAAAAGAGTATATACAAAATATTTCTCTAAAGTTTATCAAAATAAGTATTATTTTTTTCTTATATATTCTGTAAATATTTTTGTATATATATTATATATGAGGTTTCTCTTTATTTTATCGTTTTTTCAATTTTCATCAGAAATAAGTATTCCATTTTGATTCTTATAAAAAAATGGTCAAGTTTTCAAGATACTCAATAACAATTAAAAAACTCTTTGCAAAAATAATTATGCATATAGCCAATTTCATTCGGTTATTGAAGATTTTTAAAACACACTTTAAGTTGAATACTCTCAAATTGATTACTTATATACACAATACAAAGAGTTATTTCAGAATTTCGATTGACGTATGCATTATAAATAACTTAATTGTTTCTCATTATCAAATTATCCATGATGCGAAGTCGCTTAGCTTAACCCTCCATTTTTTGATCTAAAATTAATCTTCCTCTTCTATTAACTCTCAAAGTCTCATGACAGCAAAAATGTAAGTGTGCTTACGAGCGGTCCAAATCGTGAAGCTCTTTGGCAGTGTCAGCGCGCTAAATTAATTCGGACCAGCTGTGAGCGGTGTGAGCGTTGTAAGCAGCAATTGCATGATTTGGACCGCACCCGAGCGTTACTAGACGAGTAACTTCAGATGCTTCAACGGTGGAAGGGGATATGACGTCATTAATATATCACCCCATCTCCGTTCCACTAGCTAGGCATCGTCGCGGGCGAAAACTTAAGTGGAACGGGTTTATGAACATATGTCAATAGACAAATATCTGCCGAGCTAAACATGACTGCTACTACTGCTGTCATTGGTACGTATATGAAGCGTCGAATAAATAGACAGTTTTCGAAAAATTCAAGCTCTGATGAAGAATGGGAAGCAGCTTTTTATGAAAAAAAAGCGAAAATGTCGTCCTAAAGTTGTTGGCCGTTACAATGGATTCGAATTTAAAAGCCATTTTGGATGACTGGGAGTTGACAACTTGATTGTATTTATTATGTTGTTCGCTTGTAAGATTCAAAAAATTTAACTCAAGCTGATTATTTTATTTTATTTCCGACTCGGTGGAAAATACCTTCTTTTCTCCGTTTGAACGACGTGGAAAATACTGTATTTCTTTTGTCTGCCGGTAATACATTATATCTTTCTACAAATATAAAATGATCAAATCTTAGCAACTGTCAATCTGTCAATAACAAAAATATACGATGACACCGATAATGTTATTATAAAAAATGGATTTCATGAATATGTTGGGAAAAGAAAACTCTAAAAAAACATCGAAAGTTGACGTATGAAAACAGGCGAGGCAAATTCCTTCCGCAGCTTCGCCTATGAAACCTGTCAGGGGACTCGCCCTGATCACTACCGAGAGCTTCTGCGTGTGACACACAAGGCGGCACTTTCGGTGCTGGTAATTGGAAAGAATATCCTGTGCACTATGAAATGAAGGCAATTCCGTCTCTAGTTTTGTGTATTTTCCACCGAGTCGAAAATAAAATAGCATATGTCCCTCGTGTGAAAAACCTGTCAAATTCCGCCCTGTTGTGAATTGAGTTGCAATCATCTACGTTCCGTGTCAAAATATCGCACTCGCCGAAAGCGAGTGCGATATTTTGACACTCCACTCCGGCGATTACAGCTCAATTCACAACACGGCGGAAATGACAGATTTTCCACAGGTCGGGCATAATCTACTATTATTTGCAGAATGTCAAGGGCTACATTTGAAATTCTGTCGGAAATTATACGGAAAGATTTAACTAGAGCAGTAAAAGGTTGCCCCACAATTAGTCTTCTTCTGGAGTTACTAAAACTTCAACAACATTATTATTTTCAGCATTTATGAGAGACAGTTTCTGCATTTGTTGTCCTTCCGCCATTTTCTTGTTTGTATACAAGCTGTCAGATTTTAAAAGTGCGCGAAAAATCCCAAACGACGGCACAGACCCATGCTCTAACTGCGAGCGTTGTAGTCCTTAGGAATGACGTCACTAGTGACGTGTCCGTGACGTTTGAAACCTCGATCGCAACAACCGCGGCCTTAAGTGGAACGCAAAATGGGCGACACAATCGTTGCGGTCGTTAAGTGGAACGTACCCCAAGTGGGTGATAAGTTGTGAAAAGTAAGTTACATTCCCACCTCTATCATAATCATAATCATAAGTCTTAAGTCGTAACCTTGAAAATTTGACATACGCGAAAACATTGGAGCGTTTTCTGCTCTTGTCTTAATCATAGTCATAAGTCGGAAGTCTTAAGTCGTAATCATAAAAGTTTGGCGCGCATAGAATAGGTACCCGGACCGTGATCGACCAACAGATTTGCTACAGATTACCAATTGTTTGAGAACTACTGCTTACAATTTCTTACACAACAACACGTGAGTCTTGTGCGCAAGCGCTCCACAGCGGGGTACTACTCTTAACTTTGACCCAAAAGTACCTAATTATGTAGACAATAATTTATAATAATCTATAAATCTCAATATCAATAATTATGTCATCAATACTGTTAATAGTAGATGAAAAAAATTATCTCAATATTTAAAAATTACGTATCACAGTTGCCTTGATCATTCCGCCATATCGTTGTTATTTGGCGCGAGTCATTTGTCTTTGGAGAACAAAATATATTTGGTGTTGCATTTCATATTTTGGCTTTGTTTCCAAAGAAATAATTCAAATTAATACGTTTTTTATAAGATTTTATACGGTAAATATGCTATATATTATTTAGTATTTCAAAATTTGAATAAAAAACTTAAATTTTTCAGTGGCAATGGCGGATAGCGATTTTGAAGGAACTCATGAGAAGAAAGAAGATGAAAGCACAGATAATAACAATAATGACCAAGCCTTACAGAATCCTATGACTCTCAGACCGTTAGTTGTTGTGCAATAACTTCTTTTTAACGAGTTAAATATTTTTTTTTTTTAGTCCCGTGCATGAAGAAAATGATTTGTCCAATATGCTCGAAAAATTGAATCTTAGCAACATTTCCTCGTCCCCTGTACCTAGTACATCAACTGGAGTTACGGATCACGACTCTTTTAGAAGAAGTTTGGTTTGCAGAAACTTATATGACACCTTTAGCACTGATTCTCCGAATAATACGGACAATCAAAACCGTGTGTCCTTCGTCGGATGCAAAAGACGCAAGAGCCGAAATACCGATAATCTTGAATGGAAAAGACGACGTATTGAATGCGTCAGCAAAGAAAAACGTCTTTGTCGTAAGACACGCCGTAATCGTCAATTCAAACGCGCCAAAAGTTTGTCAGGAAGTAATAGTACCACTTCCGTTGAAATGCCACCATCAAATAGAGTATTCGCAGTGAAATCTGAGCCACAAATAGTACCTCACCCGGAAAATGTTGTACCTATTCTAGTCAATACTAATAATCGTCCTAAATTACGTCCAAAACGTAAGTTAAAAGTCACCTTTAACTTACCTGAGGTTGTTCCAGTACAAATTGATCCAGACCAACATTTGCATGACGAGGATTCCAACAACACAGATGCTAATACCCCAAGATACCAGAATGGATCATTCGATAACACAGAACATAAGACATAAATATGTCTACTTCTATTTTGCACTTTGTTCATGCTTTCAAATATTTTATAATTTTGTTACAAATTTATGAGTTTTATATTATCTCGCCATACTGTGATAAATAAATTATTTTCGTATTTTTCATTAATAATTTTATCTTATTACGAACTTCGAATAATTCCCTAATAATAAAACCACAAAAAACCTTATTAAAATTTTAATTTTTTAAAATATTTTTTTAGATACAATGTTTGTAAATGACTTAAAATATTATTACATACAAATATATATGCAACAATTTGGTATATAAAATCAAAATACAATAAACAACATTATAAAGATTTTGTACTCCAGAATATTCACGAAATATGAACTGTAGATAAACCTGCATACCCTCTGGAAGATGAATCATATTGAGTGTTACTTCGATGTAAAGGCTCTTTCTTTTTTCGTATCTATAAAAAAAAAAAGAAAACATTTTTTATAATCATATAACTAAATTTTTCATACCTACCTGTTTATTTTGGGCTGATTTAATCTTCTGCAACGCAGCATTTTGGATTTTCTGTTGAAGCTGATTCCATAAATGGATAGGTATTTTCCATAAATCAAGACCACATTGTAAAATTAATTCTGTTAAACGACAACAAACAGCGGCCATTCTGACTTGACCATTTAAATCACCTTTCTCTAAATGTTGTACGTATTTGGGAGGAAACAGCGAAGGAGCTATGATCATAGCAACATTATGTAAGGACATTTTATTGTGCTTTTCATTCCTAATCACTGCTTCCAAAAAAGACATCAATGTACGTAATGTTCCGCCATGTTCTATTGGCATCAAAACAACCAGCAGATTTAAAACCTTGTACTGACTTTCTACATTCGATAAAGCTAAAAAATTTAATAAAAAATGCATTACTATTTTTATAAACAATATTAAAAACGCTAAGAAAAATAATACAGACTTGATGATTGATAAAATTAATTCACAAAGTTATCGGTGCTATTTTTGTTTGAATCCAAAATTTCATATGTTTTTCACTTCATCAGTGGTAAAATGTTATAACTTGAAATAAATTGTAAATTTTTCCATGAGAAAGTGAATTGATTACTCTTGAACAGTATATATGATAGATGAATATGTTTCAAAAAAAAAATATATTTTCATCAATATTAAAAATAGTTTTTACATCAGTAGATTCATACCATGAGTTTGGTAGTTTCTAGAATGATTTGAAATACTTGTGGCACTGTTGAATTATCACTACATATTTTTCGATCTCTCATTACTAGAGTGGAGAGATTCACTCCAAATACATTTCCATCTAAAAAAAAGTACCCTATGATTTCATCATAATATCGCAAGCAGAACAGAGCTGCTGCTGAACATGTTCTGATTAAATTTACAATGAAAAATCCAACATAAGCAGCAAAACAAAATTTTAGAATTTATGAGACTTCTGTAAATATTCAAATACAGTTTTTAATATTGTTTTTACAACATTATATTTCAGTACTATTAGTTATAATTTTATTGTGGCAATATTTACATGAAATAAAATGCATCATAATATAATATACCTATATGTATATTTTTCTAAATAGATTTTAGGATCGAAGTAATGTATAATAAAAATGAATAAAATTTAAAATAAATCTTGAAGTGCAATACTCAGTGGAGACCGATCTTGGAAATTGTAAGTTGTCTGACAAATATACAGCAGTCTTCAGTATAACGGCGTTAACGATTTTATTTGTATTTTTATACTAAGTGGCGTTTAATCGTTTTATAACGATTCCCCGAGTTTTGATGGAATAGACTATATGCGTAAACAATTCTGTATTTTTTTTTTTAAGAAAAAAAGAACACCGATTCGGAGCCTCAGACAAAATTTCATTATTTTGGTATCGTCGTCTCTTCAAAATTTTGCGAAATGCAACGGGGTACTATTCTTCACTCCTACCAAGCGATAAAAAAAAAGTCTCTCTCCTATCTTATGTAACATCAAACAACATAAAAATATACAAAAAAGTTTCACTTCTTCCGTGTGTACACGCACCAGTTTTTTTTAAATTTTAGAATGTTTTTATGTGAAATTATTCAAGTGTAAAATTTTGAATTGGTAATCCACCATCCTGTAGTGGATACGGTCCACCTGGTCCTCCAATGCAAATGTTTATCTTTATATAGTTGTCATTTATAGAGAGGGGGCCAGGTGAATAGTGCCCACCACCCCGGATGTTGGGTTACCAATTCAAACCTTTAGGTTGAAAACTTGTGCTGTTATCAACTTGACCACAAGAGGTATTTTTATGAGCTGATAATTGGTAGCAACATATTTTGACATCATCTGGAATCAAAATCGTCCGTAGTTTTAGGTTTAAGTATTAAATTTAGATTTAATACAACTTTTTTATTACTGCTATACCATAGGAAGAAGTCAATTCTACCTTTTCTAAATTTTTTTCTTTGATGATTTTCCTTCTGAATAAATTTGTATCTGAAGTACACCAAGCTATCCCGTAGTCATACATATATCAATAAAACGATAATATTAGGGAATTAGTCTGTATTTATTGTTTCAGTTCTACATATTTTGTAACTCATACAGAAATGTTGAAGTATTTTTTAAAGTAGTGTAATAAAATTCTAATGAATATGAATGCATGTGGAAATCAAATGAAGATTTGAACTATACTGAATTACAATTGAAATATCTTAAAAAGTGCACGAAAACAAATACTTAATCTTATTTATATTTTATATATTTTTTTCAATGTTCGTAGGGTCTTTGATTTTGGGACTAGATACTTCTTATTTTGGCGAGTATATTTTTTTCACCAATAGGCACATATTTTTTTCCATATAGTAACTTAATCACTCTTGCTGCTAATTTTATCCAAAGTGTTACATGTTATAAAAACTTGAAATATTATTTCTTTTGTACAAAAATTATCACGGAAATATTGTTAATAGCACTACAAAATTTTTAATCAATGAACAAAAGTAAATGAAGTTTAAATTATGGCCTACAAATAGGGAAACTTTGATGTGATACAGAAAGATGCATAAAGATGAACTTCTAAAATACATTAAAATATTGGGAGGTAGCGTAGCAATAAAACTGATGCAAAGTATTGAATTTGAGAAACTTGACTTGAAACACAAAAATATATCAAAATGAATACAAGTCAAAAATTCAATTTGCTTGACTCAATCTCAAACAGATAGAAAGATATGGACAATATTCTTAAAAACTTTTTTTTTTACTCCATCGTTAGTTCTGGATTGTCAATTTATAAATAAGGGATAAAAAATAATTGAGAATAAATTCTTTCAAAATATAAATATTAACAGAAAATAACAAAAAAATGGTGAATTGAAAATTAATTGTCAGAACACAAGATTAAAACATAATCATATCCAAGTATTGGAAAAAGATTTGAGTGTTCACCATGAGTTCATACCTAGAATAATTAAAATGAAAATAATTTTCTACTGCAGTATGTTTCGATTTTGAAAGAACTATAAGCTACGGGAGTCAGTATCTATTAAAGAAGAAATTAAAACAAATTTTAGAAACAAGACAAAATTCATGTTACTGTATCAAAAACTCAACTAAAGAAAGTTTATAAATGCGTTTAGTTGTTCTCTTTTTCTCTTTCTTGATTGATTCTTTCAACACAGGACAAATATGCTTCAATTTTTTCTTCTAAACTTATCTTTGGTAGGGAATTTATGATGCGGCATGCATTTCTGGATGTAGAGGAAGCACATGAGTCATTTTCCTGCCAGGTAGGATAGCCGCTGCCATTAGATTTACTAGCTTTGCGTACTCGTTTCGGACGTATGTGGCGAGTGCGGATGCGCTCATACAGAGGTCCTTTAGGTGGTTTGTATTTGGTTGGATCATAAGCAGGAGGATTATCTCTTTGCGTGGGACTCAATGATCTTGCAGTTGGTCGAGGACTCACCGGAGAAGATGAGGAAGATTTAGGTATTTTTGAAGGTCGGCGTGTTATGCCTTTCAATTTTTTCTTATTCTGTTTAGAACTAATTTCTAAAGGTTTTTGGGAAATCTTTGAAGAGCCTGCCTCACGTTTAATAACACGAGGCTTAATTGGGAAAGCTGTATCATGCATTGTACCGCCTACTTCAGACAACATCTCAGCATTACGTTGTGCCCAGTATTCAAGAACTTGATGTGCTTGTGGGCGACTTGAACCTTGAGATGCTTCTTTTACTTCTGCATCTGTGGTAGAATGTTCGGATGTTTTAGCTTTTTGATGTGACGGTGACGGGATTTCTGGAGGTATAGATTGGGCAGCTATAGTTTTTATAATTTGATTACCCTTGCCTGCATGCGATTTGAAATTACTGTCCGAAATACTTGAGGCTGCTGGTAACAAAGTTAAAGTTTCAGATTGTGAAATTACTTTCGTAACTGTGGATTTTGGATTTGATACAATAGTTTCTCCTGATTTTGAGACTTCTCCCGTATTTTTATCAGATATTTCTTTCAATGAAACTATCGAAGAAGAACTTTGGGACCCGATGGTTACTTGATTCAATGATTGATCTGAAATTGATAAATTTGATCTTAATTTTGTGCCGTGAAGCAAAACTCTATTGCTTATACCTGAATTAGTAGCAAATTCGGGTTTCGGTTGTTCGTTTATTACTGAATGAGCTCCTGTTCCTACTGACGAAGAAGATAATATAGAAAATAATCTTGGTCCTCCCAATGATGATGGCCCCGCAGTTAAGAAACTGGACGTTTGGTGACTAGCTGCTGTTGCTCTCTTATCATGCTTTAATGACGTTGCTTCAGTTGTTGCCCTTGACATTAAGGACTTTAGCCGTAAGAAAGATGCTTGCGCAAAATTGGTAGTTGCAGCAACAATATTTGGCAGTATTGCAGATCTTTCAACTAATTCTTCTTGACAGATATTTGTCGAAGATTTTATTGTTGTATTTCTTGTCCCTGAAATGCTTGGAATTGCAGGTACAGCAATTCCTAGTCGTTGCATCATAATAGAAGGCAGATTTGGTACTTCAGGAATGGGACAAATCAAACGATGTCTTGGTCTGTTAGCGAAGGGAACAACTAAAGGATCACTCAGAGTATCGGACGCTATTATTTTGGCAATTTGAGATTCTGACAAGCTCGTACATATGCGTGGTTGTGATTTTGAAATAGTCCAACTATCACCCTGATTACTGCTCATTCTATCCGTAGATGGTATTTCTATTTCAGTTGACAAATGTAATTCTGATAGTGGAGGAAGTTCTAAATTTCTAGTCATCAGATTTGGTGATTCAACATTTGCAGTACTAGGTTGTGATTCATCCTCATTAGACGAAATAAGTCTTTGTCCTGTCGAGGTACTATGGGAAAAAGGAAATTAGATAAAATGGAACACTAAATTGGTATGACATACTCCTGTTGAGTATCTTGATGTGGTTGTTTATGTGGATGTCCAGGAACAAGTTCTTTCGATGAACCTGGAATATCTCTTGAATCCATTTCTATTTTTTAGTACTTATGTAGTTTCGAACTATAAAACACTACGACAAGTTTATATTATTCGTGAATAAGACTGGAAACAAAAGTATTCATTGAAATAGTAATTTGTTCGTATTTTGTTTTTTCAAAGCTGATATGATCTTTATAGCCTTAAGTAACATTTGCCTATACTTACTGAGTATAATTAATATGTTTTTCAAATATAATATACTTCAAACCAAATGATGCAGAACTATTAATTGCGACAACAAAATGAGAGTATTCAAAAGTTCTTCAACTATTTTAAATCTTTCTTCAATTCTCCTTAAAAAAAACAAAATGGCCTCCAGTTGACATGGCAACGCCGTTCTGCTGTCAAATTTCAAATATGGCGCTAAATTCAAATAGATAATACTAAAACATAACTTTATGTCATGTATTCCATATTATATAAAAAAATTGTACTGAGTTCATGATTAATTTATTCAACTACAATAATTATATATTATGTGACAGTGAATTTTTGAGATCTTTTAACTATTATTCTACTTCTCTTCATAAATATCATCAAAACAGATGATAGCGATTTATAAAAAAAAATGTTCAACTAATTTCCACAAATTAGCCGTTGAATTGTTCATGTTTTAAATTGTAGAGTTGAAAAGCAAATAGCAGTGAAGTATTAAACTTAATTAACTGGCTATGATTAAAAGATAATTATAGTTTTAATAACTGGGCCAATAAAACTCAAAAAGTTAGTACGCCTGCATTCACTATTTTTGTGTTAATATATTTTTCACCACACGCTTTCCGGTCATAGTGCAAACTCCAATAATATTAAAAAAAAAAATAGGTTTTTCTGTGACAACATTTTGCATGCCTTTGTAACGTGAAATAGTGGACAGTGATTTGAAATCTAGTACTGAAAGGCATGCAATTCATAACAACCCAAAAGGCTTGAACGGTCGAGTGAACAAGTAAAAGAAAATATGAAGTTCCGTGTTTTCAAATTGCATGCCAATAAAAAGAGAGGAAGTTTCAGCTATGAGATCCTTAGCACAAGGGTGGCAAATTATATAATAAAAGGGATTCTGGATAATTGGTTTTACATTTGTGCAAGATTACCCCAAAATCACTATTTCACGTCTCAAAGGCATGCAAAATGTTATCACGGAAAACCCCATTTAAAAAAAATATATAATTGGAGTTTGCATTAAGACTGGGAAGCGTGCATCCGTCAATAACCTTCTTATCTTTCTTATCAAGAGATAAATTTTTAATCCTCAAAAAGGCATGCGGTATAAAATCGAAGAGCCCCACCTGTCACCAGCTCCCAATCTATTATCTAGTTTCGTGCCACCTAGCGTAGCAATCAGACAATGTAATTTGTGAATTTATGAATGTTGAAGAAGTTTCCTAGCTTCAGCAAGGGATTCTTGATTCGTGCTACATATAGTAGCAATTAGTTGAGAGAATGCTTGCGAATAGCAATCAGCCGCTTAAATGATCTGATCTTATTCTATTCTGAGTAGCTATCAGACAGAAGTATTTGAGTTCCGTTTTCAAAATTCTGGTTCCATTAATTCGTGCTGCCCTAGTGGCAGGCCCCCACAACTCTCATTGCCGGTCTACCATAAATGTGTCTGCTGACTGCGTCAAGCAAGTGGACGTGAGAGGTGAGAGGAAATGCTTCAAGATGGCAGATATGTAGGGCCTAGTTGTCAATTGAAAACGTTTGATTTTAGTGTTTGTGTCGTTGAATACAGTCAGATAATAGTATATAAATAATAATTTTATAAAGTGATAGCCGTGTGACAAATGAACATTCAATTAAAATACCTGGAAAATGTTTTGTCCCGAATTGCAATTCTGGATATGATAGTTGTAAGATAAAATATAGTGTTTTTAGAGCTCCACTTGACATGATAGAAATTTTGAATAAAGCAATTCCTAGAAGTGATCGTAAATTAGGTTTAAATGATAGAGTTTGCGAAAGACATTTTGCACAAGATGATATTATTAGAGAATGGATTTCTGCAGATGGTTTCACAAGGGTAAGTTATCAATTATTATTTAAAAATTGGTTTGAACAAGTTAATATACAAAATAATGGGCAATATAATACAGAATGGCAATTAACACTGAATTAATTTCTTGAAATTATAATAAATTTGAAAAATAAAAAGATTTCGATTTCTGAGGCATAATTTTCCCAACTGCTGCGGCTGTTTCGTTCAAAATGGTATCGGGGACGAGAACATTGTTTTAATCACTTTCTTCCATCATTTCAGACAATACTTTTCACAATTATAACGCTTCAATTCAAAGTTCACAAAACTGACAGTCACACTCCCGAATGTTTGAAAAACAAACACTCGTCGCGATATCAACGAAGCTCTCTTGCAACTGCAATTTAATTTTTTTTAAATTTTGTTCCTCAGTTTAATGGTCCAAAAATTTACGCAAAATTGAATAAAATTATGTATACAAACACGTGAATTAAACCTCTTTATTTGATCAATGAATTAAACCACTCGCGCTGAACGCGCTCGTGATTTTGAACTTTCTTCTCGCAAATAAACAGTGGTTTCATCCACTTGTTGTATAAATAACTATTAAATTAGGTCCAGTTTCAAAAATGAATTTAATTCTCATTCAAATTTACTCACAAAGTGTATTTGTATCAAATCATTCAAATGAAATCTAAATTTTGACAATGTTATTGAATTAAGTATAACATAATTTAAAATAACGTGTTTTTGTTAAAAATAAATATAAGTGCCCTTCATACATAAAAAACTACAATTACGTTGTAAAACATTATGTATAATATAGAAATATAATATTTTGAACTGAATCTAATTTTTGTTTAACTTATGTTTTTATGTTTCCTTTATTGAAAGTTCGAACAATTATCTTGTAATTGAAAAGATATCATCTATACGTTGAAAATTAAACACATTGTTAATGTATTGTTCAAATATTTCTCAATTATTGTTAATTGCATGTGATCTCTGAATTTATCCAACTCAGTTTCTTGTATAGGTAATAATTAAATATTAAATATTACTCAATGCAACACTAATTTAACAAGTATATCAATTTTTAATTAACGTTAAATATATGCTGTACACATTACATATACGGTTAACTTCAATATATAAATGATTTCGTAAAATTTTGTAAGTTTAGAGTAGTTATACATTAAGGTGAAACATCACTCGGAAGTACTATTTTAGCGCGAAATTTGAATTGATGAATCTTGTAGCAATATGTTTGATAAATACTTTCTTATAATAAATCAACAAAGTTTTTAGTGGCGTGTATATTAAAAATTAGATAATTTGTCAAAGTTTCATTATATCTGCAATAAATCCGTATAAAATTAGTGCTAACGTATAAAATTAGCATGCAAATCCTATATCTCAGAGACTTTGATAACAACTTATCTGAAAAAAATATATATACTAGGCGCTATACTTGCAGTTATCATATAAAAATTTTCATGAATATTGAACCTGACAATTTTGAGAAAAAAAATAATTAGTGCTGAAAATATTAATTTCCCAGAGATTATCCAGTTTTTTGGAACAAAATTTGGTAGACCTATAGTTGACATTATTCTTCAGAGTGCTGTGCAAAAATTATCGATTTTTATTAATTATTATTCCGTATATAACCCTTTCTCTGCACTTCTAAAAGTATTGAAAATTGGAGGAAAATCAAAGTCTTATATTCAAAAATTATATATATTTGGATAATTTATTTTTTTTGACATCGGTCACTGGATTTTGGGCTCAAAATTCTCGATATTTTGGGTACTTCTCTGATGTCCATTTACACTTTTTTATTCCCTGCAAGGTTAATTAAGACAAAAGTAATTATATTCCATGGTCAATTATTTCTTGGAGATAATATATTTTTTTGAGAGTCGTGAGATTCCTAGTTTTCGAGATATTAATTTTTTTTTGTTCAAATCATAGATTTTGTTATGAAGAAACGTCAAATGAACAAAAAGAAATATATTTATTATATCTAAAAATTATGAGCAATTTTTTACAATATTTTCCGGAGTTTCAGCGGCTGTATATTTCAAAATAATAATTTAGGAAAATATTCTTCAATTTCTTTTCCATTTCTTTTACTCGTGTGAATATGATCTTTTACTAGTTGATTTGTTCTGTGGCGCTATCTAGTATCCAAATTTTGTATTACATGACAAGTGTCAAAGATTAATTTTATCATGTATTTATTCATTAGAAAATAAATAGCCTATGGCTGATTTTAGTAACAAAAACCATTTTGAATAGCTGCTTCTGGCTGTGTGTGTAGTTTTACCGATCTTGTCACAATAGTAAGAAAAATGGTTCGGATTCCAGGATATTTGACAAATCTGATTTATGTTAAATACATTGAAAATCAATCTTCAAATCTAATTTTGTAAAACTTATCTCTTTTAGATTTCTAAATACTACTATAGCTGGAAGTGTACAGATGAGAATTTCAAGTTATCAATATCATATTTCTCAAGAAAGCGACAAAATATTTTATTTAAGTCCATCAATTATTATTGGGATCTGTCATTCTACAAATAATAATACTTGATCCGAATCTGCACTGCTCTAAGGCCAGAGATATTCACCTTCAAATAAATTACAAGTATTAATTTCTTAGTGAATACATCAAGGGTAAATACTTTAAAGAAAACATAGACTAACAGCTTCAAATTTTGGTCTAGTCTGTAAGCGAAAACTGCCTGCCGGATCTCTAGTAGAAAACATACCATATGTTCGAAATCTATCTACCAGTGCTACGGAATGGGGTAAGAGTCATGAGCAAGTAGCAATACACAACTATGAAAATGTAATAGATGTTACAGTTGCACATTTTGGGCTGAAGGTAGCATCGAGCAATTCTTCTTTGAAGAAACAACTGATCATCAGGCAAAAACATTTAATGGTGCTCGCTAAGAGCAACATGATAATCAGGAGTCTGTATGTGCCAACAAAGTCGTGGAGATCATTTGCTCTATATAATATTCCATACATAATCCTTGTACTGTATACTTTACGGTTCAATAAAAAATTCATAATTTTCAATTTAAAACCAGTCTTCTATCAAAATTAGATAACCCTTTATTTTACCTTATTCTTTATGATTCAATAAAAAACTCATAATTTGTTATTTAAAACATGTTACTATCAAAATTAGTTCTTGCGTGAATTTTGGGACATTTTTGTATCATAATTTCATAGTCTCATTATGAATAATTTCATTAAAACTTATGTCTTTGAAAAATGATTTTATATGTGAGCATTAATTTCAGTAAATTTCTCTATAAAATGTTTTTCTTCTGAAATGTCAAATTTGAATTTTTGTGTATCCCGCCGTCATCACTGACCTTTCATAAGCCTCACTTACTCCAAAACAAGATTAGACTAGACAGAGATAGCTAGTATTTCCGGGTGATGTTTCACCTTAAACACTGTTGTAAAACAGGCCTTACTGATGTAGGCGTCTCTAGCGGCGACAGTGCGAACTATAACCATCTCAGCAGACGCATTGTCGGGGCGAGTTAGGTTACCTACTATGTCTTGTACCGTGCCTAGTGGCAATTAGCCACGTACTAGAGCTTGATTCGCACTGTCCAGAGTAGAAATCAGTTTTTTTTTTTTAATATTAACCCGACAAATACCGTGATTGCTGAGAATTTAGTTTAATAACTAAATGCTGTTTGATTATTTTAATTATTATAATTAACGAAAACTCTTATATGTTGGTTTTAATAAATATCATTTTAATTTGATTGCTTGTTCTATTGTTTAAATCGACTGTTTGATTTGGTTGAGTTTATACAGTGCTATGTGCTGATTAGATCATTGTTGAATCTATTGTTGATATCATCATTGCAAAATTGTACTTGATTTGGTTCAATCGCCAAAATAAGTAAGAATATATCCGTAATTTGTAACGATGCACAATTAAATGAAAGCAATCGATCAATGATAAATTTTTGATGATCTGTCATTTGCAAGACTATATTGTTTGTAATGAGAAATGGACAAAAATTAAACAACTGTAAGATATTATGTTCATCATATCCGATAGAATTATTTTCTGAAATATTCCTATTATTTTGAAAGTAATTAACGTTAAAAGAGAAGATAATTAAAAGAAACATTCTTCCTGACGTTGACGGCTTTTCTTGTTTCAATATCTCTGAAGAGTCTAATTTAAATTCGACATTAGCAACATGTGAAATTTATAAATTTTCTTTGACATCATAATCCCTTTCTAGAAAATCATAATCTCAAAGGGAATTTCCAAATTGTACATATTGCTAACAAAGGACTTGATAAACCTTTTGAAAATATTACACAAGAAAATCCATTAACTCATAAATAGAAGTTGAATGAATATAACGTTTTCGTGCTCATAGTGGTCGTGCTCGAAGCGGTCACCATAAATTCGTGCTTATAGCGGTCACATATTTTCTAGCCCTTCTGTTCGAGATTTTTTCGGAATTTTATCTCTCGTCATATTTTGGTCATGCTCGGACTGGTCAATATTTCTTCCCTATCGTTTATTTATTAATGCAATTTAAAAGAAATAAGTATTGCAATAAATAGAGTCCCTACAGGATAGATTTCCATCGCAACAGGTCAGTTGAAAGGGTAGCATATAGAGCAAGAGTCGTATCGCAGTGTAAATAAATAGAAGACAGTGTTGATCATTTAATTATGATGAAATATTTATATAACTACGGGTATAGTGCTAATTATGAATATATATTAATAATTTTTTTTTTTTTAAATCATTCTAACAGTTTTTGAGATATCTAATTTGCATGCCAATTTTATACGTTATCATTAAATATCTGAATTGAAGTTTGGAAGTTTCATGTAACTAGCGAATTTATGATTGTATTTTCTGATCTTTTCGATTAAGGGGCTCATATTTTCTGATAGTATTTAGTAAAAAAACAAAATAAGAGATTATAGTACTAAATTGAGTGTTATAAATGCTATAGATTTTTTCTTGCCATGTGCTTTTCCTGCACGTGTCCTCTGCCTTGTACCCTGCCCAAAACATGTGCTCGGACATGCGCACAAGTCATAACCTAATGATTCTTCCTCTGTTTAGCATACTGTTCGTGGATAATAGTTTTTACGGCACATGCGTACTAGTATTTGCCTCCCTCCATGGTCTGAAAGCCCAGCTGAAAGCTCGGCACGTGTGTGAACGCTGAAGCCAATCGCATGCTCAAACTCGGTGAGAAAGACAGAAATTCATCGACCGAGTGTAACAGAAGCTGCACTGTGGAAAAATCAATACATGAAATTTTTTAGGAGCACCTATTGCCCCACATTTCCGACTAATATCCACTGTTGCCACCATACTTCACTACGGTCTTCAGTCCATAGTATGTTAGTTGTAAGCACGGGAAGAACAGTGCTCGTGAAACATACGTATGTTTGCCGACAATACTGCTAGTGTAATGGGATAGCGCTTATACATACATCAGGTGAGTCAAATTTTATTCTACATTTCTAATTTTTTAAAATTTATTATCAAAAAATTTTCATTGTAATTTGAGCAATTCCACATTTTTTTAGTAGCACAAATCATAAATCTCAAAGCATGTAAATAAAAATAACTATAACGTCACTTTAAATTGCCCAGGGATGTATTTCTTGTATTTTAAATAAATAGCTGCAAAGTGGTGCTCCGGTTTTCCGGCTAAAATTTTTTAGAAATGTACCTAAGTGACATTATTTCGTTTTGTATTCTATGTTTTTAATTCTATAATAAAGTAAACATTTGTTGACATAAATAGTATCTTCAACAAATATTTAAATTCCGAAAAATTGGGTTTTCTATCTATTATTGCACTTATATAAATGACCTTGCACAATGACGTCAATTCTGTAATGTAAAATCCTCAGAGGATATTTAGAAATGCTGAATTTCAGTAGTATAGTTAAATATTTTCTAATATGACTGATATATTCTATTTTGAATAATGGATGTTGTGAAGAAGGAAGAATGAATTCTCAACTACATTTAATATTTCATTGCACTTTTAATGAAAAATTGTAGTACTCCAAGTGAATGAACTCTTCACTATTTCATAATTAACTTCGAAATAGAAATTGTAGTATAGTAAATTACTACATAATTTCTTCTAAGATAAATTTAATACATGTCAGATACAATATTTCTTGGAAGTGGAGATGAAAGGAAGAAACTTAATTCAATATTAAAGTAGATATTTCTATTAAATTTCTCATCTTTAGCTATCTCAAGTGAGTTGTACAGCAATATATAATTTTTTATTTTAAAATCCATCAATTCTTTTCAATATTGGCTTAGAGCTGATATTTTATTAGTTTTTTTAGTTCATTTTAATTTTGAATTTACTGACATAAATTTCGGTCCATATGACTAAGAAAATTTCCTACATACTAAAATATTTTCACTGTTTTCAAGCTTACGGAAAATTTAGGTGATAAAATAAGTTTTATTTAAATTAAACGCCACCCCTCATTAAATTATTTTTCAAACAGAATGTATCAAGTAATATTGATAATAGCAAAATACTTATCGTTCAATTAAACGAGTACAACGAAAACTCAAGTTATGAATCAATAATTGATAAACTATTGTAGAAAATTACAATAAATAATAATACGCTATTCCATATACAACAATGATTTATAGATTATTTATTGAACTATTATTCTTTAAATTATTTGTGGTGTACGTCTTCTGCTATTCACCATTTGCTTGAAATCTCTGGATAAAGTACTGTAATTTCAGGAGTGATTCTGGCAAACCATTAAGTAGGTTCTTTGTTATACGTCGATTGCTTCAAATCTTTGGGTTAAGTACAACATTTTTAGGAGATCTTTCAGTAAACCGTTTCGGTGGATAATTTTCTCAATGCTTATTGAGGGTTGCTTCTGATAATTTCAGCGATAAAACTTGGAGGATAAAAAATTAAAATATGGGTATATATAAACACATATTTTTTTAATATAAGCATGATTTTACGACTGAGCAAAATGTAGAATACATTTGTGTGCATATGTATGTCATAATCAATACGCTATTGTTACCAAGAAAATGATATCGTAGACATATGTTAGTTCTATTATTCAAATACTAAATATAGATAACAATCCTTGTTATTTATTATCTATGGTTTAACTTTTTTTTTAATTTTTTTTTATTCATTTATTATGAAGAAATGATGAAGGCATTTGAACTATGTATCATGATTATATTCCATTCTTCTTTCAAAAGCTCATTGCTTGTATTCGAGGAAAATCCGATTTGGCAAAATAATTTATTTATAGTATCAAGATAACCAAGTTATTTTCATCGTTATATCGATTTCAAATAATAATTTAGTTGGAAAAACATTCAAATAGGTTGACTGTTGTTTCATTCTATATTTGTCATCTAGTTTAAATTTCATTTGAAACAAGGTTTTTCTCCTGATGATACTGCAGTGTTTGGAGTTTCAGCCACTCGGTTTGTGAAAAAAATCATTAATTTTAATATTTAGTTATTTGGGTACTAGTACTGCTAAGTAGAATTCGCAGTTAGTGGAGTTGTGGTACCAGACGTCAGACTCATCAATTTTTATTTTTGTTTTAAAATATAAATCCGATTGTTGGTTCAAAATACTACAAGCGTAAATACCCGCTTTTACTGCGTATAATCGGATAAAAATGTCTACCGATGTTGCTTTGACGCTTAGTGTAAGTCTGAATTTTTATTTCATTTTGTCTTGTCCGTGTTGACATATAAAGGTGAAACTGCAATAAATTTAACAACATTTTTAACATTAAAAAGTATAATTAAGTGAAAAATAGTTAGATGTGATTCAGTGATATTCTCTCAAGGATATGTGGTAATATTCTTCAATAGCTAAGTGTATTTTTAGATTCAGTGAATCCATTTTGATTGTTGCTGTAATCGTTATTCCGATTTTACTCTCTAGGTGTGGAAATCAACTTGCAAAAGAGTTTCCACTAGAATAGCTGCGCCAATAAACCCTATGTGTATTGATAGATGCCTAATAAATTATTTGAATGAATTATTACATAACACCCCTTATCAGCTGATGTGTACCCTGGGCTTGGAAAATACATCAAAAATGTAAAACCAATATTGGCAATGTTTTCTATTTGTGAAAAATTTACTGAAGCCATAATTGCTTTTTTAAGTTTTCAAAGCTAAATGTAAGCTTATATAACAGACATAATTCTCGAGTGCTTTGTGCCGTTGGAGAACTATGGAATTTTGTGATAAAAGTATTTATCTTGAAGCGTTGTAGCATACTAGTGGAAAACTTAACAATGCATTAGTTGTTATTTGAAATCAGTGACACGTATTGATAATGTCGTTTAATAATTCAAACTAGAAAATAAATTACAAGTTATAAGTATATTGAAAATTATCTAAATTACACCTTCCTGAGGATTAATCCAGAAATGAAGAGAACATAATTAACAAACTCTGTTAAATTTACTAATTGCAGTGAGCGATTAGCTAATAATGAAAGCCCTAATTTGATGTTATTTTATATACAAGTAATTTTGTTATTAAAATGTATAATATAACCTCGCAAAATAAATTACCAAGAGGAACCCCAATATCGTTGGTCACTGTAGCTATAAAGCTGCCAATCATTTATTAAAAATTTCTATTATTCATTATGGTGAACAACAGTTGGAAAGTCTTAAACCTAGTATTTGAAAACTTATTGGTTACTTATGATAATTATTTCTGAAAACAAAATTTGAAATATTTGTTAGGAGTGTTAAGGCTCGATTATTATTTTTGGATAATACTATTAATCATTGGAAAAACTCAATGATATATGAAGAAGATACCCATTACTATTGAGAATTTATGGATTACAGATAATCAAATATAATTGACAATGAGTTGAGTAAAATATTTTTTTTTTCAAATTAATTTCTATCTTTTACCATAATTCAGGGAACTATTTATTGAACTATGTATTTATATAATAATGAATAATATAATTTTTAGTTATTGATAACTCTAATTTTTAAATGTTCCATGAACAACTGTGATTGACCGATAGAATTACAGTGACAACTGACAAGAGGCTAGGTTTACTGGGATTTCTTTTTTGTAAAAGATTACAGGGCGGTCAATTTTTTTTGTGACAATCTTGGTAAATCATCTTACAGCTACTATACGATATTGTTTCCATTCAAAAACTTATCTTTTCTCATTGCCTGTTTATATTGTTAAATTCTTGAAGACTTATCAAGTATTCACTCTAGGTACTGTTTTAAGATATTCGGTAAGAAATTCAAAGAATTAGTATTTCATTTAAAATTCAGTTGTTTATGCTCAAATAAAATTCTGACAATAATTATAATAACAGCAGTTAATCTGTTTGGCAAATGTAATACGCTTTTTTTTAAGATGAACTTTAGAATTATTTGTTCATAGAAGAAAGAGATTATATGCAGTAATACAATATTGTTTTGTTACAGTTGAAGAACCTATATAGTTAGACAATAGTTCAAATCCAAAATGATTGATCCATCATCGTCAGAAGAAGACAGCGAGGAGGAGCATGGAACACACCATACTCCCCATCATGGTGGACACCATCATGGGGGACACCACCACCAAGGGCAGGTAAGAACATTATTATTACACTATCAAAATGTAGTACCAGAATTGTTATGGAGCCCTAAGTTAATAAATTTAAGATTTATATTTTTTAATGCAGTATAGTCCCATGGAACATTATTTGTATTATCGTGTGTATTAGCGATGGCTAATTTCTTTTCTCGTATGTTGATAGGCTGATAGCCAAAGCCATCATCATGTGCACCCAGCAGATACGGGTGGCGGCGGTTTGGAAGTTCCCAATAACAGTGTTGGACTTTCCAGGTAGGTGAAAAATCAATTTCTATTATAAAATGTTTGACTGTTGAAGCTATATATGTACAATTTGTTATTGAATTTTCATTTGTCAGAAAACTTGTTCATAGACTGACAAAGGTATACTGACTTGATTATTGTTTTTTTTTTGGATACTGTAAAATATTGCGTAGGTATTTTATGATGCAGTATACGTGTACGTGAGTGTCTAGTTTTTGTAGGATTAACCTTTCATTGCAAGTTTATCTTTACATTATGTGTTTATAAGATTTCTATATAAAAATCTCGAGAGCTTTTTAAATGGCAATATAGACTTACTCGTAGATTTTAATTAAATTTAATTGAACTATCTGCAGAGATGATTTCACAAGACATGCATCTGATAGCTTGAAAATAATAATATATTCAGTGATGGAAAAACTAGAAAAGTAAACTTCATAGTGTAATATAGTTATCGTGACCATTTTTATTTTTAATCTTTCAAGAGAGTTCTGACGTTAGTAGTTATAGAGGCAACAAACTGCTTGATGTGAGGTTACACTAGTCTCAAGAACAATTTTAACAATACTTATTATATACTTTAGGTACCCTGAATGATTCATAGATTTATTGAAACTATTTTAAATTACATCCCATCACAACCAGATACGACGTTTCTATGAAAATTCTAGAGCATGTGGATTTTTTTTAAGTCGAAATTTTTTCGGAGCCATTGTCAGGCTATTCAATTTTTAAAAAAGTTCGAATATACTTTCCCATCCAAATATAGAATATTTTACGTTTAAAATAGAAGATTATTGATTTCTAGTTCTAGTTTCTATTCTAGAATTGTTTCAAATATCTTCGTTGAAGATATTTGACGAATTACAAAAATAGTTATTGAAGCAAAATAAAAAGTTAGTCAATTTATTATTTGTAAGCTCCAGAATTTTTCAGGTTCTAATTTTTTTTGACTCTTCAGTTCTTATTTCGTTTAATCAAAAGGTATTTTAATCTGAAAAGTCGAGCAGGATATGCGCAATTTTCCAGTCCCCTCTATCATCCTTAATACAGTGTTCGCAGCTAAAACCTGATAGCACAGCATGAAATGTAGTGCCTAAGTCCGGAGCCGTAGCGCGATTGCTGCTCCGTGTACTACGTTCCGGAAGTCAATACAGGAAAGCGGCGAAAATCAATGCTAACGTTCCCGCAACCGGAATCAGACTGGAATGACAATATCTAACAAAATCGCGAATAAAAGTAAATGGAATATGCGTGACAGTCTTGTTGCCATTTTTTTGATAAATTAATAAATATTTTTATAAGCTCATCAACACTTTTTATGTTGAACATATTATAATCAAATATCGTTTCTTCAAAGAAATTTTACTAGAAACTAAATCAAATAAACAGCAATTCCTAAGTTCATTTATTTTAGTTCTATTTTTGTTCATTATCAAATAAAATAAAATTTTATTCTTTCACAATATAGCGAGCATGGACATGATAAATTTTTAACTATCAAAAACAAAACGCTTTCTCGCTTGATGAAGTTATAATTCCAGTCATACTTTAAACAAGAATCGATATTGACAGGTTAATGTTAGATCCTCTTATTACATAGCAAAAAGAATAGATAAATACATAAGTAATAATCACATAAGGTATTAATAATGCATATATCAAATATCATTATGGGCAATATTAATATCTATATATAATCTTTTTATATGTAACGATTTATTCGTTCGAATCAATGTTTAGTATCAACTGAATTTTGCAGTATCTTCTAAATAAACCTAAAATATCATACTTTGACATTTCAAGGGGTGGACTGAGCTCGCACCGTAGGATATACTACCTTGAATACTGTAGTCGTAGTATTTTTCTGTTCTCAAAATTATTATTTCATTTTCGAACTGAGTTCTTTAAAATATATGCATTGAAAGAATACATACTCAAGGTAAAATACATGCATTGCTTACTTTTAATCCAGAATTTGGCTGCGTATGAAGTTGTCTTCTTCTGTACTTGTAAGAAGCGTTGCGGAAGAGCATTGTTAATAACCTGTAAAAGTTGACAAAGTAGTACTAATAAAATTGATAATATATTACACTATAATAATTAGACAAAAACAGCTAGATTTTTATCATTTTTTAAATTTTATCCTCTACTTAATATTTTTCTGCCAAAAGCATATATTCTAAAAGATTGTGGTTCATAATCTCATATTTTTATGTGCTCTAACCTCTGGCTTATATTGTGATGTATTGGTTCAACGTCAAAATAATCTAATAGCTTTGTTATAGATCAGTTTAAAATTAATTTTAGTGATCTTGAATAAATTAAGAACAATTAAGTAGCGTTCATAAAAAAATTAATGGCGAAGGCAAAATTAGGAAGAAGGGTAGCGTCACGTGTAAAAATTTGACACGATGCTTGTAATAGGAAACATTCAAATTGAAAATTATTAGTGGCGTAATAAAGGTATCGGTAACGCGGTGGTAAGGTACAAGTTAACAAAATTCAAATTTCTACCGCTGCTTCACTTCTAATTCCACTATGAGTGACAGAAAGCGGCAGATAATTATGATTAGTTTAACTGTAAGAACATATTGAATTGTCATTATCCATTATAACGTTGAATTTCGTACTTAAACCACAAAAAATGACAATTCAGAGGGTTCAGAATAGCAACCTTAGCGTTTTACACTAGTTTGATTAAAATATTCCTATTTATTACCATACAATAATTTTTTTATTGCGAACGGTTGATTGTGTTTTCAAAATTTTATTACCGTAACCACAGCCTCTGATTCTACTGTTGATACTAATTTTTTTTTATTGTTAATACACCTTTAGTGATATACTACTACTGCGTTTAAATTTAAAAATATTTTTTTTCTGAACATACTTCTTGAAGAAAATCTATAGGTCTAAGTTATGAATTTTTTATTAAACATCATAAGGTATGTTTTACGGGGAACAGTAAACCTTCAATTTTTAATATCTCCGAAAAAACACTTTAGATGTAAAATCTGTAGGTATGTCAAAGTGGGCACATTTTGAGTATTAATTCTCTCAACTCTTAATACATTTTCAATCCCATGGTCGAATTGGGCACAAACCAAATATTTGTGTACCTGTTCTGTAGAATGTAGCATAAATTTATTTGAAGTAGGAAATTCATACAACTAATCGAAAAAATAAGTATGAACGAAGATTTTGTAATTTAATTCATATTTTCATTCTATTCGTTCAATAATCTGAAAGTTCGCTATTTTTTGTATGATGGAAACTGAAGTTATGTTAGGTTCACGTCGGAAAGAGCTTTTAGTTATGATAAATTCAAAAAGTGCAGAATTCTTTAGGACATGCAAACATATTGACGGTTTGTGAATTATAAGTTATAGAGCCATCACATACACTTTGGTACAGAAAAGGAGATCAAAATGTAGAACGTAGATTCGAAACGGCTTATCTTAAGACGGTTTTCAAATTATAAAATAGATAAATATGCCCTACTCAACTGTAACATTTAATGCTACTTGAAAGACCTGTGGCCAACTCAACAGTGGGATTAATGGAAATGATAAGTGTGCGCCCAACTCGGCGATTTCTATAGATACATCTATTTACAGGTATTTTTTTGGTCAAAATAGCACATACGATCATTCATCAAAAGATTTATTGTTCCTCCTGAAATACCCTACATATTCTTAGAGAAAGTATCAGTACTTTGCATGTATTCAGTATTATTTAGTAGCAGCTCAAAGGCAAAAAGTATAGAGAAAAACTCTAAAACTGGACTTGATTTGGCAATATTAGAGTTGGATGAAAAAAAAGAATTGTAGTTGGTATATTCTTTGAAATATGAACTACCCTGTTTTATAATTATTAAATATTATTTTTTATCTGAAGATTTTTCTTGAATCAAATAGACTACCTCTTAATTTCTGGTAGAAATAATACAACGGAGCTCAATTTATTGTACAATTATATCTCATTGTAAAAAGAATGTTTGTCCTATTCATACGTTCTTCTGAATGTATTTTTTTGTAACCTCTAAAACTTTAGAGATTCTCCAGACTTTAGCATGCGAATAATAAAAAGAATGAAGATCTGTACAAAATTTGCGATAGTGAATTTTCAGAAACCTTGCTAAGAATAAAAAAACTTCACAGCTACTCTTTAAAATCTATCTTAGTTCGAAAGGAAAGAAAAATAGTATCTCTTTCTATTACAGATCGTTGTCACCCTCAAGTGGAGTATCCGTAGAAACATTAAGTCACAGTATAGGTTCTTCAAGAGCAAATTCTTTACCTCGACCTACTAGTCCTTCACCATCAGTTGCCTCGGAAAAAACAGAAGTTGATCTTCAGGTGAGTCTCAAATTCTTTTTGGGCTGTTTTCTTATAAATACCTTAAATATAAGGTATTGTAAAGATTTAAAGCTAATAACGGAAATACCTACATGTATAACTTGTTGGAGACTTCAGAAGAAATGATAATTTACAGGAGAAACAAGAAAGGGAAGAAGAAGAAAGAAAAAGACGAATACAATTATACGTGTTTATATCTCGTTGTATTGCCTATCCGTTTAATGCAAAACAGCCTACAGATATGACAAGGAGACAAACGAAAATTACAAAACACCAATTAGAAACAATCAGCGCAAGATTTCAAGTAATTCTGAATGTAGTCACCAGCTATATTTTTCGTTATATCTTTTTTTCAAATTCCAGGCTTTTTTGAAAGGAGAAACTCAAATAATGGCTGACGAAGCTTTTCAAAATGCAGTACAAAGTTATTATGATGTGTTCTTGAAATCAGAAAGAGTTATTAAAATGGTACAATCTGGTGCTTGTTCGCAGTATGACTTCAGGGAAGTTTTTAGGAACAATATTGAAAAAAGAGTTAGGTACGTATCAAAATAAGAACAACCATCTGTATGAGTCATGTTAGCATTTAAATGTAGGATCTAATTTTTATGCACATAGAAAATGATAATAGTTTCATATAAAATTCTTTGCATATCTGTTAACATTTAAAATAAATTCATACGAATATTTTCTTCGTATAAAATGAGTATGCAATAAAATGCTTAAATATGCATAACTTATTTATGACCTAATTATTTTTTGCAAACGTGCAGAATCTTTTAATATGAGTTCTTCAGCGTAGACTTTCGCCCTCCATTTTAATTAATATTCTAAATTTATATTATTCTTCACCATCACGAACTGTGTCGACTACATTAATGAAATTTTAGTCACGATCACGTTTCAGCGATTTATTATAGTTAAATATGTGCTTTTTAGTTTTATTTTAATAGCATTAGAGTTTAAATTATGTTTCCACTTTTACAAATAATTTTTTTTTTAAGGTCTCTTCCAGAAATAGATGGTTTAAGCAAAGAAACTGTTTTAACTTCATGGATGGCAAAATTTGATTGTATTTTGAAAGGTATACTGCGTATTAAACTGCGCCTTACTTGTATTTTACTTAGTTTTCTTTCAGGATTAGGTGATGAAGATTCAAAACGACCATCTCGAATGCAGCAGCAGTCATTGAATTCTGAATTAATTTTATCTAAAGAGCAATTGTACGACATGTTTCAACAAATTTTAGGAGTAAAAAAATTTGAACACCAATTACTTTTTAATGCTCTTTTGGTAAACTCAGCAAAATATGTATATTTTTTTTCACAATATAATGTCGAAATGTTTACAGTTAGATTCCGCAGACGAACAAGCTGCTGCTATAAGAAGAGAACTTGACGGCAGAATGCAACGAGTATCCGAAATGGAAAAAGTAAAATCGAATATTACTTCTTTTACTGATTTACTTCTTCCCTGATTTATTATATCATCTTATTTTGTAGAACCGCAAACTTATGCCAAAATTTGTATTAAAAGAAATGGAATCCTTGTACATAGAAGAACTCAAATCCTCTATTAATCTTTTAATGGCAAATTTAGAATCTCTTCCCGTCTCAAAAGGATCGATGGACTCGAAGTACGGTCTACAGAAATTGAAGCGATACAATCACAGGTAATATTACCACATTTTACGTTAAGGCATCAGATGGGATTCTGTTTACTTTAGAAAATTTCTCAGATCACAAGGGTCTTTAGCAAAACTGGAAGGCGACTCGGCAGATAGTGACACACAACTCACAAAAATGGACGTTGTTCTCACGTTTCAACTGGAGGTAAGAACTTCTATCCTGTTTCGAATTTTTGTCATGAAATATTAAATATACAGGGATGTTATTTTTAGGTAGTGGTGATGGAAGTGAAAGGTCTGAAATCTCTGGCTCCTAATCGAATAGTCTATTGTACTATGGAAGTGGAAAACGGGGAAAAACTACAAACAGACCAAGCTGAAGCATCTAAGCCAATGTTTGTATCTGATGCATTTAACTGTGCTAGCTGACTGACGTGCAGTGCATTTAAGGTGGGATACACAAGGCGATTTCTGCACAAGTCATCCGTTACCTGCAGTCAAAGTCAAGCTGTACACAGAAAATCCGGGTATGTTGGCGTTAGAAGACAAGGAACTCGGAAAAGTTGTTCTCAAACCCACTCCGCTTTCCTCAAAGGTAAGTGATTCTATAATTCTAAATCTGTTGTCCAATTAAAGTCAATAATACCATTTTTAGGCACCTGAATGGCATAAAATGACAGTACCCAAAAATCTTCCAGACCAAGACTTGCGAATAAAAATTGCATGTCGAATGGATAAACCATTGAACATGAAGCATTGCGGGTATGATCACTTTTACTGTTCTAATATGAAAAGCTACATAAGCCTTGAACCTTGGAAACTATTCTAATATTCAGATCAATATATTTATCCGATAACTTTTTAATAATTTTTGAAGTATTTGAAAAGTTCTATTTTATTCTGATAGACAGTTGATGCTCTCAGATTTTAAAACGTATGTCTTCTTGAGGATTAAAAAATCAACGAGGGATGCATGCTAATTTTCCACAAGAGTTTTATGGTTGAAACTTTCATTCTTCTTATTGGCATGCAATTTGAAAACAGCAGAGCCGGAACTAGGATATTGGCCGCCCGTGGCAAATCATGAAATTGCGCCCCTATTTTTGTGCGGAGAATTATCATGAATATGAAGCAAAAAGGAGATAACACAAAAAATATATATATTCTTCAATCCAAGTGGTGACATAGATCTTAATATCTATATATGAAGCAAAAATCGATATCATAATACAAAAGAATCCTGCTGTGGCCATACAGTACTTACCCGACCATGAATTTCCTTGCCAGTTTCATCACTGTTTCAGAAATTTATAGTGTCGTATCAATTAATTGCATATTTCAAAGTGGCAGCTGTCATTGTCAAAGTGACATCTGTCATTGTGAAAGTGACATCTGTCATTGTGAAAGTGAAAGCTGTCATTGTCAAAGTGACAGCTGTCATTGTCAAAGTGATAAATGTCAATGTCAAAGTGACAGATGGCAGTTATATTTCAGTCCTACAAAAAAAAAATAAGTATTTTTGAAAATAAAGAATCCTTTTCTAGATTTTCGGTATCTTCAATTTATTTTTGAAACATACATTTTTGACTTTCGATCGTCGGAAAAGTAATTTGAAGATGATAACTTGGATTCCACTTATTATTTATTCTTGATATCTACTAATTTTACCTTCCCGAGAGCTTTAAATTGATACCAAGCTAGACATCATTTAAATAATTCATAAAAGAAACAATTGACAATCGCTTAAATATCCTCTTTGACACTTTTACTAGAATTATCTCCGCAAGAGCTTTAATTTGATACCATACACGATAGAGCCAAATAACTTATTTCAAAAAAACAGTTGACGAACGTTTGCATGTGATGTCCAAATATGAGTGATAATAATTCTAATTTCACATCACGATTCTCGTTGTTTCTTAGCTTCAGAAAAGTATAACGAATTTTATAATGATTAGAATTTTAGTGATGACGAATGAACCGGTGATAATTCCGAAAAATATTTTAGGTAAATGTTGTGCCAAATTATTTGAGGATCAATTTTTACCGCTTTTAAAATAAACGCAAAAAACTAAAAAGTTTCTGCAATAAAGTTTTGGTACCACTGGTTGAAAAAAGCTCATCTATGAACGTGAACCAGCTTTTTGATGAAAAACATAGATATGAAATTTAAATCGAAAATTCGTATGCGTCCTCAAGTTATCGTATTTCCACACAGACGGACCGACAGACAGCCCGACTTTAAAACTATCTCTTTTGAGTTCAGTAGGGTCTAAAATGCGAAGATTCAACAAAATCTCGATCTGTCAAAAAATCACGATTACAATACTTCCCCTCCTCTTCGGTCCATTTGGTCAGCCCGCTGGACAATTTTCTTTTTTAATAATCTATACATTTTCAGAATTTTATTGAATAAAAAAAATACTTTTGATTTTAATTTCTGTATATTTTATTTGAAACTTTGACGTTTCTTCACTATTTGCTGAATGCTGATAGAGCAATGTACATCTCCAATAACCAATATAAAGCAAAGTAAAATTATACAGTTGACCTTAAGATGAGATGGGTAGCAAGTAGTATAACGGTAGAAGCTTTCTAACCCAAATCCTGTCATAAAACATTCCTGAAATTTGAATTCAAATAATTTTTTTAATGCGGTTTATAACATTTTTCGCCCACCTAGGAGTTTGCGCCCGTGGCTGGGACCTCCTTCGCCACGCCCTAGTCCCGGCTCTGAAAACAGGAGATTTCACTTTTTTTTAAAGAAATTCACTCGACCCTTCAAGCTTTTTGAGCTGTTGCGAATTGTATGCCTTTCAGTACTAGGCTTTAAATTACTTTCAACTATTTCACATAACAAAAGCATGCAAACTGTTGTCTTGGAAAAATCATTTTTTTTTTTTTCTTGAATATAATTTATTGGAGTTTGCGCTATGACTGGAAAGCATGCATCCGTCAATAATCTTTTTATCTTTCTCATCAAGGGATAAATTTTCAACCCTCAAAAAGGCATAAAATCAGAGAACCCCAAATGTCACCATCTTGGTCTATAAAGCATTATTTAGAAGTTTAAAGGAGAAATGTGGATCTGTTGTGTGTTCAGGTACTTGTATGCATTGGGCAAATCAGTGTGGAAGAAATGGAAGAAACGATACTATGTGTTGGTTCAAGTTTCGCAATACACATTTGCGATGTGCAGCTACAAAGAAAAAAAGTCGGAGCCTAGCGAGATGATGCAGCTTGACGGTTATACTGTGGACTACATTGAAGCATCAAGTGGTAAGTGCTTACTATTCTTTACTTTATTTTTAGAGAACTCATATGCTAACGAATTTACTTTTTGAAAGCCAACTTGATGGTGGGAATGGGTAAGGATCCTTCTTGTTTCAATGCAAGTAAACAAAAGTTTAACACAGAGCAATTCACAGACTTGGAGGGAGGCAGATTTTTCTTCAATGCAGTTCGGGAGGGTGACAGTATATTGTATGCGAGTGATGATGAAAACGAATGTCATCTTTGGGTAATGGCAATGTATCGTGCTACGGGTCAATCACACAAACCCACACCTCCTCTAACACTACAAGATAAGAATTCAACCATATCAAAAATACAAGGAGGTACATTCATACATCCTTGCTTTCTAAATCTAAATTCAGTCATTTCTCTGTTTGTAATCACGTGTCACATCGAGGGCTTATTCATTTCACCATTTTTATTTCACTAACAAGTAGAACAATTGATAATTTTTCGTGTCGTCTGATCACTTCTTATTTTCCCTACAGTTCTTTGTCTTTAAATCCAGGGACTTGAAAATACTGAAAATGATATATCTTAAACAGTTCTTTTTCTTAAAAAGTAAAGCGTTCAATGTTTGATTAAATACAATATCAGCTTTCAAGTCATCAACTTTAACTTCCTGGGTGAACAAATTTATAATAGAATCACAAATCGGAAACATTTATTTGAAATACAAAGTATTGTTTACATTCAATCTGAGAGTTACTCAACACCTGGTTTGCGAAGAGTAAAACATAAAGAATTGCCAAATGTTTCAAGCAATTGTTTTCGAATATCCTGTATGCTGTTAAATGACTGAATAGCCCATCGATAGCTATTGTTTATCCTGTGGCACACACATTGGCGCACACTCAACATTGTCTGAATGTTTTTTTTTTTTTTTTTTACTAAATTTTAGATGCAGACAGGGCAAGAAAACATGGAATGGAGGATTTCATATCAGCCGATCCGTGCACTTTTGATCATGCTTCGCTCTTTAAATTATTACAGAATTTAACGTTGGATTATCGCCTAAATGATCCGTACTGCTCTCTGGTAAAGCCAATCTTGGTGGCTCTATCAGTCGAGGGCCAATGAGTGTGTGTGTTTCAGGGCTGGTTCAGTCCCGGCCAAGTGTTCGTGTTGGACGAGTACTGCGCTAGGTACGGCGTACGAGGGTGCTACAGGCACCTCTGTTACCTTTCCGATCTTCTAGATCGTGCCGAGAAAAACATCATGATTGATCCCACACTAATACATTACAGTTTTGCCTTCTGTGCCAGTCATGTTCACGGGAATAGGTGAGTCACATATTGAGACAAAATTGATTGTTCGTTGTAAAAAAATTAACAGAAAACTATTTTTTTTTCAAACCGATGGTGTATTATAAATGTATATAGAAAATGATTGTATTATGAATGCTTGTGTATGTATTCTAATTGAGCCATAAAAATCTTCTGTTCTTAGACCTGATGGAGTGGGTAGCGTTACTCATGAAGAAAAAGAGAAATTTCAGGAAATAAAGGAACGATTACGGGTATTACTAGAAAATCAAATTACAAATTTCAGGTATTATTCTATCTTGATATCTTGATTAATTTAGAAAATTATTTTTTCTTGAATTTTATAAAGGTATTGTTTTCCTTTTGGTCGACCTGAAGGTGCACTGAAAGCCACTCTTTCGTTATTAGAAAGAGTTTTAATGAAAGATATAGTCACTCCCGTGCCACCCGAAGAAGTTCGGGGAATGATTAAAAAATGTCTGGAAACTGCTGCCTTAGTCAACTATACTCGCCTTTCTGCTGAAGCTAAAATTGACGGTAATCAACATTTGTAGAAAATGTCACCTTTGGGGTCAAGCATATATTAAAATAATTGTCTATGTTTTGTATTTGCAGATGACCTTAGAGGAGAAGTCGTAGTCACACCAAGTAAAAAATTGGAAGATCTAATTCATCTAGCTGAACTATGCGTAGATCTTCTGCAGCAAAATGAAGAGCATTATGCAGAGGTAAGTCAACAACTATTCATCAAATTATTGATACTAATAATCTTTAAAATAATTTAGTATACATATTCGCTATGAAGCTATGAAAAATCTTAAATTTTCTATTTGAAAATTGAATATTGACGAGTAAATTAATTTTTTGGAATTATTAATTTGAGATTAGTGATTAGTTGACATCAATATGTACAATGGTACCTACTTGCAACTCCTTGAAATAAATGAGTATTCATAGCTTAGTGCAAATATGCTGGCTTTGTAATCCAAAGGTCGTGTGATTGCCTCCAGCTTCGGACAAAAAAGTTAGTAAGATTTTCACTGAATTATGTAATATACTCTGTGGTGTACTCTTCAGAAAAGCTAAAAGTACCCGTGGCTTCACGACTGGTAACTTACGGCGTAGAAAAATATCAATCAATCAACCAATATGCACTAGAATAGTGTCTGTCACACCTTTATCGGGTAAAAGGCGTGATTGATATTTAATTTCATTTGAAATAAATAATCTACTTCATCTAGTTGAAGCGATAAAACGATGGTATAGCGTTATACTTCTAAAAGATAATTACTTGATATTATTTTAAAATTAATAAATGTTATTATATAATAGCCGACATAATTTACATCAAATCAAAAAGTTATTGAAGTCAAATACATTTATACTAGCAGCAAACCTGTCAATAAGTCTTCTCCAAGAATGACTGGTATTCGAAATATTGTTTCTTGTACCATAGCACTCTCAAGAAAATAGACTGTTAGTGTATTATTGATTGATACTCGTGTCTCTTTGTTTAGTGAAGAATACCATTGTACTTGATGTTTGTTATTAGGGTGTATCTATGTTTTAGGTATATATACAACAAAATGTGTGTGACTGAGTGTCAAACATTAATGTTTTGTGTGTTGTTCGTATGTGTATACGTATAGTTGCGAAAGGCAGAGCCCAGTCAGCCCGCGGCCACGGCCACGACTGGGTCAGGCCGGGACACCAAGCAGGGCTCTGTGTACCGCTATTGCATGCCTCAGCATGCCACTTACACCCCACCAGATCCCACGGCACGTACATTTCTATCTTATCTTTACTTCTTTCTTACTTTACCTTATCTTACATATACTATAAGTATAAGGGTTGCAAGACGTCATCAAAACCAAATTATTAATCCCAAAAGTCTTGTAATAAAAGCAAAACTGAAGGTAATAAACGGGTCGATAAAAAATAGTATCGTGGTGCACAGAAAAAATATGTATTTATAATTAGATCGACATTTTGGTTATAGATAACAAATTATAAAAATAATTTGCTCTGTGGCTGACTGTGATACTACGTGGATCCAATTGCTATTATTTATTTCAATGCTTTTTCATTTTTGTCTGAATATTCTGCAAAAAATTTTAGCTTCTAAACGATATTAAGATTAACAAGTGCTACCAAGAATGATTCGCGGCTATATTGATTCTTCCATACATTGTTTTGCAGTAATGCTCGGACGACTAACATTGATGGCAATTTACTTTCATACTTTCTTGTATTTATCTAATCTAGTCTAAAATCTGAAGATATTAACATTTACCTGTTAATAATCAGGTAATAAAGTATTAACATGACGTCATGCACCCAAACTAAAACATTTCAATCATTATACGTTTTAAGACGATATATCTGTACACTCACAAATTACAAACAAATGACATAAACTCGAACAGAACTTTTCAATATTACTTCAGATATTTTGTCTTAAAATATGATTAACTCATCGATTCACTTTTTTTTTTATTTGCTGAGGATAATTATTATCTTCAATAATTTGAAGTCAATTTGGACTTACAGAAGATACAAAACATGCTAATACATACATACACGATACTCAGAAATCAGCAGGCGTTTACTGACTACAGAACACAAATTTCTTTGTTCTTAAATATATTCTAAATTCAATGGTGGAGTGATATACCTACTTTTATTTTTTTCTTGAAGTGAAATTGTCTACTATTCTGTCATCTATGTTCTATTCCTCTTTCTATTAGTTGAGGCTAGTAAAACTAATGGGAATGAAATCCTATAAATTATGGTGTAAAGCACGTTCGTTCCGCTTGTGTAAATGTTGCTTGTTTGTCGGTATTTGGTACCTTATTTGTAAAATAAAATTGGAACCAAGCGAATACTGAATCAGCCTATCAAATTACTCTTCAAGTTTATCTCAAAATTATTCATCAACCATTGAATTTTTCTGCATAATTTGAATTTTATTTAGATTCATACTGAAGTTCTAATATTGTGCCCTAAAGTATAATTTTGGTAGAAGTAGATATCAACATTTATCTTGTCCAGAATTTGGGAAACTTCTAGTAATTTTGAATTCAAGATAATCTTGAGTAAATATCCTGTCGATCTGGTATCATTTATGGTCCTAATATATATTATGTATGAATTATATGTCAGTCAACGCCTGCTCGATATTGTGCATGTGTGTCTGCCATGTACCATGCGTGACTATGTAACTTGTACCTATCGCCGATGTGCTTGGGGCTGTCCACCAAATTAAATACCTACTAACTGAAAATCGTACAATTTCATCCAGGTTACAATATTTTTGTCTTTAACTGGTTTTTGGTAAAATCCAAATAACATATCTGTCGCATTCTAATAGTCCAAGCGAAGACCCTATAGAAAAAAAATTCTCTCATTATTTTGCTGCAACATTCAAAATGCTGATATTTATTTTAAGAATAAACCAGGTGTTTCACGTTGCGTTGCAAATCTTCCCCAAATATTTTGGTTCATATAAACAAGTATTAAATTTTCAGTAGGTACAGCTGCTTAAAATTGATGTAATATACTCAGCTGAGTATAAGACATTATACATACAATACAGTATCCACAAATTAAATGTATACAACTTTACTTGAAAAAAAAAATATATTCTCAATTTTTCCAGAAACGTCATTCTTCGGCATTTCTTTTAGGTACTTGTTATACAAATACAATTCATTAATTAAACTTTGCTGTACAGAGTGCGCAAAAATATAGGTTCGCAAAATATATTTCTGAATTTAACTCAAGTCGCAATGAAATGAAAAATACTAGAAGAATAAATAAATACTATGCTCATTTGAATCAATACAATAAGATAAATGATAAACAGTAGAGTTTTATAAAACATGAAACCTTTCTACGTTGATACATTTTTAATCAATTCTAATTTTTCATGGAAACAATTTAATAATAACTTCCATGAGAAAGCTTTCTTTGTCTTTTTAATTCCTATTTCTATGCTCTTTCATTTTAAATCTTCAAATAAGTTTCAACTAATTTTTTTACTTTTGCAAATCTACATTTTTTCACGCATCCTGTGCAACAAGAAATAAGCACAATAAATTGTGAGAAATGCCTTTTTTTCTAAAAAATTTAGAATAATAAATTCAGCAAGTATACCCAAGTTTAGCCGTGGACATCAGTATATATTTATTCAAAACTTCAGCAGCGCTGCAGCAGTATTTCCAAAAATATTAAATAATAGTCTTGGATTGATTATTGTAAATTGTAACACAGGAAACCCTATGTTGAAAATAGTGGTACATGCCATCTAAATAAACCATTGTATTTCACATATTTATTTTCCGATGGTATATAATATTTTTCTGAAACCTTTTGAGAGAAGAAAAATATATACGGTATACTTCTTTGGACATATGTGTGTATTTGGATTATTTCACTTACCTACTTTAATGGTTAAAAATGCATCTAAAGTAAACTGGCTATAAGTGTTCTTGTACGATGGTGTATCGGTGGAGCAATTAAAGCTTTTCTCGTATCTTGTTGAATTTTGCCTGCCAAAAGTCAGCTGCATTTTTCATTTCAAAATAAATTTATTCGTGTACCCATTGGTTCCTACAAATGACAGCATGGCGAAAAATATTCATTATTTACGAACCGTTTGATACACAGTATCAAATGCTGCATTTTGATGAAAAAAATGCACCGTTATCATACACAAAATTTGGTGCATTGAGCTCTGATTTTATGACACGATGCATTTTTCTTTCAAATAAAATACTACATTAAAATGCAGAATAAAATGCATTATGTCAAACGGCCATAAAGGCAGAAAAATATCAACTATTTATAGAGGTGACTCCTAAGAAATAGATCATTAATGACTTGAATAAAAAACAGATGATAAATACAAGCTAACATAAATCTAATTCTTTGGTAGTCTTCCGTCAACTACATGCCATTATGCCAGAGCCGGAACTTGGGTATTGGCCGCCCGTGGCAAATCATAAAATTGCGCCCCTATTTTTATGAATATGAGACAAAAAAGTTATGATACAAAAAAAATATATATATATTCTTCACACCAAGTGGTGACATGATAAAAACCAAATTATAATCAATCAGGTACATTAAATAATACTAACATCATAATATCTTCATATAAATAAAGAATCGATGTCATTATACAAAAAAATCTGCTTTGGCCAGTTGACCTTAAAATAAGATGGGTAGCAGGTAGTAGAACGGTATAAGCTTTCTCATCCAAATTTCGTCATAGAGCATTTTTTAAATTTTAATTTGAATTATTTGCTTGCGGTTCATAGAATTTCGCGCCCCCGAGGAGTCTGCGCTCGTGGCAGGGGCCACCTACGCCACGCCCTAGTTCCGGCTCTGCATTATGCATGTCACAATAACTTCGTATCAAAATCATATGAATAGTTCATCAGTAGTATTTTTTTAAGTTCTACAGATGGTTCAATAATTTTTATATGTATACAGGCTTTTGCGTGGTTCAGTGACTTACTGGTGGAACATGCCGAGATCTTTTGGTCCCTTTTTGCTGTTGATATGGACCGTGTCCTCGCTGAACAACCGCCCGATACTTGGGATTCATTCCCATTGTTCCAAATCATGAATGATTATCTACGCACTGACGGTACTCAAAAAGAATTGCATTTTATGTGTCGTGAAATAAAACGCAATGTCAACCAACATCAACACTTTTCCAGAGGGATGATAAACATAAACTATTGGTTTCCAAAATCAAAATGTTTTATTGTTATAAGAATGATTGGATCCAATAGTTTTGATTATCCTCAAGCTTTTTTTTTTGGTGTTTCAGTATAGATCAATAAGGCTTTAAAAAAAAAATATCAACCTATTTGATCTTAGCTTGAATGAGCACTTTTTCATAACAAATCAATTTTCAAATTCTCGTTTTTTTATTTGAAAAAGAAATGTTTAGAAGTCAAATTTCATTTGTATTCATAGCCTGCGTCTCACTGGACAGCTATGTTCACAATTTTCCTTGGTTATTCATTGGACCAAATTGTTCCAGTAGCAGAATAATTGAAAATTAAAAATAATTTGTGTATGACAAAGTGCAAACTTGTTCAGTGGTTCAGGTTTCACGTGGAATGTGATAAAAATCTAGGATTGACTTGCAGATAACTTAAAGAATGGAAGATTCCACCAACATCTCAGAGACACATTTGCTCCTTTAGTGGTACGATATGTTGATCTAATGGAATCATCAATAGCGCAGTCCATACACAAAGGATTCGAGAAGGAGCGATGGGAAATCAAAGGGTAAAATATTTTCATCTTGGTATATATGTATACATATAAAGTTGATTGTCCAGAAAATAAAAATATGAGGACAATCAAGTGTTCTTATGAAATTTCATTTATAAACTATCTTTAGAAATGGATGCGCCACTTCCGAAGATCTATTTTGGAAACTGGACGCACTTCAGTCCTTTATTCGAGATCTTCACTGGCCGGATACAGAATTCAGGCAGCATTTAGAGCAAAGATTAAAACTTATGGCTTGTGACATGATTGAATCTTGCATTCAAAGGACAGAAAACGCATTTCAATCGTGGCTTAAAAAAACTGTAACGTTCATATCGACCGATTACATCATACCATGTGAGATGTGCGCAATGGTTAATGTGATTTTAGATGCAAAAAACCAATCTTTCAAACTGTGTGCTGTTGATGGCATTGATGTTGTAAGTCAAGAAGATTTCTTACCGGTACCTTGAAATTAAATGAATGTGATTTTTAGCATCAATACCATACAAAAATCGACGACCAAATCGATAAAACACTTGCAAGTATGAACCAAGGGATGATCAACAAACTAATGTCGGTTTTGGAAGCTACGTTATCAAAATTGTCTAGGTACGATGAAGGGAGTTTAATCGGTTCTATATTAAGTTTTACGGTAATGTCCTCAACATCATACGATATCCATTTCTCATATATTTTTTTTTTCTTTGTAGAATGTTTCTGGTTCAGGAAAAGATATGGGTCAAGGATACGTGAACTTCACAAGAAACTGCATGGATCAAATTAGAAGTAAAGTAAATGATGAGCTGTGGATTCTAAATTTCTTTGAGCAGTGGTACACGTCTCAAATTGATATGCTTTGCAATTGGTTATCCGAAAGACTTGACCACTCACTGCACTTGTATCAGTGTACGTGCCTTGTTCACATAGTCAAGGTAACATTTATTTTACTCCATTTAACTGAATGGTTCTTTGAATTTAATATAATTATTTTTTGATGCAGAAAATATATACGGACTACGAATTACAAGGAGTAATGGAAGATAAACTTAATTCTAAAGCTTATCAGACGGTTTCGCAAAGAATGCAAACGGAAGAAGCCACGTGTGCATTGACAATGGGACAAACCGATGTTGAAGGGTGAGTTTCACAACCATTAGCTCAAAAATACAGTTTTGTAACTCATTAAAATTATTTCTTTGATCGAGTACTATCATGTGCAGAATTCATGTAATAGACTGGGAGCTAGTGACAGGTGGGGTTCTCCGATTTCATACCGCTTGCCTTTTTGAGGGTTGATAATTTACCTCTTGATAAGAAAGATAAAAATGTTATTGAGCGATGCACGCTTGCCGGTCATAGTTCAAATTCCAATTAAAGGTCTGAAAAAAAAGTGTTTTTTTCCGTGATATCATATTGCATGCCTTTGTAATGTTGAATAATTGAAATTAATCTAAAGCCAACTACTGAAAGGCAAGCGATTCGCAACAGCCTGCGTGAACTTGTGAAAAAAAATATGAAAAATGCCGTGTTTCCCAATTGCATGCCAATGGAAAGAATTGGAGTTTTAGTCATAAAACCGTTGTAAAAAAATTGGCAAGCATTCCTCGTTGGCGCAAGGGTTTGAAATTTGGGGGTAATCTTGCATAAATTTTGCACCAATTTGCCGTGATTTGAAATTGCATGCCATTTCAACTATAGGTAATTTGTTCGATGAATTGTTATTGAGGAAATTGGCATGCACCCCAGGATATCCCAAAATGGAGGCACGCATTGAGGAAATTGCAAAAAAAAAAGAAGTAAAATTTCCGTTATTTTATTTTGCATGCCATTGTGTATTGCGTTCAAAATTATTTTTTTCAGACGACACAAAGAATGGCAAGCATGTTGCTCAGGCTCATCATTGAAAAATTTTGGAAAAAGGATTGAGAAAAAGTGCCCGTAAATTAATTCAATAAAATTGACAGGAATCATTCTGCGAATTTATTTATTTAAATTTTTTGACTTATTTCAAACAATAATGGCCTAGGTGAATCTCTTTCAAAATATTGCAGAGAGCTACAATTTAAATTATCCATAATGTTTTCATAGCAACAATTCCAAAAATATTCAATTAAAATCACTGGAAACATCAAATTTTTCCATTAATATCAGTACTAGCTTTAACTGGGTATAGCATTAAATTGCAACCAATAAGGCACTAGAATAATACTATATCAAAGAGTCCAAATAAGGACGAAACACGTATGTACAGTTGACATTCCAACTTGTGAATTTGTGAAACATCAAGGTTTTGAATCTTGCTATTAATAAAATAATAATCACACATATTAACAACGAAAAAAATAATAATTACGTTCTTACTTTTCCTCCGGAATGTGAATAAGTTATGTGGATGGAATATTGTAACAAAATATATTTTTGAAAGTTGAATTGCCTACATCTGGAACTTGAGAGTAGGTATATCTTCATTATCATGCAAAAATATTATTATCATTATGAAAAAATAAAAAAGCTAACTATCAGAAAAAAAATTTATTATCATAGAAAAATCATACTTGAATAGCTAATGGGATGTTTCATAATATAAATAAATAGGAATGTAAAGGAATCTGAAATTGGCAATAATTGCTCAAATTTCCATTTCTTCATCCTAATTATTGTCAATTTCAGGATCCTCTTCAGTAGTTTCACCACCTATTTGAGAATAAGTGTCGCTGTCAGCATCGTCCAATTTATCCTTATCGTCCTTATTGTCGGCCCTTTTTACAATATCATGCTCTTTAATAATTGTAGGAAGAGTTAAGTTTCAATTTATGATTTTCTTTATTAATTTACGATGATCATTTCGACTTTTGAAGTCATCTTCAGGTATCTTTTTTATAAAAAATATATAAATCATAAATTGAAATTTAACCCTTCCTACAATTATTAACTTAGAATGTTTCAACTTTTCCCCAATGAAAAAAAATCATGCTCTTTAACTCTATTCATTTTCATACTATTCTTCACTTATTTATGCCAAACGGAAAACTTACTGGTATAAAAATATTGTTTATGAACCTAATTGTATTACTTTGAATATATAATCTGCACTATTATGAAATATTCACCTCCTGCCATGTCTATAATTACAAACCAAGTTGATTCGAGGGCATATTTTCTTGATTTTTTTTTTTCATTTGTAAATGTTTGTATTATGTCATATGCATTAAATTTTTTCATTTCAACTTGAAGCATAAGTATTTCTTTATTGAAATCCAAAATAAAATCACGGAAATATTCTTACTTTTTATTGCCACTTTTTCCAAAGTTTTTCAATGATCGGACAGAGTTACATGCATGCCATTTTCCAAATAAATTTAAAACAGCATTTATTAATGTAATATAAAATGTCAGGCAGAATGAAGTCGGAGAAATTTTGCGTGTTTTTTATGCAACTTCCATTATCATTCAAAATATCAAGGGCTTCAGAAACATGCTTGCCATTTCCCAAATTAATTAAAAACAGCATTTATTGATGTAATACAAAATGGCAGGCAGAATAAAGTCAGAGAAATTTTGCGAGTTTTTTATGGAACTTTCATTATTATTTAAAATATGAAGGGCTTAAGCAACATGCATGCCATTCTAAATTTATAATTATTTCACTTCAAAATAAAGTTTTTACTCCATTTAAGGTAATTTGAAATCACGGCAAATTGGTGCAAAATTTATGCAAGATTATTCCCAAATTTCAAACCCTTGCGCCAACGAGGAATGCTTGCCAATTTTTTTACAACGGTTTTATGACTAAAACTCCAATTCTTTCCATTGGCATGCAATTTGGAAACACGGCATTTCCCATATTTTTTTTCACAAGTTCACGCAGCCCTTTGAGCCACTTGGGCTGTTGCGAATCGCTTGCCTTTCAGTACTTGGCTTTAGATTAATTTCAATTATTCAACATTACAAAGGCATGCAATATGATATCATGGAAAAAAAAAACACTTTTTTTTCAGCCCTTCAATTGGAATTTGAACTGTGACCGGAAAGCGTGCATCGCTCAATAACATTTTTATCTTTCTTATCAAGAGGTAAATTATCAACCCTCAAAAAGGCAAGCGGTATAAAATCGGAGAACCCCACCTGTCACTAGCTCCCAGTCTATAATGCTTCATACGACTTTAAAATCAATAAGTATAATCAATCTTTCATACAGCTTTTAACAAACAACTGCGATGAATAATACTTTCTAAAAGCCTAAAATAGAAGCACAGTACGAAAATTTTTTGAAATTCTGTTCAGGAATGATTAACTAGAACCATGATCATTGTGATTAAATTAGGAGGTTTGCTATATACTGTATGTTTATATAGGGGCGTCGGTGAGAGTTTGGACGATGACAGCGAACGCACTAAGCCAAAAGTGGCGTTAATGGAAACATTGGGTGAGGATGGCAATTACGTGTCGAATATTAGTAATGTAACAAACGTGGTGGTGGGCCGAGTGGGCAGCATGTTCGGCAAAGGCATTGGTGGACTCAGCGCTAAATTCGGCGGTGGTACCAGTTGGTTCTAAATTCGTTGGTCTACAATACATAAAGCTTATATTTTCTGATATAAACTTGTTAAAAAGCTGGCACTAATAGAACATTCAGAATAGAGTTGACAAGTTTTGTTAATTATAAGTGACTATATTTAATATCTGCATAGTTATTTTGTATGGATTATTCAAGAATGCTGCCTTATTTATAGTGGCGACATCAGAAGGGGCTAATACTTTTATAATAATAAATAAACGTTTAGGGCTTGCTGCATTCCACATAAGTGAAAATTATTTATTATACGTCGTGCAATATTTACACTTGATTTGCTTGTGTAAATATTAAATCTGAATCTTTACTTTATCTTTCTGAAATCTTTGTAAAAAATAATGACAGTTATTACGATTTAAGTGTTGCATATACGAATACAATTCTAAACGAACGTGTACATAATTAAATACCTGTTTTAGTATTTAAGAACTAAATAAATATTTTCTAGCTAGTATGTACTTTGTACATAATCCAAATTTGCTGTAGACTAAATCGAAATTTTTATAAGTATCACACAAAACTGTGGCAATAATACAAACAACCGAATATATGTAATACACATTTTATAATTTAGTAGTGTATGCGTTTTGCGTTTGTTACGTATTATTGTTGGTGTGATATAATAAATAATACAATTCACACTCAGTATGGTACTGAGAATGTGTATGTGTAGTCAGCAGCTAGACTTAATGCATCTTCAGGTTTTACCTACTGTGTCGCCACTGGCTCTTTCACTTGATGGAAACTCTATCATTTCTTAAACTCTTTCAAAATATACCGTTTTCTATCATATCACCATGCTTTTACATACGACAAATATTTCATACTACATATTCTAAACCCATCTCTGTTAAACCAGAACTCTGCAATTAAGCAATGCAATATCACACGCAATAATTTAGGAAATATATGTCTTAAGCAAATATTGGAATATTAAGACTGCAATGGAATAATGCTTCTAAACTTCTATAGCTTTTTTATACTTTTACCGTGATATCACATTATTGGTTTCTTTTATTTTTAAATTAAAATTATTGTATAAAGTGATATCTCAATAGAAGTTTTATAAATCTATGTTTTAATGTAAAATTCTAAATCTTTTAAATTGGACAGTAAAGAGTTTTTTATTATTTAAATGTCTTTGAAGACTTTTTTATATGCTTTAAATATAGAGTACAACGTTGTCGTATGTAAAAACAGAATCAGTCTCCTATGAAGTCAAATAGCCACACGTCCACAATAATAAGTACTGTAGCTTGTCACAATCTACATATATAGAAACATACAATATTTGCAGTGGTCTTTTCCTTGCTACAATCAATTACAATTCATTCTGAAGTGGAAATATTTATGTACAGTCGTCAAATGCGGTGGTTTTTAGATTTCAGCCTTTCTTTCTAGCGGGTTGCAATTAGAATGAACTTAGCAAATAGTCTTGTTACGAGACCACTGCATTTGATCGAATTTATGTCTTCAGTTGGTCATTCAAACGGTCATTCGTAGTAACGGGTTTATAAAATCTAGCCAAATTGCTTATTGTATAAATGACACTGTGGGACTAAGAGTCAAAGAGATTATTTTTAATGCGAAGTATTCAGCATATCAGTCGGAATTGTTGTGAGTTAGCAGGTAGCGTTACAGCGAAATCCGTTTGCAAACCGATATAGTTATTTCACTTTAAACAACATTGTAATATTACCTTACAGAATGACGCACAATTAGTTCACCAGACTACTATTTAATTTTGAGTCATTTTTTAAAATATATATTTCAAACAAAATCCGTGCTCTAACATATCAGACAAATTAGTAAGTACATAAATAATTTTCGATGAAAATAAGTATAATATAATCACATTGGGTATATCTTACCAAGACTTGAAGTGATGAAATGAAAGTGTAGAAAATCCTTCCTTAAAAAAACGCAGACACTCAGTGGTTTCGTGAGTTTAGCTCAGGGTTGGACTTCCTATTACAAATACAATGTCAAAATTTTAAAATTTTTTGATGAAAATTCAATTGAAGATGAAGCAAATTAATTAGAAAACCCTGGGAACTTGTTAAAATCTGTTTTGAAAATGCGAGCCAAGGAATTTCTATGTAATTACTATATATTATGAAGTAAACTTGTTTTATGCCAATCCTCTGGGTTTTACTCAAATATAATAAACTGTGCATTTCGTTACAGAATTAACATAGTTTAATACTTTAAATAAGTTTTCTCATAATCAAGACATGCCAAAACTATGAAATTAGATTGTTATTGTAGATAGTAAAAAATCTCTTAGTACATAATTAATATAATAAAATTTTTGGCATCAGCACTTTTCTTGATGATGCCATATTAATTGATGGAGAAATAAATACTAAAACTTTGTCGTAAGTAGATATGGTTCAGAATTTAAAATATATATTTCTTAAATAATAAATTATATCAAATTTCACTACTAATACTAAATGAAAAAGTTTGTGTAATTCTACCTAACAAAAAAATAGGTAGGATAATAAAAAAGAAAAAAAAAATGTATTGAACTACTTGTGTCAATTCTGTAATGAAATACGTATGAATCTGTACATAATTTTTGTACAGAATAATACTTTGTATAAAAGATAATTACATATTTTTCTGTGAAGACTGTATTTGTATGCTTACAGAACTTGACTCGAGATGGTTGTTGATTGAAGTATTTATTTTTAAAACAGTCGTAAAAAAGGTTCTCGTCTGGTGTATTTTTTGTGTTGCATTTTGTGTCTCAGTTCTTATTCTGTAGCTGGTTGGTTATCTCGCTGTCCAAATTTTCTTGAACACGATGTTTTGCCGGAGTGCTTGTGACCAACCAAAATTTTTTGAGTACACCCCTTGCTATTAAACCAAAAGCCTCTTCATGGTTTTACAGCTCATAGGGTTTATATGTAATTTCAGCTGACCGATGAGCGAAAAAGTGATCTAAGTAAGGATGGTAATACTGTTATATTTATCTCTAATACTTGTATTTACTAATAAATAAATTGTTTTAAAACATGACATTACACATTTTACTCAGGCATGTAAACATGCTACACTACTTTTTTTATTTAAATAAGAAAACAAGTGTAGGTGTTAATAATTGTTAGGTAATAAAGATGTATTTTTTAATACTTTTCTTGTTGCAAATTCTCGTACATTTGTTGATTGATAATAAGATTAGGTTACTATGTTTCAAAGACAAATACTGACATATCAACTGATCAAAACTTACCCCAGTATCTATTTTATAGACAGATTTTTTCACTCACACTTATAGCAAGTGTTTACGTCACCATTGCTATACTATTGAATGTACTTCACGTTTATTATCTTCAATACCTAACTTTAAAACTATTTTATCAAGTTTATATTAAAATGGATATTAATCAATAATCATTGTGATTAAAAATAGTATGAAACAACCTGTATTCTCAAAAACTGTCAAAATTTTTCGAAAACTTCAAGAAATCATATGTACTTCACTATAAATATTTTTTGAATAAAATAGCAAATTAATTCCTCCAGGGTTTATCTAGAAATGATCTGCTTAAACTTGCAGCCAGTCAGATGTAAGTATCTTTTACTACAGTTATTATACATGATGTTTTGCACTACGCGTAGCAAAAGATTTATTAAATTCAAAATTTTTAATAAAGTAATTAAAGCAACTAAGATAAAAGTAACAACATCTATTTTACAGAAATATTATTTTTTACATAAATGTTTCTATCAGTAAAATTATCATAGAAATTTAAATGAGTGGTTCACAGCACGTGTACAATTTTGAAACAAAATGAGTATATTTCTTTACGATGTTTTCAATTATCAATAAGATTTTCTTTCTTGAAGCCTCATATTATTCTTCTTTTTTATTTTTTTTCTATGAAATAACAAGAAATTAATTTACCAAGATTTCGTTAATTGGTGAAACATTTCCTTACCAGCGACTGTGGACCATCATTATCCACATTTGAGTCTGAGTCTGAGATAGATCTTTTTACTAGTGACCTAACTGTAGTTCCCCATATTTCTTGAGAGTTAGGTATTATGTCCTCGTCTAAAATAATGGAATCCATCAAATCATAAATTATATTACAATTTTATTAACTCACCGTAATAAGGATCAGAGTCAGAACCAAACATCTCCGAAAATGTAGGAGAATCTGAAAAAATTAAGTAATAAAGTCCTCAGAAATCAATCACTAAAAAATGAGACCCAGTAAATACGTACATGGCTCTGGAAGATCTACCAAGCTCTCATTGTTGATGTCAACATTTTGCAGATTTTCTTCACACAATTTTATACCTTCCACCTTGTTTTCTTGATATTTTGGAAGAGGAATCTCAGATTCAATCATTTTTATTGCAATGATTTCATTACTCATATTCTTATTATGACTTTCTATAGTATCATTTGCAATGTCTTGGATAACGGTGGCTTGCCTACCACCTGAAACAAGAATTGATATTTTAGAATATCTTTATTGTATTTCAAATGTAAAGTATCTTTGAAGTAGAACTTTAATCAAGTAATTATTCATTGATAATCCAAGAGCAGTGCCGGAACTAGGGCGTGGCGAAGGTGGTCCCTGTCACGGGCGCAGACTCCTAGAGGGCGCAAAATTCTATGAACCGCATTAAGTAAATCATTCAAATACTATTTCAAGAAATGTTTCATGACGGGATTTGGATGAGAAAGCTTATACCGTTATACTACCTGCTACCCATCTCATCTTAAGGTCAACTATAAAATTTTACTTGGGTTTATATTGGGTATTGGAGATGTACACTACTCTATCAGCAAATAGTCTAGCTTCTGCGTTTCGTGCATTGTGTCAGGAATGCCGAGCCACCCGCTACGATTGATTTGTTAAAGAAGAATATATTTTTAACTTTTAACTTTCCATTTATTGTTCAGAATTAATTAGTTCTGGTTTTAGACCTCACTGAATCCAAAAGATATAGGCTGGGACCACGAGCTCTGTTTTTGGCTCTAATAGGAGATTTTCTTAATCTTTTATCTTTATATTTTATTTTGATATTGCTATTAAAAAAATTAGAAACTTTTATATTGCTTGAAACTCTTGTTAAAACAACATTCTTAGTATAGCCAAAAACAGAGCTTGTGGTTCCAGCCATAGTTTTTAAAAAAAGTCGGTCTGTCTGTCGGTTCGCATGCATTTTTGAATGAAATTTCATATTCAAGTTTTTCATCAAAAAGCTAGGTTCAAGTTAGTAGGTGAGCTTTCAGTGGTACCAATACTTTATTGACGGAGCTTTCTGATTTTTTTAGAAACGGCAATATTTATCAAAGAATGTAAATTGACTGGAATTGATCCTCGAATAATTTGGCACAACATTTATCCCAAACATTTTTCGCAATTATCAGCGGTTCATTTGTCATTATTAAAATTCGAATTTTTATGAAATTCGTTATGTTTTTCTGAAGCAAAGAAACAATGAGAATCATAATGAGAAATTAGAGTTATTATCACTCATATTCGGATATCACATGCAGACGTTCGTCAATTGTTCTTTTAAATTATGTAATTTAGCTCTATCGTGTTTGGTATCAAATTAAAGCTGTTGCGAAGATATGTAATTGTAGTGGAAATGTCAAAGAGGATATTTCAACGATCATCAATTGTTTCTTCTACAAATTATTCAAATGATATCTAGTTTGGTATCAATTTGAAGCTCGCGGGGAGATAACATTAGTAGATATCAAGAAAGAATATTAATTAGTAGAATCCACGTTACCATCTTTAAATTACATTCTCGGCGGTCAAATGTCAAAACTGCTTGTTCCAATGAACTGAAGACTCCGAAAATCTAGAAAAGGACTATTTATTTTCAAGAATACTTATTTTATGAAGGACTAAAATATAACTGCCATCTGTCACTTTAACATTGACAGTTATCCCTTTGACAATGACAGCTGTCACTTTGACAATGACAGATGTCACTTTGACAATGACAGCTGCCACTTTGAAATATGCAATTAATTGATGCAACACTTCATATTTCTGAATCAGTGATGAAACTGGCCGCAGGAAATTTATGGTCGAGGAAGTACGGTGTGGCCACAGCAGATTTTTTTATATAATGACATCGATTTTTGATTCATTAGAGATATTAAGATGTTGGTAGTATTTAATGTACCTGATTGATTATAATTTGGTTTCTATTATGTCACCACTTGGTTTGAGGAATATGTATACATATTTTTTGTATTATATCTTTTTTGCCCCATATTCATAGAAATAGGGGCGCAATTTTATGATTCGCCACGGGCGGCCAATACCCTAGTTCCGGCTCTGTCCAAGAGTCAAGCTGATACATACATTTATTTTTTGTTAATTAATAATTTAGTGGATTGGAAATACGTACATGCTTCTACATCCGTTTTAGTATTTTGAATATTAGCTGGAAATTGTTGACAACTATTTGTTACATCTGTAATGCTGGTTATACTGTAATTTCTGTCGTTTTTTATTTCGCCTTGTCGGACTTTACTTCTCTTAGGACTGTTTGATGCCTCATCATCAGTTTCAGACACTTCGATGTGCAAAAAGTCATCTATAAATAATTCATATCGCAATTATAAGACAGATACAACACCATGCAAATTATTTATTCAATAGATCAGAAACAACTTCTATTTTGGAAAAATCTAAACCTGCATTTTCAGTTTCGCGTATAGATCATTATAAAACAAATTACATAATTTTCTTACCACCATATCTATTTTCTGGGGTTGAGCAAATCCTCATTGCAGCATTCTCATTATCATTTTTATTACTGCTGCTTGAATTATTAAATTTCGCATCATTCAAATTAACCTCTTGGGTATCTTTAATTGATTTATCTGATGCATCTGAAAAATTTAATGAAATTGAATTAATAATAAATAAAAATTAAAACATAAGCAGTTCTTCTTCTTCATTTTAAAAAAAATCTACAAAATTTGTGACCCTTGAGTGGCAAATAATTAGATATATTCGAGAATATCACAACTATCCAAATAATGTTGTACAGCATTTCAAATATTTAAATATACAGCCAAAGCTTCAGTATTTTCTTCCCATTTTCTAAATTTCTAATGAATTTGTTGAGCATAAAATAAGAAGACTATTTCCAATATTGGCGGACTTCAAAAACATTACGTGCTTATAGCTTATTACATTATATCGAATTTCCCTTACATGCTTTTAACGCATTTTAACAAAATGTATAGGATTATTTTTTATTTCAATGGGCACAATAGATGAAGATTATAAATATGATACCAGCATAACCTTGTTATCAGATAGTGCACCAAAATTAAAATATTTTTTTGACTCGAATATTTGGTTATATTCGACTGAAACTTAATGAGGAATATAGTAATAATATTATAGACTTATTACATAGAGATTAAACTTCTCAAAATACCAAAAGTGAAAATTTTCGTCAGAGTTGGCCCCAAACCAGTGCCATAACTAGCCTTTTATGTGCCCGGTGCGAGCTTTTATAACTGCGCCCTTGAAAAATTCTCACTTCATTTACTTGTAAGAAGAAATATTATATTATCATTTCTGCGCCCCTTTAGGGTCTGCGCCCTGTGCCTGGGGACCGCTGGCACCGCCCTAGTTACGGCACTGCCCCAAACTCTAGTACACCATATTTATTTTCAATTTTTTTGAAGTTTAATAGTTAATAATCATACCTGAAATCTTCATTTTGAATGGCCGCAATCGAAAAGTACAAGAAATTGATATATAGCTATTCTGTGCGAAATTAGATCGCTCTTTGTTGACAGTAATTACTACCGCTCAAACAAAACTACAAAAAAAAAAGCTAGATGGCACCAATATCTTTTTTGGAGAACAATTGCTATCTATATTCATAAAAATTAAAATGTGATAATTCTCGATATCCGTGTATTTTTTTCGACATCTTTATTTAGGTTCACATACATTAATTTTTTTAAGCATTTTAAAAATATTATTGAATATTTTATATCAAAAATTTTAAATTGGTATATTCGACAATAATTTTATATTGAGTGAATGAAAAATATTTTCAGGTGATTTATTTATTATCCAAAAATAGTACTGTTGTTAACAAAATGTGCAATTAAATAAAAAAAAAACATGAGTTTAAACAGAGACTAGAGACAAATTGAGCAATCAAATAAGATATACATTAATAATTTAACAAAAAATAATAATTCATAGCAAAACAATCATTTTTTCTTTTTCAGTACGTCTGCATAAGATGAAATTTTCGGTTTGTTGTATTTAGTATTCTCGTTTTTATATTCAGTCTTTTTGTTTTCAGTCTCTTTTCCTCCAGTTTTGTTCCTTTTATCTTTTGGAATTCCAGCCTTATTTTTCTCAGTCTTTCGTTCTTCAGTCTTGTTATCCTCCACTGGGTTTACCTCTACAGATTTTTTTTCTGCCCCACTTATCTCATTTTGAGCATTCACCTCGTTTTTAGTCTTTGCTTCTTCTGGATAATGTTTTTTATTTTCTTGGTCTACAAAATCAAGATAAATTTGAGTAGATTGATCTCTGGTTTTCTTGGGGCTTTCGAAATATTCTGCAGTCTGTGTTGCTTTATCAATGTACATTACTTTAGAAACTAATGTCACAGTTTCTTGGCTCTCATTGAGTTCATTTTTATTTTCTTTTAATTCAGTAAATTTTTCATCTAATACAGGAGCACAAGAATCTGCAGTTATCGAGTAATTTTCTTGAGTAATGCTCTCTGGCTCATCTGTAAGGAGAAAAAAATGTTCAATTTTCTTCTCATAGTAAATAATTAATTTTAAATATCTACTCACCATTTACATTGTGTTCTCCTGGAAGATTCACTAATACTTCGTTGGTTTTTTGAATAGGACCTAGAGAAGATAAAAACCGGTAAAATATTTTTTAAATTATTGTTTTCTGATCAATTACTTTCATTTGTCGGGCTCCCAATTTCTGGTTCTTGTTTATCCACTAGTTCCGATGATATATCTTGTTCTCCGCTTTGAGTGTCTTCTCTAGGAGTTAGTTCAGGAGCTGGATTTTTTCGCGGCGACTTTTTCTGTCCAGATTTTTGTTTTGATTTATCAGGTTGCTGAGTAGAAGATGTTTTCGTACTGAGTTTGGTTTCTGCATTACTTAATGACTCTCGCATGTCCAGAGTTATTGGAGAAGATGTTATATGTGGCAAAATGTCTTGTTTTGGACTATCTGTGCTTTCTCTTGGCTCACGTGGAGTAGATTTTTTTCCTCTTGATCTTCTTTTACCTCTAGTTGTTCGTTGCCCTGTCGATCTCTTTTGACAGACTTGGATATTTGATTCATTTTTGATCTGTCTTTTGGGATTAGAGTATGAATTAGTCATCACATTGACTGCCGATGGCATGAGCGCTTGAGAACGATCATCATTATTTGTTCTTGATAGGGCATCAGACGGGTATCTTATATCATATCCGGGTAACATATCACTGTTCAAGACTGGAGCATCTGTATTCGTGACTCTATCATGGACCATTTGAGATTCTACTGTTCTGCGATTTATATCCGGAGATTCATAGTAAACACCTTGTGGTCCAGGATAATAAGCTGTTTGTGGTGTTGGCAGAACAAAGGGTGCTGCTCCAAAAGAACCGAACGGTGCTGTTATAGGATTTGGTTGATAACTTGTATAATATGGTACGCTATACTCATAATTATTACTCGGTTGTTGTAGATACGAATTTGGAGGCATATATGGCGCAGAGCAATACCAATTACAAAGAGGTTGATTGGAGAACGGATGGTTGTAGGAGTATTCTGGCATATTGTACGGTTGTTCTACTTGCGGTATGCTATATGAAGCTCTGTTGTCAAAATTAGGTGGTGATGGCTGGACTGGCTGATAATTGCAGCGAGGTGTTGCATTCATGACACTAGAAACATAAAAATATCAGCTATCTAGGTACTTCAATTCGAAAGTGGACAGAGAAGAAAATAAATCATCCACTTATACAATTTAATAAAATGAAATTAATTATAATAAGCATATGAATACTATACTGTATTATCATTAGATTGGAGAAAATTTTCTTTGAGAATAGAGAAAAATGTACTGTGAACTACACTTTAACTATAAGAAATGTAAAAATTCAGAAATCAGTCGATGTCAGGACAAGAATAACTTTACCTAAAAGTAATTAAAATCAATAGTTTCATTAAAACCACCAAGTACTAGATGTTTTTTAGAGCGCGTATTAAGTAATCTACTTGTAATTTTAAAATATTTGATAATAATAATTGTTTATAAAAGAAGTGAATTATAAACTTAGAGTTTTGAAATACAATTTTGCACAGCATAATTAAAATTCTTTCAATAATAGAAATCCATATAGGTATAATACAGTTTCTTAGCGTGTAGGGTGAAATAATTTATTCTAAAAATAAAAAGAAGGATAAGTGCGAGTAATATTATACAGGTATATACTTGTAGAAATGTTTATCCTTTAGTACCATTATATAATCATGAAGTATAATTATAAATGTGAAAAACTTGAATTTGCGGTTTTTTTCATGTAGGCTGATGAAAGAAACCCCCAAAATAAGTTTTTCAAGTAATAATGATACATAGAAAAATCTATAGTAATCAGTTACTTACTATGGAGCTGGTGGATGAACTGTAGCATTTCTATGCCAATTCTGCGAGTATCTTTGATTCCGACGATGATTGTTTACTGTCTTCGCTGAAGCAGCCTTTACTGACCCAGTATAAGTAGAAGTGGTAGATAAATTTGATGTTGGGTCTGGAGCAGCACATGTTGCAGTGGCAGTGGAAATCGGTGTTTTATTGGCTCCAGCGGCTGATGAAATGATGGATGACGATATTTGGTTTGGCTCAGTAGATATTTCGGTAGTGGAAGTAGGTTCCTCACATGTCTCAGCCATTGATGGAGTGGCATACATCGATATTGGTTTTGGCTCTTCACATGACGCATCGGAAGTCGATATTTGGATTATCTCGTCAATTATTGCAGTGACAATGGTATGTGATGTTTCATTTTCCTCGGCAGTTGTTGTAATGGCAGTGGTTTCACTTATCTCAGCAGATGAGGTAGATGGTCTATTTGTTTTAGCAGTTGTTGCAAAGGCAATGGATATTGATTTTTGGATTAGCTCTTCAATTATTGTTTTGACAATTACAAGTGATGTTTCACTTCCTTCAGCAATAGTTGCAATGGCAGTGGGAGCTGGTGTTTTATTTACTTCAGCGAATGAAGTTGATGTAAGATTTGTTGCATGTGCAGTTAATAATGCCGTTTGTATTGATTCCGAAAGTAAGGCCGTACAAATTCTATCTGATTCTTTATTTGCATCAGTAGCAATGACCGTAGGAATTGATGATTCATTAATTCCAGCAGATGAAGTCGATGTTTTGTCTTCTGATCCTTCTGAAGAAGATGGCTGATCTTCAGAATTCATGTTCAAGTGTATTGAGGAATCCTCCAACAACTTTAATGCACAGATTTTCTTTTCTTGAAAAAAAAAAGATCATTATTCAAATTATATTGCTAGGTACCGTTCCAGAAAATCAAATTTTCCAGTCACAGTCACAAAAACAGACAATTATTGTTTTTAGCTGGTTATTTTTCAAGTTATTTTGTGCAACAAAAATAAGCATGTTATGACCTGAAATCTACAGAGGGAAAAGGAAGCTTCGCCTGACTTCAAATCCTATCAGAATTATTGTTCATCCATAAAAATTGAATCATTTATGTTGACTTGAAGCGTACAGCCTTTTTTTTGAAAAAAACAAGTTAATTTGATAGGTTATTTACTAGACTAACTACTTTAAAGGAAACGAGCTTGGTTATCCTGCAATGAAAATGCAATTTAACATATTCTATGATTCTTTTTCGTGAATATAATGTTATCATAAAGCGACACTTACTGATTATGTCCAAATAAGTTGAGAAAATTGATTTAAACAAGTAGAATTAACTTGTAAATGCAAGATTAAACTATCTTTCACCCGTATCACGTGACAACCAAGTAAAATAACCTATCTCATGTTCGCAAGTACCAAGTGGCGCGTGCGCCTATAAAATAGAAACAAATGCCAAAAACCTAACCTTGGAGCAGGGGTGGGGAACATCCGGCCCGCGGGTCGCATATTTGTTCTGGCAACAGCAAACTCGTGGGAATTTTCCCATTTTCGGAAATTTTAAGCCTCAAATGGGAATTAGGGAATTGTCTCCGAAATATGGGAATTTTTATTATTACTATTATTATTTGTCCGGCCCGCGAATGATGTTATAAATTTCCAAATGGCCCTTGGCAGAAAATAGGTTCCCCACTCCTGCCTTAGAGCTTTGTAAAATATTTCTTCCATATGATAGTACATGGATTGTCGCCAAAAATTTATTTATTTCTAATTTTCTGAAAGTTCCATAGTTGATTATCATATCTGTAATCTTAGTTCTGAATGCTTGCTATCGAAAACTGCAAATAAATGATATTGTTATAAATTTTATTGTGATTTGAATTTATTACAGATTACAGTACACTTATTCACTTTACAATTTGTCGCATAATAATAGAATCGCTGGCTGTCACTTTAATTAATGATTAAATAAATAGCAAACTGAAATAAACATTGGTGTAAACTTATTACTTAAGATATTTCATATCAGTAACATTGCTCCTCCCTTATTATGGTTCGTCCTCGGCGAGCACAGTTTCGTTCTCTATAAGACCACAATCTATTTCTGCAAATGATTTTTGATCTTCCATTTATGGTCCTCCGTATCCGGTATACGTTATTTGGACACTCCGCACCTTTGTACGGTCACTCCCGGTTTCTTTGTAACTTGGGACCAGAACTTCTTTTCCTCTAGGAATTGGGAAGCCACACCAAATCGTCTTATTGGAACCGGATACTATTAGCTCGCAGATCGTATTGGGCTTTCCTGCTACCGCTTGCAGCTCGTATATTTTTTCGTTCAGTAGTTTGCAGATGTTTACGTTCGTTTACGTCTATTTTGCCGAACGAGGACCCCCGTTTGTACTGCTGCATCTTGACACATTTTTGAGTCATCAGCCTGTTGCTTGATTTACAGCGTTCGCAAGCCCTGCAGTATCGTTCGATATTCTCTCGACAGCCAACCCGGTAAAAGTGTTCCCAAACTTTTTCTTCTTAATTCCAAGTGTTCACTGTCGTTACCATCATGAATCTGTCTTATGACTCGCCTTCTTAACTTTCTCGGCACTATCAGCTTTTCCATCGCTTCATTTCCATCGGAATTTTTCCATAGTCGGTATAAAACGCCGTTTCCTACTCTTAAAAAATTCCATTGTGCTAAGTAGACTTTGATAATGAAGCCCAAAGCTGATGTTTTTCGGTAACTAGGCTTCTGGCCGGTCTTCATCCACTCTATGATCGACTTCAGAACGAAATCATCCAGATAAGCGCGCTGTAGTTCATTCAGTGACGACACAGATCCCTCTTGCCGAAATTCTCTAATTCTGGTTAGGTTTCTGAATTTATTCCAGTTTAGTGTTTTGTCGAGCTTATGGACGTTTTTGTTATCTTCTCTCACAAATGTGACCTGCTGTGACAAAGACGAGGAGGACGTCAAAAAATCATGAAATTCGTGTGACGGGTATGGCGTCACTTTAGCACTTCACCATAAGTATGGCAAAATCTTTCCAAAACATATTTTTTTATTAACTCATGAAAAATTCAAATGCCATACTGTAACAAATCGTTTTGACATTTTTTTTGCCACATCGTAGCACGAATATGACTATCTCCAGCCCCACGATCATAGTACAGGATACCTTTTTAGGTAAACTCGTATTGAAAAAAACTCATCATAATAATTTCATACTGTAATAAATAATTTTACGTCTTGTGCAGCCATATCTTAAAAGACTTTGGAAAAAACCGTATTTCAAGTATAGCACGACTTTTGCACTTCACTAAAAGTATGGCAAATATATGAATAATCTCACTGTGTTATAAACTTTCCACGACTTGAGTGCCATACTGTAACAAATTGTTTTGCAATATTAAATAAATCTGCTTCTTTGCGGCGGTATGGCGGTTATTTCGAACCGTAGGAACGGTATGGCATAGTGATCTTCGTGAATGCATACTCAAAAATAATAAGTTAGAATAAAAAATTGTCTGTAACCAATATTTAAAAAAAAAAATAAAAAAAATTACGTGTTCTAATTGGTATGGCAGGATGAAGTTCCCACCAAAAAAGTATGGTATTTCCATAGGCCGAGTTTATTATTTATCGACTTCTAGAAAATACAAAAATCTTTGTGTAACAAATCGTTCAAACTTGTAATTGAAATTGACAAGTTTAACTAATTACCCTGCTACTACGCCCTGACGACCAGCGCTACGACCAATATTTTCCTTCCATTAATTACCTAATTTGACCCCTGGAGACTCTCCATACTTGTAACAAATGACTTGGAATTTTCTGTCACTATCTCCCGGTCTATCCGTTGCAACACCTTCTGAGGATTCTGCCACTTTCTTCTTCACGGCATTTATTTGTTCTGCTACGGTTTCTTTCACTGATTCAGCTACTGTCATCTTCATACCTTCTACAGATTCGATCATCTTTTTGTACATAGCTATCATCTATTCCGTTACGAACGCTTTCATACCTTCTGTAGTTTTGGTTATCTTCTTCCCCGTAATAATCATTTGTTCAGCAGAAATTGCTTCCATACCTTCCGTAGATTCGGCCATCTTCTCCATGGCATTCTTACCTTCCATAGATTCGGCAATCTTCTTCTCCATGGCTGCCACCAACGTCTTCATGAACTCCATAATCGTTCTCAGCTGATCCTGCATCTCACTGGTGGTCATGCTTTTTGTCGTAGGCATTTACCACGGTTATAACACAATTTTCAAACACCTTACAGCATTGCAACCAAATTCCACTTTTTACCGTCCGGATCCAAATTTCTCCCATTTAAGTTTTCAGGATCTCACTTCTAACACAAATTTGTCACATATTTTATTGTGATTTGAAAATATTACAGGTTACAGTGCACTTATTTACTTTACAATTCGTCGCACAATAACAAAATCGCTAGTCATCAGTTTAATTAATTATTAAAAAAAAATAAAACTTATATAAACATTAGCGTAAACTAATAATTTGAGATATATTATATTTCTGACAATATTTAGCTGTTTTTGTGCGAAAATAAATCGTTCTATTTGGACTAAAATTACTCAAACAGAATTAAAAAAAAAAATTCAAGTGGCACCAATATCTTTTTTGTAGAACATTTTCTAGCTATATTTACAAAAATAAAAATTCAATTTTTGATATTCGTGTATTTTTTCGACATCTTTATTTATATTAATTTACCTATATTACTTTTTTTAAGCATCACCTAATAGAAATATTAAAAAAAATGCAATAAATTTTTCTTTCTTTCAATTTTTAAAATATGATTGAATATTTCATATCAAAAATAAGTTTTCAATTAGTATATTTGTGAATAACTTTATATTAAATGATTGAAAAAATATTTTCAGGTAATTTTATTTCACAAAAATAGTAACTTGTGGTTACAAAATGAGCAATCAAATCAAAAATACAAGAGTTAGAAACGAATTTGGAGACAGATTGAGCAATCAAATAAGATATACATTAATAATTTAACAATAAATAACAATCCAAAGCAAAATAATCATTTTTTCTTCTTTTTCAGTACGTCTGCATAAGATAAAGTTGTCGGTTTGTTGTATTTAGTATTATCGTTTTTATATCCAGTCGGGTATCTTATAGATTCAATTCCTTGTGATTGTACCATATCATTGTTCAAGACTGGAGCATTTGTATTCGTGACCGTTTCAGCTTCTGGTGTTCTGTGATTAATATCCGGAGATTCATAGTAAAAACCTTGTGGTCCAGGATAATAAGCTGTTTGTGGTGTTGGCAGAACATACGGTGCTGGTTCGAAAGAACTTACTGGTACCATTATAGGATCTGGTTGATAATTTGAGTAAAATGGTACGCTGTACTCATAATTATAACTCGGTTGTTGTAGATACGAATTCTGAGGCATACATGGCGCAGACCAATACCAATCACTAAGACATTGTCTGGAGAACTGATGATGGTAGGAATATTTTGGCATATTATACGGTTGTCTTACATGCGGTTTTCTATTTGAAGCTCTGTTGTTAAAATTAGGTGGTGATGGCTGGGCTGGCTGATCATTGCAGCGAGGTGTTGTATTCTTCAAACTAGAAACATAAAAATATCAGCTATCTAGATACTTCAATTCGAAAGTGGACAGAGAAGAAAATAAATCATTCACTTACACAATTTAATAAAATGAAATTAATTATAATAAACATATGAATACTATACATAGATTGGAGAAAATTGTCTTTGAGAATAAATAAAAATGTACTGTAAATTTTACTATAACTAAAGGAAAAGAAAAAATTCTGAAATCAGTCGATGTTGGGCCCAATCTAACTTTACCAAAAAGAAATTAAAATCAATAGTTTTATTGATACCTCCAACTACTTGATGTTTTTTAGAGCACCTATGAAGTAATCTACTTGTAGTTCTGGAATATTTGATAATAATTACTCCTTTACAAAGAGTGAATTACAAATTTTGAAATACAATTTTGCACAACATAATTAACATTTTTTCAATAATTGATATCCATATAGATATAATACAGTTCCTTAGCGTGCAGGGTGAAATAATTTATTCTTAAAATAAGAAGACGGGTAACTCTTAGGGTTCCGTAATATTATACAGGTATATACTTGTTGGATTGTGTATCCTTAAGTACTGTGTAAAGTAATAATGCCATATAGAAAAATCTGTAATATCAGTTACTTACTACGGAGAAAATGTAACATCCTTAGGCCAACTCTGCGTGTAACTTTGATCCCAAAGATGATTGTTTACTGTGTTCGTTGGAGCAGCATTTACTGACTCAGCATAAGTAGAAGTGGTAGAAAAATTAGATGTTAGGTCTGGATCCGCACATGTTGCAGTGGCAGTAAAAATATTGGCTCCGGTTGCTGATGGAATGGTAGATGACGGTACTTGGTTTGATTCAGTAGATATTTTGATAGTGGAAGTAGGTTCCTCACATGTCTCAGCCATTGATGGAGTGGCATACATCGATATTTGTTTTGGCTCTTCACATGACGCATCGGAAGTCGATATTTGGATTAACTCGTCAATTATTGCAGTGACAATGGTATGTGATGTTTCATTTTTCTCGGCAGTTGTTGTAATGGCAGTGGTTTCACTTATCTCAGCAGGTGAGGTAGATGGTCTATTTTTCTTAGCAATTGTTGCAATGGCAATGGATATTGATGTTTGGATTAGTTCTTCAATTATTGCATTGACAATGGAAAGTGGTGTTTCACTTTCTTCAGTAATAGTTGCAATGGCAGTGTGAGCTGATCTTTCAGTTATTTCAGTAAATAAAGTCGATGTTCTATCTTCTGGTTCTTCTGCAAAAGATGGCTGGTCTTCAGATTTCATGTTCAAGTCTACTGAGGAATCCTCCATAGTTTCTATTATATTCATCCGAATAACTTTATCACGCAGATTTCTTTTACCTGAAAAAAATAATTATTATTCTTTGTATTATGAATGCTCACGCTCCAGAAAATCAAATTTTCCTGTCGCAGTCACAAAAACAGACAAAAATTGATTTTAATTTCGAAAAAAACAAATTAATTTTATAGGTTATTCACTAGACTAACCACTTTGCAAGAAACGTGCTTAGTTAGCTTGCCATGAAAATGCAACTTGACATATCTCATTATTTGTTTAGCGAATATAATGTTACTACATAATAAAGTAAGCGGTACTTACTGATTAAGTCCAACTTAGTTAAAAAAAATTGATTTAAACAGGTATAATTAACTTGTAAATGCAAAACTCTTCTACGCGTATCACATGACAAATAATCAAGTAAAATGGTCGATCTCATATGCGCATGTGCCAAATAGCGCGTGCGCATGGAAAATGGAGACAACAAATACCGAAAACCCAAACCACGAAGCAAAATAATAGAGGAGCGGACACTCAGTTGGAAAACGTGAAGCCTAATATGTGATGCGTCAGCTGTGAGAAAGATAGCGAGAGCGGGCCCAGCTTTTCGTGCGTCATATGCAGAAATAAGATTATATTTCAATTATTTTCAATAAAATACAATTGCCAGAGAGATTTCTTATTTTAATTACGTTAAATACTACATTATTTACTAATTGGAAGGCAAAAGTAAAAGATAATTAGCATTTCTATTCATTAAAACCTGCAATGAATTAGTATATTATGATGAAACATGTTTTAAAAACGTTTCTTTGGACGCGAATTTTCTGATTATGAATTATAATAGGCACATAAATAATTTGATGAATATTTTTTATAATGGGCGTGATAGAATTGGAAAAATATACAGAAACAATTTCTTATTCACTAGAAGAAAGGTAGAAATAAAAAATACTGTTTTGCATAAGTTTTTTTTTGTTGAACATGAACGAAATTTTAACAAAAATATAATATACATCCACGATCTCACAAAAAGTAACAGTGTAACAGTTTTTGACATAATTTCTGGTGTAAAAAAAAAGTTATCAAATTAAACTGTGCAATAAAAGTTTTATTACTTGACTCTATTCTACCAGTAAATACTTTAGGCAAGGCGCAAATTGAGACACGTACAGCACGTGTGACATGACACAGCACAGTGTGTGTTTTTGTAACCTATAGGATTCAATGAGACAGCGCACGTTGATGACATGACACGAGGTGACGTGATTAGCGCCTCCTGTCGGTCGTGCGGCACAGTGGTCGAGACACAGTTTCTCGTGCCGAGCTGTCACGCGTGTGCGTGTATGTGAAAAGTCTTATTATCATATATCAGTATACAGTCTAGTATCAGATGTTTTCTCATTTTTTAAATGAGAAAATGGCAGAAGAAAAGTAGATAGAGACGGCAAAGCAACACAAGGAGCTTTCTTAGACAAAAGATGCAATTTATGTACTTATTAGGTTATTTGAATCTTGCTCTTATCAAGGAATAGAGCAAAATTTTCCCTTCAGCATCATCTGATTCTGATTCAGAACAATTGTTTTGTTCGTGTATCAGACATTCCTCAATATGGCGGTTGCGAGTGTAGATAGAAACTGCATCTCAATATGCGGATCACCACGCAGCCCGTGTGGCACGTACGTGTCGTGTACCTCGCGTCACGTCATCTCATACGTGCTATACGTGTCTCAATTTGCGCCTTGCTTTAAACTAGTGCTGGGAATAATTATAGATATATTGATATTATTGATAATATCGATAGTATCGATAACATTCATCATCATCGTCACTGGCGCAACAGCCCTTGTAAGGGCCTGGGCCTTTCTAATCGGTATCACCGAGCCGCGGTATAACACCGCCGTACTGCCGATCAGAATTTCGATATTTTCGATATTATCGATATATCGATATCATTAAAGACTAATAATGTTATCGATACACCATACAGTGTGAGTGCGGATGGCCGAGCGTGTTTGTTCACCTATACATGCTGTGACGTCACTCGACCAAGAGGTCGCAGGTTCGAATCCATCCACCGACAATGTGTGATTTGTCGTAAAAATAAAAAATGCAGCTACTTGCATCAACACACTCGGGTGCTACAGGTTGCCAACCTATACACCTTAAAATATGTAGCAATGGCACGAAATTCTGATCGGCAGTACGGCGGTGTTATACCGCGGCTCGGTGATACCGATTAGAAAGGCCCAGGCCCTTACAAGGGCTGTTGCGCCAGTGACGATGATGATGAATGTTATCGATACTATTGATATTATCAATAATATCAATATATCTATAATTATTCCCAGCACTAGTTTAAAGTATTTACTGGTAGAATAGAGTCAAGTAATAAAACTTTTATTGCACAGTTTAATTTGATAACTTTTTTTTTACACCAGAAATTATGTCAAAAACTGTTACACTGTTACTTTTTGTGAGATCGTGGATGTATATTATATTTTTGTTAAAATTTCGTTCATGTTCAACAAAAAAAAACTTATGCAAAACAGTATTTTTTATTTCTACCTTTCTTCTAGTGAATAAGAAATTGTTTGTGTATATTTTTCCAATTCTATCACGCCCATTATAAAAAATATTCATCAAATTATTTATGTGCCTATTATAATTCATAATCAGAAAATTCGCGTCCAAAGAAACGTTTTTAAAACATGTTTCATCATAATATACTAATTCATTGCAGGTTTTAATGAATAGAAATGCTAATTATCTTTTACTTTTGCCTTCCAATTAGTAAATAATGTAGTATTTAACGTAATTAAAATAAGAAATCTCTCTGGCAATTGTATTTTATTGAAAATAATTGAAATATAATCTTATTTCTGCATATGACGCACGAAAAGCTGGGCCCGCTCTCGCTATCTTTCTCACAGCTGACGCATCACATATTAGGCTTCACGTTTTCCAACTGAGTGTCCGCTCCTCTATTATTTTGCTTCGTGGTTTGGGTTTTCGGTATTTGTTGTCTCCATTTTCCATGCGCACGCGCTATTTGGCACATGCGCATATGAGATCGACCATTTTACTTGATTATTTGTCATGTGATACGCGTAGAAGAGTTTTGCATTTACAAGTTAATTATACCTGTTTAAATCAATTTTTTTTAACTAAGTTGGACTTAATCAGTAAGTACCGCTTACTTTATTATGTAGTAACATTATATTCGCTAAACAAATAATGAGATATGTCAAGTTGCATTTTCATGGCAAGCTAACTAAGCACGTTTCTTGCAAAGTGGTTAGTCTAGTGAATAACCTATAAAATTAATTTGTTTTTTTCGAAATTAAAATCAATTTTTGTCTGTTTTTGTGACTGCGACAGGAAAATTTGATTTTCTGGAGCGTGAGCATTCATAATACAAAGAATAATAATTATTTTTTTCAGGTAAAAGAAATCTGCGTGATAAAGTTATTCGGATGAATATAATAGAAACTATGGAGGATTCCTCAGTAGACTTGAACATGAAATCTGAAGACCAGCCATCTTTTGCAGAAGAACCAGAAGATAGAACATCGACTTTATTTACTGAAATAACTGAAAGATCAGCTCACACTGCCATTGCAACTATTACTGAAGAAAGTGAAACACCACTTTCCATTGTCAATGCAATAATTGAAGAACTAATCCAAACATCAATATCCATTGCCATTGCAACAATTGCTAAGAAAAATAGACCATCTACCTCACCTGCTGAGATAAGTGAAACCACTGCCATTACAACAACTGCCGAGAAAAATGAAACATCACATACCATTGTCACTGCAATAATTGACGAGTTAATCCAAATATCGACTTCCGATGCGTCATGTGAAGAGCCAAAACAAATATCGATGTATGCCACTCCATCAATGGCTGAGACATGTGAGGAACCTACTTCCACTATCAAAATATCTACTGAATCAAACCAAGTACCGTCATCTACCATTCCATCAGCAACCGGAGCCAATATTTTTACTGCCACTGCAACATGTGCGGATCCAGACCCAACATCTAATTTTTCTACCACTTCTACTTATGCTGAGTCAGTAAATGCTGCTCCAACGAACACAGTAAACAATCATCTTTGGGATCAAAGTTACACGCAGAGTTGGCCTAAGGATGTTACATTTTCTCCGTAGTAAGTAACTGATATTACAGATTTTTCTATATGGCATTATTACTTTACACAGTACTTAAGGATACACAATCCAACAAGTATATACCTGTATAATATTACGGAACCCTAAGAGTTACCCGTCTTCTTATTTTAAGAATAAATTATTTCACCCTGCACGCTAAGGAACTGTATTATATCTATATGGATATCAATTATTGAAAAAATGTTAATTATGTTGTGCAAAATTGTATTTCAAAATTTGTAATTCACTCTTTGTAAAGGAGTAATTATTATCAAATATTCCAGAACTACAAGTAGATTACTTCATAGGTGCTCTAAAAAACATCAAGTAGTTGGAGGTATCAATAAAACTATTGATTTTAATTTCTTTTTGGTAAAGTTAGATTGGGCCCAACATCGACTGATTTCAGAATTTTTTCTTTTCCTTTAGTTATAGTAAAATTTACAGTACATTTTTATTTATTCTCAAAGACAATTTTCTCCAATCTATGTATAGTATTCATATGTTTATTATAATTAATTTCATTTTATTAAATTGTGTAAGTGAATGATTTATTTCTTCTCTGTCCACTTTCGAATTGAAGTATCTAGATAGCTGATATTTTTATGTTTCTAGTTTGAAGAATACAACACCTCGCTGCAATGATCAGCCAGCCCAGCCATCACCACCTAATTTTAACAACAGAGCTTCAAATAGAAAACCGCATGTAAGACAACCGTATAATATGCCAAAATATTCCTACCATCATCAGTTCTCCAGACAATGTCTTAGTGATTGGTATTGGTCTGCGCCATGTATGCCTCAGAATTCGTATCTACAACAACCGAGTTATAATTATGAGTACAGCGTACCATTTTACTCAAATTATCAACCAGATCCTATAATGGTACCAGTAAGTTCTTTCGAACCAGCACCGTATGTTCTGCCAACACCACAAACAGCTTATTATCCTGGACCACAAGGTTTTTACTATGAATCTCCGGATATTAATCACAGAACACCAGAAGCTGAAACGGTCACGAATACAAATGCTCCAGTCTTGAACAATGATATGGTACAATCACAAGGAATTGAATCTATAAGATACCCGACTGGATATAAAAACGATAATACTAAATACAACAAACCGACAACTTTATCTTATGCAGACGTACTGAAAAAGAAGAAAAAATGATTATTTTGCTTTGGATTGTTATTTATTGTTAAATTATTAATGTATATCTTATTTGATTGCTCAATCTGTCTCCAAATTCGTTTCTAACTCTTGTATTTTTGATTTGATTGCTCATTTTGTAACCACAAGTTACTATTTTTGTGAAATAAAATTACCTGAAAATATTTTTTCAATCATTTAATATAAAGTTATTCACAAATATACTAATTGAAAACTTATTTTTGATATGAAATATTCAATCATATTTTAAAAATTGAAAGAAAGAAAAATTTATTGCATTTTTTTTAATATTTCTATTAGGTGATGCTTAAAAAAAGTAATATAGGTAAATTAATATAAATAAAGATGTCGAAAAAATACACGAATATCAAAAATTGAATTTTTATTTTTGTAAATATAGCTAGAAAATGTTCTACAAAAAAGATATTGGTGCCACTTGAATTTTTTTTTTTAATTCTGTTTGAGTAATTTTAGTCCAAATAGAACGATTTATTTTCGCACAAAAACAGCTAAATATTGTCAGAAATATAATATATCTCAAATTATTAGTTTACGCTAATGTTTATATAAGTTTTATTTTTTTTTAATAATTAATTAAACTGATGACTAGCGATTTTGTTATTGTGCGACGAATTGTAAAGTAAATAAGTGCACTGTAACCTGTAATATTTTCAAATCACAATAAAATATGTGACAAATTTGTGTTAGAAGTGAGATCCTGAAAACTTAAATGGGAGAAATTTGGATCCGGACGGTAAAAAGTGGAATTTGGTTGCAATGCTGTAAGGTGTTTGAAAATTGTGTTATAACCGTGGTAAATGCCTACGACAAAAAGCATGACCACCAGTGAGATGCAGGATCAGCTGAGAACGATTATGGAGTTCATGAAGACGTTGGTGGCAGCCATGGAGAAGAAGATTGCCGAATCTATGGAAGGTAAGAATGCCATGGAGAAGATGGCCGAATCTACGGAAGGTATGGAAGCAATTTCTGCTGAACAAATGATTATTACGGGGAAGAAGATAACCAAAACTACAGAAGGTATGAAAGCGTTCGTAACGGAATAGATGATAGCTATGTACAAAAAGATGATCGAATCTGTAGAAGGTATGAAGATGACAGTAGCTGAATCAGTGAAAGAAACCGTAGCAGAACAAATAAATGCCGTGAAGAAGAAAGTGGCAGAATCCTCAGAAGGTGTTGCAACGGATAGACCGGGAGATAGTGACAGAAAATTCCAAGTCATTTGTTACAAGTATGGAGAGTCTCCAGGGGTCAAATTAGGTAATTAATGGAAGGAAAATATTGGTCGTAGCGCTGGTCGTCAGGGCGTAGTCGCAGGGTAATTAGTTAAACTTGTCAATTTCAATTACAAGTTTGAACGATTTGTTACACAAAGATTTTTGTATTTTCTAGAAGTCGATAAATAATAAACTCGGCCTATGGAAATACCATACTTTTTTGGTGGGAATTTCATCCTGCCATACCAATTAGAACACGTTATTTTTTATTTTTTTTTTTTTTAAATATTGGTTACAGACAATTTTTTATTCTAACTTATTATTTTTGAGTATGCAATCACGAAGATCACTATGCCATACCGTTCCTACGGTTCGAAATAACCGCCATACCGCCGCAAAGAAGCAGATTTATTTAATATTGCAAAACAATTTGTTACAGTATGGCACACGAGTCGTGGAAAGTTTATAACACAGTGAGATTATGCATATATTTGCCATTCTTTTGGTGAAGTGCAAAAGTCGTGCTATACTTGAAATACGGTTTTTTTCCAAAGTCTTTTAAGATATGGCCGCACAAGACGTAAAATTATTTATTACAGTATGAAATTATTATGATGAGTTTTTTTCAATACGAGTTTACCTAAAAAGGTATAATTTTGATAATATCGATATTATTGATAATATCGGTATTATTGATAATACCGATATTATTCATAATATCGATATTATTGATACTATCGATATTATCGATAATATCGATATAATCGATGATATTGATATTATTGATGATATTTTCAGCAATATCGATACATTGATAAAATCGATTCAGTAATATAGATAAGTTGATCAAAATCGGTCATTTAGATGGTCTAAATCAAACGACTGGATACATAATTACAATATCTGTATAATTCACAAACTCAAGCGCAGTAGATAGACATTATTACAAATTGAACTACAGACAGAGTGCATTACATAATCAAACGCTTGTCGACTTGATAGTTCCCTTGCTACTTGCTGTCACTCGTATTGCGCCTGCGCCTGCTTTGCCTGCTTGGTGGTCTATTTTCCATTATTCGTTAGTTGTTTTGTTATCGTCCTTCTTTGCACGCGGAGACATAATTTAAAATTATTCAACCTTTATGCTGTGTTATTCATTATTATCGATGATATCAATACTATCGATAACATTGATATATCGATATTATCGATATCAATATTATCGATTTTATTGATATATCGATATCAATACTATCGATATATCAATATTATCGATATATCAATATAATCGATATATCAATATTATCGATATATCAATATAATCGATATATCAATATTATCGATATATCAATATTATCGATATATCAATATTATCGATATATCAATATTATCGATATATCAATATTATCGATATATCAATATTATCGATATCGATATGAAACAGATATTGATATACGATATTGAAAATCAAATATCGGCCAGCCCTACTTTAAACATAGTTTTTATTACTCATGCAGGATAAGTACTATTTTGCACATATTTCTCCGGTGGGTAAATGGCTCTTTGAATACAAGAGGACGTACCATGGTGGAACAAAGGACTCGATCTACAGAAACGGAGCGTTAGAAGCATATGTAAATGTAACAAAACCAAAGACCCGAATAGTACCGATCTGTGAGACGTAGCATACTTAAAGTTTATATGGAGAAGATGTGCAAAAAACAAAAATTATATTCAGAATGTCCCATTTTGATCTATACGTGAAGAGCAACCTTTGTACCCTTTTTCAAGCATATTGCGCGCATGTATGGAATGTGAGATTTGGCATACTTGAAATGCATATGAAGGAATGCAGAAAGCTGAAGGCATATACAGGCAGAGGCGCCTCAAGCGGGGGTGCGAGGAGTGCATGGCATCCCAGCGCCATATCCTTGAAGGCGGCAGTTGGGCCTCGAACATAATTCTTTAAAAATAAGACCAATTTCTTCAACAAAATATTTTATTAGAGCTAATCCACAACCAACAATCCACAATCCATAATCCACCATTCTATTTTGGATTTGGATTAAAATTGTGGATTGGGATTGGGATTGAGAATTTTGGATTGGGATTGGGATTGTGGATTTTGGATTGGGATTGGGTTTCTGGATTTTGGATTGGGATTGGGATTGAAATTGTGTATTTTGGATTGGAATTGTGATTGCGGATTTTTAATTGGGATTGGGATTAAAACTGCACATAATTGGCATCTTGGGCTTGGCTATACTGTACTGAGGAGTCCTAATAAGGACGAAACATATGTCTACAGTTGCATCCCCGATCTAAGATGATGGTGGCTTCAGCCCCGACTCTTAGATTTGAATTTTCTATGGAAAACAATTCTTTTTTAGAATTATTCATTTTTTGAATGTTCCATAGCACAAGCACCTCACATATTTCACAGATTTTGTGTGAAATTTTTATTTATGTGATTTCTTCTTTATCAGAGATAATTGTTTGGATTGTTTCAGCTTGTCTGGTGTGTGACATAGAAGAAGTATTTCTATCTTTTTTCAACTCATTGTAGCTATACTGTATTAATATTTAAATTTGTTATTTGTTTCAGAATAGTTGTTATATAATATTTAATGAATATTTTGCAATATTTCTGCACTAAAAAAACTGATAAAAATTTTTTCTTTCTTCAGTTTCTGCTTTATTATGTTTTATAATGTTTAAACAATTATTAACAATAATAATTTATTGTATTTACAACAATTTAGCAATATTTTAAACGTAGTATATTTCTTAAATCGTATAATTTATTTCTAAAACTTGTTGTTTCGTTTTGAATTGTTCATTTCTGTCGCGGCTTTCGTAGAAGCTTTTTTTGCGTCGTCTTTGCTCTCGTAAACTGCGTTTAAAAACTATTTTAACAGTGCTCTGTGGTATATTTGGGGTTGTGAATTTTGCTTATTAACGTAGAGATTAAAATTTTGTGTATTTAAATATGTAAATTGGGATTTTGGTTCCGCAATTGCGTGTGCGTTAGGTGCACGTAATTTGCGATATTAGTCTTTGCTTTTATTATGTAATAAATAATTAAATGTCTTGGTTTTTTTGCAAAGGCCTGTAATGAATCGGTGCACACTCAGTACCGCTACAAGGGGCGACTCCCTCTATTCACTCCATCGCGGGACCCTGCCGTGAGTCCGAGGGAGGATGAGCGGAGTAATGGAAGAGTAATCGTATATCCTTGATATGTACTTGAGGAGTCGGAAAATATGATGGCTGGCTGGGGTCCTTGATTAAGTTCATGACACATCAAGCAGAGACCGTTACTAAAGGTCATCCCATCGCGTAACTAGGCGGTATCGCGGGCCTCGGAATATGCATGCATTGGCCACGTATTCAAACAGCGTTTTTTTTTTTTTTGAGCGACGAGCACACCTGTGCTTAGTTGTCTGAGCGCTCAGGCACTCATTGGGGTAGTAAAGTAGAGTCAAACAGTAGCATAATATATCTGAGCATTTTTAAAATAAAATCGCGAAGTAGTATGGCAGTAGTCACCCATCGCGCAGCTAGCTCTTCAAACAAAAAATTAGATCCGTTAAATAGGCGCACAAACCACAAAACAAACCAACACAAAGAACACGTTTGAATGTTGAACGAATGTTGAATGTATGCAACTAAGCAAAAAAAGTTCCCTTTCAGCTTCTTTATTTCATCATTACCACCTCCAACAAATCAAGAAAAGGACGTAAGTTGACTAATAAACTTTGCTTTTCAGGTTCTAATCTATTTTTCTTACAGCTATTTTGTATTTCTTTTTCGCAGATTCCTAATTAAATTGTATTTTCTCAGATCATATGCCGAGGATGAGCCCAGCTGATGAGGTGGACAACGAGGGAATGGACATCGAGGGTATGGACATCGTGGGAGGAGCTGAGGATGAGCCCAGCAGCCAAAATCAAATCTCAATATTTGTTTTGTTGAATGTGATTCACCAAAATTTGTTTTAAGTTTCTGTTTCAGGTCGCCGGCCGTAGATCTTCATAACATCACCGCATCATCAGCTAGGTAATATAATATTACTCATTATGTAACCGTTTTGAACTACTGCTAAACACGTAAATTACTTATCTTCAATTTATTAATTTATTTGTATTTTTTATGTTTTTAGATCATCCAGCAACGGAACCAGAGCCCAGCAGCAGAATCAGACCGCAGAAGCAGAATAAGAGCCCAGCAACAGAACCAGAGCCTAGCAGTAAGATCAGAGCCCAGCAGCAAAATTAGAGCGCAGCAACAAAACTAGAATCCAGCAGCAGAATCAGAACCCAGCAGCAAAATCAGAGCCCAGCAACAGAATCAGAGCCCAGCAGGAGAACCAAAGCCCAGCAGCAGAATCAAAGCCAAGCAGCCATCCAAGAAGTCTTCCAACAGCAGCAGAACAAAATCCCAACAGCCGTCAAAGAAATCTTCCAGCACCAGCAGAACCAGAGCCCAATAATATTCCAAGAAGTCTTCCAGCAGCAGCAGAACCAGAGCCCAATAATCTTCCAAGAAGTCCTTCAGCAGCAGCAGAACCAGAGCCCAGCAACCATCCAAGAAATCCTCCAGCAGCAGCAGAACCAGAGCCCAGCAGCCGCCAAAGAAATCCTCAGCAGCAGATCAACACATCAGTAGCAACTGTTCCAGGCCCCAGATTCAACTCAACTTCAAAGAAGTCAACTGATTAATTTAGCCCGCCGCTTGCAAAGTTCAAGTTAGTTCAATTTGTTTTCAAATCTTCCGACTTGTAATAATTTTGTTGTTGTTTCAGTTGCAGTGAGCGAAGAAGCCACTTCTCTGGTTTAGGTTACGCTGGGGTTTTCCTAGGTCCAAAGGGAGAATTCCCGGAGAAGAGTTTGTCTCTTTCCCCTTAGTCATTGCCTGGGGGCGAACAAGGCTTAAAACAACGCAACAGCATCGCGGACAAAACTTCCAACAAGACAACAGCATCAAACAATTAATCTTCGAACCTTTGTACCCTTTCCTAATTCCCAAAATAAACTCATTTCCACATAATTTACAGTCGTTTTATTTCTAAAACCTATTTTTATTATTTTCAGAAGTAGTTAGGTTAAAATGGTCCTTGTTCTGTAACTTATTTTAAAATTACCAAATAAAACCTTTTCCACAAAATTAAATGTATTTTATTTATTTTAAAAACCTGTATTTTATTTTCAGTCAAAAATAAATAATACTCAATTATTATATTTGTAAATTCAAATTTAAATATAAATAAATAGGTGGGCAACCCGCAATGCAAGTTCCTTAAAAATCGAAAACTCTTTTTTCGTCTGCCCAAAGGGTACTAGTCATCATAAAAATCATTTATTGTATGAATAATAAAATTAATTATTTTTTGATTAATTAATAAATGTAGTACAGTAAAAAATAATATGCTTATCTGGTAGACATCAAAATATAAAATCAAAAGTACTTCGCAATTTTTTCAATAAAATGGCCGTTTGGCCAAATTAAAATATTGAGTTTTCACTATTCAAAATGAGCTATGTGGTGCCACCTGTGTAGCAAAATGTAAACTAATAGCTGGACTTTAACTAAAGCACTAAAAACATAGGTATTATCATCCGTCATTCTGTGTCCTGTCAATAAAATAAAGCATATATAAACCAATATAAACATTACAGGAAATGCGTTGTTTGACGAGGATAAAAATGTTATAATAATTTGAAAAACCAAAGAAAATAGTATCAGAGTGACTCATTAATGTGCCGAATGATTTATCATCATTATTAGTGGCAATTGTGGCTGTGAGATTCACAGACGAATTATAAGTATTTCATATAAAAGTACGTATATTCAGTCAAAATTTCCATTTAAAGCTATGACCAGATTAAAATTTTGATTGAAGTTATCTCAGTTCATTTTAATATATATTTTTAACTAAATTTTTAGACACGATCATAGAATCTAACCTCAATTTCAAGCAATAATTGATCTATATTTTTATGTATTATACATATAGGTTCCTATTATATAAAATATATATTTTATACTTACATATATACATATATAAATATATTATAAGTATAAATAATATATAATCAATTATTTCTTTGATAAGTAAAATATTGCGAACTCACAATTTTTGATCAAGATATGCGATATAAAAAATTGCAAATAGTAGATTTCCTTGTTTTTTATCCCTTGGGTGAGAGCAATAAAATGATGAATCTTCCAATAAATATACATAAAAGTTTTACTAGGTAAGTTAAAGATTACAAAGTTTGAAGATAAATAATAGAGTTTTACATATTTAGAGATCTCGAAATGCAATAAATTTGTCAGATTGTTTTCAGAAATTGTATTACAAAATATAAATTAAAATTCCATAATGATATTCTGAGTATTTAATATTACTCTAATTACATATGATTGAAAGCAGAATAAATTGATTCAACATTTGAAAACTGAAGATTCTAAATTGAAGCATGTAATTTGATTACAAATAATACACCATGCCAAAAATAAGTAGTTTGATAGACTCCGATATTATTTTATCACGTATTTTACCTAAAGATTGAACTATTTCGACTTAATCATTGCGTTTCATGCACTGTTAACATATGCTAAAGCGCTTTCTAAGGACACAGAATGGCGGATGATAATACTCATGTATTTAGAGCCTTACTTTAACTATAACAATTTATTCAAAAATTAGTACGAAAACCAAAAAAAAAAAGTTTCAAGTAAACTCACATTATTATCAAAAAATTATACGTCTATCTCTTTTTATCTTACCCCGATCCTTGTGAGCATGCCTGAGAATTGTGCAACTTCGTGCAATTGGTGCAAGCCACGTGCAAGCGTCATCCATCTTTGGAAACAACCTTTCAAATATCGATCGAAGCCGCGACGCTTGCGCACAACGAGTCAAGTAAGAATTTGCTGTCCCACTTTCTTCGTGACATTCCCACTTATGGGGACTAGCAATATATGAGTATTACATATATGATAACAGTATACTCAAAAATGAGTACGACAACCAAAAAAAAGTTTCAAGTAAACTCACATTATTATCAAAAAATAATTGGGGTACTTCATTTCCTACTTTTTGATTACTACTCTCGTTACGTCAGAAATCATCTTTTTACAAATTAATAATTCCGAGTGAACGCGGGCACTAATCAAAAAAAGACACATGAAGTACCCCAACTAATTATAAAAAATAGTATGACTTAACTTGAAAATATTTTCCGGTTGCCCTATTACATAGATTATGTACCAATTACTCGAAATGAGTGCAGGAAGCGAAAGGTCATAATATTTTTGAAGCCCTGATTGAGCCCCCTGCAAAACTAATACTAAATACAAAATTTATTTTATGCGTAATCGATACTCAATTATAATTAAGTATTTCCGAAATGAGTTGCTATTTAGTCACAAGAAAATAAAATTACTTTAGAATTTCTTAAAACAAGGTACATGCTGCCATCTCTTTGATTTTCGTGAACTAACAAGTAATCAGGTCATACAATATAACTGCTCAACAGGTAACCGTAGTTTTAAACGTCAATTTCTACTAAAGAGTTTTTATTTCTTAAATAAATGATTTTAGATTTATGGTTTCATTTTGATTAGGAAGTTTATATTATGTTATTTGTTTTAAAATTAAATCCAGTCCTCTATCGATCAAACCCACAAAGAATAGAAGGTAAGATAATGCAACGAGAATTTGGTCATACTTTTTACCTGCTCAACAGATAACCGCAAATTTATAAATTAATTTCTAATAAAGGGCTTATATTTGGAAAACTGTTGACAAATTTGAATTAATTTTTTTATATTCTGATTTTATGGATCAAAATTTAATTTCAAGCAAGAATAAAACTGAAACTTCATTCATTTCGCTTGTAGGTGTGTTTATAATTTGAATGTTAGTAGGCATTGCGAGCCAATAGATATATTTTGATGATTGATTGAGGAAGTACAGATTGTTTGATTTCCTATTTACCACACTTAATATTCGCAATTGGAATGAATAATTTTCAGTCAGAGACTTCAACAGTCGGTCAAGCTACAAACCGCACTCTCTGAAACTGGGCTCGTATTTTAAACTGTTATTTATGTACCAAGTTCGCTTTTACTTTCTTCCGGATCCGTTCATGACGTCACCAACTCTTAAGTATGAGGTGTGTGTCAGTGTGCGCGAAACAGAGGAGAGTTAATGCATTTGCAAAGTAATTAAACAACAGATGTCACTCTTCAGGGCATTATTTGTAATTACTGCATCTTTGATTGCATACAGTTCCTGATTCATTTTACATTATTGAGTAATTAGAATTTGTAATTTCTTCTTTTTTTTTTCTTTCTGCGAAGTTCCATTCTAGAATTGAATTTATTGCGTTTTTATTTTTTTTCACTATGTCTTCTGCTAATAATTTTTCTATTTATTGATTGATCTATATCTGCTTTCTGATACTTTTTCTAGCCCTAGTATATTTTATTATATTTTTCCCATTATTTTTTGTCCTTGTTTGTTGTTCCTATCTTTTCTTCTATTTCTGCTTTTTTTTCCTTCATTTGTTATTGTGACACCTAGACTTTTTGAGTATATTCTTCAATTTTCATTCCTTAATCCTTTGTTGTTTCCTTGAGTTTCATTATTCTTGTCTTACTCCTGCTAGGTTCTATTCTAGGACTGACTTTATTGCGTCTTCTTCTTCAGCTGTCCATACGTGTCATTTAATTTTTTGTTGTTTTATCTTCTTCACTATGTCTTGTCCTTTTATTTTTGTTCTGTTTCTTAATTAATTCCTGGTCTTTATTTGTTTCCTGATATTTTTGTGGACTTGGTGTTGTTCTTTCTATTATTCTCAAATCTTCTTTGTCTTTTTTTGTTATTGTTATTGTTTCGGCTGCGTATAGTGTTATAGGTCTTATTATAGTCATATATATTCTCATTTTTCATATTTTTGGCCGTTTTATTTTTCAATACTTTTTAATTTGCATTATATGCTTTGTTTATTTTTGCTGTCTTTCCTTTTATTTCTGTTTCTCTTTTTCTTTTATTTGTTATTGTAACACCTAGCTATCTTAATTTATCTACCTTTTTAAAAGTATATGCTCCAATCGTCATTTCTTTATCCTCTGTTGTTTCCCTGAATTTCATTATTTGGGCTCCATATTAGGACTGACTTTATAACGTCTTGTTGTCCAGCTCTCCATATTGGGCATTTTATTTTTTGTTGTTTTATTTTCTTCACCATGTCTTGTAGCTCTAATTTATTGTCTATTTCATCATTCATCCTTAGTCTATATAAGTTTTCTGATATTTTTGTGGACTTGGTATTGTTCTTTCTATTATTCTCATATCTTCTTCGTCTTTTCTTGTTATTGTCTTGGCCGCATATAGTGTTATTGGTCTTATTATAGTTTTATATATTCTCATTTTTAATATTGTTGGCCGCTTTACTCTACAATAGTTTTTTATTTGCATTATATGCTTAGTTTGTTTTTGCTGTCTTCTCTTTTATTTCTGCTTCTCTTTCCCCTTGAATTTGTTATTTCAACATCTATCTATCTACCTTTTCAATATTTTCTAATCTTTGTTTCTTCATCCTCTGTTGTTTCCTTGAATTTCATTATTTTTGTTTTATTCCTGCCGGGTTCCATTCTAGAACTGACTTCAATGTGTCTTCTTCTCCAGCTGTCCACACGTGCCACTTTATTTTTGTTTTATTTTCTTCACTTTGTCTTGTTCTTCTATTTTTTTCTCTATTTCTTGATTCTTTCTTGGTTTTTATTTGTTTTCTGATATTTTTTGTGGACTTGGTATTGTTCTTTATATTATTAGCAAATCTTCGTCGTCTTTTTTGTCATTGTTATTGTTTTGGCAGCATATAATGGTCTTATTGATGTTTTATATATTCTCATTTTTGATATTTTTGATATTTTTGATAGATCTACTTATCAATAGTTTTACATTTGCATAAAACGCTTTGTTTGTTTTTGCTGTCTCCTCTTTTATTCCTGCTTCTCTTTTACTTTTATTTGTTATTACTTCAATCGTCATTTCTTTATCCTCTGTTGTTTCCCTGAATTTCATTATTTTTGTCTTATCCCTTCTGGGTTTCATTCTAGGACTGATATCATTGCGTCTTGTTCTTTAACTCTTAATATATTGTTGTTATATTTTCTTTACTATGTCTTCTCCTTTCAATCATTTTTCTATCCTTGATTCGTTCTTAGTCTATATTTGTTTTCTGATACTTTTTCCGGCTCTAGTATTGTTTTATTGCTCTTTTTTCGCTTTTTAAAATTTCCCTTGTCTTTTTTTTTGTTTTTGTCATTGTTTTGGCAGCATAGGGTGCTACTTTTTGTTATTTTTGATGAAGTTTTACTTCTCAATAGTTTTTCATTTGGGTAAAAAACTAGTACTATCTTCTCTTTTAAATCTACTTCTTTCTTTCCTTTATTTTTTATTGTAACACTCAGGTTTTTTTATCCATCTACTTTTTCCAATGTATATTCTCCAATCTTCATTTCTTCATCCTCTGTTACTTCTCTGAATTTCATTATTTTCTTCTTATTCCTGCTAGGCTCCATTCTAGGACTGACTTTATTGCGTTTTGTTCTCCAGTCATCCATACATGCCATTTTATTTTTTGTTGTCTTATTTTCTTCACTATGTCACGTCCTTCCATTTTTCTTTATTTCTTGATTCATTTTTGGTCTGTATGAGTTTTTTTATATTCTTTGAGGACTTGGTATTATTTTTTTTTATTATTCTCAAATATTCTCCATCTTTTTTCGTAATTGTTTTTGATTCGGCGGCATATAGTGTTATTGGCCTTATTATTGTCTTTTATTTTGTTATTTTTGACTGAGTTTTACTTCTTAATAGTTTTTTATTTGTGTAGGACGCTTTATTTGTTGTTGCTATCTTCTCTTTTTCCTTTTATTGGTTATTATAACACCTAGGTATTTCAATCTATCTACTTTTTCAAAAATATATTCTCCAATTTTCATTTCTTTATCCTCTGTTGTTTCCCTGAATTTAATTATTTTCGTCCTATTTCTGCTGGGTTCCATTTTAGGACTGACTTTATTGTGTCTTGTTCTCCAGCTCTCCATACGTGCCATTTCATTTTTGTTGTTTTATTTACTTCACTTTGTCTTGTTCTCCTGATTTTTTTTTTATTTCTTGATTCGTTTTTGATTTATATTTGTTTTCGGATATTTTTTGTGGATTTGGTATTATTCTCAAATCTTCGTTTTTTTCAGTTATTGTTAATGTTTAGGCAGTGTATAATGTTATTGGTCTTATTATAGTGTCATATAGTCTAATTTTTGATATTTTTCACAGTTTTACTTTCGAATAGTTTTTTGATTGCATAAAATGCTCTGTTTGTTGTTGTTGTTTTCTCTTTTATTTCTGCTTCTCTTCCATCTTTATTTGTTATTGTGATACTTGGGTAATATTCTTTCACCGTTTGTTTATTTTTGTTATAATTGTTATATCGTCAGCATTTGTTCCTAATTTTTCTTGTCTTATTCCTGTGTTTATTACAAAATCTTCTGTTTCTCCTTACAATACTAATACCCCAAGTGCTGTGAGGAGCCCTGAAATTCTGTATTTGACGTAGTAATAGTTCCATGACATATATTCAACACAAAGAGGAGATCCTGGTACAATAAAATCTCAGATTAGTTATTATTGAGTGAAAACAAAATACAATTTATATTTAAATGACATCATCTATAAACCATATTTTATTAGAATTCAACGCTTTCTTAGAAATATCTTTCAAGAAACGATTGCCAATGATATCAAAACTATAAAATAACGTTATTGATACATATTTAATACTTATTGCATGTTGAAGAACAATTGTCTTCCTTACCGACAAACAGACTGTAAAATAAACACCAACGCAAAGATAACGACATAAAATATCGATTCAATATATAGATACATATAATTGTAAACGATGCTCGTATTTCTTAGCTGTCTCCTCAATGAAAAAAATCCTATTTCCGTTAAGCTGGCGAAACGCCGGTCCGCAATCAGTGCCATCTGCTATTGAAGCATTGTTCTCTTACGGGCAGTCAGCAATCCTTCGAGGAAGACGAAATTTACAGGCAGAGCAGTTTTGAAATATTTGAACTGTAATCGTGAACCGAAAAGCTACGATTTTTAACAAGATTTATGCACTAGCTTTTTGCAAACTCACCAATTTGTACATTGGATGTTGCGTGAACGAATTATCATTCAGACTTTCTATAACTAAGTCATTGAAACAATAATTTACATTTTACAACACTTTGTCCATGCAAATTACTAGATATTGCACTATAATTATTCAAAAATAGCAGGCATTGTCTTTGATGGTTCAATGAATAAGATTATCATGAGAATGACCTTGTAAAATAGTCACGAAGTCTGTTATGAAATTATTGAACATGATAAATCAACTCTCATCCGATTGAGATCACTTTTCGGCTAGTTACGTTTGAGGGTACCTGCCTTCAGTCACCCAAATCAAATCGAGTCATATATATATATATATATATATATATATATATATATATATATATATATATATATATATATATATATATATATATATATATATATATATATATATATATATATATATATATATATATATATATATATATATATATATATATATATATATATATATATATGAAGGATCCCACTTCTGGGACCAACATCAATGTACCAACACTGAGAGAAGGTGTAAAATCATACGCCGTTTGTTTCAAATTTGTCATTTTGATGTTATACAAACGATAGTAATATCTGAATTACTTTGTAAGACATAAAAATAAAATATTCTGAATAGATTAAATATTTATTTCAAGCGAAAAGTTTAGAAATCTGTGGCAATTATTGTTATATAAACCAAAAAATATAACTAATTACTATCCAAATTACATAAAAAACTTACTTTTCCTGAACAGGCTGAATAAAAACGTAGAAAAAACGTTGACTGACCTAGAACAAGAATATTGCAGTAACAGTCAAAATCAAAAATAGAGAATAGTCTAGAAATACCAATATTTATTTTCAACAATTTATTTATTTATCACTGTACTTTAGTATATATTAGGAAACTAAACATCCAGAAATTTCTACGTTATTCTCGAATGTCGCTTGGCGCGACGTAAAGGGATAACAGGCTCCGCCTAGACAACAGGGACGGATTCATTGTTTTATGTAAAATACATAATTGTGCAAGTGAATGACAGTAATTTTTTTTCAGGCTCGAAAATATCATCAAATGACGACAGCGATATGTACCTCGAACCCAACGAAGAAAACGACCAAATCCCTCATGCAACCCACACAGAACGATCTTTCACCCCTTCGGAGCCCGATGGAGGAAGCCAAACATTCTACCCTTCATTTTTCTACAACAACCAACCTTTCGGACATTCCCGACCGGTTTTTTTCCAACAAGAAGCAGCCTACAGCCAAAAACCTAGCGGGGCATATCGTCAACAGTTAAACTACGACAATACAAAATATAATAATCCATTCAGACGTGAAAACTTCCAAGTGGCTGATGTTTCACAAAATTTATTAGGATCTGGAAACTTTGGGGTGATAAGAGGGAGGACTTTTTACAACGAAAATGATAAAGAAAATGCGGAGCAATATAATGCTGGAAGGTACAATATTTATAATCAATTCTTCCACAATAACGGACATGGAAGGCCGGCGTTTTTCTTTGGGGCTACAAATCCAAGACCTCACCAACATGAACAGTTCGCTAATTTCAGGGATTTCGCAGACATTAATACTCCCAATCCTGTTTATTCGCATTATGTTGTGGTTTATATCAACAAAAATGGTAGTAGCATTGAAGCGGAGCCCAAAAAAGTTGCAGAGCCCAAAAATATTATTGAAACGTTAGAAATGTTAGATGAAAAAAATAAAAACAGTAAGGATACTTCTTCGCAGAAGAAGTTATCTGCTACTAAGAGGAAGCTGGCGCTTTTAGCGCCAGAAAAAAAAGTAAAAACAAAAAACTACCACAACCACCCCTCCGGATTTATATGAGCCCCTTCTAGCACTGAGTTGAATATAATAGCCAAGTTTACGAAGGACATTAAAGTTTTAAGCGCTTGTACCTGACTTGGTTAAAAATTCCTTTAAATAAATGATGATTTGTGCTTATGTGGACTTTTATACAAGCTTATATTTTAATTTAGTTTAATTTACAGTCTGTAGTTTAATTGTATGATTGTTGTTGTTTAAATAAAGCTTTAAAACATTATAAAGATTAAACTGCTCCCCTGCGGACGTCTACAGCTCGACGCGGCTCTTGCCCTGCGAAAAGAAGATCTGAACGTTTGACTCTCCATTCATTTAATAATTTTTATGTCCAAATTAACGCATTGACTCTTTAAATGAATTTTAATAGTTTTCCAGTAGCGCAAATTTTGATTTAGACAAGCGGAGGTGCAAAGAGTGTGCGGCACCCCTATAAAATAGTTGTTTTATTCATAAATAACCACCCATTTTAGCAAGATCCACAATAAAAACTATTAGGATAAATAAGAAATGTGTCTGTACCGCAATTGAACTTTGAGGGTTGGAAAATCAAGGGTTGAACTAGTTTTACAATAAATCGCAGTAATTGAGCTTCCTATTAACGTTTGTTTCATCATTGTAGGATTATTAGTTCAGAAGATATCAGCTTTCAAAGTTATTACTAAATTCAAAATTCAATCCCCTATATTGACAGGGGTTGGGATATTAGCATTACACATGACATTCAAATCAATCTTTATTACATTATTCTACGATTTTTATTTCAGGAGATACAAGCTTTCTAAGTCGTTGCATCATTCAACCCCTTATACAACTTACCCCCTGTACTATCAGGGTTAAAAGATCCAGGGTTTAAATATGCTTTCTATCAATCTTTGGTTCATTACTATACGGTCAGAGGCGTCTCAAGCGAGGGTGCAAGGGGTGCACGGCATCCCGGCGCAATGTCCTTGAAGGCGGCAGTTGGGCCCCGAACATAATTCTTTAGAAATACGGCCAATTTTTTCAACAAAATATTTTATTAGAGCTGATCCACAATCAACAATCCATAATTCACCATTCTATTTTGGATTAGGATTAATATTGTGGATTTTGGAACAGAAATTGTAGATTTTGGATTGGGATTGGGATTGGGATTGGGATTGGGATTGTAGATTGGGATTGGTTTTCTGGATTTTGGATTGGAATTGGGATTGGGATTGCAGATTTTTGATTGGAATTGGGATTGTGGATTTTCGATTGGGATTGGGGTTGTGGATTTTGGATTGGGATTGGACTTCTGGATTTTGGATTTTGGATTTTGGATTGGGATTGAAATTAGAGGCTGTGAATTGGGAATGGGATTAAAATTGTGGATTATGGGTTGGGATTGAAATTGTGTATTGGGATTGAATTTATGGATTGTAAATTAGGACTAAAATTGTGAATTGTGGGCTGGGATTAAAATTGTGTATTTTGGATTGGGATTGTGATTGTGAATTTTTAATTGAGATTGGGATTGAAATTGGGGATTGTGGATTGGGATTGAGATTCTGTATCGGGATTGAATTTGTGGATTGTGACTTAAGATTAAAATTGTGAATTGTGGTTCGAGATTGAAATTATTAATTGTAGATTGTGGATTGCGATTCAAATTGTGGATTGGAATTCAAATTGTGGATTGTAGATTGCGATTAGAATTGTGAATTGTGAATTGGGATTGAAATCTATAAAAAAGAAAAGTACGATGAAGAGAGGCACGTAGGGGGGGCGCAGTTTATATATCTTTGGACCCCGGCGGTCAATATGCTAGAGCCGCCTCTGGATATAGATAAATAAATATTTAAATATAACTTGTGAATCATTTTTTACAATACGTTAAGTTTTCGGAATATAATATTAAAATTTTGTATTTTTATTTAAAAGCAGTACCAAACTTAATCAAGAGATAATTGTTTCGATTGTTTCAGCTTGTCTGGTGTGTGACGTAGAAGAAATATGCCTATCTCTTTTCAACTCATTGTAGCTTTACTGTATTAATATTTAAATTTGTTATTTGAATAATAACAATTTATATTTGTTTATAATAATATTGATACAATATTTAATGAATATTTAGCAATATTTCTGCACTAAAAAAACTGCTTGAATTTTTTTTTCAAATTCTGCTTTATTACTTGTTGTAATGTTTAAACAATTATTATTAATAATAATTTATACAGTTTACAACAATTTTACTATATTTTAAATAATTTTATTTCAATATTTTTAAATTTTTATTTTAAAGATTCTTTTTTAATTACTTCGTTGAAGCAAGTTAATTCAATCAAGTACTAATTGATGGTTGCAACACGTTAGAGCTTCGGTTCGATTTTTGATAATACTAGTTCCTTTTAGCATATCTATCTCTTGGAAAACGTAGTATACTTCTTAACTCGTATAATTTATTTCTGAAGCTTGCTGTTTCGTTTCGTGTGGTTCACTGCTGTCGTGGCTGTCGTAGAAGCCGCATTTGACGCAAATGCGGCTTCTACGACAGCCACGACAGCAGTGAACTGAGTTTAAAAACTATTTTAAAAGTGCTGTGTGGTATATTTGGGGCTGTGAATTTTGCTTATTAACGTAGAGATCAAAATTTTGTTTATTTAAATATGTAAATTGGAATTTTTGTTCCGCAATTGCATGTGCGCTAGGTGCATGTAATCTGCGATGTTAGTCTTTGCTTTTATTATGTAATAAATAAATAAAATGTCTTGGTTTTTTTGCAAAGGCCTGTAATGAAAGGTCCAACGTGGGAATCGGTGCACCCGTAGGTACCGCTACGAGAGGCACCCCCCCTGGTGAACACCACCGCGTGGGGTTGCAATGAGTTCTAGGGCGAACGAGCGATCTAACTGGGGAGTAACGGCATACTCTCGATATGTACCTATCGGAAGTCGGAAAATATGGTAGCTGGCGGGGGTCCTTGATTAAGTTCAAGAAACAACATTAGCTGAGACCGATACTTAAGGTTACCATATCGCGTAATTAGGCGGTATCGCGGGCCTCGGAATATGCATTGGCCACGTATTCAAACAACGTATTTTTTTTTTTTGCAAACTACGAGCACATCGGTGCTTGGGTGTCTGAGCGCTCAGACACTCATTGGGGTAGTAAAGTAGAGTCAAACAGTAGCATAATATATCTGAGCACTTTTAAAATAAAATCGCGAAGTAGTATGGCAGCAGTCACTCATCGCGTAGCTAGCTCTTCAAGCAAAAAATTAAATCCGTTAAATAGGCGCGCAACAAACAAACCAACACACAAAACACGTTTGAATGTTGAACGAATGTTGGATGTATGCAACTAATCAAAAAAAAGTTCCCTTTCAGCTTCTTCATTTCATCATTACCACCTCCAACAAATCAAGAAAGGACGTAAGTTGACTAATAAACTTTGCTTTTCAGGTTCTAATCAATTTTTCTTTCAGCTATCTTGTATTGCTTTTTCGCAGATTCCTAATTAATTTGTATTTTTTCAGATCATTTGCAGAGGATGAGCCCAGCTGATGAGGTGGACTACGAGGGAATAGACATCGAGGGTATGCACATCGGGGGAGGAGCTGACGATGAGCCCAGCAGCCAAAATCAACTCTCAATATTTTTTTTGTTGAATATGATTCACCAAAATTTGTTTTAAGTTTCTGTTTCAGATCGCCTGCCGTGGATCTTCATAACATCATCGCATCATCAACTAGGTAATATAATATCACCCATTATGTAACTGTTTTTAACTACTGTAATCATGTAAATTACTTATCTTCAATTTATGAATTTAATTGTATTTTTTTATGTTTTTAGATCATCCAGCAGCGGAACCAGAACCCAGCAGCAGAATCAGACTTCAGAAGCAGAATAAGAGCCCAGCAGCAGAATCAGAGCCCAGCAGCAAAATTAGAGCGCAGCAACAAAATTAGAACCCAGCAGCAGAATCAGAACCCAGCAGCAAAATTAGAGCCCAAGAAGTCTTCCAGCAGCAGCAGAACCAAATCCCAATAGCCGTCGAAGAAATCTTCCAACAGCAGCAGAACCAGAGCCCAATGATCTTCCAAGAAGTCCTCCAGCAGCAGCAGAACCAAAGCCCAATAACCTTCCAAGAAGTCCTACAGCAGCAGCAGAACCAGAGCCCTACAGCCGTCAGAGAAGTCCTCCAGTTACTGTAGCAGATTAACACATCAGTAGCAACTGTTCCAGGCCTCAGATTCAACTCAACTTCAAAGAAGTCAACTGATTAATTCAGCCCGTCGCTTGCAAAGTTCAAGTAAGTTCAATTCCATTTTAAATTTTCCGACTTATAATAATTATTTTGTTGTTTCAGTTGCAGTGAGCGAAGAAGCCACTTCTCTGGTCTAGGTTTCGCTGGAGTTTTCCTAGGCCCAAAGGGAGAATTCCCGGAGAAGAGTTCGTCTCTTTCCCCTTAGTCATTGCCTGGGGGCGAACAAGGCTTACAACAACGCAACAGCAACGCGGACAAGACTTCCAACAAGACAACAGCATCGAATAATCAACAATTAATCTTCGAACCTTTGTACCCTTCCCTTATTCCCAAAATAAAATCATTTCCACAAAATTTACAGTTGTATATATTTCTAAAACCTATTTTTATTGTTTTCAGAAGTAGTTAGGTTAAAATGGTTCTTGTTCTGTAACTTATTTTAAAATTACCAAATAAAACTTTTCCCACAAAATTAAATGTATTTTATTTATTTTAAAAACCTGTATTTTTTTTTCAGTCGAAAATAAATAATATTTTATTATTAATGTGAATTCAAATTTGAATATAAGTAAATAGGGAGGCAACCCGCAATGCAAGTTTTTTAAGAATTGAAAACCCTTTTTTCGTTTGTCCAAAGGGTGCTAGTCAACATAAAAATCATTTATTGTATGAATAATAAAATTAATTTTGTTTTATTTATTTTTAAAATGATTAATAAAATGTAGTGCAGCAAATAATAATATGCTGATCTGTAGACATAAAAAAAATAAAATTAAAAGTTCCCTACAAATTTATTGATAAAATCAGCCGTTTGGCCAAAAAAGAAATTATTTAGTTTTCATTATTCAAAATGAGCCATGTAATGCCACCTGTGTAGCAAAATGTAAACTAATAACTGGACTTAAACTATAACAGTTTACTCAAAAATGAATACGACAACCAAAAAAAAGTTTCAAGTAAACTCATATTATTTTCAAAAAATAAATGGGGTACCTCATTTCCTATTTTTTGATTGGTACTCTTGTTACGTCAGAAATCATCTTTTCACAGATTAATAATTTTTAAATGAACGCGGGCACTGATCAAAAAAAGATACATAAAGTACTTCAACTAATTTTCAAAAATAGTATGACTTGACTTGAAACTATTCCATAGATTATGGACCAATTACTCGAAAATGAGTGTAGGAAGCGAAAAGTCATAATTTTCTTAAAGCTCTTATTGGGCTGGTACTAAACACAAAATTTATTTCATACTCAATCGATACACAATTATAATTAAGTCTTTTTCAAAATAAGTTGCCATTTAGTCAAAAGAAAATAAAATTACTTTAGAATTTCTCAAAACGAGGTACATGCTGCCATCTGTTTGATTCTTGTGAACTAACAAGTAATCAGGTCATACAATATAACTGCTCAACAGATAACCGTAGTTTTAAACGTCAATTTCGGTACACTAAGGGAATAGGAACCCAAGAAAGTTCCAAAAGTCACAAAGAGATAGCGGTATCAGCATGTACAGAAATTTTCTAGTAGCACTAAAACGGTGTATTGAAACTAAAAAAATGTATGTTTTTTTTTGTTTAAAATAAAAACAACCGAAACATAACCTAAACCGAGCTTTTTAAGCCAACTAGGATTGGAAAGCAGGAAAGTGGTGATTGTTGTCCGCGAGGCACACACTTGTACGTATTTAGATGGAATGCACTCTGTTTGAATGCCACTGACTAAAGCAATACGTCTGAATTACGGGTACGAATTTTTAATAGGGGGTTTATATTATGTTATTTGTTTTGGAATTAAATTCAGTCCTTTATCGATCAAACCCACAAAGATAAAGGGTAAAATAGTGCAACGACAATTTGGTCATACTTTTTATTTGCTCAACAAGTAGCCGCAAATTTAAAAATCAATTTGTAGTAAAGGGCTTATATTTGGCAAACTGTTAGCAAATTTGAATTAACTCTTGCATATTCTGATTTTGTGGGTCAAAATTTATATTAAAATATATTTGGTAGCAAGTCAATAACAGTTATTTTATTTCATAACTTTTTACCGGGAAATATCAGGGCTGTCAGATTTAACCTGCGATCGACGCGTCGCTTGCCGGCATTGAGTTTATCTAAATAAATCTTGAATCACTACTTAAATAATAATTTTAAACTAATATTTATACTTATTTTAATTGATCAAAAGTATATTTTAATTAAAAATAATGTATAAAAGCTCGTACGTCAACAATCAACACATTTTTGAATTGGCACTAGTTTGTTTAGTTAGTCAGAGATGGCAGCACCTAGCACGTTTTTGAACTAAATTTTTAAAAAAATTGCGTCTATTTAGCATGTTTATTTATTGCAGAGACTTTTGAATCACTTACTTTGATATTTTTGAATAATTATAATAGTAAAAATGAGTTTCTGAACTTTGTATTCACTTCAAAAATAAAACACAAGTTATTAATGAATTTAATTTATTCTCAAAACTATTTAACAATATATTTATTAACTACTCCTGAAAACAATAAAAATGGGTTTTAGAAATAAAACGACTATAAATTTTGTGGGAATGATTTTATTTTGGTAATTCGGAAAGGGTACAAAGGTTCGAAGATTAATTAATGATTAATCGATGCTGTTGTGATTTTGGAAGTCTTGTTTGCAATGCTGTTGCGTTGTTGTAAGCCTTGTTCGCTTTCCAGGCAATGACTAAGGGAAAAGAGACGAATTCTTCTCTGGAAATAGATGATTACTCGATGCTGTTGTGTTGGTAGTTGTTACATTTCAATTTCGTCTCCTGTTCCCAGTATTCCATTTCACACTTCCTCGATATCCGATTCACATTATCCTTCTACAATTAGAAGTACACAATTAAATAATTTCAAATCAAGCAATTTTTACTTACCAAACATAAACACAGCAGCCCTGTCAGCTGTCTATTCACCTAGGCCAAGGTTATCTGACGTATGTCTGACGTCAGCAGTTGGTTGAACTTTTTGCCGTAGTGGTCGGTAGTTGACAGCCGGATAAATTCAAATATTTACAGATTAAAATCATTTTATTTAAAACTTAGAATTACATTAAAATAACACTAGATAAAACACATTCACACAGGAAAATATATATAAATAAAATCCTGATCCACTTTTCCATCTTGCTTCCAACTTTTCTTCTGTACACTCCCCTTTAAATGGGGTATTCCACTGTTTTTTTTTTATTCTCTTTTCTGATAGGACATGAATAAATAAAAGTATTAGTGAAAATGCGATTCATAAAAACCCCGTAGTACTTGAGAAATATTTTTTTTCAATTTGAAAATTTTCCGTGACGTCCCTGAAGTCTATTGTGTCACTCAAACGATAGGTCTTATTCAACATCAAACATTTTGAGAATATTGACGTGAAGTGAAATAGATGGCGTTAGTGTCTTGCTTATTTAACTAAGGCACTAAATACATGACTATTATCATCCGCGATTCTGTGTCCTTAGAAAGCGCTTTAGCATATGTGAACAGCGCAGGAAACGCAATGATTGAGTCGAAATAGTTTGATTTTTAGGTAAAAAACGTGATAAAATAATATCGGAGCCTATCAAACTATTTATTTTTGGCATGATGTATTATTTGTGATCAAATTACATGCTTCAATTTAAAATTTTCAGTTTTCAAATGTTGAATCAAATTATTCGGTTTTCAATCATATATAATTAGAGTAGTATTGAATACCTACTTAGAAAATCATTATGGAATTCTAATTTATATTCTGTAATACAATTTTTGAAGACAATCTGACAAATTCATTGCATTTTGGGATCTCTAAATATGTAAAACTCTATTGTTTATCTTCAAACTTTGTAATCTTTAACTTTCCTAGAAAAACTTTTATGCATATTTATTGCAAGATTCATTATTTTACTGCTCTCACCCAAGGGATAAAAATCATGGAAATCTACTATTTGCAATTTTTTATATCGCATGTCTTGATAAAAAATTGTGGGCCCGTAATATTTTACTTATCAAAGAAATAATTGATTATATATTTTATACTTATAATATATTTATATAGGTATATATGTGAATAGATAATATATTATTATATAATAGGTACCTGTGTATAATATATAAATATATTGATCAATTACTGCTTGAAATTGAGGTTAGATTCTATGATTGTGTCTAAAATTTTTGATAAAAACATTTATTAGAATGAACTGAGATAGCTTCAATCAAAATTTTGATCTGATCATAACTTTAGATGGAAATTTCGACTGAATATACGTACTTTTATATGAAATACTTATAATTCGTCTGTGAATCTCACAGCCACAATTGCCGCTAATAATGATGATAAATCATTTGGCATATTAATGAGTCACTCCGATACTATTTTCTTTAGTTTTTCAAGTTATTATAACATTTTATCCTCGTCAAACAACGCATTTCCTGTGATGTTTACATTAGTTTACATATGCTTTCTTTTATTGACAGGACACAGAATGGCGGATGATAATACCTATGTTTTTAGTGCTCTAATTTAACATCATCTAAATTATTTTTATTATTGTCAGTAAGATCACGAGCTGAATAAATTATACAATTATCAAATTTACTTGCCAAAATCACGTTTCTTTCGACCAAACAATACCAGTAGTTCGAAGCTTAATTTTCTCACCATGCGCATGCCTGTGAAACTTGGAGGCCTCTCAAAATGTTTCTAAACAGCATTCGAAAAATATAAATGATACATATTTTAACTTTTCCGATACATTCCCAATAATTTATAAGTACATTAAATTGCAACGCAACAATATTTTTTCATGAATATGAACAAATCTTCTAGGAATTTGTACACCTATGAAGCCCACTGTTTGAGGACCACAATAGACTTTAAGACGACATCATGACGTCATATAAGTATTAAATCGTCTTTTTATTAAAAACGGAGCAATATTCAATATCATTTTCATTACTTATAGCTATTATTTATCCCATATTTTCGTATTTTCATAAAAGTTTCTCAAATTTTGATAGTAGTGGAATACCCCATTAACTGAAACCAATGACATTCAAAATAAGTTAAGTAAAAACGGTTTTTTATCGATAAGAAGTGATTTAAGTTAAGGCAAGTCCGGCAATTAGTAAAAATTCTAGAACAAGCGGTTGTGAAAAAGTTTTGGTAACGGATAATCTACGGAAACTTCGTGAAATCAAAGCCGCTTTGCGGGATTAATGTAGATAGACGTTTTTTTTCGGGTCGCGTAGTGTTTTGAGTAACGAAAAACGCGAACAAGCAGCCCATTTTGGGGATTTTTATAAACTTTTCACACCTCGTGTTCGGGTTCGTTCTTTTCCGTCACGAACATCTGCGGCGAGTTGTTCGACCTCGTGGAGTACACAACCATACGAGTGACGCATCCTGTTGTCCTGAAGACCACCCACAGGACCCTAACCTTGACGCCTTCTCTACGTACCAGCCGTTGAATCGACGCCTCCACCAGGTCGGTTGGCGTCATCTTCACCGTTCCGGACGTCAGTGGGCAGCTAAGTGGACTGTACTTTTTTGTTTGCCTACTTAGGCTCTCGGGTGTCCTAGCTAAGCTAGAGGCACAGCATTTATATCACTTTATTTTAGGAATTCTTTCAGTATCAAGTAACTTCATTACCTTGTTTAGTTTTAATATATTTTTTTTTGTGTTACGCGGATTGGAGGTAGCGTTGGTTGCTGCGCTCTAGTTGTGGACGCGCTATACGTCCGATTTTGTAAGGCTAGGTCGATCTAGTTAGCCTGTTGAACGACGTAGACCCTGTGGTTATTTTCGGTGCAGTCTAGTTGGGCATTCGGTAAAGGGTTCCTTAATCTGAGTATTCCAGTTGGGCATTTTAATCCCTTACAATGCAGATATCGGCTTTACCTGTGTCAAGTACTTGTTCGCCTCCATGACTGTATGATTATAATGTTTGCAAAATATGTATACATTTTTCATGACATTTAGTTTTCAACTTCGCCTACTCCTAATACCATGTACTGATTGGTCATTTCCTTAATTGTATATATCGCTTTAAGAGTTATAAAGTTCTTGAAAAAATTGCATTCAAATTGGTAGCTTTGCTTTCATCAACAAATTAAAGTGAAGAAAATATCATATTTGTGTTTCATCATTTATTTAATATTCAGTGATCATGGAAATAAATCGCATATCTAGTGAAAAAGGGAAAGGAATTGCTAGTTATTAACAATTTTAATGTTTGCGTATCTTTGACAACAAACGAGAGAATAAGATGGCGTTGTACAAATAAAAATTATCGATGTACTGTTACAGTATACACAAGCTGATTCGATTGGAGTTTCAAAAAAATCAATTGTATCATAACTTTAGGGTCTCGTATGATAATTGAAATTTGACGGAATACAAATAAAAGCAGTTCGAACTCACTATCTTATCTACAGAAAAATACAGGTAGAAAAATGCCCAACTGGAAGACTTAATTACACCTACCCTTTCGGTTGTAAGGGATTATCTCAGGTACAATGCCCAACTGGAATACAGCAGTTATTTTGTGGTTGGCGCAGTCGTATAGGGCATCGTATTATTGTTGAGTTTTCTGTTGTGAGGGCGTGCTGCCGTCCAAGCCGCGTAGTGTTTCACCTTGTTTATTTTGCTTGTGCAAATTTTGGAAGCTTCACTTCACCTGTTTTTTTCCGTTAACCTTTTTTTTTAATAGTCGAGTCATAATTTATCATCAGTTTTTTTGTTTAGATTTCTTAACTTCATTTACTTTAACCTCAGTTTTTTGTTATATTTATTATTCACTTAGTCAATATTAAAGTCACTTAGTTAAATTAAATTATTTGTTTTATTGTTGCTTGGTGGAGAGCTCAACCGTTTATTTTCAGCCTTAGCTACCACAGACCCCGTTTGAGGGTAGATTTATATATATTTTATATGGTAAGTGTTGTCTTACCAGACCGACCACCTGGTGGGTGCAGAAGGTCATTGTGTGGTCACGATGTCCAGTACTCCAACGTCCAAACCCAACACCTTATTTTCCAGGCACTTTCGTGGTTGTGTGCTCTGTGGACGAACCAACAACTACGTGGCGCCCCAAGTAATGCTAGTGCTTAATTGTGAGCCTCAATACACTCACGACTACCCTGAGCAGAGAGTCGATCTACGTCAAAACTCGGTCATTTCAGTTTTAGCGGGGCAGAATCGCTGCCCCAGTTTTGAACGTTACAAAGTCTTGTCCGCGATGCTGTTGCGTTGTAAACCTTGTTCATCCCCTGGCAATGACTAAGGGGAAAGAGACGAACTCTTCTCCGGGAATCCTCCCTTTGGGCCTAGGAAAACCCCAGTGAAACCTAGACTAGAGAAGTGGCTTCTTCGCTCGCTGCAACTGAAACAACAATATAATTATTACAAGTCGAGAAATTCAAAAAGAAATTGAACTTACTTGAAGCGGCGGGCTGAATTAATCAGTTGACTTCTTTAAAGTTGAGTTGAATCTGGAGCCTGGAACAGTTGCGACTGATGTGTTGATCTGCTGCAGTTACTGGAGGATTTCTTGGGCGGCTGCTAGGCTCTGGTTCTGCTGCTGCTGGATGACTTCTTGGAAGATTATTGGGTTATGGTTCTGCTGCTGCTGTAGGACTTCTTGGAAGGTTATTGGGCTCTGGTTCTGTTGCTACTGAAAGACTTCTTGGACGGCTGTTGTGCTTTGGTTCTGCTACTATTGGAAGACTTCTTGGGCGGCTGCTGGGCTTTGGTTTTGGTGCTGGGCTGTTTTTACTGTTGGACTCTTGTTCTACTGTTGGGCTGTTTCTGCTGCTGGGCTCTAATTCCGCTACTGGGCTCTGATTCTGCTGCTGGTCTCTGGTTCTGCTGCTGGGCTCTGGTTCTGCTGCTCGGCTCTGATTCTGCTGCTGGGCTCTGGTTCTGCTGCTGGGCTCTGGTTCTGCTGCTGGGCTCTGGTTCCGCTACTGGATGGCCTAAAAACATAAAAAATACAAATAAATTAATAAATTGAAGATTAATGAAGTTTTCATAATTATTTTGAATAAATCTTACGTGTTGATGTTGTAACGATGAATTTGAGCTGGAAGGGAAGATTTTGATTAGTTCGGCGGGGCGCTCCCACGGTGGACTATTGCGAGCTGCTGGGCTTAAAGATGGAAACAGCTGGGCCACTTTCAACAACGGAAGACTGCTACTTGAAGCTTGAAGTTTTGATGTGAAGATGATGATGCTGAGCTAAAAGGGAATGTTTTGATTAGTTCGGCGGGGTGCTCCCTCGGTGGACTATTGCAAGTTGCTGGGCCACTTCCAACGACGGAAGACTGCTTCTTGAAGCTTGAAGTCCTGCAATCATAAAATACACACAAAAATTAATTAAACTGTCAGAATTCCAAGCTATTAAACAAAAATATTACGTTTCCAGCGATCTGTAAAACAATAAAAAAAATAAAACAGATTAGAGACCTGTAAGAAATATTTTATCAATTAACTTACGCCACCTCTGATCTGAAAATTAATAAAAAAAAAAAATAGATTAGAAACCTGAAACAGACAATTTTTTGTCATCTCTACTATCACACTTTCTCTCTAACCACACTTTTTAAAGTTACGTCAAAAATTATAAGTTGGTAGTTCTGATTTTTCTTGACGAAAACTTGTATCGTGTAATACCTATGGTACAATATATTTTTGAGCTCGACAGTAAATTGTTGAAAACTTGACAGAAAACTTGGTCAATAAATTGTATCGTGTAATACAGGCATTATTGCTAAATTTAACCCCCTATATTGAAATTCAAAATCCAGAAACCCAATCCCAATCCACAATCCCAATCATAATCCTAATCAAAAATCCAAAATCCAGAAACCCAATCCCAATCCAAATTTCTAATCCCAATCCAAATCCACAATTTTAATCCCAATCCAAAATGGAATAGTGGATTATGGATTGTTGATTGTGGATTAGCTCTAATAAAATATTTTGTTGAAGAAATTGGTCTTATTTTTAAAGAATTATGATCGGGGCCTAACTGCCGCCTTCAAGGACATGGCGCTGGGGTGTCGTGCACCCCTTGCACCCTCGCTTGAGACGCCTCTGACCGTATAGTAATGAACCAAAGATTGATAGAAAGCATATTTAAACCCTGGATCTTTTAACCCTGATAGTACAGGGGGTAAGTTGTATAAGGGGTTGAATGATGCAACGACTTAGAAAGCTTGTATCTCCTGAAATAAAAATCGTATAATAATGCAATAAACGTTGATTTGAATGTCATATGTCATGCTAATTCCCCAACCCCTGTCAATATAGGGGGTCAAATTTAGCAATAACTTTAAAAGCTGATTTCTTCTGAACTAATAATCCTACAATGATGAAACAAACGTTAATAGGAAGCTCATTTATTGCAATTTATTATAAAATCAGTTCAATCCTTGATTTTCCAACCCTCAAAGTGTTATACGTCTTCAAATGCGGTACAGGCACATTTTTTATTTATTTTAATACTTTTTATTATGGATCTTACTAAAATGGGTGGTTATTTATGGATAAAACAACTATTTTATAGGGGTGGATTAAGTGTGATGACGTATTTGCTATTTCAAAACTTGAATTTATTTGCAGTTGAAATAATATATATTTTCAAATGTTCAAATAGTGTACAAAATGCTGTATTATTCATTATTTTAGATAAATTTCAATGCCAAACATAATTCTATTAGATTTTCATTAATTGATCCGTGTGGTAACATGTTATTCGGATTTGCTTGAACGCTACGCGATCACTGCTTGATGTTGTGTATTCTTTCTAACGCATTGCGCACTATGAGCAAATGAACGTAGGTCGGAGATTCATTATATAGCGTTGTGCCGGTTGGAATGGGGTATTCCACTGTTTTTTTTATTGTCTTTTCTGATAGGACATGAATAAATAAAAGTATTAGTGAAAATGCGATTCAAAAAAACCCCGTAGTACTTGAGAAAAAAATTTTTTCAATCTGAAAATTTTCCGTGACGTCCAAAAGTCTATTGTGTCACTCAAACGATAGGTCTTATTCAACATCAAACATTTTGAGAATATTGACGTAAAGTAAAATAAGTGGCGTTAGTGTCTTGCTTATTTAACATCATCTAAATTATTTTTATTATTGTCAGTAAGATCACGAGCTGGATAAATTATACAATTATCAAATTTACTTGTCAAAATCACATTTCTTTCGACCAAACAATAGGCGAATTCTGGCGATGGATGCAAATCCATGAATCCTTAATTTTTTTTCCCAGTAATGACGTCATGTTTCCATACATACGTCACTGCTACAACACCTCGCCAGAACGAAATATTCCATCTTATTCCATGATATCAGTGTTCAAGTTTGAACTTTTTAGGTTATTTACTAATCATTACTATGAATTCAATATTAGTAGCTTTGGTTGCAAGTATTGAGTTTTTCCTTGGTAACAATGAACTTTTTATATTCGACAGTATAATACAGAATATCAGTAATAATTAATTTAAATTTTTTTGACACTTCTTTTGATCTAATCAAAGTTTGCAAAGAAAGACAAAACCGAATAGGAAATATTACGGAGAAGTAATTCAGAAAAGAACTTTTATACACTTTAAAATGAGTCAAATCTCTTTCAATTAACTTTTTGAAATCATTGAAAATAAATGCTTGACAGAAGAGTGAGAAAGAACGACATTTGGAAAAGGATAGGCTACATGGAAGCAGCTTGCTTGCAGTATCCATGAATCCGTGGGATTACTAACTCATGACGTCATGAGTTCATCGCCAGAATTCTGAATATTCCATGTTTCCCACGAACACAAACTCGAATCCATCGCCAGAATTCCCTTAATACTAGTAGTTTGAAGCTTAATTTTCTCTCCATGCGCATGCCTGTGAAACTTGGAGGCCTCTCAAAATGTTTCTAAACAGCTTTTGAAAAATAGAAATGATACATATTTTAGCTTTTCCGATACATTCCCAATAATTTATAAGTACATCAAATTGCAACGCAACAATATTTTTTTATGAATATGAACAAATCTCCTAGGAATTTGTACACCTATGAAGCCCACTGTTTGAGGACCACAATAGACTTTAGACGTCATTACAGCACTAGTTGACTCGTCCGCCATGTTGGAGCCCATTGACAAGTCTGTGAAACGTTAAATATCCTTAATTTCATGATTTTGTGTAAATTATGTAGGTTTCTATATGAATAATAACAAGATTAAAATAGCAGGCAGCTGTACATCTTGTTCTTTAAGAAATTTATCTGCTTGGATTAATTTTCTATACAAAATCTGTAAATGTTTAATATTCAAATTATGAAGTTAAAGTAGGTAGTATGATGATTTAAACAATTAGGTACCTAGGTGAGTACCTAAATATTTGCTTTGGTCAAAGTAGGTTGAATAATGAATAATTATAAGCAAGAAAAAATAGGTTTTTTTTCTATAAGATATCAGTTAAGGTATTCATAAAAAATACAATAAAAAATTTAATAACAGTTCAGATCGAATGAAACACAATTACTTGCTTCTTGTATTTTCTTGTTAGCTCATTTGGAATTGTAGCTGGTGGTTTCATTTTTGCTTGAAATTTCGAAATTCCTAATCCTCAAACCTCCCACTAGTGCTCTAACAAATAATTTGCAATACTGCAAAACTTCGAAAAATTATGACAATTTAGTATCAAATCATTAAGAATATTACTGAAGGACAAAGATTTTTGCAATAATGCTGACATTTACTCTGAATAATGCACTCAGCCTCTTACAATCGAACAGTTAAATTCGAAATTTAAATTGAGGTTAAGTAACTCGGAATATACTTCTCCACATTCAAATGATGTGTAGAGAGATCAAAATTACTCATCTGTAGAATCAGAACCCAAATAATACAACTGGGTCGAGAACAGCCCGTCATTTGAAATTATTTTACTAAATTATATTAAAATTCACACATCGGTAAACGGCAAACAACTGACAGTGGGCTCCAAAATGGCGGACGAGTCTGCTGTGGTTTATCTAGTGCTATAGACGTCATCATGACGTCATATAAATATTAAATCGTCTTTTACGTTAGGTTTTTTGCCGGGAATCCTATACACAGTCGCTGCCATCCGTAGGCCTTCACTCTAGACTAGAGGTAGTACCCCTGGTGACTCCTGGCCGAAGGGTGGATGTGGAAGTGCCTGAAGCATGCAATCATGTGATAGATCTATAGCCAGGGGGAAACTGAGGAGTAACCGCTACGTGGCAGGTAGGGGTCGCGTTTTAGGCGTTAAACACCGAGGTTCGGCAGGGACCCATGTAAACTCTGAACAAACACACGGCGGTGTTTGTTCTTTTTTTTTTATTAGCTCGTGAACTGCGAATTGCGAATTGAGGGCTTGAATGGTGTGTGATGAATGTTGAATGAATGTTCAATCAAAATTCCCTTTCAGTACATCATCTACAGGGCGTGAGTTAATTAAAAAAATAGTTTGTTTCAGGCTGCTAATCTATTTTTTTTTCTATTAATTTTCAGATCATAGAAGACGTGAGTTTACTTATAAAATATTTTTTACAGGTTAATCAGTTTTGTTTTTTTTTTAATGTTTTACAGATCGCTGGAAAGATAATATTTTTGTTCAACAGTTTGGAATTCTGACAGGTCAATAAATTTTTGTGTGTATTTTATGATTGCAGGATTTCAAGCTTCAAGTAGCAGTCTTCCGTCCTTGGAAGTAGCCCAGCAGCTTGCAATAGTCTACCGAGGGAGCACCTCGCCGAACTAATCAAAACATTCCCTTTCAGCTCAACATCATCATCTTCACATCGGAGCTTCAAGCAACAGTCTGCCGTCGTTAGAAGTGGCCCAGCTGTTTTCATCTTTAAGCCCAGGTGCTAACAATCAACCACCGTGGGAGCGCCCCGCCGAACTAATCATAACCCTCCCTTTCAGCTCAAAATCATTGCCACTACATCAACTTTATTAATCTTTAATTTATTTATTTATTTGTATTTTGTATGTTTTTAGGCCGTCTAGCAGCAGAACCAGAGCCCAGCATGAACAGAGCCCAGCAGCAAAACCAGAGCCCAGCAGCAGAACCAGAGCCCAGCAGCGGAATCAGAGCCCAGCAGTAGAAACAGCCCAGCAGCAGAACCAGAGCCCAACAGTACAAACAGCCCAGGCGCAGAACCAAAGCCCAGCAGCCGTACAAGAAGTCCTTCAGTAGCAGCAGAACTAGTGCCCAGCAGAAGCTCAAGAAGTTTTCTAGCACCAGCAGAGCCAGAGCCCAGCAGCCGTACAAGAAGTCCTCCAGTAACTGCAGAAAATCAACACATCAGTAGCAACTGCTCCAGGCCCCAGATTCAACTCAACTTCAAAGAAATCAATTGATTAATTTTGCCCGCCGCTTGCAAAGTTCGAGTGAGTACAATTTCTTTTGAAATTTTCCGATTTGTAATAATTATTTTGTTGTTTCAGTTGCAGCGAGCGAAGAAGCCACTTCGCTGCGGTTTTCCTAGGCCCAAAGGGAGAATTCCCGGAGTAGAATCCGTCTATTTCTCCTTAGTCATTGCCTGGGGGCGAACAAGGCTTACAACAACGCAACAGCATCGCGGACAAGACTTCGAACAACACAACAGCATCGATTAATCAACAATTAATCTTCGAACCTTTGTACCCTTTCCCTATTCCCAAAATAAAATCGTTCTCACAAAATTTATAGCTGTATTTTTCTAAAACCTATTTTTATTGTTTTCAGGAATAGTTAATAAATGTATTGTTAAATAGTTTCTAAAATAAATTAAATTCATTAATAACTTGTATGTTTTATTTTTAAAGTAAATACAAAGTTCAGAAACTTATTTTTACTATTTTAATTATTCAAAAATATCAAAATAAGATATTCAAAAGTCTCAGAAATAAATAAACATGCCAAATAATCGCTATTTTTTTGCTATTTAAAAAATTTAGTTCAAAAACGTGCTAGGTGCTGCCATCTCTGACTAACTAAACAAACTAGTGCCTATTCAAAAATGTGTTGATTGTTGACGTACGCAATGGCGGCGACAGACTGTTTCTACAGTGGCTCGAGCCACTGTGAAATTGTCCCGAGCCACTATAAAATGCTCAGAAATTATGCCCCATTCACAGCGTGAAATTTGGTGAAATTCCAAATACGAAATTTCAACTGTTGAAATTTGTCCGTTCACAGCCTGAAATTTAGACACCGAAATTAGTGACTAGCGACAGCTGTAGGCTTAATTTCGAAGTAGTTTTGAAGCTTGAATCAGCCATTTATATTGTTTGTGTATTTTGTTTATATTCAAATTGATATTATAAATATGATAACTGGGGAAGAATGATTACATTTAATTTCTTGTTATCCTTCTTTATGATAGGAGAAATATAAATTTTAAGAATTATCGTGTGGAAACCACTGAAAATTAGAAATCTTCAAGTACTGCCTCCAATCAAGATAACTTATTTGAAAAAGATAAAATTTAACCACAAACAAAAATCGTACACAAATAATCAAACGTCAAATGAAATAAGAGTTCATTCAAAACATATTATTTTTGTAGAACGCAACCTAAATTACAAGAAAAGTTTGGGGCTTGCAAGGTTTGGTCAAAGTGGAATTTGTATGCACCAAATTTCAGCGCTGTGAACGCTACTACGGCTTTCCCATATACCAAGCTTTACGAATTTCGACGAGTTTCGCCGAATTTCAGGCTGTGAATGGGACATTATAGATGAAATATTTAAAATAGCATTGCATATACATTATATTATTATATTAGAATGAATTTTGAGTTAAAGCTAATTTTCATTTGAAAATATTTTTTTTTGCCGTAATTATTACATTTGTCGCAGGCCACATTGGAACGCTCTTCAAATTGCCATTAGTTAGAACAGATATTGCTTAATAAATGAATAGTTATCTCGTGAAAGTCATTCCGGGAACGCTCTTAAAATGACCATAACTTAGAACAGATAACACTTTATAATTGAATAGTTATCTCGTGAACGTCATTCCGGGAACGCTTTTTAAATGACCTTAAGTTAGAACAGATATCACTGTATAATTGAATAGTTATCTCGTGAACGTCATTCCGGGAATGCTCTTTGATTGACAAAAAGTTAGAACAGATATCACTTTATAATTGAATAGTTTTCTCGTGAACGTCATTCCAGGTACGCTCTTTGATTGACAAAAAGTTAGAACAGATATCACTGCATAATTGAATAGTAATCTCGTGAATGTCATTCCGGGAACGCTATTCGAATATCTAACTTATAACAAATATCATTTTTCAATTGAATAGTTATCTCGTGACCGTTATTCCGGGAACGCTCTCCAAATGACCATGGGTTAGAACAGATATTACTTTATAATTGAATAGTTATCTCGTACCCGTCATTCTAGGAACGCACAATAAGCTAGAATAGAACAGATAACATGTAATTCTAATGTAATGATATTTCACCTTGAACCGAAAATTTTACTCTATCATAGCACAAAGGCTGAGCCCCTGTAATCCACAAAGTCTAGCGCCGCCACTGGACGTACGAGCTTTTATACATCATTTTTGATTAAAATATTCTCTTTATTAAATTATAACAAGTATAAATATTGGTTTAAAATTATTATTCAAGTAGTTACTCAAGATTTATTCAGATAAACACAATGCTGGCAAGCGACGCATCGATCGCCGGTTGAATCTAACAGCTCCCCTTAAAGAGGTATGGAATAAAATAACTGTTATTGACTTGCTACCAAATATATTTTAATATAAATTTTGATCCAAAAAATCAGAATATGAAAAAATTGACTCAAATTTGTAAGCAGTTTTCCAAATATAAGCTCCTTACTACAAATTGATTTATAAATTTGCGGTTATCTGTTGAGCAGATAAAAGTATGACCAAATTCCCATTGCATTATTTTACCCCTTATTCTTTGTGGGTCTGATCGATAGAGGACTGGATTTAATTTTAAAACAAATAACATAATATAAACTTCATACTAAAGGTTAATTAATAAATCTAAAATCATTTATTTAGGAGATATAAACTCTCTATTAGAAATTGACGTTTAAAACGACGGCTACCTGTTGAGCAGTTATATTGTATGACTGATTACTTGTTAGTTCACAAGAATCAAAGAGATGGCAGCATGTACCTCGTTTTGAGAAATTCTAAAGTAATTTTATTTTCTTGTGACTGAATGGCAACTTATTTTGAAAAATACTTCATTATAATTGTGTATCGATTGAGCATAAGATAATTTTTGTATTTAGTACCTCAATTATTTTTAAAAATATTATGACTTTTCGCTTCCTGCGCTCATTTTCAAATAATTGGTGCATAGTCTATGGAATAGGGCAACCGGAAAATAATTTCAAGTTAAGTCATACCAGTTTTTAAAATTAGTTGGGATACTTCATACATCTTTTTTTGGTTAGTGCCCGCGTTCATTTGAAAATTTTTAATTTGTGAAAAGATGATTTCTGACGTAATAAGAGTACGAATCAAAAAGTAGGAAATGAAGTACCCTTTTATTTTTTGAAAATAATGTGAGTTTACTTGAAATTTTTTTTTGGTTGTCGTACTCATTTTTTAGTATACTGTTATCATATATGTAATACTCATATATTGCTAGTCCCCATAAGTGGGGATGTCACGAAGAAAGTGGGTCAGCAAATTCTTACTTGACTCGTTGTGCGCAAGCGTCGCGGCTTCGATCGATATGGATATTTGAAAGGTTGTTTCTAAAGATGGATGACGCTTGCACCAATTGCACGAAGTTGCTCAATTCTCAGACATGCTCACAAGGTTTGTGGTAAGATAAAAAGAGATAGACGTATAATTGTCTGAACCGTAATGTTTCCGCCGGTTCTGCAGACCCAACTAGCAATATAGGAGTATTACATATATGACTGTAATAATTTAAGTCTAGCAATTAGTTTATACTTTGCTCCACAGGTGGCACCACGTAGCTCATTTTGGATAAATGAAAACTAAATAATTTTTTTTGGCCAAACGGCTGATTTTATCAAGAAAAATGCAGGCAGCATTCAATGTTATTTTTTAATGTCTACCAGATTAGCATATTATTTTTTGCTATACAACATTTATTAATTATTTTGAAAGTAACTAAAACAAAATTTTTATTGAAGGATTTATTTGATTATACATACAATAAATGGTTTTTATGATGACTAGCACCCTTTGGGCAAACAAAAAAAAGGGTTTTCAACTTTTAAAAACTTGCAATGCGGGTTGCTCGCCTATTTACTTATATTTAAATTTAAATTTACAAATGTAATAATTAAATATTATTTATTTTTGACTGAAAAAAATACAAGTTTTTTTTTGGGAAAGGTTTTATTTGGTCATTTTCAAATAAGTTACAGAACAAGGACCTTTTAACCCAAGTAACAATTATGACCAAATATGACGTCGATACGACGTCACATTTTAGGTCATAATCGCGTCAGCAAGACGTCAATGCGTGGAGCTATATGACGTCATATTATGACGTAAGTTTGACGTCATATTATGACCTAAGTTTGACGTCAAATTATGACCTTAGTTTGACGTCACATTATGACCTAATTTTGACGTCATATTATGACTTGAATTCAACATCACTTGATGATCTTAGTCATCACCTAAAAATTCCTCAAGAAGTAAATAATAATAAAATAAGTAATATAGAGCATCATAATGTTATATGGTAACATTATAACGTTGCATATCACCTATTTGATTACTATTTATTCAAGGAACTTTTAGATAATTAGTGAATAATAAAACATCATTGTATTTTCAATTGATTTATTTAAAATACAAAAATATTACAGGTAATAAAAAACTATCGAGTAAAAAAAATATATATGTATCAAAACCTAAAAAAAAATTTATCACCATGACAAGAAAAAAACTGATCGTCAAGCATCTGTGAATTCTGGACCAATTTTCGTATACCTTTGGGTTATTTATACGAATGTTATGACCATGGCGATAGTGTCAACAGCCGGCATTGCAGCAATTGAGTCGAAATTTGAAAAATGCACCATTATATACAGTAATTCTGGAAAACAATTTCATATGATTTTCAGTAATTCAAGATTCAACACTATTATTCAGATCCTATCGATCATCAGCTTTGTAGCTAGAAAAATTTTCAATAACAGTTATGAAATTCGGAAATATCTTTTATGATACATTTGTTTTTAGATTTTAAAATTCTTCTAAATCAATAGCAAATTAATCAATGTGTTGGATATACGATGAGTCACCTAGTTCTGATTTTAATATAGATACCTATACCTTCCAATAACTTTAACAAAATTCTTGAGTGGAACAATATCATGCAAACCACCTCCCTAGATTTTAAAATTCTTCTAAGTCGATAGCAAATTAATCAATGTGTTGGATATGAGTCACCTATTTCCTATTTCTAATTTTAATATAGATACCTATCTTCCAATAACGTTAACAAAATTCTTGAGTAGAGCAATATCATGCAAACAAACAAATGAACCTCCCTGAACTGAACTACAAAAGAAAAATCGTTGGTGGTAGCTTGATATTTCAATAGTTCGAATCTTACCGAAGATTTCCGAACTATTGTAAAAGATGTGTTGGGTACAGGATGCTTCCGAGCAAAAAATTAAATATGTTACTCTTTGAATGCTTGTAACCCAAATAAATAGAGGATCAGGCTCTTCACTTTTATTGATAGACTGTTTAGAGAAATTTATAGGAATAAATAAGATTTTATCTACACTGGAATATAAAAGCCGAACGCACCTAATTTATATTTCATAACTTAACTCGTTCATAATTCTCATAATTGAACACTGATCTCTATATAATAATTTATAGCTTCATATCTAGATAACTGATACTCATAATGTCGAATTTGAGTCATAAAATGGATGCTGGAATAAAAATGTTACATACGTCATAAAATGACGTCGAACTTACGCCATAAAGTGACGTTGAGCTAAAAAATATGACTCAGTCAGTTGAAAACGTAAGCGCAAAGTACACTGACTAAAAAAATATATCCAAAGAATCATTATATAAAGCATAAGTTTGATTTCTCAAAACGCTGAAACATAACGTCAAATTATGACGTCTACATGACGTCAAAAAATGACGTCAATTTATGACCACAATTTGACTTGAAATGTGATGTCGATTCAACGTCTTATGACATCGAAATATGACCGTCAGTTTATGACTTCATTATGACCAAAATCTGACGTCACATTCGGGTCGACGGTCAATCATTGTTACTTGGGAAGCCTAACTACTTCTGAAAATAATTAAGATGAGTTTTAAAAATAAAACAACTGTAAATTTTGTGGAAATGATTTTATTTTGGGAATAAGGAAAGGGTACAAAGGTTCGAATATTAATTGTTAATTAATCGATGTTGTTGTGTTGTTCGAAGTCTTGTCCGCGATGCTGTTGCGTTGTTGTAAGCCTTGTTCGCCCCCAGGCAATGACTAAGGGGAAAGAGACGAATTCTTCTCCGGGAATTCTCCCTTTGGGCCTAGGAAAACCCCAGCGAAATCTAGAGCAGAGAAGTGGCTTCTTCGCTCGCTGCAACTGAAACAACAAAATAACTATTACAAGTCGGAAAATTTCAAAAGAAATTGAACTCACTTGAACTTTGCAAGCGGCGGGCAAAATTAATCAGTTGACTTCTTTGAAGTTGAGTTGAATCTAGGGCCTGGAGCAGTTGCTACTGATGTGTTGATTTTCTGCAGTTACTGGAAGACTTCATGGATGACTGCTGGGCTCTGGCTCTGCTGCTGCTGGAGGACTTCTTGGAAAGTTATTGGGCTCTGGTTTTGCTGCTACTGGAGGACTTCTTGGACGGCTGCTGGGCTTTGGTTCTTGCTGCTAGGCTCTGATTCTGCTGCTGGGCTTGAATTCTGCTACTGGGCTCTAGTTTTGCTGCTGGGCTCTGATTTTGTTGCTGGGCTCTGGTTCTGCTGCTGGGCTCTGATTCTGCTGTTGAGGTTTGATTCTGCTGCTGGGCTCAGGTTCCGCTGCTGGATGGCCTAAAAACATGAAAATACAAATAAATTGATAAATTGAAGATGATTAAGCTTTTCATCATTATTTACGTGTTTAACAGTAGGTAAAAACAGTCACATAATGAGTAATATTATATTACCTAGCTGATGATGCGGTGATGTTATGAAGATCTACGACCGGCGACCTGAAACAGAAACTTAAAACAAATTTTGGTGAATTCAACAAAAAAAAATATTGAAAGTTGATTTTAGCAGCTGGGCTCATCCTCAGCTCCTCCCACGTTGTCCATTCCCTTGATGTCCATCCACCTTAACATCTGGGCTCATCCTCAGCAAGGGATCTGAAAAAAAGATAATTCAATTAGTAATCTGTGAGAAAGCAATACAAAATAGCTGTAAGAAAAATAGATTAGAACCTGAAAAGCAAAGTTTATTAGTCAACTTACGTCCTTTTCTTGATTTTTTGGAGGTGGTCTTGTTGAAATGAAGAACCTGAAAGGGAACTTTTTTTGATTAGTTGCATACATTCACACATTCATTCAACATTCAAACATGTTCTGTGTGTTGGTTTGTTTGTTGCGCGCCTATTTAACGGATCTATTTTTTTTTTGTAGAGCTAGCTACGCGAGGGTGATTGCTGCCATACTACTAAATGATTTTATTCCAAAAGTGCTCAGATATATTATGCTACTGTTTGACTCTACTTTACTATCCCAATGAGTGCCTGAGCGCTCAGACACCCATGGCACCGATGTGCCCGTCGTTTGCAAGCAAAAATAGTTTATTTGAATACGTGGCCAATGCATATTCCGAGTCTCGCGATACCGCCTAGTTACGCGATGTAATGACCTTTAGTATCGGTCTCTGCGTGATGTTTCTTGAGCTTAATCAAGGACTCCAGTCAGCTTTTACATTTTTCGACTTCGTTAGGTACATATCAAGAGTATGCCATTACTACCCAGCTAGTCCGCTCGTTCGCCCTAGAACTCATTGCAGACCCACACGGTGATATTCGCCAGGGGAGGGGTTGCCTCTTTTAGCGGTACCTACGTTTGCACCGATTTTCACGTTGGACCTTTCATTACAGGCCTTTGCAAAAAAACCAAGACATTTTATTTATTCATAACATAATAAAAGCAAAGACTAGCATCGCATATTACGTGCACCTAACGCACACGCAATTGCGGAACAAAAAGCCCAATTTACATATTTAAATATACAAAATTTTGCTTTGACGAAATAATTGGAAAAGAATCTTTAAAATAAAAATCTAAAAATATTGAAATAAAATTATTTAAAATATTGCTAAATTGTTGTAAATACAATAAATTATTATTAATAATAATTGTTTAAACATTATAAAAAATAATAAAGCAAAATCTGAAAAAAGAAAAAATATAAGCAGTTTTTTTAGTGCAGAATTATTGCAAAATATTAATTAAATATTATATAACAAATATTCTAAAACAAATAAAAAATTTAATTATTAATACAGTATAGCTACAATGAGTTGAAAAAAGATAGAAATAATTCTTCTACGTCACACACCAGACAAGCTGAAACATTCTGCTGGAATATATCAAGAAATATGCACCGAATGGGAAAATGACTGAAGAAAATACCTAATGTTTTCTTTTCCATTCCGAGGGTTGGGGGGAGAAAGTCACTTCAAAATATTGAGTGGGAACCACTAATACAAATTTTAGATTCGGAGGGAGCGTTGAATACCAAGTTAATTTTACCTGGAACTCCTGGGGATAGAAGATCAAACTCAATAACATTCAAACTTAGCAACATAATGATTCACGATCGAATTTCGATCACTGGGCGACCACTAGTAATAATAATTGGTTAATAGTTAATAATAATATCTGTAATCTTCATTTTGAATACTCGCTATCAAAAACTGCAAAAAATTGTTAGAAAGCTATTTTTGTGCGAAATTAAATCGCTATATGTGGACTAAAATTACTGGCACTTAAACAGAGCTGAAAAAAATTAAGGTGGTACCAATCTTTGTAGAACATTTTATATTTATTGGCAACTAAAATTTCCGTCAAGGGCAGCATAAAATGGTGGATCTTTAGTGGACTTGTCAAAACGGCATTGAGAGATGAGAGCACAATATTCAGCACAATTTTTTCAGTAGAAAAATATGTAGGTATAAAGTTTTGCAACGACCGACCGCTATTGAGGTCCGAGACTAGTCTAAATCAAACATACACAGAGGCGCACCCAGGATTTTTTTTCAGAGGGAGTTCTGAAAGTAAAAGTAAAACAGCTAACTTGCTTAAATAACAACCTTAACTTTGAAAATAAAGCCTCAGTTTCAAAGATAAACCTTGATTATAATTCAGACTCCAGCGATACCGAGCTGAACCGAAATCTGATGAGTTTCGGAGGGGAGGGAACCGAACCCCCCCATAACCTCTCCTTGGGTGCGACACTGAAAATACAAGAGATATAAAGCTAATTTTGTGCGAAATTAAATCGGGACTACAATTACTAGCACTCACACAGACCTAAAAAAAAAACACAAGATTATATATAAAAATAAAAAAAAATTTTGTCATCTTTATTGACATTTATTACAGGGTGTAACAGCGAAACGAGCTACCTAGAATAACTTCTATGTTATTAAAGATACAATAAAATACAGTGGGACAATCTTATGCCGGATCAAGGGAAACACCCAAATATGGAATAAAATATTATTTTGAACCAGTGGCTCTCAAGCTACAACACAAAATTACATTTTTTCAAACGAGATGCTGTATATTTTTTAGGCCCTTCCGATACAGTATTTTTTTTCTGAATTCAACCATGTATTTGTTTCATGCCCTTACATGATAAAAATATTGAGAGAAATGCGATTAAAGTTTAAATAAACTTTACTTTTATAGTTATTTTTCAGTAGGCTATGAAAAGCAAAATCTGCTATCTGTCAATTTGAATTATTTAATGTATAATTCCTATGGTTGCAAATTGCTATAAAGTGTACTTACATCAGTAAAAACAAAAGAAAATTTAATGGATCGCGTAAGAGATGCGTGTACTATTTTAATACCGAGATAAATTAACAATGCTACTTTTGAATCAGTTTTGAAAAGATTCTAGTTATGTTCAAAAAGGGATGGAAATCAGCTAGAACACTATTTATTAACAAATAATTTAATATATTAATGTAGCTCAATTATTCACAGCCTACTGAAAAATAACTAAGAAAATAAAATTTATTCAAATTTCAATCGCATTTTTCTCAATATTTTCCTAATGTAGGGGTACAAAACGAATACATGGTTGAATTAATAGAAATCTTCTACTGAAAGAGACTAAAAATTATATAGCATCTCATTTGAAAAAATATAACTTTGTGTTGTAGCTTGGGAGCCACTGGTGTAAAAAAATAATTTCTTCCATAATTGGGTGTTCTCCTTGGTCCCGCATAAAATTGTCCCATAATATTCTATTGTTCAATAATATAGAAGTTACTCGAGGTAGCTCGTTTCGCTGTTACACTCTGTATATTAATTAATGTACCTATATAACTTATTTTAAGCATCACTTGGTTGAAATTGTTTTTACGAAAAAGCTGCACTTACATAGATGTAAAAATAAAAACAAATTTTTTTTCATTCAATTTTTAAAATATAATTGAGTATTTTATATCAAAAAAGAGTCTTCAGTTCATTAAATGAATGAATAAATAATTTTAGGTAATTTTATTGAACAAAAATAGTAATTTGGTTACAAAATAAACAATCAAATAAAAAATACAAGAGTTAAAAACGAATTTGGAAACAAATTGAGCAATCACATAAGATACATTAAAAATTTAACAATAACAATTCATAGCAAAACAATCATTTTCTCTTTTTCAGTACGTCTGCATAAGATAAAGTTGTCGGTTTGTTGTATTTAGTATTCTTGTTTTTATATTCAGTCTTTTTGTTTTCAGTCGTTTGTTTCTCAGTTTTATTTTCTTTATCTCTTGGAATTTCAGCATCATTTTTCTCAGTCTTTTGTTCTTCAGTCTTGTTATTTTTCACTGGGTTTGCCTCAACAAACTTTTTTCCTGCCCCACTAGGCTCATTTTTAGTCTCTGCTTTTTCTGGATAGTATTTCTCAGTTTCTTGATCTACTAAATCAAGATTAATTTGAGTAGATTGATCTCTGGTTTTCTCAGGGATTTCGAAATCTTCTGATGTTTGTGTTGTATTATCGACCTGTTGAAAAATAATCATGTAAATATATAAAGTTTTTGTTTTGTTATTCGTGCTGAACATTACTTTAGAAACTAATGTCACAGTTTTGAAATCTTCTGAAGTGTGTGTTGTTTTATCGACCTGTTGAAAAATAATTATGTAAATATATAAAGTTTTTGTATTGCTATTCGTAATGAACATTACTTTAGATACTAATGTCACAGTTTTTTGGATCTCATTGAGTTCATCTTTATTTTCTTTTAATTCAGTAGATTTTTCATCTAACACTGAAGCATAAGAATCTACAGTTGTTGAGTTATTTTCTTGAGCACTGCTTTCTGGCTTATCTAAAAAAAAAAACTCAATTTTCTTCTCATAGTAAATTAAACTACTTACTTACCATTTTCATTGTGTTCTTCTGGAAGATCCACTAATACTTCGTTGGTTTTTTGAATAGGACCTGGAAAAAATTAAAACCGGTAAAATATTTTTAAATTATTGTTTTCTGATCAATTACATTCATTTATCGGGTTCCCAATTTCTGGTTCTTGTTTATCAACTAGTTCAGATGATATATTATGTCTTTCGTTTTTAGTGTCCTCTCTAGGAGTTAGTTCAGGAGTTGGCTTTTTTCGCGGGGTCTTTTTCTGTCTAGGTTTTTGTTTCGATCTATCAGGTTGCTGTGTAGAAGATGTTTTCTTCTTGTGTTTGGTTTTTGCATTACTTAATAACTCTCGCATGTCAAGAGTTATTGGGCAAGATGTTTTATCTGGAAAAATTTTATGTTTTGGAATTTCTCTGCGCTCTCTTGGTTTACTCGGATCACGTGGAGCTATTTTTTTTCCTCTTGATCTGGCTCGATGTTCTACTTTTCTTTTACTTCTAGTTCTTTGTTGCTCTGTAGATTCCCTATCACAGACTTTGATATTTGGTTCACTTTTGACCCGTCTAGGATAAGAATAATTTCTTATATAATTTCCGGCTGACATAGCATTGATCAATACTGAATCATCTGTATTTGTGACATTTTCCTGAACTATTTGAGCTTCTTGTGTCATAGGATCATCATAATAATTTTGAAAATAGGGTACATTGTCCCCACAAACAAAACTAGGTTGCTCTAGGTACGGTGGACATGGCGCATGCCAAAGCCAATCACAAACGGGTTCCTTGGAGAGCGGAGTGTAGGGGTATACTGGCGTATAACACGGAGGTTCTAGGTTCGGTATGTCAAATGAAGTTCCCTCGAAATAGTAAAATGGCATTGGCAGGGCTAACGGGTAATTGCTACAAGGTATTGTATTTCTGAAACTAGAAACAAAAAAATCTACCATGCATCTTGAATCGAAAGTGGACAAAGAAGAAAATAAAGTATTCACTTATACAATTCATTGAAGTGAAATTGATTAGAACAAGCATATGAATACTTCACTATATTATAAATTTGCAGTGAACTATACTAAGATAAGAATAAGAAAATCTAAAAAATTCAGTTGTCAGTCGATGTTACCACCAATTACTTAGATGTTTTTTAGTGCAGTTATAATTTTGAAATATTTGATAATAATTACTTTTTTGAGTTTTGAAATACATTTTTGCAATACATAATTAATATTCTTTCAAAAAATGAAATCCATAAATATATAATACAGTTCCTTAGAGTGCAGGGTGAAATAATTTATTCTAAAAATTTAAAAAAAAAAAATTATAAGTGCAAATAGAAACCGAATCCTGAGGGTTTCGTAATATTATACAGGCATATACTTGTAGTAATTTTTATCCTTTAGTACTGTTATATAATTGTGAAGTGAAATTATGAAAGTGAGAAACTTGAGTTTGCGGTTTCTGTCACACAGGCTTTATAAAAGAAATCTCCAAAAAAAGTTTTCAAGAATTAATACCACATAGTCAGTTACTTACTACGGAGTTGGTGGATGGAATGTAGCATTTCTAGGCCAGTTCCGTGGGTATCTTAGATTCCAAGGATGAGTGTTTGGCATCTTCGCTGAAGCAGTATTTACTGACTCAGCATAAGTAGAAGTGGTAGAAAAATTAGATGTTGGGTCTGGATCAGCACATGTTGCAGTGGCAGTAAAAATATTGGCTTCGGTTGCAGATGGAATGGTGGATGACCATACTTGGTTTGATTCAGTAGATATTTTCATAGTGGAAGTAGGTTCCTCACATGTTTCAGCCACTGATGGAGTGGCATTCATCGATATTTGTTTTGGCTTTTCACATGACGCATCGGAAGTAGATATTTGGATTATTTCGTCAATTATTGCAGTGACAATTGATATTTGATCTTTCTCAACAGTTGTTGTAATGGCAGTGGTTTCACTTATCTCAGCAGATGAGGTAGATGGTCTATTTGTTTTAGCAATTGTTGCAATGGCAATGGATATTGATGTTTGTATTAGTTCTTCAATTATTGCTTTGACAATGGTAAGTGATGTTTCACTTTTTTCAGCAATAGTTGCAATGGCAGTTTCAGCTAATGTTTCAGTTATTTCAATAGATGAAGTCGATGTTCCATCTTTTGATTTTTCTGCAGAAGATGACTGATCTTCAGATTTCACGTTCAAGTCTATTGAGGAATCCTCCATAGTTTCTATTATACTCATCCGAAAAACTTTATCGCACGGATTTCTTTTACTTGAAAAAAGAAAAACAATTATTATTATTTGAATTATGATGCTACCATTCCAAGAAAACAAATTTTCCAGTCGCAGTCACAAAAACAGACAATTATTGTTTGTCCACAATTGAGCATATTATGACTTGGAATGTACAGCGAGAAAATGAAGTTTCTCCTGACATCAATTATCGTCAAAATTATTATTATCCATAAAAATTGAACTATTGATGTTCAAATAACTTCGAACATACATTCGTTCTTTTAAAAATAAGCTGATTTCATAGGCTATTCACTAGATTAACTACTTTGAACGGAGCGAACTTGGTTAACCTGCCATGAAAATGCAACTTAACATATCCCATTATTTTTTTTTTGCGAACATAATGTTATTATATAATAAAGTAAGCGATACTTACTGATTAAGTCCAAATTAGTTGAAAAAACTGATTTAAACAGGTATAATTAACTTGTAAATGCAAAATTAAACTATCTTTTACGCGTAGTCAAATGACAACTAACCAAGTAAAATGGCCGATCTCATACGTGGAATTACAAATGGCGCGTGTGCATGAAAAATGGACACAATTAATATTGAAAACCTAACCTTCAAACTTTGTAAAATATTTCTTGCCATAATAATACATGGATTTTCGCAAAAAATTATATATTCGAGCCTCTTTTATATTGTAAAACTAGTACTTACTATTTTTCTTGAATTGCTCTTGATAAATTAATTACATAAATCAATTTATGTCGCTCCGATAATCACTAGTGGACGCACCAAGACTCACTACCAGAATGGTACAAGCATAAATGAAAGAAAATCAAAAACAAATGAGATATTGCTCAGGATATTCGTTAATATAATTTTAAAAGCATATCAATATAGTAACTAGAAAAAAAATGTAGGAAAATAAATTTACTAGTCCACTATTATTGAAGTACAGGCTTAAATATTTGTATATCTTGATTTCAACAATGGAAAACCCAGAAAGAAATAATTCTTTACCTGTTCAAGTGAATAAGAACTACTTCTGCATCTTCTTCTAACGAACAAAACGATGAGGATAAACTAAATCCGTTTGACTACTGTCAGTCATGAGTAGTAGCCGCGGAAAATTATATATCAGTTATTTTTTCAAAATATTGTTGAAAGAAAAATTCAATTGATTGAATCATGCGTTTTTTTTTAGAAATATTTGAATCCATAGTATTTGTATCTATGCTAAATAAATGAATTATATTCAGCTCTTGTAAAATATATTTTGAGTCATAAAATTAGGGTATATATTTTTCATACCATAGAATAAAATTATAGATTACAATTAAAAGAGTATATTTTATTAATTTGCGCTAGCTCAAATCGCAAAATTATAAAGTATGCACTTTTATTTAAAAAAAATTAATATGAGTTTTCAACGTATTATTGTCAGTAGAAGATAGTTTGATTTCGATATTGCTTGCTTTAGTAATTCTTAATCAACTCATTTGATGCATTTGAATAAAAAAGTAAGTTCTACACTGTTATCATAATAATAGATCGTTGAGTAGATCAAATATTATTGGTAAAATGAATCATCATGATATTTATTGTAAAGATATAGGTAACAGAACTGACTACATTACAAAGATATATTAATAAATTTCTGATAGTTTTAAATGTTATAATGCAGACGGTTTGTCAAGAGTACAGCGATTAAAGAAACAATATTATTATACAAAGCAATAGCACTAATTGTTTTAATTCAATAACAATTAGTTTCTCATTTTTCAAGAGTTTCTTTAAAACCGAAATTACCAAAGACGATATTTGGTTGAACAATTTACTGATACATCAGTGAATTGAACAGGATATGAAAAGGAATAATTTAGGTCTGTCAACATGTCTTCTGCTGATGGTTATATATGCTCAGTGATGAACATGAAGATATTATAGTTATTAATCAAAATGGTCACAATTTAGACGTAATTGAATAGGAAATACAATAGAAATTCGCTTCCAAAAGGATGTACAATGTTGTACCAAATCAAACAAAATGATAAGAGATTTTTGTAATTTTGTCTTTTAAGCTTATTTTTAGAATACCATATCTTGCAATCTATTCAATTATCCATTCCATATTTTAATTAAAATTAACTGTATACCGCTCCAAACAATATTAAACATGGTCCTTCGAGCCGGATAAATAGTTAAAAAGAGAAATTATTGTGATCCAAATGAAGTGTTGTGCAACTACCAAGAGTTTATCGAAGAACAGTGTAATCCATCACTTCATCAACCAAGAATAACCAACCGAGTGCAGACCAACCGAATGCAGATCAACTGACTGCAGACCAGCCGATTGCAGACCAACCGAGGGCAGACCAGCCGATTGCAGAGCAACTCCGACCATTCTTAAAAGTTTCACCTGATTCCAGCAATTCAGTAAGTCAAGTTTACCTACCTATGTTTCCTTATCACGTATCACGTTCTGAAACTATCCTTTATTGATTAATATGGCTAACCTAAATAAGTTGAAAAGACAGCGCAGTCATATCATGGCTATAATAACTAGTTTGCGTAATATTTTAAATGCTTGGGATCAAGACATTCCAAATCGTGATGTATACCAAGTTAGAGCAATATACGAAACTGCTCAAAAGTCGTTTGAAAAATTTGATGAAATTCAAGATAAATTAGAAGACCTAGATGAAAACGAAGCTACTAATCGAATAGCATATATTGAAAATTTTAATTTAGAAAAGGCACGAGTTTTAAAAATATTAGATGAGAATATTACCCCGCCAAATACAAAATCAGAAATTCAACCATCAGCTCGCGCGAACACTACCGTTACCTTACCTGCAATTGCATTACCAACCTTTGATGGAACCGTAGAAAAGTGGGCCTCGTTTTATAGTTTATTTTTGACATTAATTGATCAAGAAAATCTACCACCGGTTGGAAATTGCAATATCTTCGTTTTTCATTGAGAGATAAAGCTGCAGCCACGATAGAATCATTGGAAACTACGGATGAAAATTATGCAGTAGCGCTATCAATTCTCAAAGAAAAATATGAATGTATTCGACGTATTTTACGCCGCCATTGGGCGATTTTACGAGAATATCCGCGGCTAACGAAGGATACTCCAGTAGCTATAAATAATTTAGTTGACATTTTCCACCAACATGCCAGAGCATTGGAAAATCTTAAGGCTCTAGTTTCACATTGGGATATACCACTAGTTGACCTAATTTTATCTAAATTGAATTCAAGTACTATTTGGCACTGGGAATTAACTCTAACTGAAGATAAAATACCGTCATATAAGGAATTGCTTAAATTTCTTGAAAAACGCGCTAATTGTGCAGAGAGTCGTTGTTCAACCAGCTCACCGAGCACTTCACTTAAACCGTTTTTGTTTATCAACCAGCTCTTCGAGCAATTTACTTTTAAATCGTTATAATCAAGCTCTTCAAGCAAACTCATTTGATTGTATTGTTAATTGTTAAAATAAATATTGATAAAACTTTAATTATCAATTTCACAAGTTATTGAAGTGACCTATCTCTTCACAAGTTTTCGCTTTCCAATAACGCGTGATAAAAACATGGCTGTTGTGTGTACAACTTTTTACTGTTATGGCTCTCTCAGCAGGTCTATTATTTGGCATTTAAACTTTATTTATGACTGCAAATATATTAAATAATAAAAGCTCGTATTATTCAGTTTATTCAAGAGTGATGATGATAGAATAGAAAACTTAGAAAATGTAAAAACTGCTACATAATTTGTAGTATGAAATATTTAAAATTATTATTGCATAACAGTGTGTGATTCAATACAATAAACAATAAAACAATAATAAAAAAGTAGGTATTCTACATTAAAATAAATGTATTGGCATACAAGCAATACCTGGACCGCCACAATAAAGTAGCTAATATAGTGCATCAAGCGCTACGCAACAAGCTATTCGAAGACCAAGAAACAGTACAATACTATAAATATGTCCCTCCACCGATCTGCGAGAATAACGATGTACTCCTGTATTGGAATCGAAAAATAATAACCGACAAGACGATAAACGCGAATATCCCGGATATCGTTTTGATCTTGAAGAAAGAAAAATTTATTCACATAATAGACATGGGAATACCATTATGTGCAAATGTCAAAAAAACATATGCAGATAAAATAAATAAGTCTATACCGCTGGCTGACGAAATGAAGAAGATGTATAAAATGAAAAAGGCTCAGATAACAACTGTAATAATTGGCTGTATGGGAGAAATCCCACACAAATTACACAAGAGCTGACAGCGCTTGGACATCAACAAAAATTTATACTTATGCAACGTGCAGTGATCCTGGATACCTGTAGCACCGTCCGTCGTGTCCTGGGGAAGAAGAAGTAAAAAATTAAAAAGGAGTCTTTCACAATTTTCATTTGAGACTTACCTCCTCACTAGGTGTATGTACTTGTATGGCACGCCGTTTTGGTATTTAATAGCAACAATTTATTCCAGTTAAATTTCAACTATACATTTTTATATCTTGCAAGATAATTTTAATTCATTGCATTTTTATGATTGAATTAAAATTATGTACATAATGGAAATTCAGAATTATTATCATCTTGCAAGATAATTTTAATGCATTGAATTTTTATGATCGAATTAAAATTATGTACATAATGGAAATTCGGAATTCTTATTATCTTGCAGGATAATTTTAATTTATTGAATTTTTTTGATTAAATTAAAATTATGTACATAATGGAAATTCAGAATTATTATGACTTGAAAGATAATTTTAATACATTGTATTTTTATGATTGAATTAAAATTATGTAAATAATGATAATTCAGCATAGAGACTATCTAGCAAAATTATACGGAACCGTTGAATTTTTAAGATTGAATTAAAATTATGTACATAATGAAAATTCAGAATTATTATTATCTTGCAAGATAATTTTAATGCATTGAATTTTTATGATCGAATTAAAATTATGCACATAATAGAAATCCAGTATTCTTATTATCTTGCAGGATAATTTTAATTCATTGAATTTTTATAATTGAATTAAAATTATGTACTTGATGGAAATTCAGAATAATTATTTTTTTGCAAGATAATTTTAATGCATTGAATTTTTATGATCGAATTAAAATTATGCACATAATAGAAATCCAGTATTCTTATTATCTTGCAGGATAATTTTAATTCATTGAATTTTTATGATTGAATTAAAATTATGTAGGTACCATTCAGAATAATTATTTTCTTGCAAGATAATTTTAATACATTGAATTTTTATGATTGAATTGAAATTATGTACATAATGGAAATTCGGAATGCTTATTATCTTGCAGTATAATTTCAATTCATTGAATTTTTATGATAGAATTAAAATTATGTACATAATAGAAATTCAGAAATATTATTTCCTTGCACGATAATTTTAATCAATTGAATTTCAATGATTTCTGAATTTCCATTATGCACATAATTTTAATTCAATCAAAAAATTCAATGAATTAAAATTATCCTGCAAGATAAGAAGAATTTCGAATTTCCATTATGTACATAATTTTAATTCAATCATAAAAATTCAATGAATTGAAATTAACCTGCAAGATAATAATAATTCCGAATCTCTATTATGTACGTAATTTTAATTCAATCATAAAAATTCAACGCATTGAAATTATCTTGCAAGATAATAATAATTCTGAATTTTCGTTATGTACATAATTTTAATTCAATCATAAAAATTTAATAAATTAATTATCTTGCAATTTCAAAAAAATGTATAGTTTAAATTTAAGTAGAATAAATTTTTGCTATTAAATAGCAAAACGGCGTGCCATATACTTGCTTGTAAAGCCGTACATAACACATACTTACCTTATTACAGAGAAATGGCAAAAAAGGAAATAATAATAATAATAATAGAGGATATTCTACTTAAAAGTGAGTGCGGATGGCCGAGCGTGTCTGTTCACCTACACATGCTGTGACGTCACTCGACCAAGAGGTCGCAGATCGAATCCATCCACCGACGGCACCGACAATGTGTGATAAGTTAAAAAAATGCAGCTACTTGCATCAACACACTCGGGTGCTACAGGTTGCCAAGATGTTGAATAATAATAGTGTTCATTTATTTGCCCAACAGTTATAAAACCAGAACAGGACAAAAAAAAAATATACAAAAAAGTAAGCAAAAATACGATAAAACTTCAATATTATAAATTAATAATAAATTTTCTTATGAGCAAAATCGAATGCAAGTGGGATCGTATTGCAGTGTCGTAAAGAATCGCCAGCTTTATTTTAATCAAATTTGATTTACACTCCGTTTCCGCATTTATTTATTCTTTTAGTTTTAATCCTGAAAATGTAGTAGCTTGTTATTCTTCTGATTATCATGTTTCATCGCAGCAAAAAATTTTTGCAGCACAAGCTGCAGGAGGATTGCATAACATTAAGATTCCATTTTGGAGACACCGAAGTTTATCCGAAGAAGACGCTTATGAAACTATGATAATATATTCGACTAATTCACCTTCAGCTCCATTTGTCACCATTTCGCTTTGGCAAGATTCTCATTAGAATCAAAACTATTGGCGAACACAATCAATGGTACACATCGTTTACATGCATTACCAAATTTTTACCAATATGCAGATCCAACAAATAGTTGGTATTTAAACTACTTTGACCCAAATATTTATATCGAGCTGTTTGTTTGAGATTAATTTTTTATTTTAATCGCATAATAGCAGAGGTTCAAACCAAACGTGGAAGAATATGTAGAGACGTTGATACTGAACTCATAGCAATTCCCCAAAAACGAAATCTTAATTGTAAACGATAGAACTGATCAAGCTCTAACTGCATGTTTAGAATTAAATCGAGAAGGGCTGTTAGATATTATAGAAGTGCATACTGATAATTGGTTTCTAGAAACTTTGCAAGTTTCTATCATGTATCCATCTGATAGAACACTAAGCACGACGATACTATAGGACAAAGTAATTCTATGACATACTGAGTGGACGGTCCAAGTTCCAATATCTCCAGTATTTCTAATATTCTCGAACTCTACCAACAGATCAAATTACTATAATAATCTGCTTGTACTAGACGTCAGAGATAAAGTCATTATTAGAATAAGAGAGGATTCTACTAATGATTATGACATAATATTGGTTGAAACAAGAGCTGAAATATTACCTGCCCTATTGCTGGTGGATATTACGAAAATGTGAGCTTATTAGACATTGATTCACACGAACAAATTCCAGTTTTTAGGATAATATACCCCTAGGACGCACTTTCAATTAATTGACGGTTATCGCCAAAGATATGCTTAAATAAATACTGTGTGAATTGCTCAAGCATTCATTCAATCAGAAACTGATGTTACTGAGAGCTCTCCAACAGATGATACTCAACGTCCACAATAAATGTATCTATGTATTTCATTAGACAATTCTTAAAAAATTCAGCTGATGAAATAATTGGTGAAAAACAAAAAGATAGAACCATAGAATGGTTTGATAATGAATGAAGAGTAGCAATCGAAGAAAAGAATGAGAGGCAAGGCATAAAATGCTATAAAGGAAAACAAGAAGTAGTAAGGTGAAGTACGTAGTGAAGAGAAAAACTGTGAATAAATTATGTGAGAAAAATAAGAAAGAGATGTATAATAAAAAATATGAAGATATAGAAATACTAAGCCAACAAGATATACGAGAATTCTACCAGAATGTAAATAATTTGAAACGAGGATTCCAAACAGGATTGGATTGCTGTAGAGATAAAAATGAAGTGTAGTTGGAAAAAGAGAGGAAAGTACTACATAGATGGATGGAATATTTTGAGGAATCATTGAATAGAGAACAAAAAGTAAATAAAATAAATAAGAATGTGAACAATACCTCCAACGGCGAACATAATGAAAACGCAGTGAAAATTCCTTCCAAACAAAGCCCCTGGAGAAGATGAAATAACCGCAAAAAAATATATATATATACCCTTTATGAGTTAATAAAATATGGGAGAAAGAAACAATACCAGAAAATGGGAAGAACAGAATTAATATGCCCCATACATAAGGAAGGTAAAAAATAAGAATAGCTTACAAAATACTATCATCTATGGCACGCCGTTTTGCTATTTAATAGCAAAAATTTATTCCACTTAAATGTAAACTATACATTTTAATTATCTTGCAAGATAATTCAATTTATTGAATTCTTATGATTGAATTAAAATTATGTACATAATGGAAATTAGGAATTCTTATTATCCTGCAGGATAATTTTATTGCAATAAATTTTTTTGATTGAATTAAAATTATGTACATAATGGAAATTCGGAACTATTATTATCTTGCAAGATTATTTTAATACACTGAATTTTTATGATTGAATTGAAATTATGTACATAATGTAAATTAGGAATTCTTATTATCTTGCAGGATAATTTTAATTCATTGAATTTTTTTGATTGAATTAAAATTATGTACATAATGGAAATTCAGAATTATTATTATCTTGCAAGATAATTTGAATACATTGAATTTTTATGATTGAATTAAAAATATGTACATAATAAAAATTCAAAATTGTCATCATCTTGCAAGATAATTTTAACACATTGAATTTTTATGATTGAATTAAAATTATGTACATAATGAAAATTCGAAATTCTTTTCATCTTCCAGTATAATTTTAATTCATTGAATTTCTATGATTGAATTAAAATTATGTACGCAATAGAAATTCAGAATTATTATTACTTCGCAAGATAATTTTAATCACTTGAATTTCATACATAATTTTAATTTAATCATAAAAATTCAATGCATTAGAATTATCTTGCAAAATAATAATAATTCTGAATTTTCATTATGTACATAAATTTAATTCAATCATAAAAATTCAACGGCTCCGTATAATTTTGTTAGATAGTCTCTGATCATTATGTACATAATTTTGCTTCAATCATAAAAATTCAATGCATTAAAATTATCCTGCAAGATAATAAGAATTCCTAATTTCCATTATGTACATAATTTTGATTCAATCGTAAAAATTCAATGCATTAAAATTATCTTGCAAGATAATAATAATTCTGAATTTCCATTATGTACATAATTTTAGTTCAATCATAAAAATTCAATGAATTAAAATTATCTTGGAAGATAATAAAAATGTATAGTTTAAATGTAGGTGGAATGAATTGTTGCTATTAAATAGCAAAACGGCATGCCATAATTATCAGTTAATCAGTTACAAAATTAATGAATTCGCTGGAAACATATTAGGAGAGTATCAATGCGGCTTCCGACCTAATAGGAGTACAACCGATCACACCTTCTTTCTTGATAATGCAAATTTTGTAAAAAATACTATGAGCGCGACATTGATCTACATATGCTTTTCATAGAGATGTATTCGATGGTATCAATAGACAGAAGCTCTATACCGTAATGGAACAGTTAAAGTACCAAAAAATCTAATTAGGCTGTAAAGATGACGATGCAAAATACAAAAGCAATAGTAAAAGTAGGTTCTAAATTTAGTGAGAGCTTTACTTATGAGACAGGAGTGAAACAAGGAGATGGACTATCAGCCACACTGTTCAATCTAGCTCTACAAGAAGAATTGAGTAGAAATGTTAGATCCGGCACCATATTTATGATGTAAAGTCAGATTTGCGTAAATGATGATGATGTCCTGATCGTAACTAAAAATATCGCAAAAATTACAGAAATATACACAGAAATTAAAAAACTCCCCAAAAGTTTTGGATTACATGTAAACGTGGACAAAACCAAGTATATGAAAGTCTCGACATCAGAGTATAGAAGATTTATCCAAGATCTGGCAGTTGGTGGTAATACATTTGAAGGCGTCAACAGCTTTATGTACTTTGGTCTCAAAGTAGCAAATAATTGTGGTATAAGATCAACAATCCAAGAAAGAATAATGCAAAGAAATCGCGCATACTACGCTAATATCAAGATATTTCAAAATAAACTCATATCAAGGAAAACTAAACATAAAATATTTAAATCATGATACGCCCAGTGGTCACATATAGATGTGAGGTGTGGACACTGACTCAGAATGATAGAGCAAAATTATAAATATTTGAAAGAAAAATATTGAGCAAGATTCATAGAGGTGTGCAAGAAGGAGGGTTCTGGAGAACGAGATGCAATGCTAAGTTGGAAGAACTGATTGAAGAACAAGGCATCGTTAGATTTATAAAATGGATAGGACACATGCTAAGGATAAACGAAGAAAAAATGTCGCTTAGAACCATGAGAGAAAAACTGTATTCTAGGAGAAGAAAAGGAAGACCAAAATTAAGATGGATAGATGACGTGCAAGACGATATAGACAAGATGGGGGTGAAAAGATGTAGAAGTAAGACACTGGACAGAGATGAGTGGAGAAAAATTGTGGAAGAAGCCAAATCCCATCCCGGACTGTAGAGCTGAATTTATTTTTTTCCTTAATTTATTCAAATTTATCACTATTTTTTAAATTTAGTATAACTTAGAAAACATTGCTTTTAAATTTTGTATTACTTGTTGATAGTAAAATGTTTTCCTCTGAATATTTGTGCCTAGTCAAAATTTGTAATAAATAAGTTTCACTGAAACATAAACTTGATTTTGTTCTAACATAGATATATGTAATTTTATTCAAGAATTGTTTGGAACAAAATGAACATTACAGTTTGCACCGTCAAACTGCAAACAAAATTAATTAAGATTTAAAAATTAATTCTGGAGCAAATGATTTTTTTTTATTGTGTTTCAATTATATACAGTCTATATAATTGTACAAGTGAACATGTAAATACAAATAAACAAGTGTTTGTGTTGTGGTTTCGTTCGTCATAAAAAAATTTGCATCAGCATTAATATCTCCGCCACTCCTTTCTCGATTGATGACGTTAATTGGCGCATATAAATGACTTTTCTTTCACCCATGAGAGAGAAACGAACAACTTGCATAACATGTGAGACGAAAAGAGTGTTCGGGGGTCAATATAGCGGCCGCAAGACTAGTTTGGTGAACAGAACCAGCCAGGTATCCATCGAACTCATGTACTTATACGAATCCACTAGAAGACTGAAGACAACATGACCCGAACTTTGCTTTTCGTGTGCCTGGTTATTGTCCTGATCTTGCAGATTTGCAGCGGAGCGCCTGCACCCGCCAACGAGAAGCAGGCCACTCCGCAAGAAGCCAAATGTGAGTGCAAAGTTTAATTATTTATCATAAACAATATCGTACAAAAATAGATATAATTTTTATTAGCACTACTTGGAAGAATATAGCAAATTAAGTTTTTGTAACAAATAAAAAATGTTCTCAATTTTTCTTTTTATAATGGATATTTTTTGATAGTTGCAGCTGATAAGATTAAAATTCCATTTACTTAAAAAATTAAATTATATTCTTTGCAACAATGAAACAATTGACCATTAGATTTTTTTCGAAAACATATAAACGTGATAAGTTTTCTACTATATTTAAATTTAAAACAAAATCAGAATATTTGTAATCTTAGTTGATGACATTACGACTGAAACATCTGCCTTGAATCTAAATTATTATACAGTAAACACCTGGTTGAGAAATTTAAATACATTCAATACTTTCTAGGAAAAACAATTTGTCTTAGAAATAATTAAAATTTCCAATGTGCTAATAAATCACAAAATCAAGGTTCTTTCTTTATAAACAAATAGGAAAAATATGTCTATGTTCCATAAGGGAGGGTCTATCAATAAAAGAGAAAGAATTTTTTTTTTTATTCTAGCGGCTTTTGGCGTAGCGTTCGACGAAATAGTTGTGGAATCTTCTCTAACAGTTGTACCGAGGAAGAATAATGTCCGTCAAGCAAAAACCAAATCTGAAAATGGCAAAACCTCGTAGCTAACAAGTAAAAAATTGACAATTGAAAACTGATTTCTCGCTCCTCTTACTTAAGCTAGATTCAAACAGTGGACATTGACTGATGTTTACCACGTAAATATGCTAATTATGACATCATTTAAAATTTTAAACTATTATTTATAAGCAATCATTCCACACATGTTAATAAATATACTTTCAAAGGATAATAATTCATGTAGCACTGTGATTTAGTTATTCTCTGTAAAATGTAATAAATTGTATCAACCAATAATTAATATTCATTTATTTGCATCTTATCCTGACATTACAAATAAATATGTATATGGAAGAATAATTTCATTTACTTGAATGGTGATATACCTAGAGACTTGGAATAAATCATAAATATTTAATCAATATTTTGAGCTCTATTCCTCGATTGGCTACGTTTATTATTTGGAGGAGCATTTCCAAACGCTGTGGCATGGCTTGTAGCGATACCCCCCTTTCCACTGCTGAAAGCATTTGCTATAGCAGTAACACCTCCTGGATATCCTTCTTGTCCAGATTTTCCAGACTTTGAATATCCAAACATTATTGGGAAAAACACATTATAAGAAGGAACTTTGCTATTCTTAATAGGCCAATCTGCATAGTCTTCTTCCTCATCATCTTGAGGAGGATGTAATTTGGTTTTAGACTCTTGGGTTGTAGCTTCTTCCAAAACTGGACCTTGAGTAGTTATTGCTACTTTTGTTTCTTCTTCAAGTGGTAATTCCAACTCCACTTTATGAGCCTTATTAGTTTCTTCGTAATCTGGAACGGATAATGGTTCTTCTGGGATGTTATTGCAATTTTGACAAGGTTTATCTTCTTGGGTACTTGGCTGAGGTTCCACATATCCAGTAAAGGTTTCGCCAGCGGAGTTGAAACTAGTCATGGATGGTAAGTACATCATATTTGGTTGATAATACATTGCCGAACGTTGGTACAGCCTCAAGGGAAATGGAAGCCCTGGAACACAGTTTAAATTTGATGAAAATCTGTATTATGAACTTGAATAAACATCAGCAAAAATGTTTCTGAATATTATAATTAACAAATGATGATGATAGAATTAAAAAATACAAATTGTACAAATTATTCATATTTAACTTTATATTCTAAAAAGTAAAAAATAAAAAGCAGTAACAAATATCATTCACGCCTTTTACCCAATTCAAGTGTTTTAGTGCACATTGGTAGATCGATTGATATTTCCTAAATCGTGGAGTGCGGTTACCATCGCCAAACTAAAGGTACTCTTGGCTTTTGTGGAAAGTACACCTCAAAGTATATCAAGATTCAGTGAAAATAATCAATAATGATAATATTAGATTTGTTTGTAATAGGACAAGGTATATTAAAGTTATAAGGCTACCATAGATCAATGAATTTTGCCATAAAATCAAATATTCACTGTATCATTTTATAAAAGAAATTTGAATAAATAATAAATAAATATTTAACTGTAAAAATATTCAGGGAATATGCCACATAAAAAAAAACGTCGAATACTGCAACAGCAACAATCAAATATAAAATCTTAGATTATTTCTCCAATATATTCCTAATTTTTTCAATTCATATTCAATTTTTTTTATTTTAACAAAAATAATGAATTAGTAAAGAAACAAATAATTAAAAAAAAAATGTAAGACATACCATTTCCGGAACGATGAATTGTAGCCCCATCTACAACGATCAAAATCACACCAACCAAAACAAGAACTCCTAAACTTTTCATGTTGAGGACTGAGCTAAGAAGAACTATCAACTTCAATGCTTACTTCTATTAAAAGTTTATGTGACAAATGTCAGCTTGAGATCTTTATATAGTAACCTAACCCTGTATATCTATTGTGATCTTACTTGCAATTCTCTTCGTGACACAACTCATGTAAAATAAGAGTGCTAGTAAGATTCTTCACGTTACCAGGATGTGTGACCAAAATTTTTAATCTTTCTGTCTAGCATTATTCACTGACATTGACATAAAGTTACTTATCCGACAGACGATCTGGACGATCATCAGGATCTGATGACTATCATTTTTTTTTTTAATTCTTATGTGATATGTTTAACATACTTATAAGAGTTGAAACTACCCATGTTTTCGGGTACTAAAAGAAATACCTAGCATTGAAATTATAAATTGTATATTTCAAGTATTTCGTAGTTTAGATTTCAACAACATCCTTCAGTTCCTAATTCCGATATATTTTTTAGCATTGACCACAACGCATTGTGGTGGTTTCTTATTTTTCATATGGTGAAAAAAGTAATGGAAAATTTTCAATTTCTTAACAAAGCTATAAGATCTATATAAAATTTCTAAAATTAACATATATCTTGTTAGGCATATAACTGTTAACAGATGTTCAATGACGTTTACATATTCAAGAGCACTTTTTCTTAAATCAGTGTTAGTCAAATTTGATAAGTCGTTTTGCAACTTTTATATTTTTTATGACTCAATTAAATATGAAAGAAGCATACGTAATTTTTTCGTTTAGAATTTTATCTCTATTCAAATTAATTCCATGCCTCGCTTTTCGCCTCACATCCTGTATATGCGTAAGTTATTTCAAAAAAATATTCGGGAGGGAATTCTAAGATAAATAACCTACGCCTGTGGTTTTTCATAGTAAAATAACACAATGAAGAATAACAATAAATGACGATATTTTTAATTTTCTACGTTTGCTTTATAGAATACGTAAATAACTGATTGTATCAATAAAAATTTCATTTCAGAATTCAACAAATCGTAGGAAATCTGTAGCGCATTATTAAATACACGTAAGATCAGTATGAGGAAGTTTACGAAAGCTAAAAAACTTTGGATTTGCATACTAATAAATAAAACATGTGATGGTTTATTCATCTCAAAATGGTTAGGTTGAAGAGCACTAAAATTCCTTAGTTAACGAGGAACAATTTTATTGTCATTCGGTTTTATTGATATATTGAAAATTAGTATTTATTAAAAATGTTTCTTCCAGGTCTATCTGTTCTTCTGGCAGATACTAGAAAAATAAGTAATGCAAAAAAATATTTAATTTATTTTCATACGCAAAATATAAAGCATTGTGTATGAGCATCACGTTTTTGTTTTTAAGATTATTCACAGGGTCCATAGCTATCAATTTTCCAAAGATATCCATGAAATGACAACCCACACCTACGTCGGAAGACCAAGAGTTTTAAGAACTGTGTGAAGGTACAACTGATATTATATTGATAAAATAAATTAGGTATATTATAAACTCAATATTATTATGGATTATTGTTATTTATTGTTGTATTTGAATATTAATTTGAAGGTGAGTTATAGAAAAGGCTATATAATATGTGAATATAAAAAAAAACTGCCAAGAAATACGAAAATTTTTGCCCATACTATATAATACTTTCTACGCCTCTACTAAACTACTCCCTTAAATATTTGAGCTATTTTTAGATAAGAATGATATTTTCGGTCCAATTTATATAAAAATTCCTAAAATTATCGTTAGTAACAGCACTTGCCTATTATTGGTTTCGAGATTCGTTTCATCCAAAGAGTATCTCCTAGCAGTAATTTATGACAAATAGTCCAATGGTTAGTTACTGGTCTAGATGGTTCAATATTATATTTATGAAATTAGAGTGTCTACCTGTTTTAAATTAATAGAAAATAAATATTTTCTCAGTAAATATATTTATTTTAGATCGAATACATCAATACTGTACGTATAAATAATTAAAAAATCTACTGTATACTCCTTCATGTCACAGCAAATTTTAACCATAAGGTGAATACTTACATACATATCTGCTATAGGTATATTTTTATTTCACAATTATGATAAAAAAACTTAAAATGTATTACAATACGTTAGACTAAATGTCCAAATATCATAAGTGTTCCTAATATCTTAGATTCTACATGTCACTCTTTATAAATATAAGGCAAAACTTGAAAAAAGCTGGATCTGATTAGCTATTATGGTTCAGAACTGACGGAATTTTTCTTTAGCCCGAATGAAATACTGTTTTCTTTGTATACCGAAAAATTACGGCCATAACTAAATTTTACAGCAATCTATTTGATGTTCCAGTAATAATTAATTCTTTCGCATTGTCTGTCATTTGAGTTCTAGCAATATTAAAATCAGTCACATGTTTCCTTTCTCTTGAGCAACTTTTTTTCTGTTCTATTCCGTTAAGATATCTCTTGGTTATCTTTGTTATGCTAAAGAAACCAAATGTTTATTGATATACCTACAATGTATCTTCTTCTAAAGACTGATTAAATGATTTTTGGCACAGATCTTACAAAAAACTTTTATTATATTTTGTAGCATATTGAATATTTGTAAGTAGTATACGAGTAGAGCAACATAGAAATATATATTTGTATTCTCATTATCCATTAATGCTTATTAGCAGTGCCACTTATTCTTACTTAGGCCATAAATATTTGACATTCTTATATAGAAATTATATGACTTTTAATTCAATTAAAATTAGGACATTCATCAGTAATAAACAAATTTTTTGCACATTGAAGACAAAAATGAGGAAGACAACAGTCTAAAAAAACTACTCTTAAAATATATGACATTCTTTTTTAGGCAATTTTATGATATTGTCTGGAAATGTACCTATTTGGTTCAAATAAAATGTCATTATCATAAATTGTATAAAACACAGTTAGGTTATTATGTATGTCATATGCGCATATAAAAAATATTACTTTTCGTACATTACATTCAAAAATATGCAATTAAATGACATGCATTTTTCCAAATCGTCTCTATAAAAACTAGCATTATTGAATTTGACAATCATAAGATTCATTCCATAAATTTTATTTGAAAAAAAAATAGGCCATCATGAAAGAAACATTTTGGAAAAGAGTTTGCCATCCGAAACTAATAATTAGTACGAATCTTGATCTATTACTATGAGAATACACTTGAATATTTGATATGATCAAAAGTATTAGTGAAATAATTATATTCCTATACAGTAGTCTTATGCTGTGACAATAAATACGATTGATTCAAATATGTAATATTTATACACCTGGACAAAAATTTTCATAAAACATTCCAGGGAATATGAGAGATATTTTTAATGAAATCACAAATAACTTCAGGAGAATAAGTTAAAAGCAATTGAATTACAAAGTTCTATAGAAAACATTTAGAAAATAAAATGTATTTTATCTTCCAAAACATTTACAAATAAAATTTAAATAATTATAAAAACAAACTTAAACTAAAATAAAATACATATTCGCAGCGAAATAATACTATAAAAGATTCTATTTGCGAGTTTCTAAGGTAAAAGAAAATATTTCAACGTTTTAAAATAAATATACCATGAAATTGTAATGTTAAAAAATTTGCCTTAAAAATAATCAGTTAAAACACACAAATAAAATGTCTGTAATGGTTACTATAAAAAATCACATGCATTATCTTGGAAACTTGAACATTTCAGATCAATATAGAGCACCAGTTATAGTACAGAAATTGATACATATAGATAAATAGATAAAATCTCGATGTGTCTGAAATGTTTCATGGCACTCGTAAAGTACATACATAGAAAATAATTTAGTACAGCTACATACATATCTAGTACAGAAATCCTCGCAACCGATGCAGTATTTCAAATGAAATATTGCAATTTTTATTGTCGATAGATCTAGCAAGTTTTTTACTTATAAAGGAATGTCATTATTTTCATTATGCACCAGTTCTTGTGTCACTGATGGTAGAGTAAAGGACAATACTGGTTTTCTGAGCACCTGTGGTTTTGCTTTGATCTGTGGCTTGAATGTCGTTGTTGTGGTTGTCATATTCGAGTTAGTCATCTTTTGCGAATTTCTAACCGGTAAGGGACTACATACGGTCACAATGGTTTCAGTAGGGTTCGTTGTTACTGTACTTTCAACATGCAGTTTCGTATTTTTTTTTAATGTACACTGATTTTGTTTAGCAAATCTCTCAGCTGCTGTACTCATATCCGGGCTTTCTGGGCCAGGTGGGCTTTCCAAAGAAATGATTGAAGTCGTGTCTTCATCTCCAGACGATAAATCAGAGAACGATTGTGATGATAATGATATTGATTTCTTGGTCAGTTCTTTAGGACTAGAGTTTCCAACTAGGGGTAAATCCATTACCAAATCAGGAGTATGTATCTGCCTTTGTAAATTTGATTTGGAAGTAGGTGTACTCGATATGTGATAACTCGATTGAGAGCTGGCACGTTTTTGCCATAATTCTCGATTTTGATTAAAGTTAACGTTTGATTCGTCTACTGTATCTATTCCTTGAGATCTAGAATAAATTTTTCTACGTATTTCGACAGCTAATTCAGGATTATCTAAAGATTTTGAAGACTGACTAGATATGAACGAAGATTCTCTATCGCTTACGGGACTCTGTGATCTTGAGCGAGATTTAAAGATGATATTATCGCAAGGATTCAAAAAGACCTTCTCCATGTCTGAGATGACGTCTTTCATAGCATTGTTGAGAGATTCATCAGAAGCTGCACTACCAGTTTGTGCTGAGTTTTGATTTATTGTTATTTTAAGTGACGTAGTATCAGATATTTTTTCTATATTATCTATTCTTTCTGCAGACAGTCTTTGGCGACCATGTTGTTGAGAAGAATTCTGAAACAATCCATACAAATCTATTAAAAATTAAAAATATTATAATATTGAAAGAGATAGTGAAAGCACGCATCGAAGATATACGAAAAATACTGTGAGAAATAGTTACGTATCCTTTGACCTGTATTAAATAAGACATCAATAAACAAGTATTAAATAGCGGGAAAACATATTTGTGTTAGATTACAACATTCCATACCACATACCAATGGTCTCATTTTGAAAGCAAACAGTTTAGCACAATATGTTAGTTTTTGGTAAATTTATAAAGCCAAAGCTACAGTTTTGACCATTGGAATGAAATTCATTCTGTGAGTACGCTCACCTTTACAACAGGGTCTGTCATCAAAACTCGTAGCAGATGGTAGTGTAGCAAGTACAGTATGAAATTAAAACAAAAAGTAAATTACGAACAATTTCGTCAAACCTATCTTCTAATATTATTTAACTGCTGAGTCAATTATAGATATGCCACCTGCGAACTAACATTAATCAATATTATTAAAAGCATATCACATCAAACACAAATGGCTTATACAATTCCATCAGAAAACATTTATTCTCATTATATATAAATATTTCATTTATGTAAAACAAGAATCATACGAAAATTTTGAGGAATTAATGTATGCAAGCGATACATGCATTTGTTTTGCAGTAAAGCATATTTTCTCTGTTTATTGCTTTCAAAATTTTCTTGTAATGTGTTCCCACTAAATTGATACAATTCTTAATCTTGAGTATACTAAAATACTAGAACATATCCATGCTTACAATACTCAAGCAATGGCCAAGTTTCAAGCAACATTCTATGTTTCTTACGATATAAGTCTTCCATATCTCCATGCAATTATCAACATTACATTGTGTTTTTGTACTCATATGATATATGGTTCAAATCAAGAAAATAATAAATTTCCTTATGATTTTTTATTTTCTACTTTTTTATTTCTTGAATAAAATAAATCTAAGCAATAAGCATGCACAATATAGCATGTCAAACAAAACTAACACAGTTCATGCATTTATATACATTTAGCACAGACCATACGTACTTATTTTTAAACTTAATCCTTTTATTAATTTAAATTACTTAGTTACGTAGTACATCACAAGTGATAATGAAATAGGTACAAAATAATAACAATTTGAACAACCGAAAGAAAATAATCAGAAATGGCAATTCAATCTACCCTTTGAAGTACAACATTAAAATTGACTGTGCATCATTTGATATATTTACAGTTTATCTATAAATTTATTAGTACAAAATATCACAGAAGTATAACATTCTCAATATTATTTAATGATCTTTAATTTTGACTTTCAGGATTTTTCTTAGAGTGAGTATTAGTAGTTACTATATTCGTAAATACTAAAGCTATGTTGGAAAGCATATTTCAGTATAAGATTTTTAAAATTTAATTACGAGCTACATACCTACAAATCACAGTCATGCTCTTTTTTTATCACAAATACACGAATATTAGAAGAGATCAAATATATGTAGTAATTTTGAAATTATAAACTGGATTAATAAAATAAAATCGCTACTATTTAAGCCTACTGAAATATGCTCTATTTAAAAAATACTTTATATTGTATTTAAAACAAAATAATTAAAATTAAAAAGCTGACAAATTAATTACTAAAATATAAAAGTAAATCCATGACAAAATATTCATAATTCCACTTTTAATACATTCATATCAATTACTAGTAAACTAATTCTTTTGTAATGTTTTAAAAAATAGAAACATAAACGTTAAAAGAAGTACGTATCATTCAACGAAAAAACTCTGAAAAATGTTACAACAGTTTTATTTTCTCACAAGTGATGGAGCAATAATTCTGCTTAATAGGATATTCATAGAAAAATACTGACTTTATAACACACTTCAGAGCCTGGCAAAGACACACGAAACAAATACAACACAAACATGCAACAAAAAATCAAAACACAAAATATAAAATCAAACAGTGGTTTCCAATACCTCTCTACTTTGTGCATGTAAAAGTGGACTACCAGTGACCTTCTGGTCTCCCTCATTAGGCGGGCTAGTCCACGAAACTGGTGCACACTGCACTAGGGGACTGTTATTGTAATTGCAAGAGCCCTCCGAAAGAACTGAATCATTAGAACTTGAAGCCCTCCGCCGCATAGACTCTTCCGAAGAGCTAGATTTCAAGTTTTCAAGTTTGTCCCGATCGTCATCCCTGAAACAAATATACCAAAATTTATAATGAGAATTTCACGAAATAATAAATACTCACTTCATTTTTAAGGAGATATATTTGTCAGGAATTAATCCTTCATGTCCATTGACTAAACCTCGCCACCAATCGTTAGATACTTGAGTATATAACGTTATAGAATCGCCTTTCTTCAAAGATAACTCCCTATCAGATCTAGCTATAAAATCAAATTGAGCTACTGCTTCCATATATTCTGAATCTGTAATAAATAAATTAACAGTAATTGTTTTTATGTATTAAATATTTTTAAAAAGCTCTGATTTATTTTTATCGGGGTTCTACATTTTTATTTTTATTTAAACTTACCATCTTCTGAAGGATACACTTCAGAGTCCATATCTTCTTGAGTATGATCTGATGGCGAATCACCCACATCACTAAAAACAATAAAATTACAACTGTTACGTGAAAACCCCTGAAAAACTTACTTATCCTCCGGTTCTTGTGATATATATTTCTCATAAACAATCCCTCCGTCGTGTGGGAATATTTCATCGTTAAACATAATAATATTTTTGATTAATTCGTTTACTTGATTCTGATACTGCACTTGATCTTTATCGTCAGGAACTGGAACTAAAGTTGGGCCAAAACAAATGGCCAAATTGTATGGATCCATCATGTTTTCGTCCGAAAATTCAGACAAGCTGAAAGAAAAGAAAAGTAGAAACTTAGAGGACCTTACAAAAACTTTTGGAAACCTCAGAAATGCAGCAGATGAAATAGGTTTGATAATAAATAAAGAAAAAACCAAAGATTCTCACTACACCACGACAAAAGCATACAGCACAGGGCACATCCAACTTGGACTTTGAAAGTGTTACAAGATTTGTATACTGTGGGTCAGAAATAAACACTAGCAGCTCTCTACTAAAAAGAATACACCTAGGTAACAAAAACTATTTTGCTAATCTACATCTACTAAAAAGCAAAATTTTGAGTAAAAATTTAAAAGTAAAAGTGTCATTGCAGCAGAAACTTGGACATTGCAGGAAGTGGAGTAAAATCTATTAAAAATATTTGAAAGGTAAATCCTGAGACGGATATATAGACCAGACCCATCCAAGACCAAGATGGAATGTAGAGAATAAGAACACATGCTGAACTACAAGAATTATATGACGATAAGGACACAGTACACTTAATTAAAATTGCAAGATTGAGGTAGATAGGTCACGGCATCTAAAGGGCGTACACGAACTCGGCACCAAGAACATGAACTCGGCACCAAGAACATGAACTCGGCACCAATGCTAATACGATCAGCCGCGGGGCGCACACTAACTCGGCACTGTCAATTTTTAAATGAAGCCACGATCTACCTGCAAGATTTGGTTTTATAAGTCTCTATATTTTATTTTAAAATTACTTTGTATTAAAAATAATACTGCAAATAATATTTAATAAAACTTCAGAAAAAAAAAATTATTTAAAAAAGACTTATCTATACATTGTCCGTACATACCTACATTATTACAAAAACATATAAATATGTATAGAACAAACTAGAATATTTAGTTTTTTTTAGGTATTTTTGACATTGGAATTTCTTGCATCAAATGGAAACAAATTATTTTGTCTACGATATGCAGGACTTTTGAGTTGTTGATGTCACACGTGAGATTAGATTCGTTTAAAAGTACGGCTAAATTTGAGACTAGTTTATTATTAATATAAAATCGCATGTATCCAGAAGATCTCACTCAGGTAGAACGATTGGGTCACAAATCCTTATCCATAGCATAGTGCCGAGTTGAGTAGAGGATTAAAGATACAGGTAGTTTAGTGCCGAGATCGAGGCCGCCCCATCCGAATGAAGGAAGATAGAAATCCAAAACAAAACATTATGTCTTTATGAACAAACAAAGACCGAAAGGTCGACCAAGAACAAGATACTTTGATAACAACACCCTTAAAGACATAAAATATTTGAAGATAACCAACTGGAAGAAAAAGACGAAGGATAGGAAAATATGAAGGAAACTGGTAGAGAAGGCTAAAACCATGCAAGGTTTATAATACCAAAGAAGAAGACGATAGAGAAAAATAGTTTGATTCATGTTGCAACACACATAATTCAGCTCGAATACTTACTGATTTAAAAATGCGAATAGGTATCTCATGACAACAACAACAGGTCTCGGTAAATTCTGTATTAAATCTTTCATTTTAGCTACGAAGTCATGTTTTGATTCAAGTTCTGTAAGGTAAATAAAATGAGTATAACTTTAATTATATTACTAATAAATACTCACGAGCTAATTCCATAAAATGTTCAAAATATAAAATAGGGAACAAAGGCTCCCGTAATTCTCTTAAATATAATTTCAAAACGCCTGCAACACTATTTATATCTGATGCATCCGTCATATCAGCTAAAGGATCTTCTCCTCGTTCAAAGCTTTCACGAAAATTGTTTATTTCTACTTGAGATCCTGACACTCTAAATATACCCTGATGATGAAGTCCTAAAATAGAAGAAATTATTATCTTTGCTGATAATATTTGGACTTAACTTACCGAATAAGTTGATAACTCGTATACAAGATTTAACAATCAATGGTATCTCTTGATTAGTGGATTCTAAATATTCTTCAAGTGATCCACCGAATAGCTTCGGCTGTCCGTTCATTTGGAATCTACCTATTCGTTTACGCCGCGGTGTTTTGGCACCTGGTTTTATAATTACGGCACTATCTGAAGTTTCAGACGTTAAAGATTTTCGTAAATATTCTTGTTTGGATTCTAGACGAGCTATACGGGTTGTGCCCGACAGATATTCTTGAAATTTCTATAGATAAAAAAATATTACTTCTATGGAAAAATAATAAGTATTTGATAATTTACAGATAAATAAAATTCTTCTGTTTCTTGTCTGTCTGCTCGCAGCTTTATAGACACTGTTTCCGGTGGTTTGGAGGCAGGAACAGCATTATCCCCAAAATATCCACTACAATCGTAATCTTTGGCATTTAACATTTCTAATAATGTTGATTCTGCAGTCTCTAATGTTTTCCACACTTCTTCAGATTCAGTGCGAAGATTAGTAACGCGTTGTTGCAATTGATTTAAACGTATTTCCATTTCTTGATGCAGGATCTTTTGCAACTCTGGTTCTGGGGGCTACAAGATTCATTTTTTATTTTGGACTAATAGTATTTACAAATACATACATCTTCGGTACGCTGTCCTTGAAACTCTAACTTCTTGGGAACCATAAATGCTTGATGATTAAATTCTAAAAATCGTTGTTTGTCTAATCGCGAATCTAGAGAATTTATACAAGCCGATAAAGTGTCCAATCCATTTTGAACAGATCTTTGGCGACCTTCTTCTGCTGTCACGTGCATCAATAAAGCTCGGGATACACAGTTATGGAATCCAAAATCCATGCACTAAAAAAAGAAACAGATATTGAAAATTCCTTCAATAAGATTTGACCTGTCATGCAGATAGTACTTACATCAATGAGATCAGATAAATCATCTACAAAGTATTTATGTATAGTAGTATTTGATGCTTCTAAGCATAAAATATATTCATTGCGAGCCTTCAGTGCTTTTAATTTAGCATCTGTGTATTTGTTTTTTCTCTAGAAAAAAGAAACAACATTAAATTGTGATTCGCAGAAGGCAGAACAGTACAAGGTCAGATAGTCTATATTATTTATTATTAAGACACCTGCATCAATTTCAATAGAGATAATGATACACATGAAGTTTTAGAAGTAAATTCATTCTTTATGGAAAGTACCCAAAGGTAATATGATCAGATCATGAGCTGCTGTCTTACCTTCATAACTTCTTTTTCAATCATACGATATTTTTTCGATCTATCTAATTTATCTTGACTAAGACTTTGCTCTAGTTTTCCTCTCTGGCTTTCTGCTAGTCTAAGTTTTGCTTCGGCTTGTCTGCATTCTCCTTGGTAGCTATGATACGTCTTCATCGTGGTATGTAGCTCGTGCAAAACACGAAGGATCTCTTCATGAGTTTCGTACCCAATTTCGCGACACTAAAAAAAACATGCAGAAATTCTCAGATTCCCTTTTTAGGTTTCAAAGTATGAAATTACTGTGCGATAACATAATGACGTGAGTCTACTAATTTATATATTTCATTGGTGCAAAAAATGAATCATCAATTACTGCACGAAAAATGTATTTCCACGAAGTAATTCCAATTTTATTATTTGTTTTTACTATTTTTTAGCTCAAATAAATTATACAGCCTCGTGAGAAAATCATGATCGCTTGTCTCCTAGATGAATGTAATAAATGCATGAGTACAGCAGACGTTTTTCTTTGATGGTTCATGATGATAATAATTAATAATAATTTATGCTTAAGGCTGGTTTATAAATTGTAGTCTTTTTTTTCTTCAAAATTGTATATCCGGCTAAGGCAACTTTGAATGCCATAATGTATATTATTTTATTCAAATATCATTATCCTGAAACTCAGTATTTGAGGTCGTCGTCTCAAACCATCCATTCATCAATTAAATAAATTTTGGAATATATGCATTTTTTTTTTGTATTATGGACATCAAAAGGTACTAAGTACTTTTCAAATTCGTTTATCTAAATTTAAAGTTTTATGGATCATACCTTACTTTTGGCAATACGACAAATTATTATATTAACAACCGAATGTAATGCACTCAAATATAAATCATAATTTTCTTTCCATGCGAAATGTGAAAATAGAACTCTTAATGATAATAAACAAATGAGCATTTTATTTAGTTAAATTTATTAAAAATAAATAACTTTCCAAATAAAAAACGGAAATATTAAAATAGAACTTTTTTACATATTCATGTTTTCTAATCCCTGAATATTAGAAGCAATTCAAGTTTTTAAAACTCTTTTACAGAGCAATTAAAATTTCCAAATTATAATAAGAATAAAAAACATTGTGTATAAGATAACTAGGAAATGTTTTAATTTTAAACAAGCATTGTGCACAAATGCTGCGTCTGAAACAGAGCAAAGTAAGCTTGATTGCTAAACTTGATTACCACTGTAATACAGTTAGAAATTGGTATTTTTTTTATTTTCCAATGTTTTACATACAAGGTGGAGCAGAAAAACCTATCCGATTTCAAAACGATATAAAATTAAAACCAGTCAACTTGTCAAAAAAATTTTTTTATTAACATATCGCAAATTTTATGCCATTTTTAAATTTAAGTTTTGAAAAGCACATCACTCAAATGTCGTCCTTGGGAGCGGATACACTGATTTAGGCGCTCGCGGTAGCTTTCCATGACTTTCACCGTCATTTCCACAGGAATTTCTTCAATTGCCCGAGCAATTTCCCTTCGTAAAGCAAGAAGGGTCCTTGGTCGATGCTGGTAAACCTTTGATTTGAGGTAACCCCAAAGGAAGAAGTCACATGGAGTGAGATCCGGTGAGCGCGGCGGCCAGCCAAGATCACCTCTCAGGGAAATGAGGCGACCGGGAAACAGTTCCCTGAGAATGTCCATTGATCGTTGCGATGTGTGGGCGGTTGCACCATCCTGTTGAAACCACACATTTTCCACGCCATTTTCTTCCATTTTGGGTCTAAGAAAATTTTCCAGCATGAAACAATAGCGCTCGCTGTTGACCGTTACGGTTTGCCCATTTTCTTCAAAAAAGTAAGGCCCCCAGACGCCTAGGCGGGAAAGAGCACACCACACAGTCACTTTTGGGCTATGGAGGGATTCCTGATGGATTTCTCGAGGATTTTCGTCACTCCAATATCGAAATGAATTCGAAAAGCACGTTGTGTAGCAATTATCGAACCGTCGCATTCGATAAACCGCTCAATAACAAAAGCACGATGTTCACCAGACCAAGGCATGTTGACTACTGACAAATGGCATAAAACCGGCTTTCTAACGGTTTTTACCCCACTACTCTACCTGCCCCTTCTTCTGAGAAAAAAGGGATTTGAAATCGGATAGGTTTTTCTGCCCCACCCTTTATTAAATATTCAAAGAATTCATAATTCTGTTCTACAACAGGGAAATATGTAATTACGCGCAAGTTACTCAAGTAAATAATTTAGCAACTACATACGTACATAAATTCAAAATGCTATTTTTAAAACGTTTGTTCATTAGGAAAAAATGAGAGAAAAAAATTCATTAATATAAGCAGAGAGAAAATTAATGACTGTATCATTCTAGAGCATTCACACAACTTTAATGAGTTTTACATGTGACAACATCAAGTTTAAAAAAAAAACGTTGAAAATTTCATTCAATGATCAATTTATATTGATTTTACTTCATATAGTGAGCCTTAGATGAAAATACTCACTCGTCTGTATATCCTCTGCACATCCTCCATGACTTGAGCAAGTCTCGAAACTAGATGAGTAGAATATACTTCGGATAGTGCAACATGATCTCTGCTCAAATTTCGAGTTTGCGTTATAAGTTGCTGCCAGCAGGCATAGCTCGAAAAAAGCGGCCATTGCTCTCTTCTGAAATCATGGAAGCATTATTATGCGCCGAAATAAGAATAATGTTTCAAGTATTTGGGCAAAATATTCTTATTACTCATAGCTATTTCTGGAAATTGGTCTAAGGAGAATATAGATTTAGTCACGATTAAGCTGTAATACTCATGACTTGGCTACTTGCGGTTTACTTTTTCTAATCATATCGTAACACGAGACTGTTTGCAGAAGTTAATAAAGAATAATATTTTCAGTCAGATCTCATATAACTTAATATTTGCCTACTTTTGTTTCTGTTCCTTATGCCTTAACTGAAGACTTTTGGCCAATTTATCCAAATTCTTGGAGTAATCTAATTCTAGTTCGCCTCTTCTTCGAAAAAAATCTTGCAATTCTGTAACCAGGGCTACCTGGGCCTCCATACGTACATCCAAACATCGTAACTGTTCGTTTAATTGCAGTCGAATATCTGAAACAAAAAAAAAATTGTTATCATGAGTTTGACTATTGTCCGTTAGGAGACCAAACTACCAGCTACACTCATTATCAGCCCTAATAATAAATTTACTTTGAAAATAATAGCATTCTTACAGAACTTTGAATATTTATTATTTAAAATCCAATATTTATTGACTGTGAAATGTGTAATTTAAATATAAATATGTACATTCTTCATTATCTTTATCTGCATAATATAAATATAAGCCAGGCTGCTATACTTGCATTTAATTGAATTGAAAACAATTGATTCATAATTATCTTTCAAATTTATAATACATCATGTTCAAGTATTTGTGTGTGTAATTTTGCCTTTGTTATTAAATATTACATCAGATTTATGAGCACTACACTATCATCATCTTATGTAGTAATATGATATAAATAACAGATATGTCAGTACTTTTTTTGCTAAATTAAGACACATATATATTTCTCCTCAAACGAAATTTTGTAGATTGATGGTTACGAAAATGGTTCAGTTCACTTCGATCTGAATTCAAAATCCAGTTTTCGATACCGCACTAATATAATTGAAAAGAGATCGATAATCTAAATTTGTTTTTGACATTTATATATTATGCAGTCTTTGAAAACCTATTCCAGTTTTATTAAGAGCGCAAGAGATTTAGTATTCAAAATAGAATTAATGTGATTATTCAAAAATATATAATATCAAAGGTAAAATAACAAAGATTAATAGAAATTTCATTTCCAAATAAAGAACAGCGAACAAAAGAGCAGTGACGCATTTTTTGTTGATTAGATTATTTTTTAACACGATCTCGAAACCTCTTGAAGTAAAGTGGCTATCAAAATTATAGCACACAAAACATCGCTTGTTGAACTGTGATTTAATTATCATTTTCAGCTACTCTTTGGTTTCACAAATAAATAACTAATAAAAAATTATGCTTCTGAAAAATTTTTTTCATTTCCTTTTTTTCCACTTAAGTTTCTTTCTATGATTCATTATTTCCGGTATATTATCAACAAAACTATAAAGTGAGAGGTATGTTTATTATTTTTCCACACCTCTTGACGATTAACCAGTCATAGAATCTAGACTGGCAGTAGTTAAAATAAACAAAGTAAATAATATACCATGTGATAAGTTAATGGATGAAAAAAATAACAGGAAATGAATGACAAGTAATCAGTAAACACTGTAAATACTCTTAACTGTCTTCGTGAAAGAGTTTTTATTGTGCCATCATCATTTCAAGAGTGCTGAAGCACGTTTGAACTAAGATTGCTATTTACTTTCTACTCTTGAAAATTATCTGTGGAAAAAAACAGATTCAAGACAAAATGTAGGCCTAAACAATTTAAACTTTACAGTAAGTGCAATCAATTTCATGGTGGAACCGTTTTTTTGAAATTTCTCCAACAATACAGTTAAAAAAGTGAAGTTAATATTAGTTGTTACTTCAAGTCATGATTTCGTGAAATCGTAAATTGTTTTTAGCAATAAAAATGAACGGATCAATTAGGAATTAAATTATAAAATATGAAGATATAAACACTCAAGGGTTTAAAAACAATATTAGTATCATATTATTTGATCTTTTGCACATGTTTCCTACTAACCAGCATATTATAATAGACACAACCCACTCCTGACAAAATGGCGCAACATTTATTGATTCTCATATATATTTAGAATATTATTAACATTAATTATATCTATTAATAATATACTGAATAGATTCTTATTTCAAATATTTATTGCCCTAAAATTGGAATAGAATTATTTTCATTTGAAGCAAAGGTAAATATTTCAAGAAAAAAAAAACCCAATCACATTAATTGATTAATAATTTTCCGGATTCATTATATAAATTGTTTTCACTTTTTATGACGCATTAATAATTTTCACGTTCTATAAAACTATGGACAAAAAACAAACTTTTAACAATCTAACTGATTATAGCTGCCGGTTCAGTAAACAAGTATACCAGTGATAGCAAATAAATTACTGTTACCTATAGCAACATTTTATAATCTAAATAACAAGCAACATGTTATTTTAGTTATAAGGCAAGCCTACTGTGATAAGAATCATGAGCAAGACAAAAACTCTTTGATAAACTAATACCAGTTAAACTATTTTACTATAATAATGCTTCATATTTGAATGCAGTTTTTAATTTTGAATATTTCTATAGAAAATAATAAACTCATGTACGCAATAAAAGTAAATTTCAACTTAAAGTGCTGTGCTATATATTGGTCCTCGATTTTCGAAATTTTCATTTGCTTGAATGAAATTATGCAAAAAATTTCTCGCTAAACTTGTTCATTTTGATTACAATATTATTAATTAATTAAACCAACTTCAATTCTCGTCTTCTCCCGGCAAAAATATTTAAAATTCTTTCGAGCCTGACGTTTTCTTCAGAGTATTAATTTATTTTCTATATAAAAAAAAAGTGCTTGAAAACCTCTGTTCTCCCATAGTGGAGTTTAGCTACTGCCTGATTCTCTGCATATATAGCTGGAAAGCTCTAAAATTTTGGGTCGTAACCCCAACATCCTAAGGTGGACACGGACCACCAGAGCTCCCTTATATACGCCAATGAATAAACCCCTATGAGCTTGGTGCCTATAAAACTTGGCGCCGCTCCTAGATTTTGAAAAATTATGGTCAAAATATTTTAAACAAATAAAGATAAGTTGAGAGATTTAATTTTGCTAAATATAATGTTATTTTTCCAATGAACCATAAAATATCCCGTAAATTTTAACCTCAGTGATTTCAACATACAGCAAATATGAAGTGCATTTCGTGTAATTTATTAGTAATAAATATTGTTGAACAGGTGCACAGAATGTTATTGATATTCGCACACTACCGCTAGTTTTTGAATGACAGATTTTCTAAAATAATTTTACCACACAAATTTCGAAACATGAAGTATAAAATACATTTTTATGACAGTCTGAAGTATGTGAAATGCCATTTGTTTTCACTTGATTTTCAAAATAATTTCGACCAGATGATGGTTTTTAATGGCATTAAACTTTTCTAGTAGTATCCTGACAGCTCAATAAAAATAAGAAACGAAATCGTGCAGACGTACCAAACATCATTGACAAAATCAAGTGCCAGGGCAAAAATTCACTCGAAATTCGAAACTATGAGAGGTAGTGCACTATCTCAGGAACAACACATTCAGATTTCCAAGTAAGGTGAATTTTTGTACGGCTGCACGCTGATATACATTGATTCGTACTGATAATCTCATCCCTAAGATTTTTTTGGGACTATATGAGATGATTTGTTGAACAAAATCGCGACTGCAGGCCATTATCTGAGGACAATATCATTTTCAAGAGCACTGCATTCTAAAAGAATTGATAATATATGTAAAATCGCACATTTATTAAAGTAAAGTTGTAATACCCGCTCTTGATGATTATAACATCTTCATTACAATGGCAAAATGTATGTTTTGGTAGTTGAGGGCCATCTGCAAACTTATACAGCTATATAATTTTTTTCAAGACTAAGACTGTTATGTGTGATCCATATATCTCTACATAAACTAAAGGAAATTTGTTGTTGCTTTTTGAAGTGTAAAAAAAAGCTACAAATTAATACTCAAATTTTTTATCTCTTTCAAAACAAATATATTCTAGGATGTGTTCAACATTTTCTCATTGAAATATAAATACACATACGTCTTATTATTAATTTCTAGTCATTAAAGATATTCGTAGATGTAACATACTTCAAAGTTCATAAAATTTGATATAAAAATAAACGCCTTCTACTCGCTACGGGTGTGGCAGATACTTATAGTGCACTCGGTAGATTGATCGTTGCTATTGGAAGTGTAAAAAAAAGCTAAAATTTACTACTCAATTTTTTTATCTCTCTCAAAATAAATATGTTCCAGGATGTGTTAAACATTTTCTCATTTTTCATATTGAAATATAAATACACATACGTCTTATTATTAATTTTTAATCATTAAAAATATTCGTAGGTGTAACATACGTCAAAGTTTATAAAATTTAATATAAAAATGAATAAACGCCTTTTACTCACTACGGGCGTGGCAGACACTTATAATGCACTCGGTAGATTGATTGATATTTCTTTCTCAAAATATAATAAAAGGGGAAAATTTTCAAATTTATTCATTTTGATTAGACACTTGAATATAATTAATATTATATATTTTGTATATATAATTAATTAATTTATGAAAGTAAGTTAGTAAGTTATTTCCAGAAATATGAGACCGCATTAATTTTTGATAAATGTATCACGAATCAGTTGCTAGAGATTATTAAACAAAAATTATGAATGCCGTATTCAAGTAACATGTTAAGCATTAACTTATAAATAGTTTATATTTGATTCTATTTTCAAAAAATCAAATAGAACTATAACAATTTAGTTATACACAATAAAGCCATATTTTTCAGGTGCTAAGAGTGAAGGATAGAATTAATTTAAATTCCCGTCATTTACTACATCTGCATCGTCTATAATGGACATTGCCTTGAAAAAAATCTTTGCAAAAAGAAATTTCTTACCATTTTGTGTATTTGTTCCAGATTTAGAATTTCCTTGAGGTAATGGCATTTCAATAAAATCAACTCAAATCACTATTATGAATAACGTTCGCCTCAATACTGAAGCTACACGGGAACTCAGCTCTGCGGAGAATGAATTTTGATAAGAAATTTCCTCATACCACTCCCCGCAAGACCAGGGAGATAAATTATATATAATGTTTACATAATATTAATTATAAACAAATTATAGATCATTCAGCATCCAGAATTAGCTGATGAGTGCAAATTTTTCAGGAAACATTCACCAGAAGAATATTGTGTATTGTTCATTTATTTTATTATGAAAGCACGCATATGACGCTGAAAGAACATTTCAGCAACGAAGTAAATTTCTAAAACGTCCTAATCGTCTATATCCTTCCTCAATCGTGCCTATTTGTCATTTAATGGAATACGAAAATTCGGTTTTGAGCTTTTTTCGGCTAAAAGCTGAAGCCATGGTTTCGGAACTGTAACTCTGATTAGATACCAATATAATATTTGAAATTTTTTTCCATGTCGTACTGATATAAAAACAAGATTATTCAATCATTTTTAACAATAATAGATTGTTTTTTGGAGAAGACATGTATTTTAGAATATTAGAATGAAGCTAAGTTGCAAAAATGTTTGTTTGAAATTACATATGTAGCAACACCGATAATTTTATCGTTGTTGTCATATCCGGCAGTCAATTTTTATCAAGACTGACAATAGTCAGATGTATGCATACAACTCTAATTATCAGAATTCAGAAAAGGCTTTCATTGTATTTGCTTCTAAATTTAACTTGTTTACAGTTTCTATTTTTATTGTACAATAAACGAAACACTGTTGTGAATATAAAATATGATACATTATAAGATATATTTACATATAGGGTGAATAACCCAGTACAATGTGGCAAAAATTATAAAAATTAATCATATTGACTTCATCAGAATACTTATTTTCAGATTACAGCTACGTTACTTCTACCAATAATACTAAAGGTAATTTATTTGCAATAAATATCAATATATGTTTGCAACAATTAATATATTTTGAAATTTAATAGTAATTTAGATCGCTATGTTTGTTAAAAATTATAAATAAACAAAACTGACCTCTAATACAGCAATAAAAGAGAGATAAAGTTATTTATAGAACGAACAAATCATTTGTAGATATAGTAATGAGTATTTATAAAAATTGATTTACCATTCTCACTTTTTGTTGAGAAGTTGACAGATAAATAAGCAGTTGTAGCAAATAAATTTGAGTTTTGAACTAAATTACAAAAAAATATATAGCTCTTGTGTTTTTTTCACAAAAGTTTCTCAAAAACAACTGGTTTTAGAAAAGGTTGGCCAATCATGTGCAGAATTTTGAATCTCAACACCTGTTCATGATACACCGGGCTAAATTTGACCTTCAAAACCCCTAAGCTACTTCTAGTTTATAAATATCAATGCAGGTCTGATTGGCAGAAAATGATCAAAACACTTGCATAAAAAAGATTCCGCACAGATTTTCTGTTTTCCTTCCTAATGGTCCAAATAACGAGATTTCGTGATTGTTGGGTTATTAGATTAGTATTATGAAACAATTTTTACCTTACTTTGCTTCCATAAACAATTGTGCAAGATTCAGCTCAAAAACTGTATATCTGGTCATTGACCACACAGAGGTCGAGAGAACCAAAACTAAAAAGAGAGAAAAAATAAAAACAAAGCAAGTAATTACGCTATGCGACCTTGCACAGCAAAGCAACTAACATTGAAGTTAGAAATTATCTTGTCATGGCTGTCATCTTTATAAATCCAATGACGAAAAACCAATAGTACGTGAATTCTCTTGAGAGTTGATCAGGAATAGTAGTTTCAACCAAGTTATTTTTCTTATATAGATTTTATAAATACAGCTGCGGAACAGTATTCATGTATTTGATTCGGTTCTTCCTACATCAAAGTTCTTGATGACTCATAAAAATATTTTCCTATTGTAGAGTCCCATTGATTAAGTAATCCAGGTAATATTTTTATTTATTTTCTGCGTCCGTTCAACTTTCAAGATTGTCATAAAAAAATTATCGTCCTGCGGTTTTCTGCAAAATAGAAACCCCAATAATCCCAGCCACTTGTCACAGCAAACATGTTTTATAAAGAAATTCATCATAACTAACAAATATTTTGAATTTTGTTTTCAGGAATAATTACTGTATGTAAAAAAAATCAATTACTAGGTTTTGCAAAAATATTTACAATAAAAAAAATTAGAGACACAGCTTAGTAATGTTAAATAAATTATTGGCAGATTTGAGGGCACAGCTATCAATGTTTATTGGGGTTTCTATTGTGTGGAATATTTTTATGACAATCTTGGCAAGTTATCTGACGGAGAATATAAAATCTCCATAGATGATAATGTAAATAACCGATTGTAATTCATGTGATTAAACTTCAACCTTAGTAATAAATAGTCAGTGGTAGATATTGAGATAATTAATTACAAACAGATAGGCATTGTACAGTTGAAATAGAAATATTTAATTAATCTAATGTAGGTGCATACCCAACAATTTAATACTCCGTCAAAAATGAATGCAAACGTATGGTTCTTAAAAAGAATGTAGCTTTCACAAGGATCAAGTGTTTTGGGCAAACATTAATTTAACCAGAAAAATTTGAAAAAATATTTTTTTATCAAATAAGACTTGGAAAAAATTCTGAAGTTCCAAACATTGTCATCATACTCCAGTATTTCTTTATTTGCGAAGTATTTTTAAATTTTGAGTAGGATGGTCACAGGATGGAATAAAAGTGAGGTATAAGGAAAAATATTTGATGTGGGCTGACTTAAAGCTCAACAGGGTTAAAAAATTTCTTTTGTAAACTGGAATATTATCCCCTCGTTTGAATATCAGTGGTTAAAACCTCTAACCGGTTTCTAATTCCAAAGGTTTTAAAACTATAAATATGATATTGTGTTTCACTGTGGATCAGGTATAAACTTCATGCTGTATTCTAGTACTACCAATAGAACAGTGCCATTCTTTCACGATACGAATAATATCTGGAATTTTCGCAATCGATTCTATCATTCTCAATGGGTAGTATCCTCATCCCAGTATCGTTCTGTACAGCCGGGACACATTCATACAACTTGCAAGGGGAATGGGGCATTCAGGGGTGTGTAGGAGGACATGCGCGGGGTGCAGGGATAACGGAAACTCGACTGTGGGGCGGCGGCACATGCAGGCTTAACGATCCTTCCACTAGTACATAACAACTGTTGTTTGTTAAATGCCTCCACTGTCCACAACACACCTGGAAATACGTCCTTATTCTCCGGGTTTTGATGGATCCAACCATTCCTCTGCTGTATAATACACTGGAACATATTCGAACGAGGAATGGAAATGAATTTGTGTCCACTTTAAAATCAATCACATTGTCACTGAATACCAGCACTCACTGTATGACAATAACACACGTGGATACTAAATTTAAACACGTCCGGCGCACTTAACTTATCACTTAGGATCTTTGAGTTGCAGATGGTGAGTGAGTGGATTTGCGGCAGCCCCGCACCGGATAATATGACGCAGAGGCTGAGCCTGGTGGAGATTCTTCTCAGTTATGTTCTTGGTGCTCAGTACATTGGGGCCGGTCGTATTGGCAGACGAACTACGAGCAAGAGTGAGAAAGAACTTGTGTTGAAGGATGGTGGGACGTCAGGGGGACAGAGGATGTACGCGCTGGCGTGGGAAGTGTGCGACAAAGACCGACAAAGAGTACACCAACGCATGCGCAATCACTGTCAGCAAGCGCCAAGAACCGCAAGAACTTTGCCCCAACTCGAGATCCAAGACGAAATTCTCGAGGGTTCATGAAAGACAAAACTCAACATAACACACTTACCCATTATCACTCTCCTCATTGTCCTACAGCTTCTTACAGATCTAAATTTTATTAAGTGAATATAACTTAAAGATAGCACCTAAGTCAGTCAATCAGTAATTCAGTTGACGATATTTAAAAAAAAAAAAAATTGGCAATAATATACTTTAACTGAATCAAATTATTGCAAAACCATTATTTCATAATACAATTGTGGATATTTAGCCTATAACTACGATTTTTAAATATTTGTTTGTGAATCTAGCTGTTATGATCAACTCGTCATTAAATGATTAATGAAAAATTAACGCAATGACAAAAATCCAGGTGGCGAAATTACTAATTGTTGCCAACACAAAAAGTGTTTTTGTACTATTTCATGTTTTCATCTTAAAAGTCGATAAATAATGTATTTATTTTTATTTGTTAAGAACTGTAATGTGTGCGGATCTTCAATTCTCTAAGGGAAAAATCTGTGTTATTTTTGGAATATCCGACGAACTATTTTTAAACTCTGTTTTCATTGACGCATCTTTAGCTTCCATATAATACATCATGCTCACACTCCTAAGGGATTTGAAAAATACATTTTCTTAATATATTTGTTCATTTCAGTTGTTGTATAAATTATTTTTAATTATGTGATGACAGTTTTGAAAAATAATAATAATCTTCAAAAGTGTTACTCATTAGATAAATATCTCCATACTATAAGCTCCATATTCAAATTCAGAACAGTATGAAAATGTAAATATTATTAATCTCCAATAGTTTTAGAACTTCTGGCACAGGATTCATATTCCGCAAAGTGCGTAAATATTTATCATAAAGCTCTCGCTCTAATGTATACTTGCATATCCAGCAAATGGAAAAAAGTATGTTGTTTCCGTAATCAGTACACCATTGGGATCTCTTTATTCGATGAGATAAGCAATTCAATCGGCATAGAATTTGTAATATTTGACTTGGGTGATATGTGACGTACTATGTTAATAGATAATGTGTAAATTACTTGTTTATTTTTTTTTTATCAAGCTTACTGTATTCTAACGTAGTTACAGCGTTATTCTAAGATGACTTACTTAGTCTTTAACTCATGACCCAATATCGGAAAAGAAATATTAAATGACTTATTAAGCTATTTATTTATCTGTTCAAATGAAGGAATACCCTTGCTACTTGAGAATTAGCCCAATTAGCCTATGAGTAAAGTGCCATTAAATTTACGCCGGAACTAGGGATGGATATAGCTCCATTGTGCAAAGTAAATCTCTGTAAGCCAAGCGTGTGTACACACATTATAATTATGAATGCAACCTAATACTTCATTTAAGGATGATAAAATACATACATCAAGATTGTATGACGTTACAGTAATTTGATGGGAAATATATTATATTGATATGCTATAAATAAAAGAGATAAAAATGTAGAAATAAATTTTCAGCAATATTTTTTTGAGCGGAGATAACTATGTTTAATTTTACTTTTTAACATTGGATCGGTGTACTCAAACGTTGATGAGCGTCAACGTGTAGATGCGTACCCCGGTGTGCGCTGTGCTCATCAACGTTGACCACTGTGAATTATTGTGATTTGCAATAGCTGATGATGACGTAATAAGGTAGTAGGTTATATGAGCGTCGCTTGTAATGATCGACATACTCAAACGTTGATAATCGTCAGCTATGCTCATCAAAGTTGGTCACTGTTCGTATCACTATTTTTTTTTTTTTTGTTTCATTTAGCAATAATGGGCTCGTTCGATTTGAAAACTCTCCAAAATTACATATTGCACATACAAGTTAGCTGTTAATTGTTGATATAAATATAAAAATTATCATGTTTTACTCTGTATTAACTTTAAAATTAAAATCTTCATTTAAACAAGCGCCATTCATGACGTAGTATTCACTATACTTGTCCAGTTGTACCACGGAGTTGTACAGTAGACCACACATTTTCTGCTAGTAATCAGCTGGGATGTTTAGTTGGGTAGCGCCGCTGTAAATTACTCGACATACGTTTACATATTATCTCAGCGTACACGTATGTCTAACAATATTCTTACAAACTAGTGGCATTGACGTCATCAGGACTTCATAAATTATTATCTGCCTTATTAAACATTTTTTAGAAAAATAAAAGTGATGGGATTTATAGTTCCAGATTCTGAATAACATTATATAAAAATTGAAAAACACCCGAACGAGCCCATTGGACTAATATATCAGAGATCCCTCTACCGACTATATATTAATTTCTGCTCTCACATTCAGTGAGACACATACAAACTGCAGTACATTCCGTATGTCAATGTTGTATAGTGTGTTCAAGCCTTTACCGTTATGGCAAAACAGGGAACAAAGCTACCCCTCACTCAGAGTAAGGTGAATAAACTGAACTAAGAAAAATATAAATTCGAACCTGTATTATAGATAACAATAGATCTGCTGAGAGGGCCATAGCGGTAGAGATTTGGACATATTATTATACCAATAAAATATATTGCTAAAGTAGACGACAATACCGGGCTTCACTGGCCGCTGGCTGATTTATATTTTATATTATACGACTTTAGTTGGCCCAACGATCTAAGATCCATCTTCAACTTTAAAATGTATACAAAATATAAATACAATGATAATTTTGCTCGTTAGATAACCTTAGAGAAGGCTTGCTCCTACGAAATACTATAAGAATTAAAAAATAAAATTCAGAAACACTTTTGTTCCACAAAAATTCTAATCTAAGAGTCGGTTTTGACATTATCGTCTTAGATTGGGGAGTAACTGTAGACACGTGTTCCGTCCTCACTAGGACTTATTAGTAGAGTGCGCGTCAAGATATAAGAAAACGAGCCTCCCAGCGGGTACTTAGCAAAAGGATTATCCCTAAATTTATTGAGGTGCACAGATAAAATAGAACAGAGTCTTACTCAGAAATATTTTATTAAGTATTTTAGCAACCGCAAAAGTGTGCGACAAGATACTGTTTATCCCACGTGAGTAATAAAAAATAAATTTCCAAGTATATTCAAAAAGAATCATCTTGCATGTTTATACAAATAAAAATATGAAATATTGAAAATAAATAGGTGGAAAATCTTCCTTAATACTACGCGTACAAATTTTTAACCGCACCCCCTACTGGGACAAATTACTCCTACCGAATAATACGTCAGGCGAATTTCTTATATCTTGACGGGCACTATACAGTAAGAACGTTGATTATAATGGCATGTAGATCTTGACTATAAATCATCACTGATTGAATACTATTTATCAAATACTAAATAAGGCATAGAATATGAGTTCATTTTTATGACTTATAGTACATGAATACACGGAACTATGGAAATTGAGATTTCCATAGTATTTGCTTGATTAGTTTTGTCTTAAACCAACTTATATTCTGTTTCTTAGTACGTCCCATAATTTAATTGCTGTAGTTTCAGCAATATATACATTCAAACTATGTAAAAAGTAGGTACAGGGCACGCATGAAGTAGGAATCATATTATTTTTTTCATGTTTTCATGACTTTTGAGCTTGATTAACAAATATGCCGTACAACAATGCAGCATACCTTCCATGATTTATTCCAATTGCTGTATATGTTAAATTAATAAAGATAATAATTTTTTTTTCAATATTTTTGTTGTCAAAAAGTTATGTACAAATTTTCCAAAACGTTTGAATATATTTAAAATATTGCCTATCTCACTGAATGTGAATATATTATGAAAGAAGACATAAAATTTAAACGAGATGTAAATCAACGTCTATAGATTCAAGGTCGATTTCCGAATTTAAAAATAATCAAGTTAAACAAATAAAATATAAAAATAAATTGACGAAGAAGTTTTTAAGTTACCATCAGGCATCAGCAAAAAGATTACATGAACAGAAAAGAAGCAGGAAAAACGATCCCATCTGGGTTAATCACCACAAGAAATCACATGAAGCTCTGCTTCGTAAACAGAAAATATAGTTGGCCAAAGTAAGGGATAGAATTTTATTTTTTTCAAGGATATTAGACATACTTGGTCCAAAAATAAAAGACTTCAATAACTCTATTATTTTGAATTGAGCATATCAGGTGAATACAGAAAAAACTAAAAATTAATATTTATTCGATATGAATGTGGCAGATACTTTTTTAAGTGCACATTACTGAAATGATTGATATATCCTTAAGGCGTGGGATGAGGCTACCAGTCGTCAAGCCACGGGTATTCATTGGTTTTGTGGAAAGTACCCAATAAGAAATAATACCGTGAAACTTCAGTGTATCCACATCCACCCTTCAGAGCTTTGTTTTGTTGGGTCGAGCTTTACCTGGCAATATTGTCCATGTGACGCATAAGGGAAAGGTTAATTTAGTAGCCTGCCTAGATAAGCAACGCGTTGTCTGTCTGCTATACCTACGGTCTGCACGAATTCCCTATCCTGTCGAGAATTAAAGTTGATGATTCACCAGTCAGTACATAGGGGAGTTTTACAGTATTTTACTAGGGAATAATTGAATGTTTCAGACGTCATTACTTCTTGAGTATGTCACCCCTAACTATTACAAAGCACATTAAAAATTAAACAACCCTGGAGAAATTTCACCTTAATGCTTTGTCTCTTGTAATCAGATCCAATCAAATAAAAATTTCAACAGAAAGAGCTACAACCGTTCAATTTCATTGTTATTAATCCAATTTGGGACGTGATCTGAACCATTGAACTTTTTATTCCAACTGGTAATAAGGAAATTGACATTTAGGCATCTGCTACCCTTCATTTCAGAAACAGACAAACAAATGACAAAATTGGTTGAATGATGTATGCAAATACAAACTAATTTCATACAAATTCAATGTTTTCCAGCCTTCATGATGGGATAGGCGAAACTCTTTAAATAAGAGAAGAATGCATATTTTTATATTTTGACATATTGTATGAGATGGATTTTTTTGTAATTACTACTGTTATCTATTTATTATTCCTTGCAGGCCTCTAACGTGAGGATTTTATGATTAAAATTTCATGATGTGATATATTTTTCCCTCTTTCAGGGATTCTTGAAGGCAATATGAAGGATGGGAATGCATAAAACATCACAAGAATTTTTTTTTGCATATTTATGTTTTTTTCGTGGCAGTATTAAAGTTCGTTAGTACTCCCATAGTGATATATCTCTGCGATCTAAATTTATCTTCGTAACCTTTTTCTTGCACAAGTTACACGGTTCTGTGATTGTAGTTGAATTTCCATGATTAAATATTTATTTACCCGCAGATGTCAAAACTTTGCTCGTAAGTATAAACATCTAGAGCACAAACGTTTAATAATACATACTTTACCTGATTTTTTTTCTTTTTGAACATTCTCAAGTTGGAATATCCGCTCTATATAAATTATTACAGTTATAATATTGTGGTATTTTTTTCAAACTGTTCAAGACAAAGTCGTGCCTTCAATAGTTTTTGTAGCAGCGGTTTCGTCTTTTTTGTTCCCATGCAGATTTAATTTTACCAAATAGTGAACTAATCTTTCAGAAATCGCTTCACGGAATTAAAAACACATGTTTGAATTTTTTTCAAAAATTCTCAAATTTCCAAGTTAATCTTTATTTCTGTTCGTAATATGATATTCGTAACAGATAAAAAAGAATCAGTCAAGTTATAAGTAAGTATCTTTCATGCTTCGTGATGCATCAAGAGAAAAATTTGGGTTTTTACAACGGAAATGAGAAACTGCATCTGTTTTCGAATAATACAAATCAAGATGAATCTGTTAGAATATGCTCTTCTACACCAGATGCTTTAGAATAAAAAATGATAAACGAAAACACAACCAACGAAAACATTTAAAGCATGACAAACAAAAAAAAAACTTATTTTAGGACGAGAAAAAATAGCTATTTTCCACATGCTGTTTACATTATTTAAAAAATACATACTTTAATCGTAGTCACAAAGCGTATGAATATAATTTTGTTACCAAAACTAAGAGATGTAATTATATTTTCCATTATAAAAATCTGAAGAGATTAATTTAATCTTCGTTATAGATTTTTTCTATATAAATGTTATCGAAAGGGCACTAAAAATATAGACAAGTTAAAAGTGCATTTCCGCCTTATTCACAGGTTATCTGCAAGTGCTTCCTTATAAGATAATAAAGAAAATAATAGTTTTTTGGGAGGCAAAATAGTATACAGTCATTCAGGATTTTCGGTCTGTATGCAGCATTTACAATGGAAGCGACACATAGACATATTTTTAGACAGAAAGTAACTGCATCCTGTGTGTATTTCTTGGCCTTTACTATTTTATATACCGCAGGCCTGAGTCAATAACTCTATTCTATTTTTCGATTTTCAATAAAGTACATAGCAAACGAAGGGCGAAACTCGAAAAAACTTATTGATTTTTATATCAATGAATTTATTGTCTACTTGCCCTTAAGCAAGGTTGAAACCATAACACAAATATTATATAATCTCGTCATCTAAAATTTGTCAACTCACAACCAGTGGCAAATGATACATTTTCAATGGTTGTAAATGACAGACAACAAGTCACAATTTCCAGTCAATATTGTAAACATTGTTTGATATATTCGAACATTATGTTTACTATCTAGACAATACATTTGGATATAAAAGAGAAATAAAATATAGTGCAGGTACTTTGAACATTTATGTTTATTTTACTGCAAGTTGAATTAATTTTTTATATAACTAACATATTGTACAAGGAACCGTTTCGAGAACGGTTGGGTTTACCAATCAACAAGTAACTTTATAGTTTGCTCGATAATTAAAAAAAAATGGATGGCCCGAAATCTGGAAATATGGACTTATTCAAACAGATTAGGAATAAACAGATAACGGTTGCAATTCCAACTGAAGTTTAACTTTTGTATCCAATCAACTGTATGAAGGACAATGTTAATAACAAAAATGTTTATCATGCAATTATAAAGCATATTTTATGCACATATTATTACAAAAAATACAAGCATTCATGCCTGTAAGTACTTTCAATCCATTATTGTAGTGTTCGTAAAGCAAAGTTTGAATTAATTAGTACTACCTACATTCATATCATTCAACCAGTTAAAATAATATAGATGTTCTTCATAAAGATGAATTTTGTTGCTAAAATATGCAAATAAAATTCAATTTGTTGATTGTCTGGTCACGGAATAATAATGTTTCAAAAATAACGTTACGCAACAAAAATCATATTTATATAATTCGATAATTTTAAAAGTACAATTAAGCTTAGAAAAGTACAAGAATCTCGAAAAAAAGAACTATATTTTCGATGACTTTAGGATGTTTTGCTGCTGTTTATATATAGTACTTTTGAATGTTAATAAGATGGTAAACTTACTGTTGAAAACTAGAAGTTTTCTTGTAGATCCAAGCCTCCGAATAGGGGACTTGATTTCTTGCTCATTCTCATCCATATTTTTCGTTTAGGAGTCGAAAACCGAACAAAATTGCACCCACAATTAACAGAAAATACTTTTTCAAAAACAAGTACTTGCACTGGAACTACCTTCAATGTGGAACATCTCACCACTTGTTAATAAAAATCCATAATCATTAAGAGAAAATGAAAGTGTATAGATGATTTAAAATTCAGAGAAAAACGAATATTTTAATACACTAACAAAGCGACTTTCTCTCGTAACACTCTTATACCACAGCGTAGTCGACGACTATTTAGTATTATTTTCAAACTAAAACCGAAACACACGTTACACACATTTGTCGGATACTAGCACGGACATCTGTCTCTGGAAAGGTGCTATTTTCTTGGGTCTCTCTCTTTTTACGCGGGATGATTCGAATTTGGCCCTTTATATCCCAATATATTTAGCAAAAAGGATAAAACTTATTATTTTAAAGAGATAAGTATGTTGCATCTTTATAATAACGAGGAATCACTTTCATCCAACCTATTCCTTTAAGAGAACTTGGTACATCTCATGCTATTCTGTAACTATTCTGATCTATGACTCTATATTACCTTAAGGATGTCAGTCAGGGGACAAATTTGTAAAATAGACTATGAAACTCATTGTTTCTAGTTTGGAGGAAAGTTTTTCTGCATATTCTTTGCGTAGGGCTAATTATTAGGACCCTAAGAAAACTGTTGTAGAGTTTTTGATTTAGTATGATTAGTACGGGCTTGTTGATCCAATTATTAGGAAATAACAACAAGTAGGATAAATTTCAACAATATAATTCGTCAGTCCTGCCATCTCGTATTGATCCACGTAACTTAAATGGAATAATAAATACACCAAGGTAGAACACTTTCCTTTATAACAATGGATTTCCCAAGTTCCCCTATCTCCTACTAGATGAGACCTAAAAAATAGTTGCATTCGTTCCAACCGTTTGTTATATTCGCACACTTGTCAGTTGTCAGAAGCACTCGGGAATGACAACAAACCAAGCTAAAGAAACCGACTTTGCTTTGTTTATTTCGTTTCAAGTGCTAATAATGAGCAGACAATATTTCAATAAATGAAAAATGATACCGAAAGTTAGATGGAAGAATAACGTGTGTCTTTTATTAATTTATGTTTTAAGTGTGAGTGTCCCAAGAACTGTATGGACGCATAAACATTGCAAGCATGTGCATCCGAAACCGCATGAGGTATGTTGTTCGGTCATTCCCCCATTGTTGTAGATTGTTGTTAATACCAACTCTGATTTACTCTTTCATAATTTTACTTTCTGTTGCACTTTAAATCGAATTCTAACCTTGATATTCTAACCTGCTTATTGATTATTTAATAAAATGTATTTTTTGCCAACTTATATGGTATGATTAATATGAAAAATTGAAATAATAGCAATAATTTTGATAAAAAAAAACAGCAACTTTTTGAATTTTAATGGGACGTATTTTATAATTTGGTAATATTAAATTCTGCATTACAAATTTTTCATGGTAACAAATAAAATATTTACAATTGATAAATGAAAAGTTAATACTCCTCTACTCGATTGTCATAAAGTTTGGTTGAAAGTAATGTAGTTTTGAATGATAAAACTTACTTAATTTAAGAATGCGCACAGTACAATAAAAAAGAAAAGTATTTTTTAAAAAGTAAATTTTCTGCAATTCTTACGAAATTAGCATTAAAGAAAGTTTATGATTATTTTGGTGTCACTTTGATTATTTTATTAACATACAAGAGAAGAATACTAAAATTTCCTTTCATTGTCTTGCATACTATTATGATAATTAGAAAATAATAGTCGAGTCTTAGGCATTTTGAGAGCTTCATTATTTATTTACAGCCACTCAATTATATATATATAACAAAAAGTATTACACAGAATATTTATTTCAAGTATCAAGTTCTATTCTTGAGGACCAAGTTCTCACTTTCATTTCGAGGGGTATAATGTCTCATTTTAAAATAGTAAATAATTCTTTTTTAATTCCGATTACTATTATGATAACATATCATTGTTTGTGAATGGATTTCCTGTTTCACATATGAGACATGAAAATTAATTTCTTGTTTACTTTTACTGTATTAATTTTGGCAAAAAATTGATATTAATCTTTATTACCCTATAAACAAGAAAATCGTGTTAAACTGACAAGATCTTGCTAATTCAGCTACATATTTAATTATTAATCATCTAATAATTTATAACGGTGATTTGAATCGTACCCTTTCTAGAATATTAACTTAACATAAATAACGTTTTGTGTTTATCAAATTTCCAAATGTGTTTACATTTATATATATATGAACGTCTGGATTCAAAAATATTTGGAATATTGTTTTTACCTAGAGGTAAAAACAAATCCTGCTTGAAATATTGATAAAATCTTTACCTGTTATCCACGCGTAAACAATTTTTTGTATTTTATTTTACGTAATTCAATTTTTTGCATAAAATGTATGTAAAAGACTAACAGACAACTTTTTGTCGAGAACTATTTTCAATGTATGAAATATATTTGGTTTAGTTGAACTTACTGTTCTATTGAACAGATATACAATATTTTTAATTCAAGCTAATGGGCTGTTATTATTTTAATTTGCATGTATTTAAGTGTTATTCGTAATTCATTTCTCAAGTTGAACTATAATAAAATGAAAATGTTCTCATATTTCAAGCTCTGTATTAAAATTATTCAATATTAATTGTTTTTGGAATCCGGAACGTTGTTGAGTAGTGTGCGTGTGCGAATATTCAAAATTTTGAGAATGTAAAAAAATATCCATTTTAGAAAGTCCTAATTTCATATTGAAGTAATTTGTGAAAATTCGAAATTCAAGAACTTGTTTCAATTAATAACTTTTAGAAAACAATTAATGATTATCATCAAATTAATGAATGTGAATGTAGAAGTCTTTAGATAATTTAAAAATAGATCATGTTTAAAAATCATTTTATGTTTTAAGAAGAAAGTTATATATTTCGTAGAAGTAATTATTTCCTTACTCCTTTATTGGGTGATAAAACAATTAAGAATCCGTAAAGCACACAGAATCCAATTGTTCAGTGGAAAGTACATCTAAGAAAAATTTGTCTCGCGAAGCGGAAGTAAGCAGCGATATCTCTTGATTTTTCACCAGAATTCGTGATCATTCTTGTATTCATAAAAAATACCTGCTAGAAAGTAATAATGCAGTAAGTGAATCAATTATAAAGATTTAAAGCCTTAAAATCTACGGAAATGATGCAACGCAAAATTAAATCATAGATTTCATTGCAAAAAATTTTAATTGATAAATTGTCTTATGTTAAAGGAGCACTTGAATTATGAATCCTACTGACTGCGCCAATTGTAAAATTAGGCCGCAACGTTGAGACACTACTGAAAATATTATCATAAGACAGTAAATAAATTAAACATTATGTACATAGGTATTTATCAAAGGAAATTAATTTGTACTTAATTTAATATGAAAAAATATAGAAAAAGTCGTTTTTTAAACATCTTGATACAGAAAGAATGTGAATACAAAAAAAAATGTCACCCATAATTTTGATAAGAAACAATTGACGCTATTCAAAAATGACGTCACAATTGTGGAAATAGTTTTTAGCCACAAAAATCAAAGATGAATATATGTTTTATAAATATTATATATTTATTTTGGTGCTCAAATTGATTTCAAAATATATTCGGATGTTGTAGTAGGATGCGTTAAGTAATTATTGCATTCTATCTGATATAGTGGAAATAGTTTTATGCAAAGCAAGTAGTATTGTAGTTTGCCCAAACTAACATGCGAAAAGTGTGACATCGTGTGCGCTATATGCTTCTCGCCAGATGTCAACCTAAAATTGCATTTGATATTATCGTGCTTGGTATCTTCAGAAGATTATTTATTTACAAAACAAAAATTAGACCAAACACAAATGATAGCACAATATCATATATATTTTGTTCATCAAAATAACAGATGTGCAGCAGATAAATAGACTACAATTGGAACGTCATCAATGAATTTGCAAGGATATAATTAAAAAAATTATATTCAAGAAACTATAGAATTTTAGTGAGTTTATCAAACTTTAAGATCGTTATTTGAAATCGAACTTTCAGAAGAAAAAAAATAGTGACTGACCTCGAAATGTATTTTTCTTGTTGCTCAATAGAATTATTATTGGAAAATTTGATTTGTGGTTTATTGTTATTCAACTTTTTACTTGTGATTAATTACATCTGATTAGTACCTATTATAATAAATTATATTTTATATTACCAATGACAATATACTATGAAATAATTATTATTTTCATTTTTACAAATTACGGAAGTCATTTTTGAGAATATTTCGGCTCAAATAATATGACTGTATGCTTTAGCACAATCAAGTATGGAGCCAAGAACCTTGGAAACAATTGATATCATTTTCAAAGCATTTCAACACTTAATTGCGCGTATTACATTCAATCTACAAAATTTAAACATATAGCTCTTACATTGTATGTTGAAAAAATTGTTTTAATTTCTCTATAGCACCCCGTGCATTATAATAATATTATTTCGAACCTTGAATTGTTAATTTAGTTATCTGTTGATGTGAAAGTTTCAACTGATCTTTGTCTTTATTTTATAAACCAATTGTCCGAATATATTTCTTCAACTTGTTCGGCTCAATTTTGTTTGAACTTCACAATATATTTCGCGAGATAAAAATATATTTTCTCTATTTCGGACTCAGTTCTTATGTTTCCAATTTTTTATCGATTACTTTTTGTCTTCTTACCTCAAGAAAAATAATATTCTATCCTTGTCTCTTCATAATATTTATAGTAAGGGGAATATGGTATATAAAAAGTTTATTCTTATCAGTGATGTGTAGTTTATTATGGGTAAAACTTTTTATAGGTACAAAGTAACAATTTTAGAGTTTATTATGAAATGTATGTTGTAAAAATGAATTCATTAGGAATTATTCAGTAGACTTGAATGCCAAGCTATTTTTGTATAATGATACGGATAGTATGTGATTCACCTCGACAGAATCCTCTTACAGGGTCTCAAAGATACTAACCTTACTTTTCTCCCAAGGTATTGCATCTGTAACCTGTACTGCAATACTTGATTGTACCGTTGTAAATTATGGTAGACCTTGGGAAAAAATAAATTAGAATTTAGTGCATCTATTAGCAAGATAACAACTTATATCTTTTACTCTGCCAACAGCTTAGTATTATCATCATTTTCGGTTCATTTTAAATGTATACCTACACCCGAAAATGGATGACAGACAATAATTTGTAATCAATAGATTATTATTTGTTATTAATAAAAGACCATTGAAATTGAAAGAGAAATCCAAATATTACTTTCACGTTTCATAATGTTTTTGTATTCGTTTAGTATACCGTACTAAATTTCACTAAATCATTATTTTAGTCATCGGTTGAACACCGTTGACAAAAGTAATTATGGTAGGGATAAGGATGTAATAAAACAAAAAGAAAACTAAGAACTAAGTGAATTGTTGATCCAATAAGTTTGTTAGTGAATTATTGTAGAAAAAAAATAAGAATAACACGTTCTTTTGCGAAATATATTGAAAAGGATTTATAGAAAACGAGATAATAAAAAACCAACAAAAATCCATTCTGTATATTAATGCCTGAAATCTATTCTAGGATAGTTTACAATAAACTTGTAAACTCTGAAGCCCTGAAACTTAGTTCTTTTATAGATGCTTAATGTCTGATTTTTCTTTTCAGGTAGTGCATGGTTCACATATTGAACCAGTACACATTATGCGAAAACGTAGTATTGATCAACCTCTTCGTATTCTTTTATGGTACGATGATAGTGTGTATAGGTGAGTGAGATTTACATTTAATTTATTCTTTAGACTATTTTCGCCATAGCTTTCAAAAAAAAAAAAGTTCCATCTTGTTAGGAATATAACATTGTTGTTATTTTTGTAACAGATGATTTATAATACAATATATGATTTTATAAATAAGGTTCAATTATATATTAATCTCTTTAACAAGACAATGGTATAAGTTTTTATTAGTAATATATAATTATGAATGGTATTCAAGGCTTGTAACTATGCTTCCGAAATATAATTGCGGTCTAGCTATTCAATTACACATTTTAAACCGATATTTGTAGTGTTTTCTTTCTTGTCAATAATACAAGAATCATTAGCTTAACAGGTAAAGAGGTTTAACATGAATTATGAAGGGCTTCCTGGCAAATACTTCTCAATGTACTAGCTTGATTTTCAACGATGACAGGTCTTCTCGTTTGAAGCACTTGCTCCTCCAATTATCAGATTTCCAATAATCAGTTAATAAATTGTATCCAAATATCTACCGTTATGGTCCTCTCAGCAGTTCTATTGTTAGGGATTCAAACCTTATGTATACCGTGTATAGAGGGGCGTACACGAATTCGGCACCAAGAATATGAACTCGGCACCGATGCTAAGCCGATTAGCACGAGACGCACATGAACACGGCACTGCCAACTTTAAATAAACCCACGATCACCGTGCAAGATTTATTTTTATAAGTGAGTACCTACAACTTTGAAATCACTTATGTTTAGCTCGTTACGTTCGCGCTTTTGGAAAAGTCCCTGAATATTACCGAATTGCGCTGCGCACGCCTGTGGGACAAAACTTGTGCCCGAGACAGCCGAGATGAGTGCACTGAACTCCTCATTTTGGGTCGAAATCCAGTTTATAAATGAGTGTTCAAATGTACAGCTAAATTTGAGTCTGGTTTATTATTAATATAAAATTGCATGTGTCCAGAGAATCTCACTCAGGTAAAAAGATTAAGTCATTAGTACTAATCCATAGTATAGTGCCGAGTTCGAGTAGGGGATTAAAGATCCAGGTAGTTTGGTGCCGAGATCGAGGCCGCCCGTATAGAGCTAACTGGAGGGATGGTGGGACAGGCTTCACAGCGGACAGTTACCGAGCAAATACCACAAAATTTTTAAAGTATAAAATGGAAAAAAAGAACCGGAGTTGTACTGGAAAATTATTATTTCGGTTTTCCTTCCACAGAATTTCATGACAGATGTTGAAAAAATATTACTTACTTGTCAAAAAAAAAATATTAGGTGAATTATGAATAATTAGTCGAATTGTGAACGACTGAAGGCAGTAATAATAACAGAGTACATCATGACCAAGTGAATGAAGAAATGGTATGGACTATGATAAATCTCATAAATTTTAAACCCATCAAGATCTTTTTTTTCACGATTTTAAATCAAGAAATTTATTTTGTGAAATAATGCAAGGAAAGGCAAACCGTGACCACAATTTTATTTCGTCAATTTGCTTTACGGACAAATGTACTTTCACTTTAAATAATGAACCCAATGTACAGAATACTTAAGCATGGGCCTTAAAGAATTATCATCTAAATATGTTTACAAATACTCAATATTATTATTTGGGCTGGATCGTACCATTTGAAATTGTGATCAATTTGAATTCAGAAACTCATTTAGAACTGCTGCAAAATCATGCTGGATACACTAGAAGATGCCCAAATCAAGATTTTTGTTTCAGCAAGTGAATGTTGAATTTTTGATTAAATGTTCGGGAATATTAAGATTTCGTTTGCCCCGAATCGGCGGATTGGTCTTGGTGGTGCAATAAATTTACCTGCAAGATCACTGGATTTAGCTCTTTGCTATTTTTCTGTGGGGGCACCTTGAAACCAAAATTTACACGAACCAAAATGTTTGGCTTATATTAAGAACAATATGAAAATTTACTTGATTTTGTAAGTGTCGTTTTCTTTCTTTTTCAGATTGGATGCTGAGCGGTTTGAACTAATAAATGTAAGTTTTATTGTGTAAAAAAGCACATTATTGAAATAACTTTTTATACCTAGTATTTAAATTATTCAAGAAGAATCAATGATATTGTTTTGCTCATGATTCATTGCATTCATGATATTTTTCAATTCGTTCATGAAAAATCTAATCGTGATATTATATTTTTAGCGGCTTCTATTAATTACATATTGTATATAATATTTTTTTCTATTGTATATAAATTTTAGAATATTATTGGGGTAGAGAAACATATTTCATGGTGTGCGAATTCTTAGCTTATAAATATTAAAAATGCAAAATTATTCGTATACAGGACAAAATTGAATATGAAATTATTAGTGCATAAACTCAGAAGATAATTTCGAAATGAAGCGTAATTATCTTCTTGTGTCTTCTTCAGTATATCTAAACAAATATTTAAAATTGAAGTATCTGAACAGCTGAACAAATTTTGACGAGACGTTTATTGGCAGGTAGAGGATTTTTCATAGTATAAACTATGCTACTTTTCATCGGCAATATTTGGGGTTCCTGCGTAAAATCTGAAAAACTATAAATTCGGTTTTAAATCCATGAATCCAGAGCGAAGCATATAACTAAATTATATTTTCGTTGTCTCGAATTGTCTGTTACAGAACACAATATTACCAGAAGCCGTCCATTTTTGGGAAAAAGCACTTTTTGTAAGAAGATCAGAAAATATTATCAGACTAGGAAGGTAAGTTCATTCATTATTTCTCATTACGTGGGTAAAAACAAATCTATCTAAAATTTTTCGAAATAATAATTATTTTCACAGAATTTGATACTCCAATTACTAGAATTAATTAACTTTAATGAACCAAAATTCGACCAAAATGTGGGCGTGTCTCGTATAACAAAATATCATATGTTAAACTGGAATTATTTACTTGATTACTTAAACAAATAATGATTAATCTTTTAATAGACCAAACTTCCATGACAAAAATAATACCTCAACGAACACCTCGAAATAAAAATATAATAATAGTAGCAAAATATAAAAAATATAATACGTCCGCAAATTTTTTCAAGCAGGTGTTTTGAATAGTATTTTCAAGTTCTCTTCAGCTTATTTCGTAAATTACTTATAAAAATAATCAACATATTTTTACTTGTCTACGAGTGTATCATATTTTTTGCATTTTTTTTTTTTTTTCGAGGTGTTTGATCGAATATCATTTTTGTCACGAGAGCTTAGTCTATTATCAGAGTTTATGCATTTGTTACTTATGGAATTAAAGTGCATAACCTAAAGTGAGACTCTGTAACTCTTTATAATTATTATACTAGAAATAGATATTAATAATTCTGAAGTTAAAAAAGCTACGAAATGCATTGCAAATTATTTTTAAAAAATATTTGAAAATAAAGACTTTGAGAGACTCGTGGCAGGCAGTACAACATCATCTGATGACTAATGTAATTCTTTTGATATAATTTAATATATGCAGAAGACTATTGCTTTTGTGAGACTCTCTCATGAGAATGGTGGTTGGAAGATTAAGATAATCCTTTGTTTTAATTTTCTTCATAATGATTGTTGTAAATATAATCTTACTAATTTTTTGATTAATAGAAAAGAAAAATATTTAGCATTTGGGACTGGCGATCATGTGCTAGCCAATTCAGTTTCATCAGCTGTATAAATATGTGTCAGAAAATGCAATACTTGCTTCACTTTAACATCATGTTAAAAGCACAATACATGACTGAAATTAATAATTTAATTTTCAATGTCTCAACATCTGTTGCACATCATTGTCTTCGAAACCCTTTTAACATAAATATAATGTGATATTTTATTTCGATGTCTTTGTTTCTAGCGACCTATTGCAATAGTTATTTCAAATCCGTTTTAACAAAATTCTAAAATTAGAACATGAAGTTCAATAATTAAAATTGACTACGAGAACAATGCATTAAAAGTTGAGAGAATCTTGTTCATATACATCGTCAGACTAATTAGAATGAGAAGAAATACAGAGCACTGTAAAGTGACTTATGAAAAAGTCTGTGAACAGAATTTGATTAATTTAAAAATTAAAAATGACTTGATTGTTTCACAAAATTACAAATTCAGGAGTCTGAGGCTTGCTAGACTGTACTGAAGAGTTCCAATATGATGTTTCTGCCGATAGATTCATACATATTATGAGGTCCTGAATAGGATTATGAACTTTTTTATTGTGAAAATCTGCTCGGAAAGTCGTGATTTCGAATTATTCCAAAGTTTGTAAAACTGCAAATAGCACTCTAAAAACACGAAATAGGATGTATTTGGTGTTAGATTTTGCCATGTAACGCATTTCTGTAGCAAAATCTCGCTTCTGAGCAGATTTTAACTATAAAAATTTTCTTAACGAGACTAAGAAAAAACGCTGATAGCTCGCTGGAAACGCAAAATTTTCATACGTGACTACAGATTTGTGGAATGGATATTTCTTGTAATACCGCAGATGAAATGTTTATCTGTGGTAATACCTAACCAGAGAAATGGGAAGATAAGGACGTTAAATATATATAAAATCAATTTGAATTAAAACATATCAGCTTGTACATATAATTTTAAGTGGAAAAAAATTAAATGCTTTTTTGGCATTGATTTTCAATTACACTCGATCATTATCTTCTCATTCTTATTGTGAGTCACTGGAACACCCAGTTATATCATCGAATATAATTTGTTATTAAAGATTATTGGAAGAATATCCATGACTTTTTTTTACAAATAATAATATTAATATCACTATTAATAATTGTTTTGTTTACGATTCTGTATGCATGTTTTGAATATTATCTGATTATATATTACTCACGAATTGATATGAACATATTGTTTGTTTCTTTTGTTTGCAAACATTGATGATATTTATTGTTATGAAATCTTAGGAATACTGCGCAGATAAAAAACTGTATGTTAAATTATTCTCTTCTTGGAATTTTCATTACGTTTCCTATTTTTATTTTCAGGAAGATAGTAGACAATAATCCACAGAATTTTGTTCTTCATTTTAGCGAGCATTTGTTTGGCTTAAGTATAGTTTCATTTCAGAAAGTGCGAGCAGCCAACAGTTTTTGTTAAAGGATCTCTAACACATTGTATAGATACGTGCAAAGAACGGACTATGTGTGGTGAAGTCCAAGTTCCTGAAGAACATCTAGATGTGAGTGATTTTTTTAAATAATTTTCACATGTCCGTATAGGAAATTCAACCATATAAAATTCAATCGTAAAAGATTCATTTCTCAGAAATGATTTTTCAGATGATCCATATTTTATTTCATTACAATTGTGCTTAGAGAAATAGGTACATTAATTTTAGAATTTTGATTTCTATTTACATCATATAAATTCAACATGAACGTGATCATTGTGCTCAAGAACAGTTTATAAACAATCTTCTGTTGTCATATTGAAGATCTCTTGCTTAAGATAAATATTATTATTTCAGCTTTATAAATTGCAAAATATATATTTTCCTTAAGCTTCATGTCGCATTCTAATTATAGCCTTCGGGATATGCTGAAAATAATATTGCTGAAATATTAAGGGTATCTAGAACGAAATTAAAGTTCCAAACTCAAGCAAAACATGTTATGTTCCAAACCTGCTGTAGGTTCTAAATTTATTCATTCTTGTATAAAGTGTGGGTTTATTTAATAGTAGTACATCGTTTAAGACATTAGCAGAATTGCAGCATAATGTTAAGTGATATAATTACTATAGAAAGATGTACAGTACAAAATGAGACATTAGAAGTTTTTGAGTCTATACAAAAAGGAAATTTTCTGTTAGGAAACCACGTTCACCTATAGAGATAATTTTAATATTAGCTCTATGCATTCACCACAATGGGAAGCTGAACAAGAGTAAATTTACATTTCTAATAATTTCACTTATAGTGCAAGAAGTTTTTATATGAATAAAACAATTAACCATGATGCAATTTACATTTTAGTTGAATATGCATGTTTTCTACAATTTTATATTTATCATTTTCATTTTTTTGCAATCTACTTGCCTTGCAATGTCTTTTATCCTGCTTTGTTCTGTTTCATTGTGTTAAGTGACGTAAACTTCGTTACAAATAATGCAAATCTTTTTTGTCAGACTCTCTTTCAATTTAATCGTATAGAATGAATTTATTTCTTCAGGTTTGTAGGACATGCAACGCAACAGGCCAGGACTGTGTTACCCAAAAGGGTTCAATCGCAGGACCAGGTATAAGTGATGCCGATTTTGTCTTCTATGTTTCTGCTATGCAAACTGAACGTTGTAGCAAGAGCTTAACAGTAGCTTATGCAGCCCACTGCCAACAAGAAAGCGGGTTAGATAGACCCATCGCTGGCCACGCTAATTTGTGCCCAGAAAGCATTAGTACCAAACCTCAGGAACTAGACACATTGTTGTCGACAGTCAAACATGAGATACTTCATGCTTTGGGATTTTCTGTCAGTTTGTACGCTTTCTATAGAGATTCAAACGGATATCCTTTGACTCCCAGAAGACCGGATACAGGAAAACCAGTCCTGAACGACAGGTAGACTGTTATTAATAGAAAAAAAAACATTTCACTCACATATTTTATTTTTTAGGCTGCAGACGTATCAGTGGAGCGAGAAAGTTATAAAAACAATCACCCGTCCAAATTGGGTAGTACGTGGGGGAACAGTATCTAGAGATATTCAGATGATAGTTACTCCTCGAGTTATAGAAGAAGTAAGGAACTATTTTGACTGTCCTATTCTGGAAGGTGCCGAATTAGAAGATCAAGGAGAAGAAGGGACCGCATTGACACATTGGGAAAAACGCGTATTTGAGGTAGATGTATTTGAAATTCAATAAAAACTTGATGTCATGTGCATAACTGGTCTCTTTAATGATGTATTTTTATATTTTTACTAGTGTTTACTAGGTTAATTTGCACTTTGCCAAGTCAGCGTAGTGAACAATTTTCTTCTCTTTCAGAATGAAGCAATGACGGGAACCCACACTCAGAATCCGATTATTTCAAGGATAAGCCTTGCGTTGATGGAAGATACTGGGTGGTATCGTGCCAACTACTCACTGGCCATACCCATGTCTTGGGGCAAAGGCCTTGGATGCGACTTCGTCATGAAAAGTTGCAAAGAATGGATTTCCATTAAGTCTAATAAGTTAGAGCACTTTTTTCTCGGTACAAATTATTTAACAAGCACTGAATATTATACTAAATTTCTTTTAGGGGAAAATCCATTCATCCTTTCTGTAACAAAGTGAAGAGAGATCCACTTCAAACAGAATGTACAGACGATAGAACTTCTGTAGCTCTTTGCAACCTGGTCAATCATACAGTGGAACTGCCTAAGATGTATCAAGTAAGTTGATAAATTTGAGAATTGTAACTGTAATTAAAAACATGGCTTTTCCTCTACAGAATTTTGATTGTATACAATTCGTTCCTTCGGGTACTGAAGGATTATTTGGAGGATCGGTCACTTTGGCAGATTACTGTCCATATATTCAGGAGTTCACGTGGAGGGCTAAAAACGTCATTATTCGAGGTTCACATTGTCAATATGAAGATAATAATCCAAGTAAGTCTTAGTAATTCATCCAATTTGTGTGGGATTCATTATTATTCTTGGAAGGGCCAGATAAAAACTTTGCACTGGAAAAATATGGCAAGAATTCTCGCTGTTTTGACCATAGCAACGAAATGTGGGAAGAAAGATCATGTAAACAAGTCCGACAATGGCAACACTGGGGCTCTGGGTGTTACCAGTACAAATGTGAAGATGGAAAACTTCACATAATAGTTAGTAAAATTATTCATATACTATACATGTTTTTACATTTCAAATAAATTTCCCAAAATGTAGGACATTATTTTGCATTGGCTTCTGAATGTAATTATCTTCAAGATGTATCCGGATACTCTCTTAAAGATCAGTACAATAATAATAGCTATTTTTGTTTATTGTTAATAAATTATTTATTATATATTTATTTTTTTCGTTAGGTAAACAATTACACTTATACGTGCTTTCATCCAGGCCAAGAAATCGCAATTCGGATTATAAAAGACGACTGGCTTCACAAAGGCACTATTGTGTGTCCGCCTTGTAAAGTTTTATGTAAAGTAAGTTTTGCTTTGATGTGTTATACACCGTATAATTTAAAATTTCACTCTTTAGTTCTCAGTTATGGTTGAGAAAAATATTAATATTAGTGAAAATTCTCATTTATTTTTAAATTAAAGGTTTATAAGAACTAGATTCTATTCTGAGGTCTGATTATGACCTTTTTCTTTTTAATTAATTCCATTCCGGAAAACGTCATGTCCTTGTATTTTCACTTCCAGCTTTAAATCAAATTTTAATAGCACATTTTTAGATTTTATGTAATGATATCAGTTGTTAAAGCTCTTTTTTATTGGATATCACTTCTTAATCTGACAAGTCGTTAGTTTGCAAGATTTTATCGAAATATAATGACTCTTTTTATTCACATCAACTTTTACTTCTGCTTTTCGAAAACCATTTTGTTCATGAGCTAGCCGAAATTATTATATTCTTACATTCTAGGAAATATTTGAATCCAGAAACGAATCTTGCAGATTCGCAGAAGAACCCCAACCATCAAATCTATACCCAAGAGATGAACTCCGTTGTGGTGGTTCTCGATTAACTCGTAGTACTGTACTGTTGTTGATGTCATCACTGTTATTTCTCGTCTCCAAGACTGGAATTAGTTGATTTTTATCCTCATATTTATAATTAGTACATATTTTCTTGCATTCAATTGCATTATGTATTCCATTTAGATAATTTTGTCAAATTCATATGGCTGTGCTAAATTTGTGTGCAGAATTCGAAATAATTATTTAGGTAATTTTATGCTATTATTACAGAATAAGACTGTAGTTACATTGTACAGAATATCTTAATTTATAATTTTTGTGGATTATGACAGATTTATAAGTATATATTTGTTGATATAAAATGCATTCCATAATTTTGAAGTATTATATCAAATGTTTGTACTTTCAATTCCACAGACAAGAAATATAATATTTAATTTTAAAATAGATCTTTATTTTTATAAACAGAATTATAGGCCAATGTAAGTATATTCTCTTGAAAGATGAAGTCATGATTTATATATCAAAATGAAAATATATGAACAGTAACTAACAATATGAATTTATCCTACATATGCCTAACTCGTGTCTTATTCAAATATTTCTTGGCTGTGTAATATTCTAAGTGTCAAATATCTACATAGACTATTCCAAATGTGTCATGTGCAAGGTAATAACTCAATTGTGATCACAGAATCCAGCAATCCATTTTATAAATATTCTACATAATTGTTACTTCAAACTATTTGTAGATGACATGAATTTGAAGTTGAATTACTTCAAGGAAGCCTAGGTATTTTTATCCCCGATGTTATTAAATTCGAATTAGTGTAATACAGTTTATTAAGAAATATGATGGTTGTTTGATAATAAATAATTGCTTCCCTTATTTTTTCAACCTTGAATGTTCCAAAAGAGGTAAAAAAACTAAATTCCATTCCAATCATGTGTTAACATGCTTTATTTGATTCTACATGCGTGCTTCTCATAGATATTTAGAAGTTTGTTTGCGTTCTATTGTAGGTCTACGATATTATATATATACTATATATATACAGCTGAGCGGAGGGATTACACTTCGCTTTTTACAATTGGTACATATTATTTCCTTAGCTCAAAATACAAATGACGTCTCTAAGGGATTCGAAGATAAAATATATTGGACCTGATATCGTCTTCAGATGTTCCACTCATTTCTATTACAATGACGTTTGACCCCAGTACGACATTGCAGAAATATTTTTTTCTGATATAATTCCCTCTTCTAAAGGGATACATAGCAGAACTTTTCTTCCAATTCGATCATTATCCTAACGAAGTGTAGCCCCAAGGATCCTGCTTCCTGCTGTTGAGATTTTAAATTTGTGTAAGTAGTGAATGGTAAATATACAGTGTGTTTGCGAGAAGTGCTGAATACCTGTGAAAAATCTATTAATGCAAATATCAAATCCGTTGGCACACAGTATTATCTTCTTAATATATCTATCTTTCCTTTTATACACTAATTGGTTATTTGTATTTTGGTATGGATGTTCAGGGGCCAATATTAATCATGAATCTGTAGCTACTTCTGAAAACTCACTGTATAGATACAGTAGAGAACAACAACTAAATTTAAGAATCGAAAGCGTAATTTTTCATTGCGTAGGAAAAAATTTACCGAAAAAGATGCTGTCACCAAATTAGGTAATTCTAAATTTTAAAAAAGTTTTAATTCCTAATTCGCAACAATAAAAAATTACTTTTTTTCACCATTGGGATCTTCAAAAAAAACCATATTTTGGAGTATAATATTTTATTAATTAAGGAATGTACTGTCACAAATTTTACATCATTTACAGGCTATACATAAAAAATGTGGAAATTAGTGGTTCTAACAAATATTATCCATTTATAAAGTGTATAAAGATCCTAATGGTGAGTTCCAGCATCTAATGAAAGATATCCATCATTGTCAAAGACATTATAAATCTATTTATGCTCTGAGAATTCTTCTTCCAAGATGATATTAGGTTGAAATAGTTTCTGTTTAGTTAAATTTAGATATTTCAAAGATGATTTGTTATGAAAAGTGTTTTATATATCATGTATACAAAAATATATGTAATCTTGTTTGTGGAAAATAATTATTTGGCAATGATGGGTATCTTTCGTCAAATACCCAGTAAAACTACTTACATATTTACTTTAATATTATAACAAAACAGTGCTCATTTTACGTGCAGTAGATATTTTAAGTAACAGTCAAATACATTGCTTAAATATTTCAAATAGGTATCACATATTTTCAAAAAGTAAATTAAAGTTAGATACTTCTACAAATATTGTTGTATGAAATTAGTGAAACTACTTGTGAATCATGGAAAACGTATAAGTAATTTAGGAGGACCGAAAGTGTGACTGACTAAGAACCAAATGGTGCTGTAGCAAACATGAAGGGTATGGCAAAATCATCTTCTGATACTGCAACTATCCGTGCAGTGAATTGAGTATAATCTACCCTAACTGGTAAACAAGCAAAACAGAAGATAGAGCTGTCAGAAGTGCGAACGACAAATCTGATATTTGAGCCCCACCTAAAACAAAAACATAATATGATAACATTCAGCTTAATTTTCTAGGGATGTAGAAGTGAACAATGGAATGTAATGGCAATTTAGATGCAATGTTTTAGACCTTAGACGACCCAGAAAAAATTAACTTCATGAAAGTAAGGAATTTTCATTAGCTTCATACATTTTAGTCCATTTTTTTTTTATTTGGTTGAACTTGATATTCAATTGGACTTTTCCAATGGTTATTCATTCATCTGCAGCTTATAGCATTTATGTTAATATAAAAATTACTCAGCTTTGAAATAATAAAGTTGATTAATCTAATGCACTGAAGTAAACTGTCCTCTACGACAATTCGTTATTTTGATCATTCCTGATCGCCAAATGAGGGTCGGAGGGCACCAAATGCCAAAAGGTGCACTCTTATGGTATACGGATACATCCAATATTGAAAATAACACGAGTATTGGTAAATTCGGACCAAATACCGAATACTCACAGGCCTTAGGCTCTTATGTGATTATATTCTTCTGAACAGAAGTCCACGCCATCGAGTCATGCGCTCGACTCTGTCAATGAAAAGGCTCTACAGGAATCTACCATACAATGACTGACAGTCTCTCCAAAATAGCCTGGAACTGTCAGCAAGCATTGCAAAAATTACTTGGAGAATTTCCAACGCTCGGTGGCACGAATCGAGCTCTGAATTCGGAGACAGCGAACAGTCGTTCATTGATAGGCAGCGAAAAATCGTTCAGTGATAGGAAGCGGACTCGATCACTGAGAGGCAGCGAACCGCTGGTGTAGCTAACACTGTCTCTGCAAAGACAGAAGGATCTGAAGAATGCCAAGAAATTTGTCTCACCGTCATGCAAACTGACTTAGGAACTCCTCCAGCTTGGTAAGAAAGAGCTGAGGATACTAAAAGCCTTTTGATATGACACTGTCCTTCAAATTATCATCTAGTAAAGATCAGTTGAAAAACAGGATGGACTACGCTATTTTTTGTGGAGAACACAGGAACAGCAGAATACATACTTTGCCACTGTCCGGAAATTTTAAGCCAGCGACAACACTCACCCTGATGACATCACGGTTGCAACGCTGCAGTCTAGTTGGGCATTCGGTAAAGGGTACCTTAATCTGAGTATTCCAGTTGGGCATTTTAATCCCTTACAATGCAGATATCGGATTTACCTGTGTCAAGTACCTATCCGCCTCCATGACTTTATGACTATAATGTTTGCAAAATATTTATACATTTTACATTTTCCATAACATTCAGTTTTTAACTTCGCCTACTCCTAATACTATGTACGGATTGGTCATTTCCCTATGGTTATTTCCCTAATTGTATGTATAGCTTCAAGGGTTAAAAAGTTCTAGAAAAACTTGCATTCAAATTGGTAGCTTTGCTTTGATCAACTAATGAAAGTGAAGAAAATATAATATTTGCGTTTCATTAGTTATTTAATATTCAGTGATCATGGAAATAAATCGCAATTAGTGAAAACGGAAAGGAATTGATAGTTATTGACAATTTTAAATTTTGCGTATCTTCGACATCAAACGACAGAATGAAATGGTGTTGTACAAATAAAAATCATCGATGTACCGCTAAAGTATATACAAATCGCGAGTTTAAAATAATAAACAGTGACTTGATTCATAATCACGAAGAAGAATTAAACATTGAACGGCAGGCGCTAAGTTATATTGTCGAGAGAAAAGCAGTCACCGACCTTACCGAAAAACCATCAAGCTGATTCGTTTGGTGTTTGAAAGAAATTAATAGTATCATAACTTTAGAGTCTCGTATGATAATTAAAATTTGATGGAATACAAATAAAAGCAGTTCGAACTCACTATCTTATATACAGAAAAATACAGGTAGAGAAATGCCCAACTGGAAGAGCTTATTACGCCTACCTATCTCAGGTACAATGCCAACTCGGATACAGCCGGTTGCAACATCTAGGGCAATTTTAAGCTTCTTCAACGGTCTAGACATTGACTGGAATATCTGAAGAAAAACTGGACATGATAGATCTCTTAGGTCGAGTCTATCACATAAGCTTGACTCAAAGTCTCTCATAACATAGTAATAAATAATAATAATAAATTGAAAATGAATGGATTACCATTCAAAACGTTCAAATAAATATCAAGGTTTAATTGAACAAACAAATGGACTACAATACTTATTTTTCTATTTTATAGCTTTATACATGTTGTACCTCTAGGTCTGTAATTCATATATCTAATGCTTGGTGTAAATTTCGTTTAACAGTTTACATCTCTTTGGCGTAATTACGTTAATTTGGCAGGTGGTATCAAAATCATATTTAATATTTTCTAAGTATTCCAATTATTTTTTCAGACCTAATTACAAATACAAAATTAAATTTATTATATAATTTGTTGTAAAAAAAAAATATGTTTTTCAAATCTCGAACCGAAACGTTGATTTTCTTCAATTCCTAGAAGTCTAACGTTGAACTCCAGAAGAATAGTTTTCAAAAGATTTCGATTCCAAATAAAACTATTGTTTACATATCGCTCAATTATAAGTGAATTTGATTCAGAAAAATCGCGATTGCATGTTTGCATGTGTTTGCCTTCTATATGAGTATAGTAATTTCTCCAACAAGAGCACTTAATAATTTGTTTGGGTGATTTTTTTTGTGAACGGGGTTAGAAGTTGAATTCTTCCAGTGCGTGCATTCAATAGTTTTCAAAACACGCAAATGTAATACAAATAACTAGGATCTGCAGTGTATAAAGATAAAATAATTGGATGACGGAAAAACAAATTTAGGTTGAAAAATTTATCGTGATATATTTTCATGAATTAATTATTCCACCATATCATATTGATCAAATAAGAAATTGTTCTGGAATGGAACTATATGCTACACGTGTTTCATTTCGCATGCAGGTAATTTGAAGTCCTTATTATTGGGGTGGCACCAATGCTAACTTATTATATCCACAAACAATATAGATTCGATTGCGTCATGCATTTTATACATTTGCAAACTGAAAGAATCCAGAATCAGGAAGAAGAGGAGTACACGGCTGAAACCTAGTCGACATTGAGAATTCGATTAGATCTCAAGATGGATATTATTTATTTATATAGCTTGAAAGCAAGGAATAAATTTCGGAGTTTCCGAATTCCATGAAAATAATGTAAATGTCTTTGTACTTTCTTCAACTTTACGAGTGGCATTCCGTGACTTTAGGTTATTCGGTTCGTTCCAGTTTGCATAAAATCCTCATGTCTTACAAGAAAATAAACAGTAATAACAGATTTTGTTCTTTGAAATAAACTATTTTTGATTTAAATATTTGTTCATAAGTCCACATGTTGACTTGTTCCATAACCCCTTTTTCATTACTCCTATGTGTTCATCAAATATAATCTTATGCGCCAAATTTGTAGTAATAAAGTTTTATATCCAAATTTACATACTGCAGTTGATATGTATATAAAAATATAGGCTAATTGCAGTTTTCATTTACACGAAAGCTTATGTATTACAAAATAAATGATTCGGCTGGAGTATATTTATAGCCGAAATTACTATACAACGGGACGATTTTTGTCCAGGATATGCAAATGAAGTTGAAGGAAACGAAAATAAGTATTTTGTACAGATCGATAAAGTGCAATGCACGAAAATACATTAATATCTTAACAAAATCCACATTAATTTATTTGAGAAAAAGTCGCAACACAAAGTATATGTTACCTTTTTATTCACATTAAAACAGCATCAACCTGAGCAAAATCGATGAACTTGATTTTAATACTAATTATCTAATCCACTAAATATGAAGAGTCTAATTTCAGAACGTGAACTTAAGAATCGGGATCGCGTGAAGAACTTTAATCAAAAATCGACTACGTACCTAATGTTAAACTGTAATATCTGACTAATTCTCTAGTATTTTGAAGATTTAAATCTAAGTATCACGCTGTTTAAATGTCAAGGTAAAATCGCAAATTTATTAAGTCTTCATTGATGCAAAACTTCAGGAGCTCTATTTAAGTTTTAGGACAATTTTGTTCTTCTTCAAAGCAAAACTACTTCAAAATAATGTGTCGTGCTTGTTTCAAAAACGCAAGGATCGCATGCCATAATAGGTCACATTTTCACGTTTCTCGTGCTTTGTAGGAGAACCGTTATCATGCGTTATAAGGCTAGTAGGCAAATACGAAATAATTCGTTCCGTGAAATGCCTTTGGCTTACGACGGTTCGCGTAAACGTTATCAGAGATAAAGTCGCTAATCTCGACTGTTCGCACGAAGCTTATGTTTTGTCCGTAATCATAGCACATTGCATGATGACTAGACGAAATCTACCAATAGAAAGAGGGTTAAAAGGAAAAGGGGAGTATTTTCACCTTAGCATCGAAAGACCGACGCTACGTCCGACGCCGATAACTGACCATGTACTTAATTCCGTTCTTGCATCATGCAAAAACGGTATTCATATCAACACCGTTATTCAAGTACGTTCCGGCGTTTTGACTGATTTAGGGTAGTTATTTAAAATGTAAACCTTTATACCCATACTTATATCAACTGTTCGCGTTTTTCTTTCTTAATTATTGAATATGAGTAACACAATTCTTGAATGAGTTATGCCTCCAATTCCCTTATATGATATGATCAAAATGTTAGACTCACCACTGCATAAAAAGTCAATTTCTGAAAATACTAGTCCCTCACTGCACGTGCAGATTTTGTCGACTCCTCGGTTACCTGTTTCTTTATATGGCATGCATTCGGTTCCATCTGTACAATCGTCATTTGCCATACAGGCATGGTAAACTCCTGAAACAGTTATAATAATCATTTTAGTTTGTTGTAGAACAAGAACATTGGGAATAATAACACTAATGCTTATTTCCATCAATATATCATCAATCAAGAGTAGAATTGCATCCAATCAAATAAGTCCAAAATTCTCTGTTATGGTTTGATAAACTAATTAATTCTTCGTTGGTTTGATAGACCAATGTCCGAGTTTATGAACATTCCTTAGAAACCATTTAAACTAAGTTTCCTTTAAAAAATGTCAAACTGACAGGCTTATGTGAAGTATTTATTTTGAGAGATTCCTAAATGTTGCACAATTTTATTCATGTTCGTTATTTTACGTATAGAAAGTTCACGTAAGAAAGATAGGTTGAGGAAGCTTCATCTAAATTTGTTGTGAGTGTGGGCTCACATATGTAATATGTTACAGAGGAAAAGCTACTAAGAGACAGCAAGAGTAAGCCTATTTGTTTCGTGTTAGAGTAATTTATAAGTTAAAGTTTCGGTTTATTTAGAGTTTTTTGAAAAAAAGTAGTGAAATGGGCAAATCTGTAATAGTGGCTACAAGACATGTGAGAAAAAATATTCAGTTTAATATATAGAAATCTAAAAAAACAGCAGTCATTTGTTATTTTCTCCTTTCTACGAATAAATAAAAAATTATTTCTGTACATTTGTTCTAATCTATTTTCCAATTTCATATTGTCCGCTGTAATATATAATATTCAGAAAATCGTTCACAAATGTTTATTATGTTTTTATTTCAATTTGTTTTATTATTAAAATATTTAGACGCAACAATATTTTCTTATTTTGATCTTTCTTCTAAAAATTATAGTTTAAAAAAACTAAGGAACACGCTCCAATTGTAAACCGAACTAAAAAAATTAATTGTTAATATAAAAATGAAGTAATGACGGAGAAAATTGATGTTATTGTGAAAAAAAGCGTGAGCGCTCGATATCAGTTGTTATAAATATTCCACTGGTACGATTTCTGAATATAGAGCTAATATGAAAATATGCACCCCCACGCTTTTTCCACAGTAACATCAATTTTCTCGGACATTATTTCATTTTTATATTCAATTAGTTTTTACTTTTTAGTTCGGGTAACAATTGAAGCGAGTTCCTTGGTTTTTTCAAACTAAAATTTATTTTTGATTTTTTAGTTTGATCTGCTATAGCAAATTTATTTTCTGTTATACAGTTAACCGAGCTCGCTTCGCTCACACATAAGTTTACAGTTAACCGAGCTACCTTACTTGGATGTAGTAGCTGTTCATTAGGCTCTCTCTCCGAAAGCGAATCGTTAATCCTGATGATCCTGATCAGGGTAATGGGACAAACTTGATAAATTATTATATTGTCATCGGTTCTTGAGAAGTATGCAAAGTTTCAATTTGATCTGACGTTTTGAAATGGGTGAATATCACGTTCAAAGATGCCGTTACATAGATACAGGTGAAGCTAATATAAGCGTGTTAAAAATGACAAAATATTTCATTTAATGAAACTATTTGTAGGATAAAATAGAAATATTATCTCATTATCATATTTGTATATATTAAAGTGGCCAAGTTAGTATCCGCTCCTCTGATATTTTACTTTGTGGGGTCTTGTTAAGGTCCAAGAAACGTTCATAAATTTGGACCTACGATTATTAACAAGCTTATCATGATTCAGTTCTTTCGAAAATGGACATCATTTATTACAGATACAGTGCCAATTAATACCAAGAAAGCTTGAAACCATTGGCATCATCATTATCACTTGACTTTAAAATCTTGAATCATTTAGGATTCACTTATTCCCTATAAAGTGATTGAGATATTGGCCTAAAGATTGAAAGAAGAGTAGGGATAAAAATAAGATATCATGAAATGATAATGATATTCTTCTGTAGCGTTAAAATACTACGTTAATTACTTTCTTTGCAAATGTCAAACACTATCGCGTTAAAAAATCACGCCCGAAATGTGTCCGAAACAAAAAAGATTGAAATACTTTATTGACCACGGAAAATCCAGAGTTCTCGTATAAACTCTTGACCTCTTGTTCCACTTTCAGGGGATCTTATCACTAACATCTCATTAGTATTTCTTAGCTTGAGGTAAAACTCATTCCTTAAACTATTTCAAGAAGGAATTGAAGAAGAAAAACTTGTATTTGTTAAGGATTACTCAAAGAATAATAATGATTGAGCTCAAAGCGTTGTTGAATTTACATTATTAAAGTAATAAAATCTTGATATCCGTCATGAAATATGATTTATTGTTAATACTGTAGCTGTCTTGTTTCTAAGGCTCAACTTCTTGCTTAGTTTGAGGAATTTCCGATAATGTTTGAAATACTCTGATTTACACTACCCATGCAAAGTTACCCCACGTACTCTATTCTTATCAGATTGGTATGTAAAACTGAACAAAGGGGTTGATTAGTTCCTTGCTACTTTTGTTGCAACGCAGTAGAAATGTATATTATACAATTATATTTATAATTACGTACACGAATATTGTAACACCAATACGGCTTTTTTTTTTACTTCTTCTTTACATTTTCATTAAGAAAAATGTGTGATACTTATAACATGAGAACATTCAACTGGTTTCAGATATGCTACTTGATATTGATTTGAATGTAATACAATTTTTATTTTCTTACAGTTTGTAGGATATCTTTTTTTTCTAATTTCTTAATATTTTAGATAACTAATCGCCCCATAATTGACTGTTAGAGTGATGGAAACGTCTAATAAATAAATGGTTGGTTATCGATTCGACATTGTAGTTCTTCGCTAATCAGAATCGCTGACATTTGAAAAGCAGGGTGATTATAGTATGCTCAGTCCTTAATATGCGTAGAATTCCCTATTAGCGATAAACAACCCGATCCAAATCTTGAAATATACAGATAAGTCTACGTGTCTGCAGTGAAATGATGATTCTTTCGCGTGCAAAGCTCTGCGATTCGTTGTAGAATTTTATTAAAACAGCAGGGAGTTTTCATTTTTGAAACGATTCCTCTCAACTTTAAAATAGTTTGCAGTGGAAACCGAACTATAGTGGGTGTTTAACAACAAGATAATTTCAGGTTACGATGATAAATTGTTCTGATGAGAATTTATTCTCCGTGTTCCAATAGTAGCATTTTAAAATTGACAAAAATTTTGAACGAAGAACAAAGAACACGGCAGGAATAAATTTTTATATCCAGGTCAACACAGCTAGATATTTACAGAAGACGTATATTTCCTTCTCAAGTCTCTTTTAATTAATTGTTTTTAAGTTCGACGGGAGGACTTGTTCTCAAGCTGAAGTTCCTATGCCACTAGTTTTTTTTTTTTTTTAATATCTCTACACGCTACAAATTTTTGTGAGATTTTTCATCTTCCAGAGAACGATGAACGAGTAACAAAAATTTCAGTATAAATGAAGAATTTTTGAATCAAAACATCAATAAGTAAATAATTCAGTTATATAGAACAACTACCTCATAAAAAGCATTATTTTACAAAAAAAAATGGAGAAATTATAGTATAGTCAATAATCAGAAACTAATGCGACTTTTTGCCGAAAGAAAAAACTAATTTACGAACTGGAGAGCCGCGTGACATTTTCCGTGATTTTCAACATTGTGTTCAAGGTTATAGTTTATCCTGGAAAGAATCAGACTCTACGAAACAGTAATTTAGCAAATAAATAACGTGCAGTTTTACTATTTGAGCAACATGGATAAGTGGCATTGTGTAAATATTTCCACCTTTTATTTTATGAGGCATAATTCTATGGTTGAAATTTTGTTATAATTTCGCTCAAAAATTATGTCGATTAAAAAAAATTGCCTCCATTTCATCAAGAACCTACTAAATAAGCTGAAAAATCTCTAATTATGTATGAATTATTAATAATTTTTTTTTTTGCTATTAATATCCTCTGGCCTATATTAAAGAAGTCTTACCAGAAATAAGACAATGGATGAAAATGTCAATTAAAATCAAATTTTCGTCCAGTGCTCTGAATATAATTTTGATTAATGCCTTTTCAAATTAACTAATGTGGTTTAAATAAGAACTTTGAATAGAGATTACAGCATTGCTGTATACTTTAGGGAAATGAAAGGTAGTATGGTAATTTCATTTGATAAAAGCACAATATAAAAAGCTGTAAATCAAAGAATGCAGATATTATCACAAATTTACATATAAAAGGTAAGGCAATAATTTTATAGTAATTATTATTTTTAAATGGTTTTATCGATAGTGCCATCTGTAGCTTTAATTTTGCAGAGATGAGATTAGGTGACTTGTTCCTTATACTCATCTTTTTGAAGGGAGACCAACAAGTCTTTCACATATCCTAAATTAAACCAAGGACTCTGATTCCTTCGTGTAATTTTTAGTGCAATATAAAACAAAGTATTTGCGACAGCTATTAATTGAATTTTTAGACACAATAGTTATATTCAGTTGCTAAAAATACATAGTTTTATATAGAATCTAACCTTGTATATAGACTCTTCTCTCCATTACATTGTCATGTTTTATTTATAAATTTAGTCTGAAATAATAATTCTGCAAATTTATAAGTTTGATAATAAATTCTGGACAGCTCACATGTTAAGAAAGAGTAAGACTACAAAATGATTTTTATTGAAGAAAAACGGAATGTGTCATTTCACACAGTTCTTAATATTACTGAACGGTTTCGATCACTGGTATAACCAACGAGATTACAAGGTGAGAAATCCACCAAATAAAAATACTGTTTGGAGCTGATAATTTCCTTATTTTAAGGCTCTCCCATTCTTACGTTATTATCGATATTAAATTCATTACCGGTATGTGATTACGAATCTTGCATACTGAATCGAGGTATCGAGGATGTGGTAGCATACATACAAACCTAGTTTTCGATAGTTTTATCTTGTGAAAAGATTATTTTCTTCAACACATTGGCATGTCTTGTTAAGAAATTTAGTTGGAAACAGTAGTTTTAGAAATTCAGAATAAATAATTATGAATAAGTAAGATTACTGAATAATAATAATAATAATAATAATTTATTTCCCAACAGAAAACCATTTACAGGGAAATACCAAAGAATCAAGAATTAAAAATATGCAAAAAATTCACATACAATGTATGAATGATTTTTATTGAGAATAAATATGAAATATCTTACCTCACATTCTCGTAATATTTATGTACTTACTGACCGGTTTCGATCACTTGGTAAATCATATTCAAAGTACAACCAGCGAGACTACAAGGTGAAAGATTCACAAAATAGAAATATAATTTTAAGCTAACGGACTCTGTTTAATATTTAAAATTTCTACATTATTATCGAAATTAAATTCATGTGGTTTTGCGTCCTACGAACGATATCGAGGATGTGGTAACATTTTTCTAATCTCTGTATTTTGTGAAAGAAAAATGTATGGAATTTGGAGGATGGTTTAAGAGAATTCTGACAAATTTGTTGATAGGAATTCAATAAGAGACTTAGAGGTCCTTTCAGTGAAACTGAAAATTTTTAAATTCAAACCCATCATCAGCTCATTAAACAATTTGAAAAACTTTTAAAAGTAGTATGATGTGCAAGATAAATTTAAATTCACATTTTGAGTCGTATTTTTAACATAGATACAAATTACATCCATCACTCACCAAGGTAGGTGGCGAAGAATTAGATGATGGGTGACGTTGTTTCACACGAAACAACCGAATCTAAAATAATTAAAGATCGTTGACAGGATACGAAGCCTTTTATTTAATTTCTGTAAAAAAAAATATTTTTCTATTTTGTGAATTTCGTATCTTGTAGTCTTCCTAGTTTTACTTTGAAGATGACCAATAAGCGGTCTAAACCGGCCAGTATCAAATAAATTTCATTTTAGAAGTTTTTCCCTATAAAAATCACTCTATATCCTTAAATATGCTTGGTTTGGAGCAAAATTATTTAGATTTACAAATTTACTGCACAAAAGCACGCACTGATTCTTAATATTTGAATAATTTAAGCATTTATTGATGATATCTTACTTTTTGACCTTATATGACATATAATATATGTATAACAATGAATTATGTCTTTTTACAACTAAAAACCAGTTAACCATAAAGAAAAATGTTTGCTGTTTTGAGAATATTGTATTATTTCGTTTCAGTGAAATGCAAATCATCAGAGTACACAATAATTCACCCTCTGCATCATTCATATTCATAAATCTTTTTATAACTTGAGCCATATCCCTCTGACTCACTATGTTACGTATGTTCAATTCACTGTTTATTTGTAGCATTATTAGCATTATGTTCAGTATTTTCGGAATCACTCAGTAAAAAAAAAAGCTTTTCAATATAATATACCAAATTCCTATAGTTTTCCTTTTAATTGAAACTTTATAAATAGAATTTCAGTTCATAAATATAAATTGGAAGTTATACTATAAAATGCAAGAATAACATGTACGTTAATTATCATAATATGCACGAAAGTTCTCAAAGATAATAGCATAGTAAATCAGCGAACGAAATGAATAAATGAGTATTTTTTTATGTCTCACATATGTGCAGGATCTAGAATGTATTGGATCATTTTTAAATGTGATTTCTATTCTTGAATGAGTATTTGATTGAGTAATCAATCAACATATTAATACTGTTAGATTTTTCCTAAATATAATTTGAATCTTACCTTTCTGCTTGGCTTTACAAGCTCCATTCATTGGTGACTTATAATCCCCACAAAGGCAACGAGTAACCTTTGGTTCTTGAGGATCTGGAACGCAGCTGGTGTTTGCGATAGCTGTGCAGTCCTTCTCATACGAACATTCTCGGCCTCTAACGACTATAAAAACATAGTATTCAGAAAAACAAATTCGTGAATAGTTATTAATAACTTTTGAACTTGAAAGAAACAAAAAAATTCAAGGATATTTGAGATGCTTAAAGTATTAAACAAATTGGATATTAAATATTGAAACTAGAGTACTGAAAAACGTTGTGAACGTTATGGTAATATCCATTACTACCATTAAATAATTGTAACAGCTCCATACTACTGTTTCCGATAAATTTATAGGGATTATCTAGGATACTTTTTTTACAATCATCGTCACTTCAATCAATTATCAGACAAAAATTTCAAATACAAAACTGTTGCTTGCGATATCTCGGCCTCTAATGATTATAAGAAGATAATATACAGAAAAATAAATTCGTGAATATTTATTAATAACTTTTGAACTTGAAAGAAATGAAAAAAATCAAGAGATATTTGAGATTTAAAGTATTAAACAAGTTAGATATTAAATATTTGGTTCCTGCTACTTCCTATTACTGCAAACTGTTTAGTGTTGCATATTGCTTTTTTTCTGCATAAAGTATCAATCATGACAAAGCTGTGATTTAAAGCTGCAAATTAGCTTCCCTCCGCTGTAGATGTGATTAGGTTCAAATATTTTTCTTTTTGTTCTAAACATATTATGTGTAATTAATTTCACTAGTTGATTTATCAAGCCGATAACAGAATTAGGTTACGCTTGAGCATGCAGGAATATATCATGAAATCTGATAATGAAAAAGTTCTGGTTAGTATATCAAAAAGGATTTCCTATTTATCGTAATGTTATAATAAAAAGAATAAATATTTATATAGGAGTAAAACAAGTTGACAATTTATAATGATTGATGAGACGCAAATAACTGTGAAATACAAGTAAATGCAATTAACAATTGTTGTAAGCTCCGTTGATCCAACAATGCTTTCTTCAACTAGAGCTTCATAACATTCTTGTGCGATTTCGAAGTGCAGAAGCAGATGATTTGCTGGAACATGGTTTTCGAATGTGCATATAAAAGCATTTTTGTTAAATGGTGCATCTTGAAGCAATTTTATCGTACCCGGAGGCGGCGGATTGGGCGCCTGGTTGGTGTTGGTATTGGACTTGCCGAACGTGGTGAGTCCGTACGCGTTTACTGCCATCGCCAGCAGTAACGGTAGGGTAAGTCCCAAATAGAATCCGTTCCTCATTGCCTGTAATGTCTTCAGCTTGACGGTTGTAAATGAACTGGTTAATAGCAAACACTGGCACAAAGCCTCAATAACTTCCTAGTGTGAAGTCTCGTCAAGTCTACGTCACATACTAACATCTCCAACCAAGGATTTCAAATCTTAAGTCTGTATCCCATACGCATGCGTACACTGTTAGCGCATTATGTTGCTATTGTAGGATCTTAGGACGATAACACTCCCGTCTCACACCGCTAATGTCTTAAATATCCTGGCGTCACGCTAGCCATTGCGTCACGGAGACCTGACCGACTCTCGCAGGGACTAACTTATTAGCAAGACATATTTCCAAGATTTTTACTACAACATCTTCATCGTCTCCTCTTTCAGCCTACTCTAATTATTATTCTTGGATTACCTTTGTAGTAAGAATATCTAAATGCATAATAAATCCTAATACCTAACTAACTACCTGCAGAGAAAATGGATTTATTTCAGTTAATACTGAATGCAATTATTAACATGCAAATTACAGCCAATATCTTGATGGAACACCTATAAATCATTGTAATATAATCTTTCAACTTTTTCCATTCATATTTCATTGGTTTCGCAATAATAACAAAAAATAAAAAGGGCATGCAGTACAATCTGGGTACATGGAATGATGAATTAAAATTAGGAAAATTCAGATAAAGGTAGAAGAGACAAAAAACGTGGTAATAATATATACAGCACTGGAAGGGAAAGAGATACAAGTCGAAACATTTATTTATCTACTCAGAAGCAACTTTGCATAGTAAATCTAGTCAAGAACAAAATATTAGCAACAGAATACAAGCAGCTAATAGAAATGCCCATGCAAAGGACAAAACGTAATTAGATGATAAACAAATAGAGAAAAAAAAGATGATTCTTTATTAGATAGTTTATAGACCCACACTCATTTATGGCAGCGAGTCATGCATAATAAATTAAAGATTTAGAAGCAAAGTACGAACTGCTGAAATGATAAAATTATAAGAGACTTACAAACTGACAGTACTCAAAACACTAGAAAGAAAACAGCTAGCATAAAATAGACACTTCAATAGAATACCTGAAGAGCGACCATCGCAAAAAATTGAAGCGCAAGAATAAAGAAAAGGAAAAAAGGACAATCAACCGAGATTTTTGTATGTTGATATCGCCCTTTACATCTTGTAGGTGAAACCGTCAGTATTAACGTTATTCTATATGCACCACGTGGAGTCTGCACGATCGGAATTTGTACATCATTTGGCCTTGAAAAAGGCCGATAGTAATTGAGTATGCATGAACATTTATTTTAAAATAAATTTTCAAACACTTGTCCATTTTATTACATACATATTCATATCCTGCTCAAAAAACTATTGCATATCTCAGGATATAGAAAATTCAATCAAGAACTCCTAAGGTAAGAAAGATACCATTTTTTTTATAGAATAAAATGATTATTAAAAATGAGCCAAGTGATCATTGGTCTGGACTTTTCATTACATGTGATACCCTTATGTAGCAGAATATCATGAGTCAATGAGGGATGTTTAGTTAGGTACGTTTAGATAAGCATCAAAGCCAGGACGAATCTCAAAATTACGGATAATACATCACAGTAATGACACCCCATTAAACAGAGATATGTATATATGTGGACACAAAATAGACCACATTAATTTTGAGACACAGATTTTTTTATCAGAAAATGACCAAAGTCAATTTCGCCGCAAAAATCCAATTTTCCATGAGGTAGCTAGTGAATTTTCTGGAGAAAATAGTTCTAAAATATGAGCAATAACACATTCGATTTAGAATAATCTTCAAAAGAAGATGTTTTGAGGTTTAATTTCGCCAACAAAATTTGCAATTTATTGTTATTAACAAAAGATGAAAATAAATAAAAGTCGCTTAGTCTTCCGGCGATAACTCCAAAACTATAAGTGATAGTGAAAATCGAAAAAAAGATGCGTAAAGAGGGGAAAGTTTCCAATTAAAGAGCTTCACCTCACTCTATCATTTTTATTTATTATTCAAATTTAATGTTGAAAATAGGGCTCCGCGCGGCCGTTACAACACGAGCACACCGGCTATTGAGAGAATACAGCACGTAAAATATATCTTAACACTCGAAAAAACAATATTCCATTGAAAAAAAAAATCAATTGATTTTTTATAAAGTAAGGCTTGATTTTAACAATTTATCAAATTCTATTTTACGAACATTATTCGCATGCCTAAGACCAATGACTTCATTAAAAAAAATCTGACGTGGACATTGCTTGGCTTACTTGTACATCATTGGATATATTTTTTGCATATAATAATACGATAATCAAACAAAAAATTCCATCATTCCACGGCTAATCATTTTGGGTTTATCCAAAAAACTCTAAAAATATGTCAAGTAAAGTGCGCTTTCGGCCTAGTCGGTAGCTATGGAAATAGTAGGTCATCATTCTTATGCTACAATATTCCTAAATACTGATTTCCAAGATTCTATGGCTAACTGTTTTAAATTTATGCGCAAAATTAGAAGAAAAAAATTCCTACTGAAGTGCACTTCTGATTCAGTTTATTGCTATGAGAATAAACGCCAATCATTCAGATGCTACAGTAGACTGAAATACTAAATATCAATACATTACAGCCAATCATTTCGAATTTATGCAAAAAATTCCGAAAGACTGTCAAGTAAAGTGCACTTCAGGCTCAGTCGATTCAATGAAAATAGGATTTGAGCATCTAGATTCCAGACGGTACTATTTTCTTAAATACTGAATTCTAACATTCCACGTTCAATCGTTTTGGATTTATGCGGAAAATTCAAAAAATGTTTCAAGTAAAGTGTACTTCCGGTACAGACGATTGCAACGAGGTGCACAGCTAGATGTTACAGAAGAGCTTATTACAAAATTTCAATATTCTAAGATTGATCGTTTTGAATGTGTGCGGAAAATTCGAAAAGTCTGTTATATAAAGTGCATTTCTGGCTCAGCCGATTGGTATAAAAATAGAATATAACGACTGAGATGCTACAAAAATTTCAAATACTGAGATTCAGTATCCTATGGTTAATCATTCATTACGATTGCAACCTTAAAGCTGGGTGCATATCAAGACCCTATACCAGTATTAAATACAAAATTTCAGCATTATACGTTTGACGGGCTTTGAGAACATACGCACATATGTACCGACATCAAGCCGAAAATAGTCAAAATGGATTCAGGGATGCTCAAAACGAATATTTTCATCAAAATCTCGAAAGGTAAATTTTGTCGGTTTCACAATAGTTACTTCCTTGTACTTTGTACAAGTAAGTAATAATTCAATGGCATTGACCTCTATATATCTAATGGTGTTAAATCGCAGCTTCTTGGTGACCAAGCATCTGGATGAAGTTGTTAAATTGGACGGGACATAAATGCGCTGATTTACCTGGGCTAATCCTATGGATCCAAAAGATTAAATAAAACTCTGAACATATCTCCGCTGGTATCCCGCTGATTTGAGAGGAACCAAAAGTGAGGGCAAATTTAAAATCTCTGTTTTCCTATTTCAATCCCAAGGGTCAACTCTGACCAAGCTGGACATGGAATCTTGAGTAATACATATTATGTAATGCAATATGCGCACTGTATCAGTGGCAACAGTAATTTTTGTTTTCAAGGCGTAGCTTCGCACCAAACCGCCCGCTCTGATCAAGCTCAACGCGGGAACTTGTGAAAAAATCAGTGGAATGTACAAAATAATTATAAAATGAGAATATCTTCCTCCTGATTCAGCTATACTGTGAATATATATAGCATTACGTGGTCGAAGAAATGTGACTTACATAATTTCAAGACACAAACTTTACCATTTAAATTTTTTAAGTATGCTTATTTGTGTATACTTTAATTTAATATTTAATCTTACACGGCTGTGCAGGGAAGTGCAGTGCAGATAGGTTAGGAGATTATCCCGACTGTTTAGATGGTCAACGCACTTCTGCCATTCATATCAGGTAAAGGATTATCATCGGCGTAGTTTGATACACCCGTTCATTTCTTCTCTTGAGCCCAATTGCAAAACAAATGACGTTTATGATGGTCAAGTGGCTCCAGTTCTTGAGTCAGCACAATCTTGGAAAAGTGGAAACCTTTCACAAAATTAGCCAAGAGAGTTCAACTTCTTGAAAAGAGTAATTTACCGACACATTTGCATTCTCTGCAACACTGGCTCTTACAGTAGCAATTTTATCTTAATTTCTTGCTTTTCGTCATCATTGTGGTATTTTTCTATTACTTTCAAAGTTTTTCACGATTTAGCCAATTGCAAGCACCGTAAGAAGGTTATTTCTTCCAAAATTTTCATGTAATGAGCGACGAATTTAGACAAAAGATCGATTATTTTGATAAAAATTTTGAATAATAGAAAGACGTTCTTGAAGCGTGTATTTCACCATACTGAAATGCTACACTTTGTTCAACATAATTGTCAAGAAATATACATATATATATATATATATATATATATATATATATATATATATATATATATATATATATATATATATATATATATATATATATATATATATATATATATATACAGGTTGTATCTATACCTATGTAACAAACTTTAATGATTATTTGGCGTACTAATCATGGATTAAAAAGAATTTTTTCGTAATAGTAAAATTAACAGTGCTTAGCAGAACATGGGAATTTTAGATACCACTTTTTTTTATCTTCATATCCGAAAATATAAACACAAAATTTTATGTAATGTTCATGAACATAGTCTATTTCAATAAATTTAAGGTAATTAATCTCAAAAGTAGTCATCAAACCAGTGTCCCGACACCTTTCATTTACTTAAACCCTTTTTTAAAATGAAGAATTTCAAAAATATTCTTTTTGATTCATGATTAGTACGCCAAATACTATATACCATCAAAGTTTGTTACATAGGTATAGATACACCTGTATATATATATATATATATATATATATATATATATATATATATATATATATATATATATATATATAACATTAGTTGATGTATTTTACATACGCTTGCTTTAGGCAAAGTAGTTGAGTATATCCACAAATAGTTATCTAAAATTAGCTTCGCGAGTCAATAATTAAAAAATACAGCTATTATAAATAATTTAAATGAGCTATTAAAATGCAACAGGAAACCAACAAAATCGAGAAGGAAATAAATTGCTCCTTCCATTTCTATTTCCCGAAAAAGCTTTATCTTGATTCTACTACATTGATAACTCAAGAGCATGATGGTGTTTCTCATTTATTCGAGTTTGTGTACTTTAATAGTGTTATTGAGGGCAACCTTCAATATATCACACAAAAAAATCTTGAAACTTTATTTGTTTCCGCGACCATATTCATAACATAAAATATAACCAAGATTACAGAACATTCTTTTGATGTATTCAATGTAATCTACTTTCGACTACCAACGATATGAGGTACTATCGCCAAATACTGTTTGTTTTACATAATTCTACATGTAATTTTGAAAATGACCGGAACAAAATTGGTGTAAGTTGTATCCTTCTTAATTAGTCTACGTACAAAAAACTTGTAAATTATGGATAAACAAAATCTAGAGCAAATTTTTCTTGTAAAGTTCAATATTTCTCATAGAACGTTTGCATTTTAAATATAATGCAGTACTTTTTTTGCCTTCTTCTGAAAGTTTAAAATCCTATTTTGAGAAATTTACTTTTTCGCACGTAAATGTTTATCTCTGTCTCAGAAGGACAGTGCCAAAAACATAAGTATAATTAATCTTAACTATCTAAAGGTATAAAGGATATCAAAAAAGACGATTTGTTTCTGTAGACAGCTTGTACTTAAATTTTTTAATTAGAGGGATCAGTATCATGAAGGATCTAATCTGGTATAGGTATTTTAATTTAAATGTCAAACTGTTACATTGTTGTAATGGATTCAATGCGTGAGAGATATATATTTTGAAACAATTCTTATCCACTTGTAATTGGATATAAAGGTATAACCAAAATAAACACGGAATCTAAATGTAGAAAGTCGGGTGGTAATTTATTCGCAAAACGATTCTTGCTCTTCCATGGACGCCTTCCAGCGCGTTAGAATATTTTTTCGTGAGAAAGGTATCCAAAGCTCATTAATTGTGATTAGATCAAACAGGCCGTTGTTCGTTAACTGTGAAAAAGGTCAAGGAGTCGGCTACGAAAACATATATTTATCATGGAGCGCACAAAGAGCTACTACGTCATTATTTGGCACGTCATATTCTACACTAGTATTTTTTAACCAATCGATTCTGGAGGGCTATATTTGCACGCAAAATGTCCAATGCGAATGCACGATACTTATTTGTTAGTAAGGGTTAGTTCACACTGCAGTATTGGAATTACCACAAAATCATTCAAGAAACGTACTAAGCAGAGTTTATTCTTATAACTTTTGCATTTTCAGAGAAAATCCCAAAAACTTACCTCATGGTTTCATCCACGCATTTGAAGTTCAAAACAAATAATTTTGTCTTATTATTAGGAACACTCAGGGATATTTTTTGTTTCATTAATTTACACACTATTCAATTTTTACAAAAGTAGACTCTTGTAGAAGAGATAAAAAATACTTGTGCAAAAAATCTTTAGGCAGATAAAAGTCCTTCCTTAATGAAGAGAGAAAATTCATAGTGAATACATGTGCAATTCTTTACAAATCAAGCTATTTTATTGACTATATTAGCAAGCCAATCAACCAGGTAATGCATGCATTATTGAGTTATCTAAACAAATTATTGTGGTTCAATTCAAGTATTCAATCAAATAAAAATGCTTTTCTAACATATTTTGGTTCAGGCAAGCTGAATTTGTGTTGAAACCATAGAAGTAAGCATATTTTTCTGGTAATATAAATTTAAGCAAATAAAGTTTGAGATTAAAAATTGACGGCAAAGAAGTGGCCCTATCAAGATAGTGATTTGTGGTGTTAGCCGAAGATATACGAGTAACATCCGAAGAGCAACAACAAAGGTACCATTCGAAATGGTACAAATTTTCATATATCTGTATAATTGCACTGATACAGATTAAATATTTCATCATAGACGTCGAACTAAACTAGCAAGTCGAAACTGACGAAACTTATTCACTCTACATAGAAAAAAATAGCTGAAAGACATTAAAAATATTTGGAGTCCTTCCCAAATACTCTAAATATTGTAACGTTATTTATTCTAATTTAGGGAGCAAAAGTTACTAAAAACTACTATTTATCTTTATGATTTATTAAAATAATAAATTAGATAACTAACACAATTTTTAATAACTAATTCTAATTTAAACTGAAGATTATTATACACTACACTATAACTTAACTTCAATTATTTATGTCAATGTTGATTTATTTTAAATAACACAATTTATTTCAACGGCTAGCAATCCATAGTATAAGGTCACTGAGCCAAAAATCAATAATGCTCCTCGCTTAGTCAGCGAATATATACCGTCGGTCTCTCCCCACTACATTTTTCCCGCAAGCGTCCAGGCTATTCTAGAAAATGCTAGAAGGTACCAGCAATTTTCTGGAAAACAAATATATTCGCTTCTATTTGTTGATGTAAAAATATCGCCACAATAATTCTAAGCACCAGTAAAGCCGAAATGACTAATTTACAGACTTAAATTCGTTACAATACATTTGAAGTACTTCAAGTGCCTGACCGACGGATTTACACATTTGTTGTATCAATTTCAATTAGTTATGCTGTATAGGCTTAAGATAAAGTGTATTTGTTGTTGCACAATTTTTGTACGAAATAGAAAAGAATAGAAGTAATAAGCTTACTTGAAAATTTCTTGTAGGATTGTTCTTGTAATTTATATTATGAATATGACAATATTAAACAAAAAAATATTCTTGATTTGATTTGAACCAATTTTAATGTTTTCTTCAAATTAAAATGGCTCAAAATTTGATATTTCTCAAAATTTTGTCATGAAAAGCTCTTTTTTAAATCAATTTTGACTACGTCTATGAGTTGGCCTAGCAGGTGTGCAAATTAAAAAACCATAAAAACACCTGAAATACAATACTTTTTACAAGCTCTGATTATCTTGATTCATTTTGAAGCTACAAAATCAAACAATGTGTGCTATTACACGAATATATTTCAAAGTTATTGCCTCGTGTATCAGCTTGCAAATTTTTATATTTGGGAATATTTTTATGGAACTATATTTTCCATATAAGGGTGAATTGCGCAAAATGACATTCTCCTCACAAATTTTGATTATCTTGATTCTTTCAAAAGATACAGGAACTAACAATATGCTATTATTGTAGTCGATTTTAAAAATATCAGTGAGTTTGAAAATTCTGAGGGTATTCTAATTAAAAGAGAGTGCGGATGGCCGAGTGTGTCTGTTCACCTACACATTCTGTGACGTCACTCGACCAAGAGGTCGCAGGTTCGAATCCACCCACCGACAATGTGTGATTTGTCGTAAAAATAAAAAATTGCAGCTACTTGCATCAACACATTCGGGTGCTACAGGTTGCCTACCTATACACCTTAAAGATGTAGCAATGGCACGAAATTCTGATCGACAGTACGGCGGTGTTATACCGCGGCTTGGTGATATCGATTAGGAAGGCCTAGGCCCAACAAGGGCTGTTGCGCCAGTGATGATTATGATGATGAATGACGTTCACTAGATAACTGTTCAACTATAAAATGATATCTGTTCTAACTCATGGTCATTCGAATAGCGTTTCTGGAATGACATTCACTAGATTACTATTCAATTATGAAGTGATATCTGTGCTCACTCCATCGTCATTCAAAAAGCGTTCCCAGGATAACGTCCACTAGATAACTATTCAATTATGAAGTGATATCTGTTCTAACTTATGGTCATTTAAAAAGCGTTTCCCGAATGACTTTCACTAGATAGCTATTCAATTGAGAGGTGATATCTGTACTAACTTATAATAATTTAAAAAGCGTTTCCAGAATGATGTTCACCAGATAACTATTCAATTATAAAGTTGTATCTGTTCTAAGTCAAAGTAATCTAACAAGCGTTCCCAGAATAACGTTCACTAGTTTTAACTATTCAATTAAAGTGATATCTGTTCTTACTTATGGTCATACAAAAAGCGTTCACCAGATAACTATCCAATTAATAAGTGATATCTGTTCTAACTTATGGTCATTCAGAAAGTGTTTCCGGAATGACATTCACTAGATAATTATTCAATTGAGAAGTGATATCTGTTCTAACTTATAATTAAACTATTAAATTATGAAGTGATATCTGTCCTAACTTATGGTCATTTTAAAATCGTTCCTGGAACGACGTTCACTAGACAACTATTAAATTATAAAGTGATATCTGTCCTCACTTATGGTCATTTGAAAAGCGTTCCCGGGGTGATATTCACTAGATAACTATCCAATTACGAAATGATATATTTCCTAACTTATAGTCTTTCCAAAAGCGTTCCCAAAATGACGTTCACTAGATGACTATTCAATTATAAAGTGATATCTGTTCTAATTTATGGTCATTTGAAAAGCGTGAACGTCATTCCGGGATAGCTTTTTAAATGAATGTAAGTTAGAACATATATCACTTCATAATTTAATAGTTATCAAGTGAACGTCATTCCGGGAACGCTTTTTAGATGACTTTAATTTAGAACAGATATCACTTTATGATCGAATAGTTATCTAGTGAACGTCATTCCGGGAAAACTTTTCAAATGACTATAAGTTAGAACAGATATCACTCTGGTAATTGAACAGTTATTTAGTGAACGTCATTCCGGGATCGCATTTTAAATGAATATAAGTTAGAACTGATATCACTTTATAATTGAATAAGATTCTAGTGAACGTCATTCCGGGAACGCTTTTTAAATGACTACAAGTTAGAACAGATATCACTTCATAATTGAATAGTTATCCCAAGAACGTCATTCCGGAAACGGTTTTTAAATGACCGTAACTTAGAACAGATATCACTTCATAATTGAATAGTAATTTAGTGAACGTCATTTCGGGAACGCTTTTTAAATGACCATAAGTTAGAACAGATATCATTTCATAATTGAAATCCAAAGAACGTCATTCCGGAAAAGCTTTTTGAATGATCATAAGTTTGAAATCACTTCATAATTTAATACTTATCTAGGTCCGTCATTTCAGGAACACATTTCAAATGACCATAAGTTAGAACAGATATCACTTTGGTAATTGAACAGTTATCTAGTGAACGTCATTTTGGGAAGAGAGTTTATATCTCCAGGAAAAATAATCGTAGCTTCATAGACCAACCACTTATAAAAAGCTTATAGTGACTAGTTTATCTCAAAGCAGATACAACTCTCTTCCTCCACCACTTGGTTCATGTAGCGGCAGTGGCAGCTCTAGCCTACTTACCGCTGTGGTGCAAAGATATATAAATTGCGCCCCCCTCCTACCTCCTTCTTTTCATCGTACTTCTCTTTTTTATAGATTTCAATCCCAATCCACAATCCACATTTTTAATCGCAATCTACAATCCACAATTTGAATCCCAATCCACAACTTTAATCCCAATCCACATTCCACAATTTGAATCCCACTTCAAAATTTCAATCCTAATCCACAATCCACAATTTGAATCTCAATCCACAATTTTAATCCCAATCTACAATTTCAATTCCAATCCCCAATCCACAAATTTAATCCCAATTCACAATCCACAGTCCTCAATAAGAATCCACAATATCAATCTCAATCCACAATCCACAACCACAATCCGTAATCCACAATTTTGATCCCGATTCACAATCCAAAATTTTAACCCCAATCCTCAATCCACAATTAATAATTTCCATCTCAAACCACAATTCACAATTTTAGTCCTAATCTACAATTTGAATCCTAATATACAATTTCAATCCAACCCAAATCCACAATTTTGATCACAATCCCAATTAAAAATCAACAATCACAATCCCAATCCAAAATATACAATTTTAATCCCAATCCCAATTCACAATCCACAATTTCAATCACAATCCAAAATCCAAAATTCACAATTCACAATCCCAATCCCAATTAAAAATCCACAATTCCAATCCAAAATCCAGAAACCCAATCCCAATCCAAAATCCACAATCCCAATCCAAAATCCAAAATCCAGAAACCCAATCCCAATCCAAAATAGAATGGTGACTTATGGATTGTTGATTGTGGATTAGCTCTAATAAAATATTTTGTGGAAGAAATTGGTCTTATTTTTAATTATTATGTTCGGAGCCCAACTGCCGCCTGCAATGACATGGCGCCGAGGAGCCGTGCCTTCCTTGCACCCCCGCTTGAGACGCCTCTGGGTAGAGGATGAATCTGTCATCCGTACATACCTCAAATTTGTTCAACAGATAACCGTAAATGCAAAGATCAATTGTACGAAAATTTATAACTCTTCAAAAAATAACCATAAATTAATGACTCAACGAATCAACCTTTCATGAAGAGCTTATAGTGTCTTATTTATTTTATTATACAGAAGTCACGAATTTTCAATTTTCCCCTATTTGTTATTTGAAATTTGAAATATATTGTCAAATATATGGTCGATCGACTATAGCAATTACCCATTGCGTATCTCTCATATTTCCAGAGATAATAAGAGAAAAATGAAAAAAATGAAAAATCATGGGTATTTAGCAAAAAATCCTAATTTTTTCAAAACATCGATATCTCGTATAATACTCATCGCATAGCGTGTTTCAGGTTATTTTCGTGATCTACACTTACAAAACTATATATTTAGACACCAAAAACATAAGAATTGCGAGAAAAAATGTTTTTGGACTTTTCAAATTTTCATCTCAAATTTTTCACTCTTGAGTTCCATTACTTTTGTAATATCTAGTCCGTTTACTTTTGTAACAATCCTTCCCAGTTTTATTGATTTTTAAATATACCTCTTGTGTTTAATTACTTTTGGTATATATTTCTACAATTCGGTCACTTTTGAAACAATCCTTACCAGTTCTATTACTTTTTGAACATACCTCATGAATTCTATTACTTTTGGTACATACCTCAACAGTCCGGTTACTTTTGATGAAAAGCTTAATTAAACCCTTGATCTTTTAACCCTGATAGTATAGAGGGTTCACAGCAAGTATCTCCTAAAATAATATTGAACAAAAAAATTAAAAATAGACAATGTAGTCCTATTTACTATGAAACTAGTTTCAATTTTTGATCATTCAACCATGGTATTATAGGGGATTGAATGATGCAACGACTTTAAACGTTGATAACTCTTGAAATAATAATTGTAAAATGATGTTTTAAACGTTAATAGTAAGTTCATGTAGTTTTCATAATAACCGTTTATCTTTCAAACTTGGTAGTATAAGGGGTTGAATAATAACAACGATTTTATTAGCTGATATCTCCTGAAATAATAATTGTAGAATAATTAAATAAACTTTAATAGGAAGTTTATGTGGTTCTTTTTATAATAGTCCCTTATCATTCAAACCTAGTTGTATAAAGGGTTGAATGATGCAACGACTTAAACCCTGGCAGTACAGGGGGTTGGATATTTGCAAAAAAAATTGAAATTGTGTAATGTGTATCTCCTAAAATAAAAGTCGTAGAATAATGTAATGGACGTTGATTTGAATGTCATGTGTCATGCCCTTAATATCCCAACCCCTGTCAATATAGGGGATTGAAAGAAGCAATAACTTTGAAAGCTGATATCTTCTGAATTAATAATCGTATAATGATGAAACAAACGGCCCTAGGAAGCTCGTTTATTACGATTTATTATAAAACTAGTTCAACCCTTAATGTTTTCGTCTTAATTGCAGTACAGGCACATTTTTTATTTATCTTAATAATTTTTATTATAGTTCTTGCTAAAATGGTTGGTAATTTATAAATAAAACAACTATTTTTTGACGTAAAACATTTATTTCGTGATAATGAGTCTTTTTTAAAAGGCACTGATATCAAGAAATTTTTATAATAAAATCCTTAATTTTCAATCTTATTCACAAACACATTTTTATTAGATTATTACTAATGTGGCACTCACATACAAACTAAAAATTATAGAAAAAAAATGATTTTATATAGTAGTAGATTAAGTGTATAAATATAAAAAATGTTTGTGAATTGAACATACATACATACTTACACGACTAAAATAATATATTATTATTTGAATTATATATTTTAATTTGAAATAAGTAGGGTGGTTTTTATGAGCGAGAACTGCAGGAAAAAATATTAAATTATTTGGGAATCATTTCATATTATTATTATACTTTTAAATAATAATCATTTAGTTATATGTAATTGACAGATGACTGATTTGCAATTGTTTGTATGTATATCGCTGTTCAAATGAATAATTTTAAATTGAAATATAGTTACTTACTTTTATTTGCAGTTGAAATAATGTAAATTATTTAATATGTCAAATAATGTACAAAATGCTATTTTATCCATTAGTTTAAATAAATTTTGATGCCAAACTATTGAATTATTAATTGAACCGTGCGGTAACTTGTACATTTCGATTTGTTAGAACGCTACGCGATGACTTCTTTATATTGTGTATTCTTTCTAACGCATTATGCACTATGAGCGAATGAACGTAGCTCGGTGATTCATTATGAATTGTTATGAATGCCAGTTGGAATTTGTTTTTTCGTCGACTCTCATCACGGTCGCTGTGGTGAGCAGTCAACGGGTGCTTGCTTTTGTGTTTAAATTAAGGCTTAGGGTTGTAGCTGGGGTGGTTCGTGACCCATTAGTGGGTTAGGGTGATTAACTTCCTTCGTTTAGATTCTGTTTGCAGTTTAAATTTGAATTCTTGTTGAACCAACGTATTTAATTAAATCCGAAATATTTTGCAATAATAATAGAATGCGCTTTAGTTTTTAAAGTAGGTTTTTGTTATTTTTGCGATGGACTAAGTCGATGCGCAAACTAGGAGGGTGGCCGAAGATGCTTGGCCACTTTTCTCGGGAGTCCTCTACTCGGTCGCTGCCACCGGTAGGTCTTCACTTTAGAGGTAGTATCCCTGGGAGACTCCTGGCCGAAGAGTGGATGTGGAAGTGCCTGAAGCATGCAATCATGTGATAGATCTATAGGCTCGCGAATTGCGAATTGGAAGTTTGAATGGTGTGATGAATGCTGAATGAATATGTAATCAAAATTCTCTTCTAGTACATCATCATCATCATCAACAGAACATAAGTTGACTAAAAAAAAAATATTTGTTTCAGGTTTCTAATCTATTTTTCCTTCTATTGATTTTCTGATCAGGGATGACGTAAGTTAACTGATAAAACAATTTTGACAGGTTTCTAATCTGTTTTTTTTTTATTGTTTCACAGGTCGCTGGAAAGGTAATATTTTTGTCTAATAGTTTGGAATTCTGACAGTTTTAATTATTTTTGTGTGTATTTTGTGATTGCAGGACTTCAAGCTTCAAGTAGAAGTCTTCCATCGTTGGAAGTGACCCAGCAGCTTGCAATAGAACACCGAGGAAGCAACCTGCCGAACTAATCAAAATATTCCCTTTCAGCTCAGCATCATCATCTTCACATCAGAATGTAAATTCATTGATATTTTTTTACTGTTTTTATTGTTTTGAAATGTTTAAGCTTTTAGTTTTTACAATCGATTTTTTTTTGTATTTTATGATAACAGAACTTCAAGCTTCAAGAAACAGTCTTCTGTCGTTGGAGGTGGCCCAGCAGTTTTCATTTTTAAACCCAGCTGCTAACAATCGATCACCGTGGGAGTGCTTCGCCGATCTAATCAAAACCTTCCCTTTCAGCTCAAAATCATTGTTACTAAATCAACACGTAAGATTTATTCAAAATAATGATGAAAAACTTTACTAATCTTCAATTTTGATTTATTTGTATTTTTTATTATTTTAGGCCATCCAGCAGCGGAACCAGAGCCCAGCAGCAGAATCATCAGAGCCCAACAGCAAAACCAGAGCCCATCAGCCGTCCAAGAAGTCCTCCAGTAACTGCAGGAAATCAGTACATCAGATTCAAGTTTCAAAGAAGTCAACTAATTAATTTTTGCTCGCCGCTTGCAAAGTTCCAATGAATTTTTTTTTTTTAATTATCCAATTTGTAATAATTATTCTGTTTTTTCCGTTGCAGCACGCGAAGAAGCCGCTTCTCTGGTCTCGGTTTTGCTGGAGTTGCCCTAGACCTAAAGGAAGAATTCCCGGAGAAGAGTCCGTCTCTTTCCCCTTAGTTGGCCTGAAGACGAACAAGGCTTACATCACAACAGCATCGAGTATTCAACAACTATTAATCTTCGAACCTCTGTACCCTTTCCTAATTTCCAAAATAAACTCAATCCCACAAAATTTACAGGTGTATTTATCTTTAAAACCTATTTTTATTGTTTTCAGGAGTAGCTAGGAATAAAAATGTATTGTTAAATAATTTTCGGAAATTCGCCGCAAGCGGCAGCATATTCATAGAATAAATTCATTTTTATTATTTTTATTATCTAAAAATATCAAATTTCATCAAAATAAAATATTCAAAAGGCTCTGTTATGAACATGCCAAATAATCTCTATTTTTTACCATTAAAAAAAATTTGTTCAAACACGTGCTAGATGCTGCCATCTCTGACTAGCTAAACAAACTAGTGCCTATTCAAAGATGTGTTGACGTACGAATTTCTATACATTATTTTTCATCAAAATATACTCTTTCTAACAAGTATAAATATAAGTTGTACTCATTTTTGTGCTATCACTACTCTAAACTGTTATAATTGAAGTCCAGCAATTAGTTAGTTTACATTTCGCTACACAGATGTCACCATGTAGCTCATTTGGAATAAGTGAAAACTAAATATATTTATTTTTGGCTAAACGGCTCATTATATCAAAAATTTCGTAGATAACTTTTAATTTTAGTTTTCAATTGTCCATTAAATGGATACTAATAAATTTTGCAATACTACGCCGCTTATTCCGAAATGAATGTGTGTTTGCGTTACCATTTTTTTTGACTTAACTATGGTCTAAATCAAAAATGTTTTAATTAAAATCTCATTTATTTTTAAATTGAATATTGTATCACAATTCTTTTGTCATTAAGGCTTATAATTCCAAAGTTATTGATTATTTTATGACTCAACGATTATCTGCGAAACCAAAACCCTAATCGCAAAATTTTCATGAAGCACTCAACATTATTTTGAAAAACAAAATGAGTTTATTTTAAATATTTTTTCGATTAGAGCCTTTGTTTTTGAGATATCAATATACCAGCTATTAATTAACATTTTTCTGCACAGATGGCACTACGTAACTCGTTTGAAATACATGAAAATTGAATATATTTATTTTTGGCTAAACAGCTGCTTGTTATCAAAAATTTTGTAGATAATTTTTAATTTTAGTATTCAATTGTCTACCAGATAAACATTATTAAATTTTGTAATATTGCAAATATTTTGAGATAAATGAGTATTTGAAGTTTTGAATAACTGAAAATTAAATATATTTTTTTTGGCTAAACGGCTAATTTTATCAAAAATTTTCCAGAAAGCTTTTTATTTTATATTTGAATTGTCCACAAGATCAGCATAATGTTTTTTGCTATATTACACTTGATGCTCAAATACCGATTATTTTATTAATTTATAATTTTTGAAATGAATGAAACAAAATTCATATTATATTAAAAATTTTATTTTATTATTCATACGATAAACAATTTTTTTTATGATAATAAGCATCCTTTGTGCAAATGAAAAAGGGGTTCTTAATATATTAAAAACTTGCGTTGCGGGTTGCCCGCCAATTAACTTATATCACTTATATTTAAATTTGATCCTACGAATTTAATTATTATAGATTATTTAAGAGACTTTATTACTCATTTATGAGTGAAAAAAAATACAGGATTCTAAAATAAATAAAACACAATTAATTTTGTAAATAAGTAACAGAACAAGAAGCATTTTTAAGCCCAACTACTCCTGAAAATAATTTAAATAAACGACTACAAATTTTATAGGAACAAGTTTATTCTGGAAACTAGGAAAGGGTACAAAGGTTAGAAGATTGTTGTATAATCGATGCTGTTGTGATGTTGTAAAAGGCTTACAATATCACGACAGCATTGATTATTCAACAATCTTTGAACCTTCTAAAAAGGCGTTCGCCTCCAGGCATTGACTAAGGGGAAAAAGACGGACTCTTCTCCGGGAATTCTTCCTTTAGGTTTAGGCTCTAGAGAAACTCCAGCAAAACCTAGACCAGAGAAGCGGCTTATACTTTGACATTGTTTTATTGAAACTTCATTTGCAATATTTGTAAGCTTAGATTACTATGAAGAGCAGTAAATTTATAATGCAAGTCATAAGTAAATAGTTATATTTGAAATCAATAAGTAATTATTCTAGTTTATACAACTGTCTATTGTTTATTTCATAATTTGTAATTGATAACGTCGTACAATATTACTTTCTTCTTATTCCTGTAAAATAAATTCAAAAGGTATTTAAAATAAATAAAACATAACACAATATTTTGGGAAATTGTTTATTTGGGAATTTTGAGTAGTACAAGAGCAAGAGGCATTTTCAAGCCTTGATTTCGACTGCTGGCAATAGCATTGGGGAAGAAGTATTTTCCTCCGAGAATTCTCCCTTAGTGCCTAGGGAAATCTATCCCCACGATGGATTTTTGTACTGTGTTCTTCTTAAATTTCTTATAAAAAGTATGTTTTTCTCTGTGATTTTCCACGTTATGGGAGATTCAGTTATGGATCTTTACTTCATGAATGTTTTTTCTACAGTATGAAAGATTATGATATGGACTTTTATTTTTTATTCTCCAAAATTATATTTCATAAACGTATTAAACATTCAGTAATGTATTATTTGATTAAAATTGTAAGCACAATATTATGCACGAGTTCATTCCTATTTATCAATTGATTTAAATTAATGATTTCAAATTATTGTATTTAAAAATTATCAAGATTATTTCAATTGAAATATTTTTTTTTATTTCAATTATGACAAATTAAAACCTTACTCATAATGTAAAAAATAAGAGAACCAAACAGATAATAAATGTAAGTAATCTTCCGTAATTAATTTGACCTCAGACAATCCATTTGTTGAGCACGATAATCTATCAATTCTATCTTCAACTGATTTTATTGAAACATCTTTTTTTGTCATCATTAAAGATCTTTTACTTGGAATTCGACAAACTGTATCAGAATTTGGTCTAGAAGTATCATCTTCAACGAGACCAAACTTTTTGCGAAACAAACTACGCTCAGAAGAAATGTACCGCTGAGTTTCCATCAGTCTTCGTTTAATGAATTCGTGAAAGTTCTGTAATTCTGAAGAAAGTTCGCGCTTTATAAGCCTTGCATCTGTATTTAATTGAGAATCAGGATAAAGGATATGTGATACTTGCGCCGCAATCAACGATACAACAGTTTCTAAGGCTCGAAATACTTTATCTTCGCTTAATTTTGCATACCAAGGGAATGTTTTTATTGGACTTGTATAAGAACCAAAATTTTCCACTGTTGATATAATGTACGTTGGACTTAAATAATCAATTCTTATAAATCCTGCTGGGGCGTTAGTTAACTGTCTAGATGGACGCTTTGGTTGCAGGAAATTAAAATGCGATTCTTTATCTGTTGTTGTCTCTTCTGCTTTCGGTGGAGTGTTACTCTTTATTTCTTCTGACTTTGATTGCCTGCTTTTCCGAGCAACTAGAATTTCTCGAGGAGATGTTACATGACTTGCTTTCTTTGTTGACGACACCTGCAGGATGTATTCATATTTAAAAACACAATAAATATAGTAAAATATAACAATTAACAATACCTGTTGTAGAATGCGAACGTAAACACTGGCAACACAAAAAAGTAAACCAAATGTCAATTCACAACTTTCATTGTCGCCAAATGTCGGTAATCCAAAGTTAGTTCCAACTTGTAAAGCCCATGAACTGTAATCTTTATCATCCCGTAACATTCTATATAGTGGAGGACTAAACTCAAGAATACAATATGTTCCTAAAGTTATTATATCAGTTAATCTAGAATAATTTCAATGTAATTTTAGTAATAGAAAAAATTGTCAGGAGCACACCTAAGACGCAGAACTACGTATGTAATAATTTTAGATTTTTCTGTTATCGTTATAGACTCTGCTATATTTAAAATATCTTCATTATTCTACAATCATTATTTTGGAAAATATTGGCTTTCAAAGTGTGATAAATTTTAGTTGCATCATTCGAACCCTATATCGCCGGGAAAGACGTAGTTCTACGTCCAAAGAATTCAGTTTAAGATAACTTACTTATTCATAACTTCAACAAGTAGTTCTGAAGGCAGAGAATCAGGTGTCAAAACTTCGTCAGTTGATTGTTGCGGACTAGGATAACATTTTAAAACCGAAGGTCGTAAAAGAACAGCTGAACTATAGTTTAAGCTCATTTTCACAGCATCCTAAAACATATTTTTGCAATTCCTAATAATTTCAAATATTAAAGTGTATTTACCAGCAGATTTACGAGAGATTGTTCATGTTCCAATCTCCAATATTTTTGATATTTAAAAAGTTCGTAAAGAAACATTAAAGTAACTTTTATAAGATCAAGGGCTGTTGTTTCAACTGTGTATCTTTCAAGAAGTAAAATTTCACAAAAATATTCTTCATGTAAACTAACAAACATCAAAGTTTTGTTCAGAAAAAAATATCCATGTTTCTTCAATAAGATTATCATCAACATGATCATTCTTCTGTAGAGTAACCACCATTCTTTCAATTCCAATGGTAAATTTTCTAAATGAACATAATCAATGTATTTCGGATTTCGTAAAATAGTAGGAATTTGTAATTTTTCCCACAAATAAACATCAATTTCAGAACTTAAGAAATCATTGGTATTTGCTGAAGATGCATAGTGGATCATGCATTCAATAGCAATTTTCGTAAGCGGAAGAGTGTTTCGATTTTCGATAAATTTCCTAACACAATCAACTAATTTATGCAGTAATTGACTTTGCCCAAAGCACTGATTATATTTGTCTCCTGGTGTTGAACTCTGTATGATTAACATTTCGTTCAATGCTTCGAAACACATTATAAAAGCTTTTTGATGTACATATTTTCCAGTAGTTACATCATTCAGTTGTTTATTGTTATATTTCTCCAGAAAAATATTATACTCATGATTAAAAATTATCTGAACTGATTCTGAGAATACTTTCGTTAATTCCGGATTGTTGATTGCAACTGATTTCAATCCACGTAATGTTAAAACAGTTAATGTTAAAAGTGCCTCTTGAAAACGATGCTCCAAATCTCTGTAACATACTGCAACTGTTCGGACTATACTCACAACATCAGTATAACAATCAATATCGTTTTTAAAACAACTTTCGGCCCAATTTTTCGTGAGATATAAATATAATTCCAACAAAAATGTGATCATACAGCTAGCATTCAAAGAAAAAATGTGTTCTTTTAAATTTATTCTGCATTCCTCTGCAATTTTAATTTGAACTTCTTGTGGAAATATATTTGTTGGTAGAAATTTAATACCAATTATTAAAAAGTCTTTGAAGGATAACATCAATCTATCACAAGACGGCATATTATATTCGACTTTCAATCTAACTTTTCGATCATTGAAACTAATAATATGTTTCAACCATGTATCCAAAAAAGGTTCATTAGGTGAAAGTAATTTTGTCAGAACATTTATTAAAGGCTCGTCTACTTGGCCACATCTTTTATGAACTTCTTTACCGATAATATTGAAGATTTCAGAATAGGTTTTATCACTCATACAATTTTTTTTGAATAGTGGAAAACATAACGAAGGCCAAAATTGTTCATCCTTTACGATGTCTGCTATTAAAATTTCTTTTTGGTGCATCCATAGAACATGTAATAGTTCCATTATTCTTGATAATAGTGGGCTGTTCATTGCTAAATTTTCCTAAAATCATTTAAGAAACAGGGTATTTACCGTAATATTCCACTAACATCAGATTGAGATACTGAAAATAGTGAAAATATCGATAGTACTTACAGAACTGAATGCATATAAGTATTCAACCAAAAATGTTCCGATTCCTTCATTAAATGCTTCTAGAGATGATGAACTTGAGACACTAGCAATACTAGTTTGGCTGTTTGAACCAGATGGATTAACAGCAGATGATACTTTAAAAAAGGCTTCCGTCATACCTGGTTGTTTAGGAACACTAGCAGAAATAAGTTCAATAATTGCTAATTTCATTTCATCACTTTCCAAATGATCTCTTAATCTTTGAATGAACATCATTCGTATTTGGTCCGCCTCAAGATCTAATGCAGCTAACATAGACATTTGCAGTTCCTGAAAAATTTCAGGAAGAGTTAAAAGAAGAAACAAGAAATCCTGGATTTACTTACCACTGTACATTTTTTCAGTAATCTGCACGCCAAATTTGGAATTATTTCATTAAAAGGATGGTTTAAGAAGCTAGCAATAGCTTGTATAGTATGTACTCCATCATTTTCAGTATATATCATGTGTTCCAAAGGAGTTAAACCATTATTGTCATCGACAACTGTCTTTTTTTGTGTCAAAAGTTGTATTAAAACCGACATAATCTTTTGTAAAACACTTATACATTTAACTCCTCGTCCTGTGCGCCAATTTGTTTGTCCTTCCATTATGTTTTGTACTCCAGAATTTCCCGCAGACAAAATTTTAAGTAGACACCGTCCACAAGTTTCATTCAAAAAACATTGATATGCAATTTTTCGCATTTTCACATATTGTTTCATATCTAATTTATCAGAAGAAAATTGGAACATTTCAAAGAGAAAATGAATAATTTGGTATAGTACATCTAAGTACGAACGGTCTTTTCTCGCATACCAAAGCATGAAATGTGGGAATATTTCTTTTAAAACAAAAACTAATCCTGGCAATTCAATTGTTTCAAAATGACCATCGCTAGCAATAAATGAACTTCTCAAAAAATTTAAGTACGAAATAAGAAATGAATCATGATGCACTTCCCGTTCACTACGGACTATTAAATTACCTAGTTTTCCAGGTTCTAGAAAATTTATGTGAAATATTTCTTCGTAACTAAATTCTATTTTAGCTAGAGTTGGTAGTAATTTAAAAGTTTCCATTTGCGAACAGACGAAAGATCTATACCTTGTTAGTAATTCACTGCAAATATCCATGCATGTTGTCAACATTTTTAGAGGTTTTTCCTCAGTATATGTTGAGTATTTGTCTAAGGCAACAAACACTAAGCAAATTATTTCTGTGTACACAGGGTTTTTTTTCAACGTATCTGGACACACTTTTAGAATCGCGAGAAAAACTTTAAGGCCTAAATGAATTGATTCACAGAAGGCACTGATACCAGGCTCTCCAAGCATAGAATTAAATTCTGCTAGAAATATTAACCAGTAGTTTACATCTTTTCTATAATGTATGTATATAATTCCAAATTCTTTTTTTATTATAGCTTCACTATGCTGTGGAATTATGAAGGAGTAATGCGACTTAGTGATTATTTTATCACTTAAAAGTTTAACTGTGTACATATCTGTGTTATTGTGTCTTTGAGTATGGTGTATTTTAGAAGGATCATAGATTTCCGTATACCAAGGTAAATTTAATAACTGATCCATAACCTGAAGTTCAAAACTTTTATTTAGATTTTAATATTCAGGAAGATAGAAAAAAAAAACTTACGTCTTTTGCAACAGAAGCTTCAGAAATAATAGCAGCTTCAACTAATTTGGACAAAATATCCTTTTCCAGTGGATATCTTTCTACTGCAGTCGACCAGAGTGGTGCAAATTTTGTTTCTTTAAAATACTGTTCACACATAAAATTATTTTTTATTATCTCAGCTATAATCAACGCAATTTGAACAAACTGAAAATATCTATTACAAATATCGATATTTTCGAACGATATAGCAAACATGTTGTATAAGGCTAATCGAACCTTTGTCCCAACTAAGCTTTCACCCTGAAATTAAATATTCATTATGATATTCTACTTTTTAATTATATTTTATTACATCCTGAAACATTTCGTGCGCAAACATATTGTAGAAAAACTGAAAACACTGCAGAGTAACTGCTCGTTTAATATATTTGTGGAAATAAATCTCGTCGAATTCACTATTATTTCTTAAATAAAGATGTAAAGTTATCCATATATAACAGACAGCTCCATGTTCTTCCCGGTAAGCCAGAGGATCAAGCTCCTCCGTCAAACTTATATCATTTAAAATCCACTGACCATCTTTTCTCATCCTAGAATTAATATTTACTCTCAATTAATAAATCATTTTACTGCTTCTTGGCGTGAAAACATCTATACGCTCGATTTTGCGTAGCCGCAACTGAATTCAACTGTTGCTATTAAACATTGCACGGAGAAAAGTAACACTTGTCTGCTTCTACCAATCAAGGTCATAATGAGAAGCGTGATTTCAAGCTATGGAGATTTTCAAATCAGTATCTGGAACGCCTCGAAGTAAGAAATTTATTTGGTTATCATTTGGAAGATCACATAAAACTCTATTTATATCTAAATATTTATTATTAAAATCAGTTTTATTGTGGAATGGAAATTTATTTCAATAAATCTTAGAAAATGTCTTCGAAAATAAATTGCAGATACGTTCGAGAGTGGAAAATATTAAGCAGAATACTAAACGGTCGAAGGTTTCTAGGAATTGAATGTCACTGCGACAGATGAATCTGTGGCGTCGGAAAGCGGAAATAAACTGCCTCGTATGAGCGAACTGCATGTTGAAGACAATAAGGGAGTTGATTAAAGTAGAAGTCAACATCATCAGGTGCTAGTAGAGATGGTAACATTCGGAAACCGGCAATATTAACATTTGAACAGAACGAATTCGATTTCGCTTGCAGTGTGTGCGATAGGTGTAACTAAACAAAAATACTCATCATAGACAGCCACATTCCAGTTTACTTCGTCAACATGCGTACGCGTTGCTTGGAATATTCTGTGTGATTCCGTGAATCACTCGACTGGATGTTTTTTTCGGTTTTGACCAAATCAAATGTGCAGCCAAAAGTGCCTTTTTCGGTCGAAATCAAAATTTAAATCAGACCAAGGCTGTCCAAAGATATTTGACGTCCTTGTTCATACGAAAATAAATAGTACAGGAAAAGATAAAAAAAAAACAATATATCCCCAACAAACAAATAAAAAAGTTAAAATTAATATAAAAGGCTGGGGCCCTATACTTATAGCTCATTTAGCCCAATAATAATGGTAACCCTGGATACAACACTGTTTTTTCTTCCGCTCTTTCTACTACCATATAGGCGCACACATAGAAGTTTTCACGAAAAATATTACAGCAGTATCTTATATACTGTCAATATATTTTTTCAAAAAAAACTTACCATAATTCATTAGCAATACAAAGCAATAATGCAACTTCCGAATACCGCAGCTTATTTAAGAGATATGGCTCTGCCAATTTTAACGAATCAAAGAAAAGTGGTTCATTGCCAAATCCATGTTTTTTACAGAGAGAAAGAATTTTGTGAAAATGAGATATTTGCACATCAGCATGTCTAGCAAACATAATTAAACAATGGCAAACTTCGATTAATTCTCTCATATTTCTCTGTACCCAACTTTTCTGTAGCGTTTCTGGCATTTTTTTAGCTACATCACTTTGTATTTCACTTATTAAATAATCCATTTCATCTAAAAGAGCATCCAAAATGTTTTCTTCGTCTACTTGCACAACAAAAGATTCATAAATATCGCTAAAAGGATGATCACTATCTCGCATGAATTCTATAATATTTTTCATGATTTTTATTAGAAACATTCGTTCTGCAGTAAAAAATCTCCAACAGTTGTTTAGCATTGGTAAAATCTGCATTTCGTACTTCATGTTTTGAATTGTCTTTGTGGATCCACAATATTCATTGACTATATAGCTCTTCAAAATTCGCCAAGCAGTAGTTTTACTCACATTCTATGGAAAAAATTTCACATATATTAAAATATTTCAGTTTTTGTTTGTATAGCAATATATACCAGGTTTTCCGCAGTTCTGCTGATAAAATAAGCAATATCTTTCGCGCGTATATCAGTAAGTTCAACCTCATTATCAGATTTTTTGAACTGTACGACACCACTAATTATATTATTTCTCTCATCAAATAATGTGCTTTGCACTTCTTCTCTTGAAGCACTTTTTAAATTTCCTGATGTTATTTGCCAGACTCGCCGCCAATAACTGTGAACAATAACCAATTTTTAAGTTGAAATTCTTCACACAGTGAAATAATACTTACGAAAATTTCTCCTCAGACATGTTTCTTATTTATAAAAATTAAATTGATCTATAAATGACATTTAATACTACATAAAAGTTGTTTTTAACCTATAAACTGAGCACAAGCATAAACGAATGTATAGCTTGTTCGTGGTTGATATCTAGATTTGACAGCTGTCAACTTGTGCAAGTCAAGTTAGAAAATGCATTCTTTGCATATACCCACTGATATAAATTATATAATTAGTAAGATGATAAAAGTACCCCCCGATGACTGCACAAATATTGTAAAACGTACGTACAAAAATTCATCAATATAAAGTCATAATTTACTATTTATTTCAGTAATTATCCAATGCATGAATGAGAATAAATATGATCATATTAATTTCAAATCACTGTCCACGAAATTATCAATGTCTCATCAAGAAGTTGAAGATTTCTTTGGAATGTTGTTGATTTTAATTCGATGGTGTCAACAATTAGAATCTCATTCGGACAGGGAAATAAAAAATGATCTAATTGAACAGGGTTTTTCGGGAGAATGGACAAATAATTTTTTGAATACAATTTTAAATAAAGGAAATCAAATATCTATGTATAACAACTACATGTTGCAAATTCAGCAATTTGTTTGGAGGATTGATATCAGTTTATACAATAAGTAAATAAAATATTAGAATCTTAAATATATGTACTACATATTTCACATTTTTAGTGCTTTCAAAAAAATGATGTCTCCTGTAATAATTTGGACCATAACTTTGAGTAACGGAAAGCAATACACTATAGAAATAAGCTTGAAAAAGTTTCACGAAGTCAGATTTAATATCTCTACGATATTAAAAGAAATAAACATTGTAAAAAGTAACAGTTTGGTTAAAAAATAAAATGGATTTTATATAAAAATAGTTTTATTTTGACTACATAACATAACAGCAATAACTTTTTTTACAAATAATACAACACAATTACTCTGTAATACTTTAAATAAGATTAATAATTATTAGGTGCATACGCAAATAGTATCACAACGACCCAGATTTGAAGTATAATCTAAAATATAATAAATATTACTAAAAGGAATCCGATTTCCACAGGGTCTCTTATGTTAAATCTGTTCGCAAATTATTCCCAGAATTTATGCAAAAAGAAAATTAGATATATTTTCAATTATATCGCATTGTCTCATGAAAAGTGGGTCGCGGCGCACCGGGAACCCAAGTCATTTTCACAGCGACGCCGTGAAATAGTTTTATAATTAATTAGAGTATTTATTATGAAGCTATTGCAGCATTTCACACCGACGCATCATCAAAAGATTACTTTCAAAATTATCCTCGAAAAAAGAAGAAAACTACTCAGATAGCGTGTAAGTGTACTTAAGGCTGTTGTCGTAGTACATCATTGTCGAAAAGTGAAGTCTAGCGTATCTACAAAAAGCGCCTTGCAAACTGATATATAGATGCTTGTAATTCTTGTCAGAACTTGTTCATAACACAGATAGTTCAGTATATAGATTTTTATGGTAATATTGGTGGATAAAGACTAAGAAATTAAGAATTAATTTAGTGGATGACTGAATTTTTTGTCAGGGAGTGTATTATAGTAAACATTCACGGGTACTTGCCGGAAAAATAACTTGGCAACATTGTGCTTAGCCCTAATTCACAATGGGCGTAGCATAAGAAGTACATAACACAATTCTTATGAAAATCTTATGCGTGTTCACAATGAGCATAGCATAAGCAAAGCATAAAAATTATTTTATAGGGATATTGCAGCCTGAGTTGGTTATAAAATATAGGTACTTTTAGTTTTTAGTATCTGTCACAATTTAAATCACTTGTCCTAAACAACGCTTTGCTTTATATTTGTTTTGATTCGATTATTTTATCAAAACAGCTGTTTTAAAGACTTCTTTTTTTAAAATTTTATATTTGAAAATATTTTTCATTGCTTTTGGTTTTGTTTCTTATATTAAAGCTCTTAGTTTAGGGCATTACTTTTGTTTCTGCACATGTTTGCAATTAAATGTCTTTTTTGGAAGACGAAATTCGTTTAGTATTGTTATTAAAACAAAGATTATAAATATTCCTAACCACAAAAACAAGTTTATTTTCATTCATTTGACACATTTACTGTCTGTGTCTGTAAAACTATATTGGACATGCGCATTAAGAAAATATATGTGTAAGAAATACGTAAAGTTGAGATGATTTCAACTTTCTTATGCAGCTGTTATGCACTATGCAAGCATAAGAAATACGTAAGAGCATTGTGAACACGGCCATAAGAATCGCACATGTTCAACTTTATGTCTTATGTATTTCTTATGTACTTCTTATGCTTACACCCATTGTGAATTAGGACTTAGCTGTCATCTCAATATAGAAAAATGTCCAAAATATTGCGATATAAAGGTAAATTTATTAAACAAAAAGTTTTAGATTACGATGAGGAAGGAGAGCAAGGACTTGTCCAAATTTTAACAGAGTTAAAAATGGCAAGCTGCAAAAATAAACATATTATCACGCCAATTGTTTCTTTTTTTAAGCTACATAATTAATGTGATTGAGTGCAATTTTATATGTAAGTTCATACCATATTATTTTTATCTGGTATTATTAATATTCATATATTTGAGTTAATAATACTTTTATGTGCTTTGTTTATTTAATATTCAATATTAAGATTATATTGATATAATTTTTTGTGTCACCAAATATATTATATATTTTATCCATCATAAATAATATTGTTCTATTGAAACCATTATTAACTATTTATTTCTATCTCTCTTCCTTTGAATTTGTAGTTCGAATAGTACAATGCGATGTATTGGCAAATAAATTTAAGATCGCAGCGCCGCAGCGGATATTTTTGAACTAACTAAGTTAGGATAAACTTGAAGTTTACATGTAGTTAAATGGGCTTTTTATGATTTTTAAAGATAAAAATCGTGAATATGAAATAAAGATTTACTTTTTCATGGATATTTTTTAAAAGTATATTGTTCGTAAGTACTAGGCAAGTGAATTATTCCATCTGTTTATTTATATTTAATTCATATTTTTAAATTGAACTTAACCTTTAATTTCTAGATGATATTGAAACTTCAAGAATATTTTGATGCAAATGTCAGTCACGCTGTGTAAATGAGGGTGAAGAGCTAGTAAATGCTTGACATTATATTATTCTGTCGAAAATTAAATGATGGTAGTGACAAGAGAGTATTTTTGCATGCTCTTGCATATAAACATCAAAAGTGAGAATCCGTATGAAATTGAAGGAGAATTGAATTGTAATGAATATGATGCCTTGGAGATTGAGAATATGAGTTGTTCTTGCAAAGCAGAAAACAGCGACAGTTGCAAGCATATGACTGCAGTTTTTTTTATTGTGTACCATGTGTTGAAAAGTTGAAGTGGCTCGAGAATGCCTTTTAATTTTGTTAAATAAACATTAGATTAGTACTTATTAGTTGCACTGTTTGTTGTTTCAAAAAATCTATCAATTATTTGAAGATAATTTGTATTTGTAAAGTATACCTGGATAAATAGGAAAGAATCCAGAGAAAATATTCACCAGTTGCAATATCTGAAATGTCCTGCATGAAAGAAAAGATTTTGAAAAACTCTAAAACTTTGGATTCTATCTTCTTTTTCAATTTAAACGTAAAAAGTACAACAAAACGAAATAACAACCTTATTTTATCAACTGTCAGAAAGCGAATGCGTAGGCTATGGCTTCATCAGTCATTACTACTACACATAAACCTCCATGGTAAATTTTTGTATTTGAAATTTCAATCAATAAACACAATATATTTTGATGAATTTTTGCTAAAATCATTCAGAATTATTATCTCATATATGTTTTTTATGAATACTAATTAAATAACCGAATATAGAATATGATTTATTGATTTGATTATAAGCTCATGTATATTATATATGTAGCCCGCCAAATCTATCCTAACATCACTAGTTTAAAATTCTGCCACCAGATAGAGTATCGCTTATGTTTATTTGCCAATAGAGTGACGTGCAGTGTTGCCAAGCATTTCTGTTTAACGTGTTGACACGTATTTTATATATAAAATGTTCAACTTTGCGTTGTCATATCTAAACAATGAGATAATCAATAATTTTCTCTTTATTTCCAAATACGCAGAACATATTCACCAATTCATAGCTAGTTTTTGAAAAGAATCTGACTGTTAGTTTTTTCATTAAAAATTAAAACTGATATAATTACAGCCTAAAATGTATACTCTCCATTGCTCTCCATGTTAAAATTTTCAGTTTCAATTGCGTTTATCTCAAGCTTGAGATGGTCAATCGACTTCAAATTTCAAGGATAATTGTATAATAATATTGTTAATAAGTATACAAAAATTTGTAATATTCTGATACTATGGCTATAGCACGACAACTACCTTAAGTTCCTGTGCGCCTACTCTTATTTTTTTGCGGACGAATTGAACATATAAAGTTTGGACCCATAAATTCTTCAAAAGTGTCACTTAAAAAAATAATCTTACCATATAACAGAGAAGAAATACACGCGCCACAGGATATCGACGCAAAAATACTCCAAGTCGTATACTAAATGTATTTATTGTTGAAATAGCACGCTTTACTTTTCGAGTGACTCCTTCATCTAATGGAGACATAGTAAAAAAGCTTGATTTACCTACAAAAAAAAATAAAGAATCTGAGCAAACTATGTTTCAAGACGATTGAATCAGTCATACCTTCATCAAAGCTCTCAATATTTAGAACTGAAGACGTTTGTTTCGAATTTAACTCCATCAAAGCACGAGCGTGGTCACTCTAAAATTATTTTAAAGTATTTTTTTATGGTTTCAATACATCGCGAACGATGCGTAAACTAAGTCTATCACTATATAAAGATGTGGCAATTAAATTTCGTAATCTAAATATGATTTTTTGTGAATTTATGTTGGAATCACCTGCCACTTGTATCAGATTTTTATCCCTTGTTATGTGCTCAATAATTTTGTATGAATAAGCATTGACGCTCAAAGAAAAATTTTCGTGACTCTTGATATAATTTTTAAATTTACAATCTTGTCGCATAAAGTACTATTAATATGTGTTGGGTTATATGACTAAACAGCAAATAAATTAAAAATTACCTCCATTCGTTCTAGTTGCAAACGTAAAGCATTCCGCTCAGTTGTTAAATTTTCTAAGGAATTTTGTTTCATTATTAAAGTTTTTGTTAAAACATGGAATTTTGATTCTAATTCATAATTTTCTGAGCTTGTAGATCTAGGCTCATATTGCTTTTGAAGTAAAACGATCTCTTCATTTTTCAAATTTATCATGTTTATGTGTTCCTTTAGCTCCTCATATACTTTTCCCAATTCCTTAAAAAGAAGTAAAATAATTTTTAATGGATGTGTTGGATGAAGCTGACTGGTAAGTTGAATGATGAAAAATTGAGTTATGGGAATTCAGTCAAAAAAATTTCATTTATTTTCCTCTACAGCTTCGACCCCACCTGGGTCATCTTCAAGAGTGAAAAGATTTAAATACTTAAATATTTTCACTCCTGAAGATGACCCAGGTGGGGTTGAAACTGCAGAGGAAAAGAATTTTTTTTTTTGATTGAATTCCCATATCTCAATTTTTCATCATTTATAATAATTAGAAAATCGATTTAAATACTTGTTTGCTGTGGATGAGTTCATCTTCTAGAGTAAATCGTATTTTTTCATCTTTTTCAAGGGCTTGTCTTGCTGCAAAAGTTTCTTCCTGAAGAAGTGAACATTGTTTTTGAGTAGCTGCCAGATCACTCTGAACTAATTCCAGTTTTTCGTTTAGTTCATCAATCGATTTTTGTTGATCATCTCGTATTTTGCTGTTACATTTATTAAAAATGGTATATAATGTAAAAAAAAATGCAGTATTTGTGAGATTGCCGCAGTATTTTGCGTTGAAACGTCTATATGCGCGTAAAAAAAGCGACGATCTAATTTATTCTTGTCAAAGCGTCTGCAAACTGGGGTACAATTTTCTAGTTCCCAATTCGATAGATTTCATTGTCTACTAAAATTAAAATTTTCTCGTCTTATACAAAGAATTAGAAATCTATTGTCTAATTTCAAATAATTTGTATATAGCGACCAGAGTTAAAAAAATTTCTCAGTTCTAATTAAAAATTAAATCTGTCGAATAGGGAGTTCCTCTTTTCTCAGCTTGACGTTTTTCCCAGTTTCTAAAATATTTGCAATTAATTTTTGATGACAATTTGCAAAAGTTATCAAATCAAATATAACTAATTTTGACAAGTTTTTTTTTTTTAATTTTGGTCATAAAAAGTCTTCCTACCTCGGCGCGTTTTAAAGATATACCTGTTTGAGAATTACATGACGTCATTAGTCGATAGAAGCCGACAAGTGATGGGTTGAAATATTACATTTTGTTGCATTAGAATTATGTCGCAGCTATGCGTATAGACGTTTTTAGTTCAAAATCAAATCTAAAATACTTACACTAATTTTGAAACATATTCTATATGTTCATTGCTAACATTAGCTATTGGAAAATTTTCTATCTGTGCCACAAGTCGTTCCTTATCTTCAAGAATTTTTTGAGCTTTATTTCGATGTATCTCCATTTCTTCTTGTGTGGCACTTAGTGAAGCCATAGCTTGTTTCAAACGACTTTTTAGAATTGAATTTTGGCCTTCGTAATCACTAATTGCAGCTTTCAACTCCGTTATCTCCTTTTGTGATTTTACGTATTTTGTTTCTAGTTCTTCAAGCTTACTTCCTAAATTTCGAACTTCAATAGCTGCTTCACTATTTTTAACAATGCAATAAAAAATGTGCAAATGATCAATTTATAACTGACACTTACCTGAATTCGTTCAAGTAATTGACAACTGCATTAGAATTTGGTAAGATTAAACTGTCATTCTCAGTTGCTTGCAAATATTTATTGCCCATATCATCATGAATTTGTATACTATGTGTAGGAGATGACTGATCCTTCCAGAGATTATTTAAAGAGCTACCATCATTAAACGAATCTTCTGTTTCCGATGAAAAATTAGTTTCCTCATTTGAACTTTGCGTGAATCTAGAAGCTACAAGCAATTTATGTTTATCTGCATCTAATGAAATAAATAATAAACAACCTGGTGCTAAATCGCTGCTGTCGCTATTTTCCGAATTATTTGTATCACTGTTGTCTCTAGAATCATTTTGCACCAACACAAGAGATGCATTATGATCTAAACGATTTAGAAGGTCTTCTGCCTTTCCTGCAAGGTTAGACAACCAAGCCATGGGCTAAAATAAATTATTATCCGTAATAATTAACAATATTGTTACATTTTAGAAGAAGTGATCACTATTGACGATGAAACTGTAATTGTTTCAGTACCGCTGTTACCAACTGTGTACGTGTTTCCAATGCGTTTATTGAGTTGTCATCGTTTTTTATTTGCTCGATAGAAATCTCCACTCTGCACTAATTCAATCAAGTAATTTTCTTAATTTAATATAGTTTACAACATTTGAATGTATGAATAAGAAGATGCTGTGCTATTAATGAATTAGTTAGGATTTAATGGTTATGTACAAACCAGAGATTCTCGAACTGTTACCTAAAATGATGTGCTGTCAAATTGGAAACTGAAGTTGGCGATTTCTTGAGGAAAATATTTACGCAAGTCTTCATTTAATTAATGCTACTTTTAAAAGATCCATGTGCAAATAATAAGCTGGTAACCACAGACATATAAAGTTAAAGTAGCTGTGTGTCTTATTTTTAAAGTGATTGACAGGGCGGGGAAATGATTCAAATTTTAAATTAAACTACTGTCAACATTTTTTGTTCAACGAAATTACTCTTTTTTTCTATTTCTAAACAAAATTACACCATGAAAACCTTAAATCAATGAATCATTAGTTGGTACACCAACAGCATTTAAACTTATCGTTCACTATTTTAAAAATATTGGATGTTGGAAGACCATCCAATGATTAATAAATTATTTTCTTCTTCATCAAGTTAATAGAACGTTTCGGTTTGTGATCTTCAGTTATACACTAAACTCTTAATATAAATTGGAAAAGATAATATTCACATAATGAATTATCTAATTTTAAGCATGATGAAGCCCAATTAGAGATGCTTTTTTGTCGTGAGTTGGAAAACAAGAATAAGACAATTCACTGTTTATAATTTAGAGTGTAGCTGAAGATGCGTGGATTACATCCGAAAAGTCCTATTAATTTTGTATAAATAAAGATCATTATTAATCACTGGATGTCCTTACTATATCTCATATAGATACCAACGGATTCTTCAAAACTACATAAAAAATTTAATGATTGCTAACAATAAAAGAGAAAATTAAAATTAAATAGTTTAATGGGAATATTATAATAATCAAAAGTTCAACGGATGATGGATAATCTGAAGGATAAATAAAAAGCTTACATCTCCTACTTTGCAAACATTTCGGTTTATATTAAACTTTCATCAGTGCCTAAAAAGGGCAATAAAAGAACATTAGAACACATTAAAAGAACATTGAACATTGCTTGTACTATGAAATGTATTCTAATGTTCTTTTATTGCCCTTTTTAGGCACTGATGAAGGTTTAATATAAATTGAAACGTTTGCAAAGTAGGAGATGTAAGCTTTTTATTTATCCTTGAAATTATCCATCATCCGTTGAACTTTTGACTATTAAAATTAAATCAATTTTAGGAGCTAAAGTTGGAACAGCTGTTTTGATGATGGCAGAAGAAGATGATTATATGTCCGAAAAGTTTTTAAATGAGTGGTAAGATAAATTAGTAACGCAGAATAATTTTTTTTTAATTATTAAAATATTATATGAAACTTTAGCGCGGAGACTGATGTCCGCCCCGGTTTATTATTCACTAATAAACAGCGTAGAGAGCTTGAAATATATAAAAAAAGACAAGATACTGAGCGTCCATTCAAAGACATTGCGGGAGAAATAACCAAACAAGGACTAAATAAAGCCATTCCGGAATCAAACAAAGGATACGAATTGCTGAAAAAAATGGGTTACAAACCTGGTATGGGTATGGGAAAATCAGAAGATGGTTGCAGCAATCCAATCGGACTTGACGTAAAAGAAGATAAATCGGGATTAGGCCTTAAAAGCCACATACTGGAAAAGCAAAAAATCTTAAAACAAACAACATTTTCTGCTTATCGCTCGACAATAAAGAAACGTAAAGAATTAAGCGATTTAAAATACGATTATGGACGCCTCCAACGAGCTTGTCAACTATTTGATGAAGAAGTAATTATTAATACTTATAGTAGAAGAGCCGACTTCGTTAAATTCTTCCTGATATAACATACGGATAATTCTTTTGCAAATTGTTAGCTTTAAGATCACAGATATTTTAAGTGTACCAAAACTTGACGGAAGTAAAGGATGTCAGACACATGGGTAAAAATATGTGCGATCACCCCTCATTTTCAATAACCCCGAAAATAATTCGTACTTCGTAACTACTGCGGCACTTCCAGCCTAATTTAAGAATGGCAGTGTATATTTTTATCCATGGACCTGTCTTTCTTCATCAATTGGTACAAATTTTAATCTCTTGTTGTTCAGGGGTTTACCAGCAGAACCGAAAGTGGTCTGCTTTTTGATACTTCTGAAACCCTGTGCCATTTAAGCAACGGAAAATGCTTCCAATCTGAAAAAAATCCATATGTTCTGCCAGGGAAAAATTGTCGCAGTCAGCTCTTGTATAGTTCAATTTTTTTTTATTATTCATTCTTCAGGATGATTTAAAAGCTCCAATAAAAAAATGGTTCTGGCCCATTCATGTCGATGATAAAGACGATGAAGAAGATGAAAGTGATGAAAAAGAAGAAAAAGAGGATGAAGATGATTCAGATGATGAAAACAATAAATCTCTGGATCAACTAACTGTCGATGATGTGAGTGATACATTTTAAATGTTTATAAATAGTATAAATACTATTATTTCAGTTAACTTGGAGAAGTGGGCAAATTGCGATGTACTTACGAGAAAAATATACTTTTTGTATATGGTGCGGCTGTAAATATGATGATGATAAAGATATGAACCAGAGTTGCCCAGGTCGTACTCGACAATTGCATGAGGAAAATGAAGACAATACTCAAGCACAAAGCGACAATGAGTGAATTTATTGTTAAATTTTCAACTATGTAAAATGTACTTGTACAAATAATATTTTTCTGTTTATTTATTCAAATTGTTTAATATTTGATTACTGACTCTTGCCTATTATTCAAATGGCACTTTATTAAAAAATGAAGAATTCATGTTTAGTATTTTCTTGTGTAATACAATTTCAAGACTGACTTACTTATATTATTTATGTGTGACTTTCTAACAGTTTTTGTATATTCTGTGTATATCTACCAAATTATAAAAATTCTAGCAATTAAACACTTGTAATTTAAAAATTCATTTATTTTAATGCCTCACAAAAATTATAAAAACCTGTGGCTTGACGACTGACAAATGCACCTCACGGCTTAGAAACTATCAATCAATCTATCTAAAAAAAAAAGCTAGGATGTGCTGATTCTATGCCAATAATGTCTAATAAGTCGTGTTAGCAGACCATTCATATTTTCTACTATTTTAAAGATGAAATTATATGAAAATGGCAAGCGTTACATTTTATCCATCTCTTCAAGAAGTCCCGTGCTATTATGTCTTTATTTTATTCTGCACATGATAGCACATTAGTACGTTCTAACATAATTAAATTTTCCAAAAAATCATAAATGGCTTCAGTGGCAAATTTACACATTTCCCAATTATAGGCTGTGAAATTTTTGCCACTCTTTCTTCTACAATTGTCAGTTCGAAATTTCTAATATTTCTTTTTTTACAAATACGATTGTTGAATTTTGCTCTGTGAATTGTTTATTCCAAATTATTATTCCTATGTTTACTTCATTAAAAAAGATAAAATAACAAAATAAGCATGAGGAATCTTTTGGAATACTATTTACGGTTCCCAAATTTGCCGCCCTAGGCTCAAGCCTACTCAGCCTGCTGATGGTTCCGCTACTGTAGTCAACACAGAAAGATACTTTGTCTTCTTTGAATACTATATAATTAGGGTGCATTTTGAACTACTACAATGGATGAAATTATAGCCTCCCAGATTAATAAAAATGACTTATCCCTTTCATTCAGCCCTGTAAATTATGAATCTACAGTTGAAATTAGGATTTAGATTCTAGTTTCCAGTACTAGTTTCTAGTATTTTGAATAATTAAAAACACGACCTAATTAAAGTATTTGAGGCATGAAAAGTATACATTTCCATTCATATAATCCAAATATGGGGGTAAGGGAAGCCGACCAACTTATGCTTCCAAATGTCAACCTCACCTGCACGTGGTACCCCCTGCGTCCTACTAACGAGGCTCTGGCGACCGAGATCAAGGCGGTATAACCTTGCCAACGGCTAGTCTGGTGGCCCTGAGGTGGCAGCCCCACTACCAGAATCGGGTTCTGATGGCCGATACCCACCCAACCTTAAATCTCCTTATCAAAGAAACCTCTACGAAGAAAAGCCGGACGGATCTAACAACGACGGACATAGGCACGAAAAAGGTTTTACGAATTGGCACCTGGAATGTACGGACAATGCAAGAAGCAAGCAGACTGGCCCAAATATCAAAGGAAATGAATAACAACAGAATTGCAGTCCTAGGTCTCAGCGAGACTAGATGGGCTGCAGCAGGAGAATTCGCGCTTAGTCTTGATGACTTACTCATATACTCTGGGAACGATCCGAACGACACCAGAGAAAAAGGTGTAGGATTCCTAATCAACAAAGAAACAAGGAAAAACTTAATGAGCTGGACACCAATTAATTATAGAATAATAACATTCGTTCCAAAATAAGAAATATCTTTAATACAATGTTATGCCCCCACCGAGTCCGCCGACGAAGAATCAAAGGATAAATTCTACCAACAATTGACACTCACTTTAAATAGCTGCAAAAAAGGTGATATTCTAATACTAATGGGCGACCTGTTGTGTACTCGCCTGAAGGCTAGTCCGATGTAGGTGGCAGCGACGGAAGTGGGTGAGAAAACAAAAGCGAAAGTGACACTTGCTGTTGAATTATATTATCATTTCCATTATTACTTATTGTATTTTTGTGTGTGTGATTTAATAAATACCTTGTTTGGAGTTATATTATATTGGCGATGAGGATAAACGTTGATGAAAACGGAAAAGAAAGCCAAAGAAAAGGAAATACCGCCCAGAAAATAACATAACCTAAAAAATGACGACAAAGACAGTCGTAGGAACCGTAGGTTCGGTTTCCGAGTTTGTACCAGGTTCGGCAGATTCGTGGGAAGTATATCGTGAACAATTAGGTTTCTATTTTGAGGCAAACGAAATTACTAAAGAGAACAAGAAAAAAGCAGTTTTTTATTCGGCATGTGGCAAGATAACATATGCCACACTGCGGTCACTGGCTACCCCTAGAAAACCGAGCGAATTGACGTTCGACGAGGCCGTCAAACAGCTGTCCGAACATTTTAATCCGCGACCCAGCAAGTTTGTTCAAAGATTCAAATTGGCGGATTACTTAGCGGAGCTCAGAAGGTTGAGCGAACACTGTAAGTTCACGGATTTAGAAGAAATGTTATTGGATAGATTGATCTGCGGAATGAGAAATGAGCGGCTTCAACGAAGACTGTTGGCAGACGCTGACCTTACGTTCAAGAAAGTCAAAGATGCAGCGTTGGCAGACGAGTCAGCAAATAAGAACATTTCGGAATTGAAAGCAAATTATAACACTGGGCAACAAGTGGAAAGCACAATAAATAAGCAACATGAAAATAAAAGACGAGCTTGTTTCAGATGCAACGGGAGTCACCTTCCTGAAACTTGCACACACATTCAAGCAGAGTGCAAATACTGCAAAAAAATTGGCCACGTCGAAGGAGCTTGTTTCAGCGATATAAAGAAGTTTTCCGTCAGGAACTGGAAAATTACACAGGAACACCCATCAAGATCGTGTTAGACGAGGGATCGAGACCAATTTTCAGAAGACACCGTGTGGTTCCACTGGCTTTGCAAGCGAAAGATGAGGCAGAATTAACACGAATGGTAAAGGAAGGCGTATTGGAACAGGTAAATCAATCTGACTGGGCAACACCCATAGTCCCGGTGCTGAAGTGGAACGGAGACATCCGTATCTGTGGCGACTACAAGAGCACGGTAAATACCGTTATCAAAACAGCTGTCTATCCTCTGCCGACGATAACGGAGGGTCTGGCGGTATTGGCTGGTGGAAAAATCTTCACCAAACTTGATTTAGACCGGGCGTATACTCAGGTACGGGTGGACGAGGAGTCGTCAAAGATCCTAACACTGAATATCACCAAAGGCTTGTTTCAAGTCAAAAGACTTCCGTTCGGAATTTCGTCAGCCCCTGCTTGTTTCCAAAGACTTATGGAAACCATCTTCGGAGGATTGGAAGGAATCATCGTTTACTTAGACGACATCCTAATTACGGGAAGGTCGATGAAAGAATACTGGCAAAGAGTACAAGAAGTGTTGAAGCGCTTCGAAGAGGTGGGTCTACGCATTAATAGAAATAAATGCGCATTTGCAAGACACTCTGTCGAATTTCTAGGGTTTAGGATTGATGCCGAGGGAGTACACCCTACGGACGAGAAGGTTCGAGCAATAGAAGAAGCGGCACCGCCGAAAAATAAAACAGAACTAGAGTCGTTTTTGGGCCTGATGAATTTTTATGAACGATTTATGCCAAATAAAGCCTCGGTCGCAGGACATCTTTACGAACTACTGTCGAAAAAGGCAGTTTGGGAATGGGGATCAAAACAAGAACAAGCTTTCCGGCAGTGTAAGGAGTTGCTAACGACGGACAGAGTGCTGGCACATTACGATCAAACATTGCCTCTGTTGTTGGCGTGCGACGCATCACCTTACGGCGTGGGAGCAGTGCTATCTCACAAGCTACCAGATGGATCAGAAGCACCGATTGCGTTTGGCTCAAGGACTTTGCAGACGAACGAAAAAAACTACCCCCGAATCGACAAGGAGGCTCTGGCTATAATGCTTGGACTTAAAAAATTCCACAGATTCATTTGGGGACGTCCTGTGACCAAGGAAAAGCTATGCCAGAAACATTATCGCCTCGGATGCTCAGATGGAATTTGATTTTGGGCAGCTACAACTTCATTTTGAACTACAGGTCTGGGGAAAAACATGCGAACGCGGATGCGTGCAGCAGATTGCCATTGCCAGACGAGGAAGAAATTTTTCCGGAACCGGCAGACGTGCTTCTGCTCGAAGAAGCACCGACAGGGTCACCTTTGACAGCTGAAAACATCGAACAAGCGACGTTAAAAGATCAGGTACTGGCGAGAGTTCGAAGAGCAATCCTTCACGGAACTATTGAAGAGCTTCCAAATGATCCAGATTACATACCGTGGAAGCATCGTAACGGAACTCTATCGGTGCTGAAAGGCTGTGTGCTATGGGGTAATCGCGTGATTATTCCGAAAGTTTTGCGAGCTACGGTACTAGGGCTTCTTCATAAAGTACACCAAGGTATAAATAGAACGAAGGCTATCGCTCGCAGCTATGTCTGGTGGCCGGCGTTGGATAAAGACATCGAAGAAATGAAGTGTAATTGCGCAGCGTGTGTGCATATTCGACAACGGTAACGGTTTTGTGGCAGCTGAGGTAAAAGACTATCTTCACAGGCTCGGAATAAAGTTCATCCAAACAGCACCGTACCATCCCGCATCAAATGGACTAGCGGAAAGAATGGTTCAGACACTGAAACACCAGCTAAAGAAAATACCTGCTCAAAAGTGGCAAGTAGAATTGGCAAACATCTTATTGGCACTAAGATCTACACCGTGTGCTACAACGGGAAAATCACCGGCGGAGCTACTGATGGGAAGACGACTGCGCGCGCTTTTGGACAAATTCCACCCTGAAACAAGCCAAAACTGCGAAGGGAAAGGAGAAGAAAAGCCCGTGCCGCAGAACAGAAAACTCTCAGTGTCCGATGACATATTATATCGAAACTTTGGCAGAGGCCCTAAATGGGAGTCTGGGAAGATTGAAGAAATCAATGGCCCGCGAAACTTTACAATCAGAGCAGCTGATGGCGACCAAACGAAACGTCACTTAGATCAGATCATCCGGAAACCGGTGTCTACCGCCACCGTCGAATCGGTACCGGAGTCTATGGTTCAATCACCGAGTCAATTAAACACTCGGGCCAGAAACGCAACACCAGTAACCGAGCTGGTAAATTCGAGAATTGAGGATCTACTTGAAGAAGAACACCAGGCGTGGTCTCCACGGCAAGCCCATACAGAAGCATTGGGCTCGACAGTGGAAGATGACAATCTGTCAGAAATAACAGAGAAACAGCCGGAAAACGATTACGAAAAACAAACACAAGAACCCCGCCGTTCGGGACGTATTACTAGGCCCGTGAATCGTCTCAACTTGTGAGGGGAAGGAGTGTTGTGTACTCGCCTAAAGGCTAGTCCGATGTAGGTGGCAGCGACGGAAGTGGGTGAGAAAACAAAAGCGAAAGTGACACTTGCTGTTGAATTATATTATCATTTCCATTATTACTTATTGTATTTTTGTGTGTGTGATTTAATAAATATCTTGTTTGAAGTTATATTACGACCTAAACGCAAAAGTGGGGAAAAAGAATAAGGAGAACGCCGAAACCCACGTTGGCAATCGTGGACTAGGAGAAAGAAATAACAACGGCGAACTCTTTGTCGATTTATGTGCAAACTTTGATCTCCCAGTGGGAGGAACGTTGTACCCACACCGAGATATACATAAATATATCTGGACCTCACCTGATAGCGGAACTAGGAACCAAATAGACCACATTGCTTTCAGTAGGAAGTGGAGAGGCCCATTCATGGACGTCAGAACGCGCAGACGTAGGTAGCGACCACCAACTGCTAATTTGCTGCCTAAAGATTAAGCTTGCTTCTGTCAAGAAGCAACACCATAACCTATACAAACGAAAGAAATTTTACCTGGACAAACTCAAACACCCCTGTATATATCAAAAATTGAAGAAAGAACTAAATGACAGCCTGGGAAGCCTGAGCATAAATCCAAATCAACCTGAAAACGTCGAATCAAAGTGGTCCAATATTTATAGCGTGCTATTGGAAAAAACTGAGAACACCCTAGGCGTGAAAGATAAAAATAGGAAAGACTGGATATCAGATACCACCTGGGAATATATTACTGAAAGAAAGAACACTAAAGCGAAATTTAACCAGTGTCAATCAGAAAACGAGCTGCAAGTCTTACAAAACGCCTACAATAATCTAAACAAAGCTGTGAAAAACAGTGCTAGACATGACAAATGAAAATGAAAATATTGCTTCAAAAGCCGAAGAAGCAACCAGGAACAAAAACTTGAAGGAGCTTTACCAGTTGACCAAAAAATTATCTAACAAAGGCCAAGTGCCAACCGAACATATCCGAGACAAAAATGGCGTATTATTTACAAGCGAGGAAGAACAGCTACTCAGATGGGCAGAATTTTATGCAGAAACAGTCGGACAGGTATCCAATACACCGACCCTAGCTACAGTAAATAATAGATAAATAACGCACAACAGCCCCCTTAGAATTAAGGCCAAACCACCCTCCGAAAACGAAATCAGAACTGCAGTAACACATATGAAAATAGGCAAAGCACCAGGCATTGATAGCTTTCCTGCAGAAATATTCAAAGTGGATGTAGCCCTAATCACAAAGCTATTACATCCAATAATAAAAGGAGTCTGGGAGACAGAACGTATCCCACGTCAATGGAAAGACGGGTTAATTATCAAACTACCTAAGAAGGGTGACCTATCACTCTGCAACAATTGGAGGGGTATAACTTTATTAAATGTCCTCATCAAAATAATTGCCACCATAATTCTTAACCGCATAAACGACACTATCGATCGAAAGAACAAGCTGGCTTTCGACCGGAACGTTCCTGTGTCGACCACATAAGCTGTTTAAGAATAATCATCGAGCAATCTATTGAATGGAGGTCGTCGCTTTGCCTGCTTTTCATCGACTTCAAACAGGCCTTTGATAGCCTAAACCATGTCAAGATGTGGGATATTCTGATCAAGTCAGGCATCTCCTTAAAAATAGTCAACATTATAAGAGAACTGTATAACAGTGCAAATTGTCATATTATGCACAAAGGTAAACTAAGCTCCCAAATTAGCATTAGAAATGGAGTTAAGCAAGGCTGTCCACTATTCCCCCTACTATTCAATATAGTCCTTGACTGGGTAACACGGAGGAAAATGGCATACATTGGATTCTACAAAGCCGGCTGGAAGATATAGACTACGCAGACGACGTATGCCTCTTTGCCCACTCGCACGTTGATATGCAAATCAAACTTGATCGTTTAATCCTGCAAGCTGGTCGTATGGATTTGGAGATTAATATCAAGAAAACCAAAGCCATGCGTATTAACACCACATCTACCTCAAAATTTTATATAAATAACGCCGAAATAGAAGATGTCGAACATTTCACCTACTTGGGTTCAGTAGTCTCTAAAACAGGAGGAACCGAACAAGATATACAAGCGCGAATTTCGAAAGCCCGACAGGCCTTCGGGACTTTGCATAAAATCTGGTCATCTAACCATATCACTAGGAGAACAAAGATACGTTTATTCAATAGTAACGTAAAATCCGTACTACTCTATGGCTGCGAGACCTGGAAAACTACTACCACATTAATTAACAAACTCCAAGTGTTTGTTAACAAATGTCTTCGCAAAATCTGCAGAGTATACTGGCCACAAGTGATAGGAAACGAAGATCTATGGAAAATGACCAATCAAGAGCAAATTCACCGAGATATTAAGGAAAGAAAATGGAAGTGGACTGGAACCCTCAAGAGAAAAGGAAGCCGGGTAGACCGCAGACTACATGGAGAAGATCAGTCCTAAAAGAAGCTAAAGAAAACGGAAAATCCTGGAATGAAATCAAATAGCTAGCCAAAAACAGAACCAGATGAAAAGTATTCGTAAAAGCTCTTTGCTCCTCCTAGGATGCTATAGAAATAAATAATAATAATAATGGGAACAAATTTCAAAAATTGTTAATTATTTTTGATGAAATTAATAATTTGTTGTAAATGTCATTTATTGACAGATACTGCCACCTGGTTCTATATATATGGAACCAGGGATAATTCATTCCTTAAAATCTGCCACCCTAGGCTCAAGCCTACTCAGCCTGCTGGTAGATACGCTACTGCTAGGCACTTGCTTAGGAGTTTCTTGTCTTCAGAGGTTTCTTAAGCATTTTATATATGCTCACCAGGTCAGAAGCCCCATCCACAATAGATCTTAATCCGACATTGCTGAAAACTTTAAATCTACGAGTATAGATCAACTGATTATCAACGATGTAACATTATTGATTATGTATGTATGTTTCGGGCAATGTCCGTTATGGATTTTGCTAACATATTGTTTATGTGAATTTTATTACCAGAAAAACCGATATTCCCTAGGCGAGATTAATCTTATAGTAAATCGGTTTAGTTGAACAATTGTAAAACTAGACTACCTGACATTTGCATATGCAACAATGCACAAGATGTTTCGAGTATGGTCACACACGTACGAAATGCCAGGGGACAGATCACACGCAGCACTGCCGAAATTGCGGAAAGGAATGGCACAAAAGTAAGAGCTGTGAGAACGACCCGGTATGCTTTGCATGTAGGCAAGAGGGCCACAAAACGGGCACGGCAAAATGTGCAAGACACAGGGAAGCGCGAAAGGCCGCGCTTTCAATCTAATACAAGCGAATGTAGGAAAGAGCTGGGCGGCGCATGATTTACTCCATGCCACCGCCAGGAAAAGCAGCGCGGAAATACTCATCGTGAGTGAGCCAAACATTCGGATGCAAAAAGACTGGCACTGCGACACACGCATGGACGCCGCGATCAAGATTATGGATGCTAGAAAGCACGTGAAGAAAATCGGAAAGGGAGCAGGGTTTGTTTGGGTGGAGCTGAGCGAGCTTGTCATATACAGTTGCTACTTCTCTCCGAACAGAAGCCTGGAGGAATGTGAGGAGTTCTTGTCAGACATCGAGGAGAACATAAAGAAAGAGAAACAAAGCGCAGTCATAGTTGGAGGAGACTTCAACGCTAAGGCTCCAGACTGGGGCAGCCCATATACTGATGCAAGAGGTGATACACTGAATGACTGGACAGCTAGCTTAAGACTAAATATCTGCAACAGAGGAAACGAGCCAACTTTTGTACGTGGAAATTCGGAATCGATAATAGACCTCACGTGGGCAGACGAACGAACTGCGAGAAAAGTACGAAACTGGAGAGTACTCAAGGAGGAAACGCTCAGCCTGCACAGGTACGTCGCCTTTCGCATCATAAATGAGAAAAGGGCACGCGGTACCCTCGATGGCTGGCAAAGGAAGAAATTGGATGTGGTCAAAATGGAGAATGCTATGGAAGAAAGGTTCAAAAAACCGATAGACTCCGTAGAACAACTACAGAAAGCTTTGGCAGCAGTGTGTGGGGAGGCAATGCCCCGAAAACGCAAGGGGGATGGGCACACTCCTGTATATTGGTGGACGCCTGAGATAAAGGCGCTAAGGGAGGCAGCCAACAAAGCCAGACGTGCCTATCAAAGGTTAAGGAAGAGAAGCAGCGACGAAGACTGCATACAAGAAAGGCTCAGGGCTAAAGAAACCAGGAAAGACCTTAGGATCGCCATTGCAAGATCCCAACGAAAATGCTGGGACGAACTATGTCAAGAAATCGACGAAGACGCCTGGGGAGAAGGGTATAAGATAGTGTCGAAAAGGTTTAAGGCCCGATAGCCACCCCAGATACTCCCCCAGGGTAAAGTAGTAGAAGTGATAAAAACCCTATTTCCATGTCATCGTGAGATTAATTGGATATCACCACCGATGGACGAGGAAATCCTGCCATTCTCTGAGGAAGAACTGACAGCGGCAGGGAGGAAAATAAAACTCAAGAAAGCGCCAGGGCCTGACGGCATACCCCCTGAGATCGTACAAGCTGCGGTGAGTAGATACCCTGCAATAGTGGTGCAAGTTTTAAACCGGCTGTTAGAGAAAGGAGTCTTTCCTGACAGATGGAAGATGGCGAATTTGGTGTTACTAAGGAAACCAGGAAAGCCAGTGGATGATCCAGGTGCATATAGACCTCTTTGCCTTCTAGACGTGATGGGTAAAGTTTTAGAACGCCTTCTGCACAAGAGACTCGTGGAAAGTCTAGAGAACGGCGTAGACTTGTCGCCAAATCAGTACGGCTTCAGAAAGGGACGAAGTACGGAAGATGCAATGAGAAAGGTGCAGGAGATAGTGGAGAAGGCAAAAGAGGGCAACTGGCGGCAAAAACGTATGTGTGTGCTGGTCACGTTGGACGTTAAGAATGCCTTCAACTCTGCGCCGTGGAGAAAGATCATTGAGGAGCTGCGTAAGAGGAAAATAGAAAATCACTTGATTAAGATGGTTCAAGCTTATCTAACAAAACGCTATATCACGGTGCAGAGTGAGGAAGGCAACAAGATAGTGAAGGTGACCTGCGGGGTACCGCAGGGATCAGTTCTTGGACCACTGCTGTGGAATATCATTTACGATGGTGTTCTACAGCTAAATGTGCCGGAAAACGTATGTCTGATTGCGTATGCTGATTACCTGGCCGTAGTTGCCACCGGGAAGGCGACGGGAACACTGGAAGAGGACGTGAACCACACGTTGAAGATGATATGCACCTGGATGAAACAGTACGGTTTGGAACTAGCACCACAGAAAACAGAAACTATTGTGCTGGCTTGTAGGAGGAAGGCTGGAGGGATCAGTTTCCAGCTCATGGGAGAAAGAGTCACCCCTGGGACCAGCACAAAATACTTGGGCGTCACTATGGGCAAAGGAAATAACTTCGCGAGACACGTCGAAAACGTTGCGAAACGGGCGGCGGAAGTGAACGCGGCGCTCTCAAGAATCCTACCGAATGTAGGAGGACCTAGGGCAAGCAAGAGGAAAATGTATGGCCATGTAGTACAATCTGTGATACTATATGCTGCCCCAGTATGGATAGAGGCCTTGGGTAAGGAAAGGAATAGAGCGAAACTTGGAAGGATTCAGAGGAAGATTGCGCTGCGTATATGCAGCGCGTACCGCACGGTATCCGAGAGTGCCGCATTGGTGATAGCATCACTACCACCAATTGACATAGTGGCGAGGCACAGGGGGAGAACAGGGGCTGGAGAATCCAGCAAAACGAGAGGGGAGAAGGATAGAGATCATTAGAGAATGGCAGGACAGGTGGGACTCCGATCTTAAAGGAGCATGGACGAGGAGGCTTCTCCCAGATATAGAGTGCTGGGTGAAAAGAAAACACGGAGAGGTGAATTATTTCATCACCCAATTTCTCACTGGGCATGGGAGCTTTCGAACCTATCTACACAGGATTTAAAAAGAGGAGCAGGGAATATGCGCAATGTGCCATATGGAAGAGGATACGCCTGAACACACCCTGTTCGCGTGTGAGTTCCTAGAGGATGAGAGAGCAGCCCTTTACGAGAAAACGGGCCTACTTACAGCAGAAACGTTAGTAGGGAAGATGCTCGAGTCCAAAGAGAACTGGAACGCGGTTGACACATACGCGATCGCAGCCATACAGAAGAAAGAGAGGTGGTATGGAAGTAGAGAAGAGGATCGCCCTTAGGCGATGTTAACGCCAGCTCCCCCGAAGAAATGTGGAAAATAGTACCAGGGGAGCTGAGGCGCTGGAAAGGGAGGGGGGTTTTAGTCGGTAGGAATCCGACACTACCAGCAGGCGCGGATGTCCGCTGGTGTCTATGGAAGATTTCCCCCCTACCCACGTGAAAAAAAAAAGACTACCTGACATCGGCTTTTGTCTATAACATATAGTATTAATTAACGGTGATACTTCAAATTATTGATTAATTAAATAATTCCATCACTTATCGAAAGAATAAGATTAATGTTTTTGGAGATTCGATCAACATAAGAATAAATTGATAATCTCCAATATTGATCAGTGCCTTATTTCAACAGGTTGACCAGGTTGTAGATGAATAGTTTTCCTAAATTTAAAGGATGTGAGAAATTAAACAGCATATATACTTTCCAAAATTTATTTATATTACATTATTACAATTACATTCATTTTTAATCTAAGATGAGTAAAGTTACTTATAATGTAAATGATTATATTGATGTCGCTCTTACAAAACATTCAAATTGAAACAATATTTTTGGTATATATTACGTTAATAAATGGAATATTATTTTACATGGCTTACGAACATTCGCTCAAAATAATTATAGCTTTGATTTTTACAAATCAACATAACTATCGCAAACCAACGATAACATATACACAAAATACAAAATTATAATTACAATTGTTCCAGTTTAATTAGAATATAATAAAGAAAAATACGCAAGGAAGATGATTAGAAAATGGTAACGACTCCATCTGAACTTATATTAGCGAAGATTAAGCCGTAACCGTAATATTTTAAATAATAAGCAATAGGAATTGAGGCGTCAGTTGTCTGCCAAATCATTCTTCATTCAAAATATACTCAAACTTAAATCAGTGTCAATATGGAATTTAAAAATAAAAATGTGTCAAGTTTACAATTATCAGAGTTAGATACTTGTAAAATTCATTCAGTTAAAAATAAAAAGTATATTACAAATTGACTGAATGTAGAAGATAGATAAAAATGAGTTACAATCGAGTTGATTTCATTTATAAAGTATAAATAAATTTTATACAAATTATTTGTAAAATAAATTTTGTCCAACTCTAGAAAAGAAATATAGGGATTCATATAATTGACAAAAATTAATGATTTCTAGCAATTGGAAAAAAAAGTTTACTTATGCATTAAGTAAAAATTAGGAATATAATATCCAACAGTAATTATTGTACAGATTATGCTGATTAAAAGTGGACCCAAACAACCAGCCTCTCGTAGCGGAACCAACGACATTTCCCATCCACTAGTACATAATGATCAAATAATGTACAAAAATTAAATTGATAAATACAAATTGAGGAAAGCGGGCAGCGCTTTCTCGTCTATTATTTTAGACAAAATATAAAAACAAACAAATACAATCGATCTCTAATCATCCATGGACTCCTTCTTTGGAGAGTCTTCCTTATTTAGGGAGTGGCTGCGAGATTTAGACTTGCTACGCCCCTTGCTCACAGATCGGGATCGGGAACGGTCTCTGTCAAACAAAGAATTAATTATTATTTAATTTTATACAAGACAGAAGAAAGGTGCTTCAAGATTTTTAAAAATATCACTGATAAAAATATTCCAACAAATACAACAGAACACAAAAATAAATTTGAACATTCACTACTGCACATAAATGTAGTTGACAATTAGTGTCCGACCTGAGATAAGTTTATGAGCTGAAGACGAAGCAGAAGATGCAACTAGACTGGAACACCTAGTGAACAAGCAACCTGTCAAAATGCGCAGAATACGAGTTTTGGTTTCTGAACGTCAAGTACGTTCTCACCGGCCTGATTTTGGCATAGACGTGCATGTGTAAGTTCACAGAATGTCATAAGTAAAATACTATCATTATAATCAAATATGAAATGAAGTTGAAGGGATTATAGTGGGAAATTCTTTCTTCATTAGATTTTTACGCCATTGGTAGATTTTTAAACATTACGAATTAGAGACAGAATATATCCGCGCATCTGTGATGACTCATGTGGCTTCTTCTTCTGTAAATAAACATAATAAAAGTGTTATTTTTCGTAAAATTTTGTTTGTTTACGTGAAGCTTCGGTCGGACACTATTGTCAATAGAACATGTCAGACTTTTAATGCACGTTCATGCACATGATTTTTTTCTGTAAAATATGAATCAAATTGTATCAGAAAACTACAAGGGTCTTACAGACTTATCACAAAAATGTAATGTTTCTTAATGAGTAGGAAAGCATTGAAGAATGAAAGAAATATAGATTTAAAAAGCAGATTTTGATAATGAAGCATATTTCTAACTCCTCTAACAAATATCTAGCTGGTCAAATGCATCTGTAATTTGTTCATGTCTCAGCTATACTTCCATAAAATACTAAGTGTGGAATATATTGGATATACAAACTTGATACTAACAACCAGTGAAGTTGATATTAAAATACGTTTCTAAATCAAAAATTGGTAATCTCTCAACGAAATTTAAATTAAATTAATGAATATCAATATCACTGACTGATAGCATAGAATACAACTTTTATAGTGAATAAATCGCAAACCAATGATTGCAAATCGAAGATGGAACAGAACCACAACAAGTAAGTTTGATCAAATCACAACACAAGGCCGCGAAAAACTTAAGCGAAATTCGAATAAAATCAATTGAAATGAAAACTTGTGTGTGAGTGAACCTAGTTAACACGAACTTACTTCGATTGTGCTATTCCTTTAGATTGAGATCGGGATTCTCTCTTACCCTCGGACCTTGAACGAGATCGGGAACGTGATTTAGACTTAGAATGCTCACGAGATCTATTGAAAACAGCAAAGGAAACTAAAAATAACTATCTACAAGACCTATACAACAAATTATAGAAAAATAAGACAAGTAAATACTGTTGCAGCGAACTCAAGATGCAGTCAGTAACTAAGTAAACAAAGATACATATAATGAAAAGCAGAAGATAAAAACAGTTCTCATAGTACTTACTTGGAACGGGATGGAGACCTGGATTTGGAGTGTGCTGGTGATTTGCTTTTAGAACGGCCACGGGATTTGGAACGGCTGCTGCGACGAGAACGGCTCCTTGAATGAACATTTTGCCAAATTTTGTCATATACACGTTAATTTTAATGGTTGCATAAACTGCGTTATTTATTTCTGGTAAAGTATGTATTGATGCCAGCTTTTCCTAAACGTTTCATCAATATTGCAATGAAATGGTCAAGTAATTTTTCATCAAGTACAACGAAGTGGCTAGATATAAATTACCTGGACCTAGAGCGGGACCTAGAACGGCGCCTGGATCGAGAACGAGAGCGTGAACGGCTGCTGGAAGAACGAGAACGGCGACCACTTCCACGACGCTTGTCTTCAATCAATCTAATTCTGCGACCATTCAAATCAGTGCCATCTAGCTTCTCAATAGCGTTCTTCATGTCCGAATAAGATGCAAATTCTACCACACTATCAAAAAAGACAAGAATCAAGTTCAAAATTGAAATTTAATTTATGTTTTAAGAATATACCCTTCATTCCGACGTTGCTTGTGAGCATCTGCATAAGTAACTTCACCAGCCTGTCGCATATAGTCCTTTAGATCCTAATTAAACATAGAAAAAGTATATTAGCATACATGTTACGTGGAATATTCAAAAAACAATGTACTCAATAATAAAAATGGTAGGAATGTTTTGAAGAAATAAACCCAGAAAGTAATAAAAGGATCTTAGTCTAAAGTACTCAAAATTAGGTGACATTTTGACTCAATTACAATCGAACCGGAAGATTTCCGCCAACTGAATCTCAGAATAATCCACAGTATCTCTTTTCTCAATACTTGATGTAGCTTTTCAAGCTAATAATCAATCTTCTCTCGGTATTCTACCATTGTTTGTTTGTCCAGTTTTTCTCAATCTCTCTATTGGAAGAAGTCGGCTCAAGAACGACGCTAGACGCAACATTGGCAGTCGAATGTTCTATTTCAGCCACGCAAGGGGAAAGCGATTGAAGCAGACGATGATGACGTGTGACGTGGGGATGGATAGTATGGAGCAAAAAGGAATGATCGTCCTCTGCAAATGTTCCTAATTTTGAGCACTGATTTCAAGTTATATACATATTTACAAGACATGAGTAGATATGTATATAAAAATGTAATAAATAAGAAACGTGTTCCCGTACAAAGTGACATTTGGCGGCAGCAAACATGCTAGAGGTGGGCCTCTATGTGCAAAGTGAACGATTTACCTGATGGCCTTTGCCTTTGCCAGAGCGCCGCGCGGCGCGCATCGCACTCGGCTTGGATTGGGGGCAACAGACCATAGACCACATTGACCATGAACCACTGACCCACACAGAGGCAGTTCCCTGGCTGGCACTTGGCACTAAGGAATGGGGAATGGCGAATTGAAGAATGACGTAGTCCGTGCCATGTTAAAGTACTCTTTAAAGAATCGCATCGCATCGCATCGCAGTTCGCACTCAATTCTATCGCTTTGTGGTTTGAGACTTTCTTTGATTGAGCACCTAACCAATCGGATCGGATTGGATCGGATCGGATCGCATTCGCATCGGGATCGAATTGCACATCATGTCAACACCAACACCCTAGTGTAAGGTACACCTCCCTTCACCGGAGGGGACCGAGCGACTCTTTGCAAAAATATAATTACTTTTATTTTATATACATCAACAACAACTCAACTCAAGGCATGTGAATGCACGTTAAATAAAAACTAGTAGGCTCATAATAGTAAACATCTAGTACTTATATCGGAAATGAAAATATGATTCGAAATATTTGGGAGTGTCAGGTGGAACGTGTGTTATAAGGAAAATCACGAGATGTACATGTGCTGGCTTTTGGCTTTGGCGTTGGTGTTGCTCGATTTCCATTGCTTGACATTCGGATACGTGGTTCGATCACCGCTCGTTGCAAATCCTAGTTCGACCGCCTTCCGTCTTGGCTTTGGCTTGGGTGGCAGCACGTCCGCGCGTCATTTCGATTGGGATCAAAGGAAAGGATTTATGATTCTAGAGATGTGAGTTGGAATGTTTTTGGCAACACATTACCATTACTTCATCTAACAGGTAATCAAATGTATATTCAATATAACTATGTTTTCTATTCATAGTACAGCCTCACAAATTAAGATTATAATTTCTTCTAGAATACTGAATGAAGAAATGGAAACAGTATTTCAATTATTTCTTGTAAGCATGTTTTTTGCCTGTGCTATAATTAATAAGTAACAGATATATGAAACTGCAAAGTAACATGATCATGTGCGCCTCGAAAAAGGATTTTATCATTAATAATAAAAATATATATATAATAACTTGAAAAATTAACGTGCATTTCTATAGTTTTCGAAAAATGTTGAAAAACAATAACCTCTCTAGAAGGAATTATGGCTATAAAACTAATATCGGACGGTTGTTCGTTAAAAATTTCCCATCCAAAACCCGAATATTAGCGAATTTGCAAGCATGCATCAAACGCGAATGAATCTATGATAAATTGAACGAAATGGCATGACAGGCGTTCATAGCCCAAAAAGTTTTAGAAGACTTACCTGCCAACTCACACGGCTGGACAGATTTTCCACGGTCAGTCTGTATTCTGTGCGTGTAGGTGGCCCGTATCTGTAGAAGACAATAATTATGTTAAAATCAAACACTTAAATCAAAATTTAATAAACAAAAGTTGAAAATAAAACCCAAACACTGGTCTGAAAAGACCAATTGAATATTTTCTAGGAATGCTCGTGCAATAGTTCATTTATACGAGAATTCAATTCATTATAATACTGTACTGTACTGTACTGTACTACGGTACGTTTCTATATAATAGAGACAATGCCACAAGTACCTATATGTACTCGTTTCGCTACTGGATCCTGGCAGATTCGAAGCCTCTATCTGTGCGGCGGTCAAATCTTGTAGAATTGAGCGGCATCAGAGAGGCATCTTATACTGCCAGGGTTACATTTAAGGCTGAACCTACACTGGGAACGTATTTGATCCGATTGTCGTACGACATCGGATTGGAAACAAATCCCCGTGCGTTTTGTGACACTTGAACAAATGATTGACTAATGACAACTTTAATAAAATATACACAGATCTTCGACGTCGAACGACATGCTTGTACAGTGTAGGAGATTGCCTTGACTGCATATGTCGTCCATCAGTTGTCAGACACCGTGCCTGACAATACATTTTCTCAGTGTAGGTGAAGCCTAAGACGTACAGGTGATAAACCCATAGCCCGAGTAAGGTCGGGACTCGAACCAGGGATCCCTGGTTTCATACGTCACATAAGTGCAGTGGTCAGCACGCTAACGCGCTGAGCCATTAGTCCGGCTCATTATAATACTAAAAAATATAATTAAATATCATTTACCTATCATGAGAACGCATGTCAGGTTCTCGGCTGCAAACAAAAATAAACAAATTAGAGTTTTACATATTAGTTGACAAAATTGAATGACTTCTTTCTAAATCATTAAAAAAAGTCATAATTAATTTTTAAACAAAAACTAATTATTTTAACTTTATGTGTATCAAGGTTGATGTTTAGCTGTCGAAGTGACATCTTCGCCAGAAACCAAAGATACAACTGAACCAAAATACTCAAGATTGTTGACAATGTTTAATGATTGTTAGAAGATGGATTTCGAGATTTCAGTCTTTTATTTTTATAAATTACACGACGTTTCGAATCGTGCTAAGTTCGTAGTCCACCTCAGAATATTTATCATGGACAGCATAACAAAACTGATATTCTGCCAATGATAAATTTCATTTGTTAAGGGCGCGTGCAAAAGTATTGATAGTTGTAATATTGGCTGGACACTTTTTGCAACAAAATAGCTACTTTACAGACAGTGGAAGAAAGTTTTGATATAAAATAAATATTTATTTCCTTAGCGGCAAAGCCGTGAAACAGCTGTTTTTGCAAAAACAGAAATGAATAGACAAAAGATATATTCATATTTCGAAAATATTCGATATATACTGTGGAACATTTTTCTTGAGCATTCTGCAATCAAAGAAGCCAGTAAAAATGAATTTATACAAGCGCTAAAAACATGTTCATTTTTATAATAGCAGCAAGTTGACAATAATTTTCCAAATCATGAAATTACTTCCTGGAGAAGGATGGTTAACTGACATTTTTATGTAGTTTGGAATATTGAAAAAAACTGCTCTCAAATTCATTTTATTTTTGACACTTTTTCAGCGTTTTTAGGTGTTTTGCACGCGCCCCTGAGGTGAATCGTTGGACTGGATGCCCTCTCCAATGAGAAACATGCAAACAATAAGAGAATTTATGATTCAAATTTCCTACTATTATGCATTCTCTGCTTTTAATTTCTACATGTTTGTAAATGCTGTGTATACGAGATCAGGGTTGGCCTGATTTAAATTAGTGTGACTTTTTTAAAAAAAAGCATTGATTTGAATCATTTAATTTTTCCTCTTTTATATTTCATTGATTCAGTTATACTTCTAATACAGATCAAAATAACTATTCGAATTGAGTGATTATTTAATATATTTGAGAGAGAATTCAATTATTCAAGAAACGCTTTTGAGATTTTTGATAAAATATTGAACTTCCAAGTTGTGAACACGTTTATTCTATATTTGTGCTATAATTTTAAATGCGCAATAATAATTCAAATCAAAACTGATTTCTTTTTTTTGCTTCATTTTGTAAAACAATTTCCAAAAATTGAGAAAATCAATAAAATCGTGTTTAATTCAAAAAATCATGATTTTTGATTTTTTTTTATTTGAATCATGATTATTGCCAACCCTGGTATAGATACAGATGTTTATGAAAATATCGGTCATGTCTTCTTCGAGACAGAAGCTTACTTATCGCGGCTTCGCAATCTCGGAGGAGGACCGTATCCTCTTCCGCTGCCACGCCATTGATCACTGCCTCGAGGGGTACCGCGTGCTCTTTCTACTGATACCCTAAAAATATAAATTTTGTATTAATAAACGAAACTAAAAAGTAATGATTGATTAACCTTTCTCCAAGTAGTTCTTTGCCGTTCAATTCATACACAGCATCGTCTGCGTCCCTGTAGTCATCAAATTCCTACAAAATATGAATAAATACAGTTTATCATTTCCCATTTTCTATTGATGGAATCTTACAACAAAGGCGAAGCCGTTCTTCATTGCAACTTCCTTAATTCTGCCATACTTCCTGAAGAACTTTTCTAAATCGCGTTCCCTCACGCGGTATGTTAAGCCGCCCACAAAGACTCGAGTACCCATGTCTAAAATTAAAAATAACCATTAGAACAAAATATGACATTAATAGGTAAAGCTTCATAAAAGAAATGTATAGTCTTGGACTAGAGTTTGAATTGAAACGTAGGGAACAAAAATCTTGAACATAAGCAAAATATACTTCAAATGTCAAATTTCAGTAGTCAAATATTAAAAGAATTAAATACCCTATATCACATCAACCTTTAGAATAGAAAATATGTACCTAAACTCCCCAAGAAAATGTACATCAGGATTGCCAAGGGTACGAGGTTCCTCGTACAAATACGAGATTTGTAGTCTGCTGCTGTACGAAGTATGAGGTGAGGACACGATCTGGTTCGTACAATTATGTACGAGACTTTGACATAGGAAATTTTATAGCATGAATTTTTATTGCGAGAAACATTTTATAGCATAAAGAGGGATTTACACTTTGGCTACATTGGGTGTGCCAAGTGGAAAGTAGACCATTGTATATTTTTTTGATTCAATTTCATTTAAATTAACAAATATCTGATTATTTAATATGCCTTATTTTTGGTTCTATATCATTTTAAATGCTAGATGAATGTACGAGGTTTAAAAGCAGAAATACAAGATTTTTAGCTGTTTATGTACGAGCAACCCTGTTGTACATAAACATTGACCTATGTACCTAGATACATTAAAATTGAGTATGTCACATGGGCTTAAGACTAACCAAATAAAATATATCGTATTACTTAATTATAAGCATGCGTGTGTAACGCCTAATCTGTAATTTATTGAACAAAAAAAAAAACTATCGAAAAAAAAATTGATAGATAATAAGTTATGAGAGAAAATATTCCATAGATAAGTAAAGAATGTGTGTACATACTTTGCCCTTGTTTAACAAGTCAAGAGTATTATGCCCTAATATCAACATTACATCAAAATTTAAAAAGATAATATTTACAACATGCAATCTACAAAATAATTACATATATGTATGCAGAAGTCACTAGCCACTCTACTCAAGGCTTTTAATGGGGACAAAATTTTAATCACGTTTTTTATAGTTTCTACAGTAATTCAGAACACAAAAATAAATTAATGTTTTAATGAACGCTGTACAATCAGCAAAGAGGAGTTGATTCATCTATTATATATTTGTTTACGAAGTATTTTCAAACTGTCCCAATTCATTTGAAAAATGGCGAACACGAACAAGTTGCCACGAGATAGGTAGATAATTACTAAATATTACTTATTGATAGCAACTTCAGCAATAAGTAGCTGAAAAATTTAAATAGTTTTCTAGAACTCAATAAACAGGAGAAATTATTTGTTTGAATAAGTGGAAATTGTACTAGCTGCATGCCTAGTTACAAGAATTATATAATACTATTACAAACATCGAAATCCTACCTCACCTTTTTTGTGAAACCCGTCCCTTTTATGTTTAAGTCGAATTCTGCCGACACCAAACACCACCAAATTAATAAAAACAATTATAATAACTTAACACGAACTTTCTCAACTGAATGACGCTATTCATCTAACAGGAGGAAAGGTGTTGTCAGCCTCGCACTAACGATTTTTGTGAGCCGGAAACATGGTCAGTTTTGTAGCGCGAAAATTGAAAATAAATTTTTACTGAATGAATCAGATATATTTGCTATATTTTGTCCAGAATATAATGTTAATATATCTTATTTTTGTAATTTAATGAAATTTATGGCAAAATAAGATGTTATTTTCTTTAAAGCTGCCGGTGTCAAGGCTACAAAGTTTCCTTTCAAAGGAGCGCCAAATTTAAATTAGCTTGTTACTAGAAAACGATTACATTAATTCGATTAATTGCCTTAATATCAATACATCATTTGAAATTTCGATTTTATTTTGTTTCAAAAATCACCATGTATCAATTATCCAGGTATTTCAACTATTGTCAGAGAAAAGACAAAATATTTTTTTAAGTCAAATTCTATCAGTATATTAATAATATTCAACAATTAAAGTTCACGTATCTTTCTTTATAATATGCATTGTTGAGAATCCTGTCTTTTTAATTAAAATGTGTACGATATTTATGATACTAGTGTCGACATACGTTTCATACACAGTATCTGTTGGTTATAAGTAGGCGGATTTATATGTCAGTGGTGATGTGAGTGCTTTATGATTTGTCACTTTTTGTGTTTCGATTACTTTATTAAATTAAAGTTTTCATGTCGGATATGAGTTGTGAGAGTCTTAAATTATTAAGTAAAATATGACACTTCCTCCTGTAGTAACAGGATTATCTCCGATCGAGGGACCCCCTGGCACCAGGTTAACCATTAGAGGAGAGAATTTGGGGACTAGCCCTAATGATCTCATAGGTAATAGAATGAAACATAAGTGATTCTTTAGTAGATAAAACTTTATTCCCGTAGGTCTAAATATTTGTGGCTGTGATTGTTTATTGTCGGCCGAATGGAAATCATCAGCCAAAATTATTGCTCGATCAGGTCCTGGAAAAGGGAAAGGTGACATAATAGTAACTACTAGAAGCGGAGGTGCTGGTACATCAACAGTACAGTTCAGAGGTATATTATTAGTCCATTAAAATGATCATTTTTTAAAAGATTCGGGATATTTTAGGTTATCATGAAACGATTGGTCCAACAAAAGAGAGTGCTGTGTGGGTTGAAGAAGCTCCATTGCAGTTCTTTTGGGGTCGCAGATCATTATCACCAAGCAGTTATCAACATGAAGATCCTCTGGGATTATCGGTTGAAGGGAACGAGAAAAAATTTCCTGAAGATGATTTACATGAACTGTTCTCAAACGGCTCTGGTGATTTAGCCTCTGAAAATTTTTCTGCTGGGTGGTTTCTACTTGAAAACCATCATGCTACTAGTTTTAATGATTTAAAAGCAGGGTGAGAGAAATTGATAAAAAATAAATATCAATCACGCCTTTTACCCACTACGGGTGTGGCAGACACTTAAGTGCACTCGATAGAGAAATTAATTTTTATTCAAATTTACCAATGGCAAGATATCTAAATGAATTTTAATTTTAATTACAGCTTATCATTTTTACGACGGAAAGTGGAAGGACAAAAAGAAGGACAATTGTCTTTTTTGAAAGCAAATGTTGGTTCAGTAATTGATCAGATAGACACCCTGAAATTATTGAAGGAAAAATTTGAAGAAGACAAACAAACATATGGATCTGAACCTGTTTTAAAGTTAGAAAAGGCAATAAAAGGTATGATATTCTAAATTCAATTCAAGTATAAAATAAATGCTTCTTTCTTTCTAGAATCTGTGCATGAAGCTAATAAACTGTTTGAAGATGTTTTGACGCGAAGAGATAGAGCAGATGCAACGCGAAGTGCCCTAAACGTATTAACAAGGTTTAAGTTTTTATTTTGCTTACCATGTGCCATTGACCGAAATATAAAACGTGGCGATTACGATATTATCATAAATGATTATACAAGAGTAAAAAATTTGTTTAGAAAGACTGATGTACCTGTAAGTTTTCTTACATAATTAAAAAAAAAAAAATAATAATAATAACAGGCACTTCTCTCCAGGTGTTCAAGAAAGCTTTGGCAGAAATAGAAAAACGTGTAGCTAATTTACAAGAAATGTTACATGATAAATTACAACAAATGCCAGTAAGTGTAGAAGAACAGAAAAGAATGATTAGGTATTTAGTAAATTTAGAAGCTGAAGGTGAGCCAGCTTGGGATGCAATTTGTAGTCACTCTGAATATATTACTCAACGCTTAAAGGAATGCTATGAAGAACACAGAGCAGCTGAAAATAATTTGGCTGAAGAATTAGGTACATTGCCAGGCTGTAGCTCAAAAAACCCTCAACCTCCTTTGCGGGAGAAGAAACAAGTCATCAGAGATACGCGGAATTTTTTTATCCCTCTCTAGTTCGTAGCATTCGAACAATCTAGTAAAAAACTAATTTCCAATTATAATAATTTTAACTGTGAACTAAGTACACTTTTGAAGCGGACAAAACCCGCCCGTTAGCGTCGAAAAAGTCAGAAAATTTCATGCCACTAGAGAATTGACTATCGCCATCTCTGAAAATTATTCGAATTACTAGAAGACGCCTATTGTAAATGTGTACCAAAAAATTTATCCTATTGGGTGCTTCTTTTCTGAACAAATTTGAACGTTTCCACAAATTTTCAAGTCAATCGGAGGTTGAAGGCTTTGAGAACTCTATCCTGCTTCCAGATTTAAATTCAGAACCAGTTATGATTTCAATATATTTATAGGTAAATCAAAAAATTCCTATGCTGGCTCCAAATATCAAAAATATAATACAGTACAAGACACTCAAACAGTACCCCAGTCAGTTTTATTTGTAGAAGAAGTTTGTGAAATAATGTCTACGTCTTTTCCTGATTTATGGAAATTGGGTCAAGCTTATTTTACTGGAGAACTACAAGTTAAGGTTGAACCGGGTCGACAAACAAGCTTCAAAGTAAGTAAATTGTCAATTTTGAAATCATTCATACAGGTGAACTTGAAGTCGAGCACCATAGGATTTAGCAATATTTTTCTTTTTACACTGGATGAACGATCTCAAGATAACCAACCAGCCGTATTCATAGTAAATGAGGAAATCCTGATTTAAACTTGGTTTCCAGAATTCGAGTTTAAACAGTGGCTAAAATGCCCTATTCATAGTTGAATTTACATCAGGTTTAAACTAAAGACTCATTTAGACTCACGAAATCTGTGATTTGAAATTCAATCTAGCGCAATCGATCGACAAATAGGAACGCGCGTGCAATGAATTTGTTTCAAACGAAAAGGTTGCACATACAGTTTGACAAGCCTAGGAGTACCATCGGATAAGTTCGGCAATCGAATGATTCAAGATCGGCTAAGATAGGAATCTAGCGCCAACAATGGTGGCGGTATCTATTCTTAAAACTTTCGACTTTAATATTAAAGAGTATTTTATTAAATATGCATACGGAATGTATATTAGTGTCTTAAATTAAACACGTGAAGGAAAGGAAGTGATAAATTCAGTTATACTCAATCTTCACGTGGCTCAAACCTTATTGATTAACTAAACAAAATTCACTAGGTGCGCTCAGGGGAGTGAGTACACTAAATAATTGGACGCAGACATACGTTTTCACTGGTACAAGATGGTAGGTAGGGTTTAAAGAAGACATCAGCAATAAAGTATGTATGTTGAAACTTCAGTGGACAAACGCCATGTAACAAATGTCCCTTTCATACTATTAGTAAGAGGGATATATATACTATTATGTCAGCCTATTTCTTCCTCCAGAACAAGAATTCTCAAGGGACAGGTTACGCTTGTTCGAGTGTATCAAATATTTCAATCCTGTGCAGAGCGATTGTCGTTGATTGCACCAATCAGAATGTAGAGAAGCTTAGAGTGATAGAAGAATAACCTATTCTATAATCATGCATATTATTTGAACTAAATTGGATAATTGTAATGAACCAAAAAAATAGTTTGTGCTGTGCTATGTATATGCGGAATAAATATTTATTTAATCAACAACGTAGAAGAGCATTTGACCGATAAAAGGGATCAGGAGACTGTCTGAATTTGAGATTTTTTCAATTACACTCAATTATGCAATTTGATTATTTATCATCATTATAAAAAAAGCAAAATCAGAAGACAGTCAGTGTCTGAAAGACTTAGATGTAGGAGATAATTCAATCACAATATAATACAACACAAAATTGCGAACAATTAGAATGTAAGATGAAGTATAACTTCTCCAATTTGCATCTGTATTTATATTACATATTTACTCTCACTAAACCTTTTCAAAAAGGGCTAACTACCCTTACAGTATGATTTACGTGGAGCACACTAACCATTTTTTTTTTGCTCGAATCTCAGTCCGTTCATTATATTTTTCACGGCTTATCTAGATCGGTATTCACTCCCACTCTCATGAATCTATGTGGTACCGGCTAATTGTAACATGAGCCTGCACGGTTTACTGGTAATATACATGGCAGCAATGTAAAAACGGGGCAAGCAAAGTTAAAAATAGCTGTGTGTGTCAAAAAGTCAACCTAGAGACATAGCTAATAGGTTCAAATCCCGAAATTCATACAATTACCGATATTTAAAATAAATGAAATAATATTTTCAAATGATTTTTCTGTATAAATACAGTAGATTTTGCATTTAAACTAGTTTGAAACTAAGGGTTTGGCAGGTCTAAATATTAGAACGACTTTAAATCAGAACTAACGTTAAACCTGCACTGTGAATATATAAAATCTTTACTATGAATACGGCTGTTAAGGTGGTACTACCGGTTTTAGAATTCACGTTCAGAATTGAATGAAAATTGGCATAATAGTACATTATAATATCATTATTAACCAGTTAAATTTTTGGAGGCCTACAAAGAATTAAAAAAAGATTTTAATCTTTAAAAATTTTTGCCTTTACCATTGATTGTTATGGGAAATCACAGACTTTATTTTATTTCACAAAACTGGACGTTCAGATTTCTATGATAGTGGTATTAACGGAAAGAGAAAAATTTATTGAACAAAAAATTCAATATATTTTTCACTTTTCATTCATAAAATTGCAACATTATAGTCCGACAAATATACTGCGCAAGCGCAGAGATAGATCGCACTAGGCGGGAGAAAGATAGAATGTACGCTCGGCGTGTACAATATGCAACAGAAGTTGATGCTTAAATGTTTCATAGTATGATCCCTATAAAGCCCTGTTCAGACGTGGACTCACAGAGGACTCATTTCAGAATTTGAGTCGCTTGTCAAATAGAGGCGCCGCTATTTTGAGTCTTGCAAAGTGGGCGTTGTCGTTTCCTCATCTCATTGATTACTTCATGGTAATCTATGCCTGACTTTTATTGTTTTTTGTATCATTTAATTCTTTTTATCGTATTTGGAATGTGCAAAAGGCAGAAAAGTATAGCAAATACATTTCTTTCTTTAATTATTGCTGATTTGGAAACAAGTCTGAGAACAATACAAAAAAAAAACTGGGTTAAAAAATAAAGGACATGTAGAGAAAGTCTTTATTTATATAAAAGAATAAAGATCAGAATATTTACAGTCTTTTGAAATTTTTTTGAGAATTTTATTAGTAGTATTCAAACTCTAATCATTCAGAAACAATTTTTCATCATATTATAAATAGAATAATCTTCTCAATAATTCAATATGAATTCTTTTTGAATAATCTAGTGCAAAAGTATCAATGGAATAAATAAATTTTTAAAGGATTTTATTTTAAAAGTGGAAGAAGAGATACATTTTGACGCAACAAACAAGCTACACGTGTGAACGGCCAAGACTCAAAAATATTATGTTGCTTCAAAAAACTTCTTCTTCTTGAGACTCAAATTCTGAAGTGAGTCCTCTGTGAGTCCACGTCTGAACAGGGCGTAATAAAAATTCCGTGAACCTCTGAAATTTTCATATTTTTCAGATCTCATTAGTAAGAATTAAATAACGTGTATAGAACAAATAATATCTACTCAGAATTTATTGATTCAGTGGAAATAAAAATTATACTGTTACTACATCATCTTCTTCCGAAAATTCGTTCAGTATTACTGCTTTTAGAATCCCTATGTTGCGCGACTTGTGATTCATCCTGAATATTTCGATCTTATTTATATTTTATTTGTTGAAGAATAAATGCATAGAAGTAATTTTTTATAGCATATAGTTCTAACATTAATGGATAAATTTTGTAAGACATTGCGATCGGCTTTACTACCTCATACTTTTGACAAATCAGTTGACAGAACTCAATACGGTGTTTGGCCTTTATTGGAAACTGATGTAATTGCTTCGTGGCTTCCTCACTGCTTGCGATATGTCCGTTCAACATACAGTATCTTTATAAGATTAGATTTACCCAGTGAAGCACTAGACAAAATTTCTGCGTTAATCTTAGATTTGCGTTTGCACTGTATGACCGTACTCTTCAAACAAGCAATCGATCAAATTAAATCTCTTGAGAAAGAAGAAAATTGGAAAATAGTTTTTTCAAGTGGACACAGTGGAATTACGCAACTTCCACTAAAATTTGAAAAGATCATTCAAGAAGTAGTGCAGTTAGTGAAAGAATCTATCTTGAATAGTGAACAACGAGAAGGACCTCTATTTGAAACACAAACGGCTCAAAGAGAATTTGAGAAACAAGTAAATATTTTACTGCAGTGTTTCTGTAATACTTTGAATAATCTAGCGTTCGAAAACAAAAGTCATGAAGATGATGATCATTCTCCAGTATCTCAGCTGATTGGAAGCCCAGTTATGTATAGATGTGAAAAGTCAAGCTCCATGCCTATTTGGGAGCAAAGACTACTTACTGTTTTGTCGAATTGTCATTACACCAGCAAAATCATTCTTCTGAAAATACCAGATCTCTTTACAAGAAATAGCTATCCAGTTCCAACTGGCCCAATAGAAAACATGAATACATCGCTAAATAACTTGGATAAATCAATACTAGATACGTATCTTGAACAAAAAAGTGATCCTTTAGTAGGTACAATCGAACCTAGTATGTATTTGGGACGATTTGATTGGGATACGAATATTAAACCGACAGACATTAAGCCGTACGCCAAAGAATGCATCAATAATTTAATAGGTGTTCATGCTGAAGTGCATAATGTGTCACCAGCTTTAGTAGAGAAAATTTTGACTGAAGTTGTGGAAATTGTAGCCGAAGAATTATCTAGACTTATGTCTTGTGCAAATAAATTTAGTACTTATGGAGTTTTGCAAGCAAATGCTGATATTCAGGCGCTGCAGGAAGCTTTACAGTTTTACACTACACCAAAAGCAAAGTAAATCTTATTTCCGTATTTTTATATTTTTTGCTCTGATCTCTATCTTATTTTATAGAATATTCTTCAGAGAGGCTCTAGAAGCTATTCCTAATGTAGAAAACCAAGATTTAAAGTAAGTATATATTATCTGCTAGGGCTGGATTTTAGAGAAATTACAACCTCCGATTGACCATAGAGAAAAATTCTACTCTCATAATTCCAGAAAAAAACACTTGTGACTCCCAGTACAAATTTTGCGCATTCGAACGAATAGTCTGTGCATTTGAAAGAAAGTAATTGTACTCAAATGTGCTATCATTAACTGGAGTTCGTGTATCGTTCTCACGGCGTTGCTAAGCTCTGGCTGCCCTGCTAGCCCAGGACCTTTACACACGCACACATATCTTTCTTTCATAGCCTTAATTATATTTATAATACCCTCCATAAACATAGAAACTGACTTTGCGATTTGAATTTTTTTCGGAAATAAGTTTCCCCGCTGTGTTTTCAACAAACTATGTTTTCAAAGTCAAGATCGTGGTTATCTTCATGTAATAAAAACCACACTTGCGACTTTTTGTATGATTATATCTTCGTAGGAAACAATAGCATTTGATACGAATATATGAAGTTGTAACGAAACTTAAACTCTCGTTCGTGGGCTAATAATTTATTTTTATCTCAACTAAATATTCCACTATTTAATGTTTCTACTTAATACTGACGCTAAAATAGCCACTAACATTTCACTTATTTTATTAATTAAACGACAACACTGTCTTACATTTATTTTCATGGCTTTTTATTTATTTTCAACTGTTTCTCCATTTATTCTTCATTCTTCTCATTTATTTCCACTGGTTCACTTCTGCACGCTCCGTAACCGACCAACCATTATTACTTCTACGCGCTCCGTAATATATTACTTCAATTCTCCTCTTCCTTACTCAGTTCCCGGTTTATATATCCACGGCTCGGCTTTTGAATCTTCGAGAAATTTCTATTTGGCCAGACGTCATCAAGTCCTTGACACATAGCAATACAATGGAAGTCTACTCTGTAGAGGCACTGTTCGTTACAAAGTAAATATGAGTGTGATAGTGAAAGATAGACGTAAATGATTACGCTACCGAAGCTTCTAGAGTTAGCAACGCTCTGTGAGCAATGAACGAACTAAAAAACCAAGTCGGTGCTTTTTTTTTGAGTATATTTGAATATCCCTGCAAATTTTCAAGTCAATCGGAGGTTGAGGCTAGACTTTGTTGTTCCTAACAACTTTATTTTCAGAATAATAGAAAATATACTAAAACAGTTTAGAAGCAGAATGCGTCTCCAGATATTGAGCTTTAATACAATGAATCAAACGAATGGCCCTGTAAATTGTTGAAATATGGACGTTTCCACATGTAAAGACAATTCTTTTATTTTATGCAGTTTTTTTAGTACCATAAGTTATTTTTAAGCATTTAGATGCGGACTTTATTTCTATGGTGCTCTCAAGATGTAAAAAATATTTTGTTTAATAATTTACATGTTTATATATACATAGCAATGTGACATTGTACATAAAGAATTGTATAAAAGTTATATAAATATGTATCGTTAAAATAAATTGGTAAAAAATATTAAAAAAATTAAATGATTTGTAAATTTTTTACAGTTTTTGATATACGTAAAATAATAATATTTAAACTTTTATTTATCTTTACTCGGACGTAGATTTGGTTGTGATCTGTCATTATGACATTCACGTCGCCCATCTGTGAACATCCGAGCTGTTTATAAAGTTTTTAGTACATACTTTTCTTGTATGTCGTACATTTTAAAGCTTTTCTACATGTGCTTGATTAGTGAATAGAGACAACAGACAATTAATTCAGATAACGTCAATCACAAATTTTAATGGTATATATTTTTCCACAACTATATTATAATGATAAATATATGCACCTCCTTATACAGTAACAAATAGTTTATTTAACTGATAAATAAAAAGGCAGCATCAAGTTTCACATTGAAAATTTAAACAAGCTCGTAATATTTGGTTTTATTTATGTCAACACCAATATCCTTTGCAATACAACTAGTTTAGTCGTTTGGTCAGAGATGGCAGCACCTAGCACGTTTTGGAACTTATTAATAATAAAAAATAGCGATTATTTGGCATATTTGATTATCTCAAAGTGTTTTCAATTTTATTTTGAATCAATTCAATATTTTTGAACGGTTAAATTAACAAATAATCTTTTATTTAATAAATATTTTTTTGTAGCACTCATTGACAGGTGCTGCCGCTTGCGGAGAATTTATGAACTTTACTCTTGACGTTTGAAACAGTTTGACATTAAGAGCCTGTAGTTGCAATCCCAAGGAGGTAAACTTCCGCGCGACGTGAGAGACGAAGACGCAAGTAGGCTGGACAAATATTTCTCCTACCAGTAAAGTTCACAGCGGGAGGTGTAGACGCCCAAATTTCAATGATTCAAGCAACGACATACGTATCGATTTCAATGAATACAATATTTTGGATACAAATGAAACGTGCTGATGATAAATTTCAAGTAGCAACTGATAAAATATATTTTACATAACATGTATATTTTCATTGTTAAATATGGACACTTCTTATATTATTATTCCAAATTATGTTTCATTTAGCAGAAATAAATGATTTACTTACTCTCGGCATGACTTTTGTACAACGAACAATATCAGTTTTAAATAATTTAGATCCGGAAATATATTTCAAAAAATTATAATGGCATTGAGAAAAAAAATACACATTTAATTTTCTCTTTTCAATATTGAAGAATACGGGAGAATGAACAAGACATTTGTATATACAAAGCACAATTAATTTATTTTAACAAAATGTGAACCAAGAAAAATTTTTTTGATAAGGATTTATATATAGGTACAAAATGGATAAAATATTAACTTAAATTGAATTTATTTTCACGATTTAGTAAAGGATCGTATCGGAAGATTCCTGGTGCGACGGGGATCAACAATTTCTAGCAAAATTCCCTTTGTGTAGAATTCTACGAGCATTTTTTCCATACTCTCTGACCAAAATTTTGAATTCTTGAAAATCTGAAATAAGATATATAGATATTATAGAAAATGCTGAAACAAACTTTTTTTTAACTTTACCTTTTCAATGCAAACATAAACTTGATTACAAAAATATATTTAAATTTCAACAATACAATTCATATTTACAATTATATTTACTTCAAAAATCAAATATACAGGTTAGTATTGACTTAGAATTATCTTACAATCTATTTAACAAATCATAATTTAACCCTGAAAAAAATTCAAATAGGTTTTAGAAATAAAACGACTGTTATTTTGTAGGAATGAGTTTATTTTGGAAATAAGGAAAGGATACAAAGGTTAGAAATTTATTTGTTGAGTACTCGAAGCTGAAGAATTTTTGTTAGCCTTGCTCGCCCCCCAGGCAATTGCTAAGGGGAAAGAGACGAACCTTTCTCCGAGAATTCTCCCTTTGGGTCTAGGGAAACCCCAGCAAAACCTAGACCAGAGTAGTGGCTCTTCGCGTGCTCCAACTAAAACAAAATATAAATATTACAATCAAATCCAAATTGAAGAAATTTTAAAACTTACTTGAGCTTTGCATGCAGCGGGCACCTAACGCACACGCAATTGCGGAACAAAAATCCCAATTTACATATTTAAATTCACAAAATTTTGATCTCTACGTTAATAAGCAATATTCACAACCCCAAATATAATGAAACACTTTTAAAATATATTTATTTTCAACGTATTTCGCGAGAACAGAGCGACGCACGAAATGCAGAACGGCCAGAACGCAACAATTTCCAACTCAATTTATTTTGAATCTCCGAACTACGTTCGCCTGTCCATAGCGCGCAATATCAAAAGATACCTCGTAGCGCTTATACAATATACGGCCAAGCCCGTACAAAACCAAACCAAACAAGATTGTGCAACGTAAAACTTTAATTTAATTTGAAATTTATTTGAAATTGATGAATAAATTTGAATTTTGTATGTTTGAAGGATAAAAATATTCAATAAAAATTAAAAAAAATAAATTCAAATTGCATTTTGAATGTAAATTGCAATTTTGCTAAAATATTGTTTAATTTAATGTGATTATTTGTTGATAAATTATATTAATTTTTTTAACCGTCTATTTTTAAATAGATTCTTGATACGTAAAAGGCAGTTAAACCCCAAAGTATTTGATAATATTTCAAAACTGCACAAGGGGTGTAGATTGATGCAGTCCTTATAATCATAATTGGTACACGAGTCATAAATTTAAGATTGAAATATCTCAAAGATAGTTAAAAATTTCTTATTTTGCATCGCTTAGAACAATTTTTTTTTGCGTATACCGGAGGTTGTAAAAAACTCAAATTGTAGGTACATACTCAGGATGGATGTACCTATATGCAGAATAATTGCCAGTCATGAATTGCAATTGGTGCTCGAGCTATAAATTTAAGAATTGAAAATCTAAATAACAGTTAATAATTTAATACAGTTCACTGCTCCGAACAAACAAATTTTTTCATCGTATACCAGGTGTTGTAGAGAACCAAAATTGTAGGTACTTACTCAGGAACGATGTATGTATATGCAGAATTATTTGCAGTCATTAATCGTAATTGGTGCACGAGCTATAAATTTAAGAATTAAATATTCTAAATCAGTTAATAATTTATTACATTTTTTCGCTCGGAACAAACTAATTTCTTTTGCAGATACCAGGAGTTGTAGAAAACTCAAATTGTGGGTACGCATTCAGGATGAATGTAGGTATATGCAAAATTATTGGCAGTCATTAATTGTAATTGGTGCACGAGCTCAAATATTCTGAATCAATTAATAATTTATTACAATAAACCGCTTAAAATGAATAATTATTTTCTGCGTGTACCAGGTGTTCTAGAACATTTGAAATGTAGGTACGTACTGAGGATAAATGTACGTATATGCAGAATAATTGGCAGTCATAAATCATAATTGGTGCACGAGCTACAAATTTAAGAATTAAACATTCTAACAGACAGTTAATAAAAATCACATTACACCGCTCAAAACATTAAATAAAAAGAGATAATTTTAAACTGTCTATCGGACATTTAAATGTTCAATAATGAATAACTTATGAACGGATCTACAAATAATGATGAATTATTTACACATTATACTTGTACCTTTCCTATATTAGTAGCCATAGCTTGGAATTTTTCCCATCACTAGTTTACCTAAAAAGCTGTATTTAGTTTTTATTGGAAAAAAGAAACATTTCTAACTATGTATTGAACAATTAAAAGTTCAATGGTGAATAACATATGAACGAATTAACAAATCATAAAAAGTTATTATCACATTATACTTGCATCTATCCTTTATCAGTAGCCACAAGAAAATTTTTTTTTTAATCGCTAGTTGAGCCAGAAAGTCTTATTTTGTTTTCCTTGAAAAAATAAAGACAATTTTAATTGTCTATCGAACAACTCAAAGTTTAGTGGTCATTAATTTATGAACGGCTCAACGAATCATAACAGATTATTTACACATTATACTTGTACCCATCTACTATTAGTTGGCAGAGTGTGAAACTTCTTGAATCGCTAATTAAGCCAGAAAACTGTATTTTGTTTTCACTGAAAAAATAGAGACAATTTTAATTGTCTATTAAACAATTTAAAGTTCAATGGCTAATAACTTGAGAACAGCCAAACAAATCATAACAAATTATTACACATTATACTTGTATCCATCTACTATTATCTATTAGTTGGCATAATGTGAAACTTTTTGAATCGCTAACTAAGGCAGAAAACTGTATTTTGTTTTCATTGAAAAAATAGACAGCTCAAAATTTAATGTCGTGAAAGAACCACTTCCTCTGGTTTAGGTTTTGCTGTGGTATCCCTAGACCCAAAGGGAGAACTCCCGGAAGAAGATTTCGTTTCTTTCCCTTTAGTCAATGTCTGGAGGCGAACAAGGCTTACAACAATTCAACAACATCGACTTTTCACTCAACAATAAATTAATCTGGTGATCTTTGTATCCTTTCTAATTTCCAAAATAAACTCATTCCCACCTAATTTACAGTCGTATTTATTTCTAAAACCTATTTAAATGGTTTTCAGGAGTAGTTAGGCTTAAAAATTCTCCTTGTTCTGTAACCTATTCAAAAATTACCGAATTGAACCTTTTCCACAAAATTAATTGTATTTTATTTATTTTAGAAACCTGTATTAATATATTTTTTTTCAGTGATGAATAAATAATAAAATCTCATAAATAATATTTAATCATGAAATTTGTAGGTTCACATTTAAATATGTTAGTTTAGCGGCAATCCGCAACGCAAGTTTTTAATAAATTAAAAACTCCTTTTCAATTGCACAAATGGTGCTGGTCATATTTAGAGCAAAATGTTTGAAACATGATTTTCGTTTCGATTTATTTATTTTTAACTTTTTTGCAACCTCATTTCCAGAAATAAATAATTAATAAAATAATCGTCCATTTAAGCAACAACTGTATGCTGGTCTGGTAGACATTTTGAAATAAAATTGAAAGTGCCATACAAAATTTTAGATGAAATTAACCGTTTAGCCAAAAAAAATATATTTAGTTTTCATTTATTCCAAACGAGCTACGTGGAGCTATCTATGCAACAAAATGTCAACTAAAAGCTGGACTTGGCCAAATGTTAATTATTCAAAACTATGCTTGTAATAACTTTTGCATGAAACTATTTTTTTCTTAACGCATAGTTTCCAAATAATTTTTGTGAAAAACTGAGTTTTAAAGGGTGATTTTCCATTTTCCAATTTTTTCCAGAACTCCATGTGTCAGCAGCTTTGATATATTATTGTGCATCTTATCAACTACCTATAACCTTCATGGAGTCAGAGAAATATTTGAGCTCATAGTCTCTATTGCTTGTACTAAATCCACTGGGGAGAAACAGCACTTGTGTGGAGCACAGATAGTAAAAAAGTTCTGTTTTTTTTCTCAATCACTAAAATAATATCTAATTTTCCCTTGACTTCCCCTGATTTTCCAGAAAGTGGATAACCTGAATTTAGTATTTATATTAAAATTATTTAATTAGTAAAAGGCTGTTTGAAGTATATTTATTTCGATGCTTTTATTCTATTTATTGTTATTAGTGCACGAGTTATAGACTTGAGAATTGAATATCTCACTAATTTATTGAAAAATCGTTCAGAATAAAATAATTTATTTTGAGTAAATAGGAGTTTAAGAAATTGTAAATATTGTTCAGTATTCTTATTGAGGTTTTTAAGAGATAAACACAATAATCCATGTAGATTTTGGTTTATACAATCAATTTGTGGAGGAATAAATTCTTTGTCAACATTTTCCAAGAAATAAAATATTTAAATATCCAGGTGGTGTTTATTTTATTAAATAAATTTCAAATAAGTTAATTCAACTGTTTATTCCGAATAAAAGACTTCAAATATAAAAATAATAATAAAAAATAAGATTTAAATATATAGATATTATATTTTTTGTGCTCTTGCACCAAAATGTATAATCTAATAACATTTTAACAATAATCTCTGGGTCAATTAACCGCCATCATTTGAGGATAATTCGGCTCTTCACAAAATAGTTGATTTTTGAAATTTCTTGTTCTCGACTCAAAATGTTGGAGCAACAGTGGCCTTTGGCAGAATTGACACTTCTAAAATAAATACTCAGTTAGATTTAAAATAAACAAATGAGTCAAACTCTTACATTTGAAAGAAACCTAAAAGGGAAATTTGATTAGTTCCAGCGGAGGCTGCTCTCACGGTGGTTGCTCCAATGATGGTAGCTCAGCTGATGCTTAATGATTTTTGGACTACTGCTCGTTCTCTGCAACTGGTGCGATCCTCCAATTGATGCGATCCTCCAACTGCTACTCCAGGTCCTGATATTGATAAAAACACACAAATATTAGTACAATTATAATTTAAATATCGGCAAATAATGCAATAGTAATTTTAGAAAATAAAACAAAGTGTTTACCTCCGCTACGACCTGTGAACAGACAAAAAAAAGCAAATAGATTATAAACCTAAAAAAGATTTTTTTAATTATCTTACGTCCTGAAGATGAGCTGGAAAAAAATGCTGGAAGGGAATTTTTTGATTAGTCACAATCATTTCTTCGCTTCTTTCTTGAGTTCTTTCTTCTTGTTGGTTTCTTTTTAATCCCGTTGCCCCTAACCCTCTAAATCTATCCGATATTGCCGAGCTAGCTACGCGAAATTGGTTTCTTTTTGCCTAAATAACGAACGCTACTTTAAAGATTGAGAGGCATATTATATCGTTGACCTATTGATTTTACAGCCCAGGAGTATTTCAGCATATCCCCCTCTTAGCAAATAATGAGCTGCGTCTAGCCGGGCAACCGAATGGTTGCTTACAAACACGGGCATAACTGTTTTCTCCGCAGCTTTTCGTGGTGTTAGGCCCCTGGCTCGCTCTTTGAAAACACGAGTTATGCACTCGCGACAAGACCGTCCAGGCACTTTAAAGATCTAGCTTGTGCACCGATCCCTCTTTGAACCCTTAACGGAAGGGCCTTGCCTCGCCTAAGCGGGAGGACTTTGCAAAAAAAGCAATTGATAGCGAAACGAAGAAGTGCACCAGAAGGGTGCACGCAAAAACACTAATCGCGATATCTCAATCTAAATTTACGTCAAACCGAGTTAATTTCACACTTTATATGCCCACAAAACCCCAAAGTAACGTAAAACCGACTAGCTAAACGAGACGATGTTGATTCAACGCGGTACCGAAAGCTACAAAAACTCGACACAAGAAACAAAATTTTAAATTAATTCAATGGAAGTGTCGACTTACGTTCGAAAATTGTCAGCCTAAGCATAAACGCGCTTGAGAGAATTAGATAGAGGTGTGGTACGAGTTTTACGCTGCAGTGAATTCTTGAACTTGTTAGCTTTAACATTATTAATTCATTAAGATTTAATAAAATAAAGTTTGTATTGAAATTTATTACGATTGAAAGAATATTCTTGTATTTTGTACACAAAATGAATTAAAATATTCTAGTATATATTTAAAAACCATATTTTAATATTAAAATCAAAAATTGTTCAGTATCCTTGAAATATGAGCATTAATTATATTCTAAAAATAAATTTCCATGGAATTATAAAATATTCCTAAAATTCATTATTCTAAAATTTAATAATTGTTTTAAGCTCATAAGACGGCTAAAAAATTTAAGTATTGAAAATAATAATTATGTACTCATATTTATCAAAAATATTATTGATAAAAAATTATATTTACTAGAGATAAATATTTGTACTATAACATCAGTACTGATAAATTTATTTTTTAAAAAGTATCAAAAATTTTCAGTATATATGTAATATGTATGTATCCCCATCCAATGCACATTTCCTTTTATAAAAAGAATTATAAATTATTTACAGTGAAATTTCATTACTGCTGCCGTGCTTTGAACTCTGATGTACAGCATTTTATATTTGATAAAATATAAATCTACATAAATTCTGTATTTTCGCCATCTGTTAGCTGAAAGCCTAACTGCAGCTTTTTAGTATAGGTTCGAAGCTGAATTTGGACATTAAATTAAGTTTTTACTAAATGTACGAAACTGTGATTGTAATCTAATAAGCTATGCTTGAACGAAGCCGTGTGTGTAATTTAGAGTGATGCACAGCTTCCCTTTTAATTATTTAATTAAAAAACATTTAAATTAACAAATGTCTGCTGAAGTCACACTAATTTATTATGCTTCATTTTTGGTTTTATGAAATTACCAATGCTTGGTGAATGTACGAGGGTTGAGAGCCAAAATACGAGATTTTCAGCTGTTTATGTACGGACAAAAAAGTTCTACGGCTGGCAACCCTGATGACAGTTGACTATTGGCAAATAAACATAAGCGATACTCTATCTGGTGGCAGAATTTCAAACTAGTGATGTTAGGATAGGTTTGGCGGGCTACATATATAATATACATGAGCTTATAATCAAATCAATAAATCATATTCTATATTCGGTTATTTAATTAGTATTCATAAAAAACATATATGAGAGAATAATTCTGAATGATTTTAGCAAAAATTCATCAAAAAATATTGTGTAAATTGATTGAAATTTCAAATACAAAAATTTACCATGGAGGATTATGTGTAGTAGTAATGACTGATGAAGCCATAGCCTACGCATTCGCTTTCTGACAGTTGATATAATGAGGTTATTTCGTTTTGTTGTACTTTTTACTTTTAAATTGAAAAAGAAGATAGAATCCAAAGTTTTAGAGTTTTTCAAAATCTTTTCTTTCATGCAGGACATTTCAGATATTGCAACTGGTGAATATTTTTGTCTGGATTCTTTTATTTATCCAGGTATACTTTACAAATACAAATTATCTTCAAATAATTGATAGATTTTTTGAAACAACAAACAGTGCAACTAATAAGTACTAATCTAATGTTTATTTAACAAAATTAAAAGGCATTCTCGAGCCACTTCAACTTTTCAACACATGGTACACAATAAAAAAAACTGCTGTCATATGCTTGCAACTGTCGCTGTTTTCTGCTTTGCAAGAACAACTCATATTCTCAATCTCCAAGGCATCATATTCATTACAATTCAATTCTCCTTCAATTTCATACGGATTCTCAAGCACTTTTGATGTTTATATGCAAGAGCATGCAAAAATACTCTCTTGTCACTATCATCATTTAATTTTCGACAGAATAATATAATGTCAAGCATTTACTAGCTCTTCACCCTCATTTACACAGCGTGACTGACATTTGCATCAAAATATTCTTGAAGTTTCAATATCATCATCTAGAAATTAAAGGTTAAGTTCAATTTAAAAATATGAATTAAATATAAATAAACAGATGGAATAATTCACTTGCCTGGTACTTACGAACAATATACTTTTAAAAAATATCAATGAAAAAGTAAATCTTCATTTCATATTCACGATTTTTATCTTTAAAAATCGTAAAAAGCCCATCTAAATACATGTAAACTTCAAGTTTATCCTAACTTAGTTAGTTCAAAAATATCCGCTGCGGCGCTGCGATCTTAAATTTATTTGCCAATAGTACCAGAATTTGGCACCATCGAGCGGCATATCGATATACATTTTTTTGGTTCGGTGCGTGAAAAATTCGATGAAAAACAATTCAATATGCCTAAAAGACAGTGTCCTTTCGATTTAACATATTTACCTCAATTGAAGGCTCATATAGGACAAAAAGAATTTGATTTAAAACATGAAGAGAACATGTCAAAAATTTATGGTGAGTTGAGGTTATGTTAATATTATTTGTTTTAAATTATTTTATTTTTTTAATAGATAAAACTTTGCAATTATTATTTAATGGCACTAAACAATTATATAAAGTAAATGGAAATGCTGCAAAAATTAGAAATGTTGAGCTTGAAAATCACTGCATTTTGAAGGTAATTGACAAGAACAACTTTATTTTGAATTATTTGGAAAAAATGGAATTATTAGAATGTTTCAGAGCAATGTAAGATGTGCAATAAGTTAAATGTTGAAAACAAGTGTTATTTTTGTGATAAGTGGACGTGCCATGAATGTTGTTCGGTTTGCTGTAAATGTTGTCAAAAATTCTGCATAGCACATGTATTGAAATTGTAAGTCCAAATTTAAATAAGGGGAAACAAATACTGACAAAGATTTTGTAGGTACAATGAGAATGATGGGTGCATCTGCCTAAACTGCTATCAAACTAATTCTTAGAGTATTTTTTCTATTGTTACCGTATATATTATTTATCGATGTAATGAATGTTATGCAATAAATTATTTTCTTTTATTTATTGTTATAGACTAAATTTTCCCTAGCAATTGTTTACGATTATTTTTGGTTATTATTTTTGATTGAAGGATACTCAAAATGGCGGACATGTAGAGTATTTCAGTTATCTTTTGTTGGCTATATATAATTTGGCCTTGCTTTCGGTTTCAAGAGGATTTGTTAGATTTGAAGTCGAGACTGCTAAGATGGGCATGCCCTAAATGGCTAAAATTTTTAAAATATTTTGTTGTGACTGTGGTTAGGTTGAATAGAAACGCGTATGAAAAATAATATTTATAAATAATTTGTTGAGTTCATGAGTGCTTTTAAATAAAAATATTTGGACTTTGTAATTATTTGACGAACATTAAATGATATGACAGTATTTGATGCCAATGATATCTTCATGTATTTTGCCAAATACTTCACACATGTATGTAGACTTTTACTATACTAATTAATAAGAGCTCGAATAAGAGAGATGTGGGTATTGTTGTCTTTATTTATTATTTCTCACCTGAAAAATTGATATTTAATGAATTCAACGCTTGGGATATCCTACCGCAAAAAAATATAATTGCAATAAATATATTAACAATAGTACCTTAATAAAAATTGTTAATATTTTTTGTTTGTAAAAATTAATAATTTTAAAGATTAATGCTGAATAAAATATTTATGAACATATTCCATATATTAATATTTTAGCTCAAATTCGATATTTTATCTATTAAGAATGACGGAATTAATTGCTTTTTTTATAATATTAGCTTCATTCAGCTATTTTGTTTTTTGGGCTTACTATTTTCTTGTTTAGATGCTCAATTGTTTATGTAGTGGCTAAGTACCCCATCTATCTCAAATCACTATCACTAGTCTTGTTGAAATGCGTCGACCGGCTTTTACTTTTCATTATTCTATTTTGTCATTTATAATGATTAAGATTGTAACGTTTGACTTGTCTTCATTTTACTTTGAGTTTAATTGTTCCGCATTGGTTTAACCTTGGTTTGAGACCAATGTTACACTTCAGTCTCTGTTAAATTTTAAAGGTCACCTTGCCCCTTCAACTTTCCTAACAATAAAATAATTTTGGATGCAGTATTAGCTAGAATTATTATGACACTTTGGCAGGAGAAAAATATATTAAATAAATACTGTTATTCATTTGGAGATAGAGCTCTAATGAATTTATTCTATTTTTTAGTATAATAGAAACGCATTTGCGCACCTAGTGTATAAAAACGTCCATTTAAATTTGATTCTTTCAAGGTAATGCATAATTAAAGTTGAAAAATCAAGTGAGATATTGACCTTGAAATTTTAGTTTTTAATAGTCTCGTAGTCTGCGGAGAGCTCGGGGGATCTACAAACTAGCTAGACGGGGCTTGTGGACGACTGCCTAGTCATGGGCAACCACAAGGGTAGTCTACAACACCTCTGATAATGTTACAGTGGTTGTTGATTCCCCAATTCAATAATTATTGTTGTATTGTTACTCCAGTGTGTTATTCTTTTATTATCTATCTCTCCGTCGTGTGACTTACCCCGAAAAATTTCGCTCCACAATTTTTTGTTGCACGTTTCCTTCGGTGAAGCTGAGATGAACTTTTTATCTAACATTTTGTGACCATACTCTAACTGTTGAATGCTACCGTTTAATTTTGTTAAATTTAATATTTCGTTGTGTGAATTTGAAATATAAATTTTAGAGTCGACACCACATGTAAGTTTTTTTTCTTTACCAGTTATTTTTAGATATTTACTAATAACTACTTTATTTTAAATGTTACTAGAAAATTTTTAATTTGAATATTAATTTAATACGTTTTTATTGATTTGTCACTTTTTATAAAATTATAATTTCAGATATTTGATGAATATATTTTTCTGTCATGAATTAAATTAAAAATAATCATGACTAAAGTTTGGGATGTTTTCGTGATTTTGCATTTCATGAACTCGAATAATCATTAATAAAGTTATGGATAATCCCATCATTCGACAATGGAACTTTATTTATTTATTTTTGAATAAGATACTGGATATCTCAAATATAAAGTTGCGCAATTAAATGTATTCACTATTAAAAATTGAATATGTCTTTCGCATCTTCAAGCAATCATAGAAAAGATCTTTATGAACTTCTTAAAATTAATAATACAGTCGAAAGTAAGAGTAGTGAGCAGCATAGCTGCTTAGGTAAAAACAACTGCCTCCAAAGGATCTTTTTAAAACAAAACACTATCGCTCTCGATATTGTCAATCTTTGCATTCCACCTGCATATTTTTGAGAAGAAATATCTTACCTGCTTCGGTGACTGAAATGCTTTCAGAGAAACAAGAAAGTTATAGATATAATGAAATGGAGAGTCATTTATACCCGATAGTCTTGACATAATTCAACTAATATTAAAAATTAAAGAGCTGTCGTCATTCTGCATACAATATTCAATAATTCCAGCATTGTTTAACATTATGTATTATTTTGACAATAGTATTCCGACGCAAGTGAGATTTTTGGGAGCAATTTTTTTTCCGGAATTATGTATTGAATGTAAGACATTTATATTTAAGATTGGGATAAAACGGTCAATGTTTTGAGTCGTTCGCGTTTGCTAGTACGAGTGCACAAGTTGTTCTGTTTCCACACTTGCCAATGAGTGAAAGTTGAGTGGCCCTAGAGTAGGTTAAACAGTGGCGTATCATAGAGAATCTCCCAAAAGAATTTCCTCTTAATTGTAGACATTTTACCAATTTCACCCCAATTGATAGAATAAAGAGATTTCGCTGCAATAATTACCGAATTTGATATTTTGAAACTTCTTTAAATGAACAATGACATCTTAAGTAATCGCATAAATTCAACTAATATGTATATCTAATCTTTATAAGCCACAACAAAAGAAATCTATAAAAAAAATTCGAGCTGCCGAAACGTCAAAATTAAATTGTTACACTCCATAGTATATAATAGGTATATATTTAACTAGTTCACTGTATATTTACATTGGGTAAAATCCTAATAGATATTTAAGTATATGGCATGAAAAATATTTATATTTTTGAATTCATTCTTTTGGAGACTGCCAAAACGTCGAAATTATTTTTTTTTCAATTTTTTCGACACAACGTCGAATTAAATGATACACTTGATTACACTTAGATATTCATATAGTTGACTGTATATCATCATTCGATAAATTCTTTATAAATATTTAAATATATGCCATAGCAAAACAAATCTATTTATTGTTTTGGAATTTATCAAAACGTCAGAATTAAATAATACTTTAAGTTACAGTTTAGAGTATTCAATCGGTATATACTTAACTAGTTTGCTATATATTCACATTAAAAAAGTTCTGATTGCTATTGAAATATATGCTACACCAAAATAATGTATTTTTTTGGCAAATTTTTTTTTAGGAACTGTCAAAACGTCTAAATTAAATAGTATGTTAGGTTACGCTTTTGAGTATGTAGCAGGTATATGTTTGACTAGTTTTCTGTGTATCCACATTACGTAAAATCCCAATAGGTATTCTATTATGAAAATGATGAAAGTCTGACTTTTTTCAAATTTACTTTTTGGAAACTACCGGAATGTAATAATCTAATAGTAAACTAGCTTACACTTTGGAGTATGTTGTTGGTCTATATTCAACTAGTTTTCTGTATATCCACATTAGATAAAATCCTAAAAAATATCTAAATTGTGTCATAACAAAAAAAATTGTATTTTTTTATTCATTTTGTGGGAACTGCCGAAACGTATGCATTGGATACATTAGATTACACTTTGCAGCAATAGATTAAGTAGCATTTTAAATATTTCAATACTTTTGCGATAAGAAAATTGTTTCAACTACGTCCACTGATAAATGTACTATAGTGATGTGCACTGATTAAATATTGATTATTAGAGATAAGATATATAGCACTGTACTGCATTAAAAGTTGATAAAATTGTGGGTTACTAATTGAAAGTAATAGGTTCATGCATTCTAATTATTTTGATTTTTTTTCAGATAGAAATGTCGAAAATGGTGACCATTCGTGTTGAACTTTGGTCATTCGGTTTTTCTAATCCGTGTACTGGATGAAAATTCGAGAATCCGATTGTCAAGGTATGATTGAATGAATTTTTTTATTTCTTCAATACTATATTTTAAGCAACCCGTTTTACAGTAATACTGCACGATAACCTATCCTAACTTTTGGGTTCATTTATTTATTAGGTTTTGAAAATTACTATTTTTTATAGTAAACTGTTTGAAATATATTAGAGTTTATATGCAGTAGGGGTCCAATATCGAAATGATTTCTGTTTTTTTATTCATAGTGAGTTCTTATACAGAAATGACGTCATTAAAGTATAATGTTAGCGGATAAGGATGGGAAAGACGTATTATTTAACGACTCTGATAATGTTCTCTAAGTATAGAAACACTCTGTATATCTTGAAAATTTTAGATATGTAGGATCACATTTAGTGTTTCCTAAGTCAAAGGAATTTTTAGTTTAATGCAGGATTTTGCAATAAAAATGCAACAAAATAATGAAGATAAAAAAACAATAATGGTACATAACATTAGCCTTAATGGCTGCTCTTGAAAAACTTTTAAGTGCAATTGTCATCACACACTATTTAAATGTTGATAATAATTTTACGGCTCTATAATGAAATATTGATAATTAGGTTAATAAAAAAAATTGTCAGAGAAAATTGATTATAAATCATTCCGAAATGAACATTTGTATCTAGTCGTGTTCTAAATAAACAACAGCCAAAGTGTTGTTAATTCAACTTCAATGTTTCAACATAGAAATAGTAAGGATTGGAAGCGCATGTTGACTTTTATAGTAGTATGGCCTAATTTTCTAATATTAAGCTTAATTATTTATCTTATTTCACTTGATGTGCATTATCATTATACAGTATCATTGCAGTTGCAGTTTACGTAATACATTTGTCGATTTTAGTTTGACTTCAAACTATTTCCACATGACATCCGGATGCATGTATTTTATCTATTAACTTGGCCTAAATTCAAAGTATTAAGCTCAATCATTCATTTTGCCCCAATTCTGAATCTAAATTATTCAGTATTCAATTTATATTAATTATTATTTCATGCAGAAACGAATTGTGGAGAATATAGTTTTTTTCAACTATAATAGTAATTTATGCAATTTTTGCATTATAACATACACCCTAAATCGGAGATTACAAATAATTAATTAACTCTTGCTGAATGGAAAGTGAAGGTTACTGTAAATATAAAGAACGCCAAATTTGTATAAAAAGATAATTTATTAAATAGTGAATAATAAAAGATATATTACAAACTAGCTATCATCCGCGGCTCCGCCAGCATACTTTTTGAAATCAATGAAAAATTATATAATAAATCACTGCAGCACCCGGACACCGCCTGCGATAGCCCTGTGCTTTCGATATTTTTTCTTGTTTTATTTTAGGGTTAATCAATCCAATTGACTTTCTCTTGAAAATATAATAATTGACTTCATCATTCGAAAAAACGTGGGCTCCAACCCGCAGTTACTTTTTAAAATCATTGAAAAAACGTGATAAAAATTCACTGCAGCATTGGGGCAACAGGTAGTTCTGTGGTATAGATATTCTTTGCTCTTTTGTTCTAGAGTTAACCGATCAAATTGACTTTCTCATAAAAATATAATAATAGTCGCAGAGAATACAATTTTCCTAACAAACGTTTTGGAGTTTCGACCTTACGGATGGAATTTCAAAACATTCTTCATTATACAGAATACAGTGTCAAAATTTCAAAACTCTAGGTCTAGCGGTTCGGTCTGCGCGCTGTCTTTCAAATAATAATAATTTAGATAAACGAATTCAGAGCTACATGAAGACATAAAATAAAAATGCGCTAAAAATTGATTATGAACTGCGATACGACTCGCACACCACTTATTGTATGTTAATTTTACTATGTCAGAAATCTTCAAGCAAGTGCTATCAACAAATGTACATAGTTTCAACTCAATCGGATAAACGATGCGCGAACAAACGAATGCGACTCATGTGCCACTTATTTTACGTTGATAATATTATGTCAAAAATTTTCATGCAAGTAGCAACCACTGTTTCAACTCAATCAATTCAGTCGTTTTGGAGATTAGCCCGGACAAACAGATAGGCAGACAGATAGAAATTTGAAAAACGCATGTTTTGGTTTTGATTTTGGTATCCTGCAAATAACCATTTGAAATTGAGAAAGAGTCCATTTTGAAATCACAGGCAGACACTTCAATTTGATTCATATGTATAGAGTATAGATATATAGATTACAAATATTTATATTGATATCTTCTGAACCCTGCAAGATATCTAAATGAAACATACAGGAAAATTTAACTTGAAATTCCCTAATTTTTTTATTGAAATCTATTTTAATAGCAGTTCTCACTTAAATTTTTGCATTTATTTTGAAATTACAGACAGACATTTCAATTTTATTTATCTGTATAGATCAATAGACAAATATATAATTGAACTACGTATTAACCCATTAAGTTCCAGTATCAAATAAAACAAGAAATTTGATCTAATCAGTGATTATTCTTTACATTAGGATAATTTTGAATGAAAATAACTACATTTGATATTTTTGAGTTAATTAGTTTTCGAGAAATTAAGTGTCCTATATATATGACAACGGTATGATGTGTTATAAAATAAATATAATAAAATTATTATTTGCCATTATTTTTTTGTGGTGAGGTTTAAAATATTCCATACATGATGTGACATCACGTCAGTAAGTACAGTTTACCGGTTGAGAATAATAGTTTGGAGGCCGAGCTTTGATTATTATACGAAATCGGTACTGTACTTATTTACCGTGATACTTACAAAACTTTTTGCACTTTTGGAAGATCCACCCAAAATATGGATCCTTATATTCTTTTTCATATTGAGTTACTACCTAATGATTGCTTATTCGCTGTGGTTTGACATTTTATTGTGAATACTCAATCACAAATAACGATAAATAAATGAATATTTTTTGTGGAAATCCACAATTTTTCACTTACCGCCTTTGCCCATGAGCGGTAAGTCAGCATAACCATAGTAACCACAGTTTGCCGGTAAAATCAACATACCACCTCAAATAGAGGGCTGGAGAACATATGAAAACGCCCAATCATGCAAAAAAGCCTTTTTCGTTTTGTTTAGTCGAAACATAACGTATAGTTTCATTTCGCAGTAAAATAAATACTTCTTCAGACATAAATTTCTCTAAATCTACCGGTGTAAGATAATTCAATAATCGGTTTACTCATATGCTATCGAGCACAAATATCACTCAATCTTCCTCGTTTAGATTTTTGCGTAATAATCTGAAATGAATTACTGATTTGTTCTCATGTATCTACTTCTTCATCAATTATATTATTACCTTGGAGATTACATCACTTATTTCTACATCTCAAGTGCAATCTTCATCACTCTCATCAGTGTCACTCAGGGCGTCTGGTTCTGGAGGCAAGACAGCAATAATCTACACTATTTGCCTATTGAAGTTTTTCATAGAATTTTTTGTTTCAAATGAAGCCTCAATTACTGTCAAACTTAGGATCTGTTTCCTGTCAAACCGTAAAGGAAACAATGATTTTTTCTCAGAGAATACGCATATAAGTATGTTCTATTTTGTACTGCTATAAGAGTGTACGCACGGAAAATTTATATGTAAATTGTACCGTTGTCACCACAAAATTTTGCGTCATATTTTTTATTTCCGGAATTTTTTGTGAACAGAACTCTACAAATCCATAAAACCTGAACCCTCAACATTGTTCCAAATATTAAATATATCTGAAAAATGGAACAGTATTTCTGAAAACGACAAATAATTGAACAAGTAAAAAGTTATCCAGAAAGGTACTATTTTGAAAATAATTTTTCGCTGAATATTTATCTCAAATATGCAATGAAAATTATTTATATGTATTCAAGAAGGTCTATATTTATGAACTGAGCAATAATATTAAAATTATTTCGAAGCAGCAAAAAAAAAAAGATTATTCTTGAGTACTATGTATAGGACACTGGTTAATAAAAAATATGAATAGACCCAAATTGAATATTTCTTTATTTTACTGAAATTCTATCAATTTGCAATGTAGGACATGTTACATAAAGTATCCTTATTTTTTTTTGTAGAATTTAATTATGTAATAAAAAAAAAGTTCTATTTAAAAAAATGTCAACTGTAGCTTTGGCGTAGCGTACCCGTCATATTTTTATAAATAACCAAATAATTATTTACCATATTATAGCTTCAAGTCTCTCATAAAATACTGTTTTCATATTACGATAATTCGAACTAGTTCCTGAGGTACAGCGTTTTGAAGGTGTGCCAGATTTTAGACAAAAAATAAAAAAAAATGAATTACGCCGAATATAATTGGTCAACAGCAAAATGTTTTTATTGTTTGATATGTAGAATTTTTCGCTGAATTGAATGGTAGAATAAAAAATGAATATTCCATTTAAAATAAGGAAGTTGAGGCTAATTTTCGATCAAACCGGATGTGCTACTGGTTTGAAAATATTTTAGTTAGAATGAACATATTAAAAAATTCATGTATACCAAATTTTGTAGATTTGTATCAAATAGTATTTAAAATATAGATATTGTAAGCTCGTTCTGGGACATACCTAACAAGTTCTTAGCACAAAATAAGTATGACGTTCAAAATGTCACAAATATTACGTTATTGTAATTATGATTATTAAACAATCTATTTTTGAATATTGATTCTGCGGTTTGTCTGTTCACTATAAATGTGCTGACTTATACACAAGTATACAAAAATTTTTAGACAAATGTCATAATGTTTATGTACACATCAGTTATGAGGTTCATTTTCATATTTTAATAATTATTAAGTACTCAGTAAGGAAGCATAAGTTGACACTTAAACTTGACAGATAGATCAGTAACAGATGCTAAAAACATGAATCCACGGGAAAACTAGATTAAAGTTAAAAAATTTGACTTAATATTGTGGTAGAGCGGTTTCGAAATATACTTATTAGTATAAAATATTATAATATGGCATAGTTTTTAAAATAAAGTTTTCGGAATGCATTTTATTTTGTCACATGTAATGTTGAGTATTTTTATATTTAATTAACTTATAGTTTCTTCTTTGCTTGGTTCCTGTTCAGTTGGAAACGCTGCGAAATTTGCACAGTGACGAATTGGAAATTTCGATTTTGATATTCCAAATCCGCAAATACTGATAGTGAAACGTACCGAATTTGCATTTCAAATAATAACATATGGAACTTTCAAATACTAACGCAAGTATCACTAACTTTCGCGTATTCTAGCAGCAACGTGCTAAGCAAAGGGTTCGCGAATTAGATTACACATCAAAATGGCAAACCACGTGTCGTATCATACAAGGCTCATGACTAGAACAACAAAAAGAAGTCTCAATCGAATAATTAAGTTTCTATAATCAAAGATATATCAAAATTTGAGACAATAGATGAACTTTTTCAGATTAATTAGTGAGATGTGATTGTCTAGTAATCTTATGTGAAATGTATTGACCAATCGAATTTTTTATTCTCGTTCTGTTTCTTTCTTATACTGTAATAATTTAATATACTCTCTATTTATTGTTGCTTTAGACTTACGTGCTTACTGTGCGTCCACAACTGGTTATATTTTTTATTACCGATTATTATTTGAAAATATATATGTCATATTGTTAGCAAAACAATTTTATCGTAAAGCTCTCGTAAAATTTCATATTTACCTCAACTTTCTCACGACTCTTATATGATCTGTTTATTCTTAATTTTGCATACTACGCATGCCAGTATATGTTGGTAAACAATAATGAATTGGAATATCTGAAATTATAAGTAGGTATATTGCCATTTTTTTTAGGTGTAAAGAGAAACACTATAAAATACCTATCGTAAAACAGAATTCAAAACATTCAAAATGCATACATCTAGTATATTATTATATGCATGCTAATCTTAAAAAAATTTGCACTACAGGAGTGTACTCGATTTAATTTAATACCAAAAATAGTTTTTCTCTCATTATTAATTTGAGTTATCTTTCTGCCATCGAAAATTTCAATTTAAGCACAATTTTCCATATAACATTGATTTTAATGTTGTATTGTACATCACAAAAGTTGTTGATACAATCCTGGTATCAAAGCATAAATTTATTGGGTGATAAGAAACTATTATTACTGTATTAACAATAATTACTTTATGTACTTATTCAATAATGATTTGGAATGCAATTAATAATTGCAAAAATATTGCACTACTATTTAATAGGCTATTTTATTTGTATGATTTATGTTTGAAAATATTACAAGTAACCAGGGTTGGCTTGATCCATACAATTTAATTTAAATAAGTGCGATTTGAAAAGAGAACGTTGTTTTAATTTTTTTTTTGGTATTTTGTGTAACTTTAGCTGTATTTCTATCACAGAACAAAATTATGATACGAATCAAGTGATTTTTGAACACAAGGTGATCATGATAGTGATTACGATTGATGAATCAATCTAACAGTTTGAATAAATGATATAATTCAAAAATTACTCAATAATACAGCTCTTATAGTGAATAAAACAAAATATGACCAAAATAAGTATCACAAAGTTTGAGGAATAAGATATAAATAAAATAATCTTTCAAAAGGCTTATATTGTGCTTGTTAGTGAAACAACTATTATAGGACAAATTTATATTGAAGTCGGTTGAATTCTATGATAATTACATTCTCTGAAAAAAATCTACAAAAGTACTTCAAACTGCTGTTTCAGATATTCGTGCGCTTGGGCATATTACATGATATAGAATTTCAAATTTTTTATTTGTAGCCTTAGTTCATAGTTATTGGAGTTTTTTTGTTTTTCGAAAAATTGTCATTAATCCCTTATTTTAAGAAATATTTTAAAAATTCAAAAATTTTCAGAATTTGCTTTCGGTTCTCTAAAACATTTATATTTATAAATAATTTTTATTTCATCAAATAACAAAATGGCAACCGATCTAAAAAATTTAAACAAGATATTTTGAAAACCACTCTATCAATTTTTGAAAATAAAACATTTACAATATCCTTGCTAATAACATTTGTCTGAAACATTTTTTTCAATTTGTCCAAAAAAGTTTTTACTCAAATTGCATTACAATATAAATTTTATCACAGTGCAACAATCATTTAAAATAAAATAGGCTTTCTGCCATTAAACAATGAAACAAAAGCCGAATAATAAACGCGTACTTCAAACTTAAGGCACGTGTTTTCTAGTTTCTACGTTCAAATTTAATTACTTTTGATGTTCTTTGGAAATATTTTATTTTCAAAAATAATTTTGTCTACTGCTTTATCTTGAAAAGTTTATCATTTATGTGCGTATTTTGCATAATTTGTGTATAAAAATGCATAATTATCAAAACGCTGAACTTCTTGACATGTTTTTGGTTTTTGGAGAGGCAAGGCGTGATGCACAAGAATCTCATAGAATTAACCGGGGAAGATATCCAAATCGTCAGCAACCAAGTTGCCGTATTTTCAGAAGAATATGTACACGTTTGTCAAAAACTGGAAGTTTTCACTCAACAATTGGTGGAAATTATAATATATAACATCGAACCTCTGCATTTGAAAAAGCTGTTCTTAATATTATTTAAGATGAGCACAAGACTAATAGCCAATCGATAAGATGTAAATTACGTTACAGTTTGATAAGTTCTGAAGAAACAAGGCCTCCATCCATTTTCTAGACAAAAAGTGCAAAAGCCAAGATTGTTGTTTTGTTGTTGGTTTCTTGGACGTTGCAATCCTCAGAGGCGTTTTGAAAAGTTTTATTTATAGACGAAGCTTGTTTCACGAGGGACGGTGTATTTAATTCTCGCAATAATAACCACGCAACATTTGCTCGTGCGCATCAACCACTTTTTCAGAAAATGTATTGGCTGGAATTGTAGGGGAGTACGTTATTGGAACCTACATTTTCCCAAAGCGATTGAATAGTGAAAATTATTTTTCTTTTTTAAATAACGTTCTGCCAGAGCTTCTTGATGACTTACCACCAATCATCCGACGAAGACTTTGGTTTCAACATGATGGAGCACCGACACATACAATCCAAAAAGTCATAGCACTACTAAATAGAGCATATCCGAATAAGTGGATTGGGAGAGGAGGTCCTGTTGCGTGGCCATTCCGGAGCCCCGACCTAGCTTACCTAGATTTCTTTTACTGGGGTCAGATGAAGACCTTTGTATATAAGACACCAGTAAACACCGAATTAGAACTGATGGCTAGAATAGTAGCTGCAGCAGAAGATATAAAAGATAAGCAGACAGCTATTGCAAGTGTCTCTTATAAAATTCCTGTTGCGTGGCCATTCCGGAGCCCCGACCTAGCTTACCTAGATTTCTTTTACTGGGGTCAGATGAAGACCTCTGTATATAAGACACCAGTAAACACCGAATTAGAACTGGTGGCTAGAATAGTAGCTACAGCAGAAGATATAAAAGATAAGCAGGCAGCTACTGCAAGTGTCTCTTATAATATTAAAACACGCTGCTAGGCTTGCGTTGCTGCGAATAGTGGCCATTTTGAAAATCAAATTTAGTCCCTTGTTGTTTCATTGTTTATTGTTCTATTTCTCTTATTTGTTTGTTCTTGTTTTTCTTGTTTAATGACGGCAAGCCTACTTTGTTTTTAATGATTGTTGCAGTGTGTTAAAATTTATCTTGTAATTCAATTTGAATAAAAACTTTTTTGGGACAGATCGAAAAAAATGTTTCAGACATTGCTTGTTTAAGGATTTTGTTTTGGAATTTTTGATAATTGTGAATAAAATGTTTTAGAGAACCGAAAGGAAATGAAAGTTTTTGTATTTTTTGAATATTCGTCAAAATAAGAGAGTAATGATGATTTTTCGAAAAACAAAAAAACGCCACTAACTATGAACTAGGGCTTCAAATAAAAATTTGAAGCTAGAAATGCTGTTTGTTTCAATGAATTCTAACTGCCATTTTCGGATGCTACAACTTGTTAACACCCTGTATGTGTGGATAAGACTAAGGGACTTATCATTCGAATCCCTCTTTTATTATTTAATAAAGAGATTTGATCTTAAAATATCTTTATATATAAGAATTATTTTTACTGACTGTTCACTAATTAAATTCAAAAGATGAAGAACTCGTCTCACTTGGCGATTCTGAAAACCGACTGCAATATGGAAATTAGGTTCTGACGTCAGAGATCCATTCTTACATCTCAAATCAAGTTAACAGTAAACATAGCAACGTGGATCCCTTTTCATTATAAATGTTTTTTCGCTGTTATTGCTTCAAAACGTTTCGCAAAACGCGAAAATTGCTTTTTTTGTGATATAAATATCTAAGAATCAGTTTTTCACTTGCAGAGTTCTTTATGAAAATATATTTCCTTGACAAAAAATTGGAAAGAATATACAAGAGAAATTGGCGAGAAACAAGTTATATGATGTGGATCTTTTTTTTTGCATTTTCTTTAAAGAATAAGTAACGGCTGATATCCGGATCTTGAAATAGGGAATAGTTTTGTTTTGCATTACGTAGCAAGAAATTTATTCTATATTTTCTCCCTTGCAAAGTTGTAATCAAGGTCATAGGTTGAACTCGTTTTCAAATATCAATAAAAATGATATTATATTTAGGAAAACAATTGCACATAATACATACAATCATGTAGTAGCACTACTTTATTTATTCTAAAAAAGCGACATACGCTGCATTGACCCAATGAGAAAGCGCGCAGCCAACTTTGTCCTTGAATTGACGAAGAACCATTTATCTTATAAAAGAGTTCAAGTTAATATTTTATAGGTAATTGATATTATTTTAAATGTATCCAAGTAGTATATTGTCGAACATGAAATATTTCTTTTAAATCACCTTTGAGCCACCATTGTGAGTGACCTATTTGACCTACGAACTTCATTCAACTATCATTTTGCAGGAAAAAAATGAATTAGTTTGGTCATAATGTACTTATACATTAGAATGACAGTTGTGTAGTTCTCATTTTACTCTCCGTAGCAGTCAAATCATTTGCATTTGTGAAGTTGGTAATAAATTTGAAATCTGATGGAATCTGAATAATATATATATTTAAAAACTATTAAGCTTTGGTGGTTTAAGATTATTATTTTGAATGAAAATTTTCAGAAGAAAAATAGTAGAAGATTCCATTCTTATCTTTATATAAGTGATCTGAATAAAGAGAAAATGTTTCAATGAAACAAAATACAAAAAACAAAAACTGTACACAATTGGTCGTACTAGTGCCGTTTCCTGCCTTGCTTTTACATAACAAATCGAATCGGCATTGCGTATGAGATGTATTTTATTCTACTCAATAATGTATATTTCGTTGAGATAATATTTGTTTCATTATATTTTCAAATGCGTTCTGACGGTCGCTAGACACAAGTCTTCGATGTCGCATTTGTTTTTTTGGTGCGACGTGAAGGTGACGTTTTTTACCTTCATTTTACAAAAAAGATCATTACAGTTTTTTCGAATACTTACGCCAATTTTGGAAATTAAATTGGAGAGAAATGTTCATATCTAAATGTTATGGTAAGTTTAAGTTTTTATAACAAATTTGAAAAACTTCTAATATTTTTTTTTCACATTAAAAATACGTGTCTATTATCAAGAATGGCATATTTTGTTTAAAATAATGGCAATAAGTCTTTCTTGGAAAACGTTTTATTCGTTAGTATGTTTACATTCAATATTTATTTGAAAATAATCTTTCCAAAACCAGATTACGGAACATGAAATACTTTGAACTGATTTCATTGAATACATTTTTTTATCGTACGAAAACATTGTTCTAATTCTAAATAATTCACCAAATAAATTGAATATTTATAAGTAATAATAATTAATAACAAAAATAAGGACATGTAAATCACATTTTTTTCAAAAATTTTATTTGGATCAGTATGATTGTAAAATTAATCATTTGTCAAAAATATCCCAGTTTTTAGGAACAACGCAATAAGTTTTATATAAAAACTTATCTTTATCATTATTGGAAAAATAAATAATTTTTTTTTATCAAGTTGTGCATAAAACAAAGTATAACGTCCAATCGAAGGATGCCATCTTCAGCTTGTTTATATTGGAGACGAATGATTGGCCGAAGGTCCTTTTTATAACCGAAGCTTCGTCCGACAATTGATTTAGTCTGTGATTGCAATGAAAAGTTTGAAAATCCTAGTAATATAAACGCGAAAGTTTGTGAGAATGGATGAATGTTTGTTACTCCTTCACGCAAAAACTGCTGGACGGATTTTGATGAAACTTCACAATGTTATAGCTTATTCATCAGACTAGCACATGGACTATAATAGACAATGTGAAAATTGGCCGAAGTATAACTACCATTGTTGAGTAAGTCAACAAAAATCCTGCCATCTAAGAGCTATAAAATAATTTGTGATGGAATTGTTTGTCTTACAAAGTTTTAAAAAAAAGTCCGCGATAGCTCATATCTATCTTTTATGTGGTGTAACGAAGTGCCTCCTCGAGAGTATAGTAGTTAGTATTCTCGCCATTCAATTCCCCATCAGGGAACTACCGATAAGAAGTATGCCATGGATTCTAAACTCTCAGACGTCATTTAATTATTTAAAATCAACCGTCAATATCATCTCAATTCAGTTCAGCTTGATTTTACCTGGATTGCATTGGTCTTTTTTAAAATAAACGTGCTCACAACTTGGGATTTCAGTGTTCTAAAGAAAAAGAATTGAATTTCCCAGTGGCGTGCGGTGACTTTCTGTGATAGGTGTGCACAGTCGGTGGTGAGGTAGAGGATATATACATGGCCAACAATACAGCTTATTTTGCTCGCAACAACCAGCAATTCATTTAAATTTTTCATATATTTTAATTTGGAAATGTCGCACGGACTGCTGGCCTTTAATTTTTATATTTTGAGTGAATTTTATGTCTGGCGTTGGTCTTGTTTTCATAATTTCATTTTTTGTTCCGACATCACGACGTGAAAAAGGATTTTCCAGTAGATCACAAATCATAGATCTATTTTCAGTTGTCATTCTACAAATGATAATTTCACAAAAATAAATAATTTAAGAAACGTATAAAATAAGTGTTTACCTAATATTGCTATCTTAAATAACGAATAATAATATTTCAACTATTTTAAAACAAACTAATAAAAGGCGTTTGAAAAAGAACTCAGCTAAACGTTGAATATTCAGCTCCAAGTGCAGAAAGTCTGCCTGCATCCAGCGAGAGAGAACGAGCGATAGGAATTCGCTAATTTCGGTATGCTTTTTCTCTGTCAGACTCTATTCCTTCACTTTCCCTATACTGACTATGCTAAACAGACCTCGCTCGCCGTGCAGGCGAGAAATCTGCACCTCAAGCGTCGACATTCGTTTCAAATATATAGCAGAGTGCGCAGTGCACATCCTGCATATATGGACTGCACGCCACTGGAATTTCCACTCAAATATATTGAATAATTACCTAATTCGATTTGTGATTTAGTTCTGCTGTTCTGCAGTAGAAATATGAACGAATCGATAAAGAATATAAAAATTATTAAAATCAATTGAAATATGATTTATTGTATTTCCCATATTTTGCACTGCAATTAATAAATTAATCAATGCATGAACAATTCCTCCAAAAATGGGAAAGTCAATTGGATCGGGTTATCCTAAAATAAAGCAACAAAAAATATGGACAGACTAAATTAAAACAAAAAATATCGATAGTATAGGGCTGCCAAGGTCGAAACCTACGATAAGTTGGGGTGCTGCAGTCAATCATTATATTTATTTTTCATTAATTCCAAAAAGTACATCTTTATGCGGGTGAAACTGCGGGTAACACTAGTATAAAATATTTTTACACGTGCCTCCTAATTATTGTCTTTAATTTGAAATTATAACTTCTGATTTTGGATTTTTCAAATCATTACATGCAATCCGCACTAAAACGGCGGGTGCCACGCCAATTTAAGTTTCTTTTTATGCTCCACAACAAATGCTGCTAAGCTGCGTCTATGTTATGTTTTGTCTGAGGTTAGTGTTGAACGATCGATGTTGTTACATTATCTCAATTTACTCCACCCCCCGGTATAAATGTTCACAAATCAAAATTTGTATTTGTTACAATGTAGGATATTAATTTTTAGATTATCAAAACATTTAACAAGGTTAGATCAACAGAGAATATATTGTTTATATGTAAACTTTGTTGTCTGTCTGGGATTTATATTGAAATTTGATGATTATTATGGAGATAGTTTTATATTTTTACGTAAAAATCAAAGGTCAGAAGATTCGAAGCAATATTTTTTGATACAGTTTATAACTGCATAATGCAGTTTATTTTTTCACTGTAAGATATAATTAGTTTCAAGAATATTTGTAATTTTTCCTATATAAATAAATTTTTTTTATTCTATATTTCTTAATATATAATATAAATAATAATATGTGACAGAAAATTCATCGGAAAGCACAAGTCAACTTTCATCCTTTTTATTTTGTATGAAATAAATAAAAAATACTTTTCAATTTTGTACACTATAATATGCTATATAGATAATGCTTTTCTTTAATTCCACTCCTGGAGCAGAAGTTCGGAGTCTCACCGAAATTTAACTTACATGCGCGTGGTGCGGGTGGTCACCCAGCAAACTTTTCCAGTTCTGTTTTACAGTCTAATTTTCAGGGTCCTACTTTTCAAAAACTATATAGGCATCCTAAATAAATAATAAAATTATGTTTGGTGTTAAAATGTTGCGAATTTTTTGTGTAAGCATTCTGTTGAAGGAATGCGCTCTTGAATGTGCGAATCAGCTGAGTGCCAAGGTGTGACTTAAGTTTTGTGTGGAATTTTGAGCGTTTCGCGAGGACCATCCGCTAATCTCTGAGAGAAAGCGGACCACCTCTTCCCTACGCCGCCGCCACCAAAGTGTTCTTCGGTCGCGGACCGCTAAGTTAAGTTAGTCTTATTTCAGTGCGCTTGCGTTTTGCGTGTGTCGACATTGATGCCCGGTGTGTTTCGTGATCTAATACATAACATCATTCTTCTTATAAGTGATTCTCCGTGATTTGTTACTCAGTGTGGAAGATGAAGTTCTGTTTGAATTGATGCAGGTCATCAAGAATTTTGGACCAAGGTAAATAACCACCACGTGAAGCCGGTTTTAACCTATATATAACTGCGATGTTTTCCATGTTCTTCTCATTCACGCTATCTTGTACATTTTTACTTTATCATTATTGCCTTTCATTTTACTGTTTCACTTTCATTTCGTATAAGAAATTGTTCAACACAGCCGTAAATTTATTTTTTCAAGTAGATTTTTATTTGCTGCGAATGTAAACATAAGTAGTTTATTTTCAGTTCTCATGGACCTGTTTTTTTCTCTATATTATTTGTTTTTGTTTAGTTTTACCTGAAAACTGAGCCTTATACCTTTAGTTCTTATTTCTTTGTTGATATTTACATTAACATGATTTTTATCTAAAATTATGTTTTATTAATCGTATATTTTCATAAATACGGATTCAAAATTTTGGTCTTCTCGTAATCTTTTGTTAAAGCATAATTTTGATTTTGTATTTTTAAATATTTTAAGCCAATATAATTATGTTATAATTTTCATTTCCTCTAATTAGTTGATGGGATTTTTTTCATGTATTTAATATTTATATATTCACTTTAACAAAAACTTGAGAGTATGATTATTTATTAGATTTTATAAATTAACATAAAGTAGGAAAATCCATATGTATATAATTTTTAAAAGTTTCGAATATATTCACTAAATTATAAATTAATTTTTTGAATGAAATAATATAATATCTCATGTAAAAATTGTGAAATATTCAAACATCGTGTTGAAAAATTGGTTTTAGTGATAACTACAATGTGTACAGAAATTTTTATTTGAAGCCCGAGTAAGGTTAGTACTTTATCAGAGTTTATCTAAAGTTCGCTGTCATTTACTTAGTCTCAGGTCGCGATTATTAAGCAAGTCAGAATATTTTGGTACATGTATTTTTTTAATTATTCAAGACGCGTTTCATGCGACATGTGTCTGAGGAGTACCTTTTGCCAATCTAATATGTTTATTTATTAATAGGAATGTACTACGCATACTGCTTCGTACGTTTGTGCAAAAAAAAAGTTGGAAAGTCACTAGCCGAGAATTAAATTTTTAAAACCTGACAATATAACTGAATAAATAAAATTAGTATTTCGTGCAATATATATAGCGTTCGGGCGCTTGACTTCTGTTTGACGACCCGAAAGAACCGGGTTCGATTCCAGGTGGGATCAAAAATCGCCCAAAAAAAATGCAAGACATTATTAAGTGAACTTTTGATAGGTTCATGATGAATATAATAAGGACAAAATACGTGTCTACCGACTTTTAAGAAATAAGAAGATTGGTTAGTGAAATGAGAAAAAAAAAACAAGAATTAGATAACATTTTGAATGCATCAAATATTAAAATTTGAAATTTTTTGTCCATCTTGTCTTTAAGAGAATAAATGTTTAAATAGACCTTTAATATACTGTGTTTTAACGAAAGAATAGTTGAAAAGTGATTGGAAAACGGAAAAAGTTGATAGATCTAGATGGAAAAATTTTTCCCGTGATAAAAAAAAACGTTTCTGAAATAACTCAAAAAAAAACAACATTTTTCATCACATTGTTTATAATGCATTATTATGAGCGTACGAAGTACCAGTTTCACGTAATATTGAATCAAACAACAACAAACTATATTAAATGTAGTGCTTATATTGACTGAACTACTTGCACTGTTGCCACGATTCACGCTATTATAAGTATTCGTAGAAATGGTTCATATATTTCAAATTATAATTTCAGTAATTTTAATGGTAAGAGCCAAGAATAAAATAAAGAAACTCTGTTTTATGAGAGTATTGATAGTTAGATACAGTTGAATGCTAATTTTTTCAACGAAAAATTAATTTCTGAATAGTTAGTAGTTGAGTTATACTGCTGTACTTGCACATAGGTAATATCTATAATACCTTATTTCCACCATGTGAATATTTGATTTTCTGTGAAACATAATGATAATATTATAGCAGCTTTATTTATCGACTTTTTTTATCAAAGCCAATATTTTTGATTTTCCGTGGAAAAAATCTATTATAAGTATGAATAAGCGAAAGTAGATTCTGTAAGTACGACCCTGCTTAGAAGCTTGACAGGTGTAATAATTAATAGTGAATGTACTAAGTCTGAGAATAGTCTTATAAGATTGCAATAGAGACTCGTATCATGTGAATTGTCTCATTATGCTAGATATTTTTTCTTGAATGACGAAATAGCATTTTATAAAATATTTAGTTATGTTAAAATACGCTTTTGAATATGGACTAGATTCCGAAGGTCATGTATGCTTTTATACCTACCTGCATGTATTACTTGTTACATAATAAGTCACTTGTATCTAGACCCTTAGAATAAAGTATAGTCTGTCTAGAGAGTAAGTGATTTAAATAACTAAAAAAAGTAGTTTTTTATTAATATTTATTTTTGTAACTTTTTGATGTAAGATGAATCATTTAGCATTGTGATTTTGGCAATTATTTGGAAAAAAATGAGTAGGTAGTCTGATTGTTTTCAAACTAATAATAAAAAATGACAGGTGTCAGTTTGTTAATGGACTAGTAGAAAATTTATGTTGACGTTTTTATTGTTTCCAAGCAATTTTTATTTTTATATTCTGTACTTTTTGTTGATTTTGTATTTTAAATTGGTTTTGAATGTAGTAAATAATCATAAAATAAACACAGACAACTAAAAATAAATGAGAGATTCTTTAAACAAAGAAATATTCAACTATGCAAATATGATATTGATTTGTTATAGATTATTCGTTTGTTAATAGCGAAATATTTTGTGTTTTAAGTAATGTAAAATTTTGTAGAATTGTGTTGATATTTTAATAGATTTCTTATCGGAAACCTAACCATTAGCACCAGAAGTTATCAGGTAATGAAATAAATGCCAATACGGGTGATAATATGAATTTTTATTCGCAAAAACAGATTTTCCACCTATTTATAACATATTTATTCTTATTTTATTGACGGAAATCATACGATATTTGAAATTTTTCAACCTTTTCTAAAAAAAAAGAAAAACGAGTTTTTGTTGTGTGTAGATTTTGGGTTAAGTATATCAATGGTAATTATTATTTTTCAGGTACTTGTGAATGTTTTTTGAAGGCAGGTGTGAATCAAACGTGAAAATTTTTAAAAGTTCTTGGACCGTGAGATTCACTTCCCTTCTTTTAATATCTTTGTAATTAGAAGATCTGGTTGAGAGTAAAACTCTCAGCTGTGGTTTCTAGATCAGTAGTACATTTAGAATGAATGAAAGTTTTATTTGTTACGAAGCGTCTTGCCAGATGAAGGAATTATTTTCACATAAATATTTCACTAAAAATATGCAGAGAAAATATATATTATTTTAATTTGAAAATAAAAATGCCTGTTTTAAATAATAACTATTTATTTGGCGATTTAATTCGAAAATGCTAATTCTCGAACTGAAAATCGCTAGCTCAATGATTGATTTGTTTATTTACAAAAAGCAAGCATTTAGAATATTGTTTTGTGTAAAATTCTGTACAATGTTGCATTCATTCCCCATTTTAAGAATTTATTTGAAATTTAAATTAGCTTTTTGTTCTGACAATAATACGCAGTTATTTATTCGAATGAAAACAGTTTTTGATGCGTAAACATCTTAATTCGCAAATAGAGAAAAATCTGAATTCAGGTCGTTGTATATTTCAGCTGCTTCAAATAAGTCGGGGCTTCAACCACCATCATCTTAGATCGGGGAGTAAATATGTTTCGTCCGTATTAGCAGTGGTGGCTCGTGAGTTTTGAAAGAGGATAGATATTTTAAAAATGTTCTGCACACAATTAATCTCCATTCATTAATAATAAACAAAACAAACAACGTTACTTCACGTCTTAGAATTCAAAACGCGACGAAAACTACGAAAAATTTATGCCACTTAGATCATAATTTTCAATGTCCTCTAATTGATAGTAAAATTACTATTTAATCTGTCAGATGTAGAATAAAGTTGTTTCTTATTAAAAATAAATTTAGCGACTATTACTGACTTTAGTTATATGATTTGATTTTTCTTAGCATCTTTGTGGGAATAATTTTGTTATTTCATTATTACAATATACTTTCATTGATGTATGATGCTAAAAATACATTGGATGCGCAAATTATTCAGGAAAAATATTTGTATATCTTGCTTGACAACTTCTTGAAAGATATTCAAACTTTCACTTAATTACAACTAATTTTTACATACAAAGAAGTGAACCAGGGCAAGATAGTTTGCCATTTCATTTCGGTAAAATGGATAATTTATTGTCTAAAAAATTCATGGAAAAACCTGAAAAAATTACTTCACATTTGTAACCAAAATGAACCTTATCAAATTTTAGTTTGAAAAGTATTTTTGATTACTCTATATTTATTTAACCTTTGCTCAAAAAATCGAATTGTTTTGGAGACTTGATTACTAATTCAAGAAAAATATTCTGGTATTTTTTTCAGTCACTTTATTTGATTGTTTTGTTAAAAAATATTATATACTCTGTGTGCACTTTGATAAGATTGTTTTTTTTTTCACAAAAAATTATTACGAAATGAAATTTACTAGTTTTTTCAATACTGAAATTGTAAACAAATGTGATTTTTTGAGTAATTAATTTTTGATAATATAATGAAACTTCATCTAATTCATGATATTCAAGTTCATTTAAGTTGGATTCAAAACGAGAAGCATTTTATCTGTAATAAAACAATATTTAAATTTTGTGGGGTATAAGTGGTACTAATGGTAGAATGATTGAAATGAATTAAAATGTTATTTCTAAATAGTTTACAGTTTTATTAAAAAAATTCTGTATTTGATCTTGATTGATGACACTGTAATAGAAGACAATTCAACTCTTATTAAATGAAATATACATAAATTAAGCTCTGTTAGACATCACTGACTTTATTTTGTATTAGTTGAATCAATTTTCAATATGAATAAACTAGTTTGACCTAATTAAAGTCAAGTTAACTACAGCCATTAGGAAAAATCAGTAATTTATATTTTTTCTTGTTGATACTCGTTGAATTTACATAATTTACGATGTTTTTACTTAAATGTACTGCCAGTTAATATTTAAAATACACATATTACGAAATTATTTGAAATTAATTCAGTTGAAATTAATGAAATTATTGACATAAATTTTATTTTCTGGATGCAAATGCAAATTTTTCTCTCGTTAGCACAATAATCACAATAATGATGTATTTAAAAATTTTTTGAATTTCCGAAAAAATATGTGTGAAATAACTATTAAATTTGCTACAAAAAAGCTATAACTGTATAAATATGTGTTTTTGAAAACATCAAGATTGTGATCGAATTATTCCGATCATTCTATATATTTTTATTTGTGAATTAAAGTCATAGTGATCGCGTGCAGTAAATGTTATCTATTTCCGAAGTAGGTCGTTTACTCTACTAATTTTCTAAGAACAAACAGTGAAGAATAATTTTACTCAGATAAAGAAAAAATTCTTATAAGGAATTTTACTTTCGTTGGGTATTTTTATTACCGGAAATGAATGTTTTGGACATGCTTGAGTTAAAGTAGACAATTTTTCTTATAATAAGTATGTAGGTGTGCAATTTTCAATTTTCCTAAAAGTGTAGCAAATAAAATAATTTAGAATATATAAGCTGTCAAAAAATGTATTCGCTTTTTTTGTATACTTCAACGCTGCAAAGACATCAAGAGTGAAACTGAATGACTTGAGTTCTGCAATTCTGCTGGCTGCAGGTGTTGCTTGAATAGCGGTACACTTAGGTCGCGTCTCAGTTGTTCAGAAACAGAAAGTCACTCTGCAAATATTAACCGTGGAACTTGCACGTCCTGCATACAGAAATAATAAATGAACCCGTATCTATCATAACGTAATAAGCAATGTTCATCAGTTTGAATGTCGTTAGCATTTACTAATCGACATGCTTCCTACAGTACAACTACCAACACTACCCTTTGTAGCTAGTTAGCAAAAAGGCTCTTAATTTACAGACTATATGTAGTAATGAGCAAGGAATTCACATTCCAAATTATTTCCAAGTCCGAAAATTTACAAATATCACGCTACAGTTTGTGTTTTAAAACTATAAAAATGCTTGTAATATGCTTTTAGGGAACGTTATGGGTCCTGATGATGACGGTAGCTCAGTAACAGCTCCCGCCAGTCAAGTTTGCGACGGATCTTGCAACGGAAACGTGTGGATGTCATCAACAGAGATGGCCGGCCACACACATACCAACACCAACTCAAAATCCAAGCCACGGAATAACAACAACGAGTCAACAAATGGTGAAGTAGCCCGACTGGAAATCACTCGCGATGTAGATGAGCGCTTGGCCCTCAGTTCTAACGATGGCGACCAGCAAGGCAGCATTAAATCCCATGGACTTACCTCAGCAGGTAGTGATACAGACCTTTCCAGTGGAAGTGACACAGAATGTGGTCTGGGGCCGTGTGCTCCACGGTGGATGCAGGTCTTTGCCTCTAAGCAAGCGTTCTTGGTCGTGTTCTGCATCACCTGGGTGCTGCAAGGAATGTACTACACTTATTTTGTTAGTGTTATTACTACTATTGAAAAACTGTTCCAAATCCAATCAAAAACAACCGGTATCATTATGAGCGCCACTGAAATCGGTCAGATTGGTTCGTCGCTGTTGCTTACTTATTACGGCGGTCAGGGACATCGCCCCAAGTGGATCGCTTGGGGGATGGTCCTTTTCGCGGTTTCGTCCTTTACGTGCTCTTTACCGCATTTTATTTACGGTGAACAATTGATCCATGCGAACGATTTACTGTTTAGTGGGGTTGCTTCTACCGTTGGAAGCCCCTATGGAAATGGTAATGCCAGTGAAGTAATGCCACCAAATTTGTGTCGGGCACCCATTTATGACCATTGGTTGAACGAATCTACACCACGGACCTACCATTCTAGGTCATGTGAAGAAGACTACCTCAAAGAACATAGAATACAATCCAAAGTAACAACTATTGTTTTAGCCATATTTTTTATTAGTTTACTTGGAGTTGGTATGGGACAGACAGCTGTCTACACGCTGGGTATACCCTACATTGATGACAATGTTGCTAGCAGAGAATCGCCGCTATATTTTGGTAAATCACAGAATTATTTGAACATATTATTGTTATTTGCATAGATGTTTATTGCAGCAATTACAATTGGCGTAAGAATATTGGGCCCTGCGTTAGGATTCATACTTGGATCTCTTTGTACTCGACTTTATGCAGATTTAACGATAGATCCTCAAATAAGTCCGACTGATCCTCGATGGGTAGGAGCTTGGTGGTTAGGTATTTTTAATAAAATTCTAAGATCTAATAAGACAACATCTAATTACAAAACAAAGTACTTTTACAGTTAAATGAATATTTATGTAATGTGAAACATAGTAAAAAGGTAAACATTTCAAATGATATGTAGTACTAAAATAGCAGTGTTGTCTTATTAGTATTTAGAAACGTTGTGTGTGCTTTTCAATTTTAGTAATTTAACTACCGTTATTTAAAGGTCTGGTTTTGGTATCCTCGATGTTGTTTCTTGCTTCAATTGTTATGTTTGCATTTCCAAAACGACTCAATAGTGGACGACCTCCTCCACGGTTACATCGGACCGACGCCAAAAATCCGAGTCTCCGAGGTATATATTTTGCTTTTGGAAGTTAATTAAGGTTTTTAAATTTGGTGTTTTTGTAGATTTTCCGAAAGCAGTTAAACGTCTTTTAAAGAATGATATTCTCATGTTTCGAACAGCGAGCAGCGTTTTACACATACTTCCAATTGCTGGACTGTATACGTTTTTACCAAAATATTTGGAATCGCAGTTTCGGCTTGCTGCACACTCAGCCGCCATGATCTCAGGTATTTTTGTAAGTTTTTATTATTTTTAGTGGTTGAAGCGCCACTCAAATGAGGTTCTGTTCCGTACGCTAGATCTCGGTAGTTATTAATTAACACGCAATTTTGTATGTACTTAGAACTCGAGATTTTTGAAATTTAACCAATGACCAGGAATAATTGAGGTGATAGCACTTTTATATTATTGGCACGGCACACTTTTATTCTATTCACATATTTTTGCGTTTGTGCCAATAAATTACATAGTAATTATGATTATTATTATGAGACTGACTTTCTATCTGTTTTGTCGCCATTAAGTTTCGCGATAACTTGAGAATCGTGTGAACGATCAATGTCGGCATCTTGTGGCCTCACCCGTTGTTAGGCTTAAAATCGAACAAATCGCAAGATGCACAGCAAAAAGAAATTTAAAATCAAAAAAATTCATCCATTTCAGCACCAGCGGCGTTTAAAATACAAAAACGTGTCATTAAGTTCAAATAAAACTGTTCACTCAAAGCTACAAATTCATTGCACGCTGTGCTTCAGTTTAGAATCTAGAGATCAGCTGATATGTTATTGTTCGATTCAAAACATGAATAGAATGATAAATAATACAAGCAGAACGTTTTACGTAATATCTATAAATAAATATATTTTTGTATGAATTTGTAATTTTAAATTTTGTTACTCGTAGTCATTGTCCTTGTTTATAATGTCTCATTTACATGATGACATACAAATGTTTGAAAATGATACCCGTATAACACTAAATCTAATGTTAAATTAAGTCGTGTTCGAAATATGTTACTTTTTATTTTTCTATTGTATTTAGGTCTGAGTGATTTAGCAGAAAAATTAATTGATTTTTTTCAACAGGTGTCGGTGGAATACTTGTGATGGGTTTGGGCATCATCATCAGCGGTGTATTCATTTTGCGCGTGAAACCAAATGCACGATTTGTAGCAGCATGGATCGCATTCACAGCTGTGGTATATGCATTAGGTACGTTCAATTTTATAAATGAACCCATTTATATTTTGCCGAAAATGAATAGTTACGCCACTGGCAACCGTTCACAATTTTTTTTTCTTTTCTGCAACTGGACTTCTCTATAAATAATCAATGTTTTTTCTTTCTTTCTAGGAATGGCTATTTTGATGTTCATTGGCTGTCCAATGGATGACTTTGCGGGCTTGCAGGCTGGAGAAGGGTTAGTATTACAAAGATAATTTGTTATTTACAGTGATGCAGCAAGTAGGCAGGCATTATGATCTGCAAGCCAGTGTTATTTTTGTATGAACTGTCATAGTTCGATTTTTAGATTGCCAACTTTTCAACCAGTGTGCAATACAACATGTGAGTGCGACCGAGATAAATTCAGTCCAATCTGTGGCCAAGACGGTCGAACGTACTTCTCAGCGTGTCATGCTGGGTGTCGGAATCTCACCGTTATCGATGGAAAGATAGTCGAATTTTCTGATTGTTTATGCGTCTCCGATCCTCCCAACCTAACTCCCGATCCAAGCATCGCAAACTTATATGGCATGGCAAAAATTGGTTATTGTGACTTGGAATGTTCAAATTTCACTTGGTATATCATTTTATTTTCGATATTTGTTTTTATACATTCGACGTCGGAAGTTGGAAGTATGCTACTGATACTTCGATGCGTAGATCCCAGAGATAAAGCCATGGCATTAGGTTTGATACAATTTGCAATCGGACTTTTTGGGAATGTGCCATGTCCAATTGTATACGGTGCTGTGGTCGATTCTGCGTGTCTGGTTTGGGAGATGGCTTGCGGCGAGCAAGGTGCTTGTTGGCTATACGATTCAAACGTTTTTAGGATGTTTTATCACGGCAAGTATATTTTCAGACATAACTTTTTCAAAATACACGGAAAAATTATATTGCGCCCACATTTCTAACTATTCATTTAAAGCCAAAAAATAATAATGTTTGTTAAAGGTGGGTTTATGTTCACTTTATTTAAGAATAAGAATTAAGAATAAGAATAGTATTAAAGTTAAAATAGTTATTATATATGGATCGGTTTATGCTGCAGAATTAAGAATAAGGAATAAGGTTTAAGAATTAAGAGTTGGCTCACTTTCAACTTTACGCCTTATTCTTAAATTTATTAGCGAAATGCGCATGTGCGACAAACGTTTCAAACTAGTCGGACATAACCTGAAAATATTAACTATCGATGTTTGCAAGTATGGACGAACTACTCTCAAATTTAATTGAACTTGTTCAGTTGTGGAACAAAAAAGATCCTGCGTTTAGATATAAATTATCTGTAGAGAACACATAGAAATTTATATCAGCAACCCAGCAACAGATGAATTAATATTACTGTTCTCTATACTAATAAATTATGAAATCACATGAATAAATAATATCAATTATAAAAGTCGCTACCAACATTAATAATAAATAGAATCACTTTTCACCAACCTGAAAGATATAATTTTACTATTTTTAACTCTATTCTTGTTCCTTAAAACTGGCAGCATAAACACCTGCCTTAAAACTATTCTTAATACTAAATTAAGTCTTACTCCTTATTTTTAAATTTTCGAGCATAAACCCAGTGTGTTTTTATGATTTATATTCTGTTATATTTAATACATATTCTGATCTTATTCACTTGAAAATCGATCTGATCGTTTGCTGGCCAGTGAAAATTGGGTTTTGAAACTCCGCTCACATCTACAAACATTCACTTACAATCTGTATTTTATGCACTTTTTTAATTATTTTTTTTCTGTTTACACAGGAACAACTGGGGCAATTTTACTATGCGCATTTTTCGTCGATGTTTTGGTCTGGTATAAAGCTGGAAGTATAAATTTTGTTGATGAACAACAGCCTCAAGAAGAAGAATTAAACCCCATTGCAGGTAATACAGACTCTGTTTGTTTTTCAAAAGAAAAATAAGTTATAGCTTGCAATTTATTACCTTAGCAAATCGTATTGAAAAATGAAGGACCAATATTCCCTTTTTGGGATAGTTGCTGTTGTATACTACAAATTGAACCGAATTTTTTAATGCATCACATTACTTAAGGACTAATCATTGTTTTTATGAAATTTTTAACTATTTTAAGATTGTTGATTATTACGAGCATTAGTTTTACGTACTAGTGTATCTGGGTTATGGTGTCCGTCGAAGCCAATGTTTGACTTCGGCCAAATATTTGCCGTTTTCGGCTTGAAAAGTCGTATTTTCGGTCGGACACTACTCGGTAATCAACGAAGAAATGCATATTTCTATTATTTGTTATTTTTATACAGTTTTGATTGTAAATAGATAGATTTGTATAGCAAAATGGACATGTGCATATAATTGTAGATTGTTTTTAGTAAAAAATCAATACGGGCGATTTTTTTTGCATGGCTCGTAAACTCTTCGTAGTTTCCTTCAAATAAAAAAAAAAAAAAATTTGGAAGCACAGCAGTGCGTTATTGATACTCACATCACATTTTTTTTTTGTATGAAGTTGTCATAATATATGATTGTTTGATTTGCAGACCCGTCATTATTACCGTGTGGACTCCAGGAATCTGTAGACCACATGTTATAAGCCACTGGTTAGATAAACAGAAATGGAAATGTGTGTATTTTATCAATTAGTTACCAGTGTTAAGATTTTGCAAGAAAAGTCGCCTGGCAACCGTGTGCATGGTTTGTACGTGCGAATATATTATACATAAGAAATATATAAGGTTTAAGAAATAGGTCATTCTGTGATAATACATCGTATAGTTGAATACTCTTTTCGTAAAGATTTATTAATTCTTGAACTTTCACTATCGATACCTCGAATTGCGAATGCATTTGAATCATGTCCATTTTGCCGGCTTTATTCTGTTTTTGTATTCAAATTTGAACTGATTCACTTCAAATTGCATTTTAAAATTAGTGGTCATCACTCAAAATTAACTTCTGTTTGAATTTTTTATCTTTTGTTAAGTTACCATATTGTAATCGAAGATTGAGCAACATTCGATCCGTAGATTAGAATTGATTTCATGTAAATATAAAAGTTTTAAAAATTAAATACATCAGAATTTCCGAAGTTCATCGTCACAATAATACTAATATACAAAATTGTACCTTTTATGAACTTGTCAGTGAGTAATGTAATTAAGGTAATGTTCGACGTATGGTTTGAGACAAAGATTGATACAAGATACAATTGGCAGTAGCAAACCATACACGAACTAAATCTGTTATAATATTCAACACAATGTCGGTCGCAGGATATTTCGATCTTTCGATCATCTTCAGATGACTGAGGAATCGTTTTAATCATTACTATTTGAATACTCAGTTGGAAATAATTTTTCATCTTGTTTATTAATGAATTCATTTGATTTCCAAGTCACGTTGAGTTTTTCCGTATTTATTGTGACGTAACCAGAAGATTTTCAAATGAGGTATTCATGTTTGTTTTGAAGTTATTGTTAAGTTTTAGGGTTGATTGATGGGTATATAACTCTTAGAACTTTCCATCCACTTCAGAAATAAATATCTTAGAAGAAAAAACTGAACATCGTTATTTTTTTATATCGTCTAAAGCAGGGGTGGGGAACCTCCGGCCCGCGGGCCGCATAGGCCCGCGAAGTCATTTGATCTGGCCCACGAGCAGTGTTGCCAACTCGTGGGAATTTTCCCATTTTCGGGAATTTTAAGCCTCAAATGGAAATTAGAATTAGGATGACTTGATCATTTTTGAAAATGGATATATTTTATGATTGTTCATTTATAATATATATTTTTTTGTTGAACAATAAAAGCTAAAAAAACTATTATTATTTGTCTGGCCCGCGAATGATGTTATAAATTTTCAAATGGCCCTTGGCAGAAAAAAGGTTCCCCACCCCTGGTCTAAAGTTTATACACTTCGTATATATTTTTTTTAAATGAATCACTCGTAATGTATGATTTGTGTAATTGCAGTCTTTTAGCTTTGATTGCTCTAAGATTGTTTTATACAGTTTTTGCTGTTTTTAATCTCGATACAATTGAACAAGTTTTTTAAAACGTAAGAAATTTGCAAGCAACTATGAAATTCATTTCTCCATGAATACAGTAATACCCAGTAAATAATTGAAATACTCAAATGATATATACTCTCAACTTTTTTAAGAAGGATTATGATAATTGTATCCACCCAGTGAAGGTTTTCTATTTGGTGAATTAATGATTTTTATGAATACTTTTGGATATTTGTGAGTCAAATGTTGTAAATCTTTGATTCTGTGTTGAAAATATGTTTAAATCAATTGTTTTTATCGAATGTTAACGATAATGTATGATAATTGAATAATCAATTTATAGTTTGAATGATAAAAACTTAACAAAAGTCGAATGGGATATTTATAACGAATTTATTACAAATAAATTGTATTTTTATTGCCACATTTTGACTATTTTAGATGAATAAAATATCCTGTTCGTAGATATAAGATTTGTATAAAAATTGTGTACTATATATTATATTTAGATGAATAATATTACGTGCTCTGACATGGAGCTATTAATTTTTTTAATTTAGTGATGTTATATTGAAATGAAGAATAGAAATGTCATAGTTGATAATTGGGCGCGACATTTCCTCAAAATTATCTGGGAAATAAATCTTGTGCCATATGTAAAATGGAAATTATTTTATTTATATGATCATAATTTATGTATAAAGGTACTTTTTAAGAAAAATTTAACATCAACATAAATACGAAATTATATATTTTATATTTCACTTTTATATATCAAGTATATCAGGGAGATAATGTCATATAAAATTTCTGAAATTATAATTTATTCTACATTTGGTCCTTCTGGATGTAGCTTTGAAATTATGTTGAACTAAGAATGTATGTAATAAGGATGGCAGACTCGCTTGGAAAAGGTATACATGATAATGAAGTAATTAGAGCGGGCATTGTACAATCGAGTATACGTCTAAGCGTAGCTCTGGTGGCTCCATTCTATTGGTTAAATTTCAGCTCTACGTCATATTTGAACATCAAAAAATTAAATCACTCAAAAAGATGTTCTGTTGTTGAGTGTATTAATAGTAAAGTAAATAGCTCCTAATTAAATTCTTTTCGTTTTATGTGGAAATTAATTGGATACAATAACTTATAGAAATATGTTGAATATTATTCAATTTTTTGTTTCAAGCATCTTTGAGAATAATTGAATATTGTAATCGTCGAGAAATTCAACAAAGCTCCGAAACTAATTAAACAGTCTTATACAAATTCGATAGATAAAATTCTTTCTCTAAAAGTGTTGGACTTTTAGTCAAGTTTTAAATGTAGTTGAGGAACGAAAGTTATACTAAAAATAATTCATTCAAATTATATAGCTAAAAATCATACGATTTCATCGTAGTTATCAATAAATATTTAATTATAAATTATAATACAATTGGAGGTCATTTCATTATATTAGTTTAAAATTGCTTAAAGGATGTAAATTGAATTTCCCGTTATAATTACAATATTTTAGATGACACAAGATCATTTTTGATGGGTTATCTCAGATTTTTTAACTACATTGACATATATTTCAAAACATTGACAGGTAACGAAATGTTTTGCAATTTAAAAATATTTTTAGTGATAATATTATGATATTTGTAATATTCGAACATCACAAGCAAAAGTTCGTCAGCTGTTTTTCAAAAATAAGTAATTTGGTTCTATCGTGTTTGGTATCAAATTAAAGCGCCTGCGGTAATAATTGTTGTAAAAGTGTCAAAAATAATATTCAAACGATTGTTGAATGTTTTAGTGAAGGAAAGCACTTTTCAGAACTCATTTTAAATAAATATGTTTTATTGGCTTATTTATTTTTTATACAGAATTTATATACAATAAAACAATTTTATTAGTCAGTTATTTTTTTCCGATAGCATAGTTCGTTCGCTCAATGCTTAAATAATAGAGCATATTTATTTTCATGAGATACATATTCTTAAATATGTTCACGGCGTTATTCCCTTGTTTTTTAAATCAGTGACCTTAAAATTTTTGGACTAAGCAAAATAAGAATGCTATTCCTACAACAATATGAAATTTAAAGAGGAACTGTAATTTTCACTTCTTCGATTAGATTCTGAAATTTACTCTGCATTTTTGTTTGCATCAAAATGCTTTGTGTCAAACGACTCTAATAAGCGAAGTAGTGTGATCGTGATTTTTTGACAATTCCGAGCTATGATTTTTAATACTAAGCGGCACTTCAGAGTGAAAAGTGATATCACTCTTGCACAAATAGTAAGAATTGGTAAAAAAGAGATGAAGCTAGAAGCGCAATAGTTGATAGCGCAACGTCTACTGTTTATCTACCCATATTGCTTTCAGTGTCAGTCACCAGTAGCTCACGAAGACATATGGAGTTTACCATCCTTATTATTTACATTCTTGTGCTAGACGTACAGGATTTTAACGAATTGGTGAATATCCGGAAATTATGCGTTCTTGTTTAGAATATTATATACATAAATAAATTTAGATATTTACGTTACAAATAAAATGAAGTGGCAGCTATACAGAAACAAATATAAGAAAAACAATTAACTGAAATATTTAAAGAACTCACAAAAAATAAATGAGAGTCGGTACTTTTGATTTCAATTTTGTTTTAATCATTTGTTTAATTTAACATTTCACACTCTTTCCCTTGATAAATAATTAAAATTTATTTATCTTCAGAAATGAAAATAAAATTGAAATTTTTATAATAAAACAGTAAACTTACAATGCTTCTTTAGAATCGTGTCGCATACAAGACTATTTCTACGGCCCTCAATTTCCATATTTTTACAATCATTAAATATACAGCACGGCCGAATTTACTCTGTGTGGGGGATCTGAGAAAACAAAAAGGTGAATGCTCCTAACTATTCTTGAACCAAAATCATATGGAACCGATACACATGGTTCTGGTTCTTATCAATAATTTAATGCCACTATGTGTATATATCAAGAAATATGAGAGGCTAAGTCATCTGCAGACGATTCGGAGTGTCTTAATTTAACTGGTAAATTTGTATTCTGGAGGTGCTCGGGTTTCAACCCCTGTAGTCCTTAAATCCTGACTCAGTAAGAAAATCGAAAGTACAAATTTACATTTGGATTTAACACTGACCAATGAATCCAACATAAATTCACAGAAAAACTATTTAGTTTGCGGAATTTAATTCTTATACTTTTATATGGTGATAGAGCTGGGAAGTGAAAGAGTATCCCATTACTGAGCTTTCTAAATAAACTAAGATGTATTGAAAATATCTTATCGATCTTACAAAAAATTTTTTGCAATTGCGATCACATTTACAGTAAACTAATATTACGAAACATGACTTGCATGACTTATTTTATTGATTGATATTTTTTTTTACAATTTCTGTGCTATCACTTTTACAGCAAATGCAAACACTATAGCGAACAAATCTCATAATACAATTTTTTTCCAAATGTAATTGTGACATATGACAATGAAATTTAAAAATACCAATGACATCCATATGATAATTTTTTCCCTTTCCGCAATTTGTTAATGCCCTGTTAACAGGAAACTAATGATAATTGTTTCCATGGTTAGGAATTGAGAACTTTCGAAGCATAGTCCAGATCAGTAACGGGGTACTTTCGGTGCACATGCAAAAAAATTTATAATTAAAGAACGTTTATGCTACAGTTACTTTAAAACCACTGTTGTCTTGTTTTCTGTTTGTAATGCTCAATGAATCCATAAGTTTACCATAAAAATGAGTGTCCGGGAACGTTGAATTAAGGAAAATGATGAAATAACATTGAAAACAATGAAGTAAATCAGAAGCAATAAAAAAGACTAGTACAAAAAAAAAAAAAAACTATTCCATAGTCATAAACGTCGTCCTCGCAAACAATAGTACGCTACTTAAAAACTGCCACTAATTTCTTTATTTTAAATATATTTTGAATAAGAAAATATTAGATGGTTAGACTTTAACATATATACCTCTTTTATGAATTTAATTTTTTTAATAATTTTATAATAACTTATGGTTAGACCAAAAACGTAGTCGTTCTAAAATTCGGACTGGCTCAATCGAGATTAGTTAGAGATCTATATTTTAAAAATATGTTTGTACAGAAATATTTCTCATGACTGATTATTGTAAAAGTGTTTAATGTACTGCATTATTGTTGTGCATATTGTATTGAAATGGATTATTGTTCGCACATCACATATACGTTATCAAAAATATGTATTTTTGATCGTTTATTTTTTGTAAAATAATATGTAAATGTACACATTATAGAAGAAATGTCTGGAATGGATCTGATGGAAATTTTCAAACATCACAATCTTGCGATAATATTTAGAAATTGTTGTAATTTTAGTTGAAATACATTTATACAACTTGTATTACGTTATTATTTATGTATCCTTAGTGTCGGATTAAGACATGTTGGAGCGTACAGTATTTAATGAGGCCCATAAGCTGGAGAGAATATATTAAATACTTGAAAATATCTAGTCAGGAATCTCTAAGGCCTGAGAATACTCAGCACAGTATTTAATAGATCTCAAGTGCTCATAACAATATTCAGTGAATTAAAAATGATAGAAACCCCGTTATTTTTCAAATTATCCTTCGATTTTATCATGTTTCCCTTAATGAGCTTACATTACAATATACTGTCTTCAAAAGGGAGCACCTATACTAAGCAGGTTAAAAAAAGACCCGAATCATGCCAGTCTGTCAAAGCTCTGCGGCCTTAGAACAAAATAAAATACTTATTTAAAATTTTGTAATTACATCTATTTGAATAAGACTACATTTTTTCAAGATTTTAAACCCGGAGGATCTAATATGGAACCCTATCAGCTTTTCTAGAATGCCTGTTTTATTTTTAGAGCTCCTAATAGTTACTCTAGAAAACAAAATATCTGTTCTCAATATTGTTAAACAATAATCTGAAAAAGAATCCTATTGTTTTAGCCATAATGTCTAAAATCATTGTAACTTTTATAACCAACAGGATACACATTGCTGGATTGAGATTTCTAAAACCGGGAGCCCTTCTAGACAATTGCTTGGTGTGCCTAATGGATAATCCGGCAATATTTATCTATATTATAAATATAAAACAAAAAAGTCGGTATCGTTTTCAACAGAATATAATTATTTAAAAAATTAATTAAACAATTTGAAATAGTTTAAAACCCATTTAAACTTAATGGGTCGAAAATGACCCATGTAATTTTTAATTTCTCTATTCTTTCCTTTGGCCTTTCTGGCTAATGTATCTAGAAAATTATATGAAGTAAGAACGAACGTATTTAATTATTCATTAATCCTCCCTCCAATGTTGTATTTGGCTTGAAAAAATAAACATTTATTCGCAGGAATATGTTAGTTATGACACCTACTTATATTTTGATAATTCTGGGTATGTTTACCTATGCAGACTGATGGAATAAAGATTGCTGAGTTAAAATATATGCATTCCATCAACACATGTGTATCCATACGAACAATATTGTCGCTAAGAAATGCTTGTGTCGATTTCGACCCACTGGGAACAGCCCCTTATATATGTGAATTTTATGTAATAACTCGTTCAATGTATCATTTCTTTCGTAGTCTGTCATAAAATTTAGTTTGATTGAAGTCTTTGACTCAAAGCTCGTCTCTTATCTTCTGTTCAATGTATACTGATGCAAAAAATGAAAAATATCCATGTTCTCATAATTATTTCGACTCGCAAAAACGTCCACTGACCACTCATCGGCTTTTGGAGATAGCTGAAAACTTTGTTGAATATAATTATTCTGATTTTCACCGCCTGACAAGATTGCATTGCACGATAAATGTTTTGTATTATACCATGAATGAAATTTTATTATCCTCTTCATTCTACATGTACATTATCGGTTGTTTCCAGAGGGTCATTTTCGACCCATGTCATATCTGGGTAATTCGTAATCAATCAATTTTTTTATATTTTTTCCATCATGAGAATCCTAATTTTATTGAATTCATTCAATAAAATTTAATAAATAAAGGGAAAATATTTACGAGTTTGAAATTTGATAATCTCAGTAAATAATAAAGAGGAAAAAATCAGTATACAAAGTGAAATTATTATTTTGAAATTTTTAAATATTACTACCCTGTGCAGTTTGTCCTCCTTTAGACCTGACCCAATCAGGTGTTAGTCGTATACGTGGACGGTGTACTATGAACGAAGAAAACTTAAATTTGTTTTTGTGGTGTGTATAAAAATCAGTAATAATTCTCTTCCTTATTTTATGAGAAATAAGGAAGAAATGGCTGAAAAAAAGAGCCCGAAAAAAACTTTTAATCCATTATTAAACGCATCTGTGACAGGTGCTACTGTAGAAGAATTTACACAAAATGCAATTTTGTGTCCAGCAGCAAAACCTGATCCTGTTCCGATCTTGCATACAGTTCCGCTAAATAGTAAGTTTACTTAATTCTATTTTTTTATACGATTACGTCAAATAATAATTATGATAATTGTGTTTTTCTTAGACTTGTTTTTGGAGGTTAAGTTAAACGTCAAACATATTTCTTATTTTATTTATTTATTTACATATTTTCTGGTGCAAAAACTTTATTTCGAAAGCAAGTAATATGAATATAATTTGCGTTCGAATACAATCAAAGTACAAAAATGTATAAATCAAAATCTGGTTGTTCCTGCCTGACCTCGATATCTCGGTATATCTAAGGAATCTTTTTTCTTGCAACATTTCCTGATCAATATTGCCGCAACAATTATTATTACTATCAATATTAATACTCCTAATGTAATTGCAACAATTGATCCTGTACTTAAGGTGGCATCTGGACAATAGGAAATTCATGTATTAAATAATATCAATTATTCATTATGTCAAATACTCACGGTATGCATCAACTTTATAAGTATATTTGTTGTTATTTAAATCGATTGCTGTTATATCAAGATAAGGCTGACAACAATTGTTACTGTAATACAAAGTTACTGTTTCTTTAGTGCCAGAAACATAATTATTTGGGCTGTACAGCCCAGCTGGTTCGCTAACAACTCTTAGTAGACCTGAAAAATTACCAAATAATTGAAAAGAAGTAAGGAAATAGGCACTCGTGCTGTGTTGTGTAAAACATTAAAATATTGGATTGATTTTATTGTATTTGAAGAAGTAAGAGCACTTGGCAGCGCATATAGAACGAAAGCTCATCCAAAAGAGGAAAAATGTATAGAAGGACCCTCTAAAATTTTTGCGGAATAAATTTACAGATGATGCCTCACCGAATTTGTATTCACACCATTGATAAAACCTACAGAATAGAAATTCCTGCAGGGGAATGAATTAATAATCCAGTAGATAAAAATTACATTCTTATTTACATAGAATCATCAATGGAATCATAGTAGAAATACATGGAGCTAAAGGACTGAGATCAGTCGGTTGGACTCGGAACAAAGCGACAGTATTTCAAGCTGAACTGTAGGAAATACGTGAAGAGAAAACTTTGTACCCATTTTTAAGCATATTGCGTGCACGAATGAATGTGAGATTTGGCATACTTAAAGTTTATACGGAGAAGGAGTGCAGACAGCTGAAATCATATATAAGGTGTCCCATTCTAAATTACCGCTGAAAACGATATTATCTATTCTAATTCTCACTACCCGAGGGGGAGGGGGTAGGAAGTCACACTGAAATCTTAAATGGGAACCACTATTTTTATTTCAGATTGAAGATTAAATAAAATAACGCTCAGACTTGAAAATTTAATGAATTTTGGTTAAATTTTGGCAACTGGGCAGTTATCTTGTGATGACTATAGAATAAAAATGTTAACACATCAAAAATATTCAGAAATAATAAAAAAAAAACTAACCAGATTCTGCGTCTTGTGCTGTAACCTCTATGGCCCAAATTCCTGAATGACAAGAACTGTATGGAACTTCCATACATGTACTCGTAAATTTGTAATTGAGATATGGTAAAGTTGTGTCTGAAGTTCTGGAAACTGTGTTTACATACAACATTGCCGATTTTTGGGCTCTAACTTGACCATAAGCAGTCAAAGTTATTAAATTTGTATATTGCAATGAGGACGATGACGGAATAATTGTATACACTGTGACTTCAACGGATCCCTTTGGTGGTATAACAGTGCTAAAATAAAATTATAAATATGATTTCAATTTAGGGCATCTTCTATTCAATTGATTTACCCTCTTGGTGCCAAATCTCGTAGCATACTTTTTTCATCTTGAACGCTGAATGGTACAAAAATCGGCTTATCATAATTATTTGTTACTTCAAAAATTACTTTTGGATTTGATCCCGCAGTAGCTATCAAATTTGATCGTACACTGGATTCGATTATTATCATTGGTAAATTTCTCGTTTGTAGATTGTTTTCTACATATGAGAGACGTGAGAAAACTTCTCCTGCAAGTGAAATAAAAATATAAAAATCAGAAATAAAATTATCTAAATCCATGATTAACAAAAAATAATACTTTAATTAACATGAATGACACATGTAGGGTTGACTGGTATCATTATGCTGTAACAGCAAACCTTTTTTGTACTAACTGTAAATTAACTCTACAAAGGTTTTAAATACAAAAAAATAAATTAGGGAATGCTCGTTTTATCCCAAAACGGGGTCAGCGGAACTTAAATTTTGTTTTTATATAGAAAAAATAATTTGTGGAGATTAAATATTATTCGGCATTCTAGTCATGTCATACATAAAATAACTAAAAAATTGAAAAAGGCATGTACAGTATTCCCGTGACACCCCGCTTGTCGGGGGTACGCTCAATCAATTATCAGATGCATGTGTAACGGTTTGCACACACGCCCAACAAGCGTGGGATCCCGTTTAGACTTCTGGTGCTGTGTATGACTTTCGAATTATTATTTACATTGAAAAAATGATATTTATGTAAAATAAGACAAAGGGCATATTTTTTATTTTTACGGTCATCTTTGACTCGCTTATGGTTATTATTAAACGATTGTTGGAAGACCTACCATTTTCTGCTGCACCCGTAACTTGTACATAAAATGAGTCTCTTGGAACAGTTACATTAGAAATGTAGAAACTGAAGTTTCCAGCATTTTTTTCGTCCTGAATTTTCATATTTTCTTTTGAATTATATTGGATATTTTGAATTGCATTTCCATTTTCATCTATAATTGAAATTTTTTCAATTTTTGATATTTTTCCTGCAATGTTTAGCTGTATATCGTTCTTATTATTTGAAATTGTTGAATACAGCTGCCCTAAAAATACATGCATATTATAATAAAATTTGATAAAAATGTTAGAATTATTTGGAAGCTATATTCAATAATTATATGTCTTATAAGTTGCCTGAGAGCTTCCTTAAAAAAATATATATTATTGTCCTGGTAATATGATTAATATTAGTACAAAATATAACTTTCACGACAGTTAAGGTAAATAACTGTTCTTGGGTGAAATTTCGAGAAAACTTGATAAAATCAAATTGTGAATAATACTTTTATTCCTTTTTATGATAAATTTCAAATATTTTTTAAATATGTAGTAATCAAAATATTTATAAGTAATGATGTTAATTGTTGTAAATACTAAGAGTGCAACTTCTTTTTATTTTTACTAAAATCATTATGCAATTTTAGATCTATGACGCATTATAAACACTGACGAGATGGTCAAAGTCTTGTAACTATCGTTTTTGTTAGTTTAAATACACTTTCTGATCATGGTTAGCTAAGTTCCGTGTGAATGTTTAGTGCCTTTAGTATTATTAATACTGTAAGTAATAATTTCTTGTATTACGAGTTGAATTTAGATTGGATAAAATGGTAAAAATAGCTTCAAAATTGTATCTTGCCGACCGCTATATTTTGGACATTTCTAATAATTTCAAATTTTGACTAACACAATGTAAAATATTTGAGAAAAGATTCATAATTGAAAATAGAAGTCAAAATATTTTTGATTATTTCTTAAAATTTACAATTGTACAAAAAGTAAGAAATACTACAAATTTTGAATGTGTGATAAGATTGTTTTCGCGCCGTATACATAGAAAGTGTTTCGCAACAATTTTAATTTGTAAATTGTGTCATTTAAAAATAGTGCCCTATTTTCTCAAGCTGCAACATGCAACACTTTCTAACATTTTTACTCCATCGGAAATTTCGTGAGAATTTTGAAATTTTGAATTTTAAATTTGAGGAGCGCAATTTTCAGCAAGAGAACTAAAATACATTACCTTTATTTTTCACTAATCTCGTTGAAACAGATAAAACAGATTTGGCGTAGATAACAACATTAAATCCATCAATATTATTTGAAGTTCGAATAAGTTGTAGCTCCCATATTCCGAAGGCTGGATGCTTCACAAGATCCGCAACCTTGTACATATCGAATTGGACGTAGGTCCAGTTTTTGTGCGCATGTGTTCTAATACCACCAGGAAACGTTCTATGCTCTAACACGAGATCCTGTAGATGAGCGGTATAATCTGCGCAAATTGCGATTCTAATTAATATTTGTTGTTTTTGTATTTTTATTTGAAGTGTTGTTTGTTTATATCACAATGATGGTGTTTCAAAATATTTTTAGTTCAAAAAGGTGAGAGCAGTGTGGATAAGCTAAATGTTGAAGCTGTCAGTGAAGCAGATTAAAAAGAATTTTGACTTCTATGAGCCAGCAGAAAAAACTGCAGCAGAAATCTTACACGAATGATTATTCGATAAATTGACTCAGTTATGTTATCTTATAATAATTATCAGTCTAATATTTTATTATTTATGTTTTCTCAATCAATATTCGATAAATAACATAAAAAATAGACACGTTTTGATTTTGATACAAAGATAAAATTAGCTTAATTTTGCAACATTTCGGTTTTGACATTTAAACTTTTTAAGCGTAAACATTAGCGATAATTTTGGTGTAAGCAATACGTACTGGACGGGAATGTCACTATCATAGCATTGAGAATATTTCCTTCAATTATTACATCTAAAAATTTTACTGTGTTGTCTACAGGAAATTTTATTTTTCCATGATTTTTTATTGCTGCTCTCAGTAAAATATCTCCCTAAAAAAAAAAAACAGTACAACACCTAATATTAGTATTTTTATTTTTTTTTTAAATATCTCACCTTTGTACTTATGTTATTTTTATCTATATTTTCGCAATTCATGTTATTTCCTAGATAGAAAGATCCATTTGAGTAAATTGAGGTCTCTTTTAATATCTTTTCTTCTTTATTAGTTGATAATACCTCATTCCAGATAACGTACAACTGAAAAATTTGATCTGTCAAATTTTATGAATGAATATATGTATTGTGACTCACTCTAATTTTTTTCTGTTTTAAATTTGTCAAAGTTAACTGGGATAAATCTTCATCAATTGGTTTTCTTCCAGAAAAGAGCAAAATAGCACTATTTTGAGGAAGAATCTGAGAAGCTTTCAAAATTGCGAAAAATGTTGCGCCTCTTTCTTTGTTGCTTGTGCCTTTTGAAGTTTCTCCAATTTCATTTTGTATGTATTTTTTTAGTACTCCTGAATTTTGCCTAGATCGGACAACAACGTTTGTCACACCTAAGAATTATAATTAATTTGTAAAAAAAATTTTGTATCGTAGCTGACCATGTTGACAAAAAATTCTATTTATTTAATTATATGTCAAGGCTACCTATTTTAGTAAAGAGTACATATAATACGAGATGTTTTCAAATCTATTTTTGATTCCAAATATTTGTCCATCTATAATAACCAAATATTTTGTTAAGAATAGTTTTTCAGCATATTTTGTAAAAATGGAAAAATAATACCGAAAATCCATCATAAAAATTTATAATTGTAAAAATATTTTCATGAAACTTTGCATTTGAATTAATTAATATAAAAATTAAAGTATTTTTTCTAATAAGGACCTTCACCTCCATCGAATTATAATGAAAAAAAGTGTATACTCAATCGTCACGGTCGAATTTTAGAACTTAAAAAAAATCGTATCACGCTTATAGACGAAATTTTAACATTGTTTTTACAGCTCGTTTTGAGTGTTGATAAGGAATCATATAAAATAATTTGGAAAAACTAATACTGGTATTCATCATGAGGACTCTAACTCTAAAGTGCTAATTTTGAAAATTTTATTTAGAAACATTATTTCTTCACTTATTATGAATAGTTCCAGAAATATTCCTACGTATTTTGATCATACTTTGTTCTTACTAATTAAAGAACTGTATTATCGAGAATTTTTTAAATTGAATTGTCATTTATTCAAATTGTTAGTTTAAAATGTTCCATCCATCGTAGTCACTATCATAACGATGCGGCAAAGAAAAAATCAAAACGGGGTGTCACAGTCAATCATTTATGACCAGCCTCATTTTTTGAGCTTATTACTTGAAAAATAAATTAGGTACTCACCAGAAGCGTTGAATTTCATCAACCAAAATTCATTTTTAATATTAGATTTTTCGAGAAGATTATCAACAAAATATTCTGTATTTAAAAATGCTTGGCAAGTGCTGTCCATTAGTAAAACCACTGGTTGAAATTGTAGGGTTGTTAATAATAAAGTCAAATCTCTCAGAAATTCATTGCTGCTTTTTGTTTCTTCGGTTGGGATTTCTGACAGAATTCTTGGATGTCTTTGCGTAAAACTTCCCTCATTTTGCGCAAATTCTAGGGTGTAATGATAAAACGATTTATTTTCATTATTATATTCTTTGAATTTTTCGGCTTGTAAAATTTCTGCATTTTCACTTGCTTTGCTTATAGTAAAACACATACAAACTATCACAAAAGATGTAAACATTTTTGCTAATATGATTTAAATTATTAGGCGCAGACTGAAAATTTTTCGGGATGGAATTTGTGTTTTATGTATAAGTTATGACGTTTGTTTGCGGCTAGGTGCGGATATTTCCATTCTTACTCAACAAAATTAAATATTGTCTACAGCCCTCACTAAAACAATTCTTATCGGTTACTAAAAGCGTACTGATTAGTTATGTACATATTGCTTTTCGGAAATATTACTAATTACGAAATGTTAGATTATTAAAAATAGTAGGTCAATATATAATTTTCTTAAAAATCAGGAAACCGCAATTTTGCAATATTCAGTAGGGACTCATGCTATTTCCGTTTTACTGCATTTATAATTTCCTAGAAACGTCCCAGTTATTAATCTAGTATTTGTATGCAAAATATGTGTACTTTAAAAAAAACTAATATCCGGTATAATTCATTATAGTTATTGATCTATCCATTATCTGATAATATATGTTTTAGGGATTACAAATATTGGATAGTTACATTATCTGATACATTTGTAATTTAATTTATCAAATTTAAATGAACGAAATGTAATTTTGATGATTATATTTTAATTTACAGGTCAACCAGCACAGGAACAAAACCCGAACAATTCTGCAGATATTAATCAAGAACTAACGAACAATCAGAAACAAGAATTCCAGCAAATTCCTACGTATCAGCCACAACCAGCTTACAATCAAGCAGTATTCCCTCCACCTGTAAGTGGGTTCACAGCTTCAGCCCCGAGTGTATCAGATTCTAATATTTCGACGTTGTCAACGTCCGTTCTGTCTTCATTTTCTAATATCTTAAGTTTTGGCAATCAGAAAGAAAGAAAGACAGATATTGTAGAAGAGTCCGTTGATCCAAATCCCAATTCAGTGGAACATTTATTGAGTTCAAGCATCGGTGCACCAAATGTTGGTTTAGTTCCGTTTTATTCGGCTAGTACACACGGTGATAGCTTTGCACTTACGGGGCCCTCATTGAGTGGACCTCCATTAACTGGCCCTGCACAGTCTGGAACTTTGAAATCTACCTCTAGATTCAGACCAAAAACTCCTACTGGAATTGGACCTAGCATACCATTATCTGAACCACCTTCATCTGGTTTTTCTGAGCATTTTGTTCCTTTTTCTGGATCACCTCCTCTTCCTTCTGGATTATCTCGATCTTCCAGTTCTAGATCCAGCCCTGGGTTATATGCACCTAAAACTTATTCACCTGGATTGACTGCAGTTGGATTATCTGGTCCTATTTCTGGACAATCTACGCCAGATTTATCAGTTTCTGGGAGAAAACCACCTCCAGATATTCCCAAATTTGAATTAATTGCTCGTCCTATATCTCCATCATTATCTAGAACGAGAAAATCGCCAGGAATACCTCCAATTGCGCGTGAATTATTTCCATCAAATATTTCTATTTTACAACCTGGACCTAGTTCGGCTGAACTAGCTGGAATATATCCGCCTATATATAAAGAAACTTCAGGTAGATTGACTCCACCTGGATTAATTGGATGTATAGTACCCCCAGCCGTATCTTCAACTGGATCAAACGGAACTATAATATCATCATCTGCAGTACATCCATCAGAATCAAATAGAACTGCAGCAGCACCTCCAGCTGAATTATCTGACTCTTCAGTATTTCCGCCATCTGTGCCCGGAGTTTTTATACCTGCAAGTAGTACTGCGCTGACCGTATCTGTTTCAAGAGATTGCACTTTGCCTCCAACTGAATTATCTGGAATACTGCCAGCTAAACTACCCGAAACATCTGTACCCACAGTACCTCCTACTGTACCAAAAGGTGCTTAGAAAATATTTTTTTAAACTATGATACATTTACCATTTAATTTTTTTGTTTTAGGATCGAATAATACCTACAGAAGAGTAGGCCAGAAGAAAATAGCTTATGCTCCCATCCCTGGCTTATCTTCCACTCCGTTGCAATCCGTTTCTGAGCCGCAACTTGATCCAAATCCGTGCTTTCCTGCCTCAACGTATGATCAACCAAACGTCAGAAACAGTGCTCAAAAACCAGCACAACATATATCAATTTTTGCACCGCCGCCTGTTGTTGACACAAAACCTTCGAACTTATTAGTTCCGAGCACAGATTTTAACGATGTTCAAAGCTTAGACAGAACTCTGACAACTTTCTTTCCACCTGTTATGAGTGATATAAAATCTCCCAACATTAATCCAGCTACTCTGAATTCTAGTGCTACATTGCAAACTACTATTATGGCAACTCCTGATGCTAGACAAACCAAGACTGCAGCAACAATGGTAGTTCTTGTTAAAATATTCAAATATATATCCTTGATTTTTAATTTTCTTGTTAGAATTCAGCCCCTTATCGACCAGTGTACCACCATTGGTTCCACCGCAAGAAAATAGAGGATCGTGTTATATGGCAACCGTTTTCTATGGTTGATTCTTTGGCTTTAGAAGCAGCTTTTATGTCAGGTTAGTAAAGTATTCTTTTCCGGTTTTTAAATGTTATAATTCATACTTTTGCTGTGTCTTCTATTATTTCAGCTGATCTTTCCCCTGAGAATATGGTTGCAACTGATGGCGGCCGTTATGATGTCAATATTCTTCGCAGGCAAAGAACTGCTGTTTATTGGGAAAGTCCTCCAACGGATGTTAGAAGATGTTCTTGGTTTTATAAAACTTTTCATGACGGAAAGTTTGCTCCTTATAAAGAAAATATTGCCACAAAATTAGAGGTATGTTATCATTCTCTTATATTGGTTTACTTTTTACAACCTAAACCAAAAAAGTAAACATAAAAAATTCTAGTAAGTGCAAGTGCACATGCGTTGTGAGCTGTGCACGTTTTGTATTACCTAATTATATATATATATTAATAAGCTCGACTACGGCACCTGCGATCGATACTTCGATCGCAGTAGCCGATAGATTCATGTGAAGATAAAATAAATATGTGTAATTGGGTAAAGTTCTGTATACAAAAAAATAATAAGAAACACAACGTTCCAAGTTCTGAATAATAAGAAAATTTTTGTTACGTTGCCTTACGTAGCTAATATGACGAATAAAATTGGATGACTTAATAATTTCATACACTTCCAACTTAGAAATTCGAGATATTAGTAATGTTAAAGACAGATTTCCTCTACAGTATTCAGTTATTTACAAGATTCCTTGCCAGTGTGGCAGAGTATATATTGGACAAACTCAGAGGACTGTAGAAACGAGATTGAAAGAACATTCTTGTCATCAGCGCCATAGCTAGGGTTTTTGGCGTCCTGGGCGAGATTTCGGTATTACGCCCTTTAAAAGTCGAATATACTTATTGAAATGCCCATCATTTGGCTGGTTGCACCCAAGGTCCGTAAACTATACAGGTTGCCTTAATGAGCCAACTCTGCTTCAATTGGTTAGACGAGAATACGTCACCGCTAGCCCTGCGAGGCCGCGCCCACCGCTGTCTTTGCATTGCTATAGCAGTATTCTTTCTTTAGGCCTTATGTGCTGGAATTTGCAGTTTGACTGCCTCATTACGTTCGGCAGTCAAAGTAATCCAAGCACATAAAGCCATTTTTGCTCCGAATGATATATACTATTTTTTTCTTCAAACGAGTACCTGAATTGTGACACATAAAGTTGATATATTGATTTTCAGTGCAATGCAATTAGCTCTAAGATCAAGCTGAATCATAATGCCTAATACAATTTTGTCATTGTTACGATATGAACAAACACAAATTTAAATTGGAAAAGAAATTAAAAGTATCATATGTGTCATCATCAGCTGATATTAATAATCTCCCAGGCGAAGTAAGAGCGAATGGTTTATTCCAAAACTCAATTTTTCAATAACTGTAGGTACATTCACAATGAATATAACTGAATTATTCTGCTGAAATATTAAATTATTTGGAAATAATCAGTAAAAATATAGACGTTATCTATGCGTCGAAAATAAAACCTCAAATGTATCTCACCTTTATTTCAAGAGATGATAAATTTGTGTTTAGAAAAATTGCACAGTAGAAAAAAATAACACAGGATGTGAAGAGCGAAACTCGAATAGTTCTAAATTGCAAAATATCACTTTTGCATTCGAGAATGCTACGCTCATTAAAAAATTATTCGAGAATGCAAAATAATTTCGCAATCATGAATCTAACAACGTTCTCTCGAAAACCAGGTCTCAAAATTGATGGAAATGGAAAAACAAAAATCAATCAATGTCACTTTTAATGTTGCTATGATACCAATACAGTTTATAAATACTTCGCGTCCTGACTGCAAAAGATTTTGCGTCCTGTAAACAAGATAACCATTTCTCATGCTCTAAGTTGCCTTGTAAATGCTCACTTTCGATGACAGTTCTCGAAAAATGAACATTTCAGATATATACCAACGTTTACAAAAACGTAGTGTTTAGCAAAATAAAAATCTGAAGAAAGTGGTGTAAAGTAGGTAAATGATACTAAGCAAAACACTAGAAAAATTTGATTCGAATTTATATTATCACGCGACAAACACTGAAGCAAGATATAGACTAAGAGAAGACAGGGCTAGCAGTGACGTAGTGCTCCCTCTGTACACCGCTCAGCGATACCCACAAGCTAACTGATTGAGGTAACCTGTCCGGAGTTTGCGCTCCTGTTGCCAGGCCCTAGCTATGGCGCTGTTCGTCATATAAGATTGAACCACCTAGAAAAATCTGCGGTTGCTGAGCACGCTAATCAAGAATTATGTGATATTGACTTTAAGATTACAAAGCTTCTGGCGAAAGAGAATAATTGATTCAAGAGGCTAACAAGTGAAACTATAGAGATAAGAAAATCACCAAATAATTTGAATTCGAGTACTGGTTATGAACTTAATCGAACGTGGTTACCAGTCATTTGTTCATAATTTCGAGTTATTTTTTTTTTACGAATCTACTGAAAAGACACTTTATCACTATCGTCTAAAGTTCTGTGGATAGTTCAGTTATGTGCCAAACCAAAAAGATTTGTTGTCTTTACAACTTATTTTTTATACATTTTTTTCACTTGAAAAAGACAGCACTTTGCTGTTGAAACGTTGGGTTTCTTATTATTTTTTATATACAGAACTTCCAATAAAACATATTTATTAAATTTAGAATAAGTTCTGAAAAGTTTTTTCCTTCATGTGGAGATGTTCACGCATTAAAAATAATGAATAAAGCTATGGACTTATTATTTCAGGAAGAATATAAAGCAGCATATGAGTTGAACCAGTGGCATCGAAAAGTTGAACTACCCAACGGTGAAACAGTGGTATTTCACTCTCCGGATGTATTAGTCCTTTTTCCTCAGTCGATGTCTCCTGAAGTCTGGAACCAAGCAAATGCAAGTAGCTAAAAATGTCTTGAAATTCTCTTTCAACATTATTCTTACAGCAAACAGCGACAAAACCCCGAATCGTCAAACGTGGCATGGATGAATTCGATATTGACGAAGGAGAGCCTAGCAAAATAGATCACTTACTATTTCTTTGTCATGGTATAGGTTCTGTTTGCGATTTGAAGTTTCGTTCGGTTGAAGAAGTCGGTAAGTTGAAATATTTATTGCAGAAAAATGAAATATTTACTTGTTATGTATACAGTGGACGATTTTCGAAGTATCTCTCTACAACTTGTTCAGTCACATTACAAGTCTTCCTGCGATCGAGGCATTGCAAACCGCATAGAAGTTCTTCCAGTTAGTTGGCACAATCAGTTACATTCAGACGACACAGGCATCGACCGAAAATTGAAAAGTATCACATTAAAAAGCATTCCAAGACTGCGCGATTTTACTAACGATACTCTGTTAGATATATTGTTTTATACTAGTCCAATTTATTGTCAGACAATTATTTCAACAGTTGGTGACGAGTTAAACAGAATTTATGCACTCTTCATTCAGAGGAATCCTGGTTTCCAAGGATCAGTTTCTTTGGGAGGTCACAGCTTGGGCTCCCTGATTTTGTTCGATATTTTATGTCACCAACATCCAACAGAAAAAGAAGATTCAACTCCTGATGGAGAGGAAAATGATGTTTTTGGACCAATGAGCTCTGTGCCAAGATCTCCTTCAGCAAATAGACGCCTAAGCAGAAGAATTAGCTACATGATGGGTGCTGTAGGTACTGGTCAACCACAGCTGATATATCCCCATTTAAATTTCACTCCAGTGGCTTTCTTTGCGTTGGGCTCTCCAATTGGTATGTTTGTAACCGTACGTGGATTAGAATCATTAGGAGAACAATTCGCTCTTCCGAATTGTAAAGGATTTTTCAATATTTTCCATCCTTATGATCCGGTAGCATATCGGATAGAATCTTTGATTAACCCAGAGCTAGCAAATGTGCGACCTGTTTTGATTCCTCACCACAAAGGTAGGAAACGGATGCACTTAGAGTTGAAGGAAACTATGGCTAGAGTCGGAGCTGATTTAAAACAACGCGTAGTTGAATCTATGAAAAGCACATGGAATTCTGTATATCAGTTAGCTATGTTCCATCGCGCTGACAATAGAAGTCTTGAAGCAGAAGTTGATAAGGTATTAAAAGAACAAATTGCTAGCGAAGAAAGTGGACGCTCTCGAACAAACTCAATTGGTGAAGAAGAAGGCCAAACGAATGTAAACGCCGGCATGTTGAATAATGGAAGAAGAGTTGATTACGTTCTACAAGAAGCACCGTTTGAATTCTTCAATGAATACATATTTGCTTTAACAAGTCATGTTTGCTACTGGTAAGTTCTGTTTGACAAAATCAATAACTGCATATTTATTACGGTCCTGCGAACTGCGATAAACTTGGATTATGCATAATTTGCTCCAGGGATTAATTTACAGATTACTGCTCTACTAATTTGATATATTGGAACCAGTTGCATATTAAATGAACCTAGAGAAAATTTCTGCGCAGCCTTACGTTAAATGCATTTAATTCTGATTTTATGCTTTTCATTTATTTCAAATTATCACAATTTAATTCAAAATAATCAGGCAGGCAGTAGTTGACTACAGTTTTTATGTGGCAGTCAAATTTCCCTTAGTCGTTACCGTTTTTTGACTCTCTCTTGAAACCTTCAAAAGCCGGTACTAAACATTGGTGGCTTTTTAAAATCGCTATGAACTGCTTTCTCCGCTACTTGATATTTTGTCCATATTTTATATTGAAGATTCTTATCGAAATAAATTTTCATTAATAATGAACTTGATTTTTGACAACAATTATTTTGTTTTTCGGGTTCAAATAGAGTATTTTGTGATCTTTCGAATGTTACGCCCAAGCATGACGTCATCAGTTTGACTGACCTTAGTAGATAGAAGCAGACAAGGGTGGGGTTTTTAGATACCTTTCACTTGTTTTAGTTTGATATTTTGATGAGTTGAGTTTTATTGCGGTTATTCGATATCGAGCGTATAGATGTTTTCATGTCGAAAAGAGAAGATTTCAGTTTTTAATTATCTTATTTTCATTTCAAAGGGAATCCGAAGACACAATGCTCTTAATTTTGAAAGAGATCTACAATTCTATGGATATAGCTACCGATAGTCAAATTCCTCAGCAGACAATGACGATCGAACGTTCTACTACCCCGTCCATGGAATCCGATGGGCGCCACAGTTTGCAAATGTCAAATCCCACGCGACCGATGGCGTTTAATCCGCTTCAAGGGCCTCCACCTACAACGAGTTTCATCAGGAAAACATAATATATGTTTTATGAGTGGTTGTATAGGCCACTAGTCAATAGGTATGCGCCTTATTTGATACAAAATAGACAATGTTCGTATAAATAATAAGTCATAATTTATATTTTATGGAATGTGGGCTGTGAGAGAATGTTTTATGTATGTATATACTGCTCTAAACTGTTAATAAATAAGCTTCCAGTGTATGTTTACACTTTCAAATAAGCTTCTAAAGAATATTTGATTTGTATTAGTGTCCGATTGCTATAATACCCTGTGATCCGCCTGCTGGTATCAGTTAATCTGACGTCTTGCACGCGCAGTTTATATTTCGATCGTTTACGTGAATAGCTCTACTGGATGCTAGCTTCGACCATTTTTTCGCCGAAGCCGAATGTGTCAAAGTCAAAGCTTTGGTCAGACATTAGTGAATATTTGGTAAATAGTTCCAAACTAGTCTAAAGTAACAATATCTAAAATTTATTTGGAGCAGTATCTTTCAAAGCAGTTTCATCTAAATTCAATTATAAACATTAAAATTAATTTGTCGTGAATGCTGTATAATGCAGTAATCGTGAATAGAGATTAAAATAATGTGAATATATGAACAACTATTTCTATTCTAAATTATTTATGCAAGGCTACTTATTTATTTATTTTTTGTTTAACAAAGATTGCACAGAAAGCGTTCTTATAGTGATTTGCTTTGAATGTACTATTAATTTGGTAAGCACAGTAAATTTCAAGAAAAATTATTGTATCACTGACGTAGAAAATAGAGATCTATCAAAAAAATAAAATTTTGATCACCTATCAGAAAATTGATACTTAATGTGACGCACTTCTAATACATTTAGCACAAAAATATTTTACAACTTGATTTTTAATCAAAATATTGAACATTTTTAGTTGTTTACAATTGTTTTCAAATAATTCTATTATAGGTGCTTCTAATGAAATGTACATAATATAAATATTTGTATCAGTTACCTTACATGTAAATTTTGATATAATAAAGTATTGTAGTTTTCGTAAAAGTATTTTTTTTTTGGGTGAATATGTACATTAAATTAGTTGATTGGATACGTAGGTACAATGGGATTAATAATCTAATGTGTTGTAATAGTGCTAACGGCAATAATTACCGCGAGCATATTCTTGGAATCGAACCGAGAATCGTAGTACGAAGCAAAATACATAATACTAGTCTGGAAAACAAAATTTGGCTTCATGAACAGTTTGGTGATCTTGTGAACAAAAGTAAGTAAAATAAATATATTTTAATTCATTTTAATTTTTATGCTATTATTATTTTGCGGCTGAAGGGCATTAACAGTGCTGGATTGGGACACGTTGGGTCCTCTAGGCACAGATTTAATGAGGCCCCTAGGTACTGTATGTAATAGAGCCTCTAGGTGAAATATTTAATGGGGCTCCTGAATTGGCGAGGATGTATGAGATGCTTGAGAAACGTCGTAGGCCCCTAGGCACGTTCTTAGTGTCTAATGAATATTCCAGTACTGGGCATTAAAGGCTCCTCAATTTGTATCAGACCGAAGATCCATTTGTCAGCCAATGTTAAAGCCGAAGCCAAGGACGCAAATTTTCTAGAGTTTTTATCGTAAATAATAATTCTTTTAGTTTTTCCCCCTACCAGGTCTTGCGTACTGCTCCCTCTATCAGTCTATTGTAACTCACACGTACAGTAAATAATATTTTGCTCTTTTAAGTGACTCCACTACCTTTGGTTTTTACTGACACCGAATGTGAAACTAAAGGTGCCTTTTTCAACTGAAAGTTCCTTCAGTTTTAACTAATCAATCCCTGCGTGGTAAATAGGGTAAGAATACTGAGAGAATTCATTTGCAGTGAAAGGGTGCGATTTTATAACTTTCAACTAGAATTTAAGTTTTACCTCACCACTTTATAATCACTGTTTAAAAATCTACTGCCAAATTGTGAAAAAAGTCTTAATTATAATCGTTCATGAAAAATATTGAATTGGAAGCTAAAAAATCGCACTCTTAGTTTGTCAAGAATTTATTATAAACTAATTGCCGGAATTCGACCGTAATTTGTTATATTGCTGAGTTGGACCGTTATTTGAATTTAACCTCTCATTTCCGGAGGTTTCAGGTAAAATTCACTTGGTATTCGACGCTCTATCCGAATCTAAAATAAAAAATAGTAGTTCCCATCCCAGATTTGGGTGGCCTCGATCGTTAATCGCCTAATCGAACTCGGCACTATACTATGGATTAGGACTAATGACTTAATCTTTCTACCCGAGTGAGATTCTCTGGACACATGCGATTTTATATTAATAATAAACCAGACTCAAATTTAGCCGTACATTTGAACACTCATTCATAAACTGAATTTCGACCTAACATGAGTTCAGTGCACCCTTCTCGGCAGTCTCGGGCTCAAGTTCTGTCCCTCAGGCGCACGCAGTGTAATTTGGTAATATTCAGGCATGTTTTTTAAAAGCGCGAACGTAGCGAGCTAGCCTACAATCATTGTTATAGACTGTATTTCAGCCCAACATGAGTGATTCTAAAGTTGTACTCACTTATAAAACTAAATATTGCAGGGTGATCGTGAGTTTATTCAAAATTGACAGTGCCGAGTTCATGTGCGCCCCGCGCTAATCGGCTTAGCATCGGTGCCGAGTTCATGTTCTTGGTGCCGAATTTATGTACGCCTCAAGATTTAAAAGTGACCTCCCACCATTCGGAGGGCGAAAAGAAATAATTAAACTTTTACGCCAGACATTTTCCCATTCGGTTCATATTTCTCGATCAAAATGGGATATCTTTGTATATAATTTTAGCTTTCTGCACTCCTTCTCCATATAAACTTCAACTATGTTTAATCTCACATTCCTTTGTGCGCACAGTATGCTCAAAAAGTGGCACAACGTGTTCTCTTCACGTATTAATATATAAATCAGGATTATACATCAAGATTAAATTCTGCCTTGAAATAATTTTTATTTTTGAATGATCTGTCTCAATAATCTTGGAATAAATGAGCATTATTAATTCAATTTTACTTAATACTCTTCTGTGAGAAATACGAGGTATACTCGGACAACCCTAACCTGTCGCTTGAGAATTTATCTTCTGGAGATAGAAATAGCCTGACCTAACTGTATCTATCTCTCTCTTACTAATGTTATGAATGAAACAATTGCTGCATGGCGTTTGTCTTTCCAAGCTAAGACATACTCTATTGCTGATGTCCTCTTTAATTTCTACCTAACGCCTTGTACCAGTAAGAAACGTATGTCTGCGTGAAAATATTTAGTTTATTCGCTTCCATGAGCGCACTTAGTAATTTTGTTTGGCTCATCAATAAGGTTTGAACCACGCGAAAATTGGATATAACTGAATTAAACGCTTCTTTCGTTTCACTTGTTGATTTAAGACAATATGTACATTTCGTATGCAAAGCAAACATTATCGGAGTACAAATTTTCAAGAGAAAACATTTGAGAATAAAATGCGTAAGCCACTGACGACGTCAGTCTCCTATCTTAGCCGATCTTGAATCATACGATTACCGAACTTACCCGATGGGACTCATTTGACTTGTCCGAGTATAGAACTACAGAGAGAATTTGTTTGTAACTGTGGTGCCGGTTACTTACAATCACATTGTCAACCTGAAGTCTCATATTATATATTGAGTTAAAGCTTTAATGGGTTGAATTTCTTGTATGAAAAACAATTCATGGAAAAACTCTTTTTTTGGGGTGGGTTTATTTATTTCATGAAACAGGATCTTTGCTATCCACCAACTGAATACAGTCCTGGGTTAGGGTAAAGTTTATATATTGCGTTTGCGTATTACGGTCCTTCCTGTGCAGACAACGACCAAGCAATAATCATTCGTTGTGCGGAAATAAAGGGTTAGCACACCGCGAAATCACTGCGGCAAATTCTTTTATAATTCATCAACAATCAACCGGGTGCAAGTAAATAAAGACTTACTTGCTCTCTCCGTTCCTTCGTTTGATTCTGTGAGCGTTTTAGAGAATCTTGATTTTAAAACATTGTTAGAATGATAAATACAATTGAGGCTGTAAAATTGGACTGGATTTAAAATGAGTCTTTTGAACTGAATAATATATGATTGTACTCCAGTTGTATATTAATTGAAGCAGACACTTTTTGCAATTACTGTTACTAATTTTGTTCTTTGTTTTTATATTTCAAGAGAAGTTATGAAATTTCACGCTGTTTTAATAACTATTTGCAGGTTTCAGCCAACATAGATTATTCAGTTAACAATTGTTATTATTTTTAATCATTATTTGGCAACAATGATTTAAAAAAGACATTATTTGAATTTGAAAATAAATATGTACTTCATTGTATTAAATAAATAAATGTGTATGTAAATATTAGCTTTGAAACGATTAATTAAATTTATTCTATTCTAGAATTTCAATTCATCAAGCCTCTGAGATAAACCTTTTTAATTTCGATTAATTTTGTATAAAAACATTTCAACTAGTTCTTTCGAGACGAATATTTGCAATATAGCTTGGTGCATGTATAGTTGGATACCATCAACATTATACCGTTTATAGCAATTGATATTCATCGGCTATTTATCACTTGGGTGACTAGTATGCAGAATTGAGATATATTACGTTACATCAAAGCCGACATACGACCCAGAATCACGAGTATACGCTCCTGTTAATCTCAAAAGCTGCGATGGTGCAATGCCAATTAATTACTCAATATCTCACACTACATTACAATAAATTTCCACCTGTTTATGACTTTAAATATATATTTGAGTAAAAAATGTTATAGAAACATATGTCCTCTTCCTTTTGATTACCAAAATACAAGAGATCAAAGATTTATAGATAGTGGCAGGTTTGAAAAAAAAATCTGACGTGTAGATCACGTGACTTACTTGTGCATCATTGGATATATATATATATATATATATATATATATATATATATATATATATATATATATATATATATATATATATATATATATATATATATATATATATATATATATATATATATATATATATATATATATATATATATATAATCAAACACAAAATCTAATCGTTTCACAGTTAATCATTTTGGATTTACCCAAGAGATTCTAAGAATTTGTCAAATAAAATGCGCTTTCAGCCAAGTCGGTTGCTATGGAAACAGTAGGCCATTATTCTTATATTACAACATTTCTAAATACTGATTTCCAAAATTCTACGACTACCAACAGATCTGAATTTATGCGCAAAATTAAAAAATAAATTCCTACTGAAGGGCAATTCCGGTTCAGTCTATTGTTATGAAAATAGTAGGCTATCATTCAGATGCTACAGCAGACTGAAATACCAAATTTCAATATTCTACACCAGATCGTTTCGAATTTATGCGAAAAATTCCAAAAGACTGTCAAGTAAAGTGCACTTCCGGCTCGGTGGATCTCAATAAAAATAGGATATGAGCATCTAGACGGTATAATCGTCCTTAATACTGAATTCTAACAATCTACGTTCAATCGTTTTGGATTTATGCGGAAAATTCAAAAAATGTTTCGAATAAAGTGCTCTTCCTGTTTAGTCGAAAGCAATCATAATGCAAGGTATACAACTAGATATTATAAAAGTGCCTAATACAAAATTTATATATTCTACGACTGATTTTTTAGAATTTATGCGGAAAATTCAAAAAGTCTGTCATATAAAGTGCACTTCCGGCTCAACCGATTGTTACAAAAATAGAAGATGACCATTGAGATGCTACAGCAATTTCAAATGCTGAATTCCAGTATCCTACGGCTGATCATTCTGGATTTATGTGGAAAATTAAGAAAAAGTTCCAAGTAAAGTGCACTTCCGGCTTAGCCGATCGTAATCATAATGCAAGATGTACAATAAAATGTTATAGAAGTTCTTTTTACGAAATTTCAATATGCTATGGTGGATCATTCTATATTTATGCAAAAAATTCAAAAAAAGTTTCAAGTAAAGTGCACTTTTGGCCTGGCCGATTCCTACAAAAATAGCAGATAACCATTCTGATACAACGTCAGATTAAAATACTGAATTTCAACATCCTACGGTTGATTATTCTGGATTTATTAGACAAATTCGAAAAAAATTTCAAGTAAAGTGCACTTCCGGTACAGACGATTGGAACCATAATGCGAGGTGCACAACTAGACCCTATACCAGTCTTAAATACAAAATTTCAACATTATACGTTCAACCAGTTTTGAGATTTGCGAGTTACGCACGATCGCACGTACGAACATACGTACCGACATCAAGCCAAAAATAGTCAAAATGGATTCAGGGATGCTCAAAACGGATATTTCCATCAAAATCTCGATAGGTGAATTTTGTCGGTTCCACAATATTTACTTGTTACTTCGTACAAGTGAGTAAAAAATCAAGATACTTTTGGAACAATGTAAGAAACAATGAAAAACAATGCAAGAAACAATTAACATATAAATACAAACAACCAATTACTAGAAAGAATAATAAACGCCTTAGCTGACATTCGCAACAACTCCAATACAAATTAATTTGGTCTATAATTCCATGACTCATCGATATCAAATTTGTCTCCGAATTCAAGGGACACATTTTGGACATTTTCTATGACAAAAACTAAATTTATTTAATGTTTCCATTGTTTATTACTCTGTTTTAATTTGAAATTTGCTGCTATTCATGAAATTTTGATCTCTTGTATTTTGGTAACCAAAAGGAATAGAACCAATGTTCATATAACATTTTTTACTTAAAATGATGTCAGAAATATGCTATTTTTTTTTTTTACACTTGTCCTGATACACCTGTATATATTAGAGAATAATGAATAATCAAGAATAAATATGTAAATTCCTTACATCCAAATATCTTAAGTAATTATTTTATTAATTGCAGTTGGGTAATTGTTATTCACACAAGGCAAGTTACTACAGTACGAGTTCAGTTCTTGTTTGGACTAATAAAGTGTAGTGAATATTGTGGATAGTGAGTGTGAGTGAAACTAGTTCAATGAATAAGTGTAAAATAGATTCTTATTTGTTTCAATTATTTTGTGTGCGCCTCATAATTTTTTTTTTTTGTTTGGGCCGAGGGTGAGTTTCTCTATCATACGTATATAAATTTTTGCCTTACCTCTACAATTGTCAGTTCCTAGATTATTTTTACATTCCAACAATTTGGTTGAAATTGCGCAAGAAATAGTTTTTAGTTATATTTCTGAGCTAATTAAAAAGCTCTGTAATCTCTTCTCACTCAGATAAAGTGTGGACAGAGGCTGATTATTAGTTGGGGGCCTCAAACTGGGTGTTTTACCGTAGAATATAGAAGTTTGTGGCGGAACAGCTCGCACTATCGAATACCCATTCTGACGCATGTCCGCTGTGGCGAAAGTACACGTCGTCGAGTACCTACTGCAGCGTATTTATCCCCACTATTGCTTTGTTTAAATGTCCGTTGATAAGAAATGACCGTACTAGCGGTTTGATAAACATTGAGCATGGTACATCGAGCTTGGCCAGGCGAGCAAAGCCCGCTCGTTAGTTGAGTGCGAAGCACCGACGGCTGCAAACAGAAACCACTATTTTAAAACCACTGACACAAAGCAGTAGTGGAGGTAAATTCGCCGCAGTGGGTATTCGATAGTGTGGATCTTCACCACAGCAGACACTCGTCGGAATGGGTATTCGAGGGTGTGGTACGTACTCATTTGCGGTACCGTTGAATGTACAATGAAATGAAAGAGGGAAAAATCAACGGAAAGATGTCTTGCAGACTTTTTCCTGCAAAACATCAGAAAACCGTCTTACAGAATTTTTTTTTCATGAATGTTCAACAGAAATATTAATGTCTTTAATCTCGGTTGGGTGTCACTTCTGCTGAGAATCCGACACCGCTTAAAACTCGTAGACTATGAAAGCTACAGCATTGAAGTAAATATATCTTAGTGGAGCAGACTTTGCTCGTAATCGTTACATATGAATCACCCGCTTAATATTTGCAATGATGACGTAATGAACGTTGGTAGGGAGCGACCAATTGAAGTCATTGAGAGCTGTTACTCCGGAATTAATTGACCGATTTGCGTGACTTAAACTTGAAGCTGCTCGTGAGTGAGCACTGAGTGGTGCTAGTTGAGTAAAGTGACTATAAAGCTACTAATTTTGGTTTTGGAACCATTAATCGCAAAATGCCCAAGCGAAAACGGCGTATGTTGAAGAATAGAAAGAAAGCAAATAAAATCGTCCGAGCTGAAATAATTGAAAATATAGAGAAGTATCATACAATGAAAATTTTGAATGAATAGCATGGACATCATAAATGAAGTGATGACGTCGCACCCACTACGTTTATATAATAGTTCTAATGCGATGTTAGATTATATACTATGCTGGTTGCATATTTGAAGATAATTGGTAAATATTCTAGAAGACAAGCGGAAATAATATTCCCGTTCGGAGCGATGAGAATTCATTAAACAAACCTCTGGCAACTGTAGTCCAAAATACAATCTACCCAGATTTTTTTTTATCTTTGTAAAACGACTAGAAAAAAATCGGTTCCCAAATTTGCCGCTCCTAAAATCTGCTGTCCTAGACTCAAGCCTACTAGTATTGAAAAGTATTTTAAGTCTCTTGGGTTAAAGTAAAGCCTTCTATGTTTCTCGAGAATCCAGTTCTCAACGTCAGTAGAATACATCTTAGAGGAAAAGATTAGATTTAGTGCGGAAAATGGGATTAATACTAATTTCTCTCATCAAATGGTAATATAACACTAAGAAGAATAGTTTCAAGTTAGTGACGACATTCTTTCTATTGTTAATTATGCCGTGTTGAAATTTTGATGTTAGATGTTGAAGTAGTGTTATACTGGCTTTGTAATCCGAAGGTCGCGGAGCCGATCCCAGCTTCGGACATGAAGTCAATATGATTTCCACTGACATAATAATTATACTTTGTTGATTGTTGAGTACTCTTTACAAAAGTTAAGATAAACGCACCCCATGGCTAAGAAAATATCAATATATGTACACCAAAAATAGTACCTGCCACATTCATATCGGGTAAAAGGTGTGACTGATATTTATTTGATTTTTTAAAAATAAATAGTGATATGTTTGTATAAACAACATACAGATATAATTTAGGTACCATTGAAATAAATACGGCCAAACTGTCAGAGTGATTACTATTATAATTGGCTCTCATTAAAATGAAAATGTTTTTGGTGTATTATTGTTTTCGATTCGATTTTTATTAGATTGTTAAATGACAGAATCGAATAAAATTTGTGTTCCAGCTGCAGGTAGTAATAAATATGAATTTTAATAATAGTAATAGATTTATAACCGAAAATTCCAATTATTGACAAATGAACACACGCATGATTTGATTATGATTATCATTTATTCAAAATTGTTTTGCAATACCCGATGAATTTATGTTTTCATAAAGAATTTATGTCAATATCCATTTACATTTGATTAGCCTAAGGCATTGCAAGAATTTAAGTTTTGAAAATATGAAATTTTATTGAACTTTATTGTTTGTCTTTTTTTTTGTTTTGCGAATTTTTTTTTTTTTCAAGTAATTAAACAAATGACTTGTGTTCCATTTGGATTTATGAGAAGGTCCGACCGAAGGTCAATTTGTAAACTGGAGTTGGAACCAATGTTGAATGTAGCCGAAGATGCTATTATCGCTAATAGTTCAATAAAAAAATTCAAAATGATGAACCGCTAGTTGTTATGCTGCATGCCCCATCAGCGCTAACGCCGTGCGCACGCGCCCATCTTAATATTTCATTCGTTTACGTGAATCACTCAATTTTTTATTCTATCTTTCTTCTGGTGAACGAAATATAGTTTGTATATTCTTTTTCAATTTTATTCCGCTCGTTATGATGTTCGAAAAATTGCCTATAAGTGTCATACGTAAAAAACTCGTGTCTAAAGAAACGTTTATAAAACATGTTCCATAATGCATTATTTAATTGTAGATTTTATGAATGGAAATGCTAATATTTTCTCACTTTCGTATTTCATTCAACTCATAAAAAAATTATTCAACTCAATGAAAATAAAAATCTACCTGTAAATTGTATTTTATTGGAGAAAATGAAAATGTAATCTTATTTCTGTATTAGAACCTAATCTCGCTATCTCTCTCTCATCTGTCGCATTGCAATTAAGGTGAAACGGTACTAGTTGTCTTTGTCTAGCCTAATTTTGTTTTGGAGTAAAACAGACTTGGGCCAGTGATTACGGCGGGATAGACAAGAATTTAAATTTGACATTCCAAAAGAAAAACATTGAAACACTTAAATTGATGATAAAATAGGTGTCAAAGATATAAATTTTGATGGAATTATTCAATAATGACAATATTATGATATAAAACTGTTCCAAATCTCACGCAAGAACTAATTTTGATAGAAAATATGTTATCTAATTTCAATGAAAAATTGGTTTGGAGTTGAAAATTATTAATTTTATATTGAATCATAAAGTATATGATACAGCACTCAATTTCCAAAACGATATGTCGTTCAAATCCATATCCTTCAATGTATGCACAAAATACATGATTATCATGTTGCGATAGCGAGCACCATTAAATGTTTTTGCCTGATCAGCTGTCTTTTTGAAGAAGAATGGTCCGATGATGCCTCCGACCAAAAATTTGCACCAAACAATGACACGTTGGGGATGAATTTGTTCCTCAACAATCCCTCGTGGATTTTCTGATTCCCAAATGCGAGAATTTTGACGATTAACGAAGCCATCAAGATTAAAATGAGCGTTATCGCTGAAAATTAGAAGTAATGTAGGCTCGAATAGAGTATTATTATCTGTAGAATGACAGATCCCAATAATAATTGATGAAAATAAATAAAATATTTTCCTAAATTATTATTTTGGAATTTACTTCCGCTGAAATTCCGAGTAATATTGTAAAACATTGCTCATAATTTTTAAATGTAATATTCATTTTGTTTTGTCTATTTAATGTTTATAACAAATGATTTTTTTTTTATTGATTCTTTTATTTACAACTAGCCTTCGGCTAACCAGCAAATTTAATAATAAATTAATTTGAATATCATTCATTACAACATGAGTGAGGTAACTGTCCATTGACAGCACCTCTTATGTGATTTATTGTGTATATTTAGTTCGGTACTAGATCCAGTTGTTTTTTTCGGGATAGTCTTCTCACTTCTTCGGAGCTATCTAGCAAGTTAATTGCTAAGTGATTGGGGTGATTATTCAGTCTTTTTTCGAATTTTTCTGAAAATATTTTTATTTGTTCTTGAACAGTTTTGATCTTGAGGTCGTTATGGAGCATATCGTTTCTTACGTACCATGGGGCATCTGTGATGGTTCTTAGTGTTTTATTCTGAAGCCGTTCAATTTTATTGATATTAGATCTTTTGGCACAGCCCCATAACTGTATACCATAAGACCAGATAGGTATTATCATTAATTTGTACAGTAAAATTTTGTTCTGTAATGATATTTTTGATTTTCGTCCTATCAGCCAGTTAAATTTTTTTGTTTTAATTTCTACTTGTTTCTTTTTTGCATTTATGTGTTTGCACCAAGTTCTTCTCCTATCCAGATGCATACCAAGGTACTTTACACTGTCGGTCTCTGGTAAGACTTTGTTGTTGAGCACAACTTCTGGACATGTTGTTCTTTTCATGGTGAATGTTATATGTGAGGACTTCTCCTCGCTTTTTTTTATCCGCCAAGTGTTAGTCCATTTAGAAAAATCAATTTCTCGAAAACAATGAATTTTACTACTCTCAAAAAAATATATTATCTCCAAAAAATATTTGGCCACGGAATATAACTACTTTTTTCAAAATTGAACTTGTAAATTTCGATACACAGGGTGTGCAACGAAATGCGGAACATAGGAGTTCAACATAGGATTTTCAAAATGTGCGGGTATTGGCTCTCCTGTATATGTTAGAGCAAAAGTACTAGAATAAAAAGTTGTTTAAAATCAATTTTTACTCATGAAAAGTCTTTATTCAATGCAGTAAAGTATCTGTATCATAAGATATTTAAAAAATAGAATATGACATTTCCGTCAAAAATCAGATAGCCTTGGAAATAAAAAACCGAATGAAACAAACTCCCATTCTGCACAGCCTGTAGAATAAAAAAAGTGTATAAGCACATAAGAGAAGTATTCAGAATATCGAGAATTTTGAGCCTAATAATTCAGTGATCGATATGAAAAAAATTATTGTTTAAATATATACAGGCTGTGCAACGAAACGTGGAACATAGGAATTTGACATGCGAGTCTGAAAATGTGCGGATATTGGGCTCTCTGTATATTTTAGAGCAAAACTCCAGGAATGAAAAATTGTTCAAAATCATTTTTTACACATGAGAAGCTTTCATTCATTGCAAAAGAATATCTGTAGCATTGAATATTTAGGAAGCAAGATATGAAATTTTCGTCAAAAATCAGATAGCCATGGAAATAAAGAACAAATGAAACAAACTCCTATTCTGACAGTTCAATTCAGTGTTATTACAACAATTATTATCAATAGTGAAGAGTTGTTAAAAATCATTTTTTACTCATGAAAAGTCTTCATTCAATACAGTAGAATATCTATAGAATCTAATAAAAATCAGCAATAATAAGACAGAATGAAATGTCAGAATGAGAACTTGTTCCATTCGTTTTTTATTCTCATGATAATGTGATTTTTGACGAAAATGTAATATTCTATTTTCTAAAAATCTAATGTTACAGATATTCTACTGCATTAAATGAGGACTTTTTCATAAATAAAAATTGATTTTCAACAACTTTCCATTCATGTACTTTTACTCTAAAATATGCAGGAGAGCCAATATCCGCACATTTTAAAAATCCCATGTTAAACTCCTATTTATTATATAAATATTATACTGTTAGAAGTGCGCAAAAATTATTATCAACAGAATATTAATTAGGTATTAAAAATCAAACATTTTCGCACAGCCCTCTGAGAAATAATGTCATCTATGAGTCTACCAAAGTCCCACAAAACTGGATAGTCTCGAAGAAATTGGTATTTTTAGCACTAATTATTTTTTTTCTCGAAATTGTCAAATTCAATTTTTATGGAAATTTTTATATGATAGCTTCAAGTATAGTGCCTGGTATACGTATTTTTTCCAGATAAGTAGTGATACAGTTTCTGAGATATAAGATTTGCAAGCTAATTTTATACGTTAGCACTCATTTTATACGGATTTATTGCAGACACAATGAAACTCTGACAAATTATCTAATTTTTGGTATACACACCACTAAGAACTTTGTTAATTTATTATAAGAAAGTATCAGGGCCGGATTTATCCTTCATGCCGCCCCTGGGCAGTAGTGAACCTGCCGCCCTTCACTCGCAATTCTTATTTTTCGGCTTCGTCCGCTCTGACCAAGCTTGACCTGGAGTCTTGAATCTGGGACATTAACAATAGGTGCACTAAGCATCGTGATGGATTTGTTCTGCCATAATTGTCATTCAATATTTCAGAGCGGGTGGAGCCCTCCCGTTAATTGGGTGCAAAGCACCGCCGGTAAGAAACAAAAAAAATTGTTTAAGTGCTACGAAAAAAATTATATTTTATTGATGAGTCCCTAGTATCCTCATCTCACCCACAATGTGATGCTAAAACAAATCTTTTCACATAGTTTCATTGAAATCAGAGGTGAAGTAGTAGATCAACAGTTTGAGCTAATTGAAAATTGCAATTTTACACAAACAAAACATTGGAAAAAGCTTAGGTACCTTCTCTATTCTTCAGAATTATTTTCATTTGTGTTATCAACGCATTTTTCATCAACTTGTTTTTCTTCAAGAAAGGAATCAAATTTGCGAGTTATCTGCTTCACTTCCTGCTTTTTTTTTGTAATTTTTTGATCGTTCTATTTTTATATGCAGCGCCGCTCCATTTTTTCCGATCATAGTTTATTTTAATATGTCATATATTTTTTTTCAATCAGTAAACACCGTTCTTCCGAATATAACACGAACAGGCGATTGTATGTGACGAGAAAGACTGTTCAGTTCACTTAAAACTTAAATAAATAATTTGGGCGTAGCATTGGACCTCAGTAACTCAAAGTAATACTTTGACAGCCTCCATAGCTTGGAACATTTATCAGTATTAAGGATAAATTAAACACAGCATAATTCAATATAACAATTGTATTAAATTCCAATTAAACATTACAATAAACCAATATTCATCTAATCGATGCACAGGGGCCGTCGGTCCCAGAGTGTAGATCTCATGTAATCTGAAAATAGAATATAACATAAGCAAACTACTTGCTTTGTGAGGAGAATCACATCCACAAACATAGATTATATACTGAATATTATCAGCACAACACAGGTTATATATTCAATACCATCAACATAACGCAGGTTATATATTCAATACCATCAACACAACGCAGGTTATATATTCAATACCATCAACACAACGCAGGTTATATATTCAATACCATCAACACAATGCAGGTTATATATTCAATACCATCAACTCAACGCAGGTTATATGTTCAATACCTTCAACTCAACGCAGATTATACACTCAGTACTATCAAATCAACGCAGGGTATATACTCAATACCATCAACACACAATCACACCAGTACTACACACGGTAGTACTTATCAGAACATTCGCATACTCTGAAACCACCTACAGTGGCATCCGTCAGAGTATCTAGAAACAATGCTCAACACCTTTCGAACCACATGCCTCACTGGGCTCTCGGGAATATGGATTGAAAGTCAAGCTGAAACCCATCACTCCACCCGCATGTGGCAGATGTTAGCGAAACGTTGGGCACCTCCTGATACATTAAGACACTAAAGTTGGCAGGCAGGGCACCGGTGGCACGAGGCTAGCAAGTCGTGCTTCGTTGGCCACTGCTTGACTGTCACTCCCCGTCTTAAACTCACACAGAGGACTTCCCTGGAGTGACTTAGGCGTACAAAAGGATAGCAATCATACACATAGGATAATTTGGGACACTAACGTGAACATCAACAACTCAGCTCACGGTCACTCTCAAACGCTCTCTTAACCAACATACTACATACTCATTCAACTCACACACCTAGTAACTAAACTCATTGATTCAACTCATACCAACACACTGATTCAACCCACCCTTAAATATTAAAGATACACTAGAACACTGTAGAACTCCATTCTCCTAAATAATAACACAAACTGAGGTAATCAATGGTTGTCGAACCGTTTAAATAATTTTCGTGTTGTGTAACTTCCTGAAATATGTTAAAAATGATATGATTATTGATGTTACGTGAAACCTATGAAAAATATCCGTAACATCAGTGAATAGTGATTCACTTAAAATTAAATGTGCAAACAAAAGGTCCTTCGTAGAAATTAGATGCAAGCCCAAGCTCTCATCCCTTACATGTGTTCACCAAATATAGTCCAGATGGCTATTAATGTGAACTGTGCACTTATTGCCTATGTTTAAATTTTTAGAAACGTGAGACAATTACTCGATTCTGCTTTCGCTGTTCAATTTGAAATTAGAATGATATCTTTGCAACAAAAATTGAAGTTATCAAGCAATTTCAAATATTTTTCTTAAAATTTGCCGCTCCCAAATATTTGCCGCTCCCAAATATTTGCCGCCCTGGGCAGTTGCTCATGAATGCCCATGCTTAAATCCGGCCCTGGAAAGTATTCATCAAACATATTGCTACAAGATTCATCATTTCAAATTTTGCGCTAAAATAATTGTTCCGAGTGATGTTTCACCACTGATCTCTATAATAACACTGGATTGGATTTAGGCCGCTGAGATGCGTCCCCGATTGAGCGTCGCCATCTTGGCCAAAACTAAGGTTTTGTGACAGATCAATACCGCGTTAGGCCGCGATATTTAAAATTTAGCTGTTTGGTTTGACGGTTTTTTTACGTATTTTATTTATCAAAAATGATGATCGAGTGCATGTTTTGCGGAAAGAAACCCGATTCATCGAGAAATTTAACACTGCACAAGTAAGTACAACGAAATAACCTGAAGTAACTGTCGTTATGACTGAAATAAGTAAACATTGCTTATTTTTATTGCTATGCTATGATGTGAATATTTTCAAGATTTCCATCCGATGAACAATCGTTCTAAAAATGGCTCGAACAAATGGGTTTGCCAAACTTAGAAATAGATAAGATACACGACTCTGGAAAATGATGTTGTTCCGACTATTTTCAACGAACTATACAAAAACTATAGCGTTAGCTGCAAAACCAAAAAAAAATGTTCAAATAGTCACATAATTCTCAATACGATTTATTTATTGTTTAGATTTATAACAAAAATCGTAAAACTATTCAATGAATTTGATAATTCAGAGCTAAAATGTTTAAAAAATAGTTTAAATACTGATACTAAAAAGTTAACAAATATTTTGAGCTATTAATGAATATTTTAACTATTATAACAATTTTTAAATACTTTTAACTATTATTGATTATAATGTGTGCATACTGACGTATATTGAGAATAATTTCATCATCTAACTTGTATTATGCTTCGAATCTCATCGAGTATCTCCTTTAAGTATTTTGAATTTGCCGCTGAATCGTGTCACAAAACCTCAGTTTTACTGTCAAGGTCGCCGTTGAACCGGGGCCGCTTTCAGATGCCAGAATACGGCCTAAACCCAATCCAGTGTTATATAGAGCTCAGTGTGTTTCACCTAAAGGCTTCATGTTCTCCCTTCTCCAACATAGTGTCCGCTCTTCTATTATCTCGTCCGTGGTTTGAGATAAAAGAAATGAAGATCGAAATTCACCGGTCTAAACCACTAATATTTGTTCATGATTTAGCAATTGAGCCAGTGAAATTCAGTGTTTTTGTGATATGGTGTTGATTTTCTCGGGAGAGATTTATTCTGCTGTTTCTACTTTACGAAGGTGAAGTTTGGGGTCTATGTTAAGTTGTTAATTCATTATTTTCTGTAATAGAATTGAAATTTTAAGAAATTTAAGCTTTTGCGTGATAGTCTGTAAAATTAATCTCAAGAATTGTTATTTTGGGATATAATCTTCAACGAAAATACATGTTTTTTTCTTGAATTCGGAAAGAATGTTTTCATCAGGATACTTGCTTGTTTATCGAGGACTAAATATAGATGAATAATTGTACTTTTGCATTATGAGGAAATGACTGTCGACAACTTAAAAATTAATTCTTTGATAAAAATAATAAACAATGAACTAGTAGCTATCAATACTATATTTATTTATTACATCTCAGCAGGAGTTCTTCAACAGAGTAGATTTGAAACATGGAATTTGTTAGAGCTCTGACTAATACTGAAAATGGTGCTAGCAGTTTAGCTTGTGTTAAAACATTCATTTACCATTTAAATTCAGGTTTATTTCAATTGTAATAATTCGTATATCAGCTTAAATTACATGTATTTATTGTAATGAAAACTTGATGAATCCATTACTTTGCTATCATAAATGAATGAAGTTAATAATAATTAAAACCATAATTACAATCCACCATTTGATTTTACGTATGTAATTCAAACCAGTAGATTTTTTTTTTCAAATAATTATTGATCAACTTTACCAAAGGCTTAACGAATAAAATTAGTTTTCCAATCAGGGTAGATTAATTAAAATACCATTCTTTTGTGTGAAATGATCCCAATAAAAAATTGCTTCACTGCAGTTTAACTGAAAAATTTGCAATTATTTTGTTGGAAATTCAGCTTCCAATACAAATTATCTCAATATTTTGCAGCAGTTCGTTTTTAACAACGTGGTAAGAAATATGTCAAAATGGGAGTTGAATTGTTTTTATCGAATTATTATTTTTAAACCACCTCGTGGAGTACATAAATATATTTAATTTTTTTTTTATTGTATCCAAGATCCAAGATATTGACAAAGCTCTTCGTAAATCGAACGTCAAAGACAAATTCTTATTTACGTAATTTTACTAAGCTTTGAATTTTGGAATTAATGAAATCTCTTTAAAGAATGCTTTGGATTAAAACTTTCTGCAACTCATTCTTCGAATTAATATCAATTATGCTTTGTACTTCAAATATTAGAGGTCTATTTTGTGCTGTGTCCATTACCCAGAGCCTTTATAGTATTGGATTAACTTATGAGTCATACAGAATGCTTGATGATTTTTTTCGGAGATGCTTATCTATTCAATTCTTTTGATTAATTATAAGTAAGAAATTGTAGTAATTGAAATAATTTTTCGTTTTTGCATCCTTTCATCATTTAAGAAATAAAATCGGCTTGATCGTGTTTTGTCATCTATCTGCAAATTGTAACGAATGTGTAAGCTTTTAGTGAGAGAACAGAGCGCGTTATAGGTCGAAGCTCATGACCCTCTTGTCCTGCATCCCGTTCCACCCCGATATCATCATCGTATCTAAAACAATATGGGAATAGAGCAGTTGATGTACTAAGTATATATATGCCCCTGGGCTATAATTACAGGTGGCAGAGTCCAACGTTAATGTTGTTTTATCCAACAGTGATCGTGGTTCATCAGTCCAGTTGATACTATCTCTTCGGGTTGCGAGTACTGGGTTCTGGATATCGAATATCGACACTCTATTCATAACAAAACTCCATCGAGACCTTCAGAGAAGAAATGAGTGGATATAAATAGGCTACCAATTCTCATATTTCATTATATCTTTAAGCTAAACAAGTATTACAACAACAATCGTATCTGAATGTTCGGAAGTGAATTATTTCTAATATTTCAGAGCATTAATTGGTTTATCTCAAATTGAACCCAGTTTTAGAATAATACATCCATAATACATATATAAAGTATATATCACCGAAAGAGAAATTTCAAAATCATCAACATATTTTGGAACGAGATTTTGAACTGTGTGCATCATTCCGTAAAATAATGATGAAGGAGTCAAAGTATGATAGAGACTTTTTAAGCAATATTTTATTCACAGATGAATGCATATTCATCATGAATAGCAAACTCAATGGTTATAATTACCGCTATAGCTCCCAAAATAATCCACATAATGTTAGAGAGGCTCGGACACAATATTGACAAATTGTAGATGGGTAGGAATTTTAGGAGATAAAATCATCATTATTACAAGAATTAATTCGCATATATTTGAGTTTATGAATAAATGATGTTGGGCCAGAAATTGCCAAAACAATTGAAGAAAATTTGTTGCTCCAACATGATGACTGCCCTGCACACAACACAAGAGAAATTGTGGAACATCTGATCCAAACATTTCCTGAGAGCTGGATAGGACGAAGAGAAGCAATTAACCGACCAGCACGGCCACCAGATTCAAGTTCGTACATTTGAAAATTATTGTTTATAAGAAAAGACAACAAAATATAAGAATGTTGAGAAATAAATAAAAGATAATGAGGTAACGTTCGGCACAGTTTCTACAATAGATTGAGTTATTTTTTAGTACAGAACGGAGTATTGCTTGAACATCTATTATAACATGTGGTCGCCCAGTGGTCGAAATTCGACCGTGACTCAATATATTGCCAAGTTTGAATGTTATTGAATTTAACTGCCCACACTCGGAGATTTCAGGTAAAATTAACTTGGTATTTGACGCTCTATCCGAATCTGAAATAAAAGATGATAGTTCTCATTCAAGATTTTAAAGTGATTTATCACCCTTCGCCCCATCTCTCGGAGGGAGGAAAGTAATCATTGAACTTTTACTTTAGGCATTCTCCCATTCGGTGCAAATTTCTCGATATAAATATTTTAGTGTGAAATAATATCGTATTCAACGGGACACACTGTATATAATTTTGGCTTTCTGTACTTCTTGTCCATATAAATTTCAAGTATGCCAAATCTCATCTTCTTTCGTGCGCGTGATACAAAGTTTTCTCTTATCGTAAAATTGAAATAGGATGCGCTTCATATAATTTTAGCTATTTGCACTCCTTCTCTATATGAATGCCAAATCTCATATTTCCTCGTGCGCGCGGTACAAAGTTTTCTCTCCATGTGAAATTAAAATGGGACACCTGTATATAATTTCAGCTTTCTGCACTCCTTCTCAATCTAAGCTTCAAGTACGCCAAATCTCACATTTCTTTGTGCGCGCAATTTACTTAAAAAAGGGTACAAAGTTTTCTCTTTATGTATTACTGTCGCGCAATAGTCGGAATTCGACAATGACACTAATTTTTAACCGTTATTGAATTTAACTTTCCATTCCTCAGGGGTTCAGGTAAAATTAATTTGGTATTCGACGCTCTTTCCGAGTCTGGAATAAAAAATAGTGGTTCTTATGACTCGCCTCCCCTCCCTGAAAAGAGGGAAGGAGTCACTCAACTTTTACTTCAGACATTTTCTCATTTGGTGCATATTTCTCGATATATTCCAGAGGAAAATAATATCGCGGTATAATGAGATGAGACATCTGTATATAATTTTAGGTTTCTGCACTCTTTCTATATATGAATTTCAAGTATGCCAAATCTCACATTCCTTCGTGCACGCGATATAATTTTCTCTTCACATAAAATAAAATAGGACACCTGTATATAATTTCAGCTTTTTGCATTTCTTCTCCATATAAACTAAAAAGAGGTACAAAATTTTCTCTTCACGTATTGATATATAGATTAAAATGGGATAACCTGTATATGATTGCCATTTTCAGCATTCCTTCTCCATATAAACTTTAAGTGTGCCAAATCTCACATCCTTTCGTGCATGCAATATGCTTTAAAAGGGGTGGAAAGTTTTCTCTTCACGTATTAATGAATAGATTGAAATGGGACATCTGTATATAATTTTCGCTTTCTGCACTCCTTCTCCATATGAACTTTAAGTAAGTCAAATCTCACATACCTTCGTGCATGCAATTTACTTAAAAAGGGGACCGGAAGTATTCTCTTCACGTATTAAAATATATAGATTTAAGAATTCAAGAAAATTTTGTATTTGTTGTTGTCCATATTGAATTTAATTGTATACATTAATTGATTGTTAGTGTTACTCTTTTTAAATATTATTATTCTTATACAATAAATAGAATTAAAACTCTTGCTTCATTATTATTACCATTGTTCTATTTGAAAAATTAGTAATTATTGCGATAGGTAGGTATTTATTTTGACAATCATTATTCTGACACTGACGTATGAAACGTTACGCTTTGTTCGTCTCTTATTTATAATTCCACGGCTTATACTATTAAATGTAATTTCGTAAATTTTCAAATTTTATTTCTGCAGTTGTATTATTTATTGCATATGAAATGCGCTTGCCTGGTTATTTTTGGATAAGATTTTCTGGCAAAAAATTTCCAGCTTTATGAATTTGCAAATAGAATAATTATTTATTGATGATATTCAACTCAGAATTACCTAAGTGAGAGGTAATTTTTAGTGATTTTAGAACCTTCTTTGTATATCAACTGTATTATGTAAAGTTTTTCAAGAACTTAATTTTGGAGTTTGGTGATAAATATGGTCTAATTTGATGAAAATCATTCTTCAGATTTATACTGGAATAATTATTTTTCATCAGCATGTGATATAAAATGTTTTTCGTGACCAGTTGTATTAAAAAATTCATTGAATAGGTATGTGATTTTTGGAATAATTTTACATAGCTGCAGGCTGCAGCAGTGGTAGAAGGCTGGGGCTCAGTACACGGTCATGTCTGTTTATATCTATCCCCCTGAAAATGTGCGTGCTTGGAGCATGTGCTTTCCACGTTCCACGCAACCCCAACATACATTGTGCTCTAGCCTGCAGGCCCATAAGCCCAGCTATGCATGCCTGGCTTCGTCAAAGTGATCTATGATAATGCTTCCACAATAGTTAGGTGCTACAGCGAAGGGATGCGAAAATGTAATTATTTTTCCTCGGCCACTCTGACGTATTGCTCGTCTACAGAATATATGTGTGTTTTGACTTTTACGTCATATTTTTCCAACTACATTTTCGAGATTCATATGTTGAGCAAAAACTTGTGGAATATGCCACAAGTAACAGAAATAACAATATTTTATTTAATTTCACAATATTTCAGTATTGTTTCACAAAAACCAATTACATTTTAATACCAAGAACAAAATACCGTTCTAGATTTTCAGTCAGATTCAGTTGAAAATAATAATTTATGCAACAAGAGGACCAGAAAGATTGTTGGCTGAATGTCACTCGTATTGCATACAAGATTTTTTCTACGGTCCTAGATAGTAGCTCTTAAAACAAATCCAAGACACATAACACAGCAACGTTGACATTAAGACTTTACAAATAACATAAACAATAGATTAGTGACAGATGCAAAAAGAGTGATGAGTTTCCAATTTCCTCTTGGTTTTCTGTTCCATATTTTATTCTAATTAATAACCAACAATACTGTGAAAAGCTCGAATACACGATTGATTTTGTGACAATATTTTAGTTGACTGTTGTAAATAAATGAATTGATGACGACGTTACCGTTTGTTGAAGCAATTTTGATGCATTGGGGTGTTTTAATCTTGAGATTACGCACGCTTTTTAGTTTTTTATGAGCGATTATAATGTAAGTCTAATAAAAAATATTTTTTCATAATACCTGCATTGAAACAACGCGATTCAACGCCGGTTTTGTCAGGCGAAACAAGACAATTTCAGATAAATGCGAGTGTAGCCGGGTAGAAACAAGCTTTTTTCTGCCCGCTGAATTTGTTTCTACATAGTTTTATCCCTGGCAGAGTCGCATTTGTTTATGGCCAATTTCTAAATACATATCATCATAACCTCAGTTAATTTAACAGTTGAATTCGTAACATTCAATGAAATTAAAAAAATCTGACGTGAGTATCACGTGACTTACTTGTATATCATTGGATATATATATATATATATATATATATATATATATATATATATATATATATATATATATATATATATATATATATATATATATATATATATATATATATATTCAAACACAAAATCTCATCGTTTCACAGTTAATCGTTTTGGATTTACCCAAGTGATTCTAAAAATCTGTCAAGTAAAATGCACTTTCGGCCAACATTCCTAAATATTGATTTTAAAAATTCTACGACTGCCGCTAACAGATCTGAATTTATGCACAAAATTAAAAAATAAATTCCTACTGAAGTGCACTTCCGGTTCAGTCTATTGTTTTGAGATAGTAGGCAATCATTCAGATGCTACAGCAGACTGAAATACCAAATTTCAATATTCTACACCTGATCGTTTCGAATTTATGCGAAAAATTCCAAGACTGTTAAGTTAAATGCACTTCCGGCTCGGTGGATCTCAATAAAAATAGGATATGAGCATCTAGACGGTATAATCGTCCTAAATACTGAATCCCAACAATCCACACTCAATCGTTTTGGATTAATGCGGAAAATTCAAAAACTGTTTCGAATAAAGTGCTCTTCCGGCTTAGTCGATAGCAATCATAATGCAAGGTATACAACTAGATATTATAAAAGTGCCTAATACAAAATTTAAATATTCTATGACTGATTGTTTAGAATTTATGCGGAAAATTCAAAAAGTCTGTCATATAAAGTGCACTTCCGGCACAGCCGATTGTTACAAAAATAGAAGATGACCATTTAAATGCTACAGCAATTTCAAATGCTAAATTCCAGTATCCTATGGCTGATCATTCTAAATTAATGCGGAAAATTAAAAAAAAAGTTTCAAGTAAAGTGCACTTCCGGCTCAGCCGATCGCAATCATAATGCAAGATGTACAATAAGATGTTATAGAAGCTCTTTATACAAAATTTCAATATGCTATGGCGGATCATTCTATATTTATGCAAAAAATTCAAAAAAAGTTTCAAGTAAAGTGCACTGCCGGCCATACCGATTCATACAAAAATAACAGGTAACTATTCTGATATTAGATCAAGTTTAAATACTGAATTTCAGTATCTTACGGCTGGTCATTCTGGATTTATGCGAAAGTAAAGTGCACTTCCGGTACAGGCGATTGTAACCATAATGCGAGGTGCAAATCAACACCCTATACCAGTCTTAAATATGAGATTTCAACATTATTCGTTCAACCAGTTTCGAGATTTGCGAATTACGCACGCACGCACGCTCGTACGAACATACGTACATCAAGCCAAAAATAGTCAAAATGGATTCAGGGATGCTCAAAATTTCGATAGGTGAATTTTGTCGGTTCCACAATACTTACTTGTTACTTTGCACAAACAGCTTCTCTTGACTTGTTGCCCGCAAAATCAAAAATATTTGCTTTGTTATGACAAATTTATAAAATGGAAAGTTTCAATGCAGGTAATATGAAAAATATAGTGTATGGCACGGAACAAAACACGATTTCAGTCGAGGGTGATGTCACCACTTACCCTCTGCTGAAATCGTCTTGTTTCGTCCCTAGCCACACAATACACTGTGAAATGTTCTATTTCTCTCTTTTTCAGCAGAGAAAAAATTTGCTAAATATTAATTGATTCTCGGTAATAAGATTATAATCTTGTGACGTTTAGATTTATGAGAATGAATTAAGTAACCACTCGGGAAATAGATATCAATATTAGCCCGTAGATTAATTTATTGGAGTCCAATTTGTAAGGGAAATTGCTGCGGATCTGATTACATAAGGTCATTTTTGATGGAAGACATAATATAGTAAGAGAGTTGTGTACGTTAGAACAAACATAATTTTTGTTGTTTGTTAAATGGGGTGACCATACCAAAAGAACCATCAAGAAAGACAGAAGTTTGTTCTAAACGTATGTCTTCATGTTTTACGTGAATCGTAAGCTACTTGTTGCAGACTTTTTGCAATAGTTTCTTCCAGAACACTGAAAGTAAACAAAGTAAGTTATATTTTATTTAATTTTGTACCTATATATTTCGGAATAAAACTGAGATGATTATGCTCGAAAGTGATTTCCACTGAAAACTGCTGAAACATTGGGAGCTAAATTATATAAATTGATTGATGGACGGAATAAGTTTGGAATGTTTTGAGATTGAGTTTGTAAAAGAAAAGTAACAGTGAAGTTAATGCAGTTTTCAAAAGTGTGAAATTACCTTATCCAGGCTTGCAAAAAAATTCAAAACATTTCCATATGAAAGTGCACGACTGTACAGCGAGGTGTTTATCTAAATGGAAGTACGCGAATGTTGATTTCCGTTTTATGCTTCATGCTGAAAGAATTTTAATCCATTTGTTTCAAGTGAACAGTGAAGGGTAAATTCAAAGAGAAGAAAAACTTGACGAAATAATTAAAACGAGTAATGAGTAAAGTCTTTTGGTTGAACTGTCAAGTACACAAAAGGCTGATCAGATGGAAACAGTCAAAGGATTGTTAGTATTATCCTTTAACTGTAAACAAGTTCAAGACTAGTTCACAAACGACGTAATTCTATTGATTTTAGTGATTAGTTTACTTCCGTATAAGTAGTTAGCACCTATTATTTATTTCTTTTTTGATTCTCATACGTGATATATATATATATATATATAACAAAGAAGATTTCATAGCTGATACTACCCATTGATGTGGATTTACTAACAATATTGCACTTCTCGATTTGATCTTTTGATCTGAGTTTAGCAACACCTTTAAAATATATTATATAATATTTTTTTAGTGGTTTACATGTTACAAAAAATATATAATGTGAACGTTCATATATCTCAGCTCTACCAAAAGTCAGTTTTCTGTGAATTCAGGTTGGTAGCACAGTGTACAAAACTGTCACCGATTAATTTGTTAGATTAGTTTGAACATCAAGTTGTGCTGAGTAGTGTTGCCGCGAGACGAGACGAGACTTCAGTGAATCTCGTCTCGGTCTTGTGGTGATCTCGCCTAGCTCAGTCTCGTCTCGGCCTCGTCCTGGTCTCGATTAGGTCAGTCTCGTTTCGGTCTCGAGTCTCGCCATGATTTTTCAAAACCACATATTCTTACCAGTGGAAATCAATTCGTTCTATCTGATTATCATTTGCTATGAGTTCTATCAAGAATATGTATTTGTGTGTTTGGTGCCAAAAGTTATGTTTCATAGCTTGGTCATAGACGCCTAGACGTGAGCTTCTGGCTCACTTCACAACCGTTAAGAATCACAAAAACACTACGCTACAAATAATGTGTCTTTTAAATTTCGCGTATTATACAATTATTCCCACCTTGCTGAGCAGCTCTGGGAGTTATGATCACGTGATCACGTGCAACGCGCTTGCGTGTTGGATAAACTTAGCTTACGTCCAGTTTGCATTATCAACAGCCGCTCTGGGGTATAATTCTAATTTGTAAAGACTGTCTTTTGACGACATTTTATAGATTCTCGACACATGTATCACCTATCGGCCAATTTGAGAAGTGAGATTTGAAATTTGTATGTCATAAAATAGTAGCAATAGAATAAAATCATACTGTTATAATTGATAATATATCAGGGGAATGATTAAACATGAATTAAATCTGATTTTAAACATTGTTCTTAACTAACTTCCAGAATAAATTTGTCGATCATATTGTTTGCACCAACATACAATATTCAAGTCCTTATAAGTGTAACTATGGCATAACAACATTGACATAGAGATTGCGATCTATCTCCAAGCTGTTTCTATGAATCAGGATGAGATTTCTGGACGAGGATTCGAAAAAATAAAGAGGAAATAGTTTTATTCAACAAATGTGTGAACTTAAGCATCATGGCTACATATTTGAAGTCAGGAATCGCTGAGTTACAAAAAATATTTTCAGAATTTCATAATGCTAGTTCGCACATGTGTTTCCCGCCACACGATATTTCTTCTACGATTCTCAATATAAGTTCATAAACTAAATTCAGGTTACGAAAGCGTTCATATGAATTGATGGTAGATCTGAGATACCTACATGTTTGCAATGTGTAAACCGCCAAATTCAGATGCGGATGCAGAGAAACCAAATTTCTAAATAAAGTTATGTTATTAACTGTGAATAACTAGCTATATGGTTCATATTGCTGAAATTTATGAAGGAATAGTATTGATTTTCTCTTCCTATGGCCCAGTCCAGCCTAATCTGATATAATTTTGAATGAAATTAGATGAGATACAGAAATCTTATAGGACTCAATTTATGTTACGTATTTCCAATGAAAATCAATTATAGTATGATAATATTTTTTCCCATTATTTCGATAATTTTCTGTGAAATTAAATGTGTTGAGCTAGTATTGGGATTTGTCCTGCATCATATAAAATTTGTTACGGTCACACAGTACTTCCCCAACCATAAATTTCATGGTCGGTTTTATCGCTATTTCATATATTTAGAGTGTCGTATCAAGCAATGACATATTTTAAAATGACTTAGCTGTCATTGTCAAAGTGACAGCTGTCATTGTTAAAGTGATAGATGGTGGTTATATTTAAGTTCTCACATGAAATAAGTATTTTTGAAAATTAAGAGTCCTTTTCTAGATTTTCGGAGTCTTTAATTCATTGGAACATACAGTTTTGACATTTGATCACCGGAAGTATAATTTAAAGTTGGTAACGTGGCTTCCACCGATCAGTAGTTTTATATTTCTACTAATCCTATCTTCCCGAGAGCTTTAGATTGATACCAAACTAGACATCATTTGAATAACTTGTGAAAAAACAATTGGCAATCGTTTAGATATTCTATTTCACACTTCTATACTAGAATTATTCTTGCAGGAGCTTTAATTTGATACCAAACATTATAGAATCGAATGAGTACCTTTGAAAAAACAATTCACGAAAAAATATTGTTATATAAGCTGAATATGAAGTAAATATTCTGAAAGAGCGGTAAAATAAATTATTGTCTCAATCGGAATAATTATTACCACAGTTTATGGGTATTTACCTACTTTGGATTTATTGGATTTGACCTCAAAATGAATTTTGAATGATTATGATATCAGTCTTGCCGAGAGTCTCGAGTTCTTGACTGTAGTCTCGTCTCGATCTCGATTTTTGGCTCGAGACACATTATATGGTCTCGTCTCGAATTTTTTAAGCGAGACGAGACGAGACCGAGACTGATCTCTAATCTCGTGGCAACACTAGTTCTGTGTTTCTTTGCTGAGAGCAATTCGCAGTATTCAATTTGACGTCACAGGTGCAGAAATTAGTTTAGTGACAGCAAGCGAATATGAACATATCTCATATTATTATATATGTGTTTTCTTCTGTGCTCAATTTCAATACAATATGCACATATGCTGTAATTGATTGTATGTAATAGTTTGTGACGAAGTGGACTAGCACAAGTGATAAAAGTAGCTATCTGAACGAGTTGGGATGGTAAGTATCAGTTCTCCTTAAATGCGGTTTGTAGAATCATCCATCATCACAATTATTATCTCTTTCAATCTGAAACGAAACACTCGGTATATTGCATATAGCAGACAAGTTTAACCAAAGTCAACCAAAATTATTCGGTTTAATCAAGAAAACAGTATATATACCTAGCAAAAATCTCATTGATGATCAGTTATTTGATAAAGATACTTGTGTGAGTTATTTATATTGCCTGAAAAACTGCGAGTTCGTCTGCTGACCCCGTCATCAGTGAGCACTAGGTAAGCCCTGCCGCTACCGTACTTTACCGTTTACCGTAAATCCGTCGTCCCTGTTGTCAAAAACATTTGCACAGTAAGATTCTTGTGAAGCTTCCAAATCTCATTGTGCAAAGAGTCGTAACTGTAAGCAGGACGCGATCTGGAGGTACCGCTTTGTGTGATTTATTCTTCGTTCCGTATCACCTGCAACTAATTGCTGGTGGTTTTGGAAATTGAATGACTTGAAATGCTCTGTATTCAATAACTTGCGTACAGCACTTTTGATCCCACACATAGCTTGCCTATTCGCTCTTGTCGATAATGTGATATTATTGTGTATCAACATTATATTTCAAAACATGATTGAATCTATCCCTCTTCTTATGATCAGCCTGGACGTAACCATTTTTTCCCTATTTTTTCACTATCGTGGTAATTGTCGCAGGACTTGAGTTGATCTGTCAGGAAATTATGCTTGGAACAAGTTCGTTATTTATCTTCAACTGGGATTGAATTCAGCATGATAACATCTAACGGTTTGTACTTTGTCTTCAATAGTATACAACATTGTAATTAAAGTGTTACGTTAATTGACAAATGTTAAATTTATCCCCTATGTTTTATTTTAAAATTGACAATTGAATACATTGCTGTCAAATTCGTGAAGATGGATATAAGATATAACAGCGTTTCCCAAACTTTTTTGGCCACAACCCAGTACAAGGTTTTGAAATGTTTCGCGACCCATCTTATGAAAAAAAAACATTTATTTACAAAACAAATTTTATTTTTCAATAAAAATCGAGTTATTTGTTTGTTTATTTCATACACAAAAATTGCAAAATAATTATATAACAAGAACATAAGTAATTGAAAAAACATCCTCATTGAAAGCTTTAGTAAATGAAGTAGATTTTGTTTTTATGTTTTTACAATTTTTGCCGCGACCCAGTAGAATTTTTTTGCGACCCGGTGCCGGGTTGCGACTCACACTTTGGGAAACGCTGAGATATAACATATCCCAGGTTTCACGTTAAAATAAACTTACGGAATTTATTTATGATTTTGCTTTTTGACAATACTCTTACGAGTTAATGTCCTCAAGTATTTTTGAAGAAAATGAGTTCTGTGTAGATTTCAATTGTTTTTTAGTATTTTTTCAATATTAACTGGAGAAAAAACTATTTACAGAAGCTGATTTAGCTGTTAGATCACCATGTGGTTTGTAGGAATTAATTGGAATTTCGGATGCACATTTCTTATTCCTCATTGCTTTACTCCTTCGGGAAACGCTTCAAAAGAACAAATAGGAAAAAGAGAGTGAATACACGTTCATTTGATGAGTGAATAGTTTTGTGTTTGCTGTGAAAATCTGAGTTGGACTTTGGTCTTCGAGGGTATGTTCCTCTCTGATGCGTGGAAGTAAAGAACGATTGAAATAAAATATCATGTAATCTGAAACTGAATTCACATACCTTGTGCAGGTTCAAAGTGCTGGGATATTTAAATTTATCATGTGGGGAACAATCTTTGCTCGAAGAGCATTACTTCGAAAGATTTACTGCAAAATTCATTATTCTGTCTTGGAGTTTCGATGATGACTCAGCTTCTGCATCTGGCTTTTTCCAGGCCTGGAAAGGTGCTCCGTCCTTCCGTTATATTTTAGTTTTTTACTGCTCTATAACGACATTAAGCTATTTTACTTATGCTAAAAATCACATGTCGTGGCTAAGAAGTCAATGCTCAGATGATTTCCTAATTTTGTTACAAGTTCAATTGGAGATTTGCTGGAAAATGCGATATTTCAAGTGTCCCATATTTTTGTAGGTGGACAACCGGGCGGTCGTTTGAGGAGTTGGAATTAGTACGTACGCTCGGAGACCAGTTCCGGTGTCGGGCTTTTGCTTATAGTATCCGAGATTAGTCCTAACTTATTCGAACCTTGCCTACATGTAGGTTCTGCCTGTAGTGCCGGAATGGGTGAGATCTATTTGTTACCCCATATCTCTTGAGTTTGCAGTCCCAGTAATATCAAAATTAGCATCTACTGTTAATTTTTTGGAGGTTAAAAATCAGGAGTGGATACCAAATAGACTCATACCAAGTAGGTACAGAATGGTAATATATTTACTCTATTTAGCCGATTCTAAGCAACATAACTCCATTATTTTACATTTACTGCATGAATGGACTTGCAAAGATTTCTTATTATATTTCATATCGTAAATAGACAGAAATATAAGAAAATCCAGAATGTTCTACTACATATTTAAATAGGGTGAAATGAGAAAAAAGTGAGGATTGCATCGAGTTTCACCGAGTATTTTACTTGGCTTAATTTGATAACAAGCTGGAATCATATTCTGCTGCAGAATAGCATGCTCTGAGTTCGCGCTAATAAGGCAAAAACTCATATCGCGTTATACACAAAACTCAGTCCTTATGAAAAGATGCTCTATAGATGTTTTAGAGAGCAGTTCAATTTTTGTTCCTTGAAATCAAACACAGAGTGGAAAGATTTCTATACAAAAATTGAATAATAGAGCAGATAAATATGAATATATCTCCGTTGTAATGTATTTGCAAAGACTGCTAGCAGAAACTTGGAATCCAAAATTCAGGATCGTAGGCCAAGTAAATTAACCATGGCTGTAACAGTGGCTGCCGTGTCGTACTGTACATATTGTTTGCGTATACTTCAAACAAACGATGAATATTTTAGCAAATTTCCAGCCAGAATAATAGTCAACGTTAACAGGCACGTCAAGGAAAACGAACTAAATAAAACTTTTAACCAAACATGTGTATTTACGTACCTTTGATTCGAAGTGCCTTGGGTGTTTTGAATTTCGCATTTACCACGTCTGTAAATTGACCCGACCACTGGCTTTCGGTACAAATAATCTACACAAACCGTATTATATATTTACATTACAAATTTCCTACTCACCTACCATTTTCTTCATAAGCTAGAACCCTGCACGACTTTTTACACTATCTTCGATTCATTTTGCTCTATATGAAATAAATTGAAGTCTGAAATAATACAAATAAATAAATGGAACTTTTCCATCAAACAGTAAATTGAATTTGAATTACTTCTCAGAAAAATCCTGGAACTTGTGTGCTTTGATTTTGAAGGGGATATAATATGACGTAGAATATGAGAATCATCCCACAAATTTTCGAATAGTGTGAACAGCAAGAGGATAGCTTATTTGGAAGATCCAAAAATTCTCACAAAAAGTAAGAGGATTTAAAATTTATTGAGCCTGTGAACGTTGTGCAAGCGTTTAACATTTTGAAATTTTTTATGAAATATGTTGCTTGATCAAAAGTAATATTATAATTTTAATTTATTAACTCTGATGATAAACTCTAACTTTCTGGAATTATAGAACGACATATTCGTTACATATATTTGGAACAGATACGTTAGTTATTCACTGTCTGTGACGTATGAAACTAGAGTTCAATGGTTCGAATGCCGGTTGATGTTCAAAACCACTGAAAAATCAGTAGATATACTGATTTTGAGTATAGCCTACTGATCTACTAACTTCATTATCAAATCTATTGAAAAATGAAGAGCTATCACTAATTTTAAATGTAATTATTATTACTAGTAGTCGCCCAGTGGTCGAAATTCGACCGTGAATTATTATATTGCTAAGTTTGAACCTTATTGAATTTAGGGGTTCCAGATAAAATTAACTTGGTATTAGACGCTCCATCCGAATATAAAATTAAGAATAGTGGTCCCCTCTTGAAGATTTTAGAGTGACTTTCCTTCCCTAACCACGTGAATTTGAAATAGGACACCTATATATAATTTTGGCTCCCAGTACTTTTTTTTTCACATGAAGTTCAAGTATGCCAAATCTCACATTTCTTTGTGCGCGTTACAAAGTTTTTTTTCACAAAAATCAAAAAGGGATACCTGTATATAATTTCAGCATTCTGCACTCTTTTTCCAGATGAATTTCAAATATGCCATATCTCATATTCCTTCGTGCGCGCGGTACAAAGTTTTCTCTTCACGTAGAATTAGAATAGGACACCTGTATATACCTTAAGCTTTCTGCACTCCTTCTATAAACTTCGAGATTGCCAAATCTCACATTTCTTTATGCGCGCCGTACAAAGTTATTCTTCACGTAAAATTAAAATGAGATACCTGTAAATAATTTTAGCTTTCTGTACTCAATTCTCCACCCAGACTGCGAGTATGCCAAGTTCCACATTACTTCGTATTCGTGCGTGTGGTACAAAGTTTCCTCTTCGCGTAAAATTGAAATAGGATATTCTGTATATACTTTTAACTTTTTGCACTCCTTCTCCAGATAAACTTAAAGTATGCCAAATATCACATTTCTTTGTGCGCTCAGTACAAAGTTTTCTCTTCACGTGAAATTAAAATGGGACACCTTGTATATACTTTTACTTTTCTGCACTTCTTCTCCATATAAACTTCAAATATGCCAAATTTCACATTCCGTCATGCGCGCAGTATGAAGTTTTCTCCTCACGTAAAATTAAAATAGAACACCATGCATAAAATTTTGGCTTTCTGCACTTCCTTCTCCACACAGACTTTAAGTATGCCAAGTCCCACATTACCTCGTGTGCGCAGTACAAAACTTTCTCTTCACGTCGTAAAATTGAAATGGGACAGCTGTATATACTTTCAGCTTCCTGCATTTCTTTATATAAACTCCAAGTATGCCAAATCTCACATTCTTTCGTGCGCGCAATATGCTTAAAAAGGGATAGAAAGCTTTCTCTCCACGTATTAATACATAAATTGAAATGGGACACCCGGTATATAATTTTCGCTTTCTGCACATTTTCTCCATATAAACTTTAAGTATGCCAAATCTCATATTCCTCCGTTCATGCAATTGGCTTGAAAAGGGGTCGAAAGTTTTCTCTTGACGTATTAATATATAGACTACTGGTCGCCCAGTGGTCGAAATTCGACCGTGAATCATCATGTTGCTAAGGTTGAACGTTATCGAGTTTAATCTTTTAACCCCACGAGTTCCAGGTAAAATTAATTTGGTATTCGACGCTCCATCCGAATCTAAAATTAGGATTAGTGGTTCTCATTCAAGATTTTAAAGTGACCTTCTCCCCCAACTCTCGGAAGGGGAAAGAAATCATAAAATTTTTTCTTCCAGCCATTTTTCTATTCGGTGCATATTTCTAGATATATTTTAGAAAAAAATCATTTTTAGCGGTAAATTAGAATTAAGCACCTGTATATAATTGAACTTTTCTGCACTGCTTCTCCAGATAAACTCAAAGTATGTCAAATCTTACATTCCTTCATGCGCGCGGTACAAAGTTTTCTCTCCATGTTAAGTTGAAATAGGACACCCTGAATATAATTCTAGCTCTCAGCACCTTTTCTTCACACGAACTTCAAGTATGCCAAATCCCACATTCCTTTGTGCGCGTTACAAAGTTTTTTTTTCCCAAGAATCAAAATGGGATACTTGTATATACCTTCAGCTTTCTGCACTTCTATATAAATTTTAAGATTGCCAAATCTCACATTTCTTTATGCGCGCAGTACAATTAAAATGAGACATCTGTATATAGTTTTAGCTTCCGGCAGTCCTTCTTCATATAAACTTCAAGTATGCCAAATCTCACATTTCTTCATTTGCGCAGTACAAAGTTTCAGCTTTCTGCACTTCCATCTCCACACTGTAAGTATGCTAAGTCTTACATTACTTTGTGTTCGTGCGCGCGGTACTAAGTTTGAAATGGGACGACCTGTATATGTTTTTACCTTTCTGTACTTCTTTTCCATTTGAACCTCAAGTGGGCCAAATCTCATATTCTATCATGCGCGGCAGTGAAAAGTTTTTTCCTCACTTAAAATTAAAATAGGACATCCTGTAAATAATTTTGTCTTTCTGCACTCTCATCTCCACGCAGACTTCAAGTTAGTCAAGTTTCACATTACCTCATGTGTGCGGTAAAGTTTTCTCTACACGTCGTAAAATTGATGTAGGCCTTTCTGAATTTCCGTTTAGTCTGCACATGACTGCAACCGGACAGTTACACAAAATGTATTCTGAAGTCTCCTCATCTTCTTGATAAAGACGACAGATATTATCTTCAGCCTTACCAACTTCATGGAAATAGTATTCTAGAGGTCAGTGCCTGGTTAAGAAATCCGTAGAAACTTTGAGAATCCCTTTGCTGGCAACTTCATCTGCTTTTTCATTGCCTTTAACACTCTAGTGCCCTGGTACCCTCCACGATGTGACGTTCTACCAACTGCTGGAGAGTTTCTTTGTAATTCCAGATACTTAAGCTCAGATTGACAGGCGTGGGAGCTTATTGTTTTTAGGACTATCTGACATAATATCAATTGTTGTTCTTTTTCAACCTTTCCTCAGGTTTATTTCGGCACAATATTCATTGCATAGATCTCAGCTTGGGAGATTGTGGTACTGGCTTCTAGGGATTCTAAGCGGCATACAAACTCACACCATTCTCTAATATCTTGTTTTGAACTATGCGTGTACCAGGACAGGAAACCTTCCTTGAAATTGGTCCTCCTAGTGTCCATGATAGGTGTTCTAGAAGTTCCACTTTATAAGGACAAAGTTATATTTTGTTAATATGAGGTCATATACTTAGACGGCTAGTTGATCTAGTTGGATCTTTTTGAGAGTATCCAAGTGGCCTGTGAGGCTTACAGATTTGAATAAATTAGTTCTGTTGAGCAAAGGAGTAATGTACATCGCTTCTTTTATCTTCTTAATGTGCAAATGGGTTATGCCCAACAGTCTTTCCATTGTAGCCGTGGAGCAGGTGTTCATTGCTTCTGCAATACAGAAGTAGACTATGCATGGCAATATCTGTAATAGAGCCTGAGCTGTAATCTGTTTTACTTTCAGCCACCAGATTAGTGATTCAGGTGTAATTATGGGTTTGATTATGAATGGTAATGTATGTCCAATGCATTAATCTTTGCTTCAGTCCTCATGTCCTCAAGTCTCTTTAAGGAGTCGGAGGCGTAAGTCAAAGGCCACTACAGATTTCCTATTTTCCTATATACATATTTTGAATAGCTTGATAAAGGAACAAAGAAGCTTTTGGGAATCATTAAATCAATCAAATATATATATATATATATATATATATATATATATATATATATATATATATATATATATATATATATATATATATATATATATATATATATATATATATATATAATACTGCTCGCTCATATCTAAAAATTAATTATCTATCTGAGAGCACTGTTCACCTGAAGAGTGCTTATAGGGTCAAGGATTTGAGCCCTGCACGGGTACTATAGACTTACTAAAAGGTATTCGACAGTCATTTGAGGAAAAGGCTACATATTAATGGAAACTATCACAGGATATATTTACGAAACGGATAAGCTGCTTTTTCAAAAATGCAGATTGTAATTTAGATGTACAGCTTGAAGGAACGTACGTTGGTAATTTTATATACCATGACGCTCAAATCAAGAGATATTACTGCTCTCGTAATTAGAAAGCTATTACTTCTGCAAAATGAAAGCGATTTCGAGTAGAATATGCATACACATTATGTAATCTTTCAATTTGGATCCTTTATTACAAGACATCTATTCACATAAAGCCTAGTTACGGATTAATGTAAATTTATAATGCGAAGTAGGTTGCCCTAAGCGACAAAGCAACTAGCTTCCCTTTCTATGCTTCTGCTATTCTCGTCGCTTCAACCTCATCTGCCTATGTATACTCTTCGTTGGATACCTCGCTCTGATCATAATTGACTCAAGCTGCAAGCTAATGTCTCTCCCTGCAATTGTTGCAAGAAATTTTACTGAGCAAACTTCAGAGATACGGATCTCTTCATGCTTTTATTTACTCTTTTAATTTTATTAGAATTTTTATTTCAAGGAATACATTGATTACAAAAAGTTATATTCCATAATCTACTAACAATAAGCAACTATTTAGTAGGACCGACAGTTCTGGAACAAATAAAGAAAGACAAATTTGAATAGTTTGTGATTTTGTTACAAATCTGAAATTGAATACTGTTACATATTAAATCAATTCCATTCTAGCAGCCTTATTATTCACAAGCGTACCAATTCTATTCATATTTCGATATATCCTGCAGATTAGAAAATGATTACATGGACTTAAACTATTGTAGATTGAATTATTTACGATATCAAAATAAATACACAAGTATAAATTTGATATTGACAGACTATTTAATCAATTAAGTTAATAAAATATTACTGTAATTATACAGGGTCGATAGTAATGACTTCGTGCATGTAAAAAGTTTATTTGGAGCAAACAAGACTAGAACACGCAAATCAGTAGGTGACTATGATAAGACAAAACATATATTTATAAAAAATGCAGGCATTGAAATGGTAAAGGGATGTAGTCAATAACTTATTTAACTTCTTTTCCAATCTAACAGTTTCAACCATAGCTTGACCATCCTCAAAAGTTCTACAAGTTTTTATTTTGGGTAAATCCACAAGACGTTTGACAATTTGATGAGAGCCGTATTCTGGACAATGGAACAAACTTAAATAAATTATTAACTCTAGAAATGTTGTATATAAAACAAAATAAACAAAACATTAATGAAAAAACAGATACTATCAGCTCTCAGCACAATATACAACATTTTGAAAAAACTCTTACAGTATACCAAATATTGAGGTATTATGTTATTTACTTTTTTTGAATCTTTACATGATTTTTTTTTTTACTCAGTCATTTGTATCTACTTGTGCTAATTTGCAATACATATTATTTGGTATTACATTGCATGCACAATTTTAGATTTGCACCCATCAGTGGCCTTTATGATTGTCGGTTTTTGCATAGACGATACAAATCAGTGTATTTTTTTTCTTTCATAAATATATTTATTTCATATATTTTGTCAATGTAATAAATTAGTGACTACTTTCCTATATTATTTTTATACTTACATTCATCGTTCCAGTAAGCATCATCAATCAAAATTCATGAATAATAATACTATATATTAGTTCGTTACAAATGCCTTAGAATTAGGAAAATTTCTTATTGATATCATATACAGTACCTGACTAAATTATTAGGGACAGTCCATACATTTTTGTACTTTCTAGTTTTACTGACAATTGTTTTCAACAAATTATTGGTTCTAGGTCTTATTGGTTTCTTTTATATAAAAGAGTGTTGAATTAGATAGAAAAACAATAAATTACGAAAAGAAACTATCAATTTTTTTATTTACTTCTAATACTTTGATCCTTTGTCACAAACTCTGATTGTTGTATTTATTGCTCTATTTTGGTAATTATATTTTTTCTCGTTTCAGAATATCTTGATTTTGAAATTTGAAAGGAATGTATTTGTTTTTCAAGAAGACTATGAATGAAATGAATATTCAGTTTCCCTGGAAATTTCTCTTACACTCATTGTATGCTCCAGTTCTATAAAAGCAAGTATGTTTTCTTCATCTTCATTGTAGTTTTCGTTATTTTGTTCCACTTTCTTGAATACAGGTACTGTTCTTTCAAACTTGGCAATAAATCGTTGAATAGTAGACAATGCCGGCATATCATGATTTTGCCAGAGAGCATTAATATAATATCGAATTTACCGTAAAATGTGACCAGAATAATACCATTTAATTATTATTAACTCCTCTTCATTTGAATAGTTATGAATTTTTGAGAATAATTACTCTCATCTCGATTTATTATCACTATTTGTCAAAATGAATATCAATAATTTGACGTATAAAACGTTTGCTTTTGTTCGTCTATTATTTCTAATTCCATGGTTAATACTATTGAATGCAATTTCAAGAATTTTCAAATTTTATTTCTGCAATTATGAAGTAGTCAACATGAGTTTTATTACATACGGATACAGAAATTTTTGCTTTACAATATTCATTCGAAACTTTTTGTCTAAAATAATTAGGGTATCAATGGGCACGGAAGAACTGATTTCCCAATGTAAACGCCTATGTTTCACTTATAGTATAAGCTCCCATAACAAAAAAGCTACCCCATCGAACACCTCAAAATTATAAATTGAGAATGGCTTAAAAACATATAAATAACGTTACGCTCGCCAGACTAGTAAAAATTTGTCAATTTTTATTTTTTATGAATTTTTGAATTTAGTTAAAAAAGAATGATTTTTTTTTCCGAAACACCAGTTGAAATTTATACAATTTGTAGTAAATAATGAACCATTTTTGGAAAAAGTTGTCTGGCTGACAATTTTTGTTGAATAACTTTTGCCAGACCTTTTGTTTTAAGTTATTTTTTTATGAAAATGCACTTTACAACAGTTCCTTGATTATTTTTTTAAAATTAAGTTTATTATCTTTTCCATCTATTACAACTTGTCTGGCCGACAATTTTTGTAATTAAATTTGTCAGACTTAATTTTGAATGCGCAATATCAATGCACCAAGATAAAAAAAAAGCATTTTGGAGCACTTCGTTAAAAAAAAAAAACTGAAGTTTAGGACGTCCTCTATATATAGAAATATGCCTGTCATTAAAAAAATGTTTTTCATCATGTCAGATTCTATTTTTAAGCGCTGTGACAGCGTTTTTCCCAAAAACTAAGCTTTTACAAGGGCCTTATCGAAACACCATCTTAATTTTTTTCTGAAAGAGAGTTTGACATCTTTTTCATGCATAAGAATTGGTCTGTCAGCAAAAAAATGTTTTTTACTATTACTACTTGATATTTTAAAGGCTGTGACCACATTTTTTTCAATGAAAAATATGGTATAATTGTTGCAGACGAAAAAAATTTTTTTTTTAACTCTAAACTTATATTGTAGATCCCTTTTATATACTTGAATACGTCTTTCATCGAAATATTGTTGTTACTATGTCAGACTTCATTTTTAAATGCGGCCACTTTTTTTAATTCTAATAAAAATTAGCTTTCACAGCGACCGCGTCAGAACATGGCCTCAATTTATTTTTCTGATAGAAGGTTTGACATCCATTTCATGCATAAAAATTGGTCTGTCAGCGTGAAAATGTTTTTTACTATGACAGACTTCAATTTTGAAGTACTGCGGCTACATTTTTTAATGTAGTATGATCGCTGCTAACGAAAAATATTTTTTCTTACTATTCTAAATTAATATTGTAGATCTCTTTTATATACTAGAATACGTTTTTCACTAAAATGGTGAATACCATTAAATGTTATGAGTACAACAAAAATTATAGAAGAGAACTTTTTTATATCAATAAAATCTTCTGAAACACTGCTTCTTCTATTGCCTTTTTGAACGAATACTAAACGAATATTAATCGTAAACTGATTGATAGACTATTGAACGGAGCCTATGGATCTACTCCGTAGACTCTACGACGTGGACCCTGGTCAATATTAGAGGTATTAATTAACAAAAAAAATTGTCAGACGAACAAGATTTAATAGTTAGCAGGGATCTTCAACTTTATTTGGAAAAAAAATGAAAGAGGTGTTATATATATATATATATATATATATATATATATATATATATATATATATATATATATATATATATATATATATATATATATATATATATACATATATATATATATATATATATATATATATATATATATATATATATATATATATATATATATATATATATATATATATATATATATACATATACATATACAGTTTTGGAACAGATTTTTAAGTCATAAGAATATTAGTTTATGGATACATATGTCTCCCATCCATTTGTCAAGTGGATCTTGTATATCTCAATTGTGTGCAAAAAATTAATTGGTATAATTTTTTCAAGATCCAGATTAAATAACCTTTATTTATCACTTTTATAGATGCAGGAATCCGTACTTTATTCATATTTCTCTCGTTTTCCAACGCAAACTTTTCATTTAATTTAAAACACAAAAGCCAAGTTATTTTTTCGAGAATTTTAATGATGCAAACTGAGACTATAAAACCGGATAGTGATAGTAGGTAGACATATATTTTAGAATTGAAATTTCGCTGACTTCCTCTGAGATTATGCAACGGGGTTCAAGTACTTTGTATGCAAAGGTTTTCGTATCTGTAGATTGACAACTTGTATTATATGCAAGCCCACTTATCAACTTGAATCGAATTTTAGGACCATGTGCTCGCAACTTTCTGGGATGCATACAGATTCTAGAGCTGCTCACCTTCTGAGTTATATAACGCATTATACTTTATTATTACATGCTTCTGTTTTAGAATAACGATTTTAATGAATTCTTTGGTATTCTGGTTTGACAATCCTTATTTCTTGTATACGTATGCATTTTTCCAACTACCTATTAAAAGGAAGTCCATTTTGATGTGTACTGAAAATCAGTGGTTTTTTTTTGGGAGGGAGGGAGGGGGAAGCTTCAACGTATGCAACGCGTATTTGCGTTTTATTATATCAGTTCACATTTCCATGGCTCATTCAATTTTGGTTTTATGTTTGTACATTAAAACAGTCGGTGTAAATATGAACGTGTGTCAAATATCTTATAGGAAACTTGACCAACAGGCGAATAAGCCATTTTCGACTTGAAAGATATTTATCACCTATAAATAAAGCAATAAATTTCAACAGTTCCACACATATTAACTACGAGCCATCAAATCAAGAACTGTTTTCGACTTAAACGCAAACACATCAACGTTGCATTTGAATGCGCAACAGTTTGCCTCGCTTCCAATATCGAGCTCTCGTTTATAATAGGCACAAGGTAGATTTGAGTTTGTAGACTATTCTCCAATTTTCGTATGCGTGTCGTATTACTGAATACGAATACCCAGAAGCATCAAAACGAAAATGGATGCAAATGCTGAGCGGCTTTTCACCCTAAATAATGGAATCTTATTTCTCTACTACTTAATTTCGTTCCACTTGGTAAATTTAATAAAGTATGTAGAGTCAGCAATGCAGCTTTTCTTTAAGAGCTTAATTTATTTTTTAGCAATTATAGATCTTTGTTCACAAGACTATAGTCGCTGCACGATATTTTATCAAGACTGTCTCGAAAAACCATCCTACACAATATAAGTTCCAATAAGCCTAGACTTTTGCCAATGTAATCTTGTGAATCATTCACAATTGCTCACATTCTCAAGAAAATTTGAAAATGAAAGTTACCAATCACTCAATGTTAATTTTTATTTGATTATTTGAAGCTCATAATTTTTTAGTAGTGATGGTTTTAAACCAACGTTACATTTTTCATAACATGATGTTCGCTCACCGAAAAATAATATATTTTTTGAACAGCTTGGAGGTACTCAGGTATTTGATTGAATTGAAACGTAGGTATTGTAGTTGGTTAATTTAGTTAAATATAATATTTTGTTGGACGTTACGAATGGTCATGCGTTCATTTTCAGTTTATTAAATCGATGTTGATACATTATGTTACGTACAAACATAGTTGTGCAACAATGAAGTTGATTGATATATTTGAGTTTGACTTTTCAAAATTTGGAAACTGTCATCACGAATGTCCGTCCCATTTGTAGGTTTTGAATTTTCAACTCTGATTCACCATAATGGAAGAAAAATTGTGAAATATGGTTCATAGTCTACTCAATTCAGGTTTTATCTACCGATTAATTAGTACCTACTGTTTTTTCTGCGAGAATATCTTCGTTTTGGCATGTACAATGAGAGTGCAAAAATCTTAATGTAAAATCACCCGTTTTTGACCAATTTTTCGCAAATATCTCATTTTGTAACGATCGTGGAGCATTAGAGGTCATAGATAAAAATAATGTATACATTTTTCTTCACAAAAAAGATGATTTGACTTATTCGCGTATCTAGAACTGTAAATGAAATATCACGCGTACAACGTGCACCGGCGCACAATCACGTATTCTTTCCCGCACCACCACTATTGTAGACATGCAAGGCTAAAAAGATATAAAGTTATCATTTGAATGTTATAATTGCTTTAAATACTAAATTTCAAGATTCTCCAGCTGATCGTTCTGGATTTATGTGAAAAATTGTTTTGTAAATTGCACTTCCGCTTAAGTCGATCGCAATTATAATGCGAGGTGTACAACTAGATGTTATAAAAGTGCTTGATACAAAATTGAATATTCTACGGCTGATTGTTTTGAATTTATGCGGTAAATTCGATAAGACTATTATATAAAGTGTACTTTCAGTTCAGCCGATTGATACAAAAATAGAAAATTACCATCAAGATGCTACAGTAATTTCAAATACTAAATTTCAACATTGTGTCAAATAAAGTGTATTTTCGGTACGAAAGTTTGCAACCATAATGTGAGTTGCATAACTTGACCTTAGACCAGTCCTAAATACAAAATTTTAACATTATACGTTCAATGGGCTTCGAGATTTGCGACTAACATACATACAAACGTACACACATACCGACGTCAAGTCGAAAATTTTCAAATGGATTCAGGGATGTTCAAAACAGATATTCTCATCAAAATAAATGTATCACAACTTTGCAACCAAGTAAAACATTCGAAATATTATTTTATATCCTCGATGTATTAGTTATTCTTCCTATTAAAAACGTTAGGTCCCACATTTTACGTACGATTTTAGATACGCAAATGAGTCATACAATCCTTTTGTAAAGAATTTTAACTCATGACCTCAAATACTCTACCACCGTTAGGAAATGAGATATTTGCGAAAGAAGGGTCAAAAACGGGGCTTCTAATCTTTGGTCTTCGATATCTCCTGAAGCACCATGATTTGACAATATGATTTTTGCACACTCATTGTACATGGCAAAACTAAAATATTCCTGCAAAAAAACCAGTACCATTTATTCGGTAGACTGGATTATCAGTAATGTTTAGCAAACGATTGGCAGATTCAAAAAGTTATCAATGTTTATTGAGGTTTCTCTTGTGTATAAAATTTTAGGGTGATCAAATCTTATGATAATCTTAATGAGTCAACTTGTGGCGACTGTACAATGGAAGAATGGAAAGTTTTGGCTATTCCGATTCATCATCAGCTTGTGATACATGTATAATTTGCAAAAGTCAGTTTTGATATTGTGTGAAAGCAGCAAAAAAGAAATTTTAGGAAGCACTGCTAAAGGTTAAAAATAAAGAGCAGAACAAAACAAAAATGAGTAGTCCTTTTCACATAATACTTTCACGTGTGCTAAACAGAAACTTTACACGAAAACACACTTTGGGTTATATCTGGAAACCGGATTAATTAAATTTTGTACATTTTTCAGTGACACGATTAATTTTTCAATTATGTCATTTAGAAAGCATCTGTATACTAATTTTTGAAGCTCCTGTCTTATTTGAACAACACATAATGCTGGCTAGAATTATAAATATAGGCTTTAAAATGGTGAGGAAAAATAGTCAATAATTTATTTTACTTTTTTCCTAACCAAACAGTCTCGGCAAAATTTTGACCATCTCCAGTAGTGGAAAGGATTTTTGACAGAGAATGTGAGCAATATTTGTTCGAGTGGAATAATAGATCATACTTTTAAGGAACTAGATTTTTTTTTTCCTATTGCAACAATCGACGGTGGGCTATTTTACTGCTTTTATTCTATTCTCTGATAAATCATGAATCAATAAAAGTATCGAAGGAAATGGGAATTGAAAACATCTTGTAGTACTCAAGATTTTCTTGAAAATTTTTCGTGACGTGCGAGAGCCTAATGTGTCACTTGAACTAGTACAAAATACAAGAGTACTTGAATTTCATTTACATTGTATATTTTTCACGCGTACATGAAATGAAGACGTGTGACTTTAACACGCTTTTATTAGCTTCAGCTGTATCTATCTATGTAACGGAATCTTTTAACATGATTTTCACCCATTTTAAAACGTCAGATCAAATTGAAACTTTTCATACCTCTTAAGGATCGATGATAATACAATAATTTATTAAGTTTATCCCATTATCATGATCAGGATCATCAAGATTAACGATGGTTCCCTGAGAGGGAGTCTGAGAAACGGCTACCATACTGAAGTTGCAGAACTTCTTATAGAACATAGTGTTACCCGCGGAATCGCCCACATATAGATGCCTTTTTTCAAATCATTGAAAGACATTATTATAATAATTGGCTGCATCATTTAGAAAAATCGCGGTAGACTTGTATTATCAATATTTTCTGTTAATTTATTTTAGGGTTAAGCAATTCAATTGACTTTCTCTTAGAAATATTGTAATCAGCTGCAGCACCCAAGCAAAACGCGGCAAAACCCGTGGAAGTCTTGTGCTGTCGATATTTTTTTTTTTGTTGTATTCTAGGGTGACCCATACCAATTGACTGTTTTTTGGAAGCATTGCCCATGATTCAATTGCGATGAAAAATATGAAAAACAGAAATATCTGTAAGACAAAATGCACGAAAAAGAAATTTAACTCGCAGAAACTTTTTTATATCTCTGACCTATAATTTGGAAAATTTTTGACGAATGATATTTGTGGCAGTCAAGTTGGTTTTCATATATTTATATTTGACCGAAGTTTACGTACATCTAATAAAAACTTCAACAAAATCTAATGTGCCACACACGAAAACCAATGTTAAGAAAAGATTCATTTTATTTGCCCCATTGCACTCCAGGTAAAATCAGGCTGAACTGAATTGATATTATATTGACGAATGATTTTAAATAATTAGTTGACGTCTGAGGGATTGAAATCTGACCACTATATTCTCAAGGAGGCACTTGTGTCACCACATAACAGATAGATATATGCTATCGCGGACTGTTTTTTAGAACTTTGTAAGACAAACAATTCCACCTCATATTTTCATGTATTTCCAACGGTTTATGCAGTGTACACCGAAATAGCTCTTGGATGGCAGAATTTTTGTCGACTACTTGATAATGGTATTTATACTTGAACCAATTTACACAATATCTTTGTCTGTTATAGCCTATGTGCTATTCTGATGTTTAAACTATAACATTGTGAAATTTCATGAAAATCCGTTCAGTAGTTTTTGTGTGAACCGGGCCAGGGGCTCAGTGCGTTAGCGCGCTATTCACTGCATATATGTGACGCATGAATCCAGGGGTCCCTGGTTCGATTCCCGGCCGGTATGTATGATTTAACGAAAGAGTGCTACAAGATCAAGCACTCAAATCATACTCGGGCACTACAGGCTTACCACCTGTATGTCCTAAAGATAATCCTGGTAGCATAAAAAATCTCTCTGATGCTGCTCAATCGTTGGTGATATGAGATCGTCACACAGATTGAGGTTTCGAATATATCATGATGATTCGGTACGCATGTACTCGAGGCCTTGGCCTTCCTAGGGCTGTTGTGCCACAGAAGAAAAAGTTTTTGCGTGAAGGAGTAACAAACATAGATCCATCTTCACAAACTTTCACATTTATAATATTAGTATAGATTAAAATATTTGTCCAAATGTTGTAGTGTGGAGGACAAAGTTTATCTACTTTGAATACCAGAAGCGATAGAAGTATTTATTTTGATAATGATCAATTTGTTACGACCAAATGTGCATTAGAAGTAAGGTATCAATTTTTATTGTATTTATGGCAGAATTTTTTCCTATTTATTTGACATTATCAGTATATTTTGGACAATTCACACAATATCTTCATGAATTATAACCTATGTGCTATTCTGATGTATAAGCTACATTATTGTTAAATTTCATTAAAATTAATTCAGTAGTTTTTGCGTGAAAGAGTAACAAACATCTATAAATACAGATTCACAAACTTTTGCGTTAATAATATTTGTAGGATGGTGCTGATGTCAACTTCGTTAGTTCGAAGTTCACTCCATTGCACCAAGTTATTGCCGTAAAAATAAATAATAGTTCGAAAAATTGAAGAACAAGCTTTTATAGCAGATTTTACTAAAAGATAAATTGAAGTTTAATAAATCAAAAAATAAGCTTTAATAGTAAACCGAACTGGGAAAAGGAAAAGATTTTGTAATAGGTATAAAATAGGATTACTAACGAGAAAATTATTGTTGTGGTGAAAAAGCGTGGGGTGCTTAATATCAGCTGTTATAAATATTAATATTATATAAATATTCCATTCCATATTTTTTTAATTTTCTCGTTGATTACTCTATTTTTATGTTTAGAATTATTTTAGGTTTTCTTACATGATTTGGAAATAGTCGAGTCCAAGTTATTACGTCTGTTGTCGTCATCTTCTAAAGTAAATTTTATATCGCTGTTTGAGTTATCAGTTTCATTTGATATTTCACGAGTTATTATGATTTGTTATACGTAGGATGTCGACGTATTATTTTCATTGAATGATTTTGAATTCAAGTTACCAGATAAAAAAATACCCATAGCCAAACTATTATTTTGTCTATAGTATTCATTATTGAGATGAAATTAATTTTGATTGAGTTCTGTAGTTGAGATATTTGTTAATTGTTCAGTAGAATACGTACGAAAGTTTTCATTTTTTAGATTATTTTTTTGTTTATAGGCTCGTCACTCTTGTTGGATGGAGGTTGCTTTCTCCTTTTTGACGATTTTTTACGTCATACATAGATATTTGAAAAATATATTGTCAAAGTATTTTTGAATTCCATTATTGTTCTATTACTGTTGATGATGTCCATAATAAAGTTGTAATTATGTCGAAAATTTATTGGATCTCTGAAGGCCTTACTCTAATTATTTTAGTCATCTTTGGATCCTTCATGTAGTTTTTGTTTATAATACCTATATGTTAGTATAGTATATAAGTTGTTCATGTTAAATGATATTAGCCGATTGGTTTCACTCATATCAAGATTTTTAGTTTCGTTTATCAAATCAGTATTATTTTCAATCGTATTCTCCAAGTGTATCACTGCTTGAGTATATTCGCGAATTTTAGGATATTGAGCTACAAAAATGAATAAAAATATATTCCCTATAAATACTGACTGTATTTCTCCTGAAACTGTGGAAAATTATTTGATATTTCAAGGGAAAATATAAAATAATAAATTGTATTTTGCAACATGATATTCCATGTTGCTATCCAATGTACATTTATAACATCATTTCTATTATAAAATGATTCCATCACAGGTACTAAAACAGAAGAATAACCAGAAAAACAATGCAAATTTTTTTATTAATTCTAAATCCACCCTCAGGCAGTTCACAGTACAGAGTTGAAACTAGAATGTAGTAAAACCCTCATTGCTCGAGGCGTAAGTATTTTGGGGTGCAAAATTTTATTTTATTTTATTATACTCATACTGAGTGTGATTTTTTAAAAGGGGAATCGGTGAATTTTGCATGTTGCCTCTGGCAGGGAAAGTGTGTGGCTTCGATGGAACAAAATTTGTATAACTTTCGAACACATTTTTAACATAAACTTTTTTTCATAAAAGTCTGAAATGATAACCACATTCTGTAAATCCTTCTTATACATACGAATATCTTACCTAATGTATTATTATCATATCCTGCCGAACAAAATGAGTTTGTTTTCTTTTCATTGTATTATAATTTTCTCTTCTGTTTCTACTTCATATATGATTTGTCTTATTTTTATTTGAGAACTATAGAAATGTTGTATAAACATTATTAAACAAAGAAAATATACATTTTCGAAACAATATGCATTATGAAAATATCCTCTATTTGTGTTGTACGGTTTTTAATTATTTTGAAATACATACTGGTTGTTTCAGAAAGAATAACGAACCTTTAATGAGTTCAGGGGCAAGTCTACATCAGGACTAATAGAGCTTAAACCCTAGGCTAACAAGTTTTGAAGGGTTTACATAAATTTAAATATTAGTATGTATTTTCGATATTTATTTATTAGCAATGACAATAATACAATGACAAATAGTTGACATTATTAATATAATAATAATGATTACAGTATTTATTGTTCTATTTTTATCAATATGACATAATTTATTAAAACATAACTGATAATATAATGATAATGGTTATAGTATTATTTGTGTTATTTCAATCAATATAGCATAATTGATCAGGCTACCAAGTTTTAATTTTAAATCTGCTGTTTTGAATTCGAATGCTAAAACTACGTGCTACATGCATTAAAATTCACTCAGTGACGCCGCAGGTTTCCTCTGCTTTGTCTGCGCCGCCAATCAACCTTTAATCTATCTGAATGCCACACTCAGCACCTAGCTATGGACTAATGGTGTGATGGTATATCTATTTATTGAGTTATTGCTAATAGCATTTCTTTATTCATGTTTCTTATAATGTTTGTTATTCATCTCTATTTCATAAAGGAATATATTTCAACTACAATTTTAATTTCAAAAATTTTGAGCCCCAATTTAAGAATCCTCAATTTAATGATGAATTGAGCTTCAAGTTCTAGGCAACAAAAAACCTGGATTCGCCTCTGAATAAATTTCGGTAAACATATTGATTTAAAAAATTCACTTTGAGTTTCAACAAATTATTTGTTTGGTCTGACAGTTCTTATTTATGCATATCTTGGACACTGGATTACAAATTTTATTCATACTTGAATATTATTCACCAGAAGCATAATTAAATTATTGATCTATATTCTAATGGAATATATACATAATTATCACTTTATATTTAACTAACAAATTTCCAAGCAACTTGGAATACATGTATTATTATTGTAAAAACCTGCTATTGATTTTAAAATATGCATGGTGTTATCATGACGTGATTTGAGCTGAATTTTTAATTTCAACTGCGAGAGCCATGCATGAAGTATTTTTCTAGTTTGTTATGTCTGGAAACAAGGGCATAAAATCGTACAATTACTATTTTTAAATCAGTTTTTACGCTGTAATTCGTGTATTCAGCAAATGCGTGATTGTCAACTGTAAAAATATTATAATGTTACTGAAAAAATTCTCTATGGCATGTCCATTGCATGGCCTATCACTTAGATCTGCCTTTAGAATTTTTTATAATACATTCCTGAAGAGTTGGACTGGCTCACTTATCAGCCTGAAAAGAATTATTTCGGAACATTATTTCACAAACAAATATTAACTATTTATAAGCCAGCAAGCTCAGAAAAATGGAACATTTTTTCTTGAAGTACCATTCCAAATTTAGAAAAAAGACAGTCGTGCCGGTGAATGGACGCACGACAGAAGCGAATCTTCTTACACTTTTCTTTACAAATGTATGATAGTAGATTGTCTCTTCCTCCACTTCCCTCCCCTAAATGATGTAAAAAATTCAATAAACTTCAAATATCAAATAGAACATGAAACAAATAGATAAAAAGGAAGATATCTATATTCAGTATATTTCATATAAAAATTGATTTTTGGTATCTTTTAGATATAATTCACACGATCGATAAAATAACTTTCAATTGGATCAGATATTACGTTTGTGCACGTGTTTACTGTACGGCATACGAATGCAATCTATTCTTTAACAAAGCGCATGCGCGCATTTCGTATCAGTACATTCATACACGAAGACTACGAAAGCATAGATTGTACGTGACTGTATCAATGCGTCTGTGCTGGTATGACATCACTTCCGTCTCGTGACGGTGGATTTTTCTATGCTGATTTTCTATCCCGAAATCTAAATTGAGAAGCTTCGTTTCGAAAACCTAATAGATAAAATACACAATTGCCTCGAGGAGTATATATATTTTCCTACCACTTCGTTGAAAAGTGAATTTCTCGAAATTAATTAGAGATATCTACTTCGAATTTCACTTTAACAGTATTGACGGTTCGGATATGAGATACTTGTTTCCCTAGAGAACGAATGTATCAATTTTATTCCCCAGTTTAGGGAGCAACTTTTTGAAAACTTGGCGGAGGAAGTTATTATTGTCGTTTCAGTAAATTCTGAGGAATCAAGAGAATCGAGAGGATGTCACGGGTGTTACGCTGGAATATTTCCAGATTCCGCATCAAGCCTTCACGTGTTATGAAGCAATTACTTTACTTGCGAAATATATAACAAGTAATAATAAAATCAAATACATAATACAGGAACATGTGAGTTTATACAGTAATTTAACGGCGAATGCTTGAAGTTTTCAATAATGCGGGGTGGCTGTAAGGAAAATAACAAGTAGGGCGCAGAACGCGGCGGATAACGGGCATGCGTGTCACCAGGTGGCACGCGCCCTAATTTTCAGTGACACGCCACATCGCGTTCTAATTAACCAATCAAATAAGGGATATTTCCGCAGATCATTACTGCGGAACATATCATGAATTAAAATTACAATCAGCGTTTCCTAAAACAAACAACATTTTCCACAAATGTATGGTAACTTCATTCTCTTGTTAATATATTCTACCCCAAGAACCAATCTTCCAAGCATTTAAGGGGAACACCACCACCTAATAAAGTGGGTAATTATGTATTTAGCTAATGAAGGAGAACAGAAGACTGAAGTAGATGTTCACTTTCAAGTGGTCATTGAATCGGCTCTGTCAAGTTGGCCCCCCACTTCAAAATTTATAGAAAAATTAATATGGTGTTCGGATGCGCTCTTGATGCGCTCTTATGCGCCACAAATATTTTTTTTGCGCTAGTCATACTGAGCAGTAATTTCGACAATAAGTTGGGAGCGGCCAATTTGACGCTGGCCCCCCATTTCTAGAGATATCGTAATATTCATTATTATTTCAATAGTACTCCATATGCGCTCCTATGCGTTGCTAATATAAAGTTTTGCGCTCGAATGCAATTCGTTCAATTAATATCCAAAGTTGGAGGGGCCAACTTGACGATAATTTTTTTTTTAAATATTCAATATTTTTTTATTGCAATTGAATCTGAATTCAATGCCCCCACTTTTGGAAATATCATAAATTTTATTATTATCACAATAGAACCCAATATGCGCTCTTATGCTCTGCTAATATAAAATTTTGCGCTCGCATGCAATTTGTTTGATTAATAATTAATATGGGAGAGGTTAATATGACAAAAATTTCGTCTCCACTGCTCCATATGTTTTAGATTACAATCAAATTTGAATTCAATGCGCTCTTATGCGCCACGAATATTTTTCATGCGCTACTCCGCTTTAGCGAAAATCAACTAGGAATTTTTGGCGCGGGAGATTTAAATGCGTTCCACTACTCTCGGTACTACCAGGTTAAATTCGATAAAAATATTTTATATAGTTACTCCAAACAGCTTAAATATCGATATTGAATATACAAACTGCTCCATATCACAAGAAATATGACTGAATATTATTCGTCCAATTCGGTACTTATTTCACAAATTTTATAATACTTAATTCAATTCAAACGTGTAGTGTCAAATGAAGCATTATACCAATAGTAGTTTGAATCTTGGTGAACAGATTGGGATATATATTTATTTCTTCATCTATAATTTCAATAAACGATTTGTGGCAAGAATTTGATGATCTTGAAAAATGTGCTAAACCTTGTTCTGCATCAAAATCAGTAACTGTACATTTATTATTTTACACTACATAAACTAAGTTGTTTATGATAAATTTGATGTGTTTCGCGAGGTAGCCGACACACTTTGACGGGATTAGGGTCAAAATCCCGACAATCAAAGTCCCGACTGGTCCGAATCTCGAGAGCCCGACTATTAATTCTGAATTATCTATGTGGAAAATGTTCGCCGGACCTGAAACGAAAGAAACTTACCTATTCAATTAGCTGAACCTACGACTCTCCTTGTAGAACCTTACTCTACCATCTTCATTTCAACTTTACCTGACCTTTTCAAGAACCTAACCGAGGTTGAAAACTTTTTCAGATATCACTTTCACAAATTGTTTTCCAGTTTTTGTAGTTCAAATCTGTTGATATTTTGACTGTCGGAATTATAACCTGTCGGGATTCTAGCTGTCGGGATTCTTGCTGTCGGAATTTTGACCGTCACTCACTTTAACCATATATTCTACTGTAGAGGTCATTTAAAACAAAAATCATGGCCTTGAAAATGCGTCCCTTCAAAAATATATTGCGCAAAAAATATATGTTGCCAAATGAGTTTAGCGTTCTGAGAATTGCCTAATCCTCGACTTGCGCTTTGGTCTCAAATCCTAGGTATAGAAATAACCATTATAATATTGTATTTTCTGTACTTATGTGTAATACCTATTATATCTGAATCTGTAATTTTTTGAATTTATATATAGAAATGAGTATTTTCTTTTGAACACGAGACGGATTAGTCATATTTCTTGTGATATGGAGCAACTTATATATTCAATATCGATATTTAAGTTGTTTGGAGTAATTATATAGAATATTTCTATCGACTTTTAGCTGGTAGTACCGAGAGTAGTGAAACGCATATGAATTTTCCGCCTCAAAAATTCCTATTTGATTATCGCTAAAGCAGAGTAGCGCATGAAAAAATATTCGTGGCGCTTAAGAGCGCATTAAATTCAAATTTGATTGCAATATTAAACATATGAAATAGTGGAGACGCAATTTTTGTCATGTTGACCTCTCCCACATTAATTATTAATCAAACAAATTGCATGCGAGCGCAAAATTTTATATTAGCAGAGCATGAGAGCGCATATGGGGTTCTATTGTGATAATAATAAAAATTATGATATTTCCAAAAGTGGGGACTACCGTCAAGCTGGCCCCCCTAATTTGTTAATGAAATTACTGTTTAGTATAACTAGCGCATACAAAATATTTGGGGCGCCTGAGAGCGCATTGAATTCAGATTCAATTGCAATAAAAAAATATTGAATATTTAAAAAGAGAAAATTATCGTCAAGTTGGCCCCTCCAACTTTGGATATTAATTGAACGAATTGCATTCGAGCGCAAAACTTGATACTAGCAACGCATTAGAGCGCATATGGAGTACTATTGAAATAATAATGGATATTACGATATCTTCCGAAATGGGAGGCCAGCGTCAAATTGGCCCCTCCCAACTTATTGTCGTAATTACTGCTCAGTATGACTAGCGCAAAAAAAAATATTTGTGGCGCATAAGAGCGCATCAAGAGCGCATCCGAACACCATATTGATTTTTCTATATAAATTTTGAAGGGGGGGCTTACTTGACAGGGCTCATTGAATCGGCATGTATAACGAGATCCTATTATATATATGATAGACAGAAACTTATTAGCTGAATTAATCTTTCAAACATTTTAGAGGAACATAAACACCTTATAAAGTGACTGATCACGTATTTAAATAATAAAGGAGAACAGAGGACAGAAGTAAATGTCCATTTTTGAGTGGTCAATAAATTGACATGTATTACAAGATCTTATCATATATGTGATAGACAGAAACTTATTAGCTGTTGATTTGAATATTATAAGAAACTATTACTCCTGCAGGTTTTCTCCTTTCCTGAAATTATTGAATTATCAATCTCCTTGAATATTAATCGTGTATTTCATAAGAAGGTGGATACATTTGTTTAAACAAAGTGACAATATTACAAAAATGTCCCAAAATAAACATTTTGATCGATTTACACCAATTTACAAGCAGTCGTGCCTAACCTGCTCACAACAATAACTTCCAATTGGGTATAATAACATTTTGTTGCATTTCAATATGTTATCTGATTCTATAATGACCATATTAAACAGCGTATCGTTTATTCAGGCCGACTAAATGACAGCAGCTCTCAGATTTATTGCCGGCTATATATCAACAGATATATTTAGATGCATGATATATTGTTTCTGTAAGTTTCTGAATCTAAAATGTACTATTACATAATAATAACATTTTGCTGTTATAATACGTCGGGACACTAAAATCACTTTGATCAGAATAGAGTAAATCAGGTCAACGTGCCACATAATTGGTCAGAAGTTGAATTAATAGTCGTAATATTCCTTTAAATTACTTTGGAAATAGCATGGAATTCTTTCTTGACTACAATCAAAAATCGCTATAAACAGCAATCCAAAAAAATGTTGATGGGGCACATTAGACTGATATATCCGTTTAATGTGCTTCATTGGAGCTCCTAATGTTCTAATTCTCTCACGCCTTCTTCTTATCTTATTTTTAGTTGCACACTTTTTACATCTCTCTTCAAACGTAGTACGATCTTTGCGCAAGCAACCAAAACATGAAGTATACAGTACCCTGTTATATTTAGATTTTGTATGATAATATGACTCTATACTCTATACAGGAATATCTATGCCCACCTTAATACTTTCAAGTAATATATATACTATTGGAAATATCTCTGATCTTAAGTAGAAATATCTTCCTAGGTTTCTTGGTTAGTGCTACAAGTCTCAATTCCTTTTTTTTTCTGAATTTTATGGTCTTCACACGTGTTGCTCGTTGGTCTAACTGTGGTAAGGTTAGTGGTGGAATATCTTGAGTTCGTCAAGACTCTTTTACATTTGACTACTCACATCTTTAACCGCCTCTCTTAAATTATTAACCAGTTATTTTTTTACCCATACTTTCCAAAAATATGTTGAATGTATGTAAATGACTTGGAGTCCTTGAATAATATCCCATTCATCGGTCCAATTTGCCTCACTACCCGTTTGGCAAGAAAAATCGGCGAGTTCTGAGACATATACCCAATATCGGAGACTTAATTGAGGTTACTGTGACTGAAGATCTGTGGACATTTTCAGCACGATATTCCAAGTGATTTGGCTGTAGCTAGTGGAAAAAGCTATCGACTGAGGCACGTGAGCCTGATTCACCCTATGCATATTCTAAAAAGATGGCATAAAAAAGGAAATTGGCATCGTTAAAACCTTTGAAGTGGTCTACAATCATGGAATATGATAACCACGAGCACAGACTTTCAAACAACTTTGATGAATACTTATTAATGAACTTTAATATTAATCAGAGGAATTTTTGTTAAGTTGAAGAGTGGATGAAATGAAAAATATATATAAATTTACACCTACCTTTTGTAGAGATCATCAGCATTTAGATAGATCATTTATGTTTGTTCCTAATCATGACCACCTGTTCTGTTTATAGTGAGTGGTTTGTGTCGGTATTGACAGCTTTGTTGGTTCGAAAAGGTATATAATTCAGTGTTTATTCAATTTTAAAAGTTTAGAGATCGAATAACTGGATTCATTTGAAGATATTAGGGGCTCTTCTAACAGGTGTATTTTTGACGAAGGGATTTGTAGAATTTACGGTAGTTTCAAAACTGTTAGTTTATTCGAAGGACGACGGTGATGAGAAATCCAAGTCTTTTTCTACTTATCGTTGAGTTATGTGCGGTTGATGTGGATACAGGGGACGGGTCTGAAATAAGCCGGAACAGATGCGGATATGGATGCGAATATGGAGACGGTGAGCGAAGTGAAAATGGACGGTGAATGGATGATACTAGCAGGGGAGACGACAGGCGACAGCATCATGACGGCGTGGGTAAACAGAGCCTCTGTAACGTACATCCAAAACTGGATTTATTATAAGGCAAACATGCAATATCTCCTTGCAGTACAGAGTTGATAAGCTAAAAACCAAGAAAACTTTCTTGTGATAAATCAAATAATATTATGTCTGAACTAGCTATTATTCAGATTTTGTCATTCAGAATTGATATCTTATATGAAATCAACAGAGATCAAGAATATTTATTGAAAAATGAGGAATCAAGAAGATTTGAATAGAAAAAGAAAACATCAAGGATGTGAAAATAACTGACGAAGTTGAATGCAGAACGTTAATTATGTGTATTAATCAGTTTATCAAAGTGAAGGTAATATTTTCTGCTTGAGAAATGTTTACAGAAAGACAGAAACGTAGTGTCAAATATGATATTTGTTCACAAATTTTGATTAGCTATATGCAGTGTTATAGTTGGAAGTAATTTCACAAATGAGATGTCGGCTTTCCGGAGCAACTAGAACAGAAGTTATAATGGAATAAGACGTGGTTGAAAGTTAACAGAGGAGCGTCCGGCATTTGGTTATTTTCATGTTTGGGATGCTTGTCCAGTGCAAGGCGGAACGTGAAATGGAAATGGGAAGACGGCTAGAACATAATGTCCCAATGACATCGCATAGTTAACAACTTTGTTTCATTTATTTGATATCTCAGTTATTTGTACAACCACATGAAGGGCAGGGCAAGTGGTTTGCTTTCTGGTACACTTATGACACTAATACAGCCGTATATATGTGGGTGCTTCTACAGTTTAGCGTGCAAGTTTACATACTGTTTTTAACAAACATATATTTATTACTATATATAAATGATGCCCTTTTACAATGAACTATCGTTCGTTTTTGTAAATATTCTTTTTTTTTTGTTTCAAAATAATACTTGTCGTTCTGTACTATTCTATATAATATAATCTGCGGTATACTTGTTAATCTCGTATCAAAACTTTCTTTCATTCACAAGTACCTATATTTATATAAAATGTTCTTTGGTTTTGTCCACGACATCACGTTAGGCTACATATATACACTTATATGTATATGTTATCATTACTTTGGATATACATATATGTACATATATGTGAATATTTAATTGAATTAATTTATCTATATCATTCTGAATAATCAATTGCTGCGCAACGCCGGGGCCCATAGTCGTAGCTACTTGGCCGCGGCGCCAAAGTATCAAGCGTCCAAAAAGTCACAAGCTCTCCTTACTGCATTGCCTCACTCTTGCTTTTTGTTAAATTATGCATCCTATTCATTGGATCTAAAATACTGAAATATCAAAATGATGATTCTTAATCAATTCTTCACTCTAAACAATATTATCTTGAGTACTCTCTACGGATTATAATTCAAAAACGTCTTCAGAACAAAAAAGTATTAACTTCGTTGTATGAAATAAGTGATAATATTTGATTTCTTGCTTGACGATAGTTTGAACGACCTTATATTTGAATAATCATTCGCTCATCACTGTATGAAATTGAGATTTATTACAAATGTTGAATTCCTTTAATCCTAATAACTTGGTCTCAATGTACACACACAAAAGTGAAACTCTGATAACACCTTGCGTTCTTCATCCATTGAATGAGAATAGATTAAACACCATCAATGGCATCAATCTTTCTTTCCAGGCTACTGAATGAAATATTGCATGGGAAAAGCAATGTCTATGTTTGGCTATAACAGCATTGCGTACTGATCACTTGTCACTTTATGGCGCTTCACATCCGCGCACTTACAGATTATTAATACAATAATATACATGGTACCACATTGTGTGTTTTACATGACATCACATCACTTGGAATGCATATAATTTTATGTACAATAATATTACAACATTACGCAACGGCTAATGTTGGGCTGCTGTGTCTGAAACAGGATTAGTGAAGGAGTTGTACAGCAGTTGTATTCGATTAGCGGGCAATGAATGGATATGAGGGATATGAGTGGAAGGCATCAGGGGAGAAGAGACACACGTTAGACACAACAGCTCGCATACTCCAAGCCGGCGGTGCTTGCGCAGGCACCGGGGCGCAGGATACGCAGGACTCTTCAACTTTGTAGATCACGAAATATAATACACTCGAAATGAGATTAGATAGTATTGTGGTAATATACCTGAAAAGAGCTAAGCTGAGAATAATCACATGTTCCTAAAATTGTGAACCAGTAAACTAGTAATTTTCAACATTTTACGAACAATTTCAGGAACATGTACTGTTCTCGAGATTTTGCTCTATTACAATAAATACGAATAGTGAGGCTATATTGACGTGACAACGTATCTGATTGGCCTATAACCCTCGATTATTTAACTGGTCCCCAGAAATGTATCACCGGTAGAAATCTTCCATAACTAATTACTGGAAATAATGTTATTCACAATTGATTTTCAGACAAAATGTCCCAAGTAATCAATTCAAGAATAGAGTCAATGAATTTTTGTCATATCGCAAGTTTATATCAATATCTATGATTGGAAAGAATAATTGTACGCCATTAGTTTGATATCTTTCTGATGAGCTAGAAATGAGAATTATTTTCAGAGAATATTTCTCGTAATGAATTGAGTGTAGACTAATTTTCTGAAAGTAAAAATGAGTTGCCTAAGATAATTTCTAGAATCGCGCATACACCCAAATCTATTAATATAATGTAGGACTAGCAAAGTTGAAGTGTACATTTCGAGGTCCGAAAAAATGGGTCCTGCGTTACTAACGTCTTCGGCCACGCTACGCGGTACATTAAGGTGAGTGCATGACAGGTGATGGAAGGAGGAGATGCTACCAGCGAGCTTCTCCTCAAACATGGCATATCAATCTACAAACTACCGATAACTCTAACTACACTTATAATTAAGTCTTTATCACCAACAGCCAAATATAGAGCCAACAAGAGCTCTGATATTTGGCGCATATATATTTATATATGTATATATTTATACTTATTTTGATGTATATTTATATAACTTTTACAACTTATAGTGTAAGATTATCTGAGTTTTTATTTATTCTTTAATTTAGCTATATTTTATTATTATATAAATCTAAAGTTTTGTACAATGAAACATTATCAACTTAACAAAAACGATTAACAATTCGAAACAAAAACAAAGAAATATTTGGCTGGTTTTGTGAACGAAACCATCAACATATAACAACGTGGCAGGTAACAACGTAGAAACTAAAAAACGAACAGACGAAATTAACACGCAATTTATGGGTGAGAATGACAAGTTGCTGAATGTCGGGAATAAAAACCAAGAGTTGTGGGCAACTACATGAGATGCAGCGCAATCACGGAAAAGACGAAAGAGCCTATGTGAGATTTGGAATCGTTGTCGTTGATCGAAGGGTTGTGGTAGAGATCTGCGAGTAGTCGTCTCTTGTTGCAAAGCAGACGTAGTACGCAGATGACGACGAAGACTCTTGAACATGTGAGCGATGTATCCGCTCGATGGCCGGCAAAGCGCAGTTAGCGGTATGGGCTCGCGTATTACCATCAGACTAAGAGGCTAGGCGCGAGCCAATCTTCGTCCGCTAGCTGCCGGCACACAGAGAACAGGCTTGTATCAGTGGTCGCGAGTGCCACGGTGTCGCCGGACTCTGTATGTATCACTCACTCGTCCTTTCATCTTACATTCTCGCACTTCGCGCATGCAACTGCTACGCGCCTACCCACGTCCTCTTCGTTTCGGAGGCGCGACACCGACAGCGACAGCGATTGGGAACGTCACATGGACGAGAGCAGGCCAGTAACGAGTCATTCCCTACCGACTACCAACTACCTACACTCTTTACACTAACACTTTGAGCGCGCTCTAATCTAGACATTATCACAAGTGAATTGTTCAATACTCATTCTCATGTCACGTGAAATTTTTAACACACATCTCTAACATCTTGTTCCGTTTCACATGTCTGATTGTCTTTTCACTAATTCAACAAAATTCAATAAAAAAGTAAGTGCTTTTAATTGACAACGTAACATACATCACAAAGAATGTAGGATTCTTAGAATTAGGTTCGCGAATGACTCGTTGCTGAATTGAGGAGAGCATCTGAACATCTGATTGGGGAGTGGAGGTGCAAAGGCAAAGGCGCTGGCGGTGCAAGTAAGCGGCTCATTTTGTCCTGCTCCACCCTGTGTTTATAGAACCCGTATTCGAATAAGAACAACATAACGCAACGCGGAACACAATCGTGTGAACTGCATGAACGGAACACAAACGTAAACGCAGAATGCAAATAACCATGGATGGACTTGAATGTGTGCGAGTGATGACAGGTGACAGTGGTGATGATGTGAGAATTTGGCACGAATGACGCGTATTGAGTATATAACGTGACATCTGGTTCTTGTTCAGACATGGATTATTAAATCAGGATGATGTTCTACGAATGTCTATCTCACTGAGCCTGAAAGAAAGATACATAGCCTTAGTGTCAAACGTCGGACGATAAGGAAATGGTATTAATAAACAAAGAGCCCGGGATGGTACCGTCCAACACCAGGACCAACTGATAGAACTAGTGGACTACATATGTTCAAATCTAGTCGCATGCCACGTGCGCTTGAGAGATGAACACCTTCAAAATTACTTCTACGACACAATCAAAAACGAAAAACACAAATGCTATACACAAAACGCAAATTCGTTTATGAAATGATTAGTGTGAAGGCATCGTCTTTAAGGGCTACGACAGCGGAAACACTATACGTAGTGGTCCTTTGAGCGTTGCTAAGCGCCCGACGCGCGATGCTTTGCACGACGCGATTCAACCACCCAGGACTTCCAGCTGCGCGACGCTCCCATCCGACGATGTGCCGTGGCTCGCACTGCCCGCAGCCCGTGCCACCAACATCCATCATCTATCGCATCACAAGCTACATCACAACTCCAAATACTGAGCATGTGCCAAGCTGAATACATTTATGTTAATATTGTCCATGCACATTATAGTCGTTACCAGCAAAAGCTCACTTTGCTCTTATAACTAAATATCTCCAATGGTCTCCAACATATTTGTTGCATCAGATTTTGAGTACATTTTCTTGTTAATTTTCGGCAGTTGGCTTTTACTAATGACATAGACTGTGGAAGCTTACGTTATCATTATCAAAATTTGTGTGGGCGTGTAAGAGCAAACAAGCGACACAAGACACTAACTACATTGCAAGCGATAAACATAAAACAAAGTGATGAGATTACTTGGTACTGTTGGATCGGAAACATAAGTCCTGGGGCTTGTTGCAGCGCGGCACCTTGTGCGGTGATCTGCGGCGTTCCGGGGAGTTGCGGCTGGCCAGGGATTCCTTGCCAAGTGGCAGGTACTTGCATGCCCATCCTATATACAATCCATGATAAAAGTCACATACTTATATATCATAAAGTATATAATAACTTCCGATTAGAGATTGAAAGAGTACACTTGCGACATATAACGTTTTTCATTGTTGAACTTACCCCATGTATGACTGCTGGTACCCAGCAAATTGTCCGTAAGTGTATCCCTGCATGCCTTGCAGAAACTGCCCTTGCATTTGCGCGGCCGCGGCCGTGGGATAACTCTGAGGGTACCAGTAGCCAAGTTGCTGACCGTAGGCTCCATAGGCTCCAAACTGCGTTCCAGCAAGCGGCTGACCAGCCACGGGTGCATTGTTGGGGTCGCCAGATTCTTTACCCCACGAACATTTCACAACTTGACCATTGATGTCCGTGTTATGAACGGCTACTATGGCGTGCGTGGCGGATTCCTTCGTCGAGAAACTGCAAACAAAGCATGCGATCGTGGTGGTTTGCGGCTATGAGTAGAATTGCTGGCTCGTGCTTCGTAGTTTATATAGCTGCTAGGTAATCACGTGCTACTGCCATACTTTAAAAAGTCTTGAATTTCTAATAATTTCAGATAAGATACTTGTTTCAGTAGTCGGTCTAAGCTTAGATATCGCGAAAGTAAATTTTTATCATTAGTTTGATCGCTAATGAAAAATGGCAGATATGTGTACTATGTAACGTGAATGCACCTGAATTAGGATATTAATGATATATTTCAAATTAGTAATCCCAATTATAAAAGTGACTCATCTTTAAAAAAGTTCATAGCTTTATGACATTTCCATTCATAGAAAATTGCGGAAGTTTATACTTGAGCAAGGATATTTACGTAGAAATTGTCGATTTCTTATTATTGCTTGCGAAAAAATTTTAATAATACTCGTATATTGCAGTTCTTACAACTTATATATGAGCATGTATTAACTGAAGATATACCAATTTTTTCCTCCTACGTTACTAATTCTGGTGAAAAACGATGTCTTTATTTTGCAATGTTGTTTTGGTACTGTTGATAACTTCCAATATTGCCATATTTGTAAAAGTAATTCCTAAGTTCTTACCGAACGAATGCGTAACCTTTCTCTTTGAATACCCGTATTTCTTGAATGGAACCGAACGGAGAAAATGTCTTCTGCATTAGATCTTCAGTCAAACCATTTGTAAGACCACCGCAGTACACTGTGCAGTTGGTCGGCGAACTCTGATTGTAAACTTCATCGAATGTTAGTGGCTTTGAATTTACTGGAAAAAAAAATCATATTATTAATAAAAGTTAATTCAGATATGACAGAGAAAAGAAGGATAGGGTAACGTTTGGAATAACCATCTATGGAATCAATGTATTTAGTCAGTTTGAGCAATAGATTGGCAGTAATATAAATAAAATGACTCACCCAAAGCAGTAAAGATTAAAACAATGATCTTATGTAATAATGACAATTAGCAAATGGTAATACATTGGACGTGAAGCAAATACTAAATGTAGTATTTAGCATTCCGCGTTTGCAAACAATAGCTTGAACGTAGTTACATGTTCAATTTGGGGTCGAAAACTGCAATGAAGTATTGTAAATGCATCGGTATTCGACGTTCGGCTGATCGGAACCATTGAGCAGTAACAGTAGGGCAAATTTGCGTTTATTAACCTGCAGTGCAACACGTGTGCGCGTTCACGACGTGAAATGAACATTTCGTCGCGTGTGCATTGATCACATGTCGCAATGGAGCAGCGGGCAAGAATCACGCAACGCACCGACGCTGCCCATAGCTTGGAATTTATTCAGCAGGGGCGTAAAAATAAAATATTCACGCAAATTTGGATCCGCTATAATTCTTCTCTTTGTTTCGTGAAGCTCTTATCAGGAAACACGATTCACATCAATTGTTGCTTTGTTTAAAGAGTCACTAATTTTACATGTATCGTGACAGTCGATAGAAACTTTCAGTGAGCATTTAACTATAGCTCTATTTTGTATGTATCAAAATATACCGCAATATTCACTGCGATTTTTTTTTCAATACAGTTACTTGAATTAAGTTAATAATTCTGTGGTAGCAATGACAGTGCGGATATGGCATTGGTAGGATTTCACAGCAGTAGCCCCTTTGCTAGACGTACAATGTATACGTGTATGAGCTGTGCGCAATGCAGATAGCATGGTGCGTAAATGAGAATGTTTCCCCACAATATTATAGCTCGGAAGCGTTCAAGGATTCAAAGAACCTTTTTGCTGTTTTCCGTCTCAATTGCATTCTTCTAACCTTCTACACTTTTGGCAACTCGCAAACCAAATATGACAAAAGAAAAATGGCATTGAAATATATACTTAACAAGCACTGCTAACCTAAATACAACGACCTTATAAATTTCTTTTGAATTAATCAAAGTGCAAACAACAATAAATACAAAAAGTGACTTTCTGGTAGAACATTTGCTTCTATTCCACAATGCGAATCATCGATTAGCAGGGGCTCAGTAGTTTGATACTATTGTTTCGTAAATAAATGAAACCAATTCGAACGATGCACAGAGGAAAATACTCCGATATCGATAATTTGATTCAGCAAGGTTAACACGGCCTGAATTCAGCTCAGACATAGTTTAATTAAAAACTATTCGTTTGAATAAAAGTTTTACTTGGAAGATTAAACAGAAGTAACTTTATGTATAACATTGAAATTTACATGGTGGTTTCTGTGAAAATACATCACTGCTGGAAATTGATATTGTGTTTGTATATGGGAACATTTTTCAATGAATTATAACCAAGAAATGGCTTTAAAAAATATATATATATATTTCACATAGAAATTTTATATTTTAGGAACGTTTCGTAGCTACTTTACTTATACGATATGAAAATGAATGGAAGTTATAGGTAGCTAAGGTACATAAATCATAGTTACTATCTATTAGTTTAATATGCAAAGTTGGTGAATACTGCAAGGTCGTCCTGCTTGTCTGAATCAGGCAAATATATAATAGGTAGGATGAAAGAGGAGGGATCAGCATCATAACTTTGAATTTGAAGCTAGAATTTACAAATTGTGAGTGACATATTACTTATCAAGAAAGAAGTGAAGAGTGGAACTAAATAAAGATATCAAACACTGAATACTTAGTTATTCGTGTTTATTGGATCATGTATCCAACTATTTTCAGTTGAAACCTTTAAGTTATCGGCTGATTAACTGATATATATATATATATATATATATATATATATATATATATATATATATATATATATATATATATATATATATATATATATATATATATATATATATATATATATATATATATATATATATATATATATATATATATATATATATATATATATTCCAAGTGTTTCCATATTATTTTCTTTTATTATTGGACAAAGATTCGTTCAAAATCTTCTGCTCTCTTGATCATGTGAATATCTGATCATTTCTCTCAAATCCCTTTTTTCTCTTTGATATACCGCTTTCTGGAGTTTCCCTACTTATCTACATTATTCAATGTTTCCCTGTTGGCACTTACACCGATATTCATAGAATAGGTACCTGAACACCAAGACTAGCAGTTCTGTGGTTGATACCAAATTTATCGACTCTTGGAACGGGGCTCAAGTTATTGAGCAAGACACATAGTCTATATAATTCGTAGTGCAATACCTAATAAGTTTGAAGCATTATCATGTGTTGGTAACACAAAGCACCTCAGATATTGTAATACGGAATAAAATATATATCATGCGCAAGCGCAAGCTCTTCAGTTCGTTGTAGATTTGATAAGCTTTAACTGGCATATTGTGTTAAATAAAAAGATAAATATATGAATGAATCAATAATAAAATATTTCTTCCTATTTTGGTAATTATATCCTTATTAAATTACACTCCTCGAATGCGTTCAATGTTCAACACACGATCTCATATGTTTGGTGTTTCTGAGCAAGAGAAAATAAGTTGAGTTTTTATTAGAATCTACCATATTAAGAGTCACTGTCAAGTTCATGTAATAGAGTTTGTCTATCAATGGAAACATTTTGTACTTTTAATATTTTTTATCAATTCCCATTCCGTATTACAATATCTGAGGTGCTTTGTATTACCAACACATGAGGATGCTTGAAATCTATTTGGTTTTGTACTACCAATTATATTCAGTATATAAAAGTACATTTTATTACTTCCAAATTTAATTAGGGTAGTTCTTCGTGAAAAATATTAAAAAGGAGCCAACACCTAGCAAAATAAGAGCCTCCTATAACTATCTCTTAGGTATTGCTCGCTCTTCTACATAATTACAGGGTGTAACTGAATCAGCATAACAATATTTAATGGTATATATTATGGATCTAAGATAATTTTACTGGATCTGTATGGCCCACTGTAGTTTGCAGAAGGACTCTGGGGGTTTTTTTAAGTAATCACACCTTGGTACAAAATTAAAAAGAAATATGTATCATGTAATATTCACAAGCATAATTCATTTTAATAATCAAATTGATTTAAAATTAGAGTTCAAATATTATGAATAATATAAATGTTCCATGAAAACTACAAATTTAAGAGTCGGACACAGTCCACTGTGTCCGACTCTTAAATTTGTAGTTTTCATGGAACATTTATAATATTCATAATATTTGAACTCTAATTTTATTAGAATGTTCCAAGCATAACAGAGTGTCACATTTGTGATATTTCTTTGTGAATTTATTCAAATTGATTTAATTAATATATTTTTTGTAACACGTGCACCGAAAGTACCCTATTACTAAACTAAATTCTGTTTTGAAAGTTCTCAATTCCAAACTATGGAAACAATAATCATGAGCTCCCTGCTGAAAGGGAATGGATAAATATTAAACGCAGAAGGGAAAAACTATAATTGTGGATTATGGATGTTGTTGATATTTTTAAACTCCATTGTTATTATGTCAAATTGACATTTGGAAAAGAAATGTTTCAGGAAATGTGTTTTTCATAATGTTTGCTATAAACATGATAGCACAAAAAATATGGAAAATATCAATCAATAAAATAAGTCAGATAAGTTACGTTTTGTATTATTAGTTTAATGTGAATGTGATCGCAATTGCAGAAATTTGTTTGTAGAATTGATAAGATAGTTTCAATACATCTGAATTTCTTCAAAAAGATTCGTAATGGGGTACTTCGGTGCACTTGTTACAAGAAGTATTGTATGCAACACGGGCACTGCACGACCATCAGTATTGTCACGGGTTCCGACCTGGCCTGCATCGAGTGCAGCCAACTTCATCCTGGATTATAATGTCATTCGGTGCTTGCAGCATAATATACAATCTAACAACTGTAAAATTGAATAAAATTTATACTACACAGGATGTTACATGAGTCTTAAAAAAGAATTGGAGAAATATCAATTTAAAAATTGTTCAAAATTATAGCAACACACAATGCAGGGCGTTGAATTAGAGAAACGGTTTATGCTACACAAAAATAGCATCCAACCCGCTGCTATAGCTCTTTAATAGTTCACGGTGCATCTTGATTATAATATACTCATTCCTCCAAATGACCCTAAAATAGGAATCCAAAGATTAAGATCCGGTGAAATCGGAGGCCGTGATACTGAACTACCATGCTCTATGCAATAACTAAATGTTATCTCACATATCTAGGATTTTATTTTTGAAGTCGTGCGTAACTTTCAACGCATGTGGAAGAATGCGCAATAATATCCGCATGCGGTTTGCACCGTGCCTACAAGACGTATTCTTGAACGGGATGCGTAACTTTTGATCGCATACAAATGCTGATTACAATTACAAGATAATACGTCATGTGGTTTCTAGTACAGTTGATTCCATATTTGTAATTTTATAATCAATTTTTCAGAAAAATTCTCATACTAACAATAAAAGCGAACATGCTTTACTAGCAAACATTTGCCGAGAGTAAAGTAATATGCTCATAGCGGTTGTATTTCTAACGGTCATCTTGAAATCATTTTATTTATTATTGTTATTATTATTCTTATTATAAATTCCAGGATTTGAGCCTATTGGTTATGTCCCTAGGTTGACACACACATCTATTTTTCACCTTGCTTGCCACGTTTTTACTTATCTACCAGATAGCTCCATTGTTGCCAAGTTAATTGAATTTCTAACTTTGAAGGGTGCCGAGGGTGAATACCGATCCAGTCTAGCCGTGAAAAATTTCATGATCTGGCTAACACTCTATCACTACGCTATCTCGTCGAGTTTCTAGCAGTTATTTTCCTGCTCCTTTTTTCAGGCTCCTTTCGAAATTTTACACTAATTATATTCCGATAGTGCTCGTAGTGGTCGATACTCCTTTCCCATCATTTATCAAATTGTAAAATTCAATCTGGATTCATTTTCCGAATAAGAAAATTATCGTGTTGAAATATCAAATACTAGAGGTATGCAAGGCGCCCGTTGAAAAGTGATGGGTCGTCAGTCAAATAGAAGATATGTTTTGCTCATAATAGCTAACATAAAATACCTTAAATGTGAATGATGATGTTTTAGATAAGTAATATTGATAAAATGGTTATCTGTATAAAAGAAAAAAATATAAAATTCAATTTATCCTGATCGCGATTTGAACTTGGCACCTTTCAAATCATAGACTACCTCTGAGCCATAGACTGCTGTAATTAATTAGTTGCTGTAACTGAGTTATATCTATATATCTATCTTAGAGCGTTACGGAGTCAGTGAATCAGTGGTGAGCGTAAATATATGGCACGCCGTTTTGCTATTTAATAGCAACAATTTATTCCACTCAAATTTAAACTATACATTTTTTTATGTTGCAAGATAATTTAATTCATTGCATTTTTATGATTGAATTAAAATTATGTACATAATGGAAATTCAGAATTATTATCATCTTGCAAGATAATTTTAATGCATTGAATTTTTATGATCGAATTAAAATTATGTACATAATGGAAATTCGGAATTCTTATTATCTTGCAGGATAATTTTAATTTATTGAATTTTTTTGATTAAATTAAAATTATGTACATAATGGAAATTCAGAATTATTATGACTTGCAAGATAATTCTAATACATTGTATTTTTATGATTGAATTAAAATTATGTAAATAATGATAATTCAGCATAGAGACTATCTAGCAAAATTATACGGAACCGTTGAATTTTTAAGATTGAATTAAAATTATGTACATAATGGAGATTAAGAATTATTATTATCTTGCAGGTTAATTTCAATTCATTGAATTTTTATGATTGAATTGAAATTATGTACATAATAAAAATTCAGAATTATTATTATCTTGCAAGATGATTTTAATGCATTTAATTTTCAGGATTGAATTAAAATGATGTACATAATGGAAATCAGGGATTCTTATTATCTTACAGGATAATTTTAATTCATTGAAATTTTATGATTCAATTAAAATTATGTTCATAATGATAATTCAGCATAGAGACTATCTAGCAAAATCATATGAAATTGTTGAATTTTTATGATTGAATATAAATTGAATTGAAATTATGTACATGATTTTAATTCATTTATAGAGATTCAATTGATTAAAATTATCTTGCAAGGTAATAATAATTCTGAATTTCTATTATGTACAGAATATTAATTCAATTATAAAAATTCAATGGACTGAAATTATACTTCAAGATAATAAGTATTCCGAATTTCCATTATGTACATAACTTTAATTCAATCATAAAAATTCAACGGTTTCTTTCAATTTTGCTAGATTGTCTCTATGCTGAATAATCATTAGGTACATAATTTCAATTCAATCATAAAAATTCAATGTATTAAAATTATCTTGCAAGATAATGATAATTCTCAATTTCCATTATGTACATAACTTTAATTCAATCAAAAAAATTCAATTAATTAAAATTATCCTGCAAGATAATAAGAATTTCTAATTTCCATTATGTACATTATATTAATTCAATCATAAAAATTCAATGCATTAAAATCATCTTGCAAGATAATAATAATTCTGAATTTCCATTATGTACATAATTTTAATCCAATCATGAAAATTCAATGAATTGAAATTATCTTGCAAGATAATAAAAATGTATAGTTTTTATTCAAGTGGAATAAATTGTTGCTATTAAATAGCAAAACGGCGTGCCATATAAATATATGTCAAGATTCTTCATTTATTATAATATACATACATATTGCATTGAATACAAAAGAACTTATGATTGACGCGAAAGTCACATATGCTGTCGTGAGCAGTAGGAGTTTAGTTCACCCTTTTCGGTTGTCTCAGGCTCAAGTTCGGTCCTACTGACCCGCAGCGCAATTTGATACTCTTTAGGGATGTATTTCAAAAGTGCGAGCGGAGTGGGCTAAACTACAATCAATTTATCGAAAAAACAATGTTCTAGTGGCACTGACAAAGATTCATTTCACTGGTATCGCCATCTCCTGAAATAGAAGCATCTGATGTGGAATCCGACCTTATATTTCATAAAATTCATACTACACTCTATGTATAATCAAGTTGCATCAATAAGTCAACGATATAAAAGGAGTACGAACACAATCGAAATATGACAAAGAATGATATTCTGAATGAAAAAACTTGAAGTGCAACAAAATATGACTTTATAGTGACTGCTAGAAATACGACCGCTATCAGCTATACATAGAAAAATACTCAATTAATTTGTGTATTGTGCGATGTCTATTTAATTTGTGATTATTAGCTAATGTTCAAGTGTAATATTGTAATTCCAGAAGAAGCTATCGACCCAGTGCCCTAAAACTATTTATTTGAGTGGAGCCATTTCCCAATTCACGAATTTCAGCCTTTTTTTATTCATGATCAGTGCGTCCAATACTTCATATTATCCAATTCTCTGACACAGATTAGTAACACTTTGTACAGAATGAGAATAAAAAGAAGGTAAAATATATGTAATATATCTGATTACTCATAGTTGGTCGCTTCGGCATATCTGAGTGGTGGAACTTCAGTTCTAACGGCAAGTGGATCGGAGATGCTTTTCGGTACAAATAGAACATTTCTATCATAAATGTACTCAAACTATATTAACTTAACTAGGACCCATCTCTTCAGCGGATGTTTATTCAACCTAATGAATTACTTCAAATTGAATACAATAATTGCTTCAGATTGAATGAAATATGGAAAGTTTGGCTATGATGAACTTTTAGCTTTTATATTTAAATTATGTTTGCCACAGATTTGATCGATGGGAAATGTTTAAAAATATTTTGTCCATGTTTCTGATGATAAGTTTCATATCATAATATTTTGAAACTGGAGAATTATTTGAAATTCGCGTGTTTTGAGTTTTCTCACCCTGCGGCAAATGTTGATATTCTTTTAATTGATTATTTTTCTTGACGTGGGGATGACTCACAAACATTGGAATTGATAACGATGATGCTAATATTTGTAAGAAGTAGGTTCGTATAATGTGTACAGAAATGCGCCTGATATATTTTTAAGATGAAAAAGTTAATTTGGCATACTACTCAACGAAGTCGATGATCAAGATATTATAATTGATCGTACTCTGTAAATAAGTTTGTATTTTTTAATACATAGTATTTGTACCTTATAATTATTATAAGTATGTTCATGATACTAAACTATATTCCATAGTTTGCATAGAACCACAGTTTCTGAACTATATTAGTTTTATTGTGACATGAGATATTCGTGGTGTTAACTCAGCTGACATTCAAAGTTCTGTTGAATTATGGCTATTCCGATTTTCGCTAGGACTGATTTGATCCCTTCAGTTATAAAGCAGATTAATCAATCGGAGTTGACTAAGGTATTTAATATAGTTGAGGGAGTATTAAACCGATACTGTTCTTCACTTCTAGAACACAATTTTTTTGTATGTATGATGTTTTTATACCTACATCAATATTTAACTCATTACTGATATCTCATGGACAGAAGTATAACCATGGAGATAATATTCCTGGAGAGAGCGGGCTCGAAAAGCGTTGAATCGCAGAGCGAGAGCAAAAATTGTGCCATGAATATCTCTCTGGCTCTCTTATAGCGTTATACTATGCGATTATACGCCGTATACTTTTGCATGTGCTATGCGCATGTCTGCCATAAGGGCCGTGAATTAGGAAGAGAGAGACATATGTATGACACAATTTTCGCTCTCACTCGCGCAATTCAACACTTTCCACTTATTGCAGCGCTTATGCTTTCACCTCTCTAAGAGTATTATCTCTATAGTATAAAATACAAGCGTTCAGCGTTCAGATTATCATCTCAGGTCTCCTTTAGTTTTGCAACGAGACGGCTAGGCATCCTATCTCGCATGATTCTTCTCTTCTCGGTCATTGTTACAAAGACTCACGCACTTTGTTTCACTCGTGCGAATGAGAAACATGTCATCTCCTTTCAATCACTATTTTGAAATTTATGTGCCTGTACCATGTTCTGCACTTCAGTCCAAGTTCCAATATTTATTTTTGTTATTCTAATAATTGATTTCGAGCCTACGCATTTCGCTCCATTCATGCGTTCGTATGTTCCCTCTTTCCCCAGTCATTGCTACAGTACTCACGCACTTCGCCTTGCTCGTATGTTAGAAAAATATATTTGAGCCATGATATCCTGCCCTGCAGTCTAAGCTTCAATATTCATTATTGTGAATTATTTATGAATTTCTTGTTTTTAAACAAATTCTGCATCTGTGTGCACTAGTGTTTCACCAAGACAATATTTCTTGTCTTGATGATCATTTCTTGTCTTGTCTTGATTTTCAAGACAAGAAAATAAAAATTTCTTGTCCTGCCCATTTTTTGACGACGCATTTCTTGTCTTGTTTCAAGAATTCTTGATATTTCTTGATCTTGACATACAGCGGGATTTCCCTTTCTTTATTGCTTTATCCAATCCGATCATTCAGTTTAGCGTTAGTGTCTACTCTTCATACTCCCTGTCAGTTATGTTATGAATCGATTCTAGCAACGTTTTCCAAGATTTCCACCAATAGAAATAAATGAAAAGTCTGTCATTTTTATGTTTTAATCAGTATTTGCAATTATTATTTGTTATATGATATGGCAATGTTGCTAAGAGATAGCAACTTTCTTACAGTATTGGGGAATCTACCTATACATTTCTTTTCTACATGAACATGAACGATTTATCCACCGGAAACTGACAACTTATGCTTTCGATATGTATCAAATATTTGTTTTAATCATAGTTACAGATACTCTTTACTTCCCCGACTAATATATAATAGGGAGAGTATTAGAATTGTGATTTTCTGATAGTTCAAGACTCTGATAAATTTTCACATTTTAGACCCTACTGAACCCAAAAAACATAAGTTTGGATGAAATCGGTCAGGCCGACCGATTTCATCCAAACTTATGTTTGTCTAAAAGTATGATAATTAGAGAACCCGAACTATTTTTAACTAAAATTTCATGATATTTGAGTTTTTTAATGAAAAAGCTAGGTTAAAATTTATGAATGAGCCTTTTCAGCCAGAAAATCCAGAGAAAGACTCGCCAATTTCAAAAATACTTATATTGTAAGGACTAATATATAGCCGCCATCTGTCACCATAACAATGACAGCTGTCATTTTTATAATCACAGCTGTCACTTCGAAAATGGCGCTGTTACCTTGACGATGACGCTGTCACTTTAACAATGACACTGTCACTTTGAACTGTCAGTTTGACAATGACAAATGTTACTTTGAAAGTTGGTATGACATTCCTAAATTCATTAAACAGTGATGAAACTAGGCATAAAATTTATTGCCGGGGAAAAACAGTAATGGCCGCAGCAGATTTCAATATTTCAATAATAAATTAATAAATATGCAGATTTGGAAAATTAGTTATCAAGATATCAAGATTTCTTGATTCTTGATAGTACTTTCTTGTCTTGTATTGGGAAATAAAAAATACTTCTTGTCTTGGTCTTGTCTTGATTTCAAGACAAGATCAAGATTATTTCTTGATTCTTGTGAAACACTAGTGTGCACTATCTCAACCTCGCTCCACATTCTCTATTGCTGCTTTGTCCATAGCTCCGTTTCACTCTCTGCAGTTTTTGTCTCAATATTCTCCATAGCTTCTCTCTCTCCTTCACTCTTGATATATTTCAGGAAATATTTTGCCGTTACTGCGTATAAATGCTCTCTGTGCCAGTTCACTTGGATATTCCACCACAACTTGACATTCTATAGACGTCTCGTTTCAGTGGATATATACATATTTTCTAATAAATCATAGGAATATATAGCCTACATTAGTCTAAAACAATGTAGCTTTCTAATGATGAAAGAATTTTTGGAATCACTCTTGTAGTCTCTGAGTGTACATCATACATACAAATAGATTCTCTTTCTACATTATATCAGTATAAGAGCTCCATCAAGCGAGCTTGCAAACAGGTTTTGCTCTATGTATTTTATTACTGTTTTTTGATATGCTTCCATTCCTGTCTTCCAATCAGAATTTTTTAGTATATTGTACATCTGCTATTTTTAATTCGAGCCCAACATTTCAGTGTTCACTTCAATTAGTTATTTATTTATATACAATATAGTAAAAGAAATTCATGCCACTGTAAAGTGACCTTTATACAATATAGTACCTTTTACAAACTTGTCAGGGAGTAACAGAGTTGAGATAATGTTCAACATAGGGTTTGAGACAAACTTTGACACAAGGCACAACACGTTTCGATCTAACGATCATAAACAGGTGTGGTTGACGGAGTTCATGAAAGGTACGACATTGTACGTCAATATTACTTTGAGGATGGGCTTCGATAATTCGGATTCATTCAATTTGAGATAGACATATGGAGATATCACATCAATTATTTCGATATGAACATGGTCTTGCAAGATGTATTTTATTCATAGATTTGGTGTACGTTCCGTTGATACTTTTGCAGATGCAATTTCATCTATGTAGCTCTTATATTCTGAACTATTAATGATTTCAACCTACATGCAACTTAATAACTTTATTTAAACTTGTCCTGAGAAAATTTTTGTCTCTGAATCCACTATATTATTATTAAACTTTCTACTTTTAAATACCATCAAATGGATTCCAATTCTATATGAGATAATAATTATAGTTTCTTTTACAGGTTCTCCATGATCTTTTCGAGACCATTGAAGATACCAAGATGTTGTTCAATAATGGTGAGTTAATTTCTTCATCAAAGTTTATTATAAATAATGTCAAATTTGTGCTCTAATCAATTGTTCATTGAGGAGATTCAACATGACGTTAATCCTTAAACATTTGATGAATGATGAACGTTGATGCGCTTCTGAACCAGCTTGAAAAATTTAATAATCAGAAGTCAATTCATTATGATTTTTTATTATAAACTCAAGATAGTGGACCTATAGCGCTAGGATCAGCAGAAAAGTTGATGTAAATGTCCCACGGGAATAACCGGGCACCGGGACATAAGAGGAACCGAGAACGAGATTCAGAACCTCGAGTGTATGCTCCAGGCTTCTGCTCGATCCTCGTCTATAACTTTGTAACTTTCGCATGAGTGACCCAATCAAGTACAGATTTCTGGATAGTGTCGACATATAAGATACCTTACTTAGAATTTTATGCCTTCACCATTAGAGCCTGCTTTACCTTTCAATAATAACTAGGCTTAGTTTGGAGCCTGTATAACCTACCCGATCTCATCTCATTTCCATATCAATTATTTTATGTCTAGATAGCTTTATTCTCAATATAAAAAAGCTTTTCCATAATTTAGCTTATGATAATCCAACCTAAAATTGATACGAATTTTATACATAAGTGGCTTCAAAGTGTAATGTTACAAGAGACTATATATTACTAATTTGACGCTAACTTCTGTTCTATAGAACAAAGGTTTATCCCACGGAATGGCACTTAGTCGGTACAAATCAAGACAAACCTAATACAAACTTTCCCTAAGGTTTGAGCGAACATTCTCGTTTGGGGAACACTTGTCGAGGATGAATTGTTGGAGACAAATTACTAAGGATCTTTTCTAGAGGTTCCAACCATTGTTATACAGCATCTCTAACTCACGCTTGCTTTTAAATAATTTCCAGAAAGTTGAATTGCGTTTTCGTGTATGACACAAAAGATGTTCTCCTGATTTTAAACAAAAGTATAATGGTATTCCAGCAAAGAATATTCTGTACAGGTTTATATTTTTTTTTTGTTTTTGATGGATAATGAGGTTATTCCAAATGAGAAAATTCAAATGAGAATAAATCCAGTTATTGTGGTCAGGAATGGAGAAATTCAAAACATCAATGTATTTTAAATTCAATTTTATTTTCAATATTTCGCTTGATGTTCTGGGCTATATCAGTGAGCTACAAGAATACAATTTTTGGAATATTCAATCTCAAATTTGTATATAAGTATTGTTTCAATAATATTATAAACTCTTTATGAAGAACTAACAGCGTTCTTCATATCATAAAATTGAAGAAAAACATACGATTAATTGATGTTTTCAAGTGAAATACTACAAAAACACAAAATTTCGGTTTTCCAAAAAACAATTTTTTGGGTACCTATATTGGTTAAGAAGAGGTCATCATCGGATGTTTCTCTTCACATAAGATAACTCTAGTTTGAGCTCAATTTTGATCCAACGCTTATCACTAAAAATAAAAGGTGTAATACATAAATATAGCCAATATTGGACACGTATAATTTATTCATGATTAATAATTATTGAAACAAAGATTAATACAATGTTATTTATTTGTATTCACTCTGAAACGAAGATCCAACTGGAAGTTGAAATAATTGAAATAATTAAATAATAAAAAAGAACATGCCCTGAACAACTGTGTAATTGATAGAGTTGCAGTAACAAGAAGCTAGGTTCATTGGAGTTCTATAGTATGGGGCATTGAAGGATGTTCAAATATTTTCATGACAATCCTGGTGACTTATCTTGCGGACATTATAACAATATATTGATGTTAGAATTTCATCTCTCCTTCATTAATTATTATTTGAATTCTGTATCACAATCACTCGTCACGTTATCCCAAATTTTATCTCTGCAAATAAATTGTTTTTTGTCTAAAAGCCTATTCTATATCCGTTGTGGTCTGATCAGTGTGATGTATTATATTTCACATGGACAGATAATTGTGTGAACCATTGGAATCGATTTGATAGGTAACTACTGGACATAATTTTAGGTGACTAGAACTATTGTCGATTGATATAGTGCAGTAATTACAATTCATGTTTGCTTGTGTCATGAAAAATCACTTGAACGGTAAATTGAAGTTGTTGAATGATTCGAAAGAGATTAAATATGTCTCGGGTTGGTTTGGCACTGTACCAATATTATCTGTTCGAACCGAGGCAAATATTTCTTTGGTTGGTCGTAACAAAGTGTACAAAAAGAGAACTTTTTGCAATTACGCTTGACTTGTACGATTATTTCTCGAATGAAACTAAAATTTTACGTTTCTGGTTATTAATAGTTGACCCAAACTCCGTTAGCACACTTTGAAGCTCATAAATTATTTTTATTATTTCGTCACGGAAATCTTCTGTTACCTTTACGACGCTGGAAACCCTTGAAAGAAAAATATTGAGACCATATTCCCTCTTCTAAGTATTTGTTCAAGAGTTAAAAGTCATTAAAAATTAATTCTTTCCTTCAAGGCACAATAAATTACTACATAGTTGAGCTGTTAGAGTTTCTTGTTGATTATTCACGTAATATGAATATCATTTATTCTGTTCCACTATCAAATACTATGAGTTTGCGTACGTAATTAAATGATTTGGTTATACCTTACGTAAATTTTTTACATAGATTTTATATGTAAAAATAAAATATGACGATAGTATTAGAATCTATTTTTATGATCGTGATATCTTTCAAACCAACTTGTCTGTATTTCTGAAAAGCAATGTTTTAATATTTCGGTGAGATGTGAGATTATTTGTAAATTGACCATGCAAATTGCCTATATACCGCAATCAATTACTTTGCATACATTGAAAGATCTGTCATGTTAGAATCTGGTTGAAATTTGATGTAATAACTTGTTGATTCTAATAAAGGTAAGTGCATGTTAATTAGACATTTACTCAACAAAAACCACTAACAGCTGGACAAACAATTTTGTCTTCTTGGTTGTAGGTAAACAAATATTTACTCACTGTCGCTTTTCGGCGCAGGTGGTTTCCTAGTGGCCCAGTTGGTACGAATGCTTCGACTGCCCAGCCACTGACCATTCATTGCTGCAATGGCACTTTCCGCTTCCTGCAAAATAAACAATCACCTCAACTCAACTACAAAAAGCAGCTAGACGAACACAAATGCATTATTTATATTAAATTCGCTTAATGAAATGGATATAAATTACCAACTGTGTGTAATATACTTTGTTCATTATGAAAATTTGTTTATTATTGTAGACAGAGGAATGAGGTACTCATATATTTCAGTCAGCAATTAACCACGATTCTGACTTATAGCATTTGCTGTATCATCTTAGCAATGTTATTCAAAATGCTTTCAGAATCCATTTACAGGAGGAAAAACTTTATTCCGATAATTTTTACGTCTTAATCTTAATGGTGGAAACGTAATAACTTATAATTCTGTTAACTGTGAAAGCAAGGGCTCCTCAAGTTTTTTTGTTTCTTTGTGAATATTTTTGCCTCGAGGTTTTATGTGGGGCAGAGCCAAAAATAACAAACTGCTAAAAAAAAAGATAGAATGATATTCTACTGTCATTGATCGTTGTTTATTATCCTTATCTTGTTCGAGCTTTTTTGCGTATGTCTTTTTATTCCATGTCTACAGTTTTCAACGCTTCATTGTTCATACTAGAAAATCGCTTGAAATTATCTCAAGGAAATATAAAACAAGATCATCAAAATAAATTGGTTGACAGAGATGCTTTTAATCTTTTTCATGGTTTTAATTTTCGAGTGCAACTCATATACTCTGAATGAAATAATTTATGAATTAATAATTACATTTTGAAGTCGATATTTTTAGATGAAACACTATATATATATATATATATTTATAATTGCAAATGTAGTGGGTGTAACTTTTGAGCTGGAATAGAGTGCTCTTGTTTTTTACAAGCTTTCGGTTGTATTTTCAACCTCCATCAGGATACTATAATTCACGAAGATGAATTGTAAAATTTTCTTTCTTCCTAATCGAAAATAACAGTGCAGAAGCCAACATTGAAAGAATCATAACAATCACTACTGATCCAGATATAGATAAGTTTGGTTAAGAACATTTTGCTTCAAGAGTAACTGACTTAAATAATTTTGCTTATTACAAATTTTGCACTTTAGAAATATTTTATTATTTGACAAATGAATACATTGAAATCTTCTTAAACTATGAAATAACAAGGCCCAAGCTCGACAGTTTTGGAAAATAGTTTTATGAGTTACCTATAATGTTTGGCCTTGTCGAGTTTAGCAACCATTTTGAGAGGTCTTATGAAGTCTTATGGTATCAATTATCCAAAGGAGTGATATAAGATAGTATCATTTTTTGTATTTCTTATATCGAGAACACATAAAGAGAATAAAACACAGTATCATTATAGTAAATACATAACAAAAAATGTTCAAAGTGCTGACTGTTTTGAGCTGTCTTGCAATACTTCAAGCCACTTGTTGCAATGTATTTATTAGATGATATACTTTTGGAATAAAATCTTCAAATATGGTATCAACAGGATGGCGCTCCTGCGCACAGTTCTAGGGACGTTATCAGATATTGAAGTGACCGTTTGATAATTGAGTAATTACTACCAATACGTCTAATTAGTGGCTAGCCAGATCAGCAGATTTGACACCTCTGAACTTTCATTTGTGAACCACTTCAAAGTAAAGTGAATGGCAGTAATTTTTAATAATAATAGAGATGAATTTACTCATAAGACTGTTTCATTTTTTTTCCATTAGTTCGCAAAATAAATTCTACACCCATTTGTTATTCATGGCTACTTGATTTAAAATTTAAATAATTATTATTTCCAATAATTTCTAATCCAGGTATAAGATGTTATACAAAGCTGAAAAAATTATTTACTCCATGAGGTAAAAATCAAATTTGGTGCCTATTGGAAATAAACAAGTTACTATTCATATCTCAGAAATCGCCAACTTGCATTTTATGTTGACATCATTTGCAAGTTTATTTCATCAAAGTGAGTGACTTTCGTCTGAATTTATTTTCGATTTTTCCTGTGATTACGGAGAAATTTGATTTTTTGAAAATTAGCAATTATCAGGGTCTTCGAAATAACTTGTAGACCATTCCAAATTTGAATTATTTTCTGAAGGCATCTAAATCGGCTCACAAGATTGCACAGCATTGCTAATTCAAGCAAATCTCTATCTTCAATAATAAGAATGATACTCATGCTATCCTACTCTACTTGGGAGGGACATACTGTATACAAAATAAGATTTCAATGTGTTCATTATTTTTCAGATAACAAAGTTTGTGATGAAGAGAACTCTATGAATCTGTATATATCTGGAATTATAAATGTTATGATTATCTTTTTTCCAATCTCATTTGATGTAAGTTATCGTCACATGCTTCACTTGGAAAAGAGAAGCTGGAAGCTTGCAAATTGACAAGAGTGCTACATAGACATTTCAAAAGTGATTACATACTTCCTTAAGCATTTTGAATTAGAATTGTGATTTTATTATCATTCCGCGATGTGTTGTAGTAGAAAAAGGGATCGAATGCGAAATAAATTGACGTATGAAAAATATATTATAACACTAGGAAAAATGTTTTTGAGAAAGTAGGAATTGGTCAGTTATGTTGGTTTGGATATGAAATTGAAATAGAAATAATCCCAAGTATAAGTCATATTGAGAAAGATATGTTAGAAATTATGGATAATAATCAAAGCATAATATTCAAAATTCTCAGTGAAATTAGTTGCTAGTTTCCATGGATACATGTAAAATTTGGAACAGTATATAAAGGCATTGAACATATTAAGGTAAAAACCCTTGACAGGTGTATCCAAACAGTACAATGGAAACATGATATTCATTCAAAGAAAGGAAAATGTGTAATTAATAGAAATGTGTTCAGGCAAAGTAAATATATAAACGGTGAAAACCGTGAACGTAATTCATCAGTTAATTCCTGAAATATTAACTCCCTTTATCATTGTCGCACACCATACCATAATGAATCAATAATTCGCCAACTTGGGTTGTTCTCCACACGTTGAACTTGACAGATTCTAGATAAAGTAGTGCTGAATGTTGTTCCAAGTAAATGAACATGAATAAAAGATAACATGCCGTCGCTCTAATGTATATTAGGGTAAGCAATTACAGTAATGATATAGGCCATTTAATTACATAGTATAATAAAAGCCTTCAACAGGATATTTGTGTGACTTGACATAGCCACCTGCATTGCGCTTTCACCAAAATATTCTGGCTGTGGGGCCACACTATCCACTAATTTAGGGCAACATAAATAACTTTTTTCATTTATTAAAATTTGCAGACTGAAAAAAGCCACATCATTAATTATCCAGCTTAACACTGTATTCAGAGTTGGTTCAACCATTAGTACAACCAAGGCTATCGTTTAGGGTGTCAAATTTTGAAGGCAATGGATATCCTTCCGGGTAACATGCGTTTATATAATTCTACAATGAAATAATATTCAATTTGGATTGAATAGAGGCTATTCTATTGTCGCAAACTATGGGAAGGTAGTTTTTATTCCAATTACTTAATCGTAAATATCCAGAATGATAGATGATTTTGATAATATTGGAGTTACTTTATCTGTCGTAAAAACAAACTATTCTCATTTTTGATATGAAACATCTAATAGCGCATCTACAAGGGAGCGAGAACTGCTCTTATGGCACGTCGCGACGTGCTATTCGGCCAATCTCGTAACTCGTCGGCTCTCTCCGCTAAAATTTGATTTTCATGATGTGAGCCTTTAAGGTTCATGTGAGTTTCAAAATGTCAAAGCCACCCCCAAACAAAATCGAAACAGGATATGATTTCTCTCTTTTTCGTCAAGAAATAGAATTATTGAGGCACTTTTCACCTTCTTACCCGACTCCTTCCCAAATAAATATTCGGAACAAGTTTTTTTTCATTATAATTGAATGAGAATTTAAAAAAAAAAATTCAATCAATTTATATTGTTACATGGAACAAAAAAAATTTTGGAACATAATATGGTTTTTACATATTTTCGATTGAAGAGGAAAAAGGGTCGTAGGGTAAGTTAGCCCTTGATGCAGTTTCTAGGAAAGTCGATGATTATCAACCGATAATGAGCAATAGCGGTGGGTACCCATGTTTGTGTTTATTATTAATACAAAAAACTTTAATTTTGTGTGAAACTATGATTGAACATAATGAAGAGCACAACTATCAGGACAATGATGTCTCTATTTTCAACCGGCGGTGCTCCGCACAAAGACTGACAGGCGGAATTCACCCGCTCTGATCGAGCTCGGCGTGTGGAATCTCGCGTAACTTGAAACAGTGGCTTTGTTATCGACAGGCGGTACTTTGCACCTAAACGAACGAGCGGGCTTTACCCGCTCTGACTGAGCTCGCGTAATTTGAAACAGTGACTTAGTTTTCAACCAGCGATGCTTCGCTCCAAAACAAACGGATGGGTGAAGAATTTCTTCAATCTTCTTATGTGGCCAGAGCGAACTAGCATACGGTCATGGGAGCAAACGATTAAAAGAACAAATTAACCGCGGGAGTGAACTAGTGTGCGCCAATTCTTGTCTATTACTATGAGGTAGAAGGGGAGGAGTTAGAATGTTCCTCAAAAAGTCAATTTTTGGTTGAAAGTTTGTTTAGAGGCAGCTTTGACAATTTGAAATTCACATTGAATCCTATTAGAGTATATTGAACCGTCGTGGGGCACGGGTTAATATAAGCTTTTAGGGCTCATATTATGGAAGAGGTCTCACAAATTTCACACATAGAATTGGAAAAAAATCCAGAGCCACCCACACACACATATATATATATATATATATATATATATATATATATATATATATATATATATATATATATATATATATATATATATATATATATATATATATATATATATATATGAATACAGCTGTCTATTGTAATTGAAAATATGGATTTTGAAGAAGTAAGCTCTCTAGAAATCGAAAATTCAGTGTAACTAGCTGGAATGCGAATAGTTTCTGGGAAGTCAGAGGATGCCTATCACCAGGAATATAAGGAATTAATAATGTGAGTCCAAAACAAGAGCTTGAAAACTATGAGTAAATTTTTAATGCTTGCCCACATGATGAAATGATAGCACCGATTTGTTGGCATAATTTCCTTTATTTTTTTTAAATATATCATATCTCTTGATGGTCAACTATGTATAAATCGGTTTCGTGCTCATAGCGGTTACATATTCGACATATTTCGGTCATGCTCGCAGAAGTCAACATTTTTTTCTTTATCGTTTATTGATTCATTTGGATTCATTTTTTAATCCGAATGAAAAAATAAAAACTAATGAAATGAAGCTTTGTAGACTTACACTTTCAGGATAGATCCCTAAATAGTCCGGAAAAATGATAAAGCACTTGTGCAGAAACGAATTATTTATGTCATTGAAGTATGTATGGATAGTTATAAATCATATGCAATTCATCATGAATTTATATGAATAATTGAAGTGCATTAGTATGGTCTATTTTCGTTGTTAGTTGTAAATAAATGAGTATGATCAGGTCATTGACGTCTGTTGTTGCTTAGCAACTTTGGAACACTTTAGTATTTCAATTTTGAGATTATGCACGCTTTTAAGATTCTAAATTCAGTTATTTTAATCCAGGTATAAGAGAAAATTATTTTTACGTTCTTTACTAAAAACAGATATCTCAATAGAAATGAATTTCTATGTTTCACAATTGTCAGGTGTTCCGCGACGGCTCACTCTTTATTTCACATTTCGATCGAATATAAAAAGCTGGAATGATATGTATAATGCGATAGAATCAGCCACTGCTATGTTATCAGTTACCGTAAGGAAGATTAGATAAAGATTAGTGATCCTGCGTTATTATGAGAATAACCCAGTAGGGTTGAACCTTTGAAGAAGAAAGCACGCACCTTGAAGATAGTACGGAGAAAGGAAACCTCGATTTGTGCTCGTTGAGAACGGCACGTGAGCAAAGACGGAATCTATCTCAGAATGCGTCATTTGCTCTTTCATTCTATCCTTTCAATTTTTCAATTTCTCTCAACTGTTTGTGGGTACATTATTTACATTCTTAGGTTTGATATATAGGAATGGTACACTCCATGTTCAGTTATGTATTTGATCCTAGAATGCGTAATACATGAGAGGATACAATATTTGAGTTTGTTATAAATAGAGAAAGGAACTGTTTGCAATACTGGAATTAGAACTAGACACAGCGTTTCGTATACTGGAGCCATTTGAATATTGCATGCTGTTCTAGAGATATTTACAATTAGCTTCGTTGATATTCAGAAGTATTTATTTCACAAATAGGAGTAATTGTATGCATGAAAAATGATCGAAAAAATAGGAAACTGAAGATGAAATCACATGAATTCCATTTGCACAAAGTATCACGAATAAAATATAGATTTATATTCTAATGTAGGGAAAACTGAAAGGTAGATTCTTCGAGCAAATGGATGTTGTAAGAAACTAGATATAATAAAGAATTTAGGATGTTGAAGCTTCTCTCATTTATAAAGAATATGAGAATGCATTACAAATAAAAATGTAAATGAAAAATGAGAAATAAAGCAGTGTCAATTGTTTTTAGATTTGGGAGCAAAGTGCTATGGTGATGCAAGCGGTGAACTTTGAAATGCGACTCTTCGACCGCGGGTCGTGGACTACAAACGAGCACAATTTAACTTCACAATGGTTATTTTCTCGCTGTTTGAGATGTTGATAGCAAGCTTTGTATTGCTATTAATAATTGTATAATGCAATAATTAAACTTCTCGCACGCTTCACAGGACAAAACATAATACCTTAGGTTAAATGTGTTTGAATTAATGCGATGCGCCAACGGCTTGATGCTTTTCGTTGTACATTTTGTGCTTTGGAATGTTCTAGACCAGTGGTTTTCAACCCATTGCAATTTCAGATCAAAATAGAATATTTAAACATTCATTTCTAGCTTTGCAATTTTTCACACCACAAATTTCAAAATCGATGGATTTGCAAATACTATCTTCCTTTTTTAAAACGTCTAAGACACAATGGAGATCTTACAAAATTTTGTTTTCATATTATGATGATTCGAACTCATTCCTAAGGTACAGTGTCTTAAGGTGTGCCTGATTTCAGATAGAAAATAAAAAAAATTGATTCACGCCGAATATGATTAGTCAAAATTTTCCACTGAATTGAATAGTAAAATAAAAAAGTGGGATATTCCATTTAAAATGAGAAAGTTGAGGCCAATTTTCGGTCGAACTGAATATGCTACTGGCTTGAAAACATCTATATTAATAGGTCAAGAGAAAACTTTCGACCCCTTTTTAAGAATATTGCATGCACCGGGGAATGTGAGATTTGGCACACCTAAAGTTTATATGAAGAAGATGTGCAGAGAGCGGACATTATATACAGGCTATCCCATTTTAATCTATAAATTATTACGTGAAGATAAAGCTTTGTACCTCTTTTTAAGCATATTGCGCGCACGAAAGAATCAAGATTTGACATACTTGAAGTTTATATGAAAGGGTGCAGAAAGCTGAAATTATATACACGTGTTTCGTTTTAATTTTACGTGAAGAGAAAACTTTGTACCGCGCGCACGAAGGAATGTGAGATATGGCATACCCGAAGCTCATCTGAAGAAGTAGTGCAGAATACTGGAATTAAATACAGGTATCCCATTTCCATTTTATGTGGATAAAAAACTTTGTAACAAGCATGAAGGAATGTGAGATTTGGCAAACTTGAAGTTCATGTGGCGAAGAAGTACTGGGAGCTGAAATTATATACCTCGTGTCTTATTTCAATTTACGTAGGGAAAAAACTTTGTACCGTGCGCATGACGGAATGTGAGATTTGACATATTTGAAGTTTATGTGGAGAAGGAGTACCAAACAGGAAAATTATTGAAGAAAAGCTTTTTTTACCCTTCCGAAGGTTGGGGGGAGAAAGTCACTTGAATATCTTGAATGAGAACCACTATTCTTAATTTTAGATTCGAATGAAGCATCGAATACCAAGTTAATTTTACTTGGAGCCCCCAGGGATGGAAGTTCGAATTCAATAACGTTCAAACTTAGCAATATAATGATTCACGGTCGAATTTCGACCACTGGGCGACCACTAGTTCTAGTTAAAATGGATGTTGGAAAACCCAGAGATATCAAATATTGTAGAATTATATTAAATAATATTTCAAATATAGATATTGCAAGTTCGTCGTGGGACACACTAAATATGTATTGAATTATTGAAGATATCGACAGAATTTTGAATGGAATTGTAAATATGCCCCATATTATACAGAGGTAGTGTAATTAAAATATTTGAACGGAGAATGGGTGAATTGAAGGTACATCGGTTACGCATAGATACAACAGCAGAATTATTCCCATCTGATGGACTAGGCATACAGGATCATCTAACAACATATTATTGATTGATTCAAAAATATGGGTGAGTGACGGTACCCGCCTTCTATTACAACATTGAAAGATTCTAGATTGTGGGAAACCTCCAGTAATTATTAATTATTCAGAATGTATTATTATTACTGATTTGGAGGTTGAAACACGGGATGGTTTTGAGGAAAGTGTTTAGAGGAGAAAACGAAATATTTCCATAAGATATAATTTAGAATGGTGTTGATAAATTCTTGAAAGCTGTCACTTAAGCCCCTATAACATGAAAACCAATATTCCTGCATTATTAAAGAGTAACTAACTGCTGAAGTGTTGATAAAAGGGTTATTTGAAACCAGTAATCAAATTATAAGGCAATGTAATTAACTGTATGAATTTTGAGCATCCATTAGAGGAAATATATAATATCAGTCATACCTTCTACAATAAAACGGATTGTTTGGGTTAAACAAGGCTAATGGCGATATACAGACCACAAGAATTCAAAGCGAATGTGCGTACCCAATGCATCAATTATGTTTTAATTAAAATAAAATCTACAGCATGGCGATTATTACGTCAGACTCATGTGTGTAATCCTATTAAAAGTATGCAGCAAAGGATTTGGCTAATTAATTAGAATATTTCTCATATGGTACACATATACCGTCAAAATCCGTTTTAATTTGATGTGAAATGCGATTATGCTTTTAATTTTTTAGAAACATATTTCGTTGAATTTTATTATGTTGACATAGGATTGCACATGTGATTCAATACGTGAATTCATCTGCGATCTTTATAAATGAGTGCGGATCCTACACAAGTTCTGAGGATAAACTGTTCTTGAAAGCTCAACAGCTTGTCACTAAAGAATTTTTTTTACATCTACATTCTTGGAATAATCTTTTTAAAATGAATAATGATCGAGATAAATTGGAATTCATGTCTCTACTATTTTGCAATATATCTACATCCACATATAGTATTATCCACTGGGTCTAAATTCCATCTCTTACCAAGTGTATGATTTTTTAATAATATGCATTATGAATTGATAAAATTTAGCTATATTTCATATTTTATACTTGAATTTCCAGGAAAAGGTGATCATCAAAAAGGTCTAGGCCAGGCAATTGGATTGAATCTGTAGTCTTAATAAAAATCGTAGGTAGCTGTGCCGAGTTAGCAGATTCTGACCTTTAGCAAAATGAGCAAGAGATGAGCTAGCTTGCACTCTTTTACATATTGAGACCAGAAGCAGATTCTGTGATAGAGGTTAGATTTCATACACATGCATTTTTCGATTGTTTATGTGATACCTTTGTTTCAAAAATTGGATAAAAGGTGCTTCTGAAATTTCAAACGGGAATAGAAGCATATAATTTTATATTTTCTGACAAAATTATACTTATATTTTATTCAGAAAAGAAATACCCTGGAACGCATAAAATATTTGAGTCTATGCTTGCGTAATGGATTATAATGGAGCATCACATTAATAATGCATTCAAGATATAATGATGTTATGTATAAAAGCGAAGACAAACGCTGAAGTATCTCGAAAAATTTTCGCAGTAATCACATAAAATCCGATAGTTTCCATTTTCCCAGATTTATTCATTGAATTATTCTTTATTGTAGAAAATTATTGCGTAATTACGTGATGCATATTAAAATTTTATTGGGTATGTGTATGTATCACCGGTAAATGGGCCCATTTCATACGCAGGCTCGGAGCTGGTAGACTACAATTCAATTAGTTCCGGTCTTACAAGCTGTGGTGATAACATGCACAATATGAAAACAAGCAAAATTGTCAATGAAAGCGCTATTCAGGTGGGAATTTATGCCTCATATGTTTCACGTACAACATAAATTGTTTTATTATTTGCTTTCAAAAAATACAATTGCGGGCTGACATTCTGTGTCATATAAATACAAGTAAAGTTGACAATGAAATAGTAATTCCTTCGGGAATTTCTGTCTCTCATTGTTTTGTTATTTGTTTCAAATACAGTTTTGCACTGCGGCATGAGACAATACTTCCATCGAGAATTCCTACACCATATGCTCCATGTAGTTGCAAAAACAGTTTCAGTATTCAAGAACAAATTCAGAATTATTTTTGAATATGAAAAAATTTACTTATCGTGAACATCGATTTTTATTCTAGAGCCTGAAAAATAATTTTACGGGCAATGGCAGAGGAAAAAGCTGGGATGTGGTTGACGAAAATGTGGAGGTGAGGGAGCACAGGAGCATGGAGCTTTTTTGTTCTTATTATGGCCTGTCCGCCAAGGTGTTGTGTCCTTATCCGTGCGACGGTAGATCAGAAAGGGAATATCATCTTATATCGTTCAGTACAAAAGCTTCGTACTTTAGGTAACGCTGAGTTTACAATTTCTCTGGCTATTTTGTTGTTATGGATCTCATTTCAGTGAAACTGCCAGACTTGTTGTTGGGAGAGTTTGCTTTGCGAAGCCGCATATATATATATATATATATATATATATATATATATATATATATATATATATATATATATATATATATATATATATATATATATATATAATCTTGAGTATATAACATATAGTATCGAATCTTTTTCTGTGTTCTTGAACAATAATTTAATTGTAGGAATTGACAATACGCTGTTATCTCTATATATGAAATAGCGAAGATAAAAGCTTTAGACACATTTTTTCTGAAAATGTAACAGCATTTTCACGTTTTCTTTGCTCTGGTGTATTGTGTATTCTAATATGTAAAGGCCATTTGAAATTTGAACTACAGGAGCTCTGAATAACTATAAAAGTGATACAATAAATTCTGCTAAGTTTGAGAATACAGTATCTGTGTATGAAAAATGTCAAATGTGATTTTCGGAGAAGCTGCAAAGAAGAATACAGAAGATAAGTTGAGAAGACACCGAGTGAAATAACGTATAATAAACGAGAAAACAAGTATGAAACACAATACCGAGATATAGATTCGGAAATGATTAGGAAAGAATATTAACTGAGGCTTTCGAATCGCACCGAAATGGCTTCATAAATTATCCTAAGTATATAACTAAATTGAATCGGAAGCACAAGCAATGCAAATTGCCAGCGGGCATACGATAAAAATATACTTTAATAAAACTTTTTATTCGTGTACAGAAGAACATTTACTCAAGAACGGCATGCCAGTTGTAGTCAACATTTATTTGATCATTTCATGAATTTAAAATGTATGAAGAACGTAAATAGGTAAAAGTTTGGCATTTACGACGTCAGGAGAAACGACATGATTCACAATGCAGGATAAAATTTATTTTTATTTGTTTTAATTTACCGATGTGCTGCATAATTGCTGTACACGAATGAAAACTCACTATTTTGCACTCTTTCATGCATATATATATATATATATATATATATATATACATAATTTCGAATTATCTTATTTTCAGAATCATTCCAAGAAATGTTTAAGTCGCACACATCAGTATTTTGCAACTACAGATTGATTTTGAAATTGAAATACAGTTTATTTCAAGTTGAATCCGCTTTTTTAGATTTAATAAATACAAGCTGAATATAAAGTAGGCCAAATGGTCGCCCCTAGCGGAGTCAAAAACTTTTGATATCCTAAAATTATTTTTCATAACTTCAGTAAACTTCCTGAAATAGCTTCAAGATTGTTATCTCCCAACTGCTGTATTGTTTGAGCTTTGTTAGTATCAATTTTGAGCGGAAATAACTAATTACTGAATTTGCGACATTTCAATTATTTAAACAAATTATTAGCTAAAAATATTGTATCATAAGTTTTTTTTTTGTCGTTAGTGGAAGATCTGGCTTTGTGTAACGATATTTATATCGTTTATAGTTGAAACCACATCGTTATGTGAGACACAACAGAATATCCTTTGGGAAATGAGCAACCGAAGAAAACCGCAACATGCTACTGATTTAAGAAACTCGGTAAGCTAGTGATACCGGTACCAGTAGGCAGTCTGCATATCTGCATATCTCTTACAGAATCGGATTGAATGATTTCACAGTTTTATTACGGGAGAAACACATCAAGATGAAGACGAGAATGCGAACTAGAATGTGTATATTTTTTTGGTAATAAAAAAGAAATACTTGTCTCTTTTGAGTTGGAAATTATTATCATTCGAGATACATGTTAAATTGAAAATGTATCTCCAAGGCGTATTTTTTCTACTCCAGTCCTGGCAATAAGCGTAAGGACGTTGTAAGCTTCCATCTTGCGCTTTTGCCAGGGTTCGAGAAATACGGTATGGCGTGGAATAGAGTAAACAAGCAAGTGTTCTAATTTCATGGCGGTAAGTCCACCTGGGTTGCCATAAATACTGAACGTGTGGGGTTGTATCATACAATATCATGAGAACTGAAATGATCACATAGATTATATTCACCAAGCTTCTTTTATACCACACAACATTGTTCAATAACATAAAACTACAACGTTACGCAGTTGGAAGCATTTGTTCCACGGAGGTGTCAAATTCTTTCTCCGAACAATTCAAACTCTTATTAAACGTTTCCGTACTGTATTTTGTTATGAACGTGCAACTCGTTGAATACGTTTACATTTCTCATTATTCAATTAGGAGAGATTTTATCAAAATAGATTTGGTTTTACGTTTGGATATGGCTGAAAAGATGATTCAGTATAAATTTTTTATGATACATCGGTTTGTATTAGATGTTAAAAATATGCCTTTTGGGTGATATTTCCTCTGATTTACACAACTAGTATGTATTTACAAGAGCAGTGATATTCTTTTCGTGCAACAACGTTGTAGGACCATCAAGAATACCAATTGGTATATGGTTATTCGTTGCTACTTGAAAGTAAAGTACATATTTAAAAATAAATCATTTTGCGATGAGGATGATATTCGGGGCAGTGGTAAACTATGATTCAATGTTTGGACCAGCAGCAAACCTGAGGCAATTACATCACACCAATCAGTAGATTTGAATGCCAAAATGAAGACAGTTTCAGTATTATGATTTCAATACGTCAGTACTAAATTTTATTGATATTGTTTCAAAAATAACATATGCAACAAAATTTTCATTACATATTGTAGACACATATGAAGCTATCCTTGCCTAGTATGGATTTCACAATGAAATAAATATGCATGTTTGGTCTCATGAGCAGCTCGTGAATATTCCCTATTGGTATTGTTCATATCAACATTTGATATTTCCGTTTCCGGCGATGAAATTGCAAGTTCTGCTCGTATTCGTTTATTCCCTTTCGTTCTTTCGATGCTTGATATGTTCGCTGCTTCATCTCGTTATTTACCCGGAAGAGAAATGTGTATTACATTCCACTTTAAATTTCCTAAATTATTATCGATTTCTTCAACTTTTCCAGGAAGAATCGATTTAGTTTTATATATATATATATATATATATATATATATATATATATATATATATATATATATATATATATATATATATATATATATATATATATATATATATATATATATATATATATATATATATATATATATATATATATATATATGTGTGTGTTTGTGTGTGTGTGTGTGATGCAATTGAAAGGTACTGGACATGTCGGGGTGTCGATATGAGGATTTTTGACAACACGGTGCGAAATCATTTAGCATTGACTTTGGTCTACTTAGTTCTTTAATTTCATTGCAATATGGATGAGTCAATCCGTCACTGTATTGCCTTTGACATCCCGAAGTTACCACACTGTTCAATTAATAAAAATTCAAGTTCAAGTTTGCATAGAAGCATTCGTATAATTTTTTCGTGTTTGTAATATTTTAGCCAGATTTTAAATTGTGAGCTTCTACAAATTGTTCTTCCATTTGATGGCTCCAAATTGACTCATTCCATTAATGACTAAGAGATAGATAACTTATAAGCTATTAATATCAATCGAATAAAGTGAAAATTGCAATTGAATAATTTTTCGAGTTCCACAGAAAAGTATCAAAATCAACATGAATTTTATTGTAAATAATTAGAGTCTCAATTTCCATAGCCTGCCTCAAACAGAGAACCTTACGTGGTTGTATACATCTAACTATGATTTATCTCTCCGTGCAAACCCGGAAGCATACTAGTTCACTTATAAAAAGAAACAAATCCAATCTATTGCCAGTGAAATGTAGTGTCTTGTTTTGGAGAAAATAATTCACAAAGCTCTTGTCTTTGTACTTCAGACTATCTAATTTTTTCCGAAAGAAAAAACTAATAACATAAAACTGGAATACAGAGAAAGATATCTTATAATCCAACAATAGAGTTTGTACAATAGCAGCATGCTAGCAACTGTTGATATAACGTTACTTTAACTATTTGTGTACCAAAATGTCATACTCTCCTTAAGGGTGGAAATAAAAAAAAGTACCATTAGTCAGTGAAGTCATAAGATCTTGAATATTAATAATGATGCAAGTAAGGTCGAATATACAGCCGTATTAATATACTCGTATATCTGACTCATCGAAGGATAGAAATACGATGTTTTTTTCTCTGTTCTTTAGGTATAGTTGAAATTTCATTTTAAGGAACATTTCGGTATTATTGGCTATTCTGGATATAGTTATGGGGATAGGAATCTCAGCTGTATTCATTGATAGAAATCCAAAGCAAATCGAATAAGAATACTATCAGTTATGTCATTTTGGGTCGATTGTTCAATAGAAACTCACCCATGATTCATTTTGTTAACTTTGATCACCATTGATTGAATGATTGTTGATATAGTTGGTTAATTCAGTTCAATTGATCTGGAAATAAGTTTTGAGTATTGGGATATATATATATATATATATATATATATATATATATATATATATATATATATATATATATATATATATATATATATATATATATATATATATATATATATATATATATATATATATATATATATATATATATATATATATAGGTACCGCAATTCAGCATCAAGTTACATTTATCAACGGACTTTGAACTTTCTAATCATGTTTTATTATTCAGAAGAGACAAAAATCAATAACATATCAATTTTATACCTACAATATTTGAAGAGTATCGACTATACAAATAATATACGATGGAGTGGAATAATTTCAAGGTATCGAAATAAAAGATGGAATTTCTAATGGATGCAATAAGAAAAACATTCACGAAAAGTCATATTTGGGTAAGTTACTAATATCTTGTTCAAGTTTGGAATTGGTACTAAGTACTCTCAAATTCCTAAATTGTATTATCACCTGATCTCTATGAATATTACACAGTACTTCAAGTTATGACTGTTGTCAAGACTACAAAACTTTCTTGTTGAGACTTGAGGCTGGTCTTGTCTCCTCTTGAGTCTTGGTGTTAAGATCAAATCATGGTCTTGTCTGGACAACACCAAGAAGAAACAAGACTGGTCTTAGGGCGCAGGCAACATTAGCCAGAACGTTCACTACCAGAGAGTCTCATTCGGCTTATTTAAAGAATTAAAATTATCCGGATCCGAGAGACATAGCTCACGTCAGTAACTATTTATTGATGATGGTTTGATAACTAAATAGTATTTCTGAGCAATGTTTACGATCTATAGTAGAAAACAAATTGTTTGAGTTTCTTTGTTTCATTTACATTTATTAATTGTTAAATGTATCACTGAATTCATATGGCACTTTAATCCATGTGACGCTCCCAAAGTCTGTTACAAATTAATCAATTAGCGAACCGAAAAACACACCGTGCCACAAAAATAGGGGAATAAAATATGGATGATGCAGATACGACCTCATATAACTTGCAATTCGAATACAGCACTATGAATTAATAGATATTCAATCTAGAAGTATTATCATCAGGAGATATATTATTGGAGAGAAAAGAGAATGATCAATTCGAATGAAAAAGATCAAAATGTACATATTCATGAAATTAGAAGTGAGGAAAAATTGGATTTCTATGCTATATCAACATCGAAAAAAGATCAGCATGACAAATACAAAGTACAAAATTAGGAAGTCCGGTTGACTATCTATGAATCAACATTGAGTTCAGTATAACACAATTTTCATGGACAAGTGAAATTTATATTGGGTTCTAATGCATAAATTCTCCAATAATTTCAAAAATTCATGTATTCCGTTGAGATTTGAACGTGAGGTCGTCTGAAAGCTAACCCGACGATTGAATTCGTTGAGCTCCGTAGTATAATTGACAACACACCTGACTAGCAATCGGGAGATTCTGATTTAAATTCAAAAGGATTCTACGGACTCAACCGGTATATTTTTTATGCTTGATTTTTTCTCTGAAAACATTAGATGTTAATGTTGCATATTTTTAGATTTTTTTTTGTTCGCAATTATAGATACCTACTGAATGAATGGTTGTTGTCATAGTTTGCATAAACGTACGCACCCAATTTTGTAAAAGACAACGCAGTGCGCTACTAAAAGCAATATTGATAACGTGTATGTCGGATGTGGGAGCGTCTCGCGACCTGAAATTAAAATATTAAAAAAGCACATTTACAGGGAGGTGTTATGATTTCCCAGACGGCACTCGGTAAGGTATCTGCGTGCAACTAGGATAGGTGTGGTTATATTAGCCTGTTTCACCTGACCTATCGTTCAATGCAACGTTTTTGTTGCTAACATCACAACTTTTGGCGATCTAATTCTTCATTCTCATGAATTTGCACTTCATTTCAAACATTCCCTTTTTGATGGCTTGCATAAAATATCTGAAATACCTATCACGATGTTACAAATTTTGTTTTATGGTTTAGTTCAGCACCAATAAAAAACGTGTTCGTTTGTTCCGTCTCTTCTAATGTAATCGATTAATTCCATTTAATGTTTTCATTACGTACTTAATACGCGGAATGAATGTAAATTCATACAATACTCAGACAATCATCCCTGTTGAAATTATATTTGTAATATTTCAAAATTATAGTTAAATGAAATTACATGAATATAAATGCATGAATGTTGTATTTTGTCGGGTTGTGGGGTAGATGCAAAAAGAGCAGGGTTGTATAGGCGTTATGCGGGTTGGGTTTAGAATTTAATCTACACCAACACATTATAAACTAATTTCAAACTGGTGCACATGGTCTTAAAGATGCATGCGTTTTTTACACAGCAATCGTTTTGAATTTTTAGTCAGTCTGTAATAAAACTTTACAGCAATAAATAAGTAATAGGAAATTTATTTTAGTTAGATTAACTAATACTAATCAAAGTGCACTCAACAGATGAGACTCCACTTGAGAATTATTAAACTACTATTTTTTTTTGTTATTTCTGTTGTATGTAGGGTTGCCAACATTTCTTCGGCGAAATATAGTATCTTCCAGAATAAGCTCTAAAAATATAAAGTACACTTCAACAAAATATGGTATTTCATGGAAAGAGCAAAAAATAGATAGTGATGTACATGTTACTTATTCATTTTCATAGAAACAATATTTTCTTGTGCTTCTTGCATTCTTATACAATTTTTCGTCTAAAATAAAGGTGTCATACGCTTTATTTCAATTTTTAAATTATTGTTAACCAAAAGCTGATGGCATCACTGTATCAGTTAAAATATTATGTAGAGGGGCGTTCATAAATTTTCCAGATGAAGAATCTGTTTGTTAGATTTGGAGCTGAAAATATAGTATCTTCGCGTACTATATATTTCTTCAACAGAATATAGTACGTAGACTCAAAATATAGTACAATACTATATATTATAGAACGGTTGGCAATCCTAGTTGTATGGAATATAATTTTTTCTTTAAGATAGGTTTAATAATCGATAGCTTCTAATAAAAACGTTGAAACTATTTTCATTCAAATCAATCATCATCCATCATCAGCTGGAAATGATCACAATGTTTGGATATCCTAGTCTCTATCAATTAAAACGAAGGCGATATTTTATACAATAATTTTATTGTCATAGGAATATGTTCAGAATTAAGCAGAATTCTATTTTGAGAAACCGACCTACACCAGCTGAGTTTGGCGAATAACCTGGAAGAAAGGATATTTTTGATATTTTATGTTCAGTTCTCTATTCTTGTTAATAAGTAAAGCACAACAGTAACTCCCCAACTTCAAATTGCATACGTTTGTTTTTCAAAATGTGAATCTGTCTATTTCTGAACATTATCATTATTAGGGATTTTTTGTTTGTTTTTCATACAATTTTATAGTTAAGCTATGAGAATAAAACGTTTCAAATTCAACAAACTTGAATTATCAATGTTCTATTTCCACAAATCAGTGACAAACAATAATATGTTTCAGTCAAAACCATACCATATTACATACATACTATTATATACTGAAACAATAAGAGTCTACAATTTCTCGCATAGAATCGTCCTGATGATGGTTATGAAAAAAACGAAAGCGTGGCATTATTTTGAAAGAGAGAACTCCTAATTATTTCTCCAAATTATATATATATATATATAAACGGTTTGTGGCACAAAAAGGCTATATATGAATGAGTTTTTTTTTTAAATGAATTTTTCTGCTTTGTTGGAAAGAATGTATATCATTAATGACTCAATACACAAATAATTACCTATTATCATTACTTCATCAAAGTTTATATCGAGAATTAGATTGGTATCAGTATTATATAAAACAAAGTCAGGTCACTTACACCATTCATAATCAAGAACGGCTCGACCGATTTTTATGATCTTTGATTTTTGGGATTTATCTCCGTCCAGAATAGCAGAATAAGTACTAAAAAATCAGAAGGAGAGATATCATTATCTTATACATTTTGTATGAAACAGATTTTTTGATGATATCATGAGAACTTATTTATCGTATTCAGCTTATAAGATTTGCCCTAGGGTGGAACAAACAAAAGTAGCCGATAGGACCTGTAAATAAATTTGGGAATTTCAGGTCCTATCGGCTGTTTTTTTCGCCATGCGAGCGAAACGAGCTTGGTCAGAGATAAGTCATCATGCAAGTGGAGCGAGCTCCGCCAACGTTAAAACGCCTCACCGGAGATGCGAACTCGGTTAACGGTAAGCTGCAGTGCCAGCGAAGCAAGTTAGATCAACGGTAAACCACCATACGAGCAAACCGAGCTCGGTCAACAGTAGACCGCTGTGCGAGCAAAACGAGCTCGGATAACTGTAATCTGTCGTGTGAGCGAAGCGAGCTTGGTCAATGCCAAGCTGCTGTGCGAGCGAAAAGAGCTCAGTTAACGACAAGCTACCGTGCGAGTGAAACAAGCTCGGTTGACTCTAAGCTACCGTGCGAGCGAAGTGTGCTCGGTCAACTGTAGAATTTCGTGCGAGTGGAACAAGATTGGTCAACGTTAGGATGCCGTGCGAGCAAAGCGTGCTCTGTCAACGTTGAGACGCCGTGCGAGCGTTGCAAACTTAGTTGAAGGCAAGCAGCCGTGCGAACGAAGTGACGTTGCTCAACAATAAATCGCCATATGAATGCTTCATAGTTGCTTCGACTATGGTAAACTTGGATTATTCCCAGTCCATGCATATTCATTTCATTGCTACATTTTAGTTAGGTTCATATTCAAGTAGGCAAGTTATGTCCAATATAATAATTATTTCTATATAATCACTTGAATAAGCATGTCATGTGGGATTCAAATATTTAATGTATAATCTTTAATAAATTAACAAAAAAAAAATAATATAAACTCAAAAGATATTTAGTGGAAATGCAAAGTCTCGGCCGAATACAAAAATCTCCTATTTTGATTGAATTCCTACGAAAGAAGATCTTTTCACAGTTTGACATGTCATTATCATTTCAGGATTATAAGATCCTGATATAAAAGGTAGGCTCAAGTACCTTGCAATTTTAATTCATCAATTCTGTGGCGCTACCTACGAAGTACGCCGGGTCAGCTAGTATGTAAATATATATATATATATATATATATATATATATATATATGTATATATATATATATATTATATATATATATATATATATATATATATATATATATGTATATATATATATATTATATATATATATATATATATATATATATATATATATATATATATATATATATATATATATATATATATATATATATATATTTTAATTGATTAATTAATTAATCAATTAATTACACGAAACTAGTAATTATAGTAGACCGGCAATTGAATTTCACAAAGAAAGAACCAGCCTATTTTAGCTTATCATGTCCAGTTCTTTCATTGTAAGATGGAACTTACTTGTAAAGTAAATACAATAATCCATGTAATTCTAAAAATACGAATTTATAAAGAATAAGGCATGTATCCAAGATAAGCCTGATACTTACAGCTTTTTTAATGAAAGAAACAAATCCATATCCTTTTGATTTCAACGTCTGAGGATCACGCACCACTCTGCAATCCCTGAAAAAGAAGAAAAACATTTTAATTCACAATAAAGATCGCGTAGTATACAAAAGGAACTGTTTAGTTTTTGTTATAATCTTTTACTAATGAAACGCAGTAATCACTCAAGAAGTGTGTGAAGCGTATTATTGAAATATGTATAAGCTTCGCGCTGGCTTTCTTCATGCTTTCTAATGCAAGTTAACTTAACTAATGACTAACAAAACGGCCTAAAATATTCATCGCTCTTCCAACTTCTGAAGGCTGCAGGGGTGAAAGTAACAAATCACCTGCGATCTTCAAAGAGCCACCAAAGTAAATTAGGTGATCTTTGTTTACTTATACTATCCATTGATATTTCAATTTTGTTAAAAATTTCATCAAATATGCTTTAATCTTTTGTTGACGATGAAATTGCATATATATATATATATATATATATATATATATATATATATATATATATATATATATATATATATATATATATATATATATATATACTTAAATCCGGAATATATGGATGCTCCGCTAAATTTATTCATGGAACAGAAAATGCAGAAATTTCAATTATAATAATGCTGAATAATGAGTTTGTGATAAATTTGATAACCTAATTAATTCAAATATAGATTATTCTTCATAATATTATGAAAACTGAGCTTATGAATTGATATAGGAAAATGTACGTCTGATAATTAAGTGATGGAATACAAATAGTAGCATGCTGGAATAAGGGTTATTTTATCGGTTAATGTCCAGATACCATTTCTGGTTGCGTTTGTGGACTGCTCCGTCAGAGCTGGATGTAAATGTTTGTTCTCAAACCGCTGGCTTCTAGATAGTTAGACTTTAGCATATCTAGGATTAGTTCCTACAATTTAGTCTTATCCCGAGACTCTAGCGAATCAATTGACGACAATCTTGGATTAGTAAATAGCATCCACTTTTTAATAGCTACGTTTTCATATTTGAAGAAAAATTGGATAAATGTGTTTCTTGTAAATTTGTGTTTGGTTGAATGGGAAATTTGCCTTGACTGCAAACGAGAATATTTGAAATTCAAGATCCTGGATGACAATACAACAAACACTTGTATGACATGCATTCTAGAACAGTGAAGATCTTTGCATTCGAAATCTAGCATTCGGGATAGTCAATACTACAGGGTTTTGAATCGTGGCGGCAAGAATGGCCGTAATCTGCTGACCACGAATACCGCTGGCCATTGAGATCATATAACACGAAATAGGTGGAACCTCTGAATATAAATCCACGCAAATTTTCCGCAAGCGAACGCGGCAGAGTTCACCTGCAGCGTGGTCCTGCTATTATTTTGGCAGGAGCAGTAAGCAGTGAGCATTGCTTCTAGTACTTCTGTTTCTATCGTGAAGTGCATTGATTCCTACCGTGAAGTGCAATGGGCGGACTAATTTTAGGCTTGAAGAATAAATAATGCTTTAAACACCGGGAGCTTACGTCTATTCTCAAAAGAAATGTGGCCTGATGGAAATTTAACTGAAATCGGTTTATTCCTGCGCCAAGCACATTGGAGCAGCTTGATTGATGATCGACAATTAACAAAATTTGAAATTCAAATTTTGCAAAGTGAAAATGAAAGCCAATTAAACTTTTATTTGATTTAATTTAGCACTATTCTTTTCAATTAACTCGAAGCTCTCTTTATTATTTTGCATGGGACAGAATGAAAAAATGGATTAATGATAAAATGCAGTTGAATAACAATTTTCTCTGCATTAAGTTGCTATGGCATCTGTGTGTCAGATAAATTAGATTCAAATTTAGTTAAAAAGAGAAGAATAGCAGACATATTCTTAGAGACAAAAGATGCTTCCACATGACAACTGCAGAATGTATAAAGCGTGCGCAGTTCAAACCATTATTCAAGAATGCGGATTTACTGAACTGGGACATCTACCTTACAGTCCGAATTTAGCGCCTGGCAATTTCTTTTTGTGTAGAAATCTGAGAAAGAATCTTATGTCCAAAAGGTTTCCTTCAATAAATTGGATTTTGCTGTAGACGAATATTTGAAAGACCCGGAAGAATTTCCTCCGTAGGAAAGCAACAGTTCAAATAGTTTAGGAGAGAAGTCTTCGATCTTTTGCGTGATTTTTTCAGACCTGTAACTTGTATATTATCTTATATGAAAGGTTATTAACATAGCTTGAATATTTTGTGGGTGAAGGGTAAACTGGTCCTCTATTTTACTTTTGCAAGTATGTCGTCTGATAAAGAGTAGAAGCGTTTTTGTAGAGATATATTATGCAATCGTATTGTTATACATCATTCAAAGAATAAGTTCCACTTCACGCTTTAGAATTGAAACAATCCGTAAACTGCATTCTGCAGCAAAGGCACTTTATCTTGCACCTATATCATGCAACTAGTTTTGCCTGCAATAGAAATTTCCCTTGAAGCTGAGATACAATAATTCAAAGATCTGTTATCTTGTGTGAAAGAACAATAATACTACAGCACAAACTCTGTTTAACATACATGAATATATCATTGATTCGTGTGTTTGCTCCAACGTTTTGGGTTTAGCTCAAGCTTCATCCACTTGGTATCCGGGGAGGAAGAAATCTGGGTCGAATCCTGATACTCCTTTTAATCAAACTATTTCTAGTATATTATTCAACACACTGCGCTGTCACTAGTCCTAGATAATTCTTCCTGGCATCCAGGCTGTGATCAAAAATGCAGAATGAATGATCGTTCGATTGAAACTGTTGACTACTTCGACATGAAAACTTCATAGATAAATTTGATGTTACAGACTCAGTTAAAGCGCTTTGTTAGGAACTGTAGTTGAATGTAATTATAAATCCACAGTTTTTGTTATGATACACATTCGTGGAGTAGTATGTGAAAATTAATGTTAATAGTTTTACAGCAAGTATGAAGATATTTAGTGCTTGTAATAAATTGCACCGTAAAGTACTTATACTTATATTCAAGCATGAGAATGAGTTCAAAGTACCCAATCACACGGAGAATAACTTATAAAAAAATTGCCTTACAAATGAATTCGGTATAATATTACGATGATCTCACAGTATAACACTCTGGAAACATGCGTGCATCAGTGTTTATCTTCCATTGATGAATTTTGAAATGTGATTACCAAACTTATGCTTTTGAAGTATTATTAATCATAAGAGAGCTCGAGAGAAGACTGTTGCATGTAAAGGTTGGCAGGTAATTGAAAACCATATTCACTATGCTAATCAGTAAAATGTATTAGAAATTTCATAATTTTAGACTACAGTTTTGATGACACAGACATATATTCAAAATTACACAGAATCACATTTTCGAAAAAAATAACCTTCAACATCAGAGAGTGAAAAATCAGGATCATACGAAACATAGAGACCGGAACTGTTGGTAATAATAGAATAAACTAGCAACATTTTATGACGTTGGTATGTTTCGGATTATTAAATAGTTAATTTTGACAATTCATGTTTTGTTTTTCATCTTGTTAGCAGATAAAATTTGCTGTAATAATCCTTGGTTCCTATTTTTTCAAGGTGGCATTCTCAAAACGAGAGTGATTACCTTACTCTACATGATGTTTCATTAGAGCGATGTGATCTGGATTTGAGTGTTTTCAATTTTATACATGTTAATATACTTAATTATAATAATAATCTTCAACATAGCAACAACTTCATGTAATACTGCCACTTTTAACCCGGTGCTACGTTATTTTTCAGTTCTTATGTTCCGTACGACAATCATTCCTCAATCTTGGATGGTGAAGTTTGATTTTTTCTAAAATTTAATTTTGTTCATCTTTCACATGTATATGTTGCATCATTATTGACATTGTTTCATTTAATGAAGTTTTTGATGTTAGTTTGCATTTAATTATTTGGTATCAATCGATCATCAATCCAATTCCAGAATATGGCGTGATAAAGTGTTCATCAATTTGATCTTTAAATGAGACCATATTTTCACAATCTATTTGATCAAAACTTGAGGAGTCTGCCATTGTGAGACCCTTAACACTTCAAAGTAATTTCCAAAGTAAATTATTATGAAAATAGACACTGTTCGTTCCTTCAACCGTGAATTGATAAATTGAAGCGTAACGTTGGAAAAAGTATTGCGTTGTTCAAAATAATCCGTAGAAGTTTCTAACGTAATGGAGTATTAAGAATTCACTGTTTCATTTGGAGGCGTTAAGCTTTCAGTTGATGAAATGTATCATGCCTAGTCATTGTTGAGGCACCATACTTTCAATGAGGCTATAAGCAGTGACATATCGTAGAGGGCAGTAAAAATAAACTTCTGTATATTACATTTACTTATAATTCCATGTTAGACAACTATGAATCGTGGAAGCAGGAGCATCTATGATTCTATATAGATATCGAGTATTTCTAACACTTTTTCATATCAAATATATGGCGATATATCATATCTATCAGGGATATATTTTGTTCTATATTTTTGAAAATACTTATACATAAACTACGTCATTTGAGATGTTGCCCAACTTTCCAGTATTGAATGAGTAGTACGTGATGTCAAATCCAATTATTATAAACGGCGTCCATAAACAAGAGATGATGTGAAGGGATAAGATGAGGACTCAACAGTATAAAATATTACTTGTGTTTTTTTGTACTGTTTCTTTTATTCTCATATATTGCCTTAGTGATATCCTTGGGAATATTGAATGAAGTTTTAGCGGAATGAGATGAGAAAATTTTCAACAGTCCTCCAGCATTACCGATCTAAATATAGTACTTAATCATTCATTCCATTCGTCAAGAAGATGAAACGTAATTCCATTGTAATTTTTCCCACTATCCGTCTACTGTAACTATCAATGGAGTCTCGTATACAACACATGAGTAAAATGATATCTATAAAAATAGTCATCATTGGTGATCGAATTATTGGGTAGCTGTGTTCTGAACTAATTGAAACTGTCTTTGATTTTGCTTTTCAAAGAGTGCATCATGCACGTCGATGTTTATTCTATCCAGAAAAGCTGTATACCCGCCACTGTAGGATGTGAGTTTGGCATCAGGCCAACCGGGACAACTTGTGAACTATGCTTTACTTTAAGTACTACGCAGTTTAATTCAATATTAGTTGTAACATAGAAAATAACATTGGTTTTTGTCGTTTGGTGGATGCGCTTGTATAGTGAAGTGAAGCTAAGCAAATGATATATACACGTGACAGTGCGCTGGCTACTGTGCACGAAAAACTTCAACTGTCTCGTTCTTATTGTTATTTAAACGTAGATGGCTCACGATGTATCAACTGCAATAAATATGTGCTCTTTTTCATTTTCGTAAGTCGTTCAGTATGAATTAACTTCACCTATAATGAGTACCATTTTAGATCATCGTTTTATTGAAATTGAATATTAAAGACAAATCCCATAATTGAATAATCATTATTGAATATTTATATTTCATTTTTTAGGATAAAAAAGTTCATTATTTGCAGCTGATTTTGTTATCAGAAGCTGATACTAAAACAAAAGTACTACTTTGTGTATTTTGAACTAAATAACAAATTAATCATCTATCGACAATTAATAACAAAGCAGGTAATATACATATTTTATCAGAGTGATAATCATATGCAATCAATTATACACATCTGTAATTTCCTTTATTGAATTAACTAACATGAAATTTACTGAAATTAATAATGAATATCATAGCATTAGGATATACTAAAATTATAATAGCAGATACATCAATATAGAAGCAAGCAATTGCAAAAGGGATGCTCACTTTGAGTCCTAAGTATTTCCTGATTCTGACATTGAAATGAAAATACTTAATCTTGAGAATAGATGATATTTCTAGAATGAATAACAAGAGGAGTATACCAGAATACCAATGCTTCTTAGCAAAGGAAGATTTGAATTCATTCGAATTCTTCGGATTCCTTGTGAGGCCAAGAATCCAAGTATCGCGATGCCTGTCCTGATTCCGAGCAAAATATTTAAGCAGAATGATATCCGACGCACGCTCGTTACTTGGATGTGATTTCATTTGATAGACTAGCATATCCACTACAATCACACAGTGCATGCTATTATTTAAGTGATGAAGATTCATTTAACAATCCCTTTGAGTTGGAAGAATGCAAAGTTTTGTTTCGATGCGTTCACAAAAGCACATCTCTTTGTTCAGCTAGAACATCATGGCGGTACAGAGAACAATGAAACGATTAAAATGTTTGAACGCAGTTACGCAGTTTCACATTATTGTAGTTTTATTGAGAGCTTCTTCTTGGAATTTGTTCACTTAAAGCTCACAAATTAGCCCAAGGTGAAATGATAAATGGCGCGTGAAGCTATAATTCTTCTCAACAGTTTAAAGTTTTATTTTCTTCTGAAAATTTCAGGCTGCTCACCAAAATATCAACTGTTACGGTTACATTGCACATAGTTAGTTCAGCTGGATTCCACAAAACATATTTGAATGAATGAATTGTGGTCTTTCGGAAGAGGAAGCTAGAGGGAAAATTCATGTCATGGCTTCCTAGGGTGAAACTAGGACTGTGGAACGGAGGGATGAGTACGTAGGGGGCACATTTACGTCTTTGTTTATGATCATCAGTTTCAGTCTCGCTTCCACGCTTGTTTTATTTCGTATTTGCATCCTAGCCGTAACCAAGAGCTTTGCAAAGAATAATTATATTGGAATCATTCTGTTTTCGAAAACAAAATATTGTCATTTTATTCAGTTAATTGAAAATGATCTTTGGATCATAGATGATAATGGCTTACATCTTCCAGAATGAATCACGAAAGCTTGGGGATATATGCCAGTGAATGTCTAGGAGCAAATTTTGATAGTGTCATGTCTGACTTGAATAAATTAATATATGTGAACAAATTATTGTTTTTAGGATTCCATAGAAATACAATAGATCGGAAGATTTTTATCTGACACTATTTGCCATTACGGTTCTGCTTCATCCATTTCCTTATTCGCTACTCACACATAGCAGTTTAATTCCCTCTTTACACCCTCGCTTTCTTTTCCACATGCGATCTTTACTAGCACTTTCTCTATCTGTCTCTCTTTTGCTCCTTTCGTCATAGTGCGCATTCTCTACTTGATGCTTCTGCTTTCACCTTTGCTCTGCTTTTATCTATTCAAGATTAGAATAATCCAGTATGACTATTTACTTTTAATTCTCAATCAAATTGAGAAATTATTCATTAGAAATATGTGGAACAAACTTATTTTGACTAACATATTCTCATCAAAGTTCCTGTACTTCTCATTCTATGGATATTATCACGGAATATATAAATAATATAGAAATAGTTCGTGAATAGTTCCTGGAGGTGAATTATTTGAAAACAGAAGGTATGTTGGTACTCGCGCAATGTGATCAATGTCAAGAATCTTGTTGAATATGACACTGGTTCGTACGAAATCACTTTACGTACCTACGTCAGTGTTCATGATGTGAGAAAGAATGATGTTGAATGGTTCATGTATTTAGACTTTAGGCTCAAGTTTGGTTTGTTCTATTTGTTCATAAACTTACGACACTGACGCTGGACTTAATTGTATTTTGTTTGTTCGTGAGCTGCTCAGAATATCAGTACTAATAACTTACGTACTGTATCACTAGAATATGGATTCAGGCCTGTTCAGTTCTATTGTTAACTAACTTTGCCACCAGAATACTCAGTAGCACATTTCAACACTGCCAAAATACGAGTGTTGTTCATTGACAATTGTCTTTTCTATGAGAATTTGGTATGCTTTGTTTGCTTCTGATCTAATTTGGAATAACAGAGTGGAGATTCAAGCACTAATCATGAAGCGGTCATCCATATTACTAGAGTTGATGAGCTGATTTTGATCGACATGATATCCTTCTGATGTCAAAGTTTCTCGTGATTCAAGTTACGATTCTACTTTATTATGACAGAAAAAAATATTTTGTCTTTTGAAGTCTACGAGCGCAGTGAAGATTCGATGAGATGTCGTTACCGTTTGTTTTCGATAACATGAGACACACTTGTACTGCTTTCTTCTCAATTGATAGTGATGTTTTTTAGCAAAACTGTGTTGAATATAACATTAATTATAAGATGTGCGTGACAACATTAGTGCTAAGGGGCAAAACACAGCAGTAATTCAGCTAATATAAATTGGTACCATCAAAGCAAGAGTTGAATTCTGGTATGAAGGAGAGCGGCTCTACCATTCTTCGTATGGATAATTACACATAAACTCTAAGATACGTTTTAAATTAATTAATAAGGTAGGAGGTTAGTAGAATACGGTGCTTCGATGTACGGGTACTCGTAGAAGGGATGAGTACATTATTTCCCAGCGGACAAGGAGAGCTTCGTGTTAGAGCACACAATACACCCTCACATAGAGGGGCCTAACCGAGCGACAGCTCAGGCTTGTTGCCAGCAGCCACGGCCACCTAACCAACCCTGCAAACTTACTTGCTTAATAATTCAATACGGATACAATACAAATCAGTATTCATGACTTTATTATGTTTCAATCTTTAATTTTACTGCTGCGTCTCTTTTAGCTTCTTCTTTGGCTTTTGGGATTGAAGTTTTTCACTGGATCTATAGCTATACAAAGTTATCCTGAATGATTTCGTCTTCTGCAATAGACAGAAAGTTCATAAAATTTTCATATTCTCCAACATAGTTCTAATGAAGTACTCTTTAGATTCTATTACAATAATTTATTCCTTATTAAATGCTATGGATTGAGTGAGAAATATTGAGAATTGTCGATGAAAACATATGACATGAAATATTCTAGAGGGAAATAAGTTTTCAATTTATGTAGAATTTTCTTTGCAATATTAGTTTACGAATTCATTATGATCCTATATATTTTCTTCAACAAAGTTATGCTTCACAAAAGCCAAAGTGAAAATAATTCATGAATTTATTATCAACAGGATCCTGTAAAGGATAGCAGTTTAATCAAACTTGTAATATCATACCCCTTTGCTTCCTTAGTATCTGCATGAAATGGCAAATTAGTTTCAAAAATATTCAGGACCGAACTGTCTGTGGAGCGTATATATTAATTATGATTTCATTTCCATTGCAAATAATTTGTACTATTAACGTCATTGTTGTTTTGAATTACTCCTGAAGTCATGAGGGATCACCTTACAAAATGAATAACTCGAAATTCCAAGATATGTATCGAATATGTATTCGTCATTGATTTGTTACTAGCTTAGAAAACGAATGATATTTGTTGCTCAAGCAACAAATGTCTATTGGATGAAGCAGAATTGGTTAATACACTGAAAAGTATATATGAAGTATGAAATGTAACTGCATTGCACCAGTTTGCAAAATATAAATTATGAAAATAAAACTAATTCGGACATTCTATTTTATTTATATGGCTGGTAACAAAATGTCGTTCAATATGTTAGTATAAAATTTTATAGTATCATCACAAAATTGGACTGATATACATTGTGCATTGTTTTCCTCCTAGTTTTCCTGAAAATATGTCGCCTTTGTAATAAAATTTTGATATGTTCAAGGATTATTTTCATCGTTTGTCCACTAAAAATGTAATAGAGCGTCCGTATGACATACATTATTATTTTAACTAACTTTTGCTTGAATGTTCTTGGTTTAAGTACTAGATTAAGATTTCTTTGTCTGCTCATCTATTTTAATCTGATTTTAATGGCATTTATTGCGCTTCGTGATCAGTTTAGTTGTTGTGAACTTAAGATACCAGCTGCAATATGGTGAAGTGTATGCTGAAGAGTACAGTGGGAGAACACTGGAACCATCGTCCAAATTTTGAAACAAGAGTATATATCAAACAAGTTTGATGCTCACGATTTATTGTTTGAGAGAATACTGAAATGAGTGCAATCAATAATTGAAAGTACAGCTCCTGCATTTCCTTCTTCAGTACAAGAACTTTAAGGTCTTTCTTATTAATTCGACTGTTTACAATATTGCATGTAGTTGAACATATATATTTAGTTCTAAGAGAACATAATGTCGATACAAGTATATAATTAAATTCGAATAAGGCCAGTACGAAAGTACAACAGTTCTGCGAAAGTTTCTTGTAATTTCAAAGTAAGGTAATTTGTCCAACTATGTAGGTACACGAATAGAATTTTCATCCGACTCTAATTATCAAACGAATTATTATGACACATATGTGACCGCATTGTTACATTGTTTGCTTTTTTTTTTCTATGGGTATCGATAGATGAGAATAGCACCACCTATAAATAAAGCATCCGTAACTACTTTTATTGATATGACGCTATATAAGAGTTGAAAAATGAGCAACAATATTTTTAGTATTATCATCGAACGAAAGTAATGCATACAATTCAGTTATTCATGTTGTTTCACAGTAATGGGATATTAACCCCGAGTCCCGAAGAATAGCAGTAACCGTTGTAAAGAATTCTTGTACCTTATTCAAGTCGAGTATAAGTCTAGAGAAAATATTCTGATTCACTTCACTCACAGTACAAGATTAATATAGATTTTGTAGTTTATTGACAAATGGGAAGATCTTGTCATGTAAAAGCTCTTTAAACCTAATAGCATGAAATAATAACCATGCAATAAGATCAGGAAACATAGAAGTCGGTTTCAGTATCAAATACATAGGAAATCACTTCTTTGATATATGAATAAATAAACTAGCAATGCAATGATTTCTTTGTACACTGAATATTGTACAAATTTTGTCAAGGAAGCCATAGCGCAGAAGTAGCGTACATTTACACAAAGGCGGTATCAGAAGCTTGAAGGAAGGAATGGAGCTTTTACTATCCCTCGTCCTTACTTTCCGCCAGTCGTTGCCATGATCATAGGGAAAATAAACTTTCCACTAGAACTATTTTCGTTAAAGGTGAATCTCATTTCCCTTATATCTTGAATTCATCGGAATGGCGTAAATTATACATCACACCTAATCTGAGTGATTTACTAATTACATTCCCTCTTCGATCTTGCTTTTAATCGTATACTTTAATACGTATAATGATCCTATAGAGATTGAGAATTTGTATATTAATATATCAAACAAAGATCTTTTCTTGTCTCTGTTGACTTTGAATCGATTTTTATTCCATCATCTTCATTCTATTGGTTTCTATTCTTAAAATTAATAGTATACATGGTGACAGGTTGTTCAAAAATTGATGAACAAACAGATATCCAAAATTTGTTATTAGATCCTGCTGATCAAGCTAAGAATTCATTCATTCATCAAGGAACATGTCATTTATTTCAACTAGCAGAGGTACTAGATGCTAAGTCTATCTCCTGATAAAGGAATTAATACAAGCATCAATTTCTAAAATTTGTATATACTAAGAGTTCAGTCAAGGCTTGCAATCGAAGGATTAACGTTCATATATATATATATATATATATATATATATATATATATATATATATATTATATATATATATATATACATTGATCAATTTATATAAACATTCAAAGCACATGAGTTATGAATATCATAATGAGTAGAAAACTCTGCGTCATCGCAACTAACAAACGGATTAATAAATAGTAGGTAACACCTTGCATGAAAAATTAGCTATGAACGTATTTCGTGTTCCTGCATTTAAACGTTGATTTCAGCAATGTTTGCCTTGTTTTTATGCCGACTGAAAGCATTATATATGCAGAACAACTAGATCGTTCTACCACACATAGCTGAGTCAGCTTGTACGAGAATTGCGGTATTGTAAACTATTCTTGAAATGTAGAAACATAGCTTGAGAATGATAGCTCATGAGTCAATGTATCGTACTTTCAATTTTACGTATAAATTGAGCACCTAAAGCTGTTTACTGGCAGAAAGACTTCATTAACTATTGAAGATATTCACTTTATGATTGAAAGGAACAATTTTTGCTAGTATTACCATCATGAATGACCAATGTGACATTTCAATTTAGTCACTATTAGATTCGAGTGCTAATAGAAATAATAATGTACTGAATAGTCAATGACGATATTATTGTTGGATGTGATTGAAACATGGATATTGATAGTGAATTTGAACTAGGAGAGTAAAACAGAATAGGTATTGATGTTCAAGTAATAGATAATTGAAGAACTGTCCAAAGCATACATCCATTTCAGTTGAATGTTGTTGAAAAGTTTGGAAAAGAAATAATTTCAGATATATTAAGTTTAGGAACGATCAAGTTTTTTTCGACTGAGAAAGGAAAGATGTCGATATATCTATTCATATTTACAAAGTTTTAAAATACTTTTAAAGAGCTATATCAATTCGGTATGCATGGAATAACACATGATACGTGAGCGGAATGCAAATATGGAGTAAGTGTGTTTGAAGAGATCCAGGTGAGAGCTACAACAAAAAAAAAAAGCAACTGACATCCACTTTTGTATTCTGCAGTCGAAAGAACGGGGTTATTCTTAAAAGTTACGTGTTATACCTATAACTAGTGGTTGTGTGGTAGTAACCTGACGGGACCGCAATGTACTTTCGTCCGAATTCAAGAGAAGACATGGCTGCATTAAATATGGAAGGAAATGGCCCGACTCAAATTGAGAAGGAGGGATGCAATAAAGCAACCGTGTACTGAGTTCTCACAAAACCATTGCGTCATTCCCAGTACTAAAGCTAGTCCTTGAGGACCCAACAAATGGCTACCACACCTGCTTTACACCGCTGTAAAAGAAGTGCAAAAAATACTGCTTTTTTAAATAATTTCCTGGGTGAAGGTATAATTTATATCCAGTGATCCATATTATAATAAAGTAGCTACTAAATTTAGAGCTATATACCAAAAATAGTGGCGGTTGAGAAACATATTCTCAGAGGTCTTCATGTTCTTTGGATGAGTTATATTTTCCATGAAAATTCATCTCCTTATAAGCCAGTCTTATATTCAATGATTCATCGATGGAATAAACGGTTTAAGCCCGCGGGATCATGACTGAGTTTGTCTGTAATATGAATTGCTTGATGCAGAATAAACAGAGGTACGCAGTAGAACGAGGAGATGAAGTACCGATTCTAGTTTTCTTATTGATATTAAGAAGAAATTGAAACGGATCGTTTTTTCTAATACGCATTTTTCTTTCGTTCTATAATAATTCAATTCGCTGACAGTTTCAATAAAACGCGCCGCCGATATCTCCTTGGGCAACGTATGAATTATATCCCGTATTTGCTACAGGTGTCGAGAAACAAAAGCGAGCGACGCTACTGGCTCGGAACAATTTCTCAAGATAATAAAATACGATGCTTCCGACATTAACATTATACAAAAGGAATTCGCCCAAGCACGAGAAAGTAGGAGCGCACTGGCACATGTTCTTATGTTCGCGTATTTCGCACCACATAATATCAAGATGTATACTGACTATCCTGTACTTCTGTATTTCATTTATTTTGTTTCGCGTATGTATGAGCTCTGTTGCAAATTGCTAAATGTAAGCAAGTTGTTCTGCCTACTGTTCGCTCGCGCTGTTTACTGCGTTCTGCTACTTCCAAATTATGTTTGGCCAAACGAACCAGCAACTTCTGCCATTTGCGCATTTACTTACAGACGAACTGTGAGAAGATGTGTACAATTCCCACAAGTCTATTTGCAAAATTTACTTTACACTTCGCACAAAAAAGATTACTATATATTTTATTACCATGTAATCCTCAAGACGTTTCATTATCCTTTACGGCTGAAAAACCACACGATGAATCTTTTATATTTAAAGGCATTTGATTACAACTTCAAGGGAAATAATTAGAAGACTAAGATTTATTGATTCATAAAATTATATGCTGCTGTTATTATGATTATCTCTGAAGTGTTATGGGTGTCGTGATACATAATTATAGACAAGGATTTTGATAGCTTTTCAATAGAATTGACGTGATAGAATCAAGTACGACGTACAGAGAAATTTTCGAATGATGACATGTTGATGATATCGACAGCTCCAAAAAATTACAACAGCTCTGCAAAAATGTAACTGTGTAATTTAGACTGATAAAAGTAGACACAATAATTAGGTCTTTCTCTAGTTAGTTACATTGCTTCTTTGAATATACTCACAGTGATTTAATAATGAAGGTCCCAGACCACCATATACGCTCGAATAAATCTTCTGCGCTGGGAGAAACTTCAAACTGTATCAAACTCAATCTTAAACAAATATTTGGACAAGGATCGACCTAAAATACTTATTAAAAATTCACTTAATTAACAATTGCTAATATACTGATCTAGTACAGCATCAGAGTTTATAATACAGAAATTAGTTTCCGAAAAATAATTTCCTGTTTGGAGATGGCTTTGCCACTCCAATGACTTTAATACAAATCGTTACCAAATAAGAAATTTGAGGATGAAGAATGGACTACACTTTAAATAAAAGTATATGAAGAATAAGTTCCAGCAACTAATAATTATTTGGAATACTTAATTTACCTCACCCCAAATTTGAACACTAATTATATTATGATTTATTATTTCGAACATTCATGTATTCACTGTCCAAGAGCCAATTTTTTTTTGCGGTTCAAACACGGGTTCTGTAATAATTTCTGAAAATGAGCAGCGTAAACAAAGCGTTTTGACGCATTATGTACTATGTATGAACAATGTGGGTTACGCACGTTCTCGCATACAAATTAAACTTGAGTAAACTCCAATGTTAATTTTGCTGGAGTTATAAGTTCTACTAGTTAAATTCATCCCCACTTTTCAATCCTTTGGATTAACTACATAGTTACACTCATCCTCACTTTTAGATACTTGAAATTAACTACACCGTCGGTCTTGCTTGATTTCTTGACTATGGATAAATCTTAAAGTGAAAATTAACACACTTCCCGTCATCCAATCCAGCAACAATTTTGCAATGTATCCTTTTTCTCACGTATATTTGAGGTCGCACATATAAAAGTCGACAGATTTATTACCCTGCAGTCTGTAAACACGACTTGCAAATTAATTTCAATACCAATATGATACCAATTAATCTCTTACTTAAAAAAAGAACAATGCAATAAAATGATGTATTCACAATGAGAACTATGTTTTTATGAGTTTATTTTTTCTCTGGATTCAGTCATAAACTGAATCTGCTCTGTTTTCAATTCAGCCAGATCTAACTTTCATAGATGACATACTTGCCAAAAGTTGATTTTATTTTCATGAGAATTTATCGATTGATAATGATGCTCCACCTACTTTTCCTAAAGATTATAATGGTCTGTGGTTTTTATCATCATTTTGCTGGATTTGAAGTATTAAAGCTATCTTTTCAGTAATATTTCAACATTGTGTACATAGAATTCAAAACGAATGAAGAGGTTCCACCTAATTCAATGCTTTTATTCTTGCAGTGAAGAGGGTGAAATAAAAATTCTCACAGCAGTCGTAAAAATGTCATCAGTTGCCTACTCCGGCATAAATTATTTGTCTCACACTGTGGACGAATGCATTAAAGAGACTGCTGAATTGTAAACATAATTATGCATATGAATTTTCCATTTTTTGTACAACTGTATGAGTCTATTCTTGATGACCCTAATTTTACACGCCGTGAAAATGCTATTGATTACTTATTTTTTGTTGTAATTCATTCCACAGGGAAATAGTATAAGTCGTCTATTCTTCAATGTCTTCTAATTTTTACTATAACCTAGTTGAAGAATCGAATGTTCAAAAAGGAGTACTTTATTTAATCTTTGTTCTATAAATTGGATTCTGAAGCTTGTTTACTGAGTTTCGTCTATAAATTAGCAATAAATGTTAGTTGTTTGTAACATTTGTTTGGTAGCTGCAAGACGCTTGTTCGCAGAACATTCAGTGATGAATGTGTTTGCGGGCGGATTTAAAATAAAGTTAACGACAACAAGAGTGCATGCAACAGTTGCAATATAGGTTCTTGTTATTCCTTCACCCTTAGTTGATAAGCTGCGCAATGTGTGCTGCGTAAGGAGTTTCTATTTACAGCGCAGCACAAGGCAACATATCTCCTGAATAAGGCATCGCCGTGTCAAGCAATTCAGGTAGCTTGGGAACTTTGTCTACACATCAACATTGTCACGTGACCGGGATTCCAAGTGTCAACCAGATATGAAATAAACATGCGCTCGACTCTCTGTACCGGCAATGTCGTAGAACAGTGGCTACCAGCTACCTACTTCTAATGAAACTATGAATAAATACTGAATTGTATCAAACCAATCTTTCAAAATTCCACGACAGCAAAGTAGGATATAAGGGTACTCTGATGATGATAGCTTCGCTATCAAAATGTACATTAGTCGTTAAATTAAAGAGTGAAGGAAAGGTTATAAAAATAGAGAATTAATTCTCAAGGATAAATGATAAACTAAATAACTTGTGCAATATACAACAAAATAATGAAAATATAGTGCAAAGTGAAACTTGAATTCAGAAAATCTAGTTCTGGATAATTCAGACGCTTGTTTCACACAAGAAGAAATTATTTTACCACAAGGAGAACTAAAACATAGCATTCGATCAGAGTCTTTCCAACGAGAAGACATCAACGTAGATGTAGAAACCATCATTTTCCGTCAACCATGGGAAGAGAGACCAAATTTGAGACAAGAAGCAGAAAGTCTTAATAACAGTACTCCCAAAGACAAGAACACCAATCACCAATAGAATAATTGAATAAAGAACATGAAATCATCAAGAATTCAAAACAAAAAGAAATAGTATACATAAAAGCAGATAAAGGTAGCGCAACCGTTATTCTGAACAAAAATGATTGTTCCACTCATGTCAATCACATGTTGGAGAAAGGTCCCTACTTGATATCACTCAAATCTCCTCTAACTTATTATACCAATCCAACTTTGAAGACGATTAGCAATTGTAAAACTTCAATAAATTTAGAATTGAAAAATAAATCTGCTATCGAAATGTACATTAGTCGATAAATTGAAGAATGAAGAAAAAGTTATTCGTGTATTTCATCAGGATATTAGTATTATCATAGATCATTTAAAATAAGAATAACAACCGACTGAGGAAGTGCACCAAAATCCTACATATATAAGATCGGATATGTAACTTAAGTATCAATAGCACTTTTGAAACAAATGTTTGAATGTTGGAGAGGTGGTTTCCGATAGTGTGAAATGTGTCGCGAATCTCGAAGTTGCAATTCAAACAAGAACATAGTTCTAAGTCTTCGTGCAATGCGGAACTAGTTGTACTAGCGGGAACAACTATAGTCTACGTGAAATAAGATTTATAATGAACGTGAAAAACAACTTCGAGAATACTGTAACGGTGTTATTAAGTACCGACTAAAAGATTTGCGATTATTGTCATCTAGTTTCTCATCAAAAAAACAGAACCGAATATTTGTGATAATGAATGAATTCAACATGCAAGCTTATATTCTTGTTATGCGAATCTTGAGCTGATAGGATTGCTTAGTTGTTAATTGATGATTCATTCAAAGATTCCAATAAGTTATATAGCATGGGTCACTCAGATATTATACACACAAATTTATTTCGATAATACTAGTTCTTTCGTTGCTCCCTATCAAATAACCACTTACTTAGTTCCGCAGATGAATTACAATAAATTCTGAAGCAATCAACATTTTATACCGTGAACTTATTTCTGAAATGACCAGCGAAATTATAAATAGAAGTAAATTATTCAAAACGATGACCAATTCATTTAATCTCCTGGAATACCGCACAATGACGAAGTTCTGTAAGAAACTCTCTTGCTCCATTTCGACATGAGGACATAAAGTCGTACTGTACAAACGACGTGAAATTTGCATATTTCTGTAAGATAGCGATATATTGGATGAATATTCATAGCCCAAGGTCCATATGAAGTACGCGTGCAATCATCATCAATATAAATGTTACTCACTAATTCACATTTTTTCCTGCAGCCGAATATATGAATAATAAAACAACTAATGTGAAGTGGAAATATATGGGAGAATAGATATTGGATGAAGGTTTCACAGAAAAGAAAAACATTAATATGAATTGATTTCGAAACATGAGTTGGAAAACTTTGATTAACACTGATGATTTTATTTCAGACTAGGTTGTCGACGAAAGACAACTAACGGAGACTAATTCAGATAAAAATGTTGAGTTTTTCGAAATACAACAACAAGAAAATCATAAAATGATTATTGGAACTGTGTAGAACATCATATAGAAATAACAATAGAATAATTTTGTTGATGAAGGCTGATGTCAAAGTTCATAGAATCTTGAATTAATTATGAGATCAAAATGACCAAGCTGGTACAATAAACAGATCAGCTTCCTGTGGGTATAGTGTGAATGTATGATGCGCTGTGGTTGGAATTTGTGCGTAAAACGTAGAGTTGCAGAATGTGGTATGTGTTGCAGTATTGCATCACTATGATAACAACAGCTTTCCATAAATATGTTGAATAATAGAGCAACTCCATTTACATTCTAATTTCCCAAAAAAATCTATTGGGATTGAGAAATCTGATCCATACAGGAAGTGCGCATAAAAAGGGATAGAATGGTTCGGAAGTTGAAGCTGAATCCCAATGCCCAACGGGCGCAAGGTAAAGGAGAGGCAGAATCGACGAGTTTAGAGCACCCTACATCTAACCCACATAATATTAATGTTTTTATCGTGTCCTTCGCCAGTTAACGGTTAACAGGTTCGGCTCACCTTCGGAATGATGTAGCAACAGCAGCATCATGTCCCGTTGGCATATTCTCATTCTTCATGATATTCTCTATCCACAATTTTTCTTAGAATGACTGAGTTTCTAGGAAGATTTAATTTTATTCTAATGATAACTATTCTCACCAAATTTCACAAGTGGTCATTATCTTTAAAAAAAAAAAAGCAGTGTGCTCCCGGACTATTATCAATCCAGAATAAGTGTTCTTATTTCAAAAGCTGTGTTAACAAATTTGTAAATATCGCATATTTTGAGTTCTGATGGTTCCGCAAAATGGGTTCTAATATGATATTGGAAGGGAATCTCTCTCTCAGGAAGTTTTGTAGAAATTCTTTCCCAAGGACGTTGTGTATCGTACAGCGTGATATGAAATGGGCTAGATTGTTATCTTTTTGTGTATTGCATAGAGAATATATCTGTTCATGATCGAATCTGTACAGGGATCCGTTGTGGCAGATTCGGAAATCTGACTTATAATTCTTGAGAATTTGTGAAAAGTGTCTCAGCATCTTCGTTGTGATGCCATTTTTAGCTGGTGAAGTGTGGCCTTTTTTTCTGCTGTGACGAAAGCACCATTTCCTTCTCTATAGGTTGACCCCATCGTGATTCTCAAGTGGTTGCTAGAGTTGCTGTCTTACCTTAGTTTCAGTTTGCTGTTTGAAGTTGTTGTCAAACAGTTCTATTGCTGTTTCTGTACCACTTGATTGTTGATTAACAGATTACAAGGTCGAAATTGAATTTTGTGCGTAATATGGTCCAATGCGATGAATATGAGCCTAGAGAATCAGTCCTCTGCTGAAGAAAACACCTTGCGTAGTCTACGATTTAGTAACAACTCGCAGAAAACGAGTATCTCTATCACCAGCTTTTTTGAAGTGGTTTCCTCAAACACCAACGGGAGAGAAATATGTGTTTTCCATTTTGAACTTGACATCGTCAACTGAAATTTCTTTATTGACGTCGGTCATCATGCAGGAGGAGCATAGTCTTAGCAGCTTGTTGGATTTAGGTGATCTTGACGTACGTTAAAAGCATCATCCGTAATTTCTAGAGTAGTCATATGTCAAGTAATGATTCAAAATAAGCTGGGCCTAAGTATAAGACGAGTTTATCAAGATACGAAACATCTGTTGTTAGTGATGAATGTTTTTCATTTGATGAGCTATTAGAGCGTGTTAATTTATGCTTGAGAGATTGTCGTATTAGAGAAAGGGAATTCGCTTTCCGTCTTTCGTGTTGGTCTTTTGCTTCACTTATATATGCTAGATGCTTCACATTCGTTCCACGGGGTCTCTGTCGTTGGGTGCCGGGCCTTTCGTAGTTTCTTTACGATAATGTGATGTCAATGTGATACCTCTGGGCCCTGGATTACGACAGCCATTCCTCTGGGGCTACGAGTAAAGCGTACGAGGCACATGATGCTCGGCGTTGACACTGAAGAACTTACACTTCGTAGATTCTGCTAATTACTTTTGCAATAATCTAATTCGGCTGCGACTTTGTCTTCTCTTGTCTGGAGTATCAGATAAGTTGAACAGCTTCAGCCAACTACCAGAATCTGATCCAGAAAAATTTCATAGGAAAATAATTTTGTTGGAATAGTAAATATTCGCCACTGGACACATTCTTCCAGAAACTATAATATCGAGATTTGATATTTGGATGAAATAGTCAAAACAGTATCTTAAAAAAGTTGAGTCATGAAGGTATCCCAATTTGTACGCTATAGTATTGTAGATAAGTAGTGCCAGTGAACTTCTAGGAAATAGATATTTCTATTATTATTATTTTAATTTTTCACAAAGTAGGATCACAGAGTTTCATTATTATTATTATTATTATTTCATTCATATCTGAGTTCAAGTAAGTCTGAGCCTATCTAAATACATTTATATAACTAACACTGAGAAAAATGAGTAGGTAGAGTTTCAATTCAAATGGTACAGGTAGCGGTTTCAATGGTACTCCTTACCACTTGAATTGCTACATGTACCACTTGAATTGCAACCCTCATCACTTGGTTTTTTCAGTGTTTTCCACACTGTTTGAGCACTTGGAACTTTGTGTCACTACTTGTGCGCCTCTGTGGAGTTGTTATAGCTATTCACTCCAAAAATCGCATAGAATAAATGAGTATATGGAGTAGTACTCACTCTTCACAGAAGAATAATTCTCCTTTTATTGTAGATGCAGCTTCATCTATGAGTCTTAATTTAAACGACCCAGCATAATAATTCGATTCCTCGAAAAGCCGCAAAAACTCGGCGTTTGTATTATTTAATGTTACAGAGCTACGAGATGCAAAGTCACATCACGTCTAGTGCTCCATCAATTTGAATTTTTTACTTGTGCCAAGAAAGAGTTTTCAATTACTAGCAACGGAATTTTCATACGAGAAGTAGCAAATATATTTTAAGATATATATTTAATAATTTTCATTGTATATGATATAAGAGAGCTCTCTGAATACCAAAAATGTGTCTTTCTTTACTTGTCGAGGTTGACCGTTAACAAGAAATAAAATGCATACTATGAATTCGTCAGTAACTCTTTGTTCTCTGTGACAAGAGATAAAAAGACACGTATCTTAAATATAGCGACATTCTTTAAACTTCAAACAAACTTAAACAGTAAAGAAAGTTCAAAGATTTTAAGATGACGGCACATGCAAAAACTCTGGTTCTAGCAAACTCGGAACATGCAGCCAAGAAGATAACTCACTTTGCTGTGTTCAAATTGAATATCTACTTCTAAGGAGTTAGCAAAGGAGAGATCATTAAATTTTAATTCATTTTATAATAATTCCAGCAATTACAGTCATAATTTGAGAAGAGGAAAACATTTTTGTTGGTTCTACCAGGGATTATTCATATACTATCCCTGTTGCTTCTAATTTAAGAACTAGATGGGATATATATATATATATATATATATATATATATATATATATATATATATATATATATATATATGTATATATATATATATATATATCTATATATAAATTTTTGGTAACTCATTTTCCCAGTAAGAATGCAATGCATTATATTAATTTCTACCATTGCAACTAAATATACAAAAGTCCTGTAAGCATTGAAATGCTTAGTATTGGGTAACAAAGCACTTAAATTCGGTGGAATAAGCTGCGAAATAATGATTATAAAGCAGTCCACAATTAATTACTAAAACTTTTCCCTTCAATAAATTGCCGCTTTGATAAAAACGTTTGAAAACTTCGAATGAATGTTATTAAAATGAAATTCTAACTTTACAAGCAACTGCACATTTTGCAGCGCTTTGCAAAATTCAGTTGCAATATTTTACTCACATGACTTCAATAAAAGTTATGTGTAGTTGTTCAAAACATGAAACAACTTCCACTGATATTTGCGATGTGAAAGCATTTGATCATTTTCATAGCTAACATCATTACTGTGTTACAGACTATAATATAGACATTAAACTATCAATATTTACTATGCTTTGACTCATCAATAGCAGAGTTTAGTCTTTGAGTATGATTTTTCTTGGTGATATATCATTTAGGCTTATATTATGTTTCGTACTAATGACGTTATAAAAATATGCGTGCTCCGTGGAATGCGAAAACATGAAATGGGACTCTCAGCTAAACTAACACAGATTAATTATGGTCTGCAACAACCATTTGGAACGAGGCAGCGCAACGTGCCTGGCGACCAACATAAAATTTTTTTATTATGATATTCACTGAAATCGGTTGCAGTAAAATAATGCAGATATATATCTGGATTAACGCACGTCTTGATACGACGGGCGCCATTTTTCGAAACGATTTTAGTCTGCCAAATATTACTGCGCGTTTTATTCAAATTATTCAAAGAAGCTCACTGTTTTGTGAGATAATTGGTGCCTGAAGCAATTTATTCTGTAAGAAATTTTCTCATTTGTACCATAAGTAACATTTTGCTGTTTTTTCACTCCCAAATTGTTGAAAGTTTCGTATTGAGCTAGTAGATAACAAAAACCATTCCATGTAATCAAAATAAGCTGCAAAGCCTTTAAACAATAGCACAAATACGCTAGATGAGAAATTGAACACATAATCAGAGTTCCTGTTCTTGTCTAGTTAGAACTATTGGGTTGAAACGCACGGGTTGCTTTTTGGTGAATCGGCATCGGGCAGCGAACGGTAAATGTGCACGTTTCGGCGTGACATGACCATGGTAAGTGATCGGTTAACTGCAACCTTAACGAGCAAGCTCAGCGGAGTACGCGATGATCGGCATACGAAATCCGGTTTTTCACTAGCGATCCGGATTTCCGTTACCGTTACCGATTCTCAGCTTTTCTTTCTTCTTGTTGTTGAGTTGATCTTTATTTGCGTGAAACTTGTAAGTTGTAATTTTAAATGAGAAAAAATGTACTTATTTCTGTTTATACAGGAAAGAGAAATGTTTTTATTATAAAGTACAGTGGTGGTTACCAGTTTCACAAACTAATCTATCAAATTGGAATGATTTATTTGCTTATCTGAAATAAACTATTATTTAGAAGGCAATAAATTGTTATATTTCATTATTTGGGGTTTACAAAAAACCTTTTTCACGCTTAAACTTGGACTTAAAATTAATTCAAATTGTCCTTGAATGTTAATGGTTCAAATTAATCACAAGCTGTGATAACTGAAAAGTATTTCTAGTTGTGCTCTAATCTTATGAACACTTTTATAGAGACTTCACTGTTCATTTGTTCCATGTGAAGGATATGTATCTACCTACATGATCTTAATAAGAATATCGTCCAAATCGGAAAAGTTCACAGAATGAACGATGAATCATTCAATAAACTATTGCTATTGCCCTCCAGTTGTGAATATATTTTGTTATATAATGTTATGTTTCACGTTAAGATTTAGCTTGGTGAGTCTCTTACCAAAATGACATTTAGCAAATAATAATGGACTTACGAGATTTTCTGTATAAATTGTGGACTTTCGAGGCTTTCTAACTGAGCCAACGTTATGATATTCCGAAAGATTAAAAACATATAATTTTGCATAACAATTTCAATCTACTATTCATAGAACATGTATCATTGGAGACAGATCGAAAATCCTGATTATCCACCTGATATCAATAAACAGTAGATTTTCATTATAGTTATCTCGAATTTCTTTATTTTTTGATATATTTTGACTTTTGATAAAATATTTATTTCTCATCACATCTAGAAAAGCTTTTAGAATCATCAATCACTGTGATTATTGAAATCTTCGTCATCTTCTATAGATGTATTAACTAAGTATCAGATCATTCAAGAATCAGAATTGGAACAAGGCAAATGGCTGATCTTGTTCTACTTCTATTCATTATTGAAGAAGTGTAGCTATTTCTGTGGTTCTATTCGGTTTCTTTCTTATTGATAGGTAGTGCTCTAATGGTTGTATTCATCTCAAACTATATTCTTTATGAAAGCTATACAACATAAAATCTTGTAACATAAATTGAAGCAAAGTTGTAGTAGGCAAACAACACGTATCCAGCACATTACACACGAACCGCAATCTTTATAGTATTACTTTGCTCAACATCCGATGAAAGAATCCTTTCATTCTCTAAAAGGAACGTGCTTCTAGCTGAGCTTTAATCCTATTGGAGTATCCTATTCGAAGCACCTTACGCCTGATACCCGTTTCGATACATAGGACAAAAAAAAAGCTGTGCTATACGTAAATGCTAATACGCATTGAAATATGAATTTTACACTTATTCTAAAGCAGATGTACTGGATTCTGTCCACAAGAATCTTTGTGTCTTTCACAAGTGTTTTGTAACTGTAAACACCTTTTCATAGCATAGTTGTGGACCATCATCATATTTTATTATAAGATATGTCCCAGAATTAAAAATGACGTTTATTATTTGAAAAGAATTTACGAGATCACAAAATCTGTTTCATATCTGTTCATAAAGTTTTATATTTGATTTTTTCGTATTGCAAAAGATAACGTATATGCTTTTTATTGAAAGTATTATTTCATACACATATTTGAACTAACGCTGAAGATTTGTTTGTGAAATTTTATTTCTGTAGCAGCTGAATAATAACTAACGGATTTTATTTTCAAATAGTACGATGTAATGTGAACCAACAAACGTACAAAGAGATTTGAAAGTAAATTTTTCTATTATTGTTTTGCTTCTGCACATGTACATTTCATATAAACATTGCAACTATAGCTGTGATTTTTGATTATTCTATTTAATCTATTTTGTTCATGATTTTTTTCATTTTTACCTATATGAACTATTCTATTTATTTAACAGTGATTTCAACAAAATCGAAAAAAAAAGCAGTTCGACTGGTATAAACATACCCCTTCGCAATAAACCTAGATCTGATCTAGATATAGTGCTCACTAATCCCAAGAAGGGGCTAACAATTACCATATGCTTGAACTATTTGGAATTTTGAATCTGAACATTCCGTAATTCGCAATAGGATGAAAGTACTTGAAAGATAATCTAGAAATAGATATATTGTGCAGTAGTAAACAATTAAATCAAGATTACGGATGATAAACCTAGAGTCTGGATGTCTATCGCAATTTTAGTTCGATGTTCAAATCAATTATATTAGAATTGCCGAAGTTCATCGTCACAATAATATTTATGTACAATATCGTCCCCTTTATGAAGTCGATAGACTTTAATGAGTACAAGAATATGAGATAATGTTAAATGTAGCATTTGAGAAAAAAATTAAGGCAATGCAGTAAAACATACATAACACTAAATAAATCATAATACTCATCGTAATGTTGGTCACAATGCGTTTCGATCCTCCGATCATCATCTGGTGCAGATGAAAGATCAATATCGTTATAAAGAACATATTTACTGATTGAACAAATCACTTCCACGACAATAAATACTCAAGTGATAAAATTAAAACATCATACCATCATGTAGACAATGAAATATAAGTGACAGACTGATGATTGCAGAAGACTGAGAATTTTGGAAACAATATTTCAACACCATCACTTTCAGACGGGTTCATAAAACGTATGATATTTTATTTGAACATTATTTACATGTTCAGAAATTGTGCATCGATATTTATGATTATATTAGAGAGTTCGCTGTGGCCACACAATACTTCCCCGACCATAAATTTCATGGCCAGTTTCATCACTGTTTCAGAAATTTGGAGTGTTGCATCAATATATTGCATATTTCAAATTGAAAGCTGTCATTGTCAGAGTAATAGCTGTCATTGTCAAAGTGACAACTGTCATTGTCAAAGTGACAGCTGTCATTCTCAAAGTGACAGATGGCGATCATTTTTTAGTCCTTACATAAAATTAGTATTTTTGAAAATGAAGAGTCGTTTCCTAGATTTTCGGGTTCTCTAATTGATTGGAGCATAAGTTTCGACATTTGATCTCTGGAAGTGTAATTTGAAGATGGTAACGTGGAGTCCACTACTTAATTATCTATTATTGATATCTACTACGCTTATCTTCCCGAGAGTCTCAAATTGATACCAAATTAGACATCATTTGAATTGTGTGAAAGAAACAACTGACAATCGTTTAAATATCTCTTCCGACACTTTAAGAATTATCTTCACGAGAGCCTTAATTCAATACCAAACAAGAAAGAGCCAAATTACTTATTTTGGGAAAATAATCAACGAACGTTTGCATGTGATATCAAAATATGAGTGATGATGATCCCAACTCCACATTATGATACTCATCATTCCTTTGATTCATATATAACGAATTTCTTGATAATTTGAATTTTGGTAATAAGAAATGAACCGTCGATAATTTTGAAAAATGTTTCAAATAAATGTTGTGCTAAATTAGTTATTTCATATTTTATGATTAATATTCTCGTTTATAAAATGAACGCAAAAAACTAAGAAGTTTCATCAATGAAGTTTTGGTACCACTAGTTGAAAAAAGCTCATCTACAAATTTGAACCTATTTTTTATGATGAAAAACTTGAATATAAAATTCAGTTGAAAATTCGTACGCGTACTCTAGTAATCGTGCTTTCAAACAGACTCAAAGCCCGATTTATTTTTCAACCATGTTTTTCAGGTTCAGCAGGATCTAAAACGTAAAGATTCATCAAAATTTCGAACTGTCAAAAAAATCTTACAATAATACTTCTCCTATTAATATTGTAGGTCGAAGAAGTAAAAATGCTTTGAACATTCATAGCAGAGTTTAGTACCCGGAATTCATACAATATCTTACTTGGGCGGTAAATAAAAAACTGATGAACAAATTATAGAGGCGCTACAGTCTCACTAAGGGGAAAACAGAGTGTCAAAAATTATTTTCAGCGAATCAAAGTAACCTGATACAAGGTTAAAACTGAATTATATTGGTGACTACCACTAACATATAATACACCACACGGAATGTGAAACATATTCACTAGCATCGCTTCGAAAATCTTTAGAGAATTCTCATGATGTACGTGCATCACACGGGAAGTACTCAACGAATTCTAATGAAACTTGACATAATGATAGCTTATATCCTGGATCACTATGCAGGATACTACTTATCCCGGGAAATGAGAAGGTTCATGCAATAAATAATCGTAGCCCGCTTCGTTTCTGCCAGCTATAGAGCTGCTACAGTGTCAGCATAACTGTGGACACGATGCTACGTATTTGCATGCAAGAGGTAGAGAGAGGAAAAGTACTTTCATGATGACGTGCATCTCTCTTACGGAATCCGGCTGCTCTCTTTGATGATACTAATTTTTAGAAATAAGAATTGTTAGCAACGATCTCACTATTCAATCATTCTCGACAAAATTGCAGGCACTGGCAAGTAATAAATATAGCAGAACGTCTTTGAATATGATTCGTATCTTCTCTGGATGACACCAATCTAGAATTTCAAGTGATGTGATCAAATTCATTATCTGAATACTGCAACCATTATTCTACTTTAAAAGAGTCAAGTCGAAGATCTTTCTAATGTCATTTCAGTTTAAATGTCTATCCATTTTTGTGAAGGATTTGTTTGAATGGTATCTAACTAATGTTACAGCTACGACGTCTCATTCTCGCAATCAATATCGTTTCCACTGTCTGAATATGCTTCATGGTTTAATTGTGAATGTCAGAAATGATATTATTAATGAATTACATTCTAAATATATCATTTTATTCCAAATCAATAGAATGATCTTGAAAATTTGACGCTAGTAGAACAATGGATGGAGCTTTGATTATCATTGAGTGGTGGTTCGTTCATAATAATTAATCAATCTGAACCAGGACCAGGAATAAAAATTGGTATAATCAATTCACCCTGCTATATTCGAAGTAAATTAGCTTTAGTTATGATAAAACACAAAACGCACTTACATTGCAAAAGAGGAGTGATTTTAATGTTAGTGCATTTTCATGATTGAGTTCGATTAATGTCAAATTAACATTATCATTTCAGGAGCGATTGAAAGGTATATGTCTATTCTCACGAGCTGCTGAAAACCGCCTTCCAGTCGAACTTTTAGTAGTTTCTTACCTGTTGTGAGATGACAACTGTTGCTGCCGAACTCTTATTTATTTTCAATTAGGACGTGACCGATCCTGATATCGGCGCGCTGCCGTGGCCGCGACCACCCAGCGCGATTCGCTTTCATAGTCCTGCGTCAGCGAAAATGCATTTTGTTGCTGCGCTATTTGCATTTTCTGTCGGGAATGCAGGCTCGTCATTAACGCATATATTATTCATAAATTTCAGCAATTTCCAGATTAACTGTTATTAGATCATTATTCGGATTTCAAAACTTTCGAATTTATTTCAGAAATTCAAAGCCAAAATATTTCATTATCAGTTTCATGAACCTGTGAATGATAATTTAGTAATGGAAGTGAACAAAACAAAGAAGAATGGAAATGCGGCAACTGCTTTTGGCTTGGCGTATGATTTTATACGTCAGTGACAGTTTCTTGTGAAAATTTACAGTTTGCCGCAGCGCACATTGTGCTGTTTGTTGCTTCTTTACTTTCATTCACGTCACATAAATTGCTTTATTTCTCTCATAAATATTATGATCAGTGTTAATTATTCGCGAAACAATTATCGCTGTTTTATCTTGAAATGTCGAGAATTAGCATGCAATAGTGCGCCATTTTCTCAGCTGTTTAATTGTTTTTACTCGCAAAATATTCAAAAAATCCAATTTAAAATCCAGTACGTGGTTGATATTATTATTTTAGTCTACTTATTTGAAGTGAAACAACTCAGAAAATGTAGCAGCTCTACCGTAATTAATTGAAAATCTTTTTCGAATTGAACTCTGTTAAGAATAATTTTGGTGCAAACAAGTGGAAGTTATGCTGTTCAGGTTATTTAACGACCGTTGTAGAGTTGGAGCATATTCATAGATTATAATAATACATCCAATTGATATTGAATCCAATCAAGAAACCGGTATCAGGCTAAATACAACTTTCAGGTGGATTATCATTAACGAAATGTGAGCGGTACTTATCGAAATAATGTCAGTAATGACAGCTACGAGTGGGAGCATTCATAACCTACAATCAAATAACTTACAGGCATTCTCAAAATCATTATCGTTCGGAAACAAATATATTGAAAGCAAAGAGCCATCAACATTTTGCTAAGAAGCTTGTTGACGATACTGGTCAGCATGTTTAATAGTAGATACTTACGATATTTCACCAAATGCTGCGAAGGCCTCTCGTAATGTCTGGGTTTCGATCTCTGGACTCAAGTCGCCGACGAATATATGATAGTGTTCTGGAACATAAAATTCAATCTGTTAATATTTAATCAGGATTTAGGTTCAAGAAATGCCATTTAAAATCATAAATAAGTTAGCAGCAATACTTATCTTGAATTCAACTGTACTACGTCAATATACTCTTAATTTAATTTATTTATATACTAAGTTTGAGAAGGACTATGTTATTAGAGAGATCGGCTATCACAAATGATGTCTCCAACAAGAGATATAATGGCTCTACAGAACCGTTTTCACGATATCGTCCCTAGGTACTCCTATGTCAAAAGCAATTTACATGTAAAAAGTTCTCTTAACGTATTGATTGAAAAATGAATGTCATACTGATGTTTGATGGAATCCAGGACGTCAGAATTGATTGTGAATTGAATGTTGTGTCGGGAACATCAAAAAGATCTTTATATTTCTAAAGGAGAGTTGAATTTCAAGAGCTACTATTGCACTGTTATATCATCTTATACATCTGAATTGTTTCCATCTCTGCCACAAAGCGGTAGCTGATTTATTTTTCAAGCCACTAAACTTATATAGTCTATCTTCACTTTATGGCAACAAAGTAGCATTCATTGAAGATCTCAACTAGAATACAGATGTTCCTATTAGCTACTATACCGGGTTTATTAGCAAATCAAACTGTTGATTGGTGCAAACTTCAAATCTCAGCCGAACTTTACATCTAAAATGTTATTCATTGGGATGCGCTACATACCCACCGTGAAATGTTCTTGAATAAATATTAATGTTCAAATGGGATATCACTCATGTGTATATTTTAAGGAATTGAATTATGTAATATTGGATATATTTTCGGGCGAAAAGCATGTAATTTGCGAATCGCGACACATTGGCGTCATCCATAAGATCAGCGACAAGATTCCAAGCTGAGTTAGCTCGTTGTCGGCGTCGTATTTCGACTGCGCTGCAATCTCAGAGTCCGAGTTTGGCTGCCGACTCTAGGACAGAGCAAAAGAGACGTACGAAACGTTATCCAGTTTCTATTTCACATCACAGCATTGACCCAGAGTGTAAATCGTATTTTATTATAGAAATCCCATGATTGTAAATAAAAGAGCAAAAATATGTTCGCGCAGTGCGGCCAGCAGAACGCGGAGCGTCGCGTTTTGGCATCAAGTGTAATGTCGCAAGATAATTGTAGATCCTGTGCAAAAAAAATACATGCACTGGAAAAGAGCTGCAGACCATCTTTGTGCTTTTTTACTCAGCAGTACAATCAAAGACTCATTTGTTGCTATGCATGCAACAAAAAATTCAAGAGCTAGTAATCCTGACATAATTATTAGAATGAGCGTCAGAATTCAATTGCATTAGATATATGGAGAAAATTTTGCTTGAATTTCTTGAGCCATTTTATGAAGTACAATTCTTGGGGATATGTTATGAAATGTATTAGATGGCATAAAACATTTGACTTGACATTCGCTCGCTTAGGAACTTAACGCAGTAACAAGGAATTCACAGAGCTTTGCGCTTTTACTTTTCAAACGCTTATATTTCTAATAAGAAAATGCGGACGGCTTAATTATTGGAGTCTAAAATTTTCAATTTAGTTCTTAAGTCGGCCACCTTTCAAGTTACATTTCCGTTAGCATACATTACTGTTACATTTCTAGATCAAATGCTGTTACTCTGTTGAAATTAACTATAAAATATGAATTAATTAAGAAGTCTGAATTTCCTCTTGTTCATATAATTGAGAATTTGCCATTACAGCTGTCGTTTATCAAAATTCAATTGATTCATTGTGTTTATTGATGAATACAGTTTTTCACATAGGTGGATTCTAAATGTATGTCAGCTAAGTGACCTACTGCTTGGACACTGCCAAGAAGTTGGAAAAGAGAGTTACAGTTTCGGAAGCTATGACGAGAGGATTAAAGGGGGTATCTCGTCAGCACAATTTGTAATGATCACTTTAGGCGCTGATAATGAGCTCGGAACCAAGGATAAGCAATATAGGTTTGCTTTCCCTTGGTTTTGAACCTTCTCCTCGCCTATTCTGCTCCCCTCTGATATTATTTCACTTTCCACTGACTACAAATGCAGACTTTTGATGTGTTATCCTAACAATACTTTCATGGGGTTGATGATGTCAGTAAGTTAGGAACCTGAGTGCAAGTTTTTGTGATATATCTGCTTCTGAATGGTTGGGAGATGTCTCTCATTTGTGAATCATACAGTCAGATTACTGGTATCACAGAATTCATCAAAACTGCCACCATATTATCAACACTTCTTGGATATCAAATGCTCATTGATCCCAATTTTAAACTCATCAAGTGCCTGCATTTAGAACAGTAGTGAAAACATATGGAAGAAAGAAGGATTGTCATCAAAAATTTTGTACTCTGTTTGGGGTTTTTCCAACAGTTTGAACATTCAGCGCTTACCAACGGCGGGATATAAAACTGCTCACCTGATTCTTCACGAAACAGCACAGCACTTGAGTTCAAGAGCAATATTAAGAATGAAAATCTGAACAGACTATTGGAGTCCCAGCGCCCAACGATTAGATCTAAGGGTAATTGGATAATGGGATAGATTACACTACGTTGTCAACTTGCAGTATTGATTATATGAATTTAGTATCCTAAATATCCATGTCATGTTAATAAACCATTCTATTCTCCCAATCGATTTGTGAGTGAAGAACTGGTAGTCGGGTAACAATATTCTTCTGAAAGTATCGTGCTTTGAGATATATACTCATCTCTCCATAGGTATTATTCACTACATTCTGGCTTGAAGACTTGTTGCTTGATGTGATTGATATATCCAAAAATAAAAAATGTCTTCTACTAACGGAACGGCTGCACCACGCTAAGTCTAACATTTATGTGGATGATATCATCAATGCCAAACGGTTATCCAAATTCAAAATTATTGGTTGGATGCTGGTGGTAATAATGCAATTGAAAAAATGACCAACAAACATTAATTATCGCTAGTAGCCTAGTGAATGTTTGATTCACTTGAATAAGATTGGCTTAATTCGCCACAACTAGTATTAAAAAACTTGACATGAATATTTTGGGAAACAGTCTTTCATGTGCTATTGTGGCCAATTCTATGAAAACGCTGAGCGAAACGGTTTCCATTAATTATTATATCATTGATTATTACTGAAACGTTTTCGTAATCTTTGGAAGAAATAACGGTTAGATAGGACTGCTCCGCAATTTGTGACCTGATTATTATTTATTCGGAGCCGCAGTCACGGTTATTGATTATGGCTCCATGCGTAGCTTTAATAATGGATTTCAATCACAGTTTACCATCGACGACTTGTCACTATATTTTGTTGAAGTCGGATGTCTATAATCTGCAGTCTAGGACTAGGACGGTAGTTTCCGATCGGCGTTCTAGCTACTCTGTCTATTCTATAGAGAGCTCTTGATAATTTGTGATTTATTACAGACTCTTTCTATCAACAGAAATCAGTAATAAGGTGGCACGTCTCTGACAGGCCGTCGATATTTTATATCCGTATTTTCTTTTAATATTTCTCTCTTTTCGACTGTGACTGCCATTTTTCTCCAGATATTTCTGATATTCTGAATATGTGATATGACAATATTACAAATTATTATGGTTCTTCACTGATCATCCTAAAATATTTTGTTATTGTCATTTTTTTCAATCCACAAAATATAAATTAGATAGCAAGCATAGATGTTGCTAGTATGATCATACTGCTATTATATTAATACATTAAAAACTCTCAGATAATGTTATGCAAAGTTTTAGGCTCATGTTCAGTAGATTTGTTAAAGCAGTGACTATAAGTAAACCATTTTTGTCTATTTTATGGAATGTATAAAATTTAAGCTCGTGCTGCGGTGAGGTACTTAGTTTTGGAGGGCTTAAGATCGACAAAGATAAAAAATGAGTTAGAGGCTACATTAAAATAATCTGTTCATTTATTTTCGACGGTTAAAAATTTGGTGGCTGAATTTTAACGTCGTCGTACAACATTCCATGGTGATGAACGCACTAGTTGCCCAAAAACTATCGTGACCAACCAACTCGTTGCGAATATCTACAATTTCATACAGGACGATCGTCGATTGGAGGGTTGAGAAATTGCTGAGGCTGTGAACATCTTGATAGACTGCGTTCACCACATTTTCCGTGGTATTTTGGGTATGCGGAAGCTGACTGCTCGCTGGGTGCCGCGTCTATTAACAGTCGATCAAGACGTATTTGTTTGAACATTTCTCGAAAGTATTCAGACTTACTTTAATGCAATCCTACTGAGTTTTTCGAAGTTTCATCACTGTAGATGAATCTTAAATCATCACTAAACACCTGAGACAAAACAGCACTCCAAACAATGGATAAGAGCAGAGAATGGTGCGCCCAAAATGCCCAAAACAGTTTCATCTGCCGGGAAAGTCGTGACAACGGTCTTCTGGGACTTTAATGATGTAGTGCTCATAGACTACTTAGGAAAAGTCAAGACTATCACTGGAGCCTACCACTCTTCATTACCGAACAAATTGAATGACGCAATCAACGCTTAACATCTTCATCTGGCAAAAAAAGGTGCTATTTCACAATGGTAATGAGCACAAGTCACGCGTTGTTGCGGCAGAACTCGAGGAACTTTGATTCCAAGTGTTTCCATATGTCCCATATCTGCCTGATTTGGCTCCGAGCGATTTTTTGCAGACTTGGACGCAGCTTATTATTCTGAAGGTATCTGAAAGTTAGAACAACGTTGGACTCAATGTAATAAATTACACGAAGATCATGTAGAAAAATGAAAAATAAAAACCTTCTGGAAATTTTGCGTTTACTTCATCCGGCCAGGAACTTTTCAAACTGTCCTCGTATTGAGATCTTCTGATCTAGATCCAAACTAATTGGTGTGAAATACATTGACCAAAAAGATATGTGGTGCAAAGATTTCTTGCAATGCGTGATTATGCAGAACTGGCCGATTGCTATTGGCAACTCAATGTTTTGAGTTTGGAGTGGTGACAGCAGTTAGTGATCGTTATTGCAGAAACACATGCTTATTGCCCAGTATCCTTAGTATTACAAACTTAAAATAATGACCAAAATAATACTGACAGATCTATTATCTATAACCGTCCAAGTTGTTAACCAAATTCATGAATACAATTTAATTATTCTCATAATGCATCCCAAAATAATAGACTAAAATACTTGGGAAAATGGTAGGACGAATCTTCTATAGAGAAGAGAGTCAAATTCTATGGAATATGCGAAAATAGCACACACTTTTGTGCTATTATTGGACAATAAATAAACGACAGTAATTGAAATTCATTTCCCAATAAGTTTACGGAAAAGCTAGAGTAGGTCGTAATGTTTGGGATATCGACTCTGTGATTTCGCTGCGAGCCCGCAATCCATTAGTAAAGCACTGTAAGCTCCAATTTTGAAATATCAGAATCCACATTTTCTGAACCTTAAATGCGTGATTTCCGTTGATATAATTGTTTCGATTTCTGTAATGTTCGGACGTTACATTTTCTCACACACCTTTATAGGAACGCACGTATTCAGAAGAATTCCACCAAGAAAAAATAGCTGTCGCAATAATATTGAAATTTTGTTCTTTCTTAGAATCAAATATACTAGAATGAAGTCAAAAATAATGCAAAGTATTGACACTAAGTTAGCCAAAAATGTCATCGATGTTGAAAATCTGTCCAATAACTTCTCCATCATTTGACACTCAGCAAAATTGATTATATATCTCACGATACCGTAGATGAATTATTATTTTGTTGAATTCTACTAGTGTAATATCTTGTTTCATTTATCAATAACTAGATGTGAAATGCGAAATATCACAGTACGTTATTCCACTGAACTATCTCTTTCCGATTATATGATTGTAACTTTGTTTCTAAATCTTCCTTTAACTGGGTTACTATTTCAAACCCTTAGAAGTTCTACTTGTTAACATTTCGCTTGGTTGTCAAGGAAGTCGTCGATAAGTTGATCGCGCTTTATTCGTGATTCCCTCCGTCGATGCTATGTCGCATCTCTACATAATTACTTTCCGTTACGACAGTAAGTCACAAATAGTTGCATTACACTTACTACTTGGGTATTAGAACAAATAAGTGACTACAATACACATTTCTCTTATAGATAATCAAAATGAGTATCTTTTGATCAGGATAGTCCCTTGAATTATTATAATTTTCATCAAAATTACTCAAACAGTTATTTAAAAGATCACCGAGAATTCCCACATTAGAAACTGTTTTATATGGAATCTATTACCATTTTGTGTGCTCTAATTTTGAGAACAATTCTTTGGAAACGAAGATTAAATGATGAATTTTAAATACTTCAAAATTGATTTCAAGTGAACGAACATGAATATGAAACAATGCAAAACAAATAACAAATATGAAATACAAAACAAGAAAGTAAACAAAAATGTACGAATGAAAAAAATATGATTTACCTTTCAAATGGAAATCATAAATTGATTACGCCATCAAATTTTCACGGAAAAGTTAGTATAAACAATATCTGATTACGAACTTCTACTTGAAACAAAGGAAACCTAATAATGTTCTGCAGAAACTGAATTTCTACCTCTTGTTCGTGAAAAAAGAGATATTTTGATGGATCGAGTTTTGATAGGGACATTATCATTGTTAATTTGGAAACAGCCAGGAATACTGTGTGTATAAAGAATTTTGGAACGAAAAATATCAAGTATAAGACTATGTTCCTCTATATTATGCCCTTGAGTAGATTCAGAAATATGCCATACTGCCAATGATAGAGCAGAAATATATTTGAACAAGGATAACAATGTTAAAAGATAACGTTTTTTTTGAGTACCTGAATTTTTGCACATACAAACATATAATGGTGAAAATATAAAAACTCATTTAACTTATCCACTGTAAACTTTTTGCAAGAAGTAGAATATAAAAAAGAAAATGTTACCAGTAATTTTATCTTCTGGTATACGTTCTTACAGTAGAACGACTTGCTCCACCTGTATGTTAGCTATAAAGAAAATATTTTATCTTTTCGTTGCTACAACAAACCTTTTATAAAATAGGTACGCTTTTTACGATTATGGCAGTGTACACACACAAAATACTTGGCTCTTACTGCCTGTTTATGAGTTTGAAGTATTTATTCTATTAATGTTCCCACATAATTTTTATAGAAATACTTTCAGGGAACAAACAAAATTAATAAGCTGTTGTGGGATTCTCAAAAAACTACATACAAAAACTCATGGTTTTTATCAAATGAACAATTGGAAAAATAATGTTAAAAGTACTCGTGGTTTGACAACTGGTAGCCACATCCCACGGCTTAGGGAATATTAATCAATCTATCAATGTGCACTAAATCTGATATACATGTTTTGGGTGAGAGGTGTACCTAATTGATATTTATTCTATTTGTTTCTCTAAACAATTTCAGTGGATGGATCAATCATTTATAAACGACACAAGAGCAGAACTCAATGAAAGATCGTGGAACATAGAGTTTTGAATTTGAATTATTTAGTAGAAGTGGATGAAGACAATAAAGATACAAGAGGCAGATAAATTAATATATCAATGCTGATGTATCATGATGGAAAACTCGAGAGAATCAAATAATAATTTGCAGCTTTGTGAAAAGGACTGCGCTGGATGGATGAAAGTTTGTGCATCGAACAATAAAATTAGAGCAAGTGAGGAAAATCAGCAAGATATAAATCTAATTCCAAATAAAAAGAAATATTTCGTTGCATGGCTCATCGCCAAAATGAAGAAAAGTATTTGACATAACGTATTTCTGTTTGACTTGAATAGGAACACAGTCCATACAAACATTTGACTTGAGTCGTCGAATCTTTTTATACAAATATAGCCTACCAACGATTCTTCTGAAATTGTGTTAGGACTTATTATGGCAAAGTTAAGAAGAACTGGAATGTGCGACGAATATTTAAAAATTTTGCAAGCTTTTGCAACACATACAAGATTTTCTTCTAGAGCGAAACTATTTCAATTGCATATCAAATTTACTTCGATCTTCGACTATCCTCGCTCGCTCCAATGATATTTTTAACATACCTGCTAACAACAATGACATTTATTAAAGTGAATGATGCATTGACATAAGAAACATAGACTGACGTTTAGAAACGATGAAATGCGGAAAAGTTATCTGAACTCATTTCACACAGCATTATAAATAACAAATTCTATTGCGGAAAGAAAGGATAAAGAATGGATGCCCGAGTTGAAGGATAGGCTACTAGTATGAGAGTGCCAAATATTATATTGATTTTATTCTCGTGTTTTGTTGTTTCTAAAAACAGAATTTGAACACAACAAGTAGTATAAAGTACAAAACGTGATCTACCTGTCTTTTACTTGTTGAATATTCCAGTATTTCGGACAATTTCAATTAAATGGGTCTCCAAATAAGGGACTCACAAGGCTTTCGTGAATTAGGAGGACTAGGTTCATTTGTATGAAGGAATGAACTCTAGAATTTCTGTGAAGTTGTATACATGATATTTTCAGATAACACAGTGCAACGTTGGTCCATAAACAGCATAAAGCATTTTTGTGAGTATTTTTGATCACTGGTACGATTGCATTTTGAGAATTAGATCTATAGTGACTTATAGGGTCGAGCTCAGCTTCGGACAAAAGTCAGTATGATTTTCATTTAATCATAATATACTATGCGGCGTGCTCTCCACAAAAACTATAGGAGTATATACGGAGAATGCATATTATAGCTTTTTTATATATGAGGTTGAATGCAATTAGATATATATGAAAGCAAGAGTCCCATAATATTTTTCATAAAACTGTGCAGCTATCAAATTCGTATTGAATGCCATGAGATACATTAAATATTTGCCTGGTTGTATCTAAATATGTTTATCAAAGGCAGAAAAAAGGTAAATACATTCGTGCAAATAAAAATCGATTCGATGTGTAAAGAAGATGAAAGGTAAAGCACTTGGAATTGAACACGCTCTTGACAATTATTTGTGTCAGATTCTGTTCAGTTACACACAGAGAGATTAGGGCTCAAAACAACAATGAAATAAACTTAGTTTGATTTTAAAACACGAGCATACGCATACCATGCTCACATTATCATTTACCCTGTCGATCTGCTTGCTTTGACAACTGACCTGAATCTAATGTCAAAGTTATTTTCAGTTTGAATTTTTTCGCTTTATTTCACAGTGAAATCTATACTAATACCACACAGTTATCACTGACTACTCTACTTGTTCACTTGATCATCTTCGTCATCTTATTGTTGTTCTCTCTAAGCAGTTCATTGCTTTTTGTAGTGTTGCCACGAGACTCGAGACCAGTCTCGGTCTCGTCTCGTCTCGCCTCAAAAAGTCGAGACGAGACCATGGAATGAGTCTCGAGCCAAAAGTCGAGACCGAGACGAGACCAGAGTTGGGTCTCGGCGAGAGTCTCGTGAGACTCTCGACGAGACTTTTATCATAATCACTTAAAATTCATTTTTATTTCTTCCAAAAGCAATTTGATAGAGCAAGTAGGTGAATACCACCAAACTGCAGTAATAATAGTTGAATTAAGATGGTAACTGATAGATAAGTCTCCGATTAAGACAATCATTTTTTCTACCGATCTTTTAGAATATTCACTTTATATTTAGCCTATATAACAATATTTTTTTGTCGATTGTTTTTTTAAAGTAAGTCATTTGGTTCTATCATGTTTGGTATCAAATTACCTAAAGCTCCTGCAAAAATAATTCTAATAGGAGTGTGAAATAGGATATTTAAGCGATTGTCAATTGTTTTTTTTTTGACAGGTTATTTTAATGATGTCTAGTTTGGTACCAATCTTAAGCTCTCAGGGAGATAGGCTTAGTAGGAATATAAAATAAATAATTAGTGGAATCCACGTTATGATATTATACTTCCGGTGATCAAATGTCAGAACTGTATGTTCCAATGAATTAAAGACTCCGAAAATCTAGAAAAGAACTCATTTTCAAAAATACTTGTTTTATGTAGGGACTTGAATATAACCGCCATCCGTCATTTCAACAATGACAGCCGTCACTTTGACAATGACAGCTGTCACTTTAATAATGACAGCTATCATTTTGGAATATACGATTCATTGAAGCGACACTCTAAATCTATGAAACAGCGATGAAATCGGTCATAAAACTTCTGGTCAGGGAAATACTATGTGGCCGCAGCAGCTTTTATATGGTAATATTGTGCAATAGGACGAGCTCCAACTAGCACAGCACATTTAAATTCACAAAAAATCTATCGACATAATGGAAAAAAATTATCATACTATAACTGATTTTCACTGGAAATACGTTACATAAATCGACTCCTATAAGTTTCCTGGTGATATTTCTGTATTCCATCCAATTTCATTTGAAATTATATCAGATTAAGCTGGATTGGGCCATAGGAAGAAAAAATCAATACTATTCTTTCATAAATTTCAGTAATTTGAGTCATATAGCTCGTTATTCACAGTCAATAACATAACCTCATTTGAAATTTTGCTTTTTCTTCATCCACTTCTGAATTTTGTGGTTCACACATCGCAAACAATGCGTTTTAGATTTATATAATCAATTCATATGGACGCTTTCGTAATCTGAATTGAGTTTATATGAATTTATCTTGAGAATAGTAGAAGACATATCGTGTGGCGTCAAACACATGTACAAACTAGTATTACCAAATTCTGAAAATATTTTTTGTAACTGAGTGATTCTTGACTTGAAATATGTAGTCTTAACATCGTCATTATGCTTAAGTTTACACATTATCTCTTTATTATCTCGAATCCTCGTGACTCTAGAGGTCGTATTCTTATTCATAGACAGCTTGTAGACATTGCAGTCTCTATGTCAATATTATGACGTCATAGGCACTTGAATATTGTATGTTGGTGCAAATAATATGATCCACAATTTTATGCTGGCAGTTAGTTAAGAACGATGTTTGGAATCTGATTCAAATAAAGTTTAATCATTCTGATCTATTATCAAATATAATAATATAATTTTATTCTATTATTACTATTCTATGACTTACAAATGTCAAATCTGACATCAAAATAAGGAAACTGACTTTATCCTAACTCTTACTTCTGGAAGACTATCTTCAACACTGATGGCATTAAATCACTTCTCTAATTGTCCGATAGGTGGTACATGTGTCGAAAGTCTATAAAATGGCGTCAAAAGAAAATCTTTACAAATTAGAAGTTAACCTCAGAGCGACTTTGTGCACCAAACACACAAATACATATTTTTGGTAGAATTCATAGCAAATAGTAATCAGGTAGAACGAATTGATTCCCACATGTAAGAATATGTAATTTTGGGAAATCAGGGCGAGACTCTCGTCGAGACTCGAGACCGAGACGAGACTGACCTACTCGAGACCAAGGCGAGACCGAGACGAGACTCAGCTAGGCGAGACCACCACGAGACCGAGACGAGACTCACTAAAGTCTCGTCTCGTCTCGTCTCGTGGCAACACTACTTTTTGCAAGTGAATTACAAAAAACAAGAACAAAACGCTTCTGTAACTTTATAAACTGACGAAAATGATATTCCAAATCACATTGAGATAATATTTCTCACGCAAAACTCAAATTAATGAAGTTTAGTAGCATAATTTGATTGAATTAGAGTACCTACAGCTTTTTTTCGGTTAATTTAAAAACTGTTATTGAACAATGGGAACAAGAATCAGTTTTCATAGAGTTATAATTACGTAAACTTCAGTTTCCTTCTTTTATCTATTTTTATTCATCCCTATTTCATTTTGAAGCGATGAATTCTTCCAAAGTGGATGTTATAAAAAAAAAGTGGAATTCTCGCTCATTTGCTTTATAATTTGAAACAAACAACAACATTGGGCGAAGGTATAGAACACATTGAATTCATTTCCCAGAAATATTTATAACAAGTATCAGTAATTCATGCAACAGGAACGTAAAGTTGAACATTATGACATCAGGGCAAATAATTAATTGGTGGCCGAATGACCTAATATAAACAATATTATTTCTACGGTACTCAACTCTTATATTTCAACAATAATTATTGAGCACACAGCAAGGAAGCCCGGAGTAAAAGTTGGCATTTAGATTCAACAAATATCCGAACTAATGGATTAGTGGGAATTATAACAAGCATGAATTCGCAGAAATTTAGTTTGAATGTTGATAAAACTAGGACGTGAAAAAGACTTAGCTTACGCATTGTTTGTGATGCGCAAAGTACCCACTTCACGCACGGCTGTAGTAAAAATATTATTCATTGATTTATTTCCTGTTCTGATTTTTATTGAATTAGTCTAATCTCCCTCAATAGGAATATATTATTCATATTAGTTTGAGATATTCATTAACAGCGCTGTTCAGTTTTATCGGAATGTTTCTTTGAACTTGAAGCAAAATACTTCAGATTTTTCTATTTTCAATTTGTATGTTGCGCATTTCCACTTCCAATGAATTTTTTGTATCACAGCAATAATTGTTCGTTGTGAACAGAAAAACTGTAATTAAACTTAAATATGTTTGTATTCACCCCGATGAAATTTATTTGTGTCCGCAGTACGTTTACGATTATCGGCATTGGCAGCGCGAAGCAATCAATATTAATTAATTTAACATAATCAAACATAATGTAAAGTGAACGTGAAAGAATGCAGTCCCCATGACATTTCATTATTTTCTGCTACTATGCCATTAACCTTTACTTTTTATAATTTATAGCTAATTAATAACGCATATTTTCATATAAAATTGGATTTTATCAAAGAATTAGGTATTGACATATAGTTTTGGAAAGAATCTATGTTAAAAATTTTGAACAATAAATTACTGAATACGAATTTCCAGAATGAAGGAAGGAAATCAGCGCTTTCCATCCGCAACGGAAATGAAAACAAAGAAGTAAACAAAACACTCTGAAATTTAGCGTAATCTTGAGAAGACTGTTGATTCTGTAGCGGAATATTTATTTATTTAGTATAACTAGAGAGTCTTCTTGAAGTTCCCTCTGATATCTTAAATTATATTCTATGCTGAAGCTATCTAATATGTAAATTTCCTCATTAAAATTTTCACAAAATAGTTGGATAATAATACAAATATTTGGGTTTCCCCTGTTAAAAATACCAAGTACCAAGCTCATGCTTAAAGTTTCTTCCTTCTCTAGCCATGAGGTCCGATTACCAACAGTAAAATAGTAATTTTCAATAAATACTTGGAAGTGATTCTGATATTACATATTTCTTTATTTACATAATGAGAAACTGTAGATTTCATTCCATGTAAAGATTTCAAGAATAAATAGAATATGACTCTTCAGAGAAAGAGTATAATAACAACACAAAAGGAAAAAGTACACGTTCCAATAAGAACAAACACAAAAATTTAGTGATTCGAGTTAACTGCACAATAACGTGTAGTTAGTGAAGGATGTGAATGTCTTCAATTTAATTGAGTTCAATTTCATTTTTCTACGTGGATACGTTCCATAACACGAATGGAACCTTATGTAATTACCTATGTTCGTTCAAAGTCGTGATCTGGGCATATTGATGAATAAAATGGATGCTGCAATATTGAATTTGTTCCGTAGAAAGATCCTAATTGCTTTGCAAGTGAATGCAGTTACTGGAGGATTTCAGAAAAGATTTCAATAAGCCAACTTGATAAAAGCTTCATGTTTTTTAAAAAGAGAATATTTGAATAAATATCGCACTTTAAATACATGATGCAGATGACAAATTTCAATATCTCTCCAGTTTGGTAAGTGTTCTTTTGTGTCATTCAAGCTGAAAACCATTCTGAAAATTGCTATTGTCATTTTGGATAAGATTTTGATCATTCGACCATTTTCAACCCTTGCTATAAGCTATGAGTGAAAAAATTACTTGGTATTGCTTCGAGCTATACTACAATATTAGAATCAGTTAACAAACCTAACTAAGTTAGATGAATGATTTTTACTCCCAGAATTGAAATTCCAAAAGATAATGAGGATTTGTATAGTTTTTTCAGATAAAAGAAATCGATATTGAGACAATTTTATGACAGGTAGTTTCGTTGAACGGATAGATAGGACGCCGGACGTCGCTTCGTTCTAACAGTTCTACCTAAGTTGTGGTTGGGCGTCGCTGAAATGTCATTGGTTTTGCGTGTCACTGGCATACGAGCCACGCTACATATAACACTGCAGGTGTTGGAGCAATTTGCGTTCATAGTCGAAAACTATTTGAATGCCAGCCGAAAACCCAACACAATTCACATGAACTATGTATATCGTCCACACGCATACAGCTTATGGCTTACGAGATTCCATTTTGGAATATTGTGTGTCAAATACATGAAGATACCACACTATCAAATCAAAAGCTTCATACTGCAATTCTAAATCAGAAAAATCATGTCGGAGATTCTAGTTGCACGATCAGCTTCCATTTTTCACATTGCAAGAATAATCTAAATGCTCTGGATCCATTTAACATATTTTTTGGACGGAATTGATCATCAACTGAAATATATGTAGACCAATGCCATAAATGTGGGAAGATTTGTGTTTAATTTGATAATAATAATAATAATAATACCTTATTGTCTGTAAGTAAAGTAAAAATGGTAATTTCAGTACCATCATAGTAAGTAACACTTTTAACATGTCGATATGACCATTATGATCATTATAATTCCATGTTTATGAGTGGTGATGTTAATCGCCCGAATATTAGGCCAATGATTTGTACTCTATCTTCTGTTCTTTTCTACATGGTAGTGATCAATATTCATCACAAATTTAGTTGAATTGCCATATCTATAATGCTTGACTCATCGCGATCAATAATTGATAAGTACACATTCATGTTTTGAACAATCGGATATTATATCGATGACTTTTGTCATCAATATTGTCCTTACTATTGTTCAGAAGTTTGAATTAATTAATATAGATACAATAGGTATTTCATTATAAATATATTTTGATTACTAAGACAGAATGGAATATTATTCTCTAACAGTTCTTGATAGAAATATATGACATATCATCTGTTCAAAAAGGTTGTCGTATCACGCTCCGATAATGTTGATATTCTCAGTAAGGTAACAAATACCATTATCAACTAGTAGATAATAATGACAGAAGTTTACGAATATTATTCATAACTTTTCAGTTTGCAATGGTGTGTATTTACTGATTGGCTTCCATTCCATCTGATTATTTTCGGAATGTAAGTAAACGTATTTCTCAGGAGAACTTTATGGATATTGCCGAAATCATAAACGCTTTTGACTTAGTTTTCATTGGTGATTGAACAATGAAACCAAGAGAAGTGGAAGAAAGCAACTCAGTTTGTCTTTGGAAATGGCTTTTATGGGTCTCTGTTTGAATAATCCTCGTTTAATATTTTATGAATTAGAAACAAAGCCAAAAAACTATAAGTTGACTAGTAAAATTGTTATAATCTTGTTTCTACTTACTTATTCATACAATTTGCACCCATGCCTCCAGATAAAGTCTGTCAGATCATTTTCCTACGTTAATAGCAAGATAAACAGTGTCAAAAACAAGCCTACATGAATTGCTTTCGAGTGAATCCCTTATCAAGTATCAAGCACTTAAAAGAGTTTCAAGGGAGATTGAGTGAATCATGCATCAATTCGAAATTTAATCAAACTTTTTGCTGATTTAATCGACAGTAACATGTAAATTCGAGGTAATTATTTATAAGTTTCATTGCGTCGTTAGTTTCCGGTTGGTGAGCAAGCTGGAGCGGGTCTATCGCCAAGCAAAGCAAGTTGCTAGGTCGTTCGAGTGTTGAGCTTTGGGCATTGGGATGCAATGAAACTGACGCCGGAAACGAGGCCCAGTTTCCGCGGCCGCCACTTCGGCGTCGATGTCGGCCAGCGTCGCCATCAGCGAATGAAATACATAATAAACTTTCAAGAATAATTTATATGCCACTGCCCCTGACATGGAACCTTAGGCTCAAGGCCTCGAAGATCTTCATCATTTGTCGTCTATTTCTCAAATCTTAAATCAATATTAAATAAACCGAAAATAGAAATAGGAATGAATAGCAAAAATATAAGCTTTTTGTTATACAGTTATCGCTTGAAAGTGTCCCAGTATCCAAAAGTGGAAACTTTGTCGTATTTCGAAACGAAAACTTGGATCGGATATGAGAAAGAATAAACTGATATCAGTGATGATATAGAACAATTCTTTAAATACAATTTTCAGAGATTTTGGTCTCATGATACATGTGCAGTAGTTTACAAGGGAAGAAGCTGGTCGTAGTGACAACGTTCGTTTCAGATTACGTTAAGTAGCAAACATCAGCGCCGGGTCAGGATGAACCAAGCGAAACGGACGGCTGTGAGTTGCATGAACAAGCAGTCCAATCTATGCATTGCTCCAACCTTACCTTATTCAAAATATACTGCCCTAATTTGACTGCTTAATGGCACGACTTCACATCTATTGTTACTTTGCAACTTGTAACAGTGGAACTTGCTTGGCTGAATTATTATTCTAAATGATTTATTTTACGCATGAGATTGGACGACTTGGCTTTGGAATAAAGTGACAAAGCAAAAATTTAATCTATTTTGGAGTATTAGGTACGGTATTACGATTGTACTAGAAAAGGATTTGGAGAACTATTCCTCTCATCAAGAACTCATGATATCAGTTCATTTTGAACTAAAAATATTATTAGCTGTAGAAACTATAAAACTATCTGCCGAGGGACAAGCGAGACTTGACTGAGCTCATGTAGAACAATATCTCTAGTTTATCATATTTTACTATACAAAAACTTTTTTCTCATATTATGCGTTCTCGATTACAAAATTATTACACAGTAATGATATTGCACAATATTTTGGGGAGAAATTCAGCTACCTCATGCCGCAACCAAAGTTTAAATTAGCGTTCGATGTTCTCAGTGAACATTCTAATCTGGATAAACCAGAGGAGAACAGTGTCGCCTTTTGATATTTTTTGCGGTCGTTCTGTCGAAGTTAATTAAAACGCGGTTTGTATTGAAGAATTTCTCCGCATTATTGTCGGAGATGTTTGATACCAATTTCAACAATTGTGAATGAGATCGGTTTCGAACAATGGTCAAGAAATCTCACTCTGAGCTGAATTCATTTGTCTGTCAATAAATTTTTTTTTTGCGTTTCATTCATAACAATTACGAGTTTTTTCTTTCTTGTAGGATAAATCTTGCTATGGCAGAGTGCTGTTTTCATGATTGGTTGAATTCTGACGAATCCTTCGACGTAGATTTCGTGAGATCATTAGAATATGTACTGGTCTAGCTGTCTTACCATTTGAGGTTTTCTTAGAGATCTCATAACTCTAGCGATTAGCAGTATATATTTGGATATTTCGAAAATGGCTTTTAAGATTTGACTTAGATGTAATGTATGGGTATTCAAGATAATTCTAAATGAAATAGTAATATCTGCTGTAGTTACAAGATTCTGAAGGTATGATCCAAAGTTTTCGTAAAGGGCTAGTATTTGGATATGCTCACTCGAAACACGGATTATATATTCGTTTATGATATTCTAATTAGTTATTCACAATATTTTGTGAGCAATTCGAGAGAAATCTCCAATAATGTCAATCATAGTTATTTGCAGAGTAGTTAAGCATGTTAATATCCATACAAAAAGAATAATGAATTTGAGTCACTTTGAAATATCTTAAGATAGTAACACGCATAGCAAATTAGACAGTTTTGTATTTGAAGCTATTTTCGTTTCAATTTCTTTCATCCCACAATTATATTACTTATCATTCGTTTGGAATCAAGTCGAGGTGATCTGAACAATTAGAAGTATCAGATTCAAGTGTAGAAAATCATTTTTCTTATCCGGATGGAAAATGTATCGCACAAATCAATGCTAACAGCATATGTGCCGTTTTTCGAACCATTTAATAACACTATTATTCTACTTAGTATAAAAAGGGAATGGAACTTTTTCTGTTAAATTAAACAAATGTAGCGGTCATTGATGAATTTCATGTAGGGCCAGTATATGCCAATATTTAAAATTTATGTTTACTAAGCCTGGGGGATAAAACGATATATTAAAATAGGTAACAAGCAAATTTGCCGAAAGCTCCTAAAATGCAATGGGGTGAAAATGCCTCTATAAACAGAACGAAATCGCGTTTTTTTCTGTAAAGTAGATATTTCCCCAATAAAACATAGCAGAAATAATGTTTATTCTATGTATTATCTATCCACATGTGAGTTGTTCAATAGTTTCAGTAAACAATTATGATACGTACAATGATATTAGTTCCAGAAATATATTTATGAACTGCTACTCCATCTCTAAGGATACAATATAAAATCCTCCCTGCTATGTAATTTATGTACACAGGGAACTCTATAACGTAAAAATGATATGTGAGCTCTGCAAAAATTCTGGACTGTGTGATAGTAAATGCGTTCAAATCCAGTTTATATGATTTTGTTCCATCGGAAAAATTATAAGAAATAGAAGTATAAAATTCTTCTGAACTTGCCTGGAATATGTTAGTACTAGGTGTACTATTTTCATATCGAAAATTTTTGAATATATCCTGTGAGCTTGAAAAAAGCAAATCTCCCAAATGTTGGTTGTATCACATGCTGCGCTCTCGCTAGATATTAATCACGAATTTCGTTCTGATATTCAATCGAAATAACTACTAGAACAGGCTCACAGAAATAGACAATCCAACATATTAGATTGATCTGGAATGTTGATCCAAGTGATATGAGATATGAGATATAACTGCTTCACAACGACGGCGGCTGAATACTGGAGAGCAGTTAAGGTACGCGACATGTCATTGATGAATATCTTGAAATGATATACGATACCTTGCATTCATTCAGCTGAGCACAACGATATAAATAACAGTTGTTTTTGGCGAATTGAATTGAATCACGTTTCATGTTCCAAAGGAGAAACGTACATCTGCGTTCAACTTCTTAATTAACAGAATAAACAATGAAATGAATACAGACCATTTATAAAAGTAGTAAAATAAACGTAGAATGAGCAGTGAGAAAAGTGGCTGGCAATAGCCGTCACCCGGAGGCAGTGCGTCTCGGGATACTTGTCTGTCGCACTGCGGCTCCAGGCCGGCTCGTTGGTTCGTTGGTCGACGCTTAGCGTCGGGAGCTTCTTCTACGACTCCGGTACCGCATCAGCACTAGTCAATTGGACCAGCGACACATTATCATGTTAAATTGATTCATACCGTATTCATCAAGTGGAAATGATTCTGTCAGAATACAACAATAATAAGAACGATGGTGAAAATGAAGCAACTTGTATTTGAACAGAAAACAAATTCTGCAGTGAGTAGTGCGAAGAGCGTCAAGCAACTAAGTGGAACAGAGACAGAGATGCTAGACGCGAGCACGTGAGATGAAGTTTGCGCCAACTTACCTGACTTGTTGACGGTAGTGTTGTGGTTGTTAAGAGTAATTTTTCCGTTTGGTTCAAGTTTGGTTTGGCTAACGGGAATGGGCCCGGGATTCGTCATGGTCGTCATCGTGGGCGCCGGCATCATCAAAGTCGACATGGTCAACATGTTTGCTTAGGGTATTTGAAACGGTGGCCTACGTGTGACACGGAACTACTGTACAATGCTACGTGGTGTGTTGTAGGTACGTGATTGCACTGTGCTGGCTATTGTACGTCATAGGGGTTCGACGCACGCACACGGCAACACGGCACTCTTGATGACACGTGCTAATAGTACTGCTACTGCGGGTGTTACGCACAACACAGACGCAGACGCGAGTACACCAAGCGCCAACTGATGTTGCTCATTGCCGAACACTGGACGTACGCACGTACGACAGTACTACGCAAGTTCACGCACTCACTCAAATGTTTTTAGAGTTTTGTGAAATATAAAGTGCGCCCCAATCAGCCTAAGCTGTGCCGCTATTGTATACGACTGGAGCAGTGTGAGCAAAAAGTAGACAAAGCGAGTGAATTTTCGACGCCTGCACCGTGCCGCACTTCACACACTGCTTCGCGCCTCTTTGAGCGCCACTACCGATCCGGACACCGGTAGTGAACAACTCGGACTGATACGCGCATACGCGTTTCCGTAGCGCGCCGCTTGCTGCTCGTTCGTTCGGGCCCGCTCCGGTCCTCTCCGGAGTACTCCGGACTCACCCCGCGCCCCTAGCTCCGTTCCTAGCGCCACAGCGCTGCGGCTGCCACGCGCACGTCGTAAGCACCCGCGCAATCCCAAGCGCCAAGCTAACTCTCAGGACCGGATTACCTTCCAAATACTAAATACTTTCTCAGAACAATATCAGCTGTACCCTGTTAGCAACATTACTTTCAAGATGCTTCTAGGAACATAAACTTATCCATAGTCTGTAAGTTTTTAATCTTCAGGAAGTTGACTCGAAGCGAGCGCATTACCGAAGAGGGTGCTATGACAGGTTGCTATTGTGCAGATAGATGAATGATTGAGCTACAATCAGGCGGAAGTATACGGCACCACCTGGAGATCTTATGAAACATGAAACGACTATAAAGTAAACCCTAGTATTAGCATTAGTGATAGTAACAACGTGCCAAGCATACACATATGAAGTTCAGATGAACATGTGTGTTTCCTACGAGTAGGTATCACAGCTACAGCTACCACCAGTTGAGCACATACGAGAAAGTACTTTGGTACTCCGACGCTGATTCGCGAATTCGATGTACTTTATAGAATCCAGGTCTGTGTACGTATGTATGAACAGAAGAGTAAAGTGAGTAAATAATTCATATATTAATCTCGGTTATTACACCCAGAGCTGGGCGGTAAGTGCAGGCCGAGACCAAAGCGGTCGAACGGTCAACTTGCGAATGTATGGTAATGCGGAACGTGAACATTTGATATACTTGCACTACATACAGCATGGAACGGAGCTTGAAACACGGTCTGTAATGTGTGTTACGATCTTCGCTTTTCTATTCGAAGCACGTCAACACTTTGTAGCTTGTTGTAGCAATAATCCGAATTGTATGCGATATGCGGTTTCTTGACTACTTGTCATTTCTTGGGCAGAAATAATGAAATGTGTTGCAACCATACTGCAATGATATTCTGGCTGATATTTCATGATTATGCTCCAAAGAAAGTTTTATTCAGCTGGAATGCCATACGATATTATAACGTTTATTAAATTGTATCAAAGTGGATGTAGTATCTTTGGTGTGGTCATGTGCCATTCTATACATCATAAGGTGTCACAATAAAGTTATGATACTTCATCTAGAGCACCCTTACTTAGCAATAATTGTCGAGGAAGTTCTATGTCTCTTGTGTATTCGATAGCTTTAAAAGTGACAATATGAGTGCTCTCGGTATAAGAGCAGCACGTTGTCTGTCGTTTGTGTTCAAGTACTACGGTGTTAGGATGACGCTGAGGCAGGCAATGTGACGCCACACGATGCTACGTCATAGTGATCAAGTACACAGTGTATGTCTGCCTATTAAGTAGCAAGTAACACTACTACCTCTTGGAAGTTGATTGTCAATTTTCAAATTCACTATTTCTGCTTTGATACTTGACTATAACATTTGTAAATATCACGATAATGTTATATAATTAAAGTCGAGCTGATGAATTTGCAGAATACAATTGGTTGAGATCCATTTGGATTTGAAGAGTGATACATGGTTTGGAAAAAGACATAATTTATTTCTTTCGTGAGCTAAGCTTTATTGTAGAAGTATCAATATCTATGTCAATATATAGATATATTGTCTCGATTTAAGCATTTATGTGTCATTCTGTGATATTTTAAAAAATGTGCTACATTCAAAAACATGGATTTATGTTTCTTACTTCTATACTGGATTGATATGTAAAAATGCATTTACATTTCTAAGGAGATGTCGGAAAGTGTTTCTTTTTCGGTGTTTAATATCCTTGTATTAGTGCTAGTGCTACATGTGTAAGGAACTCAGAATCCTTGGCTCATGGCTAGACGAAGGTCCTTCTTGTACCGTATGCGCTTTGCAGTACCACCGTCTTCTACAAACAGAATATACAATAAGGCTTTCCGCTCGATGCCGTGGTGATGTCAGTTCAAAATGTCTGTGCTAGTAATGCTACAACGAACAGAGTTGAGTTGGCACGCGCCAGATGCCTGTCTTCATCCCTCCTTCATCCATTTCTCTATATTCCTTATTTTGCATCTTTCTTTCGAATATACTATCCCTTTTTTGTACTTGATATATCACTTACTAAGCACTATGTTCTATCGAAAGGCACATCTTCAAAGCTCAAAGGTGCTCATTCTAATTTCATATTCAAATTTGCAAATCATTAGTTTTTATTCATGTTGAAATATGAATACATCTACTCAGATCTCTTTGATATCTCCCTGTTGTTTCTTATGAAATTTTAATAAAATATGTTATTTTGAGATGAGTAAGCTGTAATATTGTTATAGATATATTATGTTTATGCAATAGGCGTAACGATAAACTTCTGCTAGAGAAAAGGTGTCAACTAACTCAATCGAATTGACATTTGAGCATTAATTTGAATGTCAATTCGGTATAAATTGAGGGAAACTGCATACTGCAAGGTGCTAGGTATATTACAACGATCGCGACGTCTGGATTTCAAATCAGTGCGCTATGTAGCACACCGTGCCGCAGCCTATAAACGAAAGTTAAGCTTATTTTATTAGGACGAGCACAGCGCGTCTAACCAACTTAATTCAAGCCATATTTCATTGCGAACTATAATGGGAAAATCTTTCCAGAGGAGAATTCTGTATAGAAAATGTGTTTTGGACAAAGTATTGTATTGTAACGACACAATCGAAACTTGGATGTTCTTCCGTTCCGAAGTAATGGTCAGAGGTATCTTTCAAGATTCACTTGAACAAGATAAAATATTTAGCCCAATTGTTCTCGCTTGTTACATGTCAAACATGTTGAATTTGCTCCAATTGTGTATTTTCTACAGGAATAAAGGTAATTTAGATGATTTGATTACTAACCCAACTCTACTAACTCAACTACAAGCAAATGCTCGCAGCCTGCAAAATACATAGAAACTTCAAAAGCAAAACAGATGAATTCGTCATAGTTTCAGTGGTATATAGCTGCTTTCAATGAATTTGGTGATCATTTGCATTTGCAATCTCATTTATACACTAAGATAGTCACGAAGATATTTTTCGATGCTTTATGAACCACCTTTGCTAGTGCTTAGAGAAATTGTTCTCGAATGTTTCACAACGTATATGTATAATTTTACGATGTGAAAAATGGTGGCAGTGCTGAATAACGTTCGGTTATTTATCGTTCCTGGTTTACTATGCTAATATGAACGGTACCTTAGTTCACAATGAGCACGTGGACTGAATGTTTCTCTGAATGGCCAGATAGCTAAAGCAATAAAAAGTAGGGTGATAGCAGACAAGGATACGAGATTGATCACCTATTGCACGTTGCATTGGCGGGTTATAAATTCCTGCGACAAGCACGACAGGCGGATAAGGGAGCAGAGGGGTGATGTCGTCGCCGCAAACCAACACAGTCCGCTAATCCTATACCATATATTTGTTCGCTGGACATACCAACACTGGATATTATTTTATCGAAGTTTCACCTCATATATTCGCAACTACCATCCCAGTTTGTTCTCCATTGCTTTGTTGTATATAATATTGAATGAAACTGATTCATGAGATATGTGATTGACATAAGGACTATGTACAGGATACTCTTGTGCTCAACTGAAAGTTAAGAAAAGAGGCAGTGTGACAATAAGGAGAAATAAGAACACAACAACTATAGGGTTATCTGTTTCATTTCCAATTTAGCTGTCTGTTGGTAGCTATGTAAAAGTTGCGTTTTGCAGTACTATTTAAGAATACTTGAATTCATATAACTGAATAATTAATGAGTTCATGAAATGTGCTGACTAAGAAATATGTTCATTCCATTATAATCCTAATTTGACAACTTCAACCTCAACCATATACACAAAGTCAAAGATAATTCAATATAAAACTCACCATCATTTTCTGAATAAAATGGAATCCAATAGCAGCTCAATCAAATAATATTGAAGTTGGAATAATATGTTAGGCTCTTTAATAATAATTTTCATGACCACCCTAACAATTTTATATTGCGAAAGCACATTGCATTTTTACTATCTAAAATAGAATAATTCTTCTATTTTTCATTTACGAGTTAGTATTGAACGTGTTTGCCAATAGATAACTGGAATTATGAACAGTGAATTTGAAAGTTGAATTATTGGAAAGTTTTATTTGTGAAGTGATATCTGTATTCTATTTAAATTTGCTCCTATGAATAAGTCATAAATTCATCCTAAGAGGAGGGATAATTAACTCTTGACTAACGCTATGTAGAGTTTTTCATAATGATTTATCAGATTTCAATCCATGTATAGGGAACATCATAGGAATAAACATTATTATCCTCCTCCTGATACTCCAAATAAATATCAGATTAAATGTATTTTTCGACATTTAGAATTCAAGTTTCTGTTCAGACATACAGTGCAAACACCTGTAACATACATCATTATCACGCTATATAGGATTGTCTAAAATGGAATCACAAATTTCCTTTTTTAGTCGAATTTATCATTTTCATAAAGTTCACTAGACACCAATAGAATATTAACATAATGAACTGAAGCGAAATTCAGTACTTCATCCAAATGAAACATGATATGTTATTTTATAATTAATTATTACCAACAAAATAAATAGCTGTGAATTTATACATGCTTATCATATAGACTGAAACATCATTAATTGACAAATAATATATGTATAATACGGAACAAGTACTCTGGATCTGAATTCACATCAAGTCATGTTGAATTATGTTTTGGTAGTGTTAACCCTCAAGAGTTCATTACTCGAAGGTAGATCATATATGGTATCAAAGCAACATATACCAAAACTTTAGCATACATAAGTTATATCACATTCGAAGCACTTTTTCAATTGTATATGCAGAATTTCAGGGGAATACCTGAAAAACCTATTCATGGAAAATTCTTAATCATCATGTTATTACAATAAATTTGGTTATCCACAGAAGTTAGATTTATGCAGTTGCTATCTTTGCGAGCAAAATCTACTAAAATGCGAAATTTTGCAGTAGGATATTGACATTCTTCATTTTGTGGAAATTAGTTTGCTTGTATTCAGAAATTTCAATAATGGAAATCATTCCATACATTCCTGATATGAACTATCAAACTACAAATCAAGTGGTCTACAAAGAGCACACTTCAGTGCTATTTTTTAACATGAAACTTTGTTTTTAACACAATTACAAAGTAAGGTACTGAAGTTCTGGATTGCATATACGATTGGCTGGATGTCGAGACATTACAGGAGAAAACACATCGTCTCTTTGCAATATCATCAGATGCGAGTGCGCAAGCATGATGCTTTAAGCTCGGTTGTATCGTATGTTCTCATTACTGTAATTTCGCATAACATTCATCCTCATTCTACGCCGAAACAAAAAATAATAATTGCCTTTATCCATTTAAATTTGTTGAGTGCAGAATAAAATATGAAAAACTTGGAGTATAGATCTGCTTTTACTAGAATCCATTATTTCCTTGATTCGTATTAACGACATTGCTTCTGCTGGAGTTATAAGGTAGCCATGTTAGAATCGAACCAAAGAATAAGTCGTTGTAAAGTGACTTAAGTACGGTAAGACCTATACTGACGACTGCAGCGCGTAGTCACGTCTCGTCTGTCGTAGTGACATACGGCTTACGGCTATGCAAACCCAAGTGGCCATCTGCAGTGGCGCGCGTGCGCATGTTTGTCGGCACAGCGGCTCATCGCCACCGCGTTCCGGTGTTCTGGACTCCGGAGTTCCATCGTTCTACCGACCTAGCCGTTCCGCGTGCCACTACTGCGGATTACATTAAGCTTGACAAGTAGCACTGCGCTATCCCGTTAGTTATTACGCGCGGACCAAAACATTTTTCCGCACTGCAGGCTGTCAAAACACTCAAAATGTACTACACACACTTGTTCAATGCCACGCATTATAATATCATTTTGTAGTGCAATCAATTCTTCCAATGGGGAGATTATTCGTTGCGCGAAAGCTGCCACGCTCTAACAACCAACGTTGACGCTCACGCAAATCCATTTGCCTTGAGATTTCTCAACAAATGACATCTTTTTTCCTGTGTGCGAACAAATAATGCCCTTTGCCACAATAGCGTAGAATGAGTTATTGATTACTAGCACGTTAATTAACACATATTTCACATGGCTGCTTTTTACTGGAAAGAACCCATTCTTTTCGTGTCTTCTCTGTTTTCATGTTATATACATATTTGTCGAATGTCCAACTGGGAGAACTATACTTTGAGAAGATAATATATAATTTTGAAACAAGTGAGATTTGTCATATCTCTTTTTCACAATCTGCATTTAATATAAAGCACGTGCCTTCTTCATTTCTATCATTTTGAGAATATATTCATAGGATGAACTATTTTGGTTGAATGGTTTGAGTGAGAGCCAAAGTCAGAAGAAGAACATGAAGTTAACAGTGTGAGTAAGACAAGTATTCTGGAATAAGGTGAGATATAAGCGGAAGCGCACGCAGCCCCCGGCCCAAATTATTAATTACCGAGGCAAAGTGACTAGTGGTCGGTTGTGGTCGAGTGCCGGGGCTGGGAGCACGAGCCGACGCTGCGGTGTCGCGGCCTATAAAACCACCACAACCCCACTGAGCTCACACACTCTTACCCACTTGATCTATAAATATTTCATCAGTTACCAGCTTCAGCAAAAGTGCGAAAGGTGCTTGAGCGGAGACTACTTTCCACCACATTTTCTAACCAATAATTTTCTTGTTGTGAACCTAATTATCCGGAGATATATCGTTTTATAATGTAGCCTTAGTGAAATCACTGTTGTTTTTAATCTTATAACAAAATATAATTCCACATATTGTTAATAAGGCTGGTGAGTGAATAAGAAAATGACTAACGAATATCAGATATAGATTATTGATTGATACATATCACTTTTTCAAATTTAGCGTTTTTGGATAGATAGGATGCAAAAAATCAGAACGAGCGAAGGATCGTCTGTAATCAAATACATTGCGTCCTTTCGTTGGTTAGCTTTTTGCCGATTTTGACAGCTGATAGAAAAACACGGACGCTAATCGTCTGTGAGCGACATTGAACGACGTCTTGATGCCAACACTCAAGAGCCAAGCATCGACCAATTCTCGTACGCTAAGTAATTTGCAGTCAATGCCAGAATACCGCGGTACTTCTACTGGAGGAAGCGTGCAGGAATATCTAGAATTGTGCTCAAGCATACATATATGCAAACCTTCTGAAAACCATGGAATTCTGTTTAGTAAAAAAGTTTCCTCCAATCATTGATTTTCTCCTAACATTCCACAAGTAAGAAATAGTTGAACTGCAGATGGATTGAAGTGATATTGGGAAATAAAACCTTTTATACAAATCAAATATGAGGGTGACCACTGGGCTTCACAGAAAAAAATTGTTTATTGATGAGAAAATGTTTTCTGCATTAATTTGAATTAGGTTGAGCAGCCAAAACAAGTGGTATCAATTCAGTTACCACAGCAGAACCGTGAATCCTAATGAAATTGAATCAAGCCCTGGGTAATTTATTAATTTATATCACAGGTACCGGTAAACCGATGAGGTGGTATGCGTAATAAGGATTCAGTGATTTGATTGTATAGAAAATAATCTTCCGTGTTGCGAATGGTGCCCGTTCAGTAAAAACTCCGTTCGTGTCGCGATACAACAATGCTTTTAAATTAGCATATGCGGAGGGTTGTATGTGTAGTATAGGTACAGCATAATGTGATAGCAATGCGGAAACGAGGGGATGGAGAACATAAAGCGCAAGCACACAAGGTACGCATGACGCATGTTTGTGATATGGTCAGAAAGGGGTTTCAGATCTAACTGAGATACACAGTCAGGCTGCAGGGCGCTCAACCCTACTTGCAGATCTGCAATGCTGTTTTATACTGCTGTTACGTAGAAGCTAATATCTAACGGAGCCATAGTAGCTTTGCGGTGACAGACAGTGGAATGATATGGAGTGATCAGAGCTAAAAAGAGCAAACTCATTCAAAGCCACTCAATCATTCATCACTTTCCGTCCAATCAGGATTTTGAGATATTCCTAAAACATGAATTCTGAAAGAACTGCTACACAGAAGTGATCATTACTGTTGAGGATCAATGATTTGGACGAAGTTGAGGATATGGCAACTGCGGAAGAGCATGAAAAAGCTTCACATTCTTTAAAACTTAAATCACATGATAACTGCTTCACATAAATATATCATGAACTAAAGCTGTGTATAATTCAAACGGCTGGAATTGTTTAATGTTATATTATTTAACGGTTGCCGCTTGTTTTCGTTACACCCGTATCGTATTTCATAGACAGCTGCGGGCAGAAAATGAATGTGAAATGCAGCAAATTGTTATTTTCCGCAAAATTCGATCATAATATTGGGACAACATGTTCTATCACGGTCAATATAATCAAACAGTGTTGTTTTAACGATATCCCTTTCAGCCTTCGGCAATGCGTGCTACCATACAGTTATAATACAGAGTACAGAGAGAAATATCACAATACTCCATACGTAGCCAATGTCAAACGTTAGTATCAATCAAAAATCACAAAGCTGCCTGAAAGCACCTCGGGCATTCATTAAATCAAAGGAAAGCTATAATTATCATCTTGAAAATCTGTATCACAATTTATATGATTATTAAGTGAAATATATCTCAATCCATATTTCATGATATTGAAAGTGAAATTTTTGTTCTTATACTTGCTCTAAATCGATTATTATAATATATAATAATTGATTGAAGTAATGCTTCCAGTAAATCTTGAACAATATAGATCGTTTGAAATTTTGATGTGCATCATATTTCAGGATTACACTTCCAGAGGTTGTTTTCAGAAAACTAACTCGTTCTCGTGTAATGATGCTCCTTCTCATTGTTTAACTCATCAATGCAGTATATACAAATACAAAAGTACCATAAGAGTTATTGAATTTGCAGCACTGCACCGGAGTTTAAAAATTCAACAAACTGCGCAACCACAAATCGTGTTAACCAAAATGACTATTCTCAATCATTTCCATTGGCTAGATTATTTTCAATTGATATAATTCACGTAAAAAATAAAAAATACAAAATATTTAGAGAATACTATAAATTGAAGCTCTCTTATGATGCTATGAACAGGAAATCTAGAACATATCCAGCAAAATAATAAATATGAGAAACTTCGTGGATAATAGTATGATTCGGATTTTATTAACATAAGCATAAGCTCGCTCAAACCAAAGAAAAATAAAATCCAACTATGAACTGAGGCGAATAGAAGTAAATAGTTACTGAATTCCTCCAGAATATAGCGGAGAATTTATCAACACAGAATTGCAATGTGCCCTAATATAATCTGAAATTTGAGCTTCTTGTTATACATGATACCCAAAGAGACACTGTGATACAAAATTCAGCAGAATATTGTTCCAAAGCTATTATAATGTAAAGATATTTCAGTCAGTAGATCCATTTTGATTAAATTTAAATAATGAAACTGCTTTTGAAATCATGGAATCAATGAAAAACAACCCAAAGAATGCACTGTATAAAGGTGGGAATAAATAGAGGCGTTGCAACGAAATGAGCGAAAATTATGAATACTTACCTGAAACAAAGGGAAAGAATTGTTAGAAATCATATCACAAACGGATTCGTGTGCTGTGTTGATTGTTTGTGCGTGTTATTCTTAATCCGTAGTCGTAGCATGGGGGAAATGAAGCGAAGCAGAGAAGCTGGAACGTATAACGTGGATGTTAAGTATTTTTTACGAGTTTCGTCGGGCATTATTGCGAAAGATGAGGACAACATCGCCAAAAACAATGTTCTGTGTTGTATCAGCGTCATGTCGTCGTGGCCTATCACATAAAAGGAGGAGAGCTGGAAAACAGTGGTGGCATCGCAGCGTAGCCACAGAATGCGCTGTTAAACGAAACCAATTTTCTTAACGTTGCCACTGGCTGTGTCGCTGAACTATATTAAGCGTTATCTGCAGTCTGTATCCAACAAGCCTAGTCTTCGCGAAGTCACGATTTCAATGTGCGACTCGCGGTGTCAGTGTGTATGTTGCTACTATTTACTATTAGGATTATTCTTGATCTTCCTAACATTAGGCATATTAGAAAGAACCATATTCGAAATTCAAATGAATTTGTACTTGCGAAGCACAAATTCATATGAAATTGATTATTATTGGACTTTCCAAAAGTCTGGTTTTGCAGAATCACAAAAATTTTGTCCAATGTATTCTACAAGTGCAACGAGTGTGAATATCGGCTATGATTGAGATCTCTTGGTCATATACATACAAGAGAGTCTATATTCTATTTCATTCAAATTTCAGCAGACTGTCTTGAGTTAAGTAGAAGGTAGACATGTATGTGATTAATCATCAGGCAATGTGAAATCATCAATAGAATTATCTTGTCATTTTTCTCCTTCGCTTTTCAGTTTGTCATATATACTCACAAATTATGAACAAAAAATTCACTACTCCAAGAACTTGGAAGAAAGTACAAATTATTCATTCTGTTACATATTGAATATGAGATGAGAAATATTTAAATTTACATGGAAGTAGATCAAGTTTCTTATTTAATGCTTCCAAAGAACATGTCTTCAGTAAAGCTTATTAATGATTAATAAAAAGAATTTATGAATTTATCAAGCAAATTTTAAAATGTTCTGAGTAGGTAGATAATATTTACAAATACCTAAAGCATCTGAAACTCCGACGTTCTTGTAAATTTGACTTTCGTCTTACTGGGTACTATTGAATTTTCAAGTAAAGCATTTTATCTAAGCAATAAATGTATACGGACATGTATTTTTAATGACGATAAAATATTAAACTATCATGCTTTCATGGAAATACCTGAAGAAATAAGAGAAGACCTTTTAGCTTGTATTATGCGTGATTCTGAAAAGTTTTGTTTCTAATTAATGAATCAATAATTTGCAATAGTTCATGAGTACGAGATGTTTATTTATTTGATTTTATAGAGTTTGTGTATCAGTATTTACCTAGAAAATTCCCATGTTGAACATCATCAGCATAATGGAATTAATAAATTCAATTATATATATAAATATTTTGTATGTCATGTTGAACGTTTATCAAGAGTATGGCATATTTGCAGTGCTAACAGACTCTGTTATTGTTTATTAGAACTATGAAAATGCCTCACCTTGATTATTTTTTTCATTCCATATGAGGAACTAGACATCACATGAATTCATTATGATATAGAAAATTAAGTGCAGATGACATACAAGTATAGTAGCAATGAATTTCATAACATGTGAAAATAGTTTCCAATAAGATTATAGTTATACTGATTTGCTATCAATGTTGTAGATATTATAGAACTGAAAGCCATTGTATGAATTGAACTCAGTGTGATTTATATTGAGCCAGATAAAATAAATTCGTTATTATTAAAATTAATTCCTCGTTATGTGTGTATGGATAACAAATTCTGAATAATCTGATCAAAATAACAATCAGGATGGACATTGCTAGATTGTAATCTAAACAATTATTAATTATTAATTTGAATAGAATGAAGTCCACTTTGAACTACTCTTCTTTTCACTCAGTGGATTCACATTAATGATTAGATTATTAACTGAGCTTGCATATGAAGTTGGAGTTGACAAAGAATAACAATGTAGCAGTATAAGATCACATTATCATTTAAATATGATGATTTCACGAAAAATGACTACAAATCATCAACAATAACTCATGTCATACTGGTTATTACATTATTCTGCATATAAATTGGAATGCAAACTTCGGAAAAGTATAGTTTTTTCATGAATGCAGAGCTGATTTGTATTGAACAGGTGTGAATAACATTTATATGGAAAAATAATTATCTTCTTGTATTGTGTTTACTGCTCCTATTCAATCTGTTAAATTTTGTTACATTTGTTTGCTTCTGCATCCATACAATGTTTACTTGTATATTGACAGCATCAGATTCCATTGCATCAACTAAAGATCTATCAGTAGTAACTATTCAGTTGCCGTGAATTCTCCAATAATATCTAAGATGGAGAGAGAGAGGGAATGGATGAGCTTGAGTGAACTTTTTCATTTTCTTCTATGAAAAGCTCATTGTGCATGCTCTCAGAATATGAAATATATAATAATAATATAATGATAATTATTAATGTGATTATAATTCCTCTTAAACGGATGAACAGAAAAATCTGACGTGGACATCACGCAACTTACTTGTACATCATTGAATATATTTTTTGTACATAATAATACGATAACCAAACACGTAATACCATCGTTCCACTGCTAATCGTTTTGGATTTATCTGAAAAATTCTGAAAATCTGTCGAAGTGAAGTGCGCTTCTGCCTAGTCAGTTGCTATGGAAACAGTAGATTATCATTCTCATGCTACCGCATTCCTAAATACTGATTTCCAAGATTTTACGGCTAACTATTTTGAATTCATGCCCAAAATTTAAAAGAGACTCAACTGAAGTGTACTTCTGGTTTAGTCGATTGTTATGAGAATAAAAGGTAATCCAGATGCTACAACAGACTGGAATACTGAATATCAATATTTTACAGCCAATCGTTCAGAATTTATGCGAAAAATTCCGAAAGACTGTCAAGTAAAGTGCACTTCTGGCTCCGTCGATCTCAATGGAAATAGAATATGAGCGTTTAGTCGATACTATCGTCTCAAATACTGAATTCTAACATTGATGAAACTAATTAATTCAAAACTGTGAACTAGCTTAAATTGTTTCAAGAAACGGGCTGTTAAAGCTAGAACTAACACAATACACATAAAAATAATAAAAATAATACAGCATTCACAGCACCATCACAAACAACGAGGCTTATCTTCACTTAACCTATAAAAGTAAAAATTTAGAACTAAAACTAACACAATACACATAACAATAAAAGAAATAATCCAAAAGTCACAATATACACACAAAAAAAACGTCAAAAACACTAATAAATACCAGTAACACAAAAATCAAGCAAACAAATATTGAGTAAGCAATGCTTACGAAATGTCACTTCGACGTGGGATTGGTTGGAACAAAAAGTCACATGATAACCCATTGCAATTATAATGGCAGCTGGACGTTACAGAAGTGCTCAACACAAAATTCCAATATTTTACGTCTGATCGTTTTGAATTTATGCGAAAAATTTGAGAAGTCTGTTATATAAAGTGCACTTCCGGCTCAGCCGATTGGTACAAGAATAAAAGATAACCATTAAGATGCTACATCAATTTCAAATACTGAATTTCAGTATTCCACCGCTGATAATTCTGGATTTATGCAGAAAATAAAAAAAAAAATTTGAAGTAAAGTATACTGCCGGTACAGACGATTGCAACCATAATGCGAGGTGCATATCAAGACCCTAGATTTGTCTTGAATACAAAATTTCAGCATTATACGTCTGACAAGTTTTGAGATTTTCAAGTTACGAACATACGCACATACGTACCGACATCAAACCGAGAATAGACAAAATAGATTCAGGGATGCTCAAAACTGATATTTCTATCAAAATCTCGTAATGTGAGAACTGATTTTTACATAAAATAAAATATTATAAAAAAAATGTCCAATATGGTTAAAATACTATGACCTAGGTATATAATAGGCATTGTATAATAAAGTATTGAATATTTCTCTTTTTTATGTATTACAGAGGGTGCAATCATCCTTAGTGCTTAGTTTGAAGGTAATATCTTAAGGATGGGATTTTCATTTTAAAGTATTTACTAATCGTACTTTTCTCATCAATTTGAAAACATTCATGGTGAATGAGAAAAAAAGGAATTATCATTTAGAAGAATGTCCATGTAATAATTACTTTAACTATATTACATGATTCTGTTTGTATAGGTGTCTTCTAGCATTTGTTGGTAACTTTCAATCAACTACCTACGCAGCTCTGTCTCTCCCACAAGCATTCAAAGTTGAGTTTTATGAGCATATTTCTCAACTGGGCTAGCCAGTGTATTTCAGCTTTTCAGGGTCTGTTTCATTTGCTTCTAACAGTTCTGTATGATCTATTCTTGGATACCTGTTATTCCTCATTGTTGACAATTCAAATCACCACATTTTTCTGTTTAGTTTTTTGTCTGATTATATAGTTCGGTGTCTATTGTTATGAGAATAAAAGGTAATCCAGATGCTACAACAGACTGGAATATCGTTCAGAATTTATGCGAAAAATTCCGAAAGACTGTCAAGTAAAGTGCACTTCTGGCTCCGTCGATCTCAATGGAAATAGAATATGAGCGTTTAGTCGATACTATCGTCTTAAATACTGAATTCTAACATTGATGAAACTAATTAATTCAAAACTGTGAACTAGCTTAAATTGTTTCAAGAAACGGGCTGTTAAAGCTAGAACTAACACAATACACATAAAAATAATAAAAATAATACAGCATTCACAGCACCATCACAAACAACGAGGCTTATCTTCACTTAACCTATAAAAGTAAAACTTAGAATCAAAACTAACACAATACACATAACAATAAAAGAAATAATCCAAAAGTCACAATATACACACAAAAAAAACGTCAAAAACACTAATAAATACCAGTAACACAAAAATCAAGCAAACAAATATTGAGTAAGCAATGCTTACGAAATGTCACTTCGACGTGGGAGTGTAAAGAGACCTCTTAAACTCCAGACTACGAAGTGGTAGACGGAGTAGATTTTGCACTGATCACATCTTCACTCAAAATGCTGTCATTCAAATTCAAATGAGAAAAACCTACAATCCTTACGCCATATTGATCGATATTATTGGATATTTTGATACTAATAATCACCAACTAATGTAGAGCAGACCGTACTCAACAGGAGTTGCTATTATATATAATCAGGCAAACTATGAGTGAAGATACAATACTAATATATAGCTACGGTAGACATTACTAAAGGGACGGTGACTCAATCAGCTTACTGTTATTCTCATAATCAATATCAGATATGCAAAATTATTTTGGATAAGAATGCTGATTTTAGCATCATCGAAATATGTGTATCTGGGAGTACAACTCATATACTCAAATCTTTCTCTTAAAGTTTCAAAACAACTAAAGAGTGAATTAGTCAGAATTAAATATAGCTACAGAATATAATATTATGATAACTTTTTCTGTGTACTGATTATGTATGATTCTTTGGAATAACTAGAAGAATGTCTCATTAGAACAATAATTATATATCTTCCACATAATTTTCAAAGTAAGTAACTGACATAGCGATTTGGATAGAGCTGCGGAATGGGATTTCCAACCAGTGAAGCGGTACAGTGCTTAATAGTAAAAGCGAAGAGGCTTTCGTTCATATTACAATAACAAGAGGGAATCAAAGAGAATACCAAGATGAAGTGCATTACGAGATGGTCATAAATATAAAATAAGATATAAAACAAGGGCTCTAACCTAGAGCCCAAAGATCAATCTAAAATTTATATCCTCCATCTTGCAACTACTCTGAATTCATCTATTACTTATTTGCGAAATCATATTAATAGCAGAGTTCTTCAGAGTGCATGCTTCAATTAATGACTGATTCGAATGATATTGCTCCAGCCGTTGCCTTGGCCGAAGTACTACTTGCAATGCTCAATTATTTCGAAAATTATTCAATGTACTGATGAATTTTGTTTTTCCTTTATTTACATGTGGATTCTGTGAGTATCCTTACAGGATAAGTAGATATAGTAAATATTGTTCCAGGGTGTTGACCTATGGCCAAATGCGTTCAACTGAACAGGTATGATAGAAACTGACAGTACTAATAGCAAATTTTTGGAAGACTATGATAAATACGACCCTTCCAATCAATAAAATAAAAACGTTGAGTTAAACATCTGGACTGCTTATTGTTTCCTTCGCCTGTATTTTCTATCGAGCTGTTTTTAATATTTCTTCATATATTGAACATATTCTAAAGATTATAATTAAGAATGTTGTATTCACAAGCAAGATAGAAATTGTTGACACGGAGCACCCAATAATGCGCGAAGTCGCTAGGCATTTTCGTGTGATTATGCTTGGTAGTCTAGTGGAATTGAGAGTCGGGAAAATGTTTATAAGGGAATATGTGTTGTTCGCTACTAATCCCTATGGCAGCTCCCCGACTCTCGCCGTGTGCTCCCTGAACTCTTCCGGTCTCGTTAATAGTTAATGCTAATGTGCTACCAAGCTAATAGCCCTATTCCTATGCGACCGTTGCTCTGTATCTGTAAACAACGGCAACAGCTACAACGCAGCTCCAGCTGTGGGTACGATCCATTTCGGACTATTCACCATTCATTTCACTTCGCTCTCTGTATTTCCAACTTCGTTCTTTACTGGCTATTCGCTCGCATTCTCTTTCACATCTCGTTATTCCAATCATCTTTACATTACAAAATATGAATTCTTTTTTTTGATTCTTACGAGATTCGCGCATTTTAATGTATTTTTGAAGGAAAAACCACAGGTACGTTAGGCAATTTTTAGATGGGCAAAATCTCATGAATTTGCATTACCGACATGCTACTGGCACGTGCGTTGTTCAAGGAGGCTATATCTTTAATTCTTATTTTTCATAGAGTACTCCCTGTTTGATGTCACTGTGTTGACAGTTCAGTCTTGAGATCAAGAATATGCGCTCTGATTTCACCAAAAACTGTGTTTAATGTACATGAATTTCAACAATAGTTTGGTGTGTTATATTTAGAAGCAAAGAATTTGTGATGCATTTCAATCAGTTAGAAGGTATTCTAGAGCTTAATATATTTTTGATGTACCCATGATATTTTTGTGAGGACTTCAATATTGATTTTGCAGATAATGGAAATTTACCATTTATTGAATTTTTGAATGAAGCATTAGGTTTCACTCTGTCCAATGATCGAAAATTCAACAATACAAAATGTAAAACGACGATCGGTTTTAACAAGATTTCTATATGAATTCCATTCGAATATTTTTGTTTTTTACTGCACTTACATAAGTCTATTGTATCCTTTTTAGAATGAATGGAATTATTGATGATTAATTCAAGTATTGTTGAAGTGAATGATTATAATAATGCAAACAATGAAAATAATGTTGAAAATTAGGTCTACTGGAATTCGTTTGAATACTAATATTATATACAAATAATATAAATGTATATTAATCATTCTGTCAATTAAGTTTTATTTATAATTTGTACAGGGCTTGCGCAGCTCATCATCTGTTTTAATTAATAAATAAGCCATATAAAAAGGTATGTAATTTTTACTCGGAGTACCGATGGATGTGAAAGCCGGACTAATGCTGATGATTTTGATTGACAAATTATGAAATTGAATATTCCAAAGAGCAGTTAGGAGTTTTTTACACCGTTCTAAATAAAATATTTTTTAGAGTGAACTAGAAGCTCTTAGTGTTGCCACGAGACCAGTCTCGATCTCGTCTCGTTTCTTCTCAAAAAGTCGAGACGAGATCAAAGAATAGGTTTCGAGCCAAAAGTCGAGACCAAGACGGGACCAGAGACGAGACTTGTATCATAATCACTTTAAATTAATTTTTAAGTCAAATCCAATAAACTTCTTCCGAAAGCAATCTTACACAGCAAGGAGGTAAATACCCACTAACTACAGTAATAATAGTAAATTTGAAAGTCAACTGATGAGATGGCTAAGTTTCTGATTGAGACAATCATTTTTTCTGCCGCTCATTCCGAATATTCAAATTCATATTCACCCGATAAACAAAATTTTTTGTCAATTGTTTTTTTTTTTAAGTAAGTCACTTGGTTCTATCATGTTTGATATCAATTTAAAGCTCCCAGGGAGTTGAGCTTATCGGAAATATGAAATAAAGAATCAGTGGAATCCACGTCACCATCTTCAAATTACACTTCCTGTGATTATATGTCAAAATTGTATGTTCCAATGAAGTGAAGATTACGAAAATCTAGAAAAAGACTCTTTATTTTCAAAAATACTTATTTTATGAATATAACCAGCCTCTGTCACTTTAAAAATGACAGCCATTACTTTGACAATAACAGCTGTCACTTTGACACTGATAGCTGTCATTTTGAAATATATATTTGATTGATGCGACACTCTGAATCAATGAAACAGCGATGAAACCGGCCATGAAATTTATGGTTGGAGAAGTACTGTGTGGCTGCAGCAGATTTTGTGTGATAATATTGTGCAACAGGACGAATCCCAATACTAGCACAGGACATTCAATTTCACAAGAAACTATCGACATATTGTGAGAAAATATTATCATACTATAATTGATTTTCACTGGAGATTCGTTACATGAATCGACTCCTATAAGATTCCCTATTATATTGCTGTACCTCATCTTATTTCATCCAAAATTGAATCAGATTAGGCTGGACTGAGCCATAGGAAGAGATAATCAATACTATTCTTTCATAAATTTCAGTAATTTAGACCATATATAGCTCGTTATTCACAGTCAATAACATAATCTTATTTGAAAATAAGGTTTTTGTTCATGTACCTCTGAATTTAGTGGCTAACACAACGCAGACAATGAGTAATCTGAGCATGTAAGCATCTCAGATCTATCATCGATTCATATGACCGTTTTTGTTACCTAAATTTAGTTTATATGAATTCTTATTGAGAATCATGGAAGAAATATCGTGTGGCGTAGAAAACATGTGCGAACTAGCATTATGAGTCTCGAAAAATATTTCTTGTAACTCAGCGATTCTTGACTTGAAATATAATAATGCTTAAGCTCACACATTTGTTGCATAATACTATTACCTCTTTTAACTCTAGTGGTCCTATTCTAGTTTACAGAGACAGCTTGGACATATATCGCAATCTCCATGTCAATGTTATGTCATAGTTACATTTATAGAAACTTGAATATTGTATGTTGGTGCAGACAATATAATACACAACTTTATGCTGGCAGTTAGTTTATAACGATGTTTGAAGTTCGATTTAATTTATGTTTTCCTGATTTATTATTGATTATAATAATAAAATTTTATTCTATTGTTACTATTTCATGACATACAAATGTCAAATCTAATATTGATCCAAGGAAATTGACTTGACTCTGTCTCTTACTTTCGAAAGACTGTCTTCAACGATGATGACATTGAATCACTTCTCTAATTGTGTGTCAAGAGTCTATAAGATAATGTCAAAAGACAATACTTACAAATTAAAATCAAATCCCAGAGAACTGTTTATCCAACACGCACGCGCATTGTACGTAATCACGTGATCATAACTCCCAGAGCTGCTCACCAAGGTAGGAATTATTGTGTAATGCGCGAAATTGAAAAAATACATTATTTGTAGCGTATAGTGTTTCTGTGGTTTTAGTGATTGTGAAGTAAGCTAGAAGCTCATGTCTGGAGGTTTATGACTGAAACATAATTTCGCGCACCAAACAACAAATACATATTTTTGGTAGAATCCATAGCAAATAATAATCAGGTATGTGAAAAACTGTAACTTTGAGAAATTATGGCGAGACTCTTATCTAGACGCGAGACCGAGGCGAGACCAATCTATTCGAGACCAGGGTAGGACCAAGACGAGATTGAGCTAGGCGAGATCATCACGGGATCAAGACGAGACTCACTGAAGTCTCGTCTTGTGACAATACTGGAAGGTCTACAACCTTCAAACTTTGTGTACATACTCGAGATGGATGTAAGAACATACAGGATAAATGTCAACTACCAATCGTCACTGGTGCAGGACCTATAGCCAGTTGAAAATTCATCACAAAATATTTCTCTTTGAGTAAATTAGAAGCTCCATGAATTTTGAACCTTGTGTACGTACCTAGAAAGAATGAGGGTATATGTAATATCAATATCAGCCACCACTCGTTATTAGTGCACGAGCTATATCCTATATTTTGTGTATAATCTAGGTGTTCTAGATATTTCAAATTCTCTATGTGAACTCAGGATGGTTGTCATTACTTCTTCTACGTGATGGAGACATTCGATAGATTCTGCAAAAATTATAATAATAACTTGTTTGATATCATTACATCCACTTATTCATACGTAGGTTGGCGACCACACACAAAAAGTATAAATCAATGAGACTGATTACCCCACTTCAAATTGCTATATCAAATATGTAATAAGATAATATGAGATAATAATGTTTGAATTGATTAGAATCACCTATACGAATGCTTCCAGCTGGAATGAGAAGATGCTGGATATAAGTTTGCACACATATCTTTCATGGCGCAAGAATGCACCGGATCCCAGCCAAAAGTACTGTCCTCGAATTGACGAAAACATGAAGCTACCATGTCGAGAAATTGGATAACATTGAAATTTCAGCTTGCATGTATTGATAAATCAAATAATTTGCTTTATCTCAAGCAATACGTTAGTGCTCTAGTAACAAAGTAAACTGGAGAACTTACCCGAAGCTTCATGGTACTTGATACCGTCACAGCGTCACTTGTGACAGGTCATGGAGTGTTATGTGTTTTGTCAGAGACATTTGAGCTTGGTTTATCTCGCCAAGTCAACAACAAGTAGCATCAGAAGCAAAGTAACACGTCGCGCAAAGATATTTAACAATCCTTTAAGTTTGTGTCACACTTATCTATCTAGAGTTTTGTCATATACTCAGCTAGCATCATTTATATAAGCTGAAACTATGACTCAGCTTGGGAATACAATACAATGATTCATTTGAAATTCATGGTACACTTCTGCTCGAAACTAACAGAAATACCAGCATCGATGTAGTACACCCATTCTTATGTCATCATAAGCAAAGCAGAGCTCTGTATCATCATAATATTAGGTTTAGTATTTATTGATGAGGACTTTGTGTTCTATGAGAAACTACATGCCTAGCAGAAAATACAAATTTATCTCAAGTATGTCCATTTATCACACAGTATAGACCTGATTTGGATTATGTGAAAAATGAAAGAAGTACAATACAGCAAAAGTAGAAACGTGGATCGAAATATGGACCGTAATTTCGTGAGCAAAATAACAATAAAAAAGTAGCGGTATGAAGCAAGAATAGATATATTATTCCACAATGCATTACTTCAATTGATTACTAATGCTGAAGCAAGTATAACAGATCAGTCGTCTTTCAATTGAATTCTACATATACGAATTCCTCTAACATCACGGTCGACTAGTACGAGTGTAGGTACTCAATAAAACACATGGTGTAAAGCTCTAGTTTGAGAAGCAATCCTGGATCACAGGAGTAAACTGTTGTAGTCGTTGTAGACTTCAATTAAAAAATTAATGAAATACTTTCCCGATTAGAGTGACCGTGTACACTGTTAAAGGTAAAAATAGCTCACTCAGAGCACGTTTGGCATGTGGATACAACAGTATAGATTGCGAGGCTGTGGCTTCATGATAAATTAACGAGCTAGCTTAGTCTGCATTCTCAGGATTCCTTCACAAAATCTTGCCTGAAAATCATATGGATATGTGAAGCTACATACTGTTTACAAGAAAAAGTTATATGATTTTTACATTATCGAAAGGTAACCCACCTTCAATTTTCAAGGTAAACTTCAATTAAAATATGAAATATACTCTAGTCTCCATCAGAATACAAGGATTACATATTTCTGCACTGAATCTGTTGAGTGAATGTGGATTAATATGGCGAAAGAATAAATTGTTCCCTGTACATGCAATAATGTGAAGTCTAAAAAAAAAATCTCAAGTGTTTCTTTGGATCGATACAAAACCGGATGTGAAAAATAAAGAAGAAATGGGGACCAAGCTAAGGAATAAGACAACTTCATAGTTGCAGCCATATCGTAAAGATTTATGTTTAGCAAAACGGTCGATCGTGGACGCCGAGGTGCTATGGACGCAGTGGGCTCAGCGGTTCAGGTATTTCACCATCGTACCGACTCTCGTAAATAAATAACAAAGTATGCTGGTACCGGTCGCTCCAGTACCCTGTGGTACCCTAGCGTCTATACCCCACGTGCCACGTTTGTCGTTTCCAGGCTTTTTTACTGTAATATCTCGTTGTTCTGTCCCTCCACTGTTATTTAAATTTTTTCAAGCGCGTTAGTTGACATAGTTGTGGCTTTGGATACAAACTCGGCATTCAAATTCACCTCAGCAAAAAATATTCTCTGTTGTTGGTTTTCTACTAATGCAGAGTGGTAAAAGCAGAATTTTTTCACTAAATTTAGAATAATGAACCTAATTTTTCAGCACTAATATATCTAATTTTGCATGAATGGACTGCAATGAGTTATTTTCGTGATAAATAATGGAAAGTTTGACGCTGGACGTAAATGTGAAATAAATATGGATATAATTTTTACTGTTGTACAGAATCTCTGAACAAGATATTGCTGCCGAGTTGATTATCTGGAATAAAGTCCCCAGTACGTCACGGCGCTTGTAAACATTAATCAAACTGTGTGAATGCATCGTAATCTGATGTAGAGCTATCCTTGTCGCTGTCCAGGTCCTGCTACGTCTTACTTACGCATCAAGTATGTTCGTTAGCTGTGAGTCGTGACATGACCATGAACAGGTTGAGGGCCAAATGCAGAGACCAATGATTAGACGCGCAAGCGCTCACAACACGCACTTATTAAGGGTGATTCTCACTTTCATTTCAGTAATATCAAATCAAAAATTCAGTGAGATTGTTCCCAAAGAATTCAATGACTTCACGCACATTTGAATTGATGGCATGATTCCCGATGTGTGACTTTCGAAAGAGTGCCAATATTCTTTGATAAGTAAGAATGGATTAAAAATAAGTGTCTAGAAGTGGAGCCCTTTAAGACTCACGCATCAATATAAGCTGCAGTGTGAATGAAGCTTTAGAGTGCGGCAAAGCTCAGATCTGAAGTAACAGAGTACGGATACGGATACAGTTAAGAGTGCATGGCGGGCATGACCAACCATGCTGCTTTAGAGTAATGGAATGATTAATTGTTTCGCTTCGTTCGTGCAAAATTCAAATTTCGTGATTAAATTTCAGTAAGCGATAAACAATGCATTATCATCATGGAAGAGTACAGACACGAAGCTTGAAGTTGAGGTGTGTGTTACTAGCAAAGGATGTGCTTGAAAAAAAAACCTAGAAACTACTGCGTTCGCTCTAGATCAATTTGACGCCCGTTGACAACATATTCAACTAAAGTGATTGTTTCTCAATTGTTTGACATGTCAAGTGAGCACTTCTGTATTGTTAGTGGCTACAATATACATTGTTTCTTGCTACGAGTTTGTCAACTAGCTGATAACAGTTGCAAGCAAATTGCATTACTGTCCTTACCATATGGAGCATTATGTTGACGACAATAAAGCATGAAAGTACATAACTGCTGCATATGAACTTCAGTAACATATTAGACAGTAATTCTTATTAAACATTCGATTTCTCGTAATAAATATTCGCACTCTTCGAATTATTATCAGTCTGACATTAAAGATTATTATGAGCCGAAAAAGAAGTCGACTGATTTTGCCTGTCTCAATATCTGTCATCTCGAGATACTCTAAGTACAGTATAGGGTAAGATTTAAGTAGACATTGACTCAATTGGACTGATACAGCTAATGCATCAAATTATTGTATCATTACCGCTCACAAGAAATTGCATAATTCTAATGACTCAAATGTTCAAAGATTGTCATTTCCCCAACAGACTATAGGAGAAGATATTGTCAGTCCTGTTGATAGTACAAACGTATAGTTTGGATATTTTGAAGCAGAAAAGTAAATATTTGAGTATCTATAGTTATACAAACTTGCACTCATTACTGTAGGTTTCCAAGCTATCTGGAGAAGACAAGGTTAGCGAACAAGGTTTTAGTTCTGGTTATAGTCTCTCTGTTCCCCGTAGACAATCAGTGTGGTGAGAAATGCGGTGCGACCGCTTTTCTGTTCCCTAGATCGATAGAAACCTTTTCAGCGTACGTGAAAAGTATTTTTATCGAAGGCACTTTTCATATGCCATTCGTTGAAAACCTGTCACAGTCACTTGATCTTATAACTGTTCACTGTATTCCATACAAGAGAAAAATTAACAGCTATGATATCTCTCCTCGAACCATTACAAAGATTATTCCCTAAAGTATACATATTGTGATCTCTCTGAGAACATTGATCCGTGTTGATAGAAGTATCCAGTGTCATTGCAAAATGTACTATCGTTGATTTTAATTATTGAGTCTGAACCGAGATTTCATAGAAGTGATGTATTTTGAATGAACAGATGAGACTCAGAAATAGCAACATATTTCCCTGTGTATCTGGCCATCAAGTCGAACTAATGTTCGAAATTGGGAGCAGAATCTCGTGGTAGTAGTACGCAATCGTAGTTTTTAATGTGGATGTGAACGTTTTAATATAAGCATATGTATTTGCTCTGCTTTGAATATCACACGATCAAAGAATTTTATTGAAAAATATTGCCTGAGGGCTAATGGTAAACGGAGTATGGAGAACTGAGTGGTCACTGCGCGCTATTTAAGAGCAGAAAATAATCAGGATAAAATGAGTGTGTGTTAGGCGTAAGACGATGGGCGATCGATGACTTAAAGTGGCATACACCAAGTACTTGGAGGAAGTGCGATATCGCACGATGTTTCCGCAAGGCGCACGTGAGCAACATCCGGCAATCTTTCTCTTTTTCTCTTGTTAGAGATACGCACCGGCCACTGCAGCCCACTTCATTCTCCATTCGCGATAAGTAAAACTGATTCAACGTACAAGAGGTCAGCGTAATAAGTGCGTGTTTTCCGACCTAACAGATATGACTAATTACTCGTTTATGCAGTGAGTTGATATGCAAACGAATTAGGGCTATTTAGAAACTTAATAATATTGTAAAAAAAATTCAAAGGGAAATATACTCCATTATTATATAAATCGGAATTGGAACATGCTGTCTGTATAATACAGTTTTATTCAAAATTGAAAGCATCAGATCTAAATGTTGAATGAATATTCTATAACCATAAGAGCGTAATATATTCTAATGCGAAGATTTGACGAGAAATTAATGTGCAATTTGAATATGGATATGAGAAGAAATCATTAGATGTAATACGTAGACGGCCACAACCTGTGAAATACGGTAATACGGTACGCTTGCTCATGAATAATTGTACTTGTCGATGCAAATAATGCAAGCGAGCAATGCTCATCTGCATAATGTCCCGGCGCATCTGCCTTCGTGATATCTAAACGCAATTCAAAAAGAAATATTTATTATTTCCAAGTGCAATTGTGCACTGGCAAAATCCGATTCTGATGCTGCCATTACTGAAGAAAGGCAAACGCGCAAGCCGCGAGCAGCCAAAAGACAGTATAAAAGCACACGGAATTTACAAATAAACATGCTCACTAAAATATTACTAACATTCTACAGAATCTTATTCATCTTTTTATTTCCCGGATTCCGGAATTCTGAGATACGGTTCATCCCGATATTAATTTTGAAATTATTGCAACAACAGAGTATAACTCACGGTATGAGTAAATACTTTTGGGAAAAATCACACTATCCTTTATGTTGGTAGAAGATTATATTGTTTCCAAATGCCAGCTCATTTGGATTTGGTGAACTTCTGTATCAATCATGAAAAATACTGATGTGCAGCTAAATATGATACAACAGTACAATATTTCATTTGAGAACAGGATGTGCTTAGGCCAAGTTATTTGTTTGCATACAGAGTTAAATGGTGTGGAATGTTTCGCGGTGAAAACACGTTGGAAACTCGCTTACTATCATCAGTTACAGTCAAATAATCGAATTCGATTTGGGCTATGTATCAACTTCATCATCGGTCATCGCATTACTTTATTGACATTTCGAATTAATGTTTTGTTGTTCTTACTAATACTGCAATCAATTACAAAATATGTATTATTCTACTGTATTCTATTCTTCGCACATTCAACATGTTATCTTATTTGGTAATCTATAATAGAGCTTTACAATTTACGAATAGTCGTTCATCATCTGTTCGCAAATATCTCTATACACAATACGAGGATATACATCTTGCTTGCTAGCGAAATGGACAAAATTTAATTTTTAAAACGATCTTATCTAGTGTTACTATAACATACGGGATAAAAGAATACATACCATTGTTAACTTCGATTGTTGCACTCAGTATGTCGAATAGGTACAAACAATATGAATTAATAGTACACGTTTTGAAACAGTGGAGTGGTAGTGAAGCTGCGTTAAAAAAAATAGAGCAGAACATATATGTAGCTCTTTATTTGAAAGTCGTGTGAGTAGCGATGCGCAAAGGGAAAACCATCTCCTACTTCAATGTCTGTGAATGCATTTTCCGTTTTTCGTTGTTCCGGCCCAATAGCGAATCTCTAAACAGGTTCACACGTGATTTCTACTTATCTGGGACGCCGCGGCGCTCAACAGCGCTCAGCGCTGTCCAGATTAGCGCAATACTTGAGCGTTCCACCACTAATCAGCGATGACTTGCTCTCAGCCGCATCGGAAGCTTGATTAACAACGCGTTTTGACTCACTGATAATTGATATGATACTAATTGCATGCTGCAGCTCAATTTCTTCAAATAATATCATGAAAAGAATAATTATATTAGTCAATAATGCCTAACACCATCTATCATTTAAAAGAATTACCAGATTATCAAACTTACAGTGTTACATATCAAATTTGTGGTCAGCTGCAGATCAACAGCAACAATTTTCCCAAGTATATTCATAGCAATCTGAAATAACTTGATATAACTCAAAAAGTATTGTAATACTTTCAAACTCTCATGATAAATTTTGTGAAAAGATTGATTAAAATCTGATAAGAATACTTCTTCACTTTCAGGTGAGATAGATGGTGATTGTAGTTTGTGCTAGAAGCAAAGAAGGAGTTGATATCCCATAAAAAGTAGGTACTTAGATATCATGCTTCTCGTAAATTATATTGATCCTGATGAAAAGTGGGGAGTACGAGACAATTCGTTCACTGTAGAATTTAAAATATGTTCAGACAAAAATACTCCCCAATATGAAACCTGACTTTGAAAAAAATTTGGAAATGAATAAGCATTACACGAATATTTTCGGTAAAGCACAGCTCGGCTTTATAATGAAAAGTGAACCTGAAGAAAGGTTAATACTTTATCAGGAATCTCTGCCGGCGGAATGTTGATCTTTTTTCTCTTGCATGTGAGTTTTACTGGGCAAACAAGAAAAACGAGCCCGTCTCATAAATAACCGTATCAATAATGCAATGAACAACAAATTTCTGAATCCATCACTGCTCATGCAACAACACCAATGCCTGAAGAAACAAATGCGAGCAGTTGTTGGACAGACACTCCTTTAACTATTTATGAAGTCGCTTGACTTTCTTACTTACTACCTCTTGCGAAATAATTGAAGAATATATCACTTAGCCTTGTATAAGCATTGTTAGTATGATATATGATCAATCTTAACCATAGTTTATCAAGAAGACTAAAAAAAATTTTAATATAACCACAATCAAGTACCCTGTGATGTTTTTCTACTCCATTGTCATAAAATATATCCATTTTTTTTTAAGGGATAACAAGCAAAATCGTTGGAATAGAAACAGATGTAAGAGCTCAACTATTTAATTGCAGTACAACGCAGAATGCAAAAATATGTTTATGGTAGCGGGTAGAGGAGCACATTAACCTTTGTATTAATATTATTACAATAGTGTAGTGAATGCAATGTTGGTTGGAATTGGGCCCATAGGCATTCGTTCGCGTATTCAGTCCATGTATTTCGTTACACGATGTTGTTATGATACGTATATATTGTTGGACCGCAATGTACCTACCTGCAACGTGTTATATAAAATAATATGTCTATATTTGTACCACCAGCATACTATCAGAATAATTTGCATATGCAAAAGATTTTATCCGCTGTATTATAGAATATTTATGGGCTATATCATCAAAATATACTGACCTTATCGTCAATATTGCTTTTGTATTAAAACAGACTGAAAAGAATCAAGGAATTTGTCTTTTTGCTTTACCACCAGGAGTACTCCAAGAGTCGAATAGAATAGAGTCTTGTGATTGTTACTGTAATATTCCATAGTACAATTCTGCAGATGTTGCAGAAAAAATTATCATGTGTTACCATAATTAAATGATTTGTTGGAGGAAACAAAGAGTTCATACGTTATGGAACGAGCTTAAATGATAAAGACTGGATGCTTCCTCAAATTGATACACAAATGATTCAATACATACCCATCTTGCCATCTGGTGAGTCACATGCTTCTTATTTGAGCTTCTTCATCAATTTGGTTTATGCACAGTTTTTTCTTCTCTATTCACAATTTACCGTCATGATTTCATTGTTGTATTTAGAGAAGAGAATGGATAAAGGAAAATTTAATAAAGATATACAAGTAATAAAGGAAGCAATTCAATATTGTATCTTGACAGTAAATTTCATGGTGGGTTTTAAAAAACGCGTTTATGAATTTGCAGAGCGACAATGGCTTAGAAAAAAACCCTTTTTAATATAGTAATGAGATTTTTTCCTATGATTTTATACTGAATTCATGTGATAAGGACTCCAAACTATTGATCCTTGCTAATTGAATGTATGAAAAGAAGTATTTTATGGAGCAATATATATTTACACATCAAAATCAATACTCGTAGCAAACAAAATATCCAGAAAGAAGGATATTCCAGAAAAATGTATATTTTGCTCTAGTTGCATTTGAATTGGTTATATTCATGAAAAAGTTGTAAAAGAAAATAACAGAATACAAGAAAATGATCTGGAATTCGTTGGTATGGAGATCACGTTTGGACGCAGGTGCTATTCTTTAGGAAATCATTTAGTTAATGCAGCGCGACGTGCTTGGACCTTAACCACAAATGCTTTAATCAAATTCTGATAACTCCATCAAACTTTCTTCTTTAATATTGTTTACCCGGAAATCCACCCCAAAGGAGAATTACAGTACTCAGTGCGAACCGGAACAAAGATGTTTGAATGAATGTAAACGTTTTAATAATATTACAATGAATATGACAGATCGTTTTTGCAACAAGGCATTAATTGTATCTAGCTATTTCATATTAAATGTCCACAAAGTTATTTTGCTTCAATCCGCATCTACGATTGGATGTTTTATCATGCGTTGAAGAGATGGGAAGCTCTGACAGATGAAATTCCAGATGATATTGTCACCAGTATAATTTATATTTGAAAAATATAGGAAACTATGACACCTTGATAATCTGTCATGTAGCTAAACCTAAATCAATTTTAGATTCCGCTGTATCCGGCTCAGATTCATGACAGAAATACTCACGGAAAGTATGAGCGATCGTTGAAAAAAATGGAACTCAAATTCTAGAAGAATAGCAATGGAGGTCAGATCAATGATTGTGGTAGAAATGGAGCATCGCAGTAAGAAAGAAATATTTGTTTGGCGTAGCGTTCTTTGGCCGGTATTCGCAACAATTACTTTGCTCCCGTAGAGAACACGCGCATTGAACAGCGGATGGCGAATGTCTCTCAGCCCGAAGCTATCATTAATGAAATTCCTGCCCCTGTTACAGGTTAACTGTAAGTATTTTTTCCAAGACATGAAAGCGTAGCCCTTTGGGCATAGCACATTAGCGCACAGAGGAAAAGAGGAAATGTCCAAAACACTGCTACCATATTATACTCAACCAAGATCTGACTCTTCCTGCCAACTTCCCTACTCTTTAATGCTAAACATTACAACTAACAACACAAAGGAAGTTATATAATATTATCTAACAGTAGGAACATTGCCACAATTTATATTGGATTCGGGCATTATCTACAGAAAAACAAATACTAATGAGAAGTGTCAGGGAAATGTTATTATTTCTTGTCGTTTATCATTGTATGTGAAGTTATTTTTCCAGCTACATGTATCATCATATCCAATCCAAATAGCAAAGTTTTAAAACTGATATCATCAAGGCTCATTTTCTGAGTTTTATATTACTAAAGAAATTTGAATTTTCACGAAATGTAGTTACAAAGAAGAGGAATAACATGAGCTTGTTGAGTGCAATCGAAATGTAGTACAAGCTAGTTGGATGAAGCTTCAGAAGGATAATAAAATAGCGTACAGAAGTCGATTGGTCAGGTAGTGACTAATGATCCTGTAACGAAAGAGCGGCCAAAGGACGTGAGCATCTCATGTGACGCGCACTAATACTAGCACGAATTGGCAATGTGAGAGCGAATACGGCATGAATACGAACAAAGTACATGGCTAAAGGACTGCAAAGTAATTCAGTTTAAAAATGAGACATCTGCCCAGTTTTGTAATTTTTGATAATTCGTGAATACTGAGTGCCGTTATTATATAATGTAGAGAAATGAGTTATTAGCGAGACGTGCTGTAACCGTGAGCGACTTACATCTCTACCCGCTCTCTGGTAATCAACCCGGAGCCGAGTCGAATTCGGCTGATTATTTCCAAACTGCAAGCTCCGAACGCCGAGCCACTCATCATTCCGGCGTCGGTGTCGTGAACCGTGTGCTCGAAATAAAGTAGAATAAACTGCACAAGCCATAGAATCGGAGTCTGCGGCGAGATTGGCCGAATGCCCGATCATTCGATATTCATAAAACATGCTGCGATGCATTCAATAATTCACATTTTTTACCATAATGTCACGTAACTGTTAAATATTTTATTGGTGCACGTCCAGTGGCGTGAATATGGATACGCTGAGAACCAGACACGGTTCATATCAGGATGTGGCAATCCGTGCTTCTGCCAATAAATACAATACATCGGTGTACATTCATATTCAACTTGAAAATACATTACATTTTAGAATGAATCATTAGGCCTCAAGCATATTATAACACCGTATCATATATCAATTTCTTCAATAAATATTATTATCGAGAAAGAAGTCATCATTCCAGTACATCATCGTGGAGAAAATTGTGCTATTTATTTTGTATATTCAATAAAAACAGATGGAAAATTCAATCTATTGGAGAGATAAAATAGTACTTTTTCATTTTTAATGACAAATTATTAGATGATACCTACTGCGATTGAGATCTACTCCAAATTTCCTTCTCACAGCACTAGTCCTACGTTGAAGACAGAATTAAAGATCAGCAAGGGTAAGAACAACGTGTATCCGCCTATCGTCGTCGTCAGTTCAAGTCGCTTTCATTTGTGCGCTAATAATCACAAAGCATTCTCAAAGTTTCATCTGCCTAATTAACAAATTCATTTTCATAATGGTACATTTACACTCGTTGGTTACATTTAACTTTATTTGTTGAGGCGCACGGAGTGTGGTTAGAATAACGAACACGCACTAAGGACAAGCTTTGTCTGTGAAAGAGAATTTTTCTAGCTTTTCCAAATATTTTGGAGACTTTGAAGTTGAGAAATTGAGGTAGAAGTAAGAAAATGTTCAACAGATTTTTTGTCGTATTTAAACGGAAGGAGTCATTCTTGTTCAAGGAAAATATCGGAACAAGAGTTCGAATCAAGTTTTTCCTACGTTTACTTGAGATATGAATACATAATGTGGGAAGGTAGGATCAATTTATGGCAGGAAGGATAGTAGGTAAACACATACAAACAAAATTGGCGGGGAGCGAAGGAGTACAGACGGAACAACAAAGAACAAGGGTCACGAGGGACTACAAGACTACGCAACGGCCAAGTGCCGAAAGCTGGAAAGCTGGAGGGTCGAACCCAAGTGGACCGCGGAAGGTTCACGTCATGCGTGGTATGACGTTCAGCCAATAATTCACTACCAACAATTCCAACAGATGAAAATCATAACATCGCATCGTACACAATTATGATTATTCAATCTATTTTGGACATAGATGAGTCGCCATACTTCTGGTCTAAGAATTGAAGAGACTTTCAAGAGTTTCACACCTTTTCACATATATTCTTTAGTTGATGTGTAGTCACCGGAACTTGCTTATTTCACTTGTTTCGTAAATATAAATATATGTATTTTGAACAATAAGAATAGCAAGATTCCCTTGATAGCTAGATCACCAAGGTCTGTTATCATTTCAGCCATTGTTATATTCATGTGTATCGAGTCACTCAGCCTCCTAACATAGGTACTTAGTATAAATGGGAGAGTACTTACTTGAGGTATCGGGTTTAGGTGTTTGGGCTTGAGTTGTAGTGGCAGGTGGTGGTGGTGGTACTTGTCCTTGAACAGGCTGAAGCGTGAGCAGCGCAGGAGGCTGCACAGCAGCCGTTGTCCCTGGCGAGGCGACCCAGCTAGTTTTCATGTCCTGCGAACAACAATCAAATCACACATTAATCAACTGCACTTTAAGGACTAATGGCTCAGAGAAGAGAACCGGAAGCTGACTCTCCGTCGGCATAAAAGCACGTTTGGGAGATTCAGATTCCGAGTTGACAATGGTCGAACTGTTATTCTAGACACAAGTTTTTCTGGACCAAACTTTACATCATTACATTCATAGCTTCATGCATACGTTTTAGAATTTTACTCAGCATAGCTTATTTCCATATTCTCAACTTATAGTGCAAACAAAAAGCAACTAAAAATTTCTACTCCAATATTTTTCATTGTGGAGTCGATACATTGTTGTTCATAAGGTTATTCGGTATTTAACGAATGCCTGCAAGGCTTTATCTTTATTAATGACGTGTACGATGATACAAAACACACCTTGTTACCTTATAATGAAAAATATGATACTGAAAACACAGTGCGGCAACTTTTAATTACTACCGGAAATAAAAGAAACCACGAGATGAAGAATAGCTGCAAAATTTTCTACTCATGCTGACAAGCTGACAGAATCACACATTTTTTCTCATATGTAACTGTGAGATCTCAATACGTGACCAGATTATTCTGCATTCATAGTGAATTTTTATCAATCTATCAGTAATAAATAAGTAGTAATGATTTACATGTACCATTTAATCCGAAATACTAATGTAGTCTTTTGTATAAGAGTTCCGACATTAAATCATTTGACGAAATAAAATTTTCTCATTTACGAAACTAACGAACGTGTGTCTAATCGGTAATCTGTGTGCTTTGCGTCTTCACCTCAACATTAATGGAAACTGGATCGATCATGTAAGATGATTAATCAGAGATTTCCGTTTCTACAAGGGTGCTCAATCTAGGGCGAAAGAAAAGAGGAAGTGAGAAAGCTCGATAGGAATTCGAGAAATATAAAATATCCATCTCATATGAATAAATACATTTATCAGCCCAAGCAGGCATAAAGATTAAATTTTCATAATTATAATTTTCTAGGAACGTACTGTGATATTTGTGCGAACTGTCATCCACCTCTTAACATAAATATATTAAAATTATTAATAACCCTGTTTGCAGGTACGTATGGTATGTATACTTTCATATACATATTTCATTTGTTTAATTAATGAAAAAAAAGTAGAAGAGAAAAGAATAAAGGGTGTGTGAGCTGTATTTTATGTTGTCATACAGAATCACGCAACATCGCATGACAGCCGGTTTATTACGAAAAGATTACAATCTGCGACCGGTCAAACCTGACTAGCGAGTCGCGACTTCGGTGGAAGCACCAACATCAACAACTATGGTGATGGTGACACACTCGGTGGTGGTGAAACTACCATAACCGTACTGAAACTGCTACCCTATCAGCTATCGTCATACGTTGTTGCGTAATGGCTGATGGCACTGACATCTTGCACGAAAGCAACGCTTGTGGTCCACATCTACCAAATATCAGAACCAGGTTTACTATGTTTGAATGACAATAAATAAACTATCAATTATGCGGCATTCCAACATATATACATTACACTAGATTTCGGTTTGCGTACCACTTTAATATGGATATTAGTTACCTCCAACAATCTTTTACTTGAAGGTTGAATTATTCCGAAATAGGTGATATCATTGAGAATGTTTGTTACCCTCATTTTTTGAACTGATTACCGTACACTCTTGTTGTTGAATGAATGAGTGCTTTAGCGAAGTGATATTTTACAGTAATTTGAGTATAACCTGGTTAAGATATATTGTTGTCGATTATCAGTCCAAAATATCTGGAACACAGGTATTGTTCACAAGGAATAACAATATAGAGCCCTGCTAATGATAAATATATTTCGTGATCTTATATGCGTACTAAAAATATACGATAATTTTCATTTAATTATTGGTTTGCTTGGAATTCCCTTTCTCAGTTATGTGTGGTAACACTTACAGTTGATTCGATCTCCTGTTAATTTTCTTTAGGATCTTCTATGAGCGGAAAATAAATTCTATTACTGTAATAAGAGATGACATCTATTTAGTTTTTCCTCTTTATCAATCAATTAATACAACTGGAAGATAATTCCAAATTTAGATTTACTTTGTTATCACTTATATGATTAGCTAGTTTTTATTTCCATCGCTTGATTTCGAGACTTCTACAGAATCGTCAAATTCATTGTAAAATGGTAAAATGTGGGCTGGTTTATTCTCCAACTTTTCCTTATCATTGTGTTTTTTTAAAGCTAATAAAATATTCAAATGTTTACCGGGAATCAGACTCGTTCAGCAAATACAGGTTTAGGATTGAAGTTCAGTGGAACTCTTTGTAGAATTATTCGCGTTTAAATAAAATCATGAAGTTCAGTCTCCAGGGAGAAGCGTCTTTTTATAGATGTTTTGTGATATTATAATTTTTTAATTGTATTCGCATTCAAACAGCCTCACATAACCATCTTGTGAGGAAGCTATTTCAATTTTCTGTTCACTCTTCCATAATTAATTTTGTTTGCAGTAGAGAACATCAATAAAAAACAATATTCTGGAAGTTCTTATAGTTCGACTTGCGTTTGCTTATGCATTACTTATTCAACAATTTCTGCTGTTGTTTCACTTTGATATTACGTTAAATATTTGACTTACTATCGCAAAGTTTTGAATGGAATATATAAATACATCAAATCATATTTTCCTATCGCCCTGATTCCTGATTCAAGGGATTAGATTGCACATAGATTTTGAATGAAGAAGTATAAGACTGATCATTAGGTGATTGACAATACTTCAGTATTTCTATTTGTTTATAAACACATTTAAATATCTTAATTAGGGATACTCTCATTGTTAAGATATGATATAATATATATTGTCAAATGGAAGAAGTCTGCGTGAACGCAATTTTTGTTACACGCAAGCAAGCTCTCTAAAACATAAATGGTGTATGTTCGATTTTTATCAAAGCACAAATGTTCATCACAGAAAAAGGAGCGTTTGATGTTGTGCACCTTTGGTAAAAAAAATATCATTGACACTATGAGTAACAATGGTATCTTTGTCTGTGAACATGTACCTTTGTAACTAGATATATAATAAATGAAGCGGTCGATTTATATGACTGAATTCCGCGTTCAAAAGAGCATTCTTGAATTTATATGATCCAAGGCAAACATCACATAGATTTTGTTACCACACAAGCAGAATAGATCAATGAGTTAGTATGAAAGGGAGAGACGACTCTTTGTATAACTAGTAGGCGATAAAAACGGCAGAAATATTCTGATTACAAGTGTAATCATGATGATTTTCTGCGAATGTAGTTTATATTGTTAGGAAAACACTAATCAATCTATGATTATCTGATGTTTTTGATTATACTTCGCAGCAAGTTTAAAATATACCTCTTTTGATATAGAAGTTCGAAACGTTAGTTTTGCTTCGATACAAAAGTTTGTAGAATCGTGCCAATATCCCGAGTGAAGCACCAGAATTGGGGTATGAAAGACTGGTTTAAAATCTATCATCATCTGTGCTATGCTATTTACTGTATCGTCATACATAGATGTTGCTTCTTATTCAGAGATTCAATCAGAACTTATCGCGCAGGTAAAAAGTTTAATAACTTAACTTCTCAAGCTTCGTGAAACGTTAAACGGAATGTTTATATTTGAAATGTTTTTTCTCATATATCTACTTATTTCTCTTTTTTTTCAAGCCTTAAAAAACAAATATTTGAACTTTGCTTATTTCGAGTATATTTGTTGTAGAGCCTTGTACAATCAAATTTGAATGATACCAGTCTAATTTCATGATTAACTTCCCGAAATAGTTTGACATTGAGGTGTCCTGCCGCTAGAACTAATATAATGGTAAAATCACCAATTTATGTTATGTGTTCTAATTTAAATAATAAAGCTAATATACTTCGATATATTTACTATGAGATCAAATCTATTGAAAAAAATCCTGTATATCACTTAATATGAGGAAATCAGTTGTATTTCTAGTAGAATTTATTGTGAAACTGATAAATAAATTATTTTTGTATATACATATATTTTTTTTGCATGTATGTTTAATTTACGATTATATATATATTTTTTTGTCCTTTAATTGGTGTATACTGTTGGGCGAATAAATCACTATTACTATTACTATTACTATTACTATTATTCACACATTAAACGGATATTGGAATAATATTGGAAATTGGAATGAATTTTGCGTTGAGCATTATTCTTACAAGTTTTAATTTCTTTCCTACTTTACAGTTTCGGCTGTACCTCAGCCATCTTCAGAAGCGCTACAATTTGATTATTTTTTATCACTAATTATTTATGCTAATTTTATCGAAAATACTTACAAAAGAACTTATATTGTGAAAAATTAGAAATGTACATTGGAATGTGATGTCGAGTTTAATAAAATAGCGGAAAAAAAATAAAAAATTATTTTTCCATTTGTCAGATGCCACTCATTGCATAGATTCAGGACATACTTTCAATTTTGATGAAACTAGTATTATCCATAACGAAATCAACTTGAACAAAAGACTTACATTAGAAATGTTGTATATAAAACAAGACAAACAAAATATCAATGAAAAAACAGATACTATTGCACTTAGCACTATATACAACAATATCCTTTAATATCTGTGGTACTTTTCCTAATTTTTGTTTATATTTTTGACACCTTGCGTGATGCACAAACTTGCATCTATTTTTAATTGTTTGACACTATAACTAACTCAATTCTACTTGTGATAATTTGTAATTTTTTGACAATGCGTGCACACACGATTTTTTACTTGCACTTGGTCAACGTCTTCCACAGATGCAGGTTGTGGCATTTGACAAATGGAAAAATAAAAATACATTTTTTTTTCCGCTATTTTATTAAACTCGACATCACATTTCAATGAACATTTTTAATTTTTCACAATATAAATTCTTTTGTAAGTATTTCCGATAAAATTAGCATAAATAATTAGTGATAAAAAATAATCAAATTGTAGCGCTTCTGAAGATGGCTGAGGTACAGCCGAAACTGTGAAGTAGGAAAGAAATTAAAACATATTGACTGAATTCCCAAGACTTTTTACTCACTCAAATTCACTCATCCAGTCAGCTTCATCTATTTTATCTATTATTCTCACAATTGGGAAATATTGTATTTAAATAACATCGTATTTGTTGTTCCTATTGAAAGAAATGGTCTCCTTGGTAAAGTTGGTGGAAGACAAATAGGCCGTGAGATGAAGACCGATTTTATGTCGCATGCTTTTTTGAGGGTTGAAAATTTACCTCTTGATGAAAAAAAGGTTATTGACCAATGCTCGCTTTCCGGTCATAGTGCAAACTCCAATTATGTTTATGTTTTTATATGACAGCATTTTGCATGCCTTTGGAACGTGAAATAGTTTAAAGTGATTTAAAGCCCAATACTAAAAATACTGCAATTCGCAACAGACCCAAAGACTCGATTGGTCGCGTGAACTAGTAAAAAAATGTGACATTCCATGTTTCCAAATTGCATGCCAATGTCAATAATGGAAATTTTAGCAATAAAACCCTTGTGAAGAAGTTGACGTGCATCCTTTGTTGGCACAAAGGTGTGAATTATATAATGAGAAAGATCTCGGTCAATTGGTGAACATTTGTGCCAGATTTATCCAAATTTTCCAACTTTTGTGCCAACGAGGGATGTATGTCATATTTTCCACAAGAGTTTCATGATTGGAACTTTCATTTTCTTCATTGGCATGAAATTTGGAATCACTTAATTTCACATTATTTTTTGTAAGTTTAACGCGATCGCTTTAGCCTTTTGGTCTGTTACGAATCGCATGCCTTTTAGTATTAGGCTTCGAATTATTTTCAACTATTTCACATTACAAAGGCATGAAGAATAGTGTCACGGAAAAACCAAATTTTTTTTCTGAAATATGATTGAAGTCTGTTTTATAAGTTTATCGAGGGATGAATTTTCAACGCAGAGAATAGTATGCGTTATAAAATCACCATGTCTCGGTCTAAGAAGGTTATAAAGGAAATCTCAATTATTTATTGTCATGATAGCTTTCTAGACATTTATGATTAATAAATAAATATATCTAACACAAACTCGTACTGTTCACGCATCACTTCACAAAATTATACAGTTGTAATATATCATAACTTATACTGAAAATATAATTTGTATGAAAATTGAATAGTCAAAACAATTAAATGAGTTTTAGGGTAGCTCAAACTAGGTTGAATATTTACTAAACATTTAATTGGATGTACTATCATATTCCCCTTTGATGTTTCTCATAAATTCACTGTCTTTTGCAGTCCTTTTGAAATTTTATCATATAAGCAGCAATATTAATGTCGGGGTTAGCTTTGGTTGAATTTTGTTTTTCAAAATAAAATTGAATCTACTGGACTGAAAAGAATTGCTTTTAGGGAGAGTACATTGTCGGTGACGGTAATAGCAAAGTAATATTTTGTGAATCGTTGCTGGCAAATTAAAAATGTGGTGCCATCTGCTGAATGAAAGGAGAACTCATGCGTGAGTCCATTTTAAATTTGCATCGTCCTTATGTTTAAAATATATAGGAAGATCCCACTCGGAAAATAATAATGAAATATTGTTCACCAACACATGGATCTAATTGGAAAACACTTTTTTTCATGTAGCTTCCAATATGATATTTGATATTTTGTATTTCTCATGAAATATAACATTTGAATAAAGAAAGTAACATCCAAAGATATATTACATTTTTATTTGATATAGGTTTCAGAAAGATCAATCAATGAGATTCATGAACACATAATAATTCAAATTCGTTCCTGTATTCTCGGAATTAGAATAATCATAGAATACATAATCTATATTCCAGTGAAGTATATTCTTTAATCTAATTTAACTATCTATATTTCCATTTTCAAAATAAATATTCCATGTGTATAGAATTCTTCAGACTAATTATAATTTTTTCTGCCGACCGGATGGAAACAGAAGGAACAAAATAAGGTTAATTAAAAAAATTAATAATGCACGAACTCTCATCAAAACCCACATGAAAATGTTCGTCAGTCAGGATAATCATAATCATGTTACTATGTAAGATGTAGAGCTTGATGAAAAGTAGAAGATATTGGGATACACGTAATGTTTATTCCAAAACATTATTTGGAATAAAGTGCTAGAAATTCATATTGATTTTTGTACTATGTATTTTTTTCTCACTAAAATCAGGATTATATAGAGGAAGCTGATAAATCAAAATTGTGTATCCATTGAAATTGGATGAAATTTTGCTTAGATTGTATTTATAGGAAGATAGCAGTTTATATATCCACCATCTTTATTTGTTCGAATACAATTTCCCTACATATTATATGATTTTAATAATAACCATATAATATGAGGTGAAAAGTTATACTGATTGAATTATATGGAATATAATGGTCATATCAAATAACGTTGATAACAAATCTAATAGGGTAATAAACAAATATGCGAGTCGTTAAATAAACAAGAAACAATTGAAATTAGTTCCTTTCACCATATTGTCTTTGGCAGTGTATTCCAGCATCCCTAAACAATACAATGAATGTAGCAGGTAACACAATAACAATCGTAGGTGAATTATACATTACAAAGTAATGGATGTTTTGTGGAAGGGACAATGCCCTCATGATGTCTTTGTGGTGCCTTCGAACGAGATATTTACATATAATACATGCGCACAAAGATTCCATATGAATTAAATATTGAATTGTACATGATTATTCTCCAATTTACATTGGACGGATGTGTAGATCGAATATCACTCTGATTTTGATAATGTTGAAATTCTTGATAGATGTGACAATAATGTCAAACGACTGTTTTTCAAATTGTATAACAAGAATTTTCATAGCAACAAAATAGATTAAAAAAAAAGCACATAATTTGAATCCACATCACTTTGATATAGTCAAGTCTTTATATTCAGATACCTATTTATTGAATTGTTGATAATTTTTTTCAAATTTATACGCTAGTTCTCAAATATTTTATTCAAAATATTACACACTCATATTTTCACCCTTTTATATATCTATATATTTCTGATTTTCTATTTCGATTCATTTGGAATCTTCTTGTCAAGTTACTGTTTTGAAATTTTTCAAACGATTACTGAGATTAAATTCTCCACTTTTCTGTTAGATGTAGTTCACCTACTTTATTGTTATTATTTTATGGATAACTGTCTTATTGTTTCTTAATCAAAAGTTCTCCTCATGCGGCCAAAAATAATAGGCGAAAACTAGAAACTTGAAATATAGTAGAATTTCATTCAAGATCAAGACTGAATACCCAATAAATACCATCATATTATCTCGAGCGATATTTCATGTTTTTAGATTTACTAGTGGTCGCTCAGTGGTCCAAATTCAACCCTTAGTTTGAACATTAGGTATTCAATCTCCCTTCGTTGGGGATTTTAGGTAAAATTGACTTGGTACCCGACCCTAGCCGAATCTGAAATAGAAGATGGTAGTACTCATACAAGTCATTCACTATCTTTCGCCACACCCCTCGGAGGGGAAGTAGAAATCTTTGAACATTTACTTCAGGCATTCTCCCATTCGGTGCAAATTTCTCGATACTATCTTATTCAACGGTGAATCGAGATGAGACATTCTGAATATAATTTTGGCTTTCTACACTCCTTATCCATATAAACTTCAAGTATGTCAAATCTCAGCTTCCTTCGTGCGCATGGTACAAAGATTTCCCTCCACGTAGTATCAAAATTGGACACCTGGATATAGTCTCAGCTTTCTGGACTCCATCTCTATATAAATTTCAAGTATGCCAAATTTTACATTCCTTCGTGCGCGGGCAGGAGGAAAAATCATTGATCTTTTACTTCAGACATCATCTCATTCGGTCCATATTTCTCGATACATCACAGAGGCAAATAATATCGTATTCACCTGTAAATTGAGATGGGATACCTGTATATAATTCCAGCTTTCTGCATTCTTTTCTGTATGAACTTCAAGTATGCCAAATCTTAAATTCTTTCGTATGCACGGTACAAAGTTTTCTCTCCACATGAAATTGAAATGGGACAGCCAGTATATGATTTTAGCTTTCTGTACTCCTTCTCCATATAAACTTCTAGCAAGCCAGATCTCACATTCTACGTGCGCGCGATATAAAGTCTTCTCTTCACGTGAAATTGAAATGGAACAACCTGTACATAATTTCAGCTTTTTGCAATCCTATTCAATATAAACTTAAAGTATGCCGAATCTCACATTACTCAGTGCCGCAATATGCTCAAAATGAGATACAAAGCTTTTTCCTCACGTAATAATATATAATTGAAATGAGACTGTATATGATTTTCACTTTCTGCACTCTCTCTTCATATAAGCTGGAAGTGTGTCAAATCCCGCAATTCTTCGTGCATGCAATATGCTTGAAAAGGGGTGGAAAGTTTTCTCATCACGTATATCATATAGATTGAAATGAAACATCCTGTACATTATTTTTACTTCCTGCACTCCTTCTCTATATGAACTTTGAGTGTGCCAGCCCTTACATTTCTTCGTACATGTAATATGCTTAGTAAGAGGCCGGTAAGTCTCCTCTTCATGTATTAATATATAGACTAATGGTCACCCAGTGGTCGAGATTCGACTGTGAATCATTATATTGCTGAGTTGGACCGTACTGAATCAATTTTCCAGGGGCTCCAGGTAAAATAACCATGGTAATCGACACTCCATCCAAATCTAAAATGAAGAATAGTGATTCCCATTCAAGATTTCAACGTGACTTTCTCTTCCCAATCCTTGGAAAAGGAAAAAATCATTAGATTCATTCTTCAGCCATTTTCTCATTCGGTGCATATTTCTCGATATATTCCAGCAAAAAATAATATCATTTACAGCGGTAAATCAGAATTGAATACTCTCTATATAATTAAAACTATTTGCACTCATTGTCCACACAAACTTCAAATATGTCAAATCTCACATTTCTTCATGCGCGCGGAACAAAGTTTTCTCTACACGTGAAATCGAAATAGGACATCCTGTATATAATTTTATCTTATAACACTTCTTTTCTAAATAAACTTCAAGTATACCAAAAGTCACATTCGTTCGTGCGCGTTACAGAACTTTTTTTCCACATGAAATCAAAATAGGACATCCTGTCTATAATTTGGGTATTCTGCACTCCTTCTTCAGTGGAACTTCAAGTATGTCATATTCCACATTCCTTCAAGCACGCGGTACAAAGTTTTATCCTCACGTAGAATTAGAATAAGGTACCTGTATAAACTTATAGCTTTTTGCACACGTTCTCTATATAATCATCAAGTATGCCAAATCTCACATTCCATTATGCGCAGTACAAAGTATGCCAAGTCTCACATTACTTCGTATTCGTGTGCACGGTAGAAAGTTTTTTCCTCACATAAAATTAAATTTAGATACCTGTTTATTCTTTTAACTTTTTGCACTCCTTCTCCATATAAACTTCAAGTATGTCAAATCTTACATTCCTATATGCGCGCAGTAAAAAATTTTCTCTTCACGTAGTATCAGAATGAGACAAACTGTATATACTTTCAGCTCCCTGCACTCATTCTTCACATAAACTTCAAGTATGCTGAATCTCACATGGTCGCAATACAGAGTCTTCGCCTCACGTAAAGTTGGGAAGGGATACCTGTATGTAATTCAAGCTTTCCGTACTCCTTCTTCAGATAAACTTCAAGTATGCCAAATCTCATATTTCTTTGTGCACGCAATACAAAATTTTCTCCTCACGTAAAATTAAAATAGGACATCCTGTATACAGTTCTGGCTTTCTGCACTTCTTTCTCCACACAGACTTCAAATACCCATGGCAAGTTTCATATCACCTCTTTACGTTGTAAAATGAAAATAGGACACCTTGTATATACTCTCAGCTTTCTGCATTCCTTTATATAGGCTTCAAGTATGCCAAATCTCACATTCCTTCGTGTACGCGGTGCAAAGTTTTCTGTTCACGTAAAATGAAAATGGGACAGCTTGTATATAGTTTTAGCTTTCTGCACTTCTCTATATAACTTGAAGTATGCCAAATCTTATATTCTTCCTTGCGCGCAATATGCTTAAAAAGGAGTACAAAGCTTTCTCTTCACGTATGAATATATAGATTTAAATGGGACATTCTGTATATAATATCCGCTTTCTGCACATCTTCTTCATATGAACTTCAAGTATGCTGAATCTCATTCCTCCGTGCATGCAATAAGCCTAAAAAATGGTCGAAAGTTCACTCTCAACGTATTAATATATAGACTAGTGGTCGCCCAGTGGTCTAAATTCGACCAAGAATCATTATTCTGCTAAGTTGCAGCATTACTGAATTTGACCTTCCATCCCCGGAGGTTCCAGGTAAAATTAACTTTGGTATTCGACGCTCCACCTAAATCTAAAACCAAGAATAGTAGCTCCCATTCAAGAATTCAAAGTGATTTTCTCTCCCAAACCCTCCGAAGGGGAAATAGATCATTAGGTTTTTTCTTCAGCAATTCGGTGCATATTTCTTGATATATTCCAAAAAAAAATAATATTGTTTCCAGCGATAAATTAGAATTGAACACCCTGGATATACTTGGAGCTTTCTGCACTGCTTCTCCACATGAACTTCGAATATGTTAAATCTCACATTCCTTCATGCACACGGTACAGATTTTTCTCTCCTTGTGAAGTTGAAATAGGACACCTGTATGTAATATTGGCTTCTAGCACTTCTTCTGCAAATAAACTTCAAGTATGCTAAAACTCTTATTTTTTCGTGCCCGTTACAATTTTTTTTTCTTCATAAAATTAAAATGGCGCAGCTGTATATAATTTGAACGTTCTACACTCCTCCAGATGAACTTCAAGTATGTCATAACTCACATGCAATCGTGCGCACTGTACAAAGTTTTCTCTTCACGTAGAGTTGAAATTAGACACCTTGTATATACTTCTAGCTTTTTGCACTTCTCCAAATAAACTTCAAGTATGTCAAATTTAAAATCCCTTTATGCACACAGTACAAAGTATTCTCTTCACTTGAAACTAAAATGGGACTACCTGTATATAATTTCAGCTTTCTGCATTTTTTCCTCCACACAGATTGTAAGTATGCTGTCTCACATTACTTTTTGTTCCTGCGCGCGGTACAAAGCTTGCTCTTCACGTACGATTAAAATGACAGACCCTGTATATTCTTTAAGATTTTTGAACTCCTTTTCCATATAAACTTCAAGTATGTCAAATCTCACATTCTTTCATGCGCGCAATACAAAGTTTCCTCATCACGTCAAATTGAAAGGGACACCTGTATATAATTCCTGCATTCCTTCTCCAGATGAACTTCAAATATGCTGAATCTCTTATTCCTCCGTGCACGCGGTACAAAATTTTTTCTTCACGTTAAATCAAAATGAGAGACCCTGTGTATATTTTTAAATTTTTGCACTCCTTCTCTATATAAACTTTAATTATGTCAGATCTCACAGTCCCTCATGCGCGCAGTACAAAGCTTCCACATCACGTGAAATTGAAAAGGGACACCTGTACAAAATTTCTCCAACCCTTCTTCAGATAAACTTCAAGTAGGCCAAATCTCTTATTCCTCCGAACACGCGGTACAAATTTTTTTCTTCACGTAAAATTAAAATGGGACACCAGTATATACTTCCAGCTTTCTGCACTCCTTCTCCATATGAAGTTCAAGTATGCTGAATATCACATTCTTTATGCGCTCAGTATCAAGTTTCCTCTTCACGTAAAATCAAAATGGGACAGCTTGTATATGCTATCACGTTTCTGCACTTCTTCTCCATGTAAACTTCAAGTAGGTATGCCAAATTTCACATTCGATCATGTGCGCAGTACAAAGTTTTCTTCTCACCTAAAATTGAAATAGAACATCCTGTATATAATTTTGGCTCTCTGCACTTCCTTCTCCACACAGACTTCAAGTACCAAGCCTCACGTTATCTCGTGTGCGCGGTACAAAGTTTTCTATTCACGTCGTAGAATAAAAATGAGATACTTGTATCATGTGCGCAGTACAAAGCTTTCTGCATTTCTTTATTATAAGCTTCAACTCAAATATACCAAATCATGAATTCCTTCGTGTGGGCAGTACAAAGTTTTCCCTTCACTTAAAATTCCTCATTTGAACTTGAAGTATGCCTAATATCACATCCATGCGCGCAATATGCTTGAAAAAGGGTACAAAGCTTCCTCTTCACGTATCAATATATAGATTGAAATGGGGCATTCTGTATATAATTTTCGCTTTTTCCAGATCCTCTCTATATGAACTTCAAGTATGCCAAATCTCATATTCCTCCGTGCATGCAATATGCTTAAAAAGTGATCAAAAGTGTTCTCTTGATGTATTAATATATAGATTAGTAATAATTGAATAAATTTCAAGTCGAAAATCGAAGTTTACATATAATTATTCTTGATTCCAAAAAACTTCTAGTTGTATTTGCAAAGCATATTTATCGAATAATCTTTATCTTGGAGAATAAAAGTACATCTTGGATCTATAAAATCACTGCACGTAATCTCAGCAGTGGTAACGTGAAATTTGTGGAAGCATGAAAACTTGAAGAAGTAGCGAATGATGTATCTGCACACGGAATAGAGTTCTGTAATGCCTCAGTCATGTATTATTAAAATACTTATTTTTGGTAGTTCACTTTCTGGGGGAAAAGGTTCTAAATGATGTTTTCATGTGTAAAGAACGAGTAAAGACTCTACAATCACGACTTGCAGTTCTTTTCTTATGTTTCTTTCATCCTAATGGAGATATTAATTGATGATTAAGGATGATAATTCTAACGAAAAACTATAGATTAATTGGAAAAGAACTCATCAAAATTTGTGGTATAGTACCAAGATTTCATCTTCGATACGAAAATTTATGCAGGCGTAGATTTGGACTAAATGATCTAGGCCTAGACAATTTTCAGGAAGTAGAATGTAGTTTGTTTCAAGCATAGTGCTAACTTCATTGTTTATTTCAGTATATGTCGTCGATAATGTGAAGAGAAACAAATAGAAACATCAACCAACAGATGATGGATAATATTTTTACGTACAGAAAACTTCGGCTGCAGTGCTCAGACTAATACGCGTTTTATACGTTGTGTAGTGAATAAATGTTGTTGTAAAACACATACATCTATGTTGCTCGAGGTAACATCCAGTATATCTCACACTCAATGTACAGATATCCGTATCAAAATACCTCATCTCTATTCACTTTTTTATTCTCTATTGTTCAAGAAGAAAGTGAACGATAATAAACAAATTACACACACATCTAATTTGTATTTTTCTCCAATTGAACCATGTAAATATATTATAAACCCTTTGAATTATCTACAACAAAAGACTCTTTGTTAACAACACATCTTTGTTTCTGAAATGGAATAACGACTTAGGAACATAAACCGCCGAAAGGCTATGGCCACCGGAAAATCCAGTGTACATGATGCGGTTCTGTCGCATCTCGCACATGCATCAGCTATGCAGGGATCATCCAGCAGATGTGCATGTTAAGTATATGCGCCCGCAGGCACATAAATGTACAGAGAGGACTACAAGGTACTGGATACGAGGGGAAAACTTAACTCGCTACGTTGGTTCATTTAATTACATTATTCTGCATCAGCAGTCAGCATACACAGTCCATTCTGTGAAAAGAATCCAAAGGAATCAGCACGAATCATCGAGTAGTATGATTTAAAATCAAGTAATATAAATATTGCAAGATATATTCTCAGATACCTGTAAAATAGTTTTTATTCCCAACAAGTGAATATACAGAATACAATAGTGATTTAAAACTCCTAATCCAAACTTTTATTAATTCGTAATGAAAGTAATGAATTTATTCGCGGTGAATATAAGAGTATAAAAGAAAATGAGTGCATTAATGGACTCCATATGCATTCAAAAGTAAAATTGGATGCTTTTTTCAGTGCGATTGTGTTTATTAAAAATACGTAACACAAATAATAACAGCAGATAATGAGACTATGAACGAATCGCAAACTACTCAATTAATACCATTCTGTTTCCCACTACTTTCTGGATGGTCGCATCCGATCAGCCACTGTACCCACTTATTGCTCGTTCTCGTACACATATAGCAGATATTAACATCTAAAAAAAATCACAATGATGATTATAGCTCGGATATCATCAATCCAAACATGCATAGGTTACACCATTATTGTATTCTATTTTTAATTGGAATGTGAATGAAGGAGAATGAACATCACAGTTGATTCAACAGAAGAAAAGTTGGAACAACGACATATACATGATGATGATTAATACTTGGGAATTCATGTCAATAGAACTATTCTTCATCTTGTTAAGTTTTACTATAAAAACAGGAGCTTCTAACAAAATATGTATATAGTATATTAGCTACAATATATCCATTCCTGAAATTTTGTATATTCATGATAGCTAAATAACATTTCATTTAGCATTTAGCTCTTCTTCTATTCCAGGAATGAAAGACGTTGAAACTAGACAGGTAATATGGAGGTCGCGTTTGGTTCATCTTCCAACGTGCTTGAGCTTAAAGCTCACCCTGACGTTTGGCACCGCAAATGGCAGGCATAGGGTAGATGCCGGGGGGCTAGAGCTTAATTGGCTATATGTACCTCATTTGTGCTGTGCTCTAGGCTTACATGAGAAGTGGCTGCGTAGCCGTATCAGGTACTTGGTGAATTTATGCATTGTCTATCTTTCTTGCAAGTTACTGTCTGCTCCCACTGTCAACTTAATTATTAGCAGCCCGTTCCCAGCTACTTACTGTTTTCTCATTCTTCTATGTTGACAGTTAACAAAAGCAAGTAGTCCCACTAATCTTATTACTATAATGGATGTATAATTTCTAGTTCACCTCACATGTAGCAGCTTGATGATTATTCGACTAATAATTTCTTGCAGGACTGGAAACATAATAGTACTAGAAACATTACCGAATATTAGGCACGACGAAAAAATTTAAAGCTATGTACCGTGGGCAAACTGTGTTCATAATGGAAAATATTGTACATTTTGATACTTATACAGTAGGTTTCTCCAAAGCTGTCATTCATCTCCTGACGTAGGACATGCTAGCTGGTAAATTCAATCTAGAAAAAGCTATATAATCAAATGAAGAAACTTTTGAATGTTGGTAGAGTACTCTCAACAATTCCATGTAGAATGCATGTGCATTCAATAAATTATTTGATATTCATACTTGAGAAAATTGCTTGAAAGCAAAGTTTTCTGTACTTTTTCCAGTTGGATTGCTCGTTCGTGGCCTCTAGGTGTTTACTTGAGAATCTCATTTTTACAGATGAAATAATGACAGAAGATAGCTGTAGTGAGCCGTCATACAATGCCTCTGTTTTGTCTGAATGTATTCTGCGTATTAGTTACAGGTGAATTCGCGGAGCATATGTATTTTACCATGTGTGCAGTATTTCTACGTCTAGACACCTCGCGCGGGCAAACGAGCAAATCAGATATGTCTGTAGCAGTTAATTATCAGCTTTGCAAGCAGCAAGCGTTATTATTATTCACCCGACCATAACACAATACACATGGATTCCAACAACATACACTTTGTATATCATAATCAATTTACAATCAGTTTAGTGTAATCAATTATGCAAAGGAAAATGTTTCGAACAATGTACTTAACTCTACTACTCACGCATTGTTCTGCTTTCATTCCCATTATTTCAATTTTTTGAAATTCTTTAGTAATTATGAGTAGATGTATGAAATGATCTAATTCTAGAATTTTTTCTTCAATCGATTGCTTACTTCCTTATTCAAGCTTACTAAAACGTTCCTTCAGAAAATAGTTTGAAATTTGATATTCATAATTTCTAGCAATATACTGCACCTACATTAAAAAATGGAACGAATAGAAGAAACGCAATGCAGATGTATTAGCAAACATTTATATTTAAAACTGATATTCTACACGGAAAACTTTTATAATTATAACAGTGTAAAAGTTCGTTCCACCTCCTGTGATTCCACGCTATGAAAATGTAGGACATATTTTCTCGAATCATTGATAAAATTTTGGATAAATTACCCAATAACAGCTTCTATAAATATGGATTCATTCCAGTAGCTCACAGCAGGGCTTTTAAAGTATAAACCAACAAAAAAATATTTTTTGTTCTTTAGTATTTGAGTGTCCGAATAAATTCATTCTCTCTAATGTCGTAATTTCGGAAAAGATAACCAATAAACGTTTGTTATTTCGATGTTGGAAATTTAGGGCAAATAACAGTTGGGTAGCCACTGGGCCTTGAGGGCACGCGAGAGAAGTGCACAACACTGGACAACAAACCAATGGTCCCCAAAGTACGATAATTGTAGTGGTACAGTGATCCAACACTGCAGTAAATTGCATTGGCTACATCTTCATTAAACAGAGCAGAGTATAACAGCAATTAGGTTGGAAACCATAACTTCTGTATTATCTAATGGGTATAGCTATGTTGAGTTTCCAGCAAAATTACAGGTGATCTATCATTTAGTGGAAAGCTGACATTACGAATAACTCGTTGCTTCATCTATCGTTCAATGTTTTGTTGATGACAGAATATTCTAAGTGTTTCCATCAAACAAATTAGTACTACAGTAAGGAATAACATAACAGATGTACACAGTTGTTTGACCTCTTATATAGTGACAAATCTCTAATAACGATGAAATCCTTGGCATTTGGTATATCTTGATAGCCTTTTGTGAAAATCAATTACAACATTTTCACTTAGTAGATTCTCACGAATTATTCTTTGCTCATACTCCGAGATAGATATAAATGATCGATTTCTTTTCTTCATGGAATAGTTGTTGTAGTTGAGAAACGTTATCCTTTCTGAGTTATTTCTGGAATAGGTGATTTCCAAAGTATTTATTTTCTCTTCGAAGAACACATAGAAAACAAATTTGCATAGGTAAAAGTAGGGTAAAACCAAACTATGAAAACAAAAGCAAATAGAAACACTTGAGATCAGATTCAGTGTTCAGAGTTTGTTGTCGAAAAGCACGGAACTCGCGTGCTTGCGCAAAAAGAAGCTAAATTTATATCATTTTATTACAAATAAATTTCCGTGTTGCTATTCTTGAAAGTGTAAGGATAACAGTAAATTTTTAGTTATCATGAAGCTCCTAAATAATAGTAATTTAAAAGTAATTGCAGCATGGTACAGTTTCCTACTATTATTATCACCTCAGTATATAAAGAAACTAGTACATCTCCTTTACAGTGATGGAAAAATGTTTTGTTGTGGTTTGTGATGACCACAAAAATCTCGGAGTATATTTCCTGTGTTTTCGGTTGAAAGCCATGATAAAAAGGCAATAACAGCGAATCATATCACGTGCATCAGATTCGAAGTTGATATCATATTTCCTCTTTGTGAAAGCTTGTTCACGGTTGTTGACTTGGTACCAATATACTGAACAATCTGTCTTTCAGCAAGAAGGACTGTCCTTCTAAAACTGATTATCACCATTCAGAAAGATTTACTCCAGAACATCCAGATTTTGTTGCTCAACTTCTGGTTTCGATTCAAATAGTCGAATGAAAATAACAAACTTTTAATTCAGGAATATACCATTTATTTCAGATATTTCTTAAGGATGATGCCTTGAAAAGGAGTCAAACAATCTCTTGGTATATACCATCTATTGTAATAATTTTATTTCTAATAAATGTCTTTTATATTATAAAATTACATTTATAAATGATTCTGATGTTCTAACAATATAGTTATCATCTCCAATTCACTATGTCATATTATTTGAAGAATATTAATATAAGTATTGTGCCAAAAGGTAATAAGTGTCATACGAATCAAATAGACTAAATACAGTGTGGCGAATGTGTACTGTTAGTATAAGCATACAAAGAGAATAACGTAACGAATGCGAGTCAATTTGTACTGGAACTGGAAACATGAATTTCATTCTATTCACTGTATTATTCAAAAGATCTGTAACAAGATTTTGAATGGTATCATATTCATAATATTGAATATTTTCTGTTCATGACTTGTATATTTGTTGATCAATCACACGGTTAATGACAGAATCAGCTCTTAATTGATAATTCATCTTTAATCCAGACTCCTTCGAAATTCATCAATAGTAACCTGAAATGCTGTGCTCAAAAAGAGATTTCTCATGGTACTATTTCAGAATGATGTCCCTCAAACTGGTCTTCGTTCCCTTTAAAGATAAAAGCTGGTACGGTTTTCCAGTTATATTTCATATAAATGAACTTACGAATAAATATATTGTACATGAAATCAAATTACCAACTTTGTAAGATAGAGTACAAAAAGAATGTAGTTCATACATTTGTTTGTATTATGCTATTCTCGGGGAATTCATAGTGCAATTTTTCGAAGAAAATTTCTAATATCCCAGTAAAATTATAATATGTGTATTCGGTAATGCACTTGCACGATGCACGTTCATTTTTACTTGCATATTGTGTGAATGCATTCAAGTTTATTTCTCTAACCTTAGAGATTTCGTGCGGATCCTGTCTGCATGCAAATTACCTAATAATCTAACTCTATAATGACTTCATAAATTTCAGGAGTAAAATAGTTATTCTGTAGAAGCGAAAAGTGCTTATAAAAAGAATAGTATGCAAATACAAAGTGAAGAATGATAACAAAATTTTATTACTAATCAATGGTAGAAGCTTCTAGAGTTCAAAGGATGCTTTTGCTTGAATTCCCGACGAGAGAACGATTAGACAGCTCGCTCAGTAAGGTGATGTTGTTGAGTCGTAGAGATAGAAAAGCTTGTAGTAATGAAATTATGAATGTAGATGACGTGAAAGGATTTACAATATGGAAGACTGTAGGAGGTATTGTCTGAATGATTCTTAGAGTCTCATCACGTGAATTCCGAATTGGTAACCAACTTATTCAAATGGATCAAAATTTTGATTTAGAAGAAAACAGCTAGAAATCAAATATGCAGCGTTCAATAAATATGGCTACAGATTTAATTGAAGATAGGAATAAAATCTGATACTGAATTTATTTACAAGTTCAGTATGAAGCCGCAATTTTGTAAGGCAATCTGCAGCACCTGTTGCAAAATCTTGAACCAAACGGCGAAGAGATAAATTAGATTTCATTCCTTTTTCATTACTAAGTACATAGATAATATCACAGATACCAAAATTCCCAGATGCTGTATTTTTATAACAGCTCATGCTCCACTGACCATCATAAACACGAAAATTGTCGCCTTTTTTCCACCTTCTTCAGTTCAAGTGTTCACAGTTCCATCGCAACTTCCGTAACTATTCGAGTGGGAATTATACACAACAAATTTATTAATTATTAAATTGCTGGGAATCAATTTCACAGAATAACAAATTCAGGAGTTACATGTTTCATCCTTCACAGTGTCCTGTTTCTCTTCAAATTTATTTTTTAGTGTCAATTATCCGAACGCCGGTCAACCGAATGACCGTTCAACCGGACAGCCAGTCCTAAATCTTGGCCTACTGTCTTCTTCACCTATGCCGAGTCGAGTTGCCGTAGCAATGCGGCGCTACCGACGCTAGTTAGTAGCCGCACACTGTTGAGAATAATTAACGGTTAGAGGAGAATGGAAATAAGAATATATATCTACTGTTTTTTAAGTGTTCACATGCTCTAATACTGTCTTTTGATGGTTTGAAATTCAAGATGAAAGCAAACAGTATCAGATAGCTGTATATTATTTTGCTTACTAGGCTGCCTGTAGTAGCTTTGAATCTCCAAAAGACACTCATATCATCACAAATATGGTTTCTTCAGTAAAATGGTAAACAAAAATAGTTCACATTTTGATCAGCCGAATGAATCAGTTTTTTCCAATCCCCCTTGTTCCCAATTAGTTCAAATAATAAACGCTCTACTACATATTCATGTATATATATATATATATATATATATATATATATATATATATATATATATATATATATATATATATATATATATATATATATATACAGGGTGTATCTATACCAATGTAACAAACTTTGATAGTACATAGTATTTGGCGTACTAATCATGAATCAAAAAGATTTTTTTTGAAATTCTTCATTTTAAGAATGGGTTTGAGTAAATGAAAGATTTCGCGACACAGGTTTGATGGCTACTTTCAAGATTGATTACCTAATAATAATAAATAAATCATTTGTTCAATTTATGGATGTCTGGCCACCCCTCAAACTAAAGAGGCCAGTTCGAGGATAATTTCACGTTGAGCTTTATGAGAGCGAGCAAGATCTGCTCCTTAGTTAGGTGCGAAGCACCATCAGTCAAGAACAAATACCATTTTGTTAGTGCCATGTTTGTAATGTTGACAAGTTGCTGGCGTTTCGAACGCGTTTTGGCTTATCTTGATAGCTTCATCGCGTTGTGGTTCAATAAATACCACGATACGACAATTGTTATGTGGTCTTTTTGAGTCAGTCAAAGTTTGATTTGGAGAAACCACAACACGTTGTAAACTATATCTTTTATATATATATATATATATATATATATATATATATATATATATATATATATATATATATATATATATATATATATATATATATATATATATATATATATATATATATATATATATATATATATATATATATATATATATATATATATATATAAAATTTTGAAAAAGTCTTGTACAGCGCTGGGACTCGAACCCAAGATCTCAAGCTTTCCGGACTTGCGTGATAACCGCTACACCACGCTGAGACAACTGAGTAAGTCTCCCAGCACTATACAAGATTCTTTGCATTTTTGTCAAGTTTGCTGTACGCTCCAAAGACGACACTTTTTTGTATTTTTGACAATGGAGAACAACGGCTGACATCGTGAGTAATTAACTCTCATGTAAATATTCTGAATGTAAATTTAGTTGGCGAATCCGTAATAAGCCAGACGGTTGAATGAAAGTAAATTAAATTTTGAAAAAGTCTTGTACAGCGCCGGGATTCGACCCCGAGATCTCAAGCTTTTCGGGCTTGCGTGATAACCGCTACACCACGCTGAGACAACTGAGTAAGTCTCCCAGCACTATACAAGATTCTTTGCATTTTTGTCAAGTTTGCTGTACGCTCCAAAGACGACACATTTTTGTATCTTTAACAATGGAGGACAACGGCTGACATCGTAAGTAATCAACTCTCATGTAAATATTCTGAATGTAAATTTAGTTGGCGAATCCGTAATAAGCCAGACGGTTGAATGAAACTAAATTAAATTTTGAAAAATTCTTGTACAGCGCCGGGATTTGAACCCGAGATCTCAAGCTCTCCGGGCTTGCGTGATAACCGCTACACCACGCTGAGACAATTGAGTAAGTCTCCCAGCACTATACAAGATCCTTTGCATTTTTGTCAAGTTTGCTGTACGCTCCAAAGACGACACATTTTTGTATCTTTGACAATGAAGGACAACGGCTGACATCGTGAGTAATGAACTCTCATGTAAATATTCTGAATGTAAATTTAGTTGGCGAATCCGTAATAAGCCAGACGGTTGAATGAAAGTAAATTAAATTTTGAAAAAGTCTTGTACAGCGCCGGGATTCGAACCCGAGATCTCAAGCTTTCCGGGCTATTATATATACCACTCAAATATCTCGCGAAATGCTGAAAGGATTGAAAAAAGAAAAAATACGTGTAAAATGATTTCTAAGATTCTATTGAATAGTAGCAAATTCAAGTCCACCCTCTCACCCCCTGAGGGTAAGGAGGGTGCAACTTTCAAATTTTAAATGGCAACCCCTATTTTTAAATGCAGATTTGGATTTTCAACTGAAAAATTTGAAGTTTTTGTTTGAAACTTTTTTTCATGTTCCTGATAAATGGCGCTGTAATCGCAAAGATTAGTTATTTTTCGTAAATACTCCAACGGCTAATACTGAGTAATAAATAAATATTTCAGCCGTACATTGTTTTTAAAATTGCGGCGTAGGAGACGTGTTCATAAACAAAATCCGGCAAGACTTCTTGTCAGAAGAGTCAAAGCGTTTGAAAATTTTTATTGTTGTTAGAATGGTTTATAACAATGGGGAAGCTGCTGACATGTCGTGGTGGGTTCAGAGCAGCCGCCAGGAAATGGCAAGAACGCTTTCTCGAACGCACTCCACACTCAAAAAATGTGTTTTGAAGACTGTGCAAGCCTAGGTTACTTAGTATTAGCCGTTGAAGTAATTACGAAAAATAACCAATCCTTGCGTTTACAGCGCCATCTGTCAAGAACAAGAAAAAAAAATTCAGACAAAAACTTCATATTTTCCCGGTATATATATATATATATATATATATATATATATATATATATATATATATATATATATATATATATATATATATATATATATATATATATATATATATATATATATATATATATATATATATATATATATATATATATATATATTATATATGTATATATATATATATATAATCTGTTTTATGCTTTGCGATAATTTCTATGAGTGTTTTCTTATCTATATTTCAATCAAAACATAAACTCCAAAGTAAATCCTCCAAACATCATTTAATTTAATATTTAATTGGGAGAATACCCTGAATTAAGTGAGCTAACATTCAGAAATAGCAAGCTTTAGTATTAGTTGTGTTCTTGATCAAACTTAGAATTAAATCCTTACCGCATAAATCCTCGAAACATATAATTGAAATAGGACTGGTTGAGGATTACAACTTATATATTAAGATTATACGACTCTGCAAAAAAAAATCACTCAGAAGGATGTATTTTTGTAATAATCCTAAACAAAGATACTCTCAAAAATACTGCAAATTCAGGTAAAAAAAAATCTTCTGCTCATTTTTCTGAGTTTATTCTAGGTAATGTATTTGTCACATTTTTTGGGTAATGAAAACAGTATAGATATATCTTGCAGCTTATCTTATAGAATGAAACTAAGATATTTTTTTATCATAAACGAATATTTCTACTATTAAATTTATTAAACGAAATGTAAATACTGCTATTATGACACGGAATGAGATAGAACAGGTGAAGATATTCACCTGAATCAAAGGCAACAGGCAGATCTTAAGAATGACAGCTTTTACGGTTCACCTGATCCTCAGAGAAAATCCCAACATTTCATGATTTGGAACACTACACACAGGTTATGGTTCCACTTGGTTGTACTGGAATGATTGAAGAAGACAACTGTCTGAGTTACACTGAATCATCTTATTCGTAACATTGACATAAAGCGTGTATACAAAAAGTTTCGATTCTAACTGCGAATATTTCAGAATAACAATAGCTGAATATTGTTTTCTTAAATGTGTAATGCGGTTAACAAAACATAAATTATTCTCAGATAAATCAACTCAATATTGTCTGCATGATTCTGATTGCTAACATAGTGTATATAATTGGGTCCGCGAATATTCAATACAGCATATCTTTGTTATATCTTCTACGCTAATTATCCTACATCTGATTACTTGGTATACGATTCTCTAGGGCATATGTGGTAAATTTGGTGACAATCCCATATGGCAAACCCAAAGTAATAGCATTCTGTGTATGTATATCTATTTTAAATGTAAAGTATTGCAAGGAATAAATTAATACAGCATTCGGAGAATCATTTTGTGTCTGGAAAATATTTTGCATTACTAAACAGGGCTCTGTGATGTATGTGCTATGTATTATTCAATTGTGAATTGCAATGTGTTTCTTTATCCTGTAATAAAAATCACACCGTTTTTCACTCCGTTCTTAATGAGAAATATTTTTTTATGAAAAACAACGGTACATCTGTGAGTGTTGTATTCACAGAATTCAGTCAAAAGTAGTGCATGAACATAAATCTAATTACCCTTCACAGTATGTACTGTTACGATATGTTTGATCACGTCACAGTTATGAACAGCTTAATGTGCCGACGGGCGACGAAAAAGCAAAAATGGTTGCCATCCGAGTTACCATTCCACAGAAGTTACTTTGCTAACTGGAGTTTATGACTTTATCTGTACACAGTTTGTAATTACAACTTCCGAATAGGAATGAGAGATCTCTTCTGATTCTTAATTGGGATTCTTATTTGATTTAAGAATTGTAATTCAATCAGTGGATTTGTGTATTATTAGATCCTTCATTCCTACATTAAAATGATGACACATCGATCCAAATTGAACTCATCAATTATGAAAAATCAGCGTAGCAAATTTGAGTTGATTTTTTTGGAATTTTGGTGGTAAGATATTAAATTGTGCTACATATTACTTGAACTTATTTCCTAGTGACATACCTACTCATGAAGTATTCCATTCTGCATCCTAGTTTAAGTTCCATTATGTTTTCTGGCCGAACGAGTTAACAAGAAGTGAAGTGTGACGTACTTCACGTCTCATGAGACGCAAGTGTTTTTCGTTTTAGGGGACGCACAGCAATGAAAACTCTTTTTATTCCATTTAGTTTCATTTAGCTCCTTTGAGACAAGCCGACGAACTAGGCAAGAATGCGCTTAAGCTTCTTAAGTTGCACGAAGCGTCGGAAATGAATCCCGTAGCAACGTCGCATTGACGTTGGTGACGATGACACACCGAGTGACATACAAAAGGAATGTTTAAGCCTGTAAAAATAAATACGCAGCTTTTTGAAGGTACCTTACTGTAGTATTACGCTAACTTTATAAAACTACTTACAGCTACGATTCATTCCAAATATTCTATTTGATATTTATTACAGCGAACCTTTGATATGTTCTTGATGTATACTTTTCTTTTTGCGTCTTCCGAGATATTTCTGAAATGCGTTTGAGAATATTGTATTATCCAAAGTGTTCTGTTTTCCTCAGTTTGGTAAGGTTTGAAGGACCTTGACTGTAAGCCAGTAAGCCATCTTATCAAAAACTCGATGACGCACGACGTTACCGACAAAGTGTTTAAGCATTCGTTTGTAACTGAAGTCGACAACACTTCACGGAAATATATGATGAGATAAACACGCACACTTGCAGCAGAGATTCCGTTACAAAGTGGATGATATGGAGCTTCAAGTACTAGGACAGCAACAAGAGAAGATTGTTAATTACTGACATAGAAAAAACAGATGTTCTCCTGTGATATTGATACTTACATGCGAAACAAGCCTTAAACTGCAATACTGCAAAGTGCAAAATCGAAATTCCGAGTAATCTTTTCAATAGATAAAGTTGAAGCAGTAAGACTTTAATGTTGCGCATGCATTTTGTGTACATGTGAAAAACAATCAACACCCTTAGAAGCAAAGTGACACACATTCGAGTTTCTGGCAGCTTCGCTTTGTTGCTCTTGTCTCGTACGTTTCTAATCTAACTGAATGGATTTAAAGAACGGAATTCTTTTCGTGCAGAGATCTCTGTAGACATGAAATGTATTGAGGAACACTGTCTTGGGAAGTTGGCGCTGAAGCCGTTGTGATATGAGAATGCCGTCGTTTCTTCCATGCGTTTTGAGCGTCGCACTCACTGTGCCATTGTGTTCGATAGGCGCAATTGCCCTGCGAGCAAGTGACGACTGCCGCCTGCCAACAACCGTGACAACTCTCCAATCTTGAATTTTTATTATAAATCACTTCTTTCTATTCGTGCATCCACCATTCTTGCGCCAATATATTATTACTGTTGTATTCCCTCTTTTAGTTACTTATAAATCAACTTGTCTAGCGCAATGAATTTCTTATAAGACAGGAGTTGAGAAATTACTTGACAAGACAATATTTTAAACTCAAATTGCTTCCCTAATTAATACTAGAAATATTTTTCCCCTCCCATCACATAGTATTGGTTTAGTACAAAAAATGACCTCCACCAAAAACGAAGATCTGTTATTCCTAAAGGCACCAAAGTCCATGAGAGGAAGATACGAAAAGATTTCTGTCTGTCTGTCTGTCTACCTGTTTGTCTGTCTGTTTGTCTGTCTGTCTGTTTGTCTGTCTGTCTGTCTGTCTGTCTGTCTGTTTGTCCGTTTGTCTGTCTGTATCACCTATGTGACGAATGATTTCAGAAACAGCCAATTGGTCTAGAATTACCTTCTAACCCTCTGTTTCCCACAAGAGATAAATGAAAAATCACAATACCGCATTTCGATGCGACTTCTAGTTTAACCAAAAATGACTAAAAGCAATCATTTAAGAGATTCTATATATTATTTCTTATAGAAGAACATGACATTCCGCGTGAAAAACTACTCTCTATTTTTTTCTCCGGTGGAACCTATATTTCTCGAATAATAGGGGCTTCCATGATATTTATATGCAAGTATGCAGTTATCATGCGTGTGATATCATCATTATCAAAAGTATATTCTTATTGAAGATTTGACTCTGCGTCAAAAATTGGCTATTTCCCAATAAAAACCAAAATTCTATAACTTACGGATCTTTCTGTTACCCATATACATATGTATCCACGGTCCTAGTTTTGCTTCCCGAAAAGATACCGCATCATCGATGGCTTTCTGTAAACATTCACTTGACTCATTTTTAATCAGTATTTCTTCTGTCAACTGAAATTTCACATTTTTATCAACATGTTCCATATTCTACTATCACGCCAACAAATAGACATTGAAATAAAAATTGTTTGAGACATCTGTGTGGACGATGAGATAGACAAATACAACAGAGGGAAAAAATCATTGCAACGATTACTATAAGCAATTCTAGAGACTCTGGAAGGACGGAAAATCACGGAAGAGATGCCTACGACCATTCTGATGTGCACAGTAGTCGCCAGCGACCCACGAACATGCATGTATTCAAAAGGTCATCACACGCTACGGTCGGGAAAAAGACATCGAACCATACAAAAACAATTACATTAGAGAGGGAAGCGTATAACTGTGTAACGCACATAACCGTCTTCCAGAGATGGACTCCTAAATTCAGTATCTACAATAGAGAACTGTATAAGGAACAAGCTCCATGTTTATCTATTCTGCCTAATGGTGGACCTAAAGAACTCGATAGTTACTCCATTTGCTAGTACACAAGGTCACAAATGAGAATTCTATCATAGTAGGAGAGTAATTCAATAGGTGTGATCTAATTTAGTAATGACTATTTGGAAATCGTAAACTCTACAAATTACTGATATTACCCAAGAAAGCTTTGTTCTACAGGATTCTAGATTCTGATTGGCAATTAACAAAAAAAAGTTCAAATAGAACAACTCCGAGCCTGTATTCCTGGCCGGTTTGTCGATAGCAAAAGGCACAGAAATGTCGCTACTAAAAGTGGTAAATCCCAAAAGTGTTGCGCTCATTCAAAGCTTGAGATAGGTATATTGCGTTCGTCAAGGGAAAGCCCTGTGTTTATAAACTAAAAGTACAACAACACTGGAGTATTAGAACCTGGTTGCTATTTGATAATCAGTAGTCAACACTTTTCTGACTTCTGACTAGCGACAAAATCTGGATGCACTAAGTTCAGTAAACGTAGTGGAAAAGCTACAAACTGAGGTTGTAAGACTTGTTCAGGGGAAGTTTACCCTGATGTTGTCTTATCTGCGGCTGTTAACTTCAACCACTTTTAATGATAAGCCAATTACATCAACTTGCATGCAAAAGAACCTTTTTCGTTTTAGACACCTATAAGATAAGAGCTTACGATAAAAACTTTACAAAAATTGCAAATTTTCCACAAACATTCTGCAATGTACTTGAAATACAAGATACTTGAAGATTGTAGATAAAAAAATAGCCTCTATTCTTGTTATTGGACATACTCTTCGCTATTATTGATAGGAATGTTCTTCGATTAAGAAAACATCGAATATAGATTTTTTGATTGTTACATTAGCAGAGTAATTAGTTTTCAATTGAAATGGAAGTATTCTTCCCTTTCAAGCGTATTTTTAACTGTCGTTCAAGCGCTACATAAACAAAAAAAAAAGAAATGAATAAAGATAGCATAATTATAGGAACAATGAAATGAAAAGATACATTAGATTTACGGAAAAAATTCAAGAGATAAAATTTTGACTTATATTATATGTGAACAAACCAAACGAACAGGAATTTTTGCTTCTACATTAAAAGTTTAATAATAAATGTGTTTCATGTTGTCAACAAATACTACCATATTAATTTATGGAAGAAATACAGTATAAGATAAAGAAAATAAAAAATCTACCAATTTATGTACTGACATCGTTTGAGTTGTGTGATGCCTTTGGGTAACAAGTTACAAGGAAGCTGTAAGCTCCCATACCTGTATTTTGACAGATAAGATATTACGTCTGCACATTCCGTGATAATAACAAAAATGTAATGTAAATAAAAGAAAAGGAAACGTTATTATTAAAATTAGTTCCCTCTTATATTATAATGAAAATTTTAATGCAAGCTTGGAAGTCACAATTTGAACGACAAAGGCAGAAGCAGAAGACAGAAAGCAACGCTGCCGCATTTGTTTTCGTGTGAATCATTCTCTTGTGAAATTGTGCGGGGCTAAATATATGCTCGTTTATATTTAGATGAATTCAGATCTTAAGTATAAAGGGTGTGGCAGTCTTTCTCATTTTGAGTTTTAATTTTTCGTATTTTCCGTCTGACCAAATACACAACATGCACAAACCTAAAAGATTTCAAGTGAACAAAAATTTGGATTGGGTAATTATGCGGTACATTCCATATCTTCCAAATAAAATGAGGAAGATGAAAAGTACTGGCAGAGAACTTCTTTGAAGCCACGTAGAATACACAATGATTAATTTTCTTTTAATCCGCTTACAAAGCTTCTTAGGATACAGAACAATTCAAGAATAAGTTAATATAAATATCTTGTTGAAATAAATTGTTTTCAAGTGTACGTTTCATTTCGTATTAAATGGGATTATCAGTCTCTATCGTATTCTTTGCTTAAGTATGTGAAGGTATAGTGTTTCTTCGCTTTCCAGCCTCATTCATCGACATCCGGAATTCGCGACCCCAACGGAAATTAGATTTTTTTTACATCACCAGAGATGTTTTACCAATATTGAATAGCAAATCCATATGCCGTTCTTATCGATCGATGATCTGTCAGCAATAAAAGAATAAAATTTCTTTGTATAAATGTATATTGCCCCTACTAAGATTGTTTACATATCAAACGCTGGTTTGATGTTATTGTCTTCCTCAAATTTGTTTTTTCCACAAACTAATGTTTAATTTGATGTTTGCATGATGTGCTTTCTTTGTATTCTATTTCACACCTGATAAATATACAATTTCTTCTTTTCGACTTGACCAGCATTCCTATCTTAATCATAACAAAAGCTATGATATTGGAATGTATTTATTTGAATGTAACGAATTAGTCAACATACAAATTAATACCTTTTGGACATCATTATCGGAATAAAAAGTCAAATCAACAATTTATATACCAACAGTGTAGCACATAACAAAACACTTTTGACGGAAACGTATTCCACTATTCCCTTCTTAGATGAAGCTAGTGGGAAGATAAGGAGTTGAAATTTGTTTCTAACAAAAAAAAAAGATAGCATGCAATTCTCTTCTAAAATCAAAAATAAAAGTGGTATTATAGTACGGGAGCTAGCAACGTCGGGCAAATGAGAATTTTGAGAAAGCTGTTTTTTTTTCATATTTATTTTCTTATGTTCTCTCGAACAGCATGAGGGCCACCTGGCTGACGTTAGACACTGCGTTCACTACTGCACATAACACCTGTACAGATAAAAATATGAAATCTGAAATAATTTCGAAGGTCAATTTTTTTTTCAATTTTATCCAAAAACGATCTGAAACATGGATTTATTATTGCCAGACATTCCAGTTGTTGACAGTAACATTTCAGATGCTATTTTTTGAAAAGAAAAAATATTAATTTTAAACTATTTCAAGACGGCTGAAATTCCATTATTATTCTATTTAGATATAGAAAAGTATGAAATTAGACTGCCAGACACTAATTTGGTTGTTAAACGAGAGCCAGACCGATTTGATATGGTAGAATACCGTGGTAGTATGCTGGCTGTTAGAAAGAGATAGCTGCAAAGTCAATGGGTCGGAAAGAGACAAGAATACATCATACTATTTTATTTATTCAACTTAAATTCAATGTACCCTTTTATTAGAATTCCAATGTAAACACTAAAACACCACAAGAAACGTGAATATGTTAATTTAGACTGACATCATATTGAATACTAACATGCGCCGCCGCAGTTGTTACTATCTTTCTGCATAACCAGTGAACAACTGACTAAACTCTTCCAACGTACATACTATTTTTACAATAATAAACTGGTCTGGCCTCTGTTTAACAACGGAGTTAGTGTCTGGTTAATTGATTTCATACTTTATTTTCATATTCAAATGAAATAATATCCAAATTCAGCCATCTTCAAATAGTTTCAACTATTATTTTTTCTTCATCAAACATAGCATCCAGTATGTTCCTAACAACAACTCAAATGGCTGGCAATGATGGATCCATGTTTTTATTAGATTTGAAAGTTATTGGAAAAAACTACAGTTTTATGCGCAGTAGTGAATGTTACGTCTATCGGTAGACAGGTAGCCCGCATGCTCTTCGAAAGAGCATGAGAAAATATATATTAAAAAACCAGCTTTCCTGAAATTCTCTCTCGAAAACGTCGTTATCTCTTAGACTTTTATATTACCCAGAACAAACTAAACGTTACTTTTGAAAACACGGATGGATAAACAAAGGCACAGCTACAAAAAAACAGATACAGAAGTTCCAAAATGCGCATTCTTCTAATTTTAACGAATTACATATCCTACATAATGAAAGACAAAAACCTGAGATTCAAACAATATATTGTTGAAAAACTGACACTTTAACTCTAAGCACTATATATAATAACATTTTAAAATTATTTTCAGTGTTTATGTCCTGGCATGTTGTTCTGTTACTAATTGACATGTTAATTCAATTCCTACTCTATCAATTTGCCTTATCAATTGACCCTTATTCAGGCGTGCAATTCAGTAATTTCTTATTATGCGCACACGCACATTTTTGTACCTATTCTTAGGTCAATAAAACGGTCAAGTTTTGCAGTTTTAACAAAAATTATCGCTCAATTCTCCATAGAAATAATTAAAACCTGTTTTCAATTTAATATTGACCAGTAAAGCTAAGGCCACATAGCTTATGTTATGTCATGTCTGTGTTTATGTTTGTACGTTATATGTCAACAGACACAAAGACTTGAAGCCATCATGTGTAGGATTTTAGAACTACACATTTTCAATAACAAGATTATTTATAATTTCATAAACGCTCTCATGTATTTTCTTTCTCACAACAGGTTTATACTTTTTATAATAATAAATATGATTTCGGATTACTTACTAATATAATTAATTAATTTTCCCTCATCTTTTAAGGTTAGATGAAATGTCAAAGAATGATAACCGTCAACTGCGTCGGCGCAGACATAACAAAGTTGAGCTGAAATCAACTGTTGTGTTTTGTCAAATGACATTACGAACATGACATAACCTATGTGACATGTTTCATAAGCTTTAATAGGTCTCAACCACGAAGGAGAATAATAGAGAAGCGGACACTCGGTTGGAAAACATGAAGTATAAAATGTAATGCGGTAGACGTGAGAGAGATAGCAAGAGCGGGCCCAGCTTTGCATGCTTCATATACAGAAATGAGATTATATTTGAATTTTTCTCAATAAAAAACAATTGCCAGATAAATTCAATATTTTCATTACGTTAAATACTTTATTATTTATTAAATGAAAGGCGAAAGTAAAAAAAAATTAACATTTCTATTTGTTAAAATCTGCAATGAAAAAGTGCATTATTATGAAACATGTTTCATAAACGTTTCACTGGTTAAGAGTTTTCTAATTATGAATAACAGATACATAAACAATTTTATGAATAATTTATATTACAATGGGCGTAATGAAATTGAGAAAATACACACAAGTTCTTATATACAAAAGTAGATATTAACAAAAAACTTAGCAAAAATCCCCTAAATTGCGTACATCTGTTATATTTATGAGAAAATTCCGTTCATTTTCACATTTCTTTCTGAAAACAAAGTATTTTGTCGCCAACATCTCATTGATGAGAATTTGTTTTTCTTCGATGGATATGATTTTCAAATCGAAAAAAATTCTTACAAGTCCTCTGAATCCAAGTTTTGCTTCGAATTTGAATTTTTTTCAGCATTTATGTGTCTTTTACTAAAAATTAAAAATTATTGGAAGAGGAATTCTATCTACATTTTGATATCTTTCTCTTTTTTGCACAGTTTGGGCTTTTTCAAAGATCCATCCTGTTTTATAATAAATTTCTTTGTTTTTTTAAAGAATATTAATATTTCGGGCAATTTGGAAAGATACTCGGACATGCATTTTCTTTTAGTCGGTAATATTTGAACGGTATCTGTAATAATATATTTGTCACATAATTGATCAATTCCATACTATTTTGTAAGGTGAATTTGTAAGCAATTATCACATCTTTATTAATTTTATCACATAAACAGAAATATTTATATTCTTTATTGAAAAGAAGATTTCTTGAAATTGAATCTTTCACTAGAAGTTTAGATCACATACGTTTAATAATTTAAAACATTGATATAATCTTTAATTTCAATATAATTTTGAAATAATTCCTTCTCCCTTTTACATCTCCAGACGAGTATTTTATTATGATATCCTCGCCACTTACTTAATAAAATATCATCTATGGGCGCAGAAAAAAAAAATTTCTTCTTACATGTTCTGTACCCAGTATCACAATTCATCACAAAACATTTTCTTCCCATTTTACAATATATTTTCACATGAAAATACCAAATAAACCGAACCTAGCCATTTAACTCCATACAAACATGAGCCCGCCTCAACCTATCTCGCAGTTACTTTCTCTCTCTAACAATATTACATTTTTGGCTTCACTTTTGCAACACAGTTGAGATAGGAAATTGCATAGGCGTGGTCTCAACATAATGACATAACACAGTCATAACATAACATAAGCTATGTGACCGCACCTCAAGTGTCACCAACCATACTCATCAGAAATTATGTTTGAACTGAGAACATGTAAATACCAGCCTAATAGTTCTTGAAATAATAATGATAGTTGAATTGGACTAGAATAAAAAAAAAATCATCAATGTTTGAAACATTTGATAAATATTGTATAAATAGATATAAAATAGGTACGATCAATGATAAACATCATAAATTCTTCTCTAAGATATTTTTGAGATAGAAAAAATTATCTGTGAAATATAAACGTGAGCATTTACAATTTGTTATTATGAGGAATTGAACAAATTTTTCTTTTCTCCAATTCAAAATAGAGGATTGGAATTAAATGAATGGGATAAATCACACAATGTTCAACAGGCAGAATGGAGATATTTTTCAAAATATTGGGTTGTTTGCTCCAAATGGTTTGCATTTGGCAAAACAATCAAAATTGACCAGGATATAAAACGCTTCTATAATAATTAATACTTGTTTGTCTAGATTTGCATTTGAGTGCATTGTTTTTAACAGACACCAAGAAGCACTTAACTATTATCAGATTGTTCCGTTGTTATCGGCAAACTGATTAATGCTTTTTTGTGGGAGTAAAATCAAAGTGATAAATTTCAATCAGTAACTGTTATTTCTCGTTTTTTGTGAGTTAGTTGACTTCCTATTGTCTCCAATAATATCATATAATGAATTGAGTTTCCTATAAGAATATTATTCACATTTACATCTATAAAAATTGTCGTTCAAAACAAACGTTCATATTCTGAAAGGGAAATATTTTCGAACATAAAATATTTTATTGTGATCTATTTAACATGAAAACATAAAACATAAATATACCTACTCTGATAAGCGATTTCCTACTGTCACATCTCATTATGCATATAGGATTTTATGGCAGGAAAAAATGCTGAATAAAATCATGAAAACCATTGACCAAAAATTTCAACAATAGAATTGACGAGCGTCGAAGCACAGCCGATAGGGTATTTTACATTTGATGAATCGTATCATGTGTTTTTTGCTTCCGCCTTTTAGTTCCTTTCATAATCGCCCTCTAGCGATACTGCCATATTCCTCATTTGAAATTATAATTACATCTGGAATAATAAATAATTAGCGCAAATTATGAATTGCCTTTCGAGGTTTATTTCCATCTTTTCCATCGTAGAAATTCAGCCTCGATAAATATAGTTAACCCAAATGTCTTCCACAAAAGACCAACTCCGGTAAATAGGGATTTCATTGAGGATAGACAGCATTGGTCACGAAGAAACTGAATCTTCTCTCCAAGAGTACTCGTAGCTTGACAGCTGCTAAATGCACCTCACGGCTTAAAAAATATCAATCAGTCCTTCAAAGTGCACTGAAATAGTGTCTGCTACATCCATATCAGGTGAAGGCGTGATTAATATCTATTAATTTTATTTAGGAATTTATTCATCTCATTGTGAGTATAGATAATTCCATTTGCAGTGCTCTTCATATATACTTATTCCAAATTGGAATTCTAATTACGTTGTTATATACATTCTTTCGCTTGCTTGTATATTTTAACTTTGAAATTCAAAATTATGTTTTTGTAAATCTAATACATTATTGAAAATGTAAATAGAAGCCTGAGACTTTTATTTTTATGAATTGATAATTTGTTGGAAACAAATTATATTTACATTACCATTGAGTTATGTATTTATATATTTTTGAGAATTTTGGGCATGAGCTTTGTTTACACAATCGTATTTTCATCTTTCGTACTACAAAGGCAGTTTTCCAAAATTGAGAGCTCCGAATCCAAAAATAAATCAGTATTAATAATCTACAAATTTTTCAGAGTTTTGTTGAATAAAAACTACTCTCGATTTGAAATTCTGTATATTTCATATGAAGCTTTGACGTTTCAATTCTTTGACCAAGGATCTTCTTCAGAAGATATGTTCTTACTGTAACGTTATTTGTTTTAATTTAGGGAGCAAAAGTTACTAAACACTACTATTTATATTTATGATTTATTAAAATGATAAATCAGATGAATCAATCATGCTTCTCGCTGTCAGTCACATATATATACTTCGGATCTCTCCCCACTACGCTTTTTCCGCAAACGTCCAGGCGTTTCTAAAAAACGCTAGAAGGTACCAGCAATTTTCCAGGAAACAAATAAATTCGCCTCTATTTCTTGATGTAAAATATTTCCACAATAATTCTAAGCACCAGTAAAGCCGAAATGAGTATTTTATAGACTTAAATTCGCTATACTGCCCCTTCCTTAGGACTGTTTCATCCCGAAACGGTTCTTCACGAATCTCTGAAAAGTCATGTCGGAACCTGCATTGGTCACCCTTGGTACATCGGAATGTTTTGTAGAAGTAGCAGTCGATGGTCCGTCCATTATTCGTCTGCTCTTTAGGGTTGTAGCTACAGATGAGGATTTCTATTCCGGTACACCGGAAGAGGATTTCCAACATATTCTTTACTACTCTCCAATCCAATTTATCTAGTCCACAACCCAACTTCGGTACTGCCAGCTTTATTACGTCGTTGTCCAATAGATGCTTCCGGAGATCGAGCAGAGCATTCCACATAGTGCGGTATGTCGGCTTCTGGTAGGAGCATGACTTAGTCACTATATAGTACAGGTATCGTTTGTGCTCCGTGCGGGTGTCCTTTAGCTGTAGTGTTTTCCCAACTGATGGATTTTGGTTGGCCAGTTCTTCTAATCTTCCATAATTCTTCATGAAAACGGACGCTATTCCTCGGGACATCTTTAGGTCACTCACCACACAGTGAGCCAGGGAATGGTTCAAAGGCATTGCGAACAGGTCTTGTTGTTCTTCTTTCGTCATGCCGTACCGCACTTCACGACCGTTAGAATAGTTGGCCATGAACTCTTCAAAGGTTGGTTCTTGGTCGACAATTCGTCGAATCGTGACTCCATGTCGGTCTTCATGGTTATCACCGGCGAATAAGGCTAGCCGATTAAATTGGACGACTCTCGGCTTTCCGTTTGGAGTTCTCCGTATCCGGTAGACGACGTCGTTCATTCTTTTCATCACTTCATGTGGACCTTCCTAGTTCCGCTGAAGTTTTGGTGACAATCCTCGGGCGTTTCTGGGGGTTATAAAGCTACACCAAATCTTCGGGTTGATAACCACCTTTCTCGGCTTTGATGTCATAATTTTTCTACATTCGGTCGCCGGCATTTTGGATGATTGAACGAACTCGGTCATGAATGTCGTCCATTCTTCTTCGAGGGTTTGTAACGTAGTCTTCTCCTGTTAGATTTTCACCTGGTTTACTACCAAATATCAGGTCGCATGGCAAGCGCAACTCTCGTCCAAATAAGATGTTCGCAGGTATCTGCCCAGTTGTATCGTGTACTGCTGAACGGTATGCTAACAGAAACAGATAAAGGTGTTGGTCCCAGTCTCGCTGATGGTCGGAGACAACCTTTGCCAGTTAACGATTGATTGTTCTGTTCATCCGTTCAACCATGCCGTCGGACTGCGGATGTGATGCAGTGGTTCTGGTTTTGTGGATTCCCAAGATTTTACAAATGTTTTGGAAGACGGCCGACTCGAAATTTCTTCCCTGGTCCGAATGAAGTTTTTGAGGTACTCCAAATCGACAGATACATCCTTTCACCAAAACCTCGGTGACAATGACAACTTCCTGGTTGGGTAGAGCGTACGCCCCCACCCATTTACCAAAGTAGTCCATCCCAACGATTATGTATTTATTTCCGTTGTTAGTTTCTAGAAACGGTCCGGCCACATCGATTGCAATACGCTCGAAAGGACTTCCCACATTGTACTGACGCATTTGAGCTCTTCTTTTTCTCTGTGGCTCGTTACTACTGGCGCAGACCACACATTTCCTACACCACTCTTTTACATCCTCCTTACAATTTATCCAGTAAAATCGCTGGCGTAAATTTTCCAATGTTTTACTGATTCCAGAGTGCCTTCCACCAGCTTTATCATGAAGCCCTCCCAGTACTTGTGGTACTCTGTTCCTAATGATTATCAACTGCGTCCTGCTCTCATTTCCGTCCGTACTCTCTACGACGCGTTTCAGGAGGCCCTCTTCAACCACGATAAAATTTCACTGCGCTCAATACGATTTTACATTCCGAGAGTGTGGTACAACATCTTTCCAAGCTGGTCTAACATTATTATTTTTTCACTCCAGTACAATTTTTGAATCCGGATCATTCTCCTGGTCTTTGCGTAACTCTTTCGGTTGCCATCCTTCATCTACTACTGTTGTCTTCTTGACGACAACAAGTTTTTCTTCTAAGCGACAACAGTGTTTGCAGTCTTCATGACATGGTCTTCTTGACAATGCGTCGGCATTGCGATAGCTGGGTCCTGGTCGATGTTCGATTACAAAATCATACTGCTGCAGTCTTTTAATCCACCTGACCACTTGCCCTTCAAAATTCTTAAAATGGAGCAACCATTCCAAAGCAGCATGATCAGTTCTAATTAGGAATTTCCGGTCATACAAATACTTGTAGAAGTGCTCTACCGACTTCACGACTGCCAATAACTCCTTTCGGGTAACGCAATAATTTTTTTCTGGTCTTGATAATGTCTTACTGGAATAGGCTAATACTTTCTCTTGCCCATCTGCTACTTGAGAAAGGACGCCACTAATTTCCACGTTACTAGCGTCTGTGTCCAGAATGAATCTTACATTAGTCGAAGGATAGCTCAAGATTGGTGCGCTAGTTAGGAACTGTTTGAGTTGTTCAAAAGCTGCTTGACAGTCCATTTCCCAGGTAAATCTTCTGCCTTCTTCAGTAAGTCGTGTCAATGGCTCAGCTATATTGGCGAATCCGGGGACAAACCGTCGATAGTAAGTGTATAAACCAAGAAAACTTCTTCTCTTAAGTTCTTCAAATCCACTTCTGCTCTTCTAGAACTCTCTTCCAATTTTTCTTCCATTCTCTGTTCCAAGGTTCTGGAATTTTCTAGCAGCTCTTCTTTCAGTGTTCTACAATTTTCAGTTAATCATCTTCTAACGTTCTAGAATTTTCTAGCAACTCTTCTTTCAATGTTTTACAATTTTCAGTAATTTCTGTCAATTTTTCTTATAATTTTCTAGAATTTTACATCAACTTTTCTTCTGATTTTCTTGAATTTTCCATTAACTTTTCACCTGATTTTCTTGAATTTTTCGACAGCTCTTCTTTCATTTTCCCGAAATCGAATATGCCACACGAAATAAATTCATTAGAATTCTCACCAGCATTGTCCAAAGCTTATCGGAAACGTTGTTGGAGGACGGTCTTTGTTCCTGTTGTCTCCAATCCTCGTTCTTCTAGCTCATTCTTAAGATCAACCTTCAATTCACTAAATTTTACTGTCTTTGACGCCATTTTATTTATTTGAATTTAAAACCCCACACCTGACACCAATTGTAACGCTATTTATTTTCATTTAGAGAGCAAAAGTTACTAAAAACTACTATTTATTCTTATGATTTATTAAAATGATCAATCAGATAACTAACACTATTTCCAATTAATAATTCTAATTTGAACTAGAGATTATCACACTACACTATAAGCTAGCTTCAATTATTTATGTCAATATTGATTTATTTCAAATAACACAATTTATTTCTACCACTAGCAGTCCATACTATAAGGTCTCTAACCAAAATCAATCATGCTTTTCGCTGTCAGTCAGTTATATATACCTCGGGTCTCTTCCCACTACGTTTTCCCCACAAACGTCCAGGCGTTTCTAGAAAACGCTAGAAGGTACCAGCAAGTTTCCAGAGAACAAATATATTCGCTTCTATTTCTTAATGTAAAATATCTCCACAATAATTCTGAGCACCAGTGAAGCCGAAATAACTAATTCATAGACTGAAATTCGCTACATTACCATGTCCAACAATATTTAGAGGCACTAGGTGGAACATATTTAACACGAAATTCTTGATGAAGCTAATAAATGAGTATTTCAACCACGTAATTAATGTTGAATAACAAATAAGTTGATTTTATTTTGATGTTTTGTTCTTTAAAACAAAGATAAATAAATGAGTTCAGGTATTCATTAAAACTCATTCGTTTTTTTGATGAATAAAAATAGTGAATGTTCAAAATGCCCTCCTTCCATGTTCACACAAGCTCTGCCATTCTTGAAAATAATGTCCTTACTCTTTCAAAAATTCCCGGTTTTTGAATTGTTTCACAGCATTGCACAATTCGTGGTTGCAATACTTCTAAATTGCGTACTGGTATTGTATAGACCAACTTTCAAGATAACCCTATACAAAAAAATCAATTGGTGCTAGATCCGGGGATCTAAGAGGCCATTGAACGAAACCTCCTCTTCTCACCCATCTTCCAGAGAACCTGTGGTTTAAGTGCTCTCTGACACGAAGCGTAAAATGAGGCGGAGCTTCATCTTGCATAAAACACATATTCATCCATTGATTGATTAATACATTTTTCAAGATCACTGATAACTCATTCTGTAGAAAATCGTGATTATGCAGCACCATTTAACCTATTGGGCAAAACAACTAGTCCTACTAAAGAGTCCCCTAAAATTCCGAGCCAGATATTGAGGCTAAATCGCTCTTGATGGTGTAATTCGACAACGGCGTGAGGATTTTCATCTGGCCAAACATGATTATTATGAAAATCAAATATTCCATCTTCAGTAAATCGGGCCTTATCTGTAAAAACAATATTCGAACGAAATCTGAATTATCGGCATTCTGGTGTAAAATCGGAAGATGAGGGGCTTCTAAAAGTTGATAGTGGTACGAATGTAGAAGCTGAGAATGTAGAGTTCTCTATAATCAAGGGGACCACTGTTACCCACTTCAGCGAATATCCTTCTAACACTTGTTTCGGAATTTTCTTCAATAATATCCAACACCCTTTCTTCAACAACGGCTGTATTTACTATCATCGGCCTTCCACTATCGATAGAACGTTTATTTAGTGAACCAGTATCCCTCAGTTGTTGGAAACTTCTTGAAAAATCTCTGGATGATGGCAATGCGCGAATTTGGATAAAATTCTTCATAAAGACGCCGTGCTTGAAGTGCGTTTCCATAAGCACGACTTTACATTGAAATCATATCGGCCAATTCGATATTGGAATAAAAAAGCATGTTCTATCACTTTCATAAAGAAACCATTCTAATGTTCAACTACTCAATTTTATGATCAGTGACAGTGTAGGTTTTATTACAAAATGCCAGAATAAAATCAATTAATTTGTTATTCAACATTAATTACGAGGTTGAAATACTGATTCATTAGCCTCATTAAAAATTTTGTGTGAACCAGTGGCACTAAAAATGTACTCTTCTTGAAGCACCCCCATAATTTTGAGTTGAAAAAATTGTGAATCAGCACATCGGAGTATATTCTCTATGAGAAAATTTTACCTTTTTAAAAATACCCTGTTGAGATGAGCCAAAAATATTGATTCGTTTTCCTTTCTTCAGTTGTCATGAAAATATCATTCAGAATGATAAAAAAAATCTGGTAGAGTTTGAGCTCTTGATGTTAATATGAAGAGGTGGCTCTTCGTGATTTTTGATTTCTTATTCAAATAACACGGGAAGCGGAATAATTTTCGTTTGGAATTTTATTGCGTTCTAATTGATTAGCGTGTTGAAGAAATCAATACATATTCTTGTAGGAAATTGAACGATCCCCAATAAAAGTTGGGCATGATTTTTCGCTTAGTCGACTCGTTTGAAAATTATTCAAGGTTAAAGTTCAACCTCAAGTGATATATGATGACCCACAGGAGGCCAAAATTCACCTGTTAATAATGGAAGTAAGGTGACGCTCAAAACGACAACCACAGTCATTCTTCCTGTATAAAAAACAAAGATATAACTTGGTTTTTAATATATATATATATATATATATATATATATATATATATATATATATATATATATATATATATATATATATATATATATATATATATATATATATATATATATATATATATATATATATATATATATATATATATATATATATATATATATATATATATATATATATATATATATATATATATATATATATATATATATAACTTGGTTTTTAATTTTGTAATAAAATCTACACTGTCACTGTCATAAAATTGAGTAGTTGAACATTAGTGTGGTTTCTTTATGAAAGTGATAGAACATGCTTCTGTATTCCAATATCGAAATGGCCGATATGATTTTTATGTATGGTCGTGCTAATGGGAACGCACTTCACGCACGGCGTCTTTATGAAGAAGTTTATCCAAATCGCGCATTGCCTTCATTCCGAGATTTTTCAAAAAGTTTCCAACGACTGAGGGATACTGGTTCACTACATAAACGTTTTACCGATAGTGGACGGCCGATGATAGTAAAAACAGCCGTTGTTGAAGAAAGGGTGTTAGATATTATTGAAGAAAATTCCGAAACAAGTGTTAGAAGGATGTTCGCTGAAGTGGGTAACAGTGGTCTCCTTGATTAGAGAACTCCACATTCGTACCACTATCAATTTTTAGAAGCCCCTTATCTTCCGATTTTACACCAGAATGCCGATAATTCAGATTTCGTTCGTATACTCTTTTTACAGATAAGGCCGGTTTTACTGAAGATGGAATATTTGATTTTCATAATAATCATGTTTGGCCAGATGAAAATTCTCACGCCGTTGTCGAATTACACCATCAAGAGCGATTTAGCCTCAATATCTGGCTCGGCATTTTAGGGGACTCTTTAGTAGGACTAGTAGTTTTGCCCAATAGGTTAAATGGTACTGCATAATCACAATTTTCTACAAAATGAGTTATTAGTGATCTTAAAAAATGTATCAATCAATCAATGGATGAATATGTGTTTTATGCAAGATGAAGCTCCGCCTCATTTTACGCTTCGTGTCAGAGAGCACTTAAACCACAGGTTCTCTGGAAGATGGGTGAGAAGAGGAGGTTTCGTTCAATGGCCTCCTAGATCCCCGGATCTAGCACCACTTGATTATTTTGTATGAGGTTATCTTGAAAGTTGGTCCATACAATACCAGTACGCAATTTAGAAGTATTGCAACCACGAATTGAGCAATGCTGTGAAACAATTCAAAAACCGAGCATTTTTGAAAGAGTAAGGACATTATTTTTAAGAAAGGCAGAGCTCGTGTGAACATGGAAGGAGGGCATTTTGAACATTCACTATTTTTATTCATCGAAAAAACGAATGAGTTTTAATGAATAACTGTACTCATTTGTTTATCGCTGTTTTAAAGAACAAAACATCAAAATAAAATCAACTTATTTGTTATTCAACATTAATTACGTGATTAAAATACTCATTTATAGCTTCATTAAGGATCTCGTGTTGAATATGTTCCACCAAGTGCCCCTAAATATTGTTGGACATGGTAATGTAGCGAATTTAAGTCTATAAATAAGTTATTTCGGCTTTACTGGTGCTTAGAATTATTGTGGAGATATTTTACATCAAGAAATAGAAGCGAATATATTTGTTCTCTGGAAAATTGCTGGTACCTTCTAGCGTTTTCTAGAAACGCCTGGACGTTTGAGGGGAAAACGCAGTGGGAAGAGATCCGAGGTATATATATGTAACTGACAGCGAAAGACATGATTGATTTTGGTCAGAGACCTTATAGTAAGGACTGCTAGTGGTAGAAATAAATTGTGTTATATAAAATAAATCAATATTGACATAAATAATTGATGCTAGCTTATAGTGTTGTGTAATAATCTTTAGTTTTAATTAGAATCATCAATTGGAAATAGTGTTAGTTATCTGATTTATCATTTTAATAAATCATGAAAATAAATAGTAGTGTTTAGTAACTTTTGCTCTCTAAATGAGAATAAATAGCGTTACAATTGATGTCAGGTGTAGGGTTTTCAATTCAAATAAATAAAATGGCGTCAAAAACAGTAAAATTAAGTGAATTGAAAGTTGATCTTAAGAATGAGCTAGAAAAACGAGAATTGGAGACAACAGGAACCAAGACCGTCCTCCAACAACGTTTCCGACAAGCTTTGGACAATACTGGTGAGAATTCTAATGAATTTATTCCGTGTGGCATATTCGATTTTGGGAAAATGAAAGAAGAGCTAACGAAAAATTGTTGAAAATCAGAAGAAAAGTTAATGGAAAATTCAAGAAAATCAGAAGAAAAGTTGATGTAAAATTCTAGAAAATTAGAAGAAAAATTGACAAAGATTACTGAAAATTGTAAAACATAGAAAGAAGAGTTGCTAGAAAATTCTAGAACGTTAGAAGATGAATTAACTGAAAATTGTAGAACACTGAAAGAAGAGCTGCTAGAAAATTCCAGAACCTTGGAACAGGGAATGGAAGAAAAATTGGAAGAGAGTTCTAGAAGAGCAAAAGAGGATTTGAAGAACTTAAGAGAAGAAGTTTTCTTGGTTTATACACTTACTATCGACGGTTTGTCCCCGGATTCGCCAATATAGCCGAACCATTGACACGACTTACTGAAGTCAAATCCTCTTCTGCCCGCATACTGTTTTAACCTGTCTGTTATCGGGAAGTCTATAGAGATGACCCAGCCATTGGAGTTGTTTTATCTTCTATATATTTTTGGGCTGATTTTACTTCTAATTTTCTCCTTATATGCTCATTCCGTATTTTGTCTATTTTAGTTATTCCTTCTATTCTTCTTAGACATTTCATTTCAATAGCATGAATTTTGTTTCTCTGTCTTTGATTCATAACCCAGGACTCACTTCCGTATGTAAGGATTGGTATGATGATCGTCTTGAATATTGTGAGCTTCGTTTTGTTGCCTATATTTTTGTTTGAGAACAACGCTCTTGCTAATATGTGATATGTTCTGGACGTTGTTTGTATCCTGTTATTTATTTCTTCTCCATAACTTTCGTTCGATTTGATTATGCTGCCTAGGTATTCAAAACTTTGTACTTATTGTATAGCTACTTCGTTTATCTGTATGTTCAATTTTTTTTTCTCTCTGGGATATTATCATTACCTTTGTTTTCTCTACGCTGATTTTCATATTTGCTTTTAGTAGTTCTTCATTCCATACGTTCAGATTTTCCTGTAAATTTTGTTTGCTTCCGAAAATAGCCATATCGTCCGCAAACAAGCATTCCGATATTTTGATGTTGCTTACAATAAAATTACCCACTGATATTGTCTTAGTTCTTTCATTTGCTTTTTGTGTGATTTCGTCCAAGTATATTACAAACAGAAATGGGCTTAAGTTGCCTCCTTGTTTTAGTCCTTGTGTAGTTATGAACTCCTCAGATATGCAGTTGCCTGTGCGTACATAGTTTCTGCTGTTTTTATATTCGACATAATAAAATTGTAAATCTTCCCAAAATTGCCCAGAAATACATTTGAATCCCAATTCAATGAGTTCTATTCGAATCCTGCAAAATTAAAATGACTTTTTCTCTTAAAATTTGTGGAATAAAAACAAGAAATTTCACAAAGAATATGATGTTCTATGTTTTGAGCCATTATATCGTAATAAGATTTAGGGAAATTGTGGGTCACTGTATACCATTCTAGGTTGAACTTTAATCTTGTATAATTTTTAAACAAACTGACTCAGCCAAAAATTTGTATTGACTACTACAACACGCTTATTAGTTAGAGCGCAATAAAATTTCAAATTATTTTTTATTTAGTGTTATTTGAATAGGAAATCAAAAATCACGAAGAGGCACCTCTCAATATCAATATTAAGAGTTCAAAAATTACCAGAATAATTTTTTTCAATCATCTCGAACGTAATTTTCACGGTTACTAAAGAAAAAAAATTGACCACTATTTTTGATCCACTCTTTCATATATATATGAAGGAAGGTTGTAAAGGACTACCCTGACCTTATCTCCGTCTGTCGAGTTTTTAGAAATTGAACATTGGCTACGCCATGAATTTCGGTGATATTTAAAGGAGGAAAACGTTTGGTTGAGAATAGATGAGAAAAAGGTGTTACATGCAATGCGCTATCCTTAGTTCCATGTTTATTAGTAGTTGGGAAAAAAGTGGTAAGTGAATCGATCAAGATACCAGATTGGGAGACGAAATGTACGTAATAGAAGGATTATGTTGGAGGGTGGAGTAGTCCAGGCTCAACAAAATGTACACTGCAGTGTACGTGTGTCACATGACTAGTCATTTTACATAGTATAAACACTGCGGCCGGTGTATTACATTCTGCCATCGATCGTTGCAACGGTACCGGGGGTGAACAAATGTAGACAAACACTGAATGGGGGGTGCGAGAATGCAGCCAGCGACTGTTACAAATCTCTATGAAATACCCAGCTAAATAATCAATCAAAAAACTATAATATATAAAGCTCACTAGCAATAATATATTAAAATGCTAAAGCATAATCGTGACATTTATAATGGATATAAAAGCTAATGTTTGTTGTATTTCCGATTGCATTTTTCCCTATCTCAGTTCGGAAATTGTTTTTGTTGCTTTATTCATTCAAATTTCTATTTATTTTATGTTAATCTGTGAACCACACTTATTCAATTATTCATTTGTAGTTATAAAATTTCCATTTCAGATTTAAATGATGAACCAACATGATTCAAATCTATTCAAATATCATTACATATTCCAGAGCTAACAGAAAATATTGAATTTCAGTAGGAAATTATAAACATTAGATACTGTTGTGAAGATATCACAATAGAATACTTTGCATTCACAGATAAGTGTTGCGTGCTCCGATTTCTACAGAGATTTAGTTCCCAGAATAACAAGTCTATGGAGAATTTCCCAATTTTGTTTATGCTAAAGAAGAGTTCTTCGTATTTGCCATGTGGGCGTTTTAGACTACAAACTTGCGATGCATTGCATCATTTAAATGAATTAGCAAATTACCCATAACGCATAATGGACATAATGTTTTAGTTTGGCTAATGCTGTATATTCGTCAAACGTACGTACTGTGGACTACTCCAAGAGCCTCGTATGAGCACATGTTAGATAAGTGAAAGTCATAATGTTATAAGGGACGAAAACCAGATGGATTAATTTAATAATCGTGGAGCACGGTTTGTGGCTATGTGATTAGGTTTATTCATTTATTGTTGTTCAAATGCTCGTCTAAATAACAGACAAAAAATTTCAGGACACTCCAGCTTACACGAAAATTACACATTGTGTTCTGTTCATCCGCAGATACATTACGAATCCATCGGTAACATATTCTCACGAACTTTAAAATTCATCAGAAATAAGTATTTTTCACAAACTCTATCCATATCCCACACTAATAATTATTGACGTGTCCGAATTTCTCCACTTTTACCTGTTTTAATCCTCGACCGTAAGGTAGGAACGATAATCCCATAGTCGAGTTCTTCCACCTTCACTTTTGCAGCTGTTAGCAGGGTTACCAGTGGCTCTCAAACAAACAAATATGAAGAAGAAATTGAAGACTTCTTTCCCACACGTCAAGCTCGTTCAGAGTGGGCCAAGCCAGCTCGTTTGTTTTAGTACCAAGCGCCGTCGCTTGAAAAGAAAACCACTGCTGAAATTTACCGTGAGATTTCACACGTCGAACTCGGTCAGAGCGGGCTGAGTCAGCCCGTTTGCTTTAGATTCAAAGCACCGCCGGTTGAAAACAAAACCACTGTTTTAGTGCCACTGACAAAGCTTCATTTTACTAGTGAGCTTCGTGGAGGAATTCGGGTGAATCTGTTATCTCTTGGAAGAGATGTTGTCGAGGAATACGGATATAGGATTATAGCTACCTAAGGTTTCGTGGAGGAGTTCGAATGCGTCCATAATTATCTGTTGACTTTTCGAGGAATTTCAATAGGTATCCATCTAACATTCAGATTTTCACTTCGATTCCACTCAAAACAATCTTTCATATTATTGATCCACTTATCATGCATATAATTCAACACCAAATTTATCAAGTTCATATTGAGAAGGTTTTTGAATTACACAATGTGTTTTTGTAAGAGGATTAAAGCGATTTGTTGAAGTATTGCTGAATATTAGCACAAATAAATTCACATTTTTCATACTCAAATACTCACGTATGATAACAATAGAATTTGAATTGATGGTCAATTTTTTTGTCAAGAACATCATTGGAAAGATGCCATCAGATGCCATGTCAAGTATTGCTCAATCACAATTACCAACACAAGATCATATCCATTGAACTAAATCATACAGTCTATATGCGAAATTCATTTCAAAATCAAATTAATTTGATCTTATTATTTATTATCCTTAAAATCGTATATTATACAAGACTCAGTGCTTTAAGGACAAGAACTGGAATATACGAGGAATGAACAAGCTAATTGTTTATTTACGAGTTATTATGGAGTTTTAACGAACGTTAAAAATTGAAATTCTTGTTATATTTGGAGGCTCTGTATTTTTAATAAGCTGATATAAAAAAATATCCACCAGACATGAAAGCATGAGATTACTCATGTTTTGATATTATTTCACAGAAGAACGGAATTTTATCTAATTGGTTTAGACCTCTTTGATGAAGTCTTCCAAAATTATGTTGGACCAAAATCAGTTAATTGGTAAAGATATCTCACTTCTTTGTTGAAGCTTCCATAGATTGGAAGCACTTTTGATGTTACGCTAAGAATTAAACTTTCAAAAGCAGTTTCTTTTTGATTATTCAAAAGAGATAATTGTTTTCAACAAAAATATACATACTTTATTTTTTGTAACTAATCACCTTGATTTTTTCGCAAAAATCACAAAAATAGTTCCTTATATATTGACAAAAATACATATAATCCCTATTAGAGATATAATAATTATGATAGCATATTATATAATGTATCTGCCATTTATTTATACAATTCGGAGCCATACAATAGAGAATTTATTTGATTTTCCTCAAACATAAGTTCGTCTGTGTAGATAACTTCCAGGTAATCAACCCAATTCAATAGCGTTTGAAGCTTGCTCAAATCAGTAAGTCTTCTAAAAGTTTGACCTTAATCGGTACTATATTCTCATAGTTATGCAAGAAAAGTATCAATTTTCAAGTAAATACTTATTTTGATAACAATTCTCTCTAAATGCCTCTTCCCATTTGCTTCATCTGAAATGGTGTTATTAACAATGCCTTTACCAATCAAGGATTATCCTATTACCGGTTCATTTTGTCCTATTCTATGGCATCTATCCTGAGCTTGAATATCAACTTGGGGGTTCTAAAATATCATGTATCAGATATATAAATCGTTTGACATAAATATGAAAAGAATCAACCAACAATATGGAATCGGATTTCTTCAATAGTTGAAATAGTCATTCCACTCACCCAGTTCTTATCCTACATAATAGCAATGCCAGCTCAAGTTGAATTCATGCCTAGGCCTAGGCCATCAATTTTAATAGAAGAATACGAAAATATCTGAATTAGTACTAAAACAATTAAAAATTGCCATCTATGTGACAATAAATGTGACTACAAAAAGCATCAAATATTCGATAATATCAATAGTTTTGATAAGAAATAAGAGAAAATTTAGAAGATGGTTATCGAGAAACACAAGTTTAGCTAGCTCTACTACGTTATGATTCCTTTCTTTGAATCTTTTCAGCATGGCATCCAATACCATCATCTTACTGATTACATGTATTAGTTTCTCGACAATAATTAATTCTCTTGTTTCTGGTTTCACCGTGCAATGAAACAAGAGAGTTTTATCCACAATATTTCCTCATTAACATAAGCAGATCAGCGATTTTGACTGGTCAAAGAAAAGGTAAAATTTTTCAGGGATATACAATATATTTTGAATATCTTGAAAACAGATTTGCAATGAACAAATTATTTTTATGAAATGATAAATGAAATATGAGAATAAAATTATTCAGCCTTACAAATTCCATCATTTTTCTCTTTTCCAGTTCCATAAAACATAATCAGGTAGTGACCCTGTCATCTCTCTGCGTCATTAATCTTTTATGATCGTCTATAATAATTCATTTTCGTATTTTCCATAGGTACATCCATGTAGGCTCCAAAAGGGTTGTAACAGTACATTCACATTTGCATTATGAATATATGAATGTACTGATGGGTTGAACTTAAATACGCAGATTAATTTTCCAAATGAATAAATAAATTAGGATTTTAATTAAATGTTGACAAAAAATAAATATTAGTGAGAGAGCAATTTGATGACCAGAATTTGAAATTCAAGTGGAAATATGTCTGTCACTAGGCTCTGGTTGAACATCTAATACCAATCATACTGTTCTCTTCATCTCCACATGAAAGCTGACTTCATTGGTTTGTATCAACAGTTATACCAATTCTGGTATGAATTGAAGAGTCTTTTGATTTCTTGTAAATGAAAATATCTCACCGCACTTGAAACTTAAATCTTTTAGGAGTTTGATCCTGGATCTATAACAAATGGTTAATATAGGTTGAAAGTATTTGTCTCCTAACATCCAGCAACATCATTTCGTTAGTTACGCTAAATGCTCCAAACAAATAGTTTGTTGGATATATTCAACCAAATTGTTCTCTTATTTTAAAGTTAATAGATATAACAAAATGCTATCTATCTGCTATCGTTATTAGTATGTCACATTCAGATTTTTCCATCATATAAGTATTATTAGTTTAGGAAGTTTTCAATCATTCCACGCAACATGTTGTGGGTAAAAACATTCTTGTATGCTATCGTAAACAGTTTCCGCACAAATTTAAAACAGAATTCTTCTTTTTAGGTTGGTTATTAAAAAATGCCCTACGGAAATCTAGCGTGAACATTCTGCGAACGTCAGTGAGTAGAGGTCACGTATGTCGCGTGGTATATTCAGCTTGTTTTGTTCTTGCGTTCTTCTTGTTCTTCGTTCTTCTTTCATTTTCATTGATTCCCGCTTATGTCTTCCGTGACAAGCGACAGAAAACAACGTAGATGTATTTTTACTTGAGTTCAATATGAATAACACTGATGATTCTTGTTTCCCATCTTGCATCTGGCAGAAAAAGATTCTGGAGAAGACTTCAAATTGACTTTTCGAAACCTGAGGCATGGATTTGCAAGATGCTTGTACGAATAGTTAGTAAAGTTTGAACATATCCATGCAGTCAGCAACAGTGCGGAATATGTATTGATAATAAGAATGGTTACTAAAATAAAGATACGTTCTTCGTTCTAGCTGCATTCATCGAGTAAATGGCAATAAGTCAAACATGAAGAGAATAGCCTAAGTATGTATGGTTAGTGTGAAAGAGGCAAAGGTTGAATTTGTCGCTTGTCGCAATCTCGCAGATTCGTAAGCGTCGTAAACGTCTACGGCGTCACGAGTGTCGCGCAACAGGCGAAGCTAAGTTGCGTGAAACACAATTTCGATATTGAACAACCGTCCGTGACATGGTGAAATATTAATTACTCTCTGGAACGAGTAATTCCAAATAACTTTTAATTAGTTTATTAAGCGATTAACGAAATCCTTATTATCAATTCCACCAGCTGAACTTATTATGAGTAAGTAATCAGTTATGATACAAGAAGTCAGAGATCATCGGAAAGCACAAATACTAGCTATACCAATCCAAAAGCATAATAAATTTCACACAGGTACAAACAACGCAAAATCTAGAATTTTGTCTAGCATACAACTTATATATTTACATTAGAAATCAGTAATAGCCTATTAGTGAATTTACGGAAATTTGATGTTGATTCCAACACAAATACCTAAACTCTCTCTAGCGTACAACTGATTGATGCATCCAGTGGATCAGTTATTGCTAATCAACAGAGCGTGAATTTGACACAGCTTTTCATGTGAATACTAGCAACACAAATATGTTATCTCCATTCAGTTTACAGCTAATTGATATATTTCAAGGACTGGTTACTCTTTAACGACAAATTTGCGTGAATTTGATAATACTCTATTTATAGATACTAGCCACATAAATCCGTAAACCTCTCTCAACTTAGATATATAATCCATACAAACATTATCATCACGACCAGAAGAAATGGACAAATATGTACAATTTGGTATTATATTGGCGAAGATTGTACAATAAAATAAATTTCAATGAAAGCACGTTGCAGCAGAAAAAGAGAAGAAATGAAAACCAAGAACAGAGCAATTTGAGGGCGAGCGAGAAACATGAACTTTATTATGAAATAACCATTGTTGCTACACATGTACGAGTCTAGCGATATAGCTTCGCAAACCTGCATACAAAGGGTGCAGGGACTATATCCATTTACACTAAACCATTTTATTTCGTTCATATAAGTAGCGACTTGGGTGAAATACAAGTATACCGCACGACGTACGACAACTGATCAATTGGAATGTGGAACGGTTGTGCTTATTTCGAAAGTTCGCTGCCGAGCTGTGTGAACACAAGTTAAATGTTTCGCCGAGAAGACAATGCGGTACGCTGATATCACCGTCGCGTCATCGTTTAGCGACCCGGTTCGTTGATTACACTCTTTGTTAAGAAACGACGCGGAGCTGTACACTTCTACGGTTAATCAAAGAAAATTGCATTCTTATTTGAGGCTACCACAACATGTTTTCTTGACTTCGCGTTTATTAAAAACAGCTAACACCTGCGCACACTCAAATGGATACAATATTTGACACGTGCGTTCAAGAGCACTTCTACAAGACCAAGTCGTTTCACATTTAAACGTCCACTTACTACAAATGTAAAAAGCAACACAAGTATATAATAAGATGAGCACGTCGAAAAAGAACAGCTCACAATTCGCTCTATATTTGTCTCTTCTGTTAGCAATAATCAACAGCTGGTCTTTGTAATTACAGAGAACAGAACAGTGGGCGTAATGAAAAGTATACAAGCTCTAGCAGACAACTTGTCTACGAACAAGATAGATTGCCGTGTCTGTTATTGTCTCTGAAGTTTGCTGAACCTAAAATCTACTCGTCACGCTCAGTCGGCCTCCAAAAATATTCGCTATTCAACGCTTCTGCTTCCTTCCATGTTCTGGTCACGTGAAATTACAAATTTTTGCGAGCTGATTACTTCAGCATATTTATAAGGATCACGATTATTAGTGTTTGTTGATAGCTGTGAGTCTCTTCGAGTATTAAAGTGATTACATATCGATTTTTCATGGCATTTTTCCGTATCAATGTTTAATGTCTTCTTCGCTATATGAAATCTCTGGTGTATCTACTGCTTCTTTGATATTACATATTTGTACTATCCTAAAAACTTATCATAATTCAGGTTTTCATAACACACATCATAAACGACGCGGTAATATGTAATAAAAATGTAATAACAAAATATAAACTAGTGAATAAGTACTAAACTTCTCTACTCGTGAACTAAAACTTTCTTCACGAAATCTCCCTTGCATCTTACTTTGTTAAATTCCAACAGATTTTCTAAGTTGCTTGTCAAAATGAGAAAAATTCTTTTATGATACTAAGCTTCTGGTTCTATCCTTTGAAGCTCTTTCAAGACACTAAAATATTATTGGAAGCTACAATACTTTTGTTGTGATGACTCTTGTAATGTGACCACTTTGTAGAAAATCAATGTATAGTTATTAATTAGTATGATACAAGCTGGATTAAACAATTAAAAATTTTATTTTGAACCTCAGTTGTATCGACACCTTAATACAGTTGCGGAGCTGGAATCACTTGTCGGCATATTGCTGGTATTATCGCTATGCAATAAGCACACGCAACGAGTAACGATATCCACGGGAAATGTCGAGAGGTGCTAAATTAAAGGCCCAGGGGTGCAGGACATATAAGTACCTAATTACGAATAATGCAGACCGATGCGGTGTTGCTATTGGCAATGCAGCAACACGTAATCCTCTATACATTGTGTCACTACTTGTAAGTAGCAAAGTGGAATACAGCAGAACTGGTGCACTGTTCCCATTGCACAGAAGTCTGCTTCCAAATCACACGCAAGTTACCAAGTGCAGCTCTATTTCTACAGCTCTAGCACTCAGTCGGTTGAGATGGACCAAAGATCAGTTGGAATTAAAATTATTGGTTCAAGCTGGAATATTTGCACAAATAACTTGAATACAAAATGGAAGAATTGGAGAATGTTACTCTACATCGCGAATAACAAAGGAAGAGGAGTAGCACGGAACGTCAAAATGCTTTCCTCACTATATAATTACTTGAGGGTGGTATATGTCTCTGAGTTTATGAATCTGGTGCGTAATGCAAAAGTTAGTTCTACTTAAAACTTATGCAATGATGCTGACAAGCTTAATTTAGTACAAAGCTCTCTGCTTCTTGCTGTTGGACTACAGTAATACACAAAACAAGAGTCTTGGTTGTACCTTCCCAGCTTTCAACATCCGCAGTTAGCTTGAGAGCTTGCTCACCAGAAAGCATGCATCACTAACACGAAATTCAATGTCTGCATTGTTCCTACATTACCATTATCCTGTATCGGACTCATGCTTTCACACTCTATGCTTTTGAAGTGTAAAGCTCATATTAAGATAATGGACAAATCTGATTATCAAACATTACTATATATTTAATGTGCAAATTTTCTCGTATATCTGTGCTCTAAGATCAATTTAGGGTAAAAAGGGAGAGCTTGCTGATCATATATATATATATATATATATATATATCCCAGAAGAATCGCCTAAGGCCTAAAATATCTAGCGAGCCTTGCATTACCATTACATGATTTTAGCGATATGTATAGCACACACATACAGAAATTCGTCTTCTTGTGAAGTACAAGCGGTCTTGATGAGTACTTTTACATCCCATGCTAAGTAGTACGTAACACAAAACTGTGGAAAAAGTACTTTCCTACAGAGGTTTATACAGCACTTTTATCTAACCGCAGTTTTCGTATACTTAAGGTTCTAAATGCAACGAAAGACGGATGCTGAAAAGAAAATACTCGGATCTCATATTTTGTTATTTAGACGAAACTTTAACAGGACTTGTCTTATGCAAAACGAATCTATCATATTCAGCGAAGACGCACGTTGAGTTGAAACATATAAATTGAACGCCAAAAACATATTCCAAAATTCGAGCGAACATATTGCTTTCTAAATTATTTTATTTATATATATATAAGTATTATATATAACCATTATATATATTTAGTTTCAAGAATGTGAAGGTAATCAGTATGAAATAGCCTATGAGAAGGCTATATTTTATTTGCAGAAGTGCAGATGAAAGAAGCAGCATGTCACAATCGTATAAGAGACGGGCAGGCGTCCGTGATGGGTGACGGGTGTCGGGCGTCGTGCGACAGGCGACGCAACACCTGGTGCCGACGCCGCAACACGTACGCTCGTACGACACTCGGCGGCTTCCGTTTCGTTTCAATCCATTATCGCGCATCCTCGGCGTCCCGACGCCCGCAGTTCTGAACGCCTGAACGCCTGCTCCCTAGGCACAATGAATGAGTTGGGACTGTGCGCCGTGTCGCCAGGTCAGCGAGCCACGTGCACACTTCCGAAAGACATTGCGGTCCGCGATTCAAATGAATAAATTGTTTGTTTTTGGGAGCAGAAGCAATTTATACACAAACTTCAAAGCGAAGCCTTCATCCTAACTCTCTCAAAACTTCTTCAAACCGATTTTGGACCAATTCACATGCATAGAGACAGATGGAAACAATTTTCTCTTTCCTGGAGAAAACGGAAAGATCGAACGGACGAATTATCCAATCTGCCTACTTAGTCAAAAGGATAATTCCAATAATATTGAATTTTAAAGGAGATCCAATGATTGGTACATATCTTTCCTCTATTTTTTCTCAACTCGTATAAACCGGAATAGCTCCTAATCCTGATTTCTAATATGTAAGACAAACTCTTGATATTTAATTCTTATCAATAAATCTTTCATCATTATCAATCAGTAAGATCATTCAAGAACATCCCAATGAATAAAAATCTCATTCACAGTGACTTTTTACATTTGCAGAATGAGAATGACGAAACTGAACATCTTTATCTTGTCTTCTAGTTTGATAAACAAATGTGACTCACTTTGAAGTGGTACAAGCATACCGATGCAAGTAAATAACATAAAAATTTTATAAAGCAAACAGTGGGACTAAGCCTGGTAAATAATTAAAATATCTGCATTATGTATGCATAAATCTAATCTATAAAGCATGCTATTTAAAAAGTTTCCTTTGTCACAGAAACTATTTAATATTGAAGAGCTTTTGTATGCGCCGAGCCAGTTTGTTTTCTGCTGAGAGTAGAAACACGCTAGTTTACTTCTATATTTAATGATACTTCGTAGTTTGCGGAGCAGTCGGTCTGTCGCACCTTGCATCTGAGCTTTGGTTATATACAGAATGAGTTCAAATAAAAAAATGATAAAGTTATAACTTTAATTTAATTTCCTCAGTTAAACTCGTATTCCATAAAACAATACACATATTTTTCTCTGCAAACAAATATACAAAAATGATTTCGTGAGGAACACAAATTCAAAACCAACGCAGAACAGGGAGCAATGAAAATATTGCTTGCGGGTTAAATGAAATTCATTTCGATATAAATGTTCAGTTTCCCATATACACGAATTTTTGATAAACGGAAAATGTTGTTTTGCTTCTGTCACATTTGTTTGTATTTATTTTAAACATATTCATCCTGAAATGTTTATCTGCCTAAAGCTAATTATCATATTTCTATCCTTATTATTTTGAATTTACTGACCGTAATATATACATATTAAATATACAAAGCGCATATATTATAATAGGAGTAATTCTCATTACTGCTTGTAGTAAGAAAATGAAAAAATATCAAATGACCCCATTGCGGCCTGACCCTACATACGGAAAATTTCACCCTTATCTCTTATCGTGTTTAAGTAGTTGCAAGAATTAATGTACTGCAGAAAGTGAGATTTCTAGACCCTGAGACCCTACCATAACCGTATTTAACTCGTATCCGTAAGTATATAACTTGTACTTGCGTAAAAAAATTAACATAGTGAGATAAAGTATGTCGTAAATTTTTTAAAAGCTTTTTCCTATGTTATGATTCTACAATACTGATCACTCATTCCACTGGTACTACTTGTACTTTCCATGTATTTTACGTGTGAATTTTATTTTCACTAAAATATATGTATACACAGAGAATGAAATCGTTCCTGTCAACATTTATTATACGTTTATTCATTTTAATTTTTATCAATTTGACCGGGAAATTTTGACGTTATATTAATTCCACGTATGATCATATTATTTTGACTTATTGATTCAAAATCAGTATAGCTTAAAAAACCAACTCTATTTACGATACTGATGTTCTTTATCCAATGAACGTGTTGATTACAGTTTCATAATTCAAAACTGTACTGTACACAAATATATCATACAGAATGTTCTATTTAAATGCTACTCTATTGCTATTTCGAGAACTATTAGAGATACGAAGTTGGTTGAATCAGTAAACAATTTCTATATTATATGACTATTATAATAAGCTAAGCAACAGTTTTTCCCAACCGTTGGCTCAAAATATGGACCCTATCTTTTTCATTTTAAATTGGAACCTTCCTTTTTTATTAGTCTATTCGATTTAGAATTTTTGTCTGAATACAACAATATAACACACTTACAGTCTTACATAATGAAAATATTGAGAAAAATGCGAAAAAAAACTGTTATACCTCAATTTGAAATTGATACAAATGAGAGTGCTATGACAGAAACAAAAACGAGAGACAGCCAACTCAGCCAATAAGGGAAACGAATCAATATGACGTATGTCCGAATCCGGCGTGTCGGAATTCCTTCACTTTTACCTGTTTTACCTCTCAAATAAACAAATATAAAGAATTAATTCAATACTTCTTTTGACCTAACAGGAGATTCTTAGCGCACGCTAGATTCCAAACGTGCAGCTCGGTTAGAGCGAGTGAAGTCCGCCCGTTCGTTTTGGTGCAAAGCACCGCCGGTTAAAAACAAAATTATTGTTCCAAGTTATGCGAGATTCCACACGTCGAGCTCGGTTTGTTTTGGTGGGAAGCACCGCTGGTTGAAAACAAAACCACTGTTTTAGTGCCACTAACAAAACTTCATTTTACTAGTGAACTTAGAGTATAGCTACTTGAGGCTTTGTAGAGGAATTCGGATGCGTCTGTAATACCTTGGAAGAGATATAGTGGAGGAATTCGAATATAATATTATAGCATCCTGAGGTTTCGTGGAGGGATTCGGATGCGTCCTCCAAATCGAAGTATCGCAAAACGAATCTAATGTAGAGAAAAAAGAAAAAGATAACATTATTCACAAATGTTGTTCAAAGTTATTTCTATTGTTATTTTTTCATAATTGTACTCTTTCTGGCAAATAATTTCTTACTCTTCTTGAAGTTTACTCATCGATATTATTGATAGTAGTAGTCCAAAGGACTAAGATCCGGCGATCTTGCAGGTTACGGAATGGGACCATGTGTGCCCATCCAATGATTTGCAAAATTTGAAAAATCAATAACTTCACGAAAATTATGTGCTAGTGTACCATATTATTTGAAAATTATATTTCTTTAATCTGCTAGTGGCAAATTATTTAAAATGATATCCAACATGTTTCCTAATTGGATAAAATGGTTGACGCTGACTGGATTTGTGAATAATGTGAGTGATATATTTTGGGATTTCAGTCAATTTATTTAATAGGCAGAAAAGGAATAAATTGGATAAATTGACTGAAATTCCATGAATATATCATTTACATGTTTCCTAATATTTCTAAATATCTGTCTTCAGTCAGTGTACCTTCGTACATGTGAACAAATCAACATATGTGTTATCATTCAATATCACACACCACATATTTATATAACATTTTTGCTGGAAACCTCCGTCGCGAAGTGCAATAAGATTTTCACGGCCCAAGAAGTGTAAGTGATGAATTTCATGCAATGCGAATAGTTTGAATGGTTTGTATTTATGCTTTTTCAAAATCCGATGAACAGTGGCCACATCTAAATAACATTCAGTAGCAGCAGCACCCTTGGCCAGGCTGCAAAGAAAGCCAAAATATCTGTTTCTGCGGGAGATGCGATCATTCAACACCGTCGATTCGTCGCCGCCGGTTCGGCGCAGTCGTTTCGTCACCGGCCAGCTCAGCGCCAGCCGGTTCAACGCCGACCGGTTCTGCCATAGCACTCTCATTTGTATGAATTTTAAATTGAAATATAACAATTCTTATGTGCATTTTTTTCAATATTTTCATCATGTAAGACTATAAGTGTGTTATATCGTTGTATTTGGTTTTCTTTTTTGAATCGAATAAGCCAATAAAAAAGGTAGGTTCTAATCCAAAAAAAAAAGTTGGGTCCCATATTTTGAGAGCCACTGGTCGAGAAAAATTTTTGTTTTGCTCATTCTAATAGTCATATAGTATATAAATTATTTGCTCATTCAACTAACTTCGTATCTATTATATTTTCCGAGATAGCAATTGTGTAGCATTCAAATGGAATAGCCTGTATATTACCCAATTCATATATAAAATATTGTGAAACAAGTAAGCCATATGAGTGCAGCTATTAAAAACTTCAGTTACTTCATCAAATTTGAATATCATATTTTCACTTTTCGTGTTCAATTTGAATTTGCGTTCGCTAAACTGGTCTTAAGTATCCCAAAATGACAACATGCGTCAGCTAATTCAATTCAAGTGCTCCATCCTTCGAAGGATACCGTCAGCAAATCTGCTGCTCTCTCGCGGGCGTCCTTTAAACTTCACGAAGTAAGGATAGAAAATCAATGCTATCTCGGTACATTCCAAATTTCGATAGAAGATGTCGCTAGTAACACGGAAATTTTTAAGTCGCGCGCTCGGGGAATAGGGTGGTCAAATACAGAACCAAAACTCCTAATAATTCTACAATAATTAGATTACATAGTTCTTCATTTGAGGAATCGTTGAGAAGTTGATAATTCAGAGATAAATCATATACTTCACATATACTCTACTGAGAATGAATGTGAATTGAAGTGTTTTGATTGAATTCCTACATCTCCACAACTTCAATTTGACAATATTAAATTTATTGGAGGTTGAATCTCATATTGAATTCTATGTTACAATAATGTAGTATTATTACATATGATGATCTCTTAATGTATTCATTTTGATGGATACATTAGATTGATACGAAATTATTGAAATTCATATAAAATGCAATATAATAAATAACGTCATAGTCATGATCGATGTTGGGATATAATGAAGAGCAATCATTGTAGTCAATGATTGATTACTATTTGACCCTAACGATAACACTATTTCAATGTTTTTCTGCTGATTAATTTAATATGATCAGATAGACTAGGATATGGAAACACTTTGTCAAGAGTAGATTTCGCATTATCAAAATCTAAATTGACGCAGTTTGGTGGACATAATTAAGTTTCTCTTTGAGTTTCAACAACTATGTGAAGCAAAAATCATTACATTTTATAGTTCGCAAGCTTTCCAGCATACCAGAATTCTGCTATCAAATGACTAGGAAGCTTTCTCAACATTAATTACTTGATGGAATGTGAATGTGATAGCTTCAGGGCTTGCCATATATCTCTATCAAATGGAACCGGATCAGTGTGAATAAAAAATTGTCAACATTAAATTTAGCTTCTCTTTACTTCATACAGAATAAACAATATATGTTATCAAGTTGAATTGCTTAGCCTTCAATTCAATTGACAAATGATGAATATGAGCTTTCAAATCATCAGTTGACCTAATGGTGGTGAATTTGTTTGTAAATTATCAAATAAGAAGCCTTCAAGACAATGATAGTGATATTGATAGGCACGTACCAATTCATCACAAATATGAATAAAAAATGAAATTGAGGCAAAGGTTTGAAATATTTTGGCACAAAAATTAATTCACTTGAATAAGAGATCACTCAAGTTTTTCTTTGAATCAAACTGAATAGAAAAGAGATTCTCCAAGCTCAGTGTACTACTTGTCTTGCTTTGTTTCGTTTTTTTTAGGTTGTTTCACTTTCCGTATAGAATTGAAAGAGAGTGAAATCCTGTAAAAAGTGTGAATTTTGAAGACAATCTAGTTCAGTCTAGACTAGAGCACGCATGGATAAAGGTTATAATGTTGGTGGATGCACCCGTAGGACCCACCCACCATTATATTTGAATGGAATAAAAAGATTAAAGTGAACCAGTGCCACTCCTCGGACAGGCGCATTCGGGTCGCGCAATCGGGACGACACCGCCTCCTGGTGACGTCACGGGACCGTTCCAACGCGAATCATTCGAAATGTTCCCTCTCTCCCAGCTATTCCCGTATCCTGTGAATATCGTATGAATTCTACGAACTGTTACCCATGAGGTTTATTTTAGACCTATTTCGAAGACAAGGGATGTTCCAGCCTCTTATGTACATAACACTACATACAGGCAGAGCATAATGATTTTTTTTTAAAATATCAAATATCCTCTAGTTGATTATCAAAAATTGTTCAAATTCTTTTTGACCAAACCCCATAGACTATGCTGAACTCAAAATATTTGCATACATGATCTGGAACCTATACTGTGTTTTTTATTAAAAAGTGACCAGACTATCGCGATACAATTGTCCACACAATCATCTAAAATAGCAGAATAACTATCGAAATTTTGAACGTCATTTCTAACTCATGAAAACTACTATAACTATATTGTTCAAGTAAATTTTTCGCAACAAATGTTGACTACTTTATCAGTAAGCAATTAATGTACAATAAATAAAAGAAGAACTACAATTTACATTGAATAAATATAACATCCACTACCAAACTCTTCTAAATCTAATGCTACAGAATCGAATTTCTACTTACTTTATTCTTTGCGACAGGATCATCGTAGGTAAAATGAGGTGGAGCCTGAAATTATTGAACACATTGTTATTCTGTACTATAACATGGATTTATTGTTAAAGTAACAATTATGACGATTCATCCATAAAAAGTCTGCATTCAATTCAAGATGTATCGAGTTATTCTCCATTTGTGGATAAAGACAGGAGGAATCACTTCACTTCTTGAATTAACTGTAACAGATTTACGAATGTGATATTGACATTCAGTATGTACTTCCTCTTGCCTTTTCCTTGAGAAACAAATACACTAAGTCATACGAATAAGTATTGAGTTATGTCAAATAAAATTTGGAAAGTACTTGGAAATAATAATTATATCAATCATTCCTTTTTACTTATTACTAGGTGTTGTGCACACAGATTATACTATTTGACTCTGTATTTGACGGCTGATAACAATGTTTACAGTTCGAAAATATGAATTTACTCATATATAAATTTTCCAGGCAACACATTATGTTCCCTTGTATTATTCCTAGATTTCAAAGTAAGCTGACATGCCACACGAAACGAATATCACAAAAGAATTAAAGACACGTCATGAAAATATATTTAATTATAGTTCCAAAATGGCTTAAAACGTCACATATTTCTACAAAAGGAATCCGTGTCTTTGGAAGAGCAACAAGATTGTTTGAAGCTTCTACAGGCCCAACGAACGCACTACCATTATGAAGCCTAACATAGCAGCACAGAAACTATGAACTTTGTGTGTCCATCAAACTTTATGAAGATCAAAATGGGAGAGAATGGACAGCGAATATTATTTCATAGTTATGATGAAGAAGTACGTCAAGGGATTAACTATTTCCAATTCTTTCCCTACCCAACAGTTTCAGCCACACGTTGATCATCCTCGGGAATATTACAAGTTTATATTTTGGGTAATATACAATAACATTTTCAATTGACTTTCACAGTTCACCCAATATCAGTATATTTTGTCGTACATTTACTAAGTGTTGCCAGGAGACTTGAGACCAGTGTCGGTCTCATCTCGTTTCAGTTCAAAAAGTCAAGACGAGATCATAGAATGAGTCTCGAGCCAGAAGTCAAGACCAAGACGAGACTAGAGTCGAGTTTCGACGAGAGCCTCGCAAGAGTCTGGACGAGACTTGTATCATAAACACTTGAAATTAATTTTTAGGTCAAATCCAATTGACTTCTTCTAAAAGCAATTTTATGGAGCAAGTAGGTTAATTTATTTCAAACTGCAGTAATACTAGTTGAATTTACATGTTAACTGATGGCCAAGTTTCCGATTGAGACAATCATTTTTTTTAAAGGTCTTTCAGAATATTTACTTCATTTTCAGCTTCTATAACAATATTTTTTCGTCAAATTTTTTCAGAGTAAGTCATTTGGTTCTGTCATGTTTGGTATCAGATTAAAGCTCTTGCGAGAATAATTATAGTCAAAGTGTGAAATAGGATATAAAAATGATTGTCAATTGTTAGTTTAATATCAATCAAAAGCTCTCGGGGAGATGGGCTCAATAGAAATATAGATTAAATGATCAGCAGAATCCACGTTAACATCTTCAAATTATACTTCCGGTGATCAAATATCAAAACTGTATGTTTCAATAGAATAAAGATCCCTCATTTCATTGATTTTCACTGGAAATACGTTACATAAATCGATTCCTATAAGATTCCTGGATATATTCCTGTATCTCATCTAATTTCATTCAAAATTATACCATTTTGGGCTGGACTGGGCCATAGGAAAAGAAAATCAATACTATTTCCATAAATTTCAGCAACTAGAGCCCATATAGCTTGTTTCTCATAGTCAATAACATAACTTTATTTGAAAATTTGGTGTTTCTTCATCCACCTCTGAATTTGATGGTTTACAAATCGCAAACAATGCGTAAACTGAGCATGTAGGCATCTCAGATCTACCATAAATTCATATGGATGCTTTCGTAACCTGAATTCAGTTTATATGAATTTATATTGAGAATCGTAGTAAAAATATCATGTGGCGTGAAACACATATGCGAATTAACATTATGAAATTCGGTAAATATGATTTGTAACTCAGCGATTCTTGACTTGAAATATGTAGCCTTAACCTCTTAATATTGCTCAAGTTTACACATTTATTGCATAAAACTATTGCCTCTTTATTATCTCGAATTCTTGTGACCCTAGGAGACCTATTCTAATTCATAGAGACAGCTTGGAGACAGATCGCAGTCTCTATGTTAATGTTGTTATGTCAAAGTTACATTTATATGGACTTTAATACTGTATGTTAGTGTAGACAATATGATCGACAACTTTATGCTGGCATTTATTTAAGAACGATGTTTGAAATCAAATTCAATTTATGTTTAATTATTCTCTTGATTTATTATCAATTATGATAGTATAATTTTATTCAATTGCTCCTATTTTATAACATACAAATGTCATATCTGATTTCGAGCTTAGGAAATTGATTTGACCTCTTACTTCTGGAAGACTGTCTTGAAAGATGATGACATTGAATCACTTCTCTAATCGTCCGACAGGCGATACATGTATCAAGAGTCTATAAAATAACCTCAAAAGACTATCTACAAATTAGAATATTGGATAAAAGAAAAATCTTTAGAAGTAATTTTCAATAATAAATATGTTCTATTGGGTAATCAGCTCTGTATAAATTAATTTGAAACACAACGTTTCGACAGCAGAGTGCTGCCTTTTTCAAGTTTCAAAAAAAGGCAGCACTTTGCTGTCAAAACTTTGTGTTTCAAATTAATCTATTCAGAACTGATTCCTCAATAAAACATATTTATTATTAGAATATTGAAGTTCAGAGCGACTGTTGGTATTGCAAATTCCACGTAGGCTGTACGCTAAGTTTATCTAGCACGCAAGCGCGTTATCCATGATCACGTGATCATATACTCCAGAGCTGCTCAGCAAGATGTGATGCGCGAAATTCAAACGATACATTATTTGTAGCGTAGTGTTGTTGCTCACTTTGCGCACCAAATACACAAATTCATATTTTTGGTAGAACTCATAGCAAATAATGTTCAGGTAGAACGAATTGATTCCCGCATGTAGGAATATGTAATTTTGAATGATCATTGCGAGACTCTCGTCGAGACTTGAGATCGAGATGAGACTGACCATGGCGAAACCGAGACGAGACTGAGCTAGGCGAGACTACCCAAAGACCGAGGCTCGACTCACTGAAGTCTCGCCTCGTCTCATCTCATAGCAACACTACATTTACTTTACATCTTGTATTGATTCTCATTCTATTAGTCGGCCTGAACTGATAATTCACATATTTCTATAGTTGCACCCACAGTTTTCAACTTGCACTGGGTCAGTAGCCTCCATAATTGACAAAAAACTATTTTTGCTTGTTGAAAATATGTTTTATCATTTTACTATAACAAATTCTCTATAAGTTTGGTCACTCACTTTTCAGTAAATATTTATTGTTCTTGTCCAGTTTATTCTGTAAATTTTCTTCAGATTTACTCAAAATATGAATCTGGAGCACTTTGAGAATGGTCAAGGTAAGGTCGAAACTATTGGGTTAGGAGAAAATAAAATTGCATTCTCCTATCATTACATCTTCATTATGATTATTATCATTTCTTGAATGTCTTCCAGTTGCTGGAGCATATAGAGTTGATGGACAATCACCTTTGTAGCTCTCAGAATGATGCAATTGAATGTAAATCTTCAAGTTGAATCAAAGCGACTGTGAAAATTGTATAGGTAGTTTTGGAATCGCTGGGTTATATAGAAAGTATAGAAAGAGGAAGACGAGGCACAGACACAACATCGCAAAAGAGAGACGAGAAAAGCCATTTCTCAGTCCCCTGAGAGGCGGCTGGTCCAAGGAATTAAGTAGATATCCAGCAAGACATTAAATCATGGCCGGAATCTGTAGTGGCTAAGTCTCTTTTTGCACTCTACGTTTCGGCACTCGGCTGTAACCCCCATTCTCCATACACGTCCAACGTCCCAAGATAAAAGCAACTGCACATCAATATCCGTAATGCCTTATTGAAAATAATGCATTGAATATGACATAAGAAATGGTGCGAATACTTCAGAACTAATACATCATTGCTTCTTATTTATTATGCATATGTACAACAATTGAATTATTATCAATCTAGCAAGTGCTGCATTAGTTCGATGAAAATTGTATAACTCACTCATGTTTCATGATATTCATCATTATTATCGACATTCAACATTTTCGCAGCTTTTTCCAATTTATTACCAAACTCATTACTTAATTCTTACAGAATTATAACACATCATTTTTTCTATGCAGATACAAATCCAACTCTTCAAATAAATCTACAATTCATGAAATAAAATTCATTATCGATCAGACTTCAATCTTAACAAGACTAAATTTTTGCAAATAGCTTTTATTGTCAAATTCTGTGTGATACACTTCCTTCTATATATCACCTCTTCTCCTCTTCTTTATAGCTCACCACAAAGAATTATTTAGCAATTAAGTGTTTCAATTGCTTGCAAACCTCGCTCAACAAAATTAAAATCTATTTTAGAGAACGTGAGGTCGATAACCCCTCATTCAGGTATTAAAAAATCTGTAGCAATGTAGCTGTGTATATAACTCCCATTTTCGTAGCAGTGGAAATGTCACATTTGGAATTGAATCACAAATGACAGTGTAAAAGTACAAACACAAGCACAAAAGCATATTAAATTTTATTTTTGTGGTAAATGTATCAGCCTTACCCTCTCCAATAACTTCGTAACTCTGTGTGACATCGTGAAATGGAAGCGTTTCTTTCGTAGGTAGGTAAGCATAAGTATGTCGTTTTAAAAGTGATGCTTCTGGGACACCTGCATTTATGTTATTTATCTATATATCGGAGATAATATGGTTTCCGCCATGAATTGATGATATATATAAATTGAATACAAACCAACAAAGTCTACTCACCTTGTGAAGAAATGCGCTGGCGGGTGATTGAACAATACGCACATTGAATTAATTTATAATTGACGTTTAGGCTGATTGATTAATAAATTTGACATTATGGTATTGATAGATTATTTTTGTATATGATGGAATAATCAGTTGACTCGTAATTCAATAACAATCTATTAGCATAGAGAAATTGCTAGGGGCAATAGAAAAATGAAGCTAGCAAGCTTTTTATTTGTGTTAACAGCACGTCAGATACATTAAAATAGGGCGAATAATTATATCTATCAATCAAAATTATATCGCCGGTTGGTTGGCTTCTATGAAAAACAACAAGATTATTATGAAATCTAATGATAATTTGAAGTGCTATTGTTCCCTTTCAGAAGAGCAAAATGATACCGAGATCGATAAGAAATTGCACTGGAATGAAAGAAGGAAGTTTACACAGAAATTAGAGTAAGAAATGAGTTGAGTGGTGGGAAGGCGAACCGTCCGTTTTTCGGTTAAACATCTAGAATTTGATTGATCAAGTAATTAATCACTTTGCTCTTACATGGCGTGCTTTCACAGTTTTCTGACAAGACCGCTGCCAATGTAGCCCTTAGCAGTCTGTCCCCCTAAATTCATCGGCGGCAACTTTCCTTTCATCCTTGAGGCTAATCATTTTTTTAGAGAGAAAATAAGTCAATGAGTTTACCCATTAAAATTATTCAATTCACTTAGATAAAAATTTTAGCAGTCGAGCCAATATTTGAATAACAAGAACATGGAGTGATACTTAGATGAGAAAAAGTGGTATTCAATCTTGTTCTTCAACAGATATATATATATATATATATATATATATATATATATATATATATATATATATATATATATATATATATATATATATATATATATATATATATATATATATATATATATATATATATATGAAATAAAATAACGCAGATTAAACAGTCAAAATTTTTTTTGTGAGTGGGCTCAAGTAAAAAACGCTCTTCTAGATTAATCAAGCTTTTGGTCTTTGATTAAAACCATCCTCAGGACTCTAGAAATTCATAAAAAAGTTGTTATCAATCACAATTTTCTGACAACAATTTTAAAAAACATTTTTTACTTACATCCAGTGAGATTCCAAAAATATATAAATTATCATCACAGATCAACATATTTGAACAAGAAATGGAAATACATGTTAAAAAGTTTGAACAGAATTGTTTTCAAAAAGTAAAATTTAGTCACATGTTGGACCACCAAACGGAAATATGACAGCCAGCCATGTTGCAACCAACAAGATTCAACAAAGTCAGCACGACGAAGTTTGGTCCGAAAAAATAAATTCAAAAGTAAATGAGGCAAAAACAGTCCCTAAAAAAGTTACTAGTCAAGTGGCGGCAGAATTTGAACAAAATTTCAAAAAACATTTATTGAAGCATTCCGTGATTTGGCGTTACTAATTTAAAAATGTTTTATCAGTATAAATTTTACTGAATGAATTTATAAGGAGCCTGCTTTATTATACTAACATTTTAGTATACAGTTTGCTACACAACTAGAGGGCAAAAATTTGAAATTAAAATGAATACAGGACTATTTCTAACTAGAAGGGTGAATTTATAAAAGCAAGCGCTGTAGAAACCTAAGGGCTGTGATAAGACTTTGAGAGCTTTATAAGAGACAATTAAAAACATTCATCTTTCTAAGATTGGGATGAAATATTATAATATATTGCTCAGATTGATGGACACAGTATGGCGAGGATGTTCCTAGAACAAATACCTATTTATGAGCTAAAAAAAGGCGTTGAGGAGCCAGGAACCAGGATGTTGAATCTCATATAAAAACATGGTATCTTTAGAATTGGGAGTCTCACCGGCTTTCGTAGAAAGATACACCTGGCAATACAGGTGTGGAACAGTGTATCAGTGCATTTCCTAAAATTGCTCCTCTTTGTCATCGCCAAATCAACACCAATGAGCTTAAAGACTCTGGGGTGTACAGCATTCAAGATATTTTTGACAAGGTTCAAATTAGGCAAACAGATAGGGAATTCAAGATACGGAGAACATTAAACAACAAACTGAAACTGAAGTATTTGTAAGGGCTCAGATTATACAAGAAGTGCTTGACAATGACATAAAACAATCTCAAGAAACGTCAAACAATACAAAGTAACTGACTGATCAAATATGCCTTATCTTATTGTAAGTTCTACGGTGATATGAACACTATAAAATTGTAGCTGCATCTTCGATCTAAGATGATGGTGGTTGAAGGCCCGACTCTTAGATTTGAAATTTCTATGGAATACAATTCTTTGTTAGAACTATTTGATTTTTATTAAATGTTCCATAGTACAACACAAAATATCACAGTTTTTTTGTGATATTTCTTTCTCTAGAATTAAATTTGTTTGGCTAGTTATTGATCTAGATTAGTTGTTAGCTTCAGAAATAAATTCACTGCAAGATACTCCTTGATCTTTGATCATTGTAGTAGCCGTGAAATTTGTAAGCAAATAGTTAATTTGTCCATTCAATCATCACCAAAGGAGACGGAAGTGCTAATTCAGGTCATGATATCTATAAGTGTTACCACGAGACTCAAGAATAGTTTCGGTCTAGTCCCATCGTGGTTCAAAAAATCGAGACGAAATTATAGAATGGGTTTCGAGCCAAAAGTCGATTGTATCATAATCACCTAAAATTGATTTTCAAGTCAAGCCTCTTCCAAAAGCAAGTCATTTGGTTCTATCATGTTTAGTATCCAATTAAAGCTCCTGCGAGCATAATTCTAGAAGTGTGAAATAGGATATTTAAACGATTCTCAATTGTTTTTTAACAAATTATTTAGATGATGTCTAGCTTGGTATCAATCTTAAGCTCTCAGGGATATAGTGGAGATCAGTGGAATCCACATTATCACAATCTTTAAATTATACTTCCGGTGATCAAATGTCAAAACTGTACGTTTCAATGAATTGAAGACCCTGAAAATCTAGGAAAGGACTCCTCATTTTTAAAAATACTTATTTTATTGATTTTTACTGGAAATACGTCACATATATCGATTCCTATAAAATTCCTGGATATATTCCTATATCTCATCTAATTTCATTCAAAATTATATCAGTTTGGGCTGGACTGGGCCATATGAAGAGGAAATCAATACTATTCTTCCATAAATTTCAAGTTGTATTGATTCAGTTTAAAGAGTTCATTTCCTTGGTAAAAATATCAATTACTGCATTTTTAGTGACCAATCAAATTGATAGAGCAAACCAAAGCATATATTATTGGCTAATTCTTAGTCATTTTAACCCAGGTTAATTCAACTCCGGGCAATAGTGTTTAAAAAATATGTTAAACAGTTTATCCAAAACCATTTACACTGAATATGATTCCGAAAATGATTATTGTTAACATATTTCTTCATCAATTTTCCATAAAAATACCTGGTTGTGTATCATAAATTGACAAATTTCATAGAAATACGTTGAATAGATACTGAACCCACAATTGTAACAGAAATTGAATGGAAATAATCATCCGCAAATTCAATGTATTTGTTCTGTGTACATGTGCTGTATTCCTTGATTTTAAAAATCATTGCGCCTGATTCTGCATTGGATTAATTGCAGTAAGAACTCATCTGGTATGTGGAAATTATACAACTATCACGTGTAAGGAGCAGAATGATACCGACTACGACCGGCAAAATGAATTATCTGGAGAAGATTAAGATAAAATATCAATTCAAATTTTACATTGTAAATACCTTTGATTCAAGCATTGTTTGATATAATTATCATTATTGTATTTATATACTTTGAGTTGACATCAATAGCTTCCAGCTAATGACATAAAATTTTATATAATTTTCCTATTTTTGATAATATAAAAAGAGAGCGATGATAAGAGTTTGCTGTTTTCTAATTAGCCTTGCTTATGACTTCTGCAAATTGATCAATAGTTGAATTGTGTCATGAGCTTATAGTAGAAATTTTTGTAGATCTATATTTCATCGTTTATCAGTAATAAAAAGGCCACGATATTGGTCATAGAAAGAATAGGCTGAATACGTGTGTACAGTGATAAGTACACTGTTCTGACAATTTGCCCCGCTTTAGATTTCTGCAAATTAATAATTAGTCTGATTATACCGTAAGCTTGCACTATACAAATTTGCAGAGCCATATGTTTTATGGGTTCAATTTCCACTTTTAGTTTACCGCTTTATAGAGTGATAAGGCCTCCACCCATACTTCTGAGAACATTTTTCTCCAATTTGTACATTTAATAATTGACATTATACCGATTTATAGAATTATGTTAGATCATTTTTTTTTAGCGGAAAATTTACACAATTAACCCTCTACCCACTCTCTTTGCAACCAATGCGACTTCTGTAAATTGGACTGTTATTTCTATGATGTCATCGCAACTTTTTGAGAAAATATTATGACTATGTTTCATCAGTACACTTTTTCGTAGCCAGCTCTTAGACTATAAGTCGCAGTGCAAAACCTTCAACACAAGAATTAGATTCCGAACAGAATCAAAGAAATTCATTATGAAAAAAGATCTTATTACGGTCAGAATAACGACTCTGATCTGGAGAATGCTTTATATTAGCACAGATTTTGAAGACTGATATATAATATTATACTTGTATCAGCTCTCTCTCACGGCTCCGATATGTAGGGTTCTACGTAATACGGAAACACTGAAAAAGGCTCAAGATAATTCTTCAGAATCTTGTTTGAGTGTAATAGTAGTAGGAGTTCCTAATTTTTGATACAAATTTTTTCTTATGCTATAAGAAAGGTATAGTGAAATGAGCTACAATATACTACTGGATTTGCACAATGAACCAATGATTCTCATTCTATGGGAAATAATTAATTATGGATATTGAATTAGACAGCTTCAAACTATTCTAACAGAAGCTAACTTCACGTGGGCATGGGAAGCACAGAGCTGCATTACATTGACAATTGGAGTGAATACTGTAATAAAAGCCTGCAACGGAATATAATTCAATATATCGATGCTATATATCCAGTTGCAAGTACCTTACTCTAAATATTCCTTTCGCTACCCTAATAAATAATAAAAGTTCCTATGGTTTCCAAAACAGCTTTCGCTATTACTTTACAAGTGAAGAGAACTGCAGCTTATGCAACCTTCTAGAAGAAAACTGCCTACATCACATCCTGTTGAAATTTACCATCTTTAAGCCTTTCAGCATCAACCTGCCCAACAAATATATAATCTTTTTCTGAAATGCCTGCAAACTAAATACTTTTTTATCACATACATGTGATGTATTCATATAAATCTATATGTATATACACATATCAAAGTATTGTCATCCTATTTGTATGCAGACATTTCATATTTCAACGAATATAAATCATTATTATTATTATTATTCAGTTCATCATATAACACAGGTAATGGTATTTTACGGGTATCCCCCATCTGCCATGGCAAGATGGGATTCCTTTTATTGTCACGTTGTTCTTTTCACAATGCTATGCTATGTTCTAAGAGTGACGGACTTTTGCATCTCATAGAATAATAACTTCTTATGTTTTAGAGTATCGAGAGCTTCGAACAACTGATGTGGGACTTCTTTTGTTGTTTCTGATACTACAGGTATAACACACACTTTCTCTTGCTGCCACATATTTTTAATTTCTCCTGCTAATGGGCTATAATTTTGATTATTTCAGATATTTTTTCTCTGACGTTGGCCTGATGTGGAATAGCGATGTCTATTATATAAATTTCTGGTATATTATGTTTTAAATACCTATCAGTGCTAATAATTCTGTTCCAGTATAATCTGTAACTTTTTCTTTCCATAACGGTTTCAGGCTCGTATCGATAATAATAAGTCTTGAGCTCCTGATTATCGTATCGATATTTCAATTGTTGATGTACGATTTTGGGCACGTTCTTATGTCTTTCTAAGTACTGTGTCATTATATAGTCCAGCTTCATATTCTTCTGCACCCGGTGCTATTAAAAAATGCTTGATATAATGCGTTAACGCTATTACCTGATCCTGGAAAGCAATCATAAAACTTTCTGTTTCTGTAAGTATATAACTTGTTCTTAGCCACGCTAGTGTTGTTTTTTATCAAATTATTATTATTATGATAACTATTAATATTTTTACATAATGGTTCTGTGATAATACTTCTTAGGGTCCTATGTTATACAAAGATGGGAGCTTTAATATACATGTGCATGCGTATAGTTCATTTTTGAGCATCTTTCTGTGACAACTGTTTTACGTGTAAGCTTTTTATGACTATTATCATTTCATGCTCATGAAGTACCTGAGGCCGCATACAAATTGTCGTTTTGAATGATATACTTTAAAAATGTGAATAAAATTCATATGTTTTCGTACGCGGTGATCCATAAAATAACTTTAGAAATCCCACATGCTCTATCTTAACGAAATCGTGGGTCTCATAGGTGTAATGTTGCGCTTGGCTATACGTGACGTAGCAACTATACAAATATGGCAGACACTAGTGCTATTTCTAAACTTTTGCCTAGACTATATAATAAATATTTTCTACGTGTTACTATTATCCTAGCGGAGACTTTTATATAATGTATATATCGTGCATCAGTGTTTACAATATCCGGAGCACTATGGAAGTTTCTTGCATATATGAAATCAATGAAAGCTATTTGATCCCAGATCTTAGCGTTATAATCAACACAACACGTTTCTCTTATAACAAGATTGTGACGATGCTTCCATATCTTGGATAAAGTTCTTTTTAGTTTCCAATGTTTCTTTCGCAAACAATTGCTGTAGCCGACAAAATATTTGCTTGTAGATTGGCCACAAGATCAATAACTGTTCTTCATACGAGTATAACAAATTATAGTTCAAACTTTTCATTTCTGCTATCTGGTGTTTATAATAAAATATTCATTTAACCTTTCGTTTACGACATTATCATGGCATTCCAGTAAGTGGAAATATGAAAATAACTAGTAATGCGCGATAAATATACCTGATTAATCATTCTAATGGGCAATAATAAATTATTCATAGTAAAGAAGTGAAATGCAATTAATATATAGCTCCATACATATGCATGTTTACATCCATATTTTATAAGTAGGACATAAATTGAAAGATATGGTAATTAGGAGCCAAAATATTTCATCAGGAAAATGCAATCAGTGACTCTGAATCCAGTATTTTGATACTTCATTTCAGATCTTTGCTCTGCTTCCAAAAAAACTTTTGGATCTCTACAAATCTTGAGGTTTTCGTTTTAGAAAAAAAAATATTGAAAGATATAAATTCTTCATGTAATCTGCAGAAGCGCACGAGTATCAAAAAGAGATAGTCTCATGAAGTTCTTGCCATGCAAAATTTAATTATCATAAAATTCAATCGCCTTTCATCAAAATCTGTTTTATTAAAGTTGTTTCACTAACTTGAACATTCATATCACTTCTGTAACAGCGCTTCGAGGTAGTATGGAACAGGCCACAATGTGGACTCTGGGTTGAGAATACATTCCAGTCATCATAAGTAATCTGAATATTCGCTTCCTCAGGTGGCCAAGATCGCTGATTCATAATCCAGTGTCTGAGTCTCGATAACTTGATAACTACATTTTCTGTCGGAAAAATTACAAAAAATACTTACCCAAAACACCTGTTTCTGATATTTGTGCGCTCGCGCATATTACGTCAAAATTTATTATTTTCTGAACATTTGGTTTTTTGAAATCAGAATCTCAAGATTTATACGGGTCCAAGGCAAGAGAAATAACAATTCACTGTCAAATATGATATATGTATATATATATATATATATATATATATATATATATATATATATATATATATATATATATATATATATATATATATATATATATATATATATATATATATTTTGAAAATTTATTCGGTATTTTCAGTTTAGATTTTCGGGCAATAGAATAAGTAGACTTTTTGAAATTGTCTGGCTTTCGGTGTATTTTTGTACTTTCATCAGGACACTACAAAATTGACATCAATATAATAGAGCACAGTACACAGGGCAAACCAAGAGATATTTAAAAACAAGGCTTGATGAACATAAACGGAACAGTAAAAAATTGAATGAAGATACGCCAAAATGTGCTCTAGTCACTCATTGCATAGATTCAGGACATACTTTCAATTTTGAAGAAACTAGTATTATCCATAACGAAATCAACTTAAACAAAAGACTTACATTAGGAATGTTGTATATAAAACAAGACAAACAAAATATTAATGAAAAAACAGATACTATTGCACTTAGCACTATATACAACAATATTCTTTAATATCTACGGTACTTTTCCTAATTTTTGTTTATATTTTTGACACCTTGCGTGATGCACAAGCTTGCATCTATTTTTAATTGTTTGACACTATAACTGACTTAATCCTACCTGTGATAATTTGTATTTTTTTGACAATGCGTGCACGCACGATTTTTTACTCGCACTTGGTCAAAGTCTTTCACAGATGCAGTTTGTGGCATTTGACAAATGAAAAAAAATAATTTTAATTTTTTTTTTCCGCTATTTTATCAAACCCGACATCACATTTTAATGTACATTTTTAATTTTTCACAATATGAGTTCTTTTGTAAGTATTGCCGATAAAATTAGCATAAATAATTAGTGATAAAAAATAATTAAATTGTAGCGCTTCTGAAGATGGCTGAGGTACAGCCGAAACTGTAAAGTAGGAAAGAAATTAAAACAGAAATATTGACTGAATTCCCAAGACTTTTTACTCACTAAAATTCACTCATCCAGTCAGCTTCATCTATTTTATCAATATAATATACAAATATTTTAAATTAATCACTTACAATTCGTGAGGCATCAAGAATCAGTCAAAATAATAATAATTGGAACCGCTAACATAAATGAAATTAGTATAATAAATTGATCAATAGAAGAACCAGATTCAAAATGATGACAGAAAACTGTAAAAATATATATATGATCAGTCAATTTCTTTAGGAGCAAGTTGGAAATCTTGGAGAATGACACAATGATAGCTAATCTCAAACAAAAATTCAAACTGGATTAGGGTTGAAAAATTATTTGTCAATTCAATTATTCCAACTACTTAAATATTTCAAAGAAATAAGCATATATTAAACTGAAGCCATCTATGTAACATTTATTATTTATTGTATTATTCATTGTTTTTTTAACCATTTCTGAAAAATATCATATTTTTAAATTCTTTTCGACGTCCAAAACTGTAACATTACTATAATCTATTTCATGTTTCAACTGCTTTCTTAAATTTCCTTTACAAAATCCCGAAATCAAGTTTTGTGATCAGAATTTCTCAAAAATGTAGTTTTATATCATATTGTAATATTTCAATCTGGCTCTTCTATTGATTAATTCATTATACTAATTTCATTCATGTTGATGGTCTCAATTATTATTATTATTCTGGCTGATTTTTAATGCCTTATGAATTGTAAGGGATCAATTTGAAATATTTCTTGTATTTTATAATATTATCAATTTTGTAGTGTCCTGATGAAGGTACAAGAATATACCGAATGCTAGACAACTTCAAAGAATATATTTATATATTTTTGCAATTATCGGAATATTTTGGTCGACTCATATTACAAACTGATTTTATTGATCATCACTTATATATTCAGTATTGTGACTAATAGAATCGAATCAAATGTGGAAGAAGATTGCATACATCGTCATGAGGAATGCATTCTTGTTGTAACAATTTGTTTCGTTGGAATGACTCTATAAATCCTTGTTTCATCTATTTAATTGTTTGGAGGATTGTGTGAAAGAATTATTAAATCAAATTGGAATGATTTATTAGCTATGTATCGATGTAGAAATGTCTTAAACATGAATATTGGTGAAAATGAGAACCGATAGTCGGTGCATATCTAGAAGTAATAGAGAAGAACAAGGGCCGTTAAATGCCATATATCGCGAGAAATTAAGATGTAGAGTGCCAGTCGTCGCCAGATGTGGTGGTACAATACTGCTGGCTGTTCGACGCCGCCTTCACTTCGTCCGAGAGCCGCCCTTAAACCACCTAAACCACCCCCTGTAGCTTGCAGTGCCAAAAGTGGTGTCCCGTCACGTTGGAAATCAATGAACATCGTCCCTGGCAAATTTTATTGTCCATATATTGCAAACCTCACTTCTCAAAATCCAATATACACGTGAATTTCATATTTAAAAAATCATCCTATGATTGCTAGTTTTGAATGACAAGAAGGACAACAATTTCAAATTACAAATCCTAAATTTTATGTATGTAAAAAACCTATAACTGATCGTAGGAAAAATATCTTATACCATACTTAGTAACTTGTGTTTTGCCATTTTAACGTGATAAAACATTGAATGTGAAACTGATAGTGATAATGGTTGTTAGTGTCACAGGAACTTTTTATTTATCAGAAAAATTATTGTTGTCACTAAAGATTGTGTCGGTATCTAGAGAGCGGTTAGTCTAGCTTAAGGATGACATTTATCAGGCGAATGAAATTGTGAAATATTTACATGTTCAAGTGTCTCGACACTTCTCGAGCTTGAAGTACTTAAGCAGCTCAGCTGGAGTAGCACAACGTCGTAAATGTCTTACGGTTATGGAACATGAAACCAATATACTGATGCATAATTTGGATTTAGACTTGGAGCAAGGTTAATGTTCTATGAATCGAGATAAAAGTAGCAGCACCCTATCCTGTCGAACCGTATCCGTCAATTGCTTGAATCCTATCACTTGTGTGGGACGAAGTAGAGCGTCACTTCCACTCGTCCCGACTATTATTTTCAAGAATCCATTTCCAGATATTGAGAAGAAACATTCATTTCTTTTAAAGTCTTTCAAACCGCTAACATATAGAGGATTTTGTACAACATATAGGAGATTTTCTAGTGCGAAACAGGGCGATGTCGAACAGTCACTACAGAATCTTAAACCCTTATCAATTTTATTCGATTTAATGTCTTGTGAGTGTCCTTGTTAAAAAATCAGTGAATTACGGAGTTTATATCACGCAAACTTACTTGTTAGCGGAATACTTGTGAAAAGATTTACGGTTCAACAATTTTATCATGATGGATTCTGCGAATTGTTGCTGGAGGCAGATTTTCAACTCACATCTTCGTCATTTGATCGTGTTCGTGAATTATATCATACAAAATTAATTAATGAATACATTTATAGATTTCTGAATACTTAGCTTCCAATGTTCACTGAGTATAATAAGAATAATCATTTGACGTTTTGTAAAAGCGTCATGTTCGTGAAAACAGATACATGAGTATATATAAATCCTTCTATATTCATTAACTTTGAAATCTGGAAATAATTTTCGTACTTATTGTACAGAAAGGATGATGAAATCAATATGGCGTAGCACGTCAGTAGTTTATGGACTGGAACAGAAAATAATTACATGTAAAGATTCAATTGCTTGTTATCACGAAAGATGAACAGTACCACCAATTTCTAATTCTTTTTTAGCACCTCCCCGTGAATAACAATTTGAAAAATCCTTTTTTCTCGTGACCTGAAGCCATCAATGCCATATGTTCGATGAACTGTTGTCCAACAGTAGGACATATTTTTTATTCCAAGTTTTATTTAACAGATTAAGCAGCTATTAGCAAAAAAGCACTTTCGCAAGCTAACCTCGGAAGTAAGAATTTATACCCTGCTGCTATGAACATTTTGAAATATGGAAAAATGGAGCGTTGCTTTTTTCGTGGCCTGGCTGTCTTGAGACGACCGTGGAACTGTGGATTACTTTTATGTAAAGTACTGAATAAATTTGCCCAACCTTCTATACAGCGTTACGTTTAATTAAGTTGCGTGAATTAAAAGAAAATTTGCATTAAAAAATGATGGAAATTTGAACGATAAACGTGGCTCGGAAATAACCGGCTTTGTGATACTTGTAGTCGGAAAGTTTAAAATTTGTTTTTGTAAATATTGTCTTTTTACTTGCATGCTGAATTTATGTCCATGGAAGCTATAGTCGGCTAATAAATAGGACATGTATTAAAATTGTGTCGCATATGACTCGATTTACATAGCACGTGCATAATATATGTAAGTTGATAACGTCGGGTCAGTAACGAGTTGTCCATACGTACGTGTTTCGTGCACCACCATTAATGCTTTATTTATTCGCCATACTGCATGCTATCATAACTATTCCTTGATTATATCGCTCTCTGGATGCTGAGCCCTTTGTTGATGCTTCACATAACTTTTCACTCCATAATAATTGTAGCACAAAAAAAGCAGTTGAAGCTTAAACCATGAGATGGCAGTCTGTCGCCGATGAGAAAGAGGACGTACAGCGCGGATATCCGGTGCTTTTTACAACCGTTGTTTTGTAGGTCGTGCACGTGAGAAAACTAATTTTTCGGTGTGCGTCCGTCCGTAGTGTATTATTTTTCTTTGCAGAGATGGAAGACGGACGGGAACTCTGCAGCGCTGTTAGCTCCCGCCAACGTGCGCCACCGTATTCGCGTGGCATTCTGCTATGTCAGTATACTTAATTAAACACGTCGACGATTCTTGTTGTTTATTTTTCGTTTTATAAAGGGCGTTTTCTAATTTAACCCACTTCCCCTAGTGAATATCCAATATTTTACGCCAAGAATGCAATTATTTACACCTTTTGCCAACATTTTAATATATGTTCTGCGCTCTTTGCCCACAATCCAGCCTTAGGTGGCGGCATTGAGATTACAATTATCGCAGAATAATGTATTTTTGCTATCTGTTTCTCTATGAGTACAAAACAAAATGTAGTAATAGCTTTTTAAAGCCATGTTTAATGATTTTACACAAAGAGATTCTAGTTCAGTATCTTATATTTCAGCTGGCAAAACTGGTATGCCCGAAATTGACAAATTGCGTAAGTATTTCGCAGAAGATAGATTGTTACCATTTCTCATGCCGTTTAACTCAAAAGCTTCCTGACAAATATTTGGATTCACTTTATCATAGCAATAATAACAAGTCATTCACATAATACTTAAGCAAAATGCTTACATACTTCCATATCTCCTCAAATAAAATGTGAGTGGCACATATTTATCAACTTTTGTATTTCTCTCCCCCAGTCATTCCAAATAGATATGAATTTAGGCGCGCTGTCTACAACGAAACGGGGAAGCGTCAAATTCATAAATTGAACCATATGCTTCTCATGCTATTTCGCATGCACGGATAGCACATTTTGACGTATGTTGACGCTGATAAATATTACATTTTTACCGAGCCAGCGATTTTAAATATTAAATGAAAAGGCGAATCGCATTCAGATATTCAATTAAATTAAATATGAAGACGTGAAAAATCAAGTATTAAACTTTGATCACAACAGATTGCATCACTGCAATAATCGAACCTCATTCAGTATTTCTCAGTTGTTATATATTACAATTATCAGAGAATTATATATTCCGAATACATTATACATCACAACATAGCATTCAATCGAATAACGGAGAAAAACCGATTATAATAATATGAAACGTATATACTCAAATGTTTGTTCTCGCTTCAAGCTATGTCACCCATTTCGAATGTCCCTGTAATGGTTTTTATTTAATGCAAACAAAATTTAATTGCGATACGTTGTTCTATTATTGATTAATTAATTATTGACGAGGACAAAAAAAAAACGTTGCGTTGGAGTACAGCTCTGTTGCAGCTATCTGCAACATTCAAAGCAGTTTCGCATGATGCCATGTTGAATAGATATATGATGCAGAAACATTCTTCTGGATTTTGTTTCATTTGTTACAGTCTCGGAATGAGGATCATCCCTATTCACATTTCGATAAATGTCAAGACTTAATATGGAGGCTTATACTTCCTTTGTGTCAGGTTGGTCGTACAACTCATGCAAGGAAGCAACCTTATCAGTTTGTTATTATTAATATTTAGAATTGCACAATTCAGCCAGGAATGACTTTCTGGGTCCAATGTTACTGATGTTGCCACGAGACGAGACGAGATGAGACTTCAGTGAGTTTCGTCTCAGTCTCGTGCTGGTCTTTTCTAGCTCAGTCTCGTCTAGGTCTCACTCAGGTCTTGTATAGGTCATTCTTGTCACGGTCTCAAGTCTCGGAGAGAGTTTCATCATGATTTTTCAAAATTACATTTTCTTACATGCGAAAATCAATTCGTTTTACCTGATGCTGATTGCTATGAACTCTATCAAAAATATGTATATGTGTATTTGGTGCGCAAATTCATGTTTCATGGCTTGATCATAAACCCCCCGACGTGAACTTCTAGCTTACTCCACAATCATCAAAAACCAAGAAAATACTACGCTACAAATAATGTGTTCTCCAAATTTCGCGCATTACACAATTATCCCTACCTTGCTGAGCAGCTCTGGGAGTTATGATCACGTGATCACGTACAACGCGCTTGCGTGTTGGATAAACTAAGCGTACAGCCTACGTTGAATTAGCAATACCAACATTCGCTCTGGGCTGGGGCTTAATTCTAATTTTCACAAGTGAGAGAGGGTCAAGTCAATTTTTCCAGCTCAATGTCAGATTTAACGTTTGTATGTCATAAAATAGTAGCAATAGATGAAAATTATACTGTAATAATCAATAATAAATCCGAAAAATGATCAAACATGAATTGAATGTGATTTCAAACATCGTTCCTAACTAACTGCTAGTATAAAGTTGTCGATCATATTGTTCGTACCAACATACAATATTCAAGTCCCTATAAATGTAATCATGACATAACAACATTAACATAGAGACTGTGATCTCTCTCCAAGCTGTCTCTATGAATTAGAATAGGACTCCTGGAGCAACGAGGATTGAAGATAATAAAGAGGTAATAGTATCATGCAGCAAATGTGTAAACTTAAGAATTATGACGAGGTTAAGACTACATATTTCAAGTCAAGAATCGCTGAGTTTTAAAAAATATTTCCCAAATTTCATAACGCTAGTTCGCACTTGTGTTTCACGCCACACAATATCTCTTATTCTCAATATAAATTCATGAACTAAATTCAGGCTACGAAAGCGTTTATATAAATTGATAGTAGATCTGAGATGCCTACATGCTCACTTTGCGCATTGTTTGCCACCAAATTTTCAAATGAGGTTATGTTATTGACAGTGGATAACGAGCTATATAGTTCAAATTACTGAAATTTATGAAAGAATAGTATTAATTTTCTCTTCCTATGGCCCAGTCCAGCTCAATCTGATATAATTCTGAACGAAATTAATTGAGATCCAGGAATATAACCAGGAATCCTATCGGACACGATTTATGCAACGTATTTCCAACTATAGTATGATAATATTTCCTTCCATTATGTCGATAATTTTTTGTGAGATTGAATGTGTTATGCTAGTGTTGAGATTCATCCTGTTGCACAATTTTATCATATAAAATCTGCTGCGATCACATAGAACCATAGATTTCATGGCCGGTTTCATCGCTGTTTCATAGATTTAGAGTGTCGCATGAATCAATTGTATATTTCAAAATGATAGCTGTCATTGTAAAGTGATTGCTGTCATTGTCAAAGTAACGTCTGTCATTGATGAAGTGACGGTTGATTTTTGGGATCTTGAATTCATTGGAATATACAATTTTGACATTTGATCACCGAAAGTATAATTTAAAGATGGTAACGTGGATTGCAATGATTATTCATTTTATATTTAAACAAAGCCTATCTTCCTGAGAACTTCAGATTGATACTAAACTAGACATCATTTGAATAACTTGTGCAAAAACAATTGACAATCGTTTAAATATCCTATTTCACACTTCTACTAGAATTTAATACTAAACATGATAGAACCAAGTGACCTACTTTGAGAAAACAATTGACGAAAAAACATTGTTATATAGGCTGAATATGAAGTAAATATTCTGAAAGAGCGGTAGAAAAAATGATTGCCTCAATCGGGAACTTAATGCAACTATTATTACTGCTGTTTTTAAGTATTCAGATTTACCTACTTGCTCAATAGGATTGCTTTCGGAAGAAGTCTATTGAATTCGACTTAAAAATGAATTCAAACTGATTATGATACAAGTATCGTCGAGAACCTCGCGAGACTCTCGCCGAGACTTGACTCTTGTCTCCTCTCGGTCTCGACTTCTCGCTCGAGACTCACTCTATGGTCTCGTCTTGACTTTTTGAAGCGAGGCGAGACGAGAACAAGACTGGTCTCGAGTCTCGTGGCAACACTCAATGTTACTGAAGGTAACCGATGTGAATTCCTCTTCTGCGATTATTACCTCATCTTATTGACGCTATAGGAAATCGCAGTACCATTTAAAGATTAAGAGTCCAATCAGACAATCTATACTTAACGCTGTAAGGAAATACTTGATGAAAGTGAAAATGAAGAGCAGATAACATTATTCCGTTTTTCTTACAACCAATCTTCATTATTCAAATGTTTCCAACGATCAAATTTTTTAATATTGATAAAACTTGGAATACGAGAACAAGTCTAAAGGTATTAATTTAATTAAATCACAGATAAGCTAGATTTATTGCAAACCCAAAACATCATTTATGTGAGCATTGTATCTCTACATGGAGCCTCACATATCTTCGAAAAATAAATTATGATTATAAATTCTGTAAAATTTGCTCGAGAAGCTTTATTCTATGAAATAATAGCAGCGTAATATGGACCGTTAGTATTATGATATTGTAATTTCTGTTTTGCTGGCTGAAAACTTGTACTTGTTTGAATGATGTATGTAAAACAAATTTGTCAGTAACTATAGATTACATTGCCATTAAAGCGTAAAGCATAATATAAAGTAAACAAATATAATAGCAAACTAGATGTTATGTTATTTCTGCTCTCGCAAAATGCAGTTAAATATTAATGTGATGAAATGTAAAATACATCATATAATAATAATAATAATAATAATTCAAATGCATGCTTTGATAATGTTGTACTAGTTAATAAATCGGTCGTTGCAGCTTGAGGCACTAAATGGAAAAACAATTTAAATTCTACTGACAATGTTGTCTATCCAGTAATATCCAACGAAGATTCTCCTGGAACCAACGGCAAAAGGCATGGCAAACAATGTCTGCAGTCCGCGATCCCCCCCCATTTCTTTTTAGTGCGGTAGTTCAATTCGATTCATTTATAGATAACGAAGGTAAATTATCTCCGATTGTAATTCTCATTACTCTTTTTACACGCTACATTGGTACTTCGTGACGTTTTCACCCTGTTTACATTGCTTTTTGAATTACTAATCTATTTTTGAATAATCTCTACACATTTTTAATTATCATCATTAGGTTTCCTTCTAATGAAAATTGCGTTAAGAACAAGACCAAAATGCAGAAGTGAGCTTTCCCAGAATCGATAAAAATTCTACATCCAGTTTCTAAGGATCCACCTAGTAGTATTGAATGCAGTATGAAATTTAAATTGATTTACCCTGTCAAAAGTAATGAGGAGAAAAACCTTTGGACAGGAACATTGCAATCATTCAAGGTGTTTAGAATTACAACTCAATCGTGGTTTCTAAAAACGCTTGATTAAAATATTCAATTCACATTCATTCTATGATAAAGTGTCAAAAACATTTCGCGGAATGGAACAGAATATGAGTTCAGGGGAGATGCAGCGCTTATAAAATCGTTTCCTGTGAAAAGGATTTTATTAATCCCTTGTTAGTTTGCGTTGATTTGGAATCCGGAACGAGCAGCCGTCACTAAGTGAAACTTTCGTGGCGAAATCCTGCTCTTGCATTTGTAAAATTGTAAAGATCCATAGCTACACTCTCTTCGAGATCTTAAGCACTGATACAATATTATTTTAAAACTGTTTGTAGGAGTGCACCATTGAGTTTACACCAATAAGAAACAGGAAGCAAAAAGAAACTTATGCCGTAGAACAATAAATCAAATAAATGATGATATTTTCAACTAGCCATGAACATTTTTAGATGGATATGTGAAATATTATTACTATTATAAAAAATTTGAAGAATCATCTCAATGATCAAAGCGCATTTTGGGTAGTTTGTGAATGCTTGTTAATTCAAAAATCTCGCAAATTACTATCTTCCACGATCACAGAGCTTGAAATCAAGCAGTTTGGGAAAATCTACGGAACAGTTGCTTTCATTTAGTACCAGGTTTAAGTCTGTAAGTGCTGTAGTTCCTGAGAACTCAGCGTCTTGCCACTTGCCAGACAGCCAAAGTGAATATAATAGCCTATTTTTCTCCAAAAATATGCTCTCAAACATAAAGGAACAATTAATGATTGATGAGAGGTCATAGACTACCCTTATTCAATTTTAATTGAGCTCCAACCTATACTGAAATTCATTCTGAAATCAGTTTTCCAATATCAGCTATACTTCCTGATTTATTGGCGATTTGGGGCTACTCCTTCGCCCATTGAAATTTTTTTTTGTGACTATTTTATACATAACTTGTGTACATACAAACTTGAAAAGACCTTTTAGTCCTTATTGTTAAATTATTGACTGAAGGGAGGTCATGTGCTGTACCCTTAGAAGATAATTCGATTTTATCAAAGTTATATAAAAAAAAAAAACTCTGAAAATTTGGTGCAAATTCCTCCAAAACTACAGATTCAGCAAAATAAGTAGATAAGTAGATTGATCATAAAAACAGAAGCACAATTCATTCTGATACTAACATCGAAAGCCGCATGTCAATATCTTGTGTAACTCGCAAGATATTTAGATTAATAATTAGTTTTCACCCTAAAATGGGTACTAGCCCATATCAGCTCAAAATTCAAGCTATGAAATTTAACTACTCACATGTTGCTTATTCTGTGCAGCATCTTTTTGATTCCAATTATGCATAGCTCATCAGTAATTTATCTTTTGAATTTTTATCTAATTTTCCATCTAAAACTGGGTGTATGAATATAAAAATCAAGCAGTTTGGGCAAACCTACGAAACAGCAGCTTGAATTTGGTATCAGTTTTAAGTCTGTAAGTGCTGTAGTTGCTATGAGCTCAGCGTCACGCCAGCCAGCCAGACAGTCAAAGTGCATATAATAATGTATTTTTGTTTGTAAAAATGCACTAAAAATTAATTGATACCATGTCTAACCGTGTCAGCAGCTTGTTTTGTTTGGTGCGCAATAAATATATGATAACTGAGAATGCTACTTTTATTCCAATGATGCCTACTTAAACACTTGCACATTGATACGTTTGAGAAGTATTTGTAAAACAATGCAGAATGACTTCACGATACAACAATCAACAATGCAGCACCAATGCATACTTGACTAAATCGACCGGAAGCTCGGGCAAATGAGAGGGGAAGTTATTATAAATTCTCTCCCACCATTCTGGTAACGAGAGTACAGCACAAATGTGAAACCTTGGTACCGTTAATGTCCGGCAGAAACGGAAATATCTCGAACAAATATGATTCCAAAAGTTGCCGTTAATGGGTTCCGGTGGAAATTTCAACCAATTCCCAATAAGCTCTATTGTCAAAGGAACATTATCCGATTTTCAACATAACATTGACTATTTGTATTATAATTCAAAATAATATTTTAGAGCTGAGGAATGTGATTCCATATTTCAATTCACGGTATGGATAATTTTTCATCAGTGCTATAATTTTCAGTTTGGCTTGCACATTATTCTATCCAGCCGCATAAAATAGTAAAATCGACACAACCATTCGAATTTTGACTAAAATACATAACATATATGTCATGATTGTATATATATACGAGAATTTATATGTCTGTATACATGTAGTCATTTGAAAAATTCTAGTATTAATGCTTCGCTAAATAATTTCTCCGTTAACACGTTTCAAATATTAAATGTACAAGATCTGAGTATGTTTCACCATATTTTGTTTCTAAACGAACAATATGTTGTGCTATTTAGAGGTGAGAATGTTGAATTCCATGTGAATCACCAATGCTGTCAATTGTCCCAAAAGATCTACGACTATGCGAATGATATAATAGAAAATGATGAGCACATTACGCAGAAATGAAGAATAATATCCAAAAATCTTCCGCACACATTGAATAATTTTTCTCATGATTCCTTGGTTCAATATAAACCTTGTATAGAAGTAGCTGCCAGAATCTAGAGTTGAATAAAAATTTATCGATTGTCAAATATGACATTAGAAAATTATCCAAACTGCAAACTTACGGGTACATGAAGAAAAGTATTGAATAAATGTGCATGACAATGTTCCGTGCTTTTTCAAATATGCAAAAAAAAACTTCAAAATTGATTGAATATTTCGACATAAATTGAATATCAACATTACAAATGCTAATTAAGTAAGTATACAAGTTTTGTTCAAAATAAGAAGAATGGTTGCACGGAATGTTGCTTCATTCTATATGCATTACGGCAGAACGTAAACCTATTCTATAACAATGGGACGTATTATTGAATAATCAGCCCTGTTCCTACATAATGAAGTATTTATATTCATATTCATGCACAAAATTGTACCATTTTATGGGGAGAACAAAGAGCAAAATATTATTTCCAAATATTATCCTTGTATTCATACTTCAACAATGATTGGGTTTACTTGTTCTTTAAGTTGATTTGGGTTTGGAATAATTTTAATAAATCATATATGAACGTTTCAATTATCATACAACCATCAATAGCAATACTGAATGGATATACTTTACACATCTTTTTCTGAAAATGAAATTGACTCATGGTCTCTACTCAGAATGGATGTTATTCACATGGTGAATTATAGTTATTGTTGCCACAAGACAGGACGAGACGAGACTTCGGTGAGTCTCGTCTCAGTCTCGTGGTAGTCTTGCTTAGCTCAGTCTTGCCTCGGTCTTGCTCTATTCTCGAGTAGGTCAGTCTCGCCTCGGTCTCGAGTCTCAAAGATTCCTAAAAATCATATACTCTTACATGCTGAAATCAATTCGTTCTACCTGATTATTATTTGCTATGGACTCTACCAAAAATATGTATTTCTGTGTATGGTGTGCAAAAATATATTTCATAGCTTGATCGTGAGCTTCTAGCTCACTTTACAATCGTTAAGAACCACAAAAATACAGCGCTACAAATAATGTATCTTTAAAATTTTGCGCATTCACAGATATTCCCATCTTGCTGAGCAGCCCTAGGAGTTATGACCACGTGAGCACGTACAGCCTACGTCGAATTTGCAATACCTACCAACATTTTGGAGTTTAATTCTAACTTGTGTGAACTGTCTTTAAGCGTCATTTTATACTCTTAACACATGTATCACCTATCGGACAATTAGAAAAGTGTTTCAATGTCATCATCGTTGAAGATAGTCTTCACGAAGTGAGAGACAGAGTCGAGCCAGTTACCTTAGCTAAATGTTAGATTTGACATTCGTATGTCCGAAGATAGTAACAATAGAATAAAATTATACTATTATAATTAAACATGAATTGAATGTGATTTCATACATCGTTCCTAACTAACTGCTAGCATAAAGTTGTCGATCATATTGTTTGCACCAACATACAATATTCAAGTCCCTATAAATGTAACTATGTCATAACAACATTGACATAGAGACTGCGATCTGTCTCCAAGCTGTCTCTATGAATTAGAATAGAACCTCTGGAGCCACAAGGATTCGAAATAATTAATAGATATTAGTTTTATGCAACAAATGTATAAATTTGAGCATTTATGACGAGGCTAAGGCTACATATACAAGTCAAGAGTCGCTGAGTCACAAAAATATTTTCCGAACTTCATAATGCTAGTTCGCACATGTTTTTCACGTCACACGATATTTTTTTTACGATTCTCAATATAATTTCATATAAACTAAATTCAGGTTACGGAACCGTTCATATGAATTTTTAATAGAACTGAGATGCCCACCTGCTCAGTTTACGCATTGTTTGCGATGTATAAACCATCAAATTCATAGGTGGATGAAGAAAAATAAAATTTTCGAATGAGGCTATATTACTGACTGTGAATAACGAGCTATATGGTTCAAATTACTGGAATGTATGGAAGAATGGTATTGATTTTCCCTTTCTATGGCCCAGTCCAGCCTGATCCAGTATAATTTCGAATGAAATAAGATAAGGTATAAGAATATAACCAGAAATCTTATGGAATCGATTTATGCAACGTATTTCCGGTGAAAATCAATTATAGTATGATAATATAACCTTCCATCATGTCGATAATTTTTTGTGGAATCAATTGTGTTCTGCTAATATTGGGATTCGTCCTGTTGCACAATATTATCATATAAAATCTGCTACGGCCAACAGTACTTCTCAATTATAAATTTCATGGCCGGTTTCATCGCTGTTTCTTAGATTTAGAGTGTCGCATCAATCAATTGCATATTTCAAAATGACAGCTGTCATTGTCAAAGTGACAGCTGTCATTTCAAAGTGGCGGCTTACATTGCTAAAGTGACGAACGACGGCTATATTCAAGCCCTCACATAAAATAATGATCCTTTTCCAAATTTTTGGGGTCTTCAATTCATTGAAACCTATAGTTCTAACATTTGATCACCAGAAATAGATTTAAAGATAGTGACGTAGATTCTACTGATTAATTATACCATATTTCTACTAAGCCTATCTCCTCGAGAGTTTCAGATTGATACCAAACAAAAGATTATTTTAATTACTTCTGAAAAAACAATTGACAATCGTTTGAATATCCTATTTTACATTTCTACTAGAACTATTCTCGCAGAAGCTTTAATGTGATACGGAACATGATAGAACCCAGTGCGTCTCGTTACCAGGAATGACTGATAGAGGATAATCCATTCTTGACCGATCATTTTGAATGAAAAATATACTCGTCCACTGTTACTGATAGTGAATGCATTGACAACCGGAACGTTTATTTATTATAATTCATAAGAATGAATCCACAATAACAGTGTGATTTCATTCTGATCCTTTCAACCAATCTTAATCAACCAAAATTCATAAGGACAGGATGAACTTTGCGACTAAAATTGAAGTATTTAAAATAACAACGATAGACAAATTGCAATGAACAAACTAAATTATAAATGATCGGTACTTTTATCCGATAAGAAAAACGTGAAGTTGGTATTGTTTTGATGTAAATACAAGTCGTGAATTCCGTCCAGACTCATGATGTATTTTGAGAAGCAAAAGTCAAGGCGGTAGCGTAAAATAGTAATGAGTTATAATGATAAGCTATGCACCAAAGAAAACCAAATACAGGCAGAATTTCAGCTTTTTTCAGTTAATATTTCCAGGTAGCACGCCACTGCGGCACTACGAGCAGCACATTTAAATTTTTAAGCTAATCGGCTGTAGACTTCGCGTCTTGCATGGAAGCATAATTTGGTTTATACGTCTATGCTGCACGCTCCAGGCCTACTCCTTACCAGTAAGAATGTGTTGTGATTGTCGCCAATGTTTCTACGCCTTGAATTTGTCCCCTTTTTTCATTCGCTGCTGCTGCAGAATACAGTGAGTTTAATTTAATTATAAGATGTTCCAACCATTCATTCGAGATGCACGAGAAGAGAATTTTTATCAAGCTAGTGCCCTTGTAGCAGCTACCCGCAACACGCGACCTTAAAACTCAAGGCTCTGTGGAGCTTGGTAGTAGCTCCTAATCGGTACACTTGTATTCTGTGCGTACCACATGTGATACTACATCGCAAATAAGAGAATGAAACACACTGCGCACTAAATAATCAAACTTAATAGAATTAGGAGAGAGCCACCCATCAGATTACTGTTTTTATCTTAAATCTTTCAACAACTGTGATGAGAATACGAATGTCCCGATAACTTCTTTCTGAAATATAATTAACTTTCAGAGTATTCACCCCAATAAACTAGATGATATCAGTATTGAATTCAAACTAGTATTCAAATGCAATAATATTACAGTACTTCCGATGAATCTAGTGGAACAGTCTTCATGACGAATAATTCATATTTCAAATAAATAGTTGACATCATGAGACAGTTTCCCTCAGATTCAATATGAATGGCATAAAATACAGAATATATATATACTTATTGATATCATATAATAAGGATGAAACATATGTCTACAGTTGCATTTCCAATCTAAGATGAAGGTGGTTAAAGCCCTGATTCTTTGATTCGAAATTTCTATGGAAACAATTATTCTTTAGAATCATTTGATTTCCATTAAATGTCCCATAGCACAAACACAAATTTCACAAACTTTTTTTTTGTGATATCTTTTTAACATTCAATAGATTAACGAGGTAAAGTATTGTAATTCACAATGATTACGAAGTAATATGGTAATATCCTAAGTTGTCTTGTAGCAGAAAATAATACCTGTGATAATGATGAATCAATAAATTTGCTGATCACGAGCCCTCCAAATAAAATTGCAGTTTTTAAATTACATACAGGAACAAAAAGAAAATAATTATATAAAAATTTTAAACCTCTACTTAAGTACTCAGATCATGGAAAATATAAATTCTTTTCAGAAAGACCGTTCCCTTTCTGGTAGCATCGCATTTTCTCAGCCATGCGAGTTGTCTCCTTGCTACTAGAGATATAAAATGAAATATTTCACATAGTAAACCAAGTGTGCAAGTCAATGGGTCCTTTATGACAATTGCTTTCTTTTGTCCAGTAGAGACAACCTGTTTTATGCGGCAAATGTATCTCTATGAGTGTACTATTTGTCATTCCCTGATAACGAGACACGTCTCTACCCTAAGGACACTAAGGAAAGAGATAGCCACTCGAACAAAAAAAGCGCCTGCAAACCTCACAACACAAAAACTAGACAATTTAAAAATTCAAAGCATTTTTACGAATAATACGAGGTATTATTGACAGACAGAGAAAAATAGATCATTCTGACACTTCAATGACATCATCACGTTTTTGTATTGTGTGATACCTCGTATTTCCATTTGATTATCCTTTTTACCGTGTAATATTATTAGAGTGATTTTCATTTTGCCTACTCTTTGGAGTAGTATTGATGGGCTTTGCCATCTGCTAGAATCTAAAAATGGGCATTTATATAAACATTAGTAACACCAACGGTCCTCAAGTGAACATCTTCTATTTGTATGAAGTATTTGATATTCATGCTTCCACAGTTGTAACTATAAGTTTCTTGATCTATACATGATTTTCTGAATTGAATCAATAATATATGAGATTTTTTGATTCAAGTACTGTAAATTTATTGATATTTTTGACGTTCCGATTCTCTATCCGAAAGTCTTCATCAGAAACAATGATACAAAAATTACCAAGACAAGTATCTAGATAATTAAAAAAATACAGAATACTAGATGTGGAAACGTGGGCTCCACATTCAGTGTAAGAAGGACAAAATTCCTCTGGCATTCACTCAAGGTCTGAGGAAAACCCACGTAAAACAACCTTAAACAGAGGAGTCGATAATATGAGTCTTGACTATCATCATAGTGAAAAAAGATATCATTTATATAACACACAAGGGCGATGTCCCATTTTTGCAAACGCAAACTGCTCCAAGGTCCAAACATGTCACAAAAAAAATTCTATCACAAGAAATGAGTTTCAATAATGTACATAAATGTAATAAAAATAAGTTTCAAGACAAATATACCACAAATCAGGCATGTCTATTACAGAGGAATCAATAATATAAGTCTTGACTATTATCTAGTGTGAAAAATGAATGAATTAATATAACATACAGAGACGATGTCTCGTTTAAACGTTTGCAAAAACCAAGCATCGTCCTTGTGTGGTAAATTAATCATATTTTCTTTCTCTATGATAATTGTCAAGACTCATATTATTGATTCCTCTGTTTAAGGTTGTTTTACGTGGTTTTGCTCAGACCTTGGGTGAATGTCATGTATATTTTCAATATCTAGGTACTTACCTTGTCTATTTTTGTATTATTTTTTCTGATGAAGAATTTCGGATAGAGAATCGAAACGTCAAAAATATCAATCAATATAATATATAAAATTAAGAGAAAAGATCAAACTGAAATATAGTTACTCACGAGCAACCACGGATTTCGAATCTCAGATGACAACTTGAAGTTCTTTACGGTACTCTAAATTGATACATGAATGTAGCACATCCAGTCCAAGTAATATCAACTTTTCTTCGGTGGACAACATTCATTTACTTAAAGAAGTTACCGAAACTTGCTCTTATATAAGCAATGATCATGTCTTTCTTATTGTAAACATTATTTTTACTACTGTGATGTCCAAAATTCGCATGCAGATTAATGAAATAAGTCAAACTCAAGTGATATCGAGATTTGTTTTGTCTGAAGAAGTGACCAGAACTTAATAAGCGAACGTCGATTACGAATCTTGAATCGAAAACTTGAAGTTTCTTGCTATAGTGCTCAAGATTAGTACAAATTCGAGTGATTACAACGATCCTCAAGTGAACAACTTTGTAGTGAATATCCAAATCAGCTTATGAGCAAATACTGTACATAAATCTTTGGTAATTGCAATGATATCAAAAATCTTTCGGATGTGAATTTACCTATCTTCAGTATGAGTAACATACAAAAATTGGTGAATTTGATCACTTAATTATTCGTTTTTCACTTATGCTGGAGATGGATAAATTCACACCTGAAGCGTCCAATATTGAAGAAAGTTCTTCCTCTCTTTCTAATAAAATTACTGTTTTGCTTCGAAACTATCCTACATAGATTGATTTATACGGAATGAAGTGTTTCGCTCAACGAGTATTGGACATAACGAAAAAGATTCTGGAGCAAAGTAAACTTGTTATAAGAGGCTCCACTCTAATATGTAAAACGTGTCATAATATACTGTTTTGAGATCTATAACTGCAATTGAAGCGTATCAGCAACTTGTAATATCCTTCATGATACGAATAATTGCTGCTGCTTAGATAAATGAACAGGCCACATATCATATGTAGACAAACCACAAATACCAATCCTGCCACTAAAAGATTAATATAGGGTGAAACGCAAACAAGGCTAGTGGTTGTGTGAAAACAATGGCTTTTCCAGGTTCTACATGAATTCAATAATATTTATTCGTTCGGCGTCGATGAATATGACTGAGGCAAAATGACGTTTGCGCGATGCAGAACAATTATTGTGGTCATGTCGCGAAGCCACATACAATTCTGTACCAAACTGAATATAACACTGAGCTGGAAGTTCGTTTTACACCAAATTCACATTTGAATTTGTTCATAAACCACACTTCTAAGCCCTCATTTTCATTAGTCTGTTAAATATCATAGTGTTACTAACATCGAAATCCAGAACATCAACAAATCAAGTCACTGCATTTATTATATTTTCAGATATTACTCATGATTATGTAGCTAATTTTTGAAGCGTATTCGAAATCCCGAAATTCCAGTTTTAGAAACACTGAGCCTGGGGAAGTGTGATGCAGCATAGTGTTAGGGTAGAGATAGTACGAAAAAGGTGGTAAGCAAAGACGAAGAAGCAGCTGCGTCTCAGTAAATACAATCTGCATAACTCCTCCACGGCTGGCATCGGTACGAGAAGCTCATTTTCCATTCCGTTTAGAGCCTCAGGCAGAAATACACTTTCCCTGACGGAGTTCACTGGTCAAATATTTAAAGGCGGGTGTTGTTGGTTTATGTTCTTGACTTGTATTGTTGACCATCCTTGATGTGAGGCAACCAGACAAGACATTCAAACGTCCAGCTCCAACGACCAAAGCAGACATGATATCGAAATGTTTTTGTTCCCACTACAAAAATAATATCATTTCATATCACATTGTTACTTCATACATTTACGCCCTACCCACTCAGTGCTGTTTGTTGTCATTTCACAGTCCTAATATATTTCTTTAAACCACTTCACTTAGCAAAGACAATTGCACAAATAGAAAATTCCAAACAACTTATGTGTAATTGTCATCACTTCATATGATTTTAATAACAGTGAACCACTTGCGGATGGTCATAACTTTATGTTCACAACAATTTTATGAGGGAGCTGCAACAACACATACATTATCGTTTTCACAGCATTTTTCATTGAAAAAGGAATATTTTTTCAATGAAAATATTTTGAAGGCACTACTGAAAGCTAAACTTTCAAACCATCCAAAAATCTCATAATAAAGTAACACAATATCAAATTAAGAGTTTTTATATGCATTTTCTTAAAGAATGACTGATATTAACACGGACCTGAAGCAATGGAGCAATGAGGCAACAGCATGGAAGCTCTAGTATAGCCGGCCAAGCGTAACACCGCAACTGACTCTGTCAGCATTATCTTATAATTTCATTAAACCGGAGTATTACTCGGTTCAGTTCCGTGTACATTTGGCCCGCGTTTATAATCTCTTGTGTTGCTAATTACTGAAAATAGCAATTTAACAACGACATTGTCTCTGAGATGTTGTCCCACCACAGTCCTGGCTGAATGAAGACAATTAGACGATAAATTCCTTCGTCTCGATCCCAAAAGCTTTGTTATATGATAATCAGAAGATACATATGTATTGTACATGCATGAGCTATTCAGAAAAAAAAGCAGAATCCATTACGTAGCCTCAAACACAATACAACTTGAATATAACATTATCAATTTTGACTCTGAATCCATCACTCTTGCTATGGCAGTTCCAATCTTAATTTTTGTTTTTGGGTAGATTTTGTATTATGTAACTCGACAAATTCATAACTGCTCAAATAAATAGAGACAAAAAATGTTTGCTGATGCGAGAGCAGCATTTTATTCTCTATAATTTGAATGTTTTTTTCGTAAAATTATTGTCTGTAGTGCTATATGGTCGGACTCACAATTTCAATGATGTAAAGCAGATTCTGATATTATGTAATACCGTTTGCACGGAGAATAAAAAACAATGCTAAATGCACAACATTCTTTGCGATTTTACAGAATAATTTGATGATAAAATATTCTTCCATTAATTTTAATTTGCAAGATTGGAATTAGTACAACGTTGAAAGCTATTTAGCACACAAATAAAATTTAATGGAATCAAGTCCAGTAAAAGACAATACGATAAAAGTTGTTACTGTCATTAATTTTTATGGTGGAGGTGGTTGTGAACGCGCATTATTTATCGACAATTTGAAAGTAATTTGAATGCTTTGAACTCTAATGACAGTATTAATCAAACTTGAGAGGTCTAGTAGGATGTGAGGTCCAAATGAGAAAGGTCTTTTCATATCCGATTTTTGCTGTAGTTGGATTCACAGTGACGAAAGCCGGCTCAAAATGAGAATATGAGGAAGCAAAGGCTGGTGTTGCAATATCGCCTGGAGAGTGGAGATTGAGCTTGGAGCGTCACGGTGAAGGGGCTGTGGATGGAAAGAATCGTCGGGAGGACGCGGTAGAGGGGCGTTATGATGGGGCGAACAACAGTCTCGCTATCTTTTTGCAAAACGTTAATTTATTGCCCCCTGCACTTTCGCAGCGCGGAGTCACTGAAGCATCTAATAAGAAAGATGGCACAGCCACGAAATATGAACTAGCTCTTTCACTCTTTCGAAAAATATGTTATACATGTCTCAGCTTTATTTATAATTTAATATAACGTAAACAATTAGTCAAGAAGAACGTGACGAAATTAAAACAGAGCATGGAAATGAATCAAGGATCTTCCCGGCTCGTTTCTTCTAAGTTTTATCTCGCCGTATACATGAAGGAAATTCTGAATAACTTACTGAATTTATCTCTCGCAAAAATTAAACCTTCAAGAGAAAAGAAATTTAGGCTTGTCACAAGATGAAACTCATTATAAAGAAATAATATTTACTTTGTAAATCCTGATGGAGATGGCAGTGTATCAAGGCTAAACAATAAACGAAAGAACACTGAACGCATCAAGGGTTTTCTCATAATTTTCAAATTACTGTCTGTACGGATATCATTTTAAAGTGACGAACTCAGTGAAAGCAAAGATAAATTTCTGGAATGTGAAGATGGTGACAATACAAAATTATTATATTGTGCAACTAAACTGTTGATGAAAATGCATGAATGTACATAGCTCATTCATAAATGCCAGTTCGAAAGCTTTACGCAGTAAATAAGACAAGCAAATGTTACATATGTTTTGAACGCAAACCCATAAAGTAGTTACGATGACAAGATAGAAAATTGAAGCAGTCACATGCGCAAAGCGTACCGTTATACATTTTAGGCCTGCAATTACCGACAGAAACAGACCATATAACATTGAACATTGTGCCACCCGAACATAAATAATCATTATTCAACGGTAATATGAAAAATGCGTGCAAGTACGGCCGTAAATATATTACCGATCGCGAAAACTGTCAATAATTCGTGTAAATATGGTTTCAGTCGCCAATGCTATACATATGCGCTTGGCTCAGTGCATTCATCCTATATTTTCATGGAGAATTTTATGCTTTACAATTCTGGAATTGAAATTTGAATATTCCACTACATTATTATTGTGAACAGAAAACTAAAGGTAACTGAATGCAGATATGGTATGTGGATGAATTTGAATTAAGTTGAAACAGTAGACAAATAAACAGTATGATAATTATTAAGGAGGCAAAAAGATACCAATTCATTGGATTATGATCATTAATTCGATCGATATTCTATAAGAAGCCTACAAATTGCGATTTGGTTGAGAGGTGTCGAATATAAACATCTTCCAGTTGTAGTATAAGGAATTATCCACGAATTCAGAAGCAGCAAGACGTCGTTGAAATTTGAAATCTAATATACTTGCAGCTAGGACCCTTCCTGTTCTCATACAGGTAGCCGCATTGATCGTTTAGTTCTAAGTGACAAACGGTAATAAGTGAATATTCCTGTGAAAAATAAGTTGTGAATGAGCGCACTACAGCCAACTGATTTTCCAACTCTACTCTTCATGCGTAAAATAAACACCGTCATAATTTTCTTTTGTGTCAACAGAATTTGTAGACATTCCAGATTCTGCTAAATGAAACAACTTGACAAAGTTTCAAGCCAAGAAAGATCATTTTCAAATACAATATAACATCTTCTATACATAAGTCTTTGATGAATAAGAGTTGTTCAATTAGAGTTGAAAGTTAAGTGGATATTATTGATAAAATGTGGAGAAAATTCGTATATAACTTTGATAATTCTGTGGAAGGATATAAAAGAAGTTCGCAGAGTTGGGGTGACTGGCTTATCACATATTTATAAAAGAAAACTTACTGCGGAGAAAACACAGTTTTACTACTGCAGCGCAGCACGCCGTAAAATATGATATTCATAGTAGCAACAGCGAGCAAAGTCGCGCAGCCGGATATGGACGCGCACACAATTTCAGTAGTATAGCAGTGCCGGTTCCGATACCACACACCGGGTGCCAAGCCGACAGGCAACCATCAATCTTGACTTGCTGGTTGCCGTCTGCCACCTGCCACTTACCGCCTATTTGACTTTGTTACCTATCACCAGCTACGATGTTCATCCAACAAAAAATATCCAATTTCTTCAACCATCATTATATTCCACTTATAAATAAAAACATTAGCTTTCCAGGCCCAAATAGCCTTATTCCCAACATCATGTCATATTGTATCGAATATTTAAATAAAAATGTCAACTCTAGACACCTGCACCACATACTTCACTGACAATTCGGAATTATTCCATTCAGCAGACATAAAAAAAAATGTTTTCATTGCTTTTGAGGAATTACTTTAATTTCTTTATGATATCTTTCGAGGAGACGTGGGAGCACATCTTAATAGCAGATAAACTAAATTACAGCTTCAATATTAATTCACTTGTCGTGCGTACAAACTTTTTAATCAAAATTTACAGACATATAACCTTTATATTACGCGATTTCCTTATTATAAGGGTGAGGTACGCCGCTGCAACGGCAACTACGATCAAGCGAGAAGAATGGAGAAAGCGGATGAACAAACGGAGCGCGCACTATTACCCCCTTAAAAAGTTTTCCTAAAGCGTCATACAATCATAGTGCAATTTAAACTTTCCTCCTGCAAAATAAAGGCGTTTCGCGCCTGAGAATTCTAATTATAGCATCAGTATAAAGGTAATGATTAACACTTACTTGAGATTCAACAAATATGTGACAATTATTACTACAATACTGCATGCATAGCAAGACACCTACACAGAGGTATGTGGGTACAAAAAAAAATTGTGAAATGGTCATCGAATATAAATGAGTAATCGTTCAATAAGCTCTCATATTTCATGATGAATGAAATGAAATAAATATATGAAGCAAAAGTTTTTGAATAGAAGACATGAATAACGTTTAATTTTCATAATTTTTTGAACATTGCAGCTAAAGATTCACTTAAAAACAAGTTAATATGTTTACACATGAACTGAGAAATTTCACGCGAATATAATTATATTGCCATGTCATTTAGGTTTATGTGAAGGCTTTCATGCAATAACTCTGCGCTTTGTTATTTATCATTGCTAGAACTTAAGTATCACCAAAATCTTGATTATGTCTCGTCAAGGCGCTGCGGTTTGAGTTCATAATTCTACAGTGATAATTTTGTTGATGAATTCTTTTGGAGAGTGTTTGCGACGCTTCTCCAATATAACATTCCAGAAAATTATTGTATTTTATCTTGTATACCAAATCCTTTGATTTTTTTGTCTCTTGGCGTATTCTCGAAGTTGAAATTGGTCAAGTGCAGGAGCATTCAAAGTAAAATGCATAACTGTGAGAGTTAATAATATAAAAAATCCAGAGATGTTTTACTGTCATAAACGCATCAGGATAGTTTCTCGTTGAATAAAAAGTAGAGGGATGCTATCTCATTCTATCTCATCTAATCTACACTCAAACAAGCGCAACCAGTCCCTTAAGAATTTTTGTTCTGGAGGTAGAAACAGCCTGACCTAATAGTATCTATCTTCCTCTTAATAATGGTATGAAAGAAACATTTGTTACATAGCGTTTGTATACCCAAGTTCCGACGTACTTTATTGCTGATTTCTTCTTCAAGCCCTATTCACGACATTGTACCAGTGAAAACATATGTCTGCGTAATTACTCAGTATATTCCCTCCTATGAGCGCACTTAGTGAATTTTGTTTGGATAATCAAAAAGATTCAAGCCACGAGAAAATTGAATATAACTGTATTTATCACTTCCTTTTCTTCACGTGTTGAACTTAAAACACTAATATACATTCCGTATGCATATTTAATGAATGAAGTACTCTCTATATGAGCTCAAAGGATCCAGAAAATATGTTGAATGAAATTTGTAGGTATAGTAATCCAGTTTTTATTTAATTTTACTATATGGACGTTTTGGATAGTAGCCCACCCATCTTCAGCTTGAAATACAGTTTCCACAGCTACATGGTTGTACAGTGGTTATGATTCGAGATCCAATAATAATAATGATCTTGTATATTTACCCATAGCATGTGAAAATTTCTATTTAGATTCAAAATTATAACCACTATATTAACAAACTTGTAGCTGTGGGAACTATATTTTAAGCTGAAGATGAGCGAGTCACGAGCCGAAACGTCCATATAGTAGCATTAAATGAAAGCTGGACTACTATACCTACAAATTTCATTCAACATAAAGTACTCTTTGTTAAATCTGAGAGTTTTAAGAATAAATACCTCCACCACTGTTGGCGCTAGATTTCTATCTTAGTCGATCCATACAATTATATATATATATACAATGGAACATGAATTTTAAAATTCAAAAGACGATTCGCAAATCTCAATATTCTTCGAACAGTTTTTGAAATTATTCCATTTCCTTCTGGAAAATTTGAAAACGAGAATATTTCATCAAATCTAGCTCATATTTTTCGATTCAATTCATCAGATCTAGAGTTAGGAATTTCAACAATACAATCAGATATAATTCTAAAAGCAAGTGCAAATAAAAATTATTTTTTAGATTTATCACCAGAAGAAAAATATATATTATTGAGATGGGTGACAATGAGGATATTTGCATTTTGTTGGTTCACTTATCTATGTGAAGCAGCGTTTTTTCAAATAAAAAACATCAAATCGCAATTTAGGAGTTCTCTGATTGACGACTACTTAATGGCATCCATTCGATTGTGTATCAATGACTATAAACCTAGCTTTATAAGACTTGTTGATGAAATGGAATGTAACGCATCTAAATCAAAAAATTAAACAAAAATATCTACCAATATAGTACATTCCACAAGATAGTGAGTACAATGTATTCAAGATATTATTATCAATAATGACCTTGCATAAATTTCTATTTGTTTTCATTTTAACCCATTTCTCGAAGTCGATCGCGCACAAATATGGAAAATGAATGTCGATCATACCAGTATTAAGTTTGCCCAGCCCTGCTATAGAGAAAGAAATAATCATAATAGCCTGGATAAAGATGTCTGCAAATGCTTATACAATAATTCATCCACTGAGCGAGTTATTGACGATTCTACCAACTTTGATGTATTCAATCAAATTCTGGATCCCGAAATCACGAGCCTTGAAGTATTCCGTTCTATCAACAGATCTAAAGATGACAAAGCTCGAGGTCTAGATACAATTAGCAATGAATTTCTCAAAAATCTTCCTGAAACCTGGTTGCTTTATATTACGTTCCTTGTCAATGTGATTTGGGACTCTGAAACCATTTCTACCAAGGGATACAAATTGAAATGCTCAGGCTACATAAAGAAGTGATGGGCATAACTCACTGAATTATCAAAGTATATAGTTTGTAGAAAATTTCCACACAAATTATCCTCAAGAAACTCAACTTATTGACAGATTTCTTTTCAAGACTTCCAGAAAGACAAGCTGATTTTGAAATAGATTGCAGCTACTTGGATAACATCTTCGTGTTGAGTCGAATTGCAATTGAAACGCAGGAAAAACTTAGTTTATGCTATTTTCATCGATTTAAAGGGAGCTTTCAACTTTTCAATTCATGAATTACTTTAGCACTTGGTGTAAGCTAACTTATCCGTATTGTAGAATATCTATATCTGTGATCTATATGAGAACGCATCCATGAAAGTAAGACTTCAGAATTATTCTTATTCTAAAAACTACGATATCACGCAAGAAATATTACAGAGTGGATCGTTAAATCTGATTTTGTTTGGTTTATTCATTAATGAGCAACTGCGAGATAGCACAGTGGAAGAGTGCCAGCCTCTGGGCGCAGGGATCGTAGGTACGAGTCTTAGTCAGGTTATGAAAGCTTTCAGGGCTTGATTGGGTCGGTACTCGCTCTCGTTACCATTAGAAGTTGGAAATCAAATTAAATTGGCAACAATGAAGCTATGTGGTACCGTCTAATTGTTGTAACATGGGACTGCATCGGTTGACTGGCAACACACATAGCAGCAATGTAAGAAGTGTGGCAAGCAAAGAAAATAAAAATAGCCGTGTGTGTCAAAGAAAATCAATCTAGGGACATAACCATCAGGTTCAAATCCCGAAATTCATCAAATAAATAATATTTCTCAATGAAACTGAAAATTATTATGGATCAAGAGGGATTGAAGAATTTTTTTTTAAATAAAGAATGACATTCAACTCCCATTTTATGCAAGCGATCCAGCCAATAATAAATAATAAATTGAATATCATGGCCGAATGCTCCGGATTGGAAAATTTGACAGTAAATACGGATAAACTAGAAATAATGATATATCATTGTGGTGGCACATCCAATCTACCCAATTTTCACTACAAATCTAGTGTCCTGAAACTGACAAATAGGTACATATATGTATCTTGGTATTCCTATTTCTAGTCAATTTCATGTCATATTTTGAAGAAAATGGTAGAAAACGAACGGCTATGTTCCTTTACTTGCGTTGTGATCAAATTAATTTTACTTACGAACTGTATGACATGATGATACGCTGAAATGTGCTTCACATATTCCGCCTAAGATCGAAATAGCTGTCGTCAAGGCAACCATCGCGCCAGAGGTAGTGGAGAAACTTGGGACATGCTTAGCTCGTGGGCTCTACTTAATGCATCCTAGCAAATAGTGAGTGATATTTTGTGCGATTTTCATTTGTCTTACCACTTTTATTGAACATAAGACTAGACTTTCGCTCCTGCGCTCTCCAAGATACATGAGTCACGAACCGCCATTGTTTTTAGATTTTCGTTCTCTCTGGAAGCGACAAAAAATGCAATACCTATCTAAAACAAATATCGTAACTGCAACACTGTTCGCAGCATATTAGCTAGCTCAAAAAAATAGAAATTGGATGACTACTGCTAAACTATACGATTCAATCGTAATGAGCACACTTTTGAACAGTTCTACTATATGGAGTTTAGAGTATCTTGATGTACCCGAGAAAGCTCAAATTAGTTTTCCCAAGAATCTACTCTATCTTCACAGAAATACTCCTAATTATATAATTATACGAACTGAAGTTGGATTCGTCAAAATATCTTTTCCAAATCTTCAAATTAATTATTGAATGGTTAATAAAGTTTTGGAAAATACCCAATTTTAGATATCCAAAAATGTGTTACATTGCATCAATCCAATTAAAAAAATCATCGTATAATAACGTCAAATGTAACTGGGTGTCCCAAGTCAGGCAATTTTTCGACATGATTGACGATTATAATATATGGGTAGCCCAAGACATAAGAAATTCAGAAAGAAACTTCAAGTTCATATTATACTAGTAGGTTGGACATTTTTTAATATTTAACATTTTCAAAAAATTTTGATTAGTGCGTAGATCCATATATAGATAGCGTCATCAGTATTTAATGAAATAAATCACGGAAGATTGAAGATTATATTACAGCGTACGCAATGTGAGGAGTTTTAGTAATGATTTTTCACATTTCGGATTACATTATTGGAGTTTTCGTAGGGATCCCTTTCTAGAAAGTAAATTATAACCCAGTGATAATTTGAGATTCTACAGCTGAAAGTATTTTTATAACCGGTCAAGTAGTTTTTGAATTTATTAATCACAAGCAAAAAAATATTTTCTCACTATGATATTGGACAGATGATACTGTCAGAAACCTTCTCGCAAGCACCAGCAACAACTTTAGAAAGCTTCAATTCAATCGGATGTCCGATGCTCGAATGGACAAATACCGCTCGTGCATCACCTATTTCACTTGAGTAGAACTAAGTCAAAACCTTTATGCAAGTGCACACAATAAGCATACAAAGTTTCAACTCAATCAGATAAACGATGCGCGAACGAACAAATACTTGATGTATATTAATTATATTATAATAGAAACTCTCACCAAAGTGCCAACAAATACTATCGTGCGTCACTTCATGTATGTGGATGATACAATAATAATTACCCTCACGGAAGTGCCAACAAAAACTGTAGTAAGTTTCAACTCAATCGGATTAACGATTCGCGAACTAAAAAATACGGCTTGTGTACCACTTCATGTATGTTGATGGTATTATCATAAGCATTCTCAAAAAAATGCCAACAGTAACTATAGTAATATCATGAGAACATTCACAAAAGTGCCAACAATAGCTATCGTGAATTTCAGTGGCGTAGCGCGACGGGGGCGTGGGGGGCGGCCCGCCGCGGGCGGCATACTTAGGGGCGGAAAATTTCACAATCAATAATAACAATATCCTGTGAATACTTCAATCAATTCATATTTTTAAATAGATTCTTGAATCAGCAAGAATTTCCAAGGACCGAAAACAGGTCATAAATTTTTCTTCAATAAAAATATAAATATAAACAGTATCGCTCTATTTCTAATTGGAAGTCGATTTGCGTTTTTTATTCAATCCGTTGATAATTAGATCTTGTCGGTCGACAAGATATAATAATAAGTGTTCTATACCTGTTATATCAATGTAACTGGCATACGTGTGATACGTGTGAGAGTTTTTGTTACGAATGGGATTATTATATTAAACAACATAAAAAAAATTTCAGAATTACTTTATATTAAGGTCTTAAATGGAATACCTAAATAAGAGGGCGGCCGAATTTTCTTCCGCCCCGGGCGGCTGATACCCACGCTACGCCACTGGTGAGTTTCAACTTAATCAAATGTACTATGCGCGAACGTGCAAATACTGCTCGTGCGCCACTCAATAATGTCCTTTGTACCATCATGAAAACCTTCACAAAAGTGTCAAAAACAACTATAGTGGGTTTCAACTCTATTGAATGAACGATGCGCTTTATGTACGTGATATTATAATAAAAAGCCTCATGATAGTGCCAACAACAATTGTAGTAGGTTTCAACTCAATTGGATAAACAATTCGCGGACTAACAAATACGGTTCGTGCACCACTTAATTTATATTGATGATACTATGATAAAAATCTTCGTAAAAGTGCCAACAACAACAAAAGTAAGTTTCAATTCAGTCGGATGAACGATGGGCGAACAAACAAATACGACTCGTGCGCCACTTAATTTATGTTGATGGTACTATAATAAAAACTCTAACAAAGATGCCACCAGCATTTATAGAAAGTTTCAACCCAGTCGAATAAACGGTGCTCAAATAAATAAATACGGATCGTGCACCATTCCATGTAAAGTTGTCTATTATAACCTATGTTACTTATTGATAATATAAGATTATTCTGGTGGAAGAATTTAATTTTCAATGTCGGTACAGTAGCTTTTGAGTTTATTTATCACAAACAAAAATACAAAACTTTATATATATATATATATATATATTATATATATATATATATATATATATATATATATATATATATATATATATATATATATATATATATATATATATATATATATATATATATATATATATATATATATATATATATAACTTCTCTCAATTTGAAAATAAGTTTCACTTTTTTTCTCGTGTCAAGCTTACAATAGCACGAGAAACTATTATTCACCAGAACTTAAAAATTCCCTGTGTACTGTTGATGTTATATCTATCGAACAGGCCAAAAAAGTATGCTTTTTAATAAGTAATGTTCCAAGGATCCGATCATTTATAACGGAAGTATAATAATGTAAATGTACTTCAATATTTCATATATGTCCATTTGTTATATTAGGTATCATTTGGAAATTTGTTATGAACTCCTATTTGTATCGCGGAAATCCCAGATTGCAAATAATCTCATTATTATTATTATTATTATCATCATTATTATTATTATTATCATCATTATTATTTTTATCATAGGTTTCGCTATTCCATGAATAACTATGTACAAATATAATGCTCCAATTCAAGAATAAGCGGTATTCATATCTCCAAAGATTACAATTAAGAACCTCAGACATCCAATTTTGTGGAGCCAATTGAGCTCAATGTTCTCGCACAACGGTAGTGGTTGCTAATTCTCTCGTTTGGATGTTAAGTTGAAAATCAAACTATAGCATATCCTTCCTTTTCGTTTTTGTTCCTCCTTTTTGTGATAATACAACACATTTTATGAAACAAATGAAATTCTCAAGCATCGTATCAACTACACGGATAGAACTACAATAAATGCTTTAAAGTTGAATAAGAAACCGATCAAATATAAAAAAAAGAATGTTAGAATTAGTATTGGTTTTCACAGTCTACGTCATTCCGTAAGGAAAGTCATGAGCGCCTCATTTGCCACAATTTGCCACGCAGAGACGCTGAGAATACAGTGTTGCACCATCAAGAATTAATATCTCCTATCACTTTTTGTACTCAATTTGATCCTAGAATCGAATTGATGCCAGACTCTCCAATTTTATGATCTATTTCATTATATTCTCTTCACCTTTTTCCATTTGTAACTGATTTTTTCGGCATCTTTTCACGAATTATGAACAATGCACTCAAGTTTAATTTTCTCGTTCTATCTATATATACAAAATTGCGAATATGTAAGCTGTAATATTGTATGATCATCACGACATCAGGAATGAAATTATTTTTATAAGTCAATTAACAAAGTCAGCATGATTTTTTGAATCCAATAGAAGGACTTGAGGATTACTTACAAATCTCCATATTTCTACAGGATTTGAAAAATAGCCAATTCGGCTCTGTCCTAGCTAACAAAGGGGAAAGAACAGTGCAAACCCTGCAAATACACAACACGCATGTGTTGCGGTCAGCTGCAGCGTCACCCTGCTGAATTGTTCTCCAAAATTATTCGGAACGATTTATTTGTTCATGCATACACGCCGATTTTGCGGTTTCGTAAAAAATGGTGCAATTTTAATACGATTTATTATGCTCGCAAATAACTTTAATAATTATTGAAAATACCCAATGGTCAGATCAATCAGATACATCACACGACAAAAGTTGGACAATTCCCAAAATTATCCAACTACACAAAGAGTTTTTGTTTCAAAATTCATCTGTCGAAGTAAATGTGTATAAAATTAGGTAATATGCTTCATGAAACAACTTTTTGTATGCAATAAATTTGCAAAGAATCAATTTGCTATACAAATATATCCAACTTTGTAAATAACAAGTGCAATAATTTTATAAATACACAATAAATGTTGAACGCGTAATTATTTACACACCTGGAACAGAAACCATAGGATTTATTGGAACTAACAGCAATACACTCGTTATGTTTGCATACATGTTGATTTGTAAGCAAAGCCACATTCTCTTAGATACGTTTTGCTACAAGCATTCTTGTAATTGAAGACAGATCTACGAAAGAACAATTCAATCTATCCATATAAATCAATTGATCACGCCTTTTATCCGGTATGAATGTGGCAGACACTATTTTAGTTAATATTGGTAGATTGATTGATATTTCTTAAGACGTGGGGTGCGATTATCAGTCTTCAAATAACGGATACTCCTAGATCTCATGAAGTACGCCACAGGAGTATCATACACTGTTAGGATCATACTCACTTTTTGTCTGAAGTTGAGTTTGACCTTCGGATTACAAAGTCAGAATATTTGTACTAAGCTATGATTACTCCATCATGTAAATTATTAAATAAATGATGCACAAACAGGTTCAAGTATGGCTAAAAATTCCGAGCATATATTGAACAACGTATAATAATTATAAGACAAAATATTGCACTGAGTTTTGGAGAAGACAGCACAACAAGAGAAATGATAAATAGTAAAACCTAAAACGATATGATGCGTTGTGAAACGAAGTGAAGCGGTCTGGAGCGTTGTCGGGCGCAGCCGGCAGCCAGCAACCAGCCCAATCGGTCGTATAATTTATTGCAAATGAAAACATTCAAATATTCAAGAGTGCGTCGAGCGGGCATATGGCCATCATAAAACGGCAGTGTGACTATTTGGCGGAGTAGTGTCTCGAGTGGTTGGGGTCCCACGCTACACTCAAGTCTCAACGTGACACTCTTAATGCTACGAGGGGAACTTCTGGAACGATTTGACGTTCTCTGAAATAAAATCGTCCTAAATAATTAGGGTTTTATTGTTTAATCAAATTAATTTAAGAGCTTGCTTTGATACTCTCGTCAAAATGTTGAATCTTAAAGGCAGAATTGAGTTAAATACTGTTCAAAATATTTGGGGTAGGCTCTATAAATTCAATCTTCATGATTCTCAGACATTATGAATCTCATTCAAAGTCCTTCATGTTACGTGATAAAACTGAAATCTTCAAATAATATTTCGTGGGAAAGAATGTCATTTTTAATATGTGAGACTTCCTGAATAATATCCTATAAATAAATACATGATTTTATGAGCAAGGCACATCTGAAATATTTTACGGCATTATAGACAAGAGCCATAAAATATTTACTTCATATATGCAATATTTATGTAGAGTCTTAAGTACGGAATATTTTATGAGCATAAGGTTATCTAAGAATAAAATGACAACAATGAATCTGATTCAGGTGATATGAATCCAAATTAACCCTTGTAAAAATATTCCAATTGTACCCTCCAATTTTGTTCCAGCAGTAAGATTAGCGATAATTGTTGGATATTTACGACGCAATTAGCAGGGGATTGGCGGATCGGAAAAAGAAATGTACGGTAGTCAGATCTTCTTGCGTGATATGCAGAATGAATCGGAAAAAAAATCTATTATTTTTCCTCACTAAATATGAACATAGGTGTATGTGTGAAACAGAAACAGATAAAACATGAAAATGTGCGCGTGTGTGGGGCATGTGAATAATTCAGCCCTTTCTAGCTCAGTCGCGATTTGCATATTGTACGAGTATAGTGTAGATAGTGATCTCCTGTACCATAGTCAAGAGATAGCCATTTTATGAAAATATTTTCTGCAGTTCGTAAGCGTTCAACTCGGATGGGAGAATCAAGTGGAGCAGGAACTGTGCTTAGTCGTTCCTGGCCCCTGGCCCGGCTGATTCATCTCTATGAATAATTTAATAGTTATTGTTGCATAAATACTGAATGTATGATTAAATATCTCGTTCGCGACGCCTGTGAGCTGAATGGGCAAATGAGCGCAGACCGAATATCGCATTTGAGCTCATTTTGGTTCTCGTTGCACCCTTCTTTAATCAAAATCAGAGTCTGCAATCGTTCTGTGCTTATGTCCTGTAGCCTGTAGCAGGCGCATTGCCAGCCGTTGGCCTTGGCTGTTGCTGTTGTTCACTGCTCGTCACAAATTTTAATATTAATTTCATGCCACCGTTAAATTTTATATCCCTTTTGCATGAACAGTGTTCGCTCGTTCACCAATGGGAGAGCCACGGTTTAATTTTTGTACGATCGAACGATAGCCGATCCTACATTGCGCATATTTTTCACAGAATCCATAGAATAACTCATCGACTCATTTCATTTCACACCCTCATGTTAGTTCAAAATTAAGCACCTTTGGACGAATTGAGGTAATGGCATTTTAGCTTTTTATGCGGACAGGATGTATTGATTATGTTTGGTATGAGGGATATGGTAGAAGCTGCTGTCAAGTGGTAGAGTTGCTGTTTCATGTGTGCGCTAGTCGTTCTCGCTTATCGTACAGTACTGCTGTAATACCATTTTAGCCTCGGAGCAGTCCTTATCAATTCAGTTCGCGGATCTGATATTACTTAAACGCGCTTTTATTTATGACCGCAATTTTTGTTTTCAGTTCTACGTCCGTTTCACTTACTCTACTGATGTTTCCTATACACGCTATACACTATAACAGTATAGTGCAGACTCGCTGTAGCAGCAGCAGTTCACTGTTCATGTTCATCGTTATATTGTTGCTTGTATATTCGCTCTAATTTATAATATCACAAATGGAAACCATTTCCTATATCCGCAGCGCAGTGTCGCACTGCTTTGTAGCCACCACCGCTGCAACTATGCTTCATGGAACATAAATATGCATCACTTGAGATTGTCGATGAGCTATAACTTGAAGTCTGTTGCTCTATACTCTCTGCAACCAGCATGAATTGTACCTATCCTTCTACCTGAGCCATGGGCCAATAATCTATCAGTGCCCAAATAAACAATATTATCTCTACTACCCTCTTTTATTTTCATATGATTGTGAGTAATTGCTGATTGATAGCCTTAGATCATGCGCTGATTTCTGCTGGATCAATTTTTTTATAATTAATGCTTTCGAAATGCCGTTTACCAGATCAATAACTATACATTTTTGCTCTATTTGTTTTTATACAATATCAGCAGATATGATTCATATCAATAGTTTTTCGGAGATATTCCTATAACACCATTTGTAAACAACCAGGATGTATCGACATTATGAAGATTCAAATCAACAATACAGTCATCGTGCTGAATTTCCATGAATCTCAAGGCTGATTTGTGCACCAGCAGAAAATCAGCATTTGTGATCTTGATTCGTCCCCTTTTTTTTCAGATAGCTAGATGCTCAAATTGGGGAGTTACCCTTTATTACTGTCGCGAAGCTCTCGATGCATTAGTCAACTCAAGCAGATAAGCAAAGGCTACGGTTCAGGTTCATTTCAAATTCAATTGCAGTACTGATGTTACAGAAAACTTATGAAAGTTACAAATTGTTATTTATCACTCAAATATAGGCTCAACAGTCTCTCCTAGATTGCCATAATAAGAGACTTCTCTTTAAAAATATAGCTAAGCTCTCGACTTTATTTTCAAGCCTTCATCAGAAAAGTATTTCGCATGAGTTTGCTGTAAAATAACATCAATTAGTAAATCAAGTGCTGTGATACAATTTTTTCAAGTATAAATATAATTTTTTTCTGCTTATACAATTTTGTGAACATTTCTCATAATTTAAAAATTTTCCAGCCGATAAATATTATTCAATTTCTTTATTATGTTGTCACACAGTTCCACAGAACATAATTCAATTCGCAATTGAATATTACATTACAAATCTATAATGGAGGTCAATTGTCTTCATAACTGATTGCAGTCGCGATTAATCTCAATTCATATTTATATATATATACTGCATGAAATGAAGTACTCCTCATAATTTGATGTATCCTGAATAACTGAGAAAAGCTATTTAATCTTGAACATTTTTATCAGTCACTTTGCATTATCCTCAGCAAGAGGAGAAAAGCAGGAGAACCGGAGCAGCACCTTCGTTTTTCTTGGACATTAACCGTAAGGTGCAGTTCTCCCCACTCGAAGCTCATTAGCTGGGCGAGGACGCCACTTTGCTCAGATTCCTACCACCAAGTTTTCAGCTTTACGAGTAGAAGGGAGCGGTGATTTAAGATTGTCAGAAGCCCCAGCGACGTCATGACATGAAATAAAATATGTACGTAGATTCAATCGGCTTCGTCTTTTTCCAATTGATTCCACCACTTTCCAAGGATTCAGGAAAATGATTATGTTTCTCACATGCTCAAAGATATTTTGGAGTAGCTTTAACATGTTTGTCATCAGATTTAACGAGCAAGTATCTCACAACTAAACCAGAATTGCATTTAAACCGAAATGGTTCTATCTATAAAAACTGACAGAGCTATATTTTTAAGACCGTCCGACGCTCGATGTCCAGCGCTTGAGTGTCCTGTTCTGGTACGATAAGACGGATGAAGAATATGCTAATCTATTACTCCAGTCCAGTCTCTCAATTGGATGGAAATATAAGGCGATTAAATTCAAAGTTTCTTATTTATTGTATTAGGTTTTTCCAATTATTACCCAGAACATACGTCATGAGTATAAATGAACTGTGGAAAGCTGTTACTTTTACCATCTTACACCAACACTTCTTTTTATTTCAAGAAGGATGTTATAGGACAACTTTTAAGTTTCCTCATGTTGTACTGATACTACGACAGACATAATGGCGTCAAGGGCCGGGAAAGACGGAGCTTGTGTAACTTTGAATGTGAAATTGGTTTTAATCTATAATTTGCATGTTCAAACAATGCTAGTGACGCGCGGCCTATCTGTGTTTACACAGCTTGAATCGTTGATGGTCGCAGTCGTATCCGAATTTGATCCTGTGTGTTGGGCTGAAGGGCTGTACTAGCACTGTGCACAATTTTGTACTTCCTGTTTGCACACACCTGGAATAGAACATTTTTGACGGTTTCTGAAGATTTATGGCTTTCAACAATAATTCATTCCAAATACCACAATCCCATATCTTTGCTTTATGCTAAAACACTGTTATAAATTCTATGTATTGGATGATTGGATGATTGAGCTGCAAAATTATTGATTCCTGATGTACATTATTATATGTGAAGAATATCTCCAATATCGTTTGACTTAATTCCTCATTATTATTATCCTCATTGCTATATAACAACCCGCACGTCGTACGGTGTTCACTTCCATCGCATCCTCTAGTGATGAAACATGTGAATATTAGCGCTTTGAGATCATATAGGTATGGGGTTTAGCAAAGTTATATATATTTAAACTAAAAGGATTTTCTTAACAAATGTTTATTGAAGCACATGGAAAAATTGAATCATTGTACACCAATACACACATCACATCTGCTGCGCAGTTCTGCTTGCCAGGGAGCTGCTTGCCTACCTGCCTGCGCCACTATCTTGAAACTATCAACATGTAAAACTAAAGGTACTTATTAGCCACAAGATAGAGCATAAAAGCAAATATACAAAACAGAATTGTTATACATATTAACACCTCCCTTCAATTCTGCAATATTACATCTTAAATAAATAAATAATTCATAATAAAATTACATTTAAAAGTTCTCTAAAATATTTGAATTTTACATTTGACAAAGGTTTTGTCAGTATATCTGCTTCTTGAATATTTGTGTGAACATAGTTCAAAATAACTTTATTCTGTGCAACACACTCTCTTACGAAATGATGCCTCACATCAATATGTTTTGTACGTTTGGATTCTAAAGTTGAAGCCATTCTTATACAACTTTGGTTGTCTTCAAAGATGTTTACAGGATAAATATCAAAGATTGTTATTTCCAACAACATTTGAGCTAAAAACATATTTTCTGTTATGCAGGTAGACAATGCTACATATTCCGATTCTGCACTAGATAATGTAACTAAATTTTGTTTTTTAGTTTTCCAATAAATTACATTATTATTCATTTTTATTATAAAACCAGTAATACTTCTACGATCAATTATACTATTGGCAAAATCTGAATCTACATAAGATACTAAACGAACATTTGAATCACTTTTAGTAAACTTCAATCCAAAGTTTTCTGTTTGTTTCAAGTATTTTAAAATATTTTTCAAATGACTCCAATGTTCATCAGAGTAACTATTTTGGAACTGACTGAAATATGTTACACAAAAACTTAAATCTGGTCTTGAACCAAGCATAATATACATTAAACAGCCTATTAATTCACGATAAGGCAACTTTTTGTTAATTATTTTTGTTCCTGATGACAACTGTAATTTTGGTTGCATTGGTATATCACATGGTTTACAATTGGTCATATTAAACTTCTCCAACACTTTTCTAATTAAATCTTTTTGAGTAATATGCAATTCTTCACCTATTCTCTTTATCTCTAAACCTAAAAATGTTAAATTTTCATTTCTAAATTCTTTCATTTTAAAATTGAGTGACAATTGATTTTTAATGTATTTCAAATTTTCTAAATTTTTTGTAAACAATATAACATCATCAACATACACTAACAAATAAGTATCATTATTAAAATACAAACATGGATCTTTTTGTGATCGATTTAAACCTAAATCTATCAAATTTTTATGAAATAACGAATTCCAACATTTTGGAGCTTGTTTCAATCCATATAAAGATTTAATTAGTTTACACACTAAATTAGAATTCATTTCAAGTCCTTCAGGTTGATACATATACACTGGTGTATCAAGTTTGCCGTAAAGAAATGCTGAGCTTACATCAAGTTGTTGAACATACAAGTCAAACTGCACATACAATGATAAAAGTACTCTGATTGTTACCATTTTAGCCACCGGCGCATAAACATCTTCATTTAACGAACATTGCTTGAAACCTCGCGCTACAAGTCGAGCTTTTTTCACTACACTTCCGTCAACTACTTTTTCACAAAACACCCACTTTGAGTCAATTATTTCTGCGTTTTCAGGGGGTTCTACTAATTCCCAAGTTTGACATTGTTGAAGAGCATTTAACTCCTTTTGAATTGCTGTTTTCCATTCGTTGTCTTTTTGTGCTTCAGTAAAATTCTGCGGTACATCTGAAATTAGGTTTCCTGTTGAAAGAGCCGCTAATAAATTTTCTTCGAAGTCTGGTTCTCCAACATCATAATCTTCAAGATACTTTGGTAACTGTTTATTTCTAGTACTCTTTCTTATTATATTTTCGGTTAAGTGTTCTCTATTTTCATGTTCAATTATTGTTTCATCTTTTTCTTTGATATTTTCATTTATTTCAACTGGTACTGTATCTTCTTTATTTTCATTGAAAATAACATTTCTTCCAATAACTATTTTTCTATCTTCTTCATTCCACAATCTATAACCGTTATCTGTATAACCAACCATTAACAACTTTTGACTGTGCGAGTCAAGTTTTGATTTTCTATCTTCTTTTGGTATAAGATTATATGCAATTGCTCCAAATAATTTGATTTTCTTCATATCTTGTTTATGATCATACCAAATTTCAGCAGGGGTTTGACCTTTTTGTAACGTACTTGTTTCGGTTCTGTTTGTAAGATAAATTGCAGTTCTAACTGCTTCACCCCAAAGTGATTTATCTTGTAACTTAGCATCAAACATTAGGCATCTTGCTTTTTCTAGAATTGTTCTGTTATACCGTTCAGCAAGACCATTTTGTTCGGGATTTCTTGCTACTGTATATTGACATTTTATTCCAAATTTTTTACAGAATTTTTTAAACTCTGATGACGTGTATTCACCGCCATTATCACACCGAAGGCGCTCAATGTTTGTACCAAATTTTGACTTTACATAATTTACATATTCTTGAAACTTTTCTATAACCTCACTTTTCTTGGTTATTAAATAGCATATGGCAAAATGTGAGTAATGATCAATGAAACTAACATAATACTGCTTACCATCATGCGTGGGAGGATTGATAGGTCCACAGACATCACTTGAAATTACTTCTAGTATTCGTTTTGCTTTTCTTTCTTCAGGTATGGTTTTGAAAGGCAGTCTTGTTTGTTTACCTTGCAGACAAACCTCACAAATCACAGATGCTGGAAATCTTGACGAATGCCCCATTTTTCTGTGAAGTAACATACTATCTTCTGTTGCAATATTTGTTTCATCATTATATTTCCCTGATACCCAAACATTTTTTATAAGAACCTCTTTACCATTTTTGGTTTTCAAATGAAGATTTCCTTGCTTTGTAGCTTCTATCATTTCATCCTTCTTAGCAACATTTATCATGTGTGAGATTGATTTTCTGTTTACTAGAAAATTTCCAGTGTTTTTATTTACAAGATGGTTTGTTGCACCACTGTCAATGATAAATTTTATTTCTTGAGCAAAACATTCAATAGTTGTCAGAGAATGCTCTGATGCTGTTAAAAATGTAATACCATCAACATTTTCTTCACTTTTTGCTAGACTAGCTTTTTCATTATTTTTGCGATATTTTGGACATTCATACTTCTTGTGACCGACCATTCCACAGCCATGACACTTGAAAGGAAAATAATTTTTCTTCTTTTCACTTTGCCTGTCATTTCTATTGTTCCATTTCTTATTCCATTTCTTCTTATACCCTGTAAAAGCTGCATCTCCACTACTTTCATGTGTTTTTTCTTGCCTCGATTCCTCCATTAATAATTTGTTTTTAACAAAATCTAGGGTTATTTTTGTCTCGTCTTGACAAAACATAACGTCAATTGCTGTTGTTACTGCTTGAAAAGTTTCAGGCATTGTTGATAATAACTGTGAAATTATCTCACTCGATTCCATTTTTCCACCAGCATTTTTTAATTCGTACACAGTCAGTTCAAATTCAGTCAGAAAAACATTTAAAGGTGTACCTTCAACATATTTTAAGCTTCTTAATTTTTTCTGTAACTGTACTTGTGTTGAAATACCAGTTTTCTTATAAGTAGAGCTTAGAGCTTTTATAATCTCTTTTGCTGTTAATTTCTCCTTAATCATTTCCAACATATTGTCAGACAAACACTGAACAATTATATTCCTGGCTTTTACATCCATTGTTTTGAACTTTTCCAATGCAGCAGCACTTACAGGTGATTCCATTTCTAGAACTTCTAGAACTCCAGCCTGTTCTAAAGCCAACTTGACACGGAATTCCCAGTTTGAAAATCCAGTGCCATCAAACGGTTTGATGTTTACAATTTGGCTTCCTGATGCTGTCGCCATTTTGTACAAGACCAGTATCTCAAATCCGAACTTCAGATTTTTCTTTATTTGTTATTTAACTTCTCGTTCACACCAAATTAGTTTAAATTATACCTGGGCCCATAACCTATGGGGTTTAGCAAAGTTATATATATTTAAACTAAAAGGATTTTCTTAACAAATGTTTATTGAAGCACATGGAAAAATTGAATCATTGTACACCAATACACACATCACATCTGCTGCGCAGTTCTGCTTGCCAGGGAGCTGCTTGCCTACCTGCCTGCGCCACTATCTTGAAACTATCAACATGTAAAACTAAAGGTACTTATTAGCCACAAGATAGAGCATAAAAGCAAATATACAAAACAGAATTGTTATACATATTAACAATAGGTACGTATGAATGATTGTTAAATTATTTTATGCCAGGCCTACTCGAAATTCAAGTTTAATTAGCCCAATACTACAAATAATAGAAAATTCTCTTTCGACTTGTGAACAGGCTGGACAGGAACTTAATATGAATATTCTGATGAATATCATTTGCAGTTTGAATTGTAATTAGAACAAAAATATGAGGTTCCAGGTGAGTGAAATATTAGTGATACCGACGAAAATACTTAATTTATGGAGATGACTATAGGTATGCACTTGGATCTGAATATTCATAGGTGATATGAGAGACGATGATGAATTGACTGTATCAATTATTGACGAAGGTATTCCATAACAATAAGTAAATCTGACAATTGGTTGATCCAATTATCCTTAATCATGTTACCTGGTAGGGCAATTATTGTTATTAGATGAAATTAAGATACTATAAACTATAAAAGCAAATCCTAACTTACGTCAGCATAAAAAGCAACAGATATTATAATGAAAGAATACTTTTACATGAAAACAAAAACTGAAAAGCGATTCATTCAATCATGCACAAAAATGCGAGTTTTCGCATAGCAATGGGAGATTTCCAAATGACATGCTCTATGGTATGAGATTGGAATGATACTGTTTTAAATATTTTGGGTTTTTCCGTTCGTTCCCTCGAGAATGAATAAATTAATTATTTCCCATTCGGGGGTATAGCGTAGTTTCCACACACTCATTTGCATGCTGGATTCATGTACGTGCATTCCTCATTTTCTCATTTTTTCAATTATATTGTAGTCAAAGCCAAAATAACGTTATTCTGCTTTGCATATTTGAATATTTACTATGAGTATGACAGCATTACAAATAAGATTAATATGTTATATTATTCAATATACAAAACTACGAACGAATACAAGAGGAACTACCCCGCCACTGAATTCGATTCTAAAGTAGAGGTTTTTAATTACATTTTTCTGCGTTCGTTCAAATTATTTAATTGGAAAGAGTTCTAAATGAACTAGACTTGGAATGTATTAATTTAGACTTCCAGATAAAAATAATTCACTCCCACAAGCGAATAGGAAAAGCTCAATATTTCAGTTGAACTATCCAATTTATGAATTATATCTTATTATTGATGTGTAAATAATTTTACCAGGGATGGAATAAAACAAGATTGTGTAACACAACGATCATAGACACTACCCGAATTTGCCATACTTGCTCGGATCCGCTTTGATCAAACTCGGGAGAAAGACAGAGGCCGCCTATGCTTGAGAAAGTGTAAGATGCTGACAATCATAGACAGCTTATGTGCATGAAAGCTGATTCATAGATGACACAGAATAGAACGGAGCACAGCACAGAAATTTTAAACATAGGAAACGTCAATTATATATTCACAACATGCAATGAAATAGAATAGGAATCGACCAAATTTCATTTCATATTTCATTTATCGGATATGTCTGACAGTCTTTCTGAAGTTTCGGGTAAAGTTTGTTACTTAGTTTTCTTACAAAGATAATAATTTTATAAATGTTACTTAGAATTTGAGCAATTGCACTGAAAATAATAACATGAATAAATAAAAAGGAGATTGAGTATATGACAGTACAGTATTTTATTCTGTGTTCTATGTTATCTAATTTTATTTTGTGTAGTCCATAAGTTATTCTTGAAAATTAGCTGTGCGATTAATTTGAAAATTCACCAACTGCTGTACTTCAGTTGAAGGTTAGAATTGTACTGACAATCAAACAAGTTTATACATAGTCATCATGCACATTAGAAGTGAAATGTCCTATTCCATCATGCAATATATTGCAATTATCACACATCCCCACCGCGAGTTCCAGCATGTATATTTTTGATGATTCGCCCCCACTTTCACCAATCAATTCTCACCACTGTCATTTTTATCTATTAATCCTCTCGTACCACTTATTCTTTTTACCACCAATATATTTATCAGCCTATTCTTTTCATAACCATTTTTTTTACCACTTCTGTTAATGCTTTGTGTGTCAGTGTGTGTTCAACCGACGGTGCTTCGCACCCAAACAAATAGGCAGGCTTCGCCCGCTCTGACCAAGCTGAACGTGCCATGCTCAATGTTTATCAATCCGCTAGTACAGTCATGAACAATGGTTTTGGTTTTCAACCAGTGATGCCTCGCACCTAACTAACGAGCAGGCTACGCTTGCTCTGAACAAGCTCAACGTGTCATGCCGATTTCAAACCTAACCTCAATTTATTTACGAGACCAGAAAATACGAAGAGGAGATTGTTGACATCCAATTTTGAATGAAACTTTATTGTATTGTATTAGTAAAAATAGTGGTAAAATATATTAATGGTAAAAAAAAATGATAGTAAAAAAGTATGGTGGTAAAAAAAAATATGGTATTAGAAAAGTATAGTGGTAAAAATGAAGTGGTAAAAGTTGCATGGTAAAAGTGGACCCGTATGATTTCTGATGCAATTTATAATATGGAGGCAACCAACCAATTGCTGAACATGTTCTACAAATATCAAATCCACCTCAAAGCTTGATTACGATTTCTTATTTCTTCATTACCATTCATAAAAACAGATATTTTGCATTATGTGATACAAAACAGACTCATTCATTTTGGTTGTTTGGTGTACATTTGGTAAGCGGAATTGTGAATGGTCAGAGTGGAGAAAGGAAAATCTATATGGAAGAGTGGCGCTCAGGGCAGCCTGTGAACAATTAGTTAGCAAATAATGAACCCGTATGAACTTTGAGAAATGAACAGTGGTGCCTGCAAATGAGTTAATTATCTAAAGTCGCCAAAATGAGTAGCAAGCGTCACGTGTTTTGCCCACATCATTGCCTGAGGCTGTTGTCATCAATGTCCTTTGTCTTTATCCAAATCCTTTATAGGACGATGTTTGTGGAACGTGTCCCATGTGCGGATATCACGTTTAGAGCTCTTATTTCACCCATAAATCACCAGGCCCTCAACTAACTTCGCTACATAAATAAGAAAGCGGTTGCTTTGCTATTTGCCAAGATGTACCACTTATACTTACCTACCAACAATTAGCTGTTACTGCTCTTTCCTAACCTTACCATCTGACACTTCAGGCGTCGTCACTAAACTGCAAAATGTTCCAAGATTTACTCATCCAGCTATACCGAGAATTCCAGATTTAATTACTTCCGTTTTACTTATATCGCACTGTTTTAATTACATGAAATGAAATTTGAATTCTGCTATATATAAAACAACGTAATTTACAGTAAACGTGGATATATATTATTAATTAGAGCCACTCAACTTTCCCTCAGAAAAAAAAAAAAATCTGCATATTACAAAGAAAGAGCGAATATCACGGTCTGCCTAGTGCGAAGTTTGATGTGACCATACGTCGCAGCCATCTTCCACCATTTATCTAATATCATTTCCTACCTAAAACGCCTGATCGGTCGGAGAATGAAATGACCACGGCGCCTGTTTTACCCAAATGTCCAACAAATATCACTCTAACGTTATAGCTTGAGGTTTAGAGGCTCTATGCGAAATGAAAGAAAAAGAAATGAGATAGCAAGTCAAGAATTTGCAGCTCTGGTGTCATGATAACATTCTGTGACGCCCTTGTCGTTTCCCGTCACCCAGCTATTTGCCCGATTGATTTTCCTTTGTTATCGTTCCACAATCGTATTCTTTTTTCTTTCCTCATTGCTATCACATTATAATTTATGAATATGCAAAGCGCAGCGAACGAAGTCTACTCTGGTTGGACCGCGCTCAAGTATTCTAATGTTATAATTGATAAAATTCTTGTTTGAGCGCTCAGATCTTTTGAACTTTGAGAACGTTTGTTCTTCGTATGAACATTCTTACGGCGTCTCGAAGTCCAAAGCCACCACTCCATTCTTGGTACCGTTTAATTCGTCGTGTGAAATAGATTTGTCGGACCCTTCGCAAGTTTTTTGCACGACGCATGTGGAAATCAATTCGTCAGAGCGATCAATCGTATTTGGCGGCTCTTGTAACTTCCTGATACTAGTTCAACCGTTTAATGTTTATCGCTAAGAGTTCTACAACCCCAATTTCTACTACCACTTAGACACTGTCGCTCCATGAGTTTTTCCACCAAATTTTTATAGCGTCACTGCATTATTCTTGTATTATTAAAATTTTAGAGAGTGGAGTTGGCAAATTTTGAACTATCTTCAGGTACAGGCACGTTGTAGGTTGAATATTTTATTGAGAACAAATGGATGAAATATGAAGGGAACGATAATTGTCAACGGTACAGCAGTATGACTTCTCTTGACTTATATACATCGACAATGCTATTTCCAACCGTCTTTAGCACCGCTGTCGTCGCCTTGTGTACAAATATTGGTCCCCGTATTACACTAGACACTAGACTAACGGAATGTCAACACGATGTTCTTCTTGTTCTCATGTGTACACGGTGGTAATGTATGGTGATGTTTCGCACTAACATTGAACTTTGAGTTTATTCAGCCCATTCAAGCTCTATGAATATTGTTCTATGCAATGTGGATGAGGTAGATTCTCAGAAGTATGATGCCGTCAATAAATAATCTCATTTTTCTTCCTAAAAAGGAATGCAGTGAGCGCAATGTGGTTAATAATCAACTTTCTTCCCCTTTGCGAATTGATATTTCCAGCTAAGAAGTTATTGTATTTCCTCTTCGTTGAACTTTACTTGTTATTTCTAATATCATGCTCAATAATGTTTACAAATGGCTGAAAACTTGGAAGGCAGATTCCTTCTTTTTAAAATCCCTAGAGCCATTAGCTTAGATTATTCGTTTTTATCTTATTTGCATATTTTTTTGCGATGACTCGATTTATCACCATGAATTTCTTTTAGCAAAGTTTACGACAGAAGTAGCCACGTCCATTTTCTTTTTATTGCATTTATATATGAGTAGAAGCTGACTGACTAAATTGAGCTTCAAGTAAACGACAGATTTTTGCCTTGTTCTTCCCCTAGACTAACAGGATAAAAGGGATTCTAAACTTTAACGTAAACGTAATGCACAGTTGCGTCCTACGTGGACACAGTAATTTTAATGAATGTAAAATCTGACTGCTGTGTTTTAGATCACTTAAAAAGGAATTCTGAATTTTGACAAAAACATGAAGGCAAACTACGGCATTTTCTCCAACAATTTCACGCGAAAGAAGCTTTTATTCTTAATTAAACCATTCAGATAAGGCATTACAAACGCAACGCAAACTAGTGCAACTAAAACCATTATGTTCACGTGGTGTTCGACTCCAACTGCCTACCTGTATTAAAAAGGCCGGCCTACGTTCGCCGAGAGTGAAATTTTCCATTTGAAAACTGGAAGATATTTCAACTTTTGCAACACAAATACTCATGGTACGTCAAACACGATGTGATAGTATTAATAAGTTGCTGTTGCTCTGAAGGATCACAAAATTCATCCCTATTTCGATTTGAAAAGAAGTTTCTTAAACAGTTGTCAACAGTTTGATTAAATTTAAAAACAGTCTGGAATGCTCAAAAGAGAGTTCTTCATTTTAATTTCGATTTAAATTTCCTCTCGGTTCAAGATTTTTAATTTAAAACGATTTGTCACAAAGTAATTAAATGATTTAATTTTTTGTTTGTAAACTCAAAGGTTCAAAAAAAAATATTTATTTATTTTTGCTCTCCGCTGTCTACACACACACCAATTTCGCGGCGAACGGGGGTAGAGAAAATGTTCGTTTTCCCCGGCGCTAATTGCTTACTTTTCTAGTCACGTAGCATAAGTTCTAATAGAAATGGCGTGCATCCACAAACTACGTCTTTTATTCCGGTCTGAATTTAGTGCTCAAAAAATACACTCAACTGCGACTTCACCCTCGTTTCGGACTCATAAACTTTCCGTCCGAAATAATTTCACTTACGTCCAGCGTAATTGAATTTCGTGCATGAAAAATAATCGTTATGACCGTTGAAAGGTTAGCTCATTCATTCTCCTCGAATGACTCACTGTCCAACTAGTTATTTTAACAATAAGTTAGAGCTATAACCAAGTCTGAATACAAAAGTTTTGACCTAAGAATTATGCTTACCTATCCAGGATGCTATTCTTAAAAAACCATTTGGTTTGTTTAAAAAGAGTACTGTCTAAGAATAGTTGGTGATAATGATTGTGGTGGTGTTACGACATTACGATTTGGGTTAAGTTAATTATGAGAAGGAGAAACTAGGAAAACCTGAATATTTACATAGTTTAGAGCGTAACGCCAGAACTGGCACCGCGACGCTGGCGACACTGGCGGCCGGGACAAAGTAATGAACAAGATATGCAAATGGTATTCATTAGACCTTCTATTGTCTACTGTACATGTTCTGTGAATCATTTCTCTCACAGTGCGCAGCAGCAGGAGTGTAGTAGTGGTTTTGCCTCGTTGTTACACATTCATTATGTTTTTGTGCGGACAGTAATGAAATGTGATGTTGAGATTTGCTAACGCAATGATAATTCTCGTCTTTGCTGTTTGGCTCGTCGTTACTTTTAGCTTGTAGTACGTTGTGCGAACAAGCGCTAATGGTCGTAATGCGATACCGCAAAGACTCCAACCGATGTCTTAATATCACGCGATGTCTACCACGGCTACGCACTTTACTTTGAAGTGAATATTCTCATTCCACTTGCCTTCCAGTCGCGTTCTACAAATGCCAGATATACTGTACAACAGACATCCCAAAATCTCAAACACTTTTGGCATCGTAATCTTACTCATAGATATTTCAAATAAATATTGAAGACATTCAAAGTGAAGAAGTGAAGAATTACCTAATATTCGATGTATACAATTAGAGATAGATAAATGGGAAATTCTTTATACTTCACAAAGGTGGATGTTTCATTCTTACAATATCAGTTAGGTGAGCTAGAGATATCAATGTAACCAAGACCAGACTAGATGATTTTGTCCACAATACACAATTATTTATAGTTTATTCAACGATATATATTTACTCCATTCGAATATTGCACAAAAACAACGGGAATGAAACACAGTTATTATTATGAATAAAACAGAAGCGCATGATAGTACCTACAATATTTTTGTTTATTCACAAACAAGTTGCTTTCATGTGAAATAGATCATGTATTATATTATTTTCATTAACAGTTTTCGTTTCAATAACTGACAGAATTCCCAATGACATATTTATATGAATCATATTATATTTTAATATTAATAATAACCTTGCAGTCAGTTTTAAATTTGATAGATAATTAATAACATATTATCTAGCAAAGTGGTTTGCTGAAAGTAAAACAAAATTAATATGCCCTTGCTTCATAAATCCAAAAAATTCTCTGACACAATCACACAGTAGCAATTTTGTTCCGCTTATAATCTCGCTACAATTGCAATAAGCTCTCTCCCCCATACACACGAAGATTTTTACATATTGAGCTGCTGCTAATATGTGACATGGATACTCAAAATTAGATAATCAGATTCATCAAAACAATTTGTGCCATACAATATTATCTTCATGATTTTTTTCCGCCCTTCTCACAGATAAATAGAAAAAAGCGCTGCAATCAATATATTGGATATTGTAGGTACGTTCTAGATTCACGGAACACCTCAGGATTTGAGGATCAATCATAGAATTCAAAGGTAAAATTGGATTCAAATACAAAAAAATCTGAAGAAATTATATACCACATGAAGAAACTCAATCCAACCATTACCTTTAATCCGTTATTAGGTTTCAGAATATATAAACGTTTCTCTAGATTAAAAGCATGATCAGCATAAGGACGAGAATCATCCCAAACTCTGATTTACTGATGTACTAGAGCAAAATCCTAGGCCCGCCAGACGTTACTTATTTATAAGGACGAAACATATGTCTACAGTTGCATCCCCGATCTAAGATGATGGTGGCTTTAGCCTCAACTCTTGGATTTGAAATTTCTATGGAAATATTCTTTGTTAGAATTGCATAGCACATCACATTATTTCACAATTTTTTGTGTGAAATCATTATTTATGTGATTTCTTCTTTACGTTACTTATCTTCTGAGAAACAAATTGTGTGGATTGGAATAGTGTTATTATGTACTTTGATCATACGCATACTTGCTAGTTTGTACCGACGGCCAATTAATAGATACAAGGTGCTATAGGTACGTTAAAACATTACTCACTTTTCTTAAAGTCTGAGTGCTGATTTTTATGTATGTTCTAGAGAATATTGCTGAAAATTGATAATCAACACTGCTAGACACTTTCCATCGGTGGCAATTTCTACTAAACGCTTTAAAGCTTGCAAAAAAATAACGTAATCTTACTCATAGCCTGAGTCCTAATTTTTAAGTATATATGCAATTTCAATACTTTTGTGAACAACCAGACCATGGAAAAGTTGGATGCTCATAGATACTTCGCTTACTATCAAGCCTACAAATAATGATCTCGCGCTTTCACTCACAGCGATATTTTAATTGTGTCTAGGAGATGTTTAGCCCTACGATTGATCTTGCTGTTAGAAAAGTATTGAAATTGTTTCCTGAGTACCATATATAAAAATTAGCATTAAGTTATTCTTTGCGAACTTTAAAGAGTATAGCAGAAATTAACACCAATGAAAAGTATCTAGCAATGCTGATTATCATTTTTAACAATATTTTCGAAAACATACATAAAAATCAGCACTCAAGACTTTAAGAAAAGTGAATGATGTTTTAACGTACGTACGCAAATATGCGTATGATCAAAGTACCGACTAATACTACTCTAATCCACAAATTTTGTTTCTTAGAGAATAAGTATCATCTGATGGGTCTGAGATCTTGGACTATACAGCTCATAGCGATTTTGCTTTCTAAATTCAACTGAAATCTTGTCTGTCAAAGCAAAAAAATTGCGATAAGTACCATGGACGAGTTGATGTACTCATAAATATGTATTAGAAGTACAAAATACAGTATTGTAAGTTATATTGAAGTCTAGAATTAACTTTGGCAGTAATCTTTGAATTTGCAAGCTCTCAAAGTAAGGATACATCAGAGAAACCTAAATAATCCCGACACTGACTTCAGCAGTGCGGTAGCACCGACACCAAGCTAGTGATGAAACGACACCCAAAGCGCCTATTTTTCTTTATATTTCTGCACAGATATGGAGGAATTGTAGTTGGAGCGTACATGTAGCTATACGTAGCTCGACATATACGCTTAGACACCCCTCATGCTATACTATAACGTTCAAGAGTAACATATGGGACAGCAACAGCTTTTGATTCCTCTCAATTCGTATTTTAACTGCCTTTCGACCGCTTTGAATTTCAACAAAATTTCTTGTTGTTGTAGTATCAGCTACAATATATGTCCAGCTTCTATTATAGCATTATATTTCATAGCACCTAAAGATAGAAAAAAAAAAAATATATATATATATATATATATATATATTTATCCATCAAAGTGGAAGTTGTACTTATGATTACTTGCTCGTTCTATTGACCGGGTTGATGTAAAATTTAAAAACACTTTTCTTGTTGAGCACAAAGAACAACCATTTCAAGAACAGAACGCCATAAAAAAGAAAAATTTGTTTCAGAATAATTAGATTACATTTTACAAGTGTTGGGAATATCAATACTTATATGCCGTTTGGGTTTTTTACTTCAAGTTACTCCAACCTTTATTAATATTTGCTCCTTTAATTCTATAATACTTCTTTCTCGATACGTTGCACGAGATATCTTGACTAAGTGAACACTTGAAATTGTGCGACTCCATTTTCCAACCAAAATAATTACATACTTGATAAGTTGCTTAAAAATGACGCATTGTGCAAATGAAGAGTGAAAATAAGCAAAGGGAATTTTCTGCTCAAAGTTTGCTGCTGATGAAATTTATCTCTCGCCAGCAATTAATCGCAAACTTTGTGAATGATTGTAAAGATGTATTTACGGCGTGTATAAAACATTAAAGCCTCGTGTAATCAGGGCAAGCCAACTTTAGAACATTGTTCCGCAATTCCTTGCATATTTAATTTGAATGAAATGGTTGCATAGACCTATGTACGAACTGTAAATGGGGGCCTTTTACATTTTGCTTTGCTTAGATATTTATGAACTTTAAAAGGGAATAAATTAAAATATATTGGCATTAATTATCTGATTACGACGGCTTTGTGCACCCTTCTTCGTTACCCTTTGCAGGGTCTTTGGGTTTTGGACGCTAAGACATGTTTGTCATAGAGGAGTGCAAAAACTGAAATAAATAATACCCTAAATTCACTCACGCCGTCTATAAGTCTGAGGCTAATTACTGAACTTATAAGAAAAGCCTATTTTACATTTCATGTTTTAGAATTTCCCCTCATAGATACCAATTTGACGTACATCCCGATTGCGTTGTCACTATCCATGAAATAGATGTCCATGAACTCACATGAAGAAGTTGCTGCTTTGAAAGTTTAAAAAAAATTTGAACCTCTTCTAATATCGATTGTTGTTTTGTAAGAATGAACTGTTCATAAGCGGGGATATTGTTTTATAAACAAAATATTTCATGATGTGTTAGTCAATTTTCGCCTGAGCTCTTGTAGCATAATCCGGCACGTTCGCCGTATGCAGCCTGCCGCTAAATTAGCGGTGTTGGCCACTCAGATAACTGAATTATCCCTGGAGATGTTTCGATTTTAATTCCAACGCCGTGCACTACGATGGTCGGCAGTCGGCACACGGTGGCAACATGTAGCATGCGGGAGCAATATTGTGTAGCCGTACGTGTATCGATTTAACGTCCGTGACGAGTGCGTGCTGACCATGAGCGTAAACGTGCCTCTGTTCCTGCATCTCTACCAACCTGATATTCGTAGATCTGATCCCTACGGTAACATTTTTTTAAGTCGGTAAGATGAACATATAATGAGCAGAGAACATACTGATCTTCCAGAGATCGCTATCATTATTAATGTACACATTTATAATGTCATTCTGTATAAGCATAATATACCAGTAGTAATCAGATCGCAGTTCTTCATGGTTATAAGGAAATAATTGAATTTCATTTCACATATTCAAATATTTAAGTTTAGAAACTGGACTACACCTCCGATCTAGACTAGAAAATTAGCTACGTGTCTGCTGTAGGTATTTTATTCCACACCTGGAACTATCTCATTTCCATATTCCATTTGCACTATGCTACACATCGCATTCCTTCGACGCAGATGCTTTGCACTTTGTAATTGGTAAACTGCAGGTTGCCTTGCACCTCTCTATTTGTCAGACTCCATTTGTTTCTGTGATAATTTCTCCTATTATTTCCAATTGTCTTCTCGAAATTACATAATTCAACATAAAACTAAGCCCGGTTGAAATGATATGAAATGGTTCAAATGTGGTGAATCTGTTTATACTGTTCACATGATGTCCTGAATAAAACTGAGCAATCATGTGGAATAAGAATTGGAATGGACAGTTCAAGACTTCCAGAGAGACGTTCCTACCATTTTCTGTTCTCAGCTCCTGGCACGTTCGCTGCTAATCTACTGCTAACCTTTCGTGGTCGTTATATTTATTTTTCTCTAGGTTTCTAGCACTGTTATTTTGTGGCGTTTCCCACGGTGCGTTAGATCTGCGTTAATCCTCTTTCTTTTCACAATAAACCGGTACAGCTCCGATGATTCTACGATTGCTCCCTACGATCTAAACCATTATCATTCAATTTCACTTATTCTTTGATGAATACTCCTAACCCAATTCAATTACTTCATTAGAACTTAATAATAATTCTGAAAAGATAAACCAGACAGAAATGATTCAAATTGTCTCTGTATTGAATGTTAGAGTTTCTCCCTTGCTGACCAACTTGCGTAGTGAGGCATCGCAACGTATAAAGTCGTTTCATGTCTGACATTTTTTGTTGTTTTGCAAATTGTCGCTTTAGTCCATTTCGGTTTTCTGGCATATAACACAAGTGCCACAATTCATACTGACCAGAAGCGTCCGACAGAAATGGGAGAGATTTTTTGTTCCACAGAAGCAATTCAAACTTATGCTGGAAAGTAGCTAACCTCGTTCAGTTCTTTCTCTCATCCTTCAAACTAATTCATTCACAATATTGCGTATAGAAAAAAAAAAAAAAAAATATATATATATATATATATATATATATATATATATATATATATATATATATATATATATATATATATATATATATATATACAGGGTGTGCAACAAAACGCGGAACATAGGAGTCTAGAACAGAAGTATAAGAACAAAAAGTTGTTTGAAATAAATTTTCACTCACGAAAAGTCTTAATTTAATGCAGTAGAATAACTGTAGAATTGGATATTTAGGAAATAAAATATGATATGATCGTCAAAAATCAGATAGTCATGGAAATAAAAAACGAATGGAACAAGCTCTTATTCCGACAGTTCCATTCCGTGTTATTATTGTTCATTTTTTAAGATACTACAGATATTATACTGCATTAAATGAAGACTTTTCATGAGTAAAAATTGATTTCAAACAACTTTCCATTATTGTTGATTATTGTAACAGCACGGAAAAGAACTGTCACAATAAAAGCTTGTTCTATACATTTTTTCCATGGCACTCTGATTTTTGACGAAGATGTCATATTTCATTTTCCAAATATCTTATGCTACAGATATGCTACTGCATTAGAAAAAGACTTCTCATATATATATATATATATATATATATATATATATATATATATATATATATATATATATATATATATATATATATATATATATATATATATATATATATATATATATATATATATATATATATATATATATATATATATATATATATATATATATATATATATATATATATAAGAATTTCGAGTCAATATCAAGGAAAATGAGTTCGATGGAAAAATATATTTTTATGAGATTCGCCTATTACTGTGTAAGGGCTGGTTTGCAGCACAGGTCTGTCGCGCCGAAAAGGGTGTCGAGCTGGCCGGAAATTATTACTTTGTAGGATTAATCAGATTACAGCTCGTTCGACTGCGAGCAACAAGGCTGAGGATGGTGACGGCAGTAGTGCTTGCGGGAGGGAAGAGACGTCGAAGCGACTGAGGCGCAGCGGTTATGGTATCACTTGGGACAAAGGCTCGTTGACACCAAACTTGGAGATGGTAACTTACTGACCTAACCACAACCATGCCAATCTGCCATCCGCTTTCTCCATGAAGTTGTGTCGCTTCGTGTCTGGTCTCATCACCGCTTCTCAGTTTCTCCCATCCTGCCTCAGGCCTCTGTCGGATCTACCGAGAAATATCTGCGAACATTTTGAACATCTTGAATTCCAAACATTTTTAAAACTTTTTGTCCTGCAACTCCTACATTACAGAACATTTCCAAGAATTTTCTGCATAAATTCATTGAGCATCAAATTTTAAACTCAGTTATACGTAATAATTAATATCATTATAAAAATATATATTCGCTCCAAACGTGACCCTTTTGTTTGAAAAGTTTTCACAAGAGATGAAGTTTCATAAAGGCCGAAGTTGGGAAGGCCAAGCAGACGACAGAGTGCAGATTACGAATAGAGAGAAGCAAGAAACGCTGGACATAACGATGAAATTTCGTGCTGTGCGATACCTAAACAAATACTCATCATCGTATCTTAGGACTAGATAAATCAAAATTAATTGAAATCATTGAACCGCTTGATTAGCTACGTTATTAATTACTATCAATGTTAGCTTGCATCAAATGCAGTATTTGTTACTAATGAGGGAACATAACTAATATTATACGAAGTTGTTCATGCATTCCTCAATTAATTTATATGTCTCAAGCCTAAAAAGTCAGAATTAGTAATCTTGGAACTTGGAATCATACAAGAAGTAGCAAGTGCAAACGACGAGTCAGCGAGATGTAAACAGCAATGCGACAACCTTTTACATTTTAATTACGCTCGGTCTTAAAAGCCAATAAAGTCACGTTAGCTATCATCTCATAACTTCAGCTAATCTAAACATCATCATCCGTCATTCAACGCGCGTTGTAGCACCATGGTGACTTACGACTCACGAATCGCAACCTGGGATACCGTAAGCACCCTATGATGTATGTGTCATGTCTCAGCGCTTTCCATAAATTTTCGTGGGCACACATAAACCATAGCAGTATCGTCTTCTGCGACACTGCCAGCGGTTTACCTTCTACACACTTGGCTTACGCTAAAAGCAAATGCTTTTCAGTACAGCCGGCATGACGTTATTCACTCATTCTGCCATAAATATCAGATAACCGCGTGAACGCGTGTGCATATTAAATGATTCCAACACCATATTCTATCGTTACCAACAACTTTATATTCAGAATGTTCTCACTACATCTACAATTGTTTATATCAACTTTTCTGCGGAACTAAAACTTCTCAAGCGCAACACAAATTTGTTTCACATGTAACTTGTGTAGAAAATATTCTTCCCTAGCTTCGCATATAAACTTTCGACATTTTTTACTCGGATATACTTGGTTACTTCACAATCGATATGTAAACTGTTCTCTACATTGCGTACAAATTGTTTATTCTGCAGTTTTTTTCTATAAAATCTACTTCAGTATAATTCAGGTGTGTAACATGATCAATAAAAAAAAAATACATGGTAAAACTATTATTGGGGAAGTCCCAATACCATTCTTTTTCTCTAAAAGTGATGGGAAAAATTGGATCAATACAAGATGGTATGATGTGTGTTTCTTGTCTAAGATTTGAATCTAGAAGGAAGGTCCCTTGGCTTTCGTCACCTCGTAACGAGAACAGAAGGACCAATATAAACGCTTTGGTCCTGCTTTATCACCACTTTCCATGCAAGGTGGTGTGCAGCGTGCTTTCTGTGCGTGACTGCGTGTACATCACGTGCGATGTTGTAGCAATGTGGGCCTTGAGGAACTTGGTATCCTTCGTGAATTAGTTGCCACAATGAGTCCTATTTGACAATACACAAAAGCTTGTTCCATTATATATTTCATTTCATTATACCACTGCAGTTTAGCATGTTTTATTACTTATGGCGGGATAAAATCATGGAATAGAGTTTTTTCTAGTTATTCATGTGTATGAATGTCCATAAATAATGAATTATTTATAAATCATGTTGCGTTTTTCAGGTCATTTATTTTTCATTGAATCTATATTGCTCTTAGGTAGTATGAAAAAAATTATTGTTCGTGTTGTTGACTACCAACGAATAAAAATACATGCTACCTAATAAATAATAGAAATATGTCAAATGTTTTTTTTCAAATACACTGACTTGTGATGATAATAATAAAAGTAATAATACTGAAGATGTGTAAACATTGACGTTGTACGACCAGGTACGAACTTGTTTTGTAATTCTATTCTAACCTACTCTTGGAGTACACCAGTTATAAAGCTATGAACTTAATATCTCACGAATGTCAGTTATTCAATGATCGAGTATGTATATTTCCACTCCTACCTATTTCAATTGTTGAAATACATATTGAGTACCTACCTTCACTGACAAACACAGCTGTGAATTTTTAAATTGATCGCACAGCTAATTCACACGCATCTGTGATTGCCGACGACTTCCATCCCTCAAACGCACACTGTCTCTCACTTTCTTCTAAGTTTGACCGAGGAAGGTCTGAGCAAGTGTTACAAGTTCAAGTGTTCTCACCAAATTTCTCTCAAATTCTATTATAAATTTCAAGTGATGTATTATGTACACAGATGCATTGACGTTGTACTTTTTACAGTATAGACTACGGGCCCGTAACAGAGAAACTGGCGCGATTTGTTCCCGCCTACCAATTTGATTTTTTAGTTGATTGGGACCATTTTCAAGTTTTTCACGTGGATACTTCACTTTATTTGGAGATTGTAAGAGCATCAGCAGTCTTTGAAAAATTTCTTATTTCGCAAACACCAAGCCTCGCACATTGCGTGTCAAAATGCGGAGAAAAATTGAGCTCAAAGAACAATTGATTCCTGTCCGCCAACGCATAAAAAGAGTTATTTTTATTGCAAAAATTGAGCGCAAAAAAGTGGCAGACATTTTTTGCCTATACTAGTGCGTGGGCGTTTTGTCAAAATTGTATCAATCTTTTATTCTATAGAACGATTAGTTTCCGTCTGCCATTGACAATTAAATGTAGAAACTCTCAAATGAAGTTTTCATATGCAGTATCCACGTGGAAAACTTGGGAATGACCTCAATCAACCAAAAAATCAAAAATCGCGCTAATTCTTCTGTTACGTGCCCCTAGTCTAGTAGCAGACCTAAATTGTAGTCTGTACACTAAGGTATTCTTATTTTAACATGCAGTGATAGATGTGTTTTATTTTTCATTCCAATCAGACAATATAACATCGATATCTTTGTATAGCACGTATGACATATAACAGAAATATGTATGTCTATGTTATAAATATAACTCGCAACAAAGTGATGTGTCCATATGTGCCTGTACCATATATCTAACGATACTAACATCAAAATTGAAGACATGAGTACTTTGATACGATGCTCGTCATTCAACGAGCTCACACGTTAATTAGTAGATACATTCCACGTGTACATATTTGCACATGTCCACTTGCATCCAATTAGTTCAAAAATTAGTTGTTGACTTATTCTTGCATATCTTGCCTTGCTTGCAAGAAATTGGTGGTTCTTTCTGGACCATAATTTATTTTCAGTTACTGACATCAAATAGATAGGTAAACAGAAATATATCTTAAGGAAGATTCACACTTCAAATTTATCGATTTGTAGTTCAAGAAGCATCTAACAAGAAATGAGTTGCAATTAGATTGGAGTTAAGGCATTCGTATCAGTTTCGTCAAAATACTAATTCCAAAGTTGAACTTCGAGACGTCAACTCTCGTAGACTACTGCACTTGTGGAGTTCAACATAGACAAATAGAATTTTTTGTTTGTATTGACTCCTTAATTATCTTAAACAGAAATATTCCGAATCAAATTTATGAAGCATAAAATTCGACCTAAAAATCAATAAACAAAATTCATTTTGGATGCTCCATAACTGCAGATGTTGAATGAGAAAAATTCACTGCATCATCATATTCCTGGTACTTCATCTATCCCGAAATGAGAGTTCGAAAAGATAAGAACACTAAAGCCACGTTTACAATACGAAATTAGTACTTAATGTTAGTAGTAGCATGACAACAAAATTAGCCCAGAATTGCTCTGCACTAACCGAATTTTTCAGTTAGTTGTTAGTGGCTTGACTAATCAGAAAAGAAACAAAAAGGCATGGTAATATTGGATTCTTGGCTATAATGTACTGACAGGTTTTAATAAGGACGAAACACATGTCTACAGTTGCTCCCCGATCTAAAATGATATCAAAATTGACTCTCTGTGGAGTGAATGAATGTTTCAGAATTTCAATTCTCTTTTATATATATATTCTTTTCAATTTTTTTTGTCTGGTCTTGCTGTGAAATCTGTACGAAATAGATTACCATCAAATTCAAAGAAAATATATTACTTACTATGTTGATAATTTGAAGGAAACAAGTTCATTATTTTCTTATCTTTAATGTTGTATTCTGACTCTTGATACTAAAAACATTTGAAAAATTTTCTATAAAGACTCACATTGGAACCAGAGTACACTTTATCAACGGAAGAAACTATAATGACGAGGCGTTAATTTGGAGCATTATCAACGCTTTTTTCAAAACTCAAAGTATAAACACTAACCACTAACAATAGCTATTAGCACTCACTACTAATTTCGTATTTTGATTGAGGCTCAAACTTCAAGACATAAACGGAAGAATCAATAACAATGAAGAAAATATGTGCGAAAAAACTCCAGAGTACTGATATAAATTTTATGACAGTGCATAGAATTCTCCAAAAAACCTGGATACATTCCTTTTGAATTTCGAAATCACCAAAATATTTTTCAACGAGATTTTGAACTTTGTGCATCATTATTGAAAAGAATGATGGAGAAAATCAATTAGATATAAGAGAAAATTTTTAGGAAATATTTTATTCACTGATAACTACACGTATTCCAAGAATGGTGAATCAATTGGCAATAATTATTGGTACTGATTACAAAACAATCAACATAATACTTTAGAATCGAAGATAGAATATCATAAATCTGTGAATGTGTGAGCAAAAACTTTGAATTTTTTATCCAACGAATAAATTCAGAATCATTTTAACTGATGCTGTTATACCAGACATTGATGGAACGAACAGAGAAAACATGAGGTTTCAGCATGATGACCACCCTGCACATAACACTATAGAAGTTGTGGAATATCTGAGCCATATTCCATAAAAGCTGAGTAGGACTAGTTTACTGGCTAGCACGGTCGCCATATTGATATTCTTGCGAAACCTGTTTATTGATATTCTCAATAAATTTTAGTCCAGTCAAAATAGACATTCACCCTTGCATAAATTCCCAAGAAGCTGAAAATTGACATGAACGTCAAGGATGCCATTATAATGAAGTTGTGAAAAGTCCCCAACGATCCCGTGTGTGCAAAAAATTTTATGCGAGGTCAAAGTTTGCAAAAATAGGTTTTTTTAATTTTTTAGCGGAACGATCAGTTTTATGATTCAAATAGCTCGAACACAAATTGTAGATCTTTCAATTCTCTACAAAATTGGTCTCTACTTCTTTTTTCCTAAGATCTACCATTTCTGAGAAAAGCCATTCTTAAGTTATATTCCCCATAATATGCACACGTTTCCACGCCACCTATGAGTAAGTGTACTTGGCGCGTATTTTTCAATGTGGTTTTCCCGGAGGTCCTACTTCACGGTCTTCTTATTGAAGTTTAATATAATATTAGTTCTTCTTATTCAACTTCTTCTTCATCTTCATCTTCCTGAGTTGACGTAAATTGTTCAAATAGCGATTCAACAATTGTTTTATCGTTGATGTAAGGCTTCTCTTCTGTTGAAGATTTAGTATTTAAACACGACTGGCTTTGACAGCTGGTGCATGCTGGTGAACAAAATCAGCTTACTTCTTTGCAGCCGAATTTCGAATTACTCCTCTTTGTGCATTTATAAGAAATAGTATTAAGGAGCTTTTCTGGTGCAGGTGGAAGTAGAGTGTGGATTGATTTCAATATATTATTTATTAGCTTCCAACCCCAGTCTTTTGGGTCCAGTTGATTTGCAAGCTACACTCGGAGCTGCTAATATACTTGATAAAAATGTTGATGAGCAGAAGCCGAGGTTGAAGGAAGACAAGCTAATTGAACACGTTTTTTATAAAGTGTATGTTTTGCAAAAGATACGTAACGTAATTTATATATGCAAGTAATTTAAAGTAAGTGATAGACGGACACTGTTACGTTGACAATTGAACAGCAGACAGATGCTGCTCAAGGCCACATTTTCATCACTGGCGCAACAGCCCTTGTGAGGGCCTAGGCCTTCCTAATCGGTATCACCGAGTCGCGGTATAACACCGCCGTACTGCCGATCAGAATTTTGTGCCATTGCTACATATTTTAAGGTGTATATGTAGGCAATCTGTAGCATCCGAGTGTGATGATGCAAGTAACTGCATTTTTTATTTTTACGTCAAATCACTCATTGTCGGTGAGTGGATTCGAACGTGCAACCTCTTGGTCGAGTGACGTCACAGCATGTATAGATGAACAAACACGCTCGGCCATTCGCACACATGGTCACATAAAATGAGGGACTGGGTTTCTTTTCATTTCATATTTTTAGAATTGTCATTCAATATCAATGTACGAGTACTAGTTACGCGGACCAACAGTTTGACCTACATTATACGTCCATAATGTACATAGGCAGCGTAGTCATGCATATTATTAAGAATATAACTCTAGAATGGCTTTTTCTCAGAAATGGTAAGTCTTAGGAAAAAAGGGATTGAGACTATTTTTGTAGAGAATTGAAAGATCTACAATTCTTATCTCATTTACTTTTATCATAAAATCAACCGTTTCATATAAAAACCCGGAAAACCCATTTTGTGAACTTTGACCTCGTATAAAAATTTTTGCACACATGGGATCGATGGGGACTTTTTACTACTTCATTATAATTGTATTTCTAACGTTCATGTCGATTTTCAGCTTCTTGGGAATTTATGCAAGGGTACCCCTATTTTTGAGACTAACTTGACTGGACTATTTCTTCATGATAGTATGTAATAATATAAGACGAAAAGTTTTTCAAAAAAAAAAAAAACATATATATAGTTAGGAATCTTCAGGCTAATTATTCCAAATTAAACTAGTGTTTTTGAGAATACCTTTCACCTCATTGTTCATTGATAATTTTACAATATTTATTTGAAACATTTTTGTTCATTGTGAACAGGGAAGTAATGCGAACTGAAAAAGTTATTTTCTATGCTAAACGCCTATGTTTCTAGTTCTGTGTTGCATCCGGTATAATTATTATCGTTATTTTCTTCAATGTAATGTTGGCATGTTTTTTAATTTTTGCTATGTATTTCATATGGTTAGGTAAAGAAACAGATTTGACTGAACCTCACCATCAATTTTTTATGTCAATAAGTAATTTATCATTATTATTATTATTATTATTATTATTATTATTATTATTATTATTTCGAGAAGAGCAGTCTATAAGCTTGTGTATCTGTGTTAAAATAGATAAGAATGCAAATTGAATGACGCTTAAATTACAACCGATAAAAGCATGGGAGACTGTATTCATTGTATCAAAAATGGAATTATATTTGAGCATACAAAGCCACAGAAGTAGAAAACCGCAGCCCTCCAGCATAAAACTTTTAAATAAACTGAAAGCGGACGACCCCTCATTCTAAATTTAACATTTATGCTCATATAAATGCAAATTAAAAACCTGTTCATTTTAAAGTAATGATTCCTCTGTTTGAACTCAGAATTGACAGAAGTATTCGTTCTGAAAATCAAGTGCGAGTTGAGCTAGCCCAGCCGAGTGGAATGTATTCTCCATCTTACCGTAAAGTTAAATGGAAAACTGTGGATCACCGTTCCACAACGTTCCTTTAGAAGATTTATATTTCAAAATTCCTTTCTTACATTCAAATCAAGAGCATCCATAAATAAATTAACAAATATTTGTAAATTCATTTTATTTAGGCTTAACGAGCCAAACTGATAGATAAATTAGAAGACTTCAGAGAAAGTCCGGAAGTCGGTAGCAACGCGTTGTCTAAAACTTTGTGCTTTCTGTGTTTCTGAGTCGCGCTCCGTCCGCCCGCTGGTTTGCTGCGTTCCTTCTTCTCAGCAAAGCATCCCCTTGATAAAATTTCATAAAGAATCGCAGTATACTCGCTCCGTTTATTTATAATAAACTGACAGTTTTACAATTAAAGCGGAAATGGACTTTTGCGGTAAGATATCACTTATGCAGAACTCCTTCTCTGTTTGTAAGAAGAACCAACATTGTTCAGTTGGTCTCACAAAAGACAACAGCAATGAAAATTTACTGCGTTTTCATATTAGACAATACGATAATATTAACAAAAGACTCATATTCCATGGAAACAATTAATAAGTTTGCTGATAGATTAGCTTTAAAACCGATCATCACATTTGGTATATTGTGAATTAATAAAAAATTATGTCACGAAGTGTATGATAAATTATCAATTTCTGATATTGGTAACAACAATCTAATATTCTGAGTTGTTAAAACACATTCCTTGATACAGTTCGACATGATGTATATAATGAATTACTCAGAGGAATACAAGTTACTGTCGATGTGGTTTCGGGATCTTTTTTAGTTCAACTTTGGGATTACATGGAGTTAGTGTACTTATCGTGCGATGCCTGCCGACTTTGCATATCCATACTGTCGATACATTAAAACTTATTCTTGTTTCCATATTTCCTTCATCATGCATTTATCTCTCCCTAGTATTATATGTGTGCACTTCCATAAACGAAATATTCCCTTGAATTATTTGGTGGGCACAATTTTTATTCACTCTAAAAGCATTATTCAAAATGGAAGGGAGTAATCATTATATGGTAGACAAGTTCCCAAGAAAAAGAACTGTCTATAATAACAATTAGGAATACAAAATGTACAGGATATTACTAAACCTGTGTAACAGATTCGATAGTGTATAATATTGGACGTACTGATAATGAATGATAAAGAGCATTTTCTAGGCTATGTAAATTAAAAAAGTTATGCAATCAAATTAGATTTTGGGACACTGTTTTGATGGCTTCTAGAATTTCAATACTACACATAGATATCAGCTTATATCCAATTATAAATTAAATAGATATCGTATAATACATAAATAAACCAAACTTTGTTATACTCCTTTCGGCAAATGTTTGTTGGTAACGTAGAGTAATTGCTCATTGTTACTGTTATTATGAAGCTTTTCCTAAAGAATGAATTTTGAATTTACCAATATGGAATGACAGTACTGTAAATTATCAATTTCCATTTTTTTTTTTTTCTCTCAACTTCCAATCACTCGATTATGATAACTTATGCTTGTGAACACTTCATTGCATATATTTATTCTAATTTTGTACCCAATTGTGTCAAATAGTGCCACTCAAAATATTATGTTTCTGCATACGACTGTAGATTTTATGAATTTCAGTCAAACTCGCTACTATATACCATCAAATTCGGTTATACGGCTTCAGTTACATCCTGTATAGTTGTCATATTGATGCTATACATTTCTAGAGCACTGATTCTTTTTGAAGATTTGCGGAAGCTCATGAACAAATCTAGCATTCAATGAAAAGAAAAATATATATTTCATAAAGATTGTCCACTGTGAAACAAAAATTATTCATGATAATGGACGGGGAATCTTTTAGAAAAACGATGGAGTAATGCAGACTTGCACACTGTTATTTAACATTACTTCACTCTAAAAAAATTATGGCTAATCATTCACATCGGTATAAAACTCTTCGGCAATTTGTGTCTCCTATTCCTGCAAAAAGTATCACTTTCCAAATCTTACTATCATCGTACGTCAGTATTAATATTTTATGAATAAAATTTGAAATGAATTTACTTTCGATTGTCCCTGTTTTCTTTGAACTGTAAACTGTAGAACTGTAAGCTAAGGACAATGAAAATCCGAAACAATAAACGGCGCTAATCAGCTTCAGTGTGTTGTACGGTTGTAGAGTGTACACCAGGGACTGCGTCGTAGTGTTTCTTAAGGGTAACAAGGAACAGGACACCGACGGTGACGCTCAGTCTAAACCTATCACAGATTTAGCGTCTCGCTCATCCCGCTTATCACTACATCAAATCAGTGTTGGAAGACGCACAGATGCAAAGGAATCCTTCAAGATTTATAAGAAATTGAGAGATAAAATAGGGATTGTGGTCGCCTGCCGCATAACAGGGATGCACGTTCCACACGCTCTTGGGCCCAATGTTATTTACATGCAGACCACAAAACCGACAGAACATAAATAATATATGAAACCTAGCTCATGAGTCTACTGCAAGTGCTGCAAATTTGATAACAGAAATCTTGCAAAACGTACAAATCTCTTATTGGAGTCAATATATAATATATTTTGTCTTAACACATGAGTTTTTCTTACTATGTATAGAATAGTGAAGAGGATGACACCTGGTGTGCAGCCTAAAGGAAATTTTCTGCTCACCAGCGCCTGTCTCATGCCCACTTTTCACCTGAACATTGATATCAGTGCCTATTCTTATATTGACGAAGTTTACCTTTATGGTGGATCCTCCAGATGGGCTGCAGTTGCTGGCGTTCTGCAGAACTCCTGTCATGGGAGGTGCAAAACTGGGCACGGAAAACGGAACAAACAACATGGGTGTCGCGCTGGGAGCCGCCACTGCAACGGGCACGGCCGCGACCACGGCCGGCGGCGCGGAAACTTGGGATGGAACAGGCACGGCTACAGGCACACTAACGCCGACGCCGCTTTCACGCACCGCACTGCACTGTTGCGGTGCTAACTGCTGGTGTGGTGCTTCCGGAGCTGCTACGTTCACTGTTGTTTTACGACAGCGACAAGGAATGTTTTCGATCACGGGTTGATGCTGTGGCTGTGGCTGCGGCTGTTGTTGCTGTTGATGCTGGTAAGGTTGGTGAACGACGTTGACGCCGGCCACCAAAGTTCGCTGCTGCAATTGAGACTGTTGCACGTGCGGCACGTGGACGGCCGCGGGATACAATCGAGGCTGGTAGGGTGCTGACCGAACCGAAGTATTTGAGCGTGCCGTGCGAATTGGAGCAGCAGAATGGCACTCCGTGCAATGTCTCCGGAAGATCGTAGAATTCGCGTTGCTGAGCACGGGTTCGCTGTTAATGCTCGCGGCAGCTGTTGTTGCGGTAGTGGTGGTGGCCGGCGCCGAGGCAGTCGTTACACTTGCCACTCGACGGGGCTTCCAAACAGCACAGGGGTACACGCCGACCAGGCTGTAGCCCAGGAGGACCGGTGAAGGAGCCAAGGCAATTGTTTAGGTTACCGGATTTCACAAAAGAGATGATACACGTTATGCATGTATGCACACGAACACGGTGATATACGAACACGCAACACTGCACTGTAACTTAATGTTTACAACTGTCACTTGCTCACGGTGTTGGGGGTGTACGTTGTGTACGATGAGTACGGCGTGCGTCGTGAGGGCATGCAGCGTGGAACGTCAGGACGTCGCGTGGTAGAGTGGTACAAGCTGCTGGTGTGGGGGCACGGGCGAGTTTGCGCTCGTGTTGTGTTGTTTGTTGTTGCGTCGATGAATGCGCCGCGGCAACAGTCACGTTGCGGTCGCTTTCGCTGCTGGTCGCACGTCGCACTCACCCAGCCGCCGACTTGCAGACAAGCTGGAGACGCTCATGTCCCGCGGATTCTTGTTGTTTCAAGGATTCCCACTGCTTGGGAAGCGATACAACACTGTGCTGGCGCGCGGCACGTCAAACGCCTTGTCCCCGTCGGTGCAACCCTGATTCCTCTATCCCACTATCCCTCTCCCTATTTCTTGCTTCTCTATCTCCTGTCTGTCGTCTCCCTTCCTCGCAGACAGAGAACACAGTACAGTACAGAATACAAGCAGGGAATACTGAAACCCGTAGGACGTAGAACGCGAACAGCTACGCCAACGACTAGCAGCCGGGCTGCGAGCGTAGCGCACAATAATGTCGAAACAGCGATACAACGTTCTGTGTTCAGTGCTCGGCGCTCAACGTTCAGCGGCTATGCGGCTAGCGAAACAACGTGAATGAGAAAAGGTCCTACGGTGCGGCAGCAGCGGCAGCGGGCGTGTCGCGCGCTCTCGCTTCCATGAAACCCAACGCCAGCGCAATCAATGAAATATACACTACAGTACAGCATACAGCACATTCAGCCGACGCCAACAGCCTCTGCCGTAACAATTAAGTGATCTGGGTCTGACGTCCATGCAGCGTTCCAACACTTAATGAGGAAAAATCAGTCCTTTTTCTCTCTTTACTTCATACATCGACAGGGACAGAGCTCTCACCAGCGGTTAGCGGCTAGAGGCGTCCTTCACAAACGCAACATTATCTGATGCGGCAGTCGACCGTTGCCATTAACTTTGAAATAGGGATAACAAAAAAAGAATCGCAACAACAAAAAAATTCATATCTTGATGTAGGACAACCAAAAATCCTAGTACTTTCACATAGAATCCAAAGTTCCATATAGCAGACAATAATTACCATCCAGGAGCTTGTGTGCACAGCCGTATTGATATCTCGCTGTCTGGATAGAATTATTTTTAATAATGCCCGAGTATGTGAGGTCGATTTTTTAATTAACTCGCAGAATATTCGCAGACCATAGTTTTTAATTACGAAAAGAACTTTCGCTGACGATATCCGGTCATATCAACAGCATCGTCAGCACAATGAGCAATCACTTCCATATGCATGCAAGATATCGGAGCATCACATCATTTGGCAATTTTCAGCAGTCAGGAGCAGGTCATTAGGAACAGGGGATTAACTTGTGTAAATTATTCGAGTCGCATACAATCTATTATTCCGGAGGAGCAACATTCACTTGTCGCTGTTCTGGGAGAAATTGCAATCAATTTGCCTCGTCTTCGTTCCAGTTACCGCTCTGTTACTTTTGAGACTCGAGATTATATCTTACTTTCAGCATATGATCTTGAGCAATTTATTCCAGACTCACAATAACAAAAAAGTTGATGTAAAAATTCGAAACCATACGACACTAATATCGTAGCGTACTTCTTTATTTATTCAATCAACGATACAGTGTAGATATTCTACTCCAATGTTTTTTTTTTTTTTCGTATAAGAGAATAGAAAATTATTTCAAACATTTTTGCTAGAAGAAACTCAAGCTAAATAATATTCCAATAAAAAACTGGTATTTCATCATAACTATGTCAGGGTATGTTCATCTTGGCAAAAGCGTCGGATGTTAGCGCAAAAACTACGGTCGCTACATGCTGGAAAGGAGACAAATAATTCTGATCTTGTAACACATCATGTCGCGTCATTTGGTTCACACCCAGTAAAAACAACCCTTCGTATTTCATTTCATATCGCATCCCTGCATTCACACTTGCATTCTGCTCTATTTATAAAATTTATATCATCAGAATACTATTAACTCCATATCAGTTTTTTAAGAAAATATTGTCAGTACCTTCTGCGTGAGAAGAGATATGAGAAAATATCCTGAATAATTTTGATCATTTCTCTTTTTTGAGAGAACCATAAAAAAATGCGATGTCAATGGAAACTTTTCAATATATAATCATTTTAGTAAATTGTAGTATATTGTTCTCACTTTCGCTATTTCCAGTTATTCAGAAGTACCGGATGGGTACTTGACGTATTTCATACATTAGATCTAAAATGGGCTTATTCTTTCAACAGACCGCTGTTAAGGCAAAGCACCAAATCCTACGAATGTGGAATCTGTGAGTTCAAATCTCATCTCAGACAGGAATCTATCTACTTTTTAACTGTTTCTTGGTTGTTGCTTCTCCAGTTGGATCAATTTTCTCACATTTTGTTGAAGTCAGTACATTTTTAACATCTGTGAAATGTGCACTTGATTTTTCAATGTTGGATAAAAATTATCTGGAGACTATAGATTATACAAAATAAAAATTATACAAAATAAATACAAATGGCATGACTATCAGCAACTGATTTCAGTGGTATAATGCTGATATTTCGTCGTCATATTCGAATATTTTCACAAGAATAAACATAGAAAAAAAAAAGTCGGCGTCATCAAAATTTAATGATATGATAAATAAATAGCATTCAAACGTTTCAAATTATGTCTTCTGTGACAGATAATGACACTGCTCGACGCCGAATCAAAGCCAAGTTAGTGAAATGTAGGTGGAAGTTGGTTTTGGTATCCCACGAAGCATACAGAATACGTATCGTGAAATCGTGCAACGATTCATGATTCGCGACTTGCGACTTGCGACACGGCAAGGGCTTTCGAACCTAGGATCCACCACTGAGCCATCCCCTTGTGATTTATGCACCTTATAAAGAAGTTGCCACAGAATGTGAACTCGGGTTCGTGAAACCACTTTGTTACAATGAAATGAAGAGGAAAATGAGCTTCAAATAAAGGTAACTATTCCAATTTAACATTTCCAAGCATTGTACAGAACTAAAGCTCCAGTCACTCCAATGAATACAATTTTATGATAAATTCCATCGTTAAAGGTTACTCTGGTCAATTTCATTGTTCGGTAGTTTTTTGTTTTTGGAAATTTCGTATGGTTCACGATTTAGGAAAAATCTAACTTGACCACAGAGCTACGAAAAATCGTTTTTATATAATAAATCCTACGAGAAAATCAAATTTTCATTCTGTGAAGACAAATAGTTATTTTTGGAAAATCAAATTTGAGCCAACAAAAAAATTTTACAAAATTTTTAAAAATTACTACGTGCATATACGCACGCGCTGTGATGTTCAAACATAGTCTACAAAAGTTGTCTTACTGTATCGTTGGAATATTTTTAATATGTGCCATTGACAAACATTCAATTCATCATTACATAGTTATATAAAAATTTATTCCCACTTCATTCATCCTAATCCTAAGCGTATTAATTGATTTGGGCGTGCATGTTGCACATTGTTGTTATGCTCACTATATCTTCTCTTATAATCGTGAAATTTGTGGCAAAAGATGCGTTTAAGAATTAATATTCTTCGACCTCATAACATCAAAATTATTCTCAAATTTACTACAGAAATAACAGATCTGTACTCTACTTATCATCCAACTGTTGGATATTTAGAGAATGAACTCAATTCGTATATGATACTCAGAAAATTATGAATGCACAAAGGTTAGTTCTGACTACAATATAAAATAAATATTAAATTAATATGAAATGATGAATATTCACTAACTTCACTTGAAATACCATTGCAAATGTTCACTCGACCGCCACAATTAATTCACTTGTTTATGAACTGTTGTTGCCAGCGTAGCACTTCCAAGCTACACCAAAGCAACCCCGAACAAGAGCTTCAAATCTCTATCAACTCTTGTGTTTACACATCAAAAAGTGAGTCGAAAATAATGATAATAAGTCTTTATTTGGCGAAACTTTAGCCGGAGCTTGTCTTAAACATAATCTTCACAGTTCAGTATGCGTGAATATCGAAACTAGAGTATGAATACTACAAGCATGATAGTGATATACATGTACACATTATAGGTATTAATACATCATGCACTGAGCAGATTCAGGAATTAAGAGATTAATTTGTCATTGGATGGTAGATGAGTAGATGTTGTTTCAGCTTGGATGAAAATGGCATGATAAATGCTGTTTTAAGATTACCTGCAATATTATTATATATTAACAGGCCAGTAATTTTTGTGAAAAATTTAACTGCAATCTGAGTATACCACTATAGTATACGATGGGAAGGCATAAGAATATTGGAACTATTTCTTAAATGTTCTTCATGAATTTCTGAGCGATAAAAAACTTTGTCAGTGGAATAAGATGGAGTATGAAAAGTGATAGTACAATGAGTTAAATTGTTTACTTTAAACACACTAAATGATGAAATCTTTAGTCTGGTTGATTAAGTCAATCCAAACACAAAACGAAGTCAACAATCTTCTACTTTGATATAAGAGTTTAAGAAGGGTTAGTGAACAGAGTCGTAATAATTAAATACAGACAGAACAAGCGAATCAAACAGAATTTGTTTATTTGCACTCGGTAAGACAAAACGATCCATGGATACGTTTTTTATTGATAAGTATGCTTTTTAAATTGATAATGTAATTTGTTCTGTCAATCGTGATTATCTAATCTTTGGGAACTGTTCAAAGAAAACAGTTGAAAAACTGAATGACTATCTCAGAGATACGAGGATTGAAATGTCATTACTAACTCGTGTCACAAAACTCTCCGCTTGCCATCAACAATAAAACTCTATGTTTTTTTTCACATCATCTTCCATAATTTCTAACACCAAACCTGGAGAATTCTCTTGCCTTCTCAATCGCCTTCTCTCCAATAAGCAAGCAGTCTGCTTTTCACGTTTCAGGTCGAAAAGTTTTAATTTAAAACGCCTTGTGCACACAGACAAAAATACAGGTGCGGTTTGATCAAATTTAAAACAAATAACTTGTTTTCAAAACGTGCTGAAATCCATGTCGACATAGCTTTTGGCTCAATTTTAAAACTCGTTACCTCGTCATTCACAAAAGAAATAGAGAATAAATTTCCTTCATTCCATGAAGAATAATCAGTTCTTTAGCCAAAACCGAGTATTTTGTTTAAAAACTGATGAATTCAGGTAACAATGATCATAATCATTTACGTCGGCTTAATATCTACGTTCGATATTTGGAGTACAGATTTAAAATATTATTTGATAGAATCATTGGTAAACATTCTTTAAAATAAAAAGATAAATACATAATACAAAGCTTAAAATATTAAGAAATATAACCTGGTCCCTGGTCGGTAGACACACAACAGTACGAATTGCGAAAGAACTTGAATACACAAACAAAATGAATAAACAAAGAAGGGATTAGTGAACGACGCCCGACGTCGCTCACAACTCGCATCTCGCTTTATTTGTGAGTGAACAGCGAACACTGAAAAGTGAACTGAATCAATCTGTGCCAAATTGAACCAAATAAGATTGAATAGATAAGCTGTAGTAAAAGTATCTGTCCACTTCACCCGAACATCAAAAACAATTGCAGATCTTACATATTTCATCTAAAGGAATTAAGCACGTTATTTCCGTAGTATAGGGAATTGAGAGTAACTGCGTAAATGCGACTTTATCAGGTGTATTATGATGTGAACGCAAAATAGTATGGTCAATCGTGTAGGCCGAGAAAAGGCCAGAAATTGTAGCATTTCATCAGGCGGTAATAGCAGAGTTAACGAACTGGCAAAGCTTAGTTAAAGAGCCGCGAACGAAGCAAGTGGTGCAAAAGCCGCGCTGCCACCACTGACCTCATCCCTTCGCCCCGCGTCAAGCGTCGGACGTCGATTAGGTCCGGCAATTTTCTTCATCGTCGCCTTCGGTCAAGCTGGCGTAGAGTGTGTTTGGACAACAGGGACCCCTACTCACGCCACACGACCACAAACATGTCGATAATGGAAGGATGAAAGCCTGACGCCTTGCGTCTCACACCGCCTTATTCAACCTCTTCATCTCATCCAGTTCACATTCATGCGCCTTTAACGCCGGCTCTACATAAGCCACAATTTAATACAATTTTCCCAACAAAATTCTTTTCAGTAAAACTGTTCTTATCGACGCATGTGTTATTAAGGATTAATAAACGACATTTCAACATGAATAAAACACCAAACGTTCCTCGATTACTTCATACATAAATATATCTTTTCATTCAATTTTTCTCTTTGAATCAAAACTCTTTCAGGAATAAATTACAAATTGTGCAAATAAACTCAAATTATCCTATTGAAAGTAGCTGTAGTTCAGAATGGATACTATAGAATTTGACAATTATTCCAATTCACTCAAAATGTTTTCAGCAAGCAATTTAAATTTTTTTCCAATATAAAAATACGTAAGTCAAATATTATGAGGTCTGCACGATCAGATACAAAGTTGTGTTCGCCTCATACTTCGGATTCTGAACCTGAATAGGATCACTGATTCGTGGTAGAGTTAAATCAGTTGTAAACCGTAGCAAACCTAACATTATTCCCGAGGAAAATCCATTGTAAACAAGCTGGTAAGCCTCTTTGAACGTTGGCCAGTGGTCACTAATATACCCAAGAATCTAGGTATATATTATCATAATACTTAGTAAAAGATTACAAAATATCGTGGGACAATTATTGTTCTTCACTTTCTTCACTAGGTGAGAGGTACATGGAATTGGAACAGAGCATTTCACAGCTTTCTCATATTAGAAGCTAAAGAAAAATATAAAGAAGATGATTTGTGCCCCTAACCTCCTCCAAGATCCCAATAAGTATTGATATCTACATATATTAGCAGCCAGTGCCGGCTTCGAACGAACGGACATTTATTGATATTTAATATTTTTGTTCGAATTTTTAGAACATAGTTTAATAGTATAATTGATTGGGTAACACTATGATAATTGGAACAACATCAACAGTCAAAATCTGTCGATTAGTCCTTGAATCTATGTATAGATAGTGTATCAGTATTTGATGAAATAAATTACGGAAGATAAAAGATTATATTGTAGCGCGCGCAATGTAAGGAATTTTATTGGTAATTTGATTACATCTTGGGCAACATTATTGGAGCTTACAAAGGGATCCCTTTTTTAAAAGTAAATAGCTCATGTAACTAAGTGATGAAATAGGATTCTATTGGTGAAAGAACTTTTGAAATCGCTTAATTTTTTTAAAATTTTGTTTCATTCGTTACAAAAAGAACTTTTATCTTTAAAATATTGGTATAGAAGGTTGATATAGTCAGAAACGTTTACGCAAACGCCAGCAACAACTATAGAAAGTTTCAGTGCTTGAACGGACAAAAACCGTTCGTGCAGCACCTACTTCACGTTTGTAGTACTATGACAAAAACATCATGCAAGTGTCAACAACAGCTATACAAAGTTTTAACTTGATCGGATAACCGATGCGCGAACGGACAAATACAGCTCGTGCGCCACTTGATACATGTTTATGGTACAATAATAAGAGCCTCTGCGAAAGAGCCAGCAACAACTATAGTATGTTTTAACCCGATCGGATGAACAATGTGTGAACGAAAAAAAAACGGTTTGTGGGAAACTTAATGTATGTTAATGGTATTAATTATAGAAACCTTCAAAAAAAAATGCCAGCAACTACTATACTAGGTTTGAACTCAGTTGGATCAACGATGCGCAAGCAAACAAATACGGCTAGTCTGCCACTTGATGTATGTTGATAGTATTATAATAATAGTTTCATCAACAATCAACAATTATAGAAAGTTTCAACCCAATCGGATGAATGATGCCCGAACGAACAAATATGGCTTGTGCGCCATTTCTTGTAAAGTTATCTATCATACCCTATGTTGTCCAGCGATAATATGAGATTATACTGACCAAAAAAATGTTCAATTCGGCCTAGCAGTTTTTGAGTTTATTCATTACAAACAAAAATACAAATCTTAGAAACATATTTTCATGGTAACTTGAAAAAAAATTATCATTTTTGGCCCACTCTAATATAGATATAATATGAGTTGTTAGAGAATATATAAATAAAATTTTGGAATACTGAAAAAAACAATTGGAAGATAATGAGTACTTCTTGCTTGTGCAACTTGAAAGTACTTTGCTTTCTGTTCTTATATTCATTACTCAAATACTTTTTATTCGGTACTTACTCACCTCTGGCCATATGGAACCTATTTTTTCAATAACATTCAATTCTTATTGATTTTTGTAATAACTAATAACTAAGTATGATATTGTAATAAAAAAAAAAACATCGTATAATTGTTCCTTTCAGAGGAAAATAAATTTTCATGACGCAGCTACATGTTCCATGAAAAATGTACGGCATGACAAAAAATGTCACTGTTACATGAAATATTATTAATACTATTTAATTTGATGTTAGCTCAAATCATCAGCACTATACTAGTTAAGGGTGATAGACTGTCTCCAAGGTTTCTCATCTCTGTACCACCAAATATATATGGCATTATCAAATAATGAGTCTATGTAAGCATAGAAATCAAATTGCGCAAATGCCGTACAGTATTTGATCACTTATATTTTGGGAGAAATTTAAGGACGGACACTTCTCTTAACTTCTGATTTTATTATTTTTATGGGTAATTGGTTCTAGATGATCATTTTTCTCATGATCTATCAACGTGAGGAATTTCGTACAAGAATATTTTATCGGATAAGTTCATCTTCGAATGCAAATTTCAATGGGCTTGTAGACTTAAACAATTCTTTTTGACGAGTTCATAAAAGGTTTGACATTTTATGTAATCGTACAACATGAACTAGTATACTTGGATAAAAAAGCAGAAAATAGAATATTCAATTCATTCTATTTTAGAAAGTCATCTATGTTGATCATTAGTCAAACTAAACGATCTGAAAAAATATTTGTAAGGGTGATGACAGAGTTAAAAAATCAATTCGGGTAATTGGCGTGCAGTTAAGGAAAACTAATTAAGTGATAAATGCGTATAATGGCATAACAAAATATTCGATGTCGAATGCTTGTGCTTGCTGAAGGCAAGCGAGGTGGGAACACGACGAGAAAGCGTCGAAGCGCTAGTGCGTTCGCATCTTAGCATCGAGGGAGATGCCGAACTGCTTCGGACGTACGATGAGGAATGATTTTGAATGTAAACATATTCAAACGCCTTGATTAATTTAACAGTTGAACGCATTCTCTATAATATCTCCCTTCTCCCTACAGAGTTTCGAACTCAAGTCATTTACAATGTAACAAGCACCAAGAATTTAAATTTCACCTCAGTTGTAATACGATAACACATGCATTTCATCTTTTCGTCATCTTAAGCATCTCAAGTTATAGAAGAAAACCTTTTCTTCAAATATTTTCCAGAAGCAACTGGAAACAAGATATTATCTTTATAAACAATATTCACAGATGGAATGACGAATTTTCAGTAAACGGGATGCAATATCACATGGTGCAGTACTAAGTAAGTAACATGCAAAGAATATGAAACATAAAAAGTATATGCTGGCATAGGGTAAGTTCGCTGTACTGTTCAGTGTATAGTATGCTGTACATTGCAGAATGGGGTGTGGGTATGAGCCGAAACTTGGTCGTATTGCGCCAGATGCAAGTTGAACAGTGCGGAGCGACAATTCCTTAGGGAAATCAGACGGTCGAGCTAACGGAAGGCGAACAGGAGCAAGCACCGCGAGCCAAACCTACTCACACTCTTGGTTAGTGACAAACTCCGCCACCATCTGCATGGTGCATATCCGTCCTGTGAATATTTATCCCTATATCTAAATCTTGTTGTAGCATAACATGATAAAAGACAAAACCTGTTGTCGCTTCTTTCATTGAAAGCAAGAAAAATAAAAGCAAGATCCAGATAGGATATCATTTCTAACAATCAGTCGTCCTCGGGGTCAAATTTCAGCTGAAAAATCATACAATAGATGAATATTCACTAATATATATGCAGCTTGAATCAAATGTACATCAAGCAAATATGAAAAGCTTCTTTAGATGGATAGATTGACACATATCCTCACCGCTGCTACCACTTCTAAAGCCGCTGCTGCTCTGGTCCTCTTTGATACGAAGCTCGTTTTATTGCCAATAAAAATGTTATTTTACTGCATTCGGTAATGTTTATTTCGCTTTAATTCACCAGACCAAAAAAACTTTTGTAATTCAATTTAGTATCCAGATGTCGATTAAGCCCTAGGAAAATTTCTCTGGAACATTTGACACTTTGGTATCATCTGTTTAATGCATAGATTTATGATCATATAAACTATGAACTTGAAACAGAATTATTGTAGCTAATTTTGCGGTCTTATCAACTCGAGTTGAAATTTACTATCGCAAAATTAAGTACCGGAGTGAAACAATTAGTTGAGACTTATAGTTTTAAGTATATTATCATCCTGATTTGATTATAAGAAATCCTGTAATTGTAAATGTTGTGAAAGAAATATTGAAAACAGACTTCATTCGGATAACTTTTCAGATGATTAATTATCATCCATAAATAACTGGAAATTATAACAAAATTAGGATATTTTACTGAAAAAAACAACAATATAAACCTAAATAATTAAAACGAAGGTAATATTTTATGCTTAAATTTGGATACCACAGGTTTATGTTTAGATTTAATAGAATTACATCTTGTGAGACTTATCTATACTTTCTGAAATAGAGAATAACTGTCATACGAAACATACAAACAAAAACGTTCTTAAAATAAAGACTGTTTTCAATGTTTCATTGACAGCATGCCTTATTGATCGATCCTTAAGCCTATCCTAGAAGGATATTAATGATCCTGCAAAATGGATATTCGATTATTAGGCAGTGATTTTTCTTCATAACCAATTCCTACCAATACACTTACTGCATGTGCAATGCTATAAATTGGACTAGAGTATGCTGTTTAATTTAGTCGTCAAATTCAACATGAAAAATTTATTTTTCGATTTATAAACGGAAATGCAACTAATAATGAAACTAACAGGAAATGAGACATTATAAGCTAATATTCAACGCCGAATAGCAATAATATATTATTCATTTCATTTACCTATTACCGGTTGGAAACAATTGAATCGAATACGACTGAATTCCGGTTTGGATTACCATTACAAATGTATGGATATGTGTATAATACCAGCCATCAAAGCTCCTGAAGGCTCTTGTTACTGACAAGGGACATTCCTGTCCGAAAGTTGATGCGTCATCGATTTTGAACTAATTCAGAGACGTAGTTTACCTCTTTTATTGTGATGTCTCTTTTTGTAATTCAATATATTGATCAAGTCTCAAATTTCAAGTTCCTCAATTCAATCACATTGAACATCATTGGATCATTCAATTCACGCACTTTTGCAATCCTAAATGCTGCTTAAAACTATTTAATAAGAGTCAAGCTCGTATCTCTTTGAAAAACAATTAGGGAAGCTTTAAGTTGACACATATGTCGATTCAAACAAATCAAAATCTGTGCTTGTAAGAACACTTAGAAACTTTGAAATTTTCGATTTTTCAGTTTGTATAATTGTGATATATAAGGCGAACGCTGTGCGCAACTAGAAGTAACATTATTTCTTTATTGCTTTGTAAATTCATGGCACGTTTACAGTTTACAACTTCGGGAATGACATACGTGGTTTGTAGAGTGAAATTATACCCTAGTCCTGGCTTCACATATTATACTTTCTTCTATAGATAACGTTGCTAAAAATTCAAATATTACCTAGCAAGTAAAGTTTCCTCTGGCATCAAAGTCAGGGATTCACAAATATTTTTATAGGAAAGCAAATACTTTTTATGCCTCTGGTTCTGGTTTGATATGATTTTGTGGCAGTATTATACCGAATGATCATGTGCCGAGTCCGGAGGCACTTCATCATTAACAGCAGCAGCAGCAGCCCCACAATTTTAATGTTCTTTGCACAAATATTATGATAGAGAATGTGTATTTCGTGAACTAATTAAATTCCTTAATTACATTGTCGTGCAGTTGTGTGAAATATTCTCTGTGGTTTCGTTGCGAATTCTAAATTACACAAAAATTCAGAGTATTCATAATCTCATATCTACAAAAATCTACATGAATACTCTCACTTTCAATCTGGTTATTGAATTAAATTATTGATAAGCAATATGGATCATTTAGATACATCACTTTTCAGTTCTAAAAGTAACAGAATAAAATAAAGAAAAGCTGTGTTTATAACTAAACTAGTGAAAATTCCCAGTTTGAACTTGGAAGATTACTTTAAGGCAATTCCAGTAGCTGAAAACTTTTCAACTTGACTTTTACTTTTATAGATCAAGTTTCGTGGATGCAATTTCATCACTTACGAATCAATTCACTAGTCCTTATTCCAACATTCAAAAAAAGGTATTATTTGCTGATTTTCTGTCTTGATAAACACCAGGTCTTCTTATGGTAAGCAATAAAAGAAACAGGACGATGAAGGTTGCTAATAGAGCTGTTTGATGAAAAGAATTTTAGAAAGTATCCTAAATTTATTATCATCCGTAGAATTTTATTTACAAAATAATGGTGACTGTTAATAGCTTATAGAATCCATTCTTTTTGTGAAGAAGTACGGTCCTGGCTGTAGAATAAAGAAATGCTTCACGGAGCTTTCTGAATTATGAGTGCGCGCGTGCCACGCTCCATGGTCCAGAACTTCAGCTCGTGGTCAATTCTTCAGTCCCCTCCGTGACAACACTTTTGATTCATGGCAGGAACAACGCAGTGTTAGAGTCACTGGTTTAATGCTGATGGCCAATAAAACAGGGTCCAGTCACTCTACCCATATTGTCGAACATGGCTAGAATATGGAGCATTAACTTTGCTATCACTCTGCAGGGTACGAATCAAGATTATATCCAGCCATGCTTTTTTTCTCCATCCAAAATAATATCTTATTTTTCTCTAAATTACATATAGAAATCGGAACGTTGGTGATTCAGTAAAAGGTACTACAAATTGGTTGTTATAATTAATTCCTTTCGACTACAATCACATTTCCTCTTATTCTCATATTACTGGTGACAAAGCAAGTCATCAGTCTTCTATAAACTGCGGAACAATTATCAAAATTACTTCATAATTCTGTCCAAATGGGCTTCGAATGTTCGGCACTGATTCAACCTTCCCCTTGTTCTAACGTCTTTTACACTCCATTTCCCCATCCTTATCGTCATAATTCAAGTCAATCCAAATAATTCCTTTTATTGTCCCGTCCCTGAAAAATTGTTTATTAAATCAGTGTTTAACTATCACTTATTTTATAGACCTTTTATTACTGGGAAAAAGGTTTAGTAGTGAGGTCACCAATTTTGTAGACAAAAGAATCTCTAATCTGAATGTTGCAAGTTATTTGAAATTTATCTTTCTTTTCTTCAAAATATCTTAAAAATGTTTGAAATAATAAAAGATGGCAGAAAAAAAAAGTTATTTCCATGAGAAAATAAAACAAGGATAGCTATGTAAATTTCCTTCTCAACATCAGTAACGTTAACGAAACGAAAAACTCAATAGTTAAGTTGAGAGTCTAAGCAGAAATCCCCTAGAATACCTCTGTCTGTGTCTTTAGTTCCATCGATTGATCCTTTTTCGATTGATGAATAATCAATTTAGTCCTTGTTTTACAAGCGGTGTGTGCACAAAACCCGACATGCCATCTGCTTTCACTTCTTTCAGAGGGTGAACGCAAGCTCCCAATTTGTCAACTCTCGTTTTATACTTTCCTGTAGGAAATGCGAAATAGCAAACTTGATTACTCAAAAGTACATGTTGTATAGCTGCTTCCAACATAACAAAATACTCATAGACACATTAGAAAACTTTCAAATGTATTTTAAATAATAGCTAGATGAAATTTTTGCAGGATATTTCATTGAATGAATGAGAGTAGTCAAAATGGAATCAAACCGCCTGGGACATTGAGCTGTAACGATAAGGGTGGAGGAGGATAGAAACAGATCACAACCCTCATTGATGCAATGGTATCTTATCGAAAAAGAGTATCTTTTTGTCAATTGATTACGATTTATGCATTTAACAATGAAAAAATTCAAATCGACAAATGCTCTTGCATCTTTCTGAGAGAAACACTTTTATCAATTTCCTGTCACAGAAAATATATTAAAATGGAAAATGAAACTCATTACATAAATGTAATTGGAAAATATTCCTAATTGCTGATCAATCTATCAAAAACATACAACTTAGTAGGATCTTTTGATACTTACTATGTAGCAAATGAGACTACAAAATGTAATTTCCAAGAATTTTAAAACGAACTAAAGTAACTCAATCAGGAAAATCTATTCCCGAATAAAACAGACTTGACGGTCGAGCTACGCAAGGTTCTATCGATTGAAAGGGAATCTTCTGTTCCTCTTCTGCTAAGTGACAATTACCATTCACAAAAACAATTTGTTCTCGTTTACGTATCAAAGATATACAAGGAAACAACTAAGACCGAGAGAAGAACATTCATCTCTCCAATCTATACTACTATAAATGAATTGATTCTTCATACAAAATTTCAGTTGGAGTTCGAGAGAATTCTTTTATATTGAGGTTATTTTCTTCCCTTGTCTTAATCAATTATGTTTGAAATACCAAATTATTCAATTCTTATTGTAGTTATCGTAAAAGACTGATCCATTCTATTGAATTATCAAATCATCCACTTTTATTTGTTGATAGGGATGAAATGAATAAAGTAAACACAAGAACCTAGATTCAAACTAGAAACTTCGAATCACCTTCTACAAATATGCTATATTTGCGTTAAAATAAAATATGAAGAATGTTTGACTTTGATTCGGTATATAAAACTCTTTTTCAGTATCATACAATATTGTGAATAATTGAAACAAAGTACATTCCAAGTTTGAATGCCCGGCAGGTCATCATCGACTGTGTCGCAGACATTTTGACGAGAACTGTGAATACACATTAAATTATGCATAGCTGAAGAAAGAACAGAATGAAAGCAAAAGAGAAGCAATAAAGTATAAATGAAGGACAGAGAATGAAGCGAGTCTTTCACTTTGTCATATCCACATCCCATCACGTGTATTTGCACAGTCGTTTTTGAATTTTTACAATAGTAGTAGTCAGTTCCCGATATACATTTTCAGGCATGTATTGATTGCTTTTGTGTGATTTTATATCATACCACCATCAGTATTTGATGCTTAAATAAACGAGAGTTGAGCTTATTATATTTTTTTTTCTATCAGATAAACATCGAAAAATAGAATCACTTTGGAAGCGAGCTCTTCAAACTTTCTGTGTATTCAAAAAGAGGTCGGAACCATTGGAATTCAGTTCAAATAAAGCTGCTTGTATCTATCGCTACAGAATTGCAAGTATAATTTGAAATAGTGTATAACAGAGGCGCAGAGGTACAGCGTCCCCCGTATACAAAAGGGAGCGATTCTCAACTAAGAGGAAATGGCAACAGAGGTGCCTGTCAAGATCCGCTTGTACAAACAGAAGAGAAAATTGAACCAGAGCACTGAGTGGAAAATCATTTGGGGCAGAGGTAGCAGATCGTTGTCGTCCATCAGTTGCGTATAGTCAAACATATACCATCCCCTAGGTATACATATAATACAAGGAACCAAATGTTCTCCTGCTACTAGATGAATTATCAAATATTTAGAAAACATGTGAATTGTGAGTGCCATACAGAATAAAAATAAAAATCTATAACTATAGATTCCAGTTCTAAGAAGGAAAACGATGGATTGTCTCTTAATTAAAACTTTACAATAAATAAGAGGATACAGCGTGACATCAGTTTTCCATATTATCAAAAGTTGAACGAGGATAAATGTAGGCCAGCATTTGAATTCCAACGTATAAGGCTTTTCATAACAAGGTTTACAAAAAAAGCAGTGTAAATTTGACAGTTGTTTAAATATATGAAGTAGTAGATAGCAAAGTTAGAAATGTCTACTGGCATTGCATGCAAATTTGTAGGAAAAATATCAACTTCATTGTTGAATAACGATATGATATTCCATTTTAAATAGACATAAATATTAAATGCTTGTCAGATATTAAGCCATAATTGTCAAAGTTTGCTACTGTCAAATAGCTAAGTAACTCACGGAAAACACGCACCTTGGAAATATTTTCCATTAGCATGTTCGAAATTAATTAAAAACGTATTCTGCAAAAACATTTGATCGCTCAAATTCTCTTCATTTGTGTGGTATTTCCATTATATGTAACATTCATTTGATTATATTTTAAGGTTATAATCATACCCTTGTTACATGCTGAATATTCAGTTACGGTAATATAAAATAGAACACATTAAAATTCGAGTTTTTGTTGTGTTGATCCCACAAAAAATTGGCGAAAATGAAAGAAAAATTATCTTCAAGCTAAAAATTCCAAGCCAAATGCAAAATTATTGTTTACATTAAAAAAAACAGTCTGTCGGAGTCAGGGTAAGCCGGCGTGAACATTAAATAGTATTCTGGTACGTTCGTTATTTTACTGCTGTGCCATCCTTCCCTGTTTGCTAATCTCTTATTCTTTATTCTTCTTGCTCCCTTCTTTTTATGTAGAAGTAAATAAAATGATAATTTTTTTGAAGGTGAAACACCATTAGTAATAAGAAATATTATGACAAGACTTAGATTGTTTATTTGAATTTAAATTGCAAATTCTCTTGCATTTAATACTGAAATTGATTCAATTAATGCATTAGGTGCAGTACTTCTAGACATCTATGTACAAGATTAGATGATTTTATATATATTAATTTAAAACTGAAAGAATATTAGGCAAAATTGATATCTTGGCACACCCTATTTGGAATATGCTCATTTCCGCATGTGGGCAAGTAAGGTTAGATTTAGAAAACAATTAAATTGAACTCAACTCTCCAAGCTCTAAGCTATTGATCATATTTGTATCACCTCACCAGTATGTAAATCAATTTTTATTTTAATGGCATATTACACATGTATGTAACATTTTGACTGTTCGATAGGCACTTTGATCAAGAAAGTCATTAAACTCACAGCTGTAAACGCTAGCTAGATTAACAACTAAGACTTTGCGATACCAGCGACTCATTTAAATTTTGTCCGTGGCACTAGAATAATGATTTTTACTTACTTGTACAAAGTACAAGTATTGTGAAACCGACAAAATTCACGTTCAGAGATTCAGATGGAAATATCCGTTTTGAATATCCCTGAATCCATTTTGACTGTTTTCGACTTGATATCGGTACGTATGCGCGAATGTGCGTTCTTAACTCGCAAATCACAAAGCCCGTCAAACGTGTAATGTTGAAATTTCGTATTTAAGACTGGTCTAGGGTCTAGTTGTGCAGTATTAAGTTTACAATCGTCTGTACCGAAAGTGCACTTTACTTGAAACTTTTTTTGAATTTTCCGCAAAAATCCAGAATGATCAGTAGTAGGATACTGAAATTAAGTATTTGAGATTGCTGTAGTATCTCAATGGTATCTTCTATATTTGCACCAATCGGCTGAGCCGGAAGTGCACTTTATGTAACAGACTTTTTTAATTTTCTGCATAAATCAAAAACGATCAGTCGTAGAATATTGAAATTCCGTATCAAGCTCTTCTGTGACATCTAGTTGTGCAACTCGCATCATGATTGCAATCGTCTGTATTGGAAGTGCACTTTACTTCTAGCATTTTTCTGAATTTTTCGTATAAATCCAAAATGTTGCAATCCTGTATTTGAGACGATTGTACCATCTTAATGCTCACGTCTTACTTTCATTGAGATCGACTGAGCCGGAAGTGCACTTTACTTGTCAGTCTTTTAGAATTTTTCGCATACATTCGAAACGATCAACTGTAGTGTATTGAAATTTAGTATTTCAGTCTGCTGTAGCATCTGAATGATTGCCTACTATTCTCATAACAATCGACTGTACCGGAAGTGCACTTCAGATGGAATTATTTTTAATGACCTACTGTTTCCATAGCAACCAACTGGGACAAAAGAGCACTTCACTTGACAGATTTTTAGAATTTTTTGGATGAATCCTAAACGATTAGCCCTGAAAAGATGCGATATTTTGTTTGGTTATTGTATTATTATATGCAAAAAATATATCCAATGATGTACATGTAAGTCACGTGATGTCCACGTTAGACTTTTTTAAATTGAGGTTAGTAGGTGAGCATCCCTGAATAGTACCAAATTGCACTGCACGCACTCATAAAGACAAATTCGAGCCCAAGACAATTGAGATGATTTCTTTTCGGGCCGAAATTTTGAAAGGAGTGATCTTCGTTTGAAAGCTACTGCTCACTGCAGTACGACTTGAGCGTTAAGCACAAATGCGCAAGAGAATTGTGTCTGTGTAAAGTTGAGCCAAAAATTCTATAACTCACATGATTGAATGAAATTATTCTTCTTACCTATATTTATGGGAAACGCTGCGTCAGAACAAACCAACAGCTGTGACCAATTGCAAAGAGGAACTATTAAATAAAGAAAGTATGTTAACTTGTGAATACACGAGAAGATTAAACTATATAGAAAGCAAGAAAGGTAAGAGATTGAACTCAAAAAGATAATATTATTATCAATGCAACACTGAAGACGTCGACGAAATGAAGTATTTACTTTTTCTAGCATCTGAGTATGTTGTAGCGTATGCTTATAGCTGCATTATTAAGTTAGTCCCGTTTCTATCGCATTAATAGAATCTGAATATATCAAGGCCTCCATGTGCCCCCACAAAGAAAGTCACACGGATTTAAATCTAGCGATCTGGTAGGCTATGCAATACTACGTCCTATCCATCGTGTGGGAAAATTTTCATTTAACCAGTCTCCCGCTTCCCTAAACAGACCAAACAATAATTCAATTTACAATTATTTTGTACACTCGCAGACCTGATATTTTGAAACTTACAAAAATACTGCCTAGAAGTCATGTTAACTCATGCAACTTATTTATTATTACTGCTTTGATTATTTTGCATTAGTATTATTATTCCTGCTTTAATAAAAACTTGTAAAAACCAAAAAGCTTCTTTTTCACTTAATCCCCCAAAGAACGTCCCGCTTCCACAAAAAAAAAATAATTATGACGTTATACATATATCAGTCTTTAGTAAAAGAATCTGATAGCTCATATCTGTCAAAGATAATCAATTGCTTCATTGTTGTAATAAAAGTAACTGGACAGCACGTTAATTCATGTAAGAAGAAGGTAAAAATACTAAAAAAATATTGAGATTCCTAAAAATAGTTACAAAAACATATTGTTCTTGACTTCTATTACTGGTTGAATTTATTGTACTTATTTCTGTTACACCCTGAGTATAAATATTTAGAAAGTTATTTTCCATTAATTATCATTACATTTTCGAAAATCATACTGCTGCAATAGCTATTCTTCTACCAGAACTCTTTGGACTATTTTGTATGTATTCTTCAGAAGAATGGTTTTTTTGTGTCTAATTGTATTATTCCTAAATTTTTTTCTGTTTTAGGTACTTCTCCAATGGCATCAACATCTACGATGACGATGTCCATTCTCCAAATTTCTTTCACATCCCCAGCTAACGGTAAGTTTTCTTAATTATCTCTGAGCTCTTCAGATTGGTTGTATGAGGAATAGTAATCTCTTGCTGTGCGATTATTTTTTCGTTTTTTTTTCTTCGACTATAGAAAGGTAATTTTAATAATATGGTTTTTTATCTTGTAAGCCAAGACAGATATTGTTGCGGAGCTAACACTGAACAACCACTCGAATCTCAATCGTCATGAAATTTTCACGGCACCGCTGGATCGATATTCACTCTCGTTACCTTCCCAAGCTGGGACTCAAATTAACTTGGTATCAATGAAGCTATCTGGTTCAGGCTAATTGTTGTAGCGTAGGCTTGCGCGGTTGTCTGGCAACAATGTGAAAAAACGTGGCAAGCAAAGCGAAAAATAGCTGTTCGTTAGAAATTCAACCTAGAGGCTCAACCAATAGGTTCAAATCCCGAAATTCATATAACTACAATTACTAACACTGAACAACCCGATATTAGAGTAACAATGTGTTCGTCATTATCATTGCGCATGCGACACGGTTTTGATGTCTTGTTTTTGAATCAATCCTCTGTGAAGTCTTGTAGCTATTACGTGGTTTTGTATTGCAGTTATGAATACTCCTGTTTCTTGGAATATGTGTCCTTTATATAGCCATTTTTGTAAGTGATCAACACTCAGGATGTCTTTCAACAAGTCTGCATTCCAGATAAAGTGAATACTGTTTATTTCCATTTTCTTTCGACAAAACATAACAATGATGAGACCTAGGGATAATCATTCAAGATGTTTGAGTAAATTCCAGAAACACTTTTCAATTATTCTTAAATAAATTTGTAGCCAGATGTTTAAACATGGTAATGAAAGAAAATTTGCTCGTAAATAATTACTTGTTGCGAAGAGATTATTATTCTCTTTTGTTATATTATTTTCTCATTTAAGGAATAGCTGAGAACATTAGCTCCATTTGTAAATAAGAGCGTAAGTAAGCAAGAAAATAAAAACAACTAATACATTACAGTTGACATCAAACAAATTTTCGCCTCACAAAATTCATTGAAACATATAATAAAGACAACTCCAGCAAACAAAAGAGCGTTAATATCTTATTAAAAATTGTATTCATAATATCAATTTTGCTGAGAACTCAACAATAAAGCAAATGTAATATATTTTCTCTCCATGCCTCTACCTGTTACCTTTTCAGGTAATTAAATTTTTTAACAGAGAATTGGTCTCCCACTTTGCTAGAGCTTGTACTAAAATATATTTCGCCGCAAAATTAGTGTTGTATGATAAATTCTCTTAATAATTTGCTAAGACCTAGTTGGAATTGAGAAGTCCTCTTTCTTCTCCTGTTCCCGGAGGAAAACAGGATGACCGTTTTTCTTAGTCACTTTGTTATCGTCTTCTCTGATTCTTATATATCTATGATTTTTGTAATAGAAGTTTCTGCACTGGAAACTGTCAGTATGAAATCAGTATTTTTTTTGTACATGTGTCAATAGATGTAATACATACTCCAAGTTATGGTCATTACTGTGTAGGAGAGTTTGAAGATGATAACTTACATGCTGGTAAGACGTAAAATGACAAATAGCTAGCGGGCAGGTAGGGAATCCTTATGTTGCAAGTAATGGATGAACATGGAACATTCATTACTGTTAAATTAAATGAAACACAGTTTACATAGAGACCGTGTGTGGCTGATCGCTGGCCGACTGGGAACGAGCAAACCTGCACACAAACTTGACGAGATTAGCAGTGTCCTCGTGTACCCTGGGTACACATGCATGTACATGTACGTTGTGCATACATCCCCGGCGGCACGGTCGCAAACTCGCACGCTGACCAATCGATCGTAAGGGGAGGAAAGTATACAACAACGAGCTACAACTCCTTCACACTTGCAGAAAGTAGTTACCTTGCGAGAAGAGGCTTTCACTGGACCACAACCACAGCAGTTTGCGTTTACGTTTCGTAGTACAGGCTAATTTATCATGTTAATTGATGTCAGCGGTATCCATTTATTTCGGACTAGACTTTACACATAATATATTTAAAAGTTCGCGACAGCGGAAAAAGCGAGTGTCTGAGAAAAAGGAAGCAACGTAGCGGTTGGCGTGTTGGACGACAGGCGTCGAGCGTCGAGCTACAGCGTATCGGGGGGGTAGTGGCGGAGAATGGCAGCCACTGCATCGCTATCTGCGGCTATGACCAACGCAATCCACTTTGCAAATGCCCTAAGAATTGAAATGGGGCTCATTTGCATGTCTTAATGAGCGTCTTTGCAAGAAGAGCACGCTTGCGAGCTTTCACACCCTTCTAGAGACGAGGCCATTCCAACAACTCACTTTTATCCTTCCTCCCAAGCTAACTGTCGAGGCTACGGGGAGAGGCAAGCGTAATTCGTAATTCGTACTACGCCGCTGTTCTTCTTCCCATGTCAACTACCACAAATCGCGCAACACACCATTGCCTTCACCAATTCCATTCCACTTTCATCCATTTACCAAAGACACAGCATCAAGTATATAAACAATTCAGCTCTATAACTTACTTAGGTACATTTTCCCAACAATTCCAAATTAAGACTAATGATGCAATCCCATTGTAGCAAATATAAAGCTGAATACTTCAGCATGAGAAGTAGTTAAGGATGAAAACAATCTCAAAGACCTCATATGAAAAAGCTGGAAGTTTGACTATATTTACGTGTTCAGAATTGGACAATCTGGCAAAAGCAAAATGAGGCATGAAATCAGATAGATACCTGGTGCACGTCCTGATGATGTCCTAGTAAGAAATCGGATCGACATGTATACGTTCGAATGCTTGCTTGCTATGAATGCGAAAAGGCTGAAAATGCCTCATTGAGCCATCGTCCTTGCGGTTGTGCCTTTGCCACAACTTTTCTGTTGCTATTCATGTATGCCGTGCTCCACGAACGACGCTTTTTACGAGCAATTTGAACGAGATGCACGTTCATTGCGTTCACGTCGCAGATCAGCCCTTCGTTGTACGTCTTGTGATATACATCACACAACGCCTGCATCAACATCTACTTACTACCGCACCCGGAAACGCTGGAATAATACAAAACGAATGAAACAAATGGTCAGCAACACTTCATGAAAGAGAATTTAGACTACACTACCATATGTAAATTTCTAAATTTTTTCGATGAAGTACAATAGAAAAAAAGCATGCAGCTACTCTAGATACATGAGTTGAGATCGCAATAATAATCAATCTATTGACAACTCAAGAAAGCTATGATCTTCTCTTGAATAATGGCAATCATCCAAATTCGTGGACCAACAAGATTATCTCAAACGAGACAAATAACGTTTGTATAACGTACAGACAAAATAAAGATGAATGTCGGCTAATTAGTCGCCATTATAACGAATAGAAAGCTAGTGACATTTTGAAACGGAAATTAACAAGTAAAAAACGCAATCCCCTTCTTTTTCTGACAATCGATTAGTTGTCAGCACTTGCAGCGCCAGCGCTGATAAAGAGTTTTAGGCAACAACCGATGGTTCAGATGGTTGGAACAGTCGGGACGGGACTGCAAAACTAAACGGTACTAGAGATCGGACAAAATGGCAAAGTGCAGACAGAGGAACAGACTATTCACCAAGTCCAATATATATATATATATATATATATATATATATATATATATATATATATATATATATATATATATATATAAATTGAGAGATTCTTGTGGGCTGCGCAGTTTGTTTTGGCCAAAAATAAAGATAACTCTTTTTAATTCATCAAGCTTTCGGAATTCTTTATTGCTTTATCAAGATGATATAAAAATAAAAATCAGTAAACATAATACATTATATATATACTATATATACTAGGTAAATACTTCGTAAAGGTGTTACCAACGTTCGGTTATTCAGCACGCAGTGTGGTATTGATTTGTCAAACACTGACCACATGTGTCATATGTGACCGGATTACACGGCATTTACTCACCCCAAGACTGGCCTAACATGGCAAGCAAACGGTGAAGCGCAATGATCCGAAATTTTCCAAACTTTCAAGAATAAAATAATATCAATCAGTTTTCAACTGCAGTGCTAATCTGATCCAACGTACGTTACAATCATCGCATCCAGCTAACTAGAAAAGTAGATAGCTTCCATGTTAGCAGCTTAAGAATATATCGGTAATTAAAAGATAACAAAACTATGCTTTAATGCTTTTCCATTTGTAGAAAGAGCAGATTTTTGGCTCAGTAATTATAAAGATAAGACTGCACAGTTTACGCCCAGAAATTTTAGGCTATTTTCACATTCCAAGTCATTTAACAATATTCAGTCTTCTGTAGCAAATTATATTTTTATTAGTGTGATTATCAACTTATTATAGCCGAGAAAGAAATGAATTTAGGGACTAGCAGAGCAATAACTGTCACTTGTTACAGCGAATAATTGATTTAATTTGACAATACTTTTATTGTTTGAATTATCAAATAAATTACGGAGAGAAATATCGTTGAAGCTCTACTGAAACTTCTGTAGTTGCATTTTGCGGTCGTTCGAGCAACGAAAGCTTCAGTAATTTACTCATTTGCACGTAGGGAAGGCTACGTACATTCTGGGATGATCAGACGAAGGCGAAGCGGTTTGCGGAAGGAGAAAAAACGAGAAAACTAAAACAAATAAATAAAAAGTTGTGACAGGCGAGAAGTTTCGATTCAGCACGTTCTTACGGTCAGAGTGATAAAGAAAGAGCAGTGTGTGGTGTGTAGATCGAGGGATGAAGCCAACTGATGGCTGAGGGTGTTTCCGTCATGGAACTGAGGTCTCGCCTTCTGCCGATAAAGTCGTTCTCGCGGCAAGCCGTTCAGATTATTAGTTTCCGCGAACCGGCGATGATACTGCGTGATGTATGGCCCTGCCAATTCGCCATTCGCCATCCGCACCAATGTGCAAGCGCACCCCTTATTTCTATTATCTACACAAGACTCAAAACGATCACTTGATAATTCAGTCACACCATCGCCTCAATTTTATTCGAATAATTGCAGAAAACTCCAATGAAACATTCGTTTGCGTGCTGTGAAGGAGCAAACCAAAAGACGACGAACAATTTAATCAATGGTGAGAGTGGTCAAACCCTTCTTACCATAAAATCGAACACAAGCTCTTTCTGGAAGCTAATAGATTCTAAAAGCACCATAAAACGAACTGCAAACTTCAAGACACGCTACTCAAACAACTTGCGATACGCTCAATGAACACGTTATTTGTTGGTTGTCGCTGTCGGTTACCATTCACTAGTTACCACTTACTGCACATAGCAAATACTACATATTACCGTCATTTCAACCTCATTTTACCTCTATTGTATGAATTATATGAAGTAACAATTTCTGTTGAGGTATAAATAGAGATGATAAATTTTCCATCAGTTTAGCGGAGAGATTCAAGAACACTGATAATTAGCTTGAAGAAATTCACTTTGTGATACAGCTACGACCTAATATCGATTCAAACTCGTCTGTAAAGAAAAAAAAACTGATTCAGAAGATTTAATTTTCTCTCTGTTCCAATAGCGGTTTGTTTTTACAGATGATAGTTCCACAAATAAAACAATTTATCGGTCACTAGTTACATGTACCAAACAATACAATAATAACACCATTATAATTCAACAACGAATGAAAATTTTGTTGTGTTACATATTGATATAGAAAAACAAATCATTATTATGATATTCCCTTACAAATAATGCATACCTTATCATCCTCAAATAACTGGAGAAGTATGGTGCTTCAATTATCACTCAAATAAATACAAAATCTGGGTCTGTATTTATGGTTCATACTTATCAAATAATACTTGAATAAGGTGAGCTGTATCATAACTTGTACACCGTGTGTTTGATTTGATGAAATTTCCTTAAAGACTAAGGGTTCGGTATCAACTGCCTATAAGCCAAGTTCCCGCAGAGACCGCAGATTGCCGGGGCATCTGCGTTTCAGTGTGCAAACTTATAGACCACACGGGTTAATATCTAATGTCGACAAACTTTACTCAATTTAATTTATTACTTGGCGACATAATGCCACAGTTAACTGCAAATACTGAGTCTGTAACTCTATTCGAATATTCCTTGCGAATAGTTATTTGTATACCAAGTGAGACATTACATCCCTCGGTGCCTAGGATCTGGCACTAAATCACGCAAAGGATAGCAAGAAAGTAACTACCTCCTGAGGTGCACGTATAATTAATTTCATCATCTACTGGTTATATTAAGGCTTTGTTCACCGAAAAATCATGTGTGTATCATTATCATAACAAGCTGATGTTTTCATACATCATCCAAGACGAAATTTTAAATTAACCGTTAAAAATCAGATGAGGAAGAAAAGAATTTTCTTGGCATGCATTGCATATTCCGGAAAAGTAAATTCCAATAAAAGTTGCAGACAAATTTATTTTGGAATTGTTAGGAAAACACGAAGTCGCAGAAGCTCCTGTCGCAAAAATCAGAACAGAAGGAAAAACGTCCCAAGGGGGATGATGGGCGCTTTCGAAGAGGCGAAGATCGAACGCCACTAGAACTAAATCACCATTTCAAATGTCAGTCAAACTAACAGCAATGCAAATGACAGTGCCAATACAAGGCGTGACAAATGGCCGGCCTCGAAACATCGACGCGTTCACGCGACAAGAACGCGAGTGCCAGGTTACGACGGGGACGCCACGACGTTACGACGTGACCTGCCTTCACTACCTTTATTCTCTATTTCCCTCAAAACTTTTATACTTCTGAAAAGAGTGGAGATCATTGCACGTGGTGAACTACACGATTTTTATTGAGTACATACATCACACAATTGTTTTATTCTCAAAGTTTTAAATAATCTCGAAGCTTCATGTAGGAGAAGTAAACACCTCACTTAATACTGTAATGAATGTTTGGTTGCCTAATTCCAACTAATAAGTTCTCTCTCCGAAAGCAACTTTCTTTTTCTGAATATATTCTTCTCAAATTTTCCACTGACGTGTTTAATTGCAATTTCAAATTGAGGGTAACAGCACTTTTTTCTGAATAAAATATAGATACATACCAAGAAGAACAACATATCCATGTAAAATAAACGATGTAAAATCTTTAGAAGTCAAGACACGATTTCGTCTGCTTTCTGACAGTTTCAGCTTGGGATGCAGTACGATACTCGGAGCTGTGAGCAATTTCAGGAAATATGTCACCAGAAGAAAATACGAATGCAACAGGGAATGACCTTTCTAACAGATTAACAACGTTACAGAAACGAGTGTAGAAAAATCGTATCGAAATAATTTTAAACTCAATTCTCGCAGTTGAATCAAGCACATGTTTTATGTGTATCATACCAAGAAATAAATACTAAAAATTAAACTAGTACCTACAATAAACGGTGGAATGTCATTTCACTATTATAAATAATATTACCACCATATCTACATATTATAATACTTTCTTTGTGATTAAAATATGGTAATATTGAAAGAATTCAACCTTGAGTTTTGAATGTGAAGCAGATGATTAAATCTTGTTGTTTTCTCTTGTTCGAGATTAAGAGGCTTGGAATTATCTTAAAGGCACAGTATGGTGAAAGTAAACAGGTTCATGGGCTTACCTTAACCTTTCGAAGGTGTTGTTCAGATGCACTCCAGTGTTCAGTTGTTAATGAAAGTTTTTGTTGCTTCGAAATATTCCACGTTACCTAAAAAATATTCAAGAAATTTAGGTGCCAGTCGTTTCTATCAAAAATGCATTTGGTCTTTTCAAATTCATGTTTTTATTATAATTCAGCTATCAAACTCAAACTGAAAATAAGGATAAAATATTTATTGTGGATTTCTATTATACTGTTCCGATCGATAACCAGGAATTAGTAATAACAGCTATATGCTCCATTCGTTCAATATATAATGAACAATCTCTGGATCATGTGATCATTTAAGCTTTATAAATTACACACAACATAAAACGCTGATGAATAATTGCGTTACAGGGGGCTTTGTGATAGATTCCGCAGTATTGACTAGCCATTACTTACCTATTGCATTACTTGACACTACAAATGGAATTGTAAATTATGAGATTCTGTTCGATTGTTCGTTGTTAGAAATCCGGTGTTGTGCCGTTTATTTTGGCCATTTCTCTATTTCTGTTTCAGCTTATATTCAGTAAATTTTCCCATCAATTCATAATCGTACATGAATTATCTCTCGAGTTGATGGGAGTTCATAATAAAAATTTTGAATATATCAAAAATATTTAATAAAAATTCATCATCATCAAATTCTTTCTCACAATCACAATCACAGTGCGCCGTGTTTAAAAAGTTGTTTCGATATTTACACTGACTTTGATTTTTATTAGAAAAATTCACAAAATATGTTAATTATACATATTTCATAATCTGATTGCCAAATAGAACCTGCATATTTATAATTACGAGATTGAATGAAAGAAAAGGACATTACTCGAACTTGAAATATTCAAGTCAATTCAAAGTCAGCAATGTAGAAACACAATTAAAACAGAAATTGCTTAAATTACTTATTTATTCACACGAACATATTGTATACGGCTAAAGAAATAGAATGGGCTTATACACATGTTTGAGTTCTCACGAAAATGTAGTGTTGGCTTCGCAAAGAGCTACTTACAATATGTTCGTTTTCTTTTTAAACTATTGTTCACAAGGTAATAATAATGAATATAGGTTTGTAGAATTATGGTCATAAATAATAATTGTATACTCAATAAATAATTAAACTTGATATATAAAAATCTGCTGTGGCCATCACAGTACTCCCCTAACCATAAATTTCATAGCCAGTTTCATCGCTGTTCAATAAATTTAGTGTCGTATCTATTGATTGCATTTTTCAAAGTAACAGCTGTTATTGTCAAAGTGAAAGCTGTCATTGTTAAAGTGACAGATGATTTTTATATTCCAGTCCTTAGATAAAAAAAATATTTTTGAAAGTTAGTAGTTCTTTTCTAGATTTTAGGGATCTTTTATTCATTGGAACATACAGTTTTGACATTTGATCACCGGAAGTATGATGTGGATTCCACTGATTATTCGTCTTATATTTTTACTAAGCCTATCTCTCAGAGAGCTTTAAATTGATACCAAACTAGGCATCATTCAAATTACGTGTAAAAATGTAATTGACTATCGTTTAAATAATTTTTTTGACAGTTCTATTAGAATTATTCTCGCAGGAGCTTTAATTTGATACCAAACCAGACATCATTCAAATAACCTGTAAATAAATAATTGATTATCGTTTAAATACCTTTCTTGACAGTTATATTAGAATTATTTCCGCAGGAGCTTTAATTTGATACCAAACACGATGGAACCAAATTACTCATTTTGAAAAAACAATTGACGAACGTTTGTATGTGATGTCCAAATATAAGTGATAATAATTCTTATTTCAATTTATGATTCTCATTATTGCTTTGCTTCAGAAAAATATAACGAATTTTATAATAAATCAAATTCTAATAATAACAAATGAGCCGTCGATAATTTTGAATAATGTTTCAGATAAATGTGCCAAATTTTTCAAGGATCAATTTCAGTTATTTCATATTTTATGATAGATACTACCGTATATAAAATAAACGCAAAAAACTAAAAAGCTCTATCAATAAAGTTTTGGTACTACAAGTTGAAAAAACATCATATACGAATTTAAACCTAGCTTTTTGAAAAAAAAAAATTGAATATAAAATTTCAGCCAAAGATTCGTATGCGTTTCCAAGTTATTATGCTTCCAGGCAGACCGGCAGATCGACTTTTTTCAAAATTATGTTTTTTGGGCTCAGTACGGTCTAAAACGTGAAGACTCATCAAAATCTCGAACTGTCAAAAAATTACAATATTTTCCCTATTATACATCGATCGGGGAATTGAAAAAAATTGTGTGTAGGTACTAGGACTCATGGCGAAGATGTGTAAACATCAACTTTGTAAAAATATTGCATGATAGAATAAAACGTTTCACTTCTAATGTGCGCTATGAGCACGTACAAACTTGTTCTACTATTAGTGCAATTCTAACTTACTTTTGAAGTACAGCAGTTATGACGCTATTTACATAATATTTAATAAATATCAGCTACTCAGTAAACGGATATATATATTCTAATTTTCACGTACATCAATTATTGAAATTAATATTAACCAACTTCATTAGAAAATACCAAACAGCTGTGATCGCCAGCATAGCATCTTCCACTCCCTTAAGCGCAAAATGTAACAAAATTTACGTCACACAAATCTCAACGCACTCTACTCCTGAAGGTCCCTAATATAAATCTTCAAGCATCAAAAAAGTCGAGTAGTGTTTCATTTATCCAGCCGCATTATAAATGCTCACACATCAAAAACTCTTATACAATTGATGATAACAATGTCAAATTGTTTCACAACAAATAACGCATATAAATATTGAGTTTCCCTTAAAGTGTACCTATATTTTCCAACCTATTTTTGAAAATTAATATTGAAGCGCAAAATCAAAAGAATACTATATTATGCTACAAGAACCGAAAGACCGTCATTATTGTCCAGGATAAAGTTGACTATATTCGGTGCAGGAAAGGTCAAATTCCAAGACATAGCCTTGTGTAGCTAACTTCATCCGTGACGATAATAACGGTCGTTAAGCGTTTATTTTGCATAGAATACTTATTGTAACAAGTGCACCGAAGTATCCTATCACTAAGCTTTTCAAATAAATTTAGATGTTTTGAATTTTACAAACAAATTTTTGCAGTTGCGATCATATTCACAGTAAACTAATACTATCAAACATAACTCACCTGACTTATTTCATTTTCTGTGCTATCACGTTTACAGTAAATGCAAACATTATAACGTACACATCTCATAATATTTTTTTTTTCCAAATGTCAATTTGACATAACAATGAAATTAAAAATACCAACGGCAGCCATGATCCACAATTATAATTTTTTCCCTCTGTGTAGGGGATTAATATTCATCAATTCCCTGTCAACAGGGAATTAATTATTATTGTTTCTATGGTTTGGAATTGAAAACTTTTGAAGCAGAATTCAGTTTAGTAATAAGGTACTTTCAGTACACGTGTTACAAAAAGAGAATTATGACCTATCCGGAGAGAAGCATTAATCGATTAACTTGACTGAATTCTTATTGTCCAGTTCTTATTAACATAAATATTCAAAATGCAAAAATAGTTATATCAGAGAATTATCAGATCAATTATACAAGGCGGTATAATTTCTTTGTTCCTCAGCTTATCTAGTTTTTAATAAAAATAGTGTATTATAAATACAGTTCTGCACTGCTTCAAGCTTCCTCTCAATAAGTATTTGAAGAATAAATAATCATAATAGTCAACTGTGATGTTGTTTTCAGCGCATTTTTGCAAAAAAAAAATAAAAATACGCTATTATATTCAATTTGGCTGTCAACCTGGCTGGCGTGACGCTGAGTTCTGAGCAACTACAGCACTTACAGACCTGAAACTGGTACTAAATGAAAGCTACTGTTTCATAGATTTGCAAAAACTGCTTGACCATTTTATTCATATACCTAGTTTTGGGTAAAAAGTTAAATAAAAATTCAAAAGGTAATTTCTGCTGAACTATGCATAGTTGAAATATGAAAATTGCTGCACAGAATGAGCAATATGTCAGTGATTGAGTTTCATACCTTAAATTTCGAGCTGATATGGGTTACTACCCATTTGAGGGTAGAAACTATTTATCTCAATATCTCGCGAGTTACACAAGATATTGACATGCAGTTTTCGATATTTGTATCAGAATTAATTGAATTTTTGTTTTCATGATTAATTTAGGCCATTACATGACCACCCGTTACTCATTTTCTTTAATCTGTAGTTTTGGAGGTAATTGCACCAAATTTTCAGGGAATCTATTTGGTATATCACTTTTATAAATATAAATTTTAATTCTAGAGTACAGCACATAACCTCCCATCAGTCAATAACCAAGCAATGAAGACCAGAAGATACTTTTGAGTTTATACGTGCACAAGTTATGTACAAATAGTCACAATTTTAAACTGGTATTAAATTAAAGCTGCTGTTACGAAGATTTGTCCAAACTGCTTGATTTCAAGCTCAGTGATTATGAAAGATGGTAATTTGTGAAGTCTCTGAACTAACAAGCATTCATGAACTGCCAAAAATACGCTTTGATCATCAAGATAATTCTTAAATTTTCTGGTTTTTTCCAATTAAAAATGAATGAGTGCACTAATAAACACTTATTTCAATCTGATTTAATAAAAAAAAACTGCTAGTATAAACAAATCTGACAGGTTTTTGAATAGATAAATTGATATCACAGCCGATTATAGTGATTTTATTTTTCTCATACAAGGAATAAAGCTATACCTACATACATGGCTGCCCCATTCGACAAGAGAGATTCAAAATGTAGAAATTGAGCGATTAGGGAAATGCAGACACTAATTTATTTTTTTCATTTCCTAACTCGACAGCTTCGCCTCCATTTCGCCCATCTTCAGAACTCTTCAGACAATTTTGTAGGCTCCTGACTGCATGTCGAAAATTATAAACCAAGACATGTAGAAAAAAAGGCGGTTGCTCCAATAAAAAATGAATCAAGTAGAGGTGTTAAAAAAGTGAACAGCAAAATATCGCAATAATTATCAAATTGGTAAGATCATTTCAAATCGTTATTGTATATTATGCTAAGGGCTATAGTATCCATCGTTTTGTTATTGTTTTGTTTGTTTTGTTTTATAAACAACATTTCCAGAGTACCTCAGTCTTTTATTCAAGTTTGATTCATTGTGAAAAATACGTACCTCATCAAAATCGAAAGAATGGCCATTGTTGATATAGTTAGTAACTAGGATATATTTTAGCGTATTTACACTAGATATTTCTGCCGGAAATCAAGTGAGTTGAGGGAGAAAAGAATTCTAACACGTTTCTAATTCAACTTTCTTTTGTATATCGGAAATTTCAACAGATAAAAGCTGCACAATTCAAAATAAAATGATAAAAAAAATCTTGATTTAAAAGTTGTCTTTCAACAAAATCTATGTGAGATATGGTCAACACTCCTGTTAATAAAAATATTCATAATTTTTGGAATGACCTGCTTTTACATTTAGAAAATTATTAGCTCATAGATTATTCACAGCTGGTTTTCGGCAGCAGCCAATTAGCATTAAAATCCACACAGTCTGAAAAACGAACACAAGAGAATAATAAAACAGTTGAATTCATTCAGTACATTTTTATTTGTACGTTTATGAGGTAATTATCATAAAGAAATTACAATAAATTAACTATGAAGCCTAAGAAAAGAGATTTCATTAATTTTAAAATAATAAATATTTTTGTTTTTAGTACTTACAATGTAGAGTAATGAGTTATATATTTTAAATGAGCACATGTCACTGGCTAAAAATTATGATTACTTATAGTTCTTTAGAAATTGATCAAAGGCACAAAAATGTCTTACTGTGTTTTTTCAACAGTTGAATTATTAGGTTTGAGCTCGCCATATACATATCTAGAATGTGGCGTTTTAAATGACACAAAACTTCCATATTGTTGTCCATTCCGAACTTCTTGATCATCTAGATCAGCATTATTCTCGGAATTAGGAGCTTGTTTCTGCCCGTCCTGATTCTGATTATTATTACTAAAATATAAAGCTATCTCGTTATTGTCAATCAAAGGCACAGGCTGTTCTTCTCCAGAACTAGATGCAGTAGTAGTTGAAACGGAATCAGGAGTAAAATCCACTGATTCCTGAGGGGGTGGTGTAACTACTACTTGCCTAGTAACTGAATGTTGTCCTTCGCCGTCAGACACTTGAGAAGTCTGCTGTTGGTAAGAGATTGCTGTATCTGAGGAGCCATGCTGCAGATCACCATACTGTTGATGTTGATCGGGCTGTTCAATCGCAGAAAGTATGGACTGTAGTAAGCCTTCCGATAATACCTGTTCATGAGGAATATTTTTAGCATTTTGTCCATCTAAGCCATCAGCTGACTGAATCTGTAAAGTATAGCTCCCTAAATTGCCTTGAATGGGTATATTTTGTACTCCATTTGGAAAATGAAGCTCTTGCGATGCTTGTAAATCTGCATCTTTACCAAAATATTCTTGTCCTAAGGATTTTCCCTGAACGTCTACTGTATTACTTTGAATTTCAGGCTGAACAGATTCTACGTTTGGTACAGAATGTACGCCTTGATAATCGTTATTAACGAAGTTAAATGAAGGTACTTGATAATTAGACTGTCCTCCGATATTTGTATTCAAAGAGGATATAGAAGCCGAATAACTAGAAGCGGAATCTGATGGTACTCCGTATGAATTGAATGATTGAGATTTTTGGGAGCAGTCATGCCCTGGTAGTGGTATAGTAGACTGCAAGCTTATCTGTGGCACTGCGTAACTAGATGCGAAGGAACCACCAAAATTTTGCTTCGTAAAGTCAAAGTTTTGATTAAATCCTGCAGTAAGAGCTTGAGATTGTAATGGAAGTCCATAAGAGGAGTCTACTATATTAAGAGGAGCTGTATAACTGGTTAATGCAGCTCCTGACCCATGAGCGCCACCAAAGTTGAATCCAAAATTACCTCCTCCTGCTACTCCTCCTCCTCCTCCACCTCCTCCTCCTCCTCCTCCACCTCCTCCTCCTCCACCGCCTCCTCCTCCATGAAAAGCAGATTGGAAGGAAGTTGGAGATTCTGCATTCGGTAAACTGTAAAGATTTGAAGGTGGACTGATATCATGTCCAATATCTCTTTGTTTTGTAATATCTGGAATAGGTGGTGGAATATAAGCCTGTCCTTGGAAATCAGTCTGACTTAGTTCAATTCCATGAGCGTCTTTATGAGCTACTGACTCTCCAATTGATTGAAGCAATCCGGACGGTACAGGCTCCCTAAATACAACAGGTGATTTTGGTGGATTAATTTGCAGAGCATTCAACTGAGTTGGGGGTCCATACGAATTACTCGGTGTTTCCACTATTTTTGGTGGTGACAGTAATGGCGTGCCATATTGACTGTTCGGTGGCACTCCATATAATCCACTAGGAGGAATTAAGCCTAAATCGCTTGAACCGAAATTTCTAAATGTGTTCTTGTTTTGAGTTATTGATGCTGCATAAGGTCCATCTTGAGAAAATGAGTTCGCAGGAGGAGCACCGTAAGAATCTATTGGTTGGACCACTCTGCCTCCATTTCCATTCGGCACTAACTCATACCCAATACTCTTGATCACTGACAGTGAAGAATCTTGTCCACCGAATGATCCAAAAGCTCCTTGTGCATGATTAAAAGAAGTATGATCGTTGCCAGATGAACTAACAACCCCTCCAGAGCCAGTAACTGTATTTAATGGAGCACCATATGAGTCACTCGGTAAATGTACTGATTGTGATAATATATTGAAAGAATTATCTGATCCGTGTGCGAATGACGATGCATATGTCAATGATCCACTATTAGGTGGTGTCAATCCAACATCGCTGTATCCAACACCACCACTTCCATGTTGAGGTGCTCCATATGAATTGGATGGTGGATGAGACACTAAACCTAGAATAGGTTGCCAGCCATCGTATTTTATATCAGGTGGCGTAGGTGGAGCTGGTGCTCCTGGATGAGGAGGCCCGTGTGGCACTGGATCTGGGATTCTGTACACAGGTGCATGTGAAAGTGGAGGAGATTGATGATTATGTAGCACATCTTTTGGTGGTCCATAAATAGGTTTAGGAGGTCCATAAACGGGGCCAGGCTGAGGAGGTCCATAGGCAGGTCCAGGTTGTGGAGGTCCATAAACAGGTCCTGGTTGAGGAAGTTCGAAAGCTGGTGCAGATTGCGGCGGTCTATAAATAGGTCCAGATTGAGGAGGCCCATATACTGGTCCAGGCTGAGGAGGTCCATATACGGGTCCAGGCTGAGGAGGTCCATACTTTGTTGGTAAAAATGAAGCAGTATGTGGTGGACCATATGTAGCAAGAGAACTTCCAAATGAATTAGTAATCTTAATGGGACCATGTGTAGGTCTAGAAGATCCGAATAGAGGCTTAGGTGAGCCAAAATTTAGTTTTAAAGGAAATCCAAAATTAGGTTTAGATGATTTTGGTGGACCATAAATTGGTTTCGGACTGTGAGGCTTATGAATAAATATTGGCTGAGGTGGACCATAGGACGGCTTGGGAATTTTGAAAGAATTATCAAACGAGCCGAAAAATGAGGGCTTGTTGAACTGAGTTTTATGATGAGAAGGAAGATGAAGTTTTAATGGAGGTCCATACACTGGTTTTGGAGGGCCATACACTGGCTTCGGGGGACCATATGTAGGGGCTGGTAAGGATGTTAAAGGAGGAGGTATATCTGGTGGTGGAGCTGGATATACTATATTCTTTGTTGGACCGTCTGGTACACCATACACTGGCACAGGAAAACCTTGATTACTGGGCACTGGAGGTCCGTAAGTGTCAAATGGCACACCGTAAGTATTGCTGGGGAGAGGCACTCCATAAGAGTCACTGAAACTCCCAGCAGGAATTTCTCTTCTATTTGTATCTTTTTCACTACTTGCTGTGACCGAATCAGGGATCGTAGAACTTGCAGAATTCGTATTGCTGCTGCTGCTGCTGCTACCTGCTTCAGGAGATGTTACCGGTTTGGCATTGTTGACAACCGCAAAAGATGAATGGCCGAAAACGAACACGCACAGCACAACAACTGGTATCTGTAATTATAATTTACAAATTGAAATAAATTCGAATAACTTCAACTTCATAAATTTACATATAATAAATTGTTTTCAAAAAATTGTAATGTAGAGAATCTATGAAAAAAGCATGAACAATCAACAAGAAGCTTACTTTTTGCTAAAATATCAGTTAAAGAACTTCATTGCCAATGAATATGCTGGAAACATCACGATTTCTTTTGATAATTAAATATAATTTTCTATTCTACTTAACAGAAATTATTAGGAAAATCATCTGAACGTTGTTATTAATATTATAAAGTACTAAATTAATAGCGATAGAATACTCAATGAAATTCTTCAAGTAACACGGTCAAAGCTAACCATATAACACAAAAACACAACTGAGCCGAGACTGATTAGTATGTTATCGCACATAAACGGAACACGAGTAACAAATAGAAAAGTGAACCAATTAAATATTCAAAACTCTTCAAACGATTACAACAAAAACATTTCCACAGCATTTCACTTTGAACTATGAACCTAATTTAATTTTTCAAACTCTGCTCATTCATAAAGAATTTTGAACAATATGAATAAATAAAATACTCATCAAACAACTCTAATTATGAACTGTCTACATTGTTCAAATTTTAAAACATACAACATGAGAGAAAAAATGATAAAAAGTCTTCTGTATTATTTATTATTCACAGTGTGCTTTTTTATTAAAAGTTCAGGGAGCATTTTCAACAGCGCAATTACAATATAACTGCTCAAATTAAAAGTACTTGTACAACATTTACTGAAAATCTTAATTAGCTTTTTAAACCGGTGAGGCTAATTGAAAACTCAAGTAAACGATCTATTAATATTTCAATTAATTTTTTCAATATTAGCCTCATGGCAATTCAAATATTTCAACAAAGGTCCCTCTAGTTCATGTATCCTTTTGTTGATTACTGAATTGTTATGAATCAACAATAAAATCCAATAATTAAAACTGTGAGCATAATATGAAAAAATTTACCTGCTGCAAATGCATATTCAATCCAAAAATGTAACTTGAAAAAATCACACACTCCACGAACGCACAAACTAGTAATACATCACATGTGAACCAGCAACATCAGAAGTCCCGAAACCGACTAGTCATCTTAGTCTTCGTTAGGAATGGCACAACAACTGGTTAAAGCGAATGTTATATAGACTATAAGAAGCATCTATATGCGTCTTCTTTTTCCCCACTCGATTGCACTTATTAAGTAAATCTTCAAGTCAATCCAATAGCATGAGTATGGGTACAACAAAGTGGAGAAAGTAGGGTATGAATGAAGTCGAGACTGCGGTAAGACTTACGCACCTGAGAACACTACGAGTATGTGGACGAGATCGATAATGGATAAATAGAAGAAATAATATCACAAAGTACCACATACACCACTCAAAATATCTTATTTGCATTACAATTATAGTTCTATTCTAATTTTCTCATATTAAAAAGGATTCATCGTCAGTGCGTCAATAAAAGAATATTTTTTACATTCCTGCAAAATGTTTGAACAGCGCTAAAGCTCTGTACGATGCATTGTTACTGTCATGTCATGTTACACGGTGCTCGGATAAATCATATTTTGATTGTCCATTATATGCAGCTCGCGTTTTCTTTTGTTACGAAACAATAGACGGTATTTTGAATCCTATAATTACTCTCATACACTTGTTATATACGGCTGAATATGTATCAATTTGTCCACGAATTATTTAATGGTGGCACCTGTAAAAAGGTATTGTTCGGTTCACCTCATTCTCTCCACATTAGAATTAATTCAGAATGACAAATGTCTTGAAACATAAAGATAGACAAAATATACAGGGCGATCTATGATCATAGCGAAAATTTTTGACAGCTGAAAGGTGATGCAATTGGTAGAAAAAATGTCGTATGACTATATAATTAAAGAATTACAAGCCTTTAAAGATTTGAAATATCATTCCAACAACTACTGAAAGTCATGAGAAATTATCCATATATCATACTTTGCATCACAAAATCCTTAATTCATTAATGTCAAACCGAACGTGGATATTCTGAAATTGTTCCAAGGTCATTGAATCAAAAAAATTCCATCTTATGTTTCTATCAACTATTTCCCGTAGAACGAGCTATTATTATCACAGCTGTCGTTATTTCTGTATTTTTCGGTTCCTATCGTGATTTTCCCACGGTTGGGAAATAGCAGATCTACCTCATGGGTGGAAAATTTTCATGCACAGCTGCCGCCCAGCATAGTCATATTCTCTGTTACAGTAATGTAATCAATGCAATCAACAATATTGATAATACTCACAGGCAGCAATAAGACATCAATTAAACTATGAAGAAGCGATTAAATTATTAAAAAATTAGTTTGATATAAGTTATTTATGCAACAAAAGTGTAAAATTGAGCATTGAGGCCAGGTATTTGATTGACGGCGCTTGCCGAATCACTAAAATTATTGGCCGAATATCATAATACAAGACCCTCAATTTTCATATTTTGATAATTATTGAAGACATAGAAAAGGAGCCCAAAGTACAAGTTGACATTTAAACATAACAAATAACTGATCAATAAGGTCTGTGAAAAGAGCCACAAACTTGAGTTCACAGAAAAACTAAATTCAAGTTATGAAACTTGAGTGCTACGCGCTCAAATGGTGGCAAAGCTTGGACACAAAAATATTCATTTGACGCATCGTTTACGTCGCGTTAAGTATCAACTTTACGCACGGCCGTAGACAAAAAAATTTATTGCGCCGACTTTTGATTATCCTAGGTAAAAAAAACAGCAGCTTCCGTAGCAGCTATTTTGTAACTTGAAGAGAATACATTGTTTCATATCAGTGTTGGAACTTTTGGACATCAAATTAATACAATTATTCAAAAGGCTAACAATTGATGTATAAAAGCAGTATACGGGAACACTTCATCTTCCTATTACGTTATAAAATATTGGGCTCAACAATTTAAGTAGTGTAAACTCTTTATAACGAACTTCTTTATAGCGAAAAACTCTGTATAATATGGATATTGTTCGAAATGGATTGGTTTACATCATTAACTATACATTAAAATACTCTCTATAACGTAATGATCATTTTCTATAACGAGAAATACGTCTATGCTTAGACATCTGAGTACTTTTTTAGTTGAGGCATTAATTAACATTTCTTAAGAATAACAATTGTGTTCCTATCTTTCGTTGTTCGCCATTACTGTCTTAACGAGTAGAAATGCATTGACATAATCCTAGGCTAAAATTCAACAAGCACTTGACGCAGCTAAATTATTATGAGAGTTTTTAGTACTTTACGAAGAGGATCCCACGTCATCTAAAAATATGGATATAATTCATGAAAAAAGTATTGGCTTAGCAAAAGACGGGAAGCAAAAATAATGGACTGTACAGAATAATGAATATTTCGGATATTGACGTATGCATACCTGGTTATAAGAATACAAAAAGAGTATTTGTGCTCTTACACTGACTTTTTTTTAAGACCCCATACAACGAAAACTCTTTATAACTAAAGAAAACAATCAGTCCTCTGAACTTCGTTATATAGAGTTTTTACTACAAATCCATTGAAGATGAGCTGCGCCATGGAAGACCAGTGGAAGCAACCACGCCAAAAGCCTTAACGAAAGTGGAGAAGTTTGTCCTTAAGGATCGTCAATTAGAGGCTTTTCAATTAGCTATAAAATGTGACATTTTAAAAGCATCGGTTCTGGGAATTATATACGAACATTTTCGATTATGGCTAAGGTTAATGCAAGATGGGTGCCAAAAACACTGACACCTTCGCAAAGGCAGCACCGTATATGACTTCTACTGGAAATTTGCACATGTTCAATGAAGGCAGTGATTTATTTTTGGCTAAAATCATGATAGGTGATGGAACATGCATATACCATTGGGACCCGGAGTCAAAAAAAGAGTCCATGCATTGAAAGCAGAAAGATTCTTCGCCACCGAAAAATTTTGCACTCAGCCGTTTGCAGGGCAGGTGATAGCTACATTTTTTGGGATGGAGGGTATGCTTTTCATTGATCATCTATCCCACAAGAAGACGACTGAAAAATTGAAAACAGCGATTCTGGACAACCACGGCAATGCCTCTGTTCGTCAAGTCAGGAATTGTAGACTGGGTACTTGTGACAGAAAAAAAAGGACAATTTTTTACGGGCTGATATTTGCATTTAAAAATCCCCGCTAGGTGTTAACTCATATTGCAAAATGGGCTTCAGTTCTTTGAAGAATCTTTTACAGTCTGTCATTTTTTCGAACGTAACTCAAGTTCGTAAAATTAACCAATAGCTTATTGTAAAAAGTGCCGAGATACACAATAAATTTACAAGTTTACTTGAATATGCCTTACTCTTGGACTCATGTAGATCGTCTGCCAATAAACTATTAGTCGATTTTGCAAACTTGCCTTACGTTCAAAAAAATGACAGACTGTGAAAATCAATCAATTTTCAATAAATGCAAATATGTTAAACTCACAGCTGTAAGTATCTTCCCCATAAATGGCAGCCTGTAGAAAATTGTTCCCTTTTTTTGTTACTAGCGCCCAGTGTATTGCATCATTGCTGTATGTGACTGACACTGTGGGTTTGGGTTCCAGAAGCGTATTCATCCTGCTTACAGCCCAGATTTTTTTTATTTATTTCAGCATTTGAAGAAGCATCTACGATAAAGAAAATTTTCAGCTAATGAAGAATTCAAGTGTGATGGTAACCAAGTGAAGTAAGTGTATCAACTAAGAGGAAAACTGTAATAAAAAACAATAAATAAAATTTGGACAAAGTTTTCTCTCCTATATCTATGTGAATCAGTTTTGAATTTTCCATCGCATGTGTCAAGAAAATGCTTTTATATAGTTTCTCATCTTCAAATACTCTCCATTTTAATATTTTGATATTTACTTGTTTTATTTTTCCCAAAAACTAAAATTCAAGAGCAGTTCTTGTACTATTGACCTAAATCGGGCGCAACTGTAGACACGTGTTTCTGCCTTGTTGGAACTCCAGTAAAGTCCAACCAAATTTCAAGTAAACGAACTTGTACGCCAAAGTTAAAAATGGCAATCAGAGGTTAAATCGAAGTGGCAAGTTTAGTAAAAAATAATACAGGACACGATCAAGTGACCTTTTAATAGATCCGTGAATCAGAATTGATCTCAAAATTCAACTTGAAGAATCGATTTTCACACCGTCATCTTCAATCAGGCGGCAACTTTATTAGTCAACTAAATTATCAGATGCTTATTTGAACTGTAATGAAGAGACTCAACAAATACGAAACACATGTCTACAGTTGTTGCCCGATTTGAAAGATTTCAAGCAGTCAGACGACGAAGTAAGCCAAATAGAAGCTTTTAATAGATGAACAACATGTAATAAAGATATTCGAAACTATTTTCTTCGATACCGTGGAATATGATATGTATATGTTTGCTTAAATATAAATATAATATCAACAGTAATGTAGAAATTTGTATTAAATTAAATATAGACGTGAGAATTTGTGAAAATCAACAATTATGTAGGTAAAGTACGTCATAAACACTTTATATCTTCAATGGAAATTTACTAATATGTGAGAAAACTCGCGCTTTGAGTTTGTTTCATCTATTCGCATAATTTGCAGTGCAAGAACATCTGTTCTGCATATGAACCAATAACTAAAATAAATAAACCTGAGATACTAATGTTCCATTAATGCTCCAAAATTATTTAGTTATTATCTTTTCAAAGAATAATAAGTCACGAATTAGAAATTACTGATAGAGTTCAATTGCATAAGTAAGTCAAACTAAAATGGTTGATGGACTCATTATTTTATAACAGTTCTCATTCGGACCATTTGCCAATTTGGCAATTTATATCTTTTGCATTGCTCCGCTGGTAGAGCATGATAATTTAGCATCAAAAACAAATTTATTTAAGCACAAACTAACAAATATTAATTAATTATAATTTATTTATGGGTATTTTCTGTTTTTTGGCACGAAACATTACCTTATTTATAAACTGTAATTCTGTATTGGGCACAAGTAACTATCAAAATCAAGAATATAATGAGTTGTACTATATTTTACATTTTATATTTATGAATTAATTATTTATCCTTTTGAAATAGTTGGAAAACATTTATTCAAGAATTTAAGAATTTTAACGCTTGCTTCTCAGTACATTCTAGCCAATGTAATTTATATTAAAACTACTGAGTATAACTATGAGATACAAAATGATAAACATGATTATAATACAAGAAATAAAAATGAATTATGTTTTCTTCAAATCAGACTTGAGCGATCTAAATCAAATAGTTACCTTTTGACAATTAAGCTTCACAATAAAATATCAAACGAATTAAAAATACTACCGCTGAAATTATTCAAGAAGAAAATGAAACATCTCCTTTTAGGGAAAAGTTACTATTCGGTAAACGAATATCTAGCAGATATATAACTGTAAACTAATGTCGTATTGAAATTGTGCGATAACTTCTTATTTTATTGTCTCCTATTTATATGAACTCATATTTTATTCATAATTGACGATGTACTTTGTTTCAACTGAATATAAATTGATTTATTGATTGATTGAAGGACCTGGGAATATGTTCATATGATGAATGAAGGTATTATTCTATTGATTTTTTATTTAATGATACTAGGACGTTTCGATTAACAGTCCACTCATCATCAGATCAAAAAAAGGACTCTTTACCACGATTTCTTTCACACGTTCTATCTCTTATATGACATGTTTGTTCTCAGTGCAGTGTTAATTTTTTCTTTTTAATATATTATTCATTCAACTTTGCTGCTGAACGAAAGGAAATTGTGATTGAAAATCCTTCCTTTTTTGGCTGATGATGAGTGGGTATAGCTACAAGAAACATCTCAATATCATTAAATTAAATTTATCTATATTATTTACTTATTTATCCAGAAGTTTTTGTGAAGTAGCGTCCTGAATATAATTTTGTAATATACTTTCAAAAAAAAAAAGATAAACATAATAGAGTGTTTTTTGTCATCTCACAAGGTGAACTTTTCAAGAATCTCGAGCTAGTGAAAGTCTTCATTTTGAGAACAATCTTCCTAATGCATACAATATGTTAGAACGTCATCATCATTTAGTACTACTAAATAAATTTTTACTCAATTTACTCATTATAATTACAACTCAAATTTGTTAACGGTAATTTGAATAATAATAGGAAATAACATGGAATATACGTCGTACAATCTAACACACGATTGTTTTTATATTATCGAATTTGTACAAAAACTGCCGGTAGGTATTATAATTTGAAGATAATTGAAGCTAATTCTCGAAAACATCATAAGAAAAAGAATAAATATCTAAGCTATAATATCTTGTCTGCTTGACTGATCTTGAGAGGGAAATCGCGATACATAATATTTTTCACAAGAGTGTTACATGCGAAGTTATGTATTTCCTCTGTAAAATAGTAATAAAAAACCAGAATGCGGCAATAACGTTTATGAATTCATTTTTTCTGAAATGAATGTACAGACAATGTAGTCTAGTATGCGTGATGTTGTTGAATGTAAGAAGAAGTCCATGGCGGCAGCAAAATATTCGAAGTGAAACATTTTCAAATTTTTCGTTACTTCGAAGCGAGTACATATTATGATATCAAAAAATCCCTGATTTCCCAGGATTTCCAGGCTGCATATAAAAATTTTCTCAAGTCTTTTTTTACAAAGCAGATAATTTAAATTTTAATTTAACAGGAAAAATGTTTTGTTTCGGGTACACTCCAGTTATTTAAAAAGTTCATCGAAGATCTTTAAATGACTTGACGATTTTGTGGATTCTGAATAAAAAATCTAATATGGACACTACATGACTTACTTGTACGTACACCTTTTGACTGAATAATTGACAGTTGACATTAACATTGACATACAGTCTCAAATACTAAATTTTATCACTCTACGGCCAATAGTTCCAAATTTATACGAAAAATTAGTAAATATTATTTAATAAAGTTTACTTCCAGCTCAGTAGACTACTATGAAAATGAAATGTTATTATTTAAATGCTACAATTGCTTTAAATACTTATGATTCGTTCTGGATTTATGCGAAAAATTTGAAAAACTGTTCAGTAAACTGCACTTCTGGCTCAGCCGATCGCAATTATAAAGCGAGGTGTACAACTAGATATTATAGAAGTCCTAATACGAAATTTCAATATTCTACCGCTGATTGTTTTGAATTTATGCAAAAAAATTCGATAAAACTGTTATATAAAGTGCGCTTCCGGTTCAGCTAATTGGCAAAAAAATCAAAAACAACCATTTAGATGCCACAGCAATTTCAATTACTGAATTAAAATATCCTACGGCTAACCATTTTGGATTTATATATAATGCGAAGTGCACAACAAGACCTTAGATTTGTCTTAGATACGGAATTTGAACATTATGTTCAACGAGTTTTGAGATTTGCGAACTACATACTCGTACATACGTACACACGTACCGACGTCAAGCCGAAAACAGTCAAAATGGATTCAGGGATGCTGAAAACGGATATCTCCATCAGAATCTCGAAATGTAAATTTTGTCGATTTCACAATACTTGTAGGTACTTTGTACAAGTACAAATTCAATATACAACAAATGTTCATCTGCAACCTGATCCTGACGAGATTTGTACTTTTCACATAATATTTACTTTCAGCTTGTTTAAAGCTTGATAAGACAAAACATGAACCTGAGGAATTCTTCAAAGGTACTTACAATCGCCACTATCAAAATTGTTATGCTCTGATTACTATACAACGTGTCACGAACAAAAAAGTAATAATACCGTCACTTTAAAAAAACCCTGATGCTCTCCCAATGCTTTTATTTTGAGAATTCAAGATGAGTTTGAAGCTTTAAATATTTCTCTATACGTGGGAAAATTGACAGATCACCAAAGACTCGCATCTTATAAACGAACTATATTGCAATTGAATTCTCTAGATCAGGGTTCACAAAAAGATCTCTGAAAAGCATTTTCAAAAACTGTATTTTCATAAAATGTTTTTTGCGAATTTAAAATTGAAAAGTACGATTTCGACATGGAATTTTTCAAAGAACAAATCTAAGGATCTAAAGATTGCATCTAAACGGTAAAATGAGGGAATTCCGAAGGGCTAGTTTTTAATTTTCGGATTTTCCTGAATCAAGCATCCTCTTATTTCTGTCATCAATTGGGACTCAATACACCAAAACCAAAGTTATATCAAGTAGAGGTGTATCTAGCTTTTTAGAATCGAGGACTTTAAACACAATGGGAGCCCCATTTTTGTTAAATTAAGGATCTTCAAATTGAGATTTAAAATTTTTGAGATCATAATTAGAGCTGCAATATATTCATTCATGAAATGAGGTTGAATAACAAACATTATATTAAATTAGAATTATAGAAATATCATTTAGATAGAGGATACAATTTCATTCAATTTACTTTATTGTACAGGTAATAGCATATTATAAGCACGACAAACGAATCAATTGTTATCAGAAATGTGACACAGCTTTTTCCACTATAATATAACTGCATACTATTCATTAGAATGATTTAAATATCTTGACACTATGCTATACAGATAAGAACTAATGATTTTTTCTAAGTAATATATATTTTCTATTCACATTCTTCTACCTATCTCTTACAATATGATTTATCATAAATTGATAGGGTAAATAGATTTGGGTATAGCCGAATTCCTCCACCAGATCCCAGGTAGCTATAATATCATAGCCGAGTTCCTCCATCACCGATGACAATGGGGATTAAAGCAATTTTGGAAACTTGAAGGGTATGTTCAGCTCATTAATAATAACGCATCATATAATTATCATTCTGTGCAGCCATATTCTATTTCGCTCCGACCAAGCTCGACGTGACATGCTCATTGTTTATAAACAAGGGTTTTTGTTTCCAACCGGCGGTACTTCGCACCCAACTAGCGAGCGAGCCTCTCCTGCTCTGACTAAGCTCAATGCTCAAACTGCTAGTACAGTTATTTCTTCTCAACTCCACCCCTTTCCCAAAAGCAAATCATTTTCAAGTTTTAAAAACAATTTGTGGCCGCAGCTTACAAAATTATTACGAGGATAAGGATTAAAGATAAAAGTGGAGGAACTCGGCTATGAGATTATCGGTCCAACCTTACGGTCGGGGATTGAAACAGGTAAACGTGGAGGAACTCGATACTGCCGATAGATTCAGGTGGTTGTTTTCCTGTTTTGAAATCTTTCAAAATGTGTAGTAGTAAACCTATAACCATTGTTACTCATGGTCACTTATTTTTATAGACTGGATTTTGGCCCAACATGAGTTCAGTGCAACTTTCTCGCCTGTCTTGGGCTCAAGTTCTGTCCCACAGGTGCACGCAACTCAGTTCAGTAATATTTAGGAATGTTTTCCGAAAGTACAAGCGTAGCGAGCTAGACCACAATCATTGTTGCACACAAACATTTCTTTATACATTGGATTTCAGCCCAACAAGAGTGATTTCAAGGTCATACAAGCCTAAACCTCATTTGTCACTATTTTTCTCATTATTTCCATGTGTAGTAGAAGCTCTTTCCAAAATTTCATCAGTAAATAAAATTCACATCACTTTTTTGATTCTTCTTCAGTGCCTGAATTGTAAGAGGACCGTTCTTCTGCTCGTTGTCGTTACGTTGTTTTTCCTTAGTTTGGACCAAGATTTGAGAGTGTCTCTTGCTTATTGTCCGTAATTGTGTGTAATATCCTCGAATAAACCCATGAAATGTAATAATTAAAGTATAAATCGTATCCAAAAAATAATGACTCGCCGGATGATTGATTCGATAAGATTCGAAGCGTTTGCTCAAGTTACTGATCCTAATTTATCCATCATCGGACGATCCGTAATAATAATGCCTTCCCGTGAATATTTAGCATATAATTTTTATTGAAGCTATACTCATTTATAAGACCAAATATTGCAGGATGACCGTTGTTCCAATTGACAGTGCCGAGTTCGTGTGCGCCTCGTGCTAATCGGTTAAGCATCGGTGCCGACTTCATGTCTTCGGTGCCGAATCCATGTATGCCTAATTTTGCAAGATGTCTATAAATTCCCTGACCTATCCAGGTTTTTCCAGTTTTCCAACTCTAAATTATTATAATCTCCGAATTGAAGATTGTTGGATTTCAACTCAAACGTTATATGTAAATATGACCGTATAATAATTGTATCATGACAAAATAATTGCTGATTGCCCATTTATTCCAAAAACTCATTTCTGGGTGCTCAATATAACAAATTATTCATAGATTTCACCAATATAATATAATAATATACTAGATTCATCAATTCAATGTATTCATGCTGTCATGCCTTATTTCATTTTGTTCTATTTATTCGAAATAATTTGTTATGACATTTAAATAATAATAAAATAGATTGAATCCAATTATTTAAATATATAAAGTCAAACAGCAAATCATCTGTTTAATACTCCACATTATAAATAAAACTTGAACTCATGAATCTAATATATGGCAAGTAATTGAAATCCATAATAATCTGTTTGAATCTATCTGAAATATTAAAATTCAATTTCCTATAAATTATCTTTCCTACCCAATCACTGAATGATATTAAATTAGATTATTGCTGCAACAACAATGCTTGAATATTATTGCTAAATCTTTCATTCAAAAAATCTGAAAGAGAAAATTTAAACTTTGAAGAATAATAAATAAAATTATTAATAAAATGATAGTTTACAAAGTGAAATTGCGGTATTTATATATTTTATGCGTATATCCGAGCGGATATTATGTATGATTCCAGTGACTTTGACTTCTGTTGATGACCTGCCGAAGAAAGGAAAGTGGAGATTCGAGAAACTGAGAAAGACAGAATTTTAAGGTCAAGATTACACATCGCTCAGAACTGGAATTACTTCAAGCCTGTCTACATCAAACATTTTGAGTGCATTTTAAAATAATATTCTCAAAATTAATACCCTCTTGGTTGTAGAACATACACATGTGATGAATACTAGGAAGAAGGAAGTGGCCTTCTATTTCGAAATAAACACGAACGTGTTATAAAAATTATTTATAATTACATACAGATTTTTACTCCAATTTCGTTCTTCTAATCAATCAAAGCCATATTCAGTTATGCATCAGATACATTTCGTTATAAAAATATCTATGCTAATGATCCTGCAGGTGTTAAACTGAAAATTCTTGGGATCAGCGAAAGTAATAACAATGAAAAAGAAATTCGTCAATAGGTACAGGATTTCACTGTACACACCTAGAAAACACAATGACGCATCGAACCAAGAATGCATCACACGGATTTTTGAGTAGGAAGATCAGACCTCAGGGCAGAAAGTTATTCAAGGGTAAGGAAATACATAAACTTTAAAAAGTCCTCTTTACGAATTGAAGCACTGGTTTTGAAGGCAAAACAAAATGGAATCCATTGAAACAATCCGGTCAAATGATAACATTAGTTAGGATTACAACTTCTATTTCATACGAGGTGTGAGAGTGGTGGAATGACATATGTGCGTAATAGTTGATTCTACATGTGCTGTACACTAAACTTTTTCTTAGGCTACAGTTTTTATTGAATGGAGTCTTTCACAGTTTTTTTTTAAATTTCATCTTTTGAAAGTTTTATTTGAAGCAATAATTTTAAAGCTTGGTAAAATTACCAGAACAACAATGTTTTTTTTAAATACCATTATGTTTTGAATTAATTGCATATTACAAAGTGACAGCTGGCAGTTATATGAAATTACCATTTTATTTTACAATAGCTATAAGTTTTATGTCCAATTGCTTTAGTTGATCCTAAACTTGGTATATTCTGGTCAAATTGTAAAAAATCACAATCAAAAACATTATTCATTTTAGATTTCTACTAAGCCGATCTACCCCCAAAAGCTTTAAATTGATACCAAACTAGACAACTTTCATATAACTTATGGAAAACAATTGACAATCGTTTTAATATCGTCTTTAACACTTCTACTAGAATTATTCCCGCAAGAGCTCTAATTTAATACCAAATATGAGATCAAATTACCTATTTTTAAAAAAAATTGATGAACTTTTGCATGTGATGTCCAAATACGAGTAATAATAATTCTAATTCCACATTATGATTCTCATTGTTTCTTTGCTCCAGAAATATATAACAAATTTTATAATAATTTAAAAAACAAATGAACCGCTACTAATTTTGAAAAATGTTTTAGGTGAATGCTATGCCAAATTATTCAAAGATCAGTCTCAGTTGTTTCATATTTTATGATAAATACTACCGTTTATGAAATAATTGCAAATAACTGAATGTTCCTGTATTAAAGTTTTGATACTACTGGTTGAAAGAAGTTCATTCACGAACTCAAACCTATTTTTTTAATAAAAATTTGAATATAAAATTCGTACGCGTTCTCAAGGTATCGTGTTTTCAGACAGACCGACAGATCGACCGACTTTTTTCAAAATTTTGATTTTTAGGTTCAGTAGAGTCTAAAATGTGAAGATTCATCAAAATCTCGAACTGTCAAAAAATCACGATTACAATACTTCCCCTATTAGATCGGGAAAGTAATAATTGCTGCGATGAGTAAAATAAGAATAACAAAATTGTCATTGTAGAGCGCAACTACATATGGTACTTTGTTATTATTAAAAAATCATGTGTTTGATAGACCATATTACATACTCTTACTATTATTGGAGAGTTGTAGCAATAATACATCAAATGAGATGTGAAATAACAGAAGAATTTTTTAGTTTAAGTTAAAAGAATCATACTCATTTGCTACTATTGGTGAGCACTTTGTTCTCCAATTACATGTTTCAAATTTTCTCTAGTTATTCTTGCTTGAAGCTCATTCCAGAAGATTCCATTTTCATAAATACTATTATTTAGAGAATGATCTTTGATCAAAATCTTCTTCAATTTCCAACAAATTGAATTAATAAACAAAAATATTAACGATTCAAAATTTTTTTAAAACTTGTGGGCAAAAATTTTGCATACAATGCTGATTCAATGTTTGATTTTATTATCATTTGTTTTCGGTCCTATATCCGTTTTCAGAATAGACTATGAGAAAATGGGATCCAATAATCTTCTGAAAGTACAAAGCACGATTATACAAAATGCAATTATAGATTGACAGCTGGCTGCTTACTTTTAAACACGTAGCGCACGCGCTATCGCAAATAACCAGCCAAAGCAAAGATACCACTTGCGTTGAGAAATTGTATTCCATATTTGTAATAATTGATGAAATATAATTACTATTTTATACAGCAGTGGTCAAAAAGAGACGTGATGGGGCGGGATGGCATCTCGCTATATTTTTTTCAACGTGAAACCATCTCACTACTTATTTCATTTATGATTATTATCCCGACAATTCTTATTTGTACAGGTCTTACAATTACTTATTAACAGACACAAATAATTTGAATTATGAGAAATTATTAGAACCTAAGAACTCTGATAATAAAAACTTGAAAATTATTTTAATAATTATTCTGTTTTTATTGTTTTAGATAATTTTCAGAGAGTTAATGTGGCATGAAATGATTGACATGAATCAAGCAAAATAATAATAATCCTAATTTTATGTCATACTATTTTGAAATATGAACAAATAATCATTGTCCCAGTGGTGCGAGATTTGTATTTTTTTTTTCAATTGAATAAATTTATCAAAACTACGCTTGAATTTTGTAGTTAGAACTTTCCCACTATTTTTTTTCCATTTCAACGACTGAGTATAAACATTTTCTGAAACTGAAATTACGAAATAGTCTCACCGTGTTGTGTCAAAATCGACATCAAAAACATAATCAAATCATTATTTTCAAATAAAATTATAATTATAGTTGAAGAAGAGTTTTCGTGACCCATAAAATTGAAATTAAGAAAGTAAAACAGTTCTTATTATATAATCACGTGAGTTTAAAAGATTGTATAATCGAAAATCTGAGTTTGAAATAAAAATCAGGTTCTAAGTATAGTCTATTTCAATCTGTCAACGCAATTCTGAACTCTTGTTTGAGATAATGGATCCCCTGCAATAGCAGTTTATACACTTTGTCGCAGTTATAACATTATTTCAAAAAAGTCGGTAATGCGAGCATTTCCCATTCGCTCGAGGGACAGTATATCGCATTTCATAAATATGACGTGATACAAGGATTCTTTTATTACATTAGCAACATTATACTTAATATGTATTTTCAACAGTAAAATTCACTCAAAATAATGTTTTATTTAATGTATGAAAATATTTGCATCAAATTTCATCATCCTCCATACAGAATTCGTGAAAAAGCATTTGAATTAGAGCAGTGCATATTTTTAATTTTTTGGTACATTTAATTATCATTATATGCAAATTGTAATCTAATTTACATACTTTATTTTTATTCAAATTTAATACATATATTTTGTACGCAAATGTAAATTAATAATAATCATTGTATAAATTAATCTTGACTATTTAATTTCAAATGAATATATCGTTCAATGAACCAAATATCAATATGAGCAATACTCATTATTTTTATATTAATACAAAAAAAAAGGCATTAAATCAAAATACGTTATAGTGTAAAATAATATTGTATTTTAACAATAAAAATCCCTAATTTTACTAAATTTATTTTCATATAAATAGCTTATAAATGTAATCGAAAAATTAATGTCATTCAGAATGAACATCGTTTAATATGACAAGCAATTTCAGAATTTTAATTCAGTTCCATTGTTCTTGAATCATTGGTTTCCATCGATTTTCAATTTAAATATATTTGTAGCCAAGCCATAAAAAATAAATAAAATTTTCACCACATTATGTGTACAACTTTCACACTTTGCAAACCAATAACAATAAAATGAGGAACGACAATTTTGAGAGTTTTCTAAAACGTTTTCTTTTATGTTCATTACAAAATACAAGAGAAGATCTGTTTACAAAATTGAAAAGGGAAATCGAGAAAGTCGGATATGGTCAGTGCGAAGTCAAACAATAATCAAACATCGAATTAGCATTTGGTTGAAAAATTGCTGTTCACAAGTTTAGAAGACATTTTAAATAGTTTTCATTTTTGTTTGCTGATTCAATTTGTTGAAAGTTGAAGAAGGTATTTAACTAAATAGAACACAAAGGCTTTTATCGGAAATCGTTCTCTTAATAATAGTATTTATGGAGATGGATTCTTCTGAAATAAACCTCAAGCAAAAATTTGAAACATGTAACTAGAGAACAAAGTTCTCACCAACAGTAGCAAATGGATATGATTCTGTGAACTCAAACTAGAATTTGCTGCGGTTATTTCATAACTCATTTTATGTATTATTGCTACAACTCTCCAATAGTAATAAGAGCGTAATAGGATCTTCCAAAAAAATATTTTCAATAATAACAAAATATATCTGATTTTCCATCTGAATGACAATTGTGTAATTCTTGTTCTACTCACCGCAGCAATCATACCACTTGCACTTGTGATGACACCAATTCATTTGGAATATGTTGAAAAAATCTCTTATAAACTTTGAATTGATTACATTAAATCAAATTTGTCAGAAAAACATGGAAAAAAAATCAGTAATCAACGATATATACCAAATTGTTTGAATAGATTCCAAAACAATTCGTTACAAAAGTGTAGGAAATTCTCACACAATAATGACGTAATTTTGAATCTTATTAAAGACGTCTTTCATGTGCTCCAGTTATTCAATTCGATATCAGTTGCGTTATCACTAGTAATGCAGCTATCGGATAACACAAGGACAGCTTTCTAACTTTATACTTTCATTTTACAAATTTATGTGCATTCCAATTTTCTGTACTTTTACTCCGTTTGCTACTTTATCAAAAAAATCATGAAAATTAAATCAAGATAAATTCCTAATAGCGGGTAACATGAACGAGCGATTGGTTGGAAACACAAACATTTTCTATACAGATATATCACATAATATTCCTCGTCAAAAGACAATTTCAACTTATTGATTGTGGTATTGAATACACAATCATATAAGAGAAAAGCAGAGGAATACATACTATAGGTGCGTTAAGATGACAAGGCAAATAAGTGTTGTTCAACTTTTATTAAAACAGAGCTCCACTTTCCAAAAAGCATATTCGTGTTCAAAGAGATTATCCGAAATATTTCATAAGTTTATTACTATTGGTTTCAACCTTGAAAAGAGTTTTCGAATGCGTCCCTAATCACTAAATTAGTACAAACAGGGGCTGATAAAGTGTCAAAGGGGCTACAATAAATGAATTATGTAAAATAATGATTATTTGTAGTACTATTTGTTCTATTTTGTTCAATACGGCATGATTGATTTGGCCAACAAGTTTCAATATTATATCCACTGTATTGAATTCGAATGCTTAAACTGTATGCTACAGGTATCAAAATTTACACAGCGACGCCACAGATTTCTTTTACTTTGTCGACGTCGGCAATCAACTTTTCATATATCAAAAAGTCACACTCAGCACCCAGCTATGGATTAATAATATAATTTGTTGAAAATAAAACCTAATTGTTTCACAAAATTACAAAATCAAGAATCAGTTTTCACACAATCATCCTGAATATGGCAGCAACTGTAGACACGTGTTTCTTCCTTATTGGGACTTTTCAGTACAGTATAGAAGGCCCCAGATAGTTGGACTTGTGAACCGCGAGGCTATGAAAATAGAGTTGATACATGGCATGCGAAGATATAAATTTGCAGCACTGCCACCTATCATAATGCAGCCAAAATGACAGGTTTGAAGAAATACAGGACACTGTGAAGTGACCTTTGTTAAATGTCCGTAAAACAGAATTTGATAAATTGTAAAAAATCACAAAATTACACTATCATCCTGAATAGGACGACAACTGTAGACACGTGTAAGTTTATGTCAATAAAATTGCCTTATTTATTATGCTTCTTTCGTAATATATAATGCTTACCTTCTTATCATTCAACATCATTTTATAAATATATTTTGATCATATGGATTTTGAAATCTAAACTCAAACATCCTTATCTTCAAAACCCAGACTTCAAAAATCTTAGATAGGTATTGTCAGTGTCACGAGATTTATAAATGTATGCAAAAAAAAATAGGAACTGATTCAAAATTGACTCGACTAAATAGTAATATACATATTATGATACAATAATAATTATAGACAAAATATTACCTACTATGAACTCTATAGACAGTGATGGATTAAAGATAATTCTCAATGTAGGGTTCAAGACAAAGATTGATACAAAAGTACAATTCATTATAGCTAATCATACAAAACACTAACTCAGTCACAACGCGTTTCATTCTCTCGAACATCATCAGTACACACCTGATGATGTTCGAGAGAATGAATTGCGTTGTGAACAACATTGAGACAAGTAATGTGACTGAGTTAGTTGCATCATAATTTCATGAAATAAGGCTGAAATGTATCAATATATCGATTTTAATTTATTCTAACGTAGAACACTTACATAATCTACCAAGTGCACTATAAGTGTCTGGCACACCCGAACCGGGTAAAAGGCGTAATTGATATTTATTTTATTACTTCCCCGACCTATAATATAATAAGGGAAGTATTGTAATCGTGATTTTTTTTGACAGTTCGAGATTTCGATGAATTTTCGCGTTTTAGATTCAACTGAACCCGAGAAACTTAATTTTTAAAAAAATCGGTCTGTCTGGAAGCACGATAACTTGAAAACACGTACGAATTCTCGACTGAAATTTTATATTCAAATTTCTCATCAAAAAGCTAGGTTCAAGTTCGTAGATGAGCTTTTTTTCAACCAGTGGTACCAAAACTGTAATTATGTTACTATCTAGTTTCTTACGTTTATTTTATAAATGGTAGTATTTATCATAAGATATGAAATAACTAGAACTAATTCCTAAATGATTTGGCACAGCATTCACCTGAAACATTCTTCAAAATCATCAGCGGTGCATTTGTTATTATCAAAATTTATATTATTATAAAATTCGTTATATTTGTCTGAACCAAAGAAATAATGAGAATTGTAATGTGGAATTACAGTTATTATCACTCATATTTTGACAACATATGCAAACGTTCGTCAATTGTTTTTTTAAAATAAGTAATTTAGCTCTATCGTGTTTGGTATTAAATTGAAGCTCTTGTGGAGTACTTCTAGTAGAAGTGTCAAAGGAAATATTCAAACGATTGTCAATTGTTTCTTTCACAAATCATTTAAATGATGTCTAGTTTGATATCAATTTCAAGCTCTCGGGGAGATAAGCTTAGTAGATATCAAAAATAAATAATTAAGTAGTGGAGTCCACTTTACCTCGCTTTCAAAAAGAAACCGACTAATTGAATATAAAAAATCTCATGCCCCTGAAAATGACAAACTAGAAAGTGTTAGGTTGCAACACAATTTCAAATCACCCAAAAGTATTTTGACAGCTTAATATATAACAATTCCATACTAAAAACCGTGCATAGTTTCCAAAGCTGATAAGAATACTAATCATCTTAATATTACTCTACGTCTAGTTCCAGTAATGTTAACTAGTATGTAATGTACAACACATCACTTACTTGAAACGTAAAGAGAATAAATTAATTTACGTCGCGCTTATTATTCAAAAGTTGTTGAAATCTCTATTAGACTTCGTAGAATGTTATTAATATGAAAACAACTTGTATTTAATAAAAAGCGTGAGAACGATGAGGACTTTATAACTATTAATCTGCACACGGAATAACAATAATTACCAAAATTAACACAGAAAATGTTAACCGTGCCATCTCGTACTTATTTTATCTCCGTCGCATCGTTGTGATAGTGACCACGACAAACGCATCCGAATTCCTCCACGAAATCTCAGGTAGCTATAATCCTATATCCGAACTCCTTCACACATCTCTTCCAAGGGATTACGGGCGCATCCGAATTCCTCCACGAAGCCTCAGGGAAGCTATACTTCAAGCTCACTAGTAAAATGAAGCTTTTCCTGTGGCTTTGTTTTCAACCGGCGGTGCTCCGCACCAAAACAATTGGGCGGGCTTGGCCCGCTCTGATAGAGCTCAGCGTGTGGAACTTGAAACAGTGGTTTCGTTCTCAACCGGCGGTGCTTCGCACCAAAACAAACGTGCGGGCTTCGCCCGCTCTGACTGAACTCGACGTGTGGAATTTAGCGTACGCATCTCCTGTTGAGTCAAAAAAAGTCATCAATTGGTTCCTTATATTTGTTTGTTTGAGAGCTGCTGCTAACCTTGCTAACAGCTGCAAAGGTGAAGGTGGAGGTACTCGACTATCGGTTAATCATTCACGATCATCCTGTAAAAGCATTTGCAAAAATATTTTCTGCAACCCTATGTTGGAAATAATATCATCAGAAATTAATTGAATACCAAGACTGTTGTTTTGTTGAAATACGCAACCAGATGTTCTAGATGGAAGGTCTTTTTTTGACTTGTTAAGGGAAGAAATGTAGCAGTTTATTCTACCTCCTGCTGAAAATAAATCAGCTATTGAAACTAGACGGTGAAACGTAATATACAGAAAACAAGAATGAGTGGATTCAGAACCTCGTTTTTTTCCATTTGTCTGGAATCATATCACTAATGAACTATTTTATAATATACTTGAGTAATATGTCTAGGTGTAAAAACGATTACTTTCTTTATGCAAACGCCTTTGGCTTTCATGGAATAGCTTTAATTAAATACGAATTATGATGACATTACTCTTATTTTTCATCTTTGAGTTATATTACAAACCAGAGACTCTCAAGCAAAAGTCATCTAGGGCCTGAAGTATTTCCATTTAAATTTGAAGTCTAATCCCTGCAATACTGAATATATTTGTGCAATTATTAAACTTCACTCACGTACGAAAAGCTACGTCAAAACAAAACAATAAAAACAATTTTGTTCAAAATGTATAAAATATTCAAATTATTTGCATCCCCAATTCTGTTTACCGCAGATGAGATAAAAAATAAATAAAAAATATTTGAAATTTATAATAACAGCAATATGACCGAATACTGTTTGTTTCGATTTATTTTTTGATTATGTCAAAAAGATAGTTGTTTCTTGGTTATGTTTCAAGATATTCAAATACTTTTTATGATTATAAAACTTTTCTATTTCAAAAAATGTGAATACATAATACGCGGTATTTAATGCGGCGTCAAAAGTGCATAATTTTGTACAGTAATTCAACGTTTTAAATAGTTATTATATTTCATCAATTTTTATGAATGCAAAAGAAAATTTTTCAAAGCAGGTATAGTGCCCGTCAAGATATAAGAAATTCGCCTGACTTACTAATCGGTAGGAGTAAGTTGTCCCAGTAGGGGGTGCGGTTAAAAATTTGTAGGGGTAGTATTAAGGAAGACTTTCAACCTATTTATTTTCAATATTTTGTATTTTTATTTGTATAAACATGGAAGTTGATTCTTTAAATGTACTTGGAAATTAATTTTTTATTACTCATGCGGGGTAAACAGTATCTTGTCGTACATTTTTGCGGTTGCTAAAATACTAAATAAAATATTTCTGAGTAAGACCCTGTTCTATTTTACCTGTGCACCTTAATAAATTCAGGGATAATCCTTTTGCTAAGTATCCGCTGGGAGGCTCGTTTTCTTATATCTTGACGCGCACTATAGTATCTTTCCTTTGGTAAGTTGAATGCGATAGTGCGTGCGCCACGAGTTTAAAACTAAGAAGATGCCCAGCGGTCAACCAACTATTGTATCTGATATAATCGTGCTTGATATCTTCGGAAGTTTATTTGAGCCTGTTTTCTCATAAATTCTATTTAAAAAATAAAAATAGACCAATGATAACAATAGTACTTCCTCCAACAAAAGTATAAATTTGAGCATTGTGACATGAGGCCAAATATTTGGTGATGATGCTTACCAATAAAGTTTTTCATACAAGATTTTCTTGCGGTCTTAAATGCGAAACATATAGCAGCACTAGTTGATATTCATACCTTAGAAATAACTTAAACAGTGGGTTGATGACTGTGGTACTAAAGTGGCGAGTCTCCGATTTCTCCTCAATTTTTTTCGTCAATACCATCGATTTTTGACCCTAATAAAGAACCAACAAGAAACAAATACATGAAAAAATTAGTTGAGAGATTGGCAGCTCAAAGCAATTGTCTGTGCTTGTTATCAATATGCCCTAGAATGCATAAAATAACTAAAATGCGAAAAAGATTTACTTTAAGTATCGCAAACACATGGTTATAGAAAAAATATCATATATCATAAGAATGACAGTTGTGTAGTTTTCATTTTAGTCATTTTACTCATCGCAGCAATTATATCACTTGCACTTGTGACACCGCTTAATTTGAAATGATGAGATTCAGAAAAATATCTTATAGAAAAAACTAGCCAAATTTTCCAGAAAAAAAATGTGGTAGACCCCATTATACGTATTACGGCCGGTTCAACATTATCAGATGATGGTGAAACAGTTGAATTACGAATTAAGTTCAATATATATTATACATAACCTAGTGAATTTTACTTCATTCTTATTTACAATAACTCAATAAGCAAATTCTTGAATTTTTGAATCGATTTCATTTATCTCCCAGAACTATTTCTGCAGGAATTAATGTTGGTGTTTATAATAATATGTTATGTTCAGTGTAAAATAGCAAAATAGGTAATTATTAGAAATTCAATGAAATTTAACTGATGATATAGAAACATCCGGCAAAATATGACGCAGACAACAGTTATTCAAGCCACAGTGTTCAGCACAATACATGAATACATTTACTTTCTCTGTGTGATACTGTTCCGATTCGAAGAAATCTCAAGGAAGGTCTTCTACTTTCTTCAGATTGTGTGCACTTTGCACTAAATTTACCTGAATCTAGTTTTTTATTTCTTTATGATTAAAAAAATATCAATATTTGAAGGTGCTCAATAATCCCTACCATCGAAAAGCGATAATTTCAAAATTTAATTCAAATCAGGAGACTGAACAACGACTGCTTCAATTTGAAACATTCCTTGAATATATTATTATTGTTATAAAATTAAATATTATCAGAAAATCATGTATTCATTTATATTCACAGGAATGAACTTAATAGTGAGAAATTAATTCAAAATCTTTTAACATATAAAACATACTAAAATCAATATTAGTTCAAACGGCGTCCTGTAATTTTAATTTTGCGCAGTGCTTCTTGATCACAGGGGTCCACTTTTACCACTCCACTTTTACCATTCAGCTTTTACCACTTCATTTTTACCACAATACTCTTTTACTACTATACTTTTTTACCACCATACTTTTTTACTACCATACTTTTTTATCACTACTATATTTTACCACTATTCTTACAAATACAATACAGTAAAGTTACATTCAAAATTTGATGCTACGTCCTTTTAAGTACCTTTAAAGACAAGAAATATAGAGAACCAGAGCAAAAGAAAAGAAAGGCAACAAACAAAAAAAATAAGATGTTACAAACTGAAAGATGCAGACATAAAGCTAAAATACCAAGAAAAGTTAAACCAGAGTCTAAGAGGAACATGTAAACAAGAGGAAATAGAAGAAATGTGGAAAACTTTTAAACAAAACATCATAACAGCGGCAGAAGAGTGCTGCGGAACAACAAAAATCACGAACAAAGAGATAAAACAAACGCTTTGGTGGAATGGAAAAGTAAAAGAGGCAATTAAGAGGAAGAAAGGGAAATGGAAAAGATACATAAATACGAGGAACGAAATGAATTATGAAAGCTATAAAGCTGAAAGAAAAAAGGCAAAGAATGCAGTAATGGAGGCAAAAATGAACTCATGGACAGAATTTGGCGAACTAATGAAAACAGCATATAAGGACAATCAAAAACTATTCTTCTGGATAATAAAGAAAACAAGAAAGAGAAAGACACAAATGTTGCATAATATTAAAAACAAGATTGGAGAACTGATGACAAAAGAGGAAGAGATAATGGAAATATGGAGACAGTACTTCAAAGAGCTATTAGAAGGAGAAGATATAAAAGAAAAGAAAAGTACACAGGAAAAGAGAGAACCCATACCACAGGAGAAAAACTTGAACAAGATGAGGAAATAACTCTAGATGAGATAAAAGAAACACTAAAGAAAACCAAAGCAGGTAAAGCCCCAGGACATGATAAGATAACGGCAGATATGCTTAAAGCAGCAACAGATATAGCGCTGGAAAGGTTGAAGGAAATTTACAATAAAGTAATTAGTTCAGGAATTGCACCGGAAGACTGGCAAACAGGTATTATATGCCCCATATATAAACAGAAAGGTGACATAAAAGAATGCCAAAACTACCGAGGAATAACACTCTTAAGTACAGCGGCGAAATTGTTTGCAAGAATCCTGGAGAAGAAACTAAGGACCCAAGTGGAAAAATCCCTAGAAGATAATCAATATGGCTTCAGACCAAACAGAGGAGTGAATGACGCAATAAGTATAATGAGGCAAGTGAGTGAGAAAATAATAAAACAAGGAGACAAGGTGCATCTGTGCTTCATAGATCTAGAGAAGGCGTTCGACAGAGTGGATAGAGAAGACATATGGAACACGCTAAGAGAAAGAGAAGTAGATACTAACATAATAATGGGTATACAAAGTCTATACAAAAAGACTAAAAATTATGTAAGAACAAAGAAAGAAACATCGGACATGTTCGAAACTACAAAAGGAGTAAGACAAGGCTGCATATTAAGCCCGTTACTCTTTACACTAGTGATTGACAAAGCAATAAAAGAAGCAAGAAAAGAAGCGAAAGAATACATAATAGGAAAATGGAAAACGTAAAAATAATAGAGACATGTTATGCAGATGACATGGTAATAATAGGAAAAGACAAAGACACACTAAACAAGAAATTAGAAATATTCAGAAGACATCTTGAAAAAATTAACATGAAGATTAACCGCAATAAAACCAAATCGATGGTCATAAGCAGAAACGAGGAAAAACACACAATTAAGTTAGAAGGAGAAACGTTAGAACAAATCAAGAAGTTTAAATACCTAGGAACAATACTGACTTATGACGGAAAACTAGATGATGAAATAAACGAAAGAACAGGTGCCACAGGTAGATTTTTTAACGCTTTGAAGAAGACTATACTAACAAATAAAGAAATACCGAAGGAAACCAAAGCACAAATATACAAAAAAGTAGCTGTGCCTATCCTGTCCTACGGATCAGAAACCTGGACAACAACAGAAAGACAACGTAGTAAATTGAACAGTACAGAGATGAGATTCCTGAGAAAAATAGAAGGGAAAACAGTTTTGGACAAGATAAGAAACAAGTTATATAGAGAGACACTGAATGTAAAACCGATAGAAAACATAATAGAAGAAGGACAATTAAGATGGTGAAGCCATATACAAAGAATGGAAGAGGAGAGAACGACAAAAAAAAGTGTACGAAGCAAGAACAGCAAAAACAAAACAGAGAGGAAGACCCAGAAAAACATGGAAAGAAGAAGTGAAGAAAACACTGGAAAGCACTGGAAAAGAGGGGCTGTAAACTTAAGCAAAAAGAGAGAAAAATAAGGAGATCTGGAAGCGGATACCAATAGAAGAAGAAGAAGAATGAACAAGAAAAGTAAAAACCACCAGCCTTACACCTGAAAAGATAGATAGGCTTTAGGATTAAGTAAGTAAGTAAGTACTCAAAAATTTCCTCTTCATCTTTTCTGGTCTCGTAAATAAATTGAGGTTAGGTTTGAAATCAGCATGATACGTTGAGCTTGGTCAAAACAAGCGAAGCCCGCCCATTAGTTAGGTGCGAAGCACCGCTGGTTGAAAACCAAAACCACTGTTTATTACTGTACTAGCGGTTTGACAAACATTGAGCATGGCACGTCGAGCTTGGTCAGAGCGGGTATAGCCCGCCCGTCTGTTTGGCTGCGAAGCACCGTCGGTTGAACACACATTGACACACAAAGCATTAATGAAGGTGGTGAAAAGAATACATTGTTAAATATTTAATAAAAAGACGGTGGTAAAAATTTATTGGTAAAACTGGGGGCAAATCCTTTTTGAAATAAATCTTGATTTGAAAATTTTATCCATAATTTCGTTGTGAATATCCAAAATTCATAGTCACAGATAAATATGATTTTATATTGGATATGTGACCTGTGACCACAATCAATTTTAAGAAAAATAGAATTCGAAGGAAGCAGATTATGTTGGTTATATTCACCGGTAAAATAGAAGAAATTAACTAAGCTCACGTCATACATAATTCCATAGTTATTTTTGCAAAAACAATTTCAGAAAATTTTTTGTTATGAAGTTTAATTAAAAATCATTGCTAAATCTAATAATAAGTTACTACCATTTTTTTTGGAACACTGAAAACATTTTGGGACTACAAGTTCCTAAAGCTAATCAAAGAATCTTCAATATTTAAGTGACAATGCTCTGGCCCTCAGAGTGCAGCTAGGAAGATACAAATATGAAGAGTGAAGTGCACGTGGAACAAATGTGAAAGTCGTCAAATCCGGATCTGATCTCCGTAAACAAGTTGCTCAATGCTGTCTGACAGGGTGACGCATTGGAAAGTGGGTCCTTGAACGAGCAAACATACTGAACTTGACTTTACCATCGAGTGCCTCCGCGATCATCCGAGCATTCCGAGACAAACAGGTGTGGGCCTCATCGAGAGAGTGAACGACATACTCACATTTTTGGAACATCATCCTGATACCCTAATTTTCATTGAACTTAGAATTGTATTCCTTAATAGTTATTTGTTCCATTAATGCAAATATTCATCGGACGCAATATTTTTCACCTACTATACAAATGTGGCTAGAAATAAAACTCACATAAATTATTTTATTTTAATTGTAACTCGAGTACACTCACTCATGTGCTGAGATAACATTCATAAAAAGATGCTTCTCAACACAAACTCCTGGATGGGAAGACAACAAAAAAAAAGTGACGTCACACCAGCTCAGATGCATCGATACGGCCACGTGTATCTATACTCTCGTAGGTTGCTTATATGAAAGTGTTGATACGGAATACGCACATGTCCTATTTCGGAGATTATTCAATTATTATATTATCGTGTTAATTATGTTTAAAAAGTATCAAAAATTATCAATATTTATATTAAATATAAATATGTACCTTGTCATCAATTTCATTAATATTTTATTCCAAATTTTAAATTTTTTATAATGTTTTCTATCGTTTTGCGGAGGAAAGTGGACGAGAGGAAGAGAGAGAATGATTCTACCATTAGACATTTATATAAAAAAAACGTAAGAAGCTTCACTTCTGACGTACATAGACTCACCAATACACCCGTTTTTTGCTTACTTGTACTAAGTACAAGAAAGTATTGTGAAACCGACAGAATTCACCTATCGAGATTTTGATAGAAATATCCGTTTTGAGCATCACTGAATCCATTTTGACTATTTTCGGCTTGATGTCGGTACGTATGTTCGTTCGTGCGTAATTCGCAAATCTCAAAACTGGTTGAACGTATAATGTTGAAATTTTGTATTTAAGACTGATCTAGGGTCTAGTTGTGCACCTCGCATTATGGTTCCAATCATCTATACCGGAAGTGCATTTTACTTGAAACTTTTTTCGAATTTTTCTAATAAATCCAGAATGATCAACTGTAGGATGTTGAAATTCAGTATTTGAGCTTGATGTTGTATCAGAATGGTTATCTGCTATTTTTGTATGAATCGGCCAAGCCAGAAGTGCACTTTACGAAAAACTTTTTTTTAATTTTTTGCATAAATATAGAATGATCAGCCATAGCATATTGAAATTCAGTGTTTGAGCTTGTTGTAGCGTCAAAATAGTTATCTACTATTTTTTTATCAATCGACTGAACCGGAAGTGCAGTTTATCTGTTTAACAGACTTTCAGAATTTGCCGTATAAGATAATCAGTTTAATTGAAATGATATGGTAGGCAATGATAGTCTGTTGTTAATTTTTTGATTTTGTTTAACATTGTACATGTCAAAATATTATTAAAAATATAATAATTATAATCTGAAGTGACAGAAAACTTTATTGAATTAATTTTTGTATATATTAAATGTTGTGCAAGTAAGTCACGTGATGTTCACGTCAGATTTTTTTGTACTAGGATAAAGGGTAAGATATTAGCTCTTCGTATATTCCAGCAGTAATAGAATGGTTTTAAAAAATTATCATTAATTTTTTCATATGACAAAATTAAAATGGAGACTGTTAGAAAAACTGAAAAAGAATAAATTTCTAGTTCAAATATAGCTCAATAGAACTTTTCCAGCCATTATTTAAAAACAAGAATCTGAAATATAACTTATACTCAACAGGATATTTGTCTAAAATGTCTAGATACATGAATTTGGTACACTCAGGAAATTCTTTTAACTGAAATACGAAATTTGCTCTTTGAAAGTAAAATTTACAATTAATGTTCTTCCGTTTAGTGCTAATGCAAAAAGACAGTTGAAGAGAACTATGACCTCCTAACATACATTTAAAACCTTATGTCGCTACAACCATGAGGTCATTGACAGTATTTGTACTATTCTTTTCTAATTAGCAAACTATCGTACAGATCATTTGGCTGAGCAAAATATCGCAATAAATGTGTCCATGCCATCAATTTATATATATATATATAGGGTGTATCTATACCTATGTAACAAACTTTAATGGTATATAGTATTTGGCGTACTAATCATGAATCAAAAAGAATTTTTTATAACACGTATACCGAAAGTACCCTATTACTGAGCTGACTTCTGCTTCGAAAGTTCTCAATTCCAAACCATGGTAACAATATTCATTAATTCTCTGTTGACTGGGAATTAATGGATATTTTTTCCCGCTGGGTAAAAATGAAATTGTAGATCATGGATCACGGATGCGTTGGATTTTTTTATTTCATTGATATATGTCAAATTGATATTTGAAAAAAATTTGTATTATTGAATGTGTTCGTTATAGTATGTGCATTTATTGTGAACGGGATAGCACAGAAAATGTAAGAAATATCAATAAATAAAATAATTCATGTAAGTTATGTTTCATTGTATTAGTTTACTGTAATGTGATCGCATTTGCAAAAATCTGATTGTCAAATCGATAAGATAGTTTCAATACATCCAAATTTATTCAAAAAGCTTAGTAATGGGGGTATTTCGGTGCCCTTGTTACAAAAAGTATCGTATGCAACACGGAACTGAACGACTGTCATTATTGTCACGGATAAATTTGGCTGCACGGAGCTACGCCTTGGGCTTTGCCCTCGTCTTCGCCTCGTGCTTCGCCCTCGCCTTCGCCTCGTACTTCGCCCTCGCCTCTGCCTCGGGCTTTGCTCTCGTCTTCACCGAATGCAGCCAAATTTATCCTGGACAAAAATGACAGTCGTTCGGTCCTTGTAGCATAATATACTATTTTTGAAATTCTTCATTTTAAAAAAGAGTTAAAGTAAATGAAAGGTTTCGGGACACTGGTTTGATGGCTACTCTTAAGATTAATTACCCTTAAATTTATTAAAATAGACTACGTTCATGAACATTACACGAAATTGTGTTCATATTTTCGGATATGAAGATGAAAAACAGTGGTACCTAAAACTCTCATGTTTTGCTAAGTACTGTTAATTCTACTAATTTTGAAAAAATTCTTTTTGATTCATGATTAGTACGCCAAATACTATATACCATTAAACTTTGTTACAAAGGTATAGATACATCCTATGTATATAATTATAATGGTAGCAACACTGGTGATTCGCGTCAATTATCAAAAAATGTAATGGTTTTATATTGTTTAGTTAATTTTTGGCTTCAACATATAAATTGTAATGTTTTTTTTACAAATCAACTCAAAATTTAATCAACAATGTAATTATATTCCAACTTATACATTAGCTGACGTCGAATCGTCCAAATAAAACTAAATTCAAGTTTACGGCTGATACATATTCATTCATCCCTTACCACGTCTTTTATTCCTAATTCCATGGCTAATATTATTAAATGTAATTCCGTGAATTTTCAAATTTTATTTTTGCATTTATGAAGTAGCCAAAATGACTTTTTTCATTGATTCGGAGACAGAAATTCTTGCTTCACAATATTCAATTGAAATTTTTTGTCTAAAATAATTAGGGGAGCGATGCGCCCAGCAATTACCCGCGGATTCGCCCGCATATAGACGTATTCTTCTAAATCAATGAAAAAAAGGCTAAACCATAGTATACGGACTTAACTGAAGTTCGCTACGAATCTGACAGAACATCCTCTATTAAAATTCGTACATGTGTGTTATGAAAGAGGAATACTGCATCTAGTATCGTTAAGTTGATTAGAGCGGGCGAAGCTCGTCAGTTAGCTGGGTGCGAAGCACCGCTAGTGAAAGAGTCAGAAATTATATTATTATTTGAATAACTTTACGTGTCAAATCTGTAGCAAACTTTAGTTTCAGATGGGTACTACGGTTTTGCCGAAAAAATATATATTTTTTGATTATAGCACTCCAAACTACTTCGGGCCTTGATTTTTTTGTTGTTTTATTTTAGGGTTAACCGATCCAATAAAACTTCTCCTAGAAATATAGTAATTGACTGCAGCACCCGTCTCTGCCCTCGTTAGCCCTGTGATGTAGATATTTTTTACTGTTTTTTTCCAGTGTGATCCAACCGGTTTCATTTTCTCCTCACTGGATGCCTTGATTTATTATCAATTTCAACTCAATCGGATGAACGATGTGCGAACAGACAAATACAGTTCGTGCGCCACTTGATGTATGTTGATGGTACAATAATGAGGACCCTCACGAAAGTGCCAAAAATAACTAGTAAGCTTCAACTCAATCGGATAAACGATGCGCGAACGGTCAAATACGGCTCGTGCGCCACTTGATGAAAACCGCATTAAAATCAGTTGCGTAGTTTAAAAGATCTGAGCGTACATATAGAGGAACAGACGGCGAGAAGCGATTTTGTTTTATATTATGTAAAGATCAGACAAAAACGTTACGAAATAATGTAAACCATGAAATTCTACATTCTAAGCAATGAACGAAGTTAATTTTAATAATCTATACATCTTTTTAGATTGAAATGAAAAATAAATTGTTTATAGTTATAAAATCTGTATATTTATGAAGTTTCGATTCTTTAACCAATAATCTTCCTCAGAAAACAATGATACTAAATTAGAAATTAATTTTAAATAGATAAATGTTTAACTGTACAATTTAAATTAGAAAATTCACGTTTGCATTTCAGAAATATTAACTACGGAATTAAAGGAAGTGCAGCTACTGTTCCGGATTAAGTGAATGGCTTAGTATTGATGTTGGTGTGAATAGATACATCTTCTTGGTTGTTTAATTTATATATGGATGTATTACTGCAAGATATGTGCTTGTTGGTGGAAGTATAGTACCTGCTTTAACGTAGGCAGATGATGTTGTTGCTTTAGGTGAAAGTGAAGAACAATCGAAAATAATGATTGATAGAATATATAAAGTTGAGAAACGAATCTTATTTTGAACATTGATGAATGTAAAGTTTTAGTTTTTGAAAGAGGTGAATCAGTGACTGATTACAATGTTTTAGTGAATGGCCTGAAATTGGGACAAGGGAATGAGTTTGTATATCTACTGGGTAGTCGAATGATAGAAGAATTGATAAAGAGCTAATAAGAAGAATATCTGCCGATTAGAAGATTTTAGGTGCTTTAGGAACATTTGCACGAAATGTATCTATTTCATGGAATGCAAGATTGAGTATATATAACGGAGTAGTTGTAACTGCATTGATGTATCGTAATGAATGCATGACGTGGCTACAGAAGTATAAACGAAGAGTGACTGCTTTGAAAATGAGTTTTTTGCGTGTTGTTTGTGAGTTTATCAGAAAAGATCAAATAGGCAATAAATTGGTGTATGAAGAATGTAATATTGGAAAAATGTAGTAGAAAAAGTGAGGATGAGTCAATCACATTTTTTTAGGCATGTGGAACGAACGTCAAATGAAATATTTTTAAAACAAATATATATGGATGAAATTAGACGTGAAAGGTGGACGACTTGTAAGTTTACGAGTGGGTAAAATAAACAAGCTTGTATGAATAGGATTATGAATATGAATGAAGCGAAAGAGATTTGTTTGGAAAGATAAATCTGGTAAAGAATGATTGTTAGTTGAATATTAAATGAGGTCAAACCAACCTAATTTTGAGGAGAAGGCGTATGTATGTATGTATGCAATAATGAACGATTTGAGGAAAACCGGGATCGAGCCCAGATGGAGTCTGAATTCGCATCATATTTTAATATCCGTGGTTTTTCCTCCATTAACATCCATGGGTACCTTTATTGGACTGCCAGTAACCACACTTACTGCTCAAAATATCAATCTACCAAATCGTACAATATGATCTGTGTATGCCACACCCTGAAATGGGTATTATTTATTCTATTGTTCTTGATCTTCTTGAGAAACCTATAAAAACTTCAAACTATCAAAACAGTGCATGGGAGAAACTTGATAGAACAATTAAACTTTTCACTTCCAAACTACGTTTAAATATTGATTTTAATTTTTGTAATAGTTGCAACACGTGAAGAAGCCACTTCTCTTGTTTGAGCTTTGCTGGGGTTTCCCTAGACGCTGAAAGAGAACTCCTGAAGGAAGTTTCGTCTCTTTTCTCATCGTCATTGTCAGGACACATATCAAAGCCCTGGTTCTAAAAGCTTATCCAACATTTTTCTCAAACAAAATCATCCAAATATCAAAATTGTCGAAAAAAGCTTCACAGGCAAAAACACTTCCTCAAATTTCTTTTGCAAAGGGGCTTGGGGCGGTGTCCTTAGACACATTGGGACTTCTAGGCACTGTATTTAATGGGGACTGTATCTACTGGTCCTCCTGAGCTGATAAACATCTATTGGAAAGTTGGATTTAAAAATAAAATGAATACTAAAACGCTTTATTTAGGATTTAAAGACCAAAATGGGAGAGGACAAGTCCTAGATTGGCTTGTTAGGCCGTCCTTTGACTAATAAAATGGAAGAAGTATATATATGACGTCAGTATCAATTAAAACTCGGATTTGAAGATTGAAAAAATTATAAAGACAAAAAAAATAGATAAAAACTCTAAATTTAAAATTTGGAAAGCGAGATGATAGAGGATGACTTCAAACTGGGCTATTAGTTCGTCCGTTGTGTCGTAGACGGAGCAACAAGCGTGAAGCGACATAGATGACGTCAGTAACATTAAAAAATACTATAAGTTTGGATCCAATCTAACATGTGGTTCAGGTACAGCTTTCTTAGCTTAAGAGAGTACTACATAATAAATGTATAAATCAAAGCTCAAAGATATTAGTAGGCATTAACAAAATGATTCTAATATTCCTAGCATCCTATTTTTTTTTTTTGTACAGTAAAATAAAAGCTTGTCAGTTTTATTCATGAAATAGCTTATTTGAAATGAAACAGAAATATGGTCAATTTTTGATATATTTCTGTATTTGTTTATCTGTATATATTTTAAAATAACGATGGCTTATATTCTTTTAGGTTTAAAAATTCAAATTTATTTCAATATTAGATTTCTCAATCAAAAGTTAGCCATTTGTTAGGAATAAAGCCTTTTTCACCTCTATCTTTTAGATGCTGTCATCTCTGTCTCACTACAGTAACTAGATTTCTAAAGACCAAATAATTCAAGAGAAAAATATGAATCAAACCACCAAATTCAAAATATCGTAGAAATAAAAACAAAACAACATAATTATTTTTTGAATAATTTTCTTATTGTCTAAACAATTTCTATCAAGATTGATAGCTTTTAAGCTAATACTAGCTTTAAGAATCCTAAAACAGTATTGCTGCTTCCACCTAGCGTAAGAAGCTAAAAATATGATTCTTGGTTCAATGATTGGTTCAATGTTAGGTGTCATTTTGTGTTAATTGTCAATGAGAACATTGAGAATAGAACGTAATGATTGTCGTTCGTTTGTGATATTTTGTCATTTTATATGAAAAAATAGTGTTTCGCTACAGAATGTTATGAAGTTTTAATTTGTGTAACAGAAAATGAATAAAATTCATTTAAGTAATGATGAATTACATGTGAGTTAAACAGGTTATGTTTATACATACATAATTCTCAGTTTTTAAATTTTACAGGAAATCTTACGATTATGTTTTAATCCCACTAGTTCAGAGCATTCTAATCTTACTCTAGGGGATTTACCGTCTTTAATCAAACAAATATGGATTGCATTAGCACAAAATAAATGTGGTACTACGAACAACTGGTTTCTACATTGCAAAGCTGCTATTGCAGGAATTTATTACTTTCATGATAAAAAAGATGAAATTTGCGCTACTCTGCGTTCTCTGTGCTCACTTGACTGCAATACGAAAACTGTAAATCTTCCAATACTAGATTTAAAGCTTACTATTAGAGCACTAAGTACTTTTAAACTTTCTGTCCTATATGGATTACTTCATTTAGCAGCAGCACAAAAAGAGTTAGTCTATGATGACTTCAGATTTTTGTTTGGAAACATAATTGATCAATGTCAACAACAATCACGTCACAACCATATATATTTCCAATTATTAGAAGTTTGTGTTCGTAACTTCCAACATTTTTTAACTGAAGAAGATTCCAATTATGTATTTCATACTATTTATTACAATTTAGATAAAAAAGAGTGTTGTTTACTGCTACGATACATTTTTAATAAAACCGACAATATTCAAGCTTCTGACATCTTGGAAAGAGCATTAAATTCCATGTCGTGGAAATACAAACAAAAATATATCTTAATTAATGAAGTCTTGAGCAATTTCCACACATTTATAGATAAAATTCCGCATGAAGAATGCATTAAAGGGCTTATATATGCCCAGTCGAGATCATATCTTACAGTAGTTGGAACTAAACTGTACAATACCATAATTAAATCTGTTGATGCTGAATTATGGTGGCATGTATATTTCCCAGCCCTGGAGGAAGTCATTTTAAATCAGGATACTCCAGGATTCACTCTTCGAAACATCATCAAAAATTATTTCAACTTCGAACATATTCCTAGATCGTATTTTGATGATGTTTTTAAAAAAATTCGGACATTCGGGAAACTAACTACTATTGCAATATTGAGTTTAGCTGTCACAGGGATCAGAAAAGGGCTCTTCAGCAAAGATTATATATTTGAAGATATTATCGATTTAGGATGGACTAATGCTGATGATCATATAAGAGCCCTTTCGTTTGACATAGCATGCTCAGTTTATCATGTAGATAACTTGGAAACTTATGAAGCAATTCAAGAATTTATCATTTTTAATTTGAACGGCGCAGATCAGTCTAACCGAGAGTCAATTAAAAAATCATTCAAACGTTTCCTAAATAAAATAGAAAATAAAATATTCAGTATGAAAACATTGAAAAGAACGGATCCATTCGTGAAATACTCGACGGATTTTTTTAAATGGTTATTGCCATTTCTATTTAAGCAATGTGGTTGCGCTTCTAATTATCAGAGAATATCTTTATCTATAATTTTGATGCACATTACTATGACTGAATTTTCAAAATATAAGCCGATAAAATGTTGTAAAAATATAAGACTGTATGAGGAATTCTTATCAAAAGTAGCAGGACTCAATAATTTCAATATATATTTGCCAAATTTAGTTGAAACGTTGAAAGTTTGTGATTCGGAACAAGCTGAAATAATAATTAACATCATGTTAACTGAAATTGATTACACCAGAATATCTCACGAGCAAATAGATGCGATCGAACTTTTAGGCTACGAATATATTCATAATTGTAACAGAGAAATTGCGGAGAGTGGGCGAAATCTACTAGAATTTGTTGGTAAAGTGAAAATGAATGATAAACTAGAAAAATCGTTAAATATAAAAGTATTCGTTTTTGAACAATGGAAGCAAATCAAGGAAAGTCGTTCAACAGATGTTGTGCTACAAAATCCTCTTCATCCACTGATTTCGCTGATGTCTTCTTATGTTAATTACTGCAGGCATGCAGCTTTTGAAGAGTTGTTGAATTTTGTGGAAGACATTGTCTTTAACTTATTAAATGTATTTGGAATCCGTGGTATGATACCGTTCGATTTTGGAGGCGATTGTTGCATTGGAATCGCGCTTGCTTTCAAAGAAGAAGAATCAGAATACCATCAATGTACTGTGAATTGCATGTGGCTAGCTTTAAAAGTAAGTAATTTTTGTCCCTCGATTTTCCAGTTGCACTAGCGCTAGCCTCAAGTCTTTGGCAATTTTACAAACCATCAACTTTTTATATATTTTGTAGGAAAGAGGAAAAAATTATATCCTCTCTAAATTTTTTCCAAGTTATAGGAACCGGATTCTATAATTAACTGCGGAATGTGCACTTTTGGTTTATCCATCGATTTTACAATTATCAATTTGTTTCAGGCTTGTTGCAAACTATTAACATTAATAGTGAAAAGAACCAAAGTTGCCGGCTTCATGCGTCGCACTCTGAATCTCCTACAAAGTGTCATTCTGAAATGTTTTCACAAGGGAGCATTGGAAGAGGCAGGAAATGCTATATCAGTCATTGTACATTCTGCCACATCTCATAATTATTGCGTATATGTCATTGAAGAATTTTTGGAAGAAATTTTTGAAACGATTCCCGAAACAACTGAGGCAATCAGTACTGTTCGACGAGCAGCTGAAACTAGAGTTGTGCTCAGCTCAATAGCAGTCAATGATAGAAGATTGCACAAACCGTTCTTTCACCAAACTATTAATTTTCTAATCAAAACTCTGGATTCTTGTTTATTGGACGAAAACTCTGAAAAAAACGCAGTACACTGCTTAGCACTTCATTGCTTACAACCAATTATTATAAACAATTCAGTTGAGCTCCATGCTGCAGAATATCTTAGTACCATCGCTATTATTTCGCTGAACAGTTTCAACAAAACCGACTGGAGGATTCGGTAATACGAATTAAAAAATATCAAGCCTTGTTCACACTCGGACACTCAGGATTTTGAGCCTTAAGAAAAGAAGATTTTTGAAGCAACAAAATAAAAATTGTTGCCGCTCTCTTGAACGTTTTGCGCCACTTTAAAGATATTTTCAAATCATCTTTTATAAATGCCGGACATTTGAAGAGACTATTTTTAAAAAAAGAATATAATTATATGAATTCATAGAAGTACATCAATCGTACGTATTATTTTTATTTCACGGTTCACGATTCACAATGTGTCCAAATTTGTCATGCACTTAAAATCGATTTTTCATTTCAATCATATTGATAAGAACGCCAAGCAGATAAGGTCACAGGTTGTGGATTTGAAAAAAAAAATGTAAACTGTTGCAGAAAACAAGCGCAAGTTAGAAATATAAGAGTGCGTATCTGAAGGTGAGAAAGAAAATTGAAAAGTCGCTATAGCTTTATAAACATTATTTATGCACCAGAACGTAAAAAAGTCATCAAATATATATTCAATTTAATATAAAATACGAATAGACCCAAATGTGTCTCTATTTTACTGAAATCTATCAACTTTCAATGAAGGACATGTTGCATGAAGTATTCTCATTTTTTAACGTAGAATTTAATTATTAAATAAAAAAAAGAGGGGTTCTACTTGAAAAAGTAGATTTTTATGATGTTTGTCAACTAAAGCTTTGGCGTAGCCGCGTAGCGTACCCGTCACATTTTTATGAATAAACGAATAATTATTTGATAATATAGCTTCAAGTTTCCCTTATGAAATACTGTTTTCATATTATGATAATTCGTACTCGTTCCTGAGATACAGCGTTTTGAAGGTGTGCCGGATTTCAGACAAAAAATCAAATAAATTGAATTTCGCCGAATATGATTGGCCAGCAGCAATATGTTTTGATTGTTTTTAATGTGAAATTTGCCGCTGAATTGAATGGTAAAATAAAAAATTAGATATTCCACTTGAAATAAGAAAGTTGAGGCCAATTTCCGGTCAAATCGGATGTGCTACTGGTGTGAAAATATATTAGTTAAAATGGGCATTTTGGAAAACCCATAGATATCAAATTTTATGTATGTATATATGAATAATAAGAAATCAATCAAATCATATATAATCAAGACACACTGTAATCCGTGAAATAAAAATTATACGCACTGTGATTGTGCTAAATGTCTCTGACAAAAACTAAAAACATAAGTTGAACCAAAAGCTATGAGTGTCTTGAAATCTTCCATTAGTAAGACATGAAAGCGTTACAAATTATACTCAAAATTCTGAGTATTCTCACTGTATTCACGTGTAAACAGGGCTTCAAAGTTTCTGGCTTAATGACTATTTTATTTGTAGGAATGCCGCTCTTCAAACTTTTGGAGCTGTTTCCAATAAACTGCTTGGGACGGTGGAATCGGGTGACGACGATGAAATCCGCCAGCATGTTATTTGTCTTGAAGAAGTCTTATTCAAGCATCCTGCTATTTATGTATACATAGAGGCAAGACTTATAGAAGCTTTGGATTCGCCAAAAGAGTTTACAAATATAGTTGTTCCTATATTTTCGTTTATTAGTATGTCTTACAGACGTCATGATATGTTGGTAGATACGATAGAAAAGAAAATGGATCGTTTCTTAGATTGTTTATTACGTTACATGGACATTGCTCCTAATTTATATATATTTAAACTAGCAGCAAAAGCTTATACAGCTTCTTGTTGTCATGACAGCATCCCCCTTGAAATCCAGCGCTTTGGGGATAAACTTTGTGAGACCGTAGATAATAATATTTATTTTTCGTTACTTGATGTGTTAAAAGTTTTATCCGATAAATTAATCGACGATGCTAGTTCCTTACCTAACTGTGATAATATCGAATTTGATGTTTTGGAACAAATAGCAGCAATTTTGAAACGAACTTCAGAGAGAAATACTCTTCATAAAGTCATGTGCGGAATTCATTTATTCCGACCTGGTCTCAAATTAATTGGGCCAAATAATATGAAAAATAATCTATTATTTTTAATAGAAAATCAAAATACGGTAACTACATTACCTGGTATTTGGAGATGTGTCGAAAACAAATTGAAATTAATTTTTAATTACGAGAAACAAATAATTAAAATTGAGCTGATCGAATTCTGCCTCTCGAAAAATGTGCCAATCAATATTAAATCCTTTTGTTTGCAGTTTGTTAAAAACCTAGTTGAGAAAAACGAACAAGAAAAAGCGTTTTATTCACAAAAATTAAAAAATTTGCTCGTAGACATAATTCTAGGTGATAATAAAATCTCGGACTGTTTAGTAGATGAATATACCAATTTGATCTTATTATTAAATTCTGATTTAAACATAGATAATATAACCAAAGTGTTGAACAATATTGAGAATATCCAAAAAGGGATAGTTCCGAAAAATTATCTTCCAATTATTTGTAGAGTGTGCGAAAACACAGACGAACAACTCGCAAAAATCAAGAACTTCTTCGAATGGTGTGCAGAACTATATTCATCAGAACTAGAACACGAGAATCCAGATATATCAATTATAAAATCCATTAAATTCACTTTTAATTTCGGATCTCGTACCAAGAATCGAAATATTCTAGTAAAAACCTTAATTGCTATTTATAGAATGTTGCAAATTGATAACGACGAAGTGAAACAGGAAAGCAGTAGTATTATTGCGTATTGTTTTAAATTAGAACCATCATATTCTTATAGAAATATGATAAATCTTCTTGATGCAGACAATCTAGTAAGAGTGGCTGGACCTCCATCAGCTATTTATTTTTTAATGAGTGTATATTTAGAACGGAATGTAATATTACAAAGTATTAACGTTTTTGAACGGAGAACAACATTATTAATTGAAACCGATATAGTTGAGGAACACATCATTCAAGCAATATCTAGTATTTTCAAAAATAATTTGCAATATCAAAATGAAATTAAAAATTGGTTTTTGAATTTTAATTATAATGTATCTAACAGGTATTATGCTGAAGTTGTAAAACAAATACTTCTATGATCACAAGTACCTAAACTATGTTAGTCACTTCTTATGCCATAAGACAGAATGTCTATTCATTTCTAGTCAGTTATTAATGTTATCATAACAAATTTTGTTACATATTTTTAATAAATCGTTTTATAATATATTTGAGTTATTGTATTAGAAATAATTCGGTATCACATGGAAATGATTTTGTTTTAGGTGAAAGAGAAGAACAAACTGTTGGGAAGGATATGAATCTTATTTTGAATGTTTTTATTGTTTGAGAAGGGTGAAAGGTGAATCAATATTTTTAGTGAAGGCAACTGTGACAAATATACATATCTGGGTTGTATAATGTTGATTGATTAGAGAACTGAGAAAGAGATTGCCGGTTGAAAGATTTTACGAATCAAAAATCTAGAGACATTTGCACGAGACAAGAGATGCATAAGTGTTTATAACAAAGTACGTGCTTGCGCATTGTTTCATAGTAGCAAATGCTGAATTACAAAAACATCAATGGCGAGTGACTGCTATGGAAATTAAATTTCTCCAAAGGAGACCGATTGCATGATAAATTGGTGTATGAAAAATATAATATTAGAAAGAGTGGAATTGAGTCAGTTACGTTATGCTAATATTCAACCTTCATCCGGAATAATATTTCGTTCGTTTATGTAAATTACTTGACTAAATGTCGCAGATCCGGTCGCATCCTAGAAACGTTCTTAAAGAAACATATAAGAACGCCCTGTGTGTAGCTAGATGGTTATGATTATTGGTTTGTTGAATGAGAAAAAGTTTCCGAGTGAGAAGAATAGACTGAGTGTTATTAATGTAAATAAAGCAAAAGAGGGATGTCTAACGTGGAATAGCTGGTTTTTGAGGAAAAGGAGTGATTTATATGTATATATGTATGTATGAATAAAAATTCAAGTATAAAAATATATACAGTACGGATGTAATTCTTATTCAGCTATTGTTTATTGTCACTAGAGTTGAATATTCAAAAAAAGAGTTAGAACAAAGAGTACCCGATTCATCGATAGTAGTGTCAACAAAGCTATTTCGCATAACGCGTAGTGACGTCATAATACAGTGGCGCGATATTCATAAAGATTTTGTTATTACTAATTAAAAAAAAAAATTGAATAAAACATTAATTTGAGTGTTAAGTGTATTTACTTAAAAGTTTAGTTAGAAAATGTTGCTGTTACAGATATGTGATGAAAATTATTATCAGCGCACACAGGTAAAGTATATTATCTTATGACTGACTTGCAATTCCTCATGATGACTAAGAACTTTTTCACGCAATTGCATCATTTTTATTATTTCGAACATACATGAATAATAGTATGTTCTAAGTTTTCTTTTTACTGTAGTTTAAATTTGCCCTAAAATTAGGTAAACTATACGAATCTGGATATTTATGAGTTAACGATGTGACTTGACTGAAGTGTCTTGGCGCGGTTGAAACATCGTCAGAGGTCGCGAGCTGCGCAAGTACTTCTATTTCTCGTGATACTGCGAGAGTGATGTGTTTACTTCGAGACTACTTACTACTTGTTTGTCAAGTAATCTAATTCAAACTAATTAAATAAAATTTTATCCTGTTGGGACATTAATTCATATGAGTGCATTTGGTGTTATATTAAGTTTTTTTAAATTCTTTAGTGTCGCCCGGCAAAGTGAACTGTCATTGTGTTGCCAACTGACAACTAAGTTTGACATTTATGGAAAATGTATGATAAAAAGTGTTCTAAATAGTATTGGGACGGTTTTACATTTGATGACATTATGACAATGTTTTTGTTTGTGAAAAAACCGTGCTGTTTTATATACGACTTCTTCTAAATTGAGGTTAAGTTGACTGTTGACAGATTGTGTGTACAATTTTCTATAACTTTTTATTGATATTAATCATGTTGTGCTTGAAAAAAGTGTATAGTGACGAACTATTGCAACTAGCTCTTATTTTGAGCTTGTTGAAAGTAAATCCGGACTCATATTTAGAGATTGATCCATACATAAATGTGAACAGTTTGGACATTGGAAATGGAACTAGCTGGAGATCCTACTCCCCAAATGTATTCCGCTCGAATTTTGTCCATCCAAAAAACCTTGATTCAATTCTTCTCAATTATGAAAGAGAAGTTTTTGCTGATTTGAATTCTTTAGGCCGTTATAATAGGATAAATGCTATTCATAATCGGAACATTACTGCTTATTTATTAAACGTTGATCGTGCAAATTCAAATACAAATGCTACTGAACAGCCATCGCATGCTGAAATTCCTAATAATGTGCAGAGGGCTGAAGGAGAAGCTAGCGGCTTGGAATCGACACAAACTGAGACTTCGGAAACTCCAGTTATGGAATTGACACAAGAGGTATTGTAATATGCCATTTATTCACTCATTTAGCCATCTGTCAGCTGATTTATACAATAAAATGTATGAAACAAAAAAAAATATTCTAATTATTATTTTGAAGTACGTTAAATGTATTTCATGAAGTAATTAATAATATATAAATATTTGAAATGATTCAAAAATGAGAAATTTGAGAAAGCTAATACTTCTATATTTGCTGTATTTGTGTTTAGAAGTATGTTAGCACAATCAGAAAAATCAAGGACAAAGTAATTTTTTGATAACAGAAAAATAAAGGTACACATACACGTTAAAAAGTAGCTTTGGCATACATATATTATTGTGAGATAAATCATTTTGACGTCAAATAATGCAACAAAAATCTATCACACGTTGATAGCATATTTACTAAAATAACAACCATAGAGTAATGAACCAAACGCTGATTGAAAGCTTATTAAAGCTAAATTATCATAAAATTAGTTTTGACAAATAATAAATTATATATAATATTCGCAGTTCTATGTCTTCGGTTGCAGCACATCATAACATCGTAACTGTGCGCCTTGCAGTTTTTCTCTTTGGAGCATATTATTTGACTGAGATTACTCGTTATAAGTGGAATGAATAATTATTATGTATCGAAATATCTTAACTTCAATTTCATCATATGACATGTATTAAACTCGTAACCTCTTTATTATTCAATTTCTTATTTCTTACAGTTTTTTTTTTTTTTTACTGTGTGTACCTCAAACAAATACACAAGTCTTATCATTATTGCAACATTTTTCACTGTCGTACAATATTGTAAAGTAACAGTAGCTATCATTAATAAATTTCTAATGACAGCTTAAATTTAGGACAAATAGATATTTAATTAAGTTTTTTTTTTTTAAATTCTGTATTCAATGTGTCAATAATTTATAAGAAAATGACAAGAGGCTGCCATATATGAGAAAAACACCATAATTATTGAAAATTTCTCTTTTTGTTTTACAATAGTTATTTGTTTCATTAGTGCAAAACAATGCATGATTTCAGGGCATTTTTTGTACAAATCAAACAATATTTTTTGCAAACCACTGAATTTGCATATTACAAAAACGTGATTGATATTTTTTCTGCTTCAAAATAATTTTAATCAAAACACTTATTCAAATTAACGCTCATATATTGAGATGACGGGAAAAAGGAAGATTTCGGTAAAATAGTTGAAAAATAAAACTTGCTCGTCAAATTATTCTATTTATTGTAGTAATATATTTTTTGTTTACGTATATATTTTGTTTATATATTGCTGAATCAAATTACAGTGAATCTCAAAATTCAAAATTTACGTTTTATCAATAAAAATGAGCCACGTCAGCTTTGTGTCCCGTAAATAATATTTATACTTTTATCATTGCACAATATTAAAAAACGATAAAATTAGAAATTCATTTGGATTATTTTTCAAATATTTTTCTTTGAAATATAAAAAATGCTCCAATTTTTATTTCAACAGTTCTTAAACTCAATATTTTAAAGTTATTACAGCGATAGGATCTATATATTTTTAATAGAATAAGAATAAGTATTCCTAGTTATTGGATCTAGAGGAATATCGTTTCAATTATTACAGTTTTTTTTTTGAGTCATAATCGTGATAATTTTTTATTGAACCAAGTATGGGAACATTGAAGAACAATATATAGACTCAATTTAAATTATGTACGTTGAATGTCGCAATAGGTCGCGGCAATGCACTCTGATTATAATAATATTAAAAATTTATTGACGTTTTTCAGTTTGATTCAACTGAAAATTCTTCAATGCGAAATGCTCACGTTAAAAATGAATAATTCAGAAGAACACTGTATTCAACGTCATATCTACAATATTAATATTATTAGAAATATATTTTTCTGACCTTGAAAAAATGATATGTCATAAATGATGTCATTTTATGCTCTGACAATTATTGTGCATTTGTATAATTTTGGAGAAAATAATCAATAAATAATGTGTGATGTGAATTATATTCATTCTCAGTCATGAACAAGGTATAAAGGAGGTGTAGCTGTTTATCTGTCATAACGTATTTACTGTTGAATATAAACATGACCAATCAAAGCGTCCCACATAACCTACGTCATACGTCCTTGAAAATTCAATTTTCATTGCAAACAGTCATAATTAAATATGTTATTGTTGATATTTTTTTCTTCTCTTTGATAAATAATATTGTATTATTTAAATTTATCAACATTTTCTTCAAATTTGACTGATGTCGAGCTATTTAATAAAAATATTATATAATAATAATAAATGACCAGCTAATGTTATCAGTAAAATATAACAAATTTATTGGAAAATTAAAATGAAGCTAAAGCTATATACCTTTCAACAATGAAAAATAATTTTATTATCACTTGTTTTAAAAAATATAAATTAGTAATTCTTTTGTTATTTTCACTTAAATTTTCGAAAAAGGGAACAAAATGTTAACTTGAAAATACTTTTTTATGGGAATATACTAGGTTGCCTTATATTGTTCTTTGTTTTTTAGATTAATACGTAAAATAGGTCATTCAGGGTCACCTAAGCATAGCATATTCTAGTACTAATACCAAATATATATTATCATTGAAAAATGGTGTGATGAGCTAAAGTCTACATCAGTTTTTCAAGTTTACAATAAATTAGTAATAAAAATAATAGTCATATTTTTCTAACAGAAAAAGGATAAAGTGCTACTTAATTTTTTCACTATTACTGATAGTTACTGTTAATAAACGCAATAAGCTTGTGGGATAATGATATCAAAATTTAATTTCAAATGAAATTATAATTATTCCAATGGTCTGTAAAAATGCATAAATTTCCAAGCGTATAAATCCTAAACAATGTCATTACTCTAGTAATTTCTATAGCAATGTTAGCAAGAGTATTTTGGAAGTGGGTAATTTCATGGTTTTACGCCTAAATATTCAAGATTTCTTCAATGCAACTATTGTTTTATATTATTGTTTTGTTCGACCCCCTCTGTCAAATCCTACAGGCAGTTTTTACAATTATGGTTCAGTTCAACATGAATTCTTGTCGGTTAGTGTTCCAATATTTTGAATATCCTTGCTTTTTCTTCATTTCCCGGGAAAAACATTATGTAAATTTACTTTTTATTGGCTCTGAATGTTTTGCGATTTCGTATCAAAGGTGAGCGCATTTTACACAATTTTTAAAGTTTTGAATATATTCATTTATTTCTAAATATTCATTCATGATTAATATTCAAACTGTTTTATTTTACGTTGAAGTTGAAAATGTGTGAATTCTTACATTGATTAAACGTCACGAAATATTGCTTGTACCTAAATATTTCTAATTTGTTGAGGAAGTAATTTTTGGCGTACCAGCATCGAACGTGCTGTGTACATATTGGTACATTTATATTCTATTTTTAATTTGAAAAGCTCAATAAATCAGCTGCTTTAAAAATCAACTTTCAGCATTACATCGAATATGTCAGATTTAATACTGACTCATAATTATTTATACCATTTATTCAACAGAATAACATGTCAAATACCCACTCCAAAGAGTCACATTCAAAATCTAGTGAAATTTGGTTGCTAACAAGTTCGAAATAAAGTTATTAGGCCAGTGCACTCTATATATTCACCCGCCAAGTAAAATTCTATTTTAAAACAGCCAAAGAGATGTTAATATAGATACTTATTCTGTTATTGACACATATCAACCACAGTTATTGAAAACAAGGAACATAGTTTTAAGATTTTATTTTATTATTTCCTTTCGGAATACTTTTAAAATAATGATGAATAGCATAATCAAATGCATATTCAGCCAACCGTCTACTGAGTACCTTGGGCCAACATTTTTCAATGTACTATTTAGCAGTAACTGTCTTTCATTCATCCAACTTAATTGCACTTCTGTAGAGTACTGCATGCATAACTGTTTACTGTTTTCATGGCTCATTACTTTTTGATTATTGTTGGAGCTTCCTCATTTTCATGAAACCATACACGACTCTCTTGGTGTGTAGGTTTGTCAAAAGACTACACAGCGTGTTTGAAATTGATATATCAATCCTTTTATTTTTATTGATAGGCGTTGGGTCAAAATTGAATCAAGACAAAAGTTACTTGGTGTCGAGGGGAATATGTGGTGATAAATTCTTCTAGACTTCGAATTGATTTTTAATGTTTTTTTCATAGTCATTTCAACTTTTTTCATGGAATATCCTAATTTTCTTAATATCATTTTACTCTACAGGAAAAATATGATGAAATTGAAAAAAAATCTGTTTGTTTTGAATTCTACTCGAAGATTTAATCAGTCTGCCTCTCTCCAAAAACAGGAAAATTACCTTTCAAGACTGTAATATATTATATTATTTTCTTTTACCGTAGTTGTACGTATTTTTCCATTGTATTATTTGATCAGTCCAATACACTCACATCTATTTCAACCGTCTTAAAGTATTTGAAAACAATTATTTTTATTACTCTTCTATTCTTTCCTTGGGGATGTTCCTAGGCACAAAATAAGAAAATAAAGTAACTATTATATAATACTTGGTGCATATTGGATAACACTAATACCGACGATCTTGACAAATTACAAGATGTAAAGGGAAATATTGCAGGAAATGAAGAGAATGGTGAAAAAATTTTCAGATAAAAAGATATTAAAAAAGTGAATACCTGAATTTTAAAAAGTAGATGTGATTATGAAAACTCTTACAAATAATTCAAGGTCTAGGAGAGATCATCATCAGATGTCCCACTCGATACCAATTAATTTTTGTCAGCGATTTTTATCCAGCGCCTACTAAAAAAGTAAGAAAGGTGACAAATAAATTTGGGGCACGTATAAGCTTTGTCGACTGACACAATTTTTGAAAAAAATATTTAGGAAATTGTTACAAGCTTTGTTCTCTGAAAATGTGACATACATCGACTGACAACTTTTTAAGTGCAGGTAATCGTTTATGATTCTTTCAATAGTTGATCCAATCTTAAACTGATAAGTTACTTTATTGTCTTCTTCGACTATCATCTCAACAATAACAATGTTTTATTCGGTATCAACTAACAACCTCGAACAACCAGCTCCTTTGTGATGCTTAACAGAACTCTACATGTGATTGTTCTAATAAATAATAAACAAAGATTAATTAAATAAAAAAATGAGAAGTCACGTAAAGCGCCGGCAGCAGGGTTGATTTGAATTATACCATTTGATTTAAATCATTTAAATCAGTGTGAGCTTTTTTTTAAATCATTTTAATTATTTTTACCTGTATCTTTTATGAATATAGCTATATTTCTATTGCATAACAAAATGACAATTAGAATCAAGTGTTTATTTTATATATTTAAGTGGAAATTCAATTCTTTAAGGTTTTTAGTAAGACACTGAAGTTTTAAGTCGTAAACACGTTTATTTTATATTCGTATTTGAATTTAAATGTACAATAATAATCCAAATTAGAATTAATTGAGGTATCTTTCATACATATTATAGATGATTAAATACTAATAGTTCTACTCCATTTTGTGATATACCTAAGTTCAAAGTACTGAAAAAATCAATAGAAATAAAAAAATATGTTTAATTCGAAAAAAGTCGTGATTTATTATGAAAAATCAGAGATTTCTAATTTGTTCTATTCAAATCTTGATTTTTCCAACCCTAACCGAGAGTAGAATCCCGGCGCTGTACATGGATTTTTTAATTTCTCATCTACTTCTATGTATAATGTGACATCTAAAGATTAATTAACTGAACTTCAAATGACAGACGAATGAAATGATATTTTGTTTTCCACGGCCTATACAATTTTCTCATTCTCAATAATGAGGTCTTCCACTGTTTTTAATTTTTCCTGAAAGTTCGATTCTAAATAGTAACTGTGAAGTTTGTCGAACTCACAAAAACACTTTAGACTCGTAAATATGTATTTTTTTAAATTCCCTCATATTTAAAATTCATTAATGACGTTTCACTTGTAGCTTACTTAACCCCTAATATGAGCTGAATAAGAACTACAACATCAGTCGTACTGATGAACAATTATATATTTTGGTATTATTTATGTTTGGTCCTATTCTTGTTTTGTAAATAGAATTAGAATACAAGAAAACCCAGCACGATTATATCAAATGCAATTTTAGGTTGACATATGACGATAAGCACATTGCCATTGTCCAAGGCTACAATTCTACTTGCATTGAATAATTTTATTTCAACTTTACCCGATAGAATGGAATAATTAGTTTGAGTATCCTACTACAACTCAGCTGTATTTTAGAATAAATTTTAGTACCAAAATGAGTACATAATACATATTATACATATTGCCACAGCTGTGGCGTCACTTTGAATACCGCGAATTGTTTTTTTGGAAATTTTGAATGAAAAGTGTCAATTATTCTTTCCAAGATGTTGAAAGTTACTAAACCCATCATAATAATAGAAAATCAATTCAAATTTTTTGAATTTTTTGAAGACTCCATTATAGCGCTATCCTCGTATCAATGCTTATTTGTGGAACGAGCAAATCCTCTGTAATGGAGAAATGTTTTCATCTTAATGCCAAGTCCAAAATATTTTTATTGGCAAATGCGTTTATCTTTGTAGATCTCAGCTAAATTAACTTTCTTTGTGTGAAATATCTCTTTCTTTGTAAATGAATCATGTGACATTATTTCAAAACTTATTAAATTCGTTAAATATTTAGGCCATCGAGAATTTATTGTACTACTTGGATCTAAATTTAACTGTCCATCTTTGAATCTTCTGCCGTTTTTATAACGCGATGAATTTTATTATGAAAATATTTATAGCTCGATGTTTTTGAAGATCTTCGGCATTTTTTAATATTAAGCAATTTATTTTTCTAGCATTATTTACAATAATAAGTACATATCTGTATGTATGTATTCATTCAAAAAAATACCGTATCGGGTTTGGGCCAAAGAGTGTAACTCCTTCTATTATTTATGTATATTTATTTTCTAACATTGATACTTGTGTTTATGATCCGATGAAATTTTTATTACATCATGTAAAATCGTATGTACATTATATATGCATACAATCAAATAAAAAAAAATGTTAGAAACTTGCTGTCTCATTGCTGTGTAATACTATATTTAAAAAATATCGGCAAATTAGATATTTATGCACATTGAATCATTTATACTAGTAACCCGAAAAGATATTTTTTACGTGTTATAGAACAACTAATATATTTTTTTATGGAATAATAATACTAGCCAGTGCCCGCGACTTCGTCACCATAATCGTAAAGAATGATTGAATAGTGATCTCTTTGCTAACAATAATTATTTCTAAAAATTATAATCATTAAAGAGGGCAATTGAATTTTGTAACAGAACTACACATCATCAGGTCGCTCGCGCAAATGATACGTAGATTTCGCTTACTTTACGGTGAGACAGAAAGTCGTTTCTCTCTCCCCACCTTACGCATGCGCATACTTTTTATCATCTTCACAGTTACGCTGACACTGCACATCTATGGCTGGCGCAGACACGAAGCATACAAATATTTATACTCATATATTCTGAACCCTGCAAGATATTGGAATAGGACATACATAAAAATTTAAATTGAAATTTCTGTTTTAATCCCTGAAACTTTCATTGAAATCTGTTTAGCCGTTTCAGAGCCTATTCGAGACAAACTTTCAGACAGACAAAAATTCTAAAAACGGTCATCGTTTAAATAGCAGTTCTGTTTTACATTTTTGCATTTATTTTAAAATCACAGACAGGCACTTCAATTTTATTTATCTGTATAAATTCAATACACTAAGAAAATAAATTGTTGGTGATAATTTATATGAGAAAGAAGTTAACAAATAAGAGACCTTGATAATCGTTTGCTAAAAAATTTTATTATATCTTTGTTTTTTGTGACTCATGATTTGAGATCAAGGAAAAACATTTCTAGGCTACACAACGTTCCTATGTAGATTTCACGAAAATTATAAGACATTAAGCTATTGGAAAAAAGTGGTCATGTGGAAATAAATGATTATAATATTTCAGAACGATTGCAAAAAATCTTTTTAGCAACCAGCAATGCATGCAAGTGTTAAAATCAAGATAATAGTTTCAGAAAAAAGTTATAAATGATTGAAAGGAATAGACATCAAAAATATTGCAGAAAAATCACAATACAGAATTTTAAATATTTAAAATATTATCCAAGTTTTGAAAGATATCTCGAACCTAGACAATACATGGGAAAGGATATTTTTTGTTTTTCAGAACATGCTATCTTTAAATACAATACTCAATGCAATGTCAATTGTTATTTGTCCTCAATACAACAAATTTAAAATTACTAAAACATGTGACCATAGTAAAATTCAATTTAAATATTGATAAATTTAGAAAACATATTATTCATACAAGCAAGTGGAAAAAAATATCAAAACCGTAATTAGTAACTACAGTTTTAGTGAATTGTTGATGAGTGCAAAATGAACATGATCTACGTTACACATTATCCAATTTATATTTTCTCCAAAATTTAATATTTAATATTTCTATGCTATTTGTCATGAAGACTAATAAAATACAATTGAATATTATTCAAATATAATAAAGAAAACTTATACATGTGAACTATCCGATAAGTAATTTACCTATTTCGACTTATCTGAAGTATAACAAAACTTCTTTACTTATGTGGTTAAGTAGGACAGTCTGTTTTAAACAAACAACCTGATATGGTAAACATATCTATGTATGAACATTTATGTCATATGTTAAAGTTTCGCGGAGAAAGTATGGTTTTCGAGGTAGTTACACACACTTTGCGAAAGAAAGTTTACACGCCTGTCATTTGGATTAAACATTCTTTCAAGTTTTATTTATAGAATGTCATAATTCATAAAAATTTCTACTTCAAAACAATGCTACAAACCAATAATTTCAATAATAACATTTGAGAACACCATTCCACATTTTTTATTTAGAATTATTTGCCTAGAAAAGATTTTTTTCTATAAAACTTTCTCGAAGATATGGAAAATTATTTTGCTAAAACTTTTTTTCTTATTTTATTTTTGTGTATTCATGACGTTATCTGACACTGACCTTCTTTGTACCGCGAAACGTGTATAGTTTGTTACACTCTATTAATGATGCTTCTTCACAGATTTTCAAAAAAAATATCTTTCAAGATATTTGAATAAATCTTCCATGATATGATGTACGTACTTTTCTCTAAGCTAAGAATACCCGTTGCTTTAGGACTAGTAATTGCACTTCACGGATTAGGAAATATCGATCTGCCAGTACGCACTTGAATAGTCCCTGACACATCCGTATCGAGTTAAAGGCGTGATTAGTATTTATATTTTATTTTATTTATTTGTCAAGAATAAACATTTTTTGAGTAAAGATGAATCACTTCTTGCTCACCGAGTTAAACAAGATACTATTTTTTCTGGAAAGTGCGATAATTTTATGACAACTGCTTTTCACAATATTTACTATGTATAATGTATTTTTTACTTTCCCGACTTATATATAATAAGAGAAGTATTGTAGTCGTGATTTTTTGACTGCTCAAGATTTTGATGCATCTTCACGTTTTAGATCCTACTGAACCCAATAAAAATAATTTAAAAAAAAATCGGTCTGTAAATGTGATTCTACAACGCAATCAATAATATATTGTTTAGAAAAACAAAAGTCTTTCAAGAGTTGTATAAATTTAGCATTTGTTTTTGTGTATTACTTGCATTCAAATAATGGGTTCTATTTTGCTTGGACTGTTTATCATTTATCTTTTTTCTAATCTGAAGCCAAATGCGACAAAAAATTTATTACCAAAGAATTCTATTGTTCCATAGATAATAGATTAGTTGCAGTTTGCAAGAGCTTGAATATAATCATTCGCAGTTGATTTTGGCAACATTTTGGACATTTCGCGGTGTCTTTGTACTCTCGATATTATTTTATTTTTCAATTTCTCTCAAGTGCGTTGTGCTGATGACCCTGTGCTGTAACCTAGCCAAAATTTTGTCGTAGTGCAAATGACCATGTGGATTCAAGGTCACAAAACAAATTCTAATCTTTATGATTCAAAGAAGTTTCTACCTTTGTTTCTGCTAACTCGTTTTATGTGTTCTAAATTTAATATTTTGTTTGCAATTAGCAGTGAATTATATTTTCTGACATTCGCTATTTAATTTTTTTGAATTCAGTCTTTTTCGAATATGAAAAGACTTGAAACAGAGGAAAAAAAGTTTGTAAGGTAGTCTATTTTCGTAATGCGACCAATACTTTGTAATTCAAATAAATAAAAAAGCTTATGCACACGTCAGACTGAGACAGTGCGTCGTCCTTTTGACCTTACAACCTACGCGTGTCGCAAAAATCATCAAAAAGTTTTTCTCGAGAACTGCAATTTCTAAACATTCTAATTAGTAACCCATCAGTAAAGGACCAGTAACCTGTGAAGGTTACACACTTTTTTTTTATCTTCGGCTAACCTTTGTTTCTTGCCAAAATATTCACACTCAAATATTAAATTAAATAAAACATTCCTTTCACCAATTTTTGGGTGTAGTGCACACAGATCATGCTGACTGATATTTTGAACTGTTAGTGGAGGGTTATCACAGCTATTAAAATTGGTTGCGACTTTTGTATCCACCTGGGATCAAAATTCCATTATGATTCATTTATTACAAACTAGAATCAAGTGCTTAAGAATCACTTTCTCTAATATCTAATTGCCTATTAAAATTTTGATAAAACACCTAAAACTCCATTTACCCAAAATTTTATCAACTTGAGATTCCTAAACTAAAATTTTTTATATATTGAAACCAATTCTATAATTATATTTGATATTTGGTATATTATAGACTTTGTGCCTAGTTTTTGTAGACTGTTTTTTCATTTTACCTCCAATCATAATCCTTGTCGTAAGTTGTTACTCAAAACAAAAGTGACTTGTTTGTGACGTAATATTTAACCTTAAGCGGATGCATTAATAGAAAATTTTAATATTTCATAAATTTATCATTGCTACTCTTACTCAATTCAATCCAACATAAAAAAGTTCTGAAAATAGTGACCTAATATATATTTTAAGGAAAATATGTGTTTCCAAAACAATCAGGAACGAATGCTCAAATTTAGATCTTTAATAGATGCAGTGTATTCTAAGCGAAAATAAAATTTAAATGACCGGCAATACACACAACAAATGCTGGTTGCATTCAAAAATTAGTTGGTGAAAACTTACGAACCCAGTATAATTGTACATGACGATATTTTCAATTTTAAAGTACATTACTATTTATTACAAAAAAAAAGTCCCATTCATTGCACTTCTCTTTTTTCTGGAATCCAAATCCAAAATTAGTTAACATTGTTTATAACGAAAATAGTTGTTTCTAACTGGTACTTTGAATGTAGGTCTTAAATTATAGAAATTCAGTCAAAGATTTCAATATTTCTTTCTACTCCACCGTTTCGGTCCCATCTGGCCCACTTAGCTCTATTAATAAAAAATATGAATAGACCCAAATTACATGTTTCTTCATTTTACTGAAATCCCATCAACTTTTAATATAGGACATGTTACATAAAGTATTCTTATTTTTTATCGTAGGATTTAAATGCATTAGAAAAAGAGGGGTTCCATAAAAAAAAATTGATTTTCATGATATTTGTCAACTGTAGCTTTGGCGTAGCGTACCTGGCACATTTTTATTAATAACCAAATAATTATTTATCATATTACTCGTCCCTGAGATACAGCGTTTTGAAGGTGTGCCGGATTTCACACAAAAAATTAAAAAAATTGAATTACGCCGAAAATGTTTTTATTGTTTCATATGTAAAATTTTCTGCTGAATTGAGTGGTAAAATAAAAAATAGGGTATTCCATATTCAAAATGAGAAAGCTGAGGCCAATTTCTGGTCAATCTGGATGTGCTACTAGCTGAAATGGGCATGTTGAAGAAATTTTGTAGGATTATATTAAATAGTATTTGAAATATAGATAGTGTAATCTCATCGTGGGACACCTGTATATTTTTATATTTTTTTGGTAAAGATTTGCTTCTAGCTGCATAGCAATATAAATTGCTCAAAATTATGTGGTAAACTAAAATGAAAAATGACATGTCTCAAGTCGTTTAGCATTACAAACCAATAGGCTCCATCTGCTGGTTTGTTTACTCCGCTTATATTTGTGTTGCTAGCGCCATCTGCTGTTTGGCATTGGTATCTGATGCATTGTTGAAAGCGCCATCTAGCGGCTAGAAGCTGAACTGGTGGGTTTTCCCTAATGACGTTTACATAAACATAACATTACGTGACGGAAGTTTTATGGAAAAATTCTCAAGCATTCCTTTTTCCATTAACATTTTTCTATTTGTAAACAATTTGCAAGATTTTTATAGCAAGGGATTTATTGGTCATATAAAAAATTTGTTAATATTTGCGATTTTTTGGAAATTTCATCAACTAAAAATTCAACTTTGGCCTCTGTTGATAGTTCTAAATAAATAATGTATCTTGAGTCACATTCATTATGTTGTTTTACAACGTATATGCGTAAATCTGTTCGGATAATTATATGTTTTTATACATATTCGTGTAACAAAGAATTTTTAGTGTATATGATTTTTTGCTATTGCTAAATGTGAAGTTGAATATTGACGTACGAATAAAAAAATTGTTTTACTAATTCTGTTTTGTTGTACTCACTTTTAAATCAAGTTCTGTTTCAAATATTTCATTAATTATTTTAAATATTAAATAATTAAATATCGTTGAACTTGCGGCTGTGTGGGTGCTCTCAAAGATAAGAAGATAACATTTGAACTAAAAAGTAAAGATTACGTATTGATACGGAAGTTAATTCACTGATTGATTTTGTTTAACTAAGCATAGAAACAATATTGTGGTTAGCTGAGTGTGTCCCCGTCTATGGTGAAACACGTGCTTAACATCAGCCTTATAATTATTAACTTCGAGCGAATGTCAAGGATATTACTAAACATTTGTATCCAAGTCAAGTCCTACTCAGCTGCGATTTCTAGTACTTTACTTTGACTCATACAGCGCCATGTTATTCCGTTTATGACTTTTATCACTTACATTTTATCGTGTATTAGATAATATGTGTAACTGTTATTATTAATAATTTCTATTGTGTATCTGATGTTTACAGTGCTTTTTATCCGATACTTTATTATGTTATTTATAGTTTTCGAAAAGTGACAGTGTCTTAGTAAACATCATCAAAATGGTAAGTTTTTTATCACTTTTCTTCTGTATTGATCAAAAATACGTATTTACACCTTGACAAATTCCTTGCACGCATTAAAATTCATCTAGATATATTCAGATTCTGCTTAGTAGATGACAGAAGACATTTGTGCGTATATTGTACTTGTTATTGTGATAATTACTTAATGTATTATGCTCTTATTATTTGTAAGGTCTAAATATGTGTTCAAGTGGTCAAATTTGATTTTTATGTGTAATTTTCCTGTTTAATAATATGAAAAAGGAGAATCGCACACTCTTATAAGTGTTAGGAACAATCTGTTGAATGTCAGTTGAACTATTCACTACCAGAGCGCGCCATCTGCTAGTTATGTAACGATAACAGGAATTTTAATTTTTTGGAATAAATAATGCTATCTTAAACAGATTATACTGAAATCTAAAAGATAGATAACCAAGAAAGGATTTTTAATTTTGACTTTCTTTATTCTTACGGAAATAAACTTTAATATTGTACTGTGTTGACTTAAAATCTGTTTTTATATTGTAGTAATTTATGCATAGGCGTAGCTAGGAGAACAAAACTCATTACCAACCCTAGAAATTTAGCTGCATCTTCAAACTTTCAACTTCACTGTAGATTTGAGGAAAAAGCGCCACTTTGTATGATCTCTATAATTACGAGGTATCACTTATATATTTCTCATTATTCGTTACTTTCTAAATTTACCAATTCTACTAAATAGTTAGTTGATCTCTAATCGGATTACCGAAATTGAAACTTGGCAATGGCTGATCAGCTGGCCGCCTGTTCTCCCTAGGACAACAACTCCCCAGCTACGTCAATGAATTTATGCGACAAGAGAGTAAACTTGAACATTATTATGTAAGGCCAAGTATTTCGAGGCTTGACTCACTAAAATTGCTAGCCGAATGTCATAATGCTTGTTTACAGTTAGAATTTTTTTCTACGACCCTAATTAATAACTTTCACAACAAATCTGAGGCATATAACGCAGTTGAAATTTAGATTTAACAAATAATATAAACAATCGGTCGATGACAATTGTACATAGAGTGGTGAGGTCCCAGCTTCTTCTTAATTTTTTCTCCAGTACAATCGGCTTCCATATTTTGAGAATTTGCCTTATGTGGCTCTGATCAAGATTTCTTTAGTAATTTATCGTATAAACACTTGGGAAAATTAGTTTGCTTTGCTGTAATGGGCTCGTTCGATTTGGAAACGCTTGAAAATTTCATATTGCACATAAAAGTTGGCTGTTAACTGCTATAAATATAAAAATCATGTCTTGTACAGTATTTGATTCAAAATATTAGAATGAAAATGTTCATTCCAACAAACGCCATTCATGATGTAATAGTCACTATCAGTTGTCCAGTTGTACCACAGAGTTATACAGTAGACCACACATTTTCTGCTAGTATAATCAGTTGGGATGCTTAGTTGGGTAACGCCACTGCAAATTACTCGACATACTTTTACATTTTATCTCAGCCTACACGTACGTTCAACAACATTCTTACGATCCAGTGACTGTGACGTCACCAGGACTTCATAAATTATTCTCGGCTCTATCAAACATTTTTTGAAGAAAATAAAAATTAGGGAATTTATATTTCTAGATTCTGAATAACATTATGTAAAACTTGAAAAACACCCGAACGAGTCCATTTTTATTACAGGAGTAAATTCAAGGGACACCTAAGGTGCTCCTAAATTGGATTAACAGATGAAATATAAATCTTTCTAATGAGGTTATCCTAAGAAGAACCTCAGTTGATCCTGAATGGGACTGTAGATAAAAAAAGTAATGTTGGTCGTCATGGGATGATCGACAGATGTGAAACATCTTAGTGATTATTCAAATTTCTAAAAAATATGGATTAAGAATCATAAAAAGATTAGAATTTTTGACGCATGCGCAGAAGATAAAACACTGATAGTAATAAAATAAAGTAGTTATTAACAAAAGATTTTCTGACCTTTGGTTTGAGTCGGTAGATTGTGTTTCATAAAGCAAACATTGTGTACACATATTAAACATTCTACTGGAGCCAGAATTTTGATCATTATTCACTTTTTATTTATTTTTTGGTCACTTGATCGTCACGTTTTGATTCAGTATTAGTATCACTGATTCGAATCCTTTTGAGCTCTTTGAAAACAATAACAGTATTTCTCGTTGGCAGTTTTTGCACTCATGAAAAGTCCCATTTCTGACGCCGTTAGTTTGTAACTAACACATTTTTTTTTCAATCGCTATGAATGAAAGAAATTTGTTTGCAGCTTCAATATCTTCAGCTGCTGCAAAATTTTCGTTCTCTACGTCATTTTAACACTCTCCACAGGCTCTTCAGATGGACCAGAATCTTGACGTGCAGATGTCATTGGATTTTCTTTTTATTCACGCGTAAATATAATACATTGAATAAAATTCGTCAATTTGTTCACGAAATGCATCACAAGAACTAACTTGCTCACTAATATAATACACTAAACTATTATCAAAATTCACGTAGATGCAATACATTTAATAAAATCAACAAAGATGTTTTAGAAACTGATATGTCATAAGTGACATTTCTTAAAAATTTCTTTACGAAAAAGAATACTCTTTCTGTGTGACGGAATGACAGAGTGTCATGCCGTTTGTCGTCACGGCATACAGTTCGATTTTACTGCCAAGGCGCGCCTATAGAAGTTCCACATCAAAAACAAATAGCTTTTTTATAAGGTTGATCAGGATAATCAGATAGAAAAGAAACTTGTTCATAAGATCATCCTGAGAAGAGTATCATCGTGTCGTGAACAGGATGATCAGATAGAGAAACAAATAACTTTTTCAATAGGTTATCCTGAGAAGTACCTCAGTAGGCTCAAATTAAAATCAATTACGTTTTTGATGAGGTTATCTTGCAAAGAATGTCAGTTGATCTTGAACAATATAATCAGATAAAAAACATTACTTTTTCATATAATTATCTTGAAAAAAACCTTAGTTGGACCTGATCATGATGCCCTTATCGTAAATAACTTTTTATTGCATAAAGTTATCTCGATATATGAAATAAAACGAAAGCAATTTTCCGAGCAATTTTGTTCACTTAATTTGCAGCAAGTTTTCTTGCGCTCTGAGCCGCTTTGGGCTGTGCTTGGTATGACACTAGTTTTCGCAGCACACGAAGCAAGCTGCGCCACTTATAGTGACTCTAGAACGTGGACTTGATTAGAATTCGGGGAGATAAAAATTAGAGGAAACTTAGTTCAAGAAAGTGACGGCTGGCTGAAAGGGTTTCAAGGCCGCGGTGTTCTTAACATGCTCGACGAACTACACTGAGAATACCAAGTTGCACCACTCAAGTGGCTAGATGTATAAGTGGTGAAGTTCAAGTGATGGAATTCGAAGTCGTAAGTCGATTGCGACATATTTTGGAGATGAAAAGTAGATCTTATATTCGCAAAAGTTAACTACTCTTAATATAGCCTATTTTTTTTACAAACAAATATAGTTCAATTAAGATGAAAATACATTTCCTAACCTCTAAATTATGACGTTGGACGTCTTTTTGTTTTACAATTGCAAGTGGTACCGGTTATCAATTAAGTGGTCAGATTTTACAATTCAAAGCTGCAACACTTTACCAATTACCATCACATCGATCTTATCACTTCAAGTTGTTCGGGATACCATTTAAATTGCTCACGTACAATTTATTATTTCCTCACCACTTTATTTTCTGTATAGGGTGCAGGCAAACTTTTTCTTATTTTTACCTTTTCATCTTACTTTGATTTTTAACGTTTGAAATATATTTGCAATGCATCAATGGATTTAAATTCTTTACAATTAATTGTTTACATTGTTTGATTAAGCTCGTTGCGTCGTCTAGTTGATTGTAAAAAAATCGTGAAGATCAAAAAATGATTAATAATCAAATAACCGAATATGCAAGCCTTCAGAGTAACTATTTCTCAAAAGTCATTTTGTGATTAATTTCATCAGCATACGCAAATTTGGAAGGACAATAAAAAAACAGTCAAGATTTTTTAACAACTCCTGATTCAAGGGAAGTTTCTCAGAAACTATATACTTTAGAGAATTTTTTAAATAAATCTTGTAGAGCGTTGGAAGTATTGTAAATTATAACTGGAGTAGTAGATATTTTACAAAAAATATCAAGATCCCGACATCAAATGAGAAACAGGTCATTTTTTAAAACAAAATTTGTTTGATTATTGTCGATGTCTTATCTGTATCATTAATGCCCAGCACATGTAGTAAATAGTTGTTCGATAGGTATGATTTATCTGTAGAGGGCTCAGATCACATCTGAAAGTGTGACCACCTCTAAGGGCTCATCCAAAGACAGTAACATTTCGGTGGTCCTGTCATATGAGAAAGTTCCATGCTTCATCTGACCAGTACTGCTGTGACTTGTCCTAACAGTTAGTCATTTGTCATGTTTTTAACATGAGAAATGCCGCCTTCGCTTCGGGTGCTTCCTTTCGGACCTTATCAATTTTACCTTTCCTTGTATTAATTTTTTTAGTTGTACTATTCCAATACTTTTCCACTAACATAATCAAGCTGTCTGTAGATTCAAGTAATTTCGAAGTAAAAATGTCATGTCTGTTCTCATACTACAGGGAAAATATTGAATGAATAGCATGACGTCATGAATGAAATGATGACGTCGCATAGTTCTAATGCGATGTTACAACATATACTAGTTGCATATGTAAAGATAATTGGTAAATATTATTGACAAGCGGAAAAAATTCTTATTTTAAAGACGATGATTTTAAATAATGAACAAAACTAGTGTACTGCACGACAACAAAAACACAAATGACAGGTGTCAAGTTTTTGTATTAAAAGTGACAATTGAACTGTATAATTAATACTTTGGTGCAGTTGCAGTTGGTCATTTTTATTTTTACCTGGTTTTAAGCGTTAGCACAGATGTTGAATGTGATAACTGATAAGAAATTTATACCTGATCTGGCGCAGTTAACAATCGCCCATAATATCATCCATAAATCTGCCTCGTTATTTATATAATCTGCATAATCTTCACCATTGATTCCATAATTTTTCAATGAGGGCCATGATTTTGAATGATAAGTTACAGAACAGAGTCTATAAACTGAAGAGCAAGCGGTAACAGTTGGCCATCTATAATGCACTCAATTTTAGTTAAACTTCAAACCAAGTTTGAGCTTTATAAAGAAAATTTATACTCCAACGAACTCTTAAACCTAAGCGGTTGACGGTTATATCACTCAAACTTCAGTCTATTACCTTTAACAATCATGTCATTGAAAATTATGATGACATCAACGTTTTAGAAAGATTTAGTTTATCCAAAAATCATCACAAAAATGGGCAATTTTTGTGATGATTCTGTTGTTTTCCATAATGAAGATGACATGAAATAAAAATGCACCTCGTATAGACTTGAGCTGAAGTAGCAGACATTATTTTGTACTTTATTTGATGCAATATAATCTAAAGGTTACCTCCGATAGTAATGATCATATTTTCTACGGCTCAAAGTAGGTACTTTACGCATGGCAAACGATGCGCCCAAGTTTTATTACCATTTAAACGCGAAGCGGTAAAATTTCTGTGAATTTATTGTAACCATTCTCACGGATCTGCTTGTTCGTATATTTGTTGAACCTAATTTTTATTTTTTATTTTCGGGACTTGAACCTGTCGGTTATGTCCCTAGGCTGGCTTTTCACACACACACAGCTACTTTTCACTTTACTTGCCACGTTTTTACCTTGCTGCCATGTGTGTAGCCAGTCAACCGGTGCAGGCCTATGTTACAACAACTAGTCAGTGCCAGATAGCTTCATTGTTGCCACGTTAATCTGATTCCCAACTTGGAAAGGTAACGAGAGTGACTACTGATCCAGAAAAGCCGTGAAAAATTTCATGACTTATTCGAACTCACTCCGTCTGTTGAACCTGAATGTCATCTTGTTGTCTTCGATAGTAAAATATAGAAGTTGGGGGTCGTAGAAAAATCTTGTATGCAATACGAGTGCGAACAAGCATTATGACATTCGGTCAACAATTTTAGTGACTCGTCTGGAGTTGCAATCTGACAGCATTATCAAAGATTTTTAGGTCACTTTTGTTTGTTCAGTTTTAAAATGAACTTTGATGAATAGTCAGTGACAATTGCAGTTTTATTACTAATCACTATAAAAAGAATAACAAGAAAATGTAAAATAAACTAGAAAAGTATGGCAAGAGAAATGATTACGCCGAAGAGACAAATGACGAGGCTCCTTGAATATGCTATGTAGAAAAAAAACACATTCATTCTTGACAGTTCTGTGAACACAAACTATGTGGGTGTGAACTGCGCATGCTCGCAGCCAAATTAGCTAGCAGATTGGCTGGAAAATAGAACATATTCTATTTATCAACACATTTCGGAGCTCATTTAACATTTCAAACAATTTGCTGTATGATACTAATTATTTTAAATTGTACCAAAATTCGCACAAGATTTTGTCCCATAAAGGTGATAGTGTAAAACGGCTTTAGATCTAAACGTAGACGATAATGCCGCGGGCTTAGGTGCAAGCAAAGTCGAATTGTAAGCCGTATCACTTATATCAACAGATACCTTACTCATTGAAGAATGGCAACTAAACTAAGACAAATATAATGGTTATACTGATTTGCTATTGTTACGAAATATGAGACTATAAAAGTCTTGCTGACAAGACCAAGACATAATTGTATAAGAACAAGCCCAATTGTATACAAGCAAGAGTTATTATGCAAAATCCAGTCCAAAATCAAGACTACTGTGGTCTTGATACCGGTAATATAGATAACAGGCGAGACCGAGGAGGGCTGTGACAATTTTTACTTTAACCAACATATCTCAGTCAAGAAACATTCTACATCAATGAACTGTATGAGTCAGTGTAGCTCAATCCATACTATTTAAGAAACAATCATCAAAATTAATGAAAGTATTAAGGTGTCTGAGAAAATCTTCTAAAGCAAAAACTACTTCCCGTGTCACAACTCTTCTAATACCGAGGTAAGTAGTGACAGATACCAAAGTAACTTGTGACACCTACGTAATTAGACTATTTGGTGAATAAATAGTACCATATATTGGCATTCAAGGCACTGAACCCACTTATCTTTTGATTTGCTATTGGCAAAGGGCTCAAAGTAACACTAGCAAAAACAATAATTATTTTCTGTATTTTCTTCGTCTTCATCCTCTTCATCATTATCTTTATCTTTCCTATTAGTCTTCTTCTTTTCCTCAATTAAAACACGCTTTTTCACATTTTTTATCTTTCTACTGGCTTCTATAGCAGCAATTCCATCCTTGATAAATGTTGGTAAGCACAGCAAATTTGATCTTGCGTCAATTCTATTGTTTTTTTTTTCTTGGCGGAACTTTTGACAACGGCCCAAGTAATTCTGGCGAGATCACATTAGAAGTAGTGGCAAGAGGACTTCGGGATGTAGACGTGGAGGCAACGGGCTCTTTGGCATTATAGTTCAGAGTAGATGGACTGCTGGAAGATGTCATATTCTGATCTGTAGAGTAGACATACTTGGAGTGGAGTTTTTTGCTTCCATATTAAAGTCTCTGACAGAAATGTCATTTCAACAATACCGATAATTGGATTTGGAGTGAGGGTTCTTTCTTCTGGGCTTTCCTCAATTTCTGGATTGGGAAAAATACGATCAGTGACTTCTTCAAAGACCAGATCATAGGTTTCGACACTAGCCTTGCCCCTATAAGTCTTTCGTTTATATTTATTTGGCATTCTGAGGCAAAGAAATAGCAATTGAGCATGCAACATCATACCACAAAACAGGAAAAGAACCTTGCCAGAAAAATAAACAAAAATAGGAGAGTTGTGACAAGTTGTCACAACTCACCTAGTTGCAAAAAATTGTGAACCAATCAGAATTATAATTTGTTATTTTGAAACAAGATGCCAACACAAAAAAACAATATCACGATATGAAGCTTGAAAAACTAAAGCATTTGAGCTCATACGCTTAGCTTTGAATTTTAAGCTAGCTTGAAATTGTGCCATGTTCAAATTCGGTTGTGAATGGACCTTAACAACCGTTTAATTTGCACCGTTGACGCGTGTTGTGTCAAATAGGTCGTCTCAGAAACAACAAACGCGCGTTGTTATCACCTCGCTAACGGCCATAGTTTTCGAGAAATCGACTATGTCACAACTCTCCTCTGACACAACTCTCCTAGGTCTCTCCAACTGTCAAAACAATCATATCAATTTTTGCATATGCTTCAAAAACTCGGTAAAACTTTTATGTTTCGTACTTTTGTGCACACTTTGTACAAGTGAAATATTGTTTCTTATAAAAAATTGGTTATAAAAACAAAAATAAAATTTACTACTGTGGCCATTGATAAAGAAAGATACAGAAAAAAATAATCAATTCGCGAATTATTAAAAGTTGAACTTTTCGTGACGTCACTAGCATGCCGTTTGAATGTTGGTGAAAAGAGACATGATGCGGCAAAAATAGTATCCAATAAGTGTCACTTATATCGTTTTTTTGGTCGTGGTGGATAAAGGTTCGACGTCTGGAGTCTCTATTAAAAATTTTTTGTTCAAACTTTTTTTTTGAACAGTTTTTTCCTCATAAATATGTCACTTTTTGAAAAAACTGTGGTGTCCATTGAAGTATTTGGATATATTGTTTATATCCAATTTGGAAGGGGTCGAAATAATTCTTTTGAATGTTGTATTAGGTCGTGAGGGGTACCTACCTAGTACACCTACCCCAAACCACAAGTAATCATTTGTCATTTTGAAATTGTCTTCTTAAGTAAGCGCTTGTGTCGATCACAATCGGTAAGTCTCCCTTAATCCTTTTTTACCTTCAAGTTACGAGTTTTTCATTTTTATTTTCGTTTTGTTATATTTGAGGGTGGAGAACTAAAATTAATGATGTGTCGAAATGGGATACGTTTGTTATGTAAATGAAATTCAGGTACATTTATGGATAGGGCGCTATTTTTGTTATTAATTTTCTTTATACAATAATTGCCATAAATATTTTCAAAGGATCTAAGATCTGATTTTTAATCGATCTGAAAAAAATACACATTGTATTGTTATTCATTTGAAACTTGATTTCATATATTTAAATACTTTCCGAACCAAAAAGAAAGCTCTCATGCATTGTTGGTCAATCTTTCTGGATTTGATGTAATGTGCATCAATACGAATATGAGTAAAGCAACTCTCAGATGTAATTGTGAAGTAATATGATGGAATCAGTCATGATGGCTCATGCTATAGTGTTTTTGGGCACTGCGTCGTAGTGATCATTTGTTACCTTGGCATTCGTTGGCTATAACAAAAGCAAAGCAGCCCGCTGATTGGCCAGCATTGATTGTGTCGGCGGGTTTCTTTGTGGACCCGTCACGGCTCATTGCTTAGGTGTCTTCTGACCTCGGCACTTTCAGCTATCAGACTCTACATCCCCACAGACATAACCCCCCAAAGAGAGCCATGTTTACACTCTATTTCCTATCCCAACATTCATGCAATACCAGAAACAGATTACTGAAAAGAAATATGCAATTGAACTTTCCAGACATTGGAATTGTGTAATTACCCATTATCCTACAATGGACGTGTACACAAGCTTTCAAAAATTATTATTTGATAATTTTTCTTCTTTGCATATACGCTCAAAACAAAAGAAGTATTGAATTAACTTTTATCATCTTTTGCCCAATTTCTTTAAGTACTACATAATAATCATATATAATTGACCGTCACTTGACTTGTAAGAGTTTGTATTATAATCAAAAATTTGTATATATTTTATTTATATTATATTATTCGAGCTTTTTTTTGTTCCTAGGAATAAAATAATAAATAAATAAATGTATTTTGGAGAACAATTTCAAATTAAATATTTTATTTCTCGCATTCCAGGGGTATCACCGCTACCAGCAATACAGTTGCAATTGCTCAGTTGCATATAATCTAAAATATATGCAACCACTTCTTAACTTGTTTGATTACACACTACAAACGATGGATAATCTGTTCTAAGCGATTATCGCATCTTATTTTGCTACCACCATCAATACACATTTGATAAATTCATGTTGGTAGCATTTTGCACTGCATCCCTTATCAATTTATTTGTTAGACTACTATTTACACACTCGTTGCATGAATTACCATTTGACAACAATAAAATTAATATCAATGCCATCCCTACAACATATCTTCTTATTTAAGTTGTTTTTTTTAAATCTTTTCATGTATTTTATTACAATATGTATGACGTACCATCACACCATTTTAGTCGGAACCCCTGGTGTTTGATTGTGGTATTCTCTGTGGCATCATTGGCATCGAACATTCTCTTTTACTTTTGTTAACCAATAGCGGCGATCATCTCACGGTTATTACATTCAAATCAGTTTCCTCATAAATTATACTCTATTGTTTTAAAAATTAAATCGAGTTCTCAAAAGATTTGATCTTCATCAATATAGTCCATTTAATATGATTGTTTCTTGCAATAAAATTGCTAAGTATAAACTTTCATTTTTAAAGTCAGTGATGATAATCTCTATCTTCGAAGCACATTTTTTTACCTCGTCGGGGTTGTGCATATTCTGCCATATTAGAAGAAAAATGCATTTGAACAATTATGGTCTACAATTTTCGTTTGCAGCATCTCTATTATTTAAACAGATGTAGCATTGCACAGTAAATTCTTGAAGCTGAATTGTGCCGTTGTGATCCTTTGTGAAAATGTACCCTTTAACGAAAAATTTGGTGTATTTTTTGTTGAATTCTTATGGCTAATTGAGCTTATATACATAGCCTCAAACGCAAGTGTTTGTAACGAAACTTAAACTCTCGTTCATGGATTAATAATTTATTCTTACCTTAAGCTACTCTTATATAACTAAAATTAACCACTATTCAATATTTCTACTTATCATTGCACCGGGCAGTGTCTTCTTATTTATTTCAATCGCTTCTTATTCATTTCCAACTGTTCCTTTATTTATTTCTCACTCTTCTCATTTATTTAAACTTGTTCCCTTCCCTGAAATCACTTTTGCACGTTTCTGTAACCAAACAACCAATATTACTTCCACGCGCTATTTATTTCAACCGCGTCTTCCTTATTGTCTGTCTTACTTCCTGTCCGTCTTATCGACTCCCTACTCCACTTTGTCTCCCGGTTTATATATCCGCGGCCACTATTTCTCGACGACTCCAGAAATTTCTAGACGTCATCCGTCATTGACATATATCAGTTGTTTGCAACAGTCACACAGCTCGCATTCGCCTCCCGTTTAACATATTTGTCCTGAACTGTCAAATTAAGTAATTATTTAATATTATCTAATAAAATGTACTTCCTTGCACAGCTATTTTAATTCGAGACCCTTGAATATCTCATTAGGTTTTCTTCGGTTGGTGATGTGTATTGCTTCTAGTATAACAAAAAGCAAAACTAAATACAGCCGGCAACTACAACAAACACCTCGGCTTGTTCAGACCTAAGTACTTCGCGCCACAAGCGTAACGAAAAAAATGCACTATTTAAGCAGATTGTTGCAGACTGGACTAAACAGATGTGTGCTAATTTTATGATAGCTTCAAATATTCGACTTAGAATTCAAATATAATAAATCTGTAGAGAATTTCATGCATACACACGTAAAGTACTTCAGGATTGTTATGAAACTTGACATAGTGATCGGGAAATTCCGTCTGCCTCATCCTAAAGTAAGTAAAACCTGCGTATCCTTTGCGCGAGCAACCTGATGATATGCAGCTCTGTTACAAAAATAAGTTGTTATTTTTAATGATCAGGGCCGGATTTAGGGTATGCTCGTATGCTCTACAGGGGCTGAAGCCCATGGTGAAATTTCGAGACTCAGAATCGTCTGTAGACGACTTGAGCCCTCATATTTCTTAACATATATACGTAGTGGCATTAAATTATTGATGAGAACCAGAACTGTTCAACCTAGAGAGAGATTTACTTGGAGAGCTGGATGTCACCGAAATCATTGATGATTTTTCATCGATAAAAGCTTGCAAACGAACGAAAATAATTTCATGTTTTTATGTTTTTCAATGTTGCTTAACTTTATTATTTCGCAAAAATCTTTCAAACGACGAAAATTTTCTTGATTTTTGTTGATCCAGGGCCTCCTCACCCCTAGATTCGCTACTTCTGAAGATATTAATTTTCAAAAATAATTATTTTTAACAACGATAATTTATTCCGATTATGATGAGCCACGCTGACGAAGCTGCGACCCTGGCTATTTATTTCTATATATGTCATCTAATGGACATAAAGCTGAATTTTTTTGTACATTTGATAATTGTAAATGACATAATTTGCTGGTTTTTTGGGTAATTTGAGGCGTCTACCTTTCGTGCTATGAATAATAAAGTTTGTAATTGTAATTTGTAAAAATGAATGTCAATAATTATTACAAAAGCTTCCCAAATCATTCTAAAGCAATGTAGGAATAATGGCATATTGTTTTTGTACCTGGAGTCCAAATGTTTCTCATAAAATATAAGAATGAGGCTATCAAGAGTAAATTTTTCGTATAACATGGTTTCTACGCAATATGAACAATGGGAAAAACATAGAAATATAAGTCTGGTGAGACTGAACAGTGTAGCGAATTCATTAAAATGGCGTAACGAAAAGAAAGAGCCAACCGACAAGATGAGATAGAAAATGCGGTTTTGTTTGAATAATACCGGAAGTAGATGTGGCATATTCATCCGACTACTGTTTATGTTCGGTTCTTTGTTGAGACTTAATCATAATTAGATCTTTTACACTAAAGTCAGTTATTACAAACTCATGATAACGAAACACTAGAAATTCTTTGAATCCTCCCGACTTGAGATAAAACTTATCTCGTGAGTTTACTTACATTGAAATTTTCAATTTAATTTCACACAATTCTAAACTTTATCTTATTGAAATTACAATAAGGTAGGAATGTTTTTTAGAATCTCTGAACGTCAGAATTGGATATAAATGATTGCCATACTCCAAAATCCGAACCCCACATAATAAATCGATTAACGGCTTTTGTCTACGTGGAGAGTCGAAAGGCCGTATTTGCCGTCTTTTTCGCAAGTCTCGTGATTGTAGCTTGGAGGTGCGTGAATGTGAAGTCCTGCCTTGTATCCTGCTGAAGAGAGTCACAGTCATAGTTCGATTAAAGAACGCTATCTTCCATCTTGGATCTTTAAATATCATTAGTGATATTCTTGGGGTAGTACAGTTTGTTTCATGCGCACGTGAACAGAGGAGGAATTCACGATTTCTTTATTTCCAAATAGTCATCTTCAACAAATCTGTTACATTAAAAGACATACATATTGTGAAATGACAGAAGATATTGTGGCCTAAATATTCTTAAAACTTCTAAAAATTATGATTAAATACGAAAATTATATTGTTTTCAATCGATGAATAGCATACAAGTGATTGGCGTCACATATCTTCTTACATTGTTGATAGTTAATAACATCATAAGTGCATTTTAATCTATATAATATTTATTTTTGGGCTAGTCCGGCGCTGTGGGTCGCGTTATCTGTAATGCCCCGTGCATGCGTGCATTGGTTCAATCCGTGGTGGATGACAGATGATAAATGGTGTCTTGTAATAGGAATCTTGTAGTCCGTGGATTGCCCAACCCTGCTGCATGCCGTACAGTTCTTTCACAGCATTGCCTAATGCCTCCACTTTCCAAACCATTCTTCCCCTCTGGATTCATTTCGGCATTTTCTGTGTGCAGATGCACCGCCCCTCCCGCTGATCCTATCCATGTGCATGCTGGATGCGGATTGATTTTATATGAATTCGATCCTTTGTGTGGAAGTTAGAGGTCCTGGTATAACACTAGCCAATTCTAGATTGAGCCATATGATGCTGTTCCTGAATATAAGTGTCATTTTTGAACCCTCCTGTATACCTACCTACAATGACATTTGTCGATTTCTATTATGTCAATGGCAATTATTCATAGATTGAGATGTATATATCGCCACGAACCTATACAACAAAAATAAAACATAGCTCAGTTCAGGATGTCTTATAAGCAAGTGGATCCTTAGGAAATATGTAGATATCAAGTCATTCCTCAAATAGAAGCGCTTAGCTTCTAATTTGTTCGTAATTTTCCTCTTTAATATTATCAGCTTTTATATTTTAATATACAGTGTGTATCAGGAATGGATACGTTAAATTGAACCAGTAATAGAATTCGTCGAGAGCAACAATATTTCTTAATAAACTTTTTCAGAATTCTCAATTTTTTTTAGCATCAGTCAATGAAATTGTGAATAACAAAAGTTACAGAGAAAGAGGAACGAAATTATAGGTACTTCAGTTGTATCCGTTAATTTTTCGAGATATTTCAAATAATAAATTATTATTTGTTATTCGATTCACTTTGCTCTATACCTTATTCAGAAAAATCTGACGTGGACATCACATGACTTACTTGTACATCATTAGAAATATTTTTTGCATATTAATACGATAATCAAACACAAAATCGCATCTTTCCACGGCTAATCATTTGGATTTATGGGAAAAATTCTTAAAGACTGTCAAGTAAAGTGCATTTCCGGCTCAGTCGATCTCAAATACTGAATTCCAACATTCTACGTTCAACTATTTTGGATTTATGCGAAAAATTCAAAAAATATTTCGATTAAATGCACTTCCGGTACAGATGATTGCAACCATAATGCGAGGTGCACAACTAGACTCAACATTATACGTTCGACGGGTTTTGAGATTTGAGAGTTACGAACGCACACACATACATACGTATACCGACATCAAGTAGAAAATAGACAAAATGAATTCAGGGATGCTCAATACGGATAGTTCCATCAAAATCTCGAAATGCTAATTTTGTCAATTTCACAATACTTGTACAAAGTACAAGTTTAAGTAAAAATAAATAGTTTTGTAGCTACAGTTTATTTATTTTTCTTCTAAATATTTTTTCGCTCTATTAAATATAAACATTCACTTTGTAACATGAATATGACGTCTGACGCGTCTGACTGTTGACTGATAAAAAAAAAACCATATCCACAGCATATATTTTGCATAATTATTGCCATGAATAATAATAATAATAAAAGAAGGTGTAAAAATGTGGAGTGCAAGTGATATTTGGTAATTTGCATAAAAAATCAGAATAATGAGGACCAAATGATATGCTAAGACAGCCGTATGTTTGTTATTAATTATAGTTATTCAAATAAATGTAACATAACAGTTCCAGGTGCAATCTGTCAGAAGACGAGAATAATTACCAAAACTAAAAAAAATTGTTTTTCTGGAGTAATATGAACTTCTTAAAAATCGAATATAATATTTGATATTTATAATGTATTTTAATTAAGAATGTAGTAAACACGAAGTAAAATACAAAGTTAAAAACATGGCCACTTGAATGTAATGCGGTAAGTACGGGAGAGATAACTAAAGTAGGCCCAGCTACTTGCCTTTTCAATTCAAAAATGATATTATATTATACCTAATTGCATTAAGTAGAATACGTAGTTATTCATCAGAATAAAAATGGGAATGAGAAAATAAGAAAAAAAGAAGAAAAATCAATGAAAAAAGCTTTCGGACAAACCGTGAGCTCCACCCTGTAATGTTGAAATCTTTTGTTGTTTTATCTTAGGATAGCCCGATTTAATTTACTTTCTCTTGGAAATATAGCTATTGACTGCAGCCTTGCCCGTGGTAGCCCTGTGCCGTCAATATTTTTGACTGTTTTATCTCAGGGTGATCCGATCCAATTGACTTATTTTTTTTCGAAGGCATTCTTCATGCAACGATTTATTTTTAATTGCAGTGAAAAATATGACAAACACAAAAATCCGTAAAAAAATGGAACGCACAAAAAAAATCACAAATAATTCAACGCACGAATTAAAGCTATGAGTTCAATATCACTTACCAAAATGGCTGGCTTGGTTCAAATCATGATTTAAATCAGTGTGATTCAAAAAAAGAATTTTCATATTTTTATATTTTTTATTAATTTATTAATATTGTTACTGCTGAACGAAATCACAAATCGAATCAAGTGATCTATTTTATATATTTGAGTAAAAATTCAATTCCTCAATACATATTTTTGAAGATTTTTATTAGAGCACTGTCGTGAGCACGTTTATTTTAAAATCGTACTATAATTTTAAATGCGGAGTAACAATCCAAATCAAAACTATCTTTTGAAGATATTTCTCATTCATATAAATGACAATCACCCATGCAATCCATAGGTAAAATCAAGCTGAACTGAATTGATATTGTATTGACATTTGATTTTAAATAATTAGCCGACGTCTGAGGGTTTGAAATCCATGAGATACTTTTTTATCGGTAGCTCCCTTATGGCGAATCTAAGCACTATATTCTCGCGGAGGCACTTCGTCATACGACATAAAAGATAGATAAATATGTGTGTAATAACTCTTAGATAGCAGAATTTCTGTCGACAATGATACTACGGCCAATTTACACAATATCTTTGTCAATCATAGCCCATGTACTATTCTGATGTATAAGCTATAACATTGTGAAGTTTCATTAAAATCCGTCCAGTGGTTTTTGCGTGAAAGAGTAGCAAACATCCATCCATCCTCACAAACTTTCGTTTTTTAAATATTAGTATAGATCACAGTGGACAATAGAATCAAAATTAAATAAAATACCATTTAAATTTTTTCCATGATCAATTTTTTTTTATAAGCACTTCATCTTTTCACGGTGTTTGTTTGATGAAATTTTGTGTTTTGGCATATATTTTTTCTTACATTTACAGTTAGTTACAAAACAATTTTGGCCATTTCACCACTTTTTTCACTATTTGTATATAGATAAATATAATTCAGGTGCCTGTCTGTGATTTCAGAAAAAATATAAAAAATCAAGTGAAAACTGCTATTTAAACGATGGTCAATTATAACTGACAGTTTTTAGAATTTTTGACTATTTGTCTGTCTGAAAGTTTGTCTCGAATTGGCTCCGAAACGGCCCAATAGATTGCAATGAAAATTTCAGGGCTTAAAACAGGAATTTTCCAGTGCATGTTCCATTTTGATATCTTGCAGCGTTCAGAAGATATGAGTATAAATATTTGTGTCTGCGCCAGCTATAGATCTGCAATGTCAGCGTAACTGAGGAAATGATTAATAGTATGCGTATGCATAAGGTGGAGAAAGAGGAAATATTCTCTGCCTCAACGTGAAGTTAGCGATATCTACGTATCATTTGCGTGAGCGACTTGATCATGTGCAGTTCTATTACAGAATCCAATTATTGCTCTCTTCAATGATTATAATTTCAAGAAATTATTATTTTTATCAATGATATCACAATTCACTCATTCTTTACGATTATTTATTACTATTATGGTGATCCACGCAGACGAAGTCGTTGGCACTGGTTCGATCCTCTATTTTTTTATGAACTTAATATAGAAATAAAAAACTCCAGTAGTTATCTTCTTCACGTTTTATTTGATATTAAAAAGTCGACCGGTTTCGGCTCTTTAGAGAGCCATCTTCATAGGTTTCAAGTTGACTTGCAATCTTTGATATCTCAGCTCATTACTGCTGTTGATCTATTTGTTAGTTAGTTCTATATTTTGCGTTTTCTCCGGTCCTGAAGATGGTTTTCTTAAACAGTCGAAACCGGTCAACTTTTTAGTGTCAAACAAAACTTGAACAAAAGGATTTGGAGTTTTTTTTATTTCTCAACATTACTATCCTATCATATATAACCTCAACTTAATATAATATATGAAACAAAGCAAAAGGCCTCAAGAGTTCCAAACGTTGTGGAAAAATATATTGAATCTTCCATGATTATCACAAAATAGGACGTTTCGGGATACACAACTGAACCCATCATCAGCTTGTTTTCCAAAATTCTAACACTTGTGAAAAAAAATTTCTAGTTGTAACGTTAACAATAATAAATCATTAGAATTAACATTTTGTCTTGGTATGCTATAACAATACAATCTACAATTAAAGAACCTGAAGATCCATTAAACAGTACCACAACAAGGTGAGTTGTGAACAACAGTCTGGATTTCTTAAGACGTTTTCCTTTTTTGCAAATATCAAAAATCGGATCTTCCAGTTCTTACTAGTTTTAATATAATATACAATACCTCGTAAGAAAATGTAGCCATAAGTCATTTGTTAAAATATTATAGTCCTAAGCGTTTCCATAAACTTCTAAAGTGTATTACACTGAAAAATTTAATTGAACTCAATTTTAATCTAGTCTTGCTTTATGTTGGCCACATTTTGACATTTTTCCATTATTTGAACTATTCAATTACAGGCCTACCGACATGAATTCACTGAAAAACACGCGTTCATTCGGTGATTAGTTTATGAATCGTTTTCGATGTGTATCATGATTTTATTAGAAATATTATTTTACTGTTGAAACAACAGCTTTATAGAGGCATTTTCGAAGTAAAAATCAAAGAGGACACCTGTCAAAATCTAGTCAAATCCAATAATAATAAAAATCACTGTTCTTTCCGCTTTGGCCCGGATTAACTCAAAGAAATTGCTGTTAAAATGTTGTAAACTCAGCAGGAGACGATGGTTAACTTCCTAATCTGATTTCTTATCCCTTTTCATCTCTTGAATACCCTAAAGTGAACAAATAACGGTCAGAAGTTTCTTTTATACTAACCACCGTGGTAATTGGTCAACCCTTCAGTAACTGTTGTGGTCAATTTTGCTACAGTCACAAATTTTTCTTCTCAGAGAACAGATTTTCTCATACCTGTGCAAATTTTAATTTTTCTTTGAGTTTATTGAAAGTTTTGGTGAACGTAAAGTCAGAATTTTGTGTGTTATTTTATTGTGAAGCTCCAGTATGGATAAATATGCTCCAAATTTAGGAGGTAAGTAACATAAATCTGACTTCAAGAATTACAAGTTCTGGTTTATGGCATAATTCAACATTTTTATTTTCGAAATCATTAAAATGGATGAATAAATATTCGTTTTGATGACTGCAGGCTAGTGGTGCAGAACTATTCTTGATTGGATATTTTTGCAATCAGAACATTTGTAGTTTGTATAACGTAATAAGAAAGTTACAGCGGTAAAATTAGCGGATAATACTGCTGGAAAATTAAATGAATGGATTAATCTCGAATTGGAAGAAAATTTACTTCTTATGCCATCAACGGATTCATTTCCTTGTTCAGAAGACATGCAACAAAAACCATTGTCTAATTCATCAATCAATGTACGAATAATTAATAAAATACCTCAGAATAGCAATGTTCGAAGATAATTTTTAAAGAATTTAAAACAAAAACGGAACTTAGAGACTTGAAACATTAAAATTCACCTGTACACCTATTTTGAGAGCCAAGTTCACGTGTTGGAAAAAAGTCACAAATAAAAACTTGATTTAGGCAGATCATTTTCTATGGAAATATTATTGTTCCGGCAATTATGAAATAAAGTACACAATTATAATCCAAAATGTTGCGAAGAACGGCGTTGATTAATGCAATATTGATGCGACATTTTGACGAGCCAAGACTATGCGTTTCTGTTATCGTCAGGCACACTCGATTCTATCGTTTCTTGTATCCGATGTCGCACACTTCCGAATTTCGCTGCGCAAGCTCGTAATAGGCCTCTCCTGTGCGTTTTCCTATTTGTTCGATTCCTATTTCTTCTTTGCTCGACTGCTCCGGAGGACGATTTTTATGCAATTTCCGCTTTTTATTTTTGCATCTTATTATTGACATCTTTTCGTGTCCAACGGCGATTCGAATGCTGCTTTGAAAGTTTTTATATGCGCTCTTGAAGAATCAAACGCCTCTCACTAGACCTTTCAAATGGTATGTCATCCGTTATAGTATCACGTATAGTTTTTGAGATATTAATTTCAAAACAAACTTCCTGTAAAAAGATCGCAAAAATATTGCTTATTTAGAGCGGCTTTGCAATTATTATTAGCAAAATTCAACTTTGATTTCAACACAGTGTCCACACAACTTGAGATTATTGAATCAAACCACTACTGTTTATTAGAGTATAAGCTCTTTAATCCGGCACCTACGGGACATCACTCGTACCGAATTACCAATTTTGCCGTATTACAGAATGTGCCGAATCGTAAAATACTGGATTAAGGAGCCTCTACTATATACATGATTTATCGCAACATGTTTTTGTGACACTTGATATTCAGTGCAACACCTACTATCATATGCCTACTTTATAAGACATGAGATTTGATTCCACGCGTCAAAAAATGTTTTCTTTCATATACCTACCTACAAAATGAGTAATAAAACTCTTTTATTAAATAAATAATCTTAAGCTTGAATAACTTAAACTTTTTTCTGCTAGATTCTAGTCCAAGTTTCATCCAAGAAGTTTCTAACCAATTCTAGCATAAATCGGAAATTTCCAAATTAGCTCAATAGGATTGAATATACAATAATAAGGCGGTGAACATATGCATTCAGCGAACATTTACCTTCATCATCAATCCATTCTTTTTTAACAACATCATGTGTGTCATACTATGTCTTATCTAAACATACGAAATTAACAACAAGAAAATAAGTAATTTCTCCAAGAATTCTTATTATAATAGATTAAGGAAATTACCGATTATTTGGTTCATATATACTGAACTGCTCAACTCTTTTTCTTATATGCAGGCTAATCTTCCAGGATTGCGGTTTTGGACTTTGTGTGACTGTAATAAACCTCTAACAATTATTAGGTAGATGAAGTCTGTCCAAACTGTACACCATCCTCTGAGTTTTTGACGTTTTTAGTCAGGTCAGAGCCGTAAAAACCAGAGTGGATATTTCTTTGTATTGTTATTTGTTTCATAATGGCCAAGAAGTGGTTGCTGAATATGACTAAGTCTTAAGTAGAATTGTACGAATTACACCCTGTTTTATATAAAATAAGTTTTATAATTTCATTTCAATTTACATTGCAACTAACTCAAACTGTCATATTACCGTATTTTATTTTTAAGGTTCCCGAAACTGTATTTTCCAAGAAAAACCGAAATTATTCCACTGCCCACGAATTGTTTTGGAATTAAATCAGAAAATCGAACAAAACTCGAAAGTAGAAATAGGAATCTAGACAGAAAAATGTAATTCAAGCTTTTATCCCTGTTTTGGAGCTCACACACTTCGCTTCACTCGTGCGATGTTATAGCTTGCGGCATGTTTCTTCTAGGTATATGCTCGTGCACTTCGCTTTGCTTGTGCATTCAACAAAAAAAATCATTTCAATTCTCTACTAGAGCACAAGCTTCAAAATCTATGTATGTGTTCGAGGTCCAATAAAATATATTATTAAAACTGAATAAATAAATTAAAACTCTGATCCATATTGTTGGCCGTCATAGGACGCCCGGCATATGTGAAACATCTCAGTGAATATGTAGTAAAAACATAAAAAACATAAAAAACATGACGCATGCGTAGAAGATAACCCACTTGTTAACATCAGTAATAGTAATAGTATTGTAACGTTATTTATTTCAATTTAGGGAGCAAAAGCTACTAAACACTCCTATTTATTTTTATGATTTATTTAAATAATATATTAAATAACTAACACTATTCCTAATAAATAATTCTAATTTAAACTAAAGATTATTACACTACCTACACTATAACTCAACTTTAATTATTTATGTCAATATTGATTTATTTTAAATAACACAATTTATTTCAACCACTAGCAGTCCATCTTATTAGGTCTCCGAGCCAAAATCAATAATAATCCTCGCTGAGTCAGTCACAAATATATATTATATACCGTGGGTCTCTCTCCACTACGTTTTTCCTGCAAACGTCCAGGCTTTTCTAGAAAACGCTAGAAGGTACAGCAATTTTCTAGAAAACAAATATATTCGCTTCTATTTCTTGATGTAAAATATTTAACATATGATTTTCTAACCTTTAGTTTGAGTCGGTAGATTGTTTCATAAAGCAAACGTTGTGCATACCGATTGAACATTTTACTGGAACCAAAACCTTGATCATTATTGACTTTTTGTTTATTTTTGGCCACTTGATTGTCACTGTCACTCAATAACAATATATTTCTCATTGACAGTTTTTGCACTCCTTGAAAAGTTCCATTTCTGACGCCGTTAGTTTGTAACTGACACAATTTTTTTTCAATCACTATGAATGAAAGAAATGTTTGCAGCTTCAATACCTTCGGTTGCTACAAAATTTTCGTTCTCTACTACATTTTTTTCACAAAAACTCTGCAGAGGCTTTTCAGATGTATATTTAACACGATTTCTGATGGTTAGGCGTTGTTCTCTATCAGGTGGACCAGAATCTTGACGTGCAGATATGTCATTGGATTTTTTTTCATTCGCGTTAATATAACACATTTAATAAAAATCGTCAGTTTGTTCACTAAATGCATCACAAGTAGCTTGATCACTAATATAATAAAACTATTGTTAAAATTCACGTAGATGCAATATATTTAATAAAATCAGCAAAGATGTTCTAGAAACTGAACTGTCATAAGTAACATTCATCAAAAACTTCTCTTTAAAAAAAAAAAAAAAGATTATCACCAATAAGAAAATACTCATTCTGTGAGACGCCACGAGAGCGTTATGCCGTTTGTCGTCACAACAAACAGTTTGATTGTACTGCCAAGGCGCGCCTATAGAAGTTATACACATTAAAAATTGAAATATTCTTCTTATCAGAAATTTTTATAATAGCTTAGCGTTCAAAAAGCATGAATTTTCTTCAAAAAACTAAATTATTTGAGCTTAAGGTCAAACTGTCTGTTTTCGATGGAACTCGATGAAAAGATTTGTATTAGCAATACAAATGTGGAAAAAATAATAACTATTGATGGTCAAACTTGGTTGACCATGAATACGTTATTTATTAATTTAAATCATTGAAAAATGAATACATTGCGCGGTGTGTGTGTGTAAGAGGACGCTACAAGCGACCCACTAGTGAATTGAAATTTTATCAGTCGCACTAAGAGTAAGTTTCATCGATAGTATGACCAAGTTTAAAACCAGTTTCAACTAAAAAAGAATTGTTTCATCACTTATAACCCTTCTAGTTCCAGCTTCGTCATCAATTATGCTGCTTATATCAGAAATCAAATATAAATAAGTATCAAGACTTAGATGGCCAATACTAAAACCAAGACCAAGATTCAAACAATTTTTGCAAGACCGATACGAAATGAACTAAGCCAAGACCGATATTTACCAAGACTACCGAAATCTATCTGTGAAATCGCTATTCGTTAACGCTCACATTTGTCAAAATCAGTTGTTTCATTGTTATTGTTACTGAATCAAATAATTATGGATACGTCTGGACAATTCCGCAAAATGGAAAAAAATGAGATTCCAAAAAAAAATATTATTCTTGTGACATTCTGTATCTATAATAAAAGCAAAACTCCCTCCAAATCCAAGATGACAAACAATTGATATATTAAACTCTCCAATATCAACCGTTAACTATTTCTTTTGTTTAATATAAATATATAAATTATGCAGAATATTTGAGACTATTTTAGCATAACTATACCAAGTAATGTATGTATCAAGCGAATTGGAAATTTGTGGGAAATGAATAGCTATTTTGTAATGGAAATTTGAAAATATAACGCGTGTCCTATAGCACGCAATATTCATCTCGAAATACAGCCGCATAGCATGTGGCCATGTGAATATTGTAGAAACGTCAAGTGTGATTAATGAAATACTCCAATCATTGTTTTACAATTGTATGTCACATTCTAAGGTTAATTGTTAATTAAAAATATTTACGATAATTTTCCATTAGTTGGATATATCAGGAATAGAATATTGTGTATATATACCATCATAATTACCTATAGTGTAATTAGAAAAACATCTGATATCTCTAAAATAAAACCTTCTACAAGAAACAGTAAAACAACCGTATAAACGTATTCATATACTTCCCGCAATACTTCAAGAGCGATGGTTGCACCTTCGAGCCGCAATGCAATGCATCATATATCGTTTCCGGCGAATCCGGGCTTCTCGGGCTCCGTACATTTAATATCATTCAGCTCGAATTGTGGTGTTTTCGGACCAAGCTGTGTATAATACCTGGTGTAGAAGCGCTCAAAATTTTCTTCCTTTCTCTTTCCGTGTATTAATTACTTTACATACATACATTATGTTGTTTGAGTCTACCGCTGCGTCGCGCTGTCGTGGGTACTGAAATTAATGAACGAAAAAAAAAAATAGAACACGTTTACATGATTAAAGTAGAATGGGAGGAGCTTTGTTGTAGACAATGGGTAGTCGGGTATTGGGGTAGCCAGCCTCATGGAGGGGCTGGGTTCTGCTCCCCGCAGTGCCCCGTTGCATGCCGCGTGGCCACACCTTCAACTCTGCCCGCATGACAACCAACTAAATCCATGCACAACTTTTGCTTCTCTCCGATCTTAGTTATCTTCAATTTTATATTAATAACCCTTGATAATTAAACCGCCTCGACTATCATCATTATTCTTATCTCGACGCATCTGTGAACGCCATTTTGCACAGACTTATACTTTGCCACTAAACCTAATTTATCAACAGATATTAATAATTTCATCACCAAACTTAATTAGATTCCATTACTTTAACTTATTTTTGCCAATTTTACGATTATTTCGTCAGTTGCGATCTCTCTGCTTTATAAATTTGAATTTTCCAACAGTAAGGCTAAAATTTGATAAAAAGCCCTACTTTTCTCGATATCAAGAAAAAAAATGCGCACGCACGACAGAAGCGAAGTTTCTCACGCTTTTTTATATAATGTAGATATTTATGGTAAAATCACTGTTTCTCTCTCTTTTCTTTCCCTCCATAAATGAAGCAAAACATTAAATAAATTCAAATAATGATCAAATTGATGAAAAGTTAGATAGTCGATATAAATTAGTTCTTACGTTTGAAGCCAAGTTCAAGCCATTCAAACAAAAAAAAAAATTAACTGGCAACGCATCAGTACCCGTGTGTTATATTACACGAACCATTTGGAGCCACTTTTGATCCCTCAATAATTCTAAATTTATTTCACATAATCACATGAAATTTGGCTTAGGTATTTATTAAAACTCCTTGGATTTACCAGAACCTCAAATTTCATGAACACAGCTAAAACGGTTATTGACGTATTAACGCCTAAAAATCGGCACTGACATGTAGATCAAAAACCTAACTCACTTGGCGTCCAGTTGAGTAATTGTATGTGTACAAGGAAAAAATCTGAAAACTGAATTCTTACAATTTGAAATATTCTCCAAGCTTGGCCTCGACGCGAACGCTACGGAGCGAGCGGCAGCCGCACTCAATAATGCAACCATAGTTCTATAACTTACTGTTTCACATGTCAACATAATAGCTTTAATTTATTGATAAATCATTTTCTAGTTCTACTTAATTCAATTAATTCTAATAATAAAAAGGTAGAACTCATAACCTTCGCACACAACTTTTTAGTAACTACGAAAGGTTAAAGTTACACAGATACTGATACAGAAGATAGTACGATGCAAAAAATTACGGAGAAACAAGAAAAGCCTGCAAGGATCAACAAGTTATTGAACACTACAGTTGGTGAATTCATTGAATAATATGAAATGGAAACAAAAATTTATCATTTATTCATAAAATTACAAAATAAAAACAATCAAGTGTTTTAATTGATTCTATTATTCAATCATGTTTCGTCAAGTGCCAACTAATTCATCTCTTGAAATTATTAATTTTACAGATCACTTTTAAATGATGAATAATAATTTTTTTTTTTACAAAAAGCTATGATATCTTATGCAAAAATAAATGTGAAAATGGGAGCCAAGTTCAATATTAAGAATATGCGTAGTTGTCGATTTCGCGGACAAAAGAATTGAGATCTAAATAGGTGCCAAGTTCTGTAGATAATCCTGAAATTTATTGATAAGAACATACAATATTCTAAAATGAATTTAAAATAAAATTTCTTGAAAACTACAATAATGTTTGCTATTTAAAAATATATCTTCTTGAATTTGACCAGACGAATTATTTACACAAAGCAGATAACTTAAGATAAATTGAAGCTCAAGATTTGACTTGGTTAGTTTTTACCAGCAAACCAAATTTTTAGATCTTACATTATAAAAAAAGTAGCTTGCGTATAACATAAAGAAAATAAGTTGATTAGCCAAATATAAGATAATTTGTATGTGAAAACTATAGCCAAATCAAATCTGTAATAAATCAGATTTTCTTAAAAATTCATGTATAATATACAAACTACACAATTTTATTGTAAGTTTAGAAAGTGGTCATATCCAGCAACAATTATATATTTCGAAAGATCATCGGATGATGGATAAAAATGAAAGATAAAGAATTATTGAACCATCTCTTCACGTTGCAAACGTTTCGGTTTTTATTAAACCTTCATCAGTGGCTATAGGGCAATAAAAAGAACAATAGAATATACAATATTTGCACGCTGTATATTGTAATGTTATTTTTATTGCCCCATAGGCACTGATGAAGGTTTAATAAAGACCGAAACGTTTGCAACGTGAAGAGATGGTTCAATAATTCTTTATCCTTCATTTTTATCCATCATCCGATGATCTTTTGAAATATCTATTGTAAGTATTACCATTGTGACAAGATTTTAATTGCAATAGGTACTGAATTCCCTGGCTCCTATACTTATATACAGATTTATGTTTTTGTTAGGAAAGAATCATCTTGATCATCTGAGCGCACTTTTGGCAGTTCATGAATGTTGTTAGTTCAGAGATTTCGCAAATTACTATCTTTTCCACAATCACTGAGCTTAAAATCAAGCAGTTTGGGCAAACCTACGAAACTGCAGATTTCATATAATATACCAGTTTCAAGTTATGACTAATTTTATACATATCTTGTGCACGTACAGACTCAAAAGGATCTTTTAGTCTTTATTGTTTAGTTATTGACTGACACGAAGGTCATGTGTTGTACCCTAAAATAATAATTTGATCTTTATCAAACTTATATATAAAAAAAAAGTTCGAAAATTTGGTGCAATAACCTCCAAAATTACAGATTTAAGAAACTGAATAACAGATGGTCATGTATTAGTCTAAATTGATCTTAAAACAAAAGTTTAATTCATTCTGATACTAACATCGAAGACCGCATGTCCATATATTGTGTAACTCGTGAGATATTGAGATAAATAGTTTCTACCCAAAAATGGGTACTGACTTATATCAGCTCAAAATTTGAGATATAAAAATCAATTCCTCATTCTGTGCTGCAATTTTCAGATTTCAGTTATGCATAGTTTAGCTGTAATTACCTTTTGAATTTTTATTTAATTTTCAACCAAAAACTGGGTGTGAATAAATAAAACAAGCAATTCAGGCAACCCTACGAAGCAGCAGCTTCCATTTAGTATCAGTTTCAAGTCTGTAAGTGCTGTAGTTGCTGAGAGCTCAGCGTCAAGCCAGCCAGACAGCTAAAGTTATTAGAAATAGTCCGGTATTTCTTCATCCCTTCTATGATAATAATTATTATTGTTTTCATTGAATTATATTGCAGTATAATTATTCGCAGAAATAATATCTTTTCTTATATTTGTTTATTTATATATTATTGATAACTTCTGATTTTTTCTTGAATCTTTTTGATTTGCGAAATATTCTAAATACCATTTTCTATGAATTACATATCCAACGATTCCTAATATCTTGTTTATCACAAGTAAACAAAAATATTATAAATTAAAAAATTTAGTACTTGAGCTCTTATCTCTGTGTATCTTAAATTTGTACTAAAAATATAATATATTATAAAGTTATCAGACAAATAGCAGTATGTATACCATAATTACGTATAATTGCATCAGATTTTCATACATGCGTTAAATTGACCATTTTTTGTTCACATCTTAGTATAATTTGTATTTTGTTCTAATTTTCGTCCCAAAATATTTTGGTAATTTTGGAATTTGATAGGAATGTATTTATTTTATCATAAATTGTATTGTTTTTAAATAATATGGAAAAGTATTCTTAGCGACGTTATATATTATTCCATTATTAACCTTTGACTATCACTTATTATTCACGTGTTTGATCATATTGTAATCAGATAATGTTATCAGTGAACTGATTTTAATAACGCGGTGCGAAAATTTATCCAGTGTTATGAATTACTTTGAAGCGATGTGTTGTGTTGTGATAAATAAGTGTATCTGGGATATTTATGAATAAAATGGGCATTGTAAGTGATTGTGGCTAATAGTTGAATGATAGGAAATACTTTCTGTCTATTATTTATAGCATCCATCAAAATATGCTTCCACTTTAAATTCATATCTTATATTTTGTTATAAACTGAATTTTGAACACGTACCAATGGTACAAAAGCTAATTTACCACATATTGTCCGAAATGTACTTGATGTAAATATAGATTTATAGATATTAATTTATCTTTACCTGTAGACAAAAAGTTCCAGTAACAATATTTAGAATATTACAACCGCTCTTATCACTATTGTAGTTATTGAAAGAGATATTTTTTGATAACCGTGTAAACAATGTTATATATTTTCTGTTATTTAAATCTTTATCTGTCACTCATCTAGACTATCAACTATTTATCATCATAATGATATGAGAGTTGAATTAGATAACTTCGCGGAAAATGGTTAACCAAATATAATTATATTATCAATTAAATGATACATTCCAATTAATCTTAGTGATTTCTTTCATTTTATCCAAATATAATCGAAAATGTCCAATTATGTTAATTTCTTCCTTCAAGTGCACTTTTTGAGTATAGCTTTTGGTATCTCTTACAGGATATGGATCTGATAGAAGTCCTATGGAAGCAGGATGTGGATCTTGGATTCTCCCTGGAGATGCCAGGAGGAAAATCCATGAAACCGACAGACAAACCCTATTCGGTCGCAGGTTCCACCAACAATGTCAATCTACCCGAGGATGACATCGAAAAGCTCAAAACTTTAGAAGCTTTGAATAACGACGCCCTCAAGGTTTGTGCTTGGAATTTTCACTTTAATTTTAATCGCTAAAATTGTCCAATTTTTTGTTGGTTTTAGACTGAAGATCTTTCAGATGTGGATGATTCCTGGAATGGGCTTTCATATGATATCGACACAGAAACAGGTCAGTTTAGAATATTAAATTCTTTTTGAAGAAGTTCTGGATGATATGGTATTTAATCTGCCAGTTAGGCGCCTTTTGTAGACTTAGTTTGACGTATCTAAATAATAAGAGTAGACAAATTAGGCTGATAATACCCTATGTTATGTATAGTGTGACAGTTTAGTACAGCACTGATGGCCAGCTGTCAAGATATTCATGAGTGTTTGGGTGGCCTACAACACAAAACCACCAGCATATTGCTTCATTTGTTTCAATTACCAGTTTAATAATATCTTTGTACTACCTCCATTGCATGTCTTCACACATACATTAGACTTCTAGCAAATCGGATTTTTATTTGAACTTATAATGAATAAAGGGCTGTATTTGGATAACGTTATTCATATTTTTTTTTTTTTATCAAAATCTAATAATTTTGTAGCCCTCGATAGCACAACAATAATTAGGAAAATGCAGTCACTATTTTTTTTTCAGTTTAGACCACATCTTTACCATCCTCACTTAGTGGCATTCATAAATGTTGATTGTTGCATTGACGAAAAAAATCGTTTTCGTTTTCAAATAAAATGCTTTACTTTATTACTTAAAACAAGTGTCTAAATATGAATTATTTTCGCTCCTGAAGATAATCAGCATTATCAGTCATATCCAAAATTTTGTAAATTGTTTTCTGTCTTGACGACCCTTTTTTTTTGCATTTTGATAAAGGTAGCACGCGTGACTGCCGAATCGTAGATTTTAATAAAACACTCTTATGGTTTATCCGACGGTAAGTTAGCTTATGTTAATAAATTGAGGTTTTTGTTAAAAAATAAAATACATATTTGGGAAATATGTAAACCAACTTGTATATAGCAAGCTTAATATTGATGTGGAATGCTCTCGTATACCATCCTCCCTAGATTGATAACTTAACAATAGATGCTCCAAGATGAACATAGGTCTTAAAAAAAGTTTTTTTTCTTTGGGGCCTGACCTCTCAAATACCTATTCCGAAGATAATTACTGTCGAAGGTATTGGTGGATAAAAAAAAAATAGTAGAATCAAGTTTTAAGTCTTCTGATAATGTTATTCTAAATTTTGCGTTGAAATGTGGACGTTGATGATAATTGCAATTTAATGCCAATTCAATCATCAGTATTATATAGGATTAACTTTGTTGGAGCCCATAGAATCGTTTTGAATTATTGAAAACCATTTATTTGAAAGTGAACGTTTTTAAAAATATTGTTCTGTTGAGAATGACAAGCAATTTTTGAAACATCCAATCCTGTTGGATGATACTCAGACAGCTGCAATGAATCCGTCACATAGCCAAGAGAAGAGTTTAATCAATTGTTGAATAACAAAAAAAAAAAACAAATATCATTTTAAAACCATATGAAAAAGAATAATAACTGTAATAAATGTATAGACAACTTGTGTTGTTGGTAAACATCAAGTGCGAAACAAAATGAAAAGTAATTTTTGACGGATCTATTGTGATTTTGAGTGAAACGGTTCAATTAAAGATGAGTTATTGTATAATGTAGACAGTAGCACGAATATCGGATTGGCTAGTGTTAAGAAGTGGCTTGCAAGTTGTCATGACTGAGAATGTTTTCCTAGTGCATGACGCCACACTTCTCAGGTGATACTACAAACAATATAAATACAATTCATTCTTCGGTCCATCATGTATTTGGGGACATGGAAGTCAACACTACTTTGTAGCTTCCAGACGAGGCCTAGACGGAAAATGACTTTACAATTCGCATTTACTACTGCTTCATATGCTTCATTCAATAACTTTTTACTACTCACTACTATACCTCACAATTTACTATCAAATTTTATTGTTTTTATCAACTTAGCGTTACGTTGCTTCCCTAATTATTTTAGACAAAAATGTTTCAAATAAATGTTGTAAAACATGAAATTCTAAATCTGAGTTACTAAAAAAAAAAAAAATCAGACTAGAAAATTCACGTAATTACAATAGAATAACTAACAATCATGAAAATAAAATTAAGAGATGAATGAATGCGAAACGTTTTATACTGTGATATTAAATCAATATTGGAGTTTATTGCTATCAAAAATTGATAAAAATCCAGATGAAGATGAAGATGGACAAAAATGGTGAACGTCAACAATTCAGGATTTTATTACAAAGTTTCAAAAGACAGGAACACAAAATTTTAAAAAAGAAAATCAATAAAAATCAATAGCTTGGAGCATCAATGAGTGAGAAGGAAATTTCCAAAGAACTATGACAGTGCCTAGAATTCTCAAAACACATCAATTTCTTTTAAATTTCAAAGCTACTAAAATATTTTTTGGAACAAAATCTTGAACTGCATGCGTGCATCATTTTGTGTTAATGATAGAGAAACCATATTACTTACAATAAAGAATTTTCAAGCAGTATTTTATTTACCATGAATGGCGAGCCAAATGGTCAAAACAATGGACACAAAATCGTCAGTTTGTAAATGTCCGAGCAAGAATTTAATTAAATTCAAAATAATATCAACATAAAATATTGAAATTTTGTATTTAAGACTGGTCTAGGGTCTAGTTATACACCTCGGATTATGATTGCAATCGTATGTACCGGAAGTGCACTTTACTTCTAAATTTTTCTGAATTTTTCCCATAAATCCAGAATAATCAGCGGCAGGATCCTGAAATTCATCAGTATTTGAAATTGCTATAGCATCTAAATGATTACCTCCTATATTTGTACTAATCGGCTGAGCCGGAAGTGCACTTTATATAACAGACTCTTCTAATTTTCGACATAAATTCAAAACAATCAGTCGTAGAATATTGAAATTCTGTTTTAAGCACTTCTGTAACAACTAGTTGTGCATCTCGCATTATGATTGCAATCGTCTGTACCGTAATTGCATTTTATTCAAAACATTTTTTTAATTTTCAGCATAAATCCAAAACGGTTGTACGTAGAATGTTAGAATTCAGTATTTAAGACGATAATGCCGTCTACTAGATGCTCATATTCTATTTTCATTGAGATCGACTGAGCCAGAAGTGCATTTTACTCGACAGTCTTTTGGATTTTTTTGCATAAATTCGAAACGATCGGCTGTAGAGTATTGAAATTTAGTATTTCAGTCTGCTGTAGTATCTGAATGATTGTCTACTATTCTCATAACAATCGGCTGAACCAGAAGTGAGCACTCGCGCATAAATTCAGATCTTATAGCCGTAGAATTTTGGAAATCAGTATTTAGGAATGTTGTAGCATAAGAATGACGACCTACTGTTTCTAAATCAACCGACTGGGCCGAAAGCGCATACTTAACTTGACAGATTTTTAGAATATCTTGAATAAATCCAAAACAATTAGCCGTGGAATGATGGAATTTTGTGTTTGATTATTGTATTATTATATGCGAAAATTAAATCCAATGATCATCGCATACGCAAGTACCTTAGTTACGTGATGTCTACGTCAGATTTGTTATGTTATATTTATCTTTTAAAATTCAGTGTCCTGATGAAGGCTTGAATAAAGCCAAAAGCTAGACGATATTTTCAAAGAGAAATCTCTTATATTTTGTCCATTATTCCTATAAAAAAAACCTACAACACTTTTGGTCTCCTCTTCTAATTGCAGTCGTGATTAATGCCAACACACACACACATATATATATATATATATATATATATATATATATATATATATATATATATATATATATATATATATATATATATATATATATATATATATATATATATATATAAACAGTCCCATTGGCAATGATATACGAATTAAAAATTTGCTATAAAGATTCACAATGCTTGGGATAAAGAGAATTGTCTGTCTGGTCCTTTTTAAGTGGATTAAGCTGAAGACTTGAATGTTGTGAATCAAACCTTTGTCGATAGGTGTTGCCGCATTGCTTCGAGATTACATTGTGGCATTTGGAAGACAGGTCCGAGGTCTGAAACCCGTTGTCTGACTTGTCTGCTGAGCTCTTGTCCTGAACACTGCCAGCATTTAAAATTCTATTGTTAATGATGTATATTTTTTCCCAGTCTCCACTTTAAAACAATATCTAATAGAAAGGGATTTTCCTTGAGAATCATATACCTGTACCATGCTGTCATTTTTTCAAGATTCTTTGAAATAACTTTGACATATTGTTGTATGTCTTGCTTGGTAATGTTGGAGGTTCCGGAGGTGCAGGATCCGGAATTGCTGGAAATGTATAAAGTCTGCACAACATCCAGTTAGATTTTTGATAAAAATGAAAGATTACCTGGAATATTCCCCTTCCTTGTTGTAAAATGAATGCCCTTTTCCCCACCATGAGCTTTCTATGCTCCCTTTCTCTCTTAGTAACCATTGTCTGTAACAGTGCTTGCGTGGCAGCCATATTAGCTCGAGTCTCGTCGACAAGGCTTGGCTGTGATTGGCTTTAAATGTTTTCAAGCCGCGCAGTCATGGCCCAAGTGGCAAACCTGGCACTTCATGTTTTCAGAATTGCATTATTATGTGTCGATTGAAAAAGTTTTATGTGAAAATTAACGGCTGGACTTGAAATGCTTCAATATCTGCAACTGTTTTTGTGAAAGGACTGTTTAGTTTCTAGTGATTTTGATATGGATATTCTCTAACACCAGAAAGGTAAGTCCTAAGTCCTGCTCAGCAGTGACATTTCCAGTCCGCTACTTTTACCTTTCTGTTGCAACATCATTAACGCAACAAAAGACCAAAATATGAAATATTAATAAATAACCTTTGTCATAATTCCATTCCAAAGATGAATGTCAAAAATTCTGTTGTGTCCTATACGTGATTAATGATTTAAAGTAAGGCTTTACTTATCCCTAAATCTGTAATTGTAGGATGCATTTTTACTGTAGCCTCTTGGGAATATGACCATGTCATTTTCATTTTTCATGTCTTCAGATGTTTGCGTCGCTTCCCAGACAACTAACGATTCTGATTTTTTCCCGCATAACTTACAGAACATCTGCTAAATATGTTGATCTTAGTAGATAGATGTTCAATTGTGAGTACAACTTGACAGAATAGCAATTTTTAATTGCTAATTCAAAAAAAGTTATTGAAAAGTGCCGTCGCAGACTACAGAACGGTCCCATTTGTGAGACCCTAATTGACGTATTAATAAGTATTGGATTTTTTGACTACGCTGATACATATCAATGTTGTGGAGTGGTTGTCTTTTGTGAAGCTTTCACGGACATTTCGATGCACTTTGAGTGGATCCCAAGACCGCTCAAGTGAGGTAGGTAGTGGATGGAGCAGCCCCTTCTCACCTGCCGACGGGATTCCTGCTTATAAGATTTTATTTTGGTTAAAAGGTTTTCAAGTTGAGTTGTCTGTCGTACTTCAAATTCATACCAGACAAAATTGGAGGGAAGAATCGTCATACATATAGACCACATACAAACACCTCCCTTCATAAAGTTAAAGAAACTTCACTAATGACCCATGGAAATGTCCTCTTTCTTTTTCTTATTTAGTTACTCCGTCATATATAAATCTTTATAATAATTTAGTGAAGCTTCTTCAGCTAGTGAAAAAAGTTGAATTCGGCATGAATCACTACGACTTTAATACTGTTTATTGTGTTGAAACCAATAAAAAATATCTAAATCAGAGATTGATATTCTTATTGCCGGTAAAATTCAGTTACTTAGTACTTGCAATTAAGAAAAAAGTAGCATTTCTCGTATATCTTTCTTGAAAATTTTCTAATGCCTCCAAAGAATGTTCATGTTTTCCTACTCGGAGCCCAAAATCATTTTTTTTCAACTATTTTTAGTAAACTTCCTTCATAGAAGTCGGTTGTGGCAATAGACAAATGAAAACTTTTTTCTCGCTGTGTGACTATGTTCAATTAATATTTTAAAACACATGTATTTTATATCTAAACAAAATAATTATTTTCGCTCCTGAAGATGACTAAGGTATAGCCGAAACTGTAGAGTCAGATTTTGATAACTCACATGTTTCCTTAACGTTTCATTTTCCATAATAATTTAGAGAAATCTCTAAGCAGATGAAGAGTTCAATACTATCATTTTACTGTGCAATTGAACTGGATAATAATTAATCGAAAGATTAAGGAACCGTGCAGAAGAGACTATAAAATACTGTGAAAGATTTAACGAAACTGAATCACGATTAGGGTTACTATCCGACCGAATGAATTCAGTCTTGACCGGAGAGTCGTAATCAGATATTGACTCAGACTTTTCAATAGTTTATTGTCAAGCGAACAATTATGAGTAAAAAGTAATTGATAGAGAGCCTTTTTCTTGAAGACCGAACTTATTTTGAAGGATTCAGGACTTCTGTGCTCTCTTGATCAAACCCTGAACCCTATAAGTACACATGATATTCTGTATAAAACAGAAAATTTTCTAATCAGAACGATCTTGATGGAACATAACCTTTATATGCATTGTACCAATATTAAATTAACCGTCCTGATTTTAAACACAATTTAGTTCCACATTTACTTCCCGAGACTATTCTATGCCATAATTTACTTCCGACAAATCTTCCACGGTATTTGATTAAGAAGGAATCCCAAAATTTCTTGGGACTTCTTCTGCAATCATCCAGTTTTCTTCTTCCATGCGACTCAATTATCTTTCAATCCAAAATGTTATTTCCTAAGTGTTCGCAGATTTCTTGAAATTTTTATGGAAAATAGAACATGGACAAATTGTGTTGTTTTACCCTCAATTTCTATACCATATCTCTGCATGCCCAAAACGACAACCAAATTTTGTTCAAAATGACGTTCTTCATGCATCAATTTATTCCACATTCGATCACTTCTTGTGCAAGTGATGAAAATTATGTCCAACTTTGAAAATACTCTGTAAATATGCACGTCCGGTATGCGCGCCAGCCTCGAGTTATTAAGATAGAAGTTATTATAACTCGAGTTATTTGCACAAGCAATATAGTTTTTTAGAAAGAGCAGGTCTTACTCACTAAAGTGATGCTATTTTTTTGTTCTTTCAAATATTTATTATGACCTAAATTTGCTTTTGAATGTCATGCGTTTCCGTCCGCTGGTCTGTTCGTAGAACCACGCTATAGGTCGCAAATCTTGACTGATTTTGAAGATTCTAAATAAATATCAGAATAGAACCCCATTGATTTTCATAGTGATTCGTCTAATATTAGTCTTTCAATTGATCTTCGTATGGTTATTCGTATAAGTATTTTGGTTTTACCACCGATATAGTATTATTTTTGAAATCTTGATGAATTGTACGAACTATGTCTCAATTATAAAGACCATCATAGTCAAAAGAAACGACTCTTTCATGCTATAATTATTAGAAATATTTTGAACCTCTTATTTAGTTATCCCATGGTTTTTTCCTCGGCCATAAAGACTGATATCAAGAATTCTGTTTTTAACTTAAAAGCGTTGTTTTAAGGAGCATGGGTAATAAAAATATTCCAAATTATTCAAATAAAATAATTCAAGCAAATATTGGAGACAATTTTATTTTCTGTAACTTGTAACTATTTTAAAACAGTCAAAAACTGAGCTTTAAGATATAGAAACATTGAAAATTCAATAGCAGTATATGTTTTCTTTGCTCACTTATGATTGCCCAGCGTTCTAGCTTTTTTCTTGCCATTATATCGAAATCTTACGTTCATATATATCTACAAATTGCAATATCAAATCAGTATTGACTTTTAGAAGAGAAAAAATTTTTATACCAGGCATTAAAATCAACAAAGTGAGGAATATTAAATGTCATTGCTCCCTAATATTTGCACTTACTGTATATGTCATCAATATAACATATAAGTATATTGTTACTAAATTGAACGTTTATATACTTTATTTTATTATCTTCTTTTCATAACAATACAATTAATGTTTCTTTCTGTCTTTTTGACAAGAAACAAGCTGTATTTATCATACTTTGTGTGTATGTTAATTTTGAATTAGCATTTTCCATTGTTTTATGATAATTTTGATTAAAAATATTTTGTTGGCCTTTTAACAGTGCCAAACAATACTTTTTGTGTGAGATGTATGATGGTACAAGATACGTCTTTTATTTGGTGCATCCTAAATGGTAAACATATGAGTAATACATATTTTATTTTCATCCAGAGATAATAGTATGCCATATTATATTATGTGTGACATCGTAAACCTATTCAAACTATTTTATAATTGGCTTCAACCCCGACTCTTAGATTTGAATTTTCTATTGAAAACAATTCTTTTTTAGAATTATTCATTTTTTGAATGTTCCATAGCACAAGCACCTCACATATTTCACAGTTTTTGTGTGAAATTTTATGTATGTGATTTCTTCTTTATTTTATAATTACTTCGTCTATGTTTCATTTCCTATTTCGTTAAATTTCTTACCGATCTAGAGTTCTGCAGGGTATTTCAGTATACATATCTAAATAACAACATTAGTTCCTGTAGAATTCCCTATATATTCACTCAATTTCATACCTTAATTCGGATTTAACCGGAGTCAAACTCCGGGTATATCCCATTAGTCGGAGCCAAGCTCCATTGAAAAATGCTTCTTAACATCAATATTCAATAAGTTTTGGAAAATATTTTACTTAGAAAAAGTGAATATTTCAATAAGAAAATTATTTTTTAAGTGTAATTTTCTTCTTCAAGCGACATTTTTTTTTTCATGGACTTATTTATATGAATAGACAAATAATATATTGCATTTCTGATATAGAATCAATTATGAAAAATAGATAAATTTGCTGTAGACAGACATTATATGATTAAGCGACGGTTATGTTGGCGAGCACAACAAAATGGCTTCCATGAACGTTCTCTTTGTGGCGGCAGAACAGCGCTGTGTTCGCTCAATTTATTCGTTCATAATTTTGTGGGACCGCCCCTCCTTATAAGGCCATAGAAAATGATTCATTAATCATTAGATGGAAAATTTTAAACTTATAGTTTTTGTACCTTTTTTTATTTGAGGACGTAAACCTGCAGCCTGCATATCAACTTTGTATCGTATTGAGTTTTTTCGACTTTGAATTGTTCCAAATATATAAATTATAAAATTTAATTCATTTAAATAACAAATTCCTAGTCAACAATTCAAGTGCAAGTATTTATATTTGTATTTTTGTACGGATTAGGTGTCCCAAAGTGAATATTTACTTAACAAAATTTCAAAGAAGGAACAAAGTATTTACTGACATTTTTATACCTTTCTTTCTAGGTATTTATTTATTTTACGTATCTTTTTGTCAAATCGAGTTGAAGAGGACTCGTGTCTTGTAGGAATAAATTCGAGAGTAGGACGTAAGCACCTGTCTGGTGGAGTCAGACCTCAGACTCCATCTTGATGTCTGTATTTTGTCCCTTGACTTTTCTACATTAAAAAGGCTGATGGGTAGGTAACCACATGGTCCGTAACTTGGAGGCCCTTAATTAAAAAATAATACAGAAAAAAAAATTGTTGACAAATCAACAATCTTCTAAATAAATAGAAATATCTCATATCAACTCACATTATAAGCTTGCATAAGCATTTGCGAATAAAATTGCCAAATTTTATTGGAAATAAACTGATTTTCGAGCATCAATCTTTATTTGTAGAATCTAAAATAGAAATAGATAACTTGGATGCTGTATTTATTAGGTAAATAGAAAAAAAATTAATATGAAAGCTAAATTATAGATTTGTTAATATTACGAATGAAATCTTAAAATTTTATTTTGAAAAATGTATTTTTTATTGTAGGATTGTTTGTGCAAAAACATCAGGAAAATAGTCATAGTTTCATAAATTATGAATAAAGCGATCCTATCAATCGATTGAACATGAAAAAATACGTGAATTTGCTAATTTTTATAAATTTTGGATAAAAGATGTTTTTAAAATAAATTTGTAAAGGTGATTCAAATTTTTTATTGAATTATGAGTATTCTTAGCTCAGTGCAAATATGCTGACTTCGAATAAGTGTATAAGATGGCCTGTTAAGCACACACAATATTTTTAAGGACACAACGCGAAGCGGAGTGCCTTTAATGTCTCAAGTGCTTTAATGGTAAGTACTTATATACGTATATTATACGCTATTTCTCATCATATACCTGCATCATAATTTTATAAAATAAGTCTGGTATGTATCAGCATTTCGATTTTAGTTCATTTTATCAAGTAGACTTTTATATAGCGTAATATTATTGCCATTGTGCTATTTGGATACTGTTCTTGTTTTTCATAGTTTATTGTGATTAAAACGGTGGATTTTGAAGAAGAAATTCATACCGAAATTGAAAATTTAGTGCAACAAGATGAAATGCAATTAATTCCTATAAAAAGTTATAGGATGTCTATTACAAGAAATATGAGAAATTAATTATGTGGATCCAAAACGAAAACTTGAAAACTGTGAATGAATCTTTAATGTTTTCCTACACTGATCCCCTAATTAAATTATTTTGGACAAGAAGTTTCAAATGAACACACAATCAAAAATTTCTGTACCCGAATCATTAAAATAAGATTTGGAGATTCACGAAATTATATTTATTGGTATTAACCATGGAATTAGAAATAACAGAAGAACAAAAGCGTAACGTTTTAGTCAGTATCAGAATAGTGATTGACAAAATAAATATCTTTGGTAATAAATAATAATTTTCTAAATAGAACATTAATAATGATAATAATAACAAAGCATGAGGTTCAATTTGATTTATTGCATAAAATTTATAAAATAAAATGAAGTAACACTAACAATTAATTAATGTATCAAATTGAATTCACAATGAACAACAATAAACTCAAAATACTCTTAAAATCTTAAATGTAATAGATGTTCAAAGAATCCTATGTTTCGTGCTAAACAATAACATATTGTAAAAACTTTTTCGAACGTTACTTAATTGTCTTATTTATTTTTTTACATTCTTGTGTTGAAGCATATTTAAAAAAATCGCACGAACTTGAATCAAGCGACTGTGCTGGCCAGTTAATTGGTTCCCTTTGGGTTCTTTCCAGCTTTCAGGAAATGTTTGGTTCAGATATTCCACAATTTTCTCTTGTGTTATGTGCAGGGCCGCCATCATGCTGGAACCACGCATTTTTTTTATTTGTTTCGGCAATCTCTGGCCCAACAATATCCATCAATAAATTCAAATATGACTCCGAATTTATTCTTGTAATGAAGAACGGATCAATGATTTTATCTCCTAAAATTCCTGATGCCCATACATTTACAGTTTGTCGATATTGTGTCCGAGACTTTATAGCATTATGTGAATTATTGTGGAACCAATACCGATAACTATTCGCCATTCATGGTAACTGTGCATTCATCTCGGAATGAAATATTGTTTAAAAAGTCTTCTCCATCAATATTTCACGCAGTATGATGCACGCAGCTCAAAATCTCTTTCCAAAATATGTTTGAAATTTGAAAGGGATTTATTTATATTTTTTAAGAATTCTGTATGACCTGTCATAAAATGTGTTCAGTTCCCTGAAAATTTCTCTTTACACTCATTGTATATGGAGCAAATTGCAAGTTTTTTTTATGTGAAGAATTTTCCTTTTATTTTCTTGAGGTATTGTGAAAAATAAATTATAGTTCGAAGATACATTTTTTAAGAATTTCTTCTTTGGGAGTCTTGTGTACAATCTTTTTATGGACCAGCAATAATATGCTGTCATATGATCCCCCCTGCTCTGATATTTTGCCCCCAACATTTGATTTTTCTGGCGGAAATGTAGTCTCCTGTTGTCGGAAAATTTGTCCAAGGAGCTGTGGAAATGGTCATATTTGCTCCTAAAATCATTGAGCTTTCGAACATCTTTTGTCTAATATCTGTAAAATTTGGTGCTCTGTGGTTACCGGAGAAATGACTCAAGTTCAGTTCTCACATTAGTCATAACTTTTAGGAAGTGAATAGTCGAATTTGAGGGCCATCAAACATCAATCTTGTTAAAAAACTGAATATTTTTCTCGTTTTCGATCAGGAAAGCTTGAAACTTTTTGCTCAAGCTCTAAATGTGCATAGCAAGTGAGCGGAGCTAAAATGTTTCCAATTAAGTACATTAAAAGTAAATCCTCTCAACCTTTTTTTAAATTGTATATTTTCAAGTACAAAAATTTGCAGAAATAGCAAGGGCAACAAAACAAAACTTCATTTTTGTTGAATTGTGTAGCATACAATCCACAAAAGCTAAGAGTACCCTTGGTTGGACGACTGGTAACCGCACTCCATGGCTTAAGAAATATCAATTAATCTACCAATCTCTAAAAAAGTGTCTAATGCCACACTGAAATCGGGTCAAAGGCGTGATTGATATTTTTTTGCTTATCTTATATGCAATTGTGAGCATCAATTGATTCAACTCATTTCTGGGGTGTATTACACTGATCATGCTTTATACTGTAAATGCGGTTACCAGTCGTCAAACATCTGATTTCAAGATGTATTTTCAATTTTGAAAATGAGATTCGTTGGATAAACGAAATAATTATAAAGAGGGTTTTGTCTAAACGGATATTACATTCTTAAAAAGTGTTCCAAGCCGAAAAAAAAATAATCAAGTATACATAAATATGTGAGCCGAACAGGACGGGATGAAAGGCAAATTATAAACTATGGCCACTCTACCATTTCTGAGTCATTAGCTGACCCAGGTATAACAATGAAAAAGTGGGTTGGTTCCCTCCCTGTCAGAAATAAAACCGTTCTGCAGAACAGGTACACTGGCGACTGACCAATGAGGACAAACGTAATATATATAATATAAAACGTTTTTTATGAACAGCTGAACTAAAATAAGAAATTTAGGGGTGTTTGTACCATGACCACCTGCCACTCAATTTTCAACGTTCTCATTTTCATTAAAATTAAAAACTGATGCTCTGAAAATTACTTGAAGTAACTACCCTAAAGTTGAATTTTGAAAATAAATTAACAATTGAAATAATTGACTATTATGCGCCATTTTGTTCATGTTTTACTAGATTTATTTGTTTGTTGTACAGGTGAATATATTCTAAGGGGATCGTTGGAAGACGAACTCCCTGTATCTGAGACCGATAGTCCTCTACCTCTTGGGGACCTTCCCTTGCCGGAGTTTTTGCTGGAAGAGGCTCTCCAGCTTGTTGGTTTGGATGACGATCTGCCACAGGTTAGTCGCTTACCTTAGCATTCAACTTCCCAGGTGACTCTTAACTTGAATAGAAACTCCGCGTATACAGTTACTGTAAGTTCGAGAATCGGATCGTTCCCTCGGCTAGAATTGCTATAAATTCATCTTTTTAGTATTTATGCTTAGCAATAATTGGTTATTTATGAAACAAGTCTGTAAACTTCAGTATTATTGACATGAAGCCAAATTATATCGGGAAGAGACTTAAGTGTTTTTTACAATTACTGAACACAGACACAGTGCCGATTTGTCCACTAGGCACATGCCTAGTGACCTCAGGCTCTAGAAGCCTCCTGATTTTTGGCATTTCTCAAGTATGCAACTGTTGCGTTAATTTTTATTTTCTCTAATACTAAACGCGTTACGTGGGTTTGCGTAACGCTTGCACTACGTTGCTAATTCCGGTCGTTCTGCTAACGTAGTTCCTTGAAATTAAAACTCTTTATCTATCACAAGACTAACCAATAATATTCATTTGGGCGTTTCCCAAACATTTCATTTTTTTTCTATATATCGATCGCGTCACTTATTGCTCGCACAGTATTGCTAACTCCGGTCGCTTCGCTTACGTGTTCCTTTTAACAAGTAAAATCGCTTGGCGAAGATTTACTTCGCCAACTCATTATCTCAAAATATGGAATCAAATTCCAGTTTACGTATTTTCTTTAGTTTCATCTGGGACAGTTAGCGGTTCAAAATGCTTCCAACATGAATTCACTAGTTCTCAAACTTGATAGCCATGCTTTTATATGGTGATAGAGTGCTAGCTTGCGTTAACGCTTAGTTTAAGCATTGTTTGCTTGAAAACTTTCAAGTTTTGATGTGACTATAGAAAAAAGAATTATATTTTTTTGGATTTGGTGACACTTTTCTTCCATTATTAAACAAAAATCAAAGACTTTGATTGTTAATTGTGTTGAAATGTAATGATGAAATATTTTTGTTTGAGGCGTGTAATAATGTTCACATTATGCTACTGTTCCCTACATTCAAAACATACTCATTGTATCAGTAGCATAATAATAATGTTATTATTTTACTATCTTATTAATATAACTTAGTTATTAAAACAAATATGGCATCATCCGGAATTACGTGCTTGACTTGTCGATAACTTATCTCAAAAAGACTTTAATTCTTTCACGGAAAGCTCAACTCAACACGCTTGAAGAAAAAATTGTATATTTCATTCAAAGAAGAACGCTGTTTTATATTTCGCTCAATTTGCTTCCTCGATCGTTGCCCTCTGCTTCTAATAACATAAAATACTATCCTACTTTAAAGGTTGGATTTTAGTACAATTCCTAGTTGTGAGTCTTTCTTGATAGGAAACCGTTAGCTCGAAAGAAGTTTCACCTGCTACAGTCGAATCGCTACGTGGGGAAGCCTCGTCCCCCGACGCTGACGCTTCTTCGTCAGCTTCCGTCACCTCTACATCCAGAGGATTTCCTTCCAAGGAGCTAGATTCAGACGAAGAGTTAGATCTACTCACCGATATGATTCAGACAGCGCAGTTTCATCACAACCATCCCCGGCCTTTCCAGGTAAGAACTTTTTGAAAAAAAAATTGAGTGCTAGGATTCGCGGTAAAGATGTTAGCCTGTGATTGCAATGAAGATTTATATTGATAAGAATGTTCCATCTCTTATATACATGAAGTTATGGATTTGTGATAGATAAAATATGAGACATAAATGTGAGAGCGTAATGTGTTCAACTTGCACGAGGAAACACAGTCCACGCGCTCGCTACCGTTAACTTTCTCTCGAATTTGACCCAAGCGGGCCCGAGCAAGTGTAACGAGTTCGGGTATAAATATTTATACATCAAAATATCAATTGATAACAACAATTTCAAAGAAATAGACTATAGTTAGCAAACATATTGATCGTTTGAAACAAAGAAGATATTTCCTGTTATGAAAATATTTTAATAATGACACTTGTTATTGGAATCAAAACATTATAAATAATAAATATATATGTATATACTAGAGGTTTCTCTCAAATTAGATGGTACAGAAGTTGAGACTTACTACATTCACATTGTCATTGTTGCCGCACGAACACTTAACTTCAGGGGCCCAAAGTTCTTCTTCATATAGTGTGGAGGCGAAAACAAATTTCCATTTGAATTGGCGTGAAATTTCTAATTCCAACGTAGACACTGTGACACTGGGTGGTTGTTCTCATGGGAAAATGTTAATAGACAATTAAATATGGTCATAAATTGTATGCTTAAACAGTTTAATCAAAATTTTAAATTGCACTATGGACACCTTGCAATCTTGCATGAAATCCTTTAAAAAATGTTGTTGTTTTACTCTTAACTTTGGTAGTTTTGATGGGTCCTACTATGCATATCGTCGGAAGGTAATTCAGAAGTAATACTCTAGTCGAAACTTCGGTCAGTTCAGTACGTCAGAGGTTGGTGGTAGGGATCCATCATTTCATGTCATACATGTCTTGAAGTTATATCAGTTAAATGTTTGTTGAGAACACGTGCAAAGCAAAAAGTATTTTTTGTGTAATGAATATTAATAAATTTGTGATATTATCGTGCTTTCCAAATATTTTCTCTTCAGTGAAAAGTGACGAAGTATCTTTTTCTTTTTTGGATACTGACTGAAAATTAATGCAGACATGCCAAGCTATGATAAAATAAAAGGTAATTAATATTTAAAACCTTTTTAGTCCTTGTTAGCTCATGTGTAAATTAAGATGCTAGTCTCGACTTTGATATGCCTTATTACATTATAAGTTTTACTTAAACAGTCATTTTCTGTAATATTTAAAACAATATTAGCTTAACCTTGTCTTTTCTTGGTATGTTGTACACCTTTGTATAAAAAAATCGTAATTTTTTGGTTATGAGTTTTTAATGTCGTGTGTTTTCTCAAAATAATAATGAAAAACATTCCAGTATACAATTGCAAAAATTATCATTAGTATAATCTTATATAGTGGGATATCATTATTAAATTTGCAGAATTTTTAAATGGTGTTATAATCCATCTAAAATTTAGTAGGTACTATATTTTAATGAATCAGCTGGTGATATTTTTGGTGCTATCAGTGTTACATTTTGAAAAATAGATAATACGATACCACTGAAATTTGTTTGAAAGTAGAAATAATTGGAAAGTACAATTATTTATCAACCAAAAACAATCATATTGAAAATTCGTAGCCAACAAACACAAAACGCTACAATAAAAATCAATTGTTAATACTTGATTACCCTGAATAATATTTTATCAGTTTTATTGTTTATAAAATATTTTGAAACAGAAAAGTATGTTTATTCTTGAAGCATATATATTTATGTTGAAAATTGTCGACTGTTCTAAGTAATAATTAAGTAAATATATGTCCTTATACTTACCTAATGCTTCTTTAGCTCCACGCCTATTTAAATAGCATATTTAATATAAAACAAAAGAAGAGAATTACTGTGATTTCATCTTACTTATTAGCATAGCATGAGATCTGTTAATTATACATTTTTGCGTCTCATTTTTCAATAAATATATTTCAGTATCTCTTCGTTCCCTTTTGGTTTTATGCTAAATTCCTAAAAATTCAGAATAATCTTCATTTTTCTATTACCTAAATACAGGAAACTTACGACATTATAGCTCAAAAAAATTGTACAAAAAAATTAGTAATGTTTTCATGTCAAAAATACAATTTAGAATAATTGAATGAGACCTTGACAGTGGTTCTTTTCGTGTGTACTTAGAAATTGTTCGTATGTGTAAACCATACGGAAATGCGATAATTTTTTCATGTCTCGTGTAATCCAGCAATACATACACGTGTATTATTTAGCCTCATCTAAAATTAATTTTAATATTGATAAACAAGAAATAATAACACAGTACGAACAATGTGTACTATAATTTCATGTATTGTATATAATAATATAATTGTCAAGTATTATAGTCTCAAATATTCGCAAATTACTTCAGGTAAATGTGCTAAAGGTCGCTATTACTAATGCTTTTTATTATAGCCCACAAATCATTTAGGAGTATTTTTTTATTTCCTTCAGTTAACAATATGATGATTTTATCTCTATATACTACTCAATATACCGTATCAAATATTCATTGTACACAATATTTGTCTCAAAAATGAAATTCTCCAGGATAAGTTTCTTTTCTATTTTTTTGGCAATTATAATTGCAATATTTCTCCTGAAAATATCAGTGTCATCTATATTTTTTCAATTTATTATCAGACACAGGAAAATTTCAATAATTTTCAAGGAGGACGCCTTTTCTGTACACTCAAATGTAGCATGGCTATGCCTCTTGTAATAAATGGAGTTTCTCGTTTCTTGCCTTGAATATCTCTACTATTATCTGTTAAAAACTTGGACTCTAAATTTAACGTAATTTTTTTTTTTGTTGATACCTACTTGACTTCATGATTACAAAATTTCATTTTATCAACTCCACTAATAAGTAATACTTTCGAAACAAATTATTTCAAATTTTCAAATTGATATCATCAAATAGCTCAATTTTTATTGAAAATTACTATATATTCCCTGATTTCGCAAGTTTTCTTCAGCAAACGACATGACATGACTGTGGGATACTGCTGTGGTTGTGTGTACAACGAATCTCGTTTGTAATAAACGAATGCATTGAAAAAAAAATCTGCATTGAATTTTGCCAAAAAAATATCGTTCTGAAAACATTGCCATAATTCAAAAAAAGGCACTCGAAGAACAATGAACCGAAGAGGCGCCTCAGAATCAGAGAAACAATAAGGCAATCTTTACTGTTCTTTTCGATTTGAAAATGTTAAACAGTAAACAAAGAAATCTACCCAGAAGCTTTAAATCAATTACTTCAAGCGGTGAGAAGAAAACGGCCCAAGTTGTTCCATACAATTTGTTTGTCGATTTCTGGTGAAATACGGGATCTTTCAGCTGCATCAGTTGCCATACATCATCATCATCATCACTGGCGCAACAGCCCTAGTGAGGGCCTGGGCCTTTCTAATCGGTATCACCGAGCCGCGGTATAACACCGCCGTACTGCCGATCAGAATTCCGTGCCTTTGCTACATATTTTAAGGTGTATAGGTTGGCAACCTGTAGCACCCGAGTGTGTTGATGCAAGTAGCTGCATTTTTTATTTTTACGACAAATCACACATTGTCGGTGGGTGAATTCGAACGAATTTAATTTTCTTATCATGGCTCACTCTTCGATTTGAATTCAGGATTTTGCCTATTCTGAGATTCTTCTCTATAGAATCTGTAATTCTGAACCAATCGCTTCGAAATTTGGAACATTTATAGAATATAGTATGCCTAACCGATCGATGCTATCAGCAATTTTCTATCTCTATTATTTGTATGAGTTTTCGACTCCCCGCTTCCGGCTCCGCTTCCGGATTATATTTTTAATTTCTCGATATCTTGGAAAATATCCTCCAGATCCAATTTTGTTCTCTAGATTCGAGATCTACATAAATTAAACTATATAATTTCATGCCAAACAGCTACCCTAAATTGATAAATACACATACTTTATTAAAAAGAAAATTTGAAGATCTCAGAGAAAATAGCAGCAATTAGCAACTGAGCAAAGTGAATGAAAAGAGTGCTTCTAAAAGTACCTAAAAGGAAAGAAGGTTGTGACTTCGTATCTAAGCAGACAACATCGGTATTGATCAAAACTAATTATATATTCTGCTACAACTTTAAGCCGAATATTACTCCCTAATGTTGTAGAAAAACTGATGGATCATATTATTTTCAATTTTTATATCAATTATTTGTAATAATTCAATCAATTCTCCACCTGCTAGCATTTGATCTTTCAAGTCAAAAGATTTTTTTTATTAGCATACACAGAAAATATTCGGAATGAGATGAAAATCTTGTCTCCTGGTGGGAAGAAAGCCTGTTCTTCTGCCACATTGACACTAATGATGTCCAGAGTTGTATGTGGCTTTGCTGGCTTGTCATTTCTTCAATTGTTTGGTTGTCGGTTCGTTTGGCGCCCGTCGTCAGTCGTCCGTCGCATCCACGTTGTGTTGTATATAAAGTAAATCGCATTTTTCTCCAATGATTAATTATGTGCTAGAAAAATGCCTTGCCTATGGCTACCAAAAAGACTCAAATACTTATATTCCTCTTAAAAATCAATTTTGTTTTCAACGGGAAGTTCCATGCGAGAACGAGAAATAAAAACAAATCTCAAAGTTATAGGAATAAATCTTGTACTTTAACATGGCTTTAATAAATAATCATCATAAAACAACATTTTCCCAGTTTTGATCAAATTCGCTGGATTCTATGGAACTTGCTCTCCACACATTGTCTTATAAATATAATATACTAAATTTTCATTTTTGACGTCATGATTTGAAACAGTGTATTAGCATTAGCCTCTATGTTATAATTTAAAAAAAAAAAAACATTGATTAATGAATTCAAATTATCCATATCAATTCTGAATAAGTATGTTGAAACTTTGTAGACATGACAAGTTTATCAAATTTTGGTATAAGGAATGGTACCTACTTTTTCTCAGAAAGGAAAAATATAATGTTGAATCGTGAGAAAATCTGACCGAAATGCGAAAACAAAAATTCAAGAATACAAGTGTCACAATTGAAAGTGTCACTTCAAGTGGAACCGTTGCAAGATCTTGAATCAGGAATGAGAAGGACCTGTTGTAGAAATTCTCGTTTCCAAAACACGAGCATCAGTCAATATTTACTTAAGTTAGAATTGCACTTGACTATTGTTTACTTAGTTTAAGCTATTTTGATTTACTTTTTGTTACACCAATTTTTTAGTTTGAATATTCAAAACTATTTAAAAAAAAAAACTAAGAATATATTTGATCAGAGATGTTTTCTGGAAGGGTGTGGTGTAAAAATATTTTTTTCTTCAAGAGCCGCATGCCTTTCGTACGAACGATGAGCATGGAACAACGCTGGCAAGACCTAGCCAACTTGCTAAGCCTTCCAGGACCCGGTGACGCTGCCGGCATGCCTCCACATCCCTTTGCACATCATCATCACCACCCAGCGTTACATAACTACACACATCCACACTCTCATGGTAAGTTTCAACAAAAATTTCAATGGAGAACAATCGAAGTAATCTGAAGAATTGATAGGTATAACTTACGGCCCTGAGGCTACCAGAGGAGTACTTCTACATAACGCAACACTCAATCCGCCCATGGGGGACATCAACGGAACTGGGCCTTATACAAATATTGGTAATTTCCTTTTAACATTTTATGAGGTTTTAGCAAATTGCACTAAAGACTTCAATATAGATTCCTTATCTTTAATTCATCTGATACCTGGGTTTGAAGCTTGCCTTCAACAGTCATCCAGAATTCAATACTATATTGGATACAAGCTCATATTTCAATGATTAATGGATATAATTGTGCAGGAGGTACAAATCTTGGTTCCGCCGTAGCGACATCCATGAATTTAACCAACAGCAGTGAACCCATGGGAGAAACCAATGTTACACCACACTACAAGATTGAAACTCCGCATGATATGCTGTACTATCCTGTAAGTAATTTATACACTCACGAATTTTTTTTAATGTTCTTAAAGAAAATACCTTTTGAATCTTTAAGTCAATAGACGTTTTACCTTCTATGCAAAATAATTCACAAGTTTATATTTTGCCCAATTCATTCTATAGTTCTAATTTTTTTGCAGAATCATTCATCGGAAATGAACCAAACAACAGAAGGATTTTTGTCATCCATTTTGAACGATGAAGATTTGCAGCTCATGGATATGGCAATGAATGAAAGTAAGTTTTTATATTTCAAATTATTTTTATACCTGTTTTTCTGATGATTTCCATCTTAAATCACATTCTTTGAATTATTTACAATTAGCAGAGAACCCCAAAAAAATGCTACGTAATATACAAGTTTTTCAAGGTTTGTCAATTGAATTCGAGCAATATTTCGAGGCGAATTGCCAATAAAAATTTCAAAAACAAATTTAACAGTCACACCTTTCACCTGATACGGGTGTGGCAAATACTATTTTTAGTGCACATTGGTAGCATCATTGACATTTCCTAAACCGTGGGATGCGGTTATCAGTCATCAAGTAACAAGTATTCTTAGTTTTTGTGCAAAGTACGCCACAGAGTATATAATAATTCAGTGAAAATTATATTGACTTTTTGTCTGAAGTTGCACTCGACCGTACGATCTTTGGTTTGGATTACAAAGCCAGTATATTCACACTGAGTTCTGTAGTCTAAACCTTTTTATTTAATAAATAAAAAACTTGCAAATGAAAAAATACTTCGCCGACTATAAATAAAAAGTCCATTTCTAGATTTTCGGAGTCTTTATTTCATTGGATCATACAGTTTTGACATTTGATCGCCTGAATTCTATTTAATGATAGTAACGTGGATTCCACTGATTATTTATTTTATATTTCTACTAAGCTTATCTTCCCGAGAGCTTTAAATTGATACCAAACTAGATATCATCTAAATAACGTGTAAAAAACAATTTACAATCGTTTAAATATCCTTCCTGGCACTTCTACTAGATTTATTCCCGCAAGAGTTTTAATTTGATACCAAACACGATAGAACCAAATTACTCATTTTGAAAAAACAATTGACGAACGTTTGCATGTGAAATATGAGTAATATTAATTCCAATTTCACATTATGATTCTCATTATTTTTTTGCTTCAGAAAAATATAAACCGCTATTTTATATTTTATGATAAATACTATCGTTAATAAAATAAACTCAAAAAACTTAAAAAGCTACAACAATAAAGTTTAGGTACCACTGGTTTAAAAAAGCTCATCTACGAATTCAAACCCAGCTTTTTAATAAAAGATTTAAAAATAAAATTTCAGTCGAAAATTCGTATTAGTTCTCAAGTTATCGTGCTTTCAGACAGACAGATTGACTTTTTTTTTAATTATGTTTTTTGGGTTCAGTGAAGATTTATCAAATTCTCGAAGTGTCAAAAAATCACGATTACAGTTCTTCCCTTATTATATATAGATCAGAGAAGTAAAAATTAAATCCTGTTTTCAATTGAAAATTTAATCATTATGTCATTGAGATATCCAAAATATTAGTAAATCTCATGTCTTCCTGAAAATTCCCAAGATTTGCCAACGAAAAGTGGAAAAAGCTAGGAATTAGGACTGAAATTATTAGTTTTGGTTTATGTGAATGATAAATCAACTTTTACCATATATCATAAGTAAATCTCAAGTTTCGCACGTTAATCACAGGATCTACCCATTTTCAGGCATTTTTTGTAACATATATATTTCAAAATATTTTTTTATTCATTGATATACATGCATATCTATATTATCTTTTCATTGTAATGATTGATAGAAAATTTTGCCAAGTCATTGTGCTTATTGAGAAAAATATTAAACTGTAGTGAACGCAATCAGTTCGATATTTATACTTTTTGAGTGAATTAACCTTTCAAAACATTCTTCAAAACAAAAAATAAAATCTTTCAAAGTGTATTGTCTTGAAAATGAGTCATGTCTAGTTGAACAGTGTGTGTGACAGCTTTTAAAAGCAGTGCAAAATAGAAAACTGATCATATTCAGTTTTTCTATTAAATATGTATGAATTTTAATACAATAATTTAAACTGGGCAATGAGTAAAAAAATGTCAATTCATGCAAACATAAAGTTGGCCTTGACTTGATAAATATTCGAAATATTCAATTTTGTGTTGACAAAATTTTAGTTTTTATTGTGAACCTAGAAAGGTCTGATAAATCTTTGTTATTGTAGTTTAGATTCAAACATTTTCCTATATTTGGTATTAATATTTTCATAATATGTAATAACTCGTGCAACAACCGAAATACGTCATTATTTCATTAATAAACGTGAACATTTTCAATACAGCTCATTAGATTTTACATAATTTGAAATTCAAAATTGTTATTTTAAATGAAATTTGAATATTTGTCTAAATAAAGACATTATGACATTATTTTGATGAGTTTGTTTCAGTAGTCAAGAAATAAGGTGACTTTGAAATTTTTTAATCCTTGTTTACATTATGACCACGTAATTATAGTAAAATAAAAACAAAACATATAATTTTAGAGCCGTTAAATTGGAATATATCGAGGAAATGTGATTTATCAAGGGTGAAATATTTTTTTGTGCTTTAGGTATGTACACAATGCGAATGTTGGATAGCAACAATGCTGTAAGTAATTTGAGCATGAACAACAGTACGAGCAGCGCGATTGGTCGTTCAGACGCTGAAAGAATCGACGCATCAAGTGATAGTGCTGTTAGTTCCATGGGCTCAGAAAGAGTCCCTTCACTATCAGACAGCGAGTGGTGTGATGCTGGTTCTGATTCTGGTCACACTCCTGCAGACCATTACGTTGTTGATTACCACGGAAGTAAATACCGGCCCTACGATTATGGCTACAACAGCCGACAACATGCTAGCAGCCTTGGGAGCTCTGATTCTGCTAGAATGCCTCCAGTAGCGCAGAAGAAGCACCACATGTTCGGAAAGAGATACTTCCAAGAGCAAGGCGCTAATGCAGTGCTTCCACACCACACCCCAAACGCAGTTAAATATGAATACAGTGAGCCCACCACGCCTTCTTTTACGAACCCAATGAGTCAAGTAGAAGGTGCTGTAGGCCATAAACCTCCTGAAATTAAATATTCCTGCACAATGGAATTCGCACGCCATCACCAGCCAACGAGACCGGCCATAGAACATGTGCAGCACAATCATACATATCACCTTCCTGCGGAAAGCACGGGTGCTATGCAAAGGCCTGTCTCTCGAGATAAAATCAAAGGTGAGATTCTGATTTTGATATTTACTCTAGCTATAAATCTCAGAATATATTTCTTACTTAGGTCGGAAGAGTGACGAGGAACATTTAACTCGAGATGAGAAGCGAGCTCGAGCCTTAAATGTTCCCCTGAGTGTTGATGACATCATCAACTTACCGATGGATGAGTTCAATGAGCGTTTGTCCAAATATGATTTAAGTGAACCACAACTCAGCCTTATAAGAGACATCAGAAGACGAGGAAAAAATAAAGTCACTATTAACAAACAATAATTTGATAATTGTATTACTAATAAATTAATTTCTAGGTTGCCGCTCAGAACTGCAGAAAACGTAAACTTGATCAAATTTTGAGTCTTGCCGATGAAGTGAAAGAAATGAAAGATCGCAAACACAGATTAATAACAGAACGTGATTTTATGATTGCTGAAAGGCAACGCATCAAAGATAAATATGCCCAATTGTATCGCCATGTTTTTCAGGTATCTATAATATTCTGACTATTTAAATAATCGTCTACACAATATAATGTATTTATAATTATTTATTGAATAGTTTTCCTTGTAGTTAGTTGACAGAATGTGAACAGTAGCTAATTTATTTTTTTGTTCATTTCTAATACTGTTAACGTTTCGACTTATTTCAAATCATTTTTTAGTTAGAGCGTCAAAATGCTAACAAAAACACTAGTTTGTTGTTGGAATCTGCGAAATTGCTGAAACAATAGATAGCATCTTCAAAAATTCCGAAAATTGCAACAGAAGAATATGTAATAAGAATGGTAAATTCGCCAGATAATAAAGCAACGAAGGTGGGATTTAAAGAGTACACTGCGCACCTATTCATCTCTTAAAATTTCTTACCATTTGTGCAAGAGTGAGTAAGAAATGCTGATAAAAGGAAAATAATGATAGATGCGCCGTAGCCTATTGCGCAGTGTATTTTGTAAGACCCACCCACATTGCTTGCATTGTCAGTCACACGGCAGCTCGTGGCTGAGTATACGAACTTTGCAATCCTTATTATATACATTCTTGATCGAAACATTAGCGGTATTAAAATTGAATTTTAACTAACATCCGTCGACATTCTGAGTACCAACTACAATAAAAAAATAAGTACGTTTGTTTAAGAAAAATTAATACACGCCTATCCATAGGTGTGCTATCTATGGACCTAATATTTAGTTCACAAGAAACATTAGTATGTACGAGATAAAAAATTCTCAGGATGTAAATATTATGTCATAAGATATAAAAAAAACATTTGAAGAGAATGAATACAATTATCTTTATTTTTGTTTCAGAACTTACGGGATCCAGACGGCAACCAATATTCACCTTATCAATACAATCTTCAACAATCTTCCGATGGTTCCATGCTTTTGGTACCCCGCGGAAATTCTTCTATGACAGACCAAGAACACAAAGATCCTCACCACAACCGCAAAGAATAAATCCACAAATTTCTGATAGGTGGAATCAGTTGCTCAATAGACAGTGTATTTATTTTTTCATAAAAAGTACTGACTTGACTACAAACGTAGCAGATGAGGTTTGCAAGGTAGGCTGCTTATAGTTTTTTGTTATTCACACAAATTCACAAATTGTTAGCCAAGTCGGAGATAATTTAAGGCTGTAAATTCTAGACTTATTTATTAGTTCATGTTTATCAGAGTTTTTGTATTATGTCATGTAATGTATTCGAATTCCCATACATCATCAATCCCAAAGGATCATTCGTTTGACTTGCTCTCAAAAAAGACCTACAATTGTTAAATCAAAATAAAGCAAAGAAAAAATCAAGTGAAAAAGATCGTAAATCAATTTCTTGATTTCCTTTTAAAATGATGAAACAAGAAACAGATTGAAACTTTTTGCTCTAAAATATAATCAGAAAGAGCGAAACAAATGAACAGACCTCCAATCGTAATTATTCTCGTACCATAATCTATTCTTATATAAATTTTGATTTGTTGGCTAAATTACTCACCTATGAAATAATTCTTATTTTTCTATTCTAACGTAATTATCGTAATAAAAAATGAACGTAGCTTTTACGGATAATGTTTACTAAACAACGAAAAAAAAATTCATTTATTTGAAGTAAAGAAATGAACAAGTTTGTGTTTGGTATAAAATAAATCACAAATCCTATAATTTGTATTAATGTGAAAACATTGCTTTAAATTCTAGAAAAACGTAAATCACGATTTTGTTATTGTCATATTTAGTTTCATTTTAGTTTAAGAACTAATTTACACTATTTGTTCCATTATTTGAGTTACTCTCGTATTCGATGAATGTATTTCTGCATTTTTCGACCAATCTGCAAGATCCTTTCTATATTTTAGGAACTCTTCTGAGAAACAAAATCTAATAACATTTGTCGTATAAAAATAATTGTTAAAATTGATTGAATATGAATGAATTTAATACCTGCTAAATAGTGCCTACCATTGATTTTAAGATAAAAATTAAATTGTATAAACTGTCCACTATTTCCCAATAAAAAATGAGCTTAAAATAGTCTGATAATACACATTTTGATATTGTTTTATGTTAATGCTTGTTATTTATTATTTACAAGGAATGTATATTAATTTCAATGTGTATTTTGTTTCGGGAGGTTCTTGTAGTAACAGAAAAAGTAAAAATATTTTTATAAATACATATATAAGAGCAGGTGATGATATTTGCCTTGTTTTAGTTGACTTGTACAGAAAGTAAGTGTTTTTTGCATGTGTTTCTTTTCATGAATCATGTAGGAAACGAAGCTGAAAATACTTTATAAAGATTAATATTAATGCTACACGCAAATTATAGTTTCCCTGTAAAAATAGAAATGTGCTGTAGTCTTAAAATAAAATCTTAATATTTAAGGGTATCTCTTAGTATTTTGGGCTTGAATTATGCAAATTAAAACACTAGTAATTTCCAAATACTGATTAGTTATAAAAAAATGTGGAAGTGTAATTCGATAAAATAGTAGTCTTATATTTTTATAACTGAATAAGTTTTGTACATTGAATCTAGCATTAAGATTATATTGTAAGTAGCTGTATAAATGATAGTATGTGTAATAATCATTGATAATACGTGTTAAGTATGAGTGGGATCAGCTTTATTATTGAATTAATATTGTATTTTAAATAATAAACTCCTCAACTACAATGGTTATATTATAAAATAGACTGTTGGGTTAGATTTCTTTGGAAGTTAATCATTTAGCCTTGTTATTATAGTTTGGTTGGTTTTGGTGCCAATTTACGATCTCTTTAATAACTTTTATGTCATTCATTTATATTGTAACACGATTTGGTGCAAAATACAAAATACACGTCTGTAAACAGTATTTGAATAATTGTATGTGTGTGAGTGTTCCAAAGGAGATTTTAATTCGAAGGTCATAGGGAGCGTCGCGATGCCGATCAATAAACAGCATAGTTTCCACTTTGAATAAAGTCACCTCGAATTTTAATGGCCCTTGCATGTTTTACACACGAATTTCCATTTGTAAATAATTTTTCGTTCAAATAAAACATTTGCAATAAATTTGACAGGTTTTAGTACGCTGATGGCGTTCGTATGTAGCACAGCGTCGTAATACGACGTCGCAACACATCATCAGCTGATTCATCAAACATTCAACCAAAAATGTTTCTAATGTGAACTATATAAGTTTTTAAAAGATGACAGAGTAAACAATGCTCCGTAAATCTATTATATTGTGTAATGCTCATTTTATAGACTGCTGAAAATGAAATTAATAGTGGTGCAGAAACAAAACAAAAATCAACAGGTATTGATGATGTATATGGCACAATACATATGATGTGGTATATACAATTAGAACTGTTATTATATAGATCGCTGAGTTGACATTTCAGCATGCACAAATGAATGTAGTTATATATATTTACATATATAATAATTTTGGTTCGGTGTAGATAGATAACATAGATTTGGGAGTAGTTTTAACCTGAATTGTTCTCTGAAGTTGCCTGAAAGCTGCTGGACTGAATAAATATCATGTAATTCACAAAAGTTTAGATTTTTCGTTAAATAGTTGTTAATTAGCGATATTTCTTTACTAGTGTAGCCCTGGGTCCTCGTATTATTTGTTGCATTAGAATTTGAGTATTAACATGCCACAATCATCGCTATCAGAACCAGCTCTGGATGTTATTCGCCTGGAGCCTATGGGACGATTTAAAAACACTCATAATGGAATGACGCTTCATGCTTCAGGTAAATAATACTCATGTTCCATTCATTTATATTATATTCTATGTAAGTCGGATCAAATATTAGTAAAATTTTGAGTTTTTAATAGAATAGTCCTAAATTCATGTTCATAATGCACGTCCCTCTCACATTGCACGCTGTTATTTCTGTATGCTTATAATTTATTACCAAACAAAAACCACGTGACTATAAAGCTCGCGTGAGTTACCGCCATTTCAAAGTGCGCATGAACCTTTATACGCGCAGAAGCTTTTGATAAAAGTAGGGAGCTTTACGTTTAGCGTGCCCTTTTCCTACGAGTATTAAAATCAATTGAAATGCCCAATATCGGAATATATCAAATTAAAGTACAATCAAAAGTATTTTAGAGATAAAAATTAAAGGAAAATTCTCAAAAAAGAGTAGTATAAACAAATTAGTTTATTTTATGACGCATTTAATGATAAAATATACAAAAAGTGACTGACCAACATATTTCAATCGCTCATGACGTTATAAATAATGTGATGTAGAATTTATAACTTATAAATATAATTTTACTTTTTTGTGGAAAATAATTTTTTTGGCATAGTTGAATAAGTTAAATTATTGTGGAGGGTAAAAATCGTGAGGCTTTAGTAAAAGTGTCCGTTGTGACTGACGTCCACAACGTCGAAGCAGTTGTTTGGAGGCGTCGACATTCAGTGATGAGCGAACAGGATGTGGATGATGTCGCATTTCTCACAGGTAGAGGTACCTAATTTAATATTTGGCTATATACCTTAATCCTTGTGATTGATTATTCAATTCTCAATTTTTGTTTACAATAATTATTTGTTTCTTTTTCAGGCACTGATAGCCAAACAGGAATCCATAAAAAAAGCCTATATGAAAACAACGGAGTTGCTGTATGTTCACAAAAACGGGCCCTTATTATTGCTGGCATCGTTTTTGTTACACTCTTCATTATTGCCATTATTATTGCCTACACTGGACCACAAAGCGGTATTTCACTAAATATTGAATACAGTTTATACTCATTTAAATTCGTTTTTTTTTTTTAATATAGATTGCACTTGTGCTGGTGAGAAACCTCCAAATTACGTGGACGAAGATTGGAACGTAACAAAAACTTTTGTTCCACGGGCCACCAATGGTCAGGTGTTTCCGTGGAACAATGTCCGTCTTCCTACATTTGTCAAACCTGTGCGGTATAACATCACTATTCATCCCAACTTAACAACACTTGAAGTTAAAGGCCAAGTTTCTATAGAATTTAATGTAGAAAAAGAATCACATTTTATTGTTCTCCATAGTAAAAACTTAACCATCACCGAAAAGGTATATCAGATTTGCTAAATATATACCGCAATTCCTATTAGCATTGTAGTATTGGACAATTTTTAATGTATAATATTGTTCACAGATGATACAAGATCGTAAAGGTCATTATGTAAAAATCACTCGATTATTAGAGTATCCTGGAGCGCAACAACTATACATAGAAATTAAAGATAAGTTTCGAAAACGGAATAACTATACTCTTCATTTACGATATACATCAAAACTCACAAGAGAGTACGAAGGGTTCTATATTTCTAGTTACATCAGCAGTGATGGCGAAAGAAAGTACTAATGTTATTATTTCAAAATAACATATAAAATTCAATGATATGTCTTGTAGATATTTAGCAACGACACATTTTGAGCCTACGTATGCCCGAGCAGCATTTCCATGTTTTGATGAACCTCAATTTAAAGCTAAATTCAAAATGTCAATATTTAGAGATCGTTTTCATATTGCTTTATTCAATATGCCAGTTGTAAATACAGAAGATGTCGGATTCTACATGGGGACAGGCCTTGTAATAAATTTCATGTTTTCATATATTGTAAATTATATGTAACGAATACTTTTTATAGCTTCGAGATGACTTCCAAGAATCAGTAGATATGAGTACTTATTTGGTAGCTTTTGTAATTTGTGACTACACTCACATAAACGGACAGACAGAAAAAGGAGTTTCAGTGTCTGTTTATGTACCTCCTCCGTTTGTGTTCCAAGCGCAGTTTGCATTAGGAACAGCAACGCACATTATGGACTATTTTGAAGATTTCTTTGGAGTTCCGTACCCTTTACCAAAGCAAGGTAATTTCAAAACATCAATACAAAACTAAAATAATGCATTTTTTTCTTTTCAAGATTTAATTGCTATTCCTGACTTTGCAACTGGGGCAATGGAAAATTGGGGTTTAATAACATATCGTGAAACAGAAATTTTATATGATCCTGTACAAACATCGACTACTGAACATCAATGGGTTGCTATAGTTATTGCTCACGAATTAGCACATCAAGTAATTTCTATTCTAAAAATTTTACCTATATAAGATCTATAAACAACTTTTTTTTCAGTGGTTCGGTAATTTAGTAACTATGAAATGGTGGAATGACCTTTGGTTGAATGAGGGATTTGCTAGTTTTCTGGAATACTTGGGAGTTGATAGTTTGAAACCTGAATGGAAGATGTTGGAACAATTCATTTTAGACAAAACACAGCCAGCTCTAGCTTTGGATGCTCTTATTAGCAGTCATCCAATATCAGTCGCAGTACATGATCCTTCGGAAATTGAATCCATTTTTGATACTATTTCTTACAGTAAAGTATGACAATTAATACTAATTATAGGCCCGTATCATAGTAATTTGGCGCCCTTGACGAAAAAGCTTCTCCCACTTTTATGTGAGCCAAGTAATTTTTAAAAAATCTTCTATATTGAGAAATGAATAATTGGTATAATTTCCAAGTTGCACGGAAGATTCTTCCAAATACAAAACCGACTATTTTCAAGGCGATAAAATTACTCCTTCAAGAACAGTTTTTTTTATTAATCTCAAAGATGGAATAAATTTAAATATATATCTTTCTATCTCTCTTGCATATAGCCCCATGAATTTTATTCGTCTTATTTTTGATTTCTAGGCTTTGATTTTCTGATGGATATGTCATTTTTATAAATATAATTATCTCAGACCGCCTTGGTCACCTTACTCAAGATACGGTCCTGATTAATAAATATGTATATACATTTTTAAAACTATTTTCGTAGGGTGCATCTATTTTACATATGCTAGCCAATTTTCTACAACAAGAAACATTACAAAATGGCTTAAACGATTATTTAAATACATTCAAGTATAGCAATGCTGAAACAAAAGATCTCTGGAATGTTTTCAGTAAACACACAAATCAGACACTTGAAGTCAAGGTTCAGTATTTTAAATTCAACTTTATTTCAACATTAATTTAACTCATGTAAATATTAGGCAATAATGGATACTTGGACACAACAAATGGGATTTCCTTTAATAACTTTAACAAGAGAAGGAAATACGATCACTGCTTCTCAAGAAAGATTCTTATTAACAGTAGAACAAGGGAATAGTACATTGAAATTAGAGCCTAAATCAAAATATAACTACAAGTGGTTCGTTCCACTCACTTACTACACTGATATTGATCGTGAAACAGTGAATAATATTTGGATGAATATGTCTGATGGTAATTCATTATTTGAGGTTTTTAAATCAAAATAATTATTTAATAATCTTGTAGTATCATTTGATGTTGATCCTGAAGTAAAATGGATCAAAGTGAACGTAAACCAATCAGGGTTTTATCGAGTAATGTATGATGAATACATGTGGGCAGATATTATAGAGGAATTAAAAAATAATCATACGAGCTTTTCAGCTGCTGATAGAGCCAGTCTGATCGATGATGCGTTCACATTGTGCAGGTAATCAACAATTCGAATAGTAATATATATATAGTATCTAATATTTGACATTTACAGAGCTGGGTTACTAAATGCAAGTGTTCCACTGGAATTGTCTTTATATTTGGAAAATGAACGAGATTATGTGCCTTGGGCAACCGCAATAGAACATTTTCAAGCATGGAGCCGCAGATTGTCGGAGTCGTTAGCATACAAATTATTTTTAAATTACATGCGATGTTTATTGGAGCCTGTAACTAAATATGTTGGTTGGGAAGATACTGGGTCACATCTTAACAAGTAAGTATATTCTTTATTTATTTGATATGTATTATCGATTTTTTTTTCATATTTAAGACTGATGCGTACTGATATTCTTGCTACCGCAATATTGTGTGAAGTCAATGAAACTGTCGCAGAAGCCAAGACTATGTTTGATCGGTGGATGAACAAAAATGAATCTATTCCAGCAGATTTACGAGAAGTTGTGTATTCGGCAGGAATAAAATATGGTGGACAATTAGAATGGCAATATTGTTGGGGTATATACAACAGTACAGAAGTTCTAAGTGAAAGGAAACTCTTCCTAAAAGCTCTAGGAGTAGCTTCTGATCCTTGGCTTTTGCAAAGGTGACGCAGTTTATAACATTTTTATTTGCAATTTAAGTCGATTTTATTCGCAGATATTTGTTGAAAACTCTTGATCGAGATATGATAAAACCGCAGGATGTGAAAATTGTGTTGGCAGTTGTAGCTGCAAATCCAGAAGGAAGATTATTAGCCTGGCGGCATCTAAAAGCATATTGGCCTACAATGAATGCGTTGTTTGGAAATGCTACATTTATGATGGGTAGCTTGATTTCGGCAGTAACTGCACATTTATCGACCCCGTACGACTATTACGAAGTTTCTACATATTTCAATGGCATGAATGTCGGTGCAGCAGCAAGAGCATTAGAACAAAGTTTGGAAACAATTAAATTAAATATTAATTGGGTATCAAGAAATGAAGCTGATATCTACACTTGGCTACATGATTATTTGAAACGAATCAAATAGTCCATTTTCTTCTTATACCTTACAGTTCCCATATTGATTTGTAAATTTAATTTTTGTTATTATATCAATGTTGAGTGTGAATAATGTGTGGTAAACTATTTTTTTGTAAACATTTATTAAACCTTATTTATTTATAATCTCATATATTTTTGCTTTCATATTCATGTATGTGATAAAATTTATATGTGAAAATGTCTTGGAAGTGTGAATTTTAAATTTGTATAATATTATATAAATTTTATATGTTTGTTTGATTGGGGCTGGCAATTGGAACTATCTTATTTTTATGCCAAATAATTGGCAGTCTCATGATTCTACTTCCTCTTTAATATGATCAAGAGCATAAAAATTATCCAATCCTTTAATATGCCCCTGCAGATTTCATAAATGTAATCTAAATTTGCGTACGGATTCTAGTTTTGTTTTACTTTCCTACGTAAACTCTTGCAACTTTCATTGGTTTCGTTGGCATTTTGACATAATTAGGTAATGCTTGGAATTAAACTGGCTGAATTTCGTTGAAAAACATATTTTCGTTAGCTGTGCCAATTTATCTGAGACGAGGCTCGTATACTTGAAACTGAATGATGTCACCGTTTTTTTAAACACAATTATAGTATCCAAAATTCAAAATCACATTAGATATAATAATCCAATCTGTCTTCTTAAGATGAATTTATAATTCCCAACTGAACACAATTACTACGTTCAAAACTCAGAATCACCATAGAAATAATAACTGTCCTCTTAGATAACAATTTATTATTTCTTGACTAAATCTGGTATTGAAAAAATTTTAAATTATGAGTACTGACTAAGGGAGGATGTATAAATGATATACTGGAGAAAGAATAACATAATCGTTTTCCTTCACACAATTATAGTGTTCAAAACTCAAAATCATAATAGCTATATCAATCCAGTCTATCCTCTTGAGATACATTATTAATTCCTGACTAAATCAGTGATTTAAAATACTTTTAATAGTTAGTGCTGAGGCTGACTGAGGGAAAATTTAGAAATTATATACTGAATACAGAATGACGTCATCGTTGTCCACACAATTATAGTGTCCAAAACTCAAAATGATAAGAGATACAATAACGCAATCTATCCTGACTAAGTGCTGACTGAGGGAGGATGTAGAAATAATAAAAAGGAAACAGAATGACGTCATCGTTTTTCTGATTAATATTATTCAAAACTCAAAATCATAATAAACCTCTTAAGATAAATAATTGATTTCTGACTAAACCAACGATTCAAAAAATTTTAAACTATCAGTGCTGACTGAGAAATGAAATAATTTATCCCATTCCTATTTCTCGATAGAGTATATCTGATTTTTACGAATGCCTTAGCTATAATTTATAAAATTGACAAATAAAATAGGGAGTGAGCGCAGCCACCAGAGGTCTCGCCTGTTATATATAAAATGGCGACAGAACCGTGATATGCATTCACTTTTTATGTTAGATTAACAGTGCGCTGCGAAAATATTCCAATCATATATGTTAATCTGTATTGAAATCTTCAATTTTTGTGTGAAAAATTCTATAAATATAATATAAAATATGTCCTTTATTAAGTTATCTGACATTTTTCTGAATTAGTTTGATGTATAGTGATAAAAACATTCCAGACACATAGCTTGGAATGAAAGATTTTATTCAGATTTTACAGAACTCAGCAAGATTTTCATGGCACATTGTTTATTTGTAAAAGCTATTCATTATCCAATACATTCTGGACGCAAATAATGAACATTAAAAAGTTTGATGTTCATTCTAGTGTGATTTTTAAGTATTGATTTGATAAATTTTTCGTTTTTCTATAGTTGCCTAAATTACACTGGATATCAATAGTTCTGTAATTTATCTCATTTTGAGCAATACAATTTGAATTTTTAATAAATTTGTACTGAGTTCCCCACATTTTGTTTCCTGAATCCTGAAATATTTCTGTTGGGAGTGAAGTTTCCCAAGTAACAATTATGACCAAATATGACGTCGATACGACGTCACATTTTTGGTCATAATCGCGTCAGCAAGACGTCAATGCGTGGAGCTATATGACGTCATATTATGACGTAAGTTTGACGCCATATTATGACGTAAGTTTGATGTCATATTATGACGTAATTTTGACGTCATATTATGACGTAATTTTGACGTCATATTATGACCTAAGTTTGACGTCAAATTATGACCTTAGTTTGACGTCACATTATGACCTAATTTTGACGTCATATTATGACTTGAATTCAACATCACTTTATGATCTTAGTCATCACCTAAAAATTCCTCAAGAAGTAAATAATAATAAAATAAGTAATTTAGAGCATCATAATGTTGTATGGTAACATTATAACGTTGCATATCACCTATTTGATTACTATTTATTCAAGGAACTTTTAGATAATTAGTGAATAATAAAACATCATTGTATTATCAATTGATTTATTTAAAATACAAATATATTACAGGCAATAAAAAACTATCAAGTAAAAAAAAATATATATGTATCAAAACCTAAAAAAAAATTTATCACCATGACAAGAAAAAAACTGATCGTCAAGCATCTGTGAATTCAGGACCAATTTTCGTATACCTTTGGATTATTTATTCAAATGTTGTGACCATGACGATAAAGTCAACAGCCGGCACTGCAGCAATTGAGTCGAAATTTGAAAAATGCACCATTATATACAGTCATCCTGAAAAACAATTTCATATGATTTTCAGTAATTCAAGATTCAACACTATTATTCAGATCCTATCGATCATCAGCTTTGAAGCTAGAAAAATTTTCAATAAGAATTATGAAATTCGGAAATATCTTTTATGATACATTTGTTTCTAGATTTTAAAATTCTTCTAAATCGATAGCAAATTAATATACGATGAGTCATCTATTTCTAAATTTAATATAGATACCTACCTTCCAATAACTTTAACAAAATTCTTGAGTGGAGCAATATCATGCAAACAAACAAATGAACCTCCCTGGCCTGAACTGAACTACAAAAGAAAAACCGTTGGTGGTAGCTCGATATTTCAATAGTTCGAATCTTACCGAAGATCTCCGAACTGTTGTAAAAGATGCGTTGGGTACAGGAGGCTTCCGAGCAAAAAATCAAATATGTTACCCTTTGAATGCTTGTAACCCAAATAAATAGAGAATCAGGCTCTTCACTTTTATTGATACTGTTCGCGCAAGATAACTTGGCAGTCAGAAAGAATGTAATGCGATTCAATATGCTTACGATGCGCTGTGTCAAACTTAAACTTTTGCTTAAGTAACGCACTACGCAAAATAGTGAGTCCTACTTTTACAACCATTTATTGCTAAACTTGGTGGTTAGAGGAATAGGGCAGCAGAGAGGATGCATCATATATGATCAATGAGGTACATTTGAATCTGTCTATCCATTGGTGTAGACAATAAAAAAAATTTCATGTGACAATATTTTTTTACGCTAAACCTTGAAACGTACAAATGATTTTGCTACAATAATTTCAAATTAACATTCTGCAAGATGATTTTCAGTGCCCTTCACACAAACAAATTAGATAATCCCAGAAGAGATATAAAATCTTAAAGCTAATGACAAAAAAAGTACCTATTGATAAGTAAAAATTCATAGACTTCATAACATTCCCCTGAACAAGTATAGATATAACAGAGATTTGGATTGGATTTTCCAATCACCAATAACAAGTGCAATTTATTATTATTCATGTATTTGTACGTTCTATGGAAATACAAATTTTTTGGGCACGCCTATGGTTTTTGTTGATTTTACTTATATCATCCAGCCAAGTTATCTTGCGCGGACAGTAGACTGTTTAGAGAAATTTATAGGAATAAATAAGATTTTATCTACACTGGAATATAAAAGTCGAACGCACCTAATTTATATTTCATAACTTAACTCGTTCATAATTCTCATAATTGAATACTGATCTCTATATAATAATTTATAACTTCATATGTAGATAACTGATACTCATAATGTCGAATTTAAGTCATAAAATGGATGCTGGAATAAAAATGTTACATACGTCACAAAATGACGTCGAACTTACGTCATAAAGTGACGTTGAGCTAAAAAATAAGACTCAATCAGTTGAAAACGTAAGCGCAAAGTACACTGACTAAAAAAATATATCTAAAGAATCATTATATAAAGCATAAGTATGATTTCTCAAAACGCTGAAACATAACGTCAAATTATGACGTCTACAGGACGTCAAAAAATGACGTCAATTTATGACCACAATTTGAGTTGAAATGTGACGTCGATTCAACGTCTTATGACGTCGAAATATGACCGTCAGTTTATGACTTCATTATGACCAAAATCTGACGTCACATTCTGGTCGACGGTCAGTCATTGTTACTTGGGTACTGATAGAATAAAATCAAGCAATAAAACTTTTAGTGCGTAAAAGTTTTATTGCTTGATTTTGTTATAATAGCTTTCTTTACACCAGAAATTATGTCAAAAACTGTCACTTTTTGTGAAATCGTAGATGTATATTACTTTTTTGTTAAGTTTTTTATTAATATTCAACAAACAAATTTTTTTTACAGAACAGCATTTTTTATCTCTTCTTTTCTTGTGGTAAATAAGAAATTGTTTGTGTATATTTTCTCAATTTTATAACGCCCATTGTAATATAAAATATTCATAGAATTGTTTGTCTCTCTTATTCATAATTAGAAAACTCTTATTCAAAGAAACGTTCATAAAACATGTTTAATAGTGATGCACTTTTTCATTGCAGATTTTAATAAATAGAAATGTTAATTTTCTTCTCTTTTGCCTTTTATTTAATAAATAATAAAGTATTTAACGTAATGAAAATATTAAATTTACCTGACGATCGTTTTTTATTGAAAAAAAACTCAAATATAATCTCATTTCTGTATATGAAGCATGCAAAGTTAGGCCCGCTTTCGCTATCTCTCTCACCTCTGTCACATTACATTTTAGGCTTCATGTTTTCCAACTGAGTGTCCGCTCCTCTATTATTATCCTATTATTATGCAATTCCCTATCTCAACTGTGTTGCAAAAGTGAAGCCAAAACTGTAATATTGTTAGAGAGAGAAAGTAACTGAGAGATAGGTTGAGGCGGGCCTATGTTTGTATGGAGTTAAATAGCTAGGTTCGGTTTATTTAGTATTTTCATGTAAAAATATATTGTAAAATGGGAAGAAAATATTTTGGGACAAATTGTGATACTGGGTACAGGACATGTGAAGAGAATTTTTTTTCTATTTTCTGCACCCAAAGATGATATTTTATTAAATAAGTGGCGAGGATATTATAAAAGAATGCTTATCTGGAGATGTAAAAGTGGAAAGAAATTATTTTAAAATTATATTAAAATTAAAGGTTATATCAATGTTTCAAATTATGGAACGTATCTAATCTAAACTTTTAGTGAAAAATTCAACTTCAAGGTTTTCTTGAAGTTGAATTTTTAAAGAAAATAAAGAATATAAATATTTCTATTTATGTTTTGAAATCAATAGAGATGTGATAATTGTTTACAAATTCACCGTACAGTATAGTATGGAATTGTTCAATTATGTGACAAATATATTATTACAGATACCGTTAAAATATTTCCGACTAAAAGAAAATGCATACCCGAGTATTTTTCCAAATTGCCTGAAATATTTAAACATCTCTAAAAAAACAAGGAAATCTCTTATAGAACAGGATGGATCTTTGAAAAAACCCAAGCTGTGCAAAAAAGAGAAAGATATTAAAATATAGATAGAATTTATCTTCCATTTAATCGATTAAAATAATTTTTAATGTTTAGTAGAAGACACATAAACGCTAGAAATAAATTCAAATCCAAAGCAAAATTTGGATTCAGAGAACTTGTAAGAATTTCTTCGATTTGAAAATTATATCCATCGAAGAAAAACAAATTTTCATCATTGAGAATTTAGGAGATTTTTCCCAAATTTTTTGTTAATATTTTCTTCTGGTATATAAGAAATTGTTTGTGTGTATTTTCTCAATTTTATTACGCCCATTTAATATAAAATATTCATAAAATTGTTTATGTATCTGTTATTCATAATTAGAAAACTCTTATCCAAAGAAACGTTTATAAAACATGTCTCATGATAATGCACTTTTTCATTGCAGATTTTAATAAATAGACATGTTAATTTTCTTTTACTTTTGCCCTTCATTTAATAAATGATAAAGTATTTAAAGTAATGAAAATATTGAATTTATCTGGCAATTGTTTTTTATTGGAAAAAATTCAAATATAATCTCATTTCTGTATATGAAGCATGCAAAGCTGGGCCCGCTCTCGCTATTTCTCTCACGTCTGCCGCATTACATTTTAGGCTTCATGTTTTCCAACTGAGTGTCCGCTCCTCTATTATTCTCCTTCGTGCTTCAGACTAACGGAAAAAAGCGGCAAAATAAAGTTCTGTTGGTTAACTTGGTTTCTTACTTGAAAAAAAATTAGTTGCAAATACAAAAGATAATGTAGAATGGGTAAATATTGTAGTATGACTATTAGAGGCCATTTTCTGGCAAAAACACTGAATAAAACAAATGAGGAAAATATAAATAAAAGTAAAATGTATAAAAAATTATCAAAGTTTTGACGAATGTTTAATGCTATATTAATTTATTATGTTGATTTCACTTTGAATATTACAGAATATAGTTTTATGTGAAATGTTTTTATATTCTCTATGAATTAAATTAATTTGTACATATAGAGTACGTATATTCCTTCCATTTTTTTTTGTCTGTTTTTCTTTTATTGGTTCTTTAAATCTGATGAATAAATATAACTGCCAATCCCAGCTTTCTATGGTAACTTTTAAAATTGGCGCGTAAAAGTTATATAAATACTTATATTAGTTATATAAATACTTATGAACAGCGCCACCATTATTTGCATCCAAAATTACCTCACTCCACTCCATAGATGAGATTAAATGAGACAATGACGTCATTGAAGTGAGATTTCGTGTTAAAACGAACGCCATAAATCTACCAAATTTATTGCTAGGGCCATCTGTTAGTTAAAAGGCTAACCGTGAATATTTAATTTAGGTGCGAAGCTCAATTTGGAGTGATTTACCATGTATGCGTTCTCAATTTGGTGATTAGATCATTACTATTCTGCATTCGACAACTATTTTAAAAAAAATTCCAAATAAAGTAAAGAATTTCATCTATTCAAAAATTGGATAGGGATGTCATTTTATTTTATACTACTGCGCAAATTTGTGACTACGCATGCGTCACCATATTCCTACCGGCCAACCGGTAGACTACTTTGTGCATCGTGAACGTGATTGAGCTGTGTATTGTGCGTTGTGGTCGTCATTTGTCTAATTTTGTGGTAAATATAAAAAAATTCTATAATTGTTCAATTTTAATTACACATTTTCATATTGAAATAATTTTAACAACGATAGCTAGGGAATATTTGTATTATTAAATCAAAAATTTCAATCTTTCTCAAGACTGTGTACTCCTAACCGCCATTTGTGCTATGTCGATGTCAATTATTTTTTCTTAGTGCATGAAAAAATGGCTCAGCGTAATCCACAAGATGCGAGCGTGAAACAAGAAAGCAAAGTTACGGAGAATGGGAACAATAATCCCGGTCCACAAGGAGGTAGTGGTCCCAATCAGCAACAGCAAGGAGGAGGAGGAGGCGGCGGCGGCGGTGGTGGTGGTGGTGGAAGTGGCGGCGGCGGTAGCAGCGGTGGTGGAGGTCAGGGTGGCCACCATCCTTACCAACGTCGAGGGCCCCGTTTTGGAGGACGTGGAGGTGGCCATCAAGGAGGAGGTGGCCATCAAGGAGGAGGTGGGCATCAAGGCGGAGGTGGGCATCAAGGCGGAGGTGGACATCAAGGAAGTGGTGGTCAAAATCAGAATCAAGTGAGCAATGTACTTATTGCAGAATATTTTTTTAATTGTTTGAATTGTAGATGAAGTATATAGAACAATTTGAGCAATATGGTATCCAAATTATATATTAATTTGCCTTTTAATTTTGTTCAAAAGTAAGTGTTTGATCGAAGTTTTTGTCGTGATATTGGTGTACTTCAATCAACTTCTTGTTCACAATTTAAAAAAAAACTATTGGTAATATACTCCAAGTAGCATTATAATTTAATGCTTTGTTTGGCACTTCAAAAGCGAATGAAATGAGATATCAGTTTTACTAAAACTATGCAAATTTATATTTTTAATATGTGTGAAAGTCCTTTCGTAACAAATTTTCTTCATAGTTCCATAATACAAGTGGCGGCGTATCTGACGATCGTAAAGGAAAATTCCGACCCCGCTTGAAAGGACTAAAGAATGAAGGACCGGGAGGCGATGGTCCTCAGGAAGGTTCAGGGGATCGGGGTCCAAGAGGTCCGAGAGGTCCTGGTGGACCTCGTAATCAAGAAGACCGTCTCATGGAACGTCTACAAGCCATCAGTGGTCCTACTTACGAATTGCCTCCTTTGGACATGTGCGAAAAGAAATTTTCTGGAAGAAATCGTTTATATGTCGGAAATCTTCCTGCAGATATTACTGACGATGATTTCAATGATCTCTTCAAACCATTTGGGGAATCCAGTGAAGCTTTCATAAACAAGGAGAAAAACTTTGGATTTATTCGTTTGGATTATCATGCTAATGCTGAAAAAGCCAAACGAGAACTCGATGGAACTATGCGTAAAGGACGCATGTTGAAAGTAAGGTTCGCACCTAATGGAGCCACGATTAAGGTGAAGAACTTGACTCAGTGGGTTACAAATGAACTTTTATACACTGCATTCTCTATTTTCGGAGAAATTGAACGTTGTGTGATCATAGTGGATGATCGTGGAAAGACAACAGGCGAAGGAATCGTAGAATATTCACGAAAATCTGGCGCTCTTGCTGCTTTAAAACGCTGCGGCGATGGATGTTTCTTTTTAACGTCATCCCTTCGCCCAGTTATCGTTGAAAATTATGATCAAATGGATGAGACTGACGGATATCCTGAAAAGAGCCTTATGAAAAAGAATCAAGATTATCATCAAGCTCGTGAGATTGGCCCACGCTTTGCCAATCCTGGTAGTTTCGAGCATGAATATGGTACTCGTTGGAAACAACTTCACGAACTGTACAAGCAAAAAAATATCGCTTTAAAACAAGAGTTATCTATGGAAGAAGACAAGTTGGAAGCACAAATGCAGTATGCTAAGTTTGAGAATGAGACTGAGATGCTTCGTGAACAGCTGCGCGCTAGGGAAATGGATCGTGAGCGTCAAAAGAGAGAATGGGAAGAACGTGAACGAATGGTTGAAGAGCAACGTCGCAGAAATGAAGAGCAGATGCGTTTGCAGCAGGAGGAGATGCAAATGAGAATTCACAATCAGGAAGAAGACATTCGCCGCAGACAACAAGAAAACTCTCTTTTCATGCAGGTAAATATTCTGAGAGCACCTTTAAAGATTTATTTAGCTTCTGCAGTAAGTTCATTAGTAATCTTTTTTTTTGTCATTTAGGCTCATCAGTTGAGCAACATGTTGGATCAACAAGAACAAGTTATCCAGAGCTACAACTCTCCTAATGATAACACATTAGATTATGAACAAAGCGGTAAGTTTTAGTGATTGTTTTTAACCAAACATTACCTAATTTTTCAATATGATTTCCAGGACAAGAAGGGCAGCCACCAATGGTAATGTACTAATTTTTTATTTTTGTTTTTTCGTGTTATTTTAACAACTGATTTTGATTAATGTATATTTCTTGACTATCCTCAAAGTTAATTTTTCAAATTATATCAATATTTATTTAAGAAAACTTAGGAAATATACATTTCAAAATATCGCGACCAATTAGTGCTCAGTAATCTTTTTTTCAATTATCATCGAGTTTCTTAAATTTATCATCAGTTTCTAATTAATTAATATTCCAAATAAATAATACAGAAACTCTTCATATATTTTGTGTCAATCTTTTTGGATTTGTGTTACTTTATTTTCAAGTTTAATTCAAGAGAAATTTAACTACGCATATTAGAAAATATATTCTAGGATACTTTGAATGCGTTATGGCAGTGTTTTCCCAAACTTTGAGACGATGCGACTCCTCAGTGAACTTTTTTTTTTTAATTGAACGTGTCCATAGTCCAATTAAGCAGTACGTATTTGCTCCATATTCTCAATGTTGATCAACAACTGGGTCAGATATTTGACAAATGTGATTGAGAAATAATATGAGAATATCAACGGTTTTAATTATAAATACAAGAAAGAATGAAGGGAAATATCGACGATCGAAAAAATAAATCATCTGTTGGGAACCGAATCTAGAATGCACATCAAAAGAACTAGCAAATTCTGATATAGATGGAAGCAACACAATTTATTGAAATTGATGTATTTATATGCAAGCTACAAAGTGCCTTTTCGCATACGCTAGCACTCATATTGTCTCGAAAGGACTACAGCACTGTCAGTTGACGAAGCATTGCAATATTTCAAACAGTTTCCTCTACAAAAATTGATTAATATCAAGTCTAAAGTAAAATTAATCCACCAATCATATAACCGATGCAAAGATGAAGATTTGTGCTTAATACTGGCAGATATTTAGAAATAATATTAAATTTTTTCCATGAAGATTTCAGCTCCAGTACTTGTAAAAGCGTAAATTAGTTGATACAGAAATCTATATATAAATATTGAAATTATTTTTGTTTTCTGTGGGAGTCGTTATCAATGTACATTTGGGCAACACTGCATTATAGGAGAAATCAGTCGATTCTACAAAAATCTTCATTGATAGTTGTGAGCTACACTGAATTTGCGAACCTATGGAAAAATATGTTCTTACACTATTTTGAATGTTATACAGTAATACCCCGAAGTTACGCGGTAGATGGAATCGTCAAAACCGCGCAAGTCAGTCGGATTTGCGTAGGTCGGGGTATATCTTTGCATATAAATGCAAATAGATTTGGTTCAATTAGCACCGACATGAAACGAAATTATTTCATCATAGAAGGCCCGATAAAATCTAACACGTCTGACAAAACAATGACTCGTATTTTCAACTCTGGTTCAAGCGATACTTGAACAAAAATTGGAATAAAGATAGTCTTATTGGCATGTACTTTTAAGATCGCAGCGGTGCTTTTGGAACTAACGGTTGAGACACTTTCTAATGTGTTCGAATAGCAAGTTTCATGGGAATGAATTTTTTTCCTTGCTTTTTTAAATTTGATTTTTAGCTATTCTCAATTGAACTGAGCCTTTCTGTCAAGCCTGCAATTATTAGGTGAAGATCAGAAATCGCATAATTCCGAGTTCGCGTAAGTCGGTGTATTACTGTTGATACATTTCCAAAGATATTTATTACGAAATAGAGTTTATCGTGCATTGTAGAAACAGTAAAAAACTTTTTATTTATTGTAGGGAAGTTCTACAAAAAATATTTAGCATGTTGAAAGTATTTTCTAATTATTTTTGGTGGAACTTTTCTTTCTCCTTCTTTTATTACATACAAGAATCAAGATGCTACATTTGCTATAGAATGTCGAATGTTGATATGTTGAAAAAAGCTATAAATTGTGTATAGTTTTCAGTGAATATAGCGTTGTGATATTTTGCTGAAGAAGCTTAAATAATCCAATAGAAGAACATAGCAGGCAATATTTCGATACGATTATAAATGAAATTAGTATTACTGAGATTTATAGAGTATTGGAAGCTTTAACCAGTACTTTATACAATTGTTTCATGAAAATACCCTTTTATACATAAAATTATCTTTCGGTTTAGAAATACAGAAACTGATTTTTTGTCTCAAATATTTGTGTTTATTTTTAAATAAAACTCATTGTATTTGTGAACCGAATGATTGTGAACATAAAATGCGCTTTTAATAATTATTTAGAAAATAATTAATGAAGTATTGAACAACATTGAAGATGACTCGTGAATTATTTATAGACAACTGAGAGATTTTTGCTTTAAAGCCTTGATTTAGGGACTTTTAACAAAAACGAAACCTCACTGACTTTTCAGGTTGAAAATAAGGAGGATTATAGAGTTATGGATTATGAATAGTTTTTCGAAAAATTGATAAAACTGTGGAGTAGGGACATAGATGACGTCAAATAGGCTCGTGACAAAGAGAGAAAAGAAATTAGCTAGAAAAAGTAGAGATACGTTTTCTAAATCAAATCTACACACAACATTTGGGATGAATGAATTAATAATTATTTATTCCGCCATGTTTTGAAAATTACTGAAAACATGACGGATGACAGCTAAAATAAGACCGCGAATTCAACGGAATTCCCTAATAAATTATGTACTGGTTAGTTTCAAAAAAATGGTCTAATTTTGATTTCGTTGGTTATTATGATTTTATCATTACATTATCCAGCAGTATTGTTGATGAAACTGTTATCTTTCTTCCTTATTGAGTTATTAAAGATGAATTTACAGTGCAATTTAGCGACAACTTATATTTTTATGTATGTAATAATTTATTTTTATAATTGAAGATAGATTTTTTTAAGAATTATTATGAAGTAGTATTAGGAAAAAATATTATAATGTGATGGAAAATTTTTCATCCTTGATATTTTAATAAATGCTTCAAACGTAACCGGTAAAATATAGATTAGATTTTCAATTCATCTTGATTCAAATGTATATTAGGTCATTGTCAAAAATTTTACGTGACATATAATTTTTTTCATGCATTGCATGAGAATATTGAATATTTATTTAACACCTTTCAATTTTTCAATCGAAATATTTAGAGAATTCTGTTTGATCGTATCCAGTTGTTCCATTATTCAATAGACAAACTAGAATTGTTAACAATTTCTTTGAAATCATCGAAATTCTTATTAATAAAATACTTGTAATTTCCAAATACATTTGAATTATTTAGAGAAAATTGTATTTCAAGATTTGTAAGTTTTTGTTCGATCTTGGTATCTATGAAAAGCTTTAATGTTTTGGTATCCTCGGGTGCTTCTCTATTTGGCATGAATACAACTGGTATAATAATTGCAGCTTTTATGGATAAAATTATCTTGAACTTGATAGTGTCAATACAGTTTATTATATTCTTTTGAATAATTTAGGGTCTATGAACCGCGGAACTAAATATATTTACTTCTTCACGTGTCGGCACTGGTGGTCGAGCGGTTAAAGGCAGCACTTAACCTTCATCTCTGGTCACTAGTGTCCCGGGTCGAATCCCGGTTGAGGCATGATATTTGTGTTCGTCCGGTACAAAAGTATGTAAAGAGAAAAATATGAAACGTGAATGAATGAAATTTATCGCAATTTGTATAGGTTGGTATACCTTAGAACAAATAAAGGATTTATTATTACTTTACTTCTTCACGTGTTGTAAAAGACTTATAAAATGGGAATTATTTTCTTTAAAAGAAATAGAAAATAGTCTGCGTGGAATATGAATTCTTTGATATACACTCCTTCAAGAAATTAATACACCGACTACTTCTTTAGAGATAAAAAAGTATGCTGTAGATTTTTTATAAGCACAGTGTCCCTAATCCAAAAAAATTATGTTTTCATTTATTAGATTTGAAACAGAAAATAAAAGACAATAAAGATGTACATATAAATCTTAAATCATTTTCTGTTGGTGTGTAAATTATTTGAAGCAGTGTGTTACTTTTATTATGAATGGAATAAATTGAATATATCGACATGAGACATTCTGCAGTGGTTCATCTTGATTCTGATTTGATATCTTCTGTATTGAAGTGTAATAGAATACTGATATAAGATTGGGGTATCCGTGTTTGATATGCTTGTACTTACTTTGGTATAGGATCCCAAGTCGTTCATGAATTCATACGAAAGAAGCCATCGTTACGAAGGGCGGGGTATGGGTGACGGCCAAGGTATGCCCTCAAGAGGGTCTGGCCGAGCCCATTGGGGCAATGATAACCGCAGAGACGACTACCAGAGTAAACGCCGTCGGTATTAATATCGGTCACAAACTATTCCATCAAAGTTAACCTATCAATCAATATTTACTTTACTACTACAGTTTCTGCAGATATTTTGACATTCGAATTCCAGTTAATCTGAATGTGACCATTCTTATTTTAGATACATTTGAGATTTTTTTCTATTACATTTATCGTGACCAACGTATATTGTTATATAACAATCCATTTTGACTAATAGAAAAGCAGTTCTGTTAGATTTCCAAAGTATTTTACTAGTTTACTGGAATTTCATAAAAAATCAAGATTAATATTTCAGTAAATTTTTTATTTACGCGTCTTTGTATAATTTTACGTGTTTACATGTAAAATATATTAATTTACTACTTACATACTTGTAGTAAAATTATTTGACAGTATGAATTATATTAATAGATACTGATAACGAAATGATGTAAAATGATTTGGTCACAGGTGCAAATTAGCGTTAGTATACTATCAGTATCATTTGATATATCTCATTAGTTATCTTCTTAAGCAAATTAGCTCTTAGGTATATGTTTTTACAATATATTATAGCTTCGTTCATACACGAAATAAAACACAAAATATTGAATTTATCCCATTCAAAATTTTGTACTACACTCCTTAATGTAATTGTGTCATGTAAACATTAAATTGGTGAAAAATATTCACACAGTTCTTGAAATCTATTCCAATTTAAATTCCAACTCATTCGGTATAAGATTTTAATTTTGAACAGGAATCAAAACCTAATTTACAGTCTCCAAAATCGAAACTGATGTTATTCGCGTTTCTATGTTGTAAAATTAGACATGGATTAACAGCATGATAAATTTCCTGTAGAGGTTCGCCAAATTTGAGTTGAATTTTTTTAAGAATGTAACCCATTTATTCTGGGTTCCGAAAGATGTTTTCCTTATATTATGCGTCAAAATTGGAAGAATGATTTTTTGATCATCTTGAGAGAACACATTTTTAAGTACTAATAACTGCATAATTTCGGTACAATGTCATTGAAAATTCATGAGTAAATTGACTATCAGAAGTTCTCTTGAATTTATAACGAGATTTTCAATTGGAGATGGACATCTATAATTTTATAAATTACTTTATATATCATTTACTTTTCCAGATATCCTATTGAAAAAAAAAAAAAAAACTTAAGAAAAATAATGTGAACTTAATATTAAAGAAATCATTAAATATTTTTCCGTTGATGAATTATTTATAAAAAATTATAACAACCATTAAACACTTAAAAATATATCTCCGTTGGTAAAATAACTTTAAATATAAACTAAATTCAATAAAAAATAACAAGTTAAATATTAAGACTTTGTAACTCAAAACTAATATTTAGTTTTTTTTCTTATTGTTTTGCGTCAATTTTTGAATAAATTTGGTTATATAATTTTTTTTCAAAATATACTTAAAGTGATAAGATCAAATGAATACTTAAAAATTCGGAACAATTATGTTTAAAGCGTTAATAATATGATGTTGATGAGTAACTTTAAAAGATTATAAAGAATTTATTTAAATTTTAAAAAATATCAATTAAAAAAAATTCAAATGTAACTTTGTTTTTCTTTCTTGTAGAAGTTATAAATTTCTTGTAGCAAAATGGTTCTTACCAATACATGATTTAATACCTAATTTTAAATATTTAATCCTAATTATTTCAAATTAATTTCTGCAACATTGGGACAATCGAATGTGATTTTTTTTTTCTACTTTCAAATGGAATTATCAGGTTATTACTGTTGATGTAATAATCTGATGAATTATTATACTTCTAGCAGGAGCATTTGTGGTCATATCTTCGCCAATCTGCGATTTCGTCTTGAACAAATATATAAATATTTATGGCGAATAGAAGAACATAGCTATACTAATTGAAAAAGTGACATTTTTTAAATATGAATTCAATTTTTTTGTTTTACGTAGATTTTTGTAAGAATTGCATTTCAATTTTTTTGTATATCTTCTTTAAATAATGAATGGCTCATAAAAGTAAGCGATAAATGCAGATAAAAATTAAAAAACACTGGAGAATATCTTTTTAAATTTTTATTCCATATTGTGTTTTCAAATGATGATTAATTTTGGTCACTTTTTCAATTCCAATTAAACCAAATCTCGATTTCTTCATAAATATCTCCTTGCAACCTCAGGTATCAAGTATTATAAGAAGTTTTATAGTAATAAGGTAAGCAAATTTATAAAAATATCTCGATTTCGTCGGAAGAATATGAAAGTATATTTATGCGAAAAAACAGTATTCGCGCGGTTTTACTTGTTGAAAGAAAAAGTGGACTATAATTCGTACAAGTATCCTGCTCTTTGAAAAAATGAACATAAAAAAAAAAGTTTCGAACAAATAATTACAAAACATTTAGTATGTTACTAATTAAATTTCTAATTTGGACCAAACAAGATGAAGAAAAATTTTTTTCAGCTTTGATCGATTTATAGTTCGCTTTAAAAAAATGTAATTATTAGGAAAAATGCAGTAGGTGCCGATGAAAGATCACTTCTCGTCAGTTATGATATTTATAGATTATTATAAAATAAATTTAATCATAGCACCTTATTTTGTATAATAAAGGTTTATGAATGATTTAGATTTTATAACATAGCGTCTAACTTATAGGCTTGGAAGAATTTAATTTCCAATTTGTCAATATTGACAATTAGGATCTATGAAAACGCTGAAATCTATTAGAAAAATATAGATGCATTATGTTACCAGCCCAGATACAAAAGTAACAGTCATGACAGATGTGTTGAGATTTTCTGTATTTATTTTTCAGTAGCAATTTATAGAATTTCAATAACACTTGGCTGCTAACACTATTGCAGATACTCAATTAATTAATTAATGAGAACTTTACACTTCTAATTTGAAAATTAAAATTATATACTCAAATAATGTTGCTGAGATAAATTAGAACAAATGTTTTATCCTGAAATCTACAACAATTGAAAATGTCCGTGAGTTTTCACGAATACGCATAGTTGAAATTTGAATATCTCCGTAAGATATCCTTTGTACAATAGTCCCTTAAGAGATTAGTCTCAAAATCTGTTGACATGATTGAAATTAACAATTTTCAGTGATAACTAATATATTCTTGATATTATCCATAGTTTTCATTATATTCAACAACTAAGAAGTAGAATTTAAAGCGGTTATATTTGGAGAAATTATCAGTTTATGTTTTAGAGTTTTCAAGGATTACAGTTCGAGTAACGATGGAAGCGGATGTTAAACCAATGGATTTATTACTTACGTTTTAATTGAAGAAACGTTATATTTTCCTATCCTTTGGGAAATATTTTTACTAGTTGATTCGATTCGATGAATCATTTTGAAGAATATGCTGAAGAAACATCACCATCTTGAGGTCAAGGAAGATAATGGAAGATGTTTTATTCTGGATAATGCATTATATTGCTAGTCGATGTGAAAGGATTCAAATGGTCTATGAAATGAAGATATATTTCTCTTCACTCACTACTTCCAATTGTTTGATTTGGTATTCAAGCATAAAATATGGAATAGATGAATGACTTGTTCTACCAACACAGAACTTCATATCAATATAAAAACAATCAGTGCCAATAGAAAAATTGACAATACTCAAATAATAGATATACCTATTATTCTGCCCGGTGTTTCCTGGGAAAGTTTCAAACATTCTGAGGAGAAATCTCTGAACACAGAGACCAAACTTAGAAGATGCTGAATTTGAATATTTATTCGTGTACCATGCTGAGAGATCAAAATCTTATTAAACTTTTGGGATGCTCAATATATTAGGTAGCTGATATAACACTGGTCTAGAGTGAAACAGTATTCGGAATAACTTTAACTAATTTTTGCTTGTCCACTCATGCTGAATACGAGTTGATAAGTAAATGTCATTTATTAGTTTGAGTTTCCACGATACCTGTTATCTTCAAAATTGAACGATTCCAACCTCCTTGAACTTGATAATGTTAAAAATGACCCTTTAGTTGACCCACAAAAAGTATTACTTCCACCATTGCATATAAAACTAGGGCTGATGAAAAATTTCGTAGAAGTAATGGACAAAAATGAAGCTGATTTTCAATATGCAGTGTAAACTCTTTATAACGAAACTCAAGGGACCGAGCATTTTTTATCGTTATAGTGAAGACAGAAAAACAACCAAATTCACAATAATTTTCAATATGTTTTGGATAAAATAGGTAATTGAATTATTTTTAATGGTTTGCGATTGATAATACGATAGGTACCTAGTGTGTTTAATTTGAGATCATCATTTCCAAGCAAACCAAGCATAATGATGCACTTGTTCAAGGCAATTAACAATAACAAAAGCAAGACGGCTGTTTACGATTTCAGAAGTTTCGGGGCCTCAAAGGTTTAGTTTGCGTCTTTTTAACCTGATTAAACATAAACAATAGTACCGATAATGAATATTCACTGTATCTAAATATGAACAAATCTATTCGTAATAGAGAATGTCTATTGTGCTATATAGAGTGTATCAATGTGTGGGTTTTGAAGTGAACCAATCAAATTGTGCTCACCTCTTCGTTATATGGAGTTTATCGTATAAAGAATAACGTTATAGAGAATTTACACTGTTCCTGTCAGAAATTTTCAATATTAAGTGTAGCTAAAATCAAGAGAAGTGTATTTATCGGTCCTCAAATAAAAAAATTATTTGAAGATGATAACTTGTGACACTTCTAGAAAATAAAGAAAAGAAAAACCTGGGACGATTTTCGCCTTGTCGTAAAAAAGTTCTTGGAAAATAGAAGGCGTGACTGCCATACTAAACTTATCAAAAATATGTTACCAATATACCAAAAACTGGGTTGTAGCATGTCCTCGGAATTATACTTTTTACATTCTTATTTGAACTTTTTTCCAGACAATGGAGTTGGGATATATAATTTTTATATTACATATTTCGAATCTACGCATACGACTTTGTCACAGATTTTTTTCCCTACGTTTCTAAAACAATTTTTGAGGACACTACAGAATTTTGAAAACACCAAGTCTCAAAACGCTTTCATGATCTTGGTGAGAGTGCGTCAAGTCACATTATTGTTGGCCTCTCTTTCCAATAGGCAGCGAGAACGAGTTGCTGCCTTTACTGTTGAGGAAAGTGTTTATTGTTAACGCAGCCAATAATTTTCATATTGTAATTTTCTAAATTCCGACTCTAAAAATGAGTTATCGTCGGTTCTATGAGCCTAGCTGTGGGATCACAAGATACGAACCGTATCTTTGGGAGTAAAAATTAAATGTTTTCGTGTCGCTTTTCGCTAGTACATACCCAGAAAAACACAACTAATTTGCTGTGAGGATCATTTCATTAAAATAATATGGAAAACTACATATTTTTACTATACATCCTGGATCCCCAAACTGAGAAGATGTTATTGAGAATGACATACTAAACGAGACATGGAAAGGATAAATAATCGTTAGGATATACCTATTTGAAATATATATAATATATTATATATAACTATATCATGTATACTCTATTAATATATAATATGCTTATCCAGGAAAACTGGATTGATGCAAAAAGTCGATAGTGGGTTATATATCTAGGATTTCGAAATAGTTGAGTTCAGAAATGCTATAGTTTTCTAACCCTCGAACTTTAGTTTAACAGTTCGCATTTTTTCGTCATTCGAACTTTTGTAATTTAGAAGATTGACGAATCAACTCTGGTAAATTGACAGTTGGAAATTTCGGAGGTTCGAAGATGTATATTACATTTTTTTTTAATTCCGAAAATTAACATTCCATGATATTGAAGTTCATCATTAGCTATTTTTATTATTACATATTAAGTTATTTTATGACATTTTGACCATCTACCGATTGGTGACTGCCGAGCGCAGGCTACTGAACGTGGCCACTCCGTGTCACATCATCGTGACATCACGCTGCTGAAAATGCCACTCCGAGCGAACCGAAAATTTATCGATTTTCAAAGTCATTTTAAGTGGAAAATTGATGACGGAGATCGTTTTTATCAGCTTAGTCACTTATATCTATAATAGAAGTGATTTTACACTGATTTTCAACATCATGTCCCAACCCTATTGTGGAACTTTTAGCTATGATCATGGGGAGTGCTTCCATCAGGACATCGCAAACATGAAAAAACGATATCAGGGCAAGTGGAACGTTTCAATGTTGGCAGATTATTGCTGAACGTTTGTCGAGATGTTACAGGAGCAGAATAAAAGAGGGCAGCAAAAAAACCATTTCGCAGTTCTACTAATGTATAGAATTTTTTTTCTAGAAAACGGAAACTAATTTTAGGTATATATTATAAATTTTATATTCAGCATATGAAAATTAATAGAAAAAGCTTCTTTACGTGAAGAATAGTTTTTTAATCTCAAAATTTGTAGATAGTAATATATTATAAATATCAAAGAAAAACTTGGTAATAATAGACTTCGTGAAGCACGTTTTTAGGTTCTGAATGAAAAGATAATTGGGGCTATTCTGTAACTTAATCGATAAATTTTTATCGATCATTATCTATTCCAGCCAATGGACATAGGTAGCACTGACAAAAATTCTGAGTTTTCGCTTGTTACAATAGTTTCCATTTGTCAAAAATCTTATCGATCGATAATAAGTTAATGATTGTGTTACAGAATACGGTCAAATATCTCAAGTTTCCTAGGTTGACGGCCGGTGCATATACAATTATTATACATCTCGTACGGTGGTGTGTGTTCTATTGTCGACCAGCGCGTTAAGCTCGAATTTTGACGATAAAAGTAGTTATAATCCGGGTAATTTTACAAGCAATCAATTTAATATTGTGTGTATTATACTTGAATTTGTCTTTGAAAAATTACAGGCGTTTCCATTCCGTTGATCTGTTTGTATGAATCCACACTACAGGTCGCAAGTCTTAATCGATTTTGGTGATTTTTTTGACTGTTAACTATCAAAATAAAACCCTGTTCATTTTCATAATTGTTATACAGTTTAATTTTTATAAACAACTAGCAGACACACGCGGATCCGCCCGCATATAGATACACTTTTTGAAATCAATGAACAAAAAAATTGAGTGCAGCACTCGGGTAAACTATGGCTCCGCCCTGTACTGTCGTTATTTTTTGTTGTTTCATTTTAGGATTGACTGATTCAATTGTTCTCTTAGAAGTATGAAATTTAGTAATTGACTGCAATACCCGGAAAACCACGTGTGGTGTACGCGGCTGCTCTGTGCTGTCAATATTTCTTGTTTTATTTTAGAATGATCCAATTCAATTGATTTCCTTTTTTTTTTTTTGGAGGCATTATTCATGCATCTATGTCACTTGTGACAGTCAATTTGGGTTTTGATTTTTTTGATCGAAGTTCACATGTAATAAAAAATCGAAAAATTGTTTTTGATGAATGTCACTTTCGACAGTTCATTGGTTTTTATTTTTTATTAAATGCACCACATGAAAATATCGTAGTGAGAATTGCTAGTTAACAAAGAATGATTCTGCAAAATTTGGCGGTGATAGATGGAAGGATGTAGATTTGTATAAATTTCAGACACACACTTGCTTTTATATATGTAGATAAGCTTTTGCATGATCATTCATAATTAACTTATGTAAACTTATCGAATCACTTAGATATTATAAATATGAGACCGGGAGTATGCACTTTTCGGTTTTACTAACGATTTCAGACTTGTAGCTGAGAAATATCTGAATCATGTTGGAAATTTAAGATATATCTATTATTGGTATGAATTGTACTTCCCAAAGACTTCTGGAATAACCTGGTGAGAATCAAGACTTTGTCAAAAAGAGATAGCACCAATTTTTTACAAAAATATATTGTCTTTTGGGAGAACAATCATATTTCTCTAAGTTCCTTAGTCTTACTCATGAAGTCGTCATCCACATTTAGTGATCAAATAATCGGCTCCTACTGCTAAAAGAAAAATATCTCTAAATATTTAGACACTATACTGACTGCGTAGTGAAGTAACTACGAAAATAATATATTATTATTGCTAATTGTATGAGTAAATCTCCTTTTAACAATTTAAACCAAATGAATGGCGTCAGTCTAATTTTAAAAAGCATTATTATTATCGCTTTCTGCCTTCTGCGGGAGGTTTTAAAGTTAATTTTAATTAATTTATAGATTATTTGTTGTAGTATGCTACAATTATTTTTGTTTTTAGGATACACTCTATTTTTGGAGGCCTCTTAATCGATGGATTACATTATTAGCCAGGTAAAATTTATGAGAATTTTATAGTTTTGCTGAACGACTATTTAGTGTGAAATGTATTGATGAAGGTTCATGATCATCCAACTAATGTTACTGATAGTCGCAATACCGAAATCTACAATGGTTAGTCATAAAATTTCTAAAAAATATTGATTCACTGTTGAACTGTTTTTGTGGTAGTCTTCAATAATTCCTATTAGATAGTCGTACTGGAAAGTCAATTGTTCTTGCCCAAAACTATTCAAAATATTAATTACATATTTCATTTTAGGATTATTAGCAATTGAATATTATTTGCAAGAAAATATTCTTGAACCAAAGCCAAAGAAATCTGTGATGTGACTCACTTTTGACATATAAAATTCAGTATTATTTTTGTATTGACTTTTTCCTTGTACCTTATTTACAATAAAAATGTTTTTAAATATTTTCCTGTCTTAATTATACTACAAGATGAGTCAAAACATCCTGTGAATTGTAAAAAGTTGAAAGTAACTAATCAAATTTCAAGTACACAAATAGAAAATTGTATCTAATTTTCATAAAACTTGAGGTACATGATCATTCCTCTATTTCAGTTTAATATTTTAAACAATATTCAATAAAATTTGATGAAGGTCCAAGTAGATGATTTAGAAATTTATTTGTAAAAAGGCCTTGAGTGATCCAATGGTTTTGAATTGTTAATTGACAATTTAACAAGAAGTGTTCGTTTCGGAGGCCAAGCGTTCTCATCATCAACTAAGGTGCGTATTATTAAAATACATTACACATGGCACGCGGAAAAGCTTCTCCGCTTGTTGTCAACATGTGTCGGAGGCATAGCTCATGCTCAATTATTTATTTTATAACTAAAAACAAAACAAAATTTTGCATGCTTTCACTGATAATTTAATTTGGGCTTCTGTCATGTCTTATAAATTTTAATTATACGCACCTTAGCTGGTGATGAGAACGCTTGGCTCCCGAAACATCCACTTTTTGTAAAATTATCAATAAACAATTTAAAACCATTGAATCACTAGGCTTTTTTGCAAAGAAATTTCAAAGCAATATTTAGGTATAAAATTCACAAATCTTGACTTGAAAGTGGGAAACTTGGAAGGTACATATACATTCAGTTCACCTAGATTTTTTTTTGCTCATTTGATGTAACGTGCTTTCAGGAAACAGAAATCGTGGATACTCTTAAGGTGCTCAAGAGAATTCTACAGCAGATTTCTGATCCAAATTGTGCAATATTTGAAATAAACATAAATGAGTAAGTATATTTTGTATATAATCTGAATACTGCTATAATTTATTTTAATAATTGAATTTATGTGGGCCAATGATTTCTGAATTTTTATCTGAAATGAACTCTTCATTTCTCTGTATCCATAAATGATAATTTTATGTTATTGAAAAACAATATTCCGTTCAAATTTTTGTGCCTACTTTTACATTAAGTGTATAATAAATTGTGTTATTCTAAATTTTGAACATGATTATCTTCATTAAGAATTTGACTTATAAACCTTGCGCGTGCCATTATTTTAATTTGTCAATATTTTTTTTTTAAATGCATATTTTTATGTTCAAGGTATTTTTTGTTCACAAAGCCTTTAACCTCTTGCCATGTTAAAAATATGCTTTTGAGTAAACATAAACATATTTCTTTATAGCTAATGAAAAATAAGTTATTAATTAATTTCATGATTAAATAAACGCTCTTTGTATCATATATATGGATCGGTCTCTTTGCTTATATTTGATGTACGTCACATATATTACTGGTGAACATAAATCATATTTTTCGTATTTAATAAGCTGCATGTTGGAAATTACCAACATTTTATGAATTAGATTCTGGAAAAACCAATCATAGTGCTTACAGATTCTGTAAATCTTTTCGGTTCGAGTTTTAGTATTATTTTGAAAATTCTATTTGATTTCATTGAGTTGAAGGGAAAAGAAATTAGATGAAACTGTGACTCAAGCTCCTGATCCAATTTCTTGATTAATTCAAATTACAATATGTCTTTCACGTCAAAATATTGGATGTGGGAATTACACATATAGTATATTCATTCGTTGGGCTCAAAAAAAGATAAAGATGCTGATTCATTTGTTTGGAATGAAAGGTTAAATTTCTTGATGACCTAAACCGAAATCTCGATACAAGCAAATGCGCATAAATGATTAAATTCACTGTTTTCTAATCTCAAAAATTGAACTTTAGATGCGGCTTTGTTTTCTTTAATTCTATTTTTCTTTTCATTTATCCGTGTGTAGTAGGCGGCATATATAATTATTTAGCTTGGAAACAGCTCTTATCTGTTCATTAAATTTTATTTACTCTTATTATCAATAAATCAAGGTTAGTAATAATTATTTAGAGTAGTAAACATTAAGATGGAATTTGATTCTTAATTATAGATCAAAAATAAATTATTTCGAATTAATATTAAAATAAAAGCAATGAACTATTTACATAGTCGGCTTTTCTTTTAAGATCTCAAATCCAACCAACTATTAGAAAGTGGCGTATCAATTTTAAGCCAACCATCGCACTTTTCTATGTTAAAATAGTAAAAGAAGAAAAACAACCAATTAGAACTCTTTGATTCATGAAAAATATTGTTTTTTTTTTTCCAAATGATCTCAGGGAAATACTTAGGTGGTAATAAGTCCTTACAATTTTTAAAATCTCTTCTTATTTATTTCTGATTAAAATATAGACCAAAAAAATAAATGTGAATTTAAAATACGTATTATGACGTGATTAGAATATCAATTGTGAATTTTATGATTCATTTTTTATAATTTAGTTGTCTATTTCTTTTTTATAAATTTTCTAATCAAAGGGCCTTCAACTTTGCAGACAAATCAAAGGTTATTTTTTATTCCAATAGAATCTGTGATAATTTTATTCTGAGATTTTCTCAGAATAAAGTTCAGTAAAAAAAAAAATTACAACAAAAATTCAGTATTACGAAATCAGGAAATATACTTAAGTTAGAAACGAAAGTTATCATCAATTAAAAGATAGAAAATAAAACCTATGTTATTCCTTAAAAAAGTTTTTATATAATCTTCAGCATTTTTCTTTGCGGATCCTTTTTTATAAAGTTCTTAGTATTCTTTATCACTGTAATTTTGTGAATCTCATGCCGGATGTTTAAGGATCATACTATTCTTTTATATAAATAGTATTATATTTACTGTAAACTTGTTTATAGCTTACAGAATTAATTAAAATTTCAGAAACAAATAAGTCCAGTAAACTTGTCTATTTTTAATTTGTTAAAGACTTTTGGTGGAACAAATAAAAATATGCCTTGGATTAGAGTTTCGTTTAAAAGCTAAAAAAAAAAAAATATTCAAATTTCGTTTCTATATTTTTTTCTCTACAAAATGATTTTCAGCAGTAAGACATTCAACTAAACACGTGTATACAGATTTAATGTAGTGACCTTTTTAACATGATTAATTTTTTGATATATTAAAAGTGATAAGAATTATGAATGTAATTTTGCTCTAAGTGCTAGGATTGGTAGTGAAATAATTTTTGAATTACGACTAATTCAATCTTTAATCTTAGATTCAAGATCGTACAAACTACAAAATTTCTATAAATTCATACTTTTATTGAAAATATCAGTGGGCTATTCCACTGTTTTTTAAATTATATTTTCTGTTATGGCATAGAAAAGAAGTACTAGTGAAAACGCGATTCAAAAAAACCTCTTAGTATTTGAGAAATATTTCTTTTTTCACTTAAAAATTTTCCGTGACATGTGAAAGCATATTTTGTGTCACTGAAACGGTGGGTCTTACTCTTGTATAAGATTTTATTTATATTATGTATTTAGGTTTGTCCTTATAAATTTTTACTCTATCATCGAACATTGTGAGTGGGGATGGCCGAGCGTGTCTGTTGACCTACACATGCTGTGACGTCAGTCGACCAAGAGGTCGCAGGTTCGAATCCACCCACCGACAATGTGTGATTTGTCGTAAAAATAAAAAATGCAGCTACTTGCATCAACACACTCGGGTGCTACAAGTTGCCTTCCTATACATTTTAAAGATGTAGCAATGGCACGAAATTCTGATCGGCAGTACGGCGGTGTTATACCGCGGCTCGGTGAAACCGATTAGGAAGGCCTGTTGGGTACAAAGGCTGTTGCGCTGGTGATAATGATGATCGAAGATTTCGGGACTATTGTCGTAAAGTGAAATAGGTGGCGTTAGTGTCTGTTTTACATTTCCTTTCCATGCGCATTTTTGTGAATTTTAGACTCTTAAATAACAATCGAAAAATAGAAATAACATATATTTCAACTTTTTCCTATAATTCCTATTGATTTTATAAGTACATCAATTGATAACGTAACAATATTTTTCATGAATAAGGCCAAATCTTCAAGTGGTTTGTACGCTTTAAGAGACACATCATAAATCGTCTTTTTAATTAAAACGAAGCAATATTTAATATTATTTTCGTTGCTTGTACCTATTATTCATCACGTACTTTATTGTTTTAATAAAAAATTTCAAATTTTGATTATACCGGAGATCCCTATTGTTTGTTTCATTGAACGTAAATATAGTAGTCAGAGCAAATATTATCTAAGAATATATCAAAGTAGATTTTTAAAGAAGGATGTCACTGAAAGCTTTATGTTCTTTTTTTTATTATTGTTAATGAAAATGAATATCATTTTTCTGTGTATTGATTCAATATCAATTCTGCATTATCAAAACATTCTGAGTTTTGTTATTATTATTTATTTAGCAATTATAAATATTTTAAAATACATCCATAGAAGAAATTCGAAATAATCTTAATTACTTTATTATCTTTTAGTAAACTATTCGTGCTATTTAAAATAATATTATACTATAGCATAAGTTATCAGGTCAACTCTTGGACTCTCCTACTCAGAATTTTTTTTATCTAACAAATAAAATCTAGCATTTCCTTCATCATCTTCAAGCCATGCATAGTACAGTATTTTAGAAGTTACATCATCCTCCCGACACATTCACAATTTCTCTTAAATCTTTTTGTGAATTTTAATCTTTTCTAAGTGATTAAAAAGTTTTTTTTTTGGCGGATATCGAACCCGGATCTTGAAATAGTACTTTAAATAGTAAAATAAGAAGAATCTTTTGAAGATAAAATTTTTTCGTTCTTAATGCAAAACAACTAATTAAGAACAACAAATCATGAATCATAATTGTTATGGCAAATGGAAAAACATATTGTTAAAGGCTTATAATAAAAAATTTAAGTAAATATTTTATGATGCTGCAATTTACTACTATAGACTAAGTTAAAAATTTAATCAACTGCACAAATGGTTGAAATAATAGTAGTAGAGCAGAATATTACCTATACCTATTCTTTCATTGCAACTTAAATATATTCCATTCTCAGTTTGTCACAATATAATTTTCTTTTTATTTCCAGGTGGCTGCGACAGCAGTTAATAATATGATTGAAAATGAGATTATTAGGTCGGTCGGATGAACTTTTTATGGATAAATTTTTGATAACAGCTGGCTTATTGACTATTCTTATAGCAAATAATTATTTCTATCACTTTAAAAAAAAAAAAATATTGAAAATATCGTTAATAAACAATTAAAAATCATATACAAATGATGGTTTTTATCTATATGTATGGATTTTTGGAAAGTCGCAGATCTTTGAGAAACAATTTATCTCAATTATTTGAACAATTACAAAATAGGTGATATCGATACAAAAAATTTGATGAATAAAATGCAACAATTTCACCGATTTAAAATATGCATACGATCTTCAATTGAACAGAGAAATGATTGTTAATTAAAAAGCTTAATTTGTTTATAACATTTCAACGATTAAAGAAATATTTCAACAGGTCTCAAATAACTTTCATTTTTTGTAGTATTTTTTTTTGTCCGACGTAACGTTTTTTTATAATCCAAAAATCAAAATTTGGACCAAAAAACATTTTTATAAAAATGATGCTAATTGTTTACGATTTCTTAAATACTACTATCTTGTTTACCGCGATTTTTTCTGTAAGAATAATCAATAAACCAGTTGTTACCAAAAATTGACCCAAAACCACTGATTTTCACCTCATGTCGACCGGCCTAAATTCTTCTTTATTCAAACGGAGATGAAAGAATTTGAAAAAACTCAAGGATCTTATTGAAAAATTCGAACTTTGATAGTATTCGTTTTTATTCCGAACTCTTTTATGGATGAAAGTGTTTTTTGAACACGTTTGAAATTTGGAAAGGTTGTGGGAGTAGTTGAATATTTGTACATTCATCTGGCGCATGTTCATCACACACAGCACGCGCTGATACCGCAGCCCCGGCCTATCACAGAATTCTAGTTCCGATATAAACACAGGGCCAAGGTTCGCCCATCTGTCACCCAGCGACCCAAGCATATTAATATCAATCAAATCAAACAAGAAAGAGTGGGGTTTCTTGAGAATAAGACACAACACGATTCTCAAATTACAACAAACGTGAAAGTGTATGTGTCTGTAATACATTCGCGATGTTCTTGTGGCAGTTATTGTTTGCGTGTTCAACGCTCTTGTTCTCAAATCAGTTTCAAGCTACTCTATGTGAAGTAAATACCAATACTTTTCCAAACATCGTCTGGAATTCGTTATTCACTACTTCACCTACTGAACAAGTGCCTAAAACTGCCCAGTCGGAGGACTCTGCTACTCCAACCGTCTGTGTGGGATGTGCGAGCAATCTTTACGATGACTCAGAATGGGAGAAAGAAATTACTACCCTAAGGATAGAGTATATCAAAAATTTGATATTAAAAAAACTTCGTTTGAAGGAGAAGCCATCCATTGCATCACCCATCAAGGGATTGCCTAGACCTGTTACTGAAAATGAAAATCTTTTTCCGAAATTAAATGACAACATGGTTGACGAATATAATGATGATTATTATGGAAAGACTACTCAAGCTATTATTTTTCCTCATGAAGGTTTGTTACATTCACATTCTTCCAAATAAAAGTAAATAAAACTAATTATGTGCAGATTCTAACGACTTCTGACATTAGATATTATCATTCATTGAATAAATTTCAAAATTTTACTTATTTTGCTCAAAAAAAAAAATATATATATATATATATATATGATGAGTAATAAATCTATTGTGCTCCTTATGTTATCGTATTTGTATGGAAAATTTCAAATTAGAACAAAACAGCGATGACATTAACGACCGAGTAATTGCTATACAAGTCAGTCTTAACTTTTTTCACGTGATTCTCTCCATCTTTTAGTTATATTAAAGTACATTCTTAATTGAAAATTGAATATGTATATTCTTTATGAATGATTTTTTTTACAGATGCTGTGAAATGTACAAGAAAAAAACGAAATCCTTCAGCTTGTTTGCCATTTCAGCTTCCAGTTGATTTGCATCCTTCTGATATAAGTATGGCAGAACTGTGGATATATAAGAAGTCAGATATCCTGGACAATCACAATCAAACATTTCTTGTATCCGAAGTGGGACATTGGGATTCGAAACTAAGCTTTCAAAAAACCAAACCCATTGCCATGAAAGAAACTCACATTGGTGGTAATAATATTGTTAAATAAGTTGATGGAAAAAATTGTTTTTATACCAGTTTGTTTTCTTGTTTCAGAGGGCTGGATCAAAATAAATGTAGCTTGGGCGGTTAAGAACTGGATGGAATATAGTGAACGTAACCACGTTCTAAATGTAGCCTGTAAAACCTGCGGAATGGATATTAATATTTCTCCCATATCGTTTGATCAATCACATAAACCATTTCTTGTAATCTACACTTACTCTCAGCCCAGAAGACGGATCCAGCGTAGGATCAAACGAAATGTAAATTGTGTTCCTGGTGTAAATGTCTGCTGCAAGGAAAGTTTGTATGTTTCGTTCGCTGAAATTGGATGGGACGACTGGATTCTCCATCCACGAGGCTACAATGCATATTTCTGCCGAGGCTCGTGCTCAGCTGCTGCGTCTGTTACGTTAAGTGGCAGTCATCATAGTACCATTTTGCAGGTATAAATTCTTTTATTCTAATCATAATAAACAAAAAAACTTTACAATTATTATTTTTTCAGAAATATATGTATCAACCAAAAAATAGAAAATTGGAACTCGTTCCTTGTTGTGCTCCCACACAATATCAGGATTTAGAGCTAGTGTTTATGAAAGATAATAAGACTTTAACGACAAAGAGTCTCCCAAATATGATTGTTGATACTTGTGGATGTATGTGAATTAGGGCGACTCAACTATCTGAATACATTGTATAATCAACAGTATTTGTCGTTTTCAGTCAGGAGTCATTTCACAAATTCATCATTTTTCGCATCTTGAAATTTTAGAACTATTTCATTCATCATATATCCGGTGGGTTCATTTAAATTTATTTATATTTTAATTTGTACATTTATGTCGTTTTATTTATGTATCTACGCTAGTCAAATTGTAATTCTATTATTTTTGGTCTTCCATAGAATATCTAGCCGGACGTATTTCACTGTTTATATTTATTTATTTTTACTTTGTATGATTTGTATAATTAAGTATTTGTAATATTAATATTTATTCTCGTTTTTATTCCATTCAATGTTGACTACTAGTAAATAAAATATTGTTTAGAAGAAAGTTGTTTATAATAAATGCTTTGTGAATAATCAAATTATAATTTCTTGTTTTTGAATCAGGAATTTCAACTTTTATCAAGACTATGTACCTATTTTTGAGAAAAGCTATTTACAGGAGCATGTCAACTATAAATGAAAAAAGTTTATTTATCAGCTTCCTAGAATCTTTATCATAATTTTTTAATGACAAAAAATATCAGTTTTACTTTTCAGCCAACTCAAGAGAGTAGTATTTTGACCAAAATTAATAGAAACAATATTATAAATAGCAATTATGAATGAAAAATGCTGCAACACGTAAAACATGAATTCAATTATGATTTCATTCAATAAACTATGGAAGTAGTAGATGATGCTGAATGCTACGTGAAATGAAGAAAACGATGTATGGGAATTCAGTCACAAGTTTATTATTCCTATCCTACTCTACAGTTTCGGTCCCATCTGGACCATCTTCAGGAGTGCTACATTTTTACAAAAGTATGAGAATGAGGGACAAAAAGACAAAGTGAAGTCGATGTAATAAAAATGAGAAAAAACGAACATGTTTTAGTCAAAAATTAAAAGAATAAATAAATGTATATATAAAAAAATTTTAAATATAAAAACTATCCGTGGCAACAACTGACCGTTATGAAAGCCAGAGGCTAAGTACAAGTTACATAAAGTGAGTGCCCGTGTAATGCGGAAAAGCAAAAAACGCACAAATCAAAACAGTAAATTGTTGAAGTCAACCAATGGAAAAGAATCACATCAAGATGTCACAGGATGCAAGTCACAAGAGTATGTAACTTGTACTTAGCCTCTAGCTTTCATAACGGTCAGTTATTACCACGCATAGTTTTTATATGTTAAATTTTTTTATATATACATTTATTTATTTTTTTAATTTTTGACATGTTTGTTTTTTCTCATTTTTATTACATAGACTTATGAAAAAAATATTTATGTTCACATTACAGATGACAACATACACAAATACTAATTCTATTGTAAGTACTCTGTTCATTACACTTTTTGTTTTTATCCCTCATTCTCACACTTTTGTATAAATGTTGAACTCCTGAAGATGGTCCAGGTGTGACCGAAACTGTAGAGTAGGATAGGAACTATAAACTTGTGACTGAATTCCCATACATAGTTTTCTTCATATCAATAAACTATATTTACAATAAATGTTTGGTTGCTGATGATAAATCAAGCTATAGAAGAGAATGAACATCGGAGTTACAAGCGATGAGCCACGGCGGACTCTATTTACCAGGAGGGAGTGTGATGGAGGGGAGTGTGACGTCAGTAGGCTTTGTGAGCGAGCCAGTGACAGTAGTAGACTTGATAACTTCGTGATTCGAAGTAGATTTTCTTCTAATATTTTGAATACCTATCTAAATATATACATATTATTCAATTTATTATTTATTTAATAAATGGATAAAATGTATTCCGCGTAAAAGCTGGACACTAACCGCAACGTCAGAGATTCGCATTAAACATTTTTCTGAAAATTGCATTGCAACTAGCTATACATACAATTATCCAGGAGAAATTAGGACTTTTTATTACGATAAACCGCGTTTGAAACCTAATCCGTTTCAAACTGTCTCCTGGACTTCCTCATTATTTAAATATAAAATCAAATACTAAAAAAAAGGAACGAAATTTCGAAATAAAAAAAACGAGTGTGCTTTAGACCACACAACTGAAGTAAAACTTCTTTAGCTCCATCCATATGTATATATATATATACATATATGTTTATATATGCACATATATATATATACATGTACATACATATACATATATTTTCTACTAATTTCTACAATTTTCTACAAATATTTAAATCTATTATCGGCTTTTATTGATAAATTAATATTCTTGAATAAATTTTTTTATTTATTTATTATTTTCATTATCGGATACATCAGTAATTACTGTGGTTGATTGTAAGACTGAGACAATAGGCCTCTCTCTCTCTTGTCCCTACAGTTACATACGAAACGTAACTCTCTCTTTCCATCTTTACTAACATGTAACTCCATATCTCTCTCTTTCAACTTCCGTTCGCCTCGCCCGATCACACTTTTCGTAACGCTCTCGTCATGCATTCGCCAGCTTACTCCCCAAGCCAAGCGTGCCTAAAGAAGTTTTACTTCAATAAACTGGTAAGTTTTAGTGAATTACAGCATAATAACACTCCATTATCTACAAATGAACTTGATACACTATCCAAATTGAGAGATATTTCAGAATGTATGTTAAATGAAACTGATTTTGTCAATACTTATTCTATTATTTAGAATTTAAATAATGATGTCTGAAAACGAAGGCGATGAAGAAAGAATTGGGCAATTATTGTACTCAAGTGAACAAATAAGTCTCCTTTTCTCAAATCAAAAGCGCTACATTTCAAAAATGATTATGTGGTCTTACATGTTCAATATGCAATCACATCCTAAATATTTACAACAACTTACAGCTTCTTTTCATATATCTTCAAGTTCTAAAATAAGAAATGATCATTTCTTAAGAGTAATTGCAAATAGACTTACAAAAGAAGAGGACAAGTGGGTGATTTTGCAACTTGATAAAATATATGTTAATGAAAGCATTGATAGCGAACTGTTATTTTGGGTTACATTTATCACAGCGTTTTACTCCAGAACTATATTCAGAGACAAGAGAATTACCGTTATTATTGTTGTTAGTAAGTTAATAATCAATCTGCATAAACATTATAATTCTAAAATACAAATTTAATACTATTACATCGCATGAAACTGTGTAAAAACCAGCCTACTGACGTCATGCGAATGCTGTGGTAGTGGGGGTCGCACTCCCGCCTGGTAAATAGAGCCCGCCTGGTAAATAGAGTCCGCCGTGGATGAGCCTAACAGCCGCAAGAAGAAAATATATGCAACTTCTCACTATTTTTTTTCTATTGATAGTGATTAATGAGAACCTATTCTATTTTGCCATCACCATCGAAAGTCATCACATCATTTAATGGGTAAAATATTGTTATAATTGTGTATGAAACCAATTGTATTTTCAACAAAAATTATCGTCAAGACGCCCGACGACTTCGTAGAAAAGGTTCAAGATTATCTCTGGAAATTGACCAATTCTCTCTTATTGTTCGCAGCTATTAGGATCCAAATAAACTTTTTTTTATGAATGGTGGTACTTGGGAGTATTTATTTTCAGATCAATTTTTTTCATATTATAAACTTTTTGAGTTGTTAACGCTTTGAAAAATATAATACATACTACATACATATAAATCACGCCTCCTCTTCAAAATGAATTTGACATGAACCCCATTTAAAATCCTATTCATACAAGTTCACTTATTTTCCCCATTCGGAAACTTACCCACGCGCAACAAGCCAACAATCATATCCATACACCTACATACAGGCCTATCCACGCATCCTTTCACCCACATAAATATTTCATTCGACATTCGTTCCACATGCCCAAATCAACATTACTGACCCATCTCCACTCATTTTTACCAATATTGAATTCTTTATATACCAATTTATTTCGCATTTGATCTCTTGTATATCAACAAACACCACCAAAAATCTAAATTTCACAGCGGTTATTCCCTGTCCATGCTTTTAGCCACGCCCAGTATTCACTACCATACATCAATGCAGGTACAAGTAATGTACACTCAATCTTGCATCCCTTGAAATAGGACATCCCTAAAGCATTCAAAATCCTACAATCAGCAGATACTCTTCTAAAAATAAAATAACAACTTGACATCATTAGGAAATATTTTATTAATCGTTGTTTGTGCCGTTGACAAATAAATAAATGCAATAAAAGTAAACTAGTACAATAGATCGTTTTAAGTACTTTAGTTCGTTTTGTTGTCGCTAGTTGCGCACAGTCGCAGTTAGGTATCAAACTTTCAGTTTTGTTCACTTTCGTGTTATTGACAATGTAGAATATTTCTGTAACTGTAGAAAATGGATATTAATTATCTTAGAAATAAATTAAAAAAGTTGGATGCGGAAACATATCCACTTACAATGAACATATTTGTAGAGAATGAAATAATTTATATAATTTGCATTGTACTACCTATAGAATACATATGTTATTTGGAAAAAAATTGCTTGGATAAATATTCATTCGACAAATGAAAACTGACAAAAAAATTGTATAATTTATATTTTTTTTTTTCACGAAGAGTTCACACTAAATTTTTTGAAATTAATTATCATGAAACAATCTTATACTATTACATGTATTTAGGAATTCTATCACATAAATCGTCCAATTAATATTTTTATTATTACTCTCCAATTCGCAATGGCTCTGGTTTTTGCAATATCTTCTTCAGATAGCTATTGCCTTCTCTTGAAAGATGGTATATTTTTATCTTTCAAAATTCTCCATCTGCTAGAACATATTCATCTTCATTCAAATAATCAGGAATGCCAGATACTTCCGTTATTTTTCATTCGGAGAAAATACATTTACACAGTTAGAAAAATTATATTCCTCATTAATTTAGAGATCGGGTTTTTGTGCAGTAAAAAATCTGACGTGAACATCACGTGACTTACTTGTACATCATTTGATATATACACAAATTTATTCAATAAAGTTTTCTGTCACTCCAGTTTATAATTAATAAAAGATAATTTTAATAATATTTTGACATGTAAAATGTCAAACAAAATCAGAAAATTGACAACAGGTTATCCCTACCTTTTCATTTCAATTGAACTGATTGTTTCATATGGCAAATTCTGAATTTCTGTTATACTTATAAACTGCACCTCTGGCTCAGCCGATTGATACAAAAATAGTAGATAACTATTTTGATGCTACAACAAGTTCAAACACTAAATTTCAATATGCTATGGCTGATCATTCTAGATTTATGCAGAAAATTCAAAAAAAGTTTTAAGTAAAGTGCACTTCCAGTACAGACGATTGGAACCATAATGCGAGGTGCACAACTAGACCCTATACCAGTCTTAAATACAAAATTTCAATATTATACGTTCAGCCAGTTTTGAGATTTGCGAGTTACGCACGCACGTACGAACGTACCGACATCAAGCCGAAAATAGTCAAAATAGATTCAGGGATGCTCAAAACGGATATTTCCATCAAAATCTCGATAGGTGAATTTTGTCGGTTTCACAATACATTCTTGTACTTAGTACAAGTGAAAAACAAAAAACGTGCAGTAAAAAATTCAAAATGTGCAGAACCGTGCATTAAAAACCTTAAAAACGTGCCAAAACATTCGTATTATAAACCTAATACGCAGTAATCCATTTATTCACTAATACATGCAGACTTTGACTAATCTTGTATAAATTGAAAGCAGGTACACTTCGTTAAACTTACAATTTTACCCGTATTTTAATATGAAATACTTCAAATATTGATAAAAATTTAGGCAAAAAAGAATTAAAAAACAAAAATTACAAAAAAAAATTATTTATCTTCTAAAATTTTCTTTAACATTTGAAAAAATATAATACTTGAAAAATAAATCAGACAATTAAGCTCAAAAAGTCCGAAATGTGCAACTTCGTCCAAAATAAAATTTAAAGGATATAATCCCTAGGTCATGAATGGGATGAATACTTGGTTTACAAGGCGCTAAACTCAAGCAAACAAAATGTGCAGTAACACAGAAATCCGGTCTCTACGTATTAATATCGAGATTTACCCATACTAGTAACAGTATAATCACCCGTCCATTCGTGTTGATGCGAAGCGCCGCCGGTTGAAAACAAAACCGCTGTTTCAAGTTACGCGACATTCCACATGTTGAGCTCGGTTAGAGCGGGTGAAGTCCACCCGTGAGTTTTAGTGTGAAGCACCGCCGGTTGAAAATAGAGACATCACTACCCTGATGGTTGTGGTCTTCATCATGTTCAATCACAGTTTCACACAAATTCAAAGTTTTAAAGTAATAATAATAAACACAAACATGAGTATCCACCCTTATTGCTCATTATCGGTAAGTAATTATCGGCTTTCCTAGAAACTGCAACGGGAGCGAACTTACCTACGCCTTTTTTCACAGGAGAGATTAAAAATTGAGCGCGAGAGCGAACTAGTATGCGCCCCTGAATATTATCAAATTGCGCTGCATGCACCTATGCGTAACTCATTTGAGAGATAAGATCAAATATACTTTTCACTCCATAAATATCCCAACTAGAAGGTCAAATTAATCAATAAATATGTCATAAGATTGACAAAAATTTCATATTTAAATATAAATTACATAGGAACCTGAGTCCCTATTCGAAATAAGATTGCATATTTGGACTCTAGAAAGTTGAATTTAGAGGATAACATGCGAAGCTCAATTGTTTCAAATTTCATAAACTCCTTAATAAAAGCTGTACTATGGTTTTGATTTTTTAGCGAAAAAGTGCTTTCTCTCTGATTTCGTTAAAATTTGGTATTCAGTCTCTCAGAGATAAAACTCTTTCATAGATAACGTCAAATATATTTTCCACCCTCAAAATATCCCAACTAGAGGATTAAATTAAACAAGAAATATATCATAAAATGTTGCAGCTGCGAAGAAGCCACTTCTTCTGCCTAGAGTTTCCCTAGACGCGAAAGAAAAATTCTCGGAGGAAGTTTTCGTCTCTTCCAGTCATTGCCTGAAAGCTAAATATGGTTTACAAATGCCTGTTACACACTTGAAAATAAACTTTTTCCCAAAATTGTTATGTTGTTTTATTCTCAAAATCTATCACAATTATTTTCCAGAGTTAGCCGCACAATAAATATAATTTGTAATTGTTATAAATATGTATGGTAAAATAATGTATTGTAGTATTGAACACATATTCTCGAATAATTCTCAAAAAATCAACATGTAATCACTAACACTGTTGATAATCTGAGTTTCATATTATTATTATTATTATTATTATCTATTTAAATCTCTGGTATCCTTTCGGGTGTCGAGATTGTTCATTAATTTATACTTTGAATTGTTTTCTGTTCAATGCTTTTTTCTTTGCTTCGTTAGTGTTGATGCTATTCCTTTTCAATATTTCTTCTATTGAAAATTCCCAATTCTTTCTTGGCCTGCCTCTTCCTTTTTTCTCTGTTTCACTTGCATTCCATATTTGCTTAGTTTGTCTATTTTCTGGCATTCTTATTAGATGTCTGTACCATGCTTGCTGGCTTCTATTTATTGTAATTTGTATACTATCAGTCTGTAGGTTCCTTCTTATTTCTTAGTTTCTTATTTGTCTATTCTTTGTACTCCTTCCATTCTTCTCAGAAATCTCATCTCAGTCGCCTGTATTCTAGTTTTACTTCTTTGATTCAGAATCCAAGTTTCACTTCCGTATATTAAGGTTGGTTGGTGTATGGTTCTATACACAGCCATTTTTGTGGTTTTGGATACTTGTTTATTATTTAGAATTTTTACTTTGTTCAAAGCATGATAGTTTCTGTTAGCCGCCTGGATTCTCTTACCTATTTCAGATTTCATACGTCCTTTATTATTTATTGTCACTCCTAGGAATGTAAACGTATCTTTTGCTCTATTTCTTTTCTATTTAGTGTTAGGCTGGTTGATATATTTTCTTTGGTTATTACCATGGTCTTTGTTTTATCTATGTTGATATTCCTGTTATGTTTATGCAGTTCTTCATTCCATACTCCATACATTCAAGTTGTGCCTGCATATCTTAATTTTTGACGAAAATTGCCAGGTCATCTGCAAATGCACACTCTGTTAACGTAATTCTTTCAGATTTATGATGTCCTATTTTCAATGTCTTTGTTTTGCTTTTGTATTCTTCATGATATTGTCTAAGAATACAATGAACAATATCGGACTCAATGCTCCTCATTGTCTTAATTCTTGAGTGATCGTAAATTCGTTCGTAACTTCGTTTCATGTTCTGAAGTAATTTGTTGTTCTTCTGTTAGTGCTTTTAATTGCTTGAAAAAAATGTTTACCTATTTTGCCCTCTTCTAAGATTCTCCACATTTTCGCCCTCTGTACTCTATCAAATGCCTTCTCAATATCTATGAATGTTACATATATTTTATTATCATGTCTTATCGTTATTTCTGTCATTCTTCTAAACGTAAATATATGGTCTTGTGCAAAATGTCCGCACCTGAAACCGTTCTGTGTTTTCTCTAGTGTTGCTTTTGCTAATTGTCTGAGTTTATGAGTATGGCTTCATAAACTTTTGTCGCTCTACACAGCAGTGATATTCCCCTATAATTGTTGCAGTTGTCACTAGCTCCTTTCTTGAATATAGGGAATATTACTGCTTTTTCCCAGTCTTGAGGTATTTTGCCAGCTTTCCTATATTGTTAAGTATAATTAGCAGTATTCGTACTTCCTCTTTAATCAAGTTTGGTCCTGGTGCCTTTCCATTATTTTAGTTTTTAGAGAGCTACTTTTTTTACGTTCTTTTTATCACTTTGATTCTTGATTGTTCGTTTTCTTCTTCAATAACTTCCTCATCTCTAATTATTTTGTTATTTTCTAATAGTTCCTCAAAATGTTCGCTCCACCTGTAAATTATTTCACTTTTTTCAATTATAATTTTCCCTTGCTTGTCTTCTATTTGTTTTAGTTATAGGTACTTGATTTTACTTTTTGGCATTTTTTAGTATTTCGTAATTCAGTTTTTGGTTTTCCTATCCTCTTGATTTACAAAAATCTTCTTAGCTTTTCGTCTTGGATTTTTCAATTACCTCTTTCACTTTTTTACTTTTAATATTCATAGTCCACTTCGTTCTTGTTGCTTGAGAGTTTTTCTCCAAATGATATCGAATTAGGCAGGACATGATTAGGCGACAATATATTTCTACATATATGTTTGTATCAGTTACGAATATTAGAAATATTAAAGCCTAATATTTTATTTTTCAAAAAATTTTGTTTAAACATGACTGGTAACAATTTTAAAAACAGTTTTGCAATCTCTGTATAAGCGGCAGTTTTTGATCATACTGATCATGATTTTTATGTTCGATACTGCTAATGAAATGCCTCTTTTTAGATTTGTCGGGAGTTCTAACAAATTAGAGTAAGCTACCATATTTTCAAAATGTTTAAATTTTCTATATTCTGTAGGAATTTAATTACAGTTTTGTAACTTGAGAGAAAAGCAATTTTCTATCCTCTCATTAATTTAATAGTTGACAGGCAAATATTTTCGTTTTTTATAATTTAATTAACTTTATTTTTATCTAGAAAGGAAAAAAGTACGTGATATTTTCATTAATCAATCAATAAATTTATTTAATTACATATATAAATAAAAAATTGAAATAATAAATAAATATGGTACATATAACAAAGAATTCAAAAATAAATTCTAAAATAACCGTCAGAAGAGTAACAAGTTGAAACCTTAAATTATCATTGTTAAAATAACACATATTTTATTGTACTTATCTTTGAAATTGTAATTTTACTCCTTATATTTTCACTTTCCTAACATAGTATAAGTGAAATGCTATGAAGAGAATTAAGAAAATTGAAAATGTTTTATAGCGCGGAACAAATATGGGCATAAAAAAAATCTCTAAAAATAACAGACTTCAAATTTGCACGTAAAATTCACAAAAATTATCTTTAATATTAATTATTATATACATATACTTTAAATGTAATTTAATATTTATTCAATTAAACATAGTATATTAGATATTTTAGCAAGTGTATAGTTACAAAAATGTGACTGATTTATTGTGGAATATAAAGCATACATATACATATGATCTATTTAATCCTGCAAAAATTATGATGTATACTTCTCAAAATAGATATATGCTACATTGTAAAATATACTTCAATATCTAGGCAAGATAAATTTGGATTCACTGCATATTATTAGAGATATTCAGTAAAACGCATAAAAACCAATATCTGACAATATCTTCACAACCACTTGGGACTTGGCCTAATTTTTACTCAAAATAGATAGCATTGACTGACACTTTACCTTTGCATTTGTCATCTGCATGAATTTACACGAAACAAGTTACTATAAAAAAATAATATGAGTATATTTTCAAAAGTATCTGGGATGCAATGCGCAAGCGAATTTACTTCCGAAATGTACACTGTTGTATATTTTTACATGGTTACTACCAATTTTAAATTACCATAAAATTATACTAGATAATAAGATGAGTGTCGGAGAAATAATAAAAGCCGTTTTCAATTGGAAACTTTCAGATAAAAAGATTCAATTGAAATTTTTCTACAGTATATGGAAACAAATTTAGTATAGAATCCAGTGAAACAACTGAAAAAATTCGATTTCACACCTCCACTCACGAAAATTATTTTATCTCAGGAAGAACATGAAATATATATCTTTTGATATACACAAAATGAATCATATTCAAGATCTTTTGCCATATTTTAAGATGTCCTTGGAAAAAGTCTTCTAAAATTGTCAACTTTATCGCTTCCTTGTACCATAATTTTGAAGTAAATTAAATTTTAAAAAATACATCCTCATTCTATTTATTGAGCTCTTTATAATGGTAAATACCCCACAAGCTCAGATAAAAAAATATTTCACTTTTTTTGTTGGACCCTTCTGGTATGAAGCTCTGAAAAGTTGCCATATTTAAGAAGCATTTCAGTTATTCTATTGTTCTTCCTCGAAAAACGTATTAAAGAAATTTACTCAATTAATTAAAAGAAAAACTTTATGATAAATTTACTTTGAAGACATTATATATCAGATAAATAATTTCCTGATTCAGTTTTGATTACGTTGTAAAGCAATTTTCGCAAGGTATCTCTTACAGTTTAAAAGATGTCAATGCATTAGTTTCATTTTGAACACTTTATGCACTTGAATTCTGTTTACCTTCAAATATATTACCAATATTTAAGATGACTATACATATTTTCAAGTTATTATGCGTTTTTACTGAATTAATTTGAAAATGCATATTTTATAACACAGGAAGAAAAACCAGTGTTCTAAATTTCAATGAAGAAAAAAAACAAACATCTGTATTTATAATTTTTGAAGTAATTCTCAAATGAAAATCTAGAATTGTATGGAAAAAGAAATTTAAAAATTGTCCAAATGAACGAAAACATCAAATTTACAACGTAAAGATTAAAAATATAAAAAATACATTTTGGTGGCTAAGACACTATGTATAGAAAATATAATATTTATTATTACAATTATTGAAGCTCTTTCAAATGTTTTATTTTCGAATTCTGAATGTCAGTGCTACTTTATTTGGTATATGTATGCTTATTTGTACTATCGTGTATAATATTTCGTCATATGTATTATTATAGGCAAATTGGCAATTTATACATACGCGCACATCTTTTATAATTATCTGTGCAATTTGAGTATTTCTTATTGCTTACACTATAAGGAGTAAAATATATAAATAATGTTCATTACAACTGCAAAGAAATAACATACAAGACAGCACAAAACAGCATTTAGTACACATTTTCGTGATGCTCATTTATGACAGTATAAAAACTAGCGATATTTATAACCAATGTTCATATTTTATGTAAGTAAGAGTTAAAATATCTATTCTTCGAAAAAACTTTAAATAAGTGAAATAAAATGAATAAAAATAAATACAGACTGGCACTCTTAAAAAACTGTTTATAAATTATGCAAAAAAAATCAGTGTTGTACTATCAGAAAAATAGTGAAAAAATTGTACTTATTTATAAGAGAGCAGCAAAAGGAGAATCAAACACAATCGGGAGAATTCACGTACCGACCGGATCGCAGAGCTTTACGTAGAACTAGAGGAGCTGGACATTGATTTTAACGTCAATTGTACGCGCGCGCTTTAGTACCATGGCATTATGCAGTAAATGTGAGAGGTGAATAGCATTCTTTTGGATATACATTTCAGTGTCGAAGCTATAACAAAATTTCTATTACCCATTTTTTCCTAGCATCTCATAAACTTGAAGATTATTTGGTTGGACGAATGGTGACCCATCCATCTTTAGTTTAATAATTTGGCGGTAATATAATAACATAGTTGTACAGCAATAAAAATAAAATAAATAGGTAGTAAGATAAAAATAATAATAGAAGTCGACACAGTAGTTCCAGAAGAGATCAACAAGCTGGACCAATACACAACCAGAGTGTCTAAGCAAAGTTTTCGTTGCTTTAATATTTGATAGTGGTTGTTTTAGAAATCTATTTGAAGGGCGAGGGTTGATATCTCAAAATTTTTAATTTTACTTCTAATTAACTTGTGACTTTTTTTATTATTTAGAATGAATTTCAAGGAAAGAGACGCACACTTTTCTAGAATATCATGTTCTGTTTCAATATTATAACTATAATTATTTTCATACTATCATCAAATGCCAAAATGTAGGTAGTAATCTCCAACAGAATTATTGTAACATACGGCTATCAGGGCTGTTATCTTTTAAAAATTTGTTGGTTCTTGAAGCAGAGTTGGAAAAATTATGATTCGAATGAAAACACTGAAAATCATTGATTTAATTGAACTAATATTTTTTGGTTTTTCAATTTTTAAAAATTGGAACACAAAATGGAATCCAATTATTAGTATTAAATAATTTATATGTATGAAAAATACATTTTTCTAAGCCCGTGCATAAAGTAAATACTACACGAATCGCAAACGATGCGTAAAGTAAAGCCTCATTCACAATACAAAACTAGTAGTTAGTAAAGCGTTCACAATGTTCTAAACTAAATTAACGCATTATAATTAAAATTTCTTTCGTTGATAGAGTGTACTTTGGCTCAAATTTAGGAAAAATTATATCATCAATTAAGAGTCAAAATAAAACGTTTAGGACATAAAAATGATAAATTGGCCTCAATTTTATCACTAATCTAGCTTCTTGAAATGATCAACACAATAAATAATATATATTTTTTTAAATTTTATTTTGACCCATCGCGTGTAGTTCATAGCAAAAATAAACAGAAGTCTATTGCGTGGTGTGGGCACCTAAATGTGGTGCTTATTGGTCATTTCAGTATAAGTTTTGTAATTGTTTTTGAAAAATTTTGTATTCTCATGTTTATAGCTTTGCTATCGAAATGTAATTAGTTGATAAATTAAAAGTGAAGAAAAGGTTATTTTTTTGTTTTATTGTGTTATATCTTCATGTAGCTCATTCCAAAAATTGTGATCTCTAAACCATAACGGACAGGAATCTTGTACGCTTTTACATCGGAGCACGCCTATGCCATTCCCTATCTCAACTGTGTAGCAAAAGTGAAGCCAAAAATGTAATATTGTTAGAGAGAGAAAGTAACTGAGAGATAGGTTGAGGCGGGCCTATGTTTGTATGAAGTTAAATGGCTAGGTTCGGTTTATTTAGTATTTTCATGTAAAAATATATTGTAAAATGGGAAGAAAATGTTTTGTGACAAATTGTGATACTGGGTACAGAACACGTAAAGAGAATTTTTTATTTTTTTTTCTGCACCCAATGATGATATTTTATTAAATAAGTGGCGATGATATCATAAAAGAGTGCTCGTCTGGAGATGTAAAAGTGAGAAGAAACTATTTTAAAATTATATTAGAATTAAAGGTTATATCAATGCTTCAAATTATTGAACGTATCTAATTTAAACTTTTAGTGAAAAATTCAACTTCAAGAAAACTTCTAATCAATGAAGAATATAAATATTTCTATTTATGTTTTGAAATCAATAGAGATGTGATAATTGTTTACAAATTCACCGTACAGTTTAGTATGGAATTGTTTAATTAAGTGACAAATATATTAATAATACAAATACAGTCCAAATATTTCCGACTAAAAGAAAATGCATGTCCGAGTATTTTTCCAAATTGCCCAAAATATTTAAGCGTCTCTAAAAAAACAAGGAAATTTCTTATAAAACAGGATGGATCTTTGAAAAAGCCCAAGCTGTGCAAAAAAGAGAAAGATATTAAAATGAAGATAGAATTCATCTTCCATTCATTCGATTAGAATAATTTTTAATTTTTAGTAGAAGACACATAAACACAAGAAATAAATTTGAATCCAAAGCAAAAATTGGATTCAGAGGACTTATAAGAATTTTTTCGATTTGAAAATTATATCCATAGAAGAAAAACAAATCTTCATCAATGAGATGTTAGAACCAAAATACTTTGTTTCCAGAAAGATATATATAAATGAATGGAATTTTCCCATAAATATCACGGACGTACGCAATTTAGGAGATTTTTGCTAAGTTTTTTGTTAATATTTTCTTCTGGTATATAAGAAGTTGTTTGTGTGAATTTTCTCAATTTTATTACGCCCATTGTAATATAAAATATTCATAAAATTGTTTATGTATCTGTTATTCATAACTAAAAAACTCTTATCCAAAGAAACGTTTATAGAACATGTTTTATAATAATGCACTTTTTCATTGCAGATAAACAGAAATGCTAATATTCTTTTACTCTTGCCTTTCATTTAATAAATAATAAAATATTTAACGTAATGAGAATCTTGAATTTATCTGGTGATTGTTTTTTATTGAAAAAAATTCAAATATAATCTCATTCCTGTATATGAAGCATGCAAAGCTGGGCCCGCTTTCGCTATCTCTCACGTCTGCCGCATTACATTTTAGGCTTCATGTTCTCCAACTGAGTGTCCACTCCTTTATTATTCTCCTTCGTGCATCGGAGTGAAGGTTAAGGGGCTGTCGCCTCAAAATGTCGTAGAAGTGTAACCCTCTCCGTCTAATTTTAGCGTACTTTCTCTTTTTAATGATTTTGTGCGCATGATCCAGTTGCTGTTCCGTGTTAACTTTTATAATGGGACGAAACATAAAAGTGACACACAATATACTTCATTCCACAAAGATCTTATTGAATACAATAAATTACCGAATGAACACAAACTTCTTAACTGTATCATGTTTAAAAATCTTTTTAAAAACTTAAAACTCGACGCCTATGGATTAGAAAGAGACAGGTACACTTTCAGTTATGCGGATTGCATAAAATTTTTGGCGTCACGGAACCACGCCAACTTTCCTATCCATTCATAATACGAAATTAGTAGTTAGTGATTACTATTAATGCTCTAAAAACAGCGTTCACAATGCTCCAAATTAACGTCTTATAATTTTAGCTCCTTTTTTATAGAAAATTCTTCAGATGTTTTTAGTATCAAAAGTCAGAATAAAATGTTTAGGACAAGAAAATAATGAGCTAATCTCAATCTTATTATTAATCTAGTTCCTTCAAATAATCAACATAAGTAATATATATTTTTTTAATTTGATGTTGATCCATTTCGTGCAGATTTCATAGCAAAAATAGATAGAAGTCAAATGTCAAATAAATTAAAAAGAGAATATATTCATCTCTTTTTCTCTCTCTTCTGATTGGTCGAGCCACTAACTTCTAACTGAAAAGTTTGAAGCAAGCAAACTCTGGCGCTACCCACGGTTGAATACAGAGCAGCGCTGGGCTAATTCCGTTGTTGTGAACGCTGACACATGATTGTACCTGTCAAATATCTAGCACTAACCGTAATGGCGGCGCTTCATGATATACCGAGGAATTTCATGATCTGGCCAATTAAGCGATCGGGCGCCGATATTGACATTTTATTTAGAAATTTGAAATATATTAATTACAAATTTGGGATTCTACATTACACCTTCATCTCAACCATTCTCTTTTTTCATTGAATTAAAATATATGGCATGATATAAGAAATCAATCAGAAAGCTCATTTGTATCCCTCTAATGCGAAAACTTCATTTTGAGCCAGCTGTATTCCCTTTTCACTTTTAAGATTTGCGTAGTTGCGAATATTAACGATAATAGAAAATTGGCTATCGCTGCTTGACCGGAAATAAGTCATTCATAAAATCTATTTTTTATAATATGGTCTTCTTTTGATGTGAGTCCATTATCCTCCATATATTAATACATGAAGAGAAAATTTTGTAACCCCTTTTAAAGCATATTGCGCGCACGAAGGAATGTGAGATTTGGCTTACTCGAAGTTTATATGGGAATATGCAGAACGCTGAATTTAAATACAGGTTGTCCCATTTTAATTTACCGCTGAAAACGATATCATCTTTTCGCTGGATTATCTCGAAAAATATAAACCGAATGGAAAAATATTTGAATCTATTCTCACTTTCCAAGAGAAGGGAAGCTAATCTTATTTGAAGTCCCTGAGGATGGAAGGTTAAAGGTAACGTTCAAACTTGAAAATTTAATGAATATTGTCCACTGGGGGACCACTAATATTAGTTCTTTTTAATTAATTTTCATTTGAGCGCTCTTTTCACAGTGAATTGTAAAAATATAAAGATGAAGGTAATCATAAATGTAAATAATAGTGAAACCATGAGAACTTTCAAAATAAAAAAATGCATTATACATAAAATATGAATATTACATTTGTTAAGTCGTCTTTAACTCTCATTATATATTTTATGCGGCACGATATTGTAATTTGTATATAACTGGATTCTGTTATGAAGTTGAATATATTCACTAATCTATAAATACTAAACAGTAAAGTTTTTAATGATATAAACATTTAGCATTTATATTTCGGTCGTTATAACTGTCCAAAATTAAAATTAAATAAAAGAATGATAGCACTATTTTAAAAATGATGTAGTTCATACTACAAATAGATCTCTTGTGATAGTTCAAGATCTAAATGCAACGAGTTATAATCACAAAAATTCTATTTTTTGTTACCATCATCATCAATCAAGTCTAAATGGTAAAGTTTAGACACTCCTGACAGGAGGATGTATTGCTTTGTGTTTTTGACAAGACAAAATTTAAGGGAATAGTTTACGCTTTATACTATTCATTCTAAGTATTTACAGGGCCACTCATATAATTTGAGTTTCAGACTCTCACTCAGTCCCACGCATTAGTAACAATGACATTCTATATATTATTTTTCGATTCATATTTCTTACTTTTCAATTTTTCTGATTTGAGTATCAATATAAAGATAATAGAAGCTGAATTTAAACTGCCATAAAACAATCAAATTGTAGCACAGTTGAATAATCATCTTCAGCTGATCTTATAAAATGATTTTTCATCTGTACTACAGTGTAGTGTATTTCATTCAAAAAGACTATATACAGGAGAAATAGTTCACGTGGAGAGGGTTAATCCAGAATGGCCGGCACCAATCTTGATCCTGCGCATGAATGAAAATTTTGCCTCCTCTCGGTTTTGTTTCTCTGCACCTTCAGAGGTGTTAAAGTCGATTTTTTTTTTCATTTCGTTCAAAAATCAATATTCTGACCTATGATTTTATTTGAATTGATTTTTAAATATTTTTCTTATAAAACTATGCTTTTACTCACAATTAAATCAAAATATTAAAATGGGTACGCGGTTACATTCTGAGTTGGTCAGAAAATCAAGCCGAGAAATATTTCTTCTATAAAAGCCTTCTTGCCTTTATTACAGTTATGAACCACTTGAATTATACATTTATTGCTCCCAAATTAGTCAAATTGAAAATCAAGAATATGTATTAAAACAGTCCATACAATGAAACAATTTGGAAGTAGCTATAAAATCAACATTTTTATATACATACATGTATGATTTATATAAATTAGGTTAGGTGGCTAATTACTCATCACTTATTTCAACGCGATTTTGAACAAAAGCTGTGTTCTTTTGGTTGCCATTGAGAAGATATTATTACCAATAGAACGATAAAACATTTATGTATTTATACATATTTACTGATAAATGTTGATTATCTTCGATTCATTCCTGTAAATGTTATAGTTTTTCACAAGTAAGCAAAATATGTAGCTAATAAAAACAACTCATTAAAATTAATATAATTTTAAATAATATTGCATTATATCGATTTAAATGCAAAAATTCGTTTGCAGTAATGATAATTTCCGTGCTAAAATATTGTTATATTCGCTAGTTTTTTGCGAATAGCGGGCCACCAGTAAATTTTTCAATTAAATTTTAGTGTATAAACACTAGCCTTACATGCAATTTTTGTTAAAAAAGTAGTACCTAATCACAATCACCTATATCTGTTCATGTATGTCGATATGATAAGTGATTCATTTGATCAAACTTAGCAAATATGTACAAGTTCAACATAAACACTTTATTACCTAGATTAAAACCATGATCATGTGCCACAGTGACTTCCAGTTTCTGTGATATCCATGTAATTAGTTTAGTTTGGTAGCATTTTGATTGTATTGTGATGCATGCTAAGGTAGGCACTTCATGTCCTCTTCTATGATAAATATTTTAAATATACACTGGGTTCTCTTGACCAGTAAGAAGTCTGAACATTGAAGTTGGCATTGTTTTCATTAATATCTGAAAAACCAACATACCCATTAATAATAAGATTTTCTATTCAACAAATTATTATTGTTATCAATCGAGTATTATATTTATAAAGATGGATAGAACTACTGGAATTTGTCAGATTGAAGTATAGGATCATCGAAAAAGTTGTTCTTGAATTCGGTTGCACATTTATTCGATGGGCAAAAACTCTTTTGAAATATTCAAATTAGAATTGAAACAACAGGAAAAGTGACTATTCTACATTATTTTTCTAATAAAGAACGAAAAAATATGAAGGAGATTTTTCAAATTTGAAAATTAGCTATCTCAAACGGGGGTAATATTGATTTTCGTAAAAATTACAAACAGATTTTGATATTATTTATAAAAAAAATATCTTCCAACCTAATTTATGAATGAATTAAGTTCGACTTCGGCAAAAAAGAGCCGAAACCGAAGGTAGCTTTCATCACGACAAAGTATTTTGGCACGCAGGGGCGCAGTGCGAAGCATTACATCGAGTGGTTCATCATTTGAAAAATAATAATTATATCATGCTGTTTAAAATAAGTATTCTAATTTATTTGCAGTTTCGGTTGACAAACTAACCTTCGATTGGACACAACATTTTACAAATGTCACATAAAATTAAGACTAAATTCTATTTTTTGGTGACTTGTCAATCATAGAGTTAACCAAGTAACAGTAAGTATTATATATTTCCATCTGCCATTCTCTACCGAAATTAAATACTCTCAAAATGTTTCCAAATAGTACTCAAAGAAAAAAATAACTCTTTTTTTCAATACTCAATATCTTGACCGCTAACAACGAGGACAGAAAAGATCAAGTACAAACAGTGGAAAAAGGAACAATAGGAGATATAGAAACTATTACAGCAAAAGAGCTGAAAACAGTACTTCAAAAACTTAAAAACGGCAAAGCACCAGGACATGATCAAATAAAAGCGGAGCAAATAAAGTATATGAGCGAAGAAGAAGAAGAAATTTTACTGGTGCTATTAAATAAGATGTGGGAACTAGAAAAAGTACCTTCTGATTGGGAAAAAGCGGTTATATTTCCAATACACAAAAAGGGCGACACAAGAACATGAAGTAACTACAGAGGAATTTCACTCCTATGTACAGCTGCAAAAATATATGAAGCAATTATTGAGAGCAAACTTAGAATGAAGTTAGAAACCAAGTTAGAAAAGGTACAAAGTGGATTCCAAAAGGGGCATTCAACGCAGGACCACATATTTACAATAAGAAAATTAATAGAAAGAACAATGGGACATGGCGGTAAACTTTTCATTTTGTTTTTAGACCTTGAAAAAGTATTTGATGGATACAAAGGGATACATTATGGGAAATCTTGAAAAAGAAACAAATAACTGGAAGACTACTAGAGGCAATAAAAAGTATATATAGAAAAACTAATAACTATGTTAGAACGGGCAACGACATTTCTAGAGAATTCGTAACAACACAAGGACTAAGACAAGGAGAAGCTTTGAGTCCTCTTTTGTTCATCATATTTTTAGACGAAATATTAAAACAGATAAAAGAAAAGACAAAACAAGTTGAGATTGGTAACTATAAACTGAATAGGATAACGATAGCAGAGTGTGCATTTGCGGATGACCTTGCCATATTCGCAAAGAGCGAGGAAGACAAACAACACAATTTGCACATATGGCATCAGGAATTACAAAAATACAACATGTCAATAAACACCGAAAAATCTAAAATCATGTTGATATCTAGGGAAGACATATGCACAAATGTAGCAATAAATGGCGAAGGAATACAACAGGTAGAAACTTACACGTACCTAGGCTCGGTCATACACAATAAGGGAAGCCTAGATTATGAAATTAATAATAGAGTACAAGCTGCGAGTAAAAAATTCTACATGATGAACACAACAATTCTTAACAACAAATATGTAACGGATACAACGAAAATGACACTGTACAAAACAATATATAGACCAACACTTATATATAGAAGTGAAACGTGGGTTTTGAACCAAAGGAACAGAAGTAAAATACAAGCGACAGAAATGAAGTACCTAAGAAAAATAAAAGGAATAACTAAATTAGACAAAATAAGAAATGATCAAATTAGAAACGAGCTACAAACGGAAAGCATACAAAAGACAATATATAAAAAACAGCTTCCCTGGTACGGGCACTTGATAAGAATGGCAGATAATAAGCACGCGAAAATTATATGGAATGCTTGAACAGCAGCTACGAAGAGAAGGGGCAGGCCCGTGAAGATATGGGTAAATAACGTAGAAGAAATATTGAGAAGAAACAAAACCAATAGTCACACTGCGAGAAATGGCGAAACAGAGGAAAATATGGAAATATTTTATTGGCAACATCGAATAAATAATTATTGTGAAATTAATCTCGACACCCGAAAGGGTATAAAGAGATGTAAAAAGACTATAATAATAACGTAGCTACACTTGAAGAATTAAAATAAAGAATAAAACAAGCTGTGAACGAGTAAAATTCTGAACAATTTTTATAGTGTTACTCTTACCAGTATTATAATAATTCATGTACATTTGTATATTTATGGGCAACCTCAAAATTCAAGTTTTAATGGTGCAATCATCTGTAATAAATGTTTAGAACTCAATAATTTTGTTTTCATACCAGCTTAATTTCAAGTGAAACTATTTTAATATTTTCTTCAATATCTCGACTTCTGTTGAGTTTAGAAGGTATAACTTACTGAACTTTTTTAAAGCAAAAATTATATCCTACCAAACTGCATAAAAATATACAGGCCGTACCATTAAAAAAAAAAGGTATATCTCCGAAAATTAATTCTTCTTCTCTGATTCACATTAATTTAAGTAGCTTACTAGAAACACTAGCAACTTTATTTGAAAGATTTTTTTATATATCTAATAGTTTGTATATTTTATGTTCAAAGGTTTTTGATAAATACAAGTCAAAAAACTTCAAAAACAACTTGACACATATTTTCCTTTGAAATTTTACGCGCTACTTGAGGAAACGAATAGGGTTTTCCACTATTTTTTTTTTCCTCTGAAAGTTCAATTCAAATAATACCTCTAAAGTTGCTCAAACTCATCAAAACTCTGTATTTTCTTGAATATACATATTTTTTTAATTCTATCATATTTCATATTCATTGATGACGTTCCATCCGTATCTTATTAAGCTGCTGCAGTGAGCAAAATAAAAACTACACACATCTGCCATTCTGATGAACAAATACAGGGTGTAGTAGCTAGACGAGGTACCTTGAATAAAATACTATAGGACAATCTTATGCGGGACCAAGGGGGACACCCAATTATGGTAGAAAGTATTTTTTTACACCAGTGGCTCTCAAGCTACAACACAAAGCTATATTTTTTCAAATGAGATGCTACATATTTTTTAGGCCCATTCGATAGAATATTTATTCCTAAATTCAACCATGTATTCGTTTTGTACCCTCACTTGAAGAAAATATTGAGAAAAATGCGATTTAAATTTGAATAAATTTTATTTTCATAGTTATTTTTTAGTAGGCTATGAACAATTGAGCTACATGAATACATTCAATTATTTGTTAATAACTTCATAAATAGTGTTCTTTCTAAACATAATTCAAATCATTTCAATACTTATTCAAAAATAGCATTATTAATTTCTTTTGGTGTTGAAGTAGCACACGCATCTCTTACGCGATGCATCAAATTTTCTTATGTTGTTACTGGTGTAGAGTACATTTTAAAACAATTTGCAACAATAGGAATTATATATTAAATAATTCAAATTGACAGATAGCAGATTTTGTTTTTCATAGCCTACTGAAAAATATCTATGAAAATAAAGTTTATTTAAATTTCAATCACATTTTTCTCAATATTTTATCATGTAAGGATATGAAACGAATACATGATTAATTTTAGAAAAATTTTTTTTTCGAATGAGCCTAAAAAATATATAGCAGTTTTTTCATTTGAAAAAATTTATCTTTGTGTTGCAGCTTGAGAGCCACTGGTTCAAAAAAGTATTTTCTTCCATAATTGGCTGTCCCCCTTGGCCCTGCATAAGATTATCTCATAGTATTTTATTGTATCTTCAATAACATAGAAGTTATTCGAGGTAGCTCGTTTCGCTGTTACACCCTGTATATATGATATTTTGTTATGATTTATGTTTGGTCTTATTTTTGTTTTATAAATAGAATCAGAACACAAGAAAATGGGTTCCAATAATCTTCTGAAGATATCAAGCTTGATTGTACCAAATGCAATTTTAGTTTGACAGATGACGATAAGCACATGCGCACACGTTTATTGCATATATAGTCTGTCCACGGCCACAATACTGCTTGCTTAAGCACCAAAATTAATAAATAATATTTATAAAAGATATAAAGATATTTTCTTGTTGTGACTGTACACATTTCCACAGCTGTGACGTCACTTTTGTACCAAGATGTATAAAATTATTAAATTCATCATAATAATAAAAAATGGATGCAATTTTTTTTTAAGATCTCTTTGAGGCTGTACTGCGAAGCGATCGCTAGTTTTTGGTGATAATGTCTTTGAAAATTATGTCAGAGATTTGAGTATTAGATAAATAAATGCATATGACTTATTACAATATTAATTAGTTTTTATTATGAATTCATGTCGTCAGCACAGCACTATGCAAAGCACCTGTCATCGATTCATTGGTTGAGTTATGATTAATGTGCTTAATTTAGAGTTCTTTTGATGTTTTGTTGTTGAGTAAGCTTGTACTGTTTTTTCAATAACTTCTATAAAGTTTTTCACCAGAAAGATCAAAATATTTCCACGTTTTTTCTTTAGAAATCAGTTGGAAATAAATAACAAATTTTATTGTCAAAATGCGTATATCCTCTAAAATGTGAAGACCGAACAATTAGATAGTCTCCGAGCGCTAGATGTCTTGAAGCACTTCGGATTTTTCGAACTGATTTCATAGACGTATTCACTTAGTGATCTCTTATTATCTCTATTTTGGCCTTGACATGCTTCGACCTCATAAGCTATTTTCACTAATCTAAATTTAATCTTCTGAAGAAGATACATGAGATACCAACATTATTAAGGCCGAAAAAGATTCGAAGTAATTTACTTATCAAAGATGTAAAAATAAATACATAAAAATACCTCTCCAACTGATGTAGCTAATAAATTTACTATTTTTTCATGAGGAACAGCCACGACACTTTGGTTATTTATTTCTATAATACGATGGCCCACACGAACTCCTCCTCGCTCTGCTATACCACCACGTAATAAGCTGCATATCTACAAATATTAAGAAATTTTAGTTAATAAAATAATTACAAAGCGAATAAGTATAACAAATAAGTTCTTGATTGATAGTATCTATCTAAAAGTAGATATACAATTTTCTTTTGAACAAAGTGATTTGTATTACATATTTGATGCACTTGTATATATTTCTGAAAAATACTAAACATTACGTATCAATTTTTATCAATAAATATTCAAGAATGGAGTTGATACGATGCATTTTTCAACTTTCAACAAATTTTACATCCATACTATTAATTCAGATAAAATATGAAAAAATAGTATTATGTGAAATGTCTATTATAGTACAGGACAAATTATTTTAGCATGGCTTTAGGAAATCCTCACAGTAAGGGGGCTATAAGCAGCTAATAAATTTTCTTTTCTCTGGGCTGTACTAAAATCATTTTGACTTTTATTTTAATATTAGCTTGAATTTAAAAAAAAGTTATACTTTAAGTATTAATTCAAATTTTAAAATTGAAATATATATAAAATAATTATCAAATACTTTTTTCTTACATCTAAATATTATGTTCTAGGGAAAATACAGAAATTTACTTAGAACAAAAATATTCTTAATACCATCCTTTTTGACAGGTAAACAGACTTCATGCTGTGCCGCAGTTTACCATGCTATTAGCGAAGTAAACTCATGCTAAAATAAATTGACCTGTACTATCCTTCAAGAGCCATACACACAGGTGTTTCATTAAATTAAATGCCTCGCTTTAAGCCTTACCAATTAGCACAAATTTGATGTTCAACAGACTCCCAGCAATAACGAAAGAAGTCTGAATTTTTAATTTTGATCAAGTTTCAGCAATATAAAATCATGTGCCATTTTAAACACTAAAAAAGCTACCAATTTTTAAAAAATATCGCTTTTTTAAGTCAGTCAGGGAGAGTTTGACGTAGTTTGTTTCTTTTACAATTTATGAATTATTTTCATTTCAATATATTATAAAAATACATAATATTTGATTCATAAAATTACATGAATCTATGCTAAAGCTTGAATTAGGCTCGAATTACATAATACTTTTTTCGGCTAGATTTCAGTCCGAGTTTCGTCCGAGAAATTTCTAGCCAATTCTAGCATAATGTAAATCAGAAATTTCTGTCCGATTGTCGCACTTGAATATGTCATAAAAAGTACATCTGGCTATATTTTTTTATTCGAGTTTCGTCTAGATTCGAGAACACATGCACACTTTGCGTATTACCAGTTACACCAACCTTTAAGTTTTTAGCGTTTGCTTTTCTTTTGGTCAGAGCCATAGAAAAAAAGAGTCAATATTTCTTTGTATTGTGATTTATTTCATAATGGCCAAGAAGTGGTTGCCGAATATGACTTAAACTTTAGTAGAACTGTACGAATTACACCGTTCTATATAAAATAAGCTTTTGTAATTTTTCTAATTTTGTTTCCATAGCGACTAAGGGCGGCTGCACAATAGCCCGAGAACGGAAACGGCAACGGGAACCAGAACGAAAATAAATTTGAACAGTGTTATTTTGTATGTATACATGCACTATAAGATTCCTGGAACGGAAAGACCAGGGTCGGCCGGGAATGAAAACGGTAAAAATGGTCAAGATTTAAGTTTCCCGTTCTCGGGGTATTGAACAACCAATGAGAAACAAGCGTGACGTCACTGTCCATTATTCTTGAAAATATGATTGTTGAGAGTTTGGTTTATTTGCTCTTGTTCTTGTTCTCTGACTGCACTGATTTTTCTTGTTTCACTAGATAATTTCATGTGAATGGGCTGAATTATTTCCCAAATAACTTCGCAGGTCTTATATATTACTTTAGAAACTGTTGGATTCCAACTCTAAACAACCAACTTAAATTTTGAAAAGAACTACCATGTGCCAGATATTTCAAAGTCATAGCCAAGATAGATATTCTCTTCTACTTCTCTTCAATAATTTTGGCCTTAATAAGCTGAGAAGTTTATTAAAACATCGCACGTTCATTCTGGTATATTTAAAGAACATTTCATGGACAGCTTCCTTCATATGCCTAAATATGTTTACGAATGCTCCTCTGGTATTTCTTTCAAGATTAATTGGTCTAATCCACCACCTAGAGAGCAAATTCTGATTCTATAAAGAGTTTTATGGAATGTGCATCATCGTACTTCCTGTTTTGATTTTCTAATTGTATATAATTATAAAAAAGTATCAAAAATGCCATTAAAACCTGTAATTTTTCGTCATCCATGTTTAAGAATACTAATTTAACTATATAAGAAGTGCGGTTATCTGTCAAAACGTTGTTCTCGGTCTTTCGCGTGCTGCAGTTGTGCATCTGGTCGGCGTTTACGTTTCCGTTGTCGCTCTCGATAGCTTTCCGTTACCGTTCTAGTTCTAGTTCTAGGGCTATTGTGCAGCCGCCCTAACCTCAAACTGTAATATTACCGAATTTTATTTTGAAAGCTACCGAAACTGTACTTTCCAGAAAAAAAAAATGTGCGACTACATGAATGGTTTTGGAATTAAGTTAGTAAATCGAACGAAACTAGAAACAGAAAACTAGACGGAAAAAGTATAATGTAATTCAAGTTTTGGACACAGTGCCAGATTCAAAGTGACATCTACCCTAGGCTGGAAATTTTAATCCTATCATATTTGCCAGCTCCATCAAAAAATCTGCCGATTAAGTCAGAGAAAATTCTTTTATATCATATTTACTACTTTTTTCTTACTTGTAGACAAATTACTCTAAATGTTTTGAATTTTCGGTACTCTCCAAATCTGTCTAAATCCGGCACTGCCTTAACACATTATAAAATTGAAGAATAAAAATATTCCTTACCACTCCATTCTGAACACTAAAGCCTAATTGGTATTTTGTATCTGGTCTCTTAATTTTAACTTCTACAACAGGTGCACATGGAACGACAGTCAACTTAACAACAGTTTGGTTTTTCGAGTTCTTGATATAATTCTGGCATGTAGAAAGTGGAAGGCCCACAAGACTAACTCCATTAATGGCAATGATTTGGTCTCCTATATTTAGTTGGCCACAACGGGCCGCTGCTCCCGCTGGGGCTAAGTTCGCTATTACCACTGTTGGAAGCATTGATCCCCAGCCCGATTCAACTATCACTACCCCTAAAATTTCTCCTTTCGCTTTTGGAACCACTACCTGGAATTAAAAAAAAATTAATGTCAGACAATGGAAAACTTGAAAGACTGAGTTTCTTAATGCAAATCAGATACGATTATTTACATTCAAATGTCACAAGTTTAGCTATCCATTTGTTAAAATGTTTGCTGGAAAATTAATTGATAGATTCTTGTTACAAAGAAAACAAAGTTGTTATGTAATATGTAATATAATTTAAACTGAAACTGGATTTACAGTTAGTTTAAATTTTCAATGAGTTAGTTGAAAATAATATTATTATTACCTCTTTTTGCATTTCCTTCTTCGCAAACATTTGCAACTCATCACCAAATATTTCTTGAGAATTTAAAACTTCTTGATAATCCATTTCTTTTACAAAACTATGGTCCTCTATTCCATTTGCTTTCAAAAATTCCATATAAGCTACTTGAAATGCTTGTCCAATGGATTGAGCAATAAATTGTGCCTTGAATTATGCAAATTATTTTTTTTTTTCTCACAATTAGAAATATGTATATATTTATACCTCTTCACTTTCAAATACGTGACAGATCATTTTTGGTGTTCTGCTAATTTTAGGGGGCTCATCCATTTCTTGTGGTACAAACCGTCTACGTGCCATTAAAACAACTAAGTCTCCAATATCAGCAATATATGAAATAGTTCGCAAAGCGTGATCCATCATAATTTCTTTTAAATCAGTATTTAAAACCATTATCTTTTCCGTTGAGATAAACAAATCCACTTCGGTGCTAGGTTGTGTTTCGCCGTCAGGAGCCTAAGATAAAAAAAATTGATAAAAACATCTAGCAAAATGTACGATTGATAGCTTCTACTTACCAAAGCCTACATAAACGAATTATGCAGCATAAAAATAAAAGTTTGTTAGTTGAAACTTATTTTTTTGATATTAGAATCCACTGTAATTTTGCACGAAGTTTATAGCTTATTGCATACTTATTTAAGTATTAATAATGCAGAGTATTTGTTAATATATTAAGATTTCATCAAAATAAAAAAATCGTAGATTTGAAAATTAGAATTATTAATAGACAACAGACATTGAAAAATAAATAGCAATAGCATATAAATTTTCGAAGATGTTATAGCTCTCGATAATAAAACTTCAAACTGTAGTATCATATTATCGTAATTTTTTGCTTCCCTGATTATTTTGGAGAAAAAGTATCGAATATTGATTTTAGGGCATAAAATTATGCATTTTAATTTTTAGCAATTTCAAATTTTAAAAACATGTACTTATTTTTTTTTCAAAATAATTAGCGATGCAGGAAATTGAAATGATTTTACATGTTAAAGTTCTATAACAGACAGCCATAATCATTAATATCTGCAGAGAGTACATAAGTTCAGTATCATTTCATTTAATCCATATTTCATTATTCCATATGATCTTTAGAATCAAATCTATAAACAAAATCAAATATTACGACTTAATATGATTTCAATGATAAAATATTATTCATTGATTTGGCTAGAAGTTTTTATTCAAAGAAGGTGATTGAAAAAATATTGTCACTAGTTTGGTTTTCTTAAACAAAATCTTTGAGTAAGATGAACAGACAGAGAGTTGTTCCTATAAGTGTTCCGTGCCTCCAATGAGATATGTGATCACATAAAAATATAATGATATCTATTTTAAGAGAGGGAGAGAAAATATCAACAGATTCAATTACCATTATTTCCAATATAAAAGTTTCAAGGACATATGACGTAGATTATGTAGGACAAATTTGATAGGCCATGTTGGTTATAACCACAGTACAAGACATAGTAGGTAACCTAACTCGCCCCGAAAATGCGTCCGCTGAGATGATTATAGTTCGCGCTGTCGCCGCTAGAGACGCCTACATCAGTAAGGCCTGTTTTACAACAGTGTTTAATGTATAATTACACTAAACTTACAAAATTTTACGAAATCATTTATATATTGAAGTTAACCGTATATGTAATGTTTACAGCATATATTTTACTTTAATTAAAAATTGATATACTTGTTAAATTAGTGTTGCATTGAGTAATATTCAATATTTAATTATTACCTATGCAAGAAACTCAGTTGGATAAATTCCGAGATCACATGCGATTAACAATAATTGAGAAATATTTGAACAATACATTAACAATGTGTTTAATCTTCAAGAATTCATATAGATGATATGTTTTCAATTACAAGAAAATTGTTCGAACTTTCAATAAAGGAAACATGAAAACATAAGTTAAACAAAAATTAGATTCAGTTCAAAATATTAGATTTCTATATTATACATAATGTTTCACAACGTAATAGTTTTTTCTATATTAAGGGCACTCATATTTATTTTTAACAAATACACGTTATTTTAAATTATCTTATACTTAATTCATTAACATTGTCAAAATTTAGATTTCATTTGAATTACTTGATACAAATTTACTTTGTGAGTAAATTTGAATGAGAATTAAATTCATTTATGAAACTGGACCTAGTTTAATAGTTATTTATACAAGTGAATTAAACCACTGTTTATTTGCGAGAAGAAAGTTCAATATCACGAGCGCGTTCAGCTTTAATTCTTTGAGCAAATAAAGAAGTGTAATTCACGTGTTTGTATACATAATTTTATTCAATTGCTTTATCCCAAATTTCTATCATGTCAAGTGGAGCTCTAAAAACACTATATTTTATCTTACAGCTCTCATATCCAGAATTACAATTCGGGACAAAACATTTTCCAGGCATTTTAATTGAATGTTCATTTGTCACACGGCTATCACTTTATTAAATTATTATTTATTTACTATAATCTGACTGTATTCAACGACACAAACACTAAAATCAAACGCTTTTCAATTGGCAACTAGGCCCTACATATTCGCCATCTTGAAACATTTCCTCTCACCTCTCACGTCCACATGCTTGACGCAGTCAGCGGACACATTTATAGTAGACCGGCAATGAGAGTTGTGGGGGCCTGGTTATAACTAACAGTAAACACGTGGGGAAAGATGAATAGCTACAAATTTTCTAAATTTATCTCTCTTCAACTTGTTCATGAATGAGAGTGAAAATAATCCGCGTCACACATTATTCAATAATTATTTTCTAACGAGCTATTTTTTAAAATGCGGGTATTTTTTTTTATTAAGATTGATGAAAAAAACCATGAAAAAAATTATTACATATTTACTGCTTTAGTATAGTTCTCTCAAAAGATGGTTATTAAAGACCAAAGCAGTTAAGAAGTTTTTAATTCTGAAGATCAAAAAAATTACTGAAACATTGATTAAATGAACGATATTACTTGAATCTGTTGTTCAAAAACTTATTAGCTACCTAGAAATATAAATTTTTCATTAAAACATATTGAAATTTTGATTTACATAATATTTTCGCATTAAGCCTCATTGCCTGAACGAAATCGTTGTTTTTGCATTTGCAACAGTAATCTGCAATATCAATATTTATTATTAGGAAATATATGTTACTCAATATATTACACACAAATTTTATACATCTATATTGATTTTAATATGCAGTTAGCTGTACTTCAAACATGCTTTTTTATTAGATAAGAGCTTGCATTACGTATGCATATATAAACGTTCAAAACAATCTACTATGCAAATGTAAAAGCATGCGACTAATTTCGTAGCAGATAATGAGGCTTCAAACTAGTTCACAAAGTAACGCCTGCTTAGTAGGGATTTGGTTGAAGTCTGGCTTAGTGACTACAAAGCACTTGAAAGCAAGCGATGTAAATAGTACACAGGAATGAAAATATTTAGCTTGGCCTACTAATTATAGTTCATATTTACGTGACATGCGCAATAAGTCTAAGTTAAGGAAAGTCATTGAGAATATGAAGATACAATACAGTTTTACATTTTGAATTATTTAATTGTCTAATTAAATAATTCATGTTCATAAAAATCAAGATTATCAAAAATTGAAACTTTAAAATGATTGGAAAAAAATTAGTGGACTGGTTTTTGTTTTAAATATAGTATCAGAGCGTTTTAAACCTAATAATAGACAAAGTATACAGTTTTGACAAAATTTTTACCAAACGATTACAAATCGTTTGAAACATCATCATATCAAATGCATTCTAAAATTCTAGAAATTTGATAATTCAAAAAATCAAGATACATGAGAAATTCCAGAAATATAATGAAGTTATAAGGCACACGTTGGGATTGTTGAACATGAAATGGTTGAAGATAGAAGATGGCAAAATTTCAAATTTTCTCAATTCTTAGGTAAAAAAAAATTTAAGTGATTTCATATGAAATTATTAATCTAAAACGAACGTTACTTTCTGAACAGTCTGTTAGTTGAGAAAGAAAACTGTTTTCAAATACTATTTACAAGGTGTCAATGAAAAAGCTCTTGAATATAAATTTTCTTAAAACCTTGAATCATGAGAGCCGCCTGCAGAAGGATTCTAATATTTCCACAATCATTTTAAACTTTACTATTGAATTTTAATAATTATTTTTATATGTTTATAACGCCCAAAATATTGTCATAAGAGAGCTCCAATAATTCGCTATACTTGATTTCGGAGTCTCATGGTAAATTCAGAAAATATTCCTTTTTCACCACTAAAACTGACATCAGTCTGACAAATTTGAAGACATATTTGTTGCTGTAATTGCGATTTTTTTGTGAAAAGTTAACGCAAAAAAAGTGTCATTCTACTTTACTAATACGTTGGTAACATTTGAATCGAACGATCAGTAAGATTTGAAAACTTGAAAAGTGATCAAAAAGATCAAGTATAAAATGTTATCATATATCTAAAAGTAAGTTATGCCGTCTAAATACAATATTTTAAGCTTAAAATTCTATGCTTATATTTGATCAATTGTGTTAAGTAATTTTGACAGTTTATGACACTGTGTAAAATTACTCCAAATTATACAAATTCTATGGTAATATGTATTATTCAAGAGTTTTCTCGAAGCACTAAGTAACACATTTTTGAAACCATTTTCAGGTAGAGTATAAAATAAATGAATAAGACTGTAAAGTTCAATACGTGAACAAAACAGACCTTTATTTTAATGACGGCTTCTTCAACCATGTTTTTCTTAATTCTTTTCCGGCGTTTACGCCCTCCCTCTTCCTCTACCTCAACTGAGCCCAAGTACTGCAGGCGGAACACAGTGCCGCTGGAGCTGACGCCCAGCGGCAAATGTGTAGGATACACCTGCATCTGCGCCTGATTCTCCGTACATTCTTTTATCGTCTCGACAACGTCACTAGAGTCACAGTCTGGGTCTAATGGAGCTGTGACTTCATAGTCAGTCTCGCAATGCCGGTAGGCCTGGCTCTGTGACTGACATTGAGACTGTGATTGTGATTGAGTCAGTGCCAGTTGGTTGGGTGGCTCCTGCAATTGCACTTTTACTTTACTCCGAATGTGTACAGCTTTATCTTCACACGTACTTCCGGATTCTACTAAATCTTTACAACTAAACACTACTTTGTTGAAATTCCTCATGTGCAATTGTCGAACATGTTCGCGATTATTTCAAACACAACAAAATACTACTGCATCTGTTTTTGATAATTTCGTATATACATATATACATACATAGAAATATCTTAAAAACTTCTATTTAGCTCTGATGTTAAGCAGATCTCAATATCTGTACATATGGTGTGCATGTACTAGCGGTATCCATTCACACACCTAAGTAAAACTAGAGTGTTCCTTCAATCATTACTAATGTCGGACTTATAAATTTAAATAAATTTCTAATGCGACAGAAAATTAGAAATATAGAATGCAACTAAGTGAAAGAAATATCTATGTAAAAAAAGAATTGTATAAAAATTAGTTTAGGAAGCATTCTAGTAAAGAATTTGAATTCGCACGGTCAGTTATCAGCCGAACAGTAAAATTAGAAACCACGCAACAACGATGCTGCTCCTTTTTAAAGTCATTATTTAATATTATTGTATACTTTATGAGATTTTAAATAAATTTAAATCTTTCAGTGTTCCAGGCTATATTATTTAAAAGTGATAAGGAAACAATAAAACGTTAAATTAGAATTGAATGAATAAGATTAACAGATATGTACATTTAATATTACATGTAGCAGTAGCAGGCAACCAACCAACCAAAGAGCACAATGAAGCGTGCGTTTCCACGAGGCCGGGGGCAGGGCGAGGGCGCGTCGTGTTGAGCGTGGAGGAAGAGGGCCGAGGGAACACATACCAAACTGAAACATTCTGACAACTGACAACTGACGATCACAACGAGTACGAGTACTTCTCGTAACATTACTAAACTCTAGCTGTAACTAATAATTGTACTCAATACCATACCGAATGTCTAATTTTTCAAGTTACATACGTAATGCAGTGAAAAAAATATTCGACTGAAGTTCTTTTTCATTCATTTTCAAATAAATATTGGAAACAGTACCAAGATTCTCTAAAATAAATTGTATACTGCTTTTTATTAATTGATATAATCATTATAGCCAAAACAGTACAAATTTCAAAAATCAGACTGATGAATATCTTCACCAGTATTTATTTGAATATTTTAAAATTTTATTAATCAATTAATTTTCACATATATGAGGCATGAAATTGAGTATTCTTTTCAATATATCGGTAATAGAAATTACAGTTTGAGGCGCTGTTATAGATTCAATAACATGGTTGCCATATAAATGATCCACTAATATAAATGGATAACTAATACTATAGTCCGCCATTGTGGCCTTTAGAGCAATCATTAGCACCACGATTATCGGAAGAGAGACTAAAATGAGATTTATTAAAACGTACTGATCGGATGTATGAGAAAATCATCACAAAATCACTCATAAAATATATTTTTCATTTTTAAGTATTGTGAAACCGACAAAATTAAAAGCGGATTCATGCAGCCATTTACATTTAATTTTCATCTTCATTTAATTCTCATTTATCTATTTTTAAATGTAGCATTCAGGCAGACGCACAAATATAAATTAAATGAGAAATGAACGCATGCGCATGTCGATTTCTTGTCATCTAGAAAATTTCTGTATTTCTGAAGTGTCAAATAGTAGAAGGTGTGTGTTCGTCAAAGTTCATATTCCTCTGTCTCTATTAATTTTGAACAATAGCAATACGATGAAATTTTAAAAGATGCGACGTTTGACAGCTATAACCTTGAACACTCTTCACTGCACATGCGCAGTGTATTTTTCATTCTCATTTAATTTAAAAAGATAAAAGTTGGTCATCTTATAAATTAAATGAAAATGATAGATAAATGAAAATGTAATTTAGAATGGTGCATGCATGGTTCCATTCAGTTACACACATTTATCTTTCAAATGAAATTAAATTAAAATTAAATGTAAATGTAAATGGCTGCATGAATCCGCCTTCACCTATCAAGATTTTGATGGAAATATCCGTTTTGAGCATCCCGGAATCCATTTTGACTATTTTTGGCTTGATGTCGGTACGTATGTTCGTAACTCGCAAATCTCAAAACTGGTTGAACGTATAATGTTGAAATTTTGTATTTGAGACTGGTATAGGGTTTAGTTGTGCACCTCGCATTATGGTTCCAATCGTCTGTACCGGAAGTGCACTTTACTTGAAACTTTTTTCGAATTTTTCTAATAAATCCAGAAAGATCAACCGTAGGATGTTGAGATTCAGTATTGGAACTTGATGTATCAGAATGGTTATCTGCTATTTTTGTAAGAATCGGCCAGGCAAAAAGTGCACTTTATTTGAAACTTTTTTTGAATTTTTCGCATAAATATAGTATGATCCACCATAGCATATTAAAATTTCGTATAAAGAACTTCTATAACATCTTATTGTACATCTTGCATTATGATTGCGATCGGCTAAACCGGAAGTGCATTTTACTTGAAACTTTTTTTTAATTTTTCGCATAAATTCAGTATGATCAGCCATAGGATACTGGAATTTAGTATTTGAAATTGCTGTAGCATCTAAATGGTCATCTTCTATTTTTGTAACAATCGGCTAAGCCGGAAGTGCATTTTATATGACAGACTTTTTGAATTTTCCGCATAAATTGTAAACAATAAGTCATAGAATATTTAAATTTTGTATTAGGCACTTTTATAATATCTAGTTGTACACCTTGCATTATGATTGCTATCGACTAAGCCGGAAGAGCACTTTATTCGAAACATTTTTTGAATTTTCCGCATAAATCCAAAACGATTGAACGTAGATTGTTAGAATTCAATATTTAGGACGATTATAACGTCTAGATGCTCATATCCTATTTTTATTGAGATCCACCTAGCCGGAAGTGCATTTTACTTGACAGTCTTTTGGAATTTTTCGCATAAATTCGAAACGATCTGGTGTAGAATATTGAAATTTGGTATTTCAGTCTGCTGTAGCATCCGAATGATTGCCTACTATTTTTATAACAATAGACTGAACCGGAAGTGCACTTCAGTAGGAATTAATTTTTTAATTTTGCGCTTAAATTCAGATCTGTTAGTAGTCGTAGAATTTTGAAAATCAGTATTTAAGAATGTTGTAGTACAAGAATAATGGCCTACTGTTTTCATAGCAACCGACTTGGCTGAAAGCGCATTTTACTTGACAGATTTTTAAAATCTCTTGGGTAAATCCAAAACGATTAATTGTGGAACGATGAGATTCACGTTAGATTTTTTGTTTTTAAAAATAGCGCTACTGTTGTAAGTAATCAATTTCTCGTAGTTAAATTATCAATATGAACATGTCTGTGTTTAAATTTTTTTTCCATAAGTATCAGCTATCCATATACATATAGAGATCAATGACATAGTCAGACAGGTGACAGTTGAATGTTTGCTTTTGAATTGTCCTGTTGTTATTTGTGACTTGTATTGTGTGAATCTCATTAAATATGAATACTGCAGCCAAATAATTTTTTCATCAATTTATATGTACTTTTTAAGTAACATAAAAAGTAGATATCAGGTATAGCGCCTTATACTAGATAAAACGATTGCAGTTTTTCAATAGAAGTGCCATATCAACGAAACGTACTGTTCATAGAATCAATCATTTCTCTATTTCCCACTAACATTACATTAAAACATGCTAACAAGCGCAACTAAAATACATTGCATAGGAAGCAAATGACTAGCAGTGCAGGTTGTAAGAAGCACAAGAAACTTCATCAGTTTTGTTCGATACATATCTGACATCTAATGGAAGCAGCACTGAGATACAGTATGCGGTAGTATATTATAGATAAATAGTGTAAACGATATCATATGCGAAATATTGCTTTGTTACAATTGAAAAAAAGACGATTTGATGTAATTTTTCCTGATAATTCCTTTGATAATTCATAAAACTGATATATCACTCAAAAATATTTTTGTATTAACAAAAAAAGGAACCTGTAACGTTACCCCATTATACAAATATTTTCAAAAATATTTAACTGAGACGTAAAAGCGCGAGTTTTCTTAATTTGAGATAAAATATAGTGGTGATGCCATAGTTTCACTACACAGTCCCCAAAATCTAGCATCATATTTTTTAATTATTTCGTTAAAAGTCAAATTTTGTTCAATAATTCATTAAAATTAAACGATAAGGTTACAGCACAACATATTGAAAATAATAATGAAATATCATTCAAACCAGACAACAATGTTCAAATGTACCTTGATTCTTGACACGGCTTCTTCAGCTTGCATCATTCTAGTTGTTTTAGTAGGCTGACCTTCGCAAACAAGTTGAGTAGAGCCCAAATATCTTGCACGGAAAAGAACGCCTTCAATTAAAACAGATGAATTACAGAGTCCTGAAATAATAATACATTAGTATATATACATAAAAAAAAACATGTAATCTTGACAAATATAGATGTACTAGTGAACTGATTCCAACTTCTGAATGCGCAGAAGAAAATTCACGTGCCTCGTTAGGAAACATATTTTTCCAATGAAATAACAGCAATGTGTGGCATTCCGCTTCTCGTTTCTCAAAAGTAATATTATCAAATTTTTTTCCAAAATAAATTTTTATTTACCTTCTTTATTGCGAATCTTCTTCTTCGATTCCTTGTCCTGTTGAATGAAATGATACATTAATTTCAGTTAAGGAATAAGTATATTTATATAACATAATTATAGCATCACGTATTCTTAGAAAATAATTAAAAATTCGAAAAGCCTGAATGTTTCAAAACTAGGAATCGGTTGTAACACCATCATTCTAAATTGGTCGCTGCCACCAATTTAGGATAATGGTGTAAAAACCGATTCCTAAATTTGAATCTTTTTGTGAAACATCCAGGCTTTTTGAATTTTTGATTCTTTATTAATTCTGTTTCAAGGACCCTTTCAAAAATCACTTTAAAGTGTCCTGTATTTCTTTTATTCTTAAACATTTAAAGTAGATAGCAATCATCTGGGATTGAACCCGATTCTCCCGGCAAATAAAAAAGTTTTCAAAATACCGGATGTTCAAAAAATTTCTGTGGATAATATTTTTGAGTATTTTATGATTTACTCAGAACCGTAAACAAAGTTTCAAGAACCATTTATGTACATTTTTTAGAGTATCCCAGACAATTCAAATTAAATGAGAATAATTTCGGTTAAAACGTATAGTTTTTAGCGTAGAACAGTATGCCATTACAAAAAAAAGTAGATGTTTCAAGAGGTAGAAGAACGGACTATTCAAAGAAAAAAGGTTGTAATGAAAATGTGTTACATATTTTGTTCTTACAGTTACGCATAAAAAATCTTTAAAAATGTGTCAAGAGAATATAATTGACTTCATGATGCAAAAAGAGGAATAATTTACAATTCAAGTACAATCTATAAAAAAAATCATATCGGCATATTTAATACTGTAAGAGCGCTATCTTCAAAACGCTGGATATTCAAACTAGTTCGTACTACTATCTATTAAACCTCTTGAAATATCCTATACATGTTCTCATTTCATAAAACAACTAAATAAAAATTCTATATTTTCTTTTCCCTAAAATAATACAACTTTTGCCTGGGAAATTCAGTTTGAGTGTTACATTTTCTGCAACTGTAGCCACTTTTATTTTGAACATCATGTATTGAAAGTTTTAGTAAAGATTGTATTAAAGAATAATAATTACTTTTTCATCATAGAATCCTTGGTCGTCAGTGCGTTGCTGCCCCAGCAGGCGATCCGTTTCTAAATCGGTGTCCGCTTCTTCTATATGGTATTCAGAATTAAAAATTTACACAAAAATAGCTATGCTAAAATAACTGCATCGGAATATATCTATGCAAAATAAGAATTTGAAAATAGTCAGAAATGGAAATTTTAATCTCTTAATAATAAATTATTAGGAGATAAAAATTACCAATTTTCAAATGATATGATTTTCCAACACACTGTCGAAAAATTATTAATAATTTAAAAGATGAGTAACAAAAAATATATAAATCGAAACGAATCCGTTGTTGGCTCAAGATTTTGAAAAAGTTCGGTCTAGTTTGATAAAATATTCTAATTTTAATATTGTCTATAGAACAAGTTTACTAAACCTATCAAGATCATATGGAATATTTCAAACTGTTTTTAAATTTATCAGAGTAGCTAGTAATTTTAAAAGATGTATTGAAAATATATTAATCAATTTTGACTCAAGCATACATAACACTCAACTGGAGATCATTTTGGCATTATATTTACAGCTCAGTTGTGTGACAATAAAATGAATGGTAATACCAAAAAATTTCATCAACCTATTACGCACAATAGTTTATAATTATAAATTAATGTGTTGGAAAAATATGACTGGAGCTGGGGATAGATAAAAAGTATTTATGATCAAAGCTGTAGCGAATTTTATCAGCTTTCATAACACAGAATAAAAAAAAATCCTATGACACATCGTTTCCGAAATGTGGACAAAAAACCAAAAAACGGGACCCTCTTTGTGCCCCCCTCCCCTAGGGCTTACCTCCGAGGGGTGGGGACTTTTAGTATGTTTGTCTTCTAACTAGTCCAAACAAAGTTCCGAAGTTAAACTTTCTGCTTTCAACTTTTCCATCCACATTCATTTGTTGCCCGGACTATTAAAATAGTGTCGAGTATTGAGGACCAATATTTTATAATAAACTTAGTAGTGAATTGAAAGTGAAGTCACTGAGTCAGTTTAAATCTATAGTAAGGAATACTCTTCTGATACATTGCTTTTATAGCGTTGAAGAATTTTTGTGAATTTTGATATTGTAATTGTGTGTATTGCATTATATTCATTATGTTTGACTTTGGTATACATGCGTCACACTGAATTGTTTCAACGGAAATTATAAATCAGAAGTTTTATATATTAATTTTTACTTAAAATTAATATATTATACTCATAAAAAAATTAAATGATTTTTTTTTGTATGTTTGTGAAACTAAAGTTCTGTTCAGATGTGGATTCTTGCAACACTCACTTGAGAATTTGAATCTTAAAGTCACATTCCCACCTCTATCATAATCATAAGTCTTAAGTCGTAACCTTGAGAGTTTGAGATACGCGAAAACATTGGAGCGTTTCCTGCTCTTGTCGTAATCATAGTCATAAGTCTTAAGTCGTAATCATAAAAGTTTGGCGAGCCCAAACTTTTTGTCGTAATCATAAATAGAAAAAGATGGATATATGTAGCGCTATTTCATTTCATGGAATTGTTGTTGATTTCATTATTGTTATTTACTTTTATCATTGAAAGAAAGGTTATAGATATAAAAATGTGAATAGAAATCAAATTATCAAACACAACACCAAGCAAACAAAAATCAAGATCTCAAAATCAACATGAAGTTTATGAATTCAGTGGCTTAGAAATCACTGCTTATCACGATATTTTCTCAAATAAATTAAAATAATATTGTTTTAAATATTTCTAGATATTTTATAGCTTTTAAAGTAATTCAATACGAAATATGATTTATTTCATATATGTTATTACATATTTTAAAGATTCATGGTATGTTCACATACAATTGAGTACATTTATATATGCATTTATTATTTATTATTTGTGGTTCAACATATTATTATTTTCCTTAGCAAAGTAGTATTATTTCTATACGACAGTAAAATTTAATTATTAATCATTGTGAATATATTTCACTACTTTTTAGATTTAGTTGTGAACAAAAAATTATGATTATGACAAGAGCTGGAAACGGTCGGATTTTCTAAGACTATGATTATGATTACGACTTATGATTATGATAGAGGTGGGAATGTGACTTTAAGAGAAAAAAGGACAATAGATGCACCACTATTTTGAGTCTTGAAAGTGCTTGCAAAATGGGTGTTGACTTATCTCATTGATAACTTCATGGTAATCTATATCTTTGCCTTTTGTCAGAGAGATATTTGTGCATGAGTTTGGTGTCAATATTGATGTCACCTTGCTATTTGCGTCATTTAACTCTTTTTATCGTATTTGGAATGTGGGACAGGTAGAAAATTATAGCTTTTTTTTAAATTATAGCTGATTTGGAAGATGAGATTGAGAACTATCCGAAAATAAAAAGACTCTGGGTTAAAAGATAGGGATTTTGAGGATAGAGAGTCTGTATTTACTATAAAAGATCTAAGAACAAAAGATTTACAATGTTTCAAGAATCTTTTTAAAATTTAAAAACGGACACAACTTAAAAGCTTCAATAAATGCTCCCATCCAGCTGACCAATTGACAGACGAAATAAGTACTTTAAAGTTTATAAAAATAGCAAATATTAGAAACTTTTTATTCGAAAGTAATTATGTGAATGTACATGCGAATTTAATTAATGGTTTCTAATGTATTCAAACTATCATCATTTAGAAATATGTTTTTATCATATTAGCTTCGTTCGAGCAGTGAGTCCATGACAGTTTGAAATTTGCTGCGCAGGCGCATTTGAATTTTGGCGTTCGAGCAGTACAAAATCCGTGACTGTTGACTAAGTCAGATGTTCGTGCAGGAAAATGACTAGTTAGGAACTAGTTGCCAACTGTCAGAAAAGTTTGTGATTCTAACGTTGTACTAGTAGTCAGATCAATTCAGAGCGTATTCCTAGAACTTTTTAATTGTAGTTGCGTATTAACTAAGATGAATATAATTATTTAATGAACTGATTTTTGAGTATTGATAATAATTAATATGATAATTTCAATATCTCTAGATGTCGGATATTTCGGATAATGATTTGCTAATGGAATCTGAATCTAGTTCAGATTTAACAAGCGACTTACAGGAAAAGTTCGGTCATTTAATTTTTGGTTATGTTGAGAATCCATCTGAAATAGTTCGTGCAGCAAAAAGATTGAAACTAGTCACAAACTAATCAGGGATCACGCATGCGCTCTTCAAAAAGTTACAAACTAATCCGTGATTTTCTGCTCGAACGAAGCTATTATAAATGGCATATTTTTTTTAACCATGTAATATATATTCTATTTGAATAATCTAGTACAAAAGTACCGATTGAGTTGATAGGATTTCATTTTAAAAGTGGAAGAAGAGATACATTTTGACGCTACAAACAAGCTACATGTGTGAACGGCCAAGACTCAAAAATATTTTGCTACTTCAAAAAACTTCTTCTTAAGACTCAAATTCTCAAGTGAATCTTGCAAGTATCCACGTGTGAACAGGGTATAATGTATGATAAATTTATGGCCTAATCTATTTTGATTGTTGGAATAAATGATTTACCTTCATCTCCTCCTTCTTCTCCGCTGTGTACTTTTCGGGTATCAGAATCTGCACTTGTACCCGAAAATCCTCGTTGTCTAGGAACCCAAATTGGACTAGAAGTATTTTCTTCACATTCTTCAACACCGTTCGGTGATCTAATTGGAAGAATTTTAGTTCTCTGAAGAGTTAAGCGTATATCTTTAATTGCTGCTTCGACATCGTATGCTGGATGTTCGTCAGGTAGACTTCTGTGCGGTGCAGGTGCTGGCGGAGGCGGTGTAATATCAGATACTGCTGTACAAAATACATAAACTTAAAATTTAAAATTACGTCAGAGAATTATTTTCTACAGGGCAATATATTGACTCTATGAAAATGGCATTTTTTTTTAATTTATGATTTTTTTTATAGGAAAAAAGTAATCATTCTCTGTGCATAACTTGAGAATGGTTGAGCTGATTTTCAACAATAATTTGACAGATAGATCATGCTGTAAAATGGTTTAGAATTGTACTTCATTTTAAATTACATATTTTAGTTCAAATAAATTTTACGGAGAATCGAAGATACTAGAAAAAAATTATCGTCACGACATGCAATACACTAAATGATCAGCTCCGGTAATTTCTTTGTATGAAATCTTGAATGAATTTCTACAGTTGTACTGTTATCTGCCAATCCTAAGAGGCCTTTCAAGATCCAAAAATTTTGTAGGAATAGACTAGTGCTCTCTTCCATAACACTTACTTCAACATAAGACGAAACATAATTTTCTGTTAATAATTTATACGTAACTTACGACACTTAGGCCCAGTTGTACAGTCTAAGCTTATCCAAAGTTTAGTAAAACCAAGTTTAATTTCTATCAGCCCTATTCATAGAGAAGTTAAGCCGGACTAAAGAAAGATGAACCTGGTACTAACGTTAGTACTTATTCATAGAGCGGACTTAACTTTAGTCCGAGAATAAAATCGAACTAAGTCCGGACTATATTTAGATCTACTTCTGCTATAGTTTAGCCGCGGACTAACCTATAATATTTTATTTGTTTCGTATTTGTTAATGCAAACGTTATACAAAATATAAATGTTGTTGTAGAACATTGTAGGAATCAGTAAAATTTTATTTAATACATGTATGTAAATCCGTTTAAAAAATATGATAAAACAGAATTTGATAATATTCACGGATAAGTTGCTCATTATTTTAGAAAGTTCGATTTATATCAATATTTTTTTGAATTCGATGAATTATATGATTTATTTATGTATTTAATTTTTCTTTATATATATTTGTGTCAAATTTCTTTTAATTCTCTTTTCAGATATAGGTATCATGTTTCATATTGATAACGCATTCAATTTGATAATTTTTAGCATGCCAAAAGTATAATTGTGTATAAAATAATAACATTTTTCACTTCCTCCTAATTGCCTTTTATCGAGGGGAAACAATTTCATTTAAAAGATAATTTTACATACATTTTATTTAAGACGTGTATCGTGTATTAAAAGAATAGAATAATAAACTTAAATCACTAGGATAAAAAATAAAAAAATTAACTTGAATACAAAATAATATGAAAAATAATTGATTAGCTTATGAACATTTTGCTTTATTGTATTTGACAACGAAAATTTTGACAGTTCATATACTAATGCGCATGTGCCGTATGAAAACCAACCAAGACCAAATGGATGTTGCGAACTAACTTCGAACTAGTTAATACTTGTTTAAATTTGAACTATGAATATATAATACTAGATCCGTACTAAGTTAGGACTACTTAGATCAGTTCTAGTCGTCGACTATCATGCTTACTATGAATAAGGCTGATAGAAATTAAACTTGGTTTTACTAAACTTTGGATAAGCTCAGACTGTACAACTGGGCCTTACAATAAGAACTTTTAAAATTTTCAGAGATTCGTTTCTAGATAATATTTTGTCTCATACCAATTTTTAGATGAAAATATTAAAAATTATTTTTAAGAATATGCAGTAGCACGATGTAATTACAGCTCTTTCCACTCTCAGATTCTGAAGAAATGTTTTTTTTTTGTAGCCTTTGTATGGAAAATGTTTTAAACAATAATTAATTAAAATTGGAATGAGAAAATATCTCAATTGACATCTGAGTTTATCATTAATTTAAAATGTGTCATTTCATTCCTTTGAATTTTATATTTCAAGTAGTACGAAACACATTTACGTCAAATTATTTATTTTTTGTTACTGAAACTTACCTCTACTATCTGAATTATGATCTTGTTCTTTTTCACTGAAACTATTAGACTTATTATAAGTATGAAATGTGTCAATTGGCGACGTAAGTTTAATAACATTCAGACATTCTTTATTATCTAATAAACCATTCTCCTGATTAATCTTATTGTTATCTGTGTGCGTTCTGTGAATGATTTCCCGTTCAATTTCTGTTATTTGTTTCTTCATGAGCATGACCGTAGGGTTATTATTGTCCGTGTCGCTAGCATGACCTGAACTCAATCCATCTTCCAGTACAGGCATGCTAGAGTAAAGGCGAGTGGAGTCGGTTGGCAGTCCTAGATCACCCGTTGATCCTAAAAAATATGATTAAATTACTTCATATGATTATTAACTGGAATACCCGGCATTACCCAGGTTGCATTTCATCAAAAAGAATATGAGATACTTGACGCTAAGTTTTTTCAAGCTCAATACTTTTGTATATAGAAGATGATGCGTCACATGACTTAAGTACAGCTGATTGCATCCTTCTAACTTTTCTCTAAAATTTAGATCTGATTTTTCTCTCAAGAGAGAGCAATTAGATGTAAGTTTCAGAAAGAGGCTAGCAATAACTGGTCACTAATCAATTTTTATCTGAAGGTAATAAAATGAATTGTGCATCCTTTTTTTCTACCCGTCACATAGTTGCCCATTAACAATATAATTATTGCACAAATCTTCATCAACAGATTTGAAGGATTGCCGTCTGACTTCATAGTGAGATGGCAAGATCATCTCTCTGGCAGGATTGCCTCTAAGGCGAAATCACCAAGTACAATCTTTGAAAAGTTTGTATTTCACATGTTGTACTTGACAACTGATACTCCAAATTCATTCTTTCATACGGAGTAACAATTAAAAATATAATAAGACTGTACTATACGTGCAGCAGTTTCATGCTTATGCGTTAATGCATGTCATGCAGCACAAACAACATTATCAGTTTTCCTCACTGTCACAATGCAGAGCCCTTCATATAGTGAAAATATAGAATGAATAGCATGAAATCAGGAATGACGTGATGACGTCGCATTCACTACGTTTATATAATAATTCTAATGCGATGTTAGATTTATGCTATGCTGGTTGCATATGTAAAGATATTTGGTAATAATGCACAATATATATCACAAAAATATATGTAAATTAATTTTCAAAGTGCAGAAAACTATTGACAATAAAAGATTTTAATTACAATTGATTAACTGCAAAAGAGTGCAAATGTCAAGTGTTTGAACTAAAAGAGACAATTGAACTATAAACGAAGTGCGAAATAGAAAGTGATTAGTGTTACCAATTAAAATATCCCTAAAAACAACAAACAATTTACATTTCAATTTTAAAAAATAATATAACAAGTGTTCAGAGTTTATGCCGGCATTACTTAAATATATTTTCCAATTAATTTTTACTATGCCAGTACGTATTTTTATAGTTTAAAAAATATGTAGCATCATTACATAGTTATTTAAACTTTGCAGGATTGATATTGGAGAATTATGATATTTTTCATGCCCGTGAAAACATGCTTATTAATCAATATTTTCCCTATACTATGCATAGTGCAAGAAAATGTGGTGTGCCAAGTGCTATATGTGTTGGGTTAGCACTGTAGCGGTAGGGATTGCTAGTCACGCTATACTGCTCTGCGCCTCTATTTACATAACCCATAAATAAAATTTTCGAGGATAAAAAGTTATAAAATTAACCCTTCGCATGATCATAAGGAAAAGGAACATACCTAAAAAAAAAAGTTCAAGACCCAGGCAAAAATTGGTTCGAGTAAAAAAATATTTTTAAGCATAAGCCCTCAAGCTACTATAAAAAAATAATTTTGGTCAAGTGGTACAATACATATTCCTGGATTCATCTATGCAATCATTTTATATTATTAAATGATTTTTTTTTTTAAATTGAAACGCATCTAAAGTTTAAGCCAATTTTATTCAAATAAGATTCAATTTTCATGTACATGTACAATACAATTTTATTAAAGCAAATAATAATCCAATAAAAAGATTACTTCAGCATTTGTAAACTATGTATTATTTTTTCGGCAAAAAACCACTTGAAAAAACCCAGATATTATAAAAATTAAGGCATGTTAAAGAATTGATTAAAAAATTTCTCTCAGAACCTCTACTTTCGGCATGATGACTATTTTGAAACTCAACACTAAATAGTATTTTCATCAAGAAACCAAAACACAAGCGGCACGGCGCATGAAAATATCACGAATAATCTTGTACAGTTTAGTAAAAATCGTATTATATTATATTATAATTTGAAATGCAATAGACTTTTTTTTTTAATCAGAAATGGGTTTGGTTTTTTCAAGGAAACCCAGTGGACTGGGCGCATATCTCGAAAAAAAAAACCCGGATTTTTGAACATCTTATCATTATTTCTTTTCACAATATATGGCTGCTTTTGAAAGAATATTTTTTTGGGCTAAACTGGTGAATTTTAGAAATATGAATTCTAGGTAAGTAAACTAAAAACAAAAAAGTTGAATTAAGGCTGTTGTCGTAGTACATCACTGTCAAAAAGTGAAGTCTAGCGTATCTACAAAAAGCGCATTGCAAACTAATATATAAATGCTTGTAATTCTTGACAGAACTTTTTCATAGCACAGATAGTTCAGTTTACAGATTTTTATGATAATACTGATGAGTAAAGATTAAGAAATTTAGAATAAATTTAGTAGATGACTGAATTTTTTGTCAGGGAGTGTATCTCATACTCCTACATTATAGTAAATATTCACGGGTACTTGCCGGAAAAATAACTTGGCAACATTGTACTTAGCTGTCATCTCAATATAGAAAAATGTTCGAAATATTGCGATATAAAGGTAAATTTATTGAACAAAAAGTTTTAGATTACGATGAGGGAGGAGAGCAAGAACTTGTCCAAATTTTAACAGAGTTAAAAAATGGCAAGTCACAAAAATAAACGTATTATCACGCTAATTGTTTCTTTTTTTAAGCTACAGAATTAATCTGATTGAGTGCAATTTTCTATGTAAGTTTGTACCATATTATTTTTATCTGTTATTATTATTATTATTCATATATTTGAGTTAATAATACTTTTTTTTTACTTTCATGTGCTTTGTTTATTTAATATTCAATATTAAGATTATATTGATATAATTTTTTGTGTTAGCAACTATATTATATATTTTATCCATCATAAATAATATTGTTCTATAGAAACCAATATTAACTATTTATTTTCATCTCTTTTCTTTGAATTTGTAGTTCGAATAGTACAATGCGATGTATAGAGTGACGTACAGTGTTGCCAAGCATTTCTGTTCAACGTGTCGGCACGTATTTTATACATAAAATGTTTAACTTTGCGTTCTCAAATCTAAACAATGAGATGGCCAATGATTTTCTCTTTATTTCCAAATACGCAGAACATATTCACCAATTCATAGCTAGTCTTTTAGAAGAATCTGACTGTTAGTTTTTTCATTAAAAATTAAAACTGATATAATTACAGCTTAAAATGTATACTCTCCATTGCTCTCCATGTTAAAATTTTCAATTTCAATTGCGTTTATCTCAAGTTTGAGATGGTCAATCGACTTCAAATTTCAAGGATAATTGTATAATAACTTTGTTCATAAGTATACAAAAATTTGGAATATTTTGATACTATGGCTCTAGCACGACAACTACCTTAAATTCAATTTTCACATTTTTTCTTATTACGATTTCAAATGAACATCTCTAAAATTATATTTTTCTGTGTATATTTCACTAATGTTTGACCATTCAGTAGTTCAGAAAATATTTTATTTTATTTTTTTATGGTTTATTAATACAATAAAAAAGGCATGTTATGTTTTAAACAAAACGCCCGATTCAATGATGCGGTACGTTCTAATCAATTTGTAAAGCTAATATGCGAAAATTTATTAGTATATAAATTGTAAACGACTATATGATACCGAATTAACAGTTTTCTCCTATTTACTTAGCGATTAGTACACGTACAGACATCTAGCGAAATGATTATGTATTACATGTATTTGTAATCTTTCCGTATTGTTATTGTGGTGGTGCTATTTTTGTTTCATTACATTCGTTATTGATTTTTAGTAATTTTAGAATCTATTGTTAGTACAAGCTGTATAACTTAGAATTGGAATTGAATTCTTAGGTATGTGTAGATAAAAGCAGCACCCACTTGATTGACCTTATCAAAATTATAATGCGAAGCTTTGTTCGTAAAATACAAACTAAAAGCAAAAAAATAACCAGTTCAATTTATAGATACAAGGATTAATTTTGAATTTTCTTAGTTTATTAATCTCATTTAGAGGTATTAGTGGAGCCCATTTATTCAGAAGAGATAAAACTATACTACGATAGCATGGTCGTCGTGTGAATGATCTGAAAGATGACAGTTGATTGTATGCGTCGATTTTTCAATTGCATTTTAAATATGTACCTCTCTATAAGTTTTAAAATTTCAAATATGTTCACAAAAACTTTTATGAATTCACTTGTTATTTTTAAATAAGTGAAAATCACTGCCGCTTCTATACACATGTAAACAATATATCTTGTATGATGGAGTTGTGTAATACCGATTTTAGTCGCTAGAGCGTGGTTTCTTATTTACGATTACGTATAGACTTGTATTTTGGAATATTTATACAGGATAATAATTAAATGAAGATGAATTCTTACATAGCTTTTTTTTCCATTTTTGTGGAATGAAAAGTGAGATCTAGGAAGAGAGTTACTTGAAGATTCTAAGAGACTTTATTTAGTCTTCGTTACAAATTTTTTATTGGTGAAAATGTTCGCTTTGAATTATTTTCCAAAAGTAAGCGATTGAGAAATTTGAAAATATTATATAGTCCAGTCAATGCACGAAAAAAAAGGCCAAACCTGGCAATTCTGCCAAACAGCACCAATTTGCACCAAAACTTGGGTTCTGCTTACTCTCTATTTTAAAGTTGTCAATGTGCCGAGGATTGCTTTTCATTTTTTAGGGGTGTAAACTACCCCTAACCGAAAATAATTGTAGAATTGTAGATTCAAGCGTTTAATCGATAAAAATTATTATTGCATAACAAATTACAAGTTGCAACCCTTATAAAAACAACCCGTACTGATTAAAAGTTGATTTAAAAAATAGGAAAAATAAAATTTTCATTTATTATGGATCTTAAGTTTCAATGGGGACTTATGATTTTAAAATTTCACTATGGCCATCTAACGAGCGTTGATGCAACTTCTTAATAGCCATCTAGCGTATGCTAGCTGAAGTTAGTAACGTTGCTGATGTTTGAAGTGACAGTTATCACGTGATCACAATAAATCGCTGTCATATTACATGCATCAAGAAGCAGCTTAATATAAGTATGATTTATCCAGTTAATTTCCGATAACGATTGATTATTGTAAGGTAAATAAATAAATTCCAATCTAATACGTTATCAATCTCCAAATATGTAATTCTGTATACATACATTTTTTAATATATAGGGTTGATTAGTAAAATATGTACCACTGAGAGCGGTAATAACATAACTACGATAAGAAAAGAAAGAAAACTGCGGAAAAGACTGTATGCTCATCTCATTGCCCCGACTAGGGCGCGGGCTAAGGCCCAGTATTTCAGTGTTCGGATTACGAAAACTATGGATTAATTTTTGTAGCAACGATTGTAAAAACAATTGTTACCATAGTAATTAAGCTTCGTTTAAGTAATCTATAGACTAAACTGAACCTGAAATACTGGGCCTAAGTGGGGAAAGACAGACAGTTTAGCGTATCTAGATGGTACTGGTACATTAGCGCGCTCTGTCACCAAGCTACCTTTCTCTATCTATTTGGATAGCGGCGTGGCGGTGGAACAGTGGCTAGCGTGACGTCAAAATCATAAGTCCCCATTGAAAGAATTAATATATTTTTTTGATATAAAAAAACATGTGTGAAAAGATGAAGGAATCTTCTTAATCACTGCTGTAATATACGTGTTTTGATTACTGTAAAAATTTGTGATTGGGTATTTTTACTGATTAGTTTTTGAGCTATCAAGTTGAAAAAAAAAACTATTTTGTAGGTTTTTTCAAGAGTTATAAGCTGATGTAAACTAATTTTTTTTCAAGCTCTTATTTTTTAAAAGGTTTGAGCTGAAACAGCTTGAAAACGTCACCATTTGTGAACATATGCAAACTTGAAACGTCCATATCTTACTCAATTTTTATCGTACAGAAAAAAAAGTAGCCAAAATTTTCAGAAAAGCAAAACCCACCATTTTCAACTCTTTAAAATTTTGTGTATCTTTTTTAGTTTTTGAGTTAGTTTTAAAGAAAAACAATTTTTGGCTAACCTGCAAACAGGCTCTCTTCACTTCAAGCTCAATTTGTTTCAAAACTAAGCACTTTACACCGGTCAAACTGGGCATATTACAAGTACATAAATAAAGTAAATTGTTAAGTGGTAACGATCATTTTCAATTGAGGTGGTAATTAGGGAGTGATTTTCATATTTTTTTGCCGCCAAAAAATAGGGACCAATTTTGTTTTTGTCATAACTCGCTTAATTTTGATACTAGGAACTCCCATAAAAAATAAAGATTTCTTTCAAGCACTTCTTTCGATTTTGGCGTTTGACGAAGAAGAACCTATCTTTAATAAGCTATTACTCCGTTAGAATTGGGTCTAGTGATATTTTAAATCCAGTATTTTTGTTTGTTTTTGTTATAAGCTACATTTTTATTCTGAATAAATTTTTCCATGAAAACTTATTTTCAGAGTTATTCATGAAAAATCGTCTGAAAACGTTTCCATTCTCCAATAAGTCGAAAAGTATTGACTTTCAGTAAAAAATGTATAGAATAAAAGTTGCTCAGAATTAGTCTATCTATCCAATCCCATGCTTATTTTTAATAAAAAAAATTTCATCCCCGAGAAATGATGGCGTCCACTCCCAGGGTAAAAGCAACCCTCGGCACACTGACAACTTTGAAGTAGAGGGTGAGAAGAACCTATAGCCAAATTTTGGTGCTAATCGGTGCTGTTTGATAGAATTACTAGGGAAACCGTGCATTGATTGGACTAATAGATTATAAATGAATACCTACATATTGGAGAAAAATTTAACTGATAATTTTAAAAATGAAGAAATTATATAGAAATAACTGTCAAATATCGTTGAAATAAGATATTTGTTAGCTAATAACACTTTTTTAATTTGTGTGTAACAACAATAGTCGTGGCGACATGTAAAAAAAAAGGACATTTTAGCGTTCGCGCTGGACTGACTGTAACTCAAACTATATAAAAGAGCAATACATGGCGTCACAAACTTTTTAGTAGAAATTGTATTGTTATACGAAAAATCTCTATAACCTTTTATCGGATCTGGCTGAATTTTCGCTGTGAAAATACGCTTTCCAAAATTCAAATAATTATTTTTTAATTAATCTATACAAGTATACATTATTCCAGAATTCAATTGTAAATAAATGATTTTTGAATTCAAATTCAAGTATGCACAAATAATTGTCTAAGCGATAATAGCATTAATAAAGGATCTTTAATTTTAAATTTCATGACTAAAATTTTTCTGAAGAGATTTCGCGTCAATAGTTGCATATTTTATAATTATTATGAAGCTCTATTGGTGAACATATGAGACTCGTTATGAATTTTTCAACAAACCAAAATTCGTTTAGAAAACTATTTTAATGAATTAATCCATGTGGCTTACCAAGAAGTCCTACAGATGGACCTAGTTCATCCATGAGCATCAGGGAAACCTCGCTATCCAAGTCCCCACAGTTTGAATCACAGTCCGTTGTTTCTGGCGACAAAGTAAAGTTCCGGCTGTGCCCAACTTGTAAACCGACTTCCGTTTCGCCCAAGTCTCCGCTCGATCCAGTTCCGACCGAGAGATCAAGGAAATTGTTTTCATGTTCTGTGATATCGTGATCCTAGTACAGAAAAATATTGCAAATAGATGCTCTGTATTTATATATTTTATTATTCGAGTGCAACGCACCTGGATATCTAAAAATGTATTAATATTATTTTGCTTCTTTGGTGAGTCAATACGTACACAGATTTCATTTTGTTCACTCAAACTTTTAGCTAAACGTTGTCCCACGTAAGAATTGCCACTATCGCTATGTGCTTGCCTTCGCAGCTCATAATCTAAATCCTATACAAGTAAAAATAAAATAAATAGCACATAGTTCATTCATAAAGTTTACTTTTTAAGTTAATATATGTACATGAATAGATACTGATTTTTTCTATTATTATTTACAAATATTCGTTTATTGCTTAGTGAGATTTAATGAAATAAAATACTACTGAACTGACATTGAAATTATATGAGCCCTAACAAATATAGATAGTTTTAGATAGTTGTTTTTTTATTATTATTAATATTTATGATAATAAATCCGAATTAATAAATGAGTTAGTATTGGTAATAATTCACTGTAATGAGAATATGACCAATAAAAAGTTCACAGATGTTAAGGTTCCCGAATCCCCTGCTTAACTTGGGCCGTGACATAGAGCTCCATTTAAAATTATTTACGTAATGCTCTTTTGCCATTCAAAAAATAAAATTCTATAATACTAGTTGCGAACAAACAAGGGCCGAACGACCGTCATTATTGTCCAGAATGAAGTTGGCTGCACCCGGTGCAGGCGAGGGCAAAGCCCGAGGAAAAGGCAAGGGCGAAGACGACGGTGGAGCCCAAGGCGTAACATCGTGCAGCTAACTATATCCGTGACAATAATGACGGTCGTTCAGTGTCCGTGTTGCATATGATACTTTTTGTAACAAGTGCACCGACGTACCCCATTACTGAGCTTTTTAAATACATTTAGATGTATTGAAACTATTTATCAATTTTACAAACAAATTTTTGCAATTGCGATCACATTTACAAACTAATACGAAACATTTTCTGTGCTTGCACGTTTACAGCAAATGCAAACACTATAACGAATACATCCCATAGTATATTTTTTTTTCAGAATGTCAATTTGGCATTATAGCAAGGAAATTAAAAACTATCAATGCCCCATGATCCACAATTATAATTTTTCCCCTATATTTATTAATTCCCTGCTAGCAGGGTTTGGAATTGAGACCTTTCGAAGCCGAATTAAGTTGAGTAATAGGGCACTTTCGGTGCACGTGTTATAAAAACGTTATTATTTATAATGTTGTTTGATATGACGATATGGCATAAATTGGGCGAGTAACTTGATACAGGCGTCTCTGTAGTAAGGGACAGTTGAAAAACTGTTTAAACCCAGATGCATCAGAACTCAACTTCAGACACTTAAGGCTGCCCATTACGCAAATAGTTGTTTTTTGACAACCAGACAATTGCTAACAATTGTTCTTTTTAGTAATAACTTTCATCATGGCGTGTATTTTTCTCACACTTTAAAATTATAGATTTTAATAGCTTTCCATTACATTTTGAACATAAAATGGTTGTAGTTGAAGTATAACTCGCATATAATAGCTATTTTTCAGGTAGATAATAAAGCCGATACCCAAGCTATATAACCAAAATAGCTTCCACAAGAACGTAAAATTAATTGGATTTATACAGAGTTTGAAGTGGAGCCTCCTGCAAAAACAGCAGAGGAAATGGACAAGGCAAAAAAATAATAATAATAAAGAAAAAAGCACCCGGGCCGGACAATGTACCGCCTGAAGCGGTGAGAATAGCAGGAAAAACGTAGGCCGAAAAATTCCTAGACCCGCTAAATGGAAGGTAACATAGCTGGTACTTCTCAGAGAACAAGGGAAACAACCAGAGCTCCCTACAGGCCGCTTTATCTGCTGGATGGACCAAGAAAAATGATGGAGCAAATACTACACGCCAGAATCACCGATAAAATCGAATTGCCCGACAGACATGATTCAGAAAAGGAAAGGGAACGGTTGATGTAACACGCGCGGTGGTTGGCATAGCTAAAAAAAAACAAAAAAGGGCAATTGGCTGAACAAAAAAACCATGTGTACTCATCACACTACACATCAAAAATGCATTCAACTCGGCAATAAAAGAGATGAATAGAACTTTTTTCTCCCATTCACCAGAAATCTGATTGGATCCAGATCCGCGCATGTTTTTTCCATAAGAAAAATATTCGCAAATCAATTATTACGTCAGAAAAAGCCATAAAGACTGTGTTCAAACCATCATAGGGGGCCAGATTGTGAATAAAAGAAGACTATTGGCAATTATATGCAGCGCCTATATGGACACCATGCATGGAGAAAAAAACACACCGTAACAAAATGTTGAAAGTTCAGAGGCAAATGGTCAAGTACAACTGGCAGCAAGAAAGAGAGAAAATGACGAAAAAATAGTGGCAGACATGATTAGAGAGCACAGAAAATGGAGAGTGGGCCAGCAAACTGATTTTGAATCTCAGGAAATGGATCGAGAGGAAACATAGTGAAAAAAACTGGGAATGAATGTTTTCAGGATTATCTGCACTGATTTAAGAAGACTGCATAAAACTTGTATGCACTGCGAGAATAGAATGTCGGATGATGCGGAGCATACAATCTTCGTATGTTCCAAATTGAACAAAGAACGCAGATAGATGGAAAGGAATATAGGGATAATAACGCCAGAAAATATAACTGACAATGTAAAAGGGGACACAGAAACCCAGGAAGGAAAAAATAAAGAAATGAAGCGGTAATGAAACAACTGCATTCTAAAAAAATTTAGAAAGATTCGGAATTCAGTTTAGTAGATCAGAATGATTATAACGCTTTAGGTCGTGTTCTAAACTTCATTCTTTGTACGTACCCTGACTAAAAGTACCCGTTGCTTGACGACTATCAATCAATCTATCAAGTGCATTTTAAATGTCTGCCACATTTGTATTGGGTAAAAGGCGTGACTGATATATTTTTTACAATTAAATTCCGGAAAATAGTGATTTTAGGTTTTATTTTAAAAACTGATTTCACCAGGAATATAATTAAATGATCAGATGAAATCTATTATTATTCTTAGAATTCTGTTCTACAAAAATATTTCAGGTGACCCTTATCCAGAGAAGCCCAAAATGTTTCCAGATTCATTTTTTTTTGTATGAAATGTCCGATAAATGTCTTCTAAAGCAGGGGTCGGCAACCTTTTTCGGTCGGCGGACCATTTTCAAAATAATTTTTTCTAAGCGGGCCGCACATTCAAATGTAACTTGAATAGTGCTTTTATCATATACGAGTATAAATATTATTAATAATAAATATTGGTGCTTCGGCGGGCCGCGCAAAAAGTTGCAAAGGGCCGCAGGTTGCCGACCCCTGTTCTAAAGTATAAAAATGGAGTTAAGCAATATACGAATTCACTAGCTAATATATATATAATTTGGAATATAATAAAATATGTCCTTACTTTTACGGATATTTTTAAAATAATAGTATGAGAATGACTGAAATAATAAAAAAGTATATTTTTTATTTGTATCTATGAGTATTTAAGTTGAAATGACTATCGATATGCAGGTGGCACGTAATTATAAATAATATTTCAAGCTAATAATTTAAATTAATATGTTTAATGGGGTCACGTTTAGAAATAAGCTTCTTTATTTAGGTACCTAAATTGTAACGATACAGTTTCATTTTTCAACTATTATCACGTGGCAATCACTTCTGTCACATTGTCGCGTTCGAAATTTATTTATCAGATACCGTACCGTAGGATACGGATTTGGTTTAAAATACCCTCTAAAATATCTATTTCATCATTCTGATTTATTATTTCTCTTGGTTCATGCATAAACGGGGAGGTATTATCAAGTAATCTAGTGTTTAATCTTTATTTACGGGGCAGTACTACATTTTCATGATATATCTCTTTGCACATATTAAATGCAATGGATTTCTTCTTCGAACATAAATCTTCTTTACTGAACACAAAATGAGTTGTATTTTTATTTATTTATTTATTAATTAATATACAACATAAAAAATTACGTTTATTGTTTAACATCCAATTTCATTGTCAATTTTTTTGAGTATTATTGTTCACTAAAATAGTCTCTTGAAATATCAATTGTTATAAATTCAAAATATGTCGCATTTCGATTTTCAAGATGGTAAAAGAAAATAAGAGAAAATTAATACAAAACACGACGAGTTTACACTATCTGTATTTTGAATATTATTTAATATAACTCTACAAAATTTGGTATCAATGGGTTTTACTTACAACATGCCCATTTCAATTAATATATTTTCAAACCAGTAGCACATCCGGTTAGGCCGGAAATTGATTTCAACTTTCTTATTTTAAATGGAAAATCCTATTTTTAATTTTACCATTTAATTCAGCAAAATTTTTGCATATGAAACAATAAAAACATTTTGCTGCTGACCAAATCATATTCGGAGTAATTCAATTTTTTAGTCTGAAATCCAGCACACCTTCAAAACGCTATATCTCAAGAACGAGATCGAATTATCATAATATGAAAACAATATTTTATAAGAGACTAGAAGCTATAATATGGTAAATGATTATTTGGTTATTCATAAAAATGTGACGGTTACGCTATGCCAAAATTACAGTTGACAAAAATCATAAAAGTCTATTTTTTTAAATGGAACCCATCTTTTTTAATTACATAATTGGATTCAACGACAAAAAATAAGGATACTCTATGCAACATGTCCTATATTGAAAGTTGATTGAAATTTCAGTAAAATAAAAAAACATGTTATTTGGATCTATTCATATTTTTATTAACATGGGAAAACAATGTTTATTTTAAATTGTTATTATAGCACTAGATAAAAACAGCTGACTCGTCCGCCATTTTGGAGCCCACTGTTAGTTGTTTGCCGTTTACCGATGTGTGAACTTTAATATAATTTAATAAAATAATTGCAAATGACGGGCTGTTCTGGGCCCAGTTGTATTATTCATTCAAGATACGGGCTCCGATTCTACAGATGAGTAATTTTTATTTCTAAATACATCATTTGAATGTGGAGGAATATATTCCGAGCTACTTAACCTCAATTTAAATTTCGAGTTTAAATTTTCGATTGTAAAGGGCTGAGTGCATTATTCAGAGTAAATGTTATCATTAATGCAAAAATCTTTATCCTTCAGTAATATTCTTAATAATTTGCTACTAAATTGTCATGATTTTCCGAAGTTTTGCAGTATTGCAAATTATTTGTTAGAGCACTACACTGTTGTGAGAGGTTTGGGGATTGAGAATTTTGAAATTTCAAACAAAAATGAAACCACCAGCTACAATTCCAAATGAGCTAACAAAAAAAAAAAAACAAGAGGCAAGTAATTGTGTTTCATTCGAATTGAGCTGTTTTTAAAATTTTTATTGTATTTTCTATGATTACCTTAACTGATATCTTATAAAAACAACCTATTTTTTTTTTGCTTATCATTATTTATTATTTAACCTGCTTTGACCAGAGCAAATATTTAAGTACTTATACCTAGTTACCTATTTGTTTAAATCACCATACTACCTACTTCAACTTCATAATTTGAATACTAAACATTTACAGATTTTGTGTAGAAAATTAATGCAAGTAGATAAATTTCTTAAAGAACAAGATGCACAACTGCCTGCTATTTTAATCTTGTTATTATTCATCTAGAAACCTACATAATTTACACAAAATCATAAAAATAAGGATATTAAACGTTTTACAGACTTGTCAGTGGGCTCCAAGATGGCGGACGAGTCAGCTATGCTTATCTAGTGCTGTAGTTATTATTGTTACGATTGTTACATAGATAGCTTTTTTCATTGTTGTACAGTGAGCTAAGAATGTCTCGATTAGGATATACAAACGAAGATTTTTTAATTTCATCAATTATTCACGGTGAATGTCAAAAAGAACTAACAAGAACATGCGACACTTTTATTTATTTATTTAAATATCTTGTCCAAACAGGTAAACCCAATAGTTTGGACAGCAATAAATGAAATTAGAGAAGAGAGTACAAGATACAAAACCTTGAAACAAAATTTTTACATGACTCAGACATATCTGAATATTATAAAATTAGATTGAATTATAGTGATTCAGCTTCAATTGAAATTACACTTCAAAAATGTTTTGAATTTGCCAATCGTGTAAAGGGGATTTAAGTAGGATGTTGGTGTGGGCGGATGGTGGTAGAAAACTACATTTATTTTTGGAGTTAAAAGTTGGAATACGGAAATTTATTAAATTCAAGATTTGAGGATCGTCAACTAAATTGTTTAATAATTTGTATAAATGTATTAATTGAGCTTTATTTCTGCGATCTGATAGTCTAGTAAAATTGAAGCGAATCAATAACTCAGCATATGATATATTAAAATCAGGATAGACATTATTTTCTTTATAAAATAAATAGCGAAGAAATTTTTTTTGTACGGACTCAATCAAGTTTATACTTTTTTTTAAGTACGTGGGATTCCACATAACAGAACAATATTCTAGTTTAGAACGTACGAAAGCATAATAAATAGTTAGGATAGGTGCAATGGTCGAGAAATTTCTTGAATTTCGTATGATAAATGTACATGAAACAATATAATATATGTGAGCATTAAAAGTCAGTTTGATGTCAAATATAACTCCCAGGTCTTTATATTCGAAGCACCTAGCTAGGAAAATTCCTGATATATTATAAGAATAATCAATTCTAGTTATTTTTCTCGTGGATACTACTATTTTACATTTACTTATATTTAAATGCAATTTATTAGTATCACACCACTCAATTAAATTATCAATGTCTGTTTGAAGTGACAAACAATCATCTAGATTTGAAATATTGCGAAAAATCTTGAAGTCATCTGCAAAAAGAAGTTTATCGTTGGATATGAAATTTAACAGATCATTTATGAAAAGCAAAAATAGAAGGGGTCCTAAGTTAGAGCCCTGAGGGATTCCAGAAGAAGCAAGAAAGGAGAATGAATCAGATCCGAGATAGTTCACGAATAGTAGACGATTGCTCAAATGGGATGAGATTAAATTAGAAAAAGATATCCTGATAAAAGAAAACACGTCCGACACGAGATTTGTTAAGAAGACTTTTATTTAACTGTAAAACACACGGTCAGTTTAAATTGAAAATTAAAACAATTACAGAAGATCAAGAAAATGAAGTTGCTATTTTAGCATTTTTCTCGGCATCTGCCCAGATTTACAAAAATTACCTTCACAGAATTAGAAATAAAACATAATAGTACCCATTTTCAATTAACTTAATAAATAAACTCCAACCTGCTGATTATTCGCGAATAAAATTACCGATGGCGGCGCTGTTATCAACCAAACTGTCGTACTGTCATTTTTAGACATGCTTGCTACATGTTTCAATCGCAATTTTCCAGGGAGTCATATTTTGTTATTATAACATTTAATGTGGTTTCTCTTGAGAAACTTGTAAGTTTGAGGATTAAATTTCATTGCTATTATTTCAATTTTGTGCATAGACGTTTCAAATCGTATTTATTTGCAGATAAATAACCATGTTTTTAAGAAATAGTCTTTAAATATTCAAATTCCCATGATTCACTTTTGTTGAAGGAAAACTCATGTGAAACTCAAAAAATTGAATACATGGAGAAAGAGTAAGGAAATTAATAGGTAGTAAATAGGAAAGCGCAAAAGAGGTTAAAATTAAACTGATGTAAATAGGAAAGCAGTCTTCAAAAAGATTGATTTCGATCAATATACATATACTGAAATAGTAAATAAAAACGTGGAATAAAAAAAATATAACAAAAGTTCAATGTTTACAAAAAGAAACAATTAAAATAACATTAGCTTAAATGGCGTTTCAAGCGGAATACGTCTTTGAGTAGTTCCTGGTTTTGCCACCAGATGGCTACGGCTTAATTTCACTCACGAATAGTGCAAGAATAAATTATTGAGAATTCATTTTATTAAAAACGTAGAAGGATAACGATTTTCTAAAACATAATTTGGACAGATTACGCTAAAAGAATAATCCAAGACAATTATTTTTTCAGCGCGTTTCGAACAGCGAATTCTTCCACACTCAGCTGATGAGTAATAAATTATTCTACTCTTTTTAGTACGTGTATACAACCGTTTCTACATGATCTTATTTTAATTATATTTTATTTGAATCAATATTTATTGAAAATATTTGAATCAGCTCAATCAAGTCCTAATATTTAAAATTTACAAAAATTACGCTAACTTTAAAATGTACAATTGCACTAAATTTCAATCATGAAGATAAGTAATTGTGCTTTTTTTTTTTTTTTTTAATATAAAACTGTGACTAAATTTCTATGTATATTCAGAATTTATCCACAGAGCTATTGATTTTTTCACAGTAGTGTGAGTATGACGGAATCTTTACAAAACAGTGAATCATTAAACTATAGAAATGATAGGAGTGTATTTTTAGCCCAAAATCGTTTAAATTAAACCAACAAGATCTGTATCACTCTCAATATATTACATTATATAGATAACCTTTAAATCTCCTTTGGTTGAACTAATAGTTGAAAAAATATATTGTGCAGATAGTTAGCAAAATTATGAAGCAGAAGTTCAGATTAAATCGCTTACTATTCTAGTTTAATAGAATTTAAAAGAGTTAGGTGACCCCATTATACATGTGATCTGTGTATGTATCTCATATGAAGAAAAATAAAAAAAGTAAATAAAAATATATTTACCTGAAATTCTGATTCATATCTATTTTCTTCTTCAGCTGGAGGACACTTGAAAAATTCCTCAAGCACTTTGCGCGTTTCGGAGAACTCGTAAAGATAATCAAACGTAGATGCGATGGGCGTTGATTTATCTAAATCCGTAACAGAAACGGAAACATCGGAAGCAGTAATCGGTGTAGTATTGGTGCTAGTCGTACTGGTAGGTTCCGGTTCCGTTGCTCCAGGACTTGGCACGTATAGTACTCGCTGAGGAAAGCCGGGTCGTGGAGGATAAACGGATGGTGATGCTAACAAACTGTGTGCACTCGGTAAACTAGGATGGCCAAAATTGTCGACATGTCTTGGACCATATCTACGCGGGGAGCCTTCGTATACCGCTATAGGAAGATTACCTATCACTTTGGCAACTTTATCAGATTCTGATTCTGGTAGTTCATCCAAATCTGATATCATTCCTAAAATATCAAACATAATATTCAACTTTCAATTTTATAAAATGATTTGTTTTTAAAGTTTCATTGCATATAGACGTACTTTGATAATGAAAATAGTTTCAAGACCCAGGCGATAAAGGTCTTGATTAAATTATTTTTATAGTGGTATGAATTAAGTGCGTTAAATATTATTTCATGATGTTAATGTAAAATAAGTGATGTTTTTCCGTTTTTCTTTGTGAAATAATTTAAAACTTAGTTTATAATAGATGAAATTTACAAAACAAAATCATATTTCACTCAAGTTCATGGCATATAATTTAATGAAAAGGAGAAAAAAACTTCTGGAATGCAGTCAATGGAATTTATTTTTATTTTTCGATTTCGACTAGTTTCGACACCACTTGTGTCATCCTCAGGAAATGAAAAATTTTGTTTCTAATAAAATTCAATGAAAACATTAATTGATGATAAAATAAATAAAAGGTGTATGTAGATTATATTCCACATGGAGTTATAATGTAAAAAACTTAACATTTGTAAACATGAAAATATTTTAAATGTAGTCAAAGTTAAAATTAAGTAAAAAGTTTTTTAGTTAATTTTAACTTTGACTACATTTAAAATATTTTCATGTTTACAAATGTTAAGTTTTTTACATCATAACTCCATGTGGAATATAATCTACATACACCTTTTATTTATTTTATCATCAATTAATGTTTTCATTGAATTTTATTAGAAACAAAATTTTTCATTTCCTGAGTATGACACAAGTGGTGTCGAAACTAGTCGAAATCGAAAAATAAAAATAAATTCCATTGACTGCATTCCAGAAGTTTTTTTCTCCTTTTCATCAAATTTCCAGTCAAGAAGTACATATTTTCATATAATTTAATATTTTTTGTTATTGAAATTTGAAAATACAAAAAAAAAATCATATCAATTTTATACGATGTTATATTCATTCGATTCTCTGAAGCACTCCTCGCTTCGTTCGGCGTTCTTCAAATAACTCATACAAGAGCTTATCTTATTAAATTCGTATAAGAATATATTATTTTAAGTTACTTTAAAGCTATATATCTTTCAACATGTTAATCGAAATTTCAATAAAATATGAATAGTTGTAACTGAGCTGCGATTTTTGAACTTTACACCAACACACTACCTATCTCGTAATTATCTACTAAATTAATATTGAATTCAACCTTCTTAACATGCGTTACAAAGTCAAAGTCCTAAATCTGTACTATATTTAGAAATAATTATTGTAAAATTGTTTAAATAGTAAAAATTGAATTGCAGTATTATATTACCTTTCAGAATTAATTTGAGTTTCAAAATTAAAACTAATCAAAAAAAAATATATATAGTTACAGTAATAGCACATAAATGCAGGACCGAAGTGTGAAAATCAGCCCTGCACCCTCTTTATCAAAATTGTTATCAACTATTTTTACTGGGTCTAGAGTCCTACACCATTGTTCGACCGAACCTTCGGCTTCGGCCAACTTCGGCAAAAAACAACTTCGGTAAAAAATAACTTCGGCAAAAAGCAACTTCAGCCACACCTTTGGCTTGGGCCAAACATCAGCTGAAGGTTTGGTCGAAGCCGAAGTTTTCTATCAGTCGCTGAAAACGAACGATCTTGTACGAACGCCGGCGAGTTGCGTGTCGAGGGCAATAGAAACGAGGAAATTGATTCAATCAAAGATTCATTCCAATAAAGAAATGATTAAGGGTTCACCAATAAAAATGGTAGGTATGCTTTTAAATGTAAAAAATGAGGTTTATACAATTTTTTTTTATTATTTGAAAGTTCTACCTATAGTATTCATGCTTTGAACAACACATCATTCAAATATCCTCAGCGACTACGAATCCAATTTTCGGTCAAATCCTCATTAATCATTAATGTACATTGAAAAAAAAATGAATGAATAATTTAAAAACTATAAAAAACTATAGAACTAGCATATAAACTCCCACATCCTTTAAATCACTATTTTTTTTGATAAAATCAATAAACTACTATTACTTACGTCAAATAATTCTAATTTAAAAAAAAAAAATTTATAAAATACATATTAAAGAATGCAAAAATTATGAGACTCCTAGTTGACTTTTGGGGTATGCTGAATACGGAATATTTCGTAAATTATCAAAAAGTTGGGTCAAACTGTCGATGTATTAGTTCACCTCCGATTTTAATGAAACTTGGTGAAAAGGTTTGTTTTAGTATTACAAATATGGGAAAAAATAATAACTATTGGCGGTTAAACTCGGTTGATCTTGAAAATCTTATTGATAAAACCGTAGTATATGAACGAAACTGAAGTTTGCTACGAATTTGACAGGGTAGTTATCCAAATAATATTTTTTCCTGACATTTTTACCGGAGGTGCTTCGCCCACTCTAACAAAGTAAGATGCAGTATTTTCCCATTTCATAGCACACATGTACGAATTTAAATGAAGGATCCTCTGTCAGATTCATAGAAAACTTCAGTTTCATCCATATACTACGGTCTAGCCACCTTATTTATCAAATTATATCATTAAAAATGTATACATTGCGCAGTGTATGTGTCTACACACACGTGTAAGATGGCGATACTAGTGACTCATTTGTGAAATGAAATATTGTCAATGGCACTAAAACAGTGGTTTTTGTTTTCAACCGGCGGTGCTTCGCACCCAACCTACGAGTGGGCCTTGCCCGCTTTGACCAAGCTTGATGGAGAATCTTAAGTCCGGGACAATGACGGCAGAACAAACCCAATATAAGGTGTTCAGTGCACCCTTCGGCAATGTCTCAGACTCAAGATCCCACGTCAAGTTCGGTCAGAGCAGGCATTAGTTGGGTGGAAACACTGATCTCTATAATAACACTGGATTGGATTTAGGCCGCTGAGATGCGTCCCCAATTGAGCGTCGCCATCTTGGCAAAAACTGAGGTTTTGTGACAGATCAATACCACGTTGGGCCGCGATATTTAAAATAAAGCTGTTTGGTTTGACGGTATTTTACGTATTTTATTTATCAAACATGATGATCGAGTGCATGTTTTGCGGAAAGAAACCCGATTCATCGAGAAATTTAACACTGCACAAGTAAGTACAACGAAATAACCTGAAGTAACAGTCGTTATGACTGAAATAAGTAAACATTACTTATTTTTATTGCTAAGCTATGATGTGAATATTTTCAAAATTTCTATCCGATGAACACTCGTTCTAAAAATGGCTCGAACAAATGGGTTTGCCAAACTTAGAAATAGAAAAGATACACGACTCTGGAAAATGATGTTGTTCCGACTATTTTCAACGAACTATACAAAAACTATAGCGTTAACTGCAAAACCAAAAAAAAATATTCAAATAGTCACACAATTCTCAATAAGATTTATTTATTGTTTAGATTTATAACAAAAGTCGTAAAACTATTCAATGTATTCGATAATTCAGAGCTAAAATGTTTAAAAAATAGTTTAAATGCTGATACTAAAAAGTTAACAAATATTTTGAGCTATTAATGAATATTTTTAAATATTTTAACTATTATAACAATTTCTAAATACTTTTAACTATTATTGATTATTAATGTGTGCATATTGACGTATATTGAGAATAATTTCATCATCTAACTTGTATTACGCTTCGAATCTCATCGAGTATCTCCTTCAAGTATTTTGAATTTGCCGCTGAATCGTGTCACAAAACCTCAGTTTTACTGTCAAGGTCGCCGTTCAACCGGGGCCGCTTTCAGATGCCAGAATACGGCCTAAATCCAATCCAGTGTTATATAGAGATCAGTGGGTGCGAAGCACCGCTGATTGAAAACAAAAACCACTGTTTTAGTGCCACTGACAAAATTTCATTTCACAAGGGAGTCGCAAGTATCGCACACACACATGCACCAATGAATACATAAATTAGTAAATATGATTTTCAAGTTCAACCGAATTTGACTGTCAAAAGTTATTATTTTTAAATTTTTGGAAGGACCTACGTGAAGATATAACATCAGAGTACTCTAATGATGATAGCATTGCTATCGAAGTGTACATTAGTCAATAAATTAAAAAGTGAAGGAAAGATTATTTTGTGTTTTATTGAGTTATTATTTTTCTCATATTTGTAATGTTGGAATAAATCTTTTCACCAAGTTACATCGAAATCGGAGGTGAAGTAGTACATCGACCGACATCGACATTTTGACCATAATTATTTTTTTTTTTTCAAATGCAATTAATCCATTATTGGAGCTTTTTAGTCTCTAATCATCATTTGAATATAATAAGTAAAATCGCATACATTGAAAAAAAATAATGGATGAATAATTTGATAAATGTTGATAAAAAACTATACAACTAGCATATAAACTCCCACACCCTCTTAATCACTATTTCTTTTGACAAAATGAGCAAAACTATTGTTTACGTCAAATAATTCTTATTATTGAATTTTTGCTGTGAATGAAAATATTTATAAAATATTCAAAAACGCAGAAATTATGAGACTCTTTTATGATTTTTGGGGTATGCTGTTTACGGAATACTTTGTAAATTCTGTAAAAGTTGTTTTACATGTAGTTTGCTATATTTAAATCCGCACCTTATATTAAATTTCCTAATTTGACCGAGCATATCAAGTTTCAATGCCAAACCTGTAAGTAATCGATCATGACTCAATCAAGAAAACTTTGTTAAATAATTAAATTGATTCTTGCAGTGATTCATGGAATAGATACTTGTTCTAAGAAAACGGAAAATCAATAAAAAATATCACTCAGTTTCATCCAGCAATCTTCTTTACTCGTCTCAAAATCATTCTTTTTCTGTATTTTGAAATAGTTATTCGTTTCATCAGTACAAAAAATACAAGGGTTCAGAGCACAATTTTGCGAATCTTAATATATTTCTACGCCAACCAAGAATTTGCAAATTTTGCTACTGCCATCCAAATTAAAACATTGCTCGATACATTTTAGCTTCAATTAATTGTAGCTCAAGCACAGTCGTTCTTGCGCTTGATTGATATTTATTTTTATTTTTTGTACTATCAAACAAGATTTTGATACTGTTGCCATAGTAATAGCAACAGTCCCGTTATAACATACTTTTCATATAAAAAAGATGGAATAATGATGTCATATTCAAGTGGTGGACGAAAAATAAAATTTTTTTGTTATCTCATTTCGGACACATACGGAATCAAAGAATGAGTAATAGGTAGCGGAATATTTTAATATTCAAATCAAGATAGCCTCACCCTCTTAATTTATTCCACATGCATCACAGATGTTTTTATATAAGTAGACTCATACAAACAGAAAATCTAATTATAATTTTATTCAGAAAAAATTACTCGTCTCTGAATCCATATAATACACTTTTATAAATTTTATAATTTAATTTTCCGTAAGTAAAAATATAATTTCTGCGAATATACAATAAGAGGAAAAAGAATGACGTAATACAGTGCACTGACCCATATAACTCAATGAGTTAGCCGGATGATGTTACTAATTATAAGTATTTGTAATGATAGAGCATGCATTAGATTAAAATGTGCAAAATACATACCAGTACTAGAATTTTCATAGATATCTATATCGTCCCTTTCCAGTTTATTGTTCTCCAAATAACTGACACCAACGTCTTGCCAACTATCACCAATGTCATCAAACACTACTATTTCACCCCCAGCCGCTGCCTTTTCGGCAGGGCTGGTCCTAATACTGGGCGATTCCGAACTGTTGAACTGTTTTTCTAACCTTTGATGCTTTACAGAACTAACTTCTGAAGAAAATATTGTCTCTGTAAATTCACGTGCAGTTTTTAATTTCTTTGCTTCGCCACATGATCCCCTCAGTTCCCAGACGCTTTGATTAGTGGGTGATTTGCTGGATTTCTTTTTATCGAATTCATCATTCGACATGCAGTTTCGAACTTTTCTCGTAGCCTTACTACGACTCTGGGAGAATATTTCCCTTCCTCCAGCGATTTCAATAATTCTATAACAAATTATATATTGTAGAGAGTTGAAACTGATTACAGTAAATGGAGGAGGTAATGAATAAAAGATGATATTTTCAGATTCAAGCATGGTACTCACCTATCGGAACTCCTGTCTATATTCATGACAGCTTCAATAACGTTGTCAGTGGGCACATGATCTTTTGTAGAAATAACTATGGGATTCAGATTGACATCACTTCTTGGGCGACACTTGGGGAATAATTTCGTAATTTGTTCAGCACTATCGCATACACTGTTACTGCTACAAACATCAACGTTGTCCAACTGCAGAGCCAAACTTGTCATTTCGGTTTCAATTACATATGTAACAAAATTAACTCCATTTTATCTAAAATAACAATGAAAATATTTTATAGATACTCATATATTCATACATACATACAACTAACATACAAGTGTAGTATATAAGTAAGTACCACACGATTCGCAAACGGATTGTCATGGAACTTATAAAATCAATATTATAACTGGAACTCCTGACTCAAACGAAACATGTCGGAAGTTCAAACGCAACAATATGGAAATAAAAGTTTAAGAATCACGTCGTATCAAGTAAATTCGTACATATTTTGATTAATATATAGCAAAAAAAGTTAAATTCACATTTCAATTATATACCAATTCAAAGCAATCGATACACCTATGTACAAAATTAGTGGAATCATGGGAACAGTCAAAATCTTGTACGATCTCGTATTTTTCTGATTTATTAATATTACAATGAAAAATTTAAACTTTATGAGAATACGAGAAAATTAATTTAAAAACATACGAAAAGCGAACTATAGAACAATAAGTATTTATTATTTCTATTCAATGTTCAAATTAAAAATTAATTCAAAAATATGTTAAATTGAATAGATTGTATAACTAATTTTGAAAATTATGATTTTTATCATCTAAATGAATATATTTTTGAAGAATCAAATAAAATTTAGTAACAGTAATGATAACATAATATATAAGTACAAGTCAGAAAGAAATTTTAATAAATTTTGCAAGTATTTTCAAATAATTATAGGTTTAAATGTCATTCTTACTAACCTAAATGATAAATAGAATTTCCCATTATTACGTCTGTTATAAACTTGAACGATACACAATAATTAATTATAAATATTTAACAAATATTTAATTCATTTGAAAACATTTTTCATACATTTCACCAGACACTATGTGCGATTTGACGTTCACAAACAATAACAGTTCTTCGCCATGACACTTTCTGTACTTATAAAAATACTCATAAGGTGGCAGTAGTGCACAATGGACTGATTCTTGCCCCGCCTGATTCAAAAATGTAATAACAAAGTACATAAATATTATATCCTATAAGTATTTAACAATAAATAATACTCTGCTTTGTTAAAAAATTATAAAAAGGTTTTTACCAACTGGATTAGCATTTTGAACATTATTAATCAGTATTTGAAATAAATGCTCAATTTATATTTAAATATTTGCTTATAAACATGCAGTTTTACACCGAGTAAAAAATTAGTTCTGAAAAGTTTTTTCCTTTATTGTTATCTTCCGATTTAGAGCTCGGTTCTCAATAAACATAAACGGGCATTTCTTGCGCGATAGATTCTACTGGTGGATGGACAACTCTAATTATTGCGAATATAGAAATATACTAGAAAAAATTATTTGAACAATAAATTTTCATTCAATTTTTTTTTTAAAGACGATAGACAATAGTGTAGTTTTTTTTATAATTGAGAGACTTCAACTATAATTGACAGAAAAAATATATACTGTTTTAGTATTTATTAAATATTTGTGTGTAAATGCACAGCAATTCTAAACAATTATAATTTTTCTCTTTTGTAAAGATTATTACATTTGACAATATTGTAAATACAATAAGAAGTGCATATTATATATAGTTTTATAGTTATAACAAATTTGTACAAATAACATTCTACTTGACAGTATTATAATACAAGTATTTACAAAATTTACATATCGCTTACAAAATCTAATTTTTTTGCACTTGAATAGTTAACATTCTTAGTAGTAGACTTGTTGGCATGCGGAGGCACAGGAGATACATATGGTGTGTTTAAAATAGAAATGCCAGATGCATTCTCACTTTCTGGACGGTAGTCGCTTCCGATGTAACTACTTAGCGATGAGCTTAAATAAAAAATATATAAATTAGTAGAATTATTTTTATTTTATACTAATGTGGTAGTTTAGGAAAGAAAGTGAGAATTGATAGTAAAGATGTGAGCTCGTATACGTCGTTGATACACAAGTGCTGTGAAGCTGTCCTTGATTATATTTTCATAAAAACCAAATAGTGGGATCTCTTTAATGACAAAAATTTAATTTTTCTGATGACAAAAGATCCTTCAATTGATTTGTCAAATAAAGTGAATGAAATGAATCTTTTTTTGGGCAGATTTAACAGTGACGTAATTTGTATTTCCGAATACTGGCTTCATGTCTGTTTTACACGGTCCAATTTCTTGACCAATAAGTTTTCAACAATTTATTGTCGAGTTCAAAAATATTACACAATTCAAGTTTTCATCAAGAAAAATCAGAATTACCACTGTCTTTCACCAACTGCTAATTTATAATTTTTGACTAACTTAAAAAAGTATGGTTAGAGAGAAAGTTGAGTGCACAAAAATTAATATACTAAAGGCAAACATTGCTTCATGTCTTGTAATTCAAACTGTTTAAATCATATACCTATAAATATATATACTGACCTCCTATCTTAACAAGGAAGCGTCTCCGTACGGTATCTTTTATCTCTTTTCTTCTGCAAGTCTAAACTGCGCATGGTCACAGTTTTGAATTTCATTGGCTGATGCTTGAAAGATTGTGTTCGGGATGATTCGGAGTCAAATTTATTTTCTAAATTAAGACTTATTTCAAAGTGTGACCATGCGCAGCTTAGACTTGCAGAAGAAAAGAGATAAAAGACCCCGTACGCTGTCAGGTCCAAGTCGTTGGTATATATATTTATAGGTATATGGTTTAAATATATAATAAAAGTAGTGTTGGCAACGAAAAATCGGATAAAAAACTCCCTAGAATACCCCTGAATTTTAGATCATATATAATATCTAGATGGCAAAAACTGCGAACGGTTACGATGGAAAGAGATGGAAAATATATTGTAAGAAAGTTGAGAAAATGAACTGCGCAAGGGTAACAATAATCAAATTTCGGTTTGTCAAGTCCGAAAAATGACAAACACAGGATGTAATGAGTTCTTATTTCTGTGAGAAATATTTATATTTATTCGCCGTATTCTAGTTGCAAAGTACATCTTCTTAACATTACTTTCATTAAAAGCAAATCAACACATGAGCAGTTCGTTTCACTTAATTTTCTTTAATTATATTTTATTTCTTTGCCCCTCTAACAAAAACTATATTTTTCTCTCTTTCTGGCGTAACCGTTCGTACAAATGTATTGTGTGATATAGAACTCCTTCCATCCAGATATTATAAATGATCTAAGCTCAGAATATTGGTGAAAAATAGAGCCAGTTTTATTTCAAAAATAACTTGATCAATTATTGGCCAAGAAAGAATTGTTGTATTTTTGGTCCTATTACAAACAATAATAAATTGAAGGTTAACTTTTGAAAATGGGTAGGGCTTCAAATCTTTAATATTAAAATCTTGTCTTCTTCAAGCACAGTTTTTTGCATCCCTCAAATGCTCAAATCATGCCTTATGCATATCTCTAAAATGGCAGATCACAAATTTATTCAATACCTGCCATTGATATTTCCGCTTTGCTCAAAACACGAATCTTCAAATCTCTACAAGTTCATATGTAGTTCATCTAAATGCAAACAGATGGCACAATAAATATATTAAGATCAAGATTGTCCAAAATCATAACGAAAAGCTTATCAAACATCAATATATAAATATTTAAACATATACGAGTGGTACAAGGTCTGAGTACACATAGTAATCTAAGTCAGGGTCGTAGCTTTGTACAATTTCCTGCTCTTCTATTTATTCTACAACACTTCAACTCTAAGAGTTAAAATATGCATCGAAAACTGTTTTTATATTGGTATCAATTTAAAGCTCTCGGGAAGACAAGCTTAGTAGATATCAAAAATAAATAATTAATAGAATCCACGTTATCATCTTTAAATTACACTTCTGGCTATAAAATGTTGAAATTGTATGTTCCAATGAATCAAAGACCTCGAAAATCTAAAATAGGACTTTTCATTTTCAAAAATACTAATTTTATGTAAGGACTAAAATATAACCGCCATCTGTCACTTTAACAATGACAGCTCACTTTGACCATAGCAGCTGTCACTTTGACAATGACAGCTGTCACTTTGAGATATGCAATTTATTGATGCGACACTCTAAAATTCTGGAGCAGCGATGAAACTGGCCATGAAATTTATAGTTGGAGAAGTACTGTGTGGCCACTGCAGTTTCTTAGATTATATGACTGGTTTCCTCACAATTTTAAAAAGAGATTACAAAGTATAAATTGAATCATAGCAGTAGCCATGACTTTTGTTTTTCATGGTATGGTATGTTTTTATTTATTTGTCAAAAAAAATTTGAAAGTGAATATTATTTTGTTCGAATGAGGAACGTGTCTTCATTATAAAAAATTATTACTTATGAAGGAAATAGTAATGGAAGAGTACGAGATTTGTATTCCATTTAATATGAAAACAGACCAATTCCAAGTGACAACAATTTCAAAACTGTTTGAAAAATTAGAGACTATAGCTGTGAACGAAGGTAATGAAGGCAATTATTAACAGAATCATAACGAATAAATGGAGAAATGTTATTGGCTATAATTTTAGATAAAGCGAAGATACATGCTTCTGATTTTCGAATTCTCTGTTTCAACTGAACCACCTTTACAGTGTGACTAACTTCAAATGTAGTTCGACAGTTCGAATTGACTGCAAAATCAGACTTGTTTGGAATTGCAACTCTTGAAAATATAAATAACAGGTATATATCACTGTAGTAAATCAAAGTAAGTGAAATATTGAATTTATATTTTCTATAGAATGGTTATATATGTATTAATTTATAGTAAGAATATTGTAAATGAATCAGCTAACCTAATTTATTACATTTGTTTTTTAGAAATATGAACATGAAGAATATGAAACCGAAAAAGTCTACGTTTTTTGAAGTGGAACTGTTAATCACAGATCAAATATCTAAAGATCAAACTTTAGGTGACGATTATATTTATAAAAAACCGAAAACGACACATTTGGCGAGAACATCAGATAAACAGTATGGAATGTTGAAAAGAAGTAACACCGACTTGTTGAAAGATAAAACAATATTTAACGGATATTTCGGTAGTTGTAGGGCAGAACAATTAGGTAGAAAATTCTCATTTAGATGCTATTTTCATTTAAAATCCAATATTTTGTAACATTTTTGTTACTTCATCAGGGATAAAAACTTGAAATAAAATTGTAAAACTTTTTTTGAACGTTGATAATTTTTGTTTTTAGTAATCTCAAAGATACATTTGTTGATTGACTTAGTTATGGAAGCACATCCCAAATTGTATGTCAAAACCGTGAAGCAGTTTTTATGATGAAAATCATTTAAAATTCACAAATAACGTGGTACGCTATTTTCTTGACTGCTAGATACGGTAACTAAATTGCTTAAGCAATTGTATTATTTTATGATATGATATATTTTTATAAATAGATCTGTTAATTATAATAATATATTTTCACTATTGTGCTCCTCATATTGATAAATAAAGTAATTAAATTTATGTTAAATTCTGCTGCCTTCACTGAATATTGAATAATAATATTATATTTATCAATAAATATATCTGATGAAATGCAGCATAAAACATTAGTAAATAATTGATATTGCCTGTACCAGGAGCTTTGTTTTTAACTATTTTAAGAACATTGTTTCGAGAAGTATTTTAAGGCAATAAATATTTCTAATTATTTAAATATTTTATATAATACAATTTGATAATTCCAATGTAGCATATTTTATATGAAACTAAAGTCTGTCACATAGACACCATAAAAAGTTTATTTTTCGCTATGATCTGGCTATGATAATTTATAAAATAGAGATATCCATTTCAATTCTATTTTTCATTGCTACGGATATTGTAATTATAATAAAATAAACAGAATATTGCTTGCAAATTCAGAATTTTGTGTAAAACAAATTAATTTTATATATGATCTCAAATTTTGGATAGCCCTGGTCTTATATTCTGCGCCATCTAGCACCATTCGGAGAAACTGCATATGATCGTGTAGAGATTTGAAGATTCGTGTTTTGAGCAAAGCGGGAATGTCAATGGCAAGTTTTGCATAAGTTTGTGATCCGCCATTTTAGAGAAATGCATAAGGCAAGATTTGAGCATTTGAGGAATAAAAAAAACTGTGTCTGAGGAGGACAGTATTTGAATATTAGAGGAATTCATACGTTCCCTTTGAAAATTATTGACCAATAAATTGGATCGTGTAATACAGAGTAAGGGATAAAAATGGCAAACCTACATAATTATGTTTTAGGAAATGCCTTTTTTAAGAATATGAATACTCATGGTAAAGTGGCTATTTTCTTGAAATTTGAACTTTAGATTTGTCAGCTTGAGGCTGAATTTTGTGCAATTGACGTAGCAGATTTAGAATGATTAATTATTACAATTTATAGACCATGTGCTAATAACTTCAATATATCTTTAGATAAATTAGAATCCTTATTGACATCTATAACTTGCAAACATAAGAAAATAGTACTTGCAGGTCAAATTATCATACTTGAGACTGTTGCAAAGAGAAAAATCTGGAGTACTGTAGCCGCCCGTTGGAGTGACGTGAAGGACAATATTGTTATTGGAAGGACGCAATCCATTATTAGGAGGTGTAACTGGAATACCAAGTACATCTGGTGCTGTTGGCATTGCTTCGTCGGGTGGTGTCAACCTTCCATCCTAAAAACATAATTTAACGATATAAAATTAAAGAATCATCAAAGCGCATTTTTGGCAAATTACTATCTTCCACAATCACTGAGCTTAAAATAAACCTACGAGACAGAAGCTTTTATTTAGTGCCAGTTTCAAGTCTGTAAGTGCTGTAGTTGCTGAGAATTCAGCATCAGACAGCCAAAGTGAATAGCATTTTTTTTTTGTAAAAAAAAAAAACAGTGCGGACATGAATTATCGAAAAACTTACAATAATTTTGCCTTCCGCTTTTGCATTTTTCCGTTGTTTTAGCAAGCTTTTGAAACGAGGATGCTTCAAAAGTGTTTTTACAGAAGGTCTTCTCTTGTAATCTTTAACCATCATGCGACGAACAATATTAAGCAGCTCTTTTGGAATGTCTGAAACAAAATATTATTTTAAACATTTAATCATTTCAAACTCACTTAATTCATGAATTACAAAAGTAAAATTGATGATTATAATATATAAATGTGAGCTCGTGTATGTTGTTTTTTAAGGTAATTTAGGAAGTTTTATGTTATTTGTAATATAATTTTTTCCTTTATGTTAATATTCTGTTACTCGCTATTCATTTTTTTCCTGTTGCCATTCTTTAATTGGGACTTTTGTCTTGTTGTGTGTGTCAAATAAATAAATTAATAAATACACAAGTGCTGTGGTTGTGTGCATGAGCTCTGAATACTGTTATGGTTTCATATAGTTCCTACAAAGAACTGAGATATTCAAACATAAAAAATAGATATATCGAGCTTTAATACTACACAAATGATTGAATATTTTGTAAATGAAATAGGAGGATGAGATATGAACGACACTTTGATTTCTGAGCGTATAAGTTTGAAGGAATCGAGCGGCCGCTTCGGCAGTACCCGTCACGATGTCGGAGCAACAAATGCACCCTTAAACTGCGCAATGAATTAGTATTATTAAAATTGTGCGAAAATTGGCTGCATAGTTTGGAAATCAAATACTGTCAAGCATTAGAAAGACTCGATTTCAGGACGATGCAGTGGTGGAATTTTTATGTGCAATTGGCTCCTGACAACAATCTTTATTATACGACGCCGAGATCAAAAACCTTTCAATCCGATGTATTAAATGCATATCCAAAGCGAAAATTATAATGAAAAATTATATGTGCTTTGCTATTTTATGACACCAAATTAACATTTATCAAAATAAAGTTTCGTTCATATTTGATTCATCCTCGTATTGAAACAATGCTCAACTAAGGTAAGAATATATAATATAACACAACAGATGCCAAGCAGAATAAAAAGTAGCAACAGATCAAATCAAGCAAGTATATCAGGAAATGTCAAGTTTTCTTGAAAATTCTCAGAATTCACCAACGAAGATTAAAAAAGACGGGAATTGGATTGAAACAAATTAATTTTGGCTATTGTAAATGAAGAATCAACCGGGCGATGTTTAGGTTGTTTCTTTTTGGCTCTGCATAGTAGATCGACATTGACATATCTACTTAGGCGTAAAATTCAAGATCTACCAAAATACAAAATTTTATAGTAATAAATACAATTTAATTCGAGCTGATGAAAGACTGAGTTTGTTCAATATATAGAGGTACGTGTAATTTATATATGTGTTAACGAATTAATTTGTTTTATTAATCCATCTTATGAAATTAATTAAACTTACGTCTAGTGATGTAAATAGGGAAAACTCCACTTCGCAGACTGTGCCACAATCGTCCATTGGACGGCAATTCTAAATCGCCAGCTAGTTCTAACATAGAAATTCCCAAACTAAACACATCAGCTGCTTTTGTAAACTTCCCCTCCATTAATTCAGAGGCTAGATATTTTGCATCACCCTCCATAGCATTACGTAGACGAGTATCGTCTTTTATATTGATCATCAGCCCGAAATCACCGAGCTTGCAAATTCCATCTTCACTAACTATGATATTCTCTAGCTTCACATCTAAGTGTATCAAATTACTGTCATGCAAATTTTTTAGAGCCTGCAAACACACATAAACATTAGCACTAATGATATAAACTACAAAACAAACCTAAACTATATACCAACGTATAACTCTCATACAGGATCTCTTCATCTAAACGAAAATCTTAAAATTATTCCTTTATTGTAAGATATAAAAAGAATCACTACAAATAAAATTATATCAGACCTGTATAATTTCAAACGGTCAAATTGTCGATGTACTAATTCGTAAAAAGATTTTTCGTAGCATTAAAATATGGGAACAATAATAACTATTGACAATCAGACTCAGTTGACCTAGAAAACCTTATTTATCAATTTATGTCATAAAATTTATACACTGCGTGGTGTGTGTGTGTGTGTGTGTGCGATACAAGCGACTCACTACTGAAAATTTTATTTTGTTTTCAATCGGCTGTTCTTTGCACCCGGCTAACGACCAAGCTCGACGTAAAATTTTGAGTTCGAGACAATGACGGCAGATCAAACCCAACATGAGGTGTTTAGTCTACCCGTCGTTATTGTCTCGGAGACAAACAAAAACAAAAATTTCTTTTCACTAGTGAGTTGCTAGTTTCGCCATTTTAAACACACACACCACGCAATGTATACAATTTTTTCTGATATAAATTAATAAATAAGGTTTCCAAAGTCAACTCAGTCTGACCGCCAATAGTTATCATTTTCCCATATTTGTAAAGCTAAAACAAATCTTTTCACCAAGTTTCATCGAAATCGGAGGTGAAGTAGTACATCGACAATTTCATCTTTCAAACCAATGGCACTCAAGTCACAAAATAGTCATTTATATATATTATATATAATATATTCATTTCAATTCAGCCATACAATTATTTAATTTGAAAAGATGAAATAGAAGGCATTTAGTGGAATATTTTAGTAAAAATTTAAATAAAAATACTTGAGTCTCATACAGTTTCTTCCAATACAAATGTTCAAATGATACCGTCCTGTTCGCGGTAAGAGAAATTTCATTAAGATACTAAGTGTCTTTATTTGATACTGTTACATTACGAAATTTCTTCCAAAAGTGAAACTAAATTTACAAGATTAAAAAAAAATTATTAAATATAAATTTTTAAAGCCACTACGTTTTTCAAATGCACTGAAAAATGCAAAATAATTTTAGTATCATGTACCAATCTTAAATTGAAAACGTGGGGGCGCATTTGATTCAATGATATATGAGAAGTCTATGATAATGCACTTAAAAAATGTATTGCTTCAGAGCTTTCTTTTTAGCCCAAGCACTGTCGCAAGTTCTCGATCCCACTGTCAACATAAGCTACTGAGTATTGTATTGTTATCGATGACTGAGCTTCCTAGCTAGCTGGGAAATTGTTGAAATTTTATTTACAAGATGACAAATAGACAAGAAAACGAGTTAATATTGCATTGTCATCTAACTAAGTCTCTAACTCAACAGGAAATTAATTTAAAATCGACCGCAAAATTTGTACCGAACAGACAAAGAGACAGACCAGAAAAAGTTACAAGAAATTAAGTAACTTAAGAGACACTACTTTAGAAGCTTTCCTTGATACATATGAGTGTCTTCTTCAGTCCTGTACATCATAGTTTCTATATCTTTAATAATAAAAGAATTATTTTGAAATATCTATTTCGATGAAGATCTGTATACTACATAAAATTTGACTACTTACTTACTACGATCCCGAATTTCAGACTAAGATAGAAAAACAACATTTAGACTAAATTTCTATGATAATTTAAATATGAATATAATAGTTATTTTTTGCATTAGTACAAGAAATGTATAATTTCGGGACGTTATTTCAAAATAATTAAAATTGAAACACTTTAATACCAATTATCAAATTTAATTAATTCTCACTTTTAATAGAAGCTAGATTAATTTTGCTTCTAATTCGGAACACTAATTTTGGATAAAAATGATTCTAAGTTGAAAAAATATTTTACTATTTTTTTCGTAACAGTCTTATTCTGCTAACTTTTCTCTAAACTTTGCACCTAATTTATTTCTCAGGCTTAAGGATCTAGGACTTTGTCGAAATATTGAGTTAGTTGATTTATCACCATAAAAAAAAGTTATCAACTCGGAAAAAGTATTGAAAGAATAAAAAAATTAAAGAATCATCTTGATGATTGAAGCGCATTTTTGGCAGTTCATGAATGTTTGCTTGTTCAGAGATTTCGCAAATTACTATCTCCCACAATCTCTGAGCTTAAAATCAAGCAGTTTGGGCAAACCTACGAAATAGCAGCTTTCATTTAGTACCAGTTTCAAGTCAGTAAGTACTGTAGTTGCTAAGAACTCAGGGAATATAATAGCGTTTTTTTTTTTTTTTTTTGACAAAAATTCGTTAGAAATAAGTTTATCAACTCGAAAAGAGTAAAGCTTTATTCACAACCGAATTTGAACATGGCACAATTTCATGCTAGCTCAAGACTCTGCTTAATTTGCACTTGAAGTTCAAATTACGCAGGGTTAAAATTTGTAGCATTCACAACCATTTTCAAAATTGCTTGAAATTTTGTAATGCCATCCATGAAAACAAGTACAAAATAATGCAAATATTAAATACCTTATTCTTCTTTTCGTTTGAAAGAATATATTTTCAAATTCAGTGGTCAATTCCTTGCGGGGCTGAAGAATAGTTGTTAGCTACATTTATCTATTTACTTGAATTTCAGTTCTTATTGAAGAATGTTATAAAGTAAATAAATATAATAAGTTAGCAATAAATCTAAATTCAATAATCTCTCGTCCATATTAAAGAAAAGATATGAACGATTAATGAATATCAAACCAAGCTTTATCACCGTCAATTCACTGTTTGCATATGGCTTCTATTTGATTTTAAACGTCAAAAACACATGTTGAATCATCGGAAGATGTAATAAAGTACGCAGACTACAAATTTTAGTTTTGAATGGTTACTACTGAGCTCATATGCTTAACTTTGAATTTTAAGCTAGCATGAAATTTTGCCATGTTCAAATTCGGTTGTGAATGGGCCTTAACTTTCCGTTTGGATTGCAATGTGAAAATTTTCACTTCAAGTCACTAACGAATCGATATAAGCATTGCATCTTCTGATGATTCAACATGTGTTTTTGACGTTTAAAATCCAATAGAACAATAGAAGCTAAATGCAAACAGTGAATTGATTTTGATAAAGCTTGTTTTGATATTTCAATAATCGATCATTTCTTTTCTTTAATATGGACGAGAGATTATTGAAGGTAGATATATAAAGTATGATAATTTATTTTATTTATTTACCTTATAACATCCTTCAATAAGAATTGAAATTCAAGTAAATAGATTACTGTAACTAACAACTACTCTTCCTACCCTGCAAGGAATTGACCACTGAATTTGAAAATATATTCTTTCAAACGAAAAGAAGAATAAAGTATTTAATATTTGCACTATTTTGTACTTGTTTTCAAGATGGCATTATAAAATTTCAAGCAATATTGAAAGCAGTTGTGAATGCTTCAAATTTCAACCCTGCGTAATTTGAACTTCGAGTGCAAATTAAGTAGAGTCTAAAGTGATTGTGAATGCAGCTTTAGATCTAATTCCTCTAACACTAAATTATAGCATCATTGAGGCTCATTCTAGGAATTGCAATGTAGGGTGTCAAAATTGCGAACATCGGGCAGCCTCAGATACAGAGAAATTATAAAAAGTTTAGAGAAAAGTTCGCAGCAATCAGTAAGCTTTTTCTTAAAAACAATTTATATCAAAATATCAATATCACTGAGAAAACTTTGGTTGGAAAAAAATATTTTTTTTGGGAAATTAAAAACGAATAATCATTTTATGCTAAATTTCAGTTTTCGAAATATTTCACAGTTTTAACTGCTAAATCTATACAATAACCAAATATAAAACCTCTAAAATACTTACTAGAAGCATATCAAGTAAAATATTCCACAGCTGCTGTTCAGTAAAATAATGGTAGTCTTCAGCGTACTGATCTAGAGAAGTGTATCCTAGTTCCATCTGTAAATATGCGTAATCATCTTGTTCCCATGCATTTATCAAAGTGATAATATTCTCATGCTTTGGTACGCATTCATAGTTTCTAACTTCTCCAATTCTATCTTCTGTATCAGACACTCCCGGAAAACCGATTTTTACTACCTTCACAGCATAATACTGACCATTTTCTTTGAATCTTACTTTATAGACTTCGCCAAAGGAACCTTCTCCTATTTTTTCAATCAATTCAAAGCACTGATCAAAGTAGGTAATATCAATAGATCGATCATAATAATGACTTAGAGCTGTGAATATGAGTTAAGAAATACATTTCAAGTTATAAAAGTAGTTAGCTAATACGAAGATAAAGGATACTCTCATTTTTAGATCTTAACAAACAAACTGGAGGGTATGTAGCAAACACACGCCTCGTAGATTTCCTCTTATTAATCTTTGGTGGACGTTTCCTTGGCTGAGAGCCAGGTGGGCGAAGTTCCTGATAAATAATACAGTCATTAAATCCTTAAAACATAGTTGACACAAAACTAACCTTCTTTGTAGAATAACGGGGGTTATTCAAAATATCCTGAAATGATACTGGTGACTCTTGTTGTTCCATATTTAATAACTGTTTGTTATATTACACTACCATTACTTTTGTATGTATTCTTAAAAAAAGAAAAACAATATAAAATATTTACACTTTTAAAATCTACATGACTACATATCACTGACATTTCATTTGACTGACGCGACATGCGCTACAGAACAATTGAACAAATCTAATACATGCGCCACGCTTGGCGGCTACCCGAAACTAATTTATATATCATAATTCGAATTCAATAATTTGACATATTACTAGTAAAATTAAAAGGTTTTCATTCAAAATAGATAATTTCAAGACATTTTTAGAAAATAAAGATAGTTTATCAACACTTACTAGGAAATATTTGGATTCACCGGTTTCAAATTTAAAATCAAACAGTAATTATAACAGCAAATGATAAATTAGATAAATGAAAAATATTGTATGAATTAAATCACCTTCTATAGTACTGTTATTTTCTTCACAAGAAAATTGTTTCTTGCAATCAGCCTATTTGTAACTCGTACCAACACAACAGTGCAGAGACTGCGCAGACACTAGATTTATTTCACTACTAACAAGCAAAGTGCAGGTAATGATATTTTTATGTCTCATACCAATGATCTAGAACATTTGGTTACCCTATTAGAAATATGTTCACGCTTTTGCTCACTGATGTGGATAAGGGTTAACTAATTCCGAGAAAAGTAATAATTTTAATAAATTTATTGTTCTGATGAATATACCTGCAGGCTTTTCGCAGAATTGCGGTCTATGATTTCCGGGAAATATTTAAACTAAAATAAACAGTTATACAGCATTTTGTCATTTTACTATAAAATTTATCCAACTTATGATTATACTTTTTAGCTCTTACCAAGATTGGAGAAAATCATGATTTTTTTGAATTAATCATGATTTTTCCAGTTCTTAAAAATTGTATCACAAAAATTGAGTAAAATTATAAATATTTAATCATATTATGAGTATGTATGAAGAATAACTTTAAGAGATAATTACTTTTGATTTAGATACTAAAATGAGTTTCTTAAAGTTAGTTTAAAGAATTAAAGTTATAGCACGCATATAAAATGAACGAGTTCACAAATTAGGAGTAGGGCTGCACTGCACGATATGAATTTTTTAAAATCGCGATACGGAAATATTACCGATAATTTCCGATATATCAATATGTCGATAATTGAAGATTCATATCGACTAATATCGGTAAATATTGATAATTATCGGAGTATCAATACAAAAATTTTCAAAAATCGAATCCCGGCGATATTTGGAAAAATATCAATATATATCTCTTCCAGTTCTATTTGAATAGAATTTATAAATTTTTATATTTTAGAAAATAGAAACGTATCGAAGCAAACGTTGAAAAATCGAAATCCAAAAAATGACCGAAGTCTAAATTTACACGTAACATGCCTTATGGTAGGAAGTAACATTAAAGAAAAAATAAATTTTTCCAATCCTAGAACTGAAATCACTAAAATGATGAAAAAATACTCTTATGAAATCGAAAATATCTGGGCTATTTCAAGTTTCTCCTATTTCTATATCCACCTTCATATGTAGTCTGATTTTATTAGGCAGTGGTAATTTCAACTTCTTCTTGAAAAGTCCAGTGGAGTAGTAAATTCTAAGAAATACATGTTTTTGTGTTACTCCTGATACTGACACAGATTGGAAAAATTGATTAGGTTTACAATTTCTCCGTGAGAATTTTTTCTCACCTTAATAAGAATGAACTTAATGCAAATCTGGAATTAAAATAAAAGAATCGAGTTGGAAAATTAAGAGCCTTTTATGGCACGCCGTTTTGCTATTTAATGGCGAATATTTATTCCACTTAAATTTAAATTATACATTTTTTTATCCTGCAAGATAATTTAATTCATTGAATTTTTATGATTGAATTAAAATTATGTACATAATAAAAATTCAGAATTATTATTATCTTGCAAGATAATTTTAATGCATTGAATTTTTATGATTGAATTAAAATTATGTACATAATGGAAATTAGGAATTCTTATTATCTTGCAGGATAATTTTAATTCATTAAATTTTTTTGATTGAATTAAAATTATGTACATAATGGAAATTCAGAATTATTATTATCTTGCAAGATAATTTTAATACATTGAATTTTTATGATTGAATTAAAATTATGTACATAATGATAATTCAGCATAGGGACTATCTAGCAAAATTATATGGAACCGTTGAATTTTTATGATTGAATTAAAATTATGTACATAATGAAAATTCAGAACTATTATTATCTTGCAGTATAATTTTAATGCATTGAATTTTTATGATTCAATTAAAATTATGTACATAATAGAAATTCAATATTCTTATTATCTTGCAGGATAATTTTGATTCATTGAATTTTTATGATTGAATTAAGATTATGTACATAATTGAAATTTAGAATAATTATTTTCTTGCAAGATAATTTTAATACATTGAACTTTTAAGATTGAATTAAAATTATGTACATAATGGAAATTCGGAATTCTTATTATCTCGCAGTATAATTTCAATTCATTGAATTTTTATGATTGAATTAAAATTATGTACATAATGGCAATCCAGAATTATTATTATTTTGCAAGACAATTTTAATTCATTGACTTTCTATGATTGAATATAAATTGAATTAAAATTATGTACATAATTTTAATTCAATCATAGAAATTCAAATGATTAAAATTATCTTGCAAGGTAATAATAATTCTGAATTTCTATTATGTACATAATTTTAATTCAATCATAAAAATTCAATGAATTGAAATTATACTGCAAGATAATGAGAATTCCGAATTTCCATTATGTACATAATTTTAATTCAATCATAAAAATTCAATGTATTAAAATTATCTTGCAAGAAAATAATCATTCTGAATCTCCATTATGTACATGATTTTAATTCAATCATAAAAATTCAATGCATTAAAATTATCTTGCAAGATAATAATAATTCTGAATTTTCATTATGTACATAATTTTAATTCAATCATAAAAATTCAACGGTTTCGTATAATTTTGCTAGATAGTCTCTATGCTGAATTATCATTAAGTACATAATTTTAATTCAATCATAAAAATTCAATGTATTTGAATTATCTCGCAAGATATAAAAATGTATAGTTTAAATTTAACTGGAATAAATTGTTGCTATTAAATAGCAAAACGGCGTGCCATAGCCTTTGTTGTAATGGTTGTTGTATATTTTCGAAATGAGATATAAGATCAACAAAGAGTTATCTGGAATAAAAATCGCGATGTAGGATCTGTGATATAAGCCTCAATAGCACACACAAAATAGGGGTCTTTCGAAAAAAAAAAATATCATTTATTTCCTATTATTTTGATAGATTTAGTAATTTTAAACATCTTTATACAGAAAGAAATATGATTAAATGACACTTTTCATTCATAATTTTGATAAAAACAATTCGCGGTATCCGAAGTGACGTCACAGCTGCTAGAATTGTGTATAGTAACATCAAGCGAATATGAACAATCTTTTATAAATGTTGTATATCTATTTTGGTACCTTAATTCATTTTAAAATACATTTGGACGTCAAAATAGGATGGACAGAAGAAATATTCCATTCTGCCTAATAAAATGAAGCTAAAATTATTCAAAACATGAAATATTCGTGCTTGGACGAGTTGTAGACATATCTTGAAAGACCGTGCGCACAAAGCGCGCGCACAACGTGCTCAAATGTAGGCATCACATAATTTGAAAAATGAAGAAACTCTCAAAAAATTATATTTGAGAAATTAAAGAGTTTTGGTGGGTTTGTCAAACTGTCATTGTTTTGAATCCAGCTTTCAGAAAAAAAATAATAAAAAATCAGTGAAAGACCCTATAATGTTTCTTCTAGTTCAAAATAAAATGCTTAGAAACAATATTTCACCATAAGTTAGAAGACAAGCAATAGCATAAATAAAGTATTAATAAATTGAAATTAAAATGACTTTACTTATTTATACATAGATAAAAAATAACTGTTAACAATAAAAGCAGTTACCACTATAGAAATTATGCTCCAAATAGAGTTATAACGATAGCAAATGTGTTTCGTCATATAACAGATACTCAGAGTGTAGCATTCCTCTGTAATATAAGGAAAATATTAAATGAATAGCTTGACGTCAAGGGTATGAGAAACGTCAAAAAGCTCCAATACCAATCCTGCAAAGTTTGAATAACTATGTAATGATGCTACATATTTTTTAAACCAACTGGCATAGTAGGGAATTATTAAAAAATATACTATAGCGTGCGAAAGTATCATGACTCGTAAAAATAAAATAGCCCTGAATCCGGCCGTGTCTGGGCGGGGTCTTTCGTCTTCGTTGTATCACACCACCCCGCACGGTCGAAAGTTCTAGTAACGGGCTTTCGGCTAATCTAGAACATTTCGAGAAACGGACATTTGCATATATATATGAGCAAACGACCTGACTGAGAGACAGTGAACGGTAAAACAGTGAAATAGTGAATATCCAGTGATTGATCAGTGTAATAAATAAATAAATAGTTAAAAATAAATATCTGTGCTGCTTAGTAATATTTCAAAGAATAATAATACTACTATAGAAATTATGCTCCAAATAGAGTTATAACGATAGCAAATGTGTTTCGTCATATAACAGATACTCAGAGTTGTAGCATTCCTCTGTAATATAGGGAAAATATTAAATGAATAGCATGACGTCAAGGGCATGAGAAACGTCAAAATGCTCCAATACCAAACCTGCAAAGTTTGAATAACTATGTAATGATGCTATACATTTTTCAACCAACTGGCATTGTAGGAAATTATTAAAAAATATACTGTAGCGTGCGAAAGTACCATGACTCGTTGAAATAAAATAAGCCCTGAATCCGGCCCTGCCTAGGAGGGGACTTTCGTCTTCGTTGTATCGCACCGCACCACACCACCCCGCACGGTCGAAAGTTCTAGTAAAATGCTCTAGACTAATCTAGAACATTTTGAGAAAAGGACATCTGTATATATGAGCAAACGACCTGACTGAGAGACAGTAAAACAGTTAAATAGTGAATATCCAGTGAATTATCATTGTAATAAATTAATAAATAGTTAAAAATAAATATTTATGTTGCGTAGTAATATTTTGAAGAATAAAACTTTTATTTTGTCTTCATTTATTAAATAGTGATTTTTATTTAATTATAAACAATTCCTTTTAAAGCAATAAATATTACAATACTTAAGTAATGCCAGTATAATAATAAACACTGAACACTTGTTATATTTTTCACTAGTCATCACTTTCTATTTTATAATTTGTTCACATTTCAATTGTCACTTTTAGTTCATACACTTGACACCTCGAAATTTGTTATAGTCTCAATTGTATTTGACTCCTGTAATATTATTTTTCAGTTGATTAATTTCTGTTTTTGTTGATTTTCAAACTATTAATTTATAATCGCAATATTTGTAGATATTAAACTTGCTACATCACATTAGAATTATTATTAAACGTAGTGGATGCGACGTCATCACTTCATCCATGACGTCATGCTATTCATTCAATATTTTCTCTATATTTGGTGTATGTGTTTTCATTAATTAGGAACTTGCGTTGCGGATTGCTTGCCAACGAGGTGAATTAAATAGTTGATAAATTAAGAATAGTATTAGATGTAATCATTACTTTTATTGTTGAAACTCGATAAAAGAATAATTTAAAATCGTAAAATAATTTAAAAAAATTGTGAGACTCAAAGTAATACCGATACTGAGTCGGAGTCTTTGCCGACTGTGTCATGCCTATTACTGATTATATCTTGAATAACAAAAACACTGCTATTTTTCTAATGATATATTTTCATTTGATCTCTTATATTCATTAACATTTTGAATAATATTTATATACAGCAGCAAATAGATGTAATTTTTATTTTATACACAAGTTAAAAACTGTTTTGGTCCATTTTGCACTGTAAATACTAATTGTAATATATAAGTACATATATCTGAATCAAAAAATGATCTGAAATGAATTATCTTCTTGTAACTATCAATACAATATTGTGCAATGAAATATACTTCTTAAAGGTACATGAGAACTAAATAATATTGGAATATCTACATAAATATTCTAAAAGTTAATATTTTTTATATCTATTGTGATTAACATTACATTGGTCGTAAGTTGAAATTAGCACCTAAATAAGTACATATTTTGTACACTTATCTGTTAAAGCATCTCACAATTTCGTTGTATTTACGATTAAAAATCACATGAGACTTCCAGAGGTAGAAGAAATTACGTCTGCTTCTGGAAGTAAAAATGTCTCTTTAAGGCTAATGTCGTCATCAAGCAAGCGGTTCTATACATTTCGAATTTCGACACTGTTCATAGAAAATATTACACAAATTTTCATTTTTAAAATTAATAAGCCGAGAACACATCCGATGCGAAAATTAATGGTGTCACTCCACGGACATAAATACAATTATATGTGACTGAAATCTCAAGCTTTCATATAAGATAATCGATCAAGTTCAGTAAATGTACACAGAATAATTTGTTTTTTGTCATCCGCCTCGATCGTACTCCCATAGGGACGACACTGACCGGGAATAATGAATTGAAGAAGAAGTAAATTATTTCTGTATTTGACACAATTAGATATTTTTCTCACGTTGGAAACTCAACCTGAAGACAACATATTGTTTGAAATTTTCTGGTGGAAAAAGTATTTGAATTTTGAATAAGGTACAGTTTATAAACTGTTTCTTGATGATCTGCTGAAGGACCACGCACAAAAATATGGAAATAAGATTTCGATTAAATTGGCTGAAATCTGATCCACACCCGCTATGGATCTTGGCAGTAACAATTTATAGTATAACAAATCTCTTTAATTAATTAAAGGGGTCCTACAATAAATAAATAAAATCTGCGATTTAATGAAAAGAGAAATATTTTCTGCCTCATTGCGTATCATTTGCGCGAGCGACCTGATAACGTGCAGTTCTGTTTCATAATCCAGTATCTCCTTTGATGATTATAATTTTCAAGAATAATAATTATTATTAACAACGATATCACTATTCATTCGTTTTTCTGATTATTCTGATTATGGTAAATCAAGCAGATGAAGTCGCGGAAACTGTCTAGCGGTGAAATATATGGCATGTTATTAGCGTTTGTTTTGGATTTTATCCATTGAAAATGATTTATTATCAAATTCAATAGAAAAAAAATGTAAAAATTCCTGCTGATAAGTAGTGTCCCAGTAAGTTTCACGTCTCATTTCCATGTGTTTTGTGCGTGGTCCTTTTTACATAACTTTAATGTGTAACATATTTTCACTTCGCATAATGTAAAATTGATCATAAAATCAATACTTTTTTTTCGTTTAACACTAAAGAGGCGTTTCTTTTCTGTTTAAAATAGAAAAAATTTAATTATATTTGAGAATGTTTGGTAGGATTGAAGGTTTAATATTTTATTAAAAAAAAACTCAATTATAATTTATTTTGTAATTAATAATAAGTCGAAAGATTGGAGGAAGAAATTTTTGTACCGGATTATTGGCTTTATTTGTATATTACATTCAATCAACGATTAAAAAAGTTTTTAATAATAAAGGCAAGTTGTAATTAAAGCATTCAATTAATTGAGCCTATTGATGACCAGAATCTTGGCCGAAAGTCGCATTATTTCAAGTAATACAAATAACGCCAGTAATCCTGTACAAATAATGTTTAAAATCAAGAATCTTGGGGCTCCAAAGTAAGCAATTTTTGTAGCATTTTTGTATTGCGGGCTATTTTTCTGTAACCTAGTAGGGGCAGTAAATCTATATTTAGTTCTCCAAATAAAAAAGTAGTAAAGTATATATTTTTTATTCCTCTAGTTTGTGAGTGTATTTTAATATACAAATATATTATTAATTTGTCACAATACGTTATTCAGATGGTAACTATAATACTAAGTTAATAATTTCATCCGCTCTGCATTATTATATTATTTAAATCATCTATAAGAAGATAAAGAAAGAGAAAGCTATGTTCTTTCTCAATATTGATAATAGCAATAATAATCATTGCTTGTTTTGAGCCATACTTAGGTTGGATAACAAAATTGTAACCATACTATTCAAATACAGGATAAATATAGTTTTTAGAGTAGAATTAAATTCTGGACAAATACTTTGAAGAGATATCGCTCATTGAAAAATTAAGTCCAGTAATTGCAAAATGGCTTTGTGAATAGTATGGTGACAAAATAATTCTCAACTTCACGATATATTCGCTATGAATTGGTTATAAAAATAAACTCAGATATCAGTTTAATTTTAAAATATAGATGGTTGCAATTCATCTAGAAAAACTTAAAATTATCAGTATCTATACATTTCACCTAAGTATAAGAGCAAATGATTTCTTAAATAATGATTATATTTTATAATTTAAATATTTCCAACTATTCTTTAGAAGTTAAAAATTATAATATCATAACTAAATATACATACGAATATTTTTTTTGCTATGTTCGTGTTTTGATTACATTAAACTAAAATTTACAAGAAGTGTCATCATGTTATTACTATATGGTAAATAAATAACAATTTTCTAAAATATGAGTGAGTGATATATCGAATAAAATGTTTGAACTAGATTGCACGTTACAATTTAACAAATAAATATTCGGTGCTCTAATGTTTATGGTAGGTAGGTAAGTGTTATATGTAATTTATTTAATTTCATATTCCTAATATACTATACGTAAAATGTGTGGTGAAGTTTAATATTAATTTGTTTAAAAAGTTGTTTCTAGATACAAAATTTCCATGAAAATTTTGAAAGATCAAGAATTGGTCTTAATAGCTTTATGAAAATATTTGTTTTTTAATTTTGATAATTTTTCTTTATTATATTATTAATGTCATGGGCCAAAATAGAAGAGTTCTCTTTAAAATAATGCCAGGCTTTCGGTTTCAATTTAAAACCTTCATCAGGACGCTGGAAAAATGAAGAAAACATTTGATTGTACACATATTACATAGTAAAAATTTAATTATTCGTTGAAAATTTTGACTTACATTTATGCAAGAATATTCGTAGCTTTTTGTTATGTAACATGTGTACGATAAAATGCTTTCTTTTTTGATTTCCAACGTCTTGATGAAAATTTCAAAAAAAATCGAAAGCATTACATTATTAAAACAGAACTCTTTTATTTGACCCCTATCATTGACTGCCACGCCTATAAAAATTTGTTCTTAGCTTATTGCAGTCGCAATTAATCTTATCATATATATATATATATATATATATATATATATATATATATATATATATATATATATATATATATATATATATATATATATATATATATATATATATATATATATATATATATATATATATATATATATATATATATATATATATATATATATATATATATATAGATATATATAGATATAAATAGTGTGTAGTATATGAGAAATGTGTCCTAGTTGTGCATTAACAAATCAAAAATATTCGTTCTCTTTTAATGAATCTTACTTCGGCGCTGTTCCATTGAATATATTTGAGAATTGTTCGAATCATTGACTTCTCATTTCATCTGTCATAACTCAATTTTACTACAACGAAATCAATGGATTCTAAATTACTAGAAATTCGAATGTCGATAAATAAATGATTTTTCTAATTTTACCTGTTCTTTGAGCAAATATTTTCTGAAATGTGATTTTCCTAATAATATTTTAACCTTCATTATCATTACACTAATTAATAAACGTTGGTAGAGATTGGGAAATATTATTTTATTAGTGGAGTTTTGTGAACTTTCGAAATGTCCAATTTTTTTTGCTCTTGATGAATGATAAGAAATTTTCTGAATTATTTAAATATGTATATATAATAGAATATTTAATTTGGCAATTTTTTTTATGTAGTATGTCTGATCGTGATGTTTAGCCAATTTCTGACTGAATTTGATATATAATTTGAAATAATCTGGATATATTCCCAAAAATATGAATATATTTTTAAATCTTCTCTTGTTTGGTAATAGTTAGCAGGAAAATTTAGTTGAATAATGTTCCTATATTATCAACTTATTTTGTATAAAAAGTATGCTCTTGCGAGATTCTTACTCATCACTATGGGTACGTTCCACTTAACGACTACAACGACCGCGCTTACAGCGACCAAATCTCCGTTCCACTAGCTAGGCATCGTCGCGGGCGAAAACTCAAGTGGAACGGGTCTATGGACATATGCCAAAATAGACAAATATCTGCCGAGCTAGACATGACTGTTACTACTGCTGTCATTGGTATGTATATGAGGCGTCGAATAAATAGACAATTTTCGGAAAGTTCAAGCTCCGATGAAGAATGGGAAGCAGCTCTTTATGAAAGAAAAAAGCGAAAATGTCGTCCTCGAATCACAAACTTTCCTGAAGTTGTTGGCTGTTACAATGAAGCTGAATTCAAAAGCCATTTTAGGTGAGTGAGAATTGACAACTTGATTTTATTTATTATGTTGTTCGCTTGTAAGATACAAAAAATTTAACTCAAGCTGATAATTTTATTTTATTGGAAGAATGTCAAGGGCTACATTTGAAATTCTGTTGGAAATTATACAGAAAGATTTAACTAGAGCAGTAAAAGGTTGCCCCACAATTAGTCTTCTTCTGGAGTTACTTTGTTTGTTTGTTTGCATTTGTTGTCCTTCCGCCATTATCTTGTTTGTATACAAGCTGTCAGATTTTAAAAGTGCGCGAAAAATCCCAAACGACCGCACAGACCCATGCTCTAACTGCGAGCGTTGTAGTCCTTAGGAGTGACGTCACTAGTGACGTGTTCGTGACGTTTGAAACCCCGATCGCAACAACCGCGGCCTTAAGTGGAACGCAAAATGGGCGACACAATCGTTGCGGTCGTTAAGTGGAACGTACCCTATGGCAACTGTACTGATAACTTCCTTTTTTTCCAAATACAAAAAAATTAATTCCATTTTCACACGAAATCCAGTGAATTTTATTAAAACCCTTGCGTGGTCTACAGTCGGTCAATTTAATTTAGTTTTTATTTTAAAATTTATTCAATAGCTCAAAGAAGTATTGAGAAAATTTTGGAATAATATTCCCGCTAAAATATCTCCAAGAGGTTCTTATTGAATAGTCCTAATTTTGTTTATTTTTCATCATAAGGAAAAAGTATGTCTTTTTAACTTTTCTCTTGATTTTACTAGAATCAAAATAATACCAAATAAAGCTTTGGAAAAACAATGTAGTATCGTCTGTGTTTATTTTAGTAAAAGAAATCTCAAAAACATTGGATTTTGCAAGAATAAGACAAAATGCTACCTACCTTGGAAACAATCAAGAAAGACAATTTAGTGTAATTTAATTCAAGATGATATAAAGCTTAAAAAAAAAATCATTGGACTTCGCTTGTGAAGAACGGCACTATTTTGGTAGTTTAATCGATTTCGTCTTTTGTACTAATCTAATTTCAATGCTCAAAAATAATACATTGAGCAACTAAACGTGAAATTTTATTGGAAAAACAATAAATTTTTTGATCTGAATCTTTTGAATACCACCCGATTAAAATATCAGTACCTATGTGATAAAATCAGCTGTAATGATTAAGATATATAATTCCCGGTCAATGTGATTAATATTTTCATTATTACAATAAAAAAGATCCAAACTAAACCATGTATTAAAAAATTACTGACCAAGTAGATAGAAATGGTATTTTTGTGCTCTATTAGAAGTCAAATAAATACAATGTTTCTTCTAATAAAATTTATTTTGGTGATTTCCATTGTTAAGTACAACTGTTTATTTTTAACTGCTAATATTTTTCTGTATTGAACTAATTTTTAACTGATAGAATATTATTATATTTTTACTGTGCCTTTGACTATCACATTTTTGAGACGTTTTCTGTTCACACGAACTAATGTTACGATTAGCATGAAACACTAATTTAATAAGCGAAACATAAATTATTCAGTTTGTCGCAAAAAGTATGTTGTTAAAAACATATTAATTGTGAAATATATTCTCTATCTTCTTGGAGAATATAGGTCTACCGAATTTGAATAGTGAATCTAGTATGACAAATAAGCTGCTAGATGTATGAGAAATAATTCAAATGCGGATAATATTCTAGTATTTCCATTTTTATTAAGTAGAGAAAAATTAGCACTGAATTGTTTTCGATAAACTATAAACTGACTGGAAAACAGTGCGGCTTGTCTTAAAATATAGGTTTCTCGCTCAGCTCATACATCACATCAAATATCATTGTATTTATTAGATCAGAATTTTTGAACCACGATATAAGAATGAATAGTAGTGCTCATATATAGCAGCTGTTATCACAATCATTATCCAGTACTTCTTGCAACTAAGGTGCGGCGCTACGAGCGCTCCATGAACTCTCTCGGTGTTTAAGGCGCTGATCGTTTATGCCTACACTTAAGGTGTTGGCTACGAAAAAACTGCCATCTGTTAATAAAATGCTTAGAACTAAGAAGAATGCAGATCGATATTATTGATAAAGCTATGAAGAATGTTGAAACCAGACAGAGATAGAGAATGCAGGAACAGGGTTTATTATTGCTTTTTTGTCCTGAATTGAATTTGATATTGTAATATCTTTCTTACTAATCTGTAACTTTTCTTGAAATTTTGATCAAATGATTGTGAATATTCAATTTATAATGTTAGTTTGTTGTTTACATCTTTCCATTTTTATCGCGACAATATCCAAAACAGTGGCAAATGTGTTATGCCGTCCTATAAGTAGAAAAAAGTATCGATTTAGGATTCAAATATCTACCAAATTTTATCATAATCATTTGGATGCCGATTTTTGTTGCAAGTAACTCTGTAAACGCTCAAGTCCTCATACACAGCGAGAGTTCATGGAGCGCTCGTAGCGCTGCACCTTAACTGAAAGACGAACCGGATAGTAGTTGTATTCAATTTTCAGGGTGGGCGATGCACCACCCTCAATTCTAATTTTTTGGCCAGTATTCAGATGAATGATCCATAATTATACTCAGTCAGCAAAAACGATGATTTGCCTGTAATGAGAGAGTATATTGCTTTTTTAATTTTCTGAAACGGCTTGAAAAAATAGAAGTATGAGTAGTAACGCAATCCATAAAAACATCGTATAGTCCAGAAGACGATTAGTCCATAGGGTGACAGATTTCATAAATTCAGGATCCTATTCTAATGATTCACTTAGCTCTATTAATAAAAAATATGAATAGACCCAAATTACATGTCTCCTTATTTTACTTTTAATATAGGACATGTTCCATAAAGTATCCAGTTTTTTTGTCATAGAATTTAATTATGTAATAAAGAAGAGCAGTTCCATTTGAAGAAATAGGCTTTTATGATGTTTGTCAACTGTAGCTTTGGCGTGACGTACCTGTCACATTTTTATGAATAACCAAATAATTATTTATAATTTATCATATTATTGCTTCAAGTCTGCCTCATGAAATGCAGTTTTTATGTTATGATAATTCGAATTCATACCTGAGTTACAGCGTTTTGAAAGTGTGCCAGATTTCAGGTAAAAAAATCATAAAAATTTAATTACGTCGAATATTATTGGTCAGCTTCAAAATCTTTAAATTGTTCCATATGTAAAATTTCCGTTGAATTAAATGGTAAAATAAAAATAAGGTATTCTATTTGAAGTAAGAAATTTGGAGCCAATTTCCGGTCAAACCGGATGTGCTATATTGGTTTGAATTTAGTTAAAATGGGCATGTAAGAAAACTCATAGATATTAAATTTTGTAGAATTATATTCAAAAGATAGTGTGAGCTCGTATATATGGATAACTAATACTTTATGAGAAAAATTTTAAAATATGGACCAAGCCTGCGCCGCTATACTGAACGAAACAACGAAACAGACATTACGAGAATTTGATTATTTACAATAGTATCGCTATTTTTCTAAGCAAAAACTAAAAATATATATTATATGAGTGATTTTCTGGTGAATAATATTTGTATATACCTGATCAGTGTATTTTACCAAATGTCATTTTAATTCCTCTCCCGGTACCGTGGCGCTGGTGATTGTTCTAAAGGTGACAATGGTGGACTATATAGATTATAGAGATCAGTGGTTAGGTAAGACAGGAGAAAATTACTTTAATGGAAAGGTATGGCGTGAAACTACTAAAATCTATCGGAAAGGGCTGCACCTACTACTTTATAGATAATTTTATTCGAACCTTAGTTATAATTGAATAGAATTTCAGCAATATTAATTTAAATAAATATTATTTATTTCTGGATGAGATTTTCTAGCTGTTTAAAATCAGTTTTTGACACAAATTTTATTAAAGTGAAATCTTCGATGAAAATTAACAATTCATCATGCTCTGTGCCTACAAAGAATATTTTCATAAAGAAATTCACTGAAATATTCGTGAAAAAGAAGAAGATTTTGAGACACGAACTCAAATGAGTTGTTCACGTTTACACAAGCGCATAAGCGTAGACTTGTATAAATCTTGTCGGAAGCATAGGTCAAAATTAAAAAAAAAATTATAGTATATATTTTTTAAATGAATAACTACTTTTGATTTTAAATTCTAAATATTTCATTTGAAACTTTGACGTTTCGATCTTTTGACCAAGGATAGATTATTACATATTTTTCAGATTGTAATGCAAACGTTTTTGTACTTCAAGTTCAAATTGATCAATTTTTAGGTTATGATTTAAATCAACTAACTGTTTCGCTAAAAACTCAAAAACTCCATTTTTGCGAACTTTGACCTTGCATAAAATTTTTTGCTCATACGGGATTAGTGAAGACTTTTCACAACTTCATTATAATGGTATCCCTAACAATTATGCCAATTTTTTTTTTTCTTGGGTATCTATGCAAGGATACTCCTAGTTTTAGGGCCAACTTGACCGGACTATAATTGCACGTTTTGATCCTTTGACCAAGGATCTTCTTTAGAAAACAATCGATACAAAAATGAAACAAGGCAAGTAACTAGATACTAAAAATATACAGAATACTAGATGTGATATAACGTGGATATGTTTGCTTCAAATTGTTGCCAATAATAAATAGAATTATTTATTAATAATATATACATATTCTCAACTTGTATTTCAAAGAATTTTGCTGTCGAGGGTATTTTCATACGTTTGCCCCCTACAAAATGATTCATTGGGTGCCTGTGCTCCCATGCCCCCTACAACTCTACGCCTATGCACAAGCGTCTACTAGTCAATTGAGTTCGTTTCTTTTTCAGCAATCTTTTTGTGGATTCTTTTATGAAAATATTGTTTACGTGCACAAGGCATTAGAAGAACGTAAAAAATGTTCCATAATCGGATGACAATAATCTTGAAATGTGCTATCAGCCTGAAGATCCTGAAGAATCTTTTGATATATTATCAAATGTCTCATTCGCGACTCCTTGAGATAATAAAAAATGCTAAAGTTGAATATTTCAGATATTGATGTAAAATGATAGCAGCTAGTTGAAACGGTTGAACTCTTGTTATATGTTTTTTTCTTACGAGTTTCAAACTGATATGTCTGCCCTGATAGACCATCACTGCTAAAAGATATAATATGTTAATTGTGAAAATTGAAAAGCCCTATATAAATATGAAGTAGATCTTAGCAAAAAAAAGGACAATGACTTTTTTGGATTCGACCATTTTATAGCGCTGCCAAGAGCCGATTATTTCCAAATGCTGCAACTTCCTCATTCATAGAGATATCGAGACAAAATTGTAATTATTTTCGGAAAATGATTCACTAGTTCATTCATGCACTTTTTATTGTTTTTGAAAAACAAATAGAGGCTTCCTCATACGATGTAATTATCCGATGATCGATACATGAAACATATATATTTTACCGTTCTGCTGAACAGCACCTGAGCAAGAAATGATCAATTACGACTGAAAAGCAGCTTTTTAGCTAATTCAAGATACGGCGAATTAAGGCAATTTTGGACCTTTAATGCTAAGCTTTCAATTGGATCTGAATTCATATCTCTATATACTTTTGATCGAAGGGCTAAAAATACGCTAACAGATAAAATACAAATAACAAATGATGTTCATTTTTAAATATTTGATCAAGATATTCGAACTTCTAATTTTTCAAATGAACTATTTAAGATTAATCTTGATAAGGACTAAATTAAAAACTTCGCATTTCAAAAATCTGCTAAAACTAACACTTGTTTAAGATAAATTAAAAATTATTAAACATCAATGAGAGGATTTCAAAGCCTTTCATTTAATATTTACCAAAAAATTTGTCAAGTTCCTTTCAAATCATATTTTAAAATATTTTTTGATATTTTTACATTATGTTGAATAATTAGTGGTTTATTTTCTCTACTTAACAAAATATGAGCGAATAGAAACAAAATTATTACCGAAACATCATAGATACGTCTCATTTTATTTATATAAAATATCATTTGTTTAATATACTTTGTTGAATGCTAAAATTTCTAGAAATTCTATCTGGACACAAGTCTTTTCTATATATATTTTTTCAAATTTGTTGAAATTGTAAAACGTGTTGAATATTTCAAATTTTATAAAATATTTAGAAATGAGCTTATATATAACTGGAAAAAATATAGTTGAATGTCTTTTTGAATTTTTTTCAAATTTGTCCAAATTGTAAAACGTGTTGAATATTTAAAATTTTATAAAATATCTAGAAATGAGCTTAAATGTAGATGAGAAAGAAATACAGTTGAAGGTACATGTTCACAAAATCTGTTTCATTACTCGCCATATTTCCCAAAATAATGCACGTGAACCACAAGTACTTGATCCGTCGTTGAGGCGTCGTAGAGCAAAAAGAAGGCGCTTTAAAGAGTGATCAGCTCTGCGTCGTGGTCGAATTCGAAGTCATCTTGCTGATGAAGGGCAGGCTGGGCCCCGGCCAAGGACAGGTCGGTGGCACAGAACGTGCCTGCTGCAACCCTGCAGCGGACTCGGGGTGCAGAAAATTACGACGTTGCTCTATTTTTTCCGCCTGTTACAAAAATACAGGCAATGAACAGGCAGCACATAAGATATGAATTCAGTTAGTTCTTAACTGCAGAGAGCAACTGTAAGAATGGAAATAGTCTTGAGTTTTGAGGTATCCAGGTGTTTCATGGTTCATTCTAAAAAATTAAGTTTTAGATATCTGTCCGTTTGAGTTTGAAGACATCTATGACTACTTTACTCTTTAATTGAATTTCGAACTATTTATGAATGATCTCTTTGAATGATATGAAGTTACTCAATAAAAATATTTTGCTGAAATTTTTGTAATCAATATGTTGCTAATAATGTATCTATTCCAAGAAATAAATTGAGAATAGTTTAATGATGACACTGAATAATGGTATTTTTTGAAAAAGTTCTTACGATTTCTTCTCGATTTGTTAGTTGCAAAAACGATATTCGTATTGGTACTTTCGATCGATATAGAGATAAGAATCCGGATTCAATACGAGCATTAACTGAATATTATTCATTCCAAGATTCAAAGCCGCTTAAAAAAGCCGTGCGCTTCTATTCTCGAATTTATTTTGCTGTCGTAATTAAATCTAGCAATAGTATTGCTTCCTTATTGATCACTTGGAATAGCTTGAGCAATTGCCAATAATATAATAAAGCTAATCTGAAACATTACTGTTACTTGTCATTAAGACACGGTAGGATAGGATACGAACGCATAAGCGAAACGAAATGCGTAAATATAGAACCTAAAGATGAGAGTTGTGATTAACGAATTGTTTGTAATTGAAATTGATCACGTCAAAAAATAATTCGGTCAAACTGTCGATATACTATGTCACCTCCAATTTCGATGAAAATTGATGAAAAGATTTGTTTTAGCATTTAAAATATAGAAAAATAATAACTATTGGCTGGCAGACTCGGTTGACCTTGAAAATCGTTTTGTTCTCTTAATAACTCACTGATCTCTAATATAACACTGGATTGGGTTTAGACCGTATTCTGGCATCTGAAAGCGGCCCCGGTTGAACGGCGGCCTTGACAGTAAAACTAGGTTTTGTGTCACTATTCGGCGGCAAATTCAAAACACTTATAGAAGACACTCGATGAAATTCAAAGTATAATGCAAGTTAGATGATGAAATTATTCTCAATATACGTCAATATGCACACATTAATAATCAATAATAATTAAAAGTATTTAAAAATTGTTATAATAGTTAAAATATTTAAAAATATTCATTAATAGCTCAAAATATTTGTTAACTTTTTAGTATCAGTATTTTAACTATTTTTTAAACATTTTAGCTCTGAATTATCAAATTCATTGAATAGTTTTACGATTTTTATTATAAATCTAGACAATAAATAAATCGTATTGAGAATTGTGTGACTATTTGAACATTTTTTTTTGGGTTTGCAGTTAACGCTATAGTTTTTGTATAGTTCGTTGAAAATAGTCGGAACAACATCATTTTCCAGAGTCGTGTATCTTTTCCTTTGTTTTAGCGTGGACGCAACAAAATTTTGAGAACATAACCTCATGTTTTTGGCTATTTCTAAGTTTGGCAAACCCATTTGTTCGAGCCATTTTTAGAACGATTGTTCATCGGATGGAAATCTTGAAAATATTCACATCACAGCATAGCAATAAAAATAAGTAATGTTTACTTATTTCAGTCATAACGACAGTTTCTTCAGGTTATTTCGTTGTACTTACTTGTGCAGTGTCAAATTTCTCGATGAATCGGGTTTCTTTCCGCAAAACATGCACTCGATCATCATGTTTGATAAATAAAATACCGGCAAACCAAACAGCTGAATTTTAAATATCGTGGCACAACGCGGTATTGATCTGGCACAAAACCTCAGTTTTTGCCAAGATGGCGACGCTCAATTGGGGTCGCATTCCAGCGGCCTAAATCCAATCCAGTGTTATATTAGAGATCAGTGTAATAAGTTAATAAACTAAGAGACGGAGATACAAATTGGTCGTATTACTTGTTTTAAAGCTTGCTTTGTTAATATGGAGAATCAGCGGTATATGGCATATGACTGTACCACTATCAGTGAGAAAGTATGTATACTATAATCAAAATATGACAGTTTCTCACAAAGAAAAAAATAATTTTAAAGTCTGAATTGGTTGGTGTCATGATATGAATTTAGTTAGAGTGGGCGTGAAATTGATATATTTACCTGTATTGAAATTCTAGAAGCAATGAGATCGGGCAGTAATTCTATTTGTTCCTGTAACGAGGATAGTTTATCTTCTACTGTTGATAATCTGTCTTCTAGGGCATCTTGCCTTGAGCTCATGTCAGATACGATTTCATAAACAGTATTCTGCGTCTAAATACAAAAAATTAATTATATATTTAAGATCAATAAGCATATAACATACTTTGGCCATATCCGTTATGGTGTTGGCGTTGTCCATGAGTTTTCTTTGGTCCATTTTTACTTTGCGTAAACTGCAAACCAACCATTTATGAAGATACCGTGATACACTGAAATATTTAGGATTTTCTTACGCGTATATCGCTAAGAGGAATTTCCTTTGATGGGTCCGTACTCTTCCTGGATTTACGCGTTTTACAAGTCTTGTGTGTTTGTAGATTAGCCACGTTTCTCGCAAAACATTGGCTGCCGCATTTTTTAACTGAAATCCAATAGTTTATTAATTACAAATTGTAGAATAATATAAAGGATGTAATCCTGATTATTGAAATTGCTTCCATAATAGGAACAATAATAACGGCGAATCCATTGGAATTTTCAAAAGATCAAACAGGGCTGTTTTTGTTAGTCAATAGAATTTTAGGGTCTTGGGCATATGCATGGGTACTATCCCTCACGGCGATAGAGGTATATTACGGAATTAGTAACATCCCTATGTATCCGTGTTGAACGAATTCTTAGATGACAGACCGATGCTACTTTTATCCATCAGTATTGATACAAATCAATGAGCAAATTGAGACAGAACGCTTTATAAACATTTATAGTATTTTTTAACGTGATTCTTTCCCTTTAACGTCAGACGTAAATCAGAAGTATATTTTTCATCGATAATGTAATAATTTTTGGTATAGTTTTTGTCTTGACTTTTTTTTATTTGTATTTTCCTGATGAAGGTTATATTGGTCTGGCGAACCTCAAATAAATATAGCTGTTCATTATATACTGAAAGAACTATTTCCTTCTTAAAAAATATATGTTCACCACCTAAACTATTTCTCGGGCTACTGAACTAAGATACCCAACGATCGAAGTAATTACTCTTGAGCTTTGATATTTTTTGTTCTCAGGAAATTACGAAATTAGTTTTCTCCATTATGAAAGCAATTTCAAAGGGTAAGCCATTCTAATTTTACCCTTTTAGTGAGCTGAGTATCCATCATGAAATTATGAACATGCTTCTCAGCTCTTGTAAGTTCCAATTTTCTTGAAACAACTGCAACAAGAAGTGCTGTACAACCAGCACCCTAAAAAATAACATTTGTTAACATTAAAAATTTAATTTACAAGAATCATACGGGAAAATTGTTCGCATTTTGTGATATGTAAACAGAAATGAGTTTATATTCATAATACGGAACAATATCTATCAACTCTCACAAAACATTTTCGGCTGTCAAAATTTATAAATTCTTTCAATATTGTGCGATATAAAAAACTTTGTAGGCTGTTGTTGATTCATCATAAATTTGAAAAAAAAACAATATATTGCGAGTGAGAAAAAATGAACAAGTTTGTATGAATATAATCATGAAGATGAATACCGTGGAAGAGATGTGTTTGGATAAAAATGTCTGGCATATATTTATTTTTGATTGAATATTAGAGTGATTTGCTTGTAATTTTGTTGATGTGTGAAAATCTATACCAGCGGTAGAGTAAATTCAGATTTAACTTGTAGAAGAACAGAATGGTCAAAAAAGTGAATAGAAAAATTCGAAGAAAAAGAAGATATAAAATATCAGAGCCAAATTCATGCAAAAATTAAAGAAATGATAGACAAAATAAGATATTGCAAACAAGTAAATTTAGATAAACAGAACACAATTAGAAACAGTTGGTGGGACAAGGATTGCACGAAGGAAAACCAAAAACTCAGAAACACGCTGAGAAAATGAAAAAATGGCAAAGACAGCAAAGAAAAATATATGAAGAAGAGAAAATAATTCAGGAAACTATGTGAAAATAAAAAGGAAGGAAAATCTATACATTTTTTCAAAATCTTAAATGAATAATAAATTGCTTTTGGCTATAAATTCTGCATATTTTATTAGAAACTTTGACGTATCGATCCCTTGACCAAGGATCTTCTTCAGAAAACAACGATACAAAAATATAACAAGGCAAGTAACTAGATACTAAAAATATACAGAATACTAGATGTGATAACGTGAATATCACATTCAAAACCAAAATGATCAAAATCCTCTGGTATTCACCGAAGGCTTGAGGAAGAACCAAGCTGCCTTGCTGAAATGTCTGAAATGTCGTGTATTTTAGGGTTTGGGATGTGTGCAAAGCTGCACCAAATAGGACATATTCCTCTGTTTGTGTTTCTTTCACGTGGGTTTTTCTCAAGCCTTGTGTGAATAACAGAGGATTTTGATTCTTTTTGTTTTGAATGTGATATCCACGTTATCACATCTAGTATTTTGTATATTCTTAGTATCTAGTTACTTGCTTTGCTATATTCTTGTACCATTGTTTTCTGAAGAAAATCCTTGGTCAAAGGATCGAAACGTCAAAACGCCAAAAGCAATTTATTAATGGCAAAGTTACTTTCCAAGCCTGCTGGAAGGATGAACAGAGAGGCATGGCACCACTGGCACTAGAGCAGAAACAGAACAATTAGAGGCAGACAGCGAAGAAGAGATAACGGAAGACCAAATTAGGAAGCAAATAAGAAAGTTAAAATACTAAAGGCGGCAGGGGATGATGGAATAGAAAATGAAGTATGGTTAAACCTTAGATCATAAATAATATCTAGATGGAAGAAACTCGAATTGTAAGAAAGCTGAAGAAATGAACTGCGCAAGCGTGAAAATAATCAAATTTCGGTTTGTCAAGCCCGCAAAGTAACAAACACATACAATGGAGAAGAAATCCCAGCAAGATGCAAAATAGGAGTTATAGTATCAATATTTAAAGAAGAGAAGCAAGAAGACAACAAAAGTTACAGAGGAATAACATTGCTGAATACAATGTACAAAATATATGCAATGGAGCTGAATGATATACTACAAAAATATATAGAGAATAAGCAGATCCTTTCAGACAACCAGACCGGCTTAAAAAAATTTAGAGAAACAAAGGACAACATACTCTCACATGCAATACGAAAGAAGCTACACAAAAGTAAACTGTACGCGTTCTTCAAAGATTTGAAAGCACCATTTGACAAAGTGGATAGGAAAATATTAATTGAAATAATGGAGGAAAGAGAGAAAAGGTAAAGAAAATATATTCGGAGACTAGAAACTACATGAAGATAGGAGATGAGATATCGAAAGAATTCTGGACGACAAAAGAACTAGGACAGGAATGCTTCTCAAGCCTAGTATTATTTTCAATATACATAGCAGATTTGAAAGAACAATTTCTAAAAAATCAAGATGGATGAGTAGTTGTGAGTAACACAAATATTATGACGCTAGCATATGTAGACGACATAGTTTTGATGGCCAAATCGGAACGAGAAAAGAAGATTGGAAAAATACCTGGACGGGTAAGTTAGAGCTAAATGTAATGAAAACTTAGATCATGAAATTTAAGGAAGGAAAGGAACGAGAAAGGGAGGAGAGTTGACACTGGAAGAGAGAGAATACAGAAAAAAAACCAAAGAGTTTAAATACCTGGAGCACACGTTCAAGAGCAATGGGGGCGCAGAAGCACTATAAGAGAGTTGACAAGGAAAGTAATAATAATAGCCAAGGAAACGTAGAGCACAGAAGAAAGGAAATTCAAAGGTAACATAGAAACTAGACTGATACTATAACAATATAAAGAGCATAAAAATGGGGATAGGAGAGACAAAAAAAGTTGGACAACGTATTTAAGATGGTTGATAAAAATTGACAGAGCAACCTCAAACTACATAATGTTAGATGGAATTTGAAGAAAAGATTTTAACAGGTTAAAAAGGACAATACTGGAAGAATGCTATAAAGAAATCAGAGAAAGATAATAAAAGAGAGAGAAATAGCAAGAGGGAGGAAATACTACGAGAACAACGGATTCGTAACAGTGGAAATAGACGCTAGGAAAGCAAGAGGACATAGTATGATAGAAACGGTTGGAAAAAGAAGTAAAGAGAATCAGAATCAGTGGAAAACGAATAAAATAGAAATAACCAGACATAATCCTAATTACAATAAAATAACATCTATCGGAATACACCGTCGCCTCAGGGGAGAGAATATAGATAGAATCAGGAAGATAGCAAGGTATAGATGCGAGAAATAAGAGAAAGTCAACGAGTTCTAGAAGAGCGAAGCAGAGAGAAACTGCAGATTATGCGGAGAGGATTGGAAAACTTTATAGTGTATTCCAGTTAAGAATGGACTTGATGACGCTTCGGAGCCAGTTCGTTTCACACATACAAAATAGAAATTTGAATTTCGAGTGGTACTTTTGAATTATAAAAATAGTTTTGTTTCATGCAGAACATACTTTACTTATTGAACAGTTACTTAGGGTTATTGCATACATTATAACGTCAAAATTGAATAATAAATATACCTACTTATCTGCAACCACTGTTAAATTCTTTTCGCTATTGTAAACTTGGTTTGCGTTCTGACCAATCAAAAAGCTGAAATCGTAAGCCCTATCTTACTCCCAAGTCCATTCTTAACTGGAATACACTATAGAGCTCCTGCTACAGGAGTGTAGAGAACTAAAAGTAGATGGTAGAAGCAGGGAGAAAATACTAAATGAATCGGGAAACGAACTAAAATGAATCAAGACTGTAGTAGAGAGAAGAAAACTATAAAATAAATAAGTATATTAATTGATTTATATTATTATAATGTAAGTTTCATTATGTTCAAAACATAACTTGAGGGAATTAGTAATGTAAAGATTCAAGCCGAGGGACAAAATAAAGACATACTACTGCTACTACTACTACTACTACTACTTGTTATATTTGCTCGGGCCCGCTTCAGCCAAACACGAAAAAAAGTGAGAGGCAGTCTGAGTTTGGAGAAGTGCGGTTAAATTAAAATTAGTATTTTTTTAGCGAAGTTGCTTCGTATTTATTTTAATAATTGAAATATAGGATTACTAAGTAACTGACATTTATTAAATATTATCTAAACAACATCATCATTGTTGTACTTCAAAAGTAGACTACAATTATTGTACTGACAACAAAACAAGTTTATATGGAGTCATAACGAGCGTTAGAAGTGGAACATCTTATTCCATCATGCAATACTTTTACAACGTTTATGTTCACACATCTTTACAGTTAGTCCCAGTACTCACATCGATCGGTTTTCAGATCGGTCTGAAGAAAGTGAGATTCTAAAGACTACTAAATTTTTCCACAAGGACCATAAATAAAATAAAATATTCGCTCTGTCAGTGACACCACGTTAATAAGTCCGCACGTGGTTATCACGTTTCTATTATGGAACTGTGCCAGTTCCTCTGATATACCGGATTACATTAGTATTACCGCTTATCTGAAATTTTACGATCGAGAAAATGTCGACATTATTCTGAGTAGCTATTCGCTTACTGCCTTTGCAGTAATCGTAAATGGGATAACTATATTTGCATATTCTGCATTTGAAAACAAAATCTTAATACAAGAATAACACTAGGATAGAATTATCATATAAGTTACAAATGGTCGCCCAGTGGTCAAAACTCGACCGAAATTCATTGAATTTCTAAGTTTGAACATTATTTAATTTAACCTTCCATTCCCAGAGGTTTCAGAAACTTATTATTCGACATTCTAACCGAATCTGAAATAAAAATAGTTGCAGATTTTAACGTGACTTCCTCCCCTCCTTTTTCTCATGGAGTGACTATCAGATGTCAGACATTTTTCCATTCGGTGTACATTTTTTGAGATATTCCAGCGAAAAATAATATCGTTCTCAGCGGTAAAATAAATGGGGCAGCCTGTATATAATTTTAGCTTTCTGCACTCCTCCATATAGATTTTAACCCTGGAAATGCACACTGGGGTCTCAGAAACCCCATACTCCAATTTTTATCTTGTGCACAAGCACAAAGTACGATGTAACCACCTCGTAAATTCAGTTTAGTAATGTCTTCAGTATGTGCTATATGTATTTTGATGATAGCTGAAGTAAGTGGGCCATAATTCATGAATTTGTTTGTGTTTGGGTCTCTGAGACCCCAGTGTGACTGTTTGCGTTAGATTTATTGGTATAGCTGAAAGCTCTTTATTATTCTCCATTTTGACATTTCAGCAGAAAATGACTACTTCGGAGTTCAAAGACTCTTCTGCGTTGATAAATGATGAACTTGAAAGCGAAATTCATGAAAGATCTTATATTTTATGCATTGAACAAAAAAAAAAACCGGAAAATATGTACTTTTCATGCATTGTCCTTTTTTACAATAAACTGTGCTCTCAAAAAACTCAATGCTTTACATACTTCATTCATTATGATCCTGAATAGATTACATATCATGAAAATTAATTAAAACAACATCCATTTCTCAGAGAAACTACGTTTTCGTTTGGGATTTTGCGCTAGATTTATTTGCATAGCTTAAAGCTCCCTATTATTCGCCATTTTCACATTTCAGCAAAAAATGGCTCCTTCGGAATTCAAAGATCCTTCTGCATTGATGAATGATGAATTTGAACGTGAAATTCATGGAAGATCTAGTATTTTATGCATTGAACAAGAAAAATTCGAAAAATTTGTACTTTTTTATGCATTGTCCTTTTTTTCAATAGATTGTGCTCTTAAAGAACTCAATGTTCTCTTACTCCTTCCATGATTATTCTATATAGATTACGTATCATGAAAATTAGTCAAAGCAACATCCAATTCTCTGAAAAACTACGTTTTCGTTTGGGGTTTCTGAGACCCCAGTGTGACACTTATGCAACTACAAATGAAGTGTGCATGTCCAGGGCTAAGTACGCCAAATCTCACATTCCTTCGTGCGCGCAATATGCTTAAAAAGGGATACAAAGTTTTCTCTTGACGTATTAATTTATAGATTTGTGACAGTTCGTTATTATTATTTTAATTTTTTTTTATTGGTTAGGTTCACAGAGAGTTTGTATATTTGTGTAGTGAATGGAAATCGAATTACAATGTTTATAAAAAAAATTAATTGCATGTCTAACTGTGGGCACTAATAAAAAAAATATAAATGTAGACCTTAAAAATGATCTAAAAAATGGTGGTAGCACTAGAACGCGTGAGCAAAATAAAATGCTAAAATCGCTTAGTTTACGCATCGTGTGTGCGATGCTTATTAGATTAATATTTTGGATTTAGACGTTCATAAACTGATGGAACAATTATTTTACGGATATTGGACATAATAGGAGCTAATTCTTTGGGATGGTTCTTAACTGTACTCATAAAGTTCCATTCCGTTCAATCGACAGAGTTTAGAAGATGGTACTGATGGGTCATTGAAACCGGACATATTACACATTCAGACGGTAAATAGTTGGAAATCGAACAGTGTAATAGAATATTCAATCGTAAAGGTCAAGGAGATTACAGTTATTTCCAAACCATCGTTTCAGCGATATAATAAAATGTTATTTGACTACAAAAGTATAAAAATGAGTCACGGAGTTATTTTACAGAAATACACACGGGAGTTATCAAATTATTTTCTACCCGATATTAAAATATTTGGAAATATTATTTAAATTAAAAAAAGTGTTTCCCAATTTCAGATAATATCCAGTTTCATTTTGAGTTGAACTAATTTCGCAAAAAGCTGAAATTTCACACTCTATAGCACGACTCGTAGCAATTGAAATATCAAAAAAAAAATACAGATGGACCCGTATTGCTCTCTACAAAAAATATACATTAATTTGTTTGAACAGTGGAAGTATACGCTTGCACGTATTCAGCGAATGAAAAATATAGCGGAATTTAAATGAAATATAATTTATTAAAGACTGGAACGTACATCCCTTGCTAGAGTTTAATATGACAGCACATCATTTTGTTAAACATGTGACAGCAATTTTTGTATGGAGCTCATTTGAAATTTCATAGCTTTAGTAAATGAATTTTTCATGTCTGGATGCAAGTCTCATATTTCGTATATAAACAAAAAAATATTGTTTTGCTACATATTATATATAGCAATTTCTCATTGAGACAGGTTTCTTACCTATATTCTACATCAAATTTATGTTTACTATAGAAACAATATTTTAAATCATAGTTTTAATTTATTGAAGAAGGTTTGTTCCTAATGTGCGGGCTTCGTGAACTGAGACTCATTTTTTGACAGCTCTGCATCGTGACATAAAAAAGGGCTTTTATTCAACTATATTATCGCAACTTATCAACAGCGCTGCCACCACTTGTATTTACATGAACAGGAAAAGAAAAGGATATATTGAATAACTGACTTTGAATATTATGTGGATTGTAACAATCAAAATTGGAATAGCAACTCTACCCATTCAGAAATAAATCGGCCCCACGTTGAGTGCCGATTTATAACGAAATTTAAAGGACTGCGGAACAAAATAAGCTAATTTAAAATTTTCCGAAAACTCTACCTTTAAAACAGCCTGGCTCAGTATTTACCCAAAAAGAATAATAAAAATAATCCCAGGGCAGCCTGGGTAGCTGTGAGGTTAGCTTTCAAATTGAGTACAACTTTATCAAAATAAATCTACCAGACGTTACGTAAAACGAATTTAAATTAAACAAAAAAACTAGGGCACCACGCAATTGTTAATTTTCGTCCCCAGGCACACAACTGCGAAAGTATCTGTATAAAAAGATGGTAGGATGGACGGATAGAATATTGAAATTTAGGATAATTAGATCTGTCGGCGTTGATCGAGATGCCGCAGAACATAAAATAAAACAATATCTCAAACAGCGATACTTACACATCGATCGACCTGGTTCATAATCGGACGTAGCGTTTATAACGTAACAAAAAAAAGGCGTAAGAAAGAAAGGCTACAACAAATGCCTACCGCAGTAAAAAAGTTACACAAAAAATAGACAAAATCGTGATGAAGCCACGAAGTGCTTAATTAGGCAAATAGCACCAAAAAAAGGACTGAGTAGCAAAGTGAATTAGCCACTTAGCTGGCAGCGTCGCTGAAGATCCTACTTGACTCGTCTGCCTGGCGTCTGAATCTTGGCTGGATTCCGGATGGTCGAAAAAGCCAGGGTGGAAGTGAGATACTTCCACAGTATGTGCCTATGTACGGACGACATTAAATCGCAGAAGGAAGCGATTTTAAGCGAAACGACCACTCACAATTTAAATTAATCTCCAACACGTGGGCTGTTCCGCCGAACAAAACAAATGATCTAACTGCCTCAAATATTCGGCCGAAGCACAGCTTATTCCAAACGAAACCCCAAACTTGAGCTTGCACACGCAAAAAAGACTTTGGAACAAACCACAAAATTGTAGTGGTAGAAAATAACGAAAAGAGCAATAAATGTAACGTCTGTCCTACACGAGGACTTAAGACTGATACTTACTCAAGTTAAGTCAAATCTGGTCGATTTGACTTAATTGAGAAAGGACCGCTTTTCATTAAAAACAAGGAGACCTAGCGGACGCCTGAGTAGCTAAGATTAAAAAAAAACTATAACGTCACTCACTGCAGCGCACGTATTACAACAGCAACAAATTAAGCAGAAATCTCGAACTAAGAATAATTAATGAAAGTAAACAATAAACACGCTTTTAATATAACCAAAAAAAAAAACTTAGCTTGGAGAAGAAACTAAAGATTTTGAAATATGGATGAAATTATTAAATATGAACTCAAAACTAAAAGTAAGTAACTAAAGTGAATGAAATGAAACCCAAATTAACCCAAACTATATTTCAAAATTTAACCCAACAAAAATGACCAAAAGCCAGATTGGTACGTAACAAGATATTGAAATACGGAGATTCGGTCAATTATTTGATTTTACTTTTCCACTCTACAGCCTCGGTCCCATCTGGATCACTCTCAGGAAAGGAAAAAATTTATGAATTTGCATTAGTCCTTGACCATCACATACACCGGGAGATGATGTTAGTTGGGGTTCTCAGATTTTATACCGCATGCCTTTTTGAGGGTTGGATATTTACCCTTTGATAAGGAGGATAAACAAGTTATTGACCAATGCACGCTTACCGGTCATAGTGCAAATTTCAATAAATTATATTTGAAACCTAGTACTGAAAGGCATGCAATTAACAAACGACCAAAAGGCTCGAACAGTCGCACCCTTATAAAAAAAATTAGCATGCATCTCTCGTTTGCACAAGGGTAAGAAATTTTGGGAAAATCTTGCACAAATGTAAAACCAATTGTCCGTATTCATTCTTATTGATATGCACCCTTCGTTATGCCAACAAAGGATTTTATGACTGAAACTTTCATTCTTACAATTGGCGTGCAATTTGAAAATACGGAAGTTTACATTTTTTATACGCGACCGTTTCAACCTTTTGTCTGTTGTAAATTGCATGCCTTTCAGTACTGGACTTTAAATCACTTTCATCTATTTCACGTGACTCAGGCAAGCAGAAAACTTATATAAGTGGTAGTGGGAAGAGTGTGAAATATATTTTCCGCAATTTCGCTCTCTTCTCACCCATACAAAGTATGAGCAGAAGCCGATTACTGGTTGAGGGCCGCGAATTGGGCGTTACACCACAGAACATAGAAGATACCGTTGAATGTACAGGGAAAACAAAATTTCGATCACCAAATTTTTCGCCCCTTAAGGGGGGTCTCTTGCAATCATTGACCATCTAAGGTCTTGCAGGTGTAAAGGGGACGGTAACAGAAAGCAGCATTGTGGGTGGGGTTAAAAATGAGTATTGACTGATAAGGAGGGAGGATCGTCAATACCTCATCAACCAGAGTGGACGCACGTCAGTTTATGGCACGCCGTTTTACTATTTAATAGCAAAAATTTATTCCACTTAAATTTAAATTATACATATTTTTTATCTTGCAAGATAATTTAATTCATTGGACTTTTATGATTGAATTAACATTATGTACATAATGAAAATTCAGAATTATTATTAACTTGCAAGATAATTTTTATGATTGAATTAAAATTATGTACATAATGGTAATTCAGAATTATCATTATCTTGCAAGATAATTTCAATTGATTGAATTTTTATGATTGAATTAGAATTATGTTCATAATAAAAATTCAGAATTATTATTACTTTGCAAGATAATTTTAATGCATTGGATTTTTATGATTGAATTAAAATTATGTTATTATTATTATTATAAACTTTTTAAATCTCTTAATACCCTTTCGGGTGTCAAGATTGTTCTTGTTTTAATTATTTGCGTTGATTACTATTCTATCTTGTTGATTATCTCTTTCCATTTTTTTCTGTCCCTTGCTAACTTCTTTGCTTCTTGGCCGCTAATGTTGTTTTTTGTTAATATCTCTTCTATATTATTTTCCCATGTCTGTTTTGGTCTTCCCCTTTTCTTCTTGTTTTGTATTCTTGCATTCCACACTGCTTTTGTTTATCTTCGGGCATTCTTAATAGGTGACCATACCACGCCAACTGTTTCTTTTCTATGACATTATGAATGCTCTCTATTTGTACTCTTCTTCTTATATCTTCATTCTTTATTTTATCCATTATCGTGACTCCTTCCACTCTTCTTAAATATTTCATTTCCGCCGCCTGTATTTTGCTTCTTATTCTCTTATTCATGAACCATGATTCACTACCATATATTAATATAGGTCTATGCACTGTTTTGAATAGAGTCATTTTTGTCCTTTCCGTTATATGTTTATTTTTCAGTATTATTTTGTTGATTGCATGAAAATTCCTATTTGCTTGCTGGATTCTCGTATTTATTTCCTGCTCTAAGCTTCCTTTATTATTTATTGCTGCCCCTAAGTATTTAAATGTTTCTACTTGCTCTATTTCTTTCTCATTCAGTATTATGTTTATCCTTACATTCTCTTTTGATATGACCATTACTTTCGTTTTTTCTACATTTATCTTCATATTATGTTTCCTTAGCTCTTCGTTCCATATTTCTAAATTACGTTTCATATCTTCTTCGCTCTTTGCCATCACTGCTAAGTCATCTGCGAACGCGCATTCTGATAATGAGATCCTTTTCAACTTGTAATGTCCAACCTCTACCTTTTTTATTTTATACTTAATATTCTTCATTATTTGATCTAGAAATATAATAAATAGCAATGGGCTTAAAGCTCCACCTTGTCTTAATCCTTGGGATGTTTTAAACTCTTCTGATGTTGCGTTGCCAGTTCTTATGTAGTTGGATGTTGTTTCGTATATGCTTTTTATTGCTGTTAATAACTGTTCTCCTATTTTTCTTCCTCTCAATATATTCCACAACTTAGTCCTCGGTATTCGGTCGAACGCTTTTTCCAGGTCTATAAATGTGATATACAGTTTTTTGTCCGTTTTCATTGTATTTTCTATCAAGTTCCTTATAGTGAATATGTAGTCTTGTGTCGAATGTCCCCTCCTAAACCCACTTTGCGATTTTTCCATTGTTGTTTCTATCGCAGCTCTAAGCTTGTTTTCGAGTATTGCTTCGTAAATTTTCGCTGTTGTGCATAAAAGTGATATGCCCCTATAACTCTCACAATTTTTACTGTCTCCTTTTTTATGTATGAGAAATATTACTGCTTTCTCCCAGTCTGAAGGTATTTTCCCTGTTTTCCAGATTATGTTAATATAAGCAGCAATAATCTTTCTCCTTCTTCGCCCATATACTTCAATTGCTCGGCCTTCATACAGTCATGTCCCGGTGCTTTGCCATTCTTCAGTTTTTTAAGTACTCCAATTAACTCTGCTTCAGTTATCATCTCTGTGCTTTCATTTATACTTTCTGTTTGTGGGGTCTCCTCACTCTCTGTTTCATTAGTACTTTCGTCACTTACTAATAGGTCTTTAAAATGTTCTCTCCATCTTGTCATTATTTCACTATCCTCTGTCAATATATTTCCTTGTTTATCTTTCAGGCTTTTAATTGTTACTTTTTCTCTTTTACTTGTCTTTAAGGTTCTATAAAACAGTTTTTGGTTTTCGTAGAAATTTTGTTCTAGTGTCTTTCCAAATGTTTCCCATGCTTTTACTTTAGCTTTTTTAACACTTTCTTTAACTAATCTCCTTTGTTTCTTGTACTCTTCGTAGTCACTATCGTTCCCTGTTTTCAAATATTTCTTCTATATCAGTTATAAAATTATGTACATAATGAAAATTCAGAATTATTATTAACTTGCAAGATAATTTTAATGCATTGAATTTTTTTGATTGAATTAAAATTATGTACATAATGGAAATTCAGAATTATTATCATCTTGCAAGATAATTTGAATACATTGAATTCTTATGGTTGAATTAAAATTATGTACATAATGATAATCCAGCATAGAGACTATCTAGCAAAATTATACGGAACCGTTGAATTTTTATAATTGAATTAAAATTATAAACATAATAAAAATTCAGAATTATTATCATCTTGCAAGATAAATTTAATGCATTGAATTTTTATGATTGGATTAAAATTATGCACATAATAGAAATTCAGTATTCTTATTATCTTGCAGAATAATTTTCATCCATTGAATTTCTATGATTGAACTAAAATTATGTACATGATGGAAGTTTAGAATAATTATTTTCTTGCAAGATAATTTCAATGAATTGAATTTTCATGACCTAATTGAAATTATGTAAATAATGGTAATTCGGAATTCCTATTATCTTGCAGGACAATTTTGATTCATTAAATTTTTTTGAATGAATTAAAATTATGTACATAATGGAAATTCAGAATTATTATTATCTTGCAAGATAATTTTAATGCGTTGAATTTTTATGATTGAATTAAAATTATGTACATAATGGTTATTCAGAATTATCATTATCTTGCAAGATAATTTCAATTTATTGAATTTTTATGATTGGATTAAAATTATGTACATGATAAGAATTCAGATCATTATTATATTACAAGATAATTTTAATACATTAATTTTATGATTGAATTAAAATTATGTACAGATTGATAATTCAGCATAGAGACTATCTAGCAAAATTATACGGAACCGTTGAATTTTTATGACTGAATTGAAATTATGAACATTATTAAAATTCAGAATCATTATTATCTTGCAAGATAATTTTGATGCTTTGCATTTTTATGATTGAATCAATATTATGTACATAATAGAATTTCAGTATTCTTAATATCTTGCAGAATAATTTTAATTCACTGAATTTTTTTGATTAAATTAAAATTATGTACATAATGGCTATTCGCAATTATTTTTATCTTGCAAGATAATTTTAATACATTGAATTTTTATGGTTGAATTAAAATTATGTACATATTGATAATTGAGCATAGAGACTATCTAGCAAAATTATACAGAACCGTTAAATTTTTATGATTGAATTGAAATTATGTACATAATAGAAATTCAGAATTATTATTATCTTGCAAGATAATATCAATCCATTGAATTTTTATGATTGAATATAAATTAAATCAAAATCATGGACATAATTTTAATTCAATCGTAGAAATTCAATTGGTTGAAATTACCCTTCAAGGTGATAATAATTCTGAATTTCTATTATGTACATAATTTTAATTCAATCATAAAAATTCAATGAATTAAAAGTATCCTGCATGATAATGAGAATTCCGAAGTCCCATTATGTACATAATTTCAATTCAATCATAAAAATTCAATGTATCAAAATTATTCTGTAAGATAATAAGAATACTGAATTTCTATTATGTACATAATTTTAATTCAATCATAAAAATTCAATGCATTAAAATTTCTTGCAAGATAATAATAATTCTGAATTTTCATTATGTACATAATTTTAAATCAATCATAAAAATTCAACGGCTCCGTATAATTTTGCTAGATAGTCTCTATGCTGAATTATCATTGTGTACAATCGAGTGCAATCGAGTGACGAAAAGTAAAAATCCTGGTAAATCCCTCAAAAATCAACAAAATTCACATTTATACCGCTTTTACTTTCGAGTACCTAACAGTTCATTCAAAAATTCGTTGCTATGGAAACAAATTGGGAGGCGGAGTTATGCCAAAGGCTAGTCTTCCAGAAAAAATATCACTTCACTAACGCCATCTATGGGCCAGCAAAATAAATAATATTTATAATTTTATTTTGCTAATTACCTCGAATAAATGGGGTTTTTGACAAATATATGGCTAAAAAATGAGAGATAAAGGTTGAAAGTGAATCAACATATAGGTATTTGAACTGATTATCTGATTTTCATAGAAGAAAAATAGGTTTGAAAAGTACCTATTTTAGTGAATTTCACAATTTTCTTACTAAAGACTGGAATAATTTTTTTAAAATTCCATACGCTAATTTGAAGCTAACAGTAATATCTCTCATATAGTCAATTTTCATAAGTGTAAGTCAAATCATGTTTGAGTTAAAACGATTTGAAAAGCCTTGAAATCAATATTTGTACTATGCTTAGGGGCGTTTTACTCTGGATCTAGGAAAGATTATTAAATTTCGATACGTACAATTGTTTATAAGCCCCTAATCTTCAAAATAATATATAACATTTGCCATTCCAATGATAAATGAAAGCTGTATAACAATTTGAAAAGTGACAATTATCGCCTTTCACGCAGAGACCCGCCTTAAATCTGCCGCCCTAGGCTCAAGCCTGTTCAGCCTGCTGGTGAATCCGCCCCTGAGACATAGTTATAACTCACTTCTTGGAGCATGGTCTAAAATGTACTAGTGCGAATATTTTACTTCAAGTGGCATATCTTAGCAATGATGCATCAAGTATTGTGTAGGAAAAAATTGTCCAAGAAATTTGATCTGGATGTAGCCTAAATACATATATGAATCATCTTTTATCTCGCACACAGAGGCTTATAGCTTTTTCCTCCGCGAGTTAAAGACACACCAAATCGTCTTGCTGGAATCGGGAACTACTTGCTCGCAGATCATATCGGACCTTTCTTCTGCCACTGGCAGATTGAATATTTTCCCGTTCAGTGATAGGCAAAGACTCACATACATTCACAGCCATTATCTCGAACAGATATCCTCTTTCGTATCGCTGCACTTTGACATGCTGTCGAGTATTGAGCCCCTAGCTTAATTTATAGCGTCCACAAGCCCTGCACTAGAGTTCGACGTCTTCTCGACAGCCAACCCAGTAAAGTGCTCCCGAATTTTTTCCAGAGTCTCTTTAATGCCTAAGTGTCCACTGTTGTTACCATCATGCATCCACCTTATAACTTGCCTTCTTAATTTCCTCGGTACTATCAGCTTTTCTACCGCCTCAAATCCATCAGGATTTTCTCATAAACGGTATATAATGCCGTTTTTCACTTTCAGAAAACTCTATTGTACTAAGTAGTGATAATGGTGTCCAAAGTTGATGTTTCTTGGTAGCTAGGCTTCTGGCCGGCCTTCTTCTACTCTGTGATCGACTTTAGAACAAACTCATCCAGCTTTGTGCGCTTTTGTTCATTTAGTTATGACACGGATTCCTCTTGCCATAAAACTTCCTTTGTGCTATATTCTGAGACATTAACTAGTTCATCCGGAATCGCCTCCTCCGAACGAGATGAAATCTGAGAATCTCTTGGAGCAACAGAATCCATCATTTATATTCTTCGCACTTGGAAATTGATGACCTTGAGAATCTCGATAAGGTATTCAGCCAGCTTCCGCTTCTCCAGACTGGCAATCTTCATTTTTTCTGACGAAGCGTTCACACGGCAATCAACGGTGAACTTGATGCGACAATCTATTTGAAGATGTCCATCCTGGCCGCAATGCCAGCACCTCCTTCTGCCAAATCTGTCATTCAGACGACGTGTTCGTGCCACAATCAACAACGCGCTTGATACGACAATCTATTTGAATATGACTCTCCTTGCCACACTGCCAGCATCTAATTATTCTGCTTACTCTTGGAGATGTTGGTATACAGAGAGAATTCTACTCTTGTCGCCGACTCCCTGCGATAGTCATGATCCTCCTCATTTTGAGCTCCTCTTCCTCGTTATGTACCAACCACCCCATTTTCTTTGCTTCAGTTTTTCAAACGTTTTTATTACCGCTTCCTTTATCGTCTTTGGATTCGACAGCCACATAAATCGCCCAATCTCCTCGTCGCTGATACCATCCATGAATTGTCTCACCGCCACAAATTCCTGTGTTGAGCCAGGATAATTTGAAAAAGCTTTCCGGACCAGATTCTGCACAGCATATGCAAATGTAGTCAGATCTGCTTTGTATAGTTGCGTATGATTTCGTAGCTCCCCATGCAGCAGTTCTTGCATGTGTTCCTCCCTAAAGCGCAGCTTTAATTCAGACGTCAGCTTTTCATAATCAAGGCGTTCTTGTTCATTCAGACCAGAGAAGACTGTCAAAGCTGTCTCACGAAGCATTCCAGTAAGTAAAATTGCTCTTTGCTCTAGCTATTATCGTTCGAAATTAGTTCAAATTGAGCGAAATATTCATCCCAAGAAGTCTTACCATCATATGGCGTCGGTTTCAGGGTGGAATTAGTAGTTACTTCCCTTGGCAAAGGCATCGGAACACTTTCCATGAGTAGGGCTGCTCCATCACCATTCAGACTAAGGTTCTGTAGTTTTTCGGTGACAATTGAGTCTATTTTCACTTCCGTATTATGTTCAACTTGCTCAATTTGATGCTTCACTTCAGTGAGTTTTCCATCAAATTTCTTTTCAATCTCCTGGATTTTTCTTCTCATAGTTTCATTCTGCTCAGATATCTATTGAACTCTGTAGAAATACCCTCTGTGGCTTCCGTCACTCTTTTCTCCATTAATCTTATCTGCTCAGCTGAGGATTCTTTCACTGTCTGCATCTTTTCTGCTACAGTCTTCTTCACTGACTCAGCTAGTCTCTTTAACTGCTTGCATCTATTCAGCTACCGCCATCTTCATAACTTCCGTAGAATCACTTAATTTCTTCTCCATGGATTTCATCTTTTCAGTCATTGCCACTTTCAGGTCAAAAGAAATACCTCCTGTAGATTCGATTATCTTCTTCTCTATAGCTTCTGTAGATTCAGACATTTTCTTGGTCATGGCTGCCGCCGACACTTCTTTATAAACTCCATCATCATCCTTCTCCATGGATTTCATCTTTTCAGTCATTGCCACTTTCAGGTCAAAAGAAATACCTCCTGTAGATTCGATTATCTTCTTCTCTATAGCTTCTGTAGATTCAGACATTTTCTTGGTCATGGCTGCCGCCGACACGTCTTTATAAACTCCATCATCATCTTCAGCTGATCCTGGACTTCACTCGTAGCCATATCCCTTGTTGTAGGCATTTACAACAGTCCCAAATCAATGTTTAGCACTTAACAGCACTACAACCAAATTTCACTTTTCGTCGTCCGGATCCAAAATTATTTTCACCTAGTTTCTTAAGATCCCACTTCTGACACCAATTTGTCACAAATCTTATTGTGATTAATTAATCACAACAGGTTACAGTACAAATATTTATGATACAAACTCGTACGATCACAAAATCGCTCACAATTACTCTTACTGAATCTCTCGTTAGCTCTCGTGCTTTATATACTCTACTCCAACAATGGGCCAACATTCAAATGTCTGACAGTTGAACAACAATGAAGCAGCATTCAAATGTCCGATAACCGAACATCTAGCAACCATGGACTAGCATTCACATGTCTGACACTTGAACACCGACTAGATTGTTAGTCATCGCTAACTAGAATTCTTAATCACAATAAATTATTCAATAAAACAATAATTGGAATAAACATTAATGTGAACTAATTTCTTAAGATTCATCACGTTCGTGACAATATGATTATTGGTTTGTTTTTTGTAAGGAACGCTCTAGATGAGAAAAAAATTCTGCTTGAATGATTTAAATCATATATGTGGATGACATACAAGAGATGTGTTTTCAAAGAGGTGTCTAGCGGAGATTTATAACAGTTTAAATTCAAAGAAATGGCGCGACTTTCATGTATCTAAAGTGCAAAATAAGCTCCTTTTTTCTTCATAAAAATGTTCAATAGGAAATTATTGAAAAGCTCTGTAGTTCGTTCGCCGAGAGCTTGACGAAATTATTCCGTGAATTTTCACAAGATTGGTTGACGAGTACTGTTCCAACTCTAAAACAAGAGTTTGTAAAAAGATACAAATACAAAATGCTCACAAGATAATGTTTGCTTTATTTCGAAATTTGTGTTCAGAACCTGAATAGATTGTATAAATTGTCGATAGTCTTTTGTTGAGAAATATAGTCAGCACCTTTATTCTCACGTAATCACAGCATAAATTTTGACATACCCCCGGCGAACGAAGCACATTTCGTGAATAAGGTTATATTTACCTACCATTATACCCGTACTAACTGCGATACCACGTCCGCAGTACGTATTTGGGACGATGTCACCAAATCCAACACTTAGAAATGTGATTGCTATCAACCACATTGCGTTTAACAAATTTGCATGCTCTTCGTCGTGGAACCTGTAAACAAATATACGCATTACACATTTTATTTAAGAAATAAAAGTTGACATTTTTTATGTGATATCTACAATGAGGTGACAGAAAATATTGAGCACTATTTGGAAAGTATTTAGATATAACTAAAGGACGCAGTAGGATAATCTAGATTTCAAAAGTTGATTAAAAAGTAAATTTGAAACATTCTTCTGGTTTTGGAAATCAAATATTATTCGCAGATGAGTGCTTTCATCTAGACGATATGAAGATAAAATGACATTATATACATTTTCAACTTATAATAAAATTGCTGGAAACATTCATTCCGTTTTTCCTATTGAACTTAAAATTTCAAGAGGTTTTCCTGTCGCGGATACTTTACAACATGCAGTTTTGAAATTTGAGGTATACAGGGTGTAACAGCGAAACGAGCTACCTCGAATAACTTCTATGTTATTGAAGATACAATAAAATACTATGAGACAATCTTACGCAGGACCAAGGGAGACACCCAATTATGAAAGAAAATATTATTTTACACTAGTGGCTCTCAAGCTACAACACAGACTTATATTTTTTTAAATAAGATGCTATATATTTTTTAGTCCCTTTCGATAGAATCCTTTTTCTTAATCCAACTATGTATTCATTTTATACCTTACATCATGAAAATATTGAGAAAAATGCGACTGAAATTTGAAATAATTTCATTTTCATTGTTATTTCTCAGTAGGCTATGAACAATTGAGCTACATAAATACATTAAATCATTTGTTAATGTGTTCATGAATGTGTTCTAGCTGATTTCCATCTTTCCTTCTTTTTCTAAACATAATTCAAATCTTTTCAAAATTTCTTTCGATGTTAAAGTAGCACACGCATCTCTTACGCGATTCATCAAATTTTCTTTTGCCGTTAATGGTGTAGAGTACACTTCCTAGCAATTTGTAGCAATAGGAATTATGTATTAAATAATTTAAATTGACAGATTTCATCTTTCATAGCCTACTGAAAATAACTATGAAAATAAGGATTATTTAAATTTCATTCGCAGTTTTCTGAATATTTTCATGATGTAAGGGTATGAAACGAATACATGGTTGAATTAAAAAAATAATAAAACTCCATCGAATGGGTCTGAAAAATATATATCATCTTATTTGAATAAATGTAACTTTGTGTTGTAGCTTGAGAACCACTGGCTCAAAAATATATTTTCTTCCATAATCTGGTGTCTCACTTGGGCCCGCATAAGATTGTCCTACAGTATTTTATTGTATTTTCAATAACATGGAAGTTATTCGAGGTAGCTCGTTTCGCTGTTACAGCCTGTATATGTGAAAGTAGAAAAAAAAATATTGCAAACTATGACCTATCACTTCAGGCTTCATCAGGGAAATATTACAATGAGCAATAAGTCAATTAAACATACATAAAACAACAAAGTAGGTGAATAACAACTTACAAAACAGAAAGAGAATTAAATTTGAATAATCATTCAATAACTGTAGAAAATCAACTAGATGAGAGATCAGAAAAAATCTGGGAGAAAAAAAAAAACTAGAAATACATAAATATAGGTTATTAAAATGGACGAGAGAATAAATATGTGACACTGAAAATAAATATTGAAAAACAAGTACATAAATAAATAAAAAATCAATAAGTGAATAAATTTTGTGAAATAACAAAATAATCAAATTGAAAATAAAACGTTATGAATATAAAGATCTGCATGTGTCCGTCTCCAAAAAATTGGAAGCAATTTTACTCAAGATGATTGTCCAACATTAGTAGCTTATTTTTATTCAAAATTTAATGAGCTGGTAACAACATATGAAATATTTGAGGAACCCCCATAGTCAGTTGCTTCTAAAGCCATCGTGTCTAATGAATGATTTGGGGCTGTTTAATTCGTTACAATTTTTTGTATCAGTGGTTTGGACAGAAAATTTCCAGTTGTTATTTTGAGTTTTGGACACTATAATTGTATAATGAAAACAAAAGATGTCATTCTGTCTTTAATATATAATTTTTACATCCTTCCTTAGTCAGCTCCTACAATTTCAATCTTTTTTAATGGCTATTTAGTCAGGAATTGATTATTTACCTCAATGAAACAGATAAAATTATTTTATTCGAAGTAATTTGAGTTTTGATTCTTGAAATATCTAATTTCGATGAGGAAAACGATGGCGTCGTCCTGTCTTTAGTTTATTATTCCTATATCCTCCCTCAGTCAGCACTTACAGCTCCAAATTTTTGAATCATTGATACATCCAGGAATTATTGATTTATTTCAAGGGAGCAGATAGAACAGTTTAAGTTTTGAGTAGTATAATTGTGTAAAGAAAGAAAAGGACATAATTTTGTCTTTAGTATATTATTTATACATTCTTCCTTAGTCAGCACTTACAATTTGATTTTTTTTAACCGTTGGTTTGGACAGGAATATTTATCTCAAAAAAATAGATCGGATTATTATTCATATGGTTATTTTGAGTTTTAAATACTGTCACAAATTTTATTGTGAATAATTTATTTACACAGGTTTCAGTGCCAATCTTCACTTTACAAACTCAAATGATCACAATATCACTCCCAGTTACTCGTACTGAATCACTGAATCACTGATTGACTTCCTCTCCTACATAGGCCAACATTCAATTGTCTAACAGTTGATGCTTAGCAACTACCGAACATCTAGTAACCGTAGCCTGTCAACCATGTCCGACAATTGAACATCGATTTGGTCATTGCTAACTAGGCTTTCAGTTACAATAAATTATTGGCTGAATAGCAAATTCGAATAAATAATAATGTGAGCTAAATTACTTGAAATAGTTCACACTACTATAATAATTGATGGAGGGAAATGAGGAAATCATTTTGTCTTCAGTATGTACTCATTTTACATCCTTTCTTAATCAGCACTTAGAGTTTCGAATGTTTTGAATTGCTGGTTTAGTCAAAAATTGATAATTCATCTCCAAAGGACAGAGAAGATTGTTTTATCTATTGTAATTTTGAGTTTTGATTTTTTAACACTCTAATTAATTGTGCATTTAATCAGCTTCTCCATAAAAGTTGATTGCAGCAATATGACAAATGAAAACTTTATTTTTCTCGCTATTTGACTATGTTAAAATATTTTAAAAAACATGTATGAATTTAAATCTAAACAAAATAATTCTTTTTGCTCCTGAAGATGACTGAAACTGTAGAGTCAAAAAAGGAAATATTAAAAAATTAACTGAATTCCCTCATTTCTAATTTCCACTTATTCTTTTCTCATTACTGCTACAGCTATTTTTATTCACAAAGTTTATTTCAAATTCAAGAGTCGCATATCCAACTAAATGAAACTGAATTATACTTTTTATGGAGCTTTAAACAATATTACAAGAGTTTTGTCACCCCAAACAATGTTGTTTTACAGTCCTCTGAATTTTTTATGAAAAGAGATTCAGTAAAATGAAAAACTTTCCTAATTTTCTCGAACAGTTTATTCTTAATTCCTGTGGGTTGTTTTATAATTGAATTTAAATGTTCTTGAAACCGAAAGAAGCTTCTACCAGTAATAGTCGATGAATAATTAACTGTTATAGGTTCACCTTTATTAGGTCCCTTATTCAACTAATGCCGTGACAATTACAATGAATATTGAGCTAATAATTTAAACTTGAAAATTCGTCTGGTAGTTGACGTGATGAATTTTTTATGGTACGAATGAATTAATGTGTGAGACTGAAAAGAAAGTTTACTTGCTGATACAATTGTGAAGAATGGTGCGCATCATAGTACGAATGATCTCTTTTTGGTTGTGTACCGCGGGTGCAGATAAAGTATATAGCCTATGTTAATCTGAAATAATGTAGCTTCTTAGCAGTGAATTAATTTTTGAAATCGGTCGAGTAGCTTCCGGAACTACATCTTTCATTTTTCTAATTAAATATTTCAAAAGATCATCGGATGATGGATAAAAATGAAGGATAAAGAATTATTGAATCATCTCTTCACGTTGCAAACGTTTCGGTCTTTATTAAACCTTCATCAGTGCCTTAGAGAAAAGTAGAACATAACCAAAAATTTACAATATTGTGCAAAAACATCTTTTTCTACGATCACTATGGAAAACAACATATTTCTTATACAAAACATAACTAGAAAACTTACAATTTCACACAACTGTGCGAAAAGTCGTGAGAAATGATTTCTTACACCAGTGTGAACAACTTATATATTAAAAATTCATTCTGAATATTCTTTAGATGATATATTCAGCAAGATTATTGATAAATATCACGGACTTGATATAAATTTCTGTTTGCTCTTTTATAAGCCACATTTAAATAACAAAATTGCACTAAGTTCCGTTGGAATCATTTTCTTATTCTTGTAATATGTATTCTTAAGGTTGGCAACACTACAAAACACAACTGTCAAATTGAAGCAGACCATACACGTTCCATTACATTCTGTTTAAATCGAGGAATTATGTATGTAATTATTGTATCATAACCAAAATTAGATATCCACAAATATCATTACTGCAGTTGGAGAATGGTTAGTGACAAAAATTTAGAAAACACGCTACCCGAGATCACAGAAAACTCTAACTAATAAGCCAATCAAAACGTCGCCTGGTGAGAGTGGGCCAATCAGATAAAATCTTTCCGTAGTTTGCAACAATTAGATTACACAACAATAAAACGTCAATCAACTGATAGAAAATATATCAATAATGTTCCAAATCATAACTAAAATGAATATCACAATAAATATTAAGCAGAGCAAACAATTAAAATGCCCAAATTATATTACATTTGTGGAAATTGATTTAAAATCTTAGTTATACCAATGATTTACCTACATATTCCATTAAAAACTGTGATCGTAGAAAAAGTATAGTCTACAACACGTATAGAATCACCTATTTCACACTTCTGTGATTCCAGCACTCAACTCCGTCTCGTGCTGAAAATTACACACCTCGTGTGAAATAGGTAATTTTCTATACTTGTTGTACAATATACTATTACACTTCTACAATACAGAAGCAACTCATTGTAGAAGTGTAAAGATGTTATTGCACAATACTGTAAATTTTTGGTTATGTTCTACTTCTCTCTAAGGCACTGATGAAGGTTTAACAAAGACCGAAACGTTTGCAACGTGAATAGATGATTCAATAATTCTATATCCTTCATTTTTATCCATCATCCGATGATCTTTTGAAATATATAATTTTTACTGGATATGACTATTTTCTAAATTTCTAATTGAAGTCTGGAATATTTCCAGAATAATTTCAGCGGTCTGCCCAAATTCAGGTGAAAAACTTTCTACCTATACAAAGGGGATACGTCATTCACTCAGAAACGCTTCAAATTAATGAGTGCGTCAGACAGAAGAAAACGGAGCAGGTTAATGTGAAATAAATATAATACGGTGTGACATAAGTGTTCTTGAAAATAAATATTAGTTGAATTACTATTATGTGTAGAGTAGTTAAGTAGTTATAAAATAATATTGGTGTTTTGTGTTAATCAACAAAGTTTAAGTCCGATTTATTATTTTTAATAATAGTGTTTTATTTTATTTCGAGCCTTAAAAGCATTACAATAAGAATAAATTTTCTCTCTTTACAATATTAGTGTAGATGAATGAAAGGAGATGTACCCATTTTAGGATACTTTTCTCATTTCAAATAAGATAATTTAATGAATTTAAAGGGAGTGCTTTCAATAAAGTTTCTTGTAAAGCGACTTCATTATAAAGGGACTTGTAAGATAATAAGCTTTCCTCTCTAGAAATGAAATACAATTCAAATGAACTCGAAACTTTTGTATACATACAAGAAATAATACTGTTTATCGGTCTGATGAGTTCATAAAAAGATACTTCTGGGAGATTAACATGTTTCGAGCTAATATTCTGAGAATTGTTTTTGTTATATGTCTATGACGTCAATGGTGCTTTTGTGTATTATTGATTCCATGTTTTTCTCGATGTAGGAATCTCTAGGGATCTACGAGTTATTTTTTGTTGATGTAGATAAGATTCAAAGCATGTTTTTCTCACTAGATTTGCATAAAAGAAGCTCTATTTTACTATTGTACTTTGGCATTGGTGATTCTGGTAATCAACATCCTCAAATTAATTATTTTCACTGAAAATAATATCAAAGCAAAATTCGATTCGTAGACAGGAATTCAGCCAAACGATATCCTTAAACAAGATGAATAACAAAACAAAGATGTTCTCATTTTCGACTGGGAAATGAAGTTATCAGATTTCCGTAGATCCTAGTTTGACATATCTGAGGAACAAATATTAACCAATTTTACGGTAATTTAGATACAACTCTAATTCTATAAAGAGTGTATCTCCAGATGAAGATTGTAGGATAACACTGAGCTCGAACAAATGAAATCTTACAATTGGATATCTGGAAAAGCGACATTTTATTATGTCCACAAAATCTTATGTTGCTCAATTTTGAGAGTTCAATTCCTTCAACTGTTTTGTAAGCATAGAAGTAATAAGAGTGTATGTGGCAATTTAAATCTTTTTATATCTCTTAGTACCCTTTCGGATATCAAGGTAGTGTTTAATAATTTTTTGTTATTTCAATATATTTATTAATTCTTTCCTGCCTTTCTATTCTTTGCTATTTTCCTCCCTTCCTGCCAAGTGACGTTGTTTTTGCTTAGTATTTCTTCTATATTTTTCCCCATATTTTTTAAGGTATTCCTCTCCTATTCTTGTTTGATACTATGGCATTCCATACCATTTTAGTTTGAGTATCTTCTGACATTATTATTAAATGTCTATACCATGCTAGTTGTTTCTTTTCTATGGTGGTTTGTATATGCTCATTTCTTATTTTATCTAGTCTTGTAACTCCTTCTACTTTTCTTAAATATCGTATTTGCTACTTGTATCTTGCTTTTTGTTTTTTGATTCATAGTCCATGTTTCACTTTCGTATATTGATATTGGTCTATTAATTGATTTATATAGTATCATTTTTGTTTTCTTCGATACTTGCCTACTACTCAGAATGACTTTATTTAATGCGTGGTAATTTCTATCTGCTGCTAGTATTCTGATATTTATCTCGTTCTCTATACTACTTCTGCTGTTAAGTGTTGAGCCTAAATATGTGAATGCTTCTACTGATTCTATTCTCTTCCATTTGTTTCTATTTATTCTATTGTATCTTCTCTCGGAATAACCATGATTTCCGTTTTTTCCACATTTATTGTCATGTTGTGTTTGCTTAATTCCTCTTTCCGTATATTAATGTTATATTGTAAATCTTCTTCATTTTTAGCAAGTATTGCGGAATCATCTGGGAAGGCGCATTCTGAGATAGTTGTTCTAATTAAATTGTGGTATCCTATATACACTTTTTCTGTTTTATTCTTTACTTTTTTGATATAAGACTGTCCAAGAAAATGATGAAAAGTAATGGGCTTAGTGCTTCTCCTTGTCTTAGTTCTTGCGTGGTTGTGAATTCCTCCAAGCACTCGTTTCCTGCTCTTATATAGTTGGATGCTGTTTTGCATACACTTTGTATTGCTTTCAGTAGTAGTTTGTTCACATTTTTTTCTCACAGTATTTTCCACATCTTTTTCCGTGGTACTCTATCGAAGGCTTTTTCAAGAACTATAAATGTGGCTTCAGCCCCGACTCTTAGATTTGAATTTTCTATGAAAAACAATTCTTTTTTAGAATTATCAATCTATTGAATGTTCCATAGCACAGCACTTCACATATTTCACAGCTTTTGTGTGAAATTTTTATTTATGTGATTTCTTCTTTATCTTGTCAGCCGTGCAATCGGCATTTGTGCCCGATAGATGGTGTTGTTTGTAGCTTTTGCTACAGCGCACCTTTTATCGTAATGAGTTTATACACTCTGGGATCCAAGTCTTGATTATCTTGGGCTTGGCTATACTGTACTGAGGAGTCCTAATAAGGATGAAACATATTTCTACAGTTGCATCCCCGACCTAAGATGATGGTGGCTTCAGCCCCGACTCTTAGATTTAAATTTTCTATGGAAAACAATTCTTTTTAGAAATATTCATTTTTTGAATATTCCATAGCACAGTACTTCACATACTTCACAGTTTTTGTGTGAAATTTTTATTTATGTGATTTCTTCTTTAACTATAAATGCTATAAATAGTTTCTTGTCTTATTTCATTGTTTCTTCTATATTAATTCTGTCAACGTGAATATGTGGTCTTGTGTAGAGTAACCTTTCCTGAATCCACTCTGGGCTTTCTCCATTGACGCATCTGTTGTTCGTCTTAGTTTATTTTCTAATATTGTTTCATATAGCCTAGCCGCAGTGAAAAGCAATAATATAATTATTAGAGGCTCTACTGTTTTTTTTCTTATATATATATATATATATATATATATATATATATAAAACCGGGAAGATCCCGGTTTTTTTCTCAGTCTTTTGGTATTGCTCCTATTTTCCAAATTTGGATTAACATTTTTAGTAATATTCGCTTTTCTTCGTCTCCAATATATTTCAGTTGTTCTGTTCTAATTTCATCGTCACCCGATGCTTTACCGTTACTCATTTTCTTCAACACAGCTTCCATTTCTTCCTCTGATATCTTTTATAACTCTTCTCTTACTATTGTTTGTATATCTTCGTTTTCTGCATTTCGGCTGCTATTATAGTTTTCTTCTAATAGTTCTTGAAAATGCTCTTTCCATCTTTGCATTCTTTCGATGTCATCATTTATTTTCTTTCCATTTTTATCTTGTAATTATTTCAATGTTGTTTCTTTTTTTTTGTGGCTTTTCAGTGTTTCGTAAAATGTTAAAATGTTTTTCCACCATCCTGTAGAAGGTAATCAATATCCTCAAATTAATTATTGTCACTGAAAATAATATTAAAGCAAAATTCGATTCGTAGAAAGAAAGTCAGCCAAACGATATCCTTAAACAAGAAGAATAACAAAACAAAAATGTTCTCATTTCCGACTGGGAAATTAAATTATCAGATTTCCGGACGGGATCCTAGTTTGACATACCTGTGGAACAAATATTTACCAATATTACGGTAATTTAGATAAATCCCTAATTCTATAAAGAGTGTATCTCCAGATGAAGATTGTAGGATAACATTGAGCTCGAACAGAAATAAACGAAATAAAACAAATGAAATATTACAATTGGATATCTGGAAAAGCGACATTTTATTATGTCCACAAAATCTTATGCTGCTCAATTTTGAGAATGCAATTCCTTTTACTGTTTTGTAAGAATAGAGGTAATAAGAGTGTATGTGGATGTTTATTTTTGAACAAGGATATATTGCTGCAAAAAGCTTTGAATGACTTAGCGTATGCTGATGGTATTATTGTTCCAGATGAAAATGTAAAGCAATTGAATAGAAAATTTATAAAGTTAGAGATAATATGCATGAAGAGTATCTGCAGGTTGTAAGCTTTTGTGTGCATGCGTTATGAACGATTGCTCGAAATGTGACTGTTTTATTTTAAGAGATGTGAAATCAAATGAGCATAAACAGAGAGTGACATCTATGGAAATGAGATTTTTGTGTGCTGCTTTTAAGTAATAATAGGAAGAATGTGTTAGAAAAAGTAGGCAATAGAAATTGATTGGATATGTGGAATGAATGTCGAATTGAAGAAAATTTCCAAGTACAAAAAATATACGAATCTGTATTAATGAGATTAAGAATGAATGTCAACAAAGCAAAAAATTAGAGCAGTTTTGAGTTCTCCGGTGGGTGAATGTATGCTGCCGCCGCGATATATCTATATTTGACTATATTTCTATTTGAATGATAGTATCAAGAATTGCTAAAGACACTCAGATAAATTTGTTAGACATATATTTCACTTCAAATTGATATCATAAATTTTGTTCGTAAATTATTAGTTTCCTTGTTCATGAAAGTTAATTATAATCTCATTAAACTTTGATAATAATAAAGTTTTGTTATCTATATACGTGCTATATATCATTTATATTATTAAAGTAGAGTAGATTAAAATTTTATGACTAGACTAATGGGAACGATTTCGGTTCAAATAGAATAGCAGAAAGTAAATTTTAGAAGAACTATGTTCTAATATTACTTTCGCTGTTGTTCGGACATAATTTTGTGAACAATATTTAGAATTTCTTGGCAAGGTAATGCTGTAAAATTTCGCTAAACTGTGTGAATCTGATGACGGTATGACCCAGGTGTCTTTTTTTTAATATTTCTCTTGATATTCGTATCGAATGAAGACGTTAATCAAATGAAATACAATAAACAATTTGATGTCATTATAAATTCTATATGATGGACGCTCCAAGACTAGAGTTGAATAAACTATATTAAAAAACACTATATAGTCTAGTCAAAGCATAGTGAATATCGGTCTCACGTTACAAGAAATATACACATCAAGTTTTTTCTTGAATTCCATGTCTTTCGAGTCGTTGAATCCGAATCTGAAGAGATCCAACAAAATTTCTTGATGTGTTTTGAGATAATTATCAAAAACTTTCGCATTCTTTTCAGTTTTTTGCTAATAATTTGGAGACTATGCATCCTACGTGAAAGCATTGAATTTCCTACAAAATTTATACATAACGTTTTTTTTCAGGCGTACGGTTAGCTCGATAGAGCGTGCTTAAAGTTGGCTAGCATTTCCCATCTCCGTAAAAACACGTTTTTCCATTTATCATTGGTTCACTCTATACAGTTATTAAGAATCAATGGAATTTTCATTTTGAATACATGGTTCCAAGGTTTTAAATGAACTCCAAAATGTCAATCAATAGTAACTTTGTAATAAGATTATTTGCTTAAGCTTTTAATCCTGATTACTAAAGATTGGGTCGGATTGAGCGATTTCCTGTTCAAGTGATAAGCCCCACAAATGCCAATCAACCTTCTGATTGGTTTTGAATTTTTAATCAATCAGATTAATTTCTTTATTAATACTTCATTTGTCATTCTATCCATTAAAAATCACTCATTTTTTCTTCAAGTGGAAGGCAGATAAGTTTGAATCATCTTTTGGATAAAGTGGTCCTAGATTACAATTATTAGTGTAAGCTACCATGACAAAAAAGTTACCCCATCGAACACCTCAAAATTATGATTTGAGAATGGCTGAAAAACATGTAAAAAATATGGTACGCCCGCCAGACTAGTAAAAATTTGTTACCTAATTGTTATTTCTTATGAGTTTTTGAATTCAGCTAAAAAAATGATCTCTATTTACGGAACACTTGTTTGAAATTTCTACAATTTGTAGTAAATAATGAACTATTTTTGAAAAAAATTGTCTGGCTGACAATTTTTGTTAATCAACTTCTGACAGACCTTTGGTAATAAATTATTTTTTTTTCATGGAAATGCACTTCATAACACATCCTTGATTTTTTTTAAATGAAGCTTGAGATTTCTTCTATTTATGAAAACTTGTCTGGCTGACAATTTTTCAAGATAAATTTATTAGATTTTATTTTAAATGCGCAGCATCAATGCATCAAGGTAAAACATTGGCACCTCATAACATCTCGTTAAAAAAAAACTGAAACTTAGTACGTCCTCTATGCATAAAAATATGCCAATCATTGGAAAAATGTTTTTTATCATGTCAGATTTTATTTTTAGACGCCGTGGCAACGTTTTTTTCAAAGCAATAAGCTTTTGCAAGGGCCTTGTCAAAATACCATATTAATTTTTTTCTGAAGAAAAGTTTGACATCTATTTTATGCATAAAAATTGGTCTGTCAGCGAAAACATGTTTTTTACTATGTCAGACTTAATTTTTTACAATTCTAAATTAATATTGTAGATCCCTTTTATATACTCGAATACGTTTTTCATCATAATATTGTTTTTTAGTATATCAGACTTCGTTTTTAAGCACCGCGTCTTTTTTTTTATTCTTATAATAATAAGCTTTCACAACGGCCGCATCAAAACATCACCCTAATTTTTTTCTGACAAAATATTTGACATCTATTTCATGCATAAAAACTGGTCAGTCAGCAAAAAAATGTTTTTTTCTATGACAGACTTCAATTTTGAAGTGCTGCAACTATAGTTTTTCTTATGAAAAAATGTTGTATGATCGTTGCTAACGAAAAAGATTTTTCTCTCACAATTCTAAATTAATATTGTAGAGCCCTTTTATATACTGGAATACGTTTCTCAAATAGTGAATACAGTAAAAATGTTATAAATACAACAAAAAGGACATAAAAGAATTTTTTTATATTAATAGTCCTCTGAAATACTGCTTTTCCTATCGCGTTCTTGAACGAGTACCAAACGCATACTAATCTTAAACTGAATGATACACTACTGTAGCGAAGGAAGTCGCCATAGAGTCTATGGGTCTACTCCGTAGACTCTACGACGTGGACCCTGGTCAATATTAGAGGTATTAATCAACAAAAATTGTCAGGTAAACAAGATTTAATAGATAAAAGAGATAAACTTTATTGAAAAAAAATCAAGGAGGTGTTATAAAGTGCACTTTCATAAAAAAATTGTTAATTAACAAAAATTGTAAGACAGACAAGTTGTAATGGGTAGAAGGAATGTTAAACTTTATTCAAAAAATAAGCAAAGGAGGCGTTAAGAAGTGCATCTCCATAAAAAAAAATTATAAGAAAACGTCTGTCTATAGTTAATTCACTAAAATTGTCGGTCAGACAAATTTTTTCAAAAATGGTTCGTTATTTACAACTAATTGGATAAATTTCAAGTAAGTGTTTCGGAGAAAGAAATATTTTTTTCAGCTAAATTCAAAAATTCATAAAAAATAGCAATTAACAAATTTCTACTAGTCTGGCGGGCGTAACATGTTTTTTACATGTTTTTCAACTATTCTCAATTTATGATTTTGAGATGTTCGATGGGGTAGCTTTTTTGTCATGGGAGCCTACACTAAATTGTCTATTTGGAATTCTCAAGTAGGTACCTCAAATGATGAGGCAAAAAAATTTCTCATGGATATAAGCAGATTTATTAGTAACCTACAGTTTGAACGGCATATTAAGGTATTAGTTCGTCAGGAATTTTAAATCGTCTTCTCATTGAAACAGAGCAATATTTAGGATTCTCTTCTAAGTTCACACTTTTTATGTATCACATAGTTTTTTATTCTGTTATTACTATATTTACTTGAAGAACCTCATCTTCCAAATGTAAATCGTCTTGTTCATCATAATAGAACTTCTTAACTCTCATAATATACATTGTTATAACCACATTACTGAAGATCAGTATCACAGGTAACTGTCTGCAATGCAGATAAAACTCCAACTACGAATAAGAAATGAAATTATGTTGAATTTACGATGCATCTAGAGAAGATTTGATTGAAGTTCTGAGATACTTTGTTATAAAAATAGAATTATAAAATTAAACTTTTTAACTACTTAAATATTCAAATGAACTAGGTACAACTGTTCTTGAATAAATTAACAGATTTTAAAAGTTCCATTTTCAATACTGTAATTTAAATTTTAAATACTGTTTGAGAAGAAACTTTGAAAAGCAATCCTTGTGTTCACGACGAAAAAATTGTGAATACTTTTGAAGCAGAACAACCGGATTATAATAACTTGAATATTTTGTGTAAAAGTATAAAATTCCCCTTTGTAAACATAGCTTTGTGTTCAAAATAAGTTTATTTTAGCATATAAATGTTACTCACACTGTGGGAAAAGTTTGAATTATTTCCTAATTTGAATATAGAAAGTATAATTCTTTTTATTAGATAAACATGAGAAGTAGCAGACCTGAACATTACTAGGAAAAATGTAAATTCAACTGTAAAGTATACGAGATGTTTCATCAGAACAAAGCGGAGCAATTTATTCTTAAATTATATTTTTTTGTGAATACAAATAAAATTTCAGAAGATATAAAAGGACAAAGCTTTATTAGAGTATCTTTTTCTCAAGAGGTATATAGTAGAATCATTTATATTTCTTGCGACTATGACAAACATAAATATATAGCATGAAAATTCTAGCTTCCACTTTGAAAGATACAATGAAGAAGTCAGTTTCTGACTATTTTTCCTGAGTTTTGTACTAATATGTGTAAAGAGTATCATATTCTGAGATGAACATTTATAGAATGAGAAATGCGAAATCTACAGCATGCATTATAGCTAATAAAAATAAGAATATTGGTTGAGAGTATCTTACCTTTCACATTGACGAAGAGTCCAGCTTGCGATAATCCATAGCGAAACCATGAAAACGAGCAACACAGTACCAGGGCAAATAGTCATAAGTGTCTTAAGAACAAAGCGCGTATTGAAATTAATACGGTTTAGTGCACCGATACTACGTGACGATGCATCCGTAAATAGTTTGCTATGTAATAACATAACGCGACAAATCAAATATAATCGCAAAAACATCGGCAACGATAACGTAACATCGTATGGCACCCATTTTGAGCCTATATCACCATTCTTATTTGCTAGTTTGGTCGTCCATAGGAAGTAATATTGCCCAGGAATTGGATGCACCGCACATATGCCAAGTTCCATTGAAATTTGACATGAACGTTGCCACGTCATTGCTATTCGCCAATCATCTGCGCAGTTGTCTATCATGAAAAGCTGGAAAAGAAAATGTTGAAGCTGTACATATTTTAAATTGATTTTTGGTGGTCATCGAAAACATAAAATAGAAAAACCAAAATCAAGTGCAATAATTTAATTTAATTATTGGCTTTACTCCTATCATTTTCACAAATATGGCGATTCGTAAAAGATTCTGATCATTCACAAGCTCTTTGTTTTCTTCTCCTCTCCTATGAAAATTATTTATTTCAGGCATTTGTGACGACACACAATTTTTTCTGTTTGGATAAAATATAAGAGATACATAGAAATCAACTATCATCTGTTCGATGACCACTATAAGTTCATTTTATTTTTTTCGCAGAAATTAAAATTACTGACATACTTTAGTGGCTGCAATCTACCAGAATCTGGTGTAACTGGTACCATACAAAAGAACTATTGAAGTGCCATTTTTAGAGCGATAGCACCAATTATTAATGGGGGTCAGGTAAATTTTTGAAGTAAACGATATATTTACAGAGTTTATAAACTGAGTAATATGTACTGGTACGCACAAGATTTCCAGTCATTAGTAAAACCTCACCTCAGGGTGGATAATTTGACAGTTTCTCTGGTACCGCGGTATTACTACAGCTTAGTGACGTCACTTATTATATGAATATAGAGGAAGTAGACTCACACAGCCTTCTGAAGCTTCATGTAAAAAAAGGTAGTTCTGTATGTACCATCTCTAATTATCAACTATAGTTGACACAATATACATTATTGCGAGGCTTAGTGAAACATACACTTAGTATTAAGCCTGCCGCACATGAAGCAATTTTCCAAGTAATTATGTTCATTTAATTTGCAGCAAGTTACCTTGCGCTCTGGGTCACTTTGAGCTGCGCTTGGTGTGAGACTTATTCTCGCAGCACACGATGCAAGCTGCGCCCACTCATTCTGACTCTAGAACGTAGACTTGGTAGACTTGCTTATTACAAATATGGATGTTGCCGTAAATAATCGTCGAAGGAGAGCAGGAGCATTTGCAGCAGTTATAGCTTGCGAATTAATTAGAATTACGAAACAGAGAAGAAAGAAGAAAAAACTTTGGTCAAGAGCTCTCAACATGTTATTTGACGATCTTACAACGTACAGACACGGCTCATTCTCATATGCCTCAATGAGAACTTCTACTTCCGCTCATTTTCATTTCACTCCTTTTCCATTAGCCATAATTTCTACTCAAAATACCACAAAACACAATGCAGTGCAGTATACTAATGCGATATACAACCCAATGATGTCTGTGGATAGCAGCCAGCGGCGCAGCAAGTGCGAAAAATAGCACCAGATCTATCCTGTATAACAAGTCTCGTGGCAAGTCTAGCACCCAGCTGCGGACCAAGTTCCTAACATCAGAGCAAGCGTGGCAGCCAGCCCGGCCCCAAGTGAACAAAATTGCTTGAAAAATTGCATCGTGTGCGGCAGGCATAAGGGTGTATATTTTATTTTTTATCTGCTAAACATCTAACAAATCAATGCACCATCTCATCACTTGGGTCTCATTTACACGGAGAGTCGTACAGCTCTCGGTCGCGAGTGTGAGCTTTTCCCGCTCCTACTTCTCACTCTTTCGCACGGGGAGCCTTTCGGCTCGAGCGCTTTCGCGTCAGGCGCTAATTACCACGATTACAATGCGGCTGAAATGCAACTGCGTGTGCTAAAATGAATGAACATGTTCTGACTGGTAGCAACGCAACTGAAAAGCGATTTGACTTTCATTGAACTTATTTGTAACCAATTGAAAGCAACTGAACAAGTACGGTTTTTCTGCAGTAGAAAACTTAACGACTCAAATACAAACATAATTTCTCCAATACAAACTCATTTGCGATGCAATTTAAACTTGATCGCAACTCACCTGGTGTTAACATAAATAAATAAAGCCATGGATGTCTAGTTGCTTTCAGTCGGTTGTGAATAATGTAGCAAATTTAAGTCTATAAATTAGTCATTTCGGCTTTACTGGTGCTTGCAATTATTGTGGAATTATTTTACATCGAGAGATAGAAGCGAAAATATTTGTTTTCTGGCAAATTGCTGGTACCTTCTAGCGTTCTTCTAGAAACACCTGGACGTTTGCGGGAAAAACGTAGTGGGGAGAGACCCGAAGTATATATATGCGACTGACAGCGAGAAGCATGATTGATTTTTTAGCACAGTGACCTTATACTATGGATTGCTAGTGATAGAAATAAATTGTGTTATTACAAATAAATCAACATAGACATAAATAATTGAAGTTAAGTTATAGTGTAGTGTATAATAATCTTTAGTTTAAATTAGATTTAGTTATTAAAAAATAATGTTAGTTATCTAATTTATTATTTTAATAAATCATAAAAATAAATAGTAGTGTTTGAAAACTATTGCTCCCTAAATTAAAATAAATAACGTTACAATAAGTTTCATGAAAATCAAATCGCTTCTCAGTTGCGTTGCTACAAGTGAGAACGTGTTCATTCATTTAGTACACTCAGTCGCATTGCAATCAAGCTGCGGTTATAAGTCGCTTTGAAAAGAACGCTGTCTTGGAGCATGTGTTTCATGCAATACGGATTTGAGACAGCAGTCTGCAATTCCTTATTGAGAGATTTTAACATGAGAAGTCTCGATAGAGTATCCCTATAACTACTTATTTTCCAAAATAGGTGTACTGCTGAATTCTTTATGTTTTTGAGACAATTTATTCAAATAAATGTGAGGGAAATAGCATAATAAACTATCAATCGTAGACAAAATGGCTGATGGCACATAGTTGCTGGGTGACACCATCTTTAATTCATTGCGTAGTTCATATTATTGAGCAATAATAATGTAAATATTTTAATAGGTACTAATACAATATTTTTGATCTCCATAAAGAACGCTCGAAGCGGAAACTTATTATCTGCACCAAATATTCTGAATGAGCTTCTTTATTTTGAATACAAGATGGTATCAATTTCTCATAGCTGCCCTACTTGAATACGGTTCCTACCTACAGTTATGATATTTTTCAGTCGGAGTGACCGTCTTATTAACTTTTAAAGTCCAGTATACTCTTCGAACATCACTTCACGTATTGAATCAAAATAATAACGTCAATATTATTAGAACATTCAAAAGTTTGATTTAGAATATTATTCATCTTATGGTTAGTAAAAAATAGAAAAACTAGTGAACGATATTACCTGCACTTCCAGCGCATGGTAGGCCACAATTAATCCTAACAAAATCACAGTTGAAACAGATATCAGTGTCTTCAGTGCCATGGAATAAAATGAAGCCTGCAACAAAAGAGAAAAAACACATATGAAATATGATAACATTAATCACTTGAAATAACATGCTTCTCGATTGTACAATAGTGAATTCCAAGAAATAAAAGTGAAGTGTAGAATCTTACTGAATTTAACACTATATTAGGAGCTGGGAACTAGAATTTAGGTTTCTTGATATCTTAAATTATATTAATTCGAGTGTGTTATTTATTCAAACATTTATTGTAATTATGATTCAATTCAGCATTCGCGAACAATCTGGGAAATGTTCCATTATCAGACATTCGAATATTAGCTCATTGTTGCAAAATATAGTTGTTACAATTAGACCGCTGATTGGTTAGAATATTGGATAAGTCCTCGTGGACTGGTGAGAAGAAGAATAATCAATTAATAAAAGTGACGGTCAGTGATCTTATTATTGTGCGACGAATTATAAAATAAATATATTGTAACCAGTATTATTATAAAATCACAATAAAATTTGTTGGTGTCAGAAGTGGGATCCCGAAAAATTAAATGAAAGTAATTTTGGATCCAGACGGCAAAAATTGGGATTTGATTGCAGTGCTGTGCAGTGTTCGAAAATTTTATTGGGACCGTTGTAAACACCTACGACAGTAAGAATGGCCAGCAGTGAGATACGGGATCAGCTGAGAATTATGATGGAGTTCATGAAGATGTCAGCGGCATCCATTGAAAAGAAAATGTCTGAATCTACGAAAAGTATGAGAGTAATTTTGGATCCGGACGGCCAAAAGTGGGATTTGGTTGCAGTGCTGTGAAGTGTTAGAACATTTAATTGAGACTGTCGTAGACACCTACGACAAGAAGAACGGCCAGCAGTAAGATACGTGATCAGTTGAGAATTATGATGGAGTTTATGAAGATGTCAGCGGCATCCATGGAAAAGAAAATGTCTGAATCTACGAAAAGTATGAAAGTAATTTTGGATCCGGACGGCAAAAAGTGGGATTTGGTTGCAGTGCTGTGAAGTGTTAGAAAATTTTATTGGGACTGTCGTAAACACCTACGACAAGAAGAATGGCCAGCAGTAAGATACGGGATCAGCTGAGGATTATCATGGAGTTTATGAAGATGTCAGCGGCATCCATGAAAAAGGAAATGTCTGAATCCACGGAAGGTATGAAAGTGATCGTAAAGGAGCAGATGCGGTCCATGAAAGAGAAGATAACCGAATCTACAGAGAGTATGAGAGTGGCAGTAACTCAAGAGATGAAAACAGTAAAAGAAGAAATGGCTGCAAAGTTGAAGAAGATTTCAGAGCAGAATGAAATGGCGACAGGGAAAATCCAGTAGATTGAAAAGAAATTTGATGGAAAACTTACTGAAGTGAAGCATCATGTCGTGTAAGTTGAACATCAAGTTAAGCAAGTTGAACGTGAGTTGAGAGCAAAATTGGACTCTATTCTCACCGAAAAATTGCACAGTTCTAATCTTAATGGTGAAGATGCAGTTTTGCGAATGGAAAACTTTGCGATGTTCCCGAAACCAACGCCGTATGGCAAGACATCTTGGGAAGGATATATAGCTCAATTTGAATTAATTTCGAAGACTAATGGCTGGAGTATGGAGCAAACAGCTATTGTACTGGCTCAGGATTGTCCGAACAAGAATGCTTGGATTACGGGAAGCTGACGTCTGAATTGGAGATGCGCTTCGGGGAGGAGCACAAGGAAGAACTATTACATGAACAGCTACGAAACCGTACACAACTACTATGTTTGAGTATGCTGTGCAGAATCTGGCCAGGAAAGTTTTTGCAAATTGTCTGGCTCAACACAGGAATATGTAAGACAATTCATAAATGGCATCGGCGATGACAAGATTGAGCTATTTGTACGGCAGGCGAATCCGAAGACGATTAAAGAAGCGCTTATAAAAGCTCTTGACATCGAAGCTCCCACGAAAGCGTCAAGGATGTCGGAAAAATGAAGTGATTGGAACATGAATAGGAAAATACTAATGCATATAGAATAGTATTAGTTTCTGTCAAGTATTTTTTGTAAGCTGGATAATAAATTATAATGTAAGTAGTAGTTACAGGAAGGTACAAAATATATTTTGAAATAAATATGAGAATATATCAATTCCAACAGTAACCAAAATCTCGAAAATTTGAAAGAACAGTTTATTTTGCTGTGATCAAAGGTAATAGAGGCATTAATTATAATTACATAATATATCACAACTATATGAATAAAGAAATGAGACTGGCTATGATAAATCAAAATTACTTCTAATCATACTACAGTTTAGCGAAATTTCAATCTCACAATTCATAATAGACCGCTAAAATCATTATCCTCTTTTTTTTGCTTCATTGTCTTCGCGAACTGAAAAATTTGTTAGATAGGATCAGTGGCCGCAAGACAAGTTACCAAGATTGTAAAAAAAAGGCTCAATTCTCTATACAATAGAAACCCCAATAAACTTATCCTCTTGTTTCTGATTTTCTGTCAATCCCTTACAGTTGTTAAGGGAACAGAGCCAGATATGTTTCTAAAAAAATTTGGAATTGATTAAAGTTATCAATAACTACAGTTTCTATTGTGTAGAAAATTGCAGGGCGTTCAATCTTCTCATAACAATCTTGGTAACTTATCTTGCGGCCACTAAATTGTCTCTAGCAACATTTACTGAAAGAAAAAATTATACGTAATACTTAGGAAAATTTATAGTATTCAGTGAAAAGCTTGAATTTTGTACCACTTGAACTCATACATATTTGAAAAATAACTTTAAAAGTTAAATTCTAAAAAATGTAGATTTATATAAGAGGTTCCATGAATAATGCAATCTTATGCATTTGTATGGTTCCTGGAATATAATGTACACGAAAGGATGCATGTAAACTACATAATTTACGGAAGTGTTCATGAAAAAGTAATGCAGAAAACTGAAGCAGAATGCAAGTAAAAGCAAAAGTAATTAGCTGCAGATATTTGCGACAGTGCAATGAATGTCGATTTTTTGCCATATATTTCTTAGATAGTGAGCGAAGGATGTTTCATGATTTTTCTCGAACCATCCACGCAATAATTCATGTATATTATCTTGATAAATCTTGTTTGCAGACTAAAAATGTAAAATTTTGACAGGATCCCTATTTAATTCATAAAGACGTCATGAACTTCAATATTGTGTGTTGGTGAAGAAGGTATCGTCCACAAATTTATGTTGATTTTAAGAAGACTAGCAACCCGTGCCGGCTTCGCACGGGTGGACATTTATTGATATTTAATATTTTTTTTTGAATTTTTAGAGCAATATTGAAAGATGAAAGATTCTATTGCAGCGCACGTAATGTAAAGCTAGTATCCCACTGTAAAATTTTCATAAAAGTTTTTATCAATATTTTTATAAACATTTTTATAAAAACGTCATAACGTATAGCTAGCAAGTATGGTATCACACTGTTAATTTTTTGATCTACTGTTTACAGAGTGTTGCATACTTTACACTGTTGCAGCTGTTGCATATTTTACACTGTTGTGATTTTAGTTTAGCGCCAAAACTATACCTAACAATTTTGTTTACTTGTGTCATTTATACGTAGAATTGGATTAGTCGATTGTAATGATAGTGCAAATCAGAAATTGTTATTTGCTGTAATAATGGGACTGATGGGTTATAATCATAAAAGAAATTAAAAAATCAGAGCGCTGCTGATGGACGAGATCATGGTTTACAATGAATTGAGAACTTATGATGAAGATAATTATAATTTTTTTTTTACTTATGAGTGGGGTACTATTCAATAAAATCTTGAACATGATTAAAAGTAGAATTGAACGATGTGATACTCATCTGAGACAATATATACCACTAGAGAAAAAATAAATATTATTTTAAATATATAATAAATTTGAATACTAATGACGTGAACTAAACCTATAATACTGAGAGAGTTATTTATTTCTTCAAATAAATTAGAATATTTTCTTTTTAGATTAGCAGTTACATTGAGATATTTAGCTAAAGGTGAAACTTCTATTATATTTATTATAATATTCCGTCGACTTCACATCATACAAATTTTATTCATTCTGATATAGTTTAATCAGCATTGACGTTTCTTAGGACGACCACCCACTACAAATTTTTCTTTGAATATAATAATGAATATAATATGAAAACCGCATGTACTGACGGCTGACTGACAGCAAAATGTAGCATTTCTTTCCCAAAATAGTTTTTAGTGCGCATGCTTCCATCAACAACCAATCATATCGCTAGTCCCGTAAAAATAAATACAGAGCATCGTATTTATGTGACGTCACATAAATATTTTTACGTGACGTCATGTAAATACAGATTTTTATAAAAAAGCTCATACTTTCATCAAAATGACCCTATCACACTGTCAAAGTCGTTTTTATCAAAATTTTTATAAATATTTTTATGAAAATTTTCACAGTGGGATTCTAGCTTAAGGATTTTGATTAGTTATTTTTTACATCTTGGATTACATTATTGGAGTTTTCCTGAAGAATATTTTTTTTTTGGAAAAAAATTCTAGCTTATGTTACTGAGTAATAATATAAGATTCTACTAGTGAAAGAATTTTTAAAATCAGCCTAGTAGTTCTCGAGCTTATTAATTTAAAAAAAAAATCTAATCTTTAATCTTTTTAATATTGGTATAGATAGATGATACTATCAGAAACATTCAGGCAACCGTCAACAGCAACTATAAAAAATTTCAATCCAATCAGATGAACGATGCTCGAACGGACAAATATCGCTCGTGCGCCATCAAATTCACGTTAGTAGAACCTTGTCGAAGTCTTCATAAAAGTGCCAACAACAATTATATGAAGTTCCAACTCAATCAGATGAACGATGTGCGAACGGACAAATACGGCTAGTGCGCCACTTGATGTATGTTGATGATACAGTAACAAAAACTTTCACGAAAAAGCCAACAACAACTGTAGTGAGTTTCAACTCAATGGGAGGAACGATGCATCAACAAACAAATACGGCCCGTGCGCCACTTGATGTATGTTAATAATACTATGATAAGAACTTCAACGAAAGTGCCAACAACAATTATAGCAAATCTCAACTCAATTGAATGAACGATACGCGTACGAATAATACGGCTCGTGCCTCGCTAAATGTATATTGATGATATCGTGATAAAAACTTTCACAAAGGTGCCACCAATAATTATAGAAAGTTTCAACTCAATCGGATGAACGGTGCTCGACCAAACAAATACGGCTCGTGCGCCACTTCCTGTAAAGTTGTCTTTCATAGCCTATGCTACTCAATGATAATGTAAAATTAAACTGGTGGAAGAATTTCTAGCAACATCCTCAAATAAATTCATTATTCCAGGTTTTCCAACTCCACTGAAGACAGAGTTTGTTGAAAAAAAAGCTAGCATCAAGTTAAAGAGACTGTCTCGATCTTTCACAAAACTGTTTTTGATTATGACGTCATTAAACAATTCTGAAGTAGGCCATATATGCCATGAATCTCTAAAATAAGGTGAAAAATCTGTCTCTACAAATTATTATAGAATCTCTAACTGCAGAAGTAAAACTCCTGCATCAATTAAAGGATAAAACAAGATTTTTGATTTAATGAATTCGTTAGTTTTTTTATTCTAGTTTTATTTTAACCATCATGATTATTTTGCATTTTTTGTTTCTATGAATATCAAGAATGAAAATCACTTACATGATTTAATAAAGTACTTGCACGTAACTCAAGAGGTCAAACATACTACAAAAACTACTAGTTGTGAATAAACTACATGATCTCTTAAGCTTAAATTTCTTACTTGATTAGCGTTTTTTTTTTTTTAATTCAGAAGAAATATTATTTTTTCTTGTATGTTTGACATTCAATTATCTGAAATTGACCCAATAAATTCTGTTATGTAAAACCTCTCCAAATGTGAAAACTGGTGATAAATTTTGACAGATCATGCAAGAAATTCAGAGTATCTGCCATGAACAGAAATTTATAGATTCATTCATTATATAATGTTATTCTCGATAAAGATATAATAACCGTAATAAATTTTATTGAGTGTCATTTTCAGGCCGATGTTCAGAAGGTTAATTAAATTGAGCTCCTGAAATAGATTAATTCTCGGTTAAATAAAGTCCGCAGTGTATGTATTGTATTACTTATTAGGTGTAAATATGATGGAGCATTGATGTGAACATTATCAGAGTTTTTCATACGAAATTCTCTTAAATGAAATTTTAAAATTTAATAATTTCAAAAAAAAACTGGATATTGATCAAACATTAGAGTGTCGAATGGATTTGAGAAAATCAAGCTCCATAAAAATTTATGTTCAATACCCTTCAATTAAATTCACTTATGAGTTAGAAAAAAATAATATGCCACCCCTCTTAGATTTGTTAATTATTATAAATGGAACTAAAATCGAATTTGATATTTACAGGGAACCTACACATACCGAAAATAGCATACACGAGAGCTCTCACATTTTTTTAAACAATAAGATAACTGCATTCAATTTTTTAATACACAGACAATGGAGTACCATTGAACAAAGTAAGATACAACATTGACCTAAACCTAATTTTTGATTTAGCAAAGTGAATGGCTATAATAATAGGACGATGAAAGAAATAATTAACAAACAGAAAGATAATCAATTGAAACTAGCTCCCATAAAATTAGAAAAAATATAAAACACAACCAAATTCGCAAAAATTAGTTATCATGAAAAGTCTTCATTGAAATTGAAAAATTTATTTTGAAAACATGGCATAAAAAAGTTTTCTCCAGCAGAACAAAATCAAAAAACCTCATTTTAAACAATTTCAACAAAATTGGAGACGATTTAAGATCAGAAATTTACTCCATTTCTTACTCAAACTAAAAAAATACTCTTAAGCCAAACTAAAAGAAATATTTTAACGAGATATAAAGATGAGCATAAATATCAAATAAAAAGTAAAAATATTCTCAAATCGGTTTTAGTTTTCCAGAACTATGAAACAGGGCACACATTTGGAGAAAATAACTTAAATTTAATAAAAAAATTTAATATTAATCATAATTTCAAAATGTTAGAAGTAATCTATCATGTATGTATGTAATTTATTATTCATCTATTTTCCAAATAATTCTTGCACAAGCATTTGTATATTTAGACTCTAGTCCCATTTATGATATATTTTGATTGGTTCAGGTAATTTATGTCTTAAGCTCGCCGCACAATTTTCTGAGCAATTTTGTTCACTTAATTTGTAGCAAGTTTTTTTTTGTGCTCTGGGCCGCTTTGAGCTGCGCTGGGTGTGACACTAGTCTTCGCAGCACACGAATCCAGCTGCGCATCTTACAGTGACTCTAGAATGTGGACTTGTGGACAAGAGCAGTTTTAACTTGCAAATTAATCAGAATGCGGGCAGAAAAAAAAATGTTAAAGAAAATGGCTGTTGAAAGGGTTTTAAGGCCGCGGTTTCCATGCTCGTCGAACTACACTTAAAAGTATAAGTGGTAAAGTTCAAAACCAAAATTGTAAGTCGAGGGTGACATATTTTTGAGATGAAAACTATTTTATTACAATCAAATATAGTTCAAAGATGGAAATACATTTCCTAGCATCAAAAATTTCATGTTGGACATCTTTTTGTTTCACAATTGCAAGTGGTACCGATTACCAATTAAGTGGTCAGATTTTACGATTTGAAGCTGTAACACTTTACCAATTACCATAAAATTAATCTAATTACTTTAAGTTGTTGGGGATACCATTTGAATTGCTCACGTTCAGCTTGAGTTATTATCCTTACCACTTAGTTTTCTATATAGGGTGCAGAAAAGTTTTTTCTAATTTTTTTACCTTTCTATCTTACTTTGATTGTTGAAGTTTGAATTATATTTGCAGTGCATTAATTGATCTAAATGGTATCTCAAAACCATATTCCAAGTAATTCTATACAATAAATTGTTTTCATTGTTTGATTGAGCTCGTTACGTCGTCTAGTTAATTGTAAGAAATCGTCAAGCTCAAATGATTTATTATAAATAACTAAATATGCAAGAGTTCTGAGAGACTACTTCTCAAAATCTCACAAAATACAAGTCAGTGTGGCGTGGTAAATGCGACATAAAGCTGATGTCAATGTATTCACGTGATTTCGATAATCGTTCTGATTGACCATGAATAGCAGCCAGTGGCGGAGGAAGTGCGAAATATTGCACCGAATCTATCCTGTAAAACAAGTCGCGTGGCAAGTGCAGCACCAAACAACGGACCAAGTTTCCAGCGTCGGGGTCAGCGTGGCAGCCAGCGTGGCTCCAAGCGAACAAAATTGCTTGAAAAATTGCCTCGTGTGCGGCGAGCTTTTCACTAGTTTTCATATAAATATACGTCAAAGTTTTTAATTTGTATTGTACTCTAATGATGATAGATTAGCTACCAAAATGTACATAAGTGTTTATAAATAAAAAGTCAATCTCAGTGATTATTCATCTTCATAGGTCTTTGTAAGTTTATGATAATTAACGAAGCTATTCCTCCACAAACAAGGAGTAAGTGAAAAGTCACGTGAAAAAAGAAAAAGATTTAACCGACCACAGCAACAAAGCTCGTTTAGAAGTCACAACATAATTTCAAGAAACAATGGAAGTTTTCGAGCAAAACTCAGCTTAGACAGGAGCTGCACTGAAATACACTGCGTTGAATTTTGTTCAAATTTAATTCGCGAGCTAATTGAGTCTCTCTGCATATCATCTTTCAGTAATTTATGTAAAATAAGCTTACCGTCGCAGGTTTTTAATGTGTAAACAAAGGCGTGGTTGGAAGGATACAAATACTAGACAGTCTTTTACAATTTAGCAACGCTACTTGCGTGAATTTAAATTGAATGCCTCAAACGAATCATAACATAGACGAAACGTTCCCAAAGTACGAAAGGGTGAACTAAACTGGTTTGGATATTTCAGATCGGGTGGAATTGGGTAAGACTGGATAAAATCGAATCAGTACAGACAGATAGGTGAAATTCGTGCGGGATTTGAGATGGGAAGAATCAGCTTGAATATGTGGCAGGTTGGATCAAGTAGAATTAGTTCAGCTTCAGTTGTATTCAGGCAAATGTAAATAATACTTGAGTGGAAAAAAACTTAACTTACCTTTGTATAAACCCCAGCACTCGATAACTCATTCTCTATGACCATAACAATGATACCAAACATGCCCATAACTAGTGCATAATCACTAATTCGTTTCCGTTTCTCGAAGAGTGCTTTGCGTCGTCCCAAGCGGTAGCCCACATTAGGCTTATGCTTGAGGCTACCTGAGGATGCGGCTCCGGAGGGGCCTTTGTACACGCCTCCGCCCAAGGCTCGCTCTTCCATGAAGCGGGGGTAGTCAACGTGCCCGGTTTCGTCTCCACCGCCGACACCCACGACGACCCCAGCTTCGTTGCCACAGCTCGCTATGTTACTGTTGTTGTTCACCGCTGTACCTGTACCACAACCCCCAGATTCTCGGCTCGTGTTTGTGTTTGAAGTGTTCTTTACTGAACTTGGTATCGACAATGTTGACACTGGTTTTCGTAGCTATAACCAAAATAATTCAGAAAATTAGCATCGTGTTTACAACATAATACTCATGAACTTGAGAATAGTCCTGTTGAGATAAAATAAATAAATAGATAAATATTACTTCCCAAAAATATGTTAATGTTAAAGATTGAATAATAATTCGGAAAATGAATACAGACATATTATATTCATGTTCTATTATTAATGTATACTTGAAGTCATACAACATGCTACTAAAAAATTACAATTACGACCACAATTTTCTTTCACTGTAAATATGTACATTCCAACCAGCTTGGTCTTTGCTGCTCATAAAAATATAGGCTGTACGGCTAAATAATGAAGTGCGAATATTTCCTTTATCATAAAAAAATATGAAGAATTATTGTAAACAAAAATATTCAAGGCAAATGCGGAAATTGATTTTTTAAGCCAGTTTTTCCCTATCAAATGGCATCACACATATTATTTAGGCTTTCTGAATACAGTTGTCATTCATTCAATTTGTTATAAAACTTTTTTTTTAATTTCAATATTATTTTCAGGTACTTAGTAGCACTAGTAACCAGGTGCTAGATCCCATCAAAACAAGTAACTGTGGTAGTTTGAGAACCACTAGATGAAAAAAATCGATTACTGAACATTTATGTTGCTCACAAATCTCTCATGTCTTTAGAAATAAATAAATAGCTTGAGCTGTCTCATTCAGCTGTTCACTTAATGAAAGAAAAATTGCAAAAGGTTAGCATATGAAAAAATAACTATTCTCTTCGTCGTCTTGCCCACTGCATCGTGTCGTCCAGATCACAGTCTCAACCCAACGCGACCGTATATCCTTACTATCCATTCAATAAGATATTTCTCTAAGGCCACTAAATTTGTTGAAGCAAATCATAAACTGAACGCTTCTCGCATACTACCAAATGAACACGAAGAAGTAACGTTTCGAAACCAAATTATAATTTTCTGAGGCTTCATGTTGGTGGAAAATCTGGCATCAATCGATATATTGGACTATTTGTGTACTGTCTTCTTGTATGCTTAATACATGTCAAAATATGGAAATTGGGGTCCGAAGGAAAAATCCTGTATGCAATATTATTCGTATCTCGGAAAACGTCGTTATTAGATAACAAACTACACCAATGTAACACAACATTTCTCATTAATTCCATCCATGTTCGCGAACAATTAGTGGTGAGTTTGCTGCTGATATCAAAAGATCAAAGTAAAATTAACAAACATGGAAGTAAGCTGTTTGTTTTAGATCTATTTTCGTCGTTATATGATACGTGGAACTGATGGTCACAAAGAAAAATAATGATGTATATCAAGGAGACAAGTTTTCTGTTAATTAGTTCATTTTCTCAAGGATTTGAAAAAAATTAACTTCAAGATTAAAGGCACACAAAAAAGTCGTCTATCCTTTTTATCTCTCAAACTGCAATAGCTAAAATTTCAAATAAAATAGGGAAGAAAAGTATATCCTAACTCACCGTACCAACCTACCGATGTCTAAGGTCTTACAAGTTTTAAGGGTATCAAGAATCAAATTTAAGGACAACATTTGTAAAATATTGATTGCACCCGCAATATGCACCTCATTTCTTTCAGCAGACGAGTTTCATCAAACAGGTTCAAGATTTATCTGTTTATCGGAAACAGATTTTTTTGATCAGAATAACTTCATAAACAGATCCTAGTGAACAGATGAACAGACGATAAACAGCTTTTGAACAGCTCTATTGCACCGGTAAACAGCTTTTGAACGCTGATTGAAATATAATGCATATTTAACTAGATGCATGCTGGTGCGATTATAGTCCAGTCAATTTAGGTTTTATCTATTGAATTATTGGTACTGTTTTTTTTTTTTTCGCGGGAATATCTTTGCTTTGGCATGTGCAATGAGTGTGCAAAAATCATATTGTCAAATCATGGTGCTTCAGGATATATCGAATTCCAAAGATAAAAAACCCCGTTTTTGACCCATTTTTCGCAAGTATCTAGTTTTTTAACTGTCGTAGAGCATTTGAGATCACGAGTAAAAATATAGCACACACTTTTCTTTACAAAAAAATTATATGACGTACTTGCGTATCTATAATCGTAAATGAGATACAGCGCATACAAAATGCACCGACGCGCAATCATACATTTTTTCCCACACCACCACTGGGGTAAAATGCAAGATTAAAAAGATATGAAGCTATCATTTGGATGCTACAATTGCTTTAAATACTAAGTTTCAAGATTCTACAGCTGATCATTTTGGATTTATTAAAATTCGAAGAACTGTTTTGTAAACTGCACTTCCGGTTCAGCCGATTGGCTCAAAAATAGAAGATAACCATCAAGATGCTACAGCAATTTCAAATACTGGATTTCAGCATCCTACAACTAGCCATTTTGGATTTATGCGAAAAATTCAAAAAATGTTTCAAGTGCACTTATGGTATAGACGTTTACAATCATAATGCAAGGTGCACAACTAGGCCTTAGACCAATTTTCAATAGAAAATTTCAGCCTAATACGTTCGACGGGCTTCGAGATTTGCGAGTTACATACATATATACGTACACACGTACGAAAATTGTCAAAATGGATTCAGGGATGCTCAAAACGGACATTCTTATCAAAATATGTATGTAAATATATCACAACTTTACAACTAAGTAAAATAATCGAAATATTATTTTATATTGTCGATATATTAGCTATGATTTTCATTAAAAACATTAGGTTGCACGTTTTCCGCAAGATATATTTATTGTAGAGAAAAGTGAATACTAATTTTTTACTTATTACCTCAAATGCTCTTCTCTCGTTAGAAAATGAGATATTTGTAAAAAAACTGATCAAAAACATGGTTTTCGATCTTTGACCTTCGATATTTTCTGATGCACCATGATTTGACAATATGATTTTTGCACATTTATTGTACATGTCAAAAAGTAGATATTCTCGCAAAAAAAAATACACTAACATTTATTCGGTAGATTGGGTCATTTTTTGTCTAAATTGACTGGACTTTTAATATTTTGCAGATATTGGAATGGAATTTGATTTGTAAAGCACTCTACCGTCAATATCGGTAAGCTAGTAGATTGAATTGAGCCAAACATACATACAGGTGTTCAAAAAATAGGGGCCACGGATTTAAGGGTGGATAAAACATCCCAAAACAATGAAAGAGTACTCATACTTTCAACATTACAATTAAATCGTAGTGGTCGTTTACAATGAAAAGCAGAATTATAAATTATAGGAAATGTTCAAGATGGCCCACTTTGATCTTCAATACAACATTCTAATCTTCGTCTTATGGACTGACGAATACGTCCGACAATTCCGACTTTATTGCAAATGCAAATTGTATTGCAGCTATTTAAAATTCTTTGATGTGAGTCATTGACGTCATTGACTGGTGCTCAATAAATTAAACCTTCCAGATGATCCTCAGAAATAAAGATGCAGAGGATTTAAATCATGTGACCTCGGAGGCCACTGTATAGCAGCCCCGCTACCAATCCACCGAACATATAAAAATTATTCAAAAATTGCCTCTCATTTCGAGTGAAATTTCCCTGGAAAATCTCTATAAATGTTTCCATTTAATTTGAGGGCAAAAATGGGATCCAATCACCAATAATGCCTGCCCATACATTCAGGCTAAAATAATTTTTATGACTACTTGAAATCATGCAGACTTTCCTCCGATCAGAGATGTGTATTGTGAAAATTTGTTATTCTATTCCTATTGAATCTGTCAGTAAATATAGTCCAAGAGCCCGCATAGAAATGCTACCTTGAATCGTTAGACGATTCTTACGTATACTAAATTATTTGTCGTAGGGACATTACCCTTAATAGTCAATGGTGACATTTTTAATTCTGCCAAAAGTAATTTATATTAATTATTCATCATGGGAATTGAACCCACAAACAATCTTTTTATCTTACGCTGGAACGTGTATTTTCATGGGTAAAACACGAAAACTCAGGGTGCCAAGTTCTACTTTTCCATAATCTGCGGCACCGTGGCTTCAAAGGAGTTGGAAATATCGATGAGATACCTTTTTCTATTATACGAAAAAATCCTGTACAAAAATTGTAGCCAGAGACCTGACAAATTCAAAGAACCAACGGTACCGACTCTCATGTTGCCAGAAATCCATCGGCGCTCGCGCGGACCTATTTTTCCATAGCATATTGAGGTTTTTTGAGGTGACGTACGTTTCGGCAACGCCATGTCATGATATTTCGGACCGAATGTTCTCGGAAGGTCTTAGTAACCGTATTTCGATAGAAATTTATCGCGGCATATGCGTAAAGTTCGACACACTTTATACGAAACATCATCGTAACGTCACGCCAAATTAGCATTAGACCGTCACGTCATCGTCACCGTCCAGTGTGGCATGTGACGGCGTGCAGAATTGTAAAAATTGTCGAATGTATACACATATTTTTTTTTAAGTGCCAATGTTCATTCCAAAATAACTTGCTCTGATTGCACTTCTTTTGGATGAATAAGAGGTAGAAAGAAGCAAGAATAGGCTAAAAATTTGGATACGACAAATGTTGAAAATGTGTAAGAGTGTCGAAGAATACCACACACTCTTCAGAGAATTAGTAAATGACGATATAAGTTTTAACAAATATTGCAGAATGTCGAATATCAATTAAATATCAATAGTTGCCGTTGCCGGTTCGGTTGTACGTTCAGACTTGCAGAATCGGACCGTCAGCGTCACGGACCAGAACGTCAAAACATTCTTTGCGAAAATGCTGGACGTAACGTACCGTTCACGTTCCGTTACATTGCTGTTAATATGAATGTAGTCATTTAAAAGCAATTAGAAAATATTTTGACGTGACGTTTCCGTGCCTTGACGTAACGTTGACGTTTCGTATAGTGTAAATCGACCTTCGTCCTTCTCCTGTCTCAAAGTTCGTGTCAAATTCTTTCTAAGCTTCGAAAACAGAGAAACCGAATTGCAACCATTCGAATTCAATAATTGATTTCATTTCATTTATACATTTGTTCTTTCATAGCTTCTATCAGTTTACCACGTTTGAAATGGTATTATTATTTTTTGAAAACTTAGCTACTCTAGGTCTGATTATTCTCAGATGCTAAAATGGAAGGATATCGAATATTATTTCATATTACAACTTACACTCTTCCTCTTGAGATACTGTTGCACCAGAAATAAATGTATGCAAATTTAGATTAGTGGGCGCCGATTTGATCTACGGTGCCGAGGACTTCGGGTAACATGAGAGTCAACACTGTTGGTTCTTTGAATTCGTCAGGTCTCTAGCTAAAATTGTATACGACTTTTTCGTCTATAGAAAAAGGTACCTCATCGATATTTCCAACCCCTTTGAAGCCACGGTGCCGGAGGTTGTGGAAAAATGGAACTCGGCACCTCGAGTTTTTCTTGTTTTACCCATGAAAATACACATTCCAGTGTAATTTCCAAGTGTCTAAGATAAAAAGGTTGTTTGTGCGTTCAATTCTCATTATGAATAATTAATATAAATTGCTTCTGGCAGAATTTAAAATGGCACCGTTGAGTTTTGAGGGTAATGTTTCTACGACGAATAGTTTAGAATACGTAAGAATCGTTTAACGATTCAAGGTAGCATTTCTGAACGGGCCTTTGGACTAATAGTATCAATGATGTGAAGTGAGGAGTAATTGCACATTGTTGTAAAAATCATTCACAATATTCTACTCGAAGCTGTAAATCATCTGATAATAAATTATGAATTCGCTGAACATGATAGGGATGCAATTGTTGCTCATGTAAGACATTCCATACTTGTGTATCACGAACATATAATGCAAAATAAATTATTCTTGACTTCTAGCTCTTCTTCTATCACTTGAATTAATCTTAAAGTTTCCAAATTCTCTTAGCCGACGATCAATTGGCACAAAGTATCTACTATTTGATATCTTCCGATTTGAAAAATTCTCTTCGTATAAATATTTAGCTTTTATCGAATCACCTTGAGCACGACCGAACATTAAATGCATATTTGCTAGTCCGGAAAAAGTGAAATTGTGAACTGGGTGATCGGCGCTGGAAATAATAAGTAATAAGAGCTTCCTCGTGTGCTGGGAGTGTGACGTGGACGACAGTGGCAGACATGATGTTGTATATACGGCGACAATTAAAATATGTTTCTCAAATATTGACAGTACGGAAATCTCAGTATGCCTGAATGAAACTGGAACTATGAACAAACAAACTTGGAAACTTGATTATCTGAACTCTATTACAATTACCAATTATATAAAGTGATCCTGTTATTTTGTGTCATTACTGAACAGTCCACTATTCATTATGTACAAAATATATACAAATATTTACATACATTCTATTAGAAAAGAAATATTAGCACCAACAGAGTGAAAAATAATTTCTACGATCTACAACTTTAGGTTTAATAATTTATAGTAGCAAAGTGCAAGCAGTAAAAATGTAAGATTATACTGTCCCCATTCCTCCACAATGAATTATTAAACTTGAGTCCGGGAACTTCTGATTCATTCTGCATTTGTAGAAGATAAGAAAGATTGTTGGTTCACTCGTTACCATAACAATGTTTGATTAAACCACACCCAGCATTATAGAAATAGAAGAAGAAAAAACCGAAATTATGCAAGAGAGTTAACATTTATGTGATATAAAAGCCGAAATTCGAACAAATAAAATTCACATTCCATAATTTCAAATATAACTTGAACAGTGCAAGCTCATTTATAGAAAATGAAGGAAGATTGTCCAGCAGCACCACAGAAATATCATAAAATGCGTATTTTAATTGTGAAAATCAGCATTTTCAGTTGAAGCCTCACAAGAAATAATTTTTATTATGAACTGATTGTGTGTTGAAAAGAAAAGTTATATAGATATCTCAACAACTAAATATGTGAACGAAATATGAAATATGGATTAAAATTTGAAATTTTATCTTATATCTATCTTTAAAATGGATTTGTAGAATTGTAACAACCACCTGCAAGAAAAAATATTCTCTTGGAACAAAAACAAAAAAAAAACTTATCAGAAGATATGCAAAATGCTATGACAACCTATAACTAATATTTAAGAATTGTACAGTTATTCTATTACATTTAATAATTCACATTCATGCTGAAATAGAGAATCTCAACACCAATATCTGCACCGTGCAAAATGTTATCGATGTGCCTATGAAAATAGAAGAATAAGAAGACACAAAGAGAGGGAAAATAGTTTTGTAGAAGATAGATGCAAAAATATATAATGGCAAAGTAATTGTCTGTAATCAGTCAGATGCGAAATAAAAACAAACATTTTATCAGACTGTTTCGCATAACAATGGATAAAATTTTGTCCTCTGATATTGAAAGACATACTCATACATAATTATAATGTCAAGAATTTCTTACAACCTGAATGAAATTGAAAGGCACATAATACATATCGCATAAATCGAAAGAACTCCAATTATGGCCACTTGATGGAAATCACGAACAATTGGAAAAAAAACTCGGTCTGATACCGGTACATCATGTGGTATCTGCCATTTAATTCATACCCTAAATTTGCGAAGTAATCTGTGTACCGGATGATTCTATAATTTAGTGAAGAACTGGAGCATATATTGAGCAAGAGAAAAATTATCAAGTTGCAAAATTAAAGCGGTTGTCATAATCTACTTCCATAATTTCAACACCACTGGTATAATAAGCCACACAAAACTATTGACACTATGGAATATTTCACTTATCTCAATTGAATTTTATTCATTCATAATATTCAAGTATTACAATCCTGATTTTATTACATATTGAAAACCATGTTATTTAAATGTGCATGTTATGTGAATTGCAATAAACTAAACGATATTTCATTCAGTTATTTGATCAATATAATATCAAACTATCTGAATATTATCAACACTGTTAATAGGCATTATGCATAGAATGTACAGGTGTCCAACGACGAACTTACACTATCTGTATTTTAAATACTATTTGATATAGTTTTACAAAATTTGGTATCCATGGGCTTTTGAACATGGCCATTTTATCTAGAATATTTTAAAACCAGTAGCACATCTGGTTTGATCGAAAATTGGCTTGAACTTTTTTATTTCAAGCGGAATACCCTATTTTTTATTTTACTGTTCAATTCAGCGAAAAGTCTTACACACTTTCCTGCTGACCAATCATATTCGGTGTAATTACCTATAGAATCATCCAGTATACAAATAAATCACCATTTCCTTCTATAAACATATATTTTAATATTTCATCTCAATTTGATTTTGTGTATAGATTCACAGCACATATTGTGCTATATTCAATTTTAGGACAAAATAATCATTTCTTACGTTGAAAGTCCACAGTTTTGGTCCACAAAGCGCTCCATAAGTAAAAGATCTGACGCTCCACACCGTAAAATATTATTTTTGACCCAAAAGACTTAACTGCACTCTCATAGAAGCGGCAAGTTAAGAATTCACATTGAAGAATGGAAGCTTGATCTTCTTCCGCTGTCAAGATTCACTGATATTACAATACAATATAATAGGAAATATGTGGCATGTTGGATGCTGGAGATAGTCGGGAAATAAATCTCAATCATGCGTGTGTATTGTGATTACTGTTTTACCTTTGTACAGGTGATTTATAATGGGTTAATCCAATTTTAATAATTTATTAGTGAAGCCATTTTAAATCCTACTCTATCTAATTACGCAACTCCAAGAAATTAAAATTTTATTAGTGACGTTAATCAAGAAATTAAAATTTTATTAGTGACGTTAATAAGTTCCAGGATTTAATAATGATGGGTGGATGATCCCCTAATTTCGTAATTTGAGGAATAAATCTTGAATTTCCTGAAAAGATAGCATGTTTATGTTAAATTGCAATATAAAACATGAGAAAAAAACATGATCTAAGACTCATAATTTAAAAAAGCCACAAATAATTTCCAATATTTTTTTTTTGTACCTTATTTTACTATTGGTTTATAAATCTCAACCATAATGCTAGAATTGTAATCTTTCGGCATTTGTGATTTGACCTCCCTAATCAACTGATGAAGTTTGCTACACTTATTATAATTATTGTGTGATTTTGATTTAGTGTGTCATTTGATCTGAGATGAATTTTTTTCTATTATACAAATTATTATCAACAATAGAGCTTGGAACATTAATTTGTGCATTAAATTTGTAGCAGACTGTCGAAGACCTTATGACCAGTTACACCACTATTCGCTGGGTTTTAAGTATCACATTAAAAAAATCGTAGTAATGGAAACAATGTTGATAGGTTCAGTGACACAAGTGATCATAATACGCATGAAGGGCTCACTTATTTGAGCCTATCTCTGAAAATGCTTTAGGCACAGTTTTGTTTCCAAGGAACACATTTCGAGCAAATGAGCTCAACCCAAAGCCTTACAACCAGCAGATACTCTCTTTCTAATTGTCTTGTCAATTTTATCATTATTCGACATTACACAGCCCACAAATACAAACTCACTTCCTTGCTCCAGTTTCACGCCGTTCTCCAAAACATTTTGATCAGTCACAGTTTCACCAGAACTTCTCCCTGTTCAATTAACTTTGATAAATCATATCAAAGTATTCTCCCTAGTAACAACCATATCGCCAATATACTTTATTCTCAATACAATCATTGTCAATGGAAACCTACAGCAGCCATTGCGCCAAGGTGTTGTGGAAATCGAACAATATCATCAAATATTCAAGATTCCTGTTTGGAAATGTTGGAGTAAGGTATGAACAGAGATGTTTGTAGCAATTGGAAACACGAAACAGTTTGAATGATTTGAAAGGTGATTATCCCAGCGATGAAGTCGAAGTGCGGTGCTGCTAAAGTGTTCATACTAAGGAAAGGTTTGCTAATTTTTGTGTCATTGCTGTCTAAGTGATTGTGTTTATTTGTGTAAAATATTACAATTTATGTGAAATTATTGAATAAACATTGTCTAGAAACAAATATTATTTTCCTATATTTACTGGCTCACTACCAAGATTAATTGGTGTTGAAACTAAAAAAACTTTTGTTTCATTTTGGGACCAGTTTCAGCAATTTAATCAATTTTATCAGGTCAAAAGATTATGAAGAAAGTTTATATTTTACAGCTTATGTAATACATGTATATATGTATATATAAATTTATAAATATATACAGGGTTTTATTCAATCAGACCACCATTGCAATCTCGAGAACTGTAAGAACTTCGACTTCGGTAAAAAGAGATAAAAGTTATTACATTGATAGGCCAATTTGATCATTTTTTCATCTCTAGATTTTATAAAGAATGTAAAATTTACGATTCAAAAAAAATATATTTACTTCCAAAATGGTGACAGATAGAGAAAAAGTTTTAAAAATAATTTTTAGTTGATGAAGCCCTTTTTACGCTGAATTATATGAATATTTTTTATATTTTATAGTTGAATGACACCAAGAAATGCACTTTTTTTTTCTATCAAACGATAAAATACTTTTCATTGCTATGTTAATTTTAAGTGATGTAAAAAAATAATTATTAAAGCTAAATCATTGGGTAGGTACAATGGGGTCTTTCAAAAAAAAAGAAACTTTCATTTATTTCCTATTATGATAGGTTATATATCTATATTGGTACCTTAATTTATTCTAGAATACATTTTGACGTCAAAGTAGGATGTACAAGAAAATATTCCATTCTGCCTAATGAAATGGCAATAAAATGATTCAAAACATGTTATTATCGTGCTTGGACGAGCTATAGATATATGTGAAAGACAGCGCGCATAAGGCGACGCATACCGTCGTCAAATATAGGCAACTGGCAATTGATACGTCATCACAAAATTTGAAATACAATGAAATTTTCAAAAAATTATATATGAGAAACTACAGAGTTTTGGTGAGTTTGACAGAAGTTGAAGTTATTATTTTGAATCCAACTTTCAGAAAAAAAAAATAAATAAAAAAGTAACAGGGAAAGACTCTGTTGAACTTATTAGATGGCCAGTCAGGTACCTACCCTGATGTTACCCCTCTTGACTTTTTAATCTGGGGATATCTTAAAGATAAAGTTTTCCAACCACAATATTGAGGAACTAGAAGGTGGCATTATAGAAACTTTTAACACAATAACCCCTCGGATGCTCCGAAAAGTCCTCGGAAGTGTGCATGAGAGAGCACACATATGTATACGAAATTATGGCTGCCAGTTTAAGCACTTGTTATGAATTTTGTACATCTTGAGGTAATAGTACAGAAATGCTTCTGAATTTAATTATCGATCTGTTAATTATATTTTGGTTGTCCGTTTTTTACATCACTTAAAATTAACATAACAATCAAAAATATTTTATGGTTTAATAAAAAAAAATTGTGTGTCATAGCCAACTATGGTTATTTTTTAAAGACTCCTCCTATATCCATCTCATTCTGGTTTGTTTATAAATGAGGATGAACATGAACTACGTCATATATTATTCAATAGTAATTTCCTCAAAACATATTGGAAAAACAGAATTTTGTTTCGCTGCGAAGATTAATAGAAAACAATAGGAAAAATAGGTTACATACCTCGTTATTTCTATCATTAGAATTAACTGAATTAAGAATCGATAAACGCATTTGCGCATATTACTTCTAATAATAGGAGTGCAATATCAATTTAAATTAGAAGTTGTGCTACGAAATTATAGCATTTTTGATACATTGAAATCTCTTCCCGAATTATAAAAACAGTTCTGCATATTCTTGTCCTATGATTATTCTAGTCCTAGATTTAAGATATATACTAGTAGAATAATTATTTTATCTCAACAAAACATATTTTCAGAAAAGGTAATAACGTAGAGAACTTTATGACCATTTTAAACTTTCTGTATTAGAACAATCAGTTCAACCTTCATCTGATTTTCAATAAAATGGAAGTTTTTCAATATACTCAAACGCTTGCGTTTCTCTTCGAAGACTTCATAAAATACGCAATTTATTATCACTGATCTGAGTCCTTGAGTCGTATAGGCGGCTGATAAGATCTTTAAATTTGATGTATATTTTATAGCGGTATAGCAGTATATCCATGCAATATCGGCTTAGCATGTAGGTATGCTCATCCTTTTTATGATATAAATCCATGAAAAGTAATAGCTATGCATATCAGTTAGAATTTTTTTCAGATCATTTTTAAAACTCTATATAATTTAAAAATTCTGAAGGGAAAAAGAAGTGGTGGGGGAATGTTTCTCATCTTATCATAAGACTAATCTCTTCTCCCTCTCTATCATCCTATTCTAAAAACCAAACTATATTTTCATCCACAATTATTTGTTTTCAATTGAATGGTCTTTCCTGTCTTTAAATTTAATGCCAACAAATATGCTAAATATAATTGCATACGAATCTTGTACCAGTTATATTCTTTTTGCTTCACACATGCAGAAGCCTTCCTAGACTCAAGATTTCTTTGTAATACTTATCATGTCTTATGATTTATAGATATGATTGATGATGCTGACTGCAACAATGAATATAGGTATTGAAATGATAAGGGAATGGTCAACAATTTATTTTACTTCTTTCTCAGCCCAATAGCTTCGATTACATCTTGACCATCCTCAGAAGTGCAAAGAATTTGTGACTTCAAATTTGAACAACCGATAATTATGATATTATACATTGAATCTGTTCCAAATGTTGATTAGATTTGAGGCTACAAATTATTTTCATTTCTGAGGATTGTCAAGGTGTACACGAAGCTTTTGGTTCAGAAAAGAAGTAAAATAAATTATCAACTGAATTCTCTAATCATTTTAATATCTACACTTATGATTTATATTCAGGTATCTCTTTCAAGCTTTGTTATACAGTTTTCCTTGTTTATCCCTTGAGACGTTATTTTCCAAGATCTACCATCTACGTTCATGGAAATTTGATCATATAATCTAAATTTTCTAAAACTATACTATTCGGTCTTTTTACATAGTGTACAAGTGTGATACAAGCATAGATTCCAGTCTAAATAGGATTTGAATCATCAGAAAGTATTTACAAAGAAGAATACAGCAGAGGTGTTGCTAGTTTATAAGCCATACTTCACCCTACAGGAAGATTGTTGATTATTTATAAAGCTTAAAGCCCTTATTTACAGTTTTGGGAAATAGCACTGACGGATCCAAGATAAATCATTATTGAATATTTTAGTAGATATGTTGATGTTAATATAAATAATTTTTGGATCCGCCATTAGCTAGATATTCTACGTGGGTTCATTTTGCTATTAATACACGCCATGTAATAGCAATACATGGCCATGCAAAGTTCTGTACATTGCAGTATTTTTTGAACTTACAAAGTGAGTGAAAAATTAAATCTATTAGGTCTGTAATGTTTAAACATACAAAAAACATAAGAGGTGCAAAAAAAAACGGTAAGTGTGAGTTGATATTGGTAGCAGCAAGTCAAAACGGTTGTGATACGAGCAGCAGTAGACTGTGAATGTATCTGATGAGGAAAGGGCTAAAACGGGCTGTAGGGCACAAGACAGAAGGCACAGGTACTGGACGTTTTGTACCTGTTTGAAATTAGTCATGGCTCCATTGATACGAAGCGAATCAGCAGCAATGTCCGCAATTGCGATCCCCCCATCTACCTGCTCTCTGAACTGAAGTTGCCTGAGCGAAGCGGAAGTAGCAGTGCCACCCATGGCCCCCAGGCCACGGGCAGGCGCATGCGCGTACCCACTGTATGTAGCCGGCTCTGGCTGAGACCGCTGCCGTATCATACGGACCCCCGCCAAACCCATGTTTGCATGACTCACCATCATGGGGGCTGGCGCTGAGATGCACGACACCTGTCCCACACAACCACACAATATCAAATCAACTGCATGAAAACCAACTACCACAGGCTAGTATCATCCTGACCGACCTTGTACTCAAACCTACACATTCGGTGTATTCCTCACGCATCACCATTGTACCAAAGGTTCAAATCGTGCTTGCTATCTCCGTCACTGAATGATACGTGCGAAACATATACTATAGAATAGACTATACTGCTGATATTTGCCTGAAAATATGTCCAACATTATATATCTCTATCTCTTTCTAAAGGACTCGAGCTTTTTGAGCAACGGCGTATTTGCTTATTTGCTTATTGCAATATGTATATTAGAAATGTGGAGCTTTTCAGGATTACAAACTTGCGTAAACCACTTCAACCCCTCCGACAGAGATATAGATATATCATGCTGGACCTATCACAAAGTGAGATAGAATTATCAGCAGTATATGTCTAATACGTAAATGGCGTGAACTGCTTTAATGATTCAATTGCTCAAGCATTTACATGAGGTCAACAATTTTACGTGAGCTCAAAGAGTTCACGGCAGGTATCTGAACAGAATTTGTACTCGTCAAATAGGGACGAAAATAATTTGGCAGAACAAGAACTGTGACGCAATTCGCACAAGATGAGTTGATACTGCACCTAGACAATTCATTAAATACAGGTCACAATAAATTACGACTACATATCACAATATGAACCCAACTACAAACTCCAGAGCTGTCTCTACCTGGTGAACTGAAATTGTTTACATTGTAAAATTGTATTAACTCAAGAGCACGAAATTTCTGAATCTGTTCTAACGAACTTCGTTGAAAGTACTAACAAAGCCTGCACGATCCACTGTAGTTATTTCTGTACAATCACTATCGTTGTTAGACTGGTACTGTTTAAAATTCTAGACCTGTAAAAATCACCAGCAATCAACAGTATTTGATAACACAATTCGATAATCCTCGACTTTTGGGCACCAATGCGTAGTGTACTAAAAGGAGTGCTGATACTGTACTTATTAATGGTGTTAGGAAGTGCAAACCGATGTTATGGGATTAAATTAAAAACATCTTGTAAGGATAATGTTCTTCTGTGTGAGAATGAGACAGAAATCATAACGATTTCTGCTACTTCGTTTTCTCCTAAAATTTATAGTGGACATTATTTTGAAATGTCTAGTAAGAAAATTCCAAAAGCACTGCATTAAAGAAATGAGAATAAAGCACATCAGATTGCATTATTATGCAGTTTCTCTATCCATCTCCCTTATTTTGAATTCAACTGCAATTTCATTATTCAAAGTTTTGATAACAGCACTTATTTTGGACGTGAATAGCAAGGACTCCACAATATGTCCAGATTTCGTTCCTGATAAATAAAGTGCAAAAAATCATTTTAGTTGAAAGAAATCTCATAGAAATTCGCCTTACTTGTTGAAAAGATTGATATTTACGAATTGTTCATTGTCTAACTTGTTTCAATCCACAACTCCCACCCTCTCAATTCCTGCGAAACAGATTACGGCGTCTGAGGTTCTGAACCTGTTGCACGAGTATTAAGAAATAAAACAAGACGTGGTCTGAAGTAACTTCCATCGTGTGAATCTGAGAATCTGATGTCCAGCAGACGAAATGCCTAATACTGAGACACTGATGATGCAGTGTCTGAGATTCTTAGCTCATACAGTGGCTGTTACTCTAGAACCATTCACAATTTAATATAAGAAAGTCTTGGTAGAGTGCAGTCCTTACTACTTATGTTCAACTTGTCAACAAACTCATTCACTGCCTTGGTTAAATTCTTAGCTTCAACTATGTCTCAGCTGTAGAACGTTACCTATTATAGTAAATCTGTTGCTTAGTTTAATAAACTATTGAGACTAATAGTTATTTTTAATTTAAAAGAAACTACAGAAAATAAAGTTATTTTCGATACGAGCCATAGAAGCAATACAATTCTTTTGATTAAAAATAGTATACATAGTTGAATTGGAGAGCAGATGAGATATTTTTCCTATTTTTCTTTTACTTTACACTTTACACTATTAAGACATAGTACTGATGGTTGTATGTCAATCGTATGTTAAGACATACTTACGAATTTTAGTTGGATTACAAATAATTTCCAGTACCAATAGTTCAAAGATTATTTTTTATACAGATGCTCCGGACTTTCGTGCAATTCCGAAACACATGTACAATAAAAATCACAGAAAATATTAGAAACTGCTCAATCCAAAAATCAATAGTCGTGTTGTTGGAGCAGAGAGCAGTTGAACAAATTTTTTTTTTCAGTAATTTATAGAGGAAAAGCAGTTAATGTGCCATATTGAATGAGAGCTCTAACAAAGACTTTCTAATATATTATTTATTTCGGTGATGATGATAATGACGACTGATATTAGATTTGATAATATCTTTGAGCTGGAATATTTTCACTACAGCGCTACAAAGATAAAAGATAGATTTATTGATTATACTACGTTATTTGATATCCAACTGTCTAACAACTTGGGTAATATTTGATGTGGAATACATATTGTTTTTTCATTATTATTACAAAATTGTCATACTTATGCTTCTGATTTTCACATGACGTAATAATAAGCTTGAAGAATACGTTTTACGGGTCTGTACTCAACTATATATATATAAAAATGATATTCATATACAATAAAGTACCTTTTACGTACCTACTTGTCAGAGAGTAATGGCATAATTCAATGCAGAAAACTATCCACAATACTAAATCAATCACTATACTATTCACAATGTTGGTCATAACGTGTATCGATCTTGTAATTATTATCAGGGACGACTTTGATACCGATGAGGTGGCTGAATTATGAAGGAGCATTAACGGTTGGAAGATTGTCTATTTATTTTAACGTTTGGTTTGTTTATTCTTTCTTTAGAAATCTTCAAGTTTTCCTCAATGTTTAATCTATCACTTCCACTCTATTGGTTACATGTTAACAGCTTGTCGTACTTTCTCGACCATAAACATTCAGTGGGTAAAATTTAGGACATCAACAAAGGGAAAGTGATAGACTTAACATAGCGAAACACTTGGAGACTCTTGAAGAAAAAATAAACAAATCAATCATGAATTTCCAAATCAGAAGCCAATCCGGCATAACTTCGAAGCTCTTATATAACTCACACACCCCATCGGTATAAAAGCCGTTCCTCAATCTTTGACCCTATGTTCACACATGATGATGATCGGAAGATCGAAACGAGCATTGTGATAGGTATTGTGTGTGGCTTGCTACATGGAATTTTGCCTTGTATCAATCCTTGTCTCAAACCCTACATTGAACACCTAAATTCCATTATTTTCTTACGAGTTTATAAAAGGTGAAATATTGTATGCAAATGAATTTTGAACATTCTTATATACTGAATTTTGAGTACATGAAATTTAAAGAAAAAGAATCGAAGAAAAATTAATATTAAAAAAAATAATACTGAAAATGTATAGTATTCAATGAGCGTGCGTACCACCATATCTTACAAGGTATGGTTTATAGCACAAGTTTGAGATAAATGTTTAATTATTTGAATATAATACACTAGCATCTATCCTCATCTATTTTTTTGTTAAAATTGTATTCGATTTTCATAAAAAAATTGACATTACGTTGAAAAGAGCACGATGCATTATAACCATGGTGTCTTAATCAAATGCAAAAAAATCCCAACTTGTGAAAAAACAGGTTATAATATAACACAAGAAGTTATTACCGAAGGCACAAGTATACGCAACGACAAAAGAATTTTATTGATACTGAAAATGGTGGTGAGTGACCCTGGAGAAAAAAATTTGTAGTAATGTAATCTACTCATGTTATTCTTCTTCTACAATATATTTAAATATCGATCAATAAGGCATGTTGTCAAAGAAACACTGAGACTGCCTTTATTTAAAGAATGTTTTGCATGATCCATCATCAGCTGGAAATTATCTCAAAACTCAAATATTGAATTGCAAAACAACATTTTGAACCATACCAAATAAAACGAAGACAGTTCAATGTCACAGGTATATTTTTAAAGTTAAAACAGAATTGTTCTCACCATCTGAGCTTAGGGAATAACTGGCGTAAGAAACAAACAAACTGGAATAGAGAAAACACCGAGGTGTGATTAGCAGCATTTTAAGAAGTTGTTGATATGTTTGGGATTATAAAACTAGCTATGAAAATAATCTTGAACATATCAACACGTTCCTGAAATGATGATGATTGCACATTGATGGTTTGTATGTTTTGTACGGCAAACCTCAAATGGTGTAAGTTTTTAAAAATGTAATTCTGTTTGACTCTAAGCATATAACTGTGACATTAAAATTGTTGCATAACATTTTATCTAAGTTTTAATCGAGGCTTAAAATGTTCTGCCATTCAATATCTGAGTTTCGTAATAATCTCCAGCTAATAATGAATGAAATTGATTATTATTGAATTGTGGATTGTGGATTGAGATTAAAATTATGAATTGTGGATTGTGGATTGGGAATTGTGGACTCTGGATTGTGGATTGTTAATTAAAGACTGTGGATTGTGGATTGAGACTAAAATTGTGGATTGGGACTAGAATTGTGGATTGGAATTAAAATTATGGATTGTGGATCGTGGGTTATGGATTGTAGTTATGGATTGTGGGTTGTGGATTGTGAATTGTGGATTATAAAAAATGTGGAATTTGTGGAATGGGATTAAAATTGTGAATTGTGGATTAGGAATGAAATTGTGGATTGTGGCTTGGGATTAAAATTTTGGATTGTGGATTGGAATTGGAATTATGGATTGTGGATTAAAATTGCGGATTGGGATTAGAATTGTGGATTGTGAATTGGGATTGAAATAGTGGATTGGGATTTGAATTGTGGATTTTGGATTAGGATTGGTATTTCGGATTCTGGATTGAGATTAGAATTGTGAATTGTGGATTGAGATTAAAAATATGGATTGTGGATTGTGAATTGAGGCCTGTGGATTGTGGATTGGAAGTAAAATTATGATTCGGAATCAAAACTATGGATTGTGAATTGTGGATTATAATTGTGGATTGTAGATTAGGATTGAAATTGTGGATGTTGGATTAGAACTGTGGATTGAGAACTGGGATTGAAAATGTGGATTTTGGATTGGGATTTAAATTGTGGATTGGGTGTAAAATTGTGGACTGTGGATTGGGATTGAAATTATAGATTGTAGATCAAAATAGTGGATTGTGGATTATGGGCTGGGATTGAAATAGTGGATTAAGATTTGAATTGTGGACTTTGGATTAGGATTGGTATTGCGAATTCTGGATTGGGATTGAAATTGTGAATTGTGGATTGGGATTAAAATTGTGGATTTTGGATTTGGCTGAAAATTATGGATTGGAATTAAATTGTGCATTGTGGATTGGGTAAAAAATTATGGATTGGGATTAAAATTGTGAATTGGGATTAGAATTGTGGGCTGTAGATTGTGGATTGAAATTGTGGATTTTAGATTATAATTGTGCATTGCGGATTATGAATTGTGAATTGGAAATTGTGGATTGGAACTCGAATTGTGGATAGTGGATTGATATTAAAATTGTGGATTGTGGATTGCGACTGAAATTGTGGATTGTGGATTGGGAATCAAATTGTGGATTTTGATTAGAACTGTGGATTGAGAATTGTGGATTGGGATAGAAATTGTGTATTAGAATTGTGATAGTGGATTGGTATTAAAATTGTGTATTATAATTGTGGATTGGGAATTGTGGTTTGGAGTTGCGGATTGTGGATTATTGATTGTGGATTAGGAATTGTGTGACATTAAAATTGCTGCATAAAATATTGCCCAAGTTTTAATCAAGGTTTAAAATGTTGCTCTGTAATTCAATATCTGAGTTTCGTAATAATCTCCAGTTAATGATGGATGAAAATTGATTATCCAAAATGTTCTTTGAATAAAATAATTTCAATGTTTCTATGTCAACATACCTCACTACATAATAAAAAAAAATAAAATGTGAAAATAAGACTTTTCAATTAGTTGCGCTATATGTGTATAAGGATAGATAGTCATACAATGCATTAATTTTCGAACAATTGGAGCTGAGTACATCTTCAGCTCGTTAAATGAGATATGTATTATTCAAAACAATAGGTTTTTGAGAAATGGATAAAAATTACATTGCGCGTCTACGTGAAATGTGAAAAATTATGTCGTTCCTTCATTTCCATAAAAATTTATCATGTATTGGATATAAAAAGCCATCGATGCGCGAATCAATTAAACTTGCAGTTTGACATAGAACTATTTCTTTCACGCAGTTTGTTTAAGATTTAATTGCTGAATTAACAAGACACTATATCATTTATTTTAATTTTAATTTGAGGATTGTTTTATTGTTGATTATATTAAATGACAAATTGTCATTCAGTATATACATAATTTTGAATATTCCATACCACATATTAGGAAGTAGCTTCTTCTAAATTTCCTATTTAATTATAGTTACTATTGAATAAACTGAAATAAGAAAACTTTCAATACAAATTTGTATTATTTAATATATTCACTGTCATACAGTTTAAATACGTAATAATAAACCTGCTGAGAGAAGAGGGCCATAATAATAGAAATACAGAGTCGGATACACGGTACCAACCAAACTGTTCTACTAAAAAATTCTCTTGTTGAGTATTAAATGTTAAAAACAATATGAGTATGTGAAATCGCTTTAACAGAAAGCTCTTAAAGCATATGAATAATTTTCCATTTGCTACGCTACATAGCTCGTCTCCAAACTTCTTATTTAAGTTGAAATATATTGTCCTCTGTAACTTACATTTTGATATGTGAATTGATCAGGGCCGCAAGTTTTCTGGTGGGGAATGATTATAATGGATATAAAGCTACAATTATTGGTGTTATTTCTTAATAAAATACCGGGATATAAGTATTATAACTGAGTACTTGTGTTAGGAGCTCATTTACAATATGTAACTTCCACTAACAGAGTTATTATTGTCATCATTTCTTACTCAGAATCAGTTTCTTTATTATTCAGGAGATGTTGGAACATTTTTCAAATAAGAAACCAGTTAATATAAAACAACACTTAGAGAAGAATACTTAGATACAGTTGAAAAAAGTAAAGAAGAAGAATGAAAGAAAGATTGTTCAAAACCAATATATTCCACACCACAGCATTCAAAACAATGAGATATAAAAAATGTTATCGAAAGTATCATCACAAATACGACACCTAATCTTCACCAATATTGTAATTGTGAAGAATTCAACTTGTGAAAGGATGACTTATCCTACTTTTAACTTTAAAATTGAAACATTAAATCTGAATTTTGAATCATTTATATTTATAACTTGATACAGTAAAAATTGAAAACAAAAACAAAAAAAAAAAAGATTTATAATAATGAAGACACGTATTTCATAAAAATACCTTAGATGAGGTATGGGATGAAGCTGCGACTCATAGCTTCAACTGTTTGTCAATCATTTTACTGAGATTCTAAAGTTCAAAAATCGATTGCAATTATTTCACCAACAATCAAATAATCAAGTGATGGAGATCCAAATAATGACAGAAAGTCTTGGTTGATCGTTCACCGTTCTTAAGTAGAATGGTATAGAATTTATGAATATTATAGCCCAATAAATCATTTTAGAGGTTTGCATGCATGCACGGAATGAAGGAAGAAAAATGTCAAGAAAAAACAGATGTATTACACATTGTAAATGTCTGCAACTTCCCTCTATACTTTTTCATGAATAAATATAGTAATATTCATTGTTTGCAGACAGTAAGTAATTTTTTTAGTATAAACCGCGAAAGTGATTCAATTGAGTCTAATACATAAATTTTGAAATCTTATAGAGCTCAAACTTGAGCGTCATTAGAATATCAAATGAATATTCGGGCTCAAATGTGCGGTACAACGATTCCTTAGCTGGTGTTGTTTTGCTATTCTGCTAGCGCTGGGCTCATTGAATGTACCTTTTATTATGACGCGATTTCTGGTGATTTGATGGAAGCAGATTCGATTTTATTGAAAGAAAAAGTAGAAAAAATTTATATAATTATGAAAAATGGTAGAGCACAAATCCTCTCAAAATCTTTAGAATAAAAAACTAATTAGTTTATTGATTGTCTTCAAGCAGCTAATTTGCACGCAATTTAGAACTTTAGACATTTAGCAAATGTATTGTATCTAATCTTTAATATTCCTCTGTTCCTCATCTAAGAATAATACGGTGTGCAACATTTCACAATATGTAGCATATTCCCAAGTCACAAGCAAGCAATTAGATGCAAGATATTAGTATAAACGTCAAATCTATGCCACTATACGCCTTGGTTCAAATCAAATGTACACACATATAACCCACATCAGCAAACTACATGAACATTCCTAATACACTGAAACAGATATTAGTCATACTTGAAATATGTAAATACGAGCACTGAAAATTTCAACGATCAAATCCTCTTCAGCAAGCTGACAGTATTATTAAAGCAAGAAGTACGAGTAGTCATAAATTGAACACATGGATAATTCTTGTTTGTACTAACTTTCATTCCATTTTAAGCTGTTAGGACGACATCTTCACCTTGAATATTAAAAACTCAAAAACTCTGTTGAATCTGTGAAGTAGAAAACAAATCTGGCCTTGGTGTATCTGTAACAAACAATATTTATATGTAATTTGGAAGATCATTTAAAATACTTCAGTTATTTTTGGTAAATACACTCGGCGACACATTTTATCGCTCACCTAAAGCACACGTAGAAAAATAGGAACCCCATGCATATTATCCAACACTGAAACCAACCTTCATTAAAAAAGTACCGCAAGGAATTGTAACAATAAACACAATTTTTGCTTTGTTTGTTCTCAGAGAGAAAGAATCTGTTAATTTTGCTTAACGCACTATTGTATTTTATTTATGGTCTCTGTGTTTTTTTTCTTCCCTGTCATTGATTCTTTTTCATTTCATTATTGTCTAAACAAGGAATAATACCTATGGATGTAGCAACCCTAGAGCTTTGATTTAACAAAATAGGTCAGAGCTAAAGCTACGTAGCTCGGGCTTCTGGAGGACGATATCAGGAGACATCCAGGTTCACGACCATTGTCGTAGAGAGTGCAAATTTATATATAATGATATCGTGATTTTGATAAAATATAGCTCCTGAATAATAATAAAATCAGTTCGTGGCTATAAATTAGCGGTAAAAATAAGAACACACTGTGTGATAATCGAAGCTCAAAATATCAGTATTAATGGGGAATCGTAGTAAGAAATAGATTCCAGTTCAGCATAAGACAAACAATAATCCCAACCGTACATAAGCCATTCTTCATTTTGCTCAAGAATACTGACAATAAATCACGAAGTATGGAGAGATAGATTACTTCTAAAATTATTCATGGTTGTCTTTTCTCTCTTGGTAGCGACTGAATAATTCATTTCCGGTTTGTTTGTTCGACGATAACTTGAAGTGACACAATTGGGCAAAATTTTACCATTCATCCCCAACTTTTCGCATATTTGTTGACCATCGTCATCTCCTTATGAGTTTTTCATCTTATAAATGTCTAGTTTTTGTGTGCAGTGATTTTAACTTAGATTTTAGCTGCGTTAGTGAATCGGAAGATGTGAGCACACCAGTGGCGTGCGGTGACTTTCTGTGATAGGTGTGCACAGTCGGTGATGAGGAAGGGGATATATACATAGCCAACAATACAGCTTATTTTTCTCGCAACAACCAGCAATTCATTTAAATTTTTCATAGATTCTAATTTGGAAATGTCGCACGGACTGCTGGCCGTTAATTTTGATATTTTGTGTGAGTTTTATGTATGGCGTTGGTCTTGTTTTGATAATTTCATTTTTCGTTTCGACATCACGATGTGAAAAAGGATTTTCCAGTAGATCACAAATGATAGATTTATTTTCAGTTGTCATTCTACTAATGATAATTTTATGAAAATAAATAATTTAAGAAACGTATAAAATAAGTGTTCACTTTATATTGTTGTCTTAAATAACAAATTACAATATTTCAACTATTTTAACAAGCTTATAAAAGGCGTTCAAAAAAAGATCACAACTAAACGTTGAATCACGCCTATGCAATTCCCTATCTCGACTGTGTTGCAAAAGTGAAGCCAAAAATGTAATATTGTTAGAGAGAGAAAGTAACTGAGAGATAGGTTGAGGCGGGCCCATGTTTGTATGGAGTTAAATGGCTAGGTTCGATTTATTTAGTATTTTCATGTGAAAATATATTGTAAAATGGAAAGAAAATGTTTTGTGACCAATTGTGATACTGGGTGCAGAACATGTAAAGAGAAATAAAAGAATGCTCGTCTAGAGATGTAAAAGTGAGAAGAAATTATTTTTAAATTATATTAAAATTAAAGATTATATCAATGTTTCAAATTATTCAACATATCTAATCTAAACTTTTAGTGAAAAATTCAACTTCAAGAAAACTTCTTATCAATAAAGAGTATAAATATTTCTATTTATGTTTTGAAATCAATAGAAATGTGATAATTTTTTACAAATTCACCGTACAATATAGTATGGAATTGTTCAATTATGTGACAAATATATTATTACAGATACCGCTCAAATATTTCCGACTAAAAGAAAATGCATGTCCGAGTATTTTCCCAAATTTCCCGAAATATTCAAGCGTCTCTAAAAAACAAGGAAATTTCTTATAAAACAGGATGGATCTTTGAAAAAGCCCAAGCTGTGCAAAAAAGAGAAAGATAATAAAATATAGATGGAATTCATCTTCTATTTATTCGATTAGAATAATTTTTAATTTTTAGTAGAAGACACATAAACGCTAGAAATAAATTTAGATCCAAGGCAGAACTTGGATTCAGAGGACTTGTAAGAATTTTTTCGATTTGAAAACTATACCCATCGAAGAAAAACAAATTTTCATCACTGAGATGTTGGAAACAAAATACTTTGTTTTCAGAAAGGAATATAAAAATGAACGGAGTTTTCCCATTAATATCATGGATGTACGCAATTTTGGAGATTTTTGCCAAGTTTTTTGTTAATATTTTCTTCTGGTATCTATATAAGAAATTGTTTGTGTGTATTTTCTCAATTTTATAACGCCCATTGTAATATAAAATATTCATAAAATTGCTTATGTATCTGTTATTCATAATTAGAAAACTCTTATCCAAAGAAACGTTTATAAAACATGTTCCATAATAATGCACTTTTTCATTGCAGATTTTAATAAATAGAAATGTTACTTTTCTTTTACTTTTGCCTTTCATTCAATAAATAATAAAGTATTTAACGTAATGAAAATATTGAATTTATCTGACAATTGTTTTTTATTGAAAAAAATTCAAATATAATCTCATTTCTGTATATGAAGCATGCAAAGCTGGGCCCGCTCTCGCTATCTCTCTCACGTCTGCCGCATCACATTTTAGGCTCCATGTTTTCCAACTGAGTGTCCGCTCCTCCATCATTCTCCTTCGTGCGTTGAATATTCATCTCCAGGTGCAGAAAGTCTGCCTGCACGCAGCGAGAGAGAACGAGCGATAGGAGATCGCTAATTTCGGTATGCTTTTTCTCTGTCAGACTCTATTCCTTCACTTTCCTAACACTGACTATGCCAAACAGACCTCGTTCACCGCGCAGGCGAGAAATCTGCACCTCAAGCGTCGACATTCGTTTCAAATATATAGCAGAGTGGCCCGCGAGGCGCGCTCGTATTTCTGGTTGCATAAATAGATAAAATACGCTTTTTCTCTGATTTTATGATAAAAAATTATCATATACATGCATGCCGATTGATTAAACGTTATATTCATATATTAGAATAGCCATATGCAAAATAGCAAACAAAAGGAATCAGCCATGTAGCGATAACAAGGTTTTTTATGTAGCCAGTCTATTAATCCTTGTTTATCTGATCATTCGCTTCAGCTATGGAACAATGATCTCAAAGAATTCAATATGATTGCAGAATCTAAAATATTTTCCAGCAGAATCTTTAGTGATATCATTGAAGAATACTTTTATCATCTTCCTAACAATAAAAATTGAAACGGTATTGTCACTAACGACACTTTTCCAAAAAAAAATGTAATATTTTCTTCGATTTATTTAATTTTTACATCAATGCTGCCTTTGCATTAGTTAGACGTTCTTTTAAATCGGGTCCAAATAATCTTAACTGGGTAGCGCCTGATATTTTGCGACTGTCTGATAAACTAAACTTGCTTCTCCAAATGCCTTGGCTTTAATTAAATCTAAAAAAGTTTATTATAAGAATCTTATTCAAAAATTGGAGCGGAGACATAATGAAAGTTCACTGAAGTCATCAAATAATTTGTCAAAAGCAGCTTGGACTCTGATTAAAAACGAAACATCAGCCTATTCTCATTCATCTTTTTCCGTACCTATCGTTCATAGTAATGTTGAAGCTTCACAGCCTTACCAGCTTCCCATCGTTTTTAATAACTTCTTTGTTGATTCTGTTAGCCATCTTATTTCTTCACTGCCACGAGCCACGTAGCCCATGCAGAGCGGTTCATACTATTATGGATACACCGAACACAATGTTTTTAAAACCTGTTTTTGAATCTGAGATTTTTAATGTGATTTATGAAATTTCTAAAAAGGACTGGGTGATATTTCTTGTTCTCTTTTATTATCAGTGGCTGATCACATCACATTGCCTTTAACTTAACACATCTTAAAGTTGCTAAGGTTGTACCAGTACATAAAAAGACAATAAACACCGAGTTGAGAATTGTAGACCTATCTCTATACTTTCAGTTTTCTCAAAATTTTTTGAAAAATTGATGTACTCGCATTTAATTGATTTTATTAATGCAAACAATATTGTGAAGCCATCTCAGTTTGGATTTATTAAAGGTAAATCCACAACCAGTGCCCTATATTTCAGTTTGAGCAAAATTTTTGACAGCTTGTGCAACCAGCAACAAACTTCTAGTGTGTTTTTCGATTTTTCAAAGGTATATGACACAACCAATCATGACATTCTATCTCGTAAAGTGTCTGCCTATGGTATACGTGGCAATGCTCTAAGCTGAATCAAATCCTTTCTCTCCAAAAAATCGCAAATTCTATGCATGAAGGTCAACATTATTTTTCGGATCCCTTACACACATCTGTAGAGTTTCTCAAGGTAGTATTCTCGGTCCTCTCCTTTTCCTGTCACAACGATTTACCTTCCCCGTTTCAAAATGTTGATGCTTCTCTATTTGCTGATGACAGTGATGACACCTCAGTTTTTCTTACAGTTCCCTCCATCAACAATATGTATTGCATTTCACAAGAGACAGTTAATATAATGAATACTTGGTGCTCTGACAATGCTGTCATTCTCAATGGTGATAAAACACATATCATCCAGTTTCTTTTGAGAGGCTCCTAATTTCACATCTCCAATATATTGGATGGCTCAAATATAAAACCTATCCGCTCGACCAAAGTATTGGGTCTGCACATTGAGTTTGATCTTTCTTGGACTGCTCACGCTGAGTACTTAGTTCGGAATGTTAGTAGTGCTTGTTTTGTGCTTAGACAGTTGAAAAATAAGGGCACTATTATCAAAATGCTACGAATGTATTATTATGCGCAAGTACATTCTCTTTTTTCATATTGTGTAATTTTCATTGGCGTAACTCTACCGCAGCTTATAGTGTAGGCTCCCATTACAAAAAAAACTACCCCATCGAACATCTTGAAATTATAAATTGAGAATGGCTGAAAAACATGTTATGCCCGCCAGAAGAGTAAAAATTTGCTAATTGTTATTCTTTATGAATTTTTGAATTTAGCTGAAGAAGAATAATTTTTTTTTCAAAACACTTGTTTAAAATTCATACTATTTGAAATAAGTAATGAACTATTTTTAAAAAAATAATTATCTAACTGACTATTTTTGAGAATTAACTTCTGACAGATCTTTTGTTATAAATTATTTTTTTCATGAAAATGAACTTCACAGCACCTCCTCGGTCTTTTTTTTCTAATGAAGTTTAAGATCTCTTCTATCTATTACAACTTGTCTGGCTGACAATTTTTGTTAGTTAATTTCTGGCAGACCATTTGTTATAAACAATTTTTTTATGAAAATGCACTTCACAGCACCTTCTTGATTTTTTTTCAAAATGAAGTTCAAGATCTCTTGTATCTATTAAATCTTGTCTTCCTGACAATTTTTGGTAATTAACACCTCTAATATAATATGGTATTTTGACAAGGCCCTTGTGAAAGCTAATTTTTTGGAAAAAATGCTGTCACGGCGCTTAAAAATGATATCTGACGTGGTAAAAAACATTTTTTTAATGGCAGGCATATTTTTATGCATAGAAGGCACTTCAGTTAATTCTATTTTTCAATTTTAAAGAGGTGCTCTGAGATGCCAGTGATTGATCTTGATGCATTGATGCTGCGCATTCAAAATTAAGGCTCAATTGCAGAAAGCATTGTTAACTTTAATCACATTATTATATATTTGATCACGTGTTTCTAACCATACCTTCTGACATTCAAATACAAACAAGGATATATATATATATATATATATATATATATATATATATATATATATATATATATATATATATATATATATATATATATATATATATATATATATATATATATATATATATATATATATAATTCTATGTTTAATGTACAAATTTTACAAACAAGATAATCATTCTTAAAATTTAGAATTTTGAATAAACGTCATTGGAAAATTGATAGCTGACTACATGTTAACAATGCTTTATGCAACTGGGCCTTGGTCTAACAAATTTATTAACAAAAATTGTCAGCCAGACAAACTGTAGTAGATAGAAGAGATCTTGAACTTTGTTTTGAAAAAATCCAAGTAGGTGTTATGAAGTGCATTTTCATGAAAAAATTGTTCCCAACAAAATTTCTGTCATTTTAACTTTAATTAACTAAAATTGTCAATCAGACAGTTTTTCTCAAAAATAGTTCATCATTCACTACAAATTGAATAAATTTGAAACAGAAGTTTCGAAAAAAAATCATTCTTTTCTTCCAAACTCAAAAATGCATAAAAAATAAAAACTAACAAATTTTTACTAGTCTGGCGGGCGTAATATATTTTTACATGTTTTTCAGCCATTCTGAATTTATAATTTTGAGGTGTTCAATGGGGTAGTTTTTTTGTCATGGCAGCTTATACTATTACAGGATTTTGGTAGCTCAGGAAACATTGAGATAGGGCAGGACATACCTATCGTATACCGATTTTTGAAATTATGAATCATTCCACAGAATGTACACTAAAAGTTTCCAAATTCGGAAAAATTCATTATATCATATACAGCTATAAATAGGAACAATTCAAATGAAATATCATTTCAGTCGAACAACGCAAGTCAACATTCTAAAAACCGTAATTTTTATTATTAACTGACATATATCAGTCCAGTTTTCCAAACTTGAAATCAAGTTTCTCTAAATATAGGAGCATATCCTAAAATTACTTGTTTGATAACTGATTCTTTGGTATTTGAGAAGGCTAAGCGCTAAAGAATGTAATAAAAAATAAATCCTCCTCAAATGAATTCATTTCAACTAAATCACACTTCTGCACTCTACAACACTGCACCTCATCACACCAATTTTCAAAATCACCTTTAATTCCATCTAATGGACCATCCTATATTTGTTTATTGGGATGTGAATAAATTGCTTGCTCACTTTTATTAATAGATAGAAAATTTGATTGAAAAAATAGTAAATTATTTAAATATAGAGCCTCATATGCCTGAGCATATTCGTAAATAAAAAGATAATGAATGTTTGCACTATAATATGTTTCATGTTATCCAACAAACAACAATTTGATGACATGCTATGCGTGATATAAAAATTTTAAGTTCCACTAAAACTGTTTGATTCAACTCGTGTATGACTTTTGAAAATTCATGCACAGGCAGGACAGCCTGTCCTAATTCAACCCGTAAGTTACACCCCTAAATTGAGAGAAAAACTCTTATAAGAAAATGGCCACAGTATTTTCCCCCATAAATACGAACAGAGTATTTTAAAACCATGTTATAACTTTAAGCATGAATAATGTAGACTACGGGACAGAAAGATATTTTTTTTTAAATCGCCTATTTAAGAATAATTTTCAGTACAAATGGCAACGCATTTGTCTGTAAAAACATAGTTTATATAATAATTATTATACATAAAATATTATCTTCTATGAACTCTATAGATAGTAATGGAGTGAAGATAATGCCCAATGTAGGGTTCGAGACAAAGATCAATACAAAGTACAATTCAATGTAACTAATCATACAAAACAATAATTCAGTCACATTACTTGTCACAATGTTGGTCAAAACGCGTTTCATTCTCTCGAACATCATCAGGTGTGGACTGAGGATTTCGAAGTTAAGAGATGGCTTTTATACCGATGGGTTAGGTGGTGAATCATGAAGGAGTCTTAACGGTTGAAAGATTATGTCGGATTGGCTGTCTGTACGTTTATAGTTGGTTTATTCATTCTTTCTTTAATAATCTCCAAGTTTTCTGTTATGTTTAATCTGTTGCTTTTACTTTCTTGTTTACATATTGACATTATATGTTCAATTTTACCTGCTAAGTGTTTATGGTGATTAGCGTACTTAGAATCGGTTTTGAAATTTTTAAACGAGTTATTATCTTCTTTATAACGTTCTTTAAATGCATGTCCTGTTTGTCCAATATAGTTCAGATCACAAGTTGCACATTTTAATTTATAGACGCCGCTTTTCTTGTATTTATTTTTATTCTCGATGGTTGAGTACATTTTGTTTTTCAAATTATCTGCGGTTTTATAAACTATTCTTATATTTTGGTTTTTGAATCATTTTTTAATTGCGTGTGTTCTTCCACCGATGTATGTGAATTTAGTTTAAATTTTATTAGCTGGTTATTTATAAGACATGGGTTTATTTCTATCATTAAGTTTATTTTTATTTGTTTATGACTTTCACCTATTGTGTTGTCAGAGTATCCGTTGTTAGTCGCGATTTGATGAATAGTTTCAAGCTCTTCTTTATAATTTTCTTTGTTTATGGATATGGTCTCTAGACGGAAAAATAACCTTTAAATGCCGCGTAATGGGCCGGATTTATCTTTCTTGCCGCCCCTGGGCGGTAGTAGTCTACCGCCCTGGGCAGTAGTAGTCTGCCGCCCCTCTCCTTCTTCGTATATGAGCTTCAAATTTTTCTATAAACACCAATGCAATCGAAACCTTTTGTTGTTTAACTTTTACATCCAAGTCTATGCGCTAGGTAGTATACGGTACAATTTTTTACTTACTTGTACAAAGTACAAGTATTGTGCGAGTGCCAAAACTCACATCTCGAGATTTTGATGAAAATATCCGTTATGAGCATTCCTGAATCAATTTTGACTATTTCCGGCTTGACGTCGATACATGTGTACGTATATATACTTACGTAACTCATAAAACTGGAAACCCGTCGAATTTATAATGTTGAAATTTTGTATTTAAGACTGATCTAAGATCTAAATGTGCACCTCACATTATAGTTGCAATCGTATGTACTTACTTTAAACTTTTTTCCAATTTTTTGCATAAATCTAAAATGGTTAGCTATAGGATGTTGAAATTCAATATTTAAAATTGCAGTGGCATTCAAATGATTGTCTTCTATTTCTGTATCAATCGGCTAACCCAAAAGTGCACTTTATATAACAATCTTATCGAATTTTTCGCATAAATTCAAAGCAATCAGCCGTAGAATACTGAAATTTTGTATTAAGGATTTCTGTAACATCTAATTATTTATCTCGCATTATGATTGCGGTCGGTTAGCTTGGAAGTACAGTTTACAAAACAGTTTTTAGAATGTTCCATTTTTGAAGTTAGGACTATTGTAGCATATGAATGACCACCTCAAATTTTGGTTGCAATCAATTTTGCCTAATGTCAATGTCAAAGTCAACTGTCAATAATTCAGTCGAAAGGTGTGCAACTAAATCATTTGGCGTCATGTGGTGTCCACATCGGGTTTTTTTTCATTCTTGTTTTTATTGGTCAAGATTATTTCACATATATACAAATATAGAAATTAAGAGCTAGCAACATTTCTTCCAATTTTTTTTGAAAGTCAAAATTTTTATTCAATAAATATTCGCCCAACTTTTTTATTGGCAAATTATGCGATGAAGTTTTTGAAATCTAAAATTGAGATTACTGATTGATATGTCTAGTTTCATTGGAATAGATAATAATCGTCATAAAAATATGAAATATACCTGTTTCCCAGCTGTTTCTAATTTTTTTTTTCATTGTACATTTGGACTAATCATCGCTCTCTATATACCCAAAATAGTATGAACCTCTTATTCAAATTGTAGGAAATATCCAACTAGTCAAAAATACATCAATTGAAGATCGTACACACACAAAACATTGGAATAAAGCTTAGGCACCTTGTTTTTCTTCAAAAAAAAAAATCGAGAAACGCTTTCTGTTGTTTTTGTAATTCTTCAAACGCTCGCTTTTCATATGCAGCGTCGCTCAATTTTTGCCTATAAAAGTTCATTTTAATGTATCTCTGTTCAATGAACACTGTTTTCTCAAAAATTACACGTCGACACAATTGTATGTAAGGAGAAGGATTTTTCGGTTCACAAATAACTTAAACTAATAACCTTAGTAACTCAAAGAAATATTTTGACGACCTTCATAGCGCAAAACATCCATCAGTGACTAGTAACTTGCTTTAAAATGATGTGCAAACAAAAGTCAGATGCAAGTCTAAGTTTTCATATCTTACACCAGATAGTCCAAATAGCTTTAAGTGTGAACTGTGCACTTACTGCCTATGTTTGAATTTTAGAAGTTGATATCTTTGCAACAAAATTTTGAATTCCTAAAAAATTTCAAATATTTTCCGCAAAATTTGCCGCTCCCAAATATTTGCCATCCTGGGCAGTTGCCCATAAATGCCCCTGCATAAATCCGGCCCTGCGCGTATTTATGTTGTTTAGGATGTTCTGAAGTCGTGTGTATTATATTATCAGTTTGGGTGGGCTTACGGTATATATTATAAGCGATTTTATTAGATGACTTGGAAATAACTAAGTCCAGATAGTTAATTATATTGTGTGATTCTTCTTCTAAAGTAAATTTTATATTGCTATTACAGCTGTTAATTTCATTAAGTATTTCCTGAGCATTATTATGATCTGTTATACATGAAATATCGTCGACGTAACGTAACCATTTAATGATTAATTTTTTTTTTCTGTGTTGATGATTAATTTAGTCTCTAAATTTTGTAAGAAAATTTCAGATAATATACCAGAAAGAGGACTTTTCGTAGCCAGACCATTATTTTGTTTATAATATTTACTATTGAATTTGAAGTAATTTTGATCAAGTACTTTATTACGTAGATTAATTAATTGCTCAGTGAAATTCGTATTACGGTCTTTATCGTTGAGGGTATTTTTTTATTATATTAATCATTTCATTTATAGGGATGTTAGTGTTTGAATAAGCTATATCTAATGACTTTAGCCGAGTGGTTTTATTTATTATGAGATTTTTAGTTTCGTTTATCAGATCAGTATTATTTTTAGCCATGTGTTTGTTATCTAAGTTAATCGTTGTTTTTAGTATATTAGCGAGTGTTCTAGATATTTTATAGGTCGGTGCTTGCGTGAAGTTAACTGAAGATCTTATTGGTACGTTAATTATATGAATCTTAGGTAAAGCTTTTAGAACCGGGACTTGCAGATTCATACTAAATAGATTTTTTTTTTAATGCTGTCATAATAAGATGACATCGCTTAGTCGCGTTTTTTAAATTAAGTTGGTATTTATTAGTGAGATCTGTTTTCAATTCAGAACAATAATTATTATTGATAAAATCTAAGGTTTTTGTTATATATTCTTCTTTATTATTGCCTCTATCGGCTTTAGATAAAATCTCGTTATTCTCTGTTATTTTATTATTAATAGATTTTACTGTTCGTTTGTGTTGTATACAGATGTACCATACGTAAATAATGAAAAAAATATGATTGGAGCAATCAGGCAAACCACGTTCGGAGCCTGTGGTTGTCCTGTACTATCATTACTTTGTACAATGTTATATATTTTTCACTACGAAACAAAACCTAATGTTCTAAAAACTGTTCATTAATAATTTCTCCTCTTCAAAATCTATAATTTATTTGGAACAGATAACAAAAATTATTCCAATCCTGCAATGTATTATGCAAAATGTGTCTAGCGCTGACGACGCCAGTTCTATGTGCCCTCAAATTTGACTGTACCAATGATTAAAAACAGTTTGTACATTATTCAATACCCAAGACACAATGTTGGCTCCGCCATCGCTTGATAAAATTTTTATGATGCTTAGCAGAATTGAACTTTATAACGAGATAACTGATTAGTTTTAAGTCTGCAGTGTATACAAATGAAAATTATTAACTATTTTGAGCTAAGTGTATATGTAGCAAGTTTGGGATGCGAAAATAAAATAAAATAAATTATATAGTTCATGAATAATTTCTATTTTATTTATGTTAGCTGTCACCTTTAGCCTAGAGTTTACACTGCTGTAGTATAATGGGAAAGAATGATTATGCATGAGAGCGTATGTATTGATTATTAACTTTTTTTTATATGATTGTCAAAGACTGACTTGAAAGAACAAGTTGTTCTATTCCGCAGCTTTCTTGATTTAAGGAAAATGTATAAATCATGAATATTCCGATGGAATATTCTGTATGTCATGTAAAAAATCAATTCCATATGGATTTTCTGTATTTGCTGCAGAGACATGATAATAAGATATCATAAATTTCAATGCAATCGGTTGGTATTACGTGAACTTTCAGATTTATTATACACATACATATTTATGTTTTTATAGACAATCATTCAATAGTATCCCAGATAACAAACTGCATTCATTCACCAATTTCTAAAATATTTATTGACGCTCGTATCATGCCCATCATGAACAAATGATGTACTCTTACATTATTTAATTGATGCGTGTATGGTAATGTACAATTCTATAATAAACGAAAATTCATAGTTATTCAAATATACATAGCTCCATTAATTATTCACAAGACAACTATCGATTGCATTAGACAATGTGATTCTTCATCTCCTTTGTGAAGCACAGAGTTGAGACTTTTCAGTTTCATCAACAGATATCACTATTACTATCGTATGCAAATTTTGTTGGAGTATAGTTGGTTAAGAGTATATGTACATAGAGCATCATAAGATGATCTTGTGGATTTGTTCGTCTCCTTAAATTATAAAATATGATAATATTGATGATAATTAGTCTGGCATATCTGAAAAACATTTGACAACATCCAAAATTTGATTCTGATGTGTGCAAATTCTACAATTTAAGGCTCTAAGATTCCATAATCTGAAATTAGAAATTTTAGGCAAATGAGGGAGAAAAAAATTATAGTGACGATGGGAACTGAATTGAGAACGGAAGTGGAAGACAAATTGAACAATCATAAACAATGGCAAACTTAAAATGATTGATGAAGAACAGAAAAAGATGACTAGAATACTAGAGGATGAAAGGTGGAAAATAAATTTTGGGGTATATGAAATTGGATAAAATCAGTTTGATTTAGAAGTAATTTGAAACTGAAGTCCTTATAACGATTTGGATAAATGACTTGTAAAAAAATTGAAGAAAGAGAGCGTTGAGATATGAAAGGGAGTGACAATAAAGAAAATCGAACGATGACTGTAGAGATGGCCGTAGATAAAAATTATTACGAATTTCGGAAGCTCATATATTTCTCACCGCTTATATTCGATGCTCACTTTAAACATGAAACAAGAATGAATTTTGTCACGTGTTTTCTAAATAGCTTAACGAATAATTTAGAGGGTTGACGGAAAGTTTCCGGAGAGATATTTTATCTGTAAAATACTACATTTGAGAATTTCATAATTTAGTATCGCAAAGGTCAAATGGATAAAAATTATGTCCAAAACTGATCTTTCCATCATATAAACAGAACCTGAATCTCATTTAGAATGCAACGTCTAATTTCATATTCACCATGTTGGAGCAGAATGTTCTATTTGGGTAATGAATAATTGAAGACGTTTCATGATTTTGGAGCTCCTGTTTCCAAAAATAAAAAAGAATCCTGCACAGAGCCCTATGATTTTGGATGTAGGTGAATTGGGCTCAAATTTTGGAAATCAATAGATGGTGATGTGCTGATCAATAGTCCAAGCTGACACAACTGGAAATAAATAGCTTCCGATATAGAGCTATTCAATCGTTGACAATTCATTGTGAAAAGAGATCTACCAGGGTTCAGCCGGTAGGACTCGGAAAAATAGCGGAATGTATTCACAGCAGCTTCAATTGTGACACAATATATACCGTGATTTTTTATCAAGAAGCATTTACCGATTGTGCATTTTTTGACGAGCGCGACATGGCCCATTGCTTTGGTTCGATACTTAAATGCTACAAAATATATTAAAAAGCCCTTTTCAAAGTAAACAGCACTGAAAAAACGCAATTTTTACATTTAAGGTGAAACATCACCCGGATCAAATATTTTAGCGCGAAATTTTAGATGATGAATCTTGTAGCAATATGTTTGATGAATACTTTCTTATAATAAATTAACAAAGTTTTTAGTGGTATGTGTATCAGAAATTAGATAATTTGTCTAAGTTACATTAGCTCTGTTCGATGACATGCACTAGGTTGACCAAGTGTACACTTTTTAACACTAAGACGTTTCATGAAAAACGTGCAATTTGGCCAGAGTGTTCGATAAGATAAATTTGAGAACTAGAGCACACTTTTCTGAACTGACTCATGAGGTGGTGTAGTTAGTGCAGAGTAGGGTGGGGGTAAATAAACTTCAGATTCTTTCCTATCAGTTTGGTAAACAGAGCTAGCAAAAATAATTCATATTCATATTTAATTGGTGATTTATCCTAAAATAGCTAATAAATTCCTTATTCATATATACCGGAATTACTTCTTCAGAATAATTTTTTATGCAGTTTCTTTCCCGTCGTTTTAGAAGTATTTCCAAGTTATCAACCTCATTATCACTGTTTTAACTAAATGAATTATCTGATTCTGATGAATTAATCAGCAAAGCAATTATTTTGATAATTTCGAATATTGCAGACTGAGGTTAATTTCCTCAATTCAAATTCGCTGCACTACTGCACACTAATGTGTTTTTTGACAATTTAGAACTAGTGTACACCATGCAGAACTACTCTGTTCTGCACTGCACTGACAAAATATTCATCGAACAGAGCTATTATATCTGCAATAAATCCGCATAAAATTAATGCTCACGTATAAAATTAGCATGCAAATCTTATATCTCAGACTTATATCATTACTTATCTGAAAAAAATATATGTACTAGGCATTGTACTTGTAGTTATTAAAAAATAATTTTCATCAAAATTGAACATGACAATTTCGAGAAAAAAAAATAATTAGTGCTAAAAATACTAATTTTTCCGAGACAGCCTAGTTTTCTGAGACAAAATTTGGTAAGCTTAAATGACATTATTACTGAGAGTGTTGTGCAGAAATTATTGATTTTTAATAATTAATATTTCATCAATAGCACTTTTTGCGCCTTTCTAAAAGTATACTATTTATAAATGAATATGTTTTATTTGGATATTAGTTCTTTACATTAATTAGAAACACAACGTTTCGACAGCTAAGTGCTGCCTTTTTCAAGTGTAAAGAAGTATATATATATATATATATATATATATATATATATATATATATGTATATATATAGAAAGAAAAGCAGAGAGAGATGAAAGAAAGAAGAAAAAGAACAACATAATAATTAAAGGCTTGGGGAACACTCATAATACAGAAGGAATTAAAAAATGGCTTGTAGAGAAATTGAAAGTTGCAGCAGAGGTCAATTACGTGGTAATAATGAACAAAGGCAAAAATAATGAGTTCATAAGAGCAGGATTGCCAAGCTGGGAGAAGAAACAAAAAATAATGGAAGCCAAAGGTAAATTAAAAGGTACAAAAATATATATTGACAATGATCTAACCTGGGAAGAGAGGAAAATCCAGAGAGAAATCAGGAGCATTGCAAAAGAAGAAATAGCTAAGGAGAAAACTGTTAAAATTGGTTACCAAAAAATTAAAATTGGCGAAGCAGTCTATGTTTGGGATGACCAGGAGAATGGAGTCACATTACAAAAAAATAAGGAAAACCAAAAGGCTTCAAAAAACTATTAACAGACAATATAACCGGGACTAAGGAAACTAAAACGAACAGGCAAAAGAAAAGGATCACGCATATAGGAACATGGAATACGCAAAGTATAAAGTATAAAGAAAGTGAACTCATAGAAGAATTTGAAAAAGTAAAATTGGATGTACTAGCCATAACTGAAACAAAAAAGAAAGGACAAGGAATGGTAAAACTAGACAATAGCCACATATTTATATACAGCGGGGTTGAAAATAATGAGAGAGCTAGAGCAGGTGTGGGATGCATAATAAGTAATAAAATAGAGCAGTCATTAAAAGAATGGAAATGTATCAATGAGAGAATGCTCATAATTAAACTAGAAGATAATACAAGACTGACAGCGAACATAATGATAATATATGGACCAAGTGAAGACGAAAATAAAGAAACGAAGGACGAGTTCTGGGAAACAATACAAATAGAGTACGAGAAACTGGAAGAGCCTACATAGGGGATTTTAATGCAAGAGTAGGTAATAAAAATAAAGGACTAGAAGAAGTCATGGGGGTGCAAGGAGAACCAATCAAGAACAACAATGGAAACAGACTCATAGACTTTTGTATTATAAACGAACTAAAAATACTAAACACGTTCTTTGCACATAAAGATATTCACAAATACACCCGCGAAGTGAAAAGTAGAAACGAAAAATCCTTGATTGATTATGTTCTAACTAGCAAAAGGCAGAGTAAAAATGTAAACGACGTACGAGTAAAAAGAGGTAGCGAAATTGGAAGTGATCATTTCCTAACAGTTGCAAAAATAAACATAAAAGAAGAAGCAAACACAAGGAAAATATAACCAGAAATAGACGAGAAGTGGTGAAATTCAGGATTGATAAGCTAAATGATACTAAAACAAGAGAAGTATATCAAGATACTATAAGAGAATTAATACATAACACGACAAAACCAAACATGAATAACGTAGAAGAAATGTGGAATACGTTCAAATATATAATAACAGAGGCAACAAAACGTACATGTGGAACAATAAGGCTCTCACGAAACAGCAAGCAAACCCACTGGTGGAATGACGAAGTAAAAGAAGAAGTAAAAAAGAAAAAGCAGAAATGGAAGAAATATTTGAATACGAAAAATTTACAAGACCATGAAGACTATAGAATCCAAAGGAAAAAAGCGAAAGAAACTATAAGAAGATCGAAGTCTAGAACATGGGAAGAATTTGGGAATAAGCTAGAGGAAAACTTCAGGGAAAACCAAAAACTGTTCTACAGAACACTCAAAAATTGTAGAAAGGAAAAGCAAGTGCTCTTAAAACAATTATACGATGGCCAAGGAAAAACAATAGAAGATGATAATGAGATAATGAGAAGATGGAAAGAACATTTCGAAAAATTATTAGAAGGAAACCAGAATACAGATAAAAACAAGGAAGAAGAGAACCAACAATCAAAGAATAATAAAGTCATTGAAGAATCGGAGGATATAACAGAGGAAGAAATAAAAATAGCACTTAAAAAACTTAAAAATGGAAAAGCTCCAGGGCACGAAATGATAAAACCGGAACAACTGAAGTATATGGGTGAGGCTGGAGAACAAATATTACATGGAATGCTGAACAGTATATGGAAAATGAGAAAAATACCTCGAGATTGGGAAAGGGCAGTGATATTCCCTGTACACAAAAAAGGTGATAATAGAGACTGTAACAACTACAGAGGAATATCACTTTTATGCACAGGGGCCAAAATTTACGAGATGATATTGGAAAGCAGACTTAGAAAGGAAGTGGAAAGAACAATGGAGAATGCTCAAAGCGGCTTTAGAAGAGGACACTCAACTCAGGATCATATATTCACCATTAGAAAACTAATTGAGAAAACGAAAAGGCAAGACAGCAAACTTTTCATCACGTTTGTGGATTTGGAAAAGGCATTCGATAGGGTAACAAGAAATCAGTTGTGGAATATACTGCAGAGAAATAAAATCAGCGAACAACTTGTAGAAGGAATTAAAAGTATTTACAGATATACATCAAATTACATAAGAACTGGAGATCAGATTTCAGAAGAATTCACCACCACACAAGGCTTAAGACAAGGAGGAGCCCTTAGCCCATTGCTATTCATAATATTTTTGGATGATATATTGAAAAATATAAAAAATAAAACTAAAAAACTAGAAATAGGATACTATAACTTAAGGAGAACAACGATATCAGAGTGCGCATTTGCAGATGATTTAGCAATAATAGCGAAAAGCGAAGAAGATATGCAAAACAACGTAAACGTATGGGATGATGAATTAAAGAAACATAAGATGACAATAAACGTAGAAAAAACAAAAACAATGGTCATATCTAAGGAAGACATAGCTACTAACACTGTAATAAACGGAAAAACAATAGAACAAGTGGAGACGTACTCGTACCTTGGAGCAACCCTAAATAATAAAGGAAGCATGGAACATGAAATAAACAAGAGAATACAAGCCACGAATAGAAGTTATCATGCAATAAACAAAGTAATACTCAACAATAAACAAATTTCGAAGAATACAAAAATGACTTTATACAAAACAATCTACAGACCTACATTAATATACGGTAGTGAATCATGGGTAATGAATAAGAGAAATAAAAGCAAAATACAGGCAACAGAAATGAGATTTCTTAGAAGAGAGGAAGGGGTTACAAGAAGAGATAGAATAAGAAACGAAACAATAAGAAACAGTCTACAAATTGAAAGTATCCAGACAACTATAGAAAAAAAGCAGCTTGCATGGTACGGACACCTAGTAAGAATGCCTGAAGAAAGACAGACTAAACAAGTATGGAACGCAAGAATAATTAAGAAGAAAAAAAGAGGCAGACCAATGAAGACATGGGAAGACAGCATAGAAGAGATATTAAACAAAAATAACATCAGTACGCAAGAAGCAAGAACAAAAGCAAGGAACAGAAAAGACTGGAAAGAACTGATCAACAATATTAAATAAAGTTATGAACTAATCGCGACACCCGAAAGGGTACTAACCGATTTAAAATGATAATAATAATAATAATAATGATAGTAAATATATATATATATATATATATATATATATATATATATATATATATATATATATATATATATATATATATATATATATATATATATATATATATATATATAAATTTAGAAAAATGTATAGATTATTATTTTTTAATTTCTTCTAGTGCTGTGAATATGACTTTTTTACTAATAGATTTGCTCTATGGCGCTATCTGGTATCGGCATGTTGTATTACATGACAGCTGTCAATGGCTTCTTTACGTAACTAAATTAATTTTATCACTCGTCTATTTATTAAGTGACAAATAGCCTATTGCTGATTTTAGTAACAAAAACCATTTTGAATATGTGCTTCTGGCTGTGTTTAATAAAACTTCATCTATGTTTATGATATTTTGGTACTGTATTTGGCTTCACATATTTGAATGTCAATCTTCCAAGAATCGAAAAAATTGGTTTCAATTGTAGTTTTACCGAACTTGTCATACTGGTAAGAAGAATGGTTCGGATAACAAGAAATTTGACAAATCTGACTCACAATGTTTCAGTAAGTTCATTAGATGAATACATTGAAAATTAGTTTCAAATCTAATTTTCTAGAACTTAACTGTTTTAAATTCCTAAATGCTGCTCTATAACTGGAAGTGTACAGATGAGAATTTGAAGTTATCAATACCATATAGGTCTGAAGTTATATAAAGCGACCAAGTATTTTATTTATGTCCATCAATTATTATTGGGATCTGTCATTCTACAAATAATAGTTCTCGATTCGAATCCACATTACTATCAATTTTCAGCGATGACGCTCATTATTATTTTGATGGCTTCGTTAATCGTGAGAACTGTCGCATTCGGGATTCAGAAAATCCACGGATGATAGTCAAGGAGAAAATGTATCCCCAACGTGTCACTGTTTGGTGCAAATCTTGGGCTGGGAGTAACAGCTGGTCAGGCAAAAACATTTGATGGTGCTCGCTATCGCGACATGTTGATCAAGTATTTTGTGCCTACATTATAAGGTATAAATGTGAACGACATATAGTTTTGGAAATTGAGTGCTGCATGTATGTTAAACGGCCATGAAAATTTCGACAAGAGTCCCTATGTGCCAGCAAAGCCGTGGATGATATTTTCTCTTCATAATATTCCATACATATACTAATGATTCAATGAAAAATTCATAATTTTCAATTTAAAACCAGTTTTCTATCAAAATCAGATAACCTTTGTTCTGTATACTTTATAATTCAATAAAAAAAAACTAACAATTTTTAATCCAATACATGTTCTCCATCAAAATTAGTTCTCGCGTGAGTATTATAATTCCATATTGTCATTGATTAATAATTCCATTGAAATTTACATCTTTCACACTTATTTTGTATGCGATCATTAATTTGAGCGTTAAAATGCTTTCCATTTGAAATGTAGAATTTAAATTCTTGTCTATCCCGCCATAATCACTAACCTTCTGTAAGCATGATTTACTTCAAAACAAAATTAGACTGGACAAAGACAACTAGTACCGTTCCATTATTCGTTTCAGATTTCAAATTAATGAATTTGAAATAGTTCTGAATCGGAGACAATTGATTTTTCTGTTGTGTCATCCTATGGACTTCTGATCAGCACATCAACATCTATTTATTTCCAAAATTTGAGCTCAATTCACCAAGCACCGGTTCATAATCATAGGGCTTCGTGTGGGGTCCTTTAAAGTAAAATACATCATTCAAAGTCGTGGAGTATACGCATTCATCATTCATATGTAATCATAAGATCTCATAAGATCTTATCAATATAATCTATATATATATATATATATATATATATATATATATATATATATATATAGGTATGTATTGACCGGATTATGAGACCAAATATAAGAAGTACACAGCATTGTGAAACCGAAAACTACTTGTGAGACCATGTCCCACAAATCTGTAATTTATAAGCTTGTTTTTACAATCAATGCTGTTTCTTACTTATTGATTTTATGTGTTTGACATGGAATGTGACTTCCTAGTTTTTATGAGGCATGCTAGGGAATAAATAATAATTGTATTATGTCACAAAGTCATGTTTTCCAAAAAGTGCTCATAAAGCTGTGAAACATCTCTGCGGGAGTTACGTGAACTAAATTTTCACTTCCATCATAGTCAATAGATGGCAATATCTTGTAGTTTGTAATATTTGGAATTTTTACGTTCCGCATAGACTACAGATGGCAACATCTTGTGCTTTGTGATAGTCTCTATATGAAATGAAGTAGGGCGAATTGGCGGCAATTCTTAAGCTTTCTTTATTTCAATATGAAAATTTAATTACATCTCAACTGACATTTTAGTGATATTTGGGTTGACTCTAATTATAGCAGTACAAGTGAAAATTACTTCAAATAATTCAACGGATAAATATTTATTATATCCAATTTATTATAATGAGAAAGCGACTGAGAATAGTTGAATCAACTGTTTTTTTTTTGTATTATATATTAAAAAGTAATGTTCGTTTCTTCAAGATCTCAGAAATCTAACACCGTTCGACCAATTGGATTGAAACTTTTTGCAATTGTTGTTGGCACTTGTTTGGTGGTTTATCAACGAACATTGAGGGGCGCATAAGCCGTATCAATTTGTTCTTTTGCGCATCATTTCTCCAATTGAGTTTGAACTTTCTATACTTAGTTGTTGTTAGCACTTGCCCGAAGGTCTTTGGTATAGTACAATTAACATACAAAAAATGGTGCACGAGTCGTAATTGCTTTGAGTTTAAACTTTCTATAGTTGTTGTTGGCACTTACGTGAAAATTTCCGATTTAATACTATTATTGTACAATAAGTGGCACACAAGTCGTACTTGTTTGTTTGTGCATTGTTTATCTGACTAGGTTGAAACTTTGAACAGTTGTTATTGGCACTTTCGTGGAGCTTAAATACGATTCGCGCATTGAAACATTGCAAAGCATGCCGAGCAATTGTAAAATCAGACATATTAGAAACGTGTGCTTTCTCTCTTCTTTATTTTCTACATTTCATACTTATTATGAGCTATTGAGTTCAGTAGCGGAAAATACTGTCTGCTTAGGAATTGCGTATTATTGAGAAATTTGGTATACATAAGACGAGGAAAAGAGAAGCTCATCAATTCTCTCGGCAAGAATTCAACAGCTTGATCAACTAATTTTGTATCTTATAGTTTCTGTTATGCTAATATAAGTGAGAATTATTATCCAGCTTGTATATTTGCTTTCGAAAATATTTATCCACCTGAATTAGTAATAATTTGAAGCTTCAAAATAATTTGAGAAACACTCCATGCTATATGACCACGCGTTACGGGTGGTTGAGTTCTGATTCTGTTCAGAGCGGCGGCTGCAGCAATATCTTTGATACCGTGACACAAAAATGTAATTATATTGCATTCTACAAACAATAACATGCCAATGTGTCTTGTATCATCCATACAAATATAGATTCTCATGTTTCAGTTAGTCTGAATTACAAATTTGTATTGATTCATAGAACATAGTTCATTATTATTGAATGGTTTTGAAAGTATGAGTTTCAAACTAAAGTTCTGACTTTTGTTCTAATAGAATCGGGCAGTTCAGTAGATATCAATTCATTGTCATGGAGCTAGAAAAACTAAATAACCTCTCCTTGTTTGATTGCCTGCTACTTTTTGATGTGCTACCGATTAGCGGAGAAACTAGGTTAATATCTTCAAAACTGCAGGAGAAGAAGCGGAGACACCAAACGCCAAACATTGAAATGAGGACAATAGCGTTTTTGCTTCTGTGGAAATGCGTTAACAACGCTGTCAAACACGATTATTGCTTGCCGCACATGCAGGCAATAATTCATACTCCAAAACCGTGTTTTTAGAGCTTTCGAGATCCCTCTCGTGTCACTAGAGCACCTATCTACAAATAAATTTCACAGCGTATGACAGACCATTTGCCAGCAAGTGACGCAATAGTCGCAGCTGACTACTACCGCGGAACAACTCTGAAATGGATTAAAATTATTTAAATTAAGTAAATGTCCAAATATACCCATAAACCTTGAAATCGCAAATTTTCTGAATAATTTTGATACCCACCGAATTGATTGAAAACTCGAAGTATCTACAAGAAAAATTTCAGCTGTACAAATGTTCCTGTATATAATGTAAAAATTGTGAAAAAAACAATCGTTCAAAACGGTTTATCCATATTTCATGGAAGAGTTTAGTATAGGATTCCTGTCATTTTCCAGATAGCTATGATATGATGGATACCCTCTTGGAAATATTCCAAATATATTAATAGATGTATTTTTTGACTTGACTGTCAATTTTTATGAGTATTAGGACACTTGTTCAGTAACAAACTGAAAAACAATCGTTCAAAATAATGCAACATATCCTATAAAAAATGGAGTAACCCATAGAAAATGTAGTAAGATTCCTGTCATTCTCAAGATAGCTATGAGTAACAGCCTCTTGAGAATATCATATACATATTTCAAGATAGATGAGTTTTTGACTCAACCGTCAATTTTTATAAATATTGGAACACTTTTTTAGTAACAAACTCAAGAACAAGCGTACAAAATAATGCTACATATGCTATATAAAAGAATGGAGTGAAATTTCTGTCGTTTTCTACATAGCTATGATGAAAAGCCTCTTGGTAGTATCTTATACAGTCTTCCAGATGTGTTTTTAACTAGACTGTCAATTTTATTGAGTATTGGGATACTTGTTCAGAAACAAACTTAAAACAATCGTTCAAAATAGTGCAAAATATGCTATGAAAAAATGAAGTGAAATTCTCGGGACTTTCTAGATAGCTATAGAAAATTACCTATTGAGAATATACAATACATATTTCTGAATGTGTTTTCGACATGACTATCAATTTTTGTGAGTATTGGGACAATTGTTCAGTCACAAACTCAAAAAGCATCATTCCAAATAGTGCAACATATGCAATGGAAAAATGCAATAAGATTCCTGTCGTTTCCCAGATAGCTATGATGGAAAGCCCCTCGGAAATATTAAATAAATATTTCTAGATGTGTTTTTGACTTCACTGTCAATTCGTATGAATATTGGGACACTTCTTCAATAACAAACTCGGAAGCAGTCGTTCAATATAGTACAAAGAATGCTATAGAAGAATGTAGTGAGGTTTCTGTCGTTTTCTATATAGCTATAATAAGAATTCTCTAGAAATTATCTAATACATATTTCTCGATGTATTTCTGACTTGACTGTGAGTTTTTATAAATATTGTGACACTGGTTCAGTAACAAACTCAAAAACAGTCGTTCAAAATAGTACAATAAATGCTGAAGAAAAGAGCAGTAAGATTCCTGTCGTTTTTCAGAAAGCTATGGTGGAAAGTTCCCCGAAAATATCTAATACATATTTCAAGATGTGTTTCTGACTTGACTGTCAATTTTTATGAATATTGTGTCACGTGTTCAGTAACAAACTTAAAAACAGTCGTTCGAAATAGCAAAATAAATGCAATTGGAAACTGTATTACGATTCCTGTCGTTTTTTAGATAGCTATGGTGAAAAGCCCTCCGAAAATATCTGATACATATCTCTAGATGTGTTTTCGACTTCACTGTCAATTTTAATGAATATTGTGACACTTGTCCAGTGACAAACTCAAAAACAGTCGTTCAAAATAGTACAATAAATGCTTTAGAAAAGTGTAGTACGATTCCTGTCGTTTTCTAGATAGCCATGATGGAAAGTTCTTCAAAAATATCTAATACATATTTCTAGAAGCGCTTCTGACTTGACTGTCAATTTTTATGAATATTTCGACACTTGTTCAGTAACAAACTAAAAACAGTCGTTCAATATAGTACAATTATGCTATAGAAGAATGTAGTAAGATACTTGTCGTTTTCTAGATAGCTATGATGAGAAGCCTCTATAAAATATCTAGTACATATTTCTGGATGTGTTTCTGACTTGACTGTCAATTTTTATGAATATTGTAACACGTGTTCAGTACCAAACTTAAAAACAGTCGTTCGAAATAACACAATAAATGCTATAGAAAAATGTAGTAACATTCCTGTCGTTTTTTAACTATGTATGATGAAGAGCCCTTCGAAAATATCTAATCCATATTTCTAGATGTGTTTTTGACTCCACTGTCAATTTTTATAAATATTGTTGAAGAGCCCTTCGAAAATATCTAATCCATATTTCTAGATGTGTTTTTGACCCCACTGTCAATTTTTATAAATATTGTGACACTTGTTCAGTGACAAACTCGAAAACAGTCGTTTAATATAGTACAATAAATGCTCTAGAAGAATGTAGTTGGATTCCTGTCCTTTTCTATATAGCTATGAGGAGAATCCTCTGGAAAATATCTAATACATATTTCTGGATGTGTTTCTGACTTGACTGTCAATTTTAATAATTATTGTGACACTTGTTCAGTAACAAACTCCAAAACAGTCGGTCAATATAGTACAATTATGCTATAGAAAAATGCAGTAAGATTCCTGTCGTTTTCCATATAGCTATGAAGAGAATCCTCTAGAAAATATCTAATACATATTTTTAGATGTGTTTCTGACTTGACTGTCAATTTTTATGAATATTATGACACTTGTTCAGTAACAAACTCAAAAACAGTCGTTCAATATAGTACAATTATGCTATAGAAGAATGTAGTATGATTCCTGTCGTTTTCTAGATAGCTATGATGAGAAGCCTCTAGAAAATATCTAAAACATATTTCTAGATGTGTTTCTGACTTGACTGTCAATTTTTATGAATATTGTGATACTTGTTCAGTAACAAACTTAAAAACAGTCGTTTAATATAGTACAATAAATGCTATAGAAGAATGTAGTGAGATTCCTGTCGTTTTCTATATAGCTATGAGGAGAACTCTTTAGAAAATATCTAATACATATTTCTAGATGTGTTTCTGACTTGACTGTCAATTTTTATGAATATTATGACACTTGTTCAGTAACAAACTCAAAAACAGTCGTTCAATATAGTACAATTATGCTATAGAAGAATGTAGTAAGATTCCTGTCGTTTTCTAGATAGCTATGATGAGAAGCCTCTAGAAAATATCTAAAACATATTTCTAGATGTGTTTCTGACTTGACTGTCAATTTTTTTGAGTATTATGACACTTGTTCAGTAACAAACTCAAAAACAGTCGTTCAATATAGTACAATTATGCTCTAGAAGAATGTAGTGAGTTTCCTGTCGTTTTCTAGATAGCTATGATGGGAAGCCTCTAGAAAATATTTAATACATATTTCTAGATGTGTTTCTGACTTGACTGTCAATTTTTATGAATATTGTGACACTTGTTCAGTAACAAACTCAAAAACAGTCGGTCAATATAGTACAATTATGCTCTAGAAGAATGTAGTAAGATTCCTGTCGTTTTCTAGATTGCTATGATGAGAAACCTCTAGAAAATATCTAATACATATTTCTAGATATGTTTCTGACTTGACTGTCAATTTTTATGATTATTGTGACACGTGTTCAGTACCAAACTCAAAAACAGTCGTTCGAAATAACACAATAAATGCTATAGAAAAATGTAGTGATATTCCTGTCGTTTTTCAGCTAGCTATGATTAAAAGCCCTTCGAAAATATCTAATACATATTTCTAGATGTGTTTTTGACTGCACTGTCAATTTTTATGAATATTGTGACACTTGTTTAGTAACAAACTCAAAAATAGTCGTTCAATATAATACAATAAATGCTATAGAAGAATGTGGTAAGATTCCTGTCGTTTTCTATATAGCTATGATGAGAATCCTCTAGAAAATATCTAATACATATCTTTAGATGTGTTTATGACTTGACTGTCAATTTTTATGAATATTGTGACACGTGTTCAGTAACAATCTCAAAAACAGTCGTTCAAAATAGTACAATAAATGCTATAGGAAAATGTAGTAGGATTCTTGTCGTTTTCTAGATAACTGTGATGAGAAACATCTAGAAAATGTCTAAAACTTATATTTAGATATGTTTTTGACCTCATTATCAATTTTTATGAGTATTGGGACAGTTTTTCAGTAACAAACTCGAAAACAGTCGTTCAGAATAGTGCAATAAATGCTACAGAAAAATGTAGTAAGATTCCTGTCGTAGCTATGATGAAAAGCCTCTTGAAAATATCTGAAACATATTTTTAGATGTGTTCTTGATTTGACTGTCAATTTTTATATGTTTTGGGACACTCGTTCAGTGAAAAACCTAAAAAAAAAATCGTTCAAAATAGTGCAACAATTATATGGAAAAATGTAGTAAGATTTTGATAATTATTTTGTATAGGCGGTTCACTTTGATAAACTAGTCGACATTATATCTTTTATTACTCTTGGGAATCCCAATAGTGAGCAAAAAATAAAGTCTTTTTAATTAGCGGCAAATGCACATCAAGCGCTTGTTATCAAATACAGGGAGAAGGGTAGGAGGAACACAGACTGCGTTTCGCCTGCCCGACTGGAGAGTGGAGACCACCCTGTTTGTAACAGTAAGACGTCAGACGTCAATTAGTCACATACAGTTAAGCAATTAGCAACTATTCACTTCAGCTTGACATAATATTGTAATCGGAGGTAATTAGTGCATATTTGTGATTTTGTTTTTGATTTGGGTAAGTGGAAATTATTATAACTCAATAAATATGTTTTATTTGGTGAAGTTCTATATATAAAAATAATTAGAAACACAACGTTTCAACAGCAAAATGCTGTCTTTCTCAAGTCTAAAAATATAAACATATTTATTAAAAATAAGTTGTGAAAAGTTTTTTTCTTCATTATTATAACTTAGATTATTGGATAAAGTGAATTTCGCAGAAAAATAAGGTCTGACAAATTTTATGTGTTTATCACTTGGAGAAAAAAATACAGAGGAAAGAATAAATTCAGTTTGTGAAGAAGGTAACTATAATGGCATTTCACTTTACATGTTTGCAAACGATCTCTCTGTATTTTTTCCGACATGATTGAACAATAATGATAATTCTACAGTTGACAAGAAATATAGATGTGTGTCACGTCAAATGGACCCTCAACTGGAATTATTTGAAAAAACTTTCTTAGTAGTAGTGCTAGGTTTATGTTGGTTTTTGTCCGATTTTGAGAGTTTCTTCTTGATTCACGCTTTTAATCAAAAATCGATATTAGGAATCTAGCGAGTTTTTATTTGAATTTTTTAACCACTCAGCAGATAATTACGATATTGTCAATACATTAGTTTCCCATGCAATGCCAATTCATACAAGAAATGATACTTTATTCTATATTCAAAAATCTGATTCAAAACTATAAAAATTCACCTATTGATAGATTATTGTCTACTTATAATGATAACTATCAGCATATCGATCTCTTCTGTCAAGTCAAAATCCAATTCAAGAACGGAATTAAATGCAGTATAAATTCATTTTCTTATTATTTTACTCTGTATGTATGATCATTCAAGCTTTTTTGTTTTGTATTTTATGTAAATTATGAAAGTTTATTATTGAGCGACTGTTGACCTCCAAATAGTCAAATCAATAAATAATGAAATAAATTAGTTTTCTGTCTCTAGGCAAAAAGTGAACCTGAAATACAAGTCTGAGATTTCAATAATATTGGACTTAATTTGAAAGGGCTTTGTGTGTACAGTCGGGTCATATCTGATGTCATATTTCTCAATTCAGTTTAATCATTTGAGAAAAATTAAATTCGATGGTGGTGAGCACATTGGGCGTACGCAGAAAAATTTCCTATGGGGTCAAAATTTTAAATACACACAGACATGCAAAAATAGTAATTAATGTAACAAGTAGGTGAAGAGCAGCATAAAGTAGGTGTATGATATAGGATTGAGCAATCATGTTTACGAGTACTTTATAGACTTCACGCACGCCTATGGTTAGCACATCAATTCTAGTCCGGAAAATGTTTTCTCATCGAAATTCATGGAATATAACTAATGTCATTATTGTATTATTGCTATGCGTTTCGTATTCAGGTTTTTTTTTTTGCTTATTGTGCGCTCGACTGAATATTTTATGTTCACTAGTATCATGCATTCATTCTATTTTCAGGTATTTCTTTTTGGCATGATGTATAAACTTGTGAGATATGTAGAAGATCTTATTTGGCATGTCTGTCATAATTCAAATGTGAGAATATCAAATGAGAATCATCTGGTACATGCTAAATACCAAGGATACTTTTACCCAGCATTGATTATAAATGAAGGGAGTGAGTGGATAATTCTTAAGTTGAATGCATTTATTCATTGATAATTTTTTTTTTCCTTAAAATAATACAGCAAAAGAACAAATGAATGCATTGAAAAATAGGTATGAACACCACGATTCTATATTGAAAAAATATTTCAAGTTCACTCCAGTTGATCATATTGGATTGAAAAATGCTAGTACTCAAACTTTTGATATGCGAAAAGAATTCACTGAATCTACCACACAAACAGATGATATTAGTGAGGAGAGCAAAAGTAAGTGATTTTTTTCTAGTATATATGTCTAGTGAGGATATAGTTGAATTCAAAGCATCTATATTACTCTTGGATAATTCTATTTTCATTTTATCTTGAAATTATTGCCCGTTTCTCACTTTTTGAAGAATACAATGATGAGGTTTTCAAACCCGTTCTTCATCTCACTTGATAAACTCAAATTATTGATTATTATTCATTCAAAATGTGCATAGTTTTTGATATATATGATAAAATTTTGACGGCTCCTCAAGCTCCTTAGCTTTTAGCCTTGAATACCTTATTTTTTCAACTGAACTTGAACCAATATGCACACCATGATTTAATTACTAGAAGATTATGAATTGTGAACCAAATATCTCATATGTAAAATATTTGAAAATCTGATGTGGCCAGCATGCTATCTTCCGTCACAAAAGATACATTAATCAATTTTTTTCTATGAAATTGTATTCACTTAAATTGAATAGTGACTATTTGAGTGAAAAAAGTTATACATTTTATTAAGTTACTTACGGATATCGTAACTATCTCAAGCTATGAATTTATAGTCCAGGAGCCGACCCTACCTTATGTTCCCTGATCGGACTTACGCCCAAATCGAATAAGAATCGATCTGATTTTCAGTGATCAATAGAATGCCAGACTTAATAAATGCCGGGTCCTGTCCTAAGTGTCGAAAAAAATACCAATTCTAGTTAAGTTTTCCGACGCAGCTTCCTCGATAGAACTTACGATTGAAACTAGTACCAATCGATAGCGGAAGTTGAGTAATTCAAGTTGAACCAGAGTGTCACCTCCTGTCCTAATCAGAAGACCGGCAGCCACCCGTAAGTGTAACCCATTTCTGTATTAAACTTCCCTGATCGAGCAGGGAACAAGCTGGTAAGGTGAGGTGACGCAGGGTGACCTGCGTGCCAGTGAAGATATTATAACAAAAATTTGCAAGATGACAAAGTATCTACGATCATTATTAAGTTCCGAATCTGATTCCGATGAAATCGAAGATCAAATAATAACAGTATTTTTTTGTGGAAAGCGTCGAAAAGCAATTTTTTCATTTGGTTTCTTAATAGCTAGCATTAGATGTATCATATGCTGATTTCATCAATTTTTCTCTCCATAGTAGACTTCACTTCCAACACAAATTATTATTCGCAGGTCGTGGTCGCTAGTGACAAACTGCGACACAAGCACAAAGTCTTGCAGTTCATGAACGCTCTAAAACTGCGTCACTTCACCCTGCGCACGAATATTCGGTGTAGTATTCACATCTTCATTTCATATAATCACACGGTGAATCACCTCACATCACCCCACCAAGCTGTGTCTCAACTTGCGCCCGGCCTTAAAGTCTATCCGATTTTGAGGTCCCAATTTTGAACGCATCCTTACTTCTTCCATCGAATGTGTGATTTTTCTCTATAAATTTCAGCTTGGGCTTTATTGAACACGAAAAAATCGCAGCGCTGCGTCTTGCCCTGTCTGGGAGGGCGGCAGTCATTCCTAAGTGTAACGTATATTTTCGTACTTAATTTCCCTCATTAAACTCACGATTTTCGAAGTTAAAATCTCTCTGAACACGGAAAAACCGCGGTACATTCGATGAGAGAAGTACAGTTGCGTTTGGATTCGAGATGTAAAGATCGAATAGACTTTAAGAGTGGCTGCAGTCCTTCCAGGCAGGGTGGGAGGCAGCACTTCGACATTCTCGTGTTCAGAAAGGTTCAAGCTATAATTAGATACAATAATTGTACATGAGAGAAGTACAGCTGCGCTCGAAATTGGGATATGAAAATCAAATGATTTTGAATGTGGTTGCCGCCCCCTCGGACAGGTAGGGAGGCAGTACCTTGGGTTTTTCGTGGTAAGGAAGGTTTCAGCTTCAATTTGAAAAAATAACTATCGTTAGCTCGATCGGCTAAGTTCATACGAAAAAAGATTCTACTTGGGAAGGGTTGCCGCCCTCCTGGAGGTGGCACCCTGGATTTTTCCCAAAGTACCTGATCTTCGCTATCGATTGGTATTAGTTTCAATCGTAAGTTTTATCAGGAAAGTTGCGTCAGAGAACTTGGCCAGAATTGGCCTCTTTTCGACCCTGCATTTGCAAAGTTTAGCATCCTATTGACCAATAAATTCCCGATCGATTCATATAAAATATGGCCGTAAGTTCGATCAGGGAGCATAAGGTGCGACCGGCGACTTTCAACTGATGATGAACTGTCCGTATTTGCTGACTATATGGGCCGTGATATTGATAATAGATAGATTCGTTTCTCCGAATGGTGAAATTCATTGAACAAAAATATCACAATTGCTTCTGGCTTAAGATTTTGATATTAAAGATCTGTTTGCAGGAAAATGCCTAGATAATATCGATGTTGGTAATGCCGAAGTGGTTGATATGCAGGTGACAGAAGCTAAAATTCATCACGCAGCAATTTCTGCTCCAAATCAAACGGCATGTGCTGGATGCAAAGGTATCAATTTGTTTCTTCAAACTTACTGTCTATATTACAAATCCATATCTTTATAACAGGAGACGATAGGAACAGTGATGTAGGAAATATGTCTTTTCTAAGCCAAACGATTGTAAATGAAGGTAAACAATTCATATTATTGAATATATTACTTATATGACTATATGCTTTGTATTGCCTCAAATATCAATTACATGAATACCTGTGATTTTTCGATATCATGATGCTATAACACACTATTGAAATGCTTTTTTTCTCCGATATGCTCTTTGAGCCACGCCAATCACACAGATCCTACTATATCAGATTAATTGAGAAAATGCAACCCAAATTCATATTTTAATTTTTAACGGTCATTGTAAAGTTACCACTTTACGCATCGCATGTCTTTATATGAACTTGCGTTCTGAGTTCTTTTGCTGTGTGCTCAATAATTGTCAGAATTAGGAAATTGAGGGCCGTAGAAAAATCTTGTATGCAATTCGAGTGTAAACAAGCATTATGATATTCGGCCAACAATTTTTTATTAAATATTTGGACTCATGTCATAATGCTCTACACTACACTCTTGTTGCTCAAATTACTATTATTTCAAAGTTATTCTGTCTGAAAAATGTCAAATTGACTGTTTTAAATGATTTCTGAGAGAACTCTTATTAGTCGGGGAGCTACATCCAATGTTTCCTGATCGAATGAATGGCCAGATTTAATATGAATCGATCGGGTATTTAGTGGTCAATAGGATGCCAGACTTTATAAATGCAGGGTGTCGAAAAAAAGATCAATTCTGATCAAGTTTTTTGACGCAGCTTCCCTGATAGAACTTACGATTCAAACTAGTGCCAATCGATAGCGAAGGTCAGATACATTAGGTAAAAACTAGGGTGCCACCTCCTGTCCTGTTTAGGAGGGCGGCAGCCACCCCTAAGTGTAATCAACGTTTGTATTTAATTTATTTAATCGAGCTTACGATAGTTATCTTTTTTAAATTGAAGCTCACTACAAGGTACCGCCTCCCTATCAGTGCGCGAGAGCGGCAGCCACACTTATTCGATTTCCAGGTCCCAATTTCGAGTGTACAATCATAGAATGTACAATTATTTTTTCTAGTTATTAGCTTGAGCCTTCCTGAACACGAGAATACCGAAGTGCTGCCTCCCATCCGGTAAGGGAGGGCGATAGCCACTCTTGAAGTCTATCCGATTTTTACGTCCCGATTTCGAACGCATCGAATGTACAATTTAAAGAGAATCATCGTACATTCGATGAGAAGAATGCAACTACGTTCGAAATTGAGACCTAAAAATTGGATAAACTTTTAGAGTAGCGGTCGCTCTTCCGAACAGGGTGGAAGGCAGTTCTTCGGCATTCTCGTGTTCAGGAAGGCTCAAGCTACAATTAGAAGAAATGATTGTACATTCGATGAGAGAAGTGAAGCTGCGTACAAAATTGAGACCTGAAAATAGAATAATTTCAAGTGTAGCTACCGCCCTCCCAGACAGGTAGAGAGACGGTACCTCGGTTTAATACAAAAATAGGTTACACTTAAGGGTGGCTGCCGCCCTCTTGGCCAGGACAGGGGGTGCAATCATAGTTTTTTCTTAAATGACTTGACCTTCACTAGCAATTGGTACTAGTTTGAATCGTAAGTAAGTTCTATCAGGGAAGCTGCGTCAAAAAACTTGACCAGAATTTGTCTTTTCTTCAACACTTAGGACACGATCCTGCATTTATAAAGTCCGCTCAGGGAACATAAGATACGGTCGGCTCCTGGACTATATATCTTTAGATTTGTTGTAGAACTTCTTGGATACCTGTTATGAATATCAATCATGTAAGTTTTGCAACAATCATAAAATCCATGAAAAGCATTTTGACAGTAGCAGAGTATGATCGTAAATAATAATTCATGATTTTCATTGTAGAACTAAATATACATAAAGATTATGAGTTGAGTGATTTTTCTCCTGAGCAAAGTGATGAAGAGTATAAGTTATCAGTGGATTCATGCTCTTCGACCAGCACAGATATAGATGATATTTCAGAGATTGATGTATCCTTTTCTGAAGGTGATAAAAACTATGATCGGAGCGAAATAGGGTCTGTAGATGGTACCTTGTTATCACATTGCGACAATGTTGTACGTGAAGCCCAAAATAATGATATCACGGATGAAATTTGTTCGAATTTATCTCTTGGAAACAATTTTGTTGATTCTTCAAAATCACTAGCTTCGCCTAATGTTGTTAGTTATGCCAAAAATCAACATTTTTGTATTTACTGTAAAACGAAAGTTGACAAATTTGCAAGACACCTCGAAACGAAACATAAATTTGAAAGTAGAGTGAAGGAATATTTAAAATTTCCGAAAGGAGATGCAAAAAGACGTGCTATAATTGCAAATATTAGAAGCTTGGGTACTTTTATGTACAATACAGACTCAGAATTCAACAAAGGTGATATTCTAGTTGCGAGAAGAACAAAATGCAGTGAAAGGCGACGCGTTGAAGACTATGTTCCGTGCCCCAAATGCAAAAATTTTTTTAGAAAAACATTATTATATCGTCACTACAGACGATGTGGATGTACAGTTTCAAGGACATATATTAAATCCGCACCAAGAAATTTACAAAATCTGTCGAGAGCAACATTATATGAGGGAACGATTCAGTTTAGCAAATTACAGAAATATATTTTACCTGGTATGATACATGATGACATAACAAGAATTATACATCGTGATAAATTGATACTTATATATGGGAATTATTTATCCCAGAAATATGATGGTGAAACTCATTTAGTTAACATGATACGGCAAAAATTGAGACAAGTTGGACAGTTATTGCAAACTATACGCAGATTGGAGTCGACAGTAACTGATTTGATTTCTGTTATTCGTCCATCTTTATTCAACAAATTTGTTGAAGCCGTTCGCATCTGTGCAGGTTATAATGAAGCTGATGGTTCTTTTAGAGCTCCATCTCTGATAAGCGCAATAGGACAGACTGTGAAAGAATGCGCGGAGAAATTAGTTATTGAATATATTAAAGATGATAACTTGCAAGGAAGACATGAGGTTGAAGCGTGGCTGTGTGTGTATTCAAGTGAATTTTCTGTTTTATGCAAAAGAGCAAACACTATCCTATTTCGAAGAAAGTGGAATAAACCACGATTTTTACCATTGACCTCTGATATTTTGAAATTGAACAAATATTTGAAAGATAAGTGGCAGCAGGCTCTTTCTGTTTTGAACTCAGGCTTTGATTTATCGTTTTGGACACAACTGTCGAAGTGTACGCTTTTACTAATTTTGATATTCAATAGAAAGCGAGTAGGGGAAATGGAGAAGTTACTTATAAACGATTATAAAAACAGACATAATATTCAAGAGGATTCGGAAACATATAAAAATTTAAAACCTAGTGAAAAATTATTTGCTCAGAGGTATGTTCGAGTTGAGGTCCGCGGAAAATTGGGTAGACCTGTGTCTCTGATGATAAGTCATCAAGAAGTTGCAGCCATAGATCTATTATTACACTTCAGATCTGAAGCTAATGTTCACCACACGAACCCATATGTTTTTGGAAGGGGAAAGGATAAATATTTTGAAGGTAAGTTTAAATTTTGTTTGTGTTAAATGGGATCTCAAAGATTACATGAAAGACACGATTTTATTTTGTCGAACAAAATGCATTGGTCGCTAGATGAGTTTTGTTGAATCATTTGGTTCGTAATTTCTTGATAAGAAAATATTTTCAAGTTTTGTGTACTTTTCTTTAAGTTGAACTTTGAATCTCATGGCAGGTATATAGTACACAAGAACAACAAGAACAACAATAGTACAACAACAACAATAATATTTCCGAAATTGATTAAGAACGTAAAAAGAATGATATTTTTCAGTTGCAATTCGAAATAACAACCGTTTCAGTAAAGTTTGAGAAATATTGAAATTCATACTAAAAGTACACATTTTGTACATTTGGTGCAAATTTTACTTTTATTACGAGCAGAAAAATTCCAATAAACAAAAATATTAGTAACATTAAATGAAAGTAGTTCACTGAAAGAGGAAAAAGATATCTTTCTGAAAGTGCTATTCTACTCTACCTATTTTCCATATTAAATTCAAGAATTAACTCTCTTTATTAGAAAATGACACAGAATTAAAAAAATGAGCATCACTGTTGAATTGTACTCAAGAAGGAAGTGTAAACAAAACTACAATATAATTTTCATCCAAAAATTCTCGACAAAACTCACTTTAATATCATCACCTAGATATCCATGTATTTTTGATACAAAACAAAAACATAATAAAACTGTCATATTTATGAAACAATCTCTTTAAATTCAACCGAAATCGTAGCTTTCATAGTTTTTGTGATCTTCATGACTTAAATGCTCTAGTGGGACACCTGTATGATTATTTTTCGCAGCCTTCATTTTGCTAATGATGCTTTATAGGTGCAAGATGTCTGAGAGATGCTTCAAACTACTGTGGTGCAGATCGCCCAGAATTGTTACGGGGGACTAAACTGAGAAAACATATCGCGACTATTTCTCAAGCTATGAATCTGACTGATAATGAATTGTCCATATTGGCCGACTATATGGGCCATAACATCGATATTCATAGACAATTTTACCGTTTGCCGAATGAGGCAATTCATCTGGCAAAAATATCGCAATTACTTTTCGCTTTAGATTCTAATACTATAGACAAATTCAAAGGAAAATGTCTAGATGATATTGATGTTAGTAATGTCGAAGTGGATGATATGCAGGAGATGACAGAGACTGAAATACATAATATCGCAGAAATATCTGCTACAGATCAAACTGCGTGCTCTGAATATGAAGGTATATCAATTTAATTCTGTAAACTTACTGTTTATATCACTAATTTATAACTTCATGATAGGAGACAGTGGAAGCCATGATGCAGAAGATATATCTTTTTCCTATCAAGCGACCGAAAACGAAGGTAAAAAAGTTATACTATTGAATTATGTTAAAAAATAACGAAATTTGTTTTTATTGATATTTGTAATTTGAAGTTGGCTAATGTACCAAAATTTACCATTTAACAAAGACTGTAATTGATACATTCAAATTGTTGGGAATCACTATGTTTGCAAACTTATCTCGGACACCTATATAACATCTGTATTATTTTTCAGTAGAGAATGCAAGAAACATTAATATAGAAAAAAATATAAATTATAACGTGGAAAAAGTATTTCCGTTGAATCAAGCTGGGAACAACAGTGCAGAAAAAAACTACAGATATCACATGGAAAGAATTTCCACGGTAAATCAAGCAGGATGTTCTAAAAATGAAGGTATAAGAGTGATTTCAGTTTCCTTATTGCTTACATTCTTAATATTATATTTTTCTTATAGGGAACACCAGATATGAAACAGGACATAGAATCAAAAAAACAGAAGAAGTTACCTGCATGAAGAACTCTGGACTTGAAGGTATAATATTGCACAACTGAAAGTTGTAATGTGGATGAAAAATTATTTCTGAAACTATACAGTATGACGTTCAAATTTTTAAATCCTTAACTGGTATTCGAAAAAGTATAAAAGAAAGAACTCTGGTTAAAGTAGAGGGTAGACAAAAATCGCCACATTAGTGAAACATTTTTTTTTTGTTTTGTCAACAAAATATATAAATGACTGGGCTATTTGATATAAAGTTATTGCTCGTTGATGACTCAAGTTATCCTTCAATTCAAAACAAAAACTATTTTCAAATATTCGTGAATCAATATTGAAACTCTAATTTACTTCTACTCACTTTATGGATTTATAAAATTCCATTTGTGCTAATTTCGTTGTTAATTCAAGGATAACATGAATTCTCTCATAAAATCAATTCATAATTAACCTTCAGGCAATGGAAGTAATTCGAAGAATCTGAATACATGTAAATAAGATTGAAATGTTAGGGGCTATTATTTAAGTTTATTATATATTTGCCTCCGATTAATCTTTGTTTTTATTGATTTCTCTCTTTAATATAATTTATATTAACAAACTATCAAAATCTTTATAACAGTTATTTTGATGAAGAAGTAAAATATGGTTCTAATTAAAATTAATTGAATCTTAAAATAGAGCCCTTTTTCCACTTATCAGATAAAAACATTATGCTACATCAACCATGGTGTCAAAATTATTCCAGAACGTTGAAATCAATCTAGGTCGTTGTCCAATTTTTTACAGAATTGTATCTCTTATTATTTTTGGAATGTCTCAGAATTTCAATAATTTGTATGTATGGTATTTCAAATATTGATGAACTATATTTCTTACAATTTTTAGCTATATTAAAATTATTAACAAAACTTCTTATTCGAGTCAATGAAGGGGAAAATTCAGAAATATTCATCTAACAGTTAGAATTGAGATTTTTTCGTAAATTAGTCTCCAAGGATGATACGGCAAATTAAAAAAAAATATTGATCGCAACCACGTAGTACTTGACTTTTTTTCTTTACATTTCTCAAAAAATCTAAATTTTCACAGAAAAATGGGCTGTCATAGGTTTATTATGATTGACGAATAACAAATTTGATTTCAGTCTTCCAAAAAACTATGTGAGAAGAAAAATTCGCGAAAATTCTACCGTATTTTCACCCTTACGCAATTTAGAGGTATAAGTTCAAGTTTTATATAGTTTTCTATGAAAATCTTGGAAAATTTCATGAAAATTGTGGAGAATTTTTGGAAAATGCTATAAATTGCTAATACAAGATTATGTAACATAACGTTGTCAAGGTTTTTCTTGTTACTGATGACGAATTAGATATTCCAGACAATGAAAATTCTCTTAGTTTGTTAAAAAATCGTTTGGAGAAGAGTTTATAATTGTTTCAGTCGACGATAAACTTTGGAAAAAATCCGGCAAATAGAAGAAAAAATTGAGCAAGAAAAAGCGATTTCACTGTTACATATTGAATGTTGTGCTGTTCAGGTCACTGATGATGGATTTGACATTAATAACGTGAATAAAAAATTATATTCTTACCTGATTTTTCAGTCTTTTTATTTCTCACGTTTTCAATGTGAAATTCGTCATCAGTGGGACCGTATAACACTAAGTCTGTTATGCTTCACAGTCATATTAGAGTTGTATTCTCGTATTTTCTCTTCATTCTACACCATCTTCTTAGTCATCAATGATCAAATGATCTTGACAATTACACATATCCCACGGTGTTGTAATGACAATTTTTCACATTTCCCTACTTCACAATTTTAAAGGAATTTTCCAAGATTTCTCTTATGTTGAGATTCGCAATCAGCGTATTAAGAAAATATAGGAAATAATATAAGACTTGAATTAATATCTTCAAATTGTGTAAGGGTAGAAATACGGTAGATAATTCATGATTCTCCGCTTTTCACATTATTTTTTGAGAAATTGACCTTAGATTTGTAATCAGCGATCCAAAACACGCACCAAAAACCTTATCTGAAGCAAGAAAAAATGATTTTTCAAAAATTTGAAAAAGGGTACTAAGGTACAGGATTGCGATTGTTTCAAATTGACAGAATGATGGTCGCACTAACATGTAACAAAAACAAGAATCGATTACAACTCTTTGATCAATCCTTTTACTCAGTCCTATTCCCATCTTTACTAGACTAACTACGCAGAAACTAATTGTTTTTTTTTGCTATAGCTTCAAAAAGCAGACTTGATTGGACTCCAGAGAGAAGAAGAAGAAGAGTGAGCAGAAATTGTATGGAAAGACGTACGTGGCGAACTCCTGAGAAGTTTGCTTTACGCCAATATTTCAAAAAACACTTGGAGAACAAGATATTACCCTCAAAACAAGAATGTGCAAGTGCAATAGACAAATTTGCTGCTCTAAGGAAACGTACAGATGTACAAGTAAAGTTATGGGTTAGCAATGAATTAAAACGAACATGTAAAAAAAATCTGTTCCAATGAATTTTTGTATTCGAGAATGTTGAATATTCATATGCTGCATTCATAGCAGCACAGAAATTCTTCCAGTATCCACACTTAAATGATATAACACAAAGCTATAATTTTTCTCGAAAGAAATTAGTATTGAAAAGTCTGTAAAATACAACTTTTCTTCTGATTTCATTGAAACTTAACTTATCATATTGCGTAGTGTGTATTTCCGTAATTTTAATAATTATAATTCAATTGTAACCTGAAATTTGAACATCTAATGCTGAATGAACAATGTATTTCATTGTTTCCCATGGCAACACTATTGTTTTTGTTTTTTGATAATAGGAATTCAATTTATCACAAATCCTTTCATTTTATATTCAGCAAATACTTTCCGGTCACAATATGATGTGGAAAGTATCGTTGAAAGCAGAAAAGTTATCACACCTCTCACAGACAATGTTTAATACAATATAATAATCATAGCTTCAAAGTGCGCTCTTAAAAAAAATAATGAGTAAAAATGTGCGCCTATGGATGCTGCATGTGAGATACGTAACTTTTCCAACTTCAATTCTTTTTCATTAAAATGCAAATGTAAAACTCTTCTGTTAAGAATATGATTTATTTATTTATAATTTTATAGTAACATAAGAAGTGATTATCATTTCCTATATTAAGATTTATGAAACGACTTAGCGTTATCAAGAACTACTTTTATCATTCATGCAACTAACATCCAGGGGTATGTTGCATAATAAAATACAAGTTAATATTATTAGCGTTTTTAGGTGCATTTTCACTAATAGTACTAACTTGTATTTTATTATGCAATAGGCCCTAGATCTTGTTGATAATTAATTGTTATAAATAATTTTAGAACTAGTATGAATTGTGATTAATTAGTTTTACTTTTTTCATTTGTATTAGTGCTAACTTGTTTTGCGAGCTTAAGGAGTTACGTTTTATAAAAGTCTGACAATCTTTGAAATAAAAATTACATAGTAAGTGTGAAGAACACGTCTTCTACTTTTCTCCTTTTCTCAAATAATGATTGTCTTTTGAAGAAGAAAGTCTTTTGATTTCACTCTATAATATCGTTTATATATTTAGTTCTTCAATACACTATCCGGTTATACCGGATCAATTATTCAAAGATGTATTAACTAGGGTATTACCTACCTCAAAATTGTTGATTTTTTCTAATTACTAGAGATGATTACATAAATGACACAAAGAATCAGATAACTACCAAATCTACTGTCGAACAATACATATCAGTTATGTAGGTTGCATCAAATCTAGAATTGCATTGCGACATAAAAAATTAGTTCCCTGCATTATCGACATTTTTGGTTCCTTAATCCGGTGAAACATTTTTCGAAAATATTTCTGAAAATATTGATTTTATTGACACTTGAACATTTATATACTCATATGAATAGGAAGATGTAAATGTCCAAAAAGTAATATATCTCCAAAACCCTATATTAAGAGGCTGTCTTATAAGTGCGCGTCCAATAAGTCCGTGAATACCTATATATATATATATATATATATATATATATATATATATATATATATATATATATATATATATATATATATATATATATATATATATATATATATGTACAAGTAGGGTACAGAATATATTATCATTTTTGTAGTATTTCCAAATTAATTTCAAAATCTCCTAACGATTAGAATCTTGACGGCTACTAAAACATACCTCGATATCATAAAGAAGTTGATATTTTCAGATTTAAATGATATATATACAATGATTCAAGATAAAGTATCTAGGGTGGCTTTTGTTCTGAGCTATCGATCGAATAAAACTTGTACAAAGAGAGTTGAACAAACTGGTGGTAACTTCTTTCGTAGAGTAGAATTCTCAATAACGACTACAAATTATTCACTTTCAGACTAATGTTGCTTTGTGTTGCACTTAAAATACGATAAAAGAAAAAAAACTTCAAATAACACGCAAACAGATTGTTATTATCTGCATTACAATTGTTAGATTCAAATTGCTAACTGTCTCTGAGATAAAAGGTTGTAACAGACAGATTTTCATTTCTAACCTCATATTGTAATAATGCTTACGTTCAATATTCTTTGTTTCATCAACTGGAGAACGCAACATCTTTTTGTTGATTTCATCATTAGGACCGTTGAACTTGATGATATTTTTGATTTTATCATTAAAGCCGTAGCACTTATTGATATTCATTATGTTTTCATTTTATCTATATTGTATTGAACATCATAATATAGAGAATCTAAGATAAATTACAGGACTTCTAGTCGGTAAATTTATTAATAGAAATAATCCTCTATGGTTTCGACTCCACTAGGATCATAACTGGAGATGACATTGACTAATCTCTCTGATTAAGTCCCTGGTGGGGTCGAAACGTTGAGAATTAAATCCTGTGGATATAGCTCGTTCGAGGCACCTCCAGTAATTTGGATGAATCTCACATTGCAGTACATATATTCTACTCATTTATAACCTTATATAAAGTACAATATATAAACGGGCATTTGTTAATCCAGAGAACCAGTGGCATGACAAGCTAGAGACGGTAAACATAAATAGGGTGACAGTGCAAATAAATATTGTAGATCATAAATGATCCACAGGTTATAGTTCTCTCTCTCTCTCTAGACTTAAGTCTGTAAGTTAGTGGTCAGTCGATACACTGCGTCTTACTGACTATTGAAACACGACTTTTTATACCCGATATTAATTAAACTTTGCTTCATTTGTTACATAAAATTGTTGATATCTCAATAAAATTTACATTTGAGTATAATTCAAGTTATTGCGATTATATACTCCAAAAAGTCCTGAGAGGAAGCTACTATTTGAGTCGGTAATTCAGTTCATGTTTACATTTCAAGAATGGTTCAACAGTTAATTAAATCCTAAGAAATATTATCAATTCCAAATGTGTAGCAGTGAAACTATAGGTCAAATTTAATCTGAAACGGTGGATCTGCCACCAGATATAAAGCCGTGAAAAGAAATAAAACATTGGATTTGGAACAGAATTTCCCTCCACCTACACAGATACTTGAGATCACGTTGATTCTGAATATATTTACTTTCTAACCTTTTTTTCAGGTAGTAAAACTTATTTGACATACATCGCAAAGCCGTATAGATTGTTACCATACGAGTCTTATCTTTATTTTCTCTGATATTTTATTCCTTAGATATTTGAAATGTTTTCATCTTTATTTTCAGAACTTTGAGTCAGTTTTATTATATCTTCTACGGCTTCTTCGATATCAACTTGTGTCTAAGTGGTTTGCATTTGGAATTTGATAATTTCATCTATATATTTTCGGTAAATTTGCGAATAAATATTTTTATTGTGTAACGCATGTTTCGTTTTATTGGGATTGCTAAATAATCTGTTGTCAGGTCATAGTTTGATTCTTCATTAGTATTGTTTGAAAAGATGCCTCGTGTTATAGAAAAGTCAAGTAATTTATTAGGGTCGATAAGCAAGGAAGCTGGCGATCCTGTGCTTATATAATTATAGTTTTTTAGGATTGTCTTACATAACTCTGTTTTTTCCAGCTGAAGCTATGGATGAATTTCCATTACTGTCCTCCTTTATTTTTATATTTGTTGCCTGGATATGACTTTTCTAGTACTCTTCGATTTCAGTGCTTGATTCTCTCTTTCATTAAAAATACCCTTCCATCAGGATGACTGGGGTGGTAACTATCATATTCTAATATTTTAGAATAGTTCTTCTTCCTGTTGGCTCAGAAAAACTTCTATTTCGTTCGGCTGTTGTGTCAATCCATTGGCATTTCACAATGCAATTCTAATCGTACTAACTATTTTGTCTACTAATTAATGTTGTTAACAAATCAAGTATCATTTGATTCTGCTGCATCAACTGACTCACCATTGCTCCTTTGTTTAAGATTGTTGTTGAATTTTTTTCCAAGTTTAATATTCGTATATCTCCATTTCTTCAATTGGAGTTTTTTTTTGTCATGCTGGCGTAAGACGTGTCTTATTAGGGTACGGTAATCATTCCTTGGCTTTTTATTGATATTTTGTGATGGGCTTTGTTTTGGATTTAAGTTTTTCCTCATGCTTCGCAGTTCTTTGTAAGCCATACAGCCTTTATAATATCCTGGATGAGGGTCTGAACAATCTATGCACTTGGCGCATAGATTTCTTGCTTTTTTACAATCTTTATAAGAGTGATTTTTAGCACATTTTACACGGTAGAAGAGTCTATTACAATAGGCTTTCGTGTATTAGTATTCCTGACATCTCGCGAATTGCAGTGCAGGTATCCTTTTTCGTTCTGGGTGATTCTATTGTAATTTTTGTTTTTATCAAATATTCCAAGTCCTAGATTTTTTTTATTATTTTCGAATAGTACTTGATCTACAAAAAACATAGGAAGAGGTTCTTTGGTATTCCAGTGGCGAATATTTGATACATTCCGAATATTGGATCCCTCATCTTCTAAGGTTTCTTGGATGGCTTCTACAGGAACTGACTGGTGGATATTTTTGAGAATAATTCTTCATAATATTTTATTTTCAGTTTTATATGTATGCTATGTTTCGTCACTTTTTTCAAGTATTTGAATCTATTTTCGATATACATCGGCAGAGTAAGTATTAACTTTTATATTGTTAATGATATCTACTAGAGTGTTGCATATACAAATTCTTCTTATTTGAGGATGGTTTCGTGCGTACACAACTGGAGTTATCTGAATGTCTTTTATGTGCTCGTCACTTGTTTCGTTCTGTGAGATTGTAAATCTATTTGGGATATTATGTTTGCATTCGACTTTTTATTTTGTGTGTCGTGTATTTACGAGTGATCATTTGTTTCTCTTGTTCTTTTGAAAGTATTTCTTTTAAGCTTCGTCTGCCAGCCTAGTTGATTGTTGTTAGATGATTGTTGTAATAAAAAGAAATTACTTGATTGTAGTTAGATGATTGTTGTAATAAACAGAATTTACTCATGTGATTTATCATGGGAGACAGTCGACCGGTTTTAATTGTATCTACCATTGCACTAATACTAATCGGACTTGTTACTGGTGTTATTTATATTTCCGTGACCGTGTACACATTTGGAATAGCAGATGTGGTTTTCACATTGGAGAGTTTGTTATTAGGATTGAACCATCACTAGTTGATTGCATTATCACCTATTTTATTTTCACTCTGGATGGGAAAATTGGTTTGCTCAAAGCAATGATGCGCGCTCCAGTGCGAGCACCGAACGCTGATTGAGGTTCAGGCACAAATTTATCCTTTTTTTATCCTCTAGCACGTTGACTGCGGCACCTTATTTGAGTACTTTGATGTAAACTGCGGTACTTGATTCCGGGGTACAGTAGTCAATTTTCCTGCTGTGCGATATACATCAGTCACACTTAACTCCAGTGTTCAGTATCGCACTAACATCAGTTCAAAAATATAATGTGAAAATCTATGGAAACTAACTATTTTTCTTATATTTTTCTGGTTTCCTAATATATAAATAGAATCTCATTATCAAAAACTTGTGAAACACTGTATTAATCATCTAAATAATATAGCTCCATAGCATTTCAACAAAATTAAAAATAAATTACTGCGAACTAAAACAATATCAGAAATCTAAACATGAAGCATGTATTTCAACAAGATAAAAAGAGATTATTGTGGAATAGAACAATCGTTTCATTGCATTTATTAGCAAAATATTATGTGTGATAATTCTTGGAACAAGAAGTCAAAATATTGTGAAGTAGAACTATTGTTTCATTGCATTTATTGGAAAAAATATTGAGTGTGATAATTATTGGAGCAAAAAGACAAAACCTTGTTGAATCTGGGCATTTTTTCCCAGAGGCGGATCTAGCCTACTTACCGCTTGGTGCAAGGATATATAAATTGCGCCCCTCCCCTACCTCCCTCTCTTCATCGTACTTCTCTTTTTTATAGATTTCAATCCCAATCCACAATCCACAATTTGAATCCCAATTCAAAATTTCAATCCTAATCCACAATCCACAATATGAATCTTAATCCACAATTTTAATCTCAATCCACAATTTCAATCCCAATCCACAATCCACAAATTTAATTCCAATTCACAATCCACAATCCTCAATTAGAATTCACAACATCAATCCGCAATCGACAATCCGTGATCCACAATTTTATCCCAATCCACAATCCAAAATTTTAATCCCAATCCACAATACACAATCAATAATTTCAATCTCAAACCACAATTCACAATTTTAGTACTAATCCACAGTTTGAATCTCAATATATAATTTCAATCCCAACCCACAATCCACAATTTTAATCCCAATACCAATTAAGAATCCACAATCACAATCCCAATCCAAAATACACAATTTTAATCCGAATCCCATTTCACAATCCACAATTTCAATCCCAATCCAAAATCCAAAATCCAAAATCCACCATCCACAATCCTAATCCCAATCCAAAATCCACAACCCCAATCCCAATCCAAAATTCTCAATCCCAATCACAATCAAAAATCCACAATCCTAATCCCAATCCCAATCCAAAATCCAGAAACCCAATCCCAATCCCAAATTCTACAACCCCAATCCCAATCAAAAATCCACAATCCCAATCCCAATCAAAAATCCAAAATCCCAATCTCAATCCAAAATCCAAAATCCAGAGACCCAATCCCAATCCACAACCCCAATCCCAATCAAGAATCCACAATTCCAATCCCAACCAAAAATCCACAGTCCCATCACAATCCCAATTCCAAATCCGAAATCCAGAGACCCAATCCCAATCCAAAATCTAGAAACCCAATCCCAATCCAAAATCCTAATCCCGATCCAAAATCCACAATTTCAATCCCAATCCAAAATAGAATGGTGGATTATGGATTGTTTATTGTGGATTAGCTCTAATAAAATATTTTGTCTTATTTTTAAAGAATTATGTTCGGGGCCCAACTACCGCCTTCAAGGACATGGCGCCGGGGTGCCGTGCACCCCCACTTGAAACTCCTCTGGTTATTCCAATAGGTAGTCACACGGCATGCTTTTTTATCAGCTTTGCTTGAACTTAGAGTTTCTCTCATAGGAAAATAGAACGCTCTATACATATTTCACTTTTCATTCGTCCAGGACCTTAATATTTTTTAGATTTATGCGATTTTTTGGTAAAATTGAACATGATATTGCTATAAAATAGAAATATCCTACGTTTAAACTGGAAAATATGCCTTACGCCCGCGACAAGAGCAGCACTGAAGAAAACAAACATAACTTCTGTGCGGCTCTTGTTGCCGCGGTCGAGTGAAACCAAACAAGAAATGATTCAATACTGATAAAAAATTTAAAATTAATTTATTTACAAGTTTTGATTACATTTCTGAAGTTCCATGTCGAGCTTGGTCAGAGCGAGCAAAACTCGCTCGTTAGTTTGGTGCGAAGCACCACCTTGAAAACAAAAACCACTGTTTTCATGCCACTGGTGCACTCACTACCAAGAACTGTTTTAATCCCTCGGCTGCATGATGATGGCCTAACTACCGGGTTGGATTAATACCTAAGGATTAATTAGGCCCAACTGTTACGCGCTCATTTTTTTCCGTCAGTTAGCTCATTACAATAACTTTGTGTCAGTTCTTTTAATGAACTGATATCAGGTTCTGTTTGATGACAGTTGAAAAACCTATTTATCAGCGTTTATAATTAAGTGATTAGTAATATTTAAACGTAACAGTAAGCTTCATTAATTATTTCTATGAACACATTAGGATAACACGAAAGCCCTTTTATTATATTCCATTATATGTATGACACTAATGGATTCATGCAACAATAGTACATACATAACTTCTGAATGATAATTAGATGACAATTCGGAAAATGACATTTCAAGCTACAAGCCCGAAGATAGATAAAAATCACCTTCTCAATGTTACAATAGTTTTAGAAAATCATATTGAATGGAATAATTCAAATCCGATAAAGAAAACTGCGATTAGCATGTTATCGAAAAACTTTGATTCTTGTTTAAAGATACAGTGGAAAATTCGTAGCAAGATAGCCATGATTCCACAAATTTAATTAAAGAGTGTGATTATAGAGAAAATACTTTGAGCTACTTGTGTTCTCAAATCGCCGATAACATATTACTCATGCAGATACAGAAAGCGCATTTTTTTTCCACTTGGAAGCCTTTTAGAATAGAAATTAAGATATATTTGGAAACTTATAAATGTCGTATTAATTTTTCAAAAATCAATATTTCCTTAAACCCGGTGGGAGTGTGGCAGGGTATGACATACCCGCTCTGTAACATTTATGCTTGAATTTTTTTATCTGGTAATCCAAATGATTTGTTGCTTTGAGTAGCTGGAGCTTGAGAGTTGTAGGGGAGGATAGTGACGTGTTTGCAGAGTCGCGACGGCCAGTGCTTGAGTTACAAGCTTGCTAACAACGCTCGGATACGTAATACCCTGCCACATAGTTGGCGTATATATTCCATGACAAAATCTAATATTGCTCTTTCTGTTATTTTAGCTTGTTTTCAGCATTATTTCCCAATTTTTGATCGAGAATAGATTTTTAAAACGAAGAAAGGCGACTTAGGGCTATGCTGGAATAGGTACTAAAAAATACTTCGGACAAGACACTCAATGAACCCCCACCTTCAAGCTTCTAAAATTTTCACAAAAATTATGTTATTTTTTCCTAATTTATATGGTTCTAAGCTTAATGTTTCATAAGATCTTGTAGTTTATCTCCATAAAGATGTTTTTTTTTTTTTAATTCATTTAAGACTTTTTTGAATGTGTCAATATTCTTGTTCGAAAAATCAAGAGATTTTGTTTTTCTGGAATTATAATATAAATAGTGTTGACTGCCAAAAGTATTGGATTCAAATTGAATTATTACATTGCCTATTACAATAATACACATTTTATTCAAAGCTATATGTTAAGTATATGAGTTTAGGTACTATTTTGTATGCGGGTATGTCATACCCTATCACATTCTCGTTGTAACATTTTGTCACCACAGTTCCGCCGACTTAACAGCTCGACGAAAAAAATTGAAAATTATCATGGAGGCTAGTCTTGCCAAGTATTAATGCATAAAATTTCAAAAAAATCGGAGATTCAAAAGCAAGACCGTAGCCGATTTGACATGGACGCTCCATATGTACACTCATATTCAAACTAATTTTTAAAAAAATAGATAAATAAATGTTGATGATGAGATTTGCTGAAAAAACTTATTATATACTTTCTTATTTTTATGAGGGCTCCCAGTATTTTGATTGTGATGGATGACCACAATCGGAGTGCTTATATTCAATATAGCTTTTGCACGAACATTGAAACTAAATTTCCAAGTGATTAGTAGGTCGTTGGATGCCTATTCCCATCCATTATAGACATTAAGGAGACTGAAAATCTGCTTGTCAATTATGTAACTGGCATAAAGTGAACTAGTTGGAAACTTATAGCTTCAACAATTTGGTATGGCACACTTCATGTAGAAATTATGTTCCTGAGAGTTTAATTGAATTTTGAGTTTTTTTTTCCGAAGACAAGTATGGCAGATGTATAAAATAGCTCAAATTTAGTTTATTTGGCTACATAAATAAATGCTTTCCAACAACTAACTTGAATATACTGCTGTAGATTTTAGTGGCTGTTCATTAAATTCTAAATACCGTTCAGTATGTTCGCCCATTTCCTAACTTTTTAAGTTTATTACAACAGATGTAGGTTGTGAATTGCTGAGCTGTCAAGATTTCGGTACTAGTAAAATGTTTATATCTCCGGTGAAATAAAATATTTTACGACACTATGCCGTAAGATTGGCACGAAACAAGGAAAGGACTCAGTTTTCAGCTTGAATTGTCTTTATTTCTTCGAATCTTGAAGAGAATCGTATAAAATATCCCCCATCGATCGAAATTTAATGAACATGTAATTTTCATTTTCACTTCTCGGAAGCTCTTATCTATTACTCTTTCGGAATTCTCTCAAAATAATGATGAAGCATCGTCAGTCTCCTCCTCAGACGAAAACTCTATAGCCAAAAGTCTCATATTATGTATAATTTATAATTTACATTGTACAAGGTCATTACTTGTTACTTACTTAATAGAGTAGTATTAGTATGTACTTTGGTCATACATATATTACTAGCTTGGGCCGACGGCCAATTTACAGATACCAGAATCTAGAGCTACGTTAAGACATTATTCACTTTTCTTAATGTCTGAATGCTGATTTTTGTGTTTGTTTTAGAAAATATTGTTAAAAACTGATAATCAACACTGCTAGGCACTCCCTATCGGTGGTAATTTTTTTTAGATGCTTTAAAGCTCGCAAAAAATAACATAACTTACAATCTGAGTCCTAATTTTTATATATAACACTCAGGGAACAAATTCAATACTTTTTGTAAGCAGACAGACCAATCCTAGGGACATCTCCCAGACACAATTAAAATGTTGTTATGAGTATAAACGCGAGATCTGGCTGTTTACAAAAAGTATTGAAATTGTTTCCTGAGTATCATATATAGAAATAAGGAATATACGATAAGTAGGATTATGCTATTTTTTGTGAGCTTTAAAGCGTCTAGCAGGATTTACGGCCGATGGGAAGTGTCTGACAGTGTTGATTACCAATTTTTAACAATATTCTCTAAAACCTTCATACAAATCAGCACGTTGACTTTAATAAAATTAAGTATTGTTTTAACATATCTCTAACACATGGTATCTGTAAACTGGCCACCGGCCCAAGCTAGCAGGGATGAGTATGACCAAAGTACATACTAACACTACTATGGTATATAGACCATACATTTTGTTTTTCAGAAAATAAGTAACGTCTGGCAGGTCTAGGATCTTGGACTTATAAGAAAGCAGCAGACATTCGAGGATATCTGCTACGAAACCATAAAGAATGATTTTCCGGATTGCCAATGGACAGGAGACCTTGGATCAGTTGGAGAACGCTACCTTGCTCACAGCTTGGACCTTGCATCAGGATACTTGCAGGTACAATTACAAAACTGTTACAAGGAGAAAACAGCGTTCACCACCGATGACCAAGTTTATTGCAGGAATTAATGAATGGAAATTTACTGAAAGAAGGGGTGAGGTCTTATTAATCTGCTTGAAGATACACTTCACTCACTCAATATCAGTGTGAATGTAGGTATGGTAGGATTTTTTCGTGGTCAGGTCCATACTCAATCATTTGAAATTGGAATCTCTAAATTACAAAATTGAAAAGATTAAAAATTCTGACAAAACTTATTTTTGAAGTCCAAATAAATTGTTTTCGGCACAACTGGAGATTAAATTGGAATATGTGAGATAAAATCAAATGTTTGTCAGAAAGAAAAAAAAGAATTTTTGTTTTTGAAGAAGATTTGAGAAATAGATTTTTTCTTTGATTCGAAGTAGGGATTATAGGTAATTATTTTTGGATCAGAACGATAGGAAAATGAATTGGAGTGATTCCGAAAAAAAATGAGAAATTTCTGATAGAATCTAGCGGAAAATTTGAATACAATTCTTAAACATAATTGACCCATGCGAGTATTAGATAAAGGAGCATGCAGCCGCAGAAAATGCTTGTTTAAACCTCTTCTTACACTCATGATTCGAAACAATGACACTGCAAATAATTGATAAACCAAGATTTCATTGGCTGAGATTTTGATATCAACTCCAAATGACATCATTAACTGATTGAATTTTCTTTATTTCAAAACTTGTAGCATTAACTTCGTAGTTCTGGGATCCTATAATGGTCACATGTGAAATTGGGACACAGTGTATAGCTGAAATTGGATTATTGTTTATAACTAGATATTTATACAATTCCAAAATGAAATTTTTCAGAGCATTTGCAAAATTAAGCTCTGTCTGTATTTTTCAGTTATTGAATCCATGATTTAGGTTTGACAAACCTGGAATATCCGATAACAATATTATTTATTTATATGTGGTTTATTCATGTAGCTTTTTTGCAAAAAAAAAGGCCAAATATTCTGGAAATGTAAATAAATACATATCACATCTCTACAATATAAAAAGAGTAATAAAATGGAATATTTAAATAGCCTAGTGGATAAGAATCATTTCAAACTAATCACGCTAAATTTCAAAATTTATAGGAAATCAACATTAAACATTTAAAATTGCTCTAGTTGCAAATACCTGCATAATGAAATATGGTATTGATATTGATCCATACCCGTTCGTCAAAAGAGATGATTTTTGCGATTCATGGATGAGTACGATCCCATTTTCAACATGAAATGAATTTCGTATTACTTTTTACCCGACTACAGCGAAGCAAAAGAAAGGTTATGGTTTTGACCAGTATGTATGTATCTGTGTATGTATGTATGTATATTCATCTGTTTCCTAATTATTTCTAAACTATTTATCAATTTGACAAGTAAAGTATCGTTGAAAGCGTCTTGATCATTCGCTAGTTGAAGGCTATGTGAGGTCACATTAAATTAAATATGGCGCCCACTAGAGGACATAAAGTCATGAACTGAAAAAATAATTCTCATGAAGCCGTGTTGGGTATCAAATGAAAGAGCTTAATCAGCACATTTCATATGTATATACAATTAGCTCTTGCTCGCGTCTTTGCTTGCATGCACCCGATAATTGGAGATAATTTCTAAAATCCCGCCCGATATGTGTGCCAAACTATTTTATCAGGGAATTATTTATAATAAAAATTAAGTGCAAAAGCTAAAAAACCCGACTTCTGAAAACTTACGCTCTGAAAAGTATGAAACAAGAATAGGATAGCCGTGGTCCGTGGGACGGCCTCGATCTCGGCACCCAACTACCTGTATCTTTAATCCCCTACTCGAACTCGGCACTATACTATGGATTAGGACTAATGACTTAATCGTTCTGCCTGAGTGAGATTCTCTGGACAGATGCGATTTTATATTAATAATAAACCAAACTCAAATTCAGCCATACATGTGAACACTTATTTATCGATTGGACTTCGGCCCAACATGAGGAGTTCAGTGCACCCTTCTCGGCTGTCTCGGGCTCAATCTCTGTCCCATAGGCGGGCGCAGCGCAATTCGATAATATTCAGAGATGTTTGTCAAAAGCGTCATTGCTATAGACTGTATCTCAGCTCAACAGGAGTGATTTCAAATTTTGCAGGGTGATCCGGAATTTATTTAAAATTGACAGTGCCGAGTTCATGTGCGTCCCGCGCTAATCGGCTTAAGATCGGTGCCGACTTCATGTACTTGGTGCCGAATTCGTGTACGCCCGGTCCGTGCTCGTATGCCACTTTGCCCTAAAGCTTATGATCGTTTATTACTATTAGAATATATTGTATTGTTAGGGTAGATGACGTATGACCGCGGACCACGGCTATCCTATTCCTGTTTCATACTCTTCAGAGTGTAATTTTTCAGTAGTCGGGTTTTAGTTTTTGAATTTATTTTTCTTCTAAATTTGAGATATCTCAAAATTTTTGTAGTTATCGAAGACGGATATTTGACGCCTCTTACTAGACCAGAGTGTTGCCTATATCTTGGACACGGTATAAGAATTTTTTTTCACGTTTATATTACCACGTGCAATGTAGATTAGATTCCTTGCATACCGCTCTGCATAACAAGCAATAGGCGCTTTATCACTGCATCTATTTTTCAAGGAAAGTATAATCAATTTTAATAATTCAGATTCAAAATGCCCATACAAAGTTGTAAAACAATTTATTTCCGCTTTTGATATATAAAACAAAATAGCAACAGGTTCATGATTACTCTTCAATAAAATTTTTGTTTTGCATTCTAGTGCGAAGCTATCACAAATAAATTCTCAAGTTGGTATTGTAAGAATTCCAAAACATAGCGAAGGAGCAAACAGCAATCAATTTTCCTAGACATTTATTGCCTATATTAATTTGTTTTATGTATTCTTGTTATACATACATACATAAAACGATTATATCTTTAAATACTTGAGATATCATAATCATCATTTTCACCTGATGATGATCGAAAGATCGAAACTAGTTGTGCCTTCAAACCCTAAAGACTAACGAGGAGTCTGTTTATCTGTCGACAATGGGTTTTTTAGTGTATATAAATGAAGATAAAGCTTCACTCTTTGCGACACAACAGGTGTCATAGTGCATTGATTTGAGCGATTTTTGGTGCAGAAATAGAATCAATATTCATAATTCAGTTACATAAGCAATTATGTACTCACCAATACTGAAAATAAAAAATCTGGGTTTTATGGACAATTAGTCAACAAACATATACTTGATATAAAAAAATAAATGATATTCATGGAAATCACGCGGAATAATTACTTCCAATTAAAATAAACAAGCATTTCTGTTGTGTTGCGTTTAATTCTAGATGTTACATATTCACGATCGGCTTGTTCCATTTACATGTTCATGTCTTTTTACGATAATGCAAATGTTTGGAACCCGTGATCCTGCATTTTAAATCCTGGAACTGAAAATAAGGTCAGAATATTTTGTACTCTACTGACACCCAAGAATAGAATATGAATAAAGATGATGTATCAATTTCATATAATGTTAATATAAATTATATATAGACATCACACTGTCAATTGTTCATAATACTAGGTACACGAATGCTTTAAGTTCTCGCAGTGCTTTCGGCGTTCGTAGTGCATAAGCAGTGTCTTTGAGGTAAGCTCATAAAAAAAAAATCACATGACGTAAAGTCTGCAGATCTTGGTGTCCATGTTATTAGGAATCAATCACTGTACGACCATATATTGATCGACAGTAAAAAAGACTGATATATTTTTCTTTAATTTTGTGTATTACTTATTGTAATATATGTAATAGTTTCCAGAATATAATTTTTTTAAATCGATCTTCCATTTGTACTTAGCTATATCATTGATACTTTCTCAGTTAAAAGCGTATAGAATCTGTTATCAGTTAGAGCCCTTTATATGATTGGTCGATGGATAAGGTCTCACTCTTACCAGGAAGCAAGTATAAATACATGCTTATTCACAAGATGATGACAGAATATGTTAGTTAATCTGAATTGTTATTTTCTTCCATTAGGCTGATGAATTTATAAAAGATCTAAATATCAATTATTCTAGTCCAAGAAGTGTGCAGTTTGAATAAAGTTGAAAAGTTAATGTGACATTAGTAATTTTTTAAGCAGCCCATCTTCAAGCTAACATAGCGATTCCTACATGAACGGTGGTATGATCTCGATGAGCGAAGTATAAGGTAGGTTGAAAATATTCATTTTGCACTTTCCAAGTAATTGTGCTAGATAGTGATCAATATTTATTTAATCTGCTTAAACTAAGCTTCAAAATCTGGTTATTCCAAAAGTGAATTATAAGGAATATCAAAATATTATGAAGCCATACATGATAGTAGTGAAACTTCACTAAAAAGGGGAATGATACAAAAAAGGATGCAATAATATGATTTGCTCAACGATTCTATAATAATTGTACTTGTGATTACAATAGTTTCAGCATCGTTACAGACACGCGGAAAGGGTCGGAAATAATATTTGAAAAATAGCTCCATGATGTTTCACACTTTCATAAAATTATATATCTTATACTACAAAATAGACTGTATTATCTACAACTGTCTGAATACATTAGATATATGACTTCACGTATCTAAGGTTGTCCATCTTACTAATAAACAATACTCATATTGTTAGGAAGACAGGATAAAGTCGAATATGGTGCCTATTTAGAAAATCAAACTTATATGTAATTCTCGAAAATGTCCCCCTCAAAAATACAATCTATAAAAGCCACTTTCTAATGTATTGAAATCATAACCGTAGTGGTAGGTAGTTCTTCAAATATACACAAAATTTTCTATTTAAACAAATTTTCACTTAAATTATGGAAGACCTTATTTATAATATACAAGTTCCATAGAATTTACAACACATTAGTTCAAAAAACTAATATTTGAAGTGATGAGTGAATACTTCCCTGCCTGCAAAGTGAATAGAAGTGAAGGAGACAGCTTCTGGAGTTTTTAATATTTGAATAAAGTCCAGTAGTTCTCTTCTACATTTTCATTTATAGTGATATGATTTGTTATTCTATTGGACGCATCTGAATTCCTCCACAACATCTCTTCTATGGGATTACGGACGCATCCGAACTCCTCCACGAAGCCTCAGGTAGCTATATTCCAAGCTCACTAGTAAAATTAAGCTTTGTCAGTGGCACTGGCACTTAACAGTGATTTTGTTTTCAACTGGCGGTGCTTCGCACCAAAATAAACAGACGGGCTTTACCCGCTCTGACCGAGCTTGACGTGTGGAATCTTACAACGCAGAAGGTGAATGATAGAATTATATGCATACATAAATACCATTTCTTTTCCTCAAAGTGAAATTTGCATGATATAGGACTGTACGATTCCTATTAAATATGTCCACTAATTGTAAGAGAGTAGAATTTGTGATAAAAAAAGTGTGAATTATAGGCATTTATATGAAATAGAATAAAGAAAAAATTAATATCAGTGACGAATAGCTTCATAGATTATGAATTTTAAAAGAACTTATCACATAAATAACTTTGTTTTTATGATTTTTAATATCATTCTTCTTCTAAAGTATTGCATATCACTTCGATTAGAATTAATGGAATTTCCCGAGAAGCATGTTCAGCAAACATGCATAAAAATACGCAGCAATCATAACAGTTCCCTAGTTTCCTTAGTACACTTGAAAATCTATTTTTTGGGAGTAGAGTCAGCCCTACAAAATAGGCTATTTTGTTTTTTTTTTTATGACAAAATATCTTGGACTGAATTCAGATACTACTCATTTTTCATACTAGTTGTCACCCGCGGATTCGCTCGCATATAGATGTACTCTTTGTAATCCATGAAAAAATATATTAATAATTAACTGCAGCACCCGAGACAACCGCAAACACCGCCTGTGATAGCCCTGTGCTTTCGATATTTTCTATTTTGTCTTAAGGTTTATCAATCCAATTGATTTTCTCTTGAAAGTATAATAATTGACAACATCACCAAAAAAAAAAACGTAGGCTCCACACGTGTTAACTTTTTAGAATCCATGAAGAAAAGTGCAAAAATTCATTACAGCACTGGGACAACCGATAATTCTGGGGTATAGATGTTTTCTGCTCTTTTATTCTAGTATTAAGCAATCAAATCGACTTCCTCATAAAAATATAACAATAGTCGCACAGAACACGATTTTCCAAACACTTGTATTAGAGTGTCCCGCTTAGAAATGAGATTTTAAAAAATCCTTTATTAGTGATTCTCTATGTTATTATAAGAATGCAGTGTCAAAATTTCAGAACTTTAGGCTCAGCGGTTTGGTCTATGCGTGTCTTTCAAATAATAATTTCTCAGATAAACGAGTTAAGAACTACATAAACCACTCATTAAGATATTAATCGAGAGAAATATTGACCCTGCAGCGCGAGTTGTACTTTGATGGTACTATGTCAGGAACTTTCACGCAAGCGCCAACAACCCATTTGAATGAACGATGCGCGAACAAACAGCTATCCAATACGACTCGCACGCCACTTACTGTACGATAATATTACTGTTAGAAATCTTTAACCAATTACCATCTACAATTTTCAACTCAATCGGATGAACTATGATCGAACAAACGAATGCGACTCGTGTTCCACTTATTATACGTTAATAATACTGTCAGAAATTTTCATGCAAGTATCAACAACAACTGTAGAAAGTTTCAATTCAATTGATTCAGCCGTTTCGGAGATTAGCTCGGACAGACAGGTAGACAGACAGACAAAAATTTAAAAAGCGCATGTTTTAGTTTTATTTTTCTGCGAATAACTTCAATTTTATTGAAATATATGGATATTTATATCAATATCTTCTAAGCCCTGCAAGATATCGAAATAGAATATACACAAAATTAATCCCTGAAATTTTCATTAAAATCTGTTGAGTCATTTCGGAGCCTATTCGAGACAAACTTTTAGACAGACAGACAAAGATTCTAAAACCGGTCATTTATGATTTAAATAGCAGTGCTCACTTGAATTTTTACATTTATTTTGACTGAAAATATGAATTAAAAAAGTAATGAGAAAATGATTTTTTGAAGAAATACCTAACTTGGAAGGCCAATTATTCGATTTTAAAGGGCTAGGTCTCAAAGGAATGCGTCTTTAAAGTATCTCTTAAATGTCCTCTACAAGATAGACTAGTTAGTTTCTGGTTTTAGTGTAACACAAAAAAAATCGAATCGAAATGGTGCCTATTTAAAAAATCTTATATGTTATTCTCGAAAATGTGCCTCTCAAAAATACAATCTATAAAAGCCACTTTCTAATGTATTGAAATCACCACCGTAGTGGTAGGAAGTTCTTCAAATATACACAAAATTTTCTATTTAAACAAATTTTCACTTTAATTATTGAAAAACTTATTCATAATATACGACTTCCATGGAATTTACAGCACAGTAGTTCAAAAAACTAATATTTGAAGTGATGAGTGAATACTTTCCTGGCTGCAAAGTGAATGGAAGTGAAGGAGACAGCTTCTGGAGTTTTTAATATTTGAACAAAGTCCAGCAGTTTTCTTCTACATTTTCATTTATAGTGATATGATTTGTTATTCTATTTCACTGCAGCACTGGTACAACCGGTAATCCAGTGGTATATATTGAATAAAACAATAATTCAAATGAACATTAATGTGAACTAATATCTTAAGACTCTTCAGATTCGTGACATTGTTCCCACCTTATGGTTCGTCGTCCTCGGCGAACACAATCTCGTTCTTGGTAGGGCCACAATCTGTCACCTCACAATTTCGTACGGTCCCTTCCAGTTTTTCTGCAACTTGGGACAAGTTTTATTTTTTTCTGGGAGTTGGAGAGCCACACCAAATCATCTTGCTAGAATCGAGGACTATTTGCTCGCAAATCATATCGGACCTTTCTTCTGCCGCTGGCAGCTTGAATATTCTCCCGTTTAGTGATAGGCGAAGGCTCACATACATTCGCATTCACAGCCATCTTCTCGAACGCGTACCTTCTTTCGTATCGCTACACATTGACATGCTGTCAAGTATTGAGCCCTTTGCTTGATTTACAGCATCCACAAGCCCTGCAGTACCGTTCGACGTCTTCTTGACAGCCAACCCAGTAGAAGTGCTCCCGAAATTTTTCCAGAGTCTTCTTAATGCCTGAATGTCCACTGTTATCATCATGCACCTGCCTTATAACTTACCTTCTTAATTTTCTCGGCACTATCAGTTTTTTCACCACCTCATTTTCATCAGGGTTTTCCCATAAACGGTACAAAATGCTATTTCTCACTCGTAGAAAACTCCATTGTGCTAAATAGGACTTGATAATGGTGCCCAAAGCTGATGTTTCTTGATAACTAGGCTTCTGGACGGTCTTCTTCGACTCCATTATCGACTTCAGAACAAAGTCATCCAACTATGTGCGCTGTAGTTCATTTAGTAATAACACGGATCCCTCTTGCCGTAAAACTTCCTTGGTGCTATACTTTGGGAGATTAACTAGCTCTTTCGAAATCGCCTCCTCCGAACGAGATGAAATCTGGAAATCTCTTGGAGCAACAGAATCCATCATTTCTATTCTTCGCACTTGGAAATCGATGACCTTGGGGGTCTCGATATGGTATTCAGCCAGCTTCTGCTTCTCTAGACTGGCAAACCTCATTTTTCGTGACGAAGCATGCACACTGCAATCAATGGTGAACTTAGTGCGATAATCTGCTTGAAGATGTCCCTCCTGGCCAAACTGCCAGCAACAATTTCTGTTGTTCAGACGACGTATTCGTGCCACAATCAACAATGCGCTTAATAGACAATCCATTTGAATATCACCCTCTTTGCCACACTGCCAGCATCTAGTTCTTCCGCTCACTTTCGGAGTTGTTGATGTACGAAGAGAAGAAATCTGCTCTCGTCGCCAACTCCCAACGATAGTCGTGATCTTCCTCACCTTGAGTTCTTCTTCCTCTTCATATTCCAATCACCCCATTTTCTTCACAATTCTTGACTCTTTCGTGGCAGCTTCAATTTCAAGAGCTTTTATTAGCGCTTCTTTAACTGTCTTCGGATTCGTCAGCCGCATAAATCGTCCAATTCCGTCGTCGCCGGTATCATCCATAAATTGTCTCACCGCCAGAAATTCCTGCGTTGAGCAAGTACAATCTGCAAAAGCTTTCCGGACCAGACTCTGCACAGCATATGCAAATGTAGTCAGATCCTCTTTGTGTAGTTGCGTACGATTCCGTAGCTGTCCGTGTAGCAGTTCTTTCTTGTGCTCCTCCCCGAAGTACAGCTTTAATTCAGACGTCAGCTTCCCTCCAAGTCGTTCTTGTTCATTCAGACCTGAGAGGACTATCAAAGCTGTTTCACAAAGCATTCCGGTAAGTAAAATTGCTCTTTGCTCCAGCCATTATTCTTCGAAATTAGCTCAAATTGAGCAAAATATTCATCTCAATAAGTCTTGCCATCATATGGCGTCGGTTCCAGAGTGAAATTAGCAATCACTTCTATTGGTATGGATATCGGAACACTTTCCATGCGTAGGGCAGCTCCATTACCATTCAGACTAATGTTCTGTAGTCTCTCGGTGACAATTAAGTCTATTTTTGCTTCCATATTATCTTCAACCTGTTTGATTTGATGTTTTACTTCAGAAAGCTCTTCATCTATCTCCTGAATTTCTTCTGTCACCGTTTCATTCTGTTCCGAAATCATTTTCTTCAACTCTGTAGTCATTTCTTCTTTCACTGCTTTCATCTTTTCTGTCACGGTATCTTTCACTGACTCAGCTACTGTCTCTCTAACTGCTTACATCTCTTCAGCTACTTCGCCTTTAACTGCCTGCATCTCTTCAGTCATCGCCACTTTCAGTTCAGTAGAAATATCTTCCGTAGTTTGTTTCTGTTCAGTTCAGCTATAACTGCTTTCATACCTTCCGTAGAGTCAAATATTTTCTTCTCCATGGCCTTAATATTTTCCGTAGATTCGGCCATCTTCTTCTCCATGGCTGCCACCGACATCTTCATAAACTGCATCATCATCTTCAGCTGATCCTGAATTTCACTGATAGCTATGCCCCTTGTTATAGGCATTTACAACTGTCCCAACTCAAATTTTTGAACATTTCACCACACTGCAACCAAATTTACTTTTTCCATCCGGGTCCAAAATTATTTGCATTTAATTTCTCAGGATCTCACTTCTTACATCATTTTTTCACAAATTTTATTGTGATTAATTTATTATTACAAGTTAAGGTGCAAATATTTATTTTACAAACTCGCAGAACTATAAATTCGTTCAAAGTTACTGTAACTGAATGATTACTCTCCCGCTAGCTCACGCGCTTTACATACTCTACTCCAATAATAGGCCAACATTCAAATGTCTAACAGTTGAACAACAATGAACTAGCATTCAAATGTCCAGCAACCGAACATCTAGTAACCTTGGACTAGCATTCACATGTTTGACAATTGAATACCGCCCGGATTGTTGGTCAATGCTAACTAGGATTCATAATCACAATAAATTATTGAATAAAACAATAATTTAAATGAACATTAATGTTAACTAATAACTAAGTACTATATTTTCACCGAATTTTAAGATGAAAAACTGTCTTAGTATTGAAATTCAGTATTATATCGTATCTACAAACATTATATGTAAATGGAATCATTACTTATCCTATACCTTTTTATATATTGGTCCACAGAAATAAAAACATTTATTATTATTGTTATTATTATTATTATTATTATTAAGACTCTTCTGATTCGTGACAATATGAATACAAAAATAAATTGTCAGTTCTCATAAGTATTCGCATAGTGAGCACTGCACAGAAAATTGAAAATTTGATTGTATCATATAAATAATACAATACAATCAAGGTTGAATATCAAGCCGCCAAATAAATACCGTCAATATTAAAGAGGATTTCATTACGTCATTGGCTTCTAGCTCCATTATAATATAAAATAGATATGAAGAAAACAATCGCTAATTCACTTGAAGTCACATGGGGAATTATCGGAACTATATTGGAATTATCATCATATTAGATCGCGTGTCTTTGATAATTTCAACCAAGTAAGGCCCTGTTTACAAATGCATACACTGGAATCATTTATTTCGAAAGTTATAGCAAAAACAATACGATTTTATCGCTTGTCACGCGAAAATATTGGTGTATTTTTTATATTTTTCAATCATTCTTTTCATAAATGACCATAGCGATTTGCCTTGCCTTCATACCATAAATTTTAGGATCAAATTCACAGGAAATAATTATTAATCACTACAACAAAAGTATAAAAAATCTTTTCTTAAATTCAATGCTGAACTGAGGAAAATTCAATACATTTTGAAATCATTAGCAAACTACAAATTAGAGGTAATTTCGAATTGAAGTATTTTCATCATTTATAATTAGAGATCTTATCAACTAATTCAACAATATCTCATTTTTTGGTTCAATGGTGAGTATGTATAGTTATTTCATATTTATTTCATACTATCTTATTTCTACGGAAGCTGCCTCAATTTTGATTATAACAGACTACTCTATTTTTTGATAGACTTAAATGTAGCTATGAAACACTTTAAATACTAACAGGAAATGTGACAATTTTATATTTCGCATAGCAGTTGTTCAATTATTGATTATCATTGATGAGTAATATTTTTTTTGACTAAATTTACATTGTTCCGACCTTTTCATCTATTCACAACTCCTGAATAAATAATGCATCAATTGCAAATACTTTATTCTCAGCTGTTAATATATTTAAGAATATTTGAAAAATAAATTGACTGTATAATTTGAGGAGGAATATTAAAAAAATATATTATAATAAACAATTTAAAACAATAAAGAAATAAATTGTCGATTATTTTAATCATTTGTATCACTACAAAATAATAGAATAATTGAAGGAATGCTATTTTTCTCACTTTCCCAAGTCGCCAGCTTTGATCACACCTTAACCATCCTCAGAAGCGGAAATAATTCACAAACTTGAATTTAAACAATATTTGATAAATTTTATAAAATCAAAACCTGATAAGTTTAACAAAAATACAAATTCGGGAGACGGTTTTTACACCATCATCCTGAATAGGGCAGCAACCGTAGACACGTGTTTTATCCTTATTAGGACTCTTCAGTACGGTATAGCAAGCTGCAGATAGTAGGACTTGTAGCCGCGACACTATAGAAAAGAAGGTTGGTACATGGCATGCAGAGAAATTATTCTGCAGCAGTATCATTTACCATAATACAGCCGAGGTGGCAAGGTTTAAAGAAATGCAGGACACTGTAAAGTGACCTTCAAAATTTGACCGTGAAACAGAATTTGATAAATTTTATAAAATCAAAACCTGATGAGTTTCACAAAAATTTTGATTTTATAAAATTTCTCAAATTCTGTTTCACGGACAAACTTCAAAGGTCACTTTACAGTGTCCTGCATTTCTTCAAACCTTGCCACCTCGGCTGTATTATGGTAGATGGCACTGCTGCAGATTAATCTCTTGCATGTCATGTACCAACTTACTTTTCAATAGTGTCGCGGCTACAAGTCCTACTATCTGCGGCTTGCTATACCGTACTGAAGAGTCCTAATAAGGATAAAACACGTGTCTACGGTTGCTGCCCTATTCAGGATGATGGTGTAAAAACCGACTCCTGAATTTGTATTTTTGTGAAACTTATCAGGTTTTGATTTTATAAAATTTATCAAATTCTGTTTCACGGTCAAACTTTAGAGGTGACTTTACAGTGTCCTGCATTTCTTTAAACAATATCTGTTAAAACGAAAAAAAAAAAACAGAAACGGATTTTTCCATCAGCTACAACAACCGAAAGTTATGAAAGTTATTGACTGAATGCACTCTTGTCGTTTGTAGCAATTGGCATTAAAACTGTTTTCGTTTTATGATCGCATATGTTATTTTTCTACTTAAACAAATGTTTGAATTTTAATTCACAAATTCTTTTCATCCCTGAGGATGGTCAAGATATGGCGGGAAATGTCGATTTAAGAAAGAAAGAAAGAAAAATAAGTTAGTGACTGCATCCCCTCAATTATTTAATACCTACATTAATCGTTCTAGTCAGCATTATCAATCACCAAAACAAAATAAAAAGATTAAGCCCGTTGAAAAATTGACTGTAGACTATGCAACAATAAATTTTATTTAATAAGTCCTAATTTCCAAGTCTCTCTTGAAATGGTTAGAAGCTTTGAATAGTTATTTAATTTTTACTAATCTTGGATGAATGTTTCCCGCACACTTGAAAACTTTTGCAGTTTATCTGGAGCCAAGAAATTCTTATAGTCATTATTTATTTGATTTATGGCGCTTGTGACAGCGGGTAGACATATTTGTCACCTGTCAACCTGAGGAAATATTTTATTTCAGACTTGATGACAGTCTCGTAGCAAAGTTTGGCTGAACTTCTATCTTCGCAATTGATTTTCATTATTATGGAGTATCTCACTCTCATTTATATAGCAAAACAAATTTCTTCTTATCTTCATTTACAGGAAATAAGAAAAAATCGATTAATCAACAAATGTAAGCGATGAAAATTATATTAAATATTGTTAATGAAGGAGGCGATCTAATAATAAATCGTCCTTTCGACAGTGAATTTCATACTCGTAAAAATTGCCAGTATACTGATCATATTCTGTTTGACAGACAAATTAGATGCAAAATTGAAAATAAGTTAGCAACGACCAATCAGCTGTTTTTTAAGTCATATGACATCTCGTGTCCTGTACACTACTGACAACGTATTCGTAGCGCCTCTAGAAGCGCTTTCCATAATGAATTCATATACTCCGGCTTTTTATCGAAAAAAGCTTACATGACAATGACAAAATGACTTAGAAGAAGAAAGAAAATTTACTCGTGTTTTTATTACGAGATTGAAAGTGGGAAAAGTGGATCGTTGCTGTTATGCGAACAGCATTAGTAACTTATAATCAAATTTCTAAGCAAATGTCAAATTGTCAGTCTCAAGAACATTTTTGTAAATTTAATCAAATTTTATAAATAGTTTAGTGTGATAAATACAGGAGCAAATGATGATAGGTGCTTTTCAAAGGAGCTACTCTAAAAAATTTCTATTTTTGAGTCCGTTTTAGCCCTTTAAAATACTTTTTTTTTGACAAATCGACATTTATAGCTTGAAATCTACTGATTAGAATTACTGACATGACTGCTAATTAAAATTACCTCGATGACAGTTTGATAATATTGAAATTTGCATAGTTTCAAATGGAAATATTCAAATATGGAAACATTACAATTTGAACCGCTAGGCAGCGCGCGAATCGCGCTGAAAAAGCTGTATCGATATTGTATAGAAACAAAGGCACTAATACGTCATCACAAAATTCTGCAAGTTCAAAAACTCAATTCTTCATATAATACGAGGTTATTTTTAAATCGCGTTTCCATTAGTACTATTATAATAAAAAACAAAAACTTACTCTAATCTTCTCGCTTATAAATAAATTACAATCCGCACACACGGCTTATCATCATAATGTAATTTTAAAATAGTAAACTAAAATTTCAAACTTACATTCAAATTTATGTAGAATAGATACAAAGATTACAGTACGTTCCCCTTGTAAATTGCAAGCCCTAGTCTTTTTGCATCAAAATCTAATCCAAAACTCTTTTACTTAATAATACATTTCGTGCTGGTGAAATTTTTCTGCAGTATAAATCGGATTATCTCTAGCCTTGTTTTTCCTGCGAAGACTAGATTTCTCTGAGGACTATCTTAGAGAAGAAAGACTAAGATCCAAAATCCTTTGAAATTATGTTAAGACGGTAAGAAAAATTGAGCTAGGGTGTAAATCAGAATAAATTGCAATGAGATTAAGAGATTAAACAAATAAATTTTCAGATTTGGGATAGTCCTTGTCAAATTAAAACTGATTTAATCTCGAGAGAAAATGCTATGTATATATAAAGCAAATTTCACTTGATTCAGAAAGTGAAACATTCCAAAACTACATCTAAATCCATGTAGACTCATAATTTTTCAAAATAAACAGATTTGGAATTGCTATTGAGCACCCGGTATAATCTAAACGCATTATCATGCAGTGCTCGGTTCTACGACAGCAATTAAATTGAGTGCAATCTCTATAAATTGAACTCGTTCTCGTTCGAATATTCGTGATATCCAATAAATGTGAAATACCGTGAAGAATATTTAATATTGTCAGTGCATTTTCTATTACTACAATGATAATCGGATGGTTCAATCATTTAAATTGAAATCCTCCTCAGCACATATTATGAATCTGAAGAATTCATGAGCAGAACATTATTTCATAAAATTGTATTTACTGATATTATGACGATGCATTACTTCACCTCCGATTTTGATAAAACTTAGTGAAAAAACGGTCAGACTTGATTGATCTTGAAAATCGTATTTATTAATTTATGTTAATATAACATGTATGCATTGTGCATGTGCGATACAAACGAATTTCTAGTTGCATGATACTGAAACAGTAGTTTTTTGTTTTCAATCGACTAACAGGCGGGCTTCGCCCGTTCTGATCGAGCTCGACGTTGAATTTTGAGTCCGAGTCCGAGATAATGACGAAGTATTAACCACCTTATGTTAGGTTTAATTTGCCGTTAGTTGGGCGCGAAGTCCCGCCGATTGACAACAAAAATCACTGTTTTAGTGCTACTGACAAAATATAATTTTACTACACACACACCGCGCAATGTATATGTCAGCGTCTGATCGTTCAATAGGCCAAATCATGAAATTCGGCGCCATTTCATGATTTGGCCAGGTAACTCTAGCCATATCGTTCAACACTGATCGTTTGACGAGTTGCTTAGCGATGTTCGATAAAATGAAATTTGACATGCAATTTTAAACACGGAATTTCACATTTCTTTTATAAGATCACGCGACTTTTTGGTCTGCTGCGAATTGCCTGCCTTTTATGGAAAGGAAAACTTCTGGAATGCAGTCAATGGAAATTTATTTTGATTTTTCTATTTCGACTAGTTTCGACATAGAAAAATAAAAATAAATTTCCATTGACTGCATTCCAGAAGTTTTCCTTTCCATCAAATTTCCAGTCAAGAAATACATATTTTCTGACATGCCTTTTAGTATCAGGCTTTAGATCACTTTCAATTATATGCACCATGACCGAAAAGCGTGCATCGGTGAAAAACCTTTTTATCTTTCTTATCAAGAGGTAAATTTTCAACCCTCAAAAAGACAGGCGATATAAAATCGGAGAACTCAAACTGTCACCATCTCCCGGTCTATTTTTCACGTTGCTTTATTTGGCTGTTACACTCTGAATAGCATACAACTAAAGTCAACTAATGATATTAAAAGCACAAATGTCAAAAAATATAAGCGTTATAATTTCTGAGAGAGTCAAAATTCATTTAGAATCAGACATCATCAAATAAAATGAGGCTACTAAACCTAGAAATATCCTGAAAGAATTGAAGTAAATAAAGTAATACGTCCAATCCGATTATTTTCATGTCAAGATAAGTTGGAAAATAAAACAAGAAAAATAAAATAACAAAGTTACTAGAAGCGTCACGTAAGTAAATTGAATAAGACAAGTTTAACTGATGGGCAGGAAGCAATCGTTTCTGACAAATTTAATAAGGCGTAGAAAATAGCGTTGGTTTTTCCTTTAATAGAATTATGCCGTCGACAGCAGTGAGACAGCATGTTGTGGAACCTTCCGATCGATCTTTATCCCTCCTATAATGTAATTAAAAAGAGTTTATTCCAGAAAAAAATAAATTACCTGTGTATTCAGACAAGGACAAGTACAATGGTGTATCGAACGGACGCTCTCTCGTGAAACTGAGCGAACGATTTTCAAGGTTGATGCTGGCGATTGAGATGTTCGACGTTCTAGGTTCGGTTGCAGTGAAGTCTGTGGTAGAAGCTGAAATGCTGTGGAAGAACTGCGATTCTTTCCTGGTAGATTTTGCAAAAGGTTTTGCTTGTAGCCTTTTACATCTAACCTGAAATCACAGAAATAAGAACGGTAAGATATTGTACGACCATAGATCACCTATCCTATATTATCGTAGACAGTTGCGGCACTCGCCAGTTTCGCTGAGGTAAATTTTAAATTGCGCAGACTCTACGCGCATACTATATTTCAACAAAAAAATCACGCGCTGAGCTGACAATCGTTAGTCCGAAATGTCAAGATCTATAGATTTTTTAGATCATTTTAAAAATTAAAGAGCTTGTCTACGAAAAAATGTTTCCAAGAATTCTCAAAAATAGTTGTCAATACTGGGTAGCCGGACAAAATTCTTAAAACTAATTTTTCGGGCGACCTCGATCTCGGCACCAAACTACTTGGATCTTTAATCCCCTACTCGAACTCGGCACTATACTGTGGATTAGGACTGATGACTAAATCGTTCTGTCTGTGTGATTCTTTCTTTATATTGATAATAAACCAGACACAAATTCAGCCGTACATTTGTACATTCATTTATTGACTGCATTTCGGCCCGACATAAGGAGTTCAGGGCACCCTTCTCGGCTGTCTCGGGCTCAATTTCTGTCCCACAGGCGCGTGCAGCGCAATTCGGTATATTCAGGGATGTTTTTCAGAAGCGCGAGTGTAGCGAGCTAGTCTACAATCATTATTAGCCTACGATTATTGTTATATACTATATTTCAGCCCAGGATGATCATGAATTTATTTATATTGGCAGTGCCAAGTTCATGTGTGCCCCACGCTAATCGGCTTAGCATCGGTACCGATTTCATGTACTTGGTGTCGAATTCGTGTACGCCCAATTTTCAAATATCTCAGCTAATGGTACGGAGCCCTCAAAGCGCAAGTCCTAGAATTTGAGCACTTAACTTGACAATTCGAAGTTAGCTTTTTTTCTGCAATTTACCTTTATCAAAAATTTAAATCATTAACTATAAACATGCAAGAATTTAGTCATAAATTTAATAATAGATAGTTAATATAGCAAATAAAATATTACTACTTCTACTAATTACGCTGTCATTGTTTCACAGCGTGCTAGATAATCTATAATGTAAACTACCATCTATAGATAAAATTCATCTTGTCAGCACTTCTTTGTGCTTCGCTTAAAGGAACAATGCATTTTCTCTCAAAGCAAATTTTTGCTGTTATGAGAATAATAGATGTACATTTACGATCTTGGTAAGTTTGTAGGTACATTTGTTGTATCTTACGTATGACAGACAAGATTTTTTCGGAAAAACCCACCTGAAAACACCCGGAAAACTCATGAAAAAACCTATTTTATTTGAAAATTGTATATATGCTCGTATAAATAAATGAACAACAAAACTGAAGATATAAATATCACGACAATTTTTGAATACAATAATTTACGAATATTCACCATATAGGCCATTTATTTGCCTTCAGAATGCGAACAGATTCTCGACACACCCTGCTATACCAATATGACCCAAAAACCGTAGTAAAAATAAAAACTAGTTTCCATTGAACAACCCTTATCGCTTCCAAGGTCAAGCCTATTAGGAAGCATGTGTTGCAAACACATTTGTGTCACTCTAAAGTCGAACTTTGAGTGTTTCAGTTTATCTGTGTGGTGCATGGTTTAATTTAATTATCTGAGCTTAATTAGGCATCATATTATTCAATTCAGTGTTGTAAAGTAACTGAGAACTTCTATTAATTGGTAAGTTTGTCTGACATTGAGTTTTATGAGTTTGGTATGTTTAGCGTCACATGTGGCGACGCTACGCTAAGTGTGCGTGGGGTATGATCCTTTTCCTTTGAAAATTTGGTATCCTTATCTACCTGGGGTACCAATGCCATCGGTACTGTTGTATATTCAATCTAGTAGTCTCCATTGTTCAGGGTTACAAAAATAGATTGTTATGTTGTTATGTGTTATGTAAACATATCTGTCAGAAAATAAAGAATACAATTCTACTAGTCTACCAGATTCTGCGTTTATTAATTAAACGCTACATGGTGTTAGGTGTGAAACATCTTCATTAAGTATTTACTAATTGTAATAGTATAAACTACATCATGGAATACTATAACGCTCCAGAAAAAATTTATTTCTATGAAAATAAGTCTGTGAACTGGAAGAAATTTAAACAGAAACTAGAAATATTTATGGTAGCAGTAGGGAAGTCTAAAGCAGATGACAGTACAAAAATAGCAATACTTTTGGATTTGATCGGCGATGAAGGTATTGAGCTGTATAATACCCTTAAATGGGAATCAGAGAAGACTAAAGAGTCTTATAAGGAGAATCTAAAGAAGTTAAAAGGATATTTCAATCCGAAATAAAGTATATTATTCGAACATTATAATTTCTTTAATGCCCAGCAACAAGAAGGACAAACTGTGGACTCATACCTAACAGAATTAAAAAAGTTAGCGAAGACATGTGAATTCAAGAATGAAGAAACACTAATTTTAAGAAGATTTATCTTCGGTCTACGCGACAAGGCTATGATGGAACGTCTTCTGCGAGATACAGAAATGAATCTCAAAAAGGCTGTGAACTTCTGTAGAGCTTTTGTAATGTCAAGTTGTCATACAGAAGCAATTGAAATTGAACCCGTCAAGCTAAGTAAACAAAACAATACTAACAATAATAATACAAAAACATATTTTTGTAAAAAATTTCGTTATAATCATAAGGCTATGTCGTGTCGAGCATTTGATAAAACGTGTATAATTTGTGAGCAGTTGAATCATTTTGCTAAAGGCTGTCCAAAAAATAAGTCTAATAAACAAAAAGTTAATGTAATTGAAGAAAGAGATGATCAAATTGATCCTCATAATGTAATTGAAAAGTTTGAAAGCGGCTCATATGAAGATCTTTCAATTTGTACTCTAGTTAATTCTTCAAATAAAGTCAAGTCTTGGAATGAAAATATAGTACTAGAGGGACAAATTGATGTTTCTTTTAAACTTGATAGTGGTGCCGAAACTAGTGTGTTACCATTAAATATTGTAAATGAAATTAAACCAAAAGTTGTAATTAAACAAACAGAATCATTGCTAATAACTTTTGGTAACTCAATAATAAAGCCCATTGGGAGCATAGAATTGAATTGTCAAAGTAAAAAAGGAGTTAACAGTAAAATAAAATTTTCTGTGGTAGCAGATAATTTCAGTCCAATAATGGAATTAGATTCTGGACGGGTTTTACCAGTTTCCCAAACAGGGCGCCTTCCCAGGTGGCGGATAGGGAAAAACCTATCAGATATGATGGGCACTGGGGAAATTAAATACCCGGGGCGGTCCAAAAAACTGGTGGGTGAGTTCGACATCCTCAGCTATAGTGAAAGCAATCGGACTAAGAGAAGGAGACTCTGAAATCAAAACCCTGGTCCTCCAAGTTGGGGGTTAAGCGTGAGGCTAACACCTTCACCTTGGAAAAAAAACCTGTTACGGAACCAAAGCAACAGCCTCGGAAACCGGATGGATCTAATGGACATAGGACGCGGAAAGGACTACGGACAAATGATAATCACTTTGCAACATGGAATGTGCAGACACTATTAAAACCGGGACGAATGATAGAATTGGCAGAAGAAATCATTAAATATAAATTTGATCTAGTAGCATTACAGGAAATAAGATGGAAAGGATCTGGAGGGATAGATAAACCAAAATTTTCTATACTATACAGCTGCAATGAAGAGAAAACTGGCTCACTGGGCACAGGACTTATACTTACAAAAGATTGTAGGAAGAAATTACTAGATTTTGAACCTATTAGTGACAGAATCTGTAAAATTAAACTTAAAGGAGAATATCGGAGCATCACCATTATAAATGCGCATGCACCGACCGAAGAAAAAAATGATGACGAAAAACAAGTTTTTTATGGTAAACTTGAGAAGATATGCCAAAAGGTACCAAACTATGATAACCTAGTAATTATGGGAGATTTTAATGCAAAATTGGGCAGGGAAGATTATCTAGAAGGTATATCAGGTAAATTTACCATACACGATACTACAAATGAAAATGATGCACTACTCGCCCAATTTGCACTAAGAAACAACTTAGTGATAAAAAGTACCTATTTTGAACACAAGAAAATACATCTGGGTACTTGGAAGGTGCCAGGATCCAATATTGTTAACCAAATAGATCATGTATTAATAAAGGCTAGGTACTAATCGTCAATTTTTGATGTGCGAAGCTATCGGGGACCAAATTGTGACTCCGATCACTATTTAGTCGGAGCTCAATTTAGACAACGATTAACCACAGTTAAAAAGATTGAACGAACTGATAGGAAATATTGGAACCTAGAGAAATTCAACAATGAAGATGACATGAAGAACTATCAAGAAGTTCTGCAAATGCAGCTGTGTAGATTCGAGAAAAACAATGAAAATGATGATATTGAGGATAAATGGAAGAACGTTGAACTAGCAATTAAAAAAGCAGTTGTAGAAGCAATAGGAGAAAAACAAAAAGAGAGAAATGCTGAATGGTTTGATGATGAATGCAGGGAGGCAATAGAAAAGAAAAATAAAGCACGACAAAAAATGTTACAGAGGAAAACAAGGGATATATCATCAACTACGAAAAAGAGCAAACAAGCTGTGTAAAAGAAAGAAAAAAGAAATGTTCGCAATAAAATTAGAAGAAACAGAATATTTAAGCCAACATCATAAATCGAGTGAGTTTTACAAGACAGTACGTAACATTACAATTGAAGTCAAACCCAAATTAGATGGATGTAGGGATAAGGAAGGGATAGTAATAGGGGAGGAAAGTAAAATAATGCAAAGATGGATCGAACATTTCAAAAATCTGCTCAATGCACAGAATGTAAACCAGAATGAAACGGAGGATAACACCTCTTTTGACAGTCAAACTGAAACTCCAGTTGAAAATCCTACACGATCTGAAATAGAAAAAGCTATACAAAATTTAAAGAATAACAAATCTCCTGGTGAAGATAATATAGTTGCCGAGTTTATAAAATGTGGGGGAGAAATGATCATCGATTCTCTATATGAGATAATAACTTCAATATGGGATCAAGAGATTATGTCTGAAAGTTGGAAAGTAGGACTGATTTGTCCAATCTTTAGAAAAGGAAATAAGTTTGACTGCAACAACTATAGGGGAGTAACACTACTTGGCGTAGTATACAAAATCATAGCGTACATAATTAATGACAGACTGAAAGTTCATACCGAAAGAATATTGGGAGAATATCAATGTGGTTTTCGTCCAGGCAGAAGTACTACTGACCAATCTTTCATAATAACGTAGATAATGGAAAAGTACTATGAACACGATATCGACTTGCATATGCTTTTTGTAGATTTTAAACAAGCATCTGATTGCATAAACCGAGAAGAATTGTATAAAATTATGACAAAACAAGGGATACCCCAAAAACTCATAAGATTAGTAAAAATGACGCTAAGTGGCACAAAAGCAAAAGTGAAAATAGGCAATAAACTAACAAATAGTTTGGAACTTGATACAGGAGTAAAACAAGGAGACAACCTGTCATCTACCTTATTCAACCTAACATTACAAGAAATAATTAATAAAATAGCAGGCAAAGGCACAATTTTCATGATGTCTAGCCAGATATGTGCTTATGCTGACGATGTGTTGATAATTTTGGAGAGAATAATGAAACTAGAATAACTATACATCGATATGGAGATTGCAGCAAGTAAAGTTAGACTGATTGTAAATGAGACAAAAACAAAGTATATGAAGATGTCAGCTATCAAGTTTCGTGGTATGAGTTCTACCATACAAGAGAGAATAATGAAAGGAAATAGGGCATACTTCATCAATAAAAAGATGCTCGAAAATAAAATTATATCACGTAAAACCAAACTCAAAATCTACACAACATTAATTCGACCAGTAGTTACATATGGATGTGAAGTCTGGACATTATCGCAGGCCAATATGAATATACTACAAGTATTCGAGAGAAGAATTTTGAGGAAAATATTTGGAGGTATTAAAGAAGAGGAAATTTGGAGACCACGATACAATTTTGAACTAGAAGAGCTAACCGAATATCAAAATATAATACGGTTTATAAACTCACAAAGAATAAGATGGGCTGGACATGTGCTACGAATAGGTGAGGAAAAAATGCCTTTACGAATACTGAATGGTAAGCTCCATAGCAAAAGAAAAAAAGGAAGACCGAAACTCAAATGGATAGATGACGTGCAAAGTGACTTGAGGAAAATGAGCGTGAAGAGATAGAGAATGAAAGCATTGGATAGGAAGGAATGGAGGCAGGTTGTGGAGGAAGCCAAGGCCCACATCGGGCTGTAGAGCTAGATATGATGAATGGAATCAGATGCATACCTAAATTTGAATCTTATAAAACGTATTGATACTTTAAAGAAAGAATTACTGAAGATGACATTAAAAAAAAAATCCGAAGTATTTGAAGGGTTAGAAAACATACCCGGAAGATACAACATAGAATTTAAAAAAAAAAGATGTACCTGATGTATATCCACCTAGAAGAGTTCCATTAAGTTTACATGAGAAACTTAAGAAAGTTCTTCAAAACATGGAAAAAAAGGAAGTTATATCTAAAATGAATCATCCAACAGAGTGGGAGAACAGTTTAGTAATAGTTGAAAAACCCTCAGGAGAATTAAGTTTTTGCATTGATCCTAAAGATCTTAACAAAGCAATACAAAGAGAATATTTTAAGATACCCAAACCACAAGAAATATTAGATAGACTTGGTGGTAAATCAGTATTTTCTGTTCTAGATATGAAAGAAGGATTTTGGCAAATATCATTAGATGATGAAAGCGCTGATTTAACTACTTTCAATACACCATTTCGAAGATATCGTTTTCATCGTCTACCATTTGGGTTGTCTTCCTCACAAGCAGTTTTCCAAAAGAAATGCTTACAAATATTTGGAGAAATTGAAGGTTGTGAGGTATATTTCGATGACTTCATAATTTTTGCAAATTCGGTAAATGAACATGATCAAATTATCAAGAAGGTACTTGAAGTAGCTAGAGAAAATAAGATAAAGTTTAATTTTGATAAATTCTAATCTAAACTAAACAAAGTAACATATTTAGGGCAAGAAATTTCAAAAGAAGGTATAAAATCTAGTAAAAAATTGATTAATGCAATAATGAAAGTAAGTGAAGCGACAAATAAAAAAGAATTGTTAGTGTTCCTTGGTATAACCACACATTGACCGTGTGGCGACAGTGATTGTTGGCAACCGCATGTACTTTGTGTTATTGCGGCAACGGGGCTATTCCAAGAGTGGATAGATCAAGCAACCTATGTTTGTCGCAGGGCATCACGGTACTGATATACATCCGTAGGTGTCGTCCAACGTGAGATAAATAGTGCTAGTTACTCAGCTATTTGGGAGCTAGTACCACCGGTGCTACATTATTCTGTCGGTGTTGCGTGGGAATATGTGTATGCCAACCGCATGTACTTTGTGTTATTGCGGGCAACGGGGTTATTCCAAGAGTGGGTAAATCGACCAAATCGCGCGTGTCGCGGGCATCGATGTTCATTATAGTACTGGTAGCTATCTATTCGGTGAACTCAACGGCCTATCTGTTAGCCAGATATTCTATCCAATCTTTGAGGCAGGTGTATCATTTTTATATCCGTTGTAGTTACCTAAACTAAACCTGAAATGCCCCAATGGCGGGGAATTGATGTGTGTGACTCTCTGATGACATTTCATGGAGTACTGTGGCTCAAACTCATATTACTTTCAGGAGAATTCGGCTTAATTACGCCCTAACATCTGACCAGCCTCTTACTCCTGGCGGCAAGGCCACCAACAGCTTATCATCAGCCAAACATGAGTTTTTTTATATTTTCTGCTTATATTTTATTATATCTATTATCAATTATTATCATCATCACGACCCCTTAACACATATTAGAAAAAATTAATATTTTTGACTTCTAACGAAGAAATTCTGTTAAAAGCTGCTCTTCCATCTAGTTAATATAGCAAATAAAATATTCTGCTTTGTTCTAACTAATTACGATGTCATTGTTTCACAGCGTGCTAGATAATCTGTAATGTGAACTACTATCTATAGATATAATTCATCTTGTCAGCACTTCTTTGTGCTTCGCTAAAAGGAACAATGCGTTTTCTCTCAAAGCAAATTTTTGCTGTGCTTATGAAAAGAATAGTTTTACATTCACGATGTTGTTGCTACAAATGTAGATAAATTTTTTTGGCGTTTTTCAACTCGGCATTCAGTAACTTGACATTCACGATCAGAGTCTGATTCACTTAATAACTGTAGAAGTTGAAGAACTGGCACATTCACATTGTGTTAATGTACTATCACTATTATTCTTAAATTCTTTATATTTCACACAATTTTCTAAATGTTCTGTGATTCTTTCAATTTTAGGAGTAATATTGCAATCCAATCTTTACATTTTGTTATGCACTCTTCAGTTTTTATTATATTTGCCCGGTCTACTGACTGTTTTCGTCCAGAACCGTCTACTCTCGGCATTTTAACTTCAACACCTCACTTGACACTTCAAAATAAATTGAGATTTGAGAACCCAACTGGACTGAACTCACAGCGAAATGCATCACCGCCTGATATACAGACAGAATAATTCACTCTACAGTTACTTACAGACAAAATTTCATTCAACAGTATACATGAAAGAGCAAAAATTGACTTTACATGCTTTATGCTTTCAAAATCATAGGAAAGCTGAAGTTTAAACTTGTTCAAATACCTCTAGTCAGGAAACATCCGCTGAGCCGCTGTGATCTTAAATTTATTCGCCAATAGAAACTTTAGTGGTGCTTTTATAATATTTCATCAATTTTACTTTAATGTAATCCCCAGATGTGATGCCCTGGCAGCAAAATTGCTTCATATTATATATGAAATATTAAAAATTTATTGCTAGTACACAAAGTGTAGTTTATAATTTATTCACCAACATATTAAAAACATATATTCTGAAAATATGTTTTTTGAAGTGTATGGTAATATTTTCATTATATTACGGTTTAATACATGTAAAACGATATAATTATATCACTAGTAAAATAATGAAAATAATATAAGTTACTCGGTATATAAAAATTCTTCGAGTGCCTTAAGTCTACCTACCTTTCCCTTTTTCAAAGTATTTTTTAATTCAGGGAATGGCTTAGAGTTGTAAGAGTTACACTATGACAAGCGTAAGTAATCCCATCATTTAAGTTCGACATTCGTATGATTCAAGATCGGCTAAGATAGGAAACTAACGTCAACATTGGCGGCGATATCTACTCATAAAAATTTTCAATTTAAACCAAAAAAAAACTACAAAGTTTAGGGTCAAATGTATTTGTTATTGTAATCTATAATCAACATCTTTAGTTGCGGATTTTTTCTTTGCTCTCTTTTTGACAGGTGTAGTATTTTTTTCTCTTCGTCTCTCTTTCTTAGAATCTCTAGAATGGATTTTCGTCAAATTCTGAGAGCATCTGCGACCATCCTAAATTATAAACAAATCATACAAATATCAATGCTTTATCGACCTACATATTGTTTTAAAACTTTTGAATACAATTTGTGTGTTAATTATGAATTATTAATGCAATATTTACTATTTTATGATATAACTAAAATGTAGAATGAGGATGTTTATATAAGTTTACTATTTAATACAAATAACTGCTTCACTTGTTGTACGTCTTGAAGTGGTCCAGTGTTTTCTCTTCCTTTCTCAAAGTAAACAAAAGATTAGAAAACAATTCTTGAGATTGACTTTCAACCGGCCTGCCTTTCAAACTCATCACTCAGCGCAAACACTAAACAATATTTACTAAGTGCGCTCATGGCAGCGAGTATACCAAATAGTTTCACGCAGACATACGTTTTCACTGGTGCAAAGCGATAGGGTTTGAAGAAGACATCAGCAATAAAGTATGTCGAAACTTGGGCAGACTAACGCAATGTAACAATTGTACCTTTCATACCATTAGTAAGAGAAAGATACATACAATTCGGTCAGGCTATTACTATCTTCAGAAAAAAAATCCCAAGAGACTGCTTACGCTTGTCCGAGTGTATGTGGCAACTAATGCAGTTAAAAGATTCCGTTTTTCGCCTAACAACTACTATTGAATGGACAGCTAAGTTGTCGTGAAGTAATATCCAGTTACCACTTTTTAACAAATAAGGCTGTTTTTTCTTTCTTATCACATTACGTAATTGCTTCAGAACTCTGGAGTAGTTCACTTTGATTACTCTTTGATCATATATTGATGTATTGTGATGAAAACACACTCCAGATAAAAAAAAAAACAGTAAATATTATGTTACTGTTGCTCTGATTCTGACGCACTTCTTCGGCTCTTTGTTCTTCGAGTGTCTTCCACTGAGAGGATCTGGGCTTTTACTTTTGTCTCACGGTCATAGATTCATTGAATAAATGATTGATGGTTCAACATCCCCATGAAATTGCGCCGCATCTTATTATGCTTCCTAGATCCATTTCTCCAAAGTGAATCAGTCTCCATTTAACTAGCTCAAATTTTTTCGATTATGTTTCTCCATGACTTTTCTGTCTTGCGTTTTTCCTTTCCAGTTTCTTGCTCCAATTTTTCAATATTGATATCATTATTTTTCTTTCCATAATTCTCAAATTTTCCTCATCTTTTTTTGTCAATGTAATGGTTTCAGCTACATACATTGTTATTGGTTCTATCAGAGTAGTATATATTCTCATTTTAGTTGTTCTAGTCAATATTTTGCTCTATTGTAGCTTGCTGTCCGCATAGTATGCTCTGTCATTATTATTCTCTCTTTGATTTCCTCTTCATTTTTTCCATCCCACGACAGTATTATTCTCAAATATCTAAGTCTTTCTACTTGTGCGAAGGTATATTCGCCTAAATTAATATTTCTGCTCCCTGATTTCTGCCCTAATACCATTATTATTGGTATATCTTGATTCAGTTTTAATCCTACTTTAAATCCTTCTTCAGTTATTTCCTGTAGCATTTCCTTCATTATTTTCCTAATCTTTATTGCCATATGCTCTTATTTGGCCTTCTTTTGTTCTAAGTGTCCCTTTGTTAAATTTTCTAGTTATGTATTCTAGTGTTAGATTAAACAAAGCTGCTGAGAGTGAGTCACCTTGTCTTACTCCTTTATTTAATTCAAAAATTTCGGTTTCTTCCTTCTCCTTTAATACTTCAACTAACTTATCTCTTCTAATAAATCTATAATCTATAAAAAGCAATTCGATATGAATTCTATGCTCATAAGCTTTTTCAATAATTTGTTTCAAGGTATGGATTACATCTGTTGTTAATCTACCTCGGATGAAATCACATTGGTATTTTCTTACAATGCTACTCAATTCACTTGCTAGTCATCTTTGTATAATTATAATTGCTGACATTATCTTATATGTAGTCTGTAATTGGGTAATTGCCCTGTAGTTCTGGCATACCTGCTGGTCTCCTTTTTTGTGTATGGCTACAATCTGTCCTATTTCTCATTCTTTTGGTATATTTTCTTCTTTCCATAATGTTTTTATTAGAATATGCATATGTTTTCGTAATTTTACTTCGCCGTACTTTATTAATTCGTACTTTATTAATTCCATCTTTTCCAGGTGATTTTCCGTTTTTGCTGTTTTGTTTAATTTCTTCTACTTCTTCCATTGATAGTTCTGTTATTATTTCTTCTGACACTTACTTCAATTCCTGATTCGCTATGTTTCTTTGTTCTTCTGTAAGCAATTCTGTGAAATATTCCATCCATACCTGTCTATAGTGTACTTCATTCTTAGTTAGCTTTTCATTATTATTTTTACTCTGTTTATTTCAGCTTTAGTTGCCTTTTTTTGTTCATTTATTTTTCGGTAGAACTGTTTTGTGTTTCTATTAGAACGTTCCTTTTCTATGACGTCTAACCTATTTTCTGTACATTCTCTTTTGCTCTCCCTTAGAATCTGGCTGCATTATTTTCTATTTTTTTTGAATTCCTCTTCATCCTCTGTTTCTTTTATTCCTATCCATTTAATCCTGGAATACCTTTTTTCTCAGCTATTTCATGGCATGCTTTATTGGACCATCCCTTTTCATTTCCTCTGCTTTTTCTCCCTACTATTTTAGCTGCTCTGTTTATATTTCTTTGTATGTTGTTGCATTTTGTATCGATATTTTCTGCCTCGTTTGACTGTTCACTCAATTCCTTATCTATTTCCTTAGCATACTTTTCATTTGGCTTTTCAGTTTTTAATGCTTGTACATTCCATTTAGTGTTTTGATTTCTTTCCTTATTGATTTTTATTTTTTGTCTTAGTGTTGCTGTCACCATGTAGTGATACGAATATGCGCATGCTCCTCTGTAAGATCTAACATCTCGTATTGCTGATTGTCTTTTTTGTGATCATAACGTGATCTATCTGTGTTTGATTTCTTTGGTCTGGTGACACCCATGTTATTTCATACTTTTTTGGGGTGATTGTATTTGGTGCTGATCATCAACATATTTTGTTTTGTAGCTAATCTACAAAGTCTTTGTCCACTATTATTCGTCGTTGTAAATTTTCGTGCCATTCGTTCAATACAGTCTTCCTTTACTATCTGGACGTTAAACTCTCCGATGACGAGTAATGTATCTTTTTTTGGAATTTTCTCGATTTCTTCTTCTATTTCATCATAAAAAAATTCTTTCTCTTCTGCTTTCGCATTTTCTGTTGGTGCGTACCCATTTAATAATGATAAATTGAACGATTCTGATGATATTCGTAAATATGCTAGCCTCTCATCTTTTGGTTTGAATTCTATTATATTATCTCTAAATTTTCTCATTACCATGAAAGCTACACCATATTGCCCTTGCTTTTCATTCCCCGAAAAAAATAATGTGAAATTCTTTTTATCTATTTATCCTTGTCCTTTCCATCTTGTTTCTTGTAATGCCCCTACGTGTATCCCATATCTTTCTAATTCTAAGCTTATTTCTACCATTTTTCCTACTAATAACATTGTTCGTGTATTCCATGTGCAAATCCTAATATTCTTGTTCTTATCTATGTTTAGTTTCGTTCTCCGTTTTCATTGCCGTACAATTTTTGAATTATAACAAAGATTTCTGAAAAATATTTTTTGGCAAAATTTAATGCAGAATCATTGTTCAATGTATTCGTTTATTGTAAAAAGCGGCATACACGAGATTTGACGTTCACACAACCGCGTGCCACGGTCAATTAAATTGCTACGTTATGTTGTTGAGAGTAAGGTACCCGCGAAAATTACATCTAAACTGTGAATACCGATTGGGGTACAATCATCCCCAGCTGTTTTTCTCTGGATCGTTTTTCCTCAGGCATATATTTACCCGAATACATATTTTCCTAAACATATTTCTCCCCAAATACATTTTTGGCAAAGAAAATACATTTCCGGTAGATTTTTTTAGTTCACATTTCCACTAGCAATTCTTTTTTCCAATGATCCACATGTTCAGTAGGAACTTTCTCATTCAGTTTGGAGCTGGTACAAGTATGGATAAACAAAAAAATCTACCGGAAACGTAGCCTAAACCGAGCTTTTTAGGTAGACTAATATTTGAAGGAAAAGTTCTACAAAAATCTATTATTACATTGTGGCGACACAGAAGCCCCAAGAATAGTACTAAATTGATTTAGTTTTCAAGTTTACCTCTCTACTTGTAATTATTTTTCTCATTATCCTCATGTTAAGTAATGAAATGAGCTAAACTCCAAATAATACAAATTTCGGCATGGGGGAAAATAATAAAGCGGAAAAAAGTGTCCTCAAACCGTAGAATACCTTTTGTTGGCAATTACTATGATTCAAAGTCGAGCTCATTCACTAAAAGATCTTAATAAAATTCCAATACAATGCTGGAAAAATATCTGAAATTCAATTCAAGTTCGTTTGATGTTGGAGAATTTCTTAAAAATTCACAAAGAAAATTGAAACATAACATTCAAACAATATCAAAAGATTCTAAAAGTGATACTGAAGTTGTGAAACTTGAAAGTGGCTTTTACTCAAACTTCTCCAGACACTTTTTTATTTTCAGGAGATGTAATTTATTTTATGCTTATCTTATCAGATGAATATTAGGTAGTATTACCGTAATTGTCCTAGAAATCCTGCAGAAACAGAATAGCAGACTGAAACGGAATTTGATTACAAAGCACAAAGGAGGATGAATTTTGTCTCTATTAATGCTGCATTAGTGTCAAAGGACTATATACAAAATCAGCTAGTTGGAATTTTGATGTTACTAATTAATCACTATAAATATTCTATATTTATCTGCTAATCGGCAGTAATTAGATATGTTCAAGTAGGGAGAATATATTTGATTTTTGTCATGATAAGAGAACGAAAATAATATTCAGCAAGTTTTATGCCAACTGCGCTATAGTTTTGAAAATTAACTTGGTACTACAAACTTTTTCTCTTTATAATACTAGTGTAGACAAGGAAATCCATTTATTACTAGTTATGAGTATACTCCCTAATAAGACACATCTTTTCCATTTCTCAGTTCTATTTTACTTTATATAACGACAAAAGAGAGAATGTTGGTTGGTTAAAATAAAATAATTAAATTATTCAGTTTGAATAATTCATTTTGGGGTTGACTGCTCTAATTGCTACAAATTGTCAGTAAATGGGATCAGATTCACTGGTCGGATCGACAATTAAATTATCACCTACAGCTCAATTCCTTGAGCTCACTGTCCAACTATTCAAGGTTTGTTCGAAAGCGACCCGGTTGCCTCATTATATATTTATTTATTTACCCATCTCAACAGGACAAAATCCCAATTACAAGCGAATTTATCGACATTCATGCTTTACGTGAGCTTCAAACCCACTGCGCCATCATTTGGAATTAGGGAGGACGGTGACAACCGAGTAAATGCTCGCCCTTCCCAAAGCAATTATCTGGGTAAGTCAGTATTTTAAGCCACTCGGCTACCAGGCCATTGAATGATTGACGTGTAGATGTTGCAAGTTAAATTTATTATAGTATATTATAAAATTAATTTATAATCCATAGTATTATGGCATGAGTTAAAATGGCGCATTCGCTTCGTTCATGCGCTAATTTTAGGAATGCCATGATAAAACTAATTTCATACACTATTTTATAGTCGACTATAGCATTATAATAATCTCTAAGAAATTTAATTAAGTTTTTTTGCTGAAAATTATAATTATTCAGATATATGTAATTTTGACATTTGTTCCTATGACGACTGATGTGATTGTTGAGTTAATGTTTTGGCGTTGTTTATTATAAGCAATTATTTCAGCAGAAATTTTTCACGAGAAATGTCTGAATGTGATCATTTATCGGTGACTAAAAAAATTCTGAAAAAAGCAGCAGAAACCGAATTAATTCAAAAAAATAAAACAGATGTAAGCTATACGAAAGAACATGACAAATTTTGGCAATGGCTGAGAGCAAAAAATACGGTGATAGATGTCGAGACGGTTGTACTCGTCTATTCTCTAAATCAGATAAAATTTTATTAGGTTTTAGATGAATTATTTATTTTTTAATTTTTGTATCTTTATTAGTATTTATTGTAAGTATAGAAGTCCTCAAGAGACCTAGGGTTTTGTTCATAAGCTATTTATTTTTCATATTTAATATTTCTGTTCTCTATTGGAGCGTTTCGAGGTTCAAATCAAAACTGCCCCCATCATCAGCTCTTCAGATATTTTCTTGCACAAATGTATAAGCTAAGAATTTAATGCATAGAACAATAAATTTATTTTTTATTGTTTGTAAATAATGCGATGTTATGTCTTATTACAACAATTTTTGAGAACAACCATAATTAACGAAATTATTGAGGATCCAACACAAAAAGGACCTCCGCCCTCAGACAAGTTTACATCACAGTTTACACATCTGCTGTTCTCAACCCACTGTGATGTAAAATTGTCTGAGGGAGGGGGTCCTTTTTGTGTTGGATCCTCAATAATTTCGTTAATTTTGGTTGTTCACAAAAACTGTTATAATAAGACATAACATTGCATTATTTACAAGCAATAAAAAATTAATTTATTGTTTTATACATTAAATTTTTAGCTTATACATGTGCAAAAAAAATGTCTGAAGAGCTGATGATGGGGTCAGTTTTGAACCTCAAAACGTCTTAATAGAGAATATGAAAAATAAATAGCTTATGAACAAAGCACTAGATCTCTTAAGGCCTTCTACACTTCCAATAAATATCATCAGCCGAATCCTCCAACTTCTACAAGTATCTTTATTAGTCGAAAATTTACAAGTCTTCATCGTTGTGGAGTATATTGTAATGTTTATTGCTTGAAGAATCAGTTTGTAATTAAATAAAAGTCACTATTTATTCATTTAAATTGAAATAAAAGTTTTATTCTTTTTATGTCACTAATAACACTATATTTATATATTAATCACTTAATTCTAATTTAAACAAGGTCACAGATATTTATATTTCACTATTTATATGCACTGTTGACTTTACTTGTCACTGTTCATTATTTATTTCACCAGTACTATTCTTACTACTGTACTGTTCTACACGTCTTTTGCTTGGCCTTATATAGAGAAATATTGTTTTCTCGAATTTTCCATTTCTCGACTCTTTCCATTTCTAGAAATCACTAGAGGCTTCCATTGGGAGGGGTGATGTGCTGCGACGCGGTGCGGCGTAAGCGACGACAAAAAGCTCCTTCCCATACTACGTCGTCTTTACGAGCTCCCCCCTCACTCTCGCACGTCACACTGCCCTCTTCTTAAGAATGTTTCGTCCCGAAAAACACCTTCATGTCTATGCCGGAATCGACACTCGCCGCCCTTGGTGCAACCAGTAGTTTGGTAGAAGTAGCAGTCGACAGTTTTTTGTTCGATCGGGCCTGCTGTGTGGAAACAGCAGACCAATATTTGAATTCTGCTGTTCTGGAATGTTACCTCTATCATATTTCGAACGATCTTCCAATCTAATCCATCCAGACAGCAGCCCAATTTTGGTATTGCCAGTTTCAGGATGTCGTTCTGCATTAGATGGTCTCGCATGTCTTGCAGCGTTTCCCACATGGAACGGTAGGTTGGTTTGTGATGAAATTTAACTTTTGTTACCATGTGGTAAATAAAGCGTTCCTTGGTTGTCGTATTGTCCCTTAGACAGATGGTCTTTCCTACTGTAGGCTTCTGGTGCTCTGGCCTGCCAAACTTCTTCTTGAAAACTGCTGCTATTCCTCGGGACATCTTCAAATCTCCTGATACACAATGGGCCAAGAAGTAGTCGGCCGGAACTCTGATTAGATCCTGCTGCACTTCGGTAGTTATTCCGAATCGAGCCCAACGTCCACTTGAAAAAATCTTCATGAACTCCTCAAATGAATCTTCCTGCGCATGGATCTTACGAGCACGTGCGTCGTTGGGATCTTCATTATTGTCTCCTGCAAATGGTGCTAGCCGATTGAAGTGCACCACTCTTGATTTGCTCTTGGAGTTGCGTCTGATTTCATAGATTATGTCGTTAATTCTTCTGATGACTTCGTAAGGCCCTTCCCAAGATGTCTGTAATTTTGGAGACAGGCCACGTCGCCGCCCTGGGTTATAAAGCCACACAGAGTCTCCTGGTTGAAAACCCCCGTCTGGTGCCTTGACGTCATAGGTCTCTTTCATCCGGTCACTGGCATTCTGGATGTTTATACGGACTCGGGAGTGGATATCGTCCATCTGACGCCTTAAATTAATGACATAATCTTCACCAGCCAGATCTTCTCCAGGTTTGCAGTCGAACTTTAGGTTGCATGGTAGCCGAAGTTCCCGTCCAAAAGTAATTCTTGCTGAAGTCTGTCCGGTTGATTCGTGTACGGATGAGCGGTAGGCCAAAAGGAACAGATGGAGATATTTGTCCCAGTCTCTCTGGTGACTAGAAACAATTCTGGCCAGGTGTCTGTTGATGGTCTTATTCATCCGCTCCACCATTCCATCAGACTGCGGATGTAATGCAGTAGTTCTGGTTTTACGAATATTCAATACTTCGCATATCCCTTGGAAAAGTGTGGATTCAAAGTTTCTTTTCTGGTCAGAATGGAGTTTCAAGGGTACGCCAAAACGACAGATCCAGTTCTTCACTAGGACGTCTGCAATAGTAGCGGCCTCTTGATTAGGAAGGGCATACGCTTCCACCCATTTACTAAAATAGTCCATGACGACAACAATGTATCTATTTCCGACGTCTGATTCGGGAAATAGCCCTGCTACGTCGATGGCTATCCTCTCGAATGGACTACCGACATTATACTGTCGCATCGGAGCTCTTGGTCGTTTCTGCGGTCCGTTGCTTGAAGCGCACGTAGTGCATTTCCTGCACCATTCCCTAACGTCTTCTTTGCAGATTAGCCAATAAAACCGCTCACGAACTCTCTGCAGAGTCTTCGTTACCCCAAGGTGTCCTCCCTCATTCCATCATGGAGATGTCTCAAGACCTCCGGAACCCGACCTATAGGAACGATCAGCTGTTCTCTTCTCTTGGTTTCATCCGGATCTTTCAGGACACGCTTCAAGACGCCTTCATCCAGGATTATGGAATCCCATTGCGCCCAGTATGATTTGACAATCGGGGAGTATGGTGCCACCTCTTGCCATGTCGGTCTTGTTTCTTTCTTCTTCCATTCTTGAATAATTCGCAACTCTGAGTCGCCATCGATGTCCTTTTCTATCTCTTGTGGTTGCCAAGCATCGTCAATGACAGTTGTTCTGAACGCCTTCGCTTCAACCTTAGAGCAATGATGACAATCTTTTGGACATGATCGTCTTGATAAAGCATCAGCATTCTTATGTGCTGTACCGGCTCGATGTTCTATGTTGAAGTCGTATTCTTGAAGTCTTTTGATCCATCGAGTGATTCTTGAACTGTAGTAGCCATCTCAGAGCAGCGTGGTCAGTTCTTAACAGGAAATTCCTACCATACAAATATTTGTAGAAATGCTCGATGGACTTCACTACTGCCAGCAGTTCTCGTCTTGTGACACAGTAGTTTCTTTCTGGCTTTGACAAAACCTTACTGAAGTACCCGATTACTCTTTCTTGACCTTCCTGCAATTGGGACAGGACGCCCCCAATACCGACGTCGCTGGCATCTGTGTCCAGAACAAAACATCCTTCCGTCTTCGGGTAACTCAGGATTGATGCTTGGACTAGGAGTAGTTTCAGTCGCTCGAAAGCGACCTGGCAGTCTTCATCCCACCTGTATCTGCGATTATTTTCTGTCAGTCTGGTTAGTGGTTTGGCGATATTGGCGAATCCATAAACAAATCTTCTTAATAGGTACAGAGCCCGAGGAAACTGCGCAGCTGATGTTTATCCGCAGGTACCGGCCATTCTTGAATTATCTTAATCTTTTCTGCATCATCTGCTACGCCTTCTTTGGAGACCACATGTCCCAAATAGTTCACCCGTTTTTAGAATAAGTGGCATTTCTTCGGACTGAGTCTCAAACCCGCTTTCTTTAATTGTTCAAATACCTGCTCCAGGCTCTTCAAATGGTCTTCAAATGCTTTTCCCATCACAATTATATCGTCCAGGTATACCAAGCAAGTTTTTCCCGATAGTCCTTTGAGTACGGTCTCCATAAGTCGCTCGAAGGTAGCAGGAGCATTACATAGGCCGAATGGCATGATCGTAAATTGCCACAATCCACTGCCGATGGTAAATGCAGTTTTTTCTCGGTCTTTCTCATCCATCGCTACTTGCCAGTATCCACTCTTGAGATCTAAGGTCGAGAAGATATTTGACCCGGCCAGGGTATCCAAGGTGTCATCAATCCTAGGCAGAGGATAACTGTCCTTCTTAGTAACGTTATTCAGCTGGCGATAGTGGACACAAAATCGGGTAGACCCGTCTTTCTTCTTCACAAGTACCACTGGCGAGGCCCATGGACTGTTCGAAGGTTCAATGATGCCATCTTGCTACATATCTTGAATGATGGCTTCAGCGTCTTCTTTCTTCGCAATCGGGCGTCGTCGTGGTGCTTGTCGAATTGGTCGTGCATCGCCGGTGTTAATTTTGTGACGGACAATATTTGTTCTTCCTTTTCGCCCCTCACTGGTTTCAAACACCTCTTGGAATCGGCGTATCAGATCTTCTGCTTGTGCGCGTTGCCAATTGTCTAATTGTTGACCCTTGAATAGTAATAGGGTCGTTAATTCCTTCAAAAGTTTATCGCAGTTAGGCTTTATCTTTGTGTCTTGTTTGGTGAGTTTTATTCTTGCGAGGCGTTCTTTTTCATGTCTGGAGTTATCTTTGGGTAGCATCTTCAAAGGTTTCTTGCATCGACTTTTTGGTCGATCTAGTTCTCCGGTTGTCTGGAATTCTTGAGATCTTTCACTGCTTCCTGGACCAAGCGCTGAACCCGGGCTTCTAAGCTTTCCGTGGTATCGGAGTCGCAGGTAACCTCTCGCACTCGAGCACTGCTTCTGGACGCCTGCTTTGCCGCTTCGTATTCCCGTGCATGAGCCAATGCTTCCACCAGCTTCTTCGGTCGCGCCAAACGCAGGGCTTGTTGCGTTTCATGGTCTCTGATGCCATCCACAAATATTCTCACAGCCCAGCTTTCTAAGAAATCATCCGGGCCAGTTGGATATGCAAGTCGAACTAGGCGTGCCACATCAGCTTCGAACTCATGTAGACTCTCGCTGGGACGTTGGTATCGGTTCTTGAGCTGCGTGTGATACACTTCCTCCAAGTATGCATGGCCGTATCGCAGCTCCAGTCGCTTGACCAATTTTTCATAATTGTTGTCTTCTTCCGGTGGAATAGCCTGTAAAATGTTTACCGCATCTCCTCGGAGAGCAACTGTAAGTGCTGAAACTTTCTCAGTATCATTCCAGCCATTAGCCTTAGCAGCGGCTTCAAATTGCCTATGGTAATTAATCCAAGATGTTTGACCATCAAAGGTTGGAGGTTTGACACGCATTTTTGTAGTTGAGTCAAGATTTTGTGCGGATAATTCAATTATCTCAGCTTTTGAAGCTTTTTCCGGAGATGAAACACCAAATTTAAATTTTTCTTCAAAAATCTTCATTTTTTCATCCAATTTTGCATCCAGTTCTTCTTTTAACATTTTACAATTATCTTCAAATACTTCCTCCCATACCTTTGAATTTTCTCTAAATTTTTCCAGTTGCTGTTCAACTTTCTTTGTATTTTCCTCCATCTTCCCATGCAGTTCTTCTCTCAAGTTTCTAGAATTTTCTTCTAATTTTCCTAATTTTTCATTTACAATTTTGGAGCTCTCTAGAAATTTTTCTTCTAATTTTGCTTCTAATAATGTAGAATTTTCTTTTAATTTTGATTCTAAATTTATAGAATTTTCTTTTAATTTTGATTCTAAATCTTCTTTTAGACTTTTAGAATTTTCTTTTAATTTTGATTCTAAATCTTCTTCCAAACTTGTAGAATTTTCTTTTAATTTTGATTCTAAATTTGTACAATTTTCTTTTGAATATCTTGCCAAATCGGTTAAAGAAATTTGAACCTCAAACAAATACGTATCAGGGTCCTCACCGTCTTCAGTCATAGCTTCTCGCAGTCGTTCCATTAAAACTTGTTTGCGGCCACTGGTTTCCAAATCCCACTCTTCCAATTGATATTCCAACTCTGCGACCTTCAAATCTTTCAATAACTTCGTAGACGCCATTTTCCAATTTTACAAAACAGCAATAAACAAAATACTAAATTGTTTATAACAACCCCACATCTGACACCACTGTAATGTTTATTGCTTGAAGAATCAGTTTGTAATTAAATAAAAGTCACTATTTAATCATTTAAATTGAAATAAAAGTTTTATTCTTCTTATATCACTAATAACACTATATTTATATATTAATCACTTAATTCTAATTTAAACAAGGTCACAGATATTTATATTTCACTATTTATATGCACTGTTGACTTTACTTGTCACTGTTCATTATTTATTTCACCAGTACTATTCTTACTACTGTACTGTTCTACACGTCTTTTGCTTGGCCTTATATAGAGAAATATTGTTTTCTCGAATTTTCCATTTCTCGACTCTTTCCATTTCTAGAAATCACTAGAGGCTTCCATTGGGAGGGGTGATGTGCTGCGACGCGGTGCGGCGTAAGCGACGACAAGAAGCTCCTCCCCATACTACGTCGTCTTTACGAGCTCCCCCCTCACTCTCGCACGTCACAATATTCTCCAAATTAAAATGTATGCTACGGGTCAAAGACAATATTGACATCACGAATTTTTCTAATCTCACTGCCTTTCTCAAGAATTGTTCTGTTGGTTATTCACCAGAGAAGTTTGCAGTATTTTCAAGAGAACTATTGATAAAATTCTTCTTAAATACGCCAGATGATAAATATTTTCACTCAAAAAATTACATTTTCAGGTCTTTGCATTTTTTTGTTTATTTGGAGCTTGTTGGCGCGTTGAGTTCCATCATTTATGTACTGGTAATGTAAAAGTCGAAGACTCCGTTAAGGTGCGACCTCATGCGAACGCTCGACGCTCGTTTTCGGCGACAAATTCGGTCACGTGTTACTATTTTAAATTTCCCGGCATTTCAAAATATTCAGCGACAAGTTGCTGAGTCAAACAGCAGCGTCAACATGGCTTCTTTGCTTGCAGGGATTAAAAATATTAATATCGAAATTTGACATATAGAACTATTAATCGATTCATCGACGCGAATTTATTTTATCAACGTATTCCAGCGCAACAAATATGGAGTGTGTAGATGAAGGATTAAAAACGTGAGCTGATTCTAAGTGCAAAAAATAGGGATGGCTTTGTTAAACGCAAATAGCCCGTTTAGGCCCAGTTGTACAGTCTAAGCTTATTCAAAGTTTTGTAAAACCAAGTTTAATTTCTATGGTTACAACTATTTCAGCAATTATAACCAAAGAAATTAAACTTGGATTTACTAAACTTTGGATGAGCTTGAACTGTACAACTGGGCCTTAGTGAAAAATATCCTGTAATTACTGTTCAAATGATCAAATTACCAATTGAAAAAATTAGTTATTAGATTCAAAATAATCAATAAAAGAAAGAGAAATAGATTTTAACTGTACCCTGACAGAATGAAAAATATTATATAGCATTTTATGCAACATTCTACTTGGACCAATCAGCGCCACATCGTTTATTTAGCTGATGCTATCAACATAATATAAAATCATATGACAACAATATAATTATGATACTAATAATATGCCTAGCCTAAAAAAAAAAAAATTACAAAACTAACTGATTGACGCTGTACTATCAACTTTTCAAGAATATATTTATTTTTTTTTGAAATGTATAATATTGGTCACATCTCTTATATCATTTGGTAAATTATTATGCTCTTCAATTTGACATTTCAAAGTGTTGTCCATTGGAGATAACCCTCTTCTATACACTCCATCCATAGCAACAAAGCTCAACTTCTTCAGCTTTGTCGCTGAATATTTTGAAGTGCCTGGAAATTTGAAATAGTACCACGTGACCGAATTTGTCGCTGGAAACGAGCGTCGAGCGATCGCATGAGGTCGCACCTTTATATTTGTTTTTATCAAAGACACGACACACACGGATAGGACATTCACGATTTTGAATTATGATGACGCGGTGGATAGCATTAGTATTATTAAAAATTATATGAGTTTAAAACCAAGGAATGTGAAAATTACGAAGCTCTTGTTATTTTATAATCCTGGAATCTGGAAATCGCAGTGGGTCTGGAAATTCCTGTGAAAATTACGAAGTTCTTTTTATTTTATAATTCTAGAAAATGTACATGTAATTAATACATTTAGACGAGCTCCTGAACTTATTATCAAGTATCTAGAAATTCCTAACGCTGCCATGTATACGGTTCACTCTTGCCGGAGAACATCCGCTACAATTTCAGCAGATAGTGATCCTGAAATTCAGAGCCGGAACTAGGGCGTGGCGAAGGTGGCCCGTGCCACGGGCGCAGACTCCTAGGGGGCGCAAAATTCTATGAGCCGCATTAAACAAATCATTCAAATTCAAATTTAAGAAATGACGAGATTTGAGTGAGAAAGCTCATAATGTTATACTACCTGCTACCCATTTAAAAAATTTTACTTGGGTTTATATTGATTATTGGGGATGTACACTGCTCAATCAGCAAATAATCAAGCTTCTGCATTTCGCACATTATGTTAGGAATGCCGAGCCAGCCGCTAGGCTTGATTTTTTGATGAAGAATATATTTTCAACATTTAACTTTCCATCTATTGTTCAGAATCAATTAATTCTGGTTTTAGACCCCACTGAACCCAAAAGATATGGTTTTGAAGAAAAGTCGGTCTGTCTGTCGGTTCGTCTGTGTGGAAAAGCGCGATAACTTGAGAACGCACACGAATTTTCAAATGAAATTTCATATCTACGTTTTTTATCAAAAATCTAGGTCCAAGTTCGTAGATAAGCTTTTTTCAACCAGTGGTACCAAAACTTTATTGACGGAACTTTTTGATTTTTTGCGTTTATCTTAGGAACGGTAGTATTTATCACAGAATATGAAATGATTAGAATTGATTCTTGAATAATTTGGCACAACATTTATCTTAAACATTTTTCGAAATTATCAGCAGGTCATTTGTCATTATTGAAATTTTAATTTTCATGATATTCGTTATGTTTATCTGAAACAAAGAAATAATGAGAGTCATAATGTGAAATTAGAATTATTATCACTCATATTCGGACATCACATGCAAACGTTTGTCAATTGTTCTTTTAAATTAAGTAATTTAGCTCTATCGTGTTTAGTATCAAATTAAAGCTCTTGCGAAGATATGTAATTGTAAATGAAGTGTCAAAGTAGATATTTAAATGATCATCAATTGTTTCTTTAACAAATTATTCAAATGATACTTAGTTTAGTATCAATTTAAAGCTCTCGGGAAGATGAAATTAGTATATATCAAGAATGAATATTAATTAGTGGAATCCACGTTACCATCTTTAAATTACACTTTCGGCGATCAAATTTCAATACTTATTTTATGTGGGACTGAAATGTAACTGCCATCTGTCACTTTAACATTGACAGTTACTCGCCCTCGTCCATCTCCTCATCCTCAGGATTAATATCGGACACATCCGAATCACTGAAAGTTATAATTAGTGGTCGCACGTCTTTGTGAAGTGATACAAATTTATCTTCTATTTTTATCACATATTCAATGCAGTTATTCCATTGTCGCTGTCCAATATTTTCAATTTCTTGTCTGATTGATTCAACGACACTGGAGTTTAGTTGAGGCGAAACATTTTTTTTCTAATATTGTTTATTAATTCGCTTCAAAATAGCTCAATAGGATTGAATATATAATAATAGGGCGATAAACAGGTGCATTCAGCGAACATTCACCTTCATCATCAACCCATTCTTTCTTAACAACATCATGTGTGTCATACCATGTCTTATATAAATATACAAAATTAGCTACAAGAGAATGAGTAATTATTTTCAAGAATTCTTACTATAAAACATTAAGGCATTAAAATTTTAAATACAACCCTGGTAATAAGTTTCGATGAACTTTTGATCTACCAATGGAACACTAGGGATAAAATATATATAAATATGGTTCATACTGAACTGTTCGACTCTATTTCTTAATTGCGGGCTAATCTTTCAGGATTGCAATAAACCTTTAACGATTAGTAAATAGATGAAGTCTGTCCAAACTATACCATTGATGTCAATATTAATAAAAATGAATAAATTTTGACAGTTATTTATTCCGTGGTCATGACAATTTTGACACTTTAGTGTTATATATATAATAACATTATGCACGATTTTCTGGGCCGTTATAATAACATTATGATGCTAGTCGACTATAAAATAAATTACGCAATTACGTAGGAACTCACCTGCAGTGTAACTCGATATCTGGTACCGATCTAGTACTGTTCTCTTCGAGGCAGAGCGAACCGTCCTCTTCACTGTCGGAGAACACGGACAGCTGTGGGTGGTGTGAGGACACGAGGAACGTCGTGCACTCTTGTCTCATGAGCACGGGTTTCGAACAGTTCACAGGTGTCGGTGTCGGGGCGCTAGTTATCGCGGTGCCTACCAACAGGCTGGCCGTTTCATCATGAGTGCTCATCGCTATCGCCAAAGCCAAACTACATTCGGTCTTTTACTTCACTAGCATTCTAAAAAACAAACCCATCTCGTCTCTGAATCTGCAAAAAAAAAAATAAAATAGTAGTGCAAATATTCTTAGCTTAAATTTTCTTTAAGAAATACATATACAGACTATTAGAACTAAGAGCGCTAGGTGCGAAGAGTTGCAAATTTCAAGTGATGCACCAACGCTTTTAGTTTTAGTAGTATATGTAAGTCAGTTTTCAGATTAGGTTTTTATAACTGATTTTATTACTCTAAAAAGAATAATACAAAATAACATAAATTAGAACAACATATACTTTATACTATAATAATAAATAATGATGGTGAAACTCACCTAAAAAGAATAATTAAATTACATGTTATTAATAACCCAAATAATTAGAAATATCTTAACTGTCATAATATCAAACTCTACCAAACAAAATCAAAAACAACCCTGCCACTTAATTCAAAAATCATGTGATTTTTTAATTTACATCTCCCCCTCTCTAGTCACTTTTTCAGGTGAATAAAGTGACATTTTGCTACTGTGAAAACAATTAGATTCTTTTTTTTTCTTTCCGCAATCAACTACATGAAATGAATCTGAAATCCTCTTCAAAACTCTGAAAGGTCCTATTCTTACTTTGTCTGTTTTTCTCCTATTCAACTTGTTTCCATTTTCAATAAAAACCTGGTCGCCAACCTTAAAGTCATATACTCTTCGAGTTTTATCTACCCTTCTTTTGTTCTCTTCAAAGTTTTTTGTAGAATTTTGAAATGCTTCTTCTCTGTCATCATCTAGATTGCCAACTGTATTTGGTATGTTTAGTGGACAAATAATTGATTTTCTTCCAAACAATAAATATGCAGGTTCAAATCTTGTTGCACTATGAACTGTTCTATTATATTCTGTAACACATTCCTGAGCTACCACTAACCAAGCCCGTTTATCACCACTATTTATTTTACATCTTATTCTGTTCACCAATGTCTGGTTCAATCTCTCATTGAGTCCATTTGATTGCGGGCAATCTACACAGGAGAAAACTAACTGAATATCCATCTTTGAGAGATACTTCTTTAGCTCACCTGAATTTAAACCAGTATATTGGTCAGCTAAAATAAGCTTAATTTTGTGTTCTTTTGCAATTGGATCTATTAGATTCACGAAATCCTTTGCACACTGACCTTTTGTAGTGGAAATCCATGCATGCCTACTAAAATGATCCACCAAAATATGCATGAATTTCTTGGATGATTTGTTACCTCCAAAACCTCCAACAGAATCTATGGACATTATTTCGTACGGCTCCTTCGCAGGGCCTAGTCTTGACATTAAACCTAGGGGCCTACTTCTACGTATTTTATTCTCCATGCAAACCGCACAACTTCTACAAAACTCACTTATCATTTTGTCCATGTTCTTAAAATAATAAAATGGACTTATTTTCCTCTGCATCTGAGCAATACCAATATGACCATAATGATCATGTACCCGGCTAATCAGCCTTTTACCAAATTCACTTGAAATAAATACTCTGGATCTACTTTTTAATTTCTTGAATGTAATGTCATGATGCCTTTTAGTTTTCTTTTCAGAAATAAGCTCATCACTATTATCTCTCTGATCACTAATTATCTCATCTAACTCTATAAGGTTAGTTACTTTTACTGCATCTTCATTCTCAAAGTACTCTAAGACTGGTTGTCTTGATAGTAAATCCGCTAACACATTTTCTTTCCCTTTCTTATATATAATTCTGAAATTAAATTGTGACAGGTAATGAATCAAGCTACCTAAAATCTCATCTGTCCTTGATTTGGTTTTTAAATTCTCCAATGGTTTATGGTCGCTGCATATAGTAAATTCTCGACCAATCAGGTAGTACTGCCAATACTTTATGGAATCTTTAATTGCTTTACACTCCAGGTGGATAATATCAATTTTTTTCTCTTTTTCAGATAATTTTCTTGAAAAATATGCTACCGGATGTAACATTCCATCGCTTTGTGGCTGTTTTAACGTTGCGCCAATCCCTTTGTAACTCGCATCTGTTTCAATGTATACATCCTTGTCCACATCATAGATCGCTAATACTGGAGAAGAACACAAATAATCTTTTATCAAATTAAAACACTTCTCACATTCATCTGACCATTCAAATTCAACATTTTTTCTTAATAATCTGTGTAACGGCTCAAACTTCTCTGTATTATTTTCGATATATTTTAGATAGAAATTAATTGAGCCTAATATACTCCGAACACCTGTTTTATCAATTGGTCTTTTTAGATTTCTTATTGCAACCAAATTCTCTTGCGCTTGTGATATTTTGTTTTCTTGAATAAAATGATCAAGATACTTCACTGAATTTGAAGCGAACACACACTTCTCCAGTTTCAATTTAAAACCTTCTTCTTTGACTACCTGCAGAAATAATTCAATGTGTTTGATATGGTCATCCCACGTTTTAGAAAATAACAATACATCATCAATGTAATTAACGCAGAAATCATCCAAATTATTTTTTCTTATGATACCAGATAAAATACGTTGAAATATCGCCGAGGCATTCTTTAACCCAAATGGAAGAACCTTGAACATAAATTTTCCAAATTTTGTCACAAAAGATGTCTTCTCTCTATCTTCTACTTTTAGTTGAATGCACCAGAATGCAGAATTTATATCTAGAACAGTGAAATACTTGCAATTAGACACTTTATCAATCACGTCATTTATCGTTGGGAATGGATAACATTCTGGTACAATTAATTTATTCATCCTCCTGAAATCAATACACAATCTCGATTTACGACCTTCTTCCTTTTTGTAAGCCAGTGTAACTGGGGACGAATATGGTGAATCTGACTCTTCTATAAGGTCTGCTTCCAGAAGTTTCATAATCTGCGCTTTAATTTCCTTCTCATCTGGTATAGAACATTTATACGCACGTGAATTTACATATTCATCTTTCAATAACTTTATCTCAGCTTCTTTTAATCTCACTTTACCCACATCAAATTTTCCTTTAGCAAATACATCTCTATATTCCTCTATCAATCTCTAAATATCTTCCTTTCTATTCTTATCTTCTATGTGCTCCAGTTTTATCTTGAACTCATTCATATTTACATCTACATGTTTATTGGATTCATCTTTTTTACATTCATTCAATTGACACTTTCTTATACTGTCATCTAACTTTCTCATCTCTTTTTCATTACTTCTTTGAAACACATTTAGGTTCTCATCCTGTATGAGTTTAAACTTACTGATAGCATCGAGACCCAGCAGTAGGTCATAAGAAAACTGATTGTTTCTTATCACGTAAGTATTCAAATCATTTGTTATGTTTCCAATTTTCAATTTGATATTGGCCCGGGCTGAACTAAAATTGAATCCATTGATTGTTTTAAAAGCATTTTTGTGTTTTATAAGACTCAATTTCAAAAGGTTGATAACCCTTTGATTTATCAAGCTAACATTAGATCCCGTATCATAGACAGCCTTCACTTTTAACTTATTATCAATAACTACATTTATCTTGATCAATGAATCCAATTTTCCCGGGCTTTTTAGTTTAAAGACTTATCATCAATTTCTATCTTCATCATTTCCGTTGCTACACTCCTCATGTCATCGTCACAACGAGTTTCAATTAAATTAACTTTTTTTTTCTCCATATACATTTTCTTGTTTCTACATTCATTTGTTGAGTGATAGTGGTTTAACCATCCAAACGATTCACACATGAAACATGGCTTTTTAAAATTATCATCACTCCTTTTCTTCTGATCATTGGGTGTGTCAGTTTTCTTATTTGTATTTGAACCTGACACATCTTTCTTTCTCGTACTAAACAAATCATCCAATTTCCTTAGTTCCGTAAACAGTCTTTCAATTGTCATAATCTCTTCTCGGTCTAACTTGTCTTGTACTTCTAACGGCAATCCAACTACAATCATATTCACTCTTGTCATAACTGTACTTTTGCTCTCAGCATCTAAACACAATCTCTCTTTTGTTAACGCATAATCTACTAATGACCCACCCAAATATTTATAGCTATATGCCCTCCTAATCTTAGACCAACCTTTATCAACAAACACTGTTAAAAAAGATTCTTTCCATTGTGGCCATTTCATCAAACCAATTTTTTTTAAATTTGCTTCATACCAATCTTTAGACGCTCCCATTACAAAAAACCGAAGTGCTTCAATTATACTAGTATCTCTATTTATTCTGTGTCTCATAAATTCACTTTCGAATTGCTCTAACCACTCTTTAGGGTCTTGCTTCTTATCAAATTTATCTAAAACAAATCTCTTCTCCACTTCATGCAGCTTCACTTCATCATTAAAATTTAACTTTGCTTCCAATTCCTTTATTCTCTTCATTAAAAAAATTTCATCTTCTGACTTGGTAGACATCACGCTGGTATCCACTGCACAACTAAACTCTTCTAATGGAATGCTCTTATAACACAGGTTACCATCCTCATCGAAATACTCTTTCTACAAATCTTCATCTAACTTAATCCCTACTTTACGATATCCATCAATTGGTTTTATCGCAGAAATAGCATTTTTAATAGTTGATCTGTCCAACAATACTTTGTGTTCCTTCAAATTTTGGTACTCAACTGGCAGAGAACACCATAATTGCTTATCTTCAGATATACCAGCTAATTCAAAGTCAGTTCCACTTTTTTTAACTATATGTACAAACAGTTTGTCCTTATCCATCTTTGGATTAATAAATTTTTTTGTAATTTAATTTGTAAGTCAGTTTTCAGATTAGGTTTTTATAACTGATTTTATTACTCTAAAAAGAATAATACAAAATAACATAAATTAGAACAACATATACTTTATACTATAATAATAAATAATGATGGTGAAACTCACCTAAAAAGAATAATTAAATTACATGTTATTAATAATCCAAATAATTAGAAATATCTTAACTGTCATAATATCAAACTCTACCAAACAAAATCAAAAACAACCCTGCCACTTAATTCAAAAATCATGTGATTTTTTAATTTACATATATATTAGAGTTTTTTTAGTCGCGGCCGCATTTCAGATCTCTGCAGTCTAGTTGGGCATTTGGTAGAAGGTACCTTAATCTGAGTATTCCAGTTGGGCATTTTAATCCCTTACAATGCAGATATCGGATTTACCTGTGTCAAGTATCTATTCGCCTCCATGACTGTATGATTATGATGTTTGCAAAATATTTATACATTTTACATTTTCCATATCATTCAGTTTTTAACTCCGCCTACTCCTAATACTATGTACTGTTTGGTCATTTCCCTAATTGTATGTATAGCATCAAGAGATAAAAAGTTCTAGAAAAAATTGCATTCAAATTGGTAGCTTCGCTTTCATCAACAAATGAAAGAGAAGAAAATATAATATTTGCGTTTCATCAGTTATTGATTATTCAGTGATCATGGAAATTGATCGCATAGTTTGTGAAAAGGGAAAGAAATTGCTAGTTATAGACAATTTTAAATTTTGCGTATCTTCGACAATAAACAACAGAATGAAATGGTGTTGTACAAATAAAAATTATCGATGTACCGCTAAAGTATATACAAATCGCGAGTTTAAAATAATAAACAGTGACTTGCTTCATGATCACGAAGAAGAATTAAATATTGAACGGCAGGCGCTAAGTAATATTGTCGAAAGAAAAGCAGTCCCCGACCTTACCGAAAAACCATCCAAGCGGATTCGATTGGTGTTTGAAAAAAATTAATAGTATCATAACTTTAAAGTCCCGTATTATAATTGAAATTTGATGAAATACAAATAAAAGCAGTTCGAACTCACTTCTTATATACAGAAAAATACAGGTAGAGAAATGCCCAACTAGAAGAGCTTATTACGCCTGCCCTTTTAGTTGTAAGGGATTATCTCAGGTACAATGCCCAACTCGGATACAGCCTTTCAGATGAATGGAGAAACAATGGTTGTAAGTCCCTTGAGAACTCTGGATATTCTTTTTTGCATCCAAAAAACACCATTCTTCTGCAAATTGTATTCCATTCTGCCATCAGCAGCAAAATCTATAAAATTCTTTCATCTTCGTATTCAGATCAGTCAGTTGTACTTGTACAGACGTATCCAAACAAGAATTTAGTATCCATCTGTCCCCATTGTTAGCTTCAGAGCTCAGTTCTGGAAAGTAGATTAATAATTTCTCTGCCAAATTATGCATGCTCTGTATCATACAAGAAATTTAAGAGCTTACTACCAACGATTGCTCCATTGAAATTTCTTCGACGATTTTCTGAATGCAAGGGAAAGATTCATATTCATACAAATTTTTAGCGCATTTTTGCAAAAAATATACGCTATTATACACACTTTGGCTGACTGGCGTGACGCTGAGTGCTCAGCAACTACAGCACTTACAGACTTAAAACTGGTACTAAATAAAAGCTGCTGTTCTGTAGGCTTGCAAAAACTGCTTGATTTTTTTATTCATACACCCAGTTTTTGGTCGAAAATTAAATAAAAATTCAAAAGGTAATTACTGCTGATCTATGCATAATTGAAATCTGAAAATTGTTGCACAGAATGAGCAACATATTAGTAATAAAATTTTATACCTTAAATTTCGAACTGAGATGGGTTAGTACCCATTTTAGGGTAGAAACTATTTATCTCAATATCTCATGAATTACACAAGATATTGACATGCGGTTTTCTATATTGGTATTAAAATGAATGAATTTTTTATTTTGAGTTTGTACGTGCACAAGTTTTATATAAAATAATCACAACTTAAAACTGGTTCTAAATAAAAGCTGCTGTTTCGTAGGTTTGTCCAAACTGCTTGATTTTAAGCTCAGTGATTATGGGAGGTAGTAATTTGTGAAATCTATGAGCTAACATTTATGAGCTGCTAATGTGCTTTGATCATCAAGATAATTCTTGAATTTTTGTAATATTTTGTGAGAAATAATTTGATTTTATTCTTGGCCGTTAAAATGTTCTCTTCTCGCCCTTATAGAGTCTTAGCTCAAAATATCAGCGAGTAATACTAATTTCAATATAGTACTACATGTATACCTTTCCTTTGGTTAACCACCTGACCACTGTGTGATCAGGAAGATTTTGATGGAACATACTCATATCTTCGTAAATGATTCTAAACAGTCAAGTTTTCAAGGCTTTACCTTTAATAGAGCTCACAGCAAATACGTAGTCTTTGAAATCACTGACATTGTTTTATTAAGGTCCTAGGAGGTCGCCCGAATTCTTTTACTTGTAAAGAGGTCGCATTTTCAAGAATGTCGAAAAACACTGTTTCAATAAATTCTTTGAAATTACGAATAACATTTTAACATGATCTCATTCTAAACTTATGTATTTCACATCCTGGCCACGAGGGACTATTTGGCATAATAATTCCAAAGCTGGTAAGATCGAAGTTTATAGATTTTTTTTATTTGCACTTGCTGAAATTGAAACAATCCAATTTTTACTGTTTGGCTACAATTTCCAAAATTGATTCATTTCACATACTTACATATCTGTGTACATATTGTATCAACAGTTTGAAGCTTTCAAACATAAACACTAAATAAACACCGTTAAAAAGAGCAATAAGAAACGATTCAAAACTTCACAAAGATTTTCCAGAGGTAATTCATGTAGATCTATTTGTTTATCAATCTGGTTGTCTTTGCTTTTCTTTTGAGTTTTAAAAGCTTCTATAAGATCAAATGAATGATCTCATTTTAAGGAAGAAAAAAAGTATTAAATATCAGCTTCAAACGGATTAATTAACCTTCCTACGTTAAAATTGTCTGATTTAAATATTCTCTATGCTCGAAAATACTTTTTCCTCCAAAGGAATGTAAAAGTACGAGTTTTTCTCCAATATACAATCAAAGTTGTGAAAGTTAATATTAGCACTGAGCTTTAAATACTCATTTTCATGAGAATCTATTGCCTTGTCTATTGATGTATGAATTGAAAGGAATATATTTTCAAGTAGGTATTTGAAAAAGAAAACTTCATCTTTTTTGTGATATTAGTACAGGAATCAAAATTGGTACATTACCTAATGATCCATTGTAAAAAAGGTGCAACTAAACCCGTATCTCCCGGACTTGATGTGAACCCGAAATAGTGTGAAAGGTCGTTAACGAGTGGGTAACCGGTTCCGGCTTGCCGAACAGGATGTGCGACAAGGCGTGAAATGTAACAAAAAACGACGTCACCATTGCCCACATTTACTGGAAAGCGTCCAAATTACAAATTGATGAAATAGCCACAGAAACTGCTGAAATTAATTCTGATTCAGTGAAAATCAGTAAATGATGATCTGGAAAAAAATTATAATGTAGCAATAGTTGAAGCTATTTTTTTTTTCATTTTAATTTTATGCTTCAAAATTGATTTTGTCATCTGTTCAGTTGAATTGGTTATGGTTCCACCATAAATTTCACTTTTGTTTTGTTGATTATTACATTAGTATTATAGATTAACGAAAGCATGTCAGATTTTTAACATTTGTTTGTTTAGTGTATAACCGTCAGCAGAAAATATTACTATCATTCATGAGCCATTGATAGATTTCAAAAATCATTCTTCCACCAGTTCATATTAAGCTTGGACTTATGAAGCAGCTTGTCAAGGCCTTGGATAAGAATAGCGATTGTTTTAAATATATTTGCCAAACTAAACCCTGGATTCGATACTTGGACAAGGTTTGTATCGGTTGTGAAAAATCTTATAATATACTCGTTTCAGCACACTAAAATTATCCCAAGTCGGTTCACAAACATTAACCACAAAATAATAAATCTCTATTCTTGATCTATCAATATACAGGATGTAAATTGATAAATAAATATTATGAATGAGCAGACGCACACTTGACTAATCATCACTATAGAAAGTATATTCATTTAAGTTCTTGTTCAAATCAGAATTGATCTGTTCGTTACGCTCTACAGAACATGAAACTAAATTATTATCCGTATAGTCGGCAAATAGTTATCAGAACTCTCTCAACAAATTTTATAGCTGTGCAGAACTTTAAAATTCTAATACCCAATTTTTTTATAAATACGTGTATCATAAAGTACCATAGTAAAATTTTGGACCAGTTATCTACAAGTTAAGTACTACATATCATCAAAATATAATTTGGTTCATAAGTAGGCCCGTTTCTGGCGGGTATGCAGCGAATGCACGCAGGCGGCAAAAATTAGGGGCGGCAATTTGTCACAAGCAACCCACTTTCCTTTCGAGTTACGCGCAACCCGACACTTGTGTACTTATTTAGATACAATATTAAATATTTTTGTAGAATTAAGTGTTTTTATTTTAATTGAAACACATAATATCTCCTGTTTTATATCTTACCTTAATCAAAACAAATTATTAAATACATATACTCGGGGAAAAAACGCACCACTTGAAAATGCACCAAAAATACCGATTTTTCAAATCACCATGACTCGGTTGATTTTGATCTAAGATGGACAAATCTTTGAGTTTTGGAAAGATTGAAGCTTTCTCTTTCAGTGAATTCAGTTAATTCGACTCCAAGTTCATCGCACTCTCTACCACATCCCTGATAAAAAAATATCCTTGATATCAAACGATGACAATTTTTACTGGATATAAAAATATTGTGGACTTAACTTGATTCAGTTTCCCTTGGATCGCGCAAAAAATTGAAAGTCTGCGACGATTGGGCGCACAATTTTGAAGAAAACAAAAAAAAACATTTTGGTTTTTTTATAACTCGGTTAATTTTGCACGGGAATTGATGAATTTATTTTTTTTGGCTGCTGCCAGGGAGAGAATTTGATTAGACGACACATTAATTTGCACAATATTGAAGAGAAAACTCCATATGTTTCAAAACTTAAGTTCATTAATTTCCTTGGTAACTAAGCCGAGGTATGACCAAAAAAGCGCAAGATGTAAATTTTTTTGTTTAATTCATAACCTTGCGCCAAATCGTCGTAGTTACTCGAATTTTTGCGCAATTTTAAGGAAATGAATTTGATTTTCTGGATCGTGAGTTGAGTCCACAATTTTTTTTGTACCCACTACAAGTTGTGAAAGTGTGACACTATTTGACATCAAGAATATTTTTTTCTCAGGGGTGTGGTAGGGTATGCGAAAAACTTGGCATCGGATTGACTCACATACTCTGAAAAAGAAAACTTCAAACTTTCCAAAACTTAAAGATTTATGCGTTTCCGAAGAAAATCAACCGAACTATTACGATTTGAAAAATCAGTATTTTTTATGCATTTCCAAGTGGTACCTACGTTTTTCTTCTTTTGTCGAGTGTGTATATTTTTTAACAATTACTTTAAAATTAAACAAGGGCGGAAAAATATCTGGCACGCAGGCGCTTCACTACCCAGGAACGGGCCTGTTCATAAGAATAGATGGTAAGTGAATCTCTAACATTTTCTCACCATTGTAATGTATCAAATAAAATGTAATTAGAACTTCCGCTTGTCTTAAGTTTATGCTTATTGAATTTTACTGTAGTCGATAGTTCACTTTGGCGAAAAAAATATATTAAATGCCCGAATAAAAAAGTTAATAACATGTTTCTTCTGTAATTCACTGATACGAGGAGAGGTTTTTGATAATTTCCTCACCAATATTTTTCTTTAGATCTTAATAGACTTAAAATTTCCTGATATGTTTATTTATATTCTCGAAGGGAATGTTTTTTCTTTGTCCTAAAAATACGCAAAATTCAAGGACTAATTATATACTTTGGAGTTGTTTTCCAAGTTCGGTAATAGATTTTAGACGGAAGAAGCTAGGTTTAAGCTATAAGAAGAGTTCATAGTTGTGTAAAGCAACCATCGCGATATGACTGTCTTGTATACCAAAAGTCTTTGTTATGCAAAAGCAGCATTCATGTACTGGAATCAACGAAAGTTGATTTTTATCATTCCAAGATATTCCTAATAAAATGGGAGCTGGTGATAGGTGGGGCTCTCCGATTTTATACCGTATGCTTTTTTGAGGGTTGAAATTTATTTCTTGATAGGAAAGATAAAAAGGTTATTGACCGATGCATGCTTTTCTGTCATTGTGCAAACTCCAATTATGTTTAAGAAAAAAATTGGTTTGTCCGTGACAACATTTTGCATGCCTTTGTAACGTGAAATAGTTGAAAGTGATTTAAATCCTAGTATTAAAGGGCATCGCAATTCGCAACAATCCAAAAAGATCGAACGGTCACGTGAACTTGCAAAAAAAATATGTGAAATTCCGTTTCTCCAAATTGCATGCCAATAACGTTCCACCCACAAAAACCTTGTGAAAAAACTGGCAATGGCACCGTTGACACAAGGGTGGAAAATTTTGGAGAAATCTTGTACAAATGTAAAACCAATTAGACGGGTTCTCCCTTATTATATAATTTGCCAATCTTATCAACCTCTATAGTTCTTGCAAATCGAGAAATAAATACGCATTTTTCACACATGCCAACTTGATGAAAGACAATAAAATAAAACAATTTCAATGGTAATTTATAATTGCAATGTTTTAGAAATAAATGGATCAAATTTTGTGATTTTGAAATCTTTCGGGATGATCGCCTGAAAACCGCTGTGTGCACCTCGGCCTGAAGTTCTTTTTTGGTCTCACCTGAATTAGTGAATTGCAGCCTCATCTAACGCTTCGATCGCAAACAACAGATTCGACCAAAAAAGATTATCTTTATGACCTTGTTACACAAATTACTATTATGAGTTCGACCATTTTTTGTGTGCTTCTAAGCTGAAGAACAAAAATACTAAGCTGGTAGTGTAGCTACAAAGAATTTTACGATCACTGAACCAACAAATGTAAACTGTCAAGTAATTTTCCAGTAAACTATTGAATCAAGAGGAAAACTGAAAATTGAAATACATAGGTATTAGTGGAGTGCCCTAAAATTAAACTTCGGAGCCCGGATCCACTAAACGGATTTTTATAAACCCTTCTGGAATGTGTTTTTAACATTAAATACTAAAATGTTTACCCATTAGTTTTTCTTCGATCTCAATTTTTCAATTATTACAATGAATAATTATAAATTTTAAAAACTAGATTTTTGCGTTTAAATTTAGATTATACATGGTACAAACTAGTATAAACTTGTTCTTGGGACTTTAGGGACTTCAGGTATAAACGTTTTTTCTTGTTGTATTGATTGAAAACTGAAAATGAACAATTCTTGCCCAAATATTGCGAAAGAATAAGGGTGGCCACGAAATGAGAATCAAGTATTAATTTATATTTGTTCATAAGTTATCGATTTTGAATCTAAAAATACTAGTTTAAATTATGAGTTGCACTGCCTTCTTCGAAACAAAAAATATTTTATAAAATCAATTGTCCTATAATTATGAAACTTCGTTTGAATATCAAGGAAGAATAGTAATAACTGTAAAATAATATTCAGTTGTCAATAAATTTTTGTTTATGAATTATAGAAATAGAATCTTAAAATACCAATATATTTATCAGTCGCATTGGCTCCTTCGAAACAAATAATCAGTTCCTCACGAAACCAGTGGTCTCACGATCAAAATTTATTCAATACTAGCTGACCCGGCGTACTTCGTAACGCCACAGAATTGATAAATTCAGATTGCAAGGTAAACTGTGAAAAGATTTTTTTTGGAAGGAAATCAATCGAAAAAGGAGATTTTTGTATTTTGCCGAGACTTTGCAGTTCCACTGAATGTCTTTTGTGTTTATATTACTTTCTTTTCTGTAAATTTATTGAAGATTATACATTAAATAGATGAACCTCACATGACATGATTATTCAAGTGATTATATAGAAGTAATTATTATATTGGACATAACTTGCCTATTTGAATATGAACCTAACAAAATGTAACAATGAAATGAATATACATGTGCTGGGAATATCCAAGTTTACCAAACTCACTTCGTTCATATGGCAGTTTACGGTTGAGCGACGTCGCTTCGATCGCACGGCTGCTTGCCTTTAATTGAGTTTGCAACGCTCGCACGGCGTCTTAACGTTGACCGAGCACGCTTCGCTCGCACGGCATCTTACCGTTGACCAATCTCGTTCCGCTTGCACGAAGTTCTACAGTTGACCGAGCTCACTTCGCTCGCATGGTAGCTTATAGTCAACCGAGTTTGTTATACTCGCACGGCAGCTTGCCGTTAACTGAGCTCTTTTCGCTCGCACAGCAGCTTGGCATTGACCGAGCTCGCTTCGCTCACACGGCAGCTTACAGTTATCCGAGCTCGTTTTGCTCGCACAGCGGTCTACTGTCTACTGTTGACCGAGCTCGATTTGCTCGTACGGTGGTTTACCGTTGATCGAGCTTGCTTCGCTGGCACCGTAGCTTATCGTTAACCGAGTTCGCATCTCAAGTAAGGCGTTTCAACGTTTGTTTGCTCCACTCTGGGGCAAATCTAAGTTCTCATGATATCATCAAAAAAATATGTTTTATACAAAATGTATGAGAGAATTATATTTCTCCTTCCGATTTTTTAATACTTATTCTGCTATTCTGGACGAAGACAAATTCAAAAAATCAAAGATCATGAAAATCGGTCAAGCCGTTCTTGATTTATGAATGGTGTAACTAACCAGACTTTGTTTCATATAATACCGATACCAATCTAATTTCTGATATAAACTTTGATGAAGTAATAATAATAGTTAATTATTTGTGTATTGAGTCATTAATTATATACATTCTTTCCACTAAAACAGAAATATTCATTTAAAAAAAAAAACTCACTTATTTATAGATTCTTTGTGCCATGAACCGTCTCGTACATTCCCAGAATATTCTATCAAAGTTTCACCACAATCTGATCAATGGTTTCGGAACGCATAAGGTACAACCATACAAACATTGATTTCTATTTATATAGATTAAGGAAGCATGCAAGTTATTGCGTAATAAAATTAATCCGACAGTCGGTTTTTGTTCAAAAGTTATTGGCATGGAATCAGTAACTGCCAATGGTTTGATAAGTCGTACCTTTAACGCTATCAGTCAATTTTTTTCTCAACTAAGTAGTTGTCCTAAATCAATAAAACTTTGCATGATCATCAAGAAAGAATATCAGAGCTTATAAAATAAAATCTAGTCATCAATAACTTTTGTTTTCTTGTTGTATTGACCGAAATCTGAAAATACTGAAATAAATTGAAATTCATCAGTTATTTCCAAACAAATAATAAATTTATTGTTGAACCAGTGGCTCTACAGAAACGAGACTTTGCATTAATATTATGAAAGAATGAGGATGACCACAAAATAAAAATGAAGTAACAGTACATTTATGTTAATTAATTATCAATTTGGGATCTGAAAATTCCAACTGGAATTATAAGTCGCACTGCCTCCTTCGAAACAAAACAAAATTTTACCACAAAACCAGTGGTCTTATAATTATGAAACTTTGTATAAATAATAGGAAAGAATAGCAGTAGACTTATGAGTCGCATTAGCTCCTTCGGAACAAATAATCAGTTCTTTTCTCAACCAGTTGTCCCAAATTAATAATACGTTGTACGAATATCAAGGAAGCATAGAAGTTATTGTGAAATTAAATTTATCTGACAAACTAATTTTGTTCAAAAGTTATTGACATGGGATCAGTAAGTGCCAATAGGTAATAAATTGGGCAACATGCCTTATTAACAATTTTTTTTTATTGTTTATTTTGATGAATGAATATTAAAATTACTATATAAATATCATTTATTGGATATAGAATTGGAATCTTCATTGCAAAATTTTTTTTCTCCATATTTTTTTCATTTTTCTCTTAATTGTTGTTATAAACTGTTGAAATCAAGATCGGAAAATTTTGAAAGGTGAACTTTTTTATTTAAGCTTTTAGCAATGCAATCGAAAAGGTTTCATGAAAATCCATTCAGTGGAGCCGGGTTCCGAGGTTTTCACATTTTTATGTCTCACGGTACTCCAAAAATAAATTAATTTTTTAAAAGAAAATGTAATTATTTTGCACAGAAATGGTCAAGAACTCAAAAAGTATTGATTTGTATGGAGTACTTTCATTCTACGTCAAAATGAAAGCACATATTAACTTGTCCAATCTAGCAATCACTATTTGACATGTTTTTTATTAGTTCTCACTTTTTTTTCTATTCTAGAATAAAATACCGCCTTGGCATTTGACTTATTTGCTATCGTATTTACGAGAAAAAGGAACTGAATTCTAATACCTCAATACGTGAATAAATATACAGGAAACCTTGATACTTTATTGATTGGTTATTTTTTCACCTCCAACTCACAAATTATTTTTACACTATCAATGTTGAATACGTCAATACATCAATTTTCTCATATATTACTTCATTAGTAGTATCAATCGATTGTAGCATGACTGAAAACAGAAATATTTAACGTAATAATTTTCACATTGTTCTTGGAAATTATAGTTTCTATTTTTCTAATTTTTCAAATGGTCTATATATGGATGCCAATACAATTTTCAGCTAATTTTGATTAAATATAACGCCATTATTTCAATAATTTTTGTATAAGTGTAAACTATTGCAGAACTAACTGTATGAAAATTCAACTTTTTTCTCTTAATAGGTTCAAAGAATACATGCTTTACCAGTACATGATGAGTGAGTGATCGCTAATTAGAATTATATCAATTGTAAGGTTTTTTTGGTTGAAATTCTGTAAATTTTATCTATTTTTGACGTTTCGACTCTCTAACCAAGAGTTTTCATCGGAAAAACAATGATACATTGTTTTATGGATAGGAAATATCACCGCCTTTTTCCAATTTTTGGGTATTTTCTCAATTTTTCAAATTCTATTTAGCATCTCAAGCAGCATCTGTTCTTCTTCTGCGCCTTATATTTCACTTGTTCTGGCCGTATCATATCATGACCCAACGCCTTGCCGTTTCTCAGTTTTTCAAGTATTGTTTTCATTTCCTTCTCTGTTATGTCTTCTATCTAATTTTTCTCTCCTTGCTGATTTTTTTCTCTTCATTTTCATTCATCCCTCCATAATTGCTTTATTAAATTAAATTTGAAGATATTATTTTTGACCAGTGAAGGAGGAATGTATGTTACGGACAAAGTCTCCTAATGAGCTTTATTCAAGCGAAACCCGAATTGTTAGGTACTAGAGAAAAACAAAAAAAAAAGCATACCTACACCACAAACTGCTTGAACATATTTCTATAAGCTGTTAGTGGTTGATATTATTTTTTGGATTTATTCATAATATATTAATTATTTTGTTGAAATTCGCCCAACAAAAAACCTTTAACATACTGATCATGAGTAGATCAGGACCTTTTATTATGATATAAATAAAATATTTCGTATAGATTTACATGAAATTTTAAAATATATTATATCTACTAGAATACGCGAAAATTGCTAGAACAAAATTCAACTTGTTCCGTTAGGAGTCGCCAGAAATCCTTTTGGGTCATTTTTCTAGAGCTATACAGGATGTTAATACCAAGTTGTAACACCCGAAAATGACAGAACTTATTGAAACAAACAAGTCAAAATCTGATATCTTTAACTAAATTCGAAATAAATAACTCGATAATGTTGTCGATGATGGACTTTAGTTCCAAAATAGATCATATTTTGTGAAAAATTGTTACGTAACTTGAGGATGATAGAAAAAATATGATAAGTGGGGATCGAGCTTGTATGATCTTGAAACCACTGTTTCTACACTGATGATTTTTTGTAGAACTTTTTCTCGAATTACTAGTCAACCTAAAAAACTCAGTTTAGACTACGTTCCCGGTAGATTTTTGCTTACCTTCACTTGTTCCATTTCCAAATATTTAAAATTTTGTGAAAAGTTTTTAATAAACATGAGGATATAGGGAGAAAATAATTACAAGTGGGGATAAACAACAAAAGTCTTCTGGAAACGTACCTAAACCGAACTTATTGGGTTGACTAGTATTTGAAGGAACAGTTACAAAAAATCATCATCAGATTTTGGCGCCACAGTAACCGTATAATCATTTTATTGAAAAAAGTAGCAGAAAAATGGAAAAAAATTGTAGAAAAAAAATATTGGTGGAAGAAAAGTACAGTACAAAAAAAAAAGAGTAGGAAAAGTGGGGTGGAATATATGGAGTGGCAAAATTATTCCCCTATGTCGAAAACTTAATACCGATAACTTAACCATACCGAAAACGAACTTTTGTCGTATAGAATCCCATACCCATTATGTTCGACAATAAATCATTCAAGGAAAGAAAATAAAATAAATAAATATTTATCACGCCTTTTACCCGATACGTAGGCCCAAGTCTAAAGCCCGCCGCACACGAGGCAATTTTCCATGCAATTTTGTTCACTTAATTTGCAGCAAGTTTTCTTACGCACTGGGCCACTTTGAGGTACACTTAGTGTGACACTTATTCTCGCAGCACACGATGCAAGCTGCGCCACTCATTCTGACACTAGAACGTAGACTTGGTAGATTTTCACATTACAAGTATGGATGTTGCCGAAACTAATCGTCGGAGAAGAGCAGGAGCATTTGCTGCAGTTATAGCTTGCGAATTACGAGACAGAAAAAAAAAGAAGAAAAAACTTTGGTCAAGAGAGTGACTTTTGAGAAGGCATCAAGGCCGCAGAGTTTTCAACATTTTGTTTGACGAGCTAGTAGGGTGTATACCAAACATAAAAAACCTGGAAATGTCAGGGAATTTAGATAAACTGGAAATGTCATGGAATCGTCAGGGAATTTCTGATATTTGTCTGGAAAAAATACATCATAGGATATTTATGCATTATCACTCATAAAAGTATATTTTCACTCTTTAAGATACTAGGGCCATCTGTGCAAATCTATAAGTCTCCAAATCTATAAATTCATGAAAAAAAAATTTATTAAAGTACATTTACTTTTGTCGATTAATGTAAATTCGTTCATGATATCAAGTTCGTTGCGATTTTGTTTTTAATTCACAGATTTATAGGGTTCACACAGAATTGCAACATTAATCTGTGATTACATGTAGACATGTATCAAACTTTTGTTTTTTACTGTCTGGAATTTTATTGAAAATAACCTGGAAAACCTGGAAGTCAGGGAGTTTTCATTTAATTTTTTGGTATACACCCTGAGCTAGGGTACGTAAACATTACCTAATTTCCACTAGCCATAAATTTTACTTATTTGTATCTTAAAACACCACAAAACACAATGTACTAACGAGGCCTGATGCGACATACAACTCAGTGATGTAATCACGTGATTTCGTCGTCTGCTTTGATTGGCTGTGGACAGCAGTCAGTGGCGCAGCAAGTGCGAAAAATAGCACCGAACCTATCTTGGAAAACAAGTCTCGTGGTAAGTCTAGTACCCCGCATCGCACCAAATTTCTTGCATCGTAGCAAGTGTGGCACCCAGTGCGGCGCCAAGTGAACAAAATTGCTTGAAAAATTGCATCGTGTGCGGCGAGCTTAAGTGTCTTGAGCCATAACGGTCGGTCGTTACAACTTTCTGATGGGAAAACTTTTTGTTCTCTATAAAAATAAGCAAATTATGTTTTTAATGCACCTTGAACATATGTTATTCAATTACATACGTACATATTCTTTTCACTCCTGAGGATGGTACACGGTGAGACCGTAACTGTAGAACTAAGAAAATGAAACTCAGTGTCTGCGTTCAGCCCGGTGTAACGCTACGTAGCGATATCACGTCATAAACCATTTTCATTGCGCTGATTGGTACAGCAGTATTAATTTGACAGCATCGCAATGGTAATCACCCGGGCTGAACGCGCCCAATGACTGAATTCCCTTATTTCAATACTTATATGGAAATAATATCTTATTTCGCAATAAATAAATTTAAACAAAGCTATGGATCAAGTACAGTTCATAAGAATGAATTTTTTAATCGAGTAAAACATTAGGAAATTTTAAATTATGTAATTTCTTTTTGAATAGCTTGAAAAATAAATATTTTTACGTTGAGAACATTTACATTCACGCAGGCGTGAGGTGGTGTGAGGATAATACTTTCTACACGGCCTCCCATTATTTGCGCGAGCGATCTGATGATGTGTACGTGTCTATTTTATGAATATGCCTTCTAGAAAAAGATCAAATCTTTCTAAAATCGAGAAATGAGAATGATGCAGATTTGATAACACGATACAGAAGAAATACGTGAGGTCAATTTAGCTACTAATCGTAAACGTCATGCCAAGTCCTGCCTAGTCTCAAAAGTGCAGTATCTCTAATGAAAGTCTTTCGTGGACCAATAAGAAAATAAGTGGATATTCCCATAATATTAGAATTAGCGATATGACTCAGGTCTGTACTATGCACACATTTTCAAGTCATGAAGTGGACAAGGGAGCCGAAAGGACTTTGCTGCGGAATAGTCATTAAACCATGCATAATCTGAATTTGACGTGTACAAAGTTCGGGGTACAGCAAGTTAATTATTAATACTGTAATCGAAACAAACATGTTTCATAATAAAAATTGGATAATTTTATTTAAGTGAAGGAAAATTCCGAAAATTGATGACCGAAATCCAGCTTCACATTTCAAGTTGAGATTACTTTTATCGCGTACATTGAGCTTCAGCTTCATCGGCCATCATTTTTAAGGGGTCAGCCTCTCCTTGGAGAATAATTCCAAATACGCATTTTTTAATTCATTTACCAATTTTTGCCAACTGATATTCAATATCAAAAAATCTGTGGAATATTCCTTCGAATATTTTTTTCAATCATCGTTGCAATAAATGTTTAATATTACCACTATCATTTGCAATATAACATAAGGATGGCTGTAGTTTGTTGAAGTTGAATGAAAATATTCGCAACGAAAACTAAAACTCGTATCCACCTGGGAGTTATAAATGAACTAGCTATACGGTGGAGCCCTGTTTAATTTTGCAAAAGTTTTAAATTAATTTTATATATTTTCTAAACGTTGTGGTATATGGAATATTTATACAGTCCCCTCAGAGCCGGAACTAGGGCGTGGCGAAAGTGGCCCCTGCCACGGGCGCAGACTCTTAGAGGGCGCAAAATTCTATGAACTGCATTAAACAAATCATTTAAATTCAAATTCAAGAAATGTTTTATGACGGGTTTTGAGTGAGAAAGCTTATACCGTTATATTACCTGCTACACATTCCATCTTAAGGTCAACTATAAAATTTTACTTGGGTTTATTGGTTATTGGAAATGTACACTGCTCTATCAGCAAATAGTCTAGGTTCTGCATTTAGTGCATTGTGTTAGGAATGCCGAGCCACCTGCTACGCTTGATTTGTTAAAGAAGAATATATTTTTATCTTTTAACTTTTTATGTATTACTCAAAATTAATTAATTCTGGTTTTAGACTTCACTGAACCCAAAAAACATTGTTTTAAAAAAAAGTCGGTCTGTCTGTCGGTTCGTCTGTGTGGAAGCACGATAACTTGAGAACGCGTACGAATTTTCGAACGAAATTTCATACTCAAGTTTTTCATCAAAAAGCTAAGATCAAGTTCGTGGATGAGCTTTTTTCAACCAGTGTTACCAAAACTTTATTGACGGAACTTTTTTATTTTTTGCGTTTATTTTAGAAACAGTAGTATTTATCATACAATATAAAATGACTAGAATTGATCCTCGAATAATTTGGCACAACATTCACCCAAAACATTTCTTGAAATTATCAGCGGTCCATTTATCATTATTAAAATTTGAATTTTTATGAAATCCGTTATGTTTTTCTGAAGCAAAGAAATAATGAGATTAATAATGTGAAATTAGAATTATTATCACTCATATTCGGACATCACATGCAAACATTTGTCAATTATTCTTTCAAATTAGATAATTTAGCTCTATGGTGTTTGATATCAAATTAAAGCTCTTGCGGAAATATGTAACAGTAGTGGAAGTGTCTAAGAGTATATTTAAACGATCATCAACTGTTTCTTTTACAAATTATTCAAATGATATCTAGTTTGATATCAATTTAAAGCTCTCGGGAAGATGAAATTAGTAGATATCAAGAATTTATATCAATTAATGGAATTCACGTTACCATTTTTAAATTACACTTCCGGCGATCAAATGTCAAAACTTTATATTCCAATGAACTGAAGACTCCGAAAATCTAGCAAAGGACTATTTATTTTCAAGAATACTTATTTTATGTACGACTAAAATATAACTGCCATTTGTCAGATTAACATTGACAGTTATCCCTTTGACAATGACAGCTGTCACTTTGACAATGACAGATGTCACTTTGACAATGACAGCTGCCACTTTGAAATATGCAATTAATTGTTGTGACACTTTAAATTTCTGAAACAGTGATGAAACTGACCAGGAAATTTATGGTCGGGAAAGTACTGCGTGGCCACAGCAGATATTTTCGTATTATGACATCGATTTTTGATTCATATATAGATATTAAGATGTTAGTAATATTTAATGTACCAGATTGATTATAATTTTGTTTTTATTATGTCACCACTTGTTTTGAAGGATATATATTTTTTGTGTATTATGTCTTTTTTATCTCATATTCATAATAATTCTCTACACAAAAATAGGGGCGCAATTTTATGAATCGCCACGGGCGGCCAATACCCTAGTTCCGGCTCTGAGTCCCCTAAATTAAAAATGTGACTGTTCCAGTAACATTGTATTATAATAATCGCATATGCAGTAGCCTTTTAGTATTTATGTATATTTGTAGTCTTGATGTACGATTTCAGTTCGCACACCAGGAATGTTTTGTTTGATGTTTTATCTGATCTTCAAACAAAGGACGAGAAGTGAAATATCATTCAGAATAAAGCACAAATATCTACATTACACCAGAAAACGATAAATTTACTTTGTTTTTTGACCTTGCCGTGAATTTATGTATTCACAAATGGCTTTCAGCGCTTCAGCTTCCAGTTTTCTTTTTGTTATCTCGGAAAAGTTATAGGAAAACATTAGTGCTAAATTGGAATTGTTTACTATAATTTATTCTTCAAACAATCTTGTACCAGTAAGTTGGAATTATCAATCATATACTGTTTCAAAAAGAGCGTGAGAGCTACTATATTGAAAAATTAATACTTATGAGGTAAGCAATAACTGAAGTGAAGCTTCTCATTCCGAGATTTATGCATTTTCTTTCAATAACTACCTACTCCTGGGCTGCTAATCATTCCTTAAATATACTGAAGACGGTTACTAAAAAAAAGTCAATATATCTCGGCAGAGATAATAATAATAATAAAAATAATAATAATGACAGTAAAGCCGTTTGTGCAAAGAAAAAACTTGTAGAAACACAGAGTAAAATAAATGAAATAATGATAATAATAATAATAATAGCAATAGTAATAACATTGATGATAATAATAATAGATCTTCGCGCTGAGCGAGCTAAAAGAATTAAATTAAATTCAACAGCTTTCTTGATACGTGTTGCTTTTTGAGACTTGGCAAATATGTATGAATATAAGTCAGCCAAATGGCCACTTTTGTGCAATTGAACAAGCATTGTTGGCACATGGTTTCAAAAAAGTCTAGTGTGAATTAGTTGAGTAATCTTGGCGACCAAGCACAATTACCGTATTTCAAGATGATTAATTAATATAATTTTTCATGCTTTATATGGAAGGTATCTTCTACTAAAATTATTGTACCCTACTGTCCTCTCAATTAATTTGTTAAGTAGTTATTGAATCATTTTGAAATTGCAGTTGTTGATAAGAAATCGCGCTCTAGCGGATAAAATCGGTATAACACAAATCTATCGTACAGGCGCCATATTATTTACTTTACAATAGTAAAATTTAAAAATCCTCTCAGAACAAGGCATAATAACAACAAGTCAAATCAAAAGCAAACAATCAACCGTTCCCTATTAAATCAGCTATACGGCGCCCGTGTTACTTTCTATTGCCAAAAGCGTGAATTCAGATTCGGACTTCATACCTCTGGACCGTCCACTTTTTACTATGCTTATATTAGCTTGCAGTGTCGTTGTTATATGCGTCAAATATGTAATCGAATTTTGAACCACTTTCCATAGTCCAATCTTGTTGAAATTTTGTAAAGGCGGATTACTTTTTTCTTTACATCCCTCTTGATATGGATATTAAATTAGAGCGTCTGAAGAGTAAAAACAATAAGGTGAGTGATGATCACGAAGTATAATGTATATGGGAGTTGAAACGAAGCGCTCGTACACGGCACAGACTCTTATCGCCGAACGAAGAGAGAGATGGAAGATAGTAGGCATGTATTAACATGAAACAACTCTAGACAATCACTTAAAATTTTTAGTTTATTTGTTATTGATCAAGTTATATTTGTTTCAAGTCAAATAATTTTTTATAATGATTTGTCTTGCAATTTTTTTAAATAAAGATCATGGATCTACATCAGATAAATACAGAAATTTCTTCTATTTCCAGCAAAGGAACAAATGTGTATTTTGTGGAAAGACTTGATTTACTCAAATAAATTGACACCCAGAACATCTTATGTCAAATTGACAAATAATAATCCACATTTTTCAGAATTTTGATGAAAAATAATTTATTTTTGATTTTAAATTCTGTATAAATACTTTTAAATTTTTTTAATTATCACGATTTTCATACATCCTGCTATCACCTGACTAATTTATGATTGAAAATCATTTCTAAATACTAACTTATTCTATTTTTGGAATAGTTCATTTTTTCGGAATAAAGTGATAGGTAGTTGAAATTAATAAATTGTGTTAGATTTTTTATAATTGACTTTCTTCAATATCAATGATATAAATTTCAGAATGGGCCAGGTGTCTCACGTTACTAGAGATAATTATTTATTAGCATTTGATTGACATAGGAGGTATTATTAAAAGAAATAGTTAAAAGTATCATATACATCACTTTTTTCATTCACATATTCCCAAATAAATACTAAAGATAACAATAATAATAACCAAAAATATCACAGTAAAAAGATAAATTAAATGAAAATGACCAATTTTTCGCGGTATTACTCGTCTCCACTTCATTAATGTCTTTTCGTCCTTCGGAGCACTAAAAATAGATATTTTCTCCTTACAACTTAGCTACCCACTATTGCAATTGGAACTAAAACACTTTCTTCTCATTCTAAAGTTAAATAATCAAAAATTCCAGGCTTCAAATCACAAAACTAGCTGCAAACTCAATAGTGACAAATGCTAAATGCATTGAGAAAGGTGCCTACTATCCTCTATCACACACACTTAACCTCTCTCTCTAACGCGATAAGATATTGAGACACAGCTGGTATAGGGAGATAGCATAGCGTTTCACCAGCGTGATGTGATGACATACTATATCCAATATGGCGGCCGCTTTGAGATGGCGAATCATCAATTTCTTTATAATCGCTTTGACATGGATATCAAATGAAAGGGTTTGAAGAGCAGAATAACGTTAATACTATTTTCCAGTAGAACTAAAAAAAGATCATATCAAAAAAAAAAAAAACTCACAGGAAAACTAAAAATTCCAAGATAAAATAATATGAAAATAGTATATTAGGAAATTAATTTATAGTCCATAATATTATGGCATGAATTAAGTGAATGCGCTAATTATATAAATGCCGTAATATTGGATTATAAACGAATTTCGTTTACCATTTTATAGTCGATTATAGCATTACAATAATCTCTAAGAAATTTAATCTAGTTTTCTTGCTGAAAATTATAATTATTCAGGTATATGCGAGGGTATATGTCATTTTGACGTTTGTTTCTATGCTGACTGATGTGATTTTTGAGTTAATGGTTTGGTGTTATTTATTATAAACAGATATTTTAACAGAAATTTTTCACGAAAAATATCATAAGTGAATGAAGAAATTTAAGAAAAGGTACAGAAGCCGAAATAATAATGTAGAATTAAGCTATACGAAAGAATATGACAAATTTTGGCAATGGTTGAGAACAAAAAATACGGTGACAGTTACCAAAACGGTTGTGCTCGCTTATTTTCTAGTTCAGGTTAATTGTTATTAAGTTTTAGATTCATTATTTCAAATCCTTGTATCTTTATTATAGTCGAAAACTTACAAGTCCTTATCGTTGTGCTCTGTATTCTCCAAATTAAAATATATACTACAGGTCAAAGATAATATTGACATCACAAATTTTTCTAAGCGTACTACCTTCCTCAAGAATTGTTCTGTTGGTTATTCAACAGAGAGTTTTGCAGTATTTTCAACAATTTATAAAATTCTTCGTGGATGTGCCAAATGATAAATATTTACTCATGAATGTAAACCCTCGGCATTAGAGTTTTCACTCCAAAAATTACATTTTCAGGTTGTTGCAACTTTTGGTTTATTTGGAGCTTGTCGCTGTGTTGAGTTCCATAATTTATATACTGATGATGTAAAAGACGAAGGCTCTGTTATATTCGTTTTCATCAAAGACACACAGGGATAGATCATTCACGATTTGGAATGATGGTTACACGGTGGATTACATTAGTATTATTAAGAATTCTGTGAATTTAAGACCAAGAAATGTAAAAATCACGAAGCTCTTCTTATTTTATAATTCTGGAGAATGTACACGTAATACATTTGGACGAATTCCCGGACTTATTGCCAAGTATTTGGAAATACCTGTGATTGGAAAAATAATTCAGTTGCTGAAGATTACAATGCAGAATCGTGATGAAATTAAAACATAATTGCCTGAAGATTGATGTACCAATGAACGTATTAATATTTCTTCAACAAACGATTCTGTTATTTCCACAAGTTAATTATCTATGCCGGATATTACATATTTGAAAATACAATTGATGTCAATAGTAATAAAAATTTGTAATTTTTGACATTTATTTACAGTTGTCATAACGATGATATTTTTGTGACATAGTGTAAAACATTATGCACGAATTTCTGTGCCGTTATCATAACATTATGATGCTAGTCGACTATAAAAACTTTTTAAACACCATGCTTATATTGAATTGCACTAAATAGAGAAAATATTTTTTTTCCTGGTTATCCTTAAATAAAAGCATGGAGCACCCACAAAGATTATAACAATAGAGCTTAGCGCTCCATGCTTTTATTTATTGAGGACCAGGAAAAAAATATTTTCTTTTTTTAGTGCAATGCAATTCAAGCATGGTACTTAAAAAGTTTTATCATATTTTTCTCTCCTGCAATAATTTTATTTGAGTTTTCGTCATCAATAATTCATTAATGACAGAACAATATGGAAAATAGCATTTTTTAATGTGTTCCTTTCTATTGATAACAAATATTTTCCTTTCTTTTTATGTGCTTTTGTTTAGTTCCGTTTGTCTCTACCATTCTTGTTATTTCTGTTATAATAATATATTATTTTTGTCCAACAGAAGCCCAATTACAGTAACAACAGTAGTCACGCAATATAACAAGTTGTTCTATTATTCGTAAGACATTTGCAAACAAAACCATTTTTATGTGAATATATATGTATATAGATATATACAACTATTTGAAATAAAATACTACTACCATGTATGTAAGTGTTTATAAAAACACAATGGTAACGATAGTAGTGACTAATATAGGAGAATATGCCCCTTAAGCTTTTTATAGACTACTATTCGCGTAACAGCTTTGTAAAGGGGATTGCTCAAAATTTAAAGATCTTACAGCTGGTATTCTAATTTTCTCAATATTTTTTCTAAGCTGCCAAGCAAAAATGTTATTCATTTATTCAATTCACATGTGTGCAGGATTTATTTAATGCCCCTTGATAAGTTATAACGTAGTATGTCACGATCTTACAAAAAATTCAAGTGTTACGTGTGAAAAAGTTGAAAATGTACAATGTAAGTAACACTGCCAATACAGACAATCTAACACTTCTTGAAAATTGAAATAGTACTTTTCTTACAGTACAAATAGTTAAATATGACAGTATTACAGTGTAAAGAGACACTAAAACAGTTTTCATAGAGTTAATGTGAGATTTTGGGCACTAAAACAGGCTCAACTAATAATGCATAAGTGGACTATTTAAAATAAACAAAATACACGAGAAAAAATAAATTAGTTGGGCTACAATTTTCGTGTGTCAGACTTAATTCATTCATTTCTAACATCACGTAATTTGTAGTTGAAAACATTTGAAATTTATGTTTATTTATGTTTGAAAGCTTTGCAGTTTGCCTAACTTTCTTCTTTCCTGAAATTGGATTAATAGCCTGGAAAAAATAATTTGTCCTTAAAGAGATATTAATTTTATATGTCTCGTTGGGTCAATAACAGTACAAACTCCAATATTATCTTCGCTCAAGCTCCGAATTCTAGTTCAATATTATGTTCGCGTGTTTGGTGCACGTGTAACAGGAACAATAGCCTGAATGGCCGATCCCCACCCTACCCGAAACTTGGATGAACTCTTGAAGAATTGCGGTATTAAAGGACCTTCTTATTTCAATAGCTAATATTAAACAAAATAACCTCACAGATGATAATGGCGACGGTTATACTTAATCGATATTCACATACCTATTGAACAATAGTATTAGAATAGGTATGAGTAATTTATTTTCGTTTAATGTTATAATAAGTGAATAATACTAAAAATGTATAATTATTTAATTTCAATTCTTGTTTGGATTTACATTTCAATCCAATATTCATATGTTTACATTTAGATTTGAATAAAATTAACACTTTCTTGTTACAAACATGTAAATAAGTACACAACAATAAACGTAGTAAAAAATATATAAATAGATTTTATTGAGAAAAACTTACCCTCATTAACACGAAAGATAAGAACATTTGCAACATAAATCATTTACACATGAACACTGAAGCCGATACACGCACTGAGATATGTCAAAAAGTACGTTTAGTTCACTGCAATGTCATGAATATATTGGCGTGGCTGAAATTAAGCATTGTTCTGAAGGCGGTATTCAGATAACGCGAACACATGAAATGGAAACAGCACAAACATTATCTTTAGTTCGATATTAGACACGTTCTACGCATGCCGTCGTCCTTTCGACGTCCATCGTCCATGTGTAGGTGATTCACATGCACATGGTCGAAGCCGGCAGGATTCGATTGTGGCGTCGCGTCGTACTTCGTGTCCTGCAGGCACATGCGCATTACCCTCTGAAAAGCTCAACCAGCACTTTCTCAACTTTAATCGTGAGTAGATATATAGGCCACGCGACGTATCTACAGCACAGGCGTATTGCTGGTTGCCAGCCAAATTAACCTACATTTAATTCTGATAATTTCCCATAATAAATCAAATTGTCTTTCAACCCATGCATTATTTTTATAAAATAAACACGAATTCATATAAACATATAAATTTACCTTATCTTAATGCAAACTGGAGCAATATGTTTGTGTAAATACGACAATATTGATTTTCTCATAGACGGGGACAAAATAATTTGAAACAAACAAAATATTTAACGACGGATTGTTACAGTACGGCGAGAAGATAATCTGAGGGTTTTAAAATAATCCTTTTGCCGAAGTTATAAATTATGTAAACAAACGTTGGAAAAAATCTAAAGTGCATACCCCCCATCTCATATTTATATATCATATATACATACAGTATATGTATGATTTATTACAACGAATAATCATGCAATGATTAATTGTTTTTATAAGTAGAATTAGTTGATAAATCATAATAAAAATCAGTAGGGGCAAATTCTAATAACTTATCATAAAAAAAAATTACCCAAAATCATAGCAGTAAAATAAAATAACAAAACCTAGTTTATGCATATTTTAAAATCTTAGAGTTGAAGATAAACTCTCGTCCCAAGTTTGAACTCGATCCTTCAGCGCGCTGATCTACTATTTTACCCACTACTCCATGGCACCAATAAAATTTTTATTCAATCTTTGTAAGTATGTGAATTGCAAATCGAAATAAAAATCAATAAGGTTCTTTTCTGTTAGCAAACCAAACGATAGAATAAAGAATTATCAAAATCAGTGAAGAATTGTGGTATGTAAAATTTAAGATATCAATTTAAAAACATGGAATTTCACATTTTTTTTCTCAAGTTCACGCGACCGTTCGATACTTTTGGGCTGTTGAGAATTGCATGCCTTTCAGTACTTTCAACTATTTTACGTTACAGAGGCATGCAAAATGTTGTCACAGAAAAACCCATTTTTTTTTAAATATAATTGAAGTTTGTACTATGACCGAAAAGCGTGCATTGGTCAATAACTCTTTTATCTTTCTTATCAAGGAGAAAATTTTCAACCCTCAAAAAGTCATGCAGCATAAAATCGGAGAGCCCCAACTGTCACCATCTCCCGATCTATATCTACATGGTCATAAGGATTCCATTATCCTAAAGTCCCCGAGGCCTTCAATAGATTAAAGATGGCCCTGTGGAGAGCTAGTTGATAAAAGAATAGGTACACACCGCAGCGAGAGGTGTACAATTTTTATTTATAAGTGAAAGTGTTATCAAATAAATTGCTCTGAAAGCAACCACAGTTGGATGTTAAACTTTTCAGAATTTTATAACTCATTTTAATTGTATTCCGGCATTATCAGTCACAAAAAAGGTTAAGGCAAAACAGCATTTTCTCTTTAATGTATACTTTATGGACTTTAATATCTTAATTAATTTACATAAATTACTGCCAACACGCACAGTTCTCGTGTAAAAGGATAAAAAATTGAACAGTATTTACACACGTAGGAAAAATTGCCGCAAAAAAATTACAAAAGAATTGACCGTCCTATAATTTTCTGGACAATAGAAACCTCAATGATGCTTCTTGTTATTGGAATTCTGTCAATCAATCACATTCATAAAAGAATCTGTGAAATACGGTTCAGAAATATTGGGTAAATGATAAGCAGTTTTACATTACAGTTATTAATGTTCATTGGGATTTTTATTATGTGGAAAATTGAGGGGTGGGCAAATATTGTATGACAATTTTGTGGCGACTATATACTGAAAAAATTCAGTAAGTTACTAAATTCATGATGTATTTATTCAATTATATTTGTGTAAAAGCAAAGTACAATCATAATAATAAAAATTTTAGGAGTGTAACATTAAACATTAAGACAAGAGATACAGTTTTTGGTCTGTATGTGTACAGTGCACTCGTATGCGTACAAGTTTTTTTCTACTTTTGGATTAAGCTTGCAATACACTACACAGCACAAGTTGACAGGTTGACTAGTTTAAATGCAAATTTGTTTATATTTTCTCTCTATATTTCGCTATAGGCCGCCCAGTTTTTTATTAAAGATAGAAAATTAATTAAAATCAATCAATAATTAAAAACAAATAAGTGCGATATAATTGGCTCAACAATATAATGACCTAGAGCGAGAAAAATTCGCGTGGTTCATTACACCGGTATATTTTACTATTGAAAAATTCACTATGACTCTCAAATACAGTATTTCAAGATTTAAAATAATAATTTAAATATCTTAAGTTGTAAATTAAAGCTTTCAGTTAGTGGTAATCTTAAAAATTAAAATTCAGGGAATTTAATTTTAACATTAGAAGGCAAAATACTGAAATTTATAAAAATAAGATTGTATGAATTTAAAATTTTGAATTATTGTTAGAGTTCCATCAGCAAAAAATAAAACAAATATTTATTGATCAAAATGCACATTTCGACTTCATCAACGAAACCATTATCAGATGTAAAAAGCACACTGATGCTTTTTAATACTCATCTACGTCGATCGTCAGTCTACAAGGGAAAACGAACAGCATCTCATATAAATAAGAAAAGTTTATTATAATCGCTTTATAAGTTTCATTAAAGATGTACAAAAAGATAGGTATACAAACTATTTTGCGATAATATTATTACAAAGTATTCAAGTAAATAAAAATACACAATTCAATTTAAATTATTTAACTGTTTTATTTACAAGACGAAGAAGTAACATACAGATAGACCGGAAGATGGTGACAGTTGGGGCTCTTCGATTTCATACCGCATCCCTTTTTGAGGGTTGAAAATTTACCTTGCTTGTTAAAAAAAAATAAAAAGAATATTGCCCGATGCACACTTACCGGTCATAGAACCAACTCCAATTATACATTTTTTTTAAATTGGGTTTTTCCGTGACAACATTTTGCATGTCTTTGTAAGAAGAATTAGTTGAAAATGATTTAAAGCCTTGTAAAAAAATGTGATATTTCGTGTGTAAGGCATAAGGCCCTTGCGAAAAAATTGGCATGCATCCCTCGTTGGCACAAGTGTGAAAAATTATATAATAAGAGTGATCCCGGCTGATTGCTTTTACATTCGTACAAGATTTCCCCAGAATCTCTAATCCTTGTGCCGACGAGGGATGCATGACAATTTTTTCACAAAGATTTTATGGCTGAAACTTCCAATTCTTTTCACTGACCTGCAATTTGAAAATACAGAATTTCACATTTTCTTGCACAAATTCATGCGACTGTTCGAGCCTTTTGGTCTGTTGTGAATTGCATGCCTTCCAGTACTTCAAATCATTTTAAATTATTTCACGTGACAAAGGCATGCAAAATGTTGTTACGAATAAACCCAATTTTTTTTTTTTAATCTAATTAGAATTTGCACTATGAGCGAAGAGCTTGCATCGGTCAATAATCTTTTTATCTTTCTTATCAAGAGGTAAATTTTCAACCCTCAAAAAGGTATGCGGTATAAAATCTGAGAGCATCTCCCGGTTAAGAGTGTCACTTGACACAAGTATCTTGAAGGCAACGGATAAGAATGGAAACATGAAATACCAAGATGTCATTAATTTTACATTTGGTCGACATTTTGAATGTTATATCAAAGACATTTTTTCTTGAATAGGTTCCAATTTTTATTGGCATATGAAAGATTTTTGATTTAGTAAAAAAGATTAAAAAAGTCGCATTTTTTCAATAAATTACTCACTTGCATCGTAGGCTGCTTATTCCAGACAAAAACATTTTAAAACTAATTAAATGAAGGGAAATATTTTTCAACGGCAAACGGTATATCAAAACGGATAACAAAAAAAAATTCATTGAAAAAAGTACAAGTTTTACCCTCTCTATTACGGCAGCAACGACAACCTCAGTTCTAAACCAACTAGAATATGTGTTATTTTCCCTCATTTAGTAAAAAATTAGATATATTTTATTAAGAAAATATCCATAATATGCCTTCAATGATAATCTGACATTTGAACGTATTGTGCAGTGTTACCAATATGAATTCACAGTAAAGCGAAATAAGATGCCTAAACGCATTGTTTGTGATGTGTAAAACACGCAACTTTAGAAGTGAACGTAGAAAAATAAAATTCGACCTTAATTGAACTCTGAAAGAATTAAGCCAACTGAAAATTAATCAAACCATCAGTTCCCTCCCAAAACCATTTAACATCTTTCACTGTTTCCAGTTTATTCATTGTATTTCGTTGTGCTAAACTACACGGAATAATCTGCACTGCAAAAATCATCAAATAGATTAATGTACAGTGCAATATCAATAATATTTTGCTAAAAATATTACACGTTATTCACCCTGTCCAATATCCAGTAAACACGTGTTTTTAATATTCAATAATTATTAATAATTCATTTGTACTTATTTTCTCAATATTATTTTTATTTATTACAATTCAGTTGCATTTTATTCATTTATATACGCTTATAAAATATTTTATAAATCAATCTAGCTGATTTGATTTCCAAATAGTGGGAATATGTGATGTCATTTTTTATGCATACTATCATAGACGTAGCTCATTTATTTTTATTTTAATTAGATCTATGATACTATACAGGGTGGTGACTCGAAAGACGCACCATAGCGTTTTCAATGCTATTTTTGAAATGTTCAATTATTGGCTTCCCTAATTATTTTACTTCAAAAAATTTGAATAGTTTATTGTAGAGAAAAAAATTCTGCATTTTTTGACACTAATATTTTTAATTTTACTTTACTAAGAACCAGTAAAATTACGGAAATGTTTATTGATAATTTTCTTAAAATCAACAGTGCCATTAAATGAAAAACAAATGTACCCATTCAAAGTTATTGCTTTTATCTGTCATCTGCTGTCATCAGAATTTCATATCAAGTGTCTTGAGTTAAAATGTATAATTTAGAAGAAAAATTAGATATGATGAAATGGTTTTATGGTCAAAATACTGCTGGACAAATATCAGTTTTATATCTTATGAGAATCGGAATGCTAATTAATATCACATTTATTTTGTTATTTCATTGCCCTGTTGATTTTAAAAAAACTATCAATAAACATTTCCGTAATTTTACTGGTTCCTGGTAGAGTAAAATGAAAAATATTAGTGTCAAAAAATGCGAAAATTTTTCCTCAACAATAAACATTTCAAAAATAGCATTAACACGCTATGATGCGTCCTTCGAGTAACCATCCTGTATACAGATTCACCTGTATTTTTATTCTTCAAAATATATGTCCAAATTTCATAGCTAATTCAGTTATTTTTTATGGGTAACTAGAAACAAAATAATTAAACAAAGGTATGTGGTAATGAAATCAATGATTATATTTCAAAAGAAAAAATGAAATAATTTATTAGAACTATAATAGAAATTTTTCTACGGCCGTGCGTGAAGTGGGTGCTTTACGGTAAGCGGTGCTTGAACAAAATCTTTTTCGCGTCTCAGTTTTACCGCTACTTGAACGCGTAGCAGTTGAATTCTGCAACTTCATGCTAGCAGCACCTTTCACTGATCCATTTGTTTGAATATTTGTTAAATCTGTATATCACCTGATGCTTCTGGCTCTCTTGCTGTGTGTTTAATAATTGTCAAAATATGGAAGTTGAGTGCCGTAGAAAAAAAAAAGGTATGCAATACGAGTGTAAACAAGCTTTATATCATAATGCTCAACTTTACACTCTTGTTGCATAAATTACTATTATGCAACAAGTATGCAAAGTTGAGCATTATTGGTAAGGGGATTGCCGAGTCACTATGTAAAATTGTTGACCGGATGTCATATTGATGTTGCATTCAAGATTTTTCTACGACCCGCAATTTCTATACTTTGACAATTATTGAGCACACAGCAAGGGAGCGCAGAGTCCAAGTTGACATTTAAACTCAACAAATAACTAAACAAATGGATCAGTGAGACGTACCACGTACATGAATTCAAATAAAAACTGAATTCAGGCTACGAAACTTGACTGCTACGCGTTTAAATAGTGGTAAAGCAAGAAAAACTTTGATAGGATAGTAATGTTGGGGAATAAAGAATTCTACAGGTAGCCCTTTTCTTCACGTTTTATTTGACGTAAAAAGCAAAATATAGAATCAACTAAAATATAGTCTGTACTGTATATGATTAACATATGGATCAACAGCAGCAATGAGTTGATCATATTCAATTTTTTAAAGTACAGACTGTATTAGTTAGTTCTATATTTTGCTTTTCTCCGGTCCTGAAGGTGGTTCTCTAAAGTGCCGAAATCGGTCGACTTTTAATGTCAAATAAAAAGGGGAAAAAAACTACTCCTGGAGTTTTTTTATTCCCCAACATTACTGTCCTATCATATATAATCTTCAATTATGTTAGCTACGTTCGTATAATGAAAAACGTTGCCTTTACGCATTGTTTGCGGCCGTAGAAAAAAATTATTTCACTTTTAATCAATAACAGAAAAATATTGATGAACGTAAAATAAAAATACTTTGTTTTAGAACAAGATTTACGTATCTTCTCAGCTTCTAGTTCCTATAACAGAAATTGAATTCCATATAATTGATGAATTATTGTCAAATATTGATAATTCTCCAGATTCTTGCAATAATTTCTTCAAAATAAAAGACAAATTCATCTTTAAAACAATAATTTAATAAAATATATGGTTTGACAGTGATATTGTTTTTGGATTAAAATCATTCACCACAATAAAAAAGAATATAATGTAGTAAAGAAAATATAAAATTCAATAAATATTTCGTAATTATGTTACAACTATTTAACAAAAGCATTTGATATATTTGTTAATTGTTCTAAGCGAATATTAAATTATTACCTCCTGGAAAACACTAATATCCACGATTATATTACTACTAAAAATTATAGAGATGGCGTTATTTCAAGTAATAAAAATACAATACTTCGTTAGAATTCAGTTGTAATTAAGAAAAAACTCCATATAGAATTAATAAAGTGACATATACGATTGGTTAGAAAAGTTGCACGAAATATCATCTTATAAATGTTAGAAACAACAAGTATTGATATAAAAGCAACGATTCAATCTGTTGGAATCAAATTATAATTGATATTCAATTATTCAAATAGCGATTGATTTCCAACTGATAATATAAAATTTATCAATCTACAGCTCGAATCAATTTACAAATTTATTTTAAAAATAATACATTAATATGGACAAGATTAGTAGTTTATATTACAGAAATTTTGTAGAATTGTCAATTATAAACGAAATAATAATTTTTAAGGAAATCAAGTCAGCATAGATTTGAGTAGCAACTTTTGGTAAGATCGTGTATAAAAACTAGTTACTTAGAGAGAAATTCTTCTAAGCGAAGTAAAGCTAAAACTGTAAAAGACATATACATACAAAATTTCATTTCAGATTGATTTATTACTTTATATATGTTGCAGGGATGTATTTTTTGATCATATAGTATATATATAATTTGTATCATTTTTGTGATACATGATAAAACCATAAAACACAAAAGACAATCTAAATTTAAACTATGAACTGCTCGATACTATATTTATAAATAGTAATTATTATTATCAGATTTTATTAAATTTATGCCAAAAAAGGATTTTATCCATGCAACATAAACATTGGATAAATAGGAAAATTTGAATTAAAGCCACAATTGTTTGGTGTTTATATCTTTGTCCGGAAGTAATTTTGAGCTTTACATCGCTTACTGACAAAAGCATATTTTTTTTTTATTTTTAAACAGATATACAAAACTTTATATTTTATGTAAAAATTTACTTACAATCTGTTTACTCAAATAATATCTAGTGAAAATCGCTTAAGTATCCTTAGTTTTAAAGCTTACCAAAATTTATAGAGTAATAAATATTACTTTAATTTAATGCTTATTGCAGATTTATACAAGGTAGAATAAAGACTATACTTAATTTTAAATTAGAATTGCAATAAATATTACCTCGTTTTGCTTATATTATTTGAACATTTTATTCCCAAAATAAACCAACAAATTAAACAAATATATCACATGTAATTTACTGGAAAATACACAGGAAAATAAAACAAAAATGCATCTCAGTCCATTTCTAGCAGTGTGGATTATAAAATTATCCAAAAGATTTCAAATTATTTTAAATAATGTATTATATTTCTCAAGAAATCAGTCATTTTAAATATTTATCTTAGATTTGTAACACACAACGATATGAATTTCAACTTAAATTATTTTAAAACAAAACTATTCAAAAAAATAATAATTTTCTGCCGTAACTATCCTAGCTTATATTGCTAATCATATTTATTTAGTTATAACTTATAACTTCATGATTTTGATCAGTTCGGAGTGCGCGGATCAACTTCCAATGATTTCATATTAGCGGCCTATCATCCGATTCTGATGAAATTTTACAGGTTGGTTCACATGTCACACTCGCACTTTTAAAAAAACATCCCTAAATAGTCTTGAGCCCGAAACAATCAAGATGGGTTGACTAAACTCCATGTTTGTAATGACATACGGTGCTTATATTAAAGGTGTTAACATGCTACGAAATTATCTCACAAGTAAACTCCATGTTTGTAATGACATACGGTGCTTATATTAAAGGTGTTAACATGCTACGAAATTATCTCACAAGTAAACTGGATTTCGGTCCAATATGAGGAGTTTGGTTCACCCTTCTTGATTATCTCGGATTCAAGTTTGATCCCACAGGCACGCACAATGCAATTGAGTACTATTCAGAAATGTTCTTCAAAAGTACGAACGTAATGAGATAATCTACTTCTATATTAACGGCCTATCATCCGATTTCGATTATATAATGCAGTGATGGTAAGTTAGCCCGCATTTTTGAAAACATCCCTGAATAGTACCGAATTGCGCTGCGCGCGCTTGTAGCTCCAAACTTGAAACCAATACAACCGAGAAAGGTGCACTAAACTCCTCATATTGGATTGAAATTCAGTTGGCGCTAATTCAAGATCAAGCGAGATATTTGTCCACAAAAATAATTTTTTGACAATATGGGACACAAATGGTACATTATTGCAAAATTTCATTGGAATCAGATGATGAGCTGCTAATATCAAAATTATACATAATAATTTTTTACTAAAAAAAAGAATGTAAAGTAAACAATAAAACTTCTTGTAAAAATTAATGCATGCTTTCCAAATTTTAATAGGATATTGTTTTAGGTACACTAGAAAAAAATTCTTATTTGAAGATATTTATACATAACTGTGCCATTTTCCTTGTTAATAATACAAAAAATATATAATTCTTCATACAAAACTGTTAACTATGTTTCTTTTACTTCCATATGAAAGATTTTCTCAAAAACATTTAAAAAATAATAAATAACACGTGTATAAAACTGTACAAATAGTACATAGTATCAAATTATACAATAAAAGATATAAATAATTATTTTCTTGAGCGAAATATCTATCTCTAATAGAGTATCTAGTAAATTATTTGATTTATAAACCAGTAAAAGATGTAAATAATTGAATATTTGAGTTTAAAAGGTCTAAAGGTGCATGTTTTTGTTCATTTATCAAACAATTTGTTAGGTACCCAATCTTGGAGTAGATATCGCCTTGTTAAAATTTCAATACTGTTAAAGTAAAAATTTCTTGATATACAAAATATACACATTAAAAAAAAAACTGCCCACACTGCCAAAAATCGTTACATCAAGAGAAAAACTCTGCTCATAATAAATTTTTAAATATATAAAAATCAAGTTGATAGAATAAAGGTTTCATTATTTGAAACTACCCGGTGTAAATTAGCTTTATTGTAGCTACTTGCCTAATAACTTTTATAATAAAATAAATTGAAACACTTGCTTTAAAAAAAACGTAAATATGCGTGAAAATTATTTATTTCAATGTGTAAATATGTTTTTAAAATTATTTCTAGTGCGCTTTTAATTCACGCCTGGTATAGTATTCATCAAATTACTAAATATTCACAACCTCAAAACAGAATATGAATTCATAATTTCAAATTCAATTTATTGTTGAATATTTTTAAATTTATGGGTAAGATTCTAATTGATGAAACCTTTATTTTATTTACTTTAAATATGCATTGATTGCTTCTTTTATCTTCAATATAAAATCCGTTTTGGTAGTTTCAAGTTTCGATATATAAAAATGTCGAGTGCTTATATTGTGGGCAGGAATCTACTTAATATTTTATTTACACTTCAAACATACTTACTTATAAATCTATTCTTGGCCTATACTGTAACGTTAAAGGCGGATTTTGAAATCTCCATCTTGTTACGTAAACAAATTTCAATGTGTGATCTTTCCCCAATAATTCATCGTTACATAAAATGTCAATCTAAAAATGAAAAACAAGAATTATATAATTTTTGTTTTCAGTAATTTGATCTACAACATAGTAAGAGAGCACAGACCTATTCAATATCCAGCTATTTCTCAGTTATCTGCCGAATTTTCTATTAACTCTACTATCCGGTGGTGCCAAATAACTAACTAGTAACAACATAAATCTAAACGATGGGCAGTAGAAAAATGAAATATTTGAAACGTTCCAATAATAATTTACCTCAGAATATTTATATCTGATATGATACAACAAAACAAAGTATGATAACTTAATTTAATTTTACGAATGATGTCACGTGATTCGCAAATGCTTGAAGAAATACAGCGATATAGGGAAAATATTGAATGAATAGCATGGAGATTGCATCCACCACGTTTATATAATAGATGAAATTGGTTCGCATTTTGCCCAATCGAAAGACTTAAATCGTAATCCCATAAGAGCCCTTGAACCGTTCTTAACTGAAATGAACTATAGGAAATATACATTTAAATTATTAAAATGCAGAAAATATTTAAATTTAAATTAATCACTGCAAAAGAATATCACAGAAATCAGATACAATTATTGAGAATGTAACAAAGTTAATATTAAAAATATTGCGATTAAATATCACAAACGTCAAACACTAGAATAATGCAGCAACTAAAAATATTAATAATCCGAAAATCAACTATAAACAGAGAATATGCAAAAGAATATCACAGAAGTCAAATACAATTGAAAATATAACAAGTTTCAAGGTGTCAAGTGTAAACGAATTGTGAAATAGGAAGTGATTAGCGTTACCAATTGAAATATCCCAAAAAACAACAAACCATTTGCATTTCCATTTTAAAAAATAATATAACAATTGTTCAGTGTTCATTATTATACCGACTTAAATATAATTTTCAGCCAGCATGAATTCTTTTAGTTTAAAAAATATGTAGCATCATTACATATTTATTCAAACTGGATTCTCATACCTGTGATGTCATACTATTCATTCAATTTTTTTACCTATATATGAAACAAATATTTTTTTTTTTTGTGATTTTATAAATGTATCATGTGATATTTCGTCATTTCATAACATGAGCAAGTGGCAGTGCAACATTGAAATCTCAAAAATGATAAATTCTTTCTGTCCCACACTGCATTGACATACTTTTTCCATAACTGAAAAAATCGGAGCCGAAATGCTGTCAACCAATATTAGCTTATTAGGCGCAATCGTGAATGATAGATACATTAACTTTAAAAGAATAGCACAAAATTCAACCGGAAAGGAGGTCTCGAAACGTAAATATAACAACTGTATATGTTCTCAAACGTCCCTAACGCATCCAAAATCTTATAATCAACAACTCCTAATCAATTTTAAACGAACACTAGCACAAACATCAATCTAAATGATGATAACAAAAAAACCGTTTCAAATTACAACCAAAATAACTTCTGCTACATGATAAAATGCGTAAAAAGACTTCTACCTTTCTTCAGTGACACAACTGTGGTCGGACAAAGCGAGGCAATATCTCAGAGCTTAGTGAATCTTAGGCCGAGTCGGTCAACCCTTAACTTAAAACATATTTCAATGAATCCGTAAAGTGAAGCTAAATTACTGAACAAGATTATCATTAAGGCCTCAATAGCAAAACAGCATGTAAAGCATTTCGGCTGTTAACTTTCCACCGACAACCGAAATGATTAGAGCTAGGATCTAACAGCAGTATGCACAGTCGTTCGCCGGCGACTCGCCAGCACAATATCTGGCGTTTCTCTAAGAATCGCTTATGGAGTATTCACTGGCGGATCGCCGGCGAACGACTGTGCATACCACTGTAAGTGTTTTTCCATTGAATTTCAAATGAATCTTTGTTTTACTCACAATCTGAAGGCATACAGAGCCCACGACTGAGGTCATCAATTAAATTTGATGTTAGAACTGTTCTTATACCGAGTACCTTTGTAAAAATATTTTTGGCTAGAAGGCACAGTTTTGCCGCCGGTTTACGCCACTGCCCTTCTTTCGCTTTAGAATACAATAACAAATATAATTAAAGAATATACATACATCCCGATATTTCTCCATTCCATTTAACACTTTCTTGGCAACGAATTTCTTTAAATGCATGATTGTTGCTTGCGCAGAACATCTTATAAACCTTCTCTTCAATGTTTTCAAGTTGGGACTGATGCATTCCAAGCAAACATTCACTTGCTCATCTTGACGATGATAATCAGACTCTGCGTGAACATCTGCTGGAGTTTTCTCCTCTTCTACTTCATTAGGATTCACCTGAATATCTTTCGGATTTGGTAAACCTCGTAGCCTATAGAATTCCCTTTCACGATTACTTTCATCTAAAAAATATAGAATTCAATAAATAAGAACCTTACTATGGGAGTTATTATACTTTTTTGTAAGTCAGGAACTAATTTGTAAACAATATCTTGCATTGTCCGATCGAAACTTATATACTGTAGTGGGTGTGATTGATGTATAACAATATTGCATGTTGGACACGTATTGTTTTCTTCGAGGTGTTTTACAAGGCAACTCTTGCAAACTAAAAGAAAAATAAACCACAAGATTATTGACTTACTTACCTAGTAGAAAAGTTCTCTACTCACATGTATGCAAACATTCCGTCACTGTTGTGGCATCTACAAGATAGCCTCGACATATTTTACAAGTTATATGACTATTCAAAGTTTTTAGTTTTATTCTTCTCTCCATTATCATAGTTTGTAAGTTATTTTATGAAACTGATTATTAAAATATGTTTCCAAAAATACTACAGAGTCATTAATAAATGACGTATATTTCTTTCCACGAAACACATTGTGACGAGATGAAAGAAATATCTAAAATGTAAAACAAACATTGAACATATCAACAACATTGGTTCTGTTTAATATATTCACATGTCTATTATCAAAACTGCTGCAATTCAATAACAGTCCTGATAAAACTGTTTTCAATTAGTTAGCTTGAAAGAATAAAGTTTTCTTTCATGATTAAACTGTTAAGTTATTATTCATCACATGAAAACATTATTTAAAAAGAATTATAACCACAAAAAAGACATCAAACGTCAAGATGTCTATTTGTTCTGCATGTCAGGCATACCAACATTATGGAATATAAAAATTTTAACCATTCATTTATTTGTTCCACAAATGAAATATATTTTGAAATGGTATTAGCACAAACATTCAGTGGATCAAATAAAAAAAATATATATCTAATAAATATTCACTATTCTGTAGAATTATTCAACATATTTTGTCAACATTTTATTATTTCAAAATAGCTGTCATAAGAAAGTAGCCCATAGATGTCATAATTTATGGACTAAAAATAGAGTTTGGAGATGCACTCACAGATACTACTACTTTTGATTTTGATGTAATTATTGTTTTCAATTCAATTCAATAATTTGTTTGTTGCAATTTTGAACCAATGACATTAAGTCAAAATAATTTTAAACAAATTATATATGAAGGCTTCTCCAAAGGCGCGCGCCTGTGCGCTTGCGCGTACCTCACACATGTGTTGATGTAAGCAGGTATTCTCAAACGGTGGATAATCCATTCAAATTCGCACATGTGTGGATCGCTATTCGCGAGTAAAATTAAGCCGTAGCCATCTGGTATGGCAACACGAGAACAACTAAAAGACGTACTCCGCTTCAAACGCCATCAGTCTTTTTGGAGACTGCTTTCTTATTTAGATCAGTCTCATTTTAACCTCTTTTGCACTTTCCTATTTACAACCTATTAATTTCCTTACTCTTTCTCCATTTATTAAATTTTTTGAGTTTAACATGAGATTTCCTTCGAGAAAAGTAAATGATGTGAATTTAAATATTTAAGGTCCATTTCTCAAGAGCATGATTATTTATCTGCAAATAAATACAATTTGGAACGTCCATGCACAAAATTGGAATAGTAGCAATGAAATTGAATCCTTAAACTTACAAGTTTGTCAAGAGAATCCACCTTAAATATTATAATAACAAAATATGACTCTCTGGAAAACTGCGGTTTTAACATGTAAACAAGCCTGTCTAAAAATGACAATACGGCTTACATCCGACATTTTGTTTGATAACAGCGCCGCCATCATTAATTCTACTCGCGAATGGATGTATAATGGCAAAGCGTAATGCGTAACGTGCTAACCTTCAACCATTGTTACATATGAACACTTGTTCATAAACTGGATTTCGGCCCAACATAAGGAGTTTAGTGCACTCTTCTCGGCTGTCTTGAGCACAAGTTCAGACTCACATAGACGCGCAAAGCAATTTGGTAATATACAAGAATGTTTCTTGAAAGCGCGAGCACGACGAACAAATCTACAACCATTGTTACATATGAATATTCATTTATAAACTGAATTTTGGCCCTATAAAGAATTCTGTGCACCCTCCTCGAATGTTTTACCGTTGCGCGCTATTTACAGTGAGCATATTGCATTACATAAACCAATGAAGTGATTTGAGAAACAAACAGAAAAAAGTAAAATATGAAATATTATAGCAGACAAATCAGAAAGAATAACTACAAAATATAATACGTTATATATCCTGGGACCTAGGCGGAACAGCGTGATTTTGGAAATTTTTATTTCTTTCTACATCTTATCTAGTCAATTTTTCACAAATTATCCACATTTCGTGAAAATCAAGAATAATGTCTATTATTCAAAACAATGTTTTTATATTATACATACTTTTCTATAGCATGCTGCAATTTTTTTAATTTGGAGTAGAAAAGTTTCAGCAGTAATTTTTGTTACCGAAGTCGTGTGAAAAATTCATGGTTTCAAAATAATTAACTCGTTCTCTGAATTGTTGTGGTCTTAATTTATTATTATTATGTCAAGTTAATCATTGATTAACTTTTATAACCAGCCATTGGGCGGTTAAGTTAACCAGTGATTATCTCCCCTTACTTGATCATAATTAAAAAAATGGTGGAACCTAAAGTGTTGATTAAATAAGGCTAATCAGTGGTTAAGGATTTAATCAGAGTTGGTGGAATCAGTCCTAAGTACATTACCACTACTATTTTGTTAATGGGGATGATCACTTTTGATGATTTAAAGTTTACATTGTTCGATATTCATTCACTTTGAATGATTCATCCAAAATGATCATCAAGAGTGAACCGTGTAAATGCGGCTTTACTTTCAATCGGTTTTCTCCGAAAACAAAACCCAACGTTTTGATGCCACTGACAAAGCTTCATGGCATTACTGAATTGCTAGTATGGCCATCTCTTAAAAATTGTTTGCACTATCATTACTTGTGTACCGAGAATTTTCTCAGAGGTGTCACCACTGAAAAAATTCAACATGTGAATGTGGAGGAATATGTTTGACTTGTGGTTGTTGTTGTTTTGACAAGTTTGGCAGTTTTTATGAAATGAAATTGGATAATTGTGTAATGTCCACATAGAAGATTTTCTATCCCAATTAGAAACAATTTTAACATGATACCTTCAAGCAAAATAATATTGCATCGTATTAAATACTTTTGGCTTTATGTTATAGAATAAATAATATCAAATGAAAGCTATGCATTTTGTCCTGCTTTCTATTGATAGCTATATTTGTCAGTCTTGGTTTGAACAAAAATAATTATAACGTGGCTATAGAATCAATCATGTTCTCTGTGATAAATGAAGAGCAATTTAATAGCACTAATGGTATGGACCAACTTTCTGATGCATATGAAGAAAGTGGTCGTGGATGCAGAAATAAGAAGAAGCAAATGGATCCAACTTGTTGCCCGATTTGTAGTGTTACACTGCGTGCAAGTGAACTTAGCTCTCATCTAGCATTAGAGATGGAGAAGTTGTCAAAATTAAGTGTTCAAAAGCAACGGCGCAGTCCAAAAATAACATCCCCCACTTCAGGTCCATCAAAATCCGCAGATTTTTCTGAAAAAAGTTGGGATACTTATCAAAAAGTAAAAGCTAATAGACAAGGACGTTTGAAAACTAAATCAAAAAAACGGAAAACAGATGAAATAACTTGTCCTGTTTGTAATCAAGTTACTTCAGAGGATATAACTTTACACGTAGAGATGTGTTTGCAGCGAATGGATACTAATGAATCTGTGAGTGATGATGAAAATATCGATGTAGAAGGAGATGACAGTCGATTTGAAGAATATGAATGGGCTGGACAGACTCGAGTACGCGCTTCAAGTTTGTTAGAAGGTGGTTTTGCTGGTCTAGGTATGGGAACATCTATTTCCAAATCTACAGCGGAAGAAGAAGAAGCAGATGTTAACATTGATGGTGATGACACTCAAATGTATGGTCCAAGTCATTACACAGAAGATGATCTTGTAAATGTTAGTGCTATTACAGAAGAAATTTCTACTGCAGTCGATGTGAATCCTTCCAACGACTGTGATGAAAAGGATAAAGGGGATTTATCTGAATTGTCTAAAGCAGTTGTGATTGACTCTTTAAAAATGAAAATTCGTGAACTTGAAGAGCGTGATCAAATCAAAGAACAGTATAAATGTCTGATTTGTATGGGCCGGTACGTCACACCCGTCGTATCTGTTTGTTGTTGGCATGTACACTGTGAAAAATGCTGGCTAAAGACTCTTGCAGCTAAAAAAATTTGTCCACAGTGTAATATGATTACTTCACCATCTGAACTTAGACGTATTTATATATAAGGTACAGAATTTTATTATTTTAATGTGAGAAAAAATTTTATCCAATTTTCAAGTAAATGTGACAAGTATAATTTTCATAACATATTTTTCTGGCTCAATTCTGTTAGCTTTAATTATAGTTGTAGCAAAATCATTAAAGACTTGTGTTATGTCTTCGATTTTGTTATAATGCTGTGAAAAACTGATGTAAGTTGTGTTTTAAACTAGGTATATTATAGTTTTATATAAAAATATTCAAATAAGCTCGTTAATAGGTCTGCTGTTTTCCTCTGTTTTAACGCGTAGAAAATACTATAGGCGCACAATCTTCTTTTGGAACTTGAAACCTTTCAAGTGGTTGAGTACTTGTGGTTAGGGTGACCACTCTAAATGCTAAAAATAAGAAAACTTTGCAGGCTTATTGATAAGTTTTAAAGTATAAGTTTTAAATCTTTCAGTACTGGTACTGAAATTAAAATTAGTTTTAGTCGAATCAAATGTTAAACTTATGTTAAATTTTGATTTATCCATTATTTTTCTGTTAATTAAATACGCCTGTTCCAAAAATTCTCTGAATGAACTTGAAAAGCGAGAGAGTGGGTGCTCATTATGATTATTTTTTTATTCTTATTATAAGCTTTTTCTGAAATTTAATTCTGTAATCTGATTTCACTCGCAAAAATGATGTATTTATTCTTAAATTGTAAGAATTTCTCAATAATATCGAACATTATACTTGAATACCAAAAATTATAATGAGGTAGGGAATAATATCAGATCTACTAGTCCTGGATACTGATGATTGAACTTAACTTTAATTTAATACAGAATAAGTATACTTTTTAAAGTCCCATATGATGTGGATTCTTCATTTATCTATTCGTTTTTTATCACTAAAGCGAAAAGTAGGATCCCACTTTGCATTTCAAGTTTTAGCTGTGACATTCTATTTTAGAAAAAATATGATCTAGCTGTATGTAGACCTTACTATTAGATAGTTATTATTGATGTATTTATTATTTAATTTTAAGTATCTTTAATCATTTTAGCAAGACACATTTTCTATAATAATAAAGTAAAAGATGATTATTTATTTTTAAAAATGTGAATAAGTAACGTACAACTTCCAATTAATTAAAACTAGTTGTAAGAACGATAATAAACTATGTTAATTTTTTAATAACTGTTGAATTTATTTACAATCATTTAATATTGAAACTAGAACCAAATAAAAGGAAATGTTTTTTGAATCAATTTTAAATTGAATTTTTAATTTTTTCATAAATAGTTTCAAATAGAGACATTTAAAATCTATATTTGTATGAAAAAAAATCTATAAAAATGTGATTTCTTATATTCAAATATATCTCTTTTGACTGTGTTCTTTGAAGATTCCCGCGTTTGATAGATGGCGTGCACGAATTATGTCAAAGTTAACCTAAAATAAGTGATTTTTTTTTAAATTTTAAAACAAATATATTTTGTTATATCCTATCAATGAGCGATAAAAATAAGAGAAAATTGGAAAATGATAGTGATGAACAAGTATTATCATATTATATAGATAATCGAATAAAGTTGATGCAAGAGGTGCTGTCATTAATTAAACCAAAGAAAATTATGACCATGGCACCAGATTTCATGAAGGTAACAACATTTATCAAATTCAGCTCTAATTATTGAATGATTAAGATATTCAGATTCATTTTAGGATATGCAGGTATCAGTCGTGAAGTCTTTACTTCTGGAAGAGTTATTAGGAATATCAAATAAGCGGCTTCGTAGTATTCTCGCTGGTAATTTGAATATCTTTAATATAGAAAATAGATCCTAATCTATGGAATTACAGGTGAAAATGTAAATACAGATTCGAGTTCGTCAGAATCAGAAATCGAGACCAAGAAGAGTTCTGATACAATTTCATTACAAGAAATTTCAGATGATAGCGATTGCTGCATAGATATTGAACTATCAGAAAAAGAACGATTGGAACTAGAAAAAGGTATAGTATAATAGTAAGATTCGTGAATGGTGACTGATTGAACTTAATTACAGATAATGCAAAACTTTTATCCAATAATCGAGTGAAATCTGAGCCAAAAAAAGGAGAAAAGAAGAATGATACCGGAAAGCAAAAGAGAAGAAAGTCTACTAGTAAAAAAACTATTAAATCCGATGAACCAGTTGTGAATGTATTAAATTTATTGGAATTACAGGCCCGAGCAAGAGCCATACGATCTCAGTTAGCCAATGAATTACTTCATGATAAAAATACGGATACAGTCAGTAAAACAGTAACTAATGATGTGAAAGTAGAAAATGAGACAAAGGAACAAACTTCAGATGATGAACATTCATCAGGCTCTGTAATATTGATTAGCCCAGACAACTTATCAGTTATATCTGTTGGATCACATAGCGATTCAGAAACTTTAGGAAGAAATGAAGATTTCACGAATGATGCTAATGAAAAATCGGTGCCTTTAGAACTTGAAAACTCTGGATCTAAATCTCCACCTTCAAAATCTTCAGAACAAAATACTGAACATCAACGAAAAGGTGTGTAACAATATCATAATATCCACTATCTACTAGTATTTATAAACATACATACATATAAATCACGCTTCTTCACAAAATAAGGTTGGCATGAACCGTATTTAATAGTTAACCAGTAATCATTCTTCGTCAGTTATCCCTTCTACTTCATCCGCATTCATAATCTTATTTATATAATCAATTAACCACAATGCATGGTCTATGGCCCTTGTAAAGCCTTGACTTCTTCCACAACACCTCTCCACTTTTGTCTGTCTTTTGCTACTTGTGTCCAGTTTTAATTCTCCTAAGACATCGTCTTTCCATCTTAGCCGGAACCTGCCCCTTCGTCGTCCATGGGGAAGAAAATTTAAACGTTTTCGCTAGTTTATTTCCAGGCATACGCTGTAGATGTCTCAACCATCTAATTCTTTGTTTTTTGATCCAGCCTACAATCTCTTGGTTCTCATAGAGTTGCATTAATTTATGGTTCATTCGAAACCTCCATCTCTTTATACTTTCATCATATATTGGTCCAAAGATTTTTCGTAGCACTCTACGTTCGAAGCGCATTTGCAGGTCCTCCTGTTTTGTATAAGAGACCATACTTCGCAGAGTCTGCTCCTCTCAGGTTTCTATTATCCAACAGGCTAGTAGCATGTCTGATGTCTTATTTATACAAGCTTATTGTTTATTCCTACTCGGAGATTTCCTTTCACGCAACAAATACAGAATCCACGCAATCTTTTATTTTCAATTTCATTCACATTTTGTCTAAAATACCTTAATTCGACATTAACTCCCACTCTTGAACCCACATTCTTTCCAATATCACATTTTTATGCACATTTCAGCTTTGTTGAACAGTTTTTCTCTCAGTAAACTTATCGCTTAAAATTGGTACAAAATCAATATATTTGAATGTAGATATTTTTTGTAACATGTGCACCGAAAGTACCCTATTACTGAACTGAATTCTGCTTCGAAAGTTATTAGTTCCAAACCATGGAAATAATTTTCATTAATGAACATTAATTAAAGGAAAAAAAATTAAATTGTTGATCATGGACGTTGGTACTTTTTATTCAATATTATATCTCAAATTGACATTTGGAAGAAATTTATATTATGGGATGTATTCGTTATAGTGTTTGCATTTACTATAAACGGGATAGCACAGAAAATGTGAAAAATATCAATCAATAAAATAAATCATGTACTTAAGTTATGTTTCGTTGTATTAGTGATCACAATTGCAAAAATTTGATTTTAAAATCAAAAAGATAGTTTTAAAAAGCTCAGAAATGGGGAACTTTAGTGCACTTGTGCAACACGGACACTGAACGACCGTCATTATTGTCACGGATGAATTTGGCTGCATGAGCTTAGCCTTCGCCTTCGCCTTCACCGAATGCAACCAACTTCATCCTGAACAATAATGACGGTCGTTCGGTTCTTGTAGCATAATATACTATTAAATTATATTTTAGAATAAATAAAATAATGAATTAAATTTGATATAACTATTTTTAACAGATGAATCAGACACAGAGCCGTGGAAAACACGATGGCTTGAAAGTAAGAAAGTTCAAGATGTCATGAAAACCACAAAATTGTATAATTCTTTGAGACAGTCTAGAAAGCAAAAAAGTGTATCTTCCGAAGAAGGAAATGTAGATATCAACGTTCCAGAAACAAATAATGAAACAACAGAACATGAACCAGACAAAGAAAATTCTCTCGATGAAGAAAAACAAAGTGATAATTTGGTTTAGAATTTAAAGAATTATGCAATAATATGAATTATTGTGATACACTTATTTATTGAGTAATATCGTAGACATAACTAACTATTGTAAACTGCTCACGTACAAAAACGTAAAAAAATCTCTGCAATAGCGTCGACATTTCTTGTCCGGAAGTGTTCCATTTTATTTAATGATTTAGTTTGCAAACAAAATTCTTGACTCGTTTACCGCATGTAAACATGAAATGTAATTAAGGAATCTCGGGCACGCTAACGGTGAGATAGCACAGTGGCAAGAGTGCTAGCCTCTGAACACAGGGATCGTGGGTTCGAATCTCAGTCAAATCATAAAATTTTTCACTACTTGATTGGATCTGTATCCGCTCTCGTTCCGTTTCCAAGTTGGGAATCATATTCTAATTCTAATTGATGAATGCTGTAAACATTTATAATCATTATATTGTTTATATTTATAGTATGACAAATTTCCAAACTGTAGGTTAACCAACATAAATAAATATAAGCAAGTGAAAGTTACTAGACGAGTACCTTCAGATGCTTCAACGGTGGAAGGTGATATGACGTCATTAATATATCACCCCCAAGTGGGTGAAAAGTTATAGAATAGGCACGCTGGACATAGAACTTATGGCCATTGCAAAATAAAATAGTAATTTCATATAACCGTCATTTGTCGCTTTGACAGTAACAGCTGTTACTTTGAAATGTGCAATTAATTGATACGACTTTTATGAGACATCAGTGAAACTAGCTATGTAATTAATGATCGGGAAAGTACTGTTAGTGCGTTCGGTAATGCAAATCTTTTCACTCCATCTGCTCTTTTGCGTTCTTTAATTGCAAAAAGCGTAAATGGTACAGAGATAGACCGGAAATAGTAACGTTCGGTAATAGCAGAGTGGAGTGTTTGGAGCTCACTCTCAATGCACCAGCGTAAGAGGTGGTGCTTGCGGAGTGAATACTTCAAATCGCGCCAAATTATAAACGTACGCGAACCTGACAAGAATTTATGAACAAAAATGACAGAAAATAACTTATTATATTTGTGCTATGTTTGTAATCAAACTTATGCATCTTTTGACGAAGTTCTAAAAACATTCTTTGTTTACTAAACACCACGATGTTATCATTATTTGTTTGTCTATTTGTAATTCATGCCTTGTTTTTGCATTAAAATGAATAAAAGTATGTAGTTTTGTCAACAATACTTCGAATGTTGTTGGCTGTATTCTAAAATACGATTTAAATCGATTATCTTAGCTTCGAGGAACAGTTTCTTCTGCATAATTTTCTATTTTTCCTAATAAATAATAGATACACCATTTTCATCATCATTATTATCGTCAAAAATTAACTCATGACCAATTTGAATCGCATGAACTAATAAATTGCTCATATTTGTATCTTCCAACCGTTCTCACGCCAATAATTTTTAAATTTTAGATATATTTGACAGTTGAATCGTTCTTTAATTCACGGAGTAAATGGAGTGATTTGACATCACGTGACTTAGCTCCAAGCTCTGTACGCTCTACGCTCGAGCTGCATTAACGAACGCACTATGTGTAGTCACATTAGATTTTTACATATACGTGAGCAGTCTATAATAATAAGTTAGTCTATGGTAGTATATATTCAATATTTCTGCAACTGACATTGTAGATTTTATTGATTTTGACACTTTAAATTATATTTTTATTGTATTGGCAAATAAATTTAAGATCGCAGCGCTGCAGCGGATATTTTTGAACTAACTGAGTTAGGATAAACTTGAAGTTTACATGTATTTAAATGGGCTTGCTACGATTTTTAAACATAATAATCGTGGATATGAAATAAAGATTTGCTTTTTCATGGATATTTTTTAAAAGTATATTGTTTGTAAGTACTAGGCAAGTGAATTATTCCATCTGTTTATTTATATTTAATTCATATTTTTAAATTGAACTTGACCTTTAATTTCGAGATAATGATATTGAAACTACAGGAATATTTTGATGATATTCTGTCATGCTGTGTAAATGGGGGTGAAGAGCTAGTAAATGCTTAACATATTTTATTCTGTCGAAAATTATATGATGATAGTGACAAGAGAGTATTTTTGCATGCTCTTTGCATACAAACATCAAAAGTGCTTGAGAATCCGTATGAAATTGAAAAATAATTGGATTGTAATGAATATGATGCCTTGAAGATTGAGAATATGGTTTGTTCTTGCAAAGCAGAAAACATCGACAGTTGCAAGCATAGATCTGCAGCATTTTATTGTGTACCAAGTGTTGAAAAGTTGAGGTGGCGCGAGAATGCCTTTTAATTTTGTTAAATGAACATTAGATTAGTACTTATTAGTTGGACTGTTTGCTGTTTCAAAAAAATCTTTCAATGATTTGGAGATAATTTGTATTTGTAAAGTATACCTGGATAAATAGAAAAGAATCCAGACAAAAATATTCACCAGTTGCAATATGCAAAATGAAATGTTCTGCATGAAAGAAAAGATTTTGAAAAACTCTAAAACTGGATTCTATCTTCTTTTTCAATTTAAAAGTAAAAAGTACAACAAAAAGAAATAGCAACCTTAACATAATTATCAACTGTCAGATAGCGAATGCGTAGGCTATGGCTTTATCAGTCATTACTACTATACTTAATCCTCCATGGTAAATTTTTGTATTTGAAATTTCAATCAATAAACACAATATTTTTTCATGAATTTTTGCTAAAATCATTTAGAATTATTATCTCATATATGTTTTTTATGAATACTAATTAAATAACCGATTATAGAATATGATTTATTGATTTGATTATAAGCTCATGTATAATATATATGTAGCCCGCCAAATCTATCCTAACATCAGTAGTTTGAAATTCTGCCACTAGATAGAGTATCGCTTATGTTTATTTGCCAATTGACTTATACACAATACACATGTACAAGGATAAAGCCATCTTTTTTTAATATACATAATTGGGTATTCCACTGTATTTTTTACTGATAGGAAATGAATAAATAGATGTATTAATGAAAATGCGATTTAAAAAGACCTTGTAGTACTTGAGAAAACATTTTTTTCAATTTGAAAATTTTCCGTTACATCGAAAATCCTATTGTCACTCAAACGGTGGGTCTTATTGTTGTAAAAAATACAATAAACCTAGATTTTATTCATATTATATATTTATTCATACGCATATAAATTAAAAAAAAATTTTTATTTTTTTTTTAATTAATGCTGTTTTATCCTGTTATCAAACATCTTGAGAATATTGTCGTGAAGTAGAATAGGTGGCGTTAGTGTCTTGCTTGCTTAGCATTATCAAAATTATTTTTATTATTGTCAGTCAGACCACAAACTAGATAAAATTATACAGTCATCAAATTTACTTGTCAGTAGTTTGAAGCTGAGTTTTCTTTTCATGCACATTGCACATGCCACATGCCAGTGAAATTTGAAGGCCTCTCAAAATGTTTCTTACATTCGAAAACTAGAAATAATATCTATTCAAACTTTTCCAATAAATTTCCATTATTTTATAAGTACATCAAATTATAATGCAATAATATTTTCCCATGAATTATTATAATATTAAATCGTCTTTTTATTGAAACGAAGCAATATTCTAATATCATTTTCGTTGCGAGTATCTATTATTCATCCCATATTTTCTTATTTTCATGAAAGTTTCTCAAATTTTGATAGTAGTGGAATACCCTATTATCGCACCGAACATGAGCCCAGTTCTATGGATAAGGGTGCAAAAACATTTATTCAAGTCATATTTTTGTAATCTACTTGGATTTTCCTCTCAAAATACAGTTCCACCATCTTACGGCAGAAATCTTAAGCAATAATATTTTCATGCAGAATATTTCACGCTAGAAATTTGGATAACACTTTTATTTAGTTGCAATGCATTATTTCCACTATTAAAAGATAAACAGCTTCTAGCTGAAGTATTTATAAAAATTTTAATTTTAATACCAACTGTATGTCAGTGAAAGAACTAAACTTGTCAAGAACTAATTTTTACTCTTCTTCTAACGTGCTAGTATTAAATTTCTTTTATTATTGACAAATTAAGAAGTATTTGTTTATGACATTGTTATTTACAATAGTATTAAAAATTATATATAAGATATGAGCAGTAATATTACCAATATTTGTATTAATAGTCGTTATTTTCGTACAACAAATGACAAGTGGTCATTCCCGCGTATATGTATGTGAGTTATCCAAGCACAATGTTATGTGATGGTAATGTTTATCTATTACAAATTCAGCATGTAAGCCTACAGCGTAAGAAGTTTATAATAATACATTAATTTAAAAACATAAGATGGGAAGATACAAATTTCCCGGAAAACCAATGAAACATGTTCATAAAAAACGTGTGAATGTTTTGTCATGTCCATCGACAAAAACTAACGAAACGTCAATTGATTGTAACGAACCTGCAAGTGCGTTTGATATCTGCGATTCGGATTGGGATAGTTATAAGGTAGGAATATACGTCTGCTAAAGATAACTAGTATTTTATGTTTGTTTACATATTTATTTTTTGTTTTAGACGGTAAATATGCAAGAAACTCTCTGTGGCAAACAAGCGGTTTCAGAAGAACGAAAGGGAAATACAGATGAGCCTAAAATAATTATATCATTAAGCACCATTATAAATAATAGTGCACCAGAAAACAAGAGTAATGATTGTGAAAGATTATCAATTGTAAGAAGAGCTAATAAACCGAATACTTTTTTATACAAAAATTATCATTTAAAACATGATAATTTAAAGTCAACTAGAAAGAGGCTAATGAAAAAAGATTTACGTATTGTTAGTAAAGTAGATGTTCATGAATCAGTTACCAAGAAAATAACATCGTGCAATACTAGGAGATCTCTGTATCGTAGAAAGAAAAAAATCAAAGATAAAAGTTTGGCTGCTAGGATGCATGATAGAGATTCTACAAATTTAGTTGGGAAATTTGTACTCCCTAGTAAAAGTTTGCATTCATCGAGGGTAATTATACCAAATAAGCGCTTCATTAATAGTGAACAAGTCAATAATAATAAGAATGAGGCTGACGGTGTTTCAAAAAACAGTAGGAAAACGAGAGCTGATAAAAAAATTGAAAGAAATATCGAGCCTAAAGTTGAAGGCAGTCCAAATCGAAAAAAACTTGGCGAAGAAACAAGAAGTGTGATTCAAAATAATGTATCTAATGATACACTAGTCTGTAATAAAAGTACCAGTGAAATTTGTTTATCCGTGGAAAATAACTCGTATTCTATCGAAAGTAGTAAAGATTCAAGTGATGTAGTGGTAATAGATTCTACTGGAAGTGCTCCAAAATCTTGTAGCAAATTAATTCTTCGAAAAGCAAGATTACAACTGCGAACTCATGTTTCTGAAGACATGGATGGACCATTTTCTAGTTATTCTGCATCTGCTCCAAATCCGCCTGGAACAGTTACATGTGGTGTGTGTGGTGCCGTACGTTTTTATAGATTTGTAAAGCAAGCTCGAAAATTTAATATATACAGCTGTGAATCGTGCCGTAAATTTATTTCAAAGATGATTAAAAGACAGTCATGTTCGATTACTACTTTAGTTTGCCATAAAGGACAGGGTGAGTTATTTAAATTGATTAATCATCAATATATTGAAACAAATGCTAAAATCTATAAAAAGGTTACAAATGCAATTTGATAAAATACGAAATTGAAACCTGAAACTCAAATTGCTGCTTTTTAATAGATAAATTGTGTTTTCTCAAATAGGAACCGGTTGAATCCTAATAAAACTTGCGCAACAAGAGCTCCATGCTAAGCGTTAAATGTGCCGGCATCAGCAAACATTTTTAAATCTCAAAATCTACCTAGCACATTAAAATTTAGCACCTTCACAAATTATACCCCATGCCGCAGTCTAAATATATAAATTTTTTGGATCCTGAAACTTTGGCCCTTCAAAAATTAAAAACAAAATCTTGAGAAACTAGCTCTTTAACTAGGTTCGGACAAAAATGCTTTATAACTGCCCCAAATTTCATGAACTTTTTAAATTAGGACTAATAACTAAAGATGATTATAATACATACTTCTAGAAATAATTATCGTAAAATGTTGAAAGATGCAAAACAAAACTTTTAATTCAACACTAGATGAAAAATTTAATAACAATACATCGAGAGTATGGAAGCTTATTAAGGGTAACTTGAATATGGATGAAAAATCTGATACTAATATTATAAAAACATTAAAATCAGTGGTGTAAAAATCAGAAATCCTTCAGATATCGCAGATGAAATCAATAATTATTTCTTTAATATACAATTTTTCTTGAGCCTGTCACTGAAACAGAATTTTTTTTACTAATAATTTAAATGAAAGATTCTTTTTTTATGAACTGTGGGCTAGAATCCTACCTCATCAATCGAAAACAATATGTGGAATGTAATAATCTTAAATCCAGTTGTAACGATGCAATATCAGGTGTGTCTCAAGGATCCATCTTATCTTTCGTTATGTTTGAATCTAAACAATATCAAAATTGTACTACAATGAAAAAAAATCGTTTGTTTTGCCGATTATGTAACTATAATGACTAGTGGTCGCCCAGTGGTCGAGATTCGACCGTGAATCATTATGTTGCTGAGTTGGAACGTTACTGAATTTAACCTTCCATCTCCGGAGGTTCCAGGTAAAATTAACTTGGTATTCGACGCTCCATCCGAATCTAAAATCAAGAATAGTGGTTCCCATTCAAGGTTTTAAAGTGACTTTCTCTCCCCAACCTTCGGAAGGGAAAAGAAATCATTAGGTTTTCTCTTCAGCTATTTTCCCATTCGGTGCATATTTCTCGATATACTCTTGCTAAAAATGATATCGTTTCCAGCGGTAAGTTAGAATTGAACACCCTGTATACAAATAAAGTTTTCTGCACTCCTTCACCTCGCATAAACTTAAAGTATGCCAAGTCTCACAATCCTTCGTGCGCGCGGTACAAATTTTTCTCTTCACGTAGTATTAAAATGGGACATTCTGTATATACTTTTAGCTTTTTGCACTTCTTTATATGAACTTCAAGTAAGCCAAATCTCACATTCTTTTATGCGCGCAGTACAAAGTTTTTTCTTCACGTAAAATTGAAATGGGACACCCTGCATATAATTTTAGCTTTCTACACTTCCTTCTCAAGTGTTACATTACATTACTTCGTGTTCGTGCTCGCGGTACAAAGTTTTCTTTCCACGTGAAATTAAAATGGGACTCCTGTATATTCTTTTAGCTTTTTGCACTCTTCCATATAAACTTAAAGTATGTCAGATCTCACATTCCTCTATGAGCGCAGTACAAAGTTTTCTCTTCACGTAAAATTAAAATGCAAAACCCTGCATATACATTTACCTTTCTGCACTCCTTCTCCATATAAATTTCAAGTATGCCAAATCTCACATTCTATCATACGCACAGTACAAAGTTTTCTCTCCACGTAGAATTGAAATAGGACAGATGTATATAATTTTAGCTAGCGGCACTTCTCCACATAAACTTCAAATATGCTGAATCTCACATTCTTTCGTGCACGTTTTCGCTTTCTGCACATCTTTTCCATATAAACTTCAAGTATATCAATTCTCACATTCTATCATGCGCGCAATAAAAAGTTTCCTCCTCACGTAAAATTAAAATAGGACAGCCTGTATATAATTTACGTCAAAAAAGTAAGCACCCCCACTTTGCGTAAAATAAAAAAAAGTAGCCTATAATTTAGGACTAATTTGTACCCAAAAAATTAGAATTTGTACCCACGCACTTAGGCCATAAGATCAATTTGAAAAGTGGGGGTGCCAACTTGAACAAAAGCTGGCACCCCCACATTGGCCAATCGAAAAAAAAGTCAGCTCACTAGGAAGAACTAATTTAGGACTAATTTGTACCCAATAGGATTTTTTGAAAAAAAAATATATTTTTATAATAAATTGATTTTTTTGCAATTGCGCTACGTGGAATTCGAAACAAGATTTAAAAAATAATTTCAGGATGGTAAAAAGTTTGGAAATATGAATCTCAAAGTCCAGACTAATAAGGTAATTACAAAATTTTTGCCATAAAAAAATTATTTATGTTGAAAATCAATTATTTTGAAATTGCGAGTAGGGGAAACTTGAAGAACTTGATTTGGAGTTAAGGACTAATTTGTACCCACGTAGATTTTGTTATATACAAATTATTTTTGCTGGAAATCAATTATTTTCGAATTGCGCTGCGCAAAGTTGAAAGCAATTTTAGACAAACTATTTGAAAAGAGAGGAGACTCGAGAAAACTCAAATTTGAATTAGGGACTAGTTTTTACCCAGGTAGATTTTGTTATAAACAATTTTTTTTTTCTGGAAATCAATTATTTTCGAATTGCGCTGCGCAGAGTTGAAAGCAATTTAAGGCAAACAATTTGAGGAGAAAGGTGACTTAATAAAACTCAAATTTGAGTTAAGGATTAATTTGTACCCACATAGATTTTGTTATAAACAAATTATTCTTGTAAAAAATCAAATATTCTCGAATTGCGCGAACCAAAGTTGAAAGCAATTTTATGCAAATCATTACGAATGAAGAAGAGTTGAAAAAACTTGAATTTGAATTAAGGACTGATTTGTACCCACAAAGATTTTGTCATAAACAAATTATTTATGTTGAAAATCAATTATTTTCGAATTGCGCTGCGCAAAGTTGAAAGCAATTTTAGGCAAACTATACGAAAGGAAAGGAGACTCAAGAAAACTCAAATTTGAATTGAGGACTTATTTGTACCCACAAAGATTTTGTCATAAACAAATTATTTATGTTAAAAATCTACTATCTTCGAATTGCGCAGCGCGAAGCTTAAAAGCAATTATAAGCAAATAATTTAGGAGTAGGAGAAACTTGTAGTACTTTATTTAGAATTAGGGACTAATTTGTACCCACATAGATTTTATTATAAACAAATTATTATTGAAGGAAATCAATTATTCTCGAATTGCACTGCGAAAAGTTGAAAGCAATTATAAGCAAACAATTTAAGAGTACGGGAAACTTGTAAAACTTCATTTAGAATTAAGGACTAATCTTCACTAGGGCTGCGCGATATTTAGTTTCAAATATCGATATTCGATACGGAAATATTATCGATAATTTCCGATATATCGATATGTCGATTTATCGATAATTATCTACTAATATCGATAAATATCGATGACAATCGATAATTATCAATAAATATCGATAAATATCTATAATTATCGATAAATATCGATAAATAGCGATAATAATCGATAAATATCGATAATTATCGATAAATAACAATAATTATATATCGATTGGAAAAAATCGAATATTGAGACGCACGAGACGAATTCGAGGGCAATTCTCACCTGAGAGATTGAATGCACTTGAGTCCTCTGTTATATACGCTATTATTCGCACTACCGTATTATATTGAATCACAATAGTCTAAAAACAGATTATTCAATCTTCCAATTTTGACAACAAACTTCATACAAAAATCACCATAGTAACAAGGCTGGCTACAGCAGTCGTTGAATAAATAAGCTTGCTTTCAAAAAGATGAGTGCGAAATTTGATGATATTGATAAGGCTACAGAAAAGGTAAGAAGAATTTACTACCCTGAAAAACTAGAAAATTCACGAACAACAATACGATGCATTTGTAAAATTGTATAAATTGCAATAATGCTGATATAAAGGTTGATATGAATTATTATCAATGATAAAGATTTGAACTCTAATACGAATAATTCAATTCGACACTCAAGTACTTCGATTATTCACTTGCCTTATGCCCGGTTTTATAAAGGGCAGAGTATTTCACTTCCAGAGTAAATGAAATTTACTCTGTTAGATGACAGTCGATTATTTGACAGCAATGATTTTGTTGTCATAAGGAAGCTCAAACTGATTGGAATTTGTTTCATAAAATAAATTTACTTCAGGATACTTGGTCTTTATTAGTTTATTCCACTTTGGTTCCTTGGAAATTTTTATCATCTCAGATGCTTCTGGACTAAACCCAAATTTAAGTCCCTGAAATAAGGGATTCAATTCGTCTGCTACTCCCGGGATTGCGGAAAAACTTTTTTGCAAAAGAGATTCCTCAAATTATTATTATATATTCACAAAATTTTCACAATTTTCCATGCAATTGTGTGTTAAGTAAGAGGAGTAGTCATATTTTTTGTGAACTTTATCGAAAAAAATCTTCGTCAAGTATTATTGAATACCGATGATTACTCTCAATGAATATAAATAATTATCGATAACTATCGCTAAATATCAATATTGATAGCTATCGATAAATATCGATAATTATTATTTATCGATAAATATCGATAAATATCGATATATATCGATAAATATCGATAATTATCGATAATTATCGATAAATAAATAGCGATAATAATCGATAAATATCGATAATTATCGATAAATAACAATAATTATATATCGATTGGAAAAAATCGAATATTGAGACGCACGAATAATTATCGATAACTATCGCTAAATATCAATATTGATAGCTATCGATAAATATCGATAATTATTATTTATCGATAAATATCGATAATTATCGATAAATATCGATAATTATCGGAATATCGATATATCGATACGAAAAAAATAAATATCGAAGTCCGATATTTGGAGAAATATCGATAAATATCGATATATCGATATTTTTCCCAGCCCTAATCTTCACCCACATAGATTTTGTTATAAACAAATTATTTTTGCTGGAATTCAATTATTGACATTGGGAATTGATTTTCAACATAAATAATTTGTACATGACAAAATCTTTGTGGGTACAAATAATTCCTTAATTCAAATCTCCTTTCTTCTCAAATTGTTTGCCTAAAATTGCTCTTAACTTTGCGCAGTGCAATTCGAAAATAATTGGTTTTCAACATAAATAATTTGTTTATGACGAAATCTTTGTGGGTACAAATTAGTCCTTAATTAAAATTCAAGTTTTTCCAACTCTTCTTCATTCTTAAATGGTTTGCTTAAAATTGCTTTTAATTTTGGTTAGCTAAATTCGAAAATATTTGATTTTTTACAAGAATAATTTGTTTATAACAAAATCTATGTGGGTACAAATTAGTCCTTAATTTAAATTTGAGTTTTATTAAGTCACCTTTCTCCTCAAATTATTTTCCTTAAATTGCTATCAACTTTTCGCAGCCCAATTTGAGAATAATTGATTTCCTGTAAAAATAATTTGTTTATAACAAAATCTATGAGGGTACAATCAGTCCTCAATTCAAATTTGAGTTTTATTAAGTCACTTTTCTCCTCAAATTGTTTGCCTTAAATTGCTTTCAACTTTTCGCAGCGCAATTCGAGAATAATTGATTTCCTGCAAAAATAATTTGTTTATAACAAAATCTTTGTGAGTTCAAATTAGTCCTTCATTCAAATTTGAGTTTTATTGAGTCACCTTTTTTCTCAAATTGTTTGCCTTAAATTGCTTTCAACTTTTCGCAGCGCAATTCGAAAATAATTGATTTCCAGCAAAAATAATTTGTTTATAACAAAATCTACCTGGGTACAAACTAGTCCCTAATTCAAATTTGAGTTTTCTCGAGTCTCCTTTTTTTTCAAATAGTTTGCCTAAAATTGTTTTCAACTTAGCGCAGCGCAACTCGAAAATAATTGATTTCCAGCAAAAATAATTTGTATATAACAAAATCTACGTGGGTACAAATTAGTCCTTAACTCCAAATCAAGTTCTCCAAGTTTCCCTTACTCGCAATTTCAAAATAATTCATTTTCAACATAAATAATTTTTTTATGGCAAAAATTTTGTAATTATCAATTAGTCTGGACTTTGAGATTCATATTTCCAAACTTTTTACCATCCTGAAATTATTTTTTAAATCTTGTTTCAAAGTCCACGTGGCGCAATTGTAAAAAAATCTATTTGTTATTAAAATGTTTTTTTTTTTCAAAAAATCCTATTGGGTACAAATTAATCCTAAATTAGTTCTTTCTAGTGAGCTGTTTTTTTTTTGATTGGCCAATGTGGGGGTGCCAACTTGAACAAAAGCTGGCACCCCCACTTTTCAAATTGATTTTATGGCCAAAGTGCGTGGGTACAAATTCTAATTTTTTGGGTACAAATTAGTCCTAAATTATAGGCTACTTTTTTTTATTTTGCGCAAATTGGGGGGGTGGGTAACTTTTTTGACGTATATAATTTTGGCTTCCTGCAGCTTTCTTCTCCATACAGATTTCAAGTATGCCAAATCTCACATTATCTCTTGTGCGCGATACAAAGTTTTTTCTTCACGTCGTAAAATTAAAATGGGACACTTGTATATAATTTTGTTTCCTGCACTCCTTCATATAAACTTAAAGTATGCCAAATATCACATTCTTTCGTGCGCGCAATATGCTTAAAAAGAGGGCACAAAGTTTTCTCTTCACGTATTCATATATAGATTGAAATGGGACACGGACACTTGTATATAATTTTCACTTTCTGCACATCTTCTCCATATAAACTTTAAGTATGTCAAATGTCACATTCCTCCGTACATGCAATATGTGTTAAAAGGGGTCGAAAGTTTTCTCTTGACTTATTAATATATAGATTTCACAGAGTAATTCTGACTTCTCGTCCTCTGATATTTTTAATTTAATCCATGATCTGAATAATTGGTTTTGAGACTCACACTTAATGGTTCTTCTTAAACGTTCTGAAAATTTTTTAGTCGAATGTTAGTTTGTTCGAATAATCAATTATTACCACAAATGAGTAGTACTATATGTGGGACTTCATGTTCATGAGAATTTAATCTGGGATCCTCATATCGATAATATTTGTTATATCCTGGCACCTTTATTTTACTTGATAAAAAGACTAAGATTTCTTACAAACATAAGTATAGTAAGAACTTTCTATTTTGCAAAGTTTTATCCTTTCTGTCGTACGGATTAATTTTTTGAGGTTGCTCTCAAGCTGCACAACGAGCGTTCAAGTTACGAAAAGCAGCAAATAGGAATATATTTCAACTGTCTTTCAGAGAATCATGTCGCGAAATATATATCTTAAATGTAGCTTTACATACTAAAAAAAAACTTGAACAATTTATAAACACATAGTGACATACATCAATATAATACATGAGGTAAAGGAAACCTTAAGAGTACCTAATGTAACACTGAGCAAATCCAAAAACAATCCTAACTATCTTGGATTGAAAATTTATAATAAACTACCACGATTTCTGAAGGATTTAGCAGATACAAAAATTCTAAATTGAATTGAAAAAGTTTTGCTTTCTAAAAGCTTCTATACTATCGAAGACTTTTTAAATGAGAAATTTAAATGAACTTGTTTTTTGATTTTAAAATTTGATATTTAGCTCTTTTTTATATTGGTAGTTTTTTGAGAGTTTAAGATGACACAGGCTTTTATATGTCCTACACTTGATCAAAAGATTAGAAAATAGTCCACTTCCTTTTAAAAAAAGAATGAGGGTGTCTGGAACATGAAATATAGCACAAATTGTTGTGTGCCAGACACTCTTCACCGATTAGCACAAATTTCAACCATTTATTTTTCAAGGAAATACCAACAATACCAGAAGTGGACTTGTTTCTGATCCTTCAATCAAGTTTAGGACATAAAAATGCCTGTGTCATCTCAAGTTCACAAAAAGCTACCAATATAAAAAAAGAATTAATCGTATATTCTCTCAGGAAGAGTTGACGCGGTCAATTTTTTAAGCGAAACTCATAGACTTTCGACTTGTTTGTCCGTCCGTCTATCTGTCGCAGTTTCTGTTATCAGGAATGATTACAGATATAGATTTGAAATTTGGGGCAGTTATGAAGCACTTGGATAACAATATATGTTGCCACCCCTAAGCTTAATCGGAAGTGCGGCAGTAGCTTCGAAATGTTGGCACAAATTCCAACCTTTTGTTGTTTAAGGGACTGCCAACAATACTGGAAGTGTCCTGCTTTTTATTACTGCGGTGAAGAATAGTTCAATAATTTAATTTAGTGGTATAATAAACTTTTTTAAGGTATGTGTCACGTGCCACCAATTGTCCGAAGTCAACAGTGGAAGTTATTACGCTGTGCGTATAAAGCTCGATGTCCAGCTTGTTGGTTGAAAATGTGTCTGCAGTCATTTCAAATGCCATCACAGTTAAAATTAAATCTTACAAATATGTTGCCTGAAAATATGAGAATAAATGAAGATTGTAATAAATTTGATATTGTGCCTGATCTAAATAAGTTATATAATTCTCAAGAAACTCAAAATACGGATACCAATGATGCTAGTCAAATTAAATTACAAGAACAATTAGGAAAAGGATTGGAAACTTCTATTTCTCCTGTCAAACTGGATATTTTATCTTCTAAAACAGATACTTTATTAAAAGATGTAAAAAATGAAAAAAGGCTTCATAAACCTCGTACCCGTGTTGCAACACTAAAGAAAAGTATTGTTACTAGTAAAGAGCCACTTAATACTACACCTGATTGTACAAAGCGGCAGAAGATTGATTTGAAGGGTCCTAGAGTAAAACATGTTTGTCGGAGTGCATCTATAGTATTAGGACAACCGATTGCCACATTTTCAAGTAGTTGTCATCTTGATAATGCAGACAAAAATAGATCTATATGTGAGGCTTCTGGAGATACAGGGGCCTGTATTAATTGTACCTCAATATTAGATAACGATTATAAAAGCACAGTCGAAGAAGAATGCTTAAATGTGGTCGCAAACAAAACAAATGCAGCAAAAGAATCAGACGATAGTATTTTATCCGTTTCAGCTAACGATGTTTGTTCTTCTGCTTCGTTGGACTTTAATGATGAGGTAAAAAAAAAAACGAATATCTATTTTAGCTATTAATTTAAAAATGATGTTCATTCTGCATGTCCAAATATTCAGTATCATTTTGGAGAGTTAAATTATAAAGTTCTTAGATTGTTACTTGCGACTCTGTTTTGGCTTGTTTCCTGAAATTTATCATTTGAAAAATTGCCTCTAGTCTACGCTCATTATTGTGCTAAAGTGAAAATATTGAATGAATAGCATGACGTCATGAATGAAGAGATGACGTCGCATCCTCAACGTTTATATAATAGTTCTAATGCGGTTTTAGATCATATGCTATGCTGGTTGCATATGTAAAGATAATTGGTAAATGTTCTTGACAAGCGACAATAATATTTTCATTCTAAGTTTAAAAACGATGATTAAATAATGTGGAATTAAAAGAGGTTTAAATAATAAACAATATATGTATCACAAAAAAATATATATAACTAGAAAATATATATTTAAGTTATTAAAATGCAGAAAACAAATAACAATGAAAGATTTTAATTAAAATTAATTCACTGCAAAAGAGTATCACAGGAATCAGATACAATAATTGAGAATGTAACAAGTTTATTATATACAAATAATGCTGCAATAAAAAAATATTAAGTCTGAAAATTAACAAAAAAAAAAACAGATTAGTTAACTGCAAAAAGTCAAATACTATTGAGAATTTAACAAGTTTCAAGATGCCAAGTGTTTTTACTAAAATGAATAACTGAAACGTAAACGAAGTGTGAAATGGAAATTGAGCAGTGCTACCAATTAAAATATCCCTAAAAACAAATAATTTGCATTATTTTAAAAATATAGCAAGTTTTCAGTGTTTTTTATTATATCAGCATTACTTTAATGAATTCCTACTATTCCAGTATGCATTCCTTTGGTTTAAAAAATATGTAGTGTCATTACATAGTCATTCAAACTTTGTAGGGTTGGTGTTGGAACATTATAACGATCCTCATGCTCGTGACGTCATGCTATCCATTCAATTTTTTCTCTATGTTTCATTTTTCTCTTCTAAAACTAATTCGAGAACGTACGGTAGAATTATTAACATGATATTCATTATATTTTTTCAGGCTGAACATGATGTGGTGAAACATCATTTAAAACCTGTTATTACTATATCATCAGATTATTTTGATAACTATGATTCTGAAAGTAAAATATACAGCAGTGGGTTTGGGTTAATAGGATCAGAACCATTTGCAATTCAAGCTGTTTGTTTTTATTGTGGAAGTGCTGGACAAGAACAAGTGAGTATAATGTTTTTAATGTGTATGTAGAAAATTATTTTATAATTATTTGCATTTTAAATGAAAATAAATTATAGTATGAATAAAACGTTTTAGAATTTGAAATTTTTGATGTGTAAACATCTTGGCTATTGACAGGGGCTGCGTGAGGCAGCGAGTGTTAGACCATAAGTCCTGTTGATGTGCCTGAATCACATATACCTATAAATATATATACTGCTGACCTCCTATCTTAACAAGGAAGCGTCTCCGTACGGTATCTTTTATCTCTTTTCTTCTGCAAGTCTAAACTTGGCGCATGGTCACAGTCTTGAATTTCATTGGCTTATGTTTGAAAGATTGTGTTCGGGATGATTCGGAGCACGGCAGACTCTATTTACCAGGCGGGAGTGTGACCCCCACTACCACAGCATTCGCATGACGTCAGTAGGCTGGTTTTTACACAGTTTCATGCGATGTAATAGTATTAAATTTGTATTTTAGAACTATAATGTTTTTGCAGAATGATTATTGACTTACTAACAACAATAATAACGGCAATTCTCTTGTCTCTAAATATAGTTTTAAACGCTGTAATGCGATAAATGTAACCCAAAATAACAGTTCGCTATCAATGCTTTCATTAACATATATTTTATCAAGTTGCAAAATCACCCACTTGTCCTCTTCTTTTGTAAGTCTATTTGCAATTCATCATCACTGGCGCAACAGCCCTTGTAAGGGCCTGGGCCTTTCTAATCGGTATCACCGAGCCGCGGTATAACACCGCCGTACTGCCGAATTTCGTGCCATTGCTACATATTTTAAGGTGTATAGGTTGGCAATCTGTAGCACCCGAGTGTATTGATGCAAGTAGCTGCATTTTTTTTTATTTTTACGACAAATCACACATTGTCGGCGAGTGGATTCGAATCTGCGACCTCTTGGTCGAATGACGTCACAGCATGTATAGGTGAACAAACACGCTCGGCCATCCGCACTCACTATTTGCAATTACTCTTAAGAAATGATCATTTCCTATTTTAGAACTTGAAGATATATAAAAAGAAGCTGTAAGTTGTTGTAAATATTTAGGATGTGATTGCATATTAATCATGTAGGACCACATAATCATTTTTGAAGTGTAGCGCTTTTGATTTGAGAAAAGGAAACTTATTTGTTCACTCAAGTACAATAATTGCCCAATTCTCTCTTCATCGCCTTCGTTCTCAGACATCATTATTTAAATTCTAAATAATAGAATAAGTATTGACAAAATCAGTTTCATTTAACATACATTCTGAAATATCTCTCAATTTGGATAATGTATCAATTTCATTTGTAGATAATGGAGTGTTATTATGCTGTAATTCACTCAAACTTCCCAGCTTATTTTTAAAGAAATACTTTGGGCTCAGATTTCTATCTATTTCAATATAAAAGGAACGACTTACTGCTTTGGAATCCATTTTGTAAATAATAATACCGTCATCATTTACTTTTACAAAAATATCGCCATTTATAGTTTTGACAAATTCAGGTACTTTTTCAAGCAGTAAGTCAAAATTTTGAACCCTATTTTCCATTTGTTGTATTTCTAATATCTTATTAGTTTTTTCTTGTTCTTTTTTTTTTATTTCAAAATTTCGTTCGTCTAAGATTTTTTTTTAGTATTTGACTTTATATTTAAATAATGAGGAAGTCCAGGAAAGATAGTTTGAAACGGATTAGGTTTCAAATGCGGTTTATAGTAATAAAAAGTCCTAATTTCTCCTGGATAATTGTATGTATTTGTATAGCTAGTTGCAATGCAATCTTCAGAAAAATGTTTAATGCGAATCTCTGACGTTGCGGTTAGTGTCCAGCTTTTACGCGGAATGCATTTTATCCATTTATTAAATAAATCTGTTTCATTCGAAAATTCAAATGTAGTTACATTTTCTTCTGTACTATCATAATTGCTTTTACAAGCTGGGACACAACATTAGCGAGGTATGTTTAAATTGAATAATATGTATATATTTGGGTATGTATTCAAAATATTAGAAGAAAATCTACTTCGAATCACGAAGTCATCAAGTCTACACTATCGCTGGCTCGCTCACAAAGCCTACTGACGTCACGCTCCCCTCCATCACACTCCCGCCTGGTAAATAGAGTCCGCCGTGTTCGGAGTCAAATTTATTTTCTAAATTAAGACTTATTTCAAAGTGTGACCATGCGCAGTTTGGACTTGCAGAAGAAAAGAGATAAAAGACCCCGTACGCTGTCAGGTCCAAGTCGTTGGTATATATATTTATAGGTATATGCTGAATCATTATGGGTGTATGTGTGGGGAGCGTTGCTGCCTCGGTTGCTGCGTGCACTGTTTGCACGCACTCTTCGTGCTAACAAACACAGCACTTGTGTATTAGCAAAGTACACGAGCTCACATGTTTACACATCAATTGTCGTGAGAACCATGTCATGCACACCTTTTTTGTATTGATTTGTATACTTTTGTTGTGTTCTTAGAACATTATAGGTTTTTTCGCTTCCTCGATTTATGTTCACCGATATGTTTAAATATTTTTATTTCATTTTGGAAGCACTTATTTGTTATATTAGTACAAAAAATGCATTATTTCGAGGCAAGTGCTGGACGACGTGGGTATATAATTTTACTAGAACTATTAAAATTGAATTAATTAAAATCAAAATACATTAATATAAACTATTCAAATTTATCAAACATTATTTCTATTTAATGAAGGAAAAAACTTTTCAGAACTCATTTTATAAATAAATATGTTTTATTGGGTATAAGTACTGTAAATTATTTATTTTCACTTGAAAAAGGCAGCACTTTGCTGTTGAAACGTTGTGTTTCTAATAAATTTACAGAACTTATACCCAATAAAACATATTTATTATTTCTATTTAGCGATCGTTGTAACTCAAGCACACTCTCTCATGTGCTGAGATATTTATTTTTTGTATTTTGAGAACATTACTGTATGTGTCAATAATAGTCGGATAGAATTAGCGCAAAAACAGGCTAAAATCAAGAAAATTGATAACTTATTTTTTTATTTTTGTCAGTTTATAACGTCGCAAATAACTTATCCCATTTAAACGCGGCTACGTTGTCAAGCAGGCTGTCAAAAAAATTGTCAAAAATTTCCAAAAACGGTTTTTTGCGTTTTATAAAAAAACTATGCATCTGACGAAAAAGTGTTCTAGTATAAAAAAATGGGCAGTAAAAAACAAATCAAATGAGTTTTTTGAGCCCCGATCGACCTAGTACCTTTTGGGTAAATTGCAAGAAACCGTCATTTTTGGCCATTTTCTCGAAAATTCATAACTCTCGTTTTATTTAATATTAAGACTTTCAATTAATAAGATGTGGATTCTGTAGCTTCGGCTGTAAAATTTTTGAAAAATGTTAAAAAAAGAATAAAAAAGGCTCTTCCAAAAAAAAAAGCTATAAAAAAGTTGTTAGCCAACGTAGACCAATTTTACAAAAATCCTTATCTTTGTTAAGAGTTACTCTACAACTTACTCAAATAGTGTTCCTTTGAGCGAGTGTAAGTATAAAAAAATCGATTGTAAAAAACCGCACTTCTGCGGTCTGGCCGCTACGCCCAATTCGTGCGAACCGGCTCTGAACTTTTTAAGCATTGTGTTATACATTGATCATTTCAACCACATTGAGAATGTTCCCAGTGCTCAAAAAGGGCGGAGCCGGTCCGCGCGAATTGAGCGTAGCCTTTCGAGCGTGCGGATTTTTGCAATCATTTTTTCTATATTTATACTCGCTCAAAAGGAGCGCCATTTGAGAACTCTTAGAGTAACTCTTGACAAAGCAAAGGCTTTTTGTAAAATTGGTCTACGTTGGCTAACAACTATTTTATGGCCGTTTTTCGGAAGGAACTTTTTTTGGTTTTTTCAACATTTTTCAAAAATTTGACAGTCGGTCTTCCTTATATTTGGTGCGTATGTTGAAAGTTTCAGAATTCAACTTCTGTCAATGTCTTAATGTGAAATAGAACGCGAGTTAAGCCACATTCCCACCTCTATCATAATCATAGTCATAAGTCTTAAGTCGTAACCTTGAGAGTTTGATATACGCGAAAACATTAGAGCGTTTCCTGCTCTTGTTGTAATCATAGTCATAAGTCGTAAGTCTCAAGTCGTAATCATAAAAGTTTGGCGCTGCCAAACTTTTGTCGTAAGCATAAATAGAAAGAGATGGATATATGTAGTGCTATTTCATTTCATGGAATCGTTGTTAACTTCACTTCTGTTATTTACTTTTATCATAGAAAGAAAGGTTATAGATATAAAAATATGAATAGGAATCAAATTATCAAATACGACACCCAGCAAACAAAAACCAAGATGTCAAAATCAACATGAAGTTAATAAATTCAGTGGCCTAGAAATCACTACTAATCACGATATTTTCTCAAATAAATTAAAATAATATTGTTTTAAATATTTCTAGATATTTTACAGCTTTTAAAGTAATTCTATATAAAATATGATTTATTTCATATATGTTATTCCATATTTTAAAGAGTTATGGTATGTTCACATACAATTGAGTATATTTTATATATGCATTTATTATTTATTATTTGTTATTCCACATATATTTTTTTTCTTTAGCCAAGTAGTATTATTTCTATACAACAGTAAAATTTAATTGTTAATCATTTTGAATATATTTCATTACTTTTTAAATTTAGTTGTGAACAAAATATTATGATTATGACAAGAGCTGGAAACGGTCGGATTTCCTTACAACTATGATTATGATTACGACTATGATTTTGATAGAGGTGGGAATGTGACTTTAAGGTTTTTTGCAATTTACCCAAAAGGTACTGGACTGATCGGGGCTCAAAAAACTCATTTGATTTGTCTTTTTATTGCACATTTTTTATACCGGAACACTTTTTTTCGTTTTTGCAGTTTTGATAAATTTTTTGACAGCCCGCCTGACAACGTAGCCGCGTTTAAATGGGATATGTTATTTATTACGTTATAAACTAATAAATAAAAAAAAATAGTTATCAATTTTCTTCTCGGATATGTCAATTCTATGCAACTATAATCAATATTGTGAGGATGAAACGCGAAGAAATCAGGTTCATTTGAATATTACACCAATTAGCTTCGTAAATAAAGACAATCATTACACTTACCTTGACGTTCCTGTAAGAAATAAACAGATGAAACGAAAAAACCTATCAGTATGCTAAATCATGTAATGTGATTAATAATTTGATTTTATTTTCCAGCTACTTTTCTGTGCCTGTTGTTGTGAACCATATCATTTTTATTGTATAAATGACAGTGTTATACATAGATATTTACATAATAATTATAAGAATACTCAGTTTAACGTTGATGTAAATACTAACTCCAGTTTAAAGTTATTATGGAAATGCTCCCGATGTTCCATTTGTTATAAATGTGGGAAATCTGATAAACCAAAAACAACTTGTCAGCTATGTCACCGACATTTTCATTCAGAATGTATGCAGTCTGATTGGGATAGTTCAACGAAGCCTGCGGTATGTATTTATAGATTTTTATGTACCAACCTCTAATTCGAGAGATGAGAAAATTTATTCAAATGAATCGTTAGAACCCTGAAGCTTAGTCTAATTACAAAAATCAAATTGATTGTCTTTTGTTGTTCTATAAGAATTCTTTGAACAATTTACAACTAGTTTATTTGAATTTCAAATCATCTAGAATTTGGAACCATCCTTCTTTTTGTTTCTCGATTTAAAGGTACTTTTCAACCTATCTGTGCAAATAACATTTGAGTTTAGATATCAATTTTTCAAGATGAAATTTTTACTTAAAACGTGAAATAGATTTTTACATATTCTAGCTATTTCATATATTTAAAAAAAAAAACTGAGTATTTTCAGTAGTTTCAGAATGGGCAAAAACTTCTATCAAGAGTTGGATTGAAAATTATACAGGGTGTAACAGAAATAAGTACATTAATTTTAATCAGTAATAGAACTCGTCGATAGCAACAATATTTCTTAATAACTTTTTTCGAATTCTCAATTTTTTTTAGCATTTTTACTCCACCATAATTTAACTAATCGTTCGGATGCCTCCATAATTATTGAATCCAGTAGCAGTAACAAAGGAACAATTGATTTTAACATGTGAGATGTCAACTCCTCCGAATAAATTCTGGAAAAAAAACGATAAACAATTTTCACAAAAGTTTGAACTTGTAAAAATATTTACCTTTGCGATTTCGCATCGCAGGCTGTTTAGGATTAGCTAAGTACATTTATTTGGAGCGCTTTCCAAATGTCATTTTTCACTAAAAATAAAATAATATGTTGACTTATTCTATGTCAAAAAGTTACCTATCCCTACATAATGATGAAAATACTATAAGATATTTAGAACTTATTGTTTATCTGAAACTTAAAATAGCAGATGAAGTGAATAAAATAAATTAATTTATAAATAAAATACTTTTATTTCTCATACTTATTACGAATTCACATGGGGGTCGTTTCAGTAATGTGTGCCTCGTGAATTTATCTACTAAACAAATAAAACGTACGTAATATTGCATCTAATATTTTAGGAAACAGTTATTCATTTACCAAATTTAGTTTGATTACATTTGTAGGTTATCTGTATTCTGTCCTATGTATAATGCCTGTATTACACTAAACAATTTATTGGTCAATACTTTTCGAAAGTTGACCTTCAATTTATTGTTGTGTGTAATATGTCCAAAATTACCACAATTTTTTCTTGGCCAATAATTTACCAAGTTATTTTTGAAATAGAACTGGCTCTATTTTTCGCCAATATTCTGGGGTATTCTAGGGAGATTTTTGTACGATTTTTCGTGGCCAACATTACTCATATTAGTTATATCGCGTCAAATGAAACACGCATTTCACATTTGAAGTCCCATTCACAGCCTGAAATTCGGCGAAATTCGTAAAGCTTGGTATATGGGAAAGCCGTAGTAGCGTTCACAGCGCTGAAATTTGGTGCATACAAATTCCACTTTGACCAAACCTTGCAAGCTCCAAACTTTTCTTGTAATTTAGGCTCGTTCTACAAAAATATGGAAGAAGAATATGTATTTTGAATGAACTCTTGTTTCATTTGACGTTTGATTATTTGTTTACGATTTTTATTTGTGCTTAATTTTTATCTGTTTCAAATAAGTTATCTGGATTGGAGGCAGTACTTGAAGATTTCTAATTTCTAGTGGTTTCTACACGGTAATTTAAAAAATATATATTTCTCCTATCATAAAGAAGGATAACAAGAAATTAAATGTAATAATTGTTCCTTAGTTATCATATTTATAATATCAATTTGAATATAAACAAAATACACAAACAATAAATGGCTGATTCAAGCTTCAAAACTACTTCTAAATTAAGCCTACAGATGTCGCTAGTCACTAATTTCGGTGTCTAAATTTCAGGCTGTGAACGGACAAACTTCAATAGTTGGAATTTCACCAAATTTCGCGCTGTGAATGGAGCATGACTTAACCTAAAGAAAGACAAACATTGCAAACATAATTTTATGCCTGTATTACACGATACAATTTATTGGTCAATAATTTTCAAAAGTTGACCTTCAATTTATTGTTGTGTGTAATATGTCCAAAATTTCCACTATTTTTTCTTGACCAATAATTGACCAAGTTATTTTTGAAATAGAACTGGCTCTATTTTTCGCCAATATTCTGGGGTATTCTAGGGAGATTTTTGTCCGATTTGTCGTTGCCAACATTACTCATATTAGTTATTTCGCGTCAAATGAAACACGTGTTTCATGCTTGACTTAACCTAAAGGAAGACAAACATTGCAAACATAATCCTAGTGTGGACAAAGTATTAATATAATTTTATATACAGTTGCCTTCAGTATATAATTTTTTTGTCATCTCTACTATCACACTCAATGACGTATTAACAGTAGACCCAGCACGCGGCATTTATTTTGATGCAAGAGTAAACAGTGGGGTGAGGAGGGTAAACATCGTTGTATCGCAGGTTGCGTTTTTCATTTGAAAAAATATCGATTGTGAGATGTGGGAAAAATCTAGTTTATTTTTTATTTTGAATCAATTAATATATTATTACATCTATTTTAACCAATATATACATACAGTACAGAATATAGGCGCGCACTTCTCAAACATAAATAAAAGCAGGCAAACCGCATAACAAGCATGTTTACTCCCTTCGTTTCTCAGAGCCCCTCACCTTGTAAGTGCTAACATCACAACAAACTGTGGACTGCCATAGGACGCGCTGGGTCTACTTTAATAATACGTCATTGATCACACTTTCTCTCTAACCACATTTTTTGAAACTACGTCAAAAATTGTAAGTTGGTAGTTCTGATTTTCCTTGTCGAAAACTTTTATCGTGTAATATGGTACAAAATATTTTTGAACTCGACAATAAATTGTTGGAAACTTGACAACACACTTGATCAATTTATTGGTCAATAAATTGTACCGTGTAAAACAGGCATAAGAATCGAAGTTTAAGCTTTCAGAATTGTTGCAATATTTTAAATTAAATTCACTAAATTCATTATTTTAGAATTGAATTTCATTCCATATTTCACCGTTTTTTTCAAATGAATCGTTGAGTTACTTTCTCTTAATATTTGAGAATTCATAGTTATAGTATATTCCGAAAACAAACCGAGGTTGTGGTTATGGTTTAACCAGTCGCGGATTAAATACGGAACGATTCAAAGTGACATTTGGTGACGTAGATGTTAATCTGTCAAAATTATTCAAAACTATGGAGATCTAATACTTTTTTAATGAATTTGTTTTAACTGAGAGCAGTTCAGCTGAATAGAACTAAATACAAATTTAAAAATTCTAGACAATAAACACTTATCTCCATAAAAAAAGAAGTTCAACCTAAAACGAACTGTCAGGTACCGTAATATATCTCAAAATGAGGCATTTAGGGGAAAAGGGGATCGAGCCGAGTCTCATCTAATCTTATTTTGCTTTGGGCAGAGGAGGGTTTCGGCGAATATCACGTAATTTTTTTCCGCAAGAAACAGAGTAAAATTGCGAGAAAATTTGGTTAAATTAAGTAAAACATGTTCTTCCACTAAAATATGGCTAAATCTTATACAATAATATTTATAAATACTAGTCTTAACTAGGCAAATAAAAATATTAAACAAATCGTCATTATTTTCATTTTTTTTTAGAATAAATTCAACGCATTTATGCTGTATTCACAGCGCGAAATTTTGTGTAATTCCAAATACAAAATTCCAACGGTTGAAATTTGTCCGTTCTCAGCCTCAAATTTAGACACCAAAATTAGTGACTAGCGACAACTGTAGGCCTAATTTTGAAGTAGTTTCGAAACTATAGTCAGCCATTCATGTTATTTGTGTATTTTGTTTATATTCAAATTGATATTATAAAAATGATAACTGTAGGAGAATTGGTACATTTAATTTCTTGTTATCCTCATCTTTATGATAGGAGAAATATAAATTATAAGAATAACAAATTAAAGAAGGAAAGATGGAATTCGGTAGATAATTTATTTGAAAAAGATAAAAATTAAACACAAACAAAAATCGTAAACAAATAATCAAACGTCAAATGAAATAGAGCTCATTCAAAAAACATACTCTTCTTCATTATTTTTGTAGAACGCAACCTAAATTACAAGAAAAGTTTGGAGCTTGCAAGGTTTGGTCAAAGTGGAATTTGTATGCACCAAACTTCAGCGCTGTGAACGCTACTATGATTTTTCCATATACCAAGCTTTACGAATTTCGACGAATTTCACCGAATTTCAGGCTGTGAATGGGACTTTACGCTAGAAACACACATTTTGTATAATCTCACGTGAGATTGGGGGTGGGGGAGGGGGTTGAGCCAAATCTCACGACATATCACCAGGGGAAGAGGGGAGGGAGTCGGAAAATCGCCAAAAACGTCTCACGTAATTAATGGACATCCTCTAACCACCAAACTAATGCGGTTAGTTTGTTTACAAGAAAATAACCAAAAATTCGACAACCGCGTTCCGTAAACGTAAGAAAATAACCAAAAATTTGACAACCGCGCTCCGTTGGTTGTCGAAAAAGTAACCGCAGTTACCGTGATTTAATTTCGGAATATACTATTAGTGTATTCAACGTAACGCACACAGATGGCAACACATTACTGCTTAAAATTAATGTACTTATTTCTGTTATATTTTATATTTTCCTATGGTGGACTCAATACAATATACGGTATATTGAAATAAATCGTTCGTTTCTAGGAGTGTCTCATACCATAGTTTGTAAATTTCTTCTGTTAATGGTAAAAAGCATTCTTGCGATGCTTGTTTTAATTTTTTTTGTAGACCGGTTTCGGTTTCTCATACTAAAAAAAAAATAAAAATAATTATTAATTACGTCTTTTAACCGGTACGGATGTGACAGACATTTATAGTGCACTCGGTAGATTGATTGATATTTCTTCAGTCGTAGAATGCGGTTACCAGTCGTCAAGCTACGAGTAGTCCTAGTTTTTGTAGAGAGTATACCACAGAGTATATTATAATTCAGTGAAAATCCTACTGACTTTTTTCCTTTCGGTAGGATTCGACCCCGCTGAGCTATGAATATTCATGATGTTTTATACTATTGGAATTTATTCGCTAATTCCTCCTATTTGATCATCATATGATGTCCTTTTCTAAGATTTATTTCATGTTAATTTGTATGTATCATATGTCATGTTATATTCTTTTTTCACACCCCCTCAATAAATCAAATTTATAGACAACTCATTTGTCAAAATCGATCCAATATTTAGATGCAACAATGCATACAATGGTTCATATCATTTAACGAAAAAACATTTTATAAATTTATACAGTAATCTATGACCATTTTTAAAAACTACATTAATTTATCAATTATTCACAAATAAAATGTGACTGTAGAAGTCCTGCTGCTTTATTTACATCCAAATTAGTTAGTTTCATTTTGACATCATCCGATATTAGAACATTTTTAATTACACTCACATCAGGAAATTTGGTGTCAAAATTATTAGTGTGATCAGTGATTGTGTAAACAGATTCAAAGTAATCTGCGAAAAGATTTGAAATTTCATTACCCTCTGTAACACAAGTATTATTGAAGAACATATTGTTAGGAATAAAGTTATTTTTTTTTTAGAATTTACGTACTGCCCAAAGCTATTGATATTAGTTACTATATTTGATTGGATATCTTTCAAATATTCTTCATAATTGGACTCAATTGATAGTTTAAATTTTTTCCGTAAATTAGTGAATAGATTATAGTCTTGAGTGTTACTAGAACTTTTATATTTCTTATGTGCTGCCTTTTTCTGGAATTTATTTTTAATAATTGCAGTGTATCTAATATATTTTTATTTGTAGATATGCTCCTTATGTTCACGCTGTGAAGATTGTGGTTCTCAAAATTTAACAACGTTAGCTTCCAATTTATTTCTTTGCTCACCCTGTTTTAAAATGAGAATGCAGGAGAAATTTTGTGTATTGTGCCAAACATATGACGAAAAATCTAATTCGAAAGTAAGTGTGAAAATATGATCATGTAATTTTTATTCTATGATGCTTTTTTTTAAAGTTCGTCAAATGTGGCAGCTGTTTGAATATTATTCACGCAGAATGTGAAAAGTTAACCGATGAGATGTACGAAATAATACATCATTTGCCATTATCTTCTACATACTTATGCAGCACTTGTTCTTCTGAGAATCATCCATCTTGGAAGGATAATGTAAATATGGCACTTAAAAATGGCTTTCATATTATATTACGCTTACTTACGAGAAATCCGTCGGCTAGGAATATTATGAAATGGAATTTATTTAAAAATATTCATTGCTCCTGTGGAAGTGACAATACATTTAAAAAAATTTCATACTCAAGTTCTAAAAATAATGAACAGGATTCTGAAAATATTGAATTAAATACGGTGCTCAAAGAATGCGCCTCTGAAAATATTCTAGACGAATCTCAGTATATTAATTATAGAGATATTGAGAAAGTAAAACACAAAGACAATAATTTTGATATTTCTTTAAAAAGTATAAGAAAAAAATTTTGCATAAAAGAATGCTCAGTTCGTATAAAAAATTGTTTAGAGTCAAAAAAGAGAAATATATCTAATAATATTGTTAAAGTTCAGAATAACGAATGTGATAAATATAGTGTAAAAAATTATGAAAAAAAGATCTCTATGGCAAGTTGCAAACTAAACAATGCTGAAAATATTAAAAGTCATTGTAACAAACACGATGTTTTGCCTATTTTTTTATTACTTAATATTAAGAGGAAAATTAACACAAATATTTACAAAACTGTTAAGGAATTTCATTTTGAAGTTCAGCAAGTTTTAAAAAAAGCCTTTTGTCATGAACTTTTAAACGTTTTGGATTGTGTTATTAGAGATACGTTCCCATGGTATAATCCTCAGTCACTTATTGGACAAGAAAATGAGATTATTATCAAAACAACTATGAACATAACGAAAACGAATACTCTTGATTGTGAAAATACTATTTCTTCTCGAAAACAAACATTATCTGCTTTATTAAAAGAAAGAGTAGAGAAAGCAGTGTCGAATGTAACAGAAAATAATATCGATACCAGAGTATGTGTATTATGTCATAAAATTGGTGATGGTACTGTTTCTTTAGAAGGAAGATTATTATATTGTGGACAAGATGAGTGGATTCATATAAACTGTGCGTTTTGGTCCACTCAAGTATACGAAGAATTGGATTGTTCGCTTCAAAATGTACATGAAGTTATTTTCAATAGCCGGAAATACCTCTGTTCACTTTGCAAAGAGATTGGTGCTTCTGTTGCTTGCTCAGTCCAAAGATGTAATAAAATTTATCATTACATGTGTGCCCGAGTAGCTAATTGTTTTTTTCTATCGAACAAAACTGTCTGTTGCACAACTCATTATGATCCTGCAACTCATAAAACAAATATAATAAATGTAGAAGAATTTGAAATGCAGCGGCCAATTTATATACAAGTCGATATAAAGAAAAACAGACATGTTGAATTGTCGAAAGTGCAATATTTAATTGGTTGTTTGAACGTCACAAATTTGGGAACATTTCATCCTCCTTTATCGGATACAGAAGAAGCTATAATTCCATCTGAATTTGTTTGCTCCAGGCTGTTCTGGTCCACGACTGAACCGTGGAAAATAATTAGATATACAATAAATACTTCTATTTTTATACCAACATCAGAATATATAAAAGAATCCGAAAATAATTTTACTGTTGATCATTCATACTCTGGGGAAATTGCTCAGAAAGTGGAAATTTCACATCGAAGTAATAAATTTGATTACTTGAAATATAAGAACAAACTATTGAATGCTAAGGATTATGAAAATGAATCGATGAATATCACAGATGACGATAAAATCGTATTACAAGTTCTTGAAAATTTACTAGAATTAATATGTAGTAAAGAAGTAGAAGAAACTTGTGATGATGAACCACAAAACACTGCAGATATTCTTCCTCCTGAATTAAAAGATGCTATATTTGAAGATTTACCACACGATTTACTAGATGGAATATCAGTACAAGATATTTTTCCGAAATTAATGAGCTATGAAGATATAATTACGGCTGATTTAAAATTGGCAGATTGTTTGGACAGTGAAGAATCTATTAGAAGTATTTCAAGCAATAGTTCATGTAACAATGACCTTGCGCAGCTAAAATCAAGAAAATCGGATCTGCTAGTTAGCAACGATTTGTGGCTTGAGCCAAAATATTCCATTCATAGTGTGGAGGATTACCCTCAAAGTGAAAAAGATATCAACGGACATCACTTGAATAGAAGTAAATCTGAAGTATTTACTGGTATAAAGAAAATTACAAGAGCTTGTAGCCATCAAAGATCTTGCAGTTTAACATGGAGTTGTAAATTGGATAATTCGCGTCCACCAAGCACAAAAAAGCGAAAATTAACCTGTGCTCCTAAAAATGTGGCTGATATAAGTAACAATTTATTTATGTTGGTAGATGGAAGTAACGAAAAAAACAGTATGCTTCAGGAATTAAGACTTTCGGATAGTGTTTTAATGTCAACTAATGTTGATTGCTTGTCTGATACCGTGAGGGAATTAAAATACTGTTTGGAAGAAAATCAAGAAATCGAACACGAGAAAGAAAATAATTGCAGAGCTTGGCGCAATAAATCTCAATCAAGAATTGTACAATTAGATGGCGCAGATGATTCAAGTAGTGACAATGAATCTTGTGCCGAGAGCACCGATCAAAAATTAACTAACTTGAATAAATCTTCTGATGAACCCGTGCAATGCGACAAATGTCAATGTACATATCGAACTCTTACTAGTTACAAGAGACATTTAACTATATGCGCCTCTATGTCATCTAGTGAAAGTGAATCAGAAAACGAAGAACTACCTTTAAGCAATAATATATCAGAGTGTATTTCCATTATTTCGAACGAAACTGTTGATAAGACACAAAATTGTGTTACCAGTAATTCCACAGAAATATCCATTGTTTCTCAATATCCTTTATCTACAACAGTAGTAACTAGTACAGTTGATAGTAAAATTCCTGAAGATGTCAGTATTGTCACTGTAAATACTGATAACAATTATATAATATCTTGCTCGCAGTCATCTTATATTCCTCCGTTGAATATCGAAAATAATAAGAATACGGAAATAGCAGATAATACAGATTGTACACAAGTTTTGCAGAATGTTCACGTCAATGAATATGTGGTCAATGATACAGAAATAGTGACATCAACAATATGTAATTCAGAGAGTAGTAATGATCTATCATCGTTGACATCGTTCGTAGAAAACAGTTCCCAAAAGTTACCAATACCTAAAATGACAACTGTGAAAAAAGTAGTCAAACAACGAAGTAATATCAAAGCCCGAACATCTACCGTGGCAATAAGAAGTAAAAAATTGCCTGTGAAACGAACAAAAATGGATAAAAATATTGGTTTCAAAAATTTTAACGCAACTCAAATCATCAATGCTAACAAACCAATCCGGCTACCAGAAGTTCAAAATAATGGATTAGGACCTACAATAATAATTCAAAATTTGTCATCTCCAAATTTAATGCCGGCATATGTAGAAGCATTCCAACAGCAAACAGGACAAAATTTACAATGTATAGCAACTATTGTTCCGAATGAATATAAATCTACTCCTTTTATCACTTCTAATTCTTATGTCCCGAGTGGTTTTCAATTACAAACAAATGAATCATCAAATTTATTAAGTATTCCAACCGATGGATTCTCGGTTATTCCAGGACTAGACAGTATGTCACACTCTCGAACAATGTTGTCACCTTTTATGCACCAAAATCGTCCAGCATCCAATTTCCAGTGTGGAATGGTTTCAGCAGAACAGTTATTTGTCGGATCGATGCCTACAGTGGATCCAGTTATAAACGATATCCATAACTCACTTTATCTTTCTCCTTCACCAGTCTACTACGGCTTTGAAGCTATTGTCCAAAATACAGTAATGTCTTCACAGCAGTATGTCTCCTCAACATTACCGGGAGTTTTGTCATCGAACAGTAGTTATTCTGCAACTACTACTCAAGTATTCCAAAGTAGTAAGCTTGAACCTATTGTTGATATGAATGGTACAAGTTATATTGTTGTAAATTCCACCGTTCCGCAGGTTCCCCCACCCATCACAGTAAATCAACATCCTCTCCTCACAACGTTCCAGAAACAAAATGGATTTTCTCCACATCCACAGCAATCTATCATGGAAACGTCGACAACATCATCTTATCCTGTACAGATCGTTCCAATGAATGATCAGTATGTTCCAATTGTCAAACCAGTTATCATTGAACCAATCCAAACTCAAATTGAGCCAATAATTCCTTGTGTCAAACCTGATATAAATCCCGTAATTCCAATAAAAAACTCTAATACTAATAAATTTGTACAACTCCCTGAAATTAACACATCGATAGCAACATCTAATACCACTTTACCATGTGATACTGAAAATAAAATTTTCATGAATATGGTAACACCAACAGTTCAAGTCTCTTCTGCATCACAAGTTTTAAAACCAACGAATCGAGTATTGCCAATGCAAACACAACCTCCGCCAAAACCACAACCTATAAACAATAAAGTCATAGCTGTTGAACCGCCCAATATATTGAATAAATTGTCACAAACGGTAGATAAAATTCAAGAAACTTTACAAAACGACGTCAAATCTTCACAATCTATGAAGCTAAATTCAAATAATAATCAACTATTAAAACTTGAAAGTGCATCACTGAAATTGGTTTTCCAAAAGCAGTCTGAAGACGGTATTTATAAGATCAGTAACAAATATATATCAAAAAAGAAAGTTCCCATTAAAGTAGTTCCAGTCAAGAAAACAAAAGTACCAGAAAATGAAATAAATACAAAAACTGATGAAATAAGAGAACTTAAAACTGAAACACATCATGTGAAAATATTACCAAAACCTGAAAATGGTCCCTGTATATTGTACCAAATGACAGCACAAGACGGATATGACTATTCATCCACGTCATGTACAGAAATTTGGAGAAGCGTATTCAATGCTGTACAATCGGCAAGAGCTGATCATAAACTGCCTCTTTTGCCAGAAGCCTCCGTGAACGCTTTTAATGGTTTACAGCTCTTAGGTTTAAATTCAAATGGATTAAAATACTTGATAGAACAGTTACCAGGTGTCGATAATTGTGTGAAATACAAGCCAATTGTTCCTAAGAAGATTAATTTTCCTGAATACGAAGAAAATACCGAAGATAAAACATTTAGAGCAGCTCGATGTGAACTATACATTTTTGATAAGCAGCCGTATGATATGTTTAGCTGGCTTGCTTCTGAACATAGGAATTTGGATTATGTTCATCAAACTGATTACGATTTTGCGTGCAGGTATAAAAATTTTCCTTAAATTAGTTTTTTCTTAGAGAAATTGAATTTGTTGATTTTTTTGTATTACAGACTTTATTTAATAGAAATTATTGATGTGTAAACATCTTAGCTCTTGGTAGAGGCTTCGTGAGATTTCGAGCACCTCAGATTGTAAGTCTCATTGTTGTGCCTGCTTCAGTGTATATTTATGTTTGTGTGTATGTAGCGTTCTCGTGCACACTGTTTGTACACACAGCCATCGTATTTACACGTTTGTTAAGTATATAAAACGTTTGACACAGTGTTTAATTACTTAATTAAATTTTCATTGAAAATTATGCACGATCTCAATTTTTTTAAACCGAACTGATATGAGCTACTTGGTTTACACATCAATTTTTAATCTGTTATTCTATTTTTTATTTTATTATATTGATTTAAAAATAATGTTACAAGACTTCTTGGTAGTAAAATTTAATTTCAAATTCTAACGCTCTAAAATTTATTTGAAATTTTGTATCTCATGTTGAATTTATTGTATCTATCATTGAAAATAATTTTAGGAGAGCTTCAAGTATAAATTTACCGATGGCAATGAGATTCCGACAATTAAAGGAAACTTCAAAACAAACAGTTGGTGTTTATAGATCTGGGATCCATGGAAGAGGATTGTTCTGTCTGCGTGACATAGAATGTGGAGAAATGGTTGTTGAATACGCTGGAGAGGTAATTTTTTTCATATTTTTCTCAATAAATTTTGTTGAATATTTAACGTCTAAATTTAATGAAAAGTCGCTATTAGAATCAGGATTGTCAGCATTTAACTCATAATTCATAAGAAAAAAATATGTTGATTAACCAATAACTTATTTGAAAAAAATTTTTGTGCTGAGTAAAGGTGTATTCACAATAAAAAAAATTAGTATCAACGGAAGTATTTGTGGCTGTGGTTATGGTAACAAAATTTTGAAATTACAGTGTACCGTTCACAATAAAAAACGATTGTACTGCAATACATAGGAATATTTTATTCATATATGTGTGAAACGCTGAGGCTGCGCTTCTGAACCTTCTGAACTATCATTTTTTGTGATTATAAGCACAAAAATAAACGTTATAGTAGATGATGACAAATTAATATGTTTATTAAGGATAAATTAAACACATCAAAATTCAATATAACAATTGTATTAAATTCGAATCAAACATTACAATGAACCAATATTTATCTGATTGATGTAAGGGGCCGCCGGTCTCAGAGTGTAGATCTCATGTGATCTGAAAATAAAATATAACATAAGCAAACTACTTGCTTAGTGAGGAGAATCGCATCCTCACACACAGGTTATATACTCAATACCATCAACACAACGCAGGTTAACTACTAAATACCATCAACACAACGCAGGTTATATACTCAATACCATCAACACAACGCAGGTTATATACTCAATACCATCAATACAACGCAGGTTATATATTCAATACCATCAACACAACGTAGGCTATATATTCAATACCATCAACACAACGTAGATTATATATTGAATACCATCAACACAACGTAGATTATATATTCAATACCATTAACACAACGCAGGTTATATACTCAATATCATCAGCACACAATCACATCAGTACTACTCACGGTAGTACTTATCAGAACATTTGCATACTCTGAAACCACTCACAGTGGCATGCGTCAGAGTATCTAGAAACAATGCTCTACACCTTTCGAACCACATGCGTCACTGGGCTCTCGGGAGTATGGATTGAAAGTCAAGCTGAAACCCATCAATCCACCCGCATGTGGCAGGTGTTAGCGGAACGTTGGGCACCTCCTGATACATTAAGACACTAAAGTTGGCAGGCAGGGCATCGGTGGCACGAGGCTAGCAAGTCGTGCTTCGTTGGCCACTGCTTGACCGTCTTAAACTCACACAGAAGACTTCCCTGGAGTGACTGCGGCGTACAAAAGGATAGCAATCATACACATTGGATAATTCGGGACACTAATGTGAACAACAACAACTCAATTCACGGTCACTCTCAAACTCTCTCAACCAACACACTGCATACTCATTCAACTCACACACCTAGTAACTTACTTACTTACATACTGATTCAACTCATACCAACACACTGATTCAACCCACCCTTAAATATTGAAGATACACTAAAACACTGTAGAACTCCACTCTCCTAAATAATAACACAAACCGAGATAATCAATGGTTGTCGAACCATTTAAATAACTTACGTGTTGTGTAACTTTCTGAAATATGTTGAAAATGATATGAATATTGATGTTACATAAAACCTATGAAAAATATCCGTAACATGTTTGATAAACTCTCGTACCCACCATCACTTCTTATCAATTTTTTTTCAATATTTTTATTCATACATTGCACTTGCAGTTAAACAAATCATAATCATTGCCGCTTTCTGTCACTCATGGTAGAGTTAGTAGCAATGAAGTGGTAGAAGTAGAAGTTTGAACCTTGTCAACTTGTACCTTACCACCGCTTTACCGATACCACTATTGCGCCACTAATGTGTATAATTATAAGTATAGTGACAAAGTTTTACATCTGGCGCTACCATTCCCGCTAATTCTGCTCTTGCCATGAATTTTTTCACTTAAGACTTAAAATTGAAGAACTTTAGAGCATTCACTTTGATTAAAAAAAAAAAACTTCAGGTATCACTTGAGATATTTATTTTGTATTCAGAGGGCCTGAATGGCGCTATATTAATCTTCTTACAATATCTGTTTGTGATAAAAATTTGGAATTGGTACATCAAAATGGCTTACTATTTTTTGACTAAGCCAGTAATACAAAAAAAAAAAAATGAAACTGTGAATGCTAATCAGTCCTATATTATCTATTAGGTATACTATTCACATGTATTCCATATATTCTTATCAGCTCAGAGGCTCCATTGAATTCTGTGTCTCAATATAACTCTTCTGTATTCATATACTGAAATAGTTCTGTGTATTTTTAGGTTATACGCTCAACATTAACGGACAAAAGAGAAAAATACTACAATTCAAAAGGAATTGGTTGTTACATGTTTCGAGTTGACGATAATTTTGTGATCGACGCAACCATGAAAGGAAATGCAGCAAGATTCATCAACCATTCTTGTGATGTAAGTTCATTTTGCTAGCAGTTTTGAAATTAAATTGAGATTGGAAGAAGAGTATCTGCCGGTTGGGGGGCGGCGTTTTTGGCGATTTTCCGATCCCCCCCCCCCCCTCGGTGAGATGTCGTGAGATTTGGCTCGACTCCCTTCCCCATCTCCCAATCTCACGTGAGATTTCTCAAAACGTGTGTTTCTAGAGTAAATGCGTTGGATTTATTGTAAAAAAAAATCTGACGTTCACGTGACTTGTACATCATTTGATATATACACAAATTTATTCAATAAAGTTTTCTGTCATTTCAGATTATAATTAATATAGGGATTTCCAGCTAAGTGCTACGCAGTCTGGCAGCAAATTTTAGAAGCTCAATAAGAGATATTCGTTGAACGTTAGTTACATTCTTTTATCTCTTTCAACTGAATTTATTAAGAATTTAAGCTTCATTATTTGAATATTTGATTTGAATAATTATGTCAACTACATATTGTTGTGCACCTGGCTGAAGTTCTTGATTCAGCTTAAGTTTTTTTCTATTACCTAAACACGAGAGTAAGGTTAAACTGAAGAATAAATTTAATGACTTTGAATCTATAATTAGAAAAAAAGTATGAATTGATTCTTTCAAAACTGGAAGAAAATGAGTCCCTTTATGAAAGTATTTCCTTAATTTTGTGTGGCGGTGACTGTTGCAGTCAGCTTGCAAACATAAACCATGCAATTTTATATTTAGATCTGGATTGTTACGTGAAGTGCCACAAATAATTATGTGTCCAGCATTAAAAACTTCTTCTCCTTCATAAACTACTCAGGAATTTTAATTTTAATATATCAGAAATATTCTATCAAGGAGAATTTCAGATCTTTCGTCATTCCGCTATTATTCATTGAATTATTTATCAGAAAAATTAATTCAGAAAACTTATTACTTTTAAATACAGCAAATTATTCGTGAATCACTTTATTTTCAATAGTGCACCCTGCAATAATCTCGCGCAATGTCTCTTTTCGAGCTTCGAATTTTACTCGTAGTGGCGCTGATAGCATAACTTTAAATCCCTATAATTTTAATATAAAAATTCTGGAACACTCGTTATTTGTTCCACAAAATTTTAATAATATTTTGACATGTACTTACTATGTCAAACAAAATCAAAAAATTGACAACAGATTATCATTGCCTACCTTATCATTTCAATTAAACTGATTGTTTTATACGGCAAATTCTGAATGACTGTTATACATATAAAGTACACTTCCGGCTCAGCCGATTGATACAATAATAGTAGATAACTATTTTGATGCTACAACAAGTTCAAACACTAAATTTCAATATGCTATGGCTGATAATTCTAGATTTATGGAAAAAAATTTAAAAAAAGTGTCAAGTACATTTCTGGCTTGGCCGATTCATACAAAAATAGCAGATAACCATTCTGATACATCATCAAGCTCAAATACTAAATTTCAACATCATACGGTTGATCATTCTGGATTTATTAGAAAAATTCGAAAAAAGTTCCAAGTAAAGTGCATTTCCGGTACAGACGATTGGAACCATAATGCGAGGTGCACAACTAGACTCTATACCAGTCTTAAATATAAAATTTCAATATTATATGTTCAACCAGTTTTGAGATTTGCGAGTTACGCACAAACGAACATACGTACCGACATCAAGCCGAAAATAGTCAAAATGGATTCAGGGATGCTCAAAACGGATATTTCTATCAAAATCTCGATAGGTGAATTTTGTCGGTTTCATAATACTTCCTTGTACTTTTAGTATAAGTAAGTTAAAAATAATAGCAATAATTTGTTTCATATTTTTATTTGACTTGTTAAGACTATTTTTGTGTAAAGTTTGGCTATATTTTAGTGAAGAAACATGTTTTACCTAAATTAACCCAATTGTATTCTGTTTCTTGCGGAAAAAAAATTACGTGATATCGTCGAGACCCCCCTCTCCCCAAAGTAAGATCAGGTGAGATTGGGCTCGACCCCCTTCCCCCCCTAAACGCCTCACGTAATTAATGGACGCCCCCTTGTGAGATTTTATGTGCGTTAGGTACATTTGCACGAAATGTTTGTTTCTTGATTCAAGTGTTTATGACTGAGTATTTGTACTTGCATCGATGTATACAGGTGTCCCACGACGAGCTTACATTATCTATATTTTAAATACTATTTAATATAATTTTACGAAATTTAGTATATGTATGTCTTCTAACATGCCCAATTTAACAAAAATACTTTCAAACCAGTAGCACATTCAGTTTGACCGGAAATTGGCCTCAACTTTCTTATTTTAAACGGAATAGCCTATTTTTTTATACCATTCAATTCTGTGTAAAATTTTACATATGAAACAATAAAAATATTTTGCTGCTGACCAAACAGATTTTTTGTATAAAATTCGATACACCTTCAAAACGCTGTATCTCAGGAATGAGTTCGAAGTATCATAATAAGAAAACAGAAGTTTATAAGGAAGATTTGAAGCTATAATATCGTAAATAATTATTTGATTATTCATCAAAATGAGAGGAGTACGCTATGTCAAAGCTACAGTTGATAAACATTATAAAAGTCTATTTTTTTAAATGGAAACCCTCTTTTTTTATTACATAGAATTTCAGTAAAATAAAGAAACATGTAATTTTAGTCCATTCATATTTTTTATTAATAGAACTAAGTGAGCCATCGAAAAACAAGTAGATTCAAAAAACAAAATTAACTTAAGAGGAAGTCACAGCCTTGCTGCGAGAACACGAAACATTGCTCAGCTCATACGCTTTCCTGCTTGACTTGTTGAATATATATTGAAAAGGGTAATGGTTTCTGATTTAGAAAAGATAAATCTAGGATCCTATAATAACAAAATTTTGAAAAATTTATTAAAAATGTGACTTTTGAAGCCTTGAATCTAACGTATTTTTGTCTTTTTTACGAACGATTTTCCTAATTATTAAGACAACAATTTGAAAAAGTGACACTATAGAGTCATAGTTTAAACTAGCAACTACAAGATATGATCTAATGTTGCATTGTAAATTACAAATATAAAGAAAATCTATGTAATGAGCGGAGACGCATGGACACATATTCTGTTTAAAATTTGGGTATGAACAGTGCTGCCACTGTGAAATTTTCTGCAACTACATGTGAATCCCGTTCTATGATTATATCCACTTGACAAGCCAAATTTGTGTGCAGAGTTATTTTTTTACGTTCTTATTTTAGAATTCTATGAAATTTGAATTTATATGACTATCAAAAAATATTTAATTTCTATGTCACAACAATTACATGATAAATGAAAAATAAACTCAAATCGTCATAAACATATATTAGTGTAGATTAATAATCGGAAATAATAAATTGTCTCGACCATGTAAACTGAAGAATAATGTTACCAAGCTTATAGGATTTTCTCATAAAATTACTTTGGGATAAACCTAATAATTCGCTTTATTTTAGTATTTTTGGAAATTACTTATACCTACTTTAAAAGTTTGTTTTTAAGCTTTGTTAATCCTATATGAAAGACTTTTAATATTGCCAAATCATTTTGCGATACTTTGGCACACCCGCATATTCAAAAAACATTAGCTTATTTATTTATCATATATTTTTGGATTTTCCAGCAGAATGGAAATATTACAATTTAATTGGTACCGTTTTAGTTTTAATGGCGCTGACAGTTACTTTCCTTTCGAAATTTTGTTGTTTCCAATATATTCAAATTAGATTGATTTGATATTTAGTTAACGGCAACATCTGTCTTACAATAATGAATAATGTGGAGGGAATCTTTGTTATTTTTATTTGGACATCAAAAGATCACAAGATGAAAAGTGAAATAATATGTTATGACCATTCCTGGCGGAAAGAATCACATAGAATGAAAAAAAAAAACAGAATTCAACTTGAAATGCTTATTGTCAGAGTTAGTGGATCTTCGAAATGCGCGAAATATGCTAATTCGTGAACTATAAGATATGGCAGGAAGAAAAAATTATTTCGAAAGAGTGTGAAAGTGGGATGTTTTATGTTTGAAACAAATTAAATTGGAAAATTATAATCATCCTACTTTGATTCCAATGATGTGTTGATTTTCGAGCAATTTTTTTACTTCGTCCTAGGAAGTATTGTGATCGTGATATTTTTACGGTTGGAGATTTTAATGAATCTTCATGTCTTAGACCCTACTGAACCCAGAGAACAATTTCAAAGAAACTCGGTCTGTCTGAAAGCAGAAGTACTTGAGAACAAGTACAAATTTTTGACTGAAATTTCACATTACAGTTTTTTATTGAAAAGCTAGGTCTGAGTTCGTGAATTAGCTTTTTTCAACCAGTGATACCAAAACTTTATTGATGGAATTTTTTAGTTTTCTGCGTTTAAATTATAAACGGTAGTATTTATCATGAAATATTGAATGACTGAAATTGATCTCTTGATAATTTGGCACAACATTCACCTCAAATATTTTCCAAAATATTCGGCGGTTCATTTGTTATTATTAAAATTTGAATTATTATAAAAACCGTTACAGTTTTCTGAAGCAAACAAATATTTAGAATAATTATTACTTATATTTGGACATCACGTGCAAACGTTCATCAATTGTTTTTATGAAATAAATAATTTGATTCCATCTTGTTTGGTATCAAATCAGACTTTCCTGTGGGAATAATAGAAGAAGTGTCAAAAAAGATATTTAAACGATTGTCAATTGTTTTTTACAAGTTATTTGAATGATGTCTAATTTGGTATCAATTCAAATCTCTCAGGGAAATAAGCTAATCAGTAGAAATATAAAGTAAATAATCAATGGAATCCACGTTACCATCTTTAAATTACACTTTCGGCGATCAAATGCCAAAACTTCATGTTCCAATGAATTAAAGACCCCGAAAATCTATAAAAAGACCCTTAATTTAAAAAAAATATTATGTAAGGACTGAAATATAAATAATCAATTAACAATAACAGCTGTCATTTCGACAATGACGACTGTCACTTTGGAAATGACAGCTGTCACTTTGAAATATGCAATTAATTAATGCTACTCTAAATTTATTGAACAGCGATGAGACTGGCCATGAAATTTATAGTCGAAGAAGTATTGTGATGACCACAGCAGATTTTCAATTATGTATTCACTATATATTCTTCTAAAATTTTTATAAAACTCCAAATATCTGTATAAATAGCTCCAGCTTAAATAATTCTATTTATTAGTTAATTTATTAATTAATTAAGGAATTAAGGATTCTTATCATTCAAAAAATGAAAATATCTTCTGTTTAACGTACCATTTTTATTGAATTTAGCTTCATCTGTCTAAATCATTTGTTTTAATAAAACGAATTCTCAATAATTTATTCTTGCATTATAATCAGCAGGGTGGAGTCTATTTATTAGATTAAATGAAAATGGATACCATTTATAAACGGCGAGATAGCACAATGGTAGAGTGCTAGCAGACGCAGAGGTCGTGAGTTCGAATCTCGATTAAGTCAGGAAATTTTTCACGACTTTTCCGGATCGGTATTCGCTCTCGTTACCTTTCCAAGTTGGGAATTAAATTAATTTGGCCTCAATGAAGCTATCTGGCACCGGCTAATTGTTGTAACATGGGCCTACACCTACACACATGGCAGCAAGGTAAAAACGTGGCAAGTTGAAGTGAAAAATAGTTGTGTGTGTAAAAAGTCAACCTAGGGACATAACCGACAGGTTCAAATTATCATATTCTGTGAATGGAATTTTTGGAAATGGTCAATTTTCTTTGGGCCCCTAACAGATGCTTCTGGATATGCCGAGGAAAATGCTAACAGCAACTTCATTTTCTTGATCTTCTGTAATTGTTTTAATTTTTGATGTTTCCAAATTAAACTGGCCGTGTGTTTTACAGTTGAATAATAGTCTTCTTATCAAATCTCGTGTTGGACGTAGTTCGTCAGGATATCTTTCTCTAAAAGTGTCGCTTGTTATTGTAAGTACTTTTTGACATTCACCGTTAATAATAATTAATAAATTTAGAAAATCTTTGTTTGTATGTCATTGGTATAGCAAGGGAACGGTCACGTGACTTTTTTGCTACAGCTAATCCCAGTCTGGGTAACATAAGTCAAAGTGATAGTTATTTGTTTACTTTCAGTTCGTTGTTAAACGCTTGGCTCATAGTTTCAGTGTCTATCAGCTGGATATTTTCTAAAAGAATGATGTCGCCTTTTATTTCGAAAGTTTGCCTGGTAATGTGAAACAGGCAGAAGGAATATTCCATAAGTTTTGATGGATGAAATATCAAAATTATGAACTGTGAACTAACTTAAATTGTTTCGAGAAACGGGCTATTGAAGCTAGAGCTAACACAATACTTATCTATAATCTTTAAAAGTAAAAATTTAGAGCTCAAACTAACACAATACACGTAACAATACAAGAAATAGTCCAAAAGTCACAATATACACACAAAAAACGTCAAAAACACTAATAAATACCAGTAGCCCAAAAATCAAGCAAACAAATAAAGAGTAAACAATGCTTACGAAATGTCACTTTGACGTTTGCTACCCAAACTGGGATTGGTTGGACCAAAAAGTCATATGATAGCCCGCAACCCCACACTGCACAACAATAAAATAACCATCTATGTAACAATCGTAACAATAATGACAACTTTAAATTAACATTGTTTTTCCCTGGCTCACTTAGCTCTATTAATAAAAAATATGAATAGACTCAAATTACATATTTATTTATTTTACTGAAATTTTATAAACTTCCAATATAGGATATGTTACATAAAGTATCCTTATTTTTTATCGTAGAATTTAATTATGTTTTAAACATTTTCTGGCGGGTAGAGGCTAATGTTTTTTAGAAACATTTATTGCACCGGAAAATTACAATGTATTATGAATAAACGATTAGGTATAAAAAACATACAACGTCAAAAAAAAAACAACAACAATAATAATAATCAGTTCTCTAGATCCTCGAAAATTCCCAGTGTAGACTAGATTTTGCTACAAAGTAATAAAAAAAGAGGGGTTCCATTTAAAAAAAATAGACTTTTATGATGTTTGTCAGCTGTAGCTTTGGCGTAGCGTACCCATTACATTTTGATGAATAACCAGATAATTATTCATCATATTATAGCTCCAATTCTCCTTTATAAAGTGCTGTTTTCATATTATGATAATTCGAATTCGTTCCTGAGATACAGCGTTTTGAAGGTGTGTCAGATTTCAGACAAAAAATCTGTTTGGTCAGCAGCGAAATGTTTTTATTGTTTATAAAAATTAGGGTATTCCATTTAAAATAAGAAATTTTATGGAATAAAATGTAGATAGTGTAAGCTCGTCGTGGGATATCCTGTAGAAGTGAATATTGAAGCCAGATTTATAGATGACGCAGAATAGAATGGAATAGGTAGCGGAGACAAAAGTGACTAGTCACAGGTTTATATGACAGTGTCACTCAAGTGAAAACACTGAGTGGAACGTGTGTTGTATATGGGCAGAGCCGGAACTAGGGCGTGACGAAGGTGGCTCCTGCCACGGGCGCAGACTCCTAAGGGGCGCAAAATTCTATGAACTGCATTATACAAATCATTTGAATTCAAATTTAAGAAATGTTTTATGACGGGTTTTGAGGAAGCTTATACCGTTATATTATCTGCTACCCATCTCATCTTAAGGTCAACCATAAAATTTTACTTGGGTTTATTGGTTATTGGAGATGTATACTGCTCTATCAGCAAATAGTCTAGCTTCTGCATTTAGTACATTGTGTCAGGAATGCCGAGCTACCCGCTACGCTTGATTTGTTAAAGAAGAATATATTTTTATCTTTTAACTTTTCATCTATTGTTCAAAATTAATTAATTCTGGTTTTAGAGCCCACTGAACTCAAAAGACATAGTTTAAAAATAAAGTCGGTCTGTCTGTCGGTTCGTCTGTGTGGAAACATGATCACTTGAGAATGCGTACGAATTTTCGAACGAAATTTCAAATTCAAGTTTTTCATCAAAAAGTTACGATCAATTTTGTAGATGAGCTTTTTTGAACTAGTGGTACCAAAACTTTATTGACGGAACTTTTTTAATTTTGCGTTTATTTTAGAAACGGTAGTATTTAACATAGAATATAAAATGACTAGAATTGATCCTCGAATAATTTGGCACAACATTTACCCGAAACATTTTTCGAAACTATCAGCGGTCTATTTATCATTATTAGAATTTGAATTTTTATGAAATTCGTTATGCTTTTCTGAAGCAAAGAAATAATGAGAATCATAATGTGAAATAAGAATTATTATCACTCATATTCGGACATCACATGCAAACGTTCGTCAATTGTTCTTTGAAATTAGGTAATTCAGCTCTATCGTGTTTGGTATCGAATTAAAGCTCTTGCGGAGATATGTAATTGTAGTGGAAGTGTCAAAGAGGATATTTGAACGATCATCAATTGTTTCTTCTACAAATTATTCAAATGATATCTATTTTGGTATCAATTTAAAACTCTTGGGAAGATAAAATTAGTAGATATCAAGAATGAATATTAATTAGTGGAATTCACGTTACCATCTTTAAATTACACTTCCAGCGATCAAATGTCAAAACTGTATGTTTCAATGAACTGAAGACTCCGAAAATCTAGAAAAGGACTATTTATTTTCAAGAATACTTATTTTATGTAGGACTGAAATATAACTGCCATCTGACACTTTAACATTGACAGTTATCCCTTTGACAATGACAGCTGTCACTTTGACAATGACAGATGTCACTTTGACAATGACAGCTGTCATTTTGAAATATGCAATTGATTGATGCGACACTCTAAGTTTCTGAAACAGTGATGAAACTGGCCAGGAAATTAATGGTCGAGGAAGTACTGTGTGGCCACAGCAGATTTTTTTATATTATGACATCGATTTTTGATTCATATATATATATATATATTAAGATGTTAGTGATATTTAATGTACCTGATTGATCATAATTTTGTTTTTATTATGTCACCCCTTGTTTTGAAGTATTATATCTTTTTTACCTTATATTCATAATAGTTCTCTACACAAAAATAGGGGCGCAATTTTATGATTCACCACGGGCGATCAATACCCTAGTTCTGGCTCTGTATATGGGTGCAACAACAAACGAAAGGATAAAATCATGCATTTAGAATGCAACAGGAAAATCTGTAGCTCATTCTGAGCATTCAGATTGAATGCCTACACTGAATATGATGTATCCTTTCATTGCCGAAGAACCTGCAACCAAAATTGCTCGCTGTGAGCAAGGAATAGAATTATTAGAATCGATGAGGATGTTCAAAATTTCACTTATGATGATATATTTTACATATGTACCAATTTTCAGCTCTATGCGAGCTATGGCAAAGTTGAATATCTATTTTATAAAATGAAAGCATTTAAAAAGAACACAATAGGGTTGGGACATTATGTCGAAAATCAGTGTAAAATCAGTTCTTTTATAGAGATTAGTGACTAAAAACAAAAATGTAGTTGAATAGAATGATTGTCGTCATCAATTTTTCGCTAAAAATGATTTTGCAAATAGATAAATTCTCGGACCACTCCGAATGGCATTTCAGCAGCGTGACGTTACGATACTGTTGTGACTCGGAGCGACCACTTTCATTTGCCCGCGCTCGGCAGTCGCAAGTCCTCTCCCCATTGAGAATGTAAACTTGTATGTACGCCAAATGTGTGAATGGATGAATATGATTATTGGTTCGTTGGCTTGTCGAGTAGGGAAGATGCGCTCGTGTGAATAGAAGCAAAAAAGGTGTGCTTGACTAGAATTGTCTGATAAAGAATCATACCAACCTCATTCAAGAAGGTGTAATGATTAACATGTATCTATGATTTTAAATTGAGCAAATTGAAACTGAAATTTCTGATTGCTTAAAGTCTTCCTAACTTTCACGTATTAATTTCTTGTAACTTTCTAGAATGCAATGTTAATTCAGTCTAACTTATACTTGTGTTTTTAATTCCAGCCTAATTGTTACTCCCGAGTTTTGGAAATTCTCGGACATAAACATATACTTATTTTTGCTTTGCGCAAAATAATTCAAGGAGAAGAATTAACATACGATTACAAATTTCCATTTGAGGAAGATAAAATACCATGTACTTGCGGTGCTAAGAGATGTCGCAAATATCTGAATTAATGTGGCCTTTTTATGCAGTTTTGTAAAAATAATTTTCATGTTGTATAATGTACATTCCTAGTAATATTAAATCATTTTATCTAATTATATTGCTTTTATTCCGTCTAATTTATTTATGGGTTCAATATATATATAACATTTAAATTTACAAGGCCATACTTCTAATAGTGACAGATAATCGTTTATCATTCAGAAAAATTCAAGTTCCTAAATTGAACAAATTATTTGAGTTGTAATGATTGGCATATGTTTTTTAAATTTGTTCATTTAATATTGGTGTATAATTTTCGGTAAATGCAGGATCCAATTAAGCGACTAACATTCATTTTCTTACACAAGGTGGATGAATTAAATGTATATTCGTTACAAAAACCTAAAAAAACAAACTAGAAGTTAATTCAAAAAAGCAGCGAAGTAAAGAAACGTTTGTATATTGGATAAATGAGACTGAAGAAAAATTTGCCTTTTCAGCTCATTAAAATCATCTCCAACATTTATTCCAGAATGTAAGTTGACTGAAAAACTTTATTTGTCTCAGATTTCTAATCTTTTATTTTCAATTTTCAGATTGCAGAGAACTTGATTCTGCTGAAACATCATTCTCTTACAAGTTTCTAATCTATTATTACTATTATTATTATTATTGAATACGCTGCACAACAGACAAAGCCCTATAAAAGTGCAGAAAAAGTAAAGGAAAGAACAAAAGAAAACTAATCACTCTGGAGTATAGGTTTGGAAAATATTTTGGGATAAAAAAAAAAAAAAAATCGACAGTAGAAAATTTATCTTCGTAGAGGTGGCACATTCTATCAATAAAAGAAATACAAAATGTGTTGGTACGAGAATAAGGCAAATAAGGAGTGGAAGACTGACGAGTATTGTGTGATGGAATATGGAAGTTTAAGATTGAAAGAGATGCGATTGGTTGCATTGGATCGCTTTTGCATAAAACCGTGTTGAGAAACAGATATTTTGTTCTTAACTTAGTGTTAATATTGGAATAGATAATCTTCTCGAATACTTCACTAAAGTTGGAAAGCATGGCTATTGGTCGATAGTTATTCATTCTTGAGTCATCACCAGATTTCAGGATTAGGGTGATCTTAGTTTTTTTCCAGATATCAGGAAAGGTATTCGTTGTAATAGAGCAGTAGAGAATGGATAAGAACAGTCTTTAATTATCAAGCTCAGAATATTATCTGGACCACTAGATAAATTGGATTTGCGATTCTTTAGAGCGATTTCAATATCATCAAGACATATACTATCCAAAGAAACAATACCATTAGAAGTAGTGTTATAAGATGTAATGTTGCTAGAGGAAATTCTATATACGGATTGGAAATTTGAGGCAAAGGTATTTGCTATATCCAGTGGAGCAGTATAAGAATATCATTGAAAGAAAATTCGTCAGGAAAAGTGAACTACTTGGATTTAGATTTACCGGAGTTCCAAAATTTATTTGGTCCGTGTTGGATGGCTGATTCACAGTCCAAGACATATTTATTATAAAAACATTGAATTAGATGATTCACTTCAGCCGTAGGTGCTTTGAACTTCTCGTGGTTAGACGAATTGAGACAAGCTTTCACTGAGAATTTCCTAAAAAAAAAAAAAATTTTTCTCTGATTTTAGATTTGATTTGAAGTGAACCATTCTAAACAGCAAGGCTCAAAAGCAGGAAGCACAGGAACACATTCATCAAAAAATATTGTAACTAGTCTCAACAGATTTAGGACAACTAATTTTCTCTAATGTTTACGAACCAACTAAAATGTTAATGCAGGACAGTGAACGTACTCAGAATCAAGAAATGTATTGTAGAAATGAGTAACGATACAGTTAACATTGGAAACCATATGATCAAGAATCTTGACAAAAGAACTATGAATTGAATTAAATTGTGTGGCATCAACGAATCCCAATGATCTTGAATTATTAATTTTTATTGCTTGTTCGTAGGTCGCAAAAAAGGAAAACTTAGTTTTGAATGTAACAAAATTTTTGAACTGTTTTCTGTTTGAAATTTTAACAATTTCACTAATGTCTGCATGTATTTGTTATTTTCAAAACTTACGAGTATCAACCCTTCATCCACCGCGGAGGTACCTCATCGAACTAATCAAAACATTTTCTTTTGTTTTCTGTTTTTAGTAGTAACAATTGTACTAATATTTGTATGCATCTCATGATTATAAAACTTCGTGCATCAGTCTTCTGTTGTTGGAAGGAGCTCAGCAGTTAACATACACCAGTCCAGCAGTCTACGAATAATTGTCATTTCATCAAGATGTAAGTTTTATTTGAAGAAAACAATCAAAGTTTAATTTTTAAATTCTCTTATTTATTTGTGTTTCTTATGTTAGCATTAGCACCACATTAGTCCAGCAGCAGCAGCCGAATCAATCCAACAGTAGCAGTTGCATTCATCCAGCAGAATCAGTCGCATCAACCTTCAGAAGAAATGAAAATTGACATTTTTAAGTATTATTATTCATTTAATTTAAATAGAATAAAAAGTTGTTCAAAAATAGTTCGTTTTTCCACCACCAGTCCAGCATCTGTCAATTGGAGAAATTCTCATGCTGATGTAAAATTTATATGTTTAGTAGCAATCAACTGATAATCAGTGACGTAAATAGATTCCGCAATGCGGGGTGAAGGGGGGGGGGGGGGTAGTTAAGGGGGCATAACACAATGTGCCACGAAACTATAATATAGCATTTGGATATGAATAGAATATCTTGCAATCAAGTTACATTTTAGTCATAATTATTGCGATTGCTGTATCCAAAAAATGATATATTTTAGTTTACTACTGCTGGAAATTATAATTAATTAAAAATTAATATTCGACTATCTATTTGTCAATTGTCGTTGCCGCTCCTTCATGCCGACTCTAACTTCTTAGGTAGTCTCATTATCAACAGCTTACCAACAGGTCTCTTTTCTTTTTATATCAACAAAAGTATTTACAATTTCAAACTTTTGAATGTTGAACTCTTGCTTGAGAGTTATAGTGAAATTGTAATTTTTTTACCTTTAAGAATCATAAAAAATATTGCATTTATGACTTTTTCTCTTGTACTTGATCATTGAATTTTCAAAAAATTTTTGGGACCTTCATTTTGTTTTGCGAGGCACCAAATTCTAGTGACGCCACTGCTGATATTATTGGATATTAAAAGCAATTAATATTCTTTTATTTTGTTTATGTATAGTAAAAGATGTATATTTTTCTAGAAATAGTGTTAAACTTCAATACAGAATTTGGAAACTCAATATTTCATATTATCTATAAATAACACTGGTCAACAATTTACGACTTTATCAAATTTTCCAAAAATATTGGTGTCAATTTCAATGTATTTTGATGTGGTGATTCCATATATCATACTAAATCTTCCTTGGCAGCTCTAGTTTTTGAGATATTCAAATTCTTCACATTCATTAACATTTAGGAAATAGATTTTTTTTCCTGTTCTACCTAGCACATCTGTTAATTTAATAGTGAATATTACAACGACTACGGAGAGGAGACCTTGTACGAACGATCCGGACAGTTTTTGTTTTATTTGTGGTGAATACACCTTAATACAGTATCGTAAATATAGGTATTACAATTAAAAAAAACCTTTGAACTCCAAGAATGCGGCCATCGAGAGAGTCACTAGTTATTGGTGATTAAAATGTGATGAATCCACATTTAGAGAATCGAGATCGAATTATATTACCACCGCTTCATAATAAACTCGGCATTAGAAAACAATTTATTGAGGCCCTTCACAAAGATTGTGGATGTTCTGCTTATCTATCAAATCTTCTGAGCTAAGTACAGAAAAATTGAAAGTAGGTATTCTCGATAGTCCACAAATTAGACTGTTGATCAGAAATCTAAAATTTTGTTGAGCACATATGAGCTCGAAAAAAGGACATGGAAATAATTCGTTTTTAAAATCCAAAAAGTCAGAAAACTATTTACAATTGGACCTTGAGCAAGCTCCTTATTCCAAAAAGTCTTACAAAAGACAATATTGTATGGATTCAAATCAACTCAAGTGTGTAAAAGTATACATTTTTGTAAGAATTTATAGCCTGTATATAATTCAAAAACCAGAGCTGCTAGAAAAAAACTAGTGCTAGTTTCGAAATCAGCACCCTCAATTTAACAAAAAACGATCAACAGAATTCTGGAAAAAAATTTCAGTGTTGACCAGTATAATTATATGTTATTTCTTGTTGTGAATAATACTTAGTAATAATTACTTTTATGATTATAAAATAGAATAAATTGTCAAAATAATTTATTCAAAAAATTAAATAATTGTTTTCTTTGTTATATATATATATATATATATATATAATAATTCAACAAATGGGCGAGCTTTGCTCGATGTGCCATGCTCAATGTTGTGGTTTTTGTCATTTTTAAATTGCCCAAACATTAAAAATAATGTCTACTTATTTACATTGCTTATAGCATATATATATATATATATATATATATATATATATATATATATATATATATATATATATATATATATATATGCTATAAGCAATGTAAATAAGTAGACATTATTTTTAATGTTTGGGCAATTTAAAAATGACAAAAACCACAACATTGAGCATGGCACATCGAGCAAAGCTCGCCCATTTGTTGAATGCGAAGCACCGTCGGTTGAAAACAAAAACCACTGTTCGTGTCCTGACAAGTCTTGTTTACGTTTTTCGTGTTTCACTTGCTGCACCAGCGCAATTGATAATAAAACAAGTTATTAATAGATAATATAATAAATGCTATGAACAGGGTCCCTACTGAGTAGACTTCCATTAGAAACGCCGATTAAACGGGTAGCATACGCAACAGAGTCGTATGGCTCTATGGACGTGGTGACGTTTGGTAAACATTTCTGGAAATCCACTAGAAATTTCTGGAATTTTCAAGAAACGATAGACATATATGAACTCAGGGACTCGGTCGAATGGAAAATAATAGTAGTTGATAATTTGGTTACGGAGCGCGTAAGAGTGAAAACAAATAAGTGAACCAGGCGAAGTGGTGGAAATAAATAAGAAGTGATGACAATAAATAGTGAAACCGTGGCAATAAATAATAGCAGTGGAAATAAATGCCGAAGAGTGTTACGATGCAAATAATAAATAAGTGTAGTGTAAGTGTCTATTTTAACGTCGGGAACAAGAAGAAGTAATTATTAGTGGATATTTTAGTTATATAAGTGTTGCCACAAGTTGAAATAAATTGTTAGCCTACGAACGAGTTAAAGTTTGACTACAATATCAATTGAAGCGAGAAGTTGTAGTGAAGTACAATGTCGGAAAGGAAATTGCGTGGGTAGACATTTTTTGATGAAAGTGAATGTGATCTAAGCAAAAATATTAAACGTATACTAAGTACTGGCGACTTATTTTCTATTTTCCTGGAGTTCATTAGGTACCGACTAGTCGGCTTCTTTCGCCGACTATAAATGTTGCCGGATAGTCCGCTCTCTCGACTAGTTGATGTCAAAAATAAAATTCAAGTTTTTAATACTGATGAAATTTTGAGCCAAGAAAATGATGCGAAGCTAAATATGATATATGGAGGCGAGAATTCTATCAGATATTAGAAAAATATGAAAGACATTGAACAACTTGAAGTTGTCATTTATAATTAGTGCAATAATTACAGTAACAAAAATATTTATAGTTTTATCATCTGGAAAGAAGTTGGAAGTAATAATATGCATTAGATTTAAATGAAATAAAATGTAAAAAAGCAGAATATGAATTTGTAGCAATTTTTTATTATAATCTTAAAATTATAATATACATTACAAAATAGACGATAATTTTAATTCTCAAATTTTTGCTATGTACATAAACTAATACATGATATTTGATGATTGCATTTATTATCCGTCACAGCGGCAAGTGTCCAATTTTCTTCAAATATCCACGATTCCGCTACCGATGTACACCAAAGACTCCCTAATGAATTTAGAAGCTCTTCAGAAGCTGCACACAAGATATATTACATATTAAACATTATAATTGTTGAAATATCTTGTATTTTACAAAAATTATGACATTCGGTCAACAAGTTTCGTAATATGGCAAGTATCATGTCATAATGTTTAGGTTTACATAGTTGTTGCGTCCATTACTATTATTTTCAGTCATAATATCAGGAGAAAAGGGAAAGATTAAACTAGTTTCATAAATACTTTAATCTTCATTATACAATAAGATCTTATGTATATCAACTGTACAAAGTAGAAACAAAACAATAATTGTTTACACATACTGGCAGACAGCAAGAACGGTGCGAAGTCAGGATCTACTGAGTCGCTAGTTAATTACCGATCATGCTACCGACCAGAGTAACTGGATTACCATTTTTAAAATATAAAGAGCATTTTTAGTCATTTTTAATACTCGATTCAGTTCGAAAGAACATTAAATTCGTAAAAATATAATTTGATTGGAAGATTTGAAATAAATACAAATAGCACATTGCTAAAATCGAATGAACAAAATTATATTTTTACGATTAACAAATTTAATTGTAATAAATTTTCCATTTTAATATTTCTTCCAAGAAAATATTTTTTATAATGATGCCCGCTTTACACGGTTACAAATACACATGTAATTTAACAAAATGTGTCAATGTTATTATTAAAATAGGTTTTTGTTTTTATAAAAAACTGTTATAAAAAATGTGGAATCAAAAGAATACGTTGAAATTGATAATGTTGTATAAACAACAACCAAATATTTATCAAGTGTAATAAATTTGCACAAAACAGAAATTCAAATGAAGTTGGTCGTTACTCCGAGTCCAAAGTATTGTCACTACAAATATATTAGCTGTAGCTGTCATCAAATATTTGATCGTGTAAAGTGCTGGCATAAATTGTAAAATATGACAAAAAAATTCATGCAAAATTACATTTAAAATTGTATGTGTAAATGTGATCGTGTAAAGCGAGCATAAGACATGTTATTTCAGTACATTGCTGCCAAAGTAAATACAATCAAATGTTAAAAAGTATAAAATGCGATATTTTGAACATAATTACTGTTGCATTCAATTCAAATCACAAATTGAAAAAACTGAAGAAAGAATCTGAAAGTTGTTACTTATCGCAACTTCAATTCTTCCTTCAACTTCCACATTATCAGTTCCATGCATGTGATCGCGTCTTCTGCACTATCATGACCCGCTTCTGCAAATAAAAAAATATTATATTCACCTGCTTAAATGTATTATGTACTAGCATATGATCTATTCGGAAGTAAAATTTCTTACGGTGCTTCAACACATAAAATGGAAATATTGAATGAATAGCATGAAGTCGTGGATAAAGTTAGATCATATGCTACGCTGACTGCATATTTAAAGATAATTGGTAAATGTTCTAGACAAGCGACAATAATAGATTCATTCTAATTTTAAAGACGATGATTGAATAATGTGAAATTAAAACAGATTTGAATAATGAACAATATATGTCACAAAAAATATATGTAACTAGGAAATATATATTTAAGTTATTGAAATGCAGAAAATTAATAACAATAAAAGATTGTAATTAAAATCAAAACCGCAAAAGAGTATCACAGGAATTAGATACAATAATTAAGAATGTAACAAGTTTAATATATACAAATATTGCGATTAAATATCACAAACGTCAAACATTAAAATAATGTTTTCCGAAAATTAACAAAAAAAAAAAAAAAAACAGAGATTAATTAAGTGCAAAAAAATATCACAGGAGTCAAATACAATTGAGAATATAACAAGTTGCAAGGTGTCAGGTGTTTGAACTAAAAGTGATAATTGAAATGCATATGAAGTGTGAAATAGAAAGTGATCAGTGTTACCAATTAAAATATTCCTAAAAACAACAAACAATTTGCATTACCATTTTAAGAATAATATAGCAAGTGTTCAATGTTTACTAATACCGGCATTACTTAAATATATTTTTCAATAAATTCCTAATATACCAGTATGAATTTTTTTGGTTTAAAAAAATATATGTAGCATCATTACATAGTTATTCAAACGTTGTAGGGTTGGTATTGGAGTATTATGACGTTTCTCATGCTCGTGACGTCATGCTACTCATTCAATATTCTCACTATAGAGCCTGACGTGTCACATAAGTGAGATACGATGGGGCTCCTAAGCACAGTATGTAATGGACCCCTACAAGCCGGAACGAAACATGGAGGGTGTAAATACAAAAAATGACGTCAGTAACATTGGATTTTGAAATTTCAGTTGCCAACACCTTTCTCTTCTAACTTCGTGTCTTTATGATGCACATACATATTCTACAACTGCTAAGCCGTTTTTTTAGTTCTTATAATTTTTGTTTTTCAAGGCTACATTAAAAATTTCTGGTAAATATTGACTGTTGTCTGAATTTTTGAAGGAAAACTGAACTTACCGCTATTTTGGATGATTTTTTTCAAAACGTCCATCGCAAGCCCCTTAAGACCTCTCTTTTTAGGTGGTCCCATTTTATGAGGAAAAAGAACACTGGTATCAATTACAGTACTATGTATCAGGCGCAACGCTTTCAAATCACTTTCCAAACTATGTCCGATTAAAATAGTTTTGCTGTTGAACATCAGTAATAAAGTTGCTTGGACTTCCGTTATTCGTGTAGTGGTTCTTTCAAGCATATCCGAGGTCAATCCAGAATATCTAGACAAATTTAAAATGATGATAAATAAAAATAATCAATTTATTATTGAATTGCAAAAATTATATGTTCTAAATAGAAATAAATTTTGTTTCATTTAAGTATCAATATGTCGCCGGATAATTGACAAGAGGAAAATAATTTATCTTTAATCTCTTACACTATCTATATTTTAAGTACTATTTAATGCCCATTTTAAGTAAAATATTCTCAAACCAATAGCATATCCGGTTTGAGCGGAAATTGGCCTCAGCTTTCTTATTTTAAATAGTATATCTTATTTTTCATTTTACCGTTCAATTCAGCGGAAAATTTTATATAGGAAACAATAAAAACACTCTGCGCATGACCAACATATTCGGCGTGATTCGTTTATTTTTTATTTTTTATCTGAAATTCGGCAAACCTTCAAAACGCTGTATCTCAGGAACGAATTCGAATTATCATAACATAAAAACAGCATTTTATAAGGGAGACTTGAAACTAGAATATTGTAAATAATTATTTGGTTACTCATAAAAATATGACGAGTACACTACACCAAAGCTACATTATATAAATGGGACCACTCTTTTTTTATTACATAATTAAATTATACTTTATGTAACATATCTGACATTAAAAGTTGATAGAATTCCAGTAAGATGAAGAAACATGTAATTTGGATCTATTTATACTTTTTATTAATAGAGCTAAGTGAGCCATGGAAGAACAAGTAAACTCTAATAACAAAATTAACTTATTACATATTCAAACTACCTGCCGTCCATATGTAAGCATTTTGTAATAAAATATATGAACAAACCCAGATTACATGCTTCTTTATTTTACTGTAATTCTATGAACTTTCAATATAGGACATATTACATAGAGTATTCTTACTTTTTATCGTAGAATTTAATCATGCAATAAAAAGAGAGGGGCTCCATTTAAAAAAAAAATACTTTTATGATGTTTGTCAACTGTAGCTTTTGCATAGCATACCCGTCACATTCTTATAAATAACCTAATAATTATTTACCATATTCTAGCTTCAATGCTCTCTTATAAAATGCTGTTCTCATATTATAATAACTCGAACTCGTACCTTACAGCGTTTTGAACGTGTGCCGGATTTCAGACAAAAAATCAAAAAAAATTAGTTACGTTGTATATGATTGGTCACCAGCAAAATGCTTTCATTATTTCATATTTTAAATTTTCCGCTGAATTGCACGGTAAAATAAAAAATACGGTATTCCATTTGAAATAAGAAAGTTGAGGCCAATTTCCGGTCTAACCGGATGTGCTACTACTGGTTCAAAAATATTTTAGTTAAAATGGTCATGTTGGAGAACCCATTGATATCAAATTTTGTAGAATTATATTAAACAGTATTTAAAATATAGATAGTGTAAGCTCGTCGTAGAACACCCTGTAAACTCAACCCGAGGACATACGAAATATTATTTTAGTAATGTTTCTTCATCCCTCTGAAACTGAGATCTGAGATCTTTGATCTTGTTGAGTGATTGGCTCAATTTTGATGTTAGAAAGTTAATTGTTTTTAGACTTAAATTTGATTGTATCATCAAATTTAGTGAAGCTGCATTTTATATTGGTGTAAAATAAAAAATAGCTCTTTCATATTCACCTGGTATTACAATCTAAAATGTAACCAGTCGGTCTAATCAACGCTTCGTACACTACATCACAGTTATTATCTATAACGGTCACTCGGGCCAATTCGAACCCTTTGGTTGTATACACCATTTCACAGTCTAAAGCATAAACTGCGTAACTCTTCCGCTCGTCTGGATTTTCTGGATCAAATGTAGTAACAAATCCGCTTAAATAAGATGGATCCTTAATTTCGAACACGTGGTTTGAACACAAACAGCAGCCCGTATTTGCCACTGATTCCTTACAGCAAATATATTTTGTTTCACCACGGAAAACAAATCGGCTTCCTGGATGGTAGATACAGTCTTCAGGATATATTTGAAATCCCTTCTCGTCTACCTTATAAATTTTTTTGCACCTCACGCATTGTTGACAATTTTCTGGAATTTTTTCTATGATTTTAGTTTCCTTGAAAATTGCGAAACCTTTTCTTAATGCGCCTGGTCGTGGATATCCATTATCGACAAGTTCTTCCTCCGATAGAGTCCACTTCAATATATTTTTATAAAATTTCTTACCAGAAAATTGGGAAGTACTATCTGTTCTTGAAACTGAAGATACTGAAATACAAAATAATAATGTTATTATCATCATTTTTTAAATTTTGAATGTATAAAGCTTAAATTTATTGCATAAAGTAGGCAAAGTAGTCCACAATTGAATTTTATTCACATAATTATTTGGAACCAATCTTCGACAACACTTCTACCACTTCGTTTGAACGAAATTTGGGTCCTTTCAAATGTTTCCAATTTTGAGACTAGAAAATAGTCCGATGGTGCTAAATCAGAGAAATAGAGGGGGATGATCAAATAGTTTAAAGCCGTATTTAAACATGGCACAATTAATAGGTGCTTTTGATATTTAAAATCAAATATAAGTCTAACTAATAACTACTCTTTATCAACCGCATATAATTGACCGTTGAATTTGTGAATGTATTTTTTTAGATGAAAAGAAGAATAAAGTATTCAATGTTTGCACTTTTTTGTGCCTGTTTTTATAGACGACACTACTACATTTCAAGCAATGTTAAAAATGATTGTGAATGCTAGGAATTTCAAGCTCCAAAGTGGTTGTGAATGTTCTTTAACTTATTGCACAGCTAACGACTTGTGAGCAGACGTTTTTCCCAAATATTTTTGAGAACCGCTTCGCCAAAAAATATAATTTTTCAAGTGTTTTTAAAGTGGTATCGTATTTCGGATTTTCATAAGTTTCTAATATTGTAAAAACAGTTTTTCTCCCTGATGAAGTCCAAGATATATTCTTATTATTAATTTTGCTGAAGTAATTATGTTATAAAAACTTAATTATGGACTAGGTAATGCAATTGAATCGTCGAATTTCTGATTTCAACAATCTAAAAGAAAAAAATGTATCGATGTAACTAATGTAATACAAAATCGGTAGGACGTCTTGTTTGCTTTAACTTGACTTTCAGTAGCAATTTTCTCCTCAAGTACGTGGTAAATAGTGTCGAAAAAAATACACAGGGCTCTTAAAGATTTCATTAGATGATTACTATTTTTATTATATTAAAATGGCTTCTTTCATATGGCCAATGTTAAATATGTTATTTTTAAACACGATTTATTCATAAACCGTATGGATGAACTCGTTAAGATTCCGGTTATAATTATAAAATATAATGAAGAATATAGTTTCAAAATTTTAAAGGAATCTATCGAAAAGTGATAAGTGCCTAGAACTATCTTAAGAACTCATAACAAATATATCAGATTGCAGGCGATATATTTCTCACTTGACTGTACGTCACACACTGTCGTGTTCTGTATATGAATACACATATACTATCAAATATTTGTCTGTGCGAAGATGTGACAACATCGCATATTGATTTTTCTACTTGTGACAAGTCGGAATTAAATTATAGTGTTTGAACGATGTAAATACTTCGTTATTTATATAAAAAAAATTATTATGGCAGATCGTACCCGGCATAAAGGTAGGCTTATAAAAAAAATAATTCGTATTTCCCTTCATCCCTGTTACAACGTTGTCGCATCGTTTCTACGCAACTATTCCAATATCCCCTCCACTGGAAATAATCATTTAAATATATCATTATTTCTAATTGTTCATCAAAACTATGTGGTAAATAGTTTTCAATTTTTTTGTGGTTATTCTAAATATATTAATCTAATAGATATGAGTTTTTTATAACAATGATAATATCCCTTCAATACAAAAAAAAATAAAGATATGTCATTTTCCCACTCTTCTCCCATTCTGTTTGTACAAAAAGTATCATTTTTATTTACAATTATCTTATGTTTGGTGAGGTCAATCGTCTCCAAATTTTAATATTGTATATATTATGTATTCAATCACTTATAGTCCAAATTTAAAACATTTCTTAAAATGTTGCATTCGCGAGGCAACTACCTTAATCAACCGTTAAGAAACAAAACAAAAACATAACCCGCACCATAATGTGTCGGATGCTCAAACTGTTTTCGTTTTCTTTTGTTTTTGTTTATTCTTTCCTTAGTTTATTAATTCAATGAAACTTTTGAAATACTAATTCCAGGAAAATATTTTTTTAATTTATAAATTTTAGACAACTTACAACTTATTCCAGCCTCTGCTTCTTTCCGTAATCTGTTTATCGACAACATAACTGAGTTACGATATGTTGCTATAGCAGAACACTTGGAATAACAATTAAACTCTTCATTCAAAGCCTGAAATCAGAAAATAATAGTAATATTATCATTTCTATAACGAGGTTAATTCTTATTCAATAATTGATGATACTTACTCTATCGTAAGCAGCCTGCTTGCTTACGTATAATTTAACACATTCTTTTACCATCAAGAATAAATATTTATTTCGAACATTTACTGGAAGTTTTGATTTTTCAGATTGTAGAACTGTTGGAATATCTGCCATCGCCTGTAGAAAGCATGTCTTATAACCTCAGGAACGTGACTAAATATTATAACCTACCACTTCCGGAATATGGGCAACTCGTTTACCGCCTTTTGCAACAGTTTGCGTTGGCGTTTTTGAAATAGGTTTAGTTTTCGATATTTCTTCAACCATCTTTTTGGCATTTAATAACGAACTTACATTAGGCACATGTGCAATACGTTTCATTTTTGCTAAAAAATAAAAGAATTAACATTTAGAATGTAAATCACGAAAGGTTTTGCGAACCTGGGGTATGATACGCTGGATCTTGCGGAGTATCTTCTGTAAAAATTATTAATTATTCAATATTATTTAAATAAAATATAATATACCTATATTTAAATCATTTATTAAACCCAAATTCTAAATTTTTAAATAAAAGATAGCATTTTGAGCACAACTGGAATACCATTCAATTCTATTATTTTTTTTCCGAATGCGAAGGTATCATATCCAAAAAATGTGGTAAATAATCTACCAGGCAAAAAAAACGGTAAGTGCGAATGCAACTCGCGCGCCTAGAGCTTCGCACATTTGATGCATAAAAAATTCTATTATCAACTTTGCAAATAAAAATATGGCTTTTTTCCTTTCAATTTCAATTAGATTGTCTAAATATGAAAGTTAAGGGCTGTAGAAAAAATCTTACCTACAATAAGTGTGTAAACAAGCATTATGTGGTAATATGTACTTAAATTCACACTCTTGTTGCGTAAGTTACTATTGTTAATTCGCAGCAATTCTCAGGCGCAGCGGAATTTGCAATTTGGAAACCATAATATAACTGATAAATATCAATTCTGAATAAGTTTAATAGACAATATATTTTTGAAAATAAAGATACTCTTATTAAAATGATCAATAATATACATTTTGGCTATCCTTAATAATTTAGAAAATAGATCAGGAAGTTATCACATATTTCAAAAATATTTTTTTTTATCAAAAATATGAATGCATTGTATTGTGGATTTATTTGATACCTGTTTGTTTTTCGGGAGGTTTCGCTAGAGGTCTCTTGTAAAATTGTGCAGGGGAAATGGAACAATCTGAAGATTCGGAAATACATCCAGGTTGATTTTTTTCTTCTACTTTAGATAATACTTTCTTGTATCTGTTTGCCATAACCTAAAAAAATAAAAATAAATATCAATCAGGCCTTTTACTCGATACGGATGTGGCAGACACTTATAGTGCATTTGGTAGATTGAATATTTCCTTAGTTGTAGAGTGCAGTTACCAGTCGTCAAACTACGGGTACTCTTAGATTTTGTGGAGAATACGTCACAGAGTATATTATAATTCAATGAAAATCTTTCTGACTTTTGGTCCGTCGGTGGGACTCGACCCAAATTGAAATAATTACTTGCACTGTCATTCTAATGATACAATTTGATTCTTTCGAAGGTATTAAATAATATTTTATTCTAGTCTTATGAAATATTTCAAGAATTGAATATTTTCCTAACCCAACAGACTGTTTGGCCGAAACTGTTGGATTAGGAGAGAAAAATGAATGATTTACCGGAATTTTCTAATTATTTCAATACCTATAATTTAAAAAGCAGGCATCAAATTTATTCCGTAAGAAATACTTACCAAAGCTGCGGATTTTACAGGTACAGGCTTCGCAATTTGATTCCGAACAATATTTGCTGATTTATCACGAGCTACTCGTTTTTTCGAAGGAATTTGCGAATTGCTCTCAACTTCTAATGTTTCTGGCTTTATGTTTTTCTGTAAAAAAAAATATAGTGGTTATATATTTATTGGAAAAATAACGCATCAAGTTGCAGCTGGAGTGCGTCAGATGTGCACTTCCAAGAATATTTGCTCGGAAGCGAAAATTTTTGGAAATTTTGGAAGCATCGCTGCGTCGTGCCACGTATTCTATAGAGCACTGTTTCTCAACTTTTTTAGTGTCACAATCCCCTAAATTGCCTAAAAAAGAATCATCTTGATGATCAAAGCGCATTTTTGGCAGTTTATGAATGTTTGTTAGTCCAGATATTTCGCAAATTACTATCTTCAACAATCACTGAGCTTAAAATCAAGCAGTTTGGGCAGAACTACGAAACAGCAGCTTTCATTTAGTACCAGTTTTAAGTTGTGACTATTTTATACATAACTTGTGTACGTACGAACTCAAAAGGACCTTTCAATCTTTATTGTTCAGTTTGTGCAACCCACGAAACAGCAGCTTTCATTTAGTACCAGTTTCAAGTCTATATGTGCTATAGTTGCTGAGAACTCATAGTCACGCCAGCCAGCCAGAGTGCATATAATAGCGGTTTTTTTTTTCTTTGTAAAAATGCGCTAATTCAATCAATTGTTCGCTCAATTTGCCGCAAGTTGCCTTGCAGTGGGCCATTTTGAGCCGTACTTCGCGCGACGCATGTTTTCGCCGTACACGAAGCAAGCTGCGCGGCTTATTGGGATGCTAGAATGTGGACTTGTTTATCACAAATATAAAAGTTGCCGAAAATAAGCGTCGGAGAAGAGCAGTTATTGCTTACAGAAAAAAAAGAAGAGAAAACTGTGGTTAAGAGAGTGGCTGCAGAAAGGGTATCAAGATCACGACGTTCCAAATATGTTCGACGAACTACACTAAGCAAACAAAATTGCACCACTCAAGTGGTAGAAATCGAGAGTGTAAATCGATCGCGAAATATTTTTGAAATGAAAAGTAGATTTTATACAAAAGATAACCACCTCTGGTATATATAGACTAATTATCAATTTAAACCCCATTTTTTTTTGTATTCAAATTTTTACAGACAAATACAATTCGATTAGGATGAAAATACATTTCCTAACCTCAAAACTTTGACGTTTAACGTCGTAATTGTATTACAACTGCAAATGTTATTGGTGACCATTCAAGTCAAGTGGTAAGATTTTACCACTTAAGTTGCAAGTTTTTACCACTTAAGTTGCAAGTTTTTACCACTTACCGATACATCGACCTTACCACTTCAAGTTGTTAGAGACACTAGCAAATTTGCTTCGTGCACCACTTAAATTGCTACCCTTACCAATTAATTTTCTCGGTGTAGACACAAGAAATTCATTTCTTACCTTGACTGTTAATGTTAATAAGAATAAACCGAAAGCGTGAAATTTATTATATTTTTAATGCATAAATTGATCCAACCGGTATCTCCAAGCTACGTTTTCAAGTAATTTCTTACAATAATTTGTTTTCATTGATTGGTTGAACTCATTTTAGTTAATTGTAGAAAATTATTTGAAAACCATGGTTCAGAGAGATCGTCAAGGTCAAATGATTAATTATTAAACCGAATATGCAAGCCTTCAAACTTACAATTTATTGGAATCTCACGAAACACAAGTCGGCGTGGCATGGTAAATACGACATAAATCTGATGTAGTCATGTGATTTCGATTCCCGTTCTGATTGGCTGCGGTTAGTAAGCAGCAACGAAGCAAGTGCGAAAAATAGCATCGAATCTATCTTGTGAAACAAATTGCGTGGCAAGCACAACGCTCAGCAACGGAAAAAGTTTTTAGCATCGGAGCCCGCACGGCTCTAAGCGAAGAAAATTGCTTGAAAATTGACTCGAGATAAGTACACCATAATTCAGGACATGTTAAATTCGTTACAATGGCTAACTGTTCATTGATTTAATTTTTGTATATAGAATTATAAATACCTTGATTCCTGATTATTTGAAAAAACATAGAAAGCAATTTAATTTTTCAAAAATGTATGCAAAACACTGTTTGAATTCTTTCATTATGTGATTATATCATTCTTGTATCAATTAGCTAAAGCTGAATAATAATAATAATAGTTCAGCTCTCCAGGCCTCGTAGGCTCTTGACTTGTTCATAAATTTCTGTCCACACCATTCTGTTCGTACCTCTTTTTTCCCACCTATATATTTTTTTTTAAACTTTCAAGTCTTTCATTATCGCATTGCACCACTTAGTTTCAAGTCTACCCCTTCTTTTGGCCTTTAATATTCCTCCCTTTACTAACTGTTCTGTCTTCCGATAATCATTTTACGTGTTCTAGCCACCCTTGAGGTCTAATTGCACCAACTAAACTACTCAAATTTTAATAGGGATATCAAAAAAAGGAACATTTAAATGATTATATCAATATGTTCAAGTAAATACTAGAATAGAAGAAATCGAACTACATGTATCCAAGAAAAGATTATTGAAACTCTATCATTAAACTTTTGTAAAAATCGATATGTACAGTTTGAGCTTCCAGTTGCCTGCACCGCAGTATCATCAATGGATTATACGATTACTTTGTATCGTAGTAGCATGCTTAAAATACAATTATCAATATGTTGATGTGATATTCTATCCCACAGTGTGGGAAATACTTCTGCAAACTGTCTTGAGATTGTGGGTTGAGGAACATGATATCTAACTGTCTCTGAAGCATATCCCATACATGTCCCATCGGGTTCAAGTCTGGAGATAATGGTGGAAGAGCAAGATGGTCCAAAAACATAAAATTTGGAGGACCAATGAACTTGCGATTGTTCTTGATCTTGTTTCTACAATATTGTCCAGTGACTTCACCATCAAACACATGTAGGTCAATACACCAGTCTAAACAGATAACTCCCAAAACCGTAACACCTCCATCTTCAAATGGGACCACCTGCTGAATATACCGTGGCAGTGACCGATGCCCTGCACTATTATACTCTCCGATATCGGCTGTAATCATAGATATAAAATCTGGACTCATCCATGAACAAAGCATGTTCTCAAGTGGTAGCGTCATCGAGTCATTGGTTAGCCCACTCCACTCTTTGACGTCGATGAGCGTGAGTTTTTGAAATCTCACAATCGGTTTTACACCATTTAATCACTCACCAAGACCCCTGTGGCATTATGAAGATCTTGCTGCAGTAGCCGCGCAGTTGCAAAAGAATGTCTCTTCGCTTGTATTAAAAGATTTCGGTCCTGTCACACCGTGGTAATGCGACTAGATCCACTATCAGATCTCCTTGAGGTTGTGCCTTATATTACTTCACATACAAGTTATCTTATATTTGGCTAATCAACTTATCTTCTTTATGTTATACGCAAGTTACTGTTTTTGTTTTTATATTGTAAGGTCAATGTATCTTACTCTTCTAAAAATTTGATTTGCTGGTAAAAATCAAGGTCCGTAGACTATACAGGTTACCTCAATCAGTTATCTTGTGGGTATCGCTGAGCGGTGTACAGAGGAAGCACTACGTCACTGCTAGCCCTGTCTTCTCTTAGTCTATATCTTGCTTCAGCGTTTGTCGCGTGATAATATAAATTCGAATCGAAATTTTCTAGTGTTTTATTCAGTATCATTTACCTACTTTTCGCCACTTCCTTCAGATTTTTCTTTTGCTAAACACTACGTTTTTGTAAACGTTGGTTTATATCTGGAATATTCATTTTTCAAGAATTGCCATCGATAGTGAGCATTTACAAGGCAACTTAGAGCATGAGAAATGATTATCTTGTTTACAGGACGCAAAATCTTTTGCAGTCAGGACGCGAAGTATTTATAAACTATATTGGTATCATAGCAACATTAAAAGTGACATTGATTGATTTTTGTTTTTCCATTTCCATCAATTTTGAGACCTGGTTTCCGAGAGAACGTTGTTAGATTCATGATTGCAAAATTCTTTTGCATTCTCGAATAATTTTTTAGTGAGCGTAGCATTCTCGGATGCAAAAGTGATATTTCGCAATTTAGAACTATTCGAGTTTCGCTCTTCACATCCTGTGTCATTTTTTTCTACTGTGCATTTTTTCTAAACACAAATTCACCATCTCTTGAAATAAAGGTGAGATACATTTGAGGTTTTATTTTTGACGCATAGATAACGTCTATATTATTTCTGATTATTTCCAAATAATCTAATATTTCAGCAAAATAATTCACTAATATTCATTGTGAATGTACCTACAGTTATTGAAAAATTGAGTTTTGAAATAAACCATTCGCACTCACTTCGCCTGGAAGATTATTAATATCAGCTGATGATGACACAGATGATACTTTTAATTTCTTTTCCAATTTAAATTTGTGTTTGTTCGTATCGTAACAATGACAAAATTGTATTAGGTATTATGAATCAGCTTGATCTTAGAGCTAATTGCATCGCACTGAAAATCAATATATCAACTTTATGTGTCACAATTCAGGTACTCGTTTGAAGAAAAAATAGTATATATCATTCGGAGCAAAAATGGCTTTATGTGCTTCGATTACATTGACTGCAGAACGTAATGAGGCAGTCAAACTGCAAACTGCAGCGCATAAAGCCTAATTTTTGCTCCTTATAATATGATCTGCTATTTAGGCAGTTTATAATTTCGTGCTTAGGAGTCAGTAATTTTTTCATTATAAAAATAGTTTCTGCTTTTGATAAAATGAGAACAAATTTGTCAAAAAAAGAAAGAATACTGCTGTAGCAATGCAAAGACAGCGGTGGGCGCGGCTTCGCAGGGCTAGCGGTGACGTATTCTCGACTAACCAATTGAAGCAGAGTTGGCTCATTGAGGTAACCTGTAAAGTTTACGGACCTTGGGTAAAAACTAGCCAAGTCAAATCTTGAACTTCAATCTATCCTAAATTATCTGCTTTGTGCAAATAATTCGACTGTTCAAATTTAAAAGTTATATTTTTAAATAGCAAACATTATTGTGGCAGAAAAAAACAAGAAATTGTATTTCAAATTTATTTTAGAATGTTGAATGTTCTTATAAATAAATCTCAGGATTATCTAAAAAGCTTGGCACCCATTTAGATCTCAATTCTTCTGTCGGCGAAGTCTTCAGTTACGCATACTATTAATATTGAACTTGGCTCCCATTTTCACATTTATGTTGTTTATGGATATCACAACTTTCTGTAGAAAAATTATTGTTATTTATCGTCCAAAAACGATCTGTAAAATTATTTTCTATACCAGTATCTGCGTAACCTTTTGTAGTTACTAAAAATTTGTGTAGAAGTACACAAGCAAAGGTTATGAGCTCTATCTTTTTATTATTAAGATTAATTGGATTGAGTAGAGCTCGAAAATGATTTGCCAATATATCAAGGCTATTATGTTGACGAGTAAAACTTTCTGGGTCATCTGGAAGTGTGTTAGGTTTTTGATCTATATGTCAGTCAGTCAGTAATAATAATACCGATTGTTAAACGTTAATACCTCAATTACCATTTGAGCTGTATTCATGAAATTTTGGGCTCTAGTGAATCCAAGGAGTTTTAATAAATAAACTAAATTTCATGTGTTTATATCAAATAGATTTTGAATTATTAAGGAGTCAAAAGTGGCTCCAAATGGTTTGTGTAATATAACACACGGCTGCCGGGTCGCCAGTTCCTTTTTTCTTGGTTTGAATGGCTTGAACTTGGCTTGACACACTGCCGCATGTCTAGATCGGTGACATTTGATCTTCTTGTCTCAATCCTTTTTTTATGTTAAAGCTCTCTGATATTTACCATATATCCTTACTTTTCCTCCTGCTCCCGTTTGTGTCATTGCAATGAGTCTTATTATTTTTGTAGGGACTTGCTTGAAATCTATGAATAGCACTTACAAAAGGTAGATTGTGCACGTAGCTATTTGCAATGGATTGTTTAGAGTGAAAGCTAAATAAATGCACATTTATTTCATTATCAAATTATCATATTATTAGCGTGTCAAAGAATTTTCAACTATCAATTTATTTTGTTAGATTATTATTACCTAGTAAGATAATATTTAATTTTGTAACACTTGATTATAATTTAAAATACTTTATTTTTTATTGTTCATTTAATAAAAGGATGTTCCGCATACGGGTCTTATTTTGTGGACAAATTTTGACCCCCTTTATACCTAAACGCGACTCCCTCTAAGATCGCGATATTTGGTTGAGAAACGATGCTACAGAACAAAGAATAGAATACGCAGGTGCACACCTTTTCATTCATTTACCGACCCTCTCTACTATAGCCTGCGCCAAGGTATACGCATACGGTCAGTATAAATTTAATTTAAAATATCAAGAATTTACGTCACCAATCCCAACAAACAGAAATACAATGAAGTCGCTATAAGCACAATCCACTGTATAATCTTAATAAATATAGATAAATTATATACCTGAAGAAGATAACTGTATCACCGAAGCGTCATGTTTTTGCAATAAAATATATAACTATTACCTAAAATAAATATTATTATTTATTTTTTGAGTAACGTTTTTTCTCACCTTTTCTTGTGGATTTTCTCTAGGTGGCTGATATTCTTCAAAAATGCGTTTGCATTGTTCCAATTCATCATCTGACTCATCACTCAAGTAGGCTATAGTGTCTTCAAATATGTCATCTGGAATAGGAGATAAAATGACACATAACTTAAAGAACAGCTTCTTGCTAAATCTTATATTTAATTTATCTCCCTGTTAGACCGTGTCCGATGTAACATTTGATATTTAGGATTTAGGCAAGGATACTAGAAAGACCAGGAGCAGAACAGTGCGCAGTAAGAGAAAAATTGAACATCTGCGCTTTCTGTTGACATTCTGATTTCTGTCAATGTTTTGATCTGTACAAGATACAAGAATTCTTCTATTGTTTTTTCTCGTTGTTGATCAGAAAATATAACAGTCGAACATGTATCACTTGATGCGAACTCGATCTAAGCAGAATGCGCATTAGACGAAAATAAAGCAGTGTGCACAATGACGTCTTATACAAGATGTGCAACGAAACGCGGAACATAGGAGTTTAACATGGGATTTTCAAATTGTGCAGATATTGGCTCTTCCGTATATTTTAAAGCAAAAGTACAAGAATGAAAAGTTACTTAGAATAAATTTTCACTTATGAAAAGTCTTAAATTAATGCCGTAGAATATCTGTAGCATTAGATATTTAGAAAATAAGATATGACATTTTCGTTTAAAATCAGATAGACATGTAAATTAAAAAACGAATGGAACAAGCTTTCATTCCGACAGTTCATTTCCGTGTTGTTAAAATAATCAACAATAATGAAAAGTAGTTTGAAATTGATTTTATCTCATGAAAAGTCTTCAATTAAAGCAGTAGAATATCTGTAGCATCTAAAAAAATTAGCAATAATAGCACGGAATTAGAACTGTCAGAATGAAAGCTTGTTCCATTCATCTTTTTATTGTCATGGCTATTTGATTTTTGACGAAAATGTCATATTTTTTTTTCTAATATCTAATGCTACAGATATCTACTGCATTAAATAAAGAGTTTTCGTACGTGGAAATTTATTTTGAACAACTTTCCATTATTGTACTTTTGCTCTGAAATATACAGGAAAGCCAATATCCGCACAATTTGAAAATCATATGTTAAACTCCTATGTTCCGCGTTTCGTTGCACATCCTGTATATTAGACTCCGCACATCCTCCTATGTTGGTGTACAGTTTGTTTTGAAGCGGGTAGGGAGGAAAGAGAATTATCCAAGTTTGAAGTGCATGATGCCTAGTTAACACTATTTGTATGAGGTGTATAATTATTGTTTGTGTTATAAATAATTACAATCTTATAATTGACTTGAAAAATTTATCAATTCATATTAAAATCATACCGTAATTTATTTATAAAATGAAAGGCTTTTAACTTGTATTTTTTTTGTGAATTGTATTTTAAATGTGAAATCCACGTTTTCACTACTTTTAATATTCATAAATCACTTGCCTTGTTCATCAATTCATACATTTCTGATGAAGAATTAAGTTTTAAATTTGATGAAGGTTAGAAAAAAAGTTAACCTGCACTACCAACTTGGATTTTTCCCGTTCCCCGCACCCCTAATATCTGTTTCCAAACAAATGCTAGCAAGCTGGGTCTAATGTTTTGACGTCATTGAGTGTGCAGTATTCCCCCATCATATGAGTTTCTTATCCTGATCTTTCTAGTATCCTTGGATTTAGGTTTTTGTTGACTGTAACTCTGTATATCCAGAACGACATCTTTCGTTGAAATACCTGAAACCTGCCATCAAAAAAATAATTGTGGTCATTATGCTCATATATTTATGCAGGAGCTATTATGATGGATAGAGTGTCGAATACTAAGTTAATTTCACCTGAAACCCCTGGGGATGGAAGGTTAAATTAAATAAGGTTCAAACTTCCACTGGGCGACCACTAGTAATATTAAAAATGTTAAAGAATAGATCTATTTATCAAAATCCACAACTCAACTATGAAGGCAAAGGTAAAAATTACCGAAAATTCATCAAGATTATACTTTCTACTTTTAAAATATAAATTAGCATTATATAAATTAAAATCTTCAAATTTTAAACGTTCCAAATAACGGCGTTACTATTTTCATGAATCGCAACTTATCAAATTTGGGATTTCATAATGACTACATCACACAAAACAGTGGCTATCAGGGAGTTCAATTATGAAACGATAGAATGCACCCTCTGAAGAAATACTTAAATCACGCCACGTCGGATATTCTCATTTGGCTATGAAATTTGACCACATTTTGAACATGTCATCCATTAGAAATAACCCTCTTTCTGTTTCTATACACTCCATACTTCAAACAAAACGACAAATGGCTGTATTTTTTTGTCAGTAATCACTGATGAAATAAAATGATTAATTAAACATCTTTTTAGAAACAAGCTTTTATTGAATAATTCAGTTGTGTTGTACTACAACGAAAACACTCATTTTATGCTGAATGTTATTTATATAAATAAATATTATTAAATAAATCGATCGAGACACTGCATAAAGTACCTATTTATATGGGCACGATGTTATGATAATCACTGAAAAACTAAATATTTATAGTTATACCTAATATGCTGTTACATCAAATATAGTGTAAACTCTTTATAACGAAACTCAAGGGACCGAGCATTTTTTATCGTTATAGAGAGTTACTGTTATATGGAACGAAGAAAGAAAAACAACCAAATTCTCAATAAGTATTTGATAAAATAGGTAATTAAATTATTTCTAATGGTTCACAACGCATAGTACGATAGGTATCTAGTGTGTTTAGTTCGAGACCATCATTTCCAAGCAAACCAAGCGTAATGATGCACGTGTTCAAAGCAATTAACAATAACAAAAGCAAGACAGCTGTTTACGGCCTCAGAAGTTTCGAGGTCTCAAAGGTTCAGCCGGTGTCTTTTGCAACCTGATAAGATAATATAAACAATAATACCGATAGTAAATATTTACTGTGTCTAAATATGAACACATTTCTTCGTAATAGAGAATGGCTGTTGCGTTATAAATAGTTCATCAATGTGTGGGTTTTAAGGTAAACTAAACAAGTTGTGCTCACTTCTATGTTATAGAGAGTTTATCGTTATAAAGAGTTAACACTGTAATTTTAAAAGCTTGTAGCGCGCAAGAAATTTATTTTGTTTGAATTCCCTTCCCTTCTTTTTAATTTGCGGTACAAGCTTTTAAAATTATTTGATGTAACAGTATATTTAAGTATAACTATAAATATTTATTTTTTCAGTGATTATCATAACATCATGCCTATTTATATAAGTGGATACTTTTATGCAGGATCTCGATCGACTTATTTAATCACCTATATAAACAACATTCAGTACAGTTCATAATTTTTTTTCCGGTTAATAATTTTATTTTCAATTTTTCAATTTTGTCTTAATCTGTGTATTTCTAATAATTCATTATTATTGCAAGGTATTTTGCCTGTTAATTTCGTACTATCTAATTCTTCAATGAGGAGCCCTTTAGAGAAGATTTAATTCGGCTACGGGCAACATAAGCCTGTCTAGCGGCGAAAAGTTGATACTCTCCACTCAGCAATATAACTTAAATATCGTATGTAACAATGATTGTAGGCTAGCTGGCCAAGCTCGCGGTTTCGAAAAACATCCCTGAATATTACCAAATTGCACATGGGCAGAACTTGAGCTCGGAACAGCCGAGGAGGGTTCACTGAACTCCACATTTTGGGCCGAAATTTTATCTATAAATGAGTGTTCATGTATAACAATGGATGTGGGTGGCAAAAATATCAATATCACCCAAAACACTGCGATTGAACATACAGTCTGGACTTCAATAGACCGTATGTAACGGTGGAGTCCGTATATGAAATACCATGTCATTTACATACGGTCTGCTCCATTTAGGTCGTATACATAGGACCTAGTCCATATATATTTGGTCTGATTTCATATATGATCTGTAACATACAAAATTTTAGCTTAATCGGTTGGAAATAACAATTTTAAAATTCAGTGACAAGATTTGACCCGTGCTAACAAAGCAAGTTAAATAAAAGCTTGTAAAATAGAGGATTCGCTGTTTTCATGTGATGAGTGCGTTCTGTCGTTTCATCAGTGAACTCACTGATGGTCACTGCTTGGTGTGAGTATGTGACACATGCATAAGACCTGAGTCGATGTATCATCGGCATAATAATGACCAACTAGCTGTTTCTTAAGTCTCCTATACAAAAGCTTTATATGAATTTTTGTAACACATGCACCAAAAGTACTCTATTACTGAACTGAATTCCGCTTCGAAAGTTCTCAATTTCAAACCATGGAAACAATAATCACTAATTTCCTGTTGACAGGGAATTAATGAATATTACATTTGGAAAATTTTGTATTTTGAGATGTGTTTGTATTTGCTGTAAACGTGATAGCATAGAAAATGTGAGAAATCAATAAAATAAGTCAGGTAAGTTATGTTTCGTAGTAATAGTTTATTGTAAATGTAATCGCAATTGCAAAAATTTGTTGAGAAAATTGATAAGATAGTTTCAATACATCCTAATTTATTTAAAAATCTCAGTAATGGGGTACTTCGGTGCTCTTGTTACAAAAAGTATCATATGCAACATGGACACTGAACGACCGACATTATTGTCACGGATGAAGTTAGCTGCACGAAGCTACGCCCTGGGTTTCTCCCTCGCTCTTGCCTCCACCGAGTGAAGCTAACTTCATCCTTGACAATAATGGCGGTCCTTGTAGCAGAATATACTATTTATGAATTGATTAAATTTGTTACCTGGGGTTGGTGAAAAACCACAATTTTCATCATTTGAGGACTCTTTGGGCTTAACCTTTTCTTCACTATTTTTTATATGTTCACTAACTTTTTTACTATTTACAGTTTTTTCATGTTTATCACTACTAGTTCGTATAGATTTTTTGTGTTTTTCCCTATCTCGACTTTTACCACGACTTCTACTTCGACTTCTCGTACGACTTCGACTACTTTTATGTTGTTTCTTATCATTGGGTTTAGTTTCTTTTTCACATCCATTTTCCAGCTTCTCTTCTTTTCCTCGATCCTTTCGCTTATCTTTGTGTTTAGTTTTACTCGAATGCTTCGAATTAGAAGGACGAGACTTTGTATCTGATGGCTTTTTACTAGAGTTCGATGACTTTTTACTTTTCTTGTTCAAAGCTTTTTGCTCATCTTTTGATAATTGTATTTTTTCGCTAGATTTCTTATGTTCACTCTTTGTATCAGACTTATTTTCACTTCTACAGTTATTTTTTTCCTGTTTACTACATTTTAAATCAATTTTTTCTTCTTTAGATTTCTTACATTTGCCAGAATTTATCTCAGTTGGTTCATAAATATTTGGATCATTTAAAAATTCGTCAATAAATTCATCATTGTATTTAGGTACATATTCATTGGTTGGAATACTGGCAAGAGATAAATTTTTTGTTGGGTTGTATTCAGCAGTTAATATATGCGATGAATCCTCCGAATTGAGATTAAAAGGCACGTATTGATGAGTATTAGTTTCAGTAGCTATTTGTGAACTGACAGATGTAATATCACTTTCTGAAGATGGATTGTCTGATAAGGTTTTAATTGAACTTGGAACGTAGCTAACCGATGTGTGCACTGGACTATATTCTGGGAGCTTACTTTTGCTGCTTTGAGGGCCATATTCAAAAGTGTTGCTATAATTTGTAGTTGTTATTGAACGAAATGAACGTGGTTGTTCGGGAGTATATTGAATGGGGATGTGTCTATTTCTTTTTTCGGAAAGTTCCTTTGTTGAGCTACTGGTTTTGTATTTATTCAATTCTGATATAGGAGTTGGATTATATGTAACACTGTTACTGCTTCCACTACTAAAATTCGTGACTTCCGCCGCTTTTTCACTACTTTCCGAAGGTGAAGTATTAGCATTACTATTCAAAACCTTATGCACTGCTTTAGAAACTAATTCGGATATTAGGTTTGCATCATTCAGAGTTTCTGAAACAAACATACATATGAAAATTTGCATAAGGTAAGATTAATGTAAGCATTTACCTCGTTTAGTATGTTTGAAATGACAATAAGGCCGTTCACAAATGCAAGCATCGTAAAATGGGCAACTAATATTCTTGAAATGTCCAGTTGTCGGTAACATTTTACTCGTTTTCTTCTATATAATAATTCATTTAGTATCTTGAAAACGCACACATGTTTTTAGACAAATTTTACATTTAATAACATTTAAATAGCATCTGGAAAAATATAAACTTCCTGTAATTATAAGTTTAAAACTATCATAACAAAGTATACATAACCCAGCAAAACATGAAGAAAATGGTGACATTTGGAGCATTACATACACAATGTTGCCAACTAACTGAGACCAAAAAGTTATTTTAACTACACTCAATTTGAATCACTTGAATATATGCAACAAAATTTTAAGAACTACATACTCTAGACAAAGCAAGTAGCTATTTATTATGAAGCCGGCAGAAATAATCATACAAGAATAGAGATATATTTTGTTATCTACTTCAGTATTGTCTCGCTAGATGTCAATCATGTGAAAAAATTATGGAACAATTTTCTTATATATATATTAATTTTAATTGCTTCAAAGTCAAGATAATTGCTGAAATTTAGTAATTAACACACAGACATCTTGCGACAAATATTTGAAGTAGACAAGAAAATATATTTCTATCCTAACACCAATTTTTCAGTCCTGCCGGCTTAAAAAAAAAATATTTATGCAAAATAAGAATATTTCAAACATTTGTATACCTCTCTTTCTATCTTGTGGATATCTAAGCAAACAATTCATAAACAATTGGGTTGATTCATAAATTGTGTCATCCTAGCGAAAATAAATTTTTCTTTATTTATTTATTTTTGTAACAATACATATCCCATAAAAAAGCAAAGCCTATATAATTTATTTATTACAACCCACAATTATTAAATAAATATAAATACTTATAGCAAAAATATATGAAAATCATTTAAAAGATTATTATACTAGGGAGATGAGGGCCGCCATTGTCCTATTAATTTTTTTTTATGGTTCATCAATACGATCTGTCTGAAATATGTTAAAATTCTGTCTATCAAGTGAGATATAATTTTTTAAATTTCAATTTCGACTGTGCCATTGTGACATATTCCAAAGAGACTCAAAGAGATAGAATTTTCCTGTTGAACAACTATATTGCATTCTTATCAATAATACAAATATTTAGGTGAAAAGAATAGTTAGTAATGTAAAAAAAGAGAATTCTGCTATTACAGATAGTCGATAGATATAAGATGGTAAATATTATAGAAGTTTCAAGTAGCATATTTTGAAGGTTTCGTTTTCTATTTAATAAAAATAGGAAAGATTTCAAATACCGAATCCTCTCTACTATAACCAGTATAACGATTCGATGGACAATGAGTAGATACTCCTTTTCTTCAAAATTCAAACTGAGTATCAGTAACGAAACAAAAATCTTAATTTATTATAATTTACGAACAACTTCAATATTTCTATATCTTTCTTTATTGAATATGCAATTGATTTCTCAACTGAACAACTCAAAAATGAATAGGGATATCAGGAAAAAGGTCTCTCATGGTAACAAACTATAATTTTCTCATATATGTATTAACGATCAATCAAAAGAAAATCTATTCACGTAAAAATTGACTAGTTTCTGCCAGTATAAGTTAGATTATTGACAAAAATGTGAAATTGTCAGTATGCTATAGGATTCTCTTAGTCTTGAAGAACACTTGCGATCGTTCAGTCAAAAACTGTACCATTTTTATTGAATGAAGAAACGCAAAGGAATAATCTCTGAAAAGAATGTGCTAATTTGGCTTCAGAAATGCATCAGCGAGGTGATCGATAGGTCGACAGCCGCAAATTTCAATACAATCAAAAAGTGATTTTGAGACTAATTTGTCGGCACAGAGAAATAGGCATACCCTTAAGAAGACCTGGTAGTGGATCCAGTCATATTACCGCAGTGTAACAGGACCGAAATTCTTGTCATACAAGCGCAGAGGCATTCTTTTGCAACGGTCCGGATATGTTGCAAGATAATGCCACAAGGGTCCTGGTAGGTGATCAAATAGTGTGAAACCGATTGTGAGAGGCTGGTATGACTTCATACCGACCATTAAAATCAATTTCAAAAACTCGTGCTCTGTGGTATGATCTGTGGTGCTCACCGACGTCAAAGAGTTGAGTGGGCACACCAGTGGCTCAGTGACACTACCACTTGGGAACATACTTTGTTCATGGATGAGTCTAGATTTTTGTATCCATGATATTAATGATAAATTTTCAATAATTTTTACTCGGGTACATGAAATTTATAATATAATAATTGAAATGTTCCTTTTCTTTCATATGCCTATTCACTTTTGAGTAGTTTAGTTTAGTGTATTTCCATTGCGAGGGAGACCCCCATACGATGTAAAATAAATAATAGCTATTTCAAACGAAATAAATATATCACATTTTTAGAAATATGTTAAAATTATGTTTTTCGAGATTTAATAGTTGGAAGTCTCTCGATTACATCAATATTTGGGTTGAAATTCTATTTGTGGTTCAATATTTATTTTACACAATTATATTAGAGAAATGCCACAGTATGCTACTTTGGTAGCGCATCAGAGAAGTGGAACTTCTATCAGTATTTCTTTTCCTCGTACTTGAAAAAATATTTATACAACAGAATATTTACTATTCTTACTTCACTGTCTGCTTTTGAAGATTATCTGTTTTCAGTGAGATAGAAAACAAAAGCGGTAGATGTATTTTTTTATTGATTCTTATTTGTTTATACGATTTTAAAAAGCCGAAACGGAGATTATGTAGAGTACGGAATTAGGGAGATGATTTTCACATTTTTTTGGCATATTGGTTTTTGTTATATGCATTACAAAAAAGTAAAAGACGTTCCGGCCATTCTCCATTCAACCTACTAATTTAATTTATAAATTACATTGACGTTAAGAGGGCATTTCAAATGAATACCTCTTTGTAAGAATTAAGTTATTAAATTTGGTTACAGAAAATATAAATGTAATATTGAAGTATATGTTAAATTTTTAACTTTAAAAAAATGTATTCATAGAAATGAGAATGGCCTTAATGAAGACCGAAACGTCTTCAACCTTCTGGAAATATAATAAAACCAATATTTCAAGAAAATGTTGAAGTTATTTCCCTAGTTTCCATTTATGTTTGCATAAATTATACCAAAATATCAATCAAAAATAATGATTTAGTGTTACTGTTTGCATTGATGTAAAATATATTTGAAAGCAATAATCCATGAACTACAAACAGATGTACTATTTAATGTTAAAGTTAAATAAATTTCATCAGCCTGCTTTATATTATTCAACTCTATTGCATTAGTGAAATCTGAGATCTGTTGTTGAATTAATGGACTAATTTCATGATTTTTCCACATTTTCTCCATTAGATCTAACCGTTTTATAATCTCCGATCTTTTGTTTGAATCTTGTACATTATCGGTCACGTTTTTCAATATGTCTGTAAGTTTTGATATATCTATTGCTTCTACATCTTCAGAACTAACATTTGTTGTGGAAGCTCCAGTTTCACATTGGTTAACTTCAGGTAAATGACTCAGTTTGGGTATGTTGTCTGTTGGTACACAAGCACTGGTACTTGAAAAGTTGAAGGGAACCCTTTTATTGAGTAATCTTGATTTAGAGGTCAATACCGATGATCCTTGGCTGTTTCTAGGAACTTGAGGAGGATCATTCCAACCTATAAGAAATCTAATAGTCTATATCGAATATTACTTTAACATTTCAGTATTACCTGGAGTAAATGTATTCATAATTGATACTTTATAACTATAATTTCTCAATATCGATAAACTTCACAATTCTTGATGGTTATGTTACCTGTCAGAAACATATGTTACTTCATCTGTCCTTTTTTGAAAGAAAATTTATGATTAATTATTTAAATCGTATTATGTTAATCTGATTATCCTGTTTTTATGTGAACACTCTAGAACTTATGTGTATTAAAATTTCTGTGATTTCTACTTTTAAAAAGATTCATATGTAGCACCAACAGATGGCTTAATCAGTGATGCCACAAGTTAGTGAAGGAATTATTGTAGAATGTTTCTCCTTGAAATAATAATTACAACTTATTTTTGCTCTTAATTATAGTTTACTTTAGTTTAGAACGGTTCAAAGGCTCTTATGGGACTATGATTTAAGCCTTCTGCTTGGTCAAAAAGTGAGCCTATTTTACAATTAGCACTAAAATCGCACTTGACTATTTGTCACTTGCATCAATTGTCAGTTGTTCATCAATTATCATATCATTGTGCTATTCAGGTGAATACGTAAAGATTTTTATTGCTTTTGTTTCTTGAATTCATTTTCAGTAGGCTTGTTTTGAATTCTGCATTTTATATGAATGAATTACGTTTGCATTTCGGCCAATCAGTAGGCTCAAATTGTAGTGCCATAAGAGCTTTTGGATCATTCTCAATTAAAATGAATTATAGGAATATTTAGAAATCCTTCTATTTCCTAGAAAAAATAAAGGTCAACATGAACACAACTACCACAATGTAATACACTCTTTACCAGCAGGCTGAGTAGGCGTGAGCCTAGGGCGGCAGATTTTAGGGAAGGCAAATTTGAAGACCGAATTTTTTTTAGCCGTCTACAAAAATAAAACAAAAAATCTGTTAGGCGGTTTTCTGATGTCTTGCACTCTTGCAGAAAGAAGTCTATAGGGCATCTTTCCCACGACTTTTTCTCTTATTTCCTGTGCAATTTCAAAAAAATTGAGGAAAGGGTGGCAAAAATTTAACAGCCTATACACATAAACTATCTAAATTATTAAACCAAGTTCTTAAAATTGTTTCATACTCTTAGGCTTGCGATATAGAAATCACCTAATCATGTTCAAGTATCCGAATATAAAATTATGCTACAATTATCGATTATATTAATATTATTTTTTAGTGTTTTGAGAAAAATTATGTTACAATTCATAATTGTGATACAAGTGGCAACACTGGGCGCAATCCAAATTTAAAACAATAAGAATAAGTTTGTTGTATGACAGCTTGTCACAAAATTTCTGATAGTTTATTTACAATATTTTTCGGTTTCTGTGGTTTATCAAAAATATTTCAAAATGCTTAATGCTGATATATCTAGTGCGTTGCAACTTTTAGAATATATAAAAGAAATTGTCGAGGACGGTCATGATCGGAAACTTTACTCAAATATAAATTTCGACCTTAGTTTGTTGATATCAATATTAGAAAATCCTATTTTTCGTAGCATAGTTACTGTTCAAGATTCTCTAAGTGAATTAAATCAACAACTAAGCCAACATCCATCAATATTGCCTGTTGATTTCGACATCACTATTGGAGGTGAGCTAATTTTAAAAATGCCACCTGGGACGGATTTGTATGATCCCGACTTCGGAGATGATTACAATCGTACACTTGAGTTCGATGAACAAAGAGTACCATCGGCGCAGTTATCACCAGGTTCGCCACAAACTTTGGGATTTCGAGTAGTAGGAAAAGTTTCTGATATGAGAAACCTTTCAGATGGTGACAAGATGTTAAATATTGGTGGGAAGCCCTTGGATGCCAATTTAAGCCATCAGCAGGTTTAATAGAATAAATTCATGTGTGATTTGAATTATTAATTGAATATTTTTCAGGCCATGAGTATTTTGCAAAAAGCTAGAGGACTTGTTGAGTTGGTTGTAGCACGTACTGGTCCAGATGAGAAAGAGCCCATACACAGATCACCATCAGTAGTTAGTGATGCGTCTAAAACTAGTTCTGATATGATGCTTAATTCAGATTGGGCTCAAGTTGAAGCTATCGAGTTAGTGAACGATGGTACCGGATTAGGTTTTGGTATTATAGGTGGGCGAACTATGGGTGTTATCGTGAAAACTATATTACCAGGAGGTGTTGCTGATAGAAATGGTAGATTGCAAAGTGGAGACCATATTTTGCAAGTACGTATTTACAATATACGTTTTTTGGAAATGATTTATATAATGAATAACAGTTTCATTTGGTACTGAAATATTAGTTTCATATGTACACTCAGGTGCAAAAAGAAGGTTTCTAGTTTTCTGAGCATATTATTGATTCAGTATTATTCTCATTACAATTTTGTATATACTGAATGGTTTTTGATCTAAACAATGTTCAATAGCTGTAGTTTTTGCGGAAGATATAAGGGACAAGTGTTATGCTACTAAAATATTGAGTTGATAAAGATCAATTTCTTGTTTCGAATAGTATTCGGAACTGTCGTTCGTTTGACTGCTTCGGAGGCCATTATTAACTTCCGGAGACTCATGAATTGCATGTAAGTGTTCGAAAAGTTCACTGGAGAACACAAACTGTAGGCTTAAGAGACTAGCTCTAGTCCTAACCTACTTCCACATGATCGTGTAACAGACCAAGAATTTTTTCGAACATCATTTTGGCACAATCAAGCAAAAGCAATCTACTGTTTGGTGCTAGGTTTAGGATATATACACATGTCTAAAAAATACAGGTGTCCCACGACGAGATTACACTATCTATATTTTAAATATTATTCAATATAATTCTACAAAATTTGGTATCTATGGGTTTTCCAACATGCTCATTTTAACAAAAATATTTTCAAACCAGTAGCACATCTGGTTTTGATCGGAAATTGGCCTCAACTTTCTTATTTTGCAGCTGACCAATCATATTCGGCGTAATTAATTTTTTATTTTTTTGTCTGAAATCCGGCACACCTTTAAAATGCTGTATTGGCGACTAAAATTAACTTGTAGCCCTCTAGCGGCAACCATATGAGCCTTCTAAAACGGTAATGTGTATGAAGCGTCATAAGACGTAGTAGTAGTGTTTTGCTTTGTTTGTGTCATATCTTATGATTTTGATTCTTTTTCAATTGTTCGTTCCGTTCCCTCATTTTTCCAGATCTTATATTCCTAATAAAACCAGACCTTTTCAAGACTAATTTCCCTTTTTAAGCTTTATTTCTAACCTCTCATTTTTCTGATACTCTCAAATATCTACCCTTATGGATTCTGCTAAACCAAAAATAAGCAATGTGAGCTGTTGTGTGTACGGTTGTCATTTGAGGGCGGCTAAGAATCGAAATTTATATTTTCATGGCTTTTCGCGAGAAGGCGAAAGGAAAGTTTTTATTAACAATAATCTAGGGGCGATTCAGAACTTGTGGATAAAAGGAAAGCATGGATCTAGGAAATACGATCTGGCAAACCAGTAACAAAACACATGATAATATGTAGTTTACATTTGTTGCATTCAAGTAACTGAAGAGTTCTCTTGATACTATCCGAAGAACATAACCCCCAAACACATCCATCTTCATCTGCAAATCTATGGATCATGAAAGAATAATACATAAAATAGAGTACATGACGTTGAAATATAATCTTGAAATTTACCAGAATGATAAAATACTACCCTTCACATTCAAACAAGTCTCAAAATCCTTTCAAATATAACATACAATACATACAAATCGAATGCAACGTCAAATACATTACCGTTTAGAGCCGCCATGTTTGTATTACAGCAGCGCCGCTATCGGTAATTTTAGTCGCCAATATCAGGAACGAGTTCGAATTATCATAATTTAAAAACAGTATTTTGTAAGGTAGACTTGAAGCTATAAATGGTAAATTATTTGGTTATTCATGAAAATGTGATCGGTACGCTACGCCAAAGCTACAGTTGACAAACATCATAAAAGTATTTTTTTTTTAACGGAACCCCTTTTTTTATTACATTATTAAATTCTACGATAAAAAATAAGGATACTTTATGTAACATCTCCTATATTTAAAGTTTATAGAATTTCAGTAAAATAAAAAAAATATGTAATTTGGGTCTATTTATATTTTTTAATAATAGAGCTAAATAAGTCATGGAAAAAATGCTTATTTCAAGTTGGCATTATTGTTATCTGTGTTACATAGATGATTTTTTATTGTTGTGCAGTCAGCCAAGAATGTCTAGATCAGGAAAACGAAGATTTTCTAAATTTATTAATTATTCACGGTGAATGTCAAAACCAAAAAGTACTGACAAAAATATGCGACACTTTTAGAGAAAGATATCCTGACAAACCACGTCCGTCACGAGATTTGTTGAGAAGACTATTATTAAACTGTGAAACACACGGCCACTTTAAGTTGAAAACTGAAAAATTAAAATAATCGCAGAAAATCAAGAAAATTAAATTACTGTTTTAGCATTTTTCTCGGCATATCCAGAAGCATTTGTTAGGGATGCTCAAAAGGAATTAACCATTTTCAAAAATTCCATTCACAGAATATAAAAAAGACATAAATGGTATCCATTTTCAATTAATTTAATAAATACACTTCAACCTGCCGATTATAATGCAAGAATAAATTATTGCGAACTCATTTTAATAAAAACTCAAGAGGATAACGATTTTTTAAAAAAACATAATCTGGACAGATGAAGCTAAATTCAATCAAAATCGTATGTCGAACAGAAGAAATTATAATTTTTGGAAGGATGAGAATCCTCATCAAACATGAAACGCGACACCAACATTTTTGCAATTTTAATGTCATTTGTAGCATAAAATATGGTTCGGTGGTTACTCTACATATGTATGAAAATAATTTGAACAGTGAAAGAAATCTGGAAATTTTAGAAAATCAGCTTTTGAATTATATAGATTTACCTTTAAATCAAAAGAATTTAGTATAGCACCAACATGACGGCGCTCCACCATATAATACCCTTAGAGTAAATAGTTTGGAAACCATTTTTGAAGATGAATGGTTGACAAGTAATGGACCGTATGTATTGAGTTAATTTTGTTTTTAGAATTTACTTGTTTTTCCATGACTCACTTAACTCTATTAATAAAAAATATGAATAGATCCAAATTACATGTTTCTTTATTTTACTGAAATTCTATCAACTTTCAATATAGAACATGTTATATAAAGTATCCTTATGTTTGTCAACTGTAGCTTTGGCGTAGCGTACCCGTCACATTTTTATGAATAACCAAATAATTAATTGCCGTATTATAGCTTCAAGTCTCCTTTATAAAGTGCTATTTGTATATTACGATAATTCGAACTCGTTTCTGAGACACAGCGTTTTAAAATGTGCCGGATTTCAGACAAAAAATAGAAAAAATTAATTACGCCTAATATGATTGGTCAGCAGCAAAATGTTCTCATTTTCTCGAATGTAAATTTTTCCCTGAATTGAATGGTAAAATAAAAAATAGGATATTCCATGCAAAATGAGAAAATTGAGGCCAATTGCCAACCAAACCGGATGCGCTACTGGTTTGAAAATATTTTAGTTGAAATGGGCATGTTAGAAAACTCATAAGATACCAAATTTTGCAGAAATATATTAAACAGTATTAAAATGATTCACATAGTGTTCCCCGAAGCCAAGATTTTTTTTTATTAGATCAGATAATTTATGGATTATATTACAAAAAATTATTTGTTTGTGATAGGTCAGAATGGAATAAGCATAATATATTTTACAAATAATGTAAAATAGTTCCTGATATGTACTCGAACAAGAATAAGACAATAGAAAAATAGAAAATAAACATTGTAAGAGCGAAATACGATTAATATGTGTATTGATGTCTCATATTAAATCTGGCACCTACTTAAAGTTCAAATTAAAAAAAATCATAGATACTATAAAAAGCCATCTACTGAAATAGAATATTGTCAAGGGATCAAGAACCCCAGAGACATAGCTTTGAGAATCTATATTTGTTAATATATTGTCAATACAGTTATTACTGATGGCAGTGACTCTTGTTGGCCCAAAAGACGTTATAACATTAGATATATCGGTAGATTCTCTGTTGAATTTTTCAGTAAAAAAATTAATATTGAAGTCTCCTACAATGACAATTTTCTTATTTCTGATGGTGCTAATGGAATTAACAATTTCTTCAAATTTGGACAAAAATAACTGGAATCTAGCTTTACCAGTTCTCTAGATAGCTATTAGAATAATACTGAGATCTGTCAATTCTACACCACATAATTCCATATTAAATTCTACTGTAAAACTCGTAAGATCCAAAGGTTTAAAATGTATGGTATAATATTGCCACACCACCATGTTGTTTCCTGGAGTTCCTACAAACAAAAGTGGATAAAACGTAAGATGAAATATGAACTAATTGCAAAGATTCTAAATCTAGCTATTGTTCTGTAACAACCAGTAAATCAAGAGCAAATTGCTGCAAAAATAGAGATTAGTGTTCAATTTGGACGTGGAAAGGAGCAGTTTTAGTATATTCAGAGATATTTATGAATGAATTGACGCCAGCTATATCGATAGTTCAGGTCTGTTGCTAATCTCAGCTTGTAAACCTATATCTTGTAGTCCCCATGAGAATCTCCGCATACTCATACGCGAATCATGAGATTCCGGAAATTCCAAAGGCTATTCAAAACAAGAAATTAGTCTCTTATCAGCTATAGTTCCTAGTTTGATGCAAATTCAGGTTCCTTGAACTATTCTAATGAGACTTGGAAAAAAATATGATTTAAATAGAATAAACAATAAAAATAATAGATTTTTTAAAATTAATCATGATTTTATTGATTTTATTGATTTTTTCAATTTTTCCAATTCTCAAAAATAAATCACAAAATGAAGTGAAAATATTGGTTTTGATTTGGATTATTATTGCGCATTTAAAGGTATAGCACGAATATTAAAAAGTGTACACAAATTAGAAATACAGTATTATAATGAAAACCTTTAAAATGTTTTTCAAAGAATAAAATTTTCACTCAAATATGTAAAATTATCACTACTTTTCGAATCGTGATTTTGTTCTGCAATAAAAATATAACTGAATTAGTAATGCAAGAAAAAAGAAAGATGAGAATCTATGATTTAAAAAAAATTGCAAGGATTTGAATCATGATTTGAAAAAAAAAATTTAAATAGCCATCAGAGAGGATCAGTACTTCTAGAATAGTTTATATAAGGAAAATGTTGAATGAATAGCATAACGTTATGGATGAAGTGATGCCGTCGAATCCATTACGTTTAAATAATAGTCACTGAATACATAATTATATGAAGAAGAGACAGTATATGGAAGATCTTTAAACCTGAAAATTATGTTCAACGCTACGCGTCGCTTCAAATTCGATATGGGTGACATCTGGTACTGAACATATTTACTACCATTGCATATTCGCAAAAATGACATCTAGGACTGAAAATGAGAACTGCTGCACTATCGGTATTATAGAGTAATTAATCGCTTGAAAAATATATTTTGTTTTCTTTGAAGTTATTATTGCTTGTACGTACGAAGGAGAATAATAGAGGAGCTGACACTCAGTTAGAAAACATGAAGCCTAAAATGTAATGCGGCAGACGTGAGAGAGATAGCGAGAGCGGGCCCAGCTTTGCATGCTTCATATACAGAAATGAGATTGTATTTGATTTTTTTTCAATAAAAAACAATTGCCAGATAAATTCAATATTCTTATTACGTTGAATACTTTATTATTTATTAAATAAAAGGCAAAAATAAAAGAAAATTAGCATTTCTATTTATTAAAATCCGCAATGAAGAAGTGCATTATTATGAAACATATTATGGGGGTAACTCGAACATACTTGATATAAGATAAAATTTTAAATTTTATAGCAAGTTATAGATCACATACACATATTCGACTCAAAAAAATTTGGAGAACATCTTATGGGTCATTTAAATAAAGAATAATAGTTTTAATAACGTTGAAATAACACAGTGCCTTATGGCAGATTGCAGCAAGATTATTTCATTGGAATATAAATAGAACTTAACGATTAGATATTGCAGAAAATCAACTTCCTTCTTGTCCACTAATAATCAATGTTTAATTCTCATAAAAGAAAAGCACACTTCACCGACGTATTTTTTGAATTATAAGGAAAATAATATGAAAACATCCAAGTTACAATTTCTCAAGCATGGCTATCAAGGAAGCGACAACGTCGCTTGCCAAACGTCATTCACGACCTTAATATTGTTCTAGAGGTCACTTCTTCTACCGCGGAAAAATAAGAAATTCAAATTTTTTTATCTCAAAAATATAGATTTACAAGTGAAATTTGTATATTAAAAGGATACAATAGTATGTGGCACACACACTATGTTTCTCCATCAATCACCAATATATTAGAGCTATTATAAAATAATTAGGTTATTTTACACCATGCTCAAAACAAATTACAAAGAAAACAGCGTTGCCAGATCTGTTTCAACTATTTTCACAAAAATCAACTGAGCGACTAAGTACAATATTCTCTTTAATTATTGTTGATATCCGCTTCAAAGAAACTGTCAAATTCACTAATAAATGAAAAATGTATTTTTTTTATTGTCTATATCCATTATAAATTGTTTTAACAAAAGTTTAAGTACTTATGTTATTAAAGATACGGCCAGTCTTCGAGTTACCCCCTTATATAAACGTTTCTTTTGATAAGAGTTTTCTAATTATGAATAACAGATACATAAATAATTTTATGAATATTTTATATTACAATGGGCGCAATAAAATTGAGAAAATATACACAAACAATTTCTTATATATACCAGAAGAAAATATTAACAAAAAACTTAGCAAAAATCTCCTAAATTACGTACATCAGGGATATTTATGGAAAAATTCCGTTCATTTTTATATTCCTTTCTGAAAACAAAGTATTTTGTCTCCAACATCTCATTGATGAAAATTTGTTTTTCTTCAATGGATATAATTCTCAAATCGAAAAAATTCTTACAAGTCCTCTTAATCCAAGTTTTGCTCTGGATTTAAACTTATTTCTAGCGTTTATGTGTCTTCTGCTAAAAATTAAAAATTATATTGATCGAATAAATGGAAGATGAATTCTATCTACATTCTAATATCTTTCTCTTTTTTGCACAACTTGAGCTTTTTCAAAGATCCATTCTGTTTTATAAGAGATTTCCTTGTTTTTTTAGAGACGCTTAAATATTTTGGGCAATTTGGACAAATAATCGGACTTGCATTTTCTTTTAGTCGGAAATATTTGAACAGTATCTGTAATAATATATTTGTCACATAATTGAACAATTCCATACTATACTGAACAGTGAATTTGTAAACTATTATCACATCTCTATTAATTTCAAAACATAAATAGAAATATTTATATTCTTCATTGATAAGAAGTTTTCTTGAAGTTGAATTTTTCACTAAAAGTTTGGATTAGATACGTTCAATAATTTGAAACATTGATATAACCTTTAATTTTAATATAATTTTAAAATAATTTCTTCTCACTTTTATATCTCCAGACGAGCATTCTTTTATGATATCCTCGCCTAATTTAATAAAATATCATCTTTGGGTGCAGAAAAAAAAGAAAATTTCTCTTTACATGTTATGTACCCAGTATCACAATTTGTCACTATTTCACATTTTCTTTCCATTTTACAATATATTTTTCATGAAAATACTGAATAAACCGAACCTAGCCATTTAACTCCATACAAACATTGGCCCGCCTCAACCTATCTCTCAGTTACTTTCTCTCTCTAACAATATTACATTTTTGGCTTCACTTTTGCAACACAGTTGAGATAGGGAATTGCAGAGGTGTGCTTGTACGATATATAAAAAAATAAATGAAGAAAAAAAAAATGCAACGAACACATTTAAGCCGAACTTCGAATTGCTGTGATTTGTTGAATCGCCAACGACAAATAAATCTCTAAACTAAATAAAATATAATTTTTCTAATGACAGTCGAAATTTTGACCATAATAATATTACTCTTATGAAAAAAAATGAATCAATTTGAACTAGTAATTGATGTAGCATGGAATGAAAATAAATTTATCACTTGCTATACTGTGCATAAGTCAAAGACAAAGTTGACATTGACAAACTTTATTAAAACATTATTGCACTATCCACTAATGGCCGATAAGCGTGTGGTTATTTCCTTCAGAGTGGACATCAGTTTACACATAATATTTTCTAACCCTTAGCATCTCAAAAGGCTGCTTCTGGTATGAAAGTGAAGAAATTGTAAAAATTACAGAATTTTCAGAATAATGCATTTCTCATATTGTTTTATACACAATATATTTCTTTTAATAGTTATTTACATAATTAGTTATGAAAAGTGTCGTATTGTTTGACGAAACGTAATATTTGCCAAAACGAGCGTAGCGAGTTCTGCAAATTACGTGAGTCAAACAATATGGCTTTTCATAACGTATTCTGTACAAAATTTTATCTAATTCCGTCAGAATAATTTTATCTAAATTTTTGAATTAGAACATCTCTCACGTTACATCACAAAATTCAGATGACTGTGATTCATGACCATCTATTGTTACTATAGAAAAAAAGAGTGCACGGAAATAAACAAATATTGAATTTTCACAAAACGTCAAAATATTTTTTTTAAATGTACTCAAGCAGTGATATCCTGAGTGATATAGTATTCTTTGATATTCAAGACTCTGCCAATCAATGCTACATACTGTAAATAATAAATCATTCTTTCAATTGTACGCAGATAAGTTCAGTGGTTGCCAGGCATCAACTGTTAGACAATTAAATGTTGGCCCATATATTCAATACGAGTAACAGCAAGCGAAATAGTGATCATACAAGTGTGTAAAGTAAATATTGGCACTGTAACCTGAATAAATAAATTATTCACAAAAAAATTGTGATAATATTTTCAGGGTTTTTTTCGCCAACAAAAATTACTATTCAAAAATGAAAACAAAAAAAATTGCCTAGTTTTTTTTAGCAATAACTTAAAACTATCAGCGATACTGGAAACTGAGAAAAAAATTCTCAGAGAGGAGAAAATTTCCAATATAAAAGTCTTGTACCCCCAAGTTCTATTTCTATTGTTCATAATTTCAATTTAATGTTGAAAACAGGATTCCGTGCGGCCGTTACAATTTTTTCTATAGCTCCAAATAACAATTTAAAAATTCTAATAAATTATGGTGTCATCTTAACACTTGATGGGATAAAGTTCTGTTAGAGAGAAAGTTTTAAATTAATTTTAAACAAGTGAGGCTATTGTTAACAAAAATTTTTCAAACCTCACTACAAAAAATGTTTAAATAATTCGTCTTTAAATTTTTGCTTCTTGGAGTCTTTCTTTCAACAAGATTAAAGTCGTATAAGTATTCAAAAGTTGTTTATCTTGTGTATTATAAATTTTTTGAGTTAACAAAATATAGATAAATCTAGTAAATGTTGTCGAAAAAAGTTTTTTGTGTGTTATATTATTATTGGTCTCATGTCGTACACAAGCATTAAAAATCTTGTTTTTAATTTTTTCGAGCCATTTGTTCATAATTTCTTTATAAACGCTTGAAGATAAAATACATTGGGTATATCTTCGTTACAGTATTATGTATTCAGTGTAATAGTTCTAATGCGATGTTAGATTTGTGCTATGTTGGTTGCATATGTTGAGATAGTTGATAAAAATATTCTAAACAAGCAGAAATAATATTTTGGTTCTAATTTTAAAGACAATGATTAAATGCTGTGAAATTAAAAGAAATTTAAATAATGAATAATATATGTTACAAAAAATGTATGTAACTAGGAAATATATATTCAAGTTATCAAAGTGTGGAAAACTTGACAATAGAAGATTTTTCTTGAATTAATTAACTGCAAAAAAGGTATCACAAGAATTAGATACAATAATTCAGAATGTAACAAGCTTAATATATACAAATATTGCAATTAAATACACTAAAATAATGCTGTAACAAAAACATTAAAGTCAAATACAATTGTGAATATAACAAGTTTCAAAGTATCAAATGTTTGAACTAAAAGTGGCAATTGAACTGTAAACGAAGTGTGAAATAGAAAGTGATTAGTGTTATCAATTAAAATATCCCTAAAAACAAAAATCAATTTGCATTTCCAGTTTTTAAAAAAATATAATGTGTTCATTACTAATTATTATACCGGCATTACTTTAAAATATTTTTTTCCTATTATGCTAATATCTATTTCTTTAGTAGTATAGTAACATCATTACATAGTTATTTAAACATCAAAGGGTTGGTATTGAAGCACTTTGAAATTTTTTATGCACTGGTTCCTTTTATCTTCTGCAAGAGCTACAGCTATTGCACATTCTTTGATATCAAAAACCGTTCAGCATATACAAAATTGTAATAAGAATAATACTTGATCATAAACAAATGTAAAACTGACAATTATGGTTTGATTTCGCTTACATAATAGAATACCGAATTTGTATTTGATACTTGAGAACAAATCTCTCCAAATTATATTTTGTGTACTATATTCCGTTTACTAAAACCTAAATAATTATATGTTGATATTTTTCACGCCTCAATAGTCCATTTTATCATTCAACAACAGTCGCTTAGTTCCAAAGTTTATAGAAAGAATAATTTGCTTAAAAAACGAGAAACATTCCGATATTGAGTTGACACGAATATAAAACAATATATCAACTTGAAATTGTTTGGACAACTTGAAGCTATAGCGAAAATATAATAAATGAATTCTACATTTATAAATCAGTTGTTAATATTAGTTAATTATTAGATAGGTCAAGTGAATTTGCACGAAATGGGTTCGGAACAAGTGGCCACCGTTTTGAGACAATCTGGAACTCACGTTCGTTTAGTAGTGGCTAGAGCAGTGGATCCCGCTTCTACAGAATTTCAGCAACTTAATTCGACTGCTCCATTAGTACCTACAAGGTAATTATAACTTATTTTTCTCTGAGTATTGCTCTAATTCGAAATATATATTCCAGACTTCTTCATGATCCTGCGGAGTTGGATCGTTATCTCGTCCAGCATGGTTTTCAACAAATTTTTAATCGTAACGTTGTGGACAAATACGAAGAACATTATTTGTCCGACAAGTCAGATCGTTCAGTAAATTTATCTCGAATGTCAGCATCTCCATCTTTACCCCATTTAAATTTAGATATGGATCTAGGAATGCCAGAAATGGAAAAATTTACTGTAGAATTAAAGAAAGATATGAACGGTTTAGGTATTACAATTGCCGGCTATGTATGTGAAAAAGAAGAATTGTCTGGAATATTTGTAAAAAGTGTTAGTAAAGGAAGTGTAGCTGATATGAGCGGGAAAATTCAAGTGAATGATCGCATCGTGGAAGTAGATGGAAGATCTTTGCAAGGATATACTAATCATCAAGCTGTCGAAGTACTTCGAAGTAGTGGAAGCTCAGTAACACTCTGTCTAGAACGATATCTCCGTGGACCAAAATATGAGCAGTTACAACAAGCCATTGCTGCAAACGAAATGAAACCGTCAGATCCTGGATCCCCTACCTCACAATCTCAGTCAATAATAAAAAATAAATTCACCTTAAGTGAAGATAGTGAATTATCGTTAGAAAGTTCCAAAGATGAATACCCTGTTGAAATTAAAAATCCTCAGCTAGAAATATTACGCAATGTGCAGTTTAGTGTAGAATCAACTCATGCAGTAGAAGAAGCCATTAAAGCTAAATGGAGTAAAATTGTAGGACCAAATACGGAAATAGTCATTTCTCAGCTCCAGAAATTTGGCGAAAGTGGTGGTTTAGGTATTAGTTTAGAAGGTACAGTTGACGTGGAGGATGGTCAAGAAGTAAGACCGCATCATTACATTAGATCCATTTTACCAGAAGGTCCTGTCGGTAAAAATGGCACTTTGAAATCTGGGGATGAATTATTGGAAGTAAATGGCCATAAATTGTTGGGGATGAATCATTTAGAAGTTGTTAGTATTTTAAAAGAGTTGCCCGTTAATGTTCGCATGGTCTGTGGGCGGAGTGCCAATAGCGCCATTAACTACAAAGTTGGAAGCACTAATCATGAAAGCCCCTTCTCATCCAAAAGTGTTCTTGGAGGTAGTTTGCAGAACCTGCTTCCTGCAACTGATAGATTAGTGAAGGCAAAATCGGATGGTTCACTAGCTACAAGCATGATGGTCACCGGAGGTGATAATATGTTCAATAAAATGAAATCCAGATCTCTGGAACCGCTAACAGGATTAGCAATGTGGAGCTCTGAGCCTCAAATAATAGAACTTATAAAAGGAGAAAGAGGTCTTGGGTTCTCTATCTTGGATTATCAGGATCCAATTGATCCCAATGATACGGTGATTGTAATTAGAAGTTTAGTTCCTGGAGGTGTTGCTCAAATGGATGGTAGACTGATTCCTGGTGACAGATTATTATTTGTTAATGATACTATTTTAGAAAATGCATCTCTTGATCAAGCGGTTCAAGCACTGAAAGGAGCAGCTAAAGGTGTTGTAAGAATAGGAGTTGCCAAACCATTACCTATTCCAGATACGGTTTCTCATAATGTTCATCAGCTTGGCTATGATTTGCCACGTATACAAATTCCTTCTTATACATCTGATTAATCAGTATTTTAGAATATTTGAAATGCATTTATATAAAGCATTATAAAGAATCTCAATTGTTATTTGTTGTAGGAAAATTATAATCTATTTATACTCATATATTAACTGAATTTATATTTATAATAATTTTATTCAAGTATAGCTAATAATGAACTTCACAAGACTTGATGCGAATATCTTAGTCAATTGTATTATGTATTTGTTAATGTTATTTCTAAATTACGTAAAGAAATTATTTTTTTAGTATTTTTGGGCTGTATTAATAAAAGTAATTAGAATAATTTGAAGTTTCATTACAAAAATCATATCAATTCGCGTCTTTATTACTACCTATTTACTTTAGCTAATAAATTATTCAATAAAATCTTAATCTGCCCAGATTAATAGTGGGCTCGCTCGATTTGGAAACTCTTGAAAATTACATATTGCACATAAAAGTTAGCTGTTAACTGTTGGTTTATAATCATGTTTTGTTCAGTATTTAACTCAAAATATTGAAATGAAAATGTTAATTTGAACAAGTGCTATTCATGACGTAAGTGTCACTATAGTTGTCCAGTTGTAGAGTAGATCACACATTTTCTGCCAGTAGTCAATTGGGATGTTTAGTTGGGTAGCGTCACTGCAAATTACATTTTACCTCAGCCTACACGTACGTGCAGTGACCTCTAATATATAAATGGACTGGAAAGCTGTGTACTTCTAACACAAGGGGCTGTCTTCAGCGAAATGCCATTGGAGAGAGTTCATCCTTGTTCATTTTTACATGCTATCTCTATCTAACGCGACAACTGCGCATGCTCTGTAAATCGGCTCAGCGTAACCAGAGGCGTCGAGTGGACTACTTTTCTTGGGTAGAATAATTCGTTATCTGTATCATAGGCGTGCGGGATCTAATAAGTGTCTTATTGTTGTGCATTGTTTTTTACTTGTGAGTTCACGTGAACATTTAAGATGGTGACGAAGTGTATTGTATCAGGATGCAGTATTACTTATGGAATGTATTATAAAAAAGGCCAGTTTTCTAATACTTGGTACAAATGTAAACTACTAGTTACCATTACTATTTTATTGGTTGAATAATGATTGCTCTTGGTAACTTGAATAATTTTTTTTTTTTTGAAGAAAACTTTCGGATAGAAATTTGAAATGCTAAAAAATAAAAATAAATATACAGAATTTAATCCAAAAAATCTATTTATTATGATATAATTCTGAAAAACATGTATAGTTCATTGAATAATCATGCTAACTTTGTTGTTCGAAAAACTGGACCAGCCCATAAAACTATAAATAATTTTTTTAATTGTAGAAAAATGTGAAAAAATGTCTCGACTAATGGAAACTGAATTTCAATCAAAAAATTTTGAATAAGTTATAATTAGAATTTGTGTAGAATATTTTACAACAAGATTGTTTTTATTTACCCCTAAGCATATCAACATTTTAGAAGTAGGAGAGGACATTCACGAAATACAGGTAATAAAAAAAGTTTGTGAAATGTTCCTAAATATTCGTTGCAAGTATCATGTTAAAAAATTAAATTTGAATTTGCAGAGAAATAAGGCAACTGTGAGATCAAAATTGACAGAATTAATTCAATTTTCTAATGTTTAAACAATGATTGTAAATTTGTGAGATGAATCAAATAAATTTATTTATGACAAACCATCACCAATTATATCTATAATTGATAATGTTTCCTCTATATTTTCTTATTCACAATATAATGTAACGTATCTTTCATTCATTATTCAATTTTTTAATGGAAAAAATACATTACTGCAGGACCCAAAGAAAACATTTTGAGAGCCGCATTAGAAAGAGATAGCCTCTCTCCATTTGTGCTTGGTTGCATAACTTCATTTTGGAGCCGCGAATACTCGTCTGCTTTCCGGTCCATATATGATTTGAGGTCACTGCGTACGTCCAGGACTTTATAAATTATTCTTGGCTTTATTAAATATTTTTTGGAAAAAATCAGAGCTACTGAACTGCATTCTGAATATTATATATAAGAATTGAAAAAATACCTAAACGAGCCCATTTCTGCTATTCTGGTTATACTTTTAGACTTTTCGAACATTGCTTCTATTTGAAAAAAACATATTGCACATATTGCGAAAATTTTGAATGGATGAAGTGATGACGTCGCATTCAATACGTTTATATAATAGTCCTAATGCGATCTTAATTATATGCTATCCTGGTTGCATATGCTAAGATAATTGATAAATATTCTAGACCGGCGGAAATAATATTTTGGTTATAATTTAAAGACGATGATTAAATAATGTGAAATCAAAAGAGGTTTAAATAATATATGTCACAAAAAATTTATGTAACTAGGAAATATATATTTATGTTATTAAAGTGCTGAAATCTGAAAACTGAACAATAAAAGATTTTTCTTAAATTAATTAACTGCAAGATACAATAATGATTGAAAATGTAACAAGCATAATATTGTTACGGATATTTTTCATAGGTTTCACGTAACATCAATAATCATATCATTTTTAACATATTTCAGGAAGTTACACAACACGTAAGTTATTTAAACGGTTCGACAACCATTGGTTACCTCAGTTAGTCTGTGTCTCAGTTTGTGTAACTATTTAGGAGAGTGGAGTTCTACAGTGTTTTAGTGTATTTTTAAGAGTTAAGGGTGGGTTGAATCAGTGTGTTGGTATTAGTTGAATCAGTGAGTTTAGTTACTAGGTGTGTGAGTTGAATGAGTATGCAGTATGTTGGTTGAGAGAGCTTTTGAGAGTGACCGTGAATTAGGCTGTTGTTGTTCACGTTTGCGTCCCGAATTATCCTATGTGTTGTATGATTGCTATCCTTTTGTACGCCACAGTCACTCCAGGGAAGTCCTCTGTGTGAGTTTAAGACGGGGAGTGACAGTCAAGCAGTGCCCAACGAAGCACGACTTGCTAGCCTCGTGCCACCGGTGCCCTGCCTGCCAACTTTAGTGTCTTAATGTATCAGGAGGTGCCCAACGTTTCGCTAACACCTGCCACATGCGCGCAGAGTGATGGGTTTCAGCTTGACTTTCAATCCATACTCCCGAGAGCCCAGTGAGGCATGTGGTTCGAAAGGTGTCGAGCATTGTTTCTAGATACTCTGACGGATACAAATGTGGGTGGTTCCAGAGTATGCGAATGTTCTGATAAGTACTACCGTGTGTAGTACTGGTGTGATTGTGTGTTGATGGTATTGGATATATAACCTACGTTGTGCTGATGGTATTGAATATATAATCTACGTTGTGTTGATGGTATTGAATATATAACCTGCGTTGTGTTGATGGTATTGAGTATATAACACGTGTGTGTGTGGATGTGATTTTCCTCACTAAGCAAATAGTTTGCTTATGTTATATTTTATTTTCAGATTACATGAGATCTACACTTTGAGACAGGCGGCCCCTATACATCAATCAGATAAATATTGGTTCATTGTAATGTTTAATTGGAATTTAATACACTTGTTATATTGAATTATACTGTGTTTAATTTATCCTTAATAATATATACAAATATTGCTATTGAATATAACAATCGTCAAACAATAAAATAATGCTGCAATAAAAAATATTAATAGTCCGAAAATCAACAAAAAAACAGAGATTGAATAACTGCAGAAGAAAATCAGAGAAGTCAAAAACAATTGATAATATAACAAGTGTCAAGTGCACGCCTATGCAATTCCCTATCTTAAGGGTGTCGTTTACCTAAATTTTATTTCTGTTCAGCTCGAACAAGGGGTTTTCATTGTGTATGCAACCCAAATATCTTGCTCAATCATTTGGTAGTCTATATTTGAGTTTATTCAAAAGCAGGTAGTTCTCCTAGTAGAAAGATTTATGACATAGGTTTTGGGTTCATTCTTTTCCGACTCGAATAGTACCTGAACTTAATCTTTATTGCAGTGTATAAAATGTTATCTGCAGATATTTGAAAAAATTTATTCTACAATATCATTTTCAACTTAGGAACAAGATGTAAAATGAACCAGATATTTTGTAGATAAAATCTTTAATTGAACATCCAATCAACGACAATATATAATATAAATTATCAACTGAATTTTCTACGAAAGTGATAATCCTGCAAAGTAATTTTTCCCGAATTTATGGGATATAAATAATGTATTGTAATGTTTATTGCTTGATGAATCAGTTTGTAATTAAATAAAAGTCACTATTAAATCATTTAAACTGAAATAAAAGTTTTATTCTTCTTATGTCACTGATAACACTATATTTATATATTTGTCACTTAATTCTAATTTAATCAAGGTCACAGATATTTATATTTCACTATTTATATACACTGTTCACATTACTGTCACTGTTTATTATTTATTTCACACTACTACTCTTATTACTGTACTGTTCTACACGTCTTGTGCTTGGCCTTATAAAGAGAAATATTGTTTTCTCGAATTTTCTATTTCTCGACTCTTTCCATTTCTAGAAATCACTAGAGGCTTCCATTGGGAGGGGTGATGTGCTGCGACGCGGTGCGGCGTAAGAGACGACAAGAAGCTCCTCCCCATACTCGTCTTTACGAGCTCCCCGCTCACTCTCGCACGTCACACTGCCCTCTTCTTAAGAATGTTTCGTCCCGAAACACACCTTCATGTCCAAGTCGGAATCGACACTCGCCGCCCTTGGTGCAACCAGTAGTTTGGTAGAAGTAGCAGTCGACAGTTTTTGGTTCGATCGGGCCTGCTGGGTGGAACAGCAGACCAATATTTGAATTCCGCTGTTCTGGAATGTTACCTTTATCATATTCCGAACGATCTTCCAATCTAATCCATCCAGACCGCAGCCCAATTTTGTTATTGCTAGTTTCAGGATGTCGTTCTGCATTAGATGGTCTCGCATGTCTTGCAGCGTTTCCCACATGGAACGGTAGGTTGGTTTGTGATGAAATTTATCTTTCGTTACCATGTGGTAAATAAAGCGTTCCTTGGTTGTCGTATTGTCCCTCAGACAGATGGTCTTCCCTACTGTAGGCTTCTGGTGTTCTGGCCTGCCAAACTTCTTCTTGAAAACTGCTGCTATCCCTCGGGACATCTTCAAATCTCCTGATACACAATGGGCCAAGGAGTAGTCGGCCGAAACTCTGAATAGATCCTGCTGCACTTCGGTAGTTATTCCGAATCGAGCCCGACGTCCACTTGAAAAAGTCTTCATGAACTCCTCAAATGAATCTTCCTGCGCATGGATCTTACGAGCACGTGCGTCGTTGGGATCTTCATTATTGTCTCCTGCAAGTGGTGCTAGCCGATTGGAGTGCACCACTCTTGATTTGCTCTTGGGGTTGCGTCTGATTTCATAGATTATGTCGTTAATTCTTCTGATGACTTCGTAAGGCCCTTCCCAAGATGTCTGTAATTTTGGAGACAGGCCACGTCGCCGCCCTGGGTTATAAAGCCACACAGAGTCTCCTGGTTGAAAACCTCCGTCTTGTGCCTTGACGTCATAGGTCTCTTTCATCCGGTCACTGGCAATCTGGATGTTTATACGGACTCGGGAGTGGATATCATCCATCTGACGCCTTAAATTAATGACATAATCTTCACCAGCCAGATCTTCTCCAGGTTTGCAGCCGAACTTTAGGTCGCATGGTAGCCGAAGTTCCCGTCCAAAAATAATTCTTGCTGGAGTCTGTCCGGTTGATTCGTGTACGGATGAGCGGTAGACCAAAAGGAACAGATGGAGATATTTGTCCCAGTCTTTCTGGTGACTAGAGACAACTTTGGCCAGGTGTCTGTTGATGGTCTTATTCATCTGTTCCACCATTCCATCAGACTGCGGATGTAATGCAGTAGTTCCGGTCTTACGAATATTCAATACTTCGCATATCCATTGGAAAAGTGTGGATTCAAAGTTTATTCCCTGGTCAGAATGGAGTTCCAAGGGTACGCCAAAACGACAGATCCAGTTCTTCACTAGGACGTCTGCAATAGTAGCGGCCTCTTGATTAGGAAGGGCATACGCTTCCATCCATTTACTAAAATAGTCCATGACGACAACAATGTATTTATTTCCGACGTCTGATTCGGGAAATGGCCCTGCTACGTCGATGACTATCCTCTCGAATGGACTACCGACATTATACTGTCGCATCGAAGCTCTTGGTCGTTTCTGCGGTACGTTGCTTGAAGCGCACGTAGTGCATTTCCTGCACCATTCCCTAACGTCTTCTTTGCAGTTTAGCCAATAAAACCGCTCACGAATTCTCTGCAGAGTCTTCGTTACCCCAAGGTGTCCTCCACTCACTCCATCATGGAGATGTCTCAAGACCTCCGGAACCTCTAGGAACGATCAGCTGTTCTCTACTCTTGGTTTCATCCGGATCTTTCAGGACATGCTTCAAGACGCCTTTATCCAGGATTATGGAATCCCATTGCGCCCAGTATGATTTGACCGTCGGGGAGTATGGTGCCACCTTTTGCCATGTCGGTCTTGTTCCTTTCTTCTTCCATTCTTGAATAATTTGCAACTCTGAGTCGCCAGTTATGTCCTTTTCTATCTCTTGTGGTTGCCAAGCATCGTCAATGACAGTTGTCCTGAACGCCTTCGCTTCAACCTTAGAGCAATGATGACAATCTTTTGGACATGGTCGTCTTGATAAAGCATCAGCATTCTTATGTGCTGTACTGGCTCGATGTTTTATGTTGAAGTCTTAATCTTGAAGTCTTTCGATCCATCGAGCGACCTGACCCTCAGGATTCTTGAACTGTAGTAGCCATCTCAGAGCAGCGTGGTCCGTTCTTAACAGAAAATTCCTACCATACAAATATGGACTTCACTACTGCTAGCAGTTCCCGTCTTGTGACACAGTAGTTTCTTTCTGGCTTTGACAAAACCTTACTGAAGTACCCGATTACTCTTTCTTGACCCTCCTGGCGAATCCATAAACAAATCTTCTGTAATAGGTACAGAGCCCGAGGAAACTGCGCAGCTGATGTTTATCCGCAGGTACCGGCCATTCTTGTATTTTCTTAATCTTTTCTGCATCAACTGCTACGCCTTCTTTGGAGACCACATGTCTCAAATAGTTCACCCGTTTTTGGAATAAGTGGCATTTCTTTGGACTGAGTTTCAAGCCCGCATTCTTTAATTGTTCAAATACCTGCTCCAGATTCTTCAAATGGTCTTCAAATGATTTTCCCATCACAATTATATCGTCCAGGTATACCAAGCAAGTTTTTCCCGATAGTCCTTTAAGTACGGTCTCCATAAGTCGCTCGAAGGTAGCAGGAGCACTACACAAACCAAATGGCATGACTGTAAATTGCCACAATCCACTGCCGATGGTAAATGCAGTTTTTTTTCAGTCTTTCTCATCCATCGCTACTTGCCAGTATCCACTCTTGAGATCTAGGGTCGAGAAGATCTTTGACCCGACCAGGGTATCTAAGGTGTTATCAATCCTGGGCAGAGGATAACTGTCCTTCTTGGTAACATTATTCAGCTGGCGATATTCGACACAAAATCGGGTAGACCCGTCTTTCTTCTTCACAAGTACCACCGGCGAGGCCCATGGACTGTTCGAGGGTTCAATGATGCCGTCTTGCTCCATATCTTGAATGATGGCTTCAGCGTCTTCTTTCTTCGCAATCGGGAGTCGTCGTGGTGCTTGTCGAATTGGTCGTGCATCGCCGGTGTTAATTTTGTGATGGACAATATTTGTTCTTCCTTTTCGCCCGTCACTTGTTTCAAACACCTTTTGGAATCGGCGTATCAGATCTTCTGCTTGTGCGCGTTGCCGATTGTCTAATTGTTGACCCTTGGATAGTAAACGAAAGTTTATCGCAGTTAGGCTTTATCTTTGTGTCTTGTACGGTGAGTTTTATTTTTGCGAGGCGTTCTTTTTCATGTCTGGAGTTATCTTTGGGTAGCATCTTCAAAGGTTTCTTGCTTCGACTTTTTGGATGACCTAGTTCTCCACAGTTCCAGCACCGAAGTTGTCTTGAATTCTTAAGATCTTCTACTTCTTCGATCAACCGCTGAACCTGGGCTTCTAAGCTTTCCGTGGCATTGGAGTCACAATTAACCTCTCGCACTTGGGCACTGCTTCTGGACGCCTGCTTTGCCGCTTCGTATTCCAGTGCATGAACCAATGCTTCCACCAGCTTCTTCGGTCGCGCCAAACGCAGGGCTTTTTGCGTTTCATGGTCTCTGATACCATCCACAAATATTCTCACAGCCCAGCTTTCTAAGAAATCATCCGGGCCAGTTGGATATGCCAGTCGAACTAGGCGTGCCACATCAGCTTCGAGCTCCTGTAGACTCTCGCTGGGACGTTGGTATCGGTTCTTGAGCTGCGTGTGATACACTTCCTCCAAGTATGCATGGCCGTATCGCAGCTCCAGTCGCTTGACCAATTTTTCATAATTGTTGTCTTCTTCCGGTGGAATAGCCTGTAAAATGTTTACCGCATCTCCTCGGAGAGCAACTGTAAGTGCTGAAACTTTCTCAGTATCATTCCAGCCATTAGCCTTAGCAGCGGCTTCAAATTGCCTATGGTAATTAATCTAAGATGTTTGACCATCAAAGGTTGGAGGTTTGACACGCATTTTTGTAGTTGAGTCAAGATTTGGTGCGGATAATTCAATTATCTCAGCTTTTGAAGCTTTCTCCGGAGATGAAACACTAAATTTAAATTTTTCTTCAAAAATCTTAATTTTTTCATCCAGTTCTTCTTTTAACATTTTACAACTATCATCAAATACTTCCTCCCATACCTTTGAATTTTCTCTAAATTTTTCCAGTTGCTGTTCAACTTTCTTTGTATTTTCCTCCATCTTTCCATGCAGTTCTTCTCTCAAGCTTCTAGAATTTTCTTCAAATTTTCCTAATTTTTCATTTACAATTTCAGAGCTCTCTAGAATTTTTTCTTCTACACGGAAAAAAATGAATTATACTAAATAAAGATTAATGTTCAATAAGCAGTGTTATGATCACTAATTATTACACTTTTAAGCAATAATACCGTTGTTTTGACAATCAATTCACAATAATCATTGTTCAAATACTCAAATTTAAAGTTTATATGCAAAAAACTGGTATTATAAACATTAAAAATTACAATGTGCTTGTTGAAAAAATGAAATTGTAATAATTATTGAGTAAAAACTCAATCTTTATCGCTTAGGAAGTAAAAATTCATAGTCTGAAAGCTAAAATATTCAAAGACAAATCATAAAATTTGTAAGTCAAACTGAACTTTTTAATATATTATATATAATGAAAATATACATGTACAGATCTCATATTTTATGTAGAATGAATATTAAGTTATACTATTTCAATATGAAATAATGAATTCTCAAGTGTATTTAATATTAAAAGAATTATTAAATTTTATCAATGAGCTCCATGAAAATTTACTCAAGTGAAATGGTAAATTTCATATACAATACTAAATTCACTTTATACTTATTATAATCATCAGCTTGTGAAAAGTATATTTCGAACTCAACAATTTTATCATTTGCATTATAATTTTTCATGTTTGAAACCTGATTCTCTGACCCTTTCCTCGAATGCGCTTAGAGCCCATAGGATTTGTAGTCTATTATTAGCTACAAGCCTCTAAAGTTTGCAGTGAAAGTGCCACCAAGTGAATTGCTAAGTGGTTATCTCTAAGAAAAATTAACAGAATAGGTAAGTGATGCATAGCATTAAAATATTAATTATTTACATTAATATCAATAAAGGTCCAGTTGTATAAAGCATTGTTAAGGTTAATGACATTCTCAAATATTTGATCACGTGTTTCTAGCCCTACTTGCCGACTTTTTAATATAAATCATATTTTTACCCATAATTCCATAATAAATAAAACAACAAGTAGTTCGAACTCCTATCAACGAATTGAGAAATCATACTCCAAAAGTTGAACAAATTGAGATGTTGCTAATGTCCGATTAGTACGATGTAAGTATTGTAAGTTGACATTTGCACGAAATGAAGGAAGTTCATGATCTTATAACATGATTTATCTAAGAGAATTCGGTTAGATTGATAATATCCTGCAACAATAATGAAGTTTTCTATGAAAATGATCTGTAATTTGAGCTCAGGGAATTTTATAGAAACTTTTTTAGACACTAAATTATTTATTTATTGCTTTATCTATAATTTCAATAGTGTGTCAATTTATTTTTCTAATGTGAGATATCCGTTTTGTGTGATACTAGATTTATGCCATAATAATTCTATTTCTAGACTACACATATCCCTGAAGAAGGCAACAATATCAACAATGTGAGCGAAACGTCGATTTTTGTGTGAATAAAATTTTAAACTGTGACTGACTTCCAATCATCGTTTTCATTCATCACCCATCCAGTCGATCATCGCTTTGATATTATTTTATAGTAATAATTGTTTTTTATTTTTATTTTTTTATTTTACTTTTGTACTGAAAATGTAAGAGTATACTATTTTTTTAAATAAATATTACCACTCTTGAAACAAAAGCTGTGAATATATTATTTATTTATTTTAGTTGACAAATTACTACTTACCGAACGAGTTATTGAGCCTTATTATAGCATATTTCATGTTTACAAAAATGCAAGGTAAGAAAAAAAATCGATCAATTTCTTCGAAGTTCAATTATGAATAATTGGCTCTTGGATTTTAATTCTGTGTATTTTTTTTCATTCCAGTTTGACGTTTCGATCCTTAAACCGATAATCATCATCGAAAACAATAATACAAAAATAAACAAAGCAAAAATCTGGATAGTAAAAGATCTACAGAAGCCTTGACATGGAAACGTGGACTCAACATTTACAACAAAAAGAATCAATAATCTCCTGCAATTCATCCAAGTTTTAAGTAAAACCATGTGAGAGTACCTCAAACAAAGGGAAAAATAATTCAAGTCACAATGATATTTGTCAAGACTAATATTATAAATTCCTCTGCTTGAGGCTCTCTCGTGTTGTTTTTCCTCAAACCTTGAATGAATGTCAGAAGTTCATTGTTTTTTTTTGTCCTAGATGTATAATCTACGTTTTCATCTGATCTGCTGTATATTTTTCATTATCTTGATACTTGCCGTGTTTCCTTTTTATCATAATTTTCTGATGGTGATTTTTTGTTAAAAGATCGAAATGTCAAACTGAAATGAAAAAAAAAATACAATATTGCATTCAAGAACCAACTATTAATAAAAAAAATATTTATTGATATTTAAAAAAATGAAAATTCAAACTTCGATAAGTATATTGTACAAGTTATTGTTTGAAATGACGAAATTTTAAATCAAGATAGGAATATTTACTATTATATATATTCAAAAAATAGTGTTGATACGTGAAATTCTATAAATGAGATAGGAGATTTTTAGTGTTTGAAACATTAAAATTTAAAGGTTGAGAGTTATTATTTACCATAGTCCCTGTTACATATTATATACTTCTATATGAAATTATATGTATAGGAATAGAAAATTTTATCATTTGGAACTTTAAAATTTGTATCTTGACTCTGTATTATTTTTCCTTAGAGATAATACATTTTAGTGGATCAAGGATATATTTTTCCACTTTTCACTTTGTAATAAGTGACAAATTTCGAGGCAGGTTCCGAGTTACTATTCAAAACATCAAAAACTAGTAGAAATCTTACTAAATGTTGACATTTACTTTTTTCCGTGTAATAATGAAGAATTTTCTTCTAATTTTGATTCTAAGTCTTCTTTTAAACTTATAGAATTTTCTTCTAATTTTGATTCTAAATTTGTACAATTTTCTTTTAATTTTGATTCTAAATTTATAGAATTTTCTTTTAATTTTGATTCTAAATTTATAGCCAAATCGGTTAAAGAAAGTTGAACCTCAAACAAATATGTATCAGTCCTCACCGTCTTCAGTCAAAGCGTCTCGCAGTCGTTCTATTAAAACTTGTTTGCGGCCACTGGTTTCCAAATCCCGCTCTTCCAATTGATATTTCAACACTGCGACCTTCAAATCTTTCATCAACTTCTTAAACGCCATTTTCCAATTTTGCAAAGCAGCAATAAACAAAATACTGAATTGTTTATAACAACCCCACACCTGACACCACCGTAATGTTTATTGCTTGACGAATCAGTTTGTAATTAAATAAAAGTCACTATCAAATAATTTAAACTGAAATAAAAGTTTTATTCTTCTTATGTCACTAATAACTCTATATTTATATATTTGTCACTTAATTCTGATTTAATCAAGGTCACAGATATTTATATTCCACTATCACTGTTTATTATTTATTTCACACTACTACTCTTATTACTGTACTGTTCTACACGTCTTGTGCTTGGCCTTATATAGAGAAATATTGTTTTCTCGAACTTTCCATTTCTCGACTCTTTCCATTTCTAGAAATTACCAAAGTTACCAAAAATAAGTAGTCTGATAGACTCCGATATTATTTTATCACATTTTTTACCTAAAGATTAAACTATTTCGACTCAATCATCGCGTTTCTTGCACTGTTCATATATGCTAAAGCCCTTTCTTAGGACACAGAATGGCGGATGATAATACTCATGTATTTAGTGCCTTAGTTTTAGAATTGAATTTTTCAAATGGCAGAAAATAGCGACTATTTGGCATATTTATTTATACCAGAATAATTCGAGTATCTTATTCTAATTAACATTGATATTTTTGAGCGATTGAAATATCAAAAATAAAACTATTCAGAAATAAATTTTTGGTAGCACTCATTGACAGATGCTGCCTTTTGCGGGAAATTCTTGAACCTTACTCCTGCCTCAGTGAAAAAAAATATTTTTTAATAGATTGAATGAAAAAATGAAAATATAAACTTGATTTTGATAATATATTTACATTATAATAATACAAATTGAATTTCCAATTGTATTTACATCAAAAATAAAAAATACAAGTTATTATTGGATTAAATTTATTTTGCAAACTATTTAACAATACATTCATTTTCCTAACTACTCCTGAAAACAATAAAAATAGGTGTTTGAAATAAATAAGACTGTAAATTTTGTAGGAATGAGTTTATTTTGAAAATTAGGAGAGGGTACAAAGGTTCGAAGATTAATTGTTGAATACTCGATGCTGCTGTGTTCTTGAAAGTCTTGTACGCGATGCTGTTGCGTTGTTGTAAGCCTTGTTCGTCCCCAGGCAATGACTGAGGGGAAAGAGACGAACTCTTCTCCGGGAATTCTCCCTTTGGGCCTAGGGAAATCCCAGCAAAACCTAGACCAGAGGAGCACTTCTTCGCGTGCTGCAACTGAAACAGCAAAATAATTATTACAAGTCGAAAAATTTAAAAAGAAATTAACTTACTTGAGCTTTGCAAGTGGCGGACAAAATTAATCAGTTGACTACTTTAAAATTGAATCTGGGGTCAGGAACAGCTGCTACTGATGTACTGATCTTCCGTAGCTACTGGAGGACTTCTTGGACGGCTGCTGGGCTCTCTTGGACATCTACGAAGTTCTCTGAAGTCTGGTTGTTACTGCAGCTGCAAGTTGCCATCTCCTGGACTCTAAATTTTAATTATAAATTCAAATATTTGGCAAATTATTCTAGCAGTAGTTAAAAACAGTTATATAATAAGCAATATTATATTATCTAGTTGGTAACGTGCTGACGTTACAACGATTGATGGCCGCCAACCTGAAACAGAAACTTAAAACATATTTTGGTGAATCATATTCAACAAAAAAATATTGAGAGTTGATTTTGGCAGCTGGGCTCATCCTTAGCTCCTCCCACGTTGTCCATTCCCTCGATGTCCATTCAACTCAACAGCTGGGCTCATCCTCAGCAAATGATCTGAAAAAATACAAATTGATTAGAAATATGTGATAAAACAATACATAATAGCTGAAAGAAAAATAATTAGAGCCTGAAAAGCAAAGTTTATTAGCTAACTTACGTCCTGGTTTTAATTTGTTGGAGGTGGTGTTGAAAGAAGCTGAAAGGATTTTTTTTATCAATTACATTCATTCAACATTCAAACGTGTTTTGTGTGTGTTTCGCGCCGTTTCAACGGATTCATTTATTCGGGGAGCTGGCTAACGCGATTGATTATTGCTTTTTAATTGCGCGAGTTAATTTAAAAGTGCTCGGTTATATTATGTTATTGATATTGACACTACTTTACTACCCTAATGAGTGCCTGAGCGCTCAGACACTCATAGCACCGGTGTGCTCGTCGTTTACAAGCAAAAATAGTTTGTTTGAATACGTGGCCAATGCATATTCCGAGGCCCGCGGTACCGCCTAATTACGCGATGTAATAACCTTTAGCATCGGTCTCTGCGTGTTGTGTCTTGAACTTAATCAAGGACCCCAGCCAGCTATTACATTTTCCGACTCCTCAAGTACATATCAAGGATCACTGATCTCTAATAAACACTGGATTGGGTTTAGGTCGCTGGTATGCGGCCCCAATTGAGCGTCGCCATCTTGGCAAAAGTGAGGTTCTGTGTTCAATAGGTGACATATGTTGGTGACAGTTCAGTATGGTGTTGGGACACAATTTTTAAATCTTGGTGTTCAAATGCATGTTCTGCGGAAATAAAGCCGATTCATTAAGAAATTTGACGCTGCACAAGTAAGTTATGATAACAAATTTGAGTTATAGTTCAAATTTAATATAAAATATCTTGCTCACAAAATTAATCGCTGGACTGCAAATTTGTGCTTACTTACGAACAATAAAATCTTGATTATTAAATGTATTATTATTCTCCTATCATGTATAGTAGATATTTAAAATTATTAGTTTTGAATAGGCAATATTATCGCAGAAATGCACTTCATTTATTCATATAGGTAAATTCATAGTTTTAAATTTTAGGTAACAAAAATTTATAAAACTATTGAACAGATTAAATAATACTAAACTACAATGTTTAAAAAATAGTTAAAACACTGACACTAAAAAGTTCACAAATATTTTTAACTATTAATAAATACTTCAACTATTATAACAATTTTTAACTTTTGTTGATTATTAATGTATGTATTTTAATATATATTGAGAATAATTTCTTCATCTTACTTGCATTATACTTTGAATTTCATCGAGTGTCTTCTATAAGTGTTTTGAATTTGCCGCCGAATAGGAACACAAAGACTCAGTTTTACTGTCAAGGCCGCCGTTTAACCGGGGCCGCTTTCAGATGCCAGAATACGGTCTAAACCCAATCCAGTGTTATATAGAGATCAGTGTCAAGGATATACCGTTACTCCTGCATTACCCCGCTCGTCCTCCCTTGGACTCACGGCAGGGCCCCGCGATGAAGTGAATAGAGGGGGGTGCCCCTTGTAGCGGTACTGAGTGTGCACCGATTTCCTCGTTGGACCTTTCATTACAGGCCTTTGCAAAAAAACCAGAACATTTTATTTATTTATTACATAATAAAAGCAAAGACTAATATCGCATATTACGTGAACCTAAAGCATACGCAATTGCGGAAAAAAATCCCAATTTACATATTTAAATACACAAAATTTTGATCTCTACGTTGATAAGCAATATTTAAAACCCCAAATATAACACTTGAACACTTTTAAAGTACTTTAAATCAACGATTTGTTCACGAGTCACGCGACGTACATCCGAAATGCACGAATTCTGAAGCAACAGTGCCATATAAACGCATATACAAAGCACTGTACGCTGGCTTGAACACCAGCAGCCAAGCAAGTTGAAACCTCGCTACATAATAAAACCAAATGAGACAAGAATGTTTTAATCAATAAATTTGTATACAGATGTACTTTTAAAACAAAAAAAGCAAATACATGACCTCCCGTTCGTAATATTTAGCAATATTATTAATTTTTTAGTTTTATCGTTTCCTGATATAGAATAAAAGGGGTCAAATCAATTTGAAAATGACTTGCAAGAAGTAAAATAACTTAAGATTTTGTAATGATTCATTTCCCAGAAATGATAGAAATTTTATTTTCATATTATTATTTTACGGACGAAAATACATTTTTCATGGGTTGAAACACCCCTTCAGATGAAATTCATGAAAGTCTTGCAAAAATTAAGAAATATATTTCAAGAATTCTGGAAAGTGTCTTTTTTGATATATCTCTGAACTATAACCCTTAAAAAAAATAAAATAAAAGGGCTATCAAAAACATGAATAGAATTTGCCTCCTACTTTTAAATTAAGAGTAATAGAATATCGTTTCTCAAAAACTATGAGTCCTAAATTTTCATAATCTTATAGGAAATTAGAAGTTATGTGTTTTATTCAAAATATTTGTCCCTAATCTTTTGGTTTTTGAGTCTTCGAGCAATAGCTAATTAATATATTTGCAACTTTCTTCTAGCCTTTAAATTAAGGAAAGTACATATTATTCCCAAAAAACTATGAGTTTTACAGTTTATTTCATTTACGAACAGTCGAAGTGCTCTTATGGGACTACGTTTATTTTTCAATGTCTTGAGAAGCTTACAGGGAACAATGATTATTTGACAGAATTTCGGAACTAAATTAATTGGAGAATTAGAAGCGTTCATTTTGAAAATAGGTGTCACATCTTTTAATCATGCGAAAATTGAAACAATAATATATCAGATTACAGTATTATCCATTATTACAGTATAATATAATACAGTTTGTAAATAAATGAAATTAAGTAGAAAGATACAGCTACAAAATCGTAATGTTATTTATCAGGTTTTAGTATATATGTATATAAGTATTTCAATAATAATTTATTATTAGAATAGAATGAATTGTGCAGAATATTATATTTTTTACGAAATTCAATTATCTCAATTTGTTTGGGAGTTACAGAGGCCAACACTGTGTGCATCTGACTCGGTTATTCTCTCTACGTTCGTTATTCCGGTTATACTCCATGCGATTATATCGTCCTTACGTGCTACCACAAAATTCGTTATAAAATTGAAAATATGATGTTCATAACAATAAAAATTATCAGAATCAATTTTTATTGATATATTTTATCATAAAATATACTAATTTCAGGATATTTAGGTCTTGTATCTTAGAAATCAAGCAATATGTGTGATTTTAAATCGAATTTTTGTTGACAAGTAATAGTTTTTTTTACTGTATTTCCATAAATTGACAATATTTTTCGTTTTCTAATTGGAAATATATGATTTCATGATATTTGGATCAAATTGGTGGGAAATCAATTATGAACGAAAAATTCCAAATAAGCTTGACTATTCCATTCGTAGTATTTATAACAAGGTTAACAATGCTAAATCGCCATAGAAACGGTGCATATTAGTGAGTATTCGGACGCGTAGAAATACTTACCATCGGGTATTATACTAGTGGTAAAAGTGAGTATATTACTCAAAGATGTGGATGCCTCCAATTTTGTTTTCTTCGTATTTAATTGAATATTTTTCTGAATATCTGCATCAATTTCATCTTCTGATTTATTACCAAACCTTTTTGAACTAGTTTTTATATTAGAACGAAATTTATTTCTCTATTATTCGTCAAAGAAAATGCAAGAAATTCTAATTTTTCAATTTGACAGAAGTTTGTTTACTCGTTCCTACGAAAACTACGTGACTTCTTTCTTAATTCATAGGAAGCTAATTTGGAAACATCTGACGTGAACATCACGTGTCTTACTTGTACATCATTATATATATATATATATATATATATATATATATACATATATATATAATACGATGTGATTTTGTGTTTGATCAAATATATCATTGGATATATATAATCAAACACACAATCTCATCGTTCCACAGTTAATCGTTTTGGATTTACCCAAGAGATTCTAAAAATCTGTCAAGTAAAATGCACTTCCAGCCAAGTCGGTTGGTATGGAAACAGTTGGCCATTATTCTTATACTACAACATTCCTAAATACTGATTTCCAAAATTCTACGACTACCAACAGATCTGATTTTATGCGCAAAATTAAAAAATGAATTCCTACTGAAGTGCACTTCCGGTTCAGTCTATTGTTATGAAAATAGTAGGCAATCATTCAGATGCTACAGCAGACTGAAATACCAAATTTCAATATTCTACACCTGATCGTTTCGAATTAATGCGAAAAATTCCAAAAGACTGTCAAGTAAAGTGCACTTCCGGCTCGATGGATCTCAATAAAAATAGGATATGAGCATCTAGACGGTGTAATCGTTCTAAATACTGAATTCTAACAATCTACGTTCAATCATTTCGGATTTATGCAGAAAATTCAAAAAATGTTTCGAATAAAGTGCTCTTCCGGCTTAGTCGATATCAATCATAATGCAAGGTAAACTAGATATTATAAAAGTACCTGATACAAAATTTAAATATTCTACGACTGATTGTTTAGAATTTATGCGGAAAATTCAAAAAGTCTGTCATATAAAGTGCACTTCCGGCTCAGCCGATTGTTACAAAAATAAAAGATGACCATTAAGATGATAGAGCAATTTCAAATGCTAAATTCCAGTATCCTATGGCTGATCGTTCTGAATTTATGCCGAAAATTTAAAAAAAGTTTCAAGTAAAGTGCACTTCCGGTTTAGCCGATCGCAATCATAATGCAAGATGTACAATAAGATGTTATAGAAGTTCTTTATACGAAATTTCAATATGCTATGGCGGATCATTCTATATTTATGCAAAAAATTCAAAAAAAGTTCCAAGTAAAGTGCACTTCTGGCCTGGCCGATTCTTACAAAAACAGCAGATAACTATTCTGATACAACATCAAGTTCAAATACTGAATTTCAACATCCTACGGTTGATCATTCTGGATTTATTAGAGAAATTCGAAAAAAGTTTCAAGTAAAGTGCACTTCCGGTACACACTATTAGAACCATAATGCGAGGTGCACAACTAGACTCTATACCAGTCATAAATACAAAATTTCAACATTATACGTTCAACCAGTTTTCAGATTTGCGAGCTACGCACGCACGCACGCACGAACATACGTACCAACATCAAACCAAAAATAGTCAAAATGGATTCAGGGATGCTCAAAACGGATATTGCCATCAAAATCTCGATGGGTGAATTTTGTCGGTTTCACAATACTTTCTTGTACTTAGTACAAGTAAGTAAAAACAACCTTTCAAGGACACTTTTTTCCACAAATATTCGAATTTTCAATAAGATGAAGTACTGCTACCACACGGTGCAGAAAATCTATTATTCTACTATTGTTGTCTCTTTCTCTTGCCCTGGACACACTGTCTGCAATGTTAAAGTCTTGTGATGTCACATCCTCTTCCTTAAATCTTGAAACATTTCCTCTCACCTCTCACGTCCATATGCTTAACGCAGTCAGCAGACACATTTGTAGTAGACCGACAATGAGAGTTGTGGGGGCCTGGTTGCATCTAATAGCGTTTTCGATTCAGTGCTCGGTACTGCACTCAGGTTGCACTGCGAGCAAAAATTGTGTTCGATTGGGTTTTTTGGAGCCAGCGAGCAGTTCGCGTTGTTTTCGATTGGGGACGTGTAGAGCACTCTGCGTGCAAGATTACTTGCTCCGTCTCGAGAGGTCGAGCAGTTATTTGAGTGCAAATAAAATGGCGGGGTTCACGAACGAAATCAAACAGGAAAAAATTATTTTACTAGAAATGTTACTAGAATCTTCTTCGTCTGGTACTGATGAAGATTTTATTAAAGAAATAAGAATGTGACCAAAAGTTAAAAACCTTATTGAAGAAGTTATTGGTCAATTCAATGATTAGAGTAGAATAAATGTAGGTACATGTATATATTCTTTTAGTTTAGGAAGAACTTATGGATGTCCAGGAAAACATGTGAAGAAATGACAAATTTATATGAATCTTTTTCAAGGAATCAGGCACATAGTTAAAAAAAGATAGTTTCATTCAAAAAACAAATTCTGGCTTTTTCATTGGTATATAAGAATGTTGAAGATGATCCATCAATACTATAATAGTGGCCTGCTTATTATCGCAAAGTATCTTATCATTTTCTTTTATATAGCCATTTTCATTTTCTACATCATAGATTATTCTATTAAATAACATTTCTTTTGCATTCTGATCATAACTACCATAACTACTACATCATCCCGCCATTTTTGCTTGCACTGAACTAGTCTGTATTTGATTGGACTCAGTGCATATCTGACAACCTTGAGAGTATTCAAGCAGCCCTAGTGCCGAGTACAGCACTGGATAACCATAGCTGACTCGTCCGCCATCTTGGAGCCCACTGACAAATCTGTGAAACGTTTAATATCCTTATTTTTATGATTTTTTGTTAATTATGTAGGTTTCTAGATGAATAATAACAAGATTAAAATAGCAGGCAGTTGTGCATCTTGTTCTTTAAGAAATTTATCTACTTGCATTAATTTTCTACACAAAATCTGTGAATGTTTAGTATTCAAATTATGAAGGTGAAGTAGGTAGTATGGTGATTTGAACAAATAGGTATCTAGGTAAGTACCTAAATATCTGCTTTGGTCAGAGCAGGTTGAATAATAAATAATAATAAGCAAAAAAAAATAAGTTCTTCTTATAAGATATCACTTTAGGTAATCATAGAAAATATATTAAAAATTCAAAAAACAGTTCAAATCGAATAAAACACAATTACTTGCTTTTTGTGCTTTTTTTGTCAGCTCATTTGGAATTGTAGCTGGTAGTTTCAGTTTTGTTTGAAATTTCAAAATTCCTAATTCCCAAACCTCTCACAACAGTGTAGTGCTCTAACAAAAAATTGGCAATATTGCAAAACTTCGGGAAATTATGACAATTTAGTAGCAAATCATTAAGAATATTACTGCAGGACAAATATTTTTGCAATAATGCTGACATTCACTCTGAATATTGCACTCAGCCTTTTACAATCGAATAGTTAAAATCGAAATTTAAATTGAGGTTAAGTAACTCGGAATATATTTCTCCACATTCAAATGATGTATTGAGAAATAAAAATTACTCATCTGTAGAATCAGAACCCGTATCTTGAATGAATAATACAACTTGGCCCAGAACAGCCCGTCATTTGCAATTATTTTACTAAATTATATCAAAGTTCATACATCAGTAAACGGCAAACAACTGACAGTGGGCTCCAAAATGGCGGACGGGTCTGCTGTGCTTTATCTAGTGCATTGGCAACTGAAATTACCGTTGGCGGCAGCACTGTTCTTACAAAATGGTGGCTCAAAAGTGGCTTACGGCAAGTTTGTAATCTGTTTACAATGTAAACACACTGATATTCAGCAAAGAAATATTCGTATTCCATGGAATGATTTAATCCAATTTCAATTGTGCGAAGAAGTATGGACTTTCATAATATACAGTTTTTTCTTTTGAAATCTTCTTATTTATATATTGTTTTTAGTTGTAACTGGAAGACTGCGTGAGGTTATAAAATTCATAGTGTCCAAGAAAATAATATTACGGGGAAATATTTACGACCTGTAGTGAACAAATAGTCATACATCCTTGAAACAGCTTTCCCTGTGCGAATTTTTTTAATCCACACAGTTAGCTTATCAACTAGTTCGTAGTTGCCAAACTTATTGATTACTGACACTTTTCTTTCCCCCTTTCTAGGAAATTTATGAAAGCTCAAATCCATATTTCGGCTAAATTTAGAATGACATCCATAAACACACAGTTTTTATTGCCATTTCTTCGTTTGGATTTCATATTTTGATATAGGATTTTAGTATAGGAATGAGGTTATATAACTTCACAACAAACTAGAAAGCTAACTATTTTCCACTGAAATAATTGAAACAAATCCAATAAGAACTATTATATTAAGAATTTAATAAAAAAAAACTCAAAAAAGCCACTAAATATTGTTAACAAAACTAGTAACATAACACATGCTCCTATGGAAATTAGGATTGCATCCACTTTACAGTATAGTTCCGCTTATAACCGCTTGGTGGCTACGGGTTAATTTCAGTTGCCAATAGTGCCGAGTACAGCACTAGATAGTCTTTATCTAGTGCTATAGTGCCGAGTATAGCACTAGATAAAGCACAGCAGACTCGTCCGCCATTTTGGAGCCCACTGTCAGTTGTTTGCCGTTTACCGATGTCTGAACTTTAATATAATTTAATAAAATAATTTCAAATGACGGCCTGTTCTGGGTCCAGTTGTATTATTCATTCAAAATACGGGTTTTGATTCTACAGATGAGTAACTTTTATTTCTCAATACATCATTTGAATGTGGAGAAATATATTCCGAGCTACTTAACCTCAATTTGAATTTAGAGTTTAACTGTTCGATTATCGGAATCTGAGTGCATTATTCAGACTAAATGTCAGCATTATTGCAAGAATCTTTGTACTTCAGTAATATTCTTAATGATTTGCTACTAAATTGTCATAATTTTCCGAACTTTTGCATTCTTGCAAATTATCTGTTGGAGCACTACACTGTTATGAGAGGTTTGAGGATTAGGAATTTTGAAATTTCAAACAAAAATGAAACCACAAGCTACAATTCCAAATGAGCTAACAAAACAAATACAAGAAGCAAGTTATTGTGTTTCATTCGATTTGAACTGTTTTTAAAATTTTTATTGTATTTTCTATGATTACCTTGACTGATATCTTATAAAAAAAGCCTAATTTTTTGTGCTTATTATTATTCATTATTCAAGCTGCTTTCTTTGACCGAAGCAAATATTTAAGTACTTATACCTAGGTACCTATTTGTTGAAATCACCATACTACCTACTTTAACTTCATAATTTGAATACATTTACATTTACAGATTTTGTGCAGAAAATTAATGCAAGCAGATAAATTTCTTAAAGAACAAAATGCACAATTGCCTTCTATTTTAATCTTGTTATTATTCATCTAGAAATTTACATAATTTACACAAAATCATAAAAATAAGGATATTAAACGTTTTACAGACTTGTCAGTGGGCTCCAAGATGGCGGACGAGTCTGCTATGACTATCTAGTGCTGTAGTGCCGAGCATGACGTCACACTATAAAACTCAGTGCAGTTCTAGTGCATATGAATCGAAAACGCTGTAACTCCTCAAGTCCTCACCAGTAAATTAGAAACAAATTTACTTACTGATAAATTTGAAAAAAATATTTTAGCTGAATTTTTAACAAGAATCAAAAAATATCTATTTCAGTCGAATGGAAGACCCTCATTATTTTCAAAAAAATAGCATAACTTTACTAAAAACATTTTTCGATCAAAGCCCCAAATATAGAATCACTTTTGCCATCCGATTTACCGAGTACTAAAAGATGGCAGCAAGTGGTACGTTTTGAGAAATCTTGACAATTTCTTAATTTTTTTGTGACTAAATGACATCTAATTTCAAAAAATTTCTCTAGATAAACTCATCGTTAATTACAATTGTGCATCGATTGAACATGAAATCATTTTTATATTTAACATCTGTCCTGCGGGGATGAAAATTATGAAATACTGACCTTACAAATTCTAAAATCAGAAATAAATCAAAATATGTTATATTATAGTCAAATGCGACTTGTAGTTCTACAGTTATCAGGACATTTATAAATTCATGATTTCCTACAATATAAACAAGGCTCTGTTCGAGAAATTGTACATGAAGTGTCCCAACTATTTTTTGAAAATGACAACAATTTTTTATTCATTTTATGTATTTATTTTTGAGTAACTTAAACAAATTTGGGCACTAATAACTCGAAAATGGATACAACAATCGGAAAAAATTTCCAACTATTTTTGAAAATTGGATAGGGTACTCATGTACCACTATTTGATTAGTGCCGTTGTTTACTTGAAAATCGATGATTTATGAGAACATTATTTGTGACGTAACGAGAGCACTGGTACTTGAAACACCCAACTAATTTTCAAAATTAGTAAGACTTCAGTTGAACCTTTTTTTCGGTTTACGCTCATTTTTTAATTATTTATGAATGATCTATTACAGATGTAGTAATAACACGAAAATGAGTACGGTTATCGGAAAAAGTATCAATTCACGACATTCTGCTTTTAAAAATTTGATGGAGTACTTTATGACCCACTTTTTATAAGCGCTCTCCTTACGTTACAAACCATAATTTTATATATTACCGATTTTCAAGTGAACAATTTTAATAAAGAATCGATTAATATTTTTCAAAATTAAATAAGTTACTTAGAAAAACAATAATTTATTATAAACAATAGCGATCTTGGCCACCTTCCGGCGGGATTCAGGCATTCAAATTTTACGTACTTATTCATGAGTACCTAACGGAACTTTTTTTGTTGAAAAAACGTAGAATTCTTCAAAGATCGGCCTGAAAACTGCTTATTCAACTTAACTATATATTAGAATTGAAATTTAAAAAATCCAAAGAATGAAACAGAATTTTGAATTTCTTGAATTCTGATATATTAAAAATTCTTTTTTTTGTTTCTAGAAACTATACTGATGGCGTATCAGATGGTAAAAAAATATAGTAAAATATGAAGACAAATGGAAATATCTGGCCCATCCTATTATTACAGAATTTAATAATTTATGTTGAGTCATATTAATCGAGTAATTTGCTCGCGTAAGTGAAGTTTTTTAAAGTTATTAGAATGAAACATATTTTTCAGGATGAATAGGTATTGGTTAATATGATGATATTCTAAATGATTTAAAAAGTAATCTAAAATTCATTCTAAAAATATGATTGCATTCTAATACTAAGAATGATTAATTTCAATTATTTATTAGTAGGTGTCGGGATGATTGTTATGTTTACGTACGCCACTGAAGCTGGAAGTCACATCCTGATATTGGCAACTGAAAATACCGTTGGCGGCAGCACTGTGTTTACAAAATGGCGGATCAAAAGTGGCTTACGGCAAGTTTGTAGTCTGTTTACAATGTAAATACGTTGATATTCACCAAAGAAATATTCATATTTCATTAAATGATTTAATTCAATTCCAATTGTGCGGAAGAGTATTGACTTTCTTCTTTTATAATATATAGTTTTTTCTTTCAAAATCATCTTATTTATTTACGGTTTTTAGTTGTAACTGGAAGACTGCGTGAGGTTATAAAATTCATAGCTTCAAAGAAAATAATATTACGGGGAAGTATTTACGACATTTTTGTATTGTAAATTCCAGCTTTCAGCTTTTCTTGTACGAATTTTTCTAATCCACACAGCTCGTTTATCAACTAATTCGTAGTTGCCAACTTTATTTACCACAGATTTTTTTCCCCTTTTATAGGAAAATTATAGAAACTCAAATCCACATTTCGATTAAATTTGGAATGACATCCATAAACACAACAATTTTTATCATAAATTCTTCGTTTAAATTCCGTATTTTGAAGAGTATAGTCTTGAGAAAGACTAATTTTGAGGTTATATAATGTCACAATAAATTCGAAAGCCAAGTATTTTTCACTGAATTAACTTGAACAAATCCATTAAGAACTATTTTAGTATAAAATTTAATATAAACAATCTCAAAAAAGCCACTAAATATTGCTTACAAAACCAGTAACATAACATACGATTATATGGAAATTAAGATTGAATCCACTTTACAATATAGTTCCGCTTATAACCGCTTGGTGGCTACGGGTTAATTTCAGTTACCAATACTGAGCAAAGAAAAGACCTTCCGACTTCGACACTAAAGTCTCGTTCACAATACGAAATTAGTAGTTATGGTTAGTGCTAGATGTTTGACATGCAAAATCGTGTGTTAGCGTTCATAACAACAAAATTAGCTCAGCGCTGCTCTGCACGAACCGTGGTTAGTGCAGGAGCTTGCAAACTTCAAACTTTTTAGTTAGTTGTTAGTGGATCGGCCAATCAGAAGAGAGAAGGAAAGAGATAAAATATTTTAATTTAGAAGGCTCTCTATTTCTGTGAGGATGTGTGACAGAATGAAAATTGAAACAGGAAAGAAAATTATACGAGATGGTGGATTCGCCCAATATATCAAAATAGAAATGAGCAAGGAGATTGGGATAATTTGATTCAAGAAATGCGGTTAATGGATCAAAATATGTTTTTTAGTTACACAAGAATGACTGTATCCCAATTTGATGATACATTAGCATTGATTGGACCAAGTTTAAAAAAAAAATAGTAGAAGAAGTCCCGTTCCTGAAGGAACTTTGCGTTTGCACTTCAAATATATTTATTCAAATGTTTCCTCTCCCATATTTTCCAATTATGCGAAACAGTGCAGAAAGATGCTACGATTAACGAAGGTTGCAAACGAAGTAATCAAAAACAGCTGATGCTTCTATATTTTCTTCGGCTGTAAAATCTGTTGCATTTTTTTGTAAGCATTGAAATAATGTTACAGTTCTCTGCATTACCGACAGGGACAGCGCTAATTAAAAAGTATTGTGAACGCTGACTCCAGACTCTTAACACAAACACTAACCACTAACTACTAACTACTAACTACTTATTTCTTGTAGTGAGCGAGGCTTAATTTCAGTTCTAAAAACAGCGTTCACAATGCTCCAAACTAACGCCTTATAATTTCAGCTTCTTTCGTTGATAAAGTGTACTTTGGCTCCAATTTAAAATTTTATAGTCAGAATAAAATGCTTAGGACAAAAAAATATTGAACTAACCTCAATTTTATTATTAATCTAGTCTCTTCAAATAATCAACATAAATAATATATTTTTTTTTAATTAGATGTTGATCCATTCTTTGCAGATTTCATAGCAAAAATAGATAGAAGTCAAATGTCAAATGAATCAAAAAGAAAAACATATTCATCCCTTTTTCTCTCTCGTCTGATTGGTCGAGCCACTAACTACTAACGGAAAAGTTTGAAGCATGCAAACTCTTTCGCTAACCACGGTTAGTGCAGAGCAGCGCTGGGTTAATTTCGTTGCTGTAAACGCTAACACATTATTGTACCTGTCAAACATCTAGCACTAACCATAACTACTAACACTAACTACTAATTTCGTGTTCTGAACGGAGCTTAACAGTAAGAACTTAATTTACTTGAACATTATTTATTTATTTTAGAATAAAACAGAAATGATTCAAATTGTTTTCGAAAAATTCAAGGTTTATCAATATCAAACTATTGTTTAAACAAAACTGTTTACTGTCTCTTAAAATAAATTTTAAATCAGAACAATTCTCTATATTCACTTTTAAACTTGCTTGTTTACGTATCACGGGCACAAACTAGTTCGCTCCCGCAGTCAATTTTTAATCCCTCTTGTGAAAAGGGTCGTAGATAAGTTCGCTCCCGATGCAATTTGTAGGAAAGCCGGTAATTACCTACCAATAATGAGCAATAGCGGTGGTACTTATGATTGTGTTTATTATTGGTACATTAAAACTTTAAATTTGTGTGAAACTGTGACTGAACATGATGAAAACCACAACCATTAGTGCAGTGATGTCTCTATTTTCAAAACAAACAGATGGGCTTTGCCCGCTCTGACTGAGCTCGACATGTAGGACCTCGCGTAACTTGAAACAGTGGCTTTGTTTTCAACCGGCGGTGCTTCGCACCAAAACATACGGACGGGCGAAGAATTATTTTAATCTTCTTATGTGACGGGAGCGAACTAGCATACGGTCACCGGAGCGAAGTAGCATACGATTAAAAGGGTAAATTGACCGCGAGTGCGAACTTTTTGTATGCCGCGCATGTTTCATGTATAAAAGTACTATTTAATATAAATAATTGAATTTGTAATTACGTTATAAAATCCGAACTGCAGAAAATATTCATTTTTAACGTCTGCTATACTTGTAATCTAGAATATGATTTTTTGAGAGATAATTCAGATTTCACCTCGACTCTAAAAAACATTTCTTAGTTCTCGATTTTTAGAACTTGGTTTTATTCTTCCAGATCTTTTTGAAGTACAGAAGCGCAACAAAACTGGACGCTCTAATCAACAAAATCTTTATAAATATACCCGATACAAGAATTAGTATAACAAATGGAGTCCGTTATATCAACACCAAAAATAAGTAATTATTATAATAGTGGAATCTGTGTGTCCTTTTTCATATTTGTGAAACAGATATTCAACTGAAATTTAAAAGAATCTTGACACATCAAGATTCATTGATATTTGCTTCATTGAAATTCGCTTCAGTTCACGAATTCACTAAAAAAAATTCTCATTTAAGGTTGGCCGAGCCTTCTAATCAAATCAAATCAATAAATCATATTCTATATTCGGTTATTTAATTAGTATTCATAAAAAGCATATATGAGATAATAATTCTGAATGATTTTAGCAAAAACTCATGAAACAATATTGTGTTTATTGATTGGAATTTCAAATACAAAAATTTATCATGGAGGATTAAGTGTAGTAGTAATGACTGATAAAGCCATAGCCTACGAATTCGCTGTCTGGCAGTTGATAATTATCTTAAGGTTGCTATTTCTTTTTGTTGTACTTTTTACTTTTAAATTGAAAAAGAAGAGAGAATCCAAAGTTTCAAAGTGTTTCAAAATCTTTTCTTTCATGCAGGACATTTCAGATATTGCAACTGGCGATTATTTTTGTCTGGATTGTTTTCTATTTATCCGGATATACTTTACAAATATAAATTATCTTCAAATCAGATTTTTTGAAACAACAAACAGTCCATCTCATATGTACTAATCTAATGTTTATTTAACAAAATTAAAAAGTATTCTCGCGCCACTTCAACTTTTCAACACATGGTACACAATAAAAGAACTGCAGATATATGCTTGTAACTGTCACTGTTTTCTGCTTTGCAATAACAAGTCATATCTTAATCTTCAAGGCATCATATTCATTACAATTCAATTCTCCTTTAATTTCATATGGACTCTCAAGCACTTTTGATGTTTGTATGCAAAGAGCATGCAAAAATACTCTCTTGTCACTATTATCATTTAATTTTCGACAGAATAAAATATGTCAAGCATTTACTAGCTTTTCACCCTCATTTACACAGCGTGACATGACATTTGCATCAAAATATTCTTGAAGTTTCAATATCATTATCTAGAAATTAAAGGTTAGGTTCAATTTAAAAATATGGATTAAATATAAATAAACAGATGGAATAATTCACTTGCCTGATATTTACGAACAATATACTTTTAAAAAATATCCATGAAAAAGCAAATCTTTATTTCATATTCACGGTTATTGTCTTTAAAAATCGTAACAATCCCATTTAAATACATGTAAACTTCAAGTTTATCCTAACTCAATTAGTTCAAAAATATCCGCTGCGGCGCTGCGATCTTAAATTTATTTGCCAATAGCTAATAGAATAGTTACATTTGTGCTCTTTTCTTTTTTAAACTACATGATGAATTGTTTTGGTTCTTTAGCAATATTCTATGATTAAAGCAGCTAACTGATTTCTAATACGAAAACTAGAAGCAAAATTGTCTTTTACAAGATATTTCGATTTTTTTTTTCGTGGGTTACATTTCAACATATTTGAGAAAATAGTTTGGAAAATGAGATAGAATTGAATAGTCTGATGATACTTTTTCTGTCAATATAAAACGAACTCTAAAATTGATGTTACTGCTAGATCTAGATATTCCTGTTGAGATTACTGAGATCATAACTCTCTTATAGATAATTTAATATTATTAAGTAAGTGGGTATTTTTCATATTTTATATCCAATAACAAATATCAATATGTCACCTATATTTAAAAGCAGCCATTGGCGTAGCTAGAAAGTTTTCCTAGCTACGCCAGTTAAATTATTAAAATTAGTTATTGATTTTATCAAAAAAAGATCATAAACAATTTTCATACAGCAGGATTCATTGTAAAGATAATTTAGAGAATAGCGAAAACTTAGAGGACAAATAAAATATAGAAAGCTTAGAGAATATGAAGAATTTAGAGAGCTTAGAAAATATAGAGAATAGAGTTCCCTAAATTCTCTATATTTTCTAAACTTTCTCTATTTTCTAAAATCTCTATATTCTCTTTATTCTCTAAATTCTCTAGATTCTCTTTATTCTCCATATCTTTTTCATTCCCCAAATTCTTTATATTCTCTTCATTCTCTAAATTTTCTATATTTTTAAATTCTCTTTATTCTCAAGATCGTCTGTATTCTCTTTACACTCTACATTTTCTATATTCTTATTGCCTAAACCTTCTATATTGTCTGTATTCTCAAAATTTTCTAAACTCTCTGAATTTTTCATATTCTGTTAGCTTTCTTCTTTGTATTCTCCAAATTCTCTATATCTACTCATCATATTCTCTAAACTTTCAAAATTCTTTCTATCTCTTAAAGCCTCATTCGCAACACGAAATTATGTAGTAGTAAGTGTTAGTGGTTATGGTTAGTGCTAGATTTCTGACATGCACAATCGTGTGTTAGCGCATAGCGTTCACAACAACAAAATTAGCCCAGCGTTGCTCTACGCTGATAGTGGTTAGCGCAAGAGTTTGCAAGCTCCAAACTTTTTGATTAGTAGTTAGTGGCTCGACCAATCAGAAGATGGTGAAAAAGGGATGAATATATTTTCTTTTTAATTTATTTGACAATTGAGTTCTATCTATTTTTGCTCTGAAATCTGTACGAAATGGATCAGTATCAAATTTAAAAAAATATATTACTTACTTATGTTGATCATATGAAAGAGCTAAATTAATAATAAAATTAAGGTTCGCTCATTACTTTCTTGTCCTAAACGTTTTATTCTGACTTTTCTATGAAGTCCTAAATTGGAGCCAGAGTACACTTTATCAACGAAAGAAACTATGATTGTAAGGCGTTAATTTGGAGCAATGTGAACGCTGTTTTTAGAACTCAAAGTATAAACACTAACCATAACTACTAACACTCCTACTTATTTCGTATTGTGAATGAGGCTAACTAACTCTCTTTACTCTACAAATTTTCTCTATTCCCTAAATATCCTATATTCTCTGAATTCTAAATAATTTTTTTTCGAATTTTTATAATTGGGTAAACGATTTTCCATCATTTCTGGAAAATGGATATCGTACAATAAATCATTTTGTAGGAAATCTTATGATAGAACTATTTTTCATGAGAAATTTTTAGATTTAATTAATGGCTCTCGAGAAATTTTTTATATCTTGCAAGAAAACGAGAAAAATAGCGTGAAAACGCAAATATAACCACAATGCACACTTTTTATTTTTGATGGGACATTGATACATTAATTAGTACCCCAAAAGCTAACTCTGCAAACAATCCTGCTGATTTCTGGAGAAAACCTTTTTTCTGTTAATTGCCCCGTGCTAAAAGTAGCGCCCTTTTCAAATCTGCAGTAAGTTGAAAGTTTGATGATGGAGCAAAATTTCTAGAGTGAACAGTGGCCATCCTTACTCCTCCCTTAGCTACGCCCATGGAAGTAGCACACACAGATCATGCTGTGCGATTCGACAAACTCGGGTTTTGAGCTGTAAGTGCGATCAACAGCCGTCAGGTACAGATACTCATGGATATAAGTGGAGGTATTAGAGCTATAAAAATGCACGGAAAAAAACTTTTTGATGAATATAGCTCAATTGTGATATCAATGAGCACAAAAACAGTTAATTATTAGGGCAGCAACTTAGTGTTGTAGTGTAGTAGTTACCAAATTTTGCCACAGTTCTCTTATGTTAATTCTTACCACAATTTTGCGATATAATCTCGGACATAAAATACACAATAAATATTGTGGTCAAAAATACAACATAATTTTGAAAGTAATTATTACGTGAGATTGATAATATTACCTCAATAAATTGTATGAATTGACATGACATTTAGTTAAATTAAATGACATAAATTCCAAAATTACTTGCCCAGAGCAATATTTTAATAACCCTAAAATGTTGCATTTCTTGACATGAACACCATTAATTATTCAAATTCACAAATCTTGTGTTTTACAGTATGTTTGATTATAGTTATGAATATAAACAATCTAAATGAATATTATGTAATTTTATTTATACAATAAATGCAGTGAAAATAACGGAAATTGAGTATTTATTCATAAGAAGATTTGGGCGTAGAAACGAACGGTTCCCATCATCTTCTGTGTTTCAAATTTATACCTTCTTATGCCAATAGAATTTGTCAGATTTGTTCTCAATTCAGATGATAAGTTTCCAAACGCCTCACTATCCATATCATTTTCTGTAATGAATAATAAAAATTAGAAAATTACCAACATCTAATTCCTGAAGTTGATAGATTTTTTTGGAATTAACTATGCTCTATTATTAACCAAGCTACATACCTAGCAATAGAATGTTCAAAGTCAAATTGATATAAATCATCTTTCAAAATAGGCACTAGTGTTTTAAAATTCCACTAGAATAATTTCCCCTCGTTAAATCTATCTGCCATATTTCAATATAATATTTTCTTGTTTTCTCATATAAAGATCACATGTTTCACCAATTCAAGAGCTAACGTTTGAATGCCAAGCCAAAACAAGCCAACAAATAAATCTTGCATGTCTAAATTTGCAGTAACACTACAATCAAATTGCGGCAAAATTAAACATTTTGATAGAGTAAATATTGGAAATTACACTTATTGTAGAAAATTCCGCATACAATTCTGGTTTTATATGCGTAGTTGTATTTTTAACAACAAATATTGCACTACAATTTACTATGTTCATAAATTACTTATTAACATATTTTAGTTCCGTAAACCACAGCATATTTATCGCAAAAATTAGGTGTTGGTAACAATTAATTTTATAGAATATACCAAAAGTTCTTGGAATTACTGCATTGAATATGTTATAATGTAACATAAGAAAAATACAATATCGCTGAAATTAAAAACGTCTATAAATTTTTTCCGTGTGGGTGAGTGCGTTAGAGCACTTGATTTCAGCGAGAAACCCGGATTTGATGTCAGATCAAAAATCGCTTGGAAATCTGTCTTATGGTGAACTCTTCAATAAAATCTTTGACTATCTGTATTTAATGGTTGGTGACCGCATTTTTTTTTTAATGGACTCGGGATTTGAACCTGACGGCTATGTCCCTAGGTTGACTTTTCACCTTGGGTCATAAATAATATCTAGATGGAAGAAGCTGCGAACGGTTCCGACGGGAAGAGATGGAAGCTATTGGCAAATAAACATAAGCGATACTCTATCTGGTGGCAGAATTTCAAACTACTGATGTTAGGATAGATTTGGCGCGCTACATATATATTATACATGAGCTTATAATCAAATCAATAAATCATATTCTATATTCGGTTATTTGAATAGTATTCATAAAAAACATATATGAAATAATAATTCTGAATGATTTTAGCAAAAATTCATGAATAAATATTGTGTTTATTGATTGAAATTTCAAATACAAAAATTTACCATGGAGGATTAAGTGTAGTAGTAATTTATTTGAATATTTGAATATTTGGGAAGTCAACAGTCGCCCAATAATAGACTTCCACAACTTAAAAAATACATAACAGAAAAAGCTACAATGATGATACATAGAAAATATGATAGCAAGAATGAATCAGTTTGTACTGCATTTAATTGCGTTTTTAAATTGACTTTGACTCAAGCAAAAGAGATCGACATGCTGATAGCTATCGTTATAAGTCGACATTAATCTATTAATAGGTGAGTTTTTATTGTTGTTTGTATTTGATTTAAGAATGTAGAACAAAGTATTGTTTCTTGTATGAATTGTTGGTGTATGAAAATTAAATTTATCTACAATTTCGAAATTATCTATCAAGTTGTTGAAAATTTTAAATAGAAACAGCATATCAGCATTCTTTCTTCTTTGCTCAAGTGAAGGTAACTCAATTTCATCAACTAAGGTGTGACAGTTGGAGCTAATATTAAATTTATATTTCAATAAAGCAATAAATTTCTTTTGAATGGATTCGATCATTACAATATTTTTGACATACAAGGGACTCCAAACAACGGAAGCATATTCAACAATGGGTCTCACGTATGCGTTGTATAACAAAATCAATGAGTGTTCATTATTGTAGGACTTAGCCATTCTATATACGAAGCCCAATGTTCTATATGCTTTCTTAACAATATTGTCAACATGTTCATTCAGTAATAGCTTTGAATCAAAGAGTATGCCCAAGTCACGTATAGATGTTTTGCGTACTAAATTTGTTCCATGAAGACTATATTTGAAATTTATTGTTTTTATGTTTCTTGAATAAGTAACTACATTACATTTGTCAGGATTTAGATGTAAATCATTCACAAGACAATAGTTTTGCAATCTTAATAAATCTTGCTCAAGACGTTGACAATCAATAAGAGATTCAATTGGCATAAAGAGCTTTAAATCGTCGGCAAATAATAGAAATTTCGAATGTTGAAAACAATCATGGATGGAATTAATGAAAATATTGAATAAAAGTGGTCCCAGGTGCGATCCTTGTGGAACTCCTGAGGTAACCAGAATTTGCCGAGATTTAAAGCCATTACAAATCACTATTTGCGACCGATTTTTTATGTACGATTCAATCCATCTGTACAGAGAACCGTGAATCCCGTATGATAAAAGCTTTGCCAAAAGAATGTCATGATTAACTCGATCAAATGCCTTGCTAAAATCAGTATACACTACATCAACTTGAATTCTGTTGTCCATACAGCTACTAATGTACTCAATGAAGGGAATAAGATTGTTCAAAACTGACTTTTTGGGAGAAAACCCTGTTTGTTGTTGAATAATTATGTTATTCAATTCGAATTTGATTTTGTTGATTAAGAGGCTTTCAAAGATTTTTCCAAGTAATGGTAGTATTGATATTGGACGATAATTTGTAACATCACACCTATTACCTGACTTAAATATTGGCATGATATGAGATAATTTCCATATATCTGGAAAAGTACCAGATTTAAGAGATTTATTGTAAATCAAAAATAATGGGTAGGTTAAATAATATGCGCATGTTTTAACAAAAAGTGGATGAATGCGGTCAGGACCAGAATTTTTCTTAGTATCTAGATTGGAAAGAGCCTGAAGGATTTCATTCTCAGTTATAGAAATTTCTCCAACATTAATAGAGCAGTTGGTATATGCAAGATTGATGTTTGCGTTATTTGATGTAGTATATACTGACTCAAAGTATGTAGCAAAAAGATCACTGATATCAGAACCGAAATGTGCCTCACTATCTTTATAAAATAAGGAATTAGGCAAACAATTATTAGTTTTAAGTTGTTTAGTATGATTCCAAAAGTGATTGGTATTCGATTTTAGATTATTCTCAATATAATTAATGTAGCTTTTATAATCATTAGACAACATAATTTTTGTTCTAGTGCGAAGCAAGGCAAACGAATCGTAATCACTTTTATTCCCATAATATTTCCATTTTTTATGGTATTTGTTTTTCTCTTTAATCATTTTTATTAATGAGTTAGAAAACCATTTTGGGTATTCGGGTTTCCTGTATTGATATTTGGGACAGAAAGTGTCAAGCAAATTATATATTACATCGTAAAATAGTTTGACATTATCATTTAATGTCCTATTTAAAAATTTGTTGTTCCAGTTGACAGCTGATAATTTATAAATCAGGTCTTCATAGTTACACTTCTTAAAGTTATAAGTTGAGAAATTATTTGGCTTCAAAGGTTTAAAATTTTCAAGAGAAAAACAAAGTTCCAGAGCAGGATGATATTGTTCATCCTGTAATGACGCATTTGCTGTCTGACAGTTGATATGTTAAGGTTGCTATTTCTTTTTGTTGTACTTTTTATTTTTAAATTGAAAAAGAAGATAGAATCCAAAGTTTTAGAGTTTTTCAAAATCTTTTCTTTCATGCAGGACATTTCAGATATTGCAACTGGTGAATATTTTTGTCTGGATTGTTTTCTATTCATCCAGGTATACTTTAATAATAATAATAATAATAATACTTTATTTAAGTAGCTGAGCTAGTACAAAAACAGAAAAATTTGTATATATATATATATATATATATATATATATATATATATATATATATATATATATATATATATATTTGTTTTATATCAAATTTTTCTGTTTTTGTACTAGCTCAGCTACTTAAATAAAGTATTATTATATATATATATATATATATATATATATATATATATATATATATATATATATATATATATATATATATATATATATATATATATATATATATATATATATATATATATATATATATATATATATATATATACTAATTAGAGTAGTGCTCTTAGATTAGATTTGAACTTTTTAACTGATGTGACATTAGTAACAGTAGCAGGCAAGCTATTAAATTTCAAAAAGCCCTTATGGAACACTGATAAGCATGTCTTAGATTTATTATTTAATGAAACATATAATTTGTCTCCTTGACGAGTATTATATTTATGTATTTCTCTAACATACTTAATATTATCAGTCAGATATCTAGGTAATTTGTTTGTTGTCATTTTATATATAAAGATCAATACATTATATTCAATGAAATTACTTATATTTAGCCAGCCTAAAGTGCACAACATAATATTAATACCCGTACGTTTACTACACTTTAGTATTACTCTCATGGCCCTATTTTGTAGTTTTTGGAGCTTTTCTATATTTTTATTACTACACATATAAAATAATGTTGAACAATAGGTGAAATGAGGCAATACTAAAGTGTTATACACCATCAATAAGCTCCATGTCGACAAATATTTTGCAATACGCGATAGATAGTTAATCTTCTTCGCTATTTTTTTACAACAATATTGGATATGTTTCTCAAGTATTAACATATTATCTATAATTATCCCGAGATACTTGATTTCTATGACCATTTCGATTTCGACATTATTTATCTTGATCTTTTTATCAATGGAATGATTCTTTTGGTTCTGATATGATATGAACATGACTTTAGTTTTATTTTCATTAAGCTTTAATTTATTACAATTCAACCATAATGCACATCTCTCCAAATCCTCATTTACTGTATTTATCATGTTATCTATATCAGTTCCTTCCAAATATATTAGGGTGTCATCCGCAAAAAGATGTATTTTACAAGATTGCAAGATATTTGGCAAATCATTGATATAAAGAATAAATAAAAGGGGGCCCAATACACTTCCTTGCGGGACACCTTTTCCAACGGGCAATAAAGAAGAATAAATATCACCAATTTTTACATGTTGCTGTCTCCCGTTTAGATAACTTCGGATCCATTTCAAAGCATTGCTTTTTATGCCGTATGCTAATAACTTTTCTAGCAAAATTTCCCTATCCACAGTTTCGAAGGCTCTTTTTAAATCAAGAAAAACAGTGCAAACTACTTTGTCTTGATCTAGCATTATTTTCCATTGATTCAATAGCATGTTTAAAACTGTTTCACAGGAATGATTTTTTCTAAACCCAGACTGTATAGGGGCAAGAATATCGTTTGCATTTATATAATTAGAAAGCTGATCATGCACGACAATTTCAAGAAGTTTTTCACAAAAAGGCAGCATATTAACAGGTCGATAGTCTTCTATTTGAACTGAGTTTTTAACTTTTTGTATTGGTGTAATAGCTGAAATTTTCAACTGATCAGGTACTGTACCTGTCGTTAATGATAAATTTATGAACTGCAATACAGGGTAACCAATAATCTCAAAATGTGACTTTATAAATTTAGCAAATATAAATTATCTTCAAATCATTGATAGATTTTTTGAAACAACAAACAGTCCAACTTATAAGTACTAATCTAATGTTTATTTAGCAAAAATAAAAGGCATTCTCGCGCCACTTCAACTTTTCAACACATGGTACACAATAAAAAAACTGAAGATACATGCTTGCAACTGTCGCTGTTTTCTGCTTTGCAAGAACAAGTCATATTCTCAATCTTCGAGGCATCATATTCATTACAATTCAATTCTCCTTTAATTTCATACGGATTCTCAAGTACTTGTGATGTTTGTATGCAAAGAGCATGCAAAAATACTCTCTTGTCACTATCATCATTTAATTTTCGACAGAATAAAATATGTCCAGCATTTACTAGCTTTTCATCCTCATTTACACAGCGTGACATGACATTTGCATCAAAATATTCTTAAAGTTTCAATATCATTATCTACAAATTAAAGGTTAAGTTCAATTCAAAAATATGAATTAAATATAAATAAACAGATGGAATAATTTACTTGCCTGGTATTTACGAACAATACACTTCTAAAATATTTCCATGAAAAAGCAAATCTTTATTTCATATATATAAATTAGCTCGACAGGCCTTGAAGGCCCTGGGCTTGGTAAACTACTTTCCTCCACTCTTCTCTGTCATTTGCTTTGGCTTTCCAATTCTTCTGTCCCATTGTGATAAGATCCTTCTCTACTTCTTTTATCCACCTTCTCTTTGGTCTGCTTCTCTTTTTTTTCCCGTCTTGCATCCTCTCTATGATCCGTTTTGGATTTCTTTCTTCTGGCATTTTTTCCACATGTCCCAACCATCTTATTCTCTGCATCCTGATTATTGTTGTAATATTTGGTTCCATGTACACTTCTTCTACTTCTTTGTTTGTTCTTCTTCTCCAGAGACCTTCATCCTCCTTAATTCCTCCATAAATTTTCCTCAGCACCTTACGTTCCCATATTTGTAATTTTTGCTCATCTAGTTTAGTCAAAGTCCAAGTTTCGCTACTGTATAGCACTGTTGGTCTTATAACCGTTTTATATATATATGTACCTTGGCTTTTTGAGATACATCTTTGTTCATTAGTAATTTGTTCATCATTCCTACCGCTCTACTTCCTTTTCTTTTATTTCCTCTTCAGTTTTTCTTTTAGATGTGATTTTCACTCCTAGGTATGTGAAGCTCTCCACCTTTTCAAATCTATATTCTTCCCCTCTTTCTGTGTTCACCTTTAATTCTTTTTCAGGGTTATTTTCACTGTTGCTCATCACCATGTACTTGGTTTTTTCGGTGCTCACCTTCAATCCCATTTTTTCTGCTTCTTGTATTAAACGTTTCACTGTGTACTGCAACTCCTTTTTTGATTTTGTAATTATTGTGATATCATCAGCGAATGCGAGGCATTGGTGTTTCTTGTCATATATTAAGCCTTTTGTGTTCAATCCGCTTCTACGCATTATCACTTCGAGGATAAGGTTGAATAGTGTTGAAGATAAAGGGTCCCCTTGTCTTAGACCTACTTCGACCTCAAACGTGCTTGACTTTTTATTGTTCACTCTCACTCTATTTTTGGTATCCTTCAGTGTGGCTCTGATAACATTTATCAACTTCTTTGGGATCTCCAGCTCTCTTAATGCTTTAAATAGCTCATTCCTATCTACCAGATCGTAGGCTTGTTTAAAGTCTATGAATAGCACATGCAAATCTAGACCCATCTTATAATGTGTAGCTTGTATCTCTTTTAAAACGAAAATTTGATCTATGGTAGATCTATTCCTCCGAAATCCTGCCTGGTATTCCCCTACTATGTTTTCCATTTTTTCTTTCAGTTTGCCATTCATCCATGTCGCTAGTATTTTATATACCACATCTAACAGAGCGATTCCTCGGTAATTCTCGCATTTGGTGCTGTCTCCTTTTTTAAGTATAGGGCAGAGGATCGCTTCTCTCCATGCTTCTGGTAACTGCTCCTTTTCCCAGCATGCTGCTACTAATTCGAATATTTCTTTCTTCATATTTTCTCCTCCATGCTTAATCAACTCTGCCGGGATATAATTATCGCCAGGGCTTTTATTGTTCTTCAGATTATCTATTATTTTCTTTATCTCATTCTCATCTGGGCCCGGTATATCTTTTTGTTCTGTTTCTTCCTCTTCATAATGTTCTATCCTCTGTACTTCCCCCTTATTATTGAGTAAGTCTTTGAAGTAGTTTGCCCATATTTCCATTTTGGTTTTTTCGTCTCCTACCATATTTCCTTCCTTATCTCGGCAGAAAAGTGCTTTCTGGGTGAATCCTCTTTTTTCACTTTTAATCTTTTGGTAGAAATTTCTTAATTCTTTCTTGTTATAACTTTCTTCTATAGATGCTATTTTTCCTCTAAGGTGATGTCTTTTTTTGGTTCGACACATCTTTTTAAATATTCTTCTTTGGTTTTGGTATGCTATTTTATCTAATTCGGTGCCCGTCTTCAGAGACTTTATCCTTGCCTCTCTTCCTTCATTGATAGCTCGCTGACATTCCTCATCAAACCAGCTATTTCTAGCATTATTTGCTTCCTTCAACCCTATCACTTCTTCGGCTGTTTTCTTTATTTTAACTTGTATTGCTGTCCACCTTTCTTCTATCGTATTTTGTATTTTATTCTCTTCTTCTTGTTCCTCTAATCTTTTTATGTATTGTTGCTCTATTTTCTCTTCTTTTAATTTTTCTACTTTGTATCTGTGTTGAGTTCCTTTAATGTTACTCACTGTTGGCCTCTCTTCTTTTATGATCATCTTTAATAAGTAGTGGTCTGTATTAGCTTCAGGACCTCGGTAGCTTCTGATATTTTTAACTAGGTGCTGGTGGCGCTTATCTAGCAGTATATGGTCTATCTGATTGCTTGTCTTTCCGTCCGGCGATATCCATGTTACCGTGTATATGTCCTTATGTGTGAAATATGTACTCATGATAATCATTCCGTTTTGTGATGCAAATTCTATCAGCTTTTCTCCATTCTCATTTGTATTTTGATGCTTACTTTCTTTTCCGATTATCGGTAAAAAATGTTCTTCCTTGCCAATCTTAGCATTCGCGTCTCCCATTACTATTTTAATATCGTGTTTTGGGATATTATGGTAACATTTTTCCACCATTTCGTAGTATTCTGTTTTTTGTTCTAGGTCTTTATCCTCGGTAGGTGCATGTATATTAATAGTGCTCAACTTTCTATATCTCGTCCTTAATCTAATGTAGCACATTCTATCTGAGATGGCTTTAAACTCCATAATTGCTCCTTTCAGCCACTTGCCAACAAGGAAACCCGTCCCAAATTTTCTGTCTTTTCCTCCGCTATTGAAGAATATATAGTCACTTAATTCTGTGATTTCTGTGTCTTTTTGTTTCGTTTCTTGGATGGCCGCTATTTCAATCTGATACCTTTTTAGCTCTAATTCCAACTGTTTCATTGCTCCTTCGCTATATGTCCCTCTGAGGTTCCATGAGGCTATGTTTATTATTTTACTCTTCTTATTGGTTTTAGTTTTGTTCGATTCACTTTCCTTGTTCTTTGCCGTGTTGTCATCAGTCTGTCGTAGGACTCCCTTCGTTAGTTTTTTGAGTTCGCTAACCTGTGTTTTATTCCTTTTTCTACGAGCTTGCCTTCATCGTCGTCCCATTTCCATTCTACATCCCCTTTAATCAGCTTCTTGTATCCTATTTTGATTCTAAATCCCTTCTGTTTTTCCTCGCGGGCTAGTGCTCGAATTTTGTTTTGGATGTCCCTTTCCTCCTTAGTATAATCATCCTCTATATAGATTTCGGTACCTTTCAATTTGTTCTTCTGTTCCATTATTACCTTCTTATCGCTCCATGATGACAACTTGACCACTGTTAATGATTTCTTTGTTTTTGTTTCTATATTTCTTGTCTCGCTGATCTTCACTGTGATTCCCATCTTGTCTTTCATGAATTCTTCTACTTCCTGCTTGGGATTGTGACCTTGGAAGGCATTTCCTTTAATAATTATATTATTTTTCCTCTCGGCTTTCTCCATTCTTTCAACTTTTGCTTGTAGTAGGTTTAATGAATCTTTTAGTTTTTGGTTTTCTTCTCTAATTATTTCCATCTCTTCTCTATACTGTTTTTGTTCCTGTCTTATTCCTCCTATCTCCTCCATCATTATTTTAAACATTTCTTTTATTTCTTCCATGTCTTGAGTATTTTCTTTAGTGGTTTTGTTTTGTGACGATCTTACTATTTTCTTTGATTTCCTAAATACATCCTTGGGATCGTATTGTCTTTTCCTTTTTTGATCTTCTGTTGTGGAAGTATCACTATCATATCCTTTCTCCTCTTTGTTCGACATTTTGCCAAATACTCTTTAGGACTGAGTTCGGCTCTGTGTCTGTAGTCGTTGTCTCTTGCGCGCAGGCTCAGTTGTATTGTGCTACGTGCCGTGCGTTGCGGTAGAACCTTTACCCGGGCTTCCCCTCAGAGGTTATGATTCTCTCAGCGCTTGTTATCAGGCTTATGTACTACACTGACCTTGCAAATCGTCTTCAGTAATTATTTTCCACGTTAATAATCTTCCTAAATATCCTCATCCAAATTTGCGAGCTCGATACCTCCCAATTTGAGTTTAGTTTCGGAGAGCAAATTTAGTTTGTTGTTTTTTCACTGCCAGGACCATGAAAAAGCAAATCTTTATTTCATATTCACGAATATTATCTTTAAAAATCGTAACAATCCCATTTAAATACATGTAAACTTCAAGTTTATCCTAACTCAGTTAGTTCAAAAATGTCCGCTGCGGCGCTGCGATCTTAAATTTATTTGCCAATATTGTAAGAATACTAGAGAAATAAACTGCGCATGCGTGACAATAATCAAATTTTTGTTTTTCAAGCCCGCAAAATGACAAACACATGATGTAATGAGTTCTTATTTCTGTAAAAAATATTTATATTCATTCGCCGTTTTCTAGTTGCAAAGTACATCTTCTTAACATTAATTTTATAAATAGCAAATAGAATTCGATAGACATGCGCAGTTCGTTTCACTTCATTATTCTTGCTTTATATTTTATTTCTTTGTCCCTTTAACGTAAACTGTATTTTCCTCTCTTTCTGGCATAACCGTTCGCAAAAATGTATTGTGTGATATAGGACTGCTTCCATCTAGATATTATTTATGATCTAAGCTTTTCACAGACACACACACAGCTATTTTTTACTTTGCTGGCCCCGTTTTTATTTTGCTGCTATATGTGTTGCCAGTCAACTGGTGCAGGCTCAAGTTACAACAATTAGTCGGTGCCAGATAGCTTCATTGTTGTAAAGTTATTTTGACTCCCAAATTGGAAAATTGACGAGACTGAATACCGATCCAGAAAAGCCGTGAAACATGACTGCACTTACTGTTCAAAGATGACATTCTGCCGAATCACACATCATTTTCCATTAAATTCAATCAATTTTTGCATGTTCTACTAAAAGAATCATCACAATATTTATGTGCTATTTATTATATGTGGGTACATTAAAACTATATGATGTATTGCGAGATACTATTGATAATATTCTACGATTTAAGAAGTCAACTGATTCTTAATATAAAACTGAAAGGAAAATAGTTTTCTACAAGATATTTTTATTTTTATTTTCATTTTGTAGGTCACACTCCAGCATTTTCTTGTGAAGAATTTAAGGAATAATTCAGAATGAAATTATCTGATTATTCCTTTTTTGTTAATATAGAACATGAGTTCCAAGGATGATGTTACTGCTGAATCTAAGGTAGAAAAAATTATCCGATTACTCATTTCCTGTTGATGAAAATTATAAATTTTATGAATAAAGTTACTGCCAAATTTTGAAATTTGTATTGAGATTTTGAATGTTGTATAAATATTTATAAAAAAATTATGATATGGATTCACAATGATACATTTATCGTGATTTAAAGTTTTAAACTGATGCTTGATGCTTCAGGAAATGGAATAATATTTTGAAATTATGTTGTTCTAATATATTTTGTATTCTAGGCTTCAAAATGGAAATAATATGATTTTCTGATTGGAATCCATAGATCTTTCGGAACACCACCATGAATGTCAGAAGTAATGGAATTATTAGCATTTGAGGTAAGCATTTATTTTAATATTACACATTGGAACGCCAAGTCGCTTTATTCATTAAAGCTTCTGGGCTGTTAAAAACTTATGAAATGCTTTGGAATATATTCAATACAAAAAAGTTGATGTTTGTAGCAATAAATATGCTTCATATAATATTATCACTCTGCTATAAGCAGCATAAATTGATCCGAAGCGACTCCTGTCTTTCAAATCGAAAACTCTCATTAAAGCAGCGACAATGGAAACAGTACATACAAATTGAATAGCAAGGATTTAGCGGGAATACCTTTGTTTTTAAAATCTTGCAAAATATTGATTCGAAATTCACCCCGTGAGAAGCACAAATGAATTGAATTTTTGAGCAAATAAACTCTAAAAATGCTTCCTTTGCTTATAATTTCAAATTTATTTAAATTTGTAGTTCAGATTTTCTCGTCTTCGGACAGCATCTGTTGAATACTATAAGAAAGCATTTCGTAAAGCCGGATTTACACAATCAGTGGGCATTACTAAATAGTTTATTATCTCTTAAACAAGTGGCTCAGAAATTCTGAAAGTATGGCTACTGCTAGAATAAAGAAAGGAGTTCAAGTGACACGAGTACGGAATCTCTAATTCAGTGTTTTTCAACCTGTGGGTCGCGACCTCCAGAGGGGTCGCAAGGACCTGCTTCCCCCAAGTAATAAAAGATAAAAGTGAAAAGCAAGGGCTGTAGGTCTTACATTATAATAAAAATACAACAATTTCAGTAAGAGGGCTGTCAGTTAAATTTTTAATAATTTGCGAAATTGTGGTTCAATTTTTGAGACTTAATAGATCGTCAGATAGTCGTAGATTTAAGTGCCCCATTTTGTTTTTTTTTTGCCTTCAAGAGTTTTGATAAGTATGTATATTTGAGTATAATAATGCCAAAATTGAAGCTGGATCGCGTGTCCAGTATATAAAAGATTAATTTCAAATTTTCATGAAAAAATATGTTCTGATCCAATTATGTCACTTCTGCCCTGCTCACGAAATGAAATTTTGGAAAAAAGAGTCAGCAAAGAACGATAGGCAGAAATGTTCCACTTAAAATTTTCGCAAGATGTTTTCGTACATATCTTGACTTGGTCATTCTAAAAACTTATGCCATTCGTTTCTACGAGATACTCATGATATCAACTTTCATACGGCCAAACGGCAGAAACGAGAAGAACGTGAACAATTGATATAATTTTTTTTGCACAATCTAGCCCTCATTCTCAATCCTCGGCCAAGTGGATCACTACTGCCCATCGTTTTCCGCTGACTCTTTTCTCCCTAAATTTCATTTCGTAAGCATGGCAGAAGCGAGAAAATTGGATCAGAACATATTTTTTTTATAAAAATTTAACATTAATTTTTATTATGTTGGCCACACGGTTCAGCTTTAATTTTGGCATTATTATACTCCAAGTATACATACTTATCAAAGCTTTTGAAGGCACAAAAAACAAAATGGGGCACTCAAATCTACGACTATCTGATGGTCTATAAGCAGCCAAATCATTTTCTAACTGAAGCCTTTTTTTTTGTCCTACGTTTTTATGTTCACCGCTTAAGAGAACGTTAGACCATAATGTAGGAAGTAGCAATTGGCACTTATTTTTTCAAAGCTTGCCTTGCCAGCTCTGGATATCCTTCTTTAATTTTTTCATCCAGAAGACACCAATCTTTTGGAAATTGAATATTATTGTGCCATTAGCAGCAAAATCTACAAGATTCTCTTTCATCTTCGTGATCAGATCAAGCAGTTGTACTGACGTATCAATACGAGGATTCAATATTCATCTATGCCCATTATCAGCTTCAGAGCTCAGTTCTGGAGAGTAGCTTAATAGTTTCTCTTCCAAATTATGCAAGCTTTGTATCATGCAAGGAATATGAGAGCGTACTACCAACAATTGGTTCAATATATTGCAATTTCTTTCACGACCTTAAAAATGCAAAGGAAAGATTCATACATGATTTTTGATAAATTTTTCGCAGAGCCGGAACTAGGGTATTGGCCGCCCGTGGCGAATCATAAAATGGCGCCCCTATTTTTGTATAGAGAATTATTATGAATATGAAGCAAAAAGGATATAACACAAAAAAGTATGTATATTCTTCAATTCAAGTGATGACATAGTAAAAACGAAATTATAATCAATCAGGTACATTAAATATTAATTAATTGATTAATTGCATATTTCGAAGTGGCAGCTGTCATTATCAAAAGAACATCTGTCATTGTCAAAGTGACAGCTGTCATTGTAAAAGTGACAGCTGTCATTGTCAAAATGACATCTGTCATTGTCAAAATGACAGCTGTCATTGTCAAAGTGACAACTGTCATCGTTAAAGTGATAACTGTCAATGTCAAAGTGACAGATGGCAGTTATATTTGAATCCTACAAAAAAAATGAGTATTTTTGAAAATAAAGAATCCTTTTCTAGATTTTCGGAATCTTTTGTTCATTGAAACATCCTTTTTTGACATTTGATCGCCGGAAGTGTTATTTTAAGATGGTAACTTGGATTCCACTAATTATTCATTCTTGATATCTACTAATTTTATCTTCCCGAAGGCTTTAAATTGATACCAAACTAAACATAATTTAAATAATTTGTAAAAGAAACAATTGACAATCGCTTAAATATCTTCTTTGACACTTTTACTAGCATTATCTCCGCGAGAGCTTTAATTTGATATCATACACGGTACAGATAAATTACTCATTCAAAAAAAAAAAAAATACAGTTGACGAACGTCTGCATGTGATGTTCAAATATGAGTGATATTAATCCTAATTTCACATCATGATTCTCGATATTTCCTTGCTTCAGAAAAATATAAGGAATTTTGGTCAGCCCGCTGGACAATTTTCTTTTTTATTTCCAGAAATTGAGCACCTGACGGTTTTTTAGGTGACATACTGTTATCTGGTTGAATAAAAATACTCTATTTTGAAAATAAAATAATGCCACGATTTGAAAATATACTTACTTGCAGGAAATACCAGAATAAATTGATTTTGAACAATAGATGAAATGTTAAAAGTCAAAAATATATTCTTCTTTAACAAATCAAGCGAAGCGAGGGGCTCGGCTTTCCTAAAACAATGCGCGAAATGCAGAAGCTAGACTATTTGCTGATAGAGCAATGTACATCTCCAATAACCAATATAAAACCAAGTAAAATTATATAGTTGATCCTAAGATGAGATGGGTAGCAGGTAACATAACGGTAGAAGCTTTCCCACCCAAATCTTGTCATAAAACATTTTTTAAATTTGAGTTCAAATAATTTTTTTAATGCGGTTTATAAAATCTTGCGCCCCCTAGGAGTTTGCGCCCGTGGCAGGCGCCACCTTCGCCACGCCTTAGTTCCGGCTCTGAAATTTTGTGACCGTTAGGATGTTCTCTTCTCGCCCTTGAAGAGTCTTGGTTAGAATATTTTGGTGACTCAAAATATCGCAAAAATAATTTGTGTGTTCACATTTAGCAGATCTCGTGTATGTCTTTTCTTTGAGTAGCCACCTGACCTCTTTGTAATTAGAGAGAAGGAAGATTCTGATGGAACTTACCAACGGTTTCATAAATGATTATAAATAGTCTAGTTCTCAAGGTTTCATCTTTAATAGAATTCATTGATATTGTTCTATCAAGATTCTAGGGGATCGCCAGAGCTTTTTTACTTGTAAAGGGGGGTCGTATATTCAAAAAGGTTGAAAAACACTGCTCCAATTATATTTGTTAATGATTTATTGATCAATAGATCCTGAGAAAACTAAAATTTATTTGTTCATCAAGGACAAAAAGTTCATTATCTCTTGAACGAGCAACTCTAAAATTTGAAATAATGGTTACTGGTACAGTAAACTCAGAAACTCGAGTAATGACAAAAATTCTAATTTCATTTTGCTTATCAATAATTTCTTAAAGAGGATCAATAAATTACCGATTCTGTGGTCAGACAAAGTTTCATCATTCTTAGGGCACTGGTTTCAGTATAAATTTATGTTTTAAGAATATGGGCGAATTTAATTGGTTACAATAATTTTCTATTTGTTTGTTAACTATTTATGAACGGTGATTAATGAAAAAACAACCGAAATTCAGTCCGAAAACTATATGTCAGATTTGATATTTGAAAATTAATGTATTTTCTGATGAATACTGCAGTGAAAATCAAGCTTTAATGAGAGGGATCGTCGCTGGATACCTATTCTATAACTTTTCACCCTCTTGGGACTGATATATTAATGACGTCATATCCTCTCCACCGTTGAAGCATCTGATAGTACTCGTCTAGTAACTTTCACTTACTCAAGTTTCTAGTTATATTTATTTATGATGGTACACTATAGTTTGGAAATTTGTCAGATTTATTAATCATTCATATATTACAACATTTATCAATGAGAATTGAAATCTGACTGCATAATATTAAATATTACGGTTATTAAAATTTAACCTACTACATTTTTAACGTAAATAAGATTTCAAATTAATATTTGTTTCAAATTTTTATGAATTTTCATCTTATGGTGGGTTTATTCACAATAATTTTGTGTACTTTAGTCCACAACTTAAAATCAGATCCATTTGGAAATAAAATATGAAACAATATAACCTCAAACGTCAAAGCATCACCGGTGATAAGTTTTTACCACCACCTCTCTACTGGGTGATACGAGGTGATATATATTTCACTAAATGTGACGTCATATAGCTTAGTTCGGCAGGACCACCGCAACACGGTAGCCCAAAATATATCACCCTGTTTGCGTATCACCGGTGATAAAAGTTATAGAATAGGGGCCCTGATGTCTCAAACCAATCAGATTACATATAACGAGTCCATGTCGCGATGTCTAAGTACAAAACGTCTAATCACCATTACCGCGACGACTAATACCGTTACGTCTAAAATGTCCCTCATCAATCTGTTCAAAAAGTCTAATGACGCCCAATTTTGTCGATGGCACAAAAACACTGGTTTTTCATTATAAAATGCTTGAAAGCTGTAACATAATATTTTTATCACTATATAGATCAAAAACCTAACTCACTTCCAGTTGACCTAGAAAGGTGAATAAGGCAATCAACCGGTGAAACATGCATTATTGGGTTATCTAAACGAATTATTTGTGATTCAATTCAAATATTCAATCAAATAAAAGTGTTTTTCTAACATCTTTAGCTCAGGCAAACTGGATTCGTATTCGAACCATAAAAATAAGCATATTTTTCTGGTGATATAGAAATATTAGTAAATCAAGTTTGTGGTTGAAGTGAAACATCACCCGGAAATACTAGTTGTCTCTGTCTAGTCTAATCTTGTTTTTGGAGCACGCCTATGCAATTCCCTATCTCAACTGTGTTGCAAAAGTGTAATATTGTTAGAGAGAGAAAGTAACTGAGAGATAGGTTGAGGCGGGCCTATGTTTGCATGGAGTTAAATGGCTAGGTTCGGTTTATTTAGTATTTTCATGTGAAAATATATTGTAAAATGGGAAGAAAATGTTTTGTGACAAATTGTGATACTAGGTACAGAACATGTAAAGAGAAATTTTCTCTTTTTTCTGTACCCAAAGATGTTATTTTATTAATTAAGTGGCGAGGATATCATAAAAGAATGCTCGTCTGGAGATGTAAAAATAAAGAATATAAATATTTCTATTTATGTTTTGAAATCAATAGAGATGTAATAATTGTTTATAAATCCACCGTACAGTATAGTATGGAATTGTTTAATCATGTGACAAATATATTATTACAGATACCGTTCAAATATTTCCGACTAAGGAAAATGCATGTCCGAGTATTTTTCCAAATTGTCCGAAATATTTAAGCGTCTCTAAAAAAACAAGGAAATCTCTCATAAAACAGGATGGATCTTTGAAAAAGCCCAAGCTGTGCAAAAAAGAGAAAGATATTAAAATGTAGATAGAATTCATCTTCCATTTATTCGATTAAAATAATTTTTAATTTTTAGTAGAAGACACTTAAACCCTAGAAATAAATTTGAATCCAAAGCAAAGCTTGGATTCAAAGGACTTGTAAGAATTTTTTCGATTCGAAAATTATATCCATCGAAGAGAAATAAATTTTCATCAATGACATATTGGAGACAAAATACTTTGTTTTCAGAAAGGAATATAAAAATGAACGGAATTTTCCCATCAATATCACGGATGTACGCAATTTAGGAGATTTTTGCCAAGTATTTTGTAAATATCTTCTTCTGGTATATAAGAAATTGTTTGTGTATATTTTCTCAATTTTATTACGCCCATTGTAATATGAAATACCCATAAAATTGTTTATGTATCTGTTATTCATAATTAGGAACGTTTATAAAACATGTTTCATAATAATGCACTTTTTCATTCCAGATTTTAATAAATAGAAATGTTAATTTTCTTTAACTTTTGCCTTTCATTTAATGAATGATAAAGTATTTAACGTAATAAAACTATTGAGTTTATCTGGCAATTGTTTTTTATTAAAAAAAATTCAAATATAATCTCATTTCTGTATATGAAGCATGCAAAGCTAGGCCCGCTCTCGCTATCTCTCTCACGGCTGCCGCATAACATTTTAGGCTTCATGTTTTCCAACTGAGTGTCCGCTCCTCTATTATTCTCCTTCGTGTTTTGGAGTAAGGCTGCATCCCCATGGATCCGTATATACGTACATACGTATACGTATTTACGTACCAAAAATACAAGCCTGTCCCCATGAAGCATGCGTGTTATCCGTGTCCGTATTGAATTTGACATTTATCTGACGTTTATATCTAACCTAACTTTTTATAATGAATTCAGAAACTTTATTGTTAAGTTTTATTAGTTTATTTCGTTAGCTAAATTCCACGGTATTATTTCGAGTATTTCGACGACAAGGCTTAAGTAGAAAAGATTAAAAAGTTGGCACTATTATTGGATATTGCAGCAGTCAGAACTAGTAAAAAATATTACAAAAACACGTTCTTGTTAGGTTTGTCCAATATTTACCGAACAGAAACGTATATCTCAAGGTGCAAGTGATAATTTGATGAAGGAAATGGAAGAAAATGATCTAGATAAACGCATAATTCTAATGCAGTTGTTGCGCTAGCATCTAGCATCGCCGATTCTTTTTACAGATCATTCAAATGCTGCGAAATCTGCAGATGATGATTTCAGGCACCACCCACAAAAATCGCATTCAAAAAAATGTTTTTGTTATTATTTTGTACACTGTATGCACAAAATCAACTTTAATATAAAATTCAAACGATAAAAGTATTTTATACGCATGCGTCAATGTGTCCGTATCCGTAAAAAGTTAAACTAAGGCTGCATCCCCATGGATCCGTATATACGTACATACGTATACGTATTTACGTACCAAAAATACAAGCCTGTCCCCATGAAGCATGCGTGTTATCCGTGTCCGTATTAAATTTGACATTTATCTGACGTTTATATCTAACCTAACTTTTTATAATGAATTCAGAAACTTTATTGTTAAGTTTTATTAGTTTATTTCGTTAGCTAAATTCCACGGTATTATTTCGAGTATTTCGACGACAAGGCTTAAGTAGAAAAGATTAAAAAGTTGGCACTATTATTGGATATTGCAGCAGTCAGAACTAGTAAAAAATATTACAAAAACACGTTCTTGTTAGGTTTGTCCAATATTTACCGAACAGAAACGTATATCTCAAGGTGCAAGTGATAATTTGATGAAGGAAATGGAAGAAAATGATCTAGATAAACGCATAATTCTAATGCAGTTGTTGCGCTAGCATCTAGCATCGCCGATTCTTTTTACAGATCATTCAAATGCTGCGAAATCTGCAGATGATGATTTCAGGCACCACCCACAAAAATCGCATTCAAAAAAATGTTTTTGTTATTATTTTGTACACTGTATGCACAAAATCAACTTTAATATAAAATTCAAACGATAAAAGTATTTTATACGCATGCGTCAATGTGTCCGTATCCGTAAAAAGTTAAACTAAACCAACTTTCGTACGTAGTGTCCTTGAAACTCTCCGTATCGTGAATACTTTATTCTCATTGGTTCCACATGAACACGTATACGTATATACGGATGAATGGGGATGCAGCCTAAACCAACTTTCGTACGTAGTGTCCTTGAAATTCTCCGTATCGTGAATACTTTATTCTCATTGGTTCCACATGAACACGTATACGTATATACGGATGCATGGGGATGCAGCCTAAGTGAGGCTTATGGAGGGTCAGTGATTACGGCGGGATACACAAGAATTCAAATTTGACATTTCAGAAGAAAAACATTTAATAGAGAAATTTACTGAAATTAATCCTCGCATACCAAATCATTTTTCAAAGACATAAGTTTTAATGAAATTATTCATTATGAAAATATGAAATTATGATATGAAAATGTCCCAAAATTCACGCAAGAACTAATTTTGATAGAAAACATGTTTCAAATTAGAAATTATGAGTTTTTTATTGAATCATAAAGGATAAAGTAAAGTAAAGGGTTATTTTATTTTGATAGAATATTGGTTTTAAATTGAAAATTATGAATTTTTGATTGAACCGTAAAGTATACAGTACTAGTACAAGGCATATTTATGAAACATTATATAGAGCAAATGATCTCCACGGCTTTGTTGGCACATACGGACTCTTGATTATCATGTCACGATAGCGAGTACCATTAAATGTTTTGGCCGGATCAGCTGTTTCTTCAAGAAGAATGGCTTGATGCTGCCTGCAGCCCAAAATTTGTACCAAACAGTGACATGTTGTGTATGCATTTGTTCTTCAACATTTGAGATGCAATTGACCATCCTGTAATACTGAACAAAAATTTTTAATTTTCAAACTAGCTTCTTCAAGTGATAAATGTCTTGCTGCAAATGGACATTTGACTTCTATTAGCTTTTCTGTTTCAACTAAACCATCAGGTGTTGCAGCCAAGAAACCTTATTTTTCTTCCTAACAGACAAACAAATCACAATGTGCAGCTGTAATACCTATTATATTTGCTCATGACTCTTACCCCATTCCGTAGCACTAGTAGATAGATTTCGAACATATAGTATGTTTTCTACTAGGGGTCCGGCAAGCAGTTTTCGCTTACAGACTAGACCAAAATTTGAAGCTGTTACTCTATGTTTTATTTCTTCCATCCATAACTGGTTTTCAGATTGACCTCTAGTTTCAAATTCCAGTTGTTTGCATTTGTCTGCATCCAAAGGCAAAGTTGTTTTTAAATCACTTATTAAAACATGCATGTCGTCTATACTTACATCAGGTTTCTGACATTGGGTGCCATAATCTTCATTCATTACCTTATTAGTTGCCTGCGTTATTCTACGCCTCCATGATTTTTGCAGTACTTTCAATCTATTTTAACGCATATTTGCTAATCTTTTGACATATTTCCCTGGACTTTTCCCTGTGATATCTTTCCAAACTTTGTAACTCCATTGAGGTCCGTATTGGTACAATAGTCCGGCTCCATAACACCTGATATTATATGAATTTCTTCTACCATAAAAAACTTGTTTGCCTCCTGTGAATTTACTCACTAATTGCATTAAATATTTTGCTCTATTCGTTGTATAATTAATTATAGCTCTTGAATCTACTTTAACTGAGCTGGTCAACTTATCATAAATATTGTCATCATTTTTGAGAGCGGCATCTGGACATACTTCGCTTCGACAATCTTCATGGTTATCAAAACAATGAGATATTGCCTGCTGTAAATCAAATCGCAATAAATCAGCTGATGGTTCAATATCACCTATTTATGCGAATAACTTTATTAATGTACTTACATATGGAAGAAATTTAACGTTCGTAAGTATCTTTTTATTACCTTTTCTTGAGGCATATTCATATAATTCTTTCTTTATTCTTTTAACTAAATGATTCGTACATTCAATCTTCGATATGAAAGTGCTGTACGGAACATGTTCTAGCTGACGTTTGTGAACTGAAGAATCTCCATCACCTACAAGAGCTGTATACCGTAAATTATACAGCTTCTCACTAATACAGAATCCTTCAACTATGAGATCTGCTTCCATGGCTGCCAGTTTCGGTAGCACTTGTGATCCGGAATCGACATTGATTTTCTTTCAGTTATGGCACAAATACTGCAATATTTATTTCGAGTTCCTACAAACAATTTTTTTTTGTATAATGACCCACAATTATGCCTATTCCGGACCTGGCTGTATAGCTATGACCATAATCAGTAGTACCTATTTAGAAATCTAAAAGAGATAAATTTTACAAAATTAAATTTGAAGATTTACTTTCAATGTATTTATCCAATAAACTTACTGTAACATTGTAAGTCAGATTTGTCAAATATTCTGGATTCCGAACCATTCTTCTTACTAGTATGACAAGATCCAATCCAAGATCCAATACAACATAATACGCATGAATCCGTCCTCAAATGCACAAAATTTTGCGTTTCCAGCGAGCTATCAGCGTTTTTTCTGAGTCTCGTTGAGAAATTTTTGATGCTGTCAATCTGCTTCAAAAATGCGTTGCGTTATATGGCAGAATCTAGCATCAAATACATCATATTTCGTGTTTTTAGAGTGCTATTTGCAGTTTTACAAACTTTGGAATAAGTCGAAATCACGCTTTTCCGCGCAGGTTTTAACAATCAAAAAGTTTATAATCCTATTCAGGATCTCATAATATGTATGAATCTATCGGCAAGAACATCAAATTTCGTGTTTTCAGAGCGCTATCTGTAGTTATATGAAGTTTGAAATACGTCGAAATTACTACATTCTGAGCAGTTTCAAAGTATCGCAAATCACATAAATCTATCCAATACAACATAAGACGCATGAATCCATCCTCAAATGCACATAATTTGAACCAATTTTTCCGGTTCTTGAAAGATTGATATTTAAATATGTGAAGCCGAATACAGTACCAAAATATCTTATACATAGATAATATTTTATCAAACAAAGCCAGAAGTAGATATTCAAAATGATTTTTGTTACTCAGCCAGGCTATTAATCCTCTAATAAATAAATACATGATAAAATTAATATAGGTAGGTTAACAAGCTTTGACGTTTGTCATTTAATACAAAATTGGGATACTAGACAGCGCCACAGAACAAATCAAATCAACTATAGTAAGAATCACCTAGAAAAGGTCCTGTCAATCATTCTTCGCGCATGTAGTATAGCACCCACATTTTCAGAGCGCAAATAGATTTGAACGTTTTTCCCATCGTGTTTAGTGTTCCGCTTTACAAACTTTATGCCAAGTACTACATTCTAGCCCTGCCCAGTAGTTGTTCAGTTCAATACTGCTCATGGTAACTATGAATTCTGTTGAAAACTGCAATGGTGGCGTGCTTTTTGATTTTTGTGGCTAATCGTTTGGGACAAAACCAGTGTCGTGCAGTTTTTCACCCCAGAATAAGATGTTCCCAAATAATAGCTGTTTATTTATATTCTAATCATAGAATTACTGCAATTTATTGATAAGCTATGAGATATAATTAAAAAGAAACGTATTTATAGGAAATAGATTAAATATTAGGGGGAAACAAATTAAATTCTATTAATACTATATCACCAGTTCAAAAAATCGTATAATCAAATAGTAGTGAAACAACTCCAAAATTATTGTTATCAATTTTATATTTTTATCTTCTTCTTTTTCAATCAAATTAACAGTGTTCTTGGATATGCCCAAAGTTTTGCACACACGTTCTCTCACTTTGATTAATGGAATGGAATGGTAACACCATTACTAGCTTCGTCTTCCATAAATTTTATTAAATTATACACCAACTCTCTACTTTGGCTATTCAAAACCATGATTATATAGTTATATATAATGGATCACTATTAAAAATAACAATAATAACCACAATAACAAGAAAATATACGAATCAAAACAAAAACAGAACAATAACAATATAGAAACGATTATACCAAAAGAATACCAGTGATCAACTCAAAAGTTGAAGCACAAGTAATTTTATTTAATTGACAAATTATGATTTTATATACGTGCGCCACTAATTAGAACGCTTACAACAGAAACCTCTGCGATTGGTTACTTGAAAATACGGACGAAAATTCGTTTTTGACGCAGGACCAATTCTATTTGATGCGAACTATAGTAAAAGGTCATATTCACACTACTAAAAGTAGAACACTAAAAGCATAGGTATCATCATCTGCCATTTTGTGTCCTGTCAATAAAAGAAAGCATATGTAAACCAATGTAAACATTACAGGAAATGCGTTGTTTGACGAGGATAAAATGTTACAATAACTTGAAAAACTAAAGAAAATAGTATCGAAGTGACTCATTAATGTGCTGAATAATTTATCATCATTATTAGCGGAAATTGTGGCTGTCAGATGTACAGACGAATTATAAGTATTTTGTATAAAAGTACGTATATTCATTCAAAATTTCCATTTAAGGTTATGATCAGATTAAAATTTCAATTGAAGTTATCTCAGTTCATTTTAATATATATTTTTATCTAAATTTTTAGACACGATCATAAAATCTAACCTCAGCTTCAAAAGCAATAATTGATCAATATATTTATGTATTATACATAGATACCTATTATTATGAAATATATATTATATATTTACATACATACATATAAATATACCATATGTATAAATAATATATAATCAATTATTTCTTTGATGAGTAAAATATTACGAACTCACAATGCGACATAAGGAATCTGACGTGAACATCACTTGACTTACTTGTACATCATTGGATATATTATATATATATATATATATATATATATATATATATATATATATATATATATATATATATATATATATATATATGATACGATGTGATTTTGTGTATTAAATATATCATTGGATATATATATATATATATATATATATATATATATATATATATATATATATATATATATATATATATATATATATATATATGTAATCAAACACAAAATCTCATCATTCCACAGTTAACCGTTTTGGATCTATACAAGAGATTCTAGAAATCTGTCAAGTAAAATGCGCTTTCAGCTTAGTCGGTTGCTATAGAAACAGTAGATCATTATTCTTATAATAAAACATTCCTAAATACTGATTTCCAAAATTCTACGACTGCCAACAGATCTGATTTTATGCACAAAATTAAAAAATAAATTCCTATTGAAGTGCACTTCCGGTTCAGTCTATTGTTATGAAAATAATAGGCAATCATTCAGATGCTACAGCTGACTGAAATACCAAATTTCAATATTCTACACCTGATCGTTTCGAATTAATGCGCAAAATTCCAAAAGACTGTCAAGTAAAGTGCACCTCCGGCTCAGTGGATCTCAATAAAAATAGGATATGAGCATCAGACGGTATAATCGTTCTAAATACTGAATTCTAACAATCTACGTTCAATCGTTTTGGATTTATGCGGAAAATCCAAAAAATGTTTCGAATAAAATGCTCTTCCGGCTTAGTCGATAGCAATCATAATGCAAAATGTACAACTAGATATTATAAAAGTGCCTAATACAAAATTCAAATATTTTACGACTGATTTTTTAGAATTTATGCGGAAAATTCAAAAAATCTGTAATATAAAGTGCACTCTTGAATACAAAATTTCAACATTATACGATCAACCAGTTTTAAAATTTGCGAGCTACGCACGCACGAACGCACGCACGTACGAACGCACGCACATACGAACGTACGAACATATGTACCGGCATCAAGCCAAAAATAGTCAAAATGGATTCAGGGATGCTCAAAACGGATATTTCCATCAAAATCTCGATAGGTGAATTTTTTCGGTTTCACAATACTTACTTGTTACTCTATACAAGTAAGTAAAAATTGCAAATAGTAGACTTCAATGTTTTCTATCCCTTGGGTGAGAGCAGTAAAATAATGAATCTTCCAATAAATATGCATAAAAGTTTTTCTGGGAAAGTTAAAGATTACAAAGTTTGGAGATAAACATTAGAGTTTAACATATTTAGAGATCTCGAAATGCAATAAATTTGTCAGATTGTTTTAAAAAATTGTATTACAGAATATAAATTAAAATTCCATATTTTTATTCTGAGTATTCAATATTATATATGATTGAAAACCAAATAATTTGATTCAACATTTGAAAACTGAAAATTCTAAATTGAAGCATGTAATTTGATTACAAATAATACATCATGCCAAAATAAATGGTTTGATAGACTCCGATATTATTTTAACACGTTTTTCATCTAAAGATTAGACTATTTTGACTCAATCATCGCGTTTCCTGCACTGTTCACATATGCTAAAGCGCTTTCTAAGGACACAAAATGGCGGATGATAATACTCATGTATTAAGTGCCTTACTAAAAGAAGTAGAAAAGAAATTGAAAAATCTTTTCCTGCATTATTATTTTTAAATACACAGCCGCTGAAACTCCGGGAAATATTATAAAATATTGCTTATAATTTTTAGATATGATAAATATATTTCTTTTTGTTCATTTGAAGTTTCTTCATATCAGAATCTATGATTTGAACAAAAAAGAAATTAATTTCTCGAAAACTTGGAATCTCACGACTCTCAAAAAAATATATTATCTCCAAGAAATATTTGGCCACGGAATATAATTACTTTCGTCAAAATTAAACTTGTAGGACATCAGAGAAGTACCCAAAATATCGAGAATTTTGAGCCCAAAATCTAGTGACCGATGTCAAAAAAAAATAACTGTTCAAATATATATACTTTTTGAATACAAGACTGATTTTCCTCCAACTTTCAATATAAATATTATACTTTTAGAAGTGCACAGAAAGGGTTATACACAGAATATTAATTAATAAAAATCAATAATTTTTGCACAGCACTCTGAAAAATAATGTCAGCTATAAGTCTACCAAATTTTGTCCCAAAAAACTGGATAACATCTGAGAAATTAATATTTTTAGCACTAATTATCTTTTTTCTCGAAATTATCCGGTTCAATTTTCATGAAAATTTTTATATGATAACTGCAAGAATAGTGCCCTAGTATATATATATTTTTTCCAGATAAGTAATTTTCAAAGTCTCTGAAATATAGGATCTGCATGCTAATTTTATACGTTAGCACTAATTTTATACGGATTTATTGCATACATAATGAAACTTTGACAAATTATCCAATTTTTAATATACACGCCACTGAAAACTTTGTTAATTTATTATAAGAAAGTATTTATCAAACATATTGCTACAACATTCATCAATTCAAATTTCGCGCTGAAATAGTTCTTCCGGGTGATGTTTCATCTTAAAAACTAGTGGGGAAGAACTGGCGGGAAAGAACTGGCCATCTCTAGACAGTGTTAGCCGGCCGAACTAACCAATTAGTCGAAAGGTACAAAACAGATATTTGTATTTTAAGTCGAATTGGGCACATTTTAAGCCTGTAATATTGCAAAGATAAATTAATGAACCGCCTGTATCTAAGATTCTTCTTCAAATTTAGATGCTGGCGGTTCATTAATATGTCTTTCTGCGTTTTTTCAATTGACAAAATGTGCTTGGCACATTTGTCAATTTTTTTCTACATAATTCAACAATTCAACAAAAATATTCATTTGATCAGACTGGTAAGACTAGGTTTTATATTGTGATGTATAAATATTTTTAACATGTTGTAATTCCTGCAAGATGATGATAGATGAAAATTTTTGCATTCGAAACGTCCAATGTCAACGTCTATTATAATCAAAGGACTTTTCCAATTTTTTTGTATATTATACTTTTGATTGATTCTGAAGCCTACGCCTACACATAAATCATATAAATGATATATTAAAAATTCTCTTTTTTTCTAGAAACTCTACATGGTTAACAAATATGATAGAATATGAAGATGAATGGAAATATCTGGCCCCATACTATTATTAGAGAATTTATGTTGAGTCATCTTATTCGAGTAATTTGTTCATCGTAAGTGAAGTTTTTTGAATCGATAAAACTAAACATATTCTTCAGGATGAACAGGTATTGGTTAATATGATAATATTTTAAATGATTTCAAAAGAAAACTTGATTGTTTACGCATCACAAGCAATATTTCATGTCTAAAAGTACTATTGGAATATAAATAATTTAATTTGTATTACGTTGTAATATCCGAACTGCAGAAAATATTCATTTCTAACATCTGCTCTACCTGAAATTTAGAATATGATTTTTCGAGAGAAAATATAGATTTCACCTTGACTCTAAAGAACATTTCTTAATTCTCGATTTGAAAAACTTGGTTTTATTTTTCCAGATCTTTTTGAGATACAGTGGCGCGACAAAACTGGACCCTCTAATCAACGATGACTTCATAAATATACTCGGTACAAGTATTGGTATAACAATTGGCGTCCATTACATTAACAACAAAGATAAGGGGTCACTAAAATTGTGGAATCTGTGTGCTTTCTTTCATATATATGAAACAGGTATTTTACTGAATTTTTAAAAATCTTTACACATTATGTACGTATCAGGTTTTTCTGATTTTATGTGCCTTAGCAAATATTCATAAATCATCCATTTCTGGGTGTAGCATACACGATCTTGCAATACGATTTGGTAAATTGATATTTTGAGCTGTAGGTACGATTACCAGCCGTCAACTAAAGATACCCACGGATGTAAGTGAAGATTTTTCAGTTATGAAAATAATTGAGAGTGTTAGATCGCTTGATTGCTGTGCTCTTCACTAGCATCTTTGGGTGTCTGTATTTAACGGTTGGTAAGCGCACTTGAAGCTTAAAGTGTCTCTACCGAATCACGCACAACATTTCCCATTGAATTCAGTCAAGTTTTTGCATATTCAGCTAATATAATAATTATAATATTTGTGCTCTATTTTTTTTTAAACGACATGATGAATTGTTTTGAACTCTGACAATATTCTATGATCAAAGCTGCTAACTGATTTCTAATACGAAAAATAGAAGGAAAATTGTTTCTTACAAGATATTTAGATTTTTTTTTCGTAGGTCACACTTCATCATATTTGAGAAAATAATTTGAAAAATGAGAGAGCAAATCAATTATGTAAGTGAGTATCGATTTTTATAATTTTATATTCAATTACAAACATCAATATGTCACCCATATTTGGAAGTAGCCATTGGCGTAGCTAGGAAGTTTTCTTAGAAGGGACAGCCGGCCAACTGATCAGCTACCGCAAGGTTCCAATTTCGGTAATTGCAACTAACTTCTTAGTAGAATTGACAAATTTTAGAAATAATGTATCAATTCAATGAGAAATATGTAGATGATGCCTCTAAATTATGTAGTTCATTCACTCTCCTGCGGAATTAGCAGAAAAAAGTGGTATTTTCAGGAGTCAGCAAGATTTCTTGCAGAAAATTAGCTTTTGGGATAATTAAGGAATCAATATTCCAACCAAGATTTGAGAGGTGCATCATGGTTATATTCGCGTTTTTAGTTCAGAGAATATAAAGAATTTAGAGAGCTTAGAAAATTTATAGAGAATGAAATTCTCTATATTTTCTGAACTCTTTTTATTTCCTAAAATCTCTATATTCTCTTTATTCTCTGAATTCTCAAGATTCTCTCTATTCTCTGTATCCTTTTTATATCCCAAATCCTCTATATCCTCTAGATCGTCTATATTCTCTTTACTCGCTTCATTCTCTATATTCTTATTATACTCGGACAAGTCAAATGAGTCCCATCGGATAAGTTCGGTAATCGTATGATTCAAGATCGACTAAGATAGGAAACTGACATCGTCAGCGGCGTACGCATTTTATTCTCAAATGTTTTAAATTTATTAGAGAATACTTCATTTATTGAATATATACATATATATAATAAAAATAATAATAAAATAGAATAATAATCAAAAGATAAAACCAAGAATTGTCATAAAAGATATTTGTTATCGTAATTAATAATTTATAATGTAATTGACAACATATCATTACCGTTACAATCATCAGCAACAAACTATCGGAGTCATCGGTATCATCACTGAAATCCTCTAAATCTATAATTAAAGGTGATACGTCGCTTTGATCTATTACAACTTCTCGATTTCCATTTGGATTACCTCTAAAGCATTCAAATTATTCTCCTCTCATATTATAATCTTGTTGAAGATTAGGATTATTAATCTAAAATTTGAGTCCTGTTTCATGAAAGTTTTAAGGTAACGCAGACTTGAATAGATTCTTTGCATTTAACTTGGTATATGTTGTGTTCTTGAAAGCGTTTATATATGTCTTTTCGTTTATCTATGTATTGTTTATCAAAGTCAGAACATTTTATAGAACGGATTTATGATTTGTCGTGGTTGAATTAATTATATCAAAAATCAATAACCACGATAAAACAGTATATCAAATATAAATAATTTTTAAGAAAAAAATTTGTACTCCGATAATGTTTGCTTTACATACGAAATGTACATAATGTCCTAAATCAACAAGTGAAAAGAAAGAAGCGTTTAATTCAGTTATATTCAATCTTCGCGTGGCTCAAACCTTATTGATTAGTCAAACAAAATTACTAAGTGCGCTCATGGAAGCGAATGAACAAAATATTTTCACGCAGACATACGTTTCTTACTGGTACAAGGCGGTAGGTAGAAATTAAAGAGGACATCAGCAATAGAGTATGTCTTAGCTTGGAAAGACAAACGTCATGCAACAACTGTTTCTTTCATAGCATTAGTAAGAGAGAGATAGATACAGTTAGGTCAGGCTATTTCTATCTCCAGAAGATAAATTCTCAAGCGACAGGTTAGGCTTGTCCGAGTATACCTAAATCTTCTATATTCTCTTTGTTTTCTAAATTTCATAAACTCTCTGAATTTTTTATACTTTCCCAACTTTTTTTTTGTATTTTCTAAATTCCCCATACCCAGCATATTCTCTAAGCTTTCTGAATTCTCTCTATCCCCTAAACTCTCTTTACTCTCCAAATTTTCTTATTACCCAAATATATATCCTATATTCTATAAATTCTAAATTAATTTTTGTTAGATTTTTATATTTGAGTATAACGATTGTTCATCAATTCCGAAAGATCGATATCGTACAATAAATAATTTTATGGGAAATCTTATTACAAAACTATTTTTCATGTGAAATTTTCAGATAAAATAAAGAGCTCTCGAGAAATTTTTTATATCTTGCCAGAAAACGAGAAAAATTGCATAAAAAAGCAAATATAACCACGATGCACCCTCCTAATTTTTTATGAAACATTAATACATTAATTAGTACCCCAAAGGCTAACTCTCTGCAAACAATCTTGCTAGCTTCTAGAGAAACCCTTTTTCTGTTAATTTCTCTGTGCTAGGAATATCTCCTTCTTAAATCTGCAGTAGAGTTGAGAGTCTGACGATGGAGCAAAATTTCCAGAATGGAGCATGTCCATCCTTGCTCCTTCCTTAGCTACGCCCATGGAAGTAGCACACACAGATCATACTGTGCGATTCGATAAACTCGGGTTCTGAGCTATAAGTGCGATCAACAGTCGTTAGCTACAGTTACTTATGGATGTAAGTTGAGATATTAGAGCTATGAAAATGGGTGAGTGCGTTAGAGCGCTTGATTTCAGCGAGAAACCCCGCTTTGATGTCAGATCAAAAGTCGCTCGAGAATTTTTCTTATGGTGAACTTTTCACTTAAAAATCCTTGGGTGTCTGTATTTAATAGTTGCCTTTTTTTTAAATTTTTTTTTTTTTAAAATGGTCTCGGTATTTGGTCCTATCGGCTGTGTCCCTAGATTTACTTTTTATACACACACAGACACACACAGCTATTTTTCACTTTGCTCCACGTTTTACCTTGCTGCTATGTATTTTGTTAGTCAACCAGTGCAGCCCCATTGGAAAGATAACGAGACTGAATGCCGATCGAGAGAAGCCGTGAAAAATAACCGCACTTACTGTTCTAAGATGACATTCTGTCGAATCACACAGCATTTTCCATTAAACTCAGTCAATTTTTGCATGTTCTACTAAAAGAATCATCACAATATTTATGTGCTATTTATTATATGTGAGTACATTAAAACTATATGATGTATTGCGAGATACTGCTGATAATATTCTATGATTAAAGAAGTCAACTGATTCTTAATATAAAAACTGAAGGGAATATAGTTTTCTACAAGATATTTTTGTTTTTACTTTTATTTTGTAGGTCACACTTCAGCATTTTCTTGTGAAGGATTCAAAAAATAATTCGAAATGAAATTATCTGATTATTCCTTTTTTGTTAATATAGAACATGAGTTCCAAGGATGATGTTACTGCTAAATCTAAGGTAGAATAAGATTATCCGATTACTTTTTACCTGTTGATGAAGATTACAAATTTTAAGAATAAAGTTACTGGCAAATTCAGAAATTTGTATTGAAATTTTATATCTTGTGTAAATATTTATAAAAAAATGATGATATAGATTCACTATGATACATTTCTCGTGATTCAAAGTTTTAAGCTGATGCTTGATGCTTCTGGAAATGGAATAATATTTTGAAATTATGTTGTTCTGATACATTTTGTATTTTAGGCTCCAAAATGGAAATAATATGATTTTTTGATTGGAATCCATAAATCTTTCGGTACACCACTATGAATATCAGAAGTAATGGAATTATTAGCATCTGAGGTGAGCATTTATTTTAATATTACACATTGGAAAGCCAAGTCGCTTTATTCAATGAAGCTCCTGGGCTGTTAAAAATTTATGAAATGCTTTATAATATATTCAATACAAAAAAGTTGATATTTGTAGCAATAAATATGCTTCATATAATATTATCACTCTGTTATAAGCAGCGTAAAATGATCCGAAGCGTCTCCTGTCTTTCAAATCAAAGACTCTCATTAGAGCAGCGTCAATGGAAACAGTACATACAAATTGTATAGCAAGGGTTTAACGAGAATTCCTCTGTTTCTAAAATCTTGCAAAATATTGATTCAAAATTCACCACGTGAGGTAGCACAGATGAATTGAATTTTTGAGCAAATAAACTCTAAAAATGTTTTCTTTGCTTATAATTTCAAATTTATTTAAATTTGTAGTTCAGATTTTCTCGTCCTCGGGCAGCATCTGTCAATAAAGCATTTCGTAAAGCCGGATTTATACATTCAGTGGGCATTAATAAAAAGTTTATTATCTCTTAAACAAGTGACTCTGGAATTCTGAAAGTATGGCTGCTGCTAGAATAATAGAAAGGACTCCAAGTGACACGAGTACGGATTCCCTAATTATATCTGTTAATGATTTATTGATCAATATTGATCCTAAGAACACTAAAATTTATTTGTTCCTCAAGGACAGAAAGTTCATTATCTCTTCAACGAGTAACTCTAAAATTTGAAATAATGGTTACTGGTACAGTAAAGTTAGAAACTCGAGTAATGACAAAAATTCTGATTTCTATTCTGCATATCAATAATTTTTTAAAGGGGATCAATAAATTATCGATTAGACAAAGGTTCATAGTTCTTAGGGCACTGGTTTCAGTATAAATTTATGTTTTAAGAATATGGGCGAATTTAATTGGTTACAATAATTTTCAATTTGTTTGTTAAAAATTATTGAAAAAACAACCAAAATTCAGTCCGAAAACTATATGTCAGATTTGATATTTGAAAATTCATGTATTTTCTGATGAATAGTGCAGGTAAATTTAAGCTTAAATGAGAGGGATCGTCGCTGATGTCTCAAATCAATCAGATTACATCTAACGAGTCCATGTCGCGATGTCTAAGTACAAAACGTCTTATCACCATTACCGCGACGACTAATACCGTTACGTCTAAAAGCGGATTCATGCAGCCATTTACATTTACGTTTACATTTAATTTTCATCTTCATTTAATTCTCATTTATCTATTTTTAAATGTAGCATTCAGGCAGACGCACAAATATAAATTAAGTGAGAAATGAACGCATGCGCATGTCGATTTCTTGTCATCTAGAAAATTTCTGTATTTCTGAAGTGTCAAATAGTAGAAGGTGTGTGTTCGTCAAAGTTCATATTCCTCTGTCTCTATTAATTTTGAACAATAGCAATACGATGAAATTTTAAAAGATGCGACGTTTGACAGCTATAACCTTGAACACTCTTCACTGCACATGCGCAGTGTATTTCTCATTCTCATTTAATTTAAAAAGATAAAAGTTGGTCATCTTATAAATTAAATGAAAATGATAGATAAATGAAAATGTAAATTAGAATGGTGCATGCATGGTTCCATTCAGTTACACACATTTATCTTTTAAATGAAATTAAATTAAAATTAAATGTAAATGTAAATGGCTGCATGAATCCGCCTTAAGATAACCCCCAACAATTTGTTCAAAAAGTCTAATGACGCTCAATTTTGTCGGTGGCACAAAAACAGTGGTTTTTATTCTCAACCGGCGGTGCTTCGCGCCTAACTAATAGGCGGGCTTCGTCCGCTCTGACCAGGCTCATTTGGAATCTTGAGTTTGAGACAATGACGAAAGGTGCACTAAACACCTCATGTTGGGTTTGATCTGCCATCATTGTCTCGGAAGCAAGATACCATGTCGAGCTTGGTCAGAAATACGTGAACTAATCTTGTAGTGAGGATGATGACGTTCTGTAGGCGTGGTTGTACTGTGCTGTGAATGGAGTTAGACGTTGTGGCAAGTTGGTGAGGACAACTTTCTGTCTCATAAGATTAGTCGTGGTGGAGAAAGAAATTAGACGTAGTGGGCTTGGACGTCGCGATATGATCCGCAACTAACTCCCCCCCAGTAAATTAAGAACAGACTTGCATACTGATAAATTTGAAAAAATAAAACATTTCAGTTGAGGCTTTGACAAGAAACAGAAAGTATTTATTCGAGTAGTACTAATGAAAACAATTCCAATGTAACACGCTCATTGTTTAAAAAAAATAGTATAACATTACTAAAAACATTTTCCGATAAAAGTCCCAATTATAGAAATACATTTCCTATCCGATTTACGGAATATTAAAAGATGGCAATATGTGATTCGTTTCAAGAAATCCTGATAATTTCTTAATTTTTGCGTAAATAAATTACACCTTATTTCAAAAAATTTCTCAAGATAAACTCATATTTAGCATTAGTTCTGCGGGAGTCAAAATTATTAATTACTGACCTAACAAGTTTAGGCACTAATAACTCGAAATATGACATGTGACGTAATGAGAGCACTAATCAAAAAATAGGTCAAACTGTCGATGATGGGCCTTACGTCCAAAATGGATGAAATTTTGTGCAGAAATCACCTGAAAAATTACAATTATGGGAGATATAGTGGCAAATAAGGGGAATCCTTGGATGACCTTGAAATAAACTATTTATATAATACAATGGACTTAGCCCAACATTGAGGAGTTTAATTCACTCTTCGAGGTGGCTTCGTCTTAAGTTTAGTTCCACAGGTGCGCGCAGCACTATTGCAGGTAATATTCAGGGATGATTTTTAAAACCGCAAGCGTAGCGAGCTAACTCTGAACTATTATTGTACAAATAAAATTAAACCCTTGAATGACTTTGAATTTTGTTTTTGAAATTATTTGAACCCTTGGATGACCTGCGCCCGCCTGTGGGACTGAGCTTGAGAGAAAACCACCTCGAAGAATGAACTAAACTGCTCAATGTTGGGCTGAAATCCATTGTATGAATAAATAACTTCCAAAATGAGCATTGACTTCAAGGTTATCTAAAGGTTTCCCCCCTTGACACTATTTTTCCCGTAATTGTAATCTTTCAGGTGATTTCATACGAAAGTGCGAGTTCTGTTGAAACTTTTTCCTGGTTTCCGCACGCATTTTTTAATTATTGATACATGATCTATGTGGGTACTAATAATAACTCTCAGATGAATACGACAATCGAAAAAAAGTATCAACAAAAGACATACTATTTTTGAATATTTGATGCGGTACTTTATGTACCACTTTTTATTAGTGCTCTCGTTGCGATACAAATCATATTTTTATATATCATCGATTTCTAAGTGAAAAATATCTCATTGCGGAGGAGAATGGATCAGTACCATTCAATTTTGATTTGTTTTAATGGAAGAAATATAGTTTATCAATCCAGTTGAAAATATTGAAAAGAAAGATAACCAATGCTGTCGGGAAAAAATAAATATCTCGTTTTTGTTAGTTTTTTCTCATATATCCTATCATTGATTTGAAATTGTTGAATTACTTTGTATAAATATTGAATATGCATCGCGCAGTGCATGAACTGTGAATTTCAAACAAATTAAAACTTGATATCACTTAATTCATAGAGAGATATAAAAATTATTACAACAAATGAATAACGATTTTTAATACGCGGGATAAGAACATTATTCTCTCAAATATTGATAAAATGTTTTGAATATTCTAGAAAGCTCAATGCATGATGGAAATTGAATTGATGGCAGGTTTTGGTATTTCAAATACAGTTAGAATTTACTATCAACATTTTATTCTTAGCTTAATTTATTTAGGCTATTATATTTTGCTTAAGTTTGGCAATGAATTTTTATGAAAATACGGGATATATGAATACAAAATTTTGAAATCACATTTCATAAATTAATTGTAAAAATAATTCATGAATAATATTTGAATATTTGTTTATCTATTGTTATTTGATTATAGATATATACCCCAGGCATAGATTCTGTTGAGGCCACTGAGTTTGAGTGAAGTTTGAGGGACTTTTCAAATCGGGAGTGCCTGAATCCAGGAGAGCCCTGAGAACTTGACTGCCCTAGTGTACCTAATGGATAAGTCGGAAGTGGTAAGCAATAATAAATGAAAAATTGACTCGTTGATTCACTCGAAAACTAATTAAGCATTTTGGAAGAGCAGATAGGATCATTGTATCTATTGTGAGTCTGATTTTTGAATATTCTGATTGTGTGCAGAAAAACAAAAACGTGATTCTGTCTCTTAAGTGTATTATTTTTGCATCTTCCCTCAGTCAGCACTCACAGTTTAAATTATTCATTTGTCTCAAGAGAACAGATAGTATAATTATATTTATTATGATTTAGAGTTCTGAACACTATAGTTTTGTGCAGCAAAACGGTGACGTCATTCTGTTTTCAGTATATTATTTCTGTAACACTATTTTAGAATCTGTACATTCCACAATTAAAAACTATGTTGGAACAAGTGACATTCTTACACATCGTTTAGAATTAGTTCGTATACAGTTCAGAATCATTCCACCATCATTTCCGACAATCAGAAGCTGTTAATTTGGTAACTATGGTTACGTCTTGAAAACTTAGGTATTCGTTTCTGGCTTTACGTTTGACGTTTCAAAATTTTAAGTTTTTTTCTGAATTATTGGTAAATTTAAAAAAATCTTATTAGAGAGAACATAGTCCACAACATGTATGGAATAGCGTATTCCACATCCTCGAGCCGTAGTCCTCGCGTTTGACTCGAATTACAAACTTTTCACACTGGGATAAAGGCCGTTTCAATACTATAATAATATATTATTCTACATCCTCCCTCTGTCAGCACTTACAGTTTCAAATTTTTTGAAACGCTGTTTCAGTCAAGAATTGATATTTTATCGGAGAGGACGATTAATATCTTATTGTGATTTCCATGAACATTATAATTGTGTGAAGGAAAAAGGTGACGCAATTCACGAATTCACTAAAAAAAAATCTCATTTAAGGTTGGCCGAGCCTTCTGAGCATTGGAGTCCCTGAGCCCAGTCCCCTTTTACTCAACGATAGTTATTCCAGTGAACCAGTGACAATATATTGAGGCTCTTTACACTCTATATTTGAAGTCATAGGATAGTGAAAATGTCATTTTGAATTATGTACGTATCAATTTTTTATAATTTTATATTCATTAGCAAATATTCATATATCATCCATTTTTGGGTGTAGCACCTAGCACACACAAATGTTGCAGTATGATTCGGTAAGTTGATATTTTGAGCTGTAAATACAGTTACCAGCCGTCAAATGTAAGTGAAGATTTTTTAGTTATGAAAATAAGTGAGCGTTAGAGCGCTTGATTGCTGTACTTTTTACTAGCACCCTTGGGAGCCTGTATTTACCGGTTGGTAAGCGCACTTTAAGTTTAAAATGTCATTCTACCGAATCACGCACAGCATTTTCCATTGAATTCAGTCAAATTTTTGCGTGTATTGGCAAATAAACATAAGCGATACTCTATCTGGGGGCAGAATTTCAAATTAGTGAGGTTAGGATAGATGAGCTTATAATTAAATCAATAAATCATATTCTATATTCGGTTATTTAATTAGTATTCATAAAAAGCATATATGTGATAATAATTCTGAATGATTTTAGCAAAAACTCTTGAAACAATATTGTGTTTATTGATCGGAATTTCAAATACAAACATTTATCATGGAGGATTAAGTGTAGTAGTAATGACTGATAAAGCCATAGCCTACGAATTCGCTGTCTGGCAGTTGATAATTATGTTAAGGTTGCTATTTCTTTTTGTTGTACTTTTTACTTTTAAATTGAAAAAGAAGAGAGAATCCAAAGTTTCAAAGTGTTTCAAAATCTTTTCTTTCATGCAGGACATTTCAGATATTGCAACTGGCGATTATTTTTGTCTGGATTGTTTTCTATTTATCCAGATATACTTTACATATATAAATTATCTTCAAATCATTAATAGATTTTTTGAAACAACAAACAGTCCATCTAATATGTACTAATCTAATGTTTATTTAACAAAATTAAAAAGTATTCTCGCGCCACTTCAACTTTTCAACACATGGTACACAATAAAAGAACTGCAGATATATGCTTGTAACTGTCACTGTTTTCTGCTTTGCAATAACAAGTCATATCTTAATCTTCAAGGCATCATATTCATTACAATTCAATTCTCCTTTAATTTCATATGGATTCACAAGCACTTTTAATGTTTGTATGCAAAGAGCATGCAAAAATACTCTCTTGTCACTATTATCATTTAATTTTCGACAGAATAAAATATGTCAAGCATTTACTAGCTTTTCACCCTCATTTACACAGCGTGACATGACATTTGCATCAAAATATTCTTGAAGTTTCAATATCATTATCTAGAAATTAAAGGTTAGGTTCAATTTAAAAATATGGATTAAATATAAATAAACAGATGGAATAATTCACTTCTGATATTTACGAACAATATATTTTTAAAAAATATCCATGAAAAAGCAAATCTTTATTTCATATTCACGATTATTGTCTTTGAAAATCGTAACAATCCCATTTAAATACATGTAAACTTCAAGTTTATCCTAACTCAATTAGTTCAAAAATATCCGCTGCGGCGCTGCGATCTTAAATTTATTGTTACATTTGTGCTCTTTTTTTTTTTTAAACTACATGATGAATTGTTTGGTTCTTTAGCAATATTCTATGATTAAAGCAGCTAACTGATTTCTAATACGAAAACTAGAAGGAAAATTGTTTTTTACAAGATATTTAGATTTTTTTTTCGTAGGTTACACTTCAACATATTTGAGAAAATAGTTTGAAAAATGAGATAGAATGGAATAGTCTGATGATACTTTTTGTGTCAATATAAAACGAACTCTAAAATTGATGTTACTGCTAGATCTAGATATTCCTGTTGAGATTGCTGAGATCATAACTCTCTTATAGACATTTGGTGTAAATTGAAATAATAAGAGAGCAAACCAAATAAGTAAGTGAGTATTTTTCATATCTTATATCCAATAACAAATATCAATATGTCACCTATATTTAAGAGCAGCCATTGGCGTAGCTAGAAAGTTTTCCTAGCTACGCCAGTTAAATTATTAAAATTAGTTATTAATTTTATCAAAAAAAGATCATAATCAATTTTCATACTGCAGGATTAATTGTACGATGACGATTTCCCTCACTGTTTTTCCACAATGTAGAGAATAAAGATAAAGAAGAAACCACATAAATAAAAATTTCACACAAAAACTGTGAAATATGTGAGGTGCTTGTGCTGTGGAACATTCAAAAAATGAATAATTCTAAAAGATAATTTAGAGAATAGCGAAAACTTAGAGGACAAATAAAATATAGAAAGCTTAGGGAATATTAAGAATTTAGAGAGCTTAGAAAATATAGAGAATAGAGTTCCCTAAATTCTCTATATTTTCTAAACTTTCTCTATTTTTTAAAATCTCTATATTCTCTTTATTCTCTAAATTCTCTAGATTCTCTTTATTCTCCATATCTTTTTCATTCCCCAAATCCTTGATATTCTCTTCATTCTCTAAATTTTCTATATTTTTAAATTCTCTTTATTCTCAAGATCGTCTGTATTCTCTTTACACTCTACATTTTCTATATTCTTATGGCCTAAACCTTCTATATTGTCTTTATTCTCAAAATTTTCTAAACTCTCTGAATTTTTCATATTCTGTTAGCTTTCTTCTTTGTATTCTCCAAATTCTCTATATCTACTCATCATATTCTCTAAACTTTCAAAATTCTTTCTATCTCTTAAAGCCTCATTCACAACACGAAATTATGTAGTAGTAAGTGTTAGTGGTTATGGTTAGTGCTAGATTTCTGACATGCACAATCGTGTGTTACCGCCAGGCCCCCACAACTCTCATTGCCGGTCTACGAAAAATGTGTCCGCTGACTGCGTCAAGCATGTGGAAGTGAGAGGTGAGAGGAAATGTTTCAAGATGGCAGATATGTAGGGCCTAGTTGCCAATTGAAAAGCGTTTGATTTTAGTGTTTGTGTCGTTGAATACAGTCAGATTACAGTAAATGAATAATAATTTAATAAAGTGATAGCCGTGTGACAAATGAACATTCAATTAAAATGCCTGGAAGATGCTTTGTCCCGAATTGTAATTCTGGATATAAGAGTTGTAAGATAAAATATAGTGTTTTTAGAGCTCCACTTGACTTGATAAAAATTTGGGACAAAGCAATTCCTAGAAGTGATCGTGAATTAGGTTTAAATGATAGAGTTTGCGAAAGACATTTTGCACAAGATAATATTATTAGAGAATGGATTTCTGCAGATGGTCTCACAAGGGTAAGTTATCAATTATTATTTAAAAATTAGTTTGAACAAGTTAATATACAAAATAATGGGCAATATAATACAGAATGGCAATTAACACTGTAAATTAACTTCTTGAAATAATAATAAATTTAAAAAAGTATACAAAGGAACGTTTGTGAACAGTTTTTACGTATTTTTATATTAAATAGGTTCCGTATCAAATTCCACGGTTGAAAAAAGGAGCAGTTCCAACTATTTTTCCAAATTGTCCTTCATATTTGTCAAGAAATGTGCGGAAACGAAAATTACCGACTACAAGAAATGTAGAACCACCTACAAAATTGAGAAAAGGTACTTTATAAGTTATTTATTATTAAAAACAACTACTTGTTCAATTTGTATAAATGCCTTATCAACGGGAGAACCAATATGTGCTCATCCCGCAGCAGCATTGACTAATTTAAAATCATTTGGTTTTTTAACGCATCCCAATTTATCAATGTTCAAAATGGTAAAATTTATTGAAGTCTTCTTTGCTGAGAACGTCTCTAAAACCAATGTGTACGAAGAAACTATTGAGCACATCACAAAACATTATAAATTTACCTTTCCTTGCGACACTCATAAATTAGATATTATTTGCTATGTCATATATTATTATATTCTAAGACGAATGAACCATCATGTGCGACAAGAACGCTTAAAATTAAAATCAGCAACAGCACAAAAACGAAAATTATCACGGTTGCAAAAAACTTAGTGGGTAAATAGTTCTTTGTTTGGCTGAGGATGGAAAATCAGCCAAAGCAATAAATACACTTTTGTGCTAGTTAGAGGTAAAATAGTTTATTCAATTTTTGGCCGGTTTTATAAAAGACCAAGTAAATTTATTTTATTTAACAAATTCTGATCAGTTCGAACTTCCTTATGACAACAAAATCATTGCTGTCAAATAATCGACTGTTATCTAATAGAGTAAATTTTATTTACTCTGGAAGTAAAATACTCTGCCCTTTATAAAACCGGGCATTTGACGTTTTAAAGCTACATTATTGAATCCATAGCAACAGTCATAAGTAAATCTTTATTCATTAGTGATTTAAAATGGATTATTAGTGATTTAAAAAAATTTAAATCACTTTTGGAATTCCTTTTCATAAAAAGATTTCGATTTCTGAGGCATAATTTTCCCAACTGCTGCGGCTGCTTCGTTCAAAATATGGTATCGGAGACGAGAACATTGTTTCAATCACTTCCTTCCATCATTTCAGACAATACTTTTCACAGTTATAACGCTTCAATTCAAAGTTCACAAAACTGACAGTTTACTGACAGTCACACTCCCAAATGTTTGAAAAACAAACACTCGTCGCGATATCAACGAAGCTCTCTTGCAACTGCAATTTAATTTTTTTGAATTTTGTTCCTCAGTTTCATGTTCCAGAAATTCACGCAAAATTGAATAAAATTATGTATACAAACACGTGAAATAAATTTCTTTATTTGCTCAAAGAATTAAAGCACTCGCGCTAAACACGCTCGTGATTTTGAACTTTCTTCTCGCAAATAAACAGTGGTTTAATTCACTTGTATAAATAATTATTAAATTAGGTCCAGTTTCATAAATGAATTTAATTCTCATTCAAATTTACTCACAAAGTAAATTTGTATCAAGTCATTCAAATGAAATCTAAATTTTGACAATGTTAATGAATTAAGTATAAGATAATTTAAAATATAAATAATAAAAATAAATATAAGTGCCCTTAATACATAAAATACTATTACGTTGTGAAACATTATGTATAATATAGAAATATAATATTTTGAACTGAATCTAATTTTTGTTTAACTTATGTTTTCATGTTTCCTTTATTGAAAGTTCGAACAATTTTCTTGTAATTGAAAAGATATCATCGATATGTATTCTTGAAGATTGAACACATTGTTAATGTATTGTTCAAATATTTCTCAATTATTGTTAATCGCATGTGATCTCGGAATTTATCCAACTGAGTTTCTTGCATAGGTAATAATTAAATATTAAATATTACTCAATGCAAACTAATTTAACAAGTATATCAATTTTTAATTAAAGTAAAATATATGCTGTAAACATTATATATACGGTTAACTTCAATATATAGATGATTTCGTAAAATTTTGTAAGTTTAGTGTAATTATACATTAAACACTGTTGTAAAACAGGCCTTACTGATGTAGGCGCCTCTAACGGCGACAGTGCGAACTATAACCATCTCAGCGGACGCATTTTCGGGGCGAGTTAGGTTACCTACTATGTCTTGTACCGTGGTTAGCGCATAGCGTTCACAACAACAAAATTAGCCCAGCGTTGCTCTACGCTGATAGTGGTTAGCGCAAGAGTTTGCAAGCTCCAAACTTTTTGATTAGTAGTTAGTGGCTCGACCAATCAGAAGATGGTGAAAAAGGGATGAATATATTTTCTTTTTAATTTATTTGACAATTGAGTTCTATCTATTTTTGCTCTGAAATCTGTACGAAATGGATCAATATCAAATTTAAAAAAATATATTACTTACTTATGTTGATCATATGAAAGAGCTAAATTAATAATAAAATTAAGGTTCGCTCATTACTTTCTTGTCCTAAACGTTTTATTCTGACTTTTCTATGAAGTCCTAAATTGGAGCCAGAGTACACTTTATCAACGAAAGAAACTATGATTGTAAGGCGTTAATTTGGAGCAATGTGAACGCTGTTTTTAGAACTCAAAGTATAAACACTAACCATAACTACTAACACTAACTACTTATTTCGTATTGTGAATGAGGCTAACTAACTCTCTTTACTCTACAAATTTTCTCTATTCCCTAAATATCCTATATTCTCTGAATTCTAAATAAATTTTTTTCGGATTTTTATAATTGGGTAAACGATTTTCCATCATTTCTGGAAAATGGATATCGTACAATAAATCATTTTGTAGGAAATCTTATGACAGAACTATTTTTCATGAGAAATTTTTAGATATAATTAATGGCTCTCGAGAAATTTTTTATATCTTGCAAGAAAACGCGAAAAACATTGATACATTAATTAGTACCCCAAAAGCTAACTCTGCAAACAATCTTGCTGATTTCTGGAGAAAACCTTTTTTCTGTTAATTGCCCTGTGCTAAAAGTAGCGTCCTTTTCAAATCTGCAGTAAGTTGAAAATTTGACGATGGAGCAAAATTTCTAGAGTGAACAGTGTCCATCCTTACTCCTCCCTTAGCTACGCCCATGGAAGTAGCACACACAGATCATGCTGTGCGATTCGATAAACTCGGGTTTTGAGCTGTAAGTGCGATCAACAGCCGTCAGGTACAGATACTCATGGATATAAGTGGAGGTATTAGAGCTATAAAAATGCACGGAAAAAAACTTTTTGATGAATATAGCTCAATTGTGATATCAATGAGCACAAACACAGTTAATTATTAGGGCAGCAACTAAGTGCTGTAGTGTAGTAGTTACCAAATTTTGCCATAGTTCTCTTATGTTAATTCTTACCACAATTTTGCGATATAATCTCGGACATAAAATACACAACAAATATTGTGGTCAAAAATACAACATAATTTTGGAAGTAATTATTACGTGAGATTGATAATATTACCTCAATAAATTGTATGAATTGACATGACATTTAGTTAAATTAAATGACATAAATTCCAAAATTACTTACCCAGAGCAATATTTTAATAACCCTAAAATGTTGCATTTCTTGACATGAACACCATTAATTATTCAAATTCACAAATCTTGTGTTTTACAGTATGTTTGATTATAGTTATGAATATAATAATAATTTTTAACATTTGATCGCCGGAAGTGTAATTCGAAGATGGTAACTTGGATTCCACTAGTTATTTGTTCTTGATATCTACTAATTTTATCTTCCAGAGGGCTTTAAATTGATACCAAACTAGACATCATCTCAATAATTTGTAAAAGGAACAATTGGCAATCGCTCAAACATCCTCTTTGACACTTTTACTAGAATTATATCCGCAAGAGCTTTAATTTGATATCATACACGGTACAGATAAATTACTCATTCAAAAAAAAAAAAAAAAAAACCAGTTAACGAACGTTTGCATGTGATGTCTAAATATGAGTGATAATCATTCTAATTTCATATCATGATTCTCGTTATCTCTCTTCAGAAAAATATAACGAATTTTATAATTATTAGAAAATTTAATAGGGACGAATGGTTCATTCCGAAAAATGTTTTAGGTAAATGTTATGCCAAATTATTTGAGGATCAATTTCAGTTATTTTATATTTGATGATAAATATCACCGTTTCTAAAATAAACGCAAAAAACTAAATAGTTTCTGCAATAAGGTTTTGGTAGCACTGGTTGAAAAAAGCTCATCTATGAACTTGAACCTAGCTTTTTGATAAAGAACTTAATAATGAAATTTAATTCGAAAATTTGTTTGCGTCCTCAAGTTATCGTGCTTCCATACAGACGAACCGACAGACCGACAGACAGATCGACTTTTTTTTAAAACTATCTCTTTTGAGTTTGAGAGTCTAAAATATGAAGATTCATCAAAATCTCGATCTGTCAAAGAATCAAGATTACAATACTTCTCCTATTATAATCTCTTCGATCCATTTGGTCAGCCCGCTGGACAATTTTCTGTTTTATTTTCAGAAATTGAGCACCTAACGGTTTTTTGGGTGACATACTGTTATCTGGTTGAATAAAAATGTTCTATTTTGAAAAGAAATTGATGCCACGATATGAAAATATACTTACTTGCAGAAAATACCAGAATAAATTGATTTTGAACAATAGATGAAATGTTAAAAGTCAAAAATATATTCTTATTCAACAAATCAAGCGTAGCGGGTGGCTCGGCATTCTGCACAAAATGCAGAAGCTGGACTATTTGCTGATAGAGCAATGTTTTCTTTCAATAACCAATATAAACCCAAGTAAAATTATATAGTTGACCTTAAAATGAGATGGGTAGCAGATAGTATAACGGTAGAAGCTTTCTCACCCAAATCCCCTCATAAAACATTTGTTAAATTTGAATTCAAATAACTTTTTCAATGCGGTTTATAAAATTTTGCGCCCCCTAGAAGTTTGCGCCCGTGGCAGGGGCCACCTTTGCCACGCCCTAGTTCCGGCTCTGAAAATTACCAACATCTAATTCCTGAAGTTGATAGATTTTTTTGGAATTAACTATGCTCTATTATTAACCAAGCTACATACCTAGCAATAGAGTGTTCAAAGTCAAATTGATATAAATCATCTTTCAAAATAGGCACTAGTGTTTTAAAATTCCACTAGAATAATTTCCCCTCGTTAAATCTATCTGCCATATTTCAATATAATATTTTCTTGTTTTCTCATATTAAGATCACATGTTTCACCAATTCAAGAGCTAACGTTTGAATGCCAAGCCAAAACAAGCCAACAAATAAATCTTGCATGTCTAAATTTGCAGTAACACTACAATCAAATTGCGGCAAAATTAAACATTTTGATAGAGTAAATATTGGAAATTACACTTATTGTAGAAAATTCCGCATACAATTCTGGTTTTATATGCGTAGTTGTATTTTTAACAACAAATATTGCACTACAATTTACTATGTTCATAAATTACTTATTAACATATTTTAGTTCCGTAAACCACAGCATATTTATCGCAAAAATTAGGTGTTGGTAACAATTAATTTTATAGAATATACCAAAAGTTCTTGGAATTACTGCATTGAATATGTTATAATGTAACATAAGAAAAATACAATATCGCTGAAGTTAAAAACGTCTATAAATTTTTTCCGTGTGGATGAGTGCGTTAGAGCCACGGTACAAGACATAGTAGGTAACCTAACTCGCCCCGAAAATGCGTCCGCTGAGATGGTTATAGTTCGCGCTGTCGCCGCTAGAGACGCCTACATCAGTAAGGCCTGTTTTACAACAGTTTTTAATGTATAATTACACTAAACTTACAAAATTTCACAAAATCATTTATATATTGAAGTTAACCGTATATGTAATGTTTACAGCATATATTTTACTTTAATTAAAAATTGATATACTTGTTAAATTAGTGTTGCATTGAGTAATATTTAATATTTAATTATTACCTATGCAAAAAACTCAGTTGGATAAATTCCGAGATCACATGCGATTAACAATAATTGAGAAATATTTGAACAATACATTAACAATGCGTTCAATCTTCAAGAATACATATAGATGATATCTTTTCAATTACAAGAAAATTGTTCGAACTTTCAATAAAGGAAACATGAAAACAAGTTAAACAAAAATTAGATTCAGTTCAAAATATTATATTTCTATATTATACATAATGTTTCACAACGGAATAGTTTTTTCTGTATTAAGGGCACTTATATTTATTCTTAACAAATACACGTTATTTCAAATTATCTTATACTTAATTCATTAACATTGTCAAAATTTAGATTTTATTTGAATGACTTGATGCAAATTTACTTTGTGAGTGAATGAGAATTAAATTCATTTATGAAACTGGACCTAGTTTAATAGTTATTTATACAAGTGAATTAAACCACTGTTTATTTGCGAGAAGAAAGTTCAAAATCACGAGCGCGTCTAGCGCGAGTGCTTAAATTCTTTGAGCAAATAAAGTAGTTTAATTCACGTGTTTGTATACATAATTTTATTCAATTGCTTTGTCCCAAATTTCTATCATGTCAAGTGGAGCTCTAAAAACACTATATTTTATCTTACAACTCTCATATCCAGAATTACAATTCGGGACAAAACATTTTGCAGGCATTTTAATTGAATGTTCATTTGTCACACGGCTATCACTTTATTAAATTAATATTTATTTACTATAATCTGACTGTATTCAACGACACAAACACTAAAATTAAACTCTTTTCAATTGGCAACTAGGCCCTACATATCCGCCATCTTGGAACATTTCCTCTCACCTCTCACGTCCACATGCTTGACGCAGTCAGCGGACACATTTATAGTAGACCGGCAATGAGAGTTGTGGGGGCCTGGTTAGAGCCAAGGACGTTTAAGGGAGGGGATGTGTAAATAGTGTCGAATAAGTGAGGCCAGGGTAAGTAACAGAGACAGAAATAGATTTTCTGCACCGTATGGTAGCCACTATTGCGCATGTACTATAAAATAATAACTGTCTGAAAAACAAATGTTTTTATTGAATAAGTTCTATTAAGAATATATATTGATGTAGTTATCAAACAAAATAAGCTCAGAAATTAATTAAGATTTCATATTATGCAATAAATTAATAACAGAACTTAGTTAGGAGATGATTTAGTAATTTCAGAGATGCTAATTTTTCTTTCTATCCATTTTGATTCGCTTTATCTTCTATATGATATTTAAAAAAATGAAAAGGGTCATTGAAAATTTTAGAAATTGCAAAATCTATCAACAATTTACAATCTACCTCTAAATATAAGGCAGGTAAAAAACAAAATATTTATATCTATTATTTTCATTATATTTAATTTATATATGCATATATCTACATTTATCAATTAATTTCTAAATAATGTTAATTTATTGAATTTTCCCCCTATTTTAGTAAAATAAGTCTACTTATATTGTCCAACTAACTATACACACGCTATACACAATGTCCCAAATAGATGTAAACATAAATCCTTCTACGCACAACACTTACAACAGTCAAACGAAAACAACGTGCTTGTGAAATGAGAACAAAAAAACAACCTTTCAAGGACACTTTCTTCTCCATCTTCTTCCACAAATATTCGAATTTTCAATAAGAAGAAGTACTGCTACCACACGGTGCAGAAAATCTATTGTTCTACTATTGTTGTCTCTTTCCCTTGCCCTGGACACACTGTCTGCAATGTTGAAGTCTTGTGATGCCACATCCCCTCCCTTAAACGTCCTTGGTTAGAGCACTTGATTTCAGCGAGAAACCCGGATTTGATCTCAGATCAAAAATCGCTTGGAAATCTGTCTTATGGTGAACTCTTCAATAAAATCTTTGACTATCTGTATTTAATGGTTGGTGACCGCATTTTTTTTTAATGGACTCGGGATTTGAACCTGACTGTTATGTCCCTAGGTTGACTTTTCACCTTGGGTCATAAATAATATCTAGATGGAAGAAGCTGCGAACGGTTCCGACGGGAAGAGATGGAAGCTATATTGTAAGAATACTAGAGAAATAAACTGCGCATGCGTGACAATAATCAAATTTTTGTTTTTCAAGCCCGCAAAATGACAAACACATGATGTAATGAGTTCTTATTTCTGTAAAAAATATTTATATTCATTCGCCGTTTTCTAGTTGCAAAGTACATCTTCTTAACATTAATTTTATAAATAGCAAATAGAATTCGATAGACATGCGCAGTTCGTTTCACTTCATTATTCTTGCTTTATATTTTATTTCTTTGTCCCTTTAACGTAAACTGTATTTTCCTCTCTTTCTGGCATAACCGTTCGCAAAAATGTATTGTGTGATATAGGACTGCTTCCATCTAGATATTATTTATGATCTAAGCTTTTCACAGACACACACACAGCTATTTTTTACTTTGCTGGCCCCGTTTTTATTTTGCTGCTATATGTGTTGCCAGTCAACTGGTGCAGGCTCAAGTTACAACAATTAGTCGGTGCCAGATAGCTTCATTGTTGTAAAGTTATTTTGACTCCCAAATTGGAAAATTGACGAGACTGAATACCGATCCAGAAAAGCCGTGAAACATGACTGCACTTACTGTTCAAAGATGACATTCTGCCGAATCACACAGCATTTTCCATTAAATTCAATCAATTTTTGCATGTTCTACTAAAAGAATCATCACAATATTTATGTGCTATTTATTATATGTGGGTACATTAAAACTATATGATGTATTGCGAGATACTATTGATAATATTCTACGATTTAAGAAGTCAACTGATTCTTAATATAAAACTGAAAGGAAAATAGTTTTCTACAAGATATTTTTATTTTTATTTTCATTTTGTAGGTCACACTCCAGCATTTTCTTGTGAAGAATTTAAGGAATAATTCAGAATGAAATTATCTGATAATTTCTTTTTTGTTAATATAGAACATGAGTTCCAAGGATGATGTTACTGCTGAATCTAAGGTAGAATAAAATTATCCGATTACTCATTTCCTGTTGATGAAAATTATAAATTTTATGAATAAAGTTACTGCCAAATTTTGAAATTTGTATTGAGATTTTGCATGTTGTATAAATATTTATAAAAAAATTATGATATGGATTCACAATGATACATTTATCGTGATTTAAAGTTTTAAACTGATGCTTGATGCTTCAGGAAATGGAATAATATTTTGAAATTATGTTGTTCTAATATATTTTGTATTCTAGGCTTCAAAATGGAAATAATATGATTTTCTGATTGGAATCCATAAATCTTTCGGAACACTACCATGAATGTCAGAAGTAATGGAATTATTAGCATTTGAGGTAAGCATTTATTCTAATATTACACATTGGAACGCCAAGTCGCTTTATTCATTAAAGCTTCTGGGCTGTTAAAAACTTATGAAATGCTTTAGAATATATTCAATACAAAAAAGTTGATGTTTGTAGCAATAAATATGCTTCATATAATATTATCACTCTGCTATGAGCAGCATAAATTGATCCGAAGCGACTCCTGTCTTTCAAATCGAAAACTCTCATTAGAGCAGCGACAATGGAAACAGTAAATACAAATTGAATAGCAAGGATTTAGCGGGAATACCTTTGTTTTTAAAATCTTGCAAAATATTGATTCGAAATTCACCACGTGAGAAGCACAAATGAATTGAATTTTTGAGCAAATAAACTCTAAAAATGTTTCCTTTGCTTATAATTTCAAATTTATTTAAATTTGTAGTTCAGATTTTCTCGTCTTCGGACAGCATCTGTTGAATACTATAAGAAAGCATTTCGTAAAGCCGGATTTACACAATCAGTGGGCATTACTAAATAGTTTATTATCTCTTAAACAAGTGGCTCAGAAATTCTGAAAGTATGGCTACTACTAGAATAAAGAAAGGAGTTCAAGTGACACGAGTACGGATTCTCTAATTCAGTGGGTCGCGACCCCAAGAGGGGTCGCAAGGACCTGCTTCCCCCAAGTAATAAAAGATAAAAGTGAAAAGCAAGGGCTGTAGGTCTTACATTATAATAAAAATACAACAATTTCAGTAAGAGGGCTGTGTCAGTTAAATTTTTAATAATTTGCGAAATTGTGGTTCAATTTTTGAGACTTAATAGATCGTCAGATAGTCGTAGATTTAAGTGCCCCATTTTGTTTTTTTTTGCCTTCAAGAGTTTTGATAAGTATGTATATTTGAGTATAATAATGCCAAAATTGAAGCTGGATCGCGTGTCCAGTATATAAAAGATTAATTTCAAATTTTCATGAAAAAATATGTTCTGATCCAATTATGTCACTTCTGCCCTGCTCACGAAATGAAATTTTGGAAAAAAGAGTCAGCAAAGAACGATAGACAGGAATGTTCCACTTAAAATTTTCGCAAGATGTTTTCGTACATATCTTGACTTGGTCATTCTAAAAACTTATGCCATTCGTTTCTACGAGATACTCATGATATCAACTTTCATACGGCCAAACGGCAGAAACGAGAAGAACGTGAACAATTGATATAATTTTTTTGCACAATCTAGCCCTCATTCTCAATCCTCGGCCAAGTGGATCACTACTGCCCATCGTTTTCCGCTGACTCTTTTCTCCCTAAATTTCATTTCGTAAGCATGGCAGAAGCGAGAAAATTGGATCAGAACATATTTTTTTTATAAAAATTTAACATTAATTTTTATTATGTTGGCCACACGGTTCAGCTTTAATTTTGGCATTATTATACTCCAAGTATACATACTTATCAAAGCTTTTGAAGGCACAAAAAACAAAATGGGGCACTCAAATCTACGACTATCTGATGGTCTATAAGCAGCCAAATCATTTTCTAACTGAAGCCTTTTTTTTTGTCCTACGTTTTTATGTTCACCGCTCAAGAGAACGTTAGACCATAATGTAGGAAGTAGCAAATGGCACTTATTTTTTCAAAGCTTGCCTTGCCAGCTCTAGATATCCTTCTTTAATTTTTTCATCCAGAAGACACCAATCTTTTGGAAATTGAATATTATTGTGCCATTAGCAGCAAAATCTACAAGATTCTCTTTCATCTTCGTGATCAGATCAAGCAGTTGTTCTGACGTATCAATGCGAGGATTCAATATTCATCTATGCCCATTATCAGCTTCAGAGTTCAGTTCTGGAGAGTAGCTTAATAGTTTCTCTTCCAAATTATGCAAGCTTTGTATCATGCAAGGAATATGAGAGCGTACTACCAACAATTGGTTCAATATATTGCAATTTCTTTCACGACCTTAAAAATGCAAAGGAAAGATTCATACATGATTTTTGATAAATTTTTCGCAGAGCCGGAACTAGGGTATTGGCCGCCCGTGGCGAATCATAAAATGGCGCCCCTATTTTTGTATAGAGAATTATTATGAATATGAAGCAAAAAGGATATAACACAAAAAAGTATGTATATTCTTCAATTCAAGTGATGACATAGTAAAAACGAAATTATAATCAATCAGGTACATTAAATATTAATTAATTGATTAATTGCATATTTCGAAGTGGCAGCTGTCATTATCAAAAGAACATCTGTCATTGTCAAAGTGACAGCTGTCATTGTAAAAGTGACAGCTGTCATTGTCAAAATGACATCTGTCATTGTCAAAATGACAGCTGTCATTGTCAAAGTGACAACTGTCATCGTTAAAGTGATAACTGTCAATGTCAAAGTGACAGATGGCAGTTATATTTGAATCCTACAAAAAAAATGAGTATTTTTGAAAATAAAGAATCCTTTTCTAGATTTTCGGAATCTTTTGTTCATTGAAACATCCTTTTTTGACATTTGATCGCCGGAAGTGTTATTTTAAGATGGTAACTTGGATTCCACTAATTATTCATTCTTGATATCTACTAATTTTATCTTCCCGAAGGCTTTAAATTGATACCAAACTAAACATAATTTAAATAATTTGTAAAAGAAACAATTGACAATCGCTTAAATATCTTCTTTGACACTTTTACTAGCATTATCTCCGCGAGAGCTTTAATTTGATATCATACACGGTACAGATAAATTACTCATTCAAAAAAAAAAAAAATACAGTTGACGAACGTCTGCATGTGATGTTCAAATATGAGTGATATTAATCCTAATTTCACATCATGATTCTCGATATTTCCTTGCTTCAGAAAAATATAAGGAATTTTGGTCAGCCCGCTGGACAATTTTCTTTTTTATTTCCAGAAATTGAGCACCTGACGGTTTTTTAGGTGACATACTGTTATCTGGTTGAATAAAAATACTCTATTTTGAAAATAAAATAATGCCACGATTTGAAAATATACTTACTTGCAGGAAATACCAGAATAAATTGATTTTGAACAATAGATGAAATGTTAAAAGTCAAAAATATATTCTTCTTTAACAAATCAAGCGAAGCGAGGGGCTCGGCTTTCCTAAAACAATGCGCGAAATGCAGAAGCTAGACTATTTGCTGATAGAGCAATGTACATCTCCAATAACCAATATAAAACCAAGTAAAATTATATAGTTGATCCTAAGATGAGATGGGTAGCAGGTAACATAACGGTAGAAGCTTTCCCACCCAAATCTTGTCATAAAACATTTTTTAAATTTGAGTTCAAATAATTTTTTTAATGCGGTTTATAAAATCTTGCGCCCCCTAGGAGTTTGCGCCCGTGGCAGGCGCCACCTTCGCCACGCCTTAGTTCCGGCTCTGAAATTTTGTGACCGTTAGGATGTTCTCTTCTCGCCCTTGAAGAGTCTTGGTTAGAATATTTTGGTGACTCAAAATATCGCAAAAATAATTTGTGTGTTCACATTTAGCAGATCTCGTGTATGTCTTTTCTTTGAGTAGCCACCTGACCTCTTTGTAATTAGAGAGAAGGAAGATTCTGATGGAACTTACCAACGGTTTCATAAATGATTATAAATAGTCTAGTTCTCAAGGTTTCATCTTTAATAGAATTCATTGATATTGTTCTATCAAGATTCTAGGGGATCGCCAGAGCTTTTTTACTTGTAAAGGGGGGTCGTATATTCAAAAAGGTTGAAAAACACTGCTCCAATTATATTTGTTAATGATTTATTGATCAATAGATCCTGAGAAAACTAAAATTTATTTGTTCATCAAGGACAAAAAGTTCATTATCTCTTGAACGAGCAACTCTAAAATTTGAAATAATGGTTACTGGTACAGTAAACTCAGAAACTCGAGTAATGACAAAAATTCTAATTTCATTTTGCTTATCAATAATTTCTTAAAGAGGATCAATAAATTACCGATTCTGTGGTCAGACAAAGTTTCATCATTCTTAGGGCACTGGTTTCAGTATAAATTTATGTTTTAAGAATATGGGCGAATTTAATTGGTTACAATAATTTTCTATTTGTTTGTTAACTATTTATGAACGGTGATTAATGAAAAAACAACCGAAATTCAGTCCGAAAACTATATGTCAGATTTGATATTTGAAAATTAATGTATTTTCTGATGAATACTGCAGTGAAAATCAAGCTTTAATGAGAGGGATCGTCGCTGGATACCTATTCTATAACTTTTCACCCTCTTGGGACTGATATATTAATGACGTCATATCCTCTCCACCGTTGAAGCATCTGAAGGTACTCGTCTAGTAACTTTCACTTACTCAAGTTTCTAGTTATATTTATTTATGATGGTACACTATAGTTTGGAAATTTGTCAGATTTATTAATCATTCATATATTACAACATTTATCAATGAGAATTGAAATCTGACTGCATAATATTAAATATTACGGTTATTAAAATTTAACCTACTACATTTTTAACGTAAATAAGATTTCAAATTAATATTTGTTTCAAATTTTTATGAATTTTCATCTTATGGTGGGTTTATTCACAATAATTTTGTGTACTTTAGTCCACAACTTAAAATCAGATCCATTTGGAAATAAAATATGAAACAATATAACCTCAAACGTCAAAGCATCACCGGTGATAAGTTTTTACCACCACCTCTCTACTGGGTGATACGAGGTGATATATATTTCACTAAATGTGACGTCATATAGCTTAGTTCGGCAGGACCACCGCAACACGGTAGCCCAAAATATATCACCCTGTTTGCGTATCACCGGTGATAAAAGTTATAGAATAGGGGCCCTGATGTCTCAAACCAATCAGATTACATATAACGAGTCCATGTCGCGATGTCTAAGTACAAAACGTCTAATCACCATTACCGCGACGACTAATACCGTTACGTCTAAAATGTCCCCCATCAATCTGTTCAAAAAGTCTAATGACGCCCAATTTTGTCGATGGCACAAAAACACTGGTTTTTCATTATAAAATGCTTGAAAGCTGTAACATAATTTGGCTCATTCATTCAAACTCCTTGGATTAGTAGAACACCAAATATCATGAAGACAGCTCAAACTGTTATTAAGGTATTAACGTCTAAAAATCGGCATTTTTATCACTATATAGATCAAAAACCTAACTCACTTCCAGTTGACCTAGAAAGATGAATAAGGCAATCAACCGGTGAAACATGCATTATTGGGTTATCTAAACGAATTATTTGTGATTCAATTCAAATATTCAATCAAATAAAAGTGTTTTTCTAACATCTTCAGCTCAGGCAAACTGGATTCGTATTCGAACCATAAAAATAAGCATATTTTTCTGGTGATATAGAAATATTAGTAAATCAAGTTTGTGGTTGAAGTGAAACATCACCCGGAAATACTAGTTGTCTCTGTCTAGTCTAATCTTGTTTTTGGAGCACGCCTATGCAATTCCCTATCTCAACTGTGTTGCAAAAGTGAAGCCAAAAATGTAATATTGTTAGAGAGAGAAAGTAACTGAGAGATAGGTTGAGGCGGGCCTATGTTTGCATGGAGTTAAATGGCTAGGTTCGGTTTATTTAGTATTTTCATGTGAAAATATATTGTAAAATGGGAAGAAAATGTTTTGTGACAAATTGTGATACTAGGTACAGAACATGTAAAGAGAAATTTTCTCTTTTTTCTGTACCCAAAGATGTTATTTTATTAATTAAGTGGCGAGGATATCATAAAAGAATGCTCGTCTGGAGATGTAAAAATAAAGAATATAAATATTTCTATTTATGTTTTGAAATCAATAGAGATGTAATAATTGTTTATAAATCCACCGTACAGTATAGTATGGAATTGTTTAATCATGTGACAAATATATTATTACAGATACCGTTCAAATATTTCCGACTAAGGAAAATGCATGTCCGAGTATTTTTCCAAATTGTCCGAAATATTTAAGCGTCTCTAAAAAAACAAGGAAATCTCTCATAAAACAGGATGGATCTTTGAAAAAGCCCAAGCTGTGCAAAAAAGAGAAAGATATTAAAATGTAGATAGAATTCATCTTCCATTTATTCGATTAAAATAATTTTTAATTTTTAGTAGAAGACACTTAAACCCTAGAAATAAATTTGAATCCAAAGCAAAGCTTGGATTCAAAGGACTTGTAAGAATTTTTTCGATTCGAAAATTATATCCATCGAAGAGAAATAAATTTTCATCAATGACATATTGGAGACAAAATACTTTGTTTTCAGAAAGGAATATAAAAATGAACGGAATTTTCCCATCAATATCACGGATGTACGCAATTTAGGAGATTTTTGCCAAGTATTTTGTAAATATCTTCTTCTGGTATATAAGAAATTGTTTGTGTATATTTTCTCAATTTTATTACGCCCATTGTAATATGAAATACCCATAAAATTGTTTATGTATCTGTTATTCATAATTAGGAACGTTTATAAAACATGTTTCATAATAATGCACTTTTTCATTCCAGATTTTAATAAATAGAAATGTTAATTTTCTTTAACTTTTGCCTTTCATTTAATGAATGATAAAGTATTTAACGTAATAAAACTATTGAGTTTATCTGGCAATTGTTTTTTATTAAAAAAAATTCAAATATAATCTCATTTCTGTATATGAAGCATGCAAAGCTAGGCCCGCTCTCGCTATCTCTCTCACGGCTGCCGCATAAAATTTTAGGCTTCATGTTTTCCAACTGAGTGTCCGCTCCTCTATTATTCTCCTTCGTGTTTTGGAGTAAGTGAGGCTTATGGAGGGTCAGTGATTACGGCGGGATACACAAGAATTCAAATTTGACATTTCAGAAGAAAAACATTTAATAGAGAAATTTACTGAAATTAATGCTCGCATACCAAATCATTTTTCAAAGACATAAGTTTTAATGAAATTATTCATTATGAAAATATGAAATTATGATATGAAAATGTCCCAAAATTCACGCAAGAACTTATTTTGATAGAAAACATGTTTCAAATTAGAAATTATGAGTTTTTTATTGAATCATAAAGGATAAAGTAAAGTAAAGGGTTATTTTATTTTGATAGAATACTGGTTTTAAATTGAAAATTATGAATTTTTTATTGAACCGTAAAGTATACAGTACTAGTACAAGGCATATTTATGAAACATTATATAGAGCAAATGATCTCCACGGCTTTGTTGGCACATACGGACTCTTGATTATCATGTCACGATAGCGAGTACCATTAAATGTTTTTGCCGGATCAGCTGTTTCTTCGAAGAAGAATGGCTCGATGCTGCCTGCAGCCCAAAATTTGTACCAAACAGTGACATGTTGTGTATGCATTTGTTCTTCAACATTTGAGATGCAATTGACCATCCTGTAATACTGAACAAAAATTTTTAATTTTCAAACTAGCTTCTTCAAGTGATAAATGTCTTGCTGCAAATGGACATTTGACTTCTATTAGCTTTTCTGTTTCAACTAAACCATCAGGTGTTGCAGCCAAGAAACCTTATTTTTCTTCCTAACAGACAAACAAATCACAATGTGCAGCTGTAATACCTATTATATTTGCTCATGACTCTTACCCCATTCCGTAGCACTAGTAGATAGATTTCGAACATATAGTATGTTTTCTACTAGGGGTCCGGCAAGCAGTTTTCGCTTACAGACTAGACCAAAATTTGAAGCTGTTACTCTATGTTTTATTTCTTCCATCCATAACTGGTTTTCAGATTGACCTCTAGTTTCAAATTCCAGTTGTTTGCATTTGTCTGCATCCAAAGGCAAAGTTGTTTTTAAATCACTTATTAAAACATGCATGTCGTCTATACTTACATCAGGTTTCTGACATTGGGTGCCATAATCTTCATTCATTACCTTATTAGTTGCCTGCGTTATTCTACGCCTGCATGATTTTTGCAGTACTTTCAATCTATTTTAACGCATATTTGCTAATCTTTTGACATATTTCCCTGGACTTTTCCCTGTGATATCTTTCCAAACTTTGTAACTCCATTGAGGTCCGTATTGGTACAATAGTCCGGCTCCATAACACCTGATATTATATGAATTTCTTCTACCATAAAAAACTTGTTTGCCTCCTGTGAATTTACTCACTAATTGCATTAAATATTTTGCTCTATTCGTTGTATAATTAATTATAGCTCTTGAATCTACTTTAACTGAGCTGGTCAACTTATCATAAATATTGTCATCATTTTTGAGAGCGGCATCTGGACATACTTCGCTTCGACAATCTTCATGGTTATCAAAACAATGAGATATTGCCTGCTGTAAATCAAATCGCAATAAATCAGCTGATGGTTCAATATCACCTATTTATGCGAATAACTTTATTAATGTACTTACATATGGAAGAAATTTAACGTTCGTAAGTATCTTTTTATTACCTTTTCTTGAGGCATATTCATATAATTCTTTCTTTATTCTTTTAACTAAATGATTCGTACATTCAATCTTCGATATGAAAGTGCTGTACGGAACATGTTCTAGCTGACGTTTGTGAACTGAAGAATCTCCATCACCTACAAAAGCTGTATACCGTAAATTATACAGCTTCTCACTAATACAGAATCCTTCAACTATGAGATCTGCTTCCATGGCTGCCAGTTTCGGTAGCACTTGTGATCCGGAATCGACATTGATTTTCTTTCAGTTATGGCACAAATACTGCAATATTTATTTCGAGTTCCTACAAACAATTTTTTTTTGTATAATGACCCACAATTATGCCTATTCCGGACCTGGCTGTATAGCTATGACCATAATCAGTAGTACCTATTTAGAAATCTAAAAGAGATAAATTTTACAAAATTAAATTTGAAGATTTACTTTCAATGTATTTATCCAATAAACTTACTGTAACATTGTAAGTCAGATTTGTCAAATATCCTGGATTCCGAACCATTCTTCTTACTAGTATGACAAGATCCAATCCAAGATCCAATACAACATAATACGCATGAATCCGTCCTCAAATGCACAAAATTTTGCGTTTCCAGCGAGCTATCAGCGTTTTTTCTGAGTCTCGTTGAGAAATTTTTGATGCTGTCAATCTGCTTCAAAAATGCGTTGCGTTATATGGCAGAATCTAGCATCAAATACATCATATTTCGTGTTTTTAGAGTGCTATTTGCAGTTTTACAAACTTTGGAATAAGTCGAAATCACGCTTTTCCGCGCAGGTTTTAACAATCAAAAAGTTTATAATCCTATTCAGGATCTCATAATATGTATGAATCTATCGGCAAGAACATCAAATTTCGTGTTTTCAGAGCGCTATCTGTAGTTATATGAAGTTTGAAATACGTCGAAATTACTACATTCTGAGCAGTTTCAAAGTATCGCAAATCACATAAATCTATCCAATACAACATAAGACGCATGAATCCATCCTCAAATGCACAAAATTTGAACCAATTTTTCCGGTTCTTGAAAGATTGATATTTAAATATGTGAAGCCGAATACAGTACCAAAATATCTTATACATAGATAATATTTTATCAAACAAAGCCAGAAGTAGATATTCAAAATGATTTTTGTTACTAAAATCAGTCAGGCTATTAATCCTCTAATAAATAAATACATGATAAAATTAATATAGGTAGGTTAACAAGCTTTGACGTTTGTCATTTAATACAAAATTGGGATACTAGACAGCGCCACAGAACAAATCAAATCAACTATAGTAAGAATCACCTAGAAAAGGTCCTGTCAATCATTCTTCGCGCATGTAGTATAGCACCCACATTTTCAGAGCGCAAATAGATTTGAACGTTTTTCCCATCGTGTTTAGTGTTCCGCTTTACAAACTTTATGCCAAGTACTACATTCTAGCCCTGCCCAGTAGTTGTTCAGTTCAATACTGCTCATGGTAACTATGAATTCTGTTGAAAACTGCAATGGTGGCGTGCTTTTTGATTTTTGTGGCTAATCGTTTGGGACAAAACCAGTGTCGTGCAGTTTTTCACCCCAGAATAAGATGTTCCCAAATAATAGCTGTTTATTTATATTCTAATCATAGAATTACTGCAATTTATTGATAAGCTATGAGATATAATTAAAAAGAAACGTATTTATAGGAAGTAGATTAAATATTAGGGGGAAACAAATTAAATTCTATTAATACTATATCACCAGTTCAAAAAATCGTATAATCAAATAGTAGTGAAACAACTCCAAAATTATTGTTATCAATTTTATATTTTTATCTTCTTCTTTTTCAATCAAATTAACAGTGTTCTTGGATATGCCCAAAGTTTTGCACACACGTTCTCTCACTTTGATTAATGGAATGGAATGGTAACACCATTACTAGCTTCGTCTTCCATAAATTTTATTAAATTATACACCAACTCTCTACTTTGGCTATTCAAAACCATGATTATATAGTTATATATAATGGATCACTATTAAAAATAACAATAATAACCACAATAACAAGAAAATATAAGAATCAAAACAAAAACAGAACAATAACAATATAGAAACGATTATACCAAAAGAATACCAGTGATCAACTCAAAAGTTGAAACACAAGTAATTTTATTTAATTGACAAATTATGATTTTATATACGTGCGCCACTAATTAGAACGCTTACAACAGAAACCTCTGCGATTGGTTACTTGAAAATACGGACGAAAATTCGTTTTTGACGCAGGACCAATTCTATTTGACGCGAACTATAGTAAAAGGTCATATTCACACTACTAAAAGTAGAACACTAAAAGCATAGGTATCATCATCTGCCATTTTGTGTCCTGTCAATAAAAGAAAGCATATGTAAACCAATGTAAACATTACAGGAAATGCGTTGTTTGACGAGGATAAAATGTTACAATAACTTGAAAAACTAAAGAAAATAGTATCGAAGTGACTCATTAATGTGCTGAATAATTTATCATCATTATTAGCGGAAATTGTGGCTGTCAGATGTACAGACGAATTATAAGTATTTTGTATAAAAGTACGTATATTCATTCAAAATTTCCATTTAAGGTTATGATCAGATTAAAATTTCAATTGAAGTTATCTCAGTTCATTTTAATATATATTTTTATCTAAATTTTTAGACACGATCATAGAATCTAACCTCAGCTTCAAAAGCAATAATTGATCAATATATTTATGTATTATACATAGATACCTATTATTATGAAATATATATTATATATTTACATACATACATATAAATATACCATATGTATAAATAATATATAATCAATTATTTCCTTTGATGAGTAAAATATTACGAACTCACAATGCGACATAAGGAATCTGACGTGAACATCACTTGACTTACTTGTACATCATTGGATATATATATATATATATATATATATATATATATATATATATATATATATATATATATATATATATATATATATATATATCACGCTATCTATCGTGCGTCCTTTCATAATTAAAGCATCGGGCGTCCACCAGATCTACTGCGTATATTGAAATTTTTGTTCGTGTATATACGGTTTTTCGTGACGTAGAATTCAGCTATCACTTTTATACACTAGCTCATTCCAATCACAACTTTCATTCCAATATCTGTTCAGCTCCCTTTCACAAAGAAGTTATCCAACGTCCTCCTATATACTGCAAGTTTCATTTCATGCACTAATTGCATCACATGCGACGTCCGACAGTGTTGCCTGTTTCTAGTCTTGGATATCATGTATCATGACTGCCAGTTCAGTTGAAGATAGACAGAAGCAGTATGAACTGAATGTGCACGTTATCGATAAATAAGAGAATCAAGTTATGCTATCAGGAAGTTTTTTGATATATAAGCTGACTAAATTCATATGGATTTGAAAATAATTTTCTATTACCTTAAAAATGATAAAAACTACTTAAATTCAAATAATACTTCTCGTATCTTTTATGCTTGGCTCAAAAAATAATAGAATTCACATCTACAATGAGTAAAATTCAACTAATGAATAACAACCCAAAATTGCATAGCAATGAATGATTTAAAATCACTTATCATTTTTTTTTTTTTTTTGTAAAATGTAAAATAAGATTCAATATTCTTCTTCTTTCTAGACTTTGTGTTTTTTGACAATTACTCCGTAGAATCGGAGCTTCAATGAAACTAAAATACATCTATATCATATGACTCTTATGCCCAGTTGCACCACCGTCACTTAACTTTAAGTAGAGTTTAATATCTATGGCAACTATTGTATTGACAATTGTTACCATGGTTATTATTTCTCCCTCAAAGTTAAGTGACGGTGGTGCAACTGGCCATTAGGGTAAGTATTTCAGTCCTCGGTTTATCTTAAACGTAGCTTAGTTTCCGGAGTGATGATTGTTAGAACAATTATTACTAAGGTGATTAAGCTTTGCTTAAGATAAACCCAAGACTGAAATACCGACCCTTAGAGCCGATTTTGTTATATAAAGTGCACTTCCGGCTAAGCTAGAAGATATTTATTCCGATCGTACAGCAATTTTAAATACTGAATTTCAGTATCCTATGGCTAATCATTCCAGATTTATGCGGAAAATCCAAGAAAAGTTCCAAGTAAAGGGCACTTCCGGTACAGATGATTGCAACCATAATGCGCAAGACCCTATACCAATTTTGAATACGGAATTTCAGCAGGGTTTTGAGATTTGCGAGTTACGCACATACATTCGTACCGACATCAAGCCAAAAATAGTCAAAATTAAGTCAGAAATGCTCAAAACGGATATATTCATCAGAATCTGGATATTTCACAATACTTCCCTGTACTTCCTTGTACTTTGTGCAGTTGAGCAAAAATTATGTTGGGACAGATGACATTTCGATATGTCGTTTCGAATAATTCCGTTAGCCGTTTTGAATCATTTAATCATCATTTTCGACGAATCATAAGCTGTCAATTTGGTTACCATGGTTACTTCCTGACAATTCAGGTATTCATTTCTAGCTTTGCGTTTGACTTTTTATAATTTTGAAAGTATCTTCTGAGAGAATTGCTGAGTTTCAAAAATCTTGTTAGAGAAAGTATAGTCTACAAAGAATTTGGAATAGCATATTCCACACTCGCGAACCGTAGTCATCGTCTTCGTCCCTTACAAACGTGTTACAGAATATATTATTATTATATACTAAGTATTTATATAAATACTACCAATATATTCCAACGAAAAGTATAATATATTTATGTTTTTGTCTTGTTCATGGAACTAGACATAGGATAATTTTTACTACTCGTTTGTAATTGATTTATTCCTTCAAACATTTCATTTCAGATATTATTTCGAAGATGATCCACTTATAGAACATTTCATTTCCCCGGCCTATATTTAATATGGAAAGTATTGTAATTGTGTTTTTTGACAGTTCGAGATTTTGATAAATCCTTACGTTTTGGACCCTTACTGAACCAAAAAAACATAATTTGAAGAATAGTCAGTCGATCTGTCCGAAAACACGATAACTTTAGAATGCGTAAGAATTTATGACTAAAATTTTATATTCAATCTTTTTAATAAAAAGCCAGGTTTGAGTTCGTAAATAAGCTTCTTTCAAATAGTGGTGCCAAAATTTTATTGATGCGTTCATTTTATTGTTCCAAAATAAGTCATTTGGTTTTATCGTGTTTGGTATCAAATTGTAGCTCCTGCGGAAATAATCCCAGTAAGAGTGTCAAAAATGATATTTAAACAATTGTCAATTATTTTCCAAAAGTTATTCAAATGATATCTAGTTTGGTATCAGTTTTGAGCTTCCAGTCAGAAATTCTTATGCATTCTAAAGTTATCGTGTTTTCAGACAGACCGACAGACAGATCAACCGACTATTCTTTAAATTTAGTTTTTTTGCTTAAGTAGGGTCCAGAACGTGAGGATTCATCAAAATCTCGAACAGTCAAAAGAAACACGATCACAATACTTTCCATATTATATTTAGGCCGGAGAAATAAAAAGTAAACTATAATGGATCATCTTCGAAATTATATCTGAGATAAAATTTATGAAGGAATAAATCAAATACAAACTGAACAATAGAAATTACCATATGTCCAGTTCCATGAACAAGACAAAAAGATGAGCCTGAAAGAAATCCAAAGTAAATCAATTTCTCGATTGTTGATTGTTTTTTTACATTTTAACCAGATAATACCAATTTTGGGATCAACTAAAGCAACTGGACATAGAACATATGGCTAGAGTAGAATGAAATAGTAATTTCATGTTTCATGTAAACGTCATCTGTCACTTTGACGACAGCTGTCACTTTGACAACGACAGCTGTCACTTTGAAATATGCATTCAATTGATACGATACTCTGAATTCATGATACAGTTAAGAAACTAACCATCTAATTTATGGTCGAGGAAGTACTGTGTGGCCACAGCAGATTTTTTATGAATTTACATTGTATAGTTTTACAAAATAAAAATATTAACAAACGTGATCTATTCATTTTAAACCATTAATATTTTAAATCTCTTTTCTCTGAATATGATTTTTTACTATCAATATTATATTTATTCACTTGATCATATTTTCAAACTTTCAACGTACATGATTCTATAATATACATTTCAAATATTTATTTTTTCATAAGTGACTCACCCAACTACGAAAACAAATACGCTGAAAACAAGTCATGTATTTATAATAATAAGCGTAATATTTTGATTTTGGGTTTAAAAAAATTATGTTTTGTTCTATCTTGAAACTTAATTCATTCGTTTATCATTTACATCTAAATTAAACTCATGAATTTTATTACTTATAATGTTTCAATTATAGGAGTTTCGCTGCACAAAATTATAATCTGGTATTGCAAGTTAAGAACATTGTTGCCACTTCTTCGGAGTTCGGGTTGTTGAAGCAATAAAAGTTGAATATACAGTTTTAATATACACTCAATTTTAATAGCGAACCTAGCAGAATTATGTCGAACTAAGCTCTCTGGATAACTTTATTGTATAGATCCAAAACGGTTAACTGTGGAATGATGAGATTTTGTGTTTGATTATATATATATATATATATATATATATATATATATATATATATATATATATATATATATATATATATATATATATATATATATATATATATATATATATATCCAATGATATATATTTAATACACAAAATCACATCGTATCATATATATATATATATATATATATATATATATATGATACGATGTGATTTTGTGTATTAAATATATATCATTGGATATATATATATATATATATATATATATATATATATATAATCAAACACAAAATCTCATCATTCCACAGTTAACCGTTTTGGATCTATACAAGAGATTCTAGAAATCTGTCAAGTAAAATGCGCTTTCAGCTTAGTCGGTTGCTATAGAAACAGTAGATCATTATTCTTATAATAAAACATTCCTAAATACTGATTTCCAAAATTCTACGACTGCCAACAGATCTGATTTTATGCACAAAATTAAAAAATAAATTCCTATTGAAGTGCACTTCCGGTTCAGTCTATTGTTATGAAAATAGTAGGCAATCATTCAGATGCTACAGCAGACTGAAATACCAAATTTCAATATTCTACACCTGATCGTTTCGAATTAATGCGCAAAATTCCAAAAGACTGTCAAGTAAAGTGCACCTCCGGCTCAGTGGATCTCGATAAAAATAGGATATGAGCATCAAGACGGTATAATCGTTCTAAATACTGAATTCTAACAATCTATGTTCAATCGTTTTGGATTTATGCTTAAAATTCAAAAAATGTTTCGAATAAAATGCTCTTCCGGCTTAGTCGATAGCAATCATAATGCAAAATGTACAACTAGATATTATAAAAGTGCCTTATACAAAATTCAAATATTTTACGACTGATTTTTTAGAATTTATGCGGAAAATTCAAAAAATCTGTAATATAAAGTGCACTCTTGAATACAAAATTTCAACATTATACGATCAACCAGTTTTGAGATTTGCGAGCTACGCACGCACGAACGCACGCACGTACGAACGCACGCACATACGAACGCACGCACATACGAACGCACGAACATATGTACCGGCATCAAGCCAAAAATAGTCAAAATGGATTCAGGGATGCTCAAAACGGATATTTCCATCAAAATCTCGATAGGTGAATTTTTTCGGTTTCACAATACTTACTTGTTACTCTATACAAGTAAGTAAAAATTGCAAATAGTAGACTTCAATGTTTTCTATCCCTTGGGTGAGAGCAGTAAAATAATGAATCTTCCAATAAATATGCATAAAAGTTTTTCTGGGAAAGTTAAAGATTACAAAGTTTGGAGATGAACATTAGAGTTTAACATATTTAGAGATCTTGAAATGCAATAAATTTGTCAGATTGTTTTAAAAAATTGTATTACAGAATATAAATTAAAATTCCATATTTTTATTCTGAGTATTCAATATTATATATGATTGAAAACCAAATAATTTGATTCAACATTTGAAAACTGAAAATTCTAAATTGAAGCATGTAATTTGATTACAAATAATACATCATGCCAAAATAAATGGTTTGATAGACTCCGATATTATTTTAACACGTTTTTCATCTAAAGATTAGACTATTTTGACTCAATCATCGCGTTTCCTGCACTGTTCACATATGCTAAAGCGCTTTCTAAGGACACAAAATGGCGGATGATAATACTCATGTATTAAGTGCCTTACTAAAAGAAGTAGAAAAGAAATTGAAAAATCTTTTCCTGCATTATTATTTTTAAATACACAGCCGCTGAAACTCCGGGAAATATTATAAAATATTGCTTATAATTTTTAGATATGATAAATATATTTCTTTTTGTTCATTTGAAGTTTCTTCATATCAAAATCTATGATTTGAACAAAAAAGAAATTAATTTCTCGAAAACTTGGAATCTCACGACTCTCAAAAAAATATATTATCTCCAAGAAATATTTGGCCACGGAATATAATTACTTTCGTCAAAATTAAACTTGTAGGACATCAGAGAAGTACCCAAAATATCGAGAATTTTGAGCCCAAAATCTAGTGACCGATGTCAAAAAAAAATAACTGTTCAAATATATATACTTTTTGAATACCAGACTGATTTTCCTCCAACTTTCAATATAAATATTATACTTTTAGAAGTGCACAGAAAGGGTTATACACAGAATATTAATTAATAAAAATCAATAATTTTTGCACGGCACTCTGAAAAATAATGTCAGCTATAAGTCTACCAAATTTTGTCCCAAAAAACTGGATAACATCTGAGAAATTAATATTTTTAGCACTAATTATCTTTTTTCTCGAAATTATCCGGTTCAATTTTCATGAAAATTTTTATATGATAACTGCAAGAATAGTGCCTAGTATATATATATATTTTTTCCAGATAAGTAATTATCAAAGTCTCTGAAATATAGGATCTGCATACTAATTTTATACGTTAGCACTAATTTTATACGGATTTATTGCATACATAATGAAACTTTGACAAATTATCTAATTTTTAATATACACGCCACTGAAAACTTTGTTAATTTATTATAAGAAAGTATTTATCAAACATATTGCTACAACATTCATCAATTCAAATTTCGCGCTGAAATAGTTCTTCCGGGTGATGTTTCATCTTAAAAACTAGTGGGGAAGAACTGTCAATTTTCTTCTACATAATTCAACAATTCAACAAAAATATTCATTTGATCAGACTGGTAAGACTAGGTTTCATATTGTGATGTATAAATATTTTTAACATGTTGTAATTCCTGCAAGATGATGATAGATGAAAATTTTTGCATTCGAAACGTCCAATGTCAACGTCTATTATAATCAAAGGACTTTTCCAATTTTTTTGTATATTATACTTTTGATTGATTCTGAAGCCTACGTCTACACATAAATCATATAAATGATATATTAAAAATTCTCTTTTTTTCTAGAAACTCTACATGGTTAACAAATATGATAGAATATGAAGATGAATGGAAATATCTGCCCCCATACTATTATTAGAGAATTTATGTTGAGTCATCTTATTCGAGTAATTTGTTCATCGTAAGTGAAGTTTTTTGAATCGATAAAACTAAACATATTCTTCAGGATGAACAGGTATTGGTTAATATGATAATATTTTAAATGATTTCAAAAGAAAACTTGATTGTTTACGCATCACAAGCAATATTTCATGTCTAAAAGTACTATTGGAATATAAATAATTTAATTTGTATTACGTTATAATATCCGAACTGCAGAAAATATTCATTTTTAACATCTGCTCTACCTGAAATTTAGAATATGATTTTTCGAGAGAAAATATAGATTTCACCTTGACTCTAAAGAACATTTCTTAATTCTCGATTTGAAAAACTTGGTTTTATTTTTCCAGATCTTTTTGAGATACAGTGGCGCGACAAAACTGGACCCTCTAATCAACGATGACTTCATAAATATACTCGGTACAAGTATTGGTATAACAATTGGCGTCCATTACATTAACAACAAAGATAAGGGGTCACTAAAATTGTGGAATCTGTGTGCTTTCTTTCATATACAGGGTGTAACAGAAATAAGTACATTAATTTTAACCAGTGATAGTTCTCGTCAAGCCTAACATTTTTTCTTTGTAACTTTTTCCCGAATTCTCATCTTATTTTAGCATTTTTTATCCCCTATAATTTAACGAGTCGTTCAGGTGCATAGTTATCGGATCTAGTAGCAGTTGCAATAGAACAATAATTGATTTTGACATATGTGAGTTATCAATTCCTTCAAATAAATTCTGGAATAAAACAGATTATAATTTATTAATTCTGTGTACGATTTCATGGGCAGTTTAGGATTAGCTTAGCAAATTTATTAGGAACGATCTCCGAACTGTCATTTTTCACTGAAAATTGAATTATTGTGGTTATGGTAATGTATTTAATGTCAAAATATTATGCACTTATACATAACGATGAGAATACCATGGAATATTTAGAGCCTAACGTTTATCTGGAACGTAAAACAGCAGATGAGATGAATGAAATACATTAATTTATAAATGAAGCACCTGTGTATTAGTTTTTCTCATATTATTACAAACTTCACACTCCACACTCAGGTCGTTTCAATAAAGTATGCCCCGTGAATTGATCTGCTGAATAAGCGAAATATTGTATCATATATTTCAGAAAATATTTAAAATTAATTACCAAATTCAGTTTGATACATTTATAGGTTATATTTTCTGTTCTTCAATAGAATCTTCAAAATTTCATGCAGCAATATTTCTATTGGATTATTCAGTGAATTAGTTAATTTAGAATTACATTCTATTCAATATTCTACCGTTTTCTTTGAATAAATCGTTGAATGATTTTCTCTTTATGTTTCTGATGAAGTAGGTTCGGAACAGTACTACTTTTCGAACTGCTGGTAGATGGCAGCACAGTCTAACTCTCCTGACACAGTGACACAGTTTCAGATAATTCAAATCAGCTGATTCAAATGCAATGAACTTGTGCAGACAATCTTATGTTTAAGAAATGTACTATCCAAAAATATACGTGAAATCCCTAAATAAAAATCAAACTTCTTAAAAATGACATATAAATACGACTAAAAGACCAAATTGTTGATTACAGACACAAATTCAGTCTTTCTTCCAACATATACAAAAATAGAATAATCGAGGTGAGCGAATATCAATGTATTGCCAAAATACTAATATTTTTTCAGTTTCAAATGAATGATTGACAAGACAACGATGGCTCAAAGTTGCAAAATACTCCTTTCAATCGACAGCTGTCATTCTTCCAACAAATGAAAACCATTCAGTTTGAACCATAGGCGCACTATGAAATTTTTGACAAAGCTTTGATGAATTTTTACTCTGTATCCAGGGGATTTACGGAGAAAAGTTATTAGGAAAAATTGTTATGCTTGACAAATTGCGTCACAGGTTAAAATTAATGTACTTATTTCTGTTACACCCTGTATATGAAACAGGTATTTTACTGAATTTTTAAAAATCTTTACACATTATGTACGTATCAGGTTTTTCTGATTTTATGTGCCTTAGCAAATATTCATAAATCATCCATTTCTGGGTGTAGCATACACGATCTTGCAATACGATTTGGTAAATTGATATTTTGAGCTGTAGGTACGATTACCAGCCGTCAACTAAAGATACCCACGGATGTAAGTGAAGATTTTTCAGTTATGAAAATAATTGAGAGTGTTAGATCGCTTGATTGCTGTGCTCTTCACTAGCATCTTTGGGTGTCTGTATTTAACGGTTGGTAAGCGCACTTGAAGCTTAAAGTGTCTCTACCGAATCACGCACAACATTTCCCATTGAATTCAGTCAAGTTTTTGCATATTCAGCTAATATAATAATTATAATATTTGTGCTTTTTTTTTTTTTTAAACGACATGATGAATTGTTTTGAACTCTGACAATATTCTATGATCAAAGCTGCTAACTGATTTCTAATACGAAAAATAGTAGGAAAATTGTTTCTTACAAGATATTTAGATTTTTTTTTCGTAGGTCACACTTCATCATATTTGAGAAAATAATTTGAAAAATGAGAGAGCAAATCAATTATGTAAGTGAGTATCGATTTTTATAATTTTATATTCAATTACAAACATCAATATGTCACCCATATTTGGAAGTAGCCATTGGCGTAGCTAGGAAGTTTTCTTAGAAGGGACAGCCGGCCAACTGATCAGCTACCGCAAGGTTCCAATTTCGGTAATTGCAACTAACTTCTTAGTAGAATTGACAAATTTTAGAAATAATGTATCAATTCAATGAGAAATATGTAGATGATGCCTCTAAATTATGTAGTTCATTCACTCTCCTGCGGAATTAGCAGAAAAAAGTGGTATTTTCAGGAGTCAGCAAGATTTCTTGCAGAAAATTAGCTTTTGGGATAATTAAGGAATCAATATTCCAACCAAGATTTGAGAGGTGCATCATGGTTATATTCGCGTTTTTAGTTCAGAGAATATAAAGAATTTAGAGAGCTTAGAAAATTTATAGAGAATGAAATTCTCTATATTTTCTGAACTCTTTTTATTTCCTAAAATCTCTATATTCTCTTTATTCTCTGAATTCTCAAGATTCTCTCTATTCTCTGTATCCTTTTTATATCCCAAATCCTCTATATCCTCTAGATCGTCTATATTCTCTTTACTCGCTTCATTCTCTATATTCTTATTACCTAAATCTTTTATATTCTCTTTGTTTTCTAAATTTCATAAACTCTCTGAATTTTTTATACTTTCCCAACTTTTTTTTTGTATTTTCTAAATTCCCCATACCCAGCTATTCTCTAAGCTTTCTGAATTCTCTCTATCCCCTAAACTCTCTTTACTCTCCAAATTTTCTTATTACCCAAATATATATCCTATATTCTATAAATTCTAAATTAATTTTTGTTAGATTTTTATATTTGAGTATAACGATTGTTCATCAATTCCGAAAGATCGATATCGTACAATAAATAATTTTATGGGAAATCTTATTACAAAACTATTTTTCATGTGAAATTTTCAGATAAAATAAAGAGCTCTCGAGAAATTTTTTATATCTTGCCAGAAAACGAGAGAAATTGCATAAAAAAGCAAATATAACCACGATGCACCCTCCTAATTTTTGATGAAACATTAATACATTAATTAGTACCCTAAAGGCTAACTCTCTGCAAACAATCTTGCTAGCTTCTAGAGAAACCCTTTTTCTGTTAATTTCTCTGTGCTAGGAATATCTCCTTCTTAAATCTGCAGTAGAGTTGAGAGTCTGACGATGGAGCAAAATTTCCAGAATGGAGCATGTCCATCCTTGCTCCTTCCCTAGCTACGCCCATGGAAGTAGCACACACAGATCATACTGTGCGATTCGATAAACTCGGGTTCTGAGCTATAAGTGCGATCAACAGTCGTTAGCTACAGTTACTTATGGATGTAAGTTGAGATATTAGAGCTATGAAAATGGGTGAGTGCGTTAGAGCGCTTGATTTCAGCGAGAAACCCCGCTTTGATGTCAGATCAAAAGTCGCTCGAGAATTTTTCTTATGGTGAACTTTTCACTTAAAAATCCTTGGGTGTCTGTATTTAATAGTTGCCTTTTTTTAAAATTTTTTTTTTAAAAAATGGTCTCGGTATTTGGACCTATCGGCTGTGTCCCTAGATTTACTTTTTATACACACACAGACACACACAGCTATTTTTCACTTTGCTCCACGTTTTACCTTGCTGCTATGTATTTTGTTAGTCAACCAGTGCAGCCCCATTGGAAAGATAACGAGACTGAATGCCGATCGAGAGAAGCCGTGAAAAATAACCGCACTTACTGTTCAAAGATGACATTCTGTCGAATCACACAGCATTTTCCATTAAACTCAGTCAATTTTTGCATGTTCTACTAAAAGAATCATCACAATATTTATGTGCTATTTATTATATGTGAGTACATTAAAACTATATGATGTATTGCGAGATACTGCTGATAATATTCTATGATTAAAGAAGTCAACTGATTCTTAATATAAAAACTGAAGGGAATATAGTTTTCTACAAGATATTTTTGTTTTTACTTTTATTTTGTAGGTCACACTTCAGCATTTTCTTGTGAAGGATTCAAAAAATAATTCGAAATGAAATTATCTGATTATTCCTTTTTTGTTAATATAGAACATGCGTTCCAAGGATGATGTTACTGCTAAATCTAAGGTAGAATAAGATTATCCGATTACTTTTTACCTGTTGATGAAGATTACAAATTTTAAGAATAAAGTTACTGGCAAATTCAGAAATTTGTATTGAAATTTTATATCTTGTATAAATATTTATAAAAAAATGATGATATAGATTCACTATGATACATTTCTCGTGATTTAAAGTTTTAAGCTGATGCTTGATGCTTCAGGAAATGGAATAATATTTTGAAATTATGTTGTTCTGATACATTTTGTATTTTAGGCTCCAAAATGGAAATAATATGATTTTTTGATTGGAATCCATAAATCTTTCGGTACACCACTATGAATATCAGAAGTAATGGAATTATTAGCATCTGAGGTGAGCATTTATTTTAATATTACACATTGGAAAGCCAAGTCGCTTTATTCATTGAAGCTCCTGGGCTGTTAAAAATTTATGAAATGCTTTATAATATATTCAATACAAAAAAGTTGATATTTGTAGCAATAAATATGCTTCATATAATATTATCACTCTGTTATAAGCAGCGTAAAATGATCCGAAGCGTCTCCTGTCTTTCAAATCAAAGACTCTCATTAGAGCAGCGTCAATGGAAACAGTACATACAAATTGTATAGCAAGGGTTTAACGAGAATTCCTCTGTTTCTAAAATCTTGCAAAATATTGATTCAAAATTCACCACGTGAGGTAGCACAGATGAATTGAATTTTTGAGCAAATAAACTCTAAAAATGTTTTCTTTGCTTATAATTTCAAATTTATTTAAATTTGTAGTTCAGATTTTCTCGTCCTCGGGCAGCATCTGTCAATAAAGCATTTCGTAAAGCCGGATTTATTCATTCAGTGGGCATTAATAAAAAGTTTATTATCTCTTAAACAAGTGACTCTGGAATTCTGAAAGTATGGCTGCTGCTAGAATAATACAAAGGACTCCAAGTGACACGAGTACGGATTCCCTAATTATATCTGTTAATGATTTATTGATCAATATATCCTAAGAACACTAAAATTTATTTGTTCCTCAAGGACAGAAAGTTCATTATCTCTTCAACGAGTAACTCTAAAATTTGAAATAATGGTTACTGGTACAGTAAAGTTAGAAACTCGAGTAATGACAAAAATTCTGATTTCTATTCTGCATATCAATAATTTTGTAAAGGGGATCAATAAATTATCGATTAAACAAAGTTTCATAGTTCTTAGAGCACTGGTTTCAGTATAAATTTATGCTTTAAGAATATGGGCGAATTTAATTGGTTACAATAATTTTCAATTTGTTTGTTAAAAATTATTGAAGAAACAACCAAAATTCAGTCCGAAAACTATATGTCAGATTTGATATTTGAAAATTCATGTATTTTCTGATGAATAGTACAGGTAAATTTAAGCTTAAATGAGAGGGATCGTCGCTGATGTCTCAAATCAATCAGATTACATCTAACGAGTCCATGTCGCGATGTCTAAGTACAAAACGTCTTATCACCATTACCGCGACGACTAATACCGTTACGTCTAAGATAACCCCCAACAATTTGTTCAAAAAGTCTAATGACGCTCAATTTTGTCGGTGGCACAAAAACAGTGGTTTTTATTCTCAACCGGCGGTGCTTCGCGCCTAACTAATAGGCGGGCTTCGTCCGCTCTGACCAGGCTCATTTGGAATCTTGAGTTTGAGACAATGACGAAAGGTGCACTAAACACCTCATGTTGGGTTTGATCTGCCATCATTGTCTCGGAAGCAAGATTCCATGTCGAGCTTGGTCATAAATACGTGAACTAATCTTGTAGTGAGGATGATGACGTTCTGTAGGCGTGGTTGTACTGTGTTGTGAATGGAGTTAGACGTTGTGGCAAGTTGGTGAGGACAACTTTCTGTCTCATAAGATTAGTCGTGGTGGAGAAAGAAATTAGACGTAGTGGGCTTGGACGTCGCGATATGATCCGCAACTAACTCCCCTCCAGTAAATTAAGGCACACTGATAAATTTGAAAAAAAAAAAACATTCCAGTTGAGGCTTTGACAAGAAACAGAAAGTATTTATTTGAGTAGTACTAATGAAAACAATTCCAATGTAACACCCTCATTATTAAAAAAAAATAGTATAACATTACTAAAAACATTTTCCGATAAAAGTCCCAATTATAGAAATACATTTCCTATCCGATTTACGGAATATTAAAAGATGGCAATATGTGATTCGTTTCAAGAAATCCTGATAATTTCTTAATTTTTTCGTAAATAAATTACACCTTATTTCAAAAAATTTCTCAAGATAAACTCATATTTAGCATTAGTTCTGCGGGAGTCAAAATTATTAATTACTGACCTAACAAGTTTAGGCACTAATAACTCGAAATATGACATGTGACGTAATGAGAGCACTAATCAAAAAATAGGTCAAACTGTCGATGATGGGCCTTACGTCCAAAATGGATGAAATTTTGTGCAGAAATCACCTGAAAAATTACAATTATGGGAGATATAGTGGCAAATAAGGGGAATCCTTGGATGACCTTGAAATAAACTATTTATATAATACAATGGACTTAGCCCAACATTGAGGAGTTTAATTCACTCTTCGAGGTGGCTTCGTCTTAAGTTTAGTTCCACAGGTGCGCGCAGCACTATTGCAGGTAATATTCAGGGATGATTTTTAAAACCGCAAGCGTAGCGAGCTAACTCTGAACTATTATTGTACAAATAAAATTAAACCCTTGAATGACTTTGAATTTTGTTTTTGAAATTATTTGAACCCTTGGATGACCTGCGCCCGCCTGTGGGACTGAGCTTGAGAGAAAACCACCTCGAAGAATGAACTAAACTGCTCAATGTTGGGCTGAAATCCATTGTATGAATAAATAACTTCCAAAATGAGCATTGACTTCAAGGTTATCTAAAGGTTTCCCCCCTTGACACTATTTTTCCCGTAATTGTAATCTTTCAGGTGATTTCATACGAAAGTGCGAGTTCTGTTGAAACTTTTTCCTGGTTTCCGCACGCATTTTTTAATTATTGATACATGATCTATGTGGGTACTAATAATAACTCTCAGATGAATACGACAATCGAAAAAAAGTATCAACAAAAGACATACTATTTTTGAATATTTGATGCGGTACTTTATGTACCACTTTTTATTAGTGCTCTCGTTGCGATACAAATCATATTTTTATATATCATCGATTTCTAAGTGAAAAATATCTCATTGCGGAGGAGAATGGATCAGTACCATTCAATTTTGATTTGTTTTAATGGAAGAAATATAGTTTATCAATCCAGTTGAAAATATTGAAAAGAAAGATAACCAATGCTGTCGGGAAAAAATAAATATCTCGTTTTTGTTAGTTTTTTCTCATATATCCTATCATTGATTTGAAATTGTTGAATTACTTTGTATAAATATTGAATATGCATCGCGCAGTGCATGAACTGTGAATTTCAAACAAATTAAAACTTGATATCACTTAATTCATAGAGAGATATAAAAATTATTACAACAAATGAATAACGATTTTTAATACGCGGGATAAGAACATTATTCTCTCAAATATTGATAAAATGTTTTGAATATTCTAGAAAGCTCAATGCATGATGGAAATTGAATTGATGGCAGGTTTTGGTATTTCAAATACAGTTAGAATTTACTATCAACATTTTATTCTTAGCTTAATTTATTTAGGCTATTATATTTTGCTTAAGTTTGGCAATGAATTTTTATGAAAATACGGGATATATGAATACAAAATTTTGAAATCACATTTCATAAATTAATTGTAAAAATAATTCATGAATAATATTTGAATATTTGTTTATCTATTGTTATTTGATTATAGATATATACCCCAGGCATAGATTCTGTTGAGGCCACTGAGTTTGAGTGAAGTTTGAGGGACTTTTCAAATCGGGAGTGCCTGAATCCAGGAGAGCCCTGAGAACTTGACTGCCCTAGTGTACCTAATGGATAAGTCGGAAGTGGTAAGCAATAATAAATGAAAAATTGACTCGTTGATTCACTCGAAAACTAATTAAGCATTTTGGAAGAGCAGATAGGATCATTGTATCTATTGTGAGTCTGATTTTTGAATATTCTGATTGTGTGCAGAAAAACAAAAACGTGATTCTGTCTCTTAAGTGTATTATTTTTGCATCTTCCCTCAGTCAGCACTCACAGTTTAAATTATTCATTTGTCTCAAGAGAACAGATAGTATAATTATATTTATTATGATTTAGAGTTCTGAACACTATAGTTTTGTGCAGCAAAACGGTGACGTCATTCTGTTTTCAGTATATTATTTCTGTAACACTATTTTAGAATCTGTACATTCCACAATTAAAAACTATGTTGGAACAAGTGACATTCTTACACATCGTTTAGAATTAGTTCGTATACAGTTCAGAATCATTCCACCATCATTTCCGACAAATCAGAAGCTGTTAATTTGGTAACTATGGTTACGTCTTGAAAACTTAGGTATTCGTTTCTGGCTTTACGTTTGACGTTTCAAAATTTTAAGTTTTTTTCTGAATTATTGGTAAATTTAAAAAAATCTTATTAGAGAGAACATAGTCCACAACATGTATGGAATAGCGTATTCCACATCCTCGAGCCGTAGTCCTCGCGTTTGACTCGAATTACAAACTTTTCACACGTTTGGGATAAAGGCCGTTTCAATACTATAATAATATATTATTCTACATCCTCCCTCTGTCAGCACTTACAGTTTCAAATTTTTTGAAACGCTGTTTCAGTCAAGAATTGATATTTTATCGGAGAGGACGATTAATATCTTATTGTGATTTCCATGAACATTATAATTGTGTGAAGGAAAAAGGTGACGCAATTCACGAATTTACTGAAAAAAATTCTCATTTAAGGTTGGCCGAGCCTTCTGAGCATTGGAGTCCCTGAGCCCAGTCCCCTTTTACTCAACGATAGTTATTCCAGTGAACCAGTGACAATATATTGAGGGTCTTCATGGATATTTGAAGTCATAGGATAGTGAAAATGTCATTTTGAATTATGTACGTATCAATTTTTTATAATTTTATATTCATTAGCAAATATTCATATATCATCCATTTTTGGGTGTAGCACCTAGCACACACAAATGTTGCAGTATGATTCGGTAAGTTGATATTTTGAGCTGTAAATACAGTTACCAGCCGTCAAATGTAAGTGAAGATTTTTTAGTTATGAAAATAAGTGAGCGTTAGAGCGCTTGATTGCTGTACTTTTTACTAGCACCCTTGGGAGCCTGTATTTACCGGTTGGTAAGCGCACTTTAAGTTTAAAATGTCATTCTACCGAATCACGCACAGCATTTTCCATTGAATTCAGTCAAATTTTTGCGTGTATTGGCAAATAAACATAAGCGATACTCTATCTGGGGGCAGAATTTCAAATTAGTGAGGTTAGGATAGATTTAGCGGGCTACATATACATTATACATGAGCTTATAATTAAATCAATAAATCATATTCTATATTCGGTTATTTAATTAGTATTCATAAAAAGCATATATGAGATAATAATTCTGAATGATTTTAGCAAAAACTCATGAAACAATATTGTGTTTATTGATCGGAATTTCAAATACAAAAATTTATCATGGAGGATTAAGTGTAGTAGTAATGACTGATAAAGCCATATCCTACGAATTCGCTGTCTGGCAGTTGATAATTATGTTAAGGTTGCTATTTCTTTTTGTTGTACTTTTTACTTTTAAATTGAAAAAGAAGAGAGAATCCAAAGTTTCAAAGTGTTTCAAAATCTTTTCTTTCATGCAGGACATTTCAGATATTGCAACTGGCGATTATTTTTGTCTGGATTGTTCTCTATTTATCCAGATATACTTTACATATATAAATTATCTTCAAATCATTAATAGATTTTTTGAAACAACAAACAGTTCATCTAATATGTACTAATCTAATGTTTATTTAACAAAATTAAAAAGTATTCTCGCGCCACTTCAACTTTTCAACACATGGTACACAATAAAAGAACTGCAGATATATGCTTGTAACTGTCACTGTTTTCTGCTTTGCAATAACAAGTCATATCTTAATCTTCAAGGCATCATATTCATTACAATTCAATTCTCCTTTAATTTCATATGGATTCTCAAGCACTTTTAATGTTTGTATGCAAAGAGCATGCAAAAATACTCTCTTGTCACTATTATCATTTAATTTTCGACAGAATAAAATATGTCAAGCATTTACTAGCTTTTCACCCTCATTTACACAGCGTGACATGACATTTGCATCAAAATATTCTTGAAGTTTCAATATCATTATCTAGAAATTAAAAGTTAGGTTCAATTTAAAAATATGGATTAAATATAAATAAACAGATGGAATAATTCACTTCTGATATTTACGAACAATATACTTTTAAAAAATATCCATGAAAAAGCAAATCTTTATTTCATATTCACGATTATTGTCTTTGAAAATCGTAACAATCCCATTTAAATACATGTAAACTTCAAGTTTATCCTAACTCAATTAGTTCAAAAATATCCGCTGCGGCGCTGCGATCTTAAATTTATTGTTACATTTGTGCTCTTTTTTTTTTTTTAAACTACATGATGAATTGTTTGGTTCTGTAGCAATATTCTATGATTAAAGCAGCTAACTGATTTCTAATACGAAAACTAGAAGGAAAATTGTTTTTTACAAGATATTTAGATTTTTTTTTCGTAGGTTACACTTCAATATATTTGAGAAAATAGTTTGAAAAATGAGATAGAATGGAATAGTCTGATGATACTTTTTGTGTCAATATAAAACGAACTCTAAAATTGATGTTACTGCTAGATCTAGATATTCCTGTTGAGATTGCTGAGATCATAACTCTCTTATAGACATTTGGTGTAAATTGAAATAATAAGAGAGCAAACCAAATAAGTAAGTGAGTATTTTTCATATCTTATATCCAATAACAAATATCAATATGTCACCTATATTTAAGAGCAGCCATTGGCGTAGCTAGAAAGTTTTCCTAGCTACGCCAGTTAAATTATTAAAATTAGTTATTAATTTTATCAAAAAAAGATCATAATCAATTTTCATACTGCAGGATTAATTGTACGATGACGATTTCCCTCACTGTTTTTCCACAATGTAGAGAATAAAGATAAAGAAGAAACCACATAAATAAAAATTTCACACAAAAACTGTGAAATATGTGAGGTGCTTGTGCTGTGGAACATTCAAAAAATGAATAATTCTAAAAGATAATTTAGAGAATAGCGAAAACTTAGAGGACAAATAAAATATAGAAAGCTTAGGGAATATTAAGAATTTAGAGAGCTTAGAAAATATAGAGAATAGAGTTCCCTAAATTCTCTATATTTTCTAAACTTTCTCTATTTTTTAAAATCTCTATATTCTCTTTATTCTCTAAATTCTCTAGATTCTCTTTATTCTCCATATCTTTTTCATTCCCCAAATCCTTGATATTCTCTTCATTTTCTAAATTTTCTATATTTTTAAATTCTCTTTATTCTCAAGATCGTCTGTATTCTATTTACACTCTACATTTTCTATATTCTTATGGCCTAAACCTTCTATATTGTCTTTATTCTCAAAATTTTCTAAACTCTCTGAATTTTTCATATTCTGTTAGCTTTCTTCTTTGTATTCTCCAAATTCTCTATATCTACTCATCATATTCTCTAAACTTTCAAAATTCTTTCTATCTCTTAAAGCCTCATTCACAACACGAAATTATGTAGTAGTAAGTGTTAGTGGTTATGGTTAGTGCTAGATTTCTGACATGCACAATCGTGTGTTACCGCCAGGCCCCCACAACTCTCATTGCCGGTCTACGAAAAATGTGTCCGCTGACTGCGTCAAGCATGTGGAAGTGAGAGGTGAGAGGAAATGTTTCAAGATGGCAGATATGTAGGGCCTAGTTGCCAATTGAAAAGCGTTTGATTTTAGTGTTTGTGTCGTTGAATACAGTCAGATTACAGTAAATGAATAATAATTTAATAAAGTGATAGCCGTGTGACAAATGAACATTCAATTAAAATGCCTGGAAGATGCTTTGTCCCGAATTGTAATTCTGGATATAAGAGTTGTAAGATAAAATATAGTGTTTTTAGAGCTCCACTTGACTTGATAAAAATTTGGGACAAAGCAATTCCTAGAAGTGATCGGGAATTAGGTTTAAATGATAGTTTGCGAAAGACATTTTGCACAAGACAATATTATTAGAGAATGGATTTCTGCAGATGGTCTCACAATGGTAAGTTATCAATTATTATTTAAAAATTAGTTTGAACAAATTAATATACAAAATAATGACGAGAGTGAAACTGGCAGCGACTTCTGGCAGCGAGAACATTGACGCACAAAACCTAATTCCATGCATAACCAGGGTCAAATGGATATGGAAACCAAGCATATTTACGTTTTATTTATTTATTAGAGTATTATATCTACTGTGATTAGTGTAATTATAAGAAATGTGATGTGAATTAACAAAAACTTTAAATATAATCGGATATAATATTATATTATACAGTGAATCTAACCCCAAAATTGTGTTTCATTTCTTAGTAGATATTATCTTTAAACAAGCCTTTATTACAATTATACTGTTTTTAAAGTGAACTAGAAAGTTTAATTCACCAACTATATATATAGCAGCGGTTTCTATGACAATGGTTAAATTTATAGAAATTTTTTTAACATAAAAATTACGAAAGCTACCCTTAAAAAAAATACAATCCAATTTTAGTGAACCCTAAATAAGAGAACACATTTTTCTTGATTTTTTCATATATATAACATTTGTGTTTTTATTGTTAGTTTAGAAGTTATGAGTGTTTAAAAAGTAGCAGCGAGAACTTTCTAGCGGATGTACAAGTATTGAATTTGAATTTACCACCCTTAAACAATGTTATATTTTAAAATTATTTTATTTTTAATAAAGTACATGAGTTTAGACACCTACCATATGTGGAGCAGTGATTTTTATATTATTGGTTGAATTTATATGAATTTTTTTGACATAAAAATTACGAAAACTGTCCTTAAAAAAATTACAATCCAATTTCAATTAACCCTAAATAAGAGTACACATTTTTCTTGATTTTTTCATATATATAACATTTGTGTTTTTATTGTTAGTTTAGAAGTTATGAGTGTTTAAAAAGTAGCAGCGAGAACTCAAAAACTAGCAGCGAGAACTTACTAGCGGGTGTACAAGTATTGAATTCAAATTTACTACCCATAAACAATGTTATATCTTAAAAATTAATGATTTATAATAAAGTAGATGAGCTTAGACACCAACTATATGTATAGCAGTGGTTTTTATACTCTTGGTTGAATATATATGAATTTTTTATCATTAAAATTACGAAAACTACCCTTCAAAAATCTACAATCTGATTTTAATTAGCCCCAAATAGGAGAACACATTCTCCCAGATTTATTTATGTGCATAACAATTGTGTTTCTATTGTTAGCTTAGGAGTTATGAGTGTTTAAAAAGTAGCAGCGAGAACTCAAAAACTAGCAGCGAGAAATTACTAGCGAGCGTACAAGTATTGAATTTAAATTTATCACCTTTAAACAATGTTATATCTTGAAAATTCATTATTTATAATAAAGTAGATGAGTTTAGGCACCAACTATACGTATAGCAGTGGTTTTTATACACGTGGTTGAATTTATATGATTTTTTTAACATTAAAATTACGAAAAGTACTCTTCGAAAATTTACAGTCCAATTTTAATCAAACCCAAATAAGAGAACATAATTTCCAGATTTTTTCGTATGCATAAAAGTTGGATTCTTACTGTTATTGTAGAAGTTATGAGTGTTTAAAAAGTAGCAGCGAGAACTCAAAATCTAGCAGCGAGAACTTACTAGCTCGCGTACAAGTATTGAATTTAAGTAAACTACCCTCAAACAACGTTATATGTTGAAAATGCATTATTTATAATAAAGTAGAAAAGTTTAGACACCAACTATTCGTATAGCAGCGAGTTTTATACTCTTGCTTGAATTTATATGATTTTTTCAAAAATTAAAGTTACGGAAATTATCCTTTAAAATTTTACAATACAATTTTAGTTAAACACATTTTTCAAGATATACTATAATGTATAAGAGTAATATTTTTGTTTTAATATAGAAATTATGAGTTTCAAAATACTAGCAGCGAGAACTTACTGGCGGGCGTACAAGTATTGAATTCAAATTTACTACCCTTAAACAATGTCATATCTTGAAAATTTATTATTTATAGATTAGTTGAAACATCAACTGTACTTATTGCAGCGGTTATTATACCCTTGGTTGGATTTAAATGATTTTTTTTTAAATAAAAATTACGGAAACTACCTTCAAAAATTTCTCAATCAAATTTTAAGTAACCCTTAATGAGAGAACACATTTTTTCAGATTCATTTTATATATAACAGTAGTTTTTTTATTGTTAGTATAGAAGTTATGAGTGTTTAAAAACTAACTGCGAGAACTCAAAAGCTAGCAGCAAGAACTTACTAGCGCGCGTATAGGTATTGAATTCAAATTTACTATCCTGAAACAATCTTATATCTCAAAAAATCATTATTTATAATGAAGTAGATAAGTTTGGACGCCAACTATTCATATAGCAGCGTTCTTTGTGGTCATGGGTTATTTATATGAATTTTTTTAACATTAAAATTCCGGACACTACCCTTCAAAATTCAGCAATCCAATTTTAATGAATCTCTAATAAGAGTACGCATTTTTTCACATTAATCATACATACAGCAGCGGTTTGTTTATACTATAGTATAAAAGCTTATAAGTGTTTAAAAGCTACCAGCGAGGTCTAAATAGTCTTCGGTCATCTATTTAATTCCAATATACTACCCTTAAACACTGTTATATCTCAAAATTCATCATTTATAATAAAATAGATCTAAAAGCTAGTGGCGAAAACTAGAAAATTGGATCGCAGAGTTTTTAGGAGCAGTATCCGGAATTTTAATGTTAATAATAAAAAAATAATAAATCCTTTAATTGTTCTAAGGTGAACCACCAAATTGCGATACATTTCATTTTACGTTTCATATTCATTTTTTTGTATCGGACAAACAAAAACATTCAAACGAACCTGATCTACATTTTCATATTGAACCATGACCATAAAAACTGCTGCTATGCGTATAGTTGATGTCTGAACTTATCAAATTTATTATAAATAGTGAATTTTTAAAATATAACATTGTTTAAAGATTGTAAATTTGAATTTAATACTTACACGCCCACTAGTAAGTTCTCGCTGCTACTTTTCAAACACTCATAACGTCTATACTAACTGTAAGAATCCAACTTTTATATATATGAAAAAATCTGGAAAAATATGTTCTCTTATTTGAGTTTGATTAAAATTGGATTGTAAATTTTCGAAGGGTACTTTTCGTAATTTTAATGTTGAAAAAAATCATATAAATTCAACCATGTGTATAAAAACCACTGCTATACTTATAGTTGGTGTCTAAACTCATCTACTTTATTATAAATAATAAATTTTCAAGATATAGCATTGTTCAAGGGTAGTAAATCTAAATTCAATACTTGTACACCCGCTAGTAAGTTCTCGCTGCTAGATTTTGAGATCTCGCTGCTACTTTTAAACACGCATAACTTCTATACTAACAGTGAGAATCCAACTTTTATACATATGAAAAAATCTGGAAAAATATGTTCTCTTATTTGGGTTTGATTAAAATTGGATTGTGAATTTTTGAAGGGTACTTTTCATAATTTTAATGTTGAAAAAAATCTTATCAATTCAACCATGTGTATAAAAACCACTGCTATACGTATAGTTGTTGTCTAAACTCATCTACTTTATTATAAATAATAAATTTTCAAGATATAACATTGTTTAAGGGTAGTAAATTTAAATTCAATATTTGTACACCCGCTAGTAAGTTCTCGCTGCTAGTTTTTGAGTTCTCGCTGCTACTTTTTAAACACTCATAACTTCTAAACTAACAATAAAAACACAAATGTTATATATATGAAAAAATCAAGAAAAATGTGTTCTCTTATTTAGAGTTAATTAAAATTGGATTGTAAATTTTTTAGGGGTAGTTGTCGTAATTTTTATTCTAAAAAAATTCATATAAATTCAACCAATAATATAAAAATCACTGCTCTACATTTGGTAGGTGTCTAAACTCATCTACTTTATTATAAATAATAAATTTTCAAGATATAACATTGTTTAAGGGTAGTAAATTTAAATTCAATACTTGTACGCTCGCTAGTAATTTCTCGCTGCTAGCTTTTGAGTTCTCGCTGCTACTTTTTAAACACTCATAACTTCTAAACTAACAATAAAAACACAAATGTTATATGTATGAAAAAATCAAGAAAAATGTGTACTCTTATTTAGGGTTAATTAAAATTGGATTGTAATTTTTTTAAGGGCAGTTTTCGTAATTTTTATTTCAAAAAAATTCAAAAAAATTCAACCAATAATATAAAAATCACTGCTCCACATATGGTAGGTGTCTAAACTCATGTACTTTATTAAAAATAAAATAATTTTAAAATATAACATTGTTTAAGGGTGGTAAATTCAAATTCAATACTTGTACATCCGCTAGAAAGTTCTCGCTGCTACTTTTTAAACACTCATAACTTCTAAACTAACAATAAAAACACAAATGTTATATATATGAAAAAATCAAGAAAAATGTGTACTCTTATTTAGGGTTAATTAAAATTGGATTGTAATTTTTTTAAGGACAGTTTTCGTAATTTTTATGTCAAAAAAATTCATATAAATTCAACCAATAATATAAAAATCACTGCTCCACATATGGTAGGTGTCTAAACTCATGTACTTTATTAAAAATAAAATAATTTTAAAATATAACATTGTTTAAGGGTGGTAAATTCAAATTCAATACTTGTACATCCGCTAGAAAGTTCTCGCTGCTACTTTTTAAACACTCATAACTTCTAAACTAACAATAAAAACACAAATGTTATATATATGAAAAAATCAAGAAAAATGTGTACTCTTATTTAGGGTTAATTAAAATTGGATTGTAATTTTTTTAAGGGCAGTTTTCGTAATTTTTATGTCAAAAAAATTCATATAAACTCAACCAATAATATAAAAATCACTGCTCCACATATGGTAGGTGTCTAAACTCATGTACTTTATTAAAAATGAAATAATTTTAAAATATAACATTGTTTAAGGGTGGTAAATTCAAATTCAATACTTGTACATCCGCTAGAAAGTTCTCGCTGCTACTTTTTAAACACTCATAACTTCTAAACTAACAATAAAAACACAAATGTTATATATATGAAAAAATCAAGAAAAATGTGTACTCTTATTTAGGGTTAATTAAAATTGGATTGTAATTTTTTTAAGGACAGTTTTCGTAATTTTTATGTCAAAAAAATTCATATAAATTCAACCAATAATATAAAAATCACTGCTCCACATATGGTAGGTGTCTAAACTCATGTACTTTATTAAAAATAAAATAATTTTAAAATATAACATTGTTTAAGGGTGGTAAATTCAAATTCAATACTTGTACATCCGCTAGAAAGTTCTCGCTGCTACTTTTTAAACACTCATAACTTCTAAACTAACAATAAAAACACAAATGTTATATATATGAAAAAATCAAGAAAAATGTGTTCTCTTATTTAGGGTTCACTAAAATTGGATTGTATTTTTTTTAAGGGTAGCTTTCGTAATTTTTATGTTAAAAAAATTTCTATAAATTTAACCATTGTCATAGAAACCGCTGCTATATATATAGTTGGTGAATTAAACTTTCTAGTTCACTTTAAAAACAGTATAATTGTAATAAAGGCTTGTTTAAAGATAATATCTACTAAGAAATGAAACACAATTTTGGGGTTAGATTCACTGTATAATATAATATTATATCCGATTATATTTAAAGTTTTTGTTAATTCACATCACATTTCTTATAATTACACTAATCACAGTAGATATAATACTCTAATAAATAAATAAAACGTAAATATGCTTGGTTTCCATATCCATTTGACCCTGGTTATGCATGGAATTAGATTTTGTGCGTCAATGTTCTCGCTGCCAGAAGTCGCTGCCAGTTTCACTCTCGTAAAATAATGGGCAATATAATACAGAATGGCAATTAACACTGTTAATTAACTTCTTGAAATAATAATAAATTAAAAAAAGTATACAAAGGAACGTTTGTGAACAGATTTTACGCATTTTTATATTAAATAGGTTCCGTATCAAATTCCACGGTTGAATTAAGGAGCAGTTCCAACTATTTTTCCAAATTGTCCTTCATATTTGTCAAGAAATGTGCGGAAACTAAAATTACCGACTACAAGAAATGTAGAACCACCTACAAAATTGAGAAAAGGTACTTTATAAGTTATTTATTATTAAAAACAACTACTTGTTCAATTTGTATAAATGCCTTATCAACGGGAGAACCAATATGTGCTCATCCCGCAGCAGCATTGACTAATTTAAAATCATTTGGTTTTTTAACGCATCCCAATTTATCAATGTTCAAAATGGTAAAATTTATTGAAGTCTTCTTTGCTGAGAACGTCTCTAAAACCAATGTGTACGAAGAAACTATTGAGCACATCACAAAACATTATAAATTTACCTTTCCTTGCGACACTCATAAATTAGATATTATTTGCTATGTCATATATTATTATATTCTAAGACGAATGAACCATCATGTTGGACAAGAACGCTTAAAATTAAAATCAGCAACAGCACAAAAACGAAAATTATCACGGTTGCAAAAAACTTAGTGGGTAAATAGTTCTTTGTTTGGCTGAGGATGGAAAATCAGCCAAAGCAATAAATACACTTTTGTGCTAGTTAGAGATAAAATAGTTTATTCAATTTTTGGCCGGTTTTATAAAAGACCAAGTAAATTTATTTTATTTAACAAATTCTGATCAGTTCGAACTTCCTTATGACAACAAAATCATTGCTGTCAAATAATCGACTGTTATCTAATAGAGTAAATTTTATTTACTCTGGAAGTAAAATACTCTGCCCTTTATAAAACCGGGCATTTGACGTTTTAAAGCTACATTATTGAATCCATAGCAACAGTCATAAGTAAATCTTTATTCATTAGTGATTTAAAATGGATTATTAGTGATTTAAAAAAATTTAAATCACTTTTGGAATTCCTTTTCATAAAAAGATTTCGATTTCTGAGGCATAATTTTCCCAACTGCTGCGGCTGCTTCGTTCAAAATATGGTATCGGGGACGAGAACATTGTTTCAATCACTTCCTTCCATCATTTCAGACAATACTTTTCACAGTTATAACGCTTCAATTCAAAGTTCACAAAACTGACAGTTTACTGACAGTCACACTCCCAAATGTTTGAAAAACAAACACTCGTCGCGATATCAACGAAGCTCTCTTGCAACTGCAATTTAATTTTTTTGAATTTTGTTCCTCAGTTTCATGTCCCAGAAATTCACGCAAAATTGAATAAAATTATGTATACAAACACGTGAAATAAATTTCTTTATTTGCTCAAAGAATTAAAGCACTCGCGCTAAACACGCTCGTGATTTTGAACTTTCTTCTCGCAAATAAACAGTGGTTTAATTCACTTGTATAAATAATTATTAAATTAGGTCCAGTTTCATAAATGAATTTAATTCTCATTCAAATTTACTCACAAAGTAAATTTGTATCAAGTCATTCAAATGAAATCTAAATTTTGACAATGTTAATGAATTAAGTATAAGATAATTTAAAATATAAATAATAAAAATAAATATAAGTGCCCTTAATACATAAAATACTATTACGTTGTGAAACATTATGTATAATATAGAAATATAATATTTTGAACTGAATCTAATTTTTGTTTAACTTATGTTTTCATGTTTCCTTTATTGAAAGTTCGAACAATTTTCTTGTAATTGAAAAGATATCATCGATATGTATTCTTGAAGATTGAACACATTGTTAATGTATTGTTCAAATATTTCTCAATTATTGTTAATCGCATGTGATCTCGGAATTTATCCAACTGAGTTTCTTGCATAGGTAATAATTAAATATTAAATATTACTCAATGCAACACTAATTTAACAAGTATATCAATTTTTAATTAAAGTAAAATATATGCTGTAAACATTATATATACGGTTAAATGATTTCGTAAAATTTTGTAACTTTAGTGTAATTATACATTAAACACTGTTGTAAAACAGGCCTTACTGATGTAGGCGCCTCTAACGGCGACAGTGCGAACTATAACCATCTCAGCGGACGCATTTTCGGGGCGAGTTAGGTTACCTACTATGTCTTGTACCGTGGTTAGCGCATAGCGTTCACAACAACAAAATTAGCCCAGCGTTGCTCTACGCTGATAGTGGTTAGCGCAAGAGTTTGCAAGCTCCAAACTTTTTGATTAGTAGTTAGTGGCTCGACCAATCAGAAGATGGTGAAAAAGGGATGAATATATTTTCTTTTTAATTTATTTGACAATTGAGTTCTATCTATTTTTGCTCTGAAATCTGTACGAAATGGATCAATATCAAATTTAAAAAAATATATTACTTACTTATGTTGATCATATGAAAGAGCTAAATTAATAATAAAATTAAGGTTCGCTCATTACTTTCTTGTCCTAAACGTTTTATTCTGACTTTTCTATGAAGTCCTAAATTGGAGCCAGAGTACACTTTATCAACGAAAGAAACTATGATTGTAAGGCGTTAATTTGGAGCAATGTGAACGCTGTTTTTAGAACTCAAAGTATAAACACTAACCATAACTACTAACACTAACTACTTATTTCGTATTGTGAATGAGGCTAACTAACTCTCTTTACTCTACAAATTTTCTCTATTCCCTAAATATCCTATATTCTCTGAATTCTAAATAAATTTTTTTCGGATTTTTATAATTGGGTAAACGATTTTCTATCATTTCTGGAAAATGGATATCGTACAATAAATCATTTTGTAGGAAATCTTATGACAGAACTATTTTTCATGAGAAATTTTTAGATATAATTAATGGCTCTCGAGAAATTTTTTATATCTTGCAAGAAAACGCGAAAAACATTGATACATTAATTAGTACCCCAAAAGCTAACTCTGCAAACAATCTTGCTGATTTCTGGAGAAAACCTTTTTTCTGTTAATTGCCCTGTGCTAAAAGTAGCGCCCTTTTCAAATCTGCAGTAAGTTGAAAGTTTGACGATGGAGCAAAATTTCTAGAGTGAACAGTGTCCATCCTTACTCCTCCCTTAGCTACGCCCATGGAAGTAGCACACACAGATCATGCTGTGCGATTCGATAAACTCGGGTTTTGAGCTGTAAGTGCGATCAACAGCCGTCAGGTACAGATACTCATGGATATAAGTGGAGGTATTAGAGCTATAAAAATGCACGGAAAAAAACTTTTTGATGAATATAGCTCAATTGTGATATCAATGAGCACAAACACAGTTAATTATTAGGGCAGCAACTAAGTGTTGTAGTGTAGTAGTTACCAAATTTTGCCATAGTTCTCTCATGTTAATTCTTACCACAATTTTGCGATATAATCTCGGACATAAAATACACAACAAATATTGTGGTCAAAAATACAACATAATTTTGAAAGTAATTATTACGTGAGATTGATAATATTACCTCAATAAATTGTATGAATTGACATGACATTTAGTTAAATTAAATGACATAAATTCCAAAATTACTTACCCAGAGCAATATTTTAATAACCCTAAAATGTTGCATTTCTTGACATGAACACCATTAATTATTCAAATTCACAAATCTTGTGTTTTACAGTATATTTGATTATAGTTATGAATATAATAATAATTTTTAACATTTGATCGCCGGAAGTGTAATTCGAAGATGGTAACTTGGATTCCACTAGTTATTTGTTCTTGATATCTACTAATTTTATCTTCCAGAGGGCTTTAAATTGATACCAAACTAGACATCATCTCAATAATTTGTAAAAGGAACAATTGGCAATCGCTCAAACATCCTCTTTGACACTTTTACTAGAATTATATCCGCAAGAGCTTTAATTTGATATCATACAAGGTACAGATAAATTACTCATTAAAAAAAAAAAAAAAAAAACCAGTTGACGAACGTTTGCATGTGATGTCTAAATATGAGTGATAATCATTCTAATTTCATATCATGATTCTCGTTATCTCTCTTCTTCAGAAAAATATAACGAATTTTATGATTATTAGAAAATTTAATAGTGACGAATGGTTCATTCCGAAAAATGTTTTAGGTAAATGTTATGCCAAATTATTTGAGGATCAATTTCAGTTATTTTATATTTGATGATAAATATCACCGTTTCTAAAATAAACGCAAAAAACTAAATAGTTTCTGCAATAAGGTTTTGGTAGCACTGGTTGAAAAAAGCGCATCTATGAACTTGAACCTAGCTTTTTGATAAAGAACTTAATAATGAAATTTAATTCGAAAATTTGTTTGCGTCCTCAAGTTATCGTGCTTCCATACAGACGAACCGACAGACCGACAGACAGATCGACTTTTTTTTAAAACTATCTCTTTTGAGTTTGAGAGTCTAAAATATGAAGATTCATCAAAATCTCGATCTGTCAAAGAATCAAGATTACAATACTTCTCCTATTATAATCTCTTCGATCCATTTGGTCAGCCCGCTGGACAATTTTCTGTTTTATTTTCAGAAATTGAGCACCTAACGGTTTTTTGGGTGACATACTGTTATCTGGTTGAATAAAAATGTTCTATTTTGAAAAGAAATTGATGCCACGATATGAAAATATACTTACTTGCAGAAAATACCAGAATAAATTGATTTTGAACAATAGATGAAATGTTAAAAGTCAAAAATATATTCTTATTCAACAAATCAAGCGTAGCGGGTGGCTCGGCATTCTGCACAAAATGCAGAAGCTGGACTATTTGCTGATAGAGCAATGTTTTCTTTCAATAACCAATATAAACCCAAGTAAAATTATATAGTTGACCTTAAAATGAGATGGGTAGCAGATAGTATAACGGTAGAAGCTTTCTCACCCAAATCCCCTCATAAAACATTTGTTAAATTTGAATTCAAATAACTTTTTCAATGCGGTTTATAAAATTTTGCGCCCCCTAGAAGTTTGCGCCCGTGGCAGGGGCCACCTTTGCCACGCCCTAGTTCCGGCTCTGAAAATTACCAACATCTAATTCCTGAAGTTGATAGATTTTTTTGGAATTAACTATGCTCTATTATTAACCAAGCTACATACCTAGCAATAGAGTGTTCAAAGTCAAATTGATATAAATCATCTTTCAAAATAGGCACTAGTGTTTTAAAATTCCACTAGAATAATTTCCCCTCGTTAAATCTATCTGCCATATTTCAATATAATATTTTCTTGTTTTCTCATATTAAGATCACATGTTTCACCAATTCAAGAGCTAACGTTTGAATGCCAAGCCAAAACAAGCCAACAAATAAATCTTGCATGTCTAAATTTGCAGTAACACTACAATCAAATTGCGGCAAAATTAAACATTTTGATAGAGTAAATATTGGAAATTACACTTATTGTAGAAAATTCCGCATACAATTCTGGTTTTATATGCGTAGTTGTATTTTTAACAACAAATATTGCACTACAATTTACTATGTTCATAAATTAGTTATTAACATATTTTAGTTCCGTAAACCACAGCATATTTATCGCAAAAATTAGGTGTTGGTAACAATTAATTTTATAGAATATACCAAAAGTTCTTGGAATTACTGCATTGAATATGTTATAATGTAACATAAGAAAAATACAATAACGCTGAAGTTAAAAACGTCTATAAATTTTTTCCGTGTGGATGAGTGCGTTAGAGCCACGGTACAAGACATAGTAGGTAACCTAACTCGCCCCGAAAATGCGTCCGCTGAGATGGTTATAGTTCGCGCTGTCGCCGCTAGAGACGCCTACATCAGTAAGGCCTGTTTTACAACAGTTTTTAATGTATAATTACACTAAACTTACAAAATTTCACAAAATCATTTATATATTGAAGTTAACCGTATATGTAATGTTTACAGCATATATTTTACTTTAATTAAAAATTGATATACTTGTTAAATTAGTGTTGCATTGAGTAATATTTAATATTTAATTATTACCTATGCAAAAAACTCAGTTGGATAAATTCCGAGATCACATGCGATTAACAATAATTGAGAAATATTTGAACAATACATTAACAATGCGTTCAATCTTCAAGAATACATATAGATGATATGTTTTCAATTACAAGAAAATTGTTCGAACTTTCAATAAAGGAAACATGAAAACAAGTTAAACAAAAATTAGATTCAGTTCAAAATATTATATTTCTATATTATACATAATGTTTCACAACGTAATAGTTTTTTCTGTATTAAGGGCACTTATATTTATTCTTAACAAATACACGTTATTTCAAATTATCTTATACTTAATTCATTAACATTGTCAAAATTTAGATTTTATTTGAATGACTTGATGCAAATTTACTTTGTGAGTGAATGAGAATTAAATTCATTTATGAAACTGGACCTAGTTTAATAGTTATTTATACAAGTGAATTAAACCACTGTTTATTTGCGAGAAGAAAGTTCAAAATCACGAGCGCGCTTAGCGCGAGTGCTTAAATTCTTTGAGCAAATAAAGTAGTTTAATTCACGTGTTTGTATACATAATTTTATTCAATTGCTTTGTCCCAAATTTCTATCATGTCAAGTGGAGCTCTAAAAACACTATATTTTATCTTACAACTCTCATATCCAGAATTACAATTCGGGACAAAACATTTTGCAGGCATTTTAATTGAATGTTCATTTGTCACACGGCTATCACTTTATTAAATTAATATTTATTTACTATAATCTGACTGTATTCAACGACACAAACACTAAAATTAAACTCTTTTCAATTGGCAACTAGGCCCTACATATCCGCCATCTTGGAACATTTCCTCTCACCTCTCACGTCCACATGCTTGACGCAGTCAGCGGACACATTTATAGTAGACCGGCAATGAGAGTTGTGGGGGCCTGGTGCAGCCCCATTGGAAAGATAACGAGACTGAATGCCGATCAAGAAAAGCCGTGAAAAATAGCCGCACTTACTGTTCAAAGACGACATTCTGCCGAATCACACAGCATTTTCCATTAAATTCAGTCAACTTTTGCATGTTCCACTAAAAGAATCTTTACAATATTTATGTGCTATTTATTATATGTGGGTACATTAATACTATATGATGTATTTGGAGATACTTCTGATAATATTCTATGATTAAAGAAGTCAACTGATTCTTAATATAAAAACTAAAGGGAATATAGTTTTCTAAAAGATATTTTTATTCTTATTTTTATTTTGTAGGTCACACTCCAGCATTTTCGTGTGAAGGATTTAAAAAATAATTCAGAATGAAATTATCTGATTATTCCTTTTTTGTTAATATAGAACATGAGTTCCAAGGATGATGTTACTGCTGAATATAAGGTAGAATAAAATTATCTGATTACTCTTTTCCTGTTGATGTAGACTACAAGTTTTAAGAAAAAGTTACTGCCAAATTTATAAATTTGTATTGAGGTTTCAAATAGATATTTATGAAAAATGATGATATAGATTCATTATGATACATTTCTCGTGATTTAAAGTTTCAAACTGATGCTTGATGCTTCAGGAAGTGAAATAATATTTTGAAATTATGTTGTTCTAATATATTTTGTATTTTAGGCTCCAAAATGGAGATAATATAATTTTCTGATTGGAATCCATAAATCTTCCGGTACACCACTATGAATATCAGAAGTAATGGAATTATTAGCATCTGAGGTGAGCATTTATTTTAATATTACACATTGGAAAACCAAGTCGCTTCATTCATTGAAGCTCCTGGGCTGTCAAAAATTTATGAAATGCTTTATAATATATTCAATACAAAAAAGTTGATATTTGTAGCAATAAATATGCTTCATATAATATTATCACTCTATTATAAGCAGCGTAAATTGATCCGAAGCGTCTCCTGTCTTTCAAATCAAAGACTCTCATTAGAGCAGCGTCAATGGAAACAGTACATACAAATTGTATAGCAAGGATTTAGCGAGAATTCCTTTGTTTCTAAAATCTTGCAAAATATTGATTCAAAATTCACCACGTGAGGAAGCACAGATGAATTGAATTTTTGAGCAAATAAACTCTAAAAATGTTTTCTTTACTTATAATTTCAAATTTATTTAAATTTGTAGTTCAGATTTTCTCGTCCTCGGGCAGCATCTGTCAATAAAGCATTTCGTAAAGCCGGATTCACACATTCAGTGAGCATTACTAAAAAGTTTATTATCTCTTAAACAAGTGACTCTGGAATTCTGAAAGTATGGCTGCTGCTAGAATAATAGAAAGGACTCCAAGTGACACGAGTACGGATTTTCTAAGTATATCTGTTAATGATTTATTGATCAATATATCCTAAGAACACTAAAATTTATTTGTTCCTCAAGGACAGAAAGTTCATTATCTCTTCAACGAGTAACTCTAAAATTTGAAATAATGGTTACTGGTACAGTAAAGTTAGAAACTCGAGTAATGACAAAAATTCTGATTTCTATTCTGCATATCAATAATTTTTTAAAGGGGATCAATAAATTATCGATTAGACAAAGTTTCATAGTTCTTAGGGCACTGGTTTCAGTATAAATTTATGTTTTAAGAATATGGGCGAATTTAATTGGTTACAATAATTTTCAATTTGTTTGTTAAAAATTAATGAAAAAACAACCAAAATTCAGTCCGAAAACTATATGTCAGATTTGATATTTGAAAATTAATGTATTTTCTGATGAATAGTGCAGGTAAATTTAAGCTTAAATGAGAGGGATCGTCGCTGATGTCTCAAATCAATCAGATCACTTCTAACGAGTCCATGTCGCGATGTCTAAGTACAAAACGTCTAATCACCATTACCGCGACGACTAATACCGTTACGTCTAAGATAACCCCCAACAATTTGTTCAAAAAGTCTAATGACGCCCAATTTTGTCATTGGCACAAAAACAGTGGTTTTTATTCTCAACCGGCAGTGCTTCGCGCCTAACTAATAGATGGGCTTCGTCCGCTCTGACCAGGCTCGTTTGGAATCTTGAGTTTGAGACAATGACGAAAGGTGCACTAAACACCTCATGTTGGGTTCCATGTCAAGCTTGGTCAGAAATACGTGAACTAATCTTGTAGTGAGGATGATGACGTTCTGTAGGCGTGGTTGTACTGTGCTGTGAATGGAGTTAGACGTTGTGGCAAGTTGGTGAGGACAACTTTCTGTCTCATAAGATTAGTCGTGGTGGAGAAAGAAATTAGACGTAGTGGGCTTGGACGTCGCGATATGATCCGCAACTAACTCCCCCCCAGTAAATTAAGAACAGACTTGCATACTGATAAATTTGAAAAAATAAAACATTTCAGTTGAGGCTTTGACAAGAAACAGAAAGTATTTATTCGAGTAGTACTAATGAAAACAATCCCAATGTAACACCCTCATTATCAAAAAAAAAATAGTATAACATTACTAAAAACATTTTCCGATAAAAGTCCCAATTATAGAAATACATTTCCTATCCGATTTACGGAATATTAAAAGATGGCAATATGTGATTCGTTTCAAGAAATCCTGATAATTTCTTAATTTTTTCATAAATAAATTACACCTTATTTCAAAAAATTTCTCAAGATAAACTCATATTTAGCATTAGTTCTGCGGGAGTCAAAATTATTAATTACTGACCTAACAAGTTTAGGCACTAATAACTCGAAATATGACATGTGACGTAATGAGAGCACTAATCAAAAAAATAGGTCAAACTGTCGATGATGGGCCTTACGTCCAAAATGGATGAAATTTTGTGCAGAAATCACCTGAAAAATTACAATTATGGGAGATATAGTGGCAAATAAGGGGAATCCTTGGATGACCTTGAAATAAACTATTTATATAATACAATGGACTTAGCCCAACATTGAGGAGTTTAATTCACTCTTCGAGGTGGCTTCGTCTTAAGTTTAGTTCCACAGGTGCGCGCAGCACTATTGCAGGTAATATTCAGGGATGATTTTCAAAACCGCCAGCGTAGCGAGCTAACTTTGAACTATTATTGTACAAATAAAATTAAATCCTAGAATGACTTTGAATTTTGTTTTTGAAACTATTTAAACCCTTGGATGACCTTCAAATCATATAACGTATAACAATAGTTGAAGATTAGCTCGTTAAGCTTGCGGCTTTGAAAAACATCTCTGAATATTACCGCAATCGCGCTGCGCCCGCCTGTGGGACTGAGCTTGAGAGAAAACCACCTCGAAGAATGAACTAAACTGCTCAATGTTGGGCTGAAATCCATTGTATGAATAAATAACTTCCAAAATGAGCATTGATTTCAAGGTTATCTAAAGGTTTCCCCCCTTGACACTATTTTTCCCGTAATTGTAATCTTTCAGGTGATTTCATACGAAAGTGCGAGTTCTGTTGAAACTTTTTCCTGGTTTCCGCACGCATTTTTTAATTATTGATACATGATCTATGTGGGTACTAATAATAACTCTCAGATGAATAGGACAATCGAAAAAAAGTATCAACAAAAGACATACTATTTTTGAATATTTGATGCGGTACTTTATGTACCATTTTTTATTAGTGCTCTCGTTGCGATACAAATCATATTTTTATATATCATCGATTTCTTAGTGAAAAATATCTCATCGCGGAGGAGAATGGATCAGTACCATTCAATTTTGATTTGTTTGATTGGAAGAAATATAGTTTATCAATCCAGTTGGAAATATTGAAAAGAAAGATAACCAATGCCGTCGGGAAAAAATATATATCTCGTTTTTGTTAGTTTTTTCCTCATATATCCTATCATTGATTTGAAATTGTTGAATTACTTTGTATAAATATTGAATATGCATCGCGCAGTGCATGAACTGTGAATTTCAAACAAATTAAAACTTGATATCACTTAATTCATAGAGAGAAATAAAAATTATTACAACAAATGAATAACGATTTTTAATACGCGGGATAAGAGCATTATTCTCTCAAATATTGATAAAATGTTTTGAATATTCTAGAAAGCTCAATGCATGGTGGAAATTGAATTGATGGCAGGTTTTGGTATTTCAAATACAGTTAGAATTTACTATCAACATTTTATTCGTAGCTCAATTTATTTAGGCTATTATATTTTGCTTAAGTTTGGCAATGAATTTTAATGAAAATACGGGATATATGAATACAAAATTTTGAAATCACATTTCATAAATTAATTGTAAAAAATAATTCATGAATAATATTTGAATATTTGTTTATCTATTGTTATTTGATTATAGATATATACCCCAGGCATAGATTCTGTTGAGGCCACTGAGTTTGAGTGAAGTTTGAGAGACTTTTCAAATCGGGAGTGCCTGAATCCAGGAGAGCCCTGAGAACTTGACTGCCCTAGTGTACCTAATGGATAAGTCGGAAGTGGTAAGCAATAATAAATGAAAAATTGACTCGTTGATTCACTCGAAAACTAATTAAGCATTTTGGAAGAGCAGATAGGATCATTGTATCTATTGTGAGTCTGATTTTTGAATATTCTGATTGTGTGCAGAAAAACAAAAACGTGATTCTGTCTCTTAAGTGTATTATTCTTGCATCTTTCCTCAGTCAGCACTCACAGTTTAAATTATTCATTTGTCTCAAGAGAACAGATAGTATTATTATATTTATTATGATTCAGAGTTCTGAACACTATAGTTTTGTGCAGCAAAACGGTGACGTCATTCTGTTTTCAGTATATTATTTCTGTAACACTATTTTAGAATCTGTACATTCCACAATTAAAAACCATGTTGGAACAAGTGACATTCTTACACATCGTTTAGAATTAGTTCGTATACAGTTCAGAATCATTCCATCATCATTTCCGACAAATCAGAAGCTGTTAATTTGGTAACTATGGTTACGTCTTGAAAACTTGGGTATTCGTTTCTGGCTTTACGTTTGACGTTTCAAAATTTTAAGTTTTTTTCTGAATTATTGGTAAATTTAAAAAAATCTTATTAGAGAGAACATAGTCCACAACATGTTTGGAATAGCGTATTCCACATCCTCGAGCCGTAGTCCTCGCCTTTGACTCGAATTACAAACTTTTCACACGTTTGGGATAAAGGCCGTTTCAATACTATAATAATATATTATTCTACATCCTCCCTCTGTCAGCACTTACAGTTTCAAATTTTTTGAAACGCTGTTTCAGTCAAGAATTGATATTTTATCGGAGAGGACGATTAATATCCTATTGTGATTTTCATGAACATTATAATTGTGTGAAGGAAAAAGGTGACGTAATTATGTCTTCAATAAATTATTTATACATCTTTTACACATGTTACAGCATTTACACTTCAAAATTTTTTGAATTGGTGATTTAGTCATTTCCGATTATACCGGAAGTCGACATCAACTTTCTTATTTTAAATGAAACATCCTATTTTTTATTATTTGAATTCTCCTCTATTTTTTTGATGGAGCTTTATTGTGATAACTATGGCTTTATTTTGAACAGTTTTTGAAATAATTGCATTTTTTTAATTTCTGTGACAGATACATGCAGCTACTGAAAAACGAATATCTCGAGTTTACGTCGTTGAAAAAATTTGATTTTATGCATACTTGCTCACAATGGAATAAGGTTTCCCATAATGTCAATGATTTTCATAAATATTGAACGTATTCATAAAGTGGCTTAAAAATTTGAGAAATAAAATGTTGAAAAACTCAAATTATTGAATGAAAACCACTATTTTTAACTACAGCCTTAAATTCTACTGTAAAAAACAAGAAAAATTTTTCATTAGAACCATGTATCTATTTTTGAAGGTATCTGAGATATTGATAAAAAATAATAGATGGTTGTAATGACAAACTTGTCTTGTTTTTTACAGAAGAATTCTAAGATGCAGCTGAAAATTTGAGTTTCCATTTGTGTTTCTTGATATTTTTGCTCTCAAATTTTGAAGCCACTTCATACATCCTGTATAATATTTATGAAAATCATTGACAATATGGCCCATGTACAAAGTTTCAAGTCTCTAACTATATCAGTTCTCAGGATATTGATAGACGAGTATCTCAAAAAAACAATCCTGTATAATTTTATTGTGTCAGCTACGTATTAAATCTTATTTTTTTCAAATAATTTTTGATATACTGAAAATTAAATGCTCTTATTGTGAATGTATCTCGTAACAGAAGCTTCACAAAGTAATTAGAAACAATAAAACAGGCCTCAGTCACATATATACTACTGCATTGAGATGAGATGAATTTTAGAAATTTGGTAAAAAAATGCTGCTATATTAAATATTTTATTGTGTCAGCCACTTGGCAGAATCTTTCTTTATTTGTAAAAAGTGTGAAAAAATAATGAGTGGGATCAGCTATACTGATCTTTCATCGGCTGACGTTTTTCAATAATTTTATAAAAAAATGCAAATCAGTGAAAAGTATTTTTAATAAGCTCATTGAAAATATGATTGGAAAACAATGGAGGAGAAATAATGGTTCTTCATCATACAAATAGTAATAATTATGATTTTATTATTATTTGACTTCGGGATTTGAACCTGTCGGTTATGTCCCTAGGTTGACTTTTTCACACACACAGCTAATCTTCACTTAAACTTGCCACGTTTTACCTTGCTGCCATGTGTGTTGCCAGTCAATCGGTGCAGGCCCATGTTACAACAATTAGCCGGTGCCAGATAGCTACATTGACGCCAAGTTAATTTGATTCCCAACTTGGAAAGGTAGCGAGAGCGAATACCGATCCGGAAAAGTCGTGAAAAGTTTCATGACCTAACCAAGATTCGAACTAACGACCTCTGCGTCCAGAGGCTAGCACTCTATCACTGTGCTATCTCGCTATAATGAACCTATCTTTATTCATTTGATCATGATTTTTTATATTGCTTTCTTTTTCGATCATTGTTTATTTCAAAGAACAAAATTAAATTCATAGTTTCATTAAATATTTTTATGAGTTGAATAAATAAAGAATAAATAGATATAAATCACGCCTTTTATGCGATGCATAAAGAGACTAATTATAAGAAATTAATCATTTTCGAGAAATTGGGAGTATTAAAACATCTGCAACTTAAAAATGAACATATTTTAAATGAACAAACAGACTTTCCAGGATTTTGGTTATTTCAAATTTTACCGCCTTTTAGTTCTAGAATTCACCACACGCCACACGACTTTCACTAAACATTTCTCCTTCTTCATGTATTACATCCTCTTGACTCTGACAAAACATATTCTCATGTGATCATATTTATTTTTCAAAATTTAAACGTAATGTCAGTATAATCCATAAATTCAAACATTGCTGCAACCTATTTTGACGATAAGTGTTTTCTTAATACCATGTTTGCTTGCGTGCATTCATTTTTCAACATTTTCTACCAACTTAACCTCACTTCCAAAATTTTTTCGTCAAGAAAGACATAAATCTGCTCAATCATATACCATATCTCCTTTTATCCTCTTTCTTAAGCCTCGATCATAAATCTATTATATATATTTTCTGCCTACAAAAATTTATAGGCACTAAATTTGAAAATATTTTTCAAATTCAAATTCTTAATAATAAATTTTTCATGATTATATTTAGAACAAAATGTTTTGTGAAAATCTACATATCACCATGGCGAATTTTATCAACAGAAAAGACTATTATTTAATTTTGTGTTCTGATAAATGAGTAATATTGTGGCAATTGCTGAAACAATAAATTTATATGGGAGCATGTTTCTTGTTCCTGGAAATATTGAATTAATTTATTTAAAAAATCAACAGCAATCAGGTTCGGTAGCTGCTTCAATCGGTCAGTTATATCAATGCCTTCGGTCAATATTATTGTTAGCTACAATAAAATATATCCGTATTGCCACCAGCTCCCTAGCTAAAAGTATTTGAAGTACATTACTACATTAGAGTCCTCTGAAAATATGTCAAGTAAATTTGGAGTGTTCAAGTACTAAAAATACTTAAGGCGGGTCTCTGCGTGAAAGGCGATAATTGTCACTTTTCAAATCGTTATACAGCTTTCATTTATCATTGGAATGGCAAATGTTATATATTATTTTGAAGATTAGGGGCTTATAAACAATTGTACGTATCGAAATTTGATAATCTTTTCTAGTTCCAGAGTAAAACGCCCCTAAGCATAGTACAAATATTGATTTCAAGGCTTTTCAAATCGTTTTAACTCAAACATGATTTGAGCTACACTTATGAAAATTAACTATATGAGAGATATTACTGTTAGCTTCAAATTAGCGTATGGAATTTTCAAAAAATTATTCCAGTCTTCGGTAAAAAAATTGTGAAATTCACTAAAATAGGTACTTTTCAAACCTATTTTTCTTGTATGAAAATCAGATAATCAGTTCGAATACCTATATGTTGATTCACTTTCAACCTTTATCTCTCATTTTTTAGCCATATATTTGTCAAAAAACCCATGTATTCGGGGTAATTAGCAAAATAAAATTGTAAATATTATTTATTTTGTTGGCCCATAGATGGCGTTAGTGAAGTGATATATTTTCTGGAAGACTAGCCTTTGGCATAACTCCGCCTCCCAATTTGTTTCCATAGCAACGAATTTTTGAATGAACTGTTAGGTACTCGAAAGTAAAAGCGGTATAAATGTGAATTTTGTTGATTTTTGAGGGATTTACCTGAATTTTTACTTTTCGTCACTCGATTGCCGATTGAAAGTGAAAGTGGTTGATTTGTGGATTTTGTTGGTTTTTGATTTTTCTAAGTGTTGTGATATTTTTGAATAATAAATATTTAATACAGTATTAACAACGGTTCGCTTAAGCAAGACGAGAATTATAATGAGAAAATTAATTTCAAAAAGATGGTAACCATCTTCTTTATGAATATTCTCCCACGAAGTATGAAAAAAATATAATAACAAAAAACAAAAACATGTATTCTGCATAAAATCTAGTCTCTGATATTCAAACAAAGAACTGATATGGCACGCCGTTTTGCTATTTAATAGCAAGAATTTATTCGAGTTAAATTTAAACTATACATTTATATTATCTTGCTAGATAATTCTAATTCATTGAGTTTTTATGATTGAATTAAAATTATGTACATAATGAAAATTCAGAAATATTATGATCTTGCAAGATAATTTTAATGCATTGAATTTTTATGATTAAATTAAAATTATGTACATAATGGAAATTCAGTATTCTTATTATCCTACAGAATAATCTTAATTCATTGAATTTTTATAATTGAATTAAAATTATGTACATAATGGCAATTCAAAATAATTACTTTCTTGCAAGATAATTTTAATACAATGAATTTTTATGATTGAATTGAAATTATGTACATAATGGGAATTCGGAATTCTCATTATCTTGCAGGATACTTTTAATTCAATGAGTTTTTATGATTGAATTAAAATTATGTACATAATAGAAATTCAGAATTATTATCACCTTGCAAGGTAATTTCAACCAATTGAATTTCTACGATTGAATTAAAATTATGTCCATGATTTTGATTTAATTTATATTCAATCATAAAAATTCAATGGATTGATATTATTTTGCAAGATAATAATAATTCTGAATTTCTATTATGTACATAATTTTAATTCTGTCATAAAAATTCAACGATTCTGTATAATTTTGCTAGATAGTCTCTATGCTGAATTATCCATACGTACATAATTTTAATTCAACCATAAAAATTCAATGTATCAAAATTATCTTGCAAGATAAAAATAATTCCGAATTGCCATTATGTACATAAAATGAATTCAATCAAAAAAATTCAGTGAATTAAAATTATTGTGCAAGATAATAAGAATACTGAATTTCTATTATGTACATGATTTTAATTCAATAAAAAAAATTCAATGCATCAAGATTATCTTGCAAGATAATGATGATTCTGAATTTTTATAATGTTCATAATTTCAATTCAGTCATAAAAATTGAACGGTTTCGTATAATTTTGCTAGATAGTCTCTATGCTGAATTATCAATATGTACATAATTTTAATTCAATCATAAAAATTCAATGTATTAAAATTATCTTGCAATATAATAATGATCTGAATTCTTATTATGTACATAATTTTAATCCAATCATAGAAATTCAATGAATTGAAATTATCTTGCAAGATAATGATAATTCTGAATTACCACTATGTACATAATTTTAATTCAATCATAAAAATTCAACGCATTAAAATTATCTTGCAAGATAATAATAATTCTGAATTTCCATTATGTACATAATTTTAATTAATTAAAAAAAATTTAATGAATCAAAATTGTCCTGCAAGATGATAGGAATTCCGAATTACCATTATTTACATAATTTCAATTAGATCATAAAAATTCAATTCATTGAAAATAATTATTCTAAAGTTCCATCATGTACATAGTTTTAGTTCAATCATAAAAATTCAATGAATGAAAATTATTCTGCAAGATAATAAGAATACTGAATCTCTATTATGTGCATAATTTTAATCCAATCATAAAAATTCAATGCATTAAATTCATCTTGCAAGATGATGATAATTCTGAATTTTTATTATGTTTATAATTCTAATTCAATTATAAAAATTCAACGGTGTCGTATAATTTTGCTAGATAGTCTCTATGCTGAATTATCATTATGTACATAATTTTAATTCAACCATAAGAACTCAATGTATTTAAATTATCTTGCAAGATAATGATAATTCTGAATTTCCATTATGTGCATAATTTTAATTCAATCAAAAAAATTCAATGAATTAAAATTATCCTGCATGATAATAAGAATTCCTGATTTCCATTATGTACATAATTTTGATTCAATCATAAAAATCCAATGCATTAAAATTATCTTGCAAAGTAATAATAATTCTGAATTTCTATTATGAACATAATTCTAATTCAATCATAAAAATTCAATCAATTGAAATTATTGTGCAAGATAATGATAATTCTGAATTACCATTATGTACATAATTTTAATTCAATCATAAAAATTCTTTGCATTAAAATTATCTTGCAAGTTAATAATAATTCTGAATTTTCATTATGTACATAATTTTAATTCAATCATAAAAATCCAATGAATTAAATTATCTTGCAAGATAAAAAATATGTATAATTTAAATTTAAGTGGAATAAATTTTTGCTATTAAATAGCAAAACGACACGCCATAAACTGACGTGCGTCCACTCTGGTTGATGAGGTACTGACGATCCTCCCTCCTTATCAGTCAATACTCATTTTTAACCCCACCAACAATGCTGCTTTCTGTTACCGTCCCCTTTACACCTCCAATACCTTAGATGGTCAATAATTGCGAGAGACCCCCCTTAAAGTACTTCTTACTGTACTTTTTAAAGTAATATTTCCAAATAGACAGTATCAAGTAAACAAAAGAAAGTACTTGGACCAAAACAAAGTACCGAAAATAAAAAGTACTTTAAGTACAGTACTTGAAGTACTGAGAGTACTTGCAAGTGTGATCAAGTACTTTTCGTGCAAGTACTATTCAGCTCTGATTGGAAGTAACAATAAAAAAAAGGACTTTACACTTAGTTGTACCACAGGGCCTCCTGAACGGAGGCGTTGACATCGACTGGCCGTGGTGGAGGCGTCGGGTCAAGGTTGGTCGGAGGAATGGTGTCAAGGTTACCTGGGATGGTCGGCAGGATCCAGATGTTGATACCCGCGTCTCTGCGTGCCTTGATGTACGAGGCGGTCTCTGAACTACGACGTCACGACGGTAAGTTTATGAAAAAATCCCCAAATTGGGCTGCTCGATCGCGGACTTGATTCCACAACACTTCACACGGTCGGAGCAACGCAACTTTTGAATAAAATTGGCGCAATAAAAAATATCTGGCACGATCTTTTCGTTCTCGAGAACTTTTCACTGTGTTTCACGTAATTGATTTTTTCCGGATGATTAGGTAAAGAAAAAATCGTTTTTACTCAACTTTTATATTATTATTATTATATGTTTATACTATTTCATTGGTTCCAGCTAATTAAAGAATTTTATTTTGAGTGTTATTTTATGCCATTGTTTTTATGTTTCGTGATGTGCTGTGTTAAATGTGATAATAAGTTTTAAATGAAATTGTTTTGATTCTGAATCTTCGCGCTGTCAGTTTTTGACATCTTGTGGCGATTATCTGAAATCAAAATCTCTAGCATACTAGCTTGACCTAATTAACCAATCGTCAACATTGACAAGATTTGTGTGCCGTGAGTAAAATAACCTATTTATGTGGAATAATAATGTTAATGAATTGAAATTCTGCTAAAAATAAATGGATAACAGATTGGAAAATGAAGAAAAGAAAACAGGTAATGAAATGGGGACGTAACACGTTGATAGTTGATCCTGACGGGCTTTTGAGAGTACCGGGCCAGGGCTCACACCTTTCTTTTCAGAATTTTAGCCTGATAGGGATTTCTTCGTTTTGTACAACCTGTGCCGCATTCTTGACGTTATCAAGTAGCCAAAAATTACTTTCATCATGATCCGCTAGCCGTTTTACTCCAGCGTTCAGATGGTGAGGAATGCTGGCAAAGAATTTGCTTGCTCGTTTAAGCGCCAATTCAGAAATCAGCTCGATATTCAGGTCACTTTGGACTTGCTCATTTCTTACGAACCATAGAGCGCCGACAGCCATCCGTAGTACTTTGTTTCGTACTATTTGCAGCTTGTGGATTTTGCCACTTATTCCCACACGGAGATACCATATGTGATGGCTGGCGAACGTAACACGTCCAAGTTGTTTTTAATTATGATTTGTGTCTTTGGAGCTCCTCCCCAATTGCTTCAGATGTTTTCATTAGCCAAAAATCATAATCAGATGCATTGCTGGAGTCACAAGAACCACATCTTGTACAGATGTATTCAAGATTTTTAATATACTTCCCTAACCGTTTGCTTTTTTACTAGAACTGTGTATTTGTGTGTACAAAAATTGAAGTAAATTATCGATAAGTACGCATATTCATGATTATTTCACAATAAATAATACAGATTTTAGAATACCATGCAATAAACTGTAAGTAAGAAGAAAATCTTCCCAATATTTAGGCCTTAAGAATTGACAGATATTATCGAATTGGATACCTTCAAAAGAAATTGAAAACTTTTCAAATTAATAATTGCTTCTATTCATTGGCTGAATATTTTAATTTTGAGTAAGCTTTGTGTTTAATACTGTGCATTTTGATATGTTACATTTAAGTATATTTTGTATTGTGACTCTTTTCTATTCATATGTTTATATGCCTATTGATAATGAAGTATTATTATTATTATTATATGTGGTTGTGCCTGATTACCAGTAGGTATCCTCCGTGGGTTTCAATCTAATGACACATCATATCTTCTAGCATTCACCATACTATGGAATCACCTATATTCATACTTTGTATGCTATTATGGTTATCAACTTTATAATTTCCGTAGGCTTCATACATCATATAAAGAGTATTTTAACAGAATAAGAATTCTATTTGCAATCATCAATTTGAACATGAAATCTATTTGTTCGATTGAAGGAAAAAACTTTATTTAATTATATGTTTTATTGGAAAAATAGTTCTGTATACAAATTATTTGAAACACAACGATTCAACAGCAAAGTGCTACCTTTTTCAAATGTATGAATGTATAATAAATAATTACACAAAATTGTCAAGACAACAAGTAAACAAATAGTTATTAGATAAGTTTGAAATATTAACTATTAGGATCGTAGAGCTCTGCTTGTGGTTTAGCTTATAATTCAATATCCACAGGTCTTTTGGAGACAAAAATGAAGGTCTAAATAGGGAAATTGTCAACTTGTGGTTCTGGGTCAATCTGGCTCTACTCTTTTCGATTTGGCGCAAAACTAAACCATCCACAGATCTACAAGAGCTGGTGATGAAGTAACTCTTGCAAGTAGATTTGAAGATACAAATAGTTTGAAATATGACTGGTAACCACAATCGATTAGGTTAATAACCAATATTAAAATTCAAACTACTCGGTGATTTTTAAATTTCTATTGCTTCTCTCTTAAGCCTCTTAAATCAAATGGTCTCTTCAGCCAGAAGCTTCGTATTCTTGAAGTCAATGCCATATAATTCTTGAATAGCGTGCTCAGCCACCGCATACTTTTCTGGGTGGTTCAATCTTATATGACGAGAATGCTCCTTCAATCTTGTTTCTACAGTCCTCTTGATCCGTCCAATATATTCCTTGCCCCATTGACAAGGAATCTTGTAAATACCAGGATACTGTTGAGGAAATCTGTCTTCAACATCACCAATAAGTTTTCGAATCTTCAAACTGGATGTGTATGAGGTTTTTATGTCATATTTACGTAAAAGTCTTATTCGTTAAGTTGGCTACATAAGGCAACGTAACAAATATTTTCTTATTATTCAGATCTTGAAGAGGATGCGTAAAATTCTTCTGTCTAAGTGCTCTCTTGATTTGTGTTTTCATTCTCCAAGAAAACATCATCTGAAAATTTGATTCCATCAGATAATTCACTTGGATGACATGAAAAAGGGGCGCTTTGATTTGTATGGGTCGGCTTCCTATATACTAAGTGGGTGAGTTCACTATTATCTTGTTTCTGTGTTAAAACGTATTTATTTGTTCGATTAATTGAGATCTTTTATTATCATCAATTTGATTTGCAATCGGAGCAATGCTACAAACAAATTATTGACAATACATTCAACAATTTATCTATTCATTTATTTATTTTATTTATTTATTTATTTGAACAAAAGCTTCGTAACTACGGAACGGTGAGAAAAAGGATTACCAATGCAAGAGCCATGAAGCTTTCAAGACATGATAAATGCATTTTTTGTTGAAAAAATTTACAATAAACTGCAAATAAGTATCAATATTGTAATGAAACAGTGTTCTCTCTTCCATTCCTGTCCTTCAATCATAGTAATCTCATTGAATCATGGTTTCAATGCATACAAGCTATTTATTAAAATACTGATTATAGCGTGGAAATCGGCACAACAGTGCAAGCAGCTCAGTCAATATAAGCATTATGTATAATATAGTTTCTTGTTTGATAATTGTCTCTGTCATAGTTTTCAGGTAATTGTAAAAATGTGCAAATTTCCAGATATATATATATATATATATATATATATATATATATATATATATATATATATATATCTACCACAGTAATTTTTTTGAATCCAGTACTGAATTTGTATGATTTTTATATTCCGTAGGAAGTAGTCAAAAAGTCAAAACAATATGGAATTATGACCTAGTTACGTCGGCTCTTAATTTATGTTTAAATACGGCTCATTAACATAAGCTTATCGAGCGATTGATAAGGAGCTTCTAATACGCAATTTGTGTTCGCATAAAATATAATTTAATCGATTCATAATAAGCTAAGCGATGCTTGCTGATTTCATATAGAAAAAAAAGAGTCAATAGCTATCTTATGAACTTGTGAACAAACCATCTATAGAAAATAAAGTTAGCAACCGTCACCGTAAAGCATCCTAGGATTTGGTTTTACGATCAATTGAATGTTCAACAAACAACTTGTTTGGTACACGCTTGTCTTTATCCTTTCCAAGCTTCTAGAAGCTTCAAACTTATCTTGCCAACGGATGATTGGATTTATTTTCGAATAGCTTTGAAGAAAATATACAGCATGTAGATATCTAATTTCAACTTGCACCAGCTTAGTTTGCATTGGGTATTTTGATACTATTGTTTTCTATCTTTTATTGCTAATTGAACCATCGGATCTCTGTTGGAAATATGATGGAGTTTCTCAGCACCTGATATATGAATTCAAGTACATCATACATTGAGTGATTTAGAATCTTTCTCTTAGAGAAGAAATATGTACAAGATTTATAGAACTGATATTTCCAATATCACTGTAATTGAACAAGTGCATTGGATCTTCCTTGGTATTAGGACTGGAATCAAAAATTTTAGGATATGTATATTTCTCGTTTCCCCCCTACGTATGAACACTCTACTCTATTAGATCTTTCAACAGACAGTTTGATCAACATAATTACTCGCTTATTCTGGGTGGCGATTTTGACGCAAGAATAGGTTTACTAAATAGCTCTGAAAACATAATTTTGAATAACTTTTCATAACGTGGAGACTAACAAAAAAATAATCCAGCTGATTTATGGAGACTCGTTCATCTCAAACAAGGCAATACGAGTATACCTAGAAAATTATACTAGGATATTGTCAATGGTGCTGCAAAATATTTTTCAGAATTCTCTATTTCAAGTGCATCGTATGACAGTTATGATAGCAATTCAAACCATCCGACATTTACAGCTAATATTGTTGATGACACGGATATCATCTCACTGATTGCTTCTCCTCCTAATGAAGATACAGCAAGAGAAAAGATCAGGTACCTATTTTTTAAATTGAAGATGCAAAATATATGCTGTCAAAACCATTGTCCATCATAATAAATTTGGCCATTCTTACTGTAATCTTTCCTGCCCGCTGGAAAAAAACACGTATAACACCTGTATGGAGAAAGGGCGATAAATCATCAATAAAGAATTATCGGCCCATCTCGATACTTAATAATTTCGCTAAGCTATTTGAGATATCCATTCACAATGTACTGTAGTATGCGCTGCCGAATATCACTAGATCAGCATGGCTTTATGAAGGGTCGCTCGACAACGATTAATCTTATGTGATTTATGCAATACATCTCTGAAGTTCTTGATGATCAAGGTCAAGCTGATGTTATTTATAATGATTTTTCACGCGCCTTCGATTCACTGGATCATGAAATTCTTCTTTCCAAAATAAGTTTTACCGGAGCCTCTCCTACCTTGATACAGGTTATTGTTATGTGTTTTATAATAGATTCATTTCGTTCAAATATTTTGCCTCATCTGGAGTCCCTCAAGGCTCTAATCTTGGTCCGTTGTTATTCACAATATTCATAAATGAACTTCTCTCTCTCTCACTTGTTCTGTCTTAGCCTATGCAGAAGATTTGAAATAAACTTTCTTACAGATGCAGATTTTCTTCAAGAAAACAATAATACTTTGGCGAATGGTGTCAAATCAACAAGCTAAATATTAATGTGAATGAATGTCATTCTGTATCCTATACGAAGCGCCAGAACTCTGTATCTTACACTTATCGTATAGATAGAAATTTTTCAGACAAAAACCTCTCTGTCAATGACTTAGGTGCTATATGAAGTCTCAAATTTTCGTTGCATGTCAATTATTTATGTAAAAAAATTGCTGAAAAACTAAATTACTTGTCAAGGATATCTAAGAATTTTTCTCTTGGACTGTATTGTTAATTTATAATACGATTGTACTGACGCATTTCACTTACTGTTCAACAATATTATTTATGTGTTATAAAACAGATTTAGATAAACTACAAAAATTGCAAAGCCGGGGTATGAGAATTAATGTTAAATGTAGCAAATTAACAACAATATCTCTGATGTTAAAAACAATGAACTGGCTTAATATTCTTTATTTTATAGAATGCAGTTTCTTATATTTCATGCATAAAATTTCTTTGGGAAAATCACTTCAATACTTGAATAAATATCTGAAATATAGACACGAGGTACATAATTATCGTACTCGTAATGTTAATCATTTCCAAATTAACAAGGTTAACAAAAGTAATACAAGTATGTCACTGTTCCACAAGGGCCTTGACTTGTATAATAGACTTCCGATTGAAATCAAAGAAACAGATGATCTAAAGCAATTTAAAAGAAAAGTTAAGGATTATTACATTATAAAATATAGTTATTAATTCTTAGAATAATAATGTGACTTAGTAACATATTATTTATTTCATATTTTTTCAATGTATCTATGGAAAGACTGTTATATACTAGCATTTTGTGCTAGATAAATAAAGTTATTATATTTACTTCGAATCTCAGCATGTTTGATCAAATTGAAAATGTGTGCGGCACTGCTAATCGTACACTTGGCTTTCTCATGCGGATATCCAATATGTTTCATGACATCTTGTTTCTCAAAACTTTATATTATGTTCTAATTGTCAGTAAGCTGGAATATGCTCTTTTGGTCTGGTTTCCATTTTATGAATACCAGTGCTTATCTTTAGATCGTATTCACAGAAAATAATTGAAATTTTTGTCATATAAGACGGACAATATTCACCCGGATAGAGGATGCGACCAAAATATGTTGCTTGAACGACATAATCTTCCATCTCTAAGTACGAGACGCGAAGCATCCACTGCAAAATTTTTGTGGATGCTACTTCATAATAAAGTTGATTGTCAATTTCGGCTATCTCGTATCATTTTTCGTATACCTCGAATTGCGACAAGGAGTGATACCAAGTTCTATTTGCCAGTGTCCAGAACTGATGTTCTCCGAAGATCACCAGTCCAAACGATGTGCCAAAATGCCGATCTACATTATCAGGGTATATTTTTATAGTCTCTCTTTTATATTTCATTTGTATTTTTATTTTTTTTTTGTATATGATTGCCTATTTATGCTCAGTTTTGAATATCGATTTACTTGTATATCTCCCTCTAATTGGTTTATCAGTTGGGAAATGAATGATAATTATTACTAAATACATCAGAAGCATTAACGATAATATTTACAACAAAAAAGGAAACGAACTCAGCAGAAGGATATAAGAAGCTAATTTAATTGTACTAAACGGAAGAACCTTGACCGACACTTCAGCATATTCATATATATGTAGTGGGAAGTGGTAATGATTGTGAATTTATTATCCCCTCAGTATCTGACATTTTTATTATTATTATTATTATACGGTGAACAATATAAGACAAAGGTTATTGAATTGAACAATTATAGCAACGAAGTAGATGGCCAGTTCCTAGACCACCTCACACGATGACTCTCTGACATGAACTCATGATCTCTTCAAAGATTTCCGTCACCGCCCACCGCCTAGACTCCGTCAAAGTGTATCAAAACAAACAAATCCTTATGTATATTTAATTGACACACTTGCGTTTCGTTTAGTGGCTCGTATATTCAAGACATCTCCGACACGGCCATTCCGACCATATCACAAGTCCTCATATGATTTTAAAAAAAGAAATGAACCAAAATCAGTATCACTTGGTTCGGTCTTAATCGACAAAATATTGAACTTTTTCAAACTGATTTAATCGAACATAATTCTTCAATACAAAGGATTACAATATGAAAAAACACATCAGAGCCCATCAAAATAATTCAAGCTGTCCGAGATGTCGCGAGTTTCCATTCTTATACTTTGAAAAATTTATTGAATTTGCCTTTGTGCTATCGAATCTTCCTTTCTCATACTGTGCAGACTTCTCAATGCCTTTTATAGCTACATTTCTAATATCTGTTAAGCTTTCGGTCGGTTCTACATCATCTGCCATCAAGCTAAGTAATCTAGCTACCTTTCCTACCATCAGTTGTTAAGGACTTGATTTTGTGCTGCGATTCACGATACAGTTGAGCGCAAGTCTACGGCTGTGAGCATCGACTTAAATGTACTCATGACGCTTTCTATTGGACCATTCGCTATACTCGACCCAGTTGCGATAAGATGTAGAACAATATTATGATCTGTGCAAATATCCTGGAATTCTCTACTGGCAAGACAACGCCCTTGGTCAGCAATGATACGCGTAGGCGCACTGTAAAGGTTTCCCACTTACAATAAATTTATATTTTGGTAGATTGGGTTCTTTGCTGAACTGTGAGGATATTATATTTTGTACTTATCTGCTCTGATGGAATACTTCTGAAAGGGGAGAATGACTTGCACAGGAACTTGGAATAATTTGCACGTTTAACAAATAATAAAATATATTAAAGAATAATAAAGAATATAAAGATTAAGTTACCAATCTCCGATTGATCACCGGCTTTCAAACTACATTTATGAATATTTTATAAACTTCTACCCTCTCAACACACGCACTAACTAACTTATCACTAACTAACTACCCATCTTCTCTTCACTAACTATCTACATCTTCCTTGACTTACTATGACTTGACTCATAACTTGACTAACTCATAACTAACTCATAACCAACTATTGTAATTCCCTATTGACTTCTATACATAAAATCCAAAATGCCAATATCACAATATTCGTTATTGACGTCAATCGTATTTACAAATAGTTCATATACCTTTATTGCTTGCTTGCAAGGAAGCACATTCCTCAATTTCGTCAGAGTTCAGCAAACTGTGAATTTGCTGACTCTTACAGCACCAAATACTGCTATACTATCTTTTAACGGCTTTAATGCTACTCTTGGAATTAATATTTGAAGAGTGTTTTTGTAAAATGTACTTTTTGAAGGCATCTATAAGAACAAATATGTATTCCTTCAAATCATTTTCATCACTTAATTTTTTGATTGCATCTATATGCCAAGAGTTGTCGCTTTAGAAATTAGATGTGAGTCTACTTGTACTTTTTCGGAATGAGATTTTGCTACTTTGCAAGTAATACAGTTATCTACAAATTTTCTTACGTAGTGCGACGTACCGTTGAACCAGTGATAATCATAGACTTTTTCTAATGTTTTCTCCCAACCTGCATGAATAAGACATTGGTGAATATTATTGATAACAGACCAGCTGAATGCACAAAGTGCTATGGGTAGACATTTGGAGCGACCATTTCTTTGAATTTTACGGTGAAGTAAACCTGGACGAATTTTATATGTTTTCCCAACTTCCTCATTAAATTAAGCTCTACGCAGATCTGATATCAACTTTACGATCTCATTTTCTTGTTGTTGCCTTGCAAGAAGCCAGTTACTAGTCAACCCAGTAATGTCAACTTGATTTGTTCAAAATTAGCTATTGGTTGTTTTGGTTGTGGTGATGAAAGATTTCTAGAGAAAAAGTCAGCGTGACACATACGTTTGCCTTCTCTATATGCGACATCGGAATCAAAAGATTTTAGGAAAGCTCATAATCTATAAACTCTAGGAGTCATATCAATTTTGTTATGGGAAGATTTCAATGAGTTACAGTCCGTGAATACCTATCTTAAATTTTCTACCATGCAAATACTGTCTGAAATGTTCTATGGCATTCACTACTGCCAGCGTCTCTAATTCGTATGAGTGGTATTTTGATTCAGCCGAAGTTCGTTTACATGCGATGGCATATGGGTTCTAGTCAATTATTTGGAACGATATGACACCATAACCATCTGCACTGGCATCTGCATATAACTCTATTAGATTCTGTGGATCGAAAATTGTAAGAATAGGTTCTCCGGTCTGAACTGAAATAACTTTGTGACAAATTTCCTCATGTTTTGGCTTCCAATTGGAAATTCTTCCAACAGAAGCTAGTTTATATAAGAGACTTACAAGTCGAAAGAAATTAGGAACAGACTAGCAAAAATAAGAAGCTGAACCAATGAACTTTCTTAACTGTGTTATAGTTTGATGCGGTGGTAAGGCGGTAAGTGCCTCAAATCTATGACGATTAGGTTTAATGTTGCCTGCTTTCACTTCATAGCCAAGAAATTCAACTCCGTTTTTCAGAAATAAGCATTTTTTCTTGTTAAGTGATGATTTGGCTTTCGTCAGAACTTAAAGAACTGCTTGAAGTCACTCTAACACTTCCTTTATCGTACGTGATGTCACTCATACGTCATGAGCGAGTTCCCCCGGTGCTCTAATGATTGCACATTCAAAAGCTGAGATAGTGTTTCGCAGACCAAATGGCATTGTCAAATATTCGTACTGACCATCTGGTGATATAAATGCTGTGAGTTCAATTGACTCAAAATTGACGTGAATTAGATAAAACCCACTAGCACAATCCAGCAAGAGGACTGACCGCACACAGGCTCACACACCGCTCTCCTTTTCCTGCAGCGCCTACACCATTCGTACAGCGACTCGCGATGTGTCCTGCGACGCTACACTTGAAGCACATCATCTGCTGCGGCTACTGCTGTTGACAACTCGATGTCACGGTTGAAGAAAATTGTTGTCTTCTTATCATATCTCTTCTTTCGTCCGACATCCTGAAGATTTGTGACCTACTTAACGCAGCTATAGCATTTGATCGGTGATTGCTGCGGAATTCTGGATGTTTATAATCGTTTATTTTGTCACTCGGAGAAATGTTATTCTTTCTCTTCAGATGAGAAAATGCTTTTAATTCTTGTTGGAGCTGATTGCGTGACGTAATTTCTGTTGCGAATCTTGTATCAATCTGTGATATATGAGGCAGAACTGTTGATACTGCAATTTGCTCCACACTTACATTCTTCCACTGATTTGCGTTTCGTTTGGTTTTTCGTATACTCAAGATATCTCCGATATATATAAGTTCAAATGAAAATAATGGTGATAATAACAAAAGTATTTATTTAGCAGGAGGTAGTATCTATTCAGCAAAAAACAAGAAAAATTACAATAAAGTTCAAGAAGAATAATTACATTTTATGGAAGAAAAATTTCGTTGACTTACATACTGTTAGATAAATATAACGTGGGGTATTTCCATTTACAATACTCACACATACATCCTTATAAGAAAATCACAAAAAGCGACACTATTCAATTTAAGAATTACTCAAAATTTCCACTTCCACTTCCACAGCTTAAGCGTTATGAAAATGGTTGGTTTGTCTTATTGCTACTGCGCTGTTTTCAATACATTGATGCAGTTCCTCAAGAGTTTCCGGTGCGTCCTGATAATCATAAGCTAGCGATTATAAAAATATCAATCCAAGGAATTAAGATCTGGCGATTTTGATCTTGAGCATGTTGTTACAAAAACCATTCAGAGAAAATTACTCTTTGAGGATGGTCAGGTTGTATCAGATGTTGGACACGTTGAAAATGAAAAGGATGGTATCTTTGATTTCTAATACGTTATGGTTAAAGTTTCTCGATATTTGAAGAGTACTAATTATTGGATCATTATGCACTGTATTTGAAATAAGGTCTTCCAAATTATGACGGATTCTTTGTCGTCCACCATCTCTTCCTAGATTTGGTTCTAGAAATCCTGTATACCTAAGACGCTGGATGAGTCTTCAAAAAATTTGGTGACTAGGATGTCGCCTACCGGAATAACGTTCTATGTACAAATTCTGTGCTGCTTTTGCGTTTTGTCTAACTTCTTCGTACACTAACACCATAAGCGCTAATTCTGCATTAGGCCACACAAATGGGTCCATTGTACACTTTTCGAACGAGTATGCCTCACCATTACAGATCTTGAATCCATTCAACGCTCCCGCAGAAGGTTAGCAAGTCTGCGGCAGGAGTCGCGCTTAAACTAGTCATGTTAGATCAGAGGTTCCCCAGCATGGATCCTCTTTTTGAAGAGCGAGCCGAGCAATCACAAAGAATGTGTCCGATGCATGTATTTATTTAGTCGACAATGTCTAGTAAGGATATCTACGAGAGTTCGAAGATTGTTGTCGAATAAGATGGTTAGCCAATCTCGAATTTTGTTCGGTCTTGCATGTTTACAACAGGCTGAAGTAGCTCAGTGGGTGAAGAATTTTTCAGAAGTGAGATTTTTGATAAGGTTGTGATAGGTTCTTCTGTTCAGCGGGACCATTGGCTCTGGATTGTAGGGTAGAGAGACTGAGCCCTGTTTTGCCAGTTTGTCATCTCCGTCATGTCCCTTGACTAATGTTAGTACGATGACATTATTATTACATATCTCCATGAGAGATTGACGACAGGGTGCAACAAGTTCAGAAGTTACTTTGCAGCCACTGAGAGCTTGCAAACTTGCATTGCTGTCTGTAGAAATTCTGATTACTTTTTCTTGAACCTTAAGTTCTTGAATCATTTTTGCGCTTCGCAAAATATCCAACATCTCTGTTTGAAAAACAGTGGCGAAGGTTCCGCGGGGTATGCTTATGTTCAGATTCAATTGCTCAGAGATGATCTCAATGCCTGATCCCGAGGATGTTTTTGAGCCATCTGTATGAATTGAGATATCAGGTTCAAGGCTAGCTCGATTATTTAGGATGATTCGATAGGGTTCATCAAAGATGAATTTTGGAAGCATACTGTCCGAGCTCATTTCTAGTGAGAGGACAGAACAAATTGCCTTCTGAAAAGAGTGTACGGAATGTACGAGGATATCCGGACTGGTGGAAGTTTGAGACAAGGTTTCGTGAAAATGAAAATATTTATAATGGTCTTAGTTGGTTTATTGTTGCGACGGTTCGCTTCTGACTGACTCTGTTTTTGGTTAAGAATTTGAGGAATGAGCCGCCCCACTACAGGGTGATTGGGTGGGGCGAGCTACCCCCACTACAATAAACATCTTATTCTAATTGGTTGATGATACAATGTAACATGAATGAAACATGCCGCCCCCTTGAAGTTTTTGATTTTAAACTCAATGTTTGATTTATATTAAGATGGCCGACATGTTGGAAATTGAGAATAAAGCGAATGAAAATAATTGATAGCTACGGTGATTTTTTAGTTCTTGTTTTCACCAGCACTCGGGATGACACACACTTTCTAAACAGCTCTTTTTCGAAGTCCACTGGCTGTGTTCACAGTTACGACGCGCACTATACCATCACTTCCTGGGTGCGTTTGGACCACGCGACCTAACTGCCATTTCAAGGGTGGTTGATTTTCTTCTATCAGCACTACTAGGGTGCCAACAGTGATGTTCGGTTGGTAGATTCGTTGACTCTTGGGCCGTGTCTGCAGTTGACTTAGGTACTCCCGGTGCCACCTGGACCAGAAATGCTGCTGCAAGTGTAGCTTCCAGCATGAAGATTTTTTACATGCATTTCTCTGATAAGTAGTATTGTTATGTGGTGTTTACCTGGCAAAATAATAGGGAATTTATTATCGTATTGAATAAGGGCATGTCTGATTCGGCCACCTACCCGAAGCAATCCATTGTTGTCTAAAAACGGGTCTAAGTTTGATAATTTATTTGATTGTGATTTATCTGATTTTAGGTTTTTTATTTCATTTGCAAACGATATAAATTGGATGTGTTTGAAAATGGAAATCTTTGCTTGATTAATTTCTTCTAACGATACAGACTCCGTATATTTAGTTTTATTCTTTACTTTGTTGATAAATCTAAAACAATAAGCGATAACGCGCAGCAGTTTTGTGAATGAAGAAAATTTTGAGATAACGGGTAATTCGGTTTCCGTACTAATTAGGTTTATTATTGTTATGGATTTTCTCTCAAATCCGGTACTGTTTTCTGAAAATTTGGGATTTTCGCGATTTGTTAATACAGGCCATTGGTTCGTATTTCCAACTAGCCATTCAGGACCGTACCACCAAAGCTTTGAATCATGCAACTGTTGAGGTAGCATTCCTCTCGAAATTATGTCGACAGGGTTGTCTCCTGAGCGAACATGATTCCATTCGTCGCGGATTGTTGTTAGTTGAAATTGAGCTACGCGATTTGCAACTTATTGTTTCCAATGACTTGATGGTTCGGATAGTCATGATAACACGATAGTGGAGTCAGTCCAGTAGTATTTCTCATCGATTTTAATATTCAAAATTTGGATTACCTTTGACATTAATTTCGTTAGCACGAGAGCCGCGTTTAGTTCTTAACAAGGCAAACTGATGGTTTTCAATGGAGCTACTCTGGATTTGGCACATGTTAATTTAATTGAACTATCACCTGATTCGTTAGAAGATTTTAAATACAAAACTGCGCCGTATGCTTTCGTGGACGCGTCTGCAAATTCGTGAATTTCTACGGAATGGAATGGATATGAATAAATTAGCTATCCGGATATTTGGAATTTGTTAAGATGTCTTAATTCGGCTACAAATTGATTCCAATCATTTACAATATTTACTGGTAGAGGTTGATCCCAATCAATTTCTAAAGACCAATGCTGCAACAAGATTTTTGCTATAACTATTACTAGATTAATTAGCCCTAACGGATCAAAAATCTTAGCGACTGTTGAAAGTATGTTTCTTTTAGATATAGCAACGCTTTGTGAAATGCTGTCGGTGTCTACTCTGTATTTAAGTTCATCCTCAAAACAATTCCAAAAAAACCTAATACTTTAACTTCACCGTTTTCATCAAAATTAATAGAGGGGTTTTCTTTTAAATTATCAGGCAACAAGTTTGAATTATTCGATGCCCACTTACATAAGTTGAAGCCAGCTGTGCTGAGGGCACTAGACACTTGGTCGCGGATTCCAATTGCGCCCTCTATTGTGTCACTGCCCGTAAGTAGGTCATCGATGTAAAAATCACGGGGAATAATTTTGTGCGCGATTGGACTATTTTCGATGCATTCTGAAGCCAGCTGGTTAATACATCGTACAGCTAAAAACGAAGCACTGGTTGTACCGTACGTGATCGTTTTTAAGCGATACATTTTGATAGGTTCGCTGGAATTATCACTCCAAAGTATTCTCTGATATTCTTGATCCTGTCTATTGACTAAGATCATGCGGTACATCTGTTTGATGTCTGCGGATAGAGCAAATTGCTTCGTCTCAAATCTACAAAGTATTGAAAAAAGGTCTTGTTGTATTGTTGGACCGGTCAATAAATTGTCATTTAAACTCATAAAATTTGTAGTTTTGGCCGACGCATTGAAAACAACTCTTAGCTTCGGACCATCGATTGTTTGTTTGAACACTGAGTGGTGCGGTAGGTAGTAACAGTTTGGGTTTAACCATGAATTTCTGGGAACTAGGGCCATGTGTTCCAAGTGTTCGTATTCGTGCATGGAATTTATGTAAGATTCTCGGAGACTGGGATTTTTGGACAATCTTTTTTCAAGGCTTAAAAATTGCTTTATTGCAAGGTCGTAAGAAAGGCAATTCAACTACAAACTGTCCGTTGGTATTTCTGACTGTGTTTTCGCAGAAATGAGTTTCGCATTGTGTTTCTTCAAGGGTCCAGATTGATAAATCTACTTCACGAGATATATGAAAGTAGGGATCAGCTAATGTTATATTAGATGGTAATTCAATGAGATTTTTGTCGATGCTAATAGAAGGTGTAGGTCGCGTGATTTTAGGAAGCAGTAGACAGTCAAAATTAGTTGCAAAGTCACTAACTAGTGATTTAATGGTTACATTCGCACTTTCAGATATTGTACTATTGGATAAATTAACACCTGAAATGCGAGTGTTAGTTTTGTCGCATGATAGATTTAGTTTTTTTGCGTAAAGTTGTAGTTATAATATTCACTTGTGAACATTGATCAAGCAACATGCGACATTCATGAAAATTTCCAAAGTTGTCTGAAATTATTATTACGGCAGTAGATAAGAGAGTTTGGCTATCGGAAGACACACACATTGCATTTAAATTCGGATTAAACTCATTACTATGTAATAGTGTATGGTGTTTTTCTTTGCATTGTTTACATGAGAATTCTATTTCACATTGTTCAGTTGTATGGTTGTTACGTAGGCAATTACGGCATAAATTTAATTCTTCGACTTGCTTGAGTCTATCGAATACGTTTGAATTCAAAAACGCTTGACATTGGATAGTTTTATGGGATTTTTGACAAAATGCACAGATATACGAATACTTGGAAACAGCTAGAGCCGCGGAATTTTGAGGATAATTTTTTGTCAAATTCGATTTGGAATTCTTCATATAATTTGAGTTTTGATTGAAATTACGATTTTTACTCGCACTACTAGTAGGCTGACTATTGGAAGCAGAATGTTTTACTAATAATAAATCTTTCAGGCTTTGGCATCGCGTTTCTAAAAAGTCAATAAATTCGGTATAAGTAGGCACTTCTTCAGTGAGCTTGGTCTGCCACTCTTTTCGAGTATAAAAATGTAGCTTTTCTCTAATAATAACTATTAATAATATATCCCAGGATTCAGTAGGTAAATTTAGACTTTTTAAGGACGATAAGTTGTTATTAATTGCATGTATCATTCGACGCAATTCAGTATAGCAGGATTTCGTCATAACAGGTATATTTAGGATTTTTTCAATGTGTTCAACGACTATTGCGCGTTTGTTGTCAAATTGATTAGTTAAAGTATCAATAGCGCGTGAATAATTTTCAGAGCGTACCGATAGTGATTCTATAGCGTGCAGAGCGTCGCCTGTTAAACTATCGCGCAAGAAATGAAATTTTCTGATGATTGGGATCGAGTTATCATCGTGCTGATTTGAATGATTGGAAAAAGGTGTACCAATTACAATGTTCTCCCGAAAAAGTGGGCAATTGAATAGGTTTTAAATATCTCGATGCATCATGCTCATAAGGATTATTATTTTGCATTTGGATTATAGTAGCAGGCTGATCTCGTGAATCTTGCCGAGGTTGGGGTTGGATAGGATTTTTGGCTAGAATTGATTTAATTTTTGATATCATGTTATAATACTGATTATCGACCTTGTTTCGCTCGTTATCTATTTTGACCTCCAAAGCATCATCGTCACTATTTTCCGCGGAAGCATATTGAATGGCTTGTATTTCACTCTGAATGGAATTGTACTCTCTATAAAGATCGGTTATGTCGTTCAAGCGTTGTTCTAACATCAATGTATTGTAGCTATCATTAAACTCGTTGACCATTTTTTCAAGGCGTGTAAATGAAGATTTTACTACCCGTATTTTCAACTTTAGTTCTTGCAACGCAGCCATATTTGATGAAATATAACGATCGGATACCTAGTAAAGCATTGAAATTTGTCTTGGATTGAGGATGGACATAGAGGTAAAAAACTTAGAACCACTAACCTTGACTGCTCGGCGCAGACGCTTCCAGATGCTTGATTGAGTGGACGGATGGCGATGGTGCTTCCTGGATGCTCGACGGAGGTCGGTGAATCCGCAACGAAGCGGTAGTTGGATGTGGTGTGTTGTGTATCAATTTGGTTATACACAAACACAAGTTTTGATCTATCCGATTTATGCACTTTGGGTATTTCACAAACTTCACTAATCCGGCTCGAAGGACCAAAATGTACGGAATGTACGAGGATATCCGGACTGATGGTAGTTTGAGACAAGGTTTCGTGGAAATGAAATATTTATAATGGTTTTAGTTGGTTTATTGTTGCGACGGTTCGCTTCTAACTGACTCTGTTCTCTTTCAGTTAAAAATTTGAGGGATGAGCCGACCCACTACAGGGTGATTGGGTGGGGCGAGCTACCCCCACTACAGTAACCATCTTTAATTGATTAATGATACAATGTAACATGAATGTAACAGAGAGAAAAGTGTGAGATACTTGTTCTTGGTGTAGAGAGGCATAGTGTAGATCTCAGTGCTATCTTCTCTACGTAGAGATCAAGAGGAGGAAGACATAGAAGAGTTTGTAGCAGTTTCGTATTTGGAAACTAGAATATTGCTACATGGCTCCTCAACCAGAAACTGTAGGAGTAGTACGAATCGCACTGGTGATTTATAGTGTAACGTTACCCTTGGTGATGGACTAAAAAAAAATGTTTGGCGGCAGCAGAAGGCTCTGGGATGTGCAACAGTGACGGATTTTGGGGCCTAATTCGTCAAACACCCCCCTTACTTTCCAGAAAAAAGTACGTTAGGACTTTTTTTCAAAACAAACGGTAAACTTTTTCTCAAAATAAACAAACGGTGAGACGGTAAACGTAACCAATAGAAATAACGGTTGCAGGGGTTATTAAAGTCATACGGGTTGTACCAGAGAGTATACTTTGGCCTCTTGGGATTGGGCTTCCTATGCCCACGGTTCCGGCGGGGGTTCTTTTTCCGCTTCCTCCTCGCTGGCGGCTTGTTAACAGTCGGTGTTGCCAGCGGAGGTGCGACGGTTGACGGCTTTCCCGGAACTGTCTGCGGTGCGGTACTGGTTGCGGCGGCCGACTCAGACGATGTTGCCATGGAAATGAACCCCACGACACCAAGTGGGGTTGCTGCAGGCCGACGGACGGAAGATACGACACCCCTCGGACTGGACCTCTGCCCAATCCAGAATTGCCTACCCGGCGTTAACGGAAGGGCCGGCAGCGGATAGTCTTCCTCCGAGGGTACCGGTGACGTCGGCGGAGTCTGGAGCAGGGCCTCCAGGTGTCACAACGGTAAGCGGGGTGTGGTTGGCCGGTCTGGAGTCCGAATCGGCGACGCAAGGAGTGCGTCCTCCCTCCTGGGAGTGAGAGAGAGCTCGGGGAGGCTTAGCTGTGGTGGATTCCTCTCCTGGCTCTTGATGCCACTAGCCTCTGCCCTGAGGCTAACCTCCAATGACGGCATCATGTTGGTGGGGGGCACCTGTGGCTGCGGCGGTGGAGTCGACGGCGTCTTTTTAGGCAGCGATTGCAGAGGGTTCTGCAGACGCTCGTCAGGCCGGCGGGCGGACATCAGCAGGGCTCCCATGAATGGGCTTGCTGTTCAGGCGGTCACTGGATCGGTCGGCGGTCCACGGATCGATCGGCGGTCTGAGCGAACCTCAGCGGTATCTGAGCGTTCACTTCCACGGAACGGTCGGCGGTACTGAGCGAACCTCAGCGGTATCTGAGTGTTCACTTCTACGGATCGGTCGGCGGTACTTGACGGATCGGTCGGCGGTGCTGAACGAACCCCAGCGGTATCTGGGCATTCACTTCCACGGATCGGTCGGCGGTACTCAACGGATCGGTCGGCGGTGCTGAGCGGATCCCAGCGATATCTGGGCATCCACTTCAGCGGAACGGTCGGTGGTGCTAGGCGAACCCCAGCGGTATCTGGGCGTCCACCCCTACGGATCGGTCGGCGGTAATGAGCGAACCCCAGCGGTATCTGGGCATCCACTTCAGCAGAACGGTCGGCGGTGTTAGGCGAATCCCAGCGGTATCTGGGCAGTCACCTCTACGGATCGATCGGCGGTAATGAGCGAACCCCAGCGGTATCTGGGCATTCGCTTCCACGGATCGGTCGGCAATGCTGAGCGAACCCCAGCGGTATCTGGGCATCCACTCCAGCGAATCGGTCGGCGGTACTGTTTCCAGTAGACGGCAGACATGGACGGAACTCTGAGAACAGATTTTACAAGAAACAAAAAAAATTGAACAAATCTGCTCTGAAGCGAAGCTTCTGTGTCGTCGGATAGCCGTCTCTGGATACATGACTTCATTGTTTGCAGCCTCTTCTGATTCTTCTTGCAGCCTTCCAAAGTACGCTCCCGGAGTCAAGCCTTGTGCAGACTGATCGGTACGGGAATGTTCCTGCTTTCTTGGAGGTCATCTTCTGGGAGCTGCCTACTCCTGATGTCATTTGACAGTCCCTGCTCGGGCACCATTTTTGTAACGTTACCCTTGATGATGGACTAAAAAAAAATGTTTGGCGGCAGCAGAAGGCTCTTGGATGTGCAACAGTGACGAATTTTGGGGCCTAATTCGTCACAATAGGTATGCTATTCTCTGGACATGATCCATTTTAGATATGACTGTTGTTTGCCTGACCTTGTGCTCCCAAATTAGAGCTCCGTATGTGACCATTGGCCTGATGATAGTTATATAGAGCTATAGAGAGGGCATATGCTTGAAGCCCCAATCTTTTCCTATGGACGGCACTGCCAAAAGGAGATGCTGGCTTTTTCAACTTTCTAGATCAGGTGTAGATCTCAACTAAGCTTACAGTCAATAATAATACTAAGGTATTTTACTGAGCCTGAGAACTTTAGTATCTGATTGAATAGACTCGCTATAATGAGTACGCCAAGTTTGCGTTTCTTGGTGAAAAGTATCATCTCAGTTTTGGTTGGGTTGACTGAGAGAGAGTGATCGTTGCACCAGGATTCCAGAAGTTTCAACGCACTTTGCGCTATTTGCGTGAGAATGCTCTCAAATTTACCACTAAGCAGTATAGTGATGTCGTAATCTTTACTTGTTATTGAAAATTTCAATACTCCTGACATCATTCCTGATGGTGTCGTTTTGCAATGATACTTCTGCGTGAAAATCTTAGACCTCTTTTTTGACGAAAGTATGAAGTTCAGGGAACAATTGAATACAAAACTGGTAGCTATTAGATTGAAGTTAGGATATCTGTATCAATTTTAGCATGACCTGAGTTCTGTTGAATCATACAAAGTCGATGCTCTAGTCTTACCTTTGCTAGATAACTGTTTCTGCGTATATGTTTCAAATCTCACACCGAAAACAAGATCACTCTCATTCAGAATTCATGTTTGAGATATCTATATGTCGTACGTAAATTTGACCACATTTCTAAATACAGAGCCTAATCTAATATTAAAGAAATTGATACTGTAACACTTTCATTACAAACACAAATTAAGGCTTCGAAATTGAGCTGTCTTGAAAATAAATGACAAAACTCCTAGAATATATTCATGACATCTTGATACTTGATAGAATAGAAGAAAAATATGTGTAGACGCTACTCTGATCCGAGCTGTGCTAGTTTGGTGTTACCATCTCCCCCTCAGGATTGCATGTCGGCCTCGCTTCCAATACTGGAGATTGTAAATCACTTCATCCTTTTTTTGCTAGATAGCTTCACAGATAAAATAGAGTTGGTTTGATTAGGGACAGTTCTGTTCTTCTTTGGACGGCTTTGTTTCTTCAATGGACATTCTGGAAAAAGAGATATAGATTCTTTGGAGGAGACAAAGGGAGTTAAGGCTGAAACGTGACTAACACCAATAGGAGTTTCTGGGTCTCAGGGGGTACAACCTGATAAGTTGATCGAGATATCTGTTCGCGAATCACGTATGGTCCGTCTCTTTTTAGTGCAATCTTAGATGTTTGTTTAACCTTGTTGAGACTTGCTCAGTGCATGAGTAATCACTAAAACCTTATATCCCATTTCATATCCTGGTGGAGACCGTCGTTTCTCATCAGCATATTGTTTCAAACGATCTTGCTGCTGTTCGAGTTATTCCTTGGCCTGTTGTAACGATAAGGTAAATGCTCGTGAATAAGGTGAAATTTGTGGAACAAAAGGAGAATTTTCAATTATGGACCGTGAATTTTTTCCAATATCTTTTGGCGTTCGCAATTCTCGAGCAAAGCAAAGGTAGACAAGAGAGAAACTAGTTGTTTGACATACCGCCGAGTTCATAGTGAATCGAATACAAGGTAAATATTTGTCCCATTGGCCATGATTTTTGGAGCTTAATATATTCAACTGACTCTTTAAATCACGATTTTTCCTCTCTACTGCGTTAGACTCGAGATGGTATACAGAAATAAGAGATTTTCCGAATCCTATACAGAGTGCGACTTTTTGCACCACTTCGCCTACAAATTGTAGACTGTTATCACTAATTATTCTTCCAGGAGTGCCATACCTCAAATGATTTCTTCTATAAAGATCTTAGCACTGTTTTCTGGGGTCGCAGTTTTAAAAGCAAAAAGTTCAATTAATGTGGTGACAGTGTCTGCGACTGTGAATATTTATTTATTCTCGTGGATAGTACCTGGTATCGAACCAAACTAGTCAATAGGAAGTACTCCAAATTTTCGATGGTGAACATGAGTTTGAAGAAAGCCAGCAGGTTCTAGGTTACTTGATTTATAACGCTGACACTTGAAGCAAACTCTAACATTTTTTCTATTGTGTGACGCGATGGGTGAATCATGATATTCATCGAGTATTTACGCTATTTGTGACTGTGGTACAACAAGTACCGCTTCTTCATTTTCACCTTCAGTGTAACTGCTCCCTAGGCGTTAGAACTAGCATCAATTCTTAGGATGCTTATCGCTTGCTTATCGTTCCTCTGAATGTTGCCATGACATGTCGATTTGAACCGTTGTCTAACTTCTCTCTTCTTAGTGAGAGGACAGAACAAATTGCCTTCTGAAGAGAGAAAAGTGTGAGATATTTGTTCTTGGTGTAGAGAGGCATAGTGTAGATCTCAGTGCTATCTTCTCTACGTAGAGATCAAGAGGAGGAAGACATAGAAGAGTTTGTAGCAGTTACGTATTTGGAAACTAGAATATTGCTACATGGCTCCTCAACCAGAAACTGTAGGAGTAGTACGAAGTGAATTCAACATTTTTTGAAGCTTTCAGCAAAAGCTGGAAACATTCAATATCCGTTCTTAGTCTTTTTCGAATTTTTCGATTCAGCGGTTCAAAAACGACATCAATCTGCACGCGCTTAGGTAATTTGTACGGCAGTTGCGCTAGTAATGACCGCACATGACAAACGAATGATTCACTTGACTCATCATCGCGCTGTTCACGAGAAAATATTAAATGTGGCGGAAGCCTTCAAGAAAATGCGTCACATGAAGTTTTTACCGCATCATTCCATGTTTCCACAGAGTTCCTTACACCCTTCCACCAAGTAGCGGCGGTACTTTTAAGCAGAATGAATATACCACAAAGAGTATTCTCATCTGATACTAGTCTTGGAATGTTTCAATAGAATCAAAGAATGCATCTACATTGGATATTTCACTACTGTCAAATCGTACAGTACACTCACAAAAGTTCCCGATATGTTGATTTACAGTATCTTAAGCTGTTGTAGCAGAATCTTGCGACATTCCAGCGGGTAGTCTCACCAATTCCGTAATTTGAGTGATCAATTGCGCAAAGTTTTCACTTGACAGAGATATTGCAGTCACAGCGGGTGCTTCACTTCCATCATTCTTCTTTGGCGGTATTGTGCGTTTTATTACGAATAAATTACCGTTTTACAGTCTTCGTTGTACTGGCAGAAAAAACAACTCGAAGTTGAAAAGTTTTCTGAGATGTCACTTATGCACTACGAAGCAGATGCAGCAAAACACGAGAAAACTGAGGGCACAAGTCAGCAGAATTTGGCAGCGTTGCTTGACCACCAATTTTCAGAGTTCCACATACTTTTGAAATCGTACTCTCGTTCTGAACTGTAATCACTGACTCATAATACGCTGCATTTGAGCCCTACGCTGGGCGTCAATTGTAACACTTCTATTACTAACACAGAAAATGGGTCCAAGATTGAACTTCATTGAAAATCGATGACAAAACTTCAAAAATATATTCATGACATCTCAATACTTGATAGAATGAAACAAAGGTCTATAGTCTAGACGCTACTCTGATTTGAACTGTGCTAGTTTAGTGTTACAATACTAAAATTAAAATCTTATCCCTAAATCTGGTACACAAGGTAAGACTCACTTGTACACCTGCTTATCCAAAAGTACTGTATATTGTTCCATCTTGTAATAGAGCCAAGTTCGAAAACTCTTCTCTTACTTACATACATTTCATAATAACCTACCGCTACCAATGAAATCTCTGTCCATGAACATGAAGTATGGGTTATATTAATGTTTATTGATGAATAACTGTAATATAATGTAAGGTGACACAAAGCTATGGCCACTCACCCAGTTACATATATCCAATACCAATATTCAAAACAAAAAAACCGATTGGAATAAGTAGAAATCTCGGCACAACCTTAATGTAAGGTAACACAAAGCTATGGTCACTCACCCACTTACATATATCCAATACCAATATTCAAAACAAAAAAACCAATTGGAATAAAAAGAAATCTCGACACAGCCTCTCTCTTTGACTGACTGTACAGAACTGCCCCTCAACATGCCTATCAACCCAGTAATCCTGAATAATCGTAATAACTTATGCAACGCTTCACGATTGAATAATTGAGTTTGTATCTAGTAAATTGTGGGGGAATCTGATTATCTAATACCTTATGTTACCGACTCGCAATGGTAATTTGTTTCTTACGGCGATACATCAATTACGTCATCCTATACACTCGTATTGCGGAATTATGGCCACACTCACTGCTTCATATTTAGTGACCAAACATCACATGCCTTGCATTTGGCAACAAATGCCAGGCAACATATGCCACGCGCTTGGCAACTAGTGACAGGCAACACATGTCACGCGTTTGGCAACTAATGCCGGGCAACACATGCCTCGCGTATGGCAACAAATGCCAGGCAACACATGCCACGGGTTATTTGGTGTTTGTCATTAACAATAATGGTCCGAATTAGTTATAATACCGTTTTATTTACTCGCACCAGTAATATACAACAACAACAAAAGAATAGAGATAAGAATTTGATATAAGCTCCTTTCAATAATATTGAACGAATGATGAATGATAATGAATTCGAAATAAAGAGAAATACATGAGAGGCGAACGCAATGACTCATCTCTACCCTCGAACTTGTGGAACTGCTCCCGCTGCTTCAGTGCCCAAGCCTTGATGGTATGATTTGCCTGTTTTCCTCAATCTTGTGAGGTCGAACCGAAAATTGAACACTGTTTCTGGGAAGGACTACCTGCTACAGAGCTACAGTCCCGGCGAAATATGTCGTCCGCTACATCACTTCCTCTTCATAACCTGTGGAAGTGACCAGTAAAGTGGACACGTCGGCCTGACCTAGCTTTAAACTTTCTCGTGTCGGCTGGTTTTCTGGATTGCTCTACGTTGTCAGTATCTGGCTCTTCTTGGGGTCGTGCGTTGGACTCTGTTACGGTTTAAATTACTTCATATATATTTTTGTATTCTTCTCATAAAATATTCTCCTGAAAACAAAAATTATTAGGGAGTTTGATCAATTGCAATAATTTGTTTTTTAACTGAAGAGACCAATTCATGTTGTCGGAATAAAGACGGAGAATTCATAGCTTTTAGAATTGAACTATCGAGCTCTCGGCGTGACAGCCATCCATTATTTCTGTTATTTCTTAGATAGTCGAAAGTCATTTCGATATATTTATATAACAGTATTTTTGTTTTCCGCGGGAGAAGTCCCGGATAAATATTCGCTGGACCGAAAAGTCTATTTCAAAAGCCAACCACCATCTCGACAGGTAAATGTCGACTCATTCAATTAATATTTGTTCCAAGCTGTTCCTCTACAGTACGTTTCTTTGCCTTTCTGTGTTCTCGTACGCTCTCTTCATGTTGTGATGACTTCGTATACTGAAGTACCTTTTTTAGGCTTTTATTTTGGGGCATAAGCTGCGCCGTATGCACTTAGCCACTTTTTTGGGGTAGAATTAATTAATCTGGGACATACATTCCGAGGCCGAGACAAGAAATTTGAAATTGCTTGCACGTGGATCTCAACTTCAAACGATCAACCGGGAGCCCCCACCCAGTTGGTGACGACACTGTCTAGGAGTCATTGTGGGATTCCGTAATACGCCTGCGCTGTTCGCACGGGAGTCAGATAAGCCTTCGTTTTATTTCTCAGTTATTTTGCTAGAGAAATCATTCTTTCTTCGCTTATGTAAAATTTACAGCAAATTTAATAGTGCAGCTGACTGCGTGTACGATTTAAGATCATTTATCAGCAATTCAGGAAAAATTACTATATTATTCTGTAAATTCAGCTCTTGCGAGAATAGGTGAATCTTCAGGAGAAAATTTAGTCTCATTTGGACTACGAATTGGGGAGTGTGTGGGAACGTAGCTGCCAGGACGTGTGTTCATTCAATTATTCAGAAATATATATATTTTTGTTGGTGAAGTTGAAAGCCAACCGTGGGTTCCCTTTCGTGACGAATGATCGACCAATCGGTACACTCCGGGCGAGCTTATGCGGATTTATATAGTACAACTACCACAGTCCTCGATCTTAGTACCAACTCACTTCCTCATTTGGTTTAGAATCTTTATTAATGCACTACTACTTTAAAATCCAATACTATTGCCGTTATCGGATGCTCGCTTTAGTTGAATCGCCTGTTATTCGATTTATTGTTTTGAGTTTTGGAATAATTCATTATTCAATACTCCTACATTTAATGTGCATGCGTTGATGACATTCTGTAAGTGGTACTCGATGCTATCTAGAAAGGCATTGTTACTCACGGTTGGAATTTTGTTCGAGAAATAAAACTAGGTCTATGTTGACGAAAGTTTCTGAATTCTGCGACATTTCCCCTATCTTCCTCGCTGTTTAGGCTCGTTGGCCAGCCTGTGTTGGATATCATTCGGTCAACTAGCGCCCTTACGGATTATTGGTAGGCTTTACATTCACTTGATTGGGTTTATACCTTGAGCCATCTCCACTGTAGCCTCTAGCCGGTGTCAAACTTAAAACGCGGAAAAATTCGCCTGGACGCATTTAGATTGTAACAACCCATTGCCACTTGTTGAAATATCTTCTGAGAGTATGTAGCCTGGCTTGAGGCTCTAGATCGATATCCGGACTTACTTGTCGTTCATTAGCAATACGAAATTGCTGTAACCTTGTTCAGTTGGCTGCAACGGTCTTCGCACAGCATCGTGGCGCACAAAGAAGTATGGTATGGATCTAAGCTCTTAGAATGAGAGAATTTTCTTGGTGCCATGTACCAGGTATTGGTTCCAACTTTCGAATTTTTTTCCGCAGTTCCTGAGCATAGTTTTTTGTACTATAATTTTTATTGCTTGGCGAAATATAGTTTGTGATTAAATAAAAGTCACTATTCAATGATTTGGAATGAAATAAAAGTTTCATTCTTCTGATGTCACTAATAACACTACATTATTTATTTATCACTTAATACTAGCTTAAACAAAGTCGCAGATATTCATATTCAACTTTTTATATACACTGATCACTTTACTTCTCGATATTCACTGCTCTAGCGTCATTATTACACTACTACTCCTCAAATCTTTGGCTTGCCTTTATATAGGAATATCCATTTCTCGAATGTTCTTCTTCTAGAATTTTATACTTCTGGAATATTGCTAGAGGCCTCCATCGAAAGGGGTGATGTGATGCGACGCGGCGCGACGCAAAGAGGACGAAAGGTTCCGCCCATGCAGTCATCTTTACGAGCCTCCCCACTCTCGCACGTTACAGTACATTCGACTTGCTGTGAATCGAAGAATTCACCAGAAAATCGTATCGATGAACCATGAACTTGCTCGGTTGAAGATGTGTTTGGATATTCTTTATGAGCTGCTTTTATTCCGAGCAGCACGATGATAAGGACATCGGCTCATGATTCTGTTGAGTGGCATTTGATAGTGGTTTTTAATTGACGGTGAAACCTTTCTATCATACTGTTCGCTACGGGATGGCACGCTGTCGCTCGCAGATGAGTCGAGCCTATTGGATGATTGAGTTCTCGGAACAAGCGCAACTCGAACTGACGACCCTGGTCCGTAGTCACGCGCTGAGGGACGCCAAAGCTAGCTACCCAATTCGCTAGAAATGCGCCTGCAAGTGATGACCTCTTTGCCAGATAATAGAATGACTTCTGGCCACTGGGTGAAAAGATCATTGCAGGTGAAGCACTACCTATATCCTCAAGATGAAAGTGGTGGCCCAATGATGTCAATATGGACATACCCGAATCGGCCGGCATCGTTAGGGAACGGATTAACTGGTGCCCTTTCGTACCTGGATACTTTCACTCGTTGGATACAGTCTCGCGTCCACTTCCGGCAATCTGTGTTCATGCCGGGCCATACGTAGCGCTGTGTATTAGCCTATGCGAAGCACGAATTCCCGGATCTGCTGGGTTATGCAGGTCTCAAATACTTGTTCTCTTGAGGGCATCGCGACGCACGGCTGAGCTGTACCAGTAGATACGTCGCAATACAAACTGAAGTTGGTTTCTGGTGACTGAATTTTCTTTAGGCGTAATCCGATTGATGTTGTTTTTAGCAGTTCTTCCAATTCGTCATCTGTGTCTTGAGCCGCTGCTAGGACGCGTACTGACAATGAGATTTGGCTGATCCGAGAGAGCGTCTGCTGCATAATTTTCTTCTTCTTTGATATAACGTATGTCGGTAGTATATTGCCCAATTGAATCCAAATACCGAAATTGTCGTGGCGTACATTTATCCGATTTTTGTTGGAAGACGAAGGTTAACGGTTTGTGGTCAGTGAAAATTGTCACTGTTCTGCCTCCAATCGAATGACAAAAACGTTCAATGGCTGAGAAGATCACCAAAAATTCTTGATCGTTGCGCAGGATCTAATGTCTTTGTGGAATAGACTATAGGCTGCAACGTATTGCCGATTTGTTGGTGTGAAGTGCGGCTGATTGCATAATCGGACGCGTTGACCATTATGCAGAGTTAAGCACCAGGTAACGGAAGAGCCAGTAACGCCGTGTTTGCAAGTCTTTTATTTACGGCTGCGAACTCGTTAAGCGGTTTTTGAAGCCCTGCGGAACCCAGATTAAATCTACGATGTAATTGACTATTTCTAGAGATCGACGCAGTTCTTTTACGGTTTCAGGCTGTGGATATTTAGTTGAATTCTCAAAAGTACCTGATTGCACAAAAATTGATGATGATATGAGCAGCAATTTATGACGACAAATATAATCGAATAATAGTACCATAGTCCTAGCTCATAGTAGTTCATGTCTATAGTAGTACTTACTTATTGACTCAATCCTTTCGGTGTAAGGCTGTGTGTAGTTATTTCTCACTTTTTCTGGTTTTCCTCTCCATATATCCTTCCCCGCTTTTCTGTCTTGTATGAGTCGTTTCGCCTCACTCCATTTGATCCTTCTTTTATTCAACGCCAGGCTGACTTCTTCGTCCTACTTTTTTATCAGCCTGCCCCTCTTTCTCTTTCCGGTTGGCTTAGCTTCGTGTATTCGTTCTGCCATTCTGATTTCGTTTTTCTGTGCACATGTCCTCTCTATCTGAGCTGTCCCTCTAGTATGATGTCCTTCATTGGTCTTGTGCTAAGCGTTTCTCTATACTTCTCGTTCATAATCCGGTCGAGTTTTGTTTTCCCTTCTATTTTTCTTCGAAATCTCATCTCTATGCATCTAATTTTACTCTGCTGTCTTTCGCTTATTGCCCATGACTCGCAGCCAAAGGTTACTGGAATTGCAACTTTTTTGAATACTTCTACTTTTATTTCTTTTGACACCTCTTTTCTTGTCAAAAATTTGTCTTCCAGCGCATTGAACAGTTTACTCTTTCTGTTAGTTATTGCTCTATTCCTCCTTCTTCTCTTATGATCGCCCCTTGATATTTGAATGCTGCTACTTGTTCTATTTTTTCTCCTTCGATGGTTATATTCATGAGTGCTTCCTTCACTATTTATTCATTTATTTGTGTATTTACAATACACTGTCCGGCAGGCATAAGCCTAATAAAAGGACAGGAAAAAAAACGAACAGAATCACAAAGAAAATATAGAGCATGAAAACATACAATATAAAAAAATTAATAATAAAAATAGATTCATGAAACAATCAAATTATAAACAGTGGAACTAACTATGTGAGGTTACAGTTGATGATGGCATTATAAAAATTTTGATTATCCGTTGGTGTGATTGAGAATATTTATGTACAGGATGAAACTTGATCATAGGGTGAAATAAGGAGAAATATATATTTGTTTTCTTATAGTAGAATTCATTCTTCTTTCTACATGCCTAAACTACCAGTTTAAAAGCTTCCATCATTATTCACATGTTTTTCGGTGCCGCACAGGCGTCAAAGCTCCTCAATTTAAATGTAGGTATACAGTAATTATTAAAAGTAAAAAACGATGTTCTGACCTGCAAAGTCTCTCTCACTTTTTTCATTTTTCCCAAGATAGGACCATCTATAGATGCAGATCTAGATACGACTGACGCGGCTTCCGTGAAAATCTTGACGCATCTTTTACTGCTTGAGTATGAGATGGAAAACTTGGGAAATCGGATGCTTCATCGGTTTGTACCACTCTCGTTACTTCCTCTTCAGATAGGGTCGACAAGACAGGAGACTCCATCAGTTCACTTCTTCTTCTTCTTCCTTTGGCGCTATCACCCTGTGTGGGTTTTGGCTTCTTCAACTATATTTTGACATCTTGTTTCGTTCCGTCAGTTCACAATAATTCCAATTTATCAAATCTATATACTCAGAAGCCCCATAGTTGAGGGTAGGAGCTTCAAAACTACTTACACTTTCATTATTGTATGTATGTCTCGACGTGAGTAGACGTGTATTTTGCTGCTCCAATGTTGAATTTTAGTGCTGAAATAAAGTAATTAAAATAAGTGATCTTATTTAAAGTTCAAGTAAAAAAATTGTAAATTACTTACTATGTCGCGTGCTATCACTGCACAAGTGTCTGATGCGTTGGAAAGCTTATTGCTTGATGATAATTTCTTACAAAAATTTGTGGATAAGATAGTCGAACGTCTGAATGAAAAGTTAGATGAGCAGAAATTACATTACGAGGCTATCATCAATGATATAACCACCCAGAATAAAGCTCTCCACTACAAAATCGATCGCCTGGAGCAATATTCAAGAAGAAACTGTCTTCGAGTTTTCGGCATTCCTGAACAGACCACTGAAAATGTTGAAAACATGGTGTATGATTTGTTTAATAAATCTTTGGCTTTGGATGTATCACCTCATTCCATTGATCGCTGCCATCGTGTGGGTAAAAAGGTCAGTGCTATCCCTAGTAAGTCCCCTAGCTGTGCTGCCCCTAATATGCCCTCTACATCTCGTCCACGGCCCATCATCGTCAAATTCAGATCATATAAGACACGTAGCTTAGTTCTAAAAGCAAGAACCAAACTTAAAGGTTCGAAAATTAATATTAAAGAGGACTTAACTAAAGAACGTGTTGATCTCGTGAAAAGATTATCCGATAGATTTGGCTTCAAAAATGTTTGGACGATGGATAGAAACAAAGCTGGTGGTGTCACTTCTAAAGCAGATCTAGGCACTAATGTTGATAAACTTCAATTTACTTGTATTAGGTCACAGTTATAATATATAAATTATGCACAGGATACTTTATTATTGGAGCAATTGGAGCAGTTTATCTGTCTCTCTTAAGAACAGCTCTGTTAACTAAATTTATTTGTATTTGTATGTCATTCTTCAGCACTATACTAATTAATTTGCGAGTTTAAACATTATTTGTTCGTTTACATAGAGTATTTGAACATTTTATTTTCTTCTTATATTTGTACGTTCACATTGGCACATGAATATTTATTATCAAAATGTTCGTGGGTTGAAGACTAAACTAGAAGATTTTTATAATAATTCTTTAATAACTAATTTTGATATTATAGCTTTAACAGAAACTTGGCTTACTGATTCGGTATACAGTGATGAGATTTTGGATTCATCTAGGTATGTTATATATAGAAAAGACCGTGAAAATGCTAGGATGGGAAAATGTAGAGGTGGAGGGGTGTTATGCGCTATTAGTACTAAATTCAAGTCATCTCTTATAAAATTAAACTTAGATTTGCGTTCTATTGCTGATATTATATGTGTTCGTGTTTTGTTGGGATCGGGCAGGAGTTTGATTGTTGCTGTTGTTTATTCACCACCCCCTATTTCTGTTGATCAGCATAACATGATTTATGAGTCTCTCGAGTCTTGTCCATCTATAATGCAGGCAGATTTTATTCTGGCTGGTGATTTTAATATAAGTAAACTGGTTGACCGCTATGACCATGGGTTTAGTAATAACTGTGTCACCAATTTTGAAAATTTTTGTAGTTTACTCAATGCCACACAACAAAACAAAGTACTGAATGATGACTCACGTTTGCTTGATGTGGTTATATCTAATATTAATTGTAGTGTTTCCCGTAGCAATTATAACTTAATACATGAAGACTCGTATCATCCTTCTTCAATAATTTCCTTCAATGTATCTCCGTCTTTCACAACTAGTTCTTCATTTAACTGTAATCTTTCTTATAACTTTCGTTTGTCTAACTTTGAACTTATGTACACTCTTCTCCGGGATATGGACTGGGAGATCTTGCAGACTTGTGATAATGTTGATATTGCTTTTGGTAAGTCTTATGAAAAGTTGGATAGTGTGTTCCAACAATGTGTACCGCGTACCTGAAGAAAGAAATGTCACTATCCTCCATGGTTCGCCAAAGAAATAATCTCTGATATCAAAGCAAAGGATAAATATAGAAAATTACATAATAAAACTAAAGATGAAGCTCATTATTCTAATTTTAAAATGCTAAGATCAAAAATAAAAGCTAATATTAAAATAGCTTATAAGAATTATGTATGTCATTCTGAAAGTGTTATCCCTAGTGAACCTAGGAAATTTTGGTCATTTGTTAATAAGAAAAAGAACTCGACTCGGACACCTGGAAACATGCATTGGAGTGATATGCAGTATAGTGATACTTCTTCTGTTGTGCAAGGGTTTGCTGATTACTTTTCCAGTGTGTACTCAGAAGAAAAAGTTTCAGATATCTGTAAATGATTATCTAACTATATCAGAAATTTCTGAATGCGACATTGTTTCTGCAATCAAGTCCCAAAAAATATCTTGATTACCTGGGCTTGATGGTTCCCCCGCATATATTTTGAAAGGATGTTGTGATATTCTTGTCAAACCATTGCACATATTGTTTAATCTTAGCCTTCGCACAAATAAATTTCCTAATGTTCTCAAAGGGTCTATGATATGTCCAATCTTCAAATCCGGTGACACTTGTGACATTACTAACTATAGGACCTATCTCGATTCTCTCTAATATTTCTAAATGTTTTGAGATGATAATCTATAAATACGTTCATCAAGCAGTTGAAAATAGAATTACGCCCATGCAACATGGTTTTATGAAAGGTAGATCTACGGTAACCAATTTAACCTACTTTACTGAATTTGTAATCAATGCCTTCAATAACAACTCACAAGTTGATGTTATTTACACTGACTTTGCCAAGGCTTTTGATACTGTAAATCACGATGTTTTGTTGTATAAATTGCAGCATCAGTTTGACTTCTCTCCAGATCTATTGCAGTTGATACGTACATATATCATAGACCGCAAACAATGTGTTAGTTATAATAACTATGAATCTAAAAAGTTCAACTCGCATTCTGGTGTTCCTCAAGGCTCAAATTTAGGACCATTGCTTTTCATATTATTTGTTAATGACATTACTGAGTGTCTACAGTCATCATTCTCATTACTGTATGCTGATGACCTGAAGTTAGTCAAAGTTGTTAATACTGATTTAGACCATTGACATCTCCAAAGAGATATTGAAAATCTTCTGGATTGGTCCTCATCCTCACATCTGTATTTTAATATTTCAAAATGTGAAGTCATGTCGTTTTCAATGAAACATAGTTTATCCACATTTTCGTACTGGATGGGAGGCCACTGTCTTAATCGAGTCAAGTTGAACAAGGATTTGGGTGTTTTATTTGACCCCAGATTGCATATTGGTCCGCATTGTGAGTTCATAGTTAAAAGTTTCTACAGTACGCTAGGATTTATCATAAGAAATTCAAATCATTTTACAAGCCCATCCACACTCAAATCTTTGTTTTACTGCTTGGTAAGATCCAAACTTGAGTATTGTCTTGTTTTCTGGAATCCAATATATGACGCATACAGCATTCAAATTGAGTGGATACAAAGAAAATTTGTGAGATTTTGTACTCGTAGAACATCCATTTCTTTTGACACATTTAATTATAGCTACACTGAATCTTTAAATAATTTAAATATGCATACATTGGATTTCAGATGCCAGTTATGCTCAATGCTTTACCTGTTTAAATTACTCAACAGCACTATCGATGATATTACAGGTTTGAAAAATATTAATTTTAACATTCCACGCTTAACATCCAGAACGAAAAAAACATTCTACATTCCACACATTGAGGAAAATTATGATCTGAAAGACCTATTTAAAAGGATATGTTTCATTTTCAACGATTTTGAAATGAAATGTAATCTTGAAATTGATATATATAACTGTTCATTTTTCCAATTTGAAACTCTCATCATGAAAAATGCTCTTGTTTTGTTCTGATATTGTGCTTCAGTTGTAGATTTAGTTGTAGATTTAGAAAATTTTGTTCTGTCCTGGGATACGTTTTGTTAACTATGTTTATATGTTCAAACTCTCTGTAATTGGGATACTTGTTATCCTGTTGAGGGGTTGTAAATAAATAAATGAATAAATAAATAAATTAGGCTTAGATTCAGCCGCATTTATTCTTCTAAGCTTAAGCTCTCTACTATGTCGCCGAAAATTAACTATCATTGCGAAAAATCAAGTTTCAGGAAATCCGCATTTCTTTGAATGGCAGGATCAATGATGTCTTCGTTCTCTTTTTTAAGGTACTTTGAGCAATTGATCATTATTCATGAATGAATAGACTTACACCTGCAAGAGGGCTCTACTTTGATATTGAACCACTTACGACTATAAACTCCAATAACATGTTCGGCAAGAACCTTTATATTTTGAGAAGGAGTTTGTAGGACACTTAAAAACGCAAAATTCTATTAGCTGTTGTTACCAATCAAAAATGGGCAAATATTCCTGGGTTCCTCTTTGCGAAATCTTGGAGAAATATGCCACTTGATACCACTTGACAAATTTTAAGCAAGTACTTTTGGTCCGTACTTAGATCCTCAAAATCAACTTGTGGTAGCTGCGAGTCAATTTTTTAAAACTCTATGGTTTTCACATCTTCGCATTACTCAAGCTGTTTTTCTATTGGCCCAGAAAATTTCCTGGGACCTATAGTTTTTCCATCGAGTTGTTGAAATAAGTGCCTGAAGTGAAGCTCATTTGCATGAAGCAAGCGAATTATCCATTGTAAAGATCTTTTTAGCCTAGTTTCCAGTATTTTAATAACTCAGGACTCACATCCGGTATCGACTGCGGTTCCGTCGCAATCAATATGTCTCAAATTTGAAATGTCAATAAAATTATTCTGATAATATGCCAAAATTTCATTGACTATGTTATAAGCACAGGAAAATGTTGATGAAATATGACCGATATATTTTGATCCTGGCTCTTGCACTAAGACTACATGTTCTCCCTTGATCATTTTTCGATACACTCTCTTCCCCTTTGCTTCAGTTACCATGGTGTTATCTTTTCTACCGTCAAAATATAGGCCTTCCAAAATCAAATCATATCGATTTTCTTGCTACTTCAAATTGATCATTTTCTTTTCTCTTTGCCTTCTTAGGGCCACTCTCAATTACCTTTTCTTTATTATCGTCAGAAATAAGACTTATGTCTTCTAAGATTGGCATTAGCAATGATAGCTGCTGCTATGTCTGAAATTCCTGTTTTTCAACTGCCAGTGCAAGTGCAGGTAGATGAAATTTTTGAGCTCAAATTCATTCTTCAGTTCCGCTATTGGTTGAAGTGGATAGTTGATTGTCAGATTCAGGATCAGATTCTTATAGACTGTCTTCTTTACAGGGCAAAATATCCATCAAAATATCACTTTTTTATTTCAAAATTGTTTTTTCTCTCCTTAAAGATTCTTGTTATCGTTTTTCAGGGCTGCGTAACTCTTTCCTCGTACTTTTTATGTCTATTGATCCTATTGTCACCATTCTTTCATTCCTCTGGTCTATGAGAAAAAAACGTTCTTGTTCTGGTACACAAAAACCTTTGTGCATTTACGCAGAGAAAAGTCTTTGTACTTATAGGAACTAACATCAGTGAGTCTCTTTGCCGATTATCTGAAATTCTGCAATTTAGTCTCGAATGTGGTATTATTCTTTCTGTTCTTGTTACTTTTCTTCAAATTTCGACATTTATCATGATAGTCTTCAATCATTTTTACTATTCGTGCATCAGAGACTATCAGGATTGAAGCTCTGGTCCACACACTTTTAATTGCATCGACAAAAACCTGAGATATTCCAGAAACAGTTGGTTCTCGTTTCCAGTTATCAGATTTTGGATTTACCTGTACCCATGAATAATAATTCATAACATCTTCGTATGTTGGCAAAACGCGATAGTCTCAAGTATTTCTAATTATAGTCACATTAGCACACATTCTCACTTTTGTCACTGACCGTTTATTTAATATAACTAAGCGGAAAAAACTTATTCACACACAAAAATTCCTGTTTGTTTCAATTCGGAATATCCCTTCTATAACTCGCATAAACTAATCCATCAGACACAGACACAAGATTGGCGATCTCCTAGTACGCCGATTGAGGACAAATATCGCTAAAGTGAAATGGTGTCACTTCTACTAAACTAAAGTATTATCTTGAATGCAGGATTCTAGCATCTTCACTTTCTTGTTTTGCATAACATAAACTTACCGATCAGCTCAAAATGACTTTGATAGAGTTATTATTACTGTTTTCTTTCTTTTTTAGATCAGAGGTCTTGTGGCACCAATTGATATCGTTTAAAATTTGAAAGCAAAATTGTGCTGCTATATAGAGTTGGAAAGAAACAATATCTCTACTATCACAAGACAAAATTCGAGATCTCGTTTTTAAGTCTCACCCTAAGTCGTATAGTCTTGACAGGTTAGCTTTATAAGAAAGATAGCTCTATAAGATAGATAGATAGACTTTATTTGTACTGGAAAGATACAAAAACGTATTAAATTCAGCGGAAGCAGTTTTTGAAGTAATACAGAATAATACAATAAATTCAGATGGAATATTAAATCATATGAAATAGTTGATTCACCTGTAAACTAACTAAATAAAAATGTACATTTGTTTTTCTCGAGATCTTATAGTATAATTGGAACTACTTAAGTTTTTGATTTGTACAATCAGTGAGAAAATCTTCCAAGTTATAATATTCTTTCGTCACTAATATCGCTTTTATTTATTTGAGCACGTGAGTTCTGGATTATGATTTCAAGTTCAAAGGTAATGAATTGAAAATCTTGATAGCCATATATCTTGTGCTTTTCTCGAATGCACTCGTTTTGTGAGAAGGTACTGGTATAATTCTATTATTTGGACCTGTTATATACTCGCTATCCGATTTATTGAGTGGAGGTTTTCGAAAATATATCTTATCACTTTAAATATGTAAACACTAGGAGGTGTCAGCATGTTAAGAGTCCTCAATTTATTTCTACATCAATTTTTTGGCTGGATGTTAAGCATTATCCGTAAAACTCTTCTTTGAATCACAATGATTACTGTTGGGTGTGTTATAGATCTTTTCTGAGGTATTAAATGTGGGAGGATGACCGATAGGCAATATATTCCTGGATTGAAACAATAGAGTTTCTTCAACTCTATTTTATTCCGCCATATTCTTACAACTGTTTCTCACTTCCTTCTCCCTCACGCTATCTATCCTATCTTCACTCAACCAACTAGCGCGCCAAATTCAATTTGAATTTTGGTTGTCACAGCTCGGCCCGCCTGACAGACAGTCGTCCTCGACTGTTGCGTCATCTGGACACCATAACTTTATGTTTTGCGGCGAACAGATTGTGGTATAGAAACGTATGGTGTGTTGCATACCTGGTACATCTTCGACAACGTATCTACTGTTCTCTAATACCTTTGTGACAATATATAGGCCACAAAATTTGGGAACAGAAGTTCTTTCACCACGAGTAATCAATTTCGGCCTTTTTAAGTATATTAAATCACCGTTTTTATAAACAAATTTAGACGTACGCTTTGAATCTGCGCGAACTTTATTGTTGCTCTTGAATACTTTAATTCGATCTGCTGCTCTGCACCTAATTTCATCAAAGTTTGCGGTCCATTGTGTCTCATCAAGGACTACATGTTTGACAATATCTCTTATTCTAGGTCATCTAAATAATCTTGTTCATAACTCAATAATAGTTTGCTTGGTGTAGTACCAATGGACCCTTGTAAGGTATTGTTCATTACTGTTTGCACAAATTCACAGTCATTATCCCAGTCTTCGACGTCACTACACTTGGCTGAAGTACATATCGTAGTTTTAACGTAACGTTCAGCCTGATCGTTCGCTTGGGGGGTACTTACAGCTATTTTGACATGTCGTATAGATCTTAGATTACAAAAATAACTAAAACTAGACTGGCTCCAAAAATGTGAATTTATAGAAGGCGTCTACAATTACTGATACATGTTTTTCCCCTCTAGAGGTATGGTTCAATGGACCGAAATGATCCAAATGAATAATCTTGAAAGAAGTGTCTCCTTTATCGGGCATATGTAACATTCTCTCGGATTTATTCTTATCATTAAACTGCAAACAAAGTAAACAATTCTTGATATGTTGTTTTACATATTTTCTTGAATTCTTGAACCAGTAATGTTGCTTAATGGCAACAACCACTTTTTCACTATCTACATGAGCATTTTTATCATGATATTCGCTCATTACTGCTCTTCGCATACTTTTTGGGACAACTAATAACAAGCTTTTATTACATTCACGAAATAATAGACCATTCATTATTTTGTAGTCACTTATCAGTTTTTTATCACCGCTGTTCACACCTCTATAAATAATTATTGATTCTTGATCAGCAAGTTGAGCATATTTTGATAACGTAGTTGAATCATCCTCTACAAGCATAACAGGATTACGGCTCAAAGTATCTTTATGAGTTAGTCGGTTGCCTTTACGATATCGTACTTTAAAATGGAATTCCTGTAGCTTCAGACACCATCTATTCATGCGTGGACATATATCGCGTTTGCTTAAGGTTTCTTTCAAAGCACTACAATCGGTAACGATAGTGAATTCGATTCCTAATAAATACACACGGAATCTATCTAGAGCTTTGATAATTGCTAGAGCTTCCAACTCAAAGCTATGATATGCGGCTTTAGATTCGGATGTTTTTGCATTATAATAACATACGGGGTGGAATTTACCAGTAACCTGTCATTGTAACAAGATTACACCGAATCCTCTTGCGCTCGCGTCGGTATGTAGTTCGGTCTCTAACTTAGGATCAGATATTCGCAAAACCGGCTCCGATGTTAACTCTTTTTTAAGTTTCTCGAACGCATTTCTCTGCTCTTAACCGAATTCAAACGGAATATTTTTCCGCGTCAGATCGTCAAAGGTTTCGAAATGGTGGAAAAATGTTTTATGAAACTCCTGAAGTATCCTGCTAATCTAACAAGGTATAATAATCTCGGTTTCCTTACTTATCAATGACGTCTTCGATTGCTGGTATTGGATACTGTTCTTTTATCGTTATAGCGTTCAATGCCCGTTACTATGCACATACGCAAGTCTCCTGATTTACGTTAAGTCAATACAACTGGACTACAATAATTTGATTTACTAGGACGTATTATACCTTCTTGAAGAAGATTGTTTACGATTTTCTGAACCTGCTGCTGCTCTGCCAGTGCGAGTCTCCTGGGTCGATGTTTGATCTCTTTCTGCTCTGTAAGCTTGATTGTAGCTTCTACTTCCACGGTCGGCTCTGGATTTTGTGAGTTATTTCCATATTCCTGCAGCAATTGATATAGTTTTCTCTTGTCGTATGGGTTTACATCTGGGTTCACAACAATGGCTGGTTCACTTGATTCTGTTGTTATCAGCATGATCTTGTTCACCTCATGCAAGTTATCCTCCTGCTGCTTGACTATATTTATACCACTCGGTCCAAAGGTGACAGTAGCTACTTAGAAAATGGTTCGCCTAGTATCATATCTTGAGTAGTTACTGAATCTGGTATAACAGAAAAATTTAAGTTATACGAATCGTTATTTATACGAACGTTTGCTTGCGTCTCAATTTTCCAAGCCCGGTGTAAATTTCTACGTTCGGTTCAAATGTCAGGTTCGTCTTCTCCTGGACGTGTTCACGCATCAAGTTTGCAGTACTCCCGGTATCAATTAATGCATGAAATTCTTGTTCGACAATATACGCTGATGAGGCTGACTGATTGCGTCAATTGCACGGAACCAGCATCGTTCTTCTTATTCTTCAGACAATTTCTATTCTGGTGTCCCGTTTCGTTACAGTTGAAGCATGCACCTTCTTCTCTCTTCTTTTGCGTAAAATTTGATGCATAATGCTCCAGCTGATTGCAATTGTAACACCTTACTTGGGAAGCGCTCGAGCTGCTTTCATTGTTGCAGTTATCCTACTCAGATTTTCCAGATTTCTTTATTTTTGTGTTTGACGGTCCACTCGCAGTTACTGCTGGTAGCTCATCCGAATACGATTTCATTGCAACTTGAAGTTTCTCCGTAGAATTGAATTCTGGCTCTTCAAGTGGATTCGTAATATTGTATTATCAATTCCACGTATTATATGCAAAATCGCATCTCCACAAGTTAGATTTAGAGAGTTTAGCATTTTCATCTTATCATGAAAATAGTCTTCAATCCTTTTGGATCTGCGCCATTTGCGTACATGCATATTATCAAATAATGTTAACCTGTCAATTACTGACCTGAAAGTCAACTTAATTTTTTTCTTCAATTCTACCCGTGGTAGTTCAGCTAACTCTGCTTGCGAATCATACCAGCTTTTCACTCTCTTCATGAGTTTGTTGGTCGCTAAAAGTGCTACCGTCGAGTCACTCAGATTATGGTTTCTCTGTACAATATCGACACGCCGTAACCAATTTTCGACGTCTTCCTCGCGTTCACCACTGAATGGAAGGATTTGAGAGCTAATGTCTGACAATGGTACACATAATTGTCGTTGTTCGCCGACGTTCAAATTTGCCAAAACTGCACTGATTGCACTCGCGATAATACTCTGCATCGCTGTTGGAGTAATCATTATCGCCTTATTACGTTCTGAATTCAAAAACAAATCGGCCCCACGTTGGGCGCCAATTTATTACACTCAAAACTAGGGTAGCGACCCTACCCTTCAAAACTGACTAGCTCAGTACAAAAAAAAATTATAATCAAGATAATCCCAGGGCCGGACTGGGTAGTTGTGAGGTTAGCTTTCCAAAAATACAAACTTTACTGAAAACAAATATACTGGACGCTACGTAAGCTAACTTTAAATAAAACAGAAAATAAGGGCGCCACGCAATTGTTAATTTTTCCGTCCTCAGGCACACAACTGCGAAAGTACCTGCAAAAGAAAAGATGGTAGGATGGACGGGTAGAATATTGGGTTGTAGGATAATTAGATCTTTTGGCGTCGATCAAGATGCCGCAGAACATAAAATAAAACAATATCTCAAACAGTGATACTCACACCAGCTGTAAAAAAAAACACTAAATAAAATCACTATCTGAAAATTAAAGTGGTAGGTACTTTTTTTTTTTTTCACAAAATAAATGATAATCAAATTTACCCAAATAGTAAATATTTAATAAAGTTGATTCAAAATGAATATCAAAAATTACAAAAGTAAGATAAGCAGAACGTAAAACAAAATGAATATAAGAAAATGTAAAACAGCAATCGAGTATAATAATGTAAATCAAAATGGCGGCGATTCGCGTCCCTAACGCAGACTTCAACAAGTCTTAACTGTACAAATACGTCATAAACCTACTCCAGGAAAAGTACAAAATAATGAAAAGCAGGCCCTAGATCGATCGACCTGGTTCACAACGGGACGTAGCGTTTATAACGTAAACAGAAAAAGCATAAAAAAGAAAAAAGGCAACGACGAATGCCCACCGCAAAATTACACAGTAAAAAAGTGAGCAAAAGTCGTGGTGAAGCCACGAGGTGCTTAATTAGGCAAATAGCACCCACAAAAAAGTCTGAATATAAAAAACTGAACCACTTAGCTGGCGACGCCACTGGAGATCCTTACTGATTCGTCTGCCTGGCGTCTGGATCTCGGCCTTCAGGTCTAATTTTGCTGGATTCCAGGTGGTCAGGAAAAGCCAGGGTGGAAGTGAGGTACTCCCACAGTATGTGCCTTGGTTTCGGACGACGACAAATCGCAGGTGGTAAGCGATTTTAAGTAAAACGACCACTCACAATTTAAAATAATCCCCAACACGTGGGCTGCTCCGCCGAACAAAACAAATGGCCAAACTGCCCCAAATATTCGGCCGGAGCACAGCTTATCCCAAACGAATCCCCAACTTGGGCTTGCACACGCAAAAAAAAAACTTTGGAATAAGCCCACAAAATTGTAGTGGTAAAAACGAAAATAAATAAATGTACGTCTGTCCTACACCAGGACTTAAGGCTGACTATATTCAATTAAGTCAAATCCGGTCGGTTTGACTTAATTGAAAATAAACCGTTTTTCATTAAAATAAAAAACCTTGCGGGCGCCCCAGTACTAAGATTCAAAAAAATTAAACGTAACGTCACTGCCTGCAGCGCGCGCATTGCAGCAGCGACAATTTGAAACAAAAATCATGAACTAAAGTTAATTAATAAAAGTAAACAAAAACACGCTTTGAATATAACCAAAAAAACTGAGCTTAAAGAAAAGAAAGAAACGGAACTAAAGATTGAAATATGAATGAAATTATTAGATTGAAAACTAAAAATATCTTTAACCGAAAGTAAGTACATAAAATGAACCAAATTAAACCCAAATAACCCAAATTATATTACAGAATTTAACCCAGCAAAAAAAGTGACCAAAAGCCAAATTGGCACGTAACAGCCTCTTCTCTATTGCTCCCATCATTTCTGCTGTCGTCCCTACTGTTATAACCATCGTAGTTCGACATGTTCGCTTTAGGTTTTTTCTTTTTCACAATCTCGAAATTGGTACACGCTGACCAAAAATATCATATTCACGTATTTGAACACAGGTTTTTGTTCTGATATCCCACTTCTGAATTGTGGGAGGATGACCGATGGGCAGTATATTTCTGAATTAAAACAATACCCTCTGTTCAACTCTTATTTTATTCCGCCATATTCAAGGACGTTTAAAGGAGGGGATGTGGCATCACAAGACTTAAACATTGCAGACAGTGTGTTCAGGGCAAGGGAAAGAGACAACAATAGTAGAACAATAGATTTTATGCACCGTGTGGTAGCAGTACTTCTTCTTATTGACTGTTCCTCACTTCCTTCTCCCTCACGCTATCTATCCTATCTTCACTCTGCTAACTAGCGCGCCAAATTCAATTTGAATTCTGGTTGCCACATAAATTACAATAATTTGATCGCAGGTAATGATGTTAGCATAACATGCATATTGGAAATCTCATTTGCTAACTCTTTCTATCAGTTTTGTTCGTCGTGTTTAATCTTATCTTGAATAAATACCTAACATACAGCTTTATTTAACTGAACTAGAGTCAATTGTTCAATGATGGGAGTTATATGTCTTCTTAGTGACAGTGCAAATGAATCAACATTCTCAATCTCATTATATGTAGCCATCATTTTATCGAGAGGAGCATTCATTATTTATTTGGTATATGAAATAGAACACACGTTCTGCGACAGATGTTCGAATGAACATTTATTTCAGAAAGATACTATCAATATACAATCATACTCGAGATGGCACCAGTGTTGATATTTATTTATAACACCTCCACTTAATATCAACTTGATAACATTATCAAAAAAAAAAACAAATTGAGAAAAGAAAAAAAATTAAACACCAGTACACATGCAAATAACATAATTATAGTAATTCCTGAATGCCTGACATTTTCATAAAATAATAATGTTTTACACTGCTTAAACTCTTTGACAAAAGGTCAGCTGACATCTCAGATGTCTCCAGATAATTTACAATTACAATATTATCATTCACACAATCTATATAAAAATGGTAGCGTACATCTATATTTTAAGTACGTTCGTTATATAAATTATTTGCAGATAATTTAAGTGCAACCTAGTTATCGTTATGCAATTTAATTGGAACTGACTGACCTGTAATTTCACATAGCAAATTGCTTGAATATATTGCCTCTTTACAGGCCTCTGTTAAGCCCATGTATCCAGCCTCTGTAGTAGACAATTTTTCTTAGTTTTCTAAGAGACTACACTACCTGACATTGTAAAACATAACCCTGTATACGATTTTCTGTCTATCACATTGTTCGCCCAATCAGTATCAACATAACCTTCTAATTGAAAATTATCATTCTTATTATATTTTAAACCATAAGGTTTAGTATTCTTTAAATATCGTAACACTCTTCAAATGCAATATCTGGTCTAGTTAACACACCTAAGTACATAAACCCACCAATAAGATTTTGATATGGAATTTGATCGTTACAACTCTCTTATTTTCTCATATCTATACTACACTCTAAAGGAGTATCAGTTGTTTCACATTGCGACATATTAAATTTATTTAATAATTTATTAATATACTGTTCCTGACTGAGTGTAACACAACCTTTAGCTTTATTAATTCGAACATTCATTCCAAGACATTTTTCAATTTCTCCCAAATCTTTGATTTTGAATTGTGACGCTAATACACTTTTCAAATATTCAGTTTTTACATTATCATTCAAAAATATGTTAAAATCATCAACATACAGTTTGACGATTGTTTTTAAATTAGCTTTGTTCTTATTACATAAACAAAATCCTATTTGAGATTGTTCATAACCTATATTAACAAGACAATCATGCACCTTCTCATTGCAAGCTCTTGAGGGTTGTTTGAGACCATATATAGCTCGCTTCAGTTTTAGCACTCCACAATCATTTTTATTACTGGAAAAAAAATCTGGCTTCTGCATGTATACTGTCTCCTCAAGTTCTCCGTGTGAGAATACTGTGGTTACATCAAGGTGCGTAATATCTGGACCTAATTTTACAGATAGCGCAAACATTAGTCTTAGCGTAGTATGTCGAACCACCGGGGAAATGTCTCTGAATAATCCACGCCATATTTTTGCTACACCCTTTTGCAACAAGTCGAGCACGATAACTCACTTCATTATTGCTGTTGCATTTTTTCTTTAATACCCACTTGCACTTCACTATAGTACAGTCCTTTGGAGCATCTACTAGCTCCTAAGCACTATCATCTTTGAAGCATTGAAGCTCCTCTTGCATGGCCTTCAACCAGCTGTCTTTCTCTGGTCCCTTCAATGCCTCTTCTAAAGATAAATCACTGGCGTCATCCATCACCTTATTTGCAATACACATATTTGTATATCCATATTTTTCCGGCTTCTTCATCTCCCTTATAGGCTTCTCATATAGAACACTTGTTTCGATCTCTGTATCTTCATCCTGACTAGGAATATATGATTCATCAAATGATGATGGTGATGGTAACTCAGTCAAAGTATCTTCCCCTTGACTTGTTATGTCCCCCACTGAATCTAAACTGTCTTCGACTTTTGCGGTTATGCTCTCATCCACTGTTATTGTGGTTTCCTTTTCAATTTCACTCTCCATGAAGATCACATCCCTGCTAGTTGTCACGGATTCAGTTACGAGGTCATAAACTCTGTAGCCTTTGATATTTTCTAGATAACTAACAAAAATATGCTTTTAAGACTTTTTGTACCATTTCTGTCGTTTTTCTTGTGCAGTTTTATTATATAAATATGAATAGACTCATTCTCTATTGGTTAACAAATGTCTGCATGCACAATGTTAAGTAGTTCATTGGATCTGGAACTTACATTATTGAAAGGTATTCTAGTGCGCTTACCTTCGCAACAAATTGTACATTTTGACTTGCTTATATCAACTTTTTCATGTAATTCCATACCTTCAACAGCATTTCTCATCTTGTTCAAATAATCACTGTTAATATGTCCTAATCTGCAGTGCCATATATCTTCTGACATTACTGATGCAGCTATGTGACTTTCAGTCAACCGTAGTCTATTGACTAATGGTTGATGATGTTGTTGCCTCAGCTGTACCTTCTGTATTATAAACAGTGCGGAAATCCTTGGGAAATGCCACCTTATTACCATCGCTAATTAATTGACTTACAGATAATAGATTCGTTGTTAAATCTGGTATACATAAAACATTTTTAACTGAAATTTCAAATTCACATTCATCAGTCTTTGTGATGATATTCACATCGCCTGTATATAGAACTCTAACTCTGTTACTATTTGCGACAACAATCTTTTTGTTTTCTTTATACAAGGCAATTTCAATCCATCCAATTTGCACCACTTACACTCGAGTCTATATACCATTCGTATTCACAAAATTGACCATATATTTTGCAGCACCAATTTACAGTTGATCAACGCAAAGCATCAACATTCGCGAATCTCAGAATCTATCACTTATGATATTGATAAGTGGACATTGTTGATATCTTTTTCCAGAAATAATAAATAAATTAAAAAACATACACAAATTCCGCACTATTTCCACAGGAGCCCGTTGATTTTGTTCTTGTGGTCTTCTTGCTATGCTCTATTCAGAATTCTCTTGTAGGTGGTTGACGTCCATCTCCATTTTTACTTTCTTGTGAGCTGGAGCTTGAGGAGAAACTCATTTTGCGACAGCCGAACGTTGTTCCTGAAGAAGATATATTATTCCTTTTATCTATCAAATCTGTTCATCTGCCTGATAGAGGTGTGCTCTGATTTAACTGCAGTTTAATTTTGGGAATCTTCTATCGGAATATCTATATGAATTGTTCTCTGACCTTGCGCCCGATCTTAATAAGCCTGTCAATTCTTGGATTATTTAGATGTTCTCTGAAAAACTTCTTTCGTCATTCGTGCAGATTTATCATGAGAGCGAGATGGTATATCATGATTCAACATATTCAATGCAGCCTTCTGCCCAACGGAAGAATGGTGTGAATTTACTGCAGTATTATTTTGCGGTAGATAGGATTTTTTTTTTTAGTTTCTGGCTGACTTAGAGAATCTTCTATCAAATTATTCACATGAATAATTGTTTGATTTTTGATTGTCTCTGACAATCTTCCATCGGAGTATTTACTTGAATAATTCTTTGAATTAGGTTGATCCAAGTGTTTTTCGAGTGGCTTCGACTTTTTATGTGCAAATTTCTCATTGCCGCTGTTCTGTAAGCGAGACGGTATATCATTCTTCAACATATCAAACTCATTAATATGTTCAACAGAAGAATGCTGCAAATCTACTGATTCAGGTAGTTTTTGATGAACTTTTAGTCATAACAGCGAAAATTTACCTTTTTTCTATCATCCATATTTCATGGTAATTATCACGATTGAATTTGAGTAATGCATGACTGCGTTTTGAGTTAAACTCTCTGCCAAAATTTCTTCTATAGAGTTTACGTTCAAAAGTTTTTCCTCAATAGGAAATCTGAGAACTAGATTTGATCCTTCTTCCTTCAAATGCTCCGTGATATTTATATTGATAATTCGTTTCGTGGTTTTATGTACCAATGAGGCATTACTTTTAACTGACTTTCTGGCGAGTAGAAGAGTCTTGATTCTATTACCTGTTGGTTTTCAATCCTAGAAGCTCATCTTCCATATATATATATATAAATATATATATATATATATATATTTAGAAATTGAAAATTTATTGGGTATTTCGGTTAAGTTTTTTTCGGGCAATGTAATAATTAGACTCTTTGAAGTTGTCTAGCTTTCGGTATATTTTATACCTTCATCAGGACACTACAATATCAATGATAATGTAAGATACAAAAAGATTTCTGACATTATTTACTTACATTTCGTGAGGCTTCAAAAATCAGCCAGATTAATAATAATAATTATAACTATCAACAACATGAATACAATCAATTAATTCAAAAGAAGAAGAACCAGATTAAAAATCATAAAAATTAAAGTAGAAACTGTGAAAAAATAGTATAAATATGAACAGTCAAAATATGATATAAATAAAAATAAAAACAATTTTTTGAAAGAAAATTTTACACATAAAACTTGATTTTCAAAATTTTAAAAATAAAAATTTAAATTTAAAAAAAAATTTTCTGAAACAAATTTAAAATCCCAAGAAATGACACAAATAGAGAGAAACTCAAAAAATGAATGTAAAAAGAAAAATTATTAATTAAACTTCTTGGATATTTCAAATAAATTGGCATATATTGAACTCAAGCCATCTATGTCACTTTTTTTATCCATTGTATTATCTGTTGTTTTAATGTAAAGTATTTCCAAAAAGGATCGTTTTTTCAAATTCTTTTCAACATCTAAAACTGTAGCATTACTGTAATCTATTTCATGTTTTTTGAATTTTTATGCATCGCCAATGCAGTAGCATTGGGTTTTAAGCGTGTGTCACTTTTATGAGATGTTATTCTACTAATTAACTGTTGACAAGTTTGCCCAATATAGCATTCATCGCAATTTTTACAAGGAATTTTATAAATTAAATTTGACATGAGCGGGGCTGGTACTTTATCTTTTAATCTAGTGAAAATTGACCTAATAGTTTTAAAATTTCTTGTGATAATTTTAGTTTTATCATTTCTCAAAATTTTCATGAGCTTAGGTGTAAGATTAGATATATATGGAATTGAAGCAAACAAAACTCCCTGACGAGTTTCATCAGCCTGTACAACTTGACACTGGGGAGGTTCCTTTGGTATATGAACATTAAAAAGTAGACTATTAACAAGTTTTTTTGGATGAGAATTTTGGATAAGTACGTCTCTTAACTTGATGAGATTCGTTTGGTGGAAATCAGGATGCGATAATCTTAAAATTCTCATCTTCAACCCTAAAATAACATTTACTTTCAGACGACGAGGCTGTTCTGAAAAATAATGAATATAGCGTTGTGATGATATGGATTTGACATACCAATCAAGTTTCAGAGAACCATCCGGTTGTCGTATAATCAATGTATCTAGAAAAGGAATTCTCATATTTTCTTCAATTTCAATAGTAAATTGTAAATTAGGATCAAATTTATTGAAAACATCAAGCATCACATTCGTTTTGTCAGCTGGTACACTACATACAATATCATCAACAAATTTTTTAATGAATGGCATTTCAAAATCTAATTCTGGAATACATTTATCAAGTAGTGTGTCCATAATGTATTGAGCTATAATTGGAGAGATGATAGCACCCATTGGACTCCCAAAAAGCTGTTTATAATATTTACCATCATATGCACAGTAACTACTGTCAAAAACAAATTTTAGGAGGGACAGAAAATCATTCAAGTCAAGAGACGTATTCATTTCAATAGAATTCCACTTCTCAGTAACACATCGCAAAGTTAGATCAAGTGAAATATTACTAAACAATGAAACAACATCCAAACTTATTAGAATGTAGTCATTTGGTAACTGATAATTATTAATTGAGGCTGCAAAATCAAAAGAATCTTTGATATAATAACTATTATCTCTGTCATAAGAAGTAGTTAAAATATTAGTTAGAAACTGGGCAATTTTACTATTTGGTGAGTCAATGGATGCAATTATAGGTCGCAAACTTAAATTCGGCTTATGAATTTTTGGCAGACCATAATATTTTGGTGCTCTTGAATTATATATAGTCAATGTTCTTGCTGTTTCAGGACTTATTTTATTCTCATTTTTCAATTTGTAAACGATTTTATTTGCTTTCTGTTGTAAAGTACACGTTGGATCATTGTTAAGCAAACGATAGTTCACAGGATTTGATAAGATTTTTAAAGATTCAGCATGATACAGCTCTCTATCCATAATACAACTGACATTTCCTTTATCTGATCTTAATACCAACAAGTCAGGATTGTCACGTAGGAACTTCTTGGTATAATTAAATAGATAATTGATGTAAGTTTTTTGAGTATCATTTTTATGTGTGAATAAGTAATTAGTAATAACATTGGTGGCTTGAGCTCTACAAACATCTTTAGTGGATGTATCCAAATGGGAAATTGCGTACTCAATGTCACTCAACAACCTGAATAACCCTCTTTGTTCTAGCGGCAATCTTAAACAGAATTTAGGGCCCAAACTAATAGTAGTTATGACTTCAGATGGAATTACTTTACTACTGATATTTTTGAACCACTTTTTTTGTGTACACAATTTATTACGCTCCACGGATACTAGATCATTTAATTTAATTTGGTTAGCTGTTTTAATTTTATTGAAATATCTATTGAAACTTTGTTTCTGTCTATACTTGAAACTTTCCCATTTAAACCGAGGGGTGAGTTGTAAAATTTTATTTTCCAATTCTGATTGTTCTAAATTCAATTCATTGAGACTTCTTACCGTTGTGTCAATTTCAAGATTCAGAATTTGTTTTTTTAATCTGGTATAAAGTAAATCTAATCTATCTTGATTCTTCTTATTGAGTTGATGAGAATTCTCAGACTGTCGTAGATCATTTCTGATATGGTCAGGTAGGATACCTCGTTGTCTGCATTGTAGAAGAAATATACGTCTATTAATTATTCTTGCCAACTTGGTGTTATTGGATGCCCATTTCTTATAAGCGCTCACTGCTTGTAAGCCATAGAGCTGCTAGATTTGTTTGAAGAAACCCATTCTTTGAATTTGAAGAAGAACCAGATAAAGAATCATAAAAATTAAAGTAGAAACTGTGAAAAAATAGTATACTAGTATACTAGTATACTATTTTTTCACAGTTTCTACTTTAATTTTTATGATTCTTTATCTGGTTCTTCTTCTTTTGAATTAATTGATTGTATTCATGTTGTTGATAGTTATAATTATTATTATTAATCTGGCTGATTTTTGAAGCCTCACGAAATGTAAGTAAATAATGTTAGAAATCTTTTTGTATCTTACATTATCATTAATATTGTAGTGTCCTGATGAAGGTATAAAATATACCGAAAGCTAGACAACTTCAAAGAGTCTAATTATTACATTGCCCGAAAAAACTTAACCGAAATACCCAATAAATTTTCAATTTCTACTTATTTGCGGTTACGATTACTTCTTCTACATAATTCAAAGAATGGGTTTCTTCAAACAAATCCAGCAGCTCTATGGCTTACAAGCAGTGAGCGCTTATAAGAAATGGGCATCCAATAACACCAAGTTGGCAAGAATAATTAATAGACGTATATTTCTTCTACAATGCAGACAACGACGTATCCTACCTGACCATACCAGAAATGATCTACGACAGTCTGAGAATTCTCATCAACTCAATAAGAAGAATCAAGATAGATTAGATTTACTTTATACCAGATTAAAAAAACAAATTCTGAGTCTTGAAATTGACACAACGGTAAGAAGTCTCAATGAATTGAATTTAGAACAATCAGAATTGGAAAATAAAATTGTACAACTCACCCCTCGGTTTAAATGGGAAAGTTTCAAGTATAGACAGAAACAAAGTTTCAATAGATATTTCAATAAAAATAAAACAGCTAACCAAATTAAATTAAATGATCTAGTATCCGTGGAGCGTAATAAATTGTGTACACAAAAAAAGTGGTTCAAAAATATCAGTAGTAAAGTAATTCCATCTGAAGTTATAACTACTATTAGTTTGGGCCCTAAATTCTGTTTAAGATTGCCGCTAGAACAAAGAGGGTTATTCAGGTTGTTGAGTGACATTGAGTACGCAATTTCCCATTTGGATACATCCACTAAAGATGTTTGTAGAGCTCAAGCCACCAATGTTATTACTAATTACTTATTAACACATAAAAATGATACTCAAAAAAACTACATCAATTATCTATTTAATTATACCAAGAAGTTCCTACGTGACAATCCTGACTTGTTGGTATTAAGATCAGATAAAGGAAATGTCAGTTGTATTATGGATAGAGAGCTGTATCATGCTGAATCTTTAAAAATCTTATCAAATCCTGTGAACTATCGTTTGCTTAACAATGATCCAACGTGTACTTTACAACAGAAAGCAAATAAAATCGTTTACAAATTGAAAAATGAGAATAAAATAAGTCCTGAAACAGCAAGAACATTGACTATATATAATTCAAGAGCACCAAAATATTATGGTCTGCCAAAAATTCATAAGCCGAATTTAAGTTTGCGACCTATAATTGCATCCATTGACTCACCAAATAGTAAAATTGCCCAGTTTCTAACTAATATTTTAACTATTTCTTATGACAGAGATAATAGTTATTATATCAAAGATTCTTCTGATTTTGCAGCATCAATTAATAATTATCAGTTACCAAATGACTACATTCTAATAAGTTTGGATGTTGTTTCATTGTTTAGTAATATTTCACTTGATCTAACTTTGCGATGTGTTACTGAGAAGTGGAATTCTATTGATATGAATACGTCTCTTGACTTGAATGATTTTCTGTCCCTCCTAAAATTTGTTTTTGACAGTAGTTACTGTGCATATGATGGTAAATATTATAAACAGCTTTTTGGGAGTCCAATGGGTGCTATCATCTCTCCAATTATAGCTCAATACATTATGGACACACTACTTGATAAATGTATTCCAGAATTAGATTTTGAAATGCCATTCATTAAAAAATTTGTTGATGATATTGTATGTAGTGTACCAGCTGACAAAACGAATGTGATGCTTGATGTTTTCAATAAATTTGATCCTAATTTACAATTTACTATTGAAATTGAAGAAAATATGAGAATTCCTTTTCTAGATACATTGATTATACGACAACCAGATGGTTCTCTGAAACTTGATTGGTATGTCAAATCCATATCATCACAACGCTATATTCATTATTTTTCAGAACAGCCTCGTCGTCTGAAAGTAAATGTTATTTTAGGGTTGAAGATGAGAATTTTAAGATTATCGCATCCTGATTTCCACCAAACGAATCTCATCAAGTTAAGAGACGTACTTATCCAAAATTCTCATCCAAAAAAACTTGTTAATAGTCTACTTTTTAATGTTCATATACCAAAGGAACCTCCCCAGTGTCAAGTTGTACAGGCTGATGAAACTCGTCAGGGAGTTTTGTTTGCTTCAATTCCATATATATCTAATCTTACACCTAAGCTCATGAAAATTTTGAGAAATGATAAAACTAAAATTATCACAAGAAATTTTAAAACTATTAGGTCAATTTTCACTAGATTAAAAGATAAAGTACCAGCCCCGCTCATGTCAAATTTAATTTATAAAATTCCTTGTAAAAATTGCGATGAATGCTATATTGGGCAAACTTGTCAACAGTTAATTAGTAGAATAACATCTCATAAAAGTGACACACGCTTAAAACCCAATGCTACTGCATTGGCGATGCATAAAAATTCAAAAAAACATGAAATAGATTACAGTAATGCTACAGTTTTAGATGTTGAAATGAATTTGAAAAAACGATCCTTTTTGGAAATACTTTACATTAAAACAACAGATAATACAATGAATAAAAAAAGTGACATAGATGGCTTGAGTTCAATATATGCCAATTTATTTGAAATATCCAAGAAGTTTAATTAATAATTTTTCTTTTTACATTCATTTTTTGAGTTTCTCTCTATTTGTGTCATTTCTTGGGATTTTAAATTTGTTTCAGAAAATTTTTTTTTAAATTTAAATTTTTATTTTTAAAATTTTGAAAATCAAGTTTTATGTGTAAAATTTTCTTTCAAAAAATTGTTTTTATTTTTATTTATATCATATTTTGACTGTTCATATTTATACTATTTTTTCACAGTTTCTACTTTAATTTTTATGATTTTTAATCTGGTTCTTCTTCTTTTGAATTAATTGATTGTATTCATGTTGTTGATAGTTATAATTATTATTATTAATCTGGCTGATTTTTGAAGCCTCACGAAATGTGAGTAAATAATGTTAGAAATCTTTTTGTATCTTACATTATCATTAATATTGTAGTGTCCTGATGAAGGTATAAAATATACCGAAAGCTAGACAACTTCAAAGAGTCTAATTATTACATTGTCCGAAAAAACTTAACCGAAATACCCAATAAGTTTTCAATTTCTACTTATTTGCGGTTACGATTACTTCTTCTATATATATATTTATATATATATATATATATATATATATATATATATATATATATATATATATATATATATATATATATATATATATATATGTATATATATATATATATATAAATCACCCTATCAATTTGACGTCCTTACAAAAATGTTCATTTTGGCGTCTACTGAAAGGAACGCGCATAGTTGAGATTTGATCAAAGTATATTACATAATTTTTCATGGGCTCTTCAGATTTCGCACAGACATTCAATTTCACGCAATATTCACGGAGTTCCCATTTCCTATACAATATGACCTCCTTTCATCATAACATCAATGTGGCGTCAATAATCTACGTTACATATTGTATTTATAGTGGCGTCCTATCTATATATATGCTTTCACTTCATGTTTGATGTGGCGTCTCCCTTGTTGCCAGATTTAGTTTCCACAGGTCGATGAGCACCTTTTTCGCGTAGAACGTTCCATCGATGACACATGTGAAGCCGTATATTCAAAGGTTTGCGTAGAATTACATTATTCAAGTTTTGAAATGTGTTGATACTCAAGACATCTCCATAGAGTAGTAATATGTCATCGATTCAAAGAGAACTAGTAGTAAATTGAAAGATTTTGCGGGAAAATATGGATTTTTGATTGATAATTGATATTTTCGAGTTCTGAAGTAAAATGTATTTGCCATGTCCGTGAACTGTTGGTAGATATAAATAGAAGTATGTAAAGGATGATTTTCAGGGAGAACTTACGGATGTCATATGAATTGTGATAATAATTGTTCTATTGAAACGTAACAAAATTTTGGCCTAAACTTGCATTTGCTCAAGATTTTTCTATAAATGTGTAATGGAGGTCAGTGTGAGCATAAATTTTGATTCTGGGAGCTCATCAGGCCACCATATTGGAAATAGAAGTACAGACAGTATTTTTGCAAGATCTTGAGAGCCGTGAGTCTCACGAAAAAAATCTCATAGCTTTTTGAAATCACAATCTCAGTTCAAATACTTTTCGCCGTAAAATTATTATGTCTACATCCTCCCTTAATCAGCATAAATGCCAGATCAAGACTCATTGAAGCTTATAGGTCATAATTCAATGAGATCCATGGGCTAGTGAATCAAATGCTTGTGAAATCCTCAAAGTTAAGGCCTCCTGAAGCCAAGGTTTGTGGACACGTGCCTATTGGGCTTCATGTATAATCTGGCTCTGGTAAGAGATACTTCCTATTCACCTTATCAAATACCCTATACTACTATCCTTGGATTCAGCTCTAGCGAATAAAATATTTGTCTACAATTATTATCATATTACTGACATTCCTAATATTCAAACTAATGTTACTACCCTAATTCAAGTATACGATATCAGTTGAGTCAATAATCGTCAATTTAATTTATCTAAATGCTAGGAAATTTTCAATACAGAAACATTTGGTTAGGAATTAAATTCGGATAGCAACAGTAATGGAGTTTCAGGCAACTGAATGAAACTTTATCTGTGTACTGAGTTATTATTGGTTGCTTCCACAAGTTCTTATATCTGAAATCTGTAAGTGGAATTCATAGTAATCTGTTTTGACTTTCCACGATATTCTGGTTTAAGACAAGAGTAATATGCTGCGACCTTAAATTTTCATATGTAGGCCATTTTATATGCACTGTGTAGATAGAATAACTATTCCATTCTCTATTTTTGTATATAAGTATGTATGGAAGGGTTATTATAATATGGGCAGTTCATCTGTGCTATACCTATGGGGTAAAAAAAGATTATAGTTCAACCGATCAAAAATAGCACTTCAATAATGCATACCAGTCTATCGAGTAGTTTTCATACAACTCCTCATGTATACCTGAGAGAAAACTCACTTCACCATTATGAATCGGTCCTATTAGATAAAAGATACAAAATAGGAATAATATAGAAGATACAAAATAGGAATTAGTGTATCAAGGCCGTTAAGATGATCTTTTTTAGTCGATTTTTAGGTTTACGGCCGAAGCGCCAGCAGAGACCAAAAAAGAATATTAGAATATTACGCTTTTTCAGGCGATCATCACGAAAGAACTCAAAATCACTACATTTTATATATTCATATCTGAAACATTGCAAATGTGAATCTCAGTGGTCAATGATATTGTCTTATTTAATTGTCCAAAAGTTCGTATCTATTTCTCCAATTGCAAGAACCATAGAGATTGACGGTAGGATATAATATGTATTTCGGCGGAAATTGTTTCTTCAGACTTCATCCAGCTGCCCATAGAGGTAGGTGTGAAGTGTTAATCAAGTAGTTCCCACAGATCAGTCCCAAAAAAGTAATATTTGACAGATCAATCCCAAAAAGTGAATTTAGGTAGATGTGTACAAGTAAGTTAAACTTCATGGCCGCAAAAAGGGCCATAGAAATATCTTTTCTATTATAATCGCCTAAAAAATTCATTTTTAGCACAAAGCACATAAACTTCTGGAACAGAACTGTGACTGATGATGAATACAACAATTATGTGGGCATAAAATTAATCTACGAGCAAAAATTGTCCAAATACGATACCCTTCGATCATTCCTATTATTCAAAGTTGCTGGGAATATGGCATTTATCAGTATTCACTCTTCATATCTTGTATATCAATCTAGAGGCCAAAAGCTTAATCAGTGAGAATGGAACTTGTTGAACTGTGTACAACTACATCCTCTGATGAGTTTTCCCACAATGCAAATTGGTAAACGTATAATTTTGAAAGTCAGGAGTCTTTCCATATCGTATATCTCTAAGAATTTCCTCTGCTGGTTGCAATATGGGGCACAAAGTCAAATACTACTTACAATATGAAATAATAAACATTTAATAAGTATGATTTTGTAGATTTATCGGAGTAATCCAGGTGAGTCTCTTCCAACTAACTTGTACAAAGTACAAATAAGTATAGTATTGTTGGACCGCCAAAATCACATTTCAAGATTCTGATGAAAATACTTGTTTTGAGCATCCCCAAATTAATTTTGATTATTTTCGACTTGACGTCAGTACGTATGTATGAATGTTTGTATGTATACAGCTGAATTTTGTATTTGAGACTGGTCTGAAGTCTAGTTTTGCAGCCCCCATTATGGTTGCAATCGTCTGTACCAGAAATGCACTGTACTTGGAACTTTTTCCGAATTTTTCACATAAATTCAAAATGTTGAAATTCATTTTTTTGGATCCCTGTGGCATCATAATGGTTATTTTCTATTTTAATACTAATTGGCTGTGCTGGAAGTGCACAGTCTATTTGAGTTTTTTGCATTAATTCAAAACAATCAGCCGTGGAGTATTGAAATTTCGTATCAAACACTTCTATAAACCTAATTGTACACCTTGCATTATGAATGCAGTCAGATCAAACAGGAGTGCAGTTTACTAAGCACGTTTTCGAATTTTTCGCATAAATCCAGAACAATCAGCTGTAAAATCTTGAAATTCCGTATTTATAGAAATTGTAGCATTCGAATGATAACTTAATATCTTCATAACAATCTATTGAGCTTAAAGTAGGCTTTATCTGATAATCTTACATAATTTTTTGCATAAATTCGAGATTTTGGCCGTGGAATGATGAAATTTGGTATTTGAGACTGCTAAAGCGTTTCATGGCCAGTTGCACCACTGTCCCTTAAATTTTAGGTGTCACCTAACTCAACAATATCGTATCAAAATTTGAAAATTGAATGTGACATGAACATTGCTGTCCTCATTTTGATTCAACATTTTTTGTGTAAGTGAAGATTACAATTTGAGCTACAGCGGTGCAACAGACCATTAATGAATTGTAGCATCTAAATGGTTGGATTATCATCTCAAACTTTAGTTGAAATCGATTTTGCCTAGTGCCAATATCAGTGTCAACTGTTAATTATTGAGTCAAAAGATGTACAAGTAAGACATGTGGTGTCCACATCAGATTTTTTCCCATGTTTTTGAGCAAAACTGTGTCGAATTTTATATCAAAGATCAATTATAGAATGCAAAATTATTCAAAATGCTACCAGCCTAATGCTGCCCCCACCTATATTATCCTTGTCTATTCTTCTCCTTCCCCTTCCCAACGGAGCAGGGGGTGGCACCTTAATTTTTCCCTGAAGTATTTGACCTTCACTATCGATTGGTACTAGTTTCAATCATAAGATCTATCAGGGAAAATGACCCTAACAAAATTGAACAATTGCAGCCTTTTTTTGACACTTGAGGCAAAATCCTAGATTTATAAAGTCTGTCACCTCATTGACCACTAAATTTCCGATTGATTCATATATAATATGGCCGTGAGTTTGATCAGGGAACATAAGGTGCGGGCGGCTCTCCGACTACAAGAAATTTTCTCACACAGTCGCGAGAGCAGAGTCAATGTTCATCTATCCACAAACTGAATAAGAAAAGCGACGATATGATAATTTGCACAAATTGAAATAACAGATAGAATTGATGTATGTTTCATATACACTCTATCCAATTATAATCAGAATTAAAAGATGACGATATCCCCTTGATCAGCTTTTGAAGAAATCATTCTGGGTCCAGGAGCAGTTAATAACATTTACGCTTAGTGTTTAATGCACGTGAATCATTCAGTATAAACATTCACATGAAAACTATGATTGCTCGTACGAGTATTTTGCATAATTTTTAATGAATTCTAGGGGTATTAAGATCGTTCTGCATATCTCATGTGATTTGTATTGAATAAATATTTCATCAGTATGTTTTTGTGTCAATGTTGTTAGATATTCTATTCGAGTCCAAACACTGATTTTTCAATAGTCCATGCAAATCGCTCAAAAAAATGATATTTTTGTAAAAGTTTCAGGTAGAAAAGGATTAATTTATACAAAGAATGATAAAAATAGTCTATGGAATAGAAATCGGTTTGAGCGTATCATTTCCGAGATACATTTATTGTTTAATGCATTCAATATATAGCCCTTTGCAAAACCCAGGCAACCAAATAGATTAAGCTCTCATTCAAAAAAAAATTCAATTTGTACCTCAAACTAAATTGTGGCTTATCACAATAACTCAAACAGGAGATATGTTATAATAATAATTCATCCACTCATTCTACTTCTTTTTCGGTCATACTGAGAGTGCAACAGGGACCTCAAAAACATGAATAATTTGAGATTCATCAATTTAGTCCCATTAAAAGTAATAATGAATTTGCAACAAAAATGTTCCACTTGCTCTGTGCAAACGATATAATTTGTTTTTCTACAACAATAATAAGACCACATCGCGGATGAAATAGCAAGTTCTCACATTTTTCTAAAACTTGTAATAAGTGATCCTATAGTTGGGAAACCGACCGCATCTCATGTTCCCTGATCGGACTTACGGTCAAATTTTATATGAATCAATCAAAAATATAATGGTCAATTAGGTGCCAGGCTTTTTAAATCTGGAATCTTGCCCTAAGCGTCAAAAAAAGGCTACTTCCGATCAATTTTCGTCAGAGTCATCTTCTCTGATAGAACTTATTATTAAAACTGGTACTTATTAGTAGCGACAGTCGGATACTCGGCAATTGATTGATACTAGTTTCAAGTTAACCTTGAATATATTGACTAGATATGGCCTTATTTCGATACTTAGAACAGGATCCTAGATTCATAAAGTGAGATATCCCAATGATTATTATATCTCCGATCAATTCATATACAATTCAGCTCTAAATCCAATCAGGAACGACAAGGTGCGGTCGGCTCTTGAACTATTATTCATTTATTCATTTTTATTTATTTATTTCATCATCATCATTCTCTGCATTACGCTCCTAGTCGAAGCTTAGCATCCTCCGCTACTCTCTTCCATTCGGGTCTATTCTGAACGGCTCTTGTTCAATTTGTAACTCCCAATTTCCTAACGTCTTGTAGTATCTGATCTTTCCACCTATTCCGTGGCCTGCCTCTATTCCTTGATCCCCTAGGCTTACTCTGTAGTAATCTTCGTGGCATCCTATGCTCTTCCATTCTTTTAATGTGTCCAAACCATCTTAATCTGTTGGTTTCTATTGTTGCGACTATTTTAGGACTGTTGTATAATTCATATAACTCATAGTTGTATTTAGTTCTCCAACCTTCTTCTTCTTTCGTTGGCCCGTATATTTTCCTTAATATTTTCATCTCGAAAGTGTGGAGTACTCTCTCATCTTCTTTGGTTATAGTCCATGTTTCGCTTCCATACGTAATTATTGGTCTGATTAATGTTTTGTAGATTCTTAATTTGCTATTCCGTAACACTGCTCTCGACTTCATTAATTTCATATTTGCATAGAAGCTCTTGTTGGCCAGTAGTATTCTTCTTCGTATTTCTTCTGACGTGTTGTTGTCTTTGTTTATTATCAAGCCTAGGTAAATAAAGTTATTAACTTGTTGGAATGTGTAGTCACCAATTCTCAGGTCTTCGTTTCCTGCTTGTTGTCCTTCTCTATTTATTTATTTATTGACCATTATTATCCAACAGGGAGAACCCCAATTACAAAATATTTCGAATAAAACAGAGTTGATAATCTCAATGTAATTGCTACAATTAGTAGACTCTACTTTTGGTACAGAAGTACAAGAAATAAAGATAAAAAGAAAAAAATAATAATATATACATATATGTTGAATGCATACCCTAATAAGAACAGTCATTCAGTCACGTATCACTGATCTACTTCTATAAATTACTACAGTAAATTATTCACATCAAATTTAAATTTTGATAGACTATCAGCTAAATCAATATCAGAACAATAAATGTTGAAAGTATTACACAAAGAAATTATAGGCAAATTCAAATGATAATTTGTTCTAGCAAAATCACATTTGAATGTATTGAATATCCTAGTATTACAGGGTAGTACGAAAAAATTTAATTCAGCCAAAATATCAGGCGAATCAACGAAATTATTCACCACCTTGTAAATGAATATAAATTGTTGTTTGATCTGTCGAATTTCCAGTGAACTAGTATTGAATAAGTTGAGTATAGTATCATAATTACAGTCCGGCCAAACCTTATTTGTACGGAAGAAACAATGTTCGTAAAACTTTTTCTGAACATTTTCTATTGAAAAAACTTGATTATTATAGTGTGGAGACCAAATTAATGAGCCGTATTCAAGCTTGCTACGAACTAGCATGTTGAATAAAGTTTTTAGGCTTGAGATATTTCTGAATTCATAGGTTATTCTCAAAACAAATCCAGATAGTCTGTATGACGTACTTACAATATCTGAAATATGAGGAGAAAATGTAAAATATTGATCGAAAGTTATTCCAAGATCTTTTTTAGATAATTTTCGTTGTAAGATTAGAAAGAGGTACATAAATTTGATCACTAACTCCTCATACTTGAGTCAGTACTTAACTGTTTTTTACTTATATTTGAAATTGACTCCTTAAATTTTAAGTTGCTGTAGAATTACTTCCAAGCAAGAATACTTCCTGACATCAAATAACTGTACTATAATACTTAGGTCTGCAATAAAATATTGGTAGAAATATTATGTTATGACATACATAAGAAATGCAAATCCAAATTCAAGCCATAGTCCCAACAAATTCCATGTCGAAAGCGCAACATCTGTTTCATTATCGATCGCTTCACTCTATGAGGTCATGTTCTGTGACAGTGTTGTCAAGTTTCTGGACGCCAGTATGATGGCGGAATATATGAAGTGAGAATATACACGTATATTTTTGACGCCACTAAAAATTGGAGCGGAATTTTTCGGAACTAAAAATATACGAAAATTTTCATTTTCCTATCATTTTGGCGTCAAAATGAAATTTTGAATTTAGCCTCTAGAGGTCGGGAACAAGACAGGGAAAACTTTTGAAGCAATTCTGAAGTGGCGTCCGATATACGGACTCCAATTTACAATGGACGCCAGATTAAATGCAAACGCGCAATATTAGGACGCCAAAATGATATGAGGATTTATATATATATATATATATATATATGTATATATATATATATATATATATATATATATATATATATATATATATATATATATATATATATATATATATATATATATATAAATCCTCATATCATTTTGGCGTCCTTATATTGCGCGTTTGCATTTAATCTGGCGTCCATTGTAAATTGGAGTCCGTATATCGGACGCCACTTTAGAATCACTTCAAAATTTTTTTCTGGCTTGTTCCCGACCTCTAGAGGCTAAATTCAAAATTTCATTTTGACGCCAAAATGATAGGGAAATGAAAATTTTCGTATATTTTTAGTTCCGAAAAATTCCGCTCCAATTTTTAGTGGCGTCAAAAATATACGTGTATATTCCGACTTCATATATTCCGCCATCATACTGGCGTCCAGAAACTTGACAACACTGTCACAGAACATGACCTCATAGAGTGAAGCGATCGATAATGGAACAGATGTTGCGCTTTTGACATGGAATTTGTTGGGACTATGGCTTGAATTTGGATTTGTATTTCTTATGTATGTCATAACATAATATTTCTACCAATATTTTACTGCAGACCAAAGTATTATAGTACAGTTATTTGATGTCAGAAAGTATTCTTGCTTGGAAGTAATTCTACATCAACTTAAAATTTAAGGAGTCAATTTCAAATATAAGTAAAAAGCTGTTAAATACTGACTCCAGTATGAGGAGTTAGTGAGCAAATTCATGTACCTCTTTCTAATCTCACAACGAAAATTATCTAAGAAAGATCTTGAAATGACTTTCGATCAGTATTTTACATTTTCTCCTCATGTTTCAGATATTGTAAGTACGTCATACAGACTATCTGAATTTGTTTTGAGAATAACCTATGAATTCAGAAATATCTCAAGCCTAAAAACTTTATTCAACATGCTAGTTCGTAGCAAGCATGAATACGGCTCATTAATTTGGTCTCCACACTATAATAATCAAGTTTTTCTAATAGAAAATGTTCAGAAAAAGTTTTACGAACATTGTTTCTTCCGTACAAATAAGGTTTGGCCGGACTGTAATCATGATACTCTGCCCAACTTATTCAATACTAGCTCTCTGGAAATTCGACAGATCAAACAACAATTGATATTCATTTACAAGGTGGTGAATAATTCCGTTGATTCGCCTGATATTTTGGTTGGATTAAATTTTTTCGTTCTACCCTGTAATACATGGATATTCAATACATTCAAATGTGATTTTGCTAGAACAAATTATCATTTGAATTCGCCTATGATTTTTTTGTGTAATACTATCAACATTTATTGTTCTGATATTGATTTAGCTGATAGTCTGTCAAAATTTAAATTTGATGTGAATAATTTACTGTAGTAATTTGTAGTAGTAGATCAGTGATACGTGACTAAATGACTGTTTTTATTAGGGTATGCATTCAACATATATGTATATATTATTATTTTTTTCTTTTTATCTTTATTTCTTGTACTTCTGTACCAAAAGTAGAGTCTACTAATTGTAGCAATGACATTGAGATTATCAACTCTGATTCATTCGAATTATTTTGTAATTGGGGTTCTCCCTGTTGGATAATTATGGTGAATAAATAAATAAATAAGAATGAATAAATGAATAAAAGTTCAAGAGCCGACCGCACGTTATCGTTCCTGATTGGATTTAGAGCTGAATTGTATATGAATTGATCGGAGATATAGTGATCATTGGGATATCACACTTTATGAATATCTAGTCAATATGTTTGAGGTTAACTTGAAACTAGTATCAATCAATTGCCGAGATCAAGTACCTACTCTAGGACAAAACCAGGATACTACCTCCGTTCTATCCAAAACAGAGAAAAAACACAACAATCAAAAAGAAAGTTCAAAGAGACAGAACAGAGGGTGGTACCTTGATTTTTTGTCGGAGTATCCGACTTTCGCTACTAATAAGTACCAGTTTTAATAATAAGTTCTATCAGAGAAGATGACTCTGATGAAAATTGATCGGAAGTAGCCTTTTTTTGACGCTTAGGGCAAGATTCCAGATTTAAAAAGCCTGGCACCTAATTGATCACTATATTTTTGATTGATTCATATAAAATTTGACCATAAGTCCGATCAGGGAACATAAGATGCGGTCGGTTTCCCAACTATAGGATCACTTATTACAAGTTCTAGAAAAATGTGAGAATTCGCTATTTCATCCGTGATGTGGTCTTATTATTGTTGTAGAAAAACAAATTATATCGTTTGCACAGAGCAAGTGGAACATTTTTGTTGCAAATTCATTATTGCTTTTAATGGGACTAAATTGATGAATCTCAAATTATTCATGTTTTTGAGGTCCCTGTTGCACTCGCAGTATGACCAAAAAAAAAGTAGAATGAGTGGATGAATTATTATCATAACATATCTCCTGTTTGAGTTATTGTGATAAGCCACAATTTAGTTTGAGGTACAAATAGAATTATTTTTTTGAATGAGAGCTTCATCTATTTGGTTGCCTGGGTTTTGCAAAGGGCTATAAATATTGAATGCATTAAACAATAAATGTATCTCGGAAATGATACGCTCAAACCGATTTCTATTCCATGGACTATTTTTATCATTCTTTGTATAAATTAATCCTTTTCTACTAACAAACTTTTACAAAAATTTCATTTTTTTGAGAGATTTGCATGTAACTATTGAAAAATCAGTGTTTGGACTGGAAGAGAATATCTAACAACATTGACACAAAAACATACTTATAAAATATTTATTCAATAAAAATCACATGACATATGCAGAACGATCTTAATACCCCTAGAATTCATTAAAAATTATGCAAAATACGAGCAATTATAGTTTTCATGTGAATGATTATACTGAATGATTCACGTGCATTAAACACTAAGCGTAAATGTTATTAACTGCTCCTGGACCTAGAATGATTTCTTCAAAAGCTGATCAAGGGGATATCGTCATCTTCTAATTCTGATTATAATTGGATAGAGTGTATATGAAACATACATCAATTCTATCTGTTATTTTAATTTGTGCGAATTATCATATCGTCACTTTTCTTATTCAGTTTGTGGGTAGATGAACATTGACTCTGTTCTCGCGACTGTGTGAGAAAATTTCTTGTAGTCGGAGAGCCGGTCGCACCTTATGTTCCCTAATGAAACTCATGGCCAAATTATATATGAATCAATCGGAAATTTAGTGGTCAATGAGGTGACAGACTTTATAAATCTAGGATTTTGCCTCAAGTGTCAAAAAAAGGCTGCAATTGTTCATTTTTGTTGGGGTCATTTTCCCTGATAGATCTTATGATTGAAACTAGTACCAATCGATAGTGAAGGTCAAATACTTCAGCGAAAAATAAAGGTGCCACCCCCTGCTCCGTTGGGAAGGGGAAGGAGAAGAATAGACAAGGATAATATAGGTGGAGACAACATTAGGCTGGTAGCATTTTGAACAATTTTGCATTCTATAATTGATCTTTGATATAAAATTCGACACCGTTTTGCTCGAAAACATGGAAAAAAATCTGATGTGGACACCACATGTCTTACTTGTACATCTCTTGACTTAATAATTAACAGTTGACACTGATATTGACACTAGGCAAAATCGATTCCAACTAAAGTTTGAGATGATAATTCAACCATTTAGATGCTACAATTCATTAATGGTCTGTTGCACCGCTGTAGCTCAAATTGTAATCTTCACTTATACAAAGAATGTCGAATCAAAATGAGGACAGCAATGTTCATGTCACATTCAATTTTCAAATTTTGATACTATATTGTTAAGTAAGGTGACACCTAAAATTCAAGGAACAGTGATGCAACTGGCCATGAAACGCTTTAGCAGTCTCAAATACCAAATTTCGTCATTCCACGGCCAAAATCTCGAATTTATGCAAAAAATTATGTAAGACTATCAGATAAAGCCTATTTTAAGCTCAATAGATTGTTATGAAGATATTAAGTTATCGTTCGAATGCTACAATTTCTATAAATACGGAATTTCAAGATTTTACAGCTGATTGTTCTGGATTTATGCGAAAAATTCGAAAACGTGCTCAGTAAACTGCACTCCGGGTTGATCTGACTGCAATCATAATGCAAGGTGTACAATAAGGTTCTATAGAAGTGTTTGATACGAAATTTCAATACTCCACGGCTGATTGTTCTGAATTAATGCAAAAAACTCAAATAGACTGTGCACTTCCAGCACAGCCAATTAGTATTAAAATAGAAAATGACTATTATGATGCCACAGGGATCCGAAATACTGAATTTCAACATTTTGAATTCATGTGAAAAATTCGGAAAAAGTTCCAAGTACAGTGCATTTCTGGTACAGACGATTGCAGCCATAATGGGGGCTGCAAAACTAGACTTCAGACCTCTCTCAAATACAAAATTTAGGTATATACATACAAACATTCATACGTACGTACCGACGTCAAGTCGAAAATAATCAAAATCATTTTGGGGATGCTCAAAACAAGTATTTTCATCAAAATCTCGAAATGTGATTTTGGCGGTTCAACAATACTCTACTCATTTGTACTTTGTACAAGTTAGTTGGAAGAGACTCACCTGGATTACTTCGATAAATCTACAAAACCATACTTATTAAATGTTTTTCATTTCATATTGTAAGTAGTATTTGACTTTGTGCCCCATATTGTAACGCAAACAGCAGAGGAGATTCTTAGAGATATACGATATGGAAAGACTCCTGACTTTCAAAATTATACGCTTACCAATTTGCATTGTGGAAAAACTCATCAGAGGATGTAGTTGTACACAGTTCAACAAGTTCCATTCTCAACGATTAAGCTTTTGGCCTCTAGATTGATATACAAGATATGAAGAGTGAATACTGATAAACGCCATATTTCCAGCAACTTTGACTAATAGGAATGATCGAAGGGTATCGTATTTGGACAATTTTTGCTCGTAGAATAATTTTGTGCCCACATAATTGTTGTATCAATCATCTGTCACAGTTCTGTTCAGAAGTTTATGTGCTAAGTGCTAAAAATGAATTTTTTAGGCGATTATAATAAAAAAGGTATTTCTATGGCCCTTCTTGCGGCCATGAAGTTTTACTTACTTGTACACATCTACCTAAATTTACTTTTTGGCATTGATCTGTCAAATATTACTTTCTTGGGACTGATCTGTGGGAACTACTTGATAAACACTTCACACCTACCTCTATGGGCAGCTGGATGAAGTCTGAAGAAACAATTTCCGCCGAAATACATATTATATCCTCCCGTCAATCTCTATAGTTCTTGCAATTGGAGAAATAGATACGAACTTTTAGACAATTAAATAAGACAATATCAATGACAACTGAGATTCACATTTGCAATGTTTCAGAAATGAATGTATAAAATTTAGTGATTTTGAATTCTTTCGTGATGATCGCCTGAAAAAGCGTAATATTCTAATATTCTTTTTTGGTCTCTGCTGGCGCTTCGGCCGTAAACTTCAAAATCGACTAAAAAAGATCATCTTAACAGCCTTGATACACTAATTCCTATTTTGTATCTTCTATATAATTCCTATTTTGTATCTTCTATCTAATAGGACCAATTCATAATGGTGAAGTAAGTTTTCTCTCAGGTATACATGAGGAGTTGTATGAAAACTACTCGATAGACTGTTATTCATTATTGAAGTGCTATTTTTGATCGGTTGAACTATAATTCTTTTTTACCTCATAGGTATAGCACAGATAATCGGCCCATATTATAATAACCCTTCCATGCATACTCATATACAAAAATAGAGAATGGAATAGTTATTCTACCACACTGTGCATATAAAATAGCCTACATATGAAAATTTAAGGTCGCAGCATATTACTCTTGTCTTAAACCAGAATATCGTGGAAAGTCAAAACAGACTACTATGAATTCCACTAATAGATTTTAGATATAAGAACTTGTAGAAGCAACAAATAATAAATCAGTACACAGATAAAGTTTCATTCAGTTGCCTGAGACTCCATTACTGTTGCTATCCGAATCTAATTCCTAACCAAATGTTTCTGTATTGAAAATTTCCTAGCATTTAGATAAATTAAATTGACGATTATTGACTCAACTGATATCGTATACTTGAATTAGGGTAGTAACACTAGTTTGAATATTGGGAATGTTGAGAGGAAAGTCAGTAATATGATAATAATTGTAGACAAATATTTTATCCGCTAGAGCTGAATCCAAGGATAGTAGTATAGGGTATTTGATAAGGTGAGTAGGAAGTATCTCTTTTAGACATGAAGCCCAATAGGCACGTGTCCACAGACCTTGGCTTCAGGAGGCCTTAACTTTGAGGATTTCACAAGCATTTGATTCACTAGCCCATGGATCTCATTAAATTACGACCTATAAGCTTCAATGAGTCTTGATCTGGCATTTGTGCTGATTAAGGGAGGATGTAGACATAATAATTTTACGGCGAAAAGTATTTGAACTAAGATTGTGAAGAATTCAATAATCTTTCAAGAAGCTATGAGATTTTTTTCGTGAGACTCACGGCTCTCAAGATCTTGCAAAAATACTGTCTGTACTCCTATTTCCAATATGGTGGCCTGATGAGCTCCCAGAATCAAGATTTATACTCACACTGACCTCCATTACACATTTATAGAAAAATCTTGAGCAAATGCAAGTTCAGGCCAAAATTTTGTTACGTTTCAATAGAACAATTATTATCACAATTCATATGACATCCGTAAGTTTTCCCTGAAAATCATCCTTCACATACTTCTATTCATATCTACCAACAGTTCACTGACATGGCAAATACATTTTACTTCAGAACTCGAAAATACCAATTATCAATCAATAATCCATATTTTCCCGCAGAATCTTTCAATATACTATTAGTTCTCTGTGAATCGATGACATATTACTACTCTATGAAGATGTCTTGAGTATCAACACATTTCAAAACTTGAAGAATGTAATTCTACGCAAACCTTTGAATATACCGCTTCACATGTGTCATCGATGGAACGTTCTACGCGAAAGAGGTGCTCATCGACCTGTAGAAACTAAATCTGGCAACAAGGGGGACGCCACATTAAACATGAAGTGAAAGCATATATATAGATAGGACGCCACTATAAATACAATATGTAACGTATATTATTGACGCCACATTGATGTTATGATGAAAGGAGGTCATATTGTATAGGAAATGGGAATTCTGTGAATATTGCGTGAAATTGAATGTCTGTGCGGAATCTGAAGAGCCCATGCAAAATTATGTAATATACTTTGATCAGATCTTAACTATACGCGTTCCTTTCAATAGACGCCAAAATGAACATTTTTGTAAGGACGTCAAATTGATAGGGTGATTTATATATATATATATATATATATATATATATATATATATATATATATATATATATATATATATATATATATATATATATATATATATATATATATAAGAAAACAAATATGTAACGGGTTTAAGCAGTCTTGAATTTTGGCTAAATTGAATCAAATATTACTCATTTGAAATTTACCTTATGTGTGCTTCGTTTTGTAAATTCCGTATCAGTATAGTACTTATACAGACTTGGTTTCTCAACAACTCCTGTTCTGGTTCGTAGCATTAAACTGGAAATTCGTCTTGACTGAAGAAAGATGAATTATTATATCCTGCTCCATCATCAACAATTCAGTTTTCTGCGCATCTTTTGCATTATCTATTCGAGCCAGTTAATTCCCGGCTCGAGTTTTTAATTTTTTGAAATGTATTACAGTTGTTTTGGGTATCTCTCAGCAAATCTTTCATATATTTCCCTCAATGTATTGGAATTTATGTCATTCTCATCGTGATATAGTGATTGCTTTTCTTGACTATCGTCTGAATGAAAGAGGCTAATGGCTGCTAAATCAGGCGGTTGAAGGGAAATTCAACTCTCAACCTCACCTCCACATGGTAACACCTTCTAACGCTAACGAGGCTCTGACGACCGACTACAGGCGATATAACTCTGTAACTAACTTAGAGAAGGACACTTTCAATAAGAAACCGAGTATGAATGGGAGTACAAATGAAAGTATGAATGGATCAGTGCTATGTTCTCCCTGTGTACGGCAGGATTCTGTTTTTGCTGGCTAGAGATATGCAAATGGGAGTAGAAGATAAAGAGCGTATTGCTATCAGTCTTGGATCACTGAATCTTATTATCAGTTTGTCCTTGTCTTGCTTTCGGTATTCTTGAACCCTGCTATCACTCAGACCGATTATCAATTTCTAATTCCTCTTCAAATTATTATTGGGTTGATCGATAATTCCATATCGGTGAGTTGAACCGTTGAACCATTAGCAATGCATAAAAAGTTAGAGGTCTGAAAGTATGTGTTAAAAAAAGTGATTAATAGAATTTCTTTATTTCAGGGTTGGTTACTAGAGTGGATCACTAGAAGAAGCGCAATATATGATAACGTGAATAAATGATACAATTTCGCTGGGCTATATTTTGCCTAAGACATTTGTTGTGATACTCTTTAAATTCAACATGATATTATATTTGATCTTATGCAGTTTCACCAGTAACATCAACACCTACTAAACACTAAAAAAGAAGATGCCGAACCCACTTGAAATGGTCATGTACACAAATCGTTCAATTGAGCATCCTGTTTGATCATTCTTAGAAAATTTTGATATTAATTCAAACGCAATGCAATATCTATGAGAATGCAACAGTCTATCTAAAATATGAGATCAACATAACATACAAACGATATAAAAATAATTAACTTCATTCAGAAAGTAACAAATCACTTTAAAATTCTCAGTTCATCATTATTTTCTTCATCAAGATGATGAGTTCCTTCCTCAAGGGAGTCCTCGTTTCCATCTGCAGCCGGGACATCATTATTATCATCTAAAATTTTCTGTCGAAGCTCAAACTTCCAGGTTCTCGTCAGTCTACTCCAAAATGTTTCTGCAAAAGTTTGTCCACGTCATTCAATTTTTCTTGCTTCACGCTGACTGTGTGGGGTGAATGACGTGGCTTAATCATTTCAAGCGTTTCTTATCCTTTTAATATCCCTTTAGGAGCACATAAGTTTGATCTGTAGTGCTCCTCCCCTTGAACTGATACGAGTCCTGTGGCTCCTTTAATGATAATAATTCGTTTGCTTAGTGCAAATTTTTAGTGTAATCGACCTGCCGGTTTCAGCACGAATGAAATCTCTGATTTCCAGTCCATGATAGTGACTTCTTCAATCACCTTGCGGACAGTTCCAAACTAAGAAAAAATATTCAGGTATTCTTGTGGATCAACCAAAGTATCTATTTTTCTTATTCATTTTTTTTTTTTCTATACGACCAAAGACCCTGTCTGCCAGTGAAAATGAATGACCAGCAATGGGAAACACCATTGTTATTTTATTAACGTCAGTCTGTGTATTAGACAACCACTTGCATAACATGCCTATCACAGTCATATTCTTGTTCTGTCCAGGAACACCGTCGCAGAACAGTTTGAGGTGGTGTAATAGGATTGAAGCGATCTCGTTGGATCCCTTCAAACACTGATATTCACACCAAGAGTACAAAAAGAGCGAGTCTTCATTTTGATTGCTCCGTGAACCACCAACACAAATTGTAAAATTGAAAATATACAGCTGTCCAATATAGTAAGTTGCCTGGTCAGAAGCTCTGGGTAATGACAGATTTTTTTGGCAGTTAAATGATAGTTTCGTGATAGTTGAATCCTCTACTGTTTTCAACATGTCGTAGAAGTACCTTGCTTCTGTTTTATGGACAGTTGAGTGTGTCATTAGCTCCGCCTTGGCCCTACTTGATGGCATCACAGAAATCTTGGATCGTAAACAGATGCAAGTTCAACATGCTTCAGTTGAAGGAGACTTAGAACTAAAATTGTAATCATAATTGAAGATATGTAGGAAAAAAGAGTATTTCACTTTTTGCTTATGGTCCATTCCTTGATCATACTCTTTCTTCAATTTACGTACACTGTGATTACTTGGTAGGTAATGTTTCAAACTCTTTTCTCTTGTGTAGTACGATTGGGCATATTGTTTCTGACTGAAGAAGCTTCTGAGACCGTTTCTAATCTCTGTAAATTTAGCAGAGCGATGATCACAGCCCTGTCTTTCTCTTGGAGAATAACCACCTCGTACGAAATGTTTGCTAATGTTTTGCACTCTGAATTTGGATATGCCCAGAATCTTCAAAAATGCATTTTGACAAACCTGAAAGAAAAAATATACAATTGTCTCATTAGTACATTCAACCTATCAGAAACACGGAAAGATTAGACCTGAAACATGTAAGTTATGTAAACGTTGTATGAGTTTACGTTAAAAAATAATTTTTATTGGTTTAGAACAACAAAAGTACAATTCAGAAATACAGTTCAAAAGATGTTATTCGTACAAACTCTAATTCTTAACTAACTAGTAAAAACATAAGTTACCAAATATATGGGAATGAATTTCTACAAAGTAGGTGAAATATGAAGTCGTGGAAGTTGCTGATTCGGTATTTTCTCATAGGAAAGGTACTGCTAACTCCTCCCTCATTAAATTTGGGCATCATTCGGAAGTCTCATTTTTGACTGGAGGACTGATGACCTGGGCTCAAGTTCTTGACTCTGGTTTGAACTTGCACGTGGTGTGAATGGAACCTTGGACTTGAAGAACCTTTTCTTTAAATAAACTGTGAACATTGCAATCGCAATAATTGTTAAAATACAATACAGAATTATTATTGAATAATTCGTAATATCGGTGCTATTTTCTTCAATGTCTTCATATTTGTTAATTGGCAACTTCAATTCTTCAAAAGTATTCAATTCAACTGCCATCTTCGGTATTTGCTTCTTATCCAATTGAATCTTGAAATTTTCCAAAAGTATGGGCCTTCCAAATGTTTTTTCTTCGAAGTCTAATTTTTTATTTTGAAATTTGATACTGCATTTATCTTCTTTTATCAGAAAAATACCTTGGATATTTCGTCGTCATGTGTACATGAAGATTTAATTATTTCTGATTTTGTATTATCAGGGTTTGACTCGTTGTAGTCATTTTCATCCGTTTCTACTATCATTGATTGTGTATCATTGTTGTTATTATTGCCTTCGAAAGTATCGTTGAAATTTTGCATATAGTCAAAGAAATTTTGTGAAAAAATCTACTGAATTAACATTCAATTCTATTCGCGAAAGAGCATCAGCATTTTTATTTAAACATCCTTTTTTATAAATTACATTATAATCGAACTCTTCTAATTTCAAACGCCAACGAACTAATTTTGAGTTGGGTTCTTTGAGTGAAAAAAGCCATGTCAAAGGTTTATGATCTGTAATGATATTAAACTTTCTGCCGAAAAGATAGGGTCTAAAGTATTTAGTTGCCCATATAATTGCTAACAACTCTTTTTCTATTGTTGAATAATTTTGCTCAGAATCGTTTAGCGTTCTACTCGCGTACGCCACTGGTTAGTCGGAACCTATCTGACCTTGCGACAAAACTGCACCGATTGCAAAATTACTAGCATCTGTTGTGAGATTAAATGTTTTCGAAAAATCTGGATACTGGAGGATTGGCTCATTTACTAACAATTCTTTACAAATATTAAAACAATTTATATAATCTTGATCATTGATATTAATTGTTGCTTCCTTTTTTAAACATTTTGTTAATGGACGAGTTATTTTTGCAAAATTCTTAATAAATTTTCTATAGTAGCCAAGTAAGCCTAAAAATGATTTGATTTGTTTTACTGTTCTTGGAGTAGGATATTTTTTGATAGCAAATATTTTATCCGGGTTCGGTTTGACTCCTTCCGGTGTCACGATATGTCCTAAGTAAGCAACTTCGCGTCTGCAAAACTCTGATTTGTCAAGTTGAATTTTGAGGTTGGCTTTCTTTAATCTATCGAATACGGCTCTCAAACTTTGTATATGTTCTTGCAGGCTCGTACTGAAAATAATTACGTCATCGAGATAAACTAAACAAATGTCATTTACTAAATTTCGTAGCACGTTATCCATAGCTCTCTGAAAAGTAGCTGGTGCATTTTTTAAGCCAAAGGGCATCCGTAAAAATTCAAAGTGACCATTTTCGGTACTGAATGCGGTTTTTGGAATATCATTTTTATTTATCTCTATTTGGTGAAACCCAGATGCCAGATCTAGAGTAGTAAAATATTGGCATCTCCCAAGTTTATCTAAAAGCGTTGTAATATTGGGTATTGGATATTTATCGTCTATTGATTTCTCATTAAGTTTGCGGTAATCGATGACAATACGCCATTTGCGTTTACCGGACGCATCAAGTTTTTTCGGTACTATCCATACTGGGGACGACCATGGCGAATGTGAAGGCTGAATGATTTTGTCTTCAAGCATTTTTTGAATTTGACTCTGTACTTCTTTGCGATGAATCTCCGGATATCTATAACTTTTTGTGTAAATGGGAATTTCATCTTTTGTGCGAATATGATGTTTGATTTCGCTTGTAAATGTTAAAGATTTGTCGCTAGTGTGGAAAATATCAGAATATTCTTTGACTAATTTAGAAATTTCTAATTTTTCTTCTCTATTCATATGTTCTGTACGAATTTGAGATAAATCAAATGAATTTTCAAAGTTTCTTTCAAAACTGAAATTATTTAATTCAAAGTTTTCTAATGGTTGGACTCTAATATTTTTTATGGAAGTGATAATAATTTCATGTTCATTCTGATTAATGACTGGGTGGTAAATAATATGATTATCAACCTTTGTTATTCCTTCTGGAATAATAATGTTATTTACACATATTTCTGGAATGAATGCGTCGCCGTTTTTCATATTTAAAACGTACATTTTTGCGACTTTTTCCGATTTTGGTGGAATTCTGATTTTTTGTGGTTCTGACAATGCTTCATAATATTGTATGTCAATCTTACAGTTTGGTGTAACTAATTTGTCTTTATTCAAATCAATTACTGCATTTAATAATTTTGAATTGTCTAGTCCTAATAATATGTCAAATTGATTGTGGAAGTCGAATAATAGTATATTCCGATACAAGTGCGGAATGGAGATCATTCCATGCGAATGTGAATAATTCAGCCACGAGACGAAGTCGAGTGGCAGAATTCACATGAGCATGGTATGATCGATTCGCACGAGTGACGGATGTTATTTTTTCTACAGTCAAAGGTGTCCGCGTGAATATCTATACTCGAAATATACCGTTTTCTGAGAAAGAATTTGCTTCATTGATCTCATTCCAGTTCATCAAATGTTGATAAAATTACTCATATTGACTCCATTCTGAAGAGGAATGAAAAGAAAATCAAGGAGAATTAAAATTATGACAGTAATGAAACAGTTTTTTTGCGACGCCACGCGGTTTTCTTAGGATTCCCTGAGCGTGCGGAATGACCCCTATTCCGCACGCTACAGCGTGTGGAATGGGTATCATTCTATAGTGACTGTAGAAAAATAATATTTTAACATTAAATCTGATCTTTGGAATAGTTTAGAGGATGGAATTGTTATACTGTAATTTTCTGTTGAAGTGCCATGCGCTGTTGTAATTTTGAATGGATCATGTTTGATTTTATATCTAAAATATTTCTCTGCAATTTCTGGCTTGATAAATGAGCGAGTACTGCCCGTGTCAACTAAAACTTTAAGATCATGTTCTAAAAATTTAACATACGGAAGTTCACTAAGATTATGTGTCAGGTTCATTAACTCTACTGTTTGTCCGAGGCTGTTATCTCTAAAAAAGCATGTTCATTATTTTCGTCTTCTATATATGCGTGATTTTCCGATTCTGAATAATTTTCGTTTTCGCATGAAATAATAGGATTGTGTTCGTCATAGTCTTGTTCTTGTATCTCGTTCATTTCAGTATTGTGTAATTCTTCAATTATATAATTTGGCTTTTGTTGGAAAGGTCTGTAATTATATTGTTGATGGAATGGACGTGAAAAATTATTATGACTTGGTCCAGGTTTAGGTGTAAATGTTTGCCTTGTACTTACACTCATAGGTGTAGGCTTTAGGAATTGGCGATTTGGATTTGTTTTAAAAACATTTATTGGTTTTGGACTTTGGGTTTTATTTTGATGATTTGGATTTGGATTCATTCTATAATTTGGTTGTTGATTTGGATGGAATTTTTGAGGAAACTGTCTCATCATAGGATTCAATGGTTTTGGTTTCATGAAAGGTTTTGGAAGCGCGCGTGTATGCGTGTCAAGTTGGAAGTCATTCGTCAGCATATTTAATGCGGAGTTCATGTCTACTGGATTTTTGGTTCTCATTAATGTACCAAGGGGTTCTTTTAAACCTCTAAGTAGAATTCTTACTGCATAGTTTTGAAAATATTCAATAAGTACTGGGGCGGCTTCAGGTGTTACGTGTGTACTAATATAAGATACTTGTAAATTCAAAAGTTCTTGTATTTTATTATAAAAATCAAAAGCTGAATCATTATTTTGTTTTAGTTCGGTTAATTCAATATTAATCGTATAGCAATCTCGTTTATCGGAGTATGCGTCTAATAAAGCTTTTTTAACATCAGCCCAACTAGAAATTGAGCAGCTGGCAATGCTTATTGCTGCGTCACCTTTTATTTTTGCTAGAATGCTCGACATTAAGTATTCATTCTGAAAATCGTTGGGGTCATTTGAGTTATAAAATTTCGTAACTAGTTTTTCGCTGATTTCTATAAATCTAGCTACAAATTTACTGTCTCCATCAAATTCCGGTATCATATCAATATACTCTTTTTTCAATAGTGGAACAGAAATAATAATTGGAACATGTTCGGTAGCCATGTTTAAAGTTAATAATTTATTTGTTAAATCAATTAAATCGATATCAAAATTGATTTCGTTATTGAGTGAGTCAGAGGAATTATATGAGGATGTAACTGCTTCTGAGTCTGTTTCTATTTCTGAATCTGATTGAATGGAATCTTTAAGTGACATAAAGTACTTACAAGTGAACTATCAATCGGTCCATGGGCTTCTGTACGTATTCTTCGTCACAGGAGGAACGTTGACCTGGTAGCGCTGTATTCGTCAGGGCTGGCTTCTTCCTTCTCGATATGCTCTCGGGATGTGGAAAAGCTTGGTCTCGTTCGAATGGACTGGAGTTTATTGTTCTCTTCGGTTAATCGTTGAAACGAACGCGAATTTACTTCTAAGTTTGTTGAAAATTCGCCCGAATTGTATCCGATACGACTGCGCCAGTTATGTAAACGTTATATGAGTTTACGTTAAAAAATAATTTTTATTGGTTCAGAACAACAAAAGTACAATTCAGAAATACAGTTCAAAAGATGTTATTTGTATAAACTCTAATTCTTAACTAACTAGTAAAAACATAAGTTACAAAATATATGGGAATGAATTTCTACAAAGTAGGTGAAATATGAAGTCGTGGAAGTTGCTGATTCGGTATTTTCTCATAGGAAAGGTACTGCTAACTTGTATGTTCCACTGACTGACACAATGGTCTAGGAATATGATGTTTTCCCTGCACTAAGACCTCTTAGTATACTCATCCGCATATTTCCTTGTTTTTTTGTGCTGATGAAGTACTTGATTACAACTTGAGTTGATCTCTTGTCTTTTTTATATCTTTTGAGTGATTTTTGCTGTGTATGCTTCAGAATATAACTGTCTTGAGCTGATTTAGAGCCATTAGAATGAAATTGCTGAAGAAATCTGCGTATGTCTTGCAAACTTAGTTGATCACAAACCATGATTTTCTTTCTACTATGACGACAATCTGGTTTCTTGGGAAGAGCTTGAGATATGTACCTGTAACAGGATGATAAAGAAAATTATACTTCAGGATGAAAATCAACTTATAAAAGCAGAGTATTGAGTCAAGTAGAACATTAATCTTCAAACATGTTTGGTCTTACCTTCCACGTATGGCGATGTTTTTGCTCCAGTTTCCGGGCTGGCGCCTTTTTTTTATGATACGAATCACTTCTACCATTATATAGACTTACAGACCACAAATAATTCTCAAATCTTGTGTTGGAACACAAATAAACGTGATGACTCATGAAATGCAGGCTATGAGAATGAGTGCAAGGAGCCAGTTCTGTTCTGCTCAACAGAGGTTCAATGCAAGTAAACAGTTTTGCTTCTCACTTGTCAATGCAAGAAAAGAGTTTTGGAGCTCACATCGATTTTCAGGAACTCACAGCAATGAGAAGGAGTTTTGTTCTCTTTTGACTACATCAACAATAAGAGCGTGTGAAGAACTGTCAGACATAACTGCCATCTCTATCTGGGGGAAAAATGCAAGTAGCGAGCTTCGGAACTCAGCGCCTATGTGAGTAATACTTTGTCAATCAAGACTTATAGAAATATGATCAAGCATAGTGAAATCTTCTTATTCAGTCATTATTCATCATTAACTGAATTCCAGAAGTTGATTCAATAATCAAATTGAATGTGGTTGTTAGTCTAATAATATGAATAACGAGAGGAAATTCCTCAAACATGATTACAATACAGCTACTGCCGAACGATATACTAACAAATATCAACTTGAAGAGCTCAGTAGAGTCCAAACAGGAAGATTAGGTCACGTCATGATAATATGTCTCCGTTTACGGCTGCTGCGATTCTTTAGGTTTTGGCTGAGAATAGAATATGAATTAACTGAATAATATGAGCTAAGTGAAGATGACAAAGTAGACACTGTGATTAACTCTTCCTCCACTATTTATTTTTCAAGTACTCATGTACATATGTGTTCGAAAAATAAATATTGGGGAGAAAGTTAAATACAGAGTTTATTTGTTTATGAAATATTAGAATAGGAAAATATCCCCTGTGCTCACCAGACTTAGCAATATGCGACTTTCTTAGATTTGAAATAAATCTATACAAAGCTGAAGATTTTAACTTTAGGAATTCAAGATAAAACTTATGTTGTAGTTCATCATTATGATGTTGTGGTTCATCATTTTTTTCACAAGAACTGGAAGATTAGAATAGTCAAGTATATTATTGATAAATGGGAGTATTTTGAATGTATTTGGAATAGAATGTATGAACCATGTACCTTATTTTCAATAACTATAGTATGACCCTTGTATCACCAAATTGGAGAAGTGGGAAATGCTTTTGCCGAAATCATGCAGAAAATAAGTTTTCCAATCTCTGATTTTGTTCCATTGAGAAGTGTACATGAACTTTGAATAACGAATTAAATGCTCAAAATACTCATACATTGGTCAAATAAAAAAACTTCTTGATATGCATGTGTGCACAATTTGCTCAAAAAATTATATTAGAACTAGAACGATCGACGACGGGATGAAATGCTCATTTGAATTATGAGAAACATGAACACGAATAGTTGATTTTCAGGGTTATGCTAGTTCTGTATTGAAATATGCAAATCAAGATCAGAGAATCCAGTGCTTAAAAGATGGACTTTTGGCTTATTATGGAAGTAATGTGTGAAAATATTCAGACTCCAAATCCGCGAACCGTTGAACTGATTGGGGTAGTGGAATTGATTTCCAAATCTAGTACAACTTCTTCTTGTGTTTTACTGATTTGCACATACTTGCGTCATACGAGATGTATGTGCGAACTCACGTACAGCTTGCTTTTTTTCTGGAGCTCGCTCTCTGGTAAGTGAAGATACGTATATAAGTAATTCCTTCGCAATTTTAATTGTCCTTATGATAATTATTATATCATGATAATTGATAATTGAGTATGCTAGAATCAGTGTTATTTTTAAAGTGGATTTATACTGATGATGGCCGAGACCACAGCATGCCTGGCGCAAGTGCATTACTGATGTATTTGATTTTTTTTTATTGTATCTAACTTCCCCTAGAAGGCTTGAACGCATGAAACGCGTAGCTTGGATACAACCGATGTTCACCCGACGGATGTTTGGAAGAGTTCACTTCGAGTACACGGAACGCTCAGTCCAAGTCCACAACAGTTTATTGTGGGTAAAAAAATGCCGAGCATGAACTACAGTTTAGATGAAACAGATATAAGATGTGTCTATTGGATTGAGTGTAAAAAGCTAAAAGGATTTCAAGGCCGTGGAGTTCACGACATGCTTGACAAATGATGAAACTAGATTGCACCACTCAATTGATCAGAAGTATAGGTGATGAAATCTTATCACTTAATAGTGAAACTTGAATAATAAAATTCAAGTGATGGAAATCTAAGTTGTAAGTCGATTGTGACACATTCTTGAAATTAGGAAATTGATCTTATATACACTGATTATAACCAACACTGGTATAGTTTGAAACTATCTTCTGTATCAGAATTTCTCACAAACAAATATTTCTCGATTAAGATGAGAATACATTTCCCAACCATGATATTTTTTTTGTTGTTCAATTGCAAGTGGTACCGGCTACCACTCAAGTGGTCAGATCTTACAATTATAATTTATGATAACTGTCGGAGAGGAACGGTTATAGCTTGAGAATAAATGAGAATGCTGGCGGAGGAAAGCTAATAGAGAAAATTGTAATTAAAAGAGTGACTGCATGGAGGATTTCGAGGCTGCGAAGCTCTTGACATGCTCGACGAAAGATAAAACAAATGCACCACTCAAGTGATTTGAAGTGGAAGTAGTAAAATCTCACCTCAAAACTTGCAATTGCAAGTGGTTCCAGCTACCACTCAGATTTTACAATTGTAGCTATAAGACCTTACCACTTATCATCACTTCGACTCCATCATTTTAGGTTACTGAGGATACCAATTCCCTCACAGGATATTGTTTGGGAAAATCATCAAGATGAGGTGATTTTTAATAAATGACCGAATATGCAAGCATTTAGAGCAGAAATTCTCTAGAATCAAAAGTCAGCATGACGTGGTAAATGCGACATGGAGCTGATGTAGTAATGTGATCCCGATGTTTGTTTTGATTGGCCACGGATAAAAACCAGCAGTGGAGTGCGAAAAATAGAAAACAGCACTTTTAGAACAAGCCGCGAAGCAAGCACAGCGACCAGCAGTGGATTAAGCTCCTAGCATAGGGGCCAGCACGGCAGCCAACACGGCTCCAAGCGAACAAAATTGCAGAAAAAATTGGCTCGCATGCGGCGGACTTTACTCTTGATTATTCTGATTCCATGAGTCAATATGCCCAGGGTCATATAATAAACAATCGATTTTGAATCATATTGATGTAAGGAAATTTATATCAGTCGTTTGGCATGTTCCAGAGTGAGAAATTTCAAGACTTGCAATCAATTGAATCTTTTTCTAGTATATCCTAGTACCATTATAGATTCCAGGCTGAGATAATCAAAAAATGTTATTGTCTGAGATATTGAGATAAAATTGTTGTCTTTGCCAATGATTATTTGCAATCAAATTCCAATAACTTAGAATAAGAGAAGTATTGAGACTGTTTTCAATTCAAATTGAATAATCACAGTTTGCTACTTTATTATCAATAACAATATTCTTTTGTTATTGATCTATTCTCCAACGATGATATTTCATTTCTTAATTCATGTCAGGACAGTCGGATGAGCGAGACTCTACTGTAAATGCATACAAGTAGGAAATCACAGTATTTGCTTTAAAGAAGCATTTTTTTCAGGGTTATATTGTATGAAAGGGTGCAATGAGTTCAAACTTTTTGTTTCATTCACAATACTTTTTGCTCCTCATCATAAATTAAACATTATTGTCGAAAGTATCGGGTCACTACCCACTTGATTGCTGTAATGTATTGTGCATCGCCTGTATTCTTGAATAATTCTATGGTTCAAGAATATTATAAGATTGAAGATACCCCACATTCTCAATCTATCGGTCTGTATGACATATGTATCAGCACTACTGGCAAATTTTATTGTTGGGCGGTTGAAAATAACATTTGTTCATCAAGAAACAAGTCAATGACTTCTTCTATTATAACAACTTTACATCAAGCCAGTTTCTAATTAGACACGCATTTCATAGTGCTCACAGAAATAAAGGCTAATGAGTTGAAGAAAATCATTTTAGCATTGTATCAAGTCGCCGATAGAAAAAGTCTATTCGCGGTAATGTTTCAATAACAACTGAGCTCCTATCTATTGTCATTTGTGCAGCTTCTCTCAAAAGAATGGGCTCTCAGATAGCACACCATCTCGATTAGAAATGAAGTTTGTCTTAGATTCAAATCGTTGAGACTACCCGTGGAACCTTGTATGTCCACAATAACAAGCTCTTGAGACGTATTGTCCATTGTAATGAATTCACTTATACGATCTTAGATAGTTGAACAGTAGGTGATGGTGTTGCCTGGGAAAATCACAATGAATTCGAAATACAAGTATTACTTCTCCACTGTGTGTCCTTCCTTGCTCGTACATGCATTGGCGTCAACTTTTGATCCGATTGAAGCCAGTAATGGGTGTCATGATCATTATGAAACCATCTGGTTTCCGAAAAATGTTTTGCGCACTCTAATTAAAATCAAGTTTATTTATTTGTCGCTGTTCCTGATGCTTGTGGATGATACATTGAAAATTATCGAACGAATGATGTATACCATCAATCAATGGAGAAATCCTGGTGACAGCGAAAAATGAGATATTTGGTTGTCTAAATTGATTAAGTTATAATCAAGAGAGCACAAATCTCACTAGATAATATCCAATTTACTAATTATCATTAAAATTACCATCGTTTCATGCTGTCATATTCCATTTATAAGAACAATTTTACTCATCTGAGAAACGGTAGTGATCATTTTGACATGGAGGCTGATATCATAGATTGCAATTGAACATTTACAATTCAAGCAAGTCGGCACATTGTTTTTTCGCTCTGATTTCACTGTCAAGTAATTGTGATATATATTTTGAATATTTAGTTATGGTTGAAAGAAGAATATGTTCTTAAGACACCATCTCAATCTTGTGGCATGGTAAGTACAAATATGTATGCTGCGTAGATCAGTTTTGAGATAATCATGCTTGTTCTCGAATATGTGTATTTCATTCTGAAAATGTAGGTCCTGTGGAATGTGTATTTAATTAGCTTGCACTGAATTATAGAGACTAGGTTGGGAATGATTAGTGAATATCGAATAATTACTCCAACAATCATAGTGGACAAGACGAATTCCATGAAAAAGATGTGATGAATATGTGAAATGAAGCAGTATCTAACTTCCCGTCGGCGATTTGGAAGAGCACGTCGAAACGTTCGATAGTAAATATACATAAATTTGCAACCAATAGATCCTATTAGAGTAAGAGACAGTTCCACCACTGATTATCTAACTGGGGAGTAATTATGAAACTGAAGATGAATAAGGTGACTTTCTACATGGCAACAGTGATAGTAATCAACTGACACAACTATATACAAATATCATATATTGGAAATGTCAATCTCAAATCTTGTAATTTGCACTTGAGAAAAGTTGAAACATTTTCAATCAATAATTGAAGTTATCCGTTCTGCTTCAATCGAATTTCCATTTTCAAACTTCTATCAATTTGATTTATCTGTTATCATTAATATCGCATATAGCTAAAATATTGAAAAACTATTATATGACAATCTATTATTTTATAATGAAGCATAAAATGAGAAGCTCTTGACAATTTGATTTTATTGAAAATAAAGGCATTAGATGCTCCGAATTTTAGTCCAAAAATAATATACGACAAACTAGTCAAAAGCAAACAGTTGATTGTGATTCCCCTAGATTTAGCTTAAGATTTCGATACCGTAAATCATGAAATTTTGTTAGATGAACCTCATAACTATGGAATTAGAGGAGAAGCGCATACTCTTTTAGCTAGATACCTGTATAATAGATAACAAAAAGTTGAATATAAAAGTACAAAAATACCGTGAGTGATTATTGCATTGTCACAAGTCCGCTGATTTTAGACGGAGAAAAAAACAAAGTGCTCATCAATTCGCACACTCTCTTCTTTCTTATGTTTTTAGGTTATGTCCTAGTGGTGTGAACTAGAGTTTGCAGCTTCGAAAGACCTTTGCTAGCTGCGTTATGCTCGTTAAGCCTCGACATTTTTCAGCTGTTTCCATTATTTAGGCAAAAACTTCTATAATAAAGCCTCCTACATAAAAATTCATGAATATATATTTTTTGAAGCCATAGACATTTTCTGCAATTTGAGCCTAACTCTGATTCTCTAAGTCTGATAAATGTCAAAATTTGAACTTTTTTTTTCAAGAAGTTGGAAGTTGCAATCTTGGCCCTTCTATAATAATAGTGTTTATTTAGCTGCACAAGCTATACAAAGAAAACAGTGAAATATAGAAAAAAAAAATAGTTTTTATATAAATATTAATAGAAATTCCGATGAGAATATATGAATAATACTTCAATCTCAACAATATCACAGTAGGAGTAATTGTTTTATGTGTTCAACAAATTTTTTTATGCCAGGTTTTTCTGATTCACTATAATCAACAATTGCTTTGAAAAAAATCGAATTCTGAGCTCTTCTATGCTTTTTATGCTGCAAAATGTAATTATCAGCATTTCGAGTATGATGGCTATGAATACAGCTGAATTTTATTAGTATGCTATTGTAATACTGCGGCATTAACATTTTCAAAAATTCTTCAACAGGCAACCAGCTCAATTTCTGTAACATCAAATTTATATTAGTATACCAATTGCAACCTAGTGAAATTCGCATAGCCCTATTCTGAAGTAACTCTTATCTTTGCTTATCAGTGGCATTACGTAAATAGACCACAGTGCCACAGAAATTGAAATGCGGCAATATAATTGTATTGTACACAACATGACAACCATAGCTACTTAAGTACTTGCTAATTCGGTACAAGAACGATAATTTCTCAGATATTTTCTCACAGAGATAATCTACAAACATTCAAACTTCAATTTATCGTCGATAATAAACTCCTGTATATTCAATTTCCATAACAATTTCAATAACACAATTTTCTGATTCTATTTGAAAACCATTCTCAACCCAAATACATTTCAAACTACTCTTTTCAATAAGCATTGGTTTCGTTTTACCAGTATTCACCTTCAATTTATTGCATTGCTTCCAAAGCAACACTTGCTCAAGGTCCGTATTAATATTAGTATGTACAGAGTTTACATTTTGGCCACTACAATAAATTACAGTATCATGTGCAAATAAATGTATTTTGCAGTTTTTTACAGACTGAATAATGTCATTGACATACAATATACATAACATGGGGCCCAATATACTCCCTTGGGGTACACCATTATTATCAAATAGTTCCTTAGATACTATTTCATTGCATTTAACTTTCTGTTTTCCATTTGTAAAATAGCTCTGGAACCATTTAAGAACCGTTCCTGATAGCCCTAGCTTCTCTAACTTCTGTAATAATATATTTCTGTCTGAAGTTTCAAATGCTCGCTGTAAATCCAGGAATACTATAACTGTTATACAATCACTATCGTAGCCAACTTGCCAGTCATTCAAAACATACTGTATAGCAGTTTCGAAATTGTGCTTATTTCTAAAACCAGACGGGTACATAGATAATAAATTACTACCAGTTACATATTCTGTTAGTTGTGTTTCTAATCATTTTGATGTACAGAACTTATCCAAATAAAACATATTTATTGATTACAAACAGTTTTTTCAAATATTTTGGCAAGAGCTGGTTAATTATTTATTGGTCTAAATTGTTCAGGTTCGGGACAACATCTGATTCTATAGAACTATTAATAATATTTATTGAAGGATCCACAATTTGATCGAATCCTATTTTAAACGTTCTAATTGATACGTCATCAGGACTAGATTTATCTGGAAGCGAAAATACGATATTCCTCAACTGATCTCTATGAACTAATTTGATTCCCTCAAAATGCAATGCTGCCAGCTATATATTACTAAAAATATTGGTAAATGGGCATGGTTGATATTCTTTTTCAGGAATAATAGATAAATGAGAATACATCCACAAATTCTGCACTATTTCCACAGGAGCAAGTTAATTCTGTTTTTGTGGTCTTTTCGCTATGCTCAATCAAGAATTCTCTTGTGGGTAGTTGACCTTCATCTCCATTTTCGCTATCTTGTGAGCTGGAGCTTAAGAAAACCTCATTTTGCGACAGCCAAACGTTGTTCCTGAAGAAGATATATCTTCAGCCTATCGAATTTGTCCATTTGCCTAATAGAAGAGTGCTGTGATTTCACTGCAGTTTGATTCAGACAATATTCTATCGAAATATCTTTATGAGTTATTCTTCAATTTTGTGCCCGATCTTCATGAGCCCATCAATTTTTGGATGATTCAGATGTTTTCTGAGAAACTTCTTCTGTCTTTCGCGAGATGGTATATCATTATTCAACATATCGAATCCATCCATTCGCCTAACAAAAGAGTGCTTTAAATTCACTGGAGTTTGATTTTGCGGTTGATAAGACTTTTTTTGAGTTTTTGGTTAACTTAGAGAATCTTCTATTGGAGTACTTACATGAATGATTCTTTGATTCTTGGTTGTCTTTGAGAATGTTCTATCGGCATATTAACATGAATAATACTCTGATTTTCAGGTGATTCAAGTGTTTTTTGAGTTGCTTCAATTTTTTTCCGTGCAAATTAGTCATGATCGCTGATTCATCAGCGAGATAGTATATCATTTTTCAGCATATCGAATACAATAGTTTTTTCCAACAAAAAATGTTGCAAATCTACTGATTCAGGTATTTTTTGCGAAACTTTCAATCCCATCCCTGTGAATGTATAATTTTTTTTTGACTACGAATTCCACGGTTATTATCACGATTACAATCTTTATCATTCATGACTAGGTTTCGAATCGAATTGTTTACATTCAAATGTTTCTCTGCAATAGGGAATCTAAGAGCTAGATTTGATCCTTCTTCTTCCAAATGCTCCGTAGTATTCATATTAATAAGTTTTTTCTTAGTCTTAGATACCAACGAGACACTGCTGGCTTTTTGTCGAGCATTTTGTGATGCTAAAATTGATTCATCTGTTCAACTGACTTTCTGGCGGGTGAAAGATCCTTGATTCTATTTGCAGTTGGCTTATGTTCCCAGTGTCCAGTCGACGAAATTCTTTCATATATATATTGATCTGGAAGCGAAAATACGATAATCCTCAACTGATCTCTATCAACCAATTTGATTCCCTTGAAATGCAATGCTGCCAGCTATATATTACTAAAAATATTGGTAAATGGGCATGGTTGATATTCTTTTTCAGGAATAATAGATAAAGGAGAATACATCCACAAATTCTGCACTATTTCCACAGGAGCAAGTTAATTCTGTTTTTGTGGTCTTTTCACTATGCTCAATCAAGAATTATCTTGTGGGTAGTTTACCCTCATCTCCATTTTCGCTATCTTGTGAGATGGAGCTTGAGAAAAAACTTATTTTGCAACAGTCAAACGTTGTTCCTGAAGAAGATATATCTTCAGCCTATCGAATTTGTCCATTTGCCTAATAGAAGAGTGCTGTGATTTTACTGCAGTTTGATTCAGACAATATTCTATCAAAATATCTATATGAATTATTCTTTGATTTTGTGCCCGATCTTCATAAGCCCATCAATTTTTGCATGATTCAGATGTTTTCTGAGAAACTTCTTCTGTCTTTCGTGCAATTTGATCATGTGAGCGAGATGGTATATCATTATTCAACATATCGAATCCATCCATTCGCCTAACAGAAGAGTGCTTTAAATTCACTGCAGTTTGATTTTGCGGTTGATAAGATTTTTTCTGAGTGTTTGGTTAACTTTGAAGAATCTTCTATTGGAGGACTAACATGAATGATTCTTTGATTTTTTGTTGTCTTTGAGAATGTTCTATCGGCATATTAACATGAATAATACTCTGATTTTCAGGTGATTCAAGTGTTTTTTGAGTTGCTTCGATTTTTTCCGTGCAAATTAGTCATTATCGCTGATTTATGAGCAAGATAGTATATCATTTTTTAGCATATCGAATTCAATAGTCTTTTCCAACAAAAAATGTTGCAAATCTACTGCTTCAGGTATTTTTTGCAAAACTTCTAATCCCATCCCTGTGAATTTATAATTTCTTTTTGACTACGAATTCCATGGTTATTATCACGATTACAATCTTCATTATTCATGACTGAGTTTCTAACCTAATTGTTTACATTCAAATGTTTCTCTGCGATGTTTCCTTCTTCCTTCAAATGCTCCGTGGTATTCATATTAATAAGTTTTTTCTTAGTCTTAGGTACCAATGAGACACTGCTGACTTCTTGTCAAGCATTTTGTGATGCTGAAATTGTTTCATCTGTTCAACTGACTTTCTGGCGGGTGAAAGATCCTTGATTCTATTTGCAGTTGGCTCATGTTCTCAGTGTTCAGTCGAAGAAATTCTTTCATATATATATATATATATATATATATATATATATATATATATATATATATATATATATATATATATATATATATATATATATATATATATATATACATATATATATATATATATATATATATATATATATATATATATATATATATATATATATACATATATATATATATACATATATATATATATATATATATATATATATATATATATATATATATATATATATATATATATATATATATATATATATATTGAGCTTGTGCTTGATTTCTGGTATCATGCGAATTTTGTTTATCCAATGAAGATTCCCTGACAGGTGGAAGAGTCTTGATTTGTTTCATTACAAGCTCATGTCCACAGTCTCCAATTGGAGGAGTACTTCTTTCTTTCAGTGTAAATTGTTTCATGAACTCCGTATCAGTATAATACTGGTATTGACTTGGTTTTTCAACAACTCTTGTTCTGGTTCGTCGACATTTTTCTGAAGATTCATCTTCACTGAAAAAAGAGGAATTATCAAATTCCACTTCATCATCAACTGTTCTCTTTTTAGAACGCTTTTTGCATTCTCTATTCGGGCCAGTTGATTTCTGGCTCAAGTTATCAATTTATTGAGATGTTTTACGGTTGTGTCGGGTATTTTCTAGCAAATCTTCCATATCCCTCATTCTCAGTGTATAAGAATTATTGTGATTTTTATCGACATATAGTAATTGCATTTCTTGACCATCGTCCAAATGAATGAGGCTGATAGCTGGTAAATCAGGGGGCTTACGGGAGATTCAACTTCTTCAACTGTCAATCCCACCTCCACATGGTCATCATCATCTCTGGTGCTACAACCCGTCACAGGTCTTGGCTTCCTCTAGAATTTGTCTCCATTCCTCTCTCTTCTGTGCTTTTACTCTCCAGTTCGTAATCTTGAGCTTTTCAAGGTCGTTTTGGATTTGGTCAATGTATCTCGTGCTTGGTCTTCCGATCGCTTTCTTTCCGAAAATTCTTTGACGCATAATCTTTTTTGTCCAACATGTCTAATCCACCTCAGTCTATTTATTTTGATCGTTTTCATCACATCGATATCCTCGTACAGTTCGTAAAGCTTGTAATTATATCGCGTTCTCCACACACCTCCTTCCTGTATTCGTTTGTATATGTGTCTTAGTATTCTTCTTTCGAATGTCCCTAACATCCTTTCATCATTCTGGCTCAAAGTCCATATAGTAGGACTGGTCTTATTAATGTTTTGTACAATTTACATTTAGTTTTTCTTGATATGTGATTTGATCGCAGGTGACGTGACAGACCAAAAAAAGCTTTGTTTGCTAAATGTATCCTACGTTTGATTTCTTGTGATATGTTGTTCTTATTAGTTACTTGCGAACCTAGGTAGGTAAACTCGGATACGGCTTCGAAGTTATATTCGTTTATCTTCAGGTTGGTTAGGGTTCCTGGTAACTGCTTTTTGGATTTCTTCCCTACGTGTAGATATTTAGTCTTATTTTCGTTGATACTAAGACCCATGTTTTTCGCAGCTTTTTCTAGAGCTGTGAAGGCTTCGATCAGGTTTCTCTTGAAGCTAGCTACTATATCGATGTCGTCTGCAAAAGCGAGTAATTGTACCGACTTGTTAATTATCGTGCCTGTTGTGTCTATTTTTGATTCTCGTATGGCTCTCTCGAGTGCCAAGTTGAAAAGTATGCATGAGAGTGCATCTCCTTGGCGCAGGCCTATATTTGCCTTAAAGCTTCTCGAAGTTTCTCCTTGTATTTTTACCCTGCTTTCTGCATCGTCCAGTGTTTCCTTTATTAGGCGTTGGAGGTGCTCTGGTATATTAAACATCCTCAGTGCCTGGTAGAGTGCCTGGTGTCTAATGGTATCGTAGGCTGCTTTAAAATCAATAAATAGATGGTGAGTTTCTATATCGTGTTCTCTGGTCTTTTCTAGTATTTGTCGCAGCGTATGTATCTGGTCTGTAGTGGACTTTCCTTCTCGGAAACCACACTGGTAGCTCCCTATTGTTTCTTCCGCATATGGTTTCAATCGTTGGTATATGATATTAGAGAGGACTCTGTAGCCTACATTTAATAATGTAATACCCCTGTAGCTTTCGCATTCTAGCAGGTTACCTTTTTTGTGTAGTGGTATCATGACACCAGAATGCCATTCTTTAGGTATTTGTACACTCTCCCAAATTGATGTGATTACTTCGTGCATAAAACGGTGCAGTTCCTCCCCTCCTTGTTTGAATAGTTCTGCTGGGATGTTATCTGTTCCTGGGGACTTGTTGTTTTTCAGTTTTTGGATTACTTCTTTGATCTCTTCGTATGTGGGTACGTTATTTTCTCGGTCGTCCTGCTCTACTACCTCCTCTTGCTGTTCGCTTGGTTGACTGTTTTGGAACAATGTGTATGGACATGGATTCAATTTCTCTTCGAAGTGTTCTGCCCAACTGTTTAGTATTTCCTCTTTGTCACTTAAGATGTTGCCTTCTTTGTTTTTGCACATAGTTATTCTTGGCTTGAATTCTCTCCGGCTATTGTTGACTTCGTTGCAAAATTTTCTACTTTCTTGTTGACTGTTTAGTACCTCTAGCTCTTGCATGTGTTTCTCCAGGTATTCTTTCTTTTTCTTTTAGTGTATTTTTTTTTCTTATCTTCTGAGCATTTTATACAGCTCTTCTTGCCTTCTTGTGCGGTGTGATTACTGCATCTTTATGTGTGTTTTGTTTTTCCCTTTTGTTATCTCCGCACATTCCTCATCGAACCACTCGTTGTTAATGCGATGTTGTTGCTCACTGCCCAACACTTTTAACGTTGTTTCTGTGATCGCTTGTTTTCCGCTTTCCCATTGAGCGTCAGTGTTATCTATGTTAGTGGAAAGTTTAACGCCTAATGCTTTTCTTAGTTCCTCTCTAAAAGCATCAGCTTTTTCTGGGTTCTTTAATTCTTCTGTATCGAGTTTCTTTTCTTTCTTGCCTCTTATCTTTTTCATGTTTGATATTCTTGCGCGTACTGTCGTTTCCACGAGAAAATGGTCCGAATCTATGTTCGCTCCTCTTCTGCTTTTTACATCTATTACGTCGGAGAAGTGTCTGGCATCAATTAACATGTGGTCGATTTGATTTTGAGTTCGTTGATCTGGAGAGATCCACGTACATTTATGAATTTTCTTATGTGGAAAATAGGTACTTGCGATTACCATGTGTAGTGAAGCTGCACAATGGATTAGCCTCATTCCATTGTCATTAGTTTCTTCATGTGGACTAAACCTTCCAATTGTGGGCCTGTAAAGATCTTCTCGTCCTATTTTAGCGTTAAGGTCCCCAATGATGATTTTGATATCGTTCGCCGGGCTTTGATTATACGTTGCTTCCAGTTCTTCATAAAAGTCTTCTTTGTCGTCCTCATCGCTGTCTTCTGTGGGCGCGTAGGCATTTATAATGGTGTAATTGAAGAATTTTCCTTTGATTCTTAATTTGCATAGTCGTGCATTTATTGCATTGAAGTCTATCACCAGATTTTTAATTTTGTTATTTACTATGAAGCCCGTTCCTTGTATGTGCTTGTTTTCGTGGCAGCTGTAGAAGACTGTGTGTCTGCGTTTCTCGATGATGTTATTTCCTAACCATCTCACTTCTTGTATTGCGAAGATGCCACTTTTATATTTGTCCAATTCATCTATTAGCAATCGCATAGCTGCTGGTCTATATAGGGATCTAACATTCCATGTACATTGTTTCAAATCGTTGGCCTTTTTACGTTTGCTTGGTCGTCGACGTTGGATCGGTCCGGCTATTTCTTCCTGAGTTTTCGTAACAATGATTTTTTTCCGAGATAGGGTTGTTGGCCCGACGCTCAACCCCCAACCTGGAGGACCAGGTGATTTTACTTCAGGGTTTTCTTCCCCTAGACTGGTTGTTGGCCATAACTAAGGAGGCCCGTCTCCCCCAACCTCCACATGGTAGCCCCTGGATAACGCTAACGAGGCTCTGACGATCGAATATAGGCGGTATGACCTTTTTTAACATTATCATTCCCAAATCCTGAAGTGGCACCTATGAGGATATGCTAGGAAACATGAGGGACTTACAGTCAATTCTCAGAGAAAAAGGAGTTCAAGCAACAGCAACAATTGTTGAATGCGTGCAGAATGTTCTCATCTCCGATAATGGATGTGAATCTTTCTAAGCGCCTCCTGTTCTGTCATGGACGTAGAATGTCAAGGTGAGCGAGTGAAATCGCAGTATATTGTGTGGCAATTTAGTTGTACGCCACTGAGTATTTTGTCCTGATAATTTTTTTGATCACGAGCGTAGATTATTTTAGCAGTGACAAGAATGCTGTTCAATAGAATTGGAGATACGATCATTCTTCAAGTTACTTCCCTCAGATCACCATCAGAGTTGATAGAATATTTTGGAGTAAATGGGAAAATCAAGTATATTTATCATCGATACCAAAAATTCAATTCATTCAACTGTTGACATCTGTGTCTAGAGTTTCTACTACATGAAAGATCATAATGTCAATAAAAATCACACTGACAGGATGAGAGTCCGTGCTAAGTGCAGATTTTTCACCGCCACTATATCCAACTGGTGACAGCGCTGTGGATGAAGATAAGGTCATCGGCTTAGTTGATTTTTGAACTTATAATTCTATCCCGAATATAACTGAGGGTAAAAATCAATTATACTACAATGATGGGAAAAATATCTCTAGATCTATAACAATTCCGATGGGATCATATAATATGGAAGATTCAAGATAACACATACATTAAAATTTTGGGTAGTGGTAGTAGCGATTAAAATAATAAGAGAATTGAGCTCACTCTCACATCGAGCGTCATACTCTGAAATGTAATATTTTGTGCTCGAATCAAATAGATTTCACAAAGAATGATAGTATAAGAAGTGTGTTGGACTTCAGAGTAAAAGTTATCGATGCAAATAAACTACATGAATCAGATTCAATTGTGAACAATATGAAAGTGGATAGTATGCCAATGAATTGTAATTTCCTTCTGGATCATATAGAACTAATTTGAGTGAACATATATTGCACGTTTTTTCTTCTAAACGCACCGCTGGAGTATGATTTGTCGAGGTATCGTCAATCATAATTTATTTACCAGTAAGTGCTCAAGTCATTGACAACGTAACTGTTTGTAAATCAAGAGAGTGATATAATTGATTTTCGAGGAGAAACAATTACGGTGCGTTTACATTTGAAAGAAGTCATCAATGAAAATTATTTTTGTTGATAAAAACTATCAATAACAAAGCAGATCTTTAAACTTCAACTGCACCAACCAACTAACAACTAAAAATTCACAGTTTTTTTTAGCGCAAGGTTATAAGGTTACCAGAAAATTAACTATGTCTTACACATTGATGATGAGACTGCTTTCGACGAGTTAATAACCCATTTGGAGGTACATTCACATCATCCCTACATTGCTACTATATTCAACAACAGTGATGAAGTTCGTATCCCAATTCAAAAACAAGATATTTTCACTCTACCTAGTCAAAGTGTCATAGTAATTGAAGTAACCATTTCGAAAGCAGATAGGAATCCATCAACATCTACTTTTATGAACAATGGTTTGGCACTTTTGTTTGATGAGATACACTAAAAGCTGAATGGTGTCGAAAATGGTAGATGTGAAAATGTGAGCATAACTTCAACCATAAAAGGTTATTGTTTATTCCACGAGGGACAACATAAGATGATCAAAAATGCTGGCTGAGGGAAGACAGCCGTCACTGATAATAAAGGCCAATTCAATGTATTGATACCACTTCGGTTCACAGAAAACTATAAAAAAGTTCTTATGAATGTAAAACAGGAACTAGTTCTCATCCGATCGAAAGTTGATACGAACGCATATCATAATGCAACGAAAGATTTGGTGCTTGAAATTACAAAATTACATTGTTGTATGCCGTACGTCTATGTAAGTGATAAAGTAAGACTTTCATTCCTGAAGAAGCTCGAAAGAAATAAACAAATTCAAGTTCCCTTTCGATCTTGGTCATTGTTTGAGCTCCCATTACTGCCCACATCCCAAATGCAGGCATGGACTATTAAAACAGCTCCACAGCTTGAAAACCTCGTTATGTAGTTCTGGCTTTCAAACTGATCGGATGAATCAGCACGCTAAAAATGCAAGCAAATTTGATCATTGTCACATTTTCAATGTCAAACTATTTTTAAACTCTAAAAACTATCTCTATAAAAACCTGGACCCAGATATCAAGAATAACCACTATCTAATATACTAAAAGACATAATGTACACAGTCAGTTAACCACGGCTACAGCCTAAACGAGAACTGTGATTGACATGATTTTTTTTCTCTTATATATTTGATATTCTTGACAAGCAGTGCCTCCTGGGGGTCTCAATTTTTCCAGTCTGATAGGTTTCGTGTAAAAAATCAAAAACCGTCAAAAATTCATCCTGGACATAGTAGCCATGTACAAATAATTGTTGAACATCGATGACTTCTGTCAGCTTTGACGTTTAGGTTTCAATATTATTTCATTGAATATTGCAGAATGAGAAGGATTTTCACAAATTTATGTATCAATACATCTATAACAAACATGAGCGAATCACTTATGATACATTTTGAGCTAATATAATGCTTAATAATTAAAATTACCATTTTTTTGACATTTCAATATTCCGCTCCATTGAATAGTATACAAGGCGAATATAAGACATTGTTCACGTGAATTTTGGTACAAATTTCAATTCATAGATATATACAAGAGGAAGAATCGACATTATACATGTAATTCTAAATCAGAACTATCATAATTAATAAAATAAGCATAATTACGAATATTATTTCACTTCATCATGAACAAAAATAAGCAGATAATTTGTAATACATTTCAAGCTCCTATGATGCTCAAATATTAGAATTATAATTTTTTTGACATTTCAATGATCTGATTTATTAAATAATATGCAAAACGAAGATAAGACATTGCACACATGCATTTTGGTACAAATTCTGATCCATAGATTGATAAAAAAGAAGAAATGACATTATACATTATGAATTCTGATATAAATTATCAAAGATTGTAGATTATGTGTATTTAAAAATATTATGTATTGTTACATAATCGGCAGACATGAATGAATAATTGCGGATACATTTAAAATTCACATTATTATAATAGAATTGCGTGCAATAAAAATTAGGATCAAGGCATATTTGACTATTCCAAGAGTAATCCACTAAATTGAGGATAAGAATTATTAGTTTGAACTTCCAATTTAATAATAACCGGTAATATCCATGAGAAAAATCATATGTGAGATTGGAAAAAGTTAATTTTTCAAGAAATGTAGGAGGCACTTATCAATGCCTTTTATAGCTACATTTCTAATATCTGTTAAGCTCTCGGTCGGTTCTACATCATCTGCCATCAAGCTAAGTGGTCTAGCTACCTTTCCTACCATCAGCTGTAAAGGACTTGCTTTTGTGCTGCGATTCACGATACTGTTGAGCGCAAGTCTACGGCTGTGAGCATTGACTTAAATGTACTCATGACGCTTTCTATTGGACCATTCGCTATACTCGACCCAGTTGCGATAAGATGTAAAACAATATTATGATCTGTGCAAATATCCTGGAATTCTCTACTGACAAGACAACGCCCTTGGTCAGCAATGATACGCGTAGGCGCACCAAATACTGCTATACTATCTTTAACGGCTTTAATGCTACTCTTGGAATTGATATTTGAAGAGTGTTTTCGTAAAATGTACTTTTTGAAGGCATTAATAAGAACAAATATGTATTCCTTCAAATCATTTTTATCACTTAATTTTTTGATTGCATCTATATGCACTATATGCCAAGAGTTGTCGCTTTAGAAATTGGATGTGAGTCTACTTGTACTTTTTCGGAATGAGATTTTGCTACTTTGCAAGTAATACAGTTATCTACAAATTTTCTTACGTAGCGCGACGTACCGTTAAACCAGTGATAATCATAGACTTTTTCTAATGTTTTCTCCCAACCTAAATGAATAAGACATTGGTGAATATCATTGATAACAGACCAACTGAATGCACAAAGTGCTATGGGAAGACATTTGGAGCGACCATTTCTTTGAATTTTACGGTGAAGTATACCTGAACGAATTTTATACGTTTTCCCAACTTCCTCATCAAATTAAGCACTACGCAGATCTGATATCAACTTTACGATCTCATTGTCGCGTTGTTGCCCTGCAAGAAGCCAGTTACTAGTCAACTCAGTAATATCAACTTGTTTTTGTTCAACCTCAGCTACTGGTTGTTTTGGTTGTGGTGATGAAAGATTTCTAGAGAAAAAGTCACCGTGACATATAAGTTTGCCTTCTCTATATGCGACATCGAAATCAAAAGATTTTAGGAAAGCTCATCATCTATAAACTCTAGGAGTCAGATCAATTTTGTCACGAGAGGATTCCAATGAGTAACAGTCAGTGAACCTATCTTGAATTTTCTACCATGCAAATACTGTCTAAAATGTTCTATGGCATTCACTACTGCCCGCGTCTCTAATTCGTATGAGTGGTATTTTGATTCAGCCGAAGTTCGTTTACATGCGATGGCATATGGGTTCTAGTCAATTATTTGAAACAATATGACACCATAACTATCTGCACTGGCATCTGCATATAACTCTATTAGATTCTGTGGATCGAAAATTTAAGAATAGGTTCTCCGGTCTGAACTGAAATAACTTTTTGACGAATTTTCTCATGTCTTGGCTTCCAATTGAGAATCCTTTCAACAGAAGTTAGTTTATATAAGAGATCTACAAGTCGAAAGCAATAAGAAACAAAGTAGCTAAAATAAGAAACTTAACAAATGAACTGTCTTAACTGAGTTACAGTTTGAGGCGATGGTAAGACAGTAAGTGCCTCAAATCTACGACGATTAGGTTTAATGTTGTCTGCTTCCACTTCATAGCCAAGAAATTCAACCCCGTTTTTCAGAAATAAGCATTTTTTCATGTGTAGTGATGATTTGGCTTTCGTCAGTACTTTAAGAACTGCTTGAAGTCACTCTAACACTTCCTTCATCGTACGTGACGTCACTCATACGTCATCTACATAAACTATGACGTAATCATGAGCGAGTTCCTCCAGTGCTCTTATGATTGCACGTTCAAAAGCTGAGATAGTGTTTCGCAGATCAAATGGCCTTGTCAAATATTCGTACTGACCATCTGGTGGTATAAATGCTGTAAGTTCAATTGACTCAAAATTGACGTGTATTAGATAAAACCTACTAGCACAATCCAGCAAGAGGACTGACCGCACACAGGCTCACACACCACTCTTTCTTTCCTGCAGCGCCTACACCATTCGTACAGCGACTCGCGATGTGTCCTGCAACGCTACATTTGAAGCACATCACCTGCTGCGGCAGCTGCTGTTGACAACTCGACGTCACGGTTGCAGAAAATTGTTGTCTTCTTTTATATCTCTTCTTTCGTCCGACGTCCTGAAGATTTGTGACCTATTTTACTGCAGCTATAGCATTTGATCGGTGATTTCTACGGAATTCTGGATGTTTATAATCGTTTATTTTGCCACTCGGAGAAATGTTATTCTTTCCCTTGAGATGAGAAAATGCTCTTAATTCTTGTTAAAGCTGATTGCGTGACTTAATTTCTGTTGCGAATCTTGTATCAATCTGTGATATATGAGCGAGGACTGTTAATACTGCAGTTGGCTCCACACTTACATTCTTCCACTGATTTGCGTTTCGTTTGGTGGTTCGTATATTCAAGATATCTCCGATATATATAAGTTCAAATAAAAATAATGGTGATAATAACAAAAGTATTTGTTTAGCAGGAGGTAGTATTTATTCAGCAAAACACAAGAAAAATTACAATTGCTACTGCGCTGTTTTCAATACATTGATGCAGTTCCTCAAGAGTTCCCGGTGCGTCCTGATAATCATAAGCTAGCGATTATGAGAATATTAATCCAAGGAATTAAGATCTGGTGATTTTGATCTTGAGCATGTTGTTATAGAAACCATTCAGAGAAAATTACTCTCTGGGGATGGTCAGGTTGTATCAGATGTTGGACACGTTGAAAATGAAAAGGATGGTATCTTTGATTTCCAAGACGTTATGGTTAAAGTTTCTCGATATTTGACGAGTACTAATTGTTGGATCATTATGCACTGTATTTGAAATAAGGTTTTCAAAATTATGACGGAATCTTTGTCGTCCATCATCTTTTCCTGGATTTGGTTCTAGAAATCCTGTATCCCTGAGACGCTGGAGGAGTCTTCAAAAAATTTGGTGACTAGGATGTCGCCTACCAGAATAACGTTCTATGTACAAATGCTGTGCTGCTTTTGCGTTTCGTCTAACTTCTTCGTACACTAACACCATATCCGCTAATTCTGCATGCGGCCACACAAACAGGTACATTGTACACTCTTCGAACAAGTATGCCTCATCATTACAGATCTTGAAGCCATTCAACGCTCGCGCAGAATCCTGGATGGATCCTCTTTTTGAAGAGAAAGCCGAGCAATCACAAAGAATGTGTCCGATGCATGTATTCATTTAGTCGACAATGTCTAGTAAGGATACTTACGAGAGTTTGGAGATAGTTGTCGAAGAAGATGGTTAGCCAATCTCGAATTTGGTTTGGTCTTGCATGTTGGGCTAAAGTAGCTCAGTGGGCGGAGAATTTTTCAAAAGTGAGATTTTTGATAAGGTTGTGATAGGTTCTTCTGTTCAGCGGGAGCATTGGCTCTGGATTGTAGAATAGAAAGATTGAGCCCTGTTTTGCCAGTTTGTCATCTCTGTCATGTCCCTTGACCCATGTTAGTACGATGACATTATTATTACATATCTCCATGAGAGATTGACGACAGGGTGCAACAAGTTCAGAAGTTACTTTGCAGCCACTGAGAGCTTGCAAACTTGCATTGCTGTCTGTAGAAACTCTGATTACCTTGTCTTGAACCTTAAGTTCTTGATTCATTCTGACGCTTCGCAAAATAGCCAACATCTCTGTTTGAAAAACAGTGGTGAAGGTTCCGCGAGGTATGCTTATGTTCAGATTCAATTGCTCAGAGATGATCTCAATGCCTGATCCAGAGGATGTTTTTGAGCCATCTGTATGAATTGAGATATCAGGTTCAAGGCTAGCTCGATTATTTAGGATAATTCGATAGGGTCCATCAAAGATAAATTTTGGAAGCATACTGTCCGAGCTCATTTCTAGTGAGAGGACAGAACAAATTGCCTTCTGAAGAGAGAAAAGTGTGAGATACTTGTTCTTGGTATAAAGAGGCATAGTGTAGATCTCAGTGATATCTTCTCTACGTAGAGATCAAGAGGAGGAAGACATAGAAGAGTTTGTAGCAGTTACGTATTTGGAAACTAGAATATTGTTACATGGCTCCTCAACCAGAAACTGTAGGAGTAGTACGAATCGCACTGGTGATTTATAGGTATGCTATTCTCTGGACATGATCCATTTTAGATATGACTGTTGTTTGACTGACCTTGTGCTCCCAAATTAGAGCTCCGTATGTGACTATTGGCCCGATGATAGTTGTATAGAGCCATAGAGAGATATACGCTTGAAGCCTCAATCTTTTCCTATGGACGGCACTGCCAGAAGGAGTTGCTGGCTTTTTCAACATTCTAGATCAGGTGTAGATCTCAACTAAGCCTACAGTCAATAATGAGACTAAGGTATTTCACTGAGTCTGAGAACTTTAGTATCTGATTGAATGGACTCGCTATAATGAGTACGCCAAGTTTGCGTTTCTTGGTGAAAAATATCATCTCAGTTTTGGTTGGGTTGACTGGGAGAGAGTGATCGTTGCCCCAGGATTCCAAAAGTTTCAACGCACTTTGCGCTATTTGCGTGAGAATGCTCTCAAATTTACCACTAAGCAGTATAGTGATGTCGTAATCTTTACTTGCTATTGAAAATTTCAATACTCCTGACATCATTCCTGATGGTGTCGTTTTGCAATGTTCTTCCTGCGTGGAAATCTTAGACCTCTTTTTTGACGAAAGCATGAAGTTCAGGGAACAATTGAATACAAAACTGGTTGCTATTAGATCGAAGTAAGGATATCTGTATCAATTTCAGCATGACCTGAGTTCTGTTGAATCATACATAGTCGATGCTTTAGTCTTACCTTTGCTGGATTACTGCTCCTGCGTATATGTTTCAAATCTCACACCGAAAATAAGATCACTCTCATTCAAAATTCATGTTTGAGATATCTATATGTCGTACGTAAATTTGACCACATCTCTAAATACAGAGCCTAATCTGATATGGAAGAAATTGATACTGTAACACTTTTATTACAAACACAATTTAAGGCTTCGAAATTGAACTGTCTTGAAAATAAATGACCAAACTCCTAGAATATATTTATGACATCTTAATACTTGATAGAATAAGAGAAAAATATGTGTAGACGCTACTCTGATCTGAGCTGTGCTAGTTTGGTGTTACCATCTCCCCCTCAGGATTGCATGTCGGCCTCGCTTGCAATATTGGAGATTGTAAATTACTTCATCCTTTTTTTGCTAGATAGCTTCACAGATAAAATAGAGTTGGTCTGATTAGGGCAGTTCTGTTCTTCTTTGGACGGCTTTGTTTCTTCAATGGACATTCTGGAAAAAGAGATATAGATTCTTTGGAGGAGACAAAGGGAGTTAAGGCTGAAACGTGACTAACACCAATAGGAGTTTCTGGGTCTCAGGGGATGCAACCTGATAAGTTGATCAAGATATCTGTTCGCGAATCACGTATGGTCCGTCTCTTTTTGGTGCAATCTTAGATGTTTGTTTAACCTTGTTGAGACTTGCTCAGTGCATGAGTTATCACTACAACCTTATATCCCATTTCATATCCTGGTGGAGACCGTCGTTTCTCATCAGCATATTGTTCCAAACGATCTTGCTGCTGTTCGAGTTATTCCTTAGCCTGTTGTAACGATAAGGTAAATGCTCGTGAATAAGGTGAAATTTGTGGAACAAAAGGAGAATTTTCAATTATGGACCGTGAATTTTTCCCAATATCTTTTGGCGTTCGCAATTCTCAAGCAAAGCAAAGGTAGACAAGAGAGAAACTAGTTGTTTGACATACCACCGAGTTCATAGCGAATCGAATACAAGGTAAATATTTGTCCCATTGGCCATGATTTTTGGAGCTCAATATATTCAACTGACTCTTTGAATCACGATTTTTCCTCTCTACTGCGTTAGACTCGAGATGGTACACAGAAATAAGAGATTGATTTATAACGCTGACACTTGAAGCAAACTCTAACATTTTCTCTATTGTGTGACGCGATGGGTGAATCATGATATTCATGGAGTATTTGCGCTATTTGTGACTGTGGTACAACAAGTACCGCTTCTTCATTTTCGCCTTCAGTGTAACTGCTCCCAAGGCGTAAGAACTAGCATCAATTCTTAGGATAGAGGGTTTTGTTGGATCGGCTGTTTGTGGTACAGGCGCAGTCATAGGTAACTCTTTTGATGTAGTGGATGCAATCTTGTTCAGCTTTCTAGATCCATTTCGCATTCTGCTTCGGTAATTCGCTGAGAGGGCGTGCAATATCGGCATAGTTTGGCACGAATCTTCTAAGCAACGAACGAGTTTGCAGGAATATCAATAGCTACTCAACAATTTTTGGCTCCTTCATAACAACAATAACCAAAATTTCCCCCAGATCTGGTTTTATACCTTACGAAGTGATCATGTGCCCCAGGTATTCAACTTCAGATGCAATAAATCTACATTTCTCACGACTGATTACACCAATTATCCACACCCAAAACAAGCAAGCTGTGATTTACTAGCTTCTGTCTTTGATTAGCTGAATTCTTTCTTTGGCGTTAACTGTGGATGCGCACTGCGGATTTCAATGTTCTTTATTTTTTGTGTATTCAGTATGACCAAAGCACCTGCAAAAATAACATTGAGGACGAAGTTTTTTCGCTTGCTTATCGTTCCTCTGAATGTTGCCATGATATGTAGATTTAAACCGTTGTCTAACTTCTCTTTGAGTGAATTCAACATTTTTTGAAGCTTTCAGCAAAAGCTGGAAACATTCAATATCTGTTCTTAGTCTTTCTCGTATTTTTCGATTCAGCGGCTTAAAAACGACATCAATCTGCACGAGCTAAGGTAGTTTGTACGGCAGTTGCGCTAGTAGTGACCGCACATGACAAACAAATGATTCACTTGACTCATCATCGCGCTCTTCACGAGGAAATATTTTGCTAAATACTAAATGTGGCGGAAGCCTCCAAGAAAATGCGTCACATGAAGTTTTTATTGCATCATTCCATGTTTCCACAGAGTTCCCTACACCCTTCCACCAAGTAGCGGCGGTACCTTCAAGCAGAATGAATATACCACGAAGAGTATTCTCATCTGATACTAGTCTTGGAATGTTTCAATAGAATCAAATAATGCATCTACATTGGATATTTCACTACTGTCAAATCGTGCAGTACACTAAGAAAAGTTCCCGATATGTTGATTCACAGTATCTTGAGCTGTTGTAGCAGAATCTTGCGATATTTCAGCGGATAGTCTCACCAATTCCGTAATTTGAGTGATCAATTGCGCAAAGTTTTCACTTGACAGAGTTATTGCAGTCACAGCGGGTGCTTCACTTCCATCATTCTCCTCTGGCGGTATTGTGCGTTTTATTACGAATAAATTACCTTTCTGCAGTCTTCGTTGTACTGGCAGAAAAAACAACTTGAAGTCGAAGAGTTTTCTGAGATGTCACTTATGCACTACGGAGCAGATGCAGCAAAACACGAGAAAACTGAGGGCACAAGTCAACAGAATTCGGCAGCGTTGCTTGACCACTAATTTCCAGAGTTCCACATACTTTTGAAATCGTACTCTTGCTCTGAACTGTAATCACTGATTCACAATACGCTGCATTTGAGCCCCACGCTGGGCGCCAATTGTAACACTTTTATTACTAGCACAGAGAATGGGTCCAAGAATAAACTTCATTGAAAATCGATGACACAACTTCAGAAATATATTCATTACATCTCAATACTTGATAGAATGAAACAAAGGTCTATAGTCTAGACGCTACTCTGATTTGACCTGTGCTAGTTTAGTGTTACAATACTAAAATTGAAGTCTCATCCCTAAATCTGGTACACAAGGTAAGACTCACTTGTACACCTGCTTATCCAGAAGTACTGTATATTGTTCCATCTTGTAATAGAGCCAAGTTCGAAAACTCTTCTCTTACTTACATACATTTCATAATGACCTACCGCTACCAATGAAATCTCTGTCCATGAACATGAAATATGGGTTGTAATAATGTTTATTGATGAATGACTGTAATATAATATTGAACGAATAATGAATGATAATGGATTCGAAATAAAGAGAAATATATGAAAGGCGAACGCAACGACTCATCCCTACCCTCGAACTTGTGAAACTGCTCGCGCTGCTTCAGTGCCCAAGCCTTGATGGTATGATTTGCCTGTTTTCCTCAATCTTGTGAGGTCGAACCGAAAATTGAACACTGTTTCTGGGAAGGACTACCTGCTACAGAGCTACAGTCCCGGCGAAATATGTCGTCCACTACATCACTTCCTCTTCATAACCTGTGGAAGTGGCCAGTAAAGTGGACACGTCGGCCTGACCTAGCTTTGAACTTTCTCTTGTCGGCTGGTTTTCTGGATTGCTCTACGTTGTCAGTATCTGGCTCTTCTTGGGGTCGTTCGTTGGACTCTGTTACGGTTTAAATTACTTCATATATAAATAGACTTTTTAGGTTTTAATTCTGTATATTTAATTTTATTTTTGACGTTTCGACTTTCTAACCAGAAATCTTCATCAGAAAAAATGATACAAAAATTTTTGTATCATTTTTTCTGATGAAGACTTTCGGTTAGAAAGTCGGAACGTCAAAAATAAAATTGAATATACAAAATTAGAACCAAAAAAGTCTATTTATTATGATATAATTCTGAAAATATGTATAGATCATTACTTCATATATATTTTTTTATTCTTCTCATAAAATATTCTCCTAAGAACAAAAATTATTAGGGAGTTTGATCAATTGCAATAATTTGTTTTTTAACAGAAGAGACCAATTCATGTTGTCGGAATGAAAACGGAGAATTCACAGTCTTCAGAATTAAACTATTCAGCTCTCGGCGTGACAGTCATCCCTTGTTTCTGTTATTTCTTAGATAATTGAAAGTCATTTCGATATATTTATATAACAGCATTTTTGTTTTCCGCGCGAGAAGTCCCGGATAAATATTCGCTGGACCGACAAGTCTATTTCAAAAGCCAACCACCATCTCGACAGGTAAATGTCGACTCATTCAATTTATATTTGTTTCAAGCTGTTCCTCTACAGTACGTTTCTTTGCCTTTCTGTTGTGTTCTTGTACGCTTTCTTTATGTTGTGATGACTTCGTATATTGAAGAACCTCATTTAAGCTTTCATTTTGGGACATAAGCAGCGCCGTATGCACTTAGCCACTTTTTTGGGGTAGAATTAATTAATCTGGGACATACATTCCGAGGCCAAGACGAGAAATTTGAAATTGCTTGCACGTGAATCTCAACTTCAAATGATCAACCGGGAGCCCCCACCCAGTTGGTGACGACACTGTCTAGGAGTCATTGTGGGATTCCGTAATACGCCTGCGCTGTTCGCACGGGAGTCAGATGAGCCTTCGTTTTATTTCTCAGTTATTTTGCTGAAGAAATCATTCTTCTTTCGCTTATGTATAATTTACAGCAAATTTAATAGTGCAGCTGACTGCGTATATGATTTGAGATTAATTATCAGCAATTCAAAAAAAAATTACTATATTACTCTGTAAATTCAGCTCTTGCGAGAATAGGTGAATCTTCAGAAGAAAATTCAGACTTATTTGGACTATGAATTAGGGAGTGTGTGGGAACGTAGCTTTCAGGGCGTGTGTTTATCCAATTATTTAGAAATATATATATATTTTTGTTGGTGAAGTTGAAAGCCAACCGTGGGTTCCCTTTCGTGACGAATGATCGACCAATCGGTACACTCCGGGCGAGCTTATGCGGATTTATATAGTACAACTACCACAGTCCTCGATCTTAGGACCAACTTACTTCCTCATTTGGTTTAGAATCTTTATTAATGCACTACCACTTTAAAATCCAATACTATTGCCGTTATCGGATGCTCGCTTCAGTTGAATCGCCTATTATTCGATTCATTAATTTGATTTTTGGAATAATTCATTATTCAATACTCCTACATTTAATGTGCATGCGTTGATGACATTCTGTAAGTGGTACTCGATGCTATCTAGAGAGGCATTGTTACTCACGGTTGGAATTTTGTTCGAGAAATAAAACTAGGTCTATGTTGACGAAAGTTTCTGAATTCTGCGACATTTCCCTTATCTTCCTCGCTGTTTAGGCTCGTTGGCCAGCCTGTGTTGGATATCATTCGGTCAACTAGCGCCCTTACGGATTATTGGTAGGCTTTACATTCACTTGATTGGGTTTATACCTTGAGCCATCTCCACTGTAGCCTCTAGCCGGTGTCAAACTTAAAACGCGGAAAAATTCGCCTGAACGCATTTAGATTGTAACAACTCATTGCCACTTGTTGAAATATCTTCTGAGAGTATGTAGTCTGGCTTGAGGCTCTAGATCGATATCCGGACTTGCTTGTCGTTCATTAGCAATACGAAATTGCTGTAACCTTGTTCAGTTGGCTGCAACGGTCTTCGCACAGCATCGTGGCGCACAAAGAAGTATGGTGTGGATCTTAGTTCTCAGAATGAGAGAATTTTCTTGGTGCCATGTACCAGGTATTGGTTCCTAATCCTCAAGTCTTCAGCTTGCCTTTATATAGAAATATCCATTTCTCGAATGTTCTTCTTCTAGAATTTTAAACTTCTGGAATATGGCTAGAGGCTTCCATCGAAAGGGGTGATGTAATGCGACGCAACGCGACGCAAAGAGGACGAAAGGTGCCGCCCATGCAGTCATCTTTACGAGCCTTCTCACTCTCGCACGTTACAGTACATTCGACTTGCTGTGAATCGAAGAATTCACCAGAAAATCGTATCGATGAACCATGAACTAGCTCGGTTGAGAATGTGTTTGGATATTCTTCATGAGCTGCTTTCATCCCGAGCAGCACGATGGGAAGGACATCGGCTCATGATTCTGTTGAGTGGCATTTGATAGTGGTTTTTAATTGGCGGTGAAACCTTTCTATCATGCTGTTCGCTGCGGGATGGCACGCTGTCGCTCGCAAATGAGTCGAGCCTATTGGATGATTGAGTTCTCGGAACAAGCGCAACTCAAACTGACGACCTTGGTCCGTGGTCACGCGCTGAGGGACGCCAAAGCTAGCTACCCAATTCGCTAGAAATGCGCCTGCAAGTGATGACCTCTATGCCAGATAATGGAATGACTTCTGGCCACTGGGTGAAAAGATCATCGCAGGTGAAGCACTACTTATATCCTCGAGATGGAAGTAGTGGCCCAATGATGTCAATATGGACATACCCGAATCGGCCGGCATCGTTAGGGAACGGATTAACTGGTGCCCTTTCGTACCTGGATACTTTCACTCGTTGGATACAGTCTCGCGTCCACTTCCGGCAATCTGTGTTCATGCCGGGCCATACGTAGCGCTGTGTATTAGCCTATGCGAAGCACGAATTCCCGGATCTGCTGGGTTGTGCAGGTCTCAAATACTTGTTCTCTTAAGGGCATCGCGACGCACGGTTGAGCTGTACCAGTAGATACGTCGCAATACAAACTGAAGTTGGTCTCTGGTAACTGAATTTTCTCTAAGCGTAATCTGATTGATGTTGTTTTCAGCAGTTCTTCCAATTCGTCATCTGTGTCTTGAGCCGCTGCTAGGACGCGAGTGTCTACTGACAATGAGATTTGGCTGATCCGAGAGAGCGTCTGCTGCATAATTTTCTTCTTCTTTGATATAACGTATGTCGGTAGTATATTGCCCGATTGAATCCAAATACCGAAATTGTCGTGGCGTACATTTATCGGATTTTTGTTGGAACACGAAGGTTGAAGGTTTGTGGTCAGTGAAAATTGTCACTGTTCTGCCTCCAATCGAATGACAAAAACGTTCAATGGCTGAGTAGATCACCAAAAATTCTTGATCGCTGCGCAGGATCTAATGTCTTTGTGGAATAGACTAATGGCTGCAACGTATTGCCGATTTGGTGCTGTAAAGTGCGGCTGATTGCATGATCGGACGCGTTGACCATTATACAGAGTTAAGCACCAGGTAACGGAAGAGCCAGTAACACCGCGTTTGCAAGTCTTTTATTTACGGCTGCGAACGCATTTCCACTTTCCACAGTCCATAATATCGGCGCATTCCCTTTTATCTACAGGCCTTGCAGTAACTCGTTGAACGGTTTTTGAAGCCCTGCGGTACCAGGATTAAATCTACGATGTAATTGACCATTTCTAGAGATCGATGCAGTCCTAGCTCATAGTAGTTCATGTCTATAGTAGTACTTACTTATTGACTTAATCCTTTCGGTGTAAGGCTGTGTGTAGTTATTTCTCACTTCTTCTGGTCTTCCTCTCCATATATCTTTCCCCGCTTTTCTGTCTTGTATGAGTCGTTTCGCCTCACTCCATTTGATCCTTCTTTTATTCAACGCCAGGCTGACTTCTTCGTCCTACTTTTTTATCAGCCTGCCCCTCTTTCTCTTTCCGGTTGGCTTAGCTTCGTGTATTCGTTTTGCCGTTCTGATTTCGTTTTTTCTGTGCACATGTCCTCTCTATCTGAGCTGTCTCTCTAGTATGATGTCCTTCATTGGTCTTGTGCTAAGCGTTTCTCTATACTTCTCGTTTATAATCCGGTCGAGTTTTGTTTTCTCTTCTATTTTTCTTCGAAATCTCATCTCTATGCATCTAATTTTACTCTGCTGTCTTTCGCTCATTGCCCATGACTCGCAGCCAAAGTTTATTACTGGAATGGCAACTTTTTTGAATACTTCTACTTTTATTTCTTTTGACACTTCTTTTCTTGTCAAAAATTTGTCTCCCAGCGCATTGAACAGTTTACTCTTTCTGTTAGTTATTGCTCTATTCCTCCTTCTTCTCTTATGATCGCCTCTTGATATTTGAATGCTGCTACTTGTTCTATTTTTTCTCCTTCGATGGTTATATTCATGAGTGTTTCCTTCACTATTTATTTATTTGTGTATTTACAATACACTGTCCGACAGGCAAAGCCCAATAAAAAAACAGGAGAAAAACGAACAATATCACAAAGAAAATATAAAGCATGAAAACATACAATATAAAAAAATAAATAATAAGAATAGATTCATGAAACAATCAAATTATGAATAGTGGAACTAACTATGTGAGGTTACAGTTGATGATAGTATTATAAAATTGCCAAGGCCTTAATAGAAAGATATGGGTTTTGATTATCCGTTGGTGTGATTGAAAATATTTATGTACAGGATAGAACTTGATCATAGGGTGAAATAAAAAAAAATATATATATTTGTTTTTCTATAGTAAAATTTATTTTCCTTTCTACATGCCTAAACTACCAGTTCGAAAGCTTCCATCATGATTCACATGTTTTTCGGTGCCGCACAGGCGTCAGAGCTCCCCAATTTAAATAGAGGTATACAGTAATTATTGAAAGTAAAAAACGCTGTTCTGAGCCAGTATTTGCTAGTATCAAACAAATATTTTAGAAGTGGTATCGACCCACAAAGTCTCTCTCACTTTTTTCATAATTTCTTATTCAATCTACGGGCTTATAGTCCTTTTTAGTGTTGAATTCTGGCATAGCTTTGCGTGACCTCAATTTCCCCAGGATAGTACCATCTATAGATGCAGATCTAGATAAGAATGACGCGGCCTCCGTGAAAATCTTGACGCATCTTCTACTGCTTGAGTATGAGATGGAAAACTTGGGAAATCGGATGCTTCATCGGTTTGTACCACTCTCGTTACTTCCTCATCAGATAGGGCCGACAAGACAGGAGACTCCGCCAGTCCACTTCTTCCTCTTCTTCCTTTGGCGCTATTACCCTGTGTGGGTTTTGGCTTCTTCAACTATATTTTGACATCTTGTTTCGTTCCGTCAGTTCACAATAATTCCAATTCATCAAATCTATATACTCAGAAGCCCCAAAGTTGAGGGTAGGAACTTCAAAACTACTTACACTTTCATTAGGCTCAGATTCAGCCGCTTTCATTCTTCTAAGCTCAAGCTCTCTACTATGTCGCCGAAAATCAGTTATCATTGCGAAAAATCAAGTTTCAGAAAATCCGCATTTCTTTGAATGGCAAGATCGATGATGTCTTCGTTCTCATTCTTAAGGTACTTTTAGCAATTGATCGTTATTCATGAATGAATAGACTTACACCTGCAAGAGGGCTTTACTTTGATATTGAACCACCTACAACTATAAACTCTAATAACATATTCGGCAAGAACCTTTAAGTTTTGAGAAGGAGTTTTGGAGGACACTCAAAAACGCAAAATTCTGTTAGCTGTTGTTACCATTCGAAAGTGGGCAATGATTCCTAGGTTCCTCTTTGCAAAATCTTGAAGGAATATGCCACTTGATACCACTTGACAAATTTTGAGCAAGTACTTTTGGTCCGTACTCAGATCTTCAAAATCAACTTGTGGTAGCTGCGAGTCAAGTTTTTAAAACTCTATGGTTCCCACATCTTCGCATTTCTCGAGCTGTTTTTCTATTGGCCCAGAATATTCTCTGGGACCTATGGTTTTTCCATCGAGTCGTTGAAATAAGTGCCTGAAGGGAAGCTCATTTGCATGTAGCAAGCGAATTATCCATTGTAAAGATCTTTTCAGCCTAGTTTCCAATATTTTAATAACTCCGGAATTACATCCGGTATCGACTGCGGTTCCGTCGCAACCAATAAGTCTCAAATTTAAGATGTCCATAAAATTATTCTGAAAATATGCCAGAATTTCATTGACTATGTTATAAGCACAGGAAAATGTTGATGAAATATGACCGATATATTTTGATCCTGGCTCTTGCACTAAGACTACATGTTCTCCCTTGATGATTTTTCGATACACTCTCTTTCCCTTTGCTTCAGTTACCATGGAGTTATCTTTTCCACCGTCAAAATATAGGCCTTCTAAAGTCAAATCATATCGACTTTCTTGCTACTTCAAATTAATCATTTTCTTCTCTCTTTGTCTTCTCAGGGCCACTCTAAATTATCTTTTCTTTATTATCGTCAGAAATAAGACTTATGCCTTCTAAGGTTGGCATTAGCAATGATAGCTGCTGCTCTGTCTGAAACTCCTGTTTTTCAACTGCCAGTGCAAGTGCAGGTAGATGAAATTTTTGAGCTCAATTTCATTTTCCAGTTCCGCTATTGGTCGAAGTAGATAGTTGATTGTCAGATCCAGGATCAGTAGAACTACTGATGGTACAGATATCTCACAGACTGTCTTCTTCACAGGGCGAAATATCTATCAAAATATCATTTTTTTGTTTCAAAATTGTTTTTTCTCTCCTTAAAGATTCTTTTTATCGTCTTTCGAGGCTGCGCAACTCTTTCCTCGTACTTTTTATGTCTATTGATCCTATCGTCACCATTCTTTTATTCCTCTGGTCTATGAGAAAAAAACGTTCTTGTTCTGGTACACAAAAACCTTTGTGCATTTACGCAGAGAAAAGTCTTCGTACTTACAGGAACTAACATCAGAGAGTCTCTTTGCCGATTATCTAAAATTCCGCAATTTAGTCTCGAACGTGGTATTATTCTTTCTGTTCTTGTTACTTTTCTTCAAATTTCGACATTTATCATGATAGTCTTCAATCATTTTTACTATTCGTGCATCAGAGACTATTGAGATTGAAGCTCTGGTCCACACATTTTTAATTGCATCGACAAAAACCTGAGATATTCCAGAAACAGTTGGTTCTCGTTTCCAGTTATCAGATTTTGAATTTACCTGTACCCATGAATAATAATTCATAACATCTTCGTATGTTGGCAAATCGCGATAGTCTCAAGTATTTCTAGTTATACCCACATTAGCAGACATTCTCACTCTTGTCACTGACCGTTTATTTAATATAACTAAACGGAAAAAACTTATTCACACACAGAAATTCCTGTTTGTTTCAATTCAGAATATCCCTTCTATAACTCGCATAAACTAATCCATCAGACACAGACACAAGATTGGCGATCTCCTAGTACGCCGATTGAGGACAAATATCGCTAAAGTGAAGTGGTGTAACTTCTACTAAACTAAAGTATTATCTTGATCATTTCTCTCTTGTTTTGCATAACATAAACTTACCGATCAGCTCAAAATGACTTTGATAGAGTTATTATTACTATTTTTTTCTTTTTTCAGATCAGAGGCCTTGCGACACCAATTGATATCGTTTAAAATTTGAAAGCAAAATTGTTCTGCTATATAGAGTCGGAAAGAAACAATATCTCTACTATCACAAGACAAAATTCGAGATCTCGTTTTTAAGTCTCACCCTAAGTCGTATAGTCTTGACAGTTTAGCTTTATAAGAAAGATAGCTCTATAAGATAGATAGATAGATAGACTTTATTTGTACTGGAAAGATACAAAAACGTATTAAATTCAGCGGAAGCAGTTTTTGAAGTAATACAGAATAATACAATAAATTCAGATGGAATATTAAATCATATGAAATAGTTGATTCACCTGTAAGCTAACTAAATAAAAATGTACATTTGTTTTTTCCGAGATCTTATTGTATAATTGGAACTTCTTAAATTTTTGATTTGTACAATCAGTGAGAAAATCTTCCAAGCTATAATATTCTTTCGTCACTAATATCGCTTTCAAATTTTTGATTTGTACAATCAGTGAGAAAATCTTCCAAGTTATTATATTCTTCCGTCACTAATATCGCTTTTATTTATTTGAGCACGTGAGTTCTGGATTATGATTTCAAGTTCAAAAGCAATGAATTAAAAATCTTGATAGCCATATATCTTGTGCTTTCCTCGAATGCACTCGTTTTATGAGAAGGTACTAGTATAATTCTATTATTTGGACCTGTTATATACTCGCTATCCGATTTATTGAGTAGAGGTTATCGAAAATATATCTTATCACTTTGAATATGTGAACACAAGGAGGTGTCAGCATGTTAAGAGTCCTCAATTTATTTCTACATCAATTTCTTGGCTGGATGTTAAGCATTATCCGTAAAACTCTTCTTTGAATCACAATGATTACTGTTGGGTGTGTTATAGATCTTTTCTGAGGTATTAAATGTGGGAGGATGACCGATAGGCAATATATTCCTGGATTGAAACAATAGAGTTTCTTCAACTCTATTTTATTCCGCCATATTCTTACAACTGTTTCTCACTTCCTTCTCCCTCACGCTATCTATCCTATCTTCACTTAACTGACTAGCGCGCCAAATTCAATTTAAATTTTGGTTTTCACAGCTCGGCCCGCCTGACAGACAGTCGTCCTTGACTGTTGCGTCATCTGGACACCATAACTTCATGTTTTGAGGCGAACAGATTGTGGTATAGAAACGTATGGTGTGTTGCATACCTGGTTCATCTTCGACAACGTATCTATTGTTCTCTAATACCTTTGTGACAATATATGGGCCACAAAATTTGGGAACAAAAGTTCTTTCACCACGATTAGTCAATTTCGGCCTTTTTAAGTATATTAAATCACCGTTTTTATGAACAAATTCAGACGTACGCTTTGAATCTGCGCGAACTTTATTGTAGTTTTTGAATACTTCGATTCGATTTGCTACTCTGCACCTAATTTCATCAAAGTTTGCGGTCCATTGTGTCTCATCAAGGTCTACATGTTTGACAAGATCTCTTATTCTAGGTCATCTAAATAATCTTGTTCATAACTCAATAATAGTTTGCTTGGTGTAGTAATGTATTGTTTATTACTGTTTGCACAAATTCACAGTCATTATCCCAGTATTCGACGTCACTACTCTTGGCTGAAGAACATATCGCAGTTTCAACGTAACGTTCAGCCTGATCGTTCGCTTGGAGGGTACTTACAGCCATTTTGACATGTCGTATAGATCTTAGGTTACAAAAATAACTAAAACTAGACGACGTGAAGGCTGTGCCTCTGTCGGTAACAATTACATCAGGGTCTCCAAATATTGAAAAAACAGTTTCAAGATATTTAATTACGCTCTTACTATCAGTTTGTTTGACTGGCTCCAAAAATGTAAATTTATAAAAGTCGTCTACAATTACTGATACATGTTTTTCCCCTCTAGAGGTATGGCCCAATGGACCGAAATAATCCAAATGAATAATTTTGAAAGAAGTGTCTCCTTTATCGGGCATATGTAACATTCTCTCGGATTTATTCTTATCATTGAACTGCAAACAAAGTAAACAGTTCTTGATATGTTGTTTTACATATTTTCTTGAATTCTTGAACCAGTAATGTTGCTTAATGGCAACAACCACTTTTTCACTATCTACATGAGCATTTTTATCATGATATTCGCTCACTACTGCTCTTCGCATACTTCTTGGGACAACTGATAACAAGTGTTAAGAATTCCAGTTCAGTTGAATCAAATAAGCTTTATTCACAAAAGAAATGAAATACATACATATTATTACATAATAATAAGTCTGTTAACTATTACATTAAATAATATGTAGATCATAGAGTCTCCAAATCAAGATGTCCGAAGTTCAGAAAGTCTGTAAAAGAAAACATAGATATGAGTAAATCATACTCAGTAAGGATCCATGACTGAAATAAAGAACACTAATATAATCATTCTCGCAAGCGACCCTCAGAAAACAGGAGTTGGTATGAAGAACAACTTTAAAAGAGGAAAAATACCTCACTTAACGCTGCCCGCAGGCATTTATGTGAAACTGAGCTCCGTTCCACGCTAAGCGTGAATCTGCGGAAAGACCTCGCTTCACATCCGGAGGATGTGAATCTGCGACACTTGCAAACTTTCGTGAAGTGATCTGCAAGGCCATAGGAGAAAGAGTTGAAGCCAAGTTGAAACTCAGTCTTCGCCTGCTCACTCCAAGATATGCAACCAAAACGCTGGGCACCTCCTGATAAAACACTAAGGATGGCAGGAGGGCACCGCTGGCCCTGGAATTATACCAGTGCATCGTTAAGAGTTAGCTGATCGTTCCCCCACCGAAGTGAGTTCTAGGAACACTCCATTGCTGGGCTCCTCCTGATTAACACTAAAGATATCAGGAGGCCACCGCTGGAATAATGGAATTGAAGAATAGCAACATATCAGCTCAATCGCTTAATACTCAACATCATACTCAATAACAACAATAGCAATACTCAAGTAACATAATATCTAGAATGGTCAACCATGGATAACTCGCCGTGAATATCATTATAATATTAGGCACAAACACTGCAATAAAACACAACTATTCACTTAGAACGATGAAACGAGACTGACGAAACAGTTATTGAATAAGATTACTGATATGCATGTTATGCTTACGTCATTATCTGCAATTAAATTATTGTTATTTAATACTTCAAGAAAAATCCCTAACAGTTCGGCTTTCCTGACATTCTTCTCGTCCTCGAGAAGCTAATTCCCCAAGCCGTAGATATCGGCTTTAGAAGCTAATTCCCCAAGCCGTAGATATCGGCTTCAGAAGCTGCGATATCAGAGTCGAAACTTGTTTTTCCTAACACTAAGGTTATACCATTTCATACATTCCACAGCTATGACGTTAAGATACTAAGCTTGTTGTCTCTGGGATGAATCAAATACATCTCCGACTACTATCTGTTATTTGGCTCAACTCTCGTAGTTAAGTATGGTTCTGTAGATGGTGATAGTAACTTCTTACTTATTCCTTCTATCAGTCTCAATAAGAGCAACTTCGCCTTCTGTGTATTTCGTACCAACAACCCTCTGTTGATCATATCTTTCTTTTGTTTTGACTGATTCTGTGCCAGTTAAACTGCTACTTCTTGACACATTTCCCGCATATTCCGTGTAGGCTATTGGACAACACTCATTTCTGCGTTCAAAATTACATCAGCTTATGATCTGGGTTGATAATCAAGGAACAGCTCACTTGGTGTTTGCCTAGTAGCTATATTAACTATGTTGTTATTAATAATATTGAACGTTGTTAAGTTATTCATCCCTGTTTTTTCGTCTCTCATTGAAATTGCAAATGATATCAATGTCGTACTATTATATCTTTCACAATATCCATTCCCTCGTAGTGTTGCTACTGCATTCAGGACATGCTTGACTCTGTTTTGTTGACTGAATATCACAGATCTCTTGGAGGTAGAAGCGATACTTCTATCAGTCATAATCTTTGTTTGTCAACTGCGCAATTTTTATTTATTCCTCCACAAATTATCGAGTTAGCTTATCAGTTCTAGAAATTGTAGTATCTACTTGATGAACATTGACGGATCTTCAAACCAATTTCACAGCCTCGGTTCTTTCTTGTTTTTGTCTCACTCCATCATTATCTCTTCCAAATCCTAGATAATCAATTTTATTGTCAAAAACACAGACATTGCTACTGACTCAAGATTTTACTTATAAGAGCAAGTAACGTTTCCAATTCTTGCTTCTCTTTCTCAAAATTGCGTGCAAGGCGTAAAAGATCATCTCGATAAACCATAGAATGGTGTTTTGGTAAGCTCCCAATTCGTTGTTCCCCATTCTTGGAAAAATCGCTGGCGCATCAGCTTATCCGAACGGTGCTTCGTTCAATTCGTATTGTCCATCCGGTATTCCGTAGTATGTCCTATGATACTTTTCGTGAGAAATACTTGTCAATATTCAGAGGTCACGTCAAGTGATGTGAAATACTATTTTTTTCGTGAACGGTCAAACTGATTATCAATCCTAGGCAAGGGGACAGCTGAACCAAAGAACAGCTCTAGCTAAACCGCACAATAACCTCCTCTCCACAGCGTAGCGTGAGAGTACACACAGATAAACAACACGACATAGATCCACTCACTGTGACCTAATTCAAATTCCAATATTGATATCCACTAAGATTGAATTTTTCCTTCACGAATCTGAGTTTCTTCCTCAAAATCTTCTTTCCATTCATAGCATCTAGCTAGAACTTTGTCATGCTTCATTATCAAATCAGTAACCGTTTGATGCACTACTGGTGGGACGCAATGTATTTTTTTTTTCTCATACTTGGATCAGTAAATAAATCGCCTCTTCTATCCAGATAGCAAATTATGTGCCCAACATATCCCGGCGGAATGACTGTAGATCCTATTGTTATCAGCACACACTTTTTGGTAGACTCTGGCAAGTCTGTTTCAGTCAACCAACTTGTTCCTTGTACAATTCACGTTCTAGTCACATCGTTATGAATCACAATCCTCCTATGCTTCGGTCAGGACTTTTCAATCATCATCGGAATGATTTGAGTGTTCTCGGATACGATGCAAATAGAAGCTACGAGTTCAATCTCATCTATTTCTACTCTCTGATTATCCGCCATACCCAATGTTTCCACAGCTCCATTTCCAAATACTTGCACAGCTCACCGTTGATTCTTATTGTACATCATTTCCAACCTCTTCCTTTCTGATCTCAGCATTTATTATGTCATATCCATTTAGAAGTTAATTTCTCATAACAATATTGCATCATCAGTTATACAATCCTTTCTGTTGGTGCCGTCATTTCTTGCAATAACTAGAAGTGATCCTTATATGATATGGAAGGATGTGAGTCTGCGAACCACCTCGCTCCACTTTCACACAGGAAGTGAATCTGCGAACCATCTTACTCCACATCCACACAGAATGTGAATCTGCAAACCACCTCGCTCCACATCCACACAGGATGTGAATCTGCGAATCACTTCGCTCCACATCCACACAGGATGTGAATCTGCGAACCACTTTATTCAAAGTTTCAACAGTCCCATTTATGTGACATTCGAAGGTCCTTAATGCTTTTCAGCTATTCCTCAACGAACAATTAGCTATCTGATGGGTCCAAAATACGAATATTTCTCTACAGTCCAATCTTATGTGATTTGTTGTGAGGATACTTGAAGATTGCATTTGCTGCATACGCTAAATACTCTGTGTGACGCCTTGAATTCAGAGGTCTGACAATAGGAGGAGAACTCAAATCGTCCGCAATATTTCTATCTGTCGGCATTTTGAACCGGTTATCCAGGTCGTTAATCCAGTTATACATAAACCTGATTCTGAACCTGATCCTGATTCTGATTCTGATCCCACTTCTGATAATTGCTAAGAATTCCAGTTTAGTTGAATCAAACAAGCTTTATTCACAAGAGAAATGAAATACATACATATGGTTACATAATAATAAGTCTGTTAACTATTACATTAAATAATATGTAGATCATAGAGTCTCCAAATCAAGATGTCCGAAGTTCAGGAAGTCTGTAAAAGAAAACATAGATATGAGTAAATCATACTCAGTAAGGATCCATGACTGAAATAAAGAACACTAATATAATCATTCTCGCAAGCGACCCTCAGAAAACAGGAGTTGGTATGAAGAACAACTTTAAAAGAGGAAAAATACCTCACTTAACGCTGCCCGCAGGCATTTATGTGAAACTGAGCTCCGTTCCACGCTAAGCGTGAATCTGCGGAAAGACCTCGCTTCACATCCGGAGGATGTGAATCTGCGACACTTGCAAACTTTCGTGAAGTGATCTGCAAGGCCATAGGAGAAAGAGTTGAAGCCAAGTTGAAACTCAGTCTTCGCCTGCTCACTCCAAGATATGCAACCAAAACGCTGGGCACCTCCTGATAAAACACTAAAGATGGCAGGAGGGCACCGCTGGCCCTGGAATTACACCAGTGCATCGTTGGGAGTTAGCTGATCGTTCCCCCACCGTAGTGAGTTCTAGGAACACTCCATCGCTGGACTCCTCCTGATAAACACTAAAGCTATCAGGAGGTCACCGCTGGCCCTGGATTTACACCAGTGCATCGTTGGGAGTTAGATGATCGTTCCCCCACCGTAGTGAGTTCTAGGAACACTCCATCGCTGGGCACCTCCTGATATAACACTAAAGATGGCAGGAGGGCACCGCTGGCCCTGGAATTACACCAGTGCATCGTTGGGAGTTAGATGATCGTTCCCCCACCGAAGTGAGTTCTAGGAACACTCCATTGCTGGGCTCCTCCTGATAAACACTAAAGATATCAGGAGGCCACCGCTGGAATAAAGGAATTAAAGAATAGCAACATATCAGCTTAATCGCTTAATACTCAACATCATACTCAATAACAACAATAGCAATACTCAAATAACATAATATCTAGAATGGTCAACCATGGATAACTCACCGTGAATATCATTATAATATTCGGCACAAACATTGCAGTAAAACACAACTATTCTCTTAGAACGATGAAACGAGACTGACGAAACAGTTATTGAATAAGATTACTGATATGCATGTTATGCTAACGTCATTATCTGTAATTAAATTATTGTTATTTAATACTTCAAGAAAAATCCCTAACACGAGCTTTCATTACATTCACGAAATAATAGACCATTCATTATTTTGTAGTCACCTATTAGTTTTTCATCACCGCTGCTTACACCTCTCTGAATCATTTTTGATTCTTGATCAGCAAGTTGAGCATATTTTGATAACGTAGTTAAATCATCCTCTACGAGCATAACAGGATTACGGCTCAAAGTATCTTCATGAGTTAGTCGGTTGCCTTCACGATGTCTTACTTTAAAATGGGATTCCTGTAGCTTCAGACACCATCTATTCATGCGTGGACATATATCGCGTTTGCTTACGGTTTGTTTCAAAGCACTGCAATCGGTAACGATAGTAAATTCGACTCCTAATAAATTCACACGAAATCTATCTAGAGCTTTGATAATGGCTAGAGCTTCCAACTCAAAGCTATGATATGCGGCCTTAGATTAGGATGTTTTTGCATTACAATAACATAAGGGGTGGAATTTACCAGTAACCTGTCATTGTAACAAGATTACACCGAATCCTCTTGCGCTCGCGTCGGTATGTAGTTCGATCTCTAACTCAGGATCAGATATTCGCAAAACCGGCTCCGATGTTAACTCTTTTTTAAGTTTCTCGAACGCATTTCTCTGCTCTTAACCGAATTCAAACGAAATATTTCTCCGCGTCAGATCGTCAAAGGTTTCGAAATGGTGGAAAAATGTTTTATGAAACTCCTGAAGTATCCTGCTAATCTAACAAGGTATAATAATCTCGGTTTCCTAACTTATCAATGACGTCTTCGATTGCTGGTATTGGATATCGTTATAGCGTTCAATGCCCGTTAATCTATGCACATACGCAAGTCTCCTGATTTACGTTTAGTCAATACAACTGGACCACAATAACTCGATTTACTAGGACGTATTATACCTTCTTGAAGAAGATTGTTTACGATTTTCTGAACCTGCTGCTGCTCTGCCAGTGCGAGTCTCCTGGGTCGATGTTTGATCTCTTTCTGCTCTGTAAGCTTGATTGTAGCTTCTACTTCCACGGTCGGCTCTGGATTTTGTGAGTTATTTCCATATTCCTGCAGCAATTGATATAGTTTTCTCTTGTCGTATGGGTTTACATCTGGGTTCACAACAATGGCTGGTTCACTTGATTCTGTTGTTATCAGCATGATCTTGTTCACCTCATGCAAGTTATCCTCCTGCTGCTTGACTATATTTATACCACTCGGTCCAAAGGTGACAGTAGCTACTTTGAAAATGGTTCGCCTAGTATCATATCTTGAGTAGTTACTGAATCTGGTATAACAGAAAAATTCAAGTTATACGAATCGTTATTTATACGAACGTTTGCTTGCGTCTGTCCTAGGTTCTGAATACTCAATTTTCCAAGCCCGGTGTAGATTTCTACGTTCGGTTCAAATGTCAGGCTCGTCTTCTCCTGAACGTGTTCACGCATCAAGTTTGCAGTACTTCCGGTATCAATTAATGCATGAAATTCTTGTTCAAAAATATACGCTGGTGAGGCTGACTGATTGCGTCAATCGCACGGAACCAGCATTGTTCTTCTTATTCTTTAGACAATTTCTATTCTGGTGTCCCGTTTCGTTACAGTTGAAGCATTCACCCTCTTCTCTTTTCTCTTGCGTAAAATTTGATGCATAATGCTCCAGCTGATTGCAATTGTAGCACCTTACTTGGGAAGCGCTCAAGCTGAATACGATTTCATTGCAACTCAAAGTTTCCCCGTAGAATTGAAATTCTGGCTCTTTGAGTGGATTCGTAATATTGTATTATCAATTCCACGTATTATATGCAAAATCGCATCTCCGCAAGTTAGATTTAGAGAGTTCAGTATTTTCATCTTATCATGAAAATAGTCTTCAATCTTTTCGGATCTGCGCCATTTGCGTGCATGCATATTATCAAATAATGTAAGCCTGTCAGTTACTGACCTGAAAGTCAACTTGAATTCTCTCTTCAATCCTACTCGTGGTAGTTCAGCTAACTCGGCTTGCGAATCAAACCAGCTCTTCACTCTCTTCATGAGTTTGTTGGTCGCTAAAAGTGCTACCGTCGAGTCACTCGGATTATGGTTTCTCTGTACAATATCGACACGCCGTAACCAATTTTCGACGTCTTCCTCGCGTCTTCTGTCGTTTTTCTTGTGCAGTTTTATTATATAAATATGAATAGACTCATTCTCTATTGGTTAACAAATGTCTGCATGCACAATGTTAAGTAGTTCATTGGATCTGGAACTTACATTATTGAAAGGTATTCTAGTGCGCTTACCTTCGCAACAAATTGTACATTTTGACTTGCTTATATCAACTTTTTCATGTAGTTCCATACCTTCAACAGCATTTCTCATCTTGTTCAAATAATCACTGTTAATATGTCCTAATCTGCGGTGCCATATATCTTCTGACATTACTGATGCAGCTATGTGACTTTCAGTCAACCGTAGTCTATTGACTAATGGTTGATGATGTTGTTGCCTCAGCTGTACCTTCTGTATTATAAACAGTGCGGAAATCCTTGGGAAATGCCACCTTATTACCATTGCTAATTAATTGACTTACAGATAATAGATTCGTTGTTAAATCTGGTATACAAAAAACATTTTTAACTGAAATTTCAAATTCACATTCATCAGTCTTTGTGATGATATTCACATCGCCTGTATATAGAACTATAACTCTGTTACTATTTGCGACAACAATCTCTTTGTTTTCTTTATACAAGGCAATTTCAATTCATCCAATGTGCACCACTTACACTCGAGTCTATATACCATTCGTATTCACAAAATTGACCATATATTTTGCAGCACCAATTTACAGTTGATCAACGCAAAGCATCAATATTCGCGAATCTCAGAATCTATCACTTATGATATTGATAAGTGGACATTGTTGATATCTTTTTCCAGAAATAATAAATAAATTAAAAAACATACACAAATTCCGCACTATTTCCACAGGAGCCCGTTGATTTTGTTCTTGTGGTCTTCTTGCTATGCTCTATTTAGAATTCTCTTGTAGGTGGTTGACGTCCATCTCCATATTCACCTTCTTGTGAGCTGGAGCTTGAGGAGAAACTCATTTTGCGACAGCCGAACGTTGTTCCTGAAGAAGATATATTATTTCTTTTATCTATCAAATCTGTTCATCTGCCTGATAGAGGTGTGCTGTGATTCAACTGCAGTTCAATCTTGGGAATTTTCTATCGGAATATCTATATGAATTGTTCTCTGATCTTGCGCCCGATCTTTATAAGCCTGTCAATTCTTGGATTATTTAGATGTTCTCTGAAAAACTTCTTTTGTCATTCGTGCAGATTTATCATGAGAGCGAGATGGTATATCATGATTCAACATATTCAATGCAGCCTTCTGCCCAACGGAAGAATGGTGTGAATTTACTGCAGTATCATTTTGCGGTAGATAGGATTCTTTTTTTTAGTTTTTGGTTGACTTAGAGAATCTTCTATCAAAGTATTCACATGAATAATTGTTTGATTTTTGATTGTCTCTGACAATCTTCCATCGGAGTATTTACTTGAATAATTCTTTGAATTAGGTTGATCCAAGTGTTTTTCGAGTGGCTTCGACTTTTTTTGTGCAAATTTATCATTGCCGCTGTTCTGTAAGCAAGACGGTATATCATTCTTCAACATATCAAACTCATTAATATGTTCAACAGAAGAATGCCGCAAATCTACTGATTCAGGTAGTTTTTGATGAACTTTTAGTCATATCAGCGAAAATTTACCTTTTTTCTTTCATCCATATTTCATGGTAATTATCACGATTGAATTTAAGTAATGCATGACTGCGTTTTGAGTTGAACTCTCTGCCAAAATTTCTTCTATAGAGTTTACGTTCAAAAGTTTTTCCTCAATAGGAAATCTGAGAACTAGATTTGATCCTTCTTCCTTCAAATGCTTCGTGATATTTATATTGATAATTCGTTCCGTGGTTTTATGTACCAATGAGGCATCACTTACTTTTAATTCAGCATTTTGTAATACTGCAACTGTTCCATCTGTTAAAGACTGTTATCTGCTTTTAACTGACTTTCTGGTGAGTAGAAGAGTCTTGATTCTATTACCTGTTTGTTTTCAATCAGAGGAGCTCATCTTCCATATTTATATATCATCAAAAATTTTGTTTTCTGCGCATCTTTTGCATTATCTATTCGAGCCAGTTAATTCCCGGCTCGAGTTTTTAATTTTTTGAAATGTATTGCAGTTGTTTTGGGTATCTCTCAGCAAATCTTTCATATATTTCCCTCAATGTATTAGAATTTATGTCATTCTCATCGTGATATAGTGATTGCTTTTCTTGACTATCGTCTGAATGAAAGAGGCTAATGGCTGCTAAATCAGGCGGTTGAAGGGAAATTCAACTCTCAACCTCACCTCCACGTGGTAACACCTTCTAACGCTAACGAGACTCTGACGACCGACTACAGGCGATATAACTCTGTAACTAACTTAGAGAAGGACACTCTCAATAAGAAACCGAGTATGAATGGGAGTACAAATGAAAGTATGAATGGATCAGTGCTATGTTCTCCCTGTGTACGGCAGGATTCTGTTTTTGCTGGCTAGAGATATGCAAATGGGAGTAGAAGATAAAGAGCGTATTGCTATCAGTCTTGGATCACTGAATCTTATTATCAGTTTGTCCTTGTCTTGCTTTCGGTATTCTTGAACCCTGCTATCACTCAGACCGATTATCAATTTCTAATTCCTCTTCAAATTATTATTGGGTTGATCGATAATTCCATATCGGTGAGTTGAACCGTTGAACCATTAGCAATGCATAAAAAGTTAGAGGTCTGAAAGTATGTGTTAAAAAAAGTGATTAATAGAGTTTCTTTATTTCAGGGTTGGTTACTAGAGCAGGATAAGTGGATCACTAAAAGAAGCGCAATATATGATAACGTGAATAAATGATACAATTTCGCTGGGCTATATTTTGCCTAAGACATTTGTTGTGATACTCTTTAAATTCAACATGATATTATATTTGATCTTATGCAGTTTCACCAGTAACATCAACACCTACTAAACACTAAAAAAGAAGATGCCGAACCCACTTGAAATGGTCATGTACACAAATCGTTCAATTGAGCATCCTGTTTGATCATTCTTAGAAAATTTTGGTATTAATTCAAACGCAATGCAATATCTATAAGAATGCAACAGTCTATCTAAAATATAAGATCAACATAACATACAAACGATATAAAAATAATTAACTTCATTCAGAAAGTAACAAATCACTTTAAAATTCTCAGTTCATCATTATTTTCTTCATCAAGATGATGAGTTCCTTCCTCAAGGGGGTCCTCGTTTCCATCTGCAGCCGGGACATCATTATTATCATCTAAAATTTTCTGTCGAAGCTCAAACTTCCAGGTTCTCGTCAGTCTACTCCAAAATGTTTCTGCAAAAGTTTGTCCACGTCATTCAATTTTTCTTGCTTCACGCTGACTGTGTGGGGTGAATGACGTGGCTTAATCATTTCAAGCGTTTCTTATCCTTTAAATATCCCTTTAGGAGCACATAAGTTTGATCTGTAGTGCTCCTCCCCTTGAACTGATACGAGTCCTGTGGCTCCTTTAATGATAATAATTCGTTTGCTTAGTGCAAATTTTTAGTGTAATCGACCTGCCGGTTTCAGCACGAATGAAATTTCTGATTTCAAGTCCATGATAGTGACTTCTTCAATCACCTTGCGGACAGTTCCAAACTAAGAAAAAATATTCAGGTATTCTTGTGGATCAACCAAAGTATCTATTTTTCTTATTCATTTTTTTTTTTCTATACGACCAAAGACCCTGTCTGCCAGTGAAAATGAATAACCAGCAATGGGAAACACCATTGTTATATTATTAACGTCAGTCTGTGTATTAGACAACCACTTGCATAACATGCCTATCACAGTCATATTCTTGTTCTGTCCAGGAACACCGTCGCAGAACAGTTTGAGCTCCTACACACCAGAAGTCACTTGTCTGAAGGTGGTGTAATAGGATTGAAGTGATCTCGTTAGATCCCTTCAAACACTGATATTCACACCAAGAGTACAAAAAGAGCGAGTCTTCATTTTGATTGCTCCGTGAACCACCAACACAAATTGTAAAATTGAAAATATACAGCTGTCCAATATAGTAAGTTGCCTGGTCAGAAGCTCTGGGTAATGACAGATTTTTTTGGCAGTTAAATGATAGTTTCATGATAGTTGAATCCTCTACTGTTTTCAACATGTCGTAGAAGTACCTTGCTTCTGTTTTATGGACAGTTGAGTGTGTCATTAGCTCCGCCTTGGCCCTACTTGATGGCATCACAGAAATCTTGGATCGTAAACAGATGCAAGTTTAACATGCGTCAGTTGGAGGAGACTTGGAACTAAAATTGTAATCATAATTGAAGATATGTAGGAAAAAAGAGTATTTCACTTTTTGCTTATGGTCCATTCCTTGATCATACTCTTTCTTCTATTTACGTACACTGTAATTACTTGGTAGGTAATGTTTCAAACTCTTTTCCCTTGTGTAGTACGATTGGGCATATTGTTTCTGACTGAAGAAGCCTCTGAGACCGTTTCTAATCTCTGTAAATTTAGCAGTGCGATGATCACAGCCCTGTCTTCCTTTTGGAGAATAACCACCTCGTACGAAATGTTTGCTAATGTTTTGCACTCTGAATTTGGATATGCCCAGAATCTTCAAAAATGCATTTTGACAAACCTGAAAGAAAAAATATACCATCGTCTCATTAGTACATTCAACCTATCAGAAACACGGAAAGATTAGACCTGAAACATGTATGTTCCACTGACTGACACAATGGTCTAGGAATATGATGTTTTCCCTGCACTAAAACCTCTTAGTATATTCATCCGCATATTTCCTTGTTTTTTTGTGCTGATGAAGTACTTGATTACAACTTGAGTTGATCTCTTGTCTTTTTTATATCTTTTGAGTGATTTTTGCTGTGTATGCTTCAGAATAAAACTGTCTTGAGATGATTCAGAGCCATTAGAATGAAATTGCTAAAGAAATCTGCGTATGTCTTGCAAACTTAGTTGATCACAAACCATGATTTTCTTTCTACTATGACGACAATCTGGTTTCTTGGGAAGAGCTTGAGATATGTACCTGTAACAGGATGATAAAGAAAATTATACTTCAGGATGAAAATCAACTTATAAAAGCAGAGTATTGAGCCCAGTAGAACATTAATCTTCAAACATGTTTGGTCTTACCTTCCACGTTTGGCGATGTTTTTGCTCCAGTTTCCGGGCTGGCGCCTTATTTTTATGATACGAATCACTTCTACCATTATATAGACTTACAGACCACAAATAATTCTCAAATCTTGTGTTGGAACACAAATAAACGTGATGACTCATGAAATGCAGGCTATGAGAATGAGTGCAAGGAGCCAGTTCTGTTCTGCTCAACAGAGGTTCAATGCAAGTAAACAGTTTTGCTTCTCACTTGTCAATGCAAGAAAAGAGTTTTGGAGCTCACATCGATTTTCAGGAACTCACAGCAATGAGAAGGAGTTTTGTTCTCTTTTGACTACATCAACAATAAGAGCGTGTGAAGAACTGTCAGACATAACTGCCATCTCTATCTGGGGGAAAAATGCAAGTAGCGAGCTTCGGAACTCAGCGCCTATGTGAGTAATACTTTGTCAATCAAGACTTATAGAAATATGATCAAGCATAGTGGAATCTTCTTATTCAGTCATTATTCATCATTAACTGAATTCAAGAAGTTGATTCAATAATCAAATTGAATGTGGTTGTTAGTCTAATAATATGAATAACGAGAGAAAATTCCTTAAACATGATTACAATACAGCTACTGCCGAACGATATACCAACAAATATCAACTTGAAGAGCTCAGTAGAGTCCAAACAGGAAGATTAGGTCACGTCATGATAATATGTCTCCGTTTACGGCTGCTGCGATTCTTTAGGTTTTGGCTGAGAATAGAATATGAATTAACTGAATAATATGAGCTAAGTGAAGATGACAAAGTAGACACTGTGATTAACTCTTCCTCCACTATTTATTTTTCAAGTACTCATGTACATATGTGTTCGAAAAATAAATATTGGGGAGAAAGTTAAATACAGAGTTTATTTGTTTATGAAATATTAGAATAGGAAAATATCCACTGTGCTCACCAGACTTAGCAATATGCGACTTTCTTAGATTTGAAATAAAGCTGAAGATTTCAACTTTAGGAATTCAAGATAAAACTTATGTTGTAGTTCATCATTATGATGTTGTGGTTCATCATTTTTTCACAAGAACTGGAGGATTAGAATAGTCAAGTATATTATTGATAAATGGGAGTATTTTGAATGTATTTGGAATAGAATGTATGAACCATGTACCTTATTTTCAATAACTATAGTATGACCGTTGTATCACCAAATTGGAGAAGTGGGAAATGCTTTTGCCGAAATCATGCAGAAAATAAGTTTTCCAATCTCTGATTTTGTTCCATTGAAAAGTGTACATAAACTTTGAATAACGAGTCAAATGCTCAAAATACTCGTACATTGGCCAAATAAAAAAACTCCTTGATATGCATGTGTGCACAATTTGCTAAAAAAATTATATTAGAACTAGAACGATCGACAACGGGATGAAATGCTCATTTGAATTATGAGAAACATGAACACAAATAGTTGATTTTCAGGGTTATGCTAGTTCTGTATTGAAATATGCAAATCAAGATCAGAGAATCCAGTGCTTAAAAGATGGACTTTTGGCTTATTATGGAAGTAATGTGTGAAAATATTTAGACTCCAAATCCGCGAACCGTTGAACTGATTGGGGTAGTGGAATTGATTTCCAAATCTAGTACAACTTCTTCTTGTGTTTTACTGATTTGCACATACTTGCGTCATACGAGATGTATGTGCGAACTCACGTACAGCTTGCTTTTTTTTCTGAAGCTTGCTCTCTGGTAAGTGAAGATACGTTTATAAGTAATTCCTTCGCAATTTTAATTGTCATTATGATAATTATTATATCATGATAATTGATAATTGAGTATGCTAGAATCAGTGTTATTTTTGAAGTGGGTTTATACTGATGATGGCCGAGACCACAGCATTCCTGGCGCAAGTGCATTACTGATGTATTTGATTTTTTTTTTATTGTATCTAACTTTCCCTAGAAGGCTTGAACGCATGAAACGCGTAGCTTGGATACAACCGATGTTCACCCGACGGATGTTCGGAAGAGTTCACTTCGAGTACACGGAACGCTCAGTCCAAGTCCACAACAGTTTATTGTGGGTGAAAAAATGCTGAGCATGAACTACAGTTTAGATGAAACAGATATAAGATGTGTCTATTGGATTGAGTGTAAAAAGCTAAAAGGATTTCAAGGCCGCGGAGTTCACGACATGCTTGACAAATGATGAAACTAGATTGCACCACTCAATTGATCAGAAGTATAGGTGATGAAATCTTATCACTTAATAGTAAAACTTGAATAATAAAATTCAAGTGATGGGAATCTAAGTTGTAAGTCGATTGTGACACATTCTTGAAATAAGGAAATAGATCTCATATACACTGATTATAACCACACTGGTATAGTTTGAAACTATCTTCTGTATCAGAATTTCTCACAAACAAATATTTCTCGATTGAGATGAGAATACATTTCCCAACCATGATATTTTTTTTGTTGTTCAATTGCAAGTGGTACCGGCTACCACTCAAGTGGTCAGATCTTACAATTATAATTCATGATAACTGTCGGAGAGGAACGGTTATAGCTTGAGAATAAATGAGAATGCTGGCGAAGGAAAGCTAATAGAGAAAATTGTAATTAAAAGAGTGACTGCATGGAGGATTTCGAGGCTGCGAAGTTCTTGACATGCTCGACGAAAGATAAAACAAATGCACCACTCAAGTGATTTGAAGTGGAAGTAGTAAAATCTCACCTCAAAACTTGGATCATAGAATTCGAGTGACTGAGATCTAAGTTGTGAGTCGATTGTGACACATTCTCGGAATTAGGAGTTTTCTTGTGCAATTGCAAGTGGTTCCAGCTACCACTCAGATTTTACAATTGTAGCTGTAAGACCTTACCACTTATCATCACTTCGACTCCATCATTTTAGATTACTGAGGATACCAAATCCCTCACAAGATATTGTTTGGGAAAATCATCAAGATGAGGTGATTTTTAATAAATGACCGAATATGCAAGCATTTAGAGCAGAAATTCTTTAGAATCAAGAGTCAGCGTGACGTGGTAAATGCGACATGGAGCTGATGTAGTCATGTGATCCCGATGTTTGTTTTGATTGGCCACGGATAAAAACCAGCAGTGGAGTGCGAAAAATAGAAAACAGCACTTTTAGAACAAGCTGCGAAGCAAGCACAGCGACCAGCAGCGGACTAAGTTCCTAGCATAGGGGCCAGCACGACAGCCAACACGGCTCCAAGCGAACAAAATTGCAGAAAAAATTGGCTCGCATGCGGCGGACTTTACTCTTGATTATTCTGATTCCATGAGTCAATATGCCCAGAGTCATATGATAAACAATCGATTTTGAATCATATTGATGTAAGGAAATTTATATCAGTCGTTTGGCATGTTCCAGAGTGAGAAATTTCAAGACTTGCAATCAATTGAATCTTTTTCTAGTATATCCTAGTACCATTATAGATTCCAGGCTGAGATAATCAAAGAATGTTATTGTCTGAGATATTGAGATAAAATTGTTGTCTTTGCCAATGATTATTTGCAATCAAATTCCAATAACTTAGAATAAGAGAAGTATTAAGACTGTTTTCAATTCAAATCGAATAATCACAGTTTGCTACTTTATTATCAATAACAATATTCTTTTGTTATTGATCTATTCTCCAACGATGATATTTCATTTCTTAATTCATGTCAGGACAGTCGGGTTCCGGATGAGCGAGACTCTACTGTAAATGCATACAAGTAGGAAATCACAGTATTTGTTTCAAAGAAGCAATTTTTTCAGGGTAATATTGTATGAAAGGGTGCAATGAGTTCAAACTTTTTGTTTCATTCACAATACTCTTTGCTCCTCATCATAAATTAAACATTATTGTCGAAAGTATCGGGTCACTACCCACTTGATTGCTGTAATGTATTGTGCATCGCCTGTATTCTTGAATAATTCTATGGTTCAAGAATATTATAAGATTGAAGATACCCCACATTCTCAATCTATCGGTCTGTATGACATATGTATCAGCACTACTGGCAAATTTTATTGTTGGGCGGTTGAAAATAACATTTGTTCATCAAGAAACAAGTCAATGACTTCTTCTATTATAACAACTTTACATCAAGCCAGTTTCTAATTAGACACGCATTTCATAGTGCTCACAGAAATAAAGGCTAATGAGTTGAAGAAAATCATTTTAGCATTGTATCAAGTCGCCGATAGAAAAAGTCTATTCGCGGTAATGTTTCAATAACAACTGAGCTCCTATCTATTGTCATTTGTGCAGCTCCTCTCAAAAGAATGGGCTCTCAGATAGCACACCATCTCGATTAGAAATGAAGTTTGTGTTAGATTCAAATCGTTGAGACTACACGTGAAACCTTGTATGTCCACAATAACAAGCTCTTGAGACGTATTGTCCATTGTAATGAATTCACTTATACGATCTTAGATAGTTGAACAGTAGGTGATGGTGTTGCCTGGGAAAATCACAATGAATTCAAAATACAAGTATTGCTTCTCCACTGTGTGTCCTTCCTTGCTCGTACATGCATTGGCGTCAACTTTTGATCCGATTGAAACCAATAATGGGTGTCATGATCATTATGAAATCATCTGGTTTCCGAAAAATGTTTTGCGCACTCTAATTAAAATCAAGTTTATTTATCAGAGGTCGCAAAAAGTCGATAACGGCTAGACTGTTTGTCGCAGTGCCTGATGCTTGTGGATGATACATTGAAAATTATCGAACGAATGATGTATACCATCAATCAATGGAGAAATCCTGGTGACAGCGAAAAATGAGATATTTGGTTGTCTAAATTGATTAAGTTATAATCAAGAGAGCACAAATCTCACTAGATAATATCCAATTTACTAATTATCATTGAAATTACCATCGTTTCATGCTGTCATATTCCATTTATAAGAACAATTTTACTCATCTGAGAAACGGTAGTGATCATTTTGACATGGAGGCTGATATCATAGATTGCAATTGAACATTTACAATTCAAGCAAGTCGGCACATTGTTTTTTCGCTCTGATTTCACTGTCAAGTGATTGTGGTATATATTTTGAATATTTAGTTATGGTTGAAAGAAAAATATGTTCTTAAGACACCATCTCGATCTTGTGGCATGGTAAGTTGAAGATCACTGTTTCTCATTTCCAAATATGTATGCTTCGTAGATCAGTTTTGAGATAATCATGCTTGTTCTTGAATATGTGTATCTCATTCTGGAAATGTAGGTCCTGTGGAATGTGTATTTAATTAGCTTGCACTGAATTATAGAGACTAGGTTGGGAATGATTAGTGAATATTGAATAATTACTCCAACAATCATAGTGGACAAGACGAATTCCATGAAAAAGATGTGATGAATATGTGAAATGAAGCAGTATCTAACTTCCCGTCGGCGATTTGGAAGAGCACGTCGAAACGTTCGATAGTAAATATTCATAAATTTGCAACCAATAGATCCTATTAGAGTAAGAGACAGTTCCACCACTAATTATCTAACTGGGGAGTAATGATGAAACTGAAGATGAATAAGGTGACTTTCTACATGGCAACAGTGATAGTAATCAACTGACACAACTATATACAAATATCATATATTGGAAATGTCAATCTCAAATCTTGTAATTTGCACTTGAGAAAAATTGAAACATTTTCAATTGAAGTTATCCGTTCTGCTTCAATCAAATTTCCATTTTCAAACTTCTATCAATTTGATTTATCTGTTATCATTAATATCGCATATAGCTAAAATATTGAAGAACTATTATATGACAATCTATTATTTTATAATGAAGCATAAAATGAGAAGCTCTTGACAATTTGATTTTATTGAAAATAAAGGCATTAGATGCTCCGAATTTTAGTCCAAAAATAATATACGACAAACTAGTCAAAAGCGAACTGTTGATTGTAATTCCCCTAGATTTAGCTCAAGATTTCGATACCGTAAATCATGAAATTTTGTTAGATGAACCACATAACTATGGAATTAGAGGAGAAGCGCATACTCTTTTAGCTAGATATCTGTATAATAGATAACAAAAAGTTGAATATAAAAGTATAAAAATACCGTGAGTGATTATTGCATTGTCACAAGTCCGCTGATTTTAGACGGAGAAAAAAACAAAGTGCTCATCAATTCGCACACTCTCTTTTTTCTTATGTTGTTAGGTTATGTCCTAGTGGTGTGAACTTAAGTTTGCAGCTTCGAAAGACCTTTGCTAGCTGCGTTATGCTCGTTAAGCCTCGACATTTTTCAGCTGTTTCCATTATTTAGGCAAAAACTTCTATAACAAAGCCTCCTACATAATAATTCATGAATATATATTTTTTGAAGCCATAGACATTTTCTGCAATTTGAGCCTAACTCTGATTCTCTAGGTCTGATAAATGTCAGAATTGGAACTTTTTCTTTCAAGAAGTTGGAAGTTGCAATCTTGGCCCTTCTATAATAATAGTGTTTATTTAGCTGCACAAGCTATACAAAGAAAACAGTGAAATATAGAAAAAAACAATAGTTTTTATATAAATATAAATAGAAATTCCGATGAGAATATATGAATAATACTTCAATCTCAACAATATCACAGTAGGAGTAATTGTTTTATGTGTTCAACAAATTTTTTCATGCCAGATTTTTTTAATTCACTATAATCAACAATTGCCTTGAAAAAAATTGGATTCTGAGCTCTTCTATGCTTTTTATGCTGCAAAATGTAATTATCAGGATTTCGAGTATGATGGCTATGAATACTGCTGAATTTTATTAGTATGCTATTGTAATACTGCGGCATTAACATTTTCAAAAATTCTTCAACAGGCAACCAGTTCAATTTTTGTAACATCAAATTTATATTAGTATACCAATTGCAACCTAGTGAAATTCGCATAGCCCTATTCTGGAGTAACTCTTATCTTTGCTTATCAGTGGCATTACGTAAATAGACCACAGTGCCGCAGAAATTGAAATGCGGCAATATAATTGTATTGTACACAACATGACAACCATAGCTACTTAAGTACTTGCTAATTCGGTACAAGAACGATAATTTCTCAGATATTTTCTCACAGAGATAATCTACAAACATTCAAACTTCAATTTATCGTCGATAATAAACTCCTGTATATTCAATTTCTATAACAATTTCAATAACACAATTTTCTGATTCTATTTGAAAACCATTCTCAACTCAAATACTTTTCAAACCACTCTTTTCAATAAGCATTGGTTTCGTTTTACCAGTATTCACCTTCAATTTATTGCATTGCATCCAAAGCAACACTTGCTCAAGGTCCGTATTAATATTAGTATGTACTGAGTTTACATTTTGGCCACTACAATAAATTACAGTATCATGCAGTTTTTTACAGACTGAATAATGTCATTGAGATACAATATACATAACATGGGGCTCAATATACTCCCTTGGGGTACACCATTATTATCAAATAGTTCCTTAGATACTATTTCATTGCATCTAACTTTCTGTTTTCCATTTGTAAAATAGCTCTGGAACCATTTAAGAACCGTTACTGATAGCCCTAGCTTCTCTAACTTCTGAAATAATATATTTCTGTCTGAAGTTTCAAATGCTCGCTGTAAATCCAGGAATACTATAGCTGTAATACAATCACTATCGTAGCCAACTTGCCAGTCATTCAAGACATACTGTATAGCAGTTTCGAAATTGTGCTTATTTCTAAAACCAGACGGGTACATAGATAAAAAACTACTACCAGTTACATATTCTGTTAATTGTGTTTCTAATCATTCTTATGTACAGAACTTAACCAAATAAAACATATTTATTGATTACAAACAGTTTTTTCAAATATTTTGGCAAGAGCTGGTTAATTATTTATTGGTCTAAATTGTTCAGGTTCGGGACAACACCTGATTCTAAAGAACTATTAATAATATTTATTGAAGGATCCACAATTTGATCGAATCCTATTTTAAACGTTTTAATTGTTACGTCATCAGGACTAGATTTATCTGGAAGCGAAAATACGATATTCCTCAACTGATCTCTATGAACTAATTTGATTCCCTCAAAATGCAAAGCTGCCAGCTATATATTACTAAAAATATTGGTAAATGGGCATGGTTGATATTCTTTTTCAGTAATAATGGATAAATGAGAATACATCCACAAATTCTGCACTATTTCTACAGGATTCTGTTTTTGTGGTTTTTTCGCTATGCTCAATCAAGAATTCTCTTGTGGGTAGTTGACCTTCATCTCCATTTTCGCTATCTTGTGAGCTGGAGCTTGAGAAAAAACTTATTTTGCGACAGCTAAACGTTGTTCCTGAAGAAGATATATCTTCAGCCTATCGAATTTGTCCATTTGCCTAATGGAAGAGTGCTGTGATTTTACTGCAGTTTGATTCAGACAATATTCTTTCGAAATATCTATTTGAATTATTCTTTATTTTGTGCCCGATCTTCATAATTTTTGGTTGTCTTTGAGAATGTTCTATCGGCATATGACCATGAATAATACTCTGATTTTCAGGTGATTCAAGTGTTTTTTGAGTTGCTTCGATTTTTTTCCGTGCAAATTAGTCATTATCGCTGATTTATGAGCGAGATCGTTCATAATTTTTCATCATATCGAATTCAATAGTTTTTTCCAACAAAAAATGTTGCAAATCTACTGATTCAGGTATTTTTTGGAAAACTTCTTATCCCATCCCCGTGAATTCATAATTTTTTTTTTTACTACGAATTCCCACGATTACAATCTTAATTATTCATGACTAAGTTTTGAACCGAATTGTTTACATTCAAATGTTTCTCTTCAAATGCTCCGTAGTATTCATATTAATAAGTTTTTTCTTAGTCTTAGGTACCAATGAGACACTGCTTACTTTTTGTCAAGCATTTTGTGATGCTGAAATTGTTTCAGCTGTTCAACTGATTTTCTGGCGGGTAAAAGAGCCTTGATTCTATTTGCAGTTGGCTTATGTTCTCAGTGTTCAGTCGAAGAAATTCTTCCATATATATATATATGTATATATATATATATATATATATATATATATATATATATATATATATATATATATATATATATATATATATATATATATATATGTATATATATATATATATATATATGTATATTGATCTTGTGCTTGATTTCTGGTATCAGGTGTCAATGAGATATTGCTTACTTCTTGTGATACTGAAATTTGTTTATCCAATGAAGATTCCTCATGTCCACAGTCTTCAATTGAAGGAGTACTTCTTTATCTCAGTGTAAATTGTTTTATAAACTATATAATAATATAATACTGGTATTGACTTGGTTTTCCAACAACTCTTGTTCTGGTTCATCGACATTTTCTTGAAGATTCATCTTGACTGAAAAAAGAGGAATTATCAAATTCCACTTCATCATCAACCGTTCTCTTCATTAGAACGCTTTTTGCATTCTCTATTCGGTCCAGTTGATTTCTGGCTAAAGTTATCAATTTATTGAGATGTTTTACGGTTGTGTCGGGTATTTTTTAGCAAATCTTCCATATCCCTCAATCTCAGTGTATAAGAATTATTGTAATTTTTATCGACATATAGCAATTGCATTTCTTGACCATCGTCCAAATGAATGAGGCTGATAGCTGTTGAATCAGGGGGCTTACGGGAGATTCAACATCTTCAACTGTCAACCCCACCTCCACATGGCAGCCCCTGGATAACGCTAACGAGGCTCTGACGATCGAATAAAGGCAGTATGACCTTTTTTAACATTATCATTCCCAAATCCTGAAGTGACACCTATGAGGATATGCTAGGAAACATGAGGGACTTACAGTCAATTCTCAGAGAAAAAGGAGTTCAAGCAACAGCAACAATTGTTGAATGCGTGCAGAATGTTCTCATCTCCGATAATGGATGTGAATCTTTCTAAGCGCCTCCTGTTCTGTCATGGACGTAGAATGTCAAGGTGAGCGAGTGAAATCGCAGTATATTGTGTGGCAATTTAGTTGTGCGCCACTGAGTATTTTGTCCTGATTGCTTTTTTGATCACGAGCGTAGATTATTTCAGCAGTGACAAGAATGCTGTTCAATAGAATTGGAGATACGATCATTCTTCAAGTTATTTCCCTCAGATCACCATCAGAGTTGATAGAATATTTTGGAATAAATGGGAAAATCAAGTATAATTATCATCGATAACAAAAATTCAATTCATTCAACTGTTGACATCTGTGTCTAGAGTTTCTACTACATGAAAGATCATAATGTCAATAAAAATCACACTGACAGGATGAGAGTCCGTGCTAAGTGCAGATTTTTCACCGCCACTATATCCAACTGGTGACAGCGCTGTGGATGAAGATTAGGTCATCGGCTTAGTTTATTTTTGAGTTTATAATTCTATCCCGAATATGACTGAGGGTAAAAATCAATTATACTACGATGATGGAAAAAATATCTCTAGATCTATAACAATTCCGATGGGATCATATAATATAGAAGATTTGAGATAACACATACGATAAAATTTTGGGTAGTGGTAGTAGCGATTAAAATAATAAGGGAATCGGGTTCACTCTCACATCGAGCGTCATACTCTGAAATGTAATATTTCGTGCTCGCATCAAATAGATTTCACAAAGAATGAGAATATAGGAAGTATGTTGGACTTCAGTGTAAAAGTTCTCGATGCAAATAAACTACATGAATCAGATTCAATTGTGAACAATATGAAAGTGGATAGTCTGCCAATAAATTGTAATTTGCTTCTGGATCATATAGAACTAATTTGATTGAACATATATTGCACGTTTTTTCTTCCAAACGCACCGCCGGAGTATAATTTGTCGAGGTATCGTCAAACATAATTTATTTACCAGTAAGTGTTCAAGTCATTGACAACGTAACTGTTTGTGAATCAAGAGAGTGATGTAATTGATTTTCGAGGAGAAACAATGACGGTGCGTTTACATTCGAAAGGAGTCATCAATGGTTATTATTTTTGTTGATAAAAACTATCAATTACAAAGCAGATCTTCAAACTTCAACTGCACCAACCAACTAACAACTAAAAAGTTACAATTTTTTTTTAGCGCAAGGTTATAAGGTTACCAGAAAATCAACTATGTCTAACACAGTGATGATGAGACTGCTTTCGACGAGTTAATAACCCATTTGGAGGTACATTCACATCATCCCTACATTGCTACTATATTCAACAACTGTGATGAAGCTCGTATCCCAATTCAAAAACAAGATATATTCACTCTACCTAGTCAAAGTGCCATAGTAATTGAAGTAACCATTTCGAAAGCAGATAGGAATCCATCAACATCTACTTTTATGAACAATGGTTTGGCACTTTTGTTTGATGGAATACACTAAAAGCTGAATGGTGTCGAAAATGGTAGATGTGAAAATGTGAGCATAACTTCAACCATAAAAGGTTATTGTTTATTCCACGAGGGACAACATAAGATGGTCAAAAATGCTGGCTGAGGGAAGACAGCCGTCACTGATAATAAAGGCCAATTCAATGTATTGATACCACTTCGGTTCACAGAAAACTATAAAAAAGTTCTTATGAATGTAAAACAGGAACTAGTTCTCATCCGATCGAAAGTTGATACGAACGCATATCATAATGCAACGAAAGATTTGGTGCTTGAAATTACAAAATTATATTGTTGTATGCCGTACGTCTATGTAAGTGATAAAGTAAGACTTTCTTTCCTGAAGAAGCTGAAAAGAAATGAACAAATTCAAGTTCCCTTTCGATCTTGGTCATTGTTTGAGCTCCCATTACTGCCCACATCCCAAATGCAGGCATGGACTATTAAAACAGCTCCACAGCTTGAAAACCTCGTTATGTAATTCTGGCTTTCAAACTGATCGGATGAATCAGCACGCTAAAAATGCAAGCAAATTTGATCATTGTCACATTTTCAATGTCAAACTATTTTTAAACTCTAAAAACCATCTCTATAAAAACCTGGACCCAGATATCAAGAATAACCACTATCTAATATACTAAAAGACATAATGTACACAGTCAGTTAACCACGGCTACAGCCTAAACGAGAACTGTGATTGACATGATTTTTTTTCTTTTATATATTTGATATTCTTGACGAGCAGTGCCTCCTGGGGGTCTCAATTTTTCCAGTCTGATAGGTTTCGTGTAAAAAATCAAAAACCGTCAAAAATTCATCCTGGACATAGTAGCCATGTACAAATAATTGTTGAACATCGATGACTTCTGTCAGCTTTGACGTTTAGGTTTCAATATTATTTCATTGAATATGAATGAGAAGGATTTTCACAAATTTATGTATCAATACATCTATAAAAAACATGAGCGAATCACTTATGATACATTTTGAGCTAATATAATGCTAAATAATTAAAATTATCATTTTTTTGACATTTCAATATTCCGCTCCATTGAATAGTATACAAGGCGAAGATAAGACATTGTTCACGTGAAATTTGGTACAAATTTCAATTCATAGATATATACAAGAGGAAGAATCGACATTATACATGTAATTCTAAATCAGAACTATCATAATTAATAAAATAAGCATAATTACGAATATTATTTCACTTCATCATGAACAAAAATAAGCAGATAATTTGTAATACATTTCAAGCTCCTATGATGCTCAAATATTAGAATTATAATTTTTTTGACATTTCAATGATCTGATTTATTAAATAATATGCAAAACGAAGATAAGACATTGCACACATGCATTTTGGTACAAATTCTGATCCATAGATTGATACAAAAAGAAGAAATGACATTATACATTATGAATTCTGATATAAATTATCAAAGATTGTAGATTATGTGTATTTAAAAATATTATGTATTGTTACATAATCGGCAGACATGAATGAATAATTGCGGATACATTTAAAATTCACATTATTATAATAGAATTGCGTGCAATAAAAATTAGGATCAAGGCATATTTGACTATTCCAAGAGTAATCCACTAAATTGAGGATAAGAATTATTAGTTTGAACTTCCAATTTAATAATAACCGGTAATATCCATGAGAAAAATCATATGTGAGATTGGAAAAAGTTAATTTTTCAAGAAATGTAGGAGGCACTTATCAATGCCTTTTATAGCTACATTTCTAATATCTGTTAAGCTCTCGGTCGGTTCTACATCATCTGCCATCAAGCTAAGTGGTCTAGCTACCTTTCCTACCATCAGCTGTAAAGGACTTGCTTTTGTGCTGCGATTCACGATACTGTTGAGCGCAAGTCTACGGCTGTGAGCATTGACTTAAATGTACTCATGACGCTTTCTATTGGACCATTCGCTATACTCGACCCAGTTGCGATAAGATGTAAAACAATATTATGATCTGTGCAAATATCCTGGAATTCTCTACTGACAAGACAACGCCCTTGGTCAGCAATGATACGCGTAGGCGCACCAAATACTGCTATACTATCTTTAACGGCTTTAATGCTACTCTTGGAATTGATATTTGAAGAGTGTTTTCGTAAAATGTACTTTTTGAAGGCATTAATAAGAACAAATATGTATTCCTTCAAATCATTTTTATCACTTAATTTTTTGATTGCATCTATATGCACTATATGCCAAGAGTTGTCGCTTTAGAAATTGGATGTGAGTCTACTTGTACTTTTTCGGAATGAGATTTTGCTACTTTGCAAGTAATACAGTTATCTACAAATTTTCTTACGTAGCGCGACGTACCGTTAAACCAGTGATAATCATAGACTTTTTCTAATGTTTTCTCCCAACCTAAATGAATAAGACATTGGTGAATATCATTGATAACAGACCAACTGAATGCACAAAGTGCTATGGGAAGACATTTGGAGCGACCATTTCTTTGAATTTTACGGTGAAGTATACCTGAACGAATTTTATACGTTTTCCCAACTTCCTCATCAAATTAAGCACTACGCAGATCTGATATCAACTTTACGATCTCATTGTCGCGTTGTTGCCCTGCAAGAAGCCAGTTACTAGTCAACTCAGTAATATCAACTTGTTTTTGTTCAACCTCAGCTACTGGTTGTTTTGGTTGTGGTGATGAAAGATTTCTAGAGAAAAAGTCACCGTGACATATAAGTTTGCCTTCTCTATATGCGACATCGAAATCAAAAGATTTTAGGAAAGCTCATCATCTATAAACTCTAGGAGTCAGATCAATTTTGTCACGAGAGGATTCCAATGAGTAACAGTCAGTGAACCTATCTTGAATTTTCTACCATGCAAATACTGTCTAAAATGTTCTATGGCATTCACTACTGCCCGCGTCTCTAATTCGTATGAGTGGTATTTTGATTCAGCCGAAGTTCGTTTACATGCGATGGCATATGGGTTCTAGTCAATTATTTGAAACAATATGACACCATAACTATCTGCACTGGCATCTGCATATAACTCTATTAGATTCTGTGGATCGAAAATTTAAGAATAGGTTCTCCGGTCTGAACTGAAATAACTTTTTGACGAATTTTCTCATGTCTTGGCTTCCAATTGAGAATCCTTTCAACAGAAGTTAGTTTATATAAGAGATCTACAAGTCGAAAGCAATAAGAAACAAAGTAGCTAAAATAAGAAACTTAACAAATGAACTGTCTTAACTGAGTTACAGTTTGAGGCGATGGTAAGACAGTAAGTGCCTCAAATCTACGACGATTAGGTTTAATGTTGTCTGCTTCCACTTCATAGCCAAGAAATTCAACCCCGTTTTTCAGAAATAAGCATTTTTTCATGTGTAGTGATGATTTGGCTTTCGTCAGTACTTTAAGAACTGCTTGAAGTCACTCTAACACTTCCTTCATAGTACGTGACGTCACTCATACGTCATCTACATAAACTATGACGTAATCATGAGCGAGTTCCTCCAGTGCTCTAATGATTGCACTTTCAAAAGCTGAGATAGTGTTTCGCAGACCAAATGGCATTGTCAAATATTCGTACTGACCATCTGGTGATATAAATGCTGTAAGTTCAATTGACTCAAAATTGACGTGTATTAGATAAAACCTACTAGCACAATCCAGCAAGAGGACTGACCGCACACAGGCTCACACACCACTCTTTCTTTCCTACAGCGCCTACACCATTCGTACAGCGACTCGCGATGTGTCCTGCGACGCTACACTTGAAGCACATCACCTGCTGCGGCAGCTGCTGTTGACAACTCGACGTCACGGTTGCAGAAAATTGTTGTCTTCTTTCATATCTCTTTTTTCGTCCGACGTCCTGAAGATTTGTGACCTATTTTACTGCAGCTATAGCATTTGATCGGTGATTTCTACGGAATTCTGGATGTTTATAATCGTTTATTTTGCCACTCGGAGAAATGTTATTCTTTCCCTTCAGATGAGAAAATGCTCTTCATTCTTGTTAAAGCTGATTGCGTGACTTAATTTCTGTTGCGAATCTTGTATCAATCTGTGATATATGAGCAAGGACTGTTAATACTGCAGTTGGCTCCACACTTACATTCTTCCACTGATTTGCGTTTCGTTTGGTGGTTCGTATATTCAAGATATCTCCGATATTTATAAGTTCAAATGGAAATAATGGTGATAATAACAAAAGTATTTATTGAGCAGGAGGTAGTATTCATTCAGCAAAACACAAGAAAAATTACAATAAAGTTCAAGAAGAATAATTACATTTTATGGAATAAAAATTTCGTTGACTTACTGTTAGATAAATATAACGTAGGATATTTCCATTTATTTATTTATTGAAATCAGTTCTACAGGATAAACCCAATTACAGAACGATTATAACATGTGTAAGAAATACAGGAGTATATGCACAAACACTATTTTAAGTACAAAAAAAATATAGAACACAACAAAACATAAAGAAAAAACATACGAACTTTAGCTATTCTTACTTTTTCTCGCACAAGAGCAACAATGTGAACATACAAATATTTGGTCAAACGGACCTGACAATGAAATGTTGTAGTAACATAGCTTTAAATTTACGCAAGGAATCATGATAAATATCAGTTACATACTCAATATTGTTGTATGAGCTACATGATAATCTTATAGGAGATCTCAGTTCATAATTTGTTTTCACATGATTCAATTTAAACTGTAATTTATTCCTAGATGTAAAGCGCGGCACATGAATTGCAACTTTGCTTAACAGTTGACTATCATTAATTTCACCATTTATTAACTTAAAAAGAAATGTACAGGACTGAATTGTTCTTCTGGTATTTAAAGGAAGAACATTGAAGTGTATGAGAATATCCTCATAGCTATGATCGAAACTGGGATAATGATCTGTCTGCTTGAAAAAACAATATTTCAAGAACTTTTTCTGTATGGATTCAAGAAGATTTGAGTATTTATAATAAATAGGGTTCCATATAAGAGAACAATATTCAAGTTTTGATCTTACAAATGCATAGTACAGACACTTCAATGTATATATGTTACGTAGAGATTTGGAATTTCTTATTATAAAGCCAAGATTTCGATATGCTGCTTTGATCATATCGTAAATATGAGGGTTAAATGTAAATTTCTCATCAAATAATACCCCAAGATCTTTGTATTGAGAAACTCTATCGAGAATGATGCCGTCAATTGTATACGCATGAGTGTAAACAGTTTTTTTTACAAAATAGCTCATTATTTTACATTTGCTGTAATTGAAAAATAAATTTGACGTTTTCGACCAAGCAAGAATATTATTTATATCAGCCTGAAACTCGCTATAATCATGAGCATTATTAATCGTTCTGAATATTTTCATATCTTCGGCAAAAAGTAATACTTCAGAAGAATTTACTGATTTGCAATACTCACACATGCATCCTAATAAGAAAATCACGAAAAGCGCCACTATTCAATTTAAGAATTACTCAAAATTTTCACTGTTTACTGCAGCACACAATGCAGCACGTTGTATAAGGGAAACAGCATGAGCGTTATGAAAATGGTTGGTTTGTCTTATTGCTACTGCGCTGTTTTCAATACATTGATGCAGTTCCTCAAGAGTTCCCGGTGCGTCCTGATAATCATAAGCTAGCGATTATGAGAATATTAATCCAAGGAGTTTAGATCTGGTGATTTTGATCTTGAGCATGTTGTTATAGAAACCATTCAGAGAAAATTACTCTCTGGGGATGGTCAGGTTGTATCAGATGTTGGACACGTTGAAAATGAAAAGGATGGTATCTTTGATTTCTAAGACGTTATGGTTAAAGTTTCTCGATATTTGACGAGTACTAATTGTTGGATCATTATGCACTGTATTTGAAATAAGGTTTTCAAAATTATGACGGAATGTTTGTCGTTCATCATCTTTTCCTGGATTTGGTTCTAGAAATCCTGTATCCCTGAGACGCTGGAGGAGTCTTCAAAAATTTGGTGACTAGGATGTCGCCTACCAGAATAACGTTCTATGTACAAATGCTGTGCTGCTTTTGCGTTTTGTATAAATTCTACGTACACTAACACCATATCCGTTAATTCTGCATTCGGCCACACAAACAGGTACATTGTAAACTCTTCGAACAAGTATGCCTCACCATTACAGATCTTGAAGCCATTCAACGCTCGCGCAGAAGGTTAGCAAGTCTGCGGCAGAAGTCGCGCTTAAACTAGCCATGTTAGATCAGAGGTTCCCCAGCATGGATCCTCTTTTTAAAGAGAGAGCCGAGCAATCACAAAGAATGTGTCCGATGCATGTATTTATTCAGTCGACAATGTCTAGTAAGGATTAGGGAGTTTGATCAATTGCAATAATTTGTTTTTTAACTGAAGAGACCAATTCATGTTGTCGGATTAAAGACGGAGAATTCATCCCAACTAGCACAAATAGTCGTCGGAACGTGACAGCAACTACATTAGGAACTTTTATGGGTCTCGTCACTAGCCATAGGCACGTATTAGGAACGTTCCTATTACGAAAGTACGACCAAAATGGGGAATAATTTTAGGTTCTAGCAACGTTCCAACTACGTTCCTGGAGCTTATTCGGCTACGTTCCAGAAATGTAATGGCTCCGTATTAGCGTCGTTGCTGTGTAGTTTTCGCGACTTTCTTGGAACTTTCCTCCCACTATTTCAAACTTGTTGCTTGCTTTGTCTTGCAACTAGTTTTATCTTTCCCATGTTCCACTCTAGTATAAACCTGTCTATAACATTTGTTCAACTTAGAAAGAAAATGAAATACTCTGTGAAAGGAATATACGAACGCAATACATTATTGATAATTCCCTGTTATCTGATCTGAGTGAGCAAAAAATAGGAACAAATGCAATTTTACTGTTAAACATAATGATTATGAATCTAAATCTGACACGCGCCCTTAGTTTTCTCATTCTTTAATTAGAATATTGTTTATCAAATATTTATTTGTGGAAGAAAATGACGCTTAAACGCAAAAAATACTTTTCTCCATTCATTATTTAGAGCATATAATTAATTATTATTCATTAATTTGTTGTACGTAGTGCTAAATTCATGAGCTCGCTCAAGTTTTTAGTCATTGTGGTGTACAAGTTCTCGTTTTGTAGTAATGGCGTCGCATATTTTGCTAATAAAAATGGCGAAGTTTGGGAGAAATTACTTTTAAGTCAGAATTACTGAAAAATGCAACTTGAAAGTAATTACGACTGAGCGATAGTTGTAGGAACCGAACGAAAACTGGAAGTATGGAACTTTAAAGTTTATTTACTTCAAGGTATCGCAGTGCCACTTCCAAGTTGCGACAAAGTTGTGACTATCACTGTGTCTACTCAGTGTTGTCAGGTTCTGAAGAAACAGAGCATAAGATTCAGAAAAAAGAGACATGAAATTGCACAAATGTAGCCCTAGCTTCTAGCAAAGTGTATTTTTGTTCCAATTTTAAATATTTTGGTGTATCTTCTATGAGAATGTTACTATGTTCTTAGCTGATCTACTAGCTAAATTGGAAATATAATAAAATTATTAGGTTCTTCATCATCATACGAGATAGTACGTCATCTTCCGTAGCATATATGACTCATGAAGAATATTCATTTTTGATGGTGACGATTGCATAACACCAAAATATTCTTTCAGTTCACCATTCGCTCTCAAGCCTTTCAATTTCCCGTAAAAAGCTGTGGAATGTCATTTTTTTTTTATTCTATGCTTGCTTCCAATAACAGACGCCATTATGAACCAACGAACCCTCATACAACTATACGAACACTAAGCCATGATGCAGAGCATATGAATGTTTTGGGAACTACATGGTGAAGTTTTTTTCATGGTGATTTTAAGAGGTGATACAAACTTTGTAGTAGCCATGCACAATGACGTTGAATTTTGCAGGTCGCAGTAACGTTACTCACACTTATAATTATCACTTCAAAGTTTCAAGGATTTGAAGTGATCCTAAAGGTTCCCAAATCGTCATGGCAACTTTCAAAGTTACTTGAAAGTAGTTGCAACTTTTAGGTTGCATTGTAGTAGCATTGAATAGTCGCTGCTACGATTGTTGTTGCTGTCAAGTTATTGGAGCTTCAAAGTGGTACCATTGGTAGCTACGACGTTCCCAATACCAAAAAAATCACATAGAAGTAATATAACTATAAAGTAAATATTAGTGGTAAATTTTACGTGATTGCGATTGTAGATTTGTAAAATGAAGTTATCCACACTTTGAAGTTAAAAAATTAGTGACAGTTACGTTACAATTACGCATTCGAGGTTTCCGTCTCGGTTACGATTACTTTGGTGCTAGTTGGGATAGTTTTTAGAATTGAACTATCGAGCTCTCGGCGTGACAGCCATCCATTATTTCTGTTATTTCTCAGATAATCGAAAGTCATTTCGATATATTTATATAACAGCATTTTTGTTTTCCGCGGAAGAAGTCCCGGATAAATATTCGCTGGACCGACAAGTCTATTTCAAAAGCCAACCACCATCTCGACAGGTAAATGTCGACTCATTCAATTTATATTTGTTTCAAGCTGTTCCTCTACAGTACGTTTCTTTGCCTTTCTGTGTTCTCGTACGCTTTCTTCATGTTGTGATGACTTCGTATACTGAAGTACCTTATTTAGGCTTTTATTTTGGGGCATAAGCTGCGCCGTATGCACTTAGCCACTTTTTTGGGGTAGAATTAATTAATCTGGGACATACATTCCGAGGCCGAGACGAGAAATTTGAAATTGCTTGCACGTGGATCTCAACTTCAAACGATCAACCGGGAGCTCCCACCCAGTTGGTGACGACACTGTCTAGGAGTCATTGTGGGATTCCGTAATACGCCTGCGCTGTTCGCACGGGAGTCAGATAAGCCCTCGTTTTATTTCTTAGTTATTTTGCTAGAGAAATCATTCTTTCTTCGCTTATGTAAGATTTACAGCAAATTTAATAGTGCAGCTGACTGCGTGTACGATTTAAGATCATTCATCAGCAATTCAGAAAAAATTACTATATTATTCTGTAAATTCAGCTCTTGCGAGAATAGGTGAATCTTCAGGAGAAAATTCAGTCTCATTTGGACTATGAATTAGGGAGTGTGTGGGAACGTAGCTTCCAGGACGTGTGTTCATTCAATTATTCAGAAATATACATATTTTTGTTGGTGAAGTTGAAAGCCAACCGTGGGTTCCCTTTCGTGACGAATGATCGACCAATCGGTACACTCCGGGCGAGCTTATGCGGATTTATATAGTACAACTACCACAGTCCTCGATCTTAGGACCAACTCACTTCCTCATTTGGTTTAGAATCTTTATTAATGCACTACTACTTTAAAATCCAATACTATTGCCGTTATCGGATGCTCGCTTCAGTTGAATCGCCTGTTATTCGATTCATTGTTTTGAGTTTTGGAATAATTCATTATTCAATACTCCTACATTTAATGTGCATGCGTTGATGACATTCTGTAAGTGGTACTCGATGCTATCTAGAGAGGCATTGTTACTCACGGTTGGAATTTTGTTCGAGAAATAAAACTAGGTCTATGTTGACGAAAGTTTCTGAATTCTGCGACATTTCCCTTATCTTCCTCGCTGTTTAGGCTCGTTGGCCAGCCTGTGTTGGATATCATTCGGTCAACTAGCGCCCTTACGGATTATTGGTAGGCTTTACATTCACTTGATTGGGTTTATACCTTGAGCCATCTCCACTGTAGCCTCTAGCCGGTGTCAAACTTAAAACGCGGAAAAATTCGCCTAGACGCACTTAGATTGTAACAACCCATTGCCACTTGTTGAAATATCTTCTGAGAGTATGTAGCCTGGCTTGAGGCTCTAGATCGATATCCGGACATACTTGTCGTTCATTAGCAATACGAAATTGCTGTAACCTTGTTCAGTTGGCTGCAACGGTCTTCGCACAGCATCGTGGCGCACAAAGAAGTATGGTATGGATCTAAGCTCTTAGAATGAGAGAATTTTCTTGGTGCCATGTACCAGGTATTGGTTCCAACTTTCGAATTTTTTTCCGCAGTTCCTGAGCATAGTTTTTTGTACTATAATGTTTATTGCTTGGCGAAATATAGTTTGTGATTAAATGAAAGTCACTATTCAATAATTTGGAATGAAATAAAAGTTTCATTCTTCTGATGTCACTAATAACACTACATTATTTATTTATCACTTAATACTAGCTTAAACAAAGTCGCAGATATTCATATTCAACTTTTTATATACACTGATCACTTTACTTCTCGATATTCACTGCTCTAGTGTCATTATTACACTACTACTCCTCGAATCTTTGGCTTGCCTTTATATAGGAATATCCATTTCTCGAATGTGCTTCTTCTAGAATTTTATACTTCTGGAATATTGCTAGAGGCCTCCATCGAAAGGGGTGATGTGATGCGACGCGGCGCGACGCAAAGAGAACGAAAGGTTCCGCCCATGCAGTCATCTTTACGAGCCTCCCAACTCTCGCACGTTACAGTACATTCGACTTGCTGTGAATCGAAGAATTCACCATAAAATCGTATCAATGAACCATGAACTTGCTCGGTTGAAGATGTGTTTGGATATTCTTTATGAGCTGCTTTTATTCCGAGCAGCACGATGATAAGGACATCGGCTCATGATTCTGTTGAGTGGCATTTGATAGTGGTTTTTAATTGACGGTGAAACCTTTCTATCATACTGTTCGCTACGGGATGACACGCTGTCGCTCGCAAATGAGTCGAGCCTATTGGATGATTGAGTTCTCGGAACAAGCGCAACTCGAACTGACGACCCTGGTCCGTAGTCACGCGCTGAGGGACGCCAAAGCTAGCTACCCAATTCGCTAGAAATGCGCCTGCAAGTGATGACCTCTTTGCCAGATAATAGAATGACTTCTGGCCACTGGGTGAAAAGATCATTGCAGGTGAAGCACTACCTATATCCTCAAGATGAAAGTGGTGGCCCAATGATGTCAATATGGACATACCCGAATCGGCCGGCATCGTTAGGGAACGGATTAACTGGTGCCCTTTCGTACCTGGATACTTTCACTCGTTGGATACAGTCTCGCGTCCACTTCCGGCAATCTGTGTTCATGCCGGGCCATACGTAGCGCTGTGTATTAGCCTATGCGAAGCACGAATTCCCGGATCTGCTGGGTTGTGCAGGTCTCAAATACTTGTTCTCTTAAGGGCATCGCGACGCACGGTTGAGCTGTACCAGTAGATACGTCGCAATACAAACTGAAGTTGGTCTCTGGTAACTGAATTTTCTCTAAGCGTAATCTGATTGATGTTGTTTTCAGCAGTTCTTCCAATTCGTCATCTGTGTCTTGAGCCGCTGCTAGGACGCGAGTGTCTACTGACAATGAGATTTGGCTGATCCGAGAGAGCGTCTGCTGCATAATTTTCTTCTTCTTTGATATAACGTATATTGCCCAATTGAATCCAAATACCGAAATTGTCGTGGCGTACATTTATCGGATTTTTGTTGGAAGATGAAGGTTAACGGTTTGTGGTCAGTGAAAATTGTCACTGTTCTGCCTCCAATCGAATGACAAAAACTTTCAATGGCTGAGTAGATCACCAAAAATTCTTGATCGTTGCGCAGGATCTAATGTCTTTGTGGAATAGACTAAAGGCTGCAACGTATTGCCGATTTGTTGGTGTGAAGTGCGGCTGATTGCATAATCGGACGCGTTGACCATTATGCAGAGTTAAGCACCAGGTAACGGAAGAGCCAGTAACGCCGTGTTTGCAAGTCTTTTATTTACGGCTGCGAACTCGTTGAGCGGTTTTTGAAGCCCTGCGGAACCCAGATTAAATCTACGATGTAATTGACTATTTCTAGAGATCGACGCAGTTCTTTTACGGTTTCAGGCTGTGGATATTTAGTTGAATTCTCAAAAGTACCTGATTGCACAAAAATTGATGATGATATGAGCAGCAATTTATGACGACAAATATAATCGAATAATAGTACCATAGTCCTAGCTCATAGTAGTTCATGTCTATAGTAGTACTTACTTATTGACTCAATCCTTTCGGTGTAAGGCTGTGTGTAGTTTTTTCTCACTTTTTCTGGTTTTCCTCTTCATATATCCTTCCCCGCTTTTCTGTCTTGTATGAGTCGTTTCGCCTCACTCCATTTGATCCTTCTTTCATTCAACGCCAGGCTGACTTCTTCGTCCTACTTTTTTATCAGCCTGCCCCTCTTTCTCTTTCCGGTTGGCTTAGCTTTGTGTATTCGTTTTGCCATTCTGATTTCGTTTTTCTGTGCACATGTCCTCTCTATCTGAGCTGTCCCTCTAGTATGATGTCTTTCATTGGTCTTGTGCTAAGCGTTTCTCTATACTTCTCGTTCATAATCCGGTCGAGTTTTGTTTTCCCTTCTATTTTTCTTCGAAATCTCATCTCTATGCATCTAATTTTACTCTGCTGTCTTTCGCTTATTGCCCATGACTCAGCCAAAGGTTACTGGAATTGCAACTTTTTTGAATACTTCTACTTTTATTTCTTTTGACACCTCTTTTCTTGTCAAAAATTTGTCTTCCAGCGCATTGAACAGTTTACTCTTTCTGTTAGTTATTGCTCTATTCCTCCTTCTTCTCTTATAATCGCCTCTTGATATTTGAATGCTGCTACTTGTTCTATTTTTTCTCCTTCGATGGTTATATTCATGAGTGTTTCCTTCACTATTTATTCATTTATTTGTGTATTTACAATACACTGTCCGGCAGGCAAAAGCCTAATAAAAGGACAGGAAAAAAAAACGAACAGAATCACAAAGAAAATATAGAGCATGAAAACATACAATATAAAAAAATTATTAATAAAAATAGATTCATGAAACAATCAAATTATAAATAGTGGAACTAACTATGTGAGGTTACAGTTGATGATGGTATTATAAAAATTTTGACTATCCGTTGGTGTGATTGAGAATATTTATGTACAGGATGGAACTTGATCATAGGGTGAAATAAGGAGAAATATTTAATTTAGTCGTTGAAATTTGAGTATTGGTTGTAAAATTTTGAATTTTGACAGATGTCGCTGGTGGTTTGACGAATTTGAATTCTTAGCGATGTGATTGGCGATGCGAAAATTTAATACTTGGCATGGTAACAGTCATTAATATTCTAGAATCTATGCTTGAAAGATTCAATTCCAAAATTCCCCAATACAAGATTTTGAATTAATTCTCCAAGTGCTCATAGTATTGAACTGATAATTCTAATTTAAACTCTTTATCAGTAAAAGGTCATGATCTTGGTTTGTTGTCTAAAATTTATGCTGAAAATTCAATGCCAATTCTTCAATACAGGATTCAATTAATTCTTCATAAGTCCTCATAGAATTAAACTGATAATTCCAATTTAAACTCTTTATCGGTGAAAGGTCATGATGTGGGCTATCGGTTTGTTGTTCTAAAAAGAGACGCGTGGAGCACATAAATTCCGAATGATGTACAGTAAGATTGAGAATTTCGAGACCGAGATTGATTTATATCACGTGTTAATTACGTGCTATGTCACACATAGCAAGCAAGTATTTGATAAGAGAAATTTATGAAGTTAAAACACATAGATAAGGTTAAAATTCAATATAATACATAATATGTTTCACATGTAATTTATTTATTCAAAATAGGAACTATTTATTACATTAATCGTACAATATTTGTTAATGGTGTGTATTTGACAATTTTATCATACAATATTAAACAGTAAGCAGTTGTATTAGCAGGAATGTTTTTACTTGTTTCAAAAGTGAGTTTCAAATCTACAGATCCAGACTTCAAAGTTTCATTCTGATAGAATGTATTCATAACAACAATGGGGCAATATTTTAAGAATTCCTCAGGTGTGAAAATAGGTTCATTGTTTTTTTGATAGTGAGCAAATTGAAATTGGTTGTACATGTTATATAAAATAGACCATTGACTATCATCAAAATTGAGGTTCATGTTATCATAGGGATAAACCTCTGCGTTCAATTCCACCTTGAAATTATTCAAATTACAATGATCAAATTGACTCATATTTTTGTTAAATTTATTTTTACGATCAGTTTGGAATCCAAAAATAATGAATCTAGGTTTTTCTAACTGTGCAGCTGTTTTTACAATCCATGTATGATGTTGGGTTGTAGGTAAAACTGGATATTCATGTAATTCCCATGCACGTAATGGCATAGATATTTCTGAATTATTCCCCATGTATTTAATGAGTTTCAATTTCTCCTGATCTGAAACTTTGATGTGTAGTACGTGCCATTGGATTTTTGTTAAATTCACCTTCAGGATTTCTTTTTCATCTGCTCTAGTTGATAATACTGCGTTTTTATCATGACTACTGCGCAATAGAATCAAATCTTGATGTAAGTTTAGAAGAATTTTTTTATAGTCCTCAGCAAATCCTAATAGCATGCGAAGAGGTATACAAAAGCTGAAATTTCCCTTTGATTCATCAAAAGAATAAGTATTAGCCGATGGTGTTGGTAACCAACCAGCATTTTGTAAAGCGGAACTTTCATTGGCTGAATATGAACAATAATGTTTCAGTGTTGTGGTAATTCCAGGATTACGTATTCGGTCTATTACGATTCCACCAATTTCATAGCGAATCTCATCAAAAAGGTACATTAGTCCATTGTTTATTAGATGCCCCGTTTTAGTTGGTTTATTTTCATGATCTAATAATTGACCCTCAATATATATATAACTATTTGATGGTAATGTGTATAGATCTTGTTGTATAGATATTCTGATTTCATCATTATTACTCAATAAAGTTGGTGAATAGGGTTGATAAGTATGAGTTTCTGCATATTGTATTTTCTCATCAAAATATATACGTTCCGATATATTTAAAATATTACTACTCATTTCTTATAACACGTTGAGCCCCAAATTCTTCAAGTACTCTCTATTTTCCGATGTTAATTGTTTTTTTTTTTGTTGGAAACTTGATTTTCTACTTTTTGATGCTGATTGTTGTACTTCTTGTTTTGTATTGAAGATTTTGTGATCATGTTCTTCTTTATATAATTCGATACTACCATTATAAATTATCCCCATTTTTTTTTTTTTTTTTACAATTTTTTCAAATGTAATCTGATTGTTATGGGCTCTCCTTGGAAATTGACTGATTCTCCGTTTTGATCAACTATTTTAAGCTCAATATTATCAATTATGTGTGTGTTGATTGGCAAATAGATAACGTTCGAGGGATTTTCACTAATCTTGAACCCGGAAGCAACGCTTGGGAAGAACTGGTGTATTTGATGTACAGGTTTGGAATTAGCGTTAGAACCAGTTACAATGTTACACTCAATACAAATTGCATTTACTTTAATTATGCTCACAGGATTTTGAGATATATGAAGCGTATTTGCCTTATAAACTCCAGCATTAAAGTCCAATAATTCTCTGATGGTATTTGGTTTTGTGAAATCAACTTCTTCTGTAACAAGCATTTCACATTTCAGAGTATTGTTATTGGCAGCAATAGAAATTTTGAAATCTTTGTTACTATACAGAGGAAACATTGACGTGGTATGTATTTCAGAGCACTGGCTAGATGATAAAACAATTAAATTAGTGAACATATCCAATTATGTCTTGGGAAGCTCTTTTTGCAGAGAATCAAATAGACATGGTGGGGCTGCTATTTTTTTGAAGTCAAATCAAAATTTTAAATCTATAAATCTAGAAAAATTTTGCATTGCTTTTGAAACCGAATTCTGTGCAGTTGAGCTGACAGATTTAAAATTACTCATTATTTCAGTATACCGACCTTGTGCAGGTAATTTTGATTTATTTTTAGATAAATTAGAATTGTTATTAATATTTGTAACAGAAAAATATAGGAATATTATACTGGCAGGTGACTTCAACATAGAGTTTAATTCATTGTCTTCAGCTACAAACAATTTAATTGCTTTGACTTCTTCCTTTAATATATTTGTTACAATTTCAGATTTTACACGGGTTACTCCGCGGAGCTCGTCCTGTATTGATAATATCTTGACAAACATAGATATGAGCGAGATAGAGACCGGCGTTTTTGATCCATTGATATCAGATCATTATGGCCAATTCATTAAAGTGAAGAACATTAGTCTGACCTCAAATTCTAAATTGGGCTTTTCATATAAGAGATTTTACTCTAATTTTAATATTGCAAAATTCAGACTCTCTCTATTGAATTATGATTGGAGTATGATATTAGATTCAAGCTTCGACGCATCCTTATTGATGGACAATTTTATTAGAATTTTCACTTCCATGATTCATGATCATTTTAGGTTGATTAAAGTACCACAGAAATCTAACAATAAGGTGATACATTGGTTTTCGGAATCTCTCTTAAAAATGAGAAATACTCTTCAGTGTCTGAAAACTATTTCTGTTTGCACTAGAAATGATATTGATATCAAAAATTATAATATTTACAAAAGAATATACAAAAACGAAATTATTCTATGTAAAAAATCTTCTTACAGTAATTTTATATCGCAATCTGATAATAAAATGAAGGATTGCTGGAAGTTGATTAACAACGAAAGAAATAAGACAAATATTAATGTAAAAACTAGTCCCAATATCTCATGCGATGACTTTAATTATTTTTTCACATCTATTTCTAAAAATATTATAAAAGATCTACCTAATGCAAATTTAGATGCTCGTAATTTTTTTCTGAGTTCTCGTAATTCTCACGCTCGACTAGAGTTATTAGAAATTTCTGAGCAGGAAGTATTAAAAGCTGTACTATCTTTGAATAATTCTAAATGTCGTGATATATATGATATTGATATTAGTATTGTTAAAGAATGTGTAAATGAAATTATTCATCCATTGACATTTATATATAATAAATGTTTAATTGAAGGCGTGTTCCCAAATTCATTGAAATTATCTAAGGTATATCCTTTATACAAGAAAGGAGATGAGGAAAATGTGCAAAGTTATCGTCCAATATCGATTATACCCATGTTTGGAAAGATATTTGAAATGGTGATCAAAGTAAAATTGGTTGATTTTCTTGAAAATAATCAATTGTACAGTGATACCCAGTTTGGTTTCCGTAAGTTTCCGATCGACAGTTCATGCGGTGTCAAATATAGTGAAGGACATTGTGGAAGCTTTAGAGCAAGGCAACCATGCAGCTATTACGCTTTGTGATTTGTCGAAAGCATTCGACTGTATCTCTCATGTTGTATTAATCGAAAAATTGAAACTTTACGGAATATCAAATTTATCTCTCAAATTTTCCAGTTCTTATTTGTTGGATCGAAAACAGTGTGTAGCTGTAAATGAAAATTGTTCTAAATTTTTACCAGTGGAAAATGGGATTCCACAAGGCAGTATACTTGGGCCTGTCCTTTTCTTAATTTATATAAATGACTTTGCTTACTTCATGTCTCCCACTAAAATAGTACGATTTGCTGATGACACCAGTTTACTATGCTCTGATAGAAATATTGAACATCTGAGGAAATCTATTCAAATTTACTTATTAAAAGCAGAAGAATGGTTTCAAGCTAACAAATTGCAATTAAATTCTGACAAAACTCAAACAATGTTGATATCATCAAACAACAGTTTGGCGAATGGTGAGCATGTTAAGATATTGGGCATGCACCTAGACGATCGCTTAAATTGGTTCTATCACACTTATTTTTTGTCGAAGAAACTTGCAAGTGTAATATTCCTACTTCCTAAACTTTATAATATTTTGAGCTTAGAAGCTTTATTAACAACATACTACGGTCTTTTTCATTCTCATTTGAATTATGGAATTATCTTATGGGGTAATTCGTCACATGCTCTCAGCATATTCCGGCTTCAAAAGAAAGCAATAAGAATAATTGCAGGTGTGGGCAGCAAAGAGCATTGCCAACCTTTATTTGCTAATTTACGTATATTACTACTTCCATGTCTGTTTATTTATTCTGTAATTATAGAGATTCATGAACATAAAAGTAGTTTTAAAAATTCTTCTGATTTTCATAATTATAATACACGGAATGCAGATTCGATTCGTGCACAAAGATTCAGGCTAACCAAATCCAAAAATAACTCTCTGAATGTAGATTTATATAACTGTTTACCAACAGCAGTAAAGAATTGGTCTAATTTTGTTTTTAAAAGGAGAATTAAGAGATTCTTACTACGCCACTGTTTTAACTCAGTCTTAGAATATTTGAATCATAACTGGCTTGACGAGGACTTTGTTTAAATGATTTTAAAGCTATGAAATTTTCTTAAAATTTCACATTTATATATTTTTGACATGCTATAAACAATGTACATTGTAAAATAGTAAATAAATATACTCTATACTCTATACTCTATACTCTATTCTTCACTTTTCTTTTCAAAAAGTTATTCATATTTTCAAGCTCATATGATCCATTTGGTATAGTTATTGTTTTATCACCAAAATAGAATTTATTATTGCGCTCATCAATATTCGGGATAGAATTATATGACTCAAAATTGATGAGACCTATCGCATACTCACAATTAGGATCAAGTTCAATAGCAGGATGTATTGTAGCTGTTAGATAAGACTTTTTATCAGAGAAAGTAAATGTGTACGACATGATTGTTTATTCATTACTAAAAGTATTTTTCATACATTATTCTTTACATAAAAATTTTAAACAAAGGTGTCCACAATTAATGGTATTATACTGCTGATATTGATTGTAATTATACTTAATATTACATTTGCTACCAAAATATTCCACTTATTCTTTTGGTGGTTTTAAGTTACCAAAACTATCGAAATATATAACATAGGAGGTAAATCACAAACAAGAAAAATTTCTCTGTGCAATGTCTTTCTTCACATTTTATTTAATATTAATTACGTCTACCGGTTTCGGATATTGACATATCCATCATCAGGACCGGTAAAGAAAATGAAAGTAACAGAAGCTACAATATGGAAAACCAAATCGACATATTATCCAGAAACAGGAGACCCATGTGGTGAAAAAATCAAGCAACCTTCACCAAGAACAACACTGCAACATGACCAGACAGTGACTCCAGTTCTTGTTTGTGATTTACCTCCTAATCTCATCCACTTCACGATTTGGGCATCTCTAAATTTATCAATATATATAACATAGTCACCATATTTTTTATACGCCACCCAGTGAGTACCTGAACTATCATAATCATCCAAATTAACTATTCCACATTCAATGAACTTTATTTGTTTAGGTAAATTGTTTCGCATGAAAACTCCTCTGAAATTATTGATTTTAAGGTCTGTTGCAAATTTTGACAATTCAATATTACTTAGTGCATGTTTTGGTAGCTTTTCTATTAGTTTTTTTGTTGTATTTTCGTTGGAGATAAGTGAAGACCCAACCCTTTTTTATATGGTTTTAAATATAATCCTCTACCTAACGCTACAGATTCCATAATTTTATTATGTCGCTGGTTTTCTTTCAATTGCTTATTAGCAGATTGAGCATCATTGATGGATTTAGATACTGCTGCAGCGCCCCCAGTAAGAGCCCCTAACGCACTTAACCCTGCAAAAATAGGTATTAGCGGTAATATGCCACCTATTTTTGGTACTGGAACTATTCTTGGTTTATTTATTTTTTTCTTGTTTTTAGCGAATTCTCTTAGAGCAATTGAAATATTCTTATCGGAAGAGTTAGTCTTTAGTAACTTTGAGCGAATTCGTTTAAGTTCATTTTTAAAGTTAATTTTTAGATTTTTCTTCAGTTTTTTCTTTTTATTTTTGCGTGTTATTGTTTTCCTTTTATTCTTCAAATTATGGCTTATACCAGCACCTAACCTAACTTTGGCCTTCATTATCCCAGAAACACCCAAAGCAGCTATTTTTTCTCCAAGAGGTGTGTCTTTAGAAAGAAATCTCTTTGTTGCTGTATCAGCCAATATTTTATCTGCTTTATGTCGTTCTTTTAAATATTATTATTCTTGGAATAGGCTATATCATGAAGTTTACACGCTGCGTCTAATTTGTTGATACCTTGATCACCGTCAGCAAGCCTTTTAACCAATTTTGTCCCCGGTCCACAGTATCTGTAACCAGGTATATGAAGTTCTATAGGTAGTCTATTTATTGTTTTATTTAAAATTCCACCACCACTGTGGGTATGCTTGCTAGCTCTTTTTTTACCGTGTTCAATCATTGAAAGTACACATTAAACTAAAAAAATATATTAATATTGAAGTTTTATATTCAATTTCAGTTATGATGAAGATATTAAAGCAAAAAGATCCATTGAGTGTTCAAAATTATGATTTGAATGATAGTATAGAATCTAATTATAAACCGAGACACAGTGTTTTACTTCCATCAACCATCCGTTGTCTCATAAGTGGTCCTTCTGGATGTGGAAAAACTAATATTTTGATTGCACTTTTAGAGCATCCGAACGGGTTACATTTTGAGAATGTTCATATATATTCAAATTCTCTTTTTCAACCGAAATATGTATATCTTGAGAATTTATTGAAACCAATAAAAAATATTGGTTATCATACATACAATAGCAGTGAAAAAATAATGAAGCCGAGTGAAGCTAAATATAATTCCGTTTTTATATTTGATGATATCGCTTGTGAGAAGCAGGACATTATACAAGATTACTTTTATATTTAGTTTTATTTATTGTTGCAGAATATTTTATTTAGAAGAATTTACATCGTGTTTGTATCTTAATTTGCATACTTGGCTCACAATTTGGTTCATTCCATAGCAAAATTATCTTATTTACACACTCCATAAACATATTACTTGCAGGCTTTAAAAATTTCAAATTTGAAGTCAAAAATTCACCGCGAGTTATTATTTTTCTTGTCGAGCCCATTTACAGGAGTACTGGTCGAATAATCATAAGATCTTGTATATAGTGTAATACCATTCTTCAAATAAAAATATATCCAATTTTAATATTTGTTTTATTTATTGTTACAAAATATTTTATTTAAGAAACTTACATTATGCTTGCTTATTAAATATCAATATTAAAATCAGTCACACATGCTTGACAATTCTTTGTTTTGATTGTCTCTACCAATTTACATTTACAAACTAAACATCTCTTATTAATATATTCCAACGGTGGAACAGCAAAAGCATATACATTATGCATCTCTTGTACTATTCTACAACCAACTCTTGATAAGCCACCCGGGAAAAACGACCCCATACTCTGGTGTAGGTCATAAATGCAAGATTTATGGCTATAACGCACAAGATCGCATTCTCCTGGTACTAAAAAACGTCGCTGTCCATCGTTATCGAAATACATACACTCTATTTGATATAAATCTATGGAATAACAAATCTTCGATTCACATTTTAATTGATTTAAAAGACCGACTTCTTCTATTATGTTTGAAGTTGCTCTTGTTGAAACTGGCATCGCGACTAATTTCTATCTCTCTGTTTCCATATTTTATACTCAAGCGGGGCAGTTCATGTGAGTAAATGTTAATTTTCCAGCACCGCCGTCTCGGCCTCCTCTGGTGGAGGGAGTTGTGTGTTGAAGGAACTTAATCATGATTATCTGTACTTGCTTACTTAGCTCACAATTTGGTGGTACCATCAGCAGCAGCTTCGGTAAAGGGATAAGGGGTGAAGCAAGTAGGAATTATGACAAAACGATGGTAAAAAGAATAAGGGTTAGGTGGATAAAGGGAAGAAGTATTGTGGTATAGACATTTTATTTGCTCATGCTTTGAAACTAGTGTTTCTGCCCCCAATTTTTTAATATTTCTTTATACAAACAGTAATCACATTTATGATTTGGTATATCTGTTTCACCATAGCATGAGGGGCATTTGTATTCAACTGGTGTAGGCATTTTCTATAATGAATAAATACTAAATGCAATTTTACTTTTATATTTATTTTCAATAAAAATTACAGCATCTTATTAAAAAATACAAGAAATTATCACCAGTTGAAACTGTATACTAAACTTATTGAATATTAACATTTTAAATAGTATTGAATTCAACATCTACGGCTTTTCCTTTACTTCCATTTGAAATTATGTAGAGTTTATTGTTTTCCGCATCTTTCAACATTAACTGTAATGTTTGATCATCAATTTGATTGTATCTTTCACCCAAATACAATTGAAACTCGGCCAATTCCAGCTTGATTCTCTCACCATATTTGGTATCAGCTTTTCGTTCAATATTTTTTACAAAATACTTCTCGCCAATTTTTAGTTTACGCAACCCAATGAACTCTTTCGGTTTGGTTAGTGTGTTGATGGCGTTGTAGTTGTTGGAAGTAGACATATTAAAGCTGTAACAGTTGCAAAAAACAAATCCAAATATTTTGTTTTTATTTTTCTAATTTTGATAGCAAATTTCTTAGCTGTTTCAAAATACTTATATTAGAGCATTGTATTTTAAATAATGATGAGTCAAAATGTGATGCTCTAACAACTTGTCGAATATGCTCACTATATTCATAGAGAATATTATTTTTAAAAAAATATATAAAACCATTTATGTATTGAAATACTCCATCTATGTTTTGTGGAATACCTGGAAATTGTGTGTTCATTAAAGCGTAAGATGATATATCAGAGTTACACTCACTAAATTTTGCAACATAATTACTATCATAAAATATATAAGTATTTCCCAAATTTGTGGAAATTATACCCTTTATATTTTTAATGTTTGGTGGTAAGGAGATTTGATGAATTGATTGTTTCATCTCAGGCCATGAAATACTATATAATTTATCATCTATTACTAGAACAATATCGTTGTTCGGTCTGTAATAGACAGCAGATAAACTTTTGAAATTTTTCGGTATGAAAGGTAGCCAGTTCAGTAAATTTATTGGTTGTGTCTGAAAATTTTCTTCAGATAATTTTTTGATCCACAACCATTTTTCATGAAATATGAGCAATTTATCGTTTATAACTAGAAATTTAGTCACATTATTCAAATCACATAGATTCATTTGATTAGATGTGGGTGTTAAGATTGTTTCTTCTTGTTTTGGTTCCACTTGAGTCTTTTTTTCATGATTTTTAGGTGAATTTATCTCCTTCTTCCCATAAATATTTTGGATGGCATTTATATCATCCCCATCTAATTGAAATTCTGATATGTTATTAAAACGAATATTTCTATTATAAGCATACATGACAGAATTTTTGTTTTTGATGTGAGCAAGTCCTAGTGAATGACCGATTTCATGTACTAATACAGCAAAAAGCGAGATACTGCCCCGATCATTATCTAATTTTGTATGTGATAGCTTATAATTCCATTTTTCTGATTTATCAATATGTACATCAATAGATACGTGGGTTGGGTTCGGAAAGAAAGCATGTCCTAATACATTTCCCGAGCCATCAAAATCTAAAATACACTTTTTACCCGATGAAAAGGATTTATGTTGTACTGGTCCAAAAGAGATTAAAATATTTGGTGCATGTTTCATACTTGGTTCATTATATTCAAATGATATATTAGCATATTGTTCCCAAATTGCAAACGCTTTAGTTACAACTTCTAATAACTGTTTATTTTTATTATTCATAATATCCCATGTTATAATAGACTGCTGCCAGAATGATTTTTTATTATGTAAGCTATTCTCATAATTATCAGTTACACCACATCTGGGCTCATTCATTAATTCGAGTGTGCTACTATCCAATGTTTTTGTTACATCCAATTCGTAATATTCTTGAAATAATGCTAAAGCACTTAAATACTTCTTATCGTTCGAATTTATAGTGGACATTTCATTTTCGGGTATATCCAAGTATCCATATTTTTCCAAAAAATATAACGATTCGCTGAATCCTTCATTATCAATGTTTTCAATACTATTGACACCAGATAACAATTCGAAGCCATTGTTTGGATGAATACTTTGATTTTCTCCACTATTTATATTTTCTTCTAGAGAAGATGTGAGATAAATTGAGAAAAAATTGGAAAATATAAGTATTAATAACATTTTTCATATATTTCTACTTCACTCTTGCACACTCAAATATTAATAACCAAATAAAATAAATTTTGCAGTTTATATAACAATATTTTGTTGGGTAAGCAAATTTTTCCACAGCTGAAATTCACCCACAATCAATACTAAGATGAAATAAGTAAAAATAAATTGATACATACCTAAATATAGATGAATGTTTACTCAAGCAGACTAACTTTTTAGTTTGAAGTGGATAATCTAAGCTAAAATTTAGCTCTTTTATACCGCATTACCGATAATCTTTTGACCTTTAATGTTCTTACTGCTTACATCAACAATGAATCACACGCAATGCAACGTAATCAACAAATTTTTCTGTGGAAACTTCGAAATGTATTGTGTGAAAAACATCTGTTCATGGTTCCAAATTTCATGAAAGAGGATATAAAAAAAATGCTCAAAACTGGTTCACATATTTATTCAAATCATTTACAATTTTCTCATTTTTTATAATAGTATCATTTCTAAATATTAATATTTGATCATCATAATTTCTTTGTGGTCTTATATAATCTTCCATACCTATTGGTGACGTACCGTCTTCATTCTTATGATATTTTATGTAATTAGTATAACCACGTGTATGTGATGGCGCAATATGGCTGTTATAGATTTCACGATGTACAATTCGCTTGGGTATTGAATTTAGTTTCTGAACGTTAGGGCTTTCCATGACGACTAAATTAATTCTACACTTATTCATTCAATTATTCATTCAATAGATTTTTTTTTTGTAATTTGTAATTTGTATTAAAAACATTACAACGAAAAGCCCCATTGTATTGTGTCTGTTTTCGATGGTATGATTATTCTTCTATTATCAAAAGGACTTAATGCTAGTTTTTTTTGCTTAATTGTGGAAACTTCATGTTTTTTTGACTTAATTATGAATTGTTCGCGATATACAAGTGATTCATTGAATAAACAATCATAATAATCATCGAAAGTTATTGTTTTTAAAGTACCTCCAGTTATTCCCTTAATTCTTTTACTAACATAATCAGTCATTAATTTATATGTATACATCTTCGACCTGAGCCCTATGAATTCAGTCATATTTTGACCGCCATTTTCATCCTTCATTAGTCCTATGACTTTATTATTTGCTAGAGGAATGCCGTGAATATTATTTATGTCATAATTTGATGTATCAAATTTGTGCAAATCTTTTTTAATCACATCATAAATATTAATATCAAAAAATGGTACAATAAACTATCAGTATCTGTATACAATAATTTTGCATTTTCACCAAAATTTTTTCTTACATAATTATAATGGAAATCATAAATATATGTTTTGGATATATCTAGTATGCAAAATCCGACATAAATCGGTTTATTAAAGAATACTTCTTTTTTATTCATTTCAATTATTATAATATTCTCATCTAATACAATGTAACTATGAAAATTTGGTTGCATAATCAACCTTTTGGCACCACTTTTACCACCCCATTTTGTAACAAGTTTCACAATTCTATGTTTACGCACATTTTCCATAGATTCTCCAAAAACAGCATTGTTCATCAACTTATAGAAATTTTTTTCAGAATCATTTCGAAATCTTTGTCTCATATTCGTATTTAAATAGATATATTGTCGAAGCCAAGCAGACTGTTTAAATTTCAGTACTCTGTGTATTTTACTTATTTGCAACCCCAATTCTAAATTTTGCTTTAAATTTCCATAATGAATCACATATTTTTTTTTATCATTGAGAGTTGTCATTAATTTAGTTTGTTTTGAATTTGGTGGTGCTATATGTTCTGGTGAAAGTGGGAGATCGCTATGACTCCTAAATAATGCCTGCGGATAATGTAAATCTACTTCAAATATGTAACCAACTTCAGAATCTTCTTCTAAACTCATAATATTTGAAACATTATGGAATTCTGTTGGTGAAACCCATTCAAAATCTCTATAAGGTAAATACCTGCTCATTGCAGCCCCATACAGGTTGTTAATATCAAAATACATCAAATATGATTCCTGCTCATTGGGATTATATTGCTCATGCATGTGTTTGTTATTCGCCCTTCCGTATCGGTTAGAACATTGACTAATACCACCACGAATAGAGTGTTCTAAGAACAAAATTTTATCTACATCAGTAAGAAGTTCCAATTTAACATTAGAAATTTTCAACATTGCATCAAAAGCAAGCCCAGGAGCTGTAAAATAATGCAAAGCATCTAAGCCATACGTTTCCATACAACTTTTTCTGAAATTCTCAAAAATATCACAAAGCAATAAAACATCTGTTCTTAAATACAGATCTGAATATTCACCTAGGGTGCTTATTCTAAATGTATTCCAAACTTTTTTTGCAAACTCATATTCCAAATCAGTTACATTTTCATTTTTAATGGATGAATAAAAAAATTCTTTCTGTGGTAATTTGTCATCATCTAACTTGGCCCACGAATCCAGATATTCATAACAAAAAATTCCTTTTTTAGTAAGTAATGAAAATTCTTCTTCAGAATTGCAGTGCATTCTTGTGACTAATTTGTCTGAATTATCCAAATAAGATGATAATTTATCTAAACTACTCGACACAAAACGAAATGAGTCGATAAATCGGAAATTAATTCTGCTATTCTTAATATACTTCGTAAAAGAAATGTATTTTTCTTTATTAATGGGTAACAATGAAATTGATCCCGGTATATTCTTAGCAATTGCTTTAATTAAAAAATGGGAATCGTAGGATGACAAGTTGTGGAATATTACAGGAATCATTCGTGATTTAGTGTATCGTAGATTACATAATTGATGTGCAGGTCCTCTATATTCTCCTGTCAAATGATTATGATCTCTAACTTTTGGTGTAGTATTGTCAATTAACTTTTTACAAATATGACAGATATTTTCGTTTTGAAATAATTCCTCTTGACTGCTAGATAAATTCAAAGGTATGATAGATTTCATTTTATTGTCGATAGTTGAAGATATGCCTAATAATTCTTCTACAAACCATTCTATACAATATTCACCACGATGTGATCTATAATAAGACAAAGAATCATCATAGCTACATTTAAAATAGTAACCTACACTAAATGGAATATGTTTTTGTTGAAACTGTGTATTTTGGTGCTCTTTGTTATTGTTAACTTTTTCAAGAATTGATTCAATATCAGCATATATTGAAAATGGAACTTTTTCTTGAAATTTGTAATTCGCAAAAGTTAAAAATTCGTTCTTATATTTTTCTGGTAATGTCATTCGACAAGAATTAATTTTTAAACAATCACCAAAATGTTTTTTCAAACTATACTCAGAATTAAAGTTAATTAAACATCTATCACAAATCCACATTTTACCATTATGTTCAGATACATTTTTACTCACTAATCTAGACAAATTTTTGATCCACATGAAATGATATTTACATCCAAAATTTGAATTTTTGTTTTCCTCCTCTTCCGAGTCTTCCTCACCCTCTTCTTGTTCTTCTTCCTCACTCTCATCTTGCGATTTTAACATTAACAAATGTATAGTGCGGTTATAAGTATTTTTGGTCAATTTAACTGGTACAAGTTGATCTTTCTTTTTACCAATTTTCTCCAAAGTATAAACATTTATATTCAAAGAATTCATATTTTCGAGTTTTTCAATTTGTTTCAACTTTATTGGAAATTTAATGCCCTCATATTCCAATGTAGTTTCCGAAATTAGTGGGTATGACCTAACTCGAGTTACATTCATTTGAGCAGGGTAAAGAGCGGAAATAACAGCCCACAAGAAACAATATTCATCGTTGTTTTGTATATTTATTATAGCCTTTTTTCTTTTTATGCTTGTAGGTAAATCAATATGACAACCAACCGAAAAAGGTGAATAGCTGCAAATATTCACCTTTAAGAACATTATTTCGTATAGTGCCCATCCCGAGTCTCGTTCTTGGAACTCCTCCATCCTGCTCAATATTTTATCAATAACATTATCTTTGTACCACACCTGTATATTTGTTGTTCTATCAATAATCGAATTGCGTGTATTGAATGATTTTGCTTCAATTTTCTCCGAAGAAGGTAGGATGAAATCTGCTGTAAATATAACATTTGCTTTTACTGCACCAGCTCGCACTTTTGATTTTATTTTACTCTGAAATATTCTTCCAGCACTCTTCAAAAATTCTTTGGGATCTTTATATGAGTTCATATTTAGAATTGCACCTGTTTTAATTCGACTTTTAAAAGCTGTTTCTACATCACACCATTGTAATGAGTTCTCTGTAGTGGGTAGTTGGCCTGTTTTATAACGTGTCTGTGAATTTGAACTAATCCTTAGACGACCTCCAGTTTTCTTGATATCATTATTTTTCACTGATGTTAATTTAGATTTAAAATATTTCAAAACAAGAAGATTTGATTCTAGCTTGAATAAATGTTGAAATTCATCTGGAGATTTATGTTTCAAATATTGCACTAAGGTATTCACACACTTTTTGATATTTCTTAGCCACGTTGATACTTCAGAGCTAGTTTTTATAAGAACAAAAGCTTTTTTAATATCCTCGACCACTTTGTCACTCAAATCACACAAGTTAGCGGAAGAGCTCATTTTGCATCAGTACATAAGATAACGTACATATTTCAAGTATAAATACTTTTTATCAGTAACCTTCAACCTCTTATCAACATAAAATTGAAATCAACTATTTTTCATACATTTATTCCATCTAAAATTACACATGTATTCACTAAAGTAGATATTATAAGATTAGGAAAATATAGCATGATTTCTCTTATAGCTATGTTCATCGGAGTACTAGACTTTGCAATTAAATTATAAACATTTGCATATACATCACCTTCAATGCTTAAAGCTTGTTGCAAAATATTTTTAAAGTAATTACCGAAACATAAAGAATTCAGATAAGCTATAATCTTCTCAACAATGGTGGATATTTTAAATAAATTGGATATAGAGTTGTATTCCAAGTAAATTTCAGTATTTTTCCATTGAAGCATTATAATTCTACTATTTTCAATTATTTCAAAGAATATTTTAAAATCTTTGAACGAGTATGATTCCAAATTCGAGTTGTTGTGTAAATAGTTCATAATCAAATTATAACACAATATAAATTCATTCCAGCTATTAACATTGAAATTTATAATTTTACCTAGTTTTTCATTGCACAAATTCATAACAATTTCAAAATTTTGCTGTGGACTTATACCCACATTCAGTGTTGTATTATTATTCAAATAATACTGATATTCAAAAATTAATTTATTCCTATTGTTGCAAACAAATACAACATTATTGGAGTTGAAATTATTTTTAACAATCTGATCTGTATTCAATTGTTGTTGCCCTGAACTATATTGTTGTGAGTCTTGTACTTGCTCATTTCTTTCTTCAACATAGACGTCTTCGCTATTGTTCAATTGTTTCCGTGATAGCACCGTGTTTGTGGGTACCCTTCTCTTTGAACATTTTTGGTTTGGTATAGTCTATTTTGAAAACAATGGAAATTTCCATGATAATTTAATTCAATCAAAACTTATTTCACCATCTTACCTTCATAATAACACTCAAAACTTATTTCAGAACAAATCAACGGGTGATGAAATGATACTCAATTGAAATCTGTATTTTTCCGTTATTTATTCCATTTATCTCACTCATGTTTCGAGATCTCTCATCTCTGTTATGCGTCAATCAAAAATCATGTGCTCCGCGCGTGTCTTCCTAGAACAACAAACCGATAACCCCTAATAATAACCTTTTACTGATAAAGAGTTTAAATTAGAATTATCAGTTCAATACTATGAGCACTTGGAGAATTAATTCAAAATCTTGTATTGGGGAATTTTGGAATTGAATCTTTCAAGCATAGATTCTAGAATTTTAATGACTGTTACCATGCCAAGTATTAAATTTTCTCATCGCCAATCACATCGCTAAGAATTCAAATCGTCAAACCACCAGCGACATCTGTCAAAATTCAAAATATTACAACCAATACTCAAATTTCAACGACTAAATTAAAATTTTCCCCCCCACCACACCGTAACATCTCTGGCTCCAAACCACTACTCCAACGTCCTAAATTCAAATTCTACGAGCCAAAATTCAAATTTTACCGCCAGAGTTCAAATTTTCCCGCTCCTGCCACTGGTGCCATCTTTCATCCAAATGCACAAACATGCACCAGCGCCATCTATCATCCAAATTCTAATCCGCACCACAGCGCCATCTACCATCGAAACGCTGAACTAAAGATACATACAGTATGTCCATAAAGAATTTCGCCGCCGCTACGCCGCCACCACCGCTATATACAGGCTGTCCACAAAGGTTTTTTGATCCAGAACTCTCCTATATATTCTACTGTTGTAAATAAATAAATGAATAAATAGATAAATTAGGCTTAGATTCAGCCGCATTTATTCTTCTAAGCTTAAGCTCTCTACTATGTCGCCGAAAATCAACTATCATTGCGAAAAATCAAGTTTCAGGAAATCCGCATTTCTTTGAATGGCAGGATCAATGATGTCTTCGTTCTCTTTTTTAAGGTACTTTGAGCAATTGATCATTATTCATGAATGAATAGACTTACACCTGCAAGAGGGCTCTACTTTGATATTGAACCACTTACGACTATAAACTCCAATAACATGTTCGGCAAGAACCTTTATATTTTGAGAAGGAGTTTTGTAGGACACTTAAAAACGCAAAATTCTATTAGCTGTTGTTACCAATCAAAAGTGGGCAATTATTCCTGGGCTCCTCTTTGCGAAATCTTGGAGAAATATGCCACTTGATACCACTTGACAAATTTTAAGCAAGTACTTTTGGTCCGTACTTAGATCCTCAAAATCAACTTGTGGTAGCTGCGAGTCAATTTTTTAAAACTCTATGGTTTTCACATCTTCGCATTACTCAAGCTGTGTTTCTATTGGCCCAGAAAATTTCCTGGGACCTATAGTTTTTCCATCGAGTTGTTGAAATAAGTGCCTGAAGGGAAGCTCATTTGCATGAAGCAAGCGAATTATCCATTGTAAAGATCTTTTTAGCCTAGTTTCCAATATTTTAATAACTCAGGACTCACATCCGGTATCGACTGCGGTTCCGTCGCAATCAATATGTCCCAAATTTGAAATGTCAATAAAATTATTCTGATAATATGCCAAAATTTCATTGACTATGTTATAAGCACAGGAAAATGTTGATGAAATATGACCGATATATTTTGATCCTGGCTCTTGCACTAAGACTACATGTTATCCCTTGATGATTTTTCGATACACTCTCTTCCCCTCTGCTTCAGTTACCATGGTGTTATCTTTTCTACCGTCAAAATATAGGCCTTCCAAAATCAAATCATATCGACTTTCTTGCTACTTCAAATTAATCATTTTCTTTTCTCTTTGTCTTCTTAGGGCCACTCTCAATTACCTTTTCTTTATTATCGTCAGAAATAAGACTAATGTCTTCTAAGATTGGCATTAGCAATGATAGCTGCTGCTATGTCTGAAACTCCTGTTTTTCAACTGCCAGTGCAAGTGCAGGTAGATGAAATTTTTGAGCTCGATTTCATTCTTCAGTTCCGCTATTGGTTGAAGTGGATAGTTGATTGTCAGATTCAGGATCAGATTCTTACAGACTGTCTTCTTCACAGGGCGAAATATCCATCAAAATATCACTTTTTTGTTTCAAAATTGTTTTTTCTCTCCTTAAAGATTCTTGTTATCGTTTTTCAGGGCTGCGTAACTCTTTCCTCGTACTTTTTATGTCTATTGATCCTATCGTCACCATTCTTTTATTCCTCTGGTCTATGAGAAAAAAACGTTCTTGTTCTGGTACACAAAAACCTTTGTGCATTTACGCAGAGAAAAGTCTTTGTACTTATAGGAACTAACATCAGTGAGTCTCTTTGCCGATTATCTGAAATTCTGCAATTTAGTCTCGAATGTGGTATTATTCTCTCTGTTCTTGTTACTTTTCTTCAAATTCCGATATTTATCATGATAGTCTTCAATCATTTTTACTATTCGTGCATCAGAGACTATTAGGATTGAAGCTCTGGTCCACACACTTTTAATTGCATCGACAAAAACCTGAGATATTCCAGAAACAGTTGGTTCCCGTTTCCAGCTATCAGATTTTGGATTCACCTGTACCCATGAATAATAATTCATAACATCTTCGTATGTTGGCAAAACGCGATAGTCTCAAGTATTTCTAGTTATAGTCACATTAGCACACATTCTCACTTTTGTCACTGACCGTTTATTTAATATAACTAAGCGGAAAAAACTTATTCACACACAAAAATTCCTGTTTGTTTCAATTCGGAATATCCCTTCTATAACTCGCATAAACTAATCCATCAGACACAGACACAAGATTGGCGATCTCCTAGTACGCCGATTGAGGACAAATATCGCTAAAGTGAAATGGTGTCACTTCTACTAAACTAAAGTATTATCTTGAATGCAGGATTCTAGCATCTTCACTTTCTTGTTTTGCATAACATAAACTTACCGATCAGCTCAAAATGACTTTGATAGAGTTATTATTACTGTTTTCTTTCTTTTTTAGATCAGAGGTCTTGTGGCACCAATTGATATCGTTTAAAATTTGAAAGCAAAATTGTGCTGCTATATAGAGTTGGAAAGAAACAATATCTCTACTATCACAAGACAAAATTCAAGATCTCGTTTTTAAGTCTCACCCTAAGTCGTATAGTCTTGACAGGTTAGCTTTATAAGAAAGATAGCTCTATAAGATAGATAGATAGACTTTATTTGTACTGGAAAGATACAAAAACGTATTAAATTCAGCGGAAGCAGTTTTTGAAGTAATACAGAATAATACAATAAATTCAGATGGAATATTAAATCATATTAAATAGTTGATTCACCTGTAAACTAACCAAATAAAAATGTACAGTTGTTTTTTTCGAAATCTTATAGTATAATTGGAACTACTTAAGTTTTTGATTTGTACAATCAGTGAGAAAATCTTCCAAGTTATAATATTCTTTCGTCACTAATATCGCTTTTATTTATTTGAGCACGTGAGTTCTGGATTATGATTTCAAGTTCAAAGGTAATGAATTAAAAATCTTGATAGCCATATATCTTGTGCTTTTCTCGAATGCACTCGTTTTGTGAGAAGGTACTGGTATAATTCTATTATTTGGACCTGTTATATACTCGCTATCCGATTTATTGAGTGGAGGTTATCGAAAATATATCTTATCACTTTAAATATGTAAACACTAGGAGGTGTCAGCATGTTAAGAGTCCTCAATTTATTTCTACATCAATTTCTTGGCTGGATGTTAAGCATTATCCGTAAAACTCTTCTTTGAATCACAATGATTACTGTTGGGTGTGTTATAGATTTTCTCTGAGGTATTAAATGTGGGAGGATCTGCTGCTCTGCACCTAATTTCATCAAAGTTTGCGGCCCATTGTGTCTCATCAAGGACTACATGTTTGACAATATCTCTTATTCTAGGTCATCTAAATAATCTTGTTCATAACTCAATAATAGTTTGCTTGGTGTAGTACCAATGGACCCTTGTAAGGTATTGTTCATTACTGTTTGCACAAATTCACAGTCATTATCCCAGTCTTCGACGTCACTACACTTGGCTGAAGTACATATCGCAGTTTTAACGTAACGTTCAGCCTGATCGTTCGCTTGGGGGGTACTTACAGCTATTTTGACATGTCGTATAGATCTTAGATTACAAAAATAACTAAAACTAGACTGGCTCCAAAAATGTGAATTTATAAAAGGCGTCTATAATTACTGATACATGTTTTTCCTCTCTAGAGGTATGGTTCAATGGACCGAAATGATCCAAATGAATAATCTTATCGGGCATATGTAACATTCTCTCGGATTTATTCTTATCATTAAACTGCAAACAAAGTAAACAATTCTTGATATGTTGTTTTACATATTTTCTTGAATTCTTGAACCAGTAATGTTGCTTAATGGCAACAACCACTTTTTCACTATCTACATGAGCATTTTTATCATGATATTCGCTTACTACTGCTCTTCGCATACTTTTTGGGACAACTAATAACAAGCTTTTATTTCATTCACGAAATAATAGACCATTCATTATTTTGTAGTCACTTATCTGTTTTTTATCACCGCTGTTCACACCTCTATAAATAATTTTTGATTCTTGATCAGCAAGTTGAGCATATTTTGATAACGTAGTTAAATCATCCTCTACGAGCATAACAGGATTACGGCTCAAAGTATCTTCATGAGTTAGTCGGTTGCCTTTACGATATCGTACTTTAAAATGGAATTCCCGTAGCTTCAGACACCATCTATTCATGCGTGGACATATATCGCGTTTGCTTAAGGTTTCTTTCAAAGCACTACAATCGGTAACTATAGTGAATTCGATTCCTAATAAATACACACGGAATCTATCTAGAGCTTTGATAATTGCTAGAGCTTCCAACTCAAAGCTATGATATGCGGCTTTAGATTCGGATGTTTGTGCATTATAATAACATACGGGGTGGAATTTACCAGTAACCTGTCATTGTAACAAGATTACACCGAATCCTCTTGCGCTCGCGTGGGTATGTAGTTCGGTCTCTAACTTAGGATCAGATATTCGCAAAACCGGCTCCGATGTTAACTCTTTTTTAAGTTTCTCGAACGCATTTCTCTGCTCTTAACCGAATTCAAACGGAATATTTTCCCGCGTCAGATCGTCAAAGGTTTCGAAATGGTGAAAAAATGTTTTATGAAACTCCTGAAGTATCCTGCTAATCTAACAAGGTATAATAATCTTGGTTTCCCAACTTATCAATGACGTCTTCGATTGCTGGTATTGGATACCGTTCTTTTATCGTTATAGCGTTCAATGCCCGTTAATCTATGCACATACGCAAGTCTCCTGATTTACGTTAAGTCAATACAACTGGACTACAATAATTTGATTTACTAGGACGTATTATACCTTCTTGAAGATGATTGTTTACGATTTTCTGAACCTGCTGCTGCTCTGCCAGTGCGAGTCTCCTGGGTCGATGTTTGATCTCCTTTTGCTCTGTAAGCTTGATTGTAGCTTCTACTGCCACGGTCGGCTCTGGATTTTGTGAGTTATTTCCATATTCCTTTAGCAATTGATATAGTTGTCTCTTGTCGTATGGGTTTACATCTGGGTTCACAACAATGGCTGGTTCACTTGATTCTGTTGTTATCAGCATGATCTTGTTCACCTCATGCAAGTTATCCTCCTGCTGCTTGACTATATTTATACCACTCGGTCCAAAGGTGACAGTAGCTACTTTGAAAATGGTTCGCCTAGTATCATATCTTGAGTAGTTACTGAATCTGGTATAACAGAAAAATTTAAGTTATACGAATCGTTATTTATACGAACGTTTGCTTGCGTCTCAATTTTCCAAGCCCGTGTAAATTTCTACGTTCGGTTCAAATGTCAGGTTCGTCTTCTCCTGAACGTGTTCACGCATCAAGTTTGCAGTACTCCCGGTATCAATTAATGCATGAAATTCTTGTTCGACAATATACGCTGATGAGGCTGACTGATTGCGTCAATTGCACGGAACCAGCATCGTTCTTCTCATTCTTCAGACAATTTCTATTCTGGTGTCCCGTTTCGTTACAGTTGAAGCATGCACCCTCTTCTCTTTTCTTTTGCGTAAAATTTGATGCATAATGCTCCAGCTGATTGCAATTGTAACACCTTACTTGGGAAGCGCTCGAGCTGCTTTCATTGTTGCAGTTATCCTACTCAGATTTTTCAGATTTCTTTATTTTTGTGTTTGACGGTCCACTCGCAGTTACTGCTTGTAGTTCATCCGAATACGATTTCATTGCAACTTGAAGTTTCTCCGTAGAATTGAAATTCTGGCTCTTCAAGTGGATTCGTAATATTGTATTATCAATTCCACGTATTATATGCAAAATCGCATCTCCACAAGTTAGATTTAGAGAGTTTAGCATTTTCATCTTATCATGAAAATAGTCTTCAATCCTTTCGGATCTGCGCCATTTGCGTGCATGCATATTATCAAATAATGTTAACCTGTCAATTACTGACCTGAAAGTCAACTTAATTTTTTTCTTCAATTCTACCCGTGGTAGTTCAGCTAACTCTGCTTGCGAATCATACCAGCTTTTCACTCTCTTCATGAGTTTGTTGGTCGCTAAAAGTGCTACCGTCGAGTCACTCAGATTATGGTTTCTCTGTACAATATCGACACGCCGTAACCAATTTTCGACGTCTTCCTCGCGTTCACCACTGAATGAAAGGATTTGAGAGCTAATGTCTGACAATGGTACACATAATTGTCGTTGTTCGCCGACGTTCAAATTTGCCAAAACTGCACTGATTGCACTCGCGATAATACTCTGCATCGCTGTTGGAGTAATCATTATCGCCTCTTCTCTATTGCTCCCATCATTTCTGCTGTCGTCCCTACTGTTATAACCATCGTAGTTCGACATGTTCGCTTTAGGTTTTTTCTTTTTCACAATCTCGAAATTGGTACACGCTGACCAAAAATATCATATTCACGTATTTGAACACAGGTTTTTGTTCTGATATCCCACTTCTGAATTGTGGGAGGATGACCGATGGGCAGTATATTTCTGAATTAAAACAATACCCTCTCTGTTCAACTCTATTTTATTCCGCCATATTCAAGGACGTTTAAAGGAGGGGATGTGGCATCACAAGACTTAAACATTGCAGACAGTGTGTCCAGGGCAAGGGAAAGAGACAACAATAGTAGAACAATAGATTTTCTGCACCGTGTGGTAGCAGTACTTCTTCTTATTGAAAATAAGAATATTTGTCGAAGGAGAAAGTGTCCGTGAAAGGTTGTTTTTTGTTCTCATTTCACAAGCACGTTGTTTTCGTTTGGCTGTTGTAAGTATTGTGCGTGGAAAGATTTATATTTACATCTATCTGAGACATTGTGTATTGCGTGTGTATAGTAAGTTGGACAATATAATCAATTGATTGATACAGTTTTGAATGTATATTTGGATACAAAATAAAATTTTCAGAATATTAGAAATAGAATTATACAAAGGAAAAAACTCAATAAATCAACATTATTCGGAAATGAATAAATAAATGTAAATATATGTATATATGAATTGAAAATAATGAAAATAATAGATATAAATATTTTGTCTTTTTACCTGCCTTATTTTTAGAGGTAGGTTGTTAATTGTTGATAGATTTTGCAATTTCTGAAATTTTCGTCGACCCTTGGAGCTTTTAAAAATTTCTGGTGCATATGAAAGATAGAGCGAATCAAAATGGATGGAAAGAAGTATTAGCATCTCTGAAATTACTAAATCATTGCCTAACCAATTTCTGTTATTAATTTATTGCATTATATGAAATCTAAATCAATTTCTCAGCTTATTTTACATGCGCAATAGTGGCTTTCATACGGTGCAGAAAATCTATTTCTGTCTCTGTTACTTACCCTGGCCTCACTTATTCGGCACAATTTACACTCCCCTCCCTTGAACATCCTTGGCCATATTCTTACAACTGTACCTCACTTCCTTCTCCCTCACGCTATCTATCCTATCTTCACTCTACTAACTAGCGCGCCAAAATCAATTTGAATTCTGGTTGCCACATAAATTACAATAATTTGATCGCAGGTTATGATGTTAGCATAACATGCATATTGGAAATCTCATTTGCTAACTCTTTCTATCAGTTTTGTTCGTCGTGTTTAATCTTATCTTGAATAAATACCTAACATACAGTTTTATTTAACTGAACTAGAGTCAATTGTTCAATGATGGGAGTTATATGTCTTCTTAGTGACAGTGCAAATGAATCAACATTCTCAATCTCATTATATGTAGCCATCATTTTGTCGAGAGGAGCATTCATTATTTATTTGGTATATGAAATAGAACACACGTTCTGCGACAGATGTTCGAATGAACATTTATTTCAGAAAGATACTATCAATATACAATCATACTCGAGATGGTACCAGTGTTGATATTTATTTATAACACCTCCACTAAATATCAACTTGATAACATTATCAAAAAAAAAAACAAATTGAGAAAAGAAAAAAAATGAAACACCAGTACACATGCAAATAATATAATTATAGTAATTCTTGAATGCCTGAAATTTTCATAAAATAATAATGTTTTACACTGCTTAAACTCTTTGACAAAAGGTCAGCTGACATCTCAGATGTCTCCAGATAATTTACACTTACAATATTATCATTCACACAATCTATATAAAAATGGTAGCGTACATCTATATTTTAAGTACGTTCGTTATATAAATTATTTGCAGATAATTTAAGTGCAACCTAGTTATCGTTATGCAATTTAATTGGAACTGACTGACCTGTAATCTCACATAGCAAATTGCTTGAATATATTGCCTCTTCACAGGCCTCTGTTAAGCCCATGTATCCAGCCTCTGTAGTAGACAATTTTTCTTAGTTTTCTAAGAGACTACACTACCTGACATTGTAAAACATAACCCTGTATACGATTTTCTGTCTATTACATTGTTCGCCCAATCAGTATCAACATAACCTTCTAATTGAAAATTATCATTCTCATTATATTTTAAACCATAAGGTTTAGTATTCTTTAAATATCGTAACACTCTTCAAATGCAATATCTGGTCTAGTTAACACACCTAAGTACATAAACCCACCAATAAGATTTTGATATGGAATTTGATCGTTACAACTCTCTTATTTTCTCATATCTATACTACACTCTAAAGGAGTATCAGTTGTTTCACATTGCGACATATTAAATTAATTTAATAATTTATTAATATACTGTTCCTGACTGAGTGTAACACAACCTTTAGCTTTATTAATGCGAACATTCATTCCAAGACATTTTTCAATTTCTCCCAAATCTTTGATTTTGAATTGTTACGCTAATACACTCTTTAAATATTCAGTTTTTACATTATCATTCAAAAATATGTTAAAATCATCAACATACAGTTCGACGATTGTTTTTAAATTAGCTTTGTTCTCATTACATAAACAAGATCCTATTTTAGATTGTTTATAACCTATACTAACACGACAATAATGCACCTTCTCATTCCAAGCTCTTGAGGGTTGTTTGAGACCATATATAGCTCGCTTCAGTTCTAGCACTCCACAATCATTTTTATTACTGAAAAAAAAATCTGGCTTCTGCATGTATACTGTCTCCTCAAGTTCTCCGTGTGAGAATACTGTGGTTACATCAAGGTGAGTAATATCTAGACCTAATTTTACAGATAGCGCAAACATTAGTCTTAGCGTAGTATGTCGAACCACTGGGGAAATGTCTCTGAATAATCCACGCCATATTTTTGCTACACCCTTTTGCAACAAGTCGAGCACGATAACGCACTTCATTATTGCTGTTGCATTTTTTCTTTAATACCCACTTGCACTTCACTATAGTACAGTCCTTTGGAGCATCTACTAGCTCCCAAGCACTATCATCTCTGAAGCATTGAAGCTCCTCTTGCATGGCCTTCAACCAGCTGTCTTTCTCTGGTCCCTTCAATGCCTCTTCTAAAGATAAATCACTGGCGTCATCCATCACCTTATTTGCAATACACATATTTGTATATCCATATTTTTCCGGCTTCTTCATCTCCCTTATAGGCTTCTCATATAGAACACTTGTTTCGATCTCTGTATCTTCATCCTGACTAGGAGTATATGATTCATCAAATGATGATGGTGATGGTAACAGTCTAAGTATCTTCCCATTGACTTGTTATGTCCCCCACTGAATCTAAACTGTCTTCGACTTTTGCGGTTATGCTCTCATCCACTGTTATTGTGGTTTCCTTTTCAATTTCACCCTCCATGAAGATCACATCCCTGCTAGTTGTCACGGATTCAGTTACGAAGTCATAAACTCTGTAGCCTTTGATATTTTCTAGATAACTTACAAAAATATGCTTTTAAGACTTTTTGTACCATTTCTGTCGTTTTTCTTGTGCAGTTTTTTTTATATAAATATGAATAGACTCATTCTCTATTGGTTAACAAATGTCTGCATGCACAATGTTAAGTAGTTCATTGGATCTGGAACTTACATTATTGAGAGGTATTCTAGTGCGCTTACCTTCGCAGCAAATTGTACATTTTGACTTGCTTATATCAACTTTTTCATGTAGTTCCATACCTTCAACAGCATTTCTCATCTTGTTCAAATAATCACTGTTAATATGTCCCAATCTGCGGTGCCATATATCTTCTGACATTACTGATGCAGCTATGTGACTTTCAGTCAACCGTAGTCTATTGACTAATGGTTGATGATGTTGTCGCCTCAGCTGTACCTTCTGTATTATAAACAGTGCGGAAATCCTTGGGAAATGCCACCTTATTACCATCGCTAATTAATTGACTTACAGATAATAGATTCGTTGGTCAATCTGGTATACATAAAACATTTTTGACTGAAATTTCAAATTCACATTCATCAGTCTTTGTGATGATATTCACATCCCTGTTTATAGAACTCTAACTCTGTTACTATTTGCGACAACAATCTCTTTGTTTTCTTTATACAAGGCAATTTCAATCCATCCAATTTGCACCACTTACACTCGAGTCCATATACCATTCGTATTCACAAAATTGACCATATATTTTGCAGCACCAATTTACAGTTGATCAACGCAAAGCATCAACATTCGCGAATCTCAGAATCTATCACTTATGATATTGATAAGTGGATATTGTTGATATCTTTTTCCAGAAATAATAAATAAATTAAAAAACATACACAAATTCCGCACTATTTCCACAGGAGCCCGTTGATTTTGTTCTTGTGGTCTTCTTGCTATGCTCTATTCAGAATTCTCTTGTAGGTGGTTGACGTCCATCTCCATATTCACCTTCTTGTGAGCTGGAGCTTGAGGAGAAACTCATTTTGCGACAGCCGAACGTTGTTCCTGAAGAAGATATATTATTTCTTTTATCTATCAAATCTGTTCATCTGCCTGATAGAGGTGTGCTGTGATTCAACTGCAGTTCAATCTTGGGAATTTTCTATCGGAATATCTATATGAATTGTTCTCTGATCTTGCGCCCGATCTTTATAAGCCTGTCAATTCTTGGATTATTTAGATGTTCTCTGAAAAACTTCTTCTGTCATTCGTGCAGATTCATCATGAGAGCGAGATGGTATATCATGATTCAACATATTCAATGCAGCCTTCTGCCCAACGGAAGAATGGTGTGAATTTACTGCAGTATCATTTTGCGGTAGATAGGATTCTTTTTTTTAGTTTTTGGTTGACTTAGAGAATCTTCTATCAAAGTATTCACATGAATAATTGTTTGATTCTTGATTGTCTCTGACAATCTTCCATCGGAGTATTTACTTGAATAATTCTTTGAATTAGGTTGATCCAAGTGTTTTACGAGTGGCTTCGACTTTTTTTGTGCAAATTTATCATTGCCGCTGTTCTGTAAGCGAGACGGTATATCATTCTTCAACATATCAAACTCATTAATATGTTCAACAGAAGAATGCCGCAAATCTACTGATTCAGGTAGTTTTTGATGAACTTTTAGTCATACCAGCGAAAATTTACCTTTTTTCTTTCATCCATATTTCATGGTAATTATCACGATTGAATTTAAGTGATGCATGACTGCGTTTTGAGTTAAACTCTCTGCCAAAATTTCTTCTATAGAGTTTACGTTCAAAAGTTTTTCCTCAATAGGAAATCTGAGAACTAGATTTGATCCTTCTTCCTTCAAATGCTCCGTGATATTTATATTGATAATTCGTTTCGTGGTTTTATGTACCAATGAGGCATTACTTACTTTTAATTTAGCATTTTGTAATAATGCAACTGTTCCATCTGTTAAAGACTGTTATCTGCTTTTAACTGACTTTCTGGCGAGTAGAAGAGTCTTGATTCTATTACCTGTTGGTTTTCAATCAAAGGAGCTCATCTTCCATATTTATATATATATATATATATATATATATATATATATATATGTAACTCTTCAATTACTGGACAGTTAGACGATTGCTAAAATTATAGTTTATTATGTTAGAATTACAGAGTGAGTCAAAATATAAATAATAATACCTAAAATTATAGAATTGAATAAAAGTCCATTTCTCCTCTAAAACATCACAACAATACTAATCGACGCCAACCTATCTATCATCCACTGACAGCACCGTCAATCAAAACAATCATAAAAACAAGTCAACTAAATTAGAATATTAATTTACATCTTCGGCGGCCGGGGACTCTTTTTTCCAGAGGAAATAAGAGTAAGGAACGAGTTTACAACTATGAAAAAAATTTGTTTCCTTCCGTTTCTTGTTACATTCCACCTCATAAATGGATTTTGAAATTCTCTTTCTCACCACAAATGGTCCGCTTCTAACTTCGTCTGATTTATTCCTGTTCAATTTATTGCCATTTGACACAAATACTAAATCACCTTCCTTGAATTCAAAATCCTTCCTGTTTTGATCTATTCTTTTCTTATTTTTTTCAAAACTTCTCCTAGAATTTTCAAGAGCCTTTAATCTATCTTCTTCTAAATCAGATTCTGTCTCTAATATATTTGGAATAATTTCCGATCTCTCTCCATATAAAAGATAAGCAGGTGAAAATTTTGTTGTCGTATGAATAGTATTATTATATTCCTTAACACATAATTCTGCAATACTCGTCCATGGCCTATTATTACTGTCCTCATTCAATTTACAACGTATTCTATTAACTAAAGTTTGATTTAAACGTTCATTCAATCCATTTGATTGTGGATTGTCAACTGACGTGAAAATTAATTTTATATTCTTCCTACTTAAATATTTTTTGAATTTACTTGAGTCATATGCACCATACTGATCAACCAACAACATTTTGACATCATTTTCCTTCGATACCGAATCAATTATTTTAATAAAATCATCTGATACTTGTCTACTTGATGTCAGAATCCACGCGTATCGAGTAAAATGATCCACTAACAAATGCATATATTTTTTCACTGATTTATATCCAGAAAATCCACCAATCGTATCTAAGGACATAATCTGGAATGGAAATTCTGCAGGTCCTAGTTTTGATAACAATCCTATTTGTCTACATCTTCTAGATTTATTCTTAACACATATCTCACAAGCTTTACAAAACCGATATATCAATCTATCCATATTTTTGAAATAATAAAATGGTCTCAATTTTTCAGCTATTTGACTAGTACCAATATGGCCATAAAATTTATGTATCTTATTTATCAAATATACTCCAAATTTTTCTGACACATAAATTCTTTTTCTATTTTTTAACATTTTAAAACAAATATCACCATCTTTTGCAATTTTACTTGATTTCTCAATCTCATCTATAATTGATTTTTGATCATTTATTATTTCTTCTATTTGGATCATATTGACTATTTTCAAACAGTCATCTTCATTCTCAAAACTTTCCAAAACTGGATTCCTTGATAAGGCATCAGCTTCTATATTATCCTTACCTTCTTTGTAGATTATTTTAAAATCATACTGAGACAAATACAACATCAAATCACCTAAGGCTTCGTCCGTTCTTGATTTAGACTTCAAATTTACGAGTGGTTTATGATCCGATGTTACTGTGAACGTTTTACCAATCAAATAATGTTGCCAATATACAATTGCCTCTTTGATTGCCAGACATTCTAAATACATAATTTCTCTCTTCATTTGGCCTGGTGTCAATTTTTTCGAGAAATATGCTACCGGATGCATGACCCCATCCTTTTGAGTCTGTTTTAAAACTGCTCCTAGACCCGTACGACTGGCATCTACTTCTATTATAATATCCCTCTCATTATCATAAATAGCTAAGATCGGTGTCGTACATAAATATCTTTTTATTTCTTGAAAACAATTCTCACATTCATCAGTCCACGAAAATTTTACATCTTTTTTCAATAAATTATGTAATGGAGCCAGCCGTTGTGTACAATGATCAATGAATTTATGGTAAAAATTGATCTTACCCAGTAGTTGTCGAACCATTTTTTTCGTAGTAGGACGTACAAATTGTTTAATCGCTAAAAGGTTATCTTTAATTGGACAAACTTTACCATTGTCAATCACATGACCCAGATACTTCACAGAATGTGTTGCGAAACCACACTTTGTCAGTTTTAATTTAATCCCTTCTTTCTTAATCGCTTCAAAAACAAATTTTATGTGTTCCAAATGTTCATCAAAAGATTTTGAAAAGATTAAAATATCGTCTATATAATTCACACAAAATTTTCCTAAATTATGTCTTCTTAATATACCTGCTAACACCCTTTGAAAAACAGCTGGTGAATTTTTCAGACCAAATGGCAAGACTTTCCATTGCCAATGACCTTTTTGTGTTATGAATGCTGTTTTCTTTCTATCCTTCACTCGAATTGGTATGGACCAGAAAGCTGAGTTAATATCTAAAGCAGTAAACCAACAACAATCACCAACATTCACAACTAGATCATCTATTCTAGGAAATGGTTGTGGTTCGGGTACCACTATCTTATTCAAATCTCGGAAATCAACACATAAACGAGTTCTCTTCCCATCTTCTTTTTTAAAAGCTAATGTCACTGGTGATGCGAATGGTGAACTCGATTCTTCAATCAGATCATTCTCCAATAATTTCGATATTTGCATGTCTATTTCTTCCTGGTCAGGATATGAACATCTATATGGTTTTCTTGATACATATTTGTTTTCCCGTAATTTGATTTCAGCTTCTCCTGCTCTAACCATACCAACGTCAAATTTATTTGCAGCAAAACAGGATTTGTATTCATTCATCATTTGTAATAATACCTCCTTCCTATTTACATCTAAATGATCTAAATTAATTTCTAACGGATTTTCACTAGGTATTGTAGTAACTTCTGTATCTTCAACTTCTTTTATTACATTGCTTAATTCTTCTTTTTTCTCCGTTACATGTACTTTTCTTTGATCATCAATATTCAAAATATTATTCTTAATAAGTGCATCATTCACGTCAATCAGTTTATCATTAATTTTCTGTTTAATTTTGAGATTTTCATCTTGAATTAGTTTGAATTTTTTAATTGCGTCTAAACCTAGTAATAAGTCATAATTAAAATGATTATTTTTCACAACTATCAAATCTAATGTGTCTTCAATTTCTCCTATTTTCAAATGTAGATCAGCCCGGCTTTTACAAAAATTCACACCACTTATAGTTTTCAAAATATTTTTATTGATACTCAACTTTGATTTCAACAAATGTACAAGTTTTTCATTAATTAATGAACAGGTTGAACCATTGTCGTAGACAGACTTCACCATTTTTTGTTTATCTACAATTACCTTAATTCTAATTAATGAACATGGTGTGAACTCTTCCGGGCAAGCTAGTTTTTTTCATTTTGATCATCTTTCCTCATTTCAATTTTAAATACATCATTTTCAGAGTCATCATTTCGCTCAATCAAATTAATTTGACTTTTAGTCTGTGCTCCTTTATTTCTACATATTTGTGTTGGATGATAACGATTTTTGAAGCCTAATGATTCACATATTGGGCAAGGTTTCTTCTCTTTTTCAGTTATTTTAATCATTTTCTTTTCATTATATTCTGTTTTTCTTTTTTCTTCATTCTGTCTGTTTTCCAGTTTTTTTTTATTTATATAAAGATCATTAAATTTCATTAATTCCTTCACTAAATCATCCATTGTTTCAATTTTATCTCTGTCTAGCCTATCTTGAACGTCTAGAGGCAAATTGTAAACTATTTGGTAAATCCTAAATAACTCTGGCATGTCCCTATCAGCTTCCAATAGTAAACGCTCCTTCTTGAGCGCAAAATCAATCATAGAGCCAAATATGTATTTATAATTGAATGCAATACGTATAGCAGACCAATTTTTTTTTCCATAGATTAATAAGAATGATTTTTTCCAAGCTTCCCAATCAGATAAAGACAACTTAATCAAATTAGAACTGTACCATTCTTTAACATTTCCTTCAATAAAAAATCTCAAAACTTCCACTTTTGTTGTGTCATCTAATATTTTGAATCTAATACATTCCTTTTCAAATAGGCCCATCCATGTTGATGCTTCTTGTTTTCCATTGAATTTATTTAATATAAATTTATACTCCACTTCACTTAAGCTTATTTCATTAATAGAAGTAATACGACTCTCCAATTCTTTGATACGATTCATTAAAAAAAATTCATCAGCAGTTCTAGTATCACCTGATGCCACTCTCATGTCACCAGCTTCTTCCTCAATATACTCCTCTAAATAATGATCCCCGATACAAAAATTTTCTTCCTCATCTAAATATAATTTTTGTAATTCCGGTTTGAATGTAATCTTGATTTTTCTGTAACCACCTATCTTGGAAATAGAATCCCGGCTACTTTTAATTGTCTTAATTTCCAATAATTTTGGATGCAGATCTAAGCTTCTCAATTCATCTGGTATGCTGAACCATACCATTTTATCAATAGATAATGCAACTGAATCATATTCATCTTCACCTATCTTGATAACATGCACATACAATTTCTTTTGTGCAGTCATTGTTTATCAGACGTTTTATTCAATTTGTAACTCTTCAATTACTGGACAGTTAGACGATTGCTAAAATTATAGTTTATTATGTTAGAATTACAGAGTGAGTCAAAATATAAATAATAATACCTAAAATTATAGAATTGAATAAAAGTCCATTTCTCCTCTAAAACATCACAACAATACTAATCGACGCCAACCTATCTATCATCCACTGACAGCACCGTCAATCAAAACAATCATAAAAACAAGTCAACTAAATTAGAATATTAATTTACATATATATATATATATATATATATATATATATATATATATATATATATATATATATATATATATATATATATATATATATATATATATATATATATATATATATATATATATATATATATATCTATGAAATTGTCTTAATTCTTTTTACTACTGGTTAATGTCTACAGTCTTCACTTGGAGGAGTCATTTTTTCTTCAGTGTGCTTCGTTTTGTAAATTCCGTATCAGTATAGTACTTGTACAGACTTGGTTTCTCAACAACTCCTGTTCTGGTTCGTAGCATTAAACTGGAAATTCGTCTTGACTGAAAAAAGATGAATTATTATATCCTGCTCCATCATCAACAATTTTGTTTTCTGCGTATCTTTTGCATTATCTATTCGAGCCAGTTAATTCCCGGCTCGAGTTTTCAATTTTTTGAAATGTATTACAGTTGTTTTGGGTATCTCTCAGCAAATCTTTCATATATTTCCCTCAATGTATTAAAATTTATGTCATTCTCATCGTGATATAGTGATTGCTTTTCTTGACTATCGTCTGAATGAGAGAGGCTAATGGCTGCTAAATCATGCGGTTGAAGGAAAATTCAACTCTCAACCTCACCTCCACGTGGTAACACCTTGTAACGCTAACGAGGCTCTGACGACCGACTACAGGCGATATAACTCTGTAACTAACTTAGAGAAGGACACTCTCAATAAGAAACCGAGTATGAATGGGAGTACAAATGAAAGTATGAATGGATCAGTGCTATGTTCTCCCCGTGTACGGTAGGATTCTGTTTTTGCTGGCTAGAGATATGCAAATGGGAGTAGAAGATAAAGAGCGTATTGCTATCAGTCTTGGATCACTGAATCTTATTATCAGTTTGTCCTTGTCTTGCTTTCGGTATTCTTGAACCCTGCTATCACTCAGACCGATTATCAATCTCTAATTCCTCTTTAAATTATTATTGGGTTGATCGATAATTCCATATCGGTGAGTTGAACCGTTGAACCATTAGCAATGCATAAAAAGTTAGAGGTCTGAAAGTATGTGTTAAAAAAAGTGACCAATAGAATTTCTTTATTTCAGGGTTGGTTACTAGAGCAGGATAAGTGGATCACTAAAAGAAGCGCAATATATGATAACGTGAATAAATGATACAATTTCGCTGGGCTATATTTTGCCTGAGACATTTGTTGTGATACTCTTCAAGTTCAACATAATATTATATTTGATCTCCCCAGTGACATCAACACCTACTAAACACTAAAAAAGAAGATGCCGAACCCACTTGAAATGGTCATGTACACAAATCGTTCAATTGAGCATCCTGTTTGATCATTCTTAGAAAATTTTGGTATCAATTCAAACGCAATGCAATATATATGAGAATGCAACAGTCTATCTAAAATATGAGATCAACATAACATACAAACGATATAAAAATAATTAACTTCATTCAGAAAGTAACAAATCACTTTAAAATTCTCGTTTCCATCTGCAGCCGGGACATCATTATTATCATCTAAAATTTTCTGTCGAAGCTCAAACTTCCAGGTTCTCGTCAGTCTACTCCAAAATGTTTCTGCAAAAGTTTGTCCACGTCATTCAATTTTTCTTGCTTCACGCTGACTGTGTGGGGTGAATGACGTGGCTTAATCATATCAAGCGTTTCTTATCCTTTTAATACCCCTTTAGGAGCACATAAGTTTGATCTGTAGTGCTCCTCCCCTTGAACTGATACGAGTCCTGTGGCTCCTTTAATGATAATAATTCGTTTGCTTAGTGCAAATTTTTAGTGTAATCGACCTGCCGGTTTCAGCACGAATGAAATCTCTGATTTCCAGTCCATGATAGTGACTTCTTCAATCACCTTGCGGGCAGTTCCAAACTAAGAAAAAATATTCAGGTATTCTTGTGGATCAACCAAAGTATCTATTTTTCTTATTCATTTTTTTTTCCTATACGACCAAAGACCCTGTCTGCCAGTGAAAATGAATAACCAGCAATGGGAAACACCATTGTTATATTATTAACGTCAGTCTGTGTATTAGACAACCACTTGCATAACATGCCTATCACAGTCATATTCTTGTTCTGTCCAGGAACACCGTCGCAGAACAGTTTGAGCTCCTACACACCAGAAGTCACTTGTCTGAAGGTGGTGTAATAGGATTGAAGCGATCTCGTTGGATCCCTTCAAACACTGATATTCACACCAAGAGTACAAAAAGAGCGAGTCTTCATTTTGATTGCTCCGTGAACCACCAACACAAATTGTAAAATTGAAAATATACAGCTGTCCAATATAGTAAGTTGCCTGGTCAGAAGCTCTGGGTAATGACAGATTTTTTTGGCAGTTAAATGATAGTTTCATGATAGTTGAATCCTCTACTGTTTTCAACATGTCGTAGAAGTACCTTGCTTCTGTTTTATGGACAGTTGAGTGTGTCATTAGCTCCGCCTTGGTCCTACTTGATGGCATCACAGAAATCTTGGATCGTAAACAGATGCAAGTTTAACATGCGTCAGTTGAAGGAGGCTTAGAACTAAAATTGTAATCATAATTGAAGATATGTAGGGAAAAAGAGTATTTCACTTTTTGCTTATGGTCCATTCCTTGATCATACTCTTTCTTCTATTTACGTACACTGTGATTACTTGGTAGGTAATGTTTCAAACTCTTTTCCCTTGTGTAGTACGATTGGGCATATTGTTTCTGACTGAAGAAGCCTCTGAGACCGTTTCTAATCTCTGTAAATTTAGCAGTGCGATGATCACAGCCCTGTCTTTCTTTTGGAGAATAACCACCTCGTACGAAATGTTTGCTAATGTTTTGCACTCTGAATTTGGATATGCCCAGAATCTTCAAAAATGCATTTTGACAAACCTGAAAGAAAAAATATACAATCGTCTCATTAGTACATCCAACCTATCAGAAACACGGAAAGATTAGACCTGAAACATGTATGTTCCACTGACTGACACAATGGTCTAGGAATATGATGTTTTCCCTGCACTAAAACCTCTTAGTATATTCATCCGCATATTTCCTTGTTTTTTTGTGCTGATGAAGTACTTGATTACAACTTGAGTTGATCTCTTGTCTTTTTTATATCTTTTGAGTGATTTTTGCTGTGTATGCTTCAGAATATAACTGTCTTGAGCTGATTTAGAGCCATTAGAATGAAATTGCTGAAGAAATCTGCGTATGTCTTGCAAACTTAGTTGATCACAAACCATGATTTTCTTTCTACTATGACGACAATCTGGTTTCTTGGGAAGAGCTTGAGATATGTACCTGTAACAGGATGATAAAGAAAATTATACTTCAGGATGAAAATCAACTTATAAAAGCAGAGTATTGAGCCCAGTAGAACATTAATCTTCAAACATGTTTGGTCTTACCTTCCACGTTTGGCGATGTTTTTGCTCCAGTTTCCGGGCTGGCGCCTTATTTTTATGATACGAATCACTTCTACCATTATATAGATTTACAGACCACAAATAATTCTCAAATCTTGTGTTGGAACACAAATAAACGTGATGACTCATGAAATGCAGGCTATGAGAATGAGTGCAAGCGAGCCAGTTCTGTTCTGCTCAACAGAGGTTCAATGCAAGTAAACAGTTTTGCTTCTCACTTGTCAATGCAAGAAAAGAGTTTTGGAGCTCACATCGATTTTCAGGAACTCACAGCAATGAGAGGGAATTTTGTTCTTTTTTGACTACATCAACAATAAGAGCGTGTGAAGAACTGTCAGACATAACTGCCATCTCTATCTGGGGAAAAAATGCAAGTAGCGAGCTTCGGAACTCAGCGCCTATGTGAGTAATACTTTGTCAATCAAGACTTATAGAAATATGATCAAGCATAGTGGAATCTTCTTATTCAGTCATTATTCATCATTAACTGAATTCCAGAAGTTGATTCAATAATCAAATTGAATGTGGTTGTTAGTCTAACAATATGAATAACGAGAGAAAATTTCTTAAACATGATTACAATACAGCTACTGCCGAACGATATACTAACAAATATCAACTTGAAGAGCTCAGTAGAGTCCAAACAGGAAGATTAGGTCACGTCATGATAATATGTCTCCGTTTACGGCTGCTGCGATTCTTTAGGTTTTGGCTGAAAATAGAATATGAATTAACTGAATAATATGAGCTAAGTGAAGATGACAAAATAGACACTGTGATTAACTCTTCCTCCACTATTTATTTTTCAAGTACTCATGTACATATGTGTTCGAAAAATAAATATTGGGGAGAAAGTTAAATACAGAGTTTATTTGTTTATGAAATATTAGAATAGGAAAATATCCACTGTGCTCACCAGACTTAGCAATATGCGACTTTCTTAGATTTGAAATAAAGCTGAAGATTTCAACTTTAGGAATTCAAGATAAAACTTATGTTGTAGTTCATCATTATGATGTTGTGGTTCATCATTTTTTCACAAGAACTGGAAGATTAGAATAGTCAAGTATATTATTGATAAATGGGAGTATTTTGAATGTATTTGGAATAGAATGTATGAACCATGTACCTTATTTTCAATAACTATAGTATGACCCTTGTATCACCAAATTGGAGAAGTGAGAAATGCTTTTGCCGAAATCATGCAGAAAATAAGTTTTCCAATCTCTGATTTTGTTCCATTGAGAAGTGTACATGAACTTTGAATAACGAATCAAATGCTCAAAATACTCGTACATTGGCCAAATAAAAAAACTTCTTGATATGCATGTGTGCACAATTTGCTCAAAAAATTATATTAGAACTAGAACGATCGACAACGGGATGAAATGCTCATTTGAATTATGAGAAACATGAACGCGAATAGTTGATTTTCAGGGTTATGCTAGTTCTGTATTGAAATATGCAAATCAAGATCAGAGAATCCAGTGCTTAAAAGATGGACTTTCGGCTTATTATGGAAGTAATGTGTGAAAATATTCAGACTCCAAATCCGCGAACCGTTGAACTGATTGGGGTAGTGGAATTGATTTCCAAATCTAGTACAACTTCTTCTTGTGTTTTACCGATTTGCACATACTTGCGTCATATGTATGTGCGAACTCACGTACAGCTTGCTTTTTTTTCTGAAGCTTGCTCTCTGGTAAGTGAAGATACGTATATAAGTAATTCCTTCGCAATTTTAATTGTCTTTATGATAATTATTATATCATGATAATTGATAATTGAGTATGCTAGAATCAGTGTTATTTTTAAAGTGGATTTATACTGATGATGGCCGAGACCACAGCATGCCTGGCGCAAGTGCATTACTGATGTATTTGATTTTTTTTTATTGTATCTAACTTCCCCTAGAAGGCTTGAACGCATGAAATGCGTAGCTTGGATACAACCGATGTTCACTCGACGGATGTTCGGAAGAGTTCACTTCGAGTACACGGAACGCTCAGTCCAAGTCCACAACAGTTTATTGTGGGTGAAAAAATGCCGAGCATGAACTACAGTTTAGATGAAACAGATATAAGATGTGTCTATTGGATTGAGTGTAAAAAGCTAAAAGGATTTCAAGGCCGCGGAGTTCACGACATGCTTGACAAATGATGAAACTAGATTGCACCACTCAATTGATCAGAAGTATAGGTGATGAAATCTTATCACTTAATAGTGAAACTTAAATAATAAAATTCAAGTGATGGAAATCCAAGTTGTAAGTCGATTGTGACACATTCTTGAAATAAGGAAATAGATCTCATATACACTGATTATAACCAACACTGGTATAGTTTGAAACTATCTTCTGTATCAGAATTTCTCACAAACAAATATTTCTCGATTAAGATGAGAATACATTTCCCAACCATGATATTTTTTTTGTTGTTCAATTGCAAGTGGTACCGGCTACCACTCAAGTGGTCAGATCTTACAATTATAATTTATGATAACTGTCGGAGAGGAACGGTTATAGCTTGAGAATAAATGAGAATGCTGGCGGAGGAAAGCTAATAGAGAAAATTGTAATTAAAAGAGTGACTGCATGGAGGATTTCGAGGCTGCGAAGTTCTTGACATGCTCGACGAAAGATAAAACAAATGCACCACTCAAGTGATTTGAAGTGGAAGTAGTAAAATCTCACCTCAAAACTTGGATCATAGAATTCGAGTGACTGAGATCTAAGTTGTGAGTCGATTGTGACACATTCTCGGAATTAAGAGTTTTCTTGTTGTGCAATTGCAAGTGGTTCCAGCTACCACTCAGATTTCACAATTGTAGCTATAAGACCTTACCACTTATCATCACTTCGACTCCATCATTTTAGGTTACTGAGGATACCAATTCCTTCACAGGATATTGTTTGGGAAAATCATCAAGATGAGGTGATTTTTAATAAATGACCGAATATGCAAGCATTTAGAGCAGAAATTCTTTAGAATCAAAAGTCAGCATGACGTGGTAAATGCGACATGGAGCTGATGTAGTCATGTGATCCCGATGTTTGTTTTGATTGGCCACGGATAAAAACCAGCAGTGGAGTGCGAAAAATAGAAAACAGCACTTTTAGAACAAGCCGCGAAGCAAGCACAGCAACCAGCAGCGGACTAAGTTCATAGCATAGGGGCCAGCACGGCAGCCAACACGGCTCCAAGCGAACAAAATTGCAGAAAAAATTGGCTCGCATGCGGCGGACTTTACTCTTGATTATTCTGATTCCATGAGTCAATATGCCCAGAGTCATATGATAAACAATCGATTTTGAATCATATTGATGTAAGGAAATTTATATCAGTCGTTTGGCATGTTCCAGAGTGAGAAATTTCAAGACTTGCAATCAATTGAATCTTTTTCTAGTATATCCTAGTACCATTATAGATTCCAGGCTGAGATAATCAAAGAATGTTATTGTCTGAGATATTGAGATAAAATTGTTGTCTTTGCCAATGATTATTTGCAATCAAATTCCAATAACTTAGAATAAGAGAAGTATTGAGACTGTTTTCAATTCAAATCGAATAATCACAGTTTGCTACTTTATTATCAATAACAATATTCTTTTGTTATTGATCTATTCTCCAACGATGATATTTCATTTCTTAATTCATGTCAGGACAGTCGGGTTCCGGATGAGCGAGACTCTACTGTAAATGCATACAAGTAGGAAATCACAGTATTTGTTTCAAAGAAGCAATTTTTTCAGGGTAATATTGTATGAAAGGGTGCAATGAGTTCAAACTTTTTGTTTCATTCACAATACTCTTTGCTCCTCATCATAAATTAAACATTATTGTCGAAAGTATCGGGTCACTACCCACTTGATTGCTGTAATGTATTGTGCATCGCCTGTATTCTTGAATAATTCTATGGTTCAAGAATATTATAAGATTGAAGATACCCCACATTCTCAATCTATCGGTCTGTATGACATATGTATCAGCACTACTGGCAAATTTTATTGTTGGGCGGTTGAAAATAACATTTGTTCATCAAGAAACAAGTCAATGACTTCTTCTATTATAACAACTTTACATCAAGCCAGTTTCTAATTAGAAACGCATTTCATAGTGCTCACAGAAATGAAGGCTAATGAGTTGAAGAAAATCATTTTAGCATTGTATCAAGTCGCCGATAGAAAAAGTCTATTCGCGGTAATGTTTCAATAACAACTGAGCTCCTATCTATTGTCATTTGTGCAGCTTCTCTCAAAAGAATGGGCTCTCAGATAGCACACCATCTCGATTAGAAATGAAGTTTGTCTTAGATTCAAATCGTTGAGACTACCCGTGAAACCTTGTATGTCCACAATAACAAGCTCTTGAGACGTATTCACTAATACGATCTTAGATAGTTGAACAGTAGGTGATGGTGTTGCCTGGGAAAATCACAATGAATTCAAAATACAAGTATTGCTTCTCCACTGTGTGTCCTTCCTTGCTCGTACATGCATTGGCGTCAACTTTTGATCCGATTGAAACCAGTAATGGGTGTCATGATCATTATGAAACCATCTGGTTTCCGAAAAATGTTTTGCGCACTCTAATTAAAATTAAGTTTATTTATCAAAGGTCGCAAAAAGTCGATAACGGCTAGACTGTTTGTCGCTGTTCCTGATGCTTGTGGATGATACATTGAAAATTATCGAACGAATGATGTATACCATCAATCAATGGAGAAATCCTGGTGACAGCGAAAAATGAGATATTTGGTTGTCTAAATTGATTAAGTTATAATCAAGAGAGCACAAATCTCACTAGATAATATCCAATTTACTAATTATCATTAAAATTACCATCGTTTCATGCTGTCATATTCCATTTATAAGAACAATTTTACTCATCTGAGAAACGGTAGTGATCATTTTGACATGGAGGCTGATATCATAGATTGCAATTGAACATTTACAATTCAAGCAAGTCGGCACATTGTTTTTTCGCTCTGATTTCACTGTCAAGTAATTGTGATATATATTTTGAATATTTAGTTATGGTTGAAAGAAGAATATGTTCTTAAGACACCATCTCGATCTTGTGGCATGGTAAGTACAAATATGTATGCTGCGTAGATCAGTTTTGAGATAATCATGCTTGTTCTCGAATATGTGTATTTCATTCTGAAAATGTAGGTCCTGTGGAATGTGTATTTAATTAGCTTGCACTGAATTATAGAGACTAGGTTGGGAATGATTAGTGAATATCGAATAATTACTCCAACAATCATAGTGGCCAAGACGAATTCCATGAAAAAGATGTGATGAATATGTGAAATGAAGCAGTATCTAACTTCCCGTCGGCGATTTGGAAGAGCACGTCGAAACGTTCGATAGTAAATATACATAAATTTGCAACCAATAGATCCTATTAGAGTAAGAGACAGTTCTACCACTAATTATCTAACTGGGGAGTAATTATGAAACTGAAGATGAATAAGGTGACTTTCTACATGGCAACAGTGATAGTAATCAACTGACACAACTATATACAAATATCATATATTGGAAATGTCAATCTCAAATCTTGTAATTTGCACTTGAGAAAAATTGAAACATTTTTAATCAACAATTGAAGTTATCCGTTCTGCTTCAATCAAATTTCCATTTTCAAACTCCTATCAATTTGATTTATCTGTTATCATTAATATCGCATATAGCTAAAATATTGAAGAACTATTATATGACAATCTATTATTTTATAATGAAGCATAAAATGAGAAGCTCTTGACAATTTGTTTTTTTTGAAAATGAAGGCATTAGATGCTCCTAATTTTAGTCCAAAAATAATATACGACAAACTAGTCAAAAGCAAACAGTCGATTGTGATTCCCCTAGATTTAGCTTAAGATTTCGATACCGTAAATCATGAAATTTTGTTAGATGAACCTCATAACTATGGAATTAGAGGAGAAGCGCATACTCTTTTAGCTAGATACCTGTATAATAGATAACAAAAAGTTGAATATAAAAGTACAAAAATACCGTGAGTGATTATTGCATTGTCACAAGTCCGCTGATTTTAGACGGAGAAAAAAACAAAGTGCTCATCAATTCGCACACTCTCTTTTTTCTTATGTTGTTAGGTTATGTCCTAGTGGTGTGAACTCAAGTTTGCAGCTTCGAAAGACCTTTGCTAGCTGCGTTATGCTCGTTAAGCCTCGACATTTTTCAGCTGTTTCCATTATTTAGGCAAAAACTCCTATAATAAAGCCTCCTACATAAAAATTCATGAATATATATTTTATGAAGCCATAGACATTTTCTGCAATTTGAGCCTAACTCTGATTCTCTAGGTCTGATAAATGTCAAAATTGGAACTTTTTTTTTCAAGAAGTTGGAAGTTGCAATCTTGGCCCTTCTATAATAATAGTGTTTATTTAGCTGCACAAGCTATACAAAGAAAACAGTGAAATATAGAAAAAAACAATAGTTTTTATATAAATATAAATAGAAATTTCGATGAGAATATATGAATAATACTTCAATCTCAACAATATCACAGTAGGAGTAATTGTTTCATGTGTTCAACAAATTTTTTCATGCCAGATTTTTCTAATTCACTATAATCAACAATTGCTTTGAAAAAAATCGAATTCTGAGCTCTTCTATGCTTTTTATGCTGCAAAATGTAATTATCAGCATTTCGAGTATGATGGCTATGAATACTGCTGAATTTTATTAGTATGCTATTGTAATACTGCGGCATTAACATTTTCAAAAATTCTTCAACAGGCAACCAGTTCAATTTTTGTAACATCAAATTTATATTAGTATACCAATTGCAACCTAGTGAAATTCGCATAGCCCTATTCTGAAGTAACTCTTATCTTTGCTTATCAGTGGCATTACGTAAATAGACCACAGTGCCACAGAAATTGAAATGCGGCAATATAATTGTATTGTACACAACATGACAACCATAGCTACTTAAGTACTTGCTAATTCGGTACAAGAACGATAATTTCTCAGATACTTTCTCACAGAGATAATCTACAAACATTCAAACTTCAATTTATCGTCGATAATAAACTCCTGTATATTCAATTTCCATAACAATTTCAATAACACAATTTTCTGATTCTATTTGAAAACCATTCTCAACCCAAATACTTTTCAAACTACTCTTTTCAATAAGCATTGGTTTCGTTTTACCAGTATTCACCTTCAATTTATTGCATTGCTTCCAAAGCAACACTTGCTCAAGGTCCGTATTAATATTAGTATGTACAGAGTTTACATTTTGGCCACTACAATAAATTACAGTATCATGTGCAAATAAATGTATTTTGCAGTTTTTTACAGACTGAATAATGTCATTGACATACAATATACATAACATGGGGCCCAATATACTCCCTTGGGGTACACCATTATTATCAAATAGTTCCTTAGATACTATTTCATTGCATTTAACTTTCTGTTTTCCATTTGTAAAATAGCTCTGGAACCATTTAAGAACCGTTCCTGATAGCCCTAGCTTCTCTAACGTCTGTAATAATATATTTCTGTCTGAAGTTTCAAATGCTCGCTGTAAATCCAGGAATACTATAACTGTTATACAATCACTATCGTAGCCAACTTGCCAGTCATTCAAAACATACTGTATAGCAGTTTCGAAATTGTGCTTATTTCTAAAACCAGACGGGTACATAGATAATAAATTACTATCAGTTACATATTCTGTTAGTTGTGTTTCTAATCATTTTGATGTACAGAACTTAACCAAATAAAACATATTTATTGATTACAAACAGTTTTTTCAAATATTTTGGCAAGAGCTGGTTAATTATTTATTGGTCTAAATTGTTCAGGTTCGGGACAACACCTGATTCTATAGAACTATTAATAATATTTATTGAAGGATCCACAATTTGATCGAATCCTATTTTAAACGTTCTAATTGCTACGTCATCAGGACTAGATTTATCTGGAAGCGAAAATACGATATTCCTCAACTAATCTCTATGAACTTATTTGATTCCCTCAAAATGCAATGCTGCCAGCTATATATTACTAAAAATATTGGTAAATGGGCATGGTTGATATTCTTTTTCAGGAATAATAGATAAATGAGAATACATCCACAAATTCTGCACTATTTCCACAGGAGCAAGTTAATTCTGTTTTTGTGGTCTTTTCGCTATGCTCAATCAAGAATTCTCTTGTGGGTAGTTGACCTTCATCTCCATTTTCGCTATCTTGTGAGCTGGAGCTTAAGAAAAAACTCATTTTGCGACAGCCAAACGTTGTTCCTGAAGAAGATATATCTTCAGCCTATCGAATTTGTCCATTTGCCTGATAGAAGAGTGCTGTGATTTCACTGCAGTTTGATTCAGACAATATTCTATCGAAATATCTTTATGAGTTATTCTTCAATTTTGTGCCCGATCTTCATAAGCCCATCAATTTTTGGATGATTCAGATGTTTTCTGAGAAACTTCTTCTGTCTTTCGCGAGATGGTATATCATTATTCAACATATCGAATCCATCCATTCGCCTAACAAAAGAGTGCTTTAAATTCACTGGAGTTTGATTTTGCGGTTGATAAGACTTTTTTTGAGTTTTTGGTTAACTTGGAGAATCTTCTATTGGAGTACTTACATGAATGATTCTTTGATTCTTGGTTGTCTTTGAGAATGTTCTATCGGCATATTAACATGAATAATACTCTGATTTTCAGGTGATTCAAGTGTTTTTTGAGTTGCTTCGACTTTTTTTCGTGCAAATTAGTCATTATCGCTGATTCATCAGCTAGATAGTATACCATTTCTCAGCATATCGAATACAATAGTTTTTTCCAACAAAAAATGTTGCAAATCTACTGATTCAGGTATTTTTTGCGAAACTTTTAATCCCATCCCTGTGAATGTATAATTTTTTTTTGACTACGAATTCCACGGTTATTATCACGATTACAATCTTTATCATTCATGACTAGGTTTCGAATCGAATTGTTTACATTCAAATGTTTCTCTGCAATAGGGAATCTAAGAGCTAGATTTGATCCTTCTTCTTCCAAATGCTCCGTAGTATTCATATTAATAAGTTTTTTCTTAGTCTTAGGTACCAGTGAGACACTGCTGACTTTTTGTCAAGCATTTTGTGATGCTGAAATTGATTCATCTGTTCAACTGACTTTCTGGCGGGTGAAAGATCCTTGATTCTATTTGCAGTTGGCTTATGTTCCCAGTGTCCAGTCGACGAAATTCTTTCATATATATATATTGATCTGGAAGCGAAAATACGATAATCCTCAACTGATCTCTATCAACCAATTTGATTCCCTTGAAATGCAATGCTGCCAGCTATATATTACTAAAAATATTGGTAAATGGGCATGGTTGATATTCTTTTTCAGGAATAATAGATAAAGGAGAATACATCCACAAATTCTGCACTATTTCCACAGGAGCAAGTTAATACTGTTTTTGTGGTCTTTTCACTATGCTCAATCAAGAATTATCTTGTGGGTAGTTTACCCTCATCTCCATTTTCGCTATCTTGTGAGATGGAGCTTGAGAAAAAACTTATTTTGCAACAGTCAAACGTTGTTCCTGAAGAAGATATATCTTCAGCCCATCGAATTTGTCCATTTGCCTAATAGAAGAGTGCTGTGATTTTACTGCAGTTTGATTCAGACAATATTCTATCAAAATATCTATATGAATTATTCTTTGATTTTGTGCCCGATCTTCATAAGCCCATCAATTTTTGCATGATTCAGATGTTTTCTGAGAAACTTCTTCTGTCTTTCGTGCAATTTGATCATGTGAGCGAGATGGTATATCATTATTCAACATATCGAATCCATCCATTCGCCTAACAGAAGAGTGCTTTAAATTCACTGCAGTTTGATTTTGCGGTTGATAAGATTTTTTCTGAGTGTTTGGTTAACTTTGGAGAATCTTCTATTGGAGGACTAACATGAATGATTCTTTGATTTTTTGTTGTCTTTGAGAATGTTCTATCGGCATATTAACATGGATAATACTCTGATTTTCAGGTGATTCAAGTGTTTTTTGAGTTGCTTCGATTTTTTTCCGTGCAAATTAGTCATTATCGCTGATTTATGAGCAAGATAGTATATCATTTTTTAGCATATCGAATTCAATAGTCTTTCCCAACAAAAAATGTTGCAAATCTACTGCTTCAGGTATTTTTTGCAAAACTTCTAATCCCATCCCTGTGAATTTATAATTTCTTTTTGACTACGAATTCCATGGTTATTATCACGATCACAATCTTTATTATTCATGACTGAGTTTCGAACCTAATTGTTTACATTCAAATGTTCCTCTGCAATGTTTCCTTCTTTCTTCAAATGCTCCGTAGTATTCATATTAATAAGTTTTTTCTTAGTCTTAGGTACCAATGAGACACTGCTGACTTCTTGTCAAGCATTTTGTGATGCTGAAATTGTTTCATCTGTTCAACTGACTTTCTGGCGGGTGAAAGATCCTTGATTCTATTTGCAGTTGGCTTATGTTCTCAGTGTTCAGTCGAAGAAATTCTTTCATATATATATATATATATATATATATATATATATATATATATATATATATATATATATATATATATATATATATATATATATATATATATATATATATATATATATATATATATATATATATATATATATATATATATATATATATATATATATATATATATATATATATTGAGCTTGTGCTTGATTTCTGGTATCAGGTGTCAATGAGATATTGCTTACTTCTTGTGATACTGAAATTTGTTTATCCAATGAAGATTCTCTGACAGGTGGAAGAGTCTTGATTTGTTTCATTACAAGCTCATGTACACAGTCTCCAATTGGAGGAGTACTTCTTTCTTTCAGTGTAAATTGTTTCATGAACTCCGTATCAGTATAAAACTGGTATTGACTTGGTTTTTCAACAACTCTTGTTCTGGTTCGTCGACATTTTTTTGAAGATTCATCTTCACTGAAAAAAGAGGAATTATCAAATTCCACTTCATCATTAACTGTTCTCTTTATTAGAACGCTTTTTGCATTCTCTATTCGGGCCAGTTGATTTCTGGCTCAAGTTATCAATTTATTGAGATGTTTTACGGTTGTGTCGGGTATTTTCTAGCAAATCTTCCATATCCCTCAATCTCAGTGTATAAGAATTATTGTGATTTTTATCGACATATAGTAATTGCATTTCTTGACCATCGTCCAAATGAATGAGGCTGATAGCTGGTAAATCAGGGGGCTTACGGGAGATTCAACTTCTTCAACTGTCAATCCCACCTCCACATGGTCATCATCATCTCTGGTGCTACAACCCGTCACAGGTCTTGGCTTCCTCTAGAATTTGTCTCCATTCCTCTCTCTTCTGTGCTTTTACTCTCCAGTTCGTAATCTTGAGCTTTTCAAGGTCGTTTTGGATTTGGTCAATGTATCTCGTGCTTGGTCTTCCGATCGCTTTCTTTCCGAAAATTCTTTGACGCATAATCTTTTTTGTCCAACATGTCTAATCCACCTCAGTCTATTTATTTTGATCGTTTTCATCACATCGATATCCTCGTACAGTTCGTAAAGCTCGTAATTATATCGCGCTCTCCACACACCTCCTTCCTGTATTCGTTTGTATATGTGTCTTAGTATTCTTCTTTCGAATGTCCCTAACATCCTTTCATCATTCTGGCTCAAAGTCCATATAGTAGGACTGTTTTGTACAATTTACATTTAGTTTTTCTTGATATGTGATTTGATCGCAGGTGACGTGACAGACCAAAAAAAGCTTTGTTTGCTAAATGTATCCTACGTTTGATTTCTTGTGATATGTTGTTCTTATTAGTTACTTGCGAACCTAGGTAGGTAAACTCGGATACGGCTTCGAAGTTATATTCGTTTATCTTCAGGTTGGTTAGGGTTCCTGGTAACTGCTTTTTGGATTTCTTCCCTACGTGTAGATATTTAGTCTTATTTTCGTTGATACTAAGACCCATGTTTTCTGCAGCTTTTTCTAGAGCTGTGAAGGCTTCGATCAGGTTTCTCTTGAAGCTAGCTATTATATCGATGTCGTCTGCAAAAGCGAGTAATTGTACCGACTTGTTTATTATCGTGCCTGTTGTGTCTATTTTTGATTCTCGTATGGCTCTCTCGAGTGCCAAGTTGAAAAGTATGCATGAGAGTGCATCTCCTTGGCGCAGGCCTATATTTGCCTTAAAGCTTCTCGAAGTTTCTCCTTGTATTTTTACCCTGCTTTCTGCATCGTCCAGTGTTTCCTTTATTAGGCGTTGGAGGTGCTCTGGTATATTAAACATCCTCAGTGCCTGGTAGAGTGCCTGGTGTCTAATGGTATCGTAGGCTGCTTTAAAATCAATAAATAGATGGTGAGTTTCTATATCGTGTTCTCTGGTCTTTTCTAGTATTTGTCGCAGCGTATGTATCTGGTCTGTAGTGGACTTTCCTTCTCGGAATCCGCACTGGTAGCTCCCTATTGTTTCTTCCGCATATGGTTTCAATCGTTGGTATATGATATTAGAGAGGACTCTGTAGCCTACATTTAATAATGTAATACCCCTGTAGCTTTCGCATTCTAGCAGGTTACCTTTTTTGTGTAGTGGTATCATGACACCAGAATGCCATTCCAGAATGCCATTCTTTAGGTATTTGTACACTCTCCCAAATTGATGTGATTACTTCGTGCATAAAACGGTGCAGTTCCTCCCCTCCTTGTTTGAATAGTTCTGCTGGGATGTTATCTGTTCCTGGGGACTTGTTGTTTTTCAGTTTTTGGATTACTTCTTTGATCTCTTCGTATGTGGGTACGTTATTTTCTCGGTCGTCCTGCTCTACTACCTCCTCTTGCTGTTCGCTTGGTTGACTGTTTTGGAACAATGTGTATGGACATGGATTCAATTTCTCTTCGAAGTGTTCTGCCCAACTGTTTAGTATTTCCTCTTTGTCACTTAAGATGTTGCCTTCTTTGTTTTTGCACATAGTTATTCTTGGCTTGAATTCTCTCCGGCTATTGTTGACTTCGTTGCAAAATTTTCTACTTTCTTGTTGACTGTTTAGTACCTCTAGCTCTTGCATGTGTTTCTCCAGGTATTCTTTCTTTTTCTTTTAGTGTATTTTTTTTTCTTATCTTCTGAGCATTTTATACAGCTCTTCTTGGCATTCTTGTGCAGTGTGATTACTGCATCTTTATGTGTGTTTTGTTTTTCCCTTTTGTTATCTCCGCACATTCCTCATCGAACCACTCGTTGTTAATGCGATGTTGTTGCTCACTGCCCAACACTTTTAACGTTGTTTCTGTGATCGCTTGTTTTCCGCTTTCCCATTGAGCGTCAGTGTTATCTATGTTAGTGGAAAGTTTAACGCTTAATGCTTTTCTTAGTTCCTCTCTAAAAGCATCAGCTTTTTCTGGGTTCTTTAATTCTTCTGTATCGAGTTTCTTTTCTCTCTTGCCTCTTATCTTTTTCATGTTTGATATTCTTGAAAATGGTCCGAATCTATGTCCTCTTCTGCTTTTTACATCTATTACGTCGGAGAAGTGTCTGGCATCAATTAACATGTGGTCGATTTGATTTTGAGTTCGTTGATCTGGAGAGATCCACGTACATTTATGAATTTTCTCATGTGGAAAATAGGTACTTGCGATTACCATGTGTAGTGAAGCTGCACAATGGATTAGCCTCATTCCATTGTCATTAGTTTCTTCATGTGGACTAAACCTTCCAATTGTGGGCCTGTAAAGGTCTTCTCGTCCTATTTTAGCGTTAAGGTCCCCAATGATGATTTTGATATCGTTCGCCGGGCTTTGATTATACGTTGCTTCCAGTTCTTCATAAAAGTCTTCTTTGTCGTCCTCATCGCTGTCTTCTGTGGGCGCGTAGGCATTTATAATGGTGTAATTGAAGAATTTTCCTTTGATTCTTAATTTGCATAGTCGTGCATTTATTGCATTGAAGTCTATCACCAGATTTTTAATTTTGTTATTTACTATGAAGCCCGTTCCTTGTATGTGCTTGTTTTCGTGGCAGCTGTAGAAGACTGTGTGTCTGCGTTTCTCGATGATGTTATTTCCTAACCATCTCACTTCTTGTATTGCGCAGATGTCACTTTTATATTTGTCCAATTCATCTATTAGCAATCGCATAGCTGCTGGTCTATATAGGGATCTAACATTCCATGTACATAGTTTCAAATCGTTGGCCTTTTTACGTTTGCTTGGTCGTCGACGTTGGATCGGTCCGGCTATTTCTTCCTGAGTTTTCGTAACAATGATTTTTTTCCGAGATAGGGTTGTTGGCCCGACGCTCAACCCCCAACCTGGAGGACCAGGTGATTTTACTTCAGGGTTTTCTTCCCCTAGACTGGTTGTTGGCCATAACTAAGGAGGCCCGTCTCCCCCAACCTCCACATGGTAGCCCCTGGATAACGCTAACGAGGCTCTGACGATCGAATATAGGCGGTATGACCTTTTTTAACATTATCATTCCCAAATCCTGAAGTGGCACCTATGAGGATATGCTAGGAAACATGAGGGACTTACAGTCAATTCTCAGAGAAAAAGGAGTTCAAGCAACAGCAACAATTGTTGAATGCGTGCAGAATGTTCTCATCTCCGATAATGGATGTGAATCTTTCTAAGCGCCTCCTGTTCTGTCATGGACGTAGAATGTCAAGGTGAGCGAGTGAAATCACAGTATATTGTGTGGCAATTTAGTTGTACGCCACTGAGTATTTTGTCCTGATAATTTTTTTGATCACGAGCGTAGATTATTTTAGCAGTGACAAGAATGCTGTTCAATAGAATTGGAGATACGATCATTCTTCAAGTTACTTCCCTCAGATCACCATCAGAGTTGATAGAATATTTTGGAGTAAATGGGAAAATCAAGTATATTTATCATCGATACCAAAAATTCAATTCATTCAACTGTTGACATCTGTGTCTAGAGTTTCTACCACATGAAAGATCATAATGTCAATAAAAATCACACTGACAGGATGAGAGTCCGTGCTAAGTGCAGATTTTTCACCGCCACTATATCCAACTGGTGACAGCGCTGTGGATGAAGATAAGGTCATCGGCTTAGTTGATTTTTGAACTTATAATTCTATCCCGAATATAACTGAGGGTAAAAATCAATTATACTACAATGATGGGAAAAATATCTCTAGATCTATAACAATTCCGATGGGATCATATAATATGGAAGATTCAAGATAACACATACATTAAAATTTTGGGTAGTGGTAGTAGCGATTAAAATAATAAGAGAATTGAGCTCACTCTCACATCGAGCGTCATACTCTGAAATGTAATATTTTGTGCTCGAATCAAATAGATTTCACAAAGAATGATAGTATAAGAAGTGTGTTGGACTTCAGAGTAAAAGTTATCGATGCAAATAAACTACATGAATCAGATTCAATTGTGAACAATATGAAAGTGGATAGTATGCCAATGAATTGTAATTTGCTTCTGGATCATATAGAACTAATTTGAGTGAACATATATTGCACGTTTTTTTTTCTAAACGCACCGCTGGAGTATGATTTGTCGAGGTATCGTCAATCATAATTTATTTACCAGTAAGTGCTCAAGTCATTGACAACGTAACTGTTTGTAAATCAAGAGAGTGATATAATTGATTTTCGAGGAGAAACAATTACGGTGCGTTTACATTTGAAAGAGGTCATCAATGAAAATTATTTTTGTTGATAAAAACTATCAATAACAAAGCAGATCTTTAAACTTCAACTGCACCAACCAACTAACAACTAAAAATTTACAGTTTTTTTTAGCGCAAGGTTATAAGGTTACCAGAAAATTAACTATGTCTTACACATTGATGATGAGACTGCTTTCGACGAGTTAATAACCCATTTGGAGGTACATTCACATCATCCCTACATTGCTACTATATTCAACAACAGTGATGAAGTTCGTATCCCAATTCAAAAACAAGATATTTTCACTCTACCTAGTCAAAGTGTCATAGTAATTGAAGTAACCATTTCGAAAGCAGATAGGAATCCATCAACATCTACTTTTATGAACAATGGTTTGGCACTTTTGTTTGATGAAATACACTAAAAGCTGAATGGTGTCGAAAATGGTAGATGTGAAAATGTGAGCATAACTTCAACCATAAAAGGTTATTGTTTATTCCACGAGGGACAACATAAGATGATCAAAAATGCTGGCTGAGGGAAGACAGCCGTCACTGATAATAAAGGCCAATTCAATGTATTGATACCACTTCGGTTCACAGAAAACTATAAAAAAGTTCTTATGAATGTAAAACAGGAACTAGTTCTCATCCGATCGAAAGTTGATACGAACGCATATCATGATGCAACGAAAGATTTGGTGCCTGAAATTACAAAATTACATTGTTGTATGCCGTACGTCTATGTAAGTGATAAAGTAAGACTTTCATTCCTGAAGAAGCTGAAAAGAAATAAACAAATTCAAGTTCCCTTTCGATCTTGGTCATTGTTTGAGCTCCCATTACTGCCCACATCCCAAATGCAGGCATGGACTATTAAAACAGCTCCACAGCTTGAAAACCTCGTTATGTAGTTCTGGCTTTCAAACTGATCGGATGAATCAGCACGCTAAAAATGCAAGCAAATTTGATCATTGTCACATTTTCAATTTCAAACTATTTTTAAACTCTAAAAACTATCTCTATAAAAACCTGGACCCAGATATCAAGAATAACCACTATCTAATATACTGAAAGACATAATGTACACAGTCAGTTAACCACGGCTACAGCCTAAACGAGAACTGTGATTGACATGATTTTTTTTCTCTCATATATTTGATATTCTTGACGAGCCGTGCCTCCTAGGGGTCTCAATTTTTCCAGTCTGATAGGTTTCGTGTGAAAAATCAAAAATCGTCAAAAATTCATCCTGGACATAGTAGCCATGTACATATAATTGTTGAACATCGATGACTTCTGTCAGCTTTGACGTTTAGGTTTCAATATTATTTCATTGAATATTGCAGAATGAGAAGGATTTTCACTAATTTATGTATCAATACATCTATAACAAACATGAGCGAATCACTTATGATACATTTTGAGCTAATATAATGCTTAATAATTAAAATTATCATTTTTTTGACATTTCAATATTCCGCTCCATTGAATAGTATACAAGGCGAATATAAGACATTGTTCACGTGAATTTTGGTACAAATTTCAATTCATAGATATATACAAGAGGAAGAATCGACATCATACATGTAATTCTAAATCAGAACTATCATAATTAATAAAATAAGCATAATTACGAATATTATCTCACTTCATCATGAACAAAAATAAGCAGATAATTTGTAATATATTTCAAGCTCCTATGATGCTCAAATATTAGAGTCATAATTTTTTTGACATTTCAATGATCTGATCTATTAAATAATATGCAAAACGAAGATAAGACATTGCACACATGCATTTTGATACAAATTCTGATCCATAGATTGATACAAAAAGAAGAAATGACATTATACATTATGAATTCTGATATAAATTATCAAAGATTGTAGATTATGTGTATTTGAAAATATTATGTATTGTTACATAATCGGCAGACATGAATGAATAATTGCGGATACATTTAAAATTCACATTATTATAATAAAATTGCGTGCAATAAAAATTAGGATCAAGGCATATTTGATTATTCCAAGAGTAATCCACCAAATTGAGGATAAGAATTTTTAGTTTGAACTTCCAATTTAATAATAACAGGTAATATCCATGGGAAAAATCATATGTGAGATTGGAAAAAGTTAATTTTTCAAGAAGTGTAGGAGACACTCATCAATGCCTTTTATAGCTACATTTCTAATATCTGTTAAGCTCTCGGTCGGTTCTACATCATCTGCCATCAAGCTTAGTGGTCTAGATACCTTTCCTATCATCAGCTGTAAAGGACTTTCTCTTGTGCTGCGATTCACGATACAGTTGAGCGCAAGTCTACGGCTGTGAGCATCGACCTAAATGTACTCATGACGCTTTCTATCGGACCATTTGCTATACTCGATCCAGTTGCGATAAGATGTAAAACAATATTATGATCTGTGCAAATATCCTGGAATTCTCTACTGACAAGACAACGCCCTTGGTCAGCAATGATACGCGTAGGCGCACCAAATACTGCTATACTATCTTTAACGGCTTTAATGCTACTCTTAGAAATAATATTTGAAGAGTATTTTTGTAAAATGTACTTTTTGGAATCATTTTTATCACTTAATTTTTTGATTGCATCTATATGCACTATATGCCAAGAGTTGTCGCTTTAGAAATTGGATGTGAGTCTACTTGTACTTTTTCGGAATGAGACTTTGCTACTTTGCAAGTGATACAGTTATCTACAAATTTTCTTACGTAGCACGACGTACCGTTAAACCAGTGATAATCATAGACTTTTTCTAATGTTTTCTCCCAACCTAAATGAATAAGACATTGGTGAATATCATTGATAACAGACCAACTGAATGCACAAAGTGCTATGGGAAGACATTTGGAGCGACCATTTCTTTGAATTTTACGGTGAAGTATACCTGAACGAATTTTATACGTTTTCCCAACTTCCTCGTCAAATTAAGCACTACGCAGATCTGATATCAACTTTACGATCTCATAGTCGCGTTGTTGCCCTGCAAGAAGCCAGTTACTAGTCAACTCAGTAATATCAACTTGTTTTTGTTCAACCTTAGCTACTGATTGTTTTGGTTGTGGTGATGAAAGATTTCTAGAGAAAAAGTCACCGTGACATATAAGTTTGCCTTCTCTATATGCGACATCGAAATCAAAAGATTTTAGGAAAGCTCATCATCTATAAACTCTAGGAGTCAGATCAATTTTGTCACGGGAAGATTTCAATGAGTAACAGTCAGTGAATACCTATCTTGAATTTTCTACCATGCAAATACTGTCTAAAATGTTCTATGGCATTCACTACTGCCCGCGTCTCTAATTCGTATGAGTGGTATTTTGATTCAGCCGAAGTTCGTTTACATGCGATGGCATATGGGTTCTAGTCAATTATTTGAAACAATATGACACCATAACTATCTGCACTGGCATATAACTCTATTAGATTCTGTGGATCGAAAATTGTAAGAATAGGTTCTCCTGTCTGAACTGAAATATCTTTTTGACGAATTTTCTCATGTCTTGACTTCCAATTGAGAATTCTTTCAACAGAAGTAAGTTTATATAAGAGATCTACAAGTCGAAAGCAATAAGGAACAAAGTAGCTAAAATAAGAAACTTAACAAATGAACTGTCTTAACTGAGTTACAGTTTGAGGCGATGGTAAGATAGTAAGTGCCTCAAATCTACGACGATTAGGTTAAATGTTGTCTGCTTTCACTTCATAGCCAAGAAATTCAACCCCGTTTCTCAGAAATAAGCATTTTTTCATGTGTAGTGATTATTTGGCTTTCGTCAGTACTTTAGGAACTGCTTGAAGTCACTCTAACACTTCCTTCATCGTACGTGACGTTACTCTTACGTCATCTACATAAACTATGCCGTAATCATGAGCGAGTTCCTCTAGTGCTCTTATGATTGCACGTTCAAAAGCTGAGATAGTGTTTCGCAGACCAAATGGCATTGTCAAATATTCGTACTGACCATCTGGTGATATAAATGCTGTAAGTTCAATTGACTCAAAATTGACGTGTATTAGATGAAACCTACTAGCACAATCCAGCAAGAGGACTGACCGCACACAGGCTCACCCACCACTCTCCCTTTCCTGCAGCGCCTACACCATTCGTACAGCGACTCGCGATGTGTCTTGAAGCACATCACCTGCTGCGGCTGCACTCGATGTCACGGTTGAAGAAAATTGTTGTCTTCTTATCATATCTCTTCTTTCGTCCGACGTCCTGAAGATTTGTGACCTACTTTACCGCAGCTATAGCATTTGATCGGTGATTGCTACGGAATTCTGGATATTTATAATCGTTTATTTTGTCACTCGGAGAAATGTTATTCTTTCCCTTCAGATGAGAGAATGCTCTTAATTCTTGTTAAAGCTGATTGCATGACTTAATTTCTGTTGCGAATCTTGTATCAATCTGTGATATATGAGCGAGGACTGTTAATACTGCAATTGGCTCCACACTTACATTCTTCCACTGATTTGCGTTTCGTTTGGTGGTTCGTATATTCAAGATATCTCCGATATATATAAGTTCGAATGAAAATAATGGTGATAATAACAAAAGTATTTGTTTAGCAGGAGGTAGTATTTATTCAGCAAAACACAAGAAAAATTACAATAAAGTTCAAGAAGAATAATTACATTTTATGGAATAAAAATTTCGTTGATTTACTGTTAGATAAATATAACGTAGGGTATTCCCATTTGCGATACTCACACATGCATCCTAATAAGAAAATCACGAAAAGCGCCACTATTCAATTTAAGAATTACTCAAAATTTTCACTGTTTACTGCAGCACACAATGCAGCACGTTGTATAAGGGAAACAGCATGAGCGTTATGAAAATGGTTGGTTTGTCTTATTGCTACTGCGCTGTTTTCAATACATTGATGCAGTTCCTCAAGAGTTCCCGGTGCGTCCTGATAATCATAAGCTAGCGATTATGAGAATATTAATCCAAGGAATTTAGATCTGGTGATTTTGATCTTGAGCATGTTGTTATAGAAACCATTCAGAGAAAATTACTCTCTGGGGATGGTCAGGTTGTATCAGATGTTGGACACGTTGAAAATGAAAAGGATGGTACCTTTGATTTCTAAGACGTTATGGTTAGAGTTTCTCGATATTTGACGAGTACTAATTGTTGGATCATTATGCACTGTATTTGAAATAAGGTTTTCAAAATTATGACGGAATCTTTGTCGTCCATCATCTTTTCCTGGATTTGGTTCTAGAAATCCTGTATCCCTGAGACGCTGGAGGAGTCTTCAAAAAATTTGGTGACTAGGATGTCGCCTACCAGAATAACGTTCTATGTACAAATGCTGTGCTGCTTTTGCGTTTTGTCTAACTTCTTCGTACACTAACACCATATCCGCTAATTCTGCATTCGGCCACACAAACAGGTACATTGTACACTCTTCGAACAAGTATGCCTTATCATTACAGATCTTGAAGCCATTCAACGCTCGCGCAGAAGGTTAGCAAGTCTGCGGCAGGAGTCGCACTTAAACTAGCCATGTTAGATCAGAGGTTCCCCAGCATGGATCCTCTTTTTGAAGACAAAGCCGAGCAATCACAAAGAATGTGTCCGATGCATGTATTTATTTAGTCGACAATGTCTAGTAAGGATACTTACGAGAGTTTGGAGATAGTTGTCGAAGAAGATGGTTAGCCAATCTCGAATTTTGTTTGGTCTTGCATGTTGGGCTAAAGTAGCTCAGTGGGTGGAGAATTTTTCAAAAGTGAGATTTTTGATAAGGTTGTGATAGGTTCTTCTGTTCAGCGGGAGCATTGGCTCTGGATTGTAGAATAGAAAGATTGAGCCCTGTTTTGCCAGTTTGTCATCTCTGTCATGTCCCTTGACCCATGTTAGTACGATGACGTTATTATTACATATCTCCATGAGAGATTGACGACAGGGTGCAACAAGTTCAGAAGTTACTTTGCAGCCACTGAGAGCTTGCAAACTTGCATTGCTGTCTGTAGAAACTCTGATTACCTTGTCTTGAACCTTAAGTTCTTTAATCATTCTGGCGCTTCGCAAAATAGCCAATATCTCTGTTTGAAAAACAGTGGTGAAGGTTCCGCGAGGTATGCTTATGTTCAGATCCAATTGCTTAGAGATGATCTCAATGCCTGATCCAGAGGATGTTTTTGAGCCATCTGTATGAATTGAGATTTCAGGTTCAAGGCTAGCTCGATTATTTAGGATGATTCGATAGGGTCCATCAAAGATAAATTTTGGAAGCATACTGTCCGAGCTCATTTCTAGTGAGAGGACAGAACAAATTGCCTTCTGAAGAGAGAAGAGTGTGTGATACTTGTTCTTGGTATGAAGAGGCATAGTGTAGATCTCAGTGATATCTTCTCTACGTAGAGATCAAGAGGAGGAAGACATAGAAGAGTTTGTAGCAGTTACGTATTTGGAAACTAGAATATTGTTACATGGCTCCTCAACCAGAAACTGTAGGAGTAGTACGAATCGCACTGGTGATTTATAGGTATGCTATTCTCTGGACATGATCCATTTTAGATATGACTGTTGTTTGACTGACCTTGTGCTCCCAAATTAGAGCTCCGTATGTGACTATTGGCCCGATGATAGTTGTATAGAGCCATAGAGAGATATACGCTTGAAGCCTCAATCTTTTCCTATGGACGGCACTGCCAAAAGGAGTTGCTGGCTTTTTCAACATTCTAGATCAGGTGTAGATCTCAACTAAGCCTACAGTCAATAATGATACTAAGGTATTTCACTGAGTCTGAGAACTTTAGTATCTGATTGAATGGACTCGCTATAATAAGTACGCCAAGTTTGCGTTTCTTGGTGAAAAATATCATCTCAGTTTTGGTTGGGTTGACTGGGAGAGAGTGATCGTTGCCCCAGGATTCCAAAAGTTTCAACGCACTTTGCGCTATTTGCGTGAGAATGCTCTCAAATTTACCACTAAGCAGTATAGTGATGTCGTTATCTTTACTTGCTATTGAAAATTTCAATACTCCTGACATCATTCCTGTTGGTGTCGTTTTGCAATGTTGTTCCTGCGTGGGAATCTTAGACCTCTTTTTTGACGAAAGCATGAAGTTCAGGGAACAATTGAATACAAAACTGGTAGCTATTAGATTGAAGTAAGGATATCTGTATCAATTTAAGCATGACCTGAGTTCTGTTGAATCATACATAGTCGATGCTCTAGTCTTACCTTTGCTGGATTACTGCTCCTGCGAATATGTTTCAAATCTCACACCGAAAACAAAATCACTCTCATTCAGAATTCATGTTTGAGATATCTATATGTCGTACGTAAATTTGACCACATTTCTAAATACAGAGCCTAATCTGATATTGAAGAAATTGATACTGTAACACTTTTATTACAAACACAAATTAAGGCTTCGAAATTGAACTGTCTTGAAAATAAATGACCAAACTCCTAGAATATATTTATGACATCTTAATACTTGATAGAATAAGAGAAAAATATGTGTAGACGCTACTCTGATCTGAGCTGTGCTAGTTTGGTGTTACCATCTCCCCCTCAGGATTGCATGTCGGCCTCGCTTGCAATATTGGAGATTGTAAATTACTTCACCTTTTTTTTGCTAGATAGTTTCACAGATAAAATAGAGTTGGTCTGATTAGGGCAGTTCTGTTCTTCTTTGGACGGCTTTGTTTCTTCTATGGACATTCTGGAAAAAGAGATATAGATTCTTTGGAGGAGACAAAGGGAGTTAAGGCTGAAACGTGACTAACACCAATAGGAGTTTCTGGGTCTCAGGGGGTGCAACCTGATAAGTTGATCGAGATATCTGTTCGCGAATCACGTATGGTCCGTCTCTTTTTGGTGCAATCTTAGATGTTTGTTTAACCTTGTTGAGACTTGCTCAGTGCATGAGCTATCACTTTAACCTTATATCCCATTTCATATCCTGGTGGAGACCGTCGTTTCTCATCAGCATATTGTTTCAAACGATCTTGCTGCTGTTCGAGTTATTTCTTGGCCTGTTGTAACGATAAAGTAAATGCTCGTGAATAAGGTGAAATTTGTGGAACAAAAGGAGAATTTTCAATTATGGACCGTGAATTTTTCCCAATATCTTTCGGCGTTCGCAATTCTCAAGCAAAGCAAAGGTAGACAAGAGAGAAACTAGTTGTTTGACATACCACCGAGTTCATAGCGAATCGAATACAAGGTAAATATTTGTCCCATTGGCCATGATTTTTGGAGCTCAATATATTCAACTGACTCTTTGAATCACGATTTTTCCTCTCTACTGCGTTAGACTCGAGATGGTACACAGAAATAAGAGATTGATTTATAACGCTGACACTTGAAGCAAACTCTAACATTTTCTCTATTGTGTGACGCGATGGGTGAATCATGATATTCATGGAGTATTTGCGCTATTTGTGACTGTGGTACAACAAGTACCGCTTCTTCATTTTCGCCTTCAGTGTAACTGCTCCCAAGGCGTAAGAACTAGCATCAATTCTTAAGATAGAGGGTTTTGTTGGATCGGCTGTTTGTGGTACAGGCGCAGTCATAGGTAACTTTTTTGATGTAGTGGATGCAACATCTTGTTCAGCTTTCTAGATCCATTTCGCATTCTGCTTCGGTAACTCGCTGAGAGGGCGTGCAATATCGGCATAGTTTGGCACGAATCTTCTAAGCAACGAACGAGTTTGCAGGAATATCAATAGCTACTCAACAATTTTTGGCTCCTTCATAACAACAATAACCAAAATTTCCCCCAGATCTGGTTTTATACCTTACGAAGTGATCATGTGCCCCAGGTATTCAACTTCAGATGCAATAAATCTACATTTCTCACGACTGATTACACCAATTATCCACACCCAAAACAAGCAAGCTGTGATTTACTAGCTTCTGTCTTTGATTAGCTGAATTCTTTCTTTGGCGTTAACTGTGGATGCGCACTGCGGATTTCAATGTTCTTTATTTTTTGTGTATTCAGTATGACCAAAGCACCTGCAAAAATAACATTGAGGACGAAGTTTTTTCGCTTGCTTATCGTTCCTCTGAATGTTGCCATGATATGTAGATTTAAACCGTTGTCTAACTTCTCTTTGAGTGAATTCAACATTTTTTGAAGCTTTCAGCAAAAGCTGGAAACATTCAATATCTGTTCTTAGTCTTTCTCGTATTTTTCGATTCAGCGGCTTAAAAACGACATCAATCTGCACGAGCTAAGGTAGTTTGTACGGCAGTTGCGCTAGTAGTGACCGCACATGACAAACAAATGATTCACTTGACTCATCATCGCGCTCTTCACGAAGAAATATTTTGCTAAATACTAAATGTGGCGGAAGCCTCCAAGAAAATGCGTCACATGAAGTTTTTATTGCATCATTCCATGTTTCCACAGAGTTCCCTACACCCTTCCACCAAGTAGCTGCGGTACCTTCAAGCAGAATGAATATACCACGAAGAGTATTCTCATCTGATACTAGTCTTGGAATGTTTCAATAGAATCAAATAATGCATCTACATTGGATATTTCACTACTGTCAAATCGTGCAGTACACTCAGAAAAGTTCCCGATATGTTGATTCACAGTATCTTGAGCTGTTGTAGCAGAATCTTGCGACATTTCAGCGGATAGTCTCACCAATTCCGTAATTTGAGTGATCAATTGCGCAAAGTTTTCACTTGACAGAGTTATTGCAGTCACAGCGGGTGCTTCACTTCCATCATTCTCCTCTGGCGGTATTGTGCGTTTTATTACGAATAAATTACCTTTCTGCAGTCTTCGTTGTACTGGCAGAAAAAACAACTTGAAGTCGAAGAGTTTTCTGAGATGTCACTTATGCACTACGAAGCAGATGCAGCAGAACACGAGAAAACTGAGGGCACAAGTCAACAGAATTCGGCAGCGTTGCTTGACCACTAATTTTCAGAGTTCCACATACTTTTGAAATCGTACTCTTGTTCTGAACTGTAATCACTGATTCACAATACGCTGCATTTGAGCCCCACGCTGGGCGCCAATTGTAACACTTTTATTACTAACACAGAGAATGGGTCCAAGATTAAACTTCATTGAAAATCGATGACACAACTTCAGAAATATATTCATTACATCTCAATACTTGATAGAATGAAACAAAGGTCTATAGTCTAGACGCTACTCTGATTTGAACTGTGCTAGTTTAGTGTTACAATACTAAAATTAAAGTCTCATCCCTAAATCTGGTACACAAGGTAAGACTCACTTGTACACCTGCTTATCCAAAAGTACTGTATATTGTTCCATCTTGTAATAGAGCCAAGTTCGAGAGCTCCTCTCTTACTTACATACATTTCATAATGACCTACCGCTACCAATGAAATCTCTGTCCATGAACATGAAATATGGGTTGTAATAATGTTTATAATAATAATAATAATAATAATAAGCCTTTATTACTTAGCAGGTATACAAACCCAAAACAAGTAAATGAAATTACAACTAAATAAATCCTAACTATAACACATTATCAGAATCATAATTATTATCATTAAATAACTTACACATAACATAAACGGGAGATCTGAGTAAGATATTGGACTTATGTGATGGTAAATAGAAGGTAAGACGTAAGCGGGATGTGGCCCTGCATATATGAAATGGCAGATTAGACAAAATTTGGGGATCATTTGTTTTATCTCACAAAATATTGTTTAAAGTAGATAATGCTACTTGAGTATGCCTACTATCCAAAGATATTATATTAAATTCGCTCAGCAAAATACATTTATCAATACCTCGCTCAGGATACCTTGAATATTTTTTAAACCACATGTATTTGAGAAAACGACGTTGTACACTCTCTAAAAGATTCGCATGTGTGATATGTGGTGAGTACCAGATTAGAATAGCGTAATCTAACCGAGATCTGATGTAAGCAAAGAATAATTTTCTGATTGTTTCCGGATTATTAAATTGCCTGCATTGACGAATAATGAAACCAAGTGTCCTATTGCAAGTCAAAACAACATCATGGATATGTGGTACAAATGTAAGACCAGGATCAAATAAAATACCAAGATCTTTCGTTGAGACACATCTAAATAATAGTGTGAGGTCTATATTATAAGCAAAGTCAATAAAGTCTCTCTTACGTGTATATGTCATAATTTTATATTTGCTTATATTGAGTGGCAACGTGTTGGTTGAACACCAAGATTGAATACGATTGATGTCGAGTTGCAAATCCCAGCAATCATCAATGTCATTGATTACCTTAGAAACTTTCATATCGTCTGCGTACAGCAGAATGCTACAGCTTATAATGTCGCAAATGTCATTGATGAATAACAGAAATAAGAAAGGGCCTAGATTAGAGCCCTGTGGAACTCCTGACTTAGCAACAAAGGGCTTAGAGATATGGCCGTTATAGGAGACAAGCTGAAGCCGATTTTCTAAGTAAGATTTGAAAAAATTTCTAATTTTCTAATTTCCTCAGTAATATAACATGACTCAGTTTATCGAAGGCCTTCGAAAAATCTGTATATACTACATCAAGCTGACCCTTTTGATCGAGAACTTCTGAAACTTTTTGTGTAAAAATACACAAGTTAGTAACTGTTGAGCGTTTAGGCATAAAACCGTGCTGGTACGGTGAGATGAATTGCTTTACTTGAGGGAATAATTGATTGTACAGGCAGATTTCCAGCAATTTAGCCAAATTGGAAATAATTGAAATTGGCCTGTAATTAGAGATGATCGAAGGGTCACCTGATTTTAGAACTGGACATATTTTTGTAAGCTTCCAGGCAGAGGGAAATGAGCCAGTGGTTAGACAATTATCATACAAATACAATAGGGGAGTAGAAAGGGCTGATATACAATCTTTCAAAAAAAAACTTGGTATTTGGTCCAATCCGGCCGTCATAGAGTTTTTTAACTTCTTTGTAGCTGAGATTAGATCATTTTCAGATATTTTAACATTTATATTATAGGAATTGTGGGGACTATTATTATTATATTTTACATCCGGAACAGTGTCTAAATGATCTGTGTAAACACTAGCAAAATGATCACAGAACATATCAAGAATATCTGGAGGACAATCAGAGGACAAGTCCCTAAATTTCATGAGCCCTGGTATCCTAGATACTCCTTTTTTGTTTTGAATGTAAGACCAAAAACACTTAGGGTCTTGACTTATGTTATTTTCAATAGATGAAACGTAATTTTTGAACGAAACCCTAATGAGGTTTTTAGTAATACACTTTAGTTTTCTACTGCTCACTATTATGTGTTTTATATTTACTATACAATTTAGATTTCAATTTAAGATTATCAATAATTTTAGCAGTGAACCAGGGTGGATAATATTTTTTGTGAGTTTTATAAGAAGGTACACACGTGTCAAAAATGGAATACAATAATTCGTAGAACTTATCACACGCATCAGAAACATTAACCACACTAGTCACCTCAGACCAATCATAATTAAGTAACGAATAATATAATAGAGCAAAATCAGCTTTTTTGAAATTATACATTTTAGAACACTTATTGGAGTGAAAGTTAACTGCTGGGTTATTGTTAAGATACAAATTATTGTTTAAGGCTGGATGAAAAACATCCTCTCTTACAAGTGGATTCTCATCATGAGTGACTTCACAATATATATTTGTAAATATCAGATCAAGCAACCGATTGTTATTATTTAGAACTGAATTATACTGGGAAAGTTGAGCGAAGACAGCAAAATTAGAAAGATGATCGCGTGGTTCATCATTTCCATGAGTTGAACAAAATGTAGGTATATTGAAGTCACCCATAATTAAAACACATTTTTCATAGATACATCTTTGCTCTAAACATGTAGTTAATGTACTAAGTGTAACAATATTTGGAGTTTCATGAATGTAAATAACAAAAATCACAATGCTGAAGTTTCGTAAGAAAACCCTGCAACCAACAATATCAATAAGAGGTAACAGAGTATGAATATCATCCAAGTTGATTTGTTCAAATTTGTACATATTTTTGATGGCCAATAACACGCCTCCACCACGACTGACGTTGTGCGCTGCAAAATCTCTGCGTAACGAAATACAGAGAAGTAATCAGGCGAAAAGAGTTCGGAGTTGGAAAAGTCAGGATGCAACCAAGTTTCAGTTAAACCGATGAAGTCAAAATCACTATCAAATATAGAAACATAGAAATCACTAACTTTGTTACGTAAACTTCGCACATTTTGATAATAACTAGAAAAGGTTATTTCACGGGGAGTTGTTCGACTGGTGCTTGCCTTAAAAAATTATCATTACGCTTCCTTGGAAACCAGTATCTTTTCACTAAGATTCCTTCCGGCCAGATGTTCGAATCTTGGTAACAACTCAAATTTTCAAAAGGCACGCCAAGTTTGAAGGAACTATAGTCGCCACTGTGATCAATCTTTTGGCAAACGCAATTAGTTTGAAGATTGAATGTTTTCAAATGATTTAATATATCCTCGTGAGAAATATCTTTGCTCGAAATTCTGCTAATGTGAAGCCAAGCTCGTCGAGGCGCGCCGGTCAATTTGCTAGCGTTACAGCTCTGCGCTGAACCCAAAGTAAAGTTGCGTGCGCGTTTATGACTTTGCGCTGACGCCTGAAGATTTTCAGGTGCTTTCGGAGAGTCAACAGCTGGTTTAGACAGTACTTCTTTATATGTTGGACGATCATGTTTCTTAGAAACGCTTTTTTGATGAGCATTTACCGAATTTTGCTGAACTGTAACAGAGGATGTTGGTAGTGCAGTTATTACCTTAGGGACATCAGAGACTGTGAGTTCTTTCAAACACTCGGCTTGCTTGCTAATGACAGCTTTACAGTCTGCCAACTCCATCCTCAAGGATGTAATTTCACTTCTTAGCTCATTAGTATAGAGCTCAAATTTTTTCACAATTGTTGATACTGCACTTTCTATTAAACGTTTAATCACAGACTCTTCTTCAAGAGTTTTACTGCGAGTATCGGGCATGGTTTAATGAGATAAAATAATTTTTGAATTAAAAAAAAAAACGAGATGAGATATGAGCACAAAAGAAACACGTCTGCACACACGCACATACAACAACATTGATGAATGACTGTAATATAATATTGAACGAATAATGAAGGATAATGGATTCGAAATAAAGAGAAATATATGAAAGGCGAACGCAACGACTCATCCCTACCCTCGAACTTGTGGAACTGCTCGCACTGCTTCAGTGCTCAAGCCTTGATGGTATGATTTGCCTGTTTTCCTCAATCTTGTGAGGTCGAACCGAAAATTGAACACTGTTTCTGGGAAGGACTACCTGCTACAGAGCTACAGTCCCGGCGAAATATGTCGTCCACTACATCACTTCCTCTTCATAATCTGTGGAAGTGGCCAGTAAAGTGGACACGTCGGCCTGACCTAGCTTTGAACTTTCTCTTGTCGGCTGGTTTTCTGGATTGCTCTACGTTGTCAGTATCTGGCTCTTCTTGGGGTCGTTCGTTGGACTCTGTTACGGTTTAAATTACTTCATATATGAATAGACTTTTTAGGTTTTAATTCTGTATATTTAATTTTATTTTTTACGTTCCGACTCTCTAACCAGAAATCTTCATCAGAAAAAATGATACAAAAATTTTTGTATCATTTTTTCTGATGAAGACTTTCGGTTAGAAAGTCGAAGTGTCAAAAATAAAATTAAATATACAAAATCAGAGCCAAAAAAGTCTATTTATTATGATATAATTCTGAAAATATGTATAGATGATTACTTCATATATATTTTTTTGTTCTTCTCATAAAATATTCTCCTAAGAACAAAAATTATTAGGGAGTTTGATCAATTGCAATAATTTGTTTTTTAACAGAAGAGACCAATTCATGTTGTCGGAATGAAAACGGAGAATTCACAGTCTTCAGAATTAAACTATCCAGCTCTCGGCGTGACAGTCATCCCTTATTTCTGTTATTTCTTAGATAATTGAAAGTCATTTCGATATATTTATATAACAGCATTTTTGTTTTCCGCGCGAGAAGTCCCGGATAAATATTCGCTGGACCGACAAGTCTATTTCAAAAGCCAACCACCATCTCGACAGGTAAATGTCGACTCATTCAATTTATATTTGTTTCAAGCTGTTCCTCTACAGTACGTTTCTTTGCCTTTCTGTTGTGTTCTTGTACGCTTTCTTTATGTTGTGATGACTTCGTATATTGAAGAACCTCATTTAAGCTTTCATTTTGGGACATAAGCAGCGCCGTATGCACTTAGCCACTTTTTTGGGGTAGAATTAATTAATCTGGGACATACATTCCGAGGCCGAGACGAGAAATTTGAAATTGCTTGCACGTGAATCTCAACTTCAAATGATCAACCGGGAGCCCCCACCCAGTTGGTGACGACACTGTCTAGGAGTCATTGTGGGATTCCGTAATACGCCTGCGCTGTTCGCACGGGAGTCAGATGAGCCTTCGTTTTATTTCTCAGTTATTTTGCTAAAGAAATCATTCTTTTTTCGCTTATGTATAATTTACAGCAAATTTAATAGTGCAGCTGACTGCGTGTACGATTTGAGATTATTTATCAGCAATTCAAAAAAAAATTACTATATTACTCTGTAAATTCAGCTCTTGCGAGAATAGGTGAATCTTCAGGAGAAAATTCAGACTTATTTGGACTACGAATTAGGGAGTGTGTGGGAACGTAGCTTTCAGGGCGTGTGTTTATCCAATTATTTAGAAATATATATATATTTTTGTTGGTGAAGTTGAAAGCCAACCGTGGGTTCCCTTTCGTGACGAATGATCGACCAATTGGTACACTCCGGGCGAGTTTATGCGGATTTATATAGTACAACTACCACAGTCCTCGATCTTAGGACCAACTCACTTCCTCATTTGGTTTAGAATCTTTATTAATGCACTACCACTTTAAAATCCAATACTATTGCCGTTATCGGATGCTCGCTTCAGTTGAATCGCCTGTTATTCGATTTATTGTTTTGATTTTTGGAATAATTCATTATTCAATACTCCTACATTTGATGTGCATGCGTTGATGACATTCTGTAAGTGATACTCGATCCTGTCTAGAAAGGCATTGTTACCCACGGTTGGAGTTTTGTTCGAGAAATAAAACAAGGTCTATGTTGACGAAAGTTTCTGAATTCTGCGACATTTCTTCTATCTTCCTCGCTGTTTAGGCTCGTTGGCCAACCTGTGCTGGATATCATTCGGTTAACTAGCGCCCTTACGGATTATTGGTAGGCTTTACATTCACTTGATTGAGTTTTACCTTGAGCCATCTCCACTGCAGCCTCTAGCCGGTGTCAAACTTAAAACGCGGAAAAATTCGCCTGAACGCATTTAGATTGTAACAACTCATTGCCACTTATTGAAATATCTTCTGAGAGTATGTAGTCTGGCTTGAGGCTCTAGATCGATATCCGGACTTGCTTGTCGTTCATTAGCAATACGAAATTGCTGTAACCTTGTTCAGTTGGCTGCAACGGTCTTCGCACAGCATCGTGGCGCACAAAGAAGTATGGTGTGGATCTTAGTTCTTAGAATGAGAGAATTTTCTTGGTGCCATGTACCAGGTATTGGTTCCTAATCCTCAAGTCTTTAGCTTGCCTTTATATAGAAATATCCATTTCTCGAATGTTCTTCTTCTAGAATTTTAAACTTCTGGAATATGGCTAGAGGCTTCCATCGAAAGGGGTGATGTAATGCGACGCAACGCGACGCAAAGAGGACGAAAGGTTCCGCCCATGCAGTCATCTTTACGAGCCTCCTCACTCTCGCACGTTACAGTACATTCGACTTGCTGTGAATCGAAAAATTCACCAGAAAATCGTATCGATGAACCATGAACTAGCTCGGTTGAGAATGTGTTTAGATATTCTTCATGAGCTGCTTTCATCCCGAGCAGCACGATGGGAAGGACATCGGCTCATGATTCTGTTGAGTGGCATTTGATAGTGGTTTTTAATTGGCGGTGAAACATTTCTATCATGCTGTTCGCTGCGGGATGGCACGCTGTCGCTCGCAAATGAGTCGAGCCTATTGGATGATTGAGTTCTCGGAACAAGCGCAACTCAAACTGACGACCTTGGTCCGTGGTCACGCGCTGAGGGACGCCAAAGCTAGCTACCCAATTCGCTAGAAATGCGCCTGCAAGTGATGACCTCTATGCCAGATAATGGAATGACTTCTGGCCACTGGGTGAAAAGATCATCGCAGGTGAAGCACTACTTATATCCTCGAGATGGAAGTAGTGGCCCAATGATGTCAATATGGACATACCCGAATCGGCCGGCATCGTTAGGGAACGGATTAACTGGTGCCCTTTCGTACCTGGATACTTTCACTCGTTGGATACAGTCTCGCGTCCACTTCCGGCAATCTGTGTTCATGCCGGGCCATACGTAGCGCTGTGTATTAGCCTATGCGAAGCACGAATTCCCGGATCTGCTGGGTTGTGCAGGTCTCAAATACTTGTTCTCTTAAGGGCATCGCGACGCACGGTTGAGCTGTACCAGTAGATACGTCGCAATACAAACTGAAGTTGGTCTCTGGTAACTGAATTTTCTCTACGCGTAATCTGATTGATGTTGTTTTCAGCAGTTCTTCCAATTCGTCATCTGTGTCTTGAGCCGCTGCTAGGACGCGAGTGTCTACTGACAATGAGATTTGGCTGATCCGAGAGAGAGCGTCTGCTGCATAATTTTCTTCTTCTTTGATATAACGTATGTCGGTAGTATATTGCCCGATTGAATCCAAATACCGAAATTGTCGTGGCGTACATTTATCTGATTTTTGTTGGAACACGAAGGTAAAGGTTTGTGGTCAGTGAAAATTGTCACTGTTCTGCCTCCAATCGAATGACAAAAACGTTCAATGGCTGAGTAGATCACCAAAAATTCTTGATCTCTGCGCAGGATCTAATGTCTTTGTGGAATAGACTAATGGCTGCAACGTATTGCCGATTTGGTGCTGTAAAGTGCGGCTGATTGCATGATCGGACGCGTTGACCATTATACAGAGTTAAGCACCAGGTAACGGAAGAGCCAGTAACACCGCGTTTGCAAGTTTTTTATTTACGGCTGCGATTGCATTTCCACTTTCCACAGTCCATAATATCGGCGCATTCCCTTTTATCTACAGGCCTTGCAGTAACTCGTTGAACGGTTTTTGAAGCCCTGCGGTACCAGGATTAAATCTACGATGTAATTGATCATTTCTAGAGATCGATGCAGTCCTAGCTCATAGTAGTTCATGTCTATAGTAGTACTTACTTATTGACTTAATCCTTTCGGTGTAAGGCTGTGTGTAGTTATTCCTCACTTCTTCTGGTCTTCCTCTCCATATATCTCTCCCCGCTTTTCTGTCTTGTATGAGTCGTTTCGCCTCACTCCATTTGATCGTTCTTTTATTCAACGCCAGGCTGACTTCTTCGTCCTACTTTTTCATCAGCCTGCCCCTCTTTCTCTTTCCGGTTGGCTTAGCTTCGTGTATTCGTTTTGCCGTTCTGATTTCGTTTTTTCTGTGCACATGTCCTCTCTATCTGAGCTGTCTCTCTAGTATGATGTCCTTCATTGGTCTTGTGCTAAGCGTTTCTCTATACTTCTCGTTTATAATCCGGTCGAGTTTTGTTTTCTCTTCTATTTTTCTTCGAAATCTCATCTCTATGCATCTAATTTTACTCTGCTGTCTTTCGCTCATTGCCCATGACTCGCAGCCAAAGTTTATTACTGGAATGGCAACTTTTTTGAATACTTCTACTTTTATTTCTTTTGACACTTCTTTTCTTGTCAAAAATTTGTCTTCCAGCGCATTGAACAGTTTACTCTTTTTGTTAGTTATTGCTCTATTCCTCCTTCTTGTCTTATGATCGCCTCTTGATATTTGAATGCTGCTACTTGTTCTATTTTTTCTCCTTCGATGGTTATATTCATGAGTAATTCCTTCACTATTTATTTATTTGTGTATTTACAATACACTGTCCGACAGGCAAAGCCCAATAAAAAGACAGGAGAAAAACGAATAATATCACAAAGAAAATATAAAGCATGAAAACATACAATATAAAAAAATAAATAATAAGAATAGATTCATGAAACAATCAAATTATGAATAGTGGAACTAACTATGTGAGGTTACAGTTGATGATAGTATTATAAAATTGCAAAGGCCTTAATAGAGAGATATGGGTTTTGATTATCCGTTGGTGTGATTGAAAATATTTATGTACAGGATAGAACTTGATCATAGGGTGAAATAAAAAAAAATATATATATTTGTTTTTCTATAGTAAAATTTATTTTCCTTTCTACATGCCTAAACTGCCAGTTCGAGAGCTTCCATCATGATTCACATGTTTTTCGGTGCCGCACAGGCGTCAGAGCTCCCCAATTTAAATATAGGTATACAGTAATTATTGAAAGTAAAAAACGCTGTTCTGAGCCAGTATTTAATAATAATAATAACCTTTATTTGCCCAACAGTAGATAACCAATAATAGGACAGAAAAAAAATATATACATAAAATGTGTTTAGACGTGAAATAGTCGAAACAAGAATAATTCACAAAAATAGATACATTTTCATATAAAACTAAAGTTAAACTAAATTTCAAAATAATTTTGTACACTACTGCTAGTATCAAACAAATATTTTAGAAGTGGTATCGACCCACAAAGTCTCTCTCACTTTTTTCATAATTTCTTATTCAATCTACGGGCTTATAGTCCTTTTTAGTGTTGAATTCTGGCATAGCTTTGCGTGACCTCAATTTCCCCAGGATAGTACCATCTATAGATGCAGATCTAGATAAGAATGACGCGGCCTCCGTGAAAATCTTGACGCATCTTTTACTGCTTGAGTATGAGATGGAAAACTTGGGAAATCGGATGCTTCATCGGTTTGTACCACTCTCGTTACTTCCTCATCAGATAGGGCCGACAAGACAGGAGACTCCGCCAGTCCACTTCTTCTTCTTCTTCCTTTGGCGCTATTACCCTGTGTGGGTTTTGGCTTCTTCAACTATATTTTGACATCTTGTTTCGTTCCGTCAGTTCACAATAATTCCAATTCATCAAATCTATATACTCAGAAGCCCCAAAGTTGAGGGTAGGAACTTCAAAACTACTTACACTTTCATTAGGCTCAGATTCAGCCGCTTTCATTCTTCTAAGCTCAAGCTCTCTACTATGTCGCCGAAAATCAGTTATCATTGCGAAAAATCAAGTTTCAGAAAATCCGCATTTCTTTGAATGGCAAGATCGATGATGTCTTCGTTCTCATTCTTAAGGTACTTTTAGCAATTGATCGTTATTCATGAATGAATAGACTTACACCTGCAAGAGGGCTCTACTTTGATATTGAACCACCTACAACTATAAACTCTAATAACATATTCGGCAAGAACCTTTAAGTTTTGAGAAGGAGTTTTGGAGGACACTCAAAAACGCAAAATTCTATTAGCTGTTGTTACCATTCGAAAGTGGGCAATGATTCCTAGGTTCCTCTTTGCGAAATCTTGGAGGAATATGCCACTTGATACCACTTGACAAATTTTGAGCAAGTACTTTTGGTCCGTACTCAGATCTTCAAAATCAACTTGTGGTAGCTGCGAGTCAAGTTTTTAAAACTCTATTGTTCCCACATCTTCGCATTTCTCGAGCTGTTTTTCTATTGGCCCAGAATATTCTCTGGGACCTATGGTTTTTCCATCGAGTCGTTGAAATAAGTGCCTGAAGGGAAGCTCATTTGCATGAAGCAAGCGAATTATCCATTGTAAAGATCTTTTCAGCCTAGTTTCCAATTTTTTAATAACTCCGGACTTACATCCGGTATCGACTGCGGTTCCGTCGCAACCAATAAGTCTCAAATTTAAGATGTCCATAAAATTATTCTGAAAATATGCCAGAATTTCATTGACTATGCTATAAGCACAGGAAAATGTGCTCTGTCTGAAACTCCTGTTTTTCAACTGCCAGTGCAAGTGCAGGTAGATGAAATTTTTGAGCTCAATTTCATTTTCCAGTTCCGCTATTGGTTGAAGTAGATAGTTGATTGTCAGATCCAGGATCAGTGAAACTACTGATGGTACAGATATCTCACAGACTGTCTTCTTCACAGGGCGAAATATCTATCAAAATATCATTTTTTTGTTTCAAAATTGTTTTTTCTCTCCTTAAAGATTCTTTTTATCGTCTTTCGAGGCTGCGCAACTCTTTCCTCGTACTTTTTATGTCTATTGATCCTATCGTCACCATTCTTTTATTCCTCTGGTCTATGAGAAAAAAACGTTCTTGTTCTGGTACACAAAAACCTTTGTGCATTTACGCAGAGAAAAGTCTTCGTACTTACAGGAACTAACATCAGAGAGTCTCTTTGCCGATTATCTAAAATTCCGCAATTTAGTCTCGAACGTGGTATTATTCTTTCTGTTCTTGTTACTTTTCTTCAAATTTCGACATTTATCATGATAGTCTTCAATCATTTTTACTATTCGTGCATCAGAGACTATTGAGATTGAAGCTCTGGTCCACACACTTTTAATTGCATCGACAAAAACCTGAGATATTCCAGAAACAGTTGGTTCTCGTTTCCAGTTATCAGATTTTGGATTTACCTGTACCCATGAATAATAATTCATAACATCTTCGTATGTTGGCAAATCGCGATAGTCTCAAGTATTTCTAGTTATACCCACATTAGCAGACATTCTCACTCTTGTCACTGACCGTTTATTTAATATAACTAAACGGAAAAAACTTATTCACACACAGAAATTTCTGTTTGTTTCAATTCGGAATATCCCTTCTATAACTCGCATAAACTAATCCATCAGACACAGACACAAGATTGGCGATCTCCTAGTACGCCGATTGAGGACAAATATCGCTAAAGTGAAGTGGTGTAACTTCTACTAAACTAAAGTATTATCTTGAATGCAGGATTCTAGCATCTTTTCTCTCTTGTTTTGCATAACATAAACTTACCGATCAGCTCAAAATGACTTTGATAGAGTTATTATTACTATTTTTTACCTTTTTCAGATCAGAGGCCTTGCGACACCAATTGATATCGTTTAAAATTTGAAAGCAAAATTGTTCTGCTATATAGAGTCGGAAAGAAACAATATCTCTACTATCACAAGACAAAATTCGAGATCTCGTTCTCAAGTCTCACCCTAAGTCGTATAGTCTTGACAGTTTAGCTTCATTAGAAAGATAGCTCCATAAGATAGATAGATAGACTTTATTTGTACTGGAAAGATACAAAAACGTATTAAATTCAGGGCGCTGTTTTTGAAGTAATACAGAATAATACAATAAATTCAGATGGAATATTAAATCATATGAAATATAAAAATGTACATTTGTTTTTTTCGAGATCTTATTGTATAATTGGAACTACTTAAATTTTTGATCTGTACAATCAGTGAGAAAATCTTCCAAGCTATATTATTCTTTCGTCACTAATATCGCTTTCAAATTTTTGATTTGTACAATCAGTGAGAAAATCTTCCAAGTTATTATATTCTTCCGTCACTAATATCGCTTTTATTTATTTGAGCACGTGAGTTCTGGATTATGATTTCAAGTTCAAAAGCAATGAATTAAAAATCTTGATAGCCATATATCTTGTGCTTTTCTCGAATGCACTCGTTTTATGAGAAGGTACTAGTATAATTCTATTATTTGGACCTGTTATATACTCGCTATCCGATTTATTGAGTAGAGGTTATCGAAAATATATCTTATTACTTTGAATATGTGAACACAAGGAGGTGTCAGCATGTTAAGAGTCCTCAATTTATTTCTACATCAATTTCTTGGCTGTATGTTAAGCTTATCCGTAAAACTCTTCTTTTCAACACACATTCAACACAAATGTATCTTGGAATATTCGAGTTGAATTTCTGGAATAATAAATATCTATAGATATGATAATTTTAGGTTAAGTTTACGCTTACTCACAGGTAAATAGATAAAATATATTCAAGTTTATCTTCAATAATTATTCCATTTGTATTTCGAGATCTGATTGGAATGAGACTAGTTGAATGTTCAAGGCAGGTCAAACAAATATCAATAAAATAAGACATCTTGATACATCAAACACCGGGAAATTTAAAATAGTACCACGTGACCAAATTTGTCGCTGGAAACGAGCGTCGAGCGTTCGCATGAGGCCGCACCTTTATGGGAGGCTCGGTATCAATATTTAAGCTTAGGATCAAAGGCGATAGATGACAGCACTATGAACTCAAATTATTTTATTTCATTGTGCGCATGGCAAGCATTGTGTGTTGACCATGTTGAGAGAGTTCTACACACGGCTCTTTTCTGAACGCATAACTCTTATTGACACAATTTAATCCATCGAAGACCTTTCTAGAACCCTGAAGATGTTCATTCTTGCCCAGTTCCGAAATTTTCAAAAAAATAAATACACCTTTCGCTCCACCATTGAATATATTGGAAAAAGGGACCAGACCATTCAGCTCTGACAGTTCATCCGTTTTATGCCAAAAAAACACTTCTGATTGACTCCCTGTAATTTTTTCTAGTTTTCGACATTGAAATCAGTGCCGAAAATTGGCTATTTCATAATACTGCTGACATCAAAGTAAATTCGTCACAGATTTTAAAAGCCGTTTGAAAGGAAGCCTCGGGAAATGGAAATACGACAGGGAAAAATGTGTGAATAGGGAAGAGAAGTACTTTAGAAGTGATGGGAAACAATAATCTGTAGAATTTATAATAAAGTTTTGAAAAATCAAGTTCAGTTTTTTTCTGAACAGACCTCAAAAATATTTGCAATAAATATCCTTTCTTATTTTTTGCTGTTCTCAGGTTGGCAACGTTCTTTGGACGAATATGTGATAATTCAAATATTATTCTTCTTAAAAGTAAAATAATTTTGATTATGATTTTCTAATGCAATTGATTAGGCTTGTTGTATTGAGAAATCGGAGGAGAAAGAGAGGAATGAAAAAAAAGCAAAATTCATCAAAACTCATTTACTTCTCAAATCAAAAATGTTGTAAAAACGGCATTTTTATTGAATTCATCAACATTCAAATGTTTGCGCCTCCTTTAAGTCACGTTACTGTGAAATTAGCTAGCGTACGTTTGGAGTTGCTCAAATAGCGGCACTTCTATTCTCGAGAAACCGTGATTCGAGATGATTTTTGTGCTAATTTGTTTTTCTCTTCCTGTGTACATCAAATATATGTCTCTCGAGTATAGATTTTTGCGGAAATTTTTCAGCACATTCCGCACATTCAAATTTAGAGTTAGAATGGATTCTCAAATGTTTTTTTAATTTATCTTTCCTATTGAAAGATGCTTTGCAAATGTCACAGGAAAATGATTTTTCACCTGTGTGTACGAGTTTATGCCTCTTCAAAGTAGCCGACTTTCGAAATGATTTCTTGCAAATTTCACAATTAAATGGTTTTTCACCTGTGTGTACAAGTTTATGGTCCTTCAAAGTAAACGACCATAGAAATGATTTATTGCAAATTTCACATTTAAATGGTTTTTCACCTGTGTGTATAAGTTTATGGCGCTTCAAAGCATTCGACTGTCGAAATGATTTGTTGCAAACTTCACATGTAAATGGCTTTTCATCAGAATGTACCAATTTATGCTTTTTTGAGTTTGACAAATATCTGCACGATGTGTTGCAAACTTCACACGTAAATGGTTTTTCACCAGTGTGTATTAAAAGGTGCATTTTCAATTTTGACAATGCCTTGAATGATTTTGCACAAATTTTACAAGTTAATGTTTCTTTATTTATGTGAGTGAAATGGTGCATTTTCAAACTTTCCGAACATGCAAAAAACTTGTTGCATATTTCAAATTTACACAACTTTTCAGCAGAACTTTCAAGTTCATTTTGCTCCAAATCCTCCTTATCACCATTCTTTCCTTTATTATTTTTAAATTTATTTGGTGTACCATGTGATAGGGTATGGTTTTTCAAATTTACTTCAGTGGGATATGTACTGTGACACACATAACACTGAAAATGTTCCTTTATGTCTTGTTCAATAATATTATCGTTCCCAGTTGAAAATGATTCAGAATTATTTGATATTTGTACATTTTTCGCAACATTTTTACTTTTGTTGCATGTGTCATCTGATTCAGATCTTTCTTTTTTAATTTCATGCAGTACTAATGCTAATTCGTCAGTTAATATCAAATCGTTATTAATTTCATGCTCAATAACAAAATCTTTACTGTCAACCTGAACATCAATTTCAGTTTGTGATTCTAAAATATTTGTATCATAATAATTTTCATCAGTTATCTCAGCTTCTTCATATACTTAATCAGGACGTATGTCAACAGATAAATATCTATAAGAACCGTCAGTTGTGGTTATTTGTTGAGTATATTTTTCATATGTTGTTATGTTTTGTAAATATTTTTGTTTGGATTCATAATCGTAACGCAAATTATTTCCACATTTGACACAAATGTATCTTGGAATATTCGAGTTAAATTTCTGGAATAATAAATATTTATAGATATAATAATTTTAGGTTAAGTTTACATTTTCTCACATGTTTGGGTGAAATATATTTCAGTTCATCTTCAATAATTGTTTCATTTGTATTTCGAGACCTTATTGGAATGACATTAGTTGAATGTTGAAGGCAGATCAAACAAATATCAATAAAATAAGACATTTTGTCACAGTAAAAACTTAAACACATACGAACGCACCACAGATATCATAACCTAAAAATTGCTGACCTCTAATCTCACCTCGAAAACAAAAATTCTATTTTCGTGTTTTAGCGCACTTCAGAAATAAATATAGAAAGTTATCTCTCAATAAACTTGTTATTACACAACGAAACCAACCATAGAAGTCGATTTAGATAAAAGCGGAACATTTTGTATTATAGTTCAATAGAGATATTCAGTGATATACGATTGGCAACATTACATTGCACATAACTTCAGCTATTATCACGTGTTCTTGGATATTGTCATTAAGCGCGTGTATCACGTGGTCGAATTTATGCAGCCCGCCACACAGTGGTTCCAAATCTCAAAAAGCTGGCCAAAAATTAAAGAAACAAATTGTTATTTAGGTATCTTGATGTTACTAATTCGATAAGTTGGTATCTATAATCAATAACACACATATATAATGACTGTGCTTCAATTGGTGTAGTTCTGTGTATATTTTGGATTATAAAGTACACTGAAGACTATTTGACACTGCAGTTGTGAGCCAAACCAATAGCAAAGAGTAGCGCTACGCTGTCTTGATGAAATGTCGTGTATTTTGTGATTTGGGATGTATGCGGAGCTATACCAAGTAGGACATATTCCTCTGTTTGGGGTTTTCACGTGGTTTTCCTCAAGCCTTGGGTGAATGCCAGAGAATTTTATTCTTTTTGTTTAGATGTGATGTCCACGTTATCACATCTAGTATTCTGTAAATTTTTAGTATCTAATTACTTGCCTTGTTTCATTTTGTATCATTGTTTTCTGGAAAAGATTCTTGATCAAAGGATTGAAACGTCAAAGTTTCAAATGAATATACAGAATTTAAAATCAACAGTCGTTTTTATTAAATAAAATTCTGAAAAATGTATAGATTATTAAAAACTATAAAATGTCTCGTTTTAGGAAACCGTGTTTCAAAATGATATTTGTGCTAATTGGTTATTCTCTTCCTGTGTACATCAAATATATGTCTCTTGAGTATAGATTTTTGTGGAAATTTTTCAGCACATTCCTCACATTCAAATTTGGATTTAGAATGGATTCTCAAATGATTATTTAAGTTACTTTTCCTAGTGAAAGATGCTTTGCAAATGTCACATGTAAATTGTTTTTCAACTGTGTGAACAAATTTATGCCTCATCAAAGTACTCAACTGTCGAAATGATTTGTTGCAAACTTTACATGTAAATGGTTTTTCACCTGTGTGTACAAGCTTATGCCACTTCAAAGTGAGCAAATGGCGAAATGATTTGTTACAATTATGACAAGTGAATGGTTTTTCATTAGTGTGTCGAAGTTTATGCTTCTTCAAATAATGCAATTGTCGGAAAGACTTGTTGCAAACTTCACATGTAAATGGTTTTTCATCTGTGTGTAGAAGTTTATGCTGCTTCAAAACAAACGACCGTCGAAATGATTTACTGCAAACTTCACATGTAAATGGTTTTTCACCTGTGTGTACAAGTTTAAGGTGCTTCAAAGAAATCGAGTGTCGAAATGATTTATTGCAAACTTCACAAGTGAATGGTTTTTCACCTGTGTGCCAACGTTCATGCCCCTTTAAATATTGCGATTGTCGAAATGATTTGTTGCAAATTTTACAATTGAATAGTTTGCCATTAGTATGTAGAAGTTTGTGTCGCTTTAAATTTTCGAAATGTCCGAAGGATTTGTTGCAAATTTCACATGTAAATAGTTTTTCATTGGAGTGTACCAATTTATGCCTCTTTGAGTCTGACAAATATCTGAACGATTTGTTAAAAACATCACAATTAAATGATTTATCACCAGTGTGTACAAGCTTATGCAGCTTCAAACTATACGACTGTCGAAATGATTTATTGCAAACTTCACACGTAAATGGTTTTTCACCAGTGTGTAGCAAAAGGTGCATTTTCAATCTTGACAATGTCTTGAATGATTTTCCACAAATTTTACAATTTAATGTATCTTTATTTATGTGAGTGAAATGATGCCTTTTTAAACTTTCCGAACATTCAAAAAACTTGTTGCATATTTCACATTTATACAACTTTTCAGCAGAACTTTCAAGTTCATTTTGTTCCAAATCGCCATTATCGCAATTTTTTCCTTTAATATTTTCAAATTTATTTGGTGTACTATGTGATAGGATATGGTTTTTCAATTTTACTTTAGTGGAGTATGTACTGTGACACACGTAACATTCATAATGTTCCTTTATGTCTTGTTCAATAATATTATCGTACCCAGTTGAAAATGATTCAGAATTATTTGATATTTGTACATTTCCCGCAATATTTTAACTTTTGTTGCATGTGTCATCTAATTCAGACTTTTCTTTTTTAATTTCGTGCAGTACTAATGCTAATTCGTCAGTCAATATCAAATCTTTATTAATTTCATATTCAATAACAAAATCTTTACTGTCAACCTGAACATCAATTTCAGTTTGTGATTCTAAAATATTTGTATCATAATAATTTCCATCAGTTATCTCAGCTTCTTCATGAACAAAATCAGGACGTATGTCAACAGATAAATATTTATAAGAACTGTCAGTTGTGGTTATTTGTTGACCATATTTCTCGTATGTTGTAATGTTCTGTAAATATTTTTGTTTAAATTCATAATCATAACGCAAATTATCTCCACATTCAACACAAATGTATCTTGGAATATTCGAGTTGAATTTCTGGAATAATAAATATCTATAGATATGATAATTTTAGGTTAAGTTTACGCTTACTCACAGGTAAATAGATAAAATATATTCAAGTTTATCTTCAATAATTATTCCATTTGTATTTCGAGATCTGATTGGAATGAGACTAGTTGAATGTTCAAGGCAGGTCAAACAAATATCAATAAAATAAGACATCTTGATACATCAAACACCGGGAAATTTAAAATAGTACCACGTGACCAAATTTGTCGCTGGAAACGAGCGTCGAGCGTTCGCATGAGGCCGCACCTTTATGGGAGGCTCGGTATCAATATTTAAGCTTAGGATCAAAGGCGATAGATGACAGCACTATGAACTCAAATTATTTTATTTCATTGTGCGCATGGCAAGCATTGTGTGTTGACCATGTTGAGAGAGTTCTACACACGGCTCTTTTCTGAACGCATAACTCTTATTGACACAATTTAATCCATCGAAGACCTTTCTAGAACCCTGAAGATGTTCATTCTTGCCCAGTTCCGAAATTTTCAAAAAAATAAATACACCTTTCGCTCCACCATTGAATATATTGGAAAAAGGGACCAGACCATTCAGCTCTGACAGTTCATCCGTTTTATGCCAAAAAAACACTTCTGATTGACTCCCTGTAATTTTTTCTAGTTTTCGACATTGAAATCAGTGCCGAAAATTGGCTATTTCATACTACTGCTGACATCAAAGTAAATTCGTCACAGATTTTGAAAGCCGTTTGAAAGGAAGCCTCGGGAAATGGAAATACGACAGGGAAAAATGTGTGAATAGGGAAGAGAATTACTTTAGAAGTGATAGGAAACAATAATCTGTAGAATTTATAACAAAGTTTTGAAAAATCAAGTTCAGTTTTTTTCTGAACAGACCTCAAGAATATTTGCAATAAATATCCTTTCTTATTTTTTGCTGTTCTCAGGTTGGCAACATTCTTTGGACGAATATGTGATAATTCAAATATTATTCTTCTTAAAAGTAAAATAATTTTGATTATGATTTTCTAATGAAATTGATTAGGCTTGTTGTATTGAGAAATCGGAGGAGGAAGAGAGGAATGAAAAAAAAGCAAAATTCATCAAAACTCATTTACTTCTCAAATCAAAAATGTTGTAAAAACGGCATTTTTATTGAATTCATCAACATTCAAATGTTTGCGCCTCCTTTAAGTCACGTTACTGTGAAATTAGCTAGCGTACGTTTGGAGTTGCTCAAATAGCGGCACTTCTATTCTCGAGAAACCGTGATTCGAGATGATTTTTGTGCTAATTTGTTTTTCTCTTCCTGTGTACATCAAATATATGTCTCTCGAGTATAGATTTTTGCGGAAATTTTTCAGCACATTCCGCACATTCAAATTTAGAGTTAGAATGGATTCTCAAATGTTTTTTTAATTTATCTTTCCTATTGAAAGATGCTTTGCAAATGTCACAGGAAAATGATTTTTCACCTGTGTGTACGAGTTTATGCCTCTTCAAAGTAGCCGACTTTCGAAATGATTTCTTGCAAATTTCACAATTAAATGGTTTTTCACCTGTGTGTACAAGTTTATGGTCCTTCAAAGTAAACGACCATAGAAATGATTTATTGCAAATTTCACATTTAAATGGTTTTTCACCTGTGTGTATAAGTTTATGGCGCTTCAAAGCATTCGACTGTCGAAATGATTTGTTGCAAACTTCACATGTAAATGGCTTTTCATCAGAATGTACCAATTTATGCTTTTTTGAGTTTGACAAATATCTGCACGATGTGTTGCAAACTTCACACGTAAATGGTTTTTCACCAGTGTGTATTAAAAGGTGCATTTTCAATTTTGACAATGCCTTGAATGATTTTCCACAAATTTTACAAGTTAATGTTTCTTTATTTATGTGAGTGAAATGGTGCATTTTCAAACTTTCCGAACATGCAAAAAACTTGTTGCATATTTCAAATTTACACAACTTTTCAGCAGAACTTTCAAGTTCATTTTGCTCCAAATCCTCATTATCACCATTCTTTCCTTTATTATTTTTAAATTTATTTGGTGTACCATGTGATAGGGTATGGTTTTTCAAATTTACTTTAGTGGGATATGTACTGTGACACACATAACACTGAAAATGTTCCTTTATGTCTTGTTCAATAATATTATCGTTCCCAGTTGAAAATGATTCAGAATTATTTGATATTTGTACATTTTCCGCAACATTTTTACTTTTGTTGCATGTGTCATCTAATTCAGATCTTTCTTTTTTAATTTCATGCAGTACTAATGCTAATTCGTCAGTTAATATCAAATCGTTATTAATTTCATGCTCAATAACAAAATCTTTACTGTCAACCTGAACATCAATTTCAGTTTGTGATTCTAAAATATTTGAATCATAATAATTTTCATCAGTTATCTCAGCTTCTTCATATACAAAATCAGGACGTATGTCAACAGATAAATATCTATAAGAACCGTCAGTTGTGGTTATTTGTTGAGTATATTTTTCATATGTTGTTATGTTTTGTAAATATTTTTGTTTGGATTCATAATCGTAACGCAAATTATTTCCACATTTGACACAAATGTATCTTGGAATATTCGAGTTAAATTTCTGGAATAATAGATATTTATAGATATAATAATTTTAGGTTAAGTTTACATTTTCTCGCATGTTTGGGTGAAATATATTTCAGTTCATCTTCAATAATTGTTTCATTTGTATTTCGAGACCTTATTGGAATGACATTAGTTGAATGTTGAAGGCAGATCGAACAAATATCAATAAAATAAGACATTTTGTCACAGTAAAATCTTAAACACATACGAACGCACCACAGATATCTTACCTAAAAATTGCTGACCTCTGATCTCACCTCGAAAACAAAAATTCTATTTTCGTGTTTTAGCGCACTTCAGAAATAAAGATAGAAAGTTATCTCTCAATAAACTTGTTATTACACAACGAAACAAACCACCGAAGTCGATTTAGATAAAAGCGGAACATTTTGTATTATAGTTCAATAGAGATATTCAGTGATATACGATTGGCAACATTACATTGCACATAACTTCAGCTATTATCACGTGTTCTTGGATATTGTCATTAAGCGCGTGTATCACGTGGTCGAATTTATGCAGCCCGCCACACAGTGGTTCCAAATCTCAAAAAGCTGGCCAAAAATTAAAGAAACAAATTGTTATTTAGGTATCTTGATGTTACTAATTCGATAAGTTGGTATCTATAATCAATAACACACATATATAATGACTGTGCTTTAATTGGTGTAGTTCTGTGTATATTTTGGATTATAAAGTACACTGAAGACTATTTGAGACTGCAGTTGTGAGCCAAACCAATAGCAAAGAGTAGCGCTACGCTGTCTTGATGAAATGTCGTGTATTTTGTGATTTGGGATGTGTGCGGAGCTATACCAAGTAGGACATATTCCTCTGTTTGGGGTTTTCACGTGGTTTTCCTCAAGCCTTGGGTGAATGCCAGAGAATTTTATTCTTTTTGTTTAGATGTGATGTCCACGTTATCACATCTAGTATTCTGTATATTTTTAGTATCTAATTACTTGCCTTGTTTCATTTCGTATCATTGTTTTCTGGAAAAGATTCTTGATCAAAGGATTGAAACGTCAAAGTTTCAAATGAATATACAGAATTTAAAATCAACAGTCGTTTTTATTAAATAAAATTCTGAAAAATGTATAGATTATTAAAAACTATAAAATGTCTCGTTTTAGGAAACCGTGTTTCAAAATGATATTTGTGCTAATTGGTTATTCTCTTCCTGTGTACATCAAATATATGTCTCTTGAGTATAGATTTTTGTGGAAATTTTTTAGCACATTTCTCACATTCAAGTTTGGATTTAGAATGGATTCTCAAATGATTATTTAGGTTACTTTTCCTAGTGAAAGATGCTTTGCAAATGTCACATGTAAATTGTTTTCAACTGTGTGAACAAATTTATGCCTCATCAAAGTACTCAACTGTCGAAATGATTTGTTGCAAACTTTACATGTAAATGGTTTTTCACCTGTGTGTACAAGCTTATGCCACTTCAAAGTGAGCAAATGGCGAAATGATTTATTACAATTATGACAAGTGAATGGTTTTTCATTAGTGTGTCGAAGTGTATGCTTCTTCAAATAATGCAATTGTCGGAAAGACTTGTTGCAAACTTCACATGTAAATGGTTTTTTATCTGTGTGTAGAAGTTTATGCTGCTTCAAAACAAACGACCGTCGAAATGATTTACTGCAAACTTCACATGTAAATGGTTTTTCACCTGTGTGTACAAGTTTATGGTGCTTCAAAGAAATCGAGTGTCGAAATGATTTATTGCAAACTTCACAAGTGAATGGTTTTTCACCTGTGTGCCAACGTTCATGCCCCTTTAAATATTGCGATTGTCGAAATGATTTGTTGCAAATTTTACAATTGAATAGTTTGCCATTAGTATGTAGAAGTTTGTGTCGCTTTAAATTTTCGAAATGTCCGAAGGATTTGTTGCAAATTTCACATGTAAATAGTTTTTCATTGGAGTGTACCAATTTATGCCTCTTTGAGTCTGACAAATATCTGAACGATTTGTTACAAACATCACAATTAAATGATTTATCACCAGTGTGTACAAGCTTATGCAGCTTCAAACTATACGACTGTCGAAATGATTTATTGCAAACTTCACACGTAAATGGTTTTTCACCAGTGTGTAGCAAAAGGTGCATTTTCAATCTTGACAATGTCTTGAATGATTTTCCACAAATTTTACAATTTAATGTATCTTTATTTATGTGAGTGAAATGATGCCTTTTTAAACTTTCCGAACATTCAAAAAACTTGTTGCATATTTCACATTTATACAACTTTTCAGCAGAACTTTCAAGTTCATTTTGTTCCAAATCGCCATTATCGCAATTTTTTCCTTTATTATTTTCAAATTTATTTGGTGTACTATGTGATAGGATATGGTTTTTCAATTTTACTTTAGTGGAGTATGTACTGTGACACACGTAACATTCATAATGTTCCTTTATGTCTTGTTCAATAATATTATCGTACCCAGTTGAAAATGATTCAGAATTATTTGATATTTGTACATTTCCCGCAATATTTTAACTTTTGTTGCATGTGTCATCTAATTCAGACTTTTCTTTTTTAATTTCGTGCAGTACTAATGCTAATTCGTCAGTCAATATCAAATCTTTATTAATTTCATATTCAATAACAAAATCTTTACTGTCAACCTGAACATCAATTTCAGTTTGTGATTCTAAAATATTTGTATCATAATAATTTCCATCAGTTATCTCAGCTTCTTCATGAACAAAATCAGGACGTATGTCAACAGATAAATATTTATAAGAACTGTCAGTTGTGGTTATTTGTTGACCATATTTCTCGTATGTTGTAATGTTCTGTAAATATTTTTGTTTAAATTCATAATCATAACGCAAATTATTTCCACATTCAACACAAATGTATCTTGGAATATTCGAGTTGAATCTCTGGAATAATAAATATCTATAGATATGATAATTTTAGGTTAAGTTTACGCTTACTCACAGGTAAATAGATAAAATATATTCAAGTTTATCTTCAATAATTATTCCATTTGTATTTCGAGATCTGATTGGAATGAGACTAGTTGAATGTTCAAGGCAGGTCAAACAAATATCAATAAAATAAGACATCTTGATACATCAAACACCGGGAAATTTAAAATAGTACCACGTGACCAAATTTGTCGCTGGAAACGAGCGTCGAGCGTTCGCATGAGGCCGCACCTTTATGGGAGGCTCGGTATCAATATTTAAGCTTAGGATCAAAGGCGATAGATGACAGCACTATGAACTCAAATTATTTTATTTCATTGTGCGCATGGCAAGCATTGTGTGTTGACCATGTTGAGAGAGTTCTACACACGGCTCTTTTCTGAACGCATAACTCTTATTGACACAATTTAATCCATCGAAGACCTTTCTAGAACCCTGAAGATGTTCATTCTTGCCCAGTTCCGAAATTTTCAAAAAAATAAATACACCTTTCGCTCCACCATTGAATATATTGGAAAAAGGGACCAGACCATTCAGCTCTGACAGTTCATCCGTTTTATGCCAAAAAAACACTTCTGATTGACTCCCTGTAATTTTTTCTAGTTTTCGACATTGAAATCAGTGCCGAAAATTGGCTATTTCATAATACTGCTGACATCAAAGTAAATTCGTCACAGATTTTAAAAGCCGTTTGAAAGGAAGCCTCGGGAAATGGAAATACGACAGGAAAAAATGTGTGAATAGGGAAGAGAAGTACTTTAGAAGTGATGGGAAACAATAATCTGTAGAATTTATAATAAAGTTTTGAAAAATCAAGTTCGGTTTTTTTCTGAACAGACCTCAAGAATATTTGCAATAAATATCCTTTCTTATTTTTTGCTGTTCTCAGGTTGGCAACGTTCTTTGGACGAATATGTAATAATTCAAATATTATTCTTCTTAAAAGTAAAATAATTTTGATTATGATTTTCTAATGGACTTGATTAGGCTTGTTGTATTGAGAAATCGGAGGAGAAAGAGAGGAATGAAAAAAAAGCAAAATTCATCAAAACTCATTTACTTCTCAAATCAAAAATGTTGTAAAAACGGCATTTTTATTGAATTCATCAACATTCAAATGTTTGCGCCTCCTTTAAGTCACGTTACTGTGAAATTAGCTAGCGTACGTTTGGAGTTGCTCAAATAGTGGCACTTCTATTCTCGAGAAACCGTGATTCGAGATGATTTTTGTGCTAATTTGTTTTTCTCTTCCTGTGTACATCAAATATATGTCTCTCGAGTATAGATTTTTGCGGAAATTTTTCAGCACATTCCGCACATTCAAATTTAGAGTTAGAATGGATTCTCAAATGTTTTTTTAATTTATCTTTCCTATTGAAAGATGCTTTGCAAATGTCACAGGAAAATGATTTTTCACCTGTGTGTACAAGTTTATGCCTCTTCAAAGTAGCCGACTTTCGAAATGATTTCTTGCAAATTTCACAATTAAATGGTTTTTCACCTGTGTGTACAAGTTTATGGTCCTTCAAAGTAAACGACCATAGAAATGATTTATTGCAAATTTCACATTTAAATGGTTTTTCACCTGTGTGTATAAGTTTATGGCGCTTCAAAGCATTCGACTGTCGAAATGATTTGTTGCAAACTTCACATGTAAATGGCTTTTCATCAGAATGTACCAATTTATGCTTTTTTAAGTTTGACAAATATCTGCACGATGTGTTGCAAACTTCACACGTAAATGGTTTTTCACCAGTGTGTATTAAAAGGTGCATTTTCAATTTTGACAATGCCTTGAATGATTTTCCACAAATTTTACAAGTTAATGTTTCTTTATTTATGTGAGTGAAATGGTGCATTTTCAAACTTTCCGAACATGCAAAAAACTTGTTGCATATTTCACATTTACACAACTTTTCAGCAGAACTTTCAAGTTCATTTTGCTCCAAATCCTCATTATCACCATTCTTTCCTTTATTATTTTTAAATTTATTTGGTGTACCATGTGATAGGGTATGGTTTTTCAAATTTACTTTAGTGGGATATGTACTGTGACACACATAACACTGAAAATGTTCCTTTATGTCTTGTTCGATAATATTATCGTTCCCAGTTGAAAATGATTCAGAATTATTTGATATTTGTACATTTTCCGCAACATTTTTACTTTTGTTGCATGTGTCATCTAATTCAGATCTTTCTTTTTTAATTTCATGCAGTACTAATGCTAATTCGTCAGTTAATATTAAATCTTTATCAATTTCATGCTCAATAACAAAATCTTTACTGTCAACCTGAACATCAATTTCAGTTTGTGATTCTAAAATATTTGAATCATAATAATTTTCATCAGTTATCTCAGCTTCTTCATATACAAAATCAGGACGTATGTCAACAGATAAATATCTATAAGAACCGTCAGTTGTGGTTATTTGTTGAGTATATTCTTCATATGTTGTTATGTTTTGTAAATATTTTTGTTTGGATTCATAATCATAACGCAAATTATCTCCACATTTGACACAAATGTATCTTGGAATATTCGAGTTAAATTTCTGGAATAATAAATATTTATAGATATAATAATTTTAGGTTAGGTTTACATTTTCTCACATGTTTGGGTGAAATATATTTCAGTTCATCTTCAATAATTGTTTCATTTGTATTTCGAGACCTTATTGGAATGACATTAGTTGAATGTTGAAGGCAGATCAAACAAATATCAATAAAATAAGACATTTTGTCACAATAAAAACTTAAACACATACGAACGCACCACAGATATCATAACCTAAAAATTGCTGACCTCTGATCTCACCTCGAGAACAAAAATTCTATTTTCGTGTTTTAGCGCACTTCAGAAATAAATATAGAAAATTATCTCTCAATAAACTTGTTATTACACAACGAAACCAACCACCGAAGTCGATTCAGATAAAAGCGGAACATTTTGTATTATAGTTCAATAGAGATATTCAGTGATATACGATTGGCAACATTACATTGCACATAACTTCAGCTATTATCACGTGTTCTTGGATATTGTCATTAAGCGCGTGTATCACGTGGTCGAATTTATGCAGCCCGCCACACAGTGGTTCCAAATCTCAAAAAGATGGCCAAAAATTGAAGAAACAAATTGTTATTTAGGTATCTTGATGTTACTAATTCGATAAGTTGGTATCTATAATCAATAACACACATATATAATGACTGTGCTTTAATTGGTGTAGTTCTGTGTATATTTTGGATTATAAAGTACACTGAAGACTATTTGAGACTGCAGTTGTGAGCCAAACCAATAGCAAAGAGTAGCGCTACGCTGTCTTGATGAAATGTCGTGTATTTTGTGATTTGGGATGTGTGCGGAGCTATACCAAGTAGGACATATTCCTCTGTTTGGGGTTTTCACGTGGTTTTCCTCAAGCCTTGGGTGAATGCCAGAGAATTTTATTCTTTTTGTTTAGATGTGATGTCCACGTTATCACATCTAGTATTCTGTATATTTTTAGTATCTAATTACTTGCCTTGTTTCATTTCGTATCATTGTTTTCTGGAAAAGATTCTTGATCAAAGGATTGAAACGTCAAAGTTTCAAATGAATATACAGAATTTAAAATCAACAGTCGTTTTTATTAAATAAAATTCTGAAAAATGTATAGATTATTAAAAACTATAAAATGTCTCGTTTTAGGAAACCGTGTTTCAAAATGATATTTGTGCTAATTGGTTATTCTCTTCCTGTGTACATCAAATATATGTCTCTTGAGTATAGATTTTTGTGGAAATTTTTTAGCACATTTCTCACATTCAAGTTTGGATTTAGAATGGATTCTCAAATGATTATTTAGGTTACTTTTCCTAGTGAAAGATGCTTTGCAAATGTCACATGTAAATTGTTTTCAACTGTGTGAACAAATTTATGCCTCATCAAAGTACTCAACTGTCGAAATGATTTGTTGCAAACTTTACATGTAAATGGTTTTTCACCTGTGTGTACAAGCTTATGCCACTTCAAAGTGAGCAAATGGCGAAATGATTTATTACAATTATGACAAGTGAATGGTTTTTCATTAGTGTGTCGAAGTGTATGCTTCTTCAAATAATGCAATTGTCGGAAAGACTTGTTGCAAACTTCACATGTAAATGGTTTTTTATCTGTGTGTAGAAGTTTATGCTGCTTCAAAACAAACGACCGTCGAAATGATTTACTGCAAACTTCACATGTAAATGGTTTTTCACCTGTGTGTACAAGTTTATGGTGCTTCAAAGAAATCGAGTGTCGAAATGATTTATTGCAAACTTCACAAGTGAATGGTTTTTCACCTGTGTGCCAACGTTCATGCCCCTTTAAATATTGCGATTGTCGAAATGATTTGTTGCAAATTTTACAATTGAATAGTTTGCCATTAGTATGTAGAAGTTTGTGTCGCTTTAAATTTTCGAAATGTCCGAAGGATTTGTTGCAAATTTCACATGTAAATAGTTTTTCATTGGAGTGTACCAATTTATGCCTCTTTGAGTCTGACAAATATCTGAACGATTTGTTACAAACATCACAATTAAATGATTTATCACCAGTGTGTACAAGCTTATGCAGCTTCAAACTATACGACTGTCGAAATGATTTATTGCAAACTTCACACGTAAATGGTTTTTCACCAGTGTGTAGCAAAAGGTGCATTTTCAATCTTGACAATGTCTTGAATGATTTTCCACAAATTTTACAATTTAATGTATCTTTATTTATGTGAGTGAAATGATGCCTTTTTAAACTTTCCGAACATTCAAAGAGCTTGTTGCATATTTCACATTTATACAACTTTTCAGCAGGACTTTCAAGTTCATTTTGTTCCAAATCGCCATTATCGCAATTTTCTCCTTTATTATTTTCAAATTTATTTGGTGTACTATGTGATAGGATATGGTTTTTCAATTTTACTTTAGTGGGGTATGTACTGTGACACACGTAATATTCATAATGTTCCTTTATGTCTTGTTCAATAATATTATCGTACCCAGTTGAAAATGATTCAGAATTATTTGATATTTGTACATTTCCCGCAATATTTTAACTTTTGTTGCATGTGTCATCTAATTCAGATCTTTCAGACTTTTCTTTTTTAATTTCGTGCAGTACTAATGCTAATTCGTCAGTCAATATCAAATCTTTAATAATTTCATATTCAATAACAAAATCTTTACTGTCAACCTGAACATCAATTTCAGTTTGTGATTCTAAAATATTTGTATCATAATAATTTCCATCAGTTATCTCAGCTTCTTCATGAACAAAATCAGGACGTATGTCAACAGATAAATATTTATAAGAACTGTCAGTTGTGGTTATTTGTTGACCATATTTCTCGTATGTTGTAATGTTCTGTAAATATTTTTGTTTAAATTCATAATCATAACGCAAATTATTTCCACATTCAACACAAATGTATCTTGGAATATTCGAGTTGAATTTCTGGAATAATAAATATCTATAGATATGATAATTTTAGGTTAAGTTTACGCTTACTCACAGGTAAATAGGTAAAATATATTCAAGTTTATCTTCAATAATTATTTCATTTGTATTTCGAGATCTGATTGGAATGAGATTAGTTGAATGTTCAAGGCAGGTCAAACAAATATCAATAAAATAAGACATCTTGATACATCAAACACGCTTTGTAACTAACTACCAAGCTAACTACATATGAATCATCAATATAATAGCCTAAAGATGGCAGATCCCATGTAAAAAGATTGAAAAAATGAAGGAAATATGGAACTAAAAATTACAGTAAAAATGGATTCGTTCTGAAAGCTATGTCCAAGTTGTTACTACGTGCACCAGCTCTTATGATTACTTCGTTGAATATCACTGATCTTTATAATAACACTGGATTGGATTTAGGCCGCTGAGATGCGTCCCCAATTGAGCGCCGCCATCTTGGCAAAAATTGAGGTTTTGTGACAGATCAATACTGCATTGGGCCGCGATATTTAAAATTTAGCTGTTAGGTTTGAAGGTATTTTATTTATCAAACATGATGATCGAGTGCATGTTCTGCGGAAAGAAACCCGATTCATCGAGAAATTTGACACTGCACAAGTAAGTACAACGAAATAACCTGAAGTAACTGTCGTTATGACTGAAATAAGTGAATATTACTTATTTTTATAGCTATGCTGTGATGAGAATATTCTCAAAATTTCCATCCGATGAAGAATCGTTCAAAAAATGGCTCGAACAAATGGATTTGCCAAACTTAGAGATAGCCAAAAACATGAGGTTATGCTATAAAAATTTTGTTGCGTCCGCGCTAAAGCAAAATAAAAGATACACGACTCTGGAAAATAATACTGTTCCGACTATTTTCAACGAACTACACAAAAACTATTGCGTTAACTACAAAACCAAAAAAGATGTAATCGACAGTTCTACAGGTAAGTATGCAATTCTCAATACAAGCTATTTATTGTCTAGTTTTATGATAAAATTATAAAACTATTCAACGAATTTGATTTTACAGAACTGCAATGTTAAAAAATAGTTAAAATACTGATACTACAAAGTTAACAAGTATTTTCAACTAATAATGAATATTTTAACTATTATAACATTTTTTAAATACTTTTAATAGTCCAAGAGCTGACGACGAATTTAGGGAACGTATTTTAGGCAAGTTGAAACAACAAGAAAATTATATTTTATTAATTGGTGAATCTAGAATTTTGTGTCTAGCAGAGGTTTGGCGGTTATTTCGCTACTGTGCAACTTATGACATTTGCAAAAAAAAAATAAGTTAAAAAAATATGTTTTAGGCAACTTGAAATTTTTCTCATCTTTAATTTCAGCATCTAATTAACCCAAAAATAAAGACCCCAGACTATTTTGAGGGTCTTGAAGTACAACCTGATCCCCTCGAATATATACAATAATCATATCATCATATCTCAAAAATATACTTTGGGCATTCTGAAATTTTTATAGCATGTTTATAAGCTAATAATAAAAATTATGTGTAAATTGCCAGACGAATTGAACGGTTTTCAATGATTCCCTGACGCGAATAAAGATTTAAAATGAGTGCGACGAAAAAGTCTCATGCGTAACCATAAGTGCGAGAGATATAGTTTATTAAGAGCTACCGAAAGCTGACAAGGAACTGGCTCCTCAGGCTGTGATTGGTTGCTAAGAGACCATGTGACTCGAGTTTACCGTATAGATCGGACTCTACCTATACAATAAAATTTTTTGGAGTGGTGAAATTTTTCAGGAACATCAACAAATATAGAATAGATTAGGAATAATTTTTTCAATGAGAATGTATTATGAGAATCTTTTGGAAAAGAAGACTTTTCAATTAAAATGTATCTTAACTTTACTTGAAACCTTTTTTGAATTTTCTGCATGAATCCAGAATGGTCAGTCGTAGGATACTGAAATTCAGTATTTGAAATTGCTGTAGCATTTCAATAGTCATCTTCTATTTTTGTACCAATCGGCTAAGCCGGAAGTACACTATGTATAACATACTTTTCGAATTTTCCGCATAAATTCAAAACAATCAGTCGTAGAATATTGAAATTCCGTTTTAGGCACTTCTATAACATTTAGTTATGCACCTCGTATTATGATTGCAATCGTCTGTACCGAAAATGCAGCACTTTGCTCGATTTTTTTTTAAATTTTCCGCATAAATCCAGAACGTAGAATGTTGGAGTTCAGTATTTAAGACGATTTTACAATCTGAATGCTCATATCCTATTTTCATTGAGATCGACTAAGCCAGAAGTGCACTTTACCTGACAGCCTCTTAGAATTCCTCGCATATCATCATATCTTTCGTGTAATTCGTCACTGTATTTTTAATCAACTTTAAGAATGAAGCCTTCACTTGCATTTTCACCAATTTCTAAGATATTCACATCAAAAATTCCTCTAGTTGTCAACCGTTTGAAATTATTTGTAGATAAATAAATCAGCACTGCGTCACCGTATGAATTATTTGCGTCTAAATAGATAATATACTTTGAGGGTGAGTTCTAATAATATGGAGACATGTATTGATTGTTTGCCTTTGAAGAGCGGTTAGAACATACTGAAATACCACAACGTATATCTTTCTTAATGGATTTTATGATGTTTATGTCTGTTATTAATTCTAATTCCACTTTCGTGGTCTAAATTAGAGCATCTTAGCTCGGCGAGGGAGCATTAAAATTTTGTACTGCATCTAAATTATGAGTATCCATACATGAATTTTGAAAATTCTTGGAGATATCAGTCAAAAGTAGGACGTCAGTCTGCAAATAAATATCAAAATAATTTCTTAATTGCAATTGAATGTCTCGAACTTTTTGTGCATGCTTGTTATCAGCGTTGCTGATAAAAGTATGATTTGACCAATTATTGGAACTCACTCTGGTAATTTCATAAGAGATAATTTTTCAGATGAATCCATGTACGAAATGAGGAAATACTGCTTTTCTAGTCACAAGCTTAAATTTATCTGAGTCTGGAAAATATTTTATTATATTCAACAACTGTTCCAGTTCCAAATTGCGTGCTGGACTGTCTAAAGACTTACTCATGCATCTGAAGGAATCAAGAAACGTCAATTTCATATAAACACAGCTATCATCAATTCAATGTACGAAAACATACTTCGTGATAAAAAGTATCCCTCTCTATTTTTCGGTATTACTTCTATGTCAAGTTTTGTACGAATGAATGAAAATCATAATTGGTTGAGTCATGCATAAATATTGACGCAAGTTCTGGTATCTTGAAATTTGAATTATATGAAATCTAAATACATAGTTTAGCGCTTCAGGCCAAGTAGGCCCATGGCTTCTGTTACAATTTTTTGCCATTTTTTACGGTCCTGTGCTGATCGCTTGAAGTTTGTAATCCCTAGTGTTTCTAAGTCCTTTTTCACCGCGTCATATCACCTCTCCTTTGGTCTTGCCCTTTTTTTCTTTTTGACAACACCTCCGTCTAACATCTTTCTTACTACTCTGTCCTCTGGTAGTCTCAGCACATACCCTAGCCACTGTAACCTTTATGCTTCAGCCACTTCCACTATTCCGGGCTCACTATAGAGTTCCATAAGCTCGGTATTAGTTTGTCTCAACCACACATCACCTCCTTTTTTACCACCATAAATCTTCATCAGAATTTGTCTCCAACACTTATAGTTTATTTTGCATAGTCTTGTTTCGCACCTACATTTCACTACCGTACAGTACCACTGGTCTTATAATGGTTTTATACAACAGCTTTTTTGCATTCCTTGACACACTTTTTGATTTTAATACTTTCCCCATAGCTCCCGCACTTCTGTTTCCTTCCATCATCCGTGTTATAGTATCCCGCTCTCCACTATTGTTGTTTGTTACCGTAGCACCCAAGTAAACAAAGTTTTTAACTTTCTCGAATGCGTGAGTTCTACCTCCAACCTGTATTTTAAGAGACTCTTCTTGTGTTTTTTGATGATCCGGTTCTATCTCCATGTATTCGGTTCTGTCCTCGTTTATTTTCAATCCCATTCCTTTCGCCGTTTGGAGTAAACGTTTGAATACCTCCTTCAGTTCTGTTTTTGTTCTGGTTATTATCGTTATGTCGTCTGCAAATGCTTGAAATTGGTGCTTTAGTTGACAAATGGCTCCTTGTGTGTAGATTCTGCTTCTCCTTATAACCCACTCTAGCGCCATGTTGAACAGGACGGGTGAAACTGGGTTTCCTTGCCTCAGTCCTCTGTTTACATCGAAGCTCTCTGATGTTTCTCCATCCACCGGGACTCTGCATTTTGCCTCTTCATGGGTCATCTTGATCAATCTTATCAATTGTTTGGGCATTCCCAGTTCTGCGAGTGCTTCATACAGTTCATGCTTATTCATTGTCATATGCTTGTTTGAAATCTATCAACAACATTTGCAGGCTTAGATTGTGTTTATAACTATTCGCTATAGTTGTTTCAGTGCGAATATTTGACCCGTAGTTGATCTGTTCGGTCTGAGACCAGCTTGATATTCTCCTAGGGTATTGTCTGCTTGTTTTTGTATTCTATTTTTTGAACATCCTACTCAAATTTTGTACGCCACGTCTAATAGTGCTAGACCTTTGTAATTATCTTATTTCAGTCTGTCCCCCTTTTTATAAACTGGGCATATTAGTGCTTTTTTGAATCTCACAGGCATACGTTCAATCCGCCATATATCCTCTATTATTTCCATAATATACTAGATCACTCCGTCTCCTGCATTTTTGTATATCTCTGATGTTATACCGTTTATTCCCGAGTTTTTATTATTTTTCAACTGGTTCAGTATTCCTCGAATTTCATTTATGTCTGATGAGTTTTGCTCTATAATGATCTCTTCTTGTTGAGTTGTTTCGGTTTAATCTGTAGTTTCTAAAGTCGGATTCCCTTCATTTAGCACTTCCTCGAAATATTCTTCTTATACATGTAGTTTGTCCTTTGCTGTCACTAGTTCTCCCTCTTTATATTTACAGTACACTAGTGGCGGTTGATACTCTGTTCTCTGTTTCTTGGTCTCCTGGTAAAAGTTTCTCAACTCCTTGTTTATGAAATCTTCTCCTAATATTATCATCCTTTCTGCCATCACTTGCCTTTTCATTTGTCTACACAATTGTTTTGCTCGTCTTTTATGCATGTTGCATTCCAATTTATTTTTATTTGAGTTATTTTGTAGTAGGTTTCTTCTAGCCATATCCCTCTTCCTACTTGCACTTCTGCATTCTTCGTCGAACCATTTCTTATTTTTGTCCCTTACATTTTTGCGCAGCATCTGTTCTGAGACTTTAAGTATTGCTCCTTCCAATTTATTCCATTTTATATCTACCGTTTCCTCTGAAACTTGCTCTGCTAGCTCTAGCTTCTTCGACAGTAGACTTTGAAATTGCTCTCTGCTTTCCTCATTAGTAAGTGACAAGGTGTCATATCGTTTCAAACGGTTGTGTTTATCCTGTGTTTCTTTTGGCAACTCCTGCTTCATCACTATTTTTACAAGAAAATGATCTGTGTCTAGTACTGCACCTCTTTTGCTTGTGATATTTAGAATTTGTTTCGCATGCTCACTTTCTAATAATACATGGTCTATTGGATTACATGTACGCCCAGCAGGTGATATCCATGTTCCTCTATATATATCTTTCGTTTCAAAATGTGTGCTCATGACTTCCATATTGTTGGTTACTGCAAAATCGATCAACTTTTGTCCGTTCTCATTTGTTCCATCATGTCTGCTATGTGCACCTATTGTGGTCTTGTATATTTCCTCTTCGCCTAGTTTTGCATTGAGATCTTCAATAACTATTTTTAAGTCATATTTTTGTATCGAGTTTATTATTCTCTCAAGCTGTTCATAAAATTCATTTCTTCTCCCTCGTCCTTCTCGCTTGTTGGTGCATGTACATTCATAATACTGATTTTTCGGTACACTCCTCTCAGTCGTATTGTACATAATCGTTCAGACACTGGTTCAATTCCGATAACTTTCTGCTTCAATTCTTTTTTCATCATAAAACCTGTGTCAAAATGTTTGGTGTAGTTTCCACTACTGAAAAATATATGATTATTTACTGCTATTATGTCGGTTAATTTTTACTTTATTTCTTGAAGTGCCAGTATGTCAATCTTATATTGTGTTAAGCACATTGATAGATTTTTGAGTGTTCCTGATTCATTTGTCCCTCTTACATTCCATGTTCCTTATATTAGCGTCTCATTTTTATGTTTCTCAGATAGTTTCAAAATTATTTTATCCTTGGTCATTGCTTGGTCATTTCCTATTACATTCGTTTCTTTGTTGTCATGCGTCAGTTTTTTGCTCTTTCAATTGCCCTGCTGTCGCTGCTCCATATCCAGCATTGTCCTTCGATGTATATTTTCTTATAGCCTACTTTAGCTGTTTTCCCTTCCTTTCTCTCTTTTCCAGCTCTTTTATGAATTGCTATTTCCTCCTCAGTCAGGTCATTGTCTATGTATATCTTGCTGCCTTTAAGTTTGTTTTTATTCTTCATAATCAGTTCTTTTACCTTCCAACTGCCTAATTTTACTACTGTCATGAAATTGCTTGTTGCTTCTACATTCCCTCTTTGAGCCGACTCTATCTTTACTTGTACTCCGATTAACTCCTTGCCGAACTCCTCTATTTCTGGTCTATTATTATTAAAGTCTTTCCCTTTTATGACCATGATATTTTTCTTCTGCGGTTTTTTCCCTCTATCTCCCTTTCCTCCAACTAGCGCAATTCTTTCTTTTAATTCTCTATTCTCTTTCCTGAGCTGTTCAATTCCTTCATTCATTTTCTCTATAACTGTAAAATGTTCTGCTTGTTCCGATCTCAATTCTATAATTTTCTTCATCATTTCCACCATCATATTTCATAAATCTATCGTTTCTGCAGTTTGTTGGGTAGGGGATCTCGGTGTTTTCTTCCACCTTCCAAATAATTCACTCGTATTTTGTCTTTTCCGACTTCCATCTGTTGAAGATCCGTCCGACTCATTTTCTTGTTTCTGCATCGCCTGGTGTTGCTTGACCATCTTGACAGTTGTTGCTTGACCCTCTTGACAGTTGTTACTTGACCCTCTTGACAGTTGTTGCTTGCTTACTCACCTCACGCTACGTCAGCAGCATATTTGATACCCGGTCACACACTTTGCGTGGACCACACTAATCCCTAAGATAGGGGCAGAGTTCCACTCGTCTTCACTTTCTTTTAGAATAGCTCGATTATTTATACCTATTTTATTATAGGTGAGAAGAAACTGATCGATCAGCCCTAGGTCAGGTAACAAAATCGGATCGAAAAAACTCACACGTGTTCACACTTTGAACTTCACAACTCAACTCGATCAAAATAGTACTTCCTCATATGTAGCAAGTCGTTAACAAATTTTAAGATTTTTGCTCGTCCTCTGTTAGAGCGGTCAAGGATATTAGATTTTCCAAATAATTCTTATATATATATATATATATATATATATATATATATATATATATATATATATATATATATATATATATATATATATATATATATATATATATATATATATATATATATCTTATTATTACTAATAAAAACATTTGATTTGGAATACTGAAATGATTTACACAATCACAATACAACCAAAATTGGCTTCTCTGATCTTTTGACTCGCGCTCTTGAGTGACGTGCTTTTTTGCTGATCGCAGCGTCCTGCCTCCCAGCTCCCGGCTGGAACCCACATTTCGGCCATGCCTGACTTGAAGTTCGCCCTCGAACTCGCCATCATGGGGATCGGATTCGTCAGCTCCTTTGTTGTCGACGTTTTCCCATGGTTTTATGTAGTCGGCAGCAGTCAATGTTCTCTCCTGTCCCTTGCTTATGGTAATACGCTCAACATCATGTCTGTCGGAGCCCTGAACTCTCATTATTCTCTATAGGCCTATGTACTTACTCTTTAGCCTGCTCAAATTAGTGAATTGTGTTCTTCTTATTGCTACTAGGTCGCCATATTGATATACTCGAGCAGCTTTACGAGGTTAATCGTAATTTCTCTTGTTCTCAGCTTGAACTTTTCCTATTTGTTTTCTGGTTTGACACCTCAGCTGTTCTCTATCGTCAGTAGATAATTTTTGATATTCGGATTGAATAATTTCTTCTAGCTTCAGGTCTCTATGGTCTTGTACTTTGACTCCAAACAATAACTCGAAAGGTGAAGTATTGATGCTCCTCCGGTAAGTCTTGTTTATTGCCTTCTGAACTGTGTTCACATGTCGGTACCGTTGGGTTTCATCTTCCAAAGACAATTTTGTAAGAATGGGTATAATAATTCTATTAAGTCCTTCGACTTGCCCGTTTGCTCTAGCCACACCAGTTGTTATGTGAACCAGGTTGATGTTTTCACTTCTACAATATTCTTCAAATTGATTCGATGTTAATGCTATTCCTTTATCTGATATAATACGTCTTGGATTGCCAAAAATATTTTCCTGAATTTCAAGTTTTTGTATTATTTCTTCACTTGTTAGAGTTTTTGTTGGAAATAATCATACGAACTGGGTGAGTCCATCAATTACGGCGAAAATATATTTGTAGCCTTTCTTTGAAGCTGATGATGGATCAAGAAGATCAATATGATAATAGGAATTGGTAAGGGCTTTTTTAATAAAAAACCATGAAATTCTTGATCACACTGTTCTCTAATTTTGTTTAGTAACCGGTTTCGATCACTGGGTGATCATGCTCAGACTACCGGAGAGACTGCAATGAAAGGAAAGTAGCCCGCTAGTGTCATGTTAGTGAAAAAGATGGAAATGTTGATGAAAAAATGTAAAAAAGCGGTAATAAAACACTGAAAAAATTGTAAAATGGTATAAAAGATATATCCAATCTGTTCAACAAAATCCAAACTACAACTGAAAAAAACTCGAAAAGTATTCAAAAAATCTCGTAAAAACTGGTTACGTAAGCTGCGAATTAAATTAAAAGATTTAAAAGTGGGGTGCGTCTGAGGTTCGTTTGGTCATTCAAACTGAAATCGGCATGGTTTTTCAAAGACTTCTTAATCTCTAAGTTTTCCAGGAAATCAAGAATCTTGCCATTTTTGCGTATGTGTAAAATTTCAAAGTTTTTAGTAATGTCAAAATCGTGTCCGCTTTCAATTGAATGATCAGCAAAACTAGATTGGCTGTTTTGAAATTTCACTGCGCGCGCATGTTCTTTGAATCTCGTTGCAAATTTCCGACCAATCTTGCCAATGTAAAAACATTCACACGTGTCGCATATCAACTTATAGACGCCAGATTGCGCCACTAATTCCGGTTTGTGCACTTTTTGACAGATCTCTTTTTCCAAACTTGTCAAAGGCTTGAAGGCGATGTCAACATTGTATCCAGTGAGCAGATTCCTAACTTTGTAGCTAATATTACCAATAAAAGATAGACTGAATTTCAAATTGTTTTTTTCAATGTGTAAAGTGCTATTATAAGCTTGTTTCAATTGAAGTTTATGTTTTCTTTTTGTTATCATTCTATCGATAATATTAGGATTAAGATTCTTTGTCTCCAGATTAATGTTGACATTGTCCAAGCCGTAAGATAGCATTCTGTGAATGAGGGAATTAAAAACTGCTATTTTGTGCTGGAAGCAGTGGTTGGAGTTATTATGAATGGAATCTACTGTGTGAGTAGGCTTCCTGAAAATTTTATAAGTAAAATTGCTACTTCTTGTGATCTGTGGGTCGAGGAGATTTAACGAGTTGTTGGAATCAATTTCGATGCTGAACTCCATGTTACTGTGTAGCGCGTTGAGCTTAGTATGGAAACTATGTAAAAGCTCCATAGAGCCTTCCCACAGGACCAAAATATCATCAACGTAACGATACCAGAACTTGATGTGGGGCACAAATTCAGTGATTTCCTGGAAAACTCTGGCTTCGAAATTTTTCATGAAGATTTCAGCCATGCTACCTGAAAGGGGTGGCTCCGTAGCTGAACCATCCACTTGTTTGTAAGAATTGTTATTAAAAATGAAAAAATTCTGTTTTAAAATATGATAAGTATTCAAAGGGCTGTTCATTCTTACTGATAGGATCCAAATATCCTCCAGCTTTGCCTGATTTTCTCTCTGCTAGTATACAGGGTATACAATTCTTGATACAATTTCCAATTTTATTCTGTAATTCTGGAATCTAAAATTCTCGATTTATCAAATCCTTTGTGTTTCTCACACTAAAGTGTCCATTTTCTTCATGATACTTCCGAACTGTATCTGCATTCTGGATAGGATTACCAATTAGTCTCTTCCACTATGCGGTTTGTATAATAAATCATTCTTTAATATAAAATCTTGATGTTTATGTCCTGAACTCAATAATTTCATCATTGTTTGTAGGTGGTCATTTCTTGATTAAGCGGATTTGATTGCTTCTAAAGAATCATTTTTCAGGATGAACATGATACTGTTTCTTGACATTGCATCTACATGCTTCATTCCTATTTCAGGTCTGTATTCTATGCTATAGTCAAATTTTTCTAAAAGAAGTGCCCATCTTGCTATTCTTGGCGATATGCTATTTCACGCATTACTGATATGTATTCTTGAATTGTCTTATCTTTTTGTTTATGTCGGCTCATTAGAATTTTGTGAACGTGTACGTTATTAACTTCAACCTCAAACTTCTTCGATAATAACTCTTTCAACTTTGACCAAGTTGTTACACCTTTTTCTGATTGTACTAGAAGCTTCGCCAAACCACCTAACGATTTTTTCCCAAAAACAAATTCCTGCATTTCATTCTATTGCATAACCCCAGCAAGTTCTTCGAAGTCCTCTATCTTTTTCACTATAGGATATACATCCTTACCATCAAATTTTCCAATGTTGTCTTCCTCGTCACGAAATGTCATAGCAAATTATCTGGAATTTTGTTGTTCAAGTCTTCTGTCGGCCGTGGATGTAAAATTATTTTCTTTATTTTTGCTGTCTTGCTCCGAGTATCTTTTGATCTCATTTCCTCCATTGTATCTTCTATTTCCTTCGTCTTCTATGATGTTCTTTGCTTCTTCATCTTCAATTCCTTCATCGTCATTTCTTTCTTCTTCTGTATCATCATCTTCTTTGTCGTCATCTTCTTCGTCACTGTAATCTTCGCTATCTTCTTTAAATTGACCAAAGTTCATCAAAGTACAACAAATACTCTTGATTAATTCTTCTTTTTCATCAGTGGAAGCAATACACAAAATATTTGCGATCGCCACCAAATCTGCAACTCTAAACGTCTAATTAATAAATTCAATTTTATTATGATACACATCTGTTTCTTTATGGCATGAGGAACCATTGAACCGACGGATTATCTTACGGCACTGCTTGCCCCCCTCTTGCTCGAACAGCAGCTTGTGGAAATGCTTTATCACACTGAACGGTGCTTTGTTATTATTACGGACAACTCTGGCAAATGGATTATTTATGATTTGAAATATTGAAATAATTTACACAACACAATACACAATCACAATACAATCAAAATTGACTTCTTCCATCTTTTGACTCGCGCTCTTGAGTGCCGCGCTTTTTCGCTGATAGCATCCGTACCAGAATATGTCCTACATAAATTTATTCAATTCATTGTTATATGAACATTTTATTAAATACGCGAGACTATAGGCTTTGTGTATGTGGGTAATCATTGTGAATGAGTGATCAGACGAAGATGATCAAGATGCCAGAGAAGTTTGTAGAAACTCGAAATTGGCGTCAAATACGATAAGAACTTTCATCTTCCTGTTAAAACGTGTATGTTGAAAAATGTTTTCATTTTCGTTAGGTGAAAGTGTCACTATCCGAACTGTAGTGTGACAAGTTGAATGAAGTAATGATTTCTTAGTACGGTATTTATTTTCAAAAAGTTTGCAGATTATGATCCAAAACGAAGACTGCTTCAACACAATATACTATTTATGTGAATATCAGAACCATGTTTCCATCACAAAGCTTTCTATCATTTATCTATTATATTACACATTTGACAATTCTCAATTATTGATGGCGGTCCATCAATATGATATCATGTCGTAGGAAGTTTGTGATGCTCCGTACAGAGTAGTTGCCACATTTCTTGCAATTTGTTCCTTCGAGACATTTTTTATATGTTTATAAATCTATCTTCACTCGTCCCACCGCAAATATATACTATTGGAGTGTATTTTCCATATTAGAGCGAAATGCATTCTGTGAGATATGTTCTTTAAAATCCATCTCAATTATTATATTCAAATTATATGCGGCACAGAGAATGTCAGTTGCACTAATTCTTTCAGCCATCGTGTTATAAGTAGCAAACTGTATATATAAGTATAGCTGCTAGTTTGACCAATGGGAATGTTTCTCATTCCGACCAATCACATTTTAGTATACAGGATATAAATATCGTTGAACCGACAGAAGACCACATCTTCAGTCGCTCTACTCTCACTTTCAGGTTAGTTCATAAATTTGAATTATAAGCATTAGGGATTCATGATTTCTTCTTATTCAAGATAGCCTTGAGACTAAGAAGAACTTCTCCCAATGATTCCATTCCGACAAAATTCCATTTTGATTCTAATAAGTTCATGGAGAATCATGGGCTACCTGGCTCTCTCTACAAGTATGTAATTCTCCTCCTATCATCAGATTTTTAGCTCAGCGGATCAAAGAAAACAGGTGTCTATTGATTTGAGTGTATTGCGCGAATATGTGCCTATCATCTAATTTTTAATCATCTACACCAGATAGTACAGGAGATAGATTCATTCTTGAGAGCTGGAATGATTCCATCAGCTATAAAAATATTATTCTGAATTATTTTGATTGTGGCACAGACATAATGTATCAAAGTATACCAGGAGACCATTGCCTTGAACTAAATAATATTATTGAGAAAACAATCTCAACTCTAACATGAAACTATAGTGAATTTAACATTGTTCTCGAGATGTCGGCCGTACAAACTCTATTTTGTATCAATTATATAATCTTGCATAATTAGGAGTTGATAAAAACGCTTAGGTCTAACGAGTATTTCCAGAAAATATCATCACATGTACTAGATTATTGTGAGATAGATGAGTGCGGCAGCAAGCAACAATATTTTGAACTGTGTCAGACAAAGATATTGATATACATGCATTAGCATGTGAGGAGTCATTATTTTTGAAAAAGGAGTTTCTACCTTCACTAGTATTAACAATTAAGGTTCAAAACAAACTAAAATATCTCTTAATCTTCAAACATTACAGAGCAAGCATTTCTGACCAGCTCTTTGGAACGAAAGAATTTTGTAGCGCACAAATAGATGTTAGAGAATGTTCCAAGAATGAGAGATTGGTAGTGCTCGAATTTTTAAGCTGTGATATTGCACCAAGTCGATAATTCCAGTAGATAGACTTGGCTTGTCTTTGAAGAATCTCCTCTTCCATTCTCCTTGCACAAAGATCTCTGTCGCTTTTAATAGATGGTTTTTTATGTTCTCCAATGTTCTTATATATGGACATGAACCAAAGTTCCAGTACAAGCCATGATATCTGTTCAATAACCATTCAACTTTTTTTTGACGTAACTTGTTTCGACTAGACCATTCACAGGATGCCTGAAGCAGGTAATGTTGAAGTTTTCCACCGTGTCTTGGTGATATAGCAACTTCCTTTAAAATGCAGTCGCAATTATTGAGGGTGAACTCCTGTACATCAGCGATGAAATCCATCGCGCAGCTGATAACTTGATCTTATTATACCAGCTTATTAACAGGGCCGCTCATCGTGTAGTTTTTCTTTATTTGCCTCAAATTCAATCCTCACGTCTACTGGTGCTGATTTCAAACTGTCATTCAATTTGGAACAGTCCAAGGAAGCAAGTGACGCTTTAGCAAGAGACTCTGTTCTGCTCAATGATGGTTGAGATGTAACATCTTGATCATAATACACTTGCTGGAATTGTGTGTACATGTCATATAGTATGGCATAGTGGTTATTCTTGATATCTGGGTTCAGGTTTCATAGAGATAGTTTTTAGAGTTTAAAAATTGTTTGACATCTAAAATGTGACAATGATCAAATTCGCTTGCATTTTTAGCGTGCCGATTCTTCCGATCAGTTTGAATGCCAGAATTACATAGCGAGGTTTTCCAAGCTGTGATGCTGTTTTAATAGTTCACGTCTAAGATCGAAAGGAAGCTTGAATTTGTTTATTTCTTTCCAGCATCTTCAGGAATAAAAGTCTCACTTTATCACTTACATAGACGTACGGCATACACCAATATAATTTTGTGATTTTAAGCACCAAATCTTTTGTTGCATTACAATATGCGTTCGTATCAACTCTCGATCGGATGAGAACTAGTTCCTGTTTTACATTTATAAGAAATTCTATATAGTTTCCTGCAAACCCCAGTGGTATCAATACATTGATTTGACCTCTATTATCAGTAATGGCTGTCTTTCCTCAGCCAGCAATTCCGACCATCCTATTTCAGCCCTCGTGAAATAAGCAATAACTTTTTATGGTACAGGTTATGTCCAAATTTTCATATCTATCAATTTCGACACCATTCAGCTCGTAGCGTATTTCATCAAACAAAAGTGCTGAACATAACAAACTGTATATTGTTAATAGAATGTATTTGTAAATAAATGTACCGGGTGTTAGTGATCGCAGATATCGACACATCCTAATAATGAAATTAAAAAAAAAACTGTTGAACCATTGTTCACAAAAGTAGATAATGGCTTTCTATCTGCTTTCAAAATGGTTACTCCAATTACTATTGCACTTTGACTAGGTAGAGTGAAAATATCTTGTTTTTGAATTGGGATACGAACTTCATCACTGTTGTTGAATGTAGTAGCAATGTACGGCTGATGTGAATGTACCTCCAAACGGGTTATTAACTTGTCGAAAGCAGTCTCATCACCAATGTGTAAGACAAAGTTGATTTTCAGATAACCTTATAACCTTGCGCTAAAAGAAACTGTAAGTTTTTAGTTGTTAGTTAGTTGCTTCAGTTGAAGTTTGAAGATCTGCTTTGTTATTGGTAACTTTTTATCACAAAAATTAATTCCCAGTGATGACTCCTTCCAAATGTAAGCGCACCGTGATTGTTTCTCCTTGAAAATCAATTATATCACTCTCTTGCTTTACAAACAGTGACGTTGTCAATGACTTGAATACTTACTGGTGAATGAATTAGGTTTGACGGTACCTCGACAATTTATACCCTGGCGGTGCGTTTGGAATAAAAACGTGCAATATATGTTAACTCAAATCATTTAAATATGATCCAGAAGTAAATCACAATTTATTTGCACACTATTCACTTTCATAATGTTCACAATTGTATTTAATAATTAATGTAGTCCATTTGCATCGATAACTTTTACTCTGAAATCCAACACATTTCTTATACTATCATTTTTTGTAGAATCTATTTGATGCGAACTCGAATTATTACATTACAGAGTATGAGAGTGAACTTGATCTCCTTATTATTTTCATCACTACTACTACTACCCAATATTGGATGTATGTGATATCTTAAATCTTCCATATTATATGATCCAATCGGAATTGTTATAGATCTAGAAATATTTTTTTCATCATACTGGTATAATTGACTTCTACCCTAAGTTATATTCAGGATGGAACTTTAAGATTGAAAATTAACTGAGCCGATGACTTGAACTTCATCCACAGCACTGCCACCAGTTAGATATAGTGGTGGTGAAAATTCTGCACCCAATATCGACTCTCATCCTGTCAGTGTAATTGTTATTGACATTATGATCTATCATGTAGTTGAAACTCCAGACACAGATGTCAACAGTTGAATGGATTGAATTTTTGGTATCGATGATAATTATACTTGATTTTCAGGCTTTCTCCAAAATATTTCATCAACTCTAATGGTGATCTCAAGGAAGTAACTTGAAGAATGATCGTATCTTCAATTTAATCAAACAGCATTTTTGTCATTGCTAACATAATCTACGCTCGTGATCAGAGAAATGATCAGGAAAAAATACTCAGTGGAGTACAACTAAATTGCTACACAATATACTGCGATTTTACCCGCTCACCTTGACATTCTACGTCTATGACAGAACAGCAAGCGCTTAGAAGAATTTACATCTATTATCGGATATGAGAACATTCTGCACGTATTCAACAATTGTTACTGTTGCTGTGCTAGAGCTTGTTAGTAAGAACTACTTACTTGAACTCCTCTTTCTCTGAGAGTTGACTGTAAGTCTCTCATGTTTCGTAGCGTATCCTCGTAGGTGTCACTTCAGGATTTGGGGATGATAATGTTAAAAAAGGTTATACCGCCTATATTCGGTCGTCGGAGCCTCGTTAGCGTTTTCCAGGGGCTACCACGTGGAGGTGGGGCTGACAGTTGGAGAAGTTGACTATCCCCCTAGCCCCCTGATTCAGCAGCTATCAGCCTCATTCATTCAGACGATGGTCAAGAAGTGTGCAATTACTATATGACGATTAATACAACAATAATTTCAGTACACTGAAAGTGGGAAATATAAAAGATTTGCTAGAAAGTACCCGAAACAACTGTAACAACCCTTGAAAAATTGTTAACTTGAGTCAAAAATCGAATAGAGGGTGCAAAATGGGTGCAAAAAAAAAGGTCGATGACAAAGCAGAATTTGATAATTCCTCTTTCTCCAGTCAAGATGAATCTTCAGAAAAATATCGACGAACCAAAACAAGAGTTGTGAAAAAACTAAATCGACACCAGTATTATACTGATACGGAATTCATAAAACAAAGTACACTAAGAGAAAGAAGTACTCCCCCAATAGAAGACTGTGGACATGAGCTTGTAGTAAAACAAATCAAGACTCTTTCACCTGTCAGGGAATCATTGGATGGACAAGTTTCAGTATCACAGGAAGTAAGCAATATCCCATTCACACCTGAAAGCCATGGATGAGCAAAGTGAAGTTTTAATAGTATATTGTGTAACAAGTGCGATAAGTTGTCGATTGCCCACGAGAGCGAAGTTGGGCAATAGATAACACCGCACGAGTTGCAGATACTATTTTTTATTACGAATGTGGGATGAGTATTATTTTGCGTTTGGTATTCCGGACGGTAAATGGTTTGCGTGCGACAAGTTTACTTGTCGCACTCAAATTATACTTGGCGCACTTAAAAAGCAAAGAGCAATTTACCGCCCGGAAAAACGTGCGCAAAGTAGAACTTATCCCGCATGAGTAATAAAAATAATAGTACCGACGATCAGTGAAGCACTATTCCAACCAAACTCGTGGAAGAGTTGAGGGAAAACCTTTATGTGGAAGTGCTTTAATGATTACGTTGAGTAAAGCAGTGCAAGGCTCAGTTTCCGCTTGGCTGGCACAAGTATCGTTTAAAGAAATAACTTGGAGTCAATTCAAAGATTTATACTTGTAAAGATATGATGAAAATTTAACTGGATCAGCCTTATTGATTACTCTTCTCCAGGGAAAACCTAAAGACAACGAGCCGTACTCTGTGTATGCTAGTCAGTTTTTAACAACATTCATGATATGCTGGCAAAAATCAAATCCAGTGCAAATTAGTGTAGCATTAGCAATGGCTCACCTATCTGAATTTGATAATAGACTAAAGCGAATCCATCACACTTCCGAGATATTGCACAGAAATCAACTACAACAAGAATTGAGAGCTGTGTCCAAACGTGAACATCCAGATTTCGAACACAAACATCATTTCAAGCGACCAAGGATCAACTTGGACGCAAAATGACTCAAATGTGGTGAAATTGGTCATCGCCAACGTGATTGCCGTGCAATCATCCAGTCAGGCATCCAGTGCAGAAAGAAGTCAGAAGGATGTTCGCTGCTACAAATGCAACAAATCCGGTCACTACGCCAACGAATGCCGCAGTCCTGCCTCGAAGAAAAAGCCAAATGTAAAAAGAGTTAAAATTTGTACTGTCAAATCACCCAGTGATCAGCTCGTACAAGGAGGTGAGATCTTTCCATTCATTTTAGATTATGGGGCAGAATTTTCTCTAATGAAGGAATCTATTTTTTCAAAATTTAGTGATCAGAAATTTTATAATAATACAGTTTCTCAAGCAGGTATCGGTCAAAATACAATTCTCAGTACATTGCAAATATTTTGCTTGAAATTAAGCTCCATGTTCTACCCGATAGCTATTTGAACAACGACATTTCAATTGGTAGAGAAATTTTGAATTCAGATTACACTGTTCACTTGACCGAGAACAGAATTTATTTGAATGAAATCAAAATGGTGTGCCCAGTGAGTAGTAAATTATTTAATTTGGATAACGACTTGAAAACTGAATTAATTGGTGGTGAACGAGATCAATTACTCACTTTATTGGATAATTTTTGGTAGTAGCCGACTGTAACTCCCTGAAATTCTCAAGAAATAGATTATAATTGACTCCACGCGTTCATCGTTGATGGATGTTTTTTCAAATCTTTGATTTTGATATCATTTATCAACAAGGTGAACGAATGAGTCACGATGACTTCTTTTTGCGGAATCAGGTACAAGACGAGCCTCAAAATTCTAATAATGATGATAAAATTATCCGAAAGAAAGGCCAATTGGTGGAAATTACTGGGGATTGGCTCATTGCGGAACAGTCCCGTGATCCCGAAATTTCTAAAATTATTTTCATGCAGAAGGATCCTCGAAACTTTGTTGATGATGTTTTACAAACCTAGGGGTTATCCAAGGGTTCATTGTATTGTAAAATTCAAAGGAATGGACGAATCAAGAAATTAATCATCATTCCAAAAGCTTTTATGTGGTCGATAATTAACAATGGTCACGAATCTGTTATGCATCCAGGATGGGAGAGAAGGCTTGATGAAATCTATAACTTTTATTGATTCGAACATACGACTAAACATGTGAGAAATTTGTTAATAGCTGTGTTATCTGCAATCTATCAAAGAAACAATCAGGTCAAATTCAAGCAGAACTTCCCAATTCCTAAAGTCAGTATTCCTTGACATACTATTAACATGGATGTTACAGGTGATTTGGGTGACAAGAATGATCAAAAAGGGTATGTTTTCGTTTCTTTTGACCCTCCCACAAAATTTGTTATACCAACTTATTCCAAGAAAATTGATAGTTATAACAGTATCCGAGCATTGAAGAAAATATTTCACTATCCAGCATTCCTGGTAGAGTGATTGTAGATCAAGGTAGATGTTTTGATAACAAAGAATTTAGGCAGTATTGCGCTAGTCAAAATATTGAACTACATTTCAGTGCAACCGGTAGTAGTCCCGCAAACGGACAGGTTGAAAGAGTAATGGCTGTTTTAGAATCATTGTTTACTGCTATAGAACTAGACAAAAATAAGTCCTGGCACAAGTATTTATATGAAGTACAATTATCCATATGCTCAACAAAAAAAAGAGTTACTAGATGTAGTCTTCTTGAATTGGTGATTGGAAAGGTCACAAGGCCATTTGGTTTAATTGCTAATGATAATATCGATAAAATTGACTTTGATACAATAAGAGAACAAGCTGTCGCAGCTATAGAAAAGAATTCTGCAATTGATAAAGCAAGATTTGATAGAGGAAAGGCTGAAGCTGAATTATTCAATATTGAAGACTCAGTTCTGTTAAAGAATGAAGAAAGAAATCAAACTAAGCTTGATCCAAAATATGAAGGATCTTTAAGGACCTCAAAAGTCCTTGATGGCGACAGGTATGAATTGAAACCGATGCGGGGCAATCGTATCTTGAAATGTGCTCACGAGCATTTAAGACCGATGTTCTGCGGGTCGGAAGACTACATTGTAGGAGATAATGAAATTTCAAGTGCAGGAAATGCATTCCTTGATGGGCAGACTATTTCTTCAGGTGAGGAGAATGTGTCTACTGATGATGATAGTTCTCATGTGAACAGAGATTGATGTGTGTGTGTGTGTGTGTTTGATGTGATGAGTGGTGATCCCAGTTCGCTGGATGAGGGGGCGTGTCCTCCTGAGTCTGGTAAGACTTGAATCCGTCAGAAAATAGCGGGGCAGGAGCCTGTGAGCTCCTGGGGTGAAGCCTAATTATGAGGTTAGATGCCTGGTGAAAGTTGTAGATTAAACCGAGGGACCAGATGAATAGCTAGTGGAAGTTATATGATTGCCCTGAGTGGGTAATGGACATCCAATGAATTGAATGTTGTGCAACAGCACATGTGGCGTGTGTGATCGCCAAAGCGTCTTCACTGGGAGACAGTGTATTGATGAGTTAGGCTTGGGAAGTGTGCTGAAGTCGACTTACCTGAGTGGAAAGTATTTTTATTGTTTGGGTCAGTTCTGGCCGTAGCGAGATTGATCTATTCATTTGTTATGTGAAACAAATGAGTTTTGTATAATGTAATTTTCCTAGATTGAGATCGCACGAGGACTTGCGAGATGTCAGCATGGCCGTGTCGAGGATTAACATACGTATCGATTACCTTAGTTACTTAGATTATAATTACACTTTTTTACCTGTCTGGGCCATGTACTAAAACTGTTCACGTATTGATTAATCATATGTTTTATTTGTTATTTCCATTCGTTTGACGCAAGTGTATACAAAACACACTGGTGTAATTGGAGAGGACAGATAAGTGATAGAGGCAGAAAAGGGCACTCTAGACTTAACAAAGATAAGGAAAAGGGCTCAGGAGAAATACTGATCTCATTTTTAAGGACAATTAGATTTTGGGATTGAACTAATCTGGATCTCTCTGAGACTACCGCGTGTCCAAATTGTCATAGATCAAATTTCAAAGAACATTGTATCCGAATAAATAATATTGTAATATTATCAAAGAGCGAATAATAAAATTATAACGTTTATTGACACATTCATTGTGTTTATTGAGAATCACTTTCATTATTCGAATTTCTTCGACTTTAAACTGTGATCACAAGCCAACTGCAAATAGAATCGAGACTCTTCCACCCGCCAGAAAGTCAGTTGAAAATAGATCACAGTCTTGAACAGATGAAATGATTTCAGTATCACAAAATGCTAAACAAAAAGTAAGCTATGTCCCATTGGTACCTCAGACCAAAAAAAAAAAAAATAATAATATGAATATTACGAAGCATTTGAAGAAAGAAGGATTGAATCTAGCTCTCAGGTTTCCTATTGCGGAGAAATATTTGAATGTAAACTCTGAGAGCAAAATTTTAACCGACAATTAAATTCAAAACTTAGTCATGAATAATAAAAATTGTAATCGTAGTAATAACCATGGAATTCGTATTCAGAAAAAAACTATAAATTTACGGGGATGTGATTAGAAGTTCCTCAAAAAATACCTGAATCAGTAGATTTACAACATTCTTCTGTTGGAAAAAACTATTGGATCCGATATGCTGAAGAATGATATACCTTCTCGCTCACAAATCAGCGATAATGACTAATTTGCACGGGAAAAATAGAAGCAACTCACAAAACACTTGAATCACCTTGAAATCAAAGTATTATTAATGTAAATACGCCGATAAAAGATTCTCAAAGGCAACCAAAAATCAAAGAATCTTTCATGTCAATACTGCAATAGAAGATTCTCTAAGTTGACCAAAAACTCGAAAAAATCTTATCTACCGCAGAATTGAACTGCAGTGGATTTAAAGCACTCTTCTGTTAGGCAAATGGATGAATTCGATACGTTGAATGATGATATACCATCTCGCTCACATGATAAATTTGCACGAAAGACAGAAGAAGTTTTTCAGAAAACATCTGAATCATCCAAAAATTGATGGGCTTATGAAGATCGGGCACAAAATCAAAGAATAGCTCATATAGATATTCCGATAAAATTTTATCTGAATCAAACTGCAACAAAAGCACAGCACTCTTCTATTAGATGAATGGACAAATTCGATAGGCTGAAGAAATGATATATCTTCTCCAGGAACAACGTTTGGTTGTCGCAAAATGAGTTTTTTCTCAAGCTCCAGCTCACAGGATAGCGGAAATGGAGATGAACGTCAACTATCCACAAGAGCATTCTAGATTGAGCGTAGCGAAAAGACCACAAAAACAAAATTGGCTAGCTCCTGTGGAAATAGTGCGGAATTTGCGGATGTGGTCTCATTCATCTATTATTTCTGAAAAAGAATATCGACCATGCTCATTTATCAATATTCTTAGTGATATATAGCTGACAGCATTGCATTGCTCATCAACTCAGCAGTACTTTTGTTTGAATGTTGAAGGTAATGATTAACTTTTGTCGAATAACACTTTATTTTGGACAATATAGATTTTGGTTTTCACGTTTCGATGAATAAAATCTGTTATTGTCTTCTTAATACTCAAAACAACCCCTCAGCATCTAGACGACAAAAATAGATCATGTCTAACACCACACACACTGAATATTGATGAATGAATGTCGTCCAATATGACAGAAAATTCAGAAGTATTGGATTTGCCTATAAAACTATCAAATAAAAAGACGATGAGAGACTCAGGTGTGACTTTTGATTCCAAATTGATATTGAACGCTCATATTCAGAGCATAACTAAAAAGTCCTATAGAATGCTGGGTCCAAGTTTGCGCAGCTGCTCATCCTTTTGGTTGAAATTTATAATATTGTTATACAAAACTCTTGTCCGATCTCAGCTAGAATTTGCAGCTTCCATATGGCATCCATCAAACAAAAAATATATCAATCAAGTAGAATAAATTTAAAATGAGTTTCTCACCATACCTGGTAGAAAATTTAATAATTCTAAAGAAAATTTATTGGACAACTTCAATTGGAAGACTAGAATTTAGACGAATGGTCTCGGACATGGTTACTTTTTATGAAATACTTAGCTATATTTATAATTTAGGAATGTGTATTTTCAACATCAATCCCAATGTGCCACAAATTAACACATGAAATTATTTGCTGTTCAGAATAAATTATGTGATACTAATTATAAAATGAATGCTCCTCTCAATAGAATGATGACTTCATATTATGAGGTTGGAAATGTTGATTGATTTGCACTGTCACAAATGAGATATAGAACTCTTATCATCAAACAATCAACTTAAGTTCAGTTTTATCCAACTATCTGTTCAGTATTTATTTAAGATAGAATTATTAGTAATATTTGTACAACCTCCATTTTTACACTCATGAAATTCATATAATCATATTTTGTAGAAACTTGTAGAGCGTATGCTGTACATTCCTTCTATATATGAATGAATAAATAAATGAATGATTGAATGAATAGATAAATAGAAGAATGAATATGTATGGTTACCGAAAATACACAAGAAGGATGCGCCACTCCGGCCTACTATCAGTTCCAGGGGATCACCGTGCTATACGCTAGCATGGTTTCTGCTGACCATCATCTCACCATAAACAGAGTGAAGCAAACACATTCGTCAAAGTTTCAAGATATTTTATTAATAAAATGAAGTCAACGCAACTGAACCAGAGAACCGATTTATAAGCTTTGAGGTGGAGAGCCTGTTCACTAATGTACCCATCAATAAATCCTTGAAATTATAGCGCCTGGATTGGAGACAGATAGTGTAACAAGCAACAAAACAGACCTATCTATTCATGCAATATTTGAACTTCTGGAATGTTGTTCGAGAACAGCATACTTCCAAGCACAGGACGTTTTCTATCAACAGACAGATAGACTACCTATGAGATCACCATTATCACCGACCGTCGCCAATATTTTCATGGAATATTTGGAAGAAACCGCTATTGCCAGAGCTAAGCTTCCACCAAAATTGTGGTTACGATACATGGACGGTACATTTATCATTTGGAACAACAACGACATACAAATAAAAAAACTCCTCATACACATAAATTCACTCAGACCAAGCATCAGATTCACTATGAAAAAGGAGGTGGACTACAGCGTAGCATTTCTTGATGTTCTCGTGAAGAGGGTAAATAATAATAATAATAATAATAATAATAATTCTTTATTCGCCAATAGATCAGATATACTGATGTCTAGCATGTCAGAAATTACATATAACTTTTGAGTATACAAAAGGAACACAAAAAATACATATATTATACAAACATTATAGTCACAATTTGTCACATAAATACTCTTCAATACAATAGTATGATTTCTCAGCAAAAAAATTCTTCAACTTGATTTTAAATAGTTTTAAAGACATTGGCATTTTCAAATATATTGGAAGTTTGTTATAAAGTTTGACACCAATAATATTTGGATTTTTAAACATTATCTCTGATCTACAATTTGGTTTAACTAAATTATCTTTATTTCTAGTATTATAATTATGAATTTGTTCATGCTTTGGAAAGTTATCTAGAGTAGAGTGTACGTGCAAAATAACTGTGTAGAGGTACAAACATGGTACTGTTAAAATTTTTTCGCGTTGGAATATTTCTCTGCAGGACTCACGAAAACTTAGATTGAATGAATTACGTATAGCTATTTTCTGTAATTTGAAGACTCGAATTGCTGTTGTGGCACACCCCCAAAATAGAATACTATATGTAATGATTGAATTGAATTTAGCATAGTAGAATGTTCTTGCTGTTTTCATATTTGATATCTGTACTAATCTTTTTATTGCAAAACATAAGGGAGCCAGTTTACTACAAATACTATTTACTTCACTGTCCCAATTTATATTTTCAGTTATATTCATGCCAAGTAGCTTAGTAGTATTGAGATGAGGTAATGAAATATTGTTGCATCGGATTAGCATACTCTCGTTTCGTTTAACAGTGCTGAAATGAACAACAGCTGATTTGTTGATATTCAGTGTCAAATGTAAAGAAGAAAACCATCCACATAAATCATTTACTGATTTAGATAGCACACCTGCGTGCTTTTTGGGATCCTCTAAAGGTACTAATACAGAAATTTCGTCAGCAAATGCAATGAACTCATGTTGACTCATAGCAAGTTTGATGTGATTAATATACAAGATAAATAAAATTGGTCCAAGTATACTGCCTTGGGACACTCCACATGAGATTGTTCTAAGTTCAGATTTATTATTATTGCAGACAACCAATTGTTGCCTGTTTCGCAGATAGGATGAGAGCCAATTTTCAAAAATTCCTCGGAACCCGTACTGAGACATGACTTCAATCAGCTTGTTATGGTCAACGCAGTCGAAAGCTTTCGAAAAGTCTAGAAAAACTCCCGAAATCGGCTTTTTTTCGTTCAAATTTTCATATATATTACCAATAAGGTTTGCTAGAGCTTTAATTGTACTACGTTTTTTACGGAAACCAAATTGTTCAGGTATCAATGTCTGACTATCTTGTAAAAATGATAAAATTCTAATCAAAATAACTTTTTCAAAAACTTTATGAAAAACCGATATCAAACTTATTGGTCTATAGTTTGAGACACTGCTTTTGACATCTTTCTTATACAAAGGTATAACTTTAATATTTTTCAATGCTTCAGGAAAGATTCCTTGAACCATTGAGCAATTTATACAATGTGTTAGTGGTGTAATAAAGTATTCATGGCTTTCTTTTAAAAGTTTACTTGGAATTCCATCCAATCCAGTGGAAGATGAGCTATTTAACGACATTATAGCTGAAATCACTTCGGTTTCAGTAGTTGGTCGCAAGAAAATACATATGTTATTAATTGAAATACATGGTTTCGATATAGTTCCGTTTTTAATACTGTTACAAATATCATTATTCAATATCTGAGGTTGATTAATGAAATAATCATTGAATACATTGGCTATATCAGTAGAACAGCGAACAACAGAATCATTATTTATTAATTCCTTGATATTATTTTTATTGCTGCTGTTTTGAGTTACATTGCTATTAATGATGTTCCATAATTGCTTATTATTATTCATAGATTTTTGAATTTTCTTTAAGTTGAACTGTTTTTTAGCCTCCTTGATTGATTTCCTGTATTTATTTTTACACTCGTTATAGAATTGTTTGGAAACTCTACTAGCCTTATATAGCAAGAAAATATCTTTCATATATTGGCAGTCTCTCTCTATGTTATTTGTTACCCAATTATTTTGTTTATTAATCAATCTAGTTTTAGAAAAACATATTTCAAAATAATATAAGAAAGTATTCATGAAGTTGTCAAACATAATGTCCATTTCATTGCATGAATAGACATCATTCCATGATTCTTTTGACAAAAAATATTTGAATTTGCTTATGTTATTGATATTAAATAGACGGACATCATTATTGATATCAATATCAGGACAATTTGGTACAGGGCATGCAAAGATAATAGTTATAGGTAAATGATCTGATAGATTATAATTTATGACTCTAGCATCATAAGAATTTGTATTCAAGTTCGTAAAAATATTATCTATGCATGTCGCACTGGAACTAGATGTTCTAGTTGCACTTTTTATAGTAGGATACAAATTGAATGAGGCCATCAGATCTAAGAAAAGTTTGGTCTCAGAACATTCACTGAAAAGATTGATATTATAATCGCCTATTACAAGAATTTCCCTATTTTTGTGATGATCGATTATCATTCCTAAAACATAATTGAGTTGCTTCAAAAACTGGTTGAAGTTCCCATTTGGTGAACTATATATTCCTATTACAATGTAGGTAATGCTCTCATTTACTCTATATTTTAAACCACAGCATTCAAATGTCAGCTCAATATTGAATTTTTCAATGAAGTCAATAGATTCACTTTTATCAATTGTATTATTTTTATTGAAAATAACAACTCCTCCATGAGAATGATCCTGTCTGAAAAAGCCTGAAACATATGAGTAGTTATTTATTCGGAGAGAGGAAATTTCTTCTTTCTTCATCCAATGTTCTGATACGCATAAAATGTCGCAGGGATGCAATTTTAGGAAAACTTCTATTTCTTCTATCTTATTCCTCAAACATTGTGTATTGAAATGAGTGATGCTTAAAGTTGAAGCTGGTGTTTTATTATAACAGTGAGTATGATTATTTTGTAATTGATTATTTGTTGATATCATTGGTATTGTTTGATCGAAAAAATCTGAACCTTCTTACGATCAATCCAGATGGCCAAAAAGAACTTTCATTAAGCAGACTTAGTAGGTCATAATCTGCTCTTATTTTGAAAGAATTATTTCGTGAGGCTTCACTTGATATTTTATCTACTGTGAAGATTCTATTTGGACACTTTCCACAAAGATATTCTTTCATATCGGATTGAACTTTTCCAACATAGATCCATGCATATTTATCAGCGCACCTCAGTTTTGTGTTGATAGATGAAGATGCAGAACCAACAACTACCTGTGATTTTTTAGTTGTTTTCTGTGGATTATCGTTTTGTAAGTTATGAGTAAATTGCAGTTTCTCTGATTGCTTATTTATATTTTTTTTATGTTTTTTGACAGACTGAGTCGTAAAAGATGTCTTCGCTAGTCGACAGCTGCGCAAGTCTGTTTGTTCATTCGATTCGCAGTGAGTAATATTACCGACATTGCTTATAACAATTTCTTCAGTACAATTTTTGGACACGCTGTCATTTATTTGACCTCTAACAATGTGATTTGAAGATGAATAATCATATTTTTTATCACTGTCAACTATTGTATCAACTTTATTACTTATTATTTCAATCTCTTTCCGCAGAATCTGCATTGTTGTTACTTGGGATTTAACAAGATTTATAAGTTGCTCAATTAGAGCAGTCGATGGAGACTCCACTTCTGATTTGAAACACATGGTGCAGTTCCAAAATATCTGTTTGTGTGCAACTATTACGTTGAATTCACTTTTTTTAATATTTGCACATGTCATATGAAATATATTGTTACATTTACCGCTACAATTTATTATTGTTTCATAACCAGTCGCGAATTTTTCACCGCACTCATAACAAGACTTATTAACTGCCGCCATATTGTGTTATATTTATAACTCCTTACAGATAACAATTTATCGCAAACCAACACACACAGGACGATATCTCATCTACAACTCCAACATGAAGAACGGCATAGCCAATACACTATTCACTAGAGCCAAGTCACATTGCAATACGGAGGAAGGATGCAACATAGAAATAAACAACATCAGGAGCACACTCAAACACAATGAATACGCTGATCAAACTATCCAAGAATCAGTTCGCAGGCACCAAACAAGAGAGGCCAATCTTGATAAGGTGGAAATAAGGATCAGAGAAGTCCGATAACACACAACAAAAAGTGAAACTTCAAGGCCTGATCTAGCAGATCAGTCAAAGTACAACCGTCTTCCAAAGCCGGTTTGGATACAAGCGACTGTGGTTCTTGTGTGACGTCATGGTTTGAACCGTATTCAAACGAGAAAATGGAATATTTCGAGCCACAATGAACCAGCTTTGAGCCGATGTACCGCGCAAAAACTGTGAGAAACAACATGACCCTGTGTAACGGCACCTGACCAAGCATGAATGAATCTTGGATTGAACAAAAATGTACAGTTACTGCAAAGATACGCTCGAAACTCAAGCTCACCGCACACGAGATAACTTTGATCACTTAATCTGCCGCAAGTTTCCTTGCGCTCTGGGCCGCTTTAAGCTGCATCTGTTGCGATACTTGTTTTCGCAACACACGAAGCAAGCTGCGCCACTCATTTTGACTCTAGAACGAAGACTTGCTTGTTACAAAACATATATGGATCGTTGAAAAAGAGCAGTCATAGCTTGTGAAATCATTAGGATGCGAGCAGAAAAGAAAAGGGAAAACTTTGATAAAGACAGTGACTGCTGGCAGGGTTTTATTGCCACGGAGTTCTCAACATGTTCGACGAACTACACTAACAAAACTAAATTGCACCACCCAAATGGTAAGGAGTGGTAAAGTCTTACCGTTCAAGTCATAAAACCTGGATACTAAAACCCAAGTGGTGAAAATCGAAGTAATATCATACAAAATTATTTCTAGTCTTCTATGAACAGTAATCACCCAGCTTTTTTGATCGAATTGCAGTGATAGATAATATTTGAATAGAACCATGCTCAACTATCATAAGTAAAACTATACTCGATCGGGTATCAATAGAGAATTTTCCTGCTCGTATTCTGTGAAACAAATGCTGTTTGTTCAAAGCTGGACATGGCACTGATTATAGAATATCATTTCAAATTGATAGCTTATGTTCGCGAAAGAAAAATCCTGTTTTGCGAGACAATGCTCTCGCTTACAAGTAGTTAGTAAGAATGCTATTCTTTGATCTATTCTGATGCGCACAATTTTTGGGATATGGAATTATCATCGACCTCTAGTGGAATCAAGGTTCGTTAGAACTATTGGAACACTGTATGGTTTTCAATAGAATTGAGAGTTATGTTCAATTGATTTTTGGTTGATTCACTGCGGTCGCAATTCTAAGTAAATAGCTCTCAGTAGTAGATACTAAGCTGCGCTGCACGCGACTGTGTAACCTGAGTCAAAGAACTATGAGCTACAGTGAACATTTCATGTACAACAGCAACATGAACGACCTGAGCACATACGCACCTTTGAGTTCATTTTGAGAAACATAAATTTGGTATTTATTTAGTAGTAATTGACGCACGACAATAAATTGTGTGTAATGGACTACAATAGAGGTAATCTTTGTGACATGAGTATTTCATTTTTAACAGTTCGTGCATCTTCAGAATCTTTCGCTGAATGTAAATAAACCAATAGCTGAAAGATCAGCGAATGATTGAAATTGCGAATGATGGAGCTCCCTTTGTTCTCAGAGAAGGCACGACCCTAGGCAAATCATATTTTTTATATTTATGACTTCTGACAGTTTTCCAGGCGTTATCTGGGAGAACACGTACTATTTTTTCGATTATATTCATATCCATATCATAAAATTCATCAGGGATATTGGACTAGAAGATGAAATATGAACATACATATTTTCATTCCGGTATGTAATAGCGCATATATATTTACTCGAACACATCGGAGTATAGGAGTGCTAATACTTGAAGGTGAAGCACGTTAGTTATAAGAAAAAACTCAGAATATACTCTACATACAAATGGGATTTGAAGAGATCACTCACTACGCAATCCGAGAAACTCCTTTCGTCAGATTCTAATAATACGAATGCTCGGCTCTTTCTTTCTCTATGAAGAATAGAATATTTGGCTACCTTGGAATTCATTCATGAATCTTCGGGATATCTATCATGCTCTCTTTACCTAGTATAAAAGTTACAAATACATATAGAATACAAGTATTTCTTCGAAATACGGTTTTCGTATGTCAAGTTAGAGCTAGCACAGGTAACTTTATCGTGGGTGGCATCAGACTTTAAGAATGTGGTAGTCACGTCTACCAAGGCAACATTCTTCTCAAAGATGCTTATCACCTTACTCTCTCCTTGCCAGAGAATGACAGAGGTGGTGTCGCAATTTGTGGAAGAAGTATGTATAAACCATTCTAACTCTGGAGAATATGACATTTTCCCGCGATAGAAAGACTTCGAAGGGTACTGCAGAGGCTCTGAATCACTCTTGCCACTATTCTGGAAGTAAGCGTTCTCAATAATTTTCTTATAGAATGAGTATTGGAGCCGATATTTTGCTCATAGAAGGGCCAAGATTGCAACTTCCAACTTCTTGGAAAAAAAATTCCCAATTTTGACATCAAGCCTAAAGAATCGGAGTTAGGCTCAAATTGCACAGAATGTTTATAGCTTGAAAAAATATATATTCATGAATTTTTATGTAGGAGGCTCTATTATAGGAGTTTTTTCCTGAATAGTGAAAACAACTGAAAAATGTCGAGGTTTTTAGAGCATAACGCAGCTAGCAAAGGTCTTTCGGAGCTACAAACTTGAGTTCACACTACTGGGCATAACCTAAAAACATAAGAAAAAAAGAGAGTGTGCGAATTGATGAGAACTTTGTCTTTTTCTCCGTCTAAAATCAGCGGACTTGTCATAATGCCACAATCACTCATTGTATTTTTATACTCAACTCTTTGTTATCTATTATACAGGTATCTAGCTAAAAGAGTATGCGTTCCTCCTCTAATTCCATAGTTATGAAGTTTATCTAACAAAATTTTATGATTTACCGTATCGAAATCTTAAGCTAAATCTAGGGGAGCTACAATCAACTGATTGCTCTTGACTAGTTTGTCATATATTATTTTTGGAATAAAATTCGAAGCATCTAATGCCTTTATTTTCAATAGAATCATATTGTCAGGAGCTTCTTATATTTTGCTTAACTATAAAATAATAAATTGTCATATATTGGTTTTTCAATATTTCAGTTATATGCGATATTATTGATAACAGATGAATCAAATTGATGAAAGTTTGATTATAGAAGTTTGATTCAAGCAGAACGAATAACTTCAATCATTGATTAAAAGGGTTTCAACTTCTCTAAAGTGCTAATTACAAGATTTGAGATTGACATTACTAATATATGATATTCGAATATAGTTGTATCAGTTGATTACTATCACTGTTGCCATGTAGTCACCTTATTTATCTACAGTTTCATCATCACTCCCATGTTAGATAACTAGTGGTGGAACTGTCTCTTAATCTAATAGGATCTATTGGTTGCAAATTTATGCAGTTTTACTATCGAACGTTTCGACGTGCTCTTCAAAATTGCCGACGGGAGATTAGATAGTGCTTAATTCCACATATTCATCACATCTTTTCTATTGAATTCGTCTTGTTCACTATAATTGCTGGAGTAGTTACACAATATTCACTAATCATTTCCAACCTAGTTTCTTTAATTCAGTGCAAGCTAATCAATTACACATTTCACAGGACCTACATTTTTGAAATCAAATACACATATTCGAAAACAAGCATGATTATTTCAAGACTGAACTTAGCAGCATATATATTTGAGAATGAGAAACAGTGATCTTCAACGCACCATGCCGCAAGATCAAGATGGTGTCTCAAGAACATATTTTTCTCACAGCCATAACTGAATATTTGAAATATATATCACAATCACTTGACAGTAAAATCAAAGCGAAAAAACAATGTGTCAACTCGCTTGAACTGTAAATATACAATTGCAATCTATGCAATCAACCTCTATGTCGATATGATCACTACCGTTTCTCGGTGAGTAGAATTGTCCTTATAAATGGAATATGACAACATAAAACGATGGTTATGTTAATTATAATTGGTGAATTGGGGGTGCGTGAAGTTGGCACCACATTGAAAGCACTAATTTTTGTTTTATAGGATTTTGTTAGTGCTTCGTTAGTGCAGTGCTTCTTAGTGCTCCATGAACCAACGTTCCACAATATCAAATAGAGGATTTGTTCAATAAATCAATATGGGGTGCTAACTTCACGCTAGCACCCCATTTGTTTGAAATCGAATTTTCTTATAGAATAATCTTTAGTGCTTGGTGAGTGCTTCTTGGTGCTTTATTACCCAACATTCCACAATGACAAGTACAAAAGTTATCCAATAAATCAATATGAGGTGCTGACTTCACGCTAGCACCCCGTTTGTTGAAATCGCATTTTTTTATAGAATAATCTTTAGTGCTTGGTGAGTGCTTCTTGGTGCTTTATCAACCAACATTCCACAATGACAAGTACAAAAGATATTCAATAAATCATCATGGGGTGCTAACATCACGCTAACACCCCATTTCTTAAAAGTCATATCTTTTTGTAGAAGAATCTTTAGTGCTTTAATAGTGCTCCTTAGTGCTTCATGAACCAACTTTGCACAATAACAAATACAGAAGTTATTCAATTATTTATTATGGGGTGCTAACTTCACGCTAGCTCTTCCTTTGTTGAGGGTCATATATTTTTGTAACAAAATATTTAATACTCTATTAGTGCTTCTTATAGATCAATCGATTATCTCTCAATCCAGGACGGATTTGATCAATTGACCATTAAATTTGTGTAACCTGCCTTCCACTCCTAATTGTGGACATGTGATTTTGAAGATAAGGACGTTATATATTGAAAAAATTAGCGATAGTGTAATTTGTTTGATCTATCAAAAATAATTTTCATTCTAATAAGATGTCTAAACTATAATTTCACTAATAAATGAATGACTGAAACAGATGATTATTTGCTGATTCGTTATCATCTATAAATTTGGATGAATATTGAATACTCCACTCATGTATAAACTCCCCATAAGACAAATGAAATTATCAAGATATTACAGAGGAAATTTCACGTTGTCAAGACAAATTTCCAATAGCAAACTATTCTGAGAACACAAACAAATAGATCATGTTTTGTCTGTATTGTAAATAGAAATATCCAAGTCAGTAGCAAGTGGCAGCTTTACTTTGTTCCGAGAATTTGTCAGAAATCGTCAAAATGGAACGGTTTGGTGCAGTAAGAGGACAAATTCGATGAAAATATGATGAGAACTGAACCAATAAGTGCAGTAGAATCGTAAAGCAGTATTTAGAGGCAATTCATATAATTTCAATAAATTTGATATTATTCTATGACATTCGAAGAATATTATTTCTCAATACCATTTGTGCTCAAAAATTTACCAGATTATCTCACTTATGTCAATTATATTGATAAATTTTACATAGTAATAGTGACAGTTATAGTAACAAATCGCTTGCCAACGGGAATTTACCGCTGTAATAAGCTCAAAACCATTTTATCGGGATGAATTGCCTTTGCAATGGAGAAACAAAACACAGTTCTAATACAAACAGACAATAAGTTTTCTGAAATGTCAAAATTTGATTGTTTTGGAAATGCATTTATAGCGGCAATTTGTAATGAAATCAGAGACAAGAAGTCCCAAATACAAAAAAAAATTTTTAAGGAATATATAAAGACCATTCAGTGCATTTTGCAATGAAAAAGGTTGATAGTTGCAACCAACATCATTTAATAGATACTGATAATAGCAATTTCATTCGAGAAATATTCTCCACAAATACCACTCACGACTTTATTTTATCATAAATTTGTTTCTCAATCATTTCTTACCTTTAAGCAACATCCTCCGAATCATCTGCTCAGATTGAACCTTCAAACTACGCTCTCGTGATTTGATCGGACAGATGACTCTCACGATGTTGCTAGGTAAAAAATTTATTGATAAAATTACAGTCCTTTGTGATATTACATACGATTATTTTTGAGCACTCGTGGTATTTCCACCCGATCATTTATGCATCTATTGCTCAAGATATGTAGTTTATTACTTGATATTGAATAAATGGATTTTCTGATGCAAATTCTGTGTATTCATTCATTTTTTGACCATATTAATGGTTTCAAATAAGCAAGTTCCTTGCTTCTTATAATTAATAATAGACACATATGATTTGGAAAATATTGGTCTCAATCTATTATTATTTTTATGTTTGTGTACATAATCAAAATCAGTCTTTTGGGTTGAAAAAACTTTCATGGCAAACTTAGAACTTTGAACTATGTGTGATACGTCCGTGAAAACGAGATATTTTTCACAATAATATGACTCATATTATTGAATCCTCTGTTTGAGATTCTTTTACGTGGTATTTCTTAGACCTTGGGTGAATGTCAGACTACTTTTGTTCATCCTGTACCAAATGTAGAGTTCTCATTTTCACACCCAATTTTCTGTATATTTTCTAATCATGTGGATATTTGTTTTTTTTAAATTTTTGTATCATTGTTTTTCTGATAAACGCTTTATGTGAAAGAATCGGAAATCATACGAAGTCAATAACTCAATTCCATCTTGTCATTTACTATTACTGATTATGCTTGACCTCCCGCTTCTTTGAACTGTTAAGTGTATTGGCTTAGTTGTGTATGTACCCCAATTCATTCGTTCTGGAGAAAGGCTATGCGCTCAAACTTGACTTTTTTTCTATGATATTGATGAATTGTAAAAATAATTGACTTGTTCATATTGACGAAAATCCTCCTTCTCATGCATTCTCGTACCACTGCCGATTTCATGAGAATCGTTCTCTCATTGCCAATTCGATACCACAGATCCTGTCGATGTCAGCACACTTCCTTTGGGTAGATCCGGTTGTTCTGTAGATATGGCAACATACTCTTCCGTCGGCTTGGGATGAAGCAGTAAACCAAAATCTCCAAGCAAGTTTCCTAGAAGAATATCTCCAGCATGCTCCTCATGATCCAGGTTTTTTAGTTCGTATCCGAATACAACTAGATGCTACAGAAGTGCTCAATAAGAAATATTAATATTCTACGACTGATTGTTTTAAATTTATGTGTAAAATTCGGCACTACTGTTATATAAAAGGCATTTTCGAATCAGCTGATTGATACAAAAATAGAGAATACCCTTTAAGATGCTTCAGCAGTTTTAAATACTGAATTTTAACATCTCACGGGTACCCATTCTGGATTTGTGCAAGAAATTCAAGAAAAGTTTCAAGTGAAGTAAACTTTCGATACGAACGATTGTAACTATAATGCGAGATACACACGCAAACCCTAGACCGGTCTTGAATACCAAATTTCAACATTATACGTTCAACGCGTACATACGTACCGACATCAAGCCGAGCATAATTAAAATAGATTCAGAGATGCTCAAAACGGATATTTCCACCAAAATCTCGAAATGTGAATTTTGTCGGTTTCACAATACTTACTTGCACTTTGTTCAAAGTAAAAAGCTATATTTTCAATTTCAAATGATTTCTTCAAATATCTTAAATGAAGTAGTATTATCAAAATTCATGAGTTTCCTATGAATCATATTGAGGCTCTTTCTGGTCCTAGATGAAAATGAAAATACGTGGTCTCAAGATCGCTATTAATTTTGAATTAATCAATATTTTAGAACATTATGGAACCCTTCGAGTTTGCTACTTCTTATTGCCTTCAACATTGGATGCTTATAAGAATTATTAAGGCAGCATTAGCGAATTTGCAATGAAAAAATTCAAGAAATATTTATTGTAAACTGCACTTTCGGCTTAGCCGATCACAATCATAATGCAAGGTGTATGACTAGATGCTATAAAAGTGCTTAATACGAAATCTCAATATTCTACGACTGATTGTCCCGAATTTATAAGGAAAATTCGAAAAGTCTGTTATATAAGGTGCACTTCCGGATTAGCCGATTTATACGAAAATAAGAGATGACCATTCGAATGCTATAGCAATTTCAAAAAATGAATTTCAGTATCCTATGGCTGATCATCATCCTAGATTTATGCAAAAAATTCAAGAAAATTTTCAAGTAAAGTGCCCATCTGGTACAGACGATTGCAACTACATATAATGCGACGTGCACATCAAGACCCTATACCAGTCTCATATACAAAATTACAGCATTATACGTTTGACGGAATTCAAGATTTGCGAGTTACGCACATACATACCTACGTACATACGTACCGACATCAAGCCAAAAATACTCAAAATGGATTTAGGGATTCTAGAAACGGATATATCCATCAAAATCTTGATATGTGAATTTTGTCGGTTTCAAAATACTTTCTTGTACTTTATACAAGTGAGTGATTAGATTTTCAACAGATGGAGTGCCAACTTCATGTAAGCATGATTATTTATTAGACAACTTTTATATTTGTTATTGTAGAAAGTGGACACGTGAGACATAAAGAGACATATCGACTTTTCTATCTTGCAATTCAATTCTAAACAAATGAAGTGTATGCGTGGAGCTGATACCACATATTAATTCATCGAATGAATTTTGTATTTGATGCTATAGGAGTATGATTCATTGAGCACTTGGAAGCACTAACAGAGCACAGATGATTGCTCTGTAGAAACATTTGGTTTCAAACAAATGTGGTGCTAGCGTGAAGTTAGCACCCCATATCAACTTATCAAATAACTGCCGTATTCAATATCGTAGAAAGTTGATTCATGGAGCATTAGGAAGCACTAATGAAGCACTAAAGATATTTCTACAGAAAGATTGAATTCTGAACAAATGGGGCGCTAGCGTGAAATTAGCACCCCATATTAATATTTTGAATAACTTCCGTATTTGATATTGTGGAAATTTGGTTGATGAAGCACTAAAAAGCACTAATAAAGCACTAAGGACTATGCTGTAGAAAGATTATATCTCAAATAAATGGGGTACTGACGTGAAGTTAGCACCCCATATTGTTTTATTCATTAGCTCTTGTATTCTATATTGCAGGAAATTTTTTCATGAAGCACTAAGAGGCACTAACGAAGGACTAACAAATTCCTATAGATCAATTATTAGTGCTTTCAATGAGGTGCTAACTTCAATCTGTTTTTTTTTTGCTGTCACCAGGATTTCTCCATTGATTGATGGTATACATCATTTGTTTGATAATTTTCAATGTATCATCCACAAGCATTAGGAACAGTGATAAACAGACTTTTTGCGACATCTGATGAATGAACTTAATTTGAATTAGAGTGCGCAAAACATTTTTCGGAGACCAGGTGGTTTCATAATGATTATGACACCCATTACTGGTTTCGATCGGATGAAAAGCTGACGCCAATGCATGTACGAGCAAAGAAGGACACACAATACAAATAACTTAACTAGTCTGGCACATTACATTCATACCTTATCATCGATGAAGCAAAACAGTAGTCTCCCAAATTGTGTTGAATTGCTCAAAACAAAATAAGAATATAGTCCAAGTGGAGAAGCAATACTTGTATTTTGAATTCATTGTGAATTTCTCAGGCAATACCATCGCCTACTGTTCAACTATCAACAATCGTATAAGTGAATATAATACAATATATAATACGCCCCAAGAGCTTGATATTGTGGACATGCAAGGTTTGACGGGTAGTCTCAACGATTTGAATCAAAGACTAACTTCATTTCTCATCGCGAACGTGAGCTATCTGAGAACTCATTCTTTCGAGAGAAGTTGCACAAATGACAATAGATAGGAGCTCAGTTGTTATTGGAACATTACCGCGAATAGACTTTTTCTATCGTCGACTTGATACAATGCTGAAAAGATTTTCTTCAACTCATTACCCATCATTTCTGTGTGCACTATGAAATGCGTTTCTAATTAGAAACTGGATTGATGTGAAGTTGTTATAATAGAAGAAGCCATTGACTTGTTTCTTGATGAACAATTGTTACTTTCAACCTCCCAAGAATATAATTTGCCAATAGTGCAAATACATATGTCATGCAGACCGATAGATTGAGAGTGTAAGGTATCTTCAATCTTATAATATTCTTGAACCATAGAATTATTCAAGAATACAGACGTTGCACAATACATTACAGCAATCAAGTGGGTGGTGACCCGATACTTTCGACAATAATGTTTATTCATGATGAGGAGCAAAAAGTATTGTAAATGAAACAAGAAGTTTGAACTGATTGCACCCTTTCATACAGAATAACCCTGAACATATTGCTTCCTTGAAACAGAGGCTCGCTTATCCGGAACCCGACTGTCCTGACATGATTCAAAAAATGAAATATCATTGTGGGAGAATAGATCAATAACATAAGAATATTGTTATTGATAATAATGTAGCAATCTATGAAGATTGAATTCACCGAACGGAAATACGAAAGTAAATCCAAGAAACGGGTTTGATTTACAACTCAGTTCACTACAGTTCAATACCTTTTGTAGTACTATTCAATGATTAAACTCTAACTTCTTATCACAAATATATTCTGCTCTGTTATTCGTATCTTCTAGAGCGTGTTCACTAAAAATAATGCAAAATACGAGGAATCATAGTTTCCATGTGAATGTTTATACTGAATGATTAATTTATTAAACACTAAGCGTAAATGTTATCAACTGCTCCTGGACCAAGAATGATTTCTTCTGAAGCTGATCAAGAGGATATCGTCATCTTTAAATTCTGATTATAATTGGATGAAGTGTATATAAAACATACATCCATTCTATCTGTTATTTCAATTTGTGCGAATTATCATATCGTCGCTTTCCTTATTCAGTTTGTGAATGGATGAACATTGACTCTGTTCTCGAAACTGTGTGAGAACATTTCTTGTAGTCGGGGAGCCGGCCGCACCTTATGTTCCCTGATCGAACTTACGGCCAAATTATATATGAATCAACCGGAAATATGAGGGTCAATAAGATGACAGACTTCATGAATCTAGGATCCTGCCTCAATTGTCAAAAAAAGGCTACTATTTTTCATTTTTGTTAGAATCAACTTCCCTGCTAGATCTCATGATTGAAACTAGTACCAATCGATAGTGGAGGTCAAATACTTTGAAAAAAATCAAAGGTGTCACCCCCTGCTCCGTTTGGAAGGGAAAGGAGAAGAACAGACAAGGATAATATAGGTGGAGGCAACATTAGGCTGGTAGCAATTTAAACAATTTTGCATTCTATGATTAATCTTTGATGAAAAAATGAACACCGTTTTGCTCGAAAACATAAAAAAAATCTGATGTGGACACTACATATCTTACTTGTACATCTTTTGACTCAATAATTAACAGTTGACACTAATATTGACACTAGGCAAAATCGATTCCAACCATAGTTCAAGATGATGATCCACCATCTAGATACTACAATTCATAAATGGTCTGTTGCAGCCAATTAGTATTGAAATAGAAAAAATCCATTAAGATGCCACAGGAATCCAAAACACTGAATTTCAACATTTCAAATTCATGTGGAAAATTCGAAAAAAGTTTCAAGTACAGTACATTTCCGGTACAGACGATTGCAATCATAATGAAGTCTGCAAAACTAGACTTTAGACCAGTCTCACAAACAAACATTCATACATACGTACCGACGTCAAGCCGAAAATAGTCAAAATGAGTTTAGGGATGCTCAAAACGAGTATTTCCATCAGAATCTCGAAATGTGATTTATGCGGTTTAACAATACTACTTATTTATACTTTGTACAAGTAAGTTGAAAGAGACTCACTTGGATTACCCCGATAAATCAACAAAATCATACTCATTGAATGTTTATTATTTCATATTGTAAGTAGTATTTGACTTTGTGCACCATATTGTAACGCAAACAGCAAAGGAAATTCTTAGGGATATACGATATGGAAAGACTCCTGAGTTTCAAAATTGTACGTTTACCAATTTGCATTGTGGTAAAACTAATCAGAGGATGTAGTTGTACACAGTTCAACAAGTTCCATTTTCAACGATTGAGCTTTTTGCCTTCAGATTGATATACAAGATATGAAGAGTGAATACTGACATACACCATATTCCCTGCAACTTTGAAGAATAGGAGTGATCGAAGGGAATCGTATGTGGACAATTTTTGCTCGTAGATCAATTTCATGCCCACATAATTGTTGTATTCATTGTCAGTTACAATTCTGTTCCAGAAGTTTATGTGCTATGTGCTGAAAATCAATTTTTCACGCGATTATAATAGAAAAGGTATTTCCATGGCCTTCTTTGTGACCATGAATTTTCACTTACTTGTACACATCTATCTAAATTCACTTTTTGGGATTGATCTGTCAAATATTACTTTTTTGGGACTGATCTGTGAAAATTACTTGATTAACACTCCACACCTACTTCTATGGGCAGTGCTATTTTTGATTAGTTGAACTATAATTATTTTTACCTCATGGGTACCTATATCACAGATAATCTGGCTATATTATAATAACCCTTCCGTACATACTTATATACAAAAATAGGTAATGAAATAACTATTCTTCCAGTACTGTGAATATGAAATGGCCTACATATGAAAATTTAGGGCCGCAGCATATTAAGCTGCATTCACAATCACTTTAGACTCTGCTCAATTTGTACTTGAAGTTCAAATTATGCAGGGTTGAAATTTGTAGCATTCACAATCTGTTTCAACATTGTTTGAAATTTTGTAATGTCATCTATGAAAACAAGTACAAAATAATGCAAATATTGAATACTTCATTCTTCTTTTCGTTTGAAAGAATATATTTTCAAATTCAGTGGTCAATTCTTTGCGGGGCATGAAGAATAGTTGTTAGTTACAGTTATCTATTTACTTGAATTTCAGTTCTTATTGAAGAATGTTATAAGGTAAATAAATATAATAAGTTAGCAAACTTTATCAATCTAAATTTAATAATCTCTCGTCCATATTAATGAAATATCAAACCAAGCTTTATTACCGTCAATTCACTGTTCGCGTATGGCTTCTATTATTTTTGTTGATATTAAACGTCAAAAATACATTTTAAATCATCGGAAGATGCAATGCATATGCCAATTCGCTAGCGACTTGAAGTGAGAGTTTGCACTTTGCGAGCATTGCAATCCGGACGTAAAGTACGCAGACTACAAATTTTAGTTGTCAGTGGTTACTACTGAGCTCATACGCTCAGCTTTGAATTTTAAGCTGGCATGAAATTGTGCCATGTCCAAATTCGGTTGTAAATGTACCTTTACTCATGTCTCAAACCTGAGTATCGTGGAAAGTCAAAACAGATTACTATAAATTTCACTAACAGATATCAGTTATAAGAACTTGTGAAAGCAACAAACTCAGTACACAGATAAATTTTCATTTAGTTGCCTGAGACTTCATTACTGTTGCTATCCGAATTTCATTCCCAACCAAATGTTTCTGTATGGAAAATTTCCTAGCATTTCGATAACTTGAATTGACGATTATTGATTGAACTGATATAGCTCACCTGGATTAGGGTAGCAACACTGATTTGAATATTTGGAATGTTGAGAGGAAAGTCAGTAATATGATAATAATTGTAGACAAATATTTTTTCCGCTAGAGCTGAAACCAAGGAAAAACTCTTGGACATATAGCAAGTTGTATAGGGTATTTGATAAGGTGAGTAGGAAGTATCCCTTACCAGAGCCAGATTATACATGAAGCCCAATAGGCACGTGTCCACGAACCTTGGTTTCAGGGGGCCTTAACTTTGACGATTTCACAAGAATTTGATTCACTAGCTCATGGATCTTATTGAATTACGACCAATGAGCTTCAATGAGTCTTGATCCGACATTTGTTAATAATTTTACGGCGAAAAGTATCTGAACTTAGATTATGAAGGATTCAATACTCTTCCATAAAGCTATGAGATTTTTTTTGTGAGATTCACGGCTCTTAAGATATTGCAAAAATTTTGTCTGTACTTTTTTTCAATATGGTGGTCTAGTGAGGGAAGATTTTCAGCTCCCAGAATCAAGATTTATACTTACACTGACCCCCATGACACATTTATAGAAAAAACTTGAGCAAAATGCAAGTTTAGGCCAAAATTTGATCACATTTCAATAGAGAAATTATTATCACAATTCATATGACATCCGTAAGTCCTCCTCAATTAATTATCTCTCACATATTCCTATTCATATCTACCAACTGTTCACGGACATGGCAAATACATTTCACTTCAGAACTCGAAAATACCAATTATCAATCAAAAATCCATATTTTCCTGCAAAATCTTTCAATTTTCTATTAGTTCATTATGAATCAATGACATATTACTACTCCATGGAGATGTCTTGAGTATCAACTTATTTCAAAACTTGAATAATGTTATTCTACGCAAATCTTTGAATATACCGCTTCACATGTGTCATTGATGGAACGTACTATGCAAGAGAGGTGCTCATCGAACTGTAGAAACTAAATCTGGCAACAAGGGGGACGCCACCTCAAACATAAAGTGAAAGCATATATATGGATAGGACGCCACTATAAACGCAATATGTAACGTATATTATTGACGTCACATTGATGTTATGATGAAAGGAGGTCATATTGTGTAGGAAATGGAAACTCTGTGAATATTGCGTGAAATGGGATGTTTGTGTGAAATCTGAAGAGCCCATGAGAAATTATGTAATATACTTCGATCAAATCTCAACTATACGCGTTCTTTTCAGTAGACAAAAGTGATAGACTCTGAGATTCGCGAATGTTGATGCTTTGCGTTGAGCAACTGTAAGTTAGTACTGCAAACATATATATACAATACTTTAGATACAATAATTGTCGTTTTTCATACTATCAAATGTTCAGTGTGATCTGTTTACACTCTAAAGATTTTCTTTGGACAAGAAAATGAGTCCAAGTTGAAAGTTTATGTTTCTTTATAAACTTTTAAATATATATGTTGAAATATGATTTACTGATGTGAATAAATATTCTTCAGCCATAATCACTGCATATAGGCTTCTCTAAAGAAAAAAAAATATCGCATATGATATAACATACGATAGGCATATAGTTGTTTTTTTGATTGTTGCAGGAAGAAAACTAATTATCCCGAAAATTAGAAAGTTGCAGAAGAATAAGTGGAGTTTCTGGGAGAAATGAGCTCTTATAATGAAGAAATTGATTCATTAAGATAGTCAGATCATCTGAATATGGTACTATTACTTCCTGAAGATGAACAAGATTGTGATATGAACGACGCAACAAGTGATGGCGAGAGAATCTATCAGTTCAAAGATATTGTAAAAAGAGTACTCAAACAGCCGATAAAAGTAATAGCTGTAAACAAGGGAACAGAAGAATCTGTCATCAAATTGAATCTCGATAGAACCAATGGAGAGAACATAAGTTGATGTAACAGCGACGATGTTCCACTCTCAAAAAGATTCAATATAAAAAGCGTCTTGGATACAACAAAAGCGCTATACATTGGAGTTGAACTGTTTGCTGAAACTTTCCTTTCAGAGTTTACATTCAGGAGTTTCTCCCCAACAGGATATCCAAGAACTAGATTTGATCCTTCTTTTTTCAAATGCTCCGTAATATTTATATTGATGATTCATCTCGTGGTTTCAAGAACCAATCACTTTTTGTTCAACATTCTGTGATACTGAAATTGCTCCATCTGTTGAAGACTGTGATCAATTTCCAACTTACTTTCTGGCGGGTAGAAGGGTCTTTTCTATCAACTGTTGGTTTGTGTCCACAGTTTTCAATCAAAGAAATTTTCATATATATATATATATATATATATATATATATATATATATATATATATATATATATATATATATATATATATATATATATATATATATATATATATATATATATATATATATATATATATATATATATATATATATATATATATATATACAGGGTGTAACAGAAATAAGTACATTAATTTCAACCTGTGATGTGATTTGTCAAGCATAACAATTTTTCCTAATAACTTTTTTCCGTAAATCCTCTGGATACAGAGTGAAAATTCATCAAAGTCTTGTCAAAAATTTCATAGTGCGCCTATGGTTCAAACTGAATGTTCTCCATTTGTTGGAAGAATGACAGCTGTCGATTGAGAGGAGTATTTTGCAACTTTGAGCCATCGTAGTCTTGTCAATCATTAGTATTTTGGCAATACATTGTTATTCGCTCACCTCGATTATTCTATTTTTGTATATGTTGGAAGAAAGACTGAATTTGTCTCTGCAATCAACAATTTGGTCTTTTAGTCGTATTTTTATGTCATTTTCAAGAAGTTTGACTTTTATTTAGGGATTTCACGTATATTTTCAGATAGTACATTTCTTAAACATAAGATTGTCTGCACAAGTTCATTGCATTTGAATCAGCTGATTTAGATTGTCTGAAACTGTGTCACTGTGTCAGGAGAGTCAGACTGTGCTGCCATCTACAAGCAGTTCGAAAAGTAGCTGCTGTTTCTAACCTACTTCATCAGAAACATGAAGAGAAAATCATTCAACGATTCATTTGAAGAAAACGGTAAAATATTGAATGGAATGTCATTCTAAATTAATTAATTCACTGAATAATTCAATAGAAATATTGCTACATGAAATTTTGAAGATTTTTTTTCTTGAAGAACAGAAAATATAACCAATAAATGTATCGAACAGAATTTGGTAATTGATTTTGAATATTTTCTGAAATATATGATACAATATTTTGCTTATTCAGCAGATTAATTCACGGGGCATACTTTATTGAAACGACCTGAGTGTGGAGTGTGAAGTTTGTAATAATATAAGAAAAACTAATACACAGGTGCTTCATCCATAAATGGATGTATTTCATTCATCTCATCTGCTGTTTTACGTTCCAGATAAACGTTAGGTTCTAAAAATTCCATGGTATTCTCATCGTAATGTATAAGTGCATGATATTTTGACATTAAATACATTAACATAACCACAATAACTCAATTTTTAGTGAAAAATGACAATTCGGAGATCGTTCCAAATTAATTTGCTAAGCTAATCCTAAACTGCCCATGAAATCGTACACAGAATTAATGAATTATAATCTGTTTTATTCCAGAGTTTATTTGAAGGAATTGATAACTCACATATGTCAAAATCAATTATTGTTCTATTGCAACTGCTACTAGGTTACTAAGAAAAATTGTCAGGCTTGACGAGAACTATAACTGGTTAAAATTGATGTACTTATTTCTGTTACACCCTGTATATATATATATATATATATATATATATATATATATATATATATATATATTGTGACAGTCCAAATTTAATTTACGATTCAGGATATGAATTTGAATAAAAAAATACTATTGTGTAACCCTATCTACTCGAAGGTAATCATTTCTACTTGGTCAATGCATCGCGCGCACTTCATAATTAAATAATTTTTTTTGTTGAGCCGTCTGAATCTTGTGAGAAAAAGTAGAAAATTGGACATTGATAGTTTGGCAGGTCAATTGAGTGATTGTATTTGATCTTTTAAATTGGTAAATTTTGCCGTTTCAAATATAATTTTTTTACAAAATTCACGTGAAAAAGAGAAACTATATGATTTCTCACTTCCTGTTCCTCGCACGCATGCTTCAGTGGCGTGCATAAAATGTGTTGACCAGTAGATTAATAATTACCTTTGAGGCTTTCAAAATTGGGCCTCATTGCTGCCGATTTTATTGATATCATCGTTACTTTCAAATTGAGTCGGATTGAAATATTAAGGATGGAAATAGCGGAGAAATTTGGGAGGCTGGAGGGTGTGCCGAATCGTTCGAACGCCGCCAGTCTGGTATCCGCCATTTTACAGCATCCAACAGAATCAGCACCTACAACGTCATCTACTTCCGTCAACCACAGATAAGCCAATTCAATGATATTTCCATTTTGATTTTATTATTAAGTAATGTTTCGTGATTACGCATCAGTCTTTTTTTATCCTACTTCAACTTTAGCAATATGTTTGAGCTCAACGGTTGATCAACTTTTGTAAATAGCTCACGCGAGTGATTTAATTTCGTTACGTAGTATTAGGGCGTTAGGGCAATCTAGCGCCTAGGGTTGCAATATTGAATATTTAGTACTCTGCACCTGCATAGACCCCATTGATCGATCAACGGACCCACCATGCAGTATCTCCGTTGCGCTTTTATTCACTTATCTATCAGTAGTATGCAGTCCTCGACGTTAAAACGTATCTCGCTCCCTAACGACGTTAACTTCTCATTTAATTTGGCTTACGCTTGATCGTGAGCTTCTCGCTTGAGTTATCCTTGTGTGACGGGTATGAACATTATACTATCATGTTTTTATAATAACAATTATCATTGTAGAATGAAGTGTCAAGCTATCAGCGATATTCTTATGAAATCAAATTGTGAAATGTTGAGCGATACTGCGGTTATACTCTTTTTATTCAATTTATTAAAGGTGCAATTAACTGAGTTCAGTCTACTTATATTATCTAAGGACACCTAGCTACTGTCCCTTCCCGTTTAGCTTGTTGACCAGCTTTAGTTGAACTCAGTTTTGGTCGACTGACGGCCTTATTATTTATTTGTGTAAAGTTGAATCGTTTTATCAAATAAAGCCTATTATTATTATTATATATATATATATATATATATATATATATATATATATATATATATATATATATATATATATATATATATATATATATATATATATATATATATATAATAATAATAATAGGCTTTATTTGATAAAACGATTCAACTTTACACAAATAGATTGGTAACATGATAAGTTTATGAAATAAAGTACATAATTATATTTATATCGCAAGTGACGAAGGATAATGTCTTATAGACTCTTTATAAATGCTCTAAGTCTCAGAGCAGCTTGGGTATATCGGAAGACATCGTAAATGGATGGGCTTCCCAGGAGTGCCTTGATCGCCTCTTCTTCAGAGTTGGTTTGATGGACATGTTTTCTGAAAAACTGCTCTCGGAGGGGGTTGTAGATGGTACAATTTAATAGGAAATGGTCAAGATTATTTTCTTGTAGAGAGTTACAGATGTCGCAGATAGTTTCATTGTTGAATTTGTGTGAAAAGCCGTTTTGGTAAAGGGACATGTTATTTGGATTGGATGTTCGGAGTTGGCCAATTAGTTTCAGGACAGTGTGAGGTATATTTAGTGAAAAGTAGTTGTAGCTAGTATTGTATAAATGGAACAGATGATTGTAGGATGAGTTAAGGATTCTCTGTGTATCTTCATAATATAAAAATTCTCTGTATGCAAGTACTATATTATTTTTCTCTTCTTTTACTGTTATACAACTCGGTTTTTCATATACCCAGTGAAAGTTTGCTTTATAGAGGATATTTTTAAGATTTTGTATCCAGTTATGCCTAGTTTGTTTCTCATGATTGATTAATGAATTGTCCAGTTGATTTAATTTTAATAGTTGATCGTAGCATATTTTTGGGTATCTGTCATTTGGCATAATTAATAATTTATGCCACCAGTTTAACATTTTGTCTACTATCATCACCTCAATGCTACTTTCTCCTGTCTCTCTTCTGACGATATAATTTGGTGTGGATTTTTGCAATGACTGAATGGATTCAAAATTCCTTTTTTTACACTGTTGGCTTGTAGCGGTCCCCACACTTCAGCACCAAATAGAAGAGTCGAAATAATTGAAGAGGAATAAAGTTTGGTTTTTGTGTCCCAGCTGTTGATTTTTGCTCTTGAAAGTGTATTTCTAACTGTGCCTGTTATTCTAGCTGTTTTATTAATGAAGTCCTTCGTATTTTCATTGAATGTGCCCCCTGATGTGAAAGTTATTCCTAGGTATTTATAGTTGTTTGTAAATTTTATTTCATGGCTCTGACAAGTATGAAGAATTCTTCAGTGGGGTGGTCTGCCTTCATGGAAATGAATTATTTTGGTTTTCTCGGGATTGGTTTTTAACTGAGGATTATCACAATACGTTAATTTTCTTTGAACGTCTGGTGTTGAGTGGGCAAAGATCACAATATCATCAGCATATTGTAAAGATAATATATCAATCGTTGGATTAATTAAATAACCTTCTAGATGATTTTCTTTAAAATATGTTTCCAAATCGGATATATATATAGTGCAAAAAGAAGGGGGCTGGTGCATTCTCCTTGAAGTACCTTTTTTGTAATATTTATCTTCTGCGATAATTCGTTATTGGTCATGATTTGCACTGAAGCATTCTTGCATATGTTACTTGATGTTCTTGTTATCTTACTACTTATGCCGCAGTGATATATTTTATTCCAGAGAAGATCATGTGGAACTGTGTCGAATGCTCTTTGAAAGTCTATGAATATGGCATATACTTCTTTGCTTTTTGAGAGCAACGAGGTCTGTACTATGCAGTTTAACGTGAATATATTGTCCACACATGATCTTCTTTTCTGAAATCCGGCTTGTGCTTCAGGTAATATGAATGAACTTTCTACCCAGCTTTGAATTCTATGATTTAAAATGTGAATACTTGCAATATTGTGTTTATAATAGCGATCGCTCTATAGTTGCTTGGATTTAGTTGGTCTCCTTTTTTGTGGATTAGAGTTAATTTTATTGTTTTTAACGTTAGAGGAACATCTTCGTGTCTTAGAAATCTGTTTAATAATCTCGCTAAATAAATTTTCCAATCTGCAGGAAGGTTTTTTAGTTGCTCGTACAGTACTCCATCGAGCCCTGGGCTTTTATTACTTCTTGAATTTTTCAGGGCAAAGTTGAGTTCTGCTGTTGTAATATCTAGATCTAAATATGGATGAAATGCGTCAAGGTGTTGTTGGTTACTGACAATCCTGGGGCTGTACCAGTTTTGAAAATGTTCTTCCCATTTTTGTAATGAAATGGGATTTGGAGTTTTGTTTGGAGAATTGAATGATTTTATTGTCTTCCAGAACTCCTTCTGATCCTAAATAGTTTCCATTTTCTCTTTAATTTCCAGTTTATATATTTTCTTTTGCAGGTTCATTGTTTGTTTATATAGTAACTTTGATTTTTAGGTAAATTTCTAGGCTTTCGTTGTTATATTGGCTCTTTTTTAGTTGTTTATGATTTTTCTTTATATTTTTTTTAAGGTTTGCACATTCTTGATTGTACCATTTTTTCGTAGTCGCATATGAGTTTACGTTAATTTTTATAGATTTTGTTATACCCACTTTTTCTGAGGTTGATTTTATTTGCTCAATAATGAGTTTATATTGTTCATCACTATCTAGTTCATCGCCAGAGGCTATCCAGTTTAATTGGAGATCTGCTTGGAATAATTCCGCTGATGTGTCATCCCATTCTGTCGTAATGATGTTGGTTGTATTTTCTCTCGTAATTCTATTTGAGCTGTTCACTATTATGTTATAAATTTTTAGTGAGCATATTAGATGATCAGAACAGAATATATCTTCAATGATAGCAAAATCTTTTATAAGTTGTAACGTAATATTAATTATCCACAGAAGGTCTATTGTACTTTTGCCTCTTGAACCTATGTATGTGTAACTGGCTGGTGTGTCGCCTAAAATATCCAGTGAACTTCTTTATTTATAATTTCTACTGCATTTTTGGGAAATTTTGAGAAAATTATGATTCCTCCCATAGCTCTACCCGTGCTAGCTTTTCTTCTGGCTTGTTGTTCATAAACGAAATAATCTTTTAGAAACGGGGGGTTTTCTTTTAAGTTGAAATTATTCCACGTTTCAACGAGACAAACAAGATCATGATTTGTTATAACATTTTTCTCTTATTTGCTAAGTCCAAATATATTCTTGAAACCTTGGATATTCCAGAATAATAAATTGTTTATATATGTTTTTGTATTGATGTTTATGCTTTCTTTTGTACAGTTTGTATTTCTGTTAAGTTTTATGTTGTTGACTGGGTTCGTTGTCTCGTCTGAATATGTTTATCGAGTGGGCCAGATACTGATGGATTTTTTGGCGTGTTTTTCATGATTTGGATTTTTGGTGCTTTGTTTTTTTTTCTTTATTCTTTCGTTGTATTTGCTGCGAAGTGTTTTGTTGCGATGAGTCCAGGTTTTTGCCCTGTTGAGTATTTTCCAACGGTATTTCTGACATAGTAAGGGATCTTTCATACAAATGTTTGTATCTCTCCAACAGACCATGCATTTTCCACTAAATGACAAACAAATTATCCAGAAAATCAAGAATAGGGTCTTCCTGAGAGAAATTAATATAACTTTTTTGTGTCTTAACGTAAAGCTTATAACCTTTAATTGAACATCTTGTAGATGGATCTTTTTTTCCACTGCGTTATGTCAACAAACCTCATACAAAATCGTAGAACTTTCAAATTTTGAGGTCATCGTACTAACTCCTGTGACAGTCAACTATGCATACAGATTTTAATTTAATTATTAGTGACTTGGGAAGGGGATTTTTCATTATCATCGTTAGTTTCTGCATCAGATGTTTGTATATAGTCTAAAGCATTTAGAGACACGGAGCGTCTTCTTGCCATTGCACCTAATTAATTTCCATGCTGTTTATTATCTTCAGGGGAAATGTGTTCATTAAAATCTGTTGCAACATATTTCTCACCATTTATGTAGAGGACATTTTGTTTTAGTGTAGCTTTAAGGCCCTTTCTTCTTTCCTGAATTAGATGTAATTTTAATATTTCTCGCTCCCTTAAAACTTTTTGCGTATAATCTTCATCTTAGTATATTTTCAAATTTTTGAGTTCATTTGCTACCCGTAAAATTTCATATTTATTTCTTTTTGAAATAAATTCAATAAGTACTGGCCTAGTTTTATTATTCTGAGATTTCCCGAATCTTTTTGTCTGCTCTATGTTATTCAATGTTATGTGTGTTAGGTTTAGGTTCCATTTATTAATTTTATTATTATATAATCCAAATTTCCTCTTTGCTCTTCTTTTATTCCAGAAAATATTAGATTTTTTTCTCTTGTCTTCCTTTCCAAAAAATCAATTTGTTTATCTTGAGCGGCAATTTTTTGTTTAAAGTGCTCAAATTTCTTCTAATGAAGAAGAAGAAGTTATGTTTGACAAAGTGTTATTCATTTGATTGAGTGAGATTTGCATATTTCCCATTGTTGTGTTGATTGGTTGTAATAGTTTACTTATATCTTCCAGCGAGGCCATTGTTTTAATTTCAAATTTTCAATATATTTGGCAACACTGATTGCAGATAAGCAAAATCATGCGTACGTGAAGATGTTCAATTAAACTGCCGGCTTAAGTTGGTTTTTATACTGACCTTCAAGTTGATCGATGTTTTTTGAAACACCTTGGCCCGCTATATGAAGTTTGTTGGCACAAATTTTAGTATTATTCCATAGAATGTAGACTAAATATTAACACTGTTCAAGTACTTCAAATTTTACGTTGATATTGATATTCACTCAAGTTTTCGTACAAAATCAATTCTCTGTTTTTCACTGTGATTGCCACTGTTCAAAGCAATGTTACCAAATCCTACATATATATATATATATATATATATATATATATATATATATATATATATATATATATATATATATATATATATATATATATATATATATATATATATATATATATATATATATATATATATATATATTTATTTATTTATATTGGATCTTGACCTTGATTTCTGGTTCCAGGTGTCAATGAGATATTGCTTACTTCCTGTGATGATGAAATTTGTTCATCCGATGAAGATTCTCCAACAGGTGAAAGATTCTTGTTTTTTTAGTACTGGTTCATGTACACAGTCCTTGATTGAATGAGTTCTCTTTTTTTCTCAGTGTGCTCTGTTCCGTAAATTCCGTATCAGTATAGCACTGGTATTGACTTGGTTTTTAAACAACTCTTGTTCTGGTTTGTAGACATTTTTCTGAAGATTTATCTTGACTGAGAAAAAAGGTATTATCAAATTCTGCTTCATCATCAATTTTTTTTTTTTTTGCGCACATTTTGTGTTTTCTATACAAGCCATTTGATTTTAGGCTCAATTTTTCAATTTTTGGAGATGAATTACAGTTTTCTTGGGTATTTTCTAGCAAATCTCACATATATATCACCCTCAATGTATTTGAATCAATGTCATTCTTATCGACAAGCAGTAATTACATTTTCTGACCATCGTCTGAATGAATGGGGCTTATAGATGTTAAATCAACTATTTCACCTAGAAGTCTAATAATTTTCTAGAATTTAGAATATTATTAGACTTTTGTGTTGTTTCCACACTTTGAGGCAATTGCGATACTTCGCTAATTCTTGGCCTAATGTGACTGAATGGGCAATTCTTGTCTGAATCATTCGGATTGGTTGAAATTATAATATTTGGGCTTGTACGTTTTGGAGTTGAAGTAGTTTTTCGCGTCAACTGATAAATTAAATGATTTGCTCTAGTGATTGAATTTATTTCATTGATTAAGTTCTTCATTAGTTTTTTCTTTGGAAACACGTGGCAATTTCAGATCATTGCCCATTCTCCTTCTTCTTCTTCCATGGCACCACAGTTTACGATGAACCTTGGCATCCTCGACAGCTCTTCTCCAGTCAGGTCCATTCATGGCTTTTGTTCTCCAGTTCTTTACTTTAAGTTCCTTGAAATCCTTTTCTACTTGCTTTTCTTATCCCTTGCGAGGATGCCTTTTGTTCCTGTTCCCATATAATCGGGTATATATTGTGTTTCTTGGTAATAGGTTCTCGTCCATCCTTTCTATATGTCCTAACCATCTTATTATTTATGCTTCTATATCTCTTCTGATATCTTCACTATTCATCACGTCATTCAGTTTGTGGTTATATCCTATACGCCATGTTTCATTCTTTTGTACAGCTCCAGAACTTATTGGCTCTCTGTTCAGTTTCGCATTAATACACAAACGAAGGTAATAGGCTCTACCTCCTCATTATAAGGATTCATTGGATCTAGTAGAACTCGAAAATGACCTGCTGATATACCAAAGTTATTATGTTGACAACTGAAACAAAAAGTTGTTAAATCGGTTGCATCATAAGGCGCGGCTGCCGCTCGCTCCATGGCGTTCGCAGTCAAGGTCAAGCTTGGAAAATATCTCAAATAATTAAAATTCACTTTTCAGATTCTCTGCTTTGTGTACACAAAATTACCTAGCTGAACGCTACATTTCAAGTTTCTAGATCATCTGTTAGTAAGTTAGGTTGGTGATAAAAATGCTGATTTCCAGACGTAGTTATCTCAAGAAACGCTTGAGCTGTATTCATGAAATTTCAGACTCCGGTAAATCCAAGGAGTTTCAATAAATAAGTTGAATTTCATGTGTTTATGTTGAATAGATTTTGAGTTATCGAGGGATCAAAAGTGGCTTCTAATGGTTCGTATAATACAACATACGGCTGTTGCGTCGCCAGTTCCTTTTTTTTCCATTTGAATAGCTCAAACTGGGCTTAGCACACTACCACGTGTCTAGACTCTGCAGTTCCAGATACTTATTTGTCGATCTATTTTCCAACGGTATTTCTGACATAGTAAGGGATCTTTCATACAAATGTTTGTATCTCTCCAACAGACCATGCATTTTCCACTAAATGACAAACAAATCATCCAGAAAATCAAGAATAGGGTCTTCCTGAGAGAAATTAATATAACTTTTTTGTGTCTCAACGTAAAGCTTATAACCTTTAATTGAACATCTTGTAGATGGATCTTTTTTTCCACTGCGTTATGTCAACAAACCTCATACAAAATCGTAGAACTTTCAAATTTTGAGGTCATCGTACTAACTCCTGTGACAGTCAACTATGCATACAGATTTTTGTCAATAATGGTTTTAAAATGTGTACTCCCATTGTAATGGTCTTCACAACAAGATAAGTGGGAAGTCAAACAAGACACTCGCGGCATCCCATCGAAATTGTTGTAGCCTGTTTTTCCGTTCACCCCTCGTTATTATAAATAAACAACTTATTTGGTTCATGATGACTGCTGCTTTCACACCCAAGTACAATGCAATACCAATTTGCCGTAATTTTTTGTTTAGAACCGAGGTTCTCATTGGCTGACTATTGGAAGCGATGCCATTGCAGCTAAGCGCCAACGTACGTAGTGACGTCACAGTAGCATAGCGGTCTTTCTGTGACTTTTTAAAACGTCCGTTCATTCCAGAATCGTGTTTTCCTTATCAAAGAAAATCAATGCCAATAGTTTTTTAATGTGCTCAGAGTTAATTTTCGAGAGTTTTGAAAGGCTGTGGAAGATCTTAATACATCTGTTGAGACATGAAGATTTATTATTATGACAGAACATTGAGTTGATACGCTATCTACATCTGTATTGCCAATAGAAACCATTATTCAGTAGTGTGCTTTTAGAACTGTCTGTCGTTTTGAGAGATTATTTCCAACAAAATTATTGTACCATGTTTCCAATTACCTGTTGAACATATGTTGTTCAACCACAAACTCACTATACTTTTTTTTTACTCCTGAAGGTAGTCAACAACTTGGATTATGAGCGATCGTTATCATATTATTGGTAGAAAACTGATGATAATCAATTTATTCAATGGCACCACTCATGTTCATTGGATCAAAGATATAGTTTCCATTGCAGTATGTCTCATATTAATGAATACTTATACCACCTACTAATATCTCAACAATATCAAAAGCAATTCCATACTATAAAGGTTTGCACTATGGTTCCATTCTAGATTGATCATTATCCTTAATAAGAAGAAGGCATCAATAAATAAAACTGAGAAAAACGAGCAAATCAACGATCTCTTTGATTTGGAAGACGATTCTATTAGATTTACTCTTTTCCAATGGCATTTTTATGATGGTGCAGTCTGTATCCTCTGTGGTGCGTTACGAATGGCGTCAAGATTGGCCCAGAGGGCTCAAACGATGAAGAAACAGGTTATATGGCCTTAGGAACACATATGATGATACCCACATTACTTTGGACTGTTCTTTGGATACACCTACGAATTTATTAGCCTCAATTAATGAATTGTGGAATTTATCTGATGAAAAATGTGTTCATTACACATTTTTATAACTGTCAGATGTCACATTTATTTTCATCTAATGATCAGGCTTCATTTCTCAGAAAATCCAATTTTGAACATAGGTCGTTTTGAAAAGATAACTAGAAGTAATGAGCCTACATGCTTTGTTCTGGTCTGAAATAAGGCAACCAAGAGAGGTATAGCCTCATTTCTTGATAATTTTTTTATAGGATGAATATTAGAGCCAATATTATGCTTATAGAAGGGCCAAAACTGCAACTTTCAACTTATTGGAAAAAAAAGTCTAAATTTTGACATTGATCAAACCTCAAAGATCAAAGTTGAGCTCAAATTGCATGGAATGTCTACAGGTTCAGAAAATATATCCATCAATTTTTATGTAGGAAGCTTTATTATTGGAGTTCCTGCCCGAAAACCGAAAACAGCTGAAAAATGTCGAGGCTTTTTGAGCATAACGCAGCTTGCAAAGGTATCTTGAGCTGCAAACTTGAGATCACGCTACTGGGACATAACCTAACAATATGATAAATTAAAGGGAGTGTGCGATTTCATTTAAACTTTGCCTTATTTTTTGTTCTAAATCAGCGGACTTGTTGCAATTATGCAATAATCACTCATAATATTTTCATACTCAACTTTTTGTTATCCATTACACAGGTATCTAGCTGAAAGAGTATGCGCTTTTCTTCCAATTCCATAGCTATGAAGTTTATCTAACAAAATTTTATAATTTACCGTATCAAAATCTTTAGCTAAATCTAGGGGAGTTACAATCAACTATTTTCTTTGAACCAGTTTGTCATATATTATTTTTGTCATAAGATTCAAAGCATCTGGAGCTCTTATTTTCAACAGAATCAAATTGTTGGAACTCCTTATATCATGCTCTTTTGTGAAATTATAGATTGTCATATATTAGTTTTTTCAATATTTCAGCTATATGCGATATTGATGATAACAGATATATCAAATTGATCAAAGCTTGAAAATAAAAATTTGATTGAACCACTTTGATCGTTGATTAAAAAGGTTTCAACTTCTCTCAAGTGCTAATTACAAGATTTGAGATTGACATTACCAACTCATGATATTCGAATATAGTTGTATCAATTGATTACTATCACAGTTGTCACGTAGAAAGTCACTTTATCCATCTTTAGTTCCATTATCACTCTCCAAGTATAGTTAGTAGTAGAACTGTCTCTTAATCTAATAGGATCTATTGGTTGCAAATTCATGCATTTCTAATATCGAATGTTTCGACGTGCTCTTCCAAATTGCCGAGAGAAGATTAGATAGTGCTTCATGCCACATATTCATCACATCTTTTTCATAAAATTCGTCTTGTCCACTCTGATTGTTGGAGTAGTTATACAATATTCACCGATAATTTCCAGCCTCGTCTCTCCAATTCAGTGCAAGCTCAGCAAATATATGTTCCACAGGATCTGCATTTTCAAAATAAAATACAAAGAATTCAAGGAGAAGCATGATTATTTCAAAACTTAACTTAGCGACATACATTTTGGAAAATGAGAAACAGTGATCTTCAACTAACATTGCCACAAGATCGAGATGGTGTCTTTAGAACATATTTTTTCTAATCATAACTGGAAATTCGAAATATACAGGGTGTAACAGAAATAAGCACATTAATCCAAACTAATGATAAAGTTCATCAGGCGTAACAATTTTTCATAACAACTCTTTTCCAATTTCTCATCTTTCTTTAGTATTTTTTATCCCCTATAATTTAACGAGTCGTTCAGGTGCATAATTATCACATTCATATATATATATATATATATATATATATATATATATATATATATATAAATATATATATATATATATATATATATATATATATATATATATATATATATATATATATTATATATATATATATATACATATATATATATATATATATATATATATATATATATATATATATATATATATCGTAAAAGTCCTACGTTGTGATTATTTTTGTTTTACGAGTGACCAGAATTCTTGAAATTGAAGTCGTGGTTGTACAAGGTTGAGAAAAGAGATACAACATAAATACAGATCACAAATATAATTCAGTCATATTGTTCCTTGTAAAATTACACCATATATGTGAAAATATTGTATTCATACAAACAAGATGTCAAGTGGTAGTAGTTGAGGTCGTGGACCTCCGAGGGTGAAGTGGTCACGTTATTTGGCCGACGCTTGGACCCCTGGTGTGCTGCGTAGTAGACGGGCTGGCGCTGATCGTACTTCACGAGGGATGAAGGATCTCGGCACCAAGAAGTCTACTTAAAGGCTCTATGGATCTGGTTCTCCTTGTTTCGTGATAGAAGGACGGTTTCTAGACGCTGCCGTAGGTTTGGAGGTGGATGCTCTCTCACGTCCACAGTCCCATAGATAGATGGACGACAATAGCTTAAGTTCTGTAACAAAAAGATACCTGCTCCGCAGGTAGGCTGCGTGATAGCGTGAAGACTACAACGACTACAACGACTAATTATAGCACCGCAGATTTGATAAAATAATAACCTGTTTATCAGGTATATCTGTGCACTACATTTACAGTGGTGTACAGAAAATAGTAGTAATAATAATATGACTATTACAGTCTTGTAAGTATTTATATGTAAACCTGTTTATCAGGTTTTTCTGTGCACTACGTTTACAGTGATGTACAGAAAATAGTAATAATAATAATATGACTATTACAGTCTTGTAATTATTTATATGTACACGTGGTCATCAGTTGTATCTGTGCACTACGTTTACAGTGATGCACAGGCAGATAATACTGCGGTTTAAAGATGGCTATGAAACCTCAAAGTTGAGTTTTCTCTGAACGTGCCAACATTACACCGGCAGCTGGACTGAGTGTTGAGGTGGCTTGTGAGGCTGAGTTTGTGAGACCCTATCGACGTTTGCGTTGCAGTAAACTACGACGGCTCCTTCGAACGTGCCAACATCACACCGGCAGCTGAACGAAGTTAGCTACTATTGAACGTGCCAACATTACACTGGCATCTGGACTCTAGTAGATTTGACAGAACATGCCAACATTACACCGGCAGCTGAACCGTCACGTTGAGGTGGCTTGTGAGGCCAGGTTTGTGAGACCCTATCGACGATTGCGTCGCAGTAAACTACGACGACACTTTCGAACGTGCCAACATCACACCGGCAGCTGAACGAAGTTAGCTACTATTGAACGTGCCAACATTACACCGGCATCTGGACTCTAGTAGATTTGATAGAACGTGCCAACATTACACCGGCAGCTGAACCGTCAAGTGATCAAGGCCGAAACCAAGATGCCTTCCCAAGTGAAAAGCACCTCTTCTCATACTACAAAATTTCCCCCCTTGTTTTAGCGTGCAAGTGCAATCAAACATTTCGTAACCATAGGTGAGACGAAAACAGCATGCTTTCTTCCGCGAAAATGTACTTGATGCCACCAAAGATGGGAGATTCACTCTTCATGCATTAAAGAGAGATCGTTGTTAATTTCTTGGAAATAGTATTGTTGGTGGTGGTTAGCATACGTTGGAGGTGTTGGTTTCTAGGATGTTGATTTGTTCTCAACTTTGTGTCAACTTGCATAATTTCACATACGTGAAAGGATAGAGCGAGATATACCGAGGCAATAAAAGAAGCAAAGTAGCTTGATAGAGCAGCCCTTCTACTTAGTGGTAGGTGTTAACCTTTTAGCGTTTTTTAAAGAAAGAGTAAGAACGAATGTTATACTCACATGCTGAACTGAAAAGTTGAATCGTAGTACAAATTCTACCCCTACTTGATCTACTAGGAAAAGGAAGGAACTATGGGAGAATTCGTTAGTTATTCTGCGATAGTAAATAAAAAGTTGAAATTTTTCCCCTCTCTTGACTTGATTTGACTTCAATAATTATATTCTAAGACTCTTTTGGAAAGTCCAAATATTTAGTAAATTCATTTTATGATTAAACAACTCAATCAATTCCATTATTCACTTACATTGTCCTTGTAATGTGAACAGGTATGCAACTACCCGTTACCAGAATCATATTGGTAGGTATCTCATTATTTATTACTTGAAGAAAATATACTTTCGGTGTGTTTCAATTCTAGTTCATATTTAACGTAGGTGCCTTTTAATCGATCAAAGATCTAAGATATTTCATATTTATTGACATCTTATTTACCACTGACTTTGTACTGAACAACCCTTGAGATAGCCACGCATGTTTTGTGTCACTGTCGATGACTTTTAGTTTATGGTCACCCGCTTGACTGAGGACAGCGGTTACACGCTTTAATTTATGATTTTTGGGCCATCTTGTAGCTTGCTCTTGAGATTTAACATCTGTGTTTGTGAGAACTTTGGGTTGACATATTCAATGACCTATTAATGATACAACACATACTTTTGTTTATTGTAAAATAATGATAATATTGCAAAACGTCTCATTCTCCCCCTAATATTGAAATCGAAGTAAATGAGTACTTTAATATTACCGGAATATAGGAGTATGAAAGGAAGAGTGCATGTTCTTCTCTATATTGTTTTCATTAACTAACTGGTTACTTTATTATTATAATTTTGTTATATTAAAATGTTTCTTTTCCAGTAATTTACAATGTAACTATTTTATGTTTCCTACTTCTGTATTATTATTACTTATGTCCAGCTATCCTAAAATCCATATTCAACTAACTAATACAAAAAAACTGTTCCTTACTAATATCTAACTCCGTCCACTCGGCCACTAGCACTTCACTTCCGGATGTATTATTATTCTCCAGTCCTCCTTTTCTGTCTCTTGGTCAATTTATATTGTGTTTTTCCCCTCCGACCTCGCCGTTGTCCCTTTCCGAATGTAGGTGTTGGTAAATTGAGAGTGGTAGCTTCTGCTGTCTTTTTATTTAACCACCAGTTGTACACGTCCAACTGGTGGATTATTTTGTTCACTTCTTCATGGCTAGGTTTCTTCCGTTTCTTCTTGATTTCTCCCCAGTCGATTGTATGTCCCGGCGTCGGTGGTGGAGCTCGCATGTTGGTTGTTCCGAAAAGTACATCGAATTTTCTTTTTAATTTGTGTCTATTTTCAATTCTGAACTTCTGTACGATCGCCTCAAACTCTTCATTTTCGCTGACACTACCACTCATGATTGATAATACAGGACTAGCCATTTTCTTGCCTTAAGCTAATATATATCGTTCCACATTTCTCAAGTGGTTGTTCCAGGATCGTGCTATTTTAAAGGGGCATGTCAGTGGTGGTACCAACGAAGATTTGTCGTGTTATACACCCCCTTGATTTCCCTAGAGCTCCTATCCATAATTTGATAAGCGTTGGGATATGGGTTATCAATAATTTCATAAGGTCCATCATACAATAGCTCAAACTTTGGTGTTCTTCTGTTAATAGGGTCGGCAATGGGGTTGGTCTTCAGTAGAACGAGTTCTTCTGGATTGTACGTAATAATTTTGGTTTTATTCTGTTTGTTCTTACGCAGCTCGGCATTTTTCTTCAAGTTTTCTCTAGCTCTGGCTAGTTTTTCCGTCTGCGTCATATTATTTTCCTCGCTCAGGTATACTCTCAGTACCCCATCCACTAACCTTTTTGGTGTTTTACCCGTGACTAGTTCAGATGGTGAAAAACCAGTGCTATTGTGTTTGATACCGTTGAAACAATCTTCAATGTTAGTTACTTGTTCCGCCCACTTGGTGTGTTGTTGATGACAATATGATCTAAATATTCTTCCCAGTTCTTTCATTACACGTTCTGAAGGATTAGACGCAGGATGACGTATGCTGGAGTAAGAATATGTGATGCCGTTTTCTGCTAATTTAGTTTTCCAAATTTTACTTTTGAACTGTGTTCCGTGGTCACTCAATATTGTTTGTGTGCTATAATATCTTTAAATTGTATTACTCGATTAGCACAGGCGGAAGCCGTGGCTCTTTTTAAAAAATATAATTTTACAAATTTTGGAAACACATCCAACATCAACAGTATGTATGACACTCCCCCTCTTCCCTGAGGTAATGGTCCATATAGACCCACAGCAACTAGCTCTCCGACTTCTTATGCTAGTACTGGCTGTAGAGGTCCATGCAACTGTCGATTGGGCCATTTAACCTTTTGACAAATATCACACTTACCAACGGTTTGTCTAATTGTGCGGTCTAATTTGTTTATATAGAATAGCTCCTTCATGATGGAGTATACTTTTGCTGGTCCAAAATGTCCTATTTCTGCATGATAATGTTGAATCAATGGTATGCTTGAACTGTCTGGGACTACTACGGTGGTCCTATTCTGGAATTTGTCGAAATGAAATAAGATATTGTCTTTGATTATAAAGTAAGCTAAACGTCGCCAGCTTGCTGCGTCTAACACTGTTGGGTATCCGTTCAAATACGTTTTTTTTGGGTAAAGTGTAGTGTCTTGATTCTGTTTCCCAATTAAATTCCTTAAATCTTGTTTGATTTCTTTCAGTCCGGTTACGGTAAATGCTGCTATGATTGGGTCCTTGCTTAGGAACTCCCCACTGTTATGACTGTCGGCAGGAAAACGTGAAATTGTATCAGCCACCGTGTTGAATTTTCCTGGAATAAGTTCGATTTGAAAGTTGAATTGTTGTAGGAATAGTACCCATCTTATCAGTCGCTCGTTGAGTGAGCGGCACTTCTGTAAGAATGTTAGTGCTTGATGATTCGTTTTAATAGTTAATTTTGCGCCGAGAACGTATGTTTGAAATTTGTGGAGTGCGAAAATGATAGCTAATAGTTTTTTCCCCGTAGTAGTATAATTCAATCCTGCTCCTTTTAGAGTTCTGCCCACAAATCCAACTACTTCTATCGTTCCTTCTTCATTTTCTTGAGATAATACTCCCCCTATTCCATAGCGCGAGCTGTCCGTTTGTAAAACGTATGGTTTATCCATCCGAGGGTGTGTAAGCGTTACACTACGTAAAAACTATTTCTTAAGATTTCTGGAAGTATCCTGTTCTGATTGTCCCCATTGCCATTTTGTGCCCTTTTTTAATAAATGTAACAACGGCTGTGAATAGCTGCTATAATTTTGATAGAATTTCCGGTAGAAGTTACAGGCACCTAGAAAAGCTCGTAAGTGCTTTACCTTTGTATGCGTAGGAAAATCGTGAATCGCGGACAATTTGGTGGGGTCTGGAGAAATGCCTTTGCTGTTTAAAACATGCCCTAAATATTTACTTCTTGTTTAAAGAACGTAGTTTTATCTAAATTGATCGTTACTCGAGCCGTGTGTAAGCGTTGTAAAACCATTTCCACATGTCTCAGATGTGTTTTTTGTCTGGAGAGGCGATTAATAAGTCGTCTATGTAATTGACTGTAAATTCTCGTACTTCTGGACCCAAGATAATATCCATACAACGTGAAAAACTAGTTACTGCTGTTTTTAAACCAAAAGGTAGTACTTGGTAAGTGTAACTACGTCCATTGAATAAAAATGCGATGTACTTCTTACTTGCTGGTGTTAATGGGATCTGCCAATAAGATGATCTCAAATCAATGGACGTGAATACTCTTGCTTTACTGAAACGTTGTAAGAGCTGCTCGACTGCAGGAGCAGCTCCACAGTCGGCGATCATTTGGTCATTTAATGCTCGCGCATCTAAGCAAATTCTTACTGATCCATCTTTTTTCTTTACCACTGTCATGGGGCTAGAATAGTCCGAGGCTTCTCTTTTTATAACACCTAAATCCACCATTTTCTGAAGTTCTTCCTCCACAGCTAGTCTGTGGGCAAACGGTACAGGATATGATCGTTTCACAAATGGTGTCTAGTCTTTTAATTTAATATGATGTTTATACAGGTGGGTCAAGCCAGGTCGCGTTTGAAATAAGAGATGATATTTGAAAAAAACTTCTTTTAATGTCTTCTGATGTTCCATTTTGATTTTGGTTGCATTGATGTGTTTCAGAATCGTTTCTTTTGGTTCCAACCATGAATCCAGTCGGGCTGTTGCCATCGTACATTGTTTTGTGATTACTGTACTTTAGATAGTGTTGTTTCTATTGTTACTAGTTGTCGGTATTTGACCCCATGGATCTGTAATGGTTCTAGTGTTATCATGGATATTCAGTGTGCCGGTCCTGAAACAAATCTGTATCTTGTGCTCCTTCATCCAGTTGGAACCGATAATTATTGGTCGAACTAATTGTTTGACGACTAGACAATAGAGCCCCGTTCTGAACTCTCCTATTTGTACTGGCAGCAAAATTTGTTTTGTTATTCTTTGACTACGTTGTCCCATGGCTCCGCGTAATTGTACTGCTGTTACCGGTAGAGTTGATAAATTGTATTTCTCCAACATGAGCCAAATATTTTCAGCGACGCACGTCACCTCGCTTCCAGTATCTAGTAGTGCCGTGCAGTCTCCAAAAGGTAATTGTATGATAATCTCTGGGAGAGTATATATTTTTTCCTTACTTTCAACATTCTCTAGAAGTTCAGGAATATTTTCACTATACATTGATGAAATTGTATATGTTTCTTCTGGTTTGAAGTTCGTATTTGTAAGCTCTAGGATTGCTCTAGCTTTTTCCAGTTTATATGTGCCAAACTTGACACACTTCTTTATCATTATTGGTTCTAAGATTCCTTGATGGTATTTACCTAATCCAAGACATGGTCTCCATCCCATTTTGTGCAACATTCTTTTTATTTTCTCTGAAATTACTGCTTGTTCGGCCTGGCTTGTACCCGGAGAACACGGCCTATGTATTAGTTCTCCGGTTGTCCATTTCCCGGACTTGCAGGAGATTTTGTTGTTGTGGCCGTTGGGTTTGTTTTTGATTTTTCGTTTCCGTTCCACTTCTTCGTGTTCTCCCACTTTCTAGAATCTCTTGTGAATCTATTATGGTTTTTGCTTTCATGATCATGTTTACATTTGGACGGTTGTTCGTAGGCATTACTCGATGAGGATTTGTCCCTGTTGGTATTATTCTCCGTTCGTTAATTACGCGAGTTGTATGTTCCTGTTTACGCAGAAAGTCCATTAGGTCCGTGGTAGTTTCCTTGTTCCCCACATGCCATAACGATTGTAGGTGGATTGGAAAGTGTCGTATCATTTCTTTGACGAATTGTTTTTCAGGTATGGGATTCCTCAATAATTTAGCCTGGCTGATGTACAAGGCTAGGTGTGAAGTCATGCTTGGAGTCTTACGTGAATCCCATTTATCCATAATAATTTTTTGTCTCCATCTATTTTGTATACCATCGGACCAATAGCTATGTAGGAAGTCTGTCTTTAAATCTTTGTAAGTCGACCAACAGCCTATGTAGACAATTGCCCATTTATCAGCATCTCCAATGAGGCATTCACGGGCCGTCTCTAGACGATATTCTTCAGGCAGTTGTAAACGTTCGAAATACTTCTCCAAGGCATCTAAGAATCGCACTGGATTCATTAATAAACAATTACCGTCAAATTTAGGTTAGGTTTAGCCAGATATTTTTCCGATGCAAATGGTATTGGTATCGCTGGGGGTGGTAAAGTAGTAACGGTTTTTACACATTGTATCGCCGCTGGGATTTCTTCGGAGCTTTGTGACCCACTGTCGGTGTGATTACCTTCACTTACGGTGGGTTCGGTTGGACTCGCAGTTGTCGCAATAGTCAGTACTACGTTGGCAATACGGTTCTCTGCTGTGTTTGTATTGACCATACGATGGGCCATGTCCTTCATTGTTTGATTTAACTCCCCCAAAATACGATGTAGTTCATCTCGCTGTACTTTCATATCAATTTGTTGTTCCTGTCTCCATTCATTCAAAATACCGGCGAGGTCACAGGTCACAAGCACTATTGGCTCTCTAACGTCACTCATACTCGCACTCTAGTCATCCATTGTTGAAGATTATTGTCAAAAAAAATAGAATATCTGTACTGCGTCTCTAAGAAGATCTTGGAAATTTTGAGTTTCCAAACTCTGTCCCAGCACAACCAACCTCAAGAACTTCAAATCCTGGTCACGGCACCAATTTATGTAACGCGGCAACCGTTACGATCGTCTATTATTTGTTTTATCAAAAGTCCTACGTTGTGATTATTTTTGTTTTACGAGTGACCAGAATTCTTTAAATTGAAGTCGTGGTTGTACAAGGTTGAGAAAAGAGATACAACATAAATACAGATCACAAATATAATTCAGTTATATTGTTCTTTGTAAAATTACACCATATATGTGAGAATATTGTAATCATACAAACAAGATGTCAAGTGGTAGTAGTTGAGGTCGTGGACCTCTGAGGATGAAGTGGTCACGTTATTTGGCCGACGCTTGGACCCCTGGTGTGCTGCGTAGTAGACGGGCTGGCGCTGATCGTACTTCACGAGGGATGAAGGATCTCGGCACCGAGAAGTCTACTGAAAGGCTCTATGGATCTGGTTCTCCTTGTTTCGTGATAGAAGGACGGTTTCTGGACGCTGCCGTAGGTTTGGAAGTGTATGCTCTCTCACGTCCACATTCCCATAGATAGATGGACGGCAATAGCGTTAGCTCTGTAACAAAAAGGTACCTGCTCTACTGGTAGGCTGCGTGACAGCGTTAAGACTACAACGACTACAGCGACTAATTATAGCACCGCAGATTTGATAAAATAATAACCTGTTTATCAGGTATATCTGTGCACTACATTTACAGTGGTGTACAGAAAATAGAAATAATAATAATTTGACCATTACAGTCTTGTAAGTATTTATATGTAAACCTATTTACCAGGTTTTTCTGTGCACTACGCTTACAGTGATGTACAGAAAATAGTAATAATAATAATATGACTATTACAGTCTTGTAAGTATTTATATGTACATCTGGTTATTAGGTGTATCTGTGCACTACGTTTACAGTGATGCACAGGCAGATAATACTGCTGTTTGAAGATGGCTATGAAACCTTAAAGTTGAGTTTTCTCCGAACGTGCCAACATTACACCGGCAGCTGGGCACAGTGTTGAGGTGGCTTGTGAGGACGGGATTGTGAGACCCTATCGACGTTTGCGTCGCAGTAAATTACAACGGCTTCTTTGAACGTGCCAACATTACACCGGCAGCTGAACAAAGTTAGCTACTATTGAACGTGCCAACATTACACCGGCATCTGGACTCTAGTAGATTTGACAGAACATGCCAACATTACACCGGCAGCTGAGCCGTCACGTTGAGGTGGCTTGTGAGGCCGGGTTTGTGAGACCCTATCGACGATTACGTCGCAGTAAACTACGACGACTTCTTCGAACGTGCCAACATTACGCCGGCAGCTGAACGAAGTTAGCTACTATTGAACGTGCCAACATTACATCGGCATCTGGACTCTAGTAGATTTGATAGAACGTGCCAACATTACACCGGCAGCTGAACCGTCAAGTGATCAAGGCCGAAACCAAGGATGTTGATTTGTTCTCAACTTTGTGTTAACTTGCATAATTTCACATGCGTGAAGGGATAGAGTGCAATAAAAGAAGCAAAGTAGCTTGATAGAGCATCCCTTCTACTTAGTGGTAGGTGTTAACCTTTCAGCGTTTTTTAAAGAACGAGTGAAAACGAATGTTATACTCACATGCTGAACTGAAAGGTTAAATCATAGTACAAATTCTACCCCTAATTGATCTACTTGGAGAAGGAAGGAGCTCTGGGAGAATTTGTTTGTTAGTCTGCGATAGTAAATAAAAGTTGAAATTTATCCCCTCTCTTGACTTGATTTGACTTTAATAATTATATTCTTAAACCCTTTTGGAAAGTCCAAATATTTAGTAAATTCATTTTATGATTAAACAACTCAATCAATTTCATTTTTCACCTACATTATCCTTGTAATGTGAATAGGTATGCAACTATCCGTTACCAGAACCATATTGGTAGGTGTCTCATTATTCATTTTTTTAAAAAAATATACTTACAGTGGGCTTCAATTCTAATTCATAGTTAACGTAGGTGCCTTTTAATCGATTAAGGATCTAAGATATTTCATATTTATTGACATCTTATTTCCCACTGACTTTGTACTAAACAACCCTTGAGATAGCCACAAATGTTTTGTATCACTGTCGATGAGACTTTCAGTTTATGGTCACCCACTTGACTGAGGACAGCGGTTACACGCTTTGATTTATGATTTTTGGGCCACTTGTAGCTTGCTCTTAAGATTCAACATCTGTTTTCATGAAAATTTTGGATTGACATATTCAATGACCTGTGATTGATGCAACACATACTCTTGTTTATTGTGAAATAATGATAATATTGCAAAACGTCTCAATATATATATATATATATATATATATATATATATATATATATATATATATATATATATATATATATATATATATATATATATATATAAAAAGTTGCTTATGCTGTGTGCTGGTTTGTTTAACTTTTGGAAACTGGAAGATTTTTGGTTGATTCACAAGTTGTATAGTTCTAGCATAAGCAACTTTTTGTTACTAATGTGGTCAAAAATATTGTAGAAAGCTTGGAAATAAGAAATAAATTTCGTGACGTGATGACTCTGGATGCAAAATCACAAAGTATTTACATGGATGAAGAGGGAAATGTTACATTTAACGATGAATATTTAGAAGAGGTCTCACCGTTACAAGAACAAACTAATACGGGTAACCAAGAAAAATCTATTAGATCTTTAGCAAAAGATATGATTATAGAAAAATTTAATGGAGAAAATTTTGAAGCCAGTACTTGGATTAGATTATTTGTTCAGGAATGTATGAGAGTAGGAATCACACAAAATAAATATACAGAAACTTTGAGGTTATTTTTGACAGATTCTGCTGTAAATTGGTTTAATGTTTGTGTAAAACAAAATTGCTTAAACAATTGGGAATTATGAAATATGTCTGTTATAGAAACTTTTTTAGTACAGTCCTGGACTTATATATTATACGCATATAATTTTGAATATGCAGATGGATCTTTATTAGATTTTGCACTTGAGAAAAAAGAATTATTAGTGAAAGTAGATGAAGATGTCTCGCTAAATTCTCGAATAAACCCAATTGCTACCAGTTTACCAAATTTCATACAAAATGAAATAGAAACAGAGACAATTTGTGAATAGAGGACTTGAATGTCAAAATTAAAACAATTTGGTCAATGGAATGATAAGATAAAAGAATACAATAAAAATGTACCTTCACATAAACCATGTTCAAATTGTGAAAAGTTAGGATATCCAAAGAGATTCCACCCAGAAAATATGTGAAGATGAGAAGAACGAACATCAGGTAATAAAAGAAATCATAATATTAAAATAGTAAATAATGTAGATTTGGAAGATGCCATAGCAAAATCGAAGGAGGCAAAAAACGAAAGGTTCTCGCACTTATTAGATTACAAGTACTGGTGGATGATGAATCAGCTGTTGGCCTGTACGACTCAGGGTCCAAGGTTCCAATAATAAATAATGAATTCTTGAACAGAATGAATATGTTAAAAAGTAGATTAAGTGGGGATGAAAATATAAAAGGAGTAGCAGAAATAGCCAAAGCTGAAGGCACTGTTACGCTTAAAATGAAAATTTGTAATATAGAAACTAATTTTTCATTTTTAATAAAAAAAAAACAAAACTTTTGAAGAAGATTTATGATTAGGTCTGGATTTGATGAAAAAATTCAGCTCATGTCAAAATGAAAATCTAGAAATAACACAAAAAGGTGAAATAAAAAAAGTAAATCTGAATGTATTACAAAATACTAAGAAACTACCCAACAATACACAAATAATTCCGCAAAGACTTGATAAAGTATTCGCAGAAACAAAATTTGATATTGGAATAACAAATGGGTAAGAAAAAATTAGAAAAAATAAATACATTTCAAGAAAATCATACAGATGCTAATTTCATGATAAAATTAGAATTGTAATGCAAATGAAAGAATTATTAGAAGCAGATTTGAGTGAAGAGTCATGCAGTCCTTATGCAGTTCCAGTGACAATTGTTTATAAGAAAGAAGATGGGGAAAAATCTCGTTTGTGCTAGACTTTACAGATTTGAACAAAATACTTGTTCCTGAGAGTCAACCGTTCCCCAGGATTGACGATTCCAAAATACGTGCTAGAAATTGTGAATGTTACACAGAATTAGATGTAAGCTAGGCGTTTTGGTGAAAAGAACAAGTACAAATTAGCTTTAGTAACCCATCAAGGCCATTGGCAATAGGAATGCTTACCATTTGGTTCAAAAGCCTCACAAGCAATATTTCAATGAATATTATCTAGTGTTTTAAGGAAGAATAATCTAAGTGATTTTGCTGTGAACTATAGAGATGACATTTTAATTCATTCAGAGAACTATGAGAAACATTTGAAACATGTAAAATTAACTTTACAAGCACTTCAAGACCAAGGTTTTGAATTAAATTTAGCAAAATGAGTATTTGCCAGCAACAAAGTGATTTACCTAGGTCATGTGATAGGTGATAACTATATAAAACCAATGAATGATAACCTTATTGCTATAAAAAAATTCCTGTACCACAAACAAGAAAATATATCAGACAAGTTTTAGGAGAGATAAATTTTTATGTAGAATATATAGTAAATCGCGCTATACTACTAGAGCCTTTATATAATTCAATAGGGAAGAACATAGAGTTCAACTGGTCAGGAATATGCCAGAATAGTTCTCAAAAAGTAAAAGAATATCTATGTGCTGGTCCAGATTTAGCTATATTTGATCCAGAAGCCCCAATCTATATTTTAACTGATGCAAGTATAGAAGGAGTTGGAACAGTATTAGAACAGCCTCAAGAAAATGAGGTGCTAAAACCAGTATTTTCATTCTCAAGAAAATGAAATGATTCACAAAAAACAAAGAAAGCAATATATATTGAATATTTAGCTATCAAAGAAGCCATCTTATACTGGCAATATTATTTAATTGGAAAAAAAAATTGTTATTTACACAGATCACAAACCCTTAGAAAATCATGATATCAAGAAACGTAGAGATCCAGAACTAATTCACATATTGAATTATATATCACAATTTGAATTTAACACAGTATATAATCCAGGAAAAGAAAATCTAGAAGCAGACTGCTTATCTCGGAATCCTGTTCTTGAACCGAGAAGAGAGTGTGATGAAAATTCAATAATTAAAACAACGAAATTTTCATGATTAGGAGAGATAAAACATTATCAAAGAAGTTTATAACTAGAAGAATAGTGCAATATTAAAAACTATATCATATATAAAACTCTTAATAACAGAGAAAAAATATGGTCTGCAGAAGACTTTAGAAAATCTCTGGTACAAAAAGTACTTTAAAACAAGGACATATTGGAACCAAACAACTAATCCTGATGATATATCATGAGTTTTATTTGAAGAACATGTATAAACATATCAAATTGACATGTCGTTCTTGTAAAATTTGCATGAAAAACTAAATAAGAATTAGTTGTGGCAAAGCACCTTTGTCTCGACTAGGTCCGGCCAAGGCACCTTTTGAAATTGTCTCATTGAATACAATAGGAGGTATGAAAGAAAAAAGTACTAAAAGATATATACATTTAATAGTTGATCATTCCACGAAATTCGCTTACATGAGCATATCAAGAACTCAAGTTGCTGAGGATTTTATAAATTCAATGAAAAAAGTATAAAAACATGGAAAAATCGAAACAATATTAACAGACCAATACTCTGGCATAAATTCTACACAATTCAAGAATTATGTCAATGATCAAGAGATGAATTTAATATTTACAACAAGTGACTGTGCCTTTTCTAACGGTGTAAATGAAAGAACAAACCAAACGTTGGTTATTAGAATGAAATGCGAGATGTTTGAATATAGAAATAGATCGTGACCAATAGTAGCAGAGGAATGTATGAAAGACTATATTAACACAATCCACAGTTCTACAGGTTATACTCCAAATTACTTGTTAACTGGAAAAGGAAGTTCTATTCTACCTGAGCCATCAGAAATAAACAATGAAGAGAATTAGGAAATTGATAAGAAAATAGCTTATGAAAATTTAAAGAAAATACATGTACAAAACAAAAAATACTATTATGAAAATACAAGGAAAATAGAGTATAAAATAGGAGATCAAGTATATGTCATGAGCAAAAACAAGCTGAATAGGGATAAACCAGATACTATCAGAATAGTACCATTCACAATTAAGGAAAAAATATCAGATGTAATATACGGTATTGCTAGTAAATCTAGAAAGAATGATTCTAGTTCATTTCACGCATGTTAGTTGGTGTCAGACACGGGGTGAGTTACTCCCTTGCCAGAAAGGGATATGTAAGTTTGAACGTTCCGCCAAGCTGTGCTGTCCAACTCTGTAGGTAAGACGATTAGCGACTTTACCTCATAGAGGGAGTGTCAGGAAGAAATGTTCACATGGTCCTACCTTTAAAAGAGATATTTTGATCTTAGGAGATCTTAAACCTGGATCTGTAGTTACAGGTCGAGCTCAAAATGTTGTAGCTTTTGGAGCTTCTATCGATATTTGTGTTGAGAACAACAGTTTGATACACAATTTTAAAATGAATAGACAAAAAATTTTCTGAGGACAAACTGTGCAGGCAACAGTAGAAATTTTCTTCGTTTTTTTATTATATGATTGGAGTTGCAAAGTACTTATTCCAATCGACAGCTGTCATTCTCTCAACAGATGAGGAATATTCAGTTCGAACCATAGGCGCATTATGAAAATTTTGACATAACTTTGATAAATTCATACTCGATATCCAATGGATTTACAGAAAAAAGTTATTGAGGAAAATTGTTATGCTTGACGAGTTCTATTACAGGTTGAAATTATTGTACTAATTTTTGTTACACTCTGTATATCACAATCACCTGACAGTGAAATCGAAGCAAAAGAACAATGTGTCGACTCGCTCAAACTTTAAATATATAATTGCAATCTATGGTACCAGCCTCTATGACAAAATTGTCATTATAAATAAAATATGACAACATGAAACGATGGTAATTATAATATTGATTAGTAAATTGAATATTATCTGGTGGAATTTGTGCTCTCTTGATTATAACTTAATTGATTTAGACACCCAAATATCAAATTTTTTTACTGTCACGAGGTTATCCCAATGATTGATGGTATGAATAATTTGTTTGATAATTTCAAATGTACAGTCCACAAGCATTATGAACAGTGACGGAAAGTCTGGCCGTTATTGACTTTTTATTACAGTGCGCAAAATAATTTTCGGAGACCAGGGGGTTTCATCATGATAATGACACCCATTATTGGTTTCAATCAGATCAAAAGTTAACGCCAATGCATGTACGAGCAAAGAAGGGCACACAGTACAAATAACTAGACTAGTCTGGCACATGACACTCATACATTATCATCGATAAAGCAAAACAGTAGTCTCCCAAATTGTGTTGAATTGCTCAAAACAAAATAAGAATATTAGGATAGTCCGGGTAGAGAAGCAATATTTGTATTTTGAATTCATTGTGATCTGATGAGAAACTGGCTCGATATGAAGTTGTTATAATAGGAGAAGCTATTGAATCGTTTCTTGAAGAACAAATGTACTTTCAACGGCCCAAGACTATAATTTGCCAATAGTACCAATACATATGTCATGCAGACCGACAGATTGAGAGTGTGTGGTATCTTCAATTAGATAATATTTTTGAAACATGGAACCATTCAAGAATACAGACGATGTACGATACATGACAGCTATGGAGTGAGTGAGTTCACAACATTTTTCACAATGATGTTTATCTATGATAAAAATCAAGAAGTATTCTAAATGAACCAAAAATTCTCAGCTGATTGCATCTTTCGATACAAAATATCTCCCATCAAATTGCTTTCTTGACACAAATACTGTAATTTCTTAGCTGTGTGCATTAACAATAGAGTTCCGCTAACCTGTAATTCGACTGTCCTGACATCCGGTAAAAATTTTTTTCGAATAAGAAATTAAATATGATTTTGAGAGAATGGATCAATAACAAATGAATACTGTTATTATTAATTGAGTAGTAAACTGTAAAAAATCAACTTATCGAGAGAAAATACTAGGGTAAGTCCAAAGAAAGGGTTTGATTTACAACTCAGTTCGCTACTGTGGCTTCTTTTGGAGTACTGTACAGTAGTCAAATTCCAACTTTCAATCTCAAAGATATTTTTTTCCATTATTCTTATCTTCAAAATAAATAGAAACCACTAGAGGGCCAGAGAGTTGTAGCGAGTGATAAGTTGACATTTCACCCTTTGCAAGGACGAAGAGGTCCACAGAGACTCTCTTTTGAAATTCTACTTGAAACAAGTTTACTATGAGCAAAAAAGGATTTGTTGACAAGCTCCACAAAGCGGCACGTAGAAATTCCAAACGGAGACATGTTATAGTCAAGGGCTTGAGTGATTTATCCTACGCGAATCTTGTTGAAATGATACCGTGTGCAAAACAAAATAAGGGCTATGAGTATATATTGACGGTGGTAAATGTGAGCGTTGGCTAAACCAATCAAGTCAAAGAAGGGTGAGGAGACTTAATTGTTAATGAAAATGAAAATCTTACATGCACAAATAAAATTAAGCACAGAATAAATACCGTAGATGGAATACTAGTATATCAACGATCTTATAAATATCCCATCATTTATAAGGAGGAAGTAAATTCACAAATAAATAATTTATTGAATGAAAATATCATGACACTTACATTCACCTTGAAGTAGCCCTATATGGATTGTACCCAAGAAGGAAAATGCTTCAAAACGAAAGAAATTTTGAATGGTAATCGATTATAGAAAACTAAATTCCAAAACTATCGATGACCGGTTCCCAGTTCCTAACATAACAGAAATTCTCGATAAACTTGGAAAATCAAATTATTTCACAACTATTGATTCTCAGGGTGGGTTTCACCAAATCAAAATGGACAGTAATTCTATAGAAAAAACAGCGTTTTTTACAGATCAGGGTCACTTTGAATTTTTAAGAATGTTATTCGGGCTGAAAAACGCTCCAAGCACTTTCCAAAGGCTAATGAATTTTGTACTCAAAGAATTAATTAACAAAATTTGTTTTTCCTACTTGGAAGATATTATTATCCACAGGAGCATATTCAAAATATCAAAATTATTTTCAGAAAATTACGAGAAGCTAACTCAAAGATACAATTAGATAAATGTGAGTTTTATAGAGGAGGAGTCGATTACTCAGGACACTTGATTACTACTAACGGTATAAGACCAAACCCAGACAAAATAGAAACGATAAAAAAAATTTACAATTCCCAAAACTAGCAGAGAAATAAAATCTTTCTCAGGTCTTCTTGATTATTATAGACGATTTATACAAACTTTTGCTAAATCAACTGAACCACTCACAAAATGTCTGAAAAGGGGTACTAAAATTAATATAGAAAACTCAGAATACATTTCTTGTTTCGAAAAATGCAGATTATCACTTTCTAACTCTCCTATATAACAATACCAAAATTTCTCAAAACCATTTCGAATAACCACAGACGCTTCTAATTTTGCAATTGGTGCAGTACTTTCCCTAAAATTCTGACGGTAAAGATCTTCCAATAGCATAGCAAGTAGGACTCTGAATGAACACGAGATAAATTACTCAACAACGGAAAAAGAACAGCTAGCAATAATATGGTCAACAAAACATTTCCATTCTTATCTCTATGGAACCAAATTTAAATTATTAACTGATCACAAATTTTAAATTTGGCTCGATAGTTTGAAAGAAGCATATCAAAAATAGATTAGACGGAAACTTAAATTGTCTGAATATAACTAAGATATAGAATATCAAAAAGGTAAGCAGAATTACGTTGCAGACTATTTATCAAGAATACGAGAGCCTTTTAAAATTAATTATAAAAATACTAATATTTTCGAACACCCTGAACCTTAAGTACACTGTGCAACTGAAGATTTCAAAACGAGTTAGGGCTTTGCAGAACAAGTTAACGGAATTTACCAAACCACTAATTATTTTGACAAAATGACAATAAGACACAACATTGCTATTCAAACATTTCCAAAACTAATAATTCATTTAATTACTAAAATCAATTTTTATGATAGCCAGATTTGGAAGATATATAAAATTGTTTAAAGCAAGTTAGAAATTATTGTATTCAAACTGATATTTTTTCAATTAACATGCCTGAAATTGCATCAGGAATAGATAAGAAAAATTAGCCCACAATGGAAAATATTTTCAAAGAAATATTTGCACAAACTAATATACAAGTAAATGTTTTTATTTTGAATAATGTACAAAATTATGCGGACTCACTCATAGCTGAGAAAGACGTTGATAGCATTACACAACATTCAGACGATGAATCTCCCATGAACGGACTCTTTTACGAAAATATCCCAGTAAATTTTGGAAAATATCAAATCATATTTAAAGGAGCAAACCTAAATATTAACCTTGGAAGAACAAAATTATTTGGAAATGAAAAACAAAGAATGTACATGCGTTTGAATAAAGTAAATACTAAAGATACTTAATTAGAGTTCATGAAAGAGTATTTAGTGCCAGGCATTAAATATTATTGCATAGTACCAGAACAGTTTGAAAAAATGTTAAACGCGGTAAGTGCTCATTTTCAACCAGGATCATATAAATTAATTAGTGGCAAAAATCAGTTACAAGATATTGAAACAATCGAGGAACAATTTGAATTGATACAAAATTATCATTTTGGAGAAACGAACCATCGGGGTATATTGGAAACTTATAATAAATTGAAATTAAAGTATTATTGGCCCAATTTACAAGCGACTGTTTCAAAATTTATAAATTACTGTGAAACATGTCAAGCAAATAAGTATGAACCATACCCAATCAAAATTCCTATCATAAAGACACCCACTGCATCAAATCTCTTGAAGTAATACACATTGATATATTATCTTTGAAGAAGGAGAAATTTTCAACAATTGATAGTTTTTTCAAGCACGCCTAGTTATATCATCTACCTTAGACTAATACTGTTACAATAATAGAAAAATTAATTGAATATTTTTTGATATCTGGTAACCCAAGATAATTAATATCCGATAATGGATTAGAATTTGATAGTCAATTGATTTTCAGCTTTTTACCAACAAAGAATATTTAAATACATTCAATAAGCGTGAACAACCCTAAAAGCAATGGGAACATAGGAAGATTCCATTCTAGAATAATAGAACATATAAAAATTTGAGAAAGTAATAAGGACTTTGATGATTTAAATATTAGTGATAAAGCACGCTATGCTCTTCAAACATATAATCAAACAATTCATTTTTTTGTTAAACGTACTCCAAACGAAATTATTTTTGGACATTACAACGAATTCGGTGGAGAATTATCTTCAGGAATTATAACAGATAATTATGTAGAAATTCACAAAAATATTATGAATAAAATTTACGAAGAAAATGAAGCATTATTAGAAAAGAATAAAACAAAGTACGCGGTATCAGAAGTAAAAAGTTATAAATTACAAAATAAACCTTTCGAAAAACAAGTTAAATGGAACACAGGGAAAGTAGAAAAACCTCGTTATAAAAAGCAATCAATAAAAGCTCATAATCAAAATAAAGCCCAAATAATAACAGACAAGAACACAAAAATCAAAATAGATAAATTGAAACCACATCGTGAATTCACAGAATCATACGATTATATGCAACCGTCGACCTCAAAGACGAGAACAACAACCCCGGAATTGACATTTTAAAATTAGGATAAGCTTTCATTTCTACTAACAACTCGGTGTCGTATAATCAATTACTTGAGATATTTGATTTACGGAGTCTCAATGCGAATCGAGAAATCATCGCGGTTCGCTATTTGAATAAATTAATTCACGGGGAAATTGATGATCCTCATTGTCTAAGTCTAATTCCTTTTTACTCCCCTTCCATCAACACTCGCAGTACCCGTACTTTCTATTTACCTACTCCACGCACAAATATTTTTTCTTCTTCTCCCATCCACCGAATGTGTGACACATTTGAAAAAAGATTTTCCGATGTTGATGTTTTTCTTTTGGAACCAAAGGACTTTGCCAAAAAAATTATTTTATGTGTTCAGTAATTCATTATTTATTTATTTTGTAAATTTTTAATTCTGTTCAATAACTTATTATTTATTTATTTTGTATGTTTTTTATTCTCTGACATGTACCACTTTATTGTTTTTTTAATGTGTTTCTCCTGTCCGTTCATTGGGTATTACCTGTAGGGCAGTGTATGTTAATAATAATAATAATAATAATAATAACAATAAGTATATTTACATTAATCTCAAGCTTAATTGAATTAGAGAATCGTATAACAATCTTACACTTTATTATAATAGGGTTGAACTAGAAATTAGAAATGAATATAATATTGATAATATTAAGAATCTAGGTAATAACTTTATAATGTTAGAAAATTTTATAGATATGCTTGATAACAAAATTTCAATCTTTTTAAATGATAATACCAAAGAGAAGCGAGGATTGATTAATGGACTAGGTTCCATAATTAAAAGTATTACAGGAAATTTAGATTATTCAGATAAAGAAAAGTATTATAATGCATTGAAATTAATAAATCAAAATGAGAACACCTTTAAAGATATTTTGGATCAACTTAATGTATTTGAAAACAATTCATCAAATTATTCTAGTAATCAGGTAGATAAAATTAATAATAATCACAAAATCATTCAAACAAAGATTGATGAATTAGGAAAGGTGATAGGAAAAGTCATAGACAACAGAGACGTGCTTTATCTTGAGAATATTATCACACAACTCATATTCACGGCAACGAACTTAATAAGTATTATAAATGAAGTTGAAACAACCTTCGCCCTCTGCGAAACTCTTACTTTGTACTTTGGAATTCTATCAAAATAAGATATCAAATTGGAAATTGATAAGTTATTATAAAATGATTTTAAAGATTTAGTCATTAAAAATTGGCAAAATAAACAATTAGTAAAAGTGTACTGTACTTACGAAAAACTGACTTTACAAATAATAATAGACATTTCTATTCCCCTCATGAAAACAGAACTTTTGCAAATCACACCTATTCCAACCATACACAATAATAATTAGGTAACCTTAGATATACGTAGAGGTTATAATCCAAAGAATAATGCACAAATACATTATTTGAGTAAATGTACAGTTGTAGGACAGAAGTTGTATATTTGTGAGCAAGATGATTTAATATCGAATAATTGTTTGAAAAATATATATTTTAATAGGAACAATGATAATTGTACCTATATCAAGATTCTCAATCATAACGAAACTATACCAATTTTTAATTCTGATATTATTCATCTTTATTTACCAAATAAAGAAGTAGTGAATATTGAATGCGATAAAAAAGTAATGGAAAAAGAAATTTCAGGGATATATTCAATAAAAAGTTGTTTGAATGAACAGCAAAATTTCTATAAAAATATAAGATATAATAAAATGATGAATCTAAACATTGATTTCATTGAAAATAATCAGTAATAAATAAAATATTGGATATAAAAAGTTTAAAAACAATCGAAATCCCAGATCAAAAAGTAACAGAAATAAAACATATATTCACGTCTGAATCACATCCTATATTCCACGATATATTGTTATATTTAACAATCGTTACTGCTATAATGCTGTTGTTGAAGAAAATTCATAATAAAATTGAAGAGAGAAAATTAATAATCCATCGAAAAAAGAACATAATTGAAATTAGCGGAATAACACCTGCTGAAAACACAACAAGTATTCTTTCGTCAAATGAGGGAGGAGTTATATAGGGACACAACCCTTATTTCACAACATTTCATCAGCTTTTAATAAATTCGCATCAGCATTATATCAACCGTTTTTGTAACTTTTCATTGTGATAAGAGTTACATAAAACCACTCGTAACAGAGATGTTAGACATATTGTGTTCTGGCATCTTATAAACAAACATATATACATATACATATATGTTAAGTAACACTTCTTATGAGATCACACCATTCTATAGTCATATTTCACTTATTTAGTAGATTCATATTTCGTCTGGGAAAATACTTTATCAGTTCTCTTGTGAGAAACATGTCGTAGCAAATGTAAATCAGAATGCATCTGATGGTCACACTGAACACTTGTATCTCTCTTTCAAAGTTTGAAATAAATTTTTAAAAAAGGTTTTATTGAATTTAAAAATCTAACTGGCGCAGTCGGTAGGATTGTTAAGAGTTTTGTTCACCGAAATTCTCTATAGAATCAATTCGTTGAAGTGATCAAATCGTTGGTGTTAACCATTGACCTAACAGTTCAAAAGAAACTCAAATTCTGACGGCAAGTGCAAAAGTGTAATCCTGACGAATAACCTACGAATAAATTAGCAACTAAAAGAAGATACAGCAGATTGGCGATCATTCGAGGACTTTGAAAGTACAACACGTTGAAGGTAATCATCTGTAGTTCAGTGTGCGCATCTCCTGGTCCGGCGAATCATTCTCTCCACCAGCTCTACCATCAACTCCGCTAAGGGCATATCAGCAACCCCGTCTAACAAGAATAGGCAAACTCATCCACAAATGAACTTTGTAGTTTTACTATTTATGTAAGTACAAATTTAATGTACTCTGTTAACTGTTGGATAATATAATCAGTCAAGATTGAAGATTTAATTAACGTATTGAGTAATTTAAATATTAATCAAATAGAAATGACTACTCAAGCAAATCAAAATGGCGTATTCGCTAATCTTGACACTAGTATTTTAAAAATCATGGATCTAATTCCTGAATACAATGGAGATAAGAAAAGTTTATCACATTTTATAAAATCTACGGAAGAGATTTTGGAACTTATTAACCACAGTAATCCATCCGAAATTACTAAGACATTAACATTAATTACTTTGAAAAAGAAAATTACTGGTAAAGCTAGTGAATATTTAACTACTTGTCCGAATATTACTTGCTGGAGAGGCTTGAAAGAGTTTTTAATCTCGCAATATCAAGATAAAAGAAACGAATGTACATTATTAATCGAATTGTGTCAATTGCAGCAGAATAAGGAGCCAATATTTGATTTCCTTAAAAGGTATAACGATTTATTTCTTCTATATGTAAACCATATTGAAACGAAATATTGTGTACAATCTGTGCAGGATTTCAAAAATTTCGGTCATAAATTTGTCACCCAATGTTTTATTAGAAACTGTAGAGAGCCATTCAAATCGCAGTTAGCTGCCAGGAATCCCTCAAATTTAGATGAAATCAATGATTTATTAACAAACGACTTCCAATATTACAGAATAAATTCAAACCTATCTAATTCTAATGCGACAAATTCCCAATCGCGACAGCAAATAACTCCAATGACACAATTTCCAAAGAATAAACCGATTCAATATCAACGAGCTCAATATTTTAATAATAGACCAAATCAGTACCAACAACCTCAGCCTGGTCCATCGAAATTTCCCTCACAACCGATAAAATTGATACGAACACCGCAATCATCGCAACCTACACCCATGTCTATCTCTACACGCATGGCTAAACCAAATAATAATTATTTTAAATCAAATGAAAGACCAAATTTCATTTTTGAAGAACTTAATAATATCGAGAATAATGACGAAGATACTTCCTTAGAAAATCAGGGAGAAACACATGAGTGTTTTGAAAATGTTGAAAGTGAAACTAATGATGAATCGGGGGAAGCAACAAATATTGAAAATTTTCCCACAAGTGCTTACCTAGATTTGAATCCTTAGCCATAAATATGATACCTAAATTACCCTATATAGAATTACAGAATTTGTTTGTATTGATCGATACAGGATCATCACAAAATTTTATTAACAAAGATTACGTTTATAGAAATAGAGATCAATTCAAAATTTTTGAAGAGCATTTTAAAATACAAACTATGAATGGAGAATCGGAAGGTTCTGAATATACTTTCATAAAATATAAGGGTAGAAATATCAAATGTTATTTGTATAATTTTCATAAGTCATTTCATATTTTATTAGGTTTTAATGCTTTAAAGTTATTACAAGCACAGATAAATTTAAATAGAGAAGAAATAAAATTATTAAATAATAAACATAGATTCAATTATTTCAATGAAGATTCGAAACCAGTTTTTAATACGGAAATTATAAAGGATTTAAATATTAGACATGAACATTTGACTGTAAAGGAATTGGAGGAGCTTGCTAAAATTTTAAATGAGTATAAAGACTTAACAATCTCAAAAAATGAGAAGTTAACTTTTACATCTAAAATTAAACATGAAATTTTGACAACTGATGATATCCCTATTTACACAAAGAATTATAAGTTTCCTGAAATCTATAAAGAACAAGTAAATGAAGAAATGGATAAATTATTAAATCACGGCATAATTCAACACAGTCATTCACCATGGAATAGTCTGATATGGGTGGTTGAAAAGAAGCCAGATGCTTCTGGAATTAAAAAAATTCGCGTTGTCAATGATTTTAGAAAGTTAAACGAAGAGACCGTAGACGACCGTTTTCCTAGTTCCGACATTACTGAAATTTTGAATAAACTTGGAACATCAAATTATTTTACGACCCTTGACCTGACAAGTGGATTTCACCAAATTGAAATGGATCCCAAAGACGTAGAAAAAACTGCTTTTTCGACTGACAAAGGACATTTTGAATACAAACGTATGCCTTTTGGCTTGAAAAATGCCCCTTCCACCTTTCAGCGGCTTATGAACTTTGTTTTGAAAGATTTAATAAATAAATGTTGCTTCGTCTATTTGGACGATATAATTGTTTTAGGCTCGTCTTTACAAGAGCATTTACAAAATTTAAAATTAGTTTTTGATAAGTTACGCGAGGCAAATTTAAAAATACAGTTGGACAAATGTGAATTTTTAAGGAAAGAAGTGGCATATTTAGGCCATATAATAACAGTTGATGGAATAAAACCGAATCCGGAAAAATTAAAAACTGTTCAAAATTTCCCAATACCAAAAACAACTAAAGAAATTAAATCATTTCTAGGCCTTTTAGGTTATTATCGTCGCTTTATACAAGATTTCGCGAAAGTAACAAAGCCCTTCACTAACTGTTTGAGAAAAAATAGCAAGATCGATATTAAAAATAAGGAATATCAGCAATGTTTTGAGAAATGTAAAACATTATTGATGAATAGTCCAATTTTGCAATACCCAAATTTTGACCATGAATTTATTTTGACTACAGACGCAAGCAATTATGCTTTAGGAGCAGTTTTATCCCAAAATATAAAAGGCAAAGATTTACCCATTTCATATGCGTCACGAACTCTCAATAATCATGAACAAAATTATTCAACGATAGAAAAGGAATTGCTGGCAATAATTTGGGCAACTAAAACCTTTCGAACATATCTTCACGGCAGGAAATTCAAAATCTTGACGGATCATCGACCTTTGGTTTGGCTTAACTCATTAAAAGAACCTAATCAAAAATTAATACGATGGAAATTAAAATTGAAAGAGTATGATTATTACATAGAGTATAAAAAAGGAAAGCAAAATTTTGTTGCGGATGCTCTTTCTAGAATAAAACCGTCATTTCAAATTGTTTATAAGACTGAAAACATTTTTGATAATAAATTACCTTTAATACATTGTATATCCAAAGATTTTTGTATGGGAAAAGGATTCGCTGCTCAAGTTGATAATTTGTATGAAACTAAACAATTAAAAGATAAAATAAAAATAATCGAGGATAAAATAGCAATTCAAAATTGTGATGATCAAATTATAATTCATTTATTGACAAAAGATAAGTATTTTGAGAAACCGACAATGTCTAACATTAAATCCTGTCTAGATGAATTACTTCAGTTTCTTATTCAAAACGATATAAATGAAATCAAAATGCCGAAAATTTGTTCCGGATTAGACAAGAAAAGATGGCCAAAATTGGAAAATGTGATTAGAGAGGTATTTCAAAATTCACATATCAGAATAAATATTCACGAAATAATGGAAATTCAAGAAGTAATGAATGATAAAGATAAAGACGATGATAATTTAGATAATCAATCTATGCAGGTGGAACATTCTGAAACAGACACAGCTACCGATCATTCAGATGATGAAAGTCCCATTAATGGTCTTACGTATTTAGAATCTCCAGTGAATTATGGAAGTAATCAAATTATTGTAAAAGAATCAAATAGAAATGAGGTTAAAATAGAAAAATTATTTGATAATACGAAACAACGAATATATTTTTTTTGAATAAGATTAATTGTAATCGAGCAATTTTAGATTTTATTAAAAATCGGTTGTCTGTAAAGTCGGTTTACTGACGATCGTTTAACGTGACAACGTCATGGGGAAATACTGATGGAGTGGTTGCATTTTCAAAAAGAAAATTTCAATTTTATCGGTTTGATAGATATTTTGTATGGATATAGAGAAGGAGGTAAATGGAAATCAGGAATTGAATTGATCAAGTTACATTTATTTGTACGCATAAATACAATTATGTCAATTTTTTTCATTTTTTATTTTTTTTCAACATTATTTCTTTCAGCAAGTAAATGTTGTTCAATTAGTTACTCAATTATTTCCGCAGATTCAATTGTAACTTGTTGTGAAAAAGTGATAATCTTGAATAATTTATTATAAGAATAAACTGTGTTTAAATTATTGTTCATAAATCTTAAATTTAAAATTTTAAATCTAGAAACATCATTGAAATTCTTGTAACTCCAGCTTTAGAAAAGCTCAATGTGTTTGATATGGGAGAAAATTGTTTCCTTTGACGGCTGGCTGATCCAACCTGTCATTTCAGACACGTTTTCATGATATGTGGAAGATTTAACATTTATGTTCTAATTTTTTGAAATCATAGCTACGCTCGATAATTCTTTCGATCGAATAGTGGAGCCATTGATTCTTTACTCATCGTGGAATAGTTCTGGGTAAGAGTAACTAATAGGTCACTATGACATTTCGCACAATTTTAAAGAGATGGCGATACTGGTGTCTCTGCAGTAAGAACAAATTCTGTCAGTGGCACTAAAACAGTGTTCATGTGTAACAATGGTTGTAGGTTAGCTTGCTACGCTCGTGGCTTCACCAAACATCCCTGAATATTACCGCACTTGCGCTGCGCGCGCCTGTGGGACTGAACTTGAGAGGAAACCACCTCGAAGGGCGAACCAAACTTCTCCATGTTGGACCGGAATAATGAAACTTCCACATGTCATGTTTGAGGACTACTGCTTAGCTACCACTTACTCTGTACACATGTATTTCGAGCGCAAGCGCATTATCATAGTGACCTATCATTCACTTTATCCTAGTTCTGTTAACTTATTGTTATAGTTTTGTCAATTATAGCATAACCTACAATCGCTGCACTAGCGGACCGATGCTATTTATTTTATTGATGAAAGCACGAATATTCGACAATATATCACTGAACATATATCTAATATCAAAAGAATCATTACCTTTATCGCCGCAATTATCTTTGCTATAAGCAATTGACACCACATTCACTATTCACTGCACTTCATACTTGACGAAAACATGTAAATGTATTATTGTATAGCAGCTGTCCACGCGGTCGCTTCGCTCACTCAAGTAGGAGAGAGACAGATGTCGAACGCTGCCGAACGCGTAGGCCGATTGTGCCTCTTTGTCGCTCGTTCCGCGCTCTCACTTGCACTTCAAGCCTTAAATAGAACACCTCAGAGCGAGGTACCGCCGCATGAATCATGTTTTTTCGTGCATGCAGCCGGCTCCATTGAATTATAAGACGTTGTCACGTCAAAAGCAAATAAATCCCAATGAAATTAATATTTTCATTATTTCGTTGCACCTGAAATCGTGTTTCACGTCCGTCCCATATAAAATCTTCAACACAACTGTCGTCTCTTAGCATATTACAGTAGTACATCATGATCTTATTAATTACTTATTTAATTTATTCTTATTGATAAATAATCATTGGCATTTGTGATGACGTAATGGAACGCCTCAGAGCGAGCGAGGTAACGCCGTATGAGTCATGTTTTTTCGTGCGTGCAGCCAGCTCTATCGAATTATAAGACGTTATCACGTCAAAAATTATTGTCAACCTCATGTGAATTATCATTGTTTAATTCCTGAGAGTTTCAAACTGAATTTCAACGCTGTTTTACAAACCTACTTCAACGCTGGTCATTATAAATTTATACAATGTAAAAATTTGTTAGTTGACTTACAAGATAAGGATGAACAATTAATCAGGATTAGAAATTATCATGAAGGTAAATCTCTTCACAAAGGTATTACCGAAACACATGGTAAATTGAAATTGATTTACCATTTTCCTAATATGATAAAAGAAATCCAAAATTTCATAAATAAATGTGACATTTGCTTGAAAAATAAGTATGAAAGAAGACCATTTCAGATTCCAAATATTCTCACACCAACTGCCGAGAAACCATTACAAATAATTCATTTAGATATTTTATCGTTAGAGAAACAAAAGTTTTTAACAATTATTGATAGCTTCTCAAAATTTGCTCAAGCGTATAAGATTAAAGATCAAAATTCTATCACCATAATATCAAAATTAATTAAATTCTTTCCACAGTATGGTGTACCTGAAAAAATTATTACTGATAAAGGAACAGAGTTTAATAATAAACTACTGTTAGAATTTTTGTTGAATAAAAATATTAAATTACATATAACAAGTACCAATAATCCAAAATCTAATGGAAATATAGAAAGATTTCATAGTTCTCTTATCGAAACTATTCGAATATTGAACAATGAACAAAATTTTGAAGCATTACCTTTAAAGGAAAAAGTAATTCATAGTTTGATAGCATATAATAATAGTATTCATTCAACAATAAAAAATACACCCTTTCGTATTCTTTTGGGTCATTTAAATAGTAATCAAATTGTTCAACCTGAAGAAATAGTCACTGAGGAATATAATATAAAGCATGCTAGTATTATGAAGCAATTATTCGATCAAGTTAAAGAAAATATAATCAGTCGTAAAGAAAAGTATAGTGAGCAAATTAGCACGAGAGAAAATATTCCTGACACTGTTTACATTAAACAGCATAAAAGAAACAGTGGCAAAGTGGAGAAACCTAAGTATAAAGAACAGAAAGTAAAAGAAAATATACCAGAACGTGCACAAATAATTACAGAAAAAAATGTAAAAACTAAAATTGATCAATTGAAAAGACCTCGTATAATTTCAGATATTTTAGTATCAAAAGCTCATGGGAAAAAAACTTCCTCAACGTCACCGAAAATGCCGGCATCAACATTATAAATTTGGGGAATGCTTTCGTCGCAACTAATTATAATTATATTTATATTAATGTATCGTTTAGTAATATTAATAATGATTATGATAGTTTAATGGATCATAAGAATGACTTGTATAACCAAATAAAAAAATTCAATGTAAGTTATTTTGAAAACGATAAAGCCTTATTGGAAAATGCAATTAATAATATTGAAATGAAAGTTCATATTATTCAGAAATCAAATAGATTTAAACGAGGATTAATTAATGGAATTGGTTCGATAATAAAAAGTATAACTGGTAATTTGGATCAAGAAGATAAAGAAAATTATGATAGAATAATTGGAGTGGTAAGAAGTAATCAAGAAAATATGATGAATAATATTAATGAACAAATAAAATTCAGTCACAATTTTACTAAGCAATTCAATACGCAAATACAATCAATGAATAGAAATAATCAAGTAATAGAGAAAGAATTGAAGAATTTGGCAAAAACTTTGGGTAAAGTATTGGATAACATGGAAGTTATAGCTGTGCATCAATTATTCCAAAATTTGTTAGCGTTTAGTAATCAAATTCATATTTCCTTGTTGCAAATTGAAGAGACTTTATCTTTTTGTAGTCTAAATACACTTTATTTTGGATTAATATCAAGAGAGGAAATAAATCAATATATCAATGATAATATTAGAGACCCAATGAAATCATTGTTAAGAGAAAATTATATGAATAATAAAATTATAAAAACTATTTGTTATTTGAATACAAAATTGGAAATTTTGATTGAAATTCCAATTTTTGAACAAAGAACTAATATCCATCAAGTAACGAGAATTCCTATTATGAATAGTGATAGTAATTTGATCACGTTGAATATTCCTACTGGTTTTTATTCTATTGTGAGTAAAGATATTTTTAAATTAGAAGGTTGTATTTTCGTAAAAGAAAAATTATTTATTTGTAAAGGAATAGATAATATTATTGAAAATTGTCTTTCTGAAATTTATTTTGATAAACCAAATATTCATTGCAAGCAAGTCATTTTAGAAAAATATAATTATATAATAAGAGTAGAATTTACTGATATCAAATATATTGTATCTCCTTTTAGTAGTGATTATAAAATAGAATGCGAGGATGAAATAATAATTAAAAATTTAAGAGGCATATTTTTAACACATAATTGTAGAATTAATGATGAAACTGGAAAGTATGAATTGAACTTTGGAAAAATGATAAATTTAAAAATGGATGTCATTAAACATGAAATTTTACCAATTTTGAAATCTTTGAAAAATTTGGAAAATTTAGATAATAGTTCTTTGAAACCGATTATATTACAAACGGTAAATGATAATAACTCGCACTCTATTTTCAATAGTGTACTTATTTTTGTATTGATTATTATAATATTAGTAATTAGTATTAAGAAATTATATCAAAGATTTTGTAAAGGGAGAACTGATAGTAAAGTTAATGAATTAAATATTATTGAAACTTAAAAGGAAATAATTTTCAATAATACTTTTTCTTAAGGAGGGAGGAGTTAAGTAACACTTCTTATGAGATCACACCATTCTATAGTCATATTTCACTTATTTAGTAGATTCATATTTCGTCTGGGAAAATACTTTATCAGTTCTCTTGTGAGAAACATGTCGTAGCAAATGTAAATCAGAATGCATCTAGTGGTCACACTGAACACTTGTATCTCTCTTTCAAAGTTTGAAATAAATTTTTAAAAAAGGTTTTATTGAATTTGAAAATCCAACTTATATATATATATATATATATATATATATATATATATATATATATATATATATATATATATATATATATATATATATATATATATATATATATATATATATATGATATTAGACTTTTCGAAATAATTTTTGAAAAGTTTAATTGTTGCTATAAACTGTGCAATACAAGACACAAGCTTGGCTATGATAAGAGAACTCGTCGTTCTCAGGGATTACATGTGTTTTTATAATATTCTATGTTACATGATCTTGTGGAAAGTTAATTCCTCCCGAGCAAGTTTAAACTTTATACAAGATTTACAAATTTTCAGTTATTCTTTCTAAATTATCTAATTCAATATTTGTTTTTTGTTGTTCTACTCTATAATCCTTATAATACTTAATTACTAATTCAATGATTACAACAAATATAATATAAATAATATAATAATGATGAATGGTATTCTCATAATTTTCAATTTTTTGCAACTGAGGGAATGAAATATTCAATTGTTGTGAAGGCTTCAAATTATTCTTATTTTTGTATCAAACTTTTGCAATTGATCATTATTCATTCCTAATTCTTTATGAGCTTCTGATATCCCGTTAAATGTCCATTGATTGATTTTACAATCTCCATCATTGATTAATCTGAAAATTCCTGGATAGTTCCTCTTGATGTTCTTATGTTTACAATTAATTACTAATTCTTGATTGATTAAGGGAATAATAATTATATTATTAGTGTTCAGGACTTGCATAACGTAATTTTTACTTTGTTGCTCAATAATTTCACAGTCATCAATATTTTCATTAATCACTATATTTTCAATACAATTATTCATTTCTATACCTATAGTTTGACAATAATTAATATTACAGGGTTTTCTGCTGAATTTCTCTATTAGAATATTTTTATTGTGTTTTTTATATAATATGTAGGTTGCTCTGTCAATTTGTATAACTTGTTATGACGGATAGAAGGAATTGGGTATAGCTGGTATAAAGGGTAAGAATTTATTGAAAATTCTGGTTCAATTATTAATATATGCATTTGTTCATTCTCTGGTCTACAATATGTAGTTATCTCGCTTACTTGTGACCAAATATCTTTCTTTCCTGTGATTTGGATTAAATCAATATGGTCTATAATAGCAGTGTCTAACTTATTCAATGAGCAAATTATCAACAATAATTCCATATGCTCACAGAAATCCAATAAATTTTGAATAGTGATCAATAATTTGTTAGTTTTCACTTCCATGTCAATCTGACTTAACCAATTTTGTTTTTTGTTAAAAGTCTCAACTATAATATTGAGATTTTTTGACTATTCATTCCTATTTAATCTGAACGGCTCCAATTTTGAGTTAAATTTATCTGTTAAATGCTTTTTATTCCTTATTATCTGTTCATTCCGATTTTGGAAGATTTTTTGATTATTTCTTATTTGTTCGATTAGACTTTCATATTTTTCTGCATCATTTTGATCCAAAAAGTATTTCACAAGGGATCAACTTCGTAGTTGGATGTTTTGTATTATTATATAGTTATAAAATATTGTTTATTCAAAGTTAAAAGATCTATATTTATGATTTCGAAAGGAGTTTTTGGTGTAGGGGTCCAATTATCGCTTAATTGTATAGGATGTCCATCATATTCATTTACTTTGCATATTTTGCACTGATTTTTAATTTCTGTAATATCTTTAATCATGTTCGGCCAGAAATATTTTTCTTTCACCTCGTTATAAGTTGCCATTATTCCTCTATGATTTAAATATCCATTATGATTATCAAGAATTATTTTGGTCTGTTTATCTTCATTTTGAACATCCTCTACTAATTTGTAACATTTTTCTAAATTTATTGTATTAATTTCAAATTTATCCTGTTATATCTGATTCAATGTGTGTTCATGTTGTTTGGCACTATGTAGTTTTCTGATACTCCTAACAATTTTAGTTCTTTTTATCTATATTAATATTGATAACAAATCTTTGTTTTTGATAGTCAAATAATTTCATTATTTTTATATCGAATGGTTCATTAGAAAAATGGGAAATAATTTGATTTTTTGTTACGTTTAATCCATTATGAAGAGATTTCAATCCGTTAATTGAGTCCTTGTTAGAACTATGGATTGTGTCTCCTGATTCTGATTCATTCACAATTATACTTTATTATTCATTTTTGTCGTCATAGATTTTATCCAATGTTTCATTTACTATCTGATCTATCTCATCTGTTTCACAGCTGAAATTCTTCAATTGTTCATATTCATACAAATTCATTTGTATTTGTGTACTATCAAATATTTGCTCCAAAATTTTTATTAATTCTGATTTACCCAAATCATCCAATCCATATGATAAATATGGAATATTAATTTCGTATACATCAGTCTTTATTGAATTATCCCGTGATTCAATAAGTGTTTTCTTGAAATATTTCCGATTAACATTTTCTAAATATATGTCCTTTCTGATCAAATGAATTATAATTTTACTATCTGTATTTCGAATGATTATATTTCTATTATTCATGTTTCTTTCACAATAATTTTTACTATCAAATTTCAAATCTTTTGATATACGATGAGCGAAAATATCGGTGTTTAATATATCCCCTGATTTTTTTATTATTCTGGATAAATTTCTTTGTCTCGATAGAAAATCTGCTATTTTGTTTGTTTTTCCTGGTGAAAACTCAATGTTAAAATTGTGTTCTCCTAATTCTATCTTCCATCGCATAAGATTCTGGTTTGCATTTTCTATAGAGAATAACCAAATAAGAGTTTTATGACCAGTGCGAATTGTAAATTTTCTGCCGATTAAATAGGTTTAGAAATTATTCATCGACCAAATAATAGATTCTAATTCTTCCTCAATAGTGCTGTAATTTTGCTCTGCAGAATGAAACGTTTTTGATGCATACGCAATTGGTTTCTCTTGTCCATTAATAACTTCTGAAACTACTGATCGCATGGAATAACCTGACGCATCTGTTGTAAGGATGAATCTTTTTGAAAAATCACGGAATTCTAAAATCAATGGATTACTTATCAAGTCTTTGGCAGTTTCGAATGCTTTTTGATACACTTGGTTAGTTATATCTATTTGCTTATTCTTTTTTGAACATTCTGTGTAAGGTTAGGTGAGTTTGGCGAAATTTGGAGTAAAACGTCTATACCACGGAAGTTTGCCTAAAAAGGATTTTATTACTTTGACCGTCTTAAGGATCATAATTTTTTCGATTGCTTCAATTTTATTTTTCATATGTTTAAGACCTTCTTCCAATGTGATAAATCTTGACTATTCTGTTTCAGTCCTAAGGAATTCTGATTTATCGATCTGAATTTTGAGATTTGCATCTTGTAATTTGGGAAAAGTATTTTTTATATTTTGTAAATGTTCTTCTAATGTATTCTCGAATATGATTATGTCATCCATATGGACTGAACAAATTTTGTTAATAGACTCTGAGAGTATTTTATCCATCATTCTTTGGAATGAAGCTGGGGCATTTACTGAACCGAAAGTCATACGAAGGAATTCATAATGTCATGACGATGTAGAGAAGGCGGTTTTTTTCTCTATCTTTTTCATCTATTGGAATCTGATGGAATCCAGAATGTAAATCTAATGTTGTAAAAAGTTTAGGTTTGCCTATATGATCTAATAATGAATCAATATTGGGTGAAGGGAATTTATCTTCAATGGTTTTCTGATTTAATTTTCGGAAATCTATTACTAATCTCGTTCTGCGTTTGCCTGACGCATCCATTTCCTTATATATATATATATATATATATATATATATATATATATATATATATATATATATATATATATATATGTATATATATATATATATATATATATATATATATATATATATATATATATATATATATATATATATATATATATATATATATATATATATATATATATATATATATTGTAACGTTATTTATTTTAATTTAGGGAGCAAAAGTCTTCAAGCACTACTATTTATTTTTATGATTCATTAAAATAATAGACTAAATAACCAACACTATTTGTAGTAACTAATTCTAATTTAACTGAAGACTATTATACACTTCACTATAACTTAACTTTAATTATTCATGTCAATGTTGATTTATTTTAAATAACATAATTTATTTCTATCACTAGCAATCCGTGGTATAAGGTCACTCTGCTAAAAATCAATGATCTTCTCACTTCAGTCTCATATATATACCTGGGATCTCTGCCCATTACGTTTCATCAGCAACGTCTAGGCGTTTCTAGAAGAACGCTAAAAGGTGCCAGTAATTTTCCAGAAAACAAATATATTTGCCTCTATTTCTTAATGTAAAATAATTCCACAATCATTCTAAGCACCAGTAGAGCCAAAATGACTAATTTATAGACCTCAATTCGCACTGCCTTCTCCTTGGGACTGTTTCGTCCCGAAACGGTTGTTCACGAACTCCTGAAGAGTCATGTCGGAATCTGCATTGGTCACCCTTGGTACATCGAGATGTTTTGTAGAAGTAGCAGTCGATGGTCCGTCCATTATTCGTCTGCTGTTTAGGGTTGTAGCCACAGACGAGGATTTCTATTCCGTTACTACTGGCGCAGACCACGCATTTTCTACACCACTCTTTAACATTCTCCTTACAATTTATCCAGTGAAATTGCTGGCGTAATTTTTCCAATGTTTTACTGATCCCAAAGTGCCCTCTACCAGCTTCATCATGAATCCCTCCTAGTACTTCCGGTACTCTGTTCCTAGGGACTATCAACTGCGCCCTGCTCTCATTTCCGTCCGTGCTCTCCACGACGCGTTTCAGGAGGCCCTCTTCAACCACAATGGAATTCCACTGCGCCTAATACGATTTTACATTCCGAGAGTGTGGTGCAACATCTTCCCAAGCTGGTCGAACATTATCATTTTTCCACTTCAGTACAATTTTCAAATCCGGATCATTCTCCTGGTCTTTGCGTAACTCTTTCGCTTACCATCTCTCATCGACTACTGTTGTTCTCTTGACGGTAACAAGTTTTTCTCCTTCTGCTTCTTTGGTTTTGATTACCGTCTTAAACTTCGGTTTCTTACGCAGCCTCTGCGGATGGCCCAATTCTCCACAGTTCCAGCAGCGTAGTTGTCTTCTCCCTGTTGTTATTCTGGACTCGATGATACGTCGCAACTTTTCTTCTAGGCGAGTTTCCAAATATTCAACTTCATCATGTTTGTCGGCACTCAATTGTCTAGCTCTGGACTGTCCATGTGATGCTTGTTTTGCTTCATGCTCTAACGCATACGATAATGCATCAACTAAATACTTTGGACGATATATCCGTAGTGCCTGCTGTATTTCGCTATCTCGAACCCCATAAATGAATGCTTGAGTGGCTAAACCCTCCAAAACGCTATCGGAGGCAGAAGGGTGTGCGAGGTGAACTAAACGAGCAATGTCAGCTTCAAATTATTGAAGAGTTTCTTGCGATTTCTGGCATCGGTTTCTTAGTTGCGTCTGATACACCTGTTCGAGGTGCGCGTTGCCATAGCGCATCTCTAGCCGCTTGATCAGTTGGTTATAGTCACCTTGTTCGTCTTCTTTTAATGTTTGAAGAATAATCATGGCTTCTCCTCGCAACGAAACGGTCAATGCTGTGGCCTTATCTGCAGATGACCATACATATGCCTTCGTAACAGCTTCGAATTGTTTAAGGTAAATCGGCCACGGTGTCTTCCCATCAAATTCCGGTATCTTAATGTCTAAATTTTCTTCTAATTCCTGTATTTTCTTCCCATAATCTTCTCTTAAGTTCTTCAAATCCTCTTCTGTTTTTCTAGAATTCCTTTTCAACCTTTCTTCTATTCTCTGTTCCAACGTTTTAGAATTTTCTAGCAACTCTTCTTCCAATTTTTATTCCATTCTCTGTTCCAAGGTTCTAGAATTTTCTAGCAACTCTTCTTTCAGTGTTCTACAACTTTCAGTTAATTTGTCTTCTGATGTTCTGGAATGTTCTGTAAATTTTTCTTCTAACATTCTAGAATTTTCTGTCAATTTTTCTCCTTATATTCTAGAATTTTCTGTCAGTGTTCTACAATTTTCAGTCAATTTTTCTTCTAATTCTCTAGAATTTTCCATCAACTCTTCTTTCATTTTTCCGAAATCGAATATGCCACACGGAATAAATTTATTAGGATTCTCACCAGCATTTTCCAAAGCCTGTCGGAGATGTTGTTAGAGGACGGTCTTGGTTCCTGTTGTCTCCAATTCTCGTTCTTCTAGCTCATTCTTGAGATCAACCACTTTTAAATCACTCAATTCAACTGTCTTTGACGCCATTTTATTTATTTGAATTTAAAACTTCACACCTGATCACCAATTGTAACGTTATTTATTTTAATTTGGGGAGCAAATGTCTTTAAACACTACTTTTGATTCTTATGATTTATTAAAATAATGGATTAAATAACTAGCAGTATTTTTGATAACTATTTCTAATTTAAACTAAAGACTATCATACACTACACTATAACTTAACTTTATTTATTTATGTCAATGTTGATTTATTTTAAATAACATAATTTATTTCTATCACTAGCAAACCGTGGTATAAGGTCACTCTGCTAAAAATCAATAATCTTCTCACTTCAGTCTCATATATATACCTCGGATCTCTCCCCACTACGTTCCTCTAGCAACGTCTAGGCGTTTCTAGAAGAACGCTTAAAGGTGCCAGTAATTTTCCAGAAAACAAAATATTTGCTTCTATATCTTAATGTAAAATGATTCCACAATCATTCTAAGCACCAGTAGAGCCGAAATGAATAATTTATAAACCTCAATTCGCTACAATATATATAATAATAATAATAATAGCACTCAAAGGCGAGGTTAAGCCAAAGCTGTTCTTCCACCTTACCCGTACAGAATTCAAATATAAGAAATTTTTAACAATAAATATGCCAAACATCAATAACAGGAGTGAGACATGGATTCAAATTCAACAAGCAAAAATACTAATATCTAAAACATATTTCCAACTGTGGTTTTGAAATATCTAAATATATATAAGAAAATACCTTTGACTGAAAACTGTGAACACAAGTCAACAGTAAATCGAATCAAGATTCTTTCCTCCGCCAGGAAGTCAGTTTAATTATAGATCACAGTCTTTAACAGATGAAACAATTTCAGTATCACAAAATGCCTAACAAAAACTTAGCAATGTCACATTGGTACCTGAAACCAGAAAGAGTTATAAATATGAATATTACGAAGCATTTGGAGGAAGAAGGGTCAGATCTAGTTCCTGATAAGGGAACACTTCTGAATGTAAACTCTGGAAGCAAAATTTTGGCGAAGAATTCAACTCAAAACTTAGTCATAGATGACAGAAATAGAAATCGTAATGATAACTATGGAATTCGTAATCGAAAAGAAAATTTACGTCGATGTGATCAGAAGTCACTCGAAAACTACCTGAAACAGTAGATTTGCAACATCCTTCTGTTCGACAAAATTATTTAATTCGATATGTTCAAAAATGATATACTATCTCGTTCACAAAACAGCGATAATGATAAATTTGCACAAAAAAAAAATCGAAACAACTCAGGAAACACTTCAATCAGCTAAGAATCTAAGAATAATTCATGTTAATACTTTGGTAGAAGATTCTCAGAGATAATCAAAAATCAAAGAATTATTTATGTGAATACTCCGATAGAAATGTCGCCAAGTTAACCAAAAACTCAAAAAAATCTCATTCAATGCGAAATCAAACTGCAGTAAACTTACAGCACTCTTCTGTTGGGCGAATGGGTGAATTCGATTTTGAATAATGATATACCATCTCGCTCACAGGATAAATTTGCACGAAAGACAGAAGAAGTTTCTCAGAAAACATCTGAATCATCTAAAAATTTACAGGCTCATGAAGATTGGACAAAAAATCAAAGAATAAGTCATATAGATATTCCGATACAATATTCTCTTGAGCAAATGGACAAATTTAATAGGTGCAAGAAATGATATAACTTCTTCAAGAATTACGTTTGGCTGTTGCAAAATAAGTTTTACCTCAAGCTCCAGTTCACAAGATAGCAAAAATGGAGATGGACGTCAACTACCCACAAGAGAATTCTAGATTGAACATAGCAGAAAGACCACAAAAACAAAATCAACTTGCTCCTGTAGCAATAGTGCGAAATTTGTACACGTAGTTTCATTTATTCATTATTTCTGATAAAAAATATCAACCATACTCATTTACCAATATTTCCAGTGATATTTAGCTGGGAGCATCGCATTGCACTTAAACTCAGCTGTACTTCTGTTCGAATGTTGAAGGTAATAATTTACTTTTGTCGAGTAACATTCTATTTTGGACAATATGAATTTTGTTTCGATAACTTATATCTGTTATCGTCATCCAAATACTCAAAAAACACCATCAGCATCTAGACGACAAAACCAGATCAAATCTAACACTACATTACAGTAACCCTATCCCCCCCTCTCCCTCCATACTCTAAATATCTAAATATTGACAAATGTAGTGTCGTCCAATATGACAGAAAATTCAGAAGTATTGGATTCACCCATAAATTTCATGACTACTCATAATCAAATGAAGAGACTATGAGAGACTTAGGTGTGACTTTTGATCCTCAATTGATATTTAACGTTCATATTGAGATTATAAATAAAAAATCCTAGCGAATGTTTGGTTAAATTTTGTGCAACTGCACATCCTTTCAGCTGAATTCTATGATATTGTTATACAAAACCCTTCTCCGATCTCAGTTAGAATTTGCCACTCCCATATGGAGTCCATTACACAAAAAATATACTAATCCAGTAGAATCAATTCAAAATAAATTTCTTACCATACGTAGTAAGAAATTTAATTCTTCTCGAGAAAATTTATCGGACAACTTCAATTTGAAGACTTTAGAATTCTTGGATGTAATTATAATTCAGAAATGTGTATTTTTAATTTCAATTTGAATGTCTCATGAATTAACACACGAAATGATTTGCTGTTCGGGATAAATATATGTAATACCAATTGAAAAATGAATGCCCCTCTCAATAAAATGTGACGAAGTGCTCCCATTTTAGAATCTGAAAAACTGCTGTAAGTAACCGTTAGATAAAATGATTCAAAATAACTCAACTTAGTCACAATTCCACTGTTCCAGTTAATAGCCTTCAGCTACAATAATTCGAATTCACCGAAACCGCTTCGAGTCGTTTAATTTATCCGATGCAAGTCAACTTTGCAGTTGATCCAATTTATTTTCCTGAAATATATAAAACCGTTAAATACAATATTTAGGTAGTGATTGACAACTAACCGTTTGTATAGGGGGTTCTCCGTATTTATGTTGAACCTAGTTACAGGTTATTTAGAACTTCTATTCGCGTATTTGAAATAGGATACTATTTGAATATTTGTTCATCACCGTCTGAAATAAATGAATTAGATCTAAGTTGTAGTGCACAATAAGCAGTAAATAAAACTTAATTTTCATATAAGAATAAACCGTAGTTAGATGATAAATTGTGAATTGTATACATATGCTTTTGTTTACATTTTTTGACTGATTGCTAATTAACTCTGATTGTACGAACCCAGAGCCATCTGGCGGTTCAATAGGAAACTAGTAATGAAGTTTTATTTCAAGTTCAAATAAAATAAGGATTACAGAATGTTGTAATATATATTTGGCAAAGAACTAGTACACGGAAAGTCATTATTTCATCTATTCTTTTTTTTTGGAGGTAACTAAAATGAAAGTAACATCCTTTTTTTATAATTAAATCGGCTCAATACAGTTCACTTAGAATCAGGGTATAAATACAGGCTGGAATCGATCAGCAAAACACTCTTCCGAGAGACCTGAGTTCACTGTATTTTAGTAGTGCTTCTGCAACAGGCCAACTAAACTGCTCCGCATCCGTCGTGACTCCTGCTACAGAGTCATCCGTATTCACCGTAAGGAACGTCCTGTTGACAGGATTACTTGACCCCCGCTGTCAAGTAGTTACTGTTTCAGAGCCGTTGAGACGATGTCCGCCATGGCTCCTGTATCAGAGTCACCATTCTCTGCCGTAGGGCTACAGCCTCCTGCACCTAGCCGTAGTCTCTGCCGTAGGACTACAGTCCGTTCACCACGTCGTAGCCGCTGCCACGAAGGGCTACGACAAGTACTGACGACGACGACCGATATCCGACGCATTATATTTTCAACTTCGTGTGCTAGTTTGAAGCCGTGTCTGTCGTATTGTGCAAACTGAGGTATTCTCTTTCTTGGATGGAATATGGCAAGCAACGGTCTGTGATCTGTCCTCAAAATAAATTCCGTACCATATAGGTATTGGTTAAATTTGTTTAACGTGAAAATTATAGCTAATGCTTCCTTTTCTATTTGAGCATATTTTTCTTCACTGTCTGTTAATGTCCTTGATGCATACGCTATCGGTTTTTCAACATTATCCGGCATTTTATGTGCTATCACTGCTCCTACTCCATATGAACTAGCGTCTACAGTGAGAATAATTGGATAGCTACTGTTAAAATGTACTAAAACTTGACGTGACATTAACGCTTCTTTAATTTTTTTGAAAGCAGATACACAGCCCACGGACCAATTCCATTTTACCCTGGCTTTCAACAAATTGTACAGAGGGTGCAAAATTTCCGAAATATTTTGTACAAATTTAGCATAATAATTTACTAACCCTAAAAATGACTTTAATTGCGTAACATTTTAGGGCATGGGAGCATTTTTTATGGCTTCTATCTTATCATCAGATGTATGTAAACCATTTTTGTCTATCACATGGCCTAAATATGTGACTTTGGATTGGAAAAATTTGCATTTATTCAAAGCTATTTTGAATCCAGCCTTCTCTAATCTACTCAAAACATTATCTAAATTTACTAAATGTTCCCCGGTATCTTTGCCTGTAATTAGAATGTCATCTAGAAACACGCTGACGCCGTTAAGACCTTGTAAAACTGATTCCATAATTTTTTGAAACTTAGATGGAGCACAACAGACTCCATACGGTAAGCGGTTGTATTGAAATAAACCCTTATGTGTACTAATTGTTACCAATTGTTTCGAATTGTTGTTCAAACATATTTGTTGATAGGCTTGAGAAAGGTCTAATTTTGAAAAATACACTCCGCCTTGTAAATTACAAAAAATCTCTTCGATTCGTGGGAGTGGATGTTGATCTACTTCTAAGTAAGGATTAAAAGTTACTTTAAAGTCACCACACACTCGCACAGAACCGTCTTGTTTTAATACTGGAACAATGGGAGTACCCCATGCACTGTAATCGACAGGTGAAATAATATTTAATTCTTGCAGTCTGCTCAACTCCTCTTCCACCTTCGATTTCAGTGCATAAGGTAATGGTCGTGGCCGAAAAAATTTAGGAGTTACATTAGTATTATCTTTTATTTTCAACACTATTCGACCTTGTTTGAAAGTCCCCAACCCAGGTGAGAATACGTTTACAAATTTACTTTTCAAGTTCCCTAAATTGATGGATAATTCTGTGTACTTAATTTCACTGATGCCTAATTTATACATACTTAAAAAATCTCTACCCAGGATGGGTGGTCCGCCATTTTTAATCACATAGATTGTTAATTTCTTTATTTGATTTTTATACGTAATATTTACATTAAATTTGCCTTTAGGTACTATTTTACTACCATTATAACAAAATAAATTATTAACTGTAGCATTTAATTTAATATGTTTAAATTTGTGTTGCCATAGACTATCGGATATTGCCGACACACTAGCCCCCGTATCAATATGAAAATTTATGGGAATATTTTCTACAATGACTTCCAACGTTAATGGTTGGTTTGTATGAATGCCATTTACAGAAAATATTCCCCAATCAACTTCTAAAGTATCAGCTTCTAAATTATTTTCTAAATAATGATGACGTGAATCCCTATTTCTGATTTTGACTTCCGGACATACGGTTGAAATATGACCTTTATGACCACAAGAATTGCAAAATTTATTTCTAAAGAAGCACTTATCTGATTCGTGATTCCACTTGCCGCAGACTGAACACTTTAGGGGCTGTTCGGACCTGCGAGGCGAGGAGCGGCGTGTGCTTGTGGCCTTCGATGCTCGGACATGATGTAGCCCTGGTTCGGTTTTGACTTGTAGATCTCCGTATCCGCTGGCTGCGCTCGCCCTGGCTGCTTCTTTGGCGAGGGCGATCTGCACCGCGTCGTTGAAGGTCACTGTTTTTTTTTCTTCAAACAGTCTTTCTTGGATTCCTCCAGGAAGGAATCCGACGATAAAGCGATCTCTCAAACCGATTTCAATTTCTGCTGCTCCGAAATCACAGTCACTCGCGAGGTTTCTGACTCTTACTGCCCAATTATTTACAGATTCACTGCTACTCATTTGTGCACAATGAAATTTATATCTTGCCGCAAAAACCGATATTGCTGGCTTGAAATGTGTGTCCATTAAATTTATGAGTTCTGCATAAGTTTTATTTTCGGGTTTAACCGGCACTGATAAATTATATATTAATTTATACGCACTCTCACTGAGGATATTCAGTAGAATTGCCCGTTTTTCATTTGCTTCAGTGATTTCGTTCGCACTGAAAAAGTTTTCAAGCCTTGCTTTGAAAATATTCCAGTCGCCGCACGTGGGGTCGAACTCTCGTAAATGTTCCACCGTACCGGTACCACCGTCACCCATTTTTATTTATTTAGAATTTATTTAATTTAAGTAATCCTCGTCGCCACTGTGGTGCTTAGGAAGTCTTGGTATTTGAGGAAAAGACTATTCCCCGTTACTATATGTTTATTATCAGGAGACACACATTTACAATGCCAGATCCAACTACGAACTGCCTTCCTGCGAGTTCCAACTTATATGTATATATATATATATATATATATATATATATATATATATATATATATATATATATATATATATATATATATATATATATATATATTTTAATAATTATCATATTCTGGTAGGCATCCCGAATTACCTTACTTTGAGAACAGTTTCATACATTACAATAATCGTTACCATTTGTTTCCGCCATCCTATGTACCTTTTCCCCATTTATTTGTGTGTTAATAAAACTGCTTGTTTCCCCTATACGTTCATCTTTATTTTCAGCAACAAACCCTTCCCTTCCCGCTAGCTATCCGGCACCATCGCCATAGAGTTGCTCCGTTATTGGCACCCGAACATTCCGACCGTTGAGCAATGTCACTAATAAGATATGAAACTCTCATCATTAAAAAATTACCTCTAGTTCAATATTATAAAACTATATGTCCAGCATTTATTTAAGATGAAATTAATAGTGATATTTGTTCGATCTCTATTTTCACAGTCATCAAATTTACATAATCATAGTTTGTAGATACTTGTATGGCGTATGCTGTATGTTTCTGTTGAATATATGAATGAATGAATAAATGAGTAAATATGTATGGTTATCAAAAATACACAGGAAGGATGCTCCACTCCGACCTATCATCAGTTTCAGGGGATCACCGTGCTATATGTTAGCAAGGTTTCTGCTTACCATCATCTCACCATGAGCAGGGCGAAGCAACACATTCTTCAAAGTTTGAAGATATTTTATCAATAAAATGAAATCAACGCAACTAGAACCAGAGAACCGATTTATAAGCTTTGATGTGGAGAGCCTGTTTACTAATGTAACCATCAATAAATCTTTGGGCATCATAGCGGCCGGATTGGAGACAGATAGTGTTACAAGCAACAAAACAGACCTACCTATTGATGCAATAATGGATCTTCTGGAATGTTGTTTGAGGACAGCATACTTCCAAGCACATAACGTTTTCTATCAACAGACAGATGGACTACCTATGAAATCACCATCATCATCGATCGTTGCCAATATCCTCATAGAACATTCCTACGAAACCGCTATCATCAAGCCTAAGGCTCCACCAAAATTGTAGTTACGATACGTGGACGGTACATTCATCATTTGGAACAACAACAATATACCACTAGAAAAATTCCTCACTCACATGAATTTACTCAGACCAAGCATCAGATTCACTATGAAAAAGGAGATGTTTATCGAAAACCAACACACACAGAACGATATCCCAACTACAACTCCAACCATGCACTGAACATGAAGAACGGCATAGCCAATACACTATTCACTGCAACCAAGTCAAATTGCAATACGGAGGAAGGATACAACACAGAGATGAACAACATCAGGAGCACACTCGAACACAATGGATACGCTGATCAAACTATTCAAGAACTCAATTCAATTTTTGGAATCTCACTGGATAGTCCTCAGGATGATTTTAATTGAAGACCGAAAGCTTGACTAATCTAAAAGAGCGTTTTTTACTTGAGCCCACTCACAAAAAAAATTGAAATTTGACTGTCAGTCGACGTGTTTTTAGAAAAAGTTTTATTTGACAATTCATTGTTCTTACAAGCCAAGAGTAAGATTCTAACTAGCTATTTCACACAAAGCAACTTGAAGCTAAACTAATCTAAGGGTGTCGGATGGCGCTGTGGGAAGCGCCTTGTTATCAGAATTATGGTGGAGACTGCGATGTAACTCCTCCCTTCTTAGAAAGAAGCACCACCTGGATGATTTACGTCCTGTGGCTGGATGTCCAGTCTTCTTCCCTTGTGATTTACATATTTTACTTTGATCCAGTTCCATAATATGTAAATGAAAGCAATCAATCACAAAAAATATAATATTATTGTCGAGATACTAGGTACATAATATGCTTTTGAAATTTTCACAAGTTTTCTTGGAGGGTTGAACGGAATCTGTTCAAACTAGAGTGATTTTAATTTTATTGTTATATTTGTAAATTTATCTTCACGTAATTCAAAACTCAATTTCGGTAGAATCAATAGTTTTCCTGAAGTTTTATCCAAATGAGTTAAAGTCTTTCCGTTAAATATTATTTCGCAATCTTTCTTCTTTATCAAATAAACACCCAATAAAAATTTAATGTTTGTACTGTCCAAACGCTTATTTTCTCTTCTATAGGATATATTGCCAAATACTGATCTATTTCAGGGATGATTTCTATATGTCCTTTCTGAACATGTAATTTTGTGAAATGGTAACGACTAGAATTTCGTTCGAGAAGAACATCTTCTCCACAGATGTACTGGTATGATGGTGATATTTGTTCGGACATTAGTAAATTTTATTTTGAATGCACATGCCACTTAGAGGCCTGATTTCATTATCGTCTGATTTTAAGAAAAATTGTGGGCAGTAATTGAAAATGAAAAAGCTCATATTTCTTTTCAAAATTAATTGGTACTGATATAAAATGATTAATTTGAATTCTTCTAGTTTTACAATTCACTGTCATAACAGATTCATAACCCAAAATATTTCCTAATTTTAATTCAAAAGGTAACTGTCCTTGATAATAATCCGATATTTTGTACAATTCCAATAATATTTGCTCTGGTTTTATGATTGATGAGTGTAGAATTCTCATTTTACAAAACGTGATTGAGTTTTCAACATCTCGAATGATACTCAAAACTGTACTAAAAAGCATTATTAATTATGTTTACGAATCTTTTACATATAAAAGTTCAATTGCGCCGGATTCTTCATTAGATAAATTATAAAGCTGTTCAATTTCAGATTTTAAAACTATCACATTATGTTTGATATTTTTGATTGTACTATTGACGTCTCTAATCATTTGATGACTAACCGAATAAAAATATTTCAATTGATTTTCTAAATTACTCTGATTTTCTTCTAAGTGTTTTGAAATTTTATTATATATTCTTCCGTCTTCAGCATCTAGATTTCCGGTAATTTGTTTGATAATGGTGCCTAATCCGTCAATCAAACCTCTTCTACTTCTCCTTCTAGAATATGATGTCATTCGATTCAATTTTTCAATAATGTTTTCACGGACAAAATTCAAAATTCTATCATTATTTTCTAGTTCCTTCTGAATATATGTTTGGTTGGATAATTTATTCTTGAGTCTGCCATATTGTATATTTAATATATCTAATTCGTCTAAAAGTAAATTTGAATCATAGAAATGGACGAATGTATGTCTAGTCCTTTCTGATGTAGCTGGTCCCATGTTTATTGCTAAAATTCCCTGGTTCTCCGTAATATTCTCTATTTCGGATTCATGACAGTTCCAGATGAACCTGGAAGATTTTTAAAATCGTAAGTTCCAATTTTTGGAAGTTTCACGTTAGAAAGATGTATGTTTTTAGATGTATTATTATGTCTCATTTTAATTTTTGCTGTTTGCAATTTGGGATTTAGTTTCTAAATTTTTTCGGGCCTATATTTATTTTTCGTTTTCTGTAGTTTTTGACGCTTTTTGACAAAAACAGTTTCTGGGATATCAGGCAACTCTTCTCGTTCCTCATTACGTTTAATAATTACTTTTTATTCTCTTTTTTGTAATTTTTTATTCACTTTCTGATATAATAATTTCATTTTATTTTTATGTTGTGAAATATAGTTGTTGATCAGTTGTTTTCCTATTCCTATATTAAATGCGGAATCTGATTCCACGATGATTCGTCTTACTTTCATGATAGTTCCGGATGGTTTCAATAATTTCATTGTCTTCAGTTACGTCCATTAATCTCTGTGTACATTTAACCATTTTAATTAAAGAATTTTTGAAATAAATTAAAAGTGTTACACTGAATTTCTCATACGAATCATTTCCAAAATATAAATGATATTATACATTTGGAACTATATATTCCTTAATAAATTTAATAATTTAACTCCCAAAATTCAATTTAGTTAATTGTACGAAAATTCTTTGTTTATTTTCGAATAATTTTTAAATGACTGGATCACATGGACTGTGTTCTATTTCTGATATTATTATCTGATTTTTGCCGAAATTTATCGGACATTCGACAATTGGTATACCTATAACTGGGTTCTCTATGTTTGAATGAACTGTTGCGTTACTATTATCGTCAATTTCGTTCTGTATTTTATCAGCTACTTTAAATATAAGAGATGAATTATCATTCTGATCATTATTATTTGATCCAAATTCTTCAATAAAATCGTCCGTATACTTGGAAAATTCGTCAAAATTGCTGTCAGTCTCGTTTACATTCAATTCTAAATTTGGTAATTCACTATTCGGGTTCTTATGAACAGTTATCATAATTTCTGTATCTCCGAAAATAGATTCGATCATAGATTTTACGTTTGACCACGATAGTTCATCATGTCCACATCCCAACTTAGGGATACTTAAATTTTTCATTTTATTTTTGAGACAAAATATTTTCAAATTTAATAATGTATAGAACATGTTTTGGTTTGATGTTTGTTCGTAATAGAAGTTTTTCGTTATCAAATAAATTATAAATCGTTGATTACTTTTAAGATATACTAGATTATATAATTTTGGATTCTGTTTCTCCAATTTTTCTAAATTTTGAAAGTTTTTTTGAACTGTTCTGCAATACCCAGTGACATTTTCAAATCTTTACTTACACAATGTGCAAGACTTTCACAACATGGGGCATCTGAAGATCTCCTTCTATTTCAAAAATTTCATAATCGCTATTCGCTTTAATTTGTTTATAATTCAAATAATTTTGATATTGAACTAATGGTGACAAATTCTCCGATGATTCTAATGAATTTTGTACAAAGTTTTGATTATTGGGTGCGATGCGACTCATTGCATCGGCGTTAGGATTCAATTTGCCTTTTTTATAAATTATTCTGTAATCAAATTCCTCCAATTTTGAACGCCATCTATTCAATTTTTGACTACAGTGTTCTAAGGAAAATAGCCACTGTAATGGTTTGTGGTCAGTATATATAACAAATTTTGTCCGTACAAATAGGAACGGAAATACTGAGTAGCCCAAACGATCGCAAGTAGTCTTTTTTCGTTAGGTCGTTACCCAAGCTGCCTTACGATAATACTGCGCCTACCGCAACATTACTTGCGTCACATGTCAGGTTGAATTCTTTAGTGATGTCGGGGTGTTGTAGTAAAGGTTCATTTGTCAGTAAATTTTTACAAATTTCAAGACAATTTACGTATTCTGGATTAGTATTGTCAATGGCTGCGTCTTTCTTCAAACATTTGGTCGAAGGTTTTGTTAATTTAGCAAAATCTTCCATAAATTTTCGGTAGTAGCCCAAAAGTCCAAGGAAGCCTTCTATCTGTTTGGTATTTTTTGGAATTGGAGAATTTTGAATTGCATCTTTTTTATCTTGGCTTGGTTTCACGCCATCTGGGGTGACAATGTGGCCCAAATATGCTACTTCTTGTTTCAGGAAATCTGATTTATCGAGCTGTAGTTTAAAATTAGATTTTCTGAATCGGTCAAAAACAAGTTTTAAATTATTAATGTGCTCTTGTAAGCTGGTACTAAATATGATTATACCATCCAAATATACAAGGCATTTGTCGTTAGTCAAACCTCTCAAAATATTGTCCATGACTCTTTGGAAAGTCGCTGGAGCATTTTTCAATCCAAATGGCATTCATAAGCATTCGTAATGTTCGTCTTCAATATTAAAAGCTGTTTTAGGTATATCGTCTTCGTTCATTTCAATCATCTGGTGGGAACCAGAAGCTAGGTCTAAAGTCGTAAAATATTGACAACGTCCCAGTTTATCGAGTAAGTCTGTTATATTAGGCAAAGGATATTTATCATAAATAGTTTTTTCGTTCAGTTTACGGTAGTCTACAACAATACGCCATTTTTTTTTCCTGATGCGTCCATTTTCTTGGGTACAACCCAAATAGGGGAAGACCATGGAGAACCAGACGAATATTCTGATCGAGCATTCTGTTAATTTGTGTGCGTACTTCTTGCCTGTGAACTTCGGGGTATCTGTACAATTTTGTATAGACTGGAAGTTCGTCTTTTGTTCTAATATGATGTTTAATCTGATTGGTGAATGTTGAATTATTACTGTCAATATTTAAAATGTCTGCATAATGTTTTATTAACTCAATTATAGCATCTTTCTCTTCATTATTCATATGATCTGTCCTGAATTTGGAAAAGTCTATTTTAAATTTCTGAGTATTGATAAAATTTAAATTTGGTCTATCATAGACATCATAATTATTCAAACTTTCTACTTGAAGTGGCTGGCAAGCATTTAAAAACATTCTGTGTTTACTGGTATTTACTATTGGACAAAGTACACAGTGATTTCTTGCTGACGCTGAACATTGTGCTATGATAAGATGTTCTGTGCGAATTTCTGGAATGATAACAGGTCCGGATTCAACATTTACTTCAAATTTAATAATCTTTTCTGAATTAGATTTATCAAGTGAAATATTATTGACCTGTTCTGTCTTATTCACTGAGTAATATTCTATAGAAATTCTACTATTGGAAGTTACGATGATATCTTCGGCCAAATCAATTACAGCACCTAAATTCTTCAAATTATCCAAACCAAGCAATATATCAAAATTAGGGTGGAAATGAAAAATATGATATTTTAATTTATTCTGTTTGTTATAACTATCAAAAATTGATGATATTGGAAAGAAACTACTGAATTGTTGTAATGAACTGCCGTGTGTAGTAGTTATTCGGAAAGGGTTTTCAAAAATAAATTCTTTGAATAGTTTTTCAGCTATTTTTGGTTTAACAAATGATTTGGTACTTCCAGTGTCCATAAGGACTTTTAAATTGTGTTCGGGAGAAATTTTGAATGGTATATCACTTTTTGTATCTGTGATATTCATTAAATGGATTGATGGGAGTAATTTTCTTCCGAGGCTGTTTCGTCTAAAAAATTATCTTGATCAAAATTTTCAAGATTTAAATTTTCTTCAGGATATTCTACAATTGGTTCGCCAATTTAATTGAAATTATCTTCAGAATTAGGGTTAATTTTATTCTGTGAATCATCTTCTATATTAAATAATTCTTCGGCGATGAATGTTGGACGTGACTGACTAGAAAAATAATTATGAGACGGCTCTGGATTGAGCTGTATTTTGCGTCGATATGCTCATGGGAGTTGGTTTATAATAATTTTGATTTGTTGTCACTTCGGTTTTCTGTGAGGGTTGGAGTTGTTTATCATTTTGGAAATTTTGAGGATACCTATCGGGAAATTGTTGATTATTTCTGAAGAATGGTTGCTGATTATTATTTTTGAAGAATGATTGTGGATTATTTTTGAATATAGGAGATTGGAAACGAGAGTTTGGAACAGGGTTATAGACTTGTAATTGTTTGTGATTATTATTAATATACATATAAGGCTTTGGGAAATTCCTACTCTGAATATTCTGAATAGGCTTCAGATTTTTATAGTTTTCAAACTGAAAGTCGTTTGTCAACATATTTAAAGCAGTGTTCAAAGGGATTAGATTTTTGGAACGCATAAGCTGGCATATTGGTTCTTTTAGACCGCGTAACCAAATTCTCGAAGCATAATTTCTAAAAAATAAAGTTGGGGTATGTTTTTTGTGAGCATCTTCAGTGTTTGTCATAATATAAGAAATTTGTTAATTTAGAATATGTTGTATTCTGCTATAAGAATTGAATACTGACTCATCATATGAGATTGCTTTAATTCTGTTAATTCTATGCATAATGTGCACATATCACGCTTTGCTGCATACGTGTGGAATAATGCAATCTTTAAATCGTTGAAAGTTTTTATATTGCAAGATGCGATATTAACAGCAGCTTTGCCTTCAACTTTTGCTGAAATACTTGACATCAAATATTCGTTTTGAAAGTCCGAAGTATCTATACTATTATAAAATTTACTAACCAATTTTTCGGATATTTCTAAAAATCTGGGAAGCAATCCTCTTCCGCCATTGAACTCAGGGACCATATCAAGATACTCCTTCTCAAGAACTGATAAAGCCATTCTATTTGAATTTAAATTTATCATTGGTTTCCTAAGTTAATTTTCAATTTGTATTTTTTGGATGAGATTTTGGGAATTTTCTGTCTCTGAATTAGAATCTGCACTTGAACTAGTAGAACTTATTGATTTAGAGCCTCTAATCGACATGGACTCACAGAAATATGATCTAGTACATTGGTCAGCGTCTTCGTTGTGTTGTCCGTCGTTTCCTGGGGCTGCTCGCTCGATATGCGCTCGAACTTGCTGATTTTCTTCCAGTTGCAGGCAGAAGGGCTTACTGGTGGATTCTCGGCTGCTGGTTTCGATATTCTCTCGAACTTACTGGTATGCGTTCAGCTGCAAATGAGGGCACCAATTACTTTTTTCACGCGACTTGTTCGAATTTCCGAATAAATCGTTAGAACGAACCAGAATTATATTCGTTAATTCTGTCTTGAAATTCTATCACTACTGCGCCAATTAACTTTTTGTTTTGAGTCGACGTGATTTAAAAAAAAAGTTTTATTTGACAATTTATTGTTGTTACAAGTCATGAGCAAGATTCTAACTAACTATTTTACACAAAAGCAACTTAAAGCTAAACCAAACTAAGGGTGTCGGATGGCGCTGTGGGAAACGCCTTGTCATCAGAATTATGGTGGAGACTGCGATGTAACTTATATATGTATAAGAAAATTTCTTTTACTGAAAATGTGAACACAAGTCAATAGTAAATCGAATCAAGATTATTATCTCCGCCAGAAAGTCAGTTATATTATAGATCACAGTCTTTAACAGATAAAACAATTCCAGTATCACAAAATGCCTAACAAAAACTTAGCAATGTCACATTGGTACCTGGAACCAAGAAACGAGTTATAAATATAGATATTACGAAGCATTTGAAGGAAAAAGGGTCAGATCTAGTTCTCAAATTTCCTGATGAGGGAACACTTCTGAATGTAAACTCTGGAAGCAAAATTTTGACGGAGAATTCAACTTAAAACTCAGTCATAAAGGACAAAAATAGGAGTCGTAATGATAACTATGAAATTCGTAATTGAAAAGAAAATTTACGACGATGTGATCAGAGGTAACTCGAAAACTACCCGAATTAGTAGATTTGCAACATCCTTCTGTTCGAAAAAATTATTTAATTTGATATGTTTAAGAATGATATACCATCTTGCTCACAAAACAGCGATGATGACAAATTTGCACAAAAAAAAAATCGAAGCAACTCAGGAAACACTTCAATCACCCAAAAATCTAAGAATAATTCATGTTAATACTTTGATAGAAGATTCTCAAGGATAATCTAAAATCAAAGAAATGTTTATGTAAATACTCCGATAGAAATGTCACTAAGTTAGCCAAAAACTCGAAAAAATCTTATCCACCGCGAAATCAAACTGCAGTAAATTCACAGCACTCTTCTGTTGGGCGAATGGGTGAATCCGATTTTGAATAATGATTTACCATCTCGCTTACAGGATGAATTCGCACGAAAGACAAAAGAAGTTTTTCAGAAAATATCTGAATCATCTAAAAATTGACAGGCTCATGGAGATTGGACACAAAATCAAAGAATAAGTCATATAGATACTCCGATACAATATTCTCTTAATCAATCTTCAGTAAAATCACAGCACTCTTCCATCAGGCAAATGGACCAATTTAATAGGTGCAAGAAATGATATAACCTCTTCAAGAACTACGTTTGACTGTTGCAAAATCAGTTTTACCTCAAGCTCCAGTTCACAAGATAGCGAAAATGAAGATGGACGTCAACTACCCACAAGAGAATTCTAGATTGAGCAATTTTGTATGTTTGATACCCATGTTAGTTTCCTGCCAAATATCATCCCTAGAATTTTTTTTTGTTGTAATGAAGTTAATTTGAATGTTGTTGATTTTGAGTGATGAATTTTGATGGGGTTTTCCAAGTTTATACAAGTGCATTCCTTGGGTTTTTTGTTCTGAAAAGCGGTATCCTGTAGATAGAGACCATTTTTCTAGGTTGTTTATCAAGTCCTGAGATTTTCCTTGTATAGTGTCTATATTTTTTCCTTTGTGGTATATAACAAGGTCATCAGCAAAGAGTGAAATTTGTGTATTATTTTCGATGAAGTCGCTCACTTTTTTTATTGAAATCAGAAATAGGGTTACACTAAGAGTCTCAGCCTGCGATAGACCGTTCTATTGTATTTTCTCTTCTGAAAGATATCCATTAGTTCTGACTTGGGGTTTTCTGTCTTCTGAAAAATTAGATATATAATGCAAGATATGACCACATAATCTATATTCTTCTAGGGATTTAGTAATGTAATTCTTCCATATTGTATCGTATGCTTTTGAATATCAAAAAATAGGGCAGTTAGATGCTGTTTGTTCTTGAATGAGTTTTGTATTTCTGTTTCTAGTGTTATTATTTGGTCAATTGCAGATCGATTTTCTGTGAATCCGCATAGTTCGTTTTTGAGTAGGCTGTTTGATTCAAGGAACCAAACAAGTCGACGATTCATCATTTTCTGTAATATCTTGCTGATGGAGTTTGATAGGCTTATTAGTCTGTAGTTTTCAGGGCTTGTTCTATATTGGTTGAGTTTTATGATGTGTATGATGGTTATTTTTCTCCATGCTCCAGGGTATTTGTCCTGCTCTCATAAAAGATTATAAATTTGGAGTAGATCGTGTAGGGCGTGTTCAGGTTGGTTGGTATACATTTTGTACGGTATTCCATCTGGTCCAGGGTTGCTCTGTGTTCTACGTTTCTAACAGAACTTTGTTATTCACTGATTGTGAATGGTTTATGAATTAGTGAATTTTCTTGATTCTCTTCTGTGTTTTCTGATTTAGTTTTCTAAAGTAGTAATTCCGGTGAGTAGCACGTATCAGCTGAATTGTTTTTGAAAGTATATGCTGAGATGTTTGCGATATCTTGAGAATTATCTATCGTATCTGTCCCAGATTTTAGTATTTTTGTTTGTAGTATGGTTCTTCCATCCTGTTTGCTTCTGATTTTGTTCCAGACGGTATGTGATGTTGCACTTGGTGTTATGCTAGAAACTAATTATCCCCAAGACTCTTTCTTGCTCTGTAAGATTTGTCTCCTGAGTGTTGCTTGAGTTTATCAAGTTGTCCTGAGTATGAAGCAACCGATTCCATAGATTATTGTTTCAGTCGTCAACATGATAGCTTTGGTATATGAGCAGGTCGTTTTTGAGCTCTACCCAATCTAATTAATCCTAATAATGAGAAGGTGGAGCTCATTAATTTCGTTTGTGTAATCATGCGGGAATGAATAAAAAGCCAATGAGTTCTGGAAGAGCGAAGTAAAGAGAAACTTGGATCATATCCAAGATAGAGGAGAATAATTTAGGATGTTTTGGAAAGAAGATCCCGATGAAAATATATGGCCCTGTACAAAAATATAGAGCATGTCATATAAGATATAAGCACGAACTAAATGATTCGACAAATAGTGAAGATATGATGAGGCACATAGAAGCACAAATAATAAGGTGCTTAGGACATGTAGAGAGGATGGACGAGAAGAGATCACCAAGAGACACAATACATACCCGATTATATGAGAAGAGGAAGGAAGGGCTTCGTCGCAATAGATGGAAAGAGCAAGTATAAGAAGACATTAGGGAACTGGAAGTGAAGAACTGGAAAGAATTGTCGGGGATGCCAAGATTCACCCTAAACTGTAGCGCCATGTAAGAAGGAGAAGGAGAATAGTGAATTATCTAAAATTGCTACGTACTTCCAATAGAAACCTAATGCAGAACATAATCAATGAAATATATACAATCACCGAAGCAAATCATTCAACTCATTCGTTAACACAAAAACCGCTTTTAACTCCAAAGCCTACCAGCCCAAATATTATTATTGCAACTAATCCGAATAATTCAGACAAGGATTGCCCGTTGAGTTACATTGGACGAAGGATTAGCGGATTATCACAATTGCCTCAAAGTGTGGGAACAACACAAAAATCTAATAATATTCTAGATTCTAGAATATTATCAGACTTCCAGATGAAATAGTTGATTTAACATCTATAAACCTCATTAATTCAGATGATGGTCAAAAAATGCAATTACTGTTTGTCGATAGCAACGATATTAATTCAAATAAATTGAGGGTAAAATATGTGAGAGATTTACTAGAAAGTACCAAAATAAACTGCATTTCATGTCAAAAAATAGAAGGATTGTGCCAAAAATCAACTGGCTCAAATAGAGGATGCAAAAGGCGCGAAAAAAGAGAATTGTCGATGATGAAGCAGAATTGGATAATTCATCTTTCTTCAGTCAAGATGAATCTTTAGAAAAATGTCTACGAACCAGAACAAGAGCTGACGAAAAATCAAGTCAATACCAATACTATATACTGATACGGAATGTTCAAAACGAAACACACTAAAAAAAAGAGAACTCTTTCAATTGGAGACTGTGGACATGAATCAGTAGTGGAAAAATCAAGACTCTCTCATCTTTCAGAGAATCTTCATCGGATGATCAAATTTCATTATCTCAGCAAGTAAGCAATATCTCATTGACACCTGAAACCCGAAATCAAGCATAAAATCAATATATATATATATATATATATATATATATATATATATATATATATATATATATATATATATATATATATATATATATATATATGGCTATCATTACGATAACAATTTTTATTATTCAGGACTGAGCTTAGAGTTGAACTCTTTGCCAAGATTTTGCATTCAGAGTTTCTCCCCAAGAGGAAATCTAAGAGCTGGATTTGATCCTTCTTCCTTCAAATGCTCCGTAATATTTATATTGATAATTCGTTTCGTGGTTTTACGTACCAATGAGACATTGCTCACTCTTTATTCAGCATTTTGTAATACCGGAATTGTTTTATCTGTTAGAGACTGTGATATGTTTTCAACTGGCTTTCTGGCGGGTAGAAGAGTCTTGATTCTATTAACTGTTGATTTGTGTTCCACTCGAAAGAATATTCTTATATAATCATATATATATATATATATATATATATATATATATATATATATATATATATATATATATATATATATATATATATATATATATATAATTATATAAGGATATTCTTTCTAGTGGAAACTGTGAACACAAATCAACAGTTAATAGAATCAAGACTCTTCCACCCGCCAGAAAGCCAGTTGAAAACATATCACAGTCTCTAACAGATAAAACAATTCCGGTATTACAAAATGCTGAATAAAGAGTGAGCAATGTCTCATTGGTACGTAAAACCACGAAACGAATTATCAATATAAATATTACGGAGCATTTGAAGGAAGAAGGATCAAATCCAGCTCTTAGATTTCCTCTTGGGGAGAAACTCTGAATGCAAAATCTTGGCAAAGAGTTCAACTCTAAGCTCAGTCCTGAATAATAAAAATTGTTATCGTAATGATAGCCATGAGATTCATTATCAGAAAAAAAAAAATATGAGTTTACGCTGATTTGATTGGAAGTTTCTCAGAAAATACTTGAATCAGTAGATTTGCAGCATTCTTCGGTAAGAAGAAATCAATTAACTCGATATGTTGAAGAAAAGTATGTCAGGTCGCTCACAAAATAGCGGTAATGACAAATTTGCACTGCAAAAATCGAAGCTTCTCAGAAAACACTTGAATCATCAAAAAATTAGAGAATTTTCATGTGAACACTCCGAAAGAAGATTCTTCAACATAACCAAGAATCAAAGAATTATTTATGTAAATACTCCGGTGTAAGATTCTCTGAACCAATAAAAGACCCAAAAAAAATCTTATCAACCGCAGAATCAAACTGCAGTAAATTCACAGCACTCTTCCGTTAGACAAATGGATGAATTTGATTTGTTTAATTATGATGTACCATTCCGCTCACATGATAGATTTGTACGAAAGGCAAAAGAAATTTTTCAGAAATCACCTGAATCATCCCAAAATTGATAGGCTTATGAAGATCGGGCGCAAAGTCAAAGAATAATTATTTATGAAGATATTTCGATAGATGATTCTCAAAATCAAACTGCAGTAGAATCACAGCACTCTTCTATTGGGCAATTGCACAGATTTGATAGGTTGAAGAAATGATATTTCTTTCTCAGAAACAACGTTTGGCTGTCGCAAAATAAGCTTTTTCGCAAGCTTCAGCCCGCAATATAGCGAGAATGGAGATTGATGTTAACCACCCACAGGAGAATTCTTGATAGGGCATAGCGAAAAGACCACAGATACAGAATCAATTTGCTCCTGTGGAAATAGTGCGGAGTTTGTATATGTATTTTTATTCATTTATTATTCCTGAATAAATATATCAGCAATGCACATGTACCAATATATTCAGTGATATATAGCTGGCAGCATTGCATTGCACATAAACCCATTAGAGCCTGAGTAGTTTTTTTTTTTGGGAATCATGGAGATTTCGAAATGAGCTTCGAAGTAACACTCTAAAAGAATTATTGATTTAAAAAAAAAATTCCACTCCATCTAGGTACTTTTTCTTGGCGTATGATAATTCATACGTTAGGAAATAACAAGATTCATTGTATGAGGTTTTTATAACTTCTAGAAAAATGTATTAATAAAAATCGTTATTAATCTTTTTTTTTTACTGCTATGGTGTATGATATATCCTAAAGCATGTATCTAGGTGTAAAGCCGGTGGATAACTTCAAATCGGTCTTGTGATATACTATTTCTCACTAGAATATTGTGCGCATCCGACTTAGTTTCCCAAAACATTCTTCTATTAAGAACTTTGTAGAATCCAGATAGTAGTAAAATTCCAAAGTAAGTATACATATCCCTTGTAGATACTGTGAAATCATGTTACCCTTTGCTGTTCTCATATTTCTGTGTTTTGTTGCATATATATTCGGTGAACTCTTCTGTAAAAATTAAATTGAATCGATTGGCTCTAAGTTTACTTATCTGATTTTTGGTACAATATTAGGTTTCGATGTTCTTGAAGTTTTTATTCTCTCCTATCTGTATTCTGGGATCTCTTCTTGTCAATTTCTTCTCTTATGTATAGCGCTTTTATTGTATTCAAGACGCTCTTTATATTGAATCTTCTTAAAAGTGGAACATTGTCGCTGTTACTTCAACTCCATTCTCCATTGGTTTTGGTCGAGATCTAATTCTATGATAGATTTTTCTGTTCCCTCGTTCACAGCCTCTACTTCCATTGACTGTTTATGTACTCCTTCTACAATATCTTTGAACTGATAGATTCTTCCGCCATCACTTGTTGCGTCGTCCGCATCACTATCTTGTCCATCTTCAGGAGATAATAGTACCATATCCAGATGATCTGACTTTCTCAATAAATCAATTCTCTCATCATCAGAGCTCATTGCTTCCAAAAATTTCAATAAATCTATGGCATCCATCTGATTTCCAGGACTATTAGTTTTCTTTCTGCAAAAAAAAAAAAAAACAACTATATGCCTTCCGGATGTTATACCATATGCAATATTTTTCTACTTCAAGAGAGCCTATATGCTGTGATTTTAGCTGAAGAATATTTATTTATGAGCCTCGGATCATATTTTATCATGTTCAAGTAATAAATTACAAAAATCACATATATAATTTGAATTTTTTATGGAAATCCATTCTATTTCTCAATTTTTAATTTTTTGTATGTTCCATAGCACAGCACTCCACATATTCCACAGTTTTTGTGTGAAATTTCTATTTATGTGATTTCTTCTTTAACATATATAATTTTTTATGGAAAAACATGAACTTTTACTTTTGGCCTATTTTCTTGTCCAATAGATCACACTTGTGTCTCTTAGTCCTTTTTCACCACGTCAAACCACCTCTCCCGCACTTCTGTGTCCTTCCGTTATCCGTGTTATAATATCTCGCTCTCCGCTATTGTTGTTTGCTACCGTAGCACCTGCAGTAATAGAGTTTCTAAATTTCTCGAATGCGTAAGTTTCACTTCCTCCAACCTGTATTCAGAGAAAATCTTTCTTGATGATCCGATTCTATATCAATGTATTTGGTTTTGTCTTTGTTTATTTTTGATCCCATTGCCAAATGGTTCTTTTTGTATAGATTCTTCTATTTCTCATGACCCATTCTAGCGCCAAGTTGAATAGAACGGGTAATAATAGGTCCCCCTGCCTTGGTCCACTGTTTACATCGAGGCTCTCTGATGTTTCTCCATCTACCAGGATTCTGCATTTTATCTCTTTGTGAGTCATCTTAATTAATCTCATCAATTTTTTGGGTATTCCTACTTCTGCGAGTGCTTCATACAGTTTATGTTTATTCATTGTGTCATATGCTTGTTTGAAATCCATAAGCAAAATTTGCAGGTTTAGCTTGTGTTCATAACTATTTGCTATAATTTGTTACCGTACAAATATTCGATTTGTGGTTGATCTGCTCGGTCTGAAACCAGCTAGATATTCTCCTAGGGTATTGTCCGCTTGTTTTTGTATTCTATTTCTCAAACATCCTGCTTGAATGTTGTATGAGACGTCTAATAATGCTATACCTCTGCAATTCTCGCATGTCAGTCTGTCCCCCTTTTATAATTTTGGCATATTGTAGCTCTCTTTCATCTCTCAGACAAACGTTCGGTCTGCCATATATTCTTCATTATCTCCATAATATACTGAATTACTCTGCCTCCTGCATTCTTGTATATCTCTAATGTTATTAAGTTTACTTTCGGGCTTTTATTATTTTTCAACAGGTTCAATATTTTTCGAATTTTATTTTTGTCCGGTGGGTTTTGTTCTATACTATTCCTTCCTTGTTGAGTTGTTTCGGTTTCATTTGTACTTCTTGTAGCCAGATTCTCCTAACTCAGCTATTCTTTGAAATATTCTTCCCATTCCTGTCACAAGTTATCCCTCTTTATTTTTACAGCACACTAGTGGCGGTCGATACCCTGTTTTTTGTTTTTTGGCTTCCTGATAAGAGTTTCTCAACTCCTTGTATTCGAAATCTTCTTCTAATATTATCATTTCTCCTCCATCATTCCCTTCTCTTCTGTTAACACAATACAGTAGACGTTGAAATTGCTCTCTGCTATTCACATTTGTTAGTGGCGAGGTGTCATATTGTTTCAAACGGTTATGTTTATCTTGTGTTACTTTTTGCAACTCCTGTTACATTACTATTCATACAAGAAAATGATCTGTGTCTAGTACTGCACCTCTTTTGCTTGTGATATTTTTAATTTGTCTCGCATGCTCACTCTCCATTGAATATATGGTCTATTTGATCACATGTACGCCCATCAGGTGACATCTATGTTCCATTAAATATATATCTTCCCTTTCGAAATGTGTGCTCATGACTTTCATATTGTAGGTTACTGCAAAATCAATCAACTTATGTCCGTTCTAATTTGTTCCATCATGTTTGCTATGTACACCTATTGTTGTTTTGTACATTTCCTCTTTGCTTGGTTTTGAAATGAGATCTCCAATAACTATTTTCAAGTCATATTTTGATATCGAATTTATTATTCTCTCAATTTCTTCATCAAATTTATTTTTTTCTTCCTGGTCCTTCTCGTTTGTTGATGCATGTACATTTATAATACTGATTTTTCGGTACACTCCTCTTAGTCGTATTGTACATATTCGTTCAGACACTGTTCGAATTTTATAACTTTCTGCTTTAATTCTTTTCTTATCATAAAATCTGTGCCAAAATATTTGGTGTCATTTCCATCACTGAGAAATATATAATCATCTACTGCTATCATAACGTTTGATTTTTGCTTTGTTTCTTGAAGTGCCAGTATATCAATCTTATATAGTGTTGAGCACGTTGATAGATTTTTGAGTGTTCTTGATTCATTTGCTTCTCTTACATAATGTTTCGGATATTAGTGTTTGATTTTCATGTTTCTCAATTAATTCTAACCATTTTTCATCCTCAGTCTTTGCTTGGTCATTACCTATTACATCTGTTCATTTGTTTTCATGTCTCAGTTTATTGCTAATTCAATTGGTTTGCTTTTGCTGTTCCATATCCAGCATTGTCCTTCGATGTATATTTTCTTATAGTCTACTTCAGCTGTTTTTTTTTCCTTTCTCTCTTTTCAAGCTCTTTCCCTAAGAATTTTTTGGATTGCTATCTCCTCTTTAGTTAGGTCATTGTCTATCTTGCTGCCTTCAAGTTTGTTTCTATTCTTCATAATCAGTTATTTCTCCTTCCAACTGCTCAATTATACTACTGTCATAAAATTTCTTGTTTCTCCTTCATTCCATCCTTGAGCCGACTCTATCTTTACTTGTTCTCCGACTAACTCCTTGCAAAACTTTCCTATATCTTGTCTGTTACTACTGAAGTCTTTTCCTTTTATGACGATATTATTTTTCTTCCGCTGTTTTTCTCCTCTATCTACCTCCCCTTCAACTAGAGCAATTCTTTCTTCAAGCTCTCTATTCCCTCTCCTAAGCTCTTAAATATCTTCATTTATTTTCTTTTTAATTGTGGAATGTTGTGCTTGTTTCGATGTCATTACTTCAATTTCTCTAATCTTTTCTACCATCATGTTTTCTGCTATGCTCTATCCAGGATTCTCTTGTAGGTAGCTGATGTTTATCTCCATTTTTACCTTCTTCTGAGCTAGAGCTTGAGAAAAAACCTATTTTGCGACAGCCAAACGTTGTTCCTGAAGAAGATATTCCTTCTTCCTATCTAATTTGTCCATTTGCCTGATTGGAGTGTGCTGTGATTCTACTGTAAATTGATTTTGGGAATCATTCATCGGAATATCTTCATAAATAATCATTCTTTGACTTTGCGCCCGATCTTCATAAGCCTGTCAATTTTTGGCTGATTCAGGTGATTTCTGAGAAATTTCTTTTGTCTTTCGTACAAATCTATCATGTGAGCGGAATAGTATATCATTATTCAACATATTGGATGCATCCATTCGCCCAACAGAAGAGTGCCGTGAATTTACTGCAGTTTTATTTTTGAAGAATCTTCTTTCGGAGTATTTACATGAATAATTCTCTAATTTTTTGATGACTCAAATGTTTCCTGAGTAGCTTCGATTTTTTCAGTGCAAATTATCATTACCGCTATTTTGTGAGCGAGATGACATATTATTCTTCAACATATCGAATTAACTAGTTATATTGGGCAGCATTCTCAATTTTTTAGGATACTTACTAATTTTGCAAATAATAAACATACACACTGTTTGCTGCGCAGGCGCTTGGGTTTCGATACGAACTTTCAACTCCTATTTCATCCCCATGTAGGTCGAAATCACAAAAACGCTGAAAGAAATGTTTGTTCACTTATTATGAAGTGCCTGATGCCTGAATACAAAATTTCATGGTTTTATCTTCGAAATTGACGAACTTCCATACATACTATCATCCCATATTTTGACCATCTCGCAATAAAAGGTAGACTATGTCTTTACTTAAGCTCTAGTTTATCTCTGTGCTAAATTTTATCAAAAACGGTTGAGTGGCTTAGGCATGAAAGCGTAACAGATAGACAGACAGAGTGACTCTCGCATTTATTATATTAGTAACCGCTATAACTACTTACAATTAATTTAACTTATGAATTTAATTAAAGCAAAAAGTTTAAAGAACTATGGATTACGAGACAATCCATTCATTTTTAATACTCACTCTCGTCTGTCCTAACGTGACTGGCCGTTCGGGTAGCGACATTACGTGATATTTCCCCCACCAGGCCGCGCTGCGCAGGTGCTTGAATTTCAAAACGAACTTTTATCTCCTATTTCATCCCCATGTAGGTCGAAATCACAAAAACGCTGAAAGAAATGTTTGTTCACTTATTATCAAGTGTCTAATGCCCGAATACAAAATTTCATGACTTTATCTTCGAAAATGACGAAGCTCCATACATACTATCACCCCCTATTTTAACCCCCTCCCAATAAAAGGTAGCCAATGTCCTTTCTGAAGCTCTAGTTTATCTTTGTACCAAATTTCATCAAAAACGCTTGAGTGGTTTAGACGTGAAAGTGTAACAGACAGTAAGAGTGACTTTCGCATTCATAATATTAGTGAGGATTAATTTTTTCTTACCATAGAATGCTGTAAATCTACTGATTCAGGTATTTTCCGATCAAATCAGCGTGAAGTCATATTTTTCTTTTCTAATAACAAATCTCATGGCTATTATTACGATTGCAATTTTTATTATTCAGGACTGAGCTTTGAGTTAAGCTTTCTGCCAAGATTTTGCATTCAGAGTTTGCATTCAGAAGTTTCTCCCCAATAGGAAATCGAAGAACTGGATTTGATCCTTCCCCCTCCAAATGCTCCGTTAAAATTATATTGATAATCAGTTTCGTGGTTTTATATACCTTTGAGACATTGCTCAATTTTTATTCAGCATTTTGTAACACCGGAATTGTTTTATCTGTAAAAGACTGTGATCTGATTTCAACTGGCCTTCTGGCAGGTAGAAGAGTCTTGATTCTATTAACTGTTGATTTGTGTTCACAGTTTCCAATCGAAGAAATATCCTTTTATAATTATATATATACATATACATTTTTATTATAATTTTTTTTTTTTACTGCAAATATTTGTGAATATAAATAGTATTGGGTATTCAGCTTTTTTTTTTTTAAATTCTCATTTATTTTAAACCCTAGCTTTCTTTATTATTCGAAAAGGTCCACTCCTAATCTCATCCAATTTATTCCTATTTAACTTGTTTTCATTCTTAACATATACTAGATCATTCTCCTTGAATTCCCATTCTCTCCTATTCTTATCAATTCTTCCTTTATTTATCTCAAAGTTTTTCATTGAATTCAATAAAGCTTGTTCTCTATCTTTACTAAGATCACGCTTTTTAACAAACTCATTTGGTATGATCTCATCCTCCCTACCATGTAGTGAACAATTTGAAGAATATTTTGTAACACTGTGTGTAGTTTTGTTGTATTCTTCTGCACATTCGTGTGCAATACTAGACCATGCTCTTTTACTACTGCTATTAATATTACAGCGAATTCGGTTAACTAGTGTTTGGTTTAGCCTTTCATTTAATCCATTGGATTCTGGACAATCAACTGATGTGAATACCAGTAAGATGTTATTTTTTTTTTAGATAGTCTTTTAATTCTTTAGAATTTATTCCAGTATACTGATCAGCTAATACTATCTTAATTTCATGTTTTCCTGCAATTCTATCAATTAAATTTATGGAATCCCTTGCAGTTTGACTTTTTGTTGTTGAAATAAATGCTGCTCTTGAAAAATGGTCTGCTAAAATGTGAATGTATCTTTTTGACGATCTGTTACCCCCAGATCCACCAACTGAATCAATTGACATAATTTCATATGGTTCAGTTGCTGGGCCCAGCTTAGACAAAAGTCCAATTGGTCTATTAGTTCTGGATTTATTTTTTACACAAGTTTCACATTGTTTGCAAAATTGCCGAATCATCTTATCCATGTTCTTAAAATAATAATATGGTCTCAACTTATTAATCATATGACCTACACAATATGACCATAGAATTCATGTATCATCTTAATTAGTTTTAATCCAAAATCTTGTGATACATAGATCCTTGTTCTATCTTTTACATTTTTGAAACTAATTTCCCCTTTCTTAATTACTTTCTTTGAATTTTTGATTTCTTTCTCAATCATTTTTTGATCATCAATTATCTCTTTTAATGTGACCATGTTTACAACTTTCAGTATATCTTCATTATTTTCAATACTTTCTAAAACCTGATTTCTAGATAAAGCATCAGCTTCTATATTGTCTTTTCCTGGTGCATAAATAATTTTGAATGAATATTGTGATAAGTAATGCAATCAATGCCCAAGTTCTTCATCTGTTCTTGCTTTTACTCTGAGTGTTTCGAGTGGTTTATGATCAGATATTATTGTAAATTCTCTACCGATCAACCAGTATTGCCAATATACAATAGCTTCTTTTATTGCCAAAGTTTCTAAATATATTGCTTTCTTTTTCTGTTGACTATTGTTCAATTTTCTTAAGGAATAAGCTACTGGATGAAGTTTACCGTCTTCTTGTGGTTGTTTAAGAATAGCTGCCAAGCCAGCACTACTTGCATCCGTATAAATAAATACATCTTTCTCCGGATTATAAATTGCCATTATAGGACTAGAACATAAATACTCTTTGATCTCACAAAATGCTTTTTCACATTCATCTGTCCATTCAAATTTCACTGTTTTCCTTAGTAAATTATGTAAAGGTTCAAGTTTCTTAGCTGCATTTTCTATGTACTTATAATAAAAATTTGTTTCACCCAAAAATTGCCTTACATTAGTTCTATTCTTTGGTCTTTGAATTTTTTTTATTGATATCAAGTTGTCTTTGTATGGTCTGATTGTATTTTTCTCAATTACACGTCCCAGATATTTCACTGAATTCTTTGCAAAATTACATTTTACCAGTTTTAATCTAAAACCTTCTTTTTTAATTGCACTCATCAATAATTCAATGTGTTTCAAATGCTCTTCAAATGTCTTTGAGAATACCAGTATATCATCAATGTAGTTGATATAAAAATTATTTAATTTATTTCCTCTTATAATATTTGCAAGAATTCTTTGGAAAATCGCTGATGATGTCTTCAGCCCAAATGGTAAGCAAATCCAATGCCAATGTCCATGCTGCGTGACAAATGCTGTTTTTTTTCTATCTTTTTCTCTTATTGGAATAGACCAAAATGCAGAGCTTATGTCAAACGCTGAAAACCAATTACAATCACCAGCTTTAACAACGATATCTTCAATTCTAGGAAAGGGTTGAGGTTCAGGTACAACTAGTTTATTTAACTCTCTGAAATCAATACATAATCGCGATCTGCAGCCATTTTCTCTTTCATAGGCTAAAGTAACTGGTGATGCAAATGATGAACTTGTTTCTTCTATTAGACCTGCTTCTAATAATTTAGCAATTTGTGATTCAATCTCTTTCTGATCTGGTATTGAACACCTGTATGGTTTCTTAGCAATATATTTTTCTTCTGTCAATTCAATATGTGCTTCTTCATCCTTTACCATGCCAACATCAAATTTATTCTTCGCAAATATTGACTCATGTTTGTCAATTATTTCCATTATTTTATTTTTCTTATCTTCTTCTAAATGGTCTAAATTTGCTTCAAATTTACTAACATCAATGTATGCATTGAAGTTTATTGAAATATTCATTTATTTTTTCTTGATTAGTAATTAATTCTTCATCCATTTTATTTATTCTTTGATAAATTCTTAAATTCTCATCTTGAATTAAATTGATTTTTTTTATTGAATCTAGACCCAATAATAAATCATATTGAAAATTATTGTTCTTCACAACATAAACATCTAAAATATCTTCAATCTTATTTATTTTTAAGTGTATGCGTGCCCGGCTATGGAGATGAATATGTGACACCATGATAATATTGTAAAACTTGTTTAAATGTTGAAATAAATGACATCTCTCAGAACATAAAATTGATTTGTAAATCTGTTTATTATATTTCAAATGAGTAGACACCAAATTGAGCTCTCTGTGAGCTAAAGATAACTTTAATTAAAACAACCTTATAATACATGTGAATTCAGAAAACTATTACCTAAAGAATCAATTTTAAATGTCCTTACTTATAACTCTTGACTTTTCCAAAACATGTTTACTAAAACAAAATCTGACAGTCATGTACAAAATCAACCGTTCATCATTATTCAATATAAACATAGCTAGACATGATAATGTACGCAAGTTACAAAGTTACATCTCCCCTCCCCAAGTTTTGGACTGAGGTTTAAAACCATTCTTCAGATAATCACTTTCTTATACAATTTGAATATTATTATGATTACAACGCTATTAACTCAAACTATTAACTGGTATTAATTTACTGATATGAAACAAATTTGCTTCTTTACGTTTCTTCCCAGCATCTACTTCAAAAATAACATTTGAGATCCTCCTTATTACTCTGAACGGACCGCATCTAATCTCATCCAGTTTATTTCTGTTCAATTTATTCCCACTTTTTACATATACCAGATCATCTTCCTTGAATTCCCACTCTCTTCCATTCTTATCTATCCTCTCCTTATTTTTTTCAAAGTTTTTCATTGAATTCTGTAATGCTATTTCTCTATCCTTACTCAGATTACGTTCTTTGACTAATTCAATTGGGACAATTTCATTTTCCTTGCCATATAATAGATAATTCGGAGAATACTTAGTTACACTATGTGTTGTTCTATTATATTCATCTACACATTCATATGCTACGCTCGACCATGCCCTTTTGTCACTACTATTCATTTTACAACGAATCCTATTCACTAATGTCTGATTTAACCTTTCAATCAATCCATTAGACTCTGCACAATCAACTGATGTAAAAATTAATGTAATACCTCTCTTTCTTAAATAATCTTTTAATTCTTTTGAGTTTATCCCTGTATATTGATCAGCCAAAATTGTTCCCATCTTATGTTTTCTTGCCGTTCTATCAATTAAATCTATGAAATCTCTTGCTGATTGCCCTTTGGTAGTTGATATAAATGCCGCTCTTGTGAAGTGATCTGCTAAAATATGCATATACCTCTTCGGTGATCTATTATTACCAAAACCACCCACTGAATCTATTGACATTACCTCATATGGTTTAGTTGCTGGACCTAATTTTGATAAAAACCCAATTTTTCTACTACTTCTTGTCTTATTCTTTACACAAACTTCACATTGTCTACAAAAATCTCGTACAATATTATCCATGTTTTTGAAATAATAATATGGTCTTAATATACCAGTTATGTGATCAACACCGATATGTCCGTAGAATTCATGTACCATCTTGACTAATTTTAAACCAAATTCTTCTGACACATATATCCTATGTTTATTTTTTAAATTTTTGAAACTGATATCACCTTTCATAATGATTCTCTTAGCATATTCTATCTTTCTTTTAATCATTCTTTGATCTTCTTTTATCTCTTTTAAAGTTACCATGTTAACAACTTTCAGAATATCTTTATTATTTTCAATGTTCTCTAAAACTGGATTTCTCGACAAAGCATCAGCCTCTAAATTTTCTTTTCCTGGTGCATATATAATTTTGAAAGAATACTGTGACAAATAATGCATTAAATACCCAAGTTCTTCATCTGTCCTCGCCTTTAGATTCAATGTTTCTAATGGTTCATGATCAGTTATTATTGTGAAACTCCTACCTATCAACCAATATTGCCAATACACGATTGCTTCCTTAATTGCCAGTGTTTCTAAATATATTGCTTTCTTCTTCATCTGACTGTCATTTAACTTTCTCGAGAAATAAGCATAAATTACATCCAGTTGCAATAATAAGCAACTGGATGTAATTTACCATCGTCTTGTGGCTGCTTTAAAATTGCTCCTAAACCAGCCCTACCTATCAACCAATATTGCCAATACACGATTGCTTCCTTAATTGCCAGTGTTCCTAAATATATTGCTTTCTTCTTCATCTGACTGTCATTTAACTTTCTCGAAAAATAAGCATAAATTACATCCAGTTGCAATAATAAGCAACTGGATGTAATTTACCATCGTCTTGTGGCTGCTTCAAAATTGCTCCTAAACCAGCCCCACTTGCATCTGTATAGATGAATATCTCTTTCTCTGTATTATATATCGTCAATATAGGACTTAATAATATATTCTTTGATATCATTGAATGCTTTTTCACATTCATCTGTCCATTCAAACTTTATTGTTTTTCTCAACAAATTGTGTAAAGGTTCTAGTTTTTTAACCGCATTCTCAATGTATTTATAATAGAAATTTATTTTACCTAAAAATTGTCTTACATTAGTTTTATTCTTCGATCTTTGAAATTTTCTTCTTGATACTGAATTATCCTTGTATGGTCTGACTTTATTTTTCTCAATTACATGACCCAAATACTTGACTGACTTCGCAGCAAATTTACATTTACTTAATTTTATCTTGAAACCTTCTCTTTCTAATGTACTCATAAATAGTTCAATATGTTTCAGATGCTCTTCAAATGTTCTTGAAAATACCAATATGCCATCAATATGATTGATACAAAAATTATCTAATTTATTCCTTCTTATAATGTTCGGAAGAATTCTTTGGAAAATTGCTGATGATGTCTTGAGTCCAAATGGTAAACAAACCCATTACCAATGTCCATTCTCTGTTACAAATGCTGTTTTTTCTCTATCTTTTTTCCTAATTGGAATTGACCAAAATGCTGAGTTTATATCCAATGCTGAAAACCAATCACAATCACCGACTTTAACTACAATATCATCAATTCTTGGAAATGGTTGAGGCTCAGATACAACTAGTTTGTTCAATTCTCTAAAATCAATGCATAACCGTGACCTGCAACCATCCTCTTTTTTGTATGCTAGAGTAACTGGTGATGCAAACAGTGAATTTGTTTCTTCAATAAGACCTGCTTCTAACAATTTATCAATTTGTGACTCAATCTCTTTTTTATCTGGTAAAGAACATCTGTATGGTCTCTTAGCAACATATTTTTCTTCAATCAATTTAATTCTTGCTTCTTCATTCTTAATCACACCCACATCAAATTTATTCTTCGCAAACACCATTTCATTTCTTTCTATTAATTTCTTTATCTTATTTTTCTTATCTCTATCTAAATACTCTAAGTTATCTCTAAATTTACTCACACCTATATAGGAATTTGAGTTTACTTCAAATTCTTTTTTCTCTTCTTCACTTGTAATTAATTTTCTCTTATTTTGACTTACTCTTTGATAAATATTCAAATTCTCATCCTGAATTAGTCTGAATTTCTTTATTGCATCTAAACCTAATAGTAAATCATATGAAAAATTATCATTTCTCACAACATAAACATCTATACTATCTTCAATTTTATTAATTTTTAACTGCAAACGTGCCCGGCTATTAACAAAATTCACACCACTTATTGTTTCAAATATACTCTTATCCTCTACTAATTCTGTCTTTATCTGTTCTATAATTTTTTTATTTACCAGTGTTACATTAGAACCACTATCATAAATGCCTTCAATTTTTCTACTTTTATTAATTATTACATTCAAGCTGATTAATGGAGTGAGTTTCACTGGACAAGCTAGTTTTTTTCTTGATCTAGCTGGACTTTCGTTGATTCATCAATTGCTTCAGTCATATTCACACGTTTCATTTCCAAATACCTTTCTCTGTTACGACACACTGCAATAGGATGGAAACGATCCCCTGCTGCTGGATACAATGCTTTGCACATGGTACATGGTTTTTTCTCTATAAATTTTTTAGCTATTTTATCACTCAACTCTGTATCTTTTTTATTATTTTCAATTACATTACTGTAATACCTTGGTTCTATTTCCTTCTTTGGCTTAATGTAGTATGTGTCATATTTTCTTAATTCATTAATCAATTTATCTGTGGTTTTGATTTCTTCGCGATCCAATTTATCTTGAATACTAACTGGTAACCCCACAACTATATGATTTATCTTTGAAATGTTTGACATACCCTTCTCAATTTCTACTAATAATCGTTCTTTTTTTAAAGCATAATCACTTATTGACCCATTTATATATCGAAAGTTATACACATGTCTCACATTTGTCCAACCTTTATCAACAAATACCATTAAAAACGACTCAGACCAAGCTAACCATTCATCTGTTGGGATCTCTTTCATTTTAGTACAGTACCATTCCTTTGCACTTCCTTCCAAAAAAAATTTCAAGGAACTTATTTTTTTTTTATCATCTATAATCTTATGTCTTTCACATTCTTTTTCGAAATCATTCAACCAATCTCTTGCATTCTCCTTACCTCCAAATTTATCAATCGTAAACTTTTGTTGAATATTCGATAAATTTAGTTCTTTCTCCGCTAATCTTTCTCTCAACTCATCAACCACTTTTATTAACTCATTCTTTTCCAAGTCTCCTGTGGCAACTCTCCTTCTTGTCTCTTCAATTGGCTTTTCTTGTAAATAAATGCTTCTGAATACAGAATTACCATCTTTGTCAATGTATGATGGCACAAGAACCTCTGGTAAAGTTACTTGTAGATTGCGAAATTGACCTGTTTCACTCAATCCAGCAACACCATTCTTTACTGTACCAATCTTGAATGAATCACTATGAAATGATTCATGCCTAATATTCTCCGGAAATTCATAACATACTGTATCATTTAGCCAACAGATTGACTTGACTGAATTCCCCAATTTTTCCTTCGTATCATATATTTTCTCAAAACAAATCTTCACCTTAACTGACATCTCTCAGAACATTAAATTGATTTGTAAATCTGTTTATTATATTTCAAATGAGTAGACACCAAATTGAGTTCTCTGTGAACTAGAGATAACTTTAATACATGCGCATTCAGAAAACTATTACCTAAAGAATAAATTTTAAATGTCCTTACTTATATCTCTTGACTTTTTCAAAACATGTTTACTAAAACAAAATCTGACAGTCATGTACAAAATCAACCGTTCATCATTATTCAATATAAACATAGCTAGACATGATAATGTACGCAAGTTACAAAGTTACATATATATATATATATATATATATATATATATATATATATATATATATATATATATATATATATATATATATATATATATATATATATATATATATATATTCATCCATATAGGGCTATCCGACGGCCATACATTGTCATTTCGCCATCATTTCGACGGCCGAGTACATCAGACGGCCATATATGATTATAGATCACTAACACTGTTAAAGTGTTCTACGATGCGATATAAGATGGTTCAAGGAAATTAGTTGGCCGTCGATTTGTGTGCCGAAAAAATTTTCTGTATATTTCTAGTTCACTGAAATTTTGTCTCTGTTAGCGGCGCTGTTCAACGTATAAATTTTGGGTATATTCTCTCAACATGTTACTGACTACCCGACGACCATTCACTTGGCAACATTGAAATCTCATTCGAATTATAAGCATGTGTAATCTCAGTGAACTTCCAACTGTAGAACGTACATGTAGTGTCACGAAAATGACAGCGAAATCTTATTCCCGTTTATTTCCTCCTGAATATGTGAGTAAATAATCACGTACCTCATTCAATACAATGAAACTATCAAAACATATTCAGTTTATAGAAAATTTCTAGTCTAGGATACGTATGATGATGGAAAAAAATACTTCTGACGTTGCAGTCAGTGAATGAAATATAGTCTTTTCTTAACGTTCGGCCCGTCCGAAGTCATCTTCAGAAAGAAAAAGTTTAAATTACAAAATGTAATGAATATATATAATAATGGAATGATCAATCAATTACAGCACAATATAAATTAGTTAATGCTCCAATTGTCTAGACTTCTGCATTAGCCATTACTATTTTATATTGTGCTGTGGTTGTTCACTAACAGTTTAACAGATCTGAAATGCATGTATGAAATAAATTAAAATTCAAGTTATAGGCCCACAAAAAAAATGCTACTCAATACTTAAAAATTTTATGCCAATTTTGTGTGATTATTACGCAATTGCATTTTTACAATATTTCAAATCTTGACTAGTTTCCTCCCGAAGATGTCTCTGGGCGAATCGAATGTATCAAGAAAATTAAACTCCCAGAATTCAACTGCAGCTCCAGAAGTTTATTCCATCTTCATCCTGATTGATATCAAAATATCTGAAAACTTTTTGGCGGAAAGATTATAAATTGCCATGGTTTGTAGCATTTATTCTGAAAATGAAGCCTCAATCTTGAAATTTCATACAGAATTTATAAAACATAAGAAGCAATATTAATTAAATTAAATTGTCAAATATTGAAGGGTTCACTGAGAGTTGGATCAAACATCATGTATTCATCTTTCATGATACCAATTTGGTGTGAACTGATAAAACTTAATAACTTCCAAGAATTAAAAATGGCTGAAAACAACGATCGAAACGTCTTCTGAACATCACAATCAGAATAAAATACATATTTTTGGAATTTTGTTTCATTATTAGCTTCAAATATGATTATCACCTTAAAGATATTTGGGCTACTCATCAGAGAGTATTTTAATACAACATTGAATATAAGATATTCTAGAGATCAAATTATTCTGCAAATTAGGCACAACACCGCAGACCGGAAAACAAATATCACATCAATAATAATTATGTGTATAAGTATGGGAGAGACTGTATGAAGATAAACTCATAGTTTTAATTCATGGAAATTATATGAAATTAGTTCAAAAATTATGAAGAAGAAATGTAATAATAAAAAATAGAACAATATTTTGATTATATATTTTTCATGTTTAGTGAGAAATATAACTTCATATTCAATGTAAAATAAAATACCTTTTTGGTTTTATAAGGATCAATTTCAATAAAATTTGAAAATTTTTACTAGGTTCGAATGAAATCAAGTTGGGGGTTGGATCCAGTCCGCGAGCCGTACGAAGCTCACGTCTGCTGTAAATTATAATAATACTCAATGCGAAAATCAATAAATTTGATGAATCATTCAAAGTTATATTATATGATCTATAAAAATCGTCCTCAAAGGGCATAGTTTTTATTCAGGAGAACTATATTAAAAACGTTCAAAAATTGTAAAAAGAAACTGTAGTAATAAAAACTGGAAGAATATTTTGATTGTATATTTTTTAATGGTTAGTGAGAGATATAACTCCATATTCAATGTAAAATAGAATATTTTCATGGTTTTATAAGGATCAGTTTCAATAAGATTCGAAAATTGTTAGGAGGGTCGAATAACATGGAAGTGAGGGTCGAATCCGGTCCGCGGGCCGCACGAAGCACACATCTGCTGTGAATTATAGTAATATTCAATGAGACAATCAATAAATGTGATGAATCATTCGATGTTATATCATATGATCTATAGAAATCTTTCTCAAAAATCTTTCTTATGCTGAAATTCAAGTTAAAAACTTCTGAAATGAGTGAAAATGAATTTTACAGTACAAAGTTTGCTGCACAACCAAGAAAAGAACATCTTGTTGGTTTTGTAACAGACCATTATCACCAACTGGGGATACGTCAAAAACTGGATCAAACAGATTGCCTCTGAGTGATTCTAAAGAAACTGACACACATCTAGATGATGAGATGGTAAAGATTCTTAATCAATACTTTATAATTATCCGTAAAATGAGAGTTTCTACTCCTATATTATTATTAGTAGGGGAGCCCACGATGCTAAATGGGCTATTTTTCACAAGTTTGTGACTCTTCTACTCCCTTACGTCACACTTAACTCGTCAGATCATTAAAATGCATACTATTCATAGCTGAATCTGACGAGCTTGGGTAATTCCAACGATCAATTTTTTTCACTATTCTAATCAGCCTCCCTACAGTCGCAGTCCTATTGTTACACCCTAAATTGGATATAACAAAGAATGAATGGGTTCTTGCTAGATGGAGGGTAAGGGTTATTGCAAATATGAAGAATGCTAAATTTGTATAACAAATAAATATATTAAAGAATAAATAACAAAGATAATAATGACGAATGAATATATGAACAAAGTATAAATATTATAACTTACGACTAGTCGGCTAGGTGCGGGTGGAGCTCTTAGTTCCCCTACATTCTGATGCTTCTCGACTTCTACTTCTTCACTTAACTATCCTACTCTATATATATACTAGACAAGTGCTGATTCGTAACAATATCAATCGCACCTTGAAAGTGTTGCAAATATCATGTTTATTATTGATAAAAATACAAATAACATAATTTGGAATACAGACTCGACAATTAATAAGTGTGTCTCTTGCATCACGAATTAGCCTTGTTACATTCCTCCCTTCCTAGGAATTTGCTTCCAAAGGGAGCACAATTTCCCTTAAATAAAATTACACTTAAAAGTCCCTAAAGAACCACTCACTTACTGGACTTCATATGTTTGGTGCGGCCGTTATCGCAGATGAATCTTCTTTCCGTCTCGCGCTGTAGTTGTGGTGTGTACTGCTGGGCCGTATCCCTTGATAGTCAGTTGCCACATTTGGTGCTCCGTGAGCTGGTTTATCTTATCTTACTAACATAAATAAACAATTATTCAAAAAAAACTAGCTACTTGCATCAAATTCCGTTAACGTCACTTCTCAGCTTAGTTTCTTCCAATCGCAGGTGCAGTCAGATCTCTGATTGTTGACGGTGTTAGGAATCCCATTGTTTCTATCGCTTGCTCTATTAGTGACTATGGCTTTCTTCTCCAGTCTACTTCCTAGTGCATGTTGCTGTGTTCCTGTGGTCTGCTAGTGGCTCAATCTTGAACATATGTTCTTTCTGCACATCTTGGACCTCAGGTTCCCAGCTTTGCCCAAGTTTGAACTGGATCGAAGCTTCTCATAGCCCAGATAGAGTTGAGGGAGACATCCGTTGACTGCAATCTACGCATCTTACTTATCCTGGCTAGTGAGCGTTAACTAGATGGTATCTTAATCAATGACTTCCCTGAATACCCTGGTTGAATTATGAATTACTTACTATATAAATAATTAAGCAAGGCAAGCCATTTCAAGTGTCGCAACATGTCTTTGTCCATTGAAAAAAAATTAAACCCAATATTACGAAAAATGATAGACATGTTGCTTTCTTTATCTTGCCCTGCTGATTTTTCCTATTTCTACTGACTCCACTCGTACTCAGGTGACATATTCTCATGATTAACTTTTCCGTCAATGAGATTTGAAATTCTTATTATCTTCATTTCGAATCAAAAATAAAATGTATTCTCTGAATCTCATTTAGAGAACAAAATTCAAGCTTTTCACATTTCTATCTTTGATTAATTTACATATTCTAATTTAATTTCCAATTGTTCCAGAAAGAATCTATGTGGACTTAAAAACTAAATTTTTGCCGAATAGTCTATTTACCAATTTTGTAATTTAGAGGTCCTAATTTCCAACTGATCAAGTACGGACCTGTCCACGGAAAAAAAATCTTCACATACCTTCATTCACACTGGTCTTGTGTGAGTGAACTGTATCTTCTACCATGTCTGTCATCGTTGCTGGACGCTGTTCTCCCCTTGTCACAGTGTGCAATTGTACCTGCAAGTATTCTGATGCAAGGTCCAAGCTGTGGACAGAAATAGCGTTCTCCAACTGATTCAAGGTCTCCTGTCCATTGGCAACCCACAAATTGACTGATTGCGTGATTCGGATCCTTAAATGTCTTTTATGCAGATTGTCTCTGCTATCGTCGCTTTCCGTTTCCTACGGAACCACCATACCGGTGCCGACCTCGGTATATCTGAGAATCACTCTATAATTCCAATACTTCAACATTTCCCCCAGCTTCTTGTCTTCACTGACATCTGGCTGTACAGGACCCGATACTACGTCTTCACTTCTGGTTTCTTCATTCAAACCCTAAAAATCTTAAACTTGTCGGCACTCATCCTATAAATGCAGAATACCCTGCCAGCAGACTCCTCTCGCTCTTCCCATGACCATATCATACATGCGTATCAACATTTTAACTTCCAAATTCTCAACCCTGGCATTGCTATGACATGCACTGTCATAACCCAAAGAAACTTGATTCCTTTCGGTTCTTACCAAGACATTCTATACAGAAGTGACCAACTCCTGTGCTGATAGTTTCTTGATAAAAGCTGAAAATCCAAATGCTGCAGTTTTGCAACCGTACTGACCTAAGTCAGTCTGACGTATCGTTATCATACGTCACGATGTTCGGAAAAAGCCGACGTCTGCTTTTTGCTTATACTATTCGCTAATATCGTATACAATTTTCAAATTCTATTGATACCATGATTGAAGTTAATAGTTTCTTCAAAAACATTTTTGTGATAGAAAAAACAATAACGGCCAAAACTATTCTTAAACAAATCCTTGACTAATAAAAATTTAGTGTCTCTTCTTTGATGTTCGTTTTGTTCGTTTCTATTTCGATTATTCATTTGTTCCCCGCACCAACCCCGATTTTTTAGTATCTGGAATGTTACTGCGTTCTTCAAGATCAGAGCATAGTAAAAAATTATTCCAATTCATTTCTTAAAGTCTACTGTAACTGAACGCTAGAACTCAAATCACTCCATGAACTTCTCTGAAATTTTCGTATTGAACAAAAAAAAAATTGAATATCTACAATAAACCTTGTCTCCGCGAGTGAGCCAGATATACTAGTCACTCTGATTCAGCATGAATTTCCCTAAACCGCTGCCACCATTTGTTACACCCTAAATTGGATATAACAAAGAATAAATGGGTTCTTGCTGGATGGAGGGTAAAGGTTATTGCAAATATAAAGAATGCCAAATTAGTATAACAAATAAATATATTAAAGATTAAATAACAAGATATGAAATAACAAGATATATTAATAATGATAACTGAGACAAAATATAGAAGATGTAACTTACTACTAGTTTATTATTTATTCTAAGGGTTAACCGGCACTGCTCAAGCGATGTACTATTTGAGTTTATATTGTTACAATGAGGAGTAATATATTCCGTAAAACAAGCTCTTCTATACATAGCAATTCCACCACCTCTCTCAGTTCTATCGCATCTGATCAGCGAATAGTTAGGAATATAGAAGTTATCATTGTCATCAGCATCAATCAACCATGTTCTATCAACACCTAGGATATCAAATTCGTGTTCCAGTAGAACACCATCAGCTAGATGAAGAACGAACATTTAAATGACCTATTTTCAACATAAATTCAAGATGATTGTATAAACAAGGTAACAACTAACAAAACTAAAAAATTGAAGGAATAGTTATATTATTGATAGACAAAAATGGAACTGAATCACAAATACTAGAATACAAGAAAAAAACAAAAAAAAAGTCAAGCCAGTACTGTTTATGAGTGCGCGCAGTGAGGTAGGTAATCCAAACATAGTGCAAAATATTTGCTGTATCGATAATTCGTCAATCGTCACTGTACATCCCACTCAACTGACTGTGACTTATTAGACAGAGTGTTGTTACACCCTAAATTGGATATAACAAAGAATAAATGGGTTCTTGCTGGATGGAGGGAGGGTAAAGGTTATTGCGAATATAAAGAATGCCAAATTTGTATAACAAATAAATATATTAAAGAATAAATAACAAAGATAATAATGACGAATGAATATATAAACAAAGTATAAATATTATAACTCACGCCTGGTCGGCTAGGTGCGGGTGGAGCTCTTAATTCCCCTACATTCTGATGCTTCTCGATTTCTACTTCTTCACTTAACTATCCTACTCTATATATATACTAAACAAGTGCTGATTCGTGACAATATCAATCTCACCTTGAAAGTGTTGCAAATATTATGTTTATTATTGATACAAATACAAATAACGTAATTTGGAATACAGACTCGACAATTAATAAGTGTGTCTCTTGCATCACGAATTAGCCTTGTTACACTATATAAAGGGCTTGGATTCGAAGATACTCAACAGGGTGCAAGGTATCTCCCCATATGTTATCTGCCGCGCTAGAGTAAACCTCAAAATCCCCTCTTGGGCTCCCCTATAATAATGTGCTCCCGTGTGCTCCTGACATATACTTTTTTGATGAGGATAATTTTTTATCTTCTGAAATAACAAAATTTGCAGATTTTATCAACACCTGAAACAGATGAGTCGTTTCAAACTGATGAAGACTCTGATTATAGGCTTGGCAGCTCAAGTGAACAGGTATATAGAATGTTTGCATCATGATCAAATTATGTAACAAATATTCCAGTATAATTAATCCAGCAGCTCCCGCCATATCATACGAAATCAAATTTTTTTTTTTGTGAAATAACATGAATCAAACCGGTACTATTCATGTTTGATCAAGTAAGCTTTTATTGAACAGAAATGAAGCTATGGTTTTGTGTTATGATCTTGAAAGCAGAATTGAACAAATTGAGATATCACTAGTGTCCGATTAGCATCGATGTATAGTTGACATTTGCATCAAATGTTAAAAGTTTATCATAGAAAATTTGGTTAAATTGAAAATTTCCTGATTTTGTTGATGAAATAACATTTTGAGCATTATGAAACGATATTCTTTCAAAGTTTTGATACAAAAGTAGCACTTGTTCCCCTTATTTTGACATATCATTTGCTTACATGAAGTTCGCGCAACAGAGTTTCGTTTTAAAACCTAGATTCGTCAGAAAGACAGAGAGTGTACATTTTATATAAACCATTGTCAATCAGTGATCAATTGTTTTCTCTTTGATTCTTATTTATTTTGTACTACATGATACTACAACCCGTAGCCTCCATGTTACTTGGATGTAGCAGGAGTGAACTCACTATGAGACTGTCCTCCTAACTTCCAAATAAATAAATCCAGTATATCAAATAAAATTATTTTAAATGGAGGATTGTGAGGAAATAGATGTTTTCTTCTTGTGTAGAGCTCTGCTAATGCCGAGGGAGAATGCTCATCGGATAAATCTGTCTGTATAGATATTGTTAAAGGAATCACAATATCTGACCCCATAAAAATATCTATTGCTGAAAGAACCGAAATAAGTACTCCTCCTGATATACGAGTTCTCGATGGAGATAACCCAGTCATTCCAGATTGCTCAAAGGAAGGGGATAGTGAAAATATCTATTATGGAAAAAGAAACCGACAGAAAAACTTCTGTTTTTTTTTTTGTGAAGAACTGGTACAATGTTTTGCAAGACATGTAATAAGGAACCATTCTTTGGAGATGGAAGTTTAAAAGATTTTATCGTATCCACCGAATAATAAGACACGGAAAGACTTACTTTCTTCATTAAGAGAAAAAGGAAGTTATTTGAATTTAGGCAAAGTTCAAAAAGCAATGAAGAAAAATGCCCAAGGCAATGAACTTCTACCATGCACTCATTGTTTGGGACTTTATTCTAAGAAACAGCTATGGAGGCACAGAAAACGTTGCAATAAAAACCTATCAACTAAAAATACACAAATAGATGCACAAAATTTCATGATAAGAAATTTAAAGACAGATGAAGAATTGAGAAACAAAGTTTTTCCAAGAATGCGTGCTGATAATATTTCACTAATAGCTAAGAAAGATCCACTTATTTGCGCATTTGGTGCACGTTATATGAAAATACATAGAGAAATTCATTTTATAAATGTAATATCGAGGAAAATGCGAGAACTAGCTCAACTTCTTATCGAAATTAGAAAGTTAGATCCGGAACTTACAGAGTTATGTAAGATCTTAAGACCACAAAATTTTGATTTGATAGTACAAGCTACGAAAAATGTTGCCAAATACGATTCCAGTGAAGAAATATATAAATCTCCATCTTTTGCAATGCATATTGGAACTTCTTTGAAGCAATGTTGTGATGTTGCAATAAAGTCTGTTTTGACAAAAACTTATCAACAGCTGAAGATGAAGCCGATTTAAAATCTTTAATTAATTTGATAAATGAAAATTGGAGATATGAAATCTCCTCTCAGCCGGCGAATGATCTTTATATGAATCAATGGAATAAAATCACAATGATATCATTAGCATCTGACTTAGAATTATTCAAAGGATTTTTAATTCAAAACGGGAACACCGTGGCATCAAAATTAAATATTGATTGTGGTGACAGTAATGACCTCAAAATACTAATTGAAACATGTTATTGTCGTATAAAACTGTTGAATAGAGGGGAGTTACAGAGATTATTGTTGAGAACCTATGAAAGTGTATCCAAAAACACGGATAAGAATCACGAAGAATTTGAAGAAGCAATATCACCGATAGAAAAAATATTGATGAAACGATTTAAAAGATTAGTAATTCGAGGTAAGCGAGGGCGCGGCGTCCCTGTGTGTGATGATGTGATGATTTCCAAGATTACATCGAGATTATTATGAAGTGCAGAGATCAGTTTTTGAAAAAGAAGAATCGGTACTTATTCCCTAACATTAATAGTTGCGAACCAATTAGTGGTAACAAAGTATTACAGAAATACGCTTCTCTCGGTGGCGCTAAAAATCCCAAAGGAATTACTTCTACAAAACTGCGAAAGCATTTGGCTACTCTATGTCAATTATTCAATATGTCTGAGAGTGACCTTGAACAATTGTCCACATTTATGGGACATACACTTGGTATTCACCAACAGAATTACAGACTTCCAGATGATGTTTATCAGACATCTAAGATAGCAAAAATATCACTTCTGATGGAAAGAGGCACTTTGAATGAATTCAAAGGGAAAACTTTGGAAGAAATTGAAGTTAACTTAGAAGAAGATCTTTTAAGCGATATGATTGAAACGGATGAGATGGAGTCGAATGAAATTGACGCGATTGAAATTGGGGAAACAGAGGAGACAATAAATGAGGTAATGCCAGGTACTTCACAAGGGAACAATCTACAGAAGAAGAAAATACGACAATTGGTTAGATGGACAGAAGAGCAGAAGAAAATAGTATGTACGTTTTTTGCTGATAATATACGGTCCAAAAAGGCACCCAAGAAACAAAATTGCGAAGAGCTCATTGAGAAAAACAGAGAACTTCTTCATAATAAAACCTGGCTGAAAATAAAATTTTTTGTGCAAAATTAATATACAGGGAGAAGCAAATGATATATCAATTCATTTATGTTGAATACATAATATGTTTTTAGTTTTTATTCACAAAAATTTTTTGCACATAATATGTCATAATAATCATATAAAATGTGAATAATTATCTTACTTTCTACACACATAATGAAGTCATATATACAGATGATTATTGTTGTAATCAACCCTATTTTAATAAAAGTGAAGTCATATCACTATGATGCAGGGGCCATACTTACGTCTAATGCCATTAATTAAGGCGTTGTCCATTTGACGATTTATATATTGTCATTGACAATGTGTTTATTGTTAAACAACGCCTCAATCAATGGCATTAGGCGTAGATGTGGCCCCAGCATAGCTGAACTAAGAGTAAACTTGTTGAAAGCTATTATTAAAACGTATCACATCATTCCATTCACAGAGTTGATAATGACATAAGGCTTTGAGCGACAGGTCGGATGGCGGTCTGATTCGACACATCTAATGAGTCAAGCGCGTTATTTATTGCAATGTTGTGACCACATTAGCATTTGTCTCTATCATAGTTAATTTTGGATTCGCGTATTATAAAGTGGATAGTTTTTGGTGGAGATAGTATAATCACAAAAAAAATGTAAAATAGAGAGGTGTGACTGGAGAGCCAAGTTCTTGGATGTGTTTCAAAAGTAGCTTTGTTCATGGAAAAGCGCTCTGGGTCGTATTCCATCTGCGCCAGTGGAAATCTCTTAATCCAGTCATAAACTTGACTGCAGGGCTCTAGGAAAGGCTTTATTAGGTTTCAATAATATTTAGATTACATCTTCATTTTATTTGATAAGAGAATAAATTATAACACTCACCTATGTGACATGAGAGTTCTTGCAATAGATTTCGAGAATAATTTATTTGAAAAAAATCCATAGACCATATGTTTACTGAAATAAAATTAATGTACAATAATGTGAAGACAGAGCATGCGGTATTTCATTCGTGGAGTGATTATAGCTCAACAGAAAACTAATTCAAAATAAAACAACAAGTTGCAAATTCACAGAAAGTCATTACATAATAAATTATCAATAGTTGAAAATAAGGTTTGTAGATTAAAATTAAGATAAGAAAAAATCCTTACCGTACATATTCTGCTTGTACTGGGAATGAATCCTTTGGTGCAGTTGGTCATTTTCATTCTTATATATGTATATTGATTTTATACTTGATTTTATGCTTGATTTTATGCTTGATTTCTGATTTCATGTGTCAATGAGATATTGCTCACTTCCTGTGATAATGAAATTTGATCATCCGATGAAGATTCTCTGACAGGTTCAGGAGTCTTGATTTTTTTAATATTGGTTTATGTCCACAGTCTTCAATTAAAAGAGTTTTTTTTTTCAGTGTGTTTCGTTTTGCACATTTCGTATCAGTATATCAATGGTATCGTCTTGGTTTTTCAACAACTCTTGTTCTGGTTCGCAGACATTATTCTGAGGATTCATCTTGACTTAAGAAAGATGGATTATCGAATTCTGCTTCATCATCAACTTTTTGCTTTTTTCGCGCCTTTTGCATCCTCTATTTGAGCCCGTTAATTTTTGGCTCAATCCTTCTATTTTTTGAGATGTATTGTAGTTTTCTTGGGTACTTCTAGCAAATCTCTTACATATTTCACCCTCAATGTATTTGAATCAATGTCATTGTTATCGACAAACAGTAATTGCATTTTTTGAGCGACATCTGAATTAATGGGGCTCATTGATGTTGAATCAACTATTCCATCTAGAAGTCTTATAATATTCTAGAATCTAGAATATTATTAGATTTTTGTGTTGTTCCCACACTTTGAGGCAATTGTGATACTCTGCTAATTCTTGGCCCGATGTAACTCAACGGGCAGTCCTTGTCTGAATCATCCGGATTAGTTGAAATAATGATATTTGGACTCGTAGGTTTTGGAGTTGAAGGCGTTTTTTATGTTGACGAATAAGTTAAATGATTTGCTTCGGTAATTGGATATATTTCATCGATTATGTTCTTCATCAGGCTTCTGTTGGCGGTACGTAGCAAAAGATAATTCACTATTCTTCTTCTCGTTCTGCTATGGCGCTACAGATTAGGGTGAATCTTGGCATTCTCAACAATTCTTCTTCAGTCAGGTCTGTGCATTGCTTTTGTTCTCCAGTTCTCCACTTTCAGTTTCCTAATATGTTCTTCTACTTGCTCTTCCCTTTCTCTTCTCATATAATCAGGTATATATTGTGTCTCTTGGTGATCTCTTCTCGTCCATCTTCTCTACATGTCCTAACCACCTTATTATTTGTGCTTTTATGTGTCTTATCATATCTTCATTATTGATCAAATCATTCAGTTCGTGGTTATATCTTATACGACATGTTTCAATTTCTTGTACAGGTCCATATATTTTTCTCATTTTTTTAAACATCTAAGATTATTCTCCTCTCTCTTTGATATGATCAAACTTTCTCTTTGCTTCGCTCTTCCAGAACCTATTGGCTTTGTGTTTATTCTCGCATCAATACACAAACGAAGGGAATGAGCTCTACCTCCTCATCATCAGGATCAATTGGATTGAGTAGAGCTCGAAAACGACCTGCTCATATACCAAAGCTATTATGTTGACGACTGAAACAATAAATTGTAGAATCGGTTGCATCATAATGCGTGGCTTCAGCTCGCCCCGTATCGTTCGCAGGAGGTCAAGCTTGGAAAATATCTCATTTCATGGAAATTCACTTTTCAGATTCTTTCTTTTGTATACACACAATTACCGAGCTGAACGCCAAATTTCAACTTTCCAGATCATCTATAAGTGGATGAGGTCTTTGATCTTCATTCAGTGGCACTTTTCATGTTTATCGGATCAAAGATATAGTTCTCATTTGAGTATGTCTCATATTAATGAACACTTATAGCCCCTACTGATATCTCAACAATATCAGAATTAATTCCATACTGGAAATATCTGTATTATGTTTTATTCTGGGTTGATCATTATCTTAAATTAGAAAAGAGACATCAAAAAATAACACTGAAGTGGCCCAATGGAGTTATTCACGCCACTAGACATGAATCTGTATGTTTTTCCTGAATACACTCAGAAGCTGAAGCTGTAAACATAGAGCTTAAGCTGTTGTGCGGATGGCTACGTGACTGTCCGTCTCTAACAATTGTAATGGCACAGACTTGTCTGCGTAAAGTATACGCCTTTCTGAAGTCTTAGGCCTTTGTGTGTTCACTGGCATACGAGTTTACTAATACGAAAACAGAATAAATTAATGAGGCTAAATCAGCATGACGGTCAAATTGGAATGAAATGATTCAGATGATCTTTCCCAATCCGATTATACAATGATAATATCATAAACCTGTTGAGCGCAGATTTTTATCTCCTAGAAACGTGCATAGAATCTTTGACTTTATGAGACTTCTACTCCATGTGCTGACGGTACATTCTTGTAGTAAATGATTCCCATGGATTTTGGATAAATCGACTAGCAGAACTTGTTTTTTATTGCATTATTTAGAATGAATTGTACAATTTCTATCAGTTATTGAGTAAAATCATATCGGTTGACAGTTTTCGTCTTGAAATCCAGAAAGTTTTTCCGTTTCATGCGTAAATGGCTGTCCTCACTGGTATGCTTGACGTTCCTGCGTTAAATGCTACCACTATAATCAAAATACGATTCAAACCGTCTTCCGAAGGCAGTTTGGATACAAAAGACTGCGGTTCATGTGTGACGTTATGGTTATAACCATATTTAACCAAGAAAATGGAATATTTTGAACCACAATGAATCAGCTTTCAACCGGTGTATCGCGAAAAAACAGCTTGGATAAATGTCAGAGAGTTGTCTTATTTTTATAAATTCTAATTTTGCGAGGGGACTTTTGCTCCATATTGAGTTATTCACCGTGTCCATTTTGTCATCTTCACTTAGCTCATATTATTTAGTTAACTTATATTTTATTCTCACCTAAAACCCAAAGTATTGCAACAGCAGTGTACAGAGACATATTACCATGACGTGACATTATCTTTCTGTTTGGACTCTACTGAGATCTTGAAGTTGTTATTTGTTACTGTATCGTTCAGCAGCTGAACTTCTGTGAAACTCATAAGCGCCTGAACCGTCTGCAAACTCATGGAATTTGACAGACAACCACATTCAATTTGATCAATAAACTAACTTGTGGAATTCAGTTTCGAATGATGAATAATGACTGAATGAGAAGACTCTACTATGCCCGATTTGATTTTTATAAGTTTCGATAAACAGAGTACCACCAACTCATATTTGCAATTATCTATTGAATCACAGTTGTCACATGTGCAATTATCAAATTATAATTAGATATAGATGACTTCTGATATCTTCATTGCTAAGCAATTGAGAATTTTCTTAGGAAAATTCCCAGTGTGATCATTAAATTCGTGAATTTTACACACGTGATTACAAATAGATGCATATCATCGGATTTGAATGGATATCAGGATTTTCTAAGGAGGATCAACCAGGATTCTCAATTGTATGATTTGTGTACATCACTATTTTAAGTAGGTTCGGCATCTTTTTTTTCTACAGTGTAGTAGGTGTCGATGTTACTGGCGAAGCTGCATAGGATCAAGATTTCATATCATGTTGAATTTAAGGAGTACCACGACAAATAATAGCTGCATTAGCAAAACTTACAGTGTTCCTAAAACAGCAATCATTGGAGTAACATTTATTCACGTTATCAAATATTGCGCTTCTTCTAGTCCACTTATGCTGCTCTAGTTACCAACTCTAGAATAGAGCAGCTCTATCAATCCCTCTCTCTTACACATACTTCCAGGCCGCTAGTCTTCCGTGTATTCTTAAGGGTTCAACTCACCAATATAGAATAATCGATCAAACCAATAAAAATTCAAAGAGCAAATATTTTCTGTCGCCCATCCTCATGGGCCGAGAAAGCTTTTTATGTACGCATAGAAGTTGATAATCAGTCTGAGTAATAGCAGGATTCAAGCATACCGAAAGCAAAACAGGGACAAACTGATGATGAGATTTAGTGATCCAACGCTGATATCAATACGCTCTTCATCCTCTACTCCCATTTGCATATCTAAATATATTACGTTGCTTGAACCCTGATAGATGTTGCGATAGTGTCCACTGCTTCTATTGGTGCTTTTCATTGTGTGGCTTAAGATGTATCTAAGGTTTAATCAATGAAGTTAGTCACACTACCTGATGAACTGAAAAACTAAATAATTCCTGCAAAATATTCTCGTTATAAGATACAATGAAATCAGATCAAGATCAATATTCAATTCAGTGCAGAGAAACTGGGTGTACCGATCAACGCTGCTGCCATCGACCGCTGTCATCGATTGAGAAAACCATAGCCAGATATGTGTCGTGCTTTAATTGTTGAATTTGCTTGATATGATGATCGTGCTTCAGTCTATTCTAATAAAAGCAAATTGAAAAACACCGGGATCACTATTGAAGAAGACTTAACCAGGAACAGGCTAGATATTATCAATGGTGCTAAACGTGGGTTTGGTTTGAGAAATACCTGGTCTCGCGATGGAATTATTCATATAAAAATCGGAGATGAAATTCACAAAATTTCTTCAATGAAGCAGTACAATTACCTAAAAGCATCACACCCAAACATTTAGCAGCTTGTTTGACTGACTATCAACGTCTCTCGAGCATTATTTCTGTCTCACACTGTAACAAGGCTAATTCGTGATACAAGAGACACACTTAATAATTGTCGAGTCAGTATTCCAAATTACGTTATTTGTATTTGTATTAATAATAAACATAATATTTGCAACACTTTCAAGGTGAGATTGATATTGTCACGAATCAGCACTTGTTTAGTATATATATAGAGTAAGGCAGTAGAGTAAAGTAGTTGAGTGAAGTGAAGAAGTAGAAGTCAAGAAGCATTAGAATGTAGGGGAATTAAGAGCTCCATCCGCACCTAGCCGTCTAGTAGTAAGTTACATCTTTTATATTTTGTCTCAGTTATCATTATTAATATATCTTGTTATTTCATATCTTGTTATTTAATCTTTAATATATTTATTTGTTATACAAATTTGGCATTCTTTATATTTGCAATAACCTTTACCTTCCATCCAGCAAGAACCCATTTATTCTTTGTTATATCCAATTTAGGTTGTAACAAATGGTGGCAGCGGTTCAGGGAAATTCATGCTGGACCAGAGTGACTAGTATATCTGGCTCACTCGCGGAGACAAGGTTTATTGTAGATATTCAAAATTTTTGTTCAATATATACGACAATTGTATAGAAGCTCATGAAAAGATTTAAGTTTTAGCGATGTTTCAGTTACAGTAGACTTTAAGAAATGAATTGGAATAATTTTTTACTATGCTCTGATCTTGGAGAACGCAGTAACATTCCAGATACCAAAAAATCGGAATTGATGCGGGGAACAAATGATTAATCCGAATAGAAACGAAGAAAACGAACATCAAAGAAGAGACACTAAATTTTTATCAGTCAAGGATTTGTTTAAGAGTATTTTTGGCCGTTATTGTCTTTTTTTTTATCACAAAAATGTTTTTTAAAAAACTATTAACTTCAATCATAGAATCAATAGAATTTGAAAATCATATACGATATCAGCGAATAGTATGAGCAAAAAGCAGACGTCAGCTTTTTTCCGAACATCGTGACGTATAATAACAATACGTCAGACTGACTTAGGTCAGTACGGTTGCAAAATAAGAAAGTTGCAGCACTTGGAGTTTCAGCTTTTATCAATAAATTATGAGCACAGGAATTGGTCACTTCTGTACAGAATGTCTTGATAAGAGCCGAAAGGAATCAAATTTTTTGGGTTATGACAGTGCGCTTCATAACAATTCCAGAGTTGAGAATTTGGAAGTTGAAAAATTCATGACGCATGTATGATATGGTCATAAGAAGAGAGGGAGGAATCCGCTGGCAGGGTATTCTGCATTTATAGGGTGAGTGTCGACAAGTTAAAGATTTGTAGGGTTTGGATGAAGAAACCAGAAGTGAAGACGTAGTCCTGTACAGCCAGATGTCAGTGAAGACAAGGAGCTGGAGGAAATTTTGAAGTATGGGAATTATAGAGTGATTCTCAGATATACCGAGGTCGGCACCGGTATGGTAGTTCCGTAGGAAACGGAAAGCGACGATAGCAGAGATAATCTGCATAAAAGACATTCAAGGATCCGAATCACGCAATCAGTCAATTTGAGGGTTGCCAATGGACAGGAGACCTTGGATCAGTTGGGACACGCTACCTCTGCTCACAGCTTGGACCTTGCTTCAGAATACTTGCAGGTACAATTACACACTGTGACAATGGGGGGACAGCGTTCAGCAACTATGACAGGCATGGTAGAAGATACAGTTCACTCACACAAGTGTGAGTGGTTCTTTAGGGACTTATAAGTGTAATTTTATTGAAGGGAAATTGTGCTCCCTTCGGAAGCAAATTCCTAGAAAGGGAGGAATGTAACAAGGCTAATTCGTGATGCAAGAGACACACTTAATAATTGTCGAGTCAGTATTCCAAATTACGTTATTTGTATTTGTATTAATAATAAACATAATATTTGCAACACTTTCAAGGTGAGATTGATATTGTCACGAATCAGCACTTGTTTAGTATATATATAGAGTAAGGCAGTAGAGTAAAGTAGTTGAGTGAAGTGAAGAAGTAGAAGTCAAGAAGTATTAGAATGTAGGGGAATTAAGAGCTCCTTCCGCACCTAGCCGTCTAGTAGTAAGTTACATCTTTTATATTTTGTCTCAGTTATCATTATTAATATATCTTGTTATTTCATATCTTGTTATTTAATGTTCAATATATTTATTTGTTATACAAATTTGGCATTCTTTATATTTGCAATAACCTTTACCCTCCATCCAGCAAGAACCCATTTATTCTTTGTTATATCCAATTTAGGGTGTAACAACACTCTGTCTAATAAGTCACAGTCAGTTGAGTGGGATGTACAGTGACGATTGACGAATTATTGATACAGCAAATATTTTGCACTATGTTTGGATTACCTACCTCACTGCGCGCACTCATAAACAGTATTGGCTTGACTTTTTTTTTGTTTTTTTCTTGTATTCTAGTATTTGTGATTCAGTTCCATTTTTGTCTATCAATAATATAACTATTCTTTCAATTTTTTAGTTTTGTTAGTTGTTACCTTGTTTATACAATCATCTTGAATTTATGTTGAAAATAGGTCATTTAAATGTTCGTTCTTCATCTAGCTGATGGTGTTCTACTGGAACACGAATTTGATATCCTAGGTGTTGATAGAACATGGTTGATTGATGCTGATGACAATGATAACTTCTATATTCCTAACTATTCGCTGATCAGATGCGATAGAACTGAGAGAGGTGGTGGAGTTGCTATGTATAGAAGAGCTTGTTTTACGGAATATATTACTCCTCATTGTAACAATATAAACTCAAATAGTACATCGCTTGAGCAGTGCCGGTTAACCCTTAGAATAAATAATAAACTTATCGCCTCCTTTACTTTTTATAGGCCACCTGCTGGCAATGTTTCTGATTTCATTACTTATTTGGAAAACTCTCTAAGCTTCATATTTCCTAAAATTGACCACTTCTTTTGCCTCGGGGATGTTAATATCAACCTACTGAGCTCAAATAATAATGCAGTTAAGATGTTCCATACCCATCTTGAAAAGTTTAGTTTAGCTCAAATTGTTATTGAAGCTACGCGTGTCACTAATATTTTTGAGACCTATTGATATAACTGTAACATCTTGCGTCGGACATGCTCAGAGGTTTCCAACTTTGATGTACATGGCATATTGGATCATATGCTCACTACCTGCGGTGTAAACGTTATTTATCACAAATTCGAACCTCAAACTATTTCTATCCAAGATTTTAGTAATGTTGACCATTCTATTCTTTCAATACGCCTAATAGTATCGATTGGCAACCTTTTTACAATTGTTGTGATATTAATGATGAACTCATCATTTTCAGTCACAATTTCCAATTCTTTTTGATTTCTATATGCCAGTTAGAAAGGTAATCGTACACGAACCACTCAAACTATGGATTACGAATGTAATCAAAATAATGATCAGGCTTAGAAATATCGCTTTGTATGGTTTCAAAAGATCGAGAGATCAAGCGCACTGGCTTCATTACACATTTTCACGAAACTTGGTGAATCAATCCATACGTCTTGAAAAACAAGCATATATATCACCTTCAAAATTGAGAACCACAATAATAAATTGTGGAATGCCTTGAAAGAATTCAATACCAACACCAAACTCAAAATTGACCTGTTTACCGTGATTTCTGACTTCAATTCAGTCAATGCTCACTTTCTTGGTCCTTCCAGCAATCCTAAGCCTAATCCTAACACTCTTTCTTTCCATAAGAATAATTTTTCCAAGGAGGCCTCAACGTTCTCACTCAAAACCGTTGATTGAGACACAATCTTCAAAATATTTTTCTCTCTACATTCAGACTCGTTTGGAATCGACGGGATCAATTCAAAACTGCTAAAATTCACTTTTCCTGCTATCTTACCTCAACTCACGCATCTTATAAGCTCATGTGTTCTCTCCTCCACCTTTCCCGACCTCTGGAAAACCGCTACTATAATTCCTATTCCCAAATGTAACAAACCCACATCTTACAATGAACTGCGTCCTATTAGTATCCTTCCTTTATTATCCAAGATTCTTGAAAAAGTGATCTTCGCACAAGTTTCTAGCTATGTTGAAAATTTGAAGATACTTCCGGAAATTCAGTCAGGCTTCAGACATGGATTTGGTACAACTTAGGCACGGTTAAAGATCACTGATTATATCTCCCAGTACATCGAAAATGAGGGAATGGTGCTCCTTGTTCTTTTGGATTTTAGCAAGGCGTTCGATATCATTAGCCCCGAACTAATCATTGCTAAACTGTAATATCAGGGTTTTGATGAAGCTGGTTTGCGTTTCATCAGTAGTTATTTCAGCAACAGAAAGCAAAAGGTTGTGTACAATAATAATAATTCTGACTGCTTCAACATCTTTAGGGGGGTCGCTCAAGGATCTATTTGCGGCCCTCTCCTCTTCCTTCTATACACATTTGACCTTCCTAGTAGCGTTATCTCTTCTTCTTTACACATTTTTGTTGATGACACCCAAATTTATCTACTGTTTTTTCCTAATAACTTCGAGCGCGCTATAGCTGCTGTCAACAATGATCTAGAGCAAATCTCTATTTACGCTAGAAATAACTGCCTTATTATTAACGGAAGTAAGAGTGCAGTCATGCTTTTTGGTAACTCAAATACTCAGAACTGGTAGCTATCAAATTGCATGCCTCTCCTCTTTACTTTAAGTCAACTCATGAAAATTCAGGCCTCTTGATGGATTGTGAGCTTAGATTTTCTCATATGTCACACTACTGATAAGAAAAGTTTATTTAGCTCTTGAAAATTTGTACATGAACCGCTTCGTCCTATCTACCAAGCACAGATCATTACTGGTTAACTCTCTTGTACTCTCTGTATTTAATTATTGCGATGTAATTTATGGTCCTAGTCTTTTGGCTCGATATATTAACTGAATACATAGACTACAAAACATGTATGTTAGATTTGTGCATGATTTAAGGAAGCTCGATTCTGTCAGTTCCCTGATCACTAATATCTCAACAATATGAGAAGCAATTCCATACAGGAAAGGTCTGCACTATGATTTCATTCTGGGTTGATCATTATCCTTGATTTGAAAAGAGACATCAAAAAATAACACTGAAGTGCCTCAATGTAAATATTCACGCCACTAGACATGAGTCCGTATGTCTTTGCCAAATTCACTCAGAATCTGGAGCTGTAAACATAGAACTAAAGCTGTTGGGCAAATGGCTACGTGACTGTTTGTCTCTAACAATTGGTAAGGGCACAGACTTGTTGGAACGTCTGCGTCAAGTATACGCCTTTCTGGAGTCTTAGGTTCTTGTGTGCTCTCTGGCATACGTGTTTATTAACACGTGAACAAAATGAATTGATGGGGCTAAATCAGCATGAGGGTCGGATTGGAATGGAATGATTCAGATGATCTTTTCCAATCCGATTATACAATGGTGATATTATAGACTTCGTGAGTGCAGACTTTTTTTCTCTCCTGGGATTGTGCACAGAATCTGTATCCATGAAAAAAAAATGAGACTTCTACATAATGTGTTGAAGGTACATTTCCGCAGTATATGATTCCTATGGATATTGGATGAATCGATTAGTAGAGCGCGGTCTTCTTTGCATTATTTAGAATGAATTGTACAATTTTTATCAATTATTGAGTAAAATCTTATCGGTAGACAGTTTTTGTCTTGAAATCCAGAAATTTTTCCTGTCACATGCGTTTATAGCTGTCCTTACTGCTATGCTTGACTTTTCCGCGTCAAATGTTCCCACTATAATCAAAATACGATTCAAACCTTCTTCCAGAGGCAGTTTGAATACAAAGGGCTGCGGTTCGTGCGTGAAGTCATAGTTCGTACCATATTCAACCAAAAAAGTGGGATATTTCAAACCATGATGAACCATCTTTCAACCAGTGTATCGCGAAAGAAAGGTTGGATAAATGTGAGAGAAATGTCTTATTTTTATCAATTTCAATTCATGCGAGGTGACTTCTGCATCATATTAATCAAGAGGTATTCACAGCGTCCGTTTTGTCATCTTCACTCAGCTCGAATCATTCAGTTAACCCATATTTTACTCTAAGCCCTAACCTAAGCGGTATACAGAGACATATGATCATGACGGCACTTTCGGCACTGTTCCCACCAACATCTAATCCACAACGTGTCACAAACTATCTCCCATATGAACATAAAATAGACTTCACCGGACTAAATTTTCCGATGAGTATCAAATTTATTTCTCAATTTGAACAAACTGAATAATTATTCTATCAATGTTTTCGGTTAGGAGTTTGATTACAAAAGTCACATAGTAATTGGGATTCTACATCGAACAAAGAATAGAAAACAAAAACATGTAAATCTATTGTTCATCGAAAATGATGACAAAAGTCATTTTGTTTGGATAAGAAGTTTGTCACGTCTGGTAAGCAGTCATATAAATAGAACAACGTATAAAGAATTTTTGTGTGACGGCTGTCTATTAAATTTTCCGACCGAAAGTAATCTTCTTGAACACCAAAATGATACTTGCGCTCAGATAGTAACATTTTTACCCAACGAAAATGAGAACATTCTTGAATTTACACATTTTGAGAGGAAGATGGAAGTGCCTTTCGTAATTATGCTGATTTCGAGTCTCTACAGATTCCTCTGGAATCTTGTTCACCTTCGTCTGATCACTCATTCACAAAGATCACCCATATACATCAGGCCTATAGCTTCGCGTATTCAATAAAATGTTCATACAACAACGAACTAGATAAATTAAGGACTTATTCTGGTACGGATGCCACGCATAAATTTGTTGCGTATATTACAAACGATGTGAGATATATATACGAGAATTATCTGAGAAATATAATACCTTTGACTGCTCTAACGGAAGATGAGCAGAAATTTTATGATTCGTCAACGACTTGCCATATATGTGAGGGTGATATTCGGGATGATGATAAAGTTCTAGATCATGATCATCTCAGTGGCTTTTTTAGGGGCTCAGCCCATTCTTCATGTAATTTAAATTTCAAGATACCAAAATTTGTGCCAATATTCATGCATAATTTAACTAATTATGACTGTCATTTATTCATACAAAACTTAACATTCGACAACGGTAAAATAGAAGTTATACCAAAGAATGAAGAAAAATACATTTCATTCACTAAGTATATTCTCGTAGATAGAATTGATGGTAGTTGTGTTTATATGAAATTAAGATTCCTTGATTCCTTCAAATTCATGAGTAAGTCTTCAGACAGTCTGGCGCGCAATTTGAAACCAGAACAGTTATTGAATACAATGAAATATTTTTCAGATTGAGATAAATTCGAGCTTGTGACTAGAAAAGGAGTATTTCCTCATTCGTACATGGATTCATTCAAAAAATTATTTATTACCAAATTACCAGATAAAGTATATTTCAATAATTCGTTAAATCATACTTCTATCAGCGACGCGGACTACGAGCATGCGCAAAAAGTTTGGAACATATTTGATTGCAGGACATTAGGTGATTATTCTAATATTTATTTGAAGACTGACGTCCTACTTTTGACTGATGTCTTCGAGAATTTTCGAAGTTTATGCATGAATATTTATAATTTAGATGCAGCACAATATTTTACTGCTCCCTCACTAAGCTGAGATGCTCTATTAAAGACCACAAGAATGAAATTAGAATTATTAACAGACATAAGCTGTTTGAGCCATTTAAAATGAAATTAAAAACTTCATGTTCAAAGAAGAATTTACTGAATTAAATTTATCAACTGCCGCATTCCTAGCCGCATTCAAAAGATTTCTGTCTCGTCGTGGTGCCTGTTCCACGATTTATTCGGATTGTGGAACGAATTTTGTTGATGCCAAGAGAGAATTGAACGAACTCTCAAGCTTGCACTCTTCTTGAGAGTTTAGAGAATCGCTGTCGGACGGGCTGAGTGACTACAAAATCGATTGGGAATTTATTCCTCCAAGTAGTCCTCATTTTGGAGGAATTTGGGAATCCAATATTAAAAGTGTTAAATCCCATTTATTGCGCGTCGTCGGAGAGCAGCGCCTGACATATGAGGAGTTCAACACGTTGTTAATTGAGGTTGAGGCATTGATGAATTCCAGACCTTTGTGCCCTCTTTCGGAGGATCCATCGGAGCCGTTGGCGTTGACTCCTGCACACTTTTTGACTCTTACACCCTTGAAATCATTACCTGCAGACACAGTGTTGGAATTGCCCTCAAATCGTATATCTCGGTATCAATTATTAGACAAATTGATACAATCTTTCTGAGGCAGGTGGAGTAAGAAGTATTTGCATGAGCTCCAAGTCTGGACAAAATGGACACAACCTTCATGTGATTTACGCGTGGGGACGGTAGTTCTCATTGATCAAAGTCCTATGGCCCCCCTACAATGGCCCCTGGGTATAATCGAGGAGGTTTTCCCAGGCCAAGATGGAGTCGTGAGAGTGGCCGTTGTTCGGACAAATAAAAGCAAGCTGAGGCGGCCAGTTGTGAAACTTTGCCCCTTGCCTAGTCAGTAAATGAGTACAGAAGTTGTAAATATGTAAATGAATTATTGTTATTGTGGTGGGTAGAATATGTTTTTGATTCTTGGGTTGTACCATTCATTGCTGTTGAAGTTAACAGTCTTAATTATTTTTTATTTTGTTTCTTTTCTTAATTTCTTGTTGCCATATCTCCGGCCCATGAAATCAATTGTTCAGAAGAGGAGTCTTCAGGGGCGGGAATATGTTTGAGCCATTTAAAATCAAATTAAAAACTTTATGTTTAAAGAAGAATTTACTAAATTAAATTTATCGGCCTGAAAAGGAGCACGTATCAAGTCAATTGTTGTGATGGTACTCGTAGCGCTATCTACTGGTCTTCGGTACTGCCTTGCGCGTTGGACACCTTTTTGGGCTTTCGTTGAGACACGTTGGTTTGTGTTCACTATTGGTCATGTTTTTGCATCAATCACTTGTAAAAAACTTCGTGTTGCCGAAATCTTAAGTGCTAATAATTTGCCGTTTACGCCAAAAGTTATCGGTTTATTTTTTGTGTCGTGGGACGAGATTAATTGTCAATCGTGACGTAAATGGTGTCGAATTTTGTTTACCATCTGCCTGAAATCGAGGGCATCAACCAACAATTCTCTCCACTGGACCAGAAGCTCCTGGAAGAAGCTGAGCCAATCACCAGACTGGTAAAAGGGGATAGATCCCTAAAATTTCCTACCAACTGCTTTCTATCCTCTCCCGGAAAATCATCCCCTTTTTCTTTTCAGTGAGACGGCGCCGCAGGGACGGGGATTCTACCATTGGGGTGAGTTTGAAATTTGTTGGCATCGCAATTATTAATTTGATTAATAATATAACTGGTTTATATGTTCTGTTTGATTTCGATATTTGTCGTTAAATATATTATTACCGTCCACTATTTCGTTCTCTTTCGGAGAAATCATTTGAAGGCACGTTTCGCGTTGGATTCGTGGTCTAAAATATTTTGATTTTTCTCAGTAAATTGATCTGCAAACACATAAGCATTATAAAATTCATTCAGAAAGGTATACGTGGTGGTATTTTAGTATGTTCTAACTGCTTCTCGTAGGCGAACAATAAATACATGTCGTCATATGATAGGATCTCACCCTCAAAGTATATTACCTATTTAGATGCGAATAATTCATACGGATACGCAGTGTCAATGTATTTACCCACGAATAATTTCAAATGGTTGACAAAAGAAGAAATTTTTTATTTAAATATCTTAGAAATCAGTGGAAATTCGAGTAAAGGTTATATTTTTGAAGTTGACTTGGAATATAGTGATCATTTACATGATAAACACAATGATTTTCTATTTTGCGCTGAGGCAGCTTGTCCACCAAACTCGAAACATAAAAAACTCATTGCAAGCTTAAATAATAAAGCAAGTTATATTATACATTACAGAGTTTAGCAACAAGCTATTTATAATGGCTTGAAATTGATAAAAATACACAGAGCTCTCTCATTCAATCAATTAGATTGGATGAAAACATATATTGACTTGAATAATAATTTGAGGCGTAAAGCAACTGATATTTTCGAGAAAGACTATTCCAAACTGAAAAATAATGCGGCGTACCAAACTTCCACAGTTCATCAATTTTCAATGAGAATTTTGCTGCGATTCAGATGAATAGACTTGAAGTCTTGTACAATAAACCATATTAAGGCTCTCAAAATATCGTAATTCATAATTTTCATGACTCGTTTATAAAAGAGAAATATGGAGATAGAGTTAAACTTTTGTATACGGACACCGATTCTTTTATCTATGAATTTTTAGTCGATGATATTCATGATGATATAAAACGAAATATTAGTGAATGGGACACTTCAAATTTCCCACTCAATAATCCATAAGCCATGCCACAAGAGAATAAATCTGTACTGGAAAAATTTAAGGATGAGCTGAGTGGAAAAATAATTTCAGATATTGTTGGTTTGAGGTCAAACATGTATTCCATTCAGACACACGATTCTGAGATGAAAAGAGCTAAAGGAATTGAAGAATGTGTTGTTAGGGATCAACTTACACATTCTGACTATAAAAACGCATTTACTTCAACAGAGCAGCTTTATGTTGAACAAAACTTGTTCAGGTCAAGAAATCATGTAATCTACACCCAGACACAAAATAAATGTGCATTGTCAGCTGATGATGACAAAAGAGTCTAAGTCAACAAATCCACCGATACTTTAGCTTGGGGATATTTCACAATTAGAGATTGAATAGTGTTGAATTTAGGATTATCATATCTGTAGAATATAAGATTGTTTATATAAGAATTATGTGCATTTACTATAACTACAATTTCGTATTAAAAGTATATTGGATAAAAAATAGTATCAATTATTATTGTTTTCTTACTATAACCCTGAAAATATTACTTGTTTGCCATCCTTTGCTCACAAGAAGTATTCCAAAAGTTTTTCCCAAAAGTTTCCAAAAAATAAGCTATCCCTTCCCTAATAATTTTATAAGGTACAAATAGACCTACAATAAGCTTGGAGATACATTGTGTGGGTTGAGAGCTCAAATTTGATCATCTGCAATTAGTTCAAACTCATAAAAACTCTATCCTTCAACAGCATTCTTCACTACTTCAACTACATACGCATTCGATGACCATGATTTATAAATTATTGCTCACAATGTCACACCTACAAAGCACGTGATCAGAAAAATGATCAGGACAAATAGTCAGTGGCGTCCAGCTGAATTACCACACATCATCATACGATCTTACACGCTCACCTTTACATTCTACACATGACACAACCAGAGGCGCACAAAAAGATTTACACCCATTATCGGAGATGAAAACATTCTGCACGCCCATGCAACAATGGTTGCTGTTGCTGTGCTAAAACCTGTGAATTATAACTACTTCTAATGAACCATTCGATATAAGAATAATTAGATTATTTGACTATCAAAAACAAAGATTTGTTATCAATATTAATATAGATGAAAAAAAACAAGTATAGAGAAAACTACATAGTGCCAAGAGTGAAGTATTTGATATTAATCCCTAAACAACATGAACAAACATTGAATCGGATATTATAGGATAAATTTGAAATGAATACAATAAATTTAGTGAAATGTTATAAATTAGTAGAAGATGTTCAAAATGAAGATAAACAGACCCAAATAATTCTTGATAATCATAATGGATATTTAAATCATAGAGGAATAATGGCAGCTTATAATGAGTTGAAAGAAGAATATTTCTGGCCGAACATGATTAAAGATATTACAGAAAATATAAACCAGTGTAAAATATGCAAAGAAAATGAATATGATTGACACCCTATACAATTAAGCGATAATTTGACCCCTACACCAAAAACTCCTTTTGAAATTATAAATATAGATCTCTTAACTTTGAATAAACAATACTTCATGACTATATTTGATCAATTTTCTAAATTTGGATTCATTCACCCTACTTTCAATAAAACAGGAAAAGGAACCATGTTATTCATTGAAGAATTTATAAAAACTTATAAAAAACCAAATATGATAATAGCCAACCATGGACTAGAGTTTAATAATACCCTAGTGAGAAATTATTGCAATAATCATGACATCAAACTACATTTAATCAGTATAGCAAATCCAAAATCAAACGCGGTTGAAAGATTTCATTCTGTATTAATAGAACATCCTCGCATATTACATTCTATAAGTAAAAATTAAGATTTACAATATATTATAAATAAAGCAATAACAGCATATAATAATACAAAACATTCAACTACGAAGTTAACTCCTTGCGAAATACTTTTTGGACAAAACGAACAAAATAAATATTTCCAAAAACAAGGTTCTGATGAAGAGACTATAAACAATTATTTCAAAAAAAAAATCTACGACAAATAAAGCAGTGAATAAGATTATGGATAAAGAAAAAGCAAGGAGAACGAAGGAGAATGAATTACCTCTTATACTACCAGAAAAAGTTCATGGCCAACAAAGTAATAGATTGATGCACAAATATAAAGAACCTTTATTGCAAAGAGTCTCAGTAGAAAATTAAAATCCTATTTCAGAAACTGTAGAAATAAAAGATGAAAGGTATATTCGGAAATTCAAATTAGATCAAATTGAAACTTAATTTCAGGACTTTTACGGCCGCTCAACTAGTGGACATTTCAAACAATAATGGATTTCTTTTGTCCGGAATTGGTGACTGTAAATCAAACGTAGGAGGAATAATACATTATTTCAATCATAATATCACCTCTTTTCATGTAGAATATTCGAAGGTGCACAATATTACATTTAACATTATAAGACAGACCCGGAATAATTATCATTTCGAAGAGCAAAGCAAAGCAATATCTCATTTTATGAATGATTTGTAACAGCAAATTCAAAAATTGTTCAATAATAGAGCTAAACGCGGTTCAATAAATGGTTTAGGAAATATGATTGAATCAATTACAAGTGATTTGTATCAAAATAATGCAGAAAAATATGATAGTTCAATCAAACAAATAAGAAATGATCAAAAAAATCCTCTAGAATCGGAATGAACAGATAACAAAGAATGAAAAGCATTTAACAGATAAATTCAATTTAAAATTGGAACAGGTCAAACTAAACGAGAACAAATTTTCAAATTATCCTCATATTATAGTTGAGACTTTTAACAGAGAACAAAATTGGTTAAGTCAGATTGATCTGGAAGAAAAAATTAATAAATTGTTGATTACTATTCAAAATTTATTGGATTTTTGTGAACATATGGAATGATTGTTGATTATTTGCTCATTAAATGAGCTAGACACTACTATCATAGACCATGATGATATTTTTCGGACAAAACGAGCAGAATGAATATTTCCAAAAACAATGTTCTGATGAAGAGATTATAAACGATTATTTTGGGAAAAAATCAAGAACAAATAAGGCAGTAGATAAGATTATGGATGAAGAAAAAGCAAAGAGAACGAAGAAAAATGAATTACCTCTCTTATTACCAGAAATGTATATGTCAAACAAAATAACAGATTGATGCACAAATATAAAAAACCTATATTCAAAAGAGTTCCAGTAGAAAACTATAATCCTATTTTAGGAACTGTAGAAATAGAAGATATAAGGTATACTCGGAAATTCAAATAAGATAAAATTAAAGCTTGATTTCAGGGCTTTTACCACCGCTCAACTAGTGGACATTTCAAGCAATAATAGATCCGGAAGGTAGGTATCGAATAAATGATGTATACTTTGTTGAAATGTTTTTTATTTCAAGTTACGTGGTGCGATCGATTCCGGCTATATAGCCATCATCAGGCATTCACTAAAAGTACATATTGTGTAGAGATTTTTTATATATAAGAATTAAATATGAAATTTTTGAAAATGTTAACAATTTTTTGATATGAGATATGAAAATATAACAGAATGTAGTGTATATGAATATATAATTGGAAATGGAATGTATGTGATGCTGCGTCGAAAGATAAATAAGGAAATGAATATTATTAATATTAATTATTTTTTTCTTTTTATGAAAAATTTTTCAAAATCTGAATAATAATTATGTTGTTAAAACAGAAATAAATTGTAAATGAAGGAAAATAAATATTTAAAATTTTAAATATAAAAATTGAAAGCCTTTTGAATTGAAAATAAAAAGATCAAAATGTGCTCGATTGATGTTAGGTTTGTGCACCCCACAGCAATAATTTTGGAATATAAGTATTTATGTGCTAAACAATATTTTAGTCAAAATTTAGTAATTATTAAAAATACTTACTATCATTATTTAGTCAAGAAAAGCCATCAGGACTAATTTATAGTTCATTATTTTACGTTAGAAATTGAACAAAATAATGAGCTCAACTTCCTAGATTTAACCTTACATAGATCCGATCAAAATATAACATATAACATTCACAGAAAACCTACAAGCACAGACATAATCATCCCCTTTAATTCATCACATGCACCAAAAATAAAACAAACTAGCTTCGACTTCTTGTTCAGCAGACTATTTTCTATATCACTTTCTGAAGATAATTTCAATAACGAATTAAAAACTATAATTGATATTGGTAAAAATAATAACTTCAAAATTAATTACATGTTAAACATCTACAATAAAGAAAAACAATCAAAACTCATAAAACAAATATATCCTAACCATAAAAAATTTGGAACTTTCATTTCCCTTCCATATCATAATTATATACAAAATCCTCTAAATAAAATCGCTCATAAACTCAATTTTACTCTGACCAACAAATCACACCCTACTATAGAAAAACTACTGTTGAACAATAAACCGAAAAATTCGCACCACGTAACTTGAAATAAAAAACATTTCAACAAAGTATACATCATTCATTCAATACCAACCTTCCATATCTAAAGATGTATACTCAACTGGAGAACTTCATACAGAAAAAAAAAAAAAAAGTATTCATTTTGTTCGGAATTGGTGACTGTAGATTAGAAGAAGGAGAAATAATACATTATTTCAATTATAATATTACCCCCCTTCACGTAGAATATTTAAAACTGCACAGTATTACATTTAACATTATAAGACAGATCCGGAATAATTATTATTTTGAAGAGCAAAGCAAAGCATTCTCTTATTTTATGAATGATTCGACACAGCAAATTCAGAAATTGTTCAATAAAAGAGCTAAACGCGGTTTAATAAATGGTTGAGGAAATATTATTGAATCAATAATAGGTAATTTGAATCAAAATAATGCAGAAATATATGATAGTTTAATCGAACGAATAAGAAATAATCGAAAGATCCTCTAGAATTGAAATGAATAGATAATAAGAAATAAAAAGCATTTAACAGATAAATTCAATTCAAAATTGGAGCAGTTCAAATTAAACGAGAATTAATTGTCAAAAAATTTCAGTATTATAGTTGATACTTTTAACAAAGAACAAAATTGGTCAAGTTAGATTGACATGGAAGTAAGAATTAACAAATTATTGATCACTATTCAAAATTTATTGGATTTTTGTAAACATGTGGAATTAATGCTGATAATTTGCTCATTGAATGAGTTAGACACTACTATTATAGACCATGATGATTAAATTCTAATCACAGGCAAGAAAGACATTTGCTCACAAGTAAACGAGATAACTACATATTGTTGACCAGAGAATGAACAAATTCATATATTATTAATAGAACCAGAACTTTCAATAAATCCCTACCCTTCATACCAGTTATACCCAATTCCTTTTATCCGTCATAACAAGTTATACAAATTGACAGAACAACCTACATATTATATAAAAAAACACAATAAAAATATTCTAATGGAGAAATTCAGCAGAGAACCCAGTAATATGAATTATTGTCGAACTATAGGTATGAAAATGAATAATTGTATTGAAAATATAGTGATTAATGCAAATAATGATGACTGTGAAATTATTGAGCAACAAAGTAAAAATAACGTAATGCAAATCCCGAACACTAATAATGCAATTATTATTTCCCCAATCAATCAAGAATAAGTGGTTAATTGCAAACACAAAAATATAAAGAAGAATTTTCAAGGAATTTTCAGATTAATTAATGATGGAGATTGTAAAATCAATCAATGGACATTTAATGGGATATCAAAAGCTTATAAAGAATCGGAAATGGATAATGACCAATTGCAAAAGTTTGATACAAAAATAAATAAGAATTATTCAAAGCCTTTGCAACTATTGAATATTTCATTCCCTCAGTTGCAAAAAATTAAATAAATAGAAAATTATGAGAATAACATTCAGCATCATTATATCATCTATATTATAATTATTGTAGTAATATTTGTTGTGATCATAAAGTTATTAATTGGGTATTATAAGAATTATAGAGTGAAACAACAAAAAACAAATATTGAATTAGATAATTTAGAAAGAATAACTAAAAATTTATAAATCTTGTATCAAGTTTAAACTTGCTCGGGAGGAATTATGAAGTTCAACTACCCGTAGAAATGCTTACTTAAGATATAAACTTTCCACAAGATCATGTAACATAGAATATTATAAAAACACATGTAATCCCTGAGAACAACGAGTCCTCTTATCATAGCCAAGCTTGTATCTTGTATTGCACAGTTTTAAGCAACAATAAAACTTTTTAAAAACTATATATATATATATATATATATATATATATATATATATATATATATATATATATATATATATATATATATATATATATATATATATATATATTGCGTTCAAGGATGCAAAGAAGATGTTACTTCAAAAAGCGTTGGGTCTGATTGATTTTGTTCAAACGTTTCAATCTTATAATGACTTCCATGACAGTGTATCAGTTGTATTTTCTCGAATATACCGTTCAACATCATTTGAACTTGAAGTGAATTTGTTTTGTTCGATGGAAAAAATATGTGCTCTGGAAATTATATTTTGTTGTGTTTTGTGAAGTTCTGATTTATTGAACAGAGTATTTTCATAATCTTCAATCGTTAAAGTTCCTGTTATATTGGTTGGAGTCCCTTTTGCTCTAGAATGTGCTATTTTTTCTTTTCTAGAGTAAAACTATACATCTTTGAACATAATCCAACAAATTCAGTCATTATTTGATCTCCGCTCTCATCTTTGAATAATCCAACAACCTTCTCATTCATCAATAGAATATTATATCCATTATCCAATTCATAATTTGGAGTGTTATATCTATGTATATCTAGTTTCATTTTTACATGTGTATCTTCATTGGTGAATTCGTACAGATAACTGTCAGTATCCATATAAAGGAGCTTGGGACTGTTATATATTTTTAGTATATAGTTTTACTATATAGTATAGAATTGAGCTCATACGTTGAATGTTTCGATAATTCAAAAATGACCATTCTAATATTCACTGGTTTATTGAAAACAATTCTAGTTTTTGACAATTCTATTGAAACTAAATTTTCATCGAATAATATAACTTTTTTACAATTTGGTTTTGCAATTGATTTACGAACATTATGACGACCATTCCAAGATGAAACTAATTTGATATTACGTCTGTATCGAATATTTTCTATTGACTTATCAAATATTGCATTATTTTTCAGTCAATAGTGGTTTTTTGCAAATTCGCTGACAGCATTCTTGAAAATTTGTATAGGTATCAATATACACCTCCAACCAAGGTAATTGATTGAACTTGATAACGCGATGTATTTTTCTCAATTTGACTCCTAAATTCAACGTTTGTTTCAAATTTGTATAATTAATTACATATTTTTCTTTATTATATAATGTAGTCATAAGTTTCTTGTGTTTTGAGTTTGGAGGCGTTCAAAAAAAAGTAGCATATCTATATCTGTCAAAAGTACAGATCGTATTTTGGTAATCTTTAATATGGAATCTCAAGCTATACCTGGAATAAAACAATAATTTTGATCAACTTTTAACGTCCAATATAATTATTAATTCCCAATATAACATACCAGGTGTTGTATTATAAAATGCTGGATCCAAGCCATAAGATTTTAGACATAAATTTCCGAAGTTTTCGAAAACATCTGTCAAGAGAAGTACATCTGTTTGTAGATAAAGTTCTAAATAATCCCCCAGCGTTTCACAATCAAATGTATTCCATACTTATTGCGCATGATCATAGTTTCCATAGCTAATATGTATATTATTTAGTTTAGAGTAGAACTCAGACTTTGATGGTGAGTGTTTCACTTCTAAACATTCTCAATTATTGACAAAGTCATACGGGAAAACCTCTTTTCTAGTAAGCAAATCTCTTCTCATTTTATTTGTAAGATGTTTATTGATGGAAACTAGGTCTAAAGGATCTAAATTGTCAACCAGTTTTCCTGATGAACTTTGCAAAAATCTGTAGGATCACAATTTCAAAAAATCAATACTACTATACCATACTATTTAAGTTATTTAATTGAATACCTATATGAATCAAGGAGTAAACGTCTTTTCATGAACTTTTTCTGAGAAGGTTATATGTTCCACTTCTGTTGATGGAATAAGATTTATTGCTTCCTCTGTTGCTCCAAGCTCTTTTACAATTAGATTGCTATCGTACCCACTAAAATTATAGAAATATATTGGAATGAATAAGGATAAGGAATCATGTTATTCCAATAATGGTAATTTGTAAAGTGTAAATATTATAAATTGCTATTATATGAGTAGATTTTTCTCACCAGATAAATGGCAGCGGTCTCCAACTTTTCTTTCGTCCTTATTTCCGTCATTAATTATTGCTTCGTTACATATGTGACAAATATTAGTACTATTGAAATAATCCCAATCCTTAGAAGTCATTTTTAATGGTACTATATTTTTATAAAATGTTTGCACCATGTTTGCAAATTTTCCCAATCTATTTATAAATCATACAGCCGCTCAAGGTCCACGGCATGAATCATAAAATTATGATGATTTATCGTATGAGCATACAACTGGATACCCTATAGCACATGGAATATGATGTTGATAAATATTTGTGAATGGTTGAGTTGAATTTGGCTGGCAAGAATGAACTGGCAAAGTTGAACATTCTATATCGCTGTATATGACAAATGGATGAGCCTCTTTGTGCATAAAATTCTGAAACTTTATCAATTTATCATTTTCGAAAGGCATTTCAATTTTCACAGCGTCTATTAGGCAACAGTATTCAATATGACGCTGAAATGAAGCAGATATTCCAAAACATTGTAAGCAACGATCGCAAATGTATTTATGATTTTTTTTTCAGATAACTGCACAGCCATCAAACACGGAAGAGATTCAATCCATGCATAGTGGGATTTGAACTCATTTTTAAAATATAATAAATTGATATGATTATTTCTCCTACATTTTGTATAATGAAGAGGAACAACAATCATATATGTTCTCAATTTATAATCAAATTCTTAACCATATACATTAATTGATATATCATTTTGCTTTTCAAATTCTGAAATGTCTGAAAGAGGTGTGGGAAACATTGTTCCTGTCAAATTGAATATCTCACTATAATTTATTGGATAATTGGAAACTCTCTCAGGGTGTATGTCTATATTATATGAAGCAGTCAAAATTGCCCAAATAAAACATTTTTCATCGTTTGGATTTTCAACATCGATAACAGCTTTTTCATTACTTATACATTCTGGTAGCTCAATATAAGAAGAACCACCTGTATTCAATACGTCATATTCACTAATATTGACCTAAAAAAATAAAAAACAATCCAATTTTATTACAATACAAAGAAAAATTCTTACTTGTAAAAGTATAAGACTGGATTGAGAGCTTTACCACTCTCTTGTTCTTAAAACTCTGACAAATGAACTAAAATTGGTGACTGTACATTATTGGTAAACCAATCAATAAAATCATCACTTATTGCTATTGGCATCATTCTGGATTGGTGATATATATTAGTGAATATTTCACTATCTGCTTTTTTATAACATATCCACATGCTAGTTCACAGTTTGGTTTAACTGGTAATTGAAAGTTGAACATGAATTCTCCGATTTTTTGAACGAGTTCTGAAGAACATTGATCAAGAAATCTAATTGGATCTATTATGTTTTCATTATTTAATAAACGACCAGAAAATACTCTTCTAACTAACGAGGTTCTTATAGCTTCCAAAGAACACATCTCATACTCACGGTTTATTATTATAACTAACTACTATCAAATTATAATCTGAGCGAACAAAACACAACACCTTCACCACATAGCAAGTACAACTTTTTGAAACTAAATCTGCTCTTCAAAAATACATATTTTGAAGTGAACAGAAATATGCAGAAGAATATTCTTCTTCTCTTTGCTATCAGCAAAATGATAGTTCTTTCATTTTGTAACCTGAACTATTCTTCTAATAAAATTTTTTTTGTGAAAAATATGTTTTTTGAAACACAAAATACGAAATACAAAAGCAGGACTTTGAGATGAGAAAATGGATATATTGTATCTTCTTGTGGTACCTTGTATTCTTAAAAACAATTTTTACTCAGGTATATAAGGTGATTCTCTTGAAATGCGCATTTATTCCTTCTGTAGAATAGAACAGTAGTGAACTAATAAAGATCACATATTCACCGAAGCGGTTCAATAAGCTTTCGAAAAGCGATGAGTCTATTTAATGAAGAAAATCTTTATCTAAAAATAGATCAGAGTGATAACGCTCTGGATTTTCTTTTTTGAAAGAATCTTGAGAAAATAGTTATTTATACTTACTCATATTCATAACTATTTTATAACATTGTAAAAATGAAAAATGACTCAATATTAGAAGAAAAAGTATACATTCTTTAATATAATTTCATACTATATTTTTTTAAAAGATTCTCATTTGTTCTAACAGCATCAGCGTCAGCGTCCATACGTCCCAATAATTCAATACAATTTCTTAACTCAATTTTTGTTTTTTACTTTCACACATTAATTTCACAATAGTTCTTTCGATTTGATAAATTCAATAGAAACATGGCCCAGCTGGGAAAACTATCATGATGAAGAAATGATTAATGGAGAATCATTAATATATCATTGCGTCAATAACTATTCAAATATAACACTTTTTCCTGACGAATTCAAAAAATTATATCAAATTCAATTCTCGAATCAAAAATTTTGATCTTGTGCGTATCAGTTAAGGAATATTTGACCAATGGCTTATATAGTTTTTGCTAAAATTGTACACAAAACTTATATAATTCGAATAATTTCCGTCATCAATTATTGCTTCGTTACATATGTGACAAATATTAGTACTATTGAAATAATCCCAATCCTTAGAAGTCATTTTTAATGGTACTATATTTTTATAAAATGTTTGCACCATGTTTGCAAATTTTCCCAATCTATTTATAAATCATACAGCCGCTCAAGGTCCACGGCATGAATCATGAAATTATGATGATTTATCGTATGAGCATACAACTGGATACCCTATAGCACATGGAATATGATGTTGATAAATATTTGTGAATGGTTGAGTTGAATTTGGCTGGCAAGAATGAACTGGCAAAGTTGAACATTCTATATCGCTGTATATGACAAATGGATGAGCCTCTTTGTGCATAAAATTCTGAAACTTTATCAATTTATCATTTTCGAAAGGCATTTCAATTTTCACAGCGTCCATTAGGCAACAGTATTCAATATGACGCTGAAATGAAGCAGATATTCCAACAACAGTCAAATGATTGAAGCCAATGATACAAAAAAAAATCTATTCAACTGATCATAGAAATATACATATACAAAGCTTACCAAATTTTTCTATTGTAAAATGTAACAGCTGTAATAAATTTCAATTTCGTGCTGAAGAAATTCAAGAATGTGATTATTGTAGACAATTTGTTCCAAAAGAAGCATCAGAATACTGTCAAAAAGTTGTTGATGGGTATAATAGTTCATAAACAAGCAAAATAAAAATTATTTAGATTTTTCTTAGAAATATAAGAATAGGATTAGAATATAACGAACCTTCCGAAATAAGACATGATGAATTACCGAATATTCTGGAGCAATAAGATAAATGGGTTGATTTTTATTATGAACTATTAGACGCTGACGAAGAAAAATTGGATGAAATGATGACCTATTCTTCAAACACAACTTTTTTTCCAGAATACCTCAAGACGCTTATATCAGATTCTATGGTAAACTCAAAAACTGCTTATTTCTATATTAAAGTTTTTAGATATTAGACAAATGAATCATTCAATATCGGTTTTGACTGATCACAAGAATTGTGTCATGAGAATAATTTACATGAATTAATTAACATGAATATTGTTAAGAATTTTTATTTAACTGATTATAAAATATTACACTCACAGAGCTCATTATATCTTGATATGAAAAAATGTTATGAATGTGAGAACAATTTGTTCGAAACAAAAAATTTATATAAATGTTCTTATTGTACTGAATTTTTGACAGAAGATTCGAATAAGTATTTAAGAGAATTTCATCATAAATACCGTTGTACAAATTCACTCTTCAGTTGAAATAAACATAAATAATTTATTGTGATAATCTAATAACAATAAACATATTTTTTACGATGATATAAATAACGTGTTTTCTGTTTTAAAGTGCACCTATACCTTCATCCTTCATTTTTTCTTCTAAAAATTCATGCCTCCCTCTATAATATTAGAATATATTGCAAAAAATTTATATAAATGTTTTTATTGTACTGAATTTTTGACAGAAGATTCGAATGAGTATTTAAGAGAATTTCATCATAAATACTGTTGTACAAATTCACTCTTCAGTTGAAATAAACATAAATAATTTATTGTAATAATCTAATAACAATAAACATATTTTTTACGATGATATAAATAACGTGTTTTCTGTTTTAAAGTGCACCTATACCTTCATCCTTCATTTTTTCTTCTAAAAATTCATGCCTCCCTCTATAATATTAAAATATATTGCAATTAATTCTTTTGCTGAAATCACATGAATATTATTATCTAAAGTTAATAGCGAGTTTAAATTTGCAACTATATTATTACCTTATAGAGATCCTTCACAAATTTGATCGGTATAATATTCATAGTGATTTAAACAGTTCAAAAAATTCGTATACAAATTTATAGACTCAATTTAATTGAAAAATATTGTCACGAATTCTAAATCAAAGCATATATAATTATTACACCACTTTATGAATGAAATGTTTGTATTGTCAATGTTATCAAAGATTAAATAGTAATTATTGAAACTATGATACTCTTTATTACTTTTATAATTCAACTTGACTTTGTGAATTCATTCGAGTTATTTGAATTAAATCAAATAGTATTTAAATCATTCATGTTAAAAAGTCTTATCGTAATTTTAAAATTATTCAATAGATTGAGTCCAATGCTCACCCAGTTACTCAAATTGTTATTTAGTACGTATCTATGTTCTAATAATAATACTCTATTATTTTTGAATCTAACATCAACATTATTATTTTATTGAAAACATGGCACTAAATTATAACTTCTATTTACTTCCGAACTAGAAGCACTATTAACACATTCTGAAGATTTTTTCTCAACATTTGCTTCTGAAACACATTGATAAACACTATCACTTATTTGTTGTTTAGGTTGATCAGATATATTTGACATAATATAATTTTCTTGCAATTGCAAGTTATTATTAGTTATGGCTGGTATTGTTGCTGTAATAATTGATGATGGAATGTTCTCCTTACTTTCCCCACAATCTTTATTCATTTTCTCCAACGAAAGTTCTTGAATGTAATTTGTTTTTTTTCCCATACCTAATCCTGTTTTAGGCATAGATAAACGAATATATAATTTAACAAAATCACCTTTCAAGACTAGACTTTTAGTATTCTTCAGTGAGAGTTAGTTGATTTGTTGGGTGAAAAATTTCACTCCAACATTTTTATAGAGTCTTTGATCTTATACTCCTCCTATTGGTACAAATAAAATTAATAATATTTAGTTGCAATAAACGTACTTTCAATAGAGGTAGTGAATTTTCATTCGGTTTCTTGGAGAAAAAAATGTAATTAAAAAGTATAAAATAACAAAAATAATCTAGTTCCTTCTTATTTCCATATATTACGTGTGTAAGTACGTTACTATTTGGTCAAATGATACCAATTTTTCCAATATATTTGTCTTCAGCATTAGGAAATGCTTTATTTAATTATGAAAGCTCGCCTACATATTCAGAAAAATATGGTTACATAAATACTATTTCAACCTCTAACTCTTTGCTATTCATATCAAAGAATGATTCTTTGTGAAAAGATGCGTTAAAAACGATTAAGAAGAATTACAACTTAGAACAAAATAGTGGACTGAATAAATTTTATGAAGAAACCTAGATGTGGAGTGAAAGATATTGATTTTTATAAAACTCATAACATAAAATGGTCAAATGACACAATACATTGGTTCTATCACGAAAATGATAAAAGAATAATATTTATAATAGGAAGAGCTTTTGATCTGTGAACTCAATATACAAACATGAATTTTATTAACACTGATGATCATAATAGTGCACATATATTTACTTCATTTGGTTTCAATCAACATTATCGATTTAAATCATCTCAAGTTTGTAACAGATATTTTGATGGTAAAGGTGGTGTAATTGCACACGCTGACCCACCGAATTTGAGACTTAATTCAGAAATTTATATAGATATGTCTGAGAATTGGTCTTTCTTACCAACAGCAGCCGATGATTATGATGAAACAAGTTTATTTCAAACTTTGGTTCATGAAATAGGTCATGTATTGGGCTTACAACATTCTGATAACGAAATAGCTATAATGTACCCATCAAGTTTGAATAATATATGCAACAATGTTTCATACGACTTACATCCAGATGATATTAAAGGTATCCAAAGTTGATATGATTTCACAAAAAAAACAACAACAATAACTATCGAAAAATCTACTACAACAGAGACTCCAATTACATCTTCGAGAACAAATTTAATACAAACAAATACTGTAATTGATGATTCCCCAATTTTGTATAACCAGAAAAATTTAAATCATTTTCTTATAATAAATTTAAAAAATTATATTTTTCATGGAAAATGGGTATGGTATGAGCGGTTAAACAATAATAAGCTAATAAACAGACCTTTACTTCTGGCAAACTCATCCAAATTTCCACCAGATAACTTTCAAGAAATATCAGCTTTATATTTACGACCAAATGGAGATATCATGGTGATTATTTTATATTTTTATGAATTTAGCGCTGCAGGCCGAGTAGGCCCATTGCTTCTGTTACAATTTTTCGCCATTTTTTACGGTCCTGTGCTAATCGCTTGAAGTTCGTAGTCCCTAGTGTCTCCAAGTCCTTTTTCACCGCGTCATAACACTTCTCCTTTGGTCTTCCCCTTCTTTTTTTTCCCACAACACCTCCGTCTAACATCTTTCTCCTATTCTGTCCTCTGGTAGTCTCAGCACATGCCCTAGCCACTGTAACCTTTGTACTTCAGCCACATTCACTATTCCAGGCTCACTATTGAGTTCCATTAGCTCGGTATTAGTTCGTCTTAACCACATATCACCTACTTTTTTTTTGCACTTCTTGACACACTCTTTGATTTGAATAGTTTCCTTATAGCTCCCGCACTTCTGTTTCCTTCTGGTATTCGTGTGATAATATCCCGCTTTTCGCTATTGTTGTTTGTTACCATAACACTAGAATAAACAAAGTTTTTAACCTTCTCGAATGCGTAAGTCTTACCTCCTTCAACCTGTATTTTAAGAGAATCTCCTTATGTTTCTTGATGATCCTACTCTATATCCATGTATTTGGTTTTGTCCTCGTTTATTTTCGATCCCATTGCTTCCGCCGTTTGGACTAAATGTTTGAATACCTCCCTTAGTTCTGTTTTTATTCTGGTTATTGACGTTACGTCGTCTGCAAACGCCAAACATTGGTGTTTTAGTTGACAGATGGTTCCTTTTGTGTAGATTCTGCTTTTCCTCATAGTCCACTCGCTTGCGCAAAGTTGAACAGAAAGGGTGATACGAGTGATACTGGGTCCTCTTGCCTCAGTCCTCTGTTTACATCATGGTGATTATCAACAATCAATTTTGCAATGTTAAATATCCCTTATTGATAATAGATACATCTATGAATAAAAATTTATCCAATCATCCTATACGTGATATACATGCCACGATTAGCAATAGTTTCAAGCGTACCTATATCTTTTATATTGAAAATGAATACATAGAAATAGATGAATGTAATTTTAGATTAAAAGATGGAGGATATGTTGAAGATAAATCTCCTGGTATTCCTGATGGAAATCAAACAGTATTTAAATATACAAACGGACGTTTGTATTTGATAAAATATGATAATTATCTCGGATTCAATGAATTTACCAACTTATTAGAACGTGCAGGGAAATTTGATCTTTGTTTGACATAGATTGTCCAATATAAGCATACTTGAACAATTGAAAGTACTTGTATCGAGACTATTGCACTATCAAAATATATATATATATATATATATATATATATATATATATATGTACATATATATATATATATATATATATATATATATATATATATATATATATATATATATATATATATATATATATATATTTGTTTGAAAAGTAAAATTAATCGACTATCAACATTTACTACGTGGCACAATCCAAATATACTACCTCAAAATCTAGCAAAAGCTGGATTTTATCCAACTTATAGCAAAGATGTTGTAGAATGTATTTTTTGTCATGTTCTATTACATAATTGGAAAGAAGGGGATGATGCCTTGGGAGGACATCGCAAATGGCCCAAGGATGGCCCATTTATACGACAAACTTCTGAAGAAAATCTTCCACTGAATTTGAACGATTTTAAAACCATTTATGAGAAGTTTTTGAATAATACCCACAATACTGGAAGGAATAGGGGTGAAATAAATGTAACTAATGGAGTGAAAAATCATATTGGATACGGAAATAGCGATAACAATAGATGGTGCTATGATTTACAATGTTTTATTGGACCAAGACTTCGAATGGATGGTGTAGCTTGTGAGAAATGTCATTCATCTGGAATCTGTCATTGCAATTGTGGAACATTTAAGTTGAATTTGTAAAACTGTCATAAAATAAAATATGATAATAATCAATAAGAGTTTGATATTCATACATTCATTTTTTTATTATGAAATAATTCCTAACTAAACCTATCATGGTCAAGAGAATCTTATCTTCATTCCAATAAAATAGAAAAAAATCTATTTTCAAATACTACTAGCGCCATCTATGCAGCGGGGGAAAAATACTGCATATAGCGCCATCTATTGAAATTAAAATGACCGAGAGTCAACTCATCCACTTCGCGAACCACCTTCCCAACGACATCTATGATCAAAAAAAAATTTTCCTAAATTGGTTCAAGGCGTGACGTCAATTGAGATGCTGTGGATGCTTCAGATCTATCTTTGTCCCGGAACCCGCTTAGCATACCTATCCATATCATAGCTCAAAATTTCGACGTGCCGCTTTGTGCAGCTTATCAACAATACTTTTTTTGCTCATAGTAAACTTGTTTCGAGTTGAATTTCAGAAGAGAGTTGCTGTGGATCTTTTTGTCCTTGCAAAGGTGAAATTGTCAGCTTATCATTCGCTGCAACTCTCTGACCCTCTAGTGATTTTTATTTATTTTGGAGATGAGAATAATGGTAAAAAATATCTTTGAGATTGAAAGTTGTAGTTTGATTATTGTACAGTACTCCAAAAGAAGCCACAGTAGCGAACTGAGTTGTAAATCAAACCCTTTCTGTGAATTCACTTTAGTATTTTCGCTCGGTAAACTGATTTTCCACAGTTCACTACTCAATTGATAATAACACTAATTTTTGTTATTGATCCATTCTCTCACAATCATATTGCATTTCTTAATCGAGAAAAATTTCAGCCGGATGTCAGGACAGTCGAATTACAGATTAGCGGAACTCTATTGTTAATGCACACCACTAAGAAATCACAGTATTTGGGTCAAGAAAGCAATTTGATGAGGGATATTTTGTATTAAAGGATGCAATCAGTTGAAAATTTTTGGTTCATTTAGAATACTTCTTGATTCTTATCATAGATAAACATCATAGTAAAAAATGAATGAAGATATAATACTCTATGATACACAACAAGTATCAGCACAAAAAAGAAGTAAAAATTATGAAGAACCTATCAAACTAAAAATAACTAGGACACAACTCCCTATCTCAAATGAAACTGAAACCAACGAGCCGATATCACAAAAAAGTGTTAATAGTGTAGCTCAGACATATACTGAGGCACAAATCCATGATAACGCAAATAGTAATCATAATACCCAGCAGAATAGTGAAATAACAAAAGCAATTTCAAACAAAAACAAAGGAGGCGGAGATAAATAGACAAAAGCACATTGCAGAAAGGTATTGTTAGACTTTATAACAGGAATCTAATTAAAATCCAAAAATGAACCTACTTCATTGGAATTCAGAAGGAACGATCAACAACAAAACGGAAACTCAATACCTTCTTCAATAGAACCAAGTCCATATATGCGCATTAAGTGAAACTTACCTGACAAACAAGAAAATTATCAATATACGCGAATACACAATAGAAAGAGATGATAGAAACAATGATAACTCACAGAACACTAGAGGAGGAACGGCCTTAGTAATACATAAATCTGTAATCTACTCACCAAAAACGATAATAAAACCTAACAATAATATAGAACTAATCGCGATAACTTGTAAATACAAATCGATGGATATAACTATAATATCCATATACGCAAAGCCAAGACACAAAACATCCAAAGAAGATTGGACAAAGATAATAAGACAATTAACTGGACCGGTAATCATAACAGGCGATTTCAATGGACACCATGAAGCCTGGGATAACAGAGTACCTCAAAACCATGAAGGAAAAGAATTGTATGGATTCATAGAACAAGAAAACCTATGTCTACTGAATGAAGATTATCCCACAACGACGAAACGATTAAATTGGAGGGAGAGCATACTAGATCTAACTATCACCTCACCTACATTAGCAGGCTATGTGGAAAAGTGGTCAATAATCAGAGATAACTTCAACAGCTATCACTTCCCCGTACTTATCAACTTTGCAAATGATATTTATGTACAAACCAATGAAACTATCAAGCGGAAAAGTTATAAAGATGCAAACTGGGATGAATATACCCAAATGATCGAAGCAGATATAGATAACCACAAAAATTCTCTTAGCGATAACCAAAAGATCGAAAACTATAACGTATTAACAAATCTTATAAATAAAGCAGCGAATGAAACAATACCAGTCAAAACTATCAAAATTAAAACGGGAATCAACTGCAAACCCAAGTGGATGGACGCAGATAGTAACAGAATGATAGCTAGAAATAGATTAACACTATCAAAATTTAATAAAAATTCATCAATCGATAACTATATAGCACATCAGAAACAGAAAGCTCAAACAAGAAAATACCTCAAAAAAAGAAAACGAGAAGAATGGCGCAGTTACTGTGAAAAACTAACACCTACAACAAACTACAAGGAAGTATGGCAGGAAATTAACAAAATAAATGGCTCCGTGCCAAAAGCATCTAATAAAAATGAAAATTCAGACTGGATACAAGAATTTGCAAACATGATATGCCCCATCGTCCAACCTACGATCGAAATCGTGAGAACACACAAAGTTATGTATAATGACATAATAGAGCACGAAATAACTATTGAAGAACTGAAACACAGTCTAAACCATAATAAGAAAACCAGTACAGGAATGGACAATATAAATTACCAAATGATCCAAAAATTACCTGAAAATGGTATAACCCTGCTCGCAGATATCTACAATGAATTGATAACAGAAAACCTTGTACCAGAAGAATGGAAAAAAATAATCTGCATTCCCATAAAAAAAACTAATAAGGATCCGTATGTAGCGACATCCTATAGGCCAATTTCTCTACTGTCCCGTATGGCTAAAACGTTAGAAAAAATCATAAAAGATAGAGTAGAATGGTACGTCGAACACAACCAAAAGCTATCCACAACACAATACGGATTCAGAAAAAACCGTAGTACACAAGATAACTTGAATACCCTTAATATTGATATCCAAAAAACTTATAGTATCAATAAATACATAATATGCGCCTTCCTGGACATCAAGGGGGCGTACGACAACGTCAATCTTGACATTCTATATAATAAACTCATAGATATTGGAGTCCCTAATTCGAAATCAAACTGGATAACAAAATATCTGCAAAACCGAACAGTCTATATAAAACATGAAGGCGAACTTATTGGACCATACTATACAAACAAAGGAATACCGCAGGGTTCGATATTAAGCCCGTTAATGTTCTCTATCTATACAATGAACTCCAAACAATACGAGATCAAAAAACAAGCATACTACAATTTGCTGACGATATAGCTATCTACAGCAAAGAAAGAACATTAAAAGAAGCCCAGAGAAGACTTCAAAAACAGTTAGATAAACTAACAGTATTACTGGAAAGCCTACAACTCTTGATCTCAACGGAAAAAAGTAAAATAATGATATTCGCAAGACATCGACTCATAGTAAGTCCTCTAATAAAAATCAACAACAAATCCCTACAAGTAGTGAGCACCAAGAAGTTCTTGGGAGTCTGGTTTGATTCGAAATCAATATGGACGAAAGAAATTACTGAGGTAACAAATAAATGTCATAAAGGTCTCAATTTAATGCGTTGTGTTACTGGGTACAAGTGGGGAGCACATCCCTCTACACTAATAATGCTCTACAGAGCCCTAATAAGGCCGCACTTGGATTACTCATCTAATTTTATATGTACAGCATCTAACTCAAACTTTAAAAAATTAGATAACATACAAGACACAGCACTAAGAATATGTATAGGTTGCATGAGAAGCACCCCAAAACAAATACTGAATTATGAAACTATAGAACCTCCACTTCAAATTCGGAGAAAGTTCATCTCGGATAAATTTTATCTCAAAAATATGCAGTGTAACAATGTCACACCATTAGACAAAATTCAAGATACAATGGAGCAAGTAAATTTGCCCTATTGGAACAAAAAAAATAAACCGTTATTACTACAAAGTCATTCCGAATTGGAAAATTTTAATATAGAAAAATTTCAAATTATACCGTTCTATCAGTACAACCCAAAAATTAATAGGTTGAAAATTAATACAGATTGTAACCAATTCAACAAAGCTGATCCAAACCATATAACGAATACTAAATTCAAGGAATATATCGAAAATCAACAGTGGGATGAGATAATTTATACAGACGGTTCAGTTCACCGAGATAAGAATTCTAGTAGTTTTGCTATATACAAAGCAGTAGACAATACTACTAATGTGTATAAAATAAACCATCTAACTAGCTCATTCAACACGGAATCTTTAGCTATACTATACTCACTGAAAAGCCTAATCCCGTATTACAATAAGAAAATCATCTTGATTACAGATTCTAAATCTCTGATAACGAGCTTGAACAATAAACTGGATCAGAATAGTCAGTCTATTATATACAAAATTAAATACCTAGTTACAAAACTATCAGATCAAAATAACTATATACAATTTTTGTGGGTACCTGGACATGTGGGTATGCGAGGCAACGAAATAGCAAATCAAGCAGCAAACGAAGGACATCTTACAGGACAAGAAATGAACATACAATTAACAACTTATGACTCCATAAACATTCTCAAGGATAAAATGCCCAAAGAATGGCAACGGTGGTATACGAAAAAAAGCGAGACGACAGGAAAAGAGTTCCTAGAATATAATCCCATTCTACAAAGAGAACACTGGTTCAACAAACAAATGCCGAGAAAATTCATATCGATAATAGCTCGAATAAGATGTGGGCATACTAAAAATAGAGCACATTTACAAAAATTAGGTATCATACAATCAGATACGTGTGAATGCGGACAAAGGGAAGATATCAACCACCTAATTTTCAATTGTAACAATCATTTGAAGGCACAAAAAAATTTACAAGAAAACATAATCAAAAAATATCATACACTACCGATAAATACACTCACATTGACATCAGACCCAAAATCGGAAGTATGCTGGGCGTTATACAAGTTCATTGTTGAGGACGCAATAGAAATATAAGAAAAGTACCATTTATATAAAAGAAGAGAAAATGGCAAGCATGTCCAGAAGGACATAAAGCCAGGAAAGAAAGAAAAAAAATGTTGTGACGTCACTCACTTCATAGCTGTTATGTATTGTGCATCGTCTGTATTCTTGAATGGTTCTATTCAAAAATATGATCTAATTGAAGATACCACACACTCTTAATCTGTCGGTCTGCATGACATATGTATTGGTACTATTGGCAAATTATATTTGTTCATCAAGAATCAATCCAATAGCTTCTCCTATTATAAAAACTTCATACATGTACCTCATTATAGTATTTACTTGTGTGTACTCAATTCTTCCAATTAAATCCTATCCTAATTTTCTAGTTTCCTTATCAAATTTCAATGCTTTCTGATCCCCTCTTCCAATAACTCCAACTATACAAATACAAATTTACGATTTAAATCAACCTCAAGCTAAATTTTAAATTAAATTATTTTTGTATTGCCAAATCACCAGAGTTTCATAAATTTATGAGTTTGTAATAATAATGTAATTTTCTAGCTGGGCCTGATGATGGAAATTTTTCCGGAATCGATAGCCAAAAAGTAATTAAATTTCAAGAATATATGTATGTTTTTTCAACAATGAATTTATTTATTTAATACATTCTCTTAATACTTTTTTATCTCTATTTCTTTGACGTTTATTTCTGGAGCTGTTAATTATGTAACCATGACCTCTTTAGCGACTACTGCCTTTATTCCAGTACAGTCCGCGGTAATGTTTCAATAACAACTGAGCTCCTAACTATTGTCATTTATGCAGCTTCTCTCAAGAGAATTGCTCTCAGATAGCTCACGTTCTCGATTAGAAATGGAGTTTCACTTTGATTAAAATCGTTGAGACTACCCGTGAGACCTCGCAAAATGTCAATTAATTTCAACCTGTAATAGAACTCGTCAAGCATAACAATTTTTCTCAATAAATTTTTTCTGTAAATCCACTGGATATCGAGTAAAATTTATCTAAGTTGTGTCAAAATTCTCATGATGCGCCTATAGTTCAAATTAAATGTTTCTCATCTGTTGGAAGAATGACAGCTGAAATGAGTATTTTGCAACTTCAATCATATAATATAAAAAATTAAGAAAAATTTCTACTGTTATCTGCACAGCTTGTCATCAGAAAGTTTTTTGTCCATTTATTTTAGAATTGTGTATCAAATCGATGTTTCCAACTTCAATATCGATGAAAGCTCCAAAAGCTACAACGTTTTGAGCTCGACCTGTAACTACAAATCCAGGTTTAAGAATTTCTAAGGTCAAAATATCTCTTTTAAAGATAGGACCATGTGAGTTTCATATATATATATATATATATATATATATATATATATATATATATATATATATATATATATATATATATATATATATATATATATATATATATATATATATATATATATATATATATATATATATATATATATATATATATATATATATATATATATATATATATATATATATATATATATATATATATATATATATATATATATATATATATATATGTAAGTCTCGAAATCAAAGACGTTGAAAAGGAGTGAAAATTTTAGGTTATAAATCAGACGTAGATTGATGCAGTAAAATAACTGTAATAAACAAAACATATTCACATATTTACCAAGTTTTATGATTAATTTACAAACCTGATTTAATACAATTGTCGATAGCCTTAATTTACAATCATTAATAATTACACATGCCTTACACATGGCATTTCTTCCTCACACTCCCTCTCTGAGGTAAAGTCGCTAATCGTCTTATCTACAGAGTTAGACAACTTAGTTTTGCGGAACGTTCAAACTCACATCTCCTTTTTTTGACAAGGGAGTTACTCACTCCGTGTAGGACACTAACTTACTTGCATGAAATGAACTAGAATCATTCATTCTAGATTTACTTGCAATACCATATATTACATCTGATACTTTTCCCTCAACTCTGAATGGTCCTATTCTGATAGTATCTATCATACTAAATCTCCTACTCCATATTTTATCTCCCTTGTATTTTCATCATAGTATTTTTTGCTTTTCACAAGTATTTTCTTTGAATTTCCATAAGCTATTTCCTTAATAATTTCCTAATTCTCTTCGTTGTTTATTTCCAATGGCTCAGGTAGAATAAAACCTTATTTTTCAGTTAGCAAATAATTTAGAGTATAACCTGTAGAACTGTGGATTGTGTTATAACAAACTTTTCTACATTCCCCTGCCACTACTGTTCACGATTTATTTCTATATTCAAATATCTTGCATCTCATTTTTATAACCAACGTTTGGTTTGTTCTTTCATTCAGACCGTTAGAAAATGCACAGTCAGTTGCTGTAAATATTAAATTTATTTCTTGATCATTAACATATTTCTTGAATTGTGTGGAATTCATGCCAGAGTATTGATTTGTTGATATTGTTTAGATTTTTCCATGTTTTCATACTTTTTTTATTAAATTTATAAAATCCTTAGCAATTCGAGTTTTTGATGTGCTTATGTAAGCGAATCTCGTGAAATGAACTATTGAATGTATATATCTTCTAGTGCTTTTTCCTTTTAGTCCTCCTATTATATCCAATGAGACAATTTCAGAAGGTTCCATTGCCGGATCTAGTTGAGACAAAGATGCTTTGAAACAACCAATTCTTATTTTGTTTTTCATGCAAATTTTACAAGAACGACAAGTAAACTTGTTATGTTTATACATGTTTTTGAAGTGAAATTCATGATATATCGTAAGAATCAGTTGTTTGGTTCCCATATGTCCTTATTTTTCATGTAGTTTTTGTACCAGAGATTTTTCAAAGTCTTCTGTTAATCATATTTTTTGTCTGTTAATTAGAGTTTTATATATGATATCATTTTTAATATTGCACTTGTCTTCTAGTTGTAAACTTCTTTGGTTATTTTCTATCTCTTCTAATCGTAAAAAATTTGTTGTTCTAATTATTGAATTTTCATCACACTCTCTTCTCGGTTCTAGAACAGGACTCCGAGATAAGCAGTCTGCTTCTAGATTTTCTTCTTCTGGATTATATACTGTGTCAAATTCAAACTGTGATATATAATTCAATATGTGAATTAGTTCTGGATCTCTACTTTTCTTAATATAAAAATTTTCTAAAAGTTTGTGATCTGTGTATATGACAAATTTTTCCCCTATTAAATATAATATTGTCAATATAAGATGGCTTTTTTGATAGCTAAACATTCAATATATATTACTTCCTTTGTTTTTCGTGAATTATTTTATTTTCTTGGAAAGAAAAATACTGGCTTTAGCACCTCTTTTTCTTGAGGTTGTTTTAATACTGCTCCAATTCCTTCTATACTTGCATCAGTTTAAATATAGATTGAGGTTCTGGATCAAATATAGCTAGAGCTGGACCAGCACATAAATATTCTTTTACTTTTTGAAAACTATTGTGGCATTTTTCTGACCAATTGAACTCTATGTTTTTCCCTATTGAATTATATAAGGGTTCCAGTAGTATAGCATAATTTGGTATTTAATCTACATGAAAATTTATCTTTGCTAAAAACTGTCTGACATGTTTTTTGTTCTCCTAATCAACACGTATTGTCTGAGCGGAATTTATTTGGGTATCCTAACTTTTCACAATTTGAGCATGGTTCATGTGAAAGTCCTGTTTAATTGTATTTTTTTTTTCTCATCATTCAAGTGACCAAATTGTTTTATTTCAACATCAAGTCCTCTATTGTTTCTATTGTCTTTCTTTCTATTGTATCTTGTATAAAATTTGTTAAACTGATAACAATTAAGTTTATTTGAGAATTTAGCGAAATATCTTCATCTACTTCCATTAACCCTACAGTGCACACGTGAACTGAAATCACACCATTGCACACCTTGGGCCTTACAGGCCCCTAGCTCTAAACCCGAGATTATGTAGAATGTAGATATATTTTTGCAGAATAATAACAGATTTTGAAATGCTGAATACTTTATTTCCATCAAAAAAGCAGAACCCACAACATCAAACACATTTATCAACCAATATCTCTCAAAAATCATGAATCCATTGTTATCGTTCTTATTTTCGTTATTTTCGGAACATACTGGACAAATATAATGGCAATGTTGTAGAAAGGTACAATTGTCGCATTTTTCGCAGAGATAGCGACTTTTTCTTATCTTAGGGCAGAGAGTACAGGCCCATATAGGACTTATACATGAGAGAAAAAATACTAACCCTAATGAACACGTGGGGCCTGTCAGATCCAAGACCCATTTATCTGAATATGTCCAACTTTCTGAAATATTCTGTGCAAGTGTCGATGTATTTCCAAAATATAGGAAGGTACCTAAAATTTGAAATAATGAATCCATCGGTGCCTTGTTAAATGAATAAAAGTAAGTTCATTGGGGCCTGTAGGCCCCACGTGTGCACTGCAGGGTTGATAATTTTTTTTCCCAAGTGCAAAATCTAATAGAGATTTATTTGAATATTCAGAATTATATGGGTATGCTATATCAGTCCAGAGCTGTACTGAGAAATTTTCTATAAAAGAAGTACCCCATAATACTCAATGGTTTAAGAAATTTTGTTTTACACAAACATTAAACCAATTTACAGCAGAATCTGTCAAAAATAACCTCAATGTCTCTGTATATTCATTTTGTGTGATTCCTACTCTCATACATTCCTGAACATATAATCTAATCCAAGTACTGGCTTCAAAATCTTATCCAATAAATTTTTCTATAATCATATCGTTTGCTAAAGATCTAGTAGATATTTCTTGATCACTCGTGTTATTTTGTTCTTTCAACGGTGAGATATCTTCTAAATATTCATCGTTGAATGCAACATTCACCTCTTCATCCATGTAGATACCTTGTAACTCTCTATCCAGAGTGATCATCACGTTACGAAATTTATTCCTCATTCTCAAGCTTTTCACAACATTTTTGACCACATTAGTATCAAAAGGTTGCTTATGTTGAGTGTTGGTTTGTTTATCTTTTGGAAATTAAGGAAATTTCTGGTTTATTCACAAGTTGTATAGTTTTCACCCTTACTATAGTGCTCTTGGCATTAGAACCAGCCCCAGATATAGAATGGTATTCAGCTTTGTTCTCCATTGTTCTGAATTGTAAGTCTTGAAATCAGAGACGTTGAAAACGAGTGAAAATTTTAGATTATAAATCAGACGTAGATTGACACTCCCTCTCTGAAGTAAAGTCGCTAATCGTCTTACCTACAGAGTTAGACAACACCACGAAAAAGAATAATAGAGGAGCGGACACTCAGTTACATGTTCTGTACCCAGTATCACAATTTATCACGAAACATCTATTCCTCATTTTACAATATATTTTCACATGAAAATACTAAATAAGCCGGACCAAGCCATCTAACTCCATACAAACATGGGCCCGCCTCAACCTGTCTCTCAGTTACTTTCTCTCTTTTACAATATTACATTTTTGGCTTCACTTTTGCAACACAGTTGAGATAGGGAATTGCATAGGCATGGACAACACAGTTTGGCGGAACGTTCAAAATCACATATATATATATATATATATATATATATATATATATATATATATATATATATATATATATATATATATATATATATATATATATATATATAAATATAGATATATATATATACATATATATACATAAGTACATTAATTTTAACCAGTGATAGAACCCGTCAAGCATAACAATTTTTCTTAATAACTTTTTCTCCAGTTCTCATCTTTTTTCAGCATTTTTTGACCCTTATAATTTAACGACTCGTTCAGGTGCATAATTATCGGATCCAGTAGCAGTTACAACCCTTGTTACAACGAAACAATTGATTCCGACATATGTTAGCTATCAATTCCAGATCAATTCCTTCAAATAAATTTTGGAAAAAATCGTCTAATTATTATTGTCACAAAAGTTGAAACCTGTGAAAATGTCAAGCTCTTCTATCTGCGACTTCGCAGGCAGTGTAAGATTAGTTCGCCGAATTTATTTGGAACAATTTCAGAAATATCATTTTTCACTAAAAATTGAATTATTGTGGTTATGCTCATGTATTGAATGTCAAAATATTGTGCACTTATACATAATGATGAGGATACTATGAGATATTGAGAGCTTATCGTTTACCTGGAACGTAAAACACCAGGTGCAATGAATAAAATACATTAATTTATAAATGAAGCAGCTGTAAATTAGTTTTTTCTCATATTATTACAAACTTCACAGTCAGGTCGTTTCAATGAAGTATGCCTTGTAAATTGATCTGTTGAACAAATGGAATATTGTATCTCATATTTTAAAAAATATTTGAAATCAATTACCAAACTCAGTGTGATACATTTGTAGGTTAGGTTTTCTGTTTCTCAAGAATAAGCTCTTACAATTTTTGCGGGAATATTTTCAGTTGAATTATTCATTAAATTAATTATTTTAGAACTGCATTCCATTTCATATTTCACCGTTCACTTCAAATAAGTCGTTGAATGATTTTCTCTTTATGTTTGAGAGCCAACAGTAATGAAGTAAGCTGAGAGCAGCCACTACTTTTTAAGTTGATCGTAGATGGCAGCACAATCTGACCCATATTCTAACTGTGTTACAGGCTGTATTCAGACTATTCAAATCAGCTGATCCAAATGCAATGAACTCGTGTTGACAATCTTATGTTCAAGAAATGTACCAACTATTCAAAAATATACGTGAAATTCCTGAATAGAAATAAAATCTCTCAACAATAACATATAAATACGACCAATATACCAAATTGTTGATTTCAGAGATAAATTTGACCTTTCTTGCAACATATACAAAAATAGAATTATCGAGGTGAACGAATATCAGTGTATTACTGAAATACTGTTATTCTTTCAGTTTCAAATGAATGATTGATAAGACTATGATGGTTTAAAGTTTCAAAATAATCATTTAAACCGACAGCTGTCATTCTTCCAACAAATGAGAAACAACCAGTTCTAACCATAGGCGCACTATGAAATTTTTGATCAAACTTTGATGAATTTTCACTCGATATCCAGGAGACTTACAGAAAAAAGTTATGAAGAAAAATGGTTAGGCTTGAAGAGATCTATTGCAGGCTAAAATTAATGTACTTATTTCTGTTACACCCTGTATATATATATATATATATATATATATATATATATATATTTATATATATAAATTATATTTCTATTTTAAAAAATGATCTTATAACTTTATTTGAATTACAACAAGAGATGCACAACCACACAGTGTAGTAGGAAGAATAGAATCAGCTTCATTTACATTTAGACTACGTATTTATACTAGGGTCGCTTCCTGTATATAACTGATAGCCTAAATATGGCTGACCCTTAACAGAACAATGGGAAGGGCATATCTTGAATCCTCCCCAACAAGTTTGAACTTTACACAGAATTTCACAGAGTTGATATTGTTTACAATTTGCTAGTTAATTCTTCTAGTCTCTCTAATTCTAAGCCTTTATTTTTATTTCTTATTCTATTTACAGTATATTTCTTATATTGTTTATAACTAAAATTACCTATAATAACAATAACAATTAAACATATAATGGGATAAATAAAATAATGATGGTTATTTTCGACATAGTTTATCTCCTTTATTTTCTGTAACTCGGGTACTGAATGGTTTAATTTATTTAAAGTTTGTAATTTGAAATTTTGTATCGTCTTCTGAAAATGTCCCGTTTCCATAATATTTAATTCCATTTCTTTATAATCCCTGAATATATTTTTAAATTTCCATTGATTAACATCACAGTGGTCATTATTGTCGAATTTATAAATTCCTTGTATTGTTTTCTTAATTGTTTTTGCTTTACAATTTATGTTAATTTCTTGTTTAAGGGGTGAGAGAATTATTATACTGTTCGTATTTGGTACATTTATAATTTACTTGTTCTATTTCACAATCGTTCTTTGTGTCTTTGATAATATTTCTCACACATCCGTGTACTTCTATATTATTGGATCTACAATAATTAATGCTATTGTCCTTATTGAAATTTTGTATGTAAATTGCAGAGTTTTGTTTTTCTATGTAATAACAGAAAGATTCTTGAATTTGAAATGTTTTATTTTCGTGAACAAAAGGTATAGGGTTGAATTGGAATAGAGGGTAGTTTTCTGTTGTAAATTCTGGTTCGATTAACAACATTTTTATAATATTGCTTTCGTATCTACAATACGTTGGAATTTCATTTGTCTGTGTCCAAATGTTCTCTTTGCCAGTTATTCTGATGAGGTCGTCATAACTTATGATAGAAGTATCGAGCTTATTAAGAGAGCAGATAGTTAATAATAATTCTATATGTTTACAGAAGTTAATGATATTTTGGATAATAATTAATAACTTGTTCATTTGAATTTCAGTATAGATTAGACTATTCAATCATTGATCTTTATTGAGAGTTTGTATTACTATGTTTAAAGTGTCAGAGAGTTTCTTCTCGTTTATAAATAGTTTTTCCAATTGTTTATTAAATTTTTCTGTTACTTGCTTTTCGTGTAAGATTATTTGTTCGCTATTATTTTGTAGTGTTTTCTGATTGTTACTCAGTTGTTCGATGAGACTCTCATATTTTTCTGCATCGCTAGCATCGAGGTTACCCGAGATTTGTTTAATTATTGAACCTAGTCCGTTTATAAGACCGCGTTTTTCTCGAATATTGAATAGTTTTTGAATCTGTTCGGTTGAATCGTTGTGAAAATATCTTATGGACTTAGTATACTCTTGTAAATGATAAATATCCTTGATTTTTTCTAATAGACTAATGATTATTTTAATTATCTTAACATACTCGTTATATAGAGGGGATATATTATAATTATAGTAATGAAATTTTTCGTTTGTTTTCAACTTACAATATCCAAGTTGATGAATAAGGAAGCCATTGTTTATTGAGATATCCGTCAGTTGTGACGTGACAATGGTTCTGAAAGTTAAAATTTGATTTTATGAATTTTATATTTTCGGACATAATTTTTGTTTCTTATTCCTACCGTCCCGAGAATTGGGTTATAGTTCTCTACGGTTACGTTTTTGAATAAGAGTTTCTTATATTTATTCATAAGTCGAGGGTTCTCTTTAACATATACTTTGTCTGGTATTTGTAAAGGTAATTCATTTTCTTTTGTTCTTTTCTCTTTATCTTTAATTATTGCTTCCTTTATTTTGGTATTGTTTTTTTGTGTTCGCACAAAGTAATCGTTTATTAATTCTTCAGTGGTTCGTAATTGTATATAATATTTATTCTTTTGATTCTGGCCCAATAATATTTCACAAGGTGTTAATTTTGTTGTACTGTTCTTTGAATTATTATATGCAATAATAGTTTTGTTGATATTATATTCAAGATTTTTATTTTTATTGACGGAGTGCAATATTCGTAGATGTTCTATTAAAGTGGAGTGGAATCGCTCTATAGCATTTGATTTGGGATTTGCTACGCTTATTGAGTGTAACTGTATATCGTTATTGTTGCAGAAGGTTTTCAGTGTTACATTGTTGAATTCTAATCCATGATCGGCAATAATCATTTTAGGTTTCGTATAAGTTTTGATGAAGTTCTCGATTATTAACGTTGATTCTTTACCTGTTTTATTGAATGTAGGGTGAATGTAGCCGAATTTTGAAAACTGGTCGAATATTGTTATGAAATATTCTTTGTTTAGAGTGAGTATATCAATGTTTATGATTTCCAAAGGATGTTCCGGAGTTTGTGTTAGATTATCGTGTAACTTAATAGGATGTCTGTCGTATTTATTTTCCTTACAGATTTTACATTCATTTATAATTTCGGTTATGTCTTTTATCATGTTGGGCCAAAAGTATTTTTCTTTTAGATCATTGTATGTTGCCATGGTTCCGCGATGATTTTGGAATCCATTGTGACTATCTTGAATTATTTGAACTTGTTCATCTTCGTTTTCGATGTCGTCAACCATTTTATTACATTTTATTAGATTTATAGTGTTTGCTTCAAAATGTTTCCGAATGATTTTATTCAAAATTTGTTCATATTTAGTGGGAATAATAATAAAATAACGTATTTTTGGAACAATGTGATCTTTTATAATGTCAAGCAGCTCGTTCTCGTAGTTTTGATTATTGATATTAATTGTAAGACGTTGTTTCTGATTTTGAAATAATTTTTTGATTTCTACATTGAATGGTCTTTCTGATAAGTGAAATATGATTTGGTTCTTAGCAATAGTTTTCGTGAGCACTATGTATTGTCGCTTCGCTTTCCGATTTATTGGATTTGTTAGCAAATAAGCTCTCTAAATCATCATCTATAGCCATATTGTGAGGGAGTTCATATATGTTAATTTTGATTTCAGTATTTTCGAATATTTTGTTCAAACTGCTAGGTAAATCTTTATATTCGATTCCGTCTTTACCGCAACCGAGTTTAGGAATGTTTATTTCAAATATTTCATTTTTCATCAGTATGTCTCGAAGCTCCTTGATAACTTTGTTGATTTGTTTCAGTTTAGTTTTCTCGAACTGGGTTTCGTTGGTTATCAAGTGGAAGATCATATTATTTTGATCTTTTTGAACTATTATGTCAGAGCTTGTTATTATGTTTTCACAGTGTTCTTCACTATTGAATTTCTGATTTATTTGATTGACTGATCCTTTGTCGAATTCAATATTTCTTGAAATGCAATGTGCAAAGATGTTTGTATCCGTGACATCTCCAATTTTGTGAATTATTTTAAAAGGGTCTCTGCGACGTGATATATATATATATATATATATATATATATATATATATATATATATATATATATATATATATATATATATATATATATATATATATATATATATATATATATATATATATATATAAAATACCTTTATTATCACATTTACATTACATTTATATTTACACAATCTTTTGCACATGCCCGACATGTGAATTACACTCCAGTTCCTAAGAATTTGGAATGAATTCCGACACTATGGCTACGGCTGATAGCACGAGTTCGCGCATGGCAGAAGCTGATACGTTTACAATTTTCACATATAGAACATAACTCCTGGTATACAACCTTATTTACATGTTAACATACATAGCAAACAAAAGAATTAGAAAAGTGGAAGCTAGCTACTGATTGATAATGGAGTGAGTGACGTGAGATGATTATCCTATATACATGTTGGGAAAAATTTAAAAAACCAACTTTTGGAAATTTTAATTTAGAGTAAAAGCTTAAAACTAGTGAGCGACGATGTGGTTATTTACAATGCGGCTATGATATTTACATACAGTGTTTGACGATAAATGTGTGTGTTAGTATGACTTGGTGCTGTTGCTCATGAACTCCGACGGCGGAATAACGGGAGTGTTTGATACGGTAGAAAATGTTTAATCTGGAAGGGAGCGTTGTGCTCTCTGATTTTTGTCATATTACGTGTTAGTGGATTGTGCTTAATTTGTGTCGTGTAGAACTTTTCTGCCTGTGAATTTATGTAGTCTTGTATGTATGGCAGTTGCGCTGTGTTGTGTAAATCTACGATTTTTGAATAGCGATCTGCGTTATTAATTAAGCGCAAACATTTATTCGTAATGTCCTGAGTTTGTTGAGAATGCTGTTTTTTCTCTATCTTTCGGATCAATTATAATTTGATGGAACCCTGAGTGTAAGTCGAGAGTTGTGAAAAATTTTGGTTTTCCTATGTGATCTAATAGAGTATCAATATTAGGAAGCGGAAATTTGTCTTCAATTGTTTTTTGGTTCAATTTTCGAAAGTCTATTACCATGCGTGTTTTACGTTTACCAGAGGCATCGGACTTCTTAGGTACGATCCAGATCGGAAAGTTGTATGGACTCTTTGATTTTTGAATTACATTATTTTTTAATAAATTCTGAACGTGATCTTCAATATCGTTTTCGTAAATTTGGGGAAGTCTATAATTTTTTTGAAATACGGGTGTATCGCCTTTAGTACTTATTCTGTGTGTAGTGACGTTTGTAGCTGTTAGAGTTTCGTTTTCTTCAAGAAATAAATCTGAGTAATTGTTAATAATTTCGTTGATTTTTTGTTTTTGTGTTTGTGTCATGTGTTCGTGTCGAAATTGAATGAATGAATCGTTAATTGTTTCAGAAGATTTCAATTCGAATTTTTTGTCTCCTAAAGTTATGATGTTATTTCTAAAATCCATTAAAGCGTTACAATGTTGTAAAATTTTGACACCAAATAACATGTTACAGTTTTTATGAAATTCATGAACATAAAAAGGGAAATACTTATTTTGAATTTTTAGTTTCACACAGTTTTTACAAGTTACTTTGCCTTGAGCTGTCTTGAAAGTGATTTTCTCGTTGAAAAGCTTTAAATTTCTTTGTTGAGCAATTTGTGAAGAAATTAAATTTATGTCTGAACTGGAGTCAATGAGAATAGTGTAGTCGTTGTAAGTAATATGTGGGATTGATTTTAGATTTGAGGTCATTACGTATTTTGCATTTCCTCTGGAGGGTCTTCGTTTAAAAAATCGTTTCCATTATTTTCTGTCTCATCTTGATAATATGTCTCGTCAATTCTATCGTCGTAAATGTCGTCATCAATCTCATCATTAGTTTCAATTTGATAATTGTTTCTAATTGATTGTATAGACATTGGTGTTGTTTGTTTGCTTTGAATTGACATAGGTGTTGGTTTGAAAGATTTATTTGTTTCTATACTGTTAACAATATTTTGTCTTGCAAATCTATTATACCCATGATTTCTTTGTTGGAAAGGGATAAGTTTTGAAGGGAATTGTTGAACTGGAAATTTTTTCGGAGGTATATTAAAAGAGAAACTATTGTTTTTCGTATTTTGAGTATTCCTGTTATCATTCTGTTTCAACATAGGGCTGTTCATTGAATTTACATAGCTAAATTAGTTTTTGAGTAATTGTTCGCACTGTTCTAATGTGCTCGGTTGTTTGATTATGAAACAGCCTTTTACTACGTTCGGTAAAAGTGAAATAAATCTGTTTACTATCGCTTTTTGATTTTCTAAAAGTATAGCGCTCTTTTGCTCTACTGAATAGCATTTTGTATTGATTTTGGATCTATATATTTCATATTTCTCTAACATAATTTTCAGAGTCTGCTCCAAAGAGTTTTTGTATTTTATCTCGAAAATTTCGATTAATAAAGTTTCAGCATTGGTTTCGTCTGAAAAGTTTGTGGTCAGGTAAGTTTTTAATTCTAACCAATTGTTAAAATTGTTTTGTGACACTATTCTTCTAGCGTCTTTAATTAATTTATTTCTAATTAAATTGAATGCAAAAAGATTGGCAACACTGAAGTGACAAGAGATAGTTCGTTGATTCACGTCTTTTGATATGAAAATTAAATAAGTGCTATAATACTATAATAAACGCAAAAAAAGGTAGTTGGTGAAATAAAATACGATCATCGATTGATTTCGTGCACTTAAACCATAAAACTGCAGAATATTTTTCACATAACCAAACTTCTCAGCGTGGCCGTAACAATGGAAGAAAAACTAAACACTATCCTGGAGAAAATTGTGAAACTTGATACTATCAAAGTACAAACAGCAAGTATCAACAAAGATTTACAATTATTAATAGAATCTACAAACAAAAACACTGAAAAAATAAAAAGTTTAGAACATAAAATTGAGGAGCAGCAAAAACGCATACACACTTTAGAAAAGTTCACAAAAAAGCAGAATTTAATAATTACAGGCCTTGATGAAGTTGAGAAAGATAACAAGGAACTGAAGACCTCCATAATTACTCTTATAAACTCCGAATTACAAATCTGTTTATCTGCGGAAGATTTGGAAGCTGTTTTTCGCATAGGTCGCAAAGAGAATAAAAACAGACCCATTTGTATTAGATTCTATTCCATACAAACGAGAAATTTGATATTAAATAAGCGGAAACTCTTAAAAGGTAAGAAGTGGTTTGTTAACCCTGATCTTACCCCAGAAGAACAAAAAGCACGTAAAATACTCCTAGCAGAGAAGAAACAGTTGGAAGCAAATGGACACAAAGCAAAAATCGTCAGGAATAAATTAGTCATACAAAATAACTCGCAACATAAAAGAACACGGGAGCCTTCCGAAGATACCCCCACCAAGCTAGAACAAACAGCGAAAGTCAGTAAGACTGATGAAATAGTTCAGGATCAGCTATCCCAGAACTCTCCTTCAGCATCAGCATGACGCCAACCTCTTATACAATACGAAGGCCAAGAAGTCGACGCAACTAAAGCTACTGATCAGTTATGTTATATGTTATCGGAGCTATCTCTGTTTTTCTGGAATGTAGATGGTATAAATAATTTACGCAGCTTTGAGTTTGACTTAGATTCCAGAATGACAGAGGTAGAACTAATATTTTTATGTGAAACATGGCACACTTCCGACACAATCTCACTCCCTTTGATTAGGTAATTATACATGTGTGTACAACTATAAAGCAGTAAGAGAAAAAAGTATCGGTCGAGCAAGTGGAGGCCTCGCAATTTTAATGAAAAATAATAGTAAACTAAATGTGAACCTAGTCGATTCATCCCCTTTTTGGCTATTTATCGAAGTAAGTGGAACAGAATTAGAGTTAGTTATAGTTTTCGCATATATTAAACCGAGTTTAGATATTATTTGTATAGATTTGCTCAAAGACATGCTCACAGATATTACAGAAGCCTATTATATATGCAGAATTTTGGTAATTGGCGATTTTAATTCTCATATTGGCCAACTCAACCAAATCACGGAGAAAATATTTTCCTCACCAAATATTTATGAAACTAGACAAGCATTACACGTAAAAACTAATCAAAGAGGTGTTAAATTATTGGAATGCATGGAGAGCTTGGGTTTTTATACTTTAAATGGCAGAACAGTAGGAGACATCCCGGGTAAGTTCACGTTCTGTAATTCTAACGGCAAAAGCACGATTGACTTGGCCTGGGGTAATATACAAACACTTGAATATGTTACTTCATTCTCGGTACATCCGACTCTTTCAAACTCAAACCATAGTATCTGTAAAATCACGTTTGGTTCACAAAAAGCAGTCCTAACCTCTCCACTTACCAAAACAGCATGTAGATACAAAATAGTTTTCAAATTTGACCCTCAATATGTATACCTATTTCAGAGCAATATGGAGCTAGCAGACAGTATATATTATAACGATAACAGCGCGGAAAACCTCACGAAAAATTTAGAAAATGCAATAAAACACGCGGCATCAAAATCCAACATGTTGTTAGTTAAAAAAGCTCGTTTCTCGGACCAAAAACTGCAGGAACATAAACCATGGTTTAGTGAAGTGTGTAATAATCTGAAAATAGGCTGCAGACAGAGCTTGAACAAATACCATAATACGTTCTTAGAGGTAGATTTGAATAGTTATCTTAATAATAAGGAGGAATACATACGTACCGAGAAAAAATGTGAACGCGATTATTTCAAAAATATCACTCACAGTCTCTCCAATGTAAAAAATAGCCAACAATTTTGGTCTACAGTTCATTCGTTAAAACAAAAAAAGAAATACATTAATGACGTTGAAGCCAAGGATTGGGAAACATTCTTAAAGAACATTTATTCTCAAACACCTGCGAAATTTGATACATTCCTTGACAGTCGACATCCTACTTTTGACTCATTGATCGAACTTGACGAACTTCAAGCTAGTCTCACACGTTGCAAAGCTGGGAAAGCTCCCGGCAGTGATGGTCTGAGCAATGAGTTTTACAAGTACCTAACACCCAACTGGCAACACTACATACTAAATATGTTCAACAACATAATAACAAGCGAAAAAATTCCTCAAGCCTGGTCAAAATCATACGCTCATATGATACATAAAAAGGGAGACACAACGGATCCTCAAAATTACAGAATGATAGCTTTACTGAATACTATACTTAAAATATTTACTCAAATTATATATCAACGTATTTTAAATTGGTGTGAGCAGTTTAACATAATTCACGAATGTCAGTCGGGCTTTAGGCAAAACAGAGGAACTATCGACAATATATTTTCTCTAGCCTCTGCTAGTCATTTACAAATGAGATTGAAAAAAAATAATATGTACTGCATATTCATTGATTTCCGTAGAGCATTTGACTCAATCAGTCATAGCATCTTGTGGCACAAGTTATATAAATCAGGAATATCATCAAAATTAATCAATATTTTGCAATGTCTTTATTCAAATACTTCTATACAAATTAATAAATCCGGTGATGATACTTCCGTGTTAGTAACTCAGGGCGTACTGCAAGGAGAAGTCCTTTCTCCGATATCATTTGCATTATATATAAACGATATGTGGACTTACCTACAGGAAGCCGGAGTTAGGGGAATCAACATTGACGGTGTTAACGAAATTTTGCTCTCAGCTTATGCGGACGATCTTGCTCTCCTGTGTCATTCACCGACAGATGTCAGAACAAAACTTAATATTTTATATCAGTATGCAACTCAGAATGATTTGGACGTCAATATTAGTAAAACTAAAATACTACAATTTTATAAAGGCAGACCAAAATCTCACTCAGCAAATTTTCTGTACGATAGTAATATAGTGGGCTTAGTTCCTAACTTCAACTATCTTGGCATGACATTCTCGTCATCAGAAAAATTTAATGCAACAGTTACTGAAAACAATAAAAAAGCTATTATTACGATTCAAAATGTTAAAAATATATTAAGTAGGGGGAAATCTCAAGGCTGGGATGAAAAAATGCAGCTTCTAACTTCTATAATAAAGGCCACGGCCCTTTATGGGGCCGAAGTCTGGGGCCCACACCAGGAATTCTCCCTAGAAAAGTGCCAAATTCAGTATATAAAAACAATCCTTCGTATCCCAAGAAACACTCCAAACGTTTTTGTAAGATTAGAGACAGGCGTTACACATATTGCGGTTGATATATGGAATAGGTCTCTAGGTTGGTGGTCAAAAATTTCAAAAATGGATGATAATAGATTACCCAAATTAATATACAATAGATTGGTCGAGTTGGACAAATGGGAGGGAAATAAAGCTGAATACAATTGGTGCACACGAATAAGGATATTTCTAACTAATTTGGGCTTTGAAAACGTATGGAAAGATCAATGTATTAATAAAAATGAAATACAAGTGATTTTACTAACTTTTAAGAAAAATCTTATACAGTCGGATTTGGAAGCTCTAGAGCAGTCTTCTTACAATTTATTTTATAAATTATTGAAGAATTATCCTTGTACGGAACCGTACCTAAAAATAGACATGCCGATCGTCAAGATTCAGTTTATTTGTCAAATTAGATTGTCCAGTAAACGTGGACTTAAAATATACTATAAAAATATAAAGTATGAAATAAATAGTTTGGAACTTTGTAATATTTGTAATATGTATAGGTTAGAATCTCTGTTTCACTTCTTCGTAGAATGTCCCTTGTATCAAAATATAAGAAACACACATCTTGGTAAATATGATATATGCAAAAGCACCGAAAATAATTTCACTAAACTTTTCACGGACCTAGACGCTGATAAAATTAATGCAATATTTTCTTATACTCTGTTGGCCTTTAAACTACGCAGTTTCTGCACTAATGAATAAAATCTCTAGCTGCTTTAGAGTATTTATATGTGTAAATATACATGTACTTCCTTCCTATTTTAAGTGCAATATTGGGTATATGTTGTAAATGTTATACAGTAGATATTATGAAATGTAATTTTTTCCTTCATACAAGTAATTTAAGTGTGTGAAATGGGTATTTTTCTAAGCAAAGTTTAATTTAGTGCTGTCAATCCTCTTTTGTATGGGATCTTGTCCCGATAGCAATAAAGTGAATTGAATTGAATTGAATTGAATGCAAAAAGTTTTTGTGCAGGATTCAACTGCATTGCATTCAGTACTGAATAAGTTTCATCAACTGTATGGATGAAATTATTTAAAGTTAAAATGTCTCCTTCGTATGAAGGGATCATTTCGGTATATGAGTTAATGTCAGTAAGTGAAACAGCCATTGTGGTACTGTTTATGAATTTATCAATCAATATTGGATTTATATCCAGAAATCTAGGCAGATTTTTTGATAATAATTGATTTATACTCTGCTGAGTATCGTTCTGAAAATCTTCGTCAGAATCTGACATACGAAATTTTCTAATAATAGTTTAATAAAAACTTACAATATGAGACTTAGTAATGCTATCTTCATATCGGGATTCTATTGAAGTCGAACTTGATGATCGTAGACTCGAAGAGTAAACGGTACTTGAAGTTCTTGGACTGTTGGACGCTCGTGATCGGTTTGAACAGCAAGAGTCGTCTCTGCAGTTGTCGGTAATTAGAGATGATCCTGATGGCGTACTGTTTCACGCGAGATGGATCCACCCTTTCTCTTAATTGTTGGAATTACAGTTGACACTTATGGTTTAAGTCTTATGAAGCTCTTTTGATTCACAATTTAATTATTGAAATAATTCGTGTAGATTGAAGATTGGTAATTTCTACAATAGACACTTGTGAATCCTACCGACTGCGCCAATTATATTTCTATTTTTAAAAATGATCTTTTAACAATATAACTTTATTTGAATTACAACAAGAGATGCACAACCACACAGTGTAGTGGAAAGAATAGAATCAGCTTCATTAACATTAAGACTACGTATTTATACTAGGGTCGCTTCCTGTGGAAAGTTTATGACTGATAGCCTAAATATGGCTGACCCTTGACAGAACAATGGGAAGGGCATATCTTAATTTATATATATATATATATATATATATATATATATATATATATATATATATATATATATATATATATATATATATATATATATATGTATATATATATATTTATATAAGTGAGGATTAATCGCGACTGGAATTAGTTAAAGAGACAGTAAATTTTGTAGGCTTTGCAGTCAGGTTTTTTCTGGTCAATAAAATAAAGGATTTCTCTTTTAAAATTTCGTCTAGCTTTCGGTTTGGTTTGAGCCTTTATCAGGACACTGAAAAATAATTTATTCACAGATCAAAATTTACATATTGATGGATATAAAAAAAAAAACTTATTGTGAATAATACAATATTACTCACTTTTTTATGCGAGATCATTCTTAAGAAAAACATCTGTTAGTAAATCGAATAATGTACACTTTATCTGGTGTTCAACAGATTTAGTATAATTTTTTAAGTTTTTAATAAAATTTAGTTTTGTTGGAACAAATAGTTGTTTAAAACTGTTTTTATGAATAATTTGATGAATTTTACTTCATTTTCACAGGAAATTTCTGTAGAACAGGACTGATAAATTTGTCAAGTATCACACATCAGAAATGGAGGATGAAATTTAGCATGTTAGAACCAAGTTAATTTGAATTTGAAAAAATAGAATATGTGACCAATTTCTGAACTAAACGAAAGTTAGCAACATGACTGCAGTAAGCCCGCAAGACATGAATATTATTTAGAAATTCTTCAATGATTGATAAAGCACATCACTAACATCAATTGCTTCTTGTATAACTGATATTATTATTTTTGTTTTTATTATTTGCCAAGTTTGTTGTACACCAGATGAAGTGTCAAAATTCATTATATTTCCAAATTCATCGTACATTGTTCGATTTACTAACAGATGTTTTTCCAGAAAATTATCTCGCATAAATATGTAAGTAATATTGTATTATTCACAATAAGTTTTCTTCTTATACTTATCAAAATGCACATTTTGATCTATGAATGAATTCTATTCTAGTGTACTGGTGAAGGTTTAAACCAAGCCGAAAGCTAGACGAAATTTTAAAAGAGAAATCTTTCATTTTATTAGCCAAAAAAAACCTGACTGAAAATTTACTGTCTATATTCATATATATATATATATATATATATATATATATATATATATATATATATATATATATATATATATATATATATATATATATATATATATATATATATATATATATATATATATATATATATATATATATATATATATATATATATATATATATATATATATATAAAATATTAGTAGCCATCAATTACCTTTTTTTGTTATGAAATTTCTTAATCTCGGATCTAAATTTTGCGTTGAACCTATTTCTAGTCAAGTAAAAATAAGATATTTGATTGCTGATGTTGAAAATATAATTAATACTTTTGATGATAGTTCAAAGAACTCTGCTAGGGCATCTGTTACTAATATAATCACAAATTATATCAATTCTTTGAATAATAATCAAAATAGAATTTCTTTGATTCAAAATTTATATATTCGTACAAAAAGATTTTTGAAAAACAATAATGACATAATTGTTACTCAATCTGACAAGGGTGGAGTTACAGTTATTATGGACAGATGGTAATATGAAGCTAAGTCTGTAGAAATTCTAAATGATACTTCCTCCGACACTTTACTACCACGTGATCCGACATTTTCTTTACAACATAAATCTAATAAATTAGTTACAAATCTGAAAGCAAGAAAACTTGTTACTGATAGAGAAGCCAAAGAATTATTTTTTTATAATGCAGTGTCCCCAAAATTTTATGGTGCTCCCAAAATTCATAAGCCTACTTTATCTTTACGTCCAGTCATATCTTCTATTAATTCTCCTAAAACAAAACTATGTTCTTTTTTAACTAATATACTTTCTAAATCTTATAATGCTGATAATCCTTATTATGTTAAAGATTCATTCCATTTTTCCGAATTTGTTAGAGGTTTTGAACTCCCTGATGACCATATTTTGATTAGCTTGGATGTGGTCTCTTTATTTAGTAACATTTCTGAAGATTTAGCTTCTTCTGTCATCTTTAAGAATTGGAATATCATTTCATTACATTGTAGACTGACTTTGGATCAATTCTCTGAAATACTGTCCTTTATTTTTGGTTCAAATTATTGTCAATTCAGGAATAAATTCTATAAGCAAACTAATAGCTGTCCTATGGGCAGTATTAAAAGTCCTATCCTGTCACAGTTTGTAATGGATGATCTTCTTGATTCTTGTATCCCTAAACTCTCTTTTAATATTCCACTCATCAAAAAGTTTGTAGATGACATTATTCTATCTGTGAAGGAAGATAATATCCCTGAATTACTTTCGACATTTAACTCCTACAATTCTTCTATAAAATTCACTATTGAAAAAGAATCTGAGAGAAAAATTGCTTTCCTGGACGTACTTTTAATCAGGAATATTCATAACAAAATAGAAATGAGTTGGTATCAGAAACCTATATCTTCTAAGAGATACATACATTTTTTGTCTCAACATAATTTAAAACAGAAAATTGATACTTTGGTCAATATGAAAAACAGAGTTTCATATATTTCTGATGATAAGTATCTCCATGAAAATCTGCAAAAATTGAAATATATTTTCTTAGATAATGGTTATCCCTTACATTTTATCAATAAATACATTTTTAGAAATAATAATAATGATTTTTTGAACAATATCAATTCTAATATAAATGATTGTAATTTATCAATTTCTCTTCCTTCTAATTTGAGCAATCGATCTTCCTCTGATGCTGTCATTTATAAATCTTCACTATATATCCCTTTTTTATCTGAAAAAATTAGAAAAATTCTAAAGAATGATTATTCCATTATAACATTTAAGAATTACCTCACTATCAAAAGTCTTTACACTAAACTTAAAGATTCCGCATCTATTGATAATCAAAGTAATGTTATCTATAAAATCAGTTGTAAGGACTGCACTTCAATTTATATTGGACAGACATGTAGGCTTTTGAAGTCAAGAATTATAGCCCATAGGAGTGATTGTAATAATCCTAGAAAAGTCAACTGTTGTGCATTATCAATTCATACTAGTAAATCCAAGCATCATCCAGATTTTGATAATGTTGAAATTCTTGACAGGAGTGATAATTATGTCAAACGTCTGTTTCTTGAAATGTATCATGTGAATTTCCATAGCAACACTCTTAATAAAAAAACAGATACCCAAAATTTAAGTTCATATTATTCGAATATAATCAAGTGTTCATATTCATGACACTCCATGTTTATTTATTTTTTCAATTTCAAAGAATTTAATCATTTGTTGATTATTCATTTATTCATCTATCAAATTCTACACATGTTGCGAAGAATATATTCTCATATTTTTATCATCGTCAGTTATTTTATTCCTCCATCCTTTTTTATTTATTGATTTTTCAAGAGTTTTTGATGGTTTTTTACGGTTTTTTATTGTTGGTTTACTCTTGTCCAGTTGTTGTTAGTTTTCTGAATGTTTGTAATAATTAATTCTCTATTTTTCTGTAAGTTGAAGTTTATCCGTTTTTACATGTTCATTTGATTTTACTGTCTTATTGTTTACATTACTTTAGTCCCCTGAAAAAATTATTGGTGAGAGCTTGGGTCATTGAAATAAGAAATAAATGAGAATTTTTGAATAATTAAAGACTGACTACCCAATAAACTTCATAACATATATATATATATATATATATATATATATATAATCGTGCACCTGAACGAGTCGTTGAATTATAGGGAATAAAAAATGCTAAAAATTGCACATCAACTCAGCTCTACTTTTGTTTTAATGTTGGAGATAATGATTCACTTTTGTCGAATGACACTTTATTTTGGGCTTCCATTATTTTGATCTACAATATGAATTCTGATGAACACAATGTTTCGAGAACCAATATTTGTTATCGTCATAAGGTGTACTGATACTAACTAATTTCCTAAATAACGTGTCGTATATCTAGTGTTGTACGGGTGGTTAATCGTCCCGGGTGCCGAATCAAGTGTGACAGGCTTCTAATTGGGTGGGTTCAGTGGGAGATTGTTTGCTAAGATTGTAAAGTCTTGAATCTGGTTGGTTGTTGAAGGCTTGTCTTGATGGTCAAACTTGGGGTTTCAAGGATATGCTTCCTTTAGATAGGTCATACCTCCACACTTGGCTGACTGAATACTATTGACCTTTTCTTGTATATGATGGCGGTTTCTTTGAATTTCCTCTTGTATCAGTGATCTTTTCTCGTCAGTATCCTAGCACTTTCCCATTGTATATGATGATGATGTTTGCAGGCATTATCTGCTAGACCAGACTTTGAAGTTTTGCTTTTTTTTGTATGCTGTCGGTGTTCTTCGATCCTTGTTTTCAATGGGTGTTCTGTCTCACCTATGTAGGCTTTCCCGCACTTTTAATCTACTTGGTAAATTCCAGTTTTCTTTTTTGGCGACAGTTCCGATTTGAGTGTTGCTAGAATGCTCCTGATAGTAATAGTAGTTTGAAATCTTGTAGCAATCTTGGAACTGTTGGCTATCCTTTTCACTTCCAAAGATCCATTGATTATTACATTAGTGATCAGGCTCTCCACATCAAAGCCTATAAATCGGTCCTCTGGTTCTAGTTCCGTTGATTTTATTGTATTGATGAAATGTCTTGAATCTTTGACGAATGTGTTGCTTCTCCCTGCTAATGCTTAGATGATGGGAAGCAGAGACCTTGCTAGCATATATCACGGTGATCTCCTGAAACTAATGATAGGCCAGAGTGGCGCACCTTTCCTGTTTACTTCCAGTAACCTTACATATTGGGTGGTTTACTGTGATGTGGTGTTAGTTTTGATCTGGCTCTGTCGTATAGATGCTGATATTGTTTTTTGAGTATTTGGATGACCATTCCAGATATTAGTTATTGAAATGTGTGAATAAAATCTATATTATCTAGAATGAAGTGTTATTCGACAAGAGTAAATCATCATCTTCAACATTCAAATAGAAGTACAGCTGAGTAGATGTGTAATGCAATGCTGTCAGCTATATATCACTGAATATATTGGTAAATTGACATTGTTGATAATCTTTCCAGAAATAATAAATAAATGAAAAAACATACACAAACTCCGCACTATTTCCACAGAAGTGCGTTGATTTCGTTCTTGTGGTCTTCTCGCTATGCTCTATTTGGAATTCTCTTGTAGGTGGTTGACGTCCATCTCCATTTTCATCTTCTTGTGATCTGGAGCTTGGGCAAAAACTTATTTTGCGACAACCAAACGTTGTTTCTGAAGAAGATATATCATTTCTTCTACCTATCGAATTTATCCATCTGCCTAATAGAAGTGTGCTGTAATTTTACTGCAGTTTGGTTTTGGGAATCTTCTATTGGAATATCTTCATGAATTGTTCTCTGATCTTGAACGTTAGTATAAAAGAATCATTTTTCAAAATCTTTTTCATTCTGCCAGACGACGAAGGCATATAGAGTAAAGATTTGTGAGTAACATTATTAGAAGAACTTGAATTGTTGAAATTTGATGGTACAGAACCAGTTTCATAAAAGAGAACTATCCAGGAGGCAAGCAACTGCTGTATAGGGAAGTGCAGAACGTAAGCACAGCCAGCCTTGGTATTTCGTCTAGCCTTCAAATAGAAGGAGAGGCAAGTGAGAACAAAAATAGGCGAATACATAGCGTACAAACAAACCAGGAGGTGATGACAGAGGACCTGTGGGGAGAGATATACACGAGTATACAAAACCTGGTCAACGAGATTTGGTGCGAAGAAATTGCCTTTTGCACAGATGAGAGGCAATATGAAGAAATGCTCAGGAAAATTATCAGGACGATGACACGCAGAGACAAAGAAAGAGTCCCCTTCTACTTCTCCAGGAAAAAAAGCCAAGTTGCCTCTGCTAATGCAAAACGGCCACCTCTGCACACTATAGAAATAAGAAGTATATTTGGTCAAAAAAAATGCAGTAAGTGAGACCCGCTAAACACAGACTGAAAACGGATTATCATCCACAAGTTCCGAAGTGGCATCTACGAGGATATGCTACGAAAAAATGGGAGACTTATGGTCAACTCTCTCAGAGAAAGAAGTGCAAGTGAGTAGTTATTATTTACAGGTTCTAGCACAGCAACAGCAATAATTGTTGCATAGGCGTGCATAATCTCGGATGATGACCTACTTGTCAAATTCGACCTCTCATCTTCATCCACGATAGTACCTATCACTGATACTTGATTATAAGATCATTTCTCAACTGATTGTCTAGCTTTCTGAACATCATTTGACTTTTGTTTCTTCATCTACAATGGTAATTTTTACCAGCAAATTGATGGTGTCGCTATGGGCTCTCTAATTTCTCTTCCTATCGCTTATTTTCTAATAGCGAACTTTGAACAGAAAGAACCAAGCACAGCTATGTAGAAGCTCACTGTTTCTCTACGTTATGTTGATGATGTCTGCTGCTGCTCTGTCTTATGATGGAGATGGAATGAATAATATTTTGAATCATCTGAGTATGCAACACAGGAACATTAAATTTAGTGTTGAGGTTGATTGGAGTAACTGTTTCGCTTCATTGCGTTTCGTTATAAAGTTTTTACACTGTAGCTCTTTCTCCAAGAACAGGTTATTATTGCATGGTCATCTGTCAAAATCAGCTGATGTTAATCTATTACTTGGATTTATAAATTATAGACGCGGGGTATGTACCTACTCTAGATTTTATCAACGATTTAGTTTCTTCTTGTCCAGTCAGTTCTGTAATTCCATTCGGTCAGTATTAATATTTAATCCTTTTCAATCAGCTTCATGATCATTATACTTTGATCAGTAATATCTGTTTCATGGTAATCAATATCTATGAGAATAGTTATTTCTAGACTTCTTCTCCAATTTGATAATAACTTGTTGCTGAAGAGTCTCAGCTTCTTTCAAGTTCACTTTGAAAGTGGCCAGATCACAGAAAAAGGTTATTGGATCGTTTATCCAATAGCTTCATTCCATAAACAATATAATCATTTTCCAATCTGACGTAACCATTATGGTACTGAAGATCAATGAATTGAGTTCATCGATATGTTTTTATCCGAGCTTATCATATTGTGGATTGCTTACAAGACACTTATTTATTCAAATTCTATTGAAATTGGACAAATCGATACCACGTTGCAATGTACAGGAAAATTGATCTAGTGTTGGAATATATCAACGATACACGAGATCTGGTAACTCGGTCAGTTTATGACCCTTTGTATTCGCAGTACCTGGGACCTGCCAGAGGGGCCCAAGTCCAAGTAGTGTCCTTCTGACGTTGGCGTTGACCACTTGTTCGATTCATTGCTAACATTATCTGTAAAATACAAGTGTATGCGATTGTTTCTTTTCATTTCGGTTCAAATGAGTTATACTTTACTTTCTTTACATCAAATATAAACTTGAACTAATTGAAGTGAACTGTTTCGTGTTGCTGAATTTATACTTCCAAATTATCCTGATTCCAACAGGTTATGGGCCCAGACCCACAAAGAATTCAGTAATAAGGACACAAAGTTGTTTAAGTTTGTGAAGTGAAAGGAAGAAGGAAGTTCTTGTGATGAAAAGAAAATTCTCAAGTTATCAGTTTTGTGAGTGTTTATCAGCCTTGTGAGTGTAAGAAGCTAATCAGTGAAAAATGTCGGAAATTTTTTTTACTGATAAAGTATCTAACGACAACTATGATACTTGGCAATATCGCATGGAATTGTTATTAGTGAAGAACAAAGTGTGGTTGGTTATTCGAGATGAAGCTTCCGCGACCGTTACGGCGTCATGGATTGAGAAAGACGGAGAAGCTCGTGCGCTCATTGGACTCCCTGTTGATGACAACCAATTATCGCACATTCGGAGCCTAAAGACAGCGAAGGCATCGTGGGAGGCATTGAAAAATTATCACCAAAAGGCTACTCTGTCAAGCAAGGTGTTCTTGTTAAAGAGGATTTGCAGGATGACAGTAATGGAAGATGGTGATGTTGAGGATCATATTTCTCAAATGCAAGATCTGGTGAATAGATTGATTGGGCTCGGTGAAGTATTAAAAGACAATATGGTTGCAGCATTGATATTAGGTAGCTTGCCGGATTCGTATGGAACGCTAATCACCAGTTTAGAGAGCAGACCAGAAAAAGATCTTACGTTGAGTCTTGTAAGAGGGAAAATTATCGATGAATATAGGAGACGTAAAAACTGCGAGGTTAATACTGCAGAAAATGAGGCGGTTATGAAAATCCAGATGATAAGAGACTTCAACAGGGAGTTTATATGTTTCTTTTGCAAAAAAAACAGGGCGTTTAAAGAGAAACTGCACGGACTCCCATCGGTGGAAAGGAAAACAAGAAAAATCTAAAACTAATCAGGTTACTGCCGATACAGAAGATCAATGCTACATGATTCAGGCACAAACAGGACTGTCGCCAGAAAGTGAAAATAAATGCTTCAAGATTGAAAATGAAGATAGAAAACAAATTTGGGTTTTGGACTCCGGGGCGACTAGTCACATGGCATGCACTAAAGATTACTTTGTTTCACTTGATAACATGAAAAAAGGATACGTGAGCTTAGCTGATGAAGATGTCAAGAGAGGAGTACAAGGAATAGGACGATGTGTCGTAAAATGTATTTTAAGTGATGGAAGAATTCAAAATATTACACTCGACAATGTGTTGTATGTACCTCGGCTTAGTTTAAATCTTGTTTCGATGAAAAAACTAGCGAAGGATGGCCATAAAATAATAATTGGAGACGTAAACTGTAATTTTTACAAGGACGGAATACTTAGGGCTATTGTAAAACCCTACGGAGATTCTTACAAGTTGATGACAGCTAAGAAGGCCCTGGTAACAAAGAACTCAAGCAAAGATTGCAGTGAAAGTTGTATACATCTGTGGCACAGACGTTTTGGACATCGGAGTTCAAGTGCAATAAACAGCTTAGCCGAAAATATGTTAGCAACGGGAATAGCAATTGAAGATTGTGGAAATATCACAAATGTTTGTGAGTTCTGTGTTAAAGGAAAAATTGCCGGAAAACCTTTTCCAAAAGAGTCAGACAGTAAGATTCAGGCGCCTCTCGATTTTATCCATACCGACGTTTGCGGACCCATGCAAACAATCACTCCAGGTAATAAAAAGTACATGTTGACGATTATAGACGATTTTAGTAGATATACAAAGATCTATCTGATGCAAACTAAAGACCAGGCTACAGGATTCATAAAAAAGTACGTAGAAACAGCTTAGATGCAATTTTCAAAAAACCTAAGATAATTCGCTCGGACCGTGAAAAAGAATACGTAAACAATGTGCTCCAAAACTACCTAAGGAGCGAGAGCATCGAGACACAACTGACTCCAGCCTATTCACCGCAACAAAATGGAGTTGCAGAAAGAAAAGACCGATCACTTATGGAGATGTCTAGGTGTATGCTGATAGATGCCGGTATGCCCAACAAGTACTGGAGAGAGGCGGTAACCACTGCTAATTTCCTTCAGAATAGATTGCCAACAAAATCGACAGAAAAAACGCCATTTGAATTGTGGTATTCTAGAGTGCCAGACGTTGGAGAACTGAAGGTTTTTGGATGTGAAGTGTACACTCACACACCCAAGGAACAAAGAAGAAAACTAGATCAAAAAGCCCGAAAGTCAACCTTCGTAGGTTACTCTCAAGAATCGGAAGCTTTTCGTCTCCTGGATAAGAATACAGACAAAATAATAATCAGCCGCGATATTAATTTCTTAAGCGAAAAAGCCGTTGATCTTAATACAGAAATACATAGTATGCTAATCGAGGATGCGAATAAAAGGGATGTAGGCTATGTTGAGGTCAACTCTGACTCAAAGAAGAATACAGAGAACAATGAGGTACGTGAAATTGACAATCATCCTCAAGAAGAAGATCAAGAGGAAGTCAGCAATATCAATGGTGAAAGCATACCTAATAAAATCAGTAATGAGCAACTAAAAATCAGACGATCCGAAAGAATAAATAAGGGGGTACCACCGGATATGTTTATAGTCAGAGCAAAATTGACAATTGAAGAACCCAAAACTAGAGAGGAAGCTCTATCAGGACCGGATCAATTCAGATGGCAAAAAGCAATGGACGAAGAAATTGATTCTTTATTGAAAAATAACACATAGGAAATAGTGCCAGCACCTCAAGAAAGAAAAATTGTTAGCAACAAATGGGTATTCAAAATCAAAAGGGACGCTTAAGTTCAAGTTGACAGGTTCAAAGCGAGATTAGTAGCATGAGGTTGTTCGCAGAAATACGGTACGGATTACGACCAGGTATTCGCACCGGTTGTACGACAAACGACATTATGAATAGTTTTGACTATTGCAGGTCAATTAAAAATGATCGTGAAACACTACGACGCTAAAACAGCATTTCTCAATGAAAACTCAAGGAAATCGTTTTTATGCAACAACCAGAGGGGTATACATTACCAGGTAAAGAAGATATGGTTTGTCGACTTATAAAAAGCTTATATGGTCTGAAGCAGGCGGCAAGAGTGTGGAACGAGCGTCTTGATGAAGTCCTTCGACGGTACGAATTTATTCAAAGTCTTGCGGATCCATGTCTTTATATAAAAATTAAAGAAGATGAAACGGTCTACATCGTCGTTTATGTCGACGATCTCCTTATTGCCGGAGAAACGATTAGTCAAGTTGAATCAATCGTCAGAGAATTGAATAAACATTTCTTGCTGAATGATTTAGGTGATTTAAAATATTATCTAGGAATTCAGATCGAAAGAAACGAGAAAAGTTTTTCAATTTGTCAAGAAAATTATATAGAAAAGACTCTACGTGATACTGGATTACAAGATGCAAAAATTTCTAAGATTCCACTTGACCCAGGCTACCTGAAAACGCGGACAGAACAGAGCGTGATGCCGAACAGCAGCAGATATCAAAAGCTTATCGGGACTTTGTTATATATTGCTGTTATCACCTGCCCCGACATTGCAGCCAGCGTGACAATATTGAGGTTGTTCAATAAACAACCATCGCCCGCAGACTGGACTGAAGCAAAAAGGGTTCTTGGCTATCTGAAGGAGAGTAAAGAGAAGAAATTGATTCTGAGTAGCGACGACACGATGGATCAGCTGATTGGGTACGCTAATGCTAATTGGGCTGAGAACCGATCTGATAGAAAATCAAATAGTGGGTACATATTCCAATTATATGGAGGATCCATAAGCTGGGGATGTAGGAAACAAACTTGTGTTTCATTATCTTCAACTGAAGCGAAATATGTTGCACTAGCTGAAACGTGCCAGGAAGGGATTTGGATAATCCGATTATTAGACGACCTGCAGCATGAAAATAAGCTACCTATCACGATCTTCGTAGATAATCAAAGTTGCCTGAAGATGATCCAGAACAAGAAGTACAGCCACAGAACAAAACACATTGATACCAGATATTTCTTTGTTAATGACATCTACGAAAAGGGGAACCATGGACTTTCAATACTGTCCAACCGAAGATATGTTAGCTGACCTGATGACGGAACCTCTCAAAGAAGTCAAACTCAAGATTAGAATAGAAAAATGTAGATTATCAGATTAACAATTGGTTTTTTATTGTTCAGGTATCGTTGAGGAAGGGTGTTGGAATATATCAACGATACACGAAATCTGGTAACTCGGTCAGTTTATGACCCTTCGTATTCTTAGTACCTAGGACCTGCCAGAGGGGCCCAAGTCTAAGTAATGTCCTTCTGACGTTGGCGTTGACCACTTGTTCGGTTTATTGTTAACATTATCTGTAAAATACAAGTGTATGCGATTGTTCCTTTTTATTTCTGTTCAAATGAATTAAACTTTACTTTCTTCACATCAAATATAAACTTGAACTAATTAAAGTGGATTGTTTCGTGTTGCTGAATTAATACTTTCAAATTATCATGATTCCAACATCTAGAAGAAGAAAGATATTGCTCCGAGGGAATCTGGAACTGGTCTGATTCTATTGTATCTTGTACTGAGTATATTTTGCAGAAGCTATTTGGCTTTTTACTTCACCAAGTAGTGTGACTAACCTTATCAATTAGATACATCTGAGACCACACAATGAAAATCAATAATAGAAGCTGTGAACACTATCGCACCATCTATCAGGATCCAAGCAACGTAATATATTAGGATATGCATATGGGAGTACAGGATGAAAAGCGTATTGATATCAGCATTGGATCACTGAATCTTATCATCAGTTTGTCCTTGTCTTGCTTTCGGTATTCTTGAATCTGCTATCACTCAAACCGATTATCAACTTTTATTTGCTCCTCAAATTATTATTGGGTTGATCGATAATTCTATATCGGTGAGTTGAACCATTAGCAATGAATGAAAAGCTAGCGGTCTGAAAGTATGTGTTCAAAAAAGTGATTGATAGAATTTTTTTATTCCAGGATAAGTGGAACACTAAAAAAAGCGCACTATTTGATAACGTGAATAAATGATATCATTTCGCTGGGCTATATTTTGCCTGAGATATTTGTTGTGATACTTTTCTAATTCAACATGATGTGATGTTATGATCCTATGCAGTTTCACCAGTAACATCAACACCTACTAAGCAAGAAAGATGCCAAACCCACTTGGAATAGTCATGTACACAAATCGTTCGATTGAGCATCCAGGTTGATCATTCTTAGAAAATTCTGGTATTCATTCAAATGCAATGCAATAAATATGAGAATGCAACAATTTATCTGAAATATATTTCATCAGTAGATTATATGAAATAAATTACAATATGAGGAATATTAATCATCAGAATAGGAAAAAATAAGATCAACATAACATACAAATGGTATAAAAATAATTAACTTCATTTAGAAAATAACAAATCACTTTCAAATTCTCAGTTCATCATTATTTTCTCCATTAAGATGATAAGTTTCTCCTTCAAGAGGGTCCTCGTTTTCATCCCCAACCGGGACATCATTATTATCATCTTGAGTTTTCTGTAGAAGCTCAAACTTCCAAGCTCTCGTCGGTCAACTCTAAAATGTTTCTGAAAAGTTTGTCTACGTCATCCAATTTCTCTTGCTTTACGCTGACTGAGTAGGGCAAATGATGTAGCTTGATCATTTCAAGCGTTTTTCAATTTTTTAAGATCCCTCTAGGAGCACATAAGTTTGATCTGTAGTGCTTCTCCCCTTGAACTGATACGAGTCCTCTGGTTCTTTTGATGATGATAATTCGTTTGCTTGGTGCAAATTTGATGTGTAATCCACCTGCTGGTTTCAGCACAGATGAAATTTCTGATTCCCAGTCCATAATAGTAACTTCTTCAATCACCTTGCGGACAGTTCCAAGCTCAGAAAAATATTCAGGTGGTCTTGTGGATCAACCAAATTATCTTTTCTTATAATTTTTTGCTATACGACCAAAGACACTGTCAGCCAGTGAAAATGGATGACCAACAATGGCAAACACCATTTTTATTTCATCAACGCCAGTCTGTGTATTAGACAACCACTTGCGTAACATGCCTATCACAGTCATATTCTTGTTCTGTCCAGGAGCACCGTCGCAGAACAGTTTGAACTCCCACACACCAGAGGTCACTTGTCTTAAGATGGTGGAATAGGATTGAAGCTATCTCGTTAGATCCCTTCAAACGCTGATATTCACACTAAGAGTACAAAAAGACCGAGTCTTCATTAAGATTGCTCCGTGAATCACCAACACAAATTGTGAAATTGAAGTAAGCTGCCTGGTCAGGAACTCTGGGTAAAGCCAGATTTTCTTGGCAGTTGAATGATAGTTTCATGATAGTTGAATCCTCTACTGTTTTCAACATGTCGTAGAAGCACCTTGCTTTTGTTTTATGGACAGTTAAGTGTTCCATCAGCTCTGCTTTGGCCCTGCTTGATGGCATCACAGAAATCTTGGATCGTAGACAGATGCAAGTTGAACATGCGTCAGTTGCAGGAGACTTATAACTGAATTTGTAGTCATAATTGAAGAGGTGTATGAAAAAAGAGTATCTCACTTTTTGCTTATGGTCCACTCCTTGGTTATACTCTTTTCTCAATTTACGTACACTGTGATTACTTGGTAGGTAATGTTTCAAACTTTTTCCCCTTGTGTAGTGCGATTGGACATATTGTATCTGACTGATGAAGCTTCTGAGACCGTTTCTAATCTCTGTAAATTCAGCAGAATTTCTTTTGGGGACTATCCATCTCGTACGAAATATTTGCTAATGTTTTGCACTCTAAATTTGGATAAGCCCGGAGTCTTCAAAAATGCATTTTGACAAACCTGAAAGAAAAAATATATCATCGTCTCATTGGTACATTCAACCTATCAGAAACAAGAAAAGATTAGACATGAAACATGGATGTTCCACTGACTGGCACAATGGCGTAGGAATATGATGTTTTCGCTGCACTTAAACCTCTTAGCCTACTCACCCGCATATATCCTTGACTCTTTGTGCTGATGAAGTACTTGATAACAACTCAAGTTGATCTTTTGTCTTTTTGACATCTTTTGGTTGATGTTCGTTTTGTATACTTCAGAATAAAGCTGTCTTGAGCTGATTTAGAGCCATTGGAATAAAATTGCTGAAAAAATTTGCGTATGTCTTGCATACTTAGTTGTTCACAGACCATGATTTTCTTTTTACCATGACGACAATCTAGTTTCTTGAGAAGAGCTTGAGATATGTACCTGTAACATGATAACAGTGAAAATCATACTTCAGGATGAAAATCAACTTACAAAAGCAGGATATTGAGCCTAGTAGAACATTGATCTTCGAACATGTTTGGTCTCACCTCCCACGTTTGGCGATATTTTCACTCCAGTTTTCAGGCTGGCGCCTTTTTTCCTGGTACGAATCACTTCTTTTATTATAAAGACCTACAGACCACAAATATTTCTCAAAACTTGTGTTGGAACACAAAGGAACGTGATGACTTATGAAATGCAGGTTATGAGAATGAGTGCAAGGAGCCAGTTTTGTTCTGCTCAACAGAGATTCAATGCAAGTAAACAGTTTTGCTTCTCACTTGTCAATGCAAGAAAAGAGTTTTGGAGCTCACATCGATTTACAGGTACTCACAGCAATGAGAAGGAGTTTTGTTCTTTTTTGACTTCATCAACAATAAGAGCTTGTGAAGAACTGTCAGACACAACTGCCATATCTATTTGGAGGAAAAATGCAAGTAGCGAGTTTTGGAACTCAGCGCCTATGTGACTAATACTTTGTCCATCAAAACTTATGAAAATATGATCAAGCATAATAAAATCTTCTCATTCAGTCATTATTCATCATTCGAAACTAAATTCTAGAAGTTGGTTTGATAATCAAATTGAATGTGGTTGTCAGTCAAATTATATGCATAACGAGAGAAAATTCCTCAAACATGCCAAACGATGCACTAACAAATATCAACTTGAAGAGCTCAGTAGAGTCCAAACAGAAAGATTAGGCAGGGGCGTTTCCAGCCAACTGGCTTAGGGGGGGTAATTTTAAAAGAAGTGGAAACTTTTTTTTTTCAGTTTCATAAATACAAAATATCGATATCAAAAAATATACTTTATAAAAAAAGGAACATTATATAACAATAAAATAAAATTCAATCAATTTTAAATAAAAATAGAATCATATCTCATCCGAAATGAAAGTAGGACATATATAAACATTCTGTAGAATTTTAAATATATTTTCATAACTTGGTGAAAAACGAATTTTAATATTTCTCAAATGATGAAATTTACTTTTCTTTCTTTCTCTGCAAACTTGTTAATAATATTTTCAATAATAATATTCATATATCTATGTATATGTGATGAAGCTAGCCCGGTTAGCCTTTCTTGAAACATAGTGGCTCGCAGCCACGTTTTTAATCTTTTCAGTGCAGAAAAACTTGTTTCTGCAGAAGCAACGCTAACGGGCAGAGTACATAATATTTGTCAAATTATTTTTAAAGTTGGGTTAATATTGGCATCACATTCTCTGTATGAATCTAAAGCATTTTCTGGTGATTTTTCTTTTGGCTCATTTTTTTTGCCATTGAAATTTCCAAAATTCTAATTCAGACCTAATTGCTATTGCACATGTTGCATTTTCAGGTGAAATTTTATTTAAGTAAGCTGCAACAGATTTTAAAGTGACATCTCAATCTTCGTCAGTTGTTGTCAATAAAACACTCGGTATTATCGTGTTAAAATTGAATAAATTCATCGTGTCTTCAATAAATAAAAAGCTTACCTTATTTATAATTGATTAAATTATATTAAATTGGTAATTAGTCAGTCCACTTATAATTTAGGATTTATATGCGATATGCAAGTAGTTTCGACTTCTATCTTTTACATTTAAGACCAAGTAATACAAGAAATATTATATATTGAACTAAGAAATGCGATTCGCGCTCTCTTAATGTAATACAATGTGAAGATTAACGATACCAAAGAGGCGGACAATATCAACGTTTGTCGAGTAATATTGAAACAGGGTACCCGTGCAAAGGAGGAGAGACATCACTTCTCTTACGACGCTTGAGCAGTTAACTTCATTTTGTTCACATAGCGTGCCATATTAGCAGGAGTCTCGGGTATCGGTCCCTTCCACGACTCTCCAGCAGTTTTCGAAAAATTCACCGTCATAGATAGATCGTCGATTAGATTCACCATAACTTAACGTGTTTGTATGAAATATTGGTAGTTTTTTGGAAAAAAATAAGTAAGCAAAAGAAAAACTCTAAGGGAGGGAGATAATTCCCCAATCCTTATTTTCAATAACTATAGTATGACTCTTGTGTCACCAAATTGGAGAAGTGGCGATTTTTTTTGCCGAAATCATGCAGAAAATAAGTTTTCCAATCTCTAATTTTGTTCCATTGAAAAGTGTACATGAACTTTGAATAACAAATCAAATGCCCAGAATACTCGTACATTGGCCAAATAAAAAAACCTCTTGATATGCATGTGTGCACAATTTGCTCAAAAAATTATGCTAGAACTAGAATGATCGACAACGGGATGAAATGCTTATTTGAGCTATGAGAAACTTGAACACGAATAGTTGATTTTCAGGGTTATGCTATTTCTGTATTGCAATATGCAAATCAAGATCAGAGAATCCAGTGCTCAAAAGATGGACTTTTGGATTATTATGAAAGTAATGTGTGAAAATATTCAGACTGCGAATTCCTGAACCGTTGAACTGATTGGGGTAGTGGAACTAACTTCCAAATCTAGCTAAGCTTATTCTTGTGTGTTACTGATTTGCACATACTAGTGTCCTACGAGATGTATGTGCTAACTCACGTACAGCTTGTTTTTTTTTCCATAAAGCTTGCTCTCTGCTAAGTGAAGATATGTATATAAGTAATTCCTTCGCGATTTTAATTGTCCCTATGATAATTATTATATCATGATAATTGATAATTGATAATTGATAATTGAGTATGCTAGAATCAGTGTTATTTTTGAAGTGGAATTATACTGATGATGGCCGAGACCACAGCATCCCTGACGCAAGTGCATTACAGATGTACTTGAATTTTTTTATTATATCTAACTTTCCCTAGTAGGCTTGAACGCATGAACAGCGTAGCTTGGATACAACCGATGTTCATCCGACGGATGTTCGGAAGAGTTCACTTCGAGTATATGGAACGCTAAGTACAAGTCCACAACAGTTTATTGTGTGAAAAAAAATGTCGAGCATGAACTATAGCTCTGATGAAACAGATATAGGTTGAGTCTATTGGATTGAGTGTAAAAGAAAATTTATGCCTATTCGAACATTTTCGTCAGGCAATTCGCAAAAACGAGTGAAGCTCTGCCCCTATCTTAGGGATTAGTGTGGTGGAATAGTGGATTAATTGTATAAATAATAACAAAGAAAGTACTCGCGAAGAACGTGCAATAAAATTCATAGGTATCGTCATATTATTCACCTGTGGTTTGGGAAAATTTTAGTGTGAGTATTGGTCCAAAGAATACATTATCTGACATCTGACGTGACCTACCTACGTCACGAAGTCCACGCGAACTGAATGACCGGGTGACAAGTATCAGCGGCTGCTGATGTCGTAGCGTAAAGTGGGTAGGCAAGCAGCCACTGTAAAGAGAGTCAAGCAACACCAGGCGATGCAGAAACAAGAAAATGAGTTGAACGGATCTTCAACAGATGGAAGTCGGAAAAGACAAAATACGAGTGAATTATTTGGAAGGTGCAAGGAAACACCAAGATCCCCCACTAAAGTCACCCAACAAACTGCAGGAACGGAAGATTCAAAATATATGATGATGGAAATCATGAGGGAAATTGAAGAAATGAGAACGGAACGAGCAAAACATTTTACAGTTATAGAGAAAGTAAATGAAGAAATTGAAGAGCTCAGGAAAGAGAGTGGAGAACTAAAAGACAGAATTGCGCTAGTTGAAGGAAAGGTAGATAGAGGAGAAAAGCAGCTGAAGAAAGATAATATTATCATAAAAGAGAAAGACTTTAATAGTAATAGACAAGAAATAGAAAAGTTCTGCAGGGAGTTGGTCGATGTACAAGTAAAGATGGAGTCGGCTCAAGGAGAGTATGTGGGAGCAACAAGCAATTTCATGACAGTAGTAAAATTAAGCAGTTGGGAGGAAAAAAAACTGATTAAGAAGAATAAGAACAAACTCAAAGGCAACAAGATATACATAGACAATGACCCGACTAGAGAGGAAATGGTAATTCAAAAAATTTGTAGGAAAAGAGCTGTAAAAGAGAGAAAGGAAGGAAGAACAGCTAAAGTAGGCTATAAGAAAATATACATCGAAGGGCAATGCTGAAAATGGAACAGCGAAAGCAGGGCAATCAGAAGAGCAAAAAACCGAGGCATAACAACAATGAAACGGATGTAATAGGAAATGTCCAAACAATGACCAAGGATAAAAGAATTTTAGAATTATTCAAGAAACATAAAAATGAGACGCTAATATTAGGAACATGTAATGTAAGAGGAACAAATGAATCGGGAACACTCAAATATTCATCAATGTGCTCGGCACAATATAATATTGACATACTGGCACTTTGAGAAACAGCAAAAATCAAACGACATAATAGCAGTAGATAATTATATATTTTCCAGTAGTGGAAACGACACCAAATATTTTGGCACAGGTTCTATGATAAAAAAAGAATTGAAGCAGGGAGTTATAAGATTTGAACCAATGTCTGAACAAATATGTACAATACGACTAAGAGGAGTTTACCGAAAAATCAGTATTATAAATATACATGCACCAACAAACGAGAAGGACACGGGAGAAAAAGGTGAATTTCATGAAGAGCTTGAGAGAATAATAAATTCGATACCAAAATATGACTTGAAAATAGTTATTGGAGATCTCAATGCAAAACTAGGCAGAGGAAATGTACAGGACTACAATAGGTGCACATAGCAAACATGATGAAACAAATGAGAGCGGACAAAAGTTCTACAGTAACCAACATTATGAAAGTCATGAGCACACATTTCGGCAGGAAAGATATATACATATATATATATATATATATATATATATATATATATATATATATATATATATATATATATATATATATATATATATATATATACATATATATATATATATATATATATATATATATATATATATATATATATATATATATATATATATATATAACTTATGATATTAGACTTTTTGAAATAGTTTTCAAGAAGTTTTATTGTTGCTAAAAACTGTGCAATACAAGATACAAGCTTGGCTATGATAAGAGAACTCGTCGTTCTCAGAGATTACATGTGTTTTTATAATATTCTATGTTACATGATCTTGTGGAAAGTTTATATCCTAAGTCAGTATTTCTACGGGTAGTTGAACTTCATAATTCCTCTCGAGCAAGTTTAAACTTTATACATGATTTACAGATTCTCGGTTATTCTTTCTAAATTATTTAATTCAATATTTGTTTTTTGTTGTTTAACTCTATAATTCTTATAATACTTCATCAATAATTTTATGATTACAACAAATATTATTACAATAACTATAATATAAATAATATAATAATGATGAATGTTATACTCATAATTTTCAATTTCTCTAATTTCTTGCAACTGAGGGAATGAAATATTCAATTGTAGTAAAGGCTTTAAATTAATCTTATTTATTTTTTTAACAAATTTTTGCAATCGGTCATTATTCATTTCTAATTTTTTAAAAGCTTTTGATATCCCATTAAATGTCCACTGATTGATTAATCTGAAAATTCCTTGAAAATTCTTCTTTATATTTTTATGCTTACAATTAATCACTAGTTCTTGATTGATTGGGGATATAATAATTATATTATTAGTGTTCGGGATTTGCATTACGTTGTTTTTACTTTGTTGTTCAATAATTTCACAGTCATCATTATTTTCATTAATCACTATATTTTCAATACAATTATTCATTTCTATACCTATAGTTTAACAATAATTCATATTACTGGATTCTCTGCTGAATTTCCCTATTAGAATATTTTTATTGTATTTTTTTATGTAATATGTAGGTTGCTCTGTCAATTTATATAACTTGTTATGACGGATAAAAGGAATTGGGTATAACTGGTATAAAGGGTAAGAATTTATTGAAAGTTCTGGTTCTATTAATTATATATGAGCTTGTTCATTTTCTGGTCTACAATATGTAGTTATTTCATTTACTTGGGACCAAATGTCTTTCTTGCCTGTGATTTGAATTAAATCATTATGGTCTATAACAGTAGTGTCTAACTTATTCAATGAGCAAATTACCAACATTAATTCCATATGTTTACAAAAATCCAATAAATTTTGAATAATAATCAACAATTTGTTAATTTTTACTTCCTTATTAATCTGACTTAACCAATTTTGTTCTTTATTGAAAGTATCAACTATAATATTGAGATTTTTTGACAATTTATTCTCGTTTAATTTGAACTGTTCCAATTTTGAGTTGATATCTGTTAAATGCTTTTCATTCTTTATTATCTGTTCATTTTGATTCTGAAGGATTTTCTGATTATTTCTTATTTGTTCAATTAAACTATCATACTTTTCTGCATCATTTTGATCCAAATTACCTGTAATTGATTCAATTATATTTCCTAAACCATTTATCAAACCGCGTTTAGCTCTTTTATTGAACAATTTTTGAATTTGCTGTTTCAAATCATTCATAAAATAAGATAATGCATTGCTTTGCTCTTCGAAATGATAATTATTCCGGGTCTGTCTTATAGTGTTAAATGTAATATTGTGCAGTTTTAAATATTCTACATAAAGGGGGGTAATATTATAATTGAAATAATGTAATATTTCTCCTTCTTTTAATTTACAATCACCAATTCCGAACAAAAGGAATCCATTATTGTTTGAAATGTCCACTAGTTGAGCGGTGGTAAAAGCCCTGAAATCAAGTTTTAATTTTATCTAATTTGAATTTTCGAATATACCTTCTATCTTTTATTTCTACAGCTCCTAAAATAGGATAATAATTTTCTACTGAAACTTTTTTAAATATAGGTTTCTTATATTTGTGCATCAATCTGTTATTTTGTTTAACATATACTTTTTCTGTTAATATGAGCGGTAATTCATTTTCCTTCGTTCTCTTTGCTTTTTCTTTATCCATAATCTTATTTATTGCTTTATTTGTTGTTGATTTCTTTCTAAAATAATCGTTTATAATCTCTTCATCAGAACATTGCTTTTGGAAATATTTATTTTGCTCGTTTTGTCCGAAAAGTATTTCGCAAGGGGTCAACTTCGTAGTTGAATGTTTTGTATTATTATATGCTGTTACAGCCTTATTTATAATATATTGTAAATCTTTATTTTTACTTATAGAATGTAATATGCGAAGATGCTCTATTAATACAGAATGAAATCTTTCGAACGCGTTCGATTTTGGATTTGCCATACTGATTAAATGTAGTTTGATGTCATGATTATTGCAATAATTTCTCACTAGGGCATTATTAAACTCTAGTCCATGGTCGGCTATTATCATGTTTGGTTTTTTATAAGTTTTTATGAATTCTTCAATGATTAATATGGTTTCTTTTCCTGTTTTATTAAAAGTAGGATGAATAAATCCAAATTTAGAAAATTGATCGAATATAGTTATAAAATATTGTTTATCCAAAGTTAAAAGATCTATATTTATAATTTCGAAAGGAGTTTTTGGTGTAGGGGTCAAATTATCGCTTAATTGTATTGGATGACGATCATATTTATTTTCTTTGCATATTTTGCACTGATTTATAATTTCTGTAATATCTTTAATCATGTTCGGCCAGAAATATTTTTCTTTTAGCTCGTTATAAGTTGCCATTATTCCTCTATGATTTAAATATCCATTATGATTATCCAAGATTATTTGGGTCTGTTTGTCTCCATTTTGAACATCTTCTACTAATTTATAACATTTTACTGAATTTATTGTATTAATTTCAAATTTATCCTGTAATATCTGATTCAATGTTTGTTCATGTTGTTTGGGGATTAATATCATATACTTAACTTTCGGTACTATGTAGTTTTTTAATACTTCTAACAATTGTTGTTCTTTTTCATCTATATTAATATTGATAACAAATCTTTGTTTTTGATAGTCAAATAATTTCATTATCTTTATATCGAATGGTTCATTAGAAAAATGGAAAATAATTTGATTTTTTGCTATGTTTAATCTATTATCTACAGATTTTATTCCGTTAATTGGGTCCTCGTTAGAACTATGGATTGTGTCTCCTGATTCTGATTCATTCACAATTATACTTTGTTGTTCATTTCTGTCGTCATAAATTTTATCCAATGTTTCATTTACTATCTGATCTATTTCATCTGTTTCTGAACTAATATTTTGTAACTGTTCATATTCATACAAATTTATTTGTATTTGTGTACTATCAAAAATGTGCTCCAAAATTTTTAATAACTCTGATTTTTCTAATTTATCCAATCCACATGATAAATATGGAATATTAATTTCGTATACATCATTCTTTATTAAATAATCCCGTAATTCAATAAGTGTTTTCTTAAAATATTTCCGATTAACATTTTCTAAGTATATGTCCTTTGTGATCAAATGAATGATAATTTTATTATCTGTATTTTGAATAATTATATTTTTATTATTCATGTTTCTTTCACAATAATTTTTACTATTAAATTTTGAATCAATTTGTCTTGCCAAACCTTTTGAAAATTTCAAATCTCTTGATATACAATGAGTGAAAATATCGGTATTCATTACATCTCCTGATTTTTTTATAATTTTAAATTTATCTCTCTGTCTCAATAGAAAATCTGCTATTTCGTTTGTTTTTCCTGGTAAATACTCAATGTCAAAATTGTATTCTCCTAATTCTATCTTCCATCGCATAAGTTTCTGGTTTGCATTTTTCATAGAAAATAGCCAAGTAAGAGGTTTATGATCAGTGCGAATTGTAAATTTTCTGCCGAATAAATAGGGTTTAAAGTTATTTATCGACCAAATAATAGATTTTAATTCTTTCTCAATAGTGTTGTAATTTTGCTCTGCAGAATTGAATGTTTTTGATGCATACGCAATTGTTTTCTCTTGTCCATTTATAACTTGTGAAATTACTGATCCCATGGCATAATCTGAGGCATCTGTTGTCAGAATGAATTTTTTTTAAAAATCGGGGAATTCTAGAATTGGTGGATTACTTATCAAATCTTTGGCTGTTTTGAATGCGTCTTGATACACTTGATTAGTTATATCTATTTGCTTATTCTTTTTTAAACATTCAGTAAAAGGTTTAGAAAGCTTAGCGAAATTTGGAATGAAACGTCTATACCACGAAAGTTTTCCTAAAAAGGATTTTATTTCTTTGACTGTCTTAGGGATCATAATTTTTTCAATTGCTTCAATTTTATTTTTATTAGGTTTAAGACCTTCTTGTGATATAATAAATCCTAAATATTCTGTTTCAGTTCTAAGGAATTCTGATTTATCGATTTGAATTTTGAGATTTGCATCTTGTAATTTGGAAAAAATATTTTCTATATTTTGTAAATGTTCTTCTAATGTATTCTCGAATATGATTATGTCATCCATATGGACTGAACAAATTTTGTTAATAGACTCTGAGAGTATTTTATCCATCATTCTTTGGAATGAAGCTGGAGCATTTACTGAACCGAAAGGCATACGAAGGAATTCATAATGTCCTGAGGATGTAGAGAAAGCTTTTTTTTCTCTATCTTTTTCATCTATTGGTATCTGATGGAATTCAGAATGCAAATCTAATATTGTAAAAAATTTAGGTCTACCTATATGATCTAATAATGTATCGATATTGGGTGAAGGGAATTTATCTTCAATGGTTTTCTGATATAATTTTCGAAAATCTATTACTAATCTCGTTTTGCGTTTGTCTGACGCATCCATTTTCTTAGGTACTAACCAAATAGGCGAATTATATGGACTTTTTGACTTTGAATTACTTTTGTATTCAGTAAATTTTGGATATGTTCCTCGATGTCATTTTCATAGATATGTGGGAGTCTATAATTCTTTTGGAAAATGGGTGTGTCGTCTGTTGTGCGAATTTTATGAGTAGTGACATTTGTCGCAGATAATTCTTCGTCTGGTCTCGGAAATAAGTGTGAATATTTCTCTAATAAATTTTTTATCTTTACTTTTTGATCGTAATTCAGATGTTCGTGTCTAAATTGTATAAATGAACTGTTTAATGTTTGTGAGGATAATAATTTGAATTTTTTATTTCCGAATGTTATAGTTTTATTTTTAAAATCCATTAAAGCATTGCAATATTCTAATATTTTTACACCAAATAACATATTACTTTCCTTATGGAATTCATGGATGAAAAATTCGAAATTTTTATTCTGAACTTTCATTTCTACACAATTTTTGCAATGAACTTTTCCTTGAGCTGTCTTAAAAGTGACTTGTTTATTAATCATTTTTAAATTTCTCTGTTTGACAATATTTGCGGAAATTGAATTTATATCGGAGCCCGAATCAATTAATATAAGGTGATCATTATATTTTATCAAAGGAATAGATTTTAATTTTGAAGTCATTACGTATTTTGTTCTATCTCTGGATTTTCCTCTAAAAAAGCATCGCTGTTATTAGCTTCTATTTCGCATTCTTCAAAATCTTGTTCTTCAGCATCAGTGTTCTCATTTTGCATTATTTCATTGTTATAATTTTGCTTAATTGTTGATGTTGACATAGGTTGGGTATTACGTGTCTGTAGTGACATTGGTTGGGGTTGAGATCTACGTGTTTCGTAGCTGTTCACTAAATTTTGTCTTGCGAACCTATTATATCCAGGAGTTGGTGGTTTGTGAAGACTGACTGGTTTGGAGGGAAAGTTTTGTCCTGGAAATTGTTTAGGTGGAAGGTTAAAGGTGAAATTTGGGTTTCTGGAAGTGCTTGAGTTTTGTTTATTATCGTTTCGTGTCATTGGACTGTTGTGTAAAGAATTGGCATAACTGAATTCATTTTTTAATAATAAATCGCATTGTTCTAATGTAGAAGGTTGTTTCACAATAAATGATCCTTTAATAATAGGTGGTAACAATGATATGAATTTATTTACTACAGCTTCTTGATTTTCTTGAAGAATAGCATTTTTTTGCTGTAAATTATAATTTTTTGAAAATATTTTTGCTTTATATAGCTAAATTTATCTAACATTGTTTTCAATGTAATCTCTGTATTCTGTTTGTATTTAGTTTCAAATAATTCTCCAAATAATGTTTCAGCTGACGTTCTATCTGAGAAGTTAGTGCTTAAATATGATTTTAATTCATCCCAGTTAGTGAATTTATTTTGTGAAACAATCTTTTTTGCATTATTTGTTAATCTATTTTTTATTATATTAAATGCAGATACTTTTTGTGGAGCTGTTATTTGCAGAGTATTCAAAATAATATATGTTTCATCCACAGTTTGAATGAAGTTATTAAGGGTCGTTATGTCCCCTTCATACGTTGGGATCATTTCGACAAAGATTTTAATATCTTGTTAAGAAGTCATGTTGTTTTCTGTTACTGTTGGATTTCGTATAATATTATTGATATTATCTTGAACAGAATTTACGAATCCTTCGTTATCAGCATCTGACATGAATTATGTATGATTGCCTTGTGCCGGGGCTCGTACTCTTTATTACTAGATTACTAGAGAGTACCCTGTGTATTATAAAATAGTTTTACTTACAAGAATAAACTTATGACAATAGTTTTCATTGCAAGGGGTTCTCTAAAGGGGTTCTCGAAATGTTTCTCGTAGACTGAAGTAGACGAGATGTGAAGTTCTTGAAGCTTGTCGTCTGGATTCTCGTGATCGATTGAACAGCAAGAGAAATCGCTTGGACGATATGATGCAACGTATGAATAGTCCTCTGATGGGCACTGTTTAGCCGTAAAGTAGAATAATTCTTCTCCAGATGTGTAGTTGTTAATAGATAAGGGCTTATTGATATAGCCTTATATGTGTTCACTGTTACACACTTTGAATTGTTGCGAATAGCCAATTTTCGTATAAAAATACGACAATTAGATGAGTAACTTTTGTGTTTTTCACTGTTAGAAACTTATTGTTGGCTATCCCACCGACTGCGCCAATTATGATATTAGACTTCTTGAAATAGTTTTTAAAAAGTTTTATTGTTGCTAAAAACTGTGCAATACAAGATACAAGCTTGGCTATGATAAGAGAACTCGTCGTTCTCAGAGATTACATGTGTTTCTATAATATTCTATGTTACATGATCTTGTGGAAAGTTTATATCTTAAGTCAGCATTTCTACGGGTAGTTGAACTTCATAATTATATATATATATATATATATATATATATATATATATATATATATATATATATATATATATATATATATATATATATATATATATATATATATAAAGGAACATGGATATCACCTGATGCGCGTACATGTAGTCAAATAGACCATTAATTAATAGAGAGTAAGCATGCAAAACAGATTAAAAATATCACAAGCAAAAAAGATGCAGTACTAGTACACAGATCATTTTCTTGTGAAAATAGTAATGAAACAGGAGTTGCCAAAAGTAACACAGGATAAAGTCAAACGTTTAAAACGATATCACACCTCGCCACTAACTAATGAGAAAAGCAGATAGCAATTTCAAAGTCTACTGTCGAAGAAGCTAGACCTAGCAGAGCAAGTTTCAGGGGAAAGGGTAGATATGAAATGAAATAGATTGGAAGGAGCAATACTTAAAGTCTCAGAACAGATGCTGCGCAAAAATGTGAGGGACAAAAATAAGGAATGGTTCCACGAAGAATGCGAAAGTGCAATTAAGAAGAGGGATATGGCTGAAAGAGACCTACTACAAAATAACTCAAATGAAAATAAATTGAAATACAACATGCATAAAAGAGGAACGTAACAATTGTGTAGACAAAAGAAAAGGTATATGATGGAAGAAAAAATGATAATATTAGAAAAAGATTTTGAAAACAAGGAGTTGAGAAACTTTTATCAAGAAGCCAAGAAACAAAAAACAGGGAATCAACCGCCACTAGTGTACTGTAGAAATAAAGAGGGATAACTAGTGACAGCAAAGGACAAAACCTACGTATTCGAGAAAGTTAAAAACCTTGTTTACTTGGGTGTTACATTAACAAACAACAATAGCGAAAAGCGGGATATAATAACACGGATAACGGAAGGAAGCAGAAGTGCGGGAGCTATGGGGAAACTATTAAAATCAAAAAGTGTATCAAGAATCGCAGATATGAACATTGCTCACAATAACCGTTGGAGAGGAATTATTATAGCTTGAGAATAAATTAGAATGCGAGCAGAGAAAAGCTTATACAGAAAACAGTGATTAGAAGAGTGACTGCTAAAAGGGTTCCAAGGCCGCGGAGTTCACGACATGCTTGACAAATGATGAAACTAGATTGCACCACTCAAGTGATTAGAAGTATAGGTGGTGAAATCTCATCACTCAATAGTAAAACTTGAATAATAAAATTCAAGTGGTGGAAATCTAAGTTGTAAGTCGATTGTGACACATTCTTGAAATGAGGAAATAGATCTCATATACACTTATTATAACCACCTGGTATGGTTTAAAACTATTTCTTGTATCTGAATTCCTCACAAACAATTATTTTTCGATTAAGATGAGAATACATTTCCTAACCATGATATTTGTTTTGTTGTTCAATTGCAAGTGGTACCGGCTACCACTCAAGTGATCAGATTTTACAATTATAATATATGATAACTGTCGGAGAGGAATGGTTATAGCCTCAGAATAGATTAGAATGCAGGCAGAAAAAAGCTAATAGAGAAAACTGTAATTAAAAAAGTGACTGCTGGAAGGATTCCGAGGACGCAAAGTTCTTGACATGCTCGACGAAACATAAAACACATGCACCACTCAAGTGATTTGAAGTATGAGTAGTAAAATCTCACCCCTTGATGGTAAAACTTGAATCATAGAATTCGAGTGACTGAGGTCTAAGTTGTGGGTCGATTGTGACACATTTTTGAAATGAGGAGATGGATCCCATATACACTAAAGATATTCTCACTGGTATAGGTGAAAAATATTTTCTGTAACAAAATTTCTCACAAACAAATATTTTTTGATTAAGATGAGAATACATTTCGCAATCATGATAGTTTTCTTGTTGTGCAATTGCAAGTGGTACCGGCTACCACTCACGTGGTTAGATCTCACAATTGTAGCTGTAAGACCTTACCACTTATCATCACTTCGACTCTATCATTTTAAGTTATTGAGGATACCAAATTCCTCACAAGAAATTTCCTGGGAAAATCATCAAAATGAGGTGATTTTCAATAAATGACCGAATATGCAAGCATTTGGAGTACCAGCGTGTCGTGGTAAATGCGACATGGAGCTGATGTAGTCATGTGATTCCGATGATTGTTTTCATTGGCCACAGATGAAAACCAGCAGTGGAGTGCGGAAAATAAAAAACAGCACTCGTATAACAAGCCACGGGGCAAGCACAGCGAACAGCAACGGACATAGTTCCTAGCATAGGGGCCAGTACGGCAGCCAAGCGAACAAAATTGTTGGAAAAATTAGCACGCATGCGGCGGACTTTACTCTCGATTACTCTGATTTCATGAGTCAATGGGTCATGAGTCATATAATCAACAATCGATTTTGAATCATATTGATGTAAGGAAATTTCTATCAGTTGTTTGGCATGTTCCAGACTGTGAGAAATTTCAAGACTTGCAATCAATTGAATCTTTCTTCAGTATATCAAAGTACCATTATAAATTCAAGGCTGTGATAATCAAAAAATGTTATTGTTGGAGATATTGAGATAAAATTGTTGTCCTTGCCAATGATTAATTGCAACCAAATTCCAATAATTCCGAATGAGAGAAGTATTGAGACTCTTTTCAATTCAGGTATACAGTAAAGCTCCGCTAATCCGGACCAGATGAGACCGGATCTTGTCCGGATCACCGGTGGTTCGGATTAAGCGAAAATTGCTGTGAAATGCACATGTTGAATATTCCAGCGATTCTTTCTCTTATAAATACGCTCTAGGAGATAGGAATAACAGAGCAGAATATCTTTGAGAGGTTAGAGTTTGATCATTAAATAATTCTACGAAAGGTACTACAGTAGTGAACTAAGTTGTAAATCAAACCCGTTCTTTGGATTAACTTCCGTATTTCCACTCGGTAAATTGAATTTCCATAGTTTGCTACTTTATTATCGATAACAATATTCTTTTATTATTGATCTATTCTTGCACAATGATATTTTATTCCCTAATTCATGTCAGGACAGTCGGGTTGTGGATAAGCGAGACTACTGTAAATGCACAGAAGTAGAAAATCACAGTGTTTGTTCCAAGGAAGCAATTTGTTCAGGACTATTTTGTATGAAAAGTGCAATCAGCTTAAACTTTTTGTCTCATTTACAATACTTTCTGCTCCTTATCATGAATGAACATTATTGTAGAAAGTATCGGGTCACCACCCACTTGATTGCTGTTATATATTGTGCATCGTTTGTATTCTCGAATAGTTCTATGGTTCAGAGATATCATTAGATTGAAGATATCCCCCACTCTCAATCTATACTGAAATTTGTTCATCCAAAGAAGATTTCCTGACAGGTGAAAGAGTCTTGATTTGGTTTACTTCAAGCTCATGTCCACAGTCTTCAATTGGAGGAGTACTCCTTTCTCTCAATGTACTTAGATTTATGAATTCCGTATCAGTATAATACTGGTATTGAATTGGTTTTTTAACAACTCTTGTTCTGGTTCGTTGACATTTTTTTGAAGATTTATCATGACTAAAGAAAGGGGAACTATCAAATTCTGCTTCAACATCAACCATTTTCTTTTTTGCGCGTCGTTTGCATCCTCTATTCAGGCCAGTTGATTTTTGGCTCAAGTTATCAATTTATTGAGATGTGTTACGGTTGCTCCGGGTATTTTGTAGCGAATCTTCCATATCTTTAAATCTCAGTGTATTAGAATTATTGTAATTTTCATCGTCATATAGTAATTGCATTTCTTGACCATCGTCCGAATGAATGAGGCTGATAGCTGTTGAATCAGGGAGTTAAGGGGCGATTCAACTTCTCCAACTGTCAACCCCACCTCTACATGGTAGCCCCTGTATAACGCTAACGAGGCTCTGACGACCGAATGTAGGCGGTTTAACCTTTTTAAACATTATCATCCCCAAATCCTGAAGTGACACCTACGAGGATATGCTACGAAACATGAGAGAATTACAGTCAGCTCTCAGAGAAAAAAGAATTCAAGCAACAGCAACAATTGTTGAATGCGTGCAGAATGTTCTCTGATAATGGATGTGAATCTTTCTAAGCGCCTCCTGTTCTGTCATGGACATAGAATGTCAAGGTGAGCGAGTAAAATCGCAGTATATTGTGTAGCAATTTAGTTGTACGCCACTGAGTATTTTGTCCTGATCATTTCTTCGGTCACGAGCGTAGATAATGTTAGCAATGACAAGAATGCTGTTTAATAGAATTGATGATACGATCATACTTCAAGTTACTTCCTCAAGATCACCATCAGGAGTTGATGGGATATTTTGGAGAAAATGTGAAAATCAAGTATAATCATCATCGATACCAAAACTTCAATTCTTTCAACTGTTGACACCTGTGTCTACCACATGATAGATCATAATGCCAATAATAATTACACTGACAGGATGAGAGTCGGTGTTAAGTGCAGATTTTTCATCGTCACTATATCCAACTGGTGACAGCGCTGTGGATAAAGATTAAGTCATCGGCTTAGTTGATTTCCAAGCTTATAGTTCTACTCCGAATATAACTGAGGGTGAAAATCAATTATACTACTATGATGGAAAAATTTTTTCTAGATCTATAACAATTCCGATAGGATCATATAATATGGAAGATTGAAGATATCACATACATTCAATTTTGGGTAGTGGTAGTAGTGATGAGAATAATCAGGAAATCAAGTTCACTCTCACATCGAGCGTCATACTCTGAAATGTAATATTTCGTGCTCGCATCAAATAGATTTCACAAAGAATGTTAGTATAGGAAGTTTGTTGGACTTCAGTAAAAAAGTTCTCGATGCAAATAAACTACATGAATCGAATTCAATTGTGAACAATATGAAAGTGAATAGTGTGCAAATAAATTGTAATTTGCTTCTGGATCATGTAGAACTAGTTTGAGTGAACTATTTTTTTTCCAAACGCACCGCCAGGATATAAATTGTCGAGGTACCGTCAAACATGATTATTTATCAGTGAGTGTTTAAGTCATTGACAACGTAACTGTTCGTGAATCAAGAGCGTGATATATTTGATTTTCGAGGAGAAACAATTACGGTGCGTTTACATTTGAGAGGAGTCATCACTGGAAATTAATTTTTGTGATAAAAAGTTCTTAATAACAGAGCAGGTCCTTGAACCTCAAATGAACAAACTAACTGATAACTAAAAATATACATGCTCTTTTAGCGCAAGGTTATAAGGTTATCAGAGAATGGACTATGTCTTACACATTGATAATGAGACTGCTTTCGACGAGCTAATAAGCCGTTTGGAGGTACATTCACATCATCCCTACATTGCTACTACATTCGACAACAGTGATGAAGTTCGTATCCCAATTCAAAAACAAGATATTTTCACTCTACCTAGTCAAAGTGCCATAGTAATAGAAGTAACCATTTTGAAAGCAGATAGAAAGCCATCAACATCTACTTTTGTGAACAATGGTTTAGCACTTTTGTTTGATGAAATACACTACGAGCTTACATGATGAAATACACTTGATCTAAATTTAATTCACAGACGATTCTGGGTTTACTCGTGGATCTCAGAGGTAGTTCACTTCTATTTCTTTGCAATTTCGCACAAGCAGATACAGGAGCAATTAAATATCGATGCTCTTCTGTTTCTCCTGAAGCTGTTATCAAGTCTCCGGAAGTTAAATTTAAAGTTAAGTCAGATTTTGGATCGATTGTATCCCAGTAAACCGCTAAATTTTTGAGCTCAATAGTCTTAAAGCTTAAATCAGTCCCTGCAGCAGATGTGAACTGAGGAATCCAGTTTTGATCACAGCTTTGTGCGCACAAGCTCTCGACTGTTAGTCCACAAACACACCCTTGATTATTTAATGAATTGGAATCTTCAAATCGAAATTGAATATCTTTTAAGTGAAGCTGCATATTCTCCGCAACATCAGGTATAACTACTGTACCGTAATTTGACCAAGAACTATAGCTTGAAGCATTGTGAGTTGCTGAAGTGCCTGCTACGTTAGAATCAGCTTCCAACCGCCAATAAGCCTCAATCGCATCTAAAGATGCTAATTTTCGCTCCTGATTAGCTAAATCTTTGCCGGTTTGGTCCCAATCCTCCAAATTTAGCGGTGCTGCGACCAAATATAATCTTTCTATGATGATAACCCATGGTGAAGACCTCATACTACGAATTGGTATTTGTGATTTTACTTTTCCAATGAGTCCACTTCGTATTTCAATAGGAATACCCAAATGTCGTGATGCATCTTTACGCAGAGGGAGATTTTAAAGTTCTACTTCACCTAAAACAGGAATGTGTCACAAAACTATCAAAAAATTTTAGTAGCAATTAAATAATTCACCTGATAAGATTGCATAACTAAGTTGGTCAGTGTTCAAATTCTCAACATATTTGCCTGAATAGTTATTCAAAACCCAAGCAACCAAACTTTCAAGCATTTTAAACTAAATTGATAGCCCATGGGAATTATGATTTTTTTGTCTACGCAACAATATAATTTCATTCACAATTGAAATTTTTTTAATTGAATTATCTCGTAGCCACGTGATTCGATAAGATTTATTTTATTCACTGTTGCCTCATAGCGTTGATTTGGGGTCATCGCGTAACGGCGTATTTCTATTGTATTTTATACAGTGGTGACCGTGATAATAGCACCCATGGAATTCAAACACTTGTTTGGTTTCTTCACAATATCCATCTACTTTGAACAAGGCCACTTTAACCTCTTTCTGATTTGCAGCGTGTATAGAATTTTGATATTACGCTCGCGCTCCTCCCAAACGAGCCATTGTAGTGCTATCCTAGACTGCTTATCGCTAAGACGATACCCTCCTCTAGGTATTATACTTATAGTATTCGATTTTGAAGAATTTCTCCTGAAAACTTTATTGCATGCTGATGCAATAGTGCACGCCTCTGAGAACGGACATACATTTCCTGTGCTAAGCAGTTGTTCTCTGAATTTAAGGCAAGCTTGAGCTAAAATTTCTACATCTGAGACACAATATTGAACAAGATCGCGCTGCATATCAAATTCTTCATTTTTATGAGCCTCATACCATTTGAAAATTCAATTCTATCGGACGATTTCATTGTGTTAGGGCTATAATATGAAATATCTGGTAGTGGGCCTGTGTAATTAGCGTTCGCCAGTGTATTAAATAAATGTGGGAAATATCCTTTTCTGAAATTATCGTCAAGTCCAAATGCGCCTGGAAGTTTCGAAAGTGCCATGGGAAAATAATTGAGAGAGTCAAGGAATTTGACACCCCCAACCTGTATCAAAATAATTTTTGTCCCCCTCATGATAAGCTCTGGTTTTACAGCTGACTTCGTAAGTATATAATTCAATAAAAACTGATGATCAAATGCTTACCCATTATGGGCTGAAATCGTAACATTTTAAATTTTCTACGGACCTCAAACAAATAACTCACGAAACCTTCCATAACTTTGTTTTTTAGTATTTACAATCGCACTCTACATTTTTCACAGAGCTCTTCGTTTTTGCCTATACAAACGTCACAACATTGCCTGAAGACGCACAAGTTCGGCTCATGTTCAACTTCTAATTCATTAATAACCTTCTCCTGACGTGTTTCTAAATTGTAAAAAATGAATAAGAAATCTTTGGTTTTTGGTTTTCCACAATCTGGCTGCATGTAACATAAATGGTTTGAAGGTACATGTTTGCGACAAATTGTACAAGAAACCTCGCCGCAAAAAGGCATTCTATCCGCATTAATATGTTTTCTGCAGAACTCACACCGTTTTACCGGACTGCATACAGATTTTCCGCCTGAGGAGCTGATTTTTTGATGATTTTCTAAGCATTTTCCACTATTAAACCAGCAATTGCAATCGTGACACTTCGTTCTTACCCCCAAGAAACACGTCGAAGACTGCTTACATACCGGACAAGTGCTTTTACACCTGTGCCCTTCTTTATGATCGTAGGGTTGGTGACATTTTTCACAGTAATAAATACAGCAGAAAACCCTGGTCAGTGATGCTATTACGTTGTGAGAATTTTGATGCAATAATAAATTCAATGTATTCTGCCCCTCTAGCCCCTCAAATACAACATCACGACCTTTACTTCCGTACCTGTAAACACATATTTTGTATTTATCAGCGAGGTAGTTTTGGAATTTTTGTAGCTCGCCGATCCCGGCCCCGTCTTCGGGTATGGTCACATCCGCATCTTGTAACAACTGAATCGCTCTGGCCAATTGCAGTTTTCCTACATCTATTCGTACCTTCGCATAGTCGGGATCTTTTTCCACCCGAGCTATCGCAACAATCAAAGCGCGCGGAAGACATAAATTATCTCTATTATTAATGACAACGACACTTTTACTCTTGCGGCATGTTTCTTCATAGGTAAGATACATATTCATCCTTCTCCTGCCCTCTTTACCTCTTGGCATTCGCACTGTTGTTACACCTTTCAAAATATAATAGACATATTAAACGTTATCTAATCTATAACAGGAGATAAAATTCTTTTACCAAGACAAAACGTATCAGTGTCTAGCCCTGATGAGTTTGATTGAAATATTCCAGCTTCAACCTTCCAAACATCGTCCACAGTCACATTTGACGCATCCACAAAACTCTTCCAACCCTGGCCTCGTTCAAAATTTTTACTACAAAATGTGAAACCAACTTTGTCTCCTGGTTCTAAATCAGATGTAGCGTACAGAATAACATCTTCAACACCTTTCTTAACTCACTCAATAGGGTTTTTTACCTCAGGAATAGAGCTCAATCTAAACTCTACCATTCTACCCGTTGTGTTGAACCGCCTCACCCTCCTCACTAAGTCTTTCAAAATAGTAAATTTATGCATTTTGAATTTTCAAAATTGAAGTTATCAATCAGCCACCTTTTTTCGCTAATCAAATTGAAACTAATCAATTCGCCATCTCATCTCAATTTACACCCATTATCAAGAAGAGGTGGGGGGAAGTAATTGAATATATTGCGCGCCTGAATTGTGACGTTCTGCGCGATAAAAATTGAAACCAATCGTAAATGGTGAATCTTCTGATAAAAATACATCTTAATCCATACCAAAAATGATGATGCAATACTCCTCAGTAGTTGCTACGCAACACCCACATTTCTTTATTTTACTAATAAAAAGTACTTAATTTTATAGTTATCGAATTATGTTTATCTATTGTGTCTTGAAACTATTTTTAAATAATAAAAGAAATATTATGTTCACTTCAACGACCTTGGGCGCTCAGTTTTAGCCGATAAGAAATTTTTTTGAAATCAAATAAGATCGTTATAGCCATGTCAGCTGCTACGTAAAAACCAACATTTAATTTATATCCACAAATTTTCAAAATTACAAAAAATTCCACTAGGTTTAAAAAACAATGATTCATATTCTCAATATTTTGATTTTTAAATCAATACATCCAATATCGTTCATTTCGAAATGAAAATTTCCGGTATTTTATTTATACCCACAAAATTTCAAAATCATGAAAAATTCCAATGTCCTCAAAAAGCAATAATTCATATTTCAAATATTTGTATTTCAAAACCAATACATTTAATATCATATATTCAAAAATAAAACAAGTGAAGCTATTGTGATAACAACTTTTTTGTTTTGAGTTGAATGTTTTTCCTAATTTTAATAGAACAGCTGGTGCATCCTTATGACAAAAATAATCATCTGAACACTGTGTCTTCTTATATTTTTCATAAGATTCTTCCATCAACATTTCATCTTCATTGTTCTTGGCTTTCATGTCATCGATAGCTGGTATGGCGCTGAAAATAAAATCTCTCGGGTTGACGCCGCAATATTTTTAAAGTACGCGTAAATTCGGTTCATAAATTTCGTTGTCAACTTCCACACAAGAATGGAGTACTCTATTATCAAAATACCTGTGGTGTTTCAAATACCCCATAATAATTTCAGGTCTATACCCCATTTTCTTAGCCTCGTCGCAGAATATTTACGCCGCTGGTAAGCACGCAGCATAATAATTCTCGTCAGTTAATGCACGCGAAATTATACCGCTCAAAATAGCTAGCCTAGTTTTATTAATTTTTTTCAAGCTCATTCTAACTTGTATCCTTGAATAACAAGAAGCTTTCCAAAAAATTAATAACCTCAATTAGGCAAGGCGCAAATCGAGACACGTATAGTACGTATGAGATGACGGGACGCGAGGTACACGACACTTACGTGCCACACGGGCTGCGTGGTGATCCGCATATTGAGATGCAGTTTTTACCTACATTCGCAACCGCCATAATTGGAAATGTCTGATACACGAACAAAACAATTGTTCTGAATCAGAATCAGATTATGCTGAAGGGAAAATTAACTAACACCTCTCATTGGCTGTCTTAAACAAAATGGCGGCGGTCAAGTGATCACTCGCGAAAAAGTGGGGGGGTGGCTCCTAGAAACACGCTTATACCACTAACGGCTATTTACATATATTCTGAATGACACACAAGAAATAAAAAAACAATGGAAGTTATGAACGTGTGAGTACGCAGGAACAACATGTTCCAGCAGCATAGTCGTGCCGAATGCTTCTCTTCGCCTACAAATACTCCTAAGGTCAGGTAACGACCTCAACCCTCATTAAAGAGAGAGTTTTCTAAACACAAAGCATACTGCAAAGAAAATGTACAGGCAAAAACATTTTTGGACAAAAAATAAGTTAACCTACTTGAATACATGAGGAATATAAAGCTGAATGAAAGTAACATCTATAGGAATAGTGTTCGTGAGAAATGAACATTACGCAACAATTACTTTTAGAAAAGGGGTCATATCTCAGATGATAACTCCATGACATAATTAAATGAAAATAACCATGATAAACCAACATCAACGTCTTGAAATTGATTTGAATCATTAATGAGCGGATACAGTGGCGGTGATTCTACGTTAAATTATTTGAACACTGCGAAGTCGACAAAGACTTCTCTAGCGGTGATTCTACGATAAATTATTCAAAAACTGAAAAAATATTCAAAGTTCAAAACGGCAAAAGCAAACACATCTAAGCTCCTTTTACGGACTTATGAAGAACAAATAAACTCACAGATTGTGTCAGACAGTTGTGCTCACTGAGTTAGCACAAATCCGACTTGGACAGAAGACTGGACTTTTAAAGAAGTGACTTCAGTAGGCCAGAAGGCCTTATTATATCCATTATATTAGCGCTTTCAGTAATGTAAAGAAGACATACAGATAAGAAAAAGAAGTAATTTTAAAAATACAGATTTCTTCACAATAACAAATTGCCTATTACTCTCTCAATCTAAATGTTGCACATTTGATTTTATAAGATTCGGGTAGATGACACCAAGGGTGCATAAATTGATGACTCTTGATTTCACAAGGTTGGTAATGGAATTGCACAAGTTGATTGAACAAGATGTGGGTAGATAACAAGTGCAAGGATGTGTCTCACAGGCTGTTGACCTACAGGGGGTGGAGGGAGAAGGCGAAGTCGATGTCTTTGACCCAATGCCTTAAGAACCCAGCCGGCCGCCGCCATTTTGAAATATAAGCCAGAACTTTCGTCATGTAACTTTTACGGTTGTATTCCTATTCCACAACAATTGTTATTGTGTCAGCACTTTCAACAGTATTTTTCCATTATAATAAGAAATGTAATGAAAACCCCTGAATCCTGGAAAAATTGTTCATTGTTCAAGTTTTCTCCTGTATCAACACATTGTAACCACGTGTTGAATAAAATTAATTTCTTTCAAATATTTTGAGTTAAAATATTTAATTTGTATATGAAGTATGTTTCAAGTTTTTTCTCATAACTAACGTGCTCCATTTTCAGTTATTAGCACTTCCATACTCCGATGTGTTTGAGTTATTATATATGTGCTATTAGATATCGAAATGAGAATATGTATATTCATATTTCATCTCTAAGTCTAATATTCCTAATAAATTTTATAATGTAGATATAAATATAAACAAATATATGATACGTGTTATCCCAAGTATTGCCTGGAGAACTGTCGGAAGTCATAAATATGAAAACTATCAATTGCCTAAGGTCGTGCCTTTTCTGAGAACAAAGAGAGTTCCACCATTCACAATTACCATCACTTGCTGATCTTTCAGCTATTGGTTGATTCAACTTCAGCGAAAGATTCTGAATATGCACGAACAGTAAAACATAAATTACTCAAGTCACAAAGACTCAATGGAGCAGAGAATGCTATCGCACTCGAAAAATCGAACGAATTCAGGGCTACCTCTATTGTAATTCAGAACACACAAATTATTATTGTGCTTCAAATACTACTTAATAAATACTGAATTGAAGTTCTCTCAAATAGCCTCAAGGGTACGTGTGTGCACAGGTCGTTCATGTTGTTGTTGCACATAAAATGTTGACTGTAGTTCATAGTTTTTCACTTGAGTTACACAGTCGCGTGCAGCGCAGTTCAGTATCTACTATTCAGAGCTATTTCCCAAAATTGTGAGCGCAGTGAATAAACCAACAATCAATTGAGCATAACTCCAAATTCTATTCGAAACTATCAAGTGTTTCAATAGTTCTGACGAATCTTCATTCCACTAGAGGTCAATGATAATGTCATTTCCCAAAAATTGTGCGCATCAGGATAGATCAAAGAATAGCATTCTCACTAACTACTTGTAAGCGAGAACATTGTCTCGCAAAACAGGATTTTTCTTTCGCGAACATAGGTTATCAATTTGGAATTATATCCTACAATCGGTGCCCTGTCCAGCATTGAACAATAAGCATTTGTTTCACAGAATGAGAGCAGGAACATCGTTCGACTTTTATTTCTTTATCTCCAATGGTAATTTTTGCAAGCAAATCGATGACGTTGCTATGGGTTCTTCTTCTTCTATCGCTTATTTTCACATAGGGAATTTCAAACAGAAAATTCTAAGCACAGCTATGCGGAAGTTCACTGTTTCTCTACGTCATGTTGATGATGTCTGCTGCTGTTTGGTCTCGTGGTAGAGATGAATTGAATAATATTTTTGAATCATCTGAACATGCAACACGGCAACATTGAATTCAGTATTGAGGTTAATGAAAATAACTGTCTCGGTTCATTGAGTTTTGTTATGGAGAGGTTACACTATAGTTCTATTTCTAAAAACAGATTATTATGATATGATCATCCGTCAAAATTAACTCATGTTAACCTACTACATGGATGTATGAATTGGAGACGCAGGGTATGTACCTACTCTTGGGTATTGTTGAGAACCTCCGCTCAACACACCCCCACCACCGACCAACCCTTAGTAGATCCCCCTTTCTTAGTTAGTGCGGAGTGATAATGTATTTAAGAAAGTGTGACAGTTCACAGACAGACAGTATTTTCAATTTACCAATAATTAGTACAGTTATCTTCAAAAACATTTACAGTACCATTTTTTCACTCAAGTACCTAAGTATGACAATTGTCACAGTCAACTGTATGAAGTGTAAATAATTAATATAATTTAGAAAGTGTCCTGTATTTCGTGTGAACGGTGGTCCTTCGAAGAAAACTATATCACAGAACATCTTTTGGTCCAAACGAGCCGGATCAGCAAATCAGTATGTCATCGAAGTGCATCAGGGTGAAGCAGCTGGGCAGCATCCTCATAGGTCAAGGTAGGCTTGGTGCATGTCGCTTTGTGTATTTCTCTTGTATGTGATCGTAGCACTGCTATTATGGATAAACAAGTCTCAAAATTGATTGACCAACGTCGTCAAGTAAAAGCTTCTTTGACTCGTATGATAACATTCCTAAATAAATTTGATAGCAACAATGATAATTCAAATTTATTGAAAGCTCGTCTACCACATCTGCGCTCAGCTTATGAGTCTTTTAATGGAATACAAGTCGAACTAGAGTTATTAGATCCAACTGAATTAAATAAGTATAATGAAGATAGAGATTTTTTTTTTATTAAATTTTTATTAGCAATCAGAATTTTATGAGCTAATTTGCTGATGAGTACATTATACACTATGGTATAAAGTACAAAAATGGCGTGATGGAGTGTCCATCCAACGATGTCACCTCACTTCTTCCGTAAATATTGGGGCCAGCATCTTTTCAGTCCTCTGTTGATGAAAGCTTCCAGAAGTGTTTCTATTAATGGATTTGGATGAATTTCTGATCTTGTATGATGTTTGTTTACTCTTTCTTGGATGACTTCTTTTACATATGGTATCCTGAGATCTGTGTGTATGGTATGGTTGGATACGTACCAAGGAGCATCTGCCATTACTCTAAGAATTTTGGATTGCGTTCTTTGTATGATTGCAATATTTGATTTGCTGGCGCATCTCTATAGTTCAATGCTATAGGTCCGTATTGGCTTGATTATTGCTTTATAGATGAGCAGTTTGTCCTCGAAAGATAATCGAGATTTTATTCCTATCAGCCAGTTGATTTCCATTATTTTAAGTTCGATTTGTTTCTTTTTCTTAACGATGTGTTTTTTTCCAGTTAAGTTCCGGATCCATGTGTAGTCCTAAATATTTGATATCTTTTTTTTTTGTGGTATGATGATTTGGTTGATGCTGACTGGAGAACAATAACCTTTTCTAAGAGTAAACGTTATATGCGAAGACTTTGTTCCATTTACCTTAATTTTCCACTCTTTCAGCTATTCTTCTATAGATTCAAGACGTTCCTGTAATTTTTGAGCAGCTCTAATTGGATCGTCGTCGTTCGCAAATAATGCTGTGTCGTCCACGAAGGTACTTATAGTTGTTTCATAGGATGTTGGTATGTCGAATATGTACAATACATATAAGAAGGGGCCAAGAATGCTGCCTTGTGGCACATCGGAATAGATTGGGAACCGGTTAGATATTGCTTCATTTATTCTTGTTTCAAAGTAGCGTTCGTTGAGGTAAAATTTCAACAAGCTGAAATAGCTTGGGGGAAGAGCTTTCTTAATTTTGTATAGTAGGCCTAAATGCCATACTTCATCAAATGCTTGCCTCATGTCAAGAAATGCGGCTGTGAAATTCTTCCGTTTTTCTAATGCTTTATTTATTGTGTTTGTTATGCGGTTGCATTGCTGTAATGTGGAGTGGGCTTGTCGGAATCCAAATTGATGATCTGGGATACAGTCTTCTATGTTAAGGTCCCTGCCTAACCGCTTTAGTATGACTTTTTCAAGAAGTTTTGAGACTACAGGTAAGAGGCCTATTAGTCTATAAAATGAGACATTCGTTGTATTTTTCCCAGGTTTTGGTATCATTATTATTTGTGTGATTTTTGATGATCTCGGCCAATATCCAGCTCTTAGTACAGCGTTATATATGTACAATAGTTTCAATAATCCCTTTCTAGGAAGTTCTCCCACCATTTTTGCTGTTATGAGATCTGTTCCGGGTGATTTTTTGGATTCAATTTCTTTATTTCTTCAATAATTTCGTTTGGCGTGAAGAATCTTTGTTGTTCTTGTGCCTGGATGGGTGGAGCAAGGGCTTGTTCCACCTCGGGGTCTGAGTCGATGTTGTGTGGGGTGGAAACTTCTGCAAGATATTCTGCAAATAGTTGAGATTTTCCTTTGTCGCTTTTTGCCCATGGCCGTGGAGGTATAGAGTACTTACGTATTAGGGCTGATGTTGTTTTGGGCTTTCTCTTGTTTTTGATCGGTTTCCAGATGGAGTTATCTTGTTTTGTGAGATTGGTGACATATTTTTCGGATGATTCATCTCTTATTTCACGTAGTTTTATTTCTAGTTTATGAGTTATTCGGTTGTGATCGTTTTTGGCAGCTGGTGTGTAAGTTCGTTGCCAAACTGATCTGGCTCTTCGCTTCTCGACAATAAGTTTTTTAATTTCATAAGGTATATTGCTTCTTGCTCTGTAGGGTTCATTTGCTGGGGTGCTTGCTTTAGCAGCTTGTTGAAGTAAATCAATTAGGCTATCGGTTTCTCTATCTATGTCGTTAGGTTCTTGTAGTCGGATTGATGAGTTAATGTTATCGCTTATTATTTGTCGGTAATTCTCCCAATTTGTTTTAATATTGTGTAGTCGTGGTGTGTGCTTTTTAGGTATCGGTGTGTTTTTAATTGTTGCTATTATCAGGGAGTGGTCTGAAGATAGATCGTAGCTTGGTGATATGTCCGTGTTTATCGCAAGTATACCGTTGATTATGAAAAGATCGAGTGGGTCTGGAATTTTGTTGAGATCAGTAGGCCAGTATGTTGGTGTACCAGTTGACACAACAAAAAATTTTTGTCGGTAATTACTTATGCTAATTCTCGGCCTTTTGTAGTTATTAGGCGTGATCTCCATAAAGTGTGTTTGCTGTTGTAATCTCCACCAGCAACAAATTTAGGGCCCAACGTTTGAAAGAATGTATTGAAGTATTCTTTTCTCAAATTATGTCGAGGTGGACAGTAGACAGCTGTAATAGTTAATTCGTATAGAAGGCTGTCTACTTTGATGGATGTAGCTTGAATGTGTTCTTCGTATTTTAATAGTTCGTAATGCTTGATTGTCTTCTTTATGAGTATCGCTATGCCTCCGTGCGCTGTACCATCTGAGTGGTTGGTATAATATATTTTGTAATTTGGTATGTGGAAGTAATTTTTATTCGTGAAGTGTGTTTCACTGACCAGTAGTATGTCTATGAAGTTTTGGTCCATGAATATTTTCAATTCTTCTTTGTGTCTTTGCAATCCATTTGCATTCCATTGTGCTATTCTTAAAAACTTAGCCATCAATTGATTTTTTTATAAGAGTTGTGAGCATGTTGAGCGCCATGCTGTTTTGTTGCAGTAGCTGGTTGGAGAGACCTTTGAATTCGTCGAGAGTTCTTGTCATTATGGCGGTTACGTCTTCAGACTGATTATGGTTTGTTCTAGTTACCTCTGCGTAGTTTTGTTGCTGTGAATTGTTGGAGAAGTAGGTGTTGGTATTGTGTAGATTAAATTTTATCGCTGTGTGCTGCTCTTGATGCCCTTTGAATAATTTTCAATACTAATCACAGCCTTTATAGTTGGCAGGATGGTTTCCTCCACATAGTGCGCGTTTTATGAGTGTTTCTTTACTCTTACTACAAGATATGGAACTGTGACTTCCTCCACATTTAACACAAATGTACGGTTTGTTACAGTATGTTTTAGAGTGACCGTATTGTTGGCATCTCATGCACTGTATGATTTTGTTTTTGTTCGCTGTGGGAGGCTCTATTTGTATAGTTTTATTTTGTAATCCTGTTATTTTATATCTATCTTCATCATTTGGTCCTGGTTCAAGATCCACCAAGAATAGACTCAGCGGCTGTCTGGTGATGCTGTGTTGTGCGTTCATTATGTTTCTCACTTTGTGCCCCATTTTTGAGAGTTCCTTTTAGATATCTTCCAAATTTGTTGAGTGATGAAGATACTTTATAACTATCCTGTATGCCCTTTCTTCTTATAGTTTGTACTTATGATGATGAATATTTCTTCCTCTGAAGCTTTTTACTATTTTTTGATATGTTTCTGGGCTAGTACAATTTACTTTTACAACGTTATTAGCCAAACTTTTGATGTAATATTGTTTATCTTCGGCTATTTGTCTCATCTCATTAATCATCTCTGGATAGTTGATTACTCCATGAATAAATATTGAAGGAGGCTTTTGGATTTTTGGTGTAGATGTAGTTTTTTCATCTGCTATTGCGTTGAATCGGTTACTTGTTTCTATTCGTGTTCCAGAAGTGTTGAGTTGTGATCTTTGTACTTTCTTTCTCTTGGCGCTTTTTATCTTTTGCCATTGATTTTTGTCATTGTCTCTATCCTCTTCTTCTTCTTGCTCACTTGTAGATGTGATTATTAGCATTTGTTGATCAGAATATTCTTGGTTTGTTTGGTAGTTCGTCAGTGATGTTCCCTGTTGTATGGGAGTCAAAATGTGGTTTGGAGGTATTTGCTGGCATGATGTAGGCTGTACCATATGGTGCTGAGAAGCTTGACCGGTAATCAATTGAAGCCATCGCGTATCGTATTTTAGTCGATAAAACTGATGACTATTCATAGGGTTCAGGCCAGGAATGTACCCGGCCGGCTGCATTTTTTGTTTTGTTGAGTTGGCATGCAACGCATGCCTTCCGGAATTGTTCCCACTGATATTTCTTCTTAACACACAGAAACACTGTAAATATCACTTCATTTATTTGTAGTCTTACAATCAATTATCTATTATTACTAAATAACAAATTAAATTACGTTATCTGACTGAGAGCACTTTGATAACACACGACACGTCCGTTTTCTACGGCTGTTGTCAGAAGAATGAAGATAGAGATGAGTTTGAAACCAAATATTATGAGACAGAAAATAAATTTCTGACCTTGATGGAATGTCGTGATAATGTTAACAATAATGTAACTCAAACTCAAACACCAATCTCTGAAACAAACGGACACACATGTATGCATTCGAGTAAAAATGTTCGATTACCTCAGTTAAATTTACCAATATTTGAGGATAGCTATTCAGCTTGGACTTAATTTTATGATACTTTCAAGGCACTCATCCACGAAAGCATGCTATACAGCGAAACAGAGAAGTTTTATTATTTACGGTCATGCTTGAGAGATGACGCCTTCAAAACAATCCAAGGTGTGACAGTTTCAGCTCTTAATTATAATATTGATTGGGAAAGTCTCAAGCAACGGTTTGAAAATACGCGGTTGATTGTGCAAGAACATGATTTTGCAATAATAAATTCACCAACCATTCAAAAATACTCTCATACAGCTATGCGGCAATTATTAGATGACGTAACCATTATTCTTGAAGCATTGAAATCATAAAATCAACCCGTAGAGCATTGAGAGCGAATTTTGATACCTCTTCTAACTACAAAATTTGATTATCAAATGAAAAAGGAATGGGAAAGTACGCTAAGTTCAAACATACTTAAACTAACGGAGTAACTAGAGTTTCTTCAAAGAAAATGTGTGCTGTTAGAGTCGTTGAATGTATCTGATAAACAAAATAATTACGCTACTTAATACAATCAGACAAATAAAGATAACAATTACTATCAACCAAAAACTACTAATTGTGTAGCAACAAATAACCAATACCACTGTCCCGTATGTTCGGCAGAACACCTGTATTTAAATGTAATGAATTCTTAAAATTGAACATACCGGATAGAATAAATAAAATGAAAGCATTTAAGCACTGTTTAAATTGTTTTAATTCATCTCATATGTCTTCAAATTGCTTCTCTAGACCTTGCCGAATCTGTGGCAAGAAACATTATAGTTTATTACATTTACCAAATAATAGCTTACTAGAACCAATTAATAATTCTAATAATGTACCTTAACCCACCACGACAACTAGTCGTCGGAATAAATCGTTGCTTCAACTAGTTCGATGCATATCAGTACTACTAATAATGTAACCATCAGTCAAGTCTTATTATGTACCGCAAAAATATTAATGAAAAATAGCATGGGTAATTGGATTAAGGCTCGTGCATTGCTCGACGTTATCTCGCAGTCCAGTTTAATAACAAAGGATTTGTGCAATCAATTAGGTCTAAAACTCTATAAAAGTAGAGTTGCTGTATGTGGTGTCAGCAATGCTAGTAGTAATTCAAATCACAGTACAGCTATCCAGTTCAAATCTCAATATAATCAAGATATTTATAATACTCCATGTTTAGTTATTCCAAAAATAACTGACAATCTACCAACAAGCTTGTTTCAAAAGGAACATTATAAATTCCCTCCGAATAATAATTATGCATATACAAACTTCAACCTAGAAGGTAAAATAGATCTTTTGTTGGGAGCAAATATGTTTTGGAATTTGTTGAAAGAGGGTTGTATACCTGGGGGCGCTTATAATCCGCATCTCCAAGAAACAGATCTAGGGTGGATAGTTGGTGGAGACCTTCAGTCAAGTCATGAACGAAATAAAGTAATTTGTAACTTGAATACAATAGACTCACAAATAGTTAAATTCTGGGAATTAGAAGAGTGCCCAAATAATTTTACCGTTAGTAAGTATTCAAATAAAGACACCTTCTGCATTGAACATTTTAAATCCACATACAAAAGAGCTATAAAGGGTCGTTTTATTGTTCGTTCACCTTTCAAAGATAACATAGATAGTTTAGGAAATTCCAATATTCAGCAACACAAAGATTCCTTAATCTTGAGCGCAAATTATATCGAGATGCAGAACTTAGAGATAATTATAAACAATTTATTGACGAGTATTTAGAACTCGATCACATGCAACAAATAGATAACTTGAATCAGTCAGAGGTAAGCAAGCACGCAATTAACATTCTACCACACTACGCAATAATTAAAGACAGCAGTAAAACAACCAAACTTGGAGTAGTTTTTGACGCGTCAGCAAAAACCAGTTCCGGCTTAAGCTTCAATGATACCCTTATGGTAGGCCCAAAGTTACAAGACGATCTATTTTCAATAATTCTTCGATTCCGAACATACGAATATGTTTTGACCGCGAATATTAATAAGATGTTCCGCCAAATATTAGTGGATCCGAATGATATGAAATAAAGATGTATAATTTGGCGCGATGATAATGCGGAGGACTTGAAAGTTCATTAGATGAATACACTTACGTATGGCACGACATGTGCTCCCTATCTCGCGGTTTAATGCTCACAACAATTAGCTTTAGAAGAAAAACAAAAATTTCCGATCGCATCAGATATTTCACGTCGCGATTTCTATATGGACGATCTGATTACTGGAACACATACATTTGAAGAAGCGATTCATCATCGAGATGATTTACAAGAATTATTGTCACTTGGAGGGTTCCAATTACGTAAATCGGCATCAAATGGTCAATTATTATTACCAAATTCTGGAAATATAGACCATTTAATAAATTTTGATTCAGATGGAAGTACTAAATTATTAGGACTAAGTTGGAATTATAGTTTGGATTAACTACACTTTAATATAAATATTGAAGGCTTAGATATGAATAACAGAATAACGAAGAGATCATTACTATCAAAAATAGCTCAAATATATGACCCTTCAGGCTTGTTTAGTTCAGTATTTATTTGCGCAAAAATGATTATCCAAAAATTATGGCAATTGAAACAAGACTTGGTTAGTCCGATACCTGATAGTATTCAAGATAGTTGGTTGCTTGTTGCTGGACAATAAGTTGGATATACCTCGCAAAATTATTTACAGTTACCCAGCAACCCATTCTATACAAGTACATGGGTTTTCAGATGCGTCAGAGAAGGCATATGGCGCGTGCATTTATATGAGAAATATGGACAGAACCAATCAAATTCACGTCAATTCAATTTATCCCAAATCGCGCGTAGCATCGTTGAAGACACAAACTATACCCCGCTTAGAAGTCTGCGCTGCATTATTACCAAGTAGATTAATGCAGTCAGTAATTGAATCTCTGAGTATTAAGGTAACCAACATAGTCTATTGTACCGATTCTCAAATTGTATTGTCTTGGATATCAGCTTCATCAGTCAAATTGGAAACGTTCGTTGCAAATCGTATCGTCGAAATACAATCATTGACGGAAAACAGAAATTGGCGCTATATACGGTCTAAGGAAAACCCGGCTGATTTAGTGAGTCGCGGTTGTACACCTCAATATTTAGTAAATAATGGTTCATGGTTTCATGGACCTTCTTGGTTGAAAAATGAGGAAAGTACGTGGCCAAGCGAACAAACCAGAATAGTATCACAAAATCTACTAGAAACTTAAATAATTCCATGTGGATTGACCACAATCGACTGGATGTGTAAATACTCTAATTTTGTGAATTTACTCAGAGTAACTGCGTATTGCTCACGTCCTTTATATCGCATTCGTAATAAATCAGTAGAAAAAACAAGCAGCTTATCAGTAGGAGAATTGGCGCAAGCAAGAATCAGTATTATTGAATCACTTCAAATGTCGGGTTCAAAATCAGAGTACCAGGCATTAAAATCAGGAAATCAGATGAACAATTAAAGTGAATTGATTAGTTTGAATCCATTCATTGATGGAAAGGGAATTATTAGAGTAGGCGGTCGGCTACGTTTAGCAAATATAGATTATGACAGAAAATACCCCATGCCAAAGCACCACATTACCAAATTAATAATTGAAAATGTCCACCTAAAAAATTTACATGCTGGTACGACAGCGATTTTAGCAGCAGTCTGTGAAAATTATTGGTTGTTATCGGGCCGTAGTCAAATACGCCAAGTACTGCATGAATGGAAAGCATGTTTTCGGGCTAACCCAAAATCAATCACACCCATCATGAGTGATCTACCTTCATTGCGAGTACGACATTCTAGGCCATTTATCAATTCGGGAGTGGACTATGCAGGTCCAATCCTAATAAAAAAGAATACTGGACGCGACAAGAGAAATATTAGAGCATGTATATGTGTGTTAATGTGTTTTGCTACAAAGGCGATACATTTGGAATTTGTATGTAGCTTAACTACCGATGCATTTTAGGATTCACCAAAAAGATTCACGGTATGATACAGAATATTTATTCGGATAATGGGACCAATTCTGAAAGAATTGAATACAATCTATGGGTTTTTCAAAAAACAGCAATTTAATGACGAGGTTATAAATGAATTAGCCAATAATAATAGAGATTGGCATTTTATTTCATCGCGGTCTCCCCATTCTGGCAGACTGTGGGAGGCCGGTGTCAAGAGGGTCAAGTGTCACATGAGGCGTATTTGAAGTAGTGCTCTGCTCACGTAAGAGGAAATGTACACGGTTTTGACATGCATTGAGTCCTGCTTGAATTCTCGACCATTGTGCCCTTCATCCGACGGCCTCAACGACCTAGAGGCATTGACGCCCGGTCATTTTTTGATCAGGAATGCATTGACGGCGCCATGTGAGCCATCTGTCTTACATATCAACCAAAATAGACTGTCGCGATACCAGCTCATTGGAAATATGCGGCAGCACTTCTGGAGACGCTGGCATAAGGAGTACCTTGGTCAGCTACAACAGAGACCTGTCACCAAGAGTCACAGCACCGCTGCGTTCCAGCCAGATACCCTTGTGCTGATGAAGGAAATAAATACCCCTTCACTCGGAAATACGGGCGAATCACCGAGATCCATCCAGGGACGGACGGCGTCGTCAGAGTGGTCAGTATTAAGATGTCCCATGGCGTAGTGAAACGCGCTGTTCGGGACATTTGCATCGTGCCCATAGATAGCGCCTAGGACAACATCGTTGACGCAACGGCCTCATTGGGGGCCGGGATGTTGAGAATCCCTGCTCAACAGACTCTCACCACCGACCAACTCTCAATAGATCTCCCTCTCTTAGTTAGTGCGAAGTGATAATGTATTCAATAAAGTGTGACAGTTCACAGACAGACAGTATTTTCACCTTACTTATAATTAGTACAGTTATCTTCAAATACAGTACCATTTGTTAACTTGAGTAGCTGAGTGTGACAATGATCACAGTTAACTGTATAGAGTGTAGATAATTAATATAATTGAAGAAGTGTACATAGACTCAGTCCTTTATTCCGTGTGAACGGTGGTCCTTCGAAGAAAATTACATTACAAATCAGGTATGTATCAAAGATTTTGCTTCTTCTTGTCCAGTTATTCTGTAATGTCATTCGATCAATATTGAGATTGAATGTCTCTTCAATCAGCTCCATGTTCATTATACTTTAATCAGTAGTATTTGTTTCATGGTCATCGATACCCATGAGAATTGTAATTTTTAAGCTTCTTCTCTAATTTATCAATGACTTGTTGTTGGAAAGTCTCAGCTCCTTTGAAGTTAACTTTAAAAATGGCCAGATCGCAGAAAAAGGTTATTGAATCGTTTATTCAATTGCTTCATTCCATAATCAATATAATCATTTTTCAATCTGATGTGATCATTATGGTATTGTAGATGGATGGTTTGAATTCATTGATATTGTAGCGAATTCAAAACTATAAATCAGTCATTTCAGCTTTACTGGTGCTTAGAGTTATTGTAGAATTATTTCACATTAAGAAATAGAAGAGAATATATTTGTTTTCTGGAAAATTGTTTCCACCTTCTAGCGTTTCTCTAGAAACGCCTGTACGTTTCGCGGGAAGAATGTGGTGAGGAGAGACCGACGGTATAAATACGCTGACTAAGCGAGGAGCATTATTGATTTTTTAGCACAGTGACCTTATACTATGGATTGAAATGAATTGTGTCATTCAAAATTAATCAACATTGACATAAATAACTAGAGTTAAGTTATAGTGTAGTGTATAAAAATCTTCAGTTTAAATTAGAATTAGTTTTGAAAATAGGGTTAGTTATTCAATCTATTATTTTAATATATCATAAAAATAAACAGAAGTGCTTAAAGACTTTTGCCCCCCAAATTAAAATAAATAACGTCACAATTGGTGATCGGGTGTGAAGTTTTATATTCAAATAAATGATATGGCGTCAAAGACAGTGAAATTAGGTGAATTGAAAGTGATTGATCCCAAGGATGAGCTAGAAGAACGAGAATTGGAGACAACAGGAACTAAGACCGTCCTCCAACAACGTCTCCGATAAGTTTTGGAAAATGCTGGTGAGAATCCTGATGAATTTATTCTGTGTGGCATATCCGATTTCAGGAGAATGAAAAAAGAGCTGCTGGAAAATTCAAGAAAATCCAATGAAAAGTTATTGGAAAATTCTAGAAAATTAGAAGAAAAATTGACAGAGATTACTAAAAATTGTAGAACATTGAAAGAAAAGTTGCTAGAAAATTCTAGAACGTTAGAAAACAAATTAACTAAAGATTGTAGAACACTGAAAGAAGAGTTGCTAGAAAATTCCAGAACCTTGGAACAGAGAATTGGACAAAAATTGGAAGAGAGTTCTAGAAAAGCAGAAGAGGATTCAAAGAACTCCAGGAAAGATAATGAGAAGAAAATACAGGAATTGGGAGAAAATTTCTCAAAGATGACTTTATCACCGATATCAGAATCTGTTGCATGTGAAGCGGGCAATGTAAGGATAATAAAAGAAGAGAATAATGCAAAGATCCACATTGAGACACCGGAGTTTGATGGTAAGACGTCGTGGCCGATTTATCCCAAACAATTCGAAGCTGTTGCAAAGGCATATGGATGGTCATCTGCAGATAAGGCCACAGCATTGACCGTTTCGTTGCGGAGAGAAGCCATGAATGTTCTTCAAACATTAAAAGAAGACGAACAAGGTGACTATGACCAACTGATCAAGCGGCTGGAGATGCGCTATGGCAACGCGCACCTCGGACAGGTGTATCAGACGCAACTGAGAAACCGATGCCAGAAATCGCAAGGAACTCTTCTTGAATTTGGAGCTGACATTGCTCGTTTGGTTCACCTCGCATATCCTACCGCTCCAGATAGCGTTTTGAAGGGCTTAGCCACTCAAGCATTAATTTTTAGGGTTCGAGCTAGCGGAATACAGCGGGCACTACGGATATATCGTCCGAAGTCTTCAGTTGATGCATTATCGTATGCGTTAGAACATGAAGCAGCCAAACAAGCATCGCATGGACAGTCCAGTGCCGACAAACAGGATGGAATTGAAGATTTGGAAACTCGCCTAGAGGAAAAGTTGCGGCGTATCATCGAGTTCAGAATTACTGCAGGGAAGAGACAACTTCGCTGCTGGAACTGTGGAGAATTGGCCCATCCGCAGAGGCTGTGTGAGAAACCGAAGTTTAAGACGGCAATCAAAACCAAAGAAGCAAAAGAAGAAAAGTCGGGTTGATGCGAAGGGGCCATCGTCGACCCGTAATTCAGTAGCCCCACAATCCGTCGGTTACGTCACCTCGCTGTATCATCAAGCCAACAGCATCCTCGTGGATGGATTCATCAATGGAAGACTCTATAAAATGCTGCTGGATACGGGTGCGACGAAGACAATAATAAGATCTGATTTGGCAAGAGGAATCGCTGCATCATTACATCCAACACATTGGCGATTACGTACTGCAACTGGTGAACTAGCTACTACATCTGGAGAATTAGACTTGACCATGTCTATTGGAAATACTTCCTTTAAACATCGTGTGCTGGTAGCTGAAATTGAAGATGAGCTTATACTTGGCATGGACATGATAAAGAAGCACGGTTTCAAGCTCGATCTGAAAAACGGCGTTCTGAGGGTCAATGAAGAAGAAGTAATACTAAATCCAGGAGAGGACAGCGCAGCCTGGGCACTTATAAAGTCTAAAAAAACTAGTAAAGAAAGAGGATGGATCTACTCGATTCTGCGTGGATTATCTTCAACTTAAAAATGTAACAAAGAAGGATAGCTACCCGCTACCTCGCATAGATGACACGCTGGACACATTGGCAGGATCAAGGATTCTCTCAGCCTTAGATCTGAAAAGCGGGTACTGGCAAGTCGATTTGGAGCCTAAAGATTTAGAAAAAACAGCCTCCACTATTGGCACAGGGCTCTGGCAGTTCACTGTTATGCCATTTGGGCTCTGCAATGCCCCTGCAACATTCGAGAGATCAATGGAAAACGTATCAGCTGGGCTGTCATGGCGAACCTGTTTGGTGTACCTCGACGACATTATTATGGTAGGTAAAACATTCGAGGACCACATGAAGAATCTAGAAGAGGTGTTTAGAAGATTGAAGATGGCCAACCTCAAGCTCAGTCCAAAGAAATGTAATCTTGTTTAGAAAGAGGTCCATTACCTAGGCCATGTAGTCTCTGGCAAGGGAATTGCAGTAGACCCAGATGAAATAAAGGCTGTAAATGAATGGTCAGTGTCAAGGGACAAACATGAATTGAGAAGTTTTCTTGGGTTATGTACTTACTATCGACGGTTTGTCCCCGGATTCGCCAATATAGCCAAGCCATTGATACGACTTACTGAGAAAGGCAAAATATATACCTGAGAAATCGACTGTCAAGCAGCTTTTAAGCAGCTCAAACAGTTCCTAACTTATGCACCAATCTTGGGCTATCCTTCGACTAATGGAAGATTCATACTGGACACAAACGCTAGTAACGTGGGAATTGGTGACGTCCTTTCTCAAGTACAAGATGGGCAAGAGAAAGTATTATCCTATTTCAGTAAGACATTATCAAGACCAGAAAGAAATTATTGCGTTACCCGGAAGGAGTTATTGGCGGTCGTAAAGTCGGTAGAACACTTCTACAAGTATTTGTATGGCCGGAAGTTCCTAATCAGAACTGATCATGCTGCTTTAAAATGGTTGCTCCAATTTAAGAATCCTGAAGGACAAGTGGCCAGGTGGATTTGGGGACTGCAGCAGTATGACTTTCTGATTGAACATCGACCAGGAACCAGCCATCGCAATGCTGATGCATTGTCAAAAAGGCCGTGCCACGAAGATTGCAAACACTGTTGTCGCTTAAAAGAAAAATTTAAAGCCGTCAAAAGGACAACAGTAGTAGATGAGAGATGGCATTCGGAAGAGTAACGCAAAGACCAGGAGAATAATCCGGATTTGAAAACTGTACTGAAGTGGGAAAATGATAATGTTAGACCAGATAGGGGAAGATGTTGCACCACACTCTCGGAATGTAAAATCGTATTGGGCGCAGTGGAATTCCATCGTGGCTGAGAAGGGCCTCCTAAAAAGCGTCGAAGAGAGTACGGACGGAAATAAGAGCAGGACGCAGTTGATAATCCCTAGGAACGGAGTACCGAAAGTACTTGGAGGGATTCATGATGAAGCTGATGGGGGGCACTTCGGAATCAGTGAAACATTGGAGGAATTACGCCAGCGATTTTACTGGATAAATTGTAAGGAGGATGTTAAAAAGTGGTGTAGAGATTGCGTGGTCTGCGCCAGTAGTAACGGGCCACAGAAAAAGAAGAGCTCCAATGCGTCAGTACAATGTGGAAAGTCCTTTCGAACGCATTGCAATCGATGTGGTCAGACCGTTACCAGAAACTAACAACGGAAATAAGTACATAATCGTTGTGATAAACTACTTCAGTAAATGGGTGGAGGCGTACGTTCTATCCAACCAAGAAGCTGTCACTGTCACCGAAGTTCTCGTGAAAGAATGTATCTGTCGATTTGGAGTTCCTCGAGAACTTCATTCGGGTCAGGGAAGAAATTTTGAGTCAGCCGTCTCCAAAAATATTTGTAAAATTTTGGGAACCTACAAAACCAGGACCACTGCATTACATCCGCAATCCAACGGCATGATTGAACGGGTGAACAGAACAATAAATCGATATCTGACAAAGGTTGTCTCTGATCATCAGCGAGACTGACACCAACATCTTTATCTGTTTCTGTTAGCATACCGCTCACCAGTACACGAAACAACTGGGCAGACACCTGCAAACATTTTATTTGGACGAGAGTTGCGCTTGCCATGCGACCTGATATTTGGTAGTGAACCAGGTGAAGATCCAGCAGGAGAAGGCTACGTTACCAACCTCCGAAGAAGATTGGACGACATTCATGGCCAAGTTCGTTTAAACATCCAAAATGCCAGCAACCGAATGAAGCAAAATTATGACATCAAGGCCGAGAAAGGTGGTTGTCAACCCGGGGATTTTGTGTGTCTTTATAACCCCACGAAGCGCCAAGAGCTGTCACCAAGACTTCAGCGGAACTGGGAAGGTCTATATGAAGTGAGGAAGAGAACTAACCACGTTGTCTACCGGATACGCAAAACTCCAAACAGAAAGCCGAGAGTCGTCCACTTCAATTGGCTAGCCTTATTCGCCGGCAATTACCATGAAGACCGACATGGAGCCACGGCTCGATGAATTTTTGAGCAAGAACCAACCTTTGAAGAGTTCATGGCCAACTATTCCAACGGTCGTGAAGTGCGGTATGGCGTGACAAAAAAAGAACAAAGAGACCTGTTCACAGTGCCTTCAAACTATTTCCTGGCTTACTGTGTGGCGAGTGACTTGGAGATGTCCCAAGGAATAGCGTCCGTTTTCAAGAAAAATTATGGAAAATTAGGAGAACTGGCCAACCAAAATCCATCAGTCGGGAAAACAGTACACCCAATGGATACCCGCACGGAGCACAAACGATACCTGTACTGTACTATATGGTGACTAAATCATGCTCCTACCAGAAACCGACATACCGCACTTTGTGGAATGCTCTGCTCGATCTCCGGAAGCATTTATTGGACAACGACGTAATGAAGCTGGCAGTACCGTAGTTGGGTTGTGGACTAGATAAATTGGATTGGAGGGTGATAAGGAATATGTTGGAAACCCTCTTCCGGTCTACCGGAATGGAGATCCTCGTCTGTAGCTACAACCCTAAACAGCAGACGAATAATGGACGGGCCATCGACTGCTACTTCTACAAAACATCTCGATGTACCAAAGGTGACCAATGCAGATTCCGACATGACTCTCCAGGAATTGGTGAAGAACCGTTTCGGTACGAAACAGTCTTGAGGAGGGGGTTCATGATAATGTCTTATTCTGAATTAGAAACAGGCACGATCAGCTGCCATCATAATCCATGGACTCCTTCTGGCTACTTTGTATGCAAATTAAGTTTTAAGGACTTTTAATTTTTCAAAGTATAAATTCATTTTCTGTCTTCAGATACAGTAGAGTTACATGAACTTCTCTTATTAGTTGATAACAGCTCAAAAAGTGGTGATTACCTTTTTTCCCCATTTTACAATCATTTATAAGTTCTTACTACCATATGTCATACCTACATCCTAGGAGGGGGTAATCATGCGCAATAGCACAAAGTATGAAAACTAGTATAACATAATTCCTCCCTTGCAAGACTTTGCTATATCGCATAATTTCAGGCTAAAGGATTTCATTCCATTTTATTCTTTTCTATTTTTCTACTTCTACAAAAATTTCTCTTATACTTAAATATTATTTTACAAAAACATATCATAACAGCTATAATTATTAAAACATATGACATATAAGAATGATAATTGTGGTTTAACTCCAAATTCCTTATCTTGGGTAAAACAGCTACAGGCTCTATTATTCTATCTACTTCCATTAAATTCATCTTCAAATTCTGAATTTGTATTTCTCTATATTGTTGGTTCACAATTCCGAAAATATTCTTATTTATTTGACAATTCTCATCTGCTTTCGTTTTGAAAATTCCTTGAATTTCTTTATGTATATTTTTATTCAGACAATTAATTTGTATCTGCTGTTTATAAGGGCTAATGATTATAATATCATTCGTATTTTTCATTTGTTCAATACCATTCTTCATACTTAAATAATGATACAAACAATTATCATCCTTTTTCTTATCAATTAAATTCAGAATACATTTACTTACTACAAAATATTGGGTAATACACATTTATGCATTGTCTATCAATATACATTTATTAATTACATGATTCTCTTTCCCAGATTTGGAGAATAATTTTTGATTTTCATTTATTGTCATCAATTTCTCTTCTTTATCATATGTGGGATTTGGACTAAACTGAAATGATGAATGAGAATGGTTTGAAAAGTTTGGTATCGTTATTAAAGAATGAATTTGCTTATTTTCGAATTTACAATGAGTTTCGATTATTTCATTGAAATTCCATATATTTTTATTTCAGGGAATTTTCCTCAAATTATCATACGTGATAATATTAGGATGTATTTTATTCAAAGAACAAAAAGTAAGACTTACTTCAATTTGTTCACAAAATTCATTGAGATATTTTATTATCAATATTAACTCTAATAATTGATTACTCACTCCCATCATACTCTGCCAATCTTGATTCTTATTTAATTCATATATAACTATTGATAATTTCTTTTGAAGATGATCTTCATTGTGCTTAATATTTTCTAATTGTTGGTTAAATTATTTGGACATATTAGTTGAAATTTGTAAATCTATTTCGTTCTGTTTTTGTGATGTTATTTCATTACTCTGTATCTCTTCGAATAGTCTATTATGACGTTCTTCATCACTTGAATCCAAATTCTCAGTAATTGCTTTTATCACGGATCCAAGTCCGTTTATCAAACCTCGTTTCAATCTCTTATTATTCCTCATAAATAATTTCATAACTTGATCCTTCAAATCATCATAATTAAATTTTAATATATTTAACATATTTTGGACAAAATATGCTTTACTCTTAAATTGCTCTTGCATCTTGATAAAAGTATTCGTAACCTTGGCAAATTCTATTTCTACTTGGGGTATATCATAGTTATAATAAATTAATTGTTCAGACTCTTTTATTCTGCATTCGCCTAATTTAATTGAATGGAATCCATTATTTTTGGAAATATCAGTCAGTTGTCCACGGCATAGTCTGTGATAGTGGTCAATATTATTCTATTGTTTGATTTTATTTATTCTTATATTTTTATCACCATGTTCGTCACTAATTTTTATTTTTCCTAATAACGGGTCGTAAGCTTTTACAAAATGTTTTTTATACAAAGGTTTTTTGACTTTACCAATTATTCTTGGGTTTTGTTTAATTAATATTTTTTTCTTCAGTTGCAATGGGTTATCATTTTCTTTGAATCTAGTCAATTTCTGATTCATAATTCTAATTTTCACCAATTCATTTACTATATTAATATTATCTTGATGTTCATTCAATTCTTGTTCTAATGTGGTTTCTTGTTCGAAATATTTATTCTGATCAGGCCCAAATAATTTCTCATTGGGTGTTAATTTGGTAGTACTGTGTTTTATATTGTCATATGCTATCAACGCTAGATCTACCTTTGAATTAAATTTTTATAATTCATCCGCTCTTTTTGATTGATTATCTGTAATGATTATATCATTGTAGAATGGAATCTTTTAATTGCATTACTCTTTGGATCATTCACGCAAATAAAATGAATATTAATTCCGTATCTTTTCAATAAATCTTGTAATAATTTATTTTCAAATTCTCCTCCATTATCCGTTATTATTTTATCAGGTATCCTGTAAGTTTGAAGATATTTGATTAAAACATCGCAAATAGTTTTGGCTGTTTTGTTATCAAGAAAATATGCTTGCGCATGTTTTGAAAACTGATCCATAATAGTCAAAAAATATTTACCTTCTGAAGTTAATGGATCTAAATTAATTATTTGAGAAGGTTTCTCAGGAGTTGGAGTAATATTATCTATTGCGGGTATCGGTTTCCTATCATATTTGTTCAATTCACGTAACTCACATTTATTATTATATTCCATAATATCTTTATTCATTTTAGGCCAATAATATTTTTCTTCCAATACTTGAATAGTAGCATTAATTCCTCTATGGTTTGTAATGCCGCTGTGAAAATCGTGAATAATTTCTACATGTTCTTCTTCCTGTTCGATATCAGAAACCAATTCATCTACTGCAATTATATTAATTGAATCCGGAACAAAATTTTCAGATATAACTTTTGTTACCTTCTTGTCAAGATCTTTATTGAAGATACCAAAATATCTAATTTCTGGAATAATATAATCTTTCAAACATTTTAACGTTTCTTCCTCAAAATTATCTTCTCTAATTTTCACATGTATTCTCTGTTTTTTATGATTAAATAATTTTGTAATTTGGATACTTGTTTCCTGCTTATGAGAGTCAAATATAAGTTGGTTATCTGCTATATTCAAACGATTACTCATATATTTAACTCCTGCTATAATATTCTCGTTGTCTGAATGCACTGTGTTAATATCATCTTGTTCACTATTTGGTTTTTCACTAACATTTTCTACATGATAACTTTCTGGTAAACTGAAAACATTTATCTGGATATTAGTGTCCTCAAATACTTTATGTAATTTTTGTTTACTATCTGTCCATGACAATCTATCTAAGCCGCAACCTGATTTAGGGATATTGATTGCATATAAATCATTCAATATTAAATAATCTCTCAATTCTTTCCAGGGCTCATCCAAATTCTTAAGTGAAGGTTGATCAAAATAATTTAGTTCTGTTATCAAATGGATTATTGTTTTATCACCTAATTTCTGTACAACTAAATGTTTATTTGATGAATCATAATTCTTACAATAATTTTTACTATCATATTACTCTACTATTTGTCTAGCAAATCCTCTTGACATTTCGAAGTCGCGTGACACACAATGTGCTATATCTTTCTTTCTATCACGTCTCCAATTACTTCTGTTATCTTTGATTCTGCGCGCTGTCTTGATAAGAGGTCAGCTATTTCATTTTGTTTACCATTCAAATACTCTATTTCAAAATTATATTCTCCTAACTCAATCTTCCAACGCATAAGTTTTTGATTTGGATTTTTCATATTAAAAAGTCATACTAAAGGCTTATGATCCGTTTTAATTTTGAATTTCCTTCCATATAAATATGGTCCAAAGCTTTTGATGGCCCAAACGTTTGTTGTCAATTCTTTTTCTATAGTCGAATAATTTTGTTCAGCTGAATTTAGAGTTTTTGGAGCGTAGCAGATTGGTTTTGTTTGATTCTCATGTGTTTGAGTTAATACGGCTCCGATTGCATAATCCGAAGCATCAGTTGTCAGTATAAATTCTTTGTTAAAGTCTGGTATCTGTAGCAATGATGATTTAGCTATTATCTTCTTACTGTTTTCAAATGCAGCACGATATTCGTGATCATAAATGTCAATATGAGAATCTTTCTTTAAACACTTGGTAAACGGTTTTATTAATCTCGCGAAATTAGGAATAAACCTTCTGTACCATCCCAAGGTTCCTAAAAATGGTTTCATCTCTTTTTTTGTCTTAGGAATATTCAATTTTTTGAAACTTTCAATTTTTCTTTTGTCAGTGTTAAGTCCATTCTGATTCATGATGTAACCTAGATATCTCGCTTCGGGTCGCAAAAACTCTGATTTATCTTTTTGAATTTTTAAATTTGCTTTTCGTAATTTTTCAAATACTCGTCCTACATTGATTATGTGCTCTTCTAAAGTTTTCCCGAAAATTATTATATCATCCAAATATACAAGACAAATACCATTCACCAATTCTCCTAAAACTGTATTAATCATTCTCTGAAACGTTGCTGGGACATTTTTCAAGCCAAAAGGCATTCTCAAAAACTCGTAATAACCTGATGATGTGGAGAAAGCTGTTTTTTCTCTACCTGATTCATCCATGACTATTCGATGTGTAAATCTAAAATTGTGAAATATTTTGATTTACCAATGTGATCAAAAAGTGTATCAATATTTGAGATAGGAAATTTATCATCTTTTGTTCGTGTATTGATTCTCTTAAAATCGATAACCATTCTAGTTTTCTCTTTATAAGACGCATCTGCTTTCTTTGGAACGATGCAGATAGGACTGGACTAGGGGCTAAATGATTTGTGAATAACTTTTTTTTCTAATAATTTATTTACATGTAATTCGATTTTTTTTCCATATATTTGTGGTAAACGATAATTTTTCGTATGAATGGGTGTTTCATCAGACATAATTTCATGTCTGAGAACATTTGTGTGCGATAAAGGTTCATTATCTTTTGGAAATAAATCTTCATAATTTTTAAGTAATACATCTAATTTTCGTTTTTCTACAGGATTCAAAAGAGAATTTCGAATCCCTATTGAATTTATCTTTGATACATTTTTACTATCCTGTAATTTATACTTGTCATTCATTATTACGTTATTATTTTCAACTTCCAATTTTATGTTGAGTATGCGAAATGCTCCCATCCCGGATAATAAATTATAATTTTAATGAAATTTATATCTATAACATTTGATTAATTTTCTGTTGATTTTAAATTCTACATATTTGTTACAGGTAGATTTACCATTTACTGTTTTAAATGTCAATTTTATATCTTTTTGTTGCAATTTGAATTTTTCTGCTAAATCTGGATGCATTCAATTGATTGAAGATCCTGTGTCAAGAAGTATATTGAAATAGTGTTGCTGTGATGAAGCTTAATCGTTTGTTAAGGATGACATTATGTGGTATTCTTGTCTATCATTGTTCCTAAATCTTAAAAGTCGATATGGGCTCTTGTCTGGTCTGAATTGACAAAGGCTGTTGGTTAAAATGTTGTCTAGTTTGTACGGCGTTTTTTAATTTTGTTTGGGTGCAAAAGGGATATTATTTCTATAAAAATTTGGTTCAATGTCTACAGCATGTGAAGGGAAATTGTCAGCTGGGAATTTCCGCGGTGGTATTTTATTATAAGTTATGTTTCGTAGAAGTGGTGGAGTATGTTGGTTTTGATCAATAAAATTGAATTCATTTCTTATCAATAATTCACATTGTTCTAAAGTATCAGGATTCTAAACTACAAATGAACCTCTTATATCAGTAGGTAGTAAAGATATGAAATGTTTTACTATTAATTTCTGTACCTCAATTATAATTGCATTTTTCTGAGCTAAACTATACTCGGTTGAATGTATTTTTGATCTATATTGCAAGAATTTTTCCAACATATATTTCGAAGTAATTTCTGCATTAGTTGAAAATTTACTATTTATTATGTCCAAAAGTATAGTTTCTGCTGATAATTCATCTGTGAAATTATTTGTCAAATATAATCTCAAATCCAGCCAATTCTGGAAATTATTTTCAGAAAGAGGTTCTGCAGCTTCATGGACTAACTTTATTTCAATTATTCCAGATAGATATTTTGTTTGTGAAGGAGATAAAGCTAAAGTGTTTGTGGTCGCATAGACTTCATCAATGGTTTTGATAAAATTACTGAGCAATTTTATGTTTCCTTCATATTAAGGAATTACATCAGTAAAAGTTTTCAATTCGGCTAATGTAATATTTGCCATTGCTATGGTTTCTGAAAGTTAACTTGGTCTTAACTTCATTTGAATAGGATTGGAAATCAAAGTTGGTGGTACACTGTAGATACTTTTTATTTCTGTAATTAAGTATCATGCGAAAGAGTTCTCATAGAATAATCTTATATCTGATATTTCATTCGAATTATTGTGAATTAAGGGATATTTAACAAATTATTTCCAATTCGCATCTGCCAAGATAGTGGTACATGCATGCAGAATATGAAGCGCCGTCTGTGTAAATAATCAACAAAAACGTTATTAATCTGTATGTTGATATGAATTCTCATGGAACAATCTCATATTGAATCTTCTATTCGAATTATTGTGAATTAAGGGATATTTAACGAATCAATTTCAACTCACATCTGCCAAGATCAAATATAAAGTGTCATCAGTGCAAATTCAGAAAATGGTGGTACATCACAGATACATTTTATTTTTCAAATTATGTATCATGCGAATGAGTTCTCACGGAATCATATTTATATTAAGTCATTCATTGGAATTCATGTAGATTAAGGGATATTTAGCAAATTAATTCCAATTCACATCTGCTAAGATCAAATATTAAGTGTCATCTGTGCAAATGAAAAAAAATTGTGGTACATCGTAGATATATTTTATTTTTCTAATCAGGTATGATGAGAGCTATTGATAACGATTGCAATTGCTTATTAAATGATATATTTCTGTAGCCCCTATTTTTGCAATATGTTATTGAAATAATTTCATATAGAGCGAGACTGTAGGAGAATCGTTCATTTTCTATCAAGCATTACGATGGATCTCTTCAAATATTTAGTTGCTAGAGTTGAAACTCTTAAAGCAAAAGTTTCAATTCTAAGTGATCAGTGCCACCAATTAACATTGGTGCTGTCTGGAACACAGCAGCAGCAGCAAGAACACCGAGCACCGTCACAGCAACAACGAGAACATCGAGCTCCGTGTAAGGAGCTCTTTGAAACATGGAATTTGACGTTTCACTGTTCTTTATGCAGAGAAGTAGACCAGTACATGGCTGACATTTTAAATTCCCAGCGACCGCCATTGATACCAGCGAATCGAAGACGTTAGTTATTGTGAGTAAAATTTCTTCATTACTTCTTCCAGAACTGATTAGCTCCAAAGCTTAATGAATATTCTCCTTTTACAGATGGTGAATATCATACTGTAGCTTGAGATTTTAATTCAGGTGTATATATATTGTAGTGAATAATTGTGAGAATATTGTGTGTTTTTATTCAATAAACTTGTCCGCACTCACTCGAGGATGCATAAATTGATGACATCACCGACAAAGATGTTTCTATTTATTAATTAATAATTTGCTAATAGGTTCATCTCTCAATCTGAATGTTGCACATTTGATTTCATAAGATGCGGGTAGATGACACCAAGGGTGATAAATTGATGACTTTTGATTACACAAGGTTGGTAATGGAATTGCACAAGTTGATTGAACAAGATGTGGGTAGATAACAAGTGCAAGGATGTATCTCACAGGTTGATGACCTCCAGGAGGTGGAGAGGGAAGGTGAAGCCAATGTCTTTGACCCAATGCCTCAAGAACCCAGCCGGCCGCCGTCATTTTGAAATATGAGCCAGAACTCTTTTCATGTAACTACTAACCGTACATTATTCCTCCCCTCTTTGATTTTACAATAAATATCATCTGATGGTACTCAATTCTATATTTGACTCTTTATTACTAATTGTTGGAAGCTTGATTTCAAACTCATATAATAAAGCGAAACATATTATTGAAAGTAAAATAACATCAATAATGTGAAAATGATGATCGTCAAAATTATTATAAATAGTAATTCGAAGGATCTGTTCATGATTATTGGGAATAGGACAAGGCCATCGGAATCCAGGTTTTCTGTATAATAATTAGTTTACTATTGACGTTCCGGATCCAATCAATCCGTCATCAGCTAATGAAAGTAAGTTAAATAAGTATAAAGAACTATCACATTAGAAATAACCCTTACTAGTATAACAACAGGTGGAACTTACGTAAGTAAATTCAGAATTACAATAGTAAAGTCATGAATAAAATGAAAAATGCATAAAAAATTTTAGGCGCAATTACTGGAGATACCAACCTCTCTGTAGCAGAAATAGCGGAAAACTGACCAACTAGTGACATAAACAACAACAAGAGAAAACCAAAAATTAATATAAAAATAATGAAATGAAGAGCCAACAGACAACGTGCAAGTTGGCAATATGAAAGACCTCAAAAAATTATTAACATATTTCATGTTATCTTTGTAATCCGTTTGTGTATTGACATTTTGTTTATCGAATAAGTTCATATGAAGGGTTTTATACAATAATCTTTGTTGCTTATTTGAGACCCTGTCAATGATTTTAACACTTTTGAAGTGACCAGTTTTCAACGAATGCTTGCAAAGCGCACTATGGTATACATTCCTGCATTTAATATTATATTTGTGTTGTTATAATCTCTTTTTTGAAGGTTGTGATGTTTCACAAATGTATGTACTCTGGCAAAATACACATTTTATTTCATAAATGACATCTTGACTGTCTAAGGGTTCCTCCCTATCTTTGAGGCTAGAGTGTACTATTGGCAATTTTAATGTTGCTGCCGTTAAAAATTTTGCTACATGCTTGTTGTAGGCCGTGGATGTACGGAATGACCGTGTGAATAGTGGAAGAATTATATCTTCAACCAACTCATTTCAGGCAACAATATCAATGGTATTAAATCCAAAATTTTCTTTTATTATTCTTAAAAATTTAAGGTTAAGATCTGTTTCTTCAAAAATAGCTAATTACTTTATTTTTGGAACTATATATTCTTCAAGAAAATTTGATATTCCATTTTCGAGATTTTGTTTACTAAACTTACAATGAATCCGCTGTTTTAGATTCCCGAATAATTTTGTAATTTCTATCTCAGATCATGAATTTCAAATATTGATTGATTATAAGCCATATCGATTCTATTTTCTATGTATTTGATTCCGTTAACTGAATTTTCTGGATCTGAGTGGATTGTATTTTGATTTGACGGAACTGATTCATTATCATTATTATATAGGTTGACCATAGGCAATGAATACACATTTATTTGTTTATTTGTATCTTCGAATTAGGAATGAGATAGTCTCTAAGCTCTTTCAATGGTTTATCTGAACTCTTGATTGAAGGCTTATCACTGAATTTTTTCTTTGTAATTGAATGAATATTTATCTGATTACTATAATTTTGAATAATAATATTTTTATTGGTTGAATCTAAATTATGACAAACATTCTTGATATCAAATTTTTATTAACTTGGTCTGCCATGCCTTCACTCATCTCTAAATCTTCAGAAATACAATGAGCAAATTTTTTGATTCTGTCACGTCACCGATTTTGTTGTGAATTTGTGTTTTCTCACGTTGGCGGGAGAGATATAATGCTATTACATTCATCTTACCTTGTAAAAATCCTATTTCAAAATTATATTCGTCTAATTCTATTCTCCATTGCATGAGTTTCTGGTTAGGGTTTTCATATTAGAAAGCCAACATAATGGTCTGTGATCTGTTTCAATTCAAAATTTTCTGCCAAGTGAATAAAGTCTGAAGTTCCGAACGGATTCTACTATTGCAAATAATTCCTTCTCAATGGTGCTATAATTTTGTTCAGCATTGCCTAATGTTTTTGAGAAAAGAGCTATTGGCATTTCTTTGCCTTATTCATATTTTTGTGAAAGGACTGATCCTATAGCATAGTCAGAGGCGTCCGTAGTTGGTATGAAATCCTCATGAAAATTTGGAAATTCATTATGAATATCTATATTTTGTCCATTTTTCAGGCACAAAGTTGAAGGTTTCGTAAGTTTAGCAAAATTTGGGATAAATTCACGATACCATCCAATTTTACCAAGAAATTGCTTAATTTGCTTTTTTGATTAGGAATATTAATATTTTCAGTTCTCTTCACTTTGAAAAGCTCTGTTTCGATTCCATTTTGAGTAATAATATAGCCTAAATATTTCATTTCTGTTTGGGAAAACTCCGATTTATCGATTTGGATTCTCAAATTTGCTTTCCTCAATTTCTCAGAAAGTAATTTGATATTATCTGAATGTTCTTTAAAAGTTTTACCAAAAATTATTACGTCATCTGAATAAAATAAACTGATTTCATCAACTGATTCTCCTGATGCAATATTCATCATTCTTTGGAATGTTGCAGGTGCATTTTTGAAGCCGAAAGGCATACGCAAGAATTCATAATGACCGGATGAGGTAGAGAATGCGGTCTTTTCGGTGTCAGTTTTGTTCATAGGGATCCGATGGAAACCTGAGTGCAAATCTAAAGTCGTCAAATATTTTGAATATCTAATATGATCCAATAATGTACCGATATTAGGCATTGGGAGTTTATCATCTTTCGTCTGAAAACTAACATTTCTAAAATCGATTACTAATTTCGTTTTTTGTATTCCGGAAGCGTCTAACTTCTTTGGAACTATCAAGATGGGAGAATTCCAAGGAGTATGAGATGGTTGTATGACTTTTTTGATAATATTTTTTAGATATGTTCTTCGATCTCCTGTTCGTAGATTTGAGGGAGTCCATAATTTTCTGTATGAATGAGAGTTCCATTATTGAGAATTATTTTATGTTCGCATGAATTAGAACAAGACAGTTGGTCGTTGGGTCTTGGGAAAAGACCTTCTAAATAATTTATAAACGGGCATTGTCCGTCATAAGTTTCAATTCTTTTGAATTTAATTGAATCAGGAAGTATTAAGTTGATACTTGATCCCGTGTCTAGTGGAATGATATAGTCCTTTATTTCAATAATGGTAAGTTGTATGTTTAACTAGACATTACTCTTCGGTTTGTCCGTTTCTGTCTCCATTTTTGAGAAATGATCATTTTAAAGTTCATTGTCTAGTTCTATGAGTTCATATTCATCTGAATTTTTGTTAAGATAGTAATTCTGTCTAATTGTCCGAGTTGACATAGGTATAGTACTCGTGAGTCTTGACGCTGGGTCATTGGCTTAGGTTGATGAGCTCGTTTCGTGTCAATATAATTTTTTATATTCTGACGAGGGGCAAAAGGTGTCGGCTGATTTGGCTTATTATTAAATTGGATAGGCTTGGATGGAAATTGTTGAGTTGGAAACTCTTTTGGTGGTATATGAAAGCTAAGATTCTGTTTATCTTCTAACATTGGGGATTGATGTAAATTCTGATGAGTAATTAAACTCATTTCTCAACTAACACTCACATTCCCCTGATGCATTTTGTTTTGTAACTATGAATGATCCTCTCACTGATGGAGGTAGAAGGGTTATAAAATGTGAAACTTCTAATTTTTGATTTTCTTTGATAATTGCATTTTTCTGTGATTGATTATATACTTGTAATAAAATCTTTGATTTATATTGTAAGAATTTCTTAATTAAAACTTCTGAAGTTTTGTCTACTGATTTAACTTTCCATCTGCAAAATTTCTGATAAAATTGTATGGCTGTACTTTTATTACAAAAAATTGTGGTAAGGTGAATTTCTGAATCATTCCAATCTTCAAATTTATTTTCTGATAATAATTCTGCCACTTTCTGTGTGAGTTTGGTTTCTATAAGTCCAAGAAGATATGTTCTCTGAGTGGGACCTAAAACAATGTTGGCCAAAGAGATCAGTACGTCGTCTACTGCACTGATGAGATTATTTAATATTTTAATATCCCCATTATACGGAGGAATGATTTCAGCACGGTTTTCAATTCTGTAAGCTTTGTCGGAGCCATTGTTGAAGTATTTGATACACTCAATGTACTTGGCTTAAAAATGAGGCTTTTTATAAAGTCATTTGAGGTATCAGTGTTTTCTAATTCAATATCAGAAATTTCAAATCTGTACTATTATCACTACAATACATAGATTATTCTGTGTATTCAAGACTGTGTGGGTCCCTTGATACCTTTATTACTAGTCTTTGCTAGAGGTATCCCTTCTTGTAACACAAAAAAATTGTTTCAAATTCTCAACTAACAAAGTTATCGTGAGCAAAATGAGAATTGTTTGATGATTTACGGACATCACCGGGCCACTGATTGTTCCTGGAGCTGGAGACGTGATCGAAAAGTTGTCAAACAGCAATTCTTTTCTTCTCTCGTGATTCTTCTGCTACTGGATTTCGGAAGCAAATTGATTTCTTTGTTAGGTCTGCGTTTCTTGCTCTTTCCACAGATCGTTGTAGACGATTTGTTTGAAATAATTTTTCTTGGTTGATATTTTATTCAGAGTAAAGAACTAAAACTCATCACACAATTACTTTTTGTTTATCTTTGATCCTACCGACTGCGCCAATTAAATATTTGAGCTCAAAATAATTGAAAGAAATTAATTTTATTCAACGAGTGGTTACAATGTGTTGATACAGGAGAATACTTAAACAATGAACAATTTCTCTAGGATTCAGGGGTTTAAATCCCATTTCTTATCATAATGGAAAAGTACTATTAAAAGTGATGACACAATAATAATTGCTGTGGAATAGGGATACAACCGTACATAATTTACATACAAATGGAATTAAGAGAACTAACTCACTACACAGTCCAAGAAACTTCTTTCGTTAGATTCTAGGACAAAATATTCGGGAGGATATTTTCGACAGTATTCATAACAGATTATGGCTTAAGAACAACTCGAAAGTTGTGGTGGAATGTAAACACAAACTACTACAAACAATCAGTGTTGTTTTTTTGCATTAGAACAAAACAAATTTCCAACAAATGATGGTCAAATGGATTTAAATATAGACGTGAGCCAACACCTTATTCGGATTTAATATTGCAAAGAATCATTTTATCGAGAAATTCTTCCATGGAAATAGGAACACTGCGGTATGTAAGCGGTGAGTATAAGACTCCTGGACAAGTCATTATTGTTCCTTCCCTGTAGGCGTAGATCCCATAATAATTGCACAATTTAGAAACGTAAGCGATGAATATCGCATAAATGTGCACATCAAGCGTGAATATATATATATATATATATATATATATATATATATATATATATATATATATATATATATATATATATATATATATATATACATATATATATATATATATATATATATATATATATATATATAAATATATATATATATATATATATATATATATATATATATATATATATATATATATATATATATATATATACGATTCAAGCTATTTCACTGATTTTGTGGAAAGAAAAGATATAAAATCTGGCTTCGATATCTTTGCGATACTCCATTGTACGAATTCTATCACATGAAAATTTTGTACATACAGACACTGAAAAGACTTAAATCCAGTGTATATATATATATATATATATATATATATATATATATATATATATATATATATATATATATATATATATATATATATATATATATATATATATATAGCCATCAAGATCACTGAATCAGTTTTGGACATTGATGCTTGAACTGTTTTCATCAAAATATCCAAATATCCAAGGACTAGATTTTAAGCTCAGTCCAGTTCCATTAGTGCAGCTATTAGTTATAATATTTTGGCTTTTTCTGAATCGCGGCTCATTATTAGTGTGCTGAACCCGGAATGATGTGATTGCAACTTCTTTATTTATCGAAGTGATATAAATTTTGAAGCTGGTAAGCTTGCTCGTGCTGGTGGTGTCTTGCTTCTTATTCGCAACAATATTTTATCAGTCTATATGGATTGGAATGATTTCTTGCCTATTCATCTACCCAATATTGATATAATTTGTACAAAATCGTTTATTGATTGTTATTCTTTATGTCTAGGGTGCGGAATATATGCAGGAGGATATGACCGAAATATGCATGCAATATGCACTGAAATATCATCAAAATATGCCTTGAATATGCATGAAATAAAATATATATGTGAACTTTCATGGAAATATGCAAACATGCAACTTTATTTGAACTTTGCTTTCTTTGGTATATCATCAAATACAAAAATAAAATAAATCATATCTATACTATCACAAGAAACCCAACATATCACGTCTTGAATATGAACATATTTACCTAAAAATAGGTACATAAATAGTAACAACAAATAGAGTTATGGTCGTATAAGAGAGCACATTTTCTGGAATATATTCCATAGAATTATACAAGTGGCTGACTTTTTGCTATCCAGAATATATCTGCTCAAATATTGAAAATATCAACAAAAATCAAAAAAGAACCTATTGACTAAGATCTACCCAACAAAATAATAAGTACTCTTTCCTCTGCAAACTCCAAAGTCTCACGTGTTCTGGCAAAAACATATTCTTAACCAATATCAATTTACAAAGGTGTATCACAATCGGAACTTAATTCTTGAATTACACCTTCTATTAATCATCATTTGATCTCAGAAAACAGCACAGTTTACCAACTTTCTCTCTATCTTTGTCTGTATTATTCGATCCCATTGATTTGGCAAGGACAGTATTTGAGCATAATTTAAAAGCAAAATGGTAAATATGATACACTATTGTGAAGAAAAATCAAACTATGTACAATCAATAAATTTCACCTTTTTTTACGCAAGCTATACAAAATACAATCTCGTCGTCTATATCAAGGAGCTTGTATTCTTTCATACATTGTTTCAATTTTTGGGATCTTACACTACTAAATGAATGGGACATTTCAAACACTAAATGTGAACATGAGCATAACCACAATCAATTTTCTCTTCCAAGATCAAATATTTGAATCACTTATCAAGTGAGCGGCATGCTTTTTCAAGCTGCTGTCCACAAATCCAGCAAACGTGAAAAAGATGCAGGTTTAAATATTATCGAAAATTGACGAGATACTACGAGAAAAAAATTTGTAATTATTCTGGTCATAAAATATGATTAACAACATGCAATTATATGCACAAAAAACTTAATATATGTGAGAAAACTATATAAATATGCACAATATGCAAAATTTGAATCAATAATTACATTGAATTTTAGTATAAATTGTTGACATTTGTAGAGAAAATACTGATATGTACAACTGTACAACATATGCAAAATGCATATAATCCGCACTCTATTTATGTCTATCTACTTTACATAAGCTCATATATTTCACTCTATGATTTCTTTGAACATGTCACCTTTTCACATAATAGTAAATGTATCATCCTAGGTGATTTTGATAGCCCTGAGCTACTTTCAACACAAGATAAATGAAGGTCATTGGGTTTGAACAATTTTTTGGGATTTCTTGATGCCACATAATCTAATTTAGCTCGTAATTTTTCTGGCAAGATACTTGTTCTTTTAGTTTTCAACGTTAACTGTATTGTTACTCATCCTGATGACACATTTCTAGATTTTTAAGAAGTTGACCATCCTGCACTTAATTTTATGATTAGTTTGTGCACATTAGAGAAAACTAGTACTCCTGAATCGCTTGAGAGTAGCTAAAACTTCAAGAGAGTAAATTACCCCAAACTCTATGACCTAATCGCCAATTATGAGTGGCATACTCTTCCGATGTTTCAGGATGCAAATCAAGCATGTGAGTTTTTATATCAAACTATTTACTCGTTTTTTGATTAACGTGTTCCTGTGCTTTCTACTTTCAAACCTTGTTATCCCAAATGGTTCACACATGAAACTGAAGTTAATCTCAAGGAGAAAGAATGTTTCCGAGAACTTTCAGCCAAAAAAAGTCTTAATTCATCCAAGCACGAGAAGTTCAGAGCACTCAGGGCGGAAGTCAAACATCTAATTAGGTATTCTCATGATCAATATGTCTTGGACTGTGAACAAGCCATCCAACATGTATCAAATGAGTTTTGGAACTTCATTGAATCCAAATCCAAGTCGTCCACTTTTCCTAATGAATCTTCTTCCAATGATAATTCTTAAACTGCTCCACTGGATATACCAAATGCCTTTTCCTCGCATTTTCAACCCGTATATACACTTTCATCTAGTAGTTCTACGTGTTATAACTCTATTTCCGATGATATTATTCCTTTGGATAGTATTTGTTGAATTGGTATTGAATTCACTCTAAGGAATTTCAGATCCAATTTATCTAGTAGTCCTGATGATATTCCGCTTGATAATAGAGGACTGTTATTATCCACTCCATACTGCTCTATTTCATGTTTTCAATCTTTGTCTTGAAACGAATACCTTCCCTGATATCTGGAAGAAAACTAAGATCCCCTTAATTCTGGAATCTGGTGATAAATCAAGAATTAATAGCTTTCGACCAATAACCATGCTTTCCACCTTCGATAAAGTATTTGAGACGATTATCTATTCCAACATTTACATCAGAGTTAGGGACAAAACTACCGCTTGCTCTGAAATATATCAATATTATGCCTGTGCTATCCATTAGCTCTCTCCTAGCTTAAGTATTAATCGTTGATCTAGAGTCCTTATTGATCTTATTGAGAAAAAAATTCTTGAAATATCAGTATTTCAAAACCCAATCATATTGTAATGTTTATTGCTTGACGAAGTCAGTTTGTAATTAAATAAAAGTCACTATTTGATAATTTAAATAGAAATAAAAGTTTTATTCTTCTTATGTCACTAATAACACTATATTTATATATCAATCACTTAATTCTGATTTGGACAAGATCACAGATATTTATATTTCACCATTTATATACACTGTTAACTTAACTGTGACTGTTCGATATTTATTTCACACTACTACTCTTATTACTGTACTGTTTTACACGTCTTTGGCTTGGCCTTATATAGAGAAATATTCTTTTCTCGAATTTTCGATTTCTCGACTCTTTCCATTTCTAGGAGTCACTAGAGGCTTCCATTGGGAGGGGTGATGTGCTGCGACGTGACGCGGCGTAAGAGACGACAAGAAGCCCCTCTCCATACTACGTCGTCTTTACGAGCTCTCTCCCTCACTCTCGCACGTCACACTGCCCTCTTCTTAAGAATGTTTCGTCCTTCATGTCTATGACGGAATCGACACTCGCCGCCCTTGGTCCAACCAGTAGTTTGGTAGAAGTAGCAGTCGACAGTTTTTGGTTCGATCGGGCCTGCTGGGTGGAAACAGCAGACCAATATTTGAATTCCGCTGTTCTGGAATGTTACCTCTATCATATTTCGAACGATCTTCCAATCCAATCCATCCAGACCGCAGCCCAATTATGGTATTGCCAGTTTCAGGATGTCGTTCTGCATTAAATGGCCTCGCATATCTTGCAGCGTTTCCCACATGGAACGGTAGGTTGGTTTATGATGAAATTCATCTTTCGTTACCATATGGTAAATATAGCGTTCCTTGGTTGTCGTATTATCCCTCAGACAGATGGTCTTCCCTATAGTAGGCTTCTGGTGTTCTGGCCTGCCAAACTTCTTCTTGAAAACCGCTGCTATCCCTCGGGACATCTTCAAATCTCCTGATACACAATGGGCCAAGGAGTAGTCGGCCGGAACTCTGAATAGATCCTGCTGCACTTCGGTAGTTATTCCGAATCGAGCCCGACGTCCACTTGAAAAAGTCTTCATGAACTCCTCAAATGAATCTTCCTGCGCATGGATCTCACGAGCACGTGCGTCGTCGGGATCTTCATTATTGTCTCCTGCAAATGGTGCTAGCCGATTGAAGTGCACCACTCTTGATTTGCTCTTGGGGTTGCGTCTGATTTCGTAGATTATGTCGTTAATTCTTCTAATGACTTCGTAGGGCCCTTCCCAAGATGTCTGTAATTTTGGAGACAGGCCACGTCGCCGCCCTGGGTTATAAAGCCACACAGAGTTCTCTGGTTGAAAACCCCCGTCTTGTGTCTTGACGTCATAGGTCTCTTTCATCCGGTCGCTGGCATTCTGGATGTTTATACGGACTCGGGAGTGGATATCGTTCATCTGACGCCTCAAATTAATGACATAATCGTCACCAACCAGGTCTGCTCCAGGTTTGCAGCCGAACTGTAGGTCGCATGGTAGCCGAAGTTCCCGTCCAAAAATAATTCTTGCTGGAGTCTGTCCGGTTGTTTCGTGTACTGATGAGCGGTAGGCCGGAAGGAACAGATGGAGATATTTGTCCCAGTCTCTCTGGTGACTAGAGACAACTTTGGCCAGGTGTCTGTTGATGGTCTTATTCATCCGTTCCACCATTCCATCACACTGCGGATGTAATGCAGTAGTTCTGGTTTTACGAATATTCAGTACTTCACATATCCCTTGAAAAAGTGTGGATTCAAAGTTTCTTCCCTGGTCAGAATGAAGTTCCAAGTGTACGCCAAAGCGACAGATCCAGTTCTTTACTAGGACGTCTGCAATAGTAGCGGCCTCTTGATTAAGAAGGGCATACGCCTCCGCCCATTTACTAAAATAGTCCTTGACGACAACAATGTATTTATTTCCGACGTCTGATTTGGGAAAAGGCCCTGCTACGTCGATGGCTATCCTCTCGAATGAACTACCGACATTATACTGTCGCATCGGAGCTCTTGGTCGTTTCTGCGGTCCATTGCTTGAAGCGCACGTAGTGCATTTCCTGCACCATTCCCTGACATCTTCTTTGCAGTTTAGCCAATAAAACCGCTCACGAACTCTCTGCAGAGTCTTCGTTACTCCAAGGTGTCCTCCACTCACTCCGACCTCTAGGAACGATCAGCTGTTCTCTACTCTTGGTTTCATCCGGATCTTTCAGGATACGCTTCAAGACGCCTTCATCCAGGATTATGGAATCCCATTGCGCCCAGTATGATTTGACCATCGGGGAGTATGGTGCCACCTCTTGCCATGTCGGTCTTGTTCCTTTCTTCTTCCATTCTTGAATAATTTGCAACTCTGAGTCGCCATCTATGTCCTTTCCTATCTCTTGTGGTTGCCAAGCATCGTCAATGACAGTTGTCCTTAACGCCTTCGCTTCAACCTTAGAGCAATGATGATAATCTTTTGAACATGGTCGTCTTGATAAAGCATCAGCATTCTTATGTGCTGTACCGGCTCGATGTTCTATGTTGAAGTCGTATTCTTGAAGTCTTGCGATCCATCGAGCGACCTGACTCTCAGGATTCTTGAACTGTAGTAGCCATCTCAGAGCAGCGTGGTCAGTTCTTAACAGGAAATTCCTACCATACAAATATTTGTAGAAATGCTCGATGGACTTCACTACTGCCAGCAGTTCCCGTCCTGTGACATAGTAGTTTTTCTCTGGCTTTGACAAAACCTTACTGAAGTACCCGATTACTCTTTCTTGACCATCCTGCAATTGGGACAGGACGCCCTCAATACTGACGTCGCTGGCCTCTGTGTCCAGAACGAAACGTCCTTCCGTCTTCGGGTAACTCAGGATTGGTGCTTGGACTAGGAGTAGTTACAGTCGCTCGAAAGCGACTTGGCAGTCTTCATCCTAGCTGTACCTGCGATTATTTTTCGAATTCATAAACAAATCTTCTGTAATAGGTACAGAGCCCGAGGAAACTGCGCAGCTGATGTTTATCCGCAGGTACTGGCCATTCTTGAATTGTCTTAATCTTTTCTGCATCAACTGCTACGCCTTCTTTGGAGACCACATGTCCCAAATAGTTCACCCGTTCTTGGAATAAGTGGAATTTCTTTGGACTGAGTTTCAGACCCGCTTTTTTTAATTGTTCGAATACTTGCTCCAGATTCTCCAAATGGTCTTAAAATCACAATTATATCGTCCAGGTATACCAAGCAAGTTTTTGCTAATAGTCCTTTCAGTACGGTCTCCATAAGTCGCTCGAAGGTAGCAGGAGCATTACACAGTCCAAATGGCATGACTGTAGATTGCCACAATCCACTGCCGATGGTAAATGCAGTTTTTTCTCGGTCTTTCTCATCCATCGCTACTTGCCAGTATCCACTATTGAGATCTAGGGTCGAGAAGATCTTTGACCCGGCCAGGGTATCTAAGGTGTCATCAATCCTGGGCAGAGGATAACTGTCCTTCTTGGTAACGTTATTCAGCTGGCGATAGTCGACACAAAATCGTGTAGATCCGTCTTTCTTCTTCACAAGTACCACCGGAGAGGCTCATGGACTGTTCGAGGGTTCAATGATGCCGTCTTGCTCCATATCTTGAATGATGACTTCAGCGTCTTCTCTCTTCGCAATCGCGAGTCGTCGTGGTGCTGGTCGAATTGGTCATGCATCGCCTGGGTCAATTTTGTGATGGACAATATTTGTTCTTCCTTTTCGCCCCTCACTGGTTTCAAACACCTCTTGGAATCGGCGTATCAGATCTTCTGCCTGTGCGCGTTGCCGATTGTTTAATTGTTGACCCTTGGATAGTAATAGGGTCGTTGATTCCTTCGAAAGTTTATCGCAGTTAGGCTCTATCTTTGTGTCTTGTTTGGTGAGTTTTATTCTTGCGAGGCGTTTTTTTTTCATGTTTGGATGTTATCTTTGGGTAACATCTTGAAAGGCTTCTTGCTTCGACTTTTTGGATGACCTAGTTCTCCACAGCTCCAACACCGAAGTTGTCTGGAATTCTTGAGATCTTTTACTTCTTCGATCAACCGCTGCACCTGGGCTTCCAAGCTTTCCGTGGCATCGGAGTCACAGTTAACCTCTCGCACTCGGGCACTGCTTCTGGACGCCTGCTTTGCCGCTTCGTATTCCAGTGCATGAGCCAATGCTTCCACCAGCTTCTTCGGCCGCGCCAAACGCAGGGCTTGTTGCGTTTCATGGTCTCTGATGCCATACACAAATATTCTCACAGCCCAGTTTTCCAAGAAATCATCCGGGCCCGTTGGATATGCCAGTCGAACTAGGCCTGCCACATCAGCTTCGAACTCCTGTAGACTCTCTCTGGGACGTTGGTATCGGTTCTTGAGCTGCGTGTGATACACTTCCTCCAAATGTGCATGGCCGTATCGCAGCTCCAGTCGCTTGACCAATTTTTCGTAATTATTGTCTTCTTCCGGTGGAATATCCTGCAAAATGTTTACCGCATCTCCTCGGAGAGCAACTGTAAGTGCTGAAACTTTCTGAGCATCATTCCAGCCATTAGCCTCAGCAGCGGCTTCAAATTGTCTATAGTAATTAATCCAAGATGTTTGACCATCAAAGGTTGGAGGTTTGACACGCATTTTTGTGGTTAAGTCAAGATGTGGTGTGGATAATTCAATTATCTCAGCTTTTGAAGCTTTTTCCGGAGATAAAACACCAAATTTAAATTTTTCTTCAAAAATCTTCATTTTTTCATCCAATTTCGAATCCAATTTTGCATCCAATTCTTCTAACATTCCTCAATTATCTTTAGATACTTCCTCCCATACCTTCGAATTTTCTCTAAGTTTTCCAGTTGCTGTTCAACTTTCTTTGTATTTTCTTTCATCTTCCCATGCAGTTCTTCTCTCAGGTTTCTTGAATTTTCTTCCAACTTTCCTAATTTTTCATCCAATTTTGTTTCTAAATCTTCTTTCAAACTTGTAGAATATTCTTTTAATTTTAATTCTAAATCTTCTTTTAAAAGTGAACAATTTTCTTTCAATTTTGATTCTGAATTTATAAAGTTTTCTTTTAATTTTGATTCTTGATCTTCTCTTAAACTTGTAGAATTTTCTTTCAATTTTGATTCTAAATTTATAGAATTTTCCTTTAATTTTGATTCTGAATTTATAGCCAAATCGGTTGAAGGAAGTTGGACCTCAAACAAATATGTATCAGGGTCCTCACCGTCTTCAGTCATAGCTCCTCGAAGTTGTTCCATTAAAACTTGTTTGCGGCCACTGGTTTCCAAATCCCGCTCTTCCAATTGCTATTTCAACTCTGCGACCTTCAAATCTTTCAACAGCTTCGTAGACGCCATTATCCAATTTTACAAAACAGCAATAAACAAAATACTAAATTGTTTATATCAATCCCACACCTAACACCACTGTAATGTTTATTGCTTGACGAAGTCAGTTTGTAATTAAATAAAAGTCACTGTTCAATAATTTGAATAGAAATAAAAGTTTAATTCGTCTTATGTCACTAATAACACTATATTTATATATTAATCACTTAATTCTAATTTGGACAAGATCACAGATATTCATATTTCACGTTTTATATACACTGTTAACTTTACTGTCACTGTTCGATATTTATTTCACACTACTACTCTTATTACTGTACTGTACTACACGTCTTTGGCCTGGCCTTATATAGAGAAATATTCTTCTCTCGAATTTTCGATTTCTCGACTCTTTCCATTCCTAGGAATCACTAGAGGCTTCCATTGGGAGGGGTGATGTGCTGCGACGTGGTGCGGCGTAAGAGACGACAAGAAGCGCCTCCCCATACTACGTCGTCTTTACGAGCTCCCCCCCTCACTATCGCACGTCACAATATTATGCAATATGCTGTTTTACGCGGCACTTTCAATTCCCAAACCCTTTTAGATATTTAGACATGATGCTATATCTGTATATCAGCTGTCTTAAGTTTATATTCAATACAATACATAAATGATTCTCAATCAATTTTGATCTCAAACTTCCATGCTGCATCACAAAATACTCGTCAGTCTTTTACTCTTTATTTGTCTTCTTCTCGTACCAACGCATTTTATATTTCTGCTTCTAGTAGAATGTGCCCCTTCTACGAAGTAAAATTTTTTACTCTTGAACTTTTTTTATTTGACCCCTAAATATTTTATCTGCACTGTTATTGAGCTTTGACTGTTGTGCAACGTATTTAATAGTAATAATAATGAAAATTGATGATAGTTTTTCTTTATATGATACGGAAAAATTAACAAATTTTGGATGATAAAATCAGTGAAGATATTCCTGATGTAGACTGTCTTACTGCCAAGTAACAAATGTAATCATGAAATAGAAAGAAATAAATGAGTTGTTTCGGGTAGAAGGAACGTACCTCATCGTTCCCTCTTGAACACATTTGTGAATCGTCGTTTTCAGAAATTCATCTCGGATATCCCAGGGTATTCAGATAAGAATTGAATGCTACTTCATTCATGATCGCACCAGTGAACTGAGGCGTCATTCTTCATTATATATTCCTACGAATTTGAGGAATCCCTTCTTTCAGGTTGAATTGAAAAAAAATCCCTTCTGCTTGTTTTTGTTCGATAATTCTTACGAAGAGACGAATCTCTATCTCAAATACCATAGCTGGTTAGTAGATGATGTAATGAGGCTGTTGGCTTACACTGAATCTAATGCAGAAAGATGAATATTATATAAATCTGGCTAGAATTCTCAGAAGCATCGAAAGTCGTTGGAAAGCTAAGAAAGGATGAGACTGCTTAGGTCCAAGGAACCAATATTAGTCAATGAGCAGTGCTATTTCTCAGGCTTATTACGACAGTTTAAAGTAATAATAACAAATCAATTATCTCATAGAGATTTATTTATGTCAATTTTCACTGTGTATATATTACAGAACAAAAAGCTTGTGGGTATTATCAAGTTCATTCATCTCGTGTTATCATACACACCAGGTACTTTGTCATCAAAAAAAGACTGAGGAACTTTAGCAATGCTAATGAGCAATGTTCTCAATTTTCAGCTCTTCAAACTCAAGAATAAACCTCCTATTGACTTTTGGGCTGGAGAATCCAACAATTATGTCAATGAGAGATGATTGATGATACTTTATCATATGTCAAGGATTCTCGATATTTTGTGGATTTGATTAGTGACATTGTCTGATGATGACCTACTTGTCAGATTCAAACTTCCATCCTTATTCACGAGAGAACCTATCAATGATACTTTGAAATTATTAGATAATTACATGTCAACTGATATTGTCAAGCTTTCTAAACATCGTTCGACTTTTGTTTCTTTATCTTCAATGGTGATTAATGCAAGCAAATCGATGGTGCTGCCATGAGTTCTTCTTCTACTATCGCTAATTTTCAAATAGGGAATTTTAAACAGAAAATTCTAGGCACAGCTATAAAGAAGCCCACTATTTCTCTACGCCATGTTGATGATGTCTGCTGCTGTTTGGTCTCACGCTAGAGATGGATTGAATAATATATTTGAATCATCTGAACATGCAACACAGCAACATTGAATTCAGTATTGAGGTTGATGAAAATAACTGTGTCGGTCCATTGAGTTTCGTTATGAAGAGGTTACACTGTAGTTCTATTCCTAAAAACAGATTATTATTGTATGATCATTCGTCAGAATTAACTCATGGTTACCTTTTACTTGGATGTATGGATAGGAGACGCGGGGTATGTACCTACTCTTGGATATGCATCAACGATTTTGCTTCTTCTTGTCCAGTTATTCTGTAATGTCATTCGATCAGTATTAAGATTGAATTTCTCTTCAATCAGCTTCATGATCATTATACTTCAATCAGTAGTATTTGTTTCATGGTCATCAATACCCATGAGAATAGTAATTTTTGAACTTCTTCTTTAATATATCAATAACTTGTTGTTGAAAAGTCTCGGCTTCTCTGAAGTTCACTTTGAAAATGGCCAGATCACAGAAAAAGGCTATTGGGTCGTTGTGATCATTATGGTATTGAAAATGGATGAAATGCATGAAATGCATTCATTGATATGTTCTAATTCGAGCTTATCATATTGTGGATCGCTCATAAGATGACGTAACACTTGTTATATTCGAATTCTACTGAATTTGGACAAATTAATACGACGTTGCAATACACAGTATGATTGATCTTGATCTGATTTCATTGTATCTTATAACAAGAGTATTTTGCAGGAATTATCCAGTTTTCCACCTAATCAGGTAGTGTGACTAGCTCCTTTAATTAAACCTTAGATACATCTAAGACCACACAATTGAAACCACTGATGGAAGCTGTGAACACTATCGCACCATCTATCAGGGTTCAAGCAACGTAATATATTTAGATATGCAAATGAGAGTGGAGGATGAAGAGCGTATTGATATCAGCGTTGGATCACTGAATCTCATCATCAGTTTGTCCTTGTTTTGCTTTCGGTATCCTTGAACCCTGCTATCACTTAGACTGATTATCAACTTCCATGCATATATACATAGCTTTCTCAACCAAAAAATATTTGCTTGCTAAATTAATATTGGGTTGATCAATAATTCTATATTGGTGAGCTGAACCCTTAAAAATTCATGGAAAAACAGCGGTTTGAAAGAATGTCTTAGAAAAGGTGAATAATAAAATTTCTCCATTCTAGAGTTGATAACTAGAGCAGGATAAGTGGACCACTAAAAGAAGCGCACTATTTGATAACGTGAATAAATGTTGCTTCAATGATTGCTGTTTTTGTAGGTTTCACTAAGACAGCTATGATAAAATTTTGCTGGGCTATATTTTGCCTAAAATATTTGTTGTGGTACTTTTCAAATTCAACATGATATGGTATTTTGATTCAATGCAGCTTCACCAGTATTATCGACATCTACTACACAGTGGAAAAAAAAGATGCCGAACCTTCTTAAAATAATGATGTACACAAATTATTCAATTGAGAATCCTGGTTGATCCTCCCTAGAAAATCCTGATATTCATTTAAATCCGATAAGATGCAAATATTTGTAATCACGTGTGCAAAATTCACGAATTTTATGATTACACTGGAAATATTCCCAAGAAATTTCTCAATTGCTCAGCAATCAAGATATTAAAAGTCATGTATTTCTAATTATAATTTGATAATTGCACATGTGACACCTGTGATTCGGTGGATATTTGCAAATATAAGTGGGTAATACTCTGTTTATCGAAACTTATAGAAATCAGATCGGGCAGAGTAGAGTCTTCTCATTCAGTCATTATTCATCATTCAAAACTGGATTCCAGAAGTTAGTTTCATGATCAAATTGAATGTGGTTGTCAGTCAAATTATTTGAATAACGAGAGAGAATTTCTCAAACATGATTTCCATGAGTTTGTAGACGGTTTAGGCGCTTATATAGCTACTGCTGAACGATGCAGAAAAAAAACAACTTTAAGATCTCAGTAGAGTCCAAACAGAAAGATTTTGTCACGTCATGAATGATAATATGTCTCTGTATACTGCTGTTGCAATACTCTAGGTTTGGGCTGAGGATAAAATATGGGTTAAGTGGATAATATGAGCTGAGTGAAGATGACAGAGCGGACACTGTGATTATCTTCCAATTGATATGAAGCGAAAGTTTCCTCGCATGAATTAAAATTGATGAAAATAAGACAATTCTCTCACATTTATCTGAGCTGTTCTTCGCGATACACCGGTTGAAAGCTGGATCATTGTCTCGAAATATTTCATTTTTTTGATTAAATACGGTTCGAACCATGACTTCACACACGAACCGCAGCTTTTTGTATTTAAACTGCCTTTAAATGACGGTTTGAATCGTATTTTGATTATAGTGGGAACATTTGACGCGGGAAAGTAAAGCATAGCAGTAAGGACAGCCATAAACGCATGTAATAGGAGAAATTTATGGATTTCAAGACAATAACTGTCTAACAATAAGAATTTACTCAATCATTGATGAAAATTGTACAATTCATTCTAAATAATGCAGAAAAAATCGAGCTCTACTAATCGGTTTATCCAATATCCATAGGAATCATTTACTGCGAAAATGTACCATCAACACATGAAGTAGAAGTCTCATGTATTTTTCATGAATAAAGATTCTATGCACGTTCCTATGAGGAAAAAAAATCTGCACTCAACAAGTTTACGATATTAGCATTGTATAATCAGATTGGGAAAGATCATCTGAATCATTTCATTCCAACCCGGCCCTCATGCTGATTCAGTTTCATTAATTTATTCTGTTCATGTGTTAGTAAACACGTATGCCATTGAACACACAAGGGCCTAAGACACCAGGAAGGCGTATTCTTGACGCAGACGTTCCAACAAGTCTGTGCCATTACCAATTGTTAAAGACAAACAGTCATGTAGCCATTTGCACAACAACTTCAGTTCTATGTTTACAGCTTCAGATTCTGAGTGAATTTGGCAAAGACATACAGACTCATATCCAGTGGTTTGAATATTTCCATTGAGGCACTTTAATGTTATTTTTTGATGTTTCTTTTCTAATTGAGGATAATGATATTTATATATATATATATATATATATATATATATATATATATATATATATATATATATATATATATATATATATATATATATATATATATATATATATATATATATATATATATATATATATATATATATAGTGGTTTGGACACCCCAGGTGAGGTTGCGCCGCTTCTACTGAAGCTCTCTAGATCCTTTATTCGAGGGGGATCAGTCCTCATCGCCTTTTTCTAAATATTCTGACATATTTCTCTCCATGTCTTCCTATTTTCTGTTGTCTCCTTCCATTTCTTTATTCCTGCTTTACTCAGATCTGCTTCTACTTCTTGTAGCCATTTCGACCTGGGTCTGCCTCTTCTTCTGTTTCCGCCTGGTTCTCATTGTAAAATTGTCCTTACGGTGTCTTCTTTTCTTTTTCTCCATATGTGTCCTAATTATTTCGTCCTCTGTTGTTTTATTCCCCTCACTTTATCTTCTCCTTGCAGCTCTTGTTCTATTTCATGGTTCATTAATATTCTTTATTCGTTTTCTGTCGTTTTTACTAGTCCTGTAATAGTTCTTACTATTTTTCTTTCTACTATTCGTAAATCTTCTTCATCTTTTTTGGTCATTGTCATTGTTTCTGCCGCGTACATTATTATTGGTCTGATTATTGTTCTATGAACTTTTAATTTTATTTTCTTTGTTAGGTTTCCATCCTTGAGTAATTTTTTCTGTTAATATCTTCTCTTGGATTTATGTTTTTCTGTCTCCCTTATTTGATAGCATAATGCCTAAGTATTCGAATTTATTGACCTCCTCAAACTGAAGGTTCCCTATTTTTATATTTCTACTTCCTGATTTTTTCCTATCCTCATTATTTTAGTTTTGTTCTCATCGATTTCTAGACCCATTTTGTTTCCTTTTGTTACTCTTTCTTCGACCATTTCTTTCAATATTTTCCAATTTTTTTTTGCCAATACTATATCGTCTGCGTATGCTATTATTTGTCCGCATTTAGTTCTGAGTGTTCCTTTGTTCAAATTTCTCCTCACATATTCTAACGCCATGTTGAACAGAGTCGCTGATAGTGTATCTTCTTGTCTTACTCCTTTGTTTATTTCGAATTCCTGAGTTTCTCCTTTTTGTGTTTTAATTGTGGTTGTTGTTCCACTTAATGTCATCAAGATCAATCGTCTTAGTTTAGCTGTTATCCCAAATTCTTCCAGGGCTTTCATAAGTTTTTCTCTTTTGATCGAGTCAAACGCTTGTTTGAAATCAATGAATATTAAGTCTATGCTCATTTTATATTCATGTGCTTTTTCTATTATCTGTTCAACTGTATGTATAGGGTCTGTTGTTGATCTGCCTTGCGTGAATCCGCACTGATGCTGTCCTATTATGTTTTCTGTTTTTTTCTGGACTCTCTTTTGTATTAGTGTTGACATTATTTTATATGTTGTGTTATACCTCTATAATTTTTGCATGTTTGTTGGTCTCCTTTTTTGTGAATTGTGATTTTTTGTCCTCTTTCCCAATCCTTTGGCATTTTTTCTGTTCTCCACACCTTCATTATTAGTTTATGTATATATATATATATATATATATATATATATATATATATATATATATATATATATATATATATATATATATATATATATATATATATATATATATATATATATATATATATATATATATTCATGTAGTTCATCTCCTCCATATTTTATTAGTTCTGTGTTTATTCCATCTTTGCCTGGCGTCTTTCCATTTCGCCTGCTTCTCATTATTTCTCTAACTTCTTCTTTTGCTGGTTCTTCTGATGTCCACGTTTTGTTGCGTGTCTGTTAGCAGAGTTGTGAAGTATTCTACCCATGTTTTCTTATATTGTTCATCGTTTTCTGTTTTGTTGCCCCTTGCGTCTTTTATACAGTAGACTTTTGATTTGTATGTTCTTTTTTGTTCATTTTTTTTTTATAGAATTGTTTTGAATTTCTATTCACGCTTTCTCTTTCAATATCTGTTATTTTATTGTCTATCCAATCTCTCTTGTTTTTTCTTAGAGTTTTACAACATTTCTTTCTTATTTTTTTTCCTGTATGGAATTGCTTTTGATATTGATGAGATATTAGTGGGTGGTATGAGTTTTTATTTATATGATACACACTCCAATGGAAACTATATCTTTGATCCTGTAGACATGAACGGTGCTACTGAATAAATATTGGAAACCTAACCCACTTACAAATGATCTGGAAAGTTGAGATTTGGCGCTTAGCTCGTTTATTGTGTGTATACAAAGGGGAGGATCTGAAAAGTGAATTTTCATGATTTGTAATATTTTCCAAGCTTGACCTCGAATGCGAACGCTACGGAACGAGCGGCAGCCACGCCTTATGATGCAACCGATTCTACAAATTATTGTTTCAGTCGTCAACATGATAGCTTTGGTTTATGAGCAGGTAGTTTTCGAGCTCTACCCAATCCAATCCATCCTAATAATGAAGAGGTGGAGCTCATCAATTTAGTTTGTGTGATCATGCAAGAATGAACAGAAAGCCAATGAGTTCTGAGAGAGCGGAGCAAAGAGAAACTTGGATCATATCCAAGAGAGAGGAGAATGATCTAGGATGTTTTGGAAAGAAGATACCGATAAAAATATATGGCTTTGTGGAAGGAAATAGAACATGTCGTATAAGATATAACCATGAGATGAATGATTTGATAAATAATGAAGATATGATAAGACACTTAAAAGTATAAATAATAAGGTGGTTAGGACATGTAGAGAGGATGGACGAGAAGAGATTACCAAGAGACACAATATATACCCGATTATATGGGAAGAGGAAGAAAGGGCATCCTCGCAATTAATGGGAAGAGCAAGTAGAAGAAGACATTAGGGAACTGGAAGTGAAGAGCTGGAAAGTAGAAGCGATGAACAGACCTGACTGAAGAATTGTCGAGGATGCCAAGATTCACCCCAAGCTGTAGCGCCATATAAGAAGGAGATGGAGAATAGTGAATTTCCTAAAATTACTACGTACTGCCAATAGAAACCTAATGCAGAACATAATCAATGAAATATATCCAATTACCGAAGCAAATCATTTATCTTATTCGTCAACACAAAAAACGCTTCCAACTCCAAAACCTACGAGCCCAAATATTATCATTTCAACTAATCCGAATGATTCGGACAAGGATTGCCCGTTGGGTTACATTGGGCCAAGAATTAGCGGAGTATGACAATTGCCTCAAAGTGTGGGAACAACACAAACATCTAATAATATTCTAGATTCTAGAATATCATTAGACTTCTAGATGAAATAGTTGATTTAACATCTATAAGCCTCATTAATTCAGATGATGGTCAAAAAATGCAATTACTGTTTGTCGATAACAATGACATTGATTCAAATACATTGAGGACAAAATAAGTGAGAGATTTGCTAGGAAGTACCAAAGTAAACTGCAACACATCTCAAAAAATAGAAGGATTGAGCCAAAACTTAACTGGCTCACATAGAGGATACAAAAGGCGCGAAAAAAGGAAATGGTCGATGATGAAGCAGAATCTTTCTTTAGTCAAGATGAATCTTCAGAAAAATGTCTACGAACCAGAACAAGAGTTGTCGAAAAACCAACTCAATACCAATACCATACTAATACGGAATGTTCAAAACGGAACACACTTGAAAAAACTCAGTCACAAATAGTAAAAATTGTAATCGTTTCAATACCACGCAAATCGTAAAGAAAAAAAGATAAATTTGCGCGGATGTTATTAAAAGTTTCTGGAGAAATACCCGAATCAGTAGATTTGCAGCATTCTTCTGTTACACAGATTGATGAATTTTATATGTTAAAGAATGAAATACCACCTTTCTTACATAACAGCGTGATTATAAATTTGCGCAAAAGAAATCGAAGCCACTCGAAAAACACTTGAATTATCCAAATTAAAGGATTATTCATGTAGATATTCCAACTACAGACTCTCAGGGACAACCAATTATCGAAGAATCATTAATGTGAATACTCCGATAGAAGAATCTTCAGGTCAACCAAAAACTAAAAAAAAAATCTTATCTGCCGCCAAATAAAACTGCAGTAAATTCACGGCACTCTTCCGTTGGGCTAATGGATGCATCCAATATATTGAATAATGATATACCATCTCACTCTCATGATAAATTTGTACGAAAGACAGAAGAAGTTTCCCAGGAAACATCCGAATCATCCGAAAATTGACAGGCTTATGAAGATCGGGTGCAAAATCAGAAAATAGTTCATATAGATATTCCGATAGAAGATTTCCAAAATCAAACTGAAGTAAAATCACAGCACACTCCTATCAGGCAAATGGACAAATTTGATAGGTAGAAGATATATCTTCTTTGAAAACAACGTTTGGTTGTTGCAGAATAGGTTTTTTTTCGAGCTCTAGCTCACAAGAAGGTGAAAATGGAGATAAACGTCAACTACCTCCAAGAGAATCCTGGATCGAGCATAACAGAAAGACCACAAGAACAGAATCAACGGGCTCATGTGGAAAAAGTGCGGAATTTGTGTATGTTCCTTCATTTATATATTATTTCTGGGAAAAAATGTTAACAATGTCCATTTACCAATATATTCAGTTATATAGCTGGCAGCATTGCAAGAGAATAGAGAACTTGGAGGAAGAATTGCTCTAGTTAAAGGGAAGGTAGATAGAGGAGAAAAACAGCAGTGCTCAACACTATATAAGATTGACATACTGGCACTTCAAGAAACAAAGCAAAAATGTGTAGTAGATGATTATATATTTTCCAGTGATGGAAACGACACCAAATATTTTGGCACAGATTTTATGATGAAAAGAGAATTGAAGCAGAAAGTTATAAAATTCGAACCAGTGTCTGAACGAATATATACAATACGACTAAGAGAAGTATACCAAAAAATCAGTATTTTGAATGTACATGCTCAACAAACGAGAAGGACGAGGAGAAAAAAAATAAATTTGATGAAGAGCTTGCGAGAATAAGAAATTCGATATCAAAATATGACTTGAAAATAGTTATTAGAGGTCTCATTTCAAATCCAGGCAGAGAGGAAATGTACAAAACAACAAACGGTGCACATTGCAAACATGATGAAACAAATTAAAACGGATATAAGTTGATTGATTTTGCAGTTACCTACAATATGAAAGTCATGAGCACACATTTCGAAAAGATATATATATATATATATATATATATATATATATATATATATATATATATATATATATATATATATATATATATATATATATATATATATATATATATATATATATATACATATATATATATATATATATATATATATATATATATATATATATATATATATATATATATATATATATATATATATATATATATATGTAAAGGAATAAAGATGTCACCTGATAGGCGTGACCAAATAGACCATATATTTAATGGAGAGTAAGCATGCGGAACAAATTAGAAATATCACAAGCAAAAGAGGTGCAGATCATTTTTTTGTAGAAATAGTAATGAAACAGGAGCTGCAAAAAGTAACACAGGATGAAAATGACCGTTTGAAATGATATGACACCTCGCCACTAACAAATGAGAATAGCAGAGAGCAATTTCAACGTCTACTGTCGAAGGAGCTAGAGCTAGCGGAGCAAGTTTCGGAAGAGAGGGTAGATATTATATGGAATAAATTGGAACGAGCAAAATTGTAAGTCTCGAAACAGATGCTGCGTAAAAATATGAGGAACAAGAATAAGGGATGATTCGACGAAGAATGCAGAAGTGCTATTAGGAAGAGGGATATGGCTGAAAGAAACCTACTACTAAATAACTCAGATGAGGACAAATTGAAATACAATATGCATAAGAAACGAACGGAACAATTGTGTTAACGAAAGGAAAGGAAAATGATGGAGGAGAAATGATAATATAAGAAGATTTCGACAAAAAGGAGTTGAGAAATATTTATCTGGAAGTCAAGAAACAAAAAACAGGGTATCAACCGCCACTAGTGTACTGTAAAAATGAAGAGGGAAAATTAGTGACAGCAAAGGACAAACTACATGTATGGGAAAAATATTCCAAGAAATAGCTGAGTTGGGGGAATCTGGCTACAAGAAGTACAAATAAAACCGGAACAACTCAACAAGGAAGGAATAGTACAGAACAAAACCCACCGGACAAAAATAAAATTCGAAAAAATTGAACCAGTTGAAAAAAATAAGAGCCCGGAAATAAACATAATAACATCAGAGATATATAAAAATGCAAGAGGCAGAGTAATTCAGTATATTATGGAGATAATAGAGAATGAAAATATGTACTTCTTGACTGGAAATTTGATGAAGAGGAGAAAAAAACTTCTGGAATGCAGTCAATGGAATTTATTTTTATTTTTCGATTTCGACTAGTTTCGACACCACTTGTGTCATCCTCAGGAACTATAAATTATGATATAAGCGATAAATGAGTTAAAAATAATTACAATTTGTTCAACTGTGAGCTACTTACATGAAAAATTTTGTTTCTAATAAAATTCAGAGAAAACATTAATTGATGATGAAATAAATGAGAAGTGTATGTAGATTATATTCCACATGAAGTTATGATGTAAAAAACTTAACATTTGTAAACATGAAAATATTTTAAATGTAGTCAAAGGTAAAATTAACTAAAAAGTGTCTTCCGTTTTTTCGAAAACCGTTAGAACATCAATTTTGTACTAGTGGAAACCTGTATACTAGTTTTTTTTATATATATAAAAAGAAGAACTAAGTACCCCAAGGGACCAATTAGAGTGTTGCACTAATATTTGAAATATATTTATCAAGTCTTTGTATTATTATATTTAAGTAGGTTATTGTAAATTTTACTCAAATTCATTGTGTCCGTTTTTACATTGATATTGTTTTTATCTGCATTGATGTGTAGCATCTCTAATGTCATTCTCTTATTTAGGTTGTGTTCAGAATCGATTATTTTTGTTTCGTTGAAGCTGAACTTGTGATTCAACTCTTTTGCATGTCCCACTACTGCACATTTTGCTGTCGTCATATTTATTTTGCCTTGAAAATTTTTACTATGCTCATTCAATCTCGTCGATAAATATCTTTTTGTTTGACCTGTATATGTGGCATCGCAATCCTCACATGGTATTTTATATATTAAATTTGATTGGTGGCTTTTATTTATTTTGGATTTCAAGTTACTGAACAATTGCCCTACAGTTTTTGTTTGCTTGAAACCTATCCGTATTTTCAATTTACTTTCAAACAACTCTCGCAATTTTTCAGCAACGCCATCTATGTAAATCAATGAGCAGTAGGTGATGTCTTCTTTCTCCACTTGTCTAGCGTTGTTTTTAGAATTTTGACATTTATTTATTAAGCTCTTAATTAATCCACGAGGATATTTGTTCAGTAGTAGCAATTGTTTGATTTCATTCAGAATGTCTCCATGATATTGTGGGGAAGTTCAAGCTCAAAATTTAATAAACAGGGCATTAAAATTACCTTCCCCACAATATCATGGAGACATTCTAGATAAAATCAAACAATTGCTACTACTGAACAAATATCCTCGTGGATTAATTAACAGCTTAATAAATAAATGTCAAAATTCTAAAAACAACGCTAGACAAGTGCAGAAAGAAGACATCACCTACTGCTCATTGATTTACATAGATGGCGTTGCTGAAAAATTGCGAGAGTTGTTTGAAAGTAAATTGAAAATACGGATAGGTTTCAAGCAAACAAAAACTGTAGGGTAATTGTTCAGTAACTTGAACTCCAGAATAAATAGAAGCCACCAATCAAATTTAATATATAAAATACCATGTGAGGATTGCGATGCCACATATACAGGTCAAACAAAAAGATATTTGTCGACGAGATTGAATGAGCATAGTAAAAATTGTCAAGGCAAAATAAATATGACGACTGCAAAATGTGCAGTAGTGGGACATGCAAAAAAGTTGAATCACAAGTTCAACTTCAACGAAACAAAAATAATGGATTTTTAACACAACCTAAATAAGAGAATGACATTAGAGATGCTACACATCAATGCAGATAAAAACAATATCAATGTAAAAACGGACACAATGAATTTGAGTAAAATTTACAATAACCTACTTAAATATAATAATACAAAGACTTGATAAATATATTTCAAATATTAGTGCAACACTCTAATTGGTCCCTTGGGGTACTTAGTTCTTCTTTTTTTATATATAAAAAAAAAACTAGTATACAGGTTTCCACTAGTACAAAATTGATGTTCTAACGGTTTTCGAAAAAACGGAAGACACTTTTTAGTTAATTTTACCTTTGACTACATTTAAAATATTTTCATGTTTACAAATGTTAAGTTTTTCACATCATAACTCCATGTGGAATATAATCTACATACACTTTTCATTTATTTTATCATCAATTTATGTTTTCACTGAATTTTATTAGAAACAGAATTTTTCATGTAAGTAGCTCACAGTTGAACAAATTGTAATTATTTTTAACTCATTTATCGCTTATATCATAATTTATAGTTCCTGAGGATGACACAAGTGGTGTCGAAACTAGTCGAAATCGAAAAATAAAAATAAATTCCATTGACTGCATTCCAGAAGTTTTTTTCTCCTTTTCATAATAGAGAATATATGGCAGACTGAACGCTTGCCTGAGAGATAGAAGAAAGGTACAATATGCCCAATTTATAAAAAGGGGGACAGAATGACATGCGAGAATTACAGAGGTATAGCACTATTAGGCGTGGCATACAAAATTTTAGCAAAATGTTCGAAAAATAGAATACAAAAACCAGTGGACGAAGCCCTAGCAGAATATCAAGCTGGTTTCAGACCGAGCAGATCAACCACGGATCAAATATTTGCACGGAAACAAATTATAGCAAATAGTTATGAACACAAGCTAATCCTGCAAATTTTACTTATAGATTTCAAACAAGCATATGACACAATAAATAAACAAACTGTATGAAGCACCCGCAGAGCCAGGGATACCCAAAAATTTGATAAGACTAATTAAGATAAAATGTAGAATCCTGGTGGATAGAGAAACATCAGAGAGCTTCGATGTTGACAGTGGATCAAGGCAGAGGGACCCATTATCACTCGTTTTATTCAACTTGGCGCTAGAGTGGGTTATGAGGAAAAGTTGAATCGACAATGGGATCAAAAATGAACGAAGACAAAACCAAGTACATGGATATAGAATCGGATCATCAAGAAACACAAGGAGATTCTCTTGAAATACAAGTCGGAGGCGGTAGAACTTCCGCATTCGAGGAAGTTGAAAACTCTGTTTATTCGGGTGTTACGGTAACAAACAACAATAGCGAAAAGCGGGATATTATGACACTTATAACGGTGGTTTGACGCGGTGAAAGAGGACTCAGAGACACTAGGTGTTGGACAAGAAAATGAGTCAAAAGTAAAAGTTCATGTTTTTCCATAAACTATTCTATATGTTGAAGAAGAAATCACATAAATGAAAATTTCACACAAAAACTATGGGATATGTGAAGTGCTGTGCTATGGAATATTCAAAAAATGGAAAATTCTGAAAAAGAATTGTTTCTCATAGAAAATTCAAATTATATATGTGATTTTTGTAATTTATTACTTGAACATGATAGAATATGATTAACAGCCCAAAAATAAATATTCTTCAGCTATAATCACTGCATATAGGCTTTCTTAAAGTAGAAAAATATTGCATATGATATAACATGCGAGAAGCATATAGTTGATGTTTTTCTGATTTTTGCAGGAAGCAAACTAATGATCCTGGAAATCAGATAGATGCAAAAGAATTATCGAAATTTCTTAGAGAAATGAGCTCTGAGGATGAGGGAATTGATTTATCAAGAAAGTCAGATCATCTGGATATGGTACTATTATCTCCTAAAGATGGACAAGATAGTGATGCGGACGACGCAACAAGTGATGGCGGAAGGAACTATCAGTTCAAAGATATTGTAGAAAAAGTACTCAAACAGTCAATGAAAGTTTTAGCTGTGAACTAGGAAACAGAAAAATCTGTCACAAAATTGAATCTCGACAAAATCAATGGAGAAAACTTAAGTTGAAGTAAGAGCGACAATGTTCCACTTTTAAGAAGATTCAATATAAAGAGCGTCTTGAATACAATAAAAGCGCTATACATAAGAGAAGAAATTGGCAAGAAGAAATCCCAGAATACAGACAGGAGAGAATAAAAACTTCAAAAACATCGGAACCTAATATTGTACTAAAAATCAGATAAGAAAACTTAGAGCCAATCGATTAATTCAATTTATTTTTCACAGAAGAGTTCACCGAATATATATGAAACAAAACACAAAAATATGGGTACAGCAAGGGTTACATGATTTCACAGTATCCACAAGGAATATGTATGCTTACTTTGGAATTTTACTACTATCTGGATGCTACAAAGTTCTTTATAGAAGAGTGTTTTGGGAAACTAAGTGGGATGCGTACAATATTTTAGTAAGAAATAGTATATCACGAGACCAATTTGAAGTTATTCACCGGCTTCACACCCAGATACATGCTTTAGGATATATCATACATCATAGCAGTAAAAAGAATTGAATTGTGATTTTTTTTAATACATCCTTCTCAAAGTTATGAAAGCCTCATTGAATAAATCTTGCTATTTCCTAACGTATGAATCATCATACGCCAAGAAAAAGTACCTAGGTGCAGTGGATTTTTTTAAAAATATTAAGTTTTTTAGAGGGTTACTTCAAAGCTCAGAGACTGTGATCTGTTTTCAACTGGCTTCTCTGACAGGTGAAATAGTCTTGATTTTTTCACTACTGGTTCATGTCCACAGTCTCCAATTGAGAGAGTTCTCTTTTTTTAAGTGTGTTTTGTTTTGAACATTCCGTATTGGTATAGTACTGGTATTGAGTTGGTTTTCCGACAACTCTTGTTCTGGTTCGTAGACATTTTTCTGAAGATTCATCTTGACTGAAGAAAGATGGATCATCAAATTCTGCTTCATCATCGACCATTTCCTTTTTTCGCGCCTTTTGTATCCTCTATGTGAGCCAGTTAAGTTTTGGCTCAATCCTTCTATTTTTTGAGATGTGTTGCAGTTTACTTTGGTACTTCCTAGCAAATCTCCCACTTATTTTGTCCTCAATGTATTTGAATCAATGTCATTGTTATCGACAAACAGTAATTGCATTTTTTGACCATCATCTGAATTAATGAGGCTTATAGATGTTAAATCAACTATTTCATCTAGAAGTCTAATGATATTCTAGAATTTAGAATATTATTAGATGTTTGTGTTGTTCCCACACTTTGAGGCAATTGTCATACTCCGCTAATTCTTGGCCCAATGTAACCCAACGGGCAATCCTTGTCCGAATCATTCGGATTAGTTGAAATGATAATATTTGGGCTCGTAGGTTTTGGAGTTGGAAGCGTTTTTTGTGTTGACGAATAAGATAAATGATTTGCTTCGGTAATTGGATATATTTCATTGATTATGTTCTGCATTAGGTTTCTATTGGCAGTACGTAGTAATTTTAGGAAATTCACTATTCTCCATCTCCTTCTTATATGGCGCTACAGCTTGGGGTGAATCTTGGCATCCTCGACAATTCTTCAGTCAGGTCTGTTCATCGCTTCTACTTTCCAGCTCTTCACTTCCAGTTCCCTAATGTCTTCTTCTACTTGCTCTTCCCATTAATTGCGAGGATGCCCTTTCTTCCTCTTCCCATATAATCGGGTATATATTGTGTCTCTTGGTAATCTCTTCTCGTCCATCCTCTCTACATGTCCTAACCACCTTATTATTTATACTTTTAAGTGTCTTATCATATCTTCATTATTTATCAAATCATTCATCTCATGGTTATATCTTATACGACATGTTCTATTTCCTTCCACAAAGCCATATATTTTTATCGGTATCTTCTTTCCAAAACATCCTAGATCATTCTCCTCTCTCTTGGATATGATCCAAGTTTCTCTTTGCTCCGCTCTCTCAGAACTCATTGGCTTTCTGTTCATTCTTGCATGATCACACAAACTAAATTGATGAGCTCCACCTCTTCATTATTAGGATGGATTGGATTGGGTAGAGCTCGAAAACTACCTGCTCATAAACCAAAGCTATCATGTTGGTCTGATATTTATTCAGTAGCACCATTCATGTCTACCGGATCAAAGATATAGTTTCCATTGGAGTATGTATCATATAAATAAAAACTCATACCACCCACTAATATCTCATCAATATCGAAAGCAATTCCATACAGGAAAGGCCTGTACTATGATTTTATTCTGGGTTGATCATTATCCTCAATTAGAAAAGAAACATCAAAAAATAACATTAAAGTGCCTCAATGGAAATATTCACACCACTGGATATGAGTCTGTATGTCTTTGCCAAATTCACTCAGAATCTGAAGCTGTAACCATAGAACTGAAGCTGTTGTGCAAATGGCTACATGACTGTTTGTCTTTATCAATTGGCAATGGCACAGACTTTTTGGAACGTCTGCGTCAAGAATACGCCTTCCTGGTGTCTTAGGCCCTTGTGTGTTCAATGGCATACGTGTTTACTAACACATGAACAGAATAAATTAATGAAACTGAATCAGCATGAGGGCCGGGTTGGAATGAAATGATTCAGATGATCTTTCCCAATCTGATTATACAATGCTACTATCGTAAACTTGTTGAGTGCAGATTTTTTTCCTCATAGGAACGTGCATAGAATCTTTATTCATGAAAAATACATAAGACTTCTACTTCATGTGTTGATGGTACATTTTCGCAGTAAATGATTCCTATGGATATTGGATAAACCGATTAGTAGAGCTCGATTTCTTCTGCATTATTTAGAATGAATTGTACAATTTTTATCAATGATTGAGTAAATTTTTATCGGTAGACAGTTTTTGTCTTGAAATCCAGAAATTCTTCCTGTCACATGCGTTTATGGCTGTCCTCACTGCTATGCTTTACTTTCCCGCGTCAAATGTTCCCACTTTAATCAAAATACGATTCAAACCGTCATTTGAAAGCAGTTTGAATACAAAAAGCTGCGGTTCGTGTGTGAAGTCATGGTTCGAACTGTATTTAATCAAAAAAATGGAATATTTCAAGACAGTGCGTCAAAATTCCACGGAAGCCTCGTCCGTCGTATCTGGATCTGCATCTAGATATGGTCCTATCTTAGGGGAATTGAAGTCACGCAAAGCAATGCCAAAATTCAACACTAGGCAAAGGACTATAGGCCTGTATATTGAATGAAAAATTTTCAAAAAAGTGAGAGGAACTTTGTGGGTCGATACGTAGCTACCACTTCTGAGAAATATTTGTTCAATACTAGCAAATATGAGCTCAGAACAGCGTTTTTTACTTTCAATACTGTATACCTGCATTCAAATTGTGAATTTTTGATGCCTGTGCGGCACTGAAAAACATGTGAATCATGATGGAAGTTTTTTAACTGGTAGTTTGGGCATGTAGAGAGGAAAATAAATTTTACCATAAGAAAACAAATATATATTTTCCTCTATTTCACCCTATAATTAAGTTCCATCTTGTACACGTGTTTCAAATATTCTCAGTCACACCAACGAATAATCAAAACCCAGAATAGTCCAGTAAAAAATTATTATAGTTTCAGTTGCAGACGGAGCGTGTGCTGATGAATTTCCAGCTCAGTTATCAATGTATCAAAGTTTAATGTTGATACTCCGTTACTTGAATCATCAAGCTTTATTCCGAGTCGTTCCAAAGACTTATTGTACTTCTTCGAATGCAATTTATGTTACAGTATCATCAATTACAACAAAAAATCGTGTATTCTTCGTGAATTGAATCAAAAATATTTTCTTCACAAAACGTTGAATTATGTGAGGTCTGATGATGTATTAGTTCACTTACGTTATTATTTTTGTGGCAAAGCTTCCGAAAGAACATCTTGAGATTCAATTTCGTAGCAGAGGTGAACATTTTGAAAGGAACTACGTCATGCTTATATTAAATGGTATTGTATACGTACCAGAAGTAATATTTTGTTGCATCAGTTCTTGTCGTTAAACTCCAATTTCATGGTCTCAAAGACTCGGAGAACCACTGCAGTACTATTTTTGCACACATAATAAGCGATGAACATTAAGAAAATCTAAAATTGAGATATAATGAATGAAAATCAGTTAAATAAATAGGATACAGTCATCAATTTGACAGAAAGGAGTATGAAAGCTTTGATGGAATCAGCGACACTGTTAACCGTCCACCCACATAACATGAACCAAAAATCGGATATTTCATGCATGTTACTTATATCAAATTGCTGATAGAATAGATAGAAGCCCATGTAGAAGCACATAAAATCCGTAGCTCCTTGAAGAGATATGTATGTCCCACTTGATGATGATTAAGAAGAGAAAGCAAATAACAAAACCGTAGAAGTGGGATACAGAAAAATCATGATTGACGGACAAGAATTTGTGTGAAACGAAGAGAAACAAGAAGTGATCAAGATTGCAAAAAACTGATAAAAGCAAGAAAAAGAGAACAAACATGGCAATAGAAAGGATATGAGATTCAACGATACTGAAAAAACATAAAATCAGAATAGGAAGATGGAACTCGAGTAGTATTACAAGAAAAGAATCAGAGCTAATAGAGGAAATAAGTAAAATGAAAGTAGGCATAGTAGGCATTACAGAAACTAAGGGGAGGTAAGCAATTAGCAGAAGATTTTTTAATGAATTGGTCGAGAGCCAACGACACAAAGAGAGCAGCGGCGGGTGTAAAAAAAGTAGTTAAAAACAACATATAAACGAAATCGATAATGTAAAATACATGAATGAGAGGATATTGACAGCCGACTTGAAAGTAAGCACAAATAAAGAGTTCACAATGATTATATGTTACGGCCCAAATGAAGGTGGAATTAAAGAAATGAAAGATAACTTTCACGAGTAATAGACCAAACAAACAACAGCATTTCAATACTAAGGGATATCAACCGAAGAGTGGGCAAAGACAACACTGGAGTGAAAAGAATAATGAGAAGACAAGGAGAAAAGATGCTAAGCAACAATGGAAGGAGAATAATAGACCTTTGCGTCAAAAATTTTCAAATAATTACCTATACTTTTCTTACTCATAAAGACATACACAAAAATATACAAGAGAAGAACCTTCTACAAATGACAAATCCATTTTACACTACTTCTTAGTTAATAAAAGTATGAAATCAAGCATCTCAGATATAAGAGCATACAGAGAACCGGAGATTGGTAGTAACCACTATCTAACATTGATGAAAATGTGCATTAATATGATGAATGATCAAACTAAATGGAGAATGATCTTCAAAAACAGAATCAGGAGCTATAGGCTACCAGGAGAAAATACAAGAGTAAAATACACAAAATTGGTGGAGGAAAAAATTACTGGACTGCCAAAATGCAGAATACATAGCAAACGTGTGGGAAAAGTGGAGAGTAAGATTAATTTAAGCAGTGAAAGAAACCTGTGGAATAACATCATTTTGTGATAAGCACATGAAAAAAAAAAAACTCGTTGTGGACCAGGCACATGAAAGGAGTAGTGAATGGAAAAAGACAAGCCTGGAAAAAGTACCTAGCTGATAAAATTTGAGGCAGTTACGGATTCTATAAGCTAAGAAGAGCAGAAGTGAAGAAAATAGTAAAGGGAGCGAAACAAAATTAATTTATGAATTTCGAACAACTAAGCTATTCTACGGGGCTATCAGAAGAATGAGAAGAGAGGCAAAAATCATGATTGGTTAAATTATGCATGAATATTGACGCAAGTTTTGTTATCTTGGAATTTGAATTACATGAAAAATGGGCTAAATCCCTGGAAATGCCACTGAGATGATCATGATCACAATAGTACCTCCACATATGCAGCAAGTCGTTGACAAATCATATATATATATATATATATATATATATATATATATATATATATATATATATATATATATATATATATATATATATATATATATATATATATATATATATATATATATATCGTTTGAGATATACTCAACAAATCTATGCGTATCATCCGTACTAGAATAAATCCTAAATTTATTCAGTTCATTGTTGTATAAACATTTTATGGAATACGCGAAACTATAGGCTTTGTGTATATGGGTGATCATTGTAGATGAGTGATCAGACGAAGGTGATCAAGATGCCAGAGGAGTTTGTAGAAACTCGAAATCGGCGTCAATTACGATGAGAACTTCCATCTTCCTGTCAATACGTGTAAGTTTAAGCATGTTTAAGCATGTTGGGTAAAAATGTCACTATCTGAGCGCAGTCACTATTTTGGTGTTCGATAAGATTATTTTCAAGTTGAAAATTTAAAAGACAATTGTCACATGAAATTTTTCATTACGCTGTTCTATTTATCCAACTGCTCACCAGACGTGTTAAACTTTTTATCCAAACAAGATGGCTTCTGTCATCATTCTCGATATACAATGGATCAACATGTTTTTGTCTTCCATTCTTTGTTCGATGTGAAGGCTCAAGTACTATGTGATCTTTGCTCTTGAAATCAAACTCTCAACCAGAAATATTGATCGAAATATTATTCAGTTGTTCAAATTTTAGAATAGATTTGATACTCATGGGCAAGTTAATGTATGTTATTGTAGAGCATTTATTGTCATTACTTTCTACGTTTATAAACGCGTTTATTGGTATTCAACTCAAAATGCTCTACTCGTACGAAGGACTATTCACTGTCCTTCTTCTATCAAAAAAATTGAGCCAAGTTTTTTGTGAACAAAAATTATTGCTAGTCTTGGAATTCAGAGCAAGCCGTTTCGATTCGTGATAAAAAGGTGTCGAATATTTCAGACAAACCTGAAGAGTATGTGATCAATTGCTGTCTCGTGTTGAATGATTTAATTTCAGTCTCGTATTGTTCAGATAAAGTGTAAAGAGAAAACTGTATTTATAATCGAGATATTAGGCCCACAATCAACACACGCTTTCAATTTAATTTATGTGCATCTATCCTTGGACTAGAGTTCAATAGCGATTACTCAACATCAATCTCACACAGCCCACAAAATGTAAAGTCATTCGGGTTGACAGATATTACACGTTTTACAGATGAATTGGCCATATTTACCGGTTTTTTAATTTTTATATTATGAACTTAGAGTATATGTCTCTTTATTATCAAAGGACCATAGCACTTACCATAATATTCTCATTATTAAACCAGTTTCCAGTTTCCTGTTACAGCTATATCAAATGTATTGTTTCAAGCTATCTCTTGATTTATAAGATTTTACACACTGATCACAAGAAAACATTTTCTACCTGTACTATATTCCAATTATATTTGTGATTTCTTTCCGTTTCAAATAGGAATCCAGATGATTTCTGGACTCCTCACGACTTTTTTCATTGGAAACTAACACACATATTGAGCATTCACAACAATGGATCATAATCTCTTCCAACTTTCCCACAAATTTGACAGTATCTACGATCCTCTTGTGAAAAACTAACTATGTGTACACAATGAGTTCTAATGAATTTTATATTATCTGCATTTACTCCTACACATTTGAAACAGTAAAAGAATTTTGTGCTCTTATAATGCTTATAATATTTCATACACACAAATAAATGTGTTTTTGATAGATTTTCAACGTGTTCAATGATACCTTTTTTGTAAAATTTTGAAACACGCATGATTTTTGTGTGGATTCTGTTTCTCTTCACCCTGCAATAAATTCAATTATTATTAGAAAGAGAAAGAGAGGTTGATGATGAACTATTTACGAACCCTATGAATCGAGATTTCGCAAATTTATCGGTTGGAGTTGAAATGTTGACAATATATCATCCAATCATTCGCTTAATCTCCTCAATACTTATAGATTGGAAATGTTGTGGCAGAAAGCCATCATTGTCTCATCCAAAGTGAGAACAACTCTAGGACCGTACTTTGAGCTCAATAATTTCCATGCTTTCATAAAATATCGATCACTAACCACCAAATTAATTATTTTCTTATACTGGAACCCAGCAGCTAGTTTATTCAACGCGTTCATCAACATCCTGATCACTTGTAGAGCGGATTTCTCTCTGTGTATGATTTCATGAGAGAAACGGTGACACACGCACGTTTCTAAGATGAGTTGTTGCCTATTATATCAAACTTTATACATTGTAATGTATGAGGTTACACATCAGATAATTAAGATGACAGTTTATATTCGCCTGAGTGCATTATTTGTAAGTGTGAATAAACTTTCATGAATTTACACACACTGTGATAAAAGTTTATATTCGTTTGAGTGCATTATTTATGAATGTGAATGGACTCTCGGAATATTAGACTTACCTCAATTATTGTTGTGCGAGAGGTCAGTGCTTACATGACTGGAATAGAGAAAACTCGAAAATGACCTGAACCTTAAGAATGATTTTATGTCTATAAATAGTATAAAAGCAAAGATAACAACACTGTTTAAACAAGAACTTGAAAAGTTCTTGTTCAAAACAATGAGTCACGCAAGACGACCAATTCATTAGTTTGTGTTTGTGAAGAATATGTGGAAATTCAAAATTCAAATTTATTAGATGTTCAGATTCTCAGAGAATTTAATACAGACCCTCCCGTGGAATATAGATTTTTTTGTAAGCCCTGCTACAATGAATTCATTAGATCTCCAAGAGGGAACAATTCTTTCATCACAAAGTTCTCTATCATGCATCCATCATATAACACATGTGGAAATCTCAATTATGGGTGGCAGTCCATCAATATAACATCGTGTCGTTGGAAAATTATGATGCTCCGTACAGAGTAGTCTCTCGATGATGTCCGGATGAACTTTGAACTATTGAGGTAAATATTGCCACATTTCTTGCAATTCGTTTCCTTGAGACATTTCTTATATGTTTATAAATCTATTTTTACTCTTATCACCGAAAATATATACTATTGGAGTGTATTTTTTCATATTAGAGTGAAACGCATGCTGTGAGATATGCTCTTTAAAATCCGCCTCAATTAGGATATTAAAATTATATGCGGTACAAAGAATGTCAGTTGCACTAATTTTTTCAGCCATCGTGTTATAAGTAGCAAACTGTATATATAAGTGTAGCTGCTAGTTTGACCAATAGGAATGTTTCTTATTTTGACCAATCACATTTCATAGTATATGGAATATAAATATCGTCGAACAGACAGAAGACCACATTTTCAGTCGATCTACTCTCACTTATACGGTGAGTTTATCTATTTGAAATATAAGCGCTGAGAATTCATGATTTCTTCTTATTCAAGCTGGCTTCGAGTCTAAGAAGAACTTCTCCTAATGATTCCACTACGACAAAATTCCATTTTCATCCCAATAAGTTTATGGAGGGTCAAGGGCTACCTGACTCTCTCTACAAGAATGACCTTCTTCTATCATCAGATTTTTCACTTAACAAATAAAAAAAAAAAAATATGAGTGTCTGTTGATTTGAGTGTATTGCGCGAATTTGTGCTCATCATCTAATTTTTGATCATCTAAACCAGATAGTACAAGAATATGATTCGCTCTTGAGGAATGGGATGATTCCATCAGCTAAAAAATATTATTCTGACTTATTTTGATTGTGGCATTTTGATTTTGAATGTATCAAAGTATACCAGGAGACCATTGCCTTAATCTCAATTATATTATCAAGAAAACAATCTCAACATGAAACGATAGTGAATTTAACATTGTTCTCGAAATGTCAGCTGTACGAACTCTATTTTGTATCAATTATATAATCTTGCATAATTTGGAATTGATAAAAACGCTTAAGTGTAACAAGTATTTTAAGAGAGTGTTATCACATGTACAAGATTATTGTGAGATAGATGAGTGCAGCACAAAGCAAAAATGTTTTGAACTGTATTGTGACGCGCACTACTTCGCGTGGCGTCTTTTTAGGAGTTGCTTAACGGTCGGTATGCTTGGGCGCCAATAACGGAGCAACTCTATGGCGATGGTGCCGGATAGCTAGCGAGAAGGAAAGGGTTGGTTGCTGAGAATAAAGAGAAATGTATATGGGAAACAAACAGTTTTATTCACACACAAATAAATTGGGAAAAGGTACATAAAATGGCGGAAACAAATTGTAACGATTATACTTGCACAATACGACGGACACGGCTTCGAACTAGCACACGAAGTCGTAAATATGATGCGTCGGATATTGGTCGTCGTCATCAGCAGTTGTCGTAGCCCTTCGCGGCAGCGGCTACGACATGGTGAACAGACTGTAGCCCCACGGCAGAGACTACAGTTGCGGAAGGTGGATGCCGTTGCCCTATGGCAGAGACTACGGCTAGATGCACGAGGCTGTAACCCTACAACAGAGACTACAGTCGTGGTGAATGGTGACTCTGACGCAGGAGCCACGACGGACGTCGTCTCAACGGTTCTGAAACAGGAACCACTCGACAGCGGGGGTTAAGTAACCCTGTCGACAGGACGTTACTTACGGTAAATACTGATGACTCTGTAGCAGGAGTCACGACGGATGCGGAACGGTTTAGTTGGCCTGTTGCAGAAGCACTACTAAATAGCTGTGGACTCAAGTCTTTCGGAAGAGTGTTTTGCTGATCGATTTCAGCCTGTATTTATACCCAGATTCTAAGTAAACGATACTGAGCCGGTTTAATTATGAAAAGAGGATGTTACTTAGATTCTTGTAACATCCAAAAAATATGAATAAATAAAATAATGACTTTCCGTGTGTTACTTCTTTGCCAAATATATATTACAACATTTTGTAATCCTTATTTTATTCAAACTTAAAATAAAACTTTACTGCTAGTTTCCTATCTGACCGCCAGATAGCTCTGGGGGTCGTAAAATCAGAATTAATGATAATTAGCAATCAGTCCAACAAAAGTAAACAGAAGCACATGTATACAATTCACAATTTATCATCAAACTATGGTTTATTCTCATATAAAAGGTAAGTTTTATTTACTGCTTACTGTGCACTACAACTTAGATCTAATTTATTTATTTCGGACGGTGATGTACAAATATTCAAATAGTAACCTATTTTCAAATACGGGAATTGGAGTTCTAAATAACCTCTTACAAGGTTTTACATCAATACGGAGAACTCCTATACAAACAGTGAGTTGTCAATTGCTACCTAAATATTGTATTTAACGGTTTTATGTATTTCAGGAGAATAAATTAGATCAACGACAAAGTTGACTTGCATCGGAAAATTGAACAGTTCGAGGCGGTTTCGGCGAATCGGAATTGATATAGCTGAAGGCTATCAACTGGAACAGTAAAATTGTGACTAAGTTAAATGATTTTAAATCATTTTATCGGACGGTTACTAACAGCAGTTTTTCAGATTCTAAAATGGGAGCACTCCGTCACAGTATTGGACAAAGGTATCAATATAAATGTATTAGCATGTGAGGAATTATTATTTTTGTACAAAGGTGATTCTATCTTTACTATTATTAACAATAAAGGTTCAAAACATATTAAGATATCTCTTTATTTTCAAACAGAGTGACCGTTTCTAACCAGCTCTTTAGAACGAAAACATTTCGTAACGCACAAATAAATGGTAGAGAATGTTCCAAGCATGAGAAATTGGTAATGCTCGCATTTTTCAAGCTGTGATATTGCACCTAGTCGATAATATCAGTAGATAGACTTAGCTTGTCTTTGAAAAATCTCCTCTGCCATTCTCCTTTCTCAGAGATTTCTGTCGCTTTTGATAGATGGTTCTTGATGTTCTTCAATGTTTCTATATATGGACATTGTTAAGATATGCCAGTGCATTGTTTGACTGGACGATTATACCAAACAAGTCTACGGCTGTACGGCTGTAAGACGAAACATGTGGAGGAGGAACAACCCTTGAGACGGGAGAGATAAGGGAAGAGTTTTCAGGCATTTGGTTATCAGCCCTGAAACAAATATGATAATATTATTAATAATATAATTTAATTTGTTAAGAGTACAAGAGCTCCATACGAATGGATAAGCAACCGATACATTAGATGAAATAATTGTGGAAATACATATATAAATTGTGTGAACACATTATATGCTCAAGATAAATACCCGTGATCTGAAAGCGGCTTTGGAATAGTTGGCTATGTCCAGCATCTTTCTCTTACTTGGTGTGCTGAATAGATCGACGATGACATTTTCTGGAAAAAGCAATTCGCATATTTCTGAAAGGATGCAATGCGGATAGGATTATGGATAGGGCATACAAAAAAAAAATATGTTAGACCATTTTCTTCTTTTAAATTGCAAATACTGCAGTTCTCTTCATCTGTAAATTTGTGACAGAACTCATCTTGGCAGTGGTAGAATCCTTCGATATTTGTAGTTCTTAGTTTACTGTATAATTTTGGGATGGTAAAAGGGATATCTAAGGCAAGATAGTGAGGAAGAATAAATATTCTTGGTATGTAGGGTTGTAAGTAGAATGCAATATTCTATTGGTATCTGCTTCGTATAGTATTTCGCTGTAGGCTTTTATTATATTATCAGTTTCAGCTTTCAATGTTATGCAGCTCTGCCTCTCCCAAATCCACAAGAAGTTGGCTTTGATAAGTATGCTCTGCAGCTGCCTAATTCAGTTAAGATTCATTTGTTTTTTTTTTGGGAATGATGGTCACCGGTTTTTCATTTAAACTCAGAAGCTTATTGTTACTCATTTTGATGTATCGTTCTTCTGGCATAAGTAATATTTTTTGCCAAAAATTTAGTGGTTTCTCTACGATGACTACTTCTATTTTTTTGACACCCGTCTCTCTTCTGATTATATAGCCAGGAGTGGTTATTTGCCAACCAAATAAGGTTTGAAAATATTGCGCTGAGCCCTTTTCAATATTTTCACTTTGTATCAGTCCCCAAACTTCCGAGCCATATAGCAGTGAAGGTACATAGATGATATTATATAATTTTGAGTACGTAGACCAACAGTGCATTCGTGCTCTCAACATCGTGTTTTTTATAGCACCACTAATGCGGGAGGCTTTCCTCAGTTTTTCAATCGTGTTTTCCTGAAAATTTCCAGTTAATGTGAGAGTTATACCCAAGTAAGTATATTCATTTACAATCTTAATTGTATTGTTTTGAAAGGTATGTTTTATGTGTCGCTGTGGCGGTCTTCCCACGTGAAAATGGATTATATTAGTTTTTTCGGCGTTGACTGAGAGATGGTGTCTGTTGCAATATTCAGTTAGTGTGTTTAACTTCCTTTGTATATCTGGTGGTGAATGTGCAAATAACACTATGTCATCGGCATATTGTAGAGATAATATATCATTCTTATTGTTTATGAAGTAGCCTTCTAAGCTGTTCTGTCTAAAACAATCTTCAAGATCAGAAATATATAATGCGACTAGTAAGGGACTGGTGCATTTACCTTGTAAAACTTCTTTGCTGATCTTTATTTCCTGTGATAGTCCATTATTCACATGAATTCTTGAAGTTGCTTCATCGTAAATATTTTTTAAGTCCTGTGATCTTGCCACTTATGCCAGGATGATAGATTTTTTCTCATAGAATAGAATGTTGTATCGAGTCGAAAGCTTTTCGGAAGTCTATGAAAATGGCATATATTCCTTGTTTACTTGTTAAGAATGATGACTGTATAATTGAATTTAAAACGAATATACTATCTGCACGTGATCTTTTTTTCCTGAAACCTGCTTGTGCTTCAGGAAGTATATTTTTACTTTCAACCTAGACTTGCATCCTGTTACTCAAAATATAAGTGAAAAGTTTGATTATAGAGTTAATTAAAGCTATACCTCTATAATTATTCTTGTCCGTGGTATCTCCTTCCTTATGTAGTAATGTAAGTTTGATTGTTTTGAATTCTTTTGGTAGATTTTCGTCTTTGAGAAAATTATTTAACAAACCTTTGAGATATATAATCCAGTTTTGTGGCAGGTTTTGTAGTTGTTCATAAATTATCTCGTCCGATCCAGGTGTTTTATTTTTCTTCAGTTTTCTTGAAGCGTAACACAATTCATTTTGTGTAATATCGTCATCCAAGTAAAGGTGATGAACATCAAAAAATATTTGATCATGTATTATCTTTTCACTGTACCATTTTTGATGAAAGTCACTCCAGTCGTTCAGGTTTATTGGATTTATTGCATATTTCGTTGCTTGCAGAGCATTTGTTGTTTTCCAAAACTCTTTCTGGTCAGCGACGTTGCGTAATTTATTTCAATTTCTAATTTGTATTTATTTTTCTCTTCGATAATAGTACGCTTGTAAGGTTTCTTCGCTTGTACATATGCAGCTAGATTTTTTCTTGTAAAACCATGACGAATTGGGACAGGAATATCCAATATTGTAGAAATGCAGGACACTGTAAAGTGACCTTTAAAGTTTAACCGTGAAACAGAATTTGATAAAATATATAAAATCAGAACCTGATAAGTTTCACAAAAATACAAATTCAGGGGTCGGTTTTTACACCATCAACCTGAATAGGGCAGAACCGTAGACACGTGTTTCGTCCTTATTAGGACTCTTCAGTACGGTATAGCAAGCCGCAGATAGTCGAACTTGTAGCCGCAGTACTATTAAAAGTAAGTTGGAACATGGCATGCGGAGAAATTAATCTGCAGCAGTGCCATCTACCATAATACAGCCAAGGTGGCCAATAGATAATATTTTATTAAAATTAGTTTATATATGGGACCCTTGAAATGAGATTGTATACTTGGGGTTGCGAGTTGCGTTACTCAACTTGATCAAAAATTCGAAGTCTGTGGTGCCAGAATCAAGTTGGATTCTGAGCCCCAAACGACTGACTCAATCGGGGGCAACTGTTGGGATATGCCAGTGCATTGTTTGGCTGGACGATTATACCAAACAAGTCTACGGCTGGATGGCTGTAAGACGAAGCGTGTGAAGGAGGAACAACCCTTGAGACGGGAGAGATAAGGGAATAGTTTTCAGGCATTAGGTTATCAGCCCTCAAACAAATATGTAATAGTAATATTTTTGGTGATGCACTTAAAGTTTTAAATATATTTTATAAGTAAACTACAATCACCAGTGTTCTAATTATGCAACGATCCCCACTGTTAGACGGAACGCAACAACAATAACCAAAGTTCCAGTACAAGGCATGGTATCTGTTCAATAACCATTTAGCTTTTTTTTGACGTGACTTGTTTAGACTAGATTATTCATAGGATGCCTGAAGCAAGTAATGTTAAAGTTTTCCACCGTATCTTGATAATATAGCAACTTCCTTTGAAATAAACTCGCAATTATTGAAGGTTAACTCCTGTACATCAGCGACAAAATCCATCGCACAACTAATAACTTGGTCGAATTATACCAGCTTATTGACAGAGCCGCTCATCGTGTACTGCACTATGCGATCATATATAATGTTGTGGCTGTGATTTTGTTCGGAGAATTTTCATTGGCCTCAAATTCAATCCTCACGTCTACTGGTGCTGATTTCAAACTGTCATTTCATTTGAAACAGTCCAAGAAAGTAAGTGACGCTTCAGCAAGAAACTCTGCTCTGCTCAATAATGGTTGGGATGTAACTTCTTGATCATAATACACTAGCTGCAATTGTGTGTACATGTCATATAGTATAGCATAGTGGTTATTCTTGATATCTGGGTTCAGGTCCGCGGATCTAAACGCTAGGCTTCGCAGCTCCCTATGTGAACCGCTTCCGGCAAAAATAATTTCTTGATAAGTAGATCTATAATTATGAGCTACAATATATCACAGCTTCTCACATCTTGAGGAACTAATAATAACTAAATATTTCAATGAGAGTCAACCCCTTACCAATGGAAGTGAGATGCCAGTGTCAAGACCTGTATATAAGACCGTGATGTATGCATTTACATGCTCTATTTTTGCATCGAAAACTGCAAAAGTTTTACAAATTGCTGATACCACTGTAAAAATACTTTACTTCATATATCAAGTTTGCAACAATGTCAGAGTTAGCGAACATCATTTTTTTCTTATATATTCATGTTATTTCCTCTAATTTGCAACATGCTTTGTCGAACACATCGTCAATGCTGCTATCGACAAACCTTGGCATGCGACTTCCAATTATGAGTATAAATAAATTTATTTCACAATGATAATAATCATTTCCCAATTTTGAGAAAATTCATCAAATTTTATAATTTATAAAATAAAACCGCTAATAATTTTGCGAAATGTTCCAGGTGCATATTGTGCCAATTCATATAGGGATCAATGTAAGTTATTCTATATTCTTTGATAAATATCACCGCTAATAAAATGAACGCAAAAAATTCAAACGTTCCATCAATGAAGATTTGGTACCACAGATTGAAAATATCTAATTTATGAATATTAACCTACTTTTTTGATAAAAAACTTGAATATGAAATTTCAGTCAAAAATTTCTAGGCGTTCTCGAGTTATAGTGCTTTCAGAATTGGACAAACACAACGACTGACTGTCTACTGGATTATATTTTTTTGGGCTCAGTAGGGTCTAAGACGTAGAGATTCATTGAAAGCGGCAACTGTCCTCACACTTTTTTGTGAATGCATCTCAGTGGTTGATTTCAATTTCCATTTTGAATGGAGTTGCATATCGATAGCGGAAAAAAATATTGAGAAGTCCTCACAATAATACACATTTTTTCTCCATTGTCTTCTACACCCGATTTATAAGCAATTCAATAAGTTCATTTTTCTATCAATTTCGACCCTTGTAACAAAATCAGGGTATGCAATATGACAAAATTATCAAGTTTGATAATAAACTTCTCTTCCAGGTCTTAACAAAGAATTGAAACTTTCTTTTATTTCCAATGTAATTTTGAGGGTTCAAACTTTTCTCGGGATACTTATTTCCACACAAGCAGAAACGCTGTGACCCTTACTTCTATGTCTAGTGTCTCCGGTACTCTGCCTGCAGTTTTTGAGATATTGACTCGATTTTTGGCCCGTCAATATATCATAAAAAATAGCGCGCAAATTGGAAAAAATAATTCTCTCAATTTTCATATATAATATCATAAGTGGTTAAATTTTACCGGAAATTTTTTTAGATTGTAACGAGAGCTTGTTGCTTAGCAATTTATTGAGTGATTTTTGATCAATATCACGAGATAAATTGGTAGCAAGCTCTCGTAACAATCTAAAAATTTTGCCAGGTTAAATTTAATCACGAATGGTATTCGGAAGATTATTTTTCCCATCCAAATTCATCAATATATTCCAGAGACTCGACTCTGAATCTGCTCATTTTCACATTCAATCTGTCTGTCAGTTTGACAGATGCTGAATCAACGCAGCTAAATATTCTTTGTTTTGTATATATAACCAACAGACAAAATTTCCAAAAAATTTCCACTTGAAAACCGTGTAGGTTGTACCACGTGACGTCGAATGGTGCAATTCTATTGGTCGAAATTTGGATGGTGAAAATAATCATGGAAATTCACGATCTATTGATATATTAAGGAATATGTACGAGAGTAAAATATAATAAGAGGTACGTAGAATCGTTGAAATTGTTTGCGATGCGCGGAATACCTACTTTACTTACAGCTGTGGAAAAAGCTACTATATGTGTGCAAAATTCTATTACAAAAAGCAAATTGGCTCCAAAGATATCTCCAAGGATATTTTAAATTCAAAGCAAATTTGTTCAATACCAAATCAAAGTTAAGACTTAATTTAGTAGCTTGAATTTATTCATTCAGAAAAACTGATAAATATGATGAACGTCTCAGTTGTTATGCTGACTCATATTTCACATCTAAAACAGCATTTGAAGATCAAAAATCAATTGCTCAAATAGAGAACCAATCGGTTTTTTCCGGAAGAGTTTATTTGCAACATTTCTTTTATCCACAATAGGAATAAATCAGAGAACAACCCCGGATTACTGAAAAGAATCATCCACACTTTGTATTTTGGAATTGATATTGATGCCAACAAATTTTTTCTCTTTAGTGATCAATGAATGATCACAGCTATCAGTTTGCAATCGATTGCAACAACATTTTGCTCATCCTTATATTAATTGGGTGAATGAGAATAAGATTTAGGGATTATTGTTGCTCACTGCTATTAATAAATCATTGTTGGTTGATCACAACAATAGATGGGCTGAATCAAACAATATTTTGTTGATAGAAATGATAGAGAAGGTGACTCCAATTATAAATTGTTGATAGTGACTAGTACGTAGCATTTTTTGTTGATTATACTAATTACTTTTTTATCATAGTATGTGGTTGATAATACAATTCAGATTGAATAGTCAGTCTACCTTGTGCAACAATCAACCATTGATTACAATTGGAATAGAGTAAATGAAAACAATAATAATTTTCACTAAGTTTCTATCGTTTATCTCATGAATCAGCAATAACTTCACAATTGAAATCAAAATTGAGTTGATCACAACAAATGATTGTTGCTTGTGATAACTCAACAAACACAAATTATTTTATTATAATCATGTAAATGTTCATAAAGCCTCTTTATACATCTCAAAGTTTTATAAATTAATTTTAGAAACATTTACTCGGTATCAATATAATAGCTATATACTCAAAATAGGCACAGATTATAAAACAATTAGCTATATAAGATTTTTAAGGATGAGTCTATTCAGCAATAATAAAGCTTATTGAATAGCTTAAAAAAAGGTTTTAAAGCTGTTATAAAACAAATTATACAACAATTATAGAACAGTTTTATAAGCGTTCAGAAACGTAACTCACGTTGAAAATAGATTTCATAATTTCTTTGAAAATAATTTATTGATAATTTTGTAGCTTCTATAAAATATATTTATATCAATTTACTTTATAGTTGTATTCATTTTGATAAAACTATAAGAGTTCTAGTAATATAAAAGACATATTTGAATATGAAATAGTTTTATGATAGTTGAGAATATTAACTTTGACATCCTTCATTTGAAACTTCAATAATGTCATGTTATACTGTTCAGATTCGTGACATGATAATTAAATTATTTATTTCTGAATGTGGCATAAGAGTAGATAGTAATTTTGGAACAATTCAAAATGAGTTGATTGAATAGTACTCTGTCCCTTCAAAATAATCAATACGTCATCAAAATTATGTAAAATATTTGATAATGTATTTATTTACCAAAAAAAAAAAAATTTTTTTCTTTCTATTTAATTTTGGGTTTCAGAATGTTGTACAATATAACAGCAATGAGTCTAATTATTACAGTAATGAGTTCGAATAGATATATTCAAGAGAATAAATATTTCGTATGTTACTACTGTAATGGCCGACAAACAGTACAAAATGAAGTTGTCGAAAAGATGGCTGTATTTTACCTAATTTCATACAGCTATTATAGATCTTTCACAAATATTTTAGTTGCATTCGAATATTTTTAAGACCTTTATATAGTGTTTTGCTTTATAGTTATTTTATTGTTACTTCACAAGAACTTATAAAGGCAGCTATCTACGTACTCATAACCAAAAAATTGTTTTTATGACTCGGTCGTTGCAATCACGCGAGCAATTAGATTCTCAAGAAAACAAAATAATAGCTGAAACTATTGCTAAATATATAAGGTAAGTGTTAAGTACTATTTGGTAGACTATATGGTAGACGTTTATTCCAAATAGTTATAATTTCCTAGAGCCATATGAATAATGCGAAAAGAAGTAGCCCATGATCTCAACCTACTACGAACTTTACAATTTTTTTCAGTCTCACACAAGGATTTTGCCAAATCATCATTATTACTTAATTCATCCTCCAATTCTGTGGTCCAATTGCTCTTTATTTCCTTTTCAATCACTTCGTTTCCATTTGGGACTACTAGATAGTTTTCAGTATATCGGTTTGGTAGATTTGAACTTGATATATCTGTAGTGTTGTGAATATTGAATAACGTTTTTGTCGGGCTTTTTCTATATTTAATTTAACTTTTCAAGGAAAATTACCGGTACGTTCAATTATTCTCCAATCTGACAGATTCATTTTGTACTGATACTCACACAATCACAGAGAAAAATGGTGAACACAGAAGGAAAAAGTCACAAGGTGTAAAGTACCTTTTATAAATGCTTTTTATGTATTTTATAGTATTCACTTATTAATTTTGTTCTACTTTATATAAATTATGAGGCCATTGGAATGATAGATACCACTTTAAGAATACTTATAAAGCAAGATTATAAAACAGTTGAAAATACAGGAAGTATTTGTTATATAAACGATACCAGCATAGTATTTATATAGCATGCAGCACCTAATACATGTATTATTATCTAATAAATACATATAGTAGCATAGTAAAAGAGATATATACCTCTGATAAAGTATAAGATATATTTTCAATTTGTTCGAAACAGTCTTATTTTTTATATTATCTTGATTTCTTTGTGGAACATTAATATGTATTAAGAAATATAGTTGAATCAGTTTATCACATTTTTTTTCTATTCTCGGGCACTCAAGAGATTTGAAAGCTCACAAAATATTACTGGTAGAGTAATTATTTTATAATTCAGTCTTAAAACTGTTTATAAGGTAGAATATAAAGCAAGAATAAAGAACTGTCTCTTGCTTTATAAAAGCTACAGCTGTAGAAGTTATGCTGATATGAATATTTTATGAATTAGAATAGCTATATAAGATACTTTAGGCTATATACAAGCAATACTGGTAACATTTATATAAAAAATACTATTATATCAATAGATGCCTCGTAATTTCATTTAAAAAATGCTTTTACAGCTGTCATTATAGTTCTAATAACTTTGTACGTTATATATAATAGATAATATACATTAAGTAGTTAATAAAGTAATTAAAAAGAATTTATAAATATATTTTGCTTTATGAAGAAGTAAGTGTGCTAGTTGGGAATCTACAATCGATGATTTCTACTCAGGAGTTATTGTTGATTATAAGATCTTAATACTCATTACAGTAAGTTTGAAAAAGTCATATGATATTAATAAGAGTATTATTGATTACAACAATCAAATTATTTATTCCAACAATAAAATTGTGGATTTGAGTTGTAACCTTAAAGCAACAGTATGAGGTAACTGAAATGTCCAAACTCCCGATTATAACAATACCAATGTTGATAAAAATAATGGCTTGTTGATTATAACAGTGAAATTGCTGTTGCAGTCTTGTTGATGAGAGTTGCAAAATTATATATCAAATCTATATTAGTTGTTCAAAGTGCCTATTCAATACGATACAATATTTAGGGATTGGTCAAAATAATGAAATTGATAAATGTAGCAATGAAAATGTTGACAGCTGTTGTAACAAATGTCTACTCGTAATCCCATTCCTTCATGTTCAACAAAACACTCTTGTTCTTCACAATTACAATATATTCCAATAACAGATATTATAAATAAACACTAAAAGAAAAATGATTTCTGACTCTTGCGAAACATCTCTATCCACTCTATATCACGCATGCGCCCCCTAGCGTCTACGTCACACCTAACAATGTTACCAACTGTTGGAACAGATGTCTGTGTTGATTGTTTCAAATCAGCTGATTACAACAGTAAATTCTTACTTACAGCAATCCGTATCATCTACCAAGATTTTCCGCGGAAACTCCTTATTGAATAACTACGCTTGATCTGAGAATATAGTATTGAATCTATCCATACCAGGTGTCTCCTACACTTCTTGAAAAATTACCTTTTTCCAATCTCACATATGATTTTTCTCATGGATATAACCGGTTATTATTAAATTGGAAGTTCAAACCAATAATTCTGATCCTCATCTTAGTGGATTACTTTTGGAATAATGAAATATGCCTTGATCTTAATTTTTATTGCACGCAATTTATAATAATAATGTGAATTTTAAATGTATCCGCAATTATTCATTCATGTAACAATACATAATATTTTTAAATACGCATAATCTAAAATCTTTGATAATTTATATCAGAATTCATAATGTATAATGTCATTTCTTCAATTCGTATCAATCTATGGGTCAGAATTTGTACCAAAATGCATGTTTGCAATGTCTTATCTTCGTTTTGCATATTATTCAATAGATCAGATCATTGAAATGTCAAAAAAATTATAATTCTAATATTTGAGCATCATAGGAGCTTGAAATGTATTACAAATTATTTGCTGGTTTCTGTTCATGATGAAGTGAGATATAATATTCGTAATTATGCTTATTCTATTAATTATGATAGTTCTAATTCAAAATTACATGTATGATGTCGATTCTTCCTCTTGTATATATCTATGAATTGAAATTTGTACCAAAATTCACGTGAACAATGTCTTATCTTCGCCTTGTATACTATTCAATGGAGCGGAATATTGAAATGTCAAAAAAATGATAATTTTAATTATTAAGCATTATATTGGCTCAAAATGTATCACAAGTGATTCGCTCATGTTTGCTATAGATGTATTGATACATGAATTTGTAAAAATCCTTCTCATTCTGCAATATTCAATGAAATAATATTGAAACCTAAACGTCAAAGCTGACAGAAGTCATCGATGTTCAACAATTATTTGTACATGGCTACTATGTCCAGAATGAATTTTTGACGGTTTTTGATTTTTTACACGAAACCTATCGGACTGGAGAAATTGAGACCCCCAAAAGGCACTGCTCGTTAAGAATATCAAATATATAAAAAGAAAAAAATCATGTCAATCAGAGTTCTCGTTTAGGCTGTAGCCGTGGTTAACCGACTGTGTACATTATGTCTTTTAGTATATTAGATAGTGGTTATTCTTGATATCTGGGTCCAGGTTTTTATAGAGATAGTTTTTAGAGTTTAAAAATAGTTTGACATTGAAAATGTGACAATGATCAAATTTGCTTGCATTTTTAGCGTGCTGATTCATCCGATCAGTTTGAAAGCCAGAATTACATAACGAGGTTTTTAAGCTGTGGAGCTGTTTTAATAGTCCATGCCTGCATTTGGGATGTGGGCAGTAATGGGAGCTCAAACAATAACCAAGATCGAAAGGGAACTTGAATTTGTTCATTTCTTTTCAGCTTCTTCAGGAATGAAAGTGTTACTTTATCACTTACATAGACGTACGGCATACAACAATATAATTTTGTAATTTCAAGCACCAAATCTTTCGTTGCATTATGATATGCGTTCGTATCAACTTTCGATCGGATGAGAACTAGTTCCTGTTTTACATTCATAAGAACTTTTTTATAGTTTTCTGTGAACCGAAGTGGTATCAATACATTGAATTGGCCTTTATTATCAGTGACGGCTGTCTTTCCTCAGCCAGCATTTTTGACCATCTTATGTTGTCCCTCGTGGAATAAACAATAACCTTTTATGGTTGAAGTTATGCTCAAATTTTCACATCTACCATTTTCGACACCATTCAGCTTTAAGTGTATTTCATCAAACAAGAGTGCCAAGCCATTGTTCATAAAAGTAGATGTTGATGGATTCCTATCTGCTTTCGAAATGGTTACTTCAATTACTATGGCACTTTGACAAGGTAGAGTGAAAATATCTTGTTTTTGAATTGGGATACGAACTTCATCACTGTTGTTGAATATAGTAGCAATGTAGGGATGATGTGAATGTACCTCCAAATGGGTTATTAACTCGTCGAAAGCAGTCTCCTCATCAACGTGTTAGACATAGTTGATTTTCTGGTAGCCTTATAACCTTGCGCTAAGAAAAATTGTAAATTTTTAGTTGTTAGTTGGTTGGTGCAGTTGAAGTTTGAAGATCTGCTTTGTAATTGATAGTTTTTATCAACAAAAATAATTACCATTGATGACTCCTTTCGAATGTAAACGCACCGTCATTGTTTCTCCTCGAAAATCAATTACATCACTCTCTTGATTCACAAACAGTTACGTTGTCAATGACTTGAACACTTACTGGTGAATAAATTATGTTTGACGATACCTCGACAATTTATACTCCGGCGGTGCGTTTGGAAAAAAAAACGTGCAATATATGTTCAATCAAATTAGTTCTATATGATCCAGAAGCAAATTATAATTTTTTGGCAGACTATCCACTTTCATATTGTTCACAATTGAATCTGATTCATGTAGTTTATTTGCATCGAGAACTTCTACACTGGAGTCCAACATACTTCCTATACTCTCTTTCTTTGTGAAATCTATTTGATGCGAGCACGAAATATTACATTTCAGAGTATGACGCTCGATGTGAGAGTGAACCCGATTCCCTTATTATTTTAATCGCTACTTCCACTACCAAAAATTTTATTGTATGTGTTATCTCAAATCTTCTATATTATATGATCCCATCGGAATTGTTATAGATCTAGAGATATTTTTTCCATCATCGTAGTATAATTGATTTTTACCCTCAGTTATATTCGAGATAGGATTATGAGTTCAAAAATCAACTAAGCCGATGACCTAATCTTCATCCACAGCGCTGTCACCAGTTGGATATAGTGGCGGTGAAAAATCTGCACTTAGCACGGACTCTCATCCTGTCAGTGTGATTTTTATTGACATTATGATCTATCATGTAGTAGAAACTCTAGACACAGATGTCAACAGTTGAATGAATTGAATTTTTGGTATCGATGATAATTATACTTGATTTTCCCATTTACTCCAAGATATTCTATCAACTCTGATGGTGATCTGAGGGAAGTGACTTGAAGAATGATCGTATCTCCAATTCTATTGAACAGCATTCTTGTCACTGCTGAAATAATCTACGCTCGTGATCAAAAAAATAATCAGGACAAAATACTCAGTGGCGTACAACTAAATTGCCACACAATATACTGCGATTTCACTCGCTCACCTTGACATTCTACGTCCATGACAGAACAGGAGGCGCTTAGAAAGATTCACATCCTTTATCGGGGATGAGAACATTCTGCACGCATTCAACAGTTGTTGCTGTTGCTTGAACTCCTTTTTCTCTGAGAATTGACTGTAAGTCCCTCATGTTTCCTAGCATATCCTCATAGGTGCCACTTCAGGATTTGGGAATGATAATGTTAAAAAAGGTTATACCGCCTATATACGATCGTCAGAGCCTCGTTAGCGTTATCCAGGGGCTACCCTGTGAAGGTGGGGTTGACAGTTGAAGAAGTTGAATCTCCCGTAAGCCCCCTGATTTAACAGCTATCAGCCTCATTCATTTGGACGATGGTCAAGAAATGCAATTACTATATGTCGATGAAAATCACAATAATTCTTATACACTGAGATTGAGGGATATGGAAGATTTGCTAGAAAATACCCGACACAACCGTAAAACATCTCAATAAATTGATAACTTGAGCCAGAAATCAACTGGCCCGAATGGAGAATGCAAAAAGCGTTCTAATAAAGAGAACGGTTGATGATGAAGTGGAATTTAATAATTCCTCTTTTTTCAGTAAAGATGAATCTTCAAAAAAATGTCGACGAACCAGAACAAGAGTTGTTGAAAAACCAAGTCAATACCAGTATTACACTGATACGGAGTTCATGAAACAATTTACACTGCAAGAAAGAAGTACTCCTCCAATTGGAGACTGTGGACATGAGCTTGTAATGAAACAAATCAAGACTCTTCCACCTGTCAGGGAATCTTCAATCTTCATTGGATAAACAAATTTCAGTATCACAAGAAGTAAGCAATATCTCATTGATACCTGATACCAGAAATCAAGCACAAGATCAATATACATATATATATATATATATATATATATATATATATATATATATATATATATATATATATATATATATATATATATATATACATATATATATATATGTATATTGATCCTTGATTCTATTTGCAGTTGGCTTATGTTCAGTGTTCAGTCGAAGAAATTCTTTCATATATATATATATATATATATATATATATATATATATATATATATATATATATATATATATATATATATATATATACATATATATATATATATATATATATATATATATATATATATATATATATATATATATATATATATATATATATATATATATATATATATATATATATATATATATATATATATATGGTTGAAAGAAGAATATGTTCTTAAGACACCATCTCAATCTTGTGGCATGGTAAGTACAAATATGTATGCTGCGTAGATCAGTTTTAAGATAATCATGCTTGTTCTCGAATATGTGTATTTCATTCTGAAAATGTAGGTCCTGTGGAATGTGTATTTAATTAGCTTGCACTGAATTATAGAGACTAGGTTGGGAATGATTAGTGAATATTGAATAATTACTCCAACAATCATAGTGGACAAGACGAATTCCATGAAAAAGATGTGATGAATATGTGAAATGAAGCAGTATCTAATTTCCCTTCGGCGATTTGGAAGAGCACGTCGAAACGTTCGATAGTAAATATGCATAAATTTGCAACCAATAGATCCTATTAGAGTAAGAGACAGTTCCACCACTAATTATCTAACTGGGGAATAATGATGAAACTGAAGATGAATAAGGTGACTTTCTTCATAGCAACAGTGATAGTAATCAACTGACACAACTATATACAAATATCATATATTGGAAATGTCAATCTCAAATCTTGAGATTTGCACTTAAGAAAAGTTGAAACATTTTAAATCAACAATTGAAGTTATCCGTTCTGCTTCAATCAAATTTCCATTTTCAAACTTCTATCAATTTGATTTATCTGTTATTATTAATATCGCATATAGCTAAAATATTGAGAAACTATTATATGACAATCTATTATTTTATAATGAAGCATAAAATGAGAAGCTCTTAACAATTTGATTTTATTGAAAATGAAGGCATTAGATGCTCCGAATTTTAGTCCAGAAATAATATACGACAAACTAGTCAACAGCGAACTGTTGATTGTAATTCCCCTAGATTTAGCTTAAGATTTCGATACCGTAAATCATGAAATTTTGTTAGATGAACCTCATAACTATGGAATTAGAGGAGAAGCGCATACTCTTTTAGCTAGATACCTGTATAATGGATAACAAAAAGTTGAATATAAAAGTACAAAAATACCGTGAGTGATTATTGCATTGTCACAAGTCCGCTGATTTTAGACGGAGAAAAAAACAAAGTGCTCATCAATTCGCACACTCTCTTTTGTCTTATGTTTTTAGGTTATATCCTAGTGGTGTGAACTTGAGTTTGCAGCTTCGAAAGACCTCTGCTAGCTGCGTTATGCTCGTTAAGCCTCGACATTTTTCAGCTGTTTCCATTATTTAGGCAAAAACATCTATAATAAAGCCTCCTACATAAAAATTCATGAATATATAATTTTGAAGCCATAGACATTTTCTGCAATTTGAGCCTAACTCTGATTCTCTAGGTCTGATAAATGTCAAAATTGGAACTTTTTGTTTCAAGAAGTTGGAAGTTGCAATCTTGGCCCTTCTATAATAATAGTGTTTATTTAGCTGCACAAGCTATACAAAGAAAACAGTGAAATATAGAAAAAAACAATAGTTTTTATACTAATATAAATAGAAATTCTGATGAGAATATATGAATAATACTTCAATCTCAACAATATCACAGTAGGAGTAATTGTTTTATGTGTTCAACAAATTTTTTCATGCTAGATTTTTCTAATTCACTATAATCAACAATTGCTTTGAAAAAAATCGAGTTCTGAGCTCTTCTATGCTTTTCATGCTGCAAAATGTAATTATCAGCATTTCGAGTATAATGGCTATGAATACTGCTGAATTTTATTAGTATGCTATTGTAATACTGCGGCATTAACATTTTCAAAAATTCTTCAACAGGCAACCAGTTCAATTTTTGTAACATCAAATTTATATCAGTATACCAATTGCAACCTAGTGAAATTCGCATAGCCCTATTCTGAAGTAACTCTTATCTTTGCTTATCAGTGGCATTACGTAAATAGACCACAGTGCCGCAGAAATTGAAATGCGGCAATATAATTGTATTGTACACAACATGACAACCATAGCTACTTAAGTACTTGCTAATTCGGTACAAGAACGATAATTTCTCAGATATTTTCTCACAGAGATAATCTACAAACATTCAAACTTCAATTTATCGTCGATAATAAACTCCTGTATATTCAATTTCCATAACAATTTCAATAACACAATTTTCTGATTCTATTTGAAAACCATTCTCAACCCAAATACTTTTCAAACTACTCTTCTCAATAAGCATTGGTTTCGTTTTACCAGTATTCACCTTCAATTTATTGCATTGCATCCAAAGCAACACTTGCTCAAGGTCCGTATTAATATTAGTATGTACAGAGTTTACATTTTGGCCACTACAATAAATTACAGTATCATGTGCAAATAAATGTATTTTGCAGTTTTTTACAGACTGAATAATGTCATTGACATACAATATACATAACATGGGGCCCAATATACTCCCTTGGGGTACACCATTATTATCAAATAGTTCCTTAGATACTATTTCATTGCATTTAACTTTCTGTTTTCCATTTGTAAAATAGCTCTGGAACCATTTAAGAACCGTTCCTGATAGCCCTAGCTTCTCTAACTTCTGTAATAATATATTTCTGTCTGAAGTTTCAAATGCTCGCTGTAAATCCAGGAATACTATAACTGTTATACAATCACTATCGTAGCCAACTTGCCAGTCATTCAAAACATACTGTATAGCAGTTTCGAAATTGTGCTTATTTCTAAAACCAGACGGGTACATAGATAATAAATTACTACCAGTTACATATTCTGTTAATTGTGTTTCTAATCATTTTGATGTACAGAACTTATCCAAATAAAACATATTTATTGATTACAAACAGTTTTTTCAGATATTTTGGCAAGAGCTGGTTAATTATTTATTGGTCTAAATTGTTCAGGTTCGGGACAACACCTGATTCTAAAGAACTATTAATAATATTTATTGAAGGATCCACAATTTGATCGAATCCTATTTTAAACGTTTTAATTGCTACGTCATCAGGACTAGATTTATCTGGAAGCGAAAATACGATATTCCTCAACTGATCTCTATGAACTAATTTGATTCCCTCAAAATGCAATGCTGCCAGCTATATATTACTAAAAATATTGGTAAATGGGCATGGTTGATATTTTTTTTTCAGAAATAATAGATAAATGAGAATACATCCACAAATTCTGCACTATTTCCACAGGAGCAAGTCAATTCTGTTTTTGTGGTCTTTTCGCTATGCTCAATCAAGAATTCTCTTGTGGGTAGTTGACCTTCATCTCCATTTTCGCTATCTTGTGAGCTGGAGCTTAAGAAAAAACTCATTTTGCGACAGCCAAACGTTGTTCCTGAAGAAGATATATCTTCAGCCTATCGAATTTGTCCATTTGCCTAATAGAAGAGTGCTGTGATTTTACTGCAGTTTGATTCAGACAATATTCTATCGAAATATCTATATGAATTATTCTTTGATTTTGTGCCCGATCTTCATAAGCCCATCAATTTTTGGATGATTCAGATGTTTTCTGAGAAACTTCTTCTGTCTTTCGTGCAATTTGATCATGTGAGCAAGATGGTATATCATTATTCAACATATCGAATCCATCCATTCGCCTAACAAAAGAGTGCTTTAAATTCACTGCAGTTTGATTTTGCGGTTGATAAGATTTTTTCTGAGTGTTTGGTTAACTTGGAGAATCTTCTATTGGAGGACTTACATGAATGATTCTTTGATTTTTGGTTTTCTTTGAGAATGTTCTATCGGCATATTAACATGAATAATACTCTGATTTTCAGGTGATTCAAGTGTTTTTTGAGTTGCTTCGATTTTCATTCATATTCATAATAATAAGTTTTTTCTCAGTCTTAGGTACCAATGAGACAATGCTGACTTTTTGTCAAGCATTTTGTGATGCTGAAATTGTTTCATCTGTTCAACTGACTTTCTGGCGGGTGAAAGATCCTTGATTCTATTTGCAGTTGGCTTATGTTCTCAGTGTTCAGTCGAAGAAATTCTTTCATTATATATATATATATATATATATATATATATATATATATATATATATATATATATATATATATATCTCCAATTGGAGACTGTGGACATGAGCTTGTGATGAAACAAATCAAGACTCTTCCACCTGTCAGGGAATCTTCATTGGATAAACAAATTTCAGTATCACAAGAAGTAAGCAATATCTCATTGACACCTGATACCAGAAATCAAGCACAAGATCAATATACATATATATATATATATATATATATATATATATATATATATATATATATATATATATATATATATATACATATATATATATATATATATATATATATATATATATATATATATATATATATATATATATATATATATATATATGTATATTGATCTTGTGCTTGATTTCTGGTATCAGGTGTCAATGAGATATTGCTTACTTCTTGTGATACTGAAATTTGTTTATCCAATGAAGATTCCCTGACAGGTGGAAGAGTCTTGATTTGTTTCATCACAAGCTCATGTCCACAGTCTCCAATTGGAGATATATATATATATATATATATATATATATATATATATATATATATATATATATATATATATATATATATATATATATATATATATATATATATATATAATGAAAGAATTTCTTCGACTGAACACTGAGAACATAAGCCAACTGCAAATAGAATCAAGGATCTTTCACCCGCCAGAAAGTCAGTTGAACAGATGAAACAATTTCAGCATCACAAAATGCTTGACAAAAAGTCAGCATTGTCTCATTGGTACCTAAGACTGAGAAAAAACTTATTATTATGAATATGAATGAAAATCGAAGCAACTCAAAAAACACTTGAATCACCTGAAAATCAGAGTATTATTCATGTTAATATGCCGATAGAACATTCTCAAAGAAAACCAAAAATCAAAGAATCATTCATGTAAGTCCTCCAATAGAAGATTCTCCAAGTTAACCAAACACTCAGAAAAAATCTTATCAACCGCAAAATCAAACTGCAGTGAATTTAAAGCACTCTTTTGTTAGGCGAATGGATGGATTCGATATGTTGAATAATGATATACCATCTTGCTCACATGATCAAATTGCACGAAAGACAGAAGAAGTTTCTCAGAAAACATCTGAATCATCCAAAAATTGATGGGCTTATGAAGATCGGGCACAAAATCAAAGAATAATTCATATAGATATTTCGATAGAATATTGTCTGAATCAAACTGCAGTAAAATCACAGCACTCTTCTATTAGGCAAATGGACAAATTCGATAGGCTGAAGATATATCTTCTTCAGGAACAACGTTTGGCTGTCGCAAAATGAGTTTTTTCTTAAGCTCCAGCTCACAAGATAGCGAAAATGGAGATGAAGGTCAACTACCCACAAGAGAATTCTTGATTGAGCATAGCGAAAAGACCACAAAAACAGAATTGACTTGCTCCTGTGGAAATAGTGCAGAATTTGTGGATGTATTCTCATTTATCTATTATTTCTGAAAAAAAAATATCAACCATGCCCATTTACCAATATTTTTAGTAATATATAGCTGGCAGCATTGCATTTTGAGGGAATCAAATTAGTTCATAGAGATCAGTTGAGGAATATCGTATTTTCGCTTCCAGATAAATCTAGTCCTGATGACGTAGCAATTAAAACGTTTAAAATAGGATTCGATCAAATTGTGGATCCTTCAATAAATATTATTAATAGTTCTTTAGAATCAGGTGTTGTCCCGAACCTGAACAATTTAGACCAATAAATAATTAACCAGCTCTTGCCAAAATATCTGAAAAAACTGTTTGTAATCAATAAATATGTTTTATTTGGATAAGTTCTGTACATCAAAATGATTAGAAACACAATTAACAGAATATGTAACTGGTAGTAATTTATTATCTATGTACCCGTCTGGTTTTAGAAATAAGCACAATTTCGAAACTGCTATACAGTATGTTTTGAATGACTGGCAAGTTGGCTACGATAGTGATTGTGTAACAGTTATAGTATTCCTGGATTTACAGCGAGCATTTGAAACTTCAGACAGAAATATATTATTACAGAAGTTAGAGAAGCTAGGGCTATCAGGAACGGTTCTTAAATGGTTCCAGAGCTATTTTACAAATGGAAAACAGAAAGTTAAATGCAATGAAATAGTATCTAAGGAACTATTTGATAATAATGGTGTACCCCAAGGGAGTATATTGGGCCCCATGTTATGTATATTGTATGTCAATGTCATTATTCAGTCTGTAAAAAACTGCAAAATACATTTATTTGCACATGATACTGTAATTTATTGTAGTGGCCAAAATGTAAACTCTGTACATACTAATATTAATACGGACCTTGAGCAAGTGTTGCTTTGGATGCAATGCAATAAATTGAAGGTGAATACTGGTAAAACGAAACCAATGCTTATTGAGAAGAGTAGTTTGAAAAGTATTTGGGTTGAGAATGGTTTTCAAATAGAATCAGAAAATTGTGTTATTGAAATTGTTATGGAAATTGAATATACAGGAGTTTATTATCGACGATAAATTGAAGTTTGAATGTTTGTAGATTATCTCTGTGAGAAAATATCTGAGAAATTATCGTTCTTGTACCGAATTAGCAAGTACTTAAGTAGCTATGGTTGTCATGTTGTGTACAATACAATTATATTGCCGCATTTCAATTTCTGCGGCACTGTGGTCTATTTACGTAATGCCACTGATAAGCAAAGATAAGAGTTACTTCAGAATAGGGCTATGCGAATTTCACTAGGTTGCAATTGGTATACTGATATAAATTTGATGTTACAAAAATTGAACTGGTTGCCTGTTGAAGAATTTTTGAAAATGTTAATGCCGCAGTATTACAATAGCATACTAATAAAATTCAGCAGTATTCATAGCCATTATACTCGAAATGCTGATAATTACATTTTGCAGCATGAAAAGCATAGAAGAGCTCAGAATTCGATTTTTTTCAAAGCAATTGTTGATTATAGTGAATTAGAAAAATCTAGCATGAAAAAATTTGTTGAACACATAAAACAATTACTCCTACTGTGATATTGTTGAGATTGAAGTATTATTCATATATTCTCATCAGAATTTCTATTTATATTAGTATAAAAACTATTGTTTTTTTCTATATTTCACTGTTTTCTTTGTATAGCTTGTGCAGCTAAATAAACACTATTATTATAGAAGGGCCAAGATTGCAACTTCCAACTTCTTGAAACAAAAAGTTCCAATTTTGACATTTATCAGACCTAGAGAATCAGAGTTAGGCTCAAATTGCAGAAAATGTCTATGGCTTCAAAATTATATATTCATGAATTTTTATGTAGGAGGCTTTATTATAGATGTTTTTGCCTAAATAATGGAAACAGCTGAAAAATGTCGAGGCTTAACGAGCATAACGCAGCTAGCAGAGGTCTTTCGAAGCTGCAAACTCAAGTTCACACCACTAGGATATAACCTAAAAACATAAGACAAAAGAGAGTGTGCGAATTGATGAGCACTTTGTTTTTTTCTCCGTCTAAAATCAGCGGACTTGTGACAATGCAATAATCACTCACGGTATTTTTGTACTTTTATATTCAACTTTTTGTTATCCATTATACAGGTATCTAGCTAAAAGAGTATGCGCTTCTCCTCTAATTCCATAGTTATGAGGTTCATCTAACAAAATTTCATGATTTACGGTATCGAAATCTTAAGCTAAATCTAGGGGAATTACAATCAACAGTTCGCTGTTGACTAGTTTGTCGTATATTATTTCTGGACTAAAATTCGGAGCATCTAATGCCTTTATTTTCAATAAAATCAAATTGTTAAGAGCTTCTCATTTTATGCTTCATTATAAAATAATAGATTGTCATATAATAGTTTTTCAATATTCTAGCTATATGCGATATTAATAATAACAGATAAATCAAATTGATAGAAGTTTGAAAATGGAAATTTGATTGAAGCAGAACGGATAACTTCAATTGTTGATTTAAAATGTTTCAACTTTTCTTAAGTGCAAATCTCAAGATTTGAGATTGACATTTCCAATATATGATATTTGTATATAGTTGTGTCAGTTGATTACTATCACTGTTGCTATGAAGAAAGTCACCTTATTCATCTTCAGTTTCATCATTATTCCCCAGTTAGATAATTAGTGGTGGAACTGTCTCTTACTCTAATAGGATCTATTGGTTGCAAATTTATGCATATTTACTATCGAACGTTTCGACGTGCTCTTCCAAATCGCCGAAGGGAAATTAGATACTGCTTCATTTCACATATTCATCACATCTTTTTCATGGAATTCGTCTTGTCCACTATGATTGTTGGAGTAATTATTCAATATTCACTAATCATTCCCAACCTAGTCTCTATAATTCAGTGCAAGCTAATTAAATACACATTCCACAGGACCTACATTTTCAGAATGAAATACACATATTCGAGAACAAGCATGATTATCTTAAAACTGATCTACGCAGCATACATATTTGTACTTACCATGCCACAAGATCGAGATGGTGTCTTAAGAACATATTCTTCTTTCAACCATAACTAAATATTCAAAATATATATCACAATCACTTGACAGTGAAATCAGAGCGAAAAAACAATGTGCCGACGTGCTTGAATTGTAAATGTTCAATTGCAATCTATGATATCAGCCTCCATGTCAAAATGATCACTACCGTTTCTCAGATGAGTAAAATTGTTCTTATAAATGGAATATGACAGCATGAAACGATGGTAATTTCAATGATAATTAGTAAATTGTATATTATCTAGTGAGATTTGTGCTCTCTTGATTATAACTTAATCAATTTAGACAACCAAATATCTCATTTTTCGCTGTCACCAGGATTTCTCCATTGATTGATGGTATACATCATTCGTTCGATAATTTTCAATGTATCATCCACATGCATCTAGAACAGCGACAAACAGTCTAGCCGTTATCGACTTTTTGCGACCTTTGATAAATAAACTTAATTTTAATTAGAGTGCGCAAAACATTTTTCGGAAACCAGATGGTTTCATAATGATCATGACACCCATTACTGGTTTCAATCGGATCAAAAGTTGACGCCAATGCATGTACGAGCAAGGAAGGACACACAGTGGAGAAGCAATACTTGTATTTTGAATTCATTGTGATTTTCCCAGGCAACACCATCACCTACTGTTCAACTATCTAAGATCGTATAAGTGAATTCATTACAATGGACAATACGTCTCAAGAGCTTGTTATTGTGGACATACAAGGTTTCACGGGTAGTCTCAACGATTTGAATCTAAGACAAACTTCATTTCTAATCGAAATGGTGTGCTATCTGAGAGCCCATTCTTTTGAGAGAAGCTGCACAAATGACAATAGATAGGAGCTCAGTTGTTGCAAATCAGTAAAACACAAGAAGAAGTTGTACTAGATTTGGAAATCAATTCCACTACTCCAATCAGTTCAACGATTCGCGGATTTGGAGTCTGAATATTTTCACACATTACTTCCATAATAAGCCAAAAGTCCATCTTTTAAGCACTGGATTCTCCAATGTACGAGTATTTGGAGCATTTGATTCGTTATTCAAAGTTCATGTACACTTCTCAATGGAACAAAATCAGAGATTGGAAAACTTATTTTCTGCATGATTTTGGCAAAAGCATTTCCCACTTCTCCAATTTGGTGATACAAGGGTCATACTATAGTTATTGAAAATAAGGTACATGGTTCATACATTCTATTCCAAATACATTCAAAATACTCTCATTTATCAATAATATACTTGACTATTCTAATCTTCCAGTTCTTGTGAAAAAAATGATGAACCACAACATCATAATGATGAACTACAACATAAGTTTTATCTTGAATTCCTCAAGTTGAAATCTTCAGCTTTGTATAGATTTATTTCAAATCTAAGAAAGTCGCATATTGCTAAGTCTGGTGAGCACAGTGGATATTTTCCAATTCTAATATTCCATAAACAAATAAACTCTGTATTCAACTTTCTCCCCAATATTTATTTTTCGAACACATATGTACATGAGTACTTGAAAAATAAATAGTGGAGGAAGAGTTAATCACAGTGTCTATTTTGTCATCTTTACTTAGCTCATATTATTCAGTTGATTCATATTCTATTTTCAGCCAAAACCTAAAGAATCGCAGCAGCCGTAAACGGAGACATATTATCATGACGTGACCTAATCTTCCTGTTTGGACTCTACTGAGCTCTTCAAGTTGATATTTGTTAGTATATCGTTCGGCAGTAGCTGTATTGTAATCATATTCAAGGAATTTTCTCTCGTTATTCATATTATTAGACTAACAACCACATTCAATTTGATTATTGAATCAACTCCTGGAATTCAGTTAATGATGAATAATGACTGAATAAGAAGATTTCACTATGCTTGATCATATTTCTATAAGTCTTGATTGACAAAGTATTACTCACATAGGCGCTAAGTTCCGAAGCTCGCTACTTGCATTTTGTCCCCAGATAGAGATGGCAGTTATGTCTGACAGTTCTTCACACGCTCTTATTGTTGATGTAGTCAAAAAAGAACAAAACTTCTCTCATTTCTGTGAGTTCCTGAAAATCGATGTGAGCTCCAAAACTCTTTTCTTGCATTGACAAGTGAGAAGCAAAACTGTTTATTTGCATTGAACCTCTGTTGAGCAGAACAGAACTGGCTCCTTGCGCTCATTCTTATAGCCTGCATTTCATGAGTCATCACGTTTATTTGTGTTCCAACACAAGATCTGAGAATTATTTGTGGTCTGTAAGTCTATATAATGGTAGAAGTGATTCGTATCATAAAAAAAAAGGCGCCAGCCCGGAAACTGGAGCAAAAACATCGCCAAACGTGGAAGGTAAGACCAAACATGTTTGAAGATTAATGTTCTACTGGGCTCAATACTCTGCTTTTATAAGTTGATTTTCATCCTGAAGTATAATTTTCTTTATCATTCTGTTACAGGTACATATCTCAAGCTCTTCCCAAGAAACCAGATTGTCGTCATAGTAGAAAGAAAATCATGGTTTGTGATCAACTAAGTTTGCAAGACATACGCAGATTTCTTCAGCAATTTCATTCTAATGGCTCTAAATCAGCTCAAGACAGTTTTATTCTGAAGCATACACAGCAAAAATCACTCAAAAGATATAAAAAAGACAAGAGATCAACTCAAGTTGTAATCAAGTACTTCATCAGCACAAAAAAACAAGGAAATATGCGGATGAGTATACTAAGAGGTTTTAGTGCAGGAAAAACATCATATTCCTAGACCATTGTGTCAGTCAGTGGAACATACATGTTTCAGGTCTAATCTTTCCGTGTCTCTGATAGGTTGAATGTACTAATGAGACGATTGTATATTTTTTCTTTCAGGTTTTTCAAAATGCATTTTTGAAGATTCTGGGCATATCCAAATTCAGAGTGCAAAACATTAGCAAACATTTCGTACGAGGTGGTTATTCTCCAAAAGAAAGACAGGGCTGTGATCAATGCTCTGCTAAATTCACAGAGATTAGAAACGGTCTCAGAAGCTTCTTCAGTCAGAAACAATATGCCCAATCGTACTACACAAGGGAAAAGAGTTTGAAACATTACCTACCAAGTAATCACAGTGTACGTAAATTGAAGATAGAGTATGATCAAGGAATGGACCATAAGCAAAAAGTGAAATACTCTTTTATCCTACATATCTTCAATTATGATTACAATTTTAGTTCTAAGTCTCCTTCAACTGACGCATGTTAAACTTGCATCTGTTTACGATCCAAGATTTCTGTGCTGCCATCAAGTAGGGCCAAGGCGGAGCTAATGACACACTCAACTGTCCATAAAACAGAAGCAAGGTACTTCTACGACATGTTGAAAACAGTAGAGGATTCAACTATCATGAAACTATCATTTAACTGCCAAAAAAATCTGTCATTACCCAGAGCTTCTGACCAGGCAACTTACTATATTGGACAGCTGTATATTTCCAATTTTACAATTTGTGTTGGTGGTTCACGGAGCAATCAAAATGAAGACTCGCTCTTTTTGTACTCTTGGTGTGAATATCAGTGTTTGAAGGGATCTAACGAGATCACTTCAATCCTATTACACCACCTTCAGACAAGTGACTTCTGGTGTGTAGGAGCTCAAACTGTTCTGCGACGGTGTTCCTGGACAGAACAAGAATATGACTGTGATAGACATGTTATGCAAGTGGTTGTCTAATATTCAGACTGACGTTAATAAAATAACAATGGTGTTTCCCATTGCTGGTTATTCATTTCCACTGGCAGACAGGGTCTTTGGTCGTATAGAAAAAAAAAAAAAAATAAGAAAAATAGATACTTTGGTTGATCCACAAGAATACCTGAATATTTTTTCTTAGTTTGGAACTGTCCGCAAGGTGATTGAAGAAGTCACTATCATGGACTTGAAATCAGAAATTTCATTCGTGCTGAAACCGGCAGGTCGATTACACTAAAAATTTGCACTAAGCAAACGAATTATTATCATTAAAGGAGCCACAGGACTAGTATCAGTTCAAGGGAAGGAGCACTACAGATCAAACCTATGTGCTCCTAAAGGGGTATTAAAAGGATAAAAAACGCTTGAAATGATTAAGCCACGTCATTCACCCCACTCAGTCAGCGTGAAGCAAGAAAAATTGAATGACGTGGACAAACTTTTGCAGAAACATTTTGGAGTAGACTGACGAGAACCTGGAAGTTTGAGCTTCAACAGAAAATTTTAGATGATAATAATGATGTCCCGGCTGCAGATGGTAACAAGGACCCCCTTGAGGAAGGAACTCATCATCTTGATGAAGAAAATAATGATGAACTGAGAATTTGAAAGTGATTTGTTACTTTCTGAATGAAGTTAATTATTTTTATATCGTTTGTATGTTATGTTGATCTCATATTTTAGATAGACTGTAGCATTCTCATAGATATTGCATTGCGTTTGAATTAATACCAAAATTTTCTAAGAATGATCAAACAGGATGCTCAATTGAACGATTTGTGTACATGACCATTTCAAGTGGGTTCGGCATCTTCTTTTTTAGTGTTTAGTAGGTGTTGATGTTACTGGTGAAACTGCATAAGATCAAATATAATATCATGTTGAATTTGAAGAGTATCACAACAAATGTCTTAGGCAAAACATAGCCTAGCGAAATTGTATCATTTATTCACGTTATCATATATTGCGCTTCTTTTAGTGATCCACTTATCCTGCTCTAGTAACAAACCCTGAAATAAAGAAATTCTATTGATCACTTTTTTTAACACATACTTTCAGACCTCTAACTTTTTATGTATTGCTAATGATTCAACGGTTCAACTCACCGATATGGAATTATCGATCAACCCAATAATAATTTGTAGAGAAATTAGAAATTGATAATCGGTCTGAGTGATAGCAGGGTTCAAGAATACCGAAAGCAAGACAAGGACAAACTGATAATAAGATTCAGTGATCCAAGCCTGATAGCAATACGCTCTTTATCTTCAACTCCCATTTGCATATCTCTAGCCAGCAAAAACAGAATCCTGCCATACACGGGGAGAACATAGCACTGATCCATTCATACTTTCATTTGTACTCCCATTCATACTCGGTTTCTTATTGAGAGTGTCCTTCTCTGAGTTAGTTACAAAGTTATATCGCTTGTAGTCGGTCGTCAGAGCCTCGTTAGCGTTACAAGGTGTTACCACGTGGAGGTGAGGTTGAGAGTTGAATTTCCCCTCAACCGCCTGATTTAGCAGCCATTAGCCTCTTTCATTCAGACGATAGTCAAGAAAAGCAATCACTATATCACGATGAGAATGACATAAATTCTAATACATTGAGGGAAATATATGAAAGATTTGCTGAGAGATACCCAAAACAACTGTAATACATTTCAAAAAATTAAAAACTCGAGCCGGGAATTAACTGGCTCGAATAGATAATGCAAAAGATGCGCAGAAAACAAAATTGTTGATGATGGAGCAGGATATAATAATTCATCTTTCTTCAGTCAAGACGAATTTCCAGTTTAATGCTACGAACCAGAACAGGAGTTGTTGAGAAACCAAGTCTGTATAAGTACTATACTGATACGGAATTTACAAAACGAAGCACACTGAAGAAAAAATTACTCCTCCAAGTGAAGACTGTAGACATTAACCAGTAGTAAAAAGAATTAAGACAATTTCATATATATATATATATATATATATATATATATATATATATATATATATATATATATATATATATATATATATATATATATATATATATATATATATATATATATATATATATATATATATATATATATATATATATATATATATATATATATATATATATATATATATATATATATATATATATATATATATATATATATATATATATATATATATATATATATATATATATATATATATATATATATATATATATATATATATATATATATATATATATATATATATATTTATATATAAATATGGAAGATGAGCTCCTTTGATTGAAAACCAACAGGTACTAGAATCAAGACTCTTCTACTCGCCAGAAAGTCAGTTAAAAGCAGATAGCAGTCTTTAACAGATGGAACAGTTGCAGTATTACAAAATGCTGAATCAAAAGTAAGTAATGCCTCATTGGTACATAAAACCACGAAACGAATCATCAATATAAATATCACGGAGCATTTGAAGGAAGAAGGATCAAATCTAGTTTTCAGATTTCCTATTGAGGAAAAACTTTTGAACGTAAACTCTATAGAAGAGATTTTGGCAGAGAGTTCAACTCAAAACGCAGTCATGCATTACTTGAATTCAATCGTGATAATTACCATGAAATATGGATGAAAGAAACAAGGTAAATTTTCGCTGATATAACTAAAAGTTCATCAAAAACTACCTGAATCAGTAGATTTGCGGCATTCTTTTGTTGAACATATTAATGAGTTTGATATGTTGAAGAATGATATACCGTCTCGCTTACAGAACAGCGGCAATGATAAATTTGCACAAAAAAAGTCGAAGCCACTCGAAAAACACTTGGATCAACCTAATTCAAAGAATTATTCAAGTAAATACTCCGATGGAAGATTGTCAGAGACAATAAAAAATCAAACAATTATTCATGTGAGAACTTTGATAGAAGATTCTCTAAGTCAACCAAAAACTAAAAAAAAAAATCCTATCTACCGCAAAATAATACTGCAGTAAATTCACACCATTCTTCCGTTGGGCAGAAGGCTGCATTGAATATGTTGAATCATGATATACCATCTCGCTCTCATGATAAATCTGCACGAATGACAAAACAAGTTTTTCAGAGAACATCTAAATAATCCAAGAATTGACAGGCTTATTAAGATCGGGCGCAAGATCAGAGAACAATTCATGTAGATATTCCGATAGAAAATTCCCAAAATTAAACTGCAGTTAAATCACAGCACACCTCTATCAGGCAGATGAACAGATTTGATAGATAAAAGAAATAATATATCTTCTTCAGGAACAACGTTCGGCTGTCGCAAAATGAGTTTCTCCTCAAGCTCCAGCTCACAAGAAGGTAAAAATGGAGATGGACGTCAACCACCTACAAGAGAATTCTGAATAGAGCATAGCAAGAAGACCACAAGAACAAAATCAACGGGCTCCTGTGGAAATAGTGCGGAATTTGTGTATGTTTTTTAATTTATTTATTATTTCTGGAAAAAGATATCAACAATGTCCACTTATCAATATCATAAGTGATAGATTCTGAGATTCGCGAATGTTGATGCTTTGCGTTGATCAACTGTAAATTGGTGCTGCAAAATATATGGTCAATTTTGTGAATACGAATGGTATATAGACTCGAGTGTAAGTGGTGCAAATTGGATGGATTGAAATTGCCTTGTATAAAGAAAACAAAGAGATTGTTGTCGCAAATAGTAACAGAGTTAGAGTTCTATATACAGGCGATGTGAATATCATCACAGAGACTGATGAATGTGAATTTGAAATTTCAGTTAAAAATGTTTTATGTATACCAGATTTAACAACGAATCTATTATCTGTAAGTCAATTAATTAGCAATGGTAATAAGGTGGTATTTCCCAAGGATTTCCGCACTGTTTATAATACAGAAGGTACAGCTAAGGCAACAACATCATCAACCATTAGTCAATAGACTACGGTTGACTGAAAGTCACATAGCTGCATCAGTAATGTCAGAAGATATATGGCACCGCAGATTAGGACATATTAACAGTGATTATTTGAACAAAATGAGAAATGCTGTTGAAGGTATGGAACTACATGAAAAAGTTGATATAAGCAAGTCAAAATGTACAATTTGTTGCGAAGGTAAGCGCACTAGAATACCTTTCAATAATGTAAGTTCCAGATCCAATGAACTAATGTTTGCGCTATCTGTAAAATTAGGTCTAGATATTACTCACCTTGATGTAACCACAGTATTCTCACACGGAGAACTTGAGGAGACAGTATACATGCAGAAGCCAGATTTTTTTTCCAGTAATAAAATGATTGTGAAGTGCTAAAACTGAAGCGAGCTATATATGGTCTCAAACAACCCTCAAGAGCTTGGAATGAGAAGGTGCATTATTGTCTTGTTAGTGTAGGTTATGAACAATCTAAAATAGGATCTTGTTTATGTAATAAGAACAAAGCTAATTTAAAAACAATCGTCAAACTGTATGTTGATGATTTCAACATATTTTTGAATGATAATGTAAAAACTGAATATTTAAAAAGTGTATTAGCGTCACAATTCAAAATCAAAGATTTGGGAGAAATTGAAAAATGTCTTGGAATGAATGTTCGCATTAATAAAGTCAAAGGTTGTGTTACACTCAGTCAGGAACAGTATATCAATAAATTATTAAATAAATTTAATATGTCGCAATGTGAAACAACTGATACTCCTTCAGAGTGTAGTATAGATATGAGAAAATAAGAGAGTTGTAACGATCAAATTCCATATCAAAATCTTATTGGTGGGTTTATGTACTTAGGTGTGTTAACTAGACCAGATATTGCATTTGAAGAGTGTTACGATATTTGAAGAATACTAAACCTTATGGTTTAAAATATAATGAGAATGATAATTTTCAATTAAAAGGCAATGCTGATACTGATTGGGCGAACAATGTAATAGACAGAAAATCGTATACAGGGTTATGTTTTACAATGTCAGGTAGTGTAGTCTCTTAGAGAACTAAGAAAAATTGTCTACTACAGAGGCTGAATACATGAGCTTAACAGAGGCCTGTAAAGAGGCAATATATCCAAGCAATTTGCTATGTGAAATTACAGGTCAGTCAGTTCCAATTAAATTGCATAACGATAACTAGGTTGCACTTAAATTATCTGCAAATAATTTATATAACGAACGTACTTAAAATATAGATGTACGCTACCATTTTTATATAGATTGTGTGAATGATAATATTGTAAGTGTAAATTATCTGGAGACATCTGAGATGTCAGCTGACCTTTTGTCAAAGAGTTTAAGCAGTGTAAAACATTATTATTTTATGAAAATGTCAGGCATTCAAGAATTACTATAATTATGTTATTTGCATGTGTACTGGTGTTTAATTTTTTTTCTTTTCTCAATTTGTTTTTTTTTTGATAATGTTATCAAGTTGATATTTAGTGGAGGTGTTATAAATAAATATCAACACTGGTGCCATCTCGAGTATGATTGTATATTGATAGTATCTTTCTGAAATAAATGTTCATTCGAACATCTGTCGCAGAACGTGTGTTCTATTTCATATACCAAATAAATAATGAATGCTCCTCTCGATAAAATGATGGCTACATATAATGAGATTGAGAATGTTGATTCATTTGCACTGTCACTAAGAAGACATATAACTCCCATCATTGAACAATTGACTCTAGTTCAGTTATATAAAACTGTATGTTAGGTATTTATTCAAGATAAGATTAAATACGACGAACAAAACTGATAGAAAGAGATAGCAAATGAGATTTCCAATATGCATGTTATGCTAACATCATTACCTGCAATCAAATTATTGTAATTTATGTGGCAACCAGAATTCAAATTGAATTTGGCGCGCTAGTTAGTAGAGTGAAGATAGGATAGATAGCGTGAGGGAGAAGGAAGTGAGGAACAGTTGTAAGAATATGGCCAAGGACGTTTAAGGGAGGGGATGTGTAAATTGTGTCGAATGAGTGAGGCCAGGGTAAGTAACAGAGACAGAAATAGATTTTCTGCACCGTATGGCAGCCACTATTGCGCATGTAAAATAAGCTGAGAAATTTATTTAGATTTCATATAATGCAATAAATTAATAACTGAAATTGGTTAGGCAATGATTTAGTAATTTCAGAGAAGCTGATACTTCTTTCCATCCATTTTGATTCGCTCTATCTTTTATATTCACCAGAAATTTTGAGTTGCTATGAAATCGTATTCAGCTTGAGCGCTTCCCAAGTAAGGTGCTACAATTGCAATCAGCTGGAGCATTATGCATCAAATTTTACGCAAGAGAAAAGAGAAGAGGGTGAATGCTTCAACTGTAACGAAACGGGACACCAGAATAGAAATTGTCTGAAGAATAAGAAGAACAATGCTGGTTCCGTGCGATTGACGCAATCAGTCAGCCTCAACAGCGTATATTTTTGAACAAGAATTTCATGCATTAATTGATACCGGGAGTACTGCAAACTTGATGCGTGAACACGTTCAGGAGAAGACGAGCCTGACATTTGAACCGAACGTAGAAATCTACACCGGGCTTGGAAAATTGAGTATTCAGAACCTAGGACAGACGCAAGCAAACGTTCGTATAAATAACGATTCGTATTACTTGAATTTTTCTGTTATACCAGATTCAGTAACTACTCAAGATATGATACTAGGCGAACCATTTTCAAAGTAGCTACTGTCACCTTTGGACCGAGTGGTATAAATATAGTCAAGCAGCAGGATGATAACTTGCATGAGGTGAACAAGATCATGCTGCTAACAACAGAATCAAGTGAACCAGCCATTCTTGTGAACCCAGATGTAAACCCATACGACAAGAGACAACTATATCAATTGCTGCAGGAATATGGAAATAACTCACAAAATCCAGAGCCGACCGTGGAAGTAGAAGCTACAATCAAGCTTACAGAGCAGAAGGAGATCAAACATCGACCTAGGAGACTCGCACTGGCAGAGCAGCAGCAGGTTCAGAAAATCGTAAACAATCTTCTTCAAGAAGGTATAATACGTCCTAGTAAATCGAGTTATTGTAGTCCAGTTGTATTGACTAAACGTAAATCAGGAGACTTGCGTATGTGCATAGATTAACGGGCATTGAACGCTATAACGATAAAAGAACGGTATCCAATACCAGCAATCGAAGACGTCATTGATAAGTTAGGAAACCGAGATTATTATACCTTGTTAGATTAGCAGGATACTTCAGGAGTTTCATAAAACATTTTTCCACCATTTCGAAAACTTTGACGATCTGACGCGGAGAAATATTCCGTTTGAATTCGGTTAAGAGCAGAGAAATGCGTTCGAGAAACTTAAAAAAGAGTTAACATCGGAGCCGGTTTTGCGAATATCTGATCCTAAGTTAGAGATCGAACTACATACCGTGGCGAGCGCAAGAGGATTTGGTGTAATCTTGTTACAATGACAGGTTACTGGTAAATTCCACCCCGTATGTAATTATAATGCAAAAACATCATAATCTAAAGCCGCATATCATAGCTTTGAGTTGGAAGCTCTAGCAATTATCAAAGCTCTAGATAGATTTCGTGTGAATTTATTAGGAGTCGAATTTACTATCGTTACCGATTGCAGTGCTTTGAAACAAACCGTAAGCAAACGCGATATATGTCCACGCATGAATAGATGGTGTCTGAAGCTACAGGAATCCCATTTTGAAGTAAGACATCGTGAAGGCAACCGACTAACTCATGAAGATACTTTGAGCCGTAATCCTGTTATGCCTGTAGAGGATGATTTAACTACGTTATCAAAATATGCTCAACTTGCTGATCAAGAATCAAAAATTATTTAAAGAGGTGTAAACAGCGGTGATAAAAAACTAATAAGTGACTACAAAATAATGAATGGTCTATTATTTCGTGAATGTAATGAAAGCTCGAGGTAGGGATTATTCTTGAAGTATTAAATAACAATAATTTAATTGCAGATAATGACGTTAGCATAACATGCATATCAGTAATCTTATTCAATGACTGTTTCGTCAGTCTCTTTTCATCGTTCTAAGTGAATAGTTGTGTTTTATTGCAGTGTTTGTGCCGAATATCATAATGATATTCACGGTGAGTTATCCATGGTTGACCATTCTAGATATTATGTTATTTGAGTATTGCTATTGTTGTTATTGAGTATGATGTTGAGTATTAAGCGATTGAGCTGATATGTTGCCATTCTTTAATTCCTTTATTCCAGCGGTGGCCTCCTGAAATCTTTAGTGTTTATCAGGAGGAGCCCAGCAATGGAGTGTTCCTTAAACTCACTTCGGTGGGGGAACGATCAGCTAACTCCCAACGATGCACTGGTGTAATTCCAGAGCCAGCGGTGCCCTCCTGCCATCTTTAGTGTTGTATCAGGAGGAACCCAGCGATGGAGTGTTCCTAGAACTCACTACGGTGGGGGAACGATCATCTAACTCCCAACGATGCACTGGTGTGAATCCAGGGCCAGCGGTGACCTCCTGATAGCTTTAGTGTTTATCAGGAGGAGCCCAGCGATGGAGTGTTCCTAGAACACACTACGGTGGGGGAACGATCAGCTAACTCTCAACGATGCACTGGTTTATTTCCAGGGCCAGCGGTGCCCTCCTGCCATTTTCAGTGTTTTATCAGGAGGTGCCCTGCGATGGAGTGTTCCTAGAACTCACTACGGTGGGGGAACGATCAGCTAACTCCCAACGATGTACTGGTGTAATTCCAGGGCCAGCGGTGCCCTCCTGCCATCTTTAGTGTTTTATCAGGAGGTGCCCAGCGATGGAGTGTTCCTAGAACTCACTACGGTGGGGGGAAGATCAGCTAACTCCCATCGATGCACTGGTGTAATTCCAGGGCCAGCGGTGCCCTCCTGCTATCTTTAGTGTTTTATCAGGAGGTGCCCAGCGTTTTGGTTGCATATCTTTGAGTGAGCAGGCGAAGACTGAGTTTCAACTTGGCTTCAACTCTTTCTCCTATGGCCTTGCAGATCACTTCACGAAAGTTTGCAAGTGTCGCAGATTCACATCCTCCGGATGTGAAGCGAGGTCTTTCCGCAGATTCACGCTTAGCGTGGAACGGAGCTCAGTTTCACATAAATGCCTGCGGGCAGCGTTAAGTGAGGTATTTTTCCTCTTTTAAAGTTGTTCTTCATACCAACTCCTGTTTTCTGAGGGTCGCTTGCGAGAATGATTATATTAGTGTTCTTTATTTCAGTCATAGATCCTTACTGAGTATGATTTACTCATATCTATGTTTTCTTTTACAGACTTCCTGAACTTCGGACATCTTGATTTGGAGACTCTATGATCTACATATTATTTATTGTAATAGTTAACAGACTTATTATTATGTAACCATATGTATGTATTTCATTTCTTTTGTGAATAAAGCTTATTTGATTCAACTAAACTGGAATTCTTAACAATTATCAGAAGTGGGATCAGAATCAGAATCAAGATCAGGTTCAGAATCAGGTTTATGTATAACTGGATTAACGACCTGGATAACCGGTTCAAAATGCCGACAGATAGAAATATTGCGGACGATTTGAGTTCTCCTCCTATTGTCAGACCTCTAAATTCAAGGCGTCACACAGAGTATTTAGCGTATGCAGCAAATGCAATCTTCAAGTATCCTCACAACAAATCACATAATATTGGACTGTAGAGAAATATTCGTATTTTGGACCCATCAGATAGCTAATTGTTCGTTGAGGAATAGCTGGAAAGCATTAAGGACCTTCGAATGTCACATAAATGGGACTGTTAAAACTTTGAATAAAGTGGTTCGCAGATTCACATCCTGTGTGGATGTGGAGCGAAGTGATTCGCAGATTCACATCCTGTGTGGATGTGGAGCGAGGTGGATTGCAGATTCACATTCTGTGTGGATGTGGAGTGAGATGGTTCGCAGATTCACTTCCTGTGTGAAAGTGGAGCGAGGTGGTTCGCAGACTCACATTCTTCCATATCATATAAGGATCACTTCTAGTTATTGCAAGAAATGACGGCACCAACAGAAAGGATTGTATAACTGATGATGCAATATTGTTATGAGAAATTAACTTCTAAATGGATATGACATAATAAATGGTGAGATCAGAAAGGAAGAGGTTGGAAATGATGTACAATAAGAATCAACGGTGAGCTGTGCAAGTATTTGGAAATGGAGCTGTGGAAACATTGGGTATGGCGGATAATCAGAGAGTAGAAATAGATGAGATTGAACTCGTAGCTTCTATTTGCATCGTGTCCGAGAACACTCAAATCATTCCGATGATGATTGAAAAGTCCTGACCGAAGCATAGGAGGATTGTGATTCATAACGATGTGACTAGAACGTGAATTGTACAAGGAACAAGTTGGTTGACTGAAACAGACTTGCCAGAGTCTACCAAAAAGTGTGTGCTGGTAACAATAGGATCTACAGTCATTCCGCCGGGATATGTTGGGCACATAATTTGCTATCTGGATAGAAGAGGCGATTTATTTACTGATCCAAGTATGAGAAAAAAATAAAATAAATTGCGCCCCACCAGTAGTGCATCAAACGGTTACTGATTTGATAATGAAGCATGACAAAGTTCTAGCTGGATGCTATGAATGGAAAGAAGATTTTGAGAAAGAAACTCAGATTCGTGAAGGAAAAATTCAATCTTAGTGGATATCAATATTGGAATTTGAATTAGGTCACAGTGAGTGGATCTATGTCGTGTTGTTTATCTGTGTGTACTCTCACGCTACGCTGTGGAGAGGAGGTTATTCTGCGGTTCAGCTAGAGCTGTTCTTTGGTTTAGCTGTCCCCTTGCCTAGGATTGATGATCAGTTTGACCGTTTACGAGAAAAATAGTATTTCACATCACTTGACGTGGCCTTTGAATATTGACAAGTATTTCTCACGAAAAGTATCATAGGACATACTACGAAATACCGGATGGACAATACGAATTGAACGTAGCACCGTTCGGATAAGCTGATGCGCCAGCGATTTTTCCAAGAATGGGGAACAACGAATTGGGAGCTTACCAAAACACCATTCTATGGTTTATCGGGATGATCTTTTACGCCTTGCAAGCAATTTTGAGAAAGAGAAGCAAGAATTGGAAACGTTACTTGCTCTTATAAGTAAAATCTTGAGGCAGTAGCAATGTCTGTGTTTTTGACAATAAAATTGATTATCTAGGATTTGGAAGAGATAATGATGGAGTGAGACAAAGACAAGAGAGAACCGAGGCTGTGAAATTGGTTTGAAGATCCATCAATGTTCATCAAGTGGATACTACAATTTCTAGAACTGATAAGCTCACCCGATAATTTTTGGAAGAATAAATAAATATTGCGCAGTTGACAAACAAAGATTATGACTGATAGAAGTATCGCTTCTACCTCCAAGAGATCTGTGATATTCAGTCAACAAAACAGAGTCCAGCATGTCCTGAATGCAGTAGCAACACTACGAGGGAATGTATATTGTGAAAGATATAATAGTACGACATTGATATCATTTGCAATTTCAATGAGAGACGAAAAAACTGGGATGAATAACTTAACAACGTTCAATATTATTAATAACAACATAGTTAATATAGCTACTAGGCAAACACCAAGTAAGCTGTTCCTTGATTATCAACCCAGATCATAAGCTGATGTAATTTTGAACGCAGAAATGAGTGTTGTCCAATAGCCTACACGGAATATGCGGGAAATGTGTCAAGAAGTAGCAGTTTAACTGGCACAGAATCAGTCAAAACAAAAGAGAGATATGATCAACAGAGGATTGTTGGTACGAAATACACAGAAGGCGAAGTTGCTCTTATTGAGACTGATAGAAGGAATAAGTGAGAAGTTACTATCACCATCTACAGAACCATACATAACTACGAGAGTTGAGCCAAATAACAGATAGTAGTCGGAGAAGTATTTGATTCATCCCAGAGACAACAAGCTTAGTATCTTAGTAGTTCTAAGTGAATAGTTGTGTTTTATTGCAGTGTTGGTGCCTAATATTATAATGATATTCACAGCGAGTTATCCATGGTTGACCATTCTAGATATTATGTTACTTGAGTATTGCTATTGTTGTTATTGAGTATGATGTTGAGTATTAAGCGATTGAGCTGATATGTTGCTATTCTTTAATTCCATTATTCCAGCGGTGGCCTCCTGATATCTTTAGTGTTTATCAGGAGGAGCCCAGCAATGGAGTGTTCCTAGAACTCACTTCGGTGGGGGAACGATCAGCTAACTCCCAACAATGCACTGGTGTAATTCCAGGGCCAGCGGTGCCCTCCTGCCATCTTTAGTGTTTTATCAGGAGGTGCCCAGCGTTTTGGTTGCATATCTTTGAGTGAGCAGGCGAAGACTGAGTTTCAACTTGGCTTCAACTCTTTCTCCTATGGCCTTGCAGATCACTTCACGAAAGTTTGCAAGTGTCGCAGATTCACATCCTCCGGATGTTAAGCGAGGTCTTTCCGCAGATTCACGCTTAGCGTGGAACGGAGCTCAGTTTCACATAAATGCCTGCGGGCAGCGTTAAGTGAGGTATTTTTCCTCTTTTAAAGTTGTTCTTCATACCAACTCCTGTTTTCTGAGGGTCGCTTGCGAGAATGATTATATTAGTGTTCTTTATTTCAGTCATGGATCCTTACTGAGTATGATTTACTCATATCTATGTTTTCTTTCACAGACTTCCTGAACTTCGGTTATCTTGATTTGGAGACTCTATGATCTACATATTATTCAATGTAATAGTTAACAGACTTATTATTATGTAACAATATGTATGTATTTCATTTCTTTTGTGAATAAAGCTTATTTGATTCAACTGAACTGGAATTCTTAACACTTGTTATCAGTTGTCCCAAGAAGTATGCGAAGAGCAGTAGTGAGCGAATATCATGATGAAAATGCTCATGTAGATAGTGAAAAAGTGGTTGTTGCCATTAAGCAACATTACTGGTTCAAGAATTCAAGAAAATATGTAAAACAACATATCAAGAACTGTTTACTTTGTTTTCAGTTTAATGATAAGAATAAATCCGAGAGAATGTTACATATGCCCAATAAAGGAGACACTTCTTTCAAGATTATTCATTTGGATTATTTCGGTCCATTGGGCCATACCTCTAGAGGGGAAAAACATGTATCAGTAATTGTAGACGACTTTTATAAATTTACATTTTTGGAGCCAGTCAAACAAACTGATAGTAAGAGCGTAATTAAATATCTTGAAACTGTTTTTTCAATATTTGGAGACCCTGATGTAATTGTTACCGACAGAGGCACAGCCTTCACGTCGTCTAGTTTTAGCTATTTTTGTAATCTAAGATCTATACGACATGTCAAAATGGCTGTAAGTACCCTCCAAGCGAACGATCAGGCTGAACGTTACGTTGAAACTGCGATATGTTCTTCAGCCAAGTGTAGTGACGTCGAATACTGGGATAATGACTGTGAATTTGTGCAAACAGTAATAAACAATACATTACTACACCAAGCAAACTATTATTGAGTTATGAACAAGATTATTTAGATGACCTAGAATAAGAGATCTTGTCAAACATGTAGATCTTGATGAGACACAATGGACCGCAAACTTTGATGAAATTAGGTGCAGAGTAGCAAATCGAATTGAAGTATTCAAAAACTACAATAAAGTTTACGCAGATTCGAAGCGTACGTCTAAATTTGTTTATAAAAACGGTTATTTAATATACTTAAAAAGGCCGAAATTGATAACTCGTGGTGAAAGAACTTTTGTTCCCAAATTTTGTGGCCTATATATTGTCACAAAGGTATTAGAGAACAGTAGATACGTTGTCGAAGATGTACCAGGTATGCAACACACCATACGTTTCTATACCACAATCTGTTCGCCCCAAAACATGAAGTTATGGTGTCCAGATGACGCAACAGTCGAGGACGACTGTCTGTCAGGCGGGCCGAGCTGTGACAACCAAAATTCAAATTGAATTTGGCGCGCTAGTTGGTTGAGTGAAGATAGGATAGATAGCGTAAGGGAGAAGGAAGTGAGAAACAGTTGTAAGAATATGGCGGAATAAAATAGAGTTGAAGAAACTCTATTGTTTCAATTCAGGAATATATTGCCTATCGGTCATCCTCCCACATTTAATACCTCAGAAAAAATCTATAACACACCCAACAGTAATCATTGTGATTCAAAGAAGAGTTTTACGAATAATGCTTAACATACAGCCAAGAAATTGATGTAGAAATAAATTGAGGACTCTTAACATGCTGACACCTCTATTCAATAAATCGGATAGCGAGTATATAACAGGTCCAAATAATAGAATTATACTAGTACCTTCTCATAAAATGAGTGCATTCGAGAAAAGCACAAGATATATGGCTATCAAGATTTTTAATTCATTGCTTTTGAACTTGAAATCATAATCCAGAACTCACGTGCTCAAATAAATAAAACCGATATTAGTGACGGAAGAATATAATAACTTGGAAGATTTTCTCATTGATTGTACAAATCAAAAATTTGAAAGCGATATTAGTGACGAAAGAATATTATAGCTTGGAAGATTTTCTCACTGATTGTACAAATCAAAAATTTCAGTAGTTCCAATTATACAATTAGATCTCGAAAAAAACAAATGTACATTTTTATTTAGTTAGCTTACAGGTGAATCAACTATTTCATATGATTTAATATTCCATCTGAATTTATTGTATTATTCTGTATTACTTCAAAAACAGCTTTCTCTGAATTTAATACGTTTTTGTATCTTTCCAGTACAAATAAAGTCTATCTATCTATCTTATGGAGCTATCTTTCTTATAGAGCTAAACTGTCAAGACTATACGACTCAGGGTGAGACTTAAAAACGAGATCTCGAATTTTGTCTTGTGATAGTAGAGATATTGTTTCTTTCCGACTCTATATAGCAGAACAATTTTGCTTTCAAATTTTAAACGATATCAATTGGTGTCGCAAGGCCTCTGATCTGAAAAAGGAAAAAAATAGTAATAATAACTCTATCAAAGTCATTTTGAGCTGATCGGTAAGTTTCTGTTATGCAAAACAAGAGAGAAAAGATGCTAGAATCCTGCATTCAAGATAATACTTTAGTTTAGTAGAAGTTACACCACTTCACTTAAGCGATATTTGTCCTCAATCGGCGTACTAGGAGATCGCCAATCTTGTGTCTGTGTCTGATGGATTAGTTTATGCGAGTTATAGAAGGGATATTCCGAATTGAAACAAACAGGAATTTCTGTGTGTGAATAAGTTTTTTCCGTTTAGTTATATTAAATAAACGGTCAGTGACAAGAGTGAGAATGTCTGCTAATGTGGGTATAACTAGAAATACTTGAGACTATCGCGTTTTGCCAACATACGAAGATGTTATGAATTATTATTCATGGGTACAGGTAAATCCAAAATCTGATAACTGGAAACGAGAACCAACTGTTTCTGGAATATCTCAGGTTTTTGTCGATGCAATTAAAAGTGTGTGGACCAGAGCTTCAATCTCAATAGTCTCTGATGCACGAATAGTAAAAATGATTGAAGACTATCATGATAAATGTCGAAATTTGGAGAAAAGTAACAAGAACAGAAAGAATAATACCACGTTCGAGACTAAATTGCAGAATTTTAGTAATCGGCAAAGAGACTCTCTGATGTTAGTTCCTGTAAGTACGAAGACTTTTCTCTGCGTAAATGCACAGAGGTTTTTGTGTACCAGAACAAGAACGTTTTTTTCTCATAGACCAGAGAATAAAAGAATGGTGACGATAGGATCAATAGAAATAAAAAGTACGAGGAAAGAGTTGCGCAGCCTCGAAAGACGATAAAAAGAATCTTTAAGGAGAGAAAAAACAATTTTGAAACAAAAAAATGACATTTTGATAGATATTTCGCCCTGTGAAGAAGACAGTCTGTAAGATATCTGTACCATCAGTAGTTCTACTGATCCTGGATCTGACAATCAACTATCTACTTCAACCAATAGCGGAACTGGAAAATGAAATTGAGCTCAAAAATTTCATCTACCTGCATTTGCACTGGCAGTTGAAAAACAGGAGTTGCAGACAGAGCAGCAGCTATCATTGCTAATGCCAACCTTAGAAGACATAAGTCTTATTTCTGACGATAATAAAAGAAAGGTAATCGAGAGTGGCCCTAAGAAGACAGAGAGAGAAGAAAATGATTAATTTGAAGTAGCAAGAAAGTCGATATGATTTGACTTTAGAAGGCCTATATTTTGACGGTGGAAAAGATAACTCCATGGTAACTGAAGCAAAGGGAAAGAGAGTGTATCGAAAAATCATCAAGGGAGAACATGCAGTCTTAGTGCAAGAGCCAGGATCAAAATATATCGGTCATATTTCATCAACATTTTCCTGTGCTTATAACATAGTCAATGAAATTCTGGCATATTTTCAGAATAATTTTATGGACATCTTGAATTTGAGACTTATTGGTTGCGACGGAACCGCAGTCGATACCGGATGTAAGTCCGGAGTTATTAAAATATTGGAAACTAGGCTGAAAAGATCTTTACAATGGATAATTCGCTTGCTACATGCAAATGAGCTTCCCTTCAGGCACTTATTTCAACGACTCGATGGAAAAACCATAGGTCCCAGAGAATATTCTGGGCCAATAGAAAAACAGCTCGAGAAATGCGAAGATATGGGAACCATAGAGTTTTAAAAACTTGACTCGCAGTTACCACAAGTTGATTTTGAAGATCTGAGTACGGACCAAAAGTACTTGCTCAAAATTTGTCAAGTGGTATCAAGTGGCATATTCCTCCAAGATTTCGCAAAGAGGAACCTAGGAATCATTGCCCACTTTCGAATGGTAACAACAGCTAATAGAATTTTGCGTTTTTGAGTGTCCTCCAAAACTCCTTCTCAAAACTTAAAGGTTCTTGCCGAATATGTTATTAGAGTTTATAGTTGTAGGTGGTTCAATATCAAAGTAGAGCCCTCTTGCAGGTGTAAGTCTATTCATTCATGAATAACGATCAATTGCTAAAAGTACCTTAAGAATGAGAACAAAGACATCATCTATCCTGCCATTCAAAGAAATGCGGATTTTCTGAAACTTGATTTTTCGCAATGATAACTGATTTTCGGCGACATAGTAGAGAGCTTGAGCTTAGAAGAATGAATGCGGCTGAATCTGAGCCTAATGAAAGTGTAAGTAGTTTTGAAGTTCCTACCCTCAACTTTGGGGCTTCTGAGTATATAGATTTGATGAATTGGAATTATTGTGAACTGACGGAACGAAACAAGATGTCAAAATATAGTTGAAGAAGCCAAAACTCACACAGGGTAATAGCGCCAAAGGAAGAAGAAGAAGAAGTGGACTGGCGGAGTCTCCTGTCTTGTCGGCCCTATCTGATGAGGAAGTAACGAGAGTGGTACAAACCGATGAAGCATCCGATTTCCCAAGTTTTCCATCTCATACTCAAGCAGTAGAAGATGCGTCAAGATTTTCACGGAGGCCGCGTCATTCTTATCTAGATCTGCATCTATAGACGGTACTATCCTGGGAAAATTGAGGTCACGCAAAGCTATGCCAGAATTCAACACTAAAAAGGACTATAAGCCCGTAGATTGAATAAGAAATTATGAAAAAAGTGAGAGAGACTTTGAGGGTCGATACCACTTCTAAAATATTTGTTTGATACTAGCAAATACTGGCTCAGAACAGCGTTTTTTACTTTCAATAATTACTGTATACCTATATTTAAATTGGGGAGCTCTGACGCCTGTGTGGCACCGAAAAACATGTGAATCATGATGGAAGCTTTCAAACTGGTAGTTTAGGCATGTAGAAAGGAAAATAAATTTTACTATAGGAAAACAAATATATATATATATATTTTTTTATTTCACCCTATGATCAAGTTCTATCCTGTACATAAATATTTTCAATCACACCAACGGATAATCAAAACCCATATCTTTCTATTAAGGCCTTGGCAATTTTATAATACTATCATCAACTGTAACCTCACATAGTTAGTTCCACTATTCATAATTTGATTGTTTCATGAATCTATTCTTATTATTTATTTTTTTATATTGTATGTTCTCATGCTTTATATTTTCTTTGTGATATTGTTCGTTTTTCTCCTGTCTTTTTATTGGGCTTTGCCTGTAGGACAGTGTATTGTAGATACACAAATAAATAAATAGTGAAGGAAGCACTCATGAATATAACCATCGAAGGAGGAAAAATAGAACAAGTAGCAGCATTCAAATATAAAGAGGCGATCATAAGAGAAGAAGGAGGAATAGAGCAATAACTAACAGAAAGAGTAAACTGTTCAATGCGCTGGAAGATAAATTTTTGACAAGAAAAGAAGTGTCAAAAGAAATAAAAGTAGAAGTATTCAAAAAAGTTGCCATTCCAGTAATAACCTTTGGCTGCGAGTCATGGGCAATAAGCGAAAGACAGCAGAGTAAAATTAGATGCATAGAGATGAGATTTCGAAGAAAAATAGAAGAGAAAACAAAACTCGACCGGATTATAAACGAGAAGTATAGAGAAACGCTTAGCACAAGACCAATGAAGGACATCATACTAGAGAGACAGCTCAGATAGAGAGGACATGTGCACAGAAAAAACGAAATCAGAACGGCAAAACGAATACACGAAGCTAAGCCAACCGGAAAGAGAAAGAGGGGCAGGCTGATAAAAAAGTAGGACGAAGAAGTCAGCCTGGCGTTGAATAAAAGAAGGATCAAATGGAGTGAGGCGAAACGACTCATACAAGACAGAAAAGTGGGGAAAGATATATGGAGAGGAAGACCAGAAGAAGTGAGAAATAACTACACACAGCCTTACACCGAAAGGATTAAGTCAATAAGTAAGTACTACTATAGACATGAACTACTATGAGCTAGGACTGCATCGATCTCTAGAAATGGTCAATTACATCGTAGATTTAATCCTGGTACCGCAGGGCTTCAAGAACCGTTCAACGAGCTACTGCAAGGCCTGTAGATAAAAGGGAATGCGCCGATATTATGGACTGTGGAAAGTGGAAATGCGTTCGCAGCCGTAAATAAAAGACTTGCAAACGCGTTGTTACTGGCTCTTCCGTTACCTGGTGCTTAACTCTGTATAATGGTCAACGCGTCCGATCATGCAATCAGCCGCACTTTACAGCACCAAATCGGCAATACGTTGCAGCCATTAGTCTATTCCACAAAGACATTAGATCCTGCGCAGCGATCAAGAATTTTTGGTGATCTACTCAGCCATTGAACGTTTTTGTCATTCGATTGGAGGCAGAACAGTGACAATTTTCACTGACCACAAACCTTTAACCTTCGTGTTCCAACAAAAATCCGATCAATGTACGCCACGACAATTTCGGTATTTGGATTCAATCGGGCAATATACTACCGACATACGTTATATCAAAGAAGAAGAAAATTATGCAGCAGACGCTCTCTCTCGGATCAGCCAAATCTCATTGTCAGTAGACACTCGCGACCTAGCAGCGTCTCAAGACACAGATGACGAATTGGAAGAACTGCTGAAAACAACATCAATCAGATTACGCTTAGAGAAAATTCAGTTACCAGAGACCAACTTCAGTTTGTATTGCGACGTATCTACTGGTACAGCTCAACCTTGCGTCGCGATGCCCTTGAGAGAACAAGTATTTGAGACCTGCACAACCCAGCAGATCCGGGAATTCGTGCTTCGCATAGGCTAATACACAGCGCTACGTATGGCCCGGCATGGACACAGATTGCCGGAAGTGGACGCGAGACTGTATCCAACGAGTGAAAGTATCCAGGTACGAAAGGGCACCAGTTAATCCGTTCCTTAACGATGCGGGCCGATTCGGGTATGTCCATATTGACATCATTGGGCCACTACTTTCATCTTGAGGATATAGGTAGTGCTTCACCTGCGATGATCTTTTCACCCAGTGGCCAGAAGTCATTCCATTATCTGGCATAGAGGTCATCACTTGCAGGCGCATTTCTAGCGAATTGGGTAGCTAGCTTTGGCGTCTCTCAGCGCGTGACCACGGACCAAGGTCGTCACTTTGAGTTGCGCTTGTTCCGAGAACTCAATCATCCAATAGGCTCGACTCATTTGCGAGCGACAGCGTGCCATCCCGCAGCGAACAGCATGAGAGAAAGGTTTCACCGCCAATTAAAAACCACTATCAAATGCCACTCAACAGAATCATGAGCCGATGTCCTTCCCATCGTGCTGCTCGGGATGAAAGCAGCTCATGAAGAATATCCAAACACATTCTCAACCGAGCTAGTTCATGGTTCATCGATACGATTTTCTGGTGAATTATTCGATTCACAGCAAGTCGAATGTACTGTAACGTGCGAGAGTGAGGAGGCTCGTAAAGATGACTGCATTGGCGGAACCTCTCGTCCTCTTTGCGTCGCGTTGCGTCGCATTACATCACCCCTTTCGATGGAAGCCTCTAGCCGTATTCCAGAAGTTTAAAATTCTAGAAGAAGAACATTCGAGAAATGGATATTTCTATAAAGGCAAGCTAAAGACTTGAGGATTAGGAACCAATACCTGGTACATGGCACCAAGAAAATTCTCTCATTCTAAGAACTAAGATCCACACCATACTTCTTTATGCGCCACGATGCTGTGCGAAGACCGTTGCAGCCAACTGAACAAGGTTACAGCAATTCCGTATTGCTAATGAACGACAAGCAAGTCCGGATATCGATCTAGAGCCTCAAGCCAGACTACATACTCTCAGAAGATATTTCAACAAGTGGCAATGAGTTGTTACAATCTAAATGCGATCAGGCGAATTTTTCCGCGTTTTAAGTTTGACACCGGCTAGAGGCTACAGTGGAGATGGCTCAAGGTATGAATCCAATCAAGTGAATGTAAAGCCTACCAATGATCCGTAAGGGCGCTAGTTGACCGAATGATATCCAGCACAGGTTGGCCAACGAGCCTAAACAGCGAGGAAGATAGAAGAAATGTCGCAGAATTCAGAAACTTTCGTCAACATAGACCTTGTTTTATTTCTCGAACAAAACTCCAACCGTGAGTAACAATGCCTTTCTAGACAGGATCGAGTATCACTTACAGAATGTCATCAACGCATGCACATTAAATGTAGGAGTATTGAATAATGAATTATTCCAAAAATAAAAACAATAAATCGAATAACAGGCGATTCAACTGGAGCGAGCATCCGATAACGGCAATAGTATTGGATTTTGAAGTGGTAGTGCATTAATGAAGATTCTAAACCAAATGAGGAAGTGAGTTGGTCCTAAGATCGAGGACTGTGGTAGTTGTACTATATAAATCCGCATAAACTCGCCCGGAGTGTACCGATTGGTCGATCATTCGTCACGAAAGGGAACCCACGGTTGGCTTTCAACTTCACCAACAAAAATATATATATATATATATATATATATATATATATATATATATATATATATATATATATATATATATATATATATATATATATATATATATATATATATATATATATATATATATATATATATATATATATATATATATATATATATATATATATATATATATATATATATATATATATATTTCTAAATAATTGGATTAACACACGCCCTGAAAGCTACGTTCCCACACACTCCCTAATTCGTAGTCCAAATAAGTCTGAATTTTCTCCTGAAGATTCACCTATTCTCGCAAGAGCTGAATTTACAGAGTAATATAGTAATTTTTTCCTGAATTGCTGATAAATAATCTCAAATCGTACACGCAGTCAGCTGCACTATTAAATTTGCTGTAAATTATACATAAGCGAAGAAAGAATGATTTCGTTAGCAAAATAACTGAGAAATAAAACGAAGGCTCATCTGACTCCCGTGCGAACAGCGCAGGCGTATTACGGAATCCCACAATGACGACTAGACAGTGTCGTCACCAACTGGGTGGGGGCTCCCGGTAGATCATTTGAAGTTGAGATCCACGTGCAAGCAATTTCAAATTTCTCGTCTCGGCCTCGGAATGTATGTCCCAGATTAATTAATTCTACCCCAAAAAAGTGGCTAAGTGCATACGGCGCTGCTTATGTCCCAAAATAAGAGCTTAAATGAGGTACTTCAATATACGAAGTCCTCACAACATAAAGAAAGCGTACAAGAACACAACAGAAAGGCAAAGAAACGTACTGTAGAGGAACAGCTTGAAACAAATATAAATTGAATGAGTCGACATTTACCTGTCGAGATGGTGGTTGGCCTTTGAAATAGACTTGTCGGTCCAGCAAATATTTATACGGGACTTCTCGCGCGGAAAACAAAAATGCTGTTATATAAATATATCGAAATTACTTCCAATTATATAAGAAATAACAGAAATAAGGGATGACTGTCACACCGAGAGCTGGATAGTTTAATTCTAAAGACTGTGAATTCTCCGTTTTCATTCCGACAACATGAATTGGTCTCTTCTGTTAAAAAACAAATTATTGCAATTGATCAAAATCCCTAATAATTTTTGTTCTTAGGAGAATATTTTATGAGAAGAATAAAAAAATATATATGAAGTAATGATCTATACATATTTTCAGAATTATATCATAATAAATAGACTTTTTTGGTTCTAATTTTGTATATTTGATTTTATTTTTGAAGTTTCGACTTTCTAACCGAAAGTCTTCATCAGAAAAAATGAGACAAAAATTTTTGTATCATTTTTTCTGATGAAGATTTTTGGTTAGAAAGTCGGAACGTTAAAAATAAAATTAAATATACAGAATTGAAACCTAAAAAGTCTATTCATATATGAAGTAATTTGAACCGTAACAGAGTCCAACGAACGACCCCAAGAAGAGCCAGATACTGACAACGTAGAGCAATCCAGAAAACCAGCCGACAAGAGAAAGTTCAAAGCTAGGTCAGGCCGACGTGTCCACTTTACTGGCCACTTCCACAGGTTATGAAGAGGAAGTGATATAGTGGACGACATATTTCGCCGGGACTGTAGCTCTGTAGCAGGTAGTCCTTCCCAGAAACAGTGTTCAATTTTCGGTTCGACCTCACAAGATTGAGGAAAACAGGCAAATCATACCATCAAGGCTTGGGCACTGAAGCAGCGCGAGCAGGTCCACAAGTTCGAGGGTAGGGATGAGTCGTTGCGTTCGCCTTTCATATATTTCTCTTCATTTCGAATTCATTATCATTCATTATTCGTTCAATATTATATTACAGTCATTCATCAATAAACATTATTACAACCCATATTTCATGTTCATGGACAGAGATTTCATTGGTAGCGGTAGGTCATTATGAAATGTATGTAAGTAAGAGAGGAGCTCTCGAACTTGGCTCTATTACAAGATGGAACAATATACAGTACTTTTGGATAAGCAGGTGTACAAGTGAGTCTTACTTTGTGTACCAGATTTAGGGATGAGACTTTAATTTTAGTATTGTAACACTAAACTAGCACAGTTCAAATCAGAGTAGCGTCTAGACTATAGACCTTTGTTTCATTCTATCAAGTATTGAGATGTAATGAATATATTTCTGAAGTTGTGTCATCGATTTTCAATGAAGTTTAATCTTGGACCCATTCTCTGTGTTAGTAATAAAAGTGTTACAATTGGCGCCCAGCGTGGGGCTCAAATGCAGCGTATTGTGAATCAGTGATTACAGTTCAGAACAAGAGTACGATTTCAAAAGTATGTGGAACTCTGAAAATTAGTGGTCAAGCAACGCTGCCGAATTCTGTTGACTTGTGCCCTCAGTTTTCTCGTGTTCTGCTGCATCTGCTTCGTAGTGCATAAGTGACATCTCAGAAAACTCTTCGACTTCAAGTTGTTTTTTCTGCCAGTACAACGAAGACTGCAGAAAGGTAATTTATTCGTAATAAAACGCACAATACCGCCAGAGGAGAATGATGGAAGTGAAGCACCCGCTGTGACTGCAATAACTCTGTCAAGTGAAAACTTTGCGCAATTGATCACTCAAATTACGGAATTGGTGAGACTATCCGCTGAAATGTCGCAAGATTCTGCTACAACAGCTCAAGATACTGTGAATCAACATATCGGGAACTTTTCTGAGTGTACTGCACGATTTGACAGTAGTGAAATATCCAATGTAGATGCATTATTTGATTCTGTTGAAACATTCCAAGACTAGTATCAGATGAGAATACTCTTCGTGGTATATGCATTCTGCTTGAAGGTACCGCCGCTACTTGGTGGAAGGGTGTAGGGAACTCTGTGGAAACATGGGATGATGCAATAAAAACTTCATGTGACGCATTTTCTTCGAGGCTTCCGCCGCATTTAGTATTTAGCAAGATATTTCCTCGTGAAGAGCGCGATGATGAGTCAAGTGAATCATTTGTTTGTCATGTGCGGTCATTACTAGCGCAACTGCCGTACAAACTACCTTAGCTCGTGCAGATTGATGTCGTTTTTTAGCCGCTGAATCGAAAAATACGAGTAAGACTGAGAACAGATATTGAATGTTTCCAGCTCTTGCTGAAAGCTTCAAAAAATGTTGAATTCACTCAAAGAGAAGTTGGACAACGGTTTAAATCTACATATCATGGCAACATTCAGAGGAACGATAAGCAAGCGAAAAAACTTCGTCCTCAATGTAATTTTTGCAGGTGCTTTGGTCATACTGAATACACAAAAAATAAAGAACATTGAAATCCGCAGTGCGCATCCACAGTTAACGCCAAAGAAAGAATTCAGCTAATCAAAGACAGAAGCTAGTAAATCACAACTTGCTTGTTTTGGGTGTGGATAATTGGTGTAATCAGTCGTGAGAAATGTAGATTTATTGCATCTGAAGTTGAATACCTGGGGCACATGATCACTTCGTAAGGTATAAAACCAGATCTGGGGGAAATTTTAGTTATTGTTGTTATGAAGGAGCCAAAAATTGTTGAGTAGATATTGATATTCCTGCAAACTCGTTCGTTGCTTAGAAGATTCGTGCCAAACTATGCCGATATTGCACGCCCTCTCAGCGAATTACCGAAGCAGAATGCGAAATGGATCTAGAAAGCTGAACAAGATGTTGCATCCACTACATCAAAAGAGTTACCTATGACTGCGCCTGTATCACAAACAACCGATCCAACAAAACCCTCTATCCTAAGAATTGATGCTAGTTCTTACGCCTTGGGAGCAGTTACACTGAAGGCGAAAATGAAGAAGCGGTACTTGTTGTACCACAGTCACAATTAGCGCAAATACTCCATGAATATCATGATTCACCCATCGCGTCACACAATAGAGAAAATGTTAGAGTTTGCTTCAAGTGTCAGCGTTATAAATCAATCTCTTATTTCTGTTTACCATCTCGAGTCTAACGCAGTAGAGAGGAAAAATCGTGATTTAAAGAGTCAGTTGAATATATTGAGCTCCAAAAATCATGGCCAATGGGACAAATATTTATCTTGTATTCGATTCGCTATGAACTCGGTGGTATGTCAAACAACTAGTTTCTCTCTTGTCTACCTTTGCTTTGCTTGAGAATTGCGAACGCCAAAAGATATTGGAAAAAATTCACGGTCCATAATTGAAAATTCTCCTTTTGTTCCACAAATTTCACCTTATTCACGAGCATTTACCTTATCGTTACAACAGGCCAAGGAATAACTCGAACAGCAGCAAGATCGTTTGAAACAATATGCTGATGAGAAACGACGGTCTCCACCAGGATATGAAATGGGATATAAGGTTATAGTGATAACTCATGCACTGAGCAAGTCTCAACAAGGTTAAACAAACATCTAAGATTGCACCAAAAAGAGACGGACCATACGTGATTCGCGAACAGATATCTCGATCAACTTATCAGGTTGCACCCCCTGAGACCCAGAAACTCCTATTGGTGTTAGTCACGTTTCAGCCTTAACTCCCTTTGTCTCCTCCAAAGAATCTATATCTCTTTTTCCGGAATGTCCATTGAAGAAACAAAGCCGTCCAAAGAAGAACAGAACTGCCCTAATCAGACAAACTCTATTTTATCTGTGAAGCTATCTAGCAAAAAAAAGGTGAAGTAATTTACAATCTCCAATATTGCAAGCGAGGCCGACATGCAATCCTGAGGGGGAGATGGTAACACCAAACTAGCACAGCTCAGATCAGAGTAGCGTCTACACATATTTTTCTCTTATTCTATCAAGTATTAAGATGTCATAAATATATTCTAGGAGTTTGGTCATTTATTTTCAAGACAGTTCAATTTCGAAGCCTCAATTTGTGTTTGTAATAAAAGTGTTACAGTATCAATTTCTTCAATATCAGATTAGGCTCTGTATTTAGAAATGTGGTCAAATTTACGTACGACATATAGATATCTCAAACATGAATTTTGAATGAGAGTGATCTTGTTTTCGGTGTGAGATTTGAAACATATACGCAGGAGCAGTAATCCAGCAAAGGTAAGACTAGAGCATCGACTATGTATGATTCAACAGAACTCAGGTCATGCTGAAATTGATACAGATATCCTAACTTCAATCTAATAGCTACCAGTTTTATATTCAATTGTTCCCTGAACTTCATGCTTTCGTCAAAAAAGAGGTCTAAGATTTCCACGCAGGAACAACATTGCAAAACGACACCATCAGGAATGATGTCAGGAGTATTGAAATTTTCAATAGCAAGTAAAGATTACGACATCACTATACTGCTTAGTGGTAAATTTGAGAGCATTCTCACGCAAATAGCGCAAAGTGCGTTGAAACTTTTGGAATCCTGGGGCAACGATCACTCTCTCCCAGTCAACCCAACCAAAACTGAGATGATATTTTTCACCAAGAAACGCAAACTTGGCGTACTCATTATAGCGAGTCCATTCAATCAGATACTGAAGTTCTCAGACTCAGTGAAATACCTTAGTATCATTATTGACTGTAGGCTTAGTTGAGATCTACACCTGATCTAGAATGTTGAAGAAGCCAGCAACTCCTTTTGGCAGTGCCGTCCATAGGAAAAGATTGGGGCTTCAAGCGTATATCTCTCTATGGCTCTATACAACTATCATCGGGCCAATAGTCACATACGGAGCTCTAATTTGGGAACACAAGGTCAGTCAAATAACAGTCATATCCAAAATGGATCATGTCCAGAGAATAGCATACCTATAAATCACCAGTGCGAATCGTACTACTCCTACAGTTTCTGGTTGAGGAGCCATGTAACAATATTCTAGTTTCCAAATACGTAACTGCTACAAACTCTTCTATGTCTTCCTCCTCTTGATCTCTACGTAGAGAAGATATCACTGAGATCTACACTATGCCTCTTTATACCAAGAACACTTTTCTCTCTTTAGAAGGCAATTTGTTCTGTCCTCTCACTAGAAATGAGCTCGGACAGTATGCTTCCAAAATTTATCTTTGATGGACCCTATCGAATCATCCTAAATAATCGAGCTAGCCTTGAACCTGATATCTCAATTCATACAGATGGCTCAAAAACATCCTCTGGATCAGGCATTAAGATCATCTCTGAGCAATTGAATCTTCTTGAGCATACCTCGCGGAACCTGCACCACTGTTTTTCAAACAGAGATGTTGGCTATTTTGCGAAGCGCGAGAATGATTAAAGAACTCAAGGTTCAAGACAAGGTAATCAGAGTTTCTACAGACAGCAATGCAAGTTTGCAAGCTCTCAGTGGCTGCAAAGTAACTTCTGAACTTGTTGCACCCTGTCGTCAATCTCTCATGGAGATATGTAATAATAATGTCATCGTACTAACATGGGTCAAGGGACATGACAGAGATGACAAACTGGCAAAACAGGGCTCAATCTTTCTATTCTACAATCCAGAGCCAATGCTCCCGCTGAACAGAAGAACCTATCACAACCTTATCAAAAATCTCACTTTTGAAAAATTCTCCGCCCACTGAGCTACTTTAGCCCAACATGCAAGACCAAACCAAATTCGAGATTGGCTAACCATCTTCTTCGACAACTATCTCCAAACTCTCGTAAGTATCGTTACTAGACATTGTCGACTAAATAAATACATGCATCGGACACATTCTTTGTGATTGCTCGGCTTTCTCTTCAAGAAGAGGATCCATACTGAGGAACCTCTGATCTAACATGGCTAGTTTAAGCGCGACTCCTGCCGCAGACTTGCTAACCTTCTGCGCGAGCGTTGAATGGCTTCAAGATCTGTAATGATGAGGCATACTTGTTCGAAGAGTGTACAATGTACCTGTTTGTGTGGCCGAATGCAGAATTAGCGGATATGGTGTTAGTGTACGAAGAAGTTAGACAAAACACAAAAGCAGCACAGCATTTGTACATAGAACGTTATTTTGGTAGGCGACATTCTAGTCACCAAATTTTTTGAAGACTCCTCCAGCGTCTCAGGGATACAGGATTTCTAGAACCAAATCCAGGAAAAGATGATGGACGACAAAGATTCCGTCATAATTTTGAAACCTTATTTCAAATACAGTGCATAATGATCCAACAATTAGTACTCGTCAAATATCGAGAAACTTTAACCATAACGTCTTAGAAATCAAAGATACCATCCTTTTCATTTTCAACGTGTCCAACATCTGATACAACCTGACCATCCCCAGAGAGTAATTTTCTCTGAATGGTTTCTATAACAACATGCTCAAGATCAAAATCACCAGATCTAAATTCCTTGGATTAATATTCTCATAATCGCTAGCTTATGATTATCAGGACGCACCGGGAACTCTTGAGGAACTGCATCAATGTATTGAAAACAGCGCAGTAGCAATAAGACAAACCAACCATTTTCATAACACTGATGCTGTTTCCCTTATACAACGTGCTGCATTGTGTGCTGCAGTAAACAGTGAAAATTTTGAGTAATTTTTAAATTGAATAGTGGCGCTTTTTGTGATTTTCTTATTAGGATGCATGTGTGAGTATTGTAAATGGAAATACCCTACGTTATATTTATCTAACAGTAAGTCAACGAAATTTTTATTCCATAAAATGTAATTATTCTTCTTGAACTTTATTGTAATTTTTCTTGTGTTTTGCTGAATAAATACTACCTCCTGCTAAACAAATACTTTTGTTATTATCACCATTATTTTCATTTGAACTTATATATATCGGAGATATCTTGAATATACGAACCACCAAACGAAACGCAAATCAGTGGAAGAATGTAAGTGTGGAGCCAATTGCAGTATTAACAGTCCTCGCTCATATATCACAGATTGATACAAGATTCGCAACAGAAATTAAGTCACGCAATCAGCTTCAACAAGAATTAAGAGCATTTTCTCATCTGAAGGGAAAGAATAACATTTCTCCGAGTGGCAAAATAAACGATTATAAACATCCAGAATTCCGTAGCAATCACCGATCAAATGCTATAGCTGCGGTAAAGTAGGTCACAAATCTTCAGGACGTCGGACGAAAGAAGAGATATGATAAGAAGACAACAATTTTCTTCAACCGTGACATCGAGTTGTCAACAGCAGCAGCCGCAGCAGGTGATGTGCTTCAAGACACATCGCGAGTCGCTGTACGAATGGTGTAGGCGCTGCAGGAAAGGGAGAGTGGTGGGTGAGCCTGTGTGCGGTCCGTCCTCTTGCTGGATTGTGCTTGTAGGTTTTATCTAATACACGTCAATTTTGAGTCAATTGAACTTACAGCATTTATACCACCAGATGGTCAGTACGAATATTTGACAAGGCCATTTGGTCTGCGAAACACTATCTCAGCTTTTGAACGTGCAATCATAAGAGCACTAGAGGAACTCGCTCATGATTACGGCAGTGTTTATGTAGATGACGTAAGAGTAACGTCATGTACGATGAAGGAAGTGTTAGAGTGACTTCAAGCAGTTCCTAAAGTACTGACGAAAGCCAAATAATCACTACACATGAAAAAATGCTTATTTCTAGAAAACGGGGTTGAATTTCTTGGCTATGAAGTGAAAGCAGACAACATTTAACCTAGTCGTCGTAGATTTGAGGCACTTACTGTCTTACCATCGCCTCAAACTGTAACTCAGTTAAGACAGTTCATTTGCTAAGTTTCTTATTTCAGCTACTTTGTTCCTTATTGCTTTCGACTTGTAGATCTCTTATATAAACTAACTTCTGTTGAAAGAATTCTCAATTGGAAGCCAAGACATGAGAAAATTCGTCAAAAAGATATTTCAGTTCAGACAGGAGAACCTATTCTTACAATTTTCGATCCACAGAATCTAATAGAGTTATATGCAGATGCCAGTGCAGATAGTTATGGTGTCATATTGTTTCAAATAATTGACTAGAACCCATATGCCATCGCATGTAAACGAACTTCGGCTGAATCAAAATACCACTCATACGAATTAGAGACGCGGGCAGTAGTGAATGCCATAGAACATTTTAGACAGTATTTGCATTGTAGAAAATTCAAGATAGGTATTCACTGACTGTTACTCATAGGAATCTTCCTGTGACAAAATTGATCTGACTCCTAGAGTTTATAGATGATGAGCTTTCCTAAAATCTTTTGATTTCGATGTCGCACATAGAGAAGGCAAACTTATATGTCACGGTGACTTTTTCTCTAGAAATCTTTCATCACCACAACCAAAACAATCAGTAGCTAAGGTTGAACAAAAACAAGTTGATATTACTGAGTTGACTAGTAACTAGCTTCTTGCAGGGCAACAACGCGACAATGAGATCGTAAAGTTGATATCAGATCTGCGTAGTGCTTAATTTGATGAGGAAGTTGGGAAAACGAATAAAATTCGTTCAGGTATACTTCACCGTAAAATTCAAAGAAATGGTCGCTCCAAATGTCTTCCCATAGCACTTTGTGCATTCAGTTGGTCTGTTATCAATGATATTCACCAATGTCTTATTCATTTAGCTTGGGAGAAAACATTAGAAAAAGTCGATGATTATCACTGGTTTAACGGTACGTCGCGCTACGTAAGAAAATTTGTAGATAACTGTATTACTTGCAAAGTAGCAAAATCTCCTTCCGAAAAAGTACAAGTAGACTCACATCCAATTTCTAAAGCGACAACTCTTTGCATATAGTGCATATAGGTGCAATCAAAAAATTAAGTGATAAAAATGATTCCAAAAAGTACATTTTACAAAAATACTCTTCAAATATTATTTCTAAGAGTAGCATTAAAGCCGTTAAAGATAGTATAGCAGTATTTGGTGCGCCTACGCGTATCATTGCTGACCAAGGGCGTTGTCTTGTCAGTAGAGAATTCCAGGATATTTGCACAGATCATAATATTGTTTTACATCTTATCGCAACTGGGTCGAGTATAGCAAATGGTCCAATGGAAAGCGTCATGAGTACATTTAGGTCGATGCTCACAGCCGTAGACTTGCGCTTAACTGTATCGTGAATCGCAGCACAAAAGCGAGTCCTTTACAGCTGATGATAGGAAAGGTAGCTAGACCACTTAGCTTGATGGCAGATGATGTAGAACCGACCGAGAGCTTAACAGATATTAGAAATGTAGCTATAAAAGGCATTGATGAGTGTCTCCTACACTTCTTGAAAAATTAACTTTTTCCAATCTCACATATGATTTTTCCCATGGATATTACCGGTTATTATTAAATTGGAAGTTCAAACTAAAAATTCTTATCCTCAATTTGGTGGATTACTCTTGGAATAATCAAATATGCCTTGATCCTAATTTTTATTGCACGCAATTTCATTATAATAATGTGAATTTTAAATGTATCCGCAATTATTCATTCATGTCTGCCGATTATGTAACAATACATAATATTTTTAAATACACATAATCTACAATCTTTGATAATTTATATCAGAATTCATAATGTATAATGTCATTTCTTCTTTTTGTATCAATCTATGGATCAGAATTTGTACCAAAATGCATGTGTGCAATGTCTTATCTTCGTTTTGCATATTATTTAATAAATCAGATCATTGAAATGTCAAAAGAATTATAATTCTAATATTTGAGCATCATAGGAGCTTGAAATATATTACAAATTATCTGCTTATTTTTGTTCATGATGAAGTGAGATAATATTCGTAATTATGCTTATTTTATTAATTATGATAGTTCTGATTTAGAATTACATGTATGATGTCGATTCTTCCTCTTGTATATATCTATAGATTGAAATTTGTACCAAAATTCACGTGAACAATGTCTCATCTTCGCCTTGTATACTATTCAATGGAGCGGAATATTGAAATGTCAAAAAAATGATAATTTTAATTATTAAGCATTATATTAGCTCAGAATGTATCATAAGTGATTCGCTCATGTTTGTTATAGATGTATTGATACATAAATTTGTGAAAATCCTTCTCATTCTGCAATATTCAATGAAATAATATTGAAACCTAAACGTCAAAGCTGACAGAAGTCATCGATGTTCAACAATTATTTGTACATGGCTACTATGTCCAGGATGAATTTTTGACGGTTTTTGATTTTTTACACGAAACCTATCAGACTGGGAAAATTGAGACCCCCAGGAGGCACTGCTCGTCAAGAATATCAAATATATAAAAGAAAAAAAATCATGTCAATCACAGTTCTCGTTTAGGCTGTAGCCGTGGTTAACTGACTGTGTACATTATGTCTTTTAGTATATTAGATAGTGGATATTCTTGATACCTGGGTCCAGGTTTTTATAGAGATAGTTTTTAAAGTTTAAAAATAGTTTGACATTGAAAATGTGACAATGATCAAATTTGCTTGCATTTTTAGCGTGCTGATTCATCCGATCAGTTTGAAAGCCAGAATTACATAACGAGGTTTTTAAGCTGTGGGGCTGTTTCAATAGTCCATGCCTGCATTTGGGATGTGGGCAGTAATGGGAGCTCAAACAATGACCAAGATCGAAAGGGAACTTGAATTTGTTCATTTCTTTTCAGCTTCTTCAGGAATGAAAGTCTTACTTTATCACTTACATAGACGTACGGCATACAACAATATAATTTTGTAATTTCAAGCACCAAATCTTTCGTTGCATTATGATATGCGTTCGTATCAACTTTCGATCGGATGAGAACTAGTTCCTGTTTTACATTCATAAGAACTTTTTTATAATTTTCTGTGAACCGAAGTGGTATCAATACATTGAATTGGCCTTTATTATCAGTGACGGCTGTCTTCCCTCAGCCAGCATTTTTGACCATCTTATGTTGTCCCTCGTGGAATAAACAATAACCTTTTATGGTTGAAGTTATGCTCACATTTTCACATCTACCATTTTCGACACCATTCAGCTTTTAGTGTATTTCATCAAACAAAAGTGCCACACCATTGTTCATAAAAGTAGATGTTTATGGATTCCTATCTGCTTTCGAAATGCTCACTTCAATTACTATGGCACTTTGACTAGGTAGAGTGAAAATATCTTGTTTTTGAATTGGGATACGAACTTCATCACTGTTGTTGAATATAGTAGCAATGTAGGGATGATGTGAATGTACCTCCAAATGGGTTATTAACTCGTCGAAAGCAGTCTCATCATCAATGTGTAAGACATAGTTAATTTTCTGGTAACCTTATAACCTTGCGCTAAAAAAAACTGTAAATTTTTAGTTGTTAGTTGGTTGGTGCAGTTGAAGTTTAAAGATCTGCTTTGTTATTGATAGTTTTTATCAACAAAAATAATTTTCATTGATGACTTCTTTCAAATGTAAACGCACCGTAATTGTTTCTCCTCGAAAATCAATTATATCACTCTCTTGATTTACAAACAGTTACGTTGTCAATGACTTGAGCACTTACTGGTAAATAAATTATGATTGACGATACCTCGACAAATCATACTCCAGCGGTGCGTTTAGAAAAAAAAACGTGCAATATATGTTCACTCAAATTAGTTCTATATGATCCAGAAGCAAATTACAATCCATTGGCATACTATCCACTTTCATATTGTTCACAATTGAATCTGATTCATGTAGTTTATTTGCATCGATAACTTTTACTCTGAAGTCCAACACACTTCTTATACTATCATTCTTTGTGAAATCTATTTGATTCGAGCACAAAATATTACATTTCAGAGTATGACGCTCGATGTGAGAGTGAGCTCAATTCTCTTATTATTTTAATCGCTACTACCACTACCCAAAATTTTAATGTATGTGTTATCTTGAATCTTCCATATTATATGATCCCATCGGAATTGTTATAGATCTAGAGATATTTTTCCCATCATTGTAGTATAATTGATTTTTACCCTCAGTTATATTCGGGATAGAATTATAAGTTCAAAAATCAACTAAGCCGATGACCTTATCTTCATCCACAGCGCTGTCACCAGTTGGATATAGTGGCGGTGAAAAATCTGCACTTAGCACGGACTCTCATCCTGTCAGTGTGATTTTTATTGACATTATGATCTTTCATGTAGTAGAAACTCTAGACACAGATGTCAACAGTTGAATGAATTGAATTTTTGGTATCGATGATAAATATACTTGATTTTCCCATTCACTCCAAAATATTCTATCAACTCTGATGGTGATCTGAGGGAAGTAACTTGAAGAATGATCGTATCTCCAATTCTATTGAACAGCATTCTTGTCACTGCTAAAATAATCTACGCTCGTGATCAAAAAAATTATCAGGACAAAATACTCAGTGGCGCACAACTAAATTGCCACACAATATGCTGCGATTTCACTCGCTCACCTTGACATTCTACGTCCATGACAGAACAGGAGGCGCTTAGAAAGATTCACATCCATTATCGGAGATGAGAACATTCTGCACGCATTCAACAATTGTTGCTGTTGCTTGAACTCCTTTTTCTCTGAGAATTGACTGTAAGTCCCTCATGTTTCCTAGCATATCCTCATAGGTGCCACTTCAGGATTTGGGAATGATAATGTTAAAAAAGGTCATACCGCCTATATTCGATCGTCAGAGCCTCGTTAGCGTTATCCAGGGGCTACCATGTGGAGGTTGGGGGAGACGGGCCTCCTTAGTTATGGCCAACAACCAGTCTAGGGGAAGAAAACCCTGAAGTAAAATCACCTGGTCCTCCAGGTTGGGGGTTGAGCGTCGGGCCAACAACCCTATCTCGGGAAAAAATCATTGTTACGAAAACTCAGGAAGAAATAGCCGGACCGATCCAGCGTCGACGACCAAGCAAACGTAAAAAGGCCAACGATTTGAAACTATGTACATGGAATGTTAGATCCCTATATAGACCAGCAGCTATGCGATTGCTAATAGATGAATTGGACAAATATAAAAGTGACATCTGCGCAATACAAGAAGTGAGATGGTTAGGAAATAACATCATCGAGAAACGCAGACACACAGTCTTCTACAGCTGCCACGAAAACAAGCACATACAAGGAACGGGCTTCATAGTAAATAACAAAATTAAAAATCTGGTGATAGACTTCAATGCAATAAATGCACGACTATGCAAATTAAGAATCAAAGGAAAATTCTTCAATTACACCATTATAAATGCTTACGCGCCCACAGAAGACAGCGATGAGGACGACAAAGAAGACTTTTATGAAGAACTGGAAGCAACGTATAATCAAAGCCCGGCGAACGATATCAAAATCATCATTGGGGACCTTAACGCTAAAATAGGACGAGAAGACCTTTACAGGCCCACAATTGGAAGGTTTAGTCCACATGAAGAAACTAATGACAATGGAATGAGGCTGATCCATTGTGCAGCTTCACTACACATGGTAATCGCAAGTACCTATTTTCCACATAAGAAAATTCATAAATGTACGTGGATCTCTGCAGATCAACGAACTCAAAATCAAATCGACCACATGTTAATTGATGCCAGACACTTCTCCGACGTAATAGATGTAAAAAGCAGAAGAGGAGCGAACATAGATTCGGACCATTTCCTCGTGAAAACGACAGTACGCGCAAGAATATTAAACATGAAAAAGATAAGAGGCAAGAGAGAAAAGAAACTCGATACAGAAGAATTGAAGAACCCAGAAAAAGCTGATGCTTTTAGAGAGGAACTAAGAAAAGCATTAAGCGTTAAACTTCCCACTAACATAGATAACACTGACGCTCAATGGGAAAGCGGAAAACAAGCGATCACAGAAACAACGTTAAAAGTGTTGGGCAGTGAGCAACAACATCGCATTAACAACGAGTGGTTCGATGAGGAATGTGCGGAGATAACAAAAGGAAAAAACAAAACACACATAAAAATGCAGTAATCACACCGCACAAGAAGGCAAGAAGAGCTGTATAAAATGCTCAGAAGAAAAGAAAAAAAAATACACTAAAAGAAAAAGAAAGAATACCTGGAGAAACACATGCAAGAGCTGGAGGTACTAAACAGTCAACAAGAAAGTAGAAAATTTTGCAACGAAGTCAACAATAGCCGGAGAGAATTCAAGCCAAGAATAACTATGTGCAAAAACAAAGAAGGCAACATCTTAAGTGACAAAGAGGAAATACTAAACAGTTGGGCAGAACACTTCGAAGAGAAATTGAATCCATGTCCATACACATTGTTCCAAAACAGTCAACGAAGCGAACAGCAAGAGGAGGTAGTAGAGCAGGACGACCGAGAAAATAACGTACCCACATACGAAGAGATCAAAGAAGTAATCCAAAAACTGAAAAACAACAAGTCCCCAGGAACAGATAACATCCCAGCAGAACTATTCAAACAAGGAGGGGAGGAACTGCACCGTTTTATGCACGAAGTAATCACATCAATTTGGGAGAGTGTACAAATACCTAAAGAATGGCATTCTGGTGTCATGATACCACTACACAAAAAAGGTAACCTGCTAGAATGCGAAAGCTACAGGGGTATTACATTATTAAATGTAGGCTACAGAGTCCTCTCTAGTATCATATACCAACGATTGAAACCATATGCGGAAGAAACAATAGGGAGCTACCAGTGCGGTTTCCGAGAAGGAAAGTCCACTACAGACCAGATACATACGCTGCGACAAATACTAGAAAAGACCAGAGAACACGATATAGAAACTCACCATCTATTTATTGATTTTAAAGCAGCCTACGATACCATTAGACACCAGGCACTCTACCAGGCACTGAGGATGTTTAATATACCAGAGCACCTCCAACGCCTAATAAAGGAAACACTGGACGATGCAGAAAGCAGGGTAAAAATACAAGGAGAAACTTCGAGAAGCTCTAAGGCAAATATAGGCCTGCGCCAAGGAGATGCACTCTCATGCATACTTTTCAACTTGGCACTCGAGAGAGCCATACGAGAATCAAAAATAGACACAACAGGCACGATAATAAACAAGTCGGTACAATTACTCGCTTTTGCAGACGACATCGATATAATAGCTAGCTTCAAGAGAAACCTGATCGAAGCCTTCACAGCTCTAGAAAAAGCTGCAGAAAACATGGGTCTTAGTATCAACGAAAATAAGACTAAATATCTACACGTAGGGAAGAAATCCAAAAAGCAGTTACCAGGAACCCTAACCAACCTGAAGATAAACGAATATAACTTCGAAGCCGTATCCGAGTTTACCTACCTAGGTTCGCAAGTAACTAATAAGAACAACATATCACAAGAAATCAAACGTAGGATACATTTAGCAAACAAAGCTTTTTTTGGTCTGTCACGTCACCTGCGATCAAATCACATATAAAGAAAAACAAAATGTAAATTGTACAAAACATTAATAAGACCAGTCCTACTATATGGACTTTGAGCCAGAATGATGAAAGGATGTTAGGGACATTCGAAAGAAGAATACTAAGACACATATACAAACGAATACAGGAAGGAGGTGTGTGGAGAACGCGATATAATTACGAGCTTTACGAACTGTACGAGGATATCGATGTGATGAAAACGATCAAAATAAATAGACTGAGGTGGATTAGACATGTTAGACAAAAAAGATTATGCGTCAAAGAATTTTCGGAAAGAAAGCGATCGGAAGACCAAGCACGAGATACATTGACCAAATCCAAAACGACCTTGAAAAGCTCAAGATTACGAACTGGAGAGTAAAAGCACAGAAGAGAGAGGAATGGAGACAAATTCTAGAGGGGGCCAAGACCTGTAATGGGTTGTAGCACCAGAGATGATGATGACCATGTGGAGGTGGGATTGACAGTTGAAGAAGTTGAATCTTCAAAAAAATGTCGACGAACCAGAACAAGAGTTGTTGAAAAACCAAGTCAATACCAGTATTATACTGATACGGATTTCATGGAACAATTTACACTGAAAGAAAGAAGTACTCCTCCAATTGGAGACTGTGGACATGAGCTTGTAATGAAACAAATCAAGACTCTTCCACCTGTCAGGGAATCTTCATTGGATAGACAAATTTCAGTATCACAAGAAGTAAACAATATCTCATTGACACCTGATACCAGAAATCAAGCACAAGATCAATATACATATATATATATATATATATATATATATATATATATATATATATATATATATATATATATAAATATATATATATATATATATATATATATATATATATATATATATATATATATATATATGAAAGTATTTCTTCGACTGAACACTGAGAACATAAGCCAACTGCAAATAGAATCAAGGATCTTTCACCCGCCAGAAAGTCAGTTGAACAGATGAAACAATTTCAGCATCACAAAATGCTTGACAAAAAGTAAGTGGTGTCTCATTGGTACCTAAGACTAAGAAAAAACTTATTAATATGAATACTACGGAGCATTTGGAAGAAGAAGGATCAAATCTAGCTCTTAGATTCCCTATTGCAGAGAAACATTTGAATGTAAACAATTCGATTCGAAACTTAGTCATGAATAATAAAGATTGTAATCGTGATAATAACCGTGGGATTCGTAGTCAAAAAAAAATTATACATTCACAGGGATGGGATTAAAAGTTTTGCAAAAAATACCTGAATCAGTAGATTTGCAACATTTTTTGTTGGAAAAACTATTGAATTCGATATGCTGAAAAATGATATACTATCTAGCTGATGAATCAGCGATAATGACTAATTTGCACGGAAAAAAGTCGAAGCAACTCAAAAAACACTTGAATCACCTGAAAATCAGAGTATTATTCATGTTAATATGCCGATAGAACATTCTCAAAGACAACCAAGAATCAAAGAATTATTCATGTAAGTACTCCAATAGAAGATTCTCCAAGTTAACCAAAAACTCGAAAAAAGTCTTATCAACCGCAAAATCAAACTCCAGTGAATTTAAAGCACTCTTTTGTTAGGCGAATGGATGGATTCGATATGTTGAATAATGATATACCATCTCGCTCACATGATCAAATTGCACGAAGGACAGAAGAAGTTTCTCAGAAAACATCTGAATCATCCAAAAATTGATGGGCTTATGAAGATCGGGCACAAAATTGAAAAATAACTCATAAAGATATTTCGATAGAATATTGTCTGAATCAAACTGCAGTGAAATCACAGCACTCTTCTATTAGGCAAATGGACAAATTCGATAGGCTGAAGATATATCTTCTTCAGGAACAACGTTTGACTGTCGCAAAATGAGTTTTTTCTTAAGTTCAGCTCACAAGATAGCGAAAATGGAGATGAAGGTCAACTACCCACAAGAGAATTCTTGATTGAGCATAGCGAAAAAACCGCAAAAACAGAATTAACTTGCTCCTGTGGAAATAGTGCAGAATTTTTGGATGTATTCTCATTTATCTATTATTCCTGAAAAAGAATATCAACCATGCCCATTTACCAATATTTTTAGTAATATATAGCTGGCAGCATTGCATTTTGAGGGAATCAAATTAGCTCATAGAGATCAGTTGAGGAATATCGTATTTTCGCTTCCAGATAAATCTAGTCCTGATGACGTAGCAATTAGAACGTTTGAAATAGGATTCGATCAAATTGTGGATCCTTTAATAAATATTATTGATAGTTCTTTAGAATCAGGGGTTGTCCCGAACCTGAACAATTTAGACCAATAAATAATTAACCAGCTCTTGCCACAATATTTGAAAAAACTGTTTGTAATCAATAAATATGTTTTATTTGGATAGGTTCTGTACATAAAAATGATTAGAAACACAATTAACAGAATATGTAACTGGTAGTAATTTATTATCTATGTACCCGTCTGGTTTTAGAAATAAGCACAATTACGAAACTGCTATACAGTATGTTTTGAATGACTGGCAAGTTGGCTACGATAGTGATTGTATAACAGTTATAGTATTCCTGGATTTACAGCGAGCATTTGAAACTTCAGACAGAAATATATTATTACAGAAGTTAGAGAAGCTAGGGCTATCAGGAACGGTTCTTAAATGGTTCCAGAGCTATTTCACAAATGGAAAACAGAAAGTTAAATGCAATGAAATAGTATCTAAGGAACTATTTGATAATAATGGTGTACCCCAAGGGAGTATATTGGGCCCCATGTTATGTATATTGTATGTCAATGACATTATTCAGTCTGTAAAAAACTGCAAAATACATTTATTTGCACATGATACTGTAATTTATTGTAGTGGCCAAAATGTAAACTCTGTACATACTAATACTAATACGGACCTTGAGCAAGTATTGCTTTGGATGCAATGCAATAAATTGAAGGTGAATACTGGTAAAACGAAACCAATGCTTATTGAAAAGAGTAGTTTGAAAAGTATTTGGGTTGAGAATGGTTTTCAAATAGAATCAGAAAATTATGTTATTGAAATTGTTATGGAAATTGAATATACAGGAGTTTATTATCGACGATAAATTGAAGTTTGAATGTTTGTAGATTATCTCTGTGAGAAAATATCTGAGAAATTATCGTTCTTGTACCGAATTAGCAAGTACTTAAGTAGCTATGGTTGTCATGTTGTGTACAAAACAATTATATTGCCGCATTTCAATTTCTGCGGCACTGTGGTCTATTTACGTAATGCCACTGATAAGCAAAGATAAGAGTTACTTCAAAAAGGGCTATGCGAATTTCACTAGGTTGCAATTGGTATACTGATATAAATTTGATGTTACAAAAATTGAACTGGTTGCCTGTTGAAGAATTTTTGAAAATGTTAATGCCGCAGTATTACAATAGCATACTAATAAAATTCAGCAGTATTCATAGCCATCATACTCGAAATCCTGATAATTACATTTTGCAGCATAAAAAGCATAGAAGAGCTCAGAATTCGATTTTTTTCAAAGCAATTGTTGATTATAGTGAATTAGAAAAATCTGGCATGAAAAAATTTGTTGAACACATAAAACAATTACTCCTACTGTGATATTGTTGAGATTGAAGTATTATTCATATATTCTCATCAGAATTTCTATTTATATTAGTATAAAAACTATTGTTTTTTTCTATATTCCACTGTTTTCTTTGTATAGCTTGTGCAGCTAAATAAACACTATTATTATATAGAAGGGCCAAGATTGCAACTTCCAACTTCTTGAAAAAAAAAGTTCCAATTTTGACATTTATCAGACCTAGAGAATCAGAGTTAGGCTCAAATTGCAGAAAATGTCTATGGCTTCAAAAAATATATATTCATGAATTTTTATGTAGGAGGCTTTATTATAGAAGTTTTTGCCTAAATAATGGAAACAGCTGAAAAATGTCGAGGCTTAACAAGCATAACGCAGCTAGCAAAGGTCTTTCGAAGCTGCAAACTTAAGTTCACACCACTAGGACATAACCTAACAACATAAGAAAAAAGAGAGTGTGCGAATTGATGAGCACTTTGTTTTTTTCTCCGTCTAAAATCAGCGGACTTGTGACAATGCAATAATCACTCACGGTATTTTTGTACTTTTATATTCAACTTTTTGTTATCTATTATACAGGTATCTAGCTAAAAGAGTATGCGCTTCTCCTCTAATTCCATAGTTATGAGGTTCATCTAACAAAATTTCATGATTTACGGTATCGAAATCTTAAGCTAAATCTAGGGGAATCACAATCAACTGTTTGCTTTTGACTAGTTTGTCGTATATTATTTTTTGACTAAAATTCGGAGCATCTAATGCCTTTATTTTCAATAAAATCAAATTGTCAAGAGCTTCTTATTTTATGCTTCATTATAAAATAATAGATTGTCATATAATAGTTTTTCAATATTTTAGCTATATGCGATATTAATGAGAACAGATAAATCAAATTGATAGAAGTTTGAAAATGAAAATTCGATTGAAGCAGAACGGATAACTTCAATTATTGATTGAAAATGTTTCAACTTTTCTCAAGTGCAAATTACAAGATTTGAGATTGACATTTCCAATATATGATATTTGTATATAGTTGTGTCAGTTGATTACTATCACTGCTGCCATGTAGAAAGTCACCTTATTCATCTTCAGTTTCATCATTACTCCCCAGTTAGATAATAAGTGGTGGAACTGTCTCTTACTCTAATAGGATCTATTGGTTGCAAATTTATGTATATTTACTATCGAACGTTTCGACGTGCTCTTCCAAATCGCCGACGGGAAGTTAGATACTGCTTCATTTCATATATTCATCACATCTTTTTCATGGAATTCGTCTTGGCCACTATGATTGTTGGAGTAATTAATAAATATTCACTAATCATTCCCAACCTAGTCTCTATAATTCAGTGCAAGCTAATTAAATACACATTCCACAGGACCTACATTTTCAGAATGAAATACACATATTCGAGAACAAGCATGATTATCTCAAAACTGATCTACGCAGCATACATATTTGTACTTACCATGCCACAAGATCGAGATGGTGTCTTAAGAACATATTCTTCTTTCAACCATAACTGAATATTCAAAATATATATCACAATCACTTGACAGTGAAATCAGAGCGAAAAAACAATGTGCCGACTTGCTTGAATTGTAAATGTTCAATTGCAATCTATGATATCAGCCTCCATGTCAAAATTATCACTACCGTTTCTCAGATGAGTAAAATTGTTCTTATAAATGGAATATGACAGCATGAAACGATGGTAATTTCAAAGATAATTGGTAAATTGGATATTATCTAGTGAGATTTGTGCTCTCTTGATTATAACTTAATCAATTTAGACAACCAAATATCTCATTTTTCGCTGTCACCAGGATTTCTCCATTGATTGATGGTATACATCATTCGTTCGATAATTTTCAATGTATCATCCACAAGCATCAGGAACAGCGACAAACAGTTCAGCCGTTATCGACTTTTTGCGACCTTTGATAAATAAACTCAATTTTAATTAGAGTGCGCAAAACATTTTTGGTTTTTATCCGTGGCCAATCAAAACAAACATCGGGATCACATGACTACATCAGCTCCATGTCGCATTTACCACGTCATGCTGACTTTTGATTCTAAAGAATTTCTGCTCTAAATGCTTGCATATTCGGTCATTTATTAAAAATCACCTCATCTTGATGATTCTCCCAAACAATATCTTGTGAGGGATTTGGTATCCTCAGTAACCTAAAATGATGGAGTCGAAGTGATGATAAGTGGTAAGGTCTTATAGCTACAATTGTAAAATCTGAGTGGTAGCTGGAACCACTTGCAATTGCACAACAAGAAAACTCCTAATTCCGAGAATGTGTCACAATCGACTCACAACTTAGATCTCAGTCACTCGAATTCTATGATCCAAGTTTTGAGGTGAGATATTACTACTTCCACTTCAAATCACTTGAGTGGTGCATTTGTTTTATCTTTCGTCGAGCATGTCAAGAACTTCGCAGCCTCGAAATCCTCCATGCAGTCACTCTTTTAATTACAATTTTCTCTATTAGCTTTCCTCCGCCAGCATTCTCATTAATTCTCAAGCTATAACCGTTCCTCTCCGACAGTTATCATAAATTATAATTGTAAGATCTGACCACTTGAGTGGTAGCCGGTACCACTTGCAATTGAACAACAAAAAAATATCATGGTTGGGAAATGTATTCTCATCTCAATCCAGAAATATTTGTTTGTGAGAAATTCTGATACAGAAGATAGTTGTAAACTATACCAGTGTGGTTATAATCAGTGTATATGAGATCTATTTCCTTATTTCAAGAATGTGTCACAATCGACTTACAACTTAGATTTCCATCCCTTGAATTTTATTATTAAAGTTTTACTATTAAGTGATAAGATTTCATCACCTATACTTCTGATCAATTGAGTGGTGCAATCTAGTTTCATCATTTGTCAAGCATGTCGTGAACTCCGCGGCCTTGAAATCCTTTTAGCTTTTTACACTCAATCCAATAGACACATCTTATATCTGTTTCATCTAAACTGTAGTTCATGCTCGGCATTTTTTCACCCACAATAAACTGTTGTGGACTTGGACTGAGCGTTCCGTGTACTCGAAGTGAACTCTTCCGAACATCCGTCGGGTGAACATCGGTTGTATCCAAGCTACGCGTTTCATGCGTTCAAGCCTTCTAGGGAAAGTTAGATACAATAAAAAAAAATCAAATACATCAGTAATGCATTTGCGCCAGGAATGCTGTGGTCTCGGCCATCATCAGTATAAACCCACTTCAAAAATAACACTGATTCTAGCATACTCAATTATCAATTATCATGATATAATAATTATCATAATGACAATTAAAATTGCGAAGGAATTACTTATAAACGTATCTTCACTTACCAGAGAGCAAGCTTCAGAAAAAAAAGCAAGCTGTACGTGAGTTCGCACATATATCTCGTATGACGCAAGTATGTGCAAATCAGTAAAACACAAGAAGAAGTTGTACTAGATTTGGAAATCAATTCCACTACCCCAATCAGTTCAACGGTTCGCGGATTTGGAGTCTGAATATTTTCACACATTACTTCTATAATAAGCCAAAAGTCCATCTTTTAAGCACTGGATTCTCTGATCTTGATTTGCATATTTCAATACAGAACTAGCATAACCCTGAAAATCAACTATTCGTGTTCATGTTTCTCATAATTCAAATGAGCATTTCATCCCGTTGTCGATCGTTCTAGTTCTAATATAATTTTTTTAGCAAATTGTGCACACATGCATATCAAGGAGTTTTCTTATTCGGCCAATACGAGTATTTTGAGCATTTGATTCGTTATTCAAAGTTCATGTACACTTTTCAATGGAACAAAATCAGAGATTGGAAAACTTATTTTCTGCATGATTTCGGCAAAAGCATTTCCCATTTCTCCAATTTGGTGATACAAGGGTCATACTATAGTTATTGAAAATAAGGTACATGGTTCATACATTCTATTCCAAATACATTCAAAATACTCCCATTTATCAATAATATACTTGACTATTCTAATCTTCCAGTTCTTGTGAAAAAAATGATGAACCACAACATCATAATGATGAACTACAACATAAGTTTTATCTTGAATTCCTAAAGTTGAAATCTTCAGCTTTGTATAGATTTATTTCAAATCTAAGAAAGTCGCATATTGCTAAGTCTGGCGAGCACAGTGGATATTTTCCTATTTTATATTTCATAAACAAATAAACTCTGTATTCAACTTTCTCCCCAATATTTATTTTTCGAACACATATGTACATGAGTACTTGAAAAATAAATAGTGGAGGAAGAGTTAATCACAGTGTCTATTTTGTCATCTTCACTTAGCTCATATTATTCAGTTAATTCATATTCTATTTTCAGCCAAAACCTGAAGAATCGCAGCAGCCGTAAACGGAGACATATTATCATGACGTGACCTAATCTTCCTGTTTGGACTCTACTGAGCTCTTCAAGTTGATATTTGTTAGTATATCGTTCGGCAGTAGCTGTATTGTAATCATGTTTAAGGAATTTTCTCTCGTTATTCATATTATTAGACTAACAACCACATTCAATTTGATTATTGAATCAACTTCTGGAATTCAGTTAATGATGAATAATGACTGAATAAGAAGATTTCACTATGCTTGATCATATTTCTATAAGTCTTGATTGACAAAGTATTACTCACATAGGCGCTGAGTTCCGAAGCTCGCTACTTGTATTTTTTCCCCAGATAGAGATGGCAGTTATGTCTGACAGTTCTTCACACGCTCTTATTGTTGATGTAGTCAAAAAAGAACAAAACTCCTTCTCATTGCTGTGAGTTCCTGAAAATCGATGTGAGCTCCAAAACTCTTTTCTTGCATTGACAAGTGAGAAGCAAAACTGTTTACTTGCATTGAACCTCTGTTGAGCAGAACAGAACTGGCTCCTTGCACTCATTCTCATAGCCTGCATTTCATGAGTCATCACGTTTATTTGTGTTCCAACACAAGATTTGAGAATTATTTGTGGTCTGTGAGTCTATATAATGGTAGAAGTGATTCGTATCATAAAAAAAAGGCGCCAGCCCGGAAACTGGAGCAAAAACATCGCCAAACGTGGAAGGTAAGACCAAACATGTTTGAAGATTAATGTTCTACTGGGCTCAATACTCTGCTTTTATAAGTTGATTTTCATCCTGAAGTATAATTTTCTTTATCATCCTGTTACAGGTACATATCTCAAGCTCTTCCCAAGAAACCAGATTGTCGTCATAGTAGAAAGAAAATCATGGTTTGTGATCAACTAAGTTTGCAAGACATACGCAGATTTCTTCAGCAATTTCATTCTAATGGCTCTAAATCAGCTCAAGACAGTTTTATTCTGAAGCATACACAGCAAAAATCACTCAAAAGATATAAAGAAGACAAGAGATCAACTCAAGTTGTAATCAAGTACTTCATCAGCACAAAAAAACAAGGAAATATGCGGATGAGTATACTAAGAGGTTTTAGTGCAGGAAAAACATCATATTCCTAGACCATTGTGTCAGTCAGTGGAACATACATGTTTCAGGTCTAATCTTTCCGTGTTTCTGATAGGTTGAATGTACTAATGAGACGATTGTATATTTTTTCTTTCAGGTTTTTCAAAATGCATTTTTGAAGATTCTGGGCATATCCAAATTCAGAGTGCAAAACATTAGCAAACATTTCGTACGAGGTGGTTATTCTCCAAAAGAAAGACAGGGCTGTGATCATCGCTCTGCTGAATTCACAGAGATTAGAAACGGTCTCAGAAGCTTCTTCAGTCAGAAACAATATGCCCAATCGTACTACACAAGGGAAAAGAGTTTGAAACATTACCTACCAAGTAATCACAGTGTACGTAAATTGAAGAAAGAGTATGATCAAGGAATGGACCATGAGCAAAAAGTGGAATACTCTTTTATCCTACATATCTTCAATTATGATTACAATTTTAGTTCTAAGTCTCCTTCAACTGACGCATGTTAAACTTGCATCTGTTTACGATCCAAGATTTCTGTGCTGCCATCAAGTAGGGCCAAGGCGGAGCTAATGACACACTCAACTGTCCATAAAACAGAAGCAAGGTACTTCTACGACATGTTGAAAACAGTAGAGGATTCAACTATCATGAAACTATCATTTAACTGCCAAAAGAATCTGTCATAACCCAGAGCTTCTGACCAGGCAACTTACTATATTGGACAGCTGTATATTTTCAATTTTACAATTTGTGTTGGTGGTTCACGGAGCAATCAAAATGAAGACTCGCTCTTTTTGTACTCTTGGTGTGAATATCAGTGTTTGAAGGGATCTAACGAGATCACTTCAATCCTATTACACCACCTTCAGACAAGTGACTTCTGGTGTGTAGGAGCTTAAACTGTTCTGCGACGGTGTTCCTGGACAGAACAAGAATATGACTGTGATAGGCATGTTATGCAAGTGGTTGTCTAATATCCAGACTGACGTTAATAAAATAACAATGGTGTTTCCCATTGCTGGTTATTCATTTCCACTGGCAGACAGGGTCTTTGGTCGTATAGAAAAAAAAAAAAAATAAGAAAAATAGATACTTTGGTTGATCCACAAGAATACCTGAATATTTTTTCTTAGTTTGGAACTGTCCGCAAGGTGATTGAAGAAGTCACTATCATGGACTTGAAATCAGAAATTTCATTCGTGCTGAAACCGGCAGGTCGATTACACTAAAAATTTGCACTAAGCAAACGAATTATTATCATTAAAGGAGCCACAGGACTCGTATCAGTTCAAGGGGAGGAGCACTACAGATCAAACCTATGTGCTCCTAAAGGGGTATTAAAAGGATAAAAAACGCTTGAAATGATCAAGCCACGTCATTCACCCCACTCAGTCAGCGTGAAGCAAGAAAAATTGAATGACGTGGACAAACTTTTGCAGAAACATTTTGGAGTAGACTGACGAGAGCCTGGAAGTTTGAGCTTCAACAGAAAATTTTAGATGATAATAATGATGTCCCGGCTGCAGATGGTAACAAGGACCCCCTTGAGAAGGGAACTCATCATCTTGATGGAGAAAATAATGATGAACTGAGAATTTGAAAGTGATTTGTTACTTTCTGAATGAAGTTAATTATTTTTATATCGTTTGTATGTTATGTTGATCTCATATTTTAGATAGACTGTTGCATTCTCATATATATTGCATTGCGTTTGAATTAATACCAAAATTCCCTAAGAATGATCAAACAGGATGCTCAATTGAACGATTTGTGTACATGACCATTTCAAGTGGGTTCGGCATCTTCTTTTTTAGTGTTTAGTAGGTGTTGATGTTACTGGTGAAACTGCATAAGATCAAATATAATATCATGTTGAATTTGAAGAGTATCACAACAAATGTCTTAGGCAAAACATAGCCTAGCGAAATTGTATCATTTATTCACGTTATCATATATTGCGCTTCTTTTAGTGATCCACATATCCTGCTCTAGTAACCAACCCTGAAATAAAGAAATTCTATTGATCACTTTTTTTAACACATACTTTCAGACCTCTAACTTTTTATGCATTGCTAATGGTTCAACGGTTCAACTCACCGATATGGAATTATCGATCAACCCAATAATAATTTGAAGAGGAATTAGAAATTGATAATCGGTCTGAGTGATAGCAGGGTTCAAGAATACCGAAAGCAAGACAAGGACAAACTGATAATAAGATTCAGTGATCCAAGACTGATAGCAATACGCTCTTCATCTTCTACTCCCATTTGCATATCTCTAGCCAGCAAAAACAGAATCCTGCCATACACGGGGAGAACATAGCACTGATCCATTCATACTTTCATTTGTACTCCCATTCATACTCGGTTTCTTATTGAGAGTGTCCTTCTCTGAGTTAGTTACAAAGTTATATCGCCTGTAGTCGGTCGTCAGAGCCTCGTTAGCGTTACAAGGTGTTACCACGTGGAGGTGAGGTTGAGAGTTGAATTTCCCCTCAACCGCCTGATTTAGCAGCCATTAGCCTCTTTCATTCAGACGATAGTCAAGAAAAGCAATCACTATATCACGATGAGAATGACATAAATTCTAATACATTAAGGGAAATATATGGAAGATTTGCTGAGAGATACCCAAAACAACTGTAATACATTTCAAAAAATTAAAAACTCGAGCCGGGAATCAACTGGCTCGAATAGATAATGCAGAAGATGCGCAGAAAACAAAATTGTTGATGATGGAGCAGGATATAATAATTCATCTTTCTTCAGTCAAGACGAATTTCCAGTTTAATGCTACGAACCAGAACAGGAGTTGTTGAGAAACCAAGTCTGTATAAGTACTATACTGATACGGAATTTACAAAACGAAGCACACTGAAGAAAAAATTACTCCTCCAAGTGAAGACTGTAGACATTACCCAGTAGTAAAAAGAATTAGGACAATTTCATATATATATATATATATATATATATATATATATATATATATATATATATATATATATATATATATATATATATATATATATATTCATATATAAATATGGAAGATGAGCTTCTTTGATTGGAAACCAACAGGTAATAGAATCAAGACTCTTCTACTCGCCAGAAAGTCAGTTAAAAGCAGATAGCAGTCTTTAACAGATGGAACAGTTGCAGTATTACAAAATGCTGAATTAAAAGTAAGTAATGCCTCATTGGTACATAAAACCACGAAACGAATTATCAATATAAATATCACGGAGCATTTGAAGGAAGAAGGATCAAATCTAGTTCTCAGATTTCCTATTGAGGAAAAACTTCTGAACGTAAACTCTATAGAAGAAATTTTGGCAGAGAGTTCAACTCAAAACGCAGTCATGCATTACTTAAATTCAATCGTGATAATTACCATGAAATATGGATGAAAGAAAAAAGGTAAATTTTCGCTGATATGACTAAAAGTTCATCAAAAACTACCTGAATCAGTAGATTTGCGGCATTCTTCTGTTGAACATATTAATGAGTTTGATATGTTGAAGAATGATATACCGTCTCGCTTACAGAACAGCGGCAATGATAAATTTGCACAAAAAAAGTCGAAGCCACTCGAAAAACACTTGGATCAACCTAATTCAAAGAATTATTCAAGTAAATACTCCGATGGAAGATTGTCAGAGACAATCAAAAATCAAACAATTATTCATGTGAATACTTTGATAGAAGATTCTCTAAGTCAACCAAAAACTAAAAAGAAAAATCCTATCTACCGCAAAATAATACTGCAGTAAATTCACACCATTTTTCCGTTGGGCAGAAGGCTGCATTGAATATGTTGAATCATGATATACCATCTCGCTCTCATGATAAATCTGCACGAATGACAAAAGAAGTTTTTCAGAGAACATCTAAATAATCCAAGAATTGACAGGCTTATTAAGATCGGGCGCAAGATCAGAGAACAATTCATGTAGATATTCCGATAGAAAATTCCCAAAATTAAACTGCAGTTAAATCACAGCACACCTCTATCAGGCAGATGAACAGATTTGATAGATAAAAGAAATAATATATCTTCTTCAGGAACAACGTTCGGCTGTCGCAAAATGAGTTTCTCCTCAAGCTCCAGCTCACAAGAAGGTAAAAATGGAGATGGACGTCAACCACCTACAAGAGAATTCTGAATAGAGCATAGCAAGAAGACCACAAGAACAAAATCAACGGGCTCCTGTGGAAATAGTGCGGAATTTGTGTATGTTTTTTAATTTATTTATTATTTCTGGAAAAAGATATCAACAATGTCCACTTATCAATATCATAAGTGATAGATTCTGAGATTCGCGAATGTTGATGCTTTGCGTTGATCAACTGTAAATTGGTGCTGCAAAATATATGGTCAATTTTGTGAATACGAATGGTATATAGACTCGAGTGTAAGTGGTGCACATTGGATGGATTGGAATTGCCTTGTATAAAGAAAACAAAGAGATTGTTGTCGCAAATAGTAACAGAGTTATAGTTCTATATACAGGCGATGTGAATATCATCACAAAGACTGATGAATGTGAATTTGAAATTTCAGTTAAAAATGTTTTATGTATACAAGATTTAACAACAAATCTATTACCTGTAAGTCAATTAATTAGCGATGGTAATAAGGTGGCATTTCCCAAGGATTTCCGCACTGTTTATAAAACAGAAGGTACAGCTAAGGCAACAACATCATCAACCATTAGTCAATAGACTACGGTTGACTGAAAGTCACATAGCTGCATCAGTAATGTCAGAAGATATATGGCACCGCAGATTAGGACAGATTAACAGTGATTATTTGAACAAGATGAGAAATGCTGTTGAAGGTATGGAACTACATGAAAAAGTTGATATAAGCAAGTCAAAATGTACAATTTGTTGCGAAGGTAAGCGCACTAGAATACCTTTCAATAATGTAAGTTCCAGATCCAATGAACTACTTAACATTGTGCATGCAGACATTTGTTAACCAATAGAGAATGAGTCTATTCATATTTATATAATAAAACTGCACAAGAAAAACGACAGAAATGGTACAAAAAGTCTTAAAAGCATATTTTTGTAAGTTATCTAGGAAATATCAGAGGCTACAGAGTTTATGACCTCGTAACTGAATCCGTGACAACTAGCAGGGATGTGATCTTCATGGAAAGTGAAATTGAAAAGGAAACCACAATAACAGTGGATGAGAGCATAACCGCAAAAGTCGAAGACAGTTTAGATTCAGTGGGGGACATAACAAGTCAAGGGGAAGATACTTTGACTGTTACCATCACCATCATCATTTGATGAATCATATATTCCTAGTCAGGATGAAGATACAGCGATCGAAACAAGTGTTCTATATGAGAAGCCTATAAGGAAGATGAAGAAGCCGGAAAAATATGGATATACAAATATGTGTATTGCAAATAAGGTGATGGATGACGCCAGTGATTTATCTTTAGAAGAGGCATTGAAGGGACCAGAGAAAGACAGCTGGTTGAAGGCCATGCAAGAGGAGCTTCAATGCTTCAAAGATGATAGTGCTTGGGAGCTAGTAGATGCTCCAAAGGACTGTACTATAGTGAAGTGCAAGTGGGTATTAAAGAAAAAATGCAACAGCAATAATGAAGTGGGTTATCGTGCTCGACTTGTTGCAAAAGGGTGTAGCAAAAATATGGCGTGGATTATTCAGAGACATTTCCTCGGTGGTTCGACATACTACGCTAAGACTAATGTTTGCGCTATCTGTAAAATTAGGTCTAGATATTACTCACCTTGATGTAACCACAGTATTCTCACACGGAGAACTTGAGGAGACAGTATACATGCAGAAGCCAGATTTTTTTTTCCAGTAATAAAAATGATTGTGAAGTGCTAAAACTGAAGCGAGCTATATATGGTCTCAAACAACCCTCAAGAGCTTGGAATGAGAAGGTGCATTATTGTCTTGTTAGTATAGGTTATGAACAATCTAAAATAGGATCTTGTTTATGTAATAAGAACAAAGCTAATTTAAAAACAATCGTCAAACTGTATGTTGATGATTTCAACATATTTTTGAATGATAATGTAAAAACTGAATATTTAAAAAGTGTATTAGCGTCACAATTCAAAATCAAAGATTTGAGAGAAATTGAAAAATGTCTTGGAATGAATGTTCGCATTAATAAAGCTAAAGGTTGTGTTACACTCAGTCAGGAACAGTATATTAATAAATTATTAAATAAATTTAATATGTCGCAATGTGAAACAACTGATACTCCTTTAGAGTGTAGTATAGATATGAGAAAATAAGAGAGTTGTAACGATCAAATTCCATATCAAAATCTTATTGGTGGGTTTATGTACTTAGGTGTGTTAACTAGACCAGATATTGCATTTGAAGAGTGTTACGATATTTAAAGAATACTAAACCTTATGGTTCAAAATATAATAAGAATGATAATTTTCAATTAGAAGGTTATGTTGATATGATACTGATTGGGCGAACAATGTAATAGACAGAAAATCGTATACAGGGTTATGTTTTACAATGTCAGGTAGTTTTTTTTATAATGTTATCAAGTTGATATTTAGTGGAGGTGTTATAAATAAATATCAACACTGGTGCCATCTCGAGTATGATTGTATATTGATAGTATCTTTCTGAAATAAATGTTCATTCGAACATCTGTCGCAGAACGTGTGTTCTATTTCATATACCAAATAAATAATGAATGCTCCTCTCGATAAAATGATGGCTACATATAATGAGATTGAGAATGTTGATTCATTTGCACTGTCACTAAGAAGACATATAACTCCCATCATTGAACAATTGACTCTAGTTCAGTTATATAAAACTGTATGTTAGGTATTTATTCAAGATAAGATTAAACACGACGAACAAAACTGATAGAAAGAGTTAGCAGATGGGATTTCCAATATGCATGTTATGCTAACATCATTACCTGCAATCAAATTATTGTAATCTATGTGGCAACCAGAATTCAAATTGAATTTGGCGCGCTAGTTAGTAGAGTGAAGATAGGATAGATAGCGTGAGGGAGAAGAAAGTGAGGAACAGTTGTAAGAATATGGCCAAGGACGTTTAAGGGAGGGGATGTGTAAATTGTGTCGAATGAGTGAGGCCAGGGTAAGTAACAGAGACCGAAATAGATTTTCTGCACCGTATGGCAGCCACTATTGCGCATGTAAAATAAGCTGAGAAATTAATTTAGATTCCATATAATGCAATAAATTAATAACTGAAATTGGTTAGGCAATGATTTAGTAATTTCAGAGATGCTAATACTTCTTTCCATCCATTTTGATTCGCTCTATCTTTGATATTCACCAGAAATTTTGAAAAGTTCCAAGGGTCGACGAAAATTTCAGAAATTGCAGAATCTATCAACAATTAACAACCCACCTCTAAAAATAAGGCAGGTAAAAAAACAAAATATTTATATCTATTATTTTCATCATTTTCAATTCATATATATTCATTTCTAAATAATGTTGATTTATTGAGTTTTTCCCTTTGTGTTATTCTATTTCTAATATTCTGAAAATTTTAATTTTGTATCCAAATATACATTCAAAACTGTATCAATCAATTGATTATATTGTCCAACCAACTATATACACACGCAATACACAATCTCCCAGATAGATGTAAATATAAATCTTCCACGCACAATACTTACAACAGCCAAACGAAAACAACGTGCTTGTGAAATGAGAACAAAAAACAACCTTTCACGGACACTTTCTCCTTCGACAAATATTCTTATTTTCAATAAGAAGAAGTACTGCTACCACACGGTGCAGAAAATCTATTGTTCTACTATTGTTGTCTCTTTCCCTTGCCCTGGACACACTGTCTGCAATGTTTAAGTCTTGTGATGCCACATCCTCTCCCTTAAACGTCCTTGAATATGGCAGAATAAAATTGTTTTAATTCAGAAATGTACTGCCAATCGGTCATCCTCCCACAACTAAGAAGTGGAATATCAGAACAAAAACCTGTGTTCAAATACGTGAATATGATATTTTTGGTCAGCGTGTACCAATTTCGAGATTGTGAAAAAGAAAAAATCCGAAGCGAACATGTCAAACTATGATGATTATAATAGTGGGGACGACAGCAGAAATGATGAGAGCAATAGAGAAGAGGCGATAATGATTACTCCAACAGCGATGCAGAGTATTATCGCGAGTGCAATCAGTGCAGTTTTGACAAATTTGAACGTCGGCGAACAACGACAATTATGTGAACCATTGTCAGACATTAGCTCTCAAATCCTTTCATTCAATGGTGAACGCGAGGAAGACGTCGAAAATTGGTTACGGCGTGTCGATATTGTACAGAGAAACCATAATCCGAGTGACTCGACGGTAGCACTTTTAGCGACCAACAAACTCATGAAGAGAGTGAAGAGCTGGTTTGATTCGCAAGCCGAGTTAGCTGAACTACCACGAGTAGGATTGAAGAGAGAATTCAAGTTGACTTTCAGGTCAGTAACTGACAGGCTTACATTATTTGATAATATGCATGCACGCAAATGGCGCAGATCCGAAAAGATTGAAGACTATTTTCATGATAAGATGAAAATGCTGAACTCTCTAAATCTAACTTGCGGAGATGCGATTTTGCATATAATACGTGGAATTGATAAAACAATATTACGAACCCACTTAAAGAGCCAGAATTTCAATTCTACGGGGAAACTTTGAGTTGCTATGAAATCGTATTCAGCTTGAGCGCTTCCCAAGTAAGGTGCTACAATTGCAATCAGCTGGAGCATTATGCATCAAATTTTACGCAAGAGAAAAGAGAAGAGGGTGAATGCTTCAACTGTAACGAAACGGGACACCAGAATAGAAATTGTCTGAAGAATAAGAAGAACAATGCTGGTTCCGTGCGATTGACGCAATCAGTCAGCCTCAACAGCGTATATTTTTGAACAAGAATTTCATGCATTAATTGATACCGGGAGTACTGCAAACTTGATGCGTGAACACGTTCAGGAGAAGACGAGCCTGAAATTTGAGCCGAACGTAGAAATCTACACCGGGCTTGGAAAATTGAGTATTCAGAACCTAGGACAGACGCAAGCAAACGTTCGTTTCAATAACGATTCGTATAACTTGAATTTTTCTGTTATACCAGATTCAGTAACTACTCAAGATATGATACTAGGCGATCCATTTTCAAAGTAGCTACTGTCACCTTTGGACCGAGTGGTATAAATATAGTCAAGCAGCAGGAGGATAACTTGCATGAGGTGAACAAGATCATGCTGATAACAACAGAATCAAGTGAACCAGCCATTGTTGTGAACCCAGATGTAAACCCATACGACAAGAGACAACTATATCAATTGCTGCAGGAATATGGAAATAACTCACAAAATCCAGAGCCGACCGTGGAAGTAGAAGCTACAATCAAGCTTACAGAGCAGAAAGAGATCAAACATCGACCCAGGAGACTCGCACTGGCAGAGCAGCAGCAGGTTCAGAGAATCGTGAACAATCTTCTTCAAGAAGGTATAATACGTCCTAGTTAATCAAATTATTGTAGTCCAGTTGTATTGACTTAACGTAAATCAGGAGACTTGCGTATGTGCATAGATTAACGGGCTATGAACGCTATAACGATAAAAGAACGGTATCCAATACCAGCAATCGAAGACGTCATTGATAAGTTAGGAAACCAAGATTATTATACCTTGTTAGATTAGCAGGATACTTCAGGAGTTTCATAAAACATTTTTCCACCATTTCGAAACCTTTGACGATCTGACGCGGAGAAATATTCCGTTTGAATTCGGTTAAGAGCAGAGAAATGCGTTCGAGAAACTTAAAAAAGAGTTAACATCGGAGCCGGTTTTGCGAATATCTGATCCTAAGTTAGAGATCGAACTACATACCGACGCGAGCGCAAGAGGATTCGGTGTAATCTTGTTACAATGACAGGTTACTGGTAAATTCCACCCCGTATGTTATTATAATGCAAAAACATCCTAATCTAAAGCCGCATATCATAGTTTTGAGTTGGAAGCTCTAGCAATTATCAAAGCTCTAGATAGATTTCGTGTGAATTTATTAGGAGTCGAGTTTACTATCGTTACCGATTGCAGTGCTTTGAAACAAACCATAAGCAAACGCGATATATGTCCACGCATGAATAGATGGTGTCTGAAGCTACAGGAATCCCATTTTGAAGTAAGACATCGTGAAGGCAACCGACTAACTCATGAAGATACTTTGAGCCGTAATCCTGTTATGCCTGTAGAGGATGATTTAACTACGTTATCAAAATATGCTCAACTTGCTGATCAAGAATCAAAAATTATTCAAAGAGGTGTAAGCAGCTGTGATAAAAAACTAATAGGTGACTACAAAATAATGAATGGTCTATTATTTCGTGAATGTAATGGAAGCTCGTGTTAGGGATTTTTCTTGAAGTATTAAATAACAATAATTTAATTACAGATAATGACGTTAGCATAACATGCATATCAGTAATCTTATTCAATAACTGTTTCGTCAGTCTCGTTTCATCGTTCTAATTGAATAGTTGTGTTTTACTGCAATGTTTGTGCCGAATATTATAATGATATTCACGGTGAGTTATCCATGGTTGACCATTCTAGATATTATGTTATTTGAGTATTGTTATTGTTGTTATTGAGTATGATGTTGAGTATTAAGCGATTAAGCTGATATGTTGCTATTCTTTCATTCCTTTATTCCAGCGGTGGCCTCCTGATATCTTTAGTGTTTATCAGGAGGAGCCCAGCAATGGAGTGTTCCTAGAACTTACTTCGGTGGGGGAACGATCAGCTAACTCCCAACGATGCACTGGTGTAACTCCAGGGCCAGCGGTGCCCTCCTGCCATCTTTAGTGTTATATCAGGAGGTGCCCAGCGATGGAGTGTTCCTAGAACTCACTACGGTGGGGGAACGATCAGCTAACTCTCAACGATGCACTGGTTTAATTCCAGGGCCAGCGGTGCCCTCCTGCCATCTTTAGTGTTTTATCAGGAGGTGCCCTGCGATGGAGTGTTCCTAGAACTCACTACGGTGGGGGAACGATCAGCTAACTCCCAGCGATGTACTGGTGTAATTCCAGGGCCAGCGGTGCCCTCCTGCCATCTTTAGTGTTTTATCAGGAGGTGCCCAGCGATGGAGTGTTCCTAGAACTCACTACGGTGGGGGAACGATCAGCTAACTCCCAACGATGCACTGGTGTAATTCCAGGGCCAGCGGTGCTCTCCTGCCATCTTTAGTGTTTTATCAGGAGGTGCCCAGCGTTTTGGTTGCATATCTTTGAGTGAGCAGGCGAAGACTGAGTTTCAACTTGGCTTCAACTCTTTCTCCTATGGCCTTGCAGATCACTTCACGAAAGTTTGCAAGTGTCGCAGATTCACATCCTCCGGATGTGAAGCGAGGTCTTTCCGCAGATTCACGCTTAGCGTGGAACGGAGCTCAGTTTCACATAAATGCCTGCGGGCAGCGTTAAGTGAGGTATTTTTCCTCTTTTAAAGTTGTTCTTCATTCCAACTCCTGTTTTCTGAGGGTCGCTTGCGAGAATGATTATATTAGTGTTCTTTATTTCAGTCATAGATCCTTACTGAGTGTGATTTACTCATATCTATGTTTTCTTTTACAGACTTCCTGAACTTCGGACATCTTGATTTGGAGACTCTATGATCTACATATTATTTAATGTAATAGTTAACAGACTTATTATTATGTAACAATATGTATGTATTTCATTTCTTTTGTGAATGAAGCTTATTTGATTCAACTGAACTGGAATTCTTAACACTTGTTATTAGTTGTCTCAAGAAGTATGCGAAGAGCAGTAGTAAGCGAATATCATGATGAAAATGCTCATGTAGATAGTGAAAAAGTGGTTGTTGCCATTAAGCAACATTACTGGTTCAAGAATTCAAGAAAATATGTAAAACAACATATCAAGAACTGTTTACTTTGTTTGCAGTTTATTGATAAGAATAAATCCGAGAGAATGTTACATATGCCCGATAAAGGAGACACTTCTTTCAAGATTATTCATTTGGATTATTTCGGTCCATTGGGCCCTACCTCTAAAGGGGAATAACATGTATCAGTAATTGTAGACGACTTTTATAAATTTACATTTTTGGAGCCAGTCAAACAAACTGATAGTAAGAGCGTAATCAAATATCTTGAAACTGTTTTTTCAATATTTGGAGACCCTGATGTAATTGTTACCGACAGAGGCACAGCCTTCACGTCGTCTAGTTTTAGTTATAGATCTATACGACATGTCAAAATGGCTGTAAGTACCCTCCAAGCGAAGGATCAGGCTGAACGTTACGTTGAAACTGCGATATGTTCTTCAGCCAAGTGTAGTGACGTCGAATACTGGGATAATGACTGTGAATTTGTGCGAACAGTAATAAACAATACATTACTACACCAAGCAAACTATTATTGAGTTATGAACAAGATTATTTAGATGACCTAGAATAAGAGATCTTGTCAAACATGTAGACCTTGATGAGACACAATGGACCGCAAACTTTGATGAAAGTAGGTGCAGAGTAGCAAATCGAATTGAAGTACTCAAAAACTACTATGAAGTTTGCGCAGATTCGAAGCGTACGTCTGAATTTGTTCATAAAAACGGTGATTTAATATATTTAAAAAGACCGAAATTGATTACTCGTGGTGAAAGAACTTTTGTTTCCAAATTTTGTGGCCCATATATTGTCACAAAGGTATTAGAGAACAATATATACGTTGTCGAAGATGTACCAGGTATGCAACACACCATACGTTTCTATACCACAATCTGTTCGCCCCAAAACATGAAGTTATGGTGTCCAGATGACGCAACAGTCAAGGACGACTGTCTGTCAGGCGGGCCGAGCTGTGAAAACCAAAATTTAAATTGAATTTGGCGCGCTAGTCAGTTAAGTGAAGATAGGATAGATAGCGTAAAAAGGTGCGGCCTCATGCGAACGCTCGACGCTTGTTTCCAGCGACAAATTTGGTCACGTGGTACTATTTTAAATTTCCCGGTATTTCAAAATATTCAGCGACAAGTTGCTGCGTCAAACAGCAGCGTCAACATGGCTTCTTTGCTTGCAGGGATTGAAAATATTAATATCAAAATTTGACAAATAGAACTATAAATCGATTCATCGACGCGGATTTTTATTATCAACGTATTCCAGCGCAACAAATATGGAGTGTTGTAGATGGAGGATTATAAACGTGAGCTGATTCTAGGTGCAAAACATAAGGATGGCTCTGTTAAACGCAAATAGCCCGTTTAGTGAAAAATATCCTGTAATTACAGTTTAAATGATCGAATTACCAATTGAAAAAATAATTTATCAGATTCAAAATGATCAGTTTATCCAGTTTATCCAGATGATGTTTGTGTTGTAGTAAAATATTATTTTAAAGTACAATCAGGAGTACAATAATGAAGTACAAAGAGAAATAGATTTTAACTGTACAGAATAAAAAATATTGTATAGCAATTTATGCAACATTCTACTTGAACCAATCAATGCCACGTCGTTTATTCAGCTGAAGCTATCAACATAATATAAATAATATAAAATCATATGACAAAAATATAATTATGATACTAATAATATGCCTAATCTGAAAAAAAAATTACAAAACTAATTGATTGACGTTGTATCATCAACACTTTTCAAGAATATATTTACTTTTTTTTTAAATGTTTAATATTGGTCACATTTCTTATATCATTTGGTAAATTATTATACTCTTTTAATTTGATATTTTGAACGTGTTGTTCGTTAGAGATAACCCTCCTTCTATACACTCCATCCATAGCAACCTGATAGCGACAAAGCTCAACTTGTTCAGCTTTGTCGCTGCATATTTTGAAGGGCCGGGAAATTTAAAATTGTACCACGTGACCGAATTTGTCGCTGGAAGCGAGCGTCGAGCGTTCGCATGAGACCGCACCTTAAGGGAGAAGAAAGTGAGAAACAGTTGTAAGAATATGGCGGAATAAAATAGAGTTGAAGAAAGTCTATTATTTCAATTCAGGAATATATTGCCCATCGGTCATCCTCCCACATTTAATACCTCAGAAAAAATCTATAACACACCCAACAGTAATCATTGTGATTCAAAGAAGAGTTTCACGGATAATGCTTAACATACAGCCAAGAAATTGATGTAGAAATAAATTGAGGACTCTTAACATGCTGACACCTCCTTGTGTTCACATATTCAAAGTGATAAGATATATTTTCGATAACCTCTACTCAATAAATCGGATAGCGAGTATATAACAGGTCCAAATAATAGAATTATACTAGTACCTTCTCATAAAACGAGTGCATTCGAGAAAAGCACAAGATATATGGCTATCAAGATTTTTAATTCATTGCTTTTGAACTTGAAATCATAATCCAGAACTCACGTGCTCAAATAAATAAAAGCGATATTAGTGACGGAAGAATATAATAACTTGGAAGATTTTCTCACTGATTGTACAGATCAAAAATTTGAAAGCGATATTAGTGACGAAAGAATATTATAGCTTGGAAGATTTTCTCACTGATTGTACAAATCAAAAATTTCAGTAGTTCCAATTATACAATAAGATCTCGAAAAAAACAAATGTACATTTTTATTTAGTTAGCTTACAGGTGAATCAACTATTTCATATGATTTAATATTCCATCTGAATTTATTGTATTATTCTGTATTACTTCAAAAACAGCTTTCTCTGAATTTAATACGTTTTTGTATCTTTCCAGTACAAATAAAGTCTATCTATCTATCTTATGGAGCTATCTTTCTTATAGAGCTAAACTGTCAAGACTATACGACTCAGGGTGAGACTTAAAAACGAGATCTCGAATTTTGTCTTGTGATAGTAGAGATATTGTTTCTTTCCGACTCTATATAGCAGAACAATTTTGCTTTCAAATTTTAAACGATATCAATTGGTGTCGCAAGGCCTCTGATCTGAAAAAGGAAAAAAATAGTAATAATAACTCTATCAAAGTCATTTTGAGCTGATCGGTAAGTTTCTGTTATGCAAAACAAGAGAGAAAAGATGCTAGAATCCTGCATTCAAGATAATACTTTAGTTTAGTAGAAGTTACACCACTTCACTTAAGCGATATTTGTCCTCAATCGGCGTACTAGGAGATCGCCAATCTTGTGTCTGTGTCTGATGGATTAGTTTATGCGAGTTATAGAAGGGATATTCCGAATTGAAACAAACAGGAATTTCTGTGTGTGAATAAGTTTTTTCCGTTTAGTTATATTAAATAAACGGTCAGTGACAAGAGTGAGAATGTCTGCTAATGTGGGTATAACTAGAAATACTTGAGACTATCGCGTTTTGCCAACATACGAAGATGTTATGAATTATTATTCATGGGTACAGGTAAATCCAAAATCTGATAACTGGAAACGAGAACCAACTGTTTCTGGAATATCTCAGGTTTTTGTCGATGCAATTAAAAGTGTGTGGACCAGAGCTTCAATCTCAATAGTCTCTGATGCACGAATAGTAAAAATGATTGAAGACTATCATGATAAATGTCGAAATTTGGAGAAAAGTAACAAGAACAGAAAGAATAATACCACGTTCGAGACTAAATTGCAGAATTTTAGTAATCGGCAAAGAGACTCTCTGATGTTAGTTCCTGTAAGTACGAAGACTTTTCTCTGCGTAAATGCACAGAGGTTTTTGTGTACCAGAACAAGAACGTTTTTTTCTCATAGACCAGAGAATAAAAGAATGGTGACGATAGGATCAATAGAAATAAAAAGTACGAGGAAAGAGTTGCGCAGCCTCGAAAGACGATAAAAAGAATCTTTAAGGAGAGAAAAAACAATTTTGAAACAAAAAAATGACATTTTGATAGATATTTCGCCCTGTGAAGAAGACAGTCTGTAAGATATCTGTACCATCAGTAGTTCTACTGATCCTGGATCTGACAATCAACTATCTACTTCAACCAATAGCGGAACTGGAAAATGAAATTGAGCTCAAAAATTTCATCTACCTGCATTTGCACTGGCAGTTGAAAAACAGGAGTTGCAGACAGAGCAGCAGCTATCATTGCTAATGCCAACCTTAGAAGACATAAGTCTTATTTCTGACGATAATAAAAGAAAGGTAATCGAGAGTGGCCCTAAGAAGACAGAGAGAGAAGAAAATGATTAATTTGAAGTAGCAAGAAAGTCGATATGATTTGACTTTAGAAGGCCTATATTTTGACGGTGGAAAAGATAACTCCATGGTAACTGAAGCAAAGGGAAAGAGAGTGTATCGAAAAATCATCAAGGGAGAACATGCAGTCTTAGTGCAAGAGCCAGGATCAAAATATATCGGTCATATTTCATCAACATTTTCCTGTGCTTATAACATAGTCAATGAAATTCTGGCATATTTTCAGAATAATTTTATGGACATCTTGAATTTGAGACTTATTGGTTGCGACGGAACCGCAGTCGATACCGGATGTAAGTCCGGAGTTATTAAAATATTGGAAACTAGGCTGAAAAGATCTTTACAATGGATAATTCGCTTGCTACATGCAAATGAGCTTCCCTTCAGGCACTTATTTCAACGACTCGATGGAAAAACCATAGGTCCCAGAGAATATTCTGGGCCAATAGAAAAACAGCTCGAGAAATGCGAAGATATGGGAACCATAGAGTTTTAAAAACTTGACTCGCAGTTACCACAAGTTGATTTTGAAGATCTGAGTACGGACCAAAAGTACTTGCTCAAAATTTGTCAAGTGGTATCAAGTGGCATATTCCTCCAAGATTTCGCAAAGAGGAACCTAGGAATCATTGCCCACTTTCGAATGGTAACAACAGCTAATAGAATTTTGCGTTTTTGAGTGTCCTCCAGAACTCCTTCTCAAAACTTAAAGGTTCTTGCCGAATATGTTATTAGAGTTTATAGTTGTAGGTGGTTCAATATCAAAGTAGAGCCCTCTTGCAGGTGTAAGTCTATTCATTCATGAATAACGATCAATTGCTAAAAGTACCTTAAGAATGAGAACAAAGACATCATCGATCCTGCCATTCAAAGAAATGCGGATTTTCTGAAACTTGATTTTTCGCAATGATAACTGATTTTCGGCGACATAGTAGAGAGCTTGAGCTTAGAAGAATGAATGCGGCTGAATCTGAGCCTAATGAAAGTGTAAGTAGTTTTGAAGTTCCTACCCTCAACTTTGGGGCTTCTGAGTATATAGATTTGATGAATTGGAATTATTGTGAACTGACGGAACGAAACAAGATGTCAAAATATAGTTGAAGAAGCCAAAACTCACACAGGGTAATAGCGCCAAAGGAAGAAGAAGAAGAAGTGGACTGGCGGAGTCTCCTGTCTTGTTGGCCCTATCTGATGAGGAAGTAAGTGGTACAAACCGATGAAGCATCCGATTTCCCAAGTTTTCCATCTCATACTCAAGCAGTAGAAGATGCGTCAAGATTTTCACGGAGGCTGCGTCATTCTTATCTAGATCTGCATCTATAGACGGTACTATCCTGGGAAAATTGAGGTCACGCAAAGCTATGCCAGAATTCAACACTAAAAAGGACTATAAGCCCGTAGATTGAATAAGAAATTATGAAAAAAGTGAGAGAGACTTTGAGGGTCGATACCACTTCTAAAATATTTGTTTGATACTAGCAAATACTGGCTCAGAACAGCGTTTTTTACTTTCAATAATTACTGTATACCTATATTTAAATTGGGGAGCTCTGACGCCTGTGCGGCACCGAAAAACATGTGAATCATGATGGAAGCTTTCAAACTGGTAGTTTAGGCATGTAGAAAGGAAAATAAATTTTACTATAGGAAAACAAATATATATATATATTTTTATTTCACCCTATGATCAAGTTCTATCCTGTACATAAATATTTTCAATCACACCAACGGATAATCAAAACCCATATCTTTCTATTAAGGCCTTGGCAATTTTATAATACTATCATCAACTGTAACCTCACATAGTTAGTTCCACTATTCATAATTTGATTGTTTCATGAATCTATTCTTATTATTTATTTTTTTTATATTGTATGTTCTCATGCTTTATATTTTCTTTGTGATATTGTTCGTTTTTCTCCTGTCTTTTTATTGGGCTTTGCCTGTCGGACAGTGTATTGTAAATACACAAATAAATAAATAGTGAAGAAAACACTCATGAATATAACCATCGAAGGAGAAAAAATAGAACAAGTAGCAGCATTCAAATATCAAGAGGCGATCATAAGAGAAGAAGGAGGAATAGAGCAATAACTAACAGAAAGAGTAAACTGTTCAATGCGCTAGAAGACAAATTTTTGACAAGAAAAGAAGTGTCAAGAGGAATAAAAGTAGAAGTATTCAAAAAAGTTGCCATTCCAGTAATAACCTTTGGCTGCGAGTCATGGGCAATGAGCGAGAGACAGCAGAGTAAAGTTAGATGCATAGAGATGAGATTTCGAAGGAAAATAGAAGAAAAAACAAAACTCGACCGGATTATAAACGAGAAGTATAGAGAAACGCTTAGCACAAGACCAATGAAGGACATCATACTAAAGAGACAGCTCAGATAGAGAGGACATGTGCACAGAAAAAACGAAATCAGAACGGCAAAACGAATACACGAAGCTAAGCCAACCGGAAAGAGAAAGAGGGGCAGGCTGATAAAAAAGTAGGACGAAGAAGTCAGCCTGGCGTTGAATAAAAGAAGGATCAAATGGAGTGAGGCGAAACGACTCATACAAGACAGAAAAGCGGGGAAAGATATATGGAGAGGAAGACCAGAAGAAGTGAGAAATAACTACACACAGCCTTACACCGAAAGGATTAAGTCAATAAGTAAGTACTACTAGAGACATGAACTACTATGAGCTAGGACTGCATCAATCTCTAGAAATGGTCAATTACATCGTAGATTTAATCCTGGTACCGCAGGACTTCAAAAACCGTTCAACGAGTTACTGCAAGGCCTGTAGGTAAAAGGGAATGCGCCGATATTATGGACTGTGGAAAGTGGAAATGCGTTCGCAGCCGTGAATGAAAGACTTGCAAACGCGTTGTTACTGGCTCTTCCGTTACCTGGTGCTTAACTCTGTATAATGGTCAACGCGTCCGATCATGCAATCAGCCGCACTTTACAGCACCAAATCGGCCATACGTTGCAGCCATTAGTCTATTCCACAAAGACATTAGATCCTGCGCAGCGATCAAGAATTTTTGGTGATCTACTCAGCCATTGAACGTTTTTGTCATTCGATTGGAGGCAGAACAGTGACAATTTTCACTGACCACAAACCTTTAACCTTCGTGTTCCAACAAAAATCCGATCAATGTACGCCACGACAATTTCGGTATTTGGATTCAATCGGGCAATATACTACCGACATACGTTATATCAAAGAAGAAGAAAATTATGCAGCAGACGCTCTCTCTCGGATCAGCCAAATCTCATTGTCAGTAGACACTCGCGTCCTAGCAGCGGCTCAAGACACAGATGACGAATTGGAAGAACTGCTGGAAACAACATCAATCAGATTACGCTTAGAGAAAATTCAGTTACCAGAAACCAACTTCAGTTTGTATTGCGACGTATCTACTGGTACAGCTCAACCGTGCGTCGCGATGCCCTTAAGAGAACAAGTATTTGAGACCTGCACAACCCAGCAGATCCGGGAACTCGTGCTTCGCATAGGCTAATACACAACGCTACGTATGGCCCGGCATGGACACAGATTGCCGGAAGTGGACGCGAGACTGTATCCAACGAGTGAAAGTATCCAGGTACGGAAGGGCACCAGTTAATCCGTTCCCTAACGATGCGGGCCGATTCGGGTATGTCCATATTGACATCATTGGGCCACTACTTTCATCTCGAGGATATAGGTAGTGCTTCACCTGCGATGATCTTTTCACCCAGTGGCCAGAAGTCATTCCATTATCTGGCATAGAGGTCATCACTTGCAGGCGCATTTCTAGCGAATTGGGTAGCTAGCTTTGGCGTCCCTCAGCGCGTGACCACGGACCAAGGTCGTCAGTTTGAGTTGCGCTTGTTCCGAGAACTCAATCATCCAATAGGCTCGACTCATTTGCGAGCGACAGCGTGCCATCCCGCAGCGAACAGCATGATAGAAAGGTTTCATCGCCAATTAAAAACCACTATCAAATGCCACTCAACAGAATCATGAGCCGATGTCCTTCCCATCGTGCTGCTCGGGATGAAAGCAGCTCATGAAGAATATCCAAACACATTCTCAACCGAGCTAGTTCATGGTTCATCGATACGATTTTCTGGTGAATTCTTCGATTCACAGCAAGTCGAATGTACTGTAACGTGCGAGAGTGAGGAGGCTCGTAAAGATGACTGCATGGGCGGAACCTTTCGTCCTCTTTGCGTCGCGTCGCGTCGCATTACATCACCCCTTTCGATGGAAGCCTCTAGCCGTATTCCAGAAGTTCAAAATTCTAGAAGAAAAACATTCGAGGAATGGATAGTTCTATATAAAGGCAAGCTAAAGACTTGAGGATTAGGAACCAATACCTGGTACATGGTCCCAAAAAAATTCTCTCATTCTAAGAACTAAGATCCACACCATACTTCTTTGTGCGCCACGATGCTGTGCGAAGACCGTTGCAGCCAACTGAACAAGGTTACAGCAACTTCGTATTGCTAATGAACGACAAGCAAGTCCGGATATCGATCTAGAGCCTCAAGCCAGACTACATACTCTCAGAAGATATTTCAACAAGTGGCAATGAGTTGTTACAATCTAAATGCGTTCAGGCGAATTTTTCCGCGTTTTAAGTTTGACACCGGCTAGAGGCTACAGTGGAGATGGCTCAAGTTATAAACCCAATCAAGTGAATGTAAAGCCTACCAATAATCCGTAAGGGCGCTAGTTGACCGAATGATATCCAGCACAGGTTGGCCAAATAGCCTAAACAGCGAGGAAGATAGAAGAAATGTCGCAGAATTCAGAAACTTTCGTCAACATAGACCTTGTTTTATTTCTCGAACAAAACTCCAACCGTGAGTAACAATGCCTTTCTAGACAGGATCGACTATCACTTACAGAATGTCATCAACGCATGCACATTGAATGTAGGAGTATTGAATAATGAATTATTCCAAAAATCAGAACAATAAATCGAATAACAGGCGATTCAACTGAAGCGAGCATCCAATAACGGCAATAGTATTGGATTTTAAAGTGGTAGTGCATTAATAAAGATTCTAAACCAAATGTGGTAGTTGTACTGTATAAATCCGCATAAACTCGCCCGAAGTGTACCGATTGGTCAATCATTCGTCACGAAAGGGAACCCACGGTTGGCTTTCAACTTCACCAACAAAAATATATATATATATATATATATATATATATATATATATATATATATATATATATATATATATATATATATATATATATATATATATATATATATATATATATATATATATATATATATATATATATTTCTAAATAATTGGATAAACACACGCCCTGAAAGCTACGTTCCCACACACTCCCTAATTCGTAGTCCAAATAAGTCTGAATTTTCTCCTGAAGATTCACCTATTCTCGCAAGAGCTGAATTTACAGAGTAATATAGTAATTTTTCCCTGAATTGCTGATAAATAATCTCAAATCGTCCACGCAGTCAGCTGCACTATCAAATTTGCTGTAAATTATACATAAGCGAAGAAAGAATGATTTCTTTAGCAAAATAACTGAGAAATAAAACGAAGGCTCATCTGACTCCCGTGCGAACAGCGCAGGCGTATTACGGAATCCCACAATGACGACTAGACAGTGTCGTCACCAACTGGGTGGGGGCTCCCGGTAGATCATTTAAAGTTGAGATCCACGTGCAAGCAATTTCAAATTTCTCGTCTCGGCCTCGGAATGTATGTCCCAGATTAATTAATTCTACCCCAAAAAAGTGGCTAAGTGCATACGGCGCTGCTTATGTCCCAAAAAAAGAGCTTAAATGAGGTACTTCAATATACGAAGTCCTCACAACATAAAGAAAGCGTACAAGAACACAACAGAAAGGCAAAGAAACGTACTGTAGAGGAACAGCTTGAAACAAATATAAATTGAATGAGACGACATTTACCTGTCGAGATGGTGGTTGGCCTTTGAAATAGACTTGTCGGTCCAGCAAATATTTATACGGGACTTCTCGCGCGGAAAACAAAAATGCTGTTATATAAATATATCGAAATTACTTCCAATTATATAAGAAATAACAGAAATAAGGGATGACTGTCACACCGAGAGCTGGATAGTTTAATTCTAAAGACTGTGAATTCTCCGTTTTCATTCCGACAACATGAATTGGCCTCTTCTGTTAAAAAACAAATTATTGCAATTGATCAAACTCCCTAATAATTTTTGTTCTTAGGAGAATATTTTATGAGAAGAATAAAAAAATATATATGAAGTAATGATCTATACATATTTTCAGAATTATATCATAATAAATAGACTTTTTGGTTCTAATTTTGTATATTTGATTTTATTTTTGACGTTTCGACTTCCTAACCGAAAGTCTTCATCAGAAAAAATGAAACAAAAATTTTTGTATCATTTTTTCTGATGAAGATTTCTGGTTAGAAAGTCGGAACGTCAAAAATAAAATTAAATATACAGAGTTAAAACCTGAAAAGTCTATTCATATATGAAGTAATTCAAACCGTAACAGAGTCCAACGAACGACCCCAAGAAGAGCCAGATACTGACAACGTAGAGCAATCCAGAAAACCAGCCGACAAGAGAAAGTTCAAAGCTAGGTCAGGCCGACGTGTCCACTTCACTGGCCACTTCCACAGGTTATGAAGAGGAAGTGATGTACTGGACGACATATTTCGCCGGGACTGTAGCTCTGTAGCAGGTAGTCCTTCCCAGAAACAGTGTTCAATTTTTGGTTCGACCTCACAAGATTGAGGAAAACAGGCAAATCATACCATCAAGGCTTGGGCACTGAAGCAGCGCGAGCAGCTCAACAAGTACGAGGGTAGGGATGAGTCGTTGCGCTCGCCTTTCATATATTTCTCTTCATTTCGAATTCATTATCATTCATTATTCGTTCAATATTATATCACAGTCATTCATCAATAAACATTATTACAACCCATATTTCATGTTCATGGACAGAGATTTCATTGGTAGCGGTAGGTCATTATGAAATGTATGTAAGTAAAAGAGGAGCTCTCGAACTTGGCTCTATTACAAGATGGAACAATATACAGTACTTTTGGATAAGCAGGTGTACAAGTGAGTCTTACTTTGTGTACCAGATTTAGGGATGAGACTTTAATTTTAGTATTGTAACACTAAACTAGCACAGTTCAAATCAGAGTAGCGTCTAGACTATAGACCTTTGTTTCATTCTATCAAGTATTGAGATGTAATGAATATATTTCTGAAGTTGTGTCATCGATTTTCAATGAAGTTTAATCTTGGACCCATTCTCTGTGTTAGTAATGAAAGTGTTACAATTGGCGCCCAGCGTGGGGCTCAAATGCAGCGTATTGTGAATCAGTGATTACAGTTCAGAACAAGAGTACGATTTCAAAAGTATGTAGAACTCTGAAAATTAGTGGTCAAGCAACGCTGCCAAATTCTGTTGACTTGTGCCCTCAGTTTTTTCGTGTTTTGCTGCATCTGCTTCGTAGTGCATAAGTGACATCTCAGAAAACTCTTCGAATTCAAGTTGTTTTTTCTGCCAGTACAACGAAGACTGCAGAAAGGTAATTTATTCGTAATAAAACGCACAATACCGCCAGAGAAGAATGATGGAAGTGAAGCACCCGCTGTGACTGCAATAACTCTGTCAAGTGAAAACTTTGCGCAATTGATCACTCAAATTACGGAGTTGGTGAGACTATCCGCTAAAATGTCGCAAGATTCTGCTACAACAGCTTAAGATACTGTGAATCAACATATCGGGAACTTTTCTGAGTGTACTGCACGATTTGACAGTAGTGAAATATTCAATGTAGATGCATTCTTTGATTCTATTGAAACATTCCAAGACTAGTATCAGATGAGAATACTCTTCGTGGTATATTCATTCTGCTTGAAGGTACCGCCGATACTTGGTGGAAGGGTGTAGGGAACTCTGTGGAAACATGGAATGATGCAATAAAAACTTCATGTGACGCATTTTCTTGGAGGCTTCCGCCACATTTAGTATTTAGCAAAATATTTCCTCGTGAAGAGCGCGATGATAAGTCTAGTGAATCATTTGTTTGTCATGTGCGGTCATTACTAGCGCAACTGCCGTACAAACTACCTAAGCTCGTGCAGATTGATGTCGTTTTTAAGCCGCTGAATCGAAAAATACGAGAAAGACTGAGAACAGATATTGAATGTTTCCAGCTTTTGCTGAAAGCTTCAAAAATGTTGAATTCACTCAAAGAGAAGTTAGACAACGGTTTAAATCTACATATCATGGCAACATTCAGAGGAACGATAAGCAAGCGAAAAAACTTCGTCCTCAATGTAATTTTTGCAGGTGCTTTGGTCATACTGAATACACAAAAAATAAAGAACATTGAAATTCGCCGTGCGCATCCACAGTTAACGCCAAAGAAAGAATTCAGCTAATCAAAGACAGAAGCTAGTAAATCACAGCTTGCTTGTTTTGGGTGTGGATAATTGGTGTAATCAGTCGTGAGAAATGTAGATTTATTGCATCTGAAGTTGAATACCTGGGGCACATGATCACTTCGTAAGGTATAAAACCAGATCTGGGGGAAATTTTAGTTATTGTTGTTATGAAGGAGCCAAAAATTGTTGAGTAGCTATTGATATTCCTGCAAACTCGTTCGTTGCTCAGAAGATTCGTGCCAAACTATGCCGATATTGCACGCCCTCTCAGCGAATTACCGAAGCAGAATGCAAAATGGATCTAGAAAGCTGAACAAGATGTTGCATCCACTACATCAAAAGAGTTACCTATGACTGCGCCTGTACCACAAACAGCCGATCCAAAAAAACCCTCCATCCTAAGAATTGATGCTAGTTCTTACGCCTTGGGAGCAGTTACACTGAAGGCGAAAATGAAGAAGCGGTACTTGTTGTACCACAGTCACAAATAGCGCAAATACTCCATGAATATCATGATTCACCCATCGCGTCACACAATAGAGAAAATGTTAGAGTTTTCTTCAAGTGTCAGCGTTATGAATCAATCTCTTATTTCTGTGTACCATCTCGAGTCTAACGCAGTAGAGAGGAGAAATCGTGATTCAAAGAGTCAGTTGAATATATTGAGCTCCAAAAATCATGGCCAATGGGACAAATATTCACCTTGTATTCGATTCGCTATGAACTCGGTGGTATGTCAAACAACTAGTTTCTCTCTTGTCTACCTTTGCTTTGCTTGAGAATTGCGAACGCCAAAAGATATTGGGAAAAATTCACGGTCCATAATTGAAAATTCTCCTTTTGTTCCACAAATTTCACCTTATTCACGAGCATTTACCTTACCGTTACAACAGGCTAAGGAATAACTCGAACAGCAGCAAGATCGTTTGAAACAATATGCTGATGAGAAACGACGGTCTCCACCAGGATATGAAATGGGATATAAGGTTATAGTGATAACTCATGCACTGAGCAAGTCTCAACAAGGTTAAACAAACATCTAAGATTGCACCAAAAAGAGACGGACCATATGTGATTCGCGAACAGATATCTCGATCAACTTATCAGGTTGCACTCCCTGAGACCCAGAAACTCCTATTGGTGTTAGTCACGTTTCAGCCTTAACTCCCTTTGTCTCCTCCAAAGAATCTATATCTCTTTTTCCAGAATGTCCATTGAAGAAACAAAGCCGTCCAAAGAAGAACAGAACTGCCCTAATCAGACCAACTCTATTTTATCTGTGAAGCTATCTAGCAAAAAAAGGATGAAGTAATTTACAATCTCCAATATTGCAAGCGAGGCCGACATGCAATCCTGAGGGGGAGATGGTAACACCAAAATAGCACAGCTCAGATCAGAGTAGCGTCTACACATATTTTTCTCTTATTCTATCAAATATTAAGATGTCATAAATATATTCTAGGAGTTTGGTCATTTATTTTCAAGACAGTTCAATTTCGAAGCCTTAATTTGTGTTTGTAATAAAAGTGTTACAGTATCAATTTCTTCAATATCAGATTAGGCTCTGTATTTAGAAATGTGGTCAAATTTACGTACGACATATAGATATCTCAAACATGAATTTTGAATGAGAGTGATCTTGTTTTCGGTGTGAGATTTGAAACATATACGCAGGAGCAGTAATCCAGCAAAGGTAAGACTAGAGCATCGACTATGTATGATTCAACAGAACTCAGGTCATGCTGAAATTGATACAGATATCCTAACTTCAATCTAATAGCTACCAGTTTTGTATTCAATTATTCCCTGAACTTCATGCTTTCGTCAAAAAAGAGGTCTAAGATTTCCACGCAGGAACAACATTGCAAAACGACACCATCAGGAATGATGTCAGGAGTATTGAAATTTTCAATAGCAAGTAAAGATTACGACATCACTATACTGCTTAGTGGTAAATTTGAGAGCATTCTCACGCAAATAGCGCAAAGTGCGTTGAAACTTTTGGAATCCTGGGGCAACGATCACTCTCTCCCAGTCAACCCAACCAAAACTGAGATGATATTTTTCACCAAGAAACGCAAACTTGGCGTACTCATTATAGCGAGTCCATTCAATCAGATACTAAAGTTCTCAGACTCAGTGAAATACCTTAGTATCATCATTGACTGTAGGCTTAGTTGAGATCTACACCTGATCTAGAATGTTGAAAAAGCCAGCAACTCCTTTTGGCAGTGCCGTCCATAGGAAAAGATTGGGGCTTCAAGCGTATATCTCTCTATGGCTCTATACAACTATCATCGGGCCAATAGTCACATACGGAGCTCTAATTTGGGAGCATAAGGTCAGTCAAACAACAGTCATATCTAAAATGGATCATGTCCAGAGAATAGCATACCTATAAATCACCAGTGCGATTCGTACTACTCCTACAGTTTCTGGAGCCATGTAACAATATTCTAGTTTCCAAATACGTAACTGCTACAAACTCTTCTATGTCTTCCTCCTCTTGATCTCTACGTAGAGAAGATATCACTGAGATCTACACTATGCCTCTTTATACCAAGAACAAGTATCTCACACTTTTCTCTCTTCAGAAGGCAATTTGTTCTGTCCTCTCACTAGAAATGAGCTCGGACAGTATGCTTCCAAAATTTATCTTTGATGGACCCTATCGAATCATCCTAAATAATTGAGCTAGCCTTGAACCTGATATCTCAATTCATACAGATGGCTCAAAAACATCCTCTGGATCAGGCATTGAGATCATCTCTGAGCAATTGAATCTGAACATAAGCATACCTCGCGGAACCTTCACCACTGTTTTTCAAACAGAGATGTTGGCTATTTTGCGAAGCGCCAGAATGATTAAAGAACTTAAGGTTCAAGACAAGGTAATCAGAGTTTCTACAGACAGCAATGCAAGTTTGCAAGCTCTCAGTGGCTGCAAAGTAACTTCTGAACTTGTTGCACCCTGTCGTCAATCTCTCATGGAGATATGTAATAATGATGTCATCGTACTAACATGGGTCAAGGGACATGACAGAGATGACAAACTGGCAAAACAGGGCTCAATCTTTCTATTCTACAATCCAGAGCCCGCTGAACATAAGAACCTATCACAACCTTATCAAAAATCTCACTTTTGAAAAATTCTCCGCCCACTGAGCTACTTTAGCCCAACATGCAAGACCAAACCAAATTCGAGATTGGCTAACCATCTTCTTCGACAACTATCTCCAAACTCTCGTAAGTATCCTCACTAGACATTGTCGACTAAATAAATGCATGCATCAGACACATTCTTTGTGATTGCTCGGCTTTCTCTTCAAAAACGCGACTCCTGCCGCAGACTTGCTAACCTTCTGCGCGAGCGTTGAATGGCTTCAAGATCTGTAATGATGAGGCATACTTGTTCGAAGAGTGTACAATGTACCTGTTTGTGTGGCCGAATGCAGAATTAGCGGATATGGTGTTAGTGTACGAAGAATTTATACAAAACGCAATAGCAGCACAGCATTTGTACATAGAACGTTATTCTGGTAGGCGACATCCTAGTCACCAAATTTTTTGAAGACTCCTCCAGCGTCTCAGGGATACAGGATTTCTAGAACCAAATCCAGGAAAAGATGATGAACGACAAAGATTCCGTCATAATTTTGAAAACCTTATTTCAAATACAGTGCATAATGATCCAACAATTAGTACTCGTCAAATATCGAGAAACTTTAACCATAACGTCTTAGAAATCAAAGATACCATCCTTTTCATTTTCAACGTGTCCAACATCTGATACAACCTGACCATCCCCAGAGAGTAGTTTTCTCTGAATGGTTTCTATAACAACATGCTCAAGATCAAAATCACCAGATCTAAATTCCTTGGATTAATATTCTCATAATCGCTAGCTTATGATTATCAGGACGCACCGGGAACTCTTGAGGAACTGCATCAATGTATTGAAAACAGCGCAGTAGCAATAAGACAAACCAACCATTTTCATAACGCTCATGCTGTTTCCCTTATACAACGTGCTGCATTGTGTGCTGCAGTAAACAGTGAAAATTTTGAGTAATTCTTGAATTGAATAGTGGCGCTTTTCGTGATTTTCTTATTAGGATGCATGTGTGAGTATTGCAAATGGAAATACCCTACGTTATATTTATCTAACAGTAAGTCAACGAAATTTTTATTCCATAAAATGTAATTATTCTTCTTGAACTTTATTGTAATTTCTTGTGTTTTGCTGAATAAATACTACCTCCTGCTAAACGAATACTTTTGTTATTATCACCATTATTTTCATTTGAACTTATATATATCGGAGATATCTTGAATATACGAACCACCAAACGAAACGCAAATCAGTGGAAGAATGTAAGTGTGGAGCCAATTGCAGTATTAACAGTCCTCGCTCATATATCACAGATTGATACAAGATTCGCAACAGAAATTAAGTCATGCAATCAGCTTTAACAAGAATTAAAAGCATTCTCTCATCTGAAGGGAAAGAATAACATTTCTCCGAGTGACAAAATAAACGATTATAAACATCCAGAATTCCGTAGCAATCACCGATCAAATGCTATAGCTGCGGTAAAGTAGGTCACAAATCTTCAGGACGTCGGACGAAAGAAGAGATATGATAAGAAGACAACAATGTGTAGGCGCTGCAGGAAAGGGAGAGTGGTGGGTGAGCCTGTGTGCGGTCAGTCCTCTTGCTGGATTGTGCTTGTAGGTTTTATCTAATACACGTCAATTTTGAGTCAATTGAACTTACGGCATTCATATCACCAGATGGTCAGTACGAATATTTGACAATGCCATTTGGTCTGCGAAACACTATCTCAGCTTTTGAACGTGCAATCATAAGAGCACTAGAGGAACTCGCTCATGATTACGGCATAGTTTATGTAGATGACGTAAGAGTAACGTCACGTACGATGAAGGAAGTGTTAGAGTGACTTCATGCAGTTCCTAAAGTACTGACGAAAGCCAAATAATCACTACACATGAAAAAATGCTTATTTCTGAAAAACGGGGTTGAATTTCTTGGCTATGAAGTGAAAGCAGACAACATTTAACCTAGTCGTCGTAGATTTGAGGCACTTACTGTCTTACCATCGCCTCAAACTGTAACTCAGTTAAGACAGTTCATTTGCTAAGTTTCTTATTTTAGCTACTTTGCTCCTTATTGCTTTCGACTTGTAGATCTCTTATATAAACTAACTTCTGTTGAAAGAATTCTCAATTGGAAGCCAAGACATGAGAAAATTCGTCAAAAAGATATTTCAGTTCAGACAGGAGAACCTATTCTTACAATATTCGATCCACAGAATCTAATAGAGTTATATGCAGATGCCAGTGCAGATAGTTATGGTGTCATATTGTTTCAAATAATTGACTAGAACCCATATGCCATCGCATGTAAACGAACTTCGGCTGAAACAAAATACCACTCATACGAATTAGAGACGCGGGCAGTAGTGAATGCCATAGAACATTTTAGACAGTATTTGCATGGTAGAAATTTCAAGATAGGTATTCACTGACTGTTACTCATTGAAATCTTCCCGTGACAAAATTGATCTGACTCCTAGAGTTTATAGATGATGAGCTTTCCTAAAATCTTTTGATTTCGATGTCGCATATAGAGAAGGCAGACTTATATGTCACGGTGACTTTTTCTCTAGAAATCTTTCATCACCACAACCAAAACAACCAGTAGCTAAGGTTGAACAAAAACAAGTTGATATTACTGAGTTGACTAGTAACTGGCTTCTTGCAGGGCAACAACGCGACAATGAGATCGTAAAGTTGATATCAGATCTGCGTAGTGCTTAATTTGATGAGGAAGTTGGGAAAACGTATAAAATTCGTTCAGGTATACTTCACCGTAAAATTCAAAGAAATGGTCGCTCCAAATGTCTTCCCATAGCACTTTGTGCATTCAGTTGGTCTGTTATCAATGATATTCACTAATGTCTTATTCATTTAGGCTGGGAGAAAACATTAGAAAAAGTCTATGATTATCACTGGTTTAACGGTACGTCGCGCTACGTAAGAAAATTTGTAGATAACTGTATTACTTGCAAAGTAGCAGAATCTCATTCCGAAAAAGTACAAGTAGACTCACATCCAATTTCTAAAGCGACAACTCTTGGCATATAGTGCATATAGATGCAATCAAAAAATTAAGTGATAAAAATGATTCCAAAAAGTACATTTTACAAAAATACTCTTCAAATATTATTTTTAAGAGTAGCATTAAAGCCGTTAAAGATAGTATAGCAGTATTTGGTGCGCCTACGCGTATCATGGCTGACCAAGGGCGTTGTCTTGTCAGTAGAGAATTCCAGGATATTTGCACAGATCATAATATTGTTTTACATCTTATCGCAACTGGGTCGAGTATAGCAAATGGTCCAATGGAAAGCGTCATGAGTACATTTAGGTCGATGCTCACAGCCGTAGACTTGCGCTCAACTGTATCGTGAATCGCAGCACAAAAGCAAGTCCTTTACAGCTGATGATAGGGAAGGTAGCTAGACCACTAAGCTTGATGACTGATGATGTAGAACCGACCGAGAGCTTAACAGATATTAGAAATGTAGCCATAAAAGGCATTGATGAGTGTCTCCTACACTTCTTGAAAAATTAACTTTTTCCAATCTCACATATGATTTTTCCCATGGATATTACCGGTTATTATTAAATTGGAAGTTCAAACTAAAAATTCTTATCCTCAATTTGGTGGATTACTTTTGGAATAATCAAATATGCCTTGATCCTAATTTTTATTGCACGCAATTTTATTATATTAATGTGAATTTTAAATGTATCCGCAATTATTCATTCATGTCTGCCGATTATGTAACAATACATAATATTTTTAAATACACATAATCTACAATCTTTGATAATTTATATCAGAATTCATAATGTATAATGTCATTTCTTCTTTTTGTATCAATCTATGGATCAGAATTTGTACCAAAATGCATGTGTGCAATGTCTTATCTTCGTTTTGCATATTATTTAATAAATCAGATCATTGAAATGTCAAAAAAATTATAATTCCAATATTTGAGCATCATAGGAGCTTGAAATGTATCACAAATTATCTGCTTATTTTTGTTCATGATGAAGTGAGATAATATTCGTAATTATGCTTATTTTATTAATTATGATAGTTCTGATTTAGAATTACATGTATGATGTCGATTCTTCCTCTTGTATATATCTATGAATTGAAATTTGTACCAAAATTCACGTGAACAATGTCTTATATTCGCCTTGTATACTATTCAATGAAGCGGAATATTGAAATGTCAAAAAAATGATAATTTTAATTATTAAGCATTATATTAGCTCAAAATGTATCATAAGTGATTCGCTCATGTTTGTTATAGATGTATTGATACATAAATTTGTGAAAATCCTTCTCATTCTGCAATATTCAATGAAATAATATTGAAACCTAAACGTCAAAGCTGACAGAAGTCATCGATGTTCAACAATTATTTGTACATGGCTACTATGTCCAGGATGAATTTTTGACGGTTTTTGATTTTTTACACGAAACCTATCAGACTGGGAAAATTGAGACCCCCAGGAGGCACTGCTCGTCAAGAATATCAAATATATAAAAGAAAAAAAATCATGTCAATCACAGTTCTCGTTTAGGCTGTAGCCGTGGTTAACTGACTGTGTACATTATGTCTTTTAGTATATTAGATAGTGGTTATTCTTGATATCTGGGTCCAGGTTTTTATAGAGATAGTTTTTAGAGTTTAAAAATAGTTTGACATTGAAAATGTGACAATGATCAAATTTGCCTGCATTTTTAGCGTGCTGATTCATCCGATCAGTTTGAAAGCCAGAATTACATAACGAGGTTTTCAAGCTGTGGAGCTGTTTTAATAGTCCATACCTGCATTTGGGATGTGGGCAGTAATGGGAGCTCAAACAATGACCAAGATCGAAAGGGAACTTGAATTTGTTTATTTCTTTTCAGCTTCTTCAGGAATGAAAGTCTTACTTTATCACTTACATAGACGTACGGCATACAACAATATAATTTTGTAATTTCAAGCACCAAATCTTTCGTTGCATTATGATATGCGTTCGTATCAACTTTCGATCGGATGAGAACTAGTTCCTGTTTTACATTCATAAGAACTTTTTTATAGTTTTCTGTGAACCGAAGTGGTATCAATACATTGAATTGGCCTTTATTATCAGTGACGGCTGTCTTCCCTCAGCCAGCATTTTTGACCATCTTATGTTGTCCCTCGTGGAATAAACAATAACCTTTTATGGTTGAAGTTATGCTCACATTTTCACATCTACCATTTTCGACATCATCCCTACATTGCTACTATATTCAACAACAGTGATGAAGTTCGTATCCCAATTCAAAAACAAGATATTTTCACTCTACCTAGTCAAAGTGCCATAGTAATTGAAGTAACCATTTCGAAAGCAGATAGGAATCCATCAACATCTACTTTCATGAACAATGGTTTGGCACTTTTGTTTGATGAAATACACTAAAAGCTGAATGGAGGTACATTCACATCAGTGAATGTACCTCCAAATGGGTTATTAACTCGTCGAAAGCAGTCTCATCATCAATGTGTAAGACATAGTTAATTTTCTGGTAGCCTTATAACCTTGCGCTAAAAAAAACTGTAAATTTTCAGTTGTTAGTTGGTTGGTGCAGTTGAAGTTTGAAGATCCGCTTTGTTATTGATAGTTTTTATCAACAAAAATAATTTCCATTGATGACTTCTTTCAAATGTAAACGCACCGTAATTGTTTCTCCTCGAAAATCAATTATATCACTCTCTTGATTTACAAACAGTTACGTTGTCAATGACTTGAGCACTTACTGGTAAATAAATTATGATTGACGATACCTCGACAAATCATACTCCGGCGGTGCGTTTAGAAAAAAAAAACGTGCAATATATGTTCACTCAAATTAGTTCTATATGATCCAGAAGCAAATTACAATTTATTGGCACACTATCCACTTTCATATTGTTCACAATTGAATCTGATTCATGTAGTTTATTTGCATCGATAACTTTTACTCTGAAGTCCAACACACTTCCTATACTATCATTCTTTGTGAAATCTATTTGATTCGAGCACGAAATATTACATTTCAGAGTATGACGCTCGATGTGAGAGTGAGCTCAATTCTCTTATTATTTTAATCGCTACTACCACTACCCAAAATTTTAATGTATGTGTTATCTTGAATCTTCCATATTATATGATCCCATCGGAATTGTTATAGATCTAGAGATATTTTTCCCATCATGCACCAAACAGTAATATGCAAAATAAAAATAGAGTATTTTCTGAATGTAACATACAATACTTTATCTACTGCTTGAATCATGAAAATTGGCATGAAATTTATAAAACATTCGATGTTGACTCAGCGTTTTCTATATTCATGGATACACTCTCACATTATTTCAACATTGCTTTCCCACTAATTAACTGTAGCACCCGTAAAAAAAATGATAAAAAATGGTTAAGCAAAGATATCATCGATTCTGCTCAAAATTTGAGACATCTTTTTATTTTGCGTAATGAGGGTTTGATTTCACATTATCAATATAACGAATATAAAAGAGCACATTTTAATAAGGTGAGAGAAGCAAAGAAAACTTATAATGATAGCCTCATTCAACAGTCTGAAAATGTATCAAGCTCAGTTTGGCAACTAATAAGTCAAAATATTTCTGAGAAAAAAAGTACAAATACTATATCGGAGTTAAAATTTAATGATACCTCAATAATAGATTCAAAAACAATTTCGGACACTTTCAATACTTTCTTTGCTACCTTAGCTGATAATTTGATTAGCAGTAATCATGCTATTTCTAACAATAACAGTCCATTTGAGTTCACTTCAGAGCCTAACTCACAGTCTATATATTTGAATTCAATAGATGAGCTACAAATGTATGATATAATATTATCCCTTAATAATAAAAAGAGCTCAGGGATTGACAATATGTCAAATGTGCTAGTGAAGAGAGTTTCTAATTTTATTGTAGTCCCCTTAACCTATATAATAAATATGAGTTTGAGTACAGGTTATTTTCCTACTTCATCAAAAACTACTAAAGTGATACCTCTACATAAGTCTGGAAGCACAGCTACTGTAAAAAATTACCGACCCCTGTCAATTGTATCACCTTTTCATAAAATCTTTGAAAAAGTTATGTACAACAAAATTGAGTCATTTTTCCAAAAACATAAGATATTAATCAAAGAGCAACATGGTTTTCGTAAGGGATCTGATTGTATATCGGCACTAGCTGAATACACTAAAACAGTATTTTCAATGCTAGACAAAAATCAAACTGTTATAGGTACTTTCTTTGACTTATCCAAAGCCTTTGATTGTATAAATCATAATTTATTGCTGGACAAATGTAAAAGATACGGTCTTCGCGGTATTTGTAAACAAAGGCTTGAGTCTTATTTACTTAATCGTTCACAAATTGTTTTTATTAATTCTGTAAGATCTGATGCACATATTCTCAATACAGGTGTTCAGCAAGGATCGATTCTTGGTCCATTATTATTTTTAATTCACATAAATGATATGAAAGGCTGTATAGTTGATGGTATTTTCGTTGCGTATGCAGATGATTTATCATTACTTAATTTCAATACTTCTTTTCCTGACACAATACAACAAGCTAATAATACCTTAGATCAACTTTGTAAGTGGTTAACTGTGAATAAACTTGTATTAAATTCTGCAAAAAGTAATGTTATATAGTTCTGTAATAGATCTACTAGCACCGAAAGTGTATTGGTTAAATATAATGGTAAATCGCTACATCAAGTGGAACATACAAAATTATTAGGTATCATTATTGAAGAAAACATGTCAGGTAACTGTCATGTTGAATATGTATGTAGCAAATTAAGTTCTATGTGCTTTGCTATAAAAGGATTGACCACTTTAGCTAACACTCATGTAGTTCAAACATATTACTATTCAAAATTTTATGCCATTATGAACTATGGTGTAATTTTTTGGGGCTCTTCTCGTACAGCTAATAGAGTTTTTATATTACAAAAACGTGCAGTACGTTTTATAGCAAATTTAAAATGGAATGATAGTTGTAGAGATGCATTTGTACAGTATGAGTAAGTCCCTCATGTTTTTTAGCATATCCTCATAGGTGCCACTTCAGGATTTGGGAATGATAATGTTAAAAAAGGTCATACTGCCTATATTCGATCGTCAGAGCCTCGTTAGCGTTATCCAGGGGCTACCATGTGGAGGTTGGGGGAGACGGGCCTCCTTAGTTATGGCCAACAACCAGTCTAGGGGAAGAAAACCCTGAAGTAAAATCACCTGGTCCTCCAGGTTGGGGGTTGAGCGTCGGGCCAACAACCCTATCTCGGAAAAAAATCATTGTTACGAAAACTCAGGAAGGAATAGCCGGACCGATCCAACGTCGACGACCAAGTAAACGTAAAAAGGCCAACGATTTGAAACTATGTACATGGAATGTTAGATCCCTATATAGACCAGCAGCCATGCGATTGCTAATAGATGAATTAGACAAATATAAACGTGACATCTGCGCAATACAAGAAGTGAGATGGTTAGGAAATAACATCATCGAGAAACGCAGACACACAGTCTTCTACAGCTGCCACGAAAACAAGCACATACAAGGAACGGGCTTCATAGTAAATAACAAAATTAAAAATCTGGTGATAGACTTCAATGCAATAAATGCACGACTATGCAAATTAAGAATCAAAGGAAAATTCTTCAATTACACCATTATAAATGCTTACGCGCCCACAGAAGACAGCGATGAGGACGACAAAGAAGACTTTTATGAAGAACTGGAAGCAACGTATAATCAAAGCCCGGCGAACGATATCAAAATCATCATTGGGGACCTTAACGCTAAAATAGGACGAGAAGACCTTTACAGGCCCACAATTGGAAGGTTTAGTCCACATGAAGAAACTAATGACAATGGAATGAGGCTAATCCATTGTGCAGCTTCACTACACATGGTAATCGCAAGTACCTATTTTCCACATAAGAAAATTCATAAATGTACGTGGATCTCTGCAGATCAACGAACTCAAAATCAAATCGACCACATGTTAATTGATGCCAGACACTTCTCCGACGTAATAGATGTAAAAAGCAGAAGAGGAGCGAACATAGATTCGGACCATTTTCTCGTGAAAACGACAGTACGCGCAAGAATATTAAACATGAAAAAGATAAGAGGCAAGAGAGAAAAGAAACTCGATACAGAAAAATTGAAGAACCCAGAAAAAGCTGATGCTTTTAGAGAGGAACTAAGAAAAGCATTAAGCGTTAAACTTCCAAGCGATCACAGAAACAACGTTAAAAGTGTTGGGCAGTGAGCAACAACATCGCAATAACAACGAGTGGTTCGATGAGGAATGTGCGGAGATAACAAGAGGGAAAAACAAAACACACATAAAGATGCAGTAATCACACCGCACAAGAAGGCTAGAAGAGCTGTATAAAATGCTCAGAAGATAAGAAAAAAAAATACACTAAAAGAAAAAGGAAGAATACCTGGAGAAACACATGCAAGAGCTAGAGGTACTAAACAGTCAACAAGAAAGTAGAAAATTTTACAACGAAGTCAACAATAGCCGGAGAGAATTCAAGCCAAGAATAAATATGTGCAAAAACAAAGAAGGCAACATCTTAAGTGACAAAGAGGAAATACTAAACAGTTGGGCAGAACACTTCGAAGAGAAATTGAATCCATGTCCATACACATTGCTCCAAAACAGTCAACCAAGCGAACAGCAAGAGGAGGTAGTAGAGCAGGACGACCGAGAAAATAACGTACCCACATACGAAGAGATCAAAGAAGTAATCCAAAAACTGAAAAACAACAAATCCCCAGGAACAGATAACATCCCAGCAGAACTATTCAAACAAGGAGGGGAGGAACTGCACCGTTTTATGCACGAAGTAATCACATCAATTTGGGAGAGTGTACAAATACCTAAAGAGTGGCATTCTGGTGTCATGATACCACTACACAAAAAAGGTAACCCGCTAGAATGCGAAAGCTACAGGGGTATTACATTATTAAATGTAGGCTACAGAATCCTCTCTAATATCATATACCAACGATTGAAACCATATGCGGAAGAAACAATAGGGAGCTACCAGTGCGGTTTCCGAGAAGGAAAGTCCACTACAGACCAGATACATACGCTGCGACAAATACTAGAAAAGACCAGGGAACACGATATAGAAACTCACCATCTATTTATTGATTTTAAAGCAGCCTACGATACCATTAGACACCAGGCACTCTACCAGGCACTGAGGATGTTTAATATACCAGAGCACCTCCAACGCCTAATAAAGGAAACACTGGACGATGCAGAAAGCAGGGTAAAAATACAAGGAGAAACTTCGAGAAGCTTTAAGGCAAATATAGGCCTGCGCCAAGGAGATGCACTCTCATGCATACTTTTCAACTTGGCACTCGAGAGAGCCATACGAGAATCAAAAATAGACACAACAGGCACGATAATAAACAAGTCGGTACAATTACTCGCTTTTGCAGACGACATCGATATAATAGCTAGCTTCAAGAGAAACCTGATCGAAGCCTTCACAGCTCTAGAAAAAGCTGCGAAAAACATGGGTCTTAGTATCAACGAAAATAAGACTAAATATCTACACGTAGGGAAGAAATCCAAAAAGCAGTTACCAGGAACCCTAACCAACCTGAAGATAAACGAATATAACTTCGAAGCCGTATCCGAGTTTACCTACCTAGGTTCGCAAGTAACTAATAAGAACAACATATCACAAGAAATCAAACGTAGGATACATTTAGCAAACAAAGCTTTTTCAGGTCTGTCACGTCACCTGCGATCAAATTACATATCAAGAAAAACTAAATGTAAATTGTACAAAACATTAATAAGACCAGTCCTACTATATGGACTTTGAGCCAGAATGATGAAAGGATGTTAGGGACATTCGAAAGAAGAATACTAAGACACATATACAAAGGAATACAGGAAGGAGGTGTGTAGAGAAGGCGATATAATTACGAGCTTTACGAACTGTACGAGGATATCGATGTGATAAAAACGATAAAAATAAATAGACTGAGGTGGATTGGACATGTTGGACAAAAAAGATTATGCGTCAAAGAATTTTCGGAAAGAAAGCGATCGGAAGACCAAGCACGAGATACATTGACCAAATCCAAAACGACCTTAAAAAGCTCAAGATTACGAACTGGAGAGTGAAAGCACAGAAGAGAGAGGAATGGAGACAGATTCTAGAGGAGGCCAAGACCTGTAATGGGTTGTAGCACCAGAGATGATGATGACCATGTGGAGGTGGAATTGACAGTTGAAGAAGTTGAATCTCCCGTAAGCCCCCTGATTTAACAGCTATCAGCCTCATTCATTTGGAAGATGGTCAAGAAATGCAATTACTATATGTCGATAAAAATCACAATAATTCTTATACACTGAGATTGAGGGATATGGAAGATTTGCTAGAAAATACCCGAAACAACCGTAAAACATCTCAATAAATTGATAACTTGAGCCAGAAATCAACTGGCCCGAATAGAGAATGCAAAAAGCGTTCTAATAAAGAGAACGGTTGATGATGAAGTGGAATTTGATAATTCCTCTTTTTTCAGTGAAGATAAATCTTCAAAAAAATGTCGACGTACCAGAACAAGAGTTGTTGAAAAACCAAGTCAATACCAGTATTATACTGATACGGAGTTCATGAAACAATTTACACTGAAAGAAAGAAGTACTCCTCCAATTGGAGACTGTGGACATGAGCTTGTAATGAAACAAATCAAGACTCTTCCACCAGTCAGGGAATCTTCATTGGATAAACAAATATATGAAAGAAATTCTTCGACTGAACACTGAGAACATAAGCCAACTGCAAATAGAATCAATGATCTTTCACCCGCCAGAAAGTCAGTTGAACAGATGAAACAATTTCAGCATCACAAAATGCTTGACAAAAAGTCAGCAGTGTCTCATTGGTACCTAAGACTAAGAAAAAACTTATTAATATGAATACTACGGAGCATTTGAAGAAAGAAGGAAACATTGCAGAGGAACATTTGAATGTAAACAATTAGGTTCGAAACTCAGTCATGAATAATAAAGATTGTAATCGTGATAATAACCATGGAATTCGTAGTCAAAAAAAAATTATACATTCACAGGGATGGGATTAGAAGTTTTGCAAAAAATACCTGAATCAGTAGATTTGCAACATTTTTTGTTGGAAAAAACTATTGAATTCGATATGCTGAAAAATGATATACTATCTCGCTGATGAATCAGCGATAATGACTAATTTGCACGGAAAAAAGTCGAAGCAACTCAAAAAACACTTGAATCACCTGAAAATCAGAGTATTATTCATGTTAATATGCCGATATAACATGCTCAAAGACAACCAAAAATCAAAGAATCATTCATGTGAGTACTCCAATAGAAGATTCTCCAAGTTAACCAAAAACTCAAAAAAAGTCTTATCAACCGCAAAATCAAACTGCAGTGAATTTAAAGCACTCTTTTGTTAGGCGAATGGATGGATTCGATATGTTGGATAATGATATACCATCTCGCTCACATGATCAAATTGCACGAAAGACAGAAGAAGTTTCTCAGAAAACATCTGAATCATCCAAAAATTGATGGGCTTATGAAGATCGGGCACAAAATTGAAAAATAACTCATAAAGATATTTCGATAGAATATTGTCTGAATCAAACTGCAGTAAAATCACAGCACTCTTCCATTAGGCAAATGGACAAATTCGATAGGCTGAAGATATATCTTCTTCAGGAACAACGTTTAGCTGTCGCAAAATAAGTTTTTTCTCAAGCTCCAGCTCACAAGATAGCGAAAATGGAGATGAAGGTCAACTACCCACAAGAGAATTCTTGATTGAGCATAGCGAAAAAACCACAAAAACAGAATTAACTTGCTCCTGTGGAAATAGTGCAGAATTTGTGGATGTATTCTCATTTATCTATTATTCCTGAAAAAGAATATCAACCATGCCCATTTACCAATATTTTTAGTAATATATAGCTGGCAGCTTTGCATTTTGAGGGAATCAAATTAGTTCATAGAGATCAGTTGAGGAATATCGTATTTTCGCTTCCAGATAAATCCAGTCCTGATGACGTAACAATTAAAACGTTTAAAATAGGATTCGATCAAATTGTGGATCCTTTAATAAATATTATTGATAGTTCTTTAGAATCAGGGGTTGTCCCGAACCTGAACAATTTAGACCAATAAATAATTAACCAGCTCTTGCCACAATATTTGAAAAAACTGTTTGTAATCAATAAATATGTTTTATTTGGATAAGTTCTGTACATAAAAATGATTAGAAACACAATTAACAGAATATGTAACTGGTAGTAATTTATTATCTATGTACCCGTCTGGTTTTAGGAATAAGCACAATTACGAAACTGCTATACAGTATGTTTTGAATGACTGGCAAGTTGGCTACGATAGTGATTGTATAACAGTTATAGTATTCCTGGATTTACAGCGAGCATTTGAAACTTCAGACAGAAATATATTATTACAGAAGTTAGAGAAGCTAGGGCTATCAGGAACGGTTCTTAAATGGTTCCAGAGCTATTTCACAAATGGAAAACAGAAAGTTAAATGTAATGAAATAGTATCTAAGGAACTATTTAATAATAATGGTGTACCCCAAGGGAGTATATTGGGCCCCATGTAATGTATATTATATGTCAATGACATTATTCAGTCTGTAAAAAACTGCAAAATACATTTATTTGCACATGATACTGTAATTTATTGTAGTGGCCAAAATGTAAACTCTGTACATACTAATATTAATACGGACCTTGAGCAAGTGTTGCTTTGGATGCAATGCAATAAATTGAAGGTGAATACTGGTAAAACGAAACCAATGCTTATTGAGAAGAGTAGTTTGAAAAGTATTTGGGTTGAGAATGGTTTTCAAATAGAATCAGAAAATTGTGTTATTGAAATTGTTATGGAAATTGAATATACAGGAGTTTATTATCGACGATAAATTGAAGTTTGAATGTTTGTAGATTATCTCTGTGAGAAAATATCTGAGAAATTATCGTTCTTGTACCGAATTAGCAAGTACTTAAGTAGCTATGGTTGTCATGTTGTGTACAATACAATTATATTGCCGCATTTCAATTTCTGCGGCACTGTGGTCTATTTACGTAATGCCACTGATAAGCAAAGATAAGAGTTACTTCAGAATAGGGCTATGCGAATTTCACTAGGTTGCAATTGGTATACTAATATAAATTTGATGTTACAAAAATTGAACTGGTTGCCTGTTGAAGAATTTTTGAAAATGTTAATGCCGCAGTATAACAATAGCATACTAATAGAATTCAGCAGTATTCATAGCCATCATACTCGAAATGCTGATAATTACATTTTGCAGCATAAAAAGCATAGAAGAGCTCAGAATTCGATTTTTTTCAAAGCAATTGTTGATTACAGTGAATTAGAAAAATCTGGCATGAAAAAATTTGTTGAACACATAAAACAATTACTCCTACTGTGATATTGTTGGCATTGAAGTATTATTCATATATTCTCATCCGAATTTCTATTTATATTTATATAAAAACTATTGTTTTTTTCTATATTTCACTGTTTTCTTTGTATAGCTTGTGCAGCTAAATAAACACTATTATTATAGAAGGGCCAAGATTGCAACTTCCAACTTCTTGAAAAAAAAAGTTCCAATTCTGACATTTATCAGACCTAGAGAATCAGAGTTAGGCTTAAATTGCAGAAAATGTCTATGGCTTCAAAAAATATATATTCATGAATTTTTATGTAGGAGGCTTTATTATAGAAGTTTTTGCCTAAATAATGAAAACAGCTGAAAAATGTCGAGGCTTAACGAGCATAACGCAGCTAGCAAAGGTCTTTCGAAGCTGCAAACTTAAGTTCACACCACTAGGACATAACCTAACAACTTAAGAAAAAAGAGAGTGTGCGAATTGATGAGCACTTTGTTTTTTTCTCCGTCTAAAATCAGCGGACTTGTGACAATGCAATAATCACTCACGGTATTTTTGTACTTTTATATTCAACTTTTTGTTATCTATTATACAGGTATCTAGCTAAAAGAGTATGCGCTTCTCCTCTAATTCCATAGTTATGAGGTTCATCTAACAAAATTTCATGATTTACGGTATCGAAATCTTAAGCTCAATCTAGGGGAATCACAATCAACTGTTTGCTTTTGACTAGTTTGTCGTATATTATTTTTGGACTAAAATTCGGAGCATCTAATGCCTTTATTTTCAATAAAATCAAATTGTCAAGAGCTTCTCATTTTATGCTTCATTATAAAATAATAGATTGTCATATAATAGTTTTTCAATATTTTAGCTATATGCGATATTAATGATAACAGATAAATCAAATTGATAGAAGTTTGAAAATGGAAATTTGATTGAAGCAGAACGGATAACTACAATTATTGATTGAAAATGTTTCAACTTTTCTCAAGTGCAAATTACAAGATTTGAGATTGACATTTCCAATATATGATATTTGTATATAGTTGTGTCAGTTGATTACTATCACTGTTGCTATGTAGAAAGTCACCTTATTCATCTTCAGTTTCATCATTATTCCCCAGTTAGATAATTAGTGGTGGAACTGTCTCTTACTCTAATAGGATCTATTGGTTGCAAATTTATGCATATTTACTATCGAACGTTTCGACGTGCTCTTCCAAATCGCCGAAGGGAAATTAGATACTGCTTCATTTCACATATTCATCTCATCTTTTTCATGGAATTCGTCTTGTCCACTATGATTGTTGGAGTAATTATTCAATATTCACTAATCATTCCCAACCTAGTCTCTATAATTCAGTGCAAGCTAATTAAATACACATTCCACAGGACCTACATTTTCAGAATGAAATACACATATTCGAGAACAAGCATAATTATCTCAAAACTGATCTACGCAGCATACATATTTGTACTTACCATGCCACAAGATCGAGATGGTGTCTTAAGAACATATTCTTCTTCCAACCATAAATAAATATTCAAAATATATATCACAATCACTTGACAGTGAAATCAGAGCGAAAAAACAATGTGCCGACTTGCTTGAATTGTAAATGTTCAATTGCAATCTATGATATCAGCCTCCATGTCAAAATGATCACTACCGTTTCTCAGATGAGTAAAATTGTTCTTATAAATGGAATATGACAGCATGAAACGATGGTTATTTCAATGATAATTAGTAAATTGGATATTATCTAGTGAGATTTGTGCTCTCTTGATTATAACTTAATCAATTTAGACAACCAAATATCTCATTTTTCGCTGTCACCAGGATTTCTCCATTGATTGATGGTATACAGCATACGTTCGATAATTTTCAATGTATCATCCACAAGCATCAGGAACAGCGACAAACAGTCTAGCCGTTATCGACTTTTTGCGACCTTTGATAAATAAACTCAATTTTAATTAGAGTGCGCAAAACATTTTTCGGAAACCAGATGGTTTCATAATGATCATGACACCCATTACCGGTTTCAATCGGATCAAAAGTTGACGCCAATGCATGTACGAGCAAGGAAGGACACACAGTGGAGAAGCAATACTTGTATTTTGAATTCATTGTGATTTTCCCAGGCAACACCATCACCTACTGTTCAACTATTTAAGATCGTATAAGTGAATTCATTACAATGGACAATACGTCTCAAGAGCTTGTTATTGTGGACATACAAGGTTTCACGGGTAGTCTCAACGATTTGAATCTAAGACAAACTTCATTTCTAATCGAGATGGTGTGCTATCTGAGAGCCCATTCTTTTGAGAGAAGCTGCACAAATGACAATAGATAGGAGCTCAGTTGTTATTGAAACATTACCGCGAATAGACTTTTTCTATCGGCGACTTGATACAATGCTAAAATGATTTTCTTCAACTCATTAGCCTTTATTTCTGTGAGCACTATGAAATGCGTTTCTAATTAGAAACTGGCTTGATGTAAAGTTGTTATAATAGAAGAAGTCATTGACTTGTTTCTTGATGAACAAATGTTATTTTCAACCGCCGAACAATAAAATTTGCCAGTAGTGCTGATACATATGTCATACAGACCGATAGATTGAGAATGTGGGGTATCTTCAATCTTATAATATTCTTGAACCATAGAATTATTCAAGAATACAGGCGATGCACAATACATTACAGCAATCAAGTGGGTAGTGACCCGATACTTCCGACAATAATGTTCAATTTATGATGAGGAGCAAAAAGTATTGTGAATGAAACAAAAAGTTTGAACTCATTGCACCCTTTCATACGATATAACCCTGAAAAAATTGCTTCTTTGAAACAAATACTGTGATTTCCTACTTGTATGCATTTACAGTAGAGTCTCGCTCATCCGACTGTCCTGACATGGATTAGGAAATGAAATATCATCGTTGGAGAATAGATCAATAACAAAAGAATATTGTTATTGATAATAAAGTAGCAAACTGTGATTATTCAATTTGAATTGAAAACAGTCTCAATACTTCTCTTATTCTAAGTTATTTGAATTTGATTGCAAATAATCATTGGCAAAGACAACAATTTTATCTCAATATCTCAGACAATAACATTTTTCGATTATCTCAGCCTGGAATCTATAATGGTACTAGGATATACTAGAAAAATATTCAATTGATTGCAAGTCTTGAAATTTCTCTCTCTGGAACATGCCAAACGACTGATGTAAATTTCCTTACATCAATATGATTCAAAATCGATTGTTTATTATATGACCCTGGGCATATTGACTCATGGAATCAGAATAATCAAGAGTAAAGTCCGCCGCATGCGAGCCAATTTTTTCTGCAATTTTGTTCGCTTGGAGCCGTGTTGGCTGCCGTGCTGGCCCCTATGCTAGGAACTCAGTCCGCTGCTGGTCGCTGTGCTTGCTTCGCAGCTTGTTCTAAAAGTGCTGTTTTCTATTTTTCGCACTCCACTGCTGGTTTTCATCCGTGGCCAATCAAAACAAACATCGGGATCACATGACTACATCAGCTCCATGTCGCATTTACCACGTCACGCTGACTTTTGATTCTAAAGAATTTCTGCTCTAAATGCTTGCATATTCGGTCATTTATTAAAAATCACCTCATCTTGATGATTCTCCCAAACAATATCTTGTGAGGGATTTGGTATCCTCAGTAACCTAAAATGATGGAGTCGAAGTGATGATAAGTGGTAAGGTCTTATATCTGCAATTGTAAAATCTGAGTAGTAGCTGGAATCACTTGCAATTGCACAACAAGAAAACTCCTAATTCCGAGAATGTGTCACAATCGACTCACAACTTAGATCTCAGTCACTCGAATTCTATGATCCAAGTTTTGAGGTGAGATTTTACTACTTCCACTTCAAATCACTTAAGTGATGCATTTGTTTTATCTTTCGTCGAGCATGTCAAGAACTTCGCAGCCTCGAAATCCTCCATGCAGTCACTCTTTTAATTACAATTTTCTCTATTAGCTTTCCTCCGCCAGCATTCTCATTTATTCTCAAGCTATAACCGTTCCTCTCCGACAGTTATCATAAATTATAATTGTAAGATCTAACCACTTGAGTGGTAGCCGGTACCACTTGCAATTGAACAACAAAAAAAATATCATGGTTGGGAAATGTATTCTCATCTTAATCGAGAAATATTTGTTTGTGAGAAATTCTGATACAGAAGATAGTTTCAAACTATACCAGTGTTGGTTATAATCAGTGTATATGAGATCTATTTCCTTATTTCAAGAATGTGTCACAATCGACTTACAACTCAGATTTCCATCACTTGAATTTTATTATTCAAGTTTCACTATTAAGTGATAAGATTTCATCACCTATACTTCTGATCAATTGAGTGGTGCAATCTAGTTTCATCATTTGTCAAGCATGTCGTGAACTCCGCGGCCTTGAAATCCTTTTAGCTTTTTACACTCAATCCAATAGACACATCTTATATCTGTTTCATCTAAACTGTAGTTCATGCACGGCATTTTTTCACCCACAATAAACTGTTGTGGACTTGGACTGAGCGTTCCGTGTACTCGAAGTGAACTCTTCCGAACATCCGTCGGGTGAACATCGGTTGTATCCAAGCTACGCGTTTCATGCGTTCAAGCCTTCTAGGGGAAGTTAAATACAATAAAAAAAAAATCAAATACATCAATAATGCACTTGCGCCAGGAATGCTGTGGTCTTGGCCATCATCAGTATAAATCCACTTTAAAAATAACACTGATTCTAGCATACTCAATTATCAATTATCATGATATAATAATTATCTTGAGGACAATTAAAATTGCGAAGGGATTACTTATATACGTATCTTCACTTACCAGAGAGCAAGTTTCAGAAAAAAAAGCAAGCTGTACGTGAGTTCGCACATACATCTCGTATGACGCAAGTATGTGCAAATCAGTAAAACACAAGAAGAAGTTGTACTAGATTTGGAAATCAATTCCACTACCCCAATCAGTTCAACGGTTCGCGGATTTGGAGTCTGAATATTTTCACACATTACTTCCATAATAAGCCAAAAGTCCATCTTTTAAGCACTGGATTCTCCAATGTACGAGTATTTTGAGCATTTGATTCGTTATTTAAAGTTCATGTACACTTCTCAATGGAACAAAATCAGAGATTGGAAAACTTATTTTCTGCATGATTTCGGCAAAAGCATTTCCCACTTCTCCAATTTGGTGATACAAGGGTCATACTATAGTTATTGAAGATTAGGTACATGGTTCATACATTCTATTCCAAATACATTCAAAATAGTCCCATTCATCAATAATATACTTGACTATTCTAATCTTCCAGTTCTTGTGAAAAAAATGATGAACCACAACATCATAATGATGAACTACAACATAAGTTTTATCTTGAATTCCTAAAGTTGAAATCTTCAGCATAAATAGTGGAGGAAGAGTTAATCACAGTGTCTATTTTGTCATCTTCACTTAGCTCATATTATTCAGTTAATTCATATTCTATTTTCAGCCAAAACCTGAAGAATCGCAGCAGCCGTAAACGGAGACATATTATCATGACGTGACCTAATCTTCCTGTTTGGACTCTACTGAGCTCTTCAAGTTGATATTTGTTAGTATATCGTTCGGCAGTAGCTGTATTGTAATCATGTTTAAGGAATTTTCTCTCGTTATTCATATTATTAGACTAACAACCACATTCAATTTGATTATTGAATCAACTTCTGGAATTCAGTTAATGATGAATAATGACTGAATAAGAAGATTTCACTATGCTTGATCATATTTCTATAAGTCTTGATTGACAAAGTATTACTCACATAGGCGCTGAGTTCCGAAGCTCGCTACTTGTATTTTTTCCCCAGATAGAGATGGCAGTTATGTCTGACAGTTCTTCACACGCTCTTATTGTTGATGTAGTCAAAAAAGAACAAAACTCCTTCTCATTGCTGTGAGTTCCTGAAAATCGATGTGAGCTCCAAAACTCTTTTCTTGCATTGACAAGTGAGAAGCAAAACTGTTTACTTGCATTGAACCTCTGTTGAGCAGAACAGAACTGGCTCCTTGCACTCATTCTCATAGCCTGCATTTCATGAGTCATCACGTTTATTTGTGTTCCAACACAAGATTTGAGAATTATTTGTGGTCTGTGAGTCTATATAATGGTAGAAGTGATTCGTATCATAAAAAAAAGGCGCCAGCCCGGAAACTGGAGCAAAAACATCGCCAAACGTGGAAGGTAAGACCAAACATGTTTGAAGATTAATGTTCTACTGGGCTCAATACTCTGCTTTTATAAGTTGATTTTCATCCTGAAGTATAATTTTCTTCATCATCCTGTTAAAGGTACATATCTCAAGCTCTTCCCAAGAAACCAGATTGTCGTCATAGTAGAAAGAAAATCATGGTTTGTGATCAACTAAGTTTGCAAGACATATGCAGATTTCTTCAGCAATTTCATTCTAATGGCTCTAAATCAGCTCAAGACAGTTTTATTCTGAAGCATACACAGCAAAAATCACTCAAAAGATATAAAAAAGACAAGAGATCAACTCAAGTTGTAATCAAGTACTTCATCAGCACAAAAAAACAAGGAAATATGCGAATGAGTATACTAAGAGGTTTTAGTGCAGGGAAAACATCATATTCCTAGACCATTGTGTCAGTCAGTGGAACATACATGTTTCAGGTCTAATCTTTACGTGTTTCTGATAGGTTGAATGTACTAATAAGACGATGGTATATTTTTTCTTTCAGGTTTGTCAAAATGCATTTTTGATGATTCTGGGCATATCCAAATTCAGAGTGCAAGACATTAGGGAACATTTCGTACGAGGTGGTTATTCTCCAAAAGAAAGACAGGGCTGTGATCATCGCTCTGCTAAATTTACAGAGATTAGAAACGGTCTCAGAAGCTTCTTCAGTCAGAAACAATATGCCCAATCGTACTACACAAGGGGAAAGAGTTTGAAACATTACCTACCAAGTAATCACAGTGTACGTAAATTGAAGAAAGAGTATGATCAAGGAATGGACCATAAGCAAAAAGTGAAATACTCTTTTTTCCTACATATCTTCAATTATGATTACAATTTTAGTTCTAAGTCTCCTTCAACTGACGCATGTTAAACTTGCATCTGTTTACGATCCAAGATTTCTGTGATGCCATCAAGTAGGGCCAAGGCGGAGCTAATGACACACTCAACTGTCCATAAAACAGAAGCAAGGTACTTCTACGACATGTTGAAAACAGTAGAGGATTCAACTATCATGAAACTATCATTTAACTGCCAAAAAAATCTGTCATTACCCAGAGCTTCTGACCAGGCAACTTACTATATTGGACAGCTGTATATTTTCAATTTTACAATTTGTGTTGGTGGTTCACGGAGCAAACAAAATGAAGACTCGCTCTTTTTGCACTCTTGGTGTGAATATCAGTGTTTGAAGGGATCTAACGAGATCGCTTCAATCCTATTACACCACCTTCAGACAAGTGACTTCTGGTGTGTAGGAGCTCAAACTGTTCTGCGACGGTGTTCCTGGACAGAACAAGAATATGACTGTGATAGGCATGTTATGCAAGTGGTTGTCTAATATTCAGACTGACCTTAATAAAATAACAATGGTGTTTCCCATTGCTGGTTATTCATTTCCACTGGCAGACAGGGTCTTTGGTCGTATAGAAAAAAATAAATAAATAAGAAAAATAGATACTTTGGTTGATCCACAAGAATACCTGAATATTTTTTCTTAGTTTGGAACTGTCCGCAAGGTGATTGAAGAAGTCACTATCATGGACTTGAAATCAGAAATTTCATTCGTGCTGAAACCGGCAGGTCGATTACACTAGAAATTTGCACTAAGCAAACGAATTATTATCATTAAAGGAGCCACAGGACTCGTATCAGTTCAAGGGGAGGAGCACTACAGATCAAACTTATGTGCTCCTAAAGGGGTATTAAAAGGATAAAAAACGCTTGAAATGATTAAGCCACGTCATTCACCCCACTCAGTCAGCGTGAAGCAAGAAAAATTGAATGACGTGGACAAACTTTTGCAGAAACATTTTGGAGTAGACTGACGAGAACCTGGAAGTTTGAGCTTCAACAGAAAATTTTAGATGATAATAATGATGTCCCGGCTGCAGATGGTAACAAGGACCCCCTTGAGAAGGGAACTCATCATCTTGATGGAGAAAATAATGATGAACTGAGAATTTGAAAGTGATTTGTTACTTTCTGAATGAAGTTAATTATTTTTATATCGTTTGTATGTTATGTTGATCTCATATTTTAGATAGACTGTTGCATTCTCATATATATTGCATTGCGTTTGAATTAATACCAAAATTCCCTAAGAATGATCAAACAGGATGCTCAATTGAAGTCAGTTAAAAGCAGATAGCAGTCTTTAACAGATGGAACAGTTGCAGTATTACAAAATGCTGAATTAAAAGTAAGTAATGCCTCATTGGTACATAAAACCACGAAACGAATTATCAATATAAATATCACGGAGCATTTGAAGGAAGAAGGATCAAATCTAGTTCTCAGATTTCCTATTGAGGAAAAACTTCTGAACGTAAACTCTATAGAAGAAATTTTGGCAGAGAGTTCAACTCAAAACGCAGTCATGCATTACTTAAATTCAATCGTGATAATTACCATGAAATATGGATGAAAGAAAAAAGGTAAATTTTCGCTGATATGACTAAAAGTTCATCAAAAACTACCTGAATCAGTAGATTTGCGGCATTCTTCTGTTGAACATATTAATGAGTTTGATATGTTGAAGAATGATATACCGTCTCGCTTACAGAACAGCGGCAATGATAAATTTGCACAAAAAAAGTCGAAGCCACTCGAAAAACACTTGGATCAACCTAATTCAAAGAATTATTCAAGTAAATACTCCGATGGAAGATTGTCAGAGACAATCAAAAATCAAACAATTATTCATGTGAATACTTTGATAGAAGATTCTCTAAGTCAACCAAAAACTAAAAAGAAAAATCCTATCTACCGCAAAATAATACTGCAGTAAATTCACACCATTTTTCCGTTGGGCAGAAGGCTGCATTGAATATGTTGAATCATGATATACCATCTCGCTCTCATGATAAATCTGCACGAATGACAAAAGAAGTTTTTCAGAGAACATCTAAATAATCCAAGAATTGACAGGCTTATTAAGATCGGGCGCAAGATCAGAGAACAATTCATGTAGATATTCCGATAGAAAATTCCCAAAATTAAACTGCAGTTAAATCACAGCACACCTCTATCAGGCAGATGAACAGATTTGATAGATAAAAGAAATAATATATCTTCTTCAGGAACAACGTTCGGCTGTCGCAAAATGAGTTTCTCCTCAAGCTCCAGCTCACAAGAAGGTAAAAATGGAGATGGACGTCAACCACCTACAAGAGAATTCTGAATAGAGCATAGCAAGAAGACCACAAGAACAAAATCAACGGGCTCCTGTGGAAATAGTGCGGAATTTGTGTATGTTTTTTAATTTATTTATTATTTCTGGAAAAAGATATCAACAATGTCCACTTATCAATATCATAAGTGATAGATTCTGAGATTCGCGAATGTTGATGCTTTGCGTTGATCAACTGTAAATTGGTGCTGCAAAATATATGGTCAATTTTGTGAATACGAATGGTATATAGACTCGAGTGTAAGTGGTGCACATTGGATGGATTGGAATTGCCTTGTATAAAGAAAACAAAGAGATTGTTGTCGCAAATAGTAACAGAGTTATAGTTCTATATACAGGCGATGTGAATATCATCACAAAGACTGATGAATGTGAATTTGAAATTTCAGTTAAAAATGTTTTATGTATACAAGATTTAACAACAAATCTATTACCTGTAAGTCAATTAATTAGCGATGGTAATAAGGTGGCATTTCCCAAGGATTTCCGCACTGTTTATAAAACAGAAGGTACAGCTAAGGCAACAACATCATCAACCATTAGTCAATAGACTACGGTTGACTGAAAGTCACATAGCTGCATCAGTAATGTCAGAAGATATATGGCACCGCAGATTAGGACAGATTAACAGTGATTATTTGAACAAGATGAGAAATGCTGTTGAAGGTATGGAACTACATGAAAAAGTTGATATAAGCAAGTCAAAATGTACAATTTGTTGCGAAGGTAAGCGCACTAGAATACCTTTCAATAATGTAAGTTCCAGATCCAATGAACTACTTAACATTGTGCATGCAGACATTTGTTAACCAATAGAGAATGAGTCTATTCATATTTATATAATAAAACTGCACAAGAAAAACGACAGAAATGGTACAAAAAGTCTTAAAAGCATATTTTTGTAAGTTATCTAGGAAATATCAGAGGCTACAGAGTTTATGACCTCGTAACTGAATCCGTGACAACTAGCAGGGATGTGATCTTCATGGAAAGTGAAATTGAAAAGGAAACCACAATAACAGTGGATGAGAGCATAACCGCAAAAGTCGAAGACAGTTTAGATTCAGTGGGGGACATAACAAGTCAAGGGGAAGATACTTTGACTGTTACCATCACCATCATCATTTGATGAATCATATATTCCTAGTCAGGATGAAGATACAGCGATCGAAACAAGTGTTCTATATGAGAAGCCTATAAGGAAGATGAAGAAGCCGGAAAAATATGGATATACAAATATGTGTATTGCAAATAAGGTGATGGATGACGCCAGTGATTTATCTTTAGAAGAGGCATTGAAGGGACCAGAGAAAGACAGCTGGTTGAAGGCCATGCAAGAGGAGCTTCAATGCTTCAAAGATGATAGTGCTTGGGAGCTAGTAGATGCTCCAAAGGACTGTACTATAGTGAAGTGCAAGTGGGTATTAAAGAAAAAATGCAACAGCAATAATGAAGTGAGTTATCGTGCTCGACTTGTTGCAAAAGGGTGTAGCAAAAATATGGCGTGGAATTTTCAGAGACATTTCCCCGGTGGTTCGACATACTACGCTAAGACTAATGTTTGCGCTATCTGTAAAATTAGGTCTAGATATTACTCACCTTGATGTAACCACAGTATTCTCACACGGAGAACTTGAGGAGACAGTATACATGCAGAAGCCAGATTTTTTTTTCCAGTAATAAAAATGATTGTGAAGTGCTAAAACTGAAGCGAGCTATATATGGTCTCAAACAACCCTCAAGAGCTTGGAATGAGAAGGTGCATTATTGTCTTGTTAGTATAGGTTATGAACAATCTAAAATAGGATCTTGTTTATGTAATAAGAACAAAGCTAATTTAAAAACAATCGTCAAACTGTATGTTGATGATTTCAACATATTTTTGAATGATAATGTAAAAACTGAATATTTAAAAAGTGTATTAGCGTCACAATTCAAAATCAAAGATTTGAGAGAAATTGAAAAATGTCTTGGAATGAATGTTCGCATTAATAAAGCTAAAGGTTGTGTTACACTCAGTCAGGAACAGTATATTAATAAATTATTAAATAAATTTAATATGTCGCAATGTGAAACAACTGATACTCCTTTAGAGTGTAGTATAGATATGAGAAAATAAGAGAGTTGTAACGATCAAATTCCATATCAAAATCTTATTGGTGGGTTTATGTACTTAGGTGTGTTAACTAGACCAGATATTGCATTTGAAGAGTGTTACGATATTTAAAGAATACTAAACCTTATGGTTCAAAATATAATAAGAATGATAATTTTCAATTAGAAGGTTATGTTGATATGATACTGATTGGGCGAACAATGTAATAGACAGAAAATCGTATACAGGGTTATGTTTTACAATGTCAGGTAGTTTTTTTTATAATGTTATCAAGTTGATATTTAGTGGAGGTGTTATAAATAAATATCAACACTGGTGCCATCTCGAGTATGATTGTATATTGATAGTATCTTTCTGAAATAAATGTTCATTCGAACATCTGTCGCAGAACGTGTGTTCTATTTCATATACCAAATAAATAATGAATGCTCCTCTCGATAAAATGATGGCTACATATAATGAGATTGAGAATGTTGATTCATTTGCACTGTCACTAAGAAGACATATAACTCCCATCATTGAACAATTGACTCTAGTTCAGTTAAATAAAACTGTATGTTAGGTATTTATTCAAGATAAGATTAAACACGACGAACAAAACTGATAGAAAGAGTTAGCAAATGAGATTTCCAATATGCATGTTATGCTAACATCATTACCTGCGATCAAATTATTGTAATTCATGTGGCAACCAGAATTCAAATTGAATTTGGCGCGCTAGTTAGTAGAGTGAAGATAGGATAGATAGCGTGAGGGAGAAGGAAGTGAGGAACAGTTGTAAGAATATGGCCAAGGACGTTTAAGGGAGGGGAGTGTAAATTGTGCCGAATAAGTGAGGCCAGGGTAAGTAACAGAGACAGAAATAGATTTTCTGCACCGTATGACAGTCACTATTGCGCATGTAAAATAAGCTGAGAAATTGATTTAGATTTCATATAATGCAATAAATTAATAACAGAAATTGGTTAGGCAATGATTTAGTAATTTCAGAGATGCTAATACTTCTTTCCATCCATTTTGATTCGCTCTATCTTTTATATGCACCAGAAATTTTGAAAAGCTCCAAGGGTCGACGAAAATTTCAGAAATTGCAAAATCTATCAACAATTAACAACCTACCTCTAAAAATAAGGCAGGTAAAAAAACAAAATATTTATATCTATTATTTTCATTATTTTCAATTCATATATACATATATTTACATTTATTTATTCATTTCTGAATAATGTTGATTTATTGAGTTTTTTCCTTTGTATAATTCTATTTCTAATATTCTGAAAATTTTATTTTGTATCCAAATATACATTCAAAACTGTAAAATCAATTGATTATATTGTTCAACTCACTATACACACGCAATACACAATGTCTCAGATAGATGTAAATATAAATCCTTCCACGAACAATACTTACAACAGCCAAACGAAAACAACGTGCTTGTGAAATGAGAACAAAAAACAACCTTTCACGGACACTTTCTCCTTCGACAAATATTCTTATTTTCAATAAGAAGAAGTACTGCTACCACACGGTGCAGAAAATCTATTGTTCTACTATTGTTGTCTCTTTCCCTTGCCCTGAACACACTGTCTGCAATGTTTAAGTCTTGTGATGCCACATCCCCTCCTTTAAACGTCCTTGAATATGGCGGAATAAAATAAGAGTTGAACAGAGGGTATTGTTTTAATTCAGAAATATACTGCCCATCGGTCATCCTCCCACAATTCAGAAGTGGGATATCAGAACAAAAACCTGTGTTCAAATACGTGAATATGATATTTTTGGTCAGCGTGTACCAATTTCGAGATTGTGAAAAAGAAAAAACCTAAAGCGAACATGTCGAACTACGATGGTTATAACAGTAGGGACGACAGCAGAAATGATGGGAGCAATAGAGAAGAGGCGATAATGATTACTCCAACAGCAATGCAAAGTATTATCGCGAGTGCAATCAGTGCAGTCTTGACAAATTTGAACGTCGGCGAACAACGACAATTATGTGTACCATTGTCAGACATTAGCTCTCAAATCCTTTCATTCAGTGGTGAACGCGAGGAAGACGTCGAAAATTGGTTACGGCGTGTCGATATTGTACAGAGAGACCATAATCTGAGTGACTCGACGGTAGCACTTTTAGCGACCAACAAACTCATGAAGAGAGTGAAGAGCTGGTTTGATTCGCAAGCCGAGTTAGCTGAACTACCACGAGTAGGATTGAAGAGAGAATTCAAGTTGACTTTCAGGTCAGTAACTGACAGGCTTACATTATTTGATAATATGCATGCACGCAAATGGCGCAGATCCGAAAAGATTGAAGACTATTTTCATGATAAGATGAAAATGCTGAACTCTCTAAATCTAACTTGCGGAGATGCGATTTTGCATATAATACGTGGAATTGATAAAACAATATTACGAACCCACTTAAAGAGCCAGAATTTCAATTCCACGGGGAAACTTTGAGTTGCTATGAAATCGTATTCAGCTTGAGCGCTTCCCAAGTAAGGTGCTACAATTGCAATCAGCTGGAGCATTATGCATCAAATTTTACGCAAGAGAAAAGAGAAGAGGGTGAATGCTTCAACTGTAACGAAACGGGACACCAGAATAGAAATTGTCTGAAGAATAAGAAGAACAATGCTGGTTCCGTGCGATTGACGCAATCAGTCAGCCTCAACAGCGTATATTTTTGAACAAGAATTTCATGCATTAATTGATACCGGGAGTACTGCAAACTTGATGCGTGAACACGTTCAGGAGAAGACGAGCCTGAAATTTGAGCCGAACGTAGAAATCTACACCGGGCTTGGAAAATTGAGTATTCAGAACCTAGGACAGACGCAAGCAAACGTTCGTATAAATAACGATTCGTATAACTTGAATTTTTCTGTTATACCAGATTCAGTAACTACTCAAGATATGATACTAGGCGATCCATTTTCAAAGTAGCTACTGTCACCTTTGGACCGAGTGGTATAAATATAGTCAAGCAGCAGGAGGATAACTTGCATGAGGTGAACAAGATCATGCTGATAACAACAGAATCAAGTGAACCAGCCATTGTTGTGAACCCAGATGTAAACCCATACGACAAGAGACAACTATATCAATTGCTGCAGGAATATGGAAATAACTCACAAAATCCAGAGCCGACCGTGGAAGTAGAAGCTACAATCAAGCTTACAGAGCAGAAAGAGATCAAACATCGACCCAGGAGACTCGCACTGGCAGAGCAGCAGCAGGTTCAGAGAATCGTAAACAATCTTCTTCAAGAAGGTATAATACGTCCTAGTTAATCAAATTATTGTAGTCCAGTTGTATTGACTTAACGTAAATCAGGAGACTTGCGTATGTGCATAGATTAACGGGCTATGAACGCTATAACGATAAAAGAACGGTATCCAATACCAGCAATCGAAGACGTCATTGATAAGTTAGGAAACCAAGATTATTATACCTTGTTAGATTAGCAGGATACTTCAGGAGTTTCATAAAACATTTTTCCACCATTTCGAAACCTTTGACGATCTGACGCGGAGAAATATTCCGTTTGAATTCGGTTAAGAGCAGAGAAATGCGTTCGAGAAACTTAAAAAAGAGTTAACATCGGAGCCGGTTTTGCGAATATCTGATCCTAAGTTAGAGATCGAACTACATACCGACGCGAGCGCAAGAGGATTCGGTGTAATCTTGTTACAATGACAGGTTACTGGTAAATTCCACCCCGTATGTTATTATAATGCAAAAACATCCTAATCTAAAGCCGCATATCATAGTTTTGAGTTGGAAGCTCTAGCAATTATCAAAGCTCTAGATAGATTTCGTGTGAATTTATTAGGAGTCGAGTTTACTATCGTTACCGATTGCAGTGCTTTGAAACAAACCATAAGCAAACGCGATATATGTCCACGCATGAATAGATGGTGTCTGAAGCTACAGGAATCCCATTTTAAAGTAAGACATCGTGAAGGCAACCGACTAACTCATGAAGATACTTTGAGCCGTAATCCTGTTATGCTCGTAGAGGATGATTTAACTACGTTATCAAAATATGCTCAACTTGCTGATCAAGAATCAAAAATTATTCAAAGAGGTGTAAGCAGCGGTGATAAAAAACTAATAGGTGACTACAAAATAATGAATGGTCTATTATTTCGTGAATGTAATGAAAGCTCGTGTTAGGGATTTTTCTTGAAGTATTAAATAACAATAATTTAATTACAGATAATGACGTTAGCATAACATGCATATCAGTAATCTTATTCAATAACTGTTTCGTCAGTCTCGTTTCATCGTTCTAATTGAATAGTTGTGTTTTACTGCAATGTTTGTGCCGAATATTATAATGATATTCACGGTGAGTTATCCATGGTTGACCATTCTAGATATTATGTTATTTGAGTATTGTTATTGTTGTTATTGAGTATGATGTTGAGTATTAAGCGATTAAGCTGATATGTTGCTATTCTTTAATTCCTTTATTCCAGCGGTGGCCTCCTGATATCTTTAGTGTTTATCAGGAGGAGCCCAGCAATGGAGTGTTCCTAGAACTTACTTCGGTGGGGGAACGATCAGCTAACTCCCAACGATGCACTGGTGTAACTCCAGGGCCAGCGGTGCCCTCCTGCCATCTTTAGTGTTATATCAGGAGGTGCCCAGCGATGGAGTGTTCCTAGAACTCACTACGGTGGGGGAACGATCATCTAACTCCCAACGATGCACTGGTGTAAATCCAGGGCCAGCGGTGACCTCCTGATAGCTCTAGTGTTTATCAGGAGGAGCCCAGCGATGGAGTGTTCCTAGAACTCACTACGGTGGGGGAACGATCAGCTAACTCTCAACGATGCACTGGTTTAATTCCAGGGCCAGCGGTGCCCTCCTGCCATCTTTAGTATTTTATCAGGAGGTGCCCTGCGATGGAGTGTTCCTAGAACTCACTACGGTGGGGGAACGATCAGCTAACTCCCAGCGATGTACTGGTGTAATTCCAGGGCCAGCGGTGCCCTCCTGCCATCTTTAGTGTTTTATCAGGAGGTGCCCAGCGATGGAGTGTTCCTAGAACTCACTACGGTGGGGGAACGATCAGCTAACTCCCAACGATGCACTGGTGTAATTCCAGGGCCAGCGGTGCTCTCCTGCCATCTTTAGTGTTTTATCAGGAGGTGCCCAGCGTTTTGGTTGCATATCTTTGAGTGAGCAGGCGAAGACTGAGTTCCAACTTGGCTTCAACTCTTTCTCCTATGGCCTTGCAGATCACTTCACGAAAGTTTGCAAGTGTCGCAGATTCACATCCTCCGGATGTGAAGCGAGGTCTTTCCGCAGATTCACGCTTAGCGTGGAACGGAGCTCAGTTTCACATAAATGCCTGCGGGCAGCGTTAAGTGAGGTATTTTTCCTCTTTTAAAGTTGTTCTTCATTCCAACTCCTGTTTTCTGAGGGTCGCTTGCGAGAATGATTATATTAGTGTTCTTTATTTCAGTCATAGATCCTTACTGAGTGTGATTTACTCATATCTATGTTTTCTTTTACAGACTTCCTGAACTTCGGACATCTTGATTTGGAGACTCTATGATCTACATATTATTTAATGTAATAGTTAACAGACTTATTATTATGTAACAATATGTATGTATTTCATTTCTTTTGTGAATGAAGCTTATTTGATTCAACTGAACTGGAATTCTTAACACTTGTTATTAGTTGTCTCAAGAAGTATGCGAAGAGCAGTAGTAAGCGAATATCATGATGAAAATGCTCATGTAGATAGTGAAAAAGTGGTTGTTGCCATTAAGCAACATTACTGGTTCAAGAATTCAAGAAAATATGTAAAACAACATATCAAGAACTGTTTACTTTGTTTGCAGTTTATTGATAAGAATAAATCCGAGAGAATGTTACATATGCCCGATAAAGGAGACACTTCTTTCAAGATTATTCATTTGGATTATTTCGGTCCATTGGGCCCTACCTCTAAAGGGGAATAACATGTATCAGTAATTGTAGACGACTTTTATAAATTTACATTTTTGGAGCCAGTCAAACAAACTGATAGTAAGAGCGTAATCAAATATCTTGAAACTGTTTTTTCAATATTTGGAGACCCTGATGTAATTGTTACCGACAGAGGCACAGCCTTCACGTCGTCTAGTTTTAGTTATAGATCTATACGACATGTCAAAATGGCTGTAAGTACCCTCCAAGCGAAGGATCAGGCTGAACGTTACGTTGAAACTGCGATATGTTCTTCAGCCAAGTGTAGTGACGTCGAATACTGGGATAATGACTGTGAATTTGTGCGAACAGTAATAAACAATACATTACTACACCAAGCAAACTATTATTGAGTTATGAACAAGATTATTTAGATGACCTAGAATAAGAGATCTTGTCAAACATGTAGACCTTGATGAGACACAATGGACCGCAAACTTTGATGAAAGTAGGTGCAGAGTAGCAAATCGAATTGAAGTACTCAAAAACTACTATGAAGTTTGCGCAGATTCGAAGCGTACGTCTGAATTTGTTCATAAAAACGGTGATTTAATATATTTAAAAAGACCGAAATTGATTACTCGTGGTGAAAGAACTTTTGTTTCCAAATTTTGTGGCCCATATATTGTCACAAAGGTATTAGAGAACAATATATACGTTGTCGAAGATGTACCAGGTATGCAACACACCATACGTTTCTATACCACAATCTGTTCGCCCCAAAACATGAAGTTATGGTGTCCAGATGACGCAACAGTCAAGGACGACTGTCTGTCAGGCGGGCCGAGCTGTGAAAACCAAAATTTAAATTGAATTTGGCGCGCTAGTCAGTTAAGTGAAGATAGGATAGATAGCGTAAAAAGGTGCGGCCTCATGCGAACGCTCGACGCTTGTTTCCAGCGACAAATTTGGTCACGTGGTACTATTTTAAATTTCCCGGTATTTCAAAATATTCAGCGACAAGTTGCTGCGTCAAACAGCAGCGTCAACATGGCTTCTTTGCTTGCAGGGATTGAAAATATTAATATCAAAATTTGACAAATAGAACTATAAATCGATTCATCGACGCGGATTTTTATTATCAACGTATTCCAGCGCAACAAATATGGAGTGTTGTAGATGGAGGATAATAAACGTGAGCTGATTCTAGGTGCAAAACATAAGGATGGCTCTGTTAAACGCAAATAGCCCGTTTAGTGAAAAATATCCTGTAATTACAGTTTAAATGATCGAATTACCAATTGAAAAAATAATTTATCAGATTCAAAATGATCAGTTTATCCAGTTTATCCAGATGATGTTTGTGTTGTAGTGAAATATTATTTTAAAGTACAATCAGGAGTACAATAATGAAGTACAAAGAGAAATAGATTTTAACTGTACAGAATAAAAAATATTGTATAGCAATTTATGCAACATTCTACTTGAACCAATCAGTGCCACGTCGTTTATTCAGCTGAAGCTATCAACATAATATAAATAATATAAAATCATATGACAAAAATATAATTATGATACTAATAATATGCCTAATCTGAAAAAAAAATTACAAAACTAATTGATTGACGTTGTATCATCAACACTTTTCAAGAATATATTTACTTTTTTTTTAAATGTTCAATATTGGTCACATTTCTTATATCATTTGGTAAATTATTATACTCTTTTAATTTGATATTTTGAACGTGTTGTTCGTTAGAGATAACCCTCCTTCTATACACTCCATCCATAGCAACCTGATAGCGACAAAGCTCAACTTGTTCAGCTTTGTCGCTGCATATTTTGAAGGGCCGGGAAATTTAAAATTGTACCACGTGACCGAATTTGTCGCTGGAAGCGAGCGTCGAGCGTTCGCATGAGACCGCACCTTAAGGGAGAAGAAAGTGAGAAACAGTTGTAAGAATATGGCGGAATAAAATAGAGTTGAAGAAAGTCTATTATTTCAATTCAGGAATATATTGCCCATCGGTCATCCTCCCACATTTAATACCTCAGAAAAAATCTATAACACACCCAACAGTAATCATTGTGATTCAAAGAAGAGTTTCACGGATAATGCTTAACATACAGCCAAGAAATTGATGTAGAAATAAATTGAGGACTCTTAACATGCTGACACCTCCTTGTGTTCACATATTCAAAGTGATAAGATATATTTTCGATAATCTCTACTCAATAAATCGGATAGCGAGTATATAACAGGTCCAAATAATAGAATTATACTAGTAAGTCTCATAAAACGAGTGCATTCGAGAAAAGCACAAGATATATGGCTATCAAGATTTTTAATTCATTGCTTTTGAACTTGAAATCATAATCCAGAACTCACGTGCTCAAATAAATAAAAGCGATATTAGTGACGGAAGAATATAATAACTTGGAAGATTTTCTCACTGATTGTACAAATCAAAAATTTGAAAGCGATATTAGTGACGAAAGAATATTATAGCTTGGAAGATTTTCTCACTGATTGTACAAATCAAAAATTTCAGTAGTTCCAATTATACAATAAGATCTCGAAAAAAACAAATGTACATTTTTATTTAGTTAGCTTACAGGTGAATCAACTATTTCATATGATTTAATATTCCATCTGAATTTATTGTATTATTCTGTATTACTTCAAAAACAGCTTTCTCTGAATTTAATACGTTTTTGTATCTTTCCAGTACAAATAAAGTCTATCTATCTATCTTATGGAGCTATCTTTCTTATAGAGCTAAACTGTCAAGACTATACGACTTAGGGTGAGACTTAAAAACGAGATCTCGAATTTTGTCTTGTGATAGTAGAGATATTGTTTCTTTCCGACTCTATATAGCAGAACAATTTTGCTTTCAAATTTTAAACGATATCAATTGGTGTCGCAAGGCCTCTGATCTGAAAAAGGAAAAAAATAGTAATAATAACTCTATCAAAGTCATTTTGAGCTGATCGGTAAGTTTCTGTTATGCAAAACAAGAGAGAAAAGATGCTAGAATCCTGCATTCAAGATAATACTTTAGTTTAGTAGAAGTTACACCACTTCACTTAAGCAATATTTGTCCTCAATCGGCGTACTAGGAGATCGCCAATCTTGTGTCTGTGTCTGATGGATTAGTTTATGCGAGTTATAGAAGGGATATTCCGAATTGAAACAAACAGGAATTTCTGTGTGTGAATAAGTTTTTTCCGTTTAGTTATATTAAATAAACGGTCAGTGACAAGAGTGAGAATGTCTGCTAATGTGGGTATAACTAGAAATACTTGAGACTATCGCGTTTTGCCAACATACGAAGATGTTATGAATTATTATTCATGGGTACAGGTAAATCCAAAATCTGATAACTGGAAACGAGAACCAACTGTTTCTGGAATATCTCAGGTTTTTGTCGATGCAATTAAAAGTGTGTGGACCAGAGCTTCAATCTCAATAGTCTCTGATGCACGAATAGTAAAAATGATTGAAGACTATCATGATAAATGTCGAAATTTGGAGAAAAGTAACAAGAACAGAAAGAATAATACCACGTTCGAGACTAAATTGCAGAATTTTAGTAATCGGCAAAGAGACTCTCTGATGTTAGTTCCTGTAAGTACGAAGACTTTTCTCTGCGTAAATGCACAGAGGTTTTTGTGTACCAGAACAAGAACGTTTTTTTCTCATAGACCAGAGAATAAAAGAATGGTGACGATAGGATCAATAGAAATAAAAAGTACGAGGAAAGAGTTGCGCAGCCTCGAAAGACGATAAAAAGAATCTTTAAGGAGAGAAAAAACAATTTTGAAACAAAAAAATGACATTTTGATAGATATTTCGCCCTGTGAAGAAGACAGTCTGTAAGATATCTGTACCATCAGTAGTTCTACTGATCCTGGATCTGACAATCAACTATCTACTTCAACCAATAGCGGAACTGGAAAATGAAATTGAGCTCAAAAATTTCATCTACCTGCATTTGCACTGGCAGTTGAAAAACAGGAGTTGCAGACAGAGCAGCAGCTATCATTGCTAATGCCAACCTTAGAAGACATAAGTCTTATTTCTGACGATAATAAAAGAAAGGTAATCGAGAGTGGCCCTAAGAAGACAGAGAGAGAAGAAAATGATTAATTTGAAGTAGCAAGAAAGTCGATATGATTTGACTTTAGAAGGCCTATATTTTGACGGTGGAAAAGATAACTCCATGGTAACTGAAGCAAAGGGAAAGAGAGTGTATCGAAAAATCATCAAGGGAGAACATGCAGTCTTAGTGCAAGAGCCAGGATCAAAATATATCGGTCATATTTCATCAACATTTTCCTGTGCTTATAACATAGTCAATGAAATTCTGGCATATTTTCAGAATAATTTTATGGACATCTTGAATTTGAGACTTATTGGTTGCGACGGAACCGCAGTCGATACCGGATGTAAGTCCGGAGTTATTAAAATATTGGAAACTAGGCTGAAAAGATCTTTACAATGGATAATTCGCTTGCTACATGCAAATGAGCTTCCCTTCAGGCACTTATTTCAACGACTCGATGGAAAAACCATAGGTCCCAGAGAATATTCTGGGCCAATAGAAAAACAGCTCGAGAAATGCGAAGATATGGGAACCATAGAGTTTTAAAAACTTGACTCGCAGTTACCACAAGTTGATTTTGAAGATCTGAGTACGGACCAAAAGTACTTGCTCAAAATTTGTCAAGTGGTATCAAGTGGCATATTCCTCCAAGATTTCGCAAAGAGGAACCTAGGAATCATTGCCCACTTTCGAATGGTAACAACAGCTAATAGAATTTTGCGTTTTTGAGTGTCCTCCAGAACTCCTTCTCAAAACTTAAAGGTTCTTGCCGAATATGTTATTAGAGTTTATAGTTGTAGGTGGTTCAATATCAAAGTAGAGCCCTCTTGCAGGTGTAAGTCTATTCATTCATGAATAACGATCAATTGCTGAAAGTACCTTAAGAATGAGAACAAAGACATCATCGATCCTGCCATTCAAAGAAATGCGGATTTTCTGAAACTTGATTTTTCGCAATGATAACTGATTTTCGGCGACATAGTAGAGAGCTTGAGCTTAGAAGAATGAATGCGGCTGAATCTGAGCCTAATGAAAGTGTAAGTAGTTTTGAAGTTCCTACCCTCAACTTTGGGGCTTCTGAGTATATAGATTTGATGAATTGGAATTATTGTGAACTGACGGAACGAAACAAGATGTCAAAATATAGTTGAAGAAGCCAAAACTCACACAGGGTAATAGCGCCAAAGGAAGAAGAAGAAGAAGTGGACTGGCGGAGTCTCCTGTCTTGTTGGCCCTATCTGATGAGGAAGTAACGAGAGTGGTACAAACCGATGAAGCATCCGATTTCCCAAGTTTTCCATCTCATACTCAAGCAGTAGAAGATGCGTCAAGATTTTCACGGAGGCTGCGTCATTCTTATCTAGATCTGCATCTATAGACGGTACTATCCTGGGAAAATTGAGGTCACGCAAAGCTATGCCAGAATTCAACACTAAAAAGGACTATAAGCCCGTAGATTGAATAAGAAATTATGAAAAAAGTGAGAGAGACTTCGAGGGTCGATACCACTTCTAAAATATTTGTTTGATACTAGTAAATACTGGCTCAGAACAGCGTTTTTTACTTTCAATAATTACTGTATACCTATATTTAAATTGGGGAGCTCTGACGCCTGTGCGGCACCGAAAAACATGTGAATCATGATGGAAGCTTTCAAACTGGTAGTTTAGGCATGTAGAAAGGAAAATAAATTTTACTATAGGAAAACAAATATATATATATTTTTTTATTTCACCCTATGATCAAGTTCTATCCTGTACATAAATATTTTCAATCACACCAACGGATAATCAAAACCCATATCTTTCTATTAAGGCCTTGGCAATTTTATAATACTATCATCAACTGTAACCTCACATAGTTAGTTCCACTATTCATAATTTGATTGTTTCATGAATCTATTCTTATTATTTATTTTTTTTATATTGTATGTTCTCATGCTTTATATTTTCTTTGTGATATTGTTCGTTTTTCTCCTGTCTTTTTATTGGGCTTTGCCTGTCGGACAGTGTATTGTAAATACACAAATAAATAAATAGTGAAGAAAACACTCATGAATATAACCATCGAAGGAGAAAAAATAGAACAAGTAGCAGCATTCAAATATCAAGAGGCGATCATAAGAGAAGAAGGAGGAATAGAGCAATAACTAACAGAAAGAGTAAACTGTTCAATGCGCTAGAAGACAAATTTTTGACAAGAAAAGAAGTGTCAAAAGAAATAAAAGTAGAAGTATTCAAAAAAGTTGCCATTCCAGTAATAACCTTTGGCTGCGAGTCATGGGCAATGAGCGAGAGACAGCAGAGTAAAGTTAGATGCATAGAGATGAGATTTCGAAGGAAAATAGAAGAAAAAACAAAACTCGACCGGATTATAAACGAGAAGTATAGAGAAACGCTTAGCACAAGACCAATGAAGGACATCATACTAAAGAGACAGCTCAGATAGAGAGGACATGTGCACAGAAAAAACGAAATCAGAACGGCAAAACGAATACACGAAGCTAAGCCAACCGGAAAGAGAAAGAGGGGCAGGCTGATAAAAAAGTAGGACGAAGAAGTCAGCCTGGCGTTGAATAAAAGAAGGATCAAATGGAGTGAGGCGAAACGACTCATACAAGACAGAAAAGCGGGGAAAGATATATGGAGAGGAAGACCAGAAGAAGTGAGAAATAACTACACACAGCCTTACACCGAAAGGATTAAGTCAATAAGTAAGTACTACTAGAGACATGAACTACTATGAGCTAGGACTGCATCAATCTCTAGAAATGGTCAATTACATCGTAGATTTAATCCTGGTACCGCAGGACTTCAAAAACCGTTCAACGAGTTACTGCAAGGCCTGTAGGTAAAAGGGAATGCGCCGATATTATGGACTGTGGAAAGTGGAAATGCGTTCGCAGCCGTGAATGAAAGACTTGCAAACGCGTTGTTACTGGCTCTTCCGTTACCTGGTGCTTGACTCTGTATAATGGTCAACGCGTCCGATCATGCAATCAGCCGCACTTTACAGCACCAAATCGGCCATACGTTGCAGCCATTAGTCTATTCCACAAAGACATTAGATCCTGCGCAGCGATCAAGAATTTTTGGTGATCTACTCAGCCATTGAACGTTTTTGTCATTCGATTGGAGGCAGAACAGTGACAATTTTCACTGACCACAAACCTTTAACCTTCGTGTTCCAACAAAAATCCGATCAATGTACGCCACGACAATTTCGGTATTTGGATTCAATCGGGCAATATACTACCGACATACGTTATATCAAAGAAGAAGAAAATTATGCAGCAGACGCTCTCTCTCGGATCAGCCAAATCTCATTGTCAGTAGACACTCGCGTCCTAGCAGCGGCTCAAGACACAGATGACGAATTGGAAGAACTGCTGGAAACAACATCAATCAGATTACGCTTAGAGAAAATTCAGTTACCAGAAACCAACTTCAGTTTGTATTGCGACGTATCTACTGGTACAGCTCAACCGTGCGTCGCGATGCCCTTAAGAGAACAAGTATTTGAGACCTGCACAACCCAGCAGATCCGGGAACTCGTGCTTCGCATAGGCTAATACACAACGCTACGTATGGCCCGGCATGGACACAGATTGCCGGAAGTGGACGCGAGACTGTATCCAACGAGTGAAAGTATCCAGGTACGGAAGGGCACCAGTTAATCCGTTCCCTAACGATGCGGGCCGATTCGGGTATGTCCATATTGACATCATTGGGCCACTACTTTCATCTCGAGGATATAGGTAGTGCTTCACCTGCGATGATCTTTTCACCCAGTGGCCAGAAGTCATTCCATTATCTGGCATAGAGGTCATCACTTGCAGGCGCATTTCTAGCGAATTGGGTAGCTAGCTTTGGCGTCCCTCAGCGCGTGACCACGGACCAAGGTCGTCAGTTTGAGTTGCGCTTGTTCCGAGAACTCAATCATCCAATAGGCTCGACTCATTTGCGAGCGACAGCGTGCCATCCCGCAGCGAACAGCATGATAGAAAGGTTTCATCGCCAATTAAAAACCACTATCAAATGCCACTCAACAGAATCATGAGCCGATGTCCTTCCCATCGTGCTGCTCGGGATGAAAGCAGCTCATGAAGAATATCCAAACACATTCTCAACCGAGCTAGTTCATGGTTCATCGATACGATTTTCTGGTGAATTCTTCGATTCACAGCAAGTCGAATGTACTGTAACGTGCGAGAGTGAGGAGGCTCGTAAAGATGACTGCATGGGCGGAACCTTTCGTCCTCTTTGCGTCGCGTCGCGTCGCATTACATCACCCCTTTCGATGGAAGCCTCTAGCCGTATTCCAGAAGTTCAAAATTCTAGAAGAAGAACATTCGAGAAATGGATAGTTCTATATAAAGGCAAGCTAAAGACTTGAGGATTAGGAACCAATACCTGGTACATGGTCCCAAAAAAATTCTCTCATTCTAAGAACTAAGATCCACACCATACTTCTTTGTGCGCCACGATGCTGTGCGAAGACCGTTGCAGCCAACTGAACAAGGTTACAGCAATTTCGTATTGCTAATGAACGACAAGCAAGTCCGGATATCGATCTAGAGCCTCAAGCCAGACTACATACTCTCAGAAGATATTTCAACAAGTGGCAATGAGTTGTTACAATCTAAATGCGTTCAGGCGAATTTTTCCGCGTTTTAAGTTTGACACCGGCTAGAGGCTACAGTGGAGATGGCTCAAGTTATAAACCCAATCAAGTGAATGTAAAGCCTACCAATAATCCGTAAGGGCGCTAGTTGACCGAATGATATCCAGCACAGGTTGGCCAAATAGCCTAAACAGCGAGGAAGATAGAAGAAATGTCGCAGAATTCAGAAACTTTCGTCAACATAGACCTTGTTTTATTTCTCGAACAAAACTCCAACCGTGAGTAACAATGCCTTTCTAGACAGGATCGACTATCACTTACAGAATGTCATCAACGCATGCACATTGAATGTAGGAGTATTGAATAATGAATTATTCCAAAAATCAGAACAATAAATCGAATAACAGGCGATTCAACTGAAGCGAGCATCCAATAACGGCAATAGTATTGGATTTTAAAGTGGTAGTGCATTAATAAAGATTCTAAACCAAATGTGGTAGTTGTACTGTATAAATCCGCATAAACTCGCCCGAAGTGTACCGATTGGTCAATCATTCGTCACGAAAGGGAACCCACGGTTGGCTTTCAACTTCACCAACAAAAATATATATATATATATATATATATATATATATATATATATATATATATATATATATATATATATATATATATATATATATATATATATATATTTCTAAATAATTGGATAAACACACGCCCTGAAAGCTACGTTCCCACACACTCCCTAATTCGTAGTCCAAATAAGTCTGAATTTTCTCCTGAAGATTCACCTATTCTCGCAAGAGCTGAATTTACAGAGTAATATAGTAATTTTTCCCTGAATTGCTGATAAATAATCTCAAATCGTACACGCAGTCAGCTGCACTATCAAATTTGCTGTAAATTATACATAAGCGAAGAAAGAATGATTTCTTTAGCAAAATAACTGAGAAATAAAACGAAGGCTCATCTGACTCCCGTGCGAACAGCGCAGGCGTATTACGGAATCCCACAATGACGACTAGACAGTGTCGTCACCAACTGGGTGGGGGCTCCCGGTAGATCATTTAAAGTTGAGATCCACGTGCAAGCAATTTCAAATTTCTCGTCTCGGCCTCGGAATGTATGTCCCAGATTAATTAATTCTACCCCAAAAAAGTGGCTAAGTGCATACGGCGCTGCTTATGTCCCAAAAAAAGAGCTTAAATGAGGTACTTCAATATACGAAGTCCTCACAACATAAAGAAAGCGTACAAGAACACAACAGAAAGGCAAAGAAACGTACTGTAGAGGAACAGCTTGAAACAAATATAAATTGAATGAGACGACATTTACCTGTCGAGATGGTGGTTGGCCTTTGAAATAGACTTGTCGGTCCAGCAAATATTTATACGGGACTTCTCGCGCGGAAAACAAAAATGCTGTTATATAAATATATCGAAATTACTTCCAATTATATAAGAAATAACAGAAATAAGGGATGACTGTCACACCGAGAGCTGGATAGTTTAATTCTAAAGACTGTGAATTCTCCGTTTTCATTCCGACAACATGAATTGGCCTCTTCTGTTAAAAAACAAATTATTGCAAGTGATCAAACTCTCTAATGATTTTTGTTCTTAGGAGAATATTTTATGAGAAGAATAGAAAAATATATATGAAGTAATGATCTATACATATTTTCAGAATTATATCATAATAAATAGACTTTTTTGGTTCTAATTTTGTATATTTAATTTTATTTTTGACGTTTCGACTTTCTTACCGAAAGTCTTCACCAGAAAAAACGATACAAAAATCTTTGTATCATTTTTTCTGATGAAGATTTCTGGTTAGAAAGTCGGAACGTCAAAAATAAAATTGAATATACAGAATTAAAACCTAAAAAGTCTATTCATATATGAAGTAATTTAAACCGTAACAGAGTCCAACGAACGACCCCAAGAAGAGCCAGATACTGACAACGTAGAGCAATCCAGAAAACCAGCCGACAAGAGAAAGTTCAAAGCTAGGTCAGGCCGACGTGTCCACTTTACTGGCCACTTCCACAGGTTATAAAGAGGAAGTGATGTAGTGGACGACATATTTCGCCGGGACTGTAGCTCTGTAGCAGGTAGTCCTTCCCAGAAACAGTGTTCAATTTTCGGTTCGACCTCACAAGATTGAGGAAAGCAGGCAAATCATACCATCAAGGCTTGGGCACTGAAGCAGCGCGAGCAGCTCCACAAGTTCGAGGGTAGGGATGAGTCGTTGCGTTCGCCTTTCATATATTTCTCTTCATTTCGAATTCATTATCATTCATTATTCGTTCAATATTATATTACAGTCATTCATCAATAAACATTATTACAACCCATATTTCATGTTCATGGACAGAGATTTCATTGGTAGCGGTAGGTCATTATGAAATGTATGTAAGTAAGAGAGGAGCTCTCGAACTTGGCTCTATTACAAGATGGAACAATATACAGTACTTTTGGATAAGCAGGTGTACAAGTGAGTCTTACTTTGTGTACCAGATTTAGGGATGAGACTTTAATTTTAGTATTGTAACACTAAACTAGCACAGTTCAAATCAGAGTAGCGTCTAGACTATAGACCTTTGTTTCATTCTATCAAGTATTGAGATGTAATGAATATATTTCTGAAGCTGTGTCATCGATTTTCAATGAAGTTTAATCTTGGACCCATTCTCTGTGTTAGTAATAAAAGTGTTACAATTGGCGCCCAGCGTGGAGCTCAAATGCAGCGTATTGTGAATCAGTGATTACAGTTCAGAACAAGAGTACGATTTCAAAAGTATGTGGAACTCTGAAAATTAGTGGTCAAGCAACGCTGCCAAATTCTGTTGACTTGTGCCCTCAGTTTTTTCGTGTTTTGCTGCATCTGCTTCGTAGTGCATAAGTGACATCTCAGAAAACTCTTCGAATTCAAGTTGTTTTTTCTGCCAGTACAACGAAGACTGCAGAAAGGTAATTTATTCGTAATAAAACGCACAATACCGCCAGAGAAGAATGATGGAAGTGAAGCACCCGCTGTGACTGCAATAACTCTGTCAAGTGAAAACTTTGCGCAATTGATCACTCGAATTACGGAATTGGTGAGACTATCCGCTGAAATGTCGCAAGATTCTGCTACAACAGCTCAAGATACTGTGAATCAACATATCGGGAACTTTTCTGAGTGCACTGCACGATTTGACAGTAGTGAAATATCCAATGTAGATGCATTCTTTGATTCTATTGAAACATTCCAAGACTAGTATCAGATGAGAATACTCTTCGTGGTATATTCATTCTGCTTGAAGGTACCGCCGCTACTTGGTGGAAGGGTGTAGGGAACTCTGTGGAAACATGGAATGATGCAATAAAAACTTCATGTGACGCATTTTCTTGGAGGCTTCCGCCACATTTAGTATTTAGCAAAATAATTCCTCGTGAAGAGCGCGATGATGAGTCAAGTGAATCATTTGTTTGTCATGTGCGGTCATTACTAGCGCAACTGCCGTACAAACTACCTTAGCTCGTGCAGATTGATGTCGTTTTTAAGCCGCTGAATCGAAAAATACGAGAAAGACTAAAAACAGATATTGAATGTTTCCAGCTTTTGCTGAAAGCTTCAAAAAATGTTGAATTCACTCAAAGAGAAGTTAGACAACGGTTTAAATCTACATATCATGGCAACATTCAGAGGAACGATAAGCAAGCGAAAAAACTTCGTCCTCAATGTAATTTTTGCAGGTGCTTTGGTCATACTGAATACACAAAAAATAAAGAACATTGAAATCCGCAGTGCGCATCCACAGTTAACGCCAAAGAAAGAATTCAGCTAATCAAAGACAGAAGCTAGTAAATCACAGCTTGCTTGTTTTGGGTGAGGATAATTGGTGTAATCAGTCGTAAGAAATGTAGATTTATTGCATCTGAAGTTGAATACCTGGGGCACATGATCACTTCGTAAGGTATAAAACCAGATCTGGGGGAAATTTTAGTTATTGTTGTTATGAAGGAGCCAAAAATTGTTGAGTAGCTATTGATATTCCTGCAAACTCGTTCGTTGCTTAGAAGATTCGTGCCAAACTATGCCGATATTGCACGCCCTCTCAGCAAATTACCGAAGCAGAATGCGAAATGGATCTAGAAAGCTGAACAAGATGTTGCATCCACTACATCAAAAGAGTTACCTATGACTGCGCCTGTACCACAAACAGCCGATCCAACAAAACCCTCCATCCTAAGAATTGATGCTAGTTCTTACGCCTTGGGAGCAGTTACACTGAAGGCGAAAATGAAGAAGCGGTACTTGTTGTACCACAGTCACAAATAGCGCAAATACTCCATGAATATCATGATTCACCCATCGCGTCACACAATAGAGAAAATGTTAGAGTTTTCTTCAAGTGTCATCGTTATAAATCAATCTCTTATTTCTGTGTACCATCTCGAGTCTAACGCAGTAGAGAGGAAAAATCGTGATTCAAAGAGTCAGTTGAATATATTGAGCTCCAAAAATCATGGCCAATGGAACAAATATTTACCTTGTATTCGATTCGCTATGAGCTCGGTGGTATGTCAAACAACTAGTTTCTTTCTTGTCTACCTTTGCTTTGCTTGAGAATTGCGAACGCCAAAAGATATTGGGAAAAATTCATAATTGAAAATTCTCCTTTTGTTCCACAAATTTCACCTTATTCACGGGCATTTACCTTATCGTTACAACAGGCCAAGAAATAACTCGAACAGCAGCAAGATCGTTTGAAACAATATGCTGATGAGAAACGACGGTCTCCACCAGGATATGAAATGGGATATAAGGTTATAGTGATAACTCATGCACTGAGCAAGTCTCAACAAGGTTAAACAAACATCTAAGATTGCACCAAAAAGAGACGGACCATACGTGATTCGCGAACAGATATCTTGATCAACTTATCAGGTTGCACCCCCTGAGACCCAGAAACTCCTATTGGTGTTAGTCACGTTTCAGCCTTAACTCCCTTTGTCTCCTCCAAAGAATCTATATCTCTTTTTCCAGAATGTCCATTGAAGAAACAAAGCCGTCCAAAGAAGAACAGAACTGCCCTAATCAGACCAACTCTATTTTATCTGTGAAGCTATCTAGCAAAAAAAGGATGAAGTAATTTACAATCTCCAATATTGCAAGCGAGGCCGACATGCAATCCTGAGGGGGAGATGGTAACACCAAACTAGCACAGCTCAGATCAGAGTAGCGTCTACACATATTTTTCTCTTATTCTATCAAGTATTAAGATGTCATAAATATATTCTAGGAGTTTGGTCATTTATTTTCAAGACAGTTCAATTTCGAAGCCTCAATTTGTGTTTGTAATAAAAGTGTTACAGTATCAATTTCTTCAATATCAGATTAGGCTCTGTATTTAGAAATGTGGTCAAATTTACGTACGACATATAGATATCTCAAACATGAATTTTGAATGAGAGTGATCTTGTTTTCGGTGTGAGATTAGAAACATATACGCAGGAGCAGTAATCCAGCAAAGGTAAGACTAGAGCATCGACTATGTATGATTCAACAGAACTCAGGTCATGCTGAAATTGATACAGATATCCTAACTTCAATCTAATAGCTACCAGTTTTGTATTCAATTATTCCCTGAACTTCATGCTTTCGTCAAAAAAGAGGTCTAAGATTTCCACGCAGGAACAACATTGCAAAACGACACCATCAGGAATGATGTCAGGAGTATTGAAATTTTCAATAGCAAGTAAAGATTACGACATCACTATACTGCTTAGTGGTAAATTTGAGAGCATTCTCACGCAAATAGCGCAAAGTGCGTTGAAACTTTTGGAATCCTGGGGCAACGATCACTCTCTCCCAGTCAACCCAACCAAAACTGAGATGATATTTTTCACCAAGAAACGCAAACTTGGCGTACTCATTATAGCGAGTCCATTCAATCAGATACTAAAGTTCTCAGACTCAGTGAAATACCTTAGTATCATTATTGACTGTAGGCTTAGTTGAGATCTACACCTGATCTAGAATGTTGAAAAAGCCAGCAACTCCTTTTGGCAGTGCCGTCCATAGGAAAAGATTGGGGCTTCGAGCGTATATCTCTCTATGGCTCTATACAACTATCATCGGGCCAATAGTCACATACGGAGCTCTAATTTGGGAGCACAAGGTCAGTCAAACAACAGTCATATCTAAAATGGATCATGTCCAGAGAATAGCATACCTATAAATCACCAGTGCGATTCGTACTACTCCTACAGTTTCTGGTTGAGGAGCCATGTAACAATATTCTAGTTTCCAAATACGTAACTGCTACAAACTCTTCTATGTCTTCCTCCTCTTGATCTCTACGTAGAGAAGATATCACTGAGATCTACACTATGCCTCTTCATACCAAGAACAAGTATCTCACACTTTTCTCTCTTCAGAAGGCAATTTGTTCTGTCCTCTCACTAGAAATGAGCTCGGACAGTATGCTTCCAAAATTTATCTTTGATGGACCCTATCGAATCATCCTAAATAATCGAGCTAGCCTTGAACCTGAAATCTCAATTCATACAGATGGCTCAAAAACATCCTCTGGATCAGGCATTCAGATCATCTCTGAGCAATTGAATCTGAACATAAGCATACCTCGCGGAACCTTCACCACTGTTTTTCAAACAGAGATGTTGGCTATTTTGCGAAGCGCCAGAATGATTAAAGAACTTAAGGTTCAAGACAAGGTAATCAGAGTTTCTACAGACAGCAATGCAAGTTTGCAAGCTCTCAGTGGCTGCAAAGTAACTTCTGAACTTGTTGCACCCTGTCGTCAATCTCTCATGGAGATATGTAATAATAATGTCATCGTACTAACATGGGTCAAGGGACATGACAGAGATGACAAACTGGCAAAACAGGGCTCAATCTTTCTATTCTACAATCCAGAGCCAATGCTCGCGCTGAACAGAAGAACCTATCACAACCTTATCAAAAATCTCACTTTTGAAAAATTCTCCGCCCACTGAGCTACTTTAGCCTAACATGCAAGACCAAACCAAATTCGAGATTGGCTAACCATCTTCCTCGACAACTATCTCCAAACTCTCGTAATTATCCTCACTAGACATTGTCGACTAAATAAATACATGCATCGGACACATTCTTTGTGATTGCTCGGCTTTCTCTTCAAAAAGAGGATCCATGCTGGGGAACCTCTGATCTAACATGGCTAGTTTAAGCGCGACTCCTGCCGCAGACTTGCTAACCTTCTGTGCGAGCGTTGAATGGCTTCAAGATCTGTAATGATGAGGCATACTTGTTCGAAGAGTGTACAATGTACCTGTTTGTGTGGCCGAATGCAGAACTAGCGGATATGGTGTTAGTGTACGAAGAAGTTAGACAAAACGCAAAAGCAGCACAGCATTTGTACATAGAACGTTATTCTGGTAGGCGACATCCTAGTCACCAAATTTTTTGAAGACTCCTCCAGCGTCTCAGGGATACAGGATTTCTAGAACCAAATCCAGGAAAAGATGATGGACGACAAAGATTCCGTCATAATTTTGAAAACCTTATTTCAAATACAGTGCATAATGATCCAACAATTAGTACTCGTCAAATATCGAGAAACTTTAACCATAACGTCTTAGAAATCAAAGATACCATCCTTTTCATTTTCAACGTGTCCAACATCTGATACAACCTGACCATCCCCAGGGAGTAGTTTTCTCTGAATGGTTTCTATAACAACATGCTCAAGATCAAAATCACCAGATCTAAATTCCTTGGATTAATATTCTCATAATCGCTAGCTTATGATTATCAGGACGAACCTGGAACTCTTGAGGAACTGCATCAATGTATTGAAAACAGCGCAGTAGCAATAAGACAAACCAACCATTTTCATAACGCTCATGCTGTTTCCCTTATACAACGTGCTGCATTGTGTGCTGCAGTAAACAGTGAAAATTTTGAGTAATTCTTAAATTGAATAGTGGCGCTTTTCGTGATTTTCTTATTAGGATGCATGTGTGAGTATTGCAAATGGAAATACCCTACGTTATATTTATCTAACAGTAAGTCAACGAAATTTTCATTCCATAAAATGTAATTATTCTTCTTGAACTTTATTGTAATTTTTCTTGTGTTTTGCTGAATAAATACTACCTCCTGCTAAACAAATACTTTTGTTATTATCACCATTATTTTCATTTGAACTTATATATATCGGAGATATCTTGAATATACGAACCACCAAACGAAACGCAAATCAGTGGAAGAATGTAAGTGTGGAGCCAATTGCAGTATTAACAGTCCTCGCTCATATATCACAGATTGATACAAGATTCGCAACAGAAATTAAGTCATGCAATCAGCTTTAACAAGAATTAAGAGCATTCTCTCATCTGAAGGGAAAGAATAACATTTCTCCGAGTGGCAAAATAAACGATTATAAACATCCAGAATTCCGTAGCAATCACCGATCAAATGCTATAGCTGCGGTAAAGTAGGTCACAAATCTTCAGGACGTCGGACGAAAGAAGAGATATGATAAGAAGACAACAATTTTCTTTAACTGTGACATCGAGTGCAGCCGCAGCAGGTGATGTGCTTCAAGACACATCGCGAGTCGCTGTACGAATGGTGTAGGCGCTGCAGGAAAGGGAGAGTGGTGGGTGAGCCTGTGTGCGGTCAGTCCTCTTGCTGGATTGTGCTAGTAGGTTTTATCTAATACACGTCAATTTTGAGTCAATTGAACTTACAGCATTTATATCACCAGATGGTCAGTACGAATATTTGACAATGCCATTTGGTCTGCGAAACACTATCTCAGCTTTTGAACGTGCAATCATAAGAGCACTAGAGGAACTCGCTCATGATTACGGCATAGTTTATGTAGATGACGTAAGAGTAACGTCACGTACGATGAAGGAAGTGTTAGAGTGACTTCAAGCAGTTCCCAAAGTACTGACGAAAGCCAAATAATCACTACACATGAAAAAATGCTTATTTCTGAAAAACGGGATTGAATTTCTTGGCTATGAAGTGAAAGCAGACAACATTTAACCTAATCGTCGTAGATTTGAGGCACTTACTGTCTTACCATCGCCTCAAACTGTAACTCAGTTAAGACAGTTCATTTGCTAAGTTTCTTATTTTAGCTACTTTGCTCCTTATTGCTTTCGACTTGTAGATCTCTTATATAAACTAACTTCAGTTGAAAGAATTCTCAATTGGAAGCCAAGACATGAGAAAATTCGTCAAAAAGATATTTCAGTTCAGACAGGAGAACCTATTCTTACAATATTCGATCCACAGAATCTAATAGAGTTATATGCAGATGCCAGTGCAGATAGTTATGGTGTCATATTGTTTCAAATAATTGACTAGCACCCATATGCCATCGCATGTAAACGAACTTCGGCTGAATCAAAATACCACTCATACGAATTAGAGACGCGGGCAGTAGTGAATGCCATAGAACATTTTAGACAGTATTTGCATGGTAGAGAATTCAAGATAGGTATTCACTGACTGTTACTCATTGAAATCTTCCCGTGACAAAATTGATCTGACTCCTAGAGTTTATAGATGATGAGCTTTCCTGAAATCTTTTGATTTCGATGTCGCATATAGATGAGTGTCTCCTACACTTCTTGAAAAATTAACTTTTTCCAATCTCACATATGATTTTTCTCATGGATATTACCGGTTATTATTAAATTGGAAGTTCAAACTAAAAATTCTCATCCTCAATTTGGTGGATTACTCTTGGCATAATCAAATATGCCTTTATCCTAATTTTTATTGCATGCAATTTTATTATAATAATGTGAATTTTAAATGTATCCGCAATTATTCATTCATGTCTGCCGATTATGTAACAATACATAATATTTTTAAATACACATAATCTACAATCTTTAATAATTTATATCAGAATTCAATATGTATAATGTCATTTCTTCTTTTTGTATCAATCTATGGATCAGAATTTGTACCAAAATGCATGTGTGCAATGTCTTATCTTCGTTTTGCATATTATTTAATAAATCAGATCATTGAAATGTCAAAAGAATTATAATTCTAATATTTGAGCATCATAGGAGCTTGAAATGTATTACAAATTGTCTGCTTATTTTTGTTCATGATGAAGTGAGATAATATTCGTAATTATGCTTATTTTATTAATTATGATAGTTCTGATTTAGAATTACATGTATGATGTCGATTCTTCCTCTTGTATATATCTATAGATTGAAATTTGTACCAAAATTCACGTGAACAATGTCTTATATTCGCCTTGTATACTATTCAATGGAGCGGAATATTGAAATGTCAAAAAAATGATAATTTTAATTATTAAGCATTATATTAGCTCAAAATGTATCATAAGCGATTCGCTCATGTTTGTTATAGATGTATTGATACATAAATTTGTGGAAATCCTTCTCATTCTGCAATATTCAATGAAATAATATTGAAACCTAAACGTCAAAGCTGACAGAAGTCATCGATGTTCAACAATTATTTGTACATGGCTACTATGTCCAGGATGAATTTTTGACGGTTTTTGGTTTTTTACACGAAACCTATCAGACTGGAAAAATTGAGACCCCCAGGAGGCACTGCTCGTCAAGAATATCAAATATATAAAAGAAAAAAAATCATGTCAATCACAGTTCTCGTTTAGGCTGTAGCCGTGGATAACTGACTGTGTACATTATGTCTTTTAGTATATTAGATAGTGGTTATTCTTGATATCTGGGTCCAGGTTTTTATAGAGATAGTTTTTAGAGTTTAAAAATAGTTTGACATTGAAAATGTGACAATGATCAAATTTGCCTGCATTTTTAGCGTACTGATTCATCCGATCAGTTTGAAAGCCAGAATTACATAACGAGGTTTTCAAGCTGTGGAGCTGTTTTAATAGTCCATGCCTGCATTTGGGATGTGGGCAGTAATGGGAGCTCAAACAATGACCAAGATCGAAAGGGAACTTGAATTTGTTTATTTCTTTTCAGCTTCTTCAGGAACGAAAGTCTTACTTTATCACTTACATAGACGTACGGCATACAACAATATAATTTTGTAATTTCAAGCACCAAATCTTTCGTTGCATTATGATATGCGTTCGTATCAACTTTCGATCGGATGAGAACTAGTTCCTGTTTTACATTCATAAGAACTTTTTTATAGTTTTCTGTGAACCGAAGTGGTATCAATACATTGAATTGGCCTTTATTATCAGTGACGGCTGTCTTCCCTCAGCCAGCATTTTTGACCATCTTATGTTGTCCCTCGTGGAATAAACAATAACCTTTTATGGTTGAAGTTATGCTCACATTTTCACATCTACCATTTTCGACACCATTCAGCTTTTAGTGTATTTCATCAAACAAAAGTGCCAAACCATTGTTCATAAAAGTAGATGTTGATGGATTCCTATCTGCTTTCGAAATGGTTACTTCAATTACTATGACACTTTGACTAGGTAGAGTGAAAATATCTTGTTTTTGAATTGGGATACGAACTTCATCACTGTTGTTGAATATAGTAGCAATGTAGGGATGATGTGAATGTACCTCCAAATGGGTTATTAACTCGTCGAAAGCAGTCTCATCATCAATGTGTAAGACATAGTTAATTTTCTGGTAACCTTATAACCTTGCGCTAAAAAAAACTGTAAATTTTCAGTTGTTAGTTGGTTGGTGCAGTTGAAGTTTAAATATCTGCTTTGTTATTGATAGTTTTTATCAACAAAAATAATTTCCATTGATGACTTCTTCCAAATGTAAACGCACCGTAATTGTTTCTCCTCGAAAATCAATTATATCACTCTCTTGATTTACAAACAGTTACGTTGTCAATGACTTGAGCACTTACTGGTAAATAAATTATGATTGACGATACCTCGACAAATCATACTCCGGCGGTGCGTTTAGAAAAAAAAAACGTGCAATATATGTTCACTCAAATTAGTTCTATATGATCCAGAAGCAAATTACAATTTATTGGCACACTATCCACTTTCATATTGTTCACAATTGAATCTGATTCATGTAGTTTATTTGCATCGATAACTTTTACTCTGAAGTCCAACACACTTCCTATACTATCATTCTTCGTGAAATCTATTTGATTCGAGCACGAAATATTACATTTCAGAGTATGACGCTCGATGTGAGAGTGAGCTCAATTCTCTTATTATTTTAATCGCTACTACCACTACCCAAAATTTTAATGTATGTGTTATCTTGAATCTTCCATATTATATGATCCCTTTGGAATTGTTATAGATCTAGAGATATTTTTCCCATCATTGTAGTATAATTGATTTTTACCCTCAGTTATATTCGGGATAGAATTATAAGTTCAAAAATCAACTAAGCCGATGACCTAATCTTCATCCACAGCGCTGTCACCAGTTGGATATAGTGGCGGTGAAAAATCTGCACTCAGCACGGACTCTCATCCTGTCAGTGTGATTTTTATTGACATTATGATCTTTCATGTAGTAGAAACTCTAGACACAGATGTCAACAGTTGAATGAATTGAATTTTTGGTATCGATGATAAATATACTTGATTTTCCCATTTACTCCAAAATATTCTATCAACTCCGATGGTGATCTGAGGGAAGTAACTTGAAGAATGATCGTATCTCCAATTCTATTGAACAGCATTCTTGTCACTGCTAAAATAATCTACGCTCGTGATCAAAAAAATTATCAGGACAAAATACTCAGTGGCGTACAACTAAATTGCCACACAATATACTGCGATTTCACTCGCTCACCTTGACATTCTACGTCCATGACAGAACAGGAGGCGCTTAGAAAGATTCACATCCATTATCGGAGATGAGAACATTCTGCACGCATTCAACAATTGTTGCTGTTGCTTGAACTCCTTTTTCTCTGAGAATTGACTGTAAGTCCCTCATGTTTCCTAGCATATCCTCATAGGTGCCACTTCAGGATTTGGGAATGATAATGTTAAAAAAGGTCATACCGCCTATATTCGATCGTCAGAGCCCCGTTAGCGTTATCCAGGGGCTACCATGTGGAGGTTGGGGGAGACGGGCCTTCCTAGTTATGGCCAACAACCAGTCTAGGGGAAGAAAACCCTGAAGTAAAATCACCTGGTCCTCCAAGTTGGGGGTTGAGCGTCGGGCCAACAACCCTATCTCGGAAAAAATCATTGTTACGAAAACTCAGGAAGGAATAGCCGGACCGATCCAACGTCGACGACCAAGCAAACGTAAAAAGGCCAACGATTTGAAACTATGTACATAGAATGTTAGATCCCTATATAGACCAGCAGCCATGCGATTGCTAATAGATGAATTAGACAAATATAAAAGTGACATCTGCGCAACACAAGAAGTGAGATGGTTAGGAAATAACATCATCGAGAAACGCAGGCACACAGTCTTCTACAGCTGCCACGAAAACAAGCACATACAAGGAACGGGCTTTATAGTAAATAACAAAATTAAAAATCTGGTGATAGACTTCAATGCAATAAATGCACGACTATGCAAATTGAGAATCAAAGGAAAATTCTTCAATTACACCATTATAAATGCCTACGCGCCCACAGAAGACAGCGATGAGGACGACAAAGAAGACTTTTATGAAGAACTGGAAGCAACGTATAACCAAAGCCCGGCGAACGATATCAAAATCATCATTGGGGACCTTAACGCTAAAATAGGACGAGAAGACCTTTACAGGCCCACAATTGGAAGGTTCAGTCCACATGAAGAAACTAATGACAATGGAATGAGGCTAATCCATTGTGCAGCTTCACTACACGTGGTAATCGCAAGTACCTATTTTCCACATAAGAAAATTCATAAATGTACGTGGATCTCTCCAGATCAACGAACTCAAAATCAAATCGACCACATGTTAATTGATGCCAGACACTTCTCCGACGTAATAGATGTAAAAAGCAGAAGAGGAGCGAACATAGATTCAGACCATTTTCCCGTGGAAACGACAGTACGCGCAAGAATATCAAACATGAAAAAGATAAGAGGCAAGAGAGAAAAGAAACTCAATACAGAAGAATCAAAGAACCCAGAAAAAGCTGATGCTTTTAGAGAGGAACTAAGAAAAGCATTAAGCGTTAAACTTCCCACTAACATAGATAACACTGACGCTCAATGGGAAAGCGGAAAACAAGCGATCACAGAAACAACGTTAAAAGTGTTGGGCAGTGAGCAACAACATCGCATTAACAACGAGTGGTTCGATGAGGAATGTGCGGAGATAACAAAAGGGAAAAACAAAACACACAAACACACATAAAGATGCAGTAATCACACCGCACAAGAAGGCAAGAAGAGCTGTATAAAATGCTCAGAAGATAAGAAAAAGAAATACACTAAAAGAAAAAGAAAGAATACCTGGAGAAACACATGCAAGAGCTAGAGGTACTAAACAGTCAACAAGAAAGTGGAAAATTTTACAACGAAGTCAACAATAGCCGGAGAGAATTCAAGCCAAGTATAACTATGTGCAAAAACAAAGGAGGCAACATCTTAAGTGACAAAGAGGAAATACTAAACAGTTGGGCAGAACACTTCGAAGAGAAATTGAATCCATGTCCATACACATTGTTCCAAAACAGTCAACCAAGCGAACAGCAAGAGGAGGTAGTAGAGCAGGACGACCGAGAAAATAACGTACCCACATACGAAGAGATCAAAGAAGTAATCCAAAAACTGAAAAACAACAAGTCCCCAGAAACAGATAACATCCCAGCAGAACTATTCAAACAAGGAGGGGAGGAACTGCACCGTTTTATGCACGAAGTAATCACATCAATTTGGGAGAGTGTACAAATACCTAAAGAATGGCATTCTGGTGTCATGATACCACTACACAAAAAAGGTAACCCGCTAGAATGCGAAAGCTACAGGGGTATTACATTATTAAATGTAGGCTACAGAATCCTCTCTAATATCATATACCAACGATTGAAACCATATGCGGAAGAAACAATAGGGAGCTACCAGTGCGGTTTCCGAGAAGGAAAGTCCACTACAGACCAGATCCATACGCTGCGACAAATACTAGAAAAGACCAGGGAACACGATATAGAAACTCACCAGCTATTTATTGATTTTAAAGCAGCCTACGATACCATTGGACACCAGGCACTCTACCAGGCACTGAGGATGTTTAATATACCAGAGCACCTCCAACGCCTAATAAAGGAAACACTGGACGATGCAGAAAGCAGGGTAAAAATACAAGGAGAAACTTCGAGAAGCTTTAAGGCAAATATAGGCCTGCGCCAAGGAGATGCACTCTCATGCATACTTTTCAACTTGGCACTCGAGAGAGCCATACGAGAATCAAAAATAGACACAACAGGCACGATAATAAACAAGTCGGTACAATTACTCGCTTTTGCAGACGACATCGATATAATAGCTAGCTTCAAGAGAAACCTGATCGAAGCCTTCACAGCTCTAGAAAAAGCTGCGAAAAACATGGGTCTTAGTATCAACGAAAATAAGACTAAATATCTACACGTAGGGAAGAAATCCAAAAAGAAGTTACCGGGAACCCTAACCAACCTGAAGATAGACGAATATAACTTCGAAGCCGTATCCGAGTTTACCTACCTAGGTTCGCAAGTAACTAATAAGAACAACATATCACAAGAAATTAAACGTAGGATACATTTAGCAAACAAAGCTTTTTTTGGTCTGTCACGTCACCTGCGATCAAATCACATATCAAGAAAAACTAAATGTAAATTGTACAAAACATTAATAAGACCAGTCCTACTATATGGACTTTGAGCCAGAATGATGAAAGGATGTTAGGGACATTCGAAAGAAGAATACTAAGACACATATACAAAGGAATACAGGAAGGAGGTGTGTAGAGAAGGCGATATAATTACGAGCTTTACGAACTGTACGAGGATATCGATGTGATAAAAACGATCAAAATAAATAGACTGAGGTGGATTAGACATGTTGGACAAAAAAGATTATGCGTCAAAGAATTTTCGGAAAGAAAGCGATCGGAAGACCAAGCACGAGATACATTGACCAAATCCAAAACGACCTTAAAAAGCTCAAGATTACGAACTGGAGAGTAAAAGCACAGCAGAGAGAGGAATGGAGACAAATTCTAGAGGAGGCCAAGACCTGTAATGGGTTGTAGCACCAGAGATGATGATGACCATGTGGAGGTGGGATTGACAGTTGAAGAAGTAGAATCTCCCGTAAGCCCCCTGATTTAACAGCTATCAGCCTCATTCATTTGGACGATGGTCAAGAAATGCAATCACTATATGTCGATAAGAATCACAATAATTCTTATACACTGAGATTGAGGGATATAGAAGATTTGCTAGAAAATACCCGACACAACCGTAAAACATCTCAATAAATTGATAACTTGAGCCAGAAATCAACTGGCCCGAATAGAGAATGCAAAAAGCGTTCTAATAGAGAGAACGGTTGATGATGAAGTGGAATTTGATAATTCTTGTGCTTGATTTCTGGTATCAGGTGTCAATGAGATATTGCTTACTTCTTGTGATACTGAAATTTGTTTATCCAATAAAGATTCCATGACAGGTGGAAGAGTCTTGATTTGTTTCATTACAAGCTCATGTCCACAGTCTCCAATTGGAGAGATATATATATATATATATATATATATATATATATATATATATATATATATATATATATAAGCCAACTGCAAATAGAATCAAGGATCTTTCACCCGCCAGAAAGTCAGTTGAACAGATGAAACAATTTCAGCATCACAAAATGCTTGACAAAAAGTCAGCAGTGTCTCATTGGTACCTGAGACTAAGAAAAAACTTATTAATATGAATACTACGGAGCATTTGAAGGAAGAAGGGAACATTGCAGAGGAACATTTGAATGTAAACAATTAGGTTCGAAACTCAGTCCTGAATAATAAAGATTGTAATCGTGATAATAACCATGGAATTCGTAGTCAAAAAGAAATTATAAATTCACAGGGATGGGATTAGAAGTTTTGCAAAAAATACCTGAAGCAGTAGATTTGCAACATTTTTTGTTGGAAAAGACTATTGAATTCGATATGCTAAAAAATGATATACTATCTTGCTCATAAATCAGCGATAATGACTAATTTGCACGGAAAAAAATCGAAGCAACTCAAAAAACACGTGAATCACCTGAAAATCAGAGTATTATTCATGTTAATATGCCGATAGAACATTCTCAAAGAAAACCAAAAATCAAAGAATCATTCATGTAAGTCCTCCAATAGAAGATTCTCCAAGTTAACCAAACACTCAGAAAAAATCTTATCAACCGCAAAATCAAACTGCAGTGAATTTAAAGCACTCTTTTGTTAGGCGAATGGATGGATTCGATATGTTGAATAATGATATACCATCTCGCTCACATGATCAAATTGCACGAAAGACAGAAGAAGTTTCTCAGAAAACATCTGAATCATCCAAAAATTGATGGGCTTATGAAGATCGGGCACAAAATCAAAGAATAATTCATATAGATATTTCGATAGAATATTGTCTGAATCAAACTGCAGTAAAATCACAGCACTCTTCTATTAGGCAAATGGACAAATTCGATAGGCTGAAGATATATCTTCTTCAGGAACAACGTTTGACTGTTGCAAAATAAGTTTTTTCTCAAGCTTCATCTCACAAGATAGCGAAAATGGAGATGAAGGTCAACTACCCACAAGAGAATTCTTGATTGAGCATAGCGAAAAGACCACAAAAACAGAATTAACTTGCTCCTGTGGAAATAGTGCAGAATTTGTGGATGTATTCTCATTTATCTATTATTCCTGAAAAAGAATATCAACCATGCCCATTTACCAATATTTTTAGTAATATATAGCTGGCAGCATTGCATTTTGAGGGAATCAAATTAGTTCATAGAGATCAGTTGAGGAATATCGTATTTTCGCTTCCAGATAAATCTAGTCCTGATGACGTAGCAATTAAAACGTTTGAAATAGGATTCGATCAAATTGTGGATCCTTCAATAAATATTATTAATAGTTCTTTAGAATCAGGTGTTGTCCCGAACCTGAACAATTTAGACCAATAAATAATCAACCAGCTCTTGCCAAAATATCTGAAAAAACTGTTTGTAATCAATAAATATGTTTTATTTGGATAAGTTCTGTACATCAAAATGATTAGAAACACAATTAACAGAATATGTAACTGGTAGTAATTCATTATCTATGTACCCGTCTGGTTTTAGAAATAAGCACAATTTCGAAACTGCTATACAGTATGTTTTGAATGACTGGCAAGTTGGCTACGATAGTGATTGTATAATAGTTATAGTATTCCTGGATTTACAGCGAGCATTTGAAACTTCAGACAGAAATATATTATTACAGAAGTTAGAGAAGCTAGGGCTATCAGGAACGGTTCTTAAATGGTTCCAGAGCTATTTTACAAATGGAAAACAGAAAGTTAAATGCAATGAAATAGTATCTAAGGAACTATTTGATAATAATGGTGTACCCCAAGGGAGTATATTGGGCCCCATGTTATGTATATTGTATGTCAATGACATTATTCAGTCTGTAAAAAACTGCAAAATACATTTATTTGCACATGATACTGTAATTTATTGTAGTGGCCAAAATGTAAACTCTGTACATACTAATATTAATACGGACCTTGAGCAAGTGTTGCTTTGGATGCAATGCAATAAATTGAAGGTGAATACTGGTAAAACGAAACCAATGCTTATTGAAAAGAGTAGTTTGAAAAGTATTTGGGTTGAGAATGGTTTTCAAATAGAATCAGAAAATTGTGTTATTGAAATTGTTATGGAAATTGAATATACAGGAGTTTATTATCGACGATAAATTGAAGTTTGAATGTTTGTAGATTATCTCTGTGAGAAAATATCTGAGAAATTATCGTTCTTGTACCGAATTAGCAAGTACTTAAGTAGCTATGGTTGTCATGTTGTGTACAATACAATTATATTGCCGCATTTCAATTTCTGCGGCACTGTGGTCTATTTACGTAATGCCACTGATAAGCAAAGATAAGAGTTACTTCAGAATAGGGCTATGCGAATTTCACTAGGTTGCAATTGGTATACTAATATAAATTTGATGTTACAAAAATTGAACTGGTTGCCTGTTGAAGAATTTTTGAAAATGTTAATGCCGCAGTATAACAATAGCATACTAATAAAATTCAGCTGTATTCATAGCCATCATACTCGAAATGCTGATAATTACATTTTGCAGCATAAAAAGCATAAAAGGGCTCAGAATTCGATTTTTTTCAAAGCAATTGTTGATTACAGTGAATCAGAAAAACCTGGCATAAAAAAATTTGTTGAACACATAAAACAATGACTCCTACTGTGATATTGTTGAGATTGGAGTATTATTCATATATTCTCATCGGAATTTCTATTAATATTTATATAAAAACTATTGTTTTCTTCTATATTTCACTGTTTTCTTTGTATAGCTTGTGCAGCTAAATAAACACTATTATTATAGAAGGGCCAAGATTGCAACTTCCAACTTCTTGAAAAAAAAAATTCAAATTTTGACATTTATCAGACTTAGAGAATCAGAGTTAGGCTCAAATTGCAGAAAATGTCTATGGCTTCAAAAAATATATATTCATGAATTTTTATGTAGGAGGCTTTATTATAGAAGTTTTTGCCTAAATAATGGAAACAGCTGGAAAATGTCGAGCCTTAACGAGCATAACGCAGCTAGCAAAGGTCTTTCGAAGCTGCAAACTTAAGTTCACACCACTAGGACATAACCTAAAAACATAAGAAAAAAGAGAGTGTGCGAATTGATGAGCACTTTGTTTTTTTCTCCGTCTAAAATCAGCGGACTTGTGACAATGCAATAATCACTCACGGTATTTTTGTACTTTTATTTTCAACTTTTTGTTATCTATTATACAGGTATCTAGCTAAAAGAGTATGCGCTTCTCCTCTAATTCCATAGTTATGAGGTTCATCTAACAAAATTTCATGATTTACGGTATCGAAATCTTAAGCTAAATCTAGGGGAATCACAATCAACTGTTTGCTTTTGACTAGTTTGTCGTATATTATTTTTGGACTAAAATTCGGAGCATCTAATGCCTTCATTTTCAATAAAATCAAATTGTTAAGAGCTTCTCATTTTATGCTTCATTATAAAATAATAGATTGTCATATAATAGTTTTTCAATATCTTAGCTATATGCGATATTAATGATAACAGATAAATCAAATTGATAGGAGTTTGAAAATGGAAATTTGATTGAAGCAGAACGGATAACTTCAATTGTTGATTAAAAATGTTTCAATTTTTCTCAAGTGCAAATTACAAGATTTGAGATTGACATTTCCAATATATGATATTTGTATATAGTTGTGTCAGTTGATTACTATCACTGTTGCCATGTAGAAAGTCACCTTATTCATCTTCAGTTTCATAATTACTCCCCAGTTAGATAATTAGTGGTAGAACTGTCTCTTACTCTAATAGGATCTATTGGTTGCAAATTTATGTATATTTACTATCGAACGTTTCGACGTGCTCTTCCAAATCGCCGACGGGAAGTTAGATACTGCTTCATTTCACATATTCATCACATCTTTTTCATGGAATTCGTCTTGGCCACTATGATTGTTGGAGTAATTATTCGATATTCACTAATCATTCCCAACCTAGTCTCTATAATTCAGTGCAAGCTAATTAAATACACATTCCACAGGACCTACATTTTCAGAATGAAATACACATATTCGAGAACAAGCATGATTATCTCAAAACTGATCTACGCAGCATACATATTTGTACTTACCATGCCACAAGATCGAGATGGTGTCTTAAGAACATATTCTTCTTTCAACCATAACTAAATATTCAAAATATATATCACAATTACTTGACAGTGAAATCAGAGCGAAAAAACAATGTGCCGACTTGCTTGAATTGTAAATGTTCAATTGCAATCTATGATATCAGCCTCCATGTCAAAATGATCACTACCGTTTCTCAGATGAGTAAAATTGTTCTTATAAATGGAATATGACAGCATGAAACGATGGTAATTTTAATGATAATTAGTAAATTGGATATTATCTAGTAAGATTTGTGCTCTCTTGATTATAACTTAATCAATTTAGACAACCAAATATCTCATTTTTCGCTGTCACCAGGATTTCTCCATTGATTGATGGTATACATCATTCGTTCGATAATTTTCAATGTATCATCCACAAGCATCAGGAACAGCGACAAACAGTCTAGCCGTTATCGACTTTTTGCGACCTTTGATAAATAAACTTAATTTTAATTAGAGTGCGCAAAACATTTTTCGGAAACCAGATGGTTTCATAATGATCATGACACCCATTACTGGTTTCAATCGGATCAAAAGTTGACGCCAATGCATGTACGAGCAAGGAAGGACACACAGTGGAGAAGCAATACTTGTATTTTGAATTCATTGTGATTTTCCCAGGCAACACCATCACCTACTGTTCAACTATCTAAGATCGTATTAGTGAATACGTCTCAAGAGCTTGTTATTGTGGACATACAAGGTTTCACGGGTAGTCTCAACGATTTGAATCTAAGACAAACTTCATTTCTAATCGAGATGGTGTGCTATCTGAGAGCCCATTTTTTTGAGAGAAGCTGCACAAATGACAATAGATAGGAGCTCAGTTGTTATTGAAACATTACCGCGAATAGACTTTTTCTATCGGCGACTTGATACAATGCTAAAATGATTTTCTTCAACTCATTAGCCTTTATTTCTGTGAGCACTATGAAATGCGTTTCCAAAGTAGAAACTGGCTTGATGTATAGTTGTTATAATAGAAGAAGTCATTGACTTGTTTCTTGATGAACAAATGTTATTTTCAACCGCCCAACAATAAAATTTGCCAGTAGTGCTGATACATATGTCACACAGACCGATAGATTGAGAATGTGGGGTATCTTCAATCTTATAATATTCTTGAACCATAGAATTATTCAAGAATACAGGCGATGCACAATACATTACAGAAATCAAGTGGGTAGTGACCCGATACTTTCGACAATAATGTTTAATTTATGATGAGGAGCAAAAAGTATTGTGAATGAAACAAAAAGTTTGAACTCATTGCACCCTTTCATACAATATTACCCTGACAAAATTGCTTCTTTGAAACAAATACTGTGATTTCCTACTTGTATGCATTTACAGTAGAGTCTCGCTCATCCGACTGTCCTGACATGAATTAAAAAATGAAATATCATCGTTGGAGAATAGATCAATAACAAAAGAATATTGTTATTGATAATAAAGTAGCAAACTGTGATTATTCAATTTGAATTGAAAACAGTCTCAATACTTCTCTTATTCTAAGTTATTGGAATTTGATTGCAAATAATCATTGGCAAAGACAACAATTTTATCTCAATATCTCAGACAATAACATTTTTTGATTATCTCAGCCTGGAATCTATAATGGTACTAGGATATACTAGAAAAAGATTCAATTGATTGCAAGTCTTGAAATTTCTCACTCTGGAACATGCCAAACGACTGATATAAATTTCCTTACATCAATATGATTCAAAATCGATTGTTTATTATATGACCCTGGGCATATTGACTCATAGAATCAGAATAATCAAGAGTAAAGTCCGCCGCATGCGAGCCAATTTTTTCTGCAATTTTGTTCGCTTGGAGCCGTGTTGGCTGCCGTGCTGGCCCCTATGCTAGGAACTTAGTCCACTGCTGGTCGCTGTGCTTGCTTCGCGGCTTGTTCTAATAGTGCTGTTTTCCATTTTTCGCACTCCACTGCTGGTTTTTATCCGTGGCCAATCAAAACAAACATCGGGATCACATGACTACATCAGCTCCATGTTGCATTTACCACGTCATGCTGACTTTTGATTCTAAAAAATTTCTGCTCTAAATGCTTGCATATTCGGTCATTTATTAAAAATCACCTCATCTTGATGATTTTCCCAAACAATATCCTGTGAGGGAATTGGTATCCTCAGTAACCTAAAATGATGGAGTCGAAGTGATGATAAGTGGTAAGGTCTTATAGCTACAATTGTAAAATCTGAGTGGTAGCTGGAACCACTTGCAATTGCACAACAAGAAAACTCCTAATTCCGAGAATGTGTCACAATCGACTCACAACTTAGATCTCAGTCACTCGAATTCTATGATCCAAGTTTTGAGGTGAGATATTACTACTTCCACTTCAAATCACTTGAGTGGTGCATTTGTTTTATCTTTCGTCGAGCATGTCAAGAACTTCGCAGCCTCGAAATCCTCCATGCAGTCACTCTTTTAATTACAATTTTCTCTATTAGCTTTCCTCCGCCAGCATTCTCATTTATTCTCAAGCTATAACCGCTCCTCTCCGACAGTTATCATAATTTATAATTGTAAGATCTGACCACTTGAGTGGTAGCCGGTACCACTTGCAATTGAACAACAAAAAAAATATCATGGTTGGGAAATGTATTCTCATCTTAATCGAGAAATATTTGTTTGTGAGAAATTCTGATACAGAAGATAGTTTCAAACTATACCAGTGTTGGTTATAATCAGTGTATATGAGATCTATTTCCTTATTTCAAAAATGTGTCACAATCGACTTACAACTTAGATTCCCATCACTTGAATTTTATTATTCAAGTTTTACTATTAAGTGATAAGATTTCATCACCTATACTTCTGATCAATTGAGTGGTGCAATCTAGTTTCATCATTTGTCAAGCATGTCGTGAACTCTGCGGCCTTGAAATCCTTTTAGCTTTTTACACTCAATCCAATAGACACATCTTATATCTGTTTCATCTAAACTGTAGTTCATGCTCGGCATTTTTTCACCCACAATAAACTGTTGTGGACTTGGACTGAGCGTTCCGTGTACTCGAAGTGAACTCTTCCGAACATCCGTCGAGTGAACATCGGTTGTATCCAAGCTACGCGTTTCATGCGTTCAAGCCTTCTAGGGGAAGTTAGATACAATAAAAAAAAAATCAAATACATCAGTAATGCACTTGCGCCAGGCATGCTGTGGTCTCGGCCATCATCAGTATAAATCCACTTTAAAAATAACACTGATTCTAGCATACTCAATTATCAATTATCATGATATAATAATTATCATAAGGACAATTAAAATTGCGAAGGAATTACATATATACGTATCTTCACTTACCAGAGAGCAAGCTTCAGAAAAAAAAGCAAGCTGTACGTGAGTTCGCACATATATCTCGTATGACGCAAGTATGTGCAAATCGTTAAAACACAAGAAGAAGTTGTACTAGATTTGGAAATCAATTCCACTACCCCAATCAGTTCAACGGTTCGCGGATTTGGAGTCTGAATATTTTCACACATTACTTCCATAATAAGCCAAAAGTCCATCTTTTAAGCACTGGATTCTCTGATCTTGATTTGCATATTTCAATACAGAACTAGCATAACCCTGAAAATCAAATATTCGTGTTCATGTTTCTTATAATTCAAATGAGCATTTCATCCTGTTGTCGATCGTTCTAGTTCTAATATAATTTTTTTAGCAAATTGTGCACACATGCATATCAAGGAGTTTTTTTATTTGGCCAATGTACGAGTATTTTGAGCATTTGATCCATTATTCAAAGTTCATGTACATTTTTCAATGGAACAAAATCAGAGATTGGAAAACTTATTTTCTGCATGATTTCGGCAAAAGCATTTCCCACTTCTCCAATTTGGTGATACAAGTGTCATACTATAGTTATTGAAAATAAGGTACATAGTTCATACATTCTATTCCAAATACATTCAAAATAGTCCCATTTATCAATAATATACTTGACTATTCTATTTGTATAGATTTATTTCAAATCTAAGAAAGTCGCATATTGCTAAGTCTGGTGAGCACAGTGGATATTTTCCAATTCTAATATTTCATAAACAAATAAACTCTGTATTCAACTTTCTCCCCAATATTTATTTTTCGAACACATATGTACATGAGTACTTGAAAAATAAATAGTGGAGGAAGAGTTAATCACAGTGTCTATATTGTCATCTTCACTTAGCTCATATTATTCAGTCAATTCATATTCTATTTTCAGCCAAAACCTAAAGAATCGCAGCAGCCGTAAACGGAGACATATTATCATGACGTGACCTAATCTTCCTGTTTGGACTCTACTGAGCTCTTCTAGTTGATATTTGTTAGTATATCGTTCGGCAGTAGCTGTATTGTAATCATGTTTGAGGAATTTTCTCTCGTTATTCATATTATTAGACTAACAACCACATTCAATTTGATTATTGAATCAACTTCTGGAATTCAGTTAATGATGAATAATGACTGAATAAGAAGATTTCACTATGCTTGATCATATTTCTATAAGTCTTGATTGACAAAGTATTACTCACATAGGCGCTGAGTTCCGAAGCTCGCTACTTGCATTTTTTCCCCAGATAGAGATGGCAGTTATGTCTGACAGTTCTTCACACGCTCTTATTGTTGATGTAGTCAAAAAAGAACAAAACTCCTTCTCATTGCTGTGAGTTCCTGAAAATCGATGTGAGCTCCAAAACTCTTTTCTTGCATCGACAAGTGAGAAGCAAAACTGTTTACTTGCATTGAACCTCTGTTGAGCAGAACAGAACTGGCACCTTGCACTCATTCTCATAGCCTGCATTTCATGAGTCATCACGTTTATTTGTGTTCCAACACAAGATTTGAGAATTATTTGTGGTCTGTAAGTCTATATAATGGTAGAAGTGATTCGTATCATAAAAAAAAGGCGCCAGCCCGGAAACTTGAGCAAAAACATCGCCAAACGTGGAAGGTAAGACCAAACATGTTTGAAGATTAATGTTCTACTGGGCTCAATACTCTGCTTTTATAAGTTGATTTTCATCCTGAAGTATAATTTTCTTCACCATCCTGTTACAGGTACATATCTCAAGCTCTTCCCAAGAAACCAGATTGTCGTCATAGTAGAAAGAAAATCATGGTTTGTGATCAACTAAGTTTGCAAGACATACGCAGATTTCTTCAGCAATTTCATTCTAATGGCTCTAAATCAGCTCAAGACAGTTTTATTCTGAAGCATACACAGCAAAAATCACTCAAAAGATATAAAGAAGACAAGAGATCAACTCAAGTTGTAATCAAGTACTTCATCAGCACAAAAAAACAAGGAAATATGCGGATGAGTATACTAAGAGGTTTTAGTGCAGGAAAAACATCATATTCCTAGACCATTGTGTCAGTCAGTGGAACATACATGTTTCAGGTCTAATCTTTCCGTGTTTCTGATAGGTTGAATGTACTAATGAGACGATTGTATATTTTTTCTTTCAGGTTTTTCAAAATGCATTTTTGAAGATTCTGGGCATATCCAAATTCAGAGTGCAAAACATTAGCAAACATTTCGTACGAGGTGGTTATTCTCCAAAAGAAAGACAGGGCTGTGATCATCGCTCTGCTGAATTCACAGAGATTAGAAACGGTCTCAGAAGCTTCTTCAGTCAGAAACAATATGCCCAATCGTACTACACAAGGGAAAAGAGTTTGAAACATTACCTACCAAGTAATCACAGTGTACGTAAATTGAAGAAAGAGTATGATCAAGGAATGGACCATGAGCAAAAAGTGGAATACTCTTTTATCCTACATATCTTCAATTATGATTACAATTTTAGTTCTAAGTCTCCTTCAACTGACGCATGTTAAACTTGCATCTGTTTACGATCCAAGATTTCTGTGCTGCCATCAAGTAGGGCCAAGGCGGAGCTAATGACACACTCAACTGTCCATAAAACAGAAGCAAGGTACTTCTACGACATGTTGAAAACAGTAGAGGATTCAACTATCATGAAACTATCATTTAACTGCCAAAAGAATTTGTCATAACCCAGAGCTTCTGACCAGGCAACTTACTATATTGGACAGCTGTATATTTTCAATTTTACAATTTGTGTTGGTGGTTCACGGAGCAATCAAAATGAAGACTCGCTCTTTTTGTACTCTTGGTGTGAATATCAGTGTTTGAAGGGATCTAACGAGATCACTTCAATCCTATTACACCACCTTCAGACAAGTGACTTCTGGTGTGTAGGAGCTTAAACTGTTCTGCGACGGTGTTCCTGGACAGAACAAGAATATGACTGTGATAGGCATGTTATGCAAGTGGTTGTCTAATATCCAGACTGACGTTAATAAAATAACAATGGTGTTTCCCATTGCTGGTTATTCATTTCCACTGGCAGACAGGGTCTTTGGTCGTATAGAAAAAAAAAAAAAATAAGAAAAATAGATACTTTGGTTGATCCACAAGAATACCTGAATATTTTTTCTTAGTTTGGAACTGTCCGCAAGGTGATTGAAGAAGTCACTATCATGGACTTGAAATCAGAAATTTCATTCGTGCTGAAACCGGCAGGTCGATTACACTAAAAATTTGCACTAAGCAAACGAATTATTATCATTAAAGGAGCCACAGGACTCGTATCAGTTCAAGGGGAGGAGCACTACAGATCAAACCTATGTGCTCCTAAAGGGGTATTAAAAGGATAAAAAACGCTTGAAATGATCAAGCCACGTCATTCACCCCACTCAGTCAGCGTGAAGCAAGAAAAATTGAATGACGTGGACAAACTTTTGCAGAAACATTTTGGAGTAGACTGACGAGAGCCTGGAAGTTTGAGCTTCAACAGAAAATTTTAGATGATAATAATGATGTCCCGGCTGCAGATGGTAACAAGGACCCCCTTGAGAAGGGAACTCATCATCTTGATGGAGAAAATAATGATGAACTGAGAATTTGAAAGTGATTTGTTACTTTCTGAATGAAGTTAATTATTTTTATATCGTTTGTATGTTATGTTGATCTCATATTTTAGATAGACTGTTGCATTCTCATATATATTGCATTGCGTTTGAATTAATACCAAAATTCCCTAAGAATGATCAAACAGGATGCTCAATTGAACGATTTGTGTACATGACCATTTCAAGTGGGTTCGGCATCTTCTTTTTTAGTGTTTAGTAGGTGTTGATGTTACTGGTGAAACTGCATAAGATCAAATATAATATCATGTTGAATTTGAAGAGTATCACAACAAATGTCTTAGGCAAAACATAGCCTAGCGAAATTGTATCATTTATTCACGTTATCATATATTGCGCTTCTTTTAGTGATCCACATATCCTGCTCTAGTAACCAACCCTGAAATAAAGAAATTCTATTGATCACTTTTTTTAACACATACTTTCAGACCTCTAACTTTTTATGCATTGCTAATGGTTCAACGGTTCAACTCACCGATATGGAATTATCGATCAACCCAATAATAATTTGAAGAGGAATTAGAAATTGATAATCGGTCTGAGTGATAGCAGGGTTCAAGAATACCGAAAGCAAGACAAGGACAAACTGATAATAAGATTCAGTGATCCAAGACTGATAGCAATACGCTCTTCATCTTCTACTCCCATTTGCATATCTCTAGCCAGCAAAAACAGAATCCTGCCATACACGGGGAGAACATAGCACTGATCCATTCATACTTTCATTTGTACTCCCATTCATACTCGGTTTCTTATTGAGAGTGTCCTTCTCTGAGTTAGTTACAAAGTTATATCGCCTGTAGTCGGTCGTCAGAGCCTCGTTAGCGTTACAAGGTGTTACCACGTGGAGGTGAGGTTGAGAGTTGAATTTCCCCTCAACCGCCTGATTTAGCAGCCATTAGCCTCTTTCATTCAGACGATAGTCAAGAAAAGCAATCACTATATCACGATGAGAATGACATAAATTCTAATACATTGAGGGAAATATATGAAAGATTTGCTGAGAGATACCCAAAACAACTGTAATACATTTCAAAAAATTAAAAACTCGAGCCGGGAATTAACTGGCTCGAATAGATAATGCAAAAGATGCGCAGAAAACAAGATTGTTGATGATGGAGCAGGATATAATAATTCATCTTTCTTCAGTCAAGACGAATTTCCAGTTTAATGCTACGAACCAGAACAGGAGTTGTTGAGAAACCAAGTCTGTGCAAGTACTATACTGATACGGAATTTACAAAACGAAGCACACTGAAGAAAAAATGACTCCTCCAAGTGAAGACTGTAGACGAACCAGTAGTAAAAAGAATTAAGACAATTTCATATATATATATATATATATATATATATATATATATATATATATATATATATATATATATATATATATATATATATATATATATATATATATATATATATATATATATATATATATATATATATATATATATATATATATATATATATATATATATATATATATATATATATATATATATATATATATATATATATATATATATATATATATATATATATATATATATATATATATATATATATATATATATATATATATATATATATATATATATATATATATATATATATATATATATATATATATATATATATATATATATATATATATGTTATGATGTTTATTGGGTAGTCAGTCTTTAATTATTCGAAAATTCTCATTTATTTCAATGGCCCAAGCTTTCACCAATAATTTTTGGCTTCTTCATCAATAAGACAGTTAAATCAAATTTACAAGTAAAAATGGATAAACTTCAACTTACAGAAAAATAGAGAATTAATAATCACATTAGTTTGCTTATAGAATTTATTCCTGAATTGACAATAGTTTGAACACATTTCTGAAGATTTAGCTTCTTCTGTCATCTTTAAGAATTGGAATATCATTTCATTACATTGTAGACTGACTTTGGATCAATTCTCTAAAATACTGTCCTTTATTTTTGGTTCAAATTATTGTCAATTCAGGAATAAATTCTATAAGCAAACTAATGGCTGTCCTATGGGTAGTATTATAAGTCCTATCCTGTCACAGTTTGTTATGGATGATCTTCTTGATTCTTGTATCCCTAAACTCTCTTTTAATATTCCATTCATCAAAAAGTTTGTAGATGACATTATTCTATCTGTGAAGGAAGATGATATCCCTGAATTACTTTCGACATTTAACTCCTACAATTCTTCTATAAAATTCACTATTGAGAAAGAATCGGAGAGAAAAATTGCTTTTCTGGACGTACTTTTAATCAGGTATATTCATAACAAAATAGAATTAAGTTGGTATCAGAAACCTATATCTTCTAAGAGATACATAAATTTTTTGTCTCAACATAATTTAAAACAGAAAATTAATACTTTAGTTAATATGAAAAACAGAGTTTCATATATTTCTGATGATAAGTATCTCCATGAAAATCTACAAAAATTGAAATATATTTTCTTAGATAATGGTTATCCCTTACATTTTATCAATAAATACATTTTTAGAAATAATAATAATGATTTTTTGAACTATATCAATTCTAATATTAATGATTGCAATTTATCAATTTCTCTTCCTTCTAATTTGAGCAATCGATCTTCCTCTGATGCTGTCATTTATAAATCTTTACTGTATATCCCTTTTTTATCTGACAAAATTAGAAAAATTCTGAGGAATGATTATTCCATTATAACATTTAAGAATTACCTCACTATCAGAAGTCTTTACACTAAACTTAAGGATTCCGCATCTATTGATAATCAAAGTAATGTTATTTATAAAATCAGTTGTAAGGACTGCACTTCAATTTATATTGGACAGACATGTAGGCTTTTGAAGTCAAGAATTATAGCCCATAGGAGTGATTGTAGTAATCCTAGAAAAGTCAACTGTTGTGCATTATCAATTCATACTAGCAAATCCAAGCATCATCCAGATTTTGATAATGTTGAAATTCTTGACAGAAGTGATAATTATGTCAAACGTCTGTTTCTTGAAATGTATCATGTAAATTTCCATAGCAACACTCTTAATAAAAAAACAGATACCCAAAATTTGAGTTCATATTTTCCGAATATAATCAAGTGTTCATATTCATGACACTCCTTGTTTATTTATTTTTTCAATTTCAAAGAATTTATTCATTTGTTGATTATTCATTTATTTATCTATCAAATTCTACACATGCTTTGCGAAGAATATATATTTTTTTACATTTTTATCATCGTCAGTTATTTTATTCCTCCATCCTTTTTTATTTATTGATTTTTCAAGAGTTTTTGATGGTTTTTTATGGTTGGTTTACTCTTGTCCAGTTGTTAGTTTTCTCAATGTTTGTGATTATGAATTCTCTATTTTTCTGTAAGTTGAAGTTTATCCGTTTTTACTTGTTAATTTGATTTAACTGTCTTATTGTTTACATTACTTTAGTCCCCTGAAGAAGCCAAAAATTATTGGTGAAAGCTTGGGTCATTGAAATAAATGAGAATTTTTGAATAATTAAAGACTGACTACCCAATAAACATCATAACATATAATATTTACAGTCGATAAACAACAATTTTTATATATATATATATATATATATATATATATATATATATATATATATATATATATATATATATATATATATATATATATATATATATATATATATATATATGTATATACATATATATATATATATATATATTTATATATAAATATGGAAGATGAGCTCCTTTGATTGAAAACCAACAGGTAATAGAATCAAGACTCTTCTACTCGCCAGAAAGTCAGTTAAAAGCAGATAACAGTCTTTAACAGATGGAACAGTTGCAGTATTACAAAATGCTGAATTAAAAGTAAGTAATGCCTCATTGGTACATAAAACCACGAAACGAATTATCAATATAAATATCACGGAGCATTTGAAGGAAGAAGGATCAAATCTAGTTCTCAGATTTCCTATTGAGGAAAAACTTTTGAACGTAAACTCTATAGAAGAAATTTTGGCAGAGAGTTTAACTCAAAACGCAGTCATGCATTACTTAAATTCAATCGTGATAATTACCATGAAATATGGATGAAAGAAAAAAGGTAAATTTTCGCTGATATTACTAAAAGTTCATCAAAAACTACCTGAATCAGTAGATTTGCGGCATTCTTCTGTTGAACATATTAATGAGTTTGATATGTTAAAGAATGATATACCGTCTCGCTTACAGAACAGCGGCAATGATAAATTTGCACAAAAAAAGTCGAAGCCACTCGAAAAACACTTGGATCAACCTAATTCAAAGAATTATTCAAGTAAATACTCCGATGGAAGATTGTCAGAGACAATCAAATATCAAACAATTATTCATGTGAATACTTTGATAGAAGATTCTCTAAGTCAACCAAAAACTAAAAAAAAAAATCCTATCTACCGCAAAATAATACTGCAGTAAATTCACACCATTCTTCCGTTGGGCAGAAGGCTGCATTGAATATGTTGAATCATGATATACCATCTCGCTCTCATGATAAATCTGCACGAATGACAAAACAAGTTTTTCAGAGAACATCTAAATAATCCAAGAATTGACAGGCTTATTAAGATCGGGCGCAAGATCAGAGAACAATTCATATAGATATTCCGATAGAAGATTCCCAAAATTAAACTGCAGTTAAATCACAGCACACCTCTATCAGGCAGATGAACAGATTTGATGGATAGAAGGAATAATATATCTTCTTCAGGAACAACGTTCGGCTGTCGCAAAATGAGTTTCTCCTCAAGCTCCAGCTCACAAGAAGGTGAAGATGGAGATGGACGTCAACCACCTACAAGAGAATTCTGAATAGAGCATAGCAAGAAGACCACAAGAACAAAATCAACGGGCTCCTGTGGAAATAGTGCGGAATTTGTGTATAATTTTCAATTTTTTTATTATTTCTGGAAAAAGATATCAACAATGTCCACTTATCAATATCATAAGTGATAGATTCTGAGATTCGCGAATGTTGATGCTTTGCGTTGATCAACTGTAAATTGGTGCTGCAAAATATATGGTCAATTTTGTGAATACGAATGGTATATAGACTCGAGTGTAAGTGGTGCACATTGGATGGATTGGAATTGCCTTGTATAAAGAAAACAAAGAGATTGTTGTCGCAAATAGTAACAGAGTTAAGAGTTCTATATACAGGCGATGTGAATATCATCACAAAGACTGATGAATGTGAATTTGAAATTTCAGTTGAAAATGTTTTATGTATACCAGATTTAACAACGAATCTATTATCTGTAAGTCAATTAATTAGCAATGGTAATAAGGTGGCATTTCCCAAGGATTTCCGCACTGTTTATAATACAGAAGGTACAGCTGAGGCAACAACATCATCAACCATTAGTCAATAGACTACGGTTGACTGAAAGTCACATAGCTGCATCAGTAATGTCAGAAGATATATGGCACCGCAGATAAGGACATATTAACAGTTATTATTTGAACAAGATGAGAAATGCTGTTGAAGGTATGGAACTACATGAAAAAGTTGATATAAGCAAGTAAAAATGTACAATTTGTTGCGAAGGTAAGCGCACTAGAATACCTTTCAATAATGTCAGTTCCAGATCCAATGAACTACTTAACATTGTGCATGCAGACATTTGTTAACCAATAGAGAATGAGTCTATTCATATTTATATAATAAAACTGCACAAGAAAAACGACAGAAATGGTACAAAAAGTCTTAAAAGCATATTTTTGTAAGTTATCTAGAAAATATCAAAGGCTACAGAGTTTATGACCTCGTAACTGAATCCGTGACAACTAGCAGGGATGTGATCTTCATGGAGAGTGAAATTGAAAAGGAAACCACAATAACAGTGGATGAGAGCATAACCGCAAGAGTCGAAGACAGTTTAGATTCAGTGGGGGACATAACAAGTCAAGGGGAAGATACTTAGACTGTTACCATCACCATCATCATTTGATGAATCATATATTCCTAGTCAGGATGAAGATACAGAGATCGAAACAAGTGTTCTATATGAGAAGCCTATAAGGGAGATGAAGAAGCCGGAAAAATATGGATATACAAATATGTGTATTGCAAATAAGGTGATGGATGACGCCAGTGATTTATCTTTAGAAGAGGCATTGAAGGGACCAGAGAAAGACAGCTGGTTGAAGGCCATGCAAGAGGAGCTTCAATGCTTCAAAGATGATAGTGCTTGGGAGCTAGTAGATGCTCCAAAGGACTGTACTATAGTGAAGTGCAAGTGGGTATTAAAGAAAAAATGCAACAGCAATAATGAAGTGAGTTATCGTGCTCGACTTGTTGCAAAAGGGTGTAGCAAAAATATGGCGTGGATTATTCAGAGACATTTCCCCGGTGGTTCGACATACTACGCTAAGACTAATGTTTGCGCTATCTGTAAAATTAGGTCTAGATATTACTCACCTTGATGTAACCACAGTATTCTCACACGGAGAACTTGAGGAGACAGTATACATGCAGAAGCCAGATTTTTTTTTCCAGTAATAAAAATGATTGTGAAGTGCTAAAACTGAAGCGAGCTATATATGGTCTCAAACAACCCTCAAGAGCTTGGAATGAGAAGGTGCATTATTGTCTTGTTAGTATAGGTTATGAACAATCTAAAATAGGATCTTGTTTATGTAATAAGAACAAAGCTAATTTAAAAACAATCGTCAAACTGTATGTTGATGATTTCAACATATTTTTGAATGATAATGTAAAAACTGAATATTTAAAAAGTGTATTAGCGTCACAATTCAAAATCAAAGATTTGAGAGAAATTGAAAAATGTCTTGGAATGAATGTTCGCATTAATAAAGCTAAAGGTTGTGTTACACTCAGTCAGGAACAGTATATTAATAAATTATTAAATAAATTTAATATGTCGCAATGTGAAACAACTGATACTCCTTTAGAGTGTAGTATAGATATGAGAAAATAAGAGAGTTGTAACGATCAAATTCCATATCAAAATCTTATTGGTGGGTTTATGTACTTAGGTGTGTTAACTAGACCAGATATTGCATTTGAAGAGTGTTACGATATTTAAAGAATACTAAACCTTATGGTTCAAAATATAATAAGAATGATAATTTTCAATTAGAAGGTTATGTTGATATGATACTGATTGGGCGAACAATGTAATAGACAGAAAATCGTATACAGGGTTATGTTTTACAATGTCAGGTAGTTTTTTTTATAATGTTATCAAGTTGATATTTAGTGGAGGTGTTATAAATAAATATCAACACTGGTGCCATCTCGAGTATGATTGTATATTGATAGTATCTTTCTGAAATAAATGTTCATTCGAACATCTGTCGCAGAACGTGTGTTCTATTTCATATACCAAATAAATAATGAATGCTCCTCTCGATAAAATGATGGCTACATATAATGAGATTGAGAATGTTGATTCATTTGCACTGTCACTAAGAAGACATATAACTCCCATCATTGAACAATTGACTCTAGTTCAGTTAAATAAAACTGTATGTTAGGTATTTATTCAAGATAAGATTAAACACGACGAACAAAACTGATAGAAAGAGTTAGCAAATGAGATTTCCAATATGCATGTTATGCTAACATCATTACCTGCGATCAAATTATTGTAATTCATGTGGCAACCAGAATTCAAATTGAATTTGGCGCGCTAGTTAGTAGAGTGAAGATAGGATAGATAGCGTGAGGGAGAAGGAAGTGAGGAACAGTTGTAAGAATATGGCCAAGGACGTTTAAGGGAGGGGAGTGTAAATTGTGCCGAATAAGTGAGGCCAGGGTAAGTAACAGAGACAGAAATAGATTTTCTGCACCGTATGACAGTCACTATTGCGCATGTAAAATAAGCTGAGAAATTGATTTAGATTTCATATAATGCAATAAATTAATAACAGAAATTGGTTAGGCAATGATTTAGTAATTTCAGAGATGCTAATACTTCTTTCCATCCATTTTGATTCGCTCTATCTTTTATATGCACCAGAAATTTTGAAAAGCTCCAAGGGTCGACGAAAATTTCAGAAATTGCAAAATCTATCAACAATTAACAACCTACCTCTAAAAATAAGGCAGGTAAAAAAACAAAATATTTATATCTATTATTTTCATTATTTTCAATTCATATATACATATATTTACATTTATTTATTCATTTCTGAATAATGTTGATTTATTGAGTTTTTTCCTTTGTATAATTCTATTTCTAATATTCTGAAAATTTTATTTTGTATCCAAATATACATTCAAAACTGTAAAATCAATTGATTATATTGTTCAACTCACTATACACACGCAATACACAATGTCTCAGATAGATGTAAATATAAATCCTTCCACGAACAATACTTACAACAGCCAAACGAAAACAACGTGCTTGTGAAATGAGAACAAAAAACAACCTTTCACGGACACTTTCTCCTTCGACAAATATTCTTATTTTCAATAAGAAGAAGTACTGCTACCACACGGTGCATAAAATCTATTGTTCTACTATTGTTGTCTCTTTCCCTTGCCCTGAACACACTGTCTGCAATGTTTAAGTCTTGTGATGCCACATCCCCTCCTTTAAACGTCCTTGAATATGGCGGAATAAAATAAGAGTTGAACAGAGGGTATTGTTTTAATTCAGAAATATACTGCCCATCGGTCATCCTCCCACAATTCAGAAGTGGGATATCAGAACAAAAACCTGTGTTCAAATACGTGAATATGATATTTTTGGTCAGCGTGTACCAATTTCGAGATTGTGAAAAAGAAAAAACCTAAAGCGAACATGTCGAACTACGATGGTTATAACAGTAGGGACGACAGCAGAAATGATGGGAGCAATAGAGAAGAGGCGATAATGATTACTCCAACAGCAATGCAAAGTATTATCGCGAGTGCAATCAGTGCAGTCTTGGCAAATTTGAACGTCGGCGAACAACGACAATTATGTGTACCATTGTCAGACATTAGCTCTCAAATCCTTTCATTCAGTGGTGAACGCGAGGAAGACGTCGAAAATTGGTTACGGCGTGTCGATATTGTACAGAGAAACCATAATCTGAGTGACTCGACGGTAGCACTTTTAGCGACCAACAAACTCATGAAGAGAGTGAAAAGCTGGTATGATTCGCAAGCAGAGTTAGCTGAACTACCACGGGTAGAATTGAAGAAAAAAATTAAGTTGACTTTCAGGTCAGTAATTGACCGGTTAACATTATTAGATAATATGCATGCACGCAAATGGCGCAGATCCGAAAGGATTGAAGACTATTTTCATGATAAGATGAAAATGCTAAACTCTGTAAATCTAACTTGTGGAGATGCGATTTTGCATATAATACGTGAAATTGATAATACAATATTACGAATCCACTTGAAGAGCCAGAATTTCAATTCTACGGAGAAACTTCAAGTTGCAATGAAATCGTATTCGGATGAACTACCAGCAGTAACTGCGAGTGGACCGTCAAACACAAAAATAAAGAAATCTGAAAAATCTGAGTAGGATAACTGCAACAATGAAAGCAGCTCGAGCGCTTCCCAAGTAAGGTGTTACAATTGCAATCAGCTGGAGCATTATGCATCAAATTTTACGCAAAAGAAAAGAGAAGAGGGTGCATGCTTCAACTGCAACGAAACGGGACACCAGAATAGAAATTGTCTGAAGAATAAGAAGAACGATGCTGGCTCCGTGCAATTGACGCAATCAGTCAGCCTCATTAGCGTATATTGTCGAACAAGAATTTCATGCATTAATTGATACCGGGAGTACTGCAAACTTGATGCGTGAACACGTTCAGGAGAAGACGAACCTGATATTTGAACCGAACGTAGAAATTTACACCGGGCTTGGAAAATTGAGACGCAAGCAAACGTTCGTATAAATAACGATTCGTATAACTTAAATTTTTCTGTTATACCAGATTCAGTAACTACTCAAGATATGATACTAGGCGAACCATTTTCAAAGTAGCTACTGGCCTCCCATCCAGTACGAAAATGTAGATAAACTATGTTTCATTGAAAACGACATGACTTCACATTTTGAAATATTAAAATACAGATGTGAGGATGAGGACCAATCCAGAAGATTTTCAATATCTCTTTGGAGATGTCAATGATCTAAATCAGTATTAACAACTTTGACTAACTTCAGGTCATTAGCATACAGTAATGAGAAGGATGACTGTAGACACTCAGTAATGTCATTAACAAATAATATGAAAAGCAATGGTCCTAAATTTGAGCCTTGAGGAACACCAGAACTTTTTAGATTTATAGTTATTATAACTAACACATTGTTTGCGGTCTATGATATATGTACGTATCAACTGCAATAGATCTGGAGAGAAGTCAAACTGATGCTGCAATTTATATAACAAAACATCGTGATTTACAGTATCAAAAGCCTTGGCAAAGTCAGTGTAAATAACATCAACTTCTGAGTTGTTATTGAAGGCATTGATTACAAATTCAGTAAAGTGGGTTAAATTGGTTACCGTAGATCTACCTTTCATAAAACCATGTTGCATGGGCGTAATTCTATTTTCAACTGCTTGATGAACGTATTTATAGATTATCATCTCAAAACATTTAGAAATATTAGAGAGAATCGAGATAGGTCCTATAGTTAGTAATGTCACAAGTGTCACCGGATTTGAAGATTGGACATATCATAGACCCTTTGAGAACATTAGGAAATTTATTTGTGCGAAGGCTAAGATTAAACAATATGTGCAATGGTTTGACAAGAATATCACAACATCCTTTCAAAATATATGCGGGAGAACCATCAAGCCCAGGTAATCAAGATATTTTTTGGGACTTGATTGCAGAAACAATGTCGCATTCAGAAATTTCTGATATAGTTAGATAATCATTTACAGATATAGGTTTATAAATGCGCGAAAAATCTGAAACTTTTTCTTTTGAGTACACACTGGAAAAGTAATCAGCAAACCCTTGCACAACAGAAGAAGTATCACTATACTGCATATCACTCCAATGCATGTTTCCAGGTGTCCGAGTCGAGTTCTTTTTCTTATTAACAAATGACCAAAATTTCCTAGGTTCACTAGGGATAACACTTTCAGAATGACATACATAATTCTTAAAAGCTATTTTAATATTAGCTTTTATTTTTGATCTTAGCATTTTAAAATTAGAATAATGAGCTTCATCTTTAGTTCTATCATGTAATTTTCTATATTTATCCTTTGCTTTGATATCAGAGATTATTTCTTTGGCGAACCATGGAGGATAGTGACATTTCTTTCTTCAGGTACGCGGTACACATTGTTGGAACACACTATCCAACTTTTCATAAGACTTACCAAAAGCAATATCAACATTATCACAAGTCTGCAAGATCTCTGCGTCCATATCCCGGAAAAGAGTGTACATAAGTTCAAAGTTAGACAAACGAAAGTTATAAGAAAGATTACAGTTAAATGAAGAACTAGTTGTGAAAGACGGAGATACATTGAAGGAAATTATTAGAGAAGGATGATACGAGTCTTCATGTATTAAGTTATAATTGCTACGGGAAACACTACAATTAATATTAGATATAACCACATCAAGCAAACGTGAGTCATCATTCAGTACTTTGTTTTGTTGTGTGGCATTGAGTAAACTACAAAAATTTTCAAAATTGGTGACACAGTTATTACTAAGCCCATGGTCATAGCGGTCAACCAGTTTACTTATATTAAAATCACCAGCCAGAATAAAATCTGCCTGCATTATAGATGGACAAGACTCGAGAGACTCATAAATCATGTTATGCTGATCAACAGAAATAGGGGGTGGTGAATAAACAACAGCAACAATCAAACTCCTGCCCGATCCCAACAAAACACGAACACATATAATATCAGCAATAGAACGCAAATCTAAGTTTAATTTTATAAGAGATGACTTGAATTTAGTACTAATAGCGCATAACACCCCTCCACCTCTACATTTTCCCATCCTAGCATTTTCACGGTCTTTTCTATATATAACATACCTAGATGAATCCAAAATCTCATCACTGTATACCGAATCAGTAAGCCAAGTTTCTGTTAAAGCTATAATATCAAAATTAGTTATTAAAGAATTATTATAAAAATCTTCTAGTTTAGTCTTCAACCCACGAACATTTTGATAATAAATATTCATGTGCCAATGTAAACGTACAAATATAAGAAGAAAATAAAATGTTCAAATACTCTATGTAAACGAACAAATAATGTTTAAACTCGCAAATTAATTAGTATAGTGCTGAAGAATGACATACAAATACAAATAAATTTAGTTAACAGAGCTGTTCTTAAGAGAGACAGATAAACTGCTCCAATTGCTCCAATAATAAAGTATCCTGTGCATAATTTATATATTGTAACTGTGACCTAATACAAGTAAATTAAAGTTTATCAACATTAGTGCCTAGATCTGCTTTAGAAGTGACACCACCAACTTTGTTTCCATCCATCGTCCAAACATTTTTGAAGCCAAATCTATCGGATAAACTTTTCACGAGATCAACACGTTCTTTAGTTAAGTCCTCTTTAATATTAATTTTCGAACCTTTAAGTTTGGCTCTTGCTTTTAGAACTAAGCTACGTGTCTTATATGATGTGAATTTGACGATGATGGGCCGTGGACGAGATGTAGAGGGCATATTAGGGGCAGCACAGCTAGGGGACTTACTAGGGATAGCACTGACCTTTTTACCCACACGATGGCAGCGATCAATGGAATGAGGTGATACATCCAGAGCCAAAGATTTATCAAACAAATCATACACCATGTTTTCAACATTTTCAGTGGTCTGTTCAGGAATGCCGAAAACTCGAAGACAGTTTCTTCTTGAATATTGCTCCAGGCGATCGATTTTGTAGTGGAGAGCTTTATTCTGGGTGGTTATATCATCGATGATAGCCTCGTAATGCAATTTCTGCTCATCCAACTTTTCATTCAGGCGTTCGACTATCTTATCCACAAATTTTTGTAAGAAATTATCATCAAGCAATAAGCTTTTCAACGCATCAGACACTTGTGCAGTGATAGCACGCGACATAGTAAGTAATTTACAATTTTTCTACTTGAACTTTAAATAAGATCACTTATTTTAATTACTTTATTTCAGCACTAAAATTCAACATTGGAGCAGCAAAATACACGTCTACTCACGCCGAGACATACATACAATAATGAAAGTGTAAGTAGTTTTGAAGCTCCTACCCTCAACTATGGGGCTTCTGAGTATATAGATTTGATAAATTGGAATTATTGTGAACTGACGGAACGAAACAAGATGTCAAAATATAGTTGAAGAAGCCAAAACCCACACAGGGTGATAGCGCCAAAGGAAGAAGAAGAAGAAGTGAACTGATGGAGTCTCCTGTCTTGTCGACCCTATCTGAAGAGGAAGTAACGAGAATGGTACAAACCGATGAAACATCCGATTTCCCAAGTTTTCCATCTCATACTCAAGCAGTAAAAGATGCGTCAAGATTTTCACGGAAGCCGCGTCAGTCGTATCTAGATCTGCATCTATAGATGGTCCTATCTTGGGAAAATTGAAGTCACGCAAAGCTATGCCAGAATTCAACACTAAAAAGGACTATAAGCCCGTAGATTGAATAAGAAATTATGAAAAAAGTGAGAGAGACTTTGCAGGTCGATACGTAGCTACCACATCTAAAATATTTGTTTGATACTAGCGAATACGGGCTCAGAACATCGTTTTTTACTTTCAATAATTACTGTATACCTACATTTGAATTGAGGAGCTTTGACGCCTGTGCGGCACCGAAAAACATGTGAATAATGATGGAAGCTTTTAAACTGGTAGTTTAGGCATGTAGAAAGAAAAATGAATTTTACTATAAGAAAACAAATATATATTTCTCCTTATTTCACCCTATGATCAAGTCCCATCCTGTACATAAATATTCTCAATCACACCAACGGTTAATCAAAACCCATATCTTTCTATTAAGGCCTTGGCAATTTTATAATACCATCCTCAACTGTAACCTCACATAGTTAGTTCCACTATTTATAATTTGATTGTTTCATGAATCTATTTTTATTATTAATTTTTTTATATTGTATGTTTTCATGCTCTATATTTTCTTTGTGATTCTGTTCGTTTTTTTTCCTGTCCTTTTATGAGGCTTTTGCCTGCCGGACAGTGTATTGTAAATACACAAATAAATGAATAAATAGTGAAGGAAACACTCATGAATATAACCATCGAAGGAGAAAAAATAGAACAAGTAGCAGCATTCAAATATCAAGGGGCGATCATAAGAGAAGAAGGAGGAATAGAGCAATAACTAACAGAAAGAGTAAACTGTTCAATGCGCTGGAAGACAAATTTTTGACAAGAAAAGAGGTGTCAAAAGAAATAAAAGTAGAAGTATTCAAAAAAGTTGCAATTCCAGTAACCTTTGGCTGCGAGTCATGGGCAATAAGCGAAAGACAGCAGAGTAAAATTAGATGCATAGAGATGAGATTTCGAAGAAAAATAGAAGAGAAAACAAAACTCGACCGGATTATGAACGAGAAGTATAGAGAAACGCTTAGCACAAGACCAATGAAGGACATCATACTAGAGGGACAGCTCAGATAGAGAGGACATGTGCACAGAAAAACGAAATCAGAATGGCAAAACGAATACTTGAAGCTAAGCCAACCGGAAAGAGAAAGAGGGGCAGGCTGATAAAAAAGTAGGACGAAGAAGTCAGCCTGGCGTTGAATAAAAGAAGGATCAAATGGAGTGAGGCGAAACGACTCATACAAGACAGAAAAGCGGGGAAGGATATATGGAGAGGAAAACCAGAAAAAGTGAGAAATAACTACACACAGCCTTACACCGAAAGGATTGAGTCAATAAGTAAGTACTACTATAGACATGAACTACTATGAGCTAGGACTATGGTACTATTATTCGATTATATTTGTCGTCATAAATTGCTGCTCATATCATCATCAATTTTTGTGCAATCAGGTACTTCTGAGAATTTAACATAATATCCACAGCCTGAAACCGTAAAAGAACTGCGTCGATCTCTAGAAATAGTCAATTACATCGTAGATTTAATCTGGGTTCCGCAGGGCTTCAAAAACCGCTCAACGAGTTCGCAGCCGTAAATAAAAGACTTGCAAACACGGCGTTACTGGCTCTTCCGTTACCTGGTGCCTAACTCTGCATAATGGTCAACGCGTCCGATTATGCAATCAGCCGCACTTCACACCAACAAATCGGCAATACGTTGCAGCCTTTAGTCTATTCCACAAAAAAATTAGATCCTGCGCAACGATCAAGAATTTTTGGTGATCTACTCAGCCATTGAACGTTTTTGTCATTCGATTGGAGGCAGAACAGTGACAATTTTCACTGACCACAAACCGTTAACTTTCGTCTTCCAACAAAAATCCGATAAATGTACGCCACGACAATTTCGGTATTTGGATTCAATTGGGCAATATACTACCGACATACGTTATATCAAAGAAGAAGAAAATTATGCAGCAGACGCTCTCTCGGATCAGCCAAATCTCATTGTCAGTAGACACTCGCGTCCTAGCAGCGGCTCAAGACACAGATGACGAATTGGAAGAACTGCTGAAAACAACATCAATCGGATTACGCCTAAAGAAAATTCAGTTACCAGAAACCAACTTCAGTTTGTATTGCGACGTATCTACTGGTACAGCTCAGCCGTGCGTCGCGATGCCCTCAAGAGAACAAGTATTTGAGACCTGCATAACCCAGCAGATCCGAAAATTCGTGCTTCGCATAGGCTAATACACAGCGCTACGTATGGCCCGGCATGAACACAGATTGCCGGAAGTGGACGCGAGACTGTAGCCAACGAGTGAAAGTATCCAGGTACGTAAAAGCACCAGTTAATCCGTTCCCTAACGATGCCGGCCGATTCGGGTATGTCCATATTGACATCATTGGGCCACTACTTTCATCTTGAGGATATAGGTAGTGCTTCACCTGCGATGATCTTTTCACCCAGTGGCCAGAAGTCATTCTATTATCTGGCAAAGAGGTCATCACTTGCAGGCGCATTTCTAGCGAATTGGGTAGCTAGCTTTGGCGTCCCTCAGCGCGTGACTACGGACCAAGGTCGTTAGTTCGAGTTGCGCTTGTTCCGAGAACTCAATCATCCAATAGGCTCGACTCATTTGCGAGCGACAGCGTGCCATCCCGTAGCGAACAGTATGATAGAAAGGTTTCACCGTCAATCAAAAACCACTATCAAATGTCACTCAACAGAATCATGAGCCGATGTCCTTATCATCGTGCTGCTCGGAATAAAAGCAGCTCATAAAGAATATCCAAACACATCTTCAACCGAGCAAGTTCATGGTTCATCGATACGATTTTCTGGTGAATTCTTCGATTCACAGCAAGTCGAATGTACTGTAACGTGCGGGAGTGGGGAGGCTCGTAAAGATGACTGCATGGGCGGAACCTTTTGCGTCGCGCCGCGTCGCATCACATCACCCCTTTCGATGGAGGCTTCTAGCAATATTCCAGAAGTATAAAATTCTAGAAGAAGAACATTCGAGAAATGGATATTCCTATATAAAGGCAAGCCAAAGATTTGAGGAGTAGTAGTGTAATAATGACGCTAGAGCAGTGAATATCGAGAAGTAAAGTGATCAATGTATATAAAAAGTTGAATATGAATATCTGCGACTTTGTTTAAGCTAGTATTAAGTGATAAATAAATAATGTAGTGTTATTAGTGACATCAGAAGAATGAAACTTTTATTTCATTCCAAATTATTGAATAGTGACTTTTATTTAATCACAAACTATATTTCGCCAAGCAATAAACATTATAGTACAAAAAACTATGCTCAGGAACTGCGGAAAAAAATTCGAAAGTTGGAACCAATACCTGGTACATGGCACCAAGAAAATTCTCTCATTCTAAGAGCTTAGATCCATACCATACTTCTTTGTGCGCCACGATGCTGTGCGAAGACCGTTGCAGCCAACTGAACAAGGTTACAGCAATTTCGTATTGCTAATGAACGACAAGTAAGTCCGGATATCGATCTAGAGCCTCAAGCCAGGCTACATACTCTCAGAAGATATTTCAACAAGTGGCAATGGGTTGTTACAATCTAAGTGCGTCCAGGCGAATTTTTCCGCGTTTTAAGTTTGACACCGGCTAGAGGCTACAATGGAGATGGCTCAAGGTATAAACCCAATCAAGTGAATGTAAAGCCTACCAATAATCCGTAAGGGCGCTAGTTGACCGAATGATATACAACACAGGCTGGCCAACGAGCCTAAACAGCGAGGAAGATAGGGGGAATGTCGCAGAATTCAGAAACTTTCGTCAACATAGACCTAGTTTTATTTCTCGAACAAAATTCCAACCGTGAGTAACAATGCCTTCCTAGATAGCATTGAGTACCACTTACAGAATGTCATCAACGCATGCACATTAAATGTAGGAGTATTGAATAATGAATTATTCCAAAACTCAAAACAATAAATCGAATAACAGGCGATTCAACTGAAGCGAGCATCCGATAACGGCAATAGTATTGGATTTTAAAGTAGTAGTGCATTAATAAAGATTCTGAACCAAATGAGGAAGTGAGTTGGTCCTAAGATCGAGGACTGTGGTAGCTGTACTATATAAATCCGCATAAGCTCGCCCGGAGTGTACCGATTGGTCGATCATTCGTCACGAAAGGGCACCCACGGTTGGCTTTCAACTTCACCAACAAAAATATATATATATTTCTGAATAATTGAATGAACACACGTCCTGGAAGCTACGTTCCCACACACTCTCTAATTCGTAGTCCAAATGAGACTAAATTTTCTCCTGAAGATTCACCTATTCTCGCAAGAGCTGAATTTACAGAATAATATAGTAATTTTTTCTGAATTGCTGATAAATGATCTTAAATCGTGCACGCAGTCAGCTGCACTATTAAATTTGCTGTAAATCTTACATAAGCGAAGAAAGAATGATTTCTCTAGCAAAAAAAACTGAGAAATAAAACGAAGGCTTATCTGACTCCCGTGCGAACAGCGCAGGCGTATTACGGAATCCCACAATGACTCCTAGACAGTGTCGTCATCAACTGGGTGGGGGCTCCCGGTTGATCGTTTGAAGTTGAGATCCACGTGCAAGCAATTTCAAATTTCTCGTCTCGGCCTCGGAATGTATGTCCCAGATTAATTAATTCTACCCCAAAAAAGTGGCGAAGTGCATACGGCGCAGCTTATGCCCCAAAATAAAAGCCTGAAAAAGGTACTTCAGTATACAAAGTCATCACAACATGAAGAAAGCGTACGAGAACACAGAAAGGCAAAGAAACGTACTGTAGAGGAACAGCTTGGAACAAATATTAATTGAATGAGTCGACATTTACCTGTCGAGATGGTGGTTGGCTTTTGAAATAGACTTTTCGGTCCAGCGAATATTTATCCGGGACTTCTCCCGCGGAAAACAAAAATGCTGTTATATAAATATATCGAAATGACTTTCGATTATCTAAGAAATAACAGAAATAATGGATGGCTGTCACGCCGAGAGCTCGATAGTTCAATTCTAAAAACTATGAATTCTCCGTCTTTATTCCGACAACATGAATTGGTCTCTTCAGTTAAAAAACAAATTATTGCAATTGATCAAACTCCCTAATAGTTTTTGTTTTCAGGAGAATATTTTATGAGAAGAATACAAAAATATATATGAAGTAATTTAAATCGTAACAGAGTCCAACGCACGACCCCAAGAAGAGCCAGATACTGACAACGTAGAGCAATCCAGAAAACCAGCCGACACGAGAAAGTTCAAAGCTAGGTCAGGCCGACGTGTCCACTTTACTGGCCACTTCCACAGGTTCTGAAGAGGAAGTGATGTAGCGGACGACATATTTCGCCGGGACTGTAGCTCTGTAGCAGGTAGTCCTTCCCAGAAACAGTGTTCAATTTTCGGTTCGACCTCACAAGATTGAGGAAAACAGGCAAATCATACCATCAAGGCTTGGGCACTGAAGCAGCGGGAGCAGTTCCACAAGTTCGAGGGTAGAGATGAGTCATTGCGTTCGCCTCTCATGTATTTCTCTTTATTTCGAATTCATTATCATTCATCATTCGTTCAATATTATTGAAAGGAGCTTATATCAAATTCTTATCTCTATTCTTTTGTTGTTGTTGTATATTACTGGTGCGAGTAAATAAAACGGTATTATAACTAATTCGGACCATTATTGTTAATGACAAACACCAAATAACCCGTGGCATGTGTTGCCTGGCATTTGTTGCCATACGCGTGGCATGTATTGCCTGGCATTTGTTGCCATACGCGTGACATGTGTTGCCCGGCATTAGTTGCCATACGCGTGGCATGTGTTGCCTGGCATTTGTTGCCATACGCGAGGCATGTGTTGCTCGGCATTAGTAGCCATACGCGTGGCATGTGTTGCCTGGCATTTGTTGCCATACGCGAGGCATGTGTTGCCCGGCATTAGTTGCCATACGCGTGGCATGTGCTGCCTGGAATTTGTTGCCATACGCGAGGCATGTGTTGCCCGGCACTAGTTGCCATACGCGTGGCATGTGTTGCCTGGCATTTGTTGCCATACGCGAGGCATGTGTTGCCCGGCATTAAATTGCCATACGCGTGGCATGTGTTGCCTGGCATTTGTTGCCATACGCGAGGCATGTGTTGCCCGGCATTAGTTGCCTGGCATTTGTTGCCATACGCGAGGCATGTGTTGCCCGGCATTAGTTGCCAAACGCGTGGCATGTGTTGCCTGGCACTAGTTGCCAAGCGCGTGGCATATGTTGCCTGGCATTTGTTGCCAAATGCAAGGCATGTGATGTTTGGTCACTAAATATGAAGCAGTGAGTGTGGCCATAATTCCGCAATACGAGTGTATAGGATGACGTAATTGATGTATCGCCGTAAGAAACAAATTACCATTGCGAGTCGGTAACATAAAGTATTAGATAATCAGATTCCCTCACAATTTACTAGATACAAACTCAATTATTCAATCGTGAAGCGTTGCATAAGTTATTACGATCATTCAGGATTACTGGGTTGATAGGCATGTTGGGGGGCAGTTCTGTACAGTCAGTCAAAGAGAGAGGTTGTGTCGAGATTTCTTTTTATTCCAATTGGTTTTTTTGTTTTGAATATTGGTATTGGATATATGTAAGTGGGTGAGTGACCATAGCTTTGTGTTACCTTACATTAAGGTTGTGCCGAGATTTCTACTTATTCCAATCGGTTTTTTTGTTTAGAATATTGGTATTGGATATATGTGAGTGGGTGAGTGGCCATAGCTTTGTGTCACCTTACATTATATTACAGTTATTCATCAATAAACATTAATATAACCCATACTCCATGTTCATGGACAGAGATTTCATTGGTAGCGGTAGGTTATTATGAAATGTATGTAAGTAAGAGAAGAGTTTTCGAACTTGGCTCTATTACAAGAAGGAACAATATACAGTACTTTTGGATAAGCAGGTGTACAAGTGAGTCTTACCTTGTGTACCAGATTTAGGGATAAGATTTTAATTTTAGTATTGTAACACTAAACTAGCACAGTTCAAATCAGAGTAGCGTCTAGACTATAGACCTTTGTTTCATTCTATCAAGTATTGAGATGTCATGAATATATTTTTGAAGTTGTGTCATCGATTTTCAATGAAGTTTAATCTTGGACCCATTTTCTGTGTTAGTAATATAAGTGTTACAATTGACGCCCAGCGTAGGGCTCAAATGCAGCGTATTATGAGTCAGTGATTACAGTTCAGAACGAGAGTACGATTTCAAAAGTATGTGGAACTCTGAAAATTGGTGGTCAAGCAACGCTGCCAAATTCTGCTGACTTGTGTCCTCAGTTTTCTCGTGTTTTGCTGCATCTGCTTCGTAGTGCATAAGTGACATCTCAGAAAACTTTTCAACTTCAAGTTGTTTTTTCTGCCAGTACAACGAAGACTGTAAAACGGTAATTTATTCGTAATAAAACGCACAATACCGCCAAAGAAGAATGATGGAAGTGAAGCACCCGCTGTGACTGCAATAACTCTGTCAAGTGAAAACTTTGCGCAATTGATCACTCAAATTACGGAATTGGTGAGACTACCCGCTGGAATGTCGCAAGATTCTGCTACAACAGCTTAAGATACTGTAAATCAACATATCGGGAACTTTTGTGAGTGTACTGTACGATTCGACAGTAGTGAAATATCCAATGTAGATGCATTCTTTGATTCTATTGAAACATTCCAAGACTAGTATCAGATGAGAATACCCTTTGTGGTATATTCATTCTGCTTAAAGGTACCGCCGCTACTTGGTGGAAGGGTGTAAGGAACTCTGTGGAAACATGGAATGATGCGGTAAAAATTTCATGTGACGCATTTTCTTGAAGGCTTCCGCTACATTCAATATTTTCTCGTGAACAGCGCGATGATGAGTCAAGTGAATCATTCGTTTGTCATGTGCGGTCATTACTAGCGCAACTGCCGTACAAATTACCTAAGCGCGTGCAGATTGATGTCGTTTTTGAACCGCTGAATCGAAAAATTTGAAAAAGACTAAGAACGGATATTGAATGTTTCCAGCTTTTGCTGAAAGCTTCAAAAAATGTTGAATTCACTTCGTACTACTCCTACAGTTTCTGGTTGAGGAGCCATGTAGCAATATTCTAGTTTCCAAATACGTAACTGCTACAAACTCTTCTATGTCTTCCTCCTCTTGATCTCTACGTAGAGAAGATAGCACTGAGATCTACACTATGCCTCTCTACACCAAGAACAAATATCTCACACTTTTCTCTCTTCAGAAGGCAATTTGTTCTGTCCTCTCACTAAGAAGAGAGAAGTTAGACAACGGTTAAAATCGACATGTCATGGCAACATTCAGAGGAACGATAAGCAAGCGATAAGCATCCTAAGAATTGATGCTAGTTCTTACGCCTAGGGAGCAGTTACACTGAAGGTGAAAATGAAGAAGCGGTACTTGTTGTACCACAGTCACAAATAGCGCAAATACTCCATGAATATCATGATTCACCCATCGCGTCACACAATAGAAAAAATGTTAGAGTTTGCTTCAAGTGTCAGCGTTATAAATCAAGTAACCTAGAACCTGCTGGCTTTCTTCAAACTAATGTTCACCATCGAAAATTTGGAGTACTTCCTATTGACTAGTTTGGTTCGATACCAGGTACTATCCACGAGAATAAATAAATATTCACAGTCGCAGACACTGTCACCACATTAATTGAACTTTTTGCTTTTAAAACTGCGACCCCAGAAAACAGTGCTTAGATCTTTATAGAAGAAATCATTTGAGGTATGGCACTCCTGGAAGAGTAATTAGTGATGACAGTCTACAATTTGTAGGCGAAGTGGTGCAAAAAGTCGCACTCTGTATAGGATTCGGACAATCTCTTATTTCTGTATACCATCTCGAGTCTAACGCAGTAGAGAGGAAAAATCGTGATTTAAAGAGTCAGTTGAATATATTAAGCTCCAAAAATCATGGCCAATGGGACAAATATTTACCTTGTATTCGATTCACTATGAACTCGGCGGTATGTCAAACAACTAGTTTCTCTCTTGTCTACCTTTGCTTTGCTCGAGAATTGCGAACGCCAAAAGATATTGGAAAAAATTCACGGTCCATAATTGAAAATTCTCCTTTTGTTCCACAAATTTCACTTTATTCACGAGCATTTACCTTATCGTTACAACAGGCCAAGGAATAACTCGAACAGCAGCAAGATCGTTTGAAACAATATGCTGATGAGAAACGACGGTCTCCACCAGGATATGAAATGGGATATAAGGTTTTAGTGATCACTCATGCACTGAGCAAGTCTCAACAAGGTTAAACAAACATCTAAGATTGCACTAAAAAGAGACGGACCATACGTGATTCGCGAACAGATATCTCGATCAACTTATCAGGTTGTACCCCCTGAGACCCAGAAACTCCTATTGGTGTTAGTCACGTTTCAGCCTTAACTCCCTTTGTCTCCTCCAAAGAATCTACATCTCTTTTTCCAGAATGTCCATTGAAGAAACAAAGCCGTCCAAAGAAGAACAGAACTGTCCCTAATCAAACCAACTCTATTTTATCTGTGAAACTATCTAGCAAAAAAAGGATGAAGTGATTTACAATCGAGGCCGACATGCAATCCTGAGGGGGAGATGGTAACACCAAACTAGCACAGCTCGGATCAGAGTAGCGTCTACACATATTTTTCTTCTATTCTATCAAGTATCAAGATGTCATGAATATATTCTAGGAGTTTTGTCATTTATTTTCAAGACAGCTCAATTTCGAAGCCTTAATTTGTGTTTGTAATGAAAGTGTTACAGTATCAATTTCTTTAATATTCGATTAGGCTCTGTATTTAGAAATGTGGTCAAATTTACGTACGACATATAGATATCTCAAACATGAATTCTGAATGAGAGTGATCTTGTTTTCGGTGTGAGATTTGAAACATATACGCAGGAACAGTTATCTAGCAAAGGTAAGACTAGAGCATCGACTTTGTATGATTCAACAGAACTCAGGTCATGCTAAAATTGATACAGATATCCTAACTTCAATCTAATAGCTACCAGTTTTGTATTCAATTGTTCCCTGAACTTCATACTTTCGTCAAAAAAGAGGTCTAAGATTTTCACGCAGAAGTATCATTGCAAAACGACACCATCAGGAATGATGTCAGGAGTATTGAAATTTTCAATAACAAGTAAAGATTACGACATCACTATACTGCTTAGTGGTAAATTTGAGAGCATTCTCACGCAAATAGCGCAAAGTGCGTTGAAACTTCTGGAATCCTGGTGCAACGATCACTCTCTCTCAGTCAACCCAACCAAAACTGAGATGATACTTTTCACCAAGAAACGCAAACTTGGCGTACTCATTATAGCGAGTCTATTCAATCAGATACTAAAGTTCTCAGGCTCAGTAAAATACCTTAGTATTATTATTGACTGTAAGCTTAGTTGAGATCTACACCTGATCTAGAAAGTTGAAAAAGCCAGCATCTCCTTTTGGCAGTGCCGTCCATAGGAAAAGATTGGGGCTTCAAGCATATGCCCTCTCTATGGCTCTATACAACTATCATCAGGCCAATGGTCACATACGGAGCTCTAATTTGGGAGCACAAGGTCAGGCAAACAACAGTCATATCTAAAATGGATCATGTCCAGAGAATAGCATACCTATTGTGACGAATTAAATCAGATAAATCACAATCAAATAAATTATCAAACTTAGACCCGTTTTTAGACAACAATGGATTGCTTCGGATAGGTGGCCGAATCAGACATGCCCCTATTCAATACGATAATAAATTCCCTATTATTTTGCCAGGTAAACACCACATAAAAATACTACTTATCAGAGAAATGCATGTAAAAAATCTTCATGCTGGAAGCTACACTTGCCGCAGTGCGTCAACAATTTTGGCCCCTGCAAGCTAGAAATACTGTCAAGCAAATAATACATTCCTGTGTCAAATGTACCCGCGCAAACCCAAAAAATGCATCCTAAAAAATGGGCAATTTACCCGCAGCTCGTTTACAGCCTATCCGACCATTTTCCACATCAGGCGTAGATTACGCTGGACCATTCCTTATAAGAGAAGGTAAACTTAAAAAAGCAAAAAAGATTAAGGCATATGTCTCGCTTTTTATCTGTTTTTCAACCAAGGCTATACATTTAAAGCTAGTTTCTGACCTCACAACGGAAGCATTTTTAGCAGCATTAAAAAGATTTACCTCCCGTTGTGGTAATGTAGCCGAATTATACACCGACAACGGCACAAACGTTATATGCGCCGAGCTCGAATTTTTTAGGTCTGAGAAATTTCAAAATACTATTACAAATAAGCTGGCAACAGAAAATACAAAATTTCATTTTATCCCAGCTAGATCACCTCATTTCGGCGGTCTGTGGGAACAAGCAGTTCGCAGTGTGAAACACCACTTGCGTAGGGTTGTTGGAGATGCCTCCCTCATCTATGAGGAATTTAATACCCTACTAACCAGCATTGAAGCTTGTCTCAATTCAAGACCCTTAACCCCTTTATCCTCCGACCCCAACGACTTAGAACCGCTCACACCTGGGCATTTTTTAATCGGCGCCCCTTCAACATCGTCCGTTGAGGATGATCTCAAGCCAGTCCAAATCAATAGGCTGTCACGTTGGCAACGAGTTCAGCAGCTCCAGCAGCATTTCTGGTCCAGGTGGCACCGGGAGTACCTAAGTCAACTGCAGACACGGCCCAAGAGTCAACGAATCTACCAGCCGAACATCACTGTTGGCACCCTAGTAGTGCTGATAGAAGAAAATCAACCACCCTTGAAATGGCAGTTAGGTCGCGTGGTCCAAACGCACCCAGGAAGTGATGGTATAGTGCGCGTAGTAACTGTGAACACAGCCAGTGGACTTCGAAAAAGAGCTGTTAAGAAAGTGTGTGTCATCCCGAGTGCTGGTGAAAACAAGAACTAAAAAATCACCGTAGCTATCAATTATTTTCATTCGCTTTATTTTCAATTTCCAACATGTCGGCTATCTTAATATAAATCAAACATTGAGTTTAAAATCAAAAACTTCAAGGGGGCGGCATGTTTCATTCATGTTACATTGTATCATTAACCAATTAGAATAAGATGTTTATTGTAGTGGGGGTAGCTCGCCCCACCCAATCACCCTGTAGTGGGGCGGCTCATTCCTCAAATTTTTAACCAAAAACAGAGTCAGTCAGAAGCGAACCGTCGCAACAATAAACCAACTAAGACCATTATAAATATTTTCATTTTCACGAAACCTTGTCTCAAACTTCCACCAGTCCGGATAACCTCGTACATTCCGTACACTCTTTTCAGAAGGCAATTTGTTCTGTCCTCTCACTAGAAATGAGCTCGGACAGTATGCTTCCAAAATTCATCTTTGATGAACCCTATCGAATCATCCTAAATAATCGAGCTAGCCTTGAACCTGATATCTCAATTCATACAGATGGCTCAAAAACATCCTCTGGATCAGGCATTGAGATCATCTCTGAGCAATTGAATCTGAACATAAGCATACCCCGCGGAACCTTCACCACTGTTTTTCAAACAGAGATGTTGGATATTTTGCGAAGCGCAAAAATGATTCAAGAACTTAAGGTTCAAGACAAAGTAATCAGAATTTCTACAGACAGCAATGCAAGTTTGCAAGCTCTCAGTGGCTGCAAAGTAACTTCTGAACTTGTTGCACCCTGTCGTCAATCTCTCATGGAGATATGTAATAATAATGTCATCGTACTAACATTGGTCAAGGGACATGACGGAGATGACAAACTGGCAAAACAGGGCTCAGTCTCTCTACCCTACAATCCAGAGCCAATGCTCCCGCTGAACAGAAGAACCTATCACAACCTTATCAAAAATCTCACTTTTGAAAAATTCTTCGCCCACTGAGCTACTTCAGCCTGTTGTAAACATGCAAGACCGAACAAAATTCGAGATTGGCTAACCATCTTATTCGACAACAATCTTCGAACTCTCGTAGATATCCTTACTAGACATTGTCGACTAAATAAATACATGCATCGGACACATTCTTTGTGATTGCTCGGCTCGCTCTTCAAAAAGAGGATCCATGCTGGGGAACCTCTGATCTAACATGGCTAGTTTAAGCGCGACTCCTGCCGCAGACTTGCTAACCTTCTGCGCGAGCGTTGAATGGATTCAAGATCTGTAATGGTGAGGCATACTCGTTCGAAAAGTGTACAATGGACCCGTTTGTGTGGCCTAATGCAGAATTAGCGCTTATGGTGTTAGTGTACAAAGAAGTTAGACAAAACGCAAAAGCAGCACAGAATTTGTACATAGAACGTTATTCCGGTAGGCGACATCCTAGTCACCAAATTTTTTGAAGACTCATCCAGCGTCTTAGGTATACAGGATTTCTAGAACCAAATCTAGGAAGAGATGGTGGACGACAAAGAATCCGTCATAATTTGGAAGACCTTATTTCAAATACAGTGCATAATGATCCAACAATTAGTACTCTTCAAATATCGAGAAACTTCAACCATAACGTATTAGAAATCAAAGATACCATCCTTTTCATTTTCAACGTGTCCAACATCTGATACAACCTGACCATCCTCAAAGAGTAATTTTCTCTGAATGGTTTTTATAACAACATGCTCAAGATCAAAATCGCCAGATCTTAATTCCTTGGATTAATATTTTCATAATCGCTAGCTTATGATTATCAGGACGCACCGGAAACTCTTGAGGAACTGCATCAATGTATTGAAAACAGCGCAGTAGCAATAAGACAAACCAACCATTTTCATAACGCTTATGCTGTTTCCCTTATACAACGTGCTGCATTGTGTGCTGCAGTGAACAGTGGAAATTTTGAGTAATTCTTAAATTGAATAGTGTCGCTTTTTGTGATTTTCTTATAAGGATGTATGTGTGAGTATTGTAAATGGAAATACCCAACGTTATATTTATCTAACAGTATGTAAGTCAACGAAATTTTTCTTCCATAAAATGTAATTATTCTTCTTGAACTTTATTGTAATTTTTCTTGTTTTTTGCTGAATAAATACTACCTCCTGCTAAATAAATACTTTTGTTATTATCACCATCATTTTCATTTGAACTTATATATATCGGAGATATCTTGAATATACGAAAAATCAAACGAAACGCAAATCAGTGGAAGAATGTAAGTGTGGAGCAAATTGCAGTATCAACAGTTCTGCCTCATATATCACAGATTGATACAAGATTCGCAACAGAAATTACGTCACGCAATCAGCTTCAACAAGAATTAAAAGCATTTTCTCATCTGAAGAGAAAGAATAACATTTCTCCGAGTGACAAAATAAACGATTATAAACATTCAGAATTCCGCAGCAATCACCGATCAAATGCTATAGCTGCGTTAAGTAGGTCACAAATCTTCAGGACGTCGGACGAAAGAAGAGATATGATAAGAAGACAACAATTTTCTTCAACCGTGACATCGAGTTGTCAACAGCAGTAGCCGCAGCAGATGATGTGCTTCAAGTGTAGCGTCGCAGGACACATCGCGAGTCGTTGTACGAATGGTGTAGGCGCTGCAGGAAAAGGAGAGCGGTGTGTGAGCCTGTGTGCGGTCAGTCCTCTTGCTGGATTGTGCTAGTGGGTTTTATCTAATTCACGTCAATTTTGAGTCAATTGAACTCACAGCATTTATATCACCAGATGGTCAGTACGAATATTTGACAATGCCATTTGGTCTGCGAAACACTATCTCAGCTTTTGAATGTGCAATCATTAGAGCACCGGGGGAACTCGCTCATGACGTATGAGTGACATCACGTACGATAAAGGAAGTGTTAGAGTGACTTCAAGCAGTTCTTTAAGTTCTGACGAAAGCCAAATCATCACTTAACAAGAAAAAATGCTTATTTCTGAAAAACGGAGTTGAATTTCTTGGCTATGAAGTAAAAGCAGGCAACATTAAACCTAATCGTCATAGATTTGAGGCACTTACTGCCTTACCACCGCATCAAACTATAACACAGTTAAGAAAGTTCATTGGTTCAGCTTCTTATTTTTGCTAGTCTGTTCCCAATTTCTTTCGACTTGTAGGTCTCTTATATAAACTAACTTCTGTTGAAAGAATTTCCAATTGGAAGCCAAAACATGAGGAAATTTGTCACAAAGTTATTTCAGTTCAGACCGGAGAACCTATTCTTACAATTTTCGATCCACAGAATCTAATAGAGTTATATGCAGATGCCAGTGCAGATGGTTATGGTGTCATATCGTTCCAAATAATTGACTAGAACCCATATGCCATCGCATGTAAACGAACTTCGGCTGAATCAAAATACCACTCATACGAATTAGAGACGCTGGCAGTAGTGAATGCCATAGAACATTTTAGACAGTATTTGCATGGTAGAAAATTTAAGATAGGTATTCACGGACTGTAACTCATTGAAATCTTCCCATAACAAAATTGATATGACTCCTAGAGTTTATAGATTATGAGCTTTCCTAAAATCTTTTGATTCCGATGTCGCATATAGAGAAGGCAAACGTATGTCACGCTGACTTTTTCTCTAGAAATCTTTCATCACCACAGCCAAAACAACCAATAGCTAATTTTGAACAAATCAAGTTGACATTACTGGGTTGACTAGTAACTGGCTTCTTGCAAGGCAACAACAAGAAAATGAGATCGTAAAGTTGATATCAGATCTGCGTAGAGCTTAATTTAATGAGGAAGTTGGGAAAACATATAAAATTCGTCCAGGTATACTTCACCGTAAAATTCAAAGAAATGGTCGCTCCAAATATCTACCCATAGCACTTTGTGCATTCAGCTGGTCTGTTATCAATAATAAATGTCTTATTCATTTAGGTTGGGAGAAAACATTAGAAAAAGTCTATGATTATCACTGGTTTAACGGTACGTCGCACTACGTAAGAAAATTTGTAGATAACTGTATTACTTGCAAAGTAGCAAAATCTCATTCCGAAAAAGTACAAGTAGACTCACATCCAATTTCTGAAGCGACAACTCTTGGCATATAGATGCAATCAAAAAATTAAGTGATGAAAATGATTTGAAGGAATACATATTTGTTCTTATAGATGCCTTCAAAAAGTACATTTTACAAAAACACTCTTCAAATATTAATTCCAAGAGTAGCACTAAAGCCGTTAAAAGATAGTATAGCAGTATTTGGTGCTGTAAGAGTCAGCAAATTCACAGTTTGCTGAACTCTGACGAAATTGAGGAATGTGCTTCCTTACAAGCAAGCAATAAAGGTATATGAACTATTTGTAAATACAATTGACGTCAATAACGAATATTGTGATATTGGCATTTTGGATTTTATGTAAAGAAGTCAATAGGGAATTACAATAGTTGGTTATGAGTTAGTTATGAGTTAGTCAAGTTAGGAGTCAAGTCATAGTAAGTCAAGGAAGATGTAGATAGTTAGTGAAGAGAAGATGGGTAGTTAGTTAGTGATAAGTTAGTTAGTGCGTGTGTTGAGAGGGTAGAAGTTTATAAAATATTCATAAATGTAGTTTGAAAGCCGGTGATCAATCGGAGATTGGTAACTTAATCTTTATATTCTTTATTATTCTTTAATATATTTTATTATTTGTTAAACGTGCAAATTATTCCAAGTTCCTGTGCAAGTCATTCTCCCCTTTCAGAAGTATTCCATCAGAGCAGATAAGTACAAAATATAATATCCTCACAGTTCAGCAAAGAACCCAATCTACCAAAATATAAATTTATTGTAAGTGGGAAACCTTTACAGTGCGCCTACGCGTATCATTGCTGACCAAGGGCGTTGTCTTGCCAGTAGAGAATTCCAGGATATTTGCACAGATCATAATATTGTTCTACATCTTATCGCAACTGGGTCGAGTATAGCGAATGGTCCAATAGAAAGCGTCATGAGTACATTTAAGTCGATGCTCACAGCCGTAGACTTGCGCTCAACTGTATCGTGAATCGCAGCACAAAAGCAAGTCCTTAACAACTGATGGTAGGAAAGGTAGCTAGACCACTTAGCTTGATGGCAGATGATGTAGAACCGACCGAAAGCTCAACAGATATTAGAAATGTAGCTATAAAAAGCATTGAGAAGTCTGCACAGTATGAGAAAGGAAGATTCGATAGCACAAAGGCAAATTCAATAAATTTTTCAAAGTATAAGAATGGAAACTCGCGACATCTCGGACAGCTTGAATTATTTTGATGGGCTCTGATGTGTTTTTTCATATTGTAATCCTTTGTATTGAAGAATTATGTTCGATTAAATCAGTTTGAAAAAGTTCAATATTTTGTCGATTAAGACCGAACCAAGTGATACTGATTTTGGTTAATTTCTTTTTTAAAATCATATGAGGACTTGTGATATGGTCGGAATGGCCGTGTCGGAGATGTCTTGAATATACAAGCCACTAAACGAAACGCAAGTGTGTCAATTAAATATACATAAGGATTTGTTTGTTTTGATACACTTTGACGGAGTCTAGGCGGTGGGCGGTGACGGAAATCTTTGAAGAGTTCATGAGTTCATGTCAGAGAGTCATCGTGTGAGGTGGTCTAGGAACTGGCCATCTACTTCGTTGCTATAATTGTTCAATTCAATAACCTTTGTCTTATATTGTTCACTGTATAATAATTATAATAATAAAAATGTCAGATACTGAGGGGATAATAAATTCACAATCATTACCACTTCCCACTACATATATATGAATATGCTGAAGTGTCGGTCAAGGTTCTTCCGTTTAGTACAATTAAATTAGCTTCTTATATCCTTCTGGTGAGTTCGTTTCCTTTTTTGTTGTAAATATTATCGTTATTGCTTCTGATGTATTAAGTAATAATTATCATTCATTTCCCAACTGATAAACCAATTAGAGGGAGACATACAAGTAAATCGATATTCAAAACTGAGCATGAATAGGCAATCATATACAAAAAAAAATAAAAATACAAATGAAATATAAAAGAGAGACTATAAAAATATACCCTGATAATGTAGATCGGCATTTTGGCACATCGTTTGGACTGGTGATCTTCGGAGAACATCAGTTCTGGACACTGGCAAATAGAACTTGGTATCACTCCTTGTCGCAATTCGAGGTATACGAAAAATGATACGAGATAGCAGAAATTGACAATCAACTTTATTATGAAGTAGCATCTACAAAAATTTTGCAGTAGATGCTTCGCGTCTCGTACTTAGAGATGGAAGATTATGTCGTTCAAGCAACATATTCTGGTCGCATCCTCTATCCGGGTGAATATTGTCCGTCTTATATGACAAAAATTTCAACTATTTCCTGTGAATACGATCTAAAGATAAGCACTGGTATTCATAAAATGGAAACCAGACCAGAAGAGCATATTCCAGCTTACTGACAATTAGAACATAATATAAAGTTTTGAGAAACAAGATGTCATGAAAAATATTGGATATCCGCATGAGAAAACCAAGTGTTCGATTAGCAGTGCCGCACACATTTTCAATTTGATCAAACATGCTGAGATTCGAAGTAAATATAATAACTTTATTTATCTAGCACAAAATGCTAGTATATAACAGTCTTTCCATAGATACATTAAAAAAATATGAAATAAATAATATGTTACTAAGTCACATTATTATTCTAAGAATTAATAACTATATTTTATAATGTAATAATCCTTAACTTTTCTTTTAAATTGCTTTAGATCATCTGTTTCTTTGATTTCAATCGGAAGTCTATTATACAAGTCAAGGCCCTTGTGGAACAGTGACATACTTGTATTACTTTTGTTAACCTTGTTAATTTGGAAATGATTAACATTACGAGTATGATAATTATGTACCTCGTGTCTATATTTCAGATATTTATTCAAGTATTGAAGTGATTTTCCCAAAGAAATTTTATGCATGAAATATAAGAAATTGCATTCTATAAAATAAAGAATATTAAGCCAGTTCATTGGTTTTAACATCAGAGATATTGTTGTTAATTTGCTACATTTAACATTAATTCTCATACCCCGGCTTTGCAATTTTTGTAGTTTATCTAAATCTGTTTTATAACACATAAATAATATTGTTGAACAGTAAGTGAAATGCGTCAGTACAATCGTATTATAAATTAACAATACAGTCCAAGAGAAAAATTCTTAGATATCCTTGACAAGTATTTTAGTTTTTCAGCAATTTTTTTACATAAATAATTGACATGCAACGAAAATTTGAGACTTCATATAGCACCTAAGTCATTGACAGAGAGGTTTTTGTCTGAAGAATTTCTATCTATACGATAAGTATAAGATACAGAGTTCTGGCGCTTCGTATAGGATACAGAATGACATTCATTCACATTAATATTTAGCTTGTTGATTTGACACCATTCGCCAAAGTATTATTGTTTTCTTGAAGAAAATCTGCATCTGTAAGAAAGTTTATTTCAAATCATCTGCATAGGCTAAGACAGAACAAGTGAGAGAGAGAGAAGTTCATTTATGAATATTGTGAATAACAACGGACCAAGATTAGAGCCTTGAGGGACTCCAGATGAGGCAGAATATTTGAACGAAATGAATCTATTATAAAACACATAACAATAACCTGTATCAAGGTAGGAGAGGCTCCGGTAAAACTTATTTTGGAAAGAAGAATTTCATGATCCAGTGAATCGAAGGCCCGTGAAAAATCATTATAAATAACATCAGCTTGACCTTGATCATCAAGAACTTCAGAGATGTATTGCATAAATCACATAAGATCAATCGTTGTCGAGCGACCCTTCACAAAGCCATGCTGATCTAGTGATATTCGGCAGCGGATACTACTGTACATTGCGAATGGATATCTCAAATAGCTTAGCGAAATTATTGAGTATTGAGATGGGCCGATAATTCTTTATTGATGATTTATCGTCCTTCTTCCATACAGGTGTTATACGTATTTTTTTCCAGCGGACAGGAAAGATTCCAGTAAAAATGGCCAAATTTATTATGATGGACAATGGTTTTGACAGCATATATTTTGCATCTTTAATTGAAAAAATAGGTACCTGATCCTTTCTCTTGCTGTATCTTCATTAGGAAGAGAAGCAATCAATGAGATGATATCCGTGTCATCAACAATATTAGCTGTAAATGTCGGATGGCTTGAATTGCTATCATAACTGTCATACGATGCACTTGAAATAGAGAATTCTGAAAAATATTTTGCAGCACCATTGACAATATCCTAGTATAATTTACCAGGTATACTCGTATTGCCTTGTTTGAGATGAACGAGTCTCCATAAATCAGCTGGATTATTTTTTTGTTAGTCTCCACGTTATGCAAAGTTATTCAAAATTATGTTTTCAGAGCTATTTAGTAAACCTATTCTTGCGTCAAAATCGCCACCCAGAATAAGCGAGTAATTATGTTGATCAAACTGTCTGTTGAAAGATCTAATAGAGTAGAGTGTTCATACGTAGGGGAGAAACGAGAAATATACATATCCTAAAATTTTGGATTCCAGTCCTAATACCAAGGAAGATCCAATGCACTTGTTCAATTACAGTGATATTGGAAATATCAGTTCTATAAATCTTGTACATATTTCTTCTCTAAGAGAAAGATTCTAAAACACTCAATGTATGATGTACTTGAATTCATATATCAGGTGCTGAGAAACTCCATCATATTTCCAACAGAGATCCGATGGTTCAATTAGCAATAAAAGATAGAAAACAATAGTATCAAAATACCCAATGCAAACTAAGCTGGTGCAAGTTGAAATCAGATATCTACGTGCTGTATATTTTCTTCAAAGCTATTCGAAAATAAATTCAATCATCCGTTGGCAAGATAAGTTTGAAGCTTCTAGAAGCTTGGAAAGGATAAAGACAAGCGTGTACCAAACAAGTTGTTTGTTGAACATTCAATTGATCGTAAAACCAAATCCTAGGATGCTTTACGGTGACGGTTGCTAACTTTATTTTCTATAGATGGTTTGTTCACAAGTTCATAAGATAGCTATTGACTCTTTTTTTTCTATATGAAATCAGCAAGCATCGCTTAGCTTATTATGAATCGATTAAATTCTGTTTTATGCGAACACAAATTGCGTATTAGAAGCTCCTTATCAATCGCTCGATAAGCTTATGTTAATGAGCCGTATTTAAACATAAATTAAGAGCCGACGTAACTAGGTCATAATTCCATATTGTTTTGACTTTATGACTACTTCCTACGGAATATAAAAATCATACAAATTCAGTACTGGATTCAAAAAAATTACTGTGGTAGATATATATATATCTGGAATTTTGCACATTTTTACAATTACCTGAAAACTATGACAGAGACAATTATCAAACAAGAAACTATATTATACATAATGCTTATATTGACTGAGCTGCTTGCACTGTTGTGCCGATTTCCACGCTATAATCAGTATTTTAATAAATAGCTTGTATGCATTGAGACCATGATTCAACGAGATTACTATGATTGAAGGACAGGAATGGAAGAGAGAACACTGTTTCATTACAATATTGATACTTATTTGCAGTTTATTGTAAATTTTTTCAACAAAAAATGCATTTATCATGTCTTGAAAGCTTCATGGCTCTTGCATTGGTAATCCTTTTTCTCACCGTTCCGTAGTTACGAAGCTTTTGTTCGAATAAATAAATAAATAAAATAAATAAATGAATAGATAAATTGTTGAATGTATTGTCAATAATTTGTTTGTAGCATTGCTCCGATTGCAAATCAAATTGATGATAATAAAAGATACCAATTAATCGAACAAATAAATACGTTTTAACACAGAAACAAGATAATAGTGAACTCACCCACTTAGTATATAGGAAGCCGACCCATACAAATCAAAGCGCCTCTTTTTCATGTCATCCAAGTGAATTATCTGATGGAATCAAATTTTCAGATGATGTTTTCTTGGAGAATGAAAACACAAATCAAGAGAGCACTTAGACAGGAGAATTTTACGCATCCTCTTCAAGATCTGAATAATAAGAAAATATTTGTTACGTTGCCTTATGTAGCCAACTTAACGAATAAGACTTTTACGTAAATATGACATAAAAACCTCATACACATCCAGTTTGAAGATTCGAAAACTTATTGGTGATGTGGAAGACAGATTTCCTCAACAGTATCCTGGTATTTACAAGATTCCTTGTCAATGGGGCAAGGAATATATTGGACGGATCAAGAGGACTGTAGAAACAAGATTGAAGGAGCATTCTCGTCATATAAGATTGAACCACCCAGAAAAGTATGCGGTGGCTGAGCACGCTATTCAAGAATTATATGGCATTGACTTCAAGAATACGAAGCTTCTGGCTGAAGAGACCATTTGATTTAAGAGGCTTATAAGAGAAGCAATAGAAATTAAAAAATCACCGAGTAGTTTGAATTTTAATATTGGTTATTAACCTAATCGATTGTGGTTACCAGTCATATTTCAAACTATTTGTATCTTCGAATCTACTTGCAAGAGTTACTTCATCACCAGCTCTTGTAGATCTGTGGATGGTTTAGTTTTGCGCCAAATCGAAAAGAGTAGAGCCAGATTGACCCAGAACCACAAGTTGACAATTTCCCTATTTAGACCTTCATTTTTGTCTCCAAAAGACCTGTGGATATTGAATTATAAGCTAAACCACAAGCAGAGCTCTACGATCCTAATAGTTGATATTTCAAACTTATCTAATAACTATTTGTTTTCTTGTTGTCTTGACAATTTTGTGTATTTATTTATTATACATTCATACATTTGAAAAAGGTAGCACTTTGCTGTTGAATCGTTGTGTTTCAAATAATTTGTATACAGAACTATTTTTCCATTAAAACATATAATTAAATAAAGTTTTTTCCTTCAATCGAACAAATAGATTTCATGTTCAAATTGATAATTGCAAATAGAATTCTAATTCTGTTAAAATACTCTTCATATGATGTATGAAGCCTACGGAAATTATAAAGTTGATAACCATAATAGCATACAAAGTATGAATATAGGTGATTCCATAGTATGGTGAATGCTAGAAGATATGATGTGTCATTAGATTGAAACCCACGGAGGATACCTACTGGTAATCAGGCACAACCACATATAATAATAATAATAATACTTCATTATCAATAGGCATATAAACATATGAATAGAAAAGAGTCACAATACAAAATATACTTAAATGTAACATATCAAAATGCACAGTATTAAACACAAAGCTTACTCAAAATTAAAATATTCAGCCAATGAATAGAAGCAATTATTAATTTGAAAAGTTTTCAATTTCTTTTTGAAGGTATCCAATTCGATAATATCTGTCAATTCTTAAGGCCTAAATATTGGGAAGATTTTCTTCTTACTTACAGTTTATTGCATGGTATTCTAAAATCTGTATTATTTATTGTGAAATAATCATGAATATGCGTACTTATCGATAATTTACTTCAATTTTTGTACACACAAATACACAGTTCTAGTAAAAAAGCAAACGGTTAGGGAAGTATATTAAAAATCTTGAATACATCTGTACAAGACGTGGTTCTTGTGACTCCAGCAATGCATCTGATTATGATTTTTGGCTAATGAAAACATCTGAAGCAATTGGGGAGGAGCTCCAAAGGCACAAATCATAATTAAAAACAACTTGGACGTGTTACGTTCGCCAGCCATCACATATGGTATCTCCGTGTGGGAATAAGTGGCAAAATCCACAAGCTGCAAATAGTACGAAACAAAGTACTACGGATGGCTGTCGGCGCTCTATGGTTCGTAAGAAATGAGCAAATCCAAAGTGACCTGAATATCGAGCTGATTTCTGAATTGGCGCTTAAACGAGCAAGCAAATTCTTTGCCAGCATTCCTCACCATCTGAACGCTGGAGTAAAACGGCTAGCAGATCATGATGAAAGTAATTTTTGGCTACTTGATAACGTCAAGAATGCGGCACAGGTTGTACAAAACGAAGAAATCCCTATCAGGCTAGAATTCTGATAAGAAAGGTGTGAGCCCTGGCCTGGTACTCTCAAAAGCCCGTCAGGATCAACTATCAACGTGTTACGTCCCCATTTCATTACCTGTTTTCTTTTCTTCATTTTCCAATCTGTTATCCATTTATTTTTAGCAGAATTTCAATTCATTAACATTATTATTCCACATAAATAGGTTATTTTACTCACGGCACACAAATCTTGTCAATGTTGACGATTGGTTAATTAGGTCAAGGTAGTATGCTAGAGATTTTGATTTCAGATAATCGCCACAAGATGTCAAAAACTGACAGCGCGAAGATTCAGAATCAAAACAATTTCATTTAAAACTTAATTTCACATTTAACACAGCACATCACGAAACATAAAAACAATGGCATAAAATAACACTCAAAATAAAATTCTTTAATTAGCTGGAACCAATGAAATAGTATAAACATATAATAATAATAATATAAAAGTTGAGTAAAAACGATTTTTTCTTTACCTTATCATCCGGAAAAAATCAATTACGTGGAACAGAGAGAAAAGTTCTCGAGAACGAAAAGATCGTGCCAGTTATTTTTTATTGCGCCAATTTTATTCAAAAGTTGCGTTGCTCCGACCGTGTGAAGTGTTGTGGAATTAAGTCCGCGATCGAGCAGCCCAATTTGGGGATTTTTTCATAAACTTACCGTCGTGACGTCGTAGTTCAGAGACCGCCTCGTACATCAAGGCACGCAGAGGCGCGGGTACCAGCATCTGGATCCTGCCGACCATCCCAGGTAACCTTGACACCATTCCTCTGACCAACCTTGACCCGACGCCTCCACCACGGCCAGTCGATGTCAACGCCTCCGTTCAGGAGGCCCTGTGGTACAACTAAGTGTAAAGTCCTTTTTTTTTATTGTTACTTCCAATCAGAGCTGAATAGTACTTGCACGAAAAGTACTTGATCACACTTGCAAGTACTCTCAGTACTTCAAGTACTGTACTTGAAGTACTTTTCATTTTCGGTACTTTGTTTTGGTCCAAGTACTTTCTTTTGTTTACTTGATACTGTCTATTTGGAAATATTACTTCAAAAAGTACAGTAAGAAGTACTTTAAGGGGGGTCTCTCGCAATCATTGACCATCTAAGGTCTTGCAGGTGTAAAGGGGACGGTAACAGAAAACAGCATTGTTGGTGGGGTTAAAAATGAGTATTGACTGATAAGGAGGGAGGATCGTCAGTACCTCATCAACCAGAGTGGACGCACGTCAGTTTATGGCATGTCGTTTTGCTATTTAATAGCAAAAATTTATTCCACTTAAATTTAAATTATACATATTTTTTATCTTGCAAGATAATTTAATTCATTGGATTTTTATGATTGAATTAAAATTATGTACATAATGAAAATTCAGAATTATTATTAACTTGCAAGATAATTTTAATGCAAAGAATTTTTATGATTGAATTAAAATTATGTACATAATGGTAATTCAGAATTATCATTATCTTGCACAATAATCTCAATTAATTGAATTTTTATGATTGAATTAGAATTATGTTCATAATAGAAATTCAGAATTATTATTACTTTGCAAGATAATTTTAATGCATTGGATTTTTATGATTGAATCAAAATTATGTACATAATGGAAATTAGGAATTCTTATTATCATGCAGGATAATTTTAATTCATTGAATTTTTTTGATTGAATTAAAATTATGCACATAATGGAAATTCAGAATTATCATTATCTTGCAAGATAATTTAAATACATTGAGTTCTTATGGTTGAATTAAAATTATGTACATAATGATAATTCAGCATAGAGACTATCTAGCACAATTATACGACACCGTTGAATTTTTATAATTGAATTAGAATTATAAACATAATAAAAATTCAGAATTATCATCATCTTGCAAGATGAATTTAATGCATTGAATTTTTACGATTGGATTAAAACTATGCACATAATAGAAATTCAGTATTCTCATTACCTGGCAGAATAATTTTCATTCATTGAATTTTTATGATTGAACTAAAATTATGTACATGATGGAACTTTAGAATAATTATTTTCAATGAATTGAATTTTTATGATCTAATTGAAATTATGTGAATAATGGTAATTCGGAATTCCTATCATCTTGCAGGACAATTTTGATTCATTAAATTTTTTTGAATTAATTAAAATTATGTACATAATGGAAATTCAGAATTATTATTATCTTGCAAGATAATTTCAATGCGTTGAATTTTTATGATTGAATTAAAATTATGTACATAGTGGTAATTCAGAATTATCATTATCCTGCAAGATAATTTCAATTCATTGAATTTCTATGATTGGATTAAAATTATGTACATAATAAGAATTCAGATCATTATTATATTGCAAGATAATTTTAATACATTGAATTTTTATGATTGAATTAAAATTATGTACATATTGATAATTCAGCATAGAGACTATCTAGCAAAATTATACGAAACCGTTCAATTTTTATTACTGAATTGAAATTATGAACATTATAAAAATTCAGAATCATCATTATCTTGCAAGATAATCTTGATGCATTGAATTTTTTTTATTGAATTAAAATCATGTACATAATAGAAATTCAGTATTCTTATTATCTTGCAGAATAATTTTAATTTACTGAATTTTTTTGATTGAATTTAAATTATGTACATAATGGCAATTCGGAATTATTTTTATCTTGCAAGATAATTTTGATACATTGAATTTTTATGGTTGAATTAAAATTATGTACGTATTGATAATTCAGCATAGAGACTATCTAGCAAAATTATACAGAATCGTTGAATTTTTATGACAGAATTAAAATTATGTACATAATAGAAATTCAGAATTATTATTATCTTGCAAAATAATATCAATCCATTGAATTTTTATGATTGAATATAAATTAAATCAAAATCATGGACATAATTTTAATTCAATCGTAGAAATTCAATTGGTTGAAATTACCTTGCAAGGTGATAATAATTCTGAATTTCTATTATGTACATAATTTTAATTCAATCATAAAAACTCATTGAATTAAAAGTATCCTGCAAGATAATGAGAATTCCGAATTCCTATTATGTACATAATTTCAATTCAATCATAAAAATTCATTGTATTAAAATAATCTTGCAAGGAAGTAATTATTTTGAATTTCCATTATGTACATAATTTTAATTCAATTATAAAAATTCAATGAATTAAGATTATTCTGTAGGATAATAAGAATACTGAATTTCCATTATGTACATAATTTTAATTCAATCATAAAAATTCAATGCATTAAAATTATCTTGCAAGATCATAATATTTCTGAATTTTCATTATGTACATAATTTTAATTCAATCATAAAAACTCAATGAATTAGAATTATCTAGCAAGATAATATAAATGTATAGTTTAAATTTAACTCGAATAAATTCTTGCTATTAAATAGCAAAACGGCGTGCCATATCAGTTCTTTGTTTGAATATCAGAGACTAGATTTTATGCAGAATACATGTTTTTGTTTTTTGTTATTATATTTTTTTCATACTTCGTGGGAGAATATTCATAAAGAAGATGGTTACCATCTTTTTGAAATTAATTTTCTCATTATAATTCTCGTCTTGCTTAAGCGAACCGTTGTTAATACTGTATTAAATATTTAATTTTCAAAAATATCACAACACTTAGAAAAATCAAAAACCAACAAAATCCACAAATCAACCACTTTCACTTTCAATCGGCAATCGAGTGACGAAAAGTAAAAATTCAGGTAAATCCCTCAAAAATCAACAAAATTCACATTTATACCGCTTTTACTTTCGAGTACCTAACAGTCCATTCAAAAATTCGTTGCTATGGAAACAAATTGGGAGGCGGAGTTATGCCAAAGGCTAGTCTTCCAGAAAATATATCACTTCACTAACGCCATCTATGGGCCAACAAAATAAATAATATTTACAATTTTATTTTGCTAATTACCCCGAATACATGGGTTTTTTGACAAATATATGGCTAAAAAATGAGAGATAAAGGTTGAAAGTGAATCAACATATAGGTATTCGAACTGATTATCTGATTTTCATACAAGAAAAATAGGTTTGAAAAGTACCTATTCTAGTGAATTTCACAATTTTTTTACCGAAGACTGGAATAATTTTTTGAAAATTCCATACGCTAATTTGAAGCTAACAGTAATATCTTTCATATAGTTGATTTTCATAGGTGTAGCTCAAATCATGTTTGAGTTAAAACGATTTGAAAAGCCTTGAAATCAATATTTGTACTATGCTTAGGGGCGTTTTACTCTGGAACTAGAAAAGATTATCAAATTTCGATACGTACAATTGTTTATAAGCCCCTGATCTTCAAAATAATATATAACATTTGCCATTCCAATGATAAATGAAAGCTGTATAACGATTTGAAAAGTGACAATTATCGCCTTTTACGCAGAGACCCGCCTTAAGTATTTTTAGTACTTGAAGTACTCCAAATTTACTTGACATATTTTCAGAGGACTCTAATGTAGTAATGTACTTCAAATACTTTTAGCTAGGGAGCTGGTGGAAATACGGATATATTTTATTGTAGCTAACAATAATATTGACCGAAGGCATTGATATAACTGACCGATTGAAGCAGCTACCGAACCTGATTGCTGTTGATTTTTTAAATAAATTAATTCAATATTTCCAGGAACAAGAAACATGCTCCCATATAAATTTATTGTTTCAGCAATTGCCACAATATTACACATTCATCGGAACACAAAATTAAATAATAGTCTTTTCTGTTGATAAAATTCGCCATGGTGATATGTAGATTTTCACAAAACATTTTGTTCTAAATATAATCATGAAAAATTTATTATTAAGAATTTGAATTTGAAAAATATCTTCAAATTTAGTGCCTATAAATTTTTGTAGGCAGAAAATATATATAATAGATTTATGATCGAGGCTTAAGAAAGAGGATAAAAGAAGATATGGTATATGATTGAGCAGATTTATGTCTTTCTTGACGAAAAAATTTTGATAAGCTCGAATGAGAACATATCAATGAATTTAATTCATCCATCCTCAATACCGTAATGATCACATCAGATTGAAAAATGATCATATTGATTATGGAATAAAGCAATTGAATAAACGACCCAATAACCTTTTTCTTCGATCTGGCCATTTTCAAAATGAACTTCAAAGAAGCTGAGACTTTTCAACAAGTTATTGATAGATTGGAGAAGAAGTTCAAAAACTACTATTCTCATGGACAAATACTACTGATTGAAGTATAATGATAATGAAGCTGATCGAGGAGAAATTCATTCTTAATATTTATCGGATGACATTACAGAATAACTGGACAAGAAGAAGCAAAATCATTGATACATACCCAAGAGTAGGTACATACCCCGCGTCTCCTATCCAAACATGCAAGTAAAAGGTTAACATGAGTTAATTTTGACGAATGATCATACAATAATCATCTGTTCTTAGAAACAGAACTACAGTGTAACCTCTTCATAACGAAACTCAATGGACCGACACAGTGATTTTCATCAACCTCAATACTGAATTCAATGTTGCTGTGTTGCATGTTCAGATGATTCAAAAATATCATTCAATCCATCTCTACCATGAGACCAAACAGCAGCAGACATCATCAACATGGCGTAGAGAAATAGTGCGATTCTTCATAGCTGTGCTCAGAATTTTCTGTTCAAAATCCCCTATTTAAAAATTAGCGATAGTAGAAGAAGAACTCATAGCAACACCATCGATTTACCTGTATATATCATCATTGATGATAAAGAAACAAATGTCAAACGATGTTAAGAAAGCTTGACAATATCAGTTGGGAAATGATCCTCTAATAATTTCAAAGTATCATTAATAGGATCTTTCGTGAATGAAGATGAAGGGTTGAATCTGACAAGTAGGTCATTATCTGTCAATGTCACTAATCAAATCCACAAAATTTTGGGAATCCTTGACATAATTATGATAAAGCATCTCTCATTGACATTATTGTTGAATTCTCCAACCCAAAAGTCAATAAGAGGTTTACTCTTAAGTTTGGAGAGCTGAAAATCGAGAACATTGCTCGTTATCATCACTGGAGTTTCTCAGTCTTTTCTTTGTGACAAGGTACCTGGTGTGTATGATAACACAAGATAAATGAACTTGATAATACCTTCAAGCTTCTTGTTCTGTGATATATACACAGAGAAAATTGACATAAATGAATCTCTATGAGATAATTGATTCGTTATTATTACTATAAACTGTTGTAATAAGCCTGAAAAAGGGCACTGCTCTTTGACTAATACTGGTTCCTTGTACTTTAGCAGTCTCATCTTTTCTTAGCTTTCCAACGGCTTTTGATGCTTCTGAGAACTCTAGCCAGATTTCTATAATACTCATCTTTCTTTATCAGATTCAGTGTAAACCAACAGCCTCATTACTTCATCTACTAACCAGCTATGGTATTTGAGATAGAAATTCATCTCTTCGTAAGAATTATCGAACAAAAAAAAAACAAAAGGGAATTTTCCCTCAATTCAACCTGAAAGAAGGGATTTCTGAAATTCGTAGGAATATATAATATAGGATGACGCCTCAGTTCACTGGTGCAACCATGAATGAAGTAGCATCCAATTCTTGTCTAGATACCCTAGAATATCCAAGAGGAATTTCTGAAAACGACAATTCTCGAGCGTGTTTATCAAAGAGTGAACGATAAGGTACGTTCTTTTTACCCGAAGCAACTTATATATTTCTCTTTATTTCATGATAACATTTGTTACTGGGCAGTAAGACAGTCCACATCAAGAATATCTTCACTGATTCTATCATCCAAAATTTGTTAGTCTTTCCGTATCATATGAAGAAAAACTATCATCAATTTTCATTATTATTATTATTAAATACGTTGCACAACACTTAAAGCTCAATAACAGTGCAAATAAAATATTTTGGGGTCAAATAAGAAATGTCGAGAGTGGAAAATTTTACTTCGTAGAAGGTGTACATTCTACTACAAGCAGAAATATGAAATGCGTTGGTACGAGAAGAAGGCAAATAAAGAGTGAAAGACTGACGAGTATTTTGTGATGGAACATGGAAGTTGGAGATCGAAATCAATTGAGAATCATTTATTGTATTGAATATAAACTTGGACAGCTGATATACAGATGTAGCATCATGTCTAAATATCTAAGAAGGTTTGGAAATTGAAAGTGCCAAGTAAATCAGCATAATGCATAATATAATTGGGATAAGATCCCTGAGTTTTGAAATACTGATATTCCCAGAGTTTTTTTCTGAATAGCCTCAATAAGATCAATAAGGACTCTAGATCAACGATCAATACTCAAGCTCAAAGAGAGCTAACAGATAGCACAGGCATAATATCGATATATTCCAGAACAAGCGGGAGTTCTGTTCCTAATTCCAGAATTAAGGTGATCTTAGTTTTCTTCCAGATATCAGGGAAGGTATTCGTTTCAAGACAAAGATTAAAAATATATAATAGAGCAGTATGGAATGGATGAGAACAGTCCTCAATTATCAAGCGGAATATCATCAGGACTACTAGATAAATTGGATCTGAAATTCCTTAGAGTGATTTCAATACCAATACGACAAATAGTATCCAAACGAGGAATATCATCAGAAATAGAGTTTTAATATGTAGAACTACTAGATGAAAGTGTATATACGAGTTGAAAATACGAAGAAAAGGCATTTGGTATATCCAGTGAAGCAGTGTAAGAATAATCATTGAAAGAAGATTCATTAGGAAAAGTGGACGACTTGGATTTGAATTCAACGAAGTTCCAAAATTCATTTGATACATGTTGGATGGCTTGTTTACAGTCCAAGACATATTAATCATGAGAATACTCAATTAGATGTTTGACTTCCGCCCTAAGTGCTCTGAACTTCTCGTGCTTAGATGAATTAAGACTATATTTGGCTAAAAGATTCATGAAACGTTCTTTCTCCTTGAGATTAGTTTTAGTTTCAGGTGTGAACCATTTGGGATTACAAGGTTTGAAAGTAGAAAGCACGGGAACACGTTCATCAAAAAACGAGTAAATAGTTTGATATAGAAACTCACATGATTGATTAGCATCCTGAAACATCGGAAGAGTATGTTACTCATAATTGGCGATGAGGTCATAGAGTTTGGGATAGTTTACTTTCTTGAAATTTTAGCTACTCTTAAGAGATTGAGGAGTACTAGTTTTCTCTAATGTGCACGAACTAATCATCAAATTAGGTGCAGGATGGTCAACAACTTCAAAATCCAGGAATGTGTCATCAGGATGAGTAACAATACAGTTAAGGGGGGTCTCTTGCAATCATTGACCATCTAAGGTCTTGGAGGTGTAAAGGGGACGGTAATAGAAAGCAGCATTGTGGGTGGGGCTAAAAATAAGTATTGACTGACAAGGAGGGAGGATCGTCAGCAGGCCGTATTCAACACAATGACCTTGAATTATCTTGTGTTGAAACTAGCTCAGGGCTATCAAAATCACCTAGGATGATGAATTTACTATTTTGTAAAAATATGACATGTTCAAAGAAATCATAGAGTGAATTATATGAGCTAATGTAAAGTAGATAGACATGAAGAACTACAATCAATAGTCAACTTTGTACAAATTATATTAATATTAGGGAGAAGAATAGGCAAGAAATCATTCAAATCCATATAGACTGATAAAATATTGTTACGAATAAGAAGCAAAACACCACCACCACAAGAAAGCTGACCAGTTTCAAAATTTCTATCATTTTGATAAATAAAGAAGTTGCCATCGCAGATTTCTGGGTTCAGAACACTAATATTGAGCCACGATTCAGAGAAAGTCACAATATTATAACTAATAGCTGCACTAATGGAATACAACTGACTGAGCTTAAAATCAAGTCCTCGGATATTTTGATAAAAACAGTTCAAGCATCAATGTCTAAAACTGATTCAGTGAACTCTGATTGCTATATATATACTGAATTTGAATCATTCCAGTGTCCGTATGTACAAAATTTCCATGTTATAGAATTCGTACAATGGAGTATCGCAAAGATATCGGAGCCAGATTTTATATTTCTTCTTTCCACAAAATCAGTAAAATAGCTTGAATCGTATATATATTCACGCTTGATGTGCACATTGATCCGATATTTATCGCTTACGTTTCTAGATTGTGTAATTATTATGGGATCTACGTCTACAGGGAAAGAACAATAATGACTTGTCCAAGAGTCCTATACTCACCGCTTACATACCGCAGTGTTTCCATTCCGATGAAAGAATTTCTTGATAAAATGACTCTTTTTGATATCAAATCCAAATTAGGTGTATGTGTTAGCTCATGTCTATATTTAAATCCATTTGACTATGATTTGTTGGGAATTTGTTCCATTCTAATGCAGAAAAACAGCACTGATTATTTGTAATAGCTTGTGATTACGTTTCTCCACAACTTTCGAGTTGTTCTTAGGCCATAATCTGTCATAAATACTGTCAAAAATATCCTTCCGAATTTTTTCTCTTAGAATCTAACGAAAGGAGTTTCTTGGACTGTGTAGTGATTTAGTTCTCTTAATTCCATTTGTATGTAAATCATGTATGGTTGTATCCCTATTCCACAACAATCATTATTGTGTCAGCACTTCAACAGCACTTTTCCATTATGATGAGAAATGTAATAAAAACCTCTGAATCCTGGAAAAATTGTTCATTGCTCAAGTATTCTCCTGTATCAACACATTGTTACCACGTGTTGTATAAAATTGATTTTTTTCAGATATTTTGAGTTGAAATATTCAATTGGTGCAGTCGGTAGGATCAGAGAAACACAAAAAGTAATTGTGTGGTGAATTTTAATTCTTTACTCTGATCTACTGATAAAATATCAATCAAGAAAAATTATATCAAACAAATCGTCTACAACGATCTGTGGAAACAGCAAGAAACGCAGACCTAACAAAGAAATCAACTTGCTTTGGAAATCCAGTAGCAGAAGAATCACGAGAGGAAGGAAGACTTGCTGTTCGACAACTTTTCGATCACGTCTCCAGCTCCAGGAACAATCAGTGGCTCGGTGATGTCCGTAAATCATCAAACAATTCTCATATTGCTCATGATAACTTTGTGAGTTAGAACTTGAACAATTTTTTAGTATTACAAGAAGGGATACCTCTAGCAGAGACCAGTAATAAAGGTATCATGGGACCGGCAGAGTCCTAAACACACAGAATAATCTATGTATTATAGTGATAATAGAACAAATTCTGAAATTTCTAATATTGAATCAGAAAGCACTGATACTCCAAATAACACTATAAAAAGCCTTATTTTAAAGCCAAGTAGATTGAGTGTATCAAATGCTTCAATAATGGCTACAACAACGCTTTCAGAACTGAAAAACCTTGCTGAAATCATTCCTCCATATAATGGAGACACTAAAATATTGAATAATTTCATCAGTGCAGTAGACGACGTACTGATCTCTTTGGCTAACATTGTTTTAAGTCCTATCCAGAGAACATATCTTCTTGGACTTATAAAAACCAAACTCACACACAAAGTGGCAGAATTATTATCAAAAAATAAATTTGTAGATTGGCTTGATTTAAAAATTTACCTTACCACAAATTTTTCTGATAAAAGTACAGCCGAAACAATTTTATCAGAAAATTTGCAGATGAAAAATTAAATCAGTACAGACAAAGCTTTAGAAGTTATAATTCAGAAATTCTCATGATATAGATCAAAGATTTTTTCGTAAGAATATAATCAATCACAGAAAAATGCAATAATTATTGAAGAAAACCAAAAATTAGTAGTTTCACATTTTATAACCCTCGTACCTTCATCAGTAAGAGGATCATTCATACTTAAACAACCAAATACATCAGAGGAATGTGAGTGTTCATTGAGAAATGAATTTAATTACCCACATCAGAATTTACATCAATCCCCAATGCTAAAAGATGAACAAAATTTTAGCTTCAATATACCACCAAAAAAGCTCACAGCTCAACAATTCCCATCTAAACCTATTCAATTTGATATTGACCCAAATCAGCCAAAACCTTTTGCCCCTTATCAGAATATGAAAAATTATATTGACACGAAACGAGCTTATCAACCTAAGCCAATGACCCAGCAGTCAAGACTTCCGAGTACTATACCTATGTCAACTCAGACAATTAGACAGAATTACAATCTTAACAAAAGTTTAGATGAACTAGAACAAACCGCTGACGAATATGAACTCATAGAACAAGACAATGAACTTGAAAATGATCCTTTTTTAAAATTGGAGACAGAAACGGATGAACCGAACAAGTAATGTCTAGTTTAACATACAACTCACCATCATTACAAATAAAAGATTATATCATTTTACTAGACACGGGATCAAGTTTCAACTTGATACATCCTGATTTAATTAAATTCAGAAAAATTATAAGCTCATGACGGAAAATGCACGTTTACAACCGCAAATGGTGAATCAAGTATTTCACAATTTGTTATTTTAATAATTAATAGAATTCCATTAGAATGCTATGTTCATAAATTTCATAGAGAATATAATATATTACTTAATATTGGAGCATTTAAGAGATTAAATATTCAAATAGAATTCACTAGAGATGCTGTTAATATGAAAGGGAAAGAAATTAAATAACAGAGTAATAGTTTTCAAACTCGAAAAGAAAATAATAATATTCAAAATCGTTCAGAACATTTAAATCAAATTGAAAAAACTAGATGAAAATCACTTGTATATAATTTTGAAGGTCTTTTTCCAAGCCTAAACGACCAACTATCTTGTTCTAATTTATGTGAACATAAAATAATTCTAATTAATGAAACTCCTATTCATACAAAAAATTATAGACTCCCTCAAATCTACGAACAGGAGATCTAAGAACATATTCAAAAAATGTTATCAGAAAAAGTCATACAACCATCTCATTCTTCTTGGAATTCTCCCATCTGGATAGTTCCAAAAAAGTTAGACGCTTCCGGAAAACGAAAAACGAGATCAGTAATCGATTTTAGAAAAGTAAATTTTCAGACGAAAGATGATAAATTCCCAATTCCTAATATTGATGAATTATTGAATCAAATATCAACAGATGGTAGAAACAGAAGGACAATGACGAGAAGTTTTGGAGTCGAAACTATCGGTAACAGTCAAGTTGTTCGAACGGAATTGATCGCTGTACCTGAGTTCACAGAATGTCGAATGCGTTCGGAAACAGACTTCATTCATGATGCTGGAATCATACCTAATGTTGCGAACAGTAAATTGTTCTTCAACGATGTTCTTGGGACACGGAAGAAGTTTTTACCTGATATAAAGACGAATAATTCTGTACCTGTAGCAGCTTCTCAGAAAAAGGTTCCAAATCAACGTCGTACTGATAAAGATACAGATCTGGATTCCACTTAGAGCAAGGGAGTAACGCAGCTCCTCAATGAGTAAAAATATGTGTTCTCGCCTATCAACGAAACTACTCCGTATGCAGAACACGCTATAAAACTTTCTGATAATACTCCTGTTGCTGTGTCACCCAATAGGTTATCACCAGTCAAAGAAGAATTTCTCCAGCGAAAACTAGAAGAAATGCTAGCAGGCGATATCATTGGAGAATGTGAATCACCATACGCCCCTCTTATGGAGCTCGTCCCGAGAAGCGATGGTTCTTTTCGGATCTGCGTTGACTATAGACGTTTAAATAGTATCACCATACCAAATCGATAACCGAGTGGATGACTTGTTGCAGGTCACAAAGAGACTCCAATACATCTCAACATCAGCATCAACATTCCAACGATTAATTGATCTGCTCAAACTTCGATGGACATATTGAGGATTTACGTCAAGTATTCCAAAGACTCCGACAGTGCAAACTGAAGGCCAGTCGTGAGAAATGTAGATTTATCGCATCTGAAGTTGAATATCTGGGACACCTGATCACTTCGCAAGATATAAAACCAGATTTTGAAAAAATTTCAGCCACTGTTGTTATGAAGGAGCCAAGAATTGTTGAGTAGCTTTTGATATTTCTGCAAACTGATTCGTGGTTTAGAAGATTCGTGCTAAACTATGTCGATATTGCACGCCCATTGACGGAGAAGAATACGAAATGGATCTGGGAAGCTGAACAAGATGTTGCATTCACTACAATTAACGAATTACCTATAACTGCGCCTGTACCACAAACAGCCGATCCAACAAAACCTTTCATCCTAAGAACTGATGCTAGTTCTTACGCCTTGGGAGCACCTACACTGAAGGCGAAAATGAAGAAGCGGTACTTGTTGTACCACCGGCGCAAATAGCGCAAATACTCCAAGAATATCATGATTCACCCATCGCGTCGCACAATAGAAAAAATGTTAGAAATTCCTATTGGTGTTAGTCACGTGTCTCCTCCAAACAATCTATATCTCTTTTTCCAGAATGTCCATTGAGGAAACAAAGCCGTCCAAATAAGAACAAAGCTGTCCCTAATTAGACCAACTATTTCATCTGTGAAGCTATCTAGCAAAAGAAGAATGAAGTTATTTACAAACTCCAGTATTGCAAGCGAGGCCGACGTGCAATCCTGAGGGGCAGATGGTAACACCAAACTATCACAGCTCAGATCAGAGTAGCATCTACACATATTTTTCTTTTATTCTATCAAGTATTAAGATGTCATGAATATATTCTAGGAGTTTTGTCATTTATTTTCAAGACAGTTCAATTGCGAAGCCTCAATTTGTGTTTGTAATGAAAGTGTTACAGTATCAATTTCTTTAATATTAGATTAGGCTCTGTATTCAGAAATGTGGTCAAATTTACGTATGACATACAGATATCTCAAACATGAATTCTGAATGAGAGTGATCTTGTTTTTGGTGTGAGATTTGAAACATATACGCAGGAACAGTAATCCAGCAAAGGTAAGGCTAGAGCATTGACTATGTAAATTATGTTATAGCACTATTCGTGTATTTTGCCATATTTTCTAAGTTGTTTCCTACAACTCAGCAGAATATTGTAATATGATAAAAGCACGTAGGCTAAGGGATATGTAGTATAAACACGTGTAGAATCTAGTATATATTAATATTTGAAGATAATAAAACTTAGTTTGTGAAAATTAACTTTGTTTTTTTTGACTACAACAAAAATCAAAAACATAATTGGCGCAGTCGGTAGGATAACGTCGTCACAGTAAAAATCAATATTATCTGTGGTACTTCTCAAAGTTTAACGACGTTATCTCCAAAAAACATCATACCTACAAGACTTCATCCAACGGCTACAACCTAAGCCGCACCAGGGCCTAACCATGGCCCATCTTTAAAAAGCAACAATCGATTGGCAACTTGCTGTTCCATTGTCGGATCACGTCCTCATCATAGAACGAGTACTTGCTGTTCCTACAACTGGTCCACGTCGCCTGCAGTTGCTGTCTTCACAACATATACCCGAATTCCCAGAGCGCAGAGAACCCGGTGATGTCCGTAAAGCATCTAATTTGTATTGTATTATTGCAGTAAGTTATTTTTATAACATTAATATTTGTTGCTGCTCTAATTAAATAATACTTTATTACAAAAAACACAGAAGGGGTGAACCTAGTGAAAATACTAGTAATAAGTTTACCGAGAGACCGGCACAGTCTCAAACACAACATTTACACATTTTTATTTATTTGTTACAAGTTAAATAAATAATTAAATATTTTAAAATAAATTATCTCATGAATAATATTCATGAATTCTAATTCTGATACTGCTAACTCAGGAGAACAGAACCCGAATTGCACAGGCGCAATTCCTAAATCAAATAAAATTATTTTAACTCCTAGCAGATTGCCATCAGTCAATACAATGCAACTATTACTTTGGGTGAAATTAAAAATTTCACAGAAATGATTCCTCAGTATGAAGAAATATCAAGTTTTTGAGTAACTTTATGAATTCTGTAGACGAAGTCTACATCACATTAAACACCTTAGTAATGACACCATTACAAAGAACATATTTATTTGGCTTAATTAAAGCAAAACTCACACATAAAGCCGCTGAACTTTTGTCAGAAAATAATTTTCGTACTTGGGATGATTTAAAATTATATTTAGCAACAAATTTCACTGACAAAACTTCCGCAGAGACAATATTGCAAGATATTATGTATTGTAGATTCAAAAATAATGCTGAGAATACATTAAAATATATTGTAGATAAATTTTTACATTATAAATCCAAAATATTTTTAACAAATTATAGTACCGATCAGAAAAATGCAATCATTAATGAAATACAAAAATTAGTAGTAGGTCATTTCATATCTCTTTTACCAATGACAATACGAGGCTCTTTCATTGTTAAAAATCCTAGCACAATAGAACAATGTGAAATATTGCTCAAAGACAAATTCAGTTTCGCTAATCATTATCAACATCGTTCTCCCCTCCTACAAAATCCAGCACCACTGCCAAAAAAGTTTCCAGCAGATAATTTTCCTTTACAACCTATAGCGTTGAGACAGAACTTTAATAGAAATAATAATTCTAATTTTGCACCGAAGCAAAACAGACAAAATGTGGTACAAACAACCCAAAGATTTAAACCACAACCAATGTCTTTACAAACAAGACAAATACAACCTATGTCTTTCCAAACAATTAGACAAAACTATAATATAGAAACCGATACAGATTCACAAGAATATAATAACGAAATTATTGAAGACGAAACGACCGAAACAAACGATGACTCTTTTTCAGAAATAGATTCGACACATCACGAGAACATTACATAATGTCCTCCATCGTAGTGATGGATCTACCGTCTTTACAACAACAGAATTTTAATATACTTTTCGATACTGGCTCATCCATAAATTTAATACATCCAAGTTTAGTAGAGCAAATGAAATTGCAAACATTCGAAACAAGATTGACCTCTAAAACCGTAAATGGAAAATCTACTTGCGAAGAATATGTAAATATTTTTATTAATAAAATTCCAATCAAATGTTATATATTTAAATTTCATAAAAATTACAGTTTATTATTTGTAATAGATGCATTTCGCACACTTGACATAAAAATAGATCCCAAAACAAATAATGTTTCAATAAATAGTAAAAATTATGAATTACATGATAGTAACAATAGATCAGAAGAAATTAATTTTACAGAAACTCGAAATTCCCATTTAAATACAGAAATTAAATGAATTAATCAAAGAATATGGAGATTTGTTTCCTAAAGAAAATGAATATTCATCCCACACAAATGTTATTAAACATAAGATCATAATGTCAGACGAAACACCAATTTATACAGAAAATTATAGATTACCCCAAATTTATGAAAAAGGTATAGAAGAGCATGTAAAAAAATTATTAAGTGAAAAAGTAATTCAAAAGTCATATTCGCCATGGGCCTCACCCATTTGGATAGTACCAAAAAAGGAAGACGAGTCTGGTAAACGAAAAACTAGAATGGTAATTGATTTCAGAAAAATTAATGCAAAAACAAAAGACGACAAATTTCCTATCCCTAACATCGATACTTTATTTGACCACATTGGAAAATCCAAATATTTCACCACGTTTGATTTACATTCAGGCTTCCACCAAATTCTAATGAATAAAGATGACAGAGAGAAAACTGCTTTTTCAACCCCATCAGGACACTATGAATTCTTACGAATGCCTTTCGGACTCAAAAATGCACCCGCCTCATTTCAAAGAATGATAAATACAGTTTTGTGTGAATTAGTGAACAAAATTTGTCTAGTATATCTTGACGATATAATTATATTTGGTAAAACATTAGATGAGCATTTGAATAATATAAAATTAGTATTTGAAAAATTACGTTAAGCTAATTTAAAAATTCAAAAAGATAAATCGGAATTTTTACAATCAGAGACAAAATATTTAGGATACATCATGAATGAAAATGGACTGAGTACTGACCCAAAAAAAATTGAAACTATCAAAAACTTGAATATTCCAAAAACAAAAAAGGAGATCGAGCAATTTCTAGGAACTCTAGGATGGTATAGAAGATTTATTCCAAATTTTGCAAAATTGACAAAGCCTTTTACAAAATGTTTGAAAAATAATTCTCATATAGACATTTATAACAAAGAATATTGTGAAGCTTTTGAAAATAGTTAAAAGATAATTTCAGAATCATCTTTACTGCATATTCCAGACTTTGATAAGGAATTTATATTAACAACAGACGCATCTGATTATGCAATTGGAGCTGTTTTAACGCAAATCCATGATAATCAAGAGAAACCTATTTGTTATGCCTCAAAAACATTAAACCCAGCTGAACAAAATTATTCAACGGTCGAAAAAGAACTTAAAGCTATTGTTTGGTCTATAAAGAACTTCCGACCATATTTATATGGTAGAAAATTTAAAATCAAAACCGATCATAAACCATTAGTATGGCTGTTTAATATGAAGAATCCCAATCAGAAATTAATGCGTTGGAAAATCGAGTTGAGTGAATACAATTTTGTAATATAATATTTGAAAGGTAAACAAAACGTGATAGCTGACTTATTATCAAGACAACGTCCGGAACTAAAAATTACTGAAGTAACTGGTGACGTATTAGAATCAGACATTTTTGCGCACTGCGTATCCCGTGACTTCGAAATGTCAGATGGTTTAGCTAAAGATGTAGTTAAATCATTCAATAGTAAAATTTACTGTAAAAATTATAATTCATTTAATAAACATATGGTTGTACAAAATTCTAATAACAAAACAATAATTCACTTGATAACAAAAGAGAAATTTTTTGATAAACCGTCTATAAAAAATTTGGTTAAACCCTTAAAAGACTAACGAGATTACCTAATATTAAATGAAAAATATGAAATTAGTATTCCTAAATCAGGCTGTGGATTAGACAGATTGCAATGGACGGAAGTAAAACAGAAATTATTTAAAGTCTTTGAGGACACTAACATTCACATCAAGGTCTTTAGCCTTCCCGTGAATTATCATCTTACTGACGCTGTCAGCAAGAATCCCAACAGCGAGCAAGACAATAACACCGTACATTCCGCTGATTAAAATAATCTCGCAGGAATCAAATATACAAGTTATCGCCTAAATATTGCCGATAACCAACTCATTTTTGATATTCACAATAAGGAAACTGAAATTCATATTAAAAGATTATTCAACCATCAAAAACAAAGATTATATGTAACAATTAATAAAAATGATTTTGAACATGAAGTATTGAAATTTTTAAAAGAATATATTATACCAAAAGTAAGATATCTAGCAATTTTCAATGAGGGCCTAGATAAAAGAATATCAAAAATTATATCAGATAATTTTATTTTAAATTCGATAAATATTATAGCGGTGGATAAGTTAGTTACAGACGTCGAACATGACGTAGAACAATTAGAAATTATTCATGATTACCACCACGGAATAATGAATCATCGTGGAATAAAAGCTACAATTCAAGCCTTAAAAGAAAAATATTATTGGCCGAATATGAACAAAGACATAATCGAATACGTTAACCAATGTGAATTATGTAAACTAAATAAATACAACTGGAGACTAATACCGGCAATTGACAATTTGACACCTACACCTGAGAAACCTTTTGAGATAATTAATATAGATTTGTTGACTTTAGAAAAAAAATATTTTTTAACTGTTATGGACCAATTTTCAAAACATGCACAAATATATTTTATTGCTAATAAGGAAGCAAAAACTATTAGTGAAGTATTAATTAAATATTTTCAAGCCCATACTATTCCCGATAAAATAATTACAGATAATGGGGATGAATTCAAAAATAGTTTGGTACAAGATCTATTAAAACGATATGGAATTAATGTTCACTTCATTTGCATCCATAATCCAAAAAGTAACGCAATAGAAAGGTTTCATTCTACTATAATATAATCACTTCGAATTATAAATCAAAGAGATAGAATAAAAAATCAAAATTTAATCAAGAAAGTAGATTTGACATTGATTGCATATAATAACACAAAACATAACATAACAAAATTGACTCCTAATGAAATCTTATTTGGCTGTAATCAGAACAAATATTTCAAGCATGACTTGACTATAGATGAGCCCCTAAAGAATATCAGGACAAAATAGACGTGACAAATGAATTGATAAAAAATAGAATTGCTGCTGAAAAATTAGGTAGAAACAAAGAAAATGACAATCCTTCACAATTAAAGAAAGAAGTATATGTAAAACAAAATCCCTGGCTTATTAGTAAAATCCAAAAACCTCTGTTCAAAAAAGTATTTGTAGAAAGTTATGACCCTTTGTTAGGTAAAATAAAAACAAAAGACCTACACGGTGACAAAAACGTTAGAATGGACAGAATTAAACAATAAGGAATATATTGTTACAGACTATGCCACGGACAACTGACCGACATTTCTCACAACAATGGATTTCATTTGATTGAGTTAGGACAATGTAGACTAAAAGAAGCTGATAGTTTGATATACTATAATTATGATGTTTTACAAGTAGAATCAGAATTTGAAAAAATTACAAATGTTTATATAAAATTTAAGTCAGAGTTAAGAAATGATACGGAATCATTCAAGAATTTACTCAATATTTTGAATTATAATTACGACGAATTAAAAGATCAAATCACGAAATTATTTATAAAAAATAATAAACGGAGTAAGAGAGGAATAATTAATGGACTTGGAACAATATTGAAAGCTATCACTGGAAATTTAGATTCCAAAGATGAGGAAAAATATAATAAACTTTTTGAACAAATTCAGAGTAATGAGATGTCACTTCAAAAACAAAATGAACTTAATATAAAAATAGTCATTAATATTAGTGAACAATTTAATAGACAATTAGAGAATATGAAATTAACGAGGAAAATTTTGAAAAGAAATTGAATTTGATAATTTATCAATTGAATAAAAATCAAGATTGGCAAGGAATAATAGGAGTTAACAATCAAATATTAGAATTAATATTGTTGATCAAAAATGTAAATGAATTTTGTAAACAGATAGAAACAAGTCTTACTTTCAGTTCACTGCATAAGTTGCACCCTAGTATAATTCCATATGAAGTTCTTATATCCCTGACATCAGATGAAAATATATGGAATTTCAATGAGTTGATAGAAACACATTGTAAATTTGTAGATAAACAAATTCATTTTATAATTAATATACCGAAGTTTTCACAACAGTCCTTTCCGCTATTCCAATTTAGTCCTATTCCAACTTACAACAATGAAATTAAATTAATGCGAATTAATGAGAATCAAAATTTATTTTTTAAAGATAAAACTGAAAATTATATAATCAACAATTGTATTTTAATTCATAAGGAATATATGTGTGTTACTCAATATTTTGAGTTGAATAACTGTATATTAAATTTAGTTTATAAACAAAAGAATGATAATTGTTCTTATCACTATTTAACTTTAGATAATGATATTGAGCAGATTCAGAATACTAATGATGTTATCGTAATCAGTCCTCATGGACAATTGATCCAAATCAATTGTTTAAATAAAAATACATTCAAAAAAATTCAAGGCATTTATAAATTTCCTACAAATGAAAATTGTCAAATAAATAAGAAAATTTTTAATATAATTACTCGAAAATATAAAGAATTACAATTTCAGAATTTAGGAGTCAATCATTTCGATAGAATCAATGGCACTTTAAATTTACAAAAAATCAAGCAAATACAGAAACCTAGCATTGAGATTCTTAGAATTGAGGAATTTGATATTAATAACAATTATCACTCCCTTATAATATATGTAATATCAATCATAATTATTGTAATTTTTATTGTTCGAATGGTGTTAAAACATAAAAGTAAATTATGTAACAAAAGCAAAGATATGAAAATAAGTCCATTGGCTTAGAAATGTAAAATATCGCAAAATCTTGCGCGGGAGGAATTATGTTATAGCACTATTCGTGTATTTTTCCATATTTTCTAAGTTGTTTCCCACAACTCAGCAGAATATTGTAATATGATAAAAGCACGTGGGCTTAGGTATATGTAGTATAAACACGTGTAGAATCTAGTATTATGTTGTTCATTCTCTGTAGCGAGTTCGCTCGTAACCATATTAATATTTGAAGATAATAAAACTTAGTTTGTGAAAATTAACTTTGTTTTTTTTGACTACAACAAAAGTCAAAAACATAATTTGTATGATTCAACAGAACTCAAGTCATGCGGAAATTGATACAGATATCCTAAATTCAATCTAATAGTTACCAGTTTTGTATTCAAATGCTCCCTGAACTTCATGCTTTCGTCAAAAAAGAGGTCTAAGATTTCCACGCAGGAGCAACATTGCAAAACGACACCATCAGGAATGATATCAGGAGTATTGAAATTTTCAAAAACAAGTAAAGATTACGACATCACTATACTGCTTAGTGGTAAATTTGAGAGCATTCTCACGCAAATAGCGCAAAGTGCGTTGAAACTTTTGGAATCCTGGTGCAACGATCACTCTCTCTCAATCAACTCACCCAAAACTGAGATGATACTTTTCACCAAGGAACGCAAACTTGGCATTCTTAGTATAGCGAGTCTATGCAATCAGATACTAAAGTTCTCAGACTCAGTAAAATACCTTAGTATTATTATTGACTGAAAGCTTGGTTGGGATCTACACCAAATCTAGAAAGTTGAAAAAGCCAACATCTCCTTTTGGCAGTGCTGTCCAGCCATAGGAAGAGATTGGGGCTTCAAGCATATGCCCTCTCTATGGCTCTATACAACTATCATCAGGCCAATGCTCACATACGAAGCTCTTATTTGGGGGCACAAGGTCAGACAAACAACAGTCATATCTAAAATGGATCATGTCCAGAGAATAGCATACCTATTAATCACCAGTGCGATCCGTACTACTCCTACAGTTTCTGGTTGAGGAGCCATGTACCAATATCCTAGTTTCCAGATACGTAGCTGCTACAAACTCTTCTATGTCTTCCCTCTTTTGATCTCTACAAAGAGGAGATAGCACTAGGATCTACACTATAACTCTCTATACCAAGAACAAGTATCTCACACTTTCCTTTCTTCAGAAGGAGATTTGCACTGTTCTCTCACTAGAAATGAGCTCGGATAGTATGCTTCCAAAATTTATCTTTGGTGAACCATATCGAATCATCCTAAATAATCGAGCTGGCCTTGAATCTGATATCTCAATTCATACAGATGGCTCAGAAACACCTTCTAGATCATCTCTGAGCAATTGAATCTGAACATAAGCATACCCCGCAGTACCTTCACCACTGTTTTTCAAACAGAGATGGTGGGTATTCTGCAAAGCGCCAAAATGATTTAAGAACTTGAGGCTCAAGACAAAGTAATCAGAATTTCTACAGACAGCAATGCAAGTTTGCAAGCTCTCAGTGGCTGCAAAGTAACTTCTGAACTTGTTGCACCCTGTCGTCAATCTCTCATGGAGATATGTAATAATAATGTCATCGTACTAACAAGGGTCAAGGGACATTACGGAGATGACAAATTGGCAAAACAAGGCTCAATCTCTCTACCCCACAATCCAGAGTCAATGCTCCCGCTGACCAGAAAAATCTATCACAACCTTATCAAAAATTTCACTTTTGAAAAATTCTTCGCCCACTGAGCTACTTCAGCCTGTTGTAAACATGCAAAACCGAACCAAATTCGAGATTGGCTAACCATCTTATCCGACAACAATCTCCGAGCTCTCGTAGGTATCCTCACTAAACATTGTCGACTAAATAAATACATGCATCGAACACATTCTTTGTGATTGTGAGAAAGAGGATCCATGCTGGGGAACCTCTGATCTAACATGGCTAGTTTGAGCGCGACTCCTGCCGCAGACTTGCTAACCTTCTGCGCGAGCGTTGAATGGCTTCAAGATCTGTAATGGTGAGGCATACTCGTTCGAAGAGTGTACAATGGGCCTGTTTGTGTGGCCTGATGTAGAATTAGCGGATATGGTATTAGTGTACGAAGAAGTGAGACAAAACGCAAAAGCAGTACAGCGTTTGTACGTAGAGCGTTATTCTGGTAGGCGACATCCTAGTCACCAAATTTTTTGAAGACTCATTCAGCGTCTTAGGGATACAGGATTTCTAGAACCAAATCCAGGAAGAGATGGTGGACAACTAAGAATCTGTCATAATTTTAAAAACCTCATTTCAAATACAGTGCATAATGATCCAACAATTAGTACTCGTCAAATATCGAGAAATTTTAACCATAACGTCTTAGAAATCAAAGATACCATCCTTTTCATTTTCAACGTGTCCAACATCTGATACAACCTGACCATCCCCAGAGAGTAATTTTCTCTGAATGGTTTCTACAACAACAATGCTCAAGATCAAAATCATCAGATCTTGATTCCTTGGATTAATATTTTCATAATCGCTAGCTTATGATTATCAGGACGCACCGGAAACTCTTGAGGAACTGCAACAATGTATTGAAAACAGCGCAGTAGCAATAAGATAAACCAACCATTTTCATAACGCTTATGCTGTTTCCTTTATACAACATGCTACATTGTGTGCTGCAGTGGACAGTGGAAATTTTGAGTAATTCTTAAATTAAATAGTGGCTCTTTTTGTGATTTTCTCATTAGGATGCATGTGTGAGTATTGTAAATAGAAATACCCTACGTCATATCTATCTAACAGGAAGTCAACGAAATTTTCATTCCATAAAATGTAATTATTCTTTTTGAACTTTATTGTAATTTTTCTTGTTGTTTCTTGCTGAATAAATACTACCTTCTGCTAAATAAATACTTTTGTTATTATCACAATTATTTCCATTTGAATTTATATATGTCGGAGATATCTTGAATATACGAACCACCAAACGAAACACAAATCAGTAGAAGAATGTAAGTGTGGAGCAAATTGCAGTATCAACAGTTCTCGCTCATATATCACAGATTGATACAAGATTCGCAACAGAAATTACGTCACGCAATCAGCTTTGACAAGAATTAAAAGCATTTTCTTATCTGAAGAGAAAAAATAACATTTCTCCGAGTGACAAAATAAACGATTATAAACATCCAGAATTCCGCAGCAATCACCGATGAAATTCTATAGCTGCGGTAGAATAGGTCACAAGTCTTCAGGATGTCGGACGAAAAGAAGAGATATGAAAAGAAGACAACAATTTTATTCAACCCTGACATCGAATTGTCAACAGCAGCAGCCGCAGCAGGTGATGTGCTTCAAGTGTGGCGTCGCAGGACACATTGCTAGTCGCTGTACGAATGGTGTAGGTGCTGCAGGAAAGGGAGAGCGGTGTGTGAGCCTGTGTGCGGTCAATCCTCTTGCTGGATTGTGCTAGTAGGTTTTATCTAATACACGTCAATTTTGAGTCAATTGAACTTACAGCATTTATAGCACCAGATGGTCAGTACGAATATTAGACAATGCCATTTGGTCTGCGAAACACTATCTCATCTTTTCAACGTGCAATCAGTAGAGCACTGGGGGAACTCGCTCATGATTACGTCATAGTTTATGTAGATGACGTATTAGTGACGTCACGTACAATAAAGGAAGTGTTGGAGTGACTTCAAGCATTTCTTAAAGTCCTGACAAAAGCCAAATCATCACTTAAAATGAAAAAATGCTCATTTCTGAATCACGGAGTTGAATTTCTTAGCTATGAAGTGAAAGTAGGCAACAATAAACCTAATCGTCGTAGATTTGAGGCACTTACTGCCTTACCACCGCCTCAAACTGTAACTCAGTTAAGACAGTTCATTGGTTCAGCTTCTTATTTTCGATAGTTTGTTCCTAATTTCTTTCGACTTGTAGGTCTCTTATATGAACTAACTTCTGTTGAAAGAATTTTCAATTGGAAGCCAAGATATGAGAAAATTTGTCAAAAAGTTATTCCAGTTCAGACCGGAGAATCTATTCTAACAAATTTCGATCCACAGAATCTAATAGAGTTACATGCAGATGGTTATGGTGTCATACTGTTCCAAATAATTGACTAGAACCCATATACCATCGCATGTAAACGAACTTCGGCTGAATCAAAATACCACTCATACGAATTAGAGACGCTGGCAGTAGTGAATGCCATAGAACATTTTAGACAGTATTTGCATAGTAGAAAATTCAAGGTAGGTAGTCATTGACTGTAACTCTTCGAAATCTTCTTATAACAAAATTGACCTGACTCCTAGAGTTTATAGATGATGAGCTTTCCTAAAATCTTTTGATTTCGATGTCGCATATAGAGAAGGCAAACTTATGTGTCACGCCGACTTTTTCTCTAGAAATCTTTCATCACCACAACCAAAACAACCAGTAGCTAAGGTTGAACAAAAACAAGTTGATATTACTGAGTCGACTAGTAACTGGCTTCTTGCTGGGCAACAACGCGACAATGAGATCGTAAAGTTGATATCAGATCTGCGTAGTGCTTAATTTAATGAGGAAGTTGGGAAAACGTATAAAATTCGTTCAGGTATACTTCATCGTAAAATTCTAAGAAATGGTCGCTCCAAATGTCTTCCCATAGCACTTTGTGCATTCAGCTGGTCTGTTATCAATAATATTCACCAATGTCTTATTCATTTAGGTTGGGAGAAAACATTAGAAAAAGTCTATGATTATCACTGGTTTAACGGTATGTCGCGCTACGTAAGAAAATTTGTGGATAACTGAATTATTTGCAAAGTAGCAAAATCTCATTCCGAAAAAGTACAAATAGACTCACATCCAATTTCTAAAGCGACAGTTCTTGACATATAGTGCATATAGATGCAACCAAAAAATTAAGTGGTAAAAATGATTTGAAGGAATACATATTTGTTCTTATAGATGCCTTCACAATGTATATTTTACAAAAACACTCTTCAAATATTCATTCCAAGAGTCGCATTAAAGCCGTTAAAGATGGTATAGCAGTATTTGGTGCGCCTACACGTATCATTGCTGACCAAGGCATTGTCTTGTCAGTAAAGAATTTCAGGTTTTTTGCACAGATCATAATATTGTTCTACATCTTATCGCAACTGGGTCGAGTATAGCGAATAGTCCAATAGAAAGCGTCATGAGTACATTTGAGTCGATGCTCACAGCCGTAGACTTGCGCTCAACTATATCGTGAATCGCAGCACAAAAGCAAATCCTTTACAGCTGATGATAGGAAAGGTAGCTAGACCACTTAGCTTGATGGCAGATGATATAGAACCGACCGAAAGCTTAACAGGTATTAGCTATAAAAGGCATTGAGAAGTCTGCACAGTATGAGAAAGGAAGATTCGATAGCACAAAGGCAAATTCAATAAATTTCTCAAGTTATAAGAATGAAAACTCGCGACATCTCAGACAGCTTGAGTTATTTTGATGGACTCTGTGATATGGTCAGAGTGGCCGTGTCGGAGATGTCTTGGATATACGAACCACCAAACGAAACACAAGTGTGTCAATTAAATATACATGAGGATTTGTTTGTTTTGATACACTTTGACGGAATCTAGGCGGTGAATGGTGACGGAAATCTTCGAAGAGTTCTTGAGTTCATGTCAGAGAGTCATCGTGTGAGGTGGCCTAAGAACTGGCCATCTATTTCGTTGCTATAATTGTTCAATTTAATAACCTTTGTTTTATATTGTTCACCGTATAATAAACATAATAATAAAAATATCAGATACTGAGGGGCTAATAAATTGAGAATCATTACCACGTCCCACTACATATATATGAATAGGCTGAAGTATCGGTCAAGGTTCTTCCGTTTAGTACAATTAAATTAGCTTCTTATATCCTTCTGGTGAGTTCGTACCCTTTTTTGTTGTGAATATTATCGTTGATGCCTCTGATGTATTTAGTAATAATAATCATTCATTTCCCAACAGATAAACCAATTAGAGGATGATATACAAATAAATCGATATTTAAAACTGAGCATAAATAGGCAATCATATACAAAAAAAAAGTACAAGTGAAATATAAATGACAGACTATAAAAATATATCCTGATAATATAGATCGGCATTTCGACACATCGTTTGGACTGGTGATCTTCGGAGAACATCAGTTCTGGACACTGGCAAATAGAACGTGGTATCACTCCATGGCGCAATTCGAGGTATACGAAAAATGATACGAGATAGCAGAAATTGACAATCAACTTTATTATGAAGTAGCATCCACAAAAATTTTGCAGTGGATGCTTCGCGTCTCGTACTTAGAGATGGAAGATTATGTCGTTCAAGCAACATATTTTGGTCGCATCCTCCATCCGGGTGAATATTGTCAGTCTTATACGACAAAAAGTTCAAACATTTTCTGTGAATGCGATCTGGAGATAAGCACTGGTATTCATAAAATGGAAACCAGACCAGAAGAGCATATTCCAGCTTACTGACAATTAGAACATAATATAAAGTTTTGAGAAACAAGATGTCATGAAACATATTGGATATCCGCATGAGAAAACCAAGTGTTCGATTAGCAGTGCCGCACACACTTTCAATTTGATCAAACATGCTGAGATTCGAAGTAAATATAATAACTTTATTTATTTAGCATAAAATGCTATTATATAACAGTCTTTCCATAGATACATTAAAATAATATAAAATAAATAATATGTTACTGAGTCACATAATTATTCTAAGAAGTAATAACTATATTTTATAATGTAATAATCCTTAACTTTTCTTTTAAATTGCTTTAGATCATCTGTTTCTTTGATTTCAATCGGAAGTCTATTATACAAGTCAAGGCCCTTGTGGAACAGTGACATACTTGTATTACTTTTGTTAACCTTGTTAATTTGGAAATGATTAACATTACGGGTATGATGATTATGTACCTCGTGTCTATATTTCAGATATTTATTCAAGTATTGAGGTGATTTTCCCAAAGAAATTTTATGTATGAAATATAAGACATTGCATTCTATAAAATGAAGAATATTGAACCAGTTCATTGTTTTTAACATCAGAGATTTTGTTGTTAATTTGCTACATTTAAGAATAATTCTCATACCCTGGTTTTGCAATTTTTGTAGTTTATCTAAATCTGTTTTATAACACATAAATAATATTGTTGAACAGTAAGTGAAATACGTCAGTACAATCGTATTATAAATCCACAATACAGTCCAAGAGGAAAATTTTTGGATATCCTTGACAAGTAATTTAGTTTTTTAGCAATTTTTTTACATAAATAATTGACATGCAACGAAAATTTGAGACTTCATATAACACCTAAATCATTGACAAAGAGTTTTTTGTCTGAAGAATTTCTATCTATACGATAAGTGTAAGATACAGAGTTCTGGCGCTTCGTATAGGACACAGAATGACATTCATTCACATTAATATTTAGCTTGTTGATTTGACACCATTCGCCAAAGTATTATTGTTTTCTTGAAGAAAATCTGCATCTTTCTGTAAGAGAGTTTATTTCAAATCATCTGCATAGGCTAAGACAGAACAAGTGAGAGAGAGAGAAGAAGTTCATTTATGAATATTGTGAATAACAACGGACCAAGATTAGAGCCTTGAGGGACTCCAGATGAGGCAAAATATTTGAACGAAATGAATCCATTATAAAACACATAACAATAACGATCGTTGAGCTAAGAATGAAAAAGCTGTATCAAGGTAGGAGAGGCTCCGGTAAAACTTATTTTGGAAAGAAGAATTTCATGATCCAGTGAATCGAAGGCCCGTGAAAAATCATTATAAATAACATCAGCTTGACCTTGATCATCAAGAACTTCAGAGATGTATTGCATAAATCACATAAGATCAATCGTTGTCGAGCGACCCTTCACAAAGCCATGCTGATCTAGTGATATTCGGCAGCGGATACTACTGTACATTGCGAATGGATATCTCAAATAGCTTATCGAAATTATTGAGTATTGAGATGGGCCGATAATTCTTTATTGATGATTTATCGTCCTTCTTCCATACAGGTGTTATACGTATTTTTTTCCAGCGGACAGGAAAGATTCCAGTAAAAATGGCCAAATTTATTATGATGGACAATGGTTTTGACAGCATATATTTTGCATCTTTAATTGAAAAAATAGGTACCTGATCCTTTCTCTTGCTGTATCTTCATTAGGAAGAGAAGCAATCAATGAGATGATATCCGTGTCATCAACAATATTAGCTGTAAATGTCGGATGGCTTGAATTGCTATCATAACTGTCATACGATGCACTTGAAATAGAGAATTCTGAAAAATATTTTGCAACATCATTGACAATATCCTAGTATAATTTTCCAGGTATACTCGTATTGCCTTGTTTGAGATGAACGAGTCTCCATAAATCAGCTGGAATATTTTTTTGTTAGTCTTCACGTTATGAGAAGTTATTCAAAATTATGTTTCCAGAGCTATTTAGTAAACCTATTCTTGCATTAATATTGCCATCCAGAATAAGCGAGTAATTATGTTGATCAAACTGTCTGTTGAAAGATCTAATAGAGTAGAGTGTTCATACGTAGGGGAGAAACGAGAAATATACATATCCTAAAATAAAATTTTGGATTCCAGTCCTAATACCAAGGAAGATCCAATGCACTTATTCAATTACAGTGATATTGGAAATATCAGTTCTTTAAATCTTGTACATATTCCTTCTCTAAGAGAAAGATTCTAAATCACTCAATGCATGATGTACTTGAATTTATATATCAGGTGCTGAGAAACTCCATCATATTTCTAACAGAGATCTGATGGTTCAATTAGCAATAAAAGATAGAAAACAATAGTATCAAAATACCCAATGCAAACTAAGCTGGTGCAAGTTGAAATCAGATATCTACGTGCTGTATATTTTCTTCAAAGCTATTCGAAAATAAATTCAATCATCCGTTGGCAAGATAAGTTTGAAGCTTCTAGAAGCTTGGAAAGGATAAAGACAAGCGTGTACCAAACAAGTTGTTTGTTGAACATTCAATTGATCGTGAAACCAAATCCTAGGATGCTTTACGGTGACGGTTACTAACTTTATTTTCTATAGATGGTTTGTTCACAAGTTCATAAGATAGCTATTGACTCTTATTTTTCTATATGAAAACAGCAAGCATCGCTTAGCTTATTATGAATCGATTAAATTCTATTTTATGCGAACACAAATTGCGTATTAGAAGCTCCTTACCAATCGCTCGATAAGCTTATGTTAATGAGCCGTATTTATACATAAATTAAGAGCCTACGTAACTAGGTCATAATTCCATATTGTTTTGACTTTTTGACTTCTTCCTACGGATTATACAAATCATACAAATTTAGTACTGGATTCAAAAAAATTACTGTGGTAGATATATATATCTGGAATTTTGCACATTTTAACAATTACCTGAAAACTATGACAGAGACAATTATAAAACAAGAAACTATATTATACGTAGTGCTTATATTGACTGAGCTGCTTGCACTGTTGTGCCGACTTCCACGCTATAATCAGTATTTTAATAATTAGCTTGTATGCATTGAAACCATGATTCAATGGGATTTCTATGATTGAAGGATAGGAATGGAGAAGAAAACACTGTTTCATCACAATATTGATACTTATTTGCAGTTTATTGTGAATATTTTCAACAAAAAATTCATTTATCATCTGTTGAAAGCTTCATGGTTCTTGCATTGGTAATCCTTTTTCTCACCGTTCCGTAGTTACGAAGCTTTTGTTCAAATAAATGAATAAATAAATTGTTGAATGTATTGTCAATAATTTGTTTATAGCATTGCTCCGATTGCAAATCAAATTGATGATAATAAAAGATCTCAATTAATCGAACAAATAAATACGATTCAACACAGAAACAAGATAATAGTGAACTCACCCACTCAGTATATATAGGAAGCCGACCCATACAAATCAAAGAGCTCTTTTTTTTATGTCATCCAAGTAAACTATCTGATGGAATCAAATTCTTAGATGATTTTTTCTTGAAGAATGGAAACACAAATCAAAAGAGCACTTAGACAGAAGAACTCTACGCATCCTCTTCAAGATCTGAATAATAAGAAAATATTTGTTACATTGCCTTATGTAGCCAACATAACAAATAAGACTATCACATAAATATGACATAAAAACCTCATACACATCCTGTTTAGAGATTCGAAATCTTATTGGTGATGTTAAAGACAGATTTCCTCAACAGTATCCTGGTATTTACAAGATTCCTTGTCAATGTGGCAAGGAATATATTGGACAGATCAAGAGGACTGTAGAAACAAGATTGAAAGAGCATTCTCGTCATATAAGATTGAACCACCCAGAAAAGTATGCGGTGGCTGAGCAAGCTATTCAAGAATTATATGGCATTGACTTTAAGAATACGAAGTTTCTGGCTGAAGAGAACAATTGGTTCAAGAGGCTAATAAGAGAAGCAATAGAAATTAAAAAATTACCGAGTAATTCGAATTTCAATACTGGTTATTAACCAAATCGATTGTGGTTACCAGTCATTTTTCAAACTATTTGTATCTTCGAATCTACTTGCAAGAGTTACTTTATCACCCAGCTCTTGTAGATCTGTGGATGGTTCAGTTTTGCGCCAGATCAAAAACAGTAGAGCCAGATTGACCCAGAACCACAAGGAGTTGACAATTTCCTTATTCAGATCTTCTTTTTTGTCTCCAAAAGACCTGTGGATATTGAATTATAAGCTGAACCACAGGCAGAGTTCTACGATCCTAATAGCTAATATTTCAAACTTATCAAGTTACTAATTATATTCTTGTTGCCTTGACATTTTGTTTATTTATTCATTAAACATTTATGCACCTGAAACAGGCAGCATTTTGCTGTTGAATCGTTGTGTTACAAATAATTTATATACAAAACCATTTTTCCAATAAAACATATATATTGAATAAAGTTTTTTCCTTCATTCGAACAAATAGATATCATGTTCAAATTGATAATTGCAAATAGAATTCTAATTCTGTTAAAATACTCTTCATATGATGTATGAAGTCTACGGAAATTATAAAGTTGATAACCATAATAGCATACGAAATATGAATATAGGTGATTCCATAGCATGGTGAATGCTACAAGAGAAACCTTGCAGAACTTCAATATATGATGTGTCATTAGATTGAAACCCATGGAGGATACCTACTAGTAATCAGGCACAACCACATATAATAATAATAATAATACTTCATTCTCAATAGACATACCTACATATGAATAGAAAAGAGTCACAATACAAAGTATACTTAAATGTAACATATTAAAATGCACAGTATTAAACACAAAGCTTACTCAAAATTAAAATATTCAGCCAATAAATAGAAGCAATTATCAATTTAAAAAGTTTTCAATCTTTTTTTGAAGGTATCCAATTCGATAATATCTGTCAATTCTTGAGGCCTAAATATTGGTAAGATTTTCTTCTTACTTACAGTTTATTGCATGGTATTCTAAAATCTGTATTATTTATTGTGAAATAATCATGAATATGCGTACTTATCGATAATTTACTTTAATTTTTGTACACAAAAATACACAGTTCTAGTAAAAAAGCAAACGGTTAGGGAAATATATTAAAAATCTTGAATACATCTGTACAAGACGTGGTTCTTGTGACTCCAGCAATGCATCTGATTATGTTTTTTGGCTAATGAAAACATCTGAAGCAATTGGGGAGGAGCTCCAAAGACACAAATCATAATTAAAAACAGATCCAACTTGGACGTGTTACGTTAGCCAGCCATCACATATGGTATCTCCGTGTGGGAATGAGCGGCAAAATCCACAAGCTGCAAATAGTACAAAAACAAGTACTACGGATGGCTGTCGGCGCACTATGGTTCGTAAGAAATGAGCAAATCCAAAGTGACCTGAATATCGAGCTGATTTCTGAATTGGCGCTCAAACGAGCTAGCAAATTCTTTGGCAGCATTCCTTACCATCTGAACGCTGGAGTCAAACGGCTAGCGGATCATGATGAAAGTAATTTTTGGCTACTTGATAATGTCAAGAATGCGGCACAGGTTGTACAAAACGAAGAAATCCCTATCAGGCTAAAATTCTGATGAGAAAGGTGTGAGCCCTGGCCCGGTACTCTCAAAAGCCTGTCAGGATCAACTATCAACGTGTTACGTCCCCATTTCAGTACCTGTTTTCTTTTCTTCATTTTCCAATCTGTTATCCATTTATTTTTAGCACAATTTAAATTTATTAACACTATTATTTCACATAAATAGGTTATTTCACTCACGGCACACAAATCTTGTCAATGTTGACGATTGGTTAATCAAGTCAAGGTCGTGTGACGTATGCTAGAGATTTTGATTTCAGATAATCGCCACAAGATGTCAAAAACTGACGGTGCAAAGATTCAGAATCAAAACATTTTCATTTAAAACTTAATATCACATTTAACACAGCACATCACGAAACATAAAAACAATGGCATAAAATAACACTCAAAATAAAATTCTTCAATTAGCTGGAACCAATGAAATAATATAAATATATAATAATAATAATATAAAAGTTGAGTAAAAACGATTTTTTCTTTACCTAATCATCCGGAAAAAATCAATTACGTGGAACAGAGTAAAAAGTTCTCGAGAACGAAAAGGTCGTGCCAGAATTTTTTTATTGCGCCGATTTTATCCAAAAGTCTTAGTGCACGAAACTGCTTTGCGGGATTAAAAATTGAATCGGCGTTGCTCCGACCGTGTGAAGTGTTGTGGAATTAAGTCCGCGATCGAGCAGCCCAATTTGGGGATTTTTTCATAAACTTACCGTCGTGACGTCGTGATTCAGAGATCGCTTCGTACATCAAGGCGAAGCACTAGTCGCCTACCAGGCACGCAGAGACGCGGGTACCAACATCTGGATCCTGCCGACCATCCCAGATAACCTTGACACCATTCCTCCGACCAACCTTGACCCGACGCCTCCACCACGGCCAGTCGATGCCAACGCCTCCGTTCAGGAGGCCCTGTGTTACAACTAAGTGTAAAGTCCTTTTTTTATTGTTACTTTCAATCAGAGCTGAATAGTACTTGCACGAAAAGTACTTGATCACACTTGTAAGTACTCTCAGTACTTCAAGTACTGTACTTGAGGTACTTTTCATTTTCGGTACTTTGTTTTGGTCCAAGTACTTTCGTTTTGTTCACTTGGTACTATCTATTTGGAAGTATTACTTGAAAAAGTACAGTAAAAAGTACTTTGAGTATTTTTAGTACTTGAGGTACTCCAAATTTACTTGACATATTTTCAGAGGACTCTAATGTAGTAATGTACTTCAAATACTTTTAGCTAGGGAGCTGGTGGCAATACGGGTATATGATTTTATTGTAGCAAACAATAATATTGAAAGAAGGCATTGATATAACTGACCGATTGAAGCAGCTACCGAGCCTGATTGCTGTTGATTTTTTAAATAAATTAATTCGATATTTCCAAGAACAAAAAACATGCTCCCATATAAATTTATTGTTTCAGCAATTGCCACAAAATTACTCATTCATCGGAACACAAAATTAAATAATAGTCTTTTTTATTGATAAAATTCTCCATGGTAATATGTAAACTTGATAAAACATAATTTCAATTTTTATTTTCACCATGTGGCGATCGATTTTGAGCATAAGCTCATTTTCAGGCCGTCAGCTTGAAAATACAGTATGTTACAGTAGTAGAATATAATTTTTACAAAACATTTTGTTCTAAATATGATCATGGAAAATTTATCATTAAGAATTTGAATTTGAAAAATATTATTAAATTTAGTGCTTATATTTGATGTAGGCAGGAAATATATATAATAGATTTATGATCGAGGCTGAAGAAAAGGGCTGAAAGGAGATATAGTATATGATTGAGCAGATTCGTGTCATTTTTGATGAAAGAATTTTGGAAGTGAGGTTAAGTTGGTAGAAAATGTTGAAAAATGAATGCACGCAAGCAAACATGGTATTGAGGAAACACTTACCGTCAAAATAGGCTGCAACAATATTTGAATCTATGGATTATGCTGATATTACGTTTGAATTTTGAAAAATAAATATGATCTCATGGGAATATGTTTTGTCAGAGTCAAGAGGATGTAATACATGAGGAAGAAGAAATGTTCAGCGGAAGTCGTGTGGCAAGTGGTGAGTTCTAGAACTAGAAGGCGGTAAAATTAGAAATAAGTGAAATCCTGGAAAGTCTGTTTGTTTATTTAAAATATGTTCATTCTCAAGTTGAAGGTGTTTTAATACTTCTAATTTCTCGAAAATGATTAATTTCTTATAATTAGTCTCTTTATGCATCGCATAAAAGACGTGATCTATATCTATTTATTCTTTATTTATTTAATTCATAAAAATATGTAATGAAACTATGAATTTCATTTTGTTCTTTTGAATAAACAATGATCGAAAAAGAATTGGGAATCAAATTGACTTGACCTCAATGAAGCTATCTGGCACCGGCTAATTGTTGTAACATGGGCCTGCACCGATTGACTGGCAACACACATGGCAGCAAGGTAAAAACGTGGCAAGTTTAAGTGAAGAATAGCTGTGTGTCTGAAAAAGTCAACCTAGGGACATAGCCGACAGGTTCAAGTCCCGAAGTCAAATAATAATAAAATCATAATTATTATTATTTGTTGATGAAGAACAGTTATTTCTCCTCCATTGTTTTGCAATCATATTTTCAATGAGCTTATTAGAAATACTTTTCACTGATTTGCATTTTTTTATAAAATTATTGAAAAACGTCAGCCGATAAAAAATAAAGAAAGATTCTGCCAAGTGGCTGACACAATAAAATGTCTAATATAGCAGCATTTTTTTACCAATTTTCTAAAATTCATCTCTTCTCAATGCAGCAGTATACATGTGACTGAAAACTGTTTTATTGTTTCTAATTACTTTGAGAAGCTTCTGATACGAGATACATTAACAATAAGAGCACTCAATTTTCAGTATATCAAAAATTATTTGAAAAAAATAAGATTTAATACGTAGCTGACACAATAAAATTATACAGGACTGTTTTTTCCAGATACTCGTCTATCAATATCTTGAGAACTGATATAGTTAGAGACTTGAAACTTTGTACATGGGCCATATTATCAATGATTTTTATAAATATCATACAGGGTGTATAAAGTGGCTTCAAAATTTGAGAGCTTAAATATCAAGAAACACAAATGAAGACTCAAATTTTCAACTGCAGCTTAGAATTCTTCTGAAAAAAACAAGACAAGTTTGTCATTAGAACCATGTATTATTTTTATCAATATCTCAGATACCTTCAAAAATAGATACATGATTCTAATGGAAAACTTTTCTTGTTTTTTACAGTAGAATTTTAGGCTGTAGTTAAAAATAGGATTTTCCATTCAATAATTTGAGTTTTTCAACATTTTATTTTTCAAATTTTGAAGCCACTTGATACATACCTGTTCAATATTTATGAAAATCATTGACATTATGGGAAACGTTATTCCATTGTGAGCGAGTATGCATAAAATCAAATTTTTTCAAAGGCGTAAACTCGATATATTCGTTTTTTAGTAGCTGCATATATCTGTCACAGAAATTTAAAAACTGCAATTATTTCAGAAACTGTTCAAAATAAAGCCATAGTTATCACAATAAAGCTCCATCAAAAAATAAAGGAGAATTCAAAAATATAATAAAAAATAGGATGTTCCATTTAAAATAAGAAAGTTGATGTCGACTTCCGGTATAATCGGAAAATACTCGGCTATATCAACAAGGCCCATCTGCAAAGTTACAAATTTCTCTTGAGACAAATGAATAATTTAAACTGTGAGCACTGACTGAGGGAAGATGCAAAAATAATACACTCAAGAGACAGAATCACGTTTTGGTTTTTCTGAACACAATTAGAGTATTCAAAAATCAGACTCACAATAGATACAGTGATCCTATCTGCTCTTCCAAAATGCCTAATTAGTTTTTGAGTGAATCAACGAGCCAAGTTTTCAACTATGATTGCTTACCACTTCCGACTTATCCATTAGGTACACTAGGGCAGTCAAGTTCTTAGGGCTCTCCTGGATTCAGGGACTCCCGATTTGAAAAGTCCCTCAAACTTCACTCAAACTCAGTGGCCTCGACAGAATCTGTGCCTGGGGTATATATCTATAATCAAATAACAATAGATAAATAAATATTCAAATATTATTTATGAATTATTTTTTACAATTAATTTTTGAAATGTAATTTCAAAATTTTGTATTAAAATATCTCGTATTCTCATTAAAATTAATTGCCAAACTCAAGCAAAATATAATAACCTAAATAAATTGACCTACGAATAAAATGTTGATAGTAAATTCTAACTGTATTTGAAATACCAAAACCTGCCATCAGTTCAATTTCCATCATGCATTGAGCTTTCTAGAATATTAAAAACATTTTATCAATATTTGAGAGAATAATGTTCTTATCCCGCGTATTAAAAATCGTTATTCATTTGTTGTAATTATTTTCATATTTTTCTATGAATTAAGTTATATCAAGTTTTAATTTGTTTGAAATTCACAGTTCATGCACTACGCGATACATATTCAATATTTATACAAAGTAATTCAACAATTTCAAATCAATGATAGGATATATGAGGAAAAAACTAACAAAAACGAGGTGTATATTTTTTCCCGACGGCATTGGTTATCTTTCTTTTCAATATTTCCTGCTGGATTGGTAAACTATATTTCTTCCATTAAAACAAATCAAAATTGAATGGTACTGATCCATTGTCCTCCGCAATGAGATATTTTTCACTTAGAAATCGGTGATATATAAAAATATGATTTGTATCGCAACGAGAGCACTAATAAAAAGTGGTACATAAAGTACCCCATCAAATATTCCAAAATAGTATGTCTTTTGTTGATACTTTTTTTCGATTGTCGTACTCATCTGAGAGTTATTATTAGTACCCACATAGATCATGTATCAATAATTAAAAAATGCGTGCGTAAACCAGGAAAAAATTTCAACAGTATGAAATCACCTGAAAGATTACAATTACGGGAAAAATAGTGGCAAGTGGGAGAAACCTTTAGATGACCTTGAAATCAATGTTTATTTTGGATTTATTGGATTTTTTATTATTTATTCATACAATGGATTTCAGCCGAAAATTGAGGAGTTTAGTTCATTCTTCGAGGTGGTTTTCTCTCAAGCTCAGTCCCACAGGCGGGCGCAGCGCGATTGCGGTAATATTCAGAGTTTTTTTTCAAAGCCGCAAGCTTAACGAGCTGATTTTCAACTATTGTTATACGTTATATGATTTGAAGATCATCCAAGGGTTTAAATAGTTTCAAAAACAAAATTCAAAGTCATTCAAGGGTTTAATTTTATTTGTACAATAATAGTTCAAAGTTAGCTCGCTACGCTTGCGGTTTTGAAAACTATCCCTGAATATTACCTGCAATAGTGCTGCGCGCACCTGTGGGACTAAACTTAAGACGAAGCCACCTCGAAGAGTGAATTAAACTCCTCAATGTTGGGCTAAGTCCATTGAATTAAATAAATAATTTTTTTCAAGGTCATCCAAGGATCCCCCCTACTAGCCACTATTTTTCCCATAATTGTAATTTTTCAGGTGATTTTTGCACAAAATTTCATCCATTTTGGACGTAAGGCCCATCATCGACAGATTGATCTATTTTTTGATTAGTGCTCTCATTACGTCACATGTCATATTTCGAGTTATTAGTGCCTAAACTTGTTAGGTCAGTAATTAATAATTTTGACTCCCGCAGAACTAATGCTAAATATGAGTTTATCTTCAGAAATTTTTTGAAATAAGGTAATTTATTCACGAAAACATTGAGAAATTATCATGATTTCTCGAAACTAATCACATATTGCCATCTTTTGATACTCCGTAAATCGGATAGGAAATGTATTTCTATAATTGGGACTTTTATCGGAAAATGTTTTTATTAAAGTTATACTATTTTTTTAAATAATGAGGGTGTTACATTAGAATTGTTTTCATTAGTACTACTCGAATAAATACTTTCTGTTTCTTGTCGAAGCCTCAACTGAAATGTTTTTTGTTTTCAAATTTATCAGTATGCAAGTCTGTTCTTAATTTACTGGAGGGGAGTTAGTTGCGGATCATATCGCGACGTCCAAGCCCACAACGTCTAATTTATTTCTCCACCACGACTAATCTTATGAGACAGAAAGTTGTCCTCACCAACTTGCCACAACGTCTAATTCCATTCACAACACAGTACAACCACGCCAACAGAACGTCATCATCCCCACTACAAGATTAGTTCACGTATTTCTGACCAAGCTCGACATGGAATCTTGCTTCCGAGACAATGATGGCAGATCAAACCCAGCATGAGGTGTTTAGTGCACCTTTCGTCATTGTCTCAAACTCAAGATTCTAAACGAGCTAGGTCAGAGCGGACGAAGCCCGCCTATTAGTTGGGCGCGAAGCACCGCCGGTTGAGAATAAAAACCACTGTTTTTGTGCCATCGACAAAATTGGACGTCATTAGACTTTTTGAACAAATTGATGGCGGTTATCTTAGACGTAACGGTATTAGTCGTCGCGGTAATGGTGATTAGACGTTTTGTACTTAGACATCGCGACATGGACTCGTTAGATGTTATCTGATTGGTTTGAGACATCAGCGACGATCCCTCTCATTAAAGCTTGAATTGCCCTGCACTATTCGTCAGAAAATACATTAATTTTCAAATATCAAATCTGACATATAGTTTTCGGGCTGAATTTTGATTGTTTTTTTATTATTCAAAGTTCATAAATAGTTAACAAACAAATTGAAAATTATTGTGACCAATTAAATTCGCCCATATTCTTAATACATAAATTTATACTGAAACCAGTGCTCTAAGAATTATGAAACTTTATCTAACCACAGAATCGATAATTTATTGATCCTCTTAAAAAAATTATTGATATGCAGAATAGAAATCAGAATTTTTGTCATTACTCGAGTTTCTGACTTTACTGTACCAGTAACCATTATTTCAAATTTTAGAGTTACTCGTTGAAGAGATAATGAACTTTCTGTCCTTGAAGAACACATATATTCTAATGTTCTTAGGATCTTAGGATCTATTGATCAATAAATCATTAACAGATATAATTAGAGAATCCGTACTCGTGTCACTTGGACTCCTTTCTTTATTCTAGCAACAGCCATACTTTCAGAATTCCAGAGTCACTTGTTCAAGAGATAATAAACTTTTTAGTAATGCCCACTGAATGTGTAAATCCGGCTTTACGAAATGCTTTATTGACACTGACAGATGCTGCCCGAGGACGAGAAAATCTGAACTATAAATTTAAATAAATTTGAAATTGTAAGCAAAGGAAACATTTCTAGAGTTTATTTGCTCAAAAATTCAATTCATCTGTGCTACCTCAGTTGGTGAATTTTGAATCAATATTTTGCAAGATTTTAGAAACAAAGGAATTCTCGTTAAACCCTTGCTATACAATTTGTATGTACTGATTCCATTGACGCTGCTCTAATGAGAGTCTTTGATTTGAAAGACAGGAGACGCTTCGGATCAATTTACGCTGCTTATAACAGAGTGATAATATTATATGAAGCATATTTATTGCTACAAATATCAACTTTTTTGTATTGAATATATTGTAAAGCATTTCATAAATTTTTAACAGCCCAGGAGCTTCAATGAATAAAGCGATTTGGCGTTCCAATGTGTAATATTAAAATAAATGCTCACCTCAGATGCTAATAATTCCATTACTTCTGATATTCATAGTGGTGTACCGAAAGATTTATGGATTCCAATCAAAAAATCATATTATTTCCATTTTGGAGCCTAAAATACAAAATGTATCAGAACAACATAATTTCAAAATATTATTCCATTTCCTGAAGCATCAAGCATCAGCTTAAAACTTTAAATCACGAGAAATGTATCATAGTGAATCTATATCATAATTTTTTTTATAAATATTTATACAAGATATAAAATCTCAATACAAATTTCTGAATTTGCCAGTAACTTTATTCTTAAAATTTGTAATCTTCATCAACAGGTAAAAAGTAATCGGATAATCTTATTCTACCTTAGATTTAGCAGTAACATCATCCTTGGAACTCATGTTCTATATTAACAAAAAAGGAATAATCAGATAATTTCATTCCGTATTATTTTTTGAATCCTTCACAAGAAAATGCTGAAGTGTGACCTACAAAATAAAAGTAAAAATAAAAATATCTTGTAGAAAACTATATTCCCTTCAGTTTTTATATTAAGAATCAGTTGACTTCTTTATTCGTAGAATATTATCAAAAGTATCTCATAATACATCATATAGTTTTAATGTACCCACATATAATAAATAGCACATAAATATTGTGATGATTCTTTTAGTAGAACATGCAAAAATTGACTGAGTTTAATGGAAAATGCTGTGTGATTCGACAGGTCATCTTAGAACAGTAAGTGCGGTTATTTTTCACGGCTTCTCTCGATCGGCATTCAGTCTCGTTATCTTTCCAATAGGGCTGCACTAGTTGACTAACAAAATACATAGCAGCAAGGTAAAACGTGGAGCAAAGTGAAAAATAGCTGTGTGTGTATAAAAAGTTAATCTAGGGACACAGCCGATAAGTCCAAATACCGAGACCATTTTTAAAAAAAAAAATCTAAAAAAAAGGCAACAATTAAATACAGACACCTAAGGATTTTTAAGTGAAAAGTTCACCATAAGAAAAATTCTCGAGCGACTTTTGATCTGACATCAAAGCGGGGTTTCTCGCTGAAATCAAGCGCTCTAACGCACTGACCCATTTTCATAGCTCTAATATTTCCACTTACATCCATAAGTAACTGTAGCTAACGACTGTTGATCGCACTTATAGCTCAGAGCCCGAGTTTATCGAATCGCACAGTATGATCTGTGTGTGCTACTTCCATGGGCGTAGCTAGGGGAGCAGCAAGGATGGACATGCTCCATTCTGGAAATTTTACTCCATCGTCAGACTCTCAACTCTACTGCAGATTTAAGGAAGGAGATATTCCTAGCACAGAGAAATTAACAGAAAAATGGTTATTCTAGAAGCTAGCAAGATTGTTTGCAGAGAGTTGGCCTTTAGGGTACTAATTAATGTATTAATGTCTCATCAAAAATTAGGAGGGTGCATCGTGGTTATATTTGCTTTTTTCTGGCAAGATATAAAAAATTCCTCGAGAGCTATTTATTTTATCTGAAAATTTCACATGAAAAATAGTTTTGTAATAAGATTTCCCATAAAATTATTTATTGTACGATATTGATTTTTCGGAATTGATGAAAAATCGTTATACTCAAATATATAAATCTAACAAAAATTAATTTAGAATCTAGAGAATATAGGATATATATTTGGGTAATAGAATTAATGGGGAATTTAGAAAATACAAAGAAAAAAGTTGAGAAGATATAAAAAAATCAGAGAGTTTATGAAATTTAGAAAACAAAGAGAGTATAGAAGATTTAGGTAATAAGAATATAGAGAATGAAGGGAGTAAAGAGAATATAGACGATCTAGCTAGAGGATATAGAGGATTTGGGATATAAAAAGGATATAGAGAATAGAGAGAATCTTTAGAATTCAGAGAATAAAGAGAATATAGAGATTTTGAGAAATAAAAAGAGTTCAGAAAATATAGAGAATTTCATTCTCTATAAATTTTCCAAGCTCTCTAAATTCTTTATATTCTCTGAACTAAAAACGCGAATATAACCATGATGCACCTCTCAAATCTTGGTTGAAATATTGATTCCTTTATTACCCTAAAAGCTAATTTTCTGCAAGAACACTTGCTGACTCCTGAAAATACCACTTTTTTCTGCTAATTCGGCAGGAGAGTGAATGAACTACATAATTTAGAGGCATCATCTACATATTTCTCATTGAATTGATACATTATTTCTAAAATTTATCAATTCTACTAAAAGTTAGTTGCAATTACCGAAATTGTAACCTTGCGGTAGCTGATCAGTTGGCCGGCTGCCCCTTCTAGGAAAACTTCCTAGCTACGCCAATGGCTACTTCCAAATATGGGTGACATATTTATGTTTGTTATTGAATATAAAATTATGAAAATCGATACTCACTTACATAATTGATTTGCTCTCTCATTTTTCAAATTATTTTCTCAAATATGATGAAGTGTGACCTACGAAAAAAAAAGTCTAAATATCTTGTAAGAAACAATTTTCCTTCTATTTTTCGTATTAGAAATCAGTTAGCTGCTTTGATCATAGAATATTGTCAGAGTTTAAAACAATTCATCATGTCGTTAAAAAAAAAAATAGAGCACAAATATTATAATTATTATATTAGCTGAATATGCAAAAATTTGACTGAATTCAATGGGAAATGTTGTGCGTGATTCGGTAGAGACACTTTAAGCTTCAAGTGGGCTTACCAACCGTTAAATACAGACACCTAAAGATGCTAGTGAAGAGTACAGCAATCAAGCGATCTAACACTCTCAATTATTTTCATAACTAAAAAATCTTCACTTACATCCGTGGTCATCTGTAGTTGATGGCTGGTAATCGTACCTACAGCTCAAAATATCAATTTACCAAATCGTATTGCAAGATCTGTGTATGCTACACCCAGAAATGGATGATCTATGAATATTTGCTAAGGCACATAAAATCAGAAAAAACTGATACGTACATAATGTGTAAAGATTTTTAAAATTTCAGTAAAATACCTGTTTCATATATATGAAAGAGAGCACACAGATTCCACAATTTTACTGACCCCTTATCTTCGTTGGTAATATAATAGACGCCAATTGTTATACCAATTCTTGTACCGGATATATTTATGAAGTCATCGTTGATTAGAGGGTCCAGTTTTATCGCGCCACTGTATCTTAAAAAGATCTGGAACAATAAAACCAAGTCTTTAAAATCGAGAAATAAGAAATGTTCTTTAGAGTCGAGGTGGAATCTATATTTTCTCTCGAAAAATCATATTCTAGATTACAGGTATAGCAGACGTTAAAAATGAATATTTTCTGCAGTTCTGATATTATAACGTAATACAAATTAAATTATTCATATTCCAATAGTACTTTTAGACATGAAATATTGCTTGTGATGCGTAAACAATCAAGTTTCCTTTTAAAATCATTCAAAATATTATCATATTAACCAATCATCCTGAAGAATATAATTAGTTTTATCGATTTGAAAAACTTTACTTACGATGAACAAATTACTCGAATAAGATGACTCAACATAGATTCTCTAATAATAGTATGGGGCCAGATATTTCCATTCATCTTCATATTCTATTATATTTGTTTACCATGTGATACTCCATTAGTAGAGTTTCTAGAAAAAAAGAGAATTTTTAATATATCATTCATATGATTTATGTGTAGGCGTAGGCTTCATAATCAATCAAAAGTATAATTTACAAAAAAATTGGAAAAGTCCTTTGATTATAATAGACGTTGACATTGGACGTTACGAATGCAAAAATTTTCATCTATCATCATCTTGCAGGAATTACAACATGTTAAAAATATTTATACATCACAATATAAAACCTAGTCTTACCAGTCTGATCAAATGAATATTTTTGTTGAATTGTTGAATTATGTAGAAAAAAATTGACAAATGTGTCAAGCACATTTTGTCAATTGAAAAAACGCAGAAAGACATATTTATGAACCGCCAGCATCTAAATTTGACGAAGAATCTTAGATACAGGCGGTTCATTAATTTATCTTTGCAATATTACAGGCTTAAAATGTGCCCAATTCGACTTAAAATACAAATATCTGTTTTGTACCTTTCGACTAATTGGTTAGTTCGGCCGGCTAACACTGTCTAGAGATGGCCAGTTCTCTCCCGCCAGTTCTTCCCCACCAGTTTTTAAGGTGAAACATCACCCGGAAGAACTATTTTAGCGCGAAATTTAAATTGATGAATTTTGCAGCAATACATTCGATAAATACTTTCTTATAATAAATTAACAAAGTTTTCAGTGGCGTGTATATCAAAATGTATATAATTTGTCAAAGTTTCATTATGTCTGCAATAAATCCGTATAAAATTAGTGCTAACGTATAAAATTAGCATGCAGATCCTATATTCCAGAGACTTTGATAACTACTTATCTGGAAAAAATATATATATACTAGGCACTATTCTTGCAGTTATCATATAAAAATTTTCATGAAAATTGAACCGGATAATTTCGAGAAAAAAAATAATTAGTGCTAAAAATATTAATTTCTCAGAGGTTATCCAGTTTTTTGGCACAAAATTTGGTAGACTCATAGATGACATTATTCTTCAGACTGCCGTGCAAAAATTATTGATTTTTATTAATTAATATTCCGTTTATAACCCTTTCTGTGCACTTCTGAAAGTATAATATTTATATTGACAGTTGGAGGAAAATCAAAGTCTTGTATTCAAAAAGTATATATATTTGAATGGTTATTTTTTTTTTGACATCGGTCACTGGATAATATAATATCAACTTTTTTGTATTGAATATATTCCAAAGCATTTCATAAGTTTTTAACAGCCCAGGAGCTTCAATGAATAAAGCGACTTGGCGTTCCAATGTGTAATATTAAAATAAATGCTTACCTCAAATGCTAATAATTCCATTACTTCTGACATTCATGGTTGTATTTCGGCAGATTTATGGATTCCAATCAGAAAATCATATTATGTCCATTTTGGAGCCTAGAATACAAAATATATTAGAGCAACATAATTTTAAAATATTATTCCATTTCCTGAAGCATCAAGCATCAGCTTAAAACTTTAAATCACGAGAAATGTATTGTAGTGAAGCTATATCATCATTTTTTTATAAATATTTATACAACATTCAAAATCTCAATACAAATTTCTAAATTTGGCAGTACCTTTATACATAAAATTTATAATTTGGCAGTAACTTTTTCTTGAAACTTGTAATCTACATCAACAGAAAATGAGTAATCGGATAATTTTATTCTACCTTAGATTCAGCAGTAACATCATCCTTGGAACTCATGTTCTATATTAACAAAAAAGAAATTATCAGATAATTTCTTTCTGAATTATTTTTTAAATTCTTCACAAGAAAATGCTGGAGTGTGACCTACAAAATAAAAATAAAAATAAAAATATCTTGTAGAAAACTATATTCCCTTTAGTTTTTATATTAAGAATCAGTTGACTTCTTTATCCGTAGAATATTATCAATAGTATCTCGCAATACATCATATAGTTTTAATGTACCCACATATAATAAATAGCACATAAATATTGTGATTATTCTTTTAGTAGAACATGCAAAAATTGACTGAATTTAATGTAAAATGCTGTGTGATCCGGCAGAATGTCATCTTAGAACAGTAAGTGCGGTAATTTTTCACGGCTTTTCTGGATCGGTATTCAGTCTCGTCAATTTTCCAATTTGGGAATCAAATTAAATTGACAACAATGAAGCTATCTGGCATCGACTAATTGTTGTAACTTGAGCCTGCACCAATTGACTGGCAACACACATAGCAACAAAATAAAAACGTGGCCAGCAAAGTAAAAAATAGCTGTGTGTGTGTGTGTGTGTGAAAAGTCAACCTAGGGACATAACCGACAGGTTCAAATCCCGAGTCCATTGAAAAAAAATGCGGTCACCAACCATTAAATACAGATAGTCAAGGATTTTAGTGAAGAGTTCACCATAAGAAAGATTTCCAAGCGATTTTTGATCTGACATCAAATCCTGGTTTCTCGCTGAAATCAAGCGCTCTAACGCACTCACCCACACGGAAAAAATTTATAGACGTTTTTAACTTCAGCGATATTGTATTTTTCTTATGTTACATTATAACATATTCAATGCAGTAATTCCAAGAACTTTTGGTATATTCTATAAAATTAATTGTTACCAACACCTAATTTTTGCGATAAATATGCTGTGGTTTACGGAGCTAAAATATTTTAATAAGTAATTTATGAACAGAGTAAGTTGTAGTGCAATATTTGTTGTTAAAAATACAACTAAGCACATAAAACCAGAATTGTATGCGGAATTTTCCACAATAAGTGTAACTTCCAATATTTACTCTATAAAAATGTTTAATTTTGCCGCAATTTGGTTGTAGTGTTACTGCAAATTTAGACATGCAAGATTTATTTGTTGGCTTGTTTTGGCTTAGCAGAGCCGGAACTAGAGTGTTGGCCGCCCATGACGAATCATAAAATTGCGTTCCTATTTTTATGAATATGAGGCAAAGAAGATATAATACAAAATAATATATGTATATATTCTTCAAACCAAATGGTGACATAATAAAAACCAAATTATAATCAATCAGGTACATTTAATATTACCAACATCTTAATACCTATAAATGAATCAAAAGTCGATGTCATAATACAAAAAATTCTGCTGTGGCCATACAGTACTTCCTCGACCATGAATTTCCCGGCCAGTTTCATCACTGTTTCAGAAATTTAGAGTGTCGCATCAATTAATTGCATATTTCAAAGTGGCAGCTGCCATTGTCAAAGTGACATCTGTCATTGTCAAAGGGATAACTGTCAATGTTAAAGTGACAGATGGCAATTATATTTCAGTCCCACATAAAATAACTATTCTTGAAAATAAATAATCCTTTTCTAGACTTTTGGAGTCTTCAGTTCATTGGAACATACAGTTTAGACATTTGATCGCCGACAGTGTAATTGGAAGATGGTAACGTGGATTCCACTAATTATTATTCATTCTTGATATCTACTAATTTTATCTTCCAGAAAGCTTTAAATTGATATCAAACTAGATATCATTTGAAAATTTTGTAGAAGAAACAATTGATGATCGTTTAAATATCCTCTTTGACACTTCCACTACAATTACATATCTCCGCAAGGGCTTTAAATTTATACTAAGCACGATAGAGCTAAATTACTTAATTTAAAAGAACAATTGACAAATGTTAGCATGTGATTTCCGAATATGAATATAATTCTAATTTCACATAATGATTCTCATTATTTCTTTCTACTAGAGGACTGGGCTCTGGTTCTGCTATTTCTGTAGGACTTCTTCGAAGGTTATTGGGCTCTGGTTCAGCTGCTACTGGAAGACTTCTTGGACGGCTGTTGGGCTTTGGTTCTGCTGCTGCTAGAAAACTTCTTGGACTGTTGCTGGGCTTTAGTTCTGCTGCTACTGGAGGACTTCTTGGACTGCTGCTGGGCTTTAGTTCTGCTGCTACTGGAGGACTTCTTGGACTGCTGCTGAGCTTTAGTTCTGCTGCTACTGGAGGACTTCTTGGACGGTTGTTGGGCTTTGGTTCTGCTGCTGCTAGAAAACTTCTTGGACTGCTGCTGAGCTTTAGTTCTGCTGCTACTGGAGAACTTCTTGGACGGTTGCTGGGTTTTGGTTCTGTTGCTGAACTGTTTCTACTGCTGGGCTCTGGTTCTGATGCTGGACGGCCTAAAAACATAACAATACAAGTGAATCAATAAATTGAAGATTAGTAAAGATTTTCATCATTATTTTGAATAAATCTTACGTGTTGATGTGGTGGCAATGATTTTGAGTTAAAAGGAAAGGTTTTGATTAGTTCGGCGGGGCGCTCCCACGGTAGTTGATTGTTAGCAGCTAGGCTTGAAGATAAAAACAGCTGGGCTACTTCCAACGACGGAAGACTGTTGCTTGAAGCTTGAAGTTCTGATGTGAAGATAGTGATGCTGTGCTGAAAGGGAATGTTTTGATTGGTTCGGCTGGATGCTCCCTCGGTGGACTATTGCAAGCTGCTAGGCTTAGAGATAAAACTGCTGGGCCACTTCCAACGACGTAAGACTGCTACTTGAAGCCTAAATTCCTGCAATCATAGAATACACACAAAAATTAGTTGAACGGTCAGAATTCCAAACTATTGAACAAAAATATATATATAAGTTACATCGCAGTCTCCACCATAATTCTGATGACAAGGCGCTTCCCACAGCGCCATTCGACACCTTTAGTTTAGTTAAGCTTTTAGTTGCCTTGTTTGAAAAATAGTTAGTTAGAATCTTACTCTTGACTTGTAACAACAATAAATTGTCAAATATAACTTTTTCAAAAACACGTCGCCTCAAAACAAAAAGTTAATTGGCGCAGTCGTGGTAGGATTTCAAGACAGAATTAACGAATATAATTCTGGTTCGTTCTAACGGTTCATTTGGAAATTCGAACAAGTCGCGTGGAAGAAGAAATTGGTGCCCTCATCTGCAGCTGAACGCATATCAGCAAGTTCGAGAGAATATCGGAACCAGCAGCTGAGAATCCACCAGTGAGCCCTCCTGCCTGCAACTGGAAGAAAATCAGCAAGTTTGAGCGCATATCGAGTGAGCAACCCCAGGAAACGACGGACAACACCACGGAGACGCTGACCAATGTACTGTATCATATTTCTGTAAGTCCATGTCGATTAGAGGCCCTAAATCAATAAGTTCTACTAGTTCAAGTGCAGATTTTGATTCAGAAACAGAAAATTCCCAAAATCTCATCCAAAAAATACAAATTGAAATTTATCTTAGAAAACCATTAATAAATTTGAATTCAAATACAATGGCTTTACCAGTTCTTAAGAAGGAGTACCTTGATATGGTTCCTGAGTTTAATGGCGAAAGAGGATTGCTTCCCAGATTTTTAGAAATAACCGAAAAATTGGTTAGTGAATACTATAGTAGCATAGATACTTCGGATTTTCAAAACTAATATTTGATGTCGAGTATTTTAGCAAAAGTTAAAGGCGAAGCTGCTCTTAATATCGCATCTTGCAATGTAAAAACTTTTAATGATTTAAAAATTGCATTATTTCATACGTATACAGATAAGCGTGATATGTACACATTATGCATAGAATTAACCGAATTAAAACAATCTCATAGTGAGTCAGTATTCGATTTTTATGACAGAATACAACATATTCTGAATTTACAAATTTCTTATATAATGACAAACACTGAAGATGCTCACAAAAAACATACCCTAACTTTATTTTTTAGAAATTATGCTTTGAAAATTTTGTCACGCGGTCTAAAAGAACCGATAGGTCAGCTTATGCGTGCCAAAAATCCAACCTCTTTGAACAATTCATTAAATATGTTAGCAAAGCCTAATATGTTTAGTAATAATAATCACAAACAATTACAAGTTTATAACCCTGTTCCAAACCCTCGTTTTCAATCTCCTATATTTAAAAATAATCCACAAAAATAATAACCAGCAACCGTTTTTTAGAAATAATCAACAATTTCCCAATAGGTATCCTCAAAATTTCCAAAATAATAAACAATCCCAACCCTCACAGGAAACCAAAGTGACAACAAATCAAAATTATTATAAACCAACGCCCATGAGCATATCGACGCGAAATACAGCTCAATCCAGACCAGGGCCGTCTCATAATTATTTTTCTAGTCTACTTGAAATCTTTTTCCTCATTTGCGACACTTCAGGAATTATTTACAGAATAAACAATCGGCCAAAATCAGTTTCTCGTCATTATCTAGTGACCTCTGAAGACTTTTCAAAAATCAAAAATATTCTCGAACATGCACAAAAATTAAATGTATGTAAATGTTCTACTCTACTATATTATTATTGACGTTAATAGATAAAAAATACTTATTCACGTTATATAGAATTGTTGATTATAACTCTTGGTTTTATTATCAAACATAATAAAAACATCCTTATATATGTAATTTATAATATTCGATATATAAACTTTCTTCAGTTTTTATCACAGGGGCCTTTTTTTCCAGGAGATTATTTCCCTGGGGGTTTTATCCCGGGTGTTTTTTTTTCGGAGTATTATTTCCCGAGATTTTTTTGCCTAGATTCGGTTAATAGACACATATCAGTAGACAAATATTGTTAGGTAACAAGAAAAAAAAGCCCCGGAAAAAAATCTCCAGGAAAACACCCCGGAGAAAAATGCCCCTGTGATAAAAACCTAAGAAAGTTTATATAACGAATATTATAAATTAGGTATATAAGGGTGTTTTCATAATATGTTTAATGATAAAACCTAGAGTTACAAACAACAATTCTAAATAACGCGTAATGTATAATGTAATACAGATATAAATACAGTGTCTTCTGTTTTATTCATCTATTAGCGTCTTTAATAATAGAGTAGAGTAAAACATTTATTATTTCCAATTGTTCCATATTATTCAAGAATTTAAAGGCTAGGCATCAGCATAAGTTGAGGCATTAAATATAATTCAACATAAAATACAGAAATTGTATATATATCTCATGTTGTACCAACACAAAGAAAATAAATTTCATATCATTAAAAATCAGAAAAAAAATTTTTTTGCTGTTATTTTCATGTATTAGTTTTATTTGAATAATTATAACTTTGCGTCGTATTTGAAAAATATCCCTTTCAATAAAAATATTCACGTATGCCACTGTCTGGGTAATAATAATATTGAACTTTTCACTTGAAACCTTTTTCCCCATTTGCGACAGTTCAGGAATTATTCAAGTAATAAACAATCGACCAAAAGCAGTTTCTCGTCATTATCTAGTGACCTCTAGAAACTTTTCAAAAAACCAAAAATATTCTTGAGATCCTTTCTTGAACATGCACAAAAATTGAATGTATCTAAATGTTTCACTCCACTATACTATATTATTATTGATGCTTGTCCTGAATGCCTTTTCAGAATCCTTATCGTCTTCTCTTATTTCGTCTTCCTTTTCTCTCTCTCTTTTCCTATCTATGCTCATTTGCCCTCTTCTGTGTTCTCTTACTTTGTAGATATATTTTTTTTTTGTTGTTTTGGTCCTTTGTGCTTCGGCCGACTCTGTCTATCGCTTACTCCTGTCGTTGTATGCGCTGTCGCGCGCCAGCTGATTTTTGTCTGCTTCGTTTGACCTTGTAGCCACTGCTTCTGTTTTAAACCCTTTTCCTACGTTATTGTCACTCACTTTTTGCACTTTAACACATACACTTTTTTCACCACACCTTATTGTCTCTTCTCCACTGATTTTCAAATTACTTCTTTTAGTTTTACCACTGCAAAAACTCTCACAAACTGCGCGCGTGACGGAGCCGTACTTACGGTTATCGCGTCGACAATATTCCTTCTGATTTTGATGATATGAAATTTATTTTCCATGTGTTGGTACAGAATCTAGGAGAAAAAAACCCCGGAAAATAAAACCCCGAAAAAAGACCCCGGCAAAAAAGCCCCGGAAAAAAACCCCCGGAAAAAACCCCCAGAAAGAAAAACCCTCGGAAAAAAGCCCTCTGTGATAAAAACCGAAGAACGTTTGTATAACGAATATTATGAATTAGGTATACAAGGGTGTTTTCATTATGTTTCATAATAAAACCAAGAATTATAAACAACAATTCTATATAACGTGTATAAGTTTTATTCATCTATTACCGTCAATAATAATATAGTGGAGTAAAACATTTACATACATTAGATTTTTGTGCATGTGAGACGATCTCAAGAATATTTTTGTTTTTTAAAAAGTTTCCAGGGATCACTAGATAATGACGAGAAACTGATTTTGGTCGATTGTTTATTTTGTAAATAATTTCTGAACTGTCGCAAATGGGGTGGTATACGTGAATATTTAATAATAATAATAATAATAATAATCTTTATTGATGAAGATTCACCAAAGGTTAGGTTCAGCCATAGGCTGCTCTTCCACCTAACCTAACAACAACAAAAAATTACATACAATATATTGCCAGTTCAATTAATATAACAAAAAAAAAAAGACGAGAATAAATAATAAAGTTAACAAAGCTATATGCTAGTGTACAAATTCTATACAAACATATTCCTGATATGATTTTTAAATGTGCTTAGAGATAAATACTTCAAATTACAAGGTATGTCATTGTACAAGGATGGCGCAAGATATGAAAAGGAACCTTTGAATTTAGATTTTCTATAAGCTGGTACTATGTATAAATCCTTGATTCTAAGTGTATAATTGTATTTCTTATGTATTAATTTGTCTAATAGATAATGAGGAGTACCAGTTTTTATAGTTTTGTGTACTAGACAGAGATACATATTCTTAACACGATTATTGATCGAAGTCATATTAGCTAACTCACGATATTTAGTAATATGATCATATTTACGCACACCATAAACAAAACGTAAGCAAGAATTTTGGACAAGTGTAATTTTATTTTTATCCGATTCTGTAAGGCTTGGTATGTAAACACAAGCGCAATAGTCAAATATCGGTAAGATTAGAGACTTTACAAGCCGTAATTTTACTGAAGAACTAAGGTCATTTTTGAACTGATATAGATGTCGTAATCTTAGCCTTGAAGCAGTAAGCTTTTTATTCAGGTGTTGTCTGAAAAGCATATTTTCATCAATCAGAAGACCTAGGATATTGATAAAAATACTCCGTTCGAGGATTATGCCATCTAATATAATGTCTGGTATGAAACTACATTTTCCAACAACAAGAAACGAAGACTTACTGGCATTGATTTTGAGGCCGTTATCTTTAATCCAAAGAGATAATTTCTGCAATTCATGATTAACAACTGCAATTTGCTCATGTATATCTGAAGAATCTACTGTTGCAAAAATTGTTGTATCATCTGCAAAAGAATATGCTGTGGAAATATTTAGAATAGACGGCATGTCTGCCACATATATAAGAAAAAATAACGGACCCAAAACTGATCCCTGTGGTACACCACATTGCAGACTGAAATTCCTTGGAGTTGTATTATTTGAAGACTGTGGCATGCTTATTTGGAAATTTCTATTCTTCAAGTAATTCATACACCACTGAATAGCTCTATTAGAGAAATTATAATATTCAAGCTTAGCAAGAAGCAGAGCGGGATCAACCATATCGAATGCCTTGGTGAAATCAATCTGGATCAGCAAGGAAATTTTAGATTTATCGAAATTATTCAATAAATTGTCAACAATATTTAAGAGACACGTATTGGTACTGTGGCCAGCTCTAAATCCAGATTGATTATCAGGTAAAATATTGTGCTCATTTAGATAGGTCATGATTTGGTCATAGCACACTTTCTCTAGGACTTTTGACATTGTTGGTAAAATACTAATAGGTCGCAAATCATCGAACGAAGTACATTCCTTATATTTAGCTATTGGCCTGATAATTGCAACCTTCCAAACCTCAGGTACTACACTGTCAAGAATACATGTATTTATAATGTGCGTAACATAATCTATTATTATCGGCAATATCATCATAATCATTTTTAAAGAAATGCTGTCAGCACCACAAGCATTAGATTTATATTGTTTAAAGATTGATGTTATAGTATCGCTATCCACACAATGAAATTCAAATTGTTCACCGAATTGCTCCTCATACCTATCATTCAAATAAGAATCTAATAAAGAAGGATTTATTTTCGTAGTACCAATCTTATTGCACAAATATTGCCCGTAATCTTCAGGTTTACACAAATTCTCTGGAATATCCTTTGCCAACTGTCCTTTCACACCCATTTTATTTAAATTTTTCCATAATATTTTCGAATTATTGGAGTTATTATTAATGTCCCACTCCATAAAAGCTTGCTTTTCTCTACGAATAGCTGCAGTTGTTAGATTACGTAGCTCTTTGTAATATTTGAATTTAGATTCATTTTTGTGCTTTTTGTAATCTAAAAAAGCTTTATCCCTTTTTTTCTGCATAATTTTTATCACGGGTGTAATCCAAGGACAGTAGTTTTTTGAAGCTTTTATGGATCTAACGGGAGCGTGTTTATTGAATAATAACACAATATTATGATTAAGATAGTTCACCTTATCGTTAATATCATTAAGAGTTATAATATTATTCCAATCTACTGTCTCGCAGTCGGCAAAGAACATTTCAGAATCAAAATTTCGGTAATCTCTGAAAGTAATCACTTTTCGTGGAGCAATACATTTTGGCAGATTCAGAACACAAAAGATACCGGAGTGATCCGAAAAACTCGCACAATCAATAATTCCAGCATAAGAGCATAAAGACTTATCAGAAACTGCAATTATATCTAAAAGTGATTTGGAAGCTGGTCTTGTGTAATTAGTTATTAATTGTTCCATATCATATGCTGCTAACAAATTATTAAAAAATTTTGATCTCGTATTATTTTCTAATAAATCTACATTAATATCACCTGTACAAATCAAGCTATCTGCCTGTGGCAAAAATTCTGCGAATATTTTATCCAAAACACAAAGTTCATTATAATATTTAGTATGAGGATTATAAACAACCCCTATAATTATTTTATATCTATGAATTGTAAATTCTATCCATAAATGTTCAATATTCTCAGATGTTGCAAATGAGGAATCTAATATTTTAAATCGAATACCATTACGAATATAAAAAGCGACGCCTCCACCACGTTCATAAGGTCGTTCACGACTAATAAATTTATAATTTTCTATTTGAAACAGTTGCGATGGAGCAGTATCACTTATCCAAGTTTCACTTACAGTTAAAATATCGAAATCATTATCGTACAAAAAATCTTTAATATCAGAAAAACTTGAATTGAGAGACCTAGCATTGATATGGCCACATGTAAACGTACTATCATTAGGTACATTGACCTTTCGATCAAAAACAGATGTATTTGTCATATATTAACAGAATTTGGCAAAGTAATACAAAAAATAGCGAACAAACAGAAACAAGTGCCAAAAGTGCATTGTCCCCATGCATGTTCTGACGTAGTTCAATACAAACTAGAGATGTAAAAAATTTTGCTACAAGTGTTTTAACATTTTTAGAACATCATATACAGAAAAATAAAAACAGGAAGGAAAAAAATAAAATAAAAAATACTTAACTAAAATTTATCAATTACCTAACTCTTCAAGATCACTTAGATTGTTTATGTAGTATTTTTTATCTTGACCATTTTTATGCAATTTAACAATAACACGACCGTCATATGTCCAAACATTCTTAAAATCAAACTTATCTGTTGCATCCTTGAAGAGCTTGAATCGATTTTTTGTAAGATCTTCCCGTATTGTGAATCCAGAACCTTTCAGCTTCCTTTTCTCATAGAAAACTCTGCTTCTAATGCGGTAGCTCACAAATTTAACAATTATAGGTCGATTTTTTTTCTTTGTCGGTTTACCTATACGGTGGCATCTATCAATATCTTCTTTTGTGATTTGCACTTTCAGTTTATCACGGCATAATTCAACAACACAGTCATCTATACATTCATTTGGCGTTTCTGGTAATCCAAATATACGCAGATTATTTCGGCGCGTATATTGCTCAAGATTATCGATCAAGTTCTCATTGATTCCACACGATAATTTTAAATCATCATTCTCTTTTTTCACTGCCTTTATTTCATTCTCCAACGACTTGACTTTGTCACTAAACACTTTTTGCACTGCTGCTGTCACTTCATTAACTATTAGCTCGATGAACTCTTTATTTGAACTTAAATTTGCTAAAGAATTAGTTATCATTTGTGTGATAGTACTACGATCATCACGAGAAAGCATTTTGTACAAAAATATTATTTAGTGATTCAAAAGATTCAAAAACATCTCAGCCAAAAAAACAATTCTGCAGAACACGCAATTCACACGTCTATCTTCGCTGAGCGCTCATTGACTATTCTCATTTAAATACAACACAAAGTTATTGTTTTCAAATAGAACTAATACATAAAAATAACAGCAAAAAAAACTACCTATTTTTGATATGAAATTTATTTTCTTTGTGTTGGTAGAACATGGTAGATTTCACAATTTCAGTATTTTATGTTGAAGTATATTTAATGCCTCAACTTATGCTAATACCGAGCCTTCATATTCTCAAATAATATAGAGCAATTGAAAATAATAAATATATGTAAATGTTTTATTTTACTATATAATTAATTTTTATTGACGCTAATAGATGAATAGAATATTAGAGATTGTATTTATGTCTGTATTACATTATACATTACGCGTTAATAAAAATGAAAATGAAAAGAAAATACTTTTATATACCTAATTTATAATATTCGATATATAAACTTTCTGCGGTTTTTATCACAGGGGGCTTTTTTCCTGGGGTTTTTTAACTGGGGCCTTTTTGTCCGGGGCTTTTTTCCCAGGGTTTTATTACCCGGGGGTTTTTTTTTTAGTGGTACAACATGAGATATTTTACAATTTCTGTATTTTATGTTGAACTAGCTGACCCGGCGTACTTCGTAGCGCCACAGAATTGATGAATTCAGATGGCCAGGTACTTGAGCCTATCTTTTATATCAGAACCTTATAGCCTGGAAATGATAAGGACATGTCAAATTGTGAAAAGATTTTCTTTTGTAGGAAATCAATCGAAATAGGAGATTTGGCCGAGACTTTGCAGCTCCATTGAATGTCTTTCGAGTTTATATTAATATCTTTTCTGTTTATTTATTGAAGATTATACAATAAATATATGAATCCCACATGACATGCTCATTCAAGTGATTATACAGAAATTATAATTATATTGGACCTAACTTGTCTATTTGAATATGAACCTAATCAAAATGTAACAGTGAAATGAATATGCATGTGCTGGGAATAATCCAAGTTCACCAAATTCGCTTTGTTCTTATAGGGGGCTCACTGTTGAGCGACGTCGCTTCGTTCGCTCGGCTGCTTGCATTTAACTGAGTTTGCAACGCTCGCACGGCGTCTTAACATTGAGCGAGCACGCTTCGCTCGCACGGCATCTTTTACCGTTGAACAATCTCATTCCGCTCGCACGACGTTCTTCTGTTGACCGAGCTCACTTCGCTCGCACGGTAGCTTATAGTCAACCGAGCTCGTTTCACTCGCACGGCAGCTTGCCGTTAACTGAGCTCTTTTCGCTCGCACAGCAGCTTGGCATTGGCCGAGCTCGCTTCGCTCATACGGCAGCTTACAGTTATCCGAAATATTTCTATGGATTACGAAACAACTCATTCATTTTTAATATTCACACTCGCCTGCTCTAATATGACTGGCCGTTCGAGTAGCCCAATGACGTATTATTAAAGTAGACCCAGCGCGTCCTATGGCAGACCACAGTTTGTTGTGATGTTAGCACTTACAAGGTGAGAGGTTCTGAGAAGCGAAGGGAGTAAACATGCTTGTTATGCGGTTTGCCTGCTTTTATTTATGTTTGAGAAGTGCGCGGCTTTATTCTGTACTGTATGTATATATTTGTTGAAATAGAAGTAATAATATATTAATTGCTTCAAAATAAAAAAATACGAGATTTTTCCCACATCTCACAATCGATATTTTTTCAAATGAAAAACGCAACCTGCGATACAACGATGTTTACCTTCCTCACCCCACTGTTTATTCTTGCATCAAAACAAATGCCGCGTGCTGGGTCTACTGTTAATACGTCATTGGAGTAGCCACATTCAGTGATATTTCTCCCACTACGCCGCGCTGCGCAGGCGCTTGGTTTTCAATACGAACTTTCATCTCCTATTTCATCCCCATGCAGGTCGAAATCACAAAAACGCTGAAAGAAATGTTTATTCACTTATTATCAAGTGCCTGATGCCTGAATACTAAATTTCATGGTTTTATCTTCGAAAATGACTAATCTCCATATATACTGTCATCCCCTATTCTAACCCCCTCGCCATGAAAGGTAGCCTATGTTCTTTTTCAAACTCTATTTTATCTCTGTACCAAATTTCATCAAAAACGGTCGAGTGGTTTATGCGTGAAAGCGTAACAGACAAACAGAGTGACTTTCGCATTTATAATATCAGTAAGGATTATATTTAATGCCTCAACTTATGCTAATACCCAGCCTTTATATTTTCAAATGATATGAAACAATTGTAAATAATAAATGTACCTATGTAAATGTTTTACTCTACTATATTATTATATACTAGATATATAACCAAGGTTGAGAACGCTGTTTTTGATGATTCTAGCTATTTTTTTAGATATGTCAATTTGTTGGATAATAGTAGATCTCTTTCTAATACTATGTTTTATGGTAGTAAGAAAGCCGATAACTTGAAGGATATTGTTGACCTATTCGCTAAAAAATTTAGTAGCGTTTATACGCACAGTGATTTGTCAGCTACAGAAATGTTAACGTCAATTTTAATTTTGTAGTTTTTCGTGAAGAAGATATTTGTAGAAGAATACTTGATCTAAATATCAAAGCTGCACCAGGACCTGATGATATGGTAACAGGAAAAAAAACCCCCGGGAAATAAAACCCCGGAAAAAAGCCCCGGAAAAACGACCCCCAGGAAAAAAAGCCCCCAGTGATAAAACCGCAGAAAGTTTATATAACGAATATTATAAATTAGGTACTTATATAAGAGTGTTTTCAGTATGTTTCATAATAAAACCAACCTAGAGTTATAAACAACAAATCTCAATAACGCGTAATGTATAATGTGATACAGACATAAATACAATCTCTTCTATTTTATTCATCTATTGGCGTCAATAATAATAAAGTGAAGTAAAACATTTACATATATTCATTATTTTCAATTGTTTTATATTATTTAAAAATATAATGGCTATAGGTATTAGCATAAGTTGAGGCATTAAATATAATTTAACATAAAATACAGAAATTGTGAAATTTCTCATGTTGTACCAACACAAAGAAAATAAATTTCATATCATTAGAATAAAAAAAAAATAGGTAGTTTTTTTGCTGTTATTACTTTCTTTTACAAAGTAATAAGTAAGTATTGTGAAACGGACAAAATTCCCCTATCGAGATTTTGATGGAAATATCCGTTTTGAGCATGCCTGAATCCATTTTGACTATTTTTGGCTTGATGTCGGTACGTATGTTCGTACGTGCTTTCGTGCGTGCGTGCGTAACTCGTAAATCTCAAAACTGGTTGATCGAATAATGTTGAAATTTTGTATTTAAGACTGGTACAGGGTATAGTTGTGCACCTGACAATATGGTTCCAATCGTCTGTACCGGAAGTGCACTTTACTTGAAACTTTTTTCGAATTTTTCTAATAAAATCAGAATGATCAACCGTAGGATGTTGAAATTATAATTAAGTATTTGAACTTGATGTTGTATCAGAATGGTTATCTGCTATTTTTGTAAGAATTCGCCAGGCCAGAAGTGCACTTTACTTAGAACTTTTTTTTTATTTTTTGCATAAATATAGAACTAACCGTCATAGCATATTGAAATTTCATATAAAGAACTTCTATAACATCTGATTGTACATCTTGCATTATGATTACGATCGGCTAAACCGGAAGTGCACATTACAAGAAACTTTTTTTTTTATTTTCCGCATAAATTCAGAATGATCAGCCATAGGATACTGGAATTTAGCATTTGAATTTGCTGTAGCATCTTAATGGTTATCTTCAATTTTTGTAACAATCGGCTGAGCCGGAAGTGCACTTCATATGACAGACCTATTGAATTTTCCGCATAAATTCTAAACAATCAGTCATAGAATATTCAAATTTTATATTAGGCACTTTTATAATATCTAGTTGTACACCATGCATTATGATTGCTATCGACTGAGCCGAACACAAAGTTATAATTATTCAAATAGAACTAATACATAAAAATAACAACAAAAAACTACATATTTATTTCTGATTTATTGACTTGAAATTTATTTTCTTTGTGTTGGTACAGCATGAGAAATTTTACAATTTCTGTATTTTATATTGAATTATATGTATTGCATCAACTTACCTAGCCTCTACATTTTTTATTAATATAAAACAATTGAAAATAATAAATGTATGTAAATGTTTTACTCCACTATATTATTATAAACGCAATTAGATGAATAAAACAGAAGACACTGTAATTATGTCTGTATTACATTATACAATACGCGTTATTTAGAACTGTTGTTCATAACTCTAGGCTTCATTATCAAACATGATGAAAACACTCTTAAATACCTAATTTATAATATTCGTTACATAAACTTCTTTTGGTTTTTATCACAGGGGGCTTTTTCCCAGGGTTTTTTTTCCTGGGGGCTTTGTTTCCAGGGTTTTTTCTCCTAAAGTTTTTTCTTACGGGGGTTTTTTCCGGAGTTTTATTTCCCGGGGTTTTTTTTCCTATTACCGGTGCGGCGATATTTGAAAAAACATCCAAGTGCAAGACATTTAAATTTCACAAGGTTCAACATCTTCATCCTGGCGATCATGAGCGACATTTATGATTTTGTACTTTACTCATTAATGAAGGCAGAGATATTGCGAGAAATATACTTTGGACCGATGAAGCTAACTTTTCAAACAATGGTATTGTAACGTGCGAGAATGTGGAAGCTCGTTAAGGTGACCTTGCATGGGCGAAGCCTTTCGTCCTCGTTACGTCGCGCCGCGCCGCATCACATCACCCCTTCTGATGGAAGCCTCTAGCAATATTCCAGAAGTAGAACATTCGAGAAATGGATATTTCTATATATAAATGCAAGCAAACTATTAGAGTATAATAGTGTAATAGTAAAACTAGAGCAGTGAATATAAAAAAGTGAAATGATCAGTGGATATAAATAGTTGAATATAAATATCTGCGACTTTGTTCGAGTTAGTATTCAGTGATAAATAAATAATATAGTGTTGTTAGTGACATCAAATGAAATAAAACTTTTTATTTCATTTTAAATTATTAAATTAAACCCCGGAAAAAAGTCACCTGTGATAAAAACCGAAGAAAATTCATATAACGAATATTATAAATTAGGTATATAAGGGTGTTTTCACTATGTTTGATAATAAAACCAAGAATTATGAACAACAATTCTATATAATGTGTATAAGTTTTATTCATCTATTAGCGTCAATAATAATAAAGTGGAGTAAAACATTGACATACATTTAATTTTTGTGCATGTTTAAGAGACGATCTCAAGAATATTTTTGATTACTATATAATGACGAAAAACTGATTTTGGTCGATTGTTTATTCTGTAAATAATCTCTGAACTGTCGCAAATAGGGAAACTGGTTTCAAGTAAAAAAGTTGAATATTATTATTACCCAGACGGTGGCATACGTAAATATTTTATATATATATATATATATATATATATATATATATATATATATATATATATATATATATATATATATATATATATATATATATATATATATATATATATATATATATATATATATAATACGATGTGATTTTGTGTTTGATCATATATTTTATTGGATATATATAATCAAACACAAAATCTCATCGTTCCACAGTTAATCGTTCTGGATTTACCCAAGAGATTCTAAGAATCGATCAAGTAAAATATATGAAGTGCACTTCCGGCTCAGCCGATTGTTACAAAAATTGAAGATAACCATTAAGATGCTACAGCAAATTCAAATGCTAAATTCCAGTATCCTATGGCTGATCATTCTGAATTTATGCGGAAAATTAAAAAAAAAGTTTCTCGTAAAGTGCACTTCCGGTTTAGCCGATCGTAATCATAATGCAAGATGTACAATCAGATGTTATAGAAGTTCTTTATATGAAATTTCAATATGCTATGACGGTTAGTTCTATATTTATGCAAAAAATAAAAAAAAAGTTCTAAGTAAAGTGCACTTCTGGCCTGGCGAATTCTTACAAAAATAGCAGATAACCATTCTGATACAACATCAAGTTCAAATACTGAATTTCAACATCCTACGGTTGATCATTCTGATTTTATTAGAAAAATTCGAAAAAAGTTTCAAGTAAAGTGCACTTCCGGTACAGACGATTGGAACCATATTGTCAGGTGCACAACTATACCCTGTACCAGTCTTAAATACAAAATTTCAACATTATTCGTTCAACCAGTTTTGAGATTTACGAATTACGCACGCACGCACGAAAGCACGTACGAACATACGTACCGACATCAAGCCAAAAATAGTCAAAATGGATTCAGGCATGCTCAAAACGGATATTTCCATCAAAATCTCGATAGGGGAATTTTGTCGGTTTCACAATACTTACTTATTACTTTGTAAAAGAAAGTAATAACAGCAAAAAAACTACCTATTTTTTTTTTATTCCAATGATATGAAATTTATTTTCTTTGTGTTGGTACATGAGAAATTTTACAATTTCTGTATTTTATGTTAAATTATATTTAATGCCTCAACTTATGCTAATACCTATAGCCATTATATTTTTAAATAATATAAAACAATTGAAAATAATGAAAATATGTAAATGTTTTACTTCACTTTATTATTATTGACGCCAATAGATGAATAAAATAGGAGAGATTGTATTTATGTCTGTATCACATTATACATTACGCGTTATTGAGATTTGTTGTTTATAACTCTAGGTTGGTTTTATTATGAAACATACTGAAAACACTCTTATATAAGTACCTAATTTATAATATTCGTTATATAAACTTTCTGCGGTTTTATCACTGGGGGCTTTTTTTCCTGGGGGTCGTTTTTCCGGGGCTTTTTTCCGGGGTTTTATTTCCCGGGGGTTTTTTTCCTGTTACCATATCATCAGGTCCTGGTGCAGCTTTGATATTTAGATCAAGTATTCTTCTACAAATATCTTCTTCACGAAAAACTACAAAATTAAAATTGACGTTAACATTTCTGTAGCTGACAAATCACTGTGCGTATAAACGCTACTAAATTTTTTAGCGAATAGGTCAACAATATCCTTCAAGTTATCGGCTTTCTTACTACCATAAAACATAGTATTAGAAAGAGATCTACTATTGTCCAACAAATTGACATATCTAAAAAAATAGCTAGAATCATCAAAAACAGCGTTCTCAACCTTGGTTATATATCTAGTATATAATAATATAGTAGAGTAAAACATTTACATAGGTACATTTATAATTTACAATTGTTTCATATCATTTGAAAATATAAAGGCTGGGTATTAGCATAAGTTGAGGCATTAAATATAATCCTTACTAATATTATAAATGCGAAAGTCACTCTGTTTGTCTGTTACGCTTTCACGCATAAACCACTCGACCGTTTTTGATGAAATTTGGTACAGAGATAAAATAGAGTTTGAAAAAGAACATAGGCTACCTTTCATGGCGAGGGGGTTAGAATAGGGGATGACAGTATATATGGAGATTAGTCATTTTCGAAGATAAAACCATGAAATTTAGTATTCAGGCATCAGGCACTTGATAATAAGTGAATAAACATTTCTTTCAGCGTTTTTGTGATTTAGACCTGCATGGGGATGAAATAGGAGATGAAAGTTCGTATTGAAAACCAAGCGCCTGCGAAGCGCGGCGTAGTGGGAGAAATATCACTGAATGTGGCTACTCGAACGGCCAGTCATATTAGAGCAGGCGAGTGTGAATATTAAAAATGAATGAGTTGTTTCGTAATCCATAGAGATATTTCGGATAATTGTAAGCTGCCGTATGAGCGAAGCGAGCTCGGCCAATGCCAAGCTGCTGTGCGAGCGAAAAGAGCTCAGTTAACGGCAAGCTGCCGTGCGAGTGAAACGAGCTCGGTTGACTATAAGCTACCGTGCGAGCGAAGTGAGCTCGGTCAACAGAAGAACGTCGTGCGAGCGGAACGAGATTGTTCAACGGTAAAAGATGCCGTGCGAGCGAAGCGTGCTCGCTCAATGTTAAGACGCCGTGCGAGCGTTGCAAACTCAGTTAAATGCAAGCAGCCGAGCGAACGAAGCGACGTCGCTCAACAGTGAGCCCCCTATAAGAACAAAGCGAATTTGGTGAACTTGGATTATTCCCAGCACATGCATATTCATTTCACTGTTACATTTTGATTAGGTTCATATTCAAATAGACAAGTTAGGTCCAATATAATTATAATTTCTGTATAATCACTTGAATGAGCATGTCATGTGGGATTCATATATTTATTGTATAATCTTCAATAAATTAACAGAAAAGATATTAATATAAACTCGAAAGACATTCAGTGGAGCTGCAAAGTCTCGGCCAAATCTCCTATTTCGATTGATTTCCTACAAAAGAAAATCTTTTCACAATTTGACATGTCCTTATCATTTCCAGGCTATAAGGTTCTGATATAAAAGATAGGCTCAAGTACCTGGCCATCTGAATTCATCAATTCTGTGGCGCTACGAAGTACGCCGGGTCAGCTAGTTCAACATAAAATACAGAAATTGTAAAATATCTCATGTTGTACCACTAAAAAAAAAACGCCCGGGTAATAAAACCCTGGGAAAAAAACCCCGGACAAAAAGGCCCCAGTTAAAAAACCCCAGGAAAAAAGCCCCCTGTGATAAAAACCGCAGAAAGTTTATATATCGAATATTATAAATTAGGTATATAAAAGTATTTTCTTTCATTAAATATAATTCAACATAAAATACTGAAATTGTGAAATCTACCATGTTCTACCAACACAAAGAAAATAAATTTCATATCAAAAATAGGTAGTTTTTTTGCTGTTATTTTTATGTATCAGTTCTATTTGAAAACAATAACTTTGTATCGTATTTAAATATTCACGTATAAAATAAATAATACGTTCTTCGAAAAGTATTTTTAAAAAGTTTTATTGTTGCAGAAATGACATATAAACTGAACTGAACTAGAATGGTTAGAATACAGGGTTTTTATACTAACTTAATGCTGACATGAATAATATGAGAGAATGAAATCATCTGACTACATTTCTATATACATAACTCTTCCCTTCTTTAAGAGAGGATTTTATTCTTTCAAAAAGGATTTCTACTTTGAGTTTCTATTTCTTTCAATTCTAATTCTTTTTCTTGTTTCAAGTTAGAGTTCCTTTTCTATTTTAAATTATTCTTATTTCTAAAAACTATAATTAACATAATTAAAATAGTAACAAATAATACAGTGATTACAAAAGAGTTGATATATCCATGATAATTTTCCTCTACTACTATTTCTTGTAATTTGGGAACTTCTTTAACCATTATATTTTCTTTATTAACTTGTTTTAATTCTAAAGTTTTATTAGTGAATTGATTGTCGTCAAAATCAAAATTTATATTTTCAAAAACTATTTCTGTCGCTTTTGTGATTTTCTTTCCTAGGTTATAATTATCAATTTTACAATGTCCATTTGTTTGAAATCTATAAACTCCTTTTATTTGTTGGTGTTTAATCCTATTTTTACATTTTATTTCTATATCCTTATTCATTGCACTGGCTACTATTGCTAAGTTCTCATTTTCTATTTCGATTATCAAAAATGCATCATTTATTTTATGATACTCACATTCTTTATTGTTATGATGAATAACAATATTTCTAACACAATTGCTAGTTTCTACGTAGTTTGTTTTACAAAAATAATTATTGTTTATTCTATTGCAACTGTATGTATTAAATAATTTGTCTTGGTTAAAAATTATCAATTCCTTTTCTACGTTTATAATAAACATTTCTTTATTGTTAACATTGGGTATCGGGGTGATTTGAAATAATTTATTATTTACATCATTATGGTATATTGGGATTTCTAATAAATATTCAATCTGATCATTATTAATTCTACAATGACTGGTGATTTGTTCGGTCAACTCCCAAAAATTTAAGTTTTGATCTATTTCTAAAATAATTTTGTTCAATTCACCTCTAGTTATTATAGAGCTATGAATTTTATTTAAACTACAAAAAGTTAAACTTGTTTCTATTTCATCTAAGATTTCTATCAAATTTATACTCAATAAAATTAATTGATTAACTATATCTTTAATTTTTAGAACATTCTGCCAATTTATAATTTCTCCTAACATACCATCCATTTGCATTATTTTTGATTTAAATACTAATTCGTTGTGCTGAATATTATCAATTTGCTTATTAAATCTGGAAATCATTTCTTTATTACTTCGTATATTCTCTAAATTTTGTTCTTGGAGGATATGCTGATTTCTTTGTATTTTTTCAAATAATTGATCATATTTTTCGGCATCTTGTGAATCTAAATTTCCTGATATACTTTTAATAATAGTCCCTAACCCATTTATTAATCCTCTTTTGCTACGTTTATGATTAAATATATTGTCAATTTTACTTTTCAATCTAAAAATATTAAAATTCAAAATATTCATATAAGTTTGCATTTCTCTTTTGTAATTAATGTCTATAGTTTCTTTATCTAACTTCAAAAATACTTCATTTTTATAATTAATTATTTTATTATATTCTAACTGTAAGTTATCTATATTATAATAAAAGTATGAATAGTGGGATGCTTTATATACATTAACTTGTCCTAGGTCTAGTATGTTAATACCAGGATTGTCTGTCAGTAAGGTCAGTTCTTCTCCTTCGCAGAAACATCTGCAACATAAAGTCGTTTTCTCTTGATTTTGTCAATTTTATGTCTTTTATTAGGATTTATTTTAATCACTCCTAATTTGGGATTATATTGTTCGATTTTATGAATTTTGAACAATGGTTTCTTGATTTTCTGTATTCTCCTTTTTCCTTCTTTGATTAATGCACTATCAAATTTCAAATTATCTAAATTTTGATTTAATGGTTTCTGTTTCAAAAATCTTTTATTCTTTTCTACATTAATGTTTTTATCTACTTTCTCTTTCAATGCTCTAAGTTTATCTTGCCATTCTTGCAGATAATCTTCGTTACAATTTTTAAATTTCAAAATTTGGTTTTCTTTTTCTGAGCCGAAAAGTATTTCATTTGGTGTAAATTTAGTTACTGAATTTATTGAGTTGTTATAAGCTATTAAAGCTAATTGTATCTTCTTGAAATTTTTCTGATCTTTGAAATGTTCCCTTTGATTCAAAATTCTTAAATGTTCGATTATTGTGGAGTGGAATCTTTCAATTACTCCGTTAGATTTAGGGTTGTCCACACATGTCATGTGGATTGTGATATTGTATGTTTTTAGTAAATCTTTAATTAAATTATTATTAAATTCAGTTCCACTGTCAAAAATTATTTCATTAGGAATTTGGTACTGAGAAAAGTAGTTCAAAAGTCCGTTGGTAATTTCAATAGCAGAAGGTGTTTTAATATACACTAATTGGGCAAATTTGGAAAAAGCGTCAATGAGAGTTAAATATTTTTTGTTTTCCAACGTCAATGTATCGATATGTAAAATGTCAAAAGGGAATTTGGGAGATGGTGTAAGGTTTTCAGGAATCTGATAAGGATTTCGTTCGTATTTATTTTGTTGACATATGTCACAATTATTAATATATTTTTGTATGTCCAAAAACATATTAGGCCAGTAAAATTTGCGTTTTAATTTTTGGTATGTCTCTAGAATGCCTCTATGGTTGTTTTTTCCTAAATGATAATTCGAAATTGTTTCTAACTGATCTTCGGGTCTTATTATATCTTCTAATACTTCTATACATTGGATCAACTTATAAGTTTCTTTGCTAAAGTTTTCCTGTAAAACTTCATTTATGGGTATGAGTATATCTTTATCAAACAAACAATAATAATTTACACGGGGAGCCAAATAATCTTTTATGAATTTGAAAATTCCTGTTTTTAAGTCAGTTGCTTTCAATTTAATTATAAATCTTTGTTTGTTACCGAATATTTTTAAAAGTTGACACTCTGTCTCTTTGTCGTGTTTTTGGATGATTATCTGATTTTTACCAACATTAATACAAGTGTCTTTATAGGTTATTCCGTTAAGTTCATTTTCGTCTGCTGAATGTACTGTATCTAAGTCATCTTCGTCAATATTTGCAATTAAACTTTCAATTTCATCATTCATATTTATTTCTTCTTGAACTATTTCATGAATTACTATTTTGACATGAGTCTCTTTCAAAATTTCTTTCAACAATTTTTCTATTTTTGCAAATGGGATTTGATCTAAGCCTGAACAAATTTTAGGCATATGAATTTCAAAAATATCGTTTTGAACTAAATAATTCTTTAACTTAATTAAACAATCTCTAATATTCTCTAATACAGGTTTGTTGAAATAATCTTGTTTCGTTATCAAGTGTAGAATTTTACATTTATTTTGGAAAATAGGTTGAATAATTAAATTCTGGTCTTTATTGTTTATGTTGATTAAATAATTTTTACTATTGAATTTTTCATCAATTTGTTTGGCGAAACTCTTTCCTAATTTAAAATCTTGTGAAATGCAATGTACTAAGTTACAGGGTTTGTCAAATATGTTGTCGTTAGTCTTAATAATTTGAAATACCGGTCTTATTTTCGAAAGTGCATCTGCTCTAATTTTAATTTCTTCAATGTTATTCACAAAATTTTGATTTTCAAAATATTGTATTTTATAATTCTTATTTTGGATAGAGATTATATTTTTACTGAAATCTATTTTAACTTGCATTTCAATCATTGTTGGTAGACTCAATAATAAGTTGAATTGTTTATGAAAATCATGCAAATAAAATTTCAAGTCATTACCTTCGAATTGCAAAATGACATATTCGTTTCCATTATGTTCTCCTATTGCGGTTTTAAAATTAAATTTTTCCTCGTAAATTTTGAATTTTTGAATATTATTATAAACATATGTTTTACTAATCAAATTAATAGTGGATCCAGTGTCAATCAACATATAATAATCTTTCATTTTCAAAAAGGGTAGCCGAGAATTTTGATATATATTTAGGATTTCTCGTGGATATTCGGGGGTATTTCTAAAAAAGGATTTTCCTCTTCTATATTTTCGTCCTGATTATTGTCTGAAATTTTGTCAGTAATATAATTATATTCTTCTTCATCAAAATTTTGAGTTTCATCATCGTCGAAAGTTTCAGTATTGTTAATCTCTTCTACCGCGTAGTTTGGTCGATGAGTTCCAAATTGTTTATTTTGTTGAGTGAAGTAATTGTTGGATCTTGCAAAATTTTGCTTAGGTTGGAATGTTTGTCTGGTTTGATGTGACATAGGGATCGGTCTGACGTTCTGTGCATTTCTTATTCTTTGTTTAGGGGCAAATCCATAATTATTTGGATTTTTATTTTGAAAAGCTACGTTTCCGGTAGGGAAATTTGTTCCGGGAAATCTCTAGGGAGGAATACTAGGAAGTTGTCTAGTAATTGTTTTCGGATTTGGAATAAAGTTTGGATTTGGTTTAAGGTATTGAAAGTCGTTCTGTAATAGTATTTCTATGTCATTTATAGTCTGTGGATTTCTGGTAGCTAAATTGTTTCTATATGGGTCGTTAATAGTAGAAATAAAATTATTAATTATTAATTTTTCGGCAAATCTGATTGTAACTATTTTTGTGCCGGGATCATCCTCTTCAATGCTTACTCTTGATTTGAAGCTCAGGAATTTTTCTTTCGTTATTTCTAATAACTTATATGGATTTTTAATGTTTTGCATTTTCAATACTTCGTTAATTATTGTAACGGAATTACTTTTATCTTTAAAAGTATTTGCTAAATGGGTTCTCAATTCAGTCCAATTATTAAATTCTAAATCTTTAATGCTATCTAAAGCGCGTTCCGTGATCTTATTTTTTATGTTTAAAAATGTAATTGCTTTATCAAAATCATCTAGAGATGGATTGAGAGTACCGAAGAGATTTTGAACAGTATTAACTGCATTTATAAAATTACTCAATTTATTTGGGTCTCCATTATAAACTGGAATGGAGTTTGAAGTAAAATTAATTTTTTGAGTTCTATCAGCCATTGTTACTGGATTATTAATTGAAATTATATTCTCAATTTCTAAAATTGAATGTAGTAGATCTGAATTATCTTCCAGTTTGAATATTTATTACTTATCCTTTATTTTACAACATTAATAAATTTTATATTTAAAATTGGTGAATTAGTAAATTATAATGTGTGTTGTAATAAAGTGGTCTGTGTCGGAGCTCGATTTCCGTCCTAACAGCTTTAGCCGTTCAGGAAATCCCTGTGTTATTTTTGTTAGATATAATATTGTGTTGTGAAATAAGTGGCTCTGTGTCGGAGCTCGATTTCTTTCTTAACAGCGTTAACCGTTCCAGAAATCCCTGTATTTATTGTTAATGTGTTTTGTTAGTAACAATAATATTTTTTAATTATATATTTGAGTTGTGAAATATTTTTTCACTTACAATGAGACTATACTTGCTAAAACTGCGATAATCTGCATTGGAATTGGACACCGCTCGTTCTCGGCTTACGGAGTCTGGGCGATGCTCTTTGCTTAGAGGTTGACGGACCTGGCTCGTTCTACGTTTCCTGGTGAATTCTCTGCTTGTGGAATCACCGGCTCTCGTTCTGCGGCTCTTTGGTACGGAGTTCGAAGTTTTGTTTTTCTGCTTTGAAGACCTGGGGCTCTGCTTCTAGCGGCTCTGTAGGCTCTTCTTATAATATTTGTATGTGGATATTAATAATAATAATAATAATATTTATTTTAACCATAAAGTATATACATACGAGGCAAGTCAAAGTACATGTTAAATAATAAAATCTTGATAGCAAGTAAAACACATTAAATGAGATATTGAAAAATATTAATTTGAACTTATAAGATTTAGTAAAAATTTACCGTTACACATAAAATCTTGTATAGAATAGAAACAGTGATTCTTAAAAAAAATTTTCATTCTTGATTTGAAGATCTTAGGACACATACCATTAAAATCGTGAGGAACAATGTTAAACAGCTTTGGCGCGAAGCTGTACGGAGTTTTTGTTTTGAGTCTGTTTTTAGGAATACTTATTCGTAGTTAATGGTAGAAACCAAAAAGCGATGATAATAACGAATTGAACTTTTTACAAGTTTTCGATCAGCTGCTTTTCTACGAATCCTACCGACTGCGCCAAATAAATAATACGTTCTTCGAAAAGTATTTTTAAAAAGTTTTATTGTTGCAGAAATGACATATAAACTGAACTGAACTAGAATGGTTAGAATACAGGGTTTTTATACTAACTTAATGCTGACATGAATAATATGAGAGAATGAAATCATCTGACTACATTTCTATATACATAACTTATACCACCCCATTTGCGACAGTTCAGAAATTATTTACAAAATAAACAATCGACCAAAATCAGTTTCTCTTCATTATCTAGTGATCCCTGGAAACTTTTTAAAAAACAAAAATATTCTTGAGATCGTCTCACATGCACAAAAATCTAATGTATGTAAATGTTTTACTCCACTATATTATTATTGACGGTAATAGATGAATAAAACTTATACACGTTATATAGAATTGTTGTTTATAATTCTTGGTTTTATTATGAAACATAATGAAAACACCCTTGTATACCTAATTCATAATATTCGTTATACAAACGTTCTTCGGTTTTTATCACAGAGGGCTTTTTTCCGAGGGTTTTTCTTTCTGGGGGTTTTTTCCGGGGGTTTTTTTCCGGGGCTTTTTTGCCGGGGTCTTTTTTCGGGGTTTTATTTTCCGGGGTTTTTTTCTCCTAGATTCTGTACCAACACATGGAAAATAAATTTCATATCATCAAAATCAGAAGGAATATTGTCGACGCGATAACCGTAAGTACGGCTCCGTCACGCGCGCAGTTTGTGAGAGTTTTTGCAGTGGTAAAACTAAAAGAAGTAATTTGAAAATCAGTGGAGAAGAGACAATAAGGTGTGGTGAAAAAAGTGTATGTGTTAAAGTGCAAAAAGTGAGTGACAATAACGTAGGAAAAGGGTTTAAAACAGAAGCAGTGGCTACAAGGTCAAACGAAGCAGACAAAAGTCAGCTGGCGCGCGACTGCGCATACAACGACAGGAGTAAGCGATAGACAGAGTCGGCCGAAGCACAAAGGACCAAAACAACAAAAAAAAAATATATCTACACAGTAAGAGAACACAGAAGAGGGCAAATGAGCATAGATAGGAAAAGAGAGAGAGAAAAGGAAGACGAAATAAGAGAAGACGATAAGGATTCTGAAAAGGCATTCAGGACAAGCATCAATAATAATATAGTATAGTGGAGTGAAACATTTAGATACATTCAATTTTTGTGCATGTTCAAGAAAGGATCTCAAGAATATTTTTGGTTTTTTGAAAAGTTTCTAGAGGTCACTAGATAATGACGAGAAACTGCTTTTGGTCGATTGTTTATTACTTGAATAATTCCTGAACTGTCGCAAATGGGGAAAAAGGTTTCAAGTGAAAAGTTCAATATTATTATTACCCAGACAGTGGCATACGTGAATATTTTTATTGAAAGGGATATTTTTCAAATACGACGCAAAGTTATAATTATTCAAATAAAACTAATACATGAAAATAACAGCAAAAAAATTTTTTTTCTGATTTTTAATGATATGAAATTTATTTTCTTTGTGTTGGTACAACATGAGATATATATACAATTTCTGTATTTTATGTTGAATTATATTTAATGCCTCAACTTATGCTGATGCCTAGCCTTTAAATTCTTGAATAATATGGAACAATTGGAAATAATAAATGTTTTACTCTACTCTATTATTAAAGACGCTAATAGATGAATAAAACAGAAGACACTGTATTTATATCTGTATTACATTATACATTACGCGTTATTTAGAATTGTTGTTTGTAACTCTAGGTTTTATCATTAAACATATTATGAAAACACCCTTATATACCTAATTTATAATATTCGTTATATAAACTTTCTTAGGTTTTTATCACAGGGGCATTTTTCTCCGGGGTGTTTTCCTGGAGATTTTTTTCCGGGGCTTTTTTTTCTTGTTACCTAACAATATTTGTCTACTGATATGTGTCTATTAACCGAATCTAGGCAAAAAAATCTCGGGAAATAATACTCCGAAAAAAAAACACCCGGGATAAAACCCCCAGGGAAATAATCTCCTGGAAAAAAAGGCCCCTGTGATAAAAACTGAAGAAAGTTTATATATCGAATATTATAAATTACATATATAAGGATGTTTTTATTATGTTTGATAATAAAACCAAGAGTTATAATCAACAATTCTATATAACGTGAATAAGTATTTTTTATCTATTAACGTCAATAATAATATAGTAGAGTAGAACATTTACATACATTTAATTTTTGTGCATGTTCGAGAATATTTTTGATTTTTGAAAAGTCTTCAGAGGTCACTAGATAATGACGAGAAACTGATTTTGGCCGATTGTTTATTCTGTAAATAATTCCTGAAGTGTCGCAAATGAGGAAAAAGATTTCAAGTAGACTAGAAAAATAATTATGAGACGGCCCTGGTCTGGATTGAGCTGTATTTCGCGTCGATATGCTCATGGGCGTTGGTTTATAATAATTTTGATTTGTTGTCACTTTGGTTTCCTGTGAGGGTTGGGATTGTTTATTATTTTGGAAATTTTGAGGATACCTATTGGGAAATTGTTGATTATTTCTAAAAAACGGTTGCTGGTTATTATTTTTGTGGATTATTTTTAAATATAGGAGATTGAAAACGAGGGTTTGGAACAGGGTTATAAACTTGTAATTGTTTGTGATTATTATTACTAAACATATTAGGCTTTGCTAACATATTTAATGAATTGTTCAAAGAGGTTGGATTTTTGGCACGCATAAGCTGACCTATCGGTTCTTTTAGACCGCGTGACAAAATTTTCAAAGCATAATTTCTAAAAAATAAAGTTAGGGTATGTTTTTTGTGAGCATCTTCAGTGTTTGTCATTATATAAGAAATTTGTAAATTCAGAATATGTTGTATTCTGTCATAAAAATCGAATACTGACTCACTATGAGATTGTTTTAATTCGGTTAATTCTATGCATAATGTGTACATATCACGCTTATCTGTATACGTATGAAATAATGCAATTTTTAAATCATTAAAAGTTTTTACATTGCAAGATGCGATATTAAGAGCAGCTTCGCCTTTAACTTTTGCTAAAATACTCGACATCAAATATTAGTTTTGAAAATCCGAAGTATCTATGCTACTATAGTATTCACTAACCAATTTTTCGGTTATTTCTAAAAATCTGGGAAGCAATCCTCTTTCGCCATTAAACTCAGGAACCATATCAAGGTACTCCTTCTTAAGAACTGGTAAAGCCATTGTATTTGAATTCAAATTTATTAATGGTTTTCTAAGATAAATTTCAATTTGTATTTTTTGGATGAGATTTTGGGAATTTTCTGTTTCTGAATCAAAATCTGCACTTGAACTAGTAGAACTTATTGATTTAGGGCCTCTAATCGACATGGACTTACAGAAATATGATACAGTACATTGGTCAGCGTCTCCGTGGTGTTGTCCGTCGTTTCCTGGGGTTGCTCACTCGATATGCGCTCAAACTTGCTGATTTTCTTCCAGTTGCAGGCAGGAGGGCTCACTGGTGGATTCTCAGCTGCTGGTTCCGATATTCTCTCGAACTTGCTGATATGCGTTCAGCTGCAGATGAGGGCACCAATTTCTTCTTCCACGCGACTTGTTCGAATTTCCAAATGAACCGTTAGAACGAACCAGAATTATATTCGTTAATTCTGTCTTGAAATCCTACCACGACTGCGCCAATTAACTTTTTGTTTTGAGGCGAAGTGTTTTTGAAAAAGTTATATTTGACAATTTATTGTTGTTACAAGTCAAGAGTAAGATTCTAACTAACTATTTTTCAAACAAGGCAACTAAAAGCTAAACTAAACTAAAGGTGTCGGATGGCGCTGTGGGAAGCGCCTTGTCATCAGAATTATGGTGGAGACTGCGATGTAACTTATATATATATATATATTTTTGTTCAATAGTTTGGAATTCTGACCGTTCAACTAATTTTTGTGTGTATTCTATGATTGCAGGAATTTAGGCTTCAAGTAGCAGTCTTACGTCGTTGGAAATGGCCCAGCAGTTTTATCTCTAAGCCTAGCAGCTTGCAATAGTCCACCGAGGGAGCATCCAGCCGAACTAATCAAAACATTCCCTTTCAGCACAGCATCACTATCTTCACATCAGAACTTCAAGCTTCAAGCAACAGTCTTGGAAGTGGCCCAGCTGTTTTTATCTTCAAGCCTAGCTGCTAACAATCAACTACCGTGGGAGCGCCCCGCCGAACTAATCAAAACCTTCCCTTTTAACTCAAAATCATTGCCACCACATCAACACGTAAGATTTATTCAAAATAATGATGAAAATCTTTACTAATCTTCAATTTATTGATTCACTTGTATTGTTATGTTTTTAGGCCGTCCAGCATCAGAACCAGAGCCTAGCAGTAGAAACAGTTCAGCAACAGGACCAAAACCCAGCAACCGTCCAAGAAGTCCTCCAGTAGCAGCAGAACTAAAGCTCAGCAGCAGTCCAAGAAGTTTTCTAGCAGCAGCAGAGCCAAAGCCCAACAACCGTCCAAGAAGTCCTCCAGTAGCAGCAGAACTAAAGCTCAGCAGCAGTCCAAGAAGTCCTCCAGTAGCAGCAGAACTAAAGCCCAGCAGCAGTCCAAGAAGTCCTCCAGTAGCAGTAGAACTAAAGCCCAGCAACAGTCCAAGAAGTTTTCTAGCAGCAGCAGAACCAAAGCCCAACAGCCGTCCAAGAAGTCCTCCAGTAGCAGCTGAACCAGAGCCCAATAACCTTCGAAGAAGTCCTCTAGTAGCAGCTGAACCAGAGCCCAATAACCTTCGAAGAAGTCCTACAGAAATAGTAGAACCAGAGCCCAGCAACCGTCCAAGAAGTCCTCTAGTAGTAGGAGAACCAGAGCCCAGCAACCGTCCAAGAAGTCCTCTAGTAGTGGCAGAGCCAAAGCCCAACAGCCGTCCAAGAAGTCCTGCAACATCAGCAGAACTAAAACTTAGCAGCAGTCCAAGCAGTTTTCTAGCAGCAGCAGAACCAAAGCCCAGCAACCGTCCAAGAAGTCCTCCAGTAGCTGCAGAAGATCAACACATCAGTAGCAACTGTTCCAGGCCCCAGATTCAACTCAACTTCAAAGAAGTCAACTGATTAATTTTGCCCGCCGCTTGCAAAGTTCAAGTAGGCTCAATTTCTTTTTAAATTTTTCGACTTGTAATAATTATTTTGTTGTTTCAGTTGCAGCGAGCGAAGAAGCCACTTCTCTGGTCTAGGTTTTGCTGGGGTTTTCCTAGACTCAAAGGTAGAATTAAGAGAAGAATTCGTCTCTTTCCCCTTAGTCATTGTCTGTGGGCGAACAAGGCTTACAACAACGGAACAGCATCGCGAACAAGAGTTCCAACATCACAACAGCATCGAGTAATCAAAAATTAATCTTTGAACCTTTGTGCCCCTTCCTTATTCCCAAAATAAAATCATTCCCACAAAATTTACAGTTGTATTTATTTCTAAAACCTATTTTTATTGTTTTCAGGATTAGTTAGGAGAGTTGGAGAATAAATGTATTGTTAAATAGTTTCTAGAATAAATTGTATTCATTAATAACTTGTTTGTTTTATATTTAATGTAAATAAAAAGTTCAGTAACTTATTTTTACTATTTTAAGTATTCAAAAATATCAAAATGAGGTATTCAAAAGTCTCTGTAATAAATAAATATGCCAAATAGTCCCTATTTTTCTATTTAAAAAATTTTGTTCAAAAATGTGCGAGATACTGCCGTCTATGAAATAAGATAACTGTTATTGATTTTGATCCATAGAATTAGTTTTGAAAATATTAATTCAAATTTGCCAACAGTTCACCAAATATTAGCCCTTTACTACAAATTGATTTATAAATTTGGGATTATCTGTTGAGCAGATAAAAAGTATGACCAAATTCTTGTTGCATTATTTCATCTTTTATTCTTTGAGGGTTTGAAAGATAAAGGACTGGATTTAATTTTAAAACGAAAAATATAATATAGATTTCATATTAAGGGTTGATTGATAAATCTAAAATCATTTATTTAGGTTTAGGAGATATAAACTTTCTATTAGAAATTGACGTTTAAAACTACGGTTACCTGTTAAGCAGTTATATTGTTTAGCCCATGTATGTAATACTCCTATACTCGGACAAGCCTAACCTGTCGCTTGAGAATTTATCTTCTGGAGATAGAAATAGCCTGACCTAACTGTATCTATCTCTCTCTGACTAATACTATGAAAGAAACAGTTGTTGCATGACGTTTGTCTTCCCAAGCTAAGACATACTCTATTGCTGATGTCCTCTTTCATTTCTACCTACCGCCTTGTACCAGAAAGAGACGTATGTCTGCGTGAAAATATTTTGTTCATTCGCTTCCATGAGCGCACTTAGTGATTTTGTTTGGCTAATCAATAAGGTTTGAGCCTCGCGAAGATTGAATATAACTGAATTAAACGCTTCTTTCTTTTCACTTGCTGATTTAAGACATTATGAACATTTCGTATTTAAAGCAAACATTATCGGAGTACAAATATTTTTCTTAAAAATTATTTATATTTAATAGACTGTTTTATCGTGGTTATTGATTTCTGATATAATTAATTCAATCATGACAAATCATAAATCCATTCTATAAAATGTGCTGACTTTGATAAACAATACATAGATAAACGAAAAGAAATATATAAACGCTTTCAAGAACACAACATGTACCATGTTAAATGCAAAGAATCTATTCAAGTCTGCGTTACCTTATAATTTTCAAAAAACAGGACTCAAATTTTAGATTAATAATCCTAATCTTCAACAAGATTATAATATGTGAGGAAAATAATTTGAATGCTTTAGAGGTAATCCAAATAGAAATCGAGAAGTTGTAATAGATCAAAGCAACGTATCACATTTAATTATAGATTTAGAGGATTCCAGTGATGATACCGATGACTTCGATAGTTGCTGGTGATTGTAACGGTAATGATATGTTGTCAATAACATTATAAATTATTAATTATGATAACAAATATCTTTTATGACAATTCTTGCTTTTATCTTTTGATTTTCATTCTTTTTTATTATTATCATTTTTCTTATATATATGAACATATTCAATAGATAAAGTATTCTCTAATAAATTTAAAACATTTGAGAATAAAATGCGTACGCCGCTGACGATGTCAGTTTCCTATCTTAGCCGATCTTGAATCATACGATTACCGAACTTATCCGATGGGACTCATTTAACTTGTCCGAGTATATATTGCTAGTTGGGTCTGCTGAACCGGTGAAAACATTACGGTTCAGACAATTATACGTCTATCTCTTTTTATCTTACCACGAACCTTGTGAGCATGCCTGAGAATTGAGCAACTTTGTGCAATTGGTGCAAGCCACGTGCAAGCGTCATCCGTCTTTGAAAACAACCTCTCAAATATCGATCGAAGCCGCGACGCTTGCGCACAACGAGTCAAGTAAGGATTTGCTGTCCAACTTTCTCTGTGATATCTCCACTTATGGGGCAATTGGTAACAAAAATTAGCCCGTAGCCACCAAGCGGTTATAAGCGGAACTATATTGTAAAGTGGATTCAATCTAATTTCCATATAATCGCATGCTATGTTACTGGTTTTGTAAACAATATTTAGTGGCTTTTTTAAGATTGTTTATATTAAATTTCATACTACAATAGTTCTTAATGGATTTGTTCAAGTTAATTCAGTGAAAAATATTTAGCTTTCGGCTTTATTGTTACATTATTTAACCTCAAAATTGGTCTTTCTCAAGACTATACTCTTCAAAATATGGAATTCAATCGAAGAATTGGTCATAAAAATTGTTGTGTTTATGGATGTCATTCCAAATTTAATCGAAATGTGGATTTGAGTTTCCTTAATTCTCTTAAAAAGAAGGGAATTCTGGCGATGGATTCGAGTTTGTATTCGTGGGAAACATGGAATATTCAAAATTCTGGCGATGAACTCATGACGTCGTGAGTTAGTAATCCCACGGATTCATGGTCTCATGGATACTGTAAGCGAGCTGCTTCCATGTAGCCTATCCTTTTCCAAATGTAATTCTTTCTCACTCTTCTGTCAAGCATTTATTTTCAATGATTTCAAAAAGTTAATTGGAAGAGATTTGACTCATTATGAAGTGTCTATAAAAGCTGTTTTCTGAATAAGTACTAATTACTTCTTCGTGATATTTCCTATTCGGTTATGTCTTTCTTTGCAAACTTTGGTTTGAAATTATTTATTACTGATATTCTGTATTATACTGTCAAACATAAAAAGTTCATTGTTATCAAAGAAAAACTCAAAACTTGCAACCAAAGCTACTAATGTTGAATTCATAGTAATGACTAGTTAATAACCTAAAAAATTCAAACTTCAACTCTGATATCATGGAATATGATGGAATATTTCGTTCTGGCGAGATGTTGTAGCTGTGACGTATGTATGGAAACATGACGTCATTGGTTGGAAAAAAAATCAAGGATTCATGGATTTGCATCCATCGCCAGAATTCGCCTAAGGAGAAAAGTGTCTGCAGTAAATAAAGTTGGCAACTCCGAATTAGTTGATAAACGAACTGTGTGGATTAAAAAAATTCGTACAAGAAAAGCTGAAAGCTGGAATGTACAATACAAAAATGTCGTAAATACTTTCCCGTTATATTATTTACTTTGAAGCTATAAATTTTATAACCTCACGCAGTCTTCCACTTACAACTAAAATCCGTATATAAATAAGATGATTTTTAAAGAAAAAACTATATATTATAAAAGAAGAAAATCAATACTTTCCCACACAATTAGAATTGAATTAAACCATTTAATGAAATATGAATATTTCTTTGGTGAATATCAACGTATTTAAATTGTAAACAAACTACAAACTTGCCGTAAGCCACTTTTGATCCGCCATCTTGTGAACACAGTGCTGCCGCGTACGGTAATTTCAGTTGCCAATATAGGAGTATTACATATATGATATAACCTGATTACTTATTAGTTCACCACAATCAAAGAGATGGCAGCATGTACCCGGTTTTGAGAAATTCTTAAAGTAATTTTATCTTCTTGTGACTAAATGGCAACTTATTTTGAGAAATACTTAATTATAATTGTGTATCGATTGAGCATAAAATAACTTTTGTTCATAGTACCAGTTCTGCAGGGATAGAAATTATTGAGTAAAGTCCAGTAAGGGCTTTGATCAAAAAATTTTATTAGACGGGGAATTGCATAGGCGGGCTCGAACAAACCTCATGATACATACTAGATGGCACTACTAATATGAATATTATGTTTTTCTTTGTTTACTTGAATCTAATTTTCTTGCGCACGAAAGTGAACGGACAATCCTACATGCACATATGTAGATATCTGTTTCTAGTTTAAGCTATAAAAATGAGTTATGACAAAATGTAAGTGTTTATAAAATATAACTACTAATAGATTGATTAAAACAATTATTGTTGTCATTTATAGCAAATTCGAAGCATATTCGAGCCGTCAAGAACCATATAGTATTCAAAGTGTATCTTCCGATGTGGTTGAACATGAACTTTTAGGCTTAGTAAGTATAGAATAGATTTATAAATATTTCAAATCTTATGATTTCCGTAGTTTTTTGAGTATGATTGGTAATTACCAAAATAATAACCAATAGTCATGTCTCGCACGTACGCGATAAAATGAATGCTACTACATAGAACTTTTGATAAGGTTATAGAATATGGAAAACAAACTATTTATTGATTGATATAGCTAGATCTATAATAATTTTTATTTTGTAGAATCCATCGGACCCAATAACACTAACCAAAAAAGAACGAATCAAAATAGAACAATATATTGATAAGATTTCCAGAATTATAAAAATAGACTCACCAGAATTCAAATCAGTAAGCAAGCATTATGATATTTGAATTTAAATTTAAAAAAATCTATACTAACTGGAAGAAATTATTATTTCAGATTTTGAATAATGAAATTGATCTTCCATTTAGATTTGTACCAACTGATTGGAGCAAAAGACCATTTTTTTGGCATAGTCACAAATTCGTCCAATGTTTTAGAACTGTAAGTACATAATCGATCAGTACACACGAATTAAATTGAATGCAATGCACAATTTCTATGACAAAATGTCACAGAATATATTAAAAATAATTGAGAGTTTAACTGTCGATGTACAACTTCAACTGCAATTTCGATGAAACTTGGTGAGAAGATAACTATTGCCGATCAGACTTGGTTGACCTTGAAAATCGTATTTCTTAATTTATATCAATATAACATTTATACATTGTGCATGTGTGTGTGCGCGTTACAAGCGACTTTTTGATTAAATGAAATTTTGTCAATGACACTGCATCGTGAAAACGAGGCTTAATACAATAATGGTTTTTTCCCATTTTTGTAATGCTAAAATGAATCTTTTCACCAACTTTCATCGAAATCGGAGGTGAATAGTATATCGACAGTTTGACCTAATAAAATAACTGCTGTCCTAGTAAATCTGGTATAGTATCAAATCAAGTATTTTTGCATTGTTACTTCAGAAATATCATTATGATACATGGTTCAATTTATTTTTGAATCTTCTATTGCCGATTTGTGAAGGTATTGAAATAGGTCCAGTAATTTTTGAATTTATTTGTTCCAAATTAACTGTAAAAGAATTTGCTGATTTACATATTTCACGACCGAATAATGCTCAAAATTCGTGGATTTGCCGGTAGTCTCTCATGAGAAAATTAAAAAAAATTGAAGTTTCCAAACAGGTTTGTAGAAGCGGATTTAAGTTAGATTGCGTTCTATGCCCATTCTGATTCGACGCCCTGATATATGTTATAATAAACAATATAATCATAAAACCATGAAATAGATAATTTGCTCATCGATTTTTCAACATAATATCAATAAAATACTCAATCATAAAGAATTAATAAATAAATCAACTCTGAATCTCTTCTTCGTTTTGCTTTGGCTCGTGCAGAAACGGCAGTGATGTTATTATAACTAATTTCTATGTGCATTGCCTTCCTGATTATTTTAGACAAGTTGCAAATGGATGTTGTAAAGCAAAAATTTCTGTATCCGATTCAATGAAAAAAATTATTTTGGCCACGTCATAACTGCAAAAATGAAATTTGAAAATTCACGGAATTAAATTCAATAATAGTAGCCATGGAACAAGAAATAAGAGACAAACAAAAACGTAACGTTTTATACGTCAATGTAAGAACAATGATTGTTAAAATAAATATCTTCAGTACCTATTAATTTTCTAAATAGAACTTCAATAATAATAGTAATAATGGTAGTGATAATAATAAAGCAAGAAGTTTAATTTTATTTATTGCTTAGGATTATTAATATAAAATGAAGTTACACTAACAATTAATGAATGTAACAAATTAAATTCAATCTAAACAACAACAAACTCAAAATGTTCTTGAGTTATTAAATTATAATAGATGGATGTGTTAGATGAAGCTGACTGATGAGTTGAATAATGATAATAATTGAGATAAGGGAATTCAATCAGAATTTTTTTATTTCTTCTCCTCTCTACAGTTTCTAAATTCTGTTCACTCCTGAAGATGACCCAGGTGGGATCAAAACTGTTGAAAGAAAAAGAAGTAAAAAAAATTGACTGAATTCCCTTTTCTCAATTATCATCATTATAATAGATGCTTAAAATCCTCCGTTTTGTGTTGAACAATAGCTCAATCTATTGTATAAAGTAAAGTAAACTTTACTTCATCAAATTTCTGGCTTCTGTTTCGCCAGTGAAAATCTTCATTCTATTGTATAAACTTTGCTGAACGTGACTCAATAGTCTAATATTTATTTTTTGACATTCTTGTGTTACAGCATACTCAGGTTCTTCTATATTTCATCGTCTTTTTCTGTTGGTAACTAAAATTAACTCGTAGCCATCAAGCGGTTATAAGCGGAACTATATTGTAAAGTGGATTCAATCTTATTTTCATAAATAATCGTATGTTATGTTACTGGTTTTTTAGCAATATTTAGTGACTTTTTTGAGATTGTTTATATGAAATTTTATACTACAATAGTTCTTGATGGATTTGTTCAAGTTAATTCAGTGAAAAATATTTGACTTTCGACTTTATTATTACATTATATAACCTCAAAATTAGTCTTTGTCAAGACTATACTCTTCAAAATATGGAGTTTAATCGAAGAATTGGTAATAAAAATTGTTGTGTTAATGGATTTCATTCCAAATTTAAACGAAATATGGATTTGAGTTTCCATAATTTTCCTAAAAATGGGGAAAACTGTCTGTAGTAAATAAAGTTAGCAACTACGAATTAGTTGATAAACGAGCTGTGTGGATTGGAAAAATTCGTACAAGAAGAGCTGAAAGCTGGAGTGTACAATATAAAAATGTCGTAAATACTTCCCCATAATATTATTTTCTTTGAAGCTATGAATTTTATAACCTCTCCAAGTAACATAAATGACCAGGATACAACGTTGTATCGACGTCACAGACCTGGTCGATTGACGGTTCTCAAAATGTCTCAGCGAGTGGCTTACTGACGTCATTTTGTGACGTCAAATAGACCATTATGCTGACGTAGAATTATAATTTTCTAATGACGTCAAACGTGACGTTTTTAAACAATGTTATATGACGTTTAAAATAATAATTGTTAATAACATACCACAATGTCACTTTACTACATAATTTTCACGTCAAAATTGAATTTTACTGGTAAATGAAAAACAAATTAAATAAAGTGAGAATTTTATTTATTTATATACATAAACTAACAACTAAAGTGGAAATCAACAAAACTAAAAATATAATAATTATTACAGTCAAAAATAAATATTCACATCAATAAAAAAACGAAAAATGTGCTAAGAACAGAATCAAAAAAATCACTTATAATTGTACATTAAAAGAAGTTTTATATATGAGAAAATATTTACAATTAAAAAAATATATAATTAATTGCAAAGGCAAACTTCTTTCAATTTACTACAAACCGAATAATTTCATAATTTCTACTTCACACACATCGAATTCATCCGTCGCTCTTTGTGAATCCTTTACTATCTTCCAAAGTTTTAACAGAACATTTTTTTGATGATATTGCAACCTTGCTAGTACTCCATTTCTGGACCGAGAAATCCAACCACTAGAAAATACTGCTATCTCCGAATTTCCAATAAATTCAATCACATGGATTTCTGCAGATAACTAATGTATTACTTATAAAAATTACAGAATATTACTACAGAATTAACTAACATGGATTTGTCACAGTGGAAAAATGGTACTTATATAACTTCGTCAAACACAAAACACGAAAAATCTGAAAGTGCTTGCCTGCCTCCGCTCCTTGGCTGGAATCAGCCTACAAGTGACTCATCCCTCAAATCTAAAATATTTTGTTTTGGTTCCATTCAGTGTAATAAAATTTGTAAATAAACATAGTTTCAAGAAAGTAAAATAGTTAAAATTTTATTCTCTTATTCCCGTATCATTCACGGTAAACAAGCAGAGCTTGTAAAAAAAATTAATGTCACTCTCCATATTCGTCCGTAATTCAGTGAAGAGTATAAAATTGGAAATAGTAAAATTGAAAATGAATTTTAGTTTAGTGAACGCTTTCTGTTTCTTCCCACTGCTCGGGGGTTGTATGATTTTGACCTCCATAATTTTCAAAAAAGAGAATGCTAAAAAAGTTATAAGCAATGCATTTGTTCATAACAATTAGTTGAACAAGCCGAATTAAAAATAAATAAAAATGATTTTTGAATAGTTTCATTGTACGTAAGTACAAGTTCATAAAAAATTTTTTATTGAATTTTAAAATTTTTCAATTATTTTTTTTTTGTTAATAAAAATTTGGTAAAAGAAAATTATTAATTTTGTGGACATAAGTCTATTTCTGTAACAACGTTAGAAAACAATGTCAAATTATGACCAATTAAACTTGAATATGACGTTTTAACTAACATTTAAATTACGTGAATAATGTACGTATATATAAACGTCGATTCTGCATACATTTGAAGTAATGAAATGATGTCTAAATATGACGTTCATACAACCAATAAACAACGTCGATTCAATTGAGGTTAGTTGAGAAGTACCTACACTGACTAAAAAAATATGACTAAAGAATCATAATATAAAGAATAAATATGATTTCCTATAACGCTGAAACATAACGTTAAATTATAACGTTAGTTCAACATTTCATGACGTCATTTCTTGACTTCAACTTATGACCACAATTTGACTTGGCATGTGACGTCAGTTTCACGTCATTTGACGTTGAAATATAACGGTCACATTATGACTTCAATATGACCAAAATGCGACGTCACATTTTGGTCGACGGTCGGTCATTGTTACTTGGGTCACGCAGTCTTCCAGTTACGTTACAACTAAAAACCGTATATAAATAAAATGATTCTGAAAGAGAAAACTATATTTTATAAAAGAAGAAGGTCAATACTTTCCCGTACAATTGGAATTGAATTAAATCATGTAATGAAATATGAATATTTCTTTGGTGAATATCAACGTATTTAAATTGTAAACAGACTACAAACTTGCCTAAGCCACTTTTGATCCGCCATTTTGTAAACACAGTGCTGCCGTCAACGGTAATTTCAGCTGCCAATAAACATTAGTTTTCAAATGACTCCATAAAGAGAACGCACGTACTGAAATCAGGCGAACGTACTGGCCAGTTAAATGATCCTCTTCGTCCTATTCAGCTTTTAGGGAATGTTTGGTTCAGATATTCTACAATTTCTCTTGTGTTATGTGCAGGGCAGTCATCATGTTGAAACCTCACATTTTCTTCATTTATTTTGGCAATTTCTGGCCCAACAACATTCATTAATAAATTCAAATATGACTTCGAATTTATTCTTATAATGAAGAAGATTTTATCTCCTAAAATTCCTGCCCATACATTTACAATTTATTGATATTTTATCCGATACTCTATAACATTATGTGGTGGATTAGTTCGGGACCAATACTGGTTATTATGACCATTGAGTTTGCCATTCATGGTAAATATGCATTCATCAGTAAATAAGATATTGCCTAAAAAGGCTCTATCATAATTTGACTTCTCCATCATTATTTCACAGAATGATGCCCGCAGTTTAAAATCTCGTTCCTGAATATGTGATGGTTTCGAAATTTGAAGGGAATGTATTTATGCTTTTAAGAATTCTATGAACTGTCATAAAATGAATATTAAGTTCACGGGAAATTTCTCTTACACTCATTGTATGCTCTAGTTCTATTGAAGCAAGAACATTTTCTTCATCTCCATTTTAGATTTTGTTATTTTCTCCCTCTTTCTTGAAATTGAGTGTACCTGTCTTCTCAAACTTGGCAATAAATCGTTGAATAGTAGATAACCTCAGGATATCATGATTTTGAAAAAAAAGAGCACCAATATAATCAAAAATTATCCGTAAACTATGGCCAGAATAATACCATTTAATTATTTGTAATTTTTCTTCATTTGAATAGTTATTCATTTTTGAAAATAATCAACTTTTTCCTCGATTTATTATCGCTGTCAAAATTAATACTAATAATTTGACGAAGAAAACGTTACGGTTTTGTTTGTGTCTTATTTATAATTCTATGGTTAATACTATCAAATGTAGGTGATTCTGTGAATTTTCTAATTTTATTTCTGCAGCTATGAAGTAGCCAAAATGAATTTATTTCCATCGAATCGGGTACAGAAATTTTTGCTTAACAATATCCATTTGGAACTTTTTGTCTAAAATAATTAGGGTAGGAATGCGCACGGAAAACTGAACGCCTATGTTTCACTTTTCCGTGATACACCTTTATATGTATACGTATAAAAATTTAGGTTGAAATAAAATATATAAAAAGGTATTTGGAGCTTTGAACACCAAACTCAAAATGTAGGTAAAACAAATTCCATATTGAAGAAATAAAATTTGGAGAGCTCCCTTAGATGAATATTGCGAATTCAAACAAGCATAGACCAACTCTCAATTGCTGGAAATTTATAATAAAGTTGTGAGAAGTGTCAATTAGAAAAATTTTTTTTTTGTCTGAATGTGGAATGAAATAAAAATAAATCATGCAGAAGGAGAATGATTTTTCTCCCCTTATTCCTTCTAAATTAAAGTAGATCATGTATATATTTTCATTAATTGGTTTTGCATAATTTTTTTCCCAGGACCTCGTGGGCCTAGGCCTAGATCCGCCTTTGCAGATTGTACAAAATTTGAAGTAGGAAGATGAAAGAATTTTATTGAATTATTTTTTCCTTTTTAACATATTTTTGTCAAAAATTATATGTGAAAGGAAGAATTTTCGCAAAAATCGGTCATTTCTTGGCAAAAAAAGTATCGAATTTTCAAACCATTCATAACTTCTGTTAAACTAGAGAAAAAAAAAATGGAAAAATTGAGACAATCTCTCTCAATGTGTACAAGAATATATGAATTTTTTTTTTGACGAAATCGATCGTGCAAAGATTTGGATCCTGTCGGTTTGATATGGAATGTTCTATATACAGGTCGTTCAATTTGAGTTGACCACCACTGCTATCTCGAGAACCATGAGAGCTATGAGATTGGTTGAATGAGCAAAGGAGTACCATTTTACGAGAATATTGCATTGGACTCGACAAAAAAAATCGACCAGTGGCTCTCAAAATATGGAATGGATCTTTCTTATTTCAAATGAGAACAATATTTTTTATTCTTTTATTCGAAAGAGAATTTATTCTGAATTCAACAAATTGGTTGTTTACTTCCCTCACACAAGAATTTTTTTGAGAAAAATGCATTTAGAATTTGCAGTAATTTAATTTAAATCGGATAGCAATCACAGTGCTATGAATTTAACAAATGAAACGAATGAATTTGTTCTATTTTGTTGTATTTATTATTAAATATCAATTTGATTATTTTCTCAAGAATTTCATTAAGAACTGAATGATTCAACCCACGAACAGAAAGTTGATATATTTGAAGTTTTCATTTTGAGCCGTGAAAATACTTGAGCTGCGGTAAATATGTATAAGGAAATAATGAAAAAACTATGTATAAGGAACGCTGTCCTGATGAAAAAGTACCCAAACGTCGATATTTTCGAAGACTTGAATTAAGATTGCGTGAAAACTTTTAGTCATTTAATCGTAAGCAAGAAGAATTTGGAAATGTCGATGCTGAAGCCAATGCTTTGGCATATTTTAAAGCCTACCCAAGAGCTTCTGTTAGTATGTTTGCAGCTGAATGTAGTTTATGCATCGATATTTAGGTACAAGACATTTAAATTTCACAAGGTTCAACATTTTCATCCTGGCGATCATAAGCGACGTTTAGAATTCTGTACTTTACTCATTAACGAAGAAAAAGATATTGCGAGAAATATAATTTGGACCGATGAGGCTAACTTTTCAAGCAATGGTATGTTGAACAGAAGAAATACACATTATAAGAGTCAAGAGAACCCGGTTTTGGTGCGTGCTGGATGATTCCAACAAATTTTCTATAAATGTGTGATGTGCAATTTTGCATATCAAAACCTACTTTTATATGTATGAACATTAACGAGTGATCGTTATTTATTATTACTGAGAAACATGCTAGATAACATTTTGGATGACTTGGCTTTAGCAGTTGTTAGAAATATATATTTTCATCAAGATGGAGCAGCAGCCCACAACTCTAACCTATCAGTGCAATATTTGAATGAACAATTTCCGAATAAGTGGATAGGCACCAATGGCCATATAGCATGGTTCGCAAGATTTCCAGACTTATATCCTCTAGATTATATATGAGGTTATGTAAAGGATAAAGTGTATAGCACTGTGCATTCAAATGTACAACACTTGAAAGACGACATTAATAATAATAATAATGGTAATGGTAATATCAATATCTTTCACGCCTTTTACTCGCTACGGGTATGGCAGACAATCATAGTATCAATCAATATATCGAGTGCACTATGAAGACGATACCCAAGTAACAATTATGACCAAATATGACGTCGATATGACGTAACATTTTTGGTCATAATCACGTCAGCAAGACGTCAATGCGTGGATCTATATGACGTCAAATTATGAGGTAAGTTTGACGTCATATTATGACCTAAGTTTGACGTCATATTATGACCTAAGTTTGACGTTATATTATGACCTAAGTTTGACTTCAAAGTATGACCCAAGTTTGACGTCACATTATGACCTAATTTTGACGTCATATTATGAGTTGAATTCAACATCACTTTATGATCTTAGTTGTTACCTAAAAATTCCTCAAGAATTTAATAATAATAAAATAAGTATCAAATAGAACATCATAATGTAATATGGTAGCATTATAACGTTGCATATCACCTATTTGATCATTATTTATTCAAGGAACTTGTAGATAATTAGTAAATAATAAAAAATCATTGTATTTTTAATTGATTTATGTCTATAAAAATACAAATATATTACAAGTAATAAAAAGCTATCAAGTAAAAAAAAATATATATATATGTATCAGAACCTAAAAAAAAATTAATCACCATGACAAAAAAAAAACCGATCGTCAAGCATCAGTGAATTCTGGACCAATTTTCGTATACCTTTGGGTTATTTATTCAAATGTTGTGACCATGACGATAGTGTCAACAGCCGACACTGCAGCAATTGAGTCGGAAACTGAAAAATGCACCATTATAAACAGTCATCCTGGAAAACAATTTCATACGATTTTCAGTAATTCTAGATTCAGCACTATTATTCAGATCCTATCGGTAATTAAATTTGTAGCTAGTAAAATTTTCAATAACAGTTATGAAATCCGAAAATATCTTCTATGATACATTTGTTTCTAGATTTTAAAATTTTTCTAAATCGATTGTAATTTAATGAATGTGTTGGAAATACGATGAGTCACCTATTTCTGATTTTGATATAGATACCTACCTTAATAACTTAAACAAAATTCTTCAATGGAGTAATATATCATGCAAACAAACAACTATGAGCCTCACTGAACTGAATTGTTCAGTCTAAGCAAATACAAAAGAAAAACCGTTGGTGGTAGCTTGATATTTCAATAGTCCGAATCTTACCGAAGATTTTCGAACTGTTGTAAAAGATGCGTTGGGTACAGGAGGCTTCGGAGCAAAAAATCAAATATGTTACCCTTTGAATGCTTGTAATCCAAACAAATAGAGGATCAGGCTCTTCACTATTATTGATAGACTGTTTAGAGAAATTTTTAGGAATAAATAAGATTTTATCTACACTGGAATATAAAAGTCGAACGTACCTAATTTACAATGATCTCTATATAATAATTTATAACTTCATATCTGGATAAATGATACTCATAATGTCGAATTTAAGTCATAAAATGGATGCTGGGATAAAAATGTAACATACGTCACAAAATGACGTCGAATTTACGTCATAAAATGACGTTGAGCTAAAAAAAAGGAAATAAATCAATTAAAAACATAAGCGCAAAGTACACTGACTAAAAAAATATATCTAAAGAATCATTATATAAAGAATAAGTATGATTTTTCAAAACGCTGAAACATAACGTTAAATTATGACGTCAGTTCAACATTTTATGACGTCAAAAAATGACGTCAATTTAAGACCACAATTTGACTTGAAATGTAACGTCGATTTAACGTCTTATGACGTCGAAATATGACCGTCACTTTGTGACTTCATTATGACCAAAATCTGACGTCACATTTTGGTCGACGGTCAGTCATTGTTACTTGGGTATTGCAGATATTATTTAATATTGATGGAAGGAAATTTACATAGCAAATAAAATTAAATTAAAATGAAACTATCGATCAAATCAATGCAAACTAGATTGGAATTGAAATGTTCATTCCATATAATAGTGATATAACAATGGACATTTTGGAACGGAGATACCTACATTGGGTGCAATTAGTTATTTATTTCATGTTTTAGCCAGTAACAGTGTTACTAACGCAAATAATGATATTTTATTGCGCAGAGATATGAGTTTAATTCTTACGCACATATGAAAGATTCTCAACGTGCCGCAGGCTGGATTTCAGTACAACATAAGTTCGAGAATCATGTAATATCCTACGCAGAGCAACAATTTTTTATAATATTCAATATGACAGTAATGCGTGAACAGTCAAACGAAAATTTATTTCATTGTCATGTATGTTTATTCAAAAAATCCAATGTGGATATCTCATAATTTATTTGTACATCTATTAAATCATACATATTTTTCAATCATGTTATAGTTCAATACAAAAACGTATGCACGTACATTCGTACACATATCAAGCTGAAAATAGTCAATATGAATTCAAGAATATTTAGAGCGGATATTTCCGTGAAAATCTCGAAGCATCATTTTTGTCAGTCTCACAATACTTATAAAGTGATAATCAATCGAATTAAGAAAATCGAAAAGATAGTCATAGTCGAAACCAAGATAGATTTGTCACTTTCATTCAACTTGCTTGCAGTTTATGTATTTCTGTATATGTGGAGCAATGAGGATTACTTTGTCTTGTAGTAAGCGCAGAAGTATTCTCTCATTGCAAACTGAATTAAATTGGCTTCAAATAGATTATTTTACGGAAATGAAAAGTTTAATATTCATCCATAAAATTGTAAACAGCGAAATGCCTGAATATTTTAATGATTTTTTTTTAGTTAGATTTAGTGATGTGCATAGCTATTATAAATTGCCAAATATTAGTAAACTGCAGGAATCTAGAAAATTAATTACAGAAATTTAAAATATCATTCAAATAGGACATTAGCATAAAAATTGTACAAATTCTTTAAATATTTCATGCTTTCAATAGCTTATATTTTTCAATAATTTATATTCTTTTAATAGTTTATAGCTTCCTTAATACTTCATATTTTGTGAGAGTTATCGATACTTATTATCTATGTCTCAAATGTACCTGCACAAGTGCACTTGTGCTAAATAAACGATTTATTATTATTATGCAAGATGTAACAAATAACAGAATCACTGCAATATTGTTTGAAATTTTCAAACTTACTTACCTTGATTAGGTTATCAAAATGATCAGAAAAAGAAAACAAAGGGAAGTAATTAATAATGTCATGTCATGTATTGTTACTGATAGTCTGTCATGGACACTACTTCTTCCATCAAAATAGAGTTGATATTTTGTTTGCCATGTTTTTTACCTGCATTTGATTATCTACCCTCATTATATCTTCATTTTGTAAATCTCTGAGACTCAATGACGTTTTTCTTATTTCATCATCAATGAGTCAACTCAGTTTGAATTTTCACTATCCTAATAGAAGAGATCATCTCCTCTTCAACAAGAAAATTCAAGCTACGGCCCTGGGTTCTGTGTAATCCGAAGGTCGTGTTGGCTTGTCGGAAGGTATCCCCAAAAGTGATAGCGGTACTATTCGCCCGGTCCAGATGTTTTTTATGGTTTGAGAAGAAAAGGAAAATTCATACTTTTTCATATTCAACTTGTTGTATCGCAAACAAAAAAAATATGCTTCTATATAATTTTATTGTGTCAACCACTTATTTCAAACATTAACTTGTTGATCTGATATCGATATAAATATAGTCGGTTGAAATCTATGTGTCTGTATTTTTCTCAATCTAATTCTTTAAAATCATTTTTGATGTACTAAAAATTAAGTGATCTTATTGTGGATGTATCTCGCATATATCAGAAGTTTCACAATGTAATTAGAAACAATAAAGCAGGCTTCAGTCACCTGTATATATACTGCTGCGTTCAATGGAAATGAATTTCCAAAAATGGCTTGGAAAAATGCCTCTATATTATTTTATTGTGTCAGCCATTTGGCAGAAAACTTTCTTTATTTGTAAAAAATGTTGAAAAAATAACGGCTGAAATCAGCTATTCTGATTTTTCATCGCAGAATTGAAGAAAAAATTATTTTGATCCATCCTTCTCTCCCGGTTTTCAAGTGACGCCACTGACTTAGTGATCCTTGAACTAAAAAAAAAAAAGGAACAAAATGTGATCCACTTCTCGAAAAGGTTCCCCATCACTGATATAGTGTATAGTTGAATAATCAAATTAAATGGAAAAAATCAGCATCGCAGTCAGTAATAAAAGTAATGTTCGATATTTAAAGTCAGAAATATGTTTTTTGAATAGTAAAACATAAATAGCTAATTGTTTTGACAAATTTCAATACGATAATTATTTATTTGTCTCACTTTGAATTTTTTTCAAGTGAACTGAGAACATTTCTGAGAATCAGCAATGTTTACTTCAGCCAATGTTTTTCCCTATTTCTATGTATGAGAACTAACAAATCAAAACTAATGCGAAGTACAATAAAATGACTTAATAGCACTTTTTTCCAACAAATTAACAATTGGTTTAATCAAAAAGTCAGAAATATAAACTCCAGCCAACTATTCTTAATTACTTGTGCTAAGTATAAGGAAGTATTGTGAAACCGACAAAATTCACCTATCGATATTTTGATGGCAATATCAGTTTTGAGCATCCCTGAATCCATTTCGACTATTTTCGGCTTGATGTCAGTACGTATGTTCGTGCGTTCGTGCTTGCGTGCGTGCGTAACTCGCAATTTTTTTGCATAAATCTAGAATGATCAGCCATAGCATATTGAAATTTAGTGTTTGGACTTGTAGCATCAAAATAGTTATCTACTATTTTTGTAGCAATCGGCTGAATCGGAAGTGCAGTTTATAAGTATAACAGACATTCATAATTTGCCGTATAAAACAATCAGTTTAATTGAAATGATAAGGTAGGCAATGACAATCTGTTGTCAATTTTTTGTTTTTTCTTTGACATTGTACATGTCAAAATATTATTAAAATTATATTAATTATAGTCTGAAGTGACAGAAAACTTTATTGGATAAATTTGTGTATATATCAAATGATGTACAAGTAAGTCACATGATGTTCATGTCAGATTTTTTAATTTTAAGTTTTGATGAAGGAGTAATTTTATGGCAATGATTGAAACAATAAATTGATATAAGAGCATGCTTTTTTTCTAGATATTTGGCATTTATTTATTTAAAAAAACAGCAGCAACCAAGCTCGGTAGAAGATAAATTTAGTGATCTGAGATAACGATAGTCTCGAAATAACAATAAAAGAAGGAATAAATAATTTTACAGGTGGATCTGTGGAGCATTTAGGACCTATTTTTCCCGATCTTTCTTCGACATCTATATTATCAATGCAAATTCTGGAGTATAATTCACACAAATGAGCTATTTTTCTCAAGTATTTATTTTACGTGATAACTTGAATATATGCAGTTATGTTACAGATACAGTTAAACTTAAGTATTGATATTTGTATTATAATCCATGTTTTTTAAAAAAAGCCATCTTTCGTTACATAGCATCATTTGAACTGATCTTTTATGTAGGTATCTACTTTTTATAAAATAAGGCTAGATTTGTAGAAGGCAATATTTTTCCAAGGCTGTTATGCACGAATATCAGATCAGTTGCGCCAAAAGGCAAGTATTTTATAAGGATGCGCATTTACAAGACGAGACAAGTAAATTTAGATTCTTACGAACTTCGTAAGAGTTAAAATAAAAGGCAAGACTCTTCCGAGGCGATGTTAGTAAAGGCTGCTGTATTAGAGTTACTAATATATTTTTATTCTATTATTTATTTCATAGGAACAATAGTATATTGTGTGGCTAAGGACGAAACAAGACGATTTCAGCTGAGGGTGACAGAGCGAAGCGAGGGCTGGCATCATCCTCGACTGAAATCGTACTTTGTCCTGTGCCACACACTATATTTTTCATAATACCTGCATTGAAACTTTTCATATTACAAATTTGACATGAGAAAGTAAATATTTTTCTTCTGATTTTGCAGGTAACAAGTCAAGAGAGCTGCTTGTGCTTTATCAATAAGATATTGGGGTGTACTTAAAATTATCGTATTAATACTTTCTTCTTGAAGCTAATCTTCTTTTAAATTTAATTTACAGTTACGAATACAACAACTGTCAAATTAACTGAGGCTATAGGATTTTCTCTTAGAGATTGACAATGAACAAATGCGACTCTGCCAGGGATAAAACGAAGTGAGAAACAAATTCAGCGGGCAGAAACAAGCTTGTTTCTCCCCTAGGGTAGAAACAGACTTATTTCTGCCCGGCTACACTCGCATTTGTCTGAAACTGCCTTGTTTCGACTGACAAAACAGGTGTTGAAACGCGTTGTTTCAATGCAGGTATTATGAAAAAAATTAATATGCTTCACGGGGAGGTGAATCTCGTACATATCTGGAATCTATTAATTCCGGCAGCATACCATCGTGATAAAAAATTTTTCAATTGCCCCTCCATTTTTTCTTGCCAAAATAAATCATCACGAATTCACGATATATTATTTGAACAAACATGTCGTAAGGAGACCATACAATAAAGAAGCACAATTTTCTTTTAGCTATATGAAGCTGACCCAGAACTTGGAACATATAATTGTGATTTTCTTTCAGCATTAACTCTCTGTTATATATTCTCAGAGAGTTTATTTCATTTTGCTCGACTGCACTTTTTATTGTTAGAGCTTTTATTTTTGCTGGACATTTAATTTCAATTAATTTATCAAAATCAATCAAACCATCTGGAGAAGCAGCCAAAAACGGTAATTCTTCGTCTATCAATAGTCCGCTCGGTTCAACTTTCATCTGAAACTTCTTTTCAAAAGTACTTATGGCAATTTTTTTATTTTGTATGGCATACATTGTACTTGCATTACCTCTAAAATTGCTATACAACAAACTAAATACTTTTTCTCCCATCGAAATCGTAGCTTTCTTCTTACAAATACTTCCAATGTTTGAAGCAGTACATCTTTTTCTCCTTTCTTCATGCCAAATATCAGAGTGCCATTGCTCTTTGTTTTTATTAATTTTCATCAGAGAGTGGAGGTATGTATATTTTTCTTTTTCTAATTGTCCGTGAGTCATGTTTTCATTTGGATACTTAATCTTGAGAAAAGTTTGTTTGAAAATATTGAATATTTCAATTATACCTGGAGGCTGGAGGGATTAAGCTGTAAATTTTTATGATTCATGACCCTTCACAGAAAAGCATGCAGACTGTGTCTTTCTGGTTGTATGATGTACAGGCGTTTATTGAAAACCAGATGTAAAATTGTAGTTTAGTATTAAACAGCCTTAAGTAGATATATACGGGGCTTAGAGCAGTGAACGATTAATTTATTGAATTCAGAATGAAATTCTCTTTCGAATAAAGAAATAAAAAATATATATTCTTATTTGATATTAGAAAGTTGCATCCCATATTTTGAGAGCCACTGGTCGATTATTTTTTTGAACAAAAGACTTACATATATGTCATGTTTTTTGTCTATAATTTTCAGGAAGGTCATACTTTTACAGTTGTCTACACCGGATCCATTCAGCATATACTTGATATTGCAAGTCGAATTTGGTTTCATTGTTTATATGAAATAGAAGGTACGTTTCTTTTACTACCACATAAATCTTATTGCCAATTTCGTCTCTTGACGTAATTAATTTCATTCTCGAAAGACTGTGTAACTCTTCATGCTCTTTCATAAAAAGCTCTTGATATTGCGTATTTCAAATCATTGATTTAATTTTTGCTGTATCCAATATTTTGATTAATACATTACTATATATTTTTTTGCAGCTGTTGTTGTAGGCTTCGCGAAAATATCCGAATACTGGATATTACAAAGGCAACGAAGTCAATGTACTTATTCGTGATCCAATAGAAATTAAGCCCATCATCAGTGTGGTTGTACCTTTTTATCTTATGGATAAATTTCCTAATGTCAAAGTAGGTAATAAAGTGAGATGCATTGGGAAAATGATGGGCAATCATTCAATGCAGGCTTTGCGAATTTTAATTGTTGGTAGCTACCAGATCACGGAACGTAAACAAACAGAAATCCTCAAATCCCTTTAGATAATGAGTATTTTTTTCTGTTTGTTTTGTGATGTAGTTTGTTTTTCGAAGGACCACCGTTTACACGGAATAAAGGACTGAGTCTATATACATCCTTTAATTATAAAATATTTACACTTTATACAAAAATTGACTGACTTTGATATTTATATTATTTAGATACTTGAATGGTAAAAAATGGTACTAGGTATATATTATTCAAGAACTATTTCTACGATATTTGGTAGAACTGTCAGCTCTATTTGGTAAAACACTGTCAACTTCAACCTCAACTCTCTGTCTCTGCCAAAAATTTGTATATATATATATACAAACACCACCCCGCACTGCACTAACTAAGGGAGGGGGTGTACCAAGGTTTGGTCGGTGGTGAAAGTTTGTTGAGCAGGGGTTCTCAACATCCCGGCCCCCGTTGAGGCCGTGGCGTCAACGATGTTGTCCTGGGTAGTACCTTCCATGGGCACGATGCAGATGTTCCGTACGGCGCGTTTCACTACGCCATTAGACATCTTAATGCTGACCACTCGCACGACGCCGTCCGTTCCTGGATGGACCTCGGTGATGCGCCCGTACTTCCAGGCGAGTGGAGGGGTATTTATTTCCTTTACAAGTACAAGGGTACCTGGCTGAATCGCAGCGGTGTCGTGACTCTTGGTGACCGGTCTCTGTTGTAGCTGACCAAGGTACTCCTTATGCCAGCGGCTCCAGAATTGCTGCCGCATATTTTCAATAAGCTGGTAACGCGATAATGCACATGGCGCCGTCAATGCGTTTCCGATCAAAAAATGACCGGGAGTCAGTGCTTCTAAATCGTTGGGGTCGTCGGATAACGGGCATAATGGTCGAGAATTCAAGCAGGACTCAATACATGTCAAAACCGTATACATTTCCTCATATGTGAGCAGAGCACTACTTAAAACACGTCTCAAATGATACTTTACTCTCTTGACACCGGCCTCCCACAAACCGCCAAAATGGGGAGACCGCGGTGGAATGAAATGCCAAGCAATATTAATATTGGCTAATTCATTTACAACTCCGTCATTGAATTGCTGTTTTGTGAAAAATTCATATATTGCATTTAATTCCTTTTGTGCACCCACAAAGTTGGTTCCATTATCCGAGTATATATTTTGTACCATACCGCGTCTGCTTATGAATCTTTTCAATGAATTTAAAAATGCATCCGTAGTTAAGCTACATACTAATTCTAAATGTATCGCCTTTGTAGCGAAACACACGAACACACATATATATGCCTTAATATTTCTCTTGCCACGTCCAGTATTTTCTTTTATCAGGATTGGACCGGCATAGTCCACTCCCGAGTTTATAAATGGTCTAGAATATTGTACACGCAATGAAGGCAGATCACCCATGATTGGTGTGATTGATTTTGGGTTAGCTCGAAAGCATGCTTTACATTTGTGTAATACTTGACGTACTTGACTACGGCCCGATAGTGGCCAATATTTCTCACGAACTGCTGCTAGAACTGCTGTCGTGCCAGCATGCAAATTTTTCAGGTGAACATTTTCAATTATTAATTTGGTAATATGGTGCTTTGGTAGAATTATTGGGTATTTTTTATTGAAATCTATATTTGCAAAACGTAACCGACCGCCTACTCTAATAAGTCCCTTTTCATCAATAAAGGGATTCAAACTAATTAATCTACTTTTATTGTTAATCTGGTTTCCTGATTTTAATGCCTGATATTCTGATTTGAAACACAACATTTGAAGAGATTTAATAATACAGACTCTTGCTTGCTCCAGTTCATCTACTGATAAACTGCTTGTTTTTTCCACTGATTTATTACGAACGCGATATAAAGGGCATAAACAATACGCGGTTACTCTTAGTAGATTTACAAAATTGGAATATTTACACATCCAATCGACTATAGTTAATCCGCACGATATTGTTTTAATTTCGGGTGAATTTTGCGATGCTATTTTGATTTGTTCGCTTGGCCACGTATGTTCCTGGTTTTCCAACCAAAAAGATCCATGAAACCATAAACCATTATTTATTAAATATTTAGGTGTACAACCGCGACTCACCAAATCAGCCGGGATTTCCTTTGACCGTATATAGTGCCAATTTCCGTTTTCAGTTAATGATTGTATTTCGACGATACGATTTGCAACAAACGTTTTTAATTTGTCTGGTGAGGTTGATATCCAAGACAATACAATCTGAGAATCGGTCCAATATACTATGTTGGTTAACTTAATACTCAATGATTCAATTACTGCCTGCATTAATCTACTTAGTAATAATGCAGCGCAAAGTTCTAAACGGGGTATAGTTTGCGTCTTCAGGGGTGCTACACGCGATTTGGAACAAATTAAGTTCACGTGAATTTGACCGGTTGTGTCCATATTTCTAATATAAATGCATGCGCCATATGCCTTTTCAGACGCATCTGAAAACCCATGTACTTGTATGGAATGGGATGCTGGGTAACTGTGAATAACTTTGCGTGGTATATTTAACTTATTAATTTCTGTTAATTGTTCAGCAACAAGCAACCAACTATCTTGAATACTATCGGGTATTGGGCTGTCCCAGTCTTGCTTCAATTGCCATAATTTTTGAATAATCATTTTTGCACAAATAATTACTGGACTCAACAGGCCTAAAGGGTCATATATTTGAGCGATTTTTGATAGTAATGATCTTTTCGTTAATTTGTTATTCATATCTAAGCCTTCAATATTTATATTGAAATGTAGTTTATCTAAATTATAATTCCAGCCTAGTCCTAATAACTTGGTATTTCCATCCGGATCAAAATTGATTAAATGGTCTATACTTCCGGAATTTGGTAATAATAATGGATCATTTGATGCCCACTTACGTAATTGGAACCCTCCAAGTGACAATAATTCTTGTAAATCATCTCTTACATGAATCGCTTCTTCAAATGTATGTGCCCCCGTAATAAGATCGTCCATATAGAAATCGCGACGTAAAATATCTGATGCGATCGGAAATCTTTGTTCTTCTTCCAAAGCTAACTGTTGTAAGCATTGAACCGCGAGATAGGGAGCACATGCCGTGCCATATGTGACTGTATTTAATTGATGGATTTTCAAGTCCTCCGTGTTATTATCGCGCCAAATTATACATTGATATTTCCTGTCATTCGGATCCACTAATATTTGACGAAACATCTTATTAATATCCGCGGTTAAAACATATTGGTATGTACGGAATCGAAGGATTATTGAAAATAAATCGTCTTGTAACTTTGGGCCTATCATGAGGGTATCATTTAGGCTTAAGCCGGTACTGGTTTTTGCCGACGCGTCAAAGACTACTCTAAGTTTGGTTGTTTTACTGCTATCTTTAATTACTGCGTGGTGTGGTAGAATATTAATAGAATGCTTACTAAATTCTGACTGATTTAAGTTACCTATTAGTTGCATGTGATCGAGCTCTAAATATTCGTCAATAAATTGTTTATAATTATTTTCAAGTTCTGCATCTCGGTTTAATTTGCGTTCAAGATTAAGGAACCTTTGTGTTGCTAAATATTGGGAATTTCCCAAGTTATCTATATTATCTTTAAAAGGTAAACGAACAATAAAACGACCATTTATAGCTCTTTTGTACGTGGACTTGAAATGTTCAATGCAGGCGGCGTCTTCATTTGAGTACTTACTAACAGTAAAGTTATTTGGACACTCTTCTAGTTCCCAGAATTTAGCTATTTGTGAATCTACTGTACTCAAGTTACAAATTACTTTATTGCTGTTATGGCTCGACTGAAGGTCTCCGCCAACTATCCACCCTAAATCTGTTTCTTGGAGATGCGGATTATAAACGCTCGCCGGTATACGACCCTCTTTCAGTAAATTCCAAAATATATTTGCTCCCAACAAAAGATCTATTTTGCCTTCAAGGTTAAAGTTTGTATCTGCATAATTAATATTCGATGGGAACTTGTTATGTTCTTTTTGAAACGAGATTGTTGGTAGATTGTCCGTTATTTTTGAAATTACTAAGCAAGAAGTATTATGAATATTTTGATTATATTTAGATTTAAACTGAATAGCTGTACTGTAATTTGAATTACTACTAGCATTATTGACACCACATACAGCAATCCTACTTTTATTGAGTTTTAGCCCTAATTGATTGCACAAATCCTTTGTTATTAAATTGGACTGTGAGCCAACGTCGAGTAATGCACGAGCCTTGATCCAATCACTCGTGCTATTTTTTATTAATATTTCTGCGGTACACAATAAAACTTGACTGGTGGTTACATTATTTATATTACTGATATGCATTGAACTAGTTGAAGCAATGGGTTGTTCACTTGATTTATTTGGACGACTAGTTGCCGTGGTGGGTTGAGGTCCGTCAGAATTATTAATTGGTTCTGGTTGATTATTATTTGACGGTAAATGTAATAAACTATTATGTTTCTTGCCACAAATTCTGCAAGGTCTAGAGAAGCAATTTGAGGACATATGAGACGAATTAAAACAATTCAAACAGCGCTTAAATGTCTTTATTTTATTTATTCTATCCGGTATGTTCAATTTTAAAAATTCATTACATTTGAATATAGGATGTTCCGACGAACATACAGGACAGTGGTATTGGTTATTTGTTGCTACACAATTAGTAGTTTTTGGTTTATAGTAATTGTTACTTTTATTTGTCTGACTGTATTTGGTAGGGTAATTGTTTTGTTTATCAGATACATTCAACGACTCTAACAGCACACATTTTCTTTGAAGAAACTCGAGTAATTCCTTTATTTTAGGTATGTTTGAATTTAACGTACTTTCCCAATCCTTTTTTATTTGATAATCAAATTTTGTGGTTATAAGAGGTATCAAAATTCCCTCCCAATGCTCTACAGGTTGACCTAATGATTTTAATGCGTAGACGAGCTTTCAATAAATTTAATTCATCATTGTTAGTATCAAATTTATTTAAAAAGGTAATCATACGAGTCAAAGAAGCTTTTACTTGACGACGTTGATCAGTCAATTTTGCGATCTGTTTTTCCATAATAGCAGTGCTACTGTCACATACAAGAGAAACATACAAAGCGACATGCACCAAGCCTACCTTGAACTACGAAGATGCTGCCCAACTGCTTCACCCTGATGTCACACTGCTTGGCTGATCCGGCTCGTTTGGACCAAAAGATGTTTTGTGATGTAGTTTGTTTTTCGAAGGACCACCGTTTACACGGAATAAAGGACTGAGTCTATGTACATCCTTTAATTATAAAATATTTACACTTTATACAAAAATTGACTGACTTTGATATTTATATTATTTAGATACTTGAATGGTAAAAAATGGTACTAGGTATATATTATTCAAGAACTATTTCTACGATATTTGGTAAAACTGTCAGCTCTATTTGGTAAAACACTGTCAACTTCAACTTCAACTTCAACTTCAACCTCAACTCTCTGTCTCTGCCAAAAATTTGTATATATATACAAACACCACCCCGCACTGCACTAACTAAGGGAGGGGGTGTACCAAGGGTTGGTCGGTGGTGAAAGTTTGTTGAGCAGGGGTTCTCAACACTGTTTGAAGAAAAAAAATGTGCATGTATAAATATGTAAATTGTTTTTTTCGTTCATTCATTCATATTGATATACTTTTTTGTTTGTATTCATATTTTTCAAAACTAGAATTAAGAAATTGCAACTTGAGGATGACATTTATAAGAGTATTGCTTATTCAGACATAAGTTGATTTCAAGCAGGTTATTTAGATTTATGATATTAGAATTTATAAAACTTTGTAACAAATAAGATCGTTTGAAATACAGTTTTGTAATGTTGATTCTATCATTATTTAGGAGAGATAATTCAAATACAATTGAAAATATGGTGACAAAAACATATGTCGTGACGACATTGACAAAGTTTGATAGAAAGTAAAAGTGTGCGGAATGTACTATCATTCCACAATCCTAGTATATTGTTTTTCATTATAGAATGCTTTAAAGCTGTAACATAATTTGGCTCATTCATTAAAACTCCTTGGATCAACTAGAACACTAAATATCATGGATACAGCTCAAACTGTCATCAAGGTATTAACGTCTAAAAATCGGCATTTTTATCACTGACTGAATGACTGAAAAACTAACTCACTTCCAGTTGACCTAGAAAGTTGAAATTTGGCGTCCAGCTGGATAATTGTTTGCATACAAAGCAAAAATTCTGAAAACTGAATTTTCATGATTTGAAATACTAAGTTTGACCTTGATGTGAACGCTACGGAACGAGCGACAGCCGCGCTTAATAATGAAACCTGTTCTACAACTTACTATTTCACACGTCAACATAATAGCATTAATATCTTGGTGAATTTTTACGATTTCAAATATTCTACAAGCTTAACCTTGACCCGAATGCTACGGAGCGAGTGGCAGCTGCGCTTAATAATACAACCCGTTCTACAACTATTGTTTTACACGTCAACATAATAGCTTTGTTATATTGGCTGATCATTTTCGAGCTCTACTCAATCAGATTAATCCTAATAATAAAAAGGTAGAGCTTATTGGTAACTAAAATTAAGGCACTAAATACATGAGTATTATCATCCGCCATTCTGTGTCCTTGGAAAGAGCTACAGCATATGTGAACAGTGCAGGAAACGCGATATTTGAGTCGAAATAGTTTAATCTTTAGGTAAAATACGTGATAAAATAATATCGGAGTCTATCAAACTATTCATTTTTGGCATGATGTACTATTTGTTATCAAATTACAATCTTCAATTTAGAATTTTCAGTTCTTAAATGTTGAATCAAATTATTCGGTTTTCAGTCATATATGATTAGAGTAATATTAAATACTCAGAATATCATTATGGAATTTTAATTTATATTCTGTAATACAATTTTTGAAAACAATCTGACAAATTATTGCATTTCGAGATCTCTAAATATGTAAAACTCTATTGTTTATCTTCAAATTTTGTAATCTTTATCTTTTCTAGAAAAACTTTTATGCATATTTATTGGAAGATTCATTATTTTACTGCTCTCATCCAAGAAATAAAAAACATTGAAGTCTACTATTTGCAATTTTTAATATCGCATGTGTTCATAAAAAATTGTGAGTTCGTAATATTTTACTTATCAAAGAGATAATTGATTATATATTATTTATACTTATGATATATTTATATATGTTAATATAATATATATATTTTATATAATAGGTACCTGTGTATAATAAATAAATATATTGATCAATTATTGCTTGAAATTGAGGTTAGGTTCTATGATCGTGTCTAAAAATTTAGATAAAAATATATATTAAAATGAACTGAGATAACTTCAATCAAAATTTTAATCTGATCATAACTTTAAATGGAAAGTTTGACTGAATATACATACTTTTATATGAAATACTTATAATTCGTCTGTGAATCTCACAGCCACAATTGCCGCTAATAATGATGATAAATCATTCGGCACATTAATAAGTCACTCCGATACCATTTTCTGTAGTTCTTGAAGTTATTATAACATTTTATTCTCGTCAAACAACGCATTTCCTGTAATGTTTACATTGTTTTACATATGCTTTTTTTTATTGATAGGACACGAAATGGCAGATGATAATACCTATGTTTTTAGTGCTCTACTAAAATTAACCAGTAGCCACCAAGCGGTTATAAGCGGAACTATATTGTAAAGTGGATTCAATCAGAATTTCCATACAATCGTATGTTATGTTACTGGTTTTATTAGCAATATTTCGTGGCTTTTTTGAGATTTTTTATATGAAATTTCATACTGCAATAGTTCTTAATAGATGTGTCAAGTTAATTCAGTGAGAAATACTTGGCTTTCGACTTTATTGTTACATTATATAACCTCAAAATTAGTCTTTCTCAAGACTATACTCTTCAAAATATGAAATTTAATCAAAGAATTGGTGATAAAAATTGTTGTGTTTATGGATGTCACTCCAAATTTAATCGAAATGTGGATTTAAGTTTCCAAAATTTTCGACTCCAAAGATCATCTCTTAATTCTCGATTTCAAAAACTTGGTTTTATTCTTCCAGATCTTTTTGAAGTACAGACGCGCGACAAAACTGGACGCTCTAGTCAACAAAATCTTTATAAATATAAATATAAATATCTATATAAATGTATCCGATACAAGAATTGGTATAACAATTGGCGTCCATCATATTAACAAAAAAGATATACTATACTATATATACTATAATTGTGGAATCTGTGTGTCCTCTTTCATATTTATGAAACAGGTATTTAACTGAAATTTTAGAAATATTGACACATTATATACGTATCAGTTTTTTATGATTTTATGTGCCGTAGCAAATATTCATAAATCATCCATTTCTGGGTGTAGCACACACAGATCTTGCAATACGATTCGATAAATTGATATTTTGAGCTGTAGGTACGGTTACCAGTCGTCAACTACAGATACCCACGGATGTAATTTTTTAGTTATGAAAATAATTGAGAGTGTTAGATCGCTTGATTGCTGTACTCTTCACTAACATCTTTGGGTGTCTGTATTTAACGGTTGGTAAGCGCACTTAAAGTACAAAGGTACGGTCACATAGCTTATGTCATGTTATGTCATTATGTTGAGACGTATTAAAGCTTATGAAACATGTCACATAGGTTATGTCATGTTCGTAATGTCATTTGACATAACACAACAGTTGATTTCAGCTCAACTTTCTGACGCTGTGTTATGTCTGCGCCGGCGCAGTTGACGGTTATCATTCTTTGACATTTCATCTAACCTCAAAAGATGAAGGAAAATTTATCAATTATATTAGTAGAAAGTAATCCTAAATGCTATTTATTATGATAAAAATTATGAACATGTCGTTAGAATGAAAATACATGAGAGCGTTAATAAAATTATAAATACTCTTATTATTGAAAATATGTAGTTCTAAAATCCTACACATGATGGCTTCACGCCTTTGTGTCAGTTGACATAGCATAACATACAAACATAACACAGATGACATAACACAAGCTATATGTGACCTTAGCTTAAAGTGTCTCTACCGAATCACGCACAGCATTTTCCATTGAATTCAGTGAAATTTTTGCATATTCAGCTAATAGAATAATTATAACATTTGTGCTCTATCGATGAAATGTTTTGGCCATTTGACAATATTCTATAATTGAAGCAGCTAACTGATTTCTAATACGAAAACTAGAAGGAAAATTGTTTTTGACGTGTCAACGTCTTATAATTCGATGGAGCCGGGTGCACGCACGAAAAAACATGACTCATGCGGCGTTACCTCGCTCTGAGGCGTTCCATTTTAGGCTTGAAGTGCAAGCGAGAGCGCGGAACGAGCGACAAAGAGGCACAATCGGCCTCTGCGTTCAGCAGCGTTCGACATCTGTCTCTCTCCTACTTGAGTGAGCGATGCGTACGCGTGAACAGCTGCTGTACAATAATACATTTACAAGTTTTCATCAAGTATGAAGTGCAGTGAAAAGTGAATGTGGTGTCAATTGTTTATAGCAACGATAATTGCGTCGATAAAGGTAATGATTCTTTCGATATTAAATATATGTTCAGTGATATATTGTCGAATATTCGTGCTTTCATCATTAAAATAAATAGCATCGGTCCGCTAGTGCAGCCATTGTAGGTTATGCTTTAATTGACAAAACTATAACAATAAGTTAACAGAACTATTTCACGATGAGTAAAAAATCAATGACTTTACTATTCGATCGAAATAATTATCGAGCGTAGCTATGATTTCAAAAAATTAAAACATAAATGTTAAATCTTCCACATATCATAGCAACGTGTCTGAAATGACAGGATGGACCAGCCAGCCGTCAAAGGGAACAATTTTCTCGTATATCAAACACATTGAGGCGGGCTTTTTAAAAGCTAGAGTTACAAAAATTTTAATGATGTTTTCAAGACACATTACACTCGAAACATTCCCTTTCATTTCCTATCATCGTCCTATTCTCAACAGAATAACACAAATTGTAAGAAGTTAAATATCACACATGTTCAAAAGTTGTAAAACAATTGCTCAACGCACATTCATACTTGTAAAAACTATGAACATTGTAAAAAAAAAAATAAAAATTGACATAATAATTTCCATTTACCTCCTTCTCTATATCCGTACTAAATATCTATCAAACAAATAAAATTAAAATTTTCATTTTGAAAAATGCAACCATTCCATCAGTATTTTCTTATGACGTTGTCACGTTCAACTATCGTCAGTAAACCGACTTTACAGACAACCAATTTTTTACAAGATATTTGGATTTTTTTTAGTAGGTTACACTTTAACATATTTGAGAGAATAATTTGAAAATGAGATAGAATGGAATAGTCTGATGATACTTTTTCTGTCAATATAAAACGAACTTCAATATTGATGTTACTGCTAGATCTAGATATTCCTGTTGAGATTGCTGAAATCATAACTCTTTTATAGATATTTGGTGTAAATTGAAAGAATAATAGAGCACATCAATTAAGTCAGTGAGTATCGATCCTTTATAATTTTATATTCAACAACAAATATCAATATGTCACCTATATTTAGAAGCAGCCATATGCGTAGGGGCGTATACGAATTCGGCACCAAGAACATGAACTCGGCACCAATGCTTTCCGATTAGCCCGGGGTGCACACGAACTCGGCACTGTCAATTTTTAAATAAAGCCAGGATCTACCTGCAAGATTTGGTTTTATAAGTCTCTATATTTAATTTTAAAATTAATTTGTTTAAAAAATAATACTGCATATAATATTTAATGAAACTTAAGAAAAAAAATATATTAAATAAAATACTTATTTATACATATGTCCGTACATACCTACATTATTATAAAAACATACAAATATGTATATAACAAAGTGAAATATTATTTTTTTTGGTATTTTTGACATTGGAATTTCTTGCATCAAGTGGAAACAAATTATTTTTCTATGATATGCAGGATTTTTGAGTTGTTGATGTCACACGTGGGATTATATTCGTTTAAAAGTACGGCTAAATTTGAGTCTGGTTTATTATTAATATAAAATCGCATGTGTCCAGAAAATCTCACTCAGGCAGAACGATTGAGTCACAAATCCTAATCTATAGCATAGTGCCGAGTTCGAGTAGGGGATTAAAGATCCAGGTAGTTCTGTGTCGAGATCGAGGCCGCCCATGCGTAGCTAGGAAGTTTCCCTAGCTACGCCAATTAAATTATTAAAACTAAGTATTAATTTGATCGAAAATAGATCATAATCAAAGATCGTGACAGCATATTGCATGCCTTTGTAATGTGAAATAATTGAAATTGATCTAAAGCCAAGCACTGAAAGGCAAGCAATTCGCAACAGACCAAGAGGCTCAAAGGGTTGCGTGAAGTTGTAAAAAAAAATATGAGAAATACCGTGTTTCAAAATTGCATGCCAATGCAAAGAATTGAAGTTTCAGTCATAAAACCCTTGTAAAAAAAATTGTCAAGCATTTCTCGTTAGCGCAAGGGTTTGAAATTTGGGGGTAATCTTGCATAAATTTTGACCCAATTAGCCGTGATTTAAAATTGCATGCCATTTCAACTATAGGTAATTTGTTCAATGAATTGTTATTTTGTTCCACAAAATGTTCTTTTGCCAAATGAATCACTAAAGTGAACCGAATTATATTCGTTAACTCGTTTTGGCTAATCCTACAACGATTGCGCCAGTTAACTATCGAGACTGAACAAGTCGCTTTTTAAAATGTATATTTGTTACCTGCACAATTATGTGTTTACAATAAGAATTCTGAATCTAGACTAACTTAACTATACTACATTTCAAATAAGGAAAATTATACTACGTGACAATCTATAATAAGCAAAATATATATATTCTTCAAACCAAATTGTGACATAGTAAAAACCAAATTATAATCAATCAGGTACATTAAATATTACCAACATCTTAATATCCATATATGAATCAAAAATCGATGTCCTAATACCAAAGAAAATCTACTGTGGCCACAAGTACTTCCTCGATCATAAATTTTCCAGCCAGTCACTGTTTTAGAAATTGAGAGTGTCGTATCAATTATTTCAAAGTGGCAGCTACCATTAACAAAGTGACATCTGTCTTTGTTAAAGTGACAGCTGTCATTGTCAAAGGGATAACTGTCAATGTTAAAGTGACAGATGGCAATTATATTTCAGTCCCACATAAAATAAGTATTCTTGAAAATAAATAGTCCTTTTCTAGACTTTTGGAGCCTTCAGTTCATTGGAACATACAGTTTAGACATTTGATCGCCGAGAGTGTAATTGGAAGATGGTAACGTGGATTCCACTAATTAATATTCATTCTTGATATCTACTAATTTTATCTTCCAGGAAGCTTTAAATTGATACCAAACTAGATATCATTTGAAAATTTTGTAGAAGAAACAATTGATGATCCTTTAAATATCCTCTTTGACACTTCCACTACAATTACATATCTCCGCAAGGGCTTTAATTTGATACTTAACACGATAGAACTAAATTACATAATTTAGAAGAACAATTGACAAACGTTTGCATGTGATGTCCGAATATGAGTGATAATAATTGTAATTTCACATTATGATTCTCATTATTTATTTGCTTCAGAAAAACATGATGAATTTAATTAAAATTCCAATTTTAATAATGACAAATGAACCGCTGATAATTTCGAAAAATGTTTGGAATAAATGTTGTGCCAAATTATTCGAGGATTAATTCTAGTCATTTTATATTCTGTGATAAGTACTATTGTTCTCAAAATAAACGCAAAAATCATAAAGTTCCCTCAATAAAGTTTTGGTACCACTGGTTGAAAAAAACTCGACTACGAACTTGTACCTAGCTTTTTTCTGAAAAACTTGGATATGAAATTTCATTCGAAAATTCGTGTGCGTTCTCAAGTTATCGTGCTTCCACACAGACGAACCGACAGACAGACCGACTTTTTTTTAAATCTATATCTTTTGGGTTCAGTGGGGTCTAAAACTAGAATTAATTGATTATGAACAGTAGATGGAAAGTTGAGAGTTGATAAATCAAGCGTAGCGGCTGGCTAACACAGTGCACGAAATGCAGAAGCTTGACTATTTGCTGATAGAACAGTGTACATCCTCAATAAAATACTATCAAATTTTATTTCTACAGCTATGAAGTACCCAAGTGAATTTATTTTCATCGAATCGGGTACAGAAATTTTTGCTTAACAATATCCATTTGGAACTTTCTGTCTAAAATAATTAGGGTAGGAATGCGCACGGAAAACTGATTTCCCATGTTGAACGCGAATCTAGGAAAAAAAGTCCCCAGGAAATAAAACCCCGGAAAAAAAGCCCCCAAAAAAAAACCATCGGAAAAAACCCCCAGAAAAAAACCCTCGGAAAAAAAGCCCCCTGTGATAAAAACCGAAGATAGTTTATATAACGAATATCATAAAATAGGTATATAAGGGTGTTTTCATTATGTTTGATAATAAAACCAAGAATTATAAACAACAATTCTATATAATGTGTATAAGTTTTATTTATCTATTAGCGTCAATAATAATATAGTGGAGTAAAACATTGACATAAAACAACAATTATTCTATATAACGTGTAATATGTAATGTCACTAGATAATGACGAGAAACTGATTTTGGTTGATTGTTCATTTCGTAAATAATTCCTGAACTGTCGCAAATGGGGAAAAAGGTTTCAAGTAAAAGAGGTGATTATTATTATCAACCAGACAGTGGCATACGTGAATATTTTCATTGAAAGGCATATCTTTCACATACGACACAAAGTTATAATTATTCAAATAGAACTAATACATAAAAATAACAGCAAAAAACTACATATTTTTTTCTGATTTATTGACATGAAATTTATTTTCTTTGTGTTGGTACAGCATGAGAAATTTTACAATTTCTGTATTTTATATTGAATTATATGTAATGCCTCAACTTACCTAGCCTCTATATTTTTTAATAATATAAAACAATTGAAAATAATAAATGTATGTAAATGTATGTAAATGTTTTACTCCACTATATTATTATTAACGCTAATAGATGAATAACACATTACATTACGCATTATTTAGAATTGTTGTTCATAACTCTAGGTTTCATCATCAAACATGATGAAAACACCCTTATATACCTAGTTTATAATATGTGTTACATAAACTTTTTTCGGTTTTTATCACAGGGGGCTTTTTTCCAGGGTTTTTTCCTGGGGGCTTTGTTTCCAGGGATTTTTCTCCTGGGGATTTTTATTACGGGGGTTTTTTTCGGGGTTTTATTTCCCGGGGCTTTATTTTCCTATTACCGGTGCGGCGATATTTGAAAAAACATCTAAGTGCAAGACATTTAAATTTCATAAGGTTCAACATCTTCATCATGGCGATCATGAGCGACGTTTATGATTTTGTACTTTACTCATTAATGAAGGCAGAGATATTGCGAGAAATATAATTTGGACCGATGAAGCTAACTTTGCAAACAATGGTATTGTAACGTGCGAGAGTGTGGAAGCTCGTAAAGGTGACCTTGGATGGGCGAAGTCTTTCGTCCTCGTTACGTCGCGCCGCGCCGCATCACATCACCCCTTCTGATGGAAGCCTCTAGCAATATTCCAGAAGTAGAACATTCGAGAAATGGATATTTCTATATATAAACGCAAGCAAGCTATTTGAGTATAATAGTGTAATAGTAAAACTAGAGCAGTGAATATAAAAAAGTGAAGTGATCAGTGGATATAAATAGTTGAATATGAATATCTGCGACTTTGTTTAACTTAGTATTAAGTGATAAATAAATAATATAGTGTTGTTAGTGACATCAGATGAAATAAAACTTTTATTTCATTTTAAATTATTAAATAGTGACTTTTATTTCAATTATAAGCAATTTCGAAGCAATAAACATTACAGTATGATAAACAGGAGAAATACATCTTATTGGAGTCAAGAGGACCCGGTTTTTGTGCGTGCTGGATGATTCCAACAGAAATTTCCCCACTGGGGTGTGCAATTTTGCATATCAAAACCTACTTTTATATGTATGAACATTAACGAGTGATTGTTATTTATTATTACTAAGAAACATGCTAGATGACATTTTAGATGACTTGGCTTTAACAGTAGTTAGAAATATATATTTTCATCAAGATGGAGCACCAGCCCACAACTCTAACCTATCAGTGCAATATTTGAATGAACAATTTCCAAAAAAGTGGATAGGCACCAATGGCCGGTAACAGGAACAAAAATCCCCAGGAAATAAAGCCTCGGAAAAAAAGCCCCGAACAAAAAAATCCCCAGGAAATAAAACCCCGGAAAAAAAGCCTCGAACAAAAAAGTCCCCGGAAAAAGAACCCCAGAAAAAAGCTCCCTATGATAAAAACCGAAGAAAGTTTATATAACGAATATTAAAAATTAGGTATATAAGGGTGTTTTCATTATGTTTGATGACAAAACCTAGAGTTACAAACAACAATTCTAAATAACGCGTAATGTATAACGTAATACAGACATAAATACAGTGTCTTCTGTTTTATTCATCCATTAGCGTCTATTTATTTATTTATTTATATAATTTAAACGAGAATGAATATTCCCATGGTACAAACTGAGGGATGGAAATATAATTATATAATCACAATTTATACAGTTACTTGAAAAAATTAATACAATTTGAACCATCTTATTGATCATACCTCAATAAATTTTCTGATCTATTTCTTATAGAAAATAAACTTGAATTATAAAAATCGAACCAATCATTATTCATATCACAAATCATCGAAAGTCTATGAATAGGAGAACGAGTATCAGAATTAATGCTAGTATAGAAGAAATAATTATTGTTCCTAAGGATACGACTAGGTATAAAAAAATTAAATTTAGACACCAGTTCTAGACAATCAACAGTGTTAGTAAACACCTTAAAAACAAAAATCAAATCATTCTTATTGAAGGATGATATAACTATAGGAATGCGTATGTTACGGTAATTGTGATCAGTGAAATGCATTGGCTTTCCTATTTGATACGACACATATCTAAAGAATAAGTGATTTACTTTTCCAAGTTTTTTAATGAGTTCCAGTGTATAAGGCCTCCAAATAGTAGAGCAATATATCAAATTAGGAAAAATGAATGCGAAATAAAGCGCTCTAAATGTGTTGATGTTCTTAAAGTTCTTAGAAAATCTCTTGATAAAGTACAGTTTTTTGATAATTTTTGAGACAATGTAATCTATATGCTTCTTGAACGTGAGCTTACAGTCAAAGAATATACCTAAATCTTTTACCTCAGTTACTTGTTCAAGATATACATTACCAATTTTATACATACTTTGATTAACTTGAGTGATTTGTCTCCCAAAAGTTATGCAACAACACTTGTCCACATTGCAAGTTGAACCATTCGAATTGAACCAATCTACCATAGAGTCCAGATCAAATTGTAAAATAGTTTTATCCTGCAAAGTTTCAATTGGCATCAGTAATTTAGCATCATCTGCAAAAAGCAATAATAGAGAATTGTTTATAACTGAATGTAAGTCATTTATATAAGCGCAAAAAAATAATGGGCCAAGATGAGTTCCTTGACCTTCACCAGAAGTAACTGATATAGGTTCAGAGACACAATTTTTCATTTTTACGATCTGGACTCTGTTGCTTAGAAAAGATGAAAACCATTTAATAAAGGAGCCTCCAATGCCAAAGCCTAATTTGAGCTTCCTCAAAAGAAGATCAATGTTGACAGTATCAAACGCTGTTGTCAAATCAGTATAATTAGCATCTACAGTTACTCCTCAATTGATATTATCGATTTTATACTCCATTGACACAGAAAGATTAGTTAAAGTAGAACGACTCGAAAGAAAGCCATGCTGCTGAGGATTGATAAACTTCCTTAAGTAAGGAGTAATAGTATTGCGAACCAGACTGTCGAAAGGTGTAGCAAATCTGTTACATTTATTAATAGGACGATAATTATTGACGTCTGATACACTGCCTTTCTTAAACAATCGAGTTATGAAACAAAGTTTCCAACTTTCAGGAGAACATCCAATTTCCAGTGATTTATTGAATAAGTTAGTTAATATGGGTATAAAAAATGTAGAGCAATTCTTTACAAATAGAGGATGTCTAGGAATAAAATCCCCGGGAAATAAAACCCCGGAAAAAAGCCCGGAAAAAACCCCCGGAAAAAACTCCCAGGAAAAAAAACCCCGGAAAAAAGCCCCTTGTGATAGAAACCGAAGAAAGTTTATATAACGAATATTATAAATTAGGTATATAAGGATGCTTTCATTATGTTTGATAATAAAACCAAAAATTATAAACAAATATTCTATATAATGTGTATAAGTTTTATTTATCTATTAGCGTCAATAATATAGTGGAGTAAAACATTGACATACATTCAATTTTTGTGCATGTTTAAGAGTCGATCTCAAGAATATTTTTGATTACTAAATAATGACGAGAAACTGATTTTGTTCGATTGTTTATTCTGTAAATAATTTCTGAACTGTCGCAAATAGGGAAACAGGTTTCAAGTAAAAAAGTTGAATATTATTATTATCCAGACAGTGGCATACGTAAACATTTTTATTGTAAGACATATTATTCAAATATGTAAATGTGCTTTTGAGACAGCCGATAATAATTTCGAAATAAACGTAACTTATCGCTAGAATCAAAAGTGAAGCAGTTCGAGTGTATAGACAAGTGTCGTGTGATACTGTATAAATCAAGTGATTGATGACTAAATAATATTAGTGATAGAAAATAAGAGTATAAATTCATCAGTTCTGTGACCTAAAACAGCTGTCAGTGAAAACAAAACGGAACAGGCAGGTAACGCGCAAGCGTTTCGCCTGATAATTAGTGACTAAAAACACAGGACCGTAATAAATAATATTGTGAAACAAATTTAAGATAAAAAACAAAGTGAATCTGGGGTATGAATAAAAGAGCTAGAGGAAAGGAAGAGAGAGATTACGAGAACATATTTAGAAAAAGTAAAAAAGTGATTAGGTCACCTGAACAGAGGAAAAGAGAGGAAATATCCAAAAGTAAACAAAACGAAAACATAAACACGGAGGAATACACAACAAACACAGAAGAGATGGAGGAGTTGAAAGGAATGATGCAAAAAATGATGAGTAAAATGGATGAGAATACGAAAGATTTGAAACAAGAAATAAAAGAGATTAAGATGGAGATGGAGAAGAAAGAAAACAGTTGGAGAAAGGAGAAGAATATTTTAACAGAAAGAATAGAGAACTTGGAGAGAAAACTTGAAAATGAAGAAAGAACAAGGAAAAATAATAATATAATAATAAAGGGATTGAAGCTGAGGGCAAACACAGCAGACGAAATGGCAAACTGGTTGGAACAAAAGCTAGAAATTAAAGTAGATGTAAAGAATATGGAAACTATGAACAAAGGAAAGGGGAATGAATTTATAAGAGCAGAATTACCAAATTGGGAGCAAAAGCATAGAGTGATGACAAAGAAAAACGGTCTGAGAAATACAAAAATATATATAGACAACGATCTTACTTGGGAAGAAAGGAAAATTCAAAGAGAATTAAGAAGCATTGCAAGAGAAGGAAGAAATGAAGGGAAAAATATTAAAATGGGATATCAAAAAATAACGATTGATGGAAAAGTATACAAATGGAATAAACAGGAGAATGGAGTTATTCTACAAGAAATAGTGGAACGAAATAACTACTCAAAAAACTGATAACACACAAAATAAGAAATACGGATAAAACGGAGACGAATCGGCAAACGGAAAATTTGATTCTGATAGGAACATGGAATATAAAAAGTATAAATGGAAAGGAAAATGAATTAATTGAAGAATTTGAAAAGGCTAACTTAAAAATATTAGCGATAACTTAAACAAAGAAAAAGGGAAAAGGAATTGTGAAATTAGCTAATAACCATATATTAATTCATAGTGGGGTGGAGAATAATGAAAGGGCAAGAGCAGGAGTAGGTTGCATAATACACGAAACATGGAAACAGACAATAAGAGAATTAAAATGTATAAACGAAAGAATATTAATAGTCAAAATAGAAGATAACAATAAATTGACAGGAAATATTATAATAGTTTATGGGCCATGCGAAGATGAAAATAAGGCAGGAAAGGACGAATTCTGGGAAATTCTGCATTACGAATATGATAAATTAGAAGAACCTGTGTTAATAACTGGAGATTTCAATGCGAGAGTAGGAAATAATAACGAAGGAATCGAGGAAATAATGGGGAAGCACGGAGAATATGTGAAGAATTACAACGGAAACAGACTTATGGATTTCTGCATTATCAATGAGTTAAAAATACTGAATACTTTCTTTCAGCACAAAGATATTCACAAATATACTCGCGAAGTGAAAAGTAGGAACGAAAAATCAGTGTTAGATTACTTCCTGGTACAAAAGACGCAAATGAGAAAAGTGAACGATGTAAGAGTCAAGAGAGGTTTCGAAATAGGGAGTGACCACTTCCTTACGATAGCAACACTAAAAATAACGGAAAATAGAAGTCAAGAAATGATAAAAAAGACCAAAAGTGACACCGAAATAATAAAATATAGAATAGATCGATTGAAAGGCACAAGAGAAAAGTATCAGGAAAGCATAAAGGAAATGATTAGAGTTACGCCTGAGCCGGATTGTAACAATGTGGAGGAAATGTGGAAGAAATTTAAACACATAATAATGGAAGCAACAGAAAAAGCATGTGCAAAGACAAGAAATAGAAATCATAGGAAGCAAACACACTGGTGGAATGAGGAGGTAAGAGAAGAAGTGAAAAAGAAAAAACAAGAGTGGAAAAAATTCTTAAGCACCAAGAAATCAGTAGATAACGAACACTATAAGCAGCAAAGTAAAAAAGTGAAAGAGGTAATCAAGAAAGCCAAGATGAAAAGCTGGGAAGAATTTGGCGAATCGATAGAAGAGAGCTTCAAGGAAAATAAAAAGTTATATTACAAGGTACTAAAAAATGCCAAAAAGGAAAATCAAGTACAACTTAAACAAATGAAAGACAAACAAGGGAAGATTATAAGAGAGAAAAGCGAAATAATGAACAGGTGGAGAGAACATTTCCAGGAACTATTAGAGGATAACAAAATAAGAAGCGACGAGGAATTGATTAAAGAAGAAAAAGAATATGCAGAAATCAAGACATTAGAAAGTGCAAAAGGAAACATAACAATGGAGGAACTGAAATTAGCACTACATAAATTAAAAAATGGAAAAGCTCCAGGACATGATATGATAAAAGCCGAACAGATAAAATATATGGGTGAAGAGGGAGAACAAGTATTACTATTTATACTCAACAATATATGGAAAGCTGGTAAAATACCCAACGACTGGGAAAAAGCTGTAATATTTCCTATATTCAAAAAAGGGGACAGTAGCAACTGCAACAACTATAGGGGCATATCATTACTATGTACAACGGCGAAAGTATATGAAGCCATACTACACAATAAATTAAGAAAATTGACAGAAGCAATACTTGAGAAAACACAGAGCGGTTTTAGGAGCGGACACTCAGTGCAAGACCATATATTTACGATCAGAAAAATGACAGAAATAACGATGAGGCAGGATAGCAAAGTATATGCAACATTCGTAGATATTGAGAAAGCTTTTGACAGAATACAGAGGGAGAAGATGTGGAGAATCTTAGAAGAGAGGAAAATAGATAAACAACTATTACAAGCAATTGAAAGCATTTACAGAAGAACAACAAATTACATACGAACAGGAAACGAAGTATCAGAAGAATTCACAACCACCCAAGGACTACGACAAGGGGGAGCCCTGAGTCCGATATTATTTATCATATATCTAGACAATATCATGATGAGAACAAAGAACAAAACAAAGGCAATTGAAATAGGACATTACAAACTTGAAAGAATTACTTTGACAGAATGTGCATTCGCAGATGATCTTGCAATTTTCGCTAAAAGTGAAGAAGATATGCAGCATAGCTTGAATGTGTGGGATAAAGAACTGCATAAACATGGAATGAAGATCAATATAGAAAAAACAAAGATCATGGTAATAGCCAAAGAAAATATAGCAACTAGTGTATCACTTAATGGAAAGACGATAGAACAAGTAGAAACGTTCACATATCTAGGAGCTGCAATAAATAGTAAGGGAAGTATGGAGCCCGAAATTAATAAGAGAATCCAGGCGGCGAATAAGAATTACTATGCTATGAACAAAGTAATCCTAAATAACAAGCATATTTCAAAAACCACAAAAATGGCTGTATATAAAACAATATACCGACCAACACTAATCTACGGAAGTGAGACTTGGGTCCTTGATCAAAGAAGTCAAAGTAAAATACAGGCGACTGAGATGAGGTTTTTGAGAAGGATAGAAGAAGTTCGAAGAATTGACAAAGTAAGAAACGAAGAAATAAGACGGAATCTACAGACCGAAAGTATACAAAATACAATAGATAAAAGACAGCTTGCATAGTATGGCCACATAATAAGAATGCCAGAAAACAGACAAGTTAAACAAGTGTGGAATGCAAGATACCCAAAGAAAAAATGAAGAGGCAGACCAAGAAAGAATTGGGAAAGTTCGATACAAGAGATATTGAAAAAAAATTGCATCAATAATAACGAAGCAAAGAAAAAGGCTTTGGACAGGAAGCAATGGAAAGAAATAATTCAAAAATTAAATTAAATTAAAGAACTAATAATCTCGACACCCGAAAGGGTAACAGAGATTTAAATAGATAATAATAATAATAATTATTATTATTATTCAAATACGACACAAAGTTATAATTTTTCAAATCACGTGACTTTCTTGTACATCATTGGATTTATATATATATATCTATATATATCAAGTCGGTTATATAAATAACGATGTGATTTAGTGTTTGATCATATGTATTATTGGATATATATAATCAAACTCGAAATCTCATCGTTCCACAGTTAATTGTTTTGGATTTACCTAAGAGATTCTAAAAATCTGTCAAGTAAAATGCACTTTCAGCCAAGTCGGTTACTATGGAAACAGTTGGTCATTATTCTAATACTACAACATTCCTTAATACTGATTTTCAAAATTCTACGACTGCCAATAGATCTGAATTTATGCGCAAAATTAAAAAGTAAATTCCTACTAAAGCGCACTTCCGGTTCAGTCTATTGTTATGAAAATAGTAGGCAATCATTCAAATGTTACAGCAGACTCAAATACCAAATTTCAATATTCTACACCTGATCGTTTCGAATTTATGCGAAAAATTCCAAAACACTGTCAAGTAAAGTGCACTTCCGGCTCTTAGGATCTCAAAAAAAATAGGATATGAGCATCTAGACGGTATAATCGTCCTAAATACTGAATTCTAACAATCTACGTTCAATCGTTTTGGATTTATGCGGAAAATTCAAAAAATGTTTCGGATTAATGCTCTTCCGGCTTAGTCGATAGCAATCATAATGCAAGGTGTACAACTAGATATTATAAAAGTGCCTAATACAAAATTTGAATATTCTATGACTGATTGTTTAGAATTTATACGGAAAATTCAATAGGTCTGTCATACAAAGTGCACTTCTGGCTAAATTTAAAAAAAGTTTCAAGTAAAGTGCACTTCTGGCCTGGCCGATTCTTACAAAAATAGCAGATAACCATTCTGATACAACATCAAGTTCAAATACTGAATTTCAACATCCTACGATTGATCATTCTGAATTTATTAGAAAAATCCGAAAAAAGTTTCAAGTAAAGTGCACTTCCGGTACAGACGATTGGAACCATAATGTCAGGTGCACAATTAGACCCTATACCAATCCTAAATACAAAATTTCAACATACGTTCAACCAGTTTTGAGATTTACGAGTTACGCACGCACGTACGAACATACGTACCGACATCAAGCCAAAAATAGTCAAAATGGATTCAGGGATGCTCAAAACCGATATTTCCATCAAAATCTCGATAGGTGAATTTTGTCGGTTTCACAATACTTACATGATACTTTGTAAAAGTAAGTAATTACAGCGAAAAAATAACCTATTTTTTTTTAATTCTAATGATATGAAATTTATTTTCTTTGTGTTGGTACAACATGAGAAATTTCACAATTTCTGTATTTTATGTTAAATTATATTTAATGCCTCAATTTATGCTAATACCTATAGCTTTTATATTTTTAAATAATATAAAACAATTGAAAATAATAAATTTATGTAAATGTTTTACTTCACTTTATTATTATTAACGCTAATATATGAATAAAATAGAAGACACTGTATATATGTCTGTATTACATTATACATTACGCGTTATTTAGAATTGTTGTTTATAACTCTACGTTTTATTATGAAACATGATGAAAACACTCTTATATAAGTACCTAATTTATAATATACGTTATATAAACTTTTGTTGAGACATTAAATATAATTCAACATAAAATACAGAAATTGTAAAATATCATGTTGTAGTAACAAGAACAAAAACCCCGGAAAATAAAACCCCGGGAAATAAAACCCCAGAAAAAAATCCCCCAGGTAGAAAACCCCAGGAAAAAAAGCCCCCTGTGAAAAAAATCGCAGAAAGTTAATATAACGAATATTATAAATTAGGTATATAAAAGTATTTTCATTATGTTTGATAATAAAAAATAAAACCTCTATAAACAACAATTCTAACTAACGCGTAATGTATAATGTAATACAGACATAAATACAGTTTCTTCTATTCTATTTGTCTATTAGCGTCAATAAAAATTAATAATATAGTGAAATAAGACATTTACATATATCTATTATTTTCAATTGTTTTGTATTATTTTAAAAATATAAAGGCTAGGTATTAGCATAAGTTGAGGCATTGAATATAATTCAACATAAAATATTGAAATTGTGAAATCTACCATGTTCTACCAATACATGGAAAATAAATTTCATATCAAAAATAGGTAGTTTTTTTGCTGTTATTTTTATGTATTAGTTCTATTTGAAAACTATAACTTTGTGTCGTATTTGAGAAATATGATTATAAAAATATTCACGTATACCACTATAATACCACTATAATAATGGGTGATAATAATATTCAACTTTTTTACTTGAAACCTTTTTCCCCATTTGCCACAGTTCAGAAATTATTTACAAGATAAACAATCGACCAAAGTCAGGTTCTCATCATTATCTAGTGATCCCTGGAAACTTTTTAAAAAACAAAAATATTCTTGAGATCGTCTTTTAAACATGCACAAAAATCAAATGTTGTAAATGTTTTACTCCACTATATTATTATTGACGCTAATAGATAGATAAAACTTATACACTTTATATAGAATTGTTGTTTATAATTCTTGGTTTTATTATGAAACATAATGGAAACACCCTTATATACCTAATTCATAATATTCGTTATACAAACGTTCTTTAGATTTTATCACAAAGGGCTTTTTTTCCGGGGTTTTTTCCCTGGAGGTTTTTTTCCGGGGTTTTTTTTTCGGGATTTTATTGTCGGAGTTTTATTTCTCAAGGTTTTTTTTTCCTAGATTCCCAATGGCCATATAGCATGGTTCGCAAGATTTCCAGTCTTATATCCTCTAGATTATTTTCTATGGGGTTATGTAAAGGATAAAGTTTATAGCACTGTGCATCCAAACGTACAACACTTGAAAGACGACATTAATAATAATAGTTTTTGTTCTCTCTGTCATTTGGATAACGTGTATTGTGTATAAACCGCAGCACGTGTGCCATGATTCTAAATGTTCTTTGCCAAGATGAATATTTGTTCAAAAACTCTTAATTCAGGTCTATTAACAATTGATGCGACTACGCAACAAGTTGTCTACTTCTGGTAACTCGGAGAAGTCATAGTTAATCAAATTGTTGCCTTGAAAATAATTTGAATAATCATATGACAGATATTCGGGTCCATGCTACCATAACCTGTTGTTCATGAGGTTTTGTGGACTTGTATCTCGTGAAATTATATTTGCGGGATTTTGAACGCTTTCTATGGGTGCGGTCCGAATCATGCAATTGCTGCTCGCAACGCTCACACCGCTCACAGCTGGTCCGAATTAATTTAGCGCGCTGACGCTGCCCAATAGCTTCACGATTTGGACCGTTCGTAAGCACACTTACATTTTTGCTGTCATGAGACTTTGAGAGTTAATAGGAGAGGAAGATTAATTTTAGAAAAAAAATTGAGGGTGAGGCTGAGCGACTTCGCATCATGGATAATGTGATAATGAGAAACAATTAAGTTATTTATAATGCATACGTCAATTGAAATTCTGAAATAACTCTTTGTATTGTGTATATAGGTAATAAATTTAAGGGTAACAGGTAAAAAAACCTCGGAAAATAAAACCCCGGAACAAAAACCCCGGAAAAAACCCCCGGGAAAAAAATCCCCCAGAAAAACAGCCCCCTGTGATAAAGTTAATATAACAAATATTATAAATTAGGTATATAAGGGTGTTTTCATTATGTTTGATAATAAAACCTAGAGTAATAAACAACAATTCTAAATAACGCGTAATGTACAATGTAATACAGACATAAATACAGTGTCTTCTGTTTTATTCATCTATTAGCGTCAATAATAATAAAGTAGAGTAAAACATTTATATAAGTACATTTCTTATTTTCAATTGCTTTACATTATTTGAAAATATGAAGGCTAGGTATTAGCATAAGTCAAGGCATTAAATATAAGTCAACATAAAATACAGAAATTGTAAACTTCCTCATGTTGTACCAACACAAAGAAATTAAATTTTATATTATTAAAACCAGAGAAAAAAGGAGCTTTTTGCTATTATTTTCATGTATTAGTTCTATTCGGAAAATTATAACTTTGTGTCGTATGTGTGGTAATAATAATATTCAACTTTTTCACTTGAAACCTTTTTCCCCATTTGCGACAATTCAGGAATTATTCACAAAATAAACAATCCACCAAAATCAGTTTCTCGTCATTATCTAGTGACCTTTGGAAACTTTTCAAAAAACATAAATATTCTTGAGATCGTCTCTTAAACGTGCACAGAAATTAAATGTATGTAAATGTTTCACTCCACTATATTATTATTGATGCTAATAGATAAATAAAACTCATATACGTTACATAGAATTGTTGTTTATAACTCTTGGTTGTATTATCAAACATATTGAAAACATGTTATATACCCAATTTATAATATTCGTAATATGAACTTTCTTCGAATTTTATTACAGGGGGCTTTTTTCCGGGGGTTTTTTCTCCTGAGGGTTTTATTTCCGGGGGTTATTCCGGGGCTTTTTTTTCCGGGGGTTTTATTTCTTGGGGTTATTTTTTTCTAGATTCAAATTTAAGAGTATTCAACTTAAAGTGTGTTTTAAAAATCTTCAATAGCCGAATGAAATTGGCTATATGAATAATTATTTTTGCAAAGAATTTTTTAATTGTTATGTAATTTTTTGAAAACTAGACAATTCTTTTATATGAATCAAAATGAAACACTTATTTCTGATGAAAATTGAAAAAACGATGGAATAAAGAGAAACCTTTTATATAATATATATATACAAAAATATTTACAGAATATATAGAAAAAAATTAATATATATTTTGACAAACTTTAGAAGAATATTTTGTATATACTCTTTTATTCACCACGTGTTCTCACAGCGGCCTCAGTGAGTGCCTATCCTTCGAATGTAAGAAAAAACCCCTGGAAAATAAAACCCTGGAAAAAAAGCTCCGGAAAAACCCCTGGAAAAAACCCCCAGGAAAAAAAACCCCCGGAAAAAAATCCCCCTGTGATAAAAACTGAAGAAAGTTGATATAACGAATATTATAAATTAGGTATATGAGGATGTTTTCATTATGTTTGATAGTAAAACCAAGGGTTATGAACAACAATTCCATATAACGTGTAATATGTAATGTAATACAGACATGAATACAGTGTCATCACTTTTATTCATCTGTTAACGTCAATAATAATATAGTGGAGTAAAACATTTAGATACATTCAATTATTGTGCATGTTCAAGAGACGATCACAAGAACATTTTTAGTTTTTTGAAAAGTTTCTAGAGGTCACTAGATAATGACGAGAAACTGATTTTGGTCGATTGTTTATTCCTTGAGTAATTCCTGAATCCCCGGGAAATAAAACCCCGGAAAAAAAGCCCCGGAAAAAAAACCACCAGGAAAAAAAACTCCCGAAAAAAAGCCCCCTGTGATAAAAACCAAAGAAAGTTTATGTAACGAATATTATAAATTAGGTATATAAGGGTGTTTTCATTATGTTTGATAATAAAACCAAGAGTTATAAACAATAATTTTATATAACGTGTATAAGTTTTATCTATCTATTAGCGTAAATAATTATATAGTAAAGTAAAACATTCACATACATTTAATTTTTGTGCATATTTGAGAATATTTTTGATTTTTGAAAAGTTTCCAGAGGTCACTAGATAATGACAAGAAACTGATTCTGGTCGATTTTTTATTCTGTAAATAATTCCTGAACTGTCGCAAATGAGGCAAGAGGTTTCAAGTAAAAAAGTTGAATATTATTATCACCCAGTCAGTCGCATACGTGAATATTGATATTGTAAGGCATATTTCCCATATACAACACAAAGTTATAATTTTTCAAATACAACTAATACATAAAAATAACATATTTTTAATTTAATTTCAATGATATTGAATTTAATCTCTTTGTGTTGGTACATGAGAAATTTGACAATTTCTGTATTTTATGTTGATTATATGTAATGCCTCAACTTACCTAGCCTTTTTATTTTTCAATAATATAAAACAATTGGAAACAATAAATGTATGTAAATTTTTTACTCCATTATATAATTATTAACGCTAATAGATGAATAAAACAGGAAACACTGTATTTATGTCTGTATTACATTATACATTTACGCGTTATTAAGAATTATTGTTTATAACTCTGGGTTTTATTATCAAACATAATGAAAACATCCTTATATAGCTAATTTATAATATTTGTTACATAAACTTTCTTCGGTTTCTATCACAGGGGTTTTCCTCCAGGGGTCATTTTCCTGGGTTTTTTTTCCCCGGGGTTTTATTTCCCAGGGTTTTTTTGCTGTTACCCATAAATTTAGGAAGAAAAACCTCCAGGAAATAAAACCCCGGAAGAAAGTCCCGGAAATAAAAACCGCGAAAATAAAACCCCCAGGAAAAAAATCCCCCGGAAAAAAGCCCCCTGTGATAAAAACCAAAGAAATTTTATATAACGAATATTATAAATTAGGTATTTAAGTGTGTTTTCATTGTGTGATAATAAAACCAAGAGTTATAAACAACAATTCTATATAACGTGTAATATATGTATAATATAATACAGACATAAATACAGTGTCTTCAGTTTTATTTATCTGTTAGCGTCAATAATGATATAGTGAAGGGAAACATTTACATACATTCAATTTTTGTGCCTTGTTTAAAAGACGATCTCAAGAATATTTTGGATTTTTGAAAAGTTTCCAGAGATCATTAGATAATGACGAGAAACTGATTTTGGTCGACTGTTTATGCAGTAAATAATTCCTGAACTATGCCAAATGGGGAAAAAGGTTTCAAGTAAAAAAGTTGAATATTATTATTACAGTGGCGTACGTGAATATTTTCATTGTAAGACATATTTTTCAAATACGACACAAAGTTATAATTTCTCAAATATAACTAATACATAAAAATAACAGTACATAACTAAATTTTTTTTTCTGATTTTAATGATATAAAATTCATTTTCGTTGTGTTGATACAACATGAGAAATTTTACCATTTCTGTATTGTATGTTGAATGATATGTAATGCTTCAACTTATGCCTAGTCTTCATATTTTTAAATAATATAAAACAATTGGAAATAATAAATGTTTGTAAATGTTTTACTCCACTATATTATTATTAACGCTAATAGAGGAATAAAACAAAAGACACTGTATTTATGTCTGTATCACATTTTGTATTACGCGTTATTTAGAATTGCTGTTTATAACTCTAGGTTTTATTATCAAATGTAATGAAATCATCCTTATATACCTAATTTATAATATACGTTACATAAACTTTCTTTGGTTTTTGTCACAGGGGGCTTTTTTTCCGGAGGTTTTTTTTCCGGGGGGTTTTTTTCCGGGGTTTTATTTGCCGGGGGTTTTTTTCCGTTACCAGTAAATTGTCGTTCAAGCTTTTCCAATTATTTGATGAACAAGAACCATCGAAAACAACGCGAAGCTTTGTGGTCGTATTGTCTTTCAAAACCGCATGGTGAGCAGAATAATAATGATTTTTAGAAATATGTTGAACTTGTATTGCCGTTAAACGTTCTAAATGCCCCAAACTTTCATATCAATCTATAAAAGATTTATAATCATGTTCAAGTACTGGATTGCGTATAAATTTGTTCTCCAAATTAACAAATCTTTTCGAAGCTCTTTGTCTGCTTAATCCTAAATTTGGAAGATTCTCTTTAAATGGCAATTTAATAACAAATCGACCAGTAGTATTTCTGGTAACTGTTTTTTTTAAATGTTCCTCGCATCTTTATTCATCAGGGCTCAAATATTTAGCATTCCTTTCAGAATCTTCAATATCCCAAAACTTGATGGTTTAACGTATTTATTGATAAACTGTTCGTGGTGTGACCTGTGTTTGTAATAGTGCCCGTTTTGCCGCCTACAATAAAACCTTATTGTGTTCCTTGAAGATACAAATCCTTCAAGTTGGTTTTTATTTTCTCCCCAGGGTACCTATTCTATAACTTTTCACGACTTATCACCCACTTGGGGTGATATATTAATGACGTCATATCCCCTTCCACCGTTGAAGCATCTGAAGGTACTCGTCTATAGTCTATAAAATTAAGCAGAGGAGGCACGTCATCAAAATTTATAACTAGATAATGACGTCACGTAATTACTACGTTTATATGCTATACCAATTTAATCTTTAAAAATATAATGTGGGTTGCATATTTGCAAAAACGTGCGAAGCTAATTTATTTGATCTAGTAAATGATATTCTAACCAAAAAGAACAAAGTAAACACGTGTTGATCGCACTGAAATGTCGAAAACGAATGCAACGAATGAGAATGTAAACATAGTCAAACTTCATAGTACCAACGTATGATAAAGAAATAAACAGCAATTATTGTAGATGAATGAAATTTTGTTGAAAACATTAAATTTGAGTATAAAATAATTGTTAATTAAATTAAAATGTACTTTTCTTATAGTATGCAAAAAATTGCATTTATTTTCTCTGTTTTTCCAAACATAAACATTACGTTGTCATTACGACAGGTTCTTTTCATTTTGTAATGTTTTGATGACGTGCCTCCTCTGCTTAATTTTATAGACTCTCAAGTTTCTGGTTATATTTATTTATGTTGGTTCACTATAGTTTGGAAATTTTTCAGATTTATTGATTATTCATATTTTACAGCATTTATCAATAAGAATTGAAATCTGACTGCATAATAATAAATATTACAGTTATTAAAATTTAACTTACTACATTTTTAACGTAAATAAGATTTCAAATTGATATTTGTTTCAAATTATTATGAATTTTCATCTTATGGTGGGTTTATGCACAATAATTTTGTGTACTTTAGCCCACAACTAAAAATCAGATCCATTTGAAAATAAAATATGAAACACCATAATCTCAAACGTCAAAGTATCACCGGTGATAAGTTTTTATCAGCACCTCTTTGCTGGGTGATGTGATACATATTTCACTAAGTATAACGTCACATAGCATAGTTCGGCAAAAGCGCCGCAAGACGGCAGCCCAAAATATATCACCCTGTTTGCGTATCACCGGTGATAAAAGTTATAGAATAGGGGCCCTGATAACAATTCCCAAAATATTTGTGCCCCTAATAAAATGTCTATTGTCCCAGGTTCGTAGAAATGCGGATCAGCCAAAATTATGTTACTGGAAATGTCTATATTGTTTAACGGGAATTTTTGTGAAGATAAATCTGAAGTTATTTTCTCTAGAACTAAACAGTGCAATTTTGTAAAATATGATGATGTTCGGGATATTATTGATATTTGAGTTTTGCTAATTATTTTATTAGCAGAATTACTGATGTCTGTAACTGAAATGTTAATAGTATTTAAATTTAAACCCAATTGGTCGCAAAGATTTTGCGTGATAAAATTACTTTGTGAGCTGCTGTCTAATAAAGCGCGACATATATGACTATTATTTTTGCTATCCAAAACATGAATTAGAGCTGTAGAGAGGAAAATCGTTGTTTGATTTGTACTAAATGTTGTAACAAGAGGATTGTCTTCATAATTCGAATTGTTTTGTTGTACTGGTTGTGCAACATTTTCTGATTGCATTTCTTGATGCAAAAACTAATTATGTTTTTGATCACAGTATTTACAATTTTTATATAAACACTGATGAAAAGTATGATTATTAATAAGACAATTGGTACAGAGTTTATTTTGTTTTGTAACAACTAGCCTTTGTGCAATTGGTAAGGCTAGAAATTTTCTGCATATGAATAATTTGTGTGGATGTTTGCACAGAATCTAGGAAAAAAAACCCCCGGGAAATAAAACCCCGGAAAAAAAGCCCCCGGAAAAAAAACCCCTGTGTTATAAACCGAAGAAAGTTTATATAACGAATATTACAAATTAGGTATATATGGGTGTTTTCATTATGTTAGATAATAAGACCAAGAGTTACAAACAACAATTCTATATATCGTGTAATATAATGTAATACAGGCATAAATACAGTGTCTTCAGTTTGATCTATCTGTTAGCGTCAATAATAGTGGAGTAAAACATTCAATTTTTGTGCATGTTTAAGAGACGATCTCAATAATATTTTTGATTTTTTGAAAAGTTTTTAGAGGTCACTAGATAATGACGAGAAACTGATTTTGGTCGATTGTTTATTCTGTAAATAATTCCTGAACTGTCGCAAATGGGGAAAAGGTTTCAAGTAAAAAAGTTCAATATTATTATTACCCAGACAGTGGCATACGTGGATATTTTTATTGAAAGCCATATTTTTCAAATACGACACAAAGTTATAATTTTTCAAATAGAACTAATACATAAAAATAACAGCAAAAAACTACATATTTTTTACTTGTTTCTGATTCTAATGATATGAAATTTATTTACCTTTGTGTTGGATCAACATGAGATATTTTACAATTTCTGTATTTTATGTTGAATTATATTCAATGCCTGCACTTATGCTAATACCTAGCCTTTATATTTTGAAATAATATGAAACAATCGGAAATAGTAAATGTATGTAAATGTTTTACTCTACTATATTATTACAGACGCTAATAGATGAATAAAACAGAAGACACTGTATTTTTGTCTGTATTACATTATATATTACACATTATATAGAATTGTTGTTTATATAACTCTTGGTTTTATTATCAAACATAATGAAAGCATCCTTATATACTTAATTTATAATATTCGTTCTATAAACTATCTTCGGTTTTTATCACAGGGGGCTTTCTTTCCGGGTTTTTTTTCCTGAGTTTTTTTCTCCGGGGCTTTATTTCCGGGGTTTTATTTCACAGGGATTTTTTTTCCTGTTACCGTTTGCACACATTGCATGTATTTTGACTAATACTAACGTGTGATACAGTATTATTTCTACTGATTCAAGAATTTGGCAACGCTGAGCAAGAAAATCTGTTAGCTCTTGCATAGTAGGACGATCATTAGTTAAATTATTCTCCCACTCCATTGTAGTGTGGTAATCAAATTTAGTGCTAATCCAATGTTTTAAAATAGGTAACAGGAAAAAAAACCCCCGGGAAATAAAACCCCGAAAAAAACCCCCGAAAATAAAACCCCGGGAAATAAAACCCCGGAAAAAAAAACCCCCGAATATAAAACCCCCAGGAAAAAAAACCCTTGAAAAAAAGCCCCCGCTGATAAAATCCAAAGAAAGTTCATATAACAAATATTATAAATTAGGTATATAAAGGTGTTTTCATTGTGTTTGATAATTAAACCTAGAATTATAAACAACAATTCCAAATAACGCGTAATGTATAATGTAATACAGACATAAATACAGTGTCATCTGTTTTTTTCATCTATTAGTGCCAATTCACAATGAGCGTAAACATAAGGAGTACGTAAAAACATAAACGTAAGAAATTATGTGTGTTCACAGTGATCGTAACGTAAAATATTAAAATTAAGTTTCTTTTTTATTTTACGTTGGTACAAATTAGGGTTATTGATGTACTGTGTTGGTTTCTTCGACTGTCATTTTCAAATATTCTGTTGATTTCGATTCTGTTTCGTGCTTAATGTTTTTCTTTGGTTTCACTTTTATTAGTTTGGAGGGAGTTTAGTTTGTTTTGTTTTATTGTATGATGTCTGAAAAAGATCTTGCGATTGTTTCATTATTAATGAAACTGCGTTATAAAAGTCGGCAGCAAAAGAAATATTAAGACGAGGAAGAAATTGTTGTTTTTTTTTTATTAATAATTCTATGTCAATCATATTTAAAGCATGTTTCGATTCAGGGTGTTGTCAACTATCAGATGCAAACATGTGTTTAAAGTTGACGTATGCGCTATTAGTTGTTTCGTACGTAAACATAACATAAAGTTGAATTTATCTCAACTTTACGTTTTCATTACGTAGCCCTTATGTCAATACGTAAACGTGAGAAATACGTAAGAGCATTGTGAACACAGGCATTGAAATACAGTAGTTCAACTTCATGTTTATGTTTACGGTTACGTACTCTTTACGTTTACGAACATTGTGAATTGGCACTTAGCGTTAATAATAATATAGTGGAGTGAAACATTTACATACATTTATTATTTTCTATTGTTTTATATTATTTAAGAATATAAAGGCTAGGTAAGTTGAGGCATTACATATAATTCAACATAAAATACAGATATTGTAAAATTTCTCATGTTGTACCAACACAAAGAGAAGTAATTTCATATCATTAAAATCAGAAAAAAATATGTAGTTTTTTGGTGTCATTTTTATGTATTGTTCTATCTGAAAAATTATCACTTTGTGTCGTATTTGAGAAATATGCCTTACAATGAAAATATTCACGTATTCAGTCTGGGTTTTAATATTCAACTTTTTCACTTGAAACCTTTTTCCCCATTTGCGACAGTTCAGGAATTATCTACAGAATGAACAATCGACCAAAATCAGTTTCTCGTCATTATCTAGTGACCTCTGGAAACTTTTCAAAATCAAAAATATTTTTGAGATTGTTTCTTTAACATGTACAAAAATTTAATGTATGTAAATGTTTTACTCCACTTTATTATTATTAACGGTAATAGATGAATCAAACTGAAGACACTGTTTTTTGGTCTGTATTACATTATATATTATACGTTGTATAGAATTGTTGTTTCTAATTCTAGGTTTTATTATCAAACATAATGAAAACATCCTTATAGACCTAATTTATAATATTCGTTACATAAACTTTCTTCGGTTTTTACCATAGGGGGGCTTTTTTCCGGGGGGTTTTTTTCCGTGGGTTTTTTCCAAGGTTTTATTTCTCGAAGGTTTTTCTTCTAGATTCCTTCAAACAGATATTGACAAAATATTTGAATGGACAATGATAAAAAGGGGATTATCTCGTGCACTAACCTGACCCTTGGTTGATCTCTAGGTTGCACGTAGAAGATGCTGTCACAGTTTTTGTAGGTTTTTTTTTCCGAACACTGACCGAGTATCTGGTATGAAGGATCAAAATGGTCTTGAGTAGAACACCACAAAAAATAAAATAACACCTTTGCTGTGAGATATGCTTTATTTTAATGTTATAGGTGGACTGTGTCCTTTTTGAACGCAAGCAGGCTATTTAGGCCCATTACAAAATTGGAAGGGGAGTGGAGGGGATGATGCCAAAGGGGACAAGTAAAATATCTCTATTCGAGTTGGGCATTGTACCTGAGATAATCCTTTACAACCGAAAGGGTAGGCGTAATAAGCTCTTCCAGTTGGGCATTTCTCTACCTGTATTTTTCTGTATATAAGATAGTGACTTTGAACTGCTTTTAACTGTATTCCGTCAAATTTCAATTATCATACGAGACTCTAAGGTTATGATACTATTAATTTCTTTCAAACACTAAACGAATCAGCTTGGATGGTTTTTCGACAAAGTCGGAGACTGCTTTTCTTTCGACAATATTACTTAGCGCCTGGCCGTTCAATATTTAATTCTTCTTCGTGATTATGAACTAAGTCACTGTTTATTATTTTTAACTCGCGATTTGTATATACTTTAGCGGTACATCGATAATTTTGATTTGTACAACACCATTTCATTCTGTCGTTTGTTCTCGAAGATACGCAAAATTTAAAATTGTTGATAACAGCAATTCCTCTCCCTTTTCATTAACTATGCGATTTATTTCCATGATCACTGAATATTAAATAACTGATGGAACGCAAATGTAATATTTTCTCCACTTTCATTTGATGTTGAAAGCAAAACTACCAATTTGAATGCAATTTTTTCTAGAAACTTTCTAACTCTTGAAGCTATACATACAATTAGGGAAATAACCAATCAGTACATAGTATTAGGAGTAGGCGAAGTTAAAAACTAAATGTTATGAAAAATGTGAAATGTATAAATATTTTGCAAACATTATAATCATACAGTCATGGTGGCGGATAGGTATTTGACACAGGTAAATCCGATATCTGCATTGTAAGAGATTGAAATGCCCAACTGGAATACTCAGATTAAGGTACCCTTTACCGAATGCCCAACTAGACTGCAGCGAGTAAAATAGCCCTTAAAGAAACCAACCAGGTACTGAACTTGAAAATTTGATGGGATACTTTATGATCTACTTTTTATAAGCGCTCTCATTACGTCACAAATCATATTTTATATATTACCGATTTGTGAACAATTTTAATAAAGAATCGATTGATATTTTTTAAAATTAAAAAAAGCTAGATGAAACGATAATTTGTTATATACGATATCGATCTTGGCCATCTTCCGCGCGGGATTCAGGCATTCAAATTTTACGTACATAATCATGAGTACTCAACGGAACATTTTTTGTGAAAAAAACTGCATTCCGTAAAAATCAGCCTGAAAAACTACTTATTCAGCTTCACTATATATTAGGATTTGAATTTTAAAAATTCAAAGAATGAAAAAGAATTTTAAATTTCCTTCTACTGATGGCATAAAATACGGTAAACAAATATAATAAAATATAAAAATAAATGGAAATATCTGGCCCATCCTATTATTACAGTATTTATGTTCAGTCATCTTAATCGGGTAGTTTGCTCGTCGTAAGTAAAGTTATTAAAATTAAACAGATTCTTCAGGATGAACAGGTATTAGTTAATATAATAATAAATATTTTAAATGATTTGAAAAGTAATCTGAAATTCACTTTGAAAATATGATTACATTCTAATGCTAATAATGGGTAACTTCAATCATTTATTAGTAGGTGACGAGATGACTATTATATTTACGTACGTACATGAAGTTGGAAGTCACATTCTGAAATAGGCAGTGAGTGCAGCCACTAGAAGTCTCGCCAGTTATATGTAAAATGGCGACAGAACCGTGATATGCATTCACTTTATATATCAGATTAACAGTGCGCTGCGAAAATATTCCAATCATATATGTTTATCTGTATTGAAATCTCTAATTTTTGTGTGAAAATTTTTATAAATATAATATAAAATATGTCCTATATTAGGTTATCTGATATTTTTTTGAATTAGTTTGATGTAGTGGTTCCAGACCACGCCTATGCAATTCCCTATCTCAACTGTGTTGCAAAAGTGAGACCAAAAATGTAATATTGTTAGAGAGAGAAAGTAACTGAGAGATAGGTTGAGGCGGGCCCATGTTTGTATCGAGTTAAATGGCTAGGTTCGGTTTATTTAGTATTTTCATGTAAAAATATATTGTAAAATGGGAAGAAAATGTTTTGTGACAGATTGTGATACTGGGTACAAAACATGTAAAGAGAAATTTTATCTTTTTTCTGCACCCAAAGATGATATTTTATTAAATAAGTGGCGAGGATATCATAAAAGAATGTTCGTCTGGAGATGTAAAAATGAGAAGAAATTACTTTGAAATTATATTAAAATTAAAGGTCATATCAATGTTTCAAATTATTGAACGTATGTAATCTAATCTTTTAGTAAAAAATTCAACTTCAAAAAAAAAATTTTTATCGATGAAGAATATAAATATTTCTATTTATGTTTTGAAATCAATAGAGATGTGATAATTGTTTACAAATTCACCGTACAGTATAGTATGGAATTGTTCAATTATGTGACAATTATATTATCAAAGATACCGTTCTTCAAATATTTCCGACTAAAAGAAAAAGAATGTCCGAGGATTTTTCCAAATTGCCCGAAATATTTAAGCGTCTCTAAAAAAACAAGGAAATCTCTTGGAAAACAGGATGGATCATTGAAAAAGCCCAAGCTGTGCAAAAAAGTGAAAGATATTATAATGTAGATAGAATTCATCTTCCATTTATTCGATTGAAATTGAAATAATTTTTAATTTTTAGTAGAAGACACATAAACGCTAGAAATAAATTTAAATCCAAAGCAAAACTTGGATTCAGAGGACTTGTAAGAATTTTTTCGATTTGAAAATTATATCCATCGAAGAAAAACAAACTTTCATCATTGATATGTTGGTGACAAAATACTTTGTTTTCAGAAAGGAATATAAAAATGAACGGAATTTTCCCATAAATATCACGGTTGTACGCAATTTAGGAGATTTTTGCTAAGTTTTTTGTTAATATTTTCTTCTGGTATATAAGAAATTGTTTGTGTGTATTTTCTCAATTTTATTACGCCTATTGTAATATAAAATATTCATAAAATTGTTTACGTATCTATTATTCATAATTAGAAAACTCTTATCCAAAGAAACGTTTATAAAACATGTTTTATAATAATGCACTTTTTCATTGCAGATTTTAATAAATAAAAATGTCAATTTTCTTTTACTTTTGCCTTTTATTTAATAAATAATAAAGTATTCAACGTAATGAAAATATTGAATTCATCTGGAAACTGTTTTTTATTGAAAAAAATTCAAATATGATCTTATTTCTGTATATGAAGCATGCAAAGCTGGGTCCGCTCTCGCTATCTCTCTCACGTCTACCGCATTACATTTTAGGCTTCATGTTTTCCAACTGAGTGTCCGATCCTCTATTATACTCCTTCGTGTTCCAGACACATAGCTTGGAATGAAAGATTTTATTCAGATTTTACAGAACTCAACAAGATTCTCATGGCACAATTTGTAGAAGCTATTCATTATCCAATACATTCTGGATGCAAGTAAAAATGTATAGAATTTGTTCAAATGTATGAAAATTCATATTCATGTAATCTAATTATTATTCTGAAAAATTTCTGATTTTCCGTTTTCTGAAGCATTTTTTTCTATGCTTGTAATTGCTAATTTATTGGATGAATTAGATCCCTTTCGCTCCTTGATTTCAGAGAATCTAGCTTTTGAGGAGTAAAAAACACTTAAATGATATAATATTCGATTTTTTGTTTTCAATTTTTTGCCACTGCGATGTATACTTATTTATTTACTCTTATAACTACAGTGGTACAGAATAATATCGTCTGCACTTCATAGTAGTTTTTCTATTATAAAATATCTCTTAACTCTATAAATATCGAAAAAACGAAACAGTCTTTCAAGACAAAACTCCATATGTTCTCCAATATAATTAAAATCTATCTCGGTTTTTCTAGTTTAAATTCCTGCCGCCAGAGGCCAACTCTTTCGTCGCTCACTCCCAATACTGAATAAAGAAAAGACTTTTCGACTTCGACACTAATTGTGAGAACTTGGCTGTATAAACTAATTTACTTAAACATTATTTATTTATTTTAGAGTAGAACACAAGTGATTCAATTTGTTTTCTGAGCATTCAAGGTCTATCAAAATCAAATTATTATTCAAGCAAAACTGTCTACTGTCAATTAAAACCAGTGACCTCTAATATATAAATGGACTGGAAAGCTGTATAATTCTAACACATAAGGGGCTGGCTCCAGCGAAATGTCATTGGAGAGAGTTCATCCTTGTTCATTTTTATATGCTATCTCTATCTAACGCGAAAACTGCGCATGCTCTGTAAATCGGCTCAGCGTAACCAGAGGCGCCGTGTGGACCACTTTTCTTGGGTAGAATCATTCCTTATCTGTTTCATAGGCGTGCGGGATATAATAAGTGTCTTATTGTTGTGCATTGTTTTTATCTTGTGAGTTCACGTAAACATTTAAGATGGTGACGAAGTGTATTGTATTAGGATGCAGTAATAAGGTTCGTGCAGCTTACGTCACAACATGGCGTTGAACATATGATTAGAGGTCACTGATTAAAACCAATTTTAAATCAGAACAATTCCCTATATTCACTTCTAAACTTGGTTGTTTACGTATGATGGGCGTTTACTAGTTCGCTCCCGCGGTCAATTTTTGATCTCTCCTGTGAAAAGGGTCGTAGGTAAGTCCGCTACCGATGAAGTTTGTAGGAAAGCCGGTAATTACCTACCAATAATGAGCAATAGCGGTGGGTACTTATGATTGTGTTTATTATTGGTACATTAAAACTTTAAATTTGTGTGAAACTGTGATTGAACATAATGAAAACAACAACCGTTAGGGCAGTGATGTTTCTATTTTCAACCAGCGGTGCCCGCTCTGACCGACGTGTGGAATCTCGCATAACTTGAAACAGCGGCTTTGTTTTCAACCGGCGGTGCTTCGCACCAAAACATACGGACGGGCGAGGAATTATTTTAATCTTCTTATCTGACGGGAGCGAACTAGCATACGATTAAAAGGGTAAATTGACCGCGAGTGCGAACTAGTGTATGCCACGCATGTTTCATGTATATAATTTTATTTGTATTACGTTATAATATCCGAACTGCAGAAAATATTAATTTTTAACGTCTGCTATACTTGTAATCTAGAATATGATTTTTTGAGATATAATACAGATTTCATCTCGACTCTAAAGAATATTTTTTAGTTCTCGATTTTTGAAACTTGGTTTTATTCTTCCAGATCTTTTTGAAGTACAGAAGCGCGACAAAACTGGACGCTCTAATCGACAAAATCCTTATAAATATACCCGATACAAAAATTGGTATAATAAATGGCGTCCATTATATTAACACCAAAAATAAGTGGTTATTATAATTGTGGAATCTGTATGTCCTGTTTAATATTTGTGAAACAGGTATTCAACTGGAATTTAAAAAAATCTTGACACATCAAGCCTCATTGATATTTGTTTCAATTGACGAATTCACTAAAAAAATCCTCATTTAAGGTTGGCCGAGTCTTCTGAGCATTGGAGTCCCTGAGCTCTGCCCCCTTTTACTCAACTGTAGTTATGCCAATGACAATATATCAAGGATCTTCTTGGATATTTGAAGTCATAAAATCTCATTTTGAATTATGTACGTATCAATTTTTTATAATTTTATATTCATTAGCAAATAATCATATATCATCCATTTCTGGGTGTAGCACACACAGATCTTGTAGTATGATTCGGTAAGTTGATATTTTGAGCTGTAAGTACGGTTACCAGCCGTCAAATGTAAGTGAAGATTTTTTAGTTATGAAAATAAGTGAGAGCGTTATTTTTACTAGCATCCTTGGGTGTCTGTATTTACCGGTTGGTAAGCGCACTTAAAGTTTAAAATGTCATTCTACCGAATCACGCACAGCATTTTCCATTGAATTCAGTCAAATTTTTGCATATACAGCTAATAGAATAATTACAACATTTGTGCTCTATTTTTTCCTGTTTTAAACTACATGATGAATTGTTTTGGTCCTTTGACAATGTTCTATGATTAAAGCAGATAACTGATTTCTAATACGAAAACTAGAAAGAAAATTGTTTCTTACAAGATATTGAGATTCTTTTTTCGTAGGTTACACTTCAACATATTTGAGAAAATAGTTTGGAAAATGAGATAGAATGGAATAGTCTGATGATACTTTTTCTGTCAATACAGAACGAACTCTGAAATTAATGTTACTGCTAGATCTAGATACTACTGTTGAGATTGCTGAGATCATAACTCTTTTATAGATATTTGGTGTAAATTGAAAAATAAGAGAGCAAATCAATTAAGTGAGTGAGTATCGATTTTTCATAATTTTATATTTAACAACAAATATCAATATGTCACCTATATTTAGAAGCAGCCATTGGCGTAGCTAGGAAGTTTTCCTAGCTACGCCAATTAAATTATTCAAATTAATTATTAATTTCATCGAAAAAAGATCATAATCAATTTTCGTACAGCAGGATTAATTGTACGATGCCGATTTTCCTCACTGTTTTTGCGCAATGTAGAGAATAGAGATAATTTAGAGAATAGTAAGAATTTAGAGGACAAATAGAATATAGAAATTTTAGAGAATATAAAGAATTCAGAGAGCTTAGAGAATATAGAGAATAGAGTTCCCTAAATTCTCTATATTCTCTAAGCTTTTCTAAGATTCCTATATTCTTTTTAATCTTCAAATTTTCTAGATTCTCTGTATTCTCCATAGCCTCTCCATTCTCCAAATCCTTTATATTCTCTAAATTTTCTATATTTTTTAAATTCTCTTCATTCTCAAAATCGTCTATATTCTCTTTACTCCCTACATTTTCTATATTCTCATTGCCTAAATCTTCTATATTGTCTTTATTCTCGAAATTTTCTAAACTCTCTGAATTTTTTATATTCTGTTAGCTTTTCTTCTTTGTATTCTCCAAATTCCCTATATCTACTCATCATATTCTCTAAACTCTCTAAATTCTTTCTATCTCCTAAAGCTTCATTCACAACACGAAATTATGTAGTAGTTAGTGTTAGTAGTTATGGTTAGTGCTAGATGTTTGACTTGCACAATCGTGTTTCAGCGTTCACAACAAAATTAGCCCAGCGTTGCTCTACGCTGATCGTGGTTAGCGCAAGAGTTTGCAAGCTCCAAACTTTTTGATTAGTAGTTAGTGGCTCGACCAATCAGAAGATGGAGAAAAAAGGATGAATATATTTTCTTTTTAATTTATTTGACAATTGAGTTCTATCTATTTTTGTTATGAAATCTGTACGAAATGGATCAACATCAAATTTAAAAAAATATATTACTTACTTATGTTGATCATTTGAAAGAACTAAATTAATAATAAAATTAAGGTTAGCTCATTACTTTCTTGTCCTAAACGTTCTATTCTGACTTTTCTATGAAGTCCTAAATTGGAGCCAGAGTATACTTTATCAATAATTGTGAGGCGTTAATTTGGAGCAATGTGAACGCTGTTTTTAGAACTCAAAGTATAAACACTAACCATAACTACTAACACTCACTACTCATTTCGTATTGTGAATGAGGCTAACTAACCTTAGTAACCTTTACTCTACAAATTTTCTCTATTCCCTAAATATCCTATATTCTCTGAATTCTAAATTAATTTTTGTCGGATTTTTATAATTGGGTATAAAGATTTTCCATCAATTCTGGAAAATGGATATCGTACAATAAATGATTTTGTAGGAAATCTTATGACGGAACTATTTTTCATGAGAAATTTTTAGATAAAATTAATGGCTTTTTATATCTTGCAAGAAAACGCGAAAAATTGCGTGAAAACGCAAATATAACCACAATGCACACTTCTTATTTTTGATGGAACATTAATACATTAATTAGTACCCCAAAAGATAACTCTGCAAACAATCTTGCTGACTTCTGCAGGAAACCTTTTTTCTGTTAATTCCCCTGTGCTATAAATAGCGCCCTTCTCAAATCTGCAGTAAAGTTGATAGTTTGACAATGGAGCAAAATTTCTAGAGTGCACCGAGCCCATCCTTGCTCCTCGCTTAGCTACGCCCATGGAAGTAGCACACACAGATCATGCTATGCGATTCGATAAACTCGGGTTTTGAGTTGTAAGTGCGATCAACAGCCGTCAGCTACAGATACTCATAGATGTAAGTGGAGATATTAGAGCTATAAAAATGCACGGAATGAAACTTTTTGATGAATATAGCTCAATTGTGATATCAATGAGCCCAAAAACGGTTAATTATTACGACAGCAACTAAGTGTTGTAGTGTAGTAGTTACCAAAATTTTGCCATAGTTCTTTTATGTTAATTCTTACCACAATTTTGCGATATAATCTCGGATATAAAATCTATATAAATAAAAATCAATGTTTGTATGTTTGTACCTTATGTGTTCCGAAACCATTGATGTACGAGACCGTTCGCACAAAAAATCTATGTATAAATCAGTTTTCTTTTTTTAATGCATTTTTCTGCTTTGGTGAGAAGAATGTATATTATTAATGACTCAATACACAAATAATTAACTATTATTATTATTTCATCAAAGTTTAAATCAAAAATTAGATTGATATCAGTATTATATAAAACAATGTCGGGTTACATACACCATTCATGAATCAAGAACGGCTTGACCGATTTTCATGATCTTTGATTTTTTGGATTTGTTTCCGTCCAGAATAGCAGAATAGGTATCAAAAAATCGGAAGGGGAAATATCATTCTCTCATACATTTTGTATGAAATAGATTTTTGATGATCATGAGAACTTATTTATCGTATTCAGCTTATAAGATTTGCCCAAGGGTAGAACTGCTGAAATTATTTGGAATTGTTTTATTTTTACTAAGGTTGTAGAAGAAACACGTTTTTCGATTTCATAGAACAAAACATATATAAATAAATATGTTTTATTGGGTTTAAGTTCTGTAATTTATTAGAAACACTAATAAATTACAGAACTTAAACCCAATAAAACATATTTATTTAAAAATGAGTTCTGAAAAGTTTTTTCCTTCATTAAAACATATATATTTTAGGTTACATATTACTCAATCACTAACTATACAAATGTTGCCATCTATAGGCTTACTTCAACACCCACCTTCAATTTTAACTTTACAAAGAACAAAAAATACAAAATTATGAAAAAGTTGAAATTGTAATACATACTATAAAATTAACAATTTTTCACGAAAATATTTAAATTTGGGATAGTTCAAAGATTTGGTAAATATGTCTGCTACATTTTCATTTGTTGCTACATGTTTAACTTCTATTTGTTTATCTTCAACTAAATCTTTAACAAAATGTGCCTTAATGTCTATATGTTTACTGCGTTGTGTATTTTCGTGGTTTTTTAACATGTGTATAGCACTTTGGTTATCCACTAGCATACAACACTGAACACTTTCACTTTTAGAAAAGTCTGATGCTAATGTTTTTAAATATACTAACTCGGCTGCACATGTTGCTGATGCTATGTACTCCGATTCTGCAGTTGAAAGAGCAACAGCTTGTTGCTTCTTTGAGGACCAGGATACGAGATTACCATAATAATATACTGCGAACCCGCTAACACTTTTGCGATCGTACTTTTCTCCAGCCCAATCTGAATCAGAGTAAGCTAAAATGCCCTCACTTTCAGGATTCTTAGTAAATACGAGATTCATATGTTGTGTATTTTTAATGTATCGTAGTATTCGTTTCCCAGCAATCCATAGGGACTGTGTTGGCTTGTCAAGGAATCGACTCAAGTATGACACAGAATAGCATATGTCTGGTCGGCTTATCATAGATAGATAGAGCAGACTACCTATAAGTTCCCTGTAAGGTACGACTGCTAATTGTTCATTAATATCGGCTTGAAAGTTATATTGCATAGAAGTTTGTCCGCCTTTGCAGTCACTCATTCCAAACTTACTTAATATCTTATTGATATATTGTTTTTGATTCACTTGCATACAAGTTTCTGATCTAGTTATTTGAGTTCCAAGGAAACTGCTTAGCTCGCCTAGATCTTTTGCGTTGAACTCTTCTCTTAATATTCTTACAAGATTTTTGACTTTTTCTTCATCACCAAATAATAATATGTCATCAACAAAAATAACTAACCAAATTTTCTCACCAGAATATAGACAAACATCACCTTTAGATCTCTCTAAGTTATGTTGTTTTGCAAATTTATCGAAACATTTATTCCAACATCGTGGAGATCCTTTCAAACCATAAAGAGCTTTGTTAAGTTTCAAAACTTTACCTGTTTCACATTCTACTCCATCTGGTGCTGTTATAAAAACATCGGTTTCTAAATTTCCATTCAGAAATGCTGTCGGTACATCCATTTGCCTGATTTTTCAATCATTTTGTACTGCGTAGGATAGAGCCATTCTAATAGTAGACATTTTCGCTACTGGTGCGTATACATTTTCTATTGAGTTTTCCTGATATCCTTTTGCGACTAATCTGGCTTTCTTTATTCCGTCTTGTTTTGTTTTGAATACCCATCTTGTCTCGATTGGCGTAACACCCTCGGGTAGATCAGCTGTTGTCCATGTCTTAAATTTTTGGTGAGCCTTCAGTTCATTTGTAATAGCTTTCTTCCAAGCTTCTCCTGAACTAACTGCTTCTAAGTAATCTTTCGGGTCGGATTCTTCCGAAATAAGACAATACACCTGATAAAGTTCGTAATCTTGAAGATGTTTAGGTGTTTTAGAAATTCTTTTATCTTGTTTATTACTGTCGTTATTTTCTTCACTTTCTTCTGAATCTTCTTTTTCTTCATATAATTTTGTTGTTTGATTTTTCGTTTGTTCACTTACGTATTTAAAATTCATTTCCTCGAATTTTACATCTCGTGATATGAATATTTCTTCAGTATTTGGGTCCCATAAACGGTAACCACTACCATTGTACCCAACCATACGTGCTTCTTTTCCCCTTGGCTCCAGTTTATCTTCTTTTGGTAGTTTACATACCCAAGCTTTGCAACCAAAAATTCTTAATTTTGTCAAATCAAGTTTACCATGAAAAATTTGTGCAGGTATTTCACCATTTAGGCTGCGAGTTGGAGACCGATTGAGTTGATAAGCTGCCGTTCTCACTGCTTCACCCCATAAATATTTCGGTAATTGTGTATCAACAAAAATCGCTCGTACTTTATCTAAAAGACTCCGATTTAACCTTTCTGCCACGCCTGATTGTTGAGGAGTGTAGCTACATGTAAATTCATGTCTGATCCCATTATTTTGACAAAAAAGTGCAAATTTTTTAGAAGTATACTCGCCACCTTGATCAGTTCTTATTCTGCTGACAGTTTTCTTGCTTGCATTTAACTGTTTAATATATTCCATTAGTTTTTCTTCTGCTTCTGATTTAGCTTTAAGCAGGTAGACACTGCTGTAACGTGAAAAGTCATCGGTTATAGTTAAATAATATCTTTCACCATTTTTAGTTGGAACACTCATGGGTCCACCTATGTCGCTATGTAACAGCTCTCCAACACGACTCGACCTTGGTTCGACTACTTTTTTGAATGGTAGCCTTGTTGCTTTACCTTTCATGCACGAATCACATTTGTTTTCTGAATATGGTAGATTTAGCAACTGTAATCCTCTGCGGTTTATATGACCAAGTCTATAATGCCATATATCTTTATTTTCTTCGGCTGTTAAGCTATAACTTTCATTATTTATAATCTTGAATTGAACAACGTATAAATTTCTTTTGGTTTCACATATTATAGTAGCATTTTTAGATACTATTTTTGCATTATTTTTCCAGAAAATGACTTTGTGGCCTGCTTTACTGATTTTTTGTACAGAGATTAAATTATAGGATAGACCTTCTACTACTAAACCTTCCATATTTATGATGGTTTTGTTGTCATAACGTACCTTCAGTTGTCCTTTCTTTTTTGCCTTTAACGTTTCGCCATTTGCAATTTTTATTACTACAGGTGGATTCAATTCTTCCAAATTTATCATATATTTCTCTAAGTGTTTGCAGAAGAATGTTTCTGAAGCTCCTGAATCAAGGATGAAACTTTCGTTAGTTGCGCCAACACCCTGGCTAGACTCTCCTCCTGCTGATAACGCTATGAATGTAACTTCTTCTTCATTGTCATTGACGCTAATATTCGCCCGATTTCTTTGATTATTTTGCCACTGGCATCGACTTCGACTTCTCCCTCGCCTAGAGTTGTATCCTCTTCTTTGTGCTTGTCCCCGGTAATGATTTTCTTCTTTTGGCTTTGGACAGTTTACAATCAAATGTTGATTACTACCGCATCTGTAACACAATCTCTGATTACTGTTATTCGCGCTAAATGTACACTCATTATTAGTTAAGTTTGTTTGGTTATTGCTTTTGAATTTTAACTCTGTGTCCAACAGTCTACTTTTCACTAGCTCTAGAGTAAGCGTTGTTGTTGATGCTTCTAAAGCTGTTATTACGACGTCATATTTTTCCGGCATTGTTAAAATTAAGTGACAAACTTTGTCATCTTCTTCTAGAACTGCTCCTGTACTTTCCAGATCACGAATAAGTCCATCAAATTTTATGAAATGGTCTTGCAGCTCTGTTCCATCTTGACATTTCAGTGCCATGAGTTTTCTTCGCACGAAGAGTTTTGACAGCGTGCTTTTTCGTTCAAAGACACTTTTTAAGTATTTTATCATTCCGAAAGCTGTTTTTGCATCCCTAATGTACTCAATATGATGATCTGTCACACACTGAACAATGATGGATTTTGCTTTTGCGTCACGCGCCAAATATTCCTTTTTCGCTTTCTCAGACATTGCATCTATTATTGTTGAGTTTCTTCTTTCTCAATCACATCTTTTACTCCTTTTTCATCTAGTATACACTCTACACGAAATTTCCAATGTGAAAAATTTGTGCTTGTTAGCTGAGGTAGATTTTGTTGAGTCATCTTGGTCTCAACTTTTTAATACAACTTTCTTTTTCAACTTGTAACTTTTCACACTCGTGGTTAAAGCACTCCTGGGCCCATAACCTGCTGAAATTATTTGGAATTGTTTTATTTTTACTGAGGTTGTAGAAGAAACACGTTTTTCGATTTCATAGAACAAAACATATATATTTTAGGTTACATATTACTCAATCACTAACTATACAAATGTTGCCATCTATAGGCTTACTTCAACAAGAACAAGTAAAAGTACCTAGCGGATAGGACCTGAAAATGAATTTAGAAATTTCAGGTCCTATCGGCTGCTTTTTTTCACCATGCGAGCGAAACGAGCTTGGTAAAAAATAAGTCGCCATGCAAGCGAAGCGAGCTCCGTCAATACCAAGCTGCTGTGCGAGCGGAAAGAGCTCAGTTAGCGGCTGGCTGCCATGCGAGTGAATAAGCTCGGTTACTATAAGCTACCGTGCGTGCGAACTGAGCTTGGTCAACTGTAGGACGTCGTGCGAGTGGAACGAGATTGGTCAACAGTAAGATGCCGTGCGAGCGAAGCGTGCTTGGTCAACATTAAGATGCCGTGCGAGCGTTGCAAACTCAGTTAAAGGCAAGCAGCCGTGTGAACGAAGCAACGTCGCTCAACAGAAAACCACCATTTGAACGAAGCGAGTTTGGTAAACTTGGATTATTCTAAGCACATGCATATTCATTCCATTGTTACATTTTGGTTAGGTTCATATTCAAATTGACAAGTTATGTCCGATATAATAATCACTTAAATAAGCATGTCATGTGAGATTCATATATTTGATGTACAATCTTCAATAAATTAACGAAAAAGAAAGTAATATAAACTCAAAAGACATTCAGTGGAACTGCAAAGTCTCGACCAAATACAATAATCTCCTATTTCGATTGATTTCATACAAAAGAAGATCTTTTGACAGTTTGGCATGTCCTTATCATTTTTGGTTTATTAGGTCCTGATATAAAAGGTATGCTCAAGTACCTTGCAATCTGAACTTATCAATGCTATGGCGTCACGAAGTACGCTGGGTCAGCTAGTATACAATAAATATTGTGGTCAAAAATACAACATAATTTTGAAAGTAATTATTACGTGAGATTGATAATATTGCCTCAACAAATTGTATGAATTGACATAACATTTAGTTAAATTTAATGACATAAATTCCAAAATTACCTACCCAGAGAAATATTTTAATAACCCTAAAATGTTATACATAATGCTTTTCTTGATATGAACACAATTAATTATACAAATTCACAAATCTTGTGTTTCACAGTATGTTTGACTATAGTTATAAATATAAACAATCTGAATAAATAATATATAATTTCATTTATACAATAAATGCAGTGAAAATAACGAAAATTGAGTATTTATTCATGAGAAGATTTGGGCGTAGAAACGAACGGTTCTCATCATCTGTGTTTCAAATTTATACCTTCTTATGCCAATAGACTTTGTCAGATGTGTTCTCAATTCAGATGATAAGTTTCCAAACACCTCACTGTCCATATCATTTTCTGTAATGAATAATAAAAATTACCAACATCTAATTCCTGAAGTTGATAGATTTTTTTGGAATTAACTATGCTCTATTATTAACAAAACTGCATACCTAGTAATAGAATGTTCAAAGTCAAATTGATATAAATCATCTTTCAAAATAGGCACTAGTGTTTTAAAATTCCACTAGAATAATTTCCCCTCGTTAAATCTATCTGCCATATTTCAATATAATATTTTCAAATGTTTCACCAATTCAAGAGCTAACGTTTGAATGCCAAGCCATAGAGCCGAAACTAGGGCGTGGCGAAAGTGGCCCCTGCCACGAGCCCAGACTCCTAGGGGGCGCAAAATTCTATGAGCCTCATTAAACAAATCATTCAAATTCAAATTTAGGAAATGTTTTATGACGAGAATTTAGTGAGAAAGCTCATACCGTTATACTACCTGCTACCCATCTCATCTTGGTCAACTATAAAATTTTACTTGGGTTTATATTGGTTACTGGAGATGTATACTGCTCTATTAGCAAATAATCAAGCTTCTGCATTTCGTGCATTATGTTAGGAATGCCGAGCAAGCCGCTACGCTTGATTTGTTTAAGAAGAATATATTTTTAACTTTTAACTTTCCATCTATTGTTCAGAATCAATTTACTCTGGTTTTAGACCCCGCTAAACCCAAAAGATATAGTTTAGAAAAAATTTCGGTTCGTGTGTATGGAAGCACAATAACTTGAGAACGCACACGAGTTTTCGACTGAAATTTAATATCCAAGTTGTTCAACAAAAAGCTAGGTCCAAGTTCGTTGATAAGCTTTTTTCAACCAGTGGTACCAAAACTTTATTGATGGGACTTTTAGATTTTTCGCGTTTATTTTAGGAACGGTAGTATTTATCACAGAATATAAAATGACTAGAATTGATCCTAGGATAATTTGGCACAACATTTATCCTAAACATTTTTCGAAATTATCAGCGGTTCATTTGTCATTATTAAAATTTAAATTTTCATGAAATTCGTTATGTTTTTCTGAATCAAAGAAATAATGAGAATCATTATGTGAAATTAGAATTATATTCATATTCGGAAATCACATGCAAACGTTTGTCAATTGTTCTTTTAAATTAAGTAATTTAGCTCTATCGTGCTTAGTATCAATTTAAAGCCCTTGCGGAGATAATGTAATTGTAGTAAAAGTGTCAAAGAGGATATTTAAACGATCATCAATTGTTTCTTCTACAAAATTTTCAAATGATATCTAGTTTGGTATCAATTTAAAGCTTTCTGGAAGATAAAATTAGTAGATATCAAGAATGAATAATAATTAGTGGAATCCACGTTACCATCTTCCAATTACACTCTCGGCGATCAAATGTCTAAACTGTATGTTCCAATGAACTGAAGACTCCAAAAGTCTAGAAAAGGACTATTTATTTTCCAGAATACTTATTTTATGTGGGACTGAAATATAATTGCCATCTGTCACTTTAACATTGACAGTTATCCCTTTGACAATGACAGCTGTCACTTTGACAATGACAGATGTCACTTTGACAATGGCAGCTGCCACTTTGAAATATGCAATTAATTGATGCGACACTCTAAATTTCTGAAACAGTGATGAAACTGGCCGGGAAATTCATGGTCGAGGAAGTACTGTATGGCCACAGCAGAATTTTTTGTATTATGACATCGACTTTTGATTCATTTATAGGTATTGAGATGTTGGTAATATTAAATGTACCTGATTGATTATAATTTGGTTTTTATTATGTCACCATTTGGTTTGAAGAATATATACATATATTATTTTGTATTATATCTTCTTTGCCTCATATTCATAAAAATAGGAACGCAATTTTATGATTCGCCATGGGCGGCCAACACTCTAGTTCCGGCTCTGCTAAGCCAAAACAAGCCAACAAATAAATCTTGCATGTCTAAATTTGCAGTAACACTACAACCAAATTGCGGCAAAATTAAACATTTTTATAGAGTAAATATTGGAAGTTACACTTATTGTGGAAAATTCCGCATACAATTCTGGTTTTATGTGCATAGTTGTATTCGATTGTATTGTATTGTATTGTAATCAAAAACTCTCATTAACAACAAATATTGCACTACAACTTACTATGTTGGTAACAATTAATTTTATAGAATATACCAAAAGTTCTTGGAATTACTGCATTGAATATGTTATAATGTAACATGAGAAAAATACAATATCGTTGAAGTTAAAAACGTCTATAGATTTTTTCCGTGTGGGTGAGTGCGTTAGAGCGCTTTATTTCAGCGAGAAACCAGGATTTGATGTCAGATCAAAAATCGCTTGGAAATCTTTCTTATGGTGAACTCTTCACTAAAATCCTTGACTATCTGTATTTAATGGTTGGTGACCGCATTTTTTTTTTAATGGACTCGGGATTTGAACCTGTCGATTATGTCCCTAGGTTGACTTTTCACACACACACACACACACACACACACAAACACACACACACACACACACACAGCTATTTTTTACTTTGCTGGCCACGTTTTTATTTTGTTGCTATGTGTGTTGCCAGTCAACTGGTGCAGGCTCAAGTTACAACAATTAGTCGGTGCCAGATAGCTTCATTGTTGTCAAGTTAATTTGATTCCCAAATTAGAAAATTGACGAGACTGAATACCGATCCAGAAAAGCCGTGAAAAATTACCGCACTTACTGTTCTAAGATGACATTCTGCCGAATCACACAGCATTTTCCATTAAATTCAGTCAATTTTTGCATGTTCTACTAAAAGAATCATCACAATATTTATGTGTATTTATTATATGTGGGTACATTAGAACTATTTGATGTATTGCGAGATACTATTGATAATATTCTATGATTAAGGAGATCAACTGATTCTTAATATAAAAACTAAAGGGAAAATAGTTTTCTACAAGATATTTTTATTTTTATTTTGTAGGTCACACTCCAGCATTTTCTTGTGAAGAATTTAAATATTAATCCGGAAAGAAATTTTCTGATAATTTCCTTTTTGTTAATATAGAACATGAGTTCCAAGGATGATGTTACTGCTGAATCTAAGGTAGAATAAAATTATCCGATTACTCATTTCCTGTTGATGAATATTATAAATTTTATGTATAAAGTTACTGCCAAATCTAGAAATTTGTATTGAGATTTTGAATGTTGTATAAATATTCATAAAAAATGATGATATAGATTCACTACGATACATTTCTCGTGATTTAAAGTTCTAAACTGATGCTTGATGCTTCAGGAAATGGAATAATATTTTGAAATTATTTTGTTCTAATATATTTTGTATTCTAGGCTCCAAAATGGAAATAATATGATTTTCTGATTGGAATCCATAAATCTTCCGGAATACCACCATGAATGTCAGAAGTAATGGAATTATTAGCATTTGAGGTAAGCATTTATTTTAATATTACACATTGGAACGCCAAGTCGCTTTATTCATTAAAGCTTCTGAGCTGTTGAAAATTTATGAAATGCTTTGGAATATATTCAATACAAAAAAGGTGATATTTGTAGCAATAAATATGCTTGATATAATATTATCACTCTGCTATAGGCAGCGTAAATTGATCCGAAGCGACTTCTGTCTTCCAAATCGAAAACTCTCATTAAAGCAGCGACAATGGAAACAGTATATACAAATTGAATAGCAAGGATTTAGCGGGAATACCTTTGTTTATAAAATCTTGCAAAATATTGATTCGAAATTCACCACGTGAGAAGCACAAATGAATTGAATTTTTGAGCAAATAAACTCTAGAAATGTTTCCTCTGCTTATAATTTCAAATTTATTTAAATTTGTTGTTCAGATTTTCTCGTCTTCGGACAGCATCTGTTGAATATTATAAGAAAGCAATTCGTAAAGCCGGATTTATACAATCAGTGGGCATTACTAAATAGTTTATTATCTCTTAAACAAGTGGCTCTGAAATTCTGAAAGCATGGCTACTGCTAGAATAAAGAAAGGAGTTCAAGTGACACGAGTACGGATTCTCTAATTCAGTGTTTTTCAACCTGTGGGTCGCGACCCCCAGGGGGTCGCAAGGACCTGCTTTCCCCAAGTAATAAAAGATAAAAGTAAAAAGCAAGGGCTGTAGGTCTTACATTATAATAAAAATACAACAATTTCAATAAGAGGGCTGTGTCAGTTCATTTTTTAATAATTTGCGGAATTGTGGTTCTATTTTTAAGACGTATTAGACCGTCAGATAGTCGTAGATTTGAGTGCCCCATTTTGTTTTTTCTGCCTTCAAGAGTTTTGATATGTATATATGTATATTTGGAGTATAATAATGCCAAAATTGAAGCTGGATCGCGTGTCCAATATGTAAAAAATTAATTTCAAATTTTATTGAAAAAAATATGCTCTGATCCAATTTTGTCACTTCCGCCATGCTCACGAAATGAAATTTTGGAAAAAAGAGTCAGCGGAGAACGATAGGCAGAAATGTTCCACTTGAAATTTTCGTAAGATGTTTTCGTACATATCTTGACTTGGTCATTCTAAATACTTATGCCATTCGTTTCTACGAGATACTCATGATATCAACTTTCATACGGCCAAACGGCAGAAACGAGAAGAACGTGAACAATTAATATAATTTTTTTGCACAATCAAGCCCTCATTCCCAATCCTCGGCCAAGTGGATCACTACTGCCCATTGTTTTTCGCTGACTCTTTTCTCCCTGAATTTCATTTCGTAAGCATGGCAGAAGCGAGAAAATTGGATCAGAACATATTTTTTTATAAAAATTTAACATTAATTTTTATTATGTTGGCCACACGGTCCAGCTTTAATTTTGGCATTATTATACTCCAAATATACATACTTATCAAAACTCTTGAAGGCACAAAAAACAAAATGGGGCACTCAAATCTACAACTATCTGATAGTCTAAGCAGCCAAATCATTTTCTAACTGAAGCCTTTATGTTCACCGCTTGAGGCCCCCTTCATGTGTTGCGTGTTGCATAATCAAATTATTATAAAGTAATTCAACAATTTCTTATAAATGATAGATTATATGAGGAAAAAGTACATAAAAACGAAAAATATATTTTTATTCCGAGGGCAATAGTTATTTTTCATTCACTAGATATTCTGAACTGAGGAAATATAATTCAGTTCTTATATTAAAACATACCAAAATTGAATGATATTGGTCTATTGCCCTCCACAATGAAGAATAATTTATAAATAATTGAGAAAAATTTTAGTTATATCAATAATTTCTCCAAAATTGTCGAAATAAATTACGAGTCATTTCAGAAGATTTTACCATAGACTCGAGCCAAAATAGTTCAGTCTTTTCCTGACAGGTGGCTAAACCATCGGTCTGTTTTGAAATTCTCAGAAATTGTAATGCGACAATTGATTCCAGCGATTTTGAAGGAGTAAAAGACCATTAACTCCTTTGTGCATATAATTTTTATGATAAAATTTCAGAATTGCGCAGCATTTATAAGCGACAAATTTGGTTGCACGGAGCTACGCCTTGGGCTTTGCCCTCGTCTTCGCCTCGTACTTCGCCCTCGCCTCTGCCTCGAGCTTTGTCCTCGTCTTCACCGAATGCAGCCAAATTTATCCTGGACAAAAATGACAGTCGTTCGGTCCTTGTAGCATAATATACTATTACAGGTGGATCTGTAGAGCATTTAGGACCTATTTTTTCCGATCTTTCTTCGACATCTATATTATCAATGTAAATTCTGGAGTATAATTCACACAAATGAGCTATGTTTCCCAAGTATTTATTTAACGTGATAACTTGAATAGATATATGCAGTTATGCTACAGATACAACTTAAGTATTGATTTTTGTATTATAATCCATGTTCTTTTAAAAAGCCATCTGTCGTTGAATAGCATCACTTGAACTGATCTTTTATGTAGGTATCAACTTCTTTAAAAAAAAGACTAGATTTGTAGAAGGCAATATTTTTCCAAGGCTTTTATGCACGAATATCAGATCAGTTGCGCCAAAAGGCAAGTATTTTCCAAGGATGCGCATTTACAAGACGAGACAAGTAAATTTAGATTCTTACGAACTTCATAGAAGTTAAAATAAAAGGCAAGACTCTTCCGAGGCGATGTTAGTAGAGGCTGCTGTATTACAGGGCGATGGAAAGTTTGGGAGGTGTGGTATGCGTTCCCAAAATTTTGAGAACATCTTATGGGTCATTTAAATAAAGAATAATAGTTTTAATAACGTTAAAATAACACAGTGTCTTATAGCAGATTGCAGTAAGATTATCTCATTGGAATATTAATAGAACGTAACGATTAGATACTGCAGCAAATCAACTTCCTTCTTGTCCACTAATAATCAATGTTTAATTTTCACAAAAGAAAAGCACACTTCACCGACGTATTTTTCAAATTATAAGGAAAATAATATGAAAACATCCAAGTTACAATTTCTCAAGCATGGCCATCAAAGAAGGGACAACGTCGCTTGCCAAAACGTCATTCATGACCTTAATACTGTTGTAGAGGTCACTTCTTCTACCGTGAAAAAATAAGAAATTCAATTTTTTTCATCTCAAAAATATAGATTTACAAGTGAAATTTGTATATTAAAATGATACACACACACTATGTTTCTCCATCTATCACCAATATATTAGAGCTATTATAAAATAATTAGGTTATTTTACACCATGCTCAAAACAAACTACAAAGAAAACAGCGTTGCCAGATCTGTTTCAACTATTTTCACAAAAATCAACTGAGCGACTAAATACAACATTCTCTTTAATTATTGTTGATATCCGTTTCAAAGAAACTGTCAAATTCCCTAATAAATAAAAAATGTATTTTTTTTATTGTCAATATCCATTATAAATTGTTTTAACAAAAGTTTAAGTACTTATGTTATTAAAGATACGGCCAGTCTTTGAGTTACCCCCTTAAGGTAAACCGAGAACTGAAATATCGGGGCTAGAGTCAGCAAATTGGTTTAAGTAGAAAAAAATAAAAAGTTGGCACTATTATTGGATATTCGAGCAGTCAGAACTAGTAAAAAATATTACAAAAACACGTTCTTGTTGGGATCGCCCAATATTTACCGAACAGAAACGTATATCTCAAGGTGCAAGTGATAATTTGATAAAGGAAATGGAAGAAAATGATCCAGATAAACGCGTGATTCTAATGCAGTTGTTGCGCTAGCATCGCCGATTCTTTTTACAGAGCATTCATATGCTGCAAAATTTGCAGATGATGATTTCAGGCACCACCCACAATAATCGCATTCAAAAAAATATTTTTGTTGTTATTTTGTACACTATATGCACAAAATCAACTTCAACATAAAATTCAAACAACGATAAAAGTATTAGGTTCGTTCCAACAAGCAGTTCTGGACTGATTCTGAATCGGTTTCAGATTTGACTCATTCGCATGCGCGTCGAATGAATCAGTTTCGGACTGAGTCGAACGCAGCGCGTGTTGGAACGCATTTCTGACAAGATTTGACTGTTAGCTGTCAATCATATAATTTAAGGTTATAACTACTTCATTGTAGTGATCATGGAAGATAAAATCAAGTGAAATAGTTTCTCATATAACCATGTAATTCTAATTCCTATTGACAATAATGGTGACATAGTACACCTGAATTTCGATGGAGAGTCTTCTATATTATCCAAAGTGCTGTTTATCCTGATCATTTCTCTTAAAATTATCTGCCATATTCTCAGAAATTTCTCTGCTCAGGCGAAAGGATTCAAAAAACATGTCAAAATATTAGAGATAAACTATTTCTTCTGAAACAAAATTCAAAAACCACACAAAATAAATTCCAATTAAAAATCCATACATTTTTCAAAATTTTAATGAATAATAAATTACTTTTGATTTTAAATTCTGTATATTTTATTTGAAACTTTCATTGCGACATATCACATAAAAATGCCTATTTTCTTATAATTCTACATGCCTATGAAATTTATATTCTCAATTTGATGTATTCCCACGGTTAAATCAAATTCATCATCGCTAGAATGTGATGAAAATTCATTTTCAGTACTTAAATCACTCATTTTTATTTGAGGTTATCTTATTTGACGAATAGTACAAGCATTGGTCCATGGACTGTTTTGACTGTCCACAAACTGGTATGCGGATTGAATCACACGTTGTTGGAACGCTTGACTAATAGTCAAAATCCACGTTTGAAATCTGTTGGAACGCTTATTTGTAAATGCGCATGCGTCGGACAGTTCCGGACTGGTTTCTGTTCTTGTTGGAACAAACCTATTGTATACGCATGCGTCAATTCGTCCGTATCCGTAGAAAGTTAAACTAAACCAACATTCGTACGTAGTGTTCTTGAAACTCTCCGTATCGTGAATACTTGATTCTCATTGGTTCCACATGAATACGAATACGTTTATTGGCAACTGAAAATACCGTTGGCGGCAGCTCTGTGTTTACAAAATGGCGGATCAAAAGTGGCTTACGGCAAGTTTGTAGTCTTGTTTGCAATGTAAATATGTTGATATTCACCAAAGAAATATTCATATTTCTTTAAATGATTTCATTCAATTCCAATTGTGCGGGAAAGTATTGACTTTCTTCTTTTATAATATATAGTTTTTTCTTTCAAAATCATCTTATTCATACACGGTTTTTAGTTGTAACTGGAAGACTGCGTGAGGTTATAAAATTCATAGCTTCAAAGAAAATAATATAACAGGAAAGTATTTACGACATTTTTGTATTGTAAATTCCAGCTCTCAGCTTTTCTTGTACGAATTTCTCTAATCCACACAGCTCGTTTATCAAGTAATTCGTAGTTGCCAACTTTATTTACTACAGATTTTTTTTTTCCCCTTTTTAGGAAAATTATGGAAACTCAAATCCACATTTCGATTAAATTTGGAATGACATCCATAAACACAACAATTTTTATTATCAATGCTTCGTTTAAATTCCGTATTTTGAAGAGTATAGTCTTGAGAAAGACTAATTTTGAGGTTATATAATGTAACAATAAATTCGAAAGCTAAGTATTTTTCACTGAATTAACTTGAACAAATCCATAAAGAACTATTGTAGTATAAAATTTCATACAAACAATCTCAAAAAAGCCACTAAATATTGCTAACAAAACCAGTAACATAACATACGATTATATGGAAATTAAGATTGAATCTACTTTACAATATAGTTCCGCTTATAACCGCTTGGTGGCTACGGGTTAATTTCAGTTACCAATACGGATGCATGGAGATGCAGCCTTATGAAAACATTATTTGTGACGTAACGAGAGCACTGGTACTTGAAACACCCAACTAATTCTGAAAATTAGTAAGACTTCAGTTGAAACTTTTTTCCGGCTTACGCTCATTTTTTAATTATTTATACATGATCTATTACGCTGCAGTTTAGTTGTGCATTCGGTAAAGGGTACCTTAATCTGAGTACTCCAGTTGAACATTTCAATCTCTTACAATGTAGATATCTGATTTACCTACCTGTGTCAGGTACCTATCCGCCTCCATGACTGTATGTTTATAATGTTTGCAAAATATTTATATATTTTACATTTTCCATAACACTTAGTTTTTAATTTCGCCTACTCCTAATACTATATACTGATTGGTCATTTCCCTAATTGTATGTATAGCTTCAAGAGCTGAAAAGTACTGGAAAAAATTGCATTCAAATTGATAACTTTGCTTTTATCAACAAATGAAAGTGAAGAAAATATTACATTTGCGTTTCATCAGTTATTTAATATTCAGCGATCATGGAAATGAATCGCATAGTTAATGAAAAGAGAAAGGAATTACTAGTTATTAACAATTCTAAATTTTGCGTATCTTCGACAACAAACGACAGAATGAAATGGTGTTGTACAAATAAAAATTATCGATGTACTGCTAAGGTATATACAAATCGCGAGTTTAAAATAATAAACAGTGACTTGGTTCATAATCACGAAGAAGAATTAAACATTGAACGGCAGGCGCTAAGTAATATTGTCGAAAGAAAAGCAGTCTCCGACCTTACCGAAAAACCATCCAAGCTGATTCGTTTGATGTTTGAAAGAAATTAATAGTATCTTAACTTTGGATTATCGTATGGTAATTGAAATTTGACGGAATACAAATAAAAGCAGTTCGAACTCTGTATCTTATCTACAGAAAAATGCAGGTAGAGAAATGCCCAACTGAAAGAACTAATTACACCTATCCTTTCGGTTGTAAGGGATTATCTCAGGTACAATGCCCAACTCGGATACAGCCATCTATTACAGATGTAGTAATAACGCGAAAATGAGTACGATTATCGAAAAAGTATCAATTCACGACATTCTGCTTTTAAAAATTTGATGGAGTACTTTATGACCCACTTTTTATAAGCGCTCTCCTTACGTTACAAATCATATTTTCATATATTACCGATTTTCAAGTGAACAATTTTAATAAAGAATCGATTAATATTTTTCAAAATTAAATAAGTTACTTAGAAAAACGATAATTTGTTATGAACAATAGCGATCTTGGCCACCAGATGGTAAAAAAATATAGTAAAATATGAAAACAAATGGAAATATCTGGCCCATCCTATTATTACAGAATTTAATAATTTATGTTGAGTCATCTTGATCGAGTAATTTGCTCGCCGTAAGTGAAGTTTTTTAAAGTTATTAGAATGAAACATATTTTTCAGGATGAATAGGTATTGGTTAATAAGATAATATTTTAGATGATTTAAAAAGTAATCTGAGATTCAATCTGAAAATATGATTGCATTCTAATACTAAGAATGATTAATTTCAATTATTTATTAGTAGGTGTTGGGATGATTATCATGTTTACGTACGCCACTGAAGCTGGAAGTCACATCCTGATATACTGAGCAAAGAAAAGACCTTCCGACTTCGACACTAAAGCCTCGTTCACAATACGAAATTAGTAGTTATGGTTAGTGCTAGATGTTTGACATGCACAATCGTGTGTTAGAGTTCACAACAACAAAATTAGCCCAGCGCTGCTCTGCACGAACCGTGGTTATTCTAATCTTCTTATGTGACGGGAGCGAACTAGCATACGGTCACCGGAGTGAAGTAGCACACGATTAAAAATATTCATTTTTAACGTCTGCTATACTTGTAATCTAGAATATGATTTTTTGAGAGATAATTCAGATTTCACCTCGACTCTAAAGAACATTTCTTAGTTCTCGATTTTTAGAACATGGTTTTATTCTTCCAGATCTTTTTGAAGTACAGAAGCGCGACAAAACTGGAGGCTCTAATGAACAAAATTTTTATAAATATACCCGATACAAGAATTAGTATAACAAATGGCGTCCATTATATCAACACCAAAAATAAGTGGTTATTATAATAGTGGAATCTGTGTGTCCTCTCTCATATTTGTGAAACAGATATTTAAGTTCATGATTCAAGATGTGATACTGCCTCGGATGTGGCCCTGACTATGGATTTGCGTTGCACTTTGCGGCAATTCTATTTTAATATTTTTATATCATTCACGCTTTAAAGAATAAGACTATGTATTACTCATATTTAGGTAAGAAGATTATTTTTATTCTTGTACATTCAATTTATAAACATTTTTTATACGGCTTTTAGCTGATGATGAGAGCAGTTGGACTCTCAAAACGTCCTAAGTTATGTTCAAATAAATAACATTTAAACAATTTGGATCGCTTAAGGCATTTTTTTCAAATTCAACCTTAGCTACACTGGATCCTCCAACAACTTTACAAAGAAAAATAGTTCTTTTATGTTAATTCTTACCACAATTTTGCGATATAATCTCGGACATAAAATACACAATAAATATTGTGGTTAAAAATACAACATAATTTTGAAAGTAATTATTACGTGAGATTGATAATATTACCTCAATAAATTGTATGAATTGACATAACATTTAGTTTAATTTAATGACATAAATTCCAAAATTAACTACCCAGAGCAATATTTTACTAACCCTGAAATGTTATACATAATGCATTTCTTGATATGAACACAATTAATTATTCAAATTCACAAATCTTGTGTTTCACAGTATGTTTAATTATAGTTATGAATATAAACAATCTGAATGAATATTATATAATTCTACTTATACAATAAATGCAGTGAAAATAACGGAAATTGAGTATTTGTTCATAAGAAGATTTGGGCGTAGAAACGAACGGTTCTCATCATCTTCTGTGTTTCAAATTTATACCTTCTTATGCCGATAGAATTTGTCAGATTTGTTCTCAATTCAGATAATAAGTTTCCAAACGCCTCACTATCCATATCATTTTCTGTAATGAATAATAAAAATTACCAACATCTAATTCCTGAAGTTGATAGATTTTTTTGGAATTAACTATGCTCTATTATTAACCAAACTACATTCCTAGCAATAGAATGTTCAAAGTCAAATTGATATAAATTATATTTCAAAATAGGCACTAATGTTTTCAAATTCCACTAGAATAATTTCCCCTCGTTAAATCTATCTGCCATATTTCAATATAATATTTTCTTGTTTTCTCATATTAAGATCACATGTTTCACCAATTCAAGAGCTAACGTTTGAATGCCAAGCCAAAATAAGCCAACAAATAAATCTTGCATGTCTAAATTTGCAGTAAAACTACAACCAAATTGCGGCAAAATTAAACATTTTGATAGAGTAAATATTGGAAGTTATGTACACTTTTTGTGGTAAATTCCGCATACAATTCTGGTTTTATATGCGTAGTTGTATTTTTAACAACAAATATTGCACTACAACTTACTTCATAAATTACTAATTAACATATTTTAGTTCCGTAAACCACAGCATATTTATCGCAAAAATTAGGTGTTGGTAACAATTAATTTTATAGAATATACCAAAAGTTCTTGGAATTACTGCATTGAATATGTTATAATGTAACATAAGAAAAATACAATATCGTTGAAGTTAAAAACGTCTATAAATTTTTTCCGTGTGGGTGAGTGCGTTAGAGCGCTTGATTTCAGCGAGAAACCCGGATTTGATGTCAGATCAAAAATCGCTTGGAAATCTTTCTTGAACTTTTCAATAAAATCCTTGACTATCTGTATTTAATGGTTGGTGACCGCATTTTTTTTTTAATGGACTCGGGATTTGAACCTGTCGGTTATGTCCCTAGGTTGACTTTTCACACACACAAACACACACAGCTATTTTTCACTTTGCTGGCCACGTTTGTATTTTGTTGCTATGTGTGTTGCCAGTCAACTGGTGCAGGCTCAAGTTACAACAATTAGTCGGTGCCAGATAGCTTCATTATTGTCAAGTTGATTTGGTTCCCAAATTGGAAAATTGTCAAAACTGAATACCGATCCAGAAAAGCCGTGAAAAATTACCGCACTTACTGTTCTAAGATGACATTCTGCCGAATCACACAGCATTTTCCATTAAATTCAGTCAATTTTTGCATGTTCTACTAAAAAAATAATCACAATATTTATGTGCTATTTATTATATGTGGGTACATTAAAACTATATGATGTATTGCGAGATACTATTGATAATATTCTACGATTAAAGAAGTCAACTGATTCTTAATATAAAAACTAAAGGGAATATAGTTTTCTACAAAATATTTTTATTTTTATTTTGTAGGTCACACGCCAGCATTTTCTTGTGAAGAATTTAAAAAATAATTCAGAAAGAAATTATCTGATAATTTCTTTTTTGTTAATATAAAACATGAGTTCCAAGGATGATGTTACTGCTGAATCTAAGGTAGAATAAAATTATCCGATTACTCATTTTCTGTTGATGTAGATTACAAGTTTTAAGAAAAAGTTACTGTCAAATTATAAATTTTATGTATAAAGTTACTGCCAAATTTAGAAATTTGTATTGAGATTTTGAATGTTGTATAAATATTTATAAAAAAATGATGATATAGCTTCACTACAATACATTTCTCGTGATTTAAAGTTTTAAACTGATGCTTGATGCTTCAGGAAATGGAATAATATTTTGAAATTATGTTGTTCTAATATATTTTGTATTTTAGGCTCCAAAATGGAAATAATATGATTTTCTGATTGGAATCCATAAATCTTCCGGAATGTCAGAAGTAATGGAATTATTAGCATCTGAGGTAAGCATTTATTTCAATATTACACACTGGAACGCCAAGTCGCTTTATTCATTGAAGCTCCTGGGCTGTTAAAAACTTATGAAATGCTTTGGAATATATTCAATACAAAAAAGTTGATATTTGTAGCAATAAATATGCTTCATATAATATTATCACTCTGCTATAAGCAGCATAAATTGATCCGAAGCGACTCCTGTCTTTCAAATCGAAAACTCTCATTAGAGCAGCGACAATGGAAACAGTATATACAAATTGAATAGCAAGGATTTAGCGGGAATACCTTTGTTTATAAAATCTTGCAAAATATTGATTCGAAATTCACCACGTGAGAAGCACAAATGAATTGAATTTTTGAGCAAATAAACTCTAGAAATGTTTCCTTTGCTTATAATTTCAAATTTATTTAAATTTGTAGTTCAGATTTTCTCGTCTTCGGACAGCATCTGTTGAATACTATAAGAAAGCATTTCGTAAAGCCGGATTTACACAATCAGTGGGCATTACTAAATAGTTTATTATCTCTTAAACAAGTGGCTCTGAAATTCTGAAAGTGACACGAGTACGGATTCTCCAACTCAGTGTTTTTTAACCAGTGGGTCGCGACCCCCAGGGGGTCGCAAGGACCTGCTTTCCCCAAGTAATAAAAGATAAAAGTAAAAAGCAAGGGCTGTAGGTCTTACATTATAATAAAAATACAACAATTTCAGTAAGAGGATTGTGTCAGTTCATGTTTTAATAATTTGCGAAATTGTGGTTCTATTTTTGAGACGTAATAGACCGTCAGATAGTCGTAAATTTGAGTGCCCCATTCTGTTTTTCCTGCCTTCAAGAGTTTTGATGTGTATGTATGTATATTTGGAGTATAATAATGCCAAAATTGAAGCTGGATCGCGTGTCCAATATATAAAAAATTAATTTTAAATTTTCATAAAAAAAAATATGTTTTGATCCAATTTTGTCACTTCTACCATGCTCACGAATTGAAATTTTGGAAGAAAAAGTCAGCAGAGAACGATAGGCAGAAATGTTCCACTTAAAATTTTCGCAAGATGTTTTCGTACATATCTTGACTTGGTCATTCTAAAAACTTATGCCATTCGTTTCTACGAGATACTCATGATATCAACTTTCATATGGCCAAACGGCAGAAACGAGAAGAACGTGAACAATTGATATAATTTTTTTGCATAATCGAGCCCTCATTCCCAATCCTCGGCCAAGTGGATCACTACTGCCCATCGTTTTTCGCTGACTCTTTTCTCCCTAAATTTCATTTCGTAAGCATGGCAGAAGCAAGAAAACTGGATCAGAACATATTTTTTTATAAAAATTTTACACTAATTTTTATTATGTTGGTCACACGGTTCAGCTTTAATTTTGGCATTATTATACTCCAAGTATACATACTTATCAAAACTCTTGAAGGCACAAAAAACAAAATGGGGCACTCAAATCTACGACTATCTGATGGTCTATAAGCAGCCAAATTATTCTCTAACTGAAGCCTTTTTTTTTGTCCTACGTTTTTATGTTCACCGCTTAAGATAACGTTAGTCTATATATGTAGGAAGTAGCAAATGGCACTTATTTTTTCAAAGCTTGCCTTATCAGCTCTGGATATCATTCTTCAATTTTTTCATCCAGAAGACACCAATCTTTTGGAAATTGAATATTATTGTGCCATTAGCAGCAAAATCTATAAGATTCTCTTTCATCTTCGTGATCAGATCAAGCAGTTGTACTGACGTATCAAAACGAGGATTCAATATTCATCTATGCCCATTATCAGCTTCAGAGTTCAGTTCTGGAGAGTAGCTCAATAGTTTCTCTTCCAAATTATGTAAGCTTTGTATCATGCAAGGAATTTGAGAGCGTACTACCAACAATTGGTTCAATGTATTGCAATTTCTTTTACGACCTTAAAAATGCAAGGGAAAGATTCATACATGATTTTTGGTAAATTTTTCCAGAGCCGGAACTAGGGTATTGGCCGCCCGTGGCGAATCATAAAATGGCGCCCCTATTTTTGTATTGAGAATTATTATGAATATGAAGCAAAAAAGATATAACACAAAAAAGTATGTATATTCTTCAATCCAAGTGATGACATAGTAAAAACGAAATTATAATCAATCAGGTACATTAAATATTAATTACTTGATTAATTGCATATCTCAAAGTGGCAGCTATCATTGTCAAAAGAACATCTGTCATTGTTAAAGTGACAGCTATCATTGTCAAAGTAACAGCTGTCATTGTAAAAGTGACAGCTGTCATTGTCAAAATGACCTCTGTCATTGTCAAAGTGACAGCTGTCATTGTCAAAATGACAAATGTCATTGTCAAAGTGATACCTATCAAAGTCAAAATGACAGATGACAGTTAAATTTTAATCCTACCAAAAAAAAAAGTATTTCTGAAAAGCAAGAATCCTTTTCTAGATTTTCGGAATCTTCAGTTCATTGGAACATACATTTTTGACATTTGATCACCGGAAGTGTAATTTGAAGATGGTAACTTGGATTCCACTAATTATTTTTTCTTGATATCTACTAATTTTATCTTCCGAGGGCTTTAAATTGATACCAAACTAAACATAATTTAAATAATTTGTAAAAGAAACAATTGACAATCGCTAAAATATCCTCTTTGGCACGTTTACTAGCATTATCTCCGCAAGAGCTTCAATTTGATACCATGCACCGTACAGATATATTACTTATTCAAAAAAAAAAAAAAGTTGACGAACGTCTGCATGTGATGTCCAAATATGAGTGATATTCATCCCAATTTCACATAATGATTCTCGTAATTTCCTTGCTTCCGGAAAATATAAGGAATTTTACAATGATTAAAATTTTAATAATGACGAATGAACCGCTGATAACTCCGAAAAATGTTTCAGGTAAATGCTGTGCCAAATTATTTGAGGATCAATTTTAGTTATTTCTAATCACTACCGTTTCTGAAATAAACGCAAAAAACTAAAAAGTTCCTGCAATAAAGTTTTGGTACCATTGGTTGAAAAAATCTCATCTATGAACTTGAACCTGGCTTTTTTATGCAAAACTTAATGATGAAATATAATTCGAAAATTCGTATGCGTCCTCAAGTTATCGTGTTTCCATACAGACGGACCGACTTTTTTTCTAAACTATCTCTTTCGAGTTTGAGGGTCTAAAATGTGTCAAAAAATAAAAAATAAATTTATCATAAATATTGTCATCATTTTTGAGAGCGGCATCTGGACATACTTCGCTTCGACAATCTTCATGGTTATCAAAACAGTGAGATATTGCCTACTGTGAATCAAATAGCAATAAATCAGCTGATGGTTCAATATCACAACTATTTATACGAATAACTTTATTGATGTACTTACATATGAAAGTAATTTTAATGTTTGTAAGTATCTTTTTATTACCTTTTCTTGAGGCATATTCATATGATTGTTTCTTTATTCTTTTAACTAAAGGATTCGTACATTCAATCTTCGATATAAAAGTGCTGTATGGAACATGTTCTAGCAGTCGTTTGTGAACTGAAGAATCTCCATCACCTACAAAAGCTGTATACCGTAAATTATACAGCTTATCACTAATACAGAATCCTTCAACTATGAGATCTGCTTCCATGGCTGGCGACGACCCATGCCAGTTTCGGTAAAACTTGTGATCCGGAATCGATATTGGTTTTCGTTCAGTTATGGTACAAATACTACAATATTTATTTTGAATTCCTAGAAACAATTTTTTTTTATATAATGACCCACAATAATGCCTACTCCGGACTTGGCTGTATAGCTATGACCATAATTAGTAGTATTTAGAAATCTAAAAGAGATAAGTCTTACAAAATTAGATTTGAAGAATGATTTTTAATGTATTTATCCAATGAACTTACTGTAACATTGTAAACAGATTTGTCAGATATTCTGGAATCCGAACCATTCTTCTTACTAGTGTGACAAGATCGGTAAAACAACAATTTGAACCAATTTTTCCGGTTCTTGAAAGATTGATATTTGAATATGTGAAGCCGGATACAGTACCAAAATATCATATACATAGATAATATTTTATCAAACACAGCCAGAAGCAGATATTCAAAATGGTTTTTGTTACTGAAATCAGCCATAGGTTATTCATCCTCGAATAAATAAATACATGATAAAATTGATCTAGGTAGGTTGACAAGCTTTGACGTTTGTCATGTAATACAAAATTTGTATACTAGATAGCGTCACAGAACAAACCAAATCAACTAGTAAAAGGTCATATTCACACTACTAAAAGAAGTAGAAAAGAAATTGAAAAATATTTTCCTAAATTATTATTTTTAAAGATACAGCCGCTGAAACTCCCGGAAATATTGTAAAATATTGCTCATAATTTTTAGATATGATAAATATATTTCTTCTTCTTCATTTGACGTTTCTTCATAACAAAATCTATGATTTGAACAAAAAAAAAATCATTTTTTCCAAAACTTGGAGTCTCACGACTCTCAAAAAATATATTATCTCCAAGAAATATTTGGCCGCAGAATATAATTACTTTTGTCAAAATTAAACTTGCAGGGAAAACAAAGGATGGTGTCAAACGTGAAACAGTGATAGTGATTACCGGGACAATTTGAGCAGAAAATATAAGGTATTTCGACAGCATTAAAGTTTTTATTTTAATACTAAAATTCCTTATATACCAACCTCGAATCCTATATATCCAGTTTTACGAATTAATCATTCAAAAAATTATCCAACCCTACTTAAATTTTTACTTAAGTCACTGAGAATAAAATCACATTCAGCTCGAAACAGAATACTAGAGACATCAGTTGCTCACTAGTGCAACCAACGCACAGCAAAACAGGAATTGACAATGTCAATTACCTGTCTATCAACGCTCAGGTGTTCTGCAGGTTGGAAACTTGTAAAAATATAAAAAGTAAATAATAATACTACACTCCAAGACTATACAAAGCCAAATCAAATAATTCAAAATGACTACAAACTCTCAAACTTACTCTCAAAAATTATCTAATGCTAAAAATATTGAAACATCATTCCCAACCAAAGAACAAGCAATTATCTTGAACTCAGTAGAGGATATTCCTATCAAAGATTATGCCATATCACTCGGCAATATTATAGGCCCAAAAAATATACATTTTCTATCCAAGATCTCGAATAACCGCATCTGCATCTATTTGTCAAGCAAGGAAGTCGTCAATATTTTATTAGACAGCCACAAATACATCGAAGTAAATACTCATAAGATTGAACTTCGCAGACTTATAACACCTTCGATTAGATTAACTCTCTCCAACATTTGCCCATCAATCCCTCACTCAGATTTGGAAAAGCTACTCATTAGTTATGGCCTGAAACTAGTTTCACCCATATATTTCCAGAAAGCAGGTCTCAAAGACGATATTTATGCTCACATATGTAGCTTTAGAAGATATTTATATATATCACCAGACAGTAGACCCGTACCCGATAGCATTCTTTTCAAACATAACGAAACAGAATACAGAATCTACCTGAGTGGAGATAATGTAATATGTCATATATGCGGCAACATTGGACACCCAAACAACAAATGCGACTCACATTCCCAAGTACTAGGAAATGAACAATTTCCAAAACTTAGCGAAAAAAACAATAAAAGACCAGCCCAGACCGATTCAGAACCTGAGACAATAACACATACAACCCAAAATCATAATTCAAACACAAATATTGATATTGAAAATCAAACACAAATTACAGACCAAGAAAATAGAGACCAAACATCACACGAATTCAAACAACCGGAAAAAAACGCGAAAAAGAAATCCAAAATCCGAACAAACTCACGGAGTCCAGTCAAGCAGCAAACAGTGGATACACAAAAGAACCAAAACACTCAATCGTCGATGGAACAAGACACTCAGTTCAAGCAACCGGAAACTAAAACTAAGAAGCTCCCTGTAGTCCGATCTAGATCCCAAAGTCCGGCTAGTCAACAAACTATGGATGAACAGCTACTACCAATGAAAACAGAAATAGAAAATAACCCAGGTAAATATGTACTGACATATGATGAACTCAAAGATTTGTTGGAAAATATACAAGGCGCTAACGAACAACTTTGCATCGTAAAAGAATACACAGCGGAAATAAACGAATTAACAGAGATGCTTGAAGTCACTAGGCTTCAAACCAACAACAGAGGTCTTAAAAACAGAATATCTCGACTGATAACGAAAATAAAAATACAACAACTCGAAGAACTCAAACAATTAAACAAAAGTCAGGACAAACTTAACACGAAATAGGTTTGAATGACAATAATCCAGTGGAATAATAATGGTATCTTAGCCCATCTCCCACAATTACAAATATTAATTCAAGAATATCAACCAAAATTTATATGTATTCAGGAAACAAGACTTGCAGAAAATAAACAATTTAAATTAAAACACTATCAAACTTTCAGAAAAGATAGAGAAATAGACAGAATAGCTAGTGGAGGGGTTGCTATTTTATGCAGAGCTTCAATACAAGTTGAGCAAATAGACCTCAAAACAGACATTGAAGCAATTGCTATAAGAACAGAATATCCGACTCCAATGAGTATTTGTAATGTATACGTACCTCCGAATAAAACCATCACCACGAACGACATCAAAAAACTTATGAAGCAACTCCCTAAGCCACGTGTTATTTTGGGCGACTTCAACGCGCATAATAGACTATGGGGCTCACAGTTTAATAACTCGAGAGGTAAAATTATTGAAGATACACTACTCGATAGACTTAATCTACTAAATGATGGCTCACATACTCATATTTCATCGCGATCTGGAAACACAAGTATTTTAGATTTAGCATTTGCAGATTCTAGAATAGCTACAGAAATGATATGGGAAACAATACCAATTTTATTCAGCGATGGACATCTCCCCATAAAAATTTCATGCAAATATAACGACCCATATGAAAATAAAGAAAACGAGAACAAGAACTGGAATTTCAACAACGCTAATTGGCAACTTTATGAAGAAACACTTGTAAATACTGTAATACCGAGTAACTTTGACGACATCAATACAACCATTGAAAATTTCACACACCAAGTGACAAAAGCTGCTGAAGCAACCATAGGCTATAAAAATAATAAAAAAATGAGAAATCAGGTTCCCTGGTGGAACCCTGAATGCGCAGAGGCGATTAAAAATCAAAAAACAGCCCTATACAAATTCAGGAAAAATAATAGTGCAGAAAATCTAATAGAACTAAAGAGGACCAGAGCTCAAAGCAAACTGACCATAAGAAGGAGCAAGAGACAATCATGGCAGAATTTTGTCGCTTCAATAAACACAGACACCCCAACAAAAGTTGTATGGAATAAAATAAACAGACTCAAAGGCAAAGAAACCCCTAGAGATATCAATACGATTAAGATTAATGATAATATTATTACTGATCCAAAACAAATTGCAAACGAAATTGCTGAACACTACAAAAGAACATCAAGCAATGAGTTTTACGATCCAGAGTTCATAAAAATCAAAAACAAAGCTGAGAATAGAGTATTAGATATTCAACAAGACTTGTCAAATCCCCTAAATAAAGAATTCAGCCTATGGGAAATGAATACAGCAATAGAGGAAATGAAGCTCAATTCTAGTCCAGGCCCAGATAACATTCCTTCGCAACTTATCAAAAAATTCCCCTTGAAAACCAGGGAATATCTATTACAGATATATAACCATATATGGACTTCACATTCGTTTCCTGATCTATGGAGAGAATCAATCATTATTCCGATAATAAAACAGAACAAAAACAAAACTGATCCGTCAAGTTATCGCCCCATATCATTGACAAACTGCTTATGCAAGATAATCGAAAAAATGATAGCTAGAAGACTGAACTGGTACCTGGAAAACAATAATCTGTTAGCACAGACACAAAATGGTTTCCGAAACGGAAGATCAACTTTAGATAATTTAACAATCTTGACCTCAGAAATCCTACAGTCGTTCAAAAACAAACAACATCTTGTAGCTATTTTCTTTGATCTTGAGAAAGCATACGACACTACCTGGAAACTAAACATACTGGAGACATTAAAGAATTATAAAGTAGAAGGTAACTTACTCCACTTCATAAAAAATTTCTTAGACGAAAGATCCTTCAAAGTACGAGCCAACAATATTTACTCGGAAAAAATGGAACAACTTAACGGCATTCCACAGGGATCCACGCTGAGCGTTACATTGTTCCTAATAGCAATCAACAATATCGCAAACAGTATTTCCAGTCCTGTCAAATTTCTCTTATTCGCCGATGATTTAATAGTGTTCCACAGAAACAAAAACATACAATCAATCCAGGAACAACTGCAAAGAACAGTGAGAAAATTGGAGGAATGGTCAACTAAATGCGGATTTCGGTTTTCACAATCCAAAACAAACGCGATCCATTTTAGCAGACACAAAAAAAGACATATTAATCCAACCATAATACTTAACCAAAAAAATATAGAGTTCGTGAGCCAAATTAAAACCCTGGGAATAATCCTGGATAGAAAGCTAACATGGAAAAGTCACATTATAGGACTGAGCGGCGACTGTTGCAGAAAATTGAATATCCTCAAATCTTTATCACACCACGACTGGGGATCTGACAGGACTAACTTACATGTAATATACAAGACACTGATTAGAAGTAAACTTGATTACGGCGCGGTAGTATATGCCACAGCAAAAAAATCAAATTTGAGAATCCTGGACACAATACACCACACAGCATTGAGACTCATAACAGGTGCATTCAGAACAAGTCCAGTTGAATCTCTCTATTGTGAGGCCTACGAATCCTCACTCTATGATAGAAGAAAACTCCTAACTCTGACATACAACGCAAAAATATCAAGCCAACCTAATCATCCTGTATTTAAATATATTATGAATCCCATGAATGCAAATAACACCAGATCTCATACTCCGTACCAAAATCATATATACGAAATGATAAAATCAATAAATTATAATCTTCCTCCAGTACAACCTAACGGACCATCCCAATTCCCTCCCTGGTTTGTCGAAATACCTAATATAAATTATGATCTCCAAAAATACGATAAAAAATCTACTAATCACAATATTATTATAAATCACTATGAACAACTCGAAGAAGACAACAAAGAAAACCAGTTTATATTCACTGATGCGTCCAAAATAAACAATCAGGTGGGGCTAGCACTGATAATGCAAGGAAATACAACTTCATACCACCTACCAGACGAACTCAGCATTTATACTGCGGAGATGATAGCTATCCTCTACGCTCTTCAACATATAGAAGCAAAAAACCAAGAAAGAAGATCCCATACAATATTTTCCGATTCCTTAAGCACTCTTCAATCCATCCAAAAAATTTTTCCCAAGCAACCCTTCATTAGAAATATACAAGATATCCTATACCAACTTTCCACCAAAGATGTAAATATAAACTTTATCTGGCTACCCTCCCATGTTGGAATACCTGGGAACGAAATGGCGGATGAAGCAGCAAAAAATGCAATCGAAAATGACACCAAAACTATACCTGTTGAGGCTAGAGACATTGTTTCAAGTATCAAGAACAAGATTAATGAAAAATGGAATCAGAGATGGCAATCCCTAAATACAAACAAATTACAGAGAATACAAGAAACGATAAAACCGTGGAAAAATATTGAAAATACAACCCGAAGAGATCAAGTGGTTTTCACCAGACTGAGAATAGGTCACTCGAAACTAACCCACGGAAACATATTACAAAAGACGAGCCCAGAAACCTGTATGGACTGTGATACACAAATATCCATAGAACATATATTAATACGATGTAAAAAATATGAACAAAAGAGAAGGCAACACCAAATTCCCAACACGATTGAAGAAACCCTGAAAATGAATAATTTCTCATCCACTATAAAATACTTAAAAGATATTGAACTGTACAATGATATATAAATAACATGTAAACCTATATAATAATATGTATGTATAGCTAATACCCTGTGGGTGAAGCTTTTTTTGAAATAAAAAAAAAAAAAAAAAAACTTGCAGGAAATGAAAAAAGTGTAAATGTACATCAGAGAAGTACCCAAAGTATCGAGAATTTTGAGCCCAAAATCCAATGACCGATGTCAAAAAAAAATAACTATTCAAATATATATACTTTTTGAATACAAGACTTTGATTTTCCTCCAACTTTCAATATGAATATTATACTTTTAGAAGTGCACAGAAAGGGTTATAAACGGAATATTAATTAATAAAAATCAATAATTTGGAGAATAAGTCTAACAAATTTGACCCAAAAAACTGGATAATCTCGGAGAAATTAATATTCTAAATACTACTAATTATTTTTTTCTCGAAATTATTTGGTTCAATTTTCATGAAAATTTTTATATGATAACTGCAAGTATAGTGCTTAGTATATATATTTTTTCCAGATAAGTAGTTATCAAAGTCTCTGAAATATAGGATTTGCATGGTAGTTTTATACGTTAGCACTAATTTTGTACGGATCTAATTTTTAATATACACGCCAATAAAAACTTTGTTAATTTATTATAAGAAAGTATTTATCGAACATATTGCTGCAAGATTCATCAATTCAAATTTCGCGCTAAAATAGTTCTGGTGGGAAAGAACTGGCCATCTCTAGACAGTGTTGGCCGGCCGAACTACTTTAACCAATCAGCCGAAAAGGTACAAAACAGATATTTGTATTTTAAGTCGAATTGGGCACATTTTAAGCCTGTAATATTGCAAAGATAAATTAATGAACCGCCTGTATCTAAGATTCTTCGTCAAATTTAGATGCTGGCGGTTCATTAATATGTCTTTCTGCGTTTTTTCAATTGACAAAATGTGCTTGGCACATTTGTCAATTTTCTTCTACATAATTTAACAATTCAACAAAAATATTCATTTGATCAGATTGGTAAGACTAGGTTTTAAATTGTGATGTATGAATATTTTTAACATGTTGTAATTCCTGCAAGATGATGATAGATGAAAATTTTTGCATTCGTAACGTCCAATGTCAACGTCTATTATAATCAAAGGACTTTTCCAATTTTTTTGTAAACTATACTTTTGATTGATTCTGAAGCCTACGCCTACACATAAATCATATGAATGATATATTAAACATTCTTTTTTTTTCTAGAAACTCTACTGATGGTAAACAAATATAATAGAATATGAAGATGAATGGAAATATCTGGCCCCATACTATTATTAGACAATTTATGTTAAGTCATCTTATTCGAGTAATTTGTTCATCGTAAGTAAAGTTTTTTAAATCGATAAAACTAAACATATTCTTCAGGATGAACAGGTATTGGTTAATATGATAATATTTTAGATGATTTCAAAAGAAAACTTGATTGTTCACGCATCACAAGCAATATTTCATGTCTAAAAGTACTATTGGAATATAAATAATTTAATTTGTATTACGTTATAATATCCGAACTGCAGAAAATATTAATTTTTAACGTCTGCTCTACCTGTAATTTAGAATATGATTTTCCGAGAGAAAATATAGATTTCACCTCGACTCTAAAGAACATTTCTTAATTCTCGATTTGAAAAACTTGATTTTATTTTTCCAGATCTTTTTGAAGGACAGTGGCGCGACAAAACTGGACCCCCTAATCAACAATATCTTCATAAATATACCCGATACAAGAATTGGTATAACAATTGGTGTCCGTTATATTAACAACAAAGATAAGGGGTTACTATAATTGTGGAATCTGTGTTCCCTCTTTCATATATATGAAACAGGTATTTAACTGAAGTTTTAAAAATCTTTACACATTATGTACGCATCAGTTTTTTCTGATTTTATGTGCCTTAGCAAATATTCATGAATCATACATTTCTGGGTGTAGCATACATCTTGCAATATGATTTGGTAAATTGACATTTTGAGCTGTAGGTACGGTTAACAGCCGTCAAATACAGATACCCACGGATGTAAGTGGAAATTTTTTAGTCATGAAAATAATTGAGAGTGTTACACCCTAAATTGGATATAACAAAGAATTTATGGGTTCTTGCTGGATGGAGGGTAAAGGTTATTGTAAATATAAAGTATGCCAAATTTGTATAACAAATAAATATATTAGAGATTAGATAACAAGATATGAAATAACAAGATATATTAGCTATGATAAATAAGACCAAATATAAAAGATGTAACTTACTGCTAGACGGCTAGGTGCGGGTGAAGCTCTTAATTCCCTTACATTCTGATACTTCTTGACTTCTATTTCTTCACTTCCCTTAACTGCCTTACTCTACTGCCTTACTCTATATATATACTAAACAAGTGCTGATTCGTGACAATATCAATCTTACCGTGTTGCAAATATTATGTTTATTATTGATACAAATACAAATAACCTAATTTGGAATACTGACTCGACAATTAATAAATGTGTCTCTTACATCACGAATTAGCCTTGTTACAAGAGTGTTAGATCGCTTGATTGCTGTACTCTTCACTAGCATCTTTGGGTGTCTGTATTCAACGGTTGGTAAGCGCACTTGAAGCTTAAAGTGTCTCTACCGAATCACGCACAACATTTTCCATTGAATTCAGTGAAATTTTTGCATATTCAGCTGATATAATAATTATAATATTTGTGCTCTATTTTTTTTTTTAAACGACATGATGAATTGTTTTTGAGCTCTGACAATATTCTATGATTAAAGCAGCTAACTGATTTCTAATACGAAAAATAGAAGAAAAATTGTTTCTTATAAGATATTTGGATTTTTTTTTCGTAGGTCACACTTTATCATATTTGAGAAAATAATTCAAAAAATGAGATAGAATGGAATAGTCTGATGATACTTCTTCTGTCAATATGAAACAAACTCTGAAATTGATGTTACTGCTAGATCTAGATATTCCTGTTGAGATTGCTGAGATCATAATTCTTAATTAGATAATTGGTGTAAATTGAAAAAATAAGAGAGCAAATCAATTATGTAAGGGAGTATTGATTTTTATAATTTTATATTCAATAACAAATATGAGTATGTCACCCATATTTGGAAGTAGCCATTGGCGTAGCTAGGAAGTTTTTTTTGCAGGGGCAGCCGGCCAACTGATCACCTACCGCAAGGCTCCAATTTCGGTAATTGCAGCTAACTTTCTAGTAGAATTGACAGATTTTCGAAATAATGAATCAATTTAATGAGAAATACATAGATGATGCCTCCAAATTATGGAGTTCATTCACTCTCCTGCCGAATATAAAGAATTTAGAGAGCTTAGAAAATTTATAGAGAATAAAATTCTCTATATTTTCTGAACTCTTTTTATTTCCTAAAATCTCTATATTCTCTTTATTCTCTGAATTCTAAAGATTCTCTCTATTCTCTAAATCCTTTTTATATCCCAAATCCTCTATATCCTCTAGATCGTCTATATTCTCTTTACTCCCTTCATTCTCTATATTCTTATTACCTAAATCTTCTATATTATCTTTGTTTTCTAAATTTTATGAACTCTCTGAATTTTTTATATTCTCTCAACTTTTTTCTTTGTATTTTCTAAATTCCCCATACCCAGCATATTCTCTAAGCTTTCTGAATTCTCTCTATCCCCAAAACTCTCTTTACTCTCCAAATTTTCTTATTACCCAAATATATATCCTATATTCTATAAATTCTGAATTAATTTTTGTTAGATTTTTATATTTGAGTATAACGATTGTTCATCAATTCCGAAGAATGGATATTATACAATAAATAATTTTATGGGAAATCTTATTACAAAACTATTTTTTATGTGAAATTTTCTGATAAAATAAAGAGCTCTCGAGAATTTTTTTATATCTTGCCAGAAAACGAGAGAAATTGCATAAAAAAGCAAATATAACCACGATGCACCCTCCTAATTTTTGATGAGACAATAATACATTAATTAGTACCCTAAAGGCTAACTTTCTGCAAACAATCTTGCTAGCTTCTAGAAAAACCCTTTTTCTGTTAATTTCTCTGTGCTAGGAATATCTCCTTCCTTAAATCTGCAGTAGAGTTGAGAGTCTGACGATGGAGCAAAATTTCCAGAATGAAGCATGTGCGATCAACAGTCGTTAGCTACAGTTACTTATGAATGTAAGTGGAGATATTAGAGCTACGATAATGAGAGAGTGCGTTAGAGCGCTTGATTTCAGCGAGAAACCCCGCTTTGATGTCAGATCAAAAAACGCTCGAGAATTTTTCTTATGGTGAACTTTTCACTTAAAAATCCTTAGGTGTCTGTATTTAATTGTTGCCTTTTTTTTAGATTTTTTTTTTTTTAAATGGTTTCGGTATTTGGACTTATCGGCTGTGTCCCTAGATTAACTTTTTATACACACACAGCTATTTTTCACTTTGCTCCACGTTTTACCTTGCTGCTATGTATTTTGTTAGGCAACTAGTGCAGCCCTATTGGAAAGATAACGAGACTGAATGCCGATCGAGAGAAGCCGTGAAAAATAACCGCACTTACTGTTCTTAGATGACATTCTGTCGAATCACACAGCATTTTCCATTAAATTCAGTCAATTTTTGCATGTTCTACTAAAAGAATAATCACAATATTTATGTGCTATTTATTATATGTGGGTACATTAAAACTATATGATGTATTGCGTGATACTATTGATAATATTCTATGATTAAAAGAGTCAACTGATTCTTAATATAAAACTAAAGGGAATATAGTTTTCTACAAGATATTTTTATTTTTATTTTCATTTTGTAGGTCACACTCCAGTATTTTCTTGTGAAGAATTTAAAGAATAATTCAGAATGAAATTATCTGATAATTTCTGATTTGTTAATATAGAACCTGAGTTCCAAGGATGATGTTACTGCTGAATCTAAGGTAGAATAAAATTATCCGATTACTCATTTCCTGTTGATGAAGATTAAAAATTTTATAAATAAAGTTCCTGCCAAATTTAGTAATTTGTATTGAGATTTTGAATGTTGTATAAATATTTATAAAAAATGATGATATAGATTCACTCCGATACATTTCTCGTGATTTAAAGTTTTAAGCTGATGCTTGATGCTTCAGGAAATGGAATAATATTTTAAAATTATGTTGTTCTAATATATTCTGTATTCTAGGCTCCAAAATGGACATAATATGATTTTCTGATTGGAATCCATAAATTTTTTGGAATACCACCATGAATGTCAGAAGTAATGGAATTATTAGCATTTGAGGTAAGCATTTATTTTAATATTACACATTGGAACGCCAAGTCGCATTATTCATTGAAGCTCCTGGGCTGTTAAAAATTTATGAAATGCTTTGGAATATATTCAATACAAAAAAGTTGATATTATATTATCCAGTGACCGATGTCAAAAAAAAATAACTGTTCAAATATATATACTTTTTGAATACAAGACTGATTTTCCTCCAACTTTCAATATAAATATTATACTTTTAGAAGTGCACAGAAAGGGTTATAAACAGAATATTAATTAATAAAAATCAATAATTTTTGCACGGCACTCTGAAAAATAATGTCAGCTTTAAGTCTACCAAATTTTGTCCCAAAAAACTGGATAACATCTGAGAAATTAATATTTTTAGCACTAATTATCTTTTTTCTCGAAATTATCCGGTTCAATTTTTATGAAAATTTTTATATGATAACTGCAAGAATAGTGCCTAGTATATATATTTTTTCCAGATAAGTAATTATCAAAGTCTCTGAAATATAGGATCTGCATGCTAATTTTATACGTTAGCACTAATTTTATACGGATTTATTGCATACATAATGAAACTTTGACAAATTATCTAATTTTTAATATACACGCCACTGAAAACTTTGTTAATTTATCAAACATATTGCTACAACATTCATCAATTCAAATTTCGCGCTGAAATAGTTCTTCCGGGTGATGTTTCATCTTAAAAACTGGTGGGGAAGAACTGGCGGGAAAGAACTGGCCATCTCTAGACAGTGTTAGCCGGCCGAACTAACCAATTAGTCGAAAGGTACAAAACAGATATTTGTATTTTAAGTCGAATTGGGCACATTTTAAGCCTGTAATATTGCAAGATAAATTAATGAACCGCCTGTATCTAAGATTCTTCTTCAAATTTAGATGCTGGCGGTTCATTAATATGTCTTTCTGCGTTTTTTCAATTGACAAAATGTGCTTGGCACATTTGTCAATTTTCTTCTACATAATTCAACAATTCAACAAAAATATTCATTTGATCAGACTGGTAAGACTAGGTTTTATATTGTGATGTATAAATATTTTTAACATGTTGTAATTCCTGCAAGATGATGATAGATGAAAATTTTTGCATTCCAATGTCAACGTCTATTATAATCAAAGGACTTTTCCAATTTTTTTGTATATTATACTTTTGATTGATTCTGAAGCCTACGCCTACACATAAATCATATAAATGATATATTAAAAATTCTCTTTTTTTCTAGAAACTCTACATGGTTAACAAATATGATAGAATATGAAGATGAATGGAAATATCTGCCCCCATATTATTATTAGAGAATTTATGTTGAGTCATCTTATTCGAGTAATTTGTTCATCGTAAGTGAAGTTTTTTAAATCGATAAAACTAAACATATTCTTCAGGATGAACAGGTATTGGTTAATATGATAATATTTTAAATGATTTCAAAAGAAAACTTGATTGTTTACGCATCACAAGCAATATTTCATGTCTAAAAGTACTATTGGAATATAAATAATTTAATTTGTATTACGTTATAATATCCGAACTGCAGAAAATATTAATTTTTAACGTCTGCTCTACCTGTAATTTAGAATATGATTTTTCGAGAGAAAATATAGATTTCACCTTGACTCTAAAGAACATTTCTTAATTCTCGATTTGAAAAACTTGGTTTTATTTTTCCAGATCTTTTTGAGATACAGTGGCGCGACAAAACTGGACCCCCTAATCAACGATGACTTCATAAATATACTCGGTACAAGTATTGGTATAACAATTGGCGTCCATTACATTAACAACAAAGATAAGGGGTCACTAAAATTGTGGAATCTGTGTGCTTTCTTTCATATATATGAAACAGGTATTCTACTGAATTTTTAAAAATCTTTACACATTATGTACGTATCAGGTTTTTCTGATTTTATGTGCCTTAGCAAATATTCATAAATCATCCATTTCTGGGTGTAGCATACACGATCTTGGAATACGATTTGGTAAATTGATATTTTGAGCTGTAGGTACGATTACCAGCCGTCAACTAAAGATACCCACGGATGTAAGTGAAGATTTTTCAGTTATGAAAATAATTGAGAGTGTTAGATCGCTTGATTGCTGTGCTCTTCACTAGCATCTTTGGGTGTCTGTATTTAACGGTTGGTAAGCGCACTTGAAGCTTAAAGTGTCTCTACCGAATCACGCACAACATTTCCCATTGAATTCAGTCAAGTTTTTGCATATTCAGCTAATATAATAATTATAATATTTGTGCTCTATTTTTTTTTTAAACGACATGATGAATTGTTTTGAACTCTGACAATATTCTATGATCAAAGCTGCTAACTGATTTCTAATACGAAAAATAGAAGGAAAATTGTTTCTTACAAGATATTTAGATTTTTTTTTCGTAGGTCACACTTCATCATATTTGAGAAAATAATTTGAAAAATGAGAGAGCAAATCAATTATGTAAGTGAGTATCGATTTTAATAATTTTATATTCAAAAAAATATGTCACCCATATTTGGAAGTAGCCATTGGCGTAGCTAGGAAGTTTTCTTAGAAGGGACAGCCGGCCAACTGATCAATGAAAAATATGTAGATGATGCCTCTAAATTATGTAGTTCATTCACTCTCCTGCGGAATTAGCAGGAAAAAGTGGTATTTTCAGGAGTCAGCAAGATTTCTTGCAGAAAATTAGCTTTTGGGATAATTAAGGAATCAATATTCCAACCAAGATTTGAGAGGTGCATCATGGTTATATTCGCGTTTTTAGTTCAGAGAATATAAAGAATTTAGAGAGCTTAGAAAATTTATAGAGAATGAAATTCTCTATATTTTCTGAACTCTTTTTATTTCCTAAAATCTCTATATTCTCTTTATTCTCTGAATTCTCAAGATTCTCTCTATTCTCTGTTTCCTTTTTATATCCCAAATCCTCTATATCCTCTAGATCGTCTATATTCTCTTTACTCGCTTCATTCTCTATATTCTTATTACCTAAATCTTCTATATTCTCTTTGTTTTCTAAATTTCATAAACTCTCTGAATTTTTTATACTTTCCCAACTTTTTTTTTGTATTTTCTAAATTCCCCATACCTAGCATATTCTCTGAGCTTTCTGAATTCTCTCTATCCCCTAAACTCTCTTTACTCTCCAAATTTTCTTATTATCCAAATATATATCCTATATTCTATAAATTCTAAATTAATTTTTGTTAGATTTTTATATTTGAGTATAAAGATTGTTCATCAATTCCGAAAGATCGATATCGTACAATAAATAATTTTATGGAAAATCTTATTACAAAACTATTTTTCATGTGAAATTTTCTGATAAAATAAAGAGCTCTCGAGAAATTTTTTATATCTTGCCAGAAAACGAGAGAAATTGCATAAAAAAGCAAATATAACCACGATGCACCCTCCTAATTTTTGATGAAACATTAATACATTAATTAGTACCCTAAAGGCTAACTCTCTGCAAACAATCTTGCTAGCTTCTAGAGAAACCCTTTTTCTGTTAATTTCTCTGTGCTAGGAATATCTCCTTCTTAAATCTGCAGTAGAGTTGAGAGTCTGACGATGGAGCAAAATTTCCAGAATGGAGCATGTCCATCCTTGCTCCTTCCCTAGCTACGCCCATGGAAGTAGCACACACAGATCATACTGTGCGATTCGATAAACTCGGGTTCTGAGCTATAAGTGCGATCAACAGTCGTTAGCTACAGTTACTTATGGATGTAAGTTGAGATATTAGAGCTATGAAAATGGGTGAGTGCGTTAGAGCGCTTGATTTCAGCGAGAAACCCCGCTTTGATGTCAGATCAAAAGTCGCTCGAGAATTTTTCTTATGGTGAACTTTTCACTTAAAAATCCTTGGGTGTCTGTATTTAATAGTTGCCTTTTTTTTTATTATTTTTTTTTTTTAAATGGTCTCGGTATTTGGACCTATCGGCTGTGTCCCTAGATTTACTTTTTATATATACACACACACACACAGCTATTTTTCACTTTGCTCCACGTTTTACCTTGCTGCTATGTATTTTGTTAGTCAACCAGTGCAGCCCCATTGGAAAGATAACGAGACTGAATGCCGATCGAGAGAAGCCGTGAAAAATAACCGCACTTACTGTTCTAAGATGACATTCTGTCGAATCACACAGCATTTTCCATTAAACTCAGTCAATTTTTGCATGTTCTACTAAAAGAATCATCACAATATTTATGTGCTATTTATTATATGTGAGTACATTAAAACTATATGATGTATTGCGAGATACTGCTGATAATATTCTATGATTAAAGAAGTCAACTGATTCTTAATATAAAAACTGAAGGGAATATAGTTTTCTACAAGATGTTTTTGTTTTTACTTTTATTTTGTAGGTCACACTTCAGCATTTTCTTGTGAAGGATTCAAAAAATAATTCGAAATGAAATTATCTGATTATTCCTTTTTTGTTAATATAGAACATGAGTTCCAAGGATGATGTAACTGCTAAATCTAAGGTAGAATAAGATTATCCGATTACTTTTTACCTGTTGATGAAGATTACAAATTTTAAGAATAAAGTTACTGGCAAATTCAGAAATTTGTATTGAGATTTTATATCTTGTATAAATATTTATAAAAAAAATTATGATATAGATTCACTATGATACATTTCTCGTGATTTAAAGTTTTAAGCTGATGCTTGATGCTTCAGGAAATGGAATAATATTTTGAAATTATGTTGTTCTGATACATTTTGTATTTTAGGCTCCAAAATGGGAATAATATGATTTTTTGATTGGAATCCATAAATCTTCCGGTACACCACTATGAATATCAGAAGTAATGGAATTATTAGCATCTGAGGTGAGCATTTATTTTAATATTACACATTGGAAAGCCAAGTCGCTTAATTCATTGAAGCTCCTGGGCTGTTAAAAATTTATGAAATGCTTTATAATATATTCAATACAAAAAAGTTGATATTTGTAGCAATAAATATGCTTCATATAATATTATCACTCTGTTATAAGCAGCGTAAATTGATCCGAAGCGTCTCCTGTCTTTCAAATCAAAGACTCTCATTAGAGCTGCGTCAATGGAAACAGTACATACAAATTGTATAGCAAGGATTTAACGAGAATTCCTTTGTTTCTAAAATCTTGCAAAATATTGATTCAAAATTCACCACGTGAGGTAGCACAGATGAATTGAATTTTTGAGCAAATAAACTCTAAAAATGTTTTCTTTGCTTATAATTTCAAATTTATTTAAATTTGTAGTTCAGATTTTCTCGTCCTCGGGCAGCATCTGTCAATAAAGCATTTCGTAAAGCCGGATTTACACATTTAGTGGGCATTACTAAAAAGTTTATTATCTCTTAAACAAGTGACTCTGGAATTCGGAAAGTATGGGTGCTGCTAGAATAATAGAAAGGACTCCAAGTGACACGAGTACGGATTTTCTAATTATATCTGTTAATGATTTATTGATCAATATATCCTAAGAACACTAAAATTTATTTGTTCCTCAAGGACAGAAAGTTCATTATCTCTTCAACAAGTAACTCTAAAATTTGAAATAATGGTTACTGGTACAGTAAAGTTAGAAACTCGAGTAATGACAAAAATTCTGATTTCTATTCTGCATATCAATAATTTTTTAAAGGGGATCAATAAATTATCGATTAGACAAAGTTTCATAGTTCTTAGGGCACTGGTTTCAGTATAAATTTATGTTTTAAGAATATGGGCGAATTTAATTGGTTACAATAATTTTCAATTTGTTTGTTGAAAATAATTGAAAAAACAACCAAAATTCAGTCCGAAAACTATATGTCAGATTTAATATTTGAAAATTAATGTATTTTCTGATGAATAGTGCAGGTAAATTTAAGCTTAAATGAGAGGGATCGTCGCTGATGTCTCAAATCAATCAGATTACATCTAACGAGTCCATGTCGCGATGTCTAAGTACAAGACGTCTTATCACCATTACCGCGACGACTAATACCGTTACGTCTAAGATAACCCCCAACAATTTGTTCAAAAAGTCTAATGACGCCCAATTTTGTCGGTGGCACAAAAACAGTGGTTTTTATTCTCAACCGGCGGTGCTTCGCGCCTAACTAATAGGCGGGCTTCGTCCGCTCTGACCAGGCTCATTTGGAATCTTGAGTTTGAGACAATGACGAAAGGTGCACTAAACACCTCATGTTGGGTTCGATCTGCCATCATTGTCTCGGAAGCAAGATTCCATGTCGAGCTTGGTCATAAATACGTGAACTAATCTTGTAGTGAGGATGATGACGTTCTGTAGGCGTGGTTGTACTGTGTTGTGAATGGAGTTAGACGTTGTGGCAAGTTGGTGAGGACAACTTTCTGTCTCATAAGATTAGTCGTGGTGGAGAAAGAAATTAGACGTAGTGGGCTTGGACGTCGCGATATGATCCGCAACTAACTCTCCCCCAGTAAATTAAGAACAGACTTGCATACTGATAAATTTGAAAAAAAAAAACATTTCAGTTGAGGCTTTGACAAGAAACGGAAAGTATTTATTCGAATAGTACTAATGAAAACAATTCCAATGTAACACCCTCATTATTTAAAAAAAATAGTATAACATTACTAAAAACATTTTCCGATAAAAGTCCCAATTATAGAAATACATTTCCTATCCGATTTACGGAATATCAAAAGATGGCAATATGTGATTTGTTTCAAGAAATCCTGATAATTTCTTAATTTTTTCGTAAATAAATTACACCTTATTTCAAAAAATTTCTCAAAATAAACTCATATTTAGCATTAGTTCTGCGGGAGTCAAAATTATTAATTACTGACCTAACAAGTTTAGGTACTAATAACTCGAAATATGACATGTGACGTAATGAGAGCACTAATCAAAAAATAGGTCAAACTGTCGATGATGGGCCTTACGTCCAAAATGGATGAAATTTTGTGCAAAAATCACCTGAAAAATTACAATTATGGGAGAAATAGTGGCTAGTAGGGGGAATCCTTGGATGACCTTGAAAAAAATTATTTATTTAATTCAATGGACTTGGCCCAACATTGAGGAGTTTAATTCACTCTTCGAGGTGGCTTCGTCTTAAGTTAAGTCCCACAGGTGCGCGCAGCACTATTGCAGGTAATATTCAGGGATGATTTTCAAAACCGCAAGCGTAGCGAGCTAACTTTGAACTATTATTGTACAAATAAAATTAAACCCTTGAATGACTTTGAATTTTGTTTTTGAAACTATTTAAACCCTTGGATGACCTTTAAATCATATAACGTATAACAATAGTTTAAGATCAGCTCGTTAAGCTTGCGGCTTTGAAAAACATCTCTGAATATTACCGCAATCGCGCTGCGCCCGCCTGAGGGACTGAGCTTGAGAGAAAACCACCTCGAAGAATGAACTAAACTCCTCAATTTTCGGCTGAAATCCATTGTATGAATAAATAACTTCCAAAATAAACATTGATTTCAAGGTCATCTAAAGGTTTCTCCCACTTGCCACTATTTTTCCCGTAATTGTAATCTTTCAGGTGATTTCATACTGTTGAAATTTTTTCCTGGTTTACGCACGCATTTTTCAATTATTGATACATGATCTATGTGGGTACTAATAATAACTCTCAGATGAGTACGGCAATCGAAAAAAAGTATCAACAAAAGACATACTATTTTGGAATATTTGATGCGGTACTTTATGTACCACTTTTTATTAGTGCTCTCGTTGCGATACAAATCATATTTTTATATATCACCGATTTCTAAGTGAAAAATATCTCATTGCGGAGGACAATGGATCAGTACCATTCAATTTTGATTTGTTTTAATGGAAGAAATATAGTTTATCAATCCAATTGAAAATATTAGAAAGAAAGATAACCAATGCCGTCCGGAAAAAATATATACGTTTTTGTTAGTTTTTTCTCATATATCCTATCATTGATTAGAAATTGTTGAATTACTTTGCATGAATATTGAATATGCATCGCGCAGTGCATGAGCTGTGAATTTCAAACAAATTAAAACTTGATATCACTTAATTCATAGAAAAATATAAAAACAATTACAAGAAATGAATAACAATTTTTAATACGCGGGATAAGAACATTATTCTCTCAAATATTGATAAAATGTTTTTAATATTCTAGAAAGCTCAATGCATGATGGAAATTGAATTGATGGCAGGTTTTGGTATTCCAAATACAGTTAGAATTTACTATCAACATTTTATTCGTAGCTCAATTCATTTAGGCTATATATTTTGCTTAAGTTTGGCAATGAATTTTAATGAAAATACGGGATATTTGAATACAAAATTTTGAAATTACATTTCAAAAATTAATTGTAAAAAATAATTCATAAATAATATTTGAATATTTGTTTATCTATTGTTATTTGATTATAGATATATATCTCAGGCACAGATTCTATTGAGGCCACTGAGTTTGAGTGAAGTTTGAGGGACTTTTCAAATCGGGAGTCCCTGAATCCAGGAGAGCCCTGAGAACTTGACTGCCCTAGTGTACCTAATGGATAAGTCGGAAGTGGTAAGCAATCATAAATGAAAAATTGGCTCGTTGACTCACTCAAAAACTAATTAAGCGTTTTAGAAGAGCAGATAGGATCATTGTATCTATTGTGAGTCTGATTTTTGAATACTCTAATTGTGTGCAGAAAAACCAAAACGTGATTCTGTCTCTTAAGTGTATTATTTTTGCATCTTCCTTCAGTCAGCACTCACAGTTTAAATTATTCATTTGTCTCAAGAGAACAGATAGAATAAACAAAATGAAAATAAACCCCTAACCTTGAATAAAATTTGTAAAATCTATATACGTATTTCGAGAACTAAGTTCTCATCATCAGTAGAATTGCGAAACACATCAACAGCAGGCTGCAGTTTTCCTCTAGAGATATGCTCTCCACCGAATAGGCTGAGGATTGCTACAGGAGATATTGTCTCCACCAGAGGTGATGTGTTTCACATACGTATATAGATTTTACAAATTTTATTTAAGGTTAGGGGTTTATTTTCATTTTGTTTATAACATTTACCTTAAGACTCATATTATTTAATATAATAACAGATAGAATTATTATATTTATTATGATTTAGAGTTCTGAACACTATAGTTTTGTGCAGCAAAACGGTGACGTCATTCTGTTTTCAGTATATTATTTCTGTAACACTATTTTAGAATCTGTACATTCCACAATTAAAAACTATGTTGGAACAAGTGACATTCTTACACATCGTTTAGAATTAGTTCGTATACAGTTCAGAATCATTCCATCATCATTTCCGACAAATCAGAAGCTGTTAATTTGGTAACTATGGTTACGTCTTGAAAACTTAGATATTCGTTTCTGGCTTTACGTTTGACGTTTCAAAATTTTAAGTTTTTTTCTGAATTATTGGTAAATCAAAAAAAATCTTATTAGAGAGAACATAGTCCATAACATGTTTGGAATAGCGTATTCCACACCCTCGAGCCGTAGTCCTCACCTTTGACTCGAATTACAAACTTTTCACACGTTTGGAATAAAGGCCGTTCCAATACTATAATAATATATTATCCTACATCCTCCCTCTGACAGCACTTACAGTTTCAAATTTTTTGAAACGCTGTTTCAGTCAAGAATTGATATTTAATCGGAGAGGACAATTAATATCCTATTGTGATTTTCTTGAACATTATAATTGTGTGAAGGAAAAAGGTGACGTAATTATGTCTCCAATAAATTATTTCTACAACTTCCCTCGGTCAGCATTTACACTTCAAAATTTTTCGAATTGCTGATTTAGTCAGGAATTTATAATTTATGTTAACAGAGTGTATAATACAGGTATTTTTTGAGCTGCTCGTCTATCAATATATTGAGAACTGATACACTTAGAAATTTGTAACTTTGCAGATGGGCCTTGCTGATAAAGCCGAGTATTTTCCGATTATACCGGAAGTCGACATCAACTTTCTTATTTTAAATGGAACATCCTATTTTTTATAATATTTTTGAGTTCTTCTTTATTCTTTGGTGGAGCTTTATTGTGATAACTATGGCTTTATTTTGAACAATTTCTGAAATAATTGCATTTTCTAAATTTCTGTGACAGATACATGCAGCTACTGAAAAACGAATATCTCGAGTTTACGTCGTTGAAAAAATTTGATTTTATGCATACTTGCTCACAATGGAATAAGGTTTCCCATAATGTCAATGATTTTCATAAATATTGAACCGGTATGTATAAAGTGACTTCAAAATTTGAAAAATGAAATGTTGAAAAACTCAAATTATTGAATGGAAACCCCTATTTTTAACTACAGCCTTGAATTTTACTGTAAAAAACAAGAAAAGTTTTTCATTAGAACCATGTATCTATTTTTGAAGGTATCTGAGATAATAATAAAAAATAATACATGGTTCTAATGACAAACTTCTCTTGTTTTTTACAGAAGAATTCTAAGCTGCAGTTAAAAATTTGAGTTTTCATTTGTGTTTCTTGATATTTTTGCTCTCAAATTTTGAAGCCACTTTATACACCCTGTATAAAATTTATGAAAATCATTGACATTATGGCCCATGTACAAAGTTTCAAGTCTCTAACTATATCAGTTCTCAAGATATTGATAGACGAGTATCTCAAAAAAACAGTCCTGTATGATTTTATTGTGTCAACTACGTATTAAATCTTATTTTTTTCAAATAATTTTTGATATACTGAAAATTAAGTGCTCTTATTGTGAATGTACCTCGTATCAGAAGCTTCGCAAAGTAATTAGAAACAATAAAACAGGCCTCAGTCACATGCATACTGCTGCATTGAGAAGAGATGAGTTTTAGAAAATTGGTAAAAAAATGCTGCTATATTAAACATTTTATTGTGTCAGCCACTTGGCAGAATCTTTCTTTATTTGTAAAAAGTGTGAAAAAATAATGAGTGGGATCAGCTATACTGATCTTTCATCGGCTGACGTTTTTCAATAATTTTATAAAAAAATGCAAATCAGTGCAAAGTATTTTTAATAAGCTCATTGAAAATATGATTGGAAAACAATGGAGGAGAAATAATTGTTCTTCATCATACAAATAATAATAATTATGATTTTATTATTATTTGACTTCGGGATTTGAACCTTTCGGTTATGTCCCTAGGTTGACTTTTTCACACACACAGCTATTCTTCACTCAAACTTGCCACGTTTTTACCTTGCTGCCATGTATGTTGCCAGTCAATCGGTGCAGGCCACTGAATACATAATTATATGAAGAAGAGACAGTATATGGAAGAACTTTAAACCTGAAAATTATGTTGAACGCTACGTGTCGCTTCAAATTCGATATGGGTGACATCTGGTACTGAACATATTTACTACCATTACATATTCGCAAAAATGACATCTAGGATTGAAAATGAGAACTGTTGCACTATCGGTATAATAGAGTAATTAATCGCTTGAAAAATATATCATGTTTTCCTTGAAGTTATTATTGCTTATACGATATATAGATAAATAAATGAAGAAAATAAAAATGTGCAACGAATACATTTAAGCGGAGCTTCCAATTGCTGTGATTTGTTGAATCACCAACGACAAATAAATCTAATGTAAATGAAATATAGTTTTTCAAATGACAGTCGAAATTTTAACCGTGATAATATTACTTTCATGAAGAAAAATTAATCAATTTGAACTAGTAATTGATGTAGCATGGAATTGGAATAAATTCATTGCTTGTTATACCGTGCATAAGTCGAAGACAAAGTTGACATTGAAAAACTTTATTAAAACATTATTGCACTATCCACTGATGGCCGATAAGCGTGCGGTTATTTCCTTCAGAGTGGACATCAGTTTACACATTATATTTTCTAAACCGTGGCATCTCATAAGACTGCTCCTAGTATGAAAGTGAAGAAATTGTAATAATTACAGAAATTTCAGAATAATGCATTTCTCATATTGTTTTATATACATAATGAATTTCTTTTAGAATAAAAAAAGCAAATGAAAATTCAAAAAATATGAGCAATAGTTCATTCGATTCCAAATAACATTCAAATGAAGATATTGTCACAAATGTGAAATATTTTTAATAATTAGTTCACATAATTATCTATTTTAATTCGCTGTAACTGTAATCTTAGTTAGTATTGACCAAATCGATGTCCAATATTGTCGGACGAGATTGACAGCCTATGATTACTAGATTTCGGTGGTTGCCAGGCATCAACTATTAGACAATTAAATGTTGGCCCATATAAGAGCGTGAGCTAGAAGAGCCAAAAATTCAGTACGAGTAACTGCGAGCGAAATAGTGATCATACAAGTGTATAAAGTAAATACTGGCACTGTAACCTGTATAAATAAATTCACAAAAAAATTGTGATAATATTTTCAGGATTTTTTTTGCCATCAAAAATTACAATTCAAAAATGAAAACAAAAAAAAGTTGCCTAGTTTCTTAGCAATAACGCAAAAAATTTCAGCGGTACTGAAAACTGAGAAAAATATTCTTGAAGAGGAGAAAATTTCCAATATAAAAGTCTTGTACCCCTAAGTTCTATTTCTATTGTTCATAATTTTAATTTAATGTTGAAAATAGGATTCCGTGAGGCCCGAGCGATGCGCTGTTGAGAAAATACAGTACATAGAATAATTTTTTTATAGCTCCAAATAACAATTTAAAAATTCTAATAATTCATGATGTCATCTTAACAGTTGATGGGATGAAGTTCTGTTGGAGAGAACGTTTTAAATTAATTTTTAAACAATTAACAAAATTTTTTCGAATCTCGCTTAAAAAAATGTTTAAATAATTCGTCTATAAATTTTTGCTTCTTGGAGCCTTTCTTACATATATACTCAACAAGATTAAAGTCGTACAAGTATTCAAAAGTTGTTTATCTTGTGTATCATAAATTTTTGAAGTTAACAAAATATAGAAAAATTTAGTAAATGTTGTCGACAAAAGTTTTTTGTGTATGTTATGCTATTATTGGTCTCATGTCGAACACAAGCATTAAAAATCTTGTCTTCAATTTTTTCAAGCTATTTGTTTATAATTTCTTCATAAACAAATTGACTAGTTTAATATTTGAGAAAAATAATTTCCACCGTTATATTGGTTAGAAGTATATAATGAATCAAAAACAATTTGTTTCCAAGAAAAATTTTTTTTTTGTTTACAATAGTTTTTTCAATATATCAGTCATTTGAATTATTAGTGTAAAATTATTTTTTTAAATCATAATTGACAATTCTCTATAGGATAACAAGAAGATAGTTTTTTTTTTCTCTTATAATGCCAATGTTTATCAAGTTCACAATTAGTTAAAAACAGTTTCTGATCTTCATTATTTTTTTTTCCCAGACTACTTTGTGAATATTTCGAATCTTTATACCAACCACATCCATTTGAAATTAAAACTACAAAAAATTCCAAAAACAACCATATGCAATCAAATGCGAATATATATTTTTTTTATTCTGCATAGCATTTCTAGACAAAACGCGGTACTAAAATTAGCTGCCACTGAATTTGTAAAGTTAAAAATTATTGTGATTTTTAAACTATTGAAGATACAGTAATGAAGATCAGAAATAGTTTATAACTAATTGTGAACTTGATAAACAATGGAATTATCAGTGAATATATTTTTTTGTTATTCTATAGAGAATTTTCAGTTAAGATTTTGAAAGAAAAAATAATTTTCCTTTAATATTTCAAATGGTGGATATGTAAAAAAAAAAATATTGACAATAAGAATTTTTTCCAAAGAAAACAATTTTTTTTCAATTATTACCTACTCAAACAATATAATGGTGGAAAACATTCTTTTCAATTATCAAAATCGCAAACGGTGCGGCGACTAGTCAACATTATCATAAACATCTGCCCGTTTGTTTTCTTTGCACCACCTCCCCGCACTTGTGTAGACAAAATAGGTAGTACTTTATTTCTCCGACAATAACAGCAGCAGCACTAATCAACGCTGTACGCTTGAAGATAAAATACATTGGGTGTCTCTTCTTTTCTTTACAGTATTATGTATTCAGTGGTGCAGGCCCACGTTACAACAATTATAACTTGGAAAGGTAGCGAGAGCAAATACCGATCCGGAAAAGTCGTGAAAAGTTTCATGACCTAACCAAGATTCGAACTCACGACCTCTGCCACTGTGCTATCTCGCTATAATGAACCTATCTTTATTCATTTGATCATAGTTTTTTTATATTGCTTTCTTTTTCGATCATTGTTTATTTCAAAGAACAAAATTAAATTCATAGTTTCATTATATATTTTTATGAGTTAAATAAATAAAGAATAAATAGATATAAATCACGCCTTTTATGCGATGCATAGAGAGACTAATTATAAGAAATAAATCATTTTCGAGAAATTAGAAGTATTAAAACACCTTCAACTTGAAAATGAACATATTTTAAATGAACAAACAGACTTTCCAGGATTTCACTTAATTCAAATTTTACCGCCTTCTAGTTCTAGAACTCACCACTCGCCACACGACTTCCGCTAAACATTTCTTCTTCTTCATGTATTACATCCTCTTGACTCTGACAAAACATATTCTCATGTGATCATATTTATTTTTCAAAATTTAAACGTAATATCAGTATAATCCATAAATTCAAATATTGTTGCAACCTATTTTGACGGTGAGTGTTTTCTCAATACCATGTTTGCTTGTGTGCATTGATTTTTCAACATTTTCTACCAACTTAACCTCACTTCCAAACATTTTTCATCAAGAATTAAACGAATCTGCTCAATCATATGCTATATCTCCTTTTATCCCTTTTCTTTAGCCTCGATCATAAATCTATTATATATATTTTCTGCCTACAACAAATATAAGCACTAAATTTAATAATATTTTTCAAATTGAAACTCTTAATAATGAATTTTTCCTGATTATATTTGGAACAAAATGTTTTGTAAAAATTGATTTCTACTACTGTAACATACTGTATTTTTAAGCTGACGGCCTGAAGATGAGCTTATGCTCAAAATCGATCGCCACATGGTGAAAAATAAAAATTTAAATTATGTTTTATTAATTCTATATATCAGAGAATTCTTTCAACAAAAAAAGACTATTATTTAATTTTGTGTTCCGATAAATAAGTAATATTGTGGCAATTGCTGAAAAAATAAATTTATATGGGAGCATGTTTTTTGTTCCTGGAAATATCGAATTAATTTATTTAAAAAATTAACAGCAATCAGGCTCGGTAGCTGTTTCAATCGGTCAGTTATATCAATGCCTTCTTTCAATATTATTGTTAGCTACAAAAAAATCATATATCCGTATTGTCACCAGCTCCCTAGCTAAAAGTATTTGAGGTACATTAGTACATTAGAGGCCTCTGAAAATATGACAAGTACATTTGGAGTACTTCAAGTACTAAAAATGCTTGAAGTACTTTTTACAGTACCAAGTAAACAAAACGAAAGTACTTGGACCAAAACAAAGTACCGAAAATGAAAAGTACTTCAAGTACAGTACTCGAAGTATTGAGAGTATAGTTTAACCATCGAATGAAAGTTGACTCTCAAATTATTTTATAGATGTGGTTTTCTTTCAGAACATTTAGCTATTATTCGAATCTCAAAGAAAACTGAACTTTATGACGGAATGGTTAGCAAAGATTAGAACTCAGGCCCCGAGAATTTTTGCAAGCACCCATTCAAATACTGGATTGGGAATTCCCATAAATACATTAGTATAATTTGCTTGAAATAGATGGATGACTGATATTTACACTATCCTAGTGGAGAACAAGACAGGGGTGCATTGAACGTATTTTTTATAATTTATTTTGATTCTAACAAAATATGTTGTATATATCTCGTAGAAATGGTTCAAAAGAATATTCACTCCTATATTGGAATAACTAGAGACACACGGTTGCCATATTTTAAAAATTTTCATCTAAGTTATCTTATCTGCCTGATACTTTGGTAATAAGACAAATGAGTCGTAACACATCCCTGAAATCCTGTTGCTAAGATCATTTTTAATGTCTCCAGTAATCCAGTGGTATTAAAAACAGTCATGTTGATATATTTCTGGGGATTCCTAGTCCAGTATTTCAGTGGATACTTGTAAAGGTCAGTTTTATTTACAATTCGAGTAATAACTAAATTTTTTGAAAGGAAACCACATCTATAAAATAATATAGGAGTAAACTTTTATTCGATGGTTAAACTATACTTGCAAGTGTGATCAAGTACTTTTCGTGCAAGTACTATTCAGTTCTGATTGGAAGTAACAATAAAAAAAAGGGCTTTACACTTAGTTGTACCACAGGGCCTCCTGAACGGAGGCGTTGGCATCGACTAGCCGTGGTGGAGGCGTCGGGTCAACGTTGGTCGGAGGAATGGTGTCAAGGTTACCTGGGATGGTCGGCAGGATCCAGATGTTGGTACCCGCGTCTCTGCGTGCCTGGTGGGTGACTAGTGCTTCGCCTTGATGTACGAGGCGGTCTTTGAACCACGACATCACGATGGTAAGTTTATGAAAAAATCCCCAAATTGGGCTGCTCGATCGCGGACTTAATTCCACAGCACTTCACACGGTCGGAGCAACGCCGATTTAATTTTTAATCCCGCAAAGCAGTTTCGTACACTAAAACTTTTGAATAAAATCGGCACAATAAAAAAATTCTGGCACGACCTTTTCGTTCTTGAGAACTTTTCACTCTGTTTCACGTAATTGATTTTTTCCGGATGATAAGGTAAAGAAAAAACCGTTTTCACTCAATTTTTATATTATTATTATTATTATATATTTATATTATTTGGGAACGCATACCACACCTCCCAAACTTTCCATCGCCCTGTAATACAGCAGCCTTTACTAACATCGCCTCGGAAAAGTCTTGCCTTTTATTTTAACTCCTATGAAGTTCGTAAGAATCTAAATTTATTTGTCTCGTCTTGTATATGCGCATCCTCAGAAAATACTTGCCTTTTGGCGCAACTGATCTGATATTCGTGCATAACAGCCTTGGAAAAATATTACCTTTTACAAATCTAGCCTTATTTTATATAAAAGTAGATACCTACATAAAAGATCAGTTCAAGTGATGCTTTTCAACGATAGATGGCTTTTTTTAAAAAACATAGATTATAATACAAATATCAATACTTAAGTTTAACTGTATCTGTATTATAACTGCACATATCTATTCAAGTTATCACGTAAAATAAATACTTGAGAAAAATAGCTCATTTGTGTAAATTATACATTGATAATATAGATGTCGAAGAAAGATCGGAAAAAATAGGTCCTACATGCTCTACAGATCCACCTGTAAAAGCTTGTTTATAATGGATGTTAACTTGATCTGTCAATTTATGGAGGACGTATGATGTTATTTTCAACAGCTTGGTTCATAATCAAACGTCAAAATTTCAAGATCGTGTATCTTAACCTTATCAGAAATGGATCTAGAGAATGATTTTTAAATTGATTGACAGTAAAACAATTCGGTCATGTTTTCAATAATTCTGTTAGAATGTAAGACAATTATATTATCACAGAGAAGGAGTAATCATAAAATGTATTATAATTTCATGTAATTTCTTACTTGGTATTTTTAATTCATCAGTTATGGATTTCCACGAATTTACATTAGTACATAATTTATTTTTATAGTCCACTATCACGTTACATTTGTCATATAAATGCGGAGATTTTTCAACAAGTCAAATTTACTTTATATCTAAATCACTCATTTCAAACAGCAGTACAAACTTTGTGATGTAAAGACGAAATGTCAAATATGTCTGCTGAAATACAAATAGTATTTTTCTTCATAGCCGGTCGAAAGTACGTTATTATTTCTACTTTTTTAATTTCAAATGTTGATAAGCATATTTTTTTCCTTTTGGTGTCTACCCCGACATTTGCGGCACGAGCGAAGCAAGTGCTGCTGGTCGTCGAGTATATTTATTTTTGTTATTTCAAATAAACAAGGATTGAAATGAAAGGCAATAAAAAAAATTATGATCAAATAAATGAAAATAGTTCATGTATTTGTATGATGAAGAACAATTAATTTCTTCTTTATTGTTTATTTGCATTTATGAAATTATTAAAAGACGTCAGCGATGAAAAATCGAAATCGCAGATTTCAGCCGTTATTTTTTTAACACTTTTTACCGATAAAGAAAGGTGAAAAATTTCAATGTTGAAAAAACATACGTTTATATTTAAATTTGCTTTGTGGCTAGAGTTAAAGAAAGCTTTCTGCCAAATGGCTGACACAATAAAATAATATAGAAGCATTTTTTTAACCCATTATTGGAAATTCATTTCCATTGAACGCAGCGCATCTAGGAAAAATAACCCCCGGGAAATGAAATCCCGGAGAAAAAGTCCCGGAAAAAAAGCCGCCCATGATAAGAACCGAAGAAAGTTTATGTAACGAATACTAAAAATTAAGTATATAAGGGTGTTTTCATTATGTTTAATAATAAAACCTAGAGTTATAAACAACAATTCTATATAACGTGTAATATATAATGTAATACAGACATAATTACAGTGTTTTCAGTTTTATTTATCTATTAGCGTCAAAAATAATAATAATAATATAGTGAAGTGGAACATTTACATACATTTAATTTTTGTGCATGTTTAAGAAACGATATTTTTGTTTTTTGAAAAGTTTGCAGAGGTCACTAGATAATGACGAGAAACTGATTTTGGTCGATTGTTTATTCTGTAAATAATTCCTCAACTATCGCAAATGGGAAAGAAGGTTTCAAGTAAACAAGTTGAATACTATTATTACCCAGACAGTGGCATGCGTGAATATTTTTGTTGTGAGGTATATTTTTCAAATACGACACAGTTGTAATTTTTCTAATAGAACTAATACATAAAAATAACAGCAAAAGACTACATATTTTCTTCTGATTTTAATGATATGAAATTTATTTTCTTTGTGTTGGTACAACACAGAGTCGGAACTAGGGTATTGGCCGCCCGTGGCTAATCATGAAATTGCGCCCCTATTTTTGTGTAGATAATTATTATGAATATGAGGCAAAAAAGATATAATACAAAAATATATATATATACATATATTCTTCAAAACAAGTGGTGACATAATAAAAACAAAATTATAATCAATCAGGTACATTAAATATTGCTAACATCTTAATATCTATATATGAATCAAAAATCGATGCCATGATACAAAAAAATCTGCTGTGGCCACACAGTACTTCCACGACCATAAATTTTCTGGCCAGTTTCATTACTGTTACAGAAATTTAGAGTGTCGCATCAATTAATTTCATATTTCAAAGTGGCAGCTGTCATTGTCAAAGTGACATCTATCATTGTCAAAGGGATAATTGTCAATGTTAAAGTGACAGATGGCAGTTATATTTTAGTCCTACATAAAATAAGTATTCTTGAAAATAAATAGTCCTTTTCTAGATTTTCGGAGTCTTCAGTTCATTGGAACATACAGTTTTGACATTTGATCGCCGGAAGTGTAATTTAAAGATGGTAACGTGAATTCCACTAATTAATATTCATTCTTGATATCTACTAATTTTATCTTTCCGAGAGCTTTAAATTGATTCCATACTAGATATCATTTAAATTATTTGCTAAAGAAACAATTTATGATCGTTTAAATATTCTCTTTGACGCTTCCACTACAATTATATATCCCCGCAAGAGCTTTAATTTGATATCAAACACGATAGAGTTAAGTTACCTAATTTACAAGAACAATTGACGAACGTTTGCATGTGATGTCTGAATATGAGTGATAATTATTCTAATTTCACATTATGATTCGCATTATTTCTTTGCTTCAGAGAAACATAACGAATTTCATAAAAATTCAAATTTTAATAATGATAAATGGATCTCTGATAATTTCAAAAAATGGTTCGGGTATATGTTGTGCCAAATTATTCGGAGATCAATTCTAGTCATTTTATATTCTATGATAAATACTACCGTTTCTAAAATGAACGCAAAAAGATAAAAAGTTCAATCAATAAAGTTTTGGTATCACTGGTTGAAAAAAGCTCATCCACGAACTAAATCTTAGCTTTTTGATGAAAAACTTGAATATGAAATTTCGTTCGAAAATTCGTACGCATTCTCAAGTTATCGTGCTTCTACACAGACGAACCGACAGATAGACCGACTTTTTTTTTTAAACAATGTATTTTGGGTCCAGTTGTGTCTAAAACCAGAATAAATTAATTTTGGATAATAGATGAAAAGTTAAAAGATAAAAGTATATTTTCTTCTACAATTCAAGCGTAGCGGGTGACTCGGCATTCCTAACACAATGCACTAAATGCATAAGCTAGACTATTTGCTGATAGAGCAGTGTACATCTCCAATAACCGATAAACCCAAGCAAAATTTTATAGTTGATCTCAAGATAAGATGGGTAGCAGGTAATATAACGGTATAAACTCTCTCACCCAAAACCCGTCATGAGGCATTTCTTAAATTTGAATTTAAATGATTTGTTTAATGCAATTAATAGAATTTTGCGACCCCTAGGAGTCTGCGCCTGTGGCAGGGGCCACCCTCGCCACGCCCTAGTTCCGGCTCTGGTGCAACATGAGAAATTTTACAACTTCTGTACTTTATGTTGAATTATATTTATTGCCTCAACCTCAACTTATGCTTATACCTAGTCTCTATATTTTGAAATAATATCAAACTATTGAAAATAGTAAATGTATGGAAATGTTTCAATCTACTATATTATTATTGACTCTAATAGATGAATAAAACAGAAGACACTGCATTTTCGTCTGTATTACATTATACATTACGCGTTATTTAGAATTGTTGTTTACAACTCTAGGTTTTGTTACCAAACATAATGAAAACACCCTTATATCCATAATTTATAATATTCATCATATAAACTTGCTTCGGTTTCTATCACAGGGGGATTTTTTTCCGGAGTTTTTTTTTTCCGGAGCTTTTTCTCCGGGGTTTTATTTTTCGGGTTTTTTTTCTTCCTGTTATTACATAGCACTTGTAGCCAAATGAACGATTTATTACTATTATACAAGATGTAACAGATCACAGAATAAATACGATATTTAGTGATTTTTTCCTGAAGGTTTTTTTCTGGGGGTTTTTTTTCGGGGTTTTTTTTCCAGGAGTTCTTTTCCCGGAATTTTATATCCCGTGGATTTTTTTTTCTATTACCGAACGCAGCAGTATGCAGTTATTGTTTCTATAATTACATTGTGAATCTTCTGATATGAGATACATCCTCAATAAGATCACTGAATTTTTAGTATATCAAAAATGATTTTAAAGAATTAGATTGAGAAAATTACAGACACATAGATTTCAACCGACTATATTTATATCGATATCAGATCAATAAGTTAATGTTTGAAATAAGTGGCTGACACAATAAAATTATATAGAAGCATATTTTTTTTTGCATTTTCAATTGACTGTAAATTAAAAACTCAGCAAAGTCTTAATGACTGAGATAGTTTTTCTGGTTCACACTTTCCGATCTCATTCATACAGTAAAATCATATAAAAATTTCTGCCACCAGATCCTTAACTGAAAGGGTTGGTCGTACAATATTGAAATTGAGTATTGAGTTCCAGGAATTAAAAATTTGATTGCGAGGCTCAAATGGACTCTGCCCGTAAAAATTTATTGATTTATCAAATTGAAAATTTTAGAACAAGTCAAAAGAATTTTATTTACTAACAGGCTTTAGTGAAATTCGATGGTTAAGATGGGATTTTCTCGAGATTTTTAGAATTTCGACCAATGTTTGCGATACAAGTTGAATATGAAAAAGTATGAATATTCCTTTTCTTCTCAAACCATAAAAAACATCTGGACCGGGCTAATAGTACCGCTTTCACTTTTGGGGGTACCTTCCGACAAGCCAGCACGACCTTCGGATTACAAAGCCCACATATTTACACAGAACCAGGGGCGTAGCTTGAATTTTCTTGTTGAAGAGGAGATGATCTCTTTTATTAGGATAGTAAAAATTCGAACTGAGTTGATTCATTGATGGTAAATGAAGTATAGGTAATAAGAAAAACGTCATGTCTGTATTACATTATATATTACACGTTATATAGAATTGTTGTTTATAACTCTTGGATTTATTATCAAACATAATGAAACCATCCTTATATACCTAATTTATAATATTCATTGCATAAGCTTTCTTCGATTTTTATCACAGGGGGCTTTTTTTCCGGGGGTTTTTTTTCCGTGGCTTTTTCCGGGGTTTTATTTCCCGAGGGTTTTTTCCTAGATTCGTGCTATGTATATGTAGGTACATTTGAGACATAGATAATAGGTATCGATAACTCTCACAAAATATGAAGTATTAACATTAAGGAAATTATAAACTATTAAAAGAATATGAACTATTAAAAATTTTAGCTATGATTTAGAATATAAATTATTGAAAAATATAAGCTATTGAAAACATGAAATATTTAAAGAATTTGTACAATTTTTATGCTACTGTCCTATTTGAATAATATTTTTAATTTCTATAATGAATTTTCTAGATTCCTATTGTTTACTAATATTTTGCAATTCATAATAGTTATGCACATTACTAAATCTAGCTAAAAAAAATCATCAAAATATTCAGACATTTCCGTAGAATAATCTATTGGAAGCCAGTTTAATTCAGTTTGCAATGATAAAATACTTCTGCGCTTACTGCAAGACAAAATAATTCTCATTGCTCCACATATACAGAAATAAATAAACTGCAAGCAGTTTGAATGAAAGTGACAAATCTACTTTGGCTTCGACTATGACTATCTCTTCGATTTTCTTAATTCGATTGATTTTCACTTTATATAAAGTAAAGAGAAACCGACAAAAATGATGCTTCGAGATTTTCACGAAAATATCCGCTCTGCTCTGAATATCCTTGAATTTATATTGACTATTTTCAGCTTGTCGTGTGTACGAATGTATGTGCATACGTATTTGTATTGAACTATTATATGATTGAAAACCCTGATACAAAAATATGTATTATTCAATAGGTGTACAAATAAGTTATGAGAGGTCCACATTGGATTTTTTTGAATAAACATACATGACAATAAATAAATTTTCGTTTGACCGTTCACACATTGCTATCATATTGAATATTATGAAAAATCGTTGCTCTGCGTAGGATATTGCATTACTCTCGCACTTATGTTATACTCAAATTCAGCCTGCGGCACGTTAGCATCTTTCATATGTGTATGAAAATTAAATTCGTATCTCGGCGCAATAAAATATTATTCATTGCGTTAGTAACATTGTTACTGGCTAAAATATGAAATAAATAATTAACTACACCCAATGTAGGTATCTCCGTTCCATAATTCATTGTTAAATTACTATTATAGTATATATTACATATTCATGATTGATATTAAAGGTGCTACTTTTTCGACGGGTTCTCTGAATTTATCACGTTTTCGCAAACGCTGTTTCACTTTTAGAATGCGTCAATAGCCATCTATCATTCAATAGTATAACTAGAACTGATCTTCTATGCAGGTATCTACTTTTTTTTAATAAAGCATGGCTACATTTTTGTACAAGGCAAGATTCTTTTGAGGCTGTATAAGCACGACTTTCAGATCAGTTGCGCCAAAAGGCAAGTATTTTCTAAGGATGCCCAATTACAAGACGACAAAAGTAAATTTAGGCTCTTACGTACTACATAGGAATTAAAATATAAGGCAAGAATTTTCCGAGGCGATGTTAGTAGAGGCTGCTGTATTACAAGGTGATGAAAAATTTGGGACGTGTAGTATAGTATCCCTATTATTTCATTGGTTCCAGCTGATTCAAGAATTTAATTTTGAGTGTTATTTTATGCCATTGTTTTTATATTTCGTGATGTGCTGTGTTAAATGTGATATTAAGTTTTAAATGAAAATGTTTTGATTCTGAATCTTTGCGCTGTCAGTTTTTGACATCTTGTGGCGATTATCTGAAATTAAAATCTCTAGCATACGTCACACGACCTTGATCTAATTAACCAATCGTCAACAATGACAACATTCGTGTGCCGTGAGTAAAATAACCTATTTATGTGGAATAATAATGTTAATGAATTTAAATTGTGCTAAAAATAAATGGATAACAGATTGGAAAATAAAGAAAAGAAAACAGGTACTGAAATGGGGACGTAACACGTTAATAGTTGATCCTGACGGGCTTTTGAGAGTACCGGGCCAGGGCTCACACCTTTCTCATCAGAATTTTTGCCTGATAGGGATTTCTTCGTTTTGTACAACCTGTGCCGCATTCTTGACGTTATCAAGTAGTCAAAAATTACTTTCATCATGATCCGCTAGCCGTTTGACTCCAGCGTTCAGATGATAAGGAATGCTGGCAGAGTATTTGCTTGCTCGTTTGAGCGCCAATTCAGAAATCAGCTCGATATTCAGGTCACTTTGGATTATCGATAAGTACGCATATTCATGATTATTTCACAATAAATAATACAGATTTTGGAATACCATGCAATAAACTGTAAGTAAGAAGAAAATCTTCCCAATATTTAGGCCTTAAGGTTTTTAGTAAATTGCCAGAAGAATTGACAGATATTATCAAATTGGATACCTTCAAGAAGAGATTGAAATTTTTTTAAATTAATGATTGCTTCTATTCATTGGCTGAATATCTTAATTTTGAGTAAGCCTTGTGTTTAATACTGTGCATTTTAATATGTTACATTTAAGTATATTTTGTATTGCGACTCTTTTCTATTCATATCTATATATGTCTATTGAGAATAAAGTATTATTATTATTATCATATGTGGTTGTGCCTGATTACCAGTAGGTATCCTCCATGGGTTTCAATCCAATGACACATCATATATTGAAGTTCTGCAAGGTTTCTTTTCTAGCATTCACCATACTATGGGATCACCTATATTCATACTTTGTATGCTATTATGGTTATCAACTTTATAATTTCCGTAGGGTTCATACATCATATGAAGAGTATTTTAACAGAATTGGAATTCTATTTGCAATTATCAATTCGAACATGAAATCTATTTGGAAAAAACTTTATTTAATATATATGTTTTAATGGAAAACAGCAAAGTGCTGCCTTTTTCAAGTGTATAAATGTATAATAAATGAATAATCAAAATTGTCAAGACAACAAGAATACAAATAGTAACTAGATAAGTTTGAAATATTAACTCTTAGGATCGTAGAGCTCTGCCTGTGATTTAGCTTATAATTCAATATCCACAGGTCTTTTGGAGATAAAAATGAAGGTCTAAATAGGGAAATTGTCAACTTCTTATGGTTCTGGGTCAATCTGGCTCTATTCTTTTTGATTTGGCGCAGAACTGAACCATCCACAGATCTACAAGACCTGGTGATGAAGTAACTCTTGCAAGTAGATTCGAAAATACAAATAGTTTGAAAATTGACTGGTAACCACAATCGATTAGGTTAATAACCAATATTAAAATTCAAACTACTCGGTGATTTTTTAATTTCTATTGCTTCTCTTATTAGCCTCTTGAATCAAATGGTCTCTTCAGCCAGAAGCTTCATATTCTTGAAGTAAATGCCATATAATTCTTGAATAGCGTGCTCAGCCACCGCATACTTTTCTGGGTGGTTCAATCTTATATGACGAAAATGCTCCTTCAATCTTATTTCTACAGTCCTCTTGATCCGCCCAATATATTCCTTGCCACATTGACAAGGAATCTTGTAAATACCAGGATACTGTTGAGGAAATCTGTCTTTAACATCCCCAATAAGATTTGGAATATTTAAACTGGATGTGTATGAGGTTTTTATGTCATATTCATGTGAAAGTCTTATTCGTTATGTTGGCTACGTATCTATTTGTTCGATTCATTGATATTTTTTATTATCATCAATTTGATTTGCAATCGGAGCAATGCAACAAACAAGTTATTGACAATACATTCAACAATTTATTTATTTATTTATTTATTCATTTAATTAATTCATTTATGTTAACAAAAGCATCGTAACTACGGAACGGTGAGAAAAAGGATTACCAATGCAAGAGCCATGAAGTTTTCAACACATGATAAATTAAATTTTTGTTGAAAAAATTTATAATAAACTGCAAATAAGTATCAAAATTGTAATGGAACAGTGTTTTCTCTTCCAATCCTGTCCTTCAATCATAGAAATCTCATGGTTTCAATGCATATAAGCTATTTATTAAAATACTGATTATAGCGTGAAAATCGGCACAACAATATATATATATATAATATGGAATTATGACCTAGTTACGTCGGCTCTTGATTTATGTTTGAATACGACTCATTAACATAAGCTTATCGAGCGATTGGTGAGGAGCTTCTAATACGAAATTTGTGTTCGCATAAACTAGAATTTAATCGATTCATAATAAGCTAAGCGATGCTTGCTGGTTTCATATAGAAAAATAAGAGTCAATAAACTATCTTATGAACTTGTGAACAAACCATCTATAGAAAATAAAGTTAGCAACCGTCACCGTGAAGCATCCTAGGATTTGGTTTCACGATCAATTGAATGTTCAACAAACAACTTGTTCGGTACACGCTTGTCTTTATCCTTTCCAAGCTTCTAGAAGCTTCAAACTTATCTTGCTAACGAATGATTGGATTTATTTTCGAATAGCTTTGAAGAAAATATACAGCACGTAGATATCTGATTTCAACTTGCACCAGCTTAGTTTGCATTGGGTATTTTGATACTATTGTTTTCTATCTTTTATTGCTAATTGAACCATCAGATCTTTGTTGGAAATATGATGGAGTTTCTCAGCACCTGATATATGAATTCAAGTACATCATACATTGAGTGATTTAGAATCTTTCTCTTAGAGAAGAAATATGTATAAGATTTATAGAACTGATATTTCCAATATCACTGTAATTGAACAAGTGCATTGGATCTTTCTTGGTATTAGAACTGGAATCCAAAATTTTATTTTAGGATATTCTCGTTTCTCCCCTACGTATGAACACTCGATTCTATTAGAATTTTCAACAGACAGTTTGATCAACATAAATACTCGCTTATTCTGGGTGGCGATTTTAACGCAAGAATAGGTTTACTAAATAGCTCTGAAAACATAATTTTGAATAACTTTTCATAATGTGGAGACTAACAAAAAAATAATCCAGCTGATTTATGGAAACTCGTTAATCTCAAACAAGGCAATACGAGTATACCTGGGAAATTATACTATAATGATTCTTTTTATGAAAATCCTCAGGATATTGTCAATGGTGTTGCAAAATATTTTTCAGAATTCTCTATTTCAAGTTCATCGTATGACAGTTATAATAGCAATTCAAACCATCCGACATTTACAGCTAATATTGTTGATGACACGTATATCATCTCACTGATTGCTTCTCTTCCTAATGAAGATACAGCAGGAGAAAGGATCAGGTACCTATTTTTTTAATTGAAGATGCAAAATATATGCTGTCAAAACCATTGTCCATCATAATAAATTTGGCCATTCTTACTGGGATCTTTCCTGTCCGCTGGAAAAAAACACGTATAACACCTGTATTAAAAAAAGGGCGATAAATCATCAATAGAGAATTATCGGCCCATCTCAATACTTGATAATTTCGCTAAGCTATTTGAGATGTCCATTCACAATGTACAGTAGTATCCGCTGCCGAATATCACTAGATCAGTATGGCTTTATGGAGGTCGCTTGACAACGATTAATCTTATGTGATTTATGCAATACATCTCTGAAGTTCTTGATGATCAAGGTCAAGCTGATGTTATTTATAATGATTTTTCACAAGCCTTCGATTCACTGGATCATGGAATTCTTCTTCCCAGAATAAGTTTTACCGGAGCCTCTCCTACCTTGATACAGCTTTTTCATTCTTAGCTCATTGATCGTTATTATTGTTATGTTTTATAATGGATTCATTTCGTTCAAATTTTTCGCCTCATCTGGAGTCCCTCAAGGCTCGAATCTTGATCCGTTGTTATTCACAATATTCATAAATTAACTTCTTCTCTCTCTCACTTGTCCGGTCTTAGCCTATGCAGATGATTTGAAAATTTATTGCAAAATAAACTCTTACAGATGCAGATTTTCTTCAAGAAAACAATAATGCTTTGGCGAATGGTGTCAAATCAACAAGCTAAATATGAATAGAATGAATGTCATGCGGATATCCAATATGTTTCATGACATCTTGCTTCTCAAAACTTTATATTATGTTCAAATTGTCAGTAAACTGGAATATGCTCTTCTGGTCTGGTTTCCATTCTATGAATACCAGTGATATCTCTAGATCGCATTCACAGAAAATGTTTAAAATTTTTGTCATATAAGATGGACAATATTCACCCGGATAGAGGATGCGACCAAAATATGTTGCTTGAACGACATAATCTTCCATCTCTAAGTACGAGACGTGAAGTATCCACTGCAAAATTTTTGTGGATGCTACTTCATAATAAAGTTGATTGTCAATTTTTGCTATCTCGTATCACTTTTCGTATACCTCGAATTGCGTCAAGGAGTGATACCACGTTCTATTTGCCAGTGTCCAGAACTGATGTTCTCCGAAGATCACCAGTCCAAACGATGTGCCGAAATGCCGATCTATATTATCAGGATATATTTTTATAGTCTGTCTTTTATATTTCATTTGTACTTTTTTTTTGTATATGATGGCCTATTTATGCTCAGTTTTAAATATCGATTTACTTGTATATCTACCTCTAATTGGTTTATCTGTTGGGAAATGAATTATTATTATTACTGAGTGCATCAGAAGCATTAACGATAATATTTACAACAAAAAGGGAAACGAACTCACCATAAGGATTTGAGCCAATTTAATTGTACTAAACGGAAGAACCTTGACCGACACTTCAGCCTATTAATATATACGTAGTGGGAAGTGGTAATGATTGTGAATTTATCATCCCTTCCGTATCTGATATTTTTATTATTATTATTATTATACGGTGAACAATATAAAACAAAGGTTATTGAATTGAACAATTATAGCAACAAAATAGATGGCTAGTTCCTAGGCCACCGCACACGATGACTCTCTGACATGAACTCAAGACTTCTTCAAAGATTTCCGTCACCGTTCACCGCCTAGACTCCGTCAAAGTGTATCAAAACAAACAAATCCTTATGTATATTTAATTGACACACTTGCGTCTTGTTTGGTGGTTCGTATATTCAAGACATCTCCGACAGGGCCATTCTGACCATATCACACGTCCTCATATGATTTTGAAAAAGAAATGAACCAAAACCAATATCACTTGGTTCGTTCTTAATCGACAAAACATTGAACTTTTTCAAACTGATTTGATCGAACATAATTCTTCAATACAAAGGATAACAACATGAAATAACACATCAGAGCCCATCAGAATAATTCAAGCTGTCTGAGATGTCGCACGTTTACATTCTTATACTATGAAAAATTGATTGAATTTGCCTTTGTGCTATCGAATTTTCCTTTCTCATACTTCTCAATGCCTTTTATAGCTACATTTCTAATATCTGTTAAGCTTTCGGTCCTTCTACATCATCTGCCATCAAGCTAAGTGGTCTAGCTACCTTTCCTACCATCAGCTGTAAAGGACTTGCTTTTGTGCTGCGATTCACGATACAGTTGAGCGCAAGTCTACGGCTGTGAGCATCGACTTAAGTGTACTCATGACGCTTTTTATTGGACCATTCGCTATACTCGACCCAGTTACGATGAGATGTAAAACAATATTATGATTTGTGCAAAAATTCTGGAGTTCTCTACTGACAAGACAACGCCCTTGGTCAGCAATGATACGCGTAGGCGCACCAAATACTGCTATACTATCTTCAACGGCTTTGATGCTACTCTTGGAATTGATATTTGAACAGTGTTTTTGTAAAATGTACTTTGTGAAGGCATCTATAAGAACAAATATGTATTCCTTCAAATCATTTTTACCACTTAATTTTTTGGTTGCATCTATATGCACTATATGCCAAGAATTGTCGCTTTAGAAATTGGATGTAAGTCTACTTGTACTTTTTTGGAATGAGATTTTGCTACTTTGCAAGTAATACAGTTATCTACAAATTTTCTTACGTAGCGCGACATACCGTTGAACCAGTGATAATCATAGACTTTTTCTAATGTTTTCTCCCAACCTAAATGAATAAGACATTGGTGAATATTATTGATAACAGACCAGCTGAAAGCACAAAGTGCTATGGAAAGACATTTGGAGCGACCATTTCTTCGAATTTTACGGTGAAGTATACCTGAACAAATTCTATACGTTTTCCTAACTTCCTCATTAAATTAAGCACTACGCAGATCTGATATCAACTTAACGATCTCATTGTTGCGTTGTTGCCCAGCAAGAAGCCAGTTACTAGTCAACTCAGTAATATCAACTTGTTTTTGTTCAACCTTAGCTACTCGTTGTTTTGGTTGTGGTGATGAAAGATTTCTAGAGAAAAAGTCAGCGTGACACATAAGTTTGCCTTCTCTATATGCGACATCGAAATCAAAAGATTTTTGGAAAGCTCATCATCTATAAACTCTAGGAGTCAGATCAATTTTCTTATGGAAAGATTTCAATGAGTTACAGTCAGTGAATACCTGCCTTAAATTTTCTACCATGCAAATACTGTCTAAAATGTTCTATGGCATTCACTACTACCAGCGTCTCTAATTCGTATGAGTGGTATTTTGATTCAGCCGAATTTCGTTTACATGCGATGGCATATGGGTTCTAGTCAATTATTTGGAACAATATGACACCATAACCATCTGCACTGGCATCTGCATATAACTCAATTAGACTCTGTGGATCGAAAATTGTAAGAATAGGCTCTCCGGTCTGAACTGAAATAACTTTTTGACGAATTTCCTCATGTCGTGGCTTCCAATTGAAAATTCTTTCAACAGAAGTTAGTTTGTATAAGAGACCTACAAGTCGAAAGAAATTGGGAACAAACTAGCGAAAATAAGAAGCTGAACCAATGAACTGTCTTAACTAAGTTACAGTTTGAGGCGGTGGTAAGACAGTAAGTGCCTCAAATCTACGACGATTAGGTTTAATGTTGCCTGCTTTCACTTCATAGCCAAGAAATTCAACTCCGTTTTTTAGAAATAAGCATTTTTTCTTGTTGAGTGATGATTTGGCTTTCGTCAAAACTTAAAGAACTGCTTGAAGTCACTCCAACACTTCCGTTATCGTACGTGACGTCACTAATACGTCATCTACATAAACTATGACGTAATCATGAGCGAGTTCCCCCAGTGCTCTAATAGTTGCACGTTGAAAAGCTGAGATAGTGTTTCGCAGACCAAATGGTATTGTCAAATATTCGAACTGACCATCTGGTGTTATAAATGCTGTAAGTTCAATTGACTCAAAATTGACGTGTATTAGATAAAATCTACTAGCACAATCCAGCAAGAGGATTGACCGCACACCGCTCTCCCTTTCCTGCAGCGCCTACACCATTCGTACAGCGACTCGCGATGTGTCCTTCGACGCTACACTTGAAGCACATCACCTGCTGCGGCTGCTGCTGTTGACAACTCGATGTCACAGTTGAAGAAAATTGTTGTCTTCTTTTCATATATTTTTTTTTCGTCCGGCATCCTGAAGACTTGTGACCTATTTTACCGCAGCTATAGCATTTGATTGGTGATTGCTGCGGAATTCTGGATGTTTATAATCGTTTATTTTGTCATCCGGAGAAATGTTATTCTTTCTCTTCAGATGAGAAAATGCATTTAATTCCTGTTAAAGCTGATTGCGTGACGTAATTTCTGTTGCGAATCTTATATCAATCTGTGATAAATAAGTGAGAACTGTTGATACTCCAATTTGCTTCACACTTACATTCTTCCACTAATTTGCGTTTCGTTTGGTGGTTCGTATATTCAAGATATCTCCGACATATATAAGTTCAAATGGAAATAATGGTGATAACGACAAAAGTATTTATTTAGCAGGAAGTAGTATTCATCCAGCAAAAAATAATAAGAAAAATTACAATAAAGTTCAGGAAGAATAATTACATTTTATGGAATGAAAATTTCGTTGACATACTGTTAGATAAATATAGCGTGGGGTATTTCTATTTACAATACTCACACATGCATCCTCATAAGAGAATCACAAAAAGCGCCACTATTTAATTTAAGAATTACTTGAAATTTCCACTGTTCAATGCAGCACGTTGTATAAGGGAAACAGCATAAGCGTTATGAAAATGGTTGGTTTGTCTTATTGCTACTGCGCTGTTTTCAATACATTGTTGCAGTTCCTCAAGAGTTTCTGGTGCGTCCTGATTATCATAAGCTAGCGATTATGAAAATATTAATCCAAGGAATTAAGATCTGGTGATTTTGATTTGAGCATGTTGTTGTAGAAACCATTCAGAGAAAATTACTCTCTGGGGATGGTCAGGTTGTATCAGATGTTGGACACGTTGAAAATGAGAAGGATGGTATCTTTGATTTCTAAGACGTTATGGTTAAAATTTCTCGATACTTGACGAGTACTAATTGTTGGATCATTATGCACTGTATTTGAAATAAGGTCTTCAAAATTATGACGATTCTTTGTTGTCTATCATCTCTTCCTGGATTTGGCTCTGAAAAACAGTGGTGAAAGTACCGCGGGGTATGCATATGTTCAGATTCGATTGCTCAGAGATGATCCAGAGGGTGTTTTTGAGCCATCTGTATGAATTGAGATATCAGGTTCAAGGCTAGCTCGTTTATTTAGGATGATTCGATAGAGTTCATCAAAGATAAATTTTGGAAGCATACTGTCTGAGCTCATTTCTAGTGAGAGGACAGAACAAATTGCCATCTGAAGAAAGAAATGTGTGAGATACTTGTTCTTGGTGTAGAGAGGCATAGTGTAGATCTTAGTGCTATCTTCTCTACGTAGAGATCAAAAGGAGGAAGACATAGAAGAGTTTGTAGTGGTTACGTATTTGGAAACTATAATATTGCTACATGGCTCCTTAACCAGAAACTGTAGGAGTAGTACGAATCGCACTGGTGATTAATTGGTATGCTATTCTCTGGACATGATCCATTTTAGATATGACTGTTGTTTGTCTGACCTTGTGCCCCTAAATTAGAGCTCGTATGTGACCATTGGCCTGATGATAGTTATATAGAGCTATAGAGAGGGCATATGCTTGAAGCCCCAATCTCTTCCTATGGCTGGACGGCACTGCCAAAAGGAGATGCTGGCTTTTTCATCTTTCTAGATCAGATGCAGATTCCAACTAAGCTTAGAGGCAATAAAAATACAAAGGTATTTTACTGAGTCTGAGAACTTTAGTATCTGATTGAATAGACTTGCTATAATGAGTACGCCAAGTTTGCGTTCCTTGGTGAAAAGTATCATCTCAGTTTTGGTTGGGTCGACTGAGAGAGAGTGATCGTTGCACCAGGATTCAAAAAGTTTCAACGCACTTTGCGCTATTTGCGTGAGAATGCTTTCAAATTTACCACTAAGCAGTATAGTGATGTTGTAATCTTTACTTGTTATTGAAAATTTCAATACTACTGACATCATTCCTGATGGTGTCGTTTTGCAATGTTGCTCCTGCGTGAAAATCTTAGACCTCTTTTTTGACGGAAGCATAAAGTTCAGGGAACATTTGAATACAAAACTGGTAGCTATTAGATTGAAATTAGGATATCTGTATCGATCTCAGCATGACTTGAGTTCTGTTGAATCATACATAGTCAATGCTCTAGACTTACCTTTGCTGTATTACTGTTCCTGCGTATATGTTTCAAAAACAAGATCACTCTCATTCAGAATTCATATTTGAGATATCTGTATGTCGTACGTAAATTTGAGCACATTTCTGAATACAGAGTCTAATCTAATATTAAAGAAATTGATACTGTAACACTTTTATTACAAACACAAATCAAGGCTTCGAAATTCAACTGCCTTGAAAATAAATGACAAAACTCCTAGAATATATTCATGACATCTTAAAACTTGATAGAATAAAAGAAAAATATGTGTAGACGCTACTCTGATCTGAGCTGTGCTAGTTTGGTGTTACCATCTCCCCCTCAGGATTGCATGTCGGCCTCGCTTGCAATACTGGAGATTGTAAATTACTTCATCCTTCTTTTGCTAGATAGCTTCACAGACGAAATGACGTTGGTCTGATTAGGGGCAGCTCTGTTCTTCTTTCGACGGCTTTGTTCAATGGACATTCTGGAAAAAGAGATATAGATTCTTTGGAGGAGACAAAGGGAGCTGAGGCTGAAACGTGACTAACACCAATAGGAATTTCGGGGTCACAGGCGGTGCAACCTGATAAGTTGATCGAGATATGTGTTTACAAATCACGTATGGTCCGTCTTGATTTTTTCTATACTGGTTCATGTCCACATTCTTCAATTAAAAGAGTTCTCTTTTTCTTAGTGTGTTTCGTTTTGAACATTCCGTATTAGTATAGAACTGGTATTTACTTGGTTTTTCAACAACTCTTGTTCTGGTTCGTAGACATTTTTCTGAATATTCATCTTGACTAAAGAAAGATGAATTATCAAATTCTGCTCTATCATCAACCATTTTATTTTTTCCCGCGTTTTGCATCCTCTATTTGGGTCAGTTGATTTTTGGCTCAATCCTCCTATTTTTTAGGATGTATTGCAGTTTACTTGGGTACTTTCTAGCAAATCTCTCACATATTTTACCCTCAATGTATTTGAATCAATGTCATTGCTATCGACAAACAGAAATTGCATTTTTTGACCATCATCTGTATCAATGGTGCTTATAGATGTTGAATCCACTATTTCATCTATAAGTCTAATAATATTCTAGGATCTAGAATATTATCAGATTTTTGTGTTGTTTTCACACTCTGTGTAATTTTGATACTCCGCTAATTTTTGGCCCAATGTTACTCAACGGGCAATCCTTGTCTGAATTTTTCGGATTGGTTGAAATAATAATATTTGGGCTCGTAGGTTTTAGAGTTGGAGACGTTTTCTGTGTTGACGAATGAGTTGAATGATTTGCTTCGATAATTGGATATATTTCATTAATTATTTTTTTTCATAAGGTTTCTGTTGGCGGTACGTGGTAACTTAAGATAATTCTTCTTAGATATTCTTCTTCTTCTTCTTATATATCGCTACAGCTCAGGGTAAATCTTGGCATTCTTGACAATTCTTTTCCAGTCAGGTCTGTTCATCGCTTTTATTTTCCAGTTCTTCACTTTTAGTTCCTTGATATGTACTTCTACTTGCTCTTTCCATCTATTAGGAGGATGCTCTTTCTTCTTCTTCTCATGTAATCGAGTATAAATTGTGTCTCATAGTAATCTCATCTCGTCTATCCTCTCTATCCATCCTAACCATCTTAATATTTGTGCTTTTATGTGTCTTATCATATCTTCATTATTCATCAAATCATTCAGTTTGTGATTATATCTTATACATGTTCCAGTTCTTCGTACAGGGCCATATATTCTTCTCGGGATTTCCTTTCTATTACATCCCAGATTATTCTTCTCTCTCTTGGATATGATCCAAGTTTCTCTCTGCTCCGCTCTTTCAGAACTCATTGGCTTTTTGTCCATTCTTGCACGATTACACACACGAAGGTAATGAGCTCCACCTCCTTATAATTAGGATTAATTGGATCGGGTAGAGCTCAAAACCGACCTGCTCATATACCAAAGCTATCATGTTGACGACTGAAACAATAAATTGTAGAATCGGCTGCATCATAAGGCGTGGCTGCCGCTCGTTTTGTGGCGTTCGCAGTCAAGGTCAAACTTGGAAAATATTTCAAATCATGAAAATTCACTTCTCAGATTCTCCCCTTTGTATACACACAATTAGCCAGCTAATAAACACTCATACCACCCACTAATATCTCAACAATATCAAAAGCAATTCCATACAGGAAAGGTCTGCACTATGATTTCATTCTGGGTTGATCATTATCCTTAATTAGAAGAGAGACCTTGAAAAATAAAACTGAAGTGCCTCAATGGAAATATTCACGCCACTGGACATTTGATTAGACGGGGTGTTGGAGCAGTTGGTAAAAAAGCACTCAGCACAGGAATGCAATTTCTCGGTGATTTGAGTGAAAATCAACCTGTAAGGGAATCATTTCAACGGCGTGTAGTAGAGGCTGGAGAAAATCTGAAGCGAAAAGCCGAATCAAAAGTGGATGAATTGATAAATGGCGGTGGTTATAAAAAGAAACGTTTGGTATCTAAAACTACTCATTTGAAAGCGTCACCTGGTAGAGTGAACAAGAGGCAGAGGACTAGACGCTTGAAACAGTCTGATATTTTTGGTTGAAATGGCGTTCCTCCACTCTCAGTCGTGTGAATGCGTTAAAACAGAATTAGACTTATTCGCTTTACCTCCAACCCAAACAAGTATTGAGAACGGACAATGGATCAATTACAAGCCTCTATCATCAATCACTGAAGATGGTTCCATTGAATTCGTGGTTCCAGGAAACAGCGAAGAGTACATAGACTTATCTCAAACTATGTTATATATAAATGCAAAAATTATAAAATCTGATGGCACACAGCTAACCGATACGGATAATGTAGCCCCCATTAATAACTGGCTGCACTCACTATTCAGTCAAGTGGATGTATGCTTGAATCAAAAACTGGTATCGCCACCCAATAATACTTATGCTTATCGAGCTTATCTGGAAACATTACTGAATTACGGAAGTGATGCGAAAAAATCTCATCTCACCTCGTCGTTGTGGTATCTGATGACGCTGGAAAAATGAATAATACAGAAGTGGGAGGGAATTCAGGATATAACAAACGCCAGAAATATACTGCCCGGAGTCAAAATATTGATATGATAGGGCATTTACATGTGGATTTATTCAATCAAGAGAAATTCATTCTAAATGGGGTGGAAATTCGTCTTCGTATGGTATGTTCTCGTGATAGTTTCAAGCTTCTCTCAACCGCAAACACTTATAAAGTTCAAATAACTGAGGCTACCCTATATGTGCGTCGGATAAAATTGGATCCTAGCATTCTGCTTGCCCATAGTTTGGCCTTGGAAATAAGTACTGCTAAATATCCAATAACACGCTCAAAAGTAAAAGCGATCATTATTCCTTCAGGGGTACAAAGAAAATCATTGGATAATATATTTTTGGGTCAGCTTCCAAAACGCTGTATCATAGGATTTGTATCAAATCAAGCCTTTAATGGAGATTATACAAAGAATTCCTTTAATTTTGAGCATTTCAAAATAAATTATTTTTCTTTATTTGTGAACGGACAACAAATACCCACAAAACCCCTGCTGCCATCCTTCATTGACAAGAAGACCTTAACACAGATGTTCAATGCGCAGTCCTTAGGGACAGGTATAAATTTCGGTAACACAGGTAACGAAATAAGCAGGGACGATTTCTCAGAAGGCTACTGTCTATCAGCGTTCGACTTGACACCCGATTTAGCGGCAAATTCAATGCTTTCCTGGAATTTAACACGCCACGGTTCATTAAGAATTGAAGTAGGGTTCGAAACAGCTCTCGTGCAAACATTAAATTGTGTTATTTACGCTGAATTTGATAATATCATTGAAATAGATAAGAATAGAAATGTAATTGTAGACTATGGTAGTTAGGTAAATATCTAGCTTTATGTATTGATGAAATAAATAGACTATCTTGTAAAATGATTATTTTTAATTTAAATCTTGAATAAATACCTGACCCTAAAGACACGACATAAATATATTATAAGAAAGAAGTAACTTCTAAATTCATCAGTACTTTGCGAGCATTTGCTATGACAAGTTATATAATTGATGTTCAGGGTTTTTATGGAAATGCAGCGGAATATATCATCAAGGAACTTGCTGTTATTTCTTTAGATAGGTTATATTCACAGCATTATGTATTCAAAGCACCAGTCCACTTGAGAGAATTGAGTGAGAGATTCCAAAAGCATACTCATTGGTTTGGAAATGATCTTCATGGCTTCGCATGCGTGGATGTTTATACAGAATATGATCAAATATTCGGTATATTGAAAAACATTTTTGAGACCGCTGATAGAATTTATATTTAAGGAGGTGATAAAAAGAGCTTCATCGAGAGAGTCTTGGGTCGAGACGATCTAATTGACCTATCAGAGTTAAGGTGTCCTTCTTAAAAAGTGTTATCTAAAGATTACAACGTCCCCAGCTGCATGATACCACAATCGCACGAAGGGAAAGTATGTGCCGTAAGGAATGTGAATCTTCTCAAACAGTAGCTAGCTCAAAATAACCATAATGAACGCCGCTCAAATAGAAGCCGTATTCTACGAATATTTTCGAAATTTGGCCTACTATGGAGTTTATGCATCAGATAGACTACCGCAGCGAGTAAACTCTCCATGCACGATAATTGGAAATACCGATCCCGACACCAAACCCGGGGCTCATTGGATTGGGTATTCATTGATCGCAAAGGTCACGGAACTTATTACGACTCATACGGAAGACGGCCGGTTGAGTTGTGAAGTTCAAAGTGTGAAGACGTGTGAGTTTTCCGATCCGATTTTGTTACCTAAACCAGGGCTAATCGATCAGATTTTTCTCACTCAAAATAAAATAAGTATAAATAATCAAGCTAATCTAAAAGAAAGTGAAAACAAGTGAAACTCTGCCCCTATCTTAGGGATTAGTGTGGTGGAATAGTGAATTAATTGTATAAATAATAACAAAAAAATACTTGCGAAGAACGTGCAATAAAATTTATAGGTATCGGCATATTATTCACCTGTGATTTGGAAAAATTTTAGTGTGAGTATTGGTCCAAAGAACACATTATCTAACATCTGACGTGACCTCTACCTACGTCACGAAGTCCACGCGAAGTGAGTGACCGGGTATCAAATATCAGCGGCTGCTGCTGACGTAGCATAAGGTGAGTAAGCAAACAACAACTGTAAAGAGGGTCAAGCAACACCAGGCGATGCAGAAACAAGAAAATGAGTCGGACGGATCTTCAACAGATGGAAGTCGGAAAAGACAAAATACGAGTGAATTATTTGGAAGGTGCAAGAAAACACCGAGATCCCCCACTAAAGCCACCCAACAAACTGCAGTAACGGAAGATTTTAAAAATATGATGGTGGAAATGATGAGGGAAATTAAAGAAATGAGATCGGAACAAGCAAAACATTTTACAGTTATAGAGAAAGTAAATGAAGAAATTGAAGAGCTTAGGAAAGAGAATAAAGAACTAAAAGAAAGAATTGCGCTAGTTGAAGGGAAGGTAGATAGAGGAGAAAAACAGCAGAAGAAAAATAATATTGTCATAAAAGGGAAAGACTTTAATAGTAATGGACAAGAAATAGAAAAGTTCTGCAAGGAGTTAGTCGGAGTACAAGTAAGGATAGAGTCGGCTCAAAGAGGGAATGTAGGAGCAACAAGCAATTTCATGACAGTAGTAAAATTAAGCAGTTGGAAGGAAAAAGAACTGATTATGAAGAATAAAAACAAACTTAAAGGCAGCAAGATATACATAGACAATGACCTGACTAAAGAGGAAATAGCAATTCAAAAAATTCTTAGGGAAAGAGCTGGAAAAGAGAGAAAGGAAGGAAAAACAGCTAAAGTAGGCTATAAGAAAATATACATCGAAGGGCAATGCTGGATATGGAACAGCGAAAGCAGGGCAATTGAAAGAGCAAAAAACTAAGGCATGACAACAAAGAAATGGATGTAATAGGAAATGACCAAGCAATGGCCAAGGATAAAAGAATTTTAGAATTATTTAAGAAACATAAAAATGAAACGCTAATATTAGGAACATGGAATGTGAGAGGAACAAATGAATCGGGAACACTCAAAAACCTATCCATGTGCTTAACACAATATAAGATTGACATACTGGCACTTCAAGAAACAAAGCAAAAATCAAACGACATAATAGCAGTAGATAATTATATATTTTTCAGCAGTGGAAACGACACCAAATATTTTGGCACAGGTTTTATGATAAAAAAAGAGTTGAAGCAGAAAATTATAAAATTCGAACCAGTGTCCGAACGAATATGTACAATACGACTGAGAGGAATGTACCAAAAAATCAGTATTACAAATGTACATGCACCAACAAACGAGAAGGATGAGGAAGAAAAAGATAAATTTTATGAAGAGCTTGAGAGAATAATAAATTCGATACCAAAATATGACCTAAAAATAGTTATTGGAGATCTCAATGCAAAACTAGGCAAAGATGGAATGTATAAGACTACAATAGGTGCACATAGCAAACATGATGAAACAAATGAGAACGGACAAAAGCTGATTGATTTTGCAGTAACTAACAATATGAAAGTCATGAGCACACATTTCGAAAGGAAAGATATATATAAAGGAACATGGATATCACCTGATGGGCGTACATGTAATCAAATAGACCATGTATTAATAGAGAGTAAGCATGCGAAACAAATTGAAAATATCACAAGCAAAAGAGGTGCAGTACTAGACACAGATCATTTTCTTGTGAAAATAGTAATGAAACAGGAGTTGCCAAAAGTAACACAGGATAAACACAATCGTTTGAAACGATATGACACCTCGCCACTAACTAATGAGAAAAACAGAGAGCAATTTCAAAGTCTACTGTCGAAGGAGCTAGAGCTAGCAGAGCAAGTTTCAGAGGAAAGGATGGATATAAAATGGAATAAATTGGAAGAAGCAATACTTAAAGTCTCAGAACAGATGCTGCGCAAAAATGTGAGGGACAAAAATAAGGAATGGTTCGACGAAGAATGCAAAAGTGCAATTAGGAAGAGGGATATGGCTAAAAGAAACCTACTACAAAATAACTCAAATGAAAATAAATTGGAATACAACATGCATAAAAGACGAACGAAACAATTGTGTAGACAAAAGAAAAGGCTAATGATGGAAGAAAAAATGATAATATTAGAAGAAGATTTTAAAAACAAGGAGTTGAGAAACTTTTATCAGGAGGCCAAGAAACAAAGAACAGAGTATCAACCGCCACTAGTGTACTGTAAAAATAAAGAGGGAGAACTAGTGACAGCAAAGGACAAACTACATGTATGGGAAGAATATTTCAAGGAAGTGCTAAATGAGAGGAATCTGACTATGGAAACTACAAATGAAACCGAAACAACTCAACAAGAAGGGAATAGTATAGAGCAGAACCCACCAGACAAATGAAATTCGAGAAATACTGAACAACTTGAAAAATAATAAAAGCCCGGGAATAAACGGAATAACATCAGAAATATACAAAAATGCAGGAGGCGAAGTAATTCAGTATATTATGGAAATAATAGAGGATATATGGCGGACTGAACGTATGCCTGAGAGATGGAAGGAAGCACTAATATGCCCAATTCATAAAAAGGGGGACAGACTGAAATGCGAGAATTACAGAGGTATAGCACTATTAGACGTGGCGTACAAAATTTCAGCAGGATGTTTAAAAAATAGAGTACAAAAACAAGCGGACAATATCCTAGGAGAATATCAAGCTGGTTTTAGACCGAACAGATCAACTACGGATCAAATATTTGCACTGAAACAAACTATAGCGAATAGTTATGAACACAATCTAAGCCTGCAAATGTTGTTTATAGATTTCAAACAAGCATATGACACAATAAATAAACAGAAGCTGTATGAAGCACTCGCAGAACTAGAAATGCTCAAAAAAATGATAAGATTAATTATGATGACCCTTGAAGAGACAAAATGCAGAATCCTGGTGGATGGAGAAACATCAGATAGTTTCGATGTAAACAGAGGACTGAGGCAAGGAGATCCCATATCACCCGTCCTGTTCAACTTGGCACTAGAGTGGGTTATAAGAAAAAGCAGAATCTACCCAAAAGGAACCATTTGTCAACTAAAACACCAATGTTTAGCGTTTGCAGACGACATAACGTTAATAACCAGAACAAAAACAGAACTGAAGGAGGAAATGGGATTAAAAATAAACGAGGACAAAACCAAATACATGGAGATAGAGTCGGAACATCAAGAAACACAAGAAGAGTCTCTTGAAATACAGGTTGGAGGAGGTAAAACTTACGTATTCGAGAAAGTTAAAAATTTTGTTTACTTAGGTGTTACGGTGACAAACAACAATAGCGAAGAGCGGGATATTATAACACGGATAACGAAAGGAAACAGAAGTGCGGGAGCTATGGGGAAACTATATTAAAATCGAAAAGTGTGTCAAGAAGTGCAAAAAAGCGGTTATATAAAACCATTATAAGACCAGTGGTACTGTACGGTAGTGAAATGTGGGTGCTAAACAAGACTATGCAAAATAAACTAGAAGTGTGGGAGAGACAAATTCTGAGGAAGATTTATGGTGGTAAAAAAGAGGGTGATGTGTGGTTAAGACGAACTAATACCGAGCTAATGGAACTCTATGGTGAGCCTGGAATAGTGGAAGTGGCTAAAGCACAAAGGTTGCGGTGGCTAGGGCATGTGATGGGACTACCAGAGGACGAAGTAGTAAGAAAGATGTTAGACGGAGGTGTTGTGAAAAAAAAAAGAAGGGGAAGACCAAAGGAGAGGTGGTACGAAGCGGTGAAAAAGGACTTAGAGACACTAGGGATTACGAACTTCAAGCGATTAGCACAGGACCGTAAAAAATGACGAAAAATTGTAACAGAAGCCATGGGCCTACCTGGCCTGCAGCGGTAAATTATATATATATATATATATATATATATATATATATATATATATATATATATATATATATATATATATATATATATATATATATATATATATATATATATATATATATATATATATATACGGAAGACAGCCACTCGTTAAGAGTCATGAGAACTTTTTGAATCGAAATACCCGGACATGGACATACAACAGTACTATTCTGTAAGATTACGCTACAGACGTTTGTGGAAACTATTGTTTGTTGTATTTAAAATTTAGAATAAATAATTATAATCATGATAACTTTATTTGATTATTCAGTAAGTCTGATCCCCATGAAAATGATGTACTGATAAAATTTATGTTTGATTACTATTTCACGAAATATGTTCAATATGTAGGAGGTCAGACTAGAGGCACTAGTGAACAATAATAAAATCATAATTATGAATTGAATATCTTTATTATCAAATATCATCGTTGCTTATTCTAACCTTGTCTTTTCAGACCGTACGGATATGATTTCGAATAATCAACTAATCTACGCTTCATAGCATTAATTCTAAATAATTTATTCTCTTTTTTCGTTACAACACTATGGTCTAGAGTACTTCTTATACTATAACTACTCAACACATAATCCGTATCACGGTTACCTAAGATTATTTCCTTCATGCAGCTAAAATTTATTTTTTTTCGAATATCTTTAGTTCAACGTGAAACACTTCACCTTGCAAATCTCTTGATAAGTATCCTGCACTGGCGAATACGTTTCAAACGCATAATTTTTTGGACCCCCGCATACGAATTCGGTAATGTAGGTTCCCGAACCCAAAGAAGCTAATTCATTCGTGGGATCACCCATGAAATCACCTGTTTGTGGCTCGTGTTGTCCAGGTAGATGCGAGTATATGATTGAATCAGTGTCATAATATAAAACTCTATCGCCCAAAGCGTCCAGGTGGCGATAAAGTTCAAGTCATGCGAGTGCTGCTGTGTAAGCGGCAATAACGACATTCACTGTGGAAAGAGGCTCCACTGACTCGTCACGATACTGCCAATTAACGTACATCAACTGTTGTCCAGCGGGGATTATTTTATTCACAATAATGGCCGGATTAGCCAGCAGTTCATAAGGCTCAGCAGGGGCTGCAACTGTTGTAGTGCGCGGTCTATTTTCAGCCTGGGCAAATTTACCTGTTAGCATTAAATCATTTGTTAGTCCCTAGCACGATAAAAATGTGTTGCATAACTAACTCACCTCATAAAGAGTTCAGACAAATTTTTGTGACAGCGCGTCTACCCAAATTCTTTATGATTGAATCTGCATCCAACTGGATCCTTTCTTTCTCTAGAAACATCCTGATGTACGCATCTTTTGATTAATCAGAGGTACATTCTTCTGGATAGCCAGATGAGTTCTGTTTTATCTTCAAGAAAGTGTCTATTTATTCCGCAAATAACCGCCCGTTTTTGACGCTTTGTTGTATTCCGTAGTCTTATATTGCCATACTTCATGAACTTCCAGTATTTTATAACCATGACGTACAGCCGTCTGCACTTCAACCGACACCCACGTGCCAACAAACTGCCTCTCACTATCAGAGTGTGTACAGTCTTGTATTTCTAGCGTATCGCAACATTTTCTACATAGGACGAACATGAGTTTACCATGAGCTTTTCATGGTAATAGCGGGTGATGAAGGTCGCCAGGCGGGAGTACAGTACACTTTATCAAACCTTCCACACGATCTATATCATTATTTGGACGAATTGTATTGCATTCTGCGCCGACAAAAATTTCAGGATGTCCAATTGGGTATTTTCCATATTTACAGATGTAAGAGTAAAGAGAGCATACGTCGACATATTTATTTTCTCAGGGTTATCTGCTTTTTTATAGAGTACAGTATTTCCGGCTCTTCCGCCATAAGTCTCGTGGTTTCAAAGGTGTGTTATTCAAAAACTGATGATTCTGCAACACTGTTTCCAAATCTTTATGCTGCTGCAGGTAATTTCTGAATCTGCATTCCCATATACTTATCAAATTGTAGCCTAATTTCTTTATTTTCTCTGATTTATCAAGAGTACGCTGGTATCTAAATTCCATAGTTTTTTTTGTCGAAGTGTGAATTTGTTTATTCCTAAAGGTTTTATAGCATGATGGGCACCCGTGCCAGAAGCAACCCCATAATTCGAATACTAACTTATCGGGCGCGTAAAACCCGTCAACTTTCAAATTGTTCGCGAGAACGATTTCACCACCACGCGCTGCATGTTCAATACGAATGTCTCGTTGATCCTCTTTTAATAGCAGCCCTTGTAACGCTATCTTGGACTGGTTTTCTTTCAGTCTATATCCTTCAATAGGTATGAGCCCGATTGTGTTTTCTTTCAAAAATAAACGCCGGAACGCTTTGTTGCAAGCTGATGCAATAGTAACGGCCTCTGAAAATGGGCAAACACGACAATCATTTATAAAAGTTTATCGGAATTTGGTACAAGACCGACGTAAAATATCTACATCCGATATACAGTACTCTTTAATCTTTCTTTGTAAATCAAACATTACACCATTGTCAATTTGTTAATTATACCAAGCCAAAATTTTTTGTCTTTCTAAAGTTTTCATACTGTCCACGCCATAATATTCAATAGCTGGCAGAGGTCCAAAATATTCAGCATTCTCTGAAGTATTGAACAGATGTGGAAAATACCCTTTCTTTACAGTACCTGCCAGACCCATGGCTTCAGGTAGACGCTAAAGGCATACCCATGTAATTCAAGGAATCTATGAATCTTATTTTGCTATTGATCTCGATTAATAAAATTTTGTTAGGTTTTAGGTTCATTTTCTCTACAAGATATTTCAAAATGAACTGAGCGTCAAATGACCTAGCATTATGTGCAATACATGTTACAGAAGAAAATGATATTCGCGGAGCTAAGGCATACAAGAGAAAATTTTCAATTGGGCTTTTTTTGAATACCTGCTGTCGAACACCGAACGAGGAGCAGAAAGATCTTAAATCATCTATATTACAGCACGCGGAACATGATTGTTGAATAACGCATAAGTCAACTTCATGTAATATATGTTTGTCAATAAAATTTTCTTGTCGTGTCTCTGGATCGTAATAAATAAATAAAGTATTGTCTTCCAATTTATTTTCATCCGGTTTCATGAAGCATTTATGGTTAGGTTTTCTATAACAATCACAGATTTTGCAAAAAATTTCACCACAAATATGATTCTTATTTTTTTCGACAGTTATAAGTTTTCAAACATTGTTTACAGGTTTTCAGCAGACCACAAACATTCTTTCTTCCGTGATTATCATATCAAATCTGTCCTCGAAAATTTCTGTTACAGCCCGGGCATTTTTTCAATTGCAGTATACAAGCACACGCTGGAGATTCTTTACAAAAAATGCAGATATTTTGACAAGTGTGTGCTAACAGCCCGTTGTACCCTGTATGACAAGGTTTGCAGAAATACTTGCATGTAAAGGCAGCTGTCAAACTCTTTATGACCGAATAATGATTTTGATAATGTAAAAGGTTCAGTCGTGGTAAGTTTCCACCGGGTGCTCCTTCCAAAATGTGGTCACCGCGCGTATTATACGCGTATGCACATATGTTGTACTGCTTATACAAATTCTGAAATTCATTCAATTCAGGTATACCGGCTCCGTCCGCGCCTATTTTGATACCGGTATCGCATAATAACTTGTTTACGCGTGTCTGTTGATCAATGTGACCGTCTTTTCTGATATTCTCAAAAATATCATCTTCCATAACGAATGCTTCAGCGACAATTAAAGCTCTAGTTAGGCAAAGATTATCGACGTTGTTAATCTCTATGATACTGTGTTCCCTGCGACATAATTCCGCGTAGTTAAGCCCGTGACCGTTTAGATGTCTTCCGTTTCCCACAGGCATGGATATATGCGTCATCTCCATTGTGAATGCTCCGTCGAAAAACAGCTCAGCGTTGCTCTGAAGAATTCTACCAATAGTGTCCCATATGACGTCGACGTGAACCTGGCCCCTTCTTCGAACGACATCCATGCTGGCCCATGCTCCATGTGAGGGGTGTAGAATGTGAACCCGACAAAATCTGCAGGATTCATGTCGTTCAACATATCGGTCAATACCTGAGAAATTTTAACATTAAATATATCAGCATAATTACAACCATGGAGTATTTGTTCAATGCTTCCATAGAATCATTTGATAGGATTTTCTCCAGGAGGTGGGTCCGTCAGGTGGAGGACCGTTCGAAATCTACGCATCGCGAATCATTTTACGTGATACTCTCCATTTTCTATGATTTCTTAACGTTCAATAGCCCCTCGACCGTCCTAAATGTCTGAACCAGGAATCACTGACACTTCACTTTCACTTACAATTGAATTCACATCTTCTTCGGTAAGAGCTGAATCTATAATATTTTCACATAACTCGAAAAAAGAATCAAAACTCTGCTGTGGACACGTTTCAGATGATCTAGTGCCATCTGTCTCTGTTTCGTTGTTTTCACTGATATTATGACAGATTAAGTCTTCATGATTGGTATTTTCTGTTGACTCGTCATTCATAAGAGCTGAATCAATAAGATTCTCACAAATCTCGGAGAAAGAATCAAAATTTTGTTGATAACTCTTTTTAACTTTGACTGTAAACTAGGTCGCTACACACTGAAACAAATTCGAGACTCTCTCACCCTTTTATAAACAGGTTTTTCTACCATCCACCCTGGTAATATGCACACGTCCATACCCAACACACACGCACGCACGCATACAACCCAACTGAGAAACCACCCACTCTAATATTCGACAATTCCAGTTACATGAAACAATAATCGCTGGCGGCCTGAGAAATTAGCTAGCTTTGTTCTGAATTTGATTTTCTAAAGAACTATGAAAATTTAAAGTGATTGGAGGATCAGTGTGTCACTTTGTGACTTAAAAGTGATAGTTATTACGTATTCCTTCATGAAACAGTTGGAAACAATTAGAATTTTCAGTTCTTATATCTAATTAGAAATTGTATACTCAATTAGAAATTTTTATATAAATAAATATATTTTACATTTATTTTCTGAATTCAATTTTATATTCGCTCCATATGAATAAAATACATCAGTACCGTATTTGAAATTATTCATTTTCTGTGTTTGATTTTAGATTGAATCAGGAAAGTTCTTGATTGAAAAAAGTTCACATTATATTTTTCCATATCAAATAAGAGATTTAATACTTCATCAGAAAATTTTCATATCAATGAAAAGGTTGAAAATCATATTCCACGTTTATTTTCAGAATTTCATATTCGCTCAGGAAGATTTTCATATAAATAGGAATACAACTACAACACCGTATTTCACATTATTACTTTTTTGTGTTCGATTTTATTTTGAATAAAGGAAGCTTTTGAATGAAAACAAGCTCACATTTTATTTTACAAATATTTTTCTGTCATAAAAGTATACACTTAATGTTCAAAATCAAGAAATGCACAACATTTTATTTTACATATATTTTTCTCTCATAAGAGTATGAGCATAATCTAAATACTTTCTTATTTTATTATTGTGATAAATATACATGTCTACAAAAACGTCTCTTAAATAAATGTTTCCGGTAATGAAATATTTGAATAAACTTAAATTCATTGGTAAATTATATCTCAACTTATTGACTACAGTATATTTCAGATTGTTTTTATACTGTTCGTAAATATCATCATATAATTTATTGTAATGTCTTGAATCCGCGAATACGCTCTTCCCTAGGCAGATAAGAGTTTCAATATTCAAATTATCCAGTGCCAGAAACACGCTTCCCGAACTACACTGTCACTGCTCTTTTGGTGATAAATTCATATCAATTCCATTTATTTTATATTTATAGTTGATTTCTGATTCATTACACTTCTTCTTTAGCACAAGTATTTTTGTAAGCTCGTAGAACTCTGTGAAGTTTGGTATATCTAAGTATAGTTTCTGGCGTGCACTTCCAAACAGGCGGACGGTCACTTTCAGATAATTATTAGCATTTAGTCCAATAGCTATGTAACGGTCACACGTCATATCTAGGGGAACAATTTTACACACCAGCAAACGATCCCAATTGTCTCGATAGTCCCGGTTATTGGGAAGTTTAAACCATATGCTCTATCGATCCCAATAAGATATCTAGGTGATTGTTCACATGAAGTTCGTTCTCATTGCGTTGGCCACACTCATCGAAACCTTCTTCTTCTGCAGGTTTTTGATAACATGGCAGCAGACTGCTTTCGGAATCGCTGTCGTAAATTGATATAGCAGGCGATGTAGCCCGCTGCACAGCGTCGTCCTAGAGCGATCTTGTAGTTGTTGATGACGTTTGCGACAAAGCCGAATTTTCCGGTGATGACAAGAGAGGCATTGATGGCCTATAAAAATATATTAAACAATAATAAATGGATTATATTAGCATTCAAATCAAAAACTTACCCTTTCTCTCGTGGGAAGCCATCTTCAAAATTCATTCTGGAGCCTTAAGCAGCAGGCTATACGAAACAGACTGGTACTTCACCCACCCCTACAGAACGCTTTTCTATTCGGCCCCATAGAATGACGTCGTCTATCACATGATCGCTTGCTGAAAGTCCGCCAGCCTGCGATGATCTGTTTTTACCCGGAGCTCTCAACTAAATTCATTATATATATATATATATATATATATATATATATATATATATATATATATATATATATATATATATATATATATATATATATATATATATATATATATATATATATATATATATATATATATATATATATATATATATATATATATATATATATATATATATATATATATATATATATATATATATATATATATATATATATATATATATATATATATATATATATATATATATATATATATATATATATAAATCCTCATATCATTTTGGCGTCCTAATATTGCGCGTTCGCATTTGATTTGGCGTCCATTGTAAATTGGAGTCCGTATATCGGACGTCACTTTAGAATTGCTTCAAAATTTTTTCCTGGCTTGTTCCCGACCTCTAGAGGCTAAATTCAAAATTTCATTTTGACGCCAAAATGATAGGGAAATGAAAATTTCCGTATATTTCTAGTTCCGAAAAATTCCGCTCCAATTTTTAGTGGCGTCAAAAATATACGTGTATATTCCCACTTCATATATTTCGCCATCATACTGGCGTCCAGAAACTTGACAACACTGTCGCAGAACATCGATCGATAATGAAACAGATGCTTGCGCTCCTGACATGGAATTTGTTGGGAGTATGGCTTGAATTTGGAATTGCATTTCTTTTGTATGTCAAAACATAATATTTCTACCAATATTTTATTGCAGACTGAAGTATTATAGTACGGTTACTTGATGTCAGAAATTATTTTTGCTCAGGAGTAATTCTTTATCAACTTAAAATTTGAGCAGTCAATTTTAAATATTAGGAAAAAACAGTTGAGTACTGACTCAAGTATGAGGAGTAAGTGAGCAAATTCATGTACCTCTTTCTAATAGTTCGAGAGCCGACCGCACCTCAACGTTCTTAGTCAGATTTAGGGTCGAATTGTATATGAATTGATCGAAGATAAAGTAGTCATCAGGATGTCACCTTCATAAATCCAGGATCTAGTCCTAAGGATCGAAAAAGGCCATATCTGGTCAATAAGTTCGTTTTTTATCTGAAACTAGTATCAATCGATTGCAGAGGTCAAGTACTTTAGGACAAAACCAGGATAATACCTCTGTTCTATTCAAAACAGAGGAAAAAGCACAACAATCATAAAGGAAGTTCTAAACGACTGGGCAGAGGATGATACCCTTGGTTTTTTCTCGGAGTATCCGACCTTCGCTACTTACAAGTACCAGTTTTAATTATAAGTTCTATCAGAGTAGTTGACCCTGACGAAAATTGACCAGAAGTAGCCTTTTTCGGACGCTTAGGACAAGATTCCAGATTTAAAAAATCTGTCACCCAATTGACCACTGTATTTTTGATTGATTCATATAAAATTTGACCGTAAGTTCGATTAGGGAACATAAGGTGCGGTCGGCTCCCCAACTATAGGATTACTATAGAATGTGAGAACTCGCTATTTCATCCGTGATGTGGTCTTATAATTGTTGTAGAAAAACAAATTATATCGTTTGTACAAAGCAAGTGGAACATTTTTGTTGCAAGTTCATCATTGCTTTTACTAGGACCAAATCGAAGAATCTCAAATTATTCATGTTTTTGAAGTCCCTGATGGTCACAAAGTTGCACTCTCAGTGTGATCGAAAGAAAGTTAGAATGGATGGATGAATTATCATCATTACATATCTCCTGTAATACATTATGAGATTAATATGAGCTTGTGATATACAAGGGAATGAAAACTAATTTTTGCTCCTAATAATATAATCTAATACAGGATATCACATCCATCATGGCTGAAAAATGTAAAGAATTGGTATACAACATACATATAAGTTGGGACTTGGCGAAAACATCATTTGAGTTTCTCTTTTTGTTCAATTTAGAATTCACTGGCAACATAAAACCGGAACAATTTTGTGTAAGAAACGAAAATGTTGCTTTATTTTTCTTGAATCTGTCGGTAACAGAGTACACCAGAAGATAATTTGAGTTACTGTGAAAAGCCACAATTTGATTCAAGGTACAAGTTGAATTTTTTTCAAGTGAGAGCTTCAACTATTCGAGTGCCCGGTTTTTGCAAAGGGCTATATATTGAATGTATCAAACAATAACTGTAGTTTGGAAATGATATGCTCAGACTGATTCCATATAACATACATCCATTCTATCTCATATTTCAATTTGTGCGAGTTATCATATCATCGCTTCTCTTATTCAGTTCGTGGATAGATAAACATTGACTCTGTTGTCGCAACTGTGTGAAAACATTTCTTGAAGTCGAGGAGCCGGCCGCACCTCAAGTTCCCTGATTCAACTCATGATCAAATTGTATAATATTAATCAATCGAGAATATTGTGGTCAATGAGGTGACAGACTTTATAAATCTAGAATCCTGCTTCAAGTGTCGGGAAAAGGTTACTATTTTTCATTTTTGTTAGGGTCAACTTCCCTGTTAGATCTTATGATTGAAACTAGTACCAATTGATAGTGAACGTCAAATGCCTTAGGAAAAAACCAAGGTGCTACCCCCTGCTCCGTTCGGAAGGGAAAGGAGAAGAATAGACAAGGATAATATTATGTGGTGGCAAAATTAGGCTGGTAGCATTTTGAACAATTTTGCATCCCATATTTGATCTTTGATGAAAGATATAACACCGTTTTGCTCGAAAACATAAAAAAATCTAATGTGAACACCACATGTCTTACTTGTACATCTTTTGACTCAATAATTAACAGCTGATACTAATATTGTCTCTGGGCAAAATCGACTCCAACCAAAATTTGAGATGATAATTCAATCATTCAGATGTTACAGTTCATTAATGGTCAGTCGTACCGCTCTAACTCAAATTTTAAACTTCACTTATACAAAAAATGTCGAATCGAAATAAGGACAGCAATGTTCGTGTCACATTCAATTTTCAAATTTTGATACGATATTGTTGAGTTAGGTGGCAGCGGTGCAACTGGCCATGGAACGCTTTAGCAGTGTCAAATACCAAATTTCATCATTCTTCGGCCTAAGTCTCGAATTTATGCGAAAACTTGAGAAAGATTGTCAGATGAAGCTTATTTCCAGCTAATAGATTGTTATGAAAATATCAAGTTATTATTCGAATGCTACAATTTCTTTAGATACAAAATTTCAAGATTCTATGGCTGATTGTTCTGGATTTATATGAAAATTCGAAAACGTGCTTAGTAAACTGCACTCCTGTTTAATCCGACTGCAATTATAATGCAAGGTGTACAATTAGGTTTTATAGAAGTGTTTGATACGAAATTTCAATACTCCACGCCTAATTGCTTTGAATTAATACAAGAAACTCGAATAGACTGTGCAATTTCAGCACAGCCAATTAGTATTAAAATAGAAAATAACCATTAAGATGCCTCAGAAAAATTCAAAAAAAGTTCCAAGTACAGTGCATTTGCGGTACAGACGATTGCAACCATAATAGGGGCTGCAAAATTGGACTTCAGACCAGTCTCAAATACAAAATTTAGCTATATAGATACACACATTCATACGTACGTACCGAAGTCAAGCCGAAAATAGTCAAAATGCATTTGGGGATGCTCAAAACAAGAATTTCTATCAAAATCTCGAAATGTGATTCTGGCGGTTCAACAATATTACTTATTTATACTTTGTACAAGTGAGTTAAAAGAGATTCACTTGGATTACTTCGATACTTATTGAATGTTCATTATTTCATATTAAAAGTAGTATCTGACTTTGTGCACCATATTGCAAGACGAACAGCGAAGGAAATTCTTAGAGATATACGACATGGAAGACTCCCGACTTTCAAAATTATACGTTTACAAATTTGCATTGTGGAAAAACTAATCAGAGAATGTAGTTGTACATAGTTCAACAAAATCCATTCTCAACGCTTAAACTTTTTGCCTTTAGATTGATATATAAGATATGAAGAATGAATACAGATATACGACATGCTTCCAGCAACTTTGAAGATTAGGAGTCAAATATTTGGACAATTTTGGTCGTAGATTAATTTTATGCCCACATAATTGTTGTATTTATCTTCAGTTACAGTTTTGCTCAAGAAGTTTATGTGCGATGTGCTATAAATCAATTTTGTAGGCGATAATAACGGAAAAGGTATTTCTATGGCCCTTTTTGTTACCATGGAGTTTTACTTACTTGTACACATCTATCTAAATTCACTATTTGCACGATTGGGCGTATTTATATGTTTACCAGCTCTCCATTCAAGGTGGTATGTTGATTTTACCGGCAAACTGTGATTACTATGGTTATGCTGACTTACCGCCCATGAGCAAAAGCGGTAAGTGAGAAATTATGGACTTCCACAGAAAGTATTAATTTATTTATCGTTATTTATGATTGAATATTCACAGAAAAATGTCAAACTTGACAGCTGACAGCGAGTGAGCTATGAGTAACTCAATTTGAAAGAGAATATTAGGATTCATATTTGGGGCATGTCTTCCAATCGTGCAAAAAGATTTTTGAGCATCACGGTCAATAATTACAGGACCGATTTTGCTCAATATTTGCAAACCTCGCTAAGGCTCGACCTCCAAACAATTATTCTCAATCGGTAAACCGTACTCACTGACCTTAGTACTTGAATAACTATTTTGGGACTGATATGTCCAATATCACTTTTTTGGGACTGATCTATGAGAACTACTTAATTAACACTTCACACCCACCTCTATGGGCAGTTTGATGAAGTCTTAGAAACAATTTTCGCCGAAATATATATCATATCCTTCCGTCAATCTCTATAGATCTTGCAATTAGAGAAGTAGATACGCATTTTCGGACAATAAAATAAGACTATTTCAATGGCAACTAAGATAAACATTTGCAATGTTTCAGAAACGAATGAATAAAATTTAGTGATTTTAAATTCTTTCGTGATGATCTTCTAAAAAAACGAAATATTCTGATACTCTCTTCTGGGGGTCGATTCTTGAAAAGGTGAGAAATTTGTATAAGTGAGATGAGAAATATTTTTCACTTTGCTCTCATCACGCATACGTTTGTTGAATTCGATTCTTGAAAATAGGTGAGATTTTCTCACTGATCTTTTCGGCCATGGTTATGCAGTGAAATATTTTATGCGCGTGCAGCTGATTAATGTCAAAACGAAATGGACGACGAGAAAAAGAAATATATTACTCACGAGCAGAAATTGGCTTTGGTTGATTTTGTAGAGTCAAAGCCAAAACTAATTAAATGTAAATTTGACTCCCAATTTACCTACAAAGACAGTAATAACTTGTGGGAGGATTTAGCATCACACTTAAATGGAATGGCAGGTGCCAAAAAAATTCCTAAGGCGTGGAAAAAGGTATGTTTTTTGTAAGTAAACATGTACGATATTTCAATGTAATATATGAATTGTTTTGAGTAGTGCTGGCATGATTTACGCCGTAATACAAAAGAAAAGGCAGCGAAAATTAAAAAACATTTGAATGGAACTGGAGGTGGTCCAATCCTAGATGAGGAATTTACTGATGTACAGGAAAAAGTGATAACCATTCTAGGACCCACAGCAATTGAGGGCCATACTAATGTAAATGAATCAGATGTACTAATCGATTTATGTAAATCAGAATTTAGAGAATGTGATCCGATCTGTGATAATATACAGGATAAAGTGCAATTCACCGTAAAAAATAATATGAAGATACCTCAAATAAATAATGATAGTGGTACAACCAAAAGAAAAATGCAGGCTTCTGCTCGCTTGGAAAAATCTACAAATGCAGTCGAAGAGTCAAGGAGAGTGGCAGAACAAAAATTAGAAATAAAAAGATCTTATTATGAACGAAAGCTCAAGCTTCTACAGAGACAGGTTGAAGCTGTCGAAAAACAGTCCAATTTCCAGGAAGAGGCTCTTCATATACTGAAGATCCGATTTGGCCTGAAGTGATTTATACACAGCTTTTTTATATCACTTATTTTTTGTGAAAAAGTTTTAATTTCTTTTTGAAAGAGTTTATTTTTGTTATTTTTAAAGAATTCCTTTTTTTTTTTGCTTTATATTTTAAGGGCTGGTATTTTCATCTGATAAAATCGCAGATAACTTATTTGTTGAATAAGTAAATAATATCCCTTCAAAAACTATCAGTTTATAAATCGTCAGCTGAGTATTGGTTTGATTCATGTCCATTTTCAATTTTTGTATCAAGTCCAGTGTTCTATGTCTCCAAGACCTGTACTCTGAGAAATATAGTTGTGGTTTTGTACCAAGTCCTGAAAATATATTTTAGGACTTGGTATGAAACTACAACTCTATTTCTCAGGATACAGGTCGTATTTGGGGACATAGAATACTGGACTTGATGCAAAAATTGAAAATGGACATGAGATAGACCAATATTCAGCTGACAAAATGTTCTCATCGTTTCCATTTACGTATAAGTATTATGAATTAGATGTAATATTTTCTGTATATTTGACAGATGTGTTATCCTCGATTTTATCAGATGATGAAAATAATAATCCAGTTTCACTTCTCTCTTAGGTATTTTTGCAGGGTTGCTATTTTGAATCTAATACTAATAGTTCAAATCATACTGGTCGTTATATAAGTTACAAAAATATTTTATAGCGTATTAATTAAGGATTAGTGTAAAGAAAGACTGATACAGCGTTACCTGTTATAGAATATTTTATACAAAAATATACCTAATTACAAAATTATATACATTGTTATCTCTAATATGTATTAACAATATTTTGCCTAATTCTCCTTCCAGCATCTAACAGTGGATTCATATTATTTGCTTGAATATTCACATTTATGTTGTCCATTCCGAAATCGATTATATCATCCCCTTCTTCTAATTCTGGTTCAGCAATATTCTCACTTACACACATATTATGCAAAACACTACACGCATTTATTATTAGTGATGCCTTTTCTGGCTTGTAGTGTAAAACTCGATGCTTCAAGAGACATCGAAACCTTGATTTTAATACTCCATTGCATCTTTCTATTGTGTTTCGTGCAACTCTGTGGGCAATGTTGTATCTGTCTTCGGGAGTATTTGGCTCTGCATCTTGTATCGGCGTTAAAAGATAAGGTTGTGGTGGATATCCTGAATCACCTAGTATTAACAAAAATAAAAAATAGGAACATTATTTTTGGTGCTACAATTATAATTAGATATTCACCTATCAACCACATAGTATTATGAATGTTATTCAATCTTTCGAGAGCAGTTTTTAAATTACAATTTCTCCAAATGAACGCATCGTTTGTGCTTCCTGGGTATCTGGCAGAGATATTTGTTATTTTCAAATTAATGTCACAAACCTATCAATGAAAGGAAAATTAAATAAATATTATAGCTATACATCCATCACATATTCATACAAGCTGAACATTAATAGAATGATATCCTTTTCTATTAACATATATATGTTCTGGATGGATAGGGTCATCAGTGTTGGGTGGAAAAATTGCAACATGAGTGCAGTCAATTGCTCCTATGGTACCAGGGAATCCATATTTTCGATAAAAACTTCAATTTGAAATAAATATAAAATAATGAAGTTTAACTATTCGTCTATTTATGCTTACGCTGTACGCGTTTCATTCAATTCAAGAAGGTCACGGGGGAACCGGACCCAGGTGTTGAACAAATGAATATTTATTGCAGTGCAAACTTCTTCAATACATCTACTGACAGATGATTGACTTATGGCCAAATTTAAATCATTCCCAACTCCTACTTGATATCCACCACAAGCCAAAAATCTCAAAGTGCAAAGAACCTGCAATCAATTTATTCAAGATAAGATGCATTTACTCGTCTATCTATCCCAACTGTCATGTAAAAATATAAACGTTTTCGAATGTCCTCACTTTTTTGCAAGTACTTATAGCTGATCTACGTTGCTGTGGATTCAAATGTTCCTCTAAACTATCGATTAGATTATTTGCTAAATGTTTATTAAGCCTAAACAATCGAACAAAAGATTGATCACTCAAATCAAATGGATTTTGTCCATCATTTTGTCTTCTCACTTGGCGATTAGCAGCAAGTTCTGCATCTTGTAGAAGCTGTACAACTGCGGCTATCTCAAGATCATCTGCCATTATTAAAGTATCTGAAGATAAATTATATGATTTTAGTGATTTAATAGTAAATAGTATAGAAAATATATTATACCATTTTGAGTGAGTAAGACTATATTGGGCTTCAACAATATTATCAAATATTATACTATATTTAATTAACAACAAAACTATGATTACGAATTTAAAATAAATATTTCACATTTTTTTCTTGAATTTTAGCTTCTCATTCATAGTTTTTACATATATTTATTTTTGCTATACTTACCGAATCTCATTTTATCAAATAAAATGACGTAATATAAAAAAATTACTTCAAAATCAACACAGTAACTAACTGACTTCTGCTATTCTCACTAGGCAAATGCTGGCGAGAAATGTTATACGTGATGAGAAAAGTGTGAGACAAAAATAGGGGAGAGTTATGTTCAAGAATACGATTGAATCTCGCGAGGTGAAAAATAAGTCACGTGACCATTTTTCTCATCTCACTCCATTTCAAGAATCGGTATCCTGGTCTCAGCTGTCGTTTCGGCCGTGAACCACAAATTCGACTAAAAAAGATCACCTCCATGGTCTTAATACACTAATTCCTTTTTTGTATCTTCCATATATTTTCTATTTTGTATCTTCCATCTAACAGGATCGATTCATAATGGTGAAGTGAGTTTTCTCTCAGGTATTCATAGGGATATGTATGAAGACTACTCGATAGACTGGTATTTATTATTGAAGTACTAAGATGAGGCATCTTATGAAAGCAACAAATAATAATTCAGTACACAGATAAAGTTTCATTTAGTCGCCTAAAACTCCACTACTGTTGCTATCCAAATTTCATTCCCAACCAAAAGTTTCTGTAGGGAAGATTTCCCAGCATTTCAATAATTTGAATTGACGATTATTATTTGAACTGATAACGCATACTTGAATTAGGATAGCAACACTAGTCTAAATATTTTGAATGTTGAGAGGAAAGTCGGTAATATGATAATAACTGTAGACAAATATTTTATCTGCTAGAGCTGAATCCAAGGGAAAAACTTTAAGACATGTGCCAAGTAGTATAGGGTATTTGATAAGGTGAATAGGAAGTATTCCTAACCAGAGCCAGATTATGCATGAAGCCCGATAGGCACGGGTTCACGGACCTTGGCTTAAGGAAGCCTTAACTTTGAGGATTTCACAAGCATTTGAGTCACCAGCTCATGGATCTCATTGAATTACGACATATGAGCTTCAATGAGTCTTGATCCAGCATCTGTGTTGATTAAGAGAGGATGTAGACATGCTAATTTCACAGTGAAAAGTATCTGAACTAAGATTGTGAAGAATTCAATACTCTCCCAAGAAGTTATGAGATTTTTTGTGTGCCTTACGGCTCTTAGGATATTGCAAAAATACTCTGTACTTTTTTTTTACAATATGATAACCTAATGAGGGAGGGTTTTCAGCTCCCAGAATTAAGATTTATATTCACACTGACCCTCATCACACATTTATAGAGAAATCTAGAGCAAAATGCATGTTTAGACCAAAATTTTGTCACATTTCCATAGTGCATTTATTATCACAATTTATATGACATCCGTAAGTCCTTCCTGATAAATTATTCTTCACATACTTCCATTCATGGAATCTACCAACAGTTCACGGACATGGCAAATACATTTTACTTCAGAACTCGAGAACAGCAATTATCAATCAAGAATCCATATTTTTCCGCAAAATCTTTCAATTTACTATGAGTTCTCTATCAATCAATGACATATTACTACTCTATGAAGATGTCTTGAGTATCAACCGATTTCAAAACTTGAATAATGTAACTCTACGCAAACCTTTGAATATATCGCTTCACATGTGTCATCGATAGAACATTCTACGCAAGAGACGTGCTTATCGGACTGTAAAAACTAAATCTGGCAACAAGGGGGACGCCACTTCAAACATGAAGTAAAAGCATATATATAGATAGGACGCCACTATAAACGCAATATGTAACGTATATTATTGACGCCACATTGATGTTATGATGGAAGGAGGTCATATTATATAGGAAATGGGAACTCTGTGAATATTGCGTGAAATAGAATTTCTGTGTCAAATCTGAAGAGCCCACGAGAAATTATGTAATATACTTCGATCGAATCTCAACTATACGCGTTCCTTTCAGTAGACGCCAAAATTAACATCTTTGTAAGGACGTCAAATTGATAGGGTGATTTATATATATATATATATATATATATATATATATATATATATATATATATATATATATATATATATATATATATATATATATATCTATATATATATATATATATATATATATATATATATATATATATATATATATATATATATATATATATATATATATATATATATATATATATATATCATTTATTTATTTATTTATTCATTTCGAACTGTTTCGAGATGGATAAATGACTCTCTAACGTAATATCATGGAGATAGGACATCCTTTAGATTAAAGTGAACAAGTTGTTCATATTTTTTTTTTTTTTTTATTGCGAAGTTCAGAGATATTTCGGCACTTGGCCACTAATACCTCGGTACATTAGTTTTACATAGAAATTGGTACATTATATTATATTATAAATATTTGAATGCTTACACTAGTTGTATCTGTATGGTGGGTTTATATTTGATTATAGATATTAGTTTGTTTAAGAAAGTTCATCAAGTTTTCAATATTTTTATTATTGTTTGATAATGCGTCTTTGAGTGTTGGTGGTATTTTATGTGCTTGTCTTTCGATAGAGTATCTGTTGCAGTTTATGATGATGTGTTCAACTGTGTTTGGTGTGTTGCACGTGTCACACATTTCTGGGGCAGTCTTTGATAGTAGATAGCTGTGTGTTAAGCGGGTGTGTCCGATTCTGAGCCTTGTAAGGACTGTTTGGGCTTTTCTTTCCTTGGGTATTGGCCATTTGGTGACTTCTTCTTTTATGTTCCTAAGCTTGTTGTTCTCGGTTTTCTTCCATTCATCTTGCCAGATTTGTATTAGTTTGATTTTTATTGCGTTTTGGATGTCTTTGAATTTTATCGGTGTATTTAATACATCACCATTTACTGCCATTTTTGCAGCTTGATCTGCTTCCTCGTTTCCTGGAATTCCAGTGTGAGATGGAATCCAGAGTATGGTCACTTCTTTATCTTGGTTATTAATGGCTTCGTGTATGTTGTCTTGAATCTCCTGGATGGTTTTATTTTTGGAGTATAGGTCTGTTATATTCTGAGTGACACTTAATGAATCTGTGCATATAACAGATTTGTTTTGATTTAGTTGTTTGAGCAGTTTTGTAGTTTCTTTCAGGCTGAAACTTTTTGCTGTATATACGCTGCTTGGTTGTGGCAGATGGAATTTTAGCGTTTGATCTCCTGTGACAATACTGGCGCCAGTTCTGTTATTGATCTTGGATCCGTCGGTATAGAAGAAGCTACACTCCTGCAGATCTTCTTTGATGGCTGAGAAATAGTTGCGGTAGAGCTCTGGGAGGGTATGGTGTTTGGTGTATTTTGTAAGAGTTAGGATGATTTTGGGATGTTTTATTGTCCATGGTGGGTATATGTTGTAGGATTTCTCTTCTATGTTAGGGAATGGCATCTGGAGTTCTTGGAGATAAGACAGGATCTTTTTTTGTAGAGGAGTGTCGTTTTTTATTTTTGTTTTTATTTCAAATATTTTGTCAAAAGCTAGGTTGTACGGGTTGCTAGATAATTTGGTTACGTAGTTTAGCGTTAGTTGCTTTCTTCTTGAGTTTAGTGTAGGTTCCCCAGTGTCTACCAATATACTACTAATCGGACTTGTTCTATAAGCTCCTGAGGCTAGCCGTAAAGCCGTATTTTGTATAGGGTCTAGTAGTTTGAGCTTCGACTTACTTGCCGTAGAGTATATTATGCATGCGTAATCCAATATTGGTCTTATAATGGCTTTGTATATATTAATTAAAGATGTTTTGTGTGCTCCCCACTTTTGGTGGCTGAGGGCTTTCATGATGTTGAGTTTCTGTGAACATTCTTTTTTAATTTTCAATATGTGTGGTCCCCAAGACAGTTTCGTATCAAATATTACTCCAAGAAATTTTACTGAGCTGACATATTTATTGTTCGTGTTGTTAATTTTAAGTGTTGGGTTAACATTGCATTTTCTTGTTTTACAGAAGTGCATTGCTTGTGTTTTTGTTTCGGAGAAGCGAAATCCTGTTGTAGATGACCACTCTTCTAGATTGTGTAGTGTATTCTGGAGCTTATCTTTTAATGTGTTAATGTTTTTCGTTCTGTGGTATATAACTTAGTCGTCTGCGAATAACAAGAATTGTGTATTGTTGCTTATGTACTGTTTTATTTTATTTATTGCTATTAAGAAGAGCGTCACGCTAAGGATCTCTCCTTGTGGTACACCGTTTTGCTGGTTTTTTTCGTCGGAGAGGCAGTCGTTCGATTTTACTTTGAATGTTCTATTTTTCAAGAAGTTAGATACGTATTCAATGATATTTCCGTTGAGTCTGTATTCTTTCAGTGAGTTTAAAATATTTGGCTTCCATGCAGAGTCGTATGCTTTTTGTATATCCAAAAATATGGCTATTAGATGCTGTTTGTTTTTGTAGGCTTTTTGAATTTCTGTTTCGAGGGCAATTAGTGGATCCAGTGTACTGCGTCCTTCTCTGAAGCTGCTTTGCTCTTTGATCAATATGTTGTTTGTCTCTAGGAACCATAGTAGTCTTTTGTTAACCATTTTCTGTAGGATTTTGCTCATGCAGTTCGATAATGATATTGGTCTATAGTTTGTAGGGTTGGTCTTGTCTTTGTTTGGTTTCAGTATGGGGATGGTAATTACTTCTCTCCATTTATCTGGGTAGATGTTTTCCTCCCATATGAGATTATAGATATCAAGTAGGTGGAGCTGGGCTTCTTCAGATAGATTCTGTAACATTTGGTAAGGTATGCCGTCTGGACCTGGACTGTTTGTACCTTTGGTGTCTTTTAGTGCTTGTTTTATTTCGTGCGTAGTAAAAGGTTCGTTTATTGTTAGCTCGGTTTCTGTGTTCTGCGATGTGGATGCTTCATCGTTTACGCTATTCATTTTATTTTGCCTGAACTCCTGAGTGAAGCATGAATCTGAAGAATTTTCTTGGAATGCGTCGGCCAGTGCGTTGGCTATATCCTGTGGTTCTGTGATGATTCCATCTTGTGTTTTCAGTACGGTTGTTTGTTGAGCTATTTTACCGCCTCTTATTCTTCTAATTTTGTTCCATATTATTTGTGGTGTTGTACTGGTTGTGATTGTTGACACGAATTTTTCCCATGAGTCCTTTTTGCTTTGTAGGATTGTTCTTCTCAAAGTAGCTTGAGTTTTCTTTAGGTCTATAAGATTTTCTTGTGTCTTGGTTTTTCTGTATTTATATAGGGCTTTTTTATTTTGTCTTACGGCATCCTTGCAGTTACTGTTCCACCAAGGTACTGTTTTGTCGTTGTTTCTATGGCTCCTGTCACCTATCGCAATGTTTGCTGCTTCTGTTAAGTTGTGTACGAAATTGTTCACTATATTGTTGATGTTGTCTTCTGGTTGTATACTATGGTTTGGTGTTGTAAGTGTGGAGAATAATTTCCAGTCCGCTTTCTTTAGATTCCATTTTGTGTATATAGAGTGTGGTTCTCTGTTATGGTCTGTTGGGGTTGATATAATAATTGGCAAATGTCCATTATTGAATGGGTACTGTTATACTTCCCATATGAAATTGCAGGCGATTTGTGGTTCACATATCGTTGAGTCGATGCTGGAGAAGTTGCCTGTTCGAGTACAGAAGTGAGTGTTTGTTCCATCGTTCAAGAGTATGAGGTCGTTGTCGTTTATGATCTTCTCTATGATTTTACCTCTTTTATCAGTGGAATTTGATCCCCAAATATTGTTGTTGCTATTGAAGTCTCCGAGAAGTATAAAGGGCTTAGGTAGTTGTTGGATTAGATTTTTTATGTCTTCTTCTCTTATTGTTGAGTTCGGTGGGATGTAAATGGAGCAGATGGTTGTGTTTGTGGTGGATAGTGTTTGTATTGCGATAGCTTCTTGATTTGTGGTTAAGTTTATTTCTCTTGAGTGTGTGTCGTTTTTGATAATATCGCAACACCTCCACTTGCGTTCGTTGGGTTGTTTCTGTCGTTCCTGTAGATGTTGTACCCTTGGAGTGAGATTTTTTGTGATGTTTTGAAGCGAGTTTCTTGTATGCAGATATAAGTCGGATTATGTTGAGCGATTAGTGTTTTAATTTCACCTATGTGGGCAATAAAGCCATTGCAGTTCCACTGGATTATCATATTATTGGTGCTCTGTTATTGATTCGGTACTGGATTTGAATGTTAGTGATTCTTGACTTAATGAGAAATTAGGGTTGAGTTCTCTTTTGAGCTGTAGTTTAATTTTATTAGTTATTTTTGAGAATCTTGTTTTTAGAGATCTTTCGCTTAGCTTTGGGTATAGTGTGGTCATCATGTTGATTAGTGCGGGTATATCTGTTGTGTAGTCTCTTGCTATGGCTAGAGGATCTGGGTTTCCGTGTGTGTTCTCCAAAAATTCTTTGAAATTTTCGTAGCTTAATATATATTCGTTATTTTCTACGTCATCTTTAAGTGGTTTCAGTGCTTCTTCTAGTTGTACGTTTCCTATACTGTTGGTCCTTGGTTTTTTAGGTATCGGTTTTATTATTATCGGTTCAAAAATTTCCTTGTTTGTATCCCTTTCGTTAGTATTTGGGGTTGTGTCGAGGTCAGTTGTTTCTGATTGAGTTGCAGGTCTTTTTGATGAATTTGGTAGTGATGGTGTAATGTCTGGCATTTCTTTGTTTTCGCATTGATTGCTGGTATGACCTGGTTTCTTACAGATGAAGCAGGTGATGTTATCTTCGGTTATGAATATTCTGTATTCAATGGATTCGTATCTGATGAGAATATTTTCTGGGATGTTCAGGTTATCGTCAGGGGAGATGTAAGCTTGTCTTCTGAAGCTAAGAACATGAGAATATTCTGTTTCTTGCATTCCGACTTTTAGGAAGCTTATTGGGGATACAAGTTTTAGTCCGGTTTGTTTTAAGTGGTTTTCTATGATGCTGTGAGGGATAGATGGGCATACGTTTGAGAGAATGAGTCGTTTTGCAGGAGTAATCAAGCGTCTGATATTGATTTCATGGTTCTGGATTTTGACAGTTTGATGGTTTTTAATTATGATATCTACAAGTTCTTTTTTCTGTAGATATATACAAATTCGATTATTGGAAATTCTAGAGGCGAAAAGGACGTTTTTCGGGCCTACAATATTGCCTACGCAAATAATATATTCTTTTATTTTAATGCCATCTATTGAATTCATTAGAATCGCTTGTTCTTTGCTGGGAAAGGTGTCTGTAGCTGGTTTGCTTGCAACTTTTGCAAATGTTTGGTTTGCGTCTTGGCTTGTGGTGACGGCTGGAGTTTGTGAAGACATGTTTAATTTGGATAATTTAATTTCAGTGGAGTATACAACCGCTGTAGTCAGCGGTTATTATTGTCTGGTTTGGCTATTATTTTATAGATGGTTCTAGTGGTACTAGAATTGATGATTTGACTTAAGTTGAGTAGGTGTTAGGTTCTGTTTTGGGATCGGGTTAATTAGGGGAGGTTTTGATATAATAATATATTGAGAGGGTGATGAGCTCTACCTTATTCAGGCTTCTTGTGGTCATCTGGTGACTGCACTTGTTTTGATTTACTTTTCACTAGTCATTCACTGTGCTAAGTAACACTCGTGTTAATCACAATAGGTTGGTAACACTATATGCGTGTTCATATTTTTCATTCAAACTCTAACTACATTCAAAACTAATATAAACTAAACAATCACATTAAAAACTGATATGAACTAAACAAATATAAAATGAAAATTAAAATTAACTTAACTACAAGAAAAATGAAATTGAAATTCATCTATGTCCGGTGCCTTTTCACACAGCTCTCTTGTTTTTGAGCTGCGTCTAAAGTCACACAAAATAATATAAAAACCACAAACATGTATTATTGATTACTGTTACCTTGTTCAGCTCTTTTTGCGCGCTCCAATTCCAGCTTCTCTTCCGCCAACAATCTCTGGAGCCGTACGGACGACGCGTAATTGAAATCGTCCCAGTTCTCTGATGCTGGTACTGGGTACGGCTCCATGTTTCTTTGCTGGGGAAGCTCGGCTACCTTCTCGAATACCCATTCAAAGTTGTCGCTCATTTTACTGAAACAGCAACACGCAAACACTTAGAAATCGCGTATCCACAACACAACACAACACATGTTCACAAATAATACTTGTAAAACTTGCAAACTTACATTATTATTCCACGGGTGAAAACTATAACTGAAGATTTCTATAGGTCGATTCAATTTTTAAAGTGGAATCCGGTGACGTCACAGGGCACTGGAAGGGATGCAAACTATCCCTCTCCACCTAATAAAAAATATTCCCACCCTATTTGAGGTCTGAAATTTTTCGCAAAGATCGTATTGGAGCCTTTCTTTCAATTCAAAAGTTGGAATATGTGTCTTCGAATGAAAAACGATTTCAAAGTTGATATTCCGTTCCCACAGAAACCTTAAACTACATAATAATGAAATTCCATAAGCCGCCCCAAAGAAACAAATTTTCAATCTAAAAATTGGCAAGGGCTGATTGCTTATCAAGATAGTTCACCATCATCTTCTTCTCACGGTAAAAGTAAACATGAATTCAATGAATGGTCGCCGCGTTCTAACGGTAATCTGAAATAGCCCTGATTTCTCAAAAGAAACCGTTGCATCCAATCTAAATGCCTTGCCTTTTTAATAATTTATTAAACTGTATAATTACAACATCAGTTGATCTTCGCTAAACATAAATATCCCAAGACAGGCCCTTAAAAACGCTAGAATTGTTTTCTATTGTTAACAAATAAAATATATGAACGAGGCACCTGTCTGTGAGATTTTAAACAGGAACCATTCATCCCCTAAGCCTAGATAGAACGGCTCTTGACGTAAGCTTGTATCTCATCATCCAGCGGCGTATCATTTTTATTTCTTAGGGGTGCTAGCAAGTCATGTGTATTATTTCTGTAATTGTAGAACCCTTTAATGAAAAAATTGCTATCTAATGAACACCTGCCCACCTCATTAATTACAATCACCTTTGTTAAGCGAACATCCACCGCCCATCAATCAACCCTTTCAAATCTAATTACCCCTTTTTTTCTCGCATCTAATTAAATATGACCTTAAGTCTGTCTGGGAAGCGGGAATACTTACTACTCAAGGCCTTGTCAAAAATCAGTGACTTGCAATTTTGCAATACTCAGTAATCGTGAAATTTGTGTGAGCAAGGACTTGTTCAAAAAATCAGTGGCCTGCAATTCGTGCAATACTCATCAAGGTCGCAGAAATCATTTGCAATCCTGAGGTACCAGCCAACAGGCATCATATTCAGCAGCATCAAAGAGCTTGATGCTCAGCGTCGTCCAGAAACCAGAGGCAGATAAGTAATTCGAACAGTGAGTTAGTTTCTTTTATACTCATATCCTTGTCTCATGAAGCTTCAATTTAGAAGTCAAAAATGTCGTCAGAGATTATGGAAAAGCAACGCGGTGTGATCGAATCAAAACTCACACGTTTCAAAAATTTTATTGAGAATCCCACTAAGAATTAAAAATTCAGTGGAATTGATGAAAGATTATCAAAATTCACATTATTTGACGTGGGATTTAATGTAATTCAGGATAAAATAGAGACGCCGATAGCAGCAGATAATATCAATTTGTTAACCGCGGAAAAACTCGAACGTGAAGGGTTTGAAAATGGTTATTATCGACTTTTAGCATTAGTAAAAGATTTGTTGAATAGAAACGGTAGCAATAGGGCTGATTTGTCTGTAAATTCAGTCCAGCAAGACCCGGCTGTATCAGCAACATCAATTGTGAAACAGTTGCCAACACTTTCCGTGCCCAAATTTGACGGTAATTCATCTAAATGGATTAAATTTCGTGCTTCATTTATTTTACTTGTGCATTCGCTGGTCACATTCTTGAATTTAGATGAATTTAATTATTTAAATCAAGCGCTAGATGGTGAAGCCGCGCGCGCGATTCAATCGTTGGGGATTTCGGAAAGTAATTATGATCATGCATGAAAAAAGATCAAAGACAAATATGAGGATTCAGGAGAATTAATTGAATATCATACACGTTCATTGTGTGAATTAGCAGCTATGACAAAAGCATCATACACAGATTTACGGCGTATTATTGATGACGTGAGTAATCATGTAGCAGCATTGGATAAATTGGGCGAATCAACATCAAACTGTGATTTCCTACTAATATATTTGATTAGCAAGAAGTTAAACGTAGAATCTAAAAAGTTGTGGGACAAGCGCATCTTATCATCAACAGATAAACGTAAATTCACAGATTCCATAGCAGTGCTTGAAAATCATTGTAAATATCTGGAAAAAACCTCAATAAATCAATAGATCACGTCATCAATTAATCAAAATGGCAGTCAAACACTAAAGGTAATAGAAAATCTTATGAACAAGTTACAGGGCATGCAGCAACTACAAGTAATTGTCCTGTACGCAATGAGAAACACTCAATTTATCCATGTGAAACATTCAAGGCACTTACTATTCCTGCTAGAATTGATGAAGCTTAGGAATAAGGTTTATGTTTTAATTGCCTGGGATTAGATCATCAGAGTAGATTTTGTATTTTTGGCTGGTGTAAGAAATTTAATCGACGTCACAATACAATTTTGCATTTGGTTAAGCAAAACTCGAATGTACAAAGATCTTCTACATCAGTAGAAAATGAAGTGATTGAGCAACCAGCAGCTTTAACAACGCAAGTATCGAGCACAGTAGTTTCGCAGGTATTACTTGGAGCTGCAATCTTGGAAATACAAGATTGGCAGGGAAATTTCCATGAATGACGTGCGCTTTTTGACTCAGGTTCTCAAGTTTATGTAATGAATCAAATATAAATGAAGCGCGATCGGAGACTACTGTGTCTGGTATACATGAATCAAAGATAGATGCGCAGTGGCGCACCTCCATTAGATTTAATGGATCCTTGTGAACAATACTTTACATCAACATTAGAAACAAATGACTCAGTTAGATTTATCGTTGCATTGCCATTCAACGAATATGAAGAGCAGTTGGGTGATTCATACAATTTAGCATACAAGCGATTATTGTCCATGGAAAAAAAATTTATTAAGTTTCCAGAACTTCAAATGGGCTATAGAGCATTTATGCAAGAGTACGAGAACTTTTAGCATATGTCAAAGGTACTTCCGCAGAACATGGAGGAAGAGAATACAGTATACTACTTGCCACATCATGCAGTATTCAAAGAGCAGAGTACAACAACAAAGCTGCGCGTTGTATTTGATGGTTTAGCAAAAACTAGTTCTGAACTTTCTTTAAACGATACCCAACATACAGGATGCGAAGTATAACATGAATTATTTGGTATCTTGTTGAGATAAAGGAAGCACAGATACATCCTTGCAGCTGATGCGACCAGGATGTATCGTCAAGTATTGATAAAGGAAGATGATCGACGTTCTCTGCGTATTCCTTGGCGCTCAGAGCCCTCCCAATCTGTGAACATCTATCAATTGAATACAGTGACATATGGCACTAGAGCAGCGGCATTTTTAGCAAAACGACGTTTGATACAAATTGGAGAGGAAAACAGAGAGAAATATTCGAACTGTAGCAATGTCATCATCAATGATTTTTACGATTTCGTGGATTTGTGTTGCGTAAATGGGCGTCCAATGATTCGCAAAAAATAGGCAAAGATAGTGCTAAAGATGTGAATAGCCAAGTGGATAAAGATCCCAAAACATCAGGTTTGAAGTGGATAACGAGTTCAGACAAATTATGCATCACAGTTAATCCACAAAATAATCATATAATCTTGAAACGTACCATATTATCTTAAATCGCACAAATATTCGATCCTCTTAGACTTGTTGCACCTGTCACCATTCGAGCTAAAATGATTTTACAGAAATTATGGCAGCTGCATTTGGATTGGAATGAATCTCTACCGCAAGAACTGCATACAACTTGGAAGGACTTCCAACGATGTCTTATAGATTTGAATAGGATAGAAATTTCACGACAAGTAGTGGAGAACTATCACATGCAATTAGAGCTTAATGGGTTTAGTGATGCTTCGGAATCAGCATTCGGAGCATGCATCGATCTCAGAGCCACAGATGAGACAGGTAATCATGCGACTCATCAACTATGTGCTATATCCAAGGTCGCCCCGCTGAAACAAGTCTCAATTCCGCGATTGGAACTATGTGCGGCTGTATTACTCGCCAAGTTAGCCAACAAATCAGCAAGGGCATTAAATATAAATATTGAAGTTCAATACTATTGGAGCGACTCTATGATAACATTAGCGTGTATAAAGGGGCAGTCTAGTAGATGGAAAACATTTGTTGCGAACCGCAGTGCAGAAACTCAGAGACTGGCCAATTCCAATTGGAACCATGTGCCATCAGAAGAGAATCCAGCGGATCTTATATCTTGTGTAACTGATCCTATTGATGTAATCAATTCAGCATTATGGTGGCATGGACCTTCATGGTTCTCGCAAGATATCTTAGAATGGCTAATTCGTGAAATAGAACAAATTATAGAGATGCTTCGCAACGAAAGCTGTACATATCGAACTAGCACATGATTTGAGCACAGAAGCTTCTTTGGATTGCCGTAGACGATTTATTTCACGCCGTGGTCGATGTCAAAAAATATATTCAGACAATGGTTTGAGCTTTGTCGGTGCACGAGATGAATTGAATGAGTTAGGTTGTTAGCTGCGAGATGGAAAATTTAAATCTGACGTATCCACAAATAAAGAGCCGATGGCGTGGCACATGAATCCACCGTACGCTCCACATTCTGGCGGTTTATGGGAAAGCGCGGTAAAATCTGCAAAATTTCATTTGAAACAAGTAATTGGTGAAACGCGTCTCACGTACGAAGAAATGTATACGGTTTTGACGCAAATTGAAGCTTTTTTGAGTTCTCGTCCACTATATCCTTCATCTGAAGATCCAAATGATCTCAGTTCCTTGACACTAGCACACTTTCTCATTGGCGAATCGCCCATGGCCTTGCCTGAGCCCGATATCAGAGACTGTCCTGTTAATCGGTTGTCAACGTATCAGCATTTGCAGTACATGACGCAACATTTTTGGAAACGCTGGCAGCGTGAGTATTTACATGGGTTATAGCGGAGATCTAAATGGAGCAAGAACCTGTCAAATTCATTGAGGCCAGAAATGATGGTTATCCTGAAGGATGACAATCTTCCACCTATGAGATGGCGCCTAGGACGAGTTGTTCAAGAGCATCCAGAACGCGTGTGGTGTCAATCAGAACTGCATCCGGGATTACAACCCGTCCAGTTGTGAAGGTTGTACCACTTCCTGTCACCGCTGAAGACGAGACCCAAACCAAGCAATCAACATCACAATTAAGTTGAAGTGAGTTTAGTGAGTGTGAAGTGAAATCCAAACCATGAATATTTTATGAAACAATACAGTCCACTATTATTGAATAACATTATCTAGTTATGCATTTAATCTGTTGCTAATTGAGTTTATTGAGAGGGGACCCTTTCAAGGCGGAGTAGATGTAAAAAGTGAACTAAAAGATGTTAATTTTACAAATTGCCATAACGAAAACGTGCCTGTCATGTGCATATCATAAATTATAAGAATTGCCGTCAGGTGGGCACCAGGCCCTTCTCATTGAAAAACCCCAAAACTTTAAGTGTTTTTGCTTAAGCCCTTGTATTCTGTGACGTGTTATATAAATTTGTGGTCAAGTGGTCGACACCATGACCTAAAATAATATAGGGCAGTGCTTCTCAGATTATCAAACTGCACGTGGTTATCTTGATTCATATTATTTCTAAAAATTGTCAGCCCTCTCTAAAGTTTTGTTTTCCGCCAGTAGAATAAGTATGTGATTTTGAGCAACCAATGAAATTATCAATTTTAGCCAATCCCCACTTCAACTATGCTCTGTAAGGTTAATAAAATATCATGCATGGTTAAAAATAGGAAAATATCATTGTCAATCTCAATCTAATTCAAATTATGATGGCAATCCATCAGAACTTTAGTTGGAGTTTCTTTGTATGTATTTATAGTGCTTAATACTATAAAGAAAAAATTATGTATTACCAATCTGATTAGATAAACTATTTCAACTATAATCCAAAGAACTTCTATCTCAGCGTTTAATAAAACATTTATACGCAAACAGCCTCGATGGAATTATTCACGCCACTAGACATGAGTCCCGTATGTTTTTGCTGAATACACTCAGAACCTGAAGCTGTGAACATAGAGCTCAAGCTGTTGTGCGAATGGCTACGTGACTGGTTGTCTCTAACAATTGGTAATGGCACAGACTTCTTGGAACGTCTGCGTCAAGTATACGCCTTTTTGGAGTCTTAGGGCCGTGTGTGTTCACTGGCATACGAGTTTACTAACACGAGAACAGAATAAATTAATGGGGCTAAACCAGCATGACGGTTGGATTGGAATGAGATGATTCAGATGATCTTTCTCTATCCGAATATACAATGGTAATATCATAAACTTGTTGAGTGCAGATTTCTCTTCTCCTGGTAACGTGCATAGAATCTTCATCCATAAAAAATACATGAGACTTCTACTTCATGTGTTGACGGTTCATTTTTGTGGTAAATGATTCCCATGGATTTTGGATGAATCAATTAGAAGAACTCGTTTTTCTTTGCATTATTTAGAATGAGTTGTACAATTTCTATCATATATTGAGTAAAATCATATCGGTAGACAGTTTTTTTCTTGAAATCCAGAAATATTTCCTGTCACATGCGTTTATGGCTGTCCTCACTGCTATGCTCGACTTTCCCGCATCAAATGTTCCCACTATAATCAAAATACGATTCAAACCGTCTTCCGAAGGCAGTTTGAATACAAAAGGCTGCGGTTTGTGTGTGACGTCATCGTTAAAACCGTATTTAACCCAGGAAATGGAATATTTCAAACCACAATGAATCAGCTTTCAACCAGTTTATCGCGGAAAAGCAGCTTGGATAAATGTGAGAGAATTGTCTTATTTTATCAATCCCAATTTAGCGAGGGGACTTTTACTCCATATTGATTGAGGGTTTATCAATGTGTCCATTTTGTCTTCTCATTTAGCTCATATTATTCAGTCAACTCATATTTTCTTCTCAGCCAAAACCTAAAGTAATGCAACAGCAGTATACAGAGACATATTATCATGACGTAACATGATCTTTCTGTTTGGACTCTACTGAGATCTTGGAGTTGTTATTTCTCACTGTGTCGTTCAGCAGTAACTTTTGTGAAACTCATAAGCGCTCAAACCGTCTGCAAACTCATGGGAATCATGTTTGAGAAATTTCTTTTCCTTATTCATATAATTTGACTGACAAACACATTCAATTTGATCATGAAACTAACTTCTGGAATTCAGTTTCGAATGATGAATAATGACTGAATGAGATGACTCTACTATGCCCGGTCTGATTTCTATGAGTTTCGATAAACAGAGTGTTACCCACTTATATTTGCAATTATCTATTGAATCACAATTGTCACATGTGCAATTATCAAATTATAATTAAAAATACATGACTTCTAATATCTGGATTGCTGAGCAATTGATAATCTATTCAGGAAAATTTCCAGTGTGATCATAAAATTCGTGAATTCTGCACAAGTGATTACAAATAGATGCATCTCATTGGATTTGAATGGATATCAGGATTTTTCAAGGAGGATCAACAAGGACTCTCAATAGTATGATTTGTGTACATCACTATTTTAAGTAGGTTTGGCATCTTTTTTTTTCTACTGTGTAGTAGGTGTCGATGTTACTGGTGAAGCTGCATAGGATCAAAATTTCCTGTCATGTTGAATTCAAAGAGTACCCCAACAAATAATAGCTGTATTAGCAAAACTCACAGTGTTCCTAAAACAGCAATTATTGAAGTAACATTTATTAACGTTATCAAACATTGCGTTTATTTTAGTATTTCACTTATCCTGCTCTAGTTACCAACTCTAGAATAGAGAAATTCCATCGATCATCCTCTCTCACACATACTTTCAGACCGCTAATTTTTCATGTATTTTTAAGGGTTCAACTCACCAATATAGAATAATCGATCAACGCAATAATAATTCAGAGAGCAAATATCTTCTGTCGCTCATCCTAATGGGTTTGGGAAGCTATTTATATACGCATGGAAGTTGATAATCAATCTGTGTGATAGCAGGGTTCAAGCATACCGAAAACGAAACAGGACAAACTGATGATGAGATTCAGTGATCCAACGCTCATATCAATACGCTCTTCATCCTCAACTTCTATTTGCATGTCTTAATATATTACGTTGCTTAAACCCTGATAGATGGTGCGATAGTTTCCACTGCTTCAATTGGTCGTTTCATTGTGTGGTCTTAGATGTATCTAAGGTTTAATCAATGAGGTTAGTCACACTACCTGATGCAGTAAAAAACTAAATAATTCCTGCAAGATATTCTCGTTATAAGATAAAATTAAATCAGATCAAGATCAATCTTCAATTCAGTGCAGAGAAACTGGGTGTACAGATCAACACTGCTACCATCGACCGCTGTTATCGATTGGAAAAGCCACAGCAAGATAAGTGTCGTGCTTCAATTGTTGAATTTGCTCGATATAATGATCGTGCTTCAGTCTATTCTAATGAAAGCAAATTAAATAACACCGGGATCACTTATGAAGAAGATTCAACAAAGAACAAGCTAGACATTATTTATGGTGCTGAACGTAGTTTTGGTTTTAGAAATATCTGGTCTCGCGATAGAATTATTCATATAAAAATCAGAGGTGAAATTCACAAAATTTCTTCGATGACGCAGTACAATGACTTGAAAGCATCACACCCAAACGTTCAGCAGCTTCTTTGACTAAGTATCAACGTCTCTCAAGCATTATCTCTGTCTCACACATTGTCTAATTAGTCACGTGATCACTTCTATTCCACTCACTGAAAGTTGAGTGGGATGTGCCGTTACGATTGACGAATTATTGATACAGCAAATATTTTGCACTATGTTTGAATTACCTGCCTTATTGCGCGCACTCACAAACCGTACTGGTTTGACTCTTTTTTGTTTTTTTTTTTTTTTGTATTCTGATATTTGTGATTTAGCTCTATCTTTATGTATCAATTATATAACTACAACTTCAATTTCTTAGTTTTGTTAGTTGCTACCTTGTTTATACAATTATCTTGAATTTATGTTGGAAATAGGTCATTTGAATGTTCGTTCTTTATCTAGCTGTTTCTTAGAATTTGAAGATGTTGTACTGGAACACGAATTTGATATCCTAGGTGTTAGTGAAATATGGTTAATTGATGCTGACGACAATAATAACTTCTATATTCCTAACTATTCGCTGATCATAAGCGATAGAACTGAGAGGGGTGGTGGAGTTGCTATGTATATAAGAGCTTGTTTTACGGAATATATTACTCCTCATTGTAACAATATGAACTCAAATAGTATATCGCTTGAGCAGTGCTGGTTAACTCTTAGAATAAATAATAAACCTATTTCCTCGTGATCTTTACTTAGGCCACCTGCTGGCAATGTTGCTGATTTCATTACTAATTCAGAGAACTCTCTAAGCTCCATATTTCCTTAAATTGACCACTTATTTCGCCTTGGAGATGGTAATATTAACTTACTGAACTCAAATAATAATGCAGTTAAGATGTTCCACACCCTTCCTCAACAGTTCAGTTTAGCTCAAATTGTTACTGAAGCTACGCGTGTCACTAATATTTCTGAGACCCTTATTGATATAATCGTAACTTCTTGTGTCGGACATGTTCAGAGGTTTTCAACTTTGATGTACATGGTATACCGGATCATATGCTCACAACCTGCGGTGTAAACGTTATTTATCACAAATTCGAAGCTCTAACTATTTCTATCCGGGATTTTAGAAATGTTGACTACTCTGCTTTTTCTTAATACGCTTAATAGTATTGACTGGCACCCTTTTTACTCTTTTTGTGATATTGATGATAAACTCACCATTTTCAGTCACAATATTTCAACTCTTCTCGATTCACATATGCTAGGTGAAAAGGTAATCGTACAGAAACCACCTAAACTAAAATAATGATTAAGCTTAGAAATAACGCTTTGTATAGCTTCAAAAGATCGAGAGATCAAGCGCACTGGCTTTATTACAAATCTTTATGAAACTTAGTGACTAAGTCCATACGTCTTGCAAAACAAGCATATATCACCTTCAAAATCAAAAACAACAATAATAACTTGTGGAATGCCTTGAAAGAATTCAATATCAACTCTAAACCAAAGATTGACCTGTCTACCTAATTTCTGACATCAACTTGGTCAGTGCTCACTTTCTTGGTCCTTCCAGCCATCCTGAGCCAAATCTCAAAAAAAAATCCAGACTGCGGCCATCATCCTGCACGAATTTGAGCTTGGGTTGCCATCTAATTGGACTCCTTTGAGTTATTCATCCAGACTGCGGCCATCATCCTGCACGAATTCAAGCTCGGGCTGCCATCTAATTGGATCTCTTTGAATTATTTATCCAATCTGCGGTCATTATCCTGCACGAATTTGAATCCAGGTTGTCTTCCAATTAGGCTGCAACTCCTTTGGATTATTTCGTCCATCTCTTGGATTTCCTAAAACATAGTTCAAAATATTTAAAATAAAATAGAACATTTAGAACTTCTCTTAACACTTGCACTATAACGTACAAAATCAAATAAAACTTCAACTATAAAACATTCATTAACCAATAAGTTCACGAAACAAGCAAGAAAGTACCAGAAATAATTACGTAATACATCGCGCCATATATTCAAAAGCCCAAAAATTCGATTTTATTGTAAAAACTAGCCAAAATTATTCTTCAAATAATATTTTTTGATTCAAAATGTGAATTTTGATTTTAAATTTTAATCAATTTCATGTTGAAAACATTTTAAATTTGATAATAAGATGAAATCAGATATTTTGCTATAAATACTACAATACAAAACATATATTTCTGATACTAAAGAATTTAGCTTCTAATAAATTCAAGAAGATTGAAATTTACTCCCCAAAAATTTTGTATTCTATTATTTATTGAATAAAATCAATTTCTGGTAAGAATGCACCTACTTTGAACGAATTTGTTGACTCCATTCAAGCTACGTTTCCAAAAACAATTCTTTTCTTCAAGGTATGCCATCAAGTAGCGCCAATCAATTAGATATTGATTAAGCAGCACTCTTTTGTTTGGACGTCCGATTTGTTCGACTACTGGCTTGTAAATGAACGTTTCAATGCGAGTAATGGCGGCAGAAGCGTCGAAGTCTCGCCGGAAGCATCACCTCACAACTGAAAGCCAATCATAAGCTAATTAAATTATTATTACCAATGAGCAATAAGAAGCTTGACGCGTCATTTTTTCAACCGGAAACTATCGATACAAGCTTTTGAAAATCAGTGGCTCTCAAAATATGAGGTATAACCTCTTTATTTCGAATTAGAACCCACTTTTTTAAAGACTTTTATTCGATTCAGTATTTTTTTCTGAATTCAAAGATATATAATTTTTATGCACATATAACAAACAAATTGAGTGAAATTCAAATAAAGATTGTATTGCTCAATCAACTGGTGCTATGATACGAAATTTGTTCACTTATTTTATCAAATTTGTATCTCATAATTTTTGACATTAATTCCATCCATTTTTAAATGCTGCCCCAGAGTCTTCATACTTTCAAATACGACCTTCAATATTTGACGTTTCTAATTAATTAATTCTTCCACGGCCGTGCGTGAAATAGGTACTTTCCACTTCATAAACGATACGTAAAATGAGACTTTTTTGCGTCTCAACTTTATCATTATTCAAACTGACGAGTATCAAATTCCAGTGAATGGATTGATTCATTTGTTGGGATATTTATTAGATCTAGAAGTCATTTTGTCTCTCTGGCTTTCTTGCTGTATATTTATCAATAATTGTCAAAATATGGAAGTTGAATACTGTAGAAAATAGTAATTTATGCAATAAGAGTATAAAGCTAAGCATTATGACATGCCGAGTCACCAAAATTATTAGTTGAATGGCATAGTAGTTGTTTAATATTTCAATATTTTAACAATTATTGAACAAAAAGCAGAGAAGTCCAGAGTACAATCCGACAATTAGATTCAATGAATATCTTAACTAATGGATCAGTGAAAGAAGCTACAAACATAAATTCACAGAAATTTAATTGCCACGCATTCAAATGGTGATAAAATTAGGACGCAAAAAAGATTCACTTTACACATCATTCGCGATGCGTAAAATACGTACTTTAAATACGCCCCTAAAATTTTTTTATGCAATACGAATGCAGAATTATTATTATAAGCGCTGTTACAAACTTTGAGAGATGAAAAAAATATTAGTTCTTAGAGTAATTGAATATAGAAACGTGGAACTTTTAGTCAAAAAATACAATAAATCATTAAAATTTGACTAGAAAATCTAAGCATAGCTAATGTTAGATATATTTGAACATGATTTTCCTCAAATATTATAGTAATATAGTGAATTTTTTCATTGTGAATCATCCGGAAGGTGTACAAAGCTAAGAGAAGCTACATTGTATAATATTTATGAAATTTGGTATCCACAATTATCCTTTTTTTTTAATATTTATATTAGCTTGAGTTATTTGATTAGATTGTAATAGGGAGGCACTTTGTGCCAAATTGAGGGTGCAAGGTGGCTTTATCTCAATTAAAAATTGAGATAGGGCTCCTGCCGAAGTGGAGCGACCTTGTTGTGGTGGCAGGGCTTTGCTATTACTTGTTGGTGATAGTAGTCACATTCCGAAACTAGTTTATTTTAGAATCTAATGAGCTTTCATGTACCAAAGTTTGTATTATTCAATAATTCATGAATGTTAGTATAAAAACACACTAAATTAGAACAGAGTTAGCTCGCTAGAATTGGAAGCTGGCGTCATACCCAAAATTTGAGATTTATGGATAGGTCAGTTTTAAAATAGATTCAAAAAGGCTCTCTTGGTTGTCGTCCGAGTTTTTCCCCTCATCTCCAGTTTGTAGAGTGATTATTATTATATGCAAGGTCCTAACGAAGGTAGACAAGCTTGAATCAAAGAATTGACCAATATATCTTGGAACTGATTTTAATTTCTGTAAATTAACACAAAATTGTTTAAAGTAAATATAAAAATATTCCAAAGTTTTTATTCACCTGTTGATTTGGCCATTGAGTTGACATTTTTTTCATACTACAATCTTCTTTTTAATGCTTCAATTTTATTCTTCAAGAAATACGACAAAATACTGCCGGAAAAGTACAGGGGCGAAGCACAATCAATTTTTTTGAATTGTATTCCTATTCTTACAACTAAGGAACTCGGGCTAACTTTTACGGTTGATACTGTTGTAGTAGACGAATTGGTGGAACCAAGGAAGCTTGAATCTTACATTTGTGACATTAAAATATAATTTATTAACAAGACTATTGGAAAAAAGGTACTTTTTGCAATTTGCAATTATCTTCTTGCTTCTGGCATCAAAGTTACTGATAATAATTGGAGTTACTTTGAGTTGTGCTTTCTGTCGATTTCTCAAGTTCACTTGGGTAAATATTTGACAGGGTGGGCAGGGGGCTCAATCAAATCATTAAATGCACATTTTCCGATTACATTTCCTCAAAATATTAATATTCACAGCACTGACAAAACTTTATCAATATCTTAGAACTGAATCTGCATTCAATCATTTGCTTAAACTATAGATGCATAAATCCATATCTTCTGTTTTAAAGCGCCACGTCAGGCATAATTTTGGAAAAAAAAGTATGTTATGAAAATATTATTGGACAGACAGAATTTATGCATGAGGTACAATTTTTAATGAAACTGGCCCATTTTAAATACTGCCACAGCCAGAGGATCAACAAATCGAATATAATTACACAAGTTTGCTACAAAACACGAAACTTAACTCAATGGCTATAACATTATTTAAATAACAGTCAACTAAATTTTTTGTAGTTTTGTTCATAAATATACAAACTCAGTTAGATTTGGAGGAATTTGACTAGAAAAAATTTGTATTAATTTAGGTAAAGAAGATTAATTAAAGTTTGTAAACTGAGATTGCATACAACTTAAAAATAATACAGAACGTGTATTCTTTTGTAAATTATTATGTTTGAATAATAAGATGAAGCAGCAGTTATTGGAGCTTTTTGTCGACTTAGTGAGGCCTAATTTTGCAGCCAAATTTGTGGATGAAGCAGCGTACATGAATAAGCAGCAAATTATTGGAATTTTCTGCAAAAAAATACTCACATTAAAATTCCTATATACTAACACTTAAAATTTTGACTTGCAAATCCATAAATTTCTTCATCCAAATACTCGGTCCCCTTGTCACATTGCAATCTTTTTATTGATTTACCGAATTGATTCTCTAAAAAATTAATGTGATGCTTGAAACACTCAGTAGTTTCTGATTTGTTTTTCATGCAATAAACTCGCGCGCATTTGTTGTAATCGTCTATGAACGTTAGAAAGTATTTTTTGCCGTTATAACCAATAATATTATGCGGACCGTTCGAATCGGTATATATTATTCCGTTCATCGTCGTTGTTTCCGAACGATTATTTTCGGAAGCTAAATTTGTCATTTTGCTCTCAATACACGTCGCGCATTTCATTTCTTGTTTCTCAATTGACATGGCCTAACGCACGATGCCACTTTTCCTTTTTTGTTAATCTGGTTACATTAGTGAAAATTTTGTTCGAATCACTCGTATAATTATAAATCTCGATTGAATCATCAGGATATTTCACAAAGCTATCCATGTAATACAAGTCATTTATCTTTTTAGCCACTGCTAGAAATTTCCTAGAGTCTTTATCATAAATTTTTGCGTTTGAATCGCGTGCTACTATTGTACAATTTTGTGTTATTTCTGAAAAACTTAAAAGATTTTTCTTCAAACCTTCTACAGAATAAACATTTTTCAGTTCAACTTGCTGAACACTGTAATAATTTTTGAGATGGAGTACTATCTTACCCACTTTGGTCGCTTGTAACTTTTTACCATCGGGTAGATTCAGATCTATTGGTTTCTTCAGTACAGCATAGCTTGAATAGTACTTATCACTTCTAATTGAATGATCCGTGCACCCGCTATCGAGTAGCCACTTTATCTTACTTTCACTTGTCACTGCACTATTTAAGTTTAGTTTTTGATGATTGACTTGAAGAGCCCACGATGACAGGTTTTGTTGTTGTTGTTGCTGATGCTGTTTATTTCCTGGAGACTGGTGCTGGTTCCGTTATTGGAATCTGCCTCGACTGCCACCTCGCACATTTTTTCGCAATCTAAGAAGAAATCATCGACTGCTGCATAATTCTTCATTCTGATTTCTTCAATTTTTGATCTGCAGATTATCTGCATTGGCGTTGATTTTGTTGAGTAGATTTCATCTAGTTTTCTTATCATTTGCAATGTAGTGTCACAGTTCTTCATCTAGCTTTCTCTATTCCGTCTGATTCTCCGCAGATTCTTTATCTCGAGTTGCTGGCGCTTGGCATTCGTTAAATTCAAGAATGTTCAACAGCCTATACTTCCAGCTGTTGTAATTTCTGCCGTCAAAAATCGGTATATTCACTTCATTTACTCTTGCTAGCTTTGCCATGGTTTGTTTATATCAGGTTTATATCGAACTAGTAACTGTAACTGGTTTCTTAGCTACTTTCATAAGCACTTTTTGTTTTATTCCATTTCATTTCATTCTGAATAATTTCTTTCCAATTTTTTATCTGAAATATCCATTTTGAACAAGTTCCGTTAATTTTTCACTTGATGAGTCCCGTTTCAGCGCGCTCTCTTACTGCTCATGCGGCACCACATTCCTTTCATTTAACCCCACTTCCGGTATTTTAAATCCGTTTTTATTGCACTATTACCTTTGCGAATCGTCTTCGCCTTTTTGTTTCAGTTGTTCACTGCAAGTTTTTCTTTATTATTTCACTTTTCTTTTATTGAATCGTTCTATTTTAACCGTTATAAGCCACTCAACTTTATTACCGGCTAACTACGCTCTGCTACCATGTTGGATTAAAGATTTGTTGCATTAGATCAAAATAACTAAAGTTGTCATTAATAAGTTCCCCATTGAATTGAATCAATACTAGTACAGAGATTTCATACATGAATTAATACCAATATATATTTTTTCAACTAACTGAAGACGAACCTGGAGAACTACTAACTATTCGCAACAAGCTGTGCATATTGCGTGGAAACAAATTAACTGTCTTTCTCTAATAAACAATAGTTGACAATTACCCTTTACAATGTGTACACTAGATGTCTACACTTACATCTTCAGATAGATAGTTATAACAAAATTGATATATTAGACGGCTATAACTCAACAGTTAAGTAACAAGCAAGTCTACGTTCTTGAGTCACAATAAGTGGCGCTGCTTGCTTTGTGTGTTGCTAGAACAAGTATCGCAACAAATGCAGCTTAAAGCGGACCAGAGCGCAAGGAAACTTGCGGCAGATTAAGGGATCAAAATTGCTTGGAGAATTGTCTCGTGTGCGGTGAGCTTGAGTTTCGAGTGTATCTTTGCAGTAACTGTACATTCTTGTTTATTCAAAGATTCATTCATGCCAGGTCAAGTGCCGTTACATAAGGCTATGCTGTTTCGCACAGTCTCGTTTGAACAAATCCAGTTCAAATTCAGAATTCTTATGATTCACTTCGATTTTCAGTACGTTCGCTTCCTAATACTTTGATCAATTTTTAAATATATTTTCCTTGTTACTTCTCGTTATTACCGTGTATTATTTCATTTGCATTCCTTTTTTTAGGTTCTTTATTCATGAACTAATTTTATATTTGAATTCGACGTGCTTTATTTATGATGACAATTTACAATGTTTTATTTTTGTTTTTCGTAGACCACTACGCATGTGTACCTATTTTGCTATTGTGTCTTACCGCTAGATGGCAAGACCAGGTGAAAATGATATATTTTTCTCACTCTATAAATAAGAGAAAAACATTAGTTCATTGAAAAAAAAATACCCTCAACAACTTATATGATAAATATTACGTATCAAGTCTATTTATTGGTTTGATTACCCTTCCAAATCTTGATGATCGCTGGGTTGGTTGGTAACAGGTGTCTGACTGCTGTGAATAATTATCTTGTGGAATGAGGCAGGAATTAGAAGTATGCCGGTTGACGTTGGGCTTTGGTGATGTAGGTATGAATGCAGCAAATGACTTACGAGGAGGTGATTGAGCTTGTGCTTGAACCTGTTCTTTTGTTGGTTGGTCAGCATATTTGGTTTCAGGCACTGCCACTTTATTTTGGCTTGCTAGGTCAGCTCATGTCTTGTGCAGATAACTGAAATTTCTTCTCAAGATTTGTCCCTGATCTGTTTGGATGATTACGGATCTTGGTTTTTCTATCATCCTTGCTCCTTCCCATTGTCGATGACTAACTTTGTGCCTGACTTTCTCATTCAATTCATAATTGACTGGTTGCTTAGTATGTTTGTTGCTGTAGTTAACTTATTTCTTTCGTAGACGTTCAAGTTCAGATGTGACTCCGTGAACTATTTTAGTTTTAGATTACTGTCGCTTGTAGGTATCAGTGATCTGGTGATTCTGCTAAAAAGGCGTTGATTTGGAGAGCCTAGGTTGTCGTTTCTTGATGTATTCCTCCAATTTGAGAGCGCTAGTTGAACGTCAGATTTGTCAATACTGCATTTTTTAAAAAGACTCTCAGCAGTTTGAACAGCTTTTTCAGCTAGACCATTACCTTGATGATGGTGTGGGCTAGACGTGACATGGTTGAAGCACCATTCTTTTTGAAAATCTCTGAATTATTTGTACATGTATCGCGTACCATTTTTTGAACCGCTCAATGACTTCATATGATGATTGACTTCTAAGCTGTTGTACGTCTAGATATCCTGAATAACTATCACAAATCACCACGTAGGTTTTTCCTTCCAGTTCAAATAGATCTGATGCAACTACTAGCCAAGAAAGTGTGGGGATCATTTCAACTAGTACCGTACTTTTAATATTGTCTCTTTGAGTTTGTTCGCAGACTGAACATCCTCTCATTAGTTTTACAATGTCATCATATTGTCCCTTCCAGTAATGGATTCGCGAGTTCTTCTCAAGCAGCTCTGGACTCCTAGATGTCCTTGGCTGATGCTGCGTAACATTCTCGGTATTTGTGTTTTTGGTATTATAATTTTTTCACTTCTGAAAATTGATCCTTTAAAATATGTTAACTTATCTTTGAAGTTGAAATAATGTCGCAGTTCTGTAGGAAGTTCATCTGCTCTTCCTGGAAACCCGTCCATTATTGTTTTAAGTAACAATTGTAGATGTTGATCTTCTTTTGTTGCTTGAATTAACTCTTCTTTTGCATCTAATGACATTGGTAGAGTAACTGCTACCTTGAGGTTCTCTTCGTGGTCATACTTAAACATACAAGCATCACAGTCACGATTTGAAAAATCTGATAGAGGTATCTCTGTACCCTTTTAAACACGACATTTGGTGAATATGGTGCAAGATTAAGCATAATACGTTGCAGTCTTGCTGGAGCTGATTGTATATTTTTCTTCAATATTGTTTCGAGTGGTTTGTGATCTGATTCCATTGTTAGTGTTTTGTCATATACATATTCGTGAAACTTTTTGCATCCGAATAGTATAGCAAGAGCTTCCTTCTCAATCTGAGGATAATTCTGCTCAGATTTGGTCAGTGCTCTGATTCCATAACCTACCGGCTGGCCTTCTTGGACAAGTGCCGCATCAAGGTTTTTTGAGCTTGCGTCAACTGTTATAGTTACTGGCTTGTTTACATCATATAATTTTAGTACTGGTGGAGTCTGTAGTACTTGTTTTATCTTGGTGAGTGCCTCTTCATGATGTATTTCCAAGATGAAACTTGTGTCTCCATGTAACAAGTCTCTTAGTAGATTTGTTAGGTCTGACATGTTAGGAATAAATTTGTTCACGTATGTTATCATTCCTAATAGTCTCTGCAACTCTTTTTTATTCGATGCTGTTTTCATAACTTGTATTGCTTCTACTTTCTCTGGGCCTGCTTCTAATCCTTTGGCTGAAACAATGTGTCCCAGAAACTTCAGCTTTTTTGCCTCAAAGATGCATTTATTTTTATTCAGTTTAAAGCCTGAATTTTTCATTAGTTCGATAACTTTGGTAACTGTTTTGTGTAATTCTTCTTTGGTTTTTGCGTGTATGAAGATATCGTCGATCGACACTCTGACATATTTGAATTTACTAAGTAAATTTGTCAAAATTTCTTGAAATATTTCAGGTACGGAAGATACGCCGAAAGGTAGTCTCTTGAAAGAGTATCTTCCCCATAGTGTGGCAAATGTTAATATCTTTTGTGTTCTTTCTGACAATTTGATTTGCCAAAATCCTTCCGTGCAATCTAATAATGCAAAATATTCTGATCCTTTGATATCAGCTGATATTTCTTCTATTGTGTAGAGAGGAAAATGCCGCTTTAAAATATTTTTGTTCACGTCTGAAGGATCTATGCAGATTCTCAATTTATCTTTTTGTCTAACTACCACCATTGGACTCACTGCTAGTGTCGGCTCTGTTTCAAGCTTGATGACATCTAGCTTCATCATCCTGTCGAGTTCTTGCTTCACCTCGTTTCTCATCGCATGAGGAACTTTCCTTGAGGGTCTTATCGAGAGTTGGGGGCTTTCAATTAGGTCGATGTCATATTCGTAATCCTTATAACAGCCTGACTCTCCGAATACATCATCTTTGGATTGACTTTCTTTTGAAGTTTTTACTCTTGCGTTGAGTCCCAATTTCTTGTAGGTTTGGAATCCTAGGATTGGGGTCACTTTTTCTTGTACTACTTCAAGTGAGATTTTTGCTTCTTCATTCTTTATTTCACAATGCTGTTTTACTTCACCTAGAACAGCCATTCTATCATCTGTATAACTTATTGAGTTTTTTGTACAGCTTGGGTGTAAGTTAGCTTTGGTTTTGTCTACCAAATGCCTAGGTAATACATTACATTCTGCACCTACTTGACAGTGAGTTTTACATTGTCAATTTGAATTTTTTCGGTCAAGTCTTTCATTTCATCAGTATTCATGGTACTTATATATACTTCATCTTCAGAGTTTGAATTTTCTTCTAATATGTTCACTTTGTTTTTGTGCTTGAGGTTATGGTTTTTCTTTGTGCGACACATTTTAGCAGAATGTCTTGTCTTGTTGCACTTGGCACATCTATAATTAATAGCTGGGCATTCTAATCTTTTGTGATTTGAACCACATCTTTTGCAGTCAAAACACTGATGCTAATTTTTATTTTTGATACTCTTGCCTTTGATTGCTGAGATTTTCTATCCTTTACTTTCAGCTTCAAACTCGTCTAGTTGTTTGGTAGCTTGTTCACTTGTTTCACAGATAGCTACAGCTTTTGTCAAATCAAGTTTGTCCTCGGTCAGTAATTTCTCTCTTACTTAACTGGATTCAATTCCAAATACTGTTTTTTCTTTCAACATTTCATCAAGTAGCGTGCCTAATTCACATTAACTTGCTTGAGTTTTAATTCTTGTTAAAAATTCATTGAACTGTCCATCTTCATTCTGTTCAATCTTGAAAAATACATATCTATCAATAGAAATGTTTGTTTTTGGTGTGAAATATTCTTTGAACTTTTTTTTGATGACTTCTAACTTATTTTTGTCAGTATCGCTAAGATTGAAATTATTGTAAATATCGATTGCTTCTGGCCATGAACGTTACAGTCTGGACTTCAGCCGGTTTTTTATTTAGCTAAATGGCGGTTGCATACCATTCGAACTGCTGTAACCACTCTTTCCAGTTCGTAGATTTGTCCATCTCGATTTGTAGGTTACCTGGTGGTTCAATTCTTGTTACTGCTTTGTTCACGTTTGTTGTCATTTTGCAACTTTTCTACTTCTTTTTCTCGGTTATTTTTGCGATTTTAATCACTTCTGACACCATGTAATGTTGGGTTTTTATTAATAATCTGTTTTTATATTTGAATTCAGCGTGCTTTATTTATGATGACAATTTACAATGTTTTATTTATGTTTTTCGTAGACCACTACGCATGTGTACATATTTTGATATTGTGTCTCACCTCTAGATGGCCAGACCAGGTCTATAAGTCACAGTGTTACATTATTAAATATTTTTGTATCTTCTTCGACAGTGTTTGATTTTATTTAGCTCCGTAACACATTCACTTCAACAATATCTGACATTGAGGTTGATACATCATTTGAAATAAAAAAAATAATATTACTCACGCCTTCCATCCGCTATGGTTGTGGCAGACACTCATGGGGCACTTGATGAATTGAACGATATTTTCTAAGCCGTAATATGCAATTACCAGTCGTTGAACAATAGGTGTACCTGATATTCCACAGAGTATATTATAATTTGGTGGAAATTTCACTGATCCCTCGTCCGTCGGTGGGATTTGACTTCGCAGCCTGCGGATATTCGCACTGAGCTATAAATACTCATTGATTCTCCATTTGTATGTCTCAAATATGTCATTTATTGATGGTGTAGACTTCTATATAGTATATAACGTACTGAAAACATCAAGTACTGTTTCACACAGGAGCTTATAATTTTTGGAGAAGCTAATTATCGTACGAGCTGAAAAATCTCCAAAATATGAAGCCAAAGTCCCTGCACATAAATGAAAATTGATAAAAATAAGACAATTCTCTAACATTTATATAAGCTATTTTTACGCGAAATGTCGGCACAAAGCTGGTTCATTGTGGCTTGAAAGATTTCATTTTTTCGGTTGAATACGGTTCGAACCATGACGTCAGACTAGAACCACAGTCGTTTGTATTCCAACCGGCTTTGGAAGACGGTTGAATTGCGATTGTAGTGGGAGCATTTGACGCGGGAAAGTCAAGCATAGCAGTGAGGACAGTCATAAACGAATGTGACAGAAAAGATTTCTGGATGTTGAAACAAATACTGTCCACTGATATGATTTCGCTCAATAATTGATAAAAATTGTACAATACATTCTAAATAATGCAAAAAAAATCAAATTCCACTTATCGATTTATCCAATATCTATAGTGTCATCCTAATGATGAAACCACCTGATCTCCGACAATTATTTTGCGCACTGTAATTCAAATGAAGCTCAATTATCAGTTGTTGCAAAAAGTCAGACTGTCCGTCACTGTTCATAATGCTTGTGGATAGTACATTTAAAATTATCAAACAAATGATTTATACCATCAATCAATGGAAAAAACCTGGTAACAGCAGCAAAATTTGATATTTGGGTATCTAAATTGATTAAGTTATAATCAAGAGAGCAAAAATTCCACAAGATAATATTCAATTTACTAATCACTATTATAATAACCATCGTTTCATGTTGTCATATTTTATTCATAATGACAATTATGTCATAGAGGTTTGTACCATAGATTGCAATTATATATTCACAGTTTGAGCGAGTTGACACATTGTTCTTTCGCTTCGATTCCACTGTCAGGTGATTGTGATATACAGAGTGTAACAAGAATAAGTAATAAGTATAACAGATTTCCTCAATAACTTTTTTCTATGAATCCACTGGATATCCAGTAAAAATTCATCAAAGTTATGTCAGAATTTTCATAATGCGGCTATGATTCAAACTGAATATTTCTCATCTGTTGACAGAATGACACCTGTCAATTGAAATGAGTACTTTGCAACTATAATTATATAATAAAAAAACGAAGAAAATATCTACTGTTGCCTGCACAGTTTGTCCTCACAAAATTTTTTGTCCATTCATTCTATAATTGTGTATCAAACCGTTGTTTTCAACTCAAATATCGATGAAAGCTTCAAAGGCTACATCGTTTTGAGCTCGATCTGTAACTACAGATCCAGGTTTAAGATCTTCTAAGGTCAAAATATCTTTTGTAAAGATAGGACCATGTGAACTTTATATATATATATATATATATATATATATATATATATATATATATATATATATATATATATATATATATATATATATATATATATATATATATATATATATATATATATATCAACAAACCTTATTCAATACAAATGTCGATAACCTTATTTAAAATCATCAATGATCACACATGCCTTGCACATGGCATATAAAGGCTAATAAATCCGTAGGTGTATTCAAAGAACAGTCTAAAGTAATGTGGGCATCAATATATGTGTTCCTACGGCAATATAACCTGAGTTTTTATCGTTTAAGCCCTCTGGGTCAATCTGGACGCCATTAGTGACGCGCCACAGAGGATACAGACTGCACCATTATAAGAATGCTTTTGGAAAAGAGTTAATCCAATAGAATCGTCTTCCTAATCAAAGAGAACATCGATTTGCTTGTTCTTCCCAGTGTTATTCATTGATGCCTTCTTCTTATTAAGGATAATGATCCATCTAGAATGGAACCATAGTGCAGACCTTTCCAGTATGGAATTGCTTTTGATATTGTTGAGATATTAGTAGGTGGTATAAGTATTTATTTATATGAGACATGCTCCAATGGAAACTTTATCTTCGATCCAATGAACATGTGTGGTGCCACTGAATAAATGGTCTTCTCGCTATGCTCTATTCAGAATTCTCTTGTAGGTGGTTGACGTCCACTTCTATTTCCACCTTCTTGTAAGCTGGAGCTTGAGAAAAAACTAATTTTGCGACAAACAAAAGTTGGTCCTGAAGAAGATATATTATCTCTTCTACCTATCGAATCTGTCCATCTGCCTGATAGAGGTGTACTGCGATTTCACTGCAGTTTGATTTTGGGAATCTTCAATCGGAGTATTTATATAAATTGTTCTCTAATTTTGCGCCCGATCTTTATAGGCCTGTCAATTTTTGGATTATTCAGATATTTTCTGAGAAACTTTCTTCGTTATAGTGCAAACTCATCATGAGAGCAAGATAGTATATCATTTTTTTACTTATTGAATGCATCCTTCTGCCTTACGGAAGAGTGCTGTGAATTTGCTGCAGTATTATTCTGTGGTAGATAAGATTTTTTTTTCAGTTTCTGGTTGACTTAGAGAATCTTATAACAAAGTATTCACATCATCAATTATTTGATTTTTGATTGTCTGTGAGAATCTTCTATCGGAGTATTCACATGAATAATTCTTTGAAGCAGGTTGATCCAAGTGTTTTTTGAGTGGCCTCGATTTTTTTTTGTGCAAATTTATCATTGCCGCTGTTTTGTGAGCGAGACGGTATATCATTCTTTAATATATCAAACTCATTAATATGTCCAACCGAAGAATGCTGCAAATCTACTGATGCAGGTATTTTTTGGGAAACTTCTAGTCACATCAGCGCGCAAATAAACTTTTTTTCTTGCAATCCGAATATTATAGTTACTATCACGATCGAATTTCAGTAATGCATGACTGCGTTTTGAGTTGAACTCTTTGCCAAAATTCCCCTTATAGAGCTCACATTTGGAAGTTTTCTCTCAATGGGGAATCTGAGAACTAGATTTGATCCTTCTTCTTTCAAATGTTCCGTTATATTTATATTGATAATTCGTTTCGTGGTATCATGAACCAATGGGACATTGCTCACTTTTCATCCAGCATTTTACAATACTGGAATTGTTTTATCTGTTGAGGACTGTTATCTGTCCTCAAATCAACTTTCTGGCGAGTAGAAGAGTCTTGATTCTATTAACTGTTGGTTTGTGCTCACAGTTCTCAATCAAAGGGGTTCTCTTATATATATATATATATATATATATATATATATATATATATATATATATATATATATATATATATATATATTCAAATAATGCTTGATTTCTGGTTCCAAGTGTCAATGAGATATTGCTCACTTCCTGTGATAATGAGATTTGTTCATTCGATACCGACTCCCTGACAGGTGAAATAGTCTCGATTCTTTTTACTACTGGTTCTTGTCCACAGTCTTCAATTGGAGGTTTTCTCTTTTTTCCAGTGTGCTCCGTATTCCGTATCAGTATAGTACTAGTACTGACTTGTTTTCTCAACAAATCTTGTTCTGGTTCGTAGCACTTATCTGGAAATTCATCTTGACTGAAGAAAGATTATTCATCATATTCTGCTTCATCATCAACAATTCTGTTATCTGCGCACCTTTTGCATTCCCTATTCGAGCCAGTTGATTTTCAGCTAGAGTTTTCCATTTTTTAAAAAGTATTACAGTTGTTTTGGGTATCCATTAGCAAATCCTCCATATCTTTTACCCTCAATGTATCAGAATTGATGTCATTCTTATCGTCATATAGTAATTGCTTTTCTTGACCATCGTCCGAATGAAAAAGGCTTATAGCTGTTGAATCAGGCGGTTGAGGGGAGATTTGACTCAGTCACTGTCAACCTCACCTCTACGTGGAAACATATAGGCGGTATAACCTTGTAACTAACTAACTGAGAAGGACACTCTCAATAAGAAACCGAGTATGAATGGGAGTACAAATGAAAGTATGAATGGATCAGTGCTACGTTCTCTCCGTGTACGGCAGGATTTTGTTTCGAGGCTTGCGTCGCGTGGTACTTCCTGCCCGATTTTTTGCTGGCCAGGGTCGTGGTCTGCCGGACCCCCTTCTGCGTCGATCGCTCCGGTAGCCTGACGTTGAAGACAACATAGTTATTATACACTCGCAAAGACCAGAGAGCCAGATGACCAAATACATAAAAAAAACTATCCAGGTGGCAAACAAATGCTGTATAGGAAAGTGCAGAACGTAAGCACAGCCAGCCTTAGCATTGCGTCTAGCCTTCAAATACAAGGAGAGGCAAGTGAGAGCAAAAAGACGTAAATACATAGCGTAAAAACAAACCATGAGGTGATGACAGAGGACCTGTAGGGAGAGGTAGACACGAGTATACAAAGCCTGGTCAATGAGATTGGGTGCAAAGAAATTGCCTTCTGCACAGATGAGAACCAATATGAAGGAGAGCTCAGGAAAATATTGAGGACGATGACACGCAGAGACAAAGAGAGAGTCACCTTCTACTTGTTCAGGCCAAAAATAAGGAAAGATAGTCAAGTTGCCTTTGCTAATGCCAAAAGGTCATCTCTACACACTATAGAAATAAGTAGTATACCTAATCAAAAAAAATGCAGGAGGTGAAACCCACCAAACACAGACTGAAAACGGATTCAAAAAAATAAGAGTCCTATGGTCAACTCTCACAGAAAGAGGAATGCATGAAAGAACAGCACTTGTAGAACAAGCCGCGGGGCAAGCACAGCGACCAGCAGCGGGCTAAGTTCCTAGCATAGGGGCAAGCACGGCAGCCAACACGGCTCCAAGCGAATAAAATTGTTGAAAAAATTGGCTCGCATGCGGCGGACTTCACTCTTGATTATTCTGATTCCATGACTCAATATGCTCAGGGTCATATAATCAACAATCGATCAATTTTGAATCATATTGATATAAGGAAATTTTTATCTCTTGTTTGGTATGTTCCAGACTGCGAGAAATTTTAAGACTTGCAATCAATTGAATCTTCTTTCAGTATATCATATTACCATCATAAATTCCAGGCTGGGATAATCAAGAAATGTTATTGTTGGAGATATTGAAATAAAATTGTTGTCCTTGCCAATGATTATTTGCAATAAAATTCCAATAACTTCGAATTAGAAAAGTATTGAGACTGTTCTCAATCCAGATATACAGTAGAGCTCCGCTTATCCGGACCAGATGAGCCCGGACCTTGTCCGGATCACCGGTCTGGATTAAGCGAAAATTGCTGTGGAATGCACATGTTGAATATTTTAGCGATTTTTTCTCTTAAAAACACGCTCTAAAAGATAGGAATAACAGAGCCGAGTATCTTTGTGATAAGAAGTTAGAGTTTAATCATTGAATAGTACTACAAAAGGTACTGAACTGTAGTGAACTAAGTTGTAAATCGAACCTGTTCTTTGGATTTACTTTCGTACTTCCGTTCGATAAATTGAATTTCCACAGTTTGCTACATCATTATCAATAACAATATTGTTTTGCTATTGATCTATTCTCCCACAATGATATTCCATTTCTGAATTCATGTCAGGACAGTCGGGTTCCAGATGAACGAGACTCTATTGTAAATGCACACAAGTAGGAAATCACAGTATTTCAAGAAAGCAATTTGTTTAGGGTTATTTTGTATAAGAGGGTGCAATCAGTTTGAGCTTCTTGTTTCATTTACAATACCTGCTCCTCATCATGAATAAACATTATTGTCGAAAGTATCGGGTCACCACCCCCTTGATTGCTGTAATGTATTGTGCATCGTCTGTCCTCTTGAATATTTCCATGGTTCAAGAATATTATTAGATTGAAGATACCCCACACTCTCAATCTATCGGTCTACATGACATATGTATTAGCACTATTGGCTAATTATATTCTTTGAAGGTTGAGTGTAACATTTTTTCATCAAGAAAAAAGTCAATGGCTTCTTCTATTATAACAACTTCACATCAAGCCAGTTTCTAATTAGAAACGCATTTCATAGTGCACACAGAAATGATGGCTAATGAGTTGGAGAAAATTCTTTCAGCATTGTATCAAGTCGACGATAGAAAAAGTCTATTCGCGGTAATGTTTCAATAACAACTAAGCTCCTATCTATTGTCATTTGTGCAGCTTCTCTCAAAAGAATGGGCTCTCGAATAGCTCAAGTTCTAGATAAGAAATGAAGTTTGTCTTTGATTCGAATCGTTGAGACTACCCGTGAAAACTTGTATGTCAACAATATCAAGCTCTTGGGACGTATCATCCATTGTATTATATTCACTTATACGATTGTTGATAGTTGAACAGTAGGCGATGGTGTTGCCTGAGAAATTCACAATGAATTCAAAATACAAGTATTGCTTCTCCACTCGGACTATCCTAATATTCTTATTTTGTTTCGAGCAATTCAACACAATTTGGGAAACTACTGTTTTGCTTCATCGATGATAAGGTATGAGTGTAATGAGCCAGACTAGTTCAGTTATTTGTACGGTATCCTTCTTTGCACGCACATGCATTGGCGTCAACTTTTGATCCGATTGAAACCAGTATTGGGTGTCATTATCATTATGAAACCACCTGGTCTCCGAAAAATATTTTGCGCACTCTAATTCGAATTAAGTTCACTCATCAGATGTCGCAAAAAGTCGATAATGGCCTGACTGTTTGTCACTGTTTCTGATGCTTGTGGATGATACATTGAAAATTATCAAACAAATGATGTATACCATCAATCAATGGAAAAATCCTGGTGACAGCAAAAAATTAGATATTTAGATGTCTAAATTGATTAAGTTATAATCAAGAGAGCACAAATTTCACTAGATAATATCCAATTTACTAATTATCATTGAAATTACCATCGTTTCATGTTGTCATATTCCATTTATTAGGACAATTTTACTCACCGAGAAACGGTAGTAATCATTTTAACATAGAGGTTGATTGCATGGATTGCAATTGTATATTTACAGTTCAAGCGGGTCGACACATGGTTTTTTTGCTTTGATTTCATTGTCAAGTAATTGTGATGAATATTTCGAATATTCAGTTATGGTTGGAAGAAAAATATGTTCTTAAGACACCATCTTGATCTTATGGCATGGTAAGTTGAAGATCACTGTTTCTCATTTCCAAATATGTATGCTGCTAAGTTCAGTTTTGAAATAATCATGCTTGTTTCCGTGTATTTCATTTTAAAGATGTAGGTCCTGTGTAATGTGTAATTGATTAGCTTGCACTGAATTATAGAGACTAGGTTGGGAATGATTAGTGGATATTGTATAACTACTCCAACAATTATAGTGCACAAGACGAATTCAATGGAAAAGATGTGATGAATATGTGGAATAAAGCACTACCTAATCTCCCGTCGGCAATTTTGAAGAGCATGTCGAAACGTTCGATAGTAAAAATGCATAAATTTGCAACCGATAGATCCTATTAGATGAAATCGAATTCAATGTAGAAGATGTGATGAATATGTGGAATCAAGCACTATCTAATCTCCCGTCGGCAATTTTAAAGAGCATGTCGAAACGTTCTATAGTAAAAATGCATAAATTTACAACCAATAGATCCTATTAGATTAAAAGACAGTTCCACCACTAATTATCTGACATGGGAGTGATGATGAAACTGGAGATGAATAAGATGACTTTCTTCATGGCAACAGTGATAGTGATCAACTTATACAACTATATTCGAATATCATATATTGATAATGTCAATCTCAAATCTTGTAGTTAGCACTTGAGAGAAGCTGAAACCCTTTTAATCAACGATTGAAGTTATTCATTCTGCTTCAATCAAACCTCTATCAATCTGATTTATCTGTTATCAATAATATCGCATATAGCTGAAATAATGCAAAACCAATATATGACAATCTATTATTTTATAATTTCGAGTTTTATTCCAAAAATAATATACGACAAACTACTCAAAAGCAAACAGTTGATTGTAACTCCCCTGGATTTAGCTTGAAATTTCGATACGGTAAATCATAGAATTTTGTTAGATAAACTTCATGAGTATGGAATTAGAGGAGAAACACATACTCTTCCAACTAGATACCTGTATAATAGATAACAAAGGGTTATGTATAAAAATACCATGAGTGATTATTGAATTATGACAATTCCGCTGATATTAGACGGAGAAAAAGACAAAGTTCCCATCAATTCACACACTCTCTTTTTTCTTATGTTGTTGGGCTATGTCCCAGTAGTGTGAACTCAAGTTTGTAGCTTCAAAAGACCTTTGCTAGCTGCGTTATGCTCGAAAGGCCTCGACATTTTCCAGCTGTTTCCATTATTTAGACAAAAACTCCTATAATAAAGCCTCCTACATAAAAATTCATGAATATATATTTTTTGTGGCTATAAACGTTCTCTGCAATTTGAGCCTAACTCTAGATTCTCTAGGTTTGATAAATGTTGAAATTGGGACTTGTTTTTTCCAAGAAGTTGGAAGTTGCAATCTTGGCCCTTCTATGAGCAAAATATCAGCTCTAATACTCATTCAATAAGAGAATTATTGACAGCGTTTACTTCCAGAATAGTGGTAGGGGTGATTCAGGGTCTCTGCAGTACCCTTCAAAGTCTTCCTATTGCGGGAAAATGTCATATTCTCCCGAGTTAGAATGGTCTATGCATGCTTCTTCCACAAATTGCGACACTACCTTTGTCATTCTCTGGCAAGGATAGAGTAAGATAATAAGAATCTTCGAGAAGAAAGTTGCCTTGGTAGACGTGACTACCACATTCCTAAAGTCTTATGCAAACCGTATTTCGAAGAAATACTTGTAGTCTAAATGTATTTGTAACTTTTATACTAGGTGAAGAGAACATGATAGATATCCCGAAGATTCATGAATGAATTCCAAGGTAGCCAAATATTCTATTCTTTATGGATAAGGGAAGAGCCGAGCATTTATTTTCTTAGAATCTAACGAAAGGAGTTTCTCGGACTGCGTAGTGAGTGATCTCTCACAATCGTATTTGTATGTATATAGAGTATGTTTTGAGGTTTTTCTTATGACCAACGTGCTCCACCTTCAGGTATAAGCACTCCTATACTTCGATGTGTTTGAGTGAATATATATATGTGCTATCATACAGCGAAAAGAAAATATGTATGTTCATATTTCATCTCCTAGTCCAATATCTCTGATGAATTCGATAATATAGATACGAATATAGTCGAAAATATGGTACGTGTTCTCCCAGATATCGCCTGGAAAACTGTCAGAAGTCATGAATATAAAAACTATGAATTGCCTTGGGTCGTGCCTTCTCTGAGAACAAAGAGAGCTCCACCATTCGCAATTTCATCACTTGCTGATCTTTCAGCTATTGGTTGATTTAGCTTTAGCGAAAGATTCTGGAGATGCACAAACAGTTGAATATAAAATACTCAAGTCACAAAGACTACCTCTATTGTAGTCCATTACCACACAAATTATTATTGTGCGTCAATTACTACTAAATAAACACTTAATTTATGTTTTCCCAAATGGACTCAAAGGTGCGTGTGTGCTCAGGTCGTCATGTTGCTGTGGCACATGAAATGCTCACTGCAGTTCATAGTTTTTTCACTCAAGTTACACAGTCGCGTGCAGCGCAGCTCAGTATCTACTATTGAGAGCTATTTACCCCAAATTGCGAGCGCATTGAATCAACCAACAATCAATAGAGCATTACTCCCAATTCAATTGGAAACCATATAGTGTTTCAATAGTTCTAACAAATCTTGATTCCACTAGAGGTCGATGATAATACTATATCCCAAAAACTGTGCGCATCAGGATAGATCAAATAATAGCATCCTCACTTTGTCTTACATTGTCTCGCGAAACTAAATTTTTCTTTCGCGAAAATAAGCTATTAACTTGAAATTATATTCTACAATCGGTGCCCTCTCCAGCTTTAAACAAACAGCATTCGTTTTACAGAATACGAGCAGGAACATTCTCTATTGATACCCGATCGAGTATGGTTTTATTTATGATAGATAAGCATGGTTCTATTCAAATCTTATGCAATTCGGTCAAAAAAGCTGGGTTGTTGTTGTTCATGGAAGACTAGAAATAATTCTGTATATAACATTGATTTTTATCACTTGGGTTTTAGTATTCAGGTTTTATGACTTGAATGGTAAGACTTCACCATTTCTTACCATTCAAGTGGTGCAATTTAGTTATGTTAGTGTAGTTCGTCCAACATGTTAAGAGCTCCATGGCATCCGAATCCTTCCAGCAGCCACTCTCTTGATCATAGTTTTCCATTCTTTTTTCTGCTCTCATCCTAATGATTTTACAAGCTATGACTGCTCTCCTTCAACGATCCATTTACGCTATGTTACAAGCAAGTCCACGTTCTAGAGTAACAATAAGTGGCGCAGCTTGCTTCGTGTGTTGCGAAAACAAGTATCGCAACAAATGCAGCTCAAAACGGCCCAGAACGCAAGGAAACTTGCGGCAGATCAAGTGATCAAAGTGATCTTGTGTGCGGTGAGCTTGAGTTTCGAGTGTATCTTTGCAGTAACTGCACATTTTTGTTCAATCAAAAATTTATTCATGCTAGGTCAAGTGCCGTTACATAAGGCTATTTTGTTTCTCACAGTCCCGTGTGAACACATTTAGTTCATATTCGGAATTCTTATGATTCACTTCGATTTTTAGTGCGTTCACTTCCCAATACTTGTATCAATTTTCGTATATATTTTACTTGTTACTTCTTGTTACTACCGTGTATCATTTCATTTTTTTGTTAGTGTCATATTATTGAATATTTTTGTATCTTCTCCGCAAGTGTTTAATTTTATTCAACTCCGTACCACATTTACTTTAACAATATCTGATCTGCAAAAGCTGACTCACATATAATGACAGTGAGGTTGATTCATCATGTGAAATGAAAAAATGATTATTACTCACGCCTTCCATCAGCTATGGCAGACACTCATGGGGCACTTGATATGCCACAGAGTATATTATAATTTAGTGAAAATTTCACTGACCTCTCGTCCGTCGGTGGGATTTGACTTCGCAGCCTGCGAATATTTGCACTGAACTTTAAATACTCATGAATTATTCATTTGTTTGTCTCAAATGTGTCATCTACTGATGGTGTAGACTTCTATATAGATATCGTATTGGGAACATTAAATTCTGTTTCATACAGGGGCTTAGAGTTTTTGGGGAAGCTATTTTTTGTACGAGTGATAAAAGTTTCTAGAATAGTCCCTGCGCATGAATGAAAATTGGTGAAAATACGACAATTCTCTCACATTTATCTATTTTTGCGCGATACATCGGCTCAATGCTGGTTCATTGAGGCTTGAAATATTTTATTTTCTCGATTGAATACGGTTCGAACTATGACGTCACACAAGAACCACACTCGTTTGTATTAAAAGCGGCTTTGGAAGACGGTTGTATTCCGATTGTAGTGGGAGCATTCGGCGCGGGAAAGCCAAGCATAGCAGTGTGGACAGCCATAAGCGAATGTGACAGAACAGATTTCTGGATGGTAAAACAAAAACTGTTCACCGATATGATTTCACTCAATAATTGATAGAAATTGTACAATTCATTCTAAATAATGCAAAAAAAAATCGAATTCTACTATTCGATTCATCCAATATCCTTGAAAATCATTTGGACTTATATAATTTTGAATATTTGAAACTAGCAGCTAACCAAATGGAAACTTTTCGGTACATATTCTCACCTCTTGAAGAGAATCTTCTCCTCAAAATTTGATTCACTGTCTCTTCTCAATTCTCTTTTTTCATTATTGCGCTATATTAATTCATTACAATTCAGCTTTCAAGTAGCGTCCAACCAGCAGGTAAGAATACCGATTCTCATTATTATAATCGCGGATCATTTCTATCGATTGTAAATTTTCCTCATGATCCTTATTAACTGAATAAAACAATGCTGATATTTGTTGATTATTGATATTTTCGATTTTTTGTATAGAAAGCTGTCAAATGATACAAACGGCAGAATTCAATCTACGGCTTTTGGCGACACCTGAAATAATGACGTCATTAATGAATACAGTTTGAAATCATCAACAAATTCAATTCAACGCGAAAAAACAGCTCTTGTCCATCACACAGCAGTGAGATAATGCAGATACTCAACATAAAATATTACAAAATATCTCATTTGATGATTTTTAAGTAGAAGTCTTATATATTCTATACAATTCTATGCACATTCCCAGAGAAAACAAAAAATCTGCACTCACCAATTTCATATTATTGCCATTGTATATTAGTATTCGTAAAGATCATCTGAATCATTCCAATCCGACCCTCATGCTGATTTAGCATCACTCAATGTTCTGTCATAATAATAAATCTTTATTCCTCAAAAAATGTATTAAGGTCTTCCACAAACTCTCAAAACTCTCGAAAATTGACTCTGAGCACATTAATAAACTATTGGCACTGATTTTCTTGTGTAGGTATTTTAAATTATATATGACTTCTGGAAAAAAAATCAACCATGCTCATTTATGGATATTTCCCGTGCTATATAGCTGGCAGCATTGCATTGCACATTAACTCAGCTGTACTTTTGTTTGGATGTTGGAATGTAATGATTCTCTTTTGTCGAATAACACTTTATTTTGGACTTCCATAACCATAACTAATATATGTTATCGTCATCAGGTGTACTGATACTAACTAAATTCCTCAACAACGTGCCTTCTATCTGGTTTTGTACGGGTGATTGACCGTCACGGGTGCCGAATCAAGTGTGACAGGTCTCTCATTTCCTTCACTCTTGCCTGACTAAATACTACTGACCTGTTCTTGCGGATGATGGCGTCGTCAGTATCCTAGCACCTTCCCATTGCATGTGGTGATGATGTTCCCTGGCATGATCTGCTAGACCAGACTTTGAAGTTTTGCTTCTTGTTCTGTGTTGTCGGTGTTCTTTGATCCTTGTTTCCAGCTTATCAAGATTGGCTCCTCTTGTTTGGTATCTGCGAACTGATTCCTAGGTAGTTTGATCAGCGTATTCATTGTGTTTGAATGTGCTCCTGATGTTGTTCATTTCTGTGTTGTATCCCTCCTCCGTATTGCAATGTGACTTGGCTCTAGTGAATAGTGTATTGGCTATGCCGTTCTTCATGTTTAGTGCATGGTTGGAGTTGTAGATGAGATATCGTCCCGTGTGTATTGGTTTGCGATAAACTGTTATCTGTATGAAGTTATTCACCCTTTTCACGAGAACATCCAGAAATGCTACGCTGTAGTCCATCTCCTTTTCCATAGTAAATCTGATGCTTGGTCTGAGTGAATTTATGTGAATGAGGAATTTTTGCATTTGTGTGTCGTTGCTGTTCCAAATGATGAATGTACCGTCCACGTATCGTAACCACAATTTTGGTGGAGGCTTAGCTCTGGCAATAGCGGTTTCTTCAAAATATTTCATGAGGATATTGGCGACAATCGGTGATAATGGTGATCCCATAGGTAGTCTATTTGTCTGTTGATAGAAAACGTCTTGTGCTTGGAAGTATGCTGTTCTCAAACAACATTTCAGAAGCTCCAATATTGCATGATTAGGTGGGTTTGTTTTGTTGCTTGTTACACTATCTGTCTCCAATCTGACTGCTATAATTCCAAGGATTCATTGATGGTTACATTAGTGAACAGGCTCTCCACATCAAAGCTTATAAATCGGTTCCCTGGTTCTAGTTGCGTTGATTCCATTTCACTGATGTAATATCTTGAAACTTCAACGAATGTGTTGCTTCGCCCTGCTTATGGTGAGTTGATGGTGAGCAGAAACCTTGCTAACGTATAATACGGTGATCACCTGGAACTGATGGTAGGCCGGAGTGGCACAACCTTCTTGTGTATTTTCGGTAATCATACATATTCATTTACTAATTTATTTATTCATATATTTTATAGGAATATACAGCATATGCTCTACAAAGTCCTACAAACTATGATTGTATGAATTATATGAGTGTAAAAATAGAGGTTGTTCAAATATTGCTAATAATTTTGTCTTAAATAAATAATGAACATATAGTTCAATATAACTGAACTCAAGTTGATTGTTTAATGATAAGAGCTCCATATCTTATTGGTGACAGTGCAAATAAATCAACATTTCCAACCTCATTATATGAAGCCATCATTCTATTGAGAGGAGCATTCATTCTATACTTAGTATCACATTTATTTATTCTAAACAGCCAATAATTTCGTGTGTTGATCTGTGGCACATTGAGATTGAAGTTCAAGATACACATTCCTAAGTTATGATTATATCTAAGTATTCTATAAGAAGTAACGATGTCCGAAACCATTCGTCTAAATTCTAAAGTCTTCAAATTTGAGTTGTCCGATAAATTTTCTTCAGAATTATCAAAGAATAACTCATTTTGAACAGATTCTACTCGACTGATATATTTTTTGTGTGATGGATTCCATATGGAAGCTGCAAATTCTAGCTGAGATCGGACAAGAGTTTTGTTTGACAATATTATGGAATTCAACTAAAAGGATGAGCAGCTGCGCAAAATGAGACCCAACATTCTATAGGACTTTTTAGTTATGCTCTCAATATGAGCGTTCAATATCAATTTGGGATCAAATGTCACCCCTTAGTCTCTTATCGTTTTTTTATTTGATAATGAGTAGTTATTAATTTTATGGTCAAATTCAATACTTCTGAATTTTCTGTCATATTGGACGACACTTCATTTATCAATATTCAGTTTGTGTGGTGTTGGATATGATCTATTTCTGTCGTCTAGATGCTGATGGTGTTTTGTGAGTATTTAGAAGACAATAACAGATTTTAGTTATCGGAACGTAAAAACCAAAATAGAGTGCTATTCGACAAAAGTGAATCATTACCTTCAACATTCAAACAAAAGTACAGCTGAGTTGTTGTGCAATGCAATGCTGCCAGCTATATATCGCTTAAATTATTGGTAAATAAGCATGGTTGATATTTTTTTTCAGAAATGATAGATGAATGAGAATACATCCACAAATTCCGCACTATTTCTACAAGAGCAAGTTGATTTGGTTTTTGTGGTCATTTCGCTACGCTCAATCTAGAATTGTCTTGTGGGTAGTTGACGTTCATCTCCATTTTCGCTATCTTGTGAGCTGGAGCTTGAGAGAAAACTTATTTGGCGACAGTCAAACGTTGTTCCTGAAGAAGATATATCATTCCTCAAGCCTATTGAATTTGTCCATTTGCCTAATAGAAGAGTGCCGTGATTTTGCTGCAGTTTGATTCAGAGAATATTCTTTCGAAATATCTATATGAATTATTCTTTCATTTTGTGCCCGATCTTCATAAGCCCATCAATTTTTGGATGATTCAGATGTTTTCTGAGAAACTTTTTCTGTCTTTCGTGCAATTTAATCATGTGAGGGAGATGGAATCTCATTATTTAACATATCGAATCTATCCATTTGCCTAACAGGAGAGTGCTTTGAATCCACTGCAGTCTGATTTTGCGGTAGATAAGATTTCTTTTGAGTTTTTGATCAACTTAAAGAATCTTCTATTGCAGTATTTACATGAATGATTCCTTGATTTTTGGTTGTCTTAGAGAATCTTCTATCGGCGTATTTACATGAATAATACTTTGACTTTCAGGTGTTTCAAGTGTAGTCTGAGTTGCTTCGATTTTTTTCCGTGCAAATAGGTCATTATCGCTGATTTGTGAGCGAGATGGTATATCATATTTCAGCATATAGGATCCAACAGGAGAATGTTGCAAATTTACTGATTCAGGTATTTTTTGAGGAGCTTCTAATCACAACCCAGTAAATTTATAATTTTTTCTGACTAAGAATTCCAAGGTTATTATCACGATTACAATTTTCATCATTCATGACTGAGTTTTGAGTTATATTGTCTGTCGAAATTTTGCACTTAGAGTTTACATTCAAATGTCTCTCCGCAATAGGAAATCTAAGAGCTATATTTGATCCTTCTTCCTTCAAATAGTTCGTAATATTCATAATAATAAGTCTGTTTTTGGTCTGAGGTACCAAAACGTTATAATTTTATTGATCGCTTCTCGATAATATTACAATATTATTTATTAAGATACAATGCGATTTGTTATTTGATTCATGACGACTTGGACACGCGTTAAGCTCTGAGAGATCCTGATTATCTGAATCCCAAAATCTAACTGTGCTTAAAAATGAGGTCAGTATATCTCCTGGGCCATTTTCCTCATCTTTGTTTAGTCTAGAGTGCCCTTTTCTGCCTCTATCACTAATCTGTCCTCTCCGGTTTCACCAGTGTGTTCTGTATATACTTGTGTCCCCGACAAACGAATGGAAATAATAAATAAAACATATGATTAATTAATACGTGAACAGTTCTAGCATATGGCCCAGACAGGTAAACAAATGTTATTAATAATCTAAGTGACTAAGGTAATCGATATGTATGTTAATCCACGGCCATACTGACATTTTGCATGTCTTTGTGCGATCTCAATCTAGAAAACTTACATTATACAAAACTCATTTGTATCACATTACAAATAGAATAAATTAATCTCGCCACGGCCAGAACTGACCCAAACAACAAAAATACGTTCCACTCAGGTAAGTCCACTTCAGCAGACTTCCCAAGCCTGACTCATCAATACACTGTCTCTCAGTGAAGACGCTTTGGCCATCACCCACGCCACATTTGCTGTTGCACAACTCATTCAATTCATTGAATGTCCATTACCCACTTAGGGCAATCATATAGCCGTTACTAGCGACTCATCTGGTCCCTCGGTTGAATTTACAACCTTCACCAGGCATCTAACCTTATGATTAGGCTTCACCCCAGTAGCTCACAGGTCCCTGCCCCGCCGTCTACTGACGGATTCGAGTCTCGCAAAACTCAGGAGGACACGCCCCCTCATCCAGCAAAATGAGATAACCACTCATCACATCAAACACACTCGCACACATCAATCTCTATTCACATGAGAGCTACCATCACCAGGAGACACATTCTCCTCACCTGGAGAAATATTCTGCCCATGAAAGGATGCATTTCCTGCACTTGAAATTTCATTATCTCCTACAATGAAGTCAAGGCATTGGTCTTAAATGCTCGTGAGCATATTTCAAGATACAATTGCCCCGCATCGGTTTCAATTCATACCTGTTGCCATCAAGGACTTTTAAGATCCTTAAAGGTCCGTTATATTTTTGATCAAGCTTAGTTTGATTTCTTTCTCCATTCTTTGACAAAACTAAGTCTTCAATATTGAATAATTCAACTTCAGTCTTTCCTCTATCAAATCTTGCTCTATCGATTGCAGAATTTCTTTCTATTGCTGCGACAACTTGTTCTCTTATTGTATCTCAGTCAATTTCATCGATATTATCATTTGCAATTAAACCAAATGGCCTTGCGACCTTTTCAATCATCAATTCAAGAGGACTACTTTTAGTAACTCTATTTTTTGTTGAGTTTATGGATAATTGTATTTCATATAAATACTTGTGCCGCGACTTATTTTTGTCCAGTTCTATAGCAATGAACAATGATTAAAAAACAGCCATTACTCGTTCAACTTGTCCATTCGCGCGACTACTACCGGTTTCAATTAAATGTAGTTCAATATTTTGACTAGCGCAATACTGTCCAATTATTTTGTTATCAAAACATCTACCTTGATCTACAATCACTCTACCAGGAATGCCAGATAGTGAATTATTTTTTTTTTAAATGCTCAGATACTGTTATAATCATCAAGTCCGCTGATTTAAGACGAAGAATAAGGCAAAGTTTGAATGAATTCGCATACTCCCTTCAATTTCTCATGTTGTGAGGCTATGTCTCAGTAGCGTGAACTCAAGTTTGCAGCTTCAAGATACCTTTGCAATCTGCGTTATGCTCAAAAAGCCTTGACATTTTTCAGCTGTTTTCGGTTTTTGGACAGGAACTCCTATAATTAAGCTTTCTACATGAAAATTGTGGACATTTCATGCAATTTGAGCTTAACTTCAATTTTTTATGTTTGATTCATGTCAAAATTTGGACTTTTTTTCTAATAAGTTGAAAGTTGCAGTTTTGGCCCTTCTATGAGCAGAATATCGGCTCTAATACTCATTCTGTGAGAAAATTATCAAGAAATGAGGCTATAGCTGTCTTGGTAGCCTTATTTCAGATCAGAACAAAGCATGTAGGCTCATTACTTCTAGAGTTATCTATTAAAATCGATCCATGTTTAAAACTGGATTTTCTAAGAAATGGAGCCTGACTATTAGATGAAAATACATGTGACATCTGACAGTTATAAGAATGTGTAATAAACACATTTTTCATCAGATAAACTCCAAAATTCATGAATAAAGGCTAATAAATTCGTAGATGTATTCAAAGAACAGTCTAAAGTAATGTGGGCATCATTATATGTGTTCCTACGGCAATATAACCTGAGTTTTTATCGTTTAAGCCCTCTGGGTCAATCTTGACGCCATTAGTGACGCGCCACAGAGGATACAGACTGCATCATTATAAGAATGCTTTTGGAAAAGAGTTAATCCAATAGAATCGTCTTCTTAATCAAAGAGAAGATCGATTTGCTTGTTCTTCCCAGTGTTATTCATTGATGCCTTCTTCTTATCAAGGATAATGATCCATCTAGAATGGAACCATAGTGCAGACCTTTCCAGTATGGAATTGCTTTTGATATTGTTGAGATATTAGTAGGTGGTATAAGTATTTATTTATATGAGACATACTCCAATGGAAACTTTATCTTCGATCCAATGAACATGTGTGGTGCCACTGAATAAATGGTCTTCTCGCTATGCTCTATTCAGAATTCTCTTGTAGGTGGTTGACGTCCACTTCTATTTTCACCTTCTTGTAAGCTGGAGCTTGAGAAAAAACTAATTTTGCGACAAACAAAAGTTGGTGCTGAAGAAGATATATTATCTCTTCTACCTATCGAATCTGTCCATCTGCCTGATAGAGGTGTACTGTGATTTCACTGCAGTTTGATTTTGGGAATCTTCAATCGGAGTATTTATATAAATTGTTCTCTAATTTTGCGCCCGATCTTTATAAGCCTGTCAATTTTTGGATTATTCAGATATTTTCTGAGAAACTTTCTTCGTTATAGTGCAAACTCATCATGAGAGCAAGATAGTATATCATTTTTTAACTTATTGAATGCATCCTTCTGCCTTACGGAAGAGTGCTGTGAATTTGCTGCAGTATTATTCTGTGGTAGATAAGATTTTTTTTTCAGTTTCTGGTTGACTTAGAGAATCTTATAACAAAGTATTCACATCATCAATTCTTTGATTCTTGATTGTCTGTGATAATCTTCTATCGGAGTATTCACATGAATAATTCTTTGCCGCTGTTTTGTGAGCGAGACGGTATATCATTCTTTGATATATCAAACTCATTAATATGTCCAACCGAAGAATGCTGCAAATCTACTGATGCAGGTATTTTTTGGGAAACTTCTAGTCACATCAGCGCAAATAAACTTTTTTTCTTGCAATCCGAGAATTATAGTTACTATCACGATCGAATTACAGTAATGCATGACTGCATTTTGAGTTGAACTCTTTGCCAAAATTCCCCTTATAGAGCTCACATTTGGAAGTTTTCTCTCAATGGGGAATCTGAGAACTAGATTTGATCCTTCTTCTTTCAATTGTTCCGTTATATTTATATTGATAATTCGTTTCGTGGTATCATGAACCAATGGGACATTGCTCACTTTTCATCCAGCATTTTACAATACTGGAATTGTTTTATCTGTTGAGGACTGTTATCTGTTCTCAACTCAACTTTCTGGCGAGTAGAAGAGTCTTGATTCTATTAACTGTTGGTTTGTGCTCACAGTTCTTAATCAAAGGGGTTCTCTCATATATATATATATATATATATATATTCAAATAATGCTTGATTTCTGGTTCCAGGTGTCAATAAGATATTGCTCACTTCCTGTGATAATGAGATTTGTTCATTCGATACAGACTCCCTGACAGGTGAAATAGTCTCGATTTTTTTTACTACTGGTTCTTGTCCACAGTCTTCAATTGGAGGTTTTCTCTTTTTTCCAGTGTGCTCCGTATTCCGTATCAGTATAGTACTAGTACTGACTTGTTTTCTCAACAAATCTTGTTCTGGTTCGTAGCACTTATCTGGAAATTCATCTTGACTGAAGAAAGATTATTCATCATATTCTGCTTCATCATCAACAATTCTGTTATCTGCGCACCTTTTGCATTCCCTATTCGAGCCAGTTGATTTTCAGCTAGAGTTTTCCATTTTTTAAAAAGTATTACAGTTGTTTTGGGTATCCATTAGCAAATCCTCCATATCTTTTACCCTCAATGTATCAGAATTGATGTCATTCTTATCGTCATATAGTAATTGCTTTTCTTGACCATCGTCCGAATGAAAAAGGCTTATAGCTGTTGAATCAGGCGGTTGAGGGGAGATTTGACTCAGTCACTGTCAACCTCACCTCTACGTGGAAACATATAGGCGGTATAACCTTGTAACTAACTAACTGAGAAGGACACTCTCAATAAGAAACCGAGTATGAATGGGAGTACAAATGAAAGTATGAATGGATCAGTGCTACGTTCTCTCCGTGTACGGCAGGATTTTGTTTCGAGGCTTGCGTCGCGTGGTACTTCCTGCCCGATTTTTTGCTGGCCAGAGTCGTGGTCTGCCGGATCCCCTTCTGCGTCGATCGCTCCGGTAGCCTGACGTTGAAGACAACATAGTTATTATACACTCGCAAAGACCAGAGAGCCAGATGACCAAATACATAAAAAAAAACTATCCAGGAGGCAAACAAATGCTGTATAGGAAAGTGCAGAACGTAAGCACAGCCAGCCTTAGCATTTCGTCTAGCCTTCAAATACAAGGAGAGGCAAGTGAGAGCAGCAAGACGCAAATACATAGCGTAAGAACAAACCATGAGGTGATGACAGAGGACCTGTGGGGAGAGGTAGACACGAGTATACAAAGCCTGGTCAATGAGATTGGGTGCAAAGAAATTGCCTTCTGCACAGATTAGAACCAATATGAAGGAGAGCTCAGGAAAATATTAAGGACGATGACACGCAGAGACAAAGAGAGAGTCACCTTCTACTTGTTCAGGCCAAAAATAAGGAAAGATAGTCAAGTTGCCTTTGCTAATGCCAAAAGGCCATCTCTACACACTATAGAAATAAGTAGTATACCTAATCAAAAAAAATGCAGAAGGTGAAACCCGCCAAACACAGACTGAAAACGGATTCAAAAAAATGGGAGTCTTATGGTCAACTCTCACAGAAAGAGGAATGCATGAAAGAACAGCACTTGTAGAACAAGCCGCGGGGCAAGCACAGCGACCAGCAGCGGGCTAAGTTCCTAGCATAGGGGCAAGCACGGCAGCCAACACGGCTCCAAGCAAATAAAATTGTTGAAAAAATTGGCTCGCATGCGGCGGACTTCACTCTTGATTATTCTGATTCTATGACTCAATATGCTCAGGGTCATATAATCAACAATCGATTAATTTTGAATCATATTGATATAAGGAAATTTCTATCTCTTGCTTGGTATGTTCCAGACTGCGAGAAATTTTAAGACTTGCAATCAATTGAATCTTTTTTCAGTATATCATAATACCATCATAAATTCCAGGCTGGGATAATCAAGAAATGTTATTGTTGGAGATATTGAAATAAAATTGTTGTCCTTGCCAATGATTATTTGCAATAAAATTCCAATAACTTCGAATTAGAGAAGTATTGAGACTGTTCTCAATCCAGATATACAGTAGAGCTCCGCTTATCCGGACCAAATGAGCCCGGACCTTGTCCGGATCACCGGTCTGGATTAAGCGAAAATTGCTGTGGAATGCACATGTTGAATATTTTAGCGATTCTTTCTCTTAAAAACACGCTCTAAAAGATAGGAATAACAGAGCCGAGTATCTTTGTGATAAGAAGTTAGAGTTTAATCATTGAATAGTACTACAAAAGGTACTGAACTGTAGTGAACTAAGTTGTAAATCGAATCTGTTCTTTGGATTTACTTTCGTACTTCCGTTCGATAAATTGAATTTCCACAGTTTGCTACATCATTATCAATAACAATATTGTTTTGCTATTGATCTATTCTCCCACAATGATATTCCATTTCTGAATTCATGTCAGGACAGTCGGGTACCAGATGAACGAGACTCTATTGTAAATGCACACAAGTAGGAAATCACAGTATTTCAAGAAAGCAATTTGTTTAGGGTTATTTTGTATAAGAGGGTGCAATCAGTTTGAGCTTCTTGTTTCATTTACAATACCTGCTCCTCATCATGAATAAACATTATTGTCGAAAGTATCGGGTCACCACCCCCTTGATTGCTGTAATGTATTGTGCATCGTATGTCCTCTTGAATATTTCCATGGTTCAAGAATATTATTAGATTGAAGATACCCCACACTCTCAATCTATCGGTCTACATGACATATGTATTGGCACTATTGGCTAATTATATTCTTTGAAGGTTGAGTGTAACATTTTTTCATCAAGAAAAAAGTCGATGGCTCCTTCTATTATAACAACTTCACATCAAGCCAGTTTCTAATTAGAAACGCATTTCATAGTGCACACAGAAATGATGGCTAATGAGTTGGAGAAAATTCTTTCAGCATTGTATCAAGTCGACGATAGAAAAAGTCTATTCGCGGTAATGTTTCAATAACAACTAAGCTCCTATCTATTGTCATTTGTGCAGCTTCTCTCAAAAGAATGGGCTCTCGAATAGCTCAAGTTCTAGATAAGAAATGAAGTTTGTCTTTGATTCGAATCGTTGAGACTACCCGTGAAAACTTGTATGTCAACAATATCAAGCTCTTGGGACGTATCATCCATTGTATTATATTCACTTATACGATTGTTGATAGTTGAACAGTAGGCGATGGTGTTGCCTGAGAAATTCACAATGAATTCAAAATACAAGTATTGCTTCTCCACTCGGACTATCCTAATATTCTTATTTTGTTTCGAGCAATTCAACACAATTTGGGAAACTACTGTTTTGCTTCATCGATGATAAGGTATGAGTGTAATGAGCCAGACTAGTTCAGTTATTTGTACGGTATCCTTCTTTGCACGCACATGCATTGGCGTCAACTTTTGATCCGATTGAAACCAGTATTGGGTGTCATTATCATTATGAAACCACCTGGTCTCCGAAAAATATTTTGCGCACTCTAATTCAAATTAAGTTCACTCATCAGATGTCGCAAAAAGTCGATAATGGCCTGACTGTTTGTCACTGTTTCTGATGCTTGTGGATGATACATTGAAAATTATCAAACAAATGATGTATACCATCAATCAATGGAAAAATCCTGGTGACAGCAAAAAATTAGATATTTAGATGTCTAAATTGATTAAGTTATAATCAAGAGAGCACAAATTTCACTAGATAATATCCAATTTACTAATTATCATTGAAATTACCATCGTTTCATGTTGTCATATTCCATTTATTAGGACAATTTTACTCACCGAGAAACGGTAGTAATCATTTTAACATAGAGGTTGATTGCATGGATTGCAATTGTATATTTACAGTTCAAGCGGGTCGACACATGGTTTTTTTGCTTTGATTTCATTGTCAAGTAATTGTGATGAATATTTCGGATATTCAGTTATTGTTGGAAGAAAAATATGTTCTTAAGACACCATCTTGATCTTATGGCATGGTAAGTTGAAGATCACTGTTTCTCATTTCCAAATATGTATGCTGCTAAGTTCAGTTTTGAAATAATCATGCTTGTTTCCGTGTATTTCATTTTAAAGATGTAGGTCCTGTGTAATGTGTAATTGATTAGCTTGCACTGAATTATAGAGACTAGGTTGGGAATGATTAGTGGATATTGTATAACTACTCCAACAATTATAGTGCACAAGACGAATTCAATGGAAAAGATGTGATGAATATGTGGAATAAAGCACTACCTAATCTCCCGTCGGCAATTTTGAAGAGCATGTCGAAACGTTCGATAGTAAAAATGCATAAATTTGCAACCGATAGATCCTATTAGATGAAATCGAATTCAATGTAGAAGATGTGATGAATATGTGGAATCAAGCACTATCTAATCTCCCGTCGGCAATTTTAAAGAGCATGTCGAAACGTTCTATAGTAAAAATGCATAAATTTACAACCAATAGATCCTATTAGATTAAAAGACAGTTCCACCACTAATTATCTGACATGGGAGTGATGATGAAACTGGAGATGAATAAGATGACTTTCTTCATGGCAACAGTGATAGTGATCAACTTATACAACTATATTCGAATATCATATATTGATAATGTCAATCTCAAATCTTGTAGTTAGCACTTGAGAGAAGCTGAAACCCTTTTAATCAACGATTGAAGTTATTCATTCTGCTTCAATCAAACCTCTATCAATCTGATTTATCTGTTATCAATAATATCGCATATAGCTGAAATAATGCAAAACCAATATATGACAATCTATTATTTTATAATTTCGAGTTTTATTCCAAAAATAATATACGACAAACTACTCAAAAGCAAACAGTTGATTGTAACTCCCCTGGATTTAGCTTGAAATTTCGATACGGTAAATCATAGAATTTTGTTAGATAAACTTCATGAGTATGGAATTAGAGGAGAAACACATACTCTTCCAACTTGATACCTGTATAATAGATAACAAAGGGTTATGTATAAAAATACCATGAGTGATTATTGAATTATGACAATTCCGCTGATATTAGACGGAGAAAAAGACAAAGTTCCCATCAATTCACACACTCTCTTTTTTCTTATGTTGTTGGGCTATGTCCCAGTAGTGTGAACTCAAGTTTGTAGCTTCAAAAGACCTTTGCTAGCTGCGTTATGCTCGAAAGGCCTCGACATTTTCCAGCTGTTTCCATTATTTAGACAAAAACTCCTATAATAAAGCCTCCTACATAAAAATTCATGAATATATATTTTTTGTAGCTATAAACGTTCTCTGCAATTTGAGCCTAACTCTAGATTCTCTAGGTTTGATAAATGTTGAAATTGGGACTTGTTTTCTCCAAGAAGTTGGAAGTTGCAATCTTGGCCCTTCTATGAGCAAAATATCAGCTCTAATACTGATTCAATAAGAAAATTATTGACAGCGTTTACTTCCAGAATAGTGGTAGGGGTGATTCAGGGTCTCTGCAGTACCCTTCAAAGTCTTCCTATTGCGGGAAAATGTCATATTCTCCCGAGTTAGAATGGTCTATGCATGCTTCTTCCACAAATTGCGACACTACCTTTGTCATTCTCTGGCAAGGATAGAGTAAGATAATAAGAATCTTCGAGAAGAAAGTTGCCTTGGTAGACGTGACTACCACATTCCTAAAGTCTTATGCAAACCGTATTTCGAAGAAATACTTGTAGTCTAAATGTATTTGTAACTTTTATACTAGGTGAAGAGAACATGATAGATATCCCGAAGATTCATGAATGAATTCCAAGGTAGCCAAATATTCTATTCTTTATGGATAAGGGAAGAGCCGAGCATTTATTTTCTTAGAATCTAACGAAAGGAGTTTCTCGGACTGCGTAGTGAGTGATCTCTTACAATCGTATTTGTATGTATATAGAGTATGTTTTGAGGTTTTTCTTATGACCAACGTGCTCCACCTTCAGGTATAAGCACTCCTATACTTCGATGTGTTTGAGTGAATATATATATGTGCTATCATACAGCGAAAAGAAAATATGTATGTTCATATTTCATCTCCTAGTCCAATATCTCTGATGAATTCGATAATATAGATACGAATATAGTCGAAAATATGGTACGTGTTCTCCCAGATATCGCCTGGAAAACTGTCAGAAGTCATGAATATAAAAACTATGAATTGCCTTGGGTCGTGCCTTCTCTGAGAACAAAGAGAGCTCCACCATTCGCAATTTCATCACTTGCTGATCTTTCAGCTATTGGTTGATTTAGCTTTAGCGAAAGATTCTGAAGATGCACAAACAGTTGAATATAAAATACTCAAGTCACAAAGACTACCTCTATTGTAGTCCATTACCACACAAATTATTATTGTGCGTCAATTACTACTAAATAAACACTAAATTTATGTTTTCCCAAATGGACTCAAAGGTGCGTGTGTGCTCAGGTCGTCATGTTGCTGTGGCACATGAAATGCTCACTGCAGTTCATAGTTTTTTCACTCAAGTTACACAGTCGCGTGCAGCGCAGCTCAGTATCTACTATTGAGAGCTATTTACCCCAAATTGCGAGCGCATTGAATCAACCAACAATCAATAGAGCATTACTCCCAATTCAATTGGAAACCATATAGTGTTTCAATAGTTCTAACAAATCTTGATTCCACTAGAGGTCGATGATAATACTATATCCCAAAAACTGTGCGCATCAGGATAGATCAAATAATAGCATCCTCACTTTGTCTTACATTGTCTCGCGAAACTAAATTTTTCTTTCGCGAAAATAAGCTATTAACTTGAAATTATATTCTACAATCGGTGCCCTCTCCAGCTTTAAACAAACAGCATTCGTTTTACAGAATACGAGCAGGAACATTCTCTATTGATACCCGATCGAGTATGGTTTTATTTATGATAGATAAGCATGGTTCTATTCAAATCTTATGCAATTCGGTCAAAAAAGCTGGGTTGTTGTTGTTCATGGAAGACTAGAAATAATTCTGTATATAACATTGATTTTTATCACTTGGGTTTTAGTATTCAGGTTTTATGACTTGAATGGTAAGACTTCACCATTTCTTACCATTTAAGTGGTGCAATTTAGTTATGTTAGTGTAGTTCGTCCAACATGTTAAGAGCTCCATGGCATCCGAATCCTTCCAGCAGCCACTCTCTTGATCATAGTTTTCCATTCTTTTTTCTGCTCTCATCCTAATGATTTTACAAGCTATGACTGCTCTCCTTCAACGATCCATTTACGCTATGTTACAAGCAAGTCCACGTTCTAGAGTAACAATAAGTGGCGCAGCTTGCTTCGTGTGTTGCGAAAACAAGTATCGCAACAAATGCAGCTCAAAACGGCCCAGAACGCAAGGAAACTTGCGGCAGATCAAGTGATCAAAGTGATCTTGTGTGCGGTGAGCTTGAGTTTCGAGTGTATCTTTGCAGTAACTGCACATTTTTGTTCAATCAAAAATTTATTCATGCTAGGTCAAGTGCCGTTACATAAGGCTATTTTGTTTCTCACAGTCCCGTGTGAACACATTTAGTTCATATTCGGAATTCTTATGATTCACTTCGATTTTTAGTGCGTTCACTTCCCAATACTTGTATCAATTTTCGTATATATTTTACTTGTTACTTCTTGTTACTACCGTGTATCATTTCATTTTTTTGTTAGTGTCATATTATTGAATATTTTTGTATCTTCTCCGCAAGTGTTTAATTTTATTCAACTCCGTACCACATTTACTTTAACAATATCTGATCTGCAAAAGCTGACTCACATATAATGACAGTGAGGTTGATTCATCATGTGAAATGAAAAAATGATTATTACTCACGCCTTCCATCAGCTATGGCAGACACTCATGGGGCACTTGATATGCCACAGAGTATATTATAATTTAGTGAAAATTTCACTGACCTCTCGTCCGTCGGTGGGATTTGACTTCGCAGCCTGCGAATATTTGCACTGAACTTTAAATACTCATGAATTATTCATTTGTTTGTCTCAAATGTGTCATCTACTGATGGTGTAGACTTCTATATAGATATCGTATTGGGAACATTAAATTCTGTTTCATACAGGGGCTTAGAGTTTTTGGGGAAGCTATTTTTTGTACGAGTGATAAAAGTTTCTAAAATAGTCCCTGCGCATGAATGAAAATTGGTGAAAATACGACAATTCTCTCACATTTATCTATTTTTGCGCGATACATCGGCTCAATGCTGGTTCATTGAGGCTTGAAATATTTTATTTTCTCGATTGAATACGGTTCGAACTATGACGTCACACAAGAACCACACTCGTTTGTATTAAAAGCGGCTTTGGAAGACGGTTGTATTCCGATTGTAGTGGGAGCATTCGGCGCGGGAAAGCCAAGCATAGCAGTGTGGACAGCCATAAGCGAATGTGACAGAACAGATTTCTGGATGGTAAAGCAAAAACTGTTCACCGATATGATTTCACTCAATAATTGATAGAAATTGTACAATTCATTCTAAATAATGCAAAAAAAAATCGAATTCTACTATTCGATTCATCCAATATCCTTGAAAATCATTTGGACTTATATAATTTTGAATATTTGAAACTAGCAGCTAACCAAATGGAAACTTTTCGGTACATATTCTCACCTCTTGAAGAGAATCTTCTCCTCAAAATTTGATTCACTGTCTCTTCTCAATTCTCTTTTTTCATTATTGCGCTATATTAATTCATTACAATTCAGCTTTCAAGTAGCGTCCAACCAGCAGGTAAGAATACCGATTCTCATTATTATAATCGCGGATCATTTCTATCGATTGTAAATTTTCCTCATGATCCTTATTAACTGAATAAAACAATGCTGATATTTGTTGATTATTGATATTTTCGATTTTTTGTATAGAAAGCTGTCAAATGATACAAACGGCAGAATTCAATCTACGGCTTTTGGCGACACCTGAAATAATGACGTCATTAATGAATACAGTTTGAAATCATCAACAAATTCAATTCAACGCGAAAAAACAGCTCTTGTCCATCACACAGCAGTGAGATAATGCAGATACTCAACATAAAATATTACAAAATATCTCATTTGATGATTTTTAAGTAGAAGTCTTATATATTCTATACAATTCTATGCACATTCCCAGAGAAAACAAAAAATCTGCACTCACCAATTTCATATTATTGCCATTGTATATTAGTATTCGTAAAGATCATCTGAATCATTCCAATCCGACCCTCATGCTGATTTAGCATCACTCAATGTTCTGTCATAATAATAAATCTTTATTCCTCAAAAAATGTATTAAGGTCTTCCACAAACTCTCAAAACTCTCGAAAATTGACTCTGAGCACATTAATAAACTATTGGCACTGATTTTCTTGTGTAGGTATTTTAAATTATATATGACTTCTGGAAAAAAAATCAACCATGCTCATTTATGGATATTTCCCGTGCTATATAGCTGGCAGCATTGCATTGCACATTAACTCAGCTGTACTTTTGTTTGGATGTTGGAATGTAATGATTCTCTTTTGTCGAATAACACTTTATTTTGGACTTCCATAACCATAACTAATATATGTTATCGTCATCAGGTGTACTGATACTAACTAAATTCCTCAACAACGTGCCTTCTATCTGGTTTTGTACGGGTGATTGACCGTCAAGGGTGCCGAATCAAGTGTGACAGGTCTCTCATTTGGTGGGTTCAGTGGAAGATTGTTAGCTAAGGTTGTAAAGTTTTGTGTCTGGTTGGTTGTAGGAGGTTTTCTAGTCTCGACGGCTGACCTTGGGGTATCAAGAAAATGCTTTTTCCATATAGATCATACCTTCACTCTTGCCTGACTAAATACTACTGACCTGTTCTTGCGGATGATGGCGTCGTCAGTATCCTAGCACCTTCCCATTGCATGTGGTGATGATGTTCCCTGGCATGATCTGCTAGACCAGACTTTGAAGTTTTGCTTCTTGTTCTGTGTTGTCGGTGTTCTTTGATCCTTGTTTCCAGCTTATCAAGATTGGCTCCTCTTGTTTGGTATCTGCGAACTGATTCCTAGGTAGTTTGATCAGCGTATTCATTGTGTTTGAATGTGCTCCTGATGTTGTTCATTTCTGTGTTGTATCCCTCCTCCGTATTGCAATGTGACTTGGCTCTAGTGAATAGTGTATTGGCTATGCCGTTCTTCATGTTTAGTGCATGGTTGGAGTTGTAGATGAGATATCGTCCCGTGTGTATTGGTTTGCGATAAACTGTTATCTGTATGAAGTTATTCACCCTTTTCACGAGAACATCCAGAAATGCTACGCTGTAGTCCATCTCCTTTTCCATAGTAAATCTGATGCTTGGTCTGAGTGAATTTATGTGAATGAGGAATTTTTGCATTTGTGTGTCGTTGCTGTTCCAAATGATGAATGTACCGTCCACGTATCGTAACCACAATTTTGGTGGAGGCTTAGCTCTGGCAATAGCGGTTTCTTCAAAATATTTCATGAGGATATATTCATTTACTAATTTATTTATTCATATATTTTATAGGAATATACAGCATATGCTCTACAAAGTCCTACAAACTATGATTGTATGAATTATATGAGTGTAAAAATAGAGGTTGTTCAAATATTGCTAATAATTTTGTCTTAAATAAATAATGAACATATAGTTCAATATAACTGAACTCAAGTTGATTGTTTAATGATAAGAGCTCCATATCTTATTGGTGACAGTGCAAATAAATCAACATTTCCAACCTCATTATATGAAGCCATCATTCTATTGAGAGGAGCATTCATTCTATACTTAGTATCACATTTATTTATTCTAAACAGCCAATAATTTCGTGTGTTGATCTGTGGCACATTGAGATTGAAGTTCAAGATACACATTCCTAAGTTATGATTATATCTAAGTATTCTATAAGAAGTAACGATGTCCGAAACCATTCGTCTAAATTCTAAAGTCTTCAAATTTGAGTTGTCCGATAAATTTTCTTCAGAATTATCAAAGAATAACTCATTTTGAACAGATTCTACTCGACTGATATATTTTTTGTGTGATGGATTCCATATGGAAGCTGCAAATTCTAGCTGAGATCGGACAAGAGTTTTGTTTGACAATATTATGGAATTCAACTAAAAGGATGAGCAGCTGCGCAAAATGAGACCCAACATTCTATAGGACTTTTTAGTTATGCTCTCAATATGAGCGTTCAATATCAATTTGGGATCAAATGTCACCCCTTAGTCTCTTATCGTTTTTTTATTTGATAATGAGTAGTTATTAATTTTATGGTCAAATTCAATACTTCTGAATTTTCTGTCATATTGGACGACACTTCATTTATCAATATTCAGTTTGTGTGGTGTTGGATATGATCTATTTCTGTCGTCTAGATGCTGATGGTGTTTTGTGAGTATTTAGAAGACAATAACAGATTTTAGTTATCGGAACGTAAAAACCAAAATAGAGTGCTATTCGACAAAAGTGAATCATTACCTTCAACATTCAAACAAAAGTACAGCTGAGTTGTTGTGCAATGCAATGCTGCCAGCTATATATCGCTTAAATTATTGGTAAATAAGCATGGTTGATATTTTTTTTCAGAAATGATAGATGAATGAGAATACATCCACAAATTCCGCACTATTTCTACAAGAGCAAGTTGATTTGGTTTTTGTGGTCATTTCGCTACGCTCAATCTAGAATTGTCTTGTGGGTAGTTGACGTTCATCTCCATTTTCGCTATCTTGTGAGCTGGAGCTTGAGAGAAAACTTATTTGGCGACAGTCAAACGTTGTTCCTGAAGAAGATATATCATTCCTCAAGCCTATTGAATTTGTCCATTTGCCTAATAGAAGAGTGCCGTGATTTTGCTGCAGTTTGATTCAGAGAATATTCTTTCGAAATATCTATATGAATTATTCTTTCATTTTGTGCCCGATCTTCATAAGCCCATCAATTTTTGGATGATTCAGATGTTTTCTGAGAAACTTTTTCTGTCTTTCGTGCAATTTAATCATGTGAGGGAGATGGAATCTCATTATTTAACATATCGAATCTATCCATTTGCCTAACAGGAGAGTGCTTTGAATCCACTGCAGTCTGATTTTGCGGTAGATAAGATTTCTTTTGAGTTTTTGATCAACTTAAAGAATCTTCTATTGCAGTATTTACATGAATGATTCCTTGATTTTTGGTTGTCTTAGAGAATCTTCTATCGGCGTATTTACATGAATAATACTTTGACTTTCAGGTGTTTCAAGTGTAGTCTGAGTTGCTTCGATTTTTTTCCGTGCAAATAGGTCATTATCGCTGATTTGTGAGCGAGATGGTATATCATATTTCAGCATATAGGATCCAACAGGAGAATGTTGCAAATTTACTGATTCAGGTATTTTTTGAGGAGCTTCTAATCACAACCCAGTAAATTTATAATTTTTTCTGACTAAGAATTCCAAGGTTATTATCACGATTACAATTTTCATCATTCATGACTGAGTTTTGAGTTATATTGTCTGTCGAAATTTTGCACTTAGAGTTTACATTCAAATGTCTCTCCGCAATAGGAAATCTAAGAGCTATATTTGATCCTTCTTCCTTCAAATAGTTCGTAATATTCATAATAATAAGTCTGTTTTTGGTCTGAGGTACCAAAACGTTATAATTTTATTGATCGCTTCTCGATAATATTACAATATTATTTATTAAGATACAATGCGATTTGTTATTTGATTCATGACGACTTGGACACGCGTTAAGCTCTGAGAGATCCTGATTATCTGAATCCCAAAATCTAACTGTGCTTAAAAATGAGGTCCGTATATCTCCTGGGCCATTTTCCTCATCTTTGTTTAGTCTAGAGTGCCCTTTTCTGCCTCTATCACTAATCTGTCCTCTCCGGTTTCACCAGTGTGTTCTGTATATACTTGTGTCCCCGACAAACGAATGGAAATAATAAATAAAACATATGATTAATTAATACGTGAACAGTTCTAGCATATGGCCCAGACAGGTAAACAAATGTTATTAATAATCTAAGTGACTAAGGTAATCGATATGTATGTTAATCCACGGCCATACTGACATTTTGCATGTCTTTGTGCGATCTCAATCTAGAAAACTTACATTATACAAAACTCATTTGTATCACATTACAAATAGAATAAATTAATCTCGCCACGGCCAGAACTGACCCAAACAACAAAAATACGTTCCACTCAGGTAAGTCCACTGTCCACTTCAGCAGACTTCCCAAGCCTGACTCATCAATACACTGTCTCTCAGTGAAGACGCTTTGGCCATCACCCACGCCACATTTGCTGTTGCACAACTCATTCAATTCATTGAATGTCCATTACCCACTTAGGGCAGTCATATAGCCGTTACTAGCGACTCATCTGGTCCCTCGGTTGAATTTACAACCTTCACCAGGCATCTAACCTTATGATTAGGCTTCACCCCAGTAGCTCACAGGTCCCTGCCCCGCCGTCTACTGACGGATTCGAGTCTCGCAAAACTCAGGAGGACACGCCCCCTCATCCAGCAAAATGAGATAACCACTCATCACATCAAACACACTCGCACACATCAATCTCTATTCACATGAGAGCTACCATCACCAGGAGACACATTCTCCTCACCTGGAGAAATATTCTGCCCATGAAAGGATGCATTTCCTGCACTTGAAATTTCATTATCTCCTACAATGAAGTCAAGGCATTGGTCTTAAATGCTCGTGAGCATATTTCAAGATACAATTGCCCCGCATCGGTTTCAATTCATACCTGTTGCCATCAAGGACTTTTAAGATCCTTAAAGGTCCGTTATATTTTTGATCAAGCTTAGTTTGATTTCTTTCTCCATTCTTTGACAAAACTAAGTCTTCAATATTGAATAATTCAACTTCAGTCTTTCCTCTATCAAATCTTGCTCTATCGATTGCAGAATTTCTTTCTATTGCTGCGACAGCTTGTTCTCTTATTGTATCTCAGTCAATTTCATCGATATTATCATTTGCAATTAAACCAAATGGCCTTGCGACCTTTCCAATCATCAATTCAAGAGGACTACTTTTAGTAACTCTATTTTTTGTTGAGTTTATGGATAATTGTATTTCATATAAATACTTGTGCCGCGACTTATTTTTGTCCAGTTCTATAGCAGTGAACAATGATTAAAAAACAGCCATTACTCGTTCAACTTGTCCATTCGCGCGACTACTACCGGTTTCAATTAAATGTAGTTCAATATTTTGACTAGCGCAATACTGTCCAATTATTTTGTTATCAAAACATCTACCTTGATCTACAATCACTCTACCAGGAATGCCAGATAGTGAATTATTTTTTTTTTTAAATGCTCAGATACTGTTATAATCATCAAGTCCGCTGATTTAAGACGAAGAATAAGGCAAAGTTTGAATGAATTCGCATACTCCCTTCAATTTCTCATGTTGTGAGGCTATGTCTCAGTAGCGTGAACTCAAGTTTGCAGCTTCAAGATACCTTTGCAATCTGCGTTATGCTCAAAAAGCCTTGACATTTTTCAGCTGTTTTCGGTTTTTGGACAGGAACTCCTATAATTAAGCTTTCTACATGAAAATTGTGGACATTTCATGCAATTTGAGCTTAACTTCAATTTTTTATGTTTGATTCATGTCAAAATTTGGACTTTTTTTCTAATAAGTTGAAAGTTGCAGTTTTGGCCCTTCTATGAGCAGAATATCGGCTCTAATACTCATTCTGTGAGAAAATTATCAAGAAATGAGGCTATAGCTGTCTTGGTAGCCTTATTTCAGATCAGAACAAAGCATGTAGGCTCATTACTTCTAGAGTTATCTATTAAAATCGATCCATGTTTAAAACTGGATTTTCTAAGAAATGGAGCCTGACTATTAGATGAAAATACATGTGACATCTGACAGTTATAAGAATGTGTAATAAACACATTTTTCATCAGATAAACTCCAAAATTCATGAATAAAGGCTAATAAATTCGTAGATGTATTCAAAGAACAGTCTAAAGTAATGTGGGCATCATTATATGTGTTCCTACGGCAATATAACCTGAGTTTTTATCGTTTAAGCCCTCTGGGTCAATCTTGACGCCATTAGTGACGCGCCACAGAGGATACAGACTGCATCATTATAAGAATGCTTTTGGAAAAGAGTTAATCCAATAGAATCGTCTTCTTAATCAAAGAGAAGATCGATTTGCTTGTTCTTCCCAGTGTTATTCATTGATGCCTTCTTCTTATCAAGGATAATGATCCATCTAGAATGGAACCATAGTGCAGACCTTTCCAGTATGGAATTGCTTTTGATATTGTTGAGATATTAGTAGGTGGTATAAGTATTTATTTATATGAGACATACTCCAATGGAAACTTTATCTTCGATCCAATGAACATGTGTGGTGCCACTGAATAAATGGTCTTCTCGCTATGCTCTATTCAGAATTCTCTTGTAGGTGGTTGACGTCCACTTCTATTTTCACCTTCTTGTAAGCTGGAGCTTGAGAAAAAACTAATTTTGCGACAAACAAAAGTTGGTGCTGAAGAAGATATATTATCTCTTCTACCTATCGAATCTGTCCATCTGCCTGATAGAGGTGTACTGTGATTTCACTGCAGTTTGATTTTGGGAATCTTCAATCGGAGTATTTATATAAATTGTTCTCTAATTTTGCGCCCGATCTTTATAAGCCTGTCAATTTTTGGATTATTCAGATATTTTCTGAGAAACTTTCTTCGTTATAGTGCAAACTCATCATGAGAGCAAGATAGTATATCATTTTTTAACTTATTGAATGCATCCTTCTGCCTTACGGAAGAGTGCTGTGAATTTGCTGCAGTATTATTCTGTGGTAGATAAGATTTTTTTTTCAGTTTCTGGTTGACTTAGAGAATCTTATAACAAAGTATTCACATCATCAATTCTTTGATTCTTGATTGTCTGTGAGAATCTTCTATCGGAGTATTCACATGAATAATTCTTTGAAGCAGGTTGATCCAAGTGTTTTTCGAGTGGCCTCGATTTTTTTTTGTGCAAATTTATCATTGCCGCTGTTTTGTGAGCGAGACGGTATATCATTCTTTGATATATCAAACTCATTAATATGTCCAACCGAAGAATGCTGCAAATCTACTGATGCAGGTATTTTTTGGGAAACTTCTAGTCACATCAGCGCAAATAAACTTTTTTTCTTGCAATCCGAGAATTATAGTTACTATCACGATCGAATTACAGTAATGCATGACTGCATTTTGAGTTGAACTCTTTGCCAAAATTCCCCTTATAGAGCTCACATTTGGAAGTTTTCTCTCAATGGGGAATCTGAGAACTAGATTTGATCCTTCTTCTTTCAATTGTTCCGTTATATTTATATTGATAATTCGTTTCGTGGTATCATGAACCAATGGGACATTGCTCACTTTTCATCCAGCATTTTACAATACTGGAATTGTTTTATCTGTTGAGGACTGTTATCTGTTCTCAACTCAACTTTCTGGCGAGTAGAAGAGTCTTGATTCTATCAACTGTTGGTTTGTGCTCACAGTTCTTAATCAAAGGGGTTCTCTCATATATATATATATATATATTCAAATAATGCTTGATTTCTGGTTCCAGGTGTCAATAAGATATTGCTCACTTCCTGTGATAATGAGATTTGTTCATTCGATACAGACTCCCTGACAGGTGAAATAGTCTCGATTTTTTTTACTACTGGTTCTTGTCCACAGTCTTCAATTGGAGGTTTTCTCTTTTTTCCAGTGTGCTCCGTATTCCGTATCAGTATAGTACTAGTACTGACTTGTTTTCTCAACAAATCTTGTTCTGGTTCGTAGCACTTATCTGGAAATTCATCTTGACTGAAGAAAGATTATTCATCATATTCTGCTTCATCATCAACAATTCTGTTATCTGCGCACCTTTTGCATTCCCTATTCGAGCCAGTTGATTTTCAGCTAGAGTTTTCCATTTTTTAAAAAGTATTACAGTTGTTTTGGGTATCCATTAGCAAATCCTCCATATCTTTTACCCTCAATGTATCAGAATTGATGTCATTCTTATCGTCATATAGTAATTGCTTTTCTTGACCATCGTCCGAATGAAAAAGGCTTATAGCTGTTGAATCAGGCGGTTGAGGGGAGATTTGACTCAGTCACTGTCAACCTCACCTCTACGTGGAAACATATAGGCGGTATAACCTTGTAACTAACTAACTGAGAAGGACACTCTCAATAAGAAACCGAGTATGAATGGGAGTACAAATGAAAGTATGAATGGATCAGTGCTACGTTCTCTCCGTGTACGGCAGGATTTTGTTTCGAGGCTTGCGTCGCGTGGTACTTCCTGCCCGATTTTTTGCTGGCCAGAGTCGTGGTCTGCCGGATCCCCTTCTGCGTCGATCGCTCCGGTAGCCTGACGTTGAAGACAACATAGTTATTATACACTCGCAAAGACCAGAGAGCCAGATGACCAAATACATAAAAAAAAACTATCCAGGAGGCAAACAAATGCTGTATAGGAAAGTGCAGAACGTAAGCACAGCCAGCCTTAGCATTTCGTCTAGCCTTCAAATACAAGGAGAGGCAAGTGAGAGCAGCAAGACGCAAATACATAGCGTAAGAACAAACCATGAGGTGATGACAGAGGACCTGTGGGGAGAGGTAGACACGAGTATACAAAGCCTGGTCAATGAGATTGGGTGCAAAGAAATTGCCTTCTGCACAGATTAGAACCAATATGAAGGAGAGCTCAGGAAAATATTAAGGACGATGACACGCAGAGACAAAGAGAGAGTCACCTTCTACTTGTTCAGGCCAAAAATAAGGAAAGATAGTCAAGTTGCCTTTGCTAATGCCAAAAGGCCATCTCTACACACTATAGAAATAAGTAGTATACCTAATCAAAAAAAATGCAGAAGGTGAAACCCGCCAAACACAGACTGAAAACGGATTCAAAAAAATGGGAGTCTTATGGTCAACTCTCACAGAAAGAGGAATGCATGAAAGAACAGCACTTGTAGAACAAGCCGCGGGGCAAGCACAGCGACCAGCAGCGGGCTAAGTTCCTAGCATAGGGGCAAGCACGGCAGCCAACACGGCTCCAAGCAAATAAAATTGTTGAAAAAATTGGCTCGCATGCGGCGGACTTCACTCTTGATTATTCTGATTCTATGACTCAATATGCTCAGGGTCATATAATCAACAATCGATTAATTTTGAATCATATTGATATAAGGAAATTTCTATCTCTTGCTTGGTATGTTCCAGACTGCGAGAAATTTTAAGACTTGCAATCAATTGAATCTTTTTTCAGTATATCATAATACCATCATAAATTCCAGGCTGGGATAATCAAGAAATGTTATTGTTGGAGATATTGAAATAAAATTGTTGTCCTTGCCAATGATTATTTGCAATAAAATTCCAATAACTTCGAATTAGAGAAGTATTGAGACTGTTCTCAATCCAGATATACAGTAGAGCTCCGCTTATCCGGACCAAATGAGCCCGGACCTTGTCCGGATCACCGGTCTGGATTAAGCGAAAATTGCTGTGGAATGCACATGTTGAATATTTTAGCGATTCTTTCTCTTAAAAACACGCTCTAAAAGATAGGAATAACAGAGCCGAGTATCTTTGTGATAAGAAGTTAGAGTTTAATCATTGAATAGTACTACAAAAGGTACTGAACTGTAGTGAACTAAGTTGTAAATCGAATCTGTTCTTTGGATTTACTTTCGTACTTCCGTTCGATAAATTGAATTTCCACAGTTTGCTACATCATTATCAATAACAATATTGTTTTGCTATTGATCTATTCTCCCACAATGATATTCCATTTCTGAATTCATGTCAGGACAGTCGGGTACCAGATGAACGAGACTCTATTGTAAATGCACACAAGTAGGAAATCACAGTATTTCAAGAAAGCAATTTGTTTAGGGTTATTTTGTATAAGAGGGTGCAATCAGTTTGAGCTTCTTGTTTCATTTACAATACCTGCTCCTCATCATGAATAAACATTATTGTCGAAAGTATCGGGTCACCACCCCCTTGATTGCTGTAATGTATTGTGCATCGTATGTCCTCTTGAATATTTCCATGGTTCAAGAATATTATTAGATTGAAGATACCCCACACTCTCAATCTATCGGTCTACATGACATATGTATTGGCACTATTGGCTAATTATATTCTTTGAAGGTTGAGTGTAACATTTTTTCATCAAGAAAAAAGTCGATGGCTCCTTCTATTATAACAACTTCACATCAAGCCAGTTTCTAATTAGAAACGCATTTCATAGTGCACACAGAAATGATGGCTAATGAGTTGGAGAAAATTCTTTCAGCATTGTATCAAGTCGACGATAGAAAAAGTCTATTCGCGGTAATGTTTCAATAACAACTAAGCTCCTATCTATTGTCATTTGTGCAGCTTCTCTCAAAAGAATGGGCTCTCGAATAGCTCAAGTTCTAGATAAGAAATGAAGTTTGTCTTTGATTCGAATCGTTGAGACTACCCGTGAAAACTTGTATGTCAACAATATCAAGCTCTTGGGACGTATCATCCATTGTATTATATTCACTTATACGATTGTTGATAGTTGAACAGTAGGCGATGGTGTTGCCTGAGAAATTCACAATGAATTCAAAATACAAGTATTGCTTCTCCACTCGGACTATCCTAATATTCTTATTTTGTTTCGAGCAATTCAACACAATTTGGGAAACTACTGTTTTGCTTCATCGATGATAAGGTATGAGTGTAATGAGCCAGACTAGTTCAGTTATTTGTACGGTATCCTTCTTTGCACGCACATGCATTGGCGTCAACTTTTGATCCGATTGAAACCAGTATTGGGTGTCATTATCATTATGAAACCACCTGGTCTCCGAAAAATATTTTGCGCACTCTAATTCAAATTAAGTTCACTCATCAGATGTCGCAAAAAGTCGATAATGGCCTGACTGTTTGTCACTGTTTCTGATGCTTGTGGATGATACATTGAAAATTATCAAACAAATGATGTATACCATCAATCAATGGAAAAATCCTGGTGACAGCAAAAAATTAGATATTTAGATGTCTAAATTGATTAAGTTATAATCAAGAGAGCACAAATTTCACTAGATAATATCCAATTTACTAATTATCATTGAAATTACCATCGTTTCATGTTGTCATATTCCATTTATTAGGACAATTTTACTCACCGAGAAACGGTAGTAATCATTTTAACATAGAGGTTGATTGCATGGATTGCAATTGTATATTTACAGTTCAAGCGGGTCGACACATGGTTTTTTTGCTTTGATTTCATTGTCAAGTAATTGTGATGAATATTTCGAATATTCAGTTATTGTTGGAAGAAAAATATGTTCTTAAGACACCATCTTGATCTTATGGCATGGTAAGTTGAAGATCACTGTTTCTCATTTCCAAATATGTATGCTGCTAAGTTCAGTTTTGAAATAATCATGCTTGTTTCCGTGTATTTCATTTTAAAGATGTAGGTCCTGTGTAATGTGTAATTGATTAGCTTGCACTGAATTATAGAGACTAGGTTGGGAATGATTAGTGGATATTGTATAACTACTCCAACAATTATAGTGCACAAGACGAATTCAATGGAAAAGATGTGATGAATATGTGGAATAAAGCACTACCTAATCTCCCGTCGGCAATTTTGAAGAGCATGTCGAAACGTTCGATAGTAAAAATGCATAAATTTGCAACCGATAGATCCTATTAGATGAAATCGAATTCAATGTAGAAGATGTGATGAATATGTGGAATCAAGCACTATCTAATCTCCCGTCGGCAATTTTAAAGAGCATGTCGAAACGTTCTATAGTAAAAATGCATAAATTTACAACCAATAGATCCTATTAGATTAAAAGACAGTTCCACCACTAATTATCTGACATGGGAGTGATGATGAAACTGGAGATGAATAAGATGACTTTCTTCATGGCAACAGTGATAGTGATCAACTTATACAACTATATTCGAATATCATATATTGATAATGTCAATTTCAAATCTTGTAGTTAGCACTTGAGAGAAGCTGAAACCCTTTTAATCAACGATTGAAGTTATTCATTCTGCTTCAATCAAACCTCTATCAATCTGATTTATCTGTTATCAATAATATCGCATATAGCTGAAATAATGCAAAACCAATATATGACAATCTATTATTTTATAATTTCGAGTTTTATTCCAAAAATAATATACGACAAACTACTCAAAAGCAAACAGTTGATTGTAACTCCCCTGGATTTAGCTTGAAATTTCGATACGGTAAATCATAGAATTTTGTTAGATAAACTTCATGAGTATGGAATTAGAGGAGAAACACATACTCTTCCAACTAGATACCTGTATAATAGATAACAAAGGGTTATGTATAAAAATACCATGAGTGATTATTGAATTATGACAATTCCGCTGATATTAGACGGAGAAAAAGACAAAGTTCCCATCAATTCACACACTCTCTTTTTTCTTATGTTGTTGGGCTATGTCCCAGTAGTGTGAACTCAAGTTTGTAGCTTCAAAAGACCTTTGCTAGCTGCGTTATGCTCGAAAGGCCTCGACATTTTCCAGCTGTTTCCATTATTTAGACAAAAACTCCTATAATAAAGCCTCCTACATAAAAATTCATGAATATATATTTTTTGTGGCTATAAACGTTCTCTGCAATTTGAGCCTAACTCTAGATTCTCTAGGTTTGATAAATGTTGAAATTGGGACTTGTTTTTTCCAAGAAGTTGGAAGTTGCAATCTTGGCCCTTCTATGAGCAAAATATCAGCTCTAATACTCATTCAATAAGAGAATTATTGACAGCGTTTACTTCCAGAATAGTGGTAGGGGTGATTCAGGGTCTCTGCAGTACCCTTCAAAGTCTTCCTATTGCGGGAAAATGTCATATTCTCCCGAGTTAGAATGGTCTATGCATGCTTCTTCCACAAATTGCGACACTACCTTTGTCATTCTCTGGCAAGGATAGAGTAAGATAATAAGAATCTTCGAGAAGAAAGTTGCCTTGGTAGACGTGACTACCACATTCCTAAAGTCTTATGCAAACCGTATTTCGAAGAAATACTTGTAGTCTAAATGTATTTGTAACTTTTATACTAGGTGAAGAGAACATGATAGATATCCCGAAGATTCATGAATGAATTCCAAGGTAGCCAAATATTCTATTCTTTATGGATAAGGGAAGAGCCGAGCATTTATTTTCTTAGAATCTAACGAAAGGAGTTTCTCGGACTGCGTAGTGAGTGATCTCTCACAATCGTATTTGTATGTATATAGAGTATGTTTTGAGGTTTTTCTTATGACCAACGTGCTCCACCTTCAGGTATAAGCACTCCTATACTTCGATGTGTTTGAGTGAATATATATATGTGCTATCATACAGCGAAAAGAAAATATGTATGTTCATATTTCATCTCCTAGTCCAATATCTCTGATGAATTCGATAATATAGATACGAATATAGTCGAAAATATGGTACGTGTTCTCCCAGATATCGCCTGGAAAACTGTCAGAAGTCATGAATATAAAAACTATGAATTGCCTTGGGTCGTGCCTTCTCTGAGAACAAAGAGAGCTCCACCATTCGCAATTTCATCACTTGCTGATCTTTCAGCTATTGGTTGATTTAGCTTTAGCGAAAGATTCTGAAGATGCACAAACAGTTGAATATAAAATACTCAAGTCACAAAGACTACCTCTATTGTAGTCCATTACCACACAAATTATTATTGTGCGTCAATTACTACTAAATAAACACTAAATTTATGTTTTCCCAAATGGACTCAAAGGTGCGTGTGTGCTCAGGTCGTCATGTTGCTGTGGCACATGAAATGCTCACTGCAGTTCATAGTTTTTTCACTCAAGTTACACAGTCGCGTGCAGCGCAGCTCAGTATCTACTATTGAGAGCTATTTACCCCAAATTGCGAGCGCATTGAATCAACCAACAATCAATAGAGCATTACTCCCAATTCAATTGGAAACCATATAGTGTTTCAATAGTTCTAACAAATCTTGATTCCACTAGAGGTCGATGATAATACTATATCCCAAAAACTGTGCGCATCAGGATAGATCAAATAATAGCATCCTCACTTTGTCTTACATTGTCTCGCGAAACTAAATTTTTCTTTCGCGAAAATAAGCTATTAACTTGAAATTATATTCTACAATCGGTGCCCTCTCCAGCTTTAAACAAACAGCATTCGTTTTACAGAATACGAGCAGGAACATTCTCTATTGATACCCGATCGAGTATGGTTTTATTTATGATAGATAAGCATGGTTCTATTCAAATCTTATGCGATTCGGTCAAAAAAGCTGGGTTGTTGTTGTTCATGGAAGACTAGAAATAATTCTGTATATAACATTGATTTTTATCACTTGGGTTTTAGTATTCAGGTTTTATGACTTGAATGGTAAGACTTCACCATTTCTTACCATTCAAGTGGTGCAATTTAGTTATGTTAGTGTAGTTCGTCCAACATGTTAAGAGCTCCATGGCATCCGAATCCTTCCAGCAGCCACTCTCTTGATCATAGTTTTCCATTCTTTTTTCTGCTCTCATCCTAATGATTTTACAAGCTATGACTGCTCTCCTTCAACGATCCATTTACGCTATGTTACAAGCAAGTCCACGTTCTAGAGTAACAATAAGTGGCGCAGCTTGCTTCGTGTGTTGCGAAAACAAGTATCGCAACAAATGCAGCTCAAAACGGCCCAGAACGCAAGGAAACTTGCGGCAGATCAAGTGATCAAAGTGATCTTGTGTGCGGTGAGCTTGAGTTTCGAGTGTATCTTTGCAGTAACTGCACATTTTTGTTCAATCAAAAATTTATTCATGCTAGGTCAAGTGCCGTTACATAAGGCTATTTTGTTTCTCACAGTCCCGTGTGAACACATTTAGTTCATATTCGGAATTCTTATGATTCACTTCGATTTTTAGTGCGTTCACTTCCCAATACTTGTATCAATTTTCGTATATATTTTACTTGTTACTTCTTGTTACTACCGTGTATCATTTCATTTTTTTGTTAGTGTCATATTATTGAATATTTTTGTATCTTCTCCGCAAGTGTTTAATTTTATTCAACTCCGTACCACATTTACTTTAACAATATCTGATCTGCAAAAGCTGACTCACATATAATGACAGTGAGGTTGATTCATCATGTGAAATGAAAAAATGATTATTACTCACGCCTTCCATCAGCTATGGCAGACACTCATGGGGCACTTGATATGCCACAGAGTATATTATAATTTAGTGAAAATTTCACTGACCTCTCGTCCGTCGGTGGGATTTGACTTCGCAGCCTGCGAATATTTGCACTGAACTTTAAATACTCATGAATTATTCATTTGTTTGTCTCAAATGTGTCATCTACTGATGGTGTAGACTTCTATATAGATATCGTATTGGGAACATTAAATTCTGTTTCATACAGGGGCTTAGAGTTTTTGGGGAAGCTATTTTTTGTACGAGTGATAAAAGTTTCTAAAATAGTCCCTGCGCATGAATGAAAATTGGTGAAAATACGACAATTCTCTCACATTTATCTATTTTTGCGCGATACATCGGCTCAATGCTGGTTCATTGAGGCTTGAAATATTTTATTTTCTCGATTGAATACGGTTCGAACTATGACGTCACACAAGAACCACACTCGTTTGTATTAAAAGCGGCTTTGGAAGACGGTTGTATTCCGATTGTAGTGGGAGCATTCGGCGCGGGAAAGCCAAGCATAGCAGTGTGGACAGCCATAAGCGAATGTGACAGAACAGATTTCTGGATGGTAAAGCAAAAACTGTTCACCGATATGATTTCACTCAATAATTGATAGAAATTGTACAATTCATTCTAAATAATGCAAAAAAAAATCGAATTCTACTATTCGATTCATCCAATATCCTTGAAAATCATTTGGACTTATATAATTTTGAATATTTGAAACTAGCAGCTAACCAAATGGAAACTTTTCGGTACATATTCTCACCTCTTGAAGAGAATCTTCTCCTCAAAATTTGATTCACTGTCTCTTCTCAATTCTCTTTTTTCATTATTGCGCTATATTAATTCATTACAATTCAGCTTTCAAGTAGCGTCCAACCAGCAGGTAAGAATACCGATTCTCATTATTATAATCGCGGATCATTTCTATCGATTGTAAATTTTCCTCATGATCCTTATTAACTGAATAAAACAATGCTGATATTTGTTGATTATTGATATTTTCGATTTTTTGTATAGAAAGCTGTCAAATGATACAAACGGCAGAATTCAATCTACGGCTTTTGGCGACACCTGAAATAATGACGTCATTAATGAATACAGTTTGAAATCATCAACAAATTCAATTCAACGCGAAAAAACAGCTCTTGTCCATCACACAGCAGTGAGATAATGCAGATACTCAACATAAAATATTACAAAATATCTCATTTGATGATTTTTAAGTAGAAGTCTTATATATTCTATATAATTCTATGCACGTTCCCAGAGAAAACAAAAAATCTGCACTCACCAATTTCATATTATTGCCATTGTATATTAGTATTCGTAAAGATCATCTGAATCATTCCAATCCGACCCTCATGCTGATTTAGCATCACTCAATGTTCTGTCATAATAATAAATCTTTATTCCTCAAAAAATGTATTAAGGTCTTCCACAAACTCTCAAAACTCTCGAAAATTGACTCTGAGCACATTAATAAACTATTGGCACTGATTTTCTTGTGTAGGTATTTTAAATTATATATGACTTCTGGAAAAAAAATCAACCATGCTCATTTATGGATATTTCCCGTGCTATATAGCTGGCAGCATTGCATTGCACATTAACTCAGCTGTACTTTTGTTTGGATGTTGGAATGTAATGATTCTCTTTTGTCGAATAACACTTTATTTTGGACTTCCATAACCATAACTAATATATGTTATCGTCATCAGGTGTACTGATACTAACTAAATTCCTCAACAACGTGCCTTCTATCTGGTTTTGTACGGGTGATTGACCGTCACGGGTGCCGAATCAAGTGTGACAGGTCTCTCATTTCCTTCACTCTTGCCTGACTAAATACTACTGACCTGTTCTTGCGGATGATGGCGTCGTCAGTATCCTAGCACCTTCCCATTGCATGTGGTGATGATGTTCCCTGGCATGATCTGCTAGACCAGACTTTGAAGTTTTGCTTCTTGTTCTGTGTTGTCGGTGTTCTTTGATCCTTGTTTCCAGCTTATCAAGATTGGCTCCTCTTGTTTGGTATCTGCGAACTGATTCCTAGGTAGTTTGATCAGCGTATTCATTGTGTTTGAATGTGCTCCTGATGTTGTTCATTTCTGTGTTGTATCCCTCCTCCGTATTGCAATGTGACTTGGCTCTAGTGAATAGTGTATTGGCTATGCCGTTCTTCATGTTTAGTGCATGGTTGGAGTTGTAGATGAGATATCGTCCCGTGTGTATTGGTTTGCGATAAACTGTTATCTGTATGAAGTTATTCACCCTTTTCACGAGAACATCCAGAAATGCTACGCTGTAGTCCATCTCCTTTTCCATAGTAAATCTGATGCTTGGTCTGAGTGAATTTATGTGAATGAGGAATTTTTGCATTTGTGTGTCGTTGCTGTTCCAAATGATGAATGTACCGTCCACGTATCGTAACCACAATTTTGGTGGAGGCTTAGCTCTGGCAATAGCGGTTTCTTCAAAATATTTCATGAGGATATTGGCGACAATCGGTGATAATGGTGATCCCATAGGTAGTCTATTTGTCTGTTGATAGAAAACGTCTTGTGCTTGGAAGTATGCTGTTCTCAAACAACATTTCAGAAGCTCCAATATTGCATGATTAGGTGGGTTTGTTTTGTTGCTTGTTACACTATCTGTCTCCAATCTGACTGCTATAATTCCAAGGATTCATTGATGGTTACATTAGTGAACAGGCTCTCCACATCAAAGCTTATAAATCGGTTCCCTGGTTCTAGTTGCGTTGATTCCATTTCACTGATGTAATATCTTGAAACTTCAACGAATGTGTTGCTTCGCCCTGCTTATGGTGAGTTGATGGTGAGCAGAAACCTTGCTAACGTATAATACGGTGATCACCTGGAACTGATGGTAGGCCGGAGTGGCACAACCTTCTTGTGTATTTTCGGTAATCATACATATTCATTTACTAATTTATTTATTCATATATTTTATAGGAATATACAGCATATGCTCTACAAAGTCCTACAAACTATGATTGTATGAATTATATGAGTGTAAAAATAGAGGTTGTTCAAATATTGCTAATAATTTTGTCTTAAATAAATAATGAACATATAGTTCAATATAACTGAACTCAAGTTGATTGTTTAATGATAAGAGCTCCATATCTTATTGGTGACAGTGCAAATAAATCAACATTTCCAACCTCATTATATGAAGCCATCATTCTATTGAGAGGAGCATTCATTCTATACTTAGTATCACATTTATTTATTCTAAACAGCCAATAATTTCGTGTGTTGATCTGTGGCACATTGAGATTGAAGTTCAAGATACACATTCCTAAGTTATGATTATATCTAAGTATTCTATAAGAAGTAACGATGTCCGAAACCATTCGTCTAAATTCTAAAGTCTTCAAATTTGAGTTGTCCGATAAATTTTCTTCAGAATTATCAAAGAATAACTCATTTTGAACAGATTCTACTCGACTGATATATTTTTTGTGTGATGGATTCCATATGGAAGCTGCAAATTCTAGCTGAGATCGGACAAGAGTTTTGTTTGACAATATTATGGAATTCAACTAAAAGGATGAGCAGCTGCGCAAAATGAGACCCAACATTCTATAGGACTTTTTAGTTATGCTCTCAATATGAGCGTTCAATATCAATTTGGGATCAAATGTCACCCCTTAGTCTCTTATCGTTTTTTTATTTGATAATGAGTAGTTATTAATTTTATGGTCAAATTCAATACTTCTGAATTTTCTGTCATATTGGACGACACTTCATTTATCAATATTCAGTTTGTGTGGTGTTGGATATGATCTATTTCTGTCGTCTAGATGCTGATGGTGTTTTGTGAGTATTTAGAAGACAATAACAGATTTTAGTTATCGGAACGTAAAAACCAAAATAGAGTGCTATTCGACAAAAGTGAATCATTACCTTCAACATTCAAACAAAAGTACAGCTGAGTTGTTGTGCAATGCAATGCTGCCAGCTATATATCGCTTAAATTATTGGTAAATAAGCATGGTTGATATTTTTTTTCAGAAATGATAGATGAATGAGAATACATCCACAAATTCCGCACTATTTCTACAAGAGCAAGTTGATTTGGTTTTTGTGGTCATTTCGCTACGCTCAATCTAGAATTGTCTTGTGGGTAGTTGACGTTCATCTCCATTTTCGCTATCTTGTGAGCTGGAGCTTGAGAGAAAACTTATTTGGCGACAGTCAAACGTTGTTCCTGAAGAAGATATATCATTCCTCAAGCCTATTGAATTTGTCCATTTGCCTAATAGAAGAGTGCCGTGATTTTGCTGCAGTTTGATTCAGAGAATATTCTTTCGAAATATCTATATGAATTATTCTTTCATTTTGTGCCCGATCTTCATAAGCCCATCAATTTTTGGATGATTCAGATGTTTTCTGAGAAACTTTTTCTGTCTTTCGTGCAATTTAATCATGTGAGGGAGATGGAATCTCATTATTTAACATATCGAATCTATCCATTTGCCTAACAGGAGAGTGCTTTGAATCCACTGCAGTCTGATTTTGCGGTAGATAAGATTTCTTTTGAGTTTTTGATCAACTTAAAGAATCTTCTATTGCAGTATTTACATGAATGATTCCTTGATTTTTGGTTGTCTTAGAGAATCTTCTATCGGCGTATTTACATGAATAATACTTTGACTTTCAGGTGTTTCAAGTGTAGTCTGAGTTGCTTCGATTTTTTTCCGTGCAAATAGGTCATTATCGCTGATTTGTGAGCGAGATGGTATATCATATTTCAGCATATAGGATCCAACAGGAGAATGTTGCAAATTTACTGATTCAGGTATTTTTTGAGGAGCTTCTAATCACAACCCAGTAAATTTATAATTTTTTCTGACTAAGAATTCCAAGGTTATTATCACGATTACAATTTTCATCATTCATGACTGAGTTTTGAGTTATATTGTCTGTCGAAATTTTGCACTTAGAGTTTACATTCAAATGTCTCTCCGCAATAGGAAATCTAAGAGCTATATTTGATCCTTCTTCCTTCAAATAGTTCGTAATATTCATAATAATAAGTCTGTTTTTGGTCTGAGGTACCAAAACGTTATAATTTTATTGATCGCTTCTCGATAATATTACAATATTATTTATTAAGATACAATGCGATTTGTTATTTGATTCATGACGACTTGGACACGCGTTAAGCTCTGAGAGATCCTGATTATCTGAATCCCAAAATCTAACTGTGCTTAAAAATGAGGTCCGTATATCTCCTGGGCCATTTTCCTCATCTTTGTTTAGTCTAGAGTGCCCTTTTCTGCCTCTATCACTAATCTGTCCTCTCCGGTTTCACCAGTGTGTTCTGTATATACTTGTGTCCCCGACAAACGAATGGAAATAATAAATAAAACATATAATTAATTAATACGTGAACAGTTCTAGCATATGGCCCAGACAGGTAAACAAATGTTATTAATAATCTAAGTGACTAAGGTAATCGATATGTATGTTAATCCACGGCCATACTGACATTTTGCATGTCTTTGTGCGATCTCAATCTAGAAAACTTACATTATACAAAACTCATTTGTATCACATTACAAATAGAATAAATTAATCTCGCCACGGCCAGAACTGACCCAAACAACAAAAATACGTTCCACTCAGGTAAGTCCACTTCAGCAGACTTCCCAAGCCTGACTCATCAATACACTGTCTCTCAGTGAAGACGCTTTGGCCATCACCCACGCCACATTTGCTGTTGCACAACTCATTCAATTCATTGAATGTCCATTACCCACTTAGGGCAATCATATAGCCGTTACTAGCGACTCATCTGGTCCCTCGGTTGAATTTACAACCTTCACCAGGCATCTAACCTTATGATTAGGCTTCACCCCAGTAGCTCACAGGTCCCTGCCCCGCCGTCTACTGACGGATTCGAGTCTCGCAAAACTCAGGAGGACACGCCCCCTCATCCAGCAAAATGAGATAACCACTCATCACATCAAACACACTCGCACACATCAATCTCTATTCACATGAGAGCTACCATCACCAGGAGACACATTCTCCTCACCTGGAGAAATATTCTGCCCATGAAAGGATGCATTTCCTGCACTTGAAATTTCATTATCTCCTACAATGAAGTCAAGGCATTGGTCTTAAATGCTCGTGAGCATATTTCAAGATACAATTGCCCCGCATCGGTTTCAATTCATACCTGTTGCCATCAAGGACTTTTAAGATCCTTAAAGGTCCGTTATATTTTTGATCAAGCTTAGTTTGATTTCTTTCTCCATTCTTTGACAAAACTAAGTCTTCAATATTGAATAATTCAACTTCAGTCTTTCCTCTATCAAATCTTGCTCTATCGATTGCAGAATTTCTTTCTATTGCTGCGACAACTTGTTCTCTTATTGTATCTCAGTCAATTTCATCGATATTATCATTTGCAATTAAACCAAATGGCCTTGCGACCTTTTCAATCATCAATTCAAGAGGACTACTTTTAGTAACTCTATTTTTTGTTGAGTTTATGGATAATTGTATTTCATATAAATACTTGTGCCGCGACTTATTTTTGTCCAGTTCTATAGCAATGAACAATGATTAAAAAACAGCCATTACTCGTTCAACTTGTCCATTCGCGCGACTACTACCGGTTTCAATTAAATGTAGTTCAATATTTTGACTAGCGCAATACTGTCCAATTATTTTGTTATCAAAACATCTACCTTGATCTACAATCACTCTACCAGGAATGCCAGATAGTGAATTATTTTTTTTTTAAATGCTCAGATACTGTTATAATCATCAAGTCCGCTGATTTAAGACGAAGAATAAGGCAAAGTTTGAATGAATTCGCATACTCCCTTCAATTTCTCATGTTGTGAGGCTATGTCTCAGTAGCCTGAACTCAAGTTTGCAGCTTCAAGATACCTTTGCAATCTGCGTTATGCTCAAAAAGCCTTGACATTTTTCAGCTGTTTTCGGTTTTTGGACAGGAACTCCTATAATTAAGCTTTCTACATGAAAATTGTGGACATTTCATGCAATTTGAGCTTAACTTCAATTTTTTATGTTTGATTCATGTCAAAATTTGGACTTTTTTTCTAATAAGTTGAAAGTTGCAGTTTTGGCCCTTCTATGAGCAGAATATCGGCTCTAATACTCATTCTGTGAGAAAATTATCAAGAAATGAGGCTATAGCTGTCTTGGTAGCCTTATTTCAGATCAGAACAAAGCATGTAGGCTCATTACTTCTAGAGTTATCTATTAAAATCGATCCATGTTTAAAACTGGATTTTCTAAGAAATGGAGCCTGACTATTAGATGAAAATACATGTGACATCTGACAGTTATAAGAATGTGTAATAAACACATTTTTCATCAGATAAACTCCAAAATTCATGAATAAAGGCTAATAAATTCGTAGATGTATTCAAAGAACAGTCTAAAGTAATGTGGGCATCATTATATGTGTTCCTACGGCAATATAACCTGAGTTTTTATCGTTTAAGCCCTCTGGGTCAATCTTGACGCCATTAGTGACGCGCCACAGAGGATACAGACTGCATCATTATAAGAATGCTTTTGGAAAAGAGTTAATCCAATAGAATCGTCTTCTTAATCAAAGAGAAGATCGATTTGCTTGTTCTTCCCAGTGTTATTCATTGATGCCTTCTTCTTATCAAGGATAATGATCCATCTAGAATGGAACCATAGTGCAGACCTTTCCAGTATGGAATTGCTTTTGATATTGTTGAGATATTAGTAGGTGGTATAAGTATTTATTTATATGAGACATACTCCAATGGAAACTTTATCTTCGATCCAATGAACATGTGTGGTGCCACTGAATAAATGGTCTTCTCGCTATGCTCTATTCAGAATTCTCTTGTAGGTGGTTGACGTCCACTTCTATTTTCACCTTCTTGTAAGCTGGAGCTTGAGAAAAAACTAATTTTGCGACAAACAAAAGTTGGTGCTGAAGAAGATATATTATCTCTTCTACCTATCGAATCTGTCCATCTGCCTGATAGAGGTGTACTGTGATTTCACTGCAGTTTGATTTTGGGAATCTTCAATCGGAGTATTTATATAAATTGTTCTCTAATTTTGCGCCCGATCTTTATAAGCCTGTCAATTTTTGGATTATTCAGATATTTTCTGAGAAACTTTCTTCGTTATAGTGCAAACTCATCATGAGAGCAAGATAGTATATCATTTTTTAACTTATTGAATGCATCCTTCTGCCTTACGGAAGAGTGCTGTGAATTTGCTGCAGTATTATTCTGTGGTAGATAAGATTTTTTTTTCAGTTTCTGGTTGACTTAGAGAATCTTATAACAAAGTATTCACATCATCAATTCTTTGATTCTTGATTGTCTGTGATAATCTTCTATCGGAGTATTCACATGAATAATTCTTTGCCGCTGTTTTGTGAGCGAGACGGTATATCATTCTTTGATATATCAAACTCATTAATATGTCCAACCGAAGAATGCTGCAAATCTACTGATGCAGGTATTTTTTGGGAAACTTCTAGTCACATCAGCGCAAATAAACTTTTTTTCTTGCAATCCGAGAATTATAGTTACTATCACGATCGAATTACAGTAATGCATGACTGCATTTTGAGTTGAACTCTTTGCCAAAATTCCCCTTATAGAGCTCACATTTGGAAGTTTTCTCTCAATGGGGAATCTGAGAACTAGATTTGATCCTTCTTCTTTCAATTGTTCCGTTATATTTATATTGATAATTCGTTTCGTGGTATCATGAACCAATGGGACATTGCTCACTTTTCATCCAGCATTTTACAATACTGGAATTGTTTTATCTGTTGAGGACTGTTATCTGTTCTCAACTCAACTTTCTGGCGAGTAGAAGAGTCTTGATTCTATTAACTGTTGGTTTGTGCTCACAGTTCTTAATCAAAGGGGTTCTCTCATATATATATATATATATATATTCAAATAATGCTTGATTTCTGGTTCCAGGTGTCAATAAGATATTGCTCACTTCCTGTGATAATGAGATTTGTTCATTCGATACAGACTCCCTGACAGGTGAAATAGTCTCGATTTTTTTTACTACTGGTTCTTGTCCACAGTCTTCAATTGGAGGTTTTCTCTTTTTTCCAGTGTGCTCCGTATTCCGTATCAGTATAGTACTAGTACTGACTTGTTTTCTCAACAAATCTTGTTCTGGTTCGTAGCACTTATCTGGAAATTCATCTTGACTGAAGAAAGATTATTCATCATATTCTGCTTCATCATCAACAATTCTGTTATCTGCGCACCTTTTGCATTCCCTATTCGAGCCAGTTGATTTTCAGCTAGAGTTTTCCATTTTTTAAAAAGTATTACAGTTGTTTTGGGTATCCATTAGCAAATCCTCCATATCTTTTACCCTCAATGTATCAGAATTGATGTCATTCTTATCGTCATATAGTAATTGCTTTTCTTGACCATCGTCCGAATGAAAAAGGCTTATAGCTGTTGAATCAGGCGGTTGAGGGGAGATTTGACTCAGTCACTGTCAACCTCACCTCTACGTGGAAACATATAGGCGGTATAACCTTGTAACTAACTAACTGAGAAGGACACTCTCAATAAGAAACCGAGTATGAATGGGAGTACAAATGAAAGTATGAATGGATCAGTGCTACGTTCTCTCCGTGTACGGCAGGATTTTGTTTCGAGGCTTGCGTCGCGTGGTACTTCCTGCCCGATTTTTTGCTGGCCAGAGTCGTGGTCTGCCGGATCCCCTTCTGCGTCGATCGCTCCGGTAGCCTGACGTTGAAGACAACATAGTTATTATACACTCGCAAAGACCAGAGAGCCAGATGACCAAATACATAAAAAAAAACTATCCAGGAGGCAAACAAATGCTGTATAGGAAAGTGCAGAACGTAAGCACAGCCAGCCTTAGCATTTCGTCTAGCCTTCAAATACAAGGAGAGGCAAGTGAGAGCAGCAAGACGCAAATACATAGCGTAAGAACAAACCATGAGGTGATGACAGAGGACCTGTGGGGAGAGGTAGACACGAGTATACAAAGCCTGGTCAATGAGATTGGGTGCAAAGAAATTGCCTTCTGCACAGATTAGAACCAATATGAAGGAGAGCTCAGGAAAATATTAAGGACGATGACACGCAGAGACAAAGAGAGAGTCACCTTCTACTTGTTCAGGCCAAAAATAAGGAAAGATAGTCAAGTTGCCTTTGCTAATGCCAAAAGGCCATCTCTACACACTATAGAAATAAGTAGTATACCTAATCAAAAAAAATGCAGAAGGTGAAACCCGCCAAACACAGACTGAAAACGGATTCAAAAAAATGGGAGTCTTATGGTCAACTCTCACAGAAAGAGGAATGCATGAAAGAACAGCACTTGTAGAACAAGCCGCGGGGCAAGCACAGCGACCAGCAGCGGGCTAAGTTCCTAGCATAGGGGCAAGCACGGCAGCCAACACGGCTCCAAGCAAATAAAATTGTTGAAAAAATTGGCTCGCATGCGGCGGACTTCACTCTTGATTATTCTGATTCTATGACTCAATATGCTCAGGGTCATATAATCAACAATCGATTAATTTTGAATCATATTGATATAAGGAAATTTCTATCTCTTGCTTGGTATGTTCCAGACTGCGAGAAATTTTAAGACTTGCAATCAATTGAATCTTTTTTCAGTATATCATAATACCATCATAAATTCCAGGCTGGGATAATCAAGAAATGTTATTGTTGGAGATATTGAAATAAAATTGTTGTCCTTGCCAATGATTATTTGCAATAAAATTCCAATAACTTCGAATTAGAGAAGTATTGAGACTGTTCTCAATCCAGATATACAGTAGAGCTCCGCTTATCCGGACCAAATGAGCCCGGACCTTGTCCGGATCACCGGTCTGGATTAAGCGAAAATTGCTGTGGAATGCACATGTTGAATATTTTAGCGATTCTTTCTCTTAAAAACACGCTCTAAAAGATAGGAATAACAGAGCCGAGTATCTTTGTGATAAGAAGTTAGAGTTTAATCATTGAATAGTACTACAAAAGGTACTGAACTGTAGTGAACTAAGTTGTAAATCGAATCTGTTCTTTGGATTTACTTTCGTACTTCCGTTCGATAAATTGAATTTCCACAGTTTGCTACATCATTATCAATAACAATATTGTTTTGCTATTGATCTATTCTCCCACAATGATATTCCATTTCTGAATTCATGTCAGGACAGTCGGGTACCAGATGAACGAGACTCTATTGTAAATGCACACAAGTAGGAAATCACAGTATTTCAAGAAAGCAATTTGTTTAGGGTTATTTTGTATAAGAGGGTGCAATCAGTTTGAGCTTCTTGTTTCATTTACAATACCTGCTCCTCATCATGAATAAACATTATTGTCGAAAGTATCGGGTCACCACCCCCTTGATTGCTGTAATGTATTGTGCATCGTATGTCCTCTTGAATATTTCCATGGTTCAAGAATATTATTAGATTGAAGATACCCCACACTCTCAATCTATCGGTCTACATGACATATGTATTGGCACTATTGGCTAATTATATTCTTTGAAGGTTGAGTGTAACATTTTTTCATCAAGAAAAAAGTCGATGGCTCCTTCTATTATAACAACTTCACATCAAGCCAGTTTCTAATTAGAAACGCATTTCATAGTGCACACAGAAATGATGGCTAATGAGTTGGAGAAAATTCTTTCAGCATTGTATCAAGTCGACGATAGAAAAAGTCTATTCGCGGTAATGTTTCAATAACAACTAAGCTCCTATCTATTGTCATTTGTGCAGCTTCTCTCAAAAGAATGGGCTCTCGAATAGCTCAAGTTCTAGATAAGAAATGAAGTTTGTCTTTGATTCGAATCGTTGAGACTACCCGTGAAAACTTGTATGTCAACAATATCAAGCTCTTGGGACGTATCATCCATTGTATTATATTCACTTATACGATTGTTGATAGTTGAACAGTAGGCGATGGTGTTGCCTGAGAAATTCACAATGAATTCAAAATACAAGTATTGCTTCTCCACTCGGACTATCCTAATATTCTTATTTTGTTTCGAGCAATTCAACACAATTTGGGAAACTACTGTTTTGCTTCATCGATGATAAGGTATGAGTGTAATGAGCCAGACTAGTTCAGTTATTTGTACGGTATCCTTCTTTGCACGCACATGCATTGGCGTCAACTTTTGATCCGATTGAAACCAGTATTGGGTGTCATTATCATTATGAAACCACCTGGTCTCCGAAAAATATTTTGCGCACTCTAATTCAAATTAAGTTCACTCATCAGATGTCGCAAAAAGTCGATAATGGCCTGACTGTTTGTCACTGTTTCTGATGCTTGTGGATGATACATTGAAAATTATCAAACAAATGATGTATACCATCAATCAATGGAAAAATCCTGGTGACAGCAAAAAATTAGATATTTAGATGTCTAAATTGATTAAGTTATAATCAAGAGAGCACAAATTTCACTAGATAATATCCAATTTACTAATTATCATTGAAATTACCATCGTTTCATGTTGTCATATTCCATTTATTAGGACAATTTTACTCACCGAGAAACGGTAGTAATCATTTTAACATAGAGGTTGATTGCATGGATTGCAATTGTATATTTACAGTTCAAGCGGGTCGACACATGGTTTTTTTGCTTTGATTTCATTATCAAGTAATTGTGATGAATATTTCGAATATTCAGTTATTGTTGGAAGAAAAATATGTTCTTAAGACACCATCTTGATCTTATGGCATGGTAAGTTGAAGATCACTGTTTCTCATTTCCAAATATGTATGCTGCTAAGTTCAGTTTTGAAATAATCATGCTTGTTTCCGTGTATTTCATTTTAAAGATGTAGGTCCTGTGTAATGTGTAATTGATTAGCTTGCACTGAATTATAGAGACTAGGTTGGGAATGATTAGTGGATATTGTATAACTACTCCAACAATTATAGTGCACAAGACGAATTCAATGGAAAAGATGTGATGAATATGTGGAATAAAGCACTACCTAATCTCCCGTCGGCAATTTTGAAGAGCATGTCGAAACGTTCGATAGTAAAAATGCATAAATTTGCAACCGATAGATCCTATTAGATGAAATCGAATTCAATGTAGAAGATGTGATGAATATGTGGAATCAAGCACTATCTAATCTCCCGTCGGCAATTTTAAAGAGCATGTCGAAACGTTCTATAGTAAAAATGCATAAATTTACAACCAATAGATCCTATTAGATTAAAAGACAGTTCCACCACTAATTATCTGACATGGGAGTGATGATGAAACTGGAGATGAATAAGATGACTTTCTTCATGGCAACAGTGATAGTGATCAACTTATACAACTATATTCGAATATCATATATTGATAATGTCAATTTCAAATCTTGTAGTTAGCACTTGAGAGAAGCTGAAACCCTTTTAATCAACGATTGAAGTTATTCATTCTGCTTCAATCAAACCTCTATCAATCTGATTTATCTGTTATCAATAATATCGCATATAGCTGAAATAATGCAAAACCAATATATGACAATCTATTATTTTATAATTTCGAGTTTTATTCCAAAAATAATATACGACAAACTACTCAAAAGCAAACAGTTGATTGTAACTCCCCTGGATTTAGCTTGAAATTTCGATACGGTAAATCATAGAATTTTGTTAGATAAACTTCATGAGTATGGAATTAGAGGAGAAACACATACTCTTCCAACTAGATACCTGTATAATAGATAACAAAGGGTTATGTATAAAAATACCATGAGTGATTATTGAATTATGACAATTCCGCTGATATTAGACGGAGAAAAAGACAAAGTTCCCATCAATTCACACACTCTCTTTTTTCTTATGTTGTTGGGCTATGTCCCAGTAGTGTGAACTCAAGTTTGTAGCTTCAAAAGACCTTTGCTAGCTGCGTTATGCTCGAAAGGCCTCGACATTTTCCAGCTGTTTCCATTATTTAGACAAAAACTCCTATAATAAAGCCTCCTACATAAAAATTCATGAATATATATTTTTTGTAGCTATAAACGTTCTCTGCAATTTGAGCCTAACTCTAGATTCTCTAGGTTTGATAAATGTTGAAATTGGGACTTGTTTTTTCCAAGAAGTTGGAAGTTGCAATCTTGGCCCTTCTATGAGCAAAATATCAGCTCTAATACTGATTCAATAAGAAAATTATTGACAGCGTTTACTTCCAGAATAGTGGTAGGGGTGATTCAGGGTCTCTGCAGTACCCTTCAAAGTCTTCCTATTGCGGGAAAATGTCATATTCTCCCGAGTTAGAATGGTCTATGCATGCTTCTTCCACAAATTGCGACACTACCTTTGTCATTCTCTGGCAAGGATAGAGTAAGATAATAAGAATCTTCGAGAAGAAAGTTGCCTTGGTAGACGTGACTACCACATTCCTAAAGTCTTATGCAAACCGTATTTCGAAGAAATACTTGTAGTCTAAATGTATTTGTAACTTTTATACTAGGTGAAGAGAACATGATAGATATCCCGAAGATTCATGAATGAATTCCAAGGTAGCCAAATATTCTATTCTTTATGGATAAGGGAAGAGCCGAGCATTTATTTTCTTAGAATCTAACGAAAGGAGTTTCTCGGACTGCGTAGTGAGTGATCTCTTACAATCGTATTTGTATGTATATAGAGTATGTTTTGAGGTTTTTCTTATGACCAACGTGCTCCACCTTCAGGTATAAGCACTCCTATACTTCGATGTGTTTGAGTGAATATATATATGTGCTATCATACAGCGAAAAGAAAATATGTATGTTCATATTTCATCTCCTAGTCCAATATCTCTGATGAATTCGATAATATAGATACGAATATAGTCGAAAATATGGTACGTGTTCTCCCAGATATCGCCTGGAAAACTGTCAGAAGTCATGAATATAAAAACTATGAATTGCCTTGGGTCGTGCCTTCTCTGAGAACAAAGAGAGCTCCACCATTCGCAATTTCATCACTTGCTGATCTTTCAGCTATTGGTTGATTTAGCTTTAGCGAAAGATTCTGAAGATGCACAAACAGTTGAATATAAAATACTCAAGTCACAAAGACTACCTCTATTGTAGTCCATTACCACACAAATTATTATTGTGCGTCAATTACTACTAAATAAACACTAAATTTATGTTTTCCCAAATGGACTCAAAGGTGCGTGTGTGCTCAGGTCGTCATGTTGCTGTGGCACATGAAATGCTCACTGCAGTTCATAGTTTTTTCACTCAAGTTACACAGTCGCGTGCAGCGCAGCTCAGTATCTACTATTGAGAGCTATTTACCCCAAATTGCGAGCGCATTGAATCAACCAACAATCAATAGAGCATTACTCCCAATTCAATTGGAAACCATATAGTGTTTCAATAGTTCTAACAAATCTTGATTCCACTAGAGGTCGATGATAATACTATATCCCAAAAACTGTGCGCATCAGGATAGATCAAATAATAGCATCCTCACTTTGTCTTACATTGTCTCGCGAAACTAAATTTTTCTTTCGCGAAAATAAGCTATTAACTTGAAATTATATTCTACAATCGGTGCCCTCTCCAGCTTTAAACAAACAGCATTCGTTTTACAGAATACGAGCAGGAACATTCTCTATTGATACCCGATCGAGTATGGTTTTATTTATGATAGATAAGCATGGTTCTATTCAAATCTTATGCGATTCGGTCAAAAAAGCTGGGTTGTTGTTGTTCATGGAAGACTAGAAATAATTCTGTATATAACATTGATTTTTATCACTTGGGTTTTAGTATTCAGGTTTTATGACTTGAATGGTAAGACTTCACCATTTCTTACCATTTAAGTGGTGCAATTTAGTTATGTTAGTGTAGTTCGTCCAACATGTTAAGAGCTCCATGGCATCCGAATCCTTCCAGCAGCCACTCTCTTGATCATAGTTTTCCATTCTTTTTTCTGCTCTCATCCTAATGATTTTACAAGCTATGACTGCTCTCCTTCAACGATCCATTCACGCTATGTTACAAGCAAGTCCACGTTCTAGAGTAACAATAAGTGGCGCAGCTTGCTTCGTGTGTTGCGAAAACAAGTATCGCAACAAATGCAGCTCAAAACGGCCCAGAACGCAAGGAAACTTGCGGCAGATCAAGTGATCAAAGTGATCTTGTGTGCGGTGAGCTTGAGTTTCGAGTGTATCTTTGCAGTAACTGCACATTTTTGTTCAATCAAAAATTTATTCATGCTAGGTCAAGTGCCGTTACATAAGGCTATTTTGTTTCTCACAGTCCCGTGTGAACACATTTAGTTCATATTCGGAATTCTTATGATTCACTTCGATTTTTAGTGCGTTCACTTCCCAATACTTGTATCAATTTTCGTATATATTTTACTTGTTACTTCTTGTTACTACCGTGTATCATTTCATTTTTTTGTTAGTGTCATATTATTGAATATTTTTGTATCTTCTCCGCAAGTGTTTAATTTTATTCAACTCCGTACCACATTTACTTTAACAATATCTGATCTGCAAAAGCTGACTCACATATAATGACAGTGAGGTTGATTCATCATGTGAAATGAAAAAATGATTATTACTCACGCCTTCCATCAGCTATGGCAGACACTCATGGGGCACTTGATATGCCACAGAGTATATTATAATTTAGTGAAAATTTCACTGACCTCTCGTCCGTCGGTGGGATTTGACTTCGCAGCCTGCGAATATTTGCACTGAACTTTAAATACTCATGAATTATTCATTTGTTTGTCTCAAATGTGTCATCTACTGATGGTGTAGACTTCTATATAGATATCGTATTGGGAACATTAAATTCTGTTTCATACAGGGGCTTAGAGTTTTTGGGGAAGCTATTTTTTGTACGAGTGATAAAAGTTTCTAAAATAGTCCCTGCGCATGAATGAAAATTGGTGAAAATATGACAATTCTCTCACATTTATCTATTTTTGCGCGATACATCGGCTCAATGCTGGTTCATTGAGGCTTGAAATATTTTATTTTCTCGATTGAATACGGTTCGAACTATGACGTCACACAAGAACCACACTCGTTTGTATTAAAAGCGGCTTTGGAAGACGGTTGTATTCCGATTGTAGTGGGAGCATTCGGCGCGGGAAAGCCAAGCATAGCAGTGTGGACAGCCATAAGCGAATGTGACAGAACAGATTTCTGGATGGTAAAACAAAAACTGTTCACCGATATGATTTCACTCAATAATTGATAGAAATTGTACAATTCATTCTAAATAATGCAAAAAAAAATCGAATTCTACTATTCGATTCATCCAATATCCTTGAAAATCATTTGGACTTATATAATTTTGAATATTTGAAACTAGCAGCTAACCAAATGGAAACTTTTCGGTACATATTCTCACCTCTTGAAGAGAATCTTCTCCTCAAAATTTGATTCACTGTCTCTTCTCAATTCTCTTTTTTCATTATTGCGCTATATTAATTCATTACAATTCAGCTTTCAAGTAGCGTCCAACCAGCAGGTAAGAATACCGATTCTCATTATTATAATCGCGGATCATTTCTATCGATTGTAAATTTTCCTCATGATCCTTATTAACTGAATAAAACAATGCTGATATTTGTTGATTATTGATATTTTCGATTTTTTGTATAGAAAGCTGTCAAATGATACAAACGGCAGAATTCAATCTACGGCTTTTGGCGACACCTGAAATAATGACGTCATTAATGAATACAGTTTGAAATCATCAACAAATTCAATTCAACGCGAAAAAACAGCTCTTGTCCATCACACAGCAGTGAGATAATGCAGATACTCAACATAAAATATTACAAAATATCTCATTTGATGATTTTTAAGTAGAAGTCTTATATATTCTATACAATTCTATGCACATTCCCAGAGAAAACAAAAAATCTGCACTCACCAATTTCATATTATTGCCATTGTATATTAGTATTCGTAAAGATCATCTGAATCATTCCAATCCGACCCTCATGCTGATTTAGCATCACTCAATGTTCTGTCATAATAATAAATCTTTATTCCTCAAAAAATGTATTAAGGTCTTCCACAAACTCTCAAAACTCTCGAAAATTGACTCTGAGCACATTAATAAACTATTGGCACTGATTTTCTTGTGTAGGTATTTTAAATTATATATGACTTCTGGAAAAAAAATCAACCATGCTCATTTATGGATATTTCCCGTGCTATATAGCTGGCAGCATTGCATTGCACATTAACTCAGCTGTACTTTTGTTTGGATGTTGGAATGTAATGATTCTCTTTTGTCGAATAACACTTTATTTTGGACTTCCATAACCATAACTAATATATGTTATCGTCATCAGGTGTACTGATACTAACTAAATTCCTCAACAACGTGCCTTCTATCTGGTTTTGTACGGGTGATTGACCGTCAAGGGTGCCGAATCAAGTGTGACAGGTCTCTCATTTGGTGGGTTCAGTGGAAGATTGTTAGCTAAGGTTGTAAAGTTTTGTGTCTGGTTGGTTGTAGGAGGTTTTCTAGTCTCGACGGCTGACCTTGGGGTATCAAGAAAATGCTTTTTCCATATAGATCATACCTTCACTCTTGCCTGACTAAATACTACTGACCTGTTCTTGCGGATGATGGCGTCGTCAGTATCCTAGCACCTTCCCATTGCATGTGGTGATGATGTTCCCTGGCATGATCTGCTAGACCAGACTTTGAAGTTTTGCTTCTTGTTCTGTGTTGTCGGTGTTCTTTGATCCTTGTTTCCAGCTTATCAAGATTGGCTCCTCTTGTTTGGTATCTGCGAACTGATTCCTAGGTAGTTTGATCAGCGTATTCATTGTGTTTGAATGTGCTCCTGATGTTGTTCATTTCTGTGTTGTATCCCTCCTCCGTATTGCAATGTGACTTGGCTCTAGTGAATAGTGTATTGGCTATGCCGTTCTTCATGTTTAGTGCATGGTTGGAGTTGTAGATGAGATATCGTCCCGTGTGTATTGGTTTGCGATAAACTGTTATCTGTATGAAGTTATTCACCCTTTTCACGAGAACATCCAGAAATGCTACGCTGTAGTCCATCTCCTTTTCCATAGTAAATCTGATGCTTGGTCTGAGTGAATTTATGTGAATGAGGAATTTTTGCATTTGTGTGTCGTTGCTGTTCCAAATGATGAATGTACCGTCCACGTATCGTAACCACAATTTTGGTGGAGGCTTAGCTCTGGCAATAGCGGTTTCTTCAAAATATTTCATGAGGATATATTCATTTACTAATTTATTTATTCATATATTTTATAGGAATATACAGCATATGCTCTACAAAGTCTTACAAACTATGATTGTATGAATTATATGAGTGTAAAAATAGAGGTTGTTCAAATATTGCTAATAATTTTGTCTTAAATAAATAATGAACATATAGTTCAATATAACTGAACTCAAGTTGATTGTTTAATGATAAGAGCTCCATATCTTATTGGTGACAGTGCAAATAAATCAACATTTCCAACCTCATTATATGAAGCCATCATTCTATTGAGAGGAGCATTCATTCTATACTTAGTATCACATTTATTTATTCTAAACAGCCAATAATTTCGTGTGTTGATCTGTGGCACATTGAGATTGAAGTTCAAGATACACATTCCTAAGTTATGATTATATCTAAGTATTCTATAAGAAGTAACGATGTCCGAAACCATTCGTCTAAATTCTAAAGTCTTCAAATTTGAGTTGTCCGATAAATTTTCTTCAGAATTATCAAAGAATAACTCATTTTGAACAGATTCTACTCGACTGATATATTTTTTGTGTGATGGATTCCATATGGAAGCTGCAAATTCTAGCTGAGATCGGACAAGAGTTTTGTTTGACAATATTATGGAATTCAACTAAAAGGATGAGCAGCTGCGCAAAATGAGACCCAACATTCTATAGGACTTTTTAGTTATGCTCTCAATATGAGCGTTCAATATCAATTTGGGATCAAATGTCACCCCTTAGTCTCTTATCGTTTTTTTATTTGATAATGAGTAGTTATTAATTTTATGGTCAAATTCAATACTTCTGAATTTTCTGTCATATTGGACGACACTTCATTTATCAATATTCAGTTTGTGTGGTGTTGGATATGATCTATTTCTGTCGTCTGGATCTGATGGTGTTTTGTGAGTATTTAGAAGACAATAACAGATTTTAGTTATCGGAACGTAGAAACCAAAATAGAGTGCTATTCGACAAAAGTGAATCATTACCTTCAACATTCAAACAAAAGTACAGCTGAGTTGTTGTGCAATGCAATGCTGCCAGCTATATATCGCTTAAATTATTGGTAAATAAGCATGGTTGATATTCTTTTTCAGAAATGATAGATGAATGAGAATACATCCACAAATTCCGCACTATTTCTACAAGAGCAAGTTGATTTGGTTTTTGTGGTCTTTTCGCTACGCTCAATCTAGAATTGTCTTGTGGGTAGTTGACGTTCATCTCCATTTTCGCTATCTTGTGAGCTGGAGCTTGAGAGAAAACTTATTTTGCGACAGTCAAACGTTGTTCCTGAAGAAGATATATCATTCCTCAAGCCTATTGAATTTGTCCATTTGCCTAATAGAAGAGTGCCGTGATTTTGCTGCAGTTTGATTCAGAGAATATTCTTTCGAAATATCTATATGAATTATTCTTTCATTTTGTGCCCGATCTTCATAAGCCCATCAATTTTTGGATGATTCAGATGTTTTCTGAGAAACTTTTTCTGTCTTTCGTGCAATTTAATCATGTGAGGGAGATGGAATCTCATTATTTAACATATCGAATCTATCCATTTGCCTAACAGGAGAGTGCTTTGAATCCACTGCAGTCTGATTTTGCGGTAGATAAGATTTTTTTTGAGTTTTTGGTCAACTTAAAGAATCTTCTATTGCAGTATTTACATGAATGATTCCTTGATTTTTGGTTGTCTTAGAGAATCTTCTATCGGCGTATTTACATAAATAATACTTTGACTTTCAGGTGTTTCAAGTGTAGTCTGAGTTGCTTCGATTTTTTTCGGTGCAAATAAGTCATTATCGCTGATTTGTGAGCGAGATGGTATATCATATTTCAGCATATAGGATCCAACAGGAGAATGTGGCAAATCTACTGATTCAGGTATTTTTTGAGGAGCTTCTAATCACAATCCAGTAAATTTATAATTTTTTCTGACTAAGAATTCCAAGGTTATTATCACGATTACAATTTTCATCATTCATGACTGAGTTTTGAGTTATATTGTCTGTCGAAATTTTGCACTTAGAGTTTACATTCAAATGTCTCTCCGCAATAGGAAATCTAAGAGCTATATTTGATCCTTCTTCCTTCAAATAGTTCGTAATATTCATAATAATAAGTCTGTTTTTGGTCTGAGGTACCAAAACGTTATAATTTTATTGATCGCTTCTCGATAATATTACAATATTATTTATTAAGATACAATGCGATTTGTTATTTGATTCATGACGACTTGGACACGCGTTAAGCTCTGAGAGATCCTGATTATCTGAATCCCAAAATCTAACTGTGCTTAAAAATTAGGTCAGTATATCTCCTGGGCCATTTTCCTCATCTTTGTTTAGTCTAGAGTGCCCTTTTCTGCCTCTATCACTAATCTGTCCTCTCCGGTTTCACCAGTGTGTTCTGTATATACTTGTGTCCCCGACAAACGAATGGAAATAATAAATAAAACATATGATTAATTAATACGTGAACAGTTCTAGCATATGGCCCAGACAGGTAAACAAATGTTATTAATAATCTAAGTGACTAAGGTAATCGATATGTATGTTAATCCACGGCCATACTGACATTTTGCATGTCTTTGTGCGATCTCAATCTAGAAAACTTACATTATACAAAACTCATTTGTATCACATTACAAATAGAATAAATTAATCTCGCCACGGCCAGAACTGACCCAAACAACAAAAATACGTTCCACTCAGGTAAGTCCACTGTCCACTTCAGCAGACTTCCCAAGCCTGACTCATCAATACACTGTCTCTCAGTGAAGACGCTTTGGCCATCACCCACGCCACATTTGCTGTTGCACAACTCATTCAATTCATTGAATGTCCATTACCCACTTAGGGCAGTCATATAGCCGTTACTAGCGACTCATCTGGTCCCTCGGTTGAATTTACAACCTTCACCAGGCATCTAACCTTATGATTAGGCTTCACCCCAGTAGCTCACAGGTCCCTGCCCCGCCGTCTACTGACGGATTCGAGTCTCGCAAAACTCAGGAGGACACGCCCCCTCATCCAGCAAAATGAGATAACCACTCATCACATCAAACACACTCGCACACATCAATCTCTATTCACATGAGAGCTACCATCACCAGGAGACACATTCTCCTCACCTGGAGAAATATTCTGCCCATGAAAGGATGCATTTCCTGCACTTGAAATTTCATTATCTCCTACAATGAAGTCAAGGCATTGGTCTTAAATGCTCGTGAGCATATTTCAAGATACAATTGCCCCGCATCGGTTTCAATTCATACCTGTTGCCATCAAGGACTTTTAAGATCCTTAAAGGTCCGTTATATTTTTGATCAAGCTTAGTTTGATTTCTTTCTCCATTCTTTGACAAAACTAAGTCTTCAATATTGAATAATTCAACTTCAGTCTTTCCTCTATCAAATCTTGCTCTATCGATTGCAGAATTTCTTTCTATTGCTGCGACAGCTTGTTCTCTTATTGTATCTCAGTCAATTTCATCGATATTATCATTTGCAATTAAACCAAATGGCCTTGCGACCTTTTCAATCATCAATTCAAGAGGACTACTTTTAGTAACTCTATTTTTTGTTGAGTTTATGGATAATTGTATTTCATATAAATACTTGTGCCGCGACTTATTTTTGTCCAGTTCTATAGCAGTGAACAATGATTAAAAAACAGCCATTACTCGTTCAACTTGTCCATTCGCGCGACTACTACCGGTTTCAATTAAATGTAGTTCAATATTTTGACTAGCGCAATACTGTCCAATTATTTTGTTATCAAAACATCTACCTTGATCTACAATCACTCTACCAGGAATGCCAGATAGTGAATTATTTTTTTTTTTAAATGCTCAGATACTGTTATAATCATCAAGTCCGCTGATTTAAGACGAAGAATAAGGCAAAGTTTGAATGAATTCGCATACTCCCTTCAATTTCTCATGTTGTGAGGCTATGTCTCAGTAGCGTGAACTCAAGTTTGCAGCTTCAAGATACCTTTGCAATCTGCGTTATGCTCAAAAAGCCTTGACATTTTTCAGCTGTTTTCGGTTTTTGGACAGGAACTCCTATAATTAAGCTTTCTACATGAAAATTGTGGACATTTCATGCAATTTGAGCTTAACTTCAATTTTTTATGTTTGATTCATGTCAAAATTTGGACTTTTTTTCTAATAAGTTGAAAGTTGCAGTTTTGGCCCTTCTATGAGCAGAATATCGGCTCTAATACTCATTCTATGAGAAAATTATCAAGAAATGAGGCTATAGCTGTCTTGGTAGCCTTATTTCAGATCAGAACAAAGCATGTAGGCTCATTACTTCTAGAGTTATCTATTAAAATCGATCCATGTTTAAAACTGGATTTTCTAAGAAATGGAGCCTGACTATTAGATGAAAATACATGTGACATCTGACAGTTATAAGAATGTGTAATAAACACATTTTTCATCAGATAAACTCCAAAATTCATGAATAAAGGCTAATAAATTCGTAGATGTATTCAAAGAACAGTCTAAAGTGATGTGGGCATCATTATATGTGTTCCTACGGCAATATAACCTGAGTTTTTATCGTTTAAGCCCTCTGGGTCAATCTTGACGCCATTAGTGACGCGCCACAGAGGATACAGACTGCATCATTATAAGAATGCTTTTGGAAAAGAGTTAATCCAATAGAATCGTCTTCTTAATCAAAGAGAAGATCGATTTGCTTGTTCTTCCCAGTGTTATTCATTGATGCCTTCTTCTTATCAAGGATAATGATCCATCTAGAATGGAACCATAGTGCAGACCTTTCCAGTATGGAATTGCTTTTGATATTGTTGAGATATTAGTAGGTGGTATAAGTATTTATTTATATGAGACATACTCCAATGGAAACTTTATCTTCGATCCAATGAACATGTGTGGTGCCACTGAATAAATGGTCTTCTCGCTATGCTCTATTCAGAATTCTCTTGTAGGTGGTTGACGTCCACTTCTATTTTCACCTTCTTGTAAGCTGGAGCTTGAGAAAAAACTAATTTTGCGACAAACAAAAGTTGGTCCTGAAGAAGATATATTATCTCTTCTACCTATCGAATCTGTCCATCTGCCTGATAGAGGTGTACTGTGATTTCACTGCAGTTTGATTTTGGGAATCTTCAATCGGAGTATTTATATAAATTGTTCTCTAATTTTGCGCCCGATCTTTATAAGCCTGTCAATTTTTGGATTATTCAGATATTTTCTGAGAAACTTTCTTCGTTATAGTGCAAACTCATCATGAGAGCAAGATAGTATATCATTTTTTAACTTATTGAATGCATCCTTCTGCCTTACGGAAGAGTGCTGTGAATTTGCTGCAGTATTATTCTGTGGTAGATAAGATTTTTTTTTCAGTTTCTGGTTGACTTAGAGAATCTTATAACAAAGTATTCACATCATCAATTCTTTGATTCTTGATTGTCTGTGAGAATCTTCTATCGGAGTATTCACATAAATAATTCTTTGAAGCAGGTTGATCCAAGTGTTTTTCGAGTGGCCTCGATTTTTTTTTGTGCAAATTTATCATTGCCGCTGTTTTGTGAGCGAGACGGTATATCATTCTTTGATATATCAAACTCATTAATATGTCCAACCGAAGAATGCTGCAAATCTACTGATGCAGGTATTTTTTGGGAAACTTCTAGTCACATCAGCGCAAATAAACTTTTTTTCTTGCAATCCGAGAATTATAGTTACTATCACGATCGAATTACAGTAATGCATGACTGCATTTTGAGTTGAACTCTTTGCCAAAATTCCCCTTATAGAGCTCACATTTGGAAGTTTTCTCTCAATGGGGAATCTGAGAACTAGATTTGATCCTTCTTCTTTCAATTGTTCCGTTATATTTATATTGATAATTCGTTTCGTGGTATCATGAACCAATGGGACATTGCTCACTTTTCATCCAGCATTTTACAATACTGGAATTGTTTTATCTGTTGAGGACTGTTATCTGTTCTCAACTCAACTTTCTGGCGAGTAGAAGAGTCTTGATTCTATTAACTGTTGGTTTGTGCTCACAGTTCTTAATTAAAGGGGTATATATATATATATATATATATATATATATATATATATATATATATATATATATATATATATATATATTCAAATAATGCTTGATTTCTGGTTCCAGGTGTCAATAAGATATTGCTCACTCCCTGTGATAATGAGATTTGTTCATTCGATACAGACTCCCTGACAGGTGAAATAGTCTCGATTTTTTTTACTACTGGTTCTTGTCCACAGTCTTCAATTGGAGGTTTTCTCTTTTTTCCAGTGTGCTCCGTATTCCGTATCAGTATAGTACTAGTACTGACTTGTTTTCTCAACAAATCTTGTTCTGGTTCGTAGCACTTATCTGGAAATTCATCTTGACTGAAGAAAGATTATTCATCATATTCTGCTTCATCATCAACAATTCTGTTATCTGCGCACCTTTTGCATTCCCTATTCGAGCCAGTTGATTTTCAGCTAGAGTTTTTCATTTTTTAAAAAGTATTACAGTTGTTTTGGGTATCCATTAGCAAATCCTCCATATCTTTTACCCTCAATGTATCAGAATTGATGTCATTCTTATCGTCATATAGTAATTGCTTTTCTTGACCATCGTCCGAATGAAAAAGGCTTATAGCTGTTGAATCAGGCGGTTGAGGGGAGATTTGACTCAGTCACTGTCAACCTCACCTCTACGTGGAAACATATAGGCGGTATAACCTTGTAACTAACTAACTGAGAAGGACACTCTCAATAAGAAACCGAGTATGAATGGGAGTACAAATGAAAGTATGAATGGATCAGTGCTACGTTCTCTCCGTGTACGGCAGGATTTTGTTTCGAGGCTTGCGTCGCGTGGTACTTCCTGCCCGATTTTTTGCTGGCCAGAGTCGTGGTCTGCCGGATTCCCTTCTGCGTCGATCGCTCCGGTAGCCTGACGTTGAAGACAACATAGTTATTATACACTCGCAAAGACCAGAGAGCCAGATGACCAAATACATAAAAAAAAACTATCCAGGAGGCAAACAAATGCTGTATAGGAAAGTGCAGAACGTAAGCACAGCCAGCCTCAGCATTTCGTCTAGCCTTCAAATACAAGGAGAGGCAAGTGAGAGCAGAAAGACGCAAATACATAGCGTAAGAACAAACCATGAGGTGATGACAGAGGACCTGTGGGGAGAGGTAGACACGAGTATACAAAGCCTGGTCAATGAGATTGGGTGCAAAGAAATTGCCTTCTGCACAGATTAGAACCAATATGAAGGAGAGCTCAGGAAAATATTAAGGACGATGACACGCAGAGACAAAGAGAGAGTCATCTTCTACTTGTTCAGGCCAAAAATAAGGAAAGATAGTCAAGTTGCCTTTGCTAATGCCAAAAGGCCATCTCTACACACTATAGAAATAAGTAGTATACCTAATCAAAAAAAATGCAGGAGGTGAAACCCGCCAAACACAGACTGAAAACGGATTCAAAAAAATGGGAGTCTTATGGTCAACTCTCACAGAAAGAGGAATGCATGAAAGAACAGCACTTGTAGAACAAGCCGCGGGGCAAGCACAGCGACCAGCAGCGGGCTAAGTTCCTAGCATAGGGGCAAGCACGGCAGCCAACACGGCTCCAAGCAAATAAAATTGTTGAAAAAATTGGCTCGCATGCGGCGGACTTCACTCTTATTTATTCTGATTCTATGACTCAATATGCTCAGGGTCATATAATCAACAATCGATTAATTTTGAATCATATTGATATAAGGAAATTTCTATCTCTTGTTTGGTATGTTCCAGACTGCGAGAAATTTTAAGACTTGCAATCAATTGAATCTTTTTTCAGTATATCATAATACCATCATAAATTCCAGGCTGGGATAATCAAGAAATGTTATTGTTGGAGATATTGAAATAAAATTGTTGTCCTTGCCAATGATTATTTGCAATAAAATTCCAATAACTTCGAATTAGAGAAGTATTGAGACTGTTCTCAATCCAGATATACAGTAGAGCTCCGCTTATCCGGACCAGATGAGCCCGGACCTTGTCCGGATCACCGGTCTGGATTAAGCGAAAATTGCTGTGGAATGCACATGTTGAATATTTTAGCGATTCTTTCTCTTAAAAACACGCTCTAAAAGATAGGAATAACAGAGCCGAGTATCTTTGTGATAAGAAGTTAGAGTTTAATCATTGAATAGTACTACAAAAGGTACTGAACTGTAGTGAACTAAGTTGTAAATCGAATCTGTTCTTTGGATTTACTTTCGTACTCCCGTTCGATAAATTGAATTTCCACAGTTTGCTACATCATTATCAATAACAATATTGTTTTGCTATTGATCTATCCTCCCACAATGATATTCCATTTCTGAATTCATGTCAGGACAGTCGGGTACCAGATGAACGAGACTCTATTGTAAATGCACACAAGTAGGAAATCACAGTATTTCAAGAAAGCAATTTGTTTAGGGTTATTTTGTATAAGAGGGTGCAATCAGTTTTAGCTTCTTGTTTCATTTACAATACCTGCTCCTCATCATGAATAAACATTATTGTCGAAAGTATCGGGTCACCACCCCCTTGATTGCTGTAATGTATTGTGCATCGTATGTCCTCTTGAATATTTCCATGGTTCAAGAATATTATTAGATTGAAGATACCCCACACTCTCAATCTATCGGTCTACATGACATATGTATTGGCACTATTGGCTAATTATATTCTTTGAAGGTTGAGTGTAACATTTTTTCATCAAGAAAAAAGTCGATGGCTTCTTCTATTATAACAACTTCACATCAAGCCAGTTTCTAATTAGAAACGCATTTCATAGTGCACACAGAAATGATGGCTAATGAGTTGGAGAAAATTCTTTCAGCATTGTATCAAGTCGACGATAGAAAAAGTCTATTCGCGGTAATGTTTCAATAACAACTAAGCTCCTATCTATTGTCATTTGTGCAGCTTCTCTCAGAAGAATGGGCTCTCGAATAGCTCAAGTTCTAGATAAGAAATGAAGTTTGTCTTTGATTCGAGTCGTTGAGACTACCCGTGAAAACTTGTATGTCAACAATATCAAGCTCTTGGGACGTATCATCCATTGTATTATATTCACTTATACGATTGTTGATAGTTGAACAGTAGGCGATGGTGTTGCCTGAGAAATTCACAATGAATTCAAAATACAAGTATTGCTCCTCCACTCGGACTATCCTAATATTCTTATTTTGTTTCGAGCAATTCAACACAATTTGGGAAACTACTGTTTTGCTTCATCGATGATAAGGTATGAGTGTAATGAGCCAGACTAGTTCAGTTATTTGTACGGTATCCTTCTTTGCACGCACATGCATTGGCGTCAACTTTCGATCCGATTGAAACCAGTATTGGGTGTCATTATCATTATGAAACCACCTGGTCTCCGAAAAATATTTTGCGCACTCTAATTCAAATTAAGTTCACTCATCAGATGTCGCAAAAAGTCGATAATGGCCTGACTGTTTGTCACTGTTTCTGATGCTTGTGGATGATACATTGAAAATTATCAAACAAATGATGTATACCATCAATCAATGGAAAAATCCTGGTGACAGCAAAAAATTAGATATTTAGATGTCCAAATTGATTAAGTTATAATCAAGAGAGCACAAATTTCACTAGATAATATCCAATTTACTAATTATCATTGAAATTACCATCGTTTCATGTTGTCATATTCCATTTATTAGGACAATTTTACTCACCGAGAAACGGTAGTAATCATTTTAACATAGAGGTTGATTGCATGGATTGCAATTGTATATTTACAGTTCAAGCGGGTCGACACATGGTTTTTTTGCTTTGATTTCATTGTCAAGTAATTGTGATGAATATTTCGAATATTCAGTTATTGTTGGAAGAAAAATATGTTCTTAAGACACCATCTTGATCTTATGGCATGGTAAGTTGAAGATCACTGTTTCTCATTTCCAAATATGTATGCTGCTAAGTTCAGTTTTGAAATAATCATGCTTGTTTCCGTGTATTTCATTTTAAAGATGTAGGTCCTGTGTAATGTGTAATTGATTAGCTTGCACTGAATTATAGAGACTAGGTTGGGAATGATTAGTGGATATTGTATAACTACTCCAACAATTATAGTGCACAAGACGAATTCAATGGAAAAGATGTGATGAATATGTGGAATAAAGCACTACCTAATCTCCCGTCGGCAATTTTGAAGAGCATGTCGAAACGTTCGATAGTAAAAATGCATAAATTTGCAACCGATAGATCCTATTAGATGAAATCGAATTCAATGTAAAAGATGTGATGAATATGTGGAATCAAGCACTATCTAATCTCCCGTCGGCAATTTTAAAGAGCATGTCGAAACGTTCTATAGTAAAAATGCATAAATTTACAACCAATAGATCCTATTAGATTAAAAGACAGTTCCACCACTAATTATCTGACATGGGAGTGATGATGAAACTGGAGATGAATAAGATGACTTTCTTCATGGCAACAGTGATAGTGATCAACTTATACAACTATATTCGAATATCATATATTGATAATGTCAATTTCAAATCTTGTAGTTAGCACTTGAGAGAAGCTGAAACCCTTTTAATCAACGATTGAAGTTATTCATTCTGCTTCAATCAAACCTCTATCAATCTGATTTATCTGTTATCAATAATATCGCATATAGCTGAAATAATGCAAAACCAATATATGACAATCTATTATTTTATAATTTCGAGTTTTACTCCAAAAATAATATACGACAAACTACTCAAAAGCAAACAGTTGATTGTAACTCCCCTGGATTTAGCTTGAAATTTCGATACGGTAAATCATAGAATTTTGTTAGATAAACTTCATGAGTATGGAATTAGAGGAGAAACACATACTCTTCCAACTAGATACCTGTATAATAGATAACAAAGGGTTATGTATAAAAATACCATGAGTGATTATTGAATTATGACAATTCCGCTGATATTAGACGGAGAAAAAGACAAAGTTCCCATCAATTCACACACTCTCTTTTTTCTTATGTTGTTGGGCTATGTCCCAGTAGTGTGAACTCAAGTTTGTAGCTTCAAAAGACCTTTGCTAGCTGCGTTATGCTCGAAAGGCCTCGACATTTTCCAGCTGTTTCCATTATTTAGACAAAAACTCCTATAATAAAGCCTCCTACATAAAAATTCATGAATATATATTTTTTGAAGCTATAAACGTTCTCTGCAATTTGAGCCTAACTCTAGATTCTCTAGGTTTGATAAATGTTGAAATTGGGACTTGTTTTTTCCAAGAAGTTGGAAGTTGCAATCTTGGCCCTTCTATGAGCAAAATATCAGCTCTAATACTGATTCAATAAGAAAATTATTGACAGCGTTTACTTCCAGAATAGTGGTAGGGGTGATTCAGGGTCTCTGCAGTACCCTTCAAAGTCTTCCTATTGCGGGAAAATGTCATATTCTCCCGAGTTAGAATGGTCTATGCATGCTTCTTCCACAAATTGCGACACTACCTTTGTCATTCTCTGGCAAGGATAGAGTAAGATAATAAGAATCTTCGAGAAGAAAGTTGCCTTGGTAGACGTGACTACCACATTCCTAAAGTCTTATGCAAACCGTATTTCGAAGAAATACTTGTAGTCTAAATGTATTTGTAACTTTTATACTAGGTGAAGAGAACATGATAGATATCCCGAAGATTCATGAATGAATTCCAAGGTAGCCAAATATTCTATTCTTTATGGATAAGGGAAGAGCCAAGCATTTATTTTCTTAGAATCTAACGAAAGGAGTTTCTCGGACTGCGTAGTGAGTGATCTCTTACAATCGTATTTGTATGTATATAGAGTATGTTTTGAGGTTTTTCTTATGACCAACGTGCTCCACCTTCAGGTATAAACACTCCTATACTTCGATGTGTTTGAGTGAATATATATATGTGCTATCATACAGCGAAAAGAAAATATGTATGTTCATATTTCATCTCCTAGTCCAATATCTCTGATGAATTCGATAATATAGATACGAATATAGTCGAAAATATGGTACGTGTGCTCCCAGATATCGCCTGGAAAACTGTCAGAAGTCATGAATATAAAAACTATGAATTGCCTTGGGTCGTGCCTTCTCTGAGAACAAAGAGAGCTCCACCATTCGCAATTTCATCACTTGCTGATCTTTCAGCTATTGGTTGATTTAGCTTTAGCGAAAGATTCTGAAGATGCACAAACAGTTGAATATAAAATACTCAAGTCACAAAGACTACCTCTATTGTAGTCCATTACCACACAAATTATTATTGTGCGTCAATTACTACTAAATAAACACTAAATTTATGTTTTCCCAAATGGACTCAAAGGTGCGTGTGTGCTCAGGTCGTCATGTTGCTGTGGCACATGAAATGCTCACTGCAGTTCATAGTTTTTTCACTCAAGTTACACAGTCGCGTGCAGCGCAGCTCAGTATCTACTATTGAGAGCTATTTACCCCAAATTGCGAGCGCATTGAATCAACCAACAATCAATAGAGCATTACTCCCAATTCAATTGGAAACCATATAGTGTTTCAATAGTTCTAACAAATCTTGATTCCACTAGAGGTCGATGATAATACTATATCCCAAAAACTGTGCGCATCAGGATAGATCAAATAATAGCATCCTCACTTTGTCTTACATTGTCTCGCGAAACTAAATTTTTCTTTCGCGAAAATAAGCTATTAACTTGAAATTATATTCTACAATCGGTGCCCTCTCCAGCTTTAAACAAACAGCATTCGTTTTACAGAATACGAGCAGGAACATTCTCTATTGATACCCGATCGAGTATGGTTTTATTTATGATAGATAAGCATGGTTCTATTCAAATCTTATGCAATTCGGTCAAAAAAGCTGGGTTGTTGTTGTTCATGGAAGACTAGAAATAATTCTGTATATAACATTGATTTTTATCACTTGGGTTTTAGTATTCAGGTTTTATGACTTGAATGGTAAGACTTCACCATTTCTTACCATTTAAGTGGTGCAATTTAGTTATGTTAGTGTAGTTCGTCCAACATGTTAAGAGCTCCATGGCATCCGAATCCTTCCAGCAGCCACTCTCTTGATCATAGTTTTCCATTCTTTTTTCTGCTCTCATCCTAATGATTTTACAAGCTATGACTGCTCTCCTTCAACGATCCATTTACGCTATGTTACAAGCAAGTCCACGTTCTAGAGTAACAATAAGTGGCGCAGCTTGCTTCGTGTGTTGCGAAAACAAGTATCGCAACAAATGCAGCTCAAAACGGCCCAGAACGCAAGGAAACTTGCGGCAGATCAAGTGATCAAAGTGATCTTGTGTGCGGTGAGCTTGAGTTTCGAGTGTATCTTTGCAGTAACTGCACATTTTTGTTCAATCAAAAATTTATTCATGCTAGGTCAAGTGCCGTTACATAAGGCTATTTTGTTTCTCACAGTCCCGTGTGAACACATTTAGTTCATATTCGGAATTCTTATGATTCACTTCGATTTTTAGTGCGTTCACTTCCCAATACTTGTATCAATTTTCGTATATATTTTACTTGTTACTTCTTGTTACTACCGTGTATCATTTCATTTTTTTGTTAGTGTCATATTATTGAATATTTTTGTATCTTCTCCGCAAGTGTTTAATTTTATTCAACTCCGTACCACATTTACTTTAACAATATCTGATCTGCAAAAGCTGACTCACATATAATGACAGTGAGGTTGATTCATCATGTGAAATGAAAAAATGATTATTACTCACGCCTTCCATCAGCTATGGCAGACACTCATGGGGCACTTGATATGCCACAGAGTATATTATAATTTAGTGAAAATTTCACTGACCTCTCGTCCGTCGGTGGGATTTGACTTCGCAGCCTGCGAATATTTGCACTGAGCTTTAAATACTCATGAATTATTCATTTGTTTGTCTCAAATGTGTCATTTACTGATGGTGTAGACTTCTATATAGATATCGTATTGGGAACAGTATATTCTGTTTCATACAGGGGCTTAGAGTTTTTGGGGAAGCTATTTTTTGTACGAGCGATAAAAGTTTCGAAAATAGTCCCTGCGCATGAATGAAAATTGGTGAAAATACGACAATTCTCTCACATTTATCTATTTTTGCGCGATACATCGGCTCAATGCTGGTTCATTGAGGCTTGAAATATTTTATTTTCTCGATTGAATACGGTTCGAACTATGACGTCACACAAGAACCACACTCGTTTGTATTAAAAGCGGCTTTGGAAGACGGTTGTATTCCGATTGTAGTGGGAGCATTCGGCGCGGGAAAGCCAAGCATAGCAGTGTGGACAGCCATAAGCGAATGTGACAGAACAGATTTCTGGATGGTAAAACAAAAACTGTTCACCGATATGATTTCACTCAATAATTGATAGAAATTGTACAATTTATTCTAGATAATGCAAAAAAAAATCGAATTCTACTATTCGATTCATCCAATATCCTTGAAAATCATTTGGACTTATATAATTTTGAATATTTGAAACTAGCAGCTAACCAAATGGAAACTTTTCGGTACATATTCTCACCTCTTGAAGAGAATCTTTTCCTCAAAATTTGATTCACTGTCTCTTCTCAATTCTCTCTTTTCATTATTGCGCTATATTAATTCATTACAATTTAGCTTTCAAGTAGCGTCCAACCAGCAGGTAAGAATACCGATTCTCATTATTATAATCGCGGATCATTTCTATCGATTGTAAATTTTCCTCATGATCCTTATTAACTGAATAAAACAATGTTGATATTTGTTGATTATTGATATTTTCGATTTTTTGTATAGAAAGCTGTCAAATGATACAAACGGCAAAATTCAATCTACGGCTTTTGGCGACACCTGAAATAATGACGTCATTAATGAATACAGTTTGAAATCATCAACAAATACAATTCAACGCGAAAAAACAGCTCTTGTCCATCACACAGCAGTGAGATAATGCAGATACTCAACATAAAATATTACAAAATATCTCATTTGATGATTTTTAAGTAGAAGTCTTATATATTCTATATAATTCTATGCACGTTCCCAGAGAAAACAAAAAATCTGCACTCACCAATTTCATATTATTGCCATTGTATATTAGTATTCGTAAAGATCATCTGAATCATTCCAATCCGACCCTCATGCTAATTTAGCATCACTCAATGTTCTGTCATAATAATAAATCTTTATTCCTCAAAAAATGTATTAAGGTCTTCCACAAACTCTCAAAACTCTCGAAAATTGACTCTGAGCACATTAATAAACTATTGGCACTGATTTTCTTGTGTAGGTATTTTAAATTATATATGACTTCTGGAAAAAAAATCAACCATGCTCATTTATGGATATTTCCCGTGCTATATAGCTGGCAGCATTGCATTGCACATTAACTCAGCTGTACTTTTGTTTGGATGTTGGAATGTAATGATTCTCTTTTGTCGAATAACACTTTATTTTGGACTTCCATAACCATAACTAATATATGTTATCGTCATCAGGTGTACTGATACTAACTAAATTCCTCAACAACGTGCCTTCTATCTGGTTTTGTACGGGTGATTGACCGTCAAGTGTGCCGAATCAAGTGTGACAGGTCTCTCATTTGGTGGGTTCAGTGGAAGATTGTTAGCTAAGGTTGTGAAGTTTTGTGTCTGGTTGGTTGTAGGAGGTTTTCTAGTCTCGACGGCTGACCTTGGGGTATCAAGAAAGTGCTTTTTCCATATAGATCATACCTTCACACTTGCCTGACTAAATACCACTGACCTGTTCTTGCGGATGATGGTGTCGTCAGTATCCTAGCACCTTCCCATTGCATGTGGTGATGATGTTCCCTGGCATGATCTGCTAGACCAGACTTTGAAGTTTTGCTTCTTGTTCTGTGTTGTCGGTGTTCTTTGATCCTTGTTTCCACCTTATCAAGATTGGCTCCTCTTGTTTGGTGCCTCGAACTGATTCCTAGGTAGTTTGATCAGCGTATTCATTGTGTTTGAATGTGCTCCTGATGTTGTTCATTTCTGTGTTGTATCCCTCCTCCGTATTGCAATGTGACTTGGCTCTAGTGAATAGTGTATTGGCTATGCCGTTCTTCATGTTTAGTGCATGGTTGGAGTTGTAGATGAGATATCGTCCCGTGTGTATTGGTTTGCGATAAACTGTTATCTGTATGAAGTTATTCACCCTTTTCACGAGAACATCCAGAAATGCTACGCTGTAGTCCATCTCCTTTTCCATAGTAAATCTGATGCTTGGTCTGAGTGAATTTATGTGAATGAGGAATTTTTGCATTTGTGTGTCGTTGCTGTTCCAAATGATGAATGTACCGTCCACGTATCGTAACCACAATTTTGGTGGAGGCTTAGCTCTGGCAATAGCGGTTTCTTCAAAATATTTCATGAGGATATTGGCGACAATCGGTGATAATGGTGATCCCATAGGTAGTCTATTTGTCTGTTGATAGAAAACGTCTTGTACTTGGAAGTATGCTGTTCTCAAACAACATTTCAGAAGCTCCAATATTGCATGATTAGGTGGGTTTGTTTTGTTGCTTGTTACACTATCTGTCTCCAATCTGACTGCTATAATTCCAAGGATTCATTGATGGGTACATTAGTGAACAGGCTCTCCATATCAAAGCTTATAAATCGGTTCCCTGGTTCTAGTTGCGTTGATTCCATTTCACTGATGTAATATCTTGAAACTTCAACGAATGTGTTGCTTCGCCCTGCTTATGGTGAGTTGATGGTGAGCAGAAACCTTGCTAACGTATAATACGGTGATCACCTGGAACTGATGATAGGCCGGAGTGGCACAACCTTCTTGTGTATTTTCGGTAATCATACATATTCATTTACTAATTTATTTATTTATATATTTTATAGGAATATACAGCATATGCTCTACAAAGTCCTACAAACTATGATTGTATGAATTATATGAGTGTAAAAATAGAGGTTGTTCAAATATTGCTAATAATTTTGTCTTAAATAAATAATGAACATATAGTTCGATATAACTGAACTCAAGTTGATTGTTCAATGATAAGAGTTCGATATCTTATTGGTGACAGTGCAAATAAATCAACATTTCCAACCTCATTATATGAAGCCATCATTCTATTGAGAGGAGCATTCATTCTATACTTAGTATCACATTTATTTATTCTAAACAGCCAATAATTTCGTGTGTTGATCTGTGGCACATTGAGATTGAAGTTCAAGATACACATCCCTAAATTATAATTATATCTAAGTATTCTATGAGAAGTAACCATGTCCGAAACCATTCGTCTAAATTCTAAAGTCTTCAAATTTGAGTTGTCCGATGAATTTTCTTCAGAATTATCAAATTTTCTGTCAGGTATGGTGAGAAACTCATTTTGAACAGATTCTACTCGACTGATATATTTTTTGTGTGATGGATTCCATATGGAAGCTGCAAATTCTAGCTGAGATCGGACAAGAATTTTGTTTGACAATATTATGGAATTCAACTAAAAGGATGAGCAGCTGCGCAAACTTAGATCCAACATTCTATAGGACTTTTTAGTTATGCTCTCAATATGAGCGTTCAATATCAATTTGGGATCAAATTTCACACCTAAGTCTCCTATCGTTTTTTTATTTGATAATGAGTAGTTATTAATTTTATGGTCAAATTCAATACTTATCGGAACGTAAAAACCATAATTCACATTGTCCAAAATAAAGTGCTATTCGACAAAAGTGAATCATTACCTTCAACATTCAAACAAAAGTACAGCTGAGTTCTTGTGCAATGCAATGTTGCCAGCTATATATTGCTGAAATTATTGGTAAATAAGCATGGTTGATATTCTTTTTCAGAAATGATAGATGAATGAGAATACATCCACGAATTCCGCACTATTTCTACAAGAGCAAGTTGATTTGGTTTTTGTGGTCTTTTCGCTACGCTCAATCTAGAATTCTCTTGTGGGTAGTTGACGTTCATCTCCATTTTCGCTATCTTGTGAGCTGGAGCTTGAGAGAAAACTTATTTTGCGACAGTCAAACGTTGTTCCTGAAGAAGATATATCATTCCTCAAGCCTATCGAATTTGTCCATTTGCCTAATAGAAGAGTGCTGTGATTTTGCTGCAGTTTGATCCAGAGAATATTCTTTCGAAATATCTATATGAATTATTCTTTAATTTTGTGCCCGATCTTCATAAGCCCATCAATTTTTGGATGAATTTTTTCTGAGAAACTTTTTCTGTCTTTCGTGCAATTTAATCATATGAGCGAGATGGAATCTCAATATTTAACATATCGAATCTTTCCATTTGCCTAACAGGAGTGTGCTTTGAATCCACTGCAGTCTGATTTTGCGGTAGATAAGATTTTTTTTGAGTTTTTGGTCAACTTAGAGAATCTTCTATTGCAGTATTTACATGAATGATTCCTTGATTTTTGGTTGTCTTTGAGAATCTCCTATCGGCGTATTTACATGAATAATAATATTGACTTTCAGGTGATTCAAGTGTATTCTGAGTTGCTTCGATTTTTTCCCGTGCAAATTAGTCATTATCGCTGATTTGTGAGCGAGATGGTATATCATATTTCAGCATATAGGATCCAACAGAAGAATGTTGAAAATCTACTGATTCAGGTATTTTTTGAGGAGCTTCTAGTCACAACCCCGTAAATTTATAATTTTTTCTAACTACAAATTCCAAGGTTATTATCACGATTACAATTTTCATCATTCATGACTAAGTTTTGAATTAGATTGTCTGTCAAAATTTTGCACTTGAAGTTTACATTCAAATGTCTCTCCGCAATAGGAAATCTGAGAGCTATATTTGATCCTTCTTCCTTCAAATAGTTCGTAATATTCATAATAATAAGTCTGTTCTTGGTCTGAGGTACCAAAACGTTATAATTTTATTAATCGCTCCTCGATAATATTACGATATTATTTTTTAAAATACAATGCGATTTGTTATTTGATTCATGACGACTTGGACACGCGTTAAGCTCTGAGAGATCCAGATTAGCTGAATCCCAAAATCTAACTGTCCTTAAAAATGAGGTCAGTATATCTCCTGGGCCATTTTCCTCATCTTTGTTTAGTCTAGAGTGCCCTTTTCTGCCTCTATCACTAATCTGTCCTCTCCAGTTTCACCGGTGTGTTCTGTATACACTTGCGTCCCCGACAAACGAATGGAAATAATAAATAAAACATATGATTAATTAATACGTGAACAGTTCTAGCATATGGCCCAGACAGGTAAACAAATGTTATTAATAATCTAAGTGACTAAGGTAATCGATATGTATGTTAATCCACGGCCATACTGACATTTTGCATGTCTTTGTGCGATCTCAATCTAGAAAACTTACATTACACAAAACTCATTTGTATCATATTGAAAGTTAGAAGAAAAATAAAGTCTTGAATCCTGTAGTTATATAGTGTGAGTATGATCATTAAATTACATTTGTATTTGCTCCAAATTAGAATTTTAAGCTTTCATGTATCTTCTTGTTTTAGTCTCATGGTTCTGACGATGGCTACACAGTAGTCGAAACCGGTCAACAAAAATAAAATTTTGAACAGTGTGATACAAGACTTTATTTTTCTTCTAACTTTCAATATTTTTCATATCACACTAGGGTTAAATCATTCCTCTCATTTGTATCACATTACAAATAGAATAAATTAATCTCGCCACGGCCAGAACTGACCCAAACAACAAAAATACGTTCCACTCAGGTAAGTCCACTTCAGCAGACTTCCCAAGCCTGACTCATCAATACACTGTCTCTCAGTGAAGACGCTTTGGCCATCACCCACGCCACATTTGCTGTTGCACAACTCATTCAATTCATTGAATGTCCATTACCCACTTAGGGCAATCATATAGCCGTTACTAGCGACTCATCTGGACCCTCGGTTGAATTTACAACCTTCACCAGGCATCTAACCTTATGATTAGGCTTCACCCCAGTAGCTCACAGGTCCCTGCCTCGCCGTCTACTGACGGATTCAAGTCTCGCAAAACTCAGGAGGACACGCCCCCTCATCCAGCAAAATGGGATAACCACTCATCACATCAAACACACTCGCACACATCAATCTCTATTCACATGAGAGCTACCATCACCAGGAGACACATTCTCCTCACCTGGAGAAATATTCTGCCCATGAAAGGATGCATTTCCTGCACTTGAAATTTCATTATCTCCTACAATGAAGTCAAGGCATTGGTCTTAAATGCTCGTGAGCATATTTCAAGATACAATTGCCCCGCATCGGTTTCAATTCATACCTGTTGCCATCAAGGACTTTTAAGATCCTTAAAGGTCCGTTATATTTTTGATCAAGCTTAGTTTGATTTCTTTCTCCATTCTTTAACAAAACTAAGTCTTCAATATTGAATAATTCAACTTTAGTCTTTCCTCTATCAAATCTTGCTCTATCAATTGCAGAATTTCTTTCTATTGCTGCGACAGCTTGTTCTCTTATTGTATCTCAGTCAATTTCATCGATATTATCATTTGCAATTAAACCAAATGGCCCTGCGACCTTTCCAATCATCAATTGAAGAGGACTACTTTTAGTAACTCTATTTTTTGTTGAGTTTATGGATAATTGTATTTCATATAAATACTTGTGCCGCGACTTATTTTTGTCCAGTTCTATAGCAGTGAACAATGATTAAAAAACAGCCATTACTCGTTAAACTTGTCCACTCGCGCGACTACTACCGGTTTCAATTAAATGTAGTTCAATATTTTGACTAGCGCAATACTGTCCAATTATTTTGTTATCAAAACATCTACCTTGATCTACAATCACTCTACCAAGAATGCCAGATAGTGAATTATTTTTTTTCAGTGCTCAGATACTGTTATAATCATCAATTTTCTTGGAATAAGTTAGTATAACAAATTTTGTGGAAGGGTCAATAGAAACGAAAACATACTCTTTTTGATCATTTTTGCCATTCAATTTACTTGAAACAACCTTGCAAATAGTATGCCAAGGAATATTGACTCTAGGAAATGGGTGAAGCTCTGCTTGGATTTTACCAGATTGTTTCTTCGATAAATTACAGGTAACACATTTATCAACAAATTCTCTTACATGTTTAATCATATGTTCGAACCAATAAAAATCATGAATTTTATCAATCGTTTTCTCCCATCCTAGATGCATATCAGATTCGTGAACATGGTTAATTATCGACCATATAGAAGATTTTGGAATGATAATTAATTATATGTATGAAATTCTTCATGGTAGTATGTAAGCGGATTAAATCAATGAATTCAATGTTGAGAATATATACGTAAATTTTTGAAATAGAATTAATTTTTGGCTATCGATTTCGGGAAAATTCCCATCATCAGGTCCAGCTAAAAAATTACACTAATATTACAATCTTATAAATTCATGGAATTTTGATGATTTGAAAATACAAGAATAATTCAATTTGAAATTTAGCTCAAGGTTGATTTGAATCGTAAATTTGTATTTGTATAGTTGAAGTTATTGAAAAAGGGGATCAGGAAACATTGAAATTTGATAGGAAAATTGGAAAACTAGAAAATTAGGTTAAGATTTAATTGGAAGAATTAAGTACACACAAGTGAATACTACAATGAGGTACATACCGTCAAAAAATAAATGTAAAAGGGTCCAAAGGTGTCATGATGCTGAAATTTTGATTCAAATTTATGTTAAAATGAGCACATGGAAAACATGTGCGTATCAGTCAGGAGGATGTTATACACTAAAAAACCTTGTTCCGGAAGTCAGGTGATGTGAGGTGCATGACGGGATTTAGGAGGCAGTAAAGATTTGAATATATGATTTTCTAGAAATGTGGTTTGTTCATTTATTAGTTGTTCATTTCCTTATATAAAATGTTCCAATATCTCTAATTATTTTCTTATAGTGATCTTCTTTATGAAGGATGGAAGTATTTTCTATGGTGGATGTATGATTCTCCGCTTTTAGGTGGGAGCCGAATGCTGAAGGCGGATTATTTTTAATGTGTTCTGTATATCTTGTTTCAAATTTTCTTGTTGTCATTCCCATATATGTACTATTGCAATCATTACAGTTGATCTTGTGAATACCACTCTGCTCTGTGGAAGATGTTTCCGGTTTATTGTTGATGAAGATGTTTGCTAGTGTTGGGTGTGACTTTGATGTGATTTGAATGTTGTGTTCTTGTAATGTACGATTTAATATGTTGTGCAGATGTGGATAATATGGAATTGAGATATAATTAATATAATCTCAATTTTGATGTGTTTGTATATTTTCTGTGTGATAATATTTCTTTTGACAGTGTTATATATTTTGTGTATGTATTCAATAGTATATTGGTTATTTGATCCTATGGTTTTGATAGTGTTGAGTTCTGTGCTGAAATTGTGCAGTGATAGTGGTGTGGTCAAGAGTCTGTGAAACATAAATCTTGATGCACTTTCTTTGATTTTTGGAATATGGTATGAATTTTGTGGAATAATTATGTCTATTGTTGTGGGTTTTCTGTATATATTGAACTCTATTTTTTGTTGTGTATGTGTGAGTGTTAAATCTGAGAAATGGAGTGTTTCTTCAGTTTCTTTTTCTGATGTAAATTCAATTTTTAAAATATTGTTTATGTGTGAATGGAAATCCTCTAATTCAAAATCGTCTCCCGCCCAGATGCATAGAATATCATCAATATATCTTTTCCAGAATAGAGTTTTATTTTGAGCTATTGGATGTGTAAATATAAGAGATTCTTAATTGTCTATGAAAATGTTTGCTAAGATTCCACTGATTGGAGATCCCATCGGTGAACCGTCATTATGTGTGAATATTTCATTATAAGAATTGAATGCATTTTTTTTATTATATATAACTAGTCTGAATAATTTCTAGAAGTTGTATTGTCCCGTGGATGGATATGTTTGTGCATAAATTTACTATGTCAAAGGAAATTATCTTAAAATTAGTTTTATTATTTTGGTTGGAGTCATCAATTTTTGAAATCAAGTCTCTTGAATTTTTGAAACTTTAAGGTGATATATATTACAGTTTATTCATAAGTGTGTTGTTGAGTGTTTGAGCTAGTTTATAGGCAGGTGATTGGATGGATGATGTGATTGGTCAATTGGTTTGTCAGGTTTATGTAATTTCATGTGACTGTAAAGTATAGGGATGCGAGGATTTCGTTCTGCTAGAAAAAATGTGTTAAAGCTCAGTTTATGTAGTGTTTTAGCTGTGTATTTTATTGTTTGTTTGTATTTTTGGATATATTTTGAAGGAGGATTTTTGTTGCAATGTGTGATGTTATTATCGGTAAAAAATTTGTTGGTTATTTCAATGTATTCATCTTTGTTTATGAAGACAATGCCTGCATTTGCATCTGCTTCAGTTACAATGATGTTTTCATTGATTATTTTTGATATTAGCAGTGATGTTTGCATTATTAGAATAGAACTTGTGTTTTTAACAGAAATTCAAATCAAAATTTCAACATCATGACACCTTTGGACAATTTTACATTAATTGCCTTATTATAGCATCAACTTGTGTGTACTCAATTCTTTCAATCAAATCCTAACCTAATTTTCTAATTTTCCAATTCTCCTATCAAATTTCAAAGTTTCCTAATCCCCTTTTCCAATAACTTCAACTATACAAATACAAATTTACGATTTAAATCAATATTAAGCTGAATTTCAAGTCAAATCAATTTTGTATTTTCAAATCACTAAAATTCCATGAATTTATGAGACTGTAATATTAATGTGATTTTCTAGCTGGGCCTGATGATGGAAATGAACTTTTTTCACAATAAATTTATTTATTTGATACAACTTTCATACTGTTGTGTTTTCGAGGTAGAATAAAAATGGTTATATAGTTTTATGAATTTTATTTACCCACGTTTTACTAACGTATGTGCATGCCAATATGCAGGCCAATATATCCGCTTGCATGCTTGTCAAGGAGGAGTATTTTCGGTGGTACAATAAGTCCAGTGTGAACTCGCAGATGGCAGCACAATACTAATAATACATATTGAAAGATTCAAATGAATATGAAATTCAACAAACATAACAACTCTTCCCTTTGTAAGAGTAAATACATACATAACTTATGTGTACATCTTTATATATATAATAATATTCGAGTTGTCAATTATAAATTAAACGAGAAGGTGGTTTTCGAACACGTATGGATCTTCGCAAAGTGCAAGTATCACTTGGTTTAGATAAATCGTCATCTGATTTGCAAGGTATACTTTCAGAGTCAGGCACATTCGAAATCGTATCATTTAAAACATTGCTATTCAAGCAACTTTTAATTTCCGGTATGGGTGGATTAAACATATCTGGAGGTCGAGATGGTGTAACATTAACTTTTAATGGTGTATCGTTACCAATTGATCTAATCTGGTCCACATGACGTTTCCAAACTCTTGAATCGTCTAATTGAACAAGGTATATCAAATTACCTAATTTCTTTTGTACTTCACTATATTGCCATTTATCTTTATTTAAGTAATCTCTTACGGCAACTCTTTCCCACACTTTAAACATCCTATAGTTAGAATTTTCGAAGTGTTTGCGCTCAGAAATATCTGTAGGAAACATCAAATCAAGTCGAGTACGTAAATCTCTGCCAAACATTTGAACAGAAGGACTGAAGCCTGTAATAGTATGAGGTGTATTTCTATAATTTATTAGAAATTGGCATAAATTTATTTCAGTATCTTTTTCATTCTCGCTTAAGGCTTTTAGTTTATTTTTAAAGGTTTGTACATAACGCTCTGCTAAACCATTAGTCGCAGGGTGATATGGAGGAGATAATTTGTGTATTATTCCATTTGCTTTCAAATAATTTTTAAATTCAAAAGATACAAATGTAGGAGCATTATCGCTGACCAAAACAGCAGGTAAACCGAAGGTACTGAAAATTTTCCGTAATAGTTGTATCGTAGTATGTACTGTCATATTTTTAACTATATGAATTTCTGGCCAACGTGTGTATGCATCAACCAATATAAAAAAATAGCAGTTCTTGAACGGTCCGGCGAAATCAATGTGTACTCTTTGAAAAGGCTTAGTGGCCTTTTCCCAGGGATGAAATGGAAACTTAGGAGGATTATTTTTAAATTTGTTACATTGCAGACAGTTTTTAACTTCATTTTCAATATCTTCTGAAATCCCGGGCCACCAGCAGTAACTTCTGGCTAATTGTTTGGTTTTAACTTTACCTGTGTGCGCAGAATGCAATTCGTTTAAAATTTTTTTACGTAATTTTTGTGGTATTACAACTGTTTGACCGCGAAATAAACAATCATGTTGCAGAGAAAATTCAGTTTGATCGACATTAAAACGATCTTTCTTATTCACAGATTTTCCCGCACGTAACGCTTTTATTAATTTAGAGAAACTATTATCCAATGATGTTTCCCTGTTCAATTCTTTAAAAGTGACTGGTAAGTTTTCTACTTGAAATATTTCGAAAGCATCAGGTTCATCATAAACATTTATTTGTTCAGAATTTGTAGGTAATCTAGACATTGCATCGGCGTTACAATGATCTTGAGTATTTTTATATTCAATGTCGTATTTAAAAGTTTGTAAATATAATGCGTAATGTTGCATTCTTGTTGTATTTAGGGTAGGCAAATGTTTCGCAGGAGAAAATATTTGTACAAGAGGTTTATGATCAGTATATAATATAAGCTTTCTACCATATAAATAGTAAAAGAATTTTTTCACGCCAAACATTATGCTATAGGCTTCTTTATCTATCTGAGAATATTTTTGCTGAACTTTTGAAAGTGTTTGTGAAGCAAACTGTATCGGTCTCTCTACACCATCCGGGTAAACATGAGACAATACTGCCCCTACTGCATAGGGACTAGCATCCGTAGCTAAGATTATTGGTAGTTGAGGATCAAAATGTGCAAGAACTTGATCAGACATCATTTCTTTTTTTACCAAGTCAAAAGCTTCCTGACATTTTGAATCCCATTTAAATGGTATTTCGTCTTTCAATAAATTATAAAGGGGGTATAATTTTGAACTAAGGTTTTCTAGAAATCGGTGGTAATAATTAATAAGTCCCGCAAAGGCTCTCACTTCTGTTTTATTTGCAGGTACTTTAGCGTTTTGAATTGCATCTATCTTTCTTTTTGCTTTGTGTATACCTAATTTATCGATAACGTAACCACAGTATTCAATTTTATCTTTCATAAAATCACATTTATCCAAATTTATATGAATATTGTGGCTCGATAATCGAGACAATACGTCATTCAGTCTTTCATTATGAGTACTATCATCAGGTGCAGTAATTTAATGTCATCCAGGAATACCGAGACTCCGGGAATATCTTTTAAAATATTTTCTATCTCTCGTTGCCAAATTGCAGGTGCACTAGCAATACCGTACATTAATCGCGTACATTGGAAAAGCCCCTTATTCGTACTTAGTGTGAGATATTTTTGATCATCAGGATGAACTTCAAGCTGTAAATATGCCTGTTGTAAATCTAATTTGGTGAATTTATCCCCTCCTGCCATGGATGAGAATAGATTCTCTCTTGAGGGTAAAGGATACTCATCAATGACCAGGTTTGGGTTTAACGTGACTTTGAAGTCACCGCAGATACGTATTTTACCATTAGATTTCACAACTGGTACAATGGGTGTAGCCCATTCGGAATTCTTAGCCTTGACTAAGATTCCTTCTTTTTCTAAATTATCTAATTCATCATTTACCTTTTGTTGCAAAGCGTCTGGAATTTTCCGAGCTTCAATAAATGTTGGCTTAGCCGTATCTTTTAATTTTAACCGTGCTTGAATATTCTTGATCTTTCCCACAGAACTTCCTAACACATTGGGATATTGTTGAAGTATTTTATTTAGATTATCTTTCATAGAAATTTTAAAAATATTTTCCAATTTTACATTTAGTTGTCGTATCCATTCACGACCCAAAATTGGTTTTCTGTCTGTATTTACAATGTACAAGTTTAAAAATTTTGTAAGATCACCATATGTACAATTTACTTGTAAATAACCAACAACATCTAGAGCTCCCTTGCAATATGTAATAAGTTTCAAATTTGTATTGTGTATTTTTAAATTAGAAAATAGATTTCGAAATAAAGAAAAACTTATAATGCTTACTGCCGCTCCACTGTCTACCTCGAAATCAAGGGGATGATTTTCTACTTGAATTTTGACCATAAATTTCTGCCTGTAATCTGCATGCACTGACTGTACGGCTAAGATTTCCTCAATTTGATTAGCACCAACTGAATTTCTGTTTTTCAAACAAACCTTCGCCAAATGACCCTTGACTTTGCATTTTGAACAAATACTGGTAATATATTTACATTTATTTGCTAAATGTGAAGGAGATCCACACCTGTAACAAAATTTTTGGTCATTAGTACAACTAATTGTAGCATTTGGCTTTGAAAAAGCCTTCTTTTTATTTGTAGCACTAAAATAATTTGGTTTGATACTTTTGACACTGTTTACACTACCACTGATCGTGTTGCTGCGATGTAGTTGGGCTGCGTCTCTTGCAGAAGTTTCCATGCTCACAGCTACCTCGACTGCTCTTTCGATCGTCAAATTTTTCATCTCTAGTAGTCGACTTTGGATACTTTGAGTTCGTAATCCAAAAACAAACTGATTTCTCAACGCTTTCTTCAAGTAATCGCCAAACTCACATGTTGTGGCTAAACGTTGAAGTGCAGTTAAATATTCTTGAGCACTTTCCCCATCGTATTGTTTGCGTTGTAGAAAACGGAAATTTTCTGCTATTTCCAGAGGTTCTTGATTGTAATGTGATTTCATTTCTGTAACTAAGTCTTCGTAACTCTTGTTGTTTGGACTTTCTGGTGATATTTTATCGCATAACACATCGTAAGCATCTGGCCCCATGTAATGTAGTAAATAGGCAGCTTTTTTTTGATCCGAAACTTTAAATACTTAAAATGCACTTTCTAAGCGCATGAGCCAGCGGTCGAATTTCTTTGTGACATCGTATGTCTCAATAGAAAATACTGTATGTATTGCATGTGTAGTGCTCTCGCCAGAAACAACTGTTTCCGTCATTTTTGTAAATTTAATTTGTAGAAATAGAGAAAAAAAATTTTTTCACTCACGTGGTTAACCTCACTTATTTACTGTTTAGTGATAGTTTGTACTTTTGTAGGTTCTTTCGTCCTCGTCGCCAACTGTTGTGTTTTCGAGGTAGAATGAAAATGGTTATATAGTTTTATGAATTTTATTTACCCACGTTTTACTAACGTATGTGCATGCCAATATGCAGGCCAATATATCCGCTTGCATGCTTGTCAAGAAGGAGTATTTTCGGTGGTACAATAAGTCCAGTGTGCACTCGCAGATGGCAGCACAATACTAATAATACATATTGAAAGATTCAAATGAATATGAAATTCAACAAACATAACACATACTATCCTGGAGAATTTTATACATGAAATAGAAACATGAGAGATTTCTGAGAAACTCCTACAGCTCAAATTTACGATCAATAAGCGACATAGAAATCAGCAACACATTATTTTCCTTACCACAGAAAGAGATCAACAATTGACTTAGAAATTTATCCCCATCAATTTTAAGAAGAAAAAATTCCCAATCGGTCAAGAGGATCAGATACATTCGAGGTTGTCGAGAAAGGAGATCAGGCAAAAATTGAATAATTTGACTGATATTATCATGAAATAGAAATTTTTACATCACCATTTACTATTATTTTTACACACCATCGAATATGAAATTCTCATCAACACATTGGGAGAAGAAGTTATATATAACAATATCGACGCCGACAGAACTCGTATACTTAAACTTCAATCATTAATTCAAGAAAAATCATGGACACAACTTACAGAAGAAATTCAACTAGAGACCAACCTCACGACCCACATTTCTCCAGATAGAATCACTAATTTGACAACAACCAACTTCACAGATTCAGAACAAGAATTTTCACAACGTGGACACAAATTTGCACCTCTACCAAAAAAACTCGACCTACTAAAGACCGCAACAGATATCGAAGCACAACTCACTTTCAATCGGAATATATATATATATATATATATATATATATATATATATATATATATATATATATATATATATATATATATATATATATATATATATATATATATATATATATATATATATATATATATATATATATATATATATATATATATATATATATATATCGAATAAAATCAGACATTTCCTTTTCCCTTAACGACATCAACAACAAATAGAGGAGTACACACAATAAATATTCTAATGAGGCCAGCCTCACTGCTGATGTCAAAAATATAGAATCAAAAATAATAAATGAAAACATTATTGTAACTATAGCAGATAAAAATGCAGGCATCGTCTTTATAAACAAAGATGAATACATTGAAAAAACCAACAAATTTTTCACCGAAACTAACATCACACATTGCAACGAAAACCCTCTTCCAAAATATATTCAAAAATACAAACATACAATAGAATACACAGCTGAAACACTACATAAACTAAACAGTAACACATTTTTTCTAACAGAACGTAATCCTCGCACCCCTATACTCTACAGCCACATGAAGTTATATAAACCTGACAAACCAATTAGACCAATTACATCATCGATCCAATCACCTGCCTAGAAACTAGCTCAAACACTCAACAACACACTTATTAATAAACTCGAATATTTATCACCTCACAGTATTGAAAATTTGAAAGATCTAATTTTAGAAATGAATAATTTCAACCAGAATAGTGAAACTAATTTTGAGATAATTCCCTCTGATATAGTAAATTAGTTTTATCTTGAAATTTTTCAAATTTCAATAATCGAATATTCACACTTAATGACGGTTCACCGATGGGATTTCCAATTGGTGGAATCTTAGCAAACAATTTCATAGACAATTTAGAATCTCTAATACTTACACATCCAGTACCTAGAAATAAAATTTCATTCTGGAAAAGATATATAGATGGTATTTATTGCTTTTGGGCAAGAGATGATGCTGAATCAGAGGATTTTGATACACACATGAAAAATGTCTCAGAAATTAAATTTACATTCAATCAAAGAAAGTGCATTCAGATTTATGTTTCACAGGCTCTTGACCACATCACTATCACTACACAATTTCAACACAGAACTCAACACTATCAAAACCATAGGATTAAATAACCAATATACAATTGAATACATACACAAAATATATAACACTGTCAAAAGAAATATTATCACACAGAAAAAATACAAACACATCAAAATTAGGACTAATTATATCTCAATTCCATATTATCCACATCTGCACAACAAATTAAATCGTACATTACGGAAACACAGCATTCAACTCACATCAAAGTCACACCCAACATTAGCAAACATCTTCATCAACAATAAACCGAAAATATCTTCCACAGAGCAAAGTGGTATTTACGAAATCAACTGTAATGATTGCAATAGTACATATGTAGGGAAGACAACAAGAAAATTCAAAACTAGATATACAGAACACAGTAAAATAATCCGCCTACAGCATTCGGTAAGGTAATTGAGTTTCCAAAATTTACGCATGTTCTTTAATTTGAGATAATTAATTTCTTGGTTCGTTCATTTCTTTGAATTTCACGATACAATGAACCCTTTGATAATTCATAGGTTTATAAAACATCATCAACAAAATTTTGAGGATCATTCAGCTTGAAAATAATTGTAGAAATTTCAGGTTCGCGGGACTGTTTCGCAATGAGCCAATTCTCAGTGATTTCCACCAATTGGATTTTCTTTCGGATAATTTCATCATCATTATCAAAATTTTGAGGTTCTGTGCTGTTGGAGCTTTCAATTTTCTAGGATTTGGTCTAGTTTCGCCAGCACAAATTTCGTGATCTGAATATTCAATTCTGGTTTTCAGAGATCAACACTTTTGAAAATTGAGTTAGAATCCAGAGCTCTCAATACATCGTTTATTTTTTCAAAACCCTCAGAGATTTCTTTAGAATAGATCATTACATCATCCATGTAAACTATCACATGCGTATCTACTGAATTACGCGAAGGTTTTATTACTGCTCGTTGATGAACAGACGAAGCGGTTTTTGAACCAAAAAGCATTGACGCGTATTGATGTTGACCCTCCGGAGTAATAAAAGCAGTTTTTTCAATCAAATTTTCATGTACGGAGATTTGATGAAATCCACTTGCCATATCTCAATTTTTAAAATATTGAGAAATGATTGGTAGTGGATATCTATCAGCAACAGTATTGGAATTTAATTCTCGGTAATCAGCACACAATCAATTTTTTTGCGTCACTTGCTCTCTTGGACTGTTCCAAGTGAAATGACAGTTTGAAATCAGCACTAGTAGATGTGAGGACTGAATTTGAGGCAAATGAAAATTCTCCGGACAAAACCAGAGCCTACTGTCCCATTGTATATGATTGTTATGAAAAAGGAACGAGGTAGCGCAAATAAATAAACTGACAAACATAAAACACTATTCTCAGGGCAAAAAGGTTCTTTATTCTTGTTTTCTCAAAAGAAATAAAAACGTCAAACTCTCATCACTTTTTTCTACAACAACAATACTAACAAAAACTCTCCAGCAGCACCTACTATGGCGTTATTCGCTCTGTACAATTTCAACATCCTCCCCCTTTTCGAAAATGGAATTTTCGAAAACATATCTAACACTACTACATATTATACATAGACAAATATTAGAAAAGAGGATACAACAAAATATAACAAAAGTAAATAATGATTACAAAACCTTGCAGACTAATATCTATACAGTGTATCGTTCTGGTAGTGTAATCGAACGACCCGATCTGGTATAGACCTTTTCATTCTTTATTGACTGTTCCTCAACAGTGTCTGATTTACTGACTTGTTCTTTATTAACTTTTCCGCTCGTTTTTTCAACTGGTTTAACTGACTTGGCTGCTTTTTCGCGGAAAACGGTAGTTATATCGGTTGTACTTTGAGATATTTCAAGCGGATATATTCTCTGAATCGGTCTTTTTATGATACCAGTTTTATTTTTTAAAATGAAAACTCGTGTTTCCCCATCGCGTCCCGGTATAATGTCTATGACACGCGCCAGCGGCCAATCTAAACGCCTTTTAAAAATATCATCCCCTACAAGTACTATATCACCACATTTAATTTCACACGGGTTTTCTTCTTTATTCTTTATAACTAATGTACCCAAGTACTCTGAGCGAAAACGCGCTCGTAGATCTTCGCAAATTTTTTGTCTATACTTTAGTTTTTTATTAAATTTTGTATTATACATCATATCGCAGTCTGGCACACTAGCATCTTTTCTCTCAAGAATGAACATCGAAGGTGTCAAAGGTTTTAAATCATCAGGATTTTCCGACACATACGTTAATGGACGATCATTAATGATAGCCTCTGCATCGCACAGTACTGTTGTCATGCATTCATAGGACAAACACGCTTTACCTAAAACTTTTCTCAGCATAGTCTTCATAACGCCCACCAAACGTTCCCACCATCCTCCCCACCAAGGAGCAGATGGGGAATTGAAAATCCAATCTATTTGCTCAGTCGTGCAGAACTTTTTTATTTTAACCCAGTCGAGATCATTAAATGCGTTATTAGTGCCCACAAAGTTTGATCCATTGTCGCTGTATATAACTTTAGGGCGACCTCGTCTTGCGATGAAACGACGTAAACATTCTACGAATGCTTCCACCGATAATCCCGAAGCTAATTCTAGATGTACTGCTCGATAGATGGCACAGGTAAACAAACTAATCCATGCTTTTTCCCCGCTCCGGAGAAAAACTGGCCCCGCAAAATCTACGCCTACTATCTCAAACACTGCCGCATCCCGAACACGGTTTGGGGGTAAAGCAGGCTCTTCACAAGTTGCTGATTTAACTGTTTGTCGTTTACACACGACGCAATCAGTTATTACAGCTTTTATCTTTTTCCTAAGAGATATTATCCAGAATTTCTCTCTCAAGTGACTCATCACGAGAGTAGTACCTGCATGACCGAGCTTCTCATGCGTCTCACGAATCAATAGATAAACGATCTCGTTATCGGAGTCAAGTACTATAGGACATAAAAATAAAGGATCGTCATCACGATGGAAAATTTTAGTTTTTAGCACACGTAATCCACGACTGTTTTCAAAAATTTTCAATGAAGCAAACTTTTCTCTATTCGATCCTGAGTACATTACTTTTTGCGAATGTTTAAATAAGCGAATTTCTGCCTCTTGAATTTCTTTAAGCGTTAAACTAAGTGCTTTCAAATTATTCAGACTCTCCACATCGCTATTATGTCCCGAAGTACTTTTCTTATATTGACAATTCATCATAAACCTATGAATCCACGCGCTGAATCGATTAATTTGTGTATAAGATGAAAATTTCGCGACAAAATCAAAATTATTTTCTTGAAAACTACTCAGACATATTATAGACGATTTTTTCAATTCGTTTCGAACTTCGAGTTCATCCGTATGAACTTCAATGGACGGCCAACCTTCTTCTGTCTCGTAAAGCCATGAAGGTCCAAGCCACCAAGCTGAATTCACCAATCGCGACGGACTGCAACCTCGCGATGGCAAATCTGCAGGTTTTTTCTCCCCAGGAACGTGTTGCCAGGCATCTTTATTACTAAGCGCGCGTATTTCCGTAACTCTATTGTGAACAAACGTGCCCCATTGAAGATCGCGTTTAATCCATGCGAGTACAGTTGTAGAATCTGTCCAGTAGTGTATACCTTCCACCGGACGCGTCAAAGATTCACACACCGATGTCGCAAGTCGTGCAGCGATGGTTGCTGCCATCAATTCAAGACGAGCGATTGACGATTTTTTCGGAGCAACGCGCGATTTAGCATTAAGTAAGTTTACTGACACACATCCGTTATTCTCCACTCGAGCGAAAACAACTGCCGAATATGCTTGCCCACTCGCGTCTCCGAAAACATGCAAGGTTAGCCTCCCCCGACCTATATCGCGAGGTATTTCGATCTGTTGTAAAACAGGTAGTTCGCTTATCCATTCAAGAAACTCTCTTTTTTCCGTTTCAGACACTTCACTGTCCCACTCAGCCTTTTCATCCCATAATTTCTTTATCAAAAGCTTAGGCTGAAGTGAAACGGGACAAGTCACGCCGATAGGATCAAAAATTCTATGTGTAGTGGATAATATAAGACGTTTCGTTATGCTATTACTTGTACTAAAATCTAAAAACGTGGGATTTATCAATATAACATCCTTCTCCTTATCCCATCGCAAACCTAACACATTTGTTATTTTTTCGACTGATGAGTCGCGCGTATTTTCCCAACCTCTGAGATCAAAACCCCCAGCGTAAAATATTTCTTTGGATGTACTAATCAACGTGCTTAACTCATCAAACGTATTCACACTGGTGATACAGTTATCTACATAAAATGATCCCTTTAATTTATTTATGACATCTGTGGACCATGCTGAGAAATTCCTACACTTAATCGTTTCTGTATCGTTATTCAAACATTTATCTAAATGCAATTGGATAATTGCAGCTAATATAAATGGACTGCAAGACAAGCCAAATACTACACGTCCATGTCGATAGATAACGAGATTATTGTCTTTAACCCACAGAAACCTTAAATAATCTCTGTCTTGCTCATTTATTTCGATTTGTAAGAAGGCTTGCTTTATATCAGCCACAACGCCAATAGCCCCTTCACGAAACCTATTGAGAACTGCCGGGACAAGCTCTATCAAATTTGGACCTTTTTCTAAACAATCATTCAACGAAGGATAGCCTGCCGAGCTCGCCGACGCGTCAAACACGGGTCGAATAGGTGTCGTGCTTTTTGGCTTCAGTACTGGGCGATGAGGTAAATAATGACACTTTTCATCATTTGAAAAAATTTGAACCTTCTCAATTATTCCCTCATTCAACCAATTGTCAAAAACTTTATCATATTCATCGTAAATACTTTGTGACTTGGTCTTTTGTACATTTTTGATTAACCTTTTATATGCGATATCGTAATTACTGGGCAATTGAGCATGATTTTCTACCCAAGGTAGTTTGACTTCATAGCGACTGTTAAACTTTGCCGTGTCTATCAAAAAATCACGCGTACGTTTATCGATTGTAATTTTATTTACTACCTCTATTGGATCCGTTATTCCAATCAGATCGAGTCGCCATAAATCAACTGGAGAGGCAGTATCAATAAACATAGCGTTCAAAAGTATCGCGGAGTCCGAACGTGGCATTTTTAAAGATAATTTACCTGTTAAAGTCCAACAAAAAACGGTATCAAATGCTGTTAATCCGTCACTAAGCTCAACTTTTCTGCCAGAAAACGACCTTCCGTATACGTCTGCACCAATAAGTACTTCGATTGGAACAGAATCACCGTCAAGATCGTTCAGGTGTATACCCTTATCGCGTAACTCTTTTATCCACGGACCAGACTTTAATTGCGGAATCGATTCACAAATTACATCCTGTTCAAATGCTAAAAATTTACAAGCAAAACTTTGATCTAAATCTCGCATCCGTATTAAAAACAACTGATGTTGTTCCTTTTCCGATTTATGACCACCAAAAAGCGAATGAATAACATCTTGTGTACCGTGTGATACGTAACCTAATTCCTCCGCAAGGGACGAGAGAATATAAGAACGTTGTGAACCAGAATCAAAAAGAACACGTACGATTTTCTCTTTCGTATCTGAGTATAAAATTACTCTCGTGGTTTGTAAACAAACATCAGGGCAACCAGAAAAGGTAGTTAGATTACACTCCTTTAATGACTTTTGACTATTACACTCCGTTTTTGGAGAACTAATATTTTTATCTTGTTTATTTACTTTCTCACACATCAAAAGAACATGACGTCCACCGCACCAATTACAATTTAATCTTACTTTACACATTTTAGAAGTATGTCCGCGTTTTAAGCATCGAAAACAACATCTTTCTCGTTTTACCGTATTTTTCCGATCGTCAAAATCTCATTTATGTGCGACAGTGCATTTATCATTTTCATGTTCGCTATTACAGAATATGCAAGCTAATTTTACGTTACTTTTTGAAACAAGTAATGCACTCGCTGTCGCAATACTTTCAGTCTCAGTTTCGCGCGGTTGAATACCTCTGAAATGTTTCTTCTTAGTCTGCTCCTCTACAACATTAAAACCAGACATCGCCATCTTTATCTGCTCTTGATCGTACACCTCCAGTTCCAAAAAGGCCATGAGTTTGGTGAGTCGTTCATGTGACTCCGGTGGCGTCGTATCATTGATGGAATCTCGTCGACTGCACTGCTTCCATAACCGCAACACTTCTTCTGGTAAAGAAGACTTCACCAGCGGATAAAGTAGAGTAGCATAGTCCTTCGTCATGACTCCCAATGAATTGAGTGCTCGTAAATAAGATCCCAACTTGTCGTATAATTCAGTTAAATCATTCGGTTTCTTCGAAGTCGCATTTTGTAGTACAAGTGTTAGGAGTTCTCGAATATAAAACTGTGAGACGAGATCATCACGTCCAAAACGATTTTTTAAACTTTTAATTGCTTTATTATAATTTTCGCTCGTTGGTGGAAAACTTGTCACAATATTATGAGCAGCTGATTTTTCCACAGTCGCTTGTAATAAATATTGAAATTTTACCTCGTTGCTGAGAGTCGGATCTTCGTGATATTTTTTAAACTGGCTCCAAAAAGGCAACCATTCTTTCACCGAGCCCTCAAACTTCGGAATTTGCAACTTTGGTAACGCTTTATTTTGTGAAAATGTGTGAGTAGTTTGTTGTGAATTCATTGTCGTGCCGGATGGAACCTGTATATTGGTCTCAGACCCTGAAGTCAAGAATTTACCCATCTGTATCTTAGCGTTGATGAAGTTCTTCTTGTACACATCATCTATCTCTAGCTCCTTTCCGATGTCTTCTCCTGACATGTCGCTCTCGAAAAGCTTGGTATTGTACGTTGTATGAATTTCGTTAAGTTCAAGCATTTTCATTTCCAGGAGTTGAAAAGCACTTTGTTTGTCATCTAATGTAGTATCGTCTTGTACAGCTTTCAAGAAAGCGTTATGTGCTTTCGTAAAGACAGCGCGTGCAACGGTTCGCTGCTTCTTCACTGCATCCGACATCTTGTACGATTTCCAATATTAAATGTTCAATTTTATCACACTGATTTAACTCACTCCCCCGTCCTGTCACGGTCGCCAAATGTTATAAAAAAGGAACGGGGTAGCGCAAATAAATAAACTGACAAACATAAAACACTATTCTCAGGGCAAAAAGGTTCTTTATTCTTGTTTTCTCAAAAGAAATAAAAACGTCAAACTCTCATCACTTTTTTCTACAACAACAATACTAACAAAAACTCTCCAGCAGCACCTACTATGGCGTTATTCGCTCTGTACAATTTCAACAATGATCGCATAGTGGAGAACAACACGATGAGCGGCCCTGTCAATAAGCTGGATTAATTTGATCAAGTTATTAGTTGCGCGATGGATTTCGTCGCCGATGTACAGGGGTTTTATATCTTATAGGAAGTTGCTATATTATCAGGACACGGTGGGAAACTTCAACATTACCTGCTTCAGGCATCCTATGAATGGTCTAGTCTGAACATGTCAGGTCAAAAAAAAGCTGAATGCTTATTGAACAGATATAATGGCTTGTACTGGAACTTTGGTTCATGTCCATATGTAGAAACATTGGAGAACATCAAAAACCATCTATTAAAAGCGACAGAAATCTTCGTAAAAGGAGAATGAAAGAGAAGACTTCCCAAAGACAAGCCAAGTCTATCTACTGAAATTATCGACTTGGTGCAATACCACAGCTTAAAAAATTCGAGCACTACCAATTTCTCATTTTATTTTTTTCGTTTTAAGAAGCTGGTTAGAAATGGTCGCTCTGTAATGTTCGAAAATTAAGACATATTTCAATCTGTTTTGAAGCTTAATTGTTAATACTAGTAGAGATAGAAACTCCTTCGTACAAAAATAATAATTCTTCACATGCTAATACATTTATATCAATATCTTTGTCTAACACAGTTCAAAACATTGTTGCTTAGTGTCGCACTCATCTATCTCACAAAAATCTTCTACATGTGATAATACTTTCTGGAAATACTCGTTAGACTTGAGCGTTTTTATCAATACCAAATTATGCAAGATTATAAAATTGACTCAAAATAGAGTTTGTACGGCTGACATTTCAAGAAGAATGTTAAATTCACTATCGTTTCGTGTTGGAATTGAAATTGGTTTCTCAATAATATTATTGAGTTCAAGGCAATGGTTTCCTGGTATACTTTGATACATTATATTTGTGCCACAATCAAAATAATTCAGAATAATGTTTTTATAGCTAATGGAATCATTCCACACTTCAAGAATGAATCAAACTCCTGTACTATCTGGTGTGGATGATCAAAAATTAGATGATTAGCACATATTTGCGCAATACGCTCAAATCAATAGACACCTATTTTTCTTTTATCTGTTGAACAAAAAATGCTATGATAGAAGAGAAAGGACATTCTTGTAGAGTGATCCAGGTAGCCCAAGATTCTCCATAAACTTATTAGGATCAAAATGGAATTTTGTCGTAGTGGAATCATTGGGAGACGTTCTTTTTGGACTTAAAGCTATCTTGGATGAGAAGAAATCATGAATTCTCAATGCTTATAATTCAAATTGATGAACTAACCTATGAGTAAGAATAGATCGACTGAAGATGTGGTTTTCTGTCGGTTCGACGATATTTATATTATTAATACTAATATGTGATTGTTCAGAATAAGAAACATTACTATTGGTCAAACTAGCTGCTATACTCATATATACAGTTTGCTACTTATAACACGATGGCTGCAAGAATTAGTGCAACTGACATTCTTTGTGCCGCATATAATTTGAATATCATAATTGAGGTGGATTTTGAAGAACATATCTCATAGAATGCATTTTCCTCTAATACGAAAAAATACACTCCAATAGTTCATATTTGCGGTGGTACGAGTTAAGATAGATTTATAAAAATATAAGAAATGTCTCGAAGAAACGAATTGCAAGAAATGTGGCAACATTTACCCCAGAAGTTCAAAGTTCATCCGGACATCATCAAGAGACCACTCTGTACGGAGCATCACAATTTTCTCACGACACGATGTCATATTGATGGATCGCCATCAATAATTGATAATTGTCACATGTGTAATATAATAGATGAATGATGGGAAACTTTGTGATGGAAAAATGATTCTAATATTCACATAAATAGTATATTAAGATATAAGTTTTATGAAACTTAATTTAAGGGCATGCGTTCATGTTGGTGACCGCGAATGCATCATGACACGTGCATCTCTGTCAAAAAAAAAATTCTGCATGGAAACATCGATAGAAAATACTAATTTCCCATTATACTATTGGTAACACAGAGGCTTGACACATGTGTAATCTATGTGAATCAAAATATGTTGACTTTTTGAAAATAAATAAATATGAACCAGAGCAATTAGAGAATTTTTTGAGTTCTGACATATTAGGATGACAGTTGAGCTATCTAGCAACGGAGCTACCAACCTACTGAAAATTAGATTTGAGTCTTCCAATGGGATACATTACGACACCCGAGCGAGTTTCAAGAAGTACACTTCATGGCATCCGAATAGGATAAATAAGCTTTGCATAATTTCTCTTGGAAAACTCACCTAAATTTGTCTATTCGCAACACTAATCTGCAGACATGTTTCACAGTGTTTTTGTTCCACTTCATTTATAATAGCAACATCTTGAGTATTAGTAAACTTCATTCCAAGAATAGAACTGCATATCATGATGATAAGAAGAATGATATGAAACTTTGTCTGAGCTAATAGTTATCCCTCTTGTAGTTCTAATGAATTCATAGTAGCAGCACGTACAAAAAAATCTATAGTCCACGAGAGGGTCTCTATTAAATTATATGAGAATCCAAACATCTTTTAAATTTGAATTTTCGATTTCCACATACTCTTCACTTACATAAACTAATGTATTAGTCGTCTTCCTTAACCCACTGTTATATTCTTCAAGAATATTATTTTGGATATCACTGTTTTGAACAGGAATTTTCCAACCTCTTGTTCAAACAATGTTGTTACCTTTGGTTTTATACTATCTGTAGATATAGGATCGTTCCTAAGGCTCAGGTCATCTCCAAGTTTTCTCTATTCCAGTCATGTAAGCACTGGTAGGTCCAATATTCCGAGAGTTCATTCACATCCATGAATAAGTTCTAAACAACTTTTGCAAACATGGTCTTATTCGTGCTTACAATAACTGACTGAATCATTATATTATTATTGAAAAAGATACTTATTATCGTGGAAAGATATCACAAAAATTGTGGAATTCGTGTTGTTGTATGGAACATTAGATAAAAATCTAATAGTTCTAACAGAGAATTGTAAACCATAAAAATTCCAAATCTAAGAGCTCAGGATCTAGCCACCATCATCTTGGATTATTAATGCAACAATAGACATATATGTCTTCCTTAATCAAACATCTAAGGGTTTTGACAGAGAATCAAAATAGAATTGCTTGGGATAATTATAATCTCAATGTAAAGCAATCCGTTACTACAGATCCAAGAACGTTCAGGTCATACGTTGATACAAAAAGTAATAAAAGTAGGATTATTGGCACTATGCACTATAATGGAGTCGTTAAAAATAATCTTGAAGGTATATTCGATTTATTTGAAGAGTTTTTCAGTGATGCCAACAAAGAACTTGATACAAATAGTAATGATCACGTTAATGACCATGATATTCTTAGCAACATATCTCCTATTTCAGTTACATATTCTCTGAAGAGGATATTAAAGTGGCTATCGAAACATTGAATATTATATTATCATCTGGATTGTACAAAATTCCCTCTTTCATGATAAAAGACTGTGTGTGAGTATTTAAATGCCCATTGTGTCTGATTTTTAATCTTGGCGTATCGGCTCTTTCCCAGATATGTGGACAATGGCGAAGATTTATGCCCTGTATTCAAATCTGGCGATGCTTCTGATGTTAAAAGTAATAGACCCCTTGCATAACCTTCTTATTTTGTTGGAGTTTTTGGGATTGCTCTACATAATACAATTTGTTCACAAATTGGAAACTATGTATCTCCATACCAACATGGTTTTGTATATAAGAGATCGACTCTTACAAATCTATGAGAATCTTCTATCAGTAAACTTCTGAAATTTTAGACAAGCGAAGTCAAAATCATGTGATGATGCTCAATCCATGATAGATTTTTTGCAAATGAAATTATCAAGCAAATTTTCTAATTTGAACAATGTGCAAAACTTGGAACACTCGTATTGAGTTTATCTGTTCTATAAACGAATCTGATATATCACGTGCTGTTTTAATTATCCTTAGCTTAACCTATACCAAAATATCTGTTTAATATTCGCCACTCACTCATGTCCCTCCTTTGTTTATTCGCTTCTGTAATAATACTCTCTTATTGGGTGAACATCTGTGGAATGATAATAAATGGGTGAATAAGCTAGTTTTTGTAGTTATGATAAGTCTTAGATTTTTGATAATAGTTATGACATTCTTCTGTTCGCAGTAAAGTAATCAGTTCAAAGATGTTGAGAACTAGAATTGGCAAGCTGGGAACTTCCTTTTTTCCAATTAAGTCAACGATATAGACATCTGTATATTTTTGCCTTGATATCTGTTAGGGAAATAGTTGAGAATCATCTTGAGCCTTCTGCACACGAGGTAGTTTTTCAAGCAATTTTGTTCACTTGAAGCCACGCTGACTCCGATGTTAGAAACTTGGTATTCTTCTAGGTGTTGTGCTTGCCACGAGACTTGTTCTACAATATAGGTCCAGTGTAATTTTTTGTACTTGCTTCGTTGCTGGCTGCTATCCATGAATAATCAGAACGGACATCGAAATCACGTGATAACATCATCTTCATGTCACATTTATTGCGCCACGCTGACTTATATTTCATGAGATTTTGAGAAATTGTTACTTTGGAAGCTTGCATACTCGGATTATTCAAAATAATTCATTTGATCTTGACGATCTGTCCGAGTCATGGTCTTCAACTTATTTTCTACAATTGACAAGAAGGCACAATTAGCTTGATCAAACAATGGAGAAAATCTATTGTGAAGGATTGGTTCAAAACATAGCTGGGAGATACCATTTGGGTTGATCGATGCATTACAAATCCACTCAAAACGTTGACAATCAAAGAAAAACTAAGCGGTATCTGAGGATGATAATTCAAATTGTACGTGTAGTAATTTGAATGGTTTCCTCAACAACTTGAAGTGGTGAGATCGATATGGTGGAAATTGGTGAGGTTTCGCAGCTTTGAATCGTAGAGACTTGCAGTTGTGAAACAAAAAAACGTCAGATTTTTGAGGCTAGGAAATGTATTTTCATCTATTGAATTGAACTATATCGGTTCATACAAAATTTGAAAACAAGACGTAGTTCTTGAATTGGTAGTCTATACCGAAGGTGGTCATCTTTTGCGCACATAAGATCCTCCTTTCATCTCAAAAATATATCGCAATCAACATATAACTTTGATTTTCACCACTTAGGTCCTATCACTCAAGTTTCATGACATAAATAGTATGACTTTGCTATTTATACTTACTTCTCACTATTTGAGTGGTGCAATTGAGGTTTTTCAATGTAGTTCGTCGAACAACAAGCTGCAGCAAATGTAGCCCAAAGCGACCCAGAGCGCAAGAAAACTTGCGGCAGATCAAGTGAACAAAATTGCTTGGAAAATTGTCTTGTGTGCGGTGAGTTTAAGTTTTGAGTGTATCTTTGCACTAACTGTACATTTTTGTTCATTCAAAGATTCTTTCATGCCAGGTCAAGTGCCATCACATAGGCCTATGTTGTTTCTCACAGTTCTTGATACACACATGACTTGGAAGGTGGAGAATTTCAGGTTTCACAGAAATATGAAAATCTACCACAAAAACTTCCCTGCCCGTGTGAACTAGGGTTGCAAACATTTCTTTGACGAAATATAGAATTTTCCAAAATAAGCTATGAAAAATATAGTATTTTATGGAGAAAGCAGAAGCTAGACAGAGATTTGCTAGTTCTCAATTTTTATTGAGACTATACTTTTCTCCATTTCTTGAATTTTTGAATAATTCTATTGTCTGACATAAAAGTGTCATATGCTTTAAACATTCAATAAATCTTTGTGAATTAGAAGCTCATTTTTCAATAATAAATCACTACTTCGGTTTCTTTCTTCTCACCATTTATTTCTAAATAAAAGCGGAATTATCCTTTCAGTGAGTTGCGTCAATAAATTTTTAGAATGAAGGATCTATTTGTTCACACACAGAAAAAAATCATTGGTCCAAACACTTTTTGAGGTTTAAATAGAAGCAATAAGTTTGTAGAGCTCATTTAAGCTATCATGTTTAGTTGAGGTATTTGTTTCCGACAAGTAATATTCACAGTGTTACAACAATTCTCATGAAAGAGTTGAGAGAACTAATAATCTTTGACTAGAAAAGTTAACTCTGGTATCTACATTCATACAAAATGTACATTTTTTTGAAAGAATCATGTATTCAAGTTTTATTGATTCTAAGAACTATTCGATCCAAGTATTTTCTGGAGCTGAACAAACTTCTTTGTAATATTATTCTGATGAAATGAATTTATCAATTCTATAAGCTTCTAGAGCACGTAAATACATCGAAATTATTTGTTCTGACTCTCAAGTCCTTTGGAAGTAATATATTAATTCATTCATTGGACACTTTATTATTTTGCAGCAATATGAACTATTACTGAATTAACATGCAACATGTATTGATTTAAATACAATGACCATTGTATTAATATGATAAAAGAGTCCTTCTTGAATGTGGATGAATTGTTGTTCTAATAATACATACAGATTGAATTATAAAATTATTCATTGTAAGAGTATCAAAAATCAATATTATCATATTCTGATTGATTATAATAGATTATCCTATGTTCACATAAATTTTCCCAGTTTTTATTGTATGATAAACAATTGGCTTATCATTAATAAGATCATCAAATTCAATGCAACCCTACGTATTAGTAGGAAATCCTTCATAAGATAAAAGATAGTCCGAAAAAGTAATTGTGTTGTATATTTGAAACGCAGATTGTACTTTATTTTGACTATTAACAAGTATGAACTCAATTTTACCCAGACTAGGTGAAATATGCAAATTCAGTAGTAATGCTAGTCCAGGTTTATATCTTATTCCTATTATTTCAACCTAGGGCACAACTGACAAATTTGATGTGTGAATAAATTGATCAACAGATACAGAATTTTCCATATTTATGATGTCTTCCAATCTAGAGCCAGTCAATTCTCTTTCACGCGTAGAAATTTGATTTTCTAACGCTAATGTATAAATTATATCTCCGCGAGATCGAGCAACGTATGCATTTGCTCCAAATTGCCTATGTTTGGCTTCATGCCGAATTGCATTGTTGGGAGGTCCAAAAGATTTCATCACTCTTGGATAATATGTTAATATATGATGCTTCGGTCTTATTGCACCAAAACGTTTTTTATTTGAAGTGTGATGCTCTCTTATTAGATATCTCAGATATTCACTATATTTTTTGTGGACCAACCGACTTAATGAAATTTCGAGAATTTGTTTCAAATATAAGTCTCATATTGGATCATTCAGCGGAACTAAATCACCTATTAGAAAATTTCAATTCTCCATCAGACACAACATTTCTGCAGCTGACATTGTGACATATTTTTTGACAACATGTGTTTGCAAAATCTCTACTGGTTTGTTAACTGGAATACCATAATTGAAAAATTTGATGCGGTTGTTCAATTTATTCAAAGAAAAATATTTGGCATTATGTATAAAATAATTTATTATGTGACCTGAATCATAACGGCAAACGCCCTCCAACAAGTCATGCATTACATCACATGTTAATGAATTAGTTGAACCTTCTATGGTCTGCCGTAAAATGTAATTGTGTTAAAAATAAATTTTCAAGAACTGATGCAAATTGTGGAGGGATACAGGGTACCGTAAAATATGTTGCTCCTATTTTATAAACTCTTGCATGACTTCCTGGAGTATTTTGTTTGGGTGATATTAATTACAACATTGGTATCCAAATTTTTCAATTCTTCCATATACGACATAATTCTGGAAAATACTTCTGGTAGTTCGAAAAACCACTTTAGAGTTTCAGGAATGAGAATGAATTGGGCTTTACAGTCATAGAAATCTGAAGAAATTTCATTATTTTCTACTTTCTTTTTTTGTTTATTATTAACTTCAAAAGTAATAGATTTTTCATGAGATAAATGATTTTCTGAATATTTCAGCCTCTGATGCTCAGTAGCAAGTCCATCAAAAGGATTTTTTTGATGAAACAATGATATCTTGAATGTATTCTTGTCGTTAATCAATTCTTAAGAATGTTTTTCTAGTACTGAAACTGGCTCCAACAATAGTTTATTCACATCCTTAATCAAATTTTGTGCCATTGATCTAGGCATAGATAGTTGTTCAATTTTAGAGTGAACTGTAATACTGATTCATTTAAAACACAGGAAAAATGTTGAGTAATGTTGTTTTCAAAAAATGATGCTGAATCTGAGGCAAGAGGGAAGCTATTTCAGTTTTTCCTATAACTATTTGAAATTTGGTCATCATCAATTTTTTCCAATTCTTTGATGATTCTTTCCACTGTAGAAATTTTCTTGTCCCACTTCGTAGTAAATTTATAGACATACCTTTATATGATATGCCAAATATGTTTCGGGCGATAATTTCGCATGCAAGACATGGAATGATTTGAAACATAAATCAAAGGCATGCAGTACTGAGTTAACTTTGTATAGAATATTTTCAATGACGACGTATGATTCACTTATATTCATCAAATTTGGTCCCAATATGATAATAAATGGTTGGACAGGTAACGCCAGTCTCTGCATGATACTTTTTGTTTCATCAATTTTCTCTTGAATTTCGACAGTAATCTCAAAATAAAATAAGTAATATGAATATAGAAAAATTAAAAAAAATACAAACAATATTTGGATCACAGTAAACTGAATTCTATAGATCAACTCTAAGATTGTCGTTAAGAAAGTAATCAGTTGACTAAATTTGTGAATATCAACATGAATAAAGGAAATTTTGATATCTCATTTTGAAAATATTGAATTTAAGAGAAGTTTGGAGTTGTAATTCCACAATTAATTCTCCAAAATAGAATAAAATACCTCTTCATGTTGTATGATTGAATTTTGGCACTCTAAAGTAGCAGGTTTTCAGTGCAGTTTATCTTTTCTTATTCTGCCTGTCGGTGGTAAAAATGACGGTAATGAAAGGATTCTCAAAGCATCTGTACCCCCTGAAAAACCATGGTTAATTCACAATATCTAAAGCATAGAATGTATTTTTTCACCATCTTCTAAGTCAGGAATCAGTTGAAGCAGAATTTCGTTTTCATTCTAATTTTTAATGATTTTTAACATTTCGTGAAATATTCTCTAATATTGAAATAGTTTGTCACTAGAATCTGTGAACAATTCCGGGAAAGCTCTTTTAATCTTGAATGTAGTTTCATAGTAAATATAAGATTGAGGTGTTGAAGATCGCTAAAAGAACGGATCGTTGATAGACTACATACTAGCGGAAAGAGAAAACAGAAAATTGATAAAAGATGTCAGAGCAAGAAGAGGGCCAGAAATATATAGTTATCATTTTTTGATAGTAGCGAAAATAATGGAAGAATACAACGGGCAAGGAAATTTAAGAGAAAATGTATGTAAGAGAGAAACGTCGTATGAAACAATAAGAACTTACAAACTAAAATCGCAGGAAACAGAAACAATGTACGAGAAAGAGGTAACAAAACTAATAAAAGAACTCACAATGGATATTGAAACTGATATTCAACAGAATTGATTAACGCTCAAAACAATTCTAACAAACGTGGCAAGAGAAGTTTGCGGAACTTTCAAAGTAAAAAGTAATAAGAAACAGACACCATGGTGGAGCCAAGAAACAAAAGAAAAAATAAAATGCAGGAAGAGAACCTGGATGAAGTACCCCAGCAACAGAACTCAAGAGAACTACAGCATTCGCAAACAGCAGCGCAAAAAAGTAACAAATTAACTAAAAATAGGGAAGAAGAAAAGTTGGATCACATTCGGGAATCAAATGGAAGAAAAAAGCAAAGCAAAACAAAAACTGTTTTACAAAGCAACGAAAACTTCAAAAAGGAAAAAAAAACAGACAATTCTCCAGTAAAAGACAAGACGGGATCCCTGATAGCGGAAGAAGTTGAATTAATGGAACGATGGAAAGAGTACTTTGCAGAATCATTAGATACTACAGTCGAAGAGAGAAACATAGAACTGCAAACAAGAGGTGAATTGACTGCAACATCTACAGAAGAAATAAGTATTGAAGAAGTAAAAGAAGCTATTCAAATGCAAAAATGTGGAAAATCGCCTAGTCGTGACAGAATAACTACAGAAATGCTAAAATACATGGGTGATGAAGGTGATATGTTGCTATTAAAAATATTTAATTAAGTATGGAAGAAAGATACAATACCAAAAGACTGGGAAATAGCGGTTATCTTACCGATATATGAAAAAAGAGTTATCCGTGATTGTAACAATTATGAAGGAATTTCACTATGAAATACAGCATTAAAATCATATGAAAGAGTTTTGGAAAAAAGACAGAGTAATAATAGAACCATCCCCAGAAGGAGCTCAAAGCAGATTCAGGAAAAAAAGAAGTGTACAAGATCATATTTTTACCATAAAACAAATAGTCCAGAAAACCTTATTGACTAAAAGTAAAGCGTGCATGGCCTTCATAGATTTGGGAAAAGCATTCGACAGAGTGCAAAGACGAAGAAACTGGAACAGTTGAACAAAGAGAGGTGTGAATGGCAAATCAGTGAGTGCGATCAAAAGTTTATATGAGAAGAATTTGAACTATACTGCTAAAAGAAACCGAAAATCAGAAATATTTGAAACGAAAAATGGCCTCCGCCATGGAGCTATGAGTCTGGTTCTGTTTACAGTATCTATTGACGATATTCAAACAGAATGCAAGCAAGAAACAACGGAGCTATTCGTAGTTCACAGAAATATGCAACGTATCGAAATTGGAGAATGCGCGTTTGCGGACGATGTTCTAATATTCGCAAGAAACGTAACACAACTGCAAAGAAATATGAATATATAGAATAATAAACTGAATATGCACTGAATGTCAATAAATGTAAAGAAAATAAGAGTAATGTTAATAGGAAATGAAGAGAAAACTATTAAGCTGAATAATGAAAACATAGAACAAGTAGAGAAGTTCTAATATTTAGGAGTAACAATAACAAAAGATGAAGAACAGGACGAAGTCATTAACAAAAAAGTAGATAAAACAGTAAAATTATTCCACAGCATGAATAACAGCTTCATAAATAGGAAAGAAATTAGCAGGAAGACAGAATTAACAGTTTACAATACAATATTTAGATCAGTTCCAACATATGGTTGTGAGTCATAGGTTATACCAAGGAGAACCAAAAGTATATTCCAGATATTGGAAAAGAAATATTTTAGGAAAAAAATTTTCTAGGTATTGCAGTCCACTTAATTTTATTCATGTTGCTATTCAATTTCGGACGTTTTGGATGTGCACCCATCCATCTTCAGTATTCAATAATGATGTTAATGATACATGAAACAATATTAAATGGGATGATGATGAAGAAATTATGAAACATGTGCCACATTATTTACCTTATGAAGTATTACAATCCTATAACCTTGTTCACAGCATAGTTGTGAAGATTAACTCCCAATATCTATTGATAACAATAGGAAAATAACAATTAACTCAAAAATCACAAAAAATGTGTGAATGTAACTTAGAGGCTACCACCAACCAAAGTGATAGAATGACAAAAAATGGCGAACAGGAAACAAAAACCACTATAGATCACGCATACCAACTAAAAAATTCTGCGCGTATTTCAAATTGTGTCTAGCGTCAGTTTGGTAATTAATGCATTTCGCGCGGTTGAGGTTGATGTAGGCTTTCATGTAATAATCTTGGAACTTTGTTATTGACAACTGATAGAATTTGGGGTTCTTTGAAATTGAATTGGTGACCTGTTTCCTGATGGTGCCTAGTAAGCGCACTATGATCAGGGTTCAAAATTCTACAGTTGCTGTTGTGCTGATATATTTTTTTTTTAAGGGTCTGTAAAGTTTCCCCAATGTAGCATTCATTACAAGCATTACAATCAACTTTGTATATCAAATTCTTTCGATCTAGAGTTTCAGTCTTATCCTTTAGTTTACTAAAAAGAGGTTTAGTAGATGTTAAATTATTAGATGCAATTGAAATATTACTGTCATGCAAAATTTCCTGTGCACCGCGCACAGCTTTGTGATCGAATGGCATTGCAGTGTAAATTTTGGGTTCCACTGGTTGTATGTTTACATCAGTTGACCTGTGCTGCAACGTGTAAATTTTTCGTCTGATATTTGCGTGTAAAAATTCTGCAGGGTATCCATTGTCACGTAGTGTGTCAAAGATGTATTTGTGATTCTGCTGATGAAATCTAGGTTTAGAGAAGTGGAGAAATTGTCAACTAAAGCTTGTATGACGCTGATCTTATATTTTTTGTTTGTATATGGAAAGAAATTTAAATATCTTCCAGATGCGGTAGATTTATGGAGCCAATTTGTAATGATTCGTCCATTTTGTATTTGCAAGGTGACATCTAAATAATTAATTTTGTTCTCTCCCGAATGTTCTATAATGAAATTTATTCAATGGTGGAAATTGCTAAAAGTTTCAAAAATTGAATCAACTTTATCAACAGGAGAAATTACAATACAATCATCGACATACCGTTTATAGTATATAATGTTGAAACTAGCATTGGGTACGATTTGACATTCTAGTTTTTGCAGCACTGGATCAGCTAATGAATTTCTGATACTCGATCCCAAGAGTGAGTCAACAATTTGTGGATATAAAACATTGTTAAAAGTGAAAATGGAACTTTCAAAGCAAAGTTTAATACCTTCTTGAAATTGTGTCATAGTTAAATCAGTATACTCAGAGAAAAAGTCCCATTTCTCAGCAATACATGCGATCACAAAGTCCTGCGGGATGCTAGGAAACAAGGCTCAAACATCCAAGGAAAATATAGTATAGTTATCTGGAATTTAGATATTTTTAATGTCACGTACTAGATCGAAGGAGTTTTTATATTATATTCTGACGTAGAGGTAGCTTTACCAATTATTTTGTTGAAAAATTTCGCCAATTTGTAGGTAGGAGTGTCTATCGTGGAAGTGATTTGTCTCAAAGGTACATCCATCTTATGAATTTTCGGTGTCAAGTACATTCTGGCCACAGAAGGATTCTGCACTATAAGTTGTGGGTTATCAATACTCTTGATGAAGTTTTTACATTTATCATCTAAACCACGTATAGGATTTTTTGTTAACTTTTTATAGGTTGTACTATCATTTAAAATAACTCCAGCTTTTAACATATAATCATTTTTATTCATGATAACAGTTTTAGCATCCTTGTCAGCTTTAGTTATAACTACTTGGTCTTTTTGTTTTTTCACAAAAGATCTAGCTTTAACAATCCATTGTAGCTCTTTATTTTTGAATTTATTTACTTGTGATTCTAGAAATCTAGATATTTTAATTTCAGCTTCATCTTTATCACCAATATTACTGCGATCAACGGCCAAAGAACGGTTCACATAAGTGCCGAAAATTAAAGCTTTGAGAAATTTAATATCTTCGGTTTTAAAACTGAAATTTGTCCCTAATGCTAAAATAGTTATTATTTCTTCATAAATGTTCAAATTGCTAAGATTAACAATCCACTTGGAATAATTTCTCCTCAAAAATTGGTGAATACTGTTCTCGAGTGCTTTGGTTCTCAAGTTATTGAGTTTTTATCACTGTTCAATTTCATTTGGAGTTTCTTTGAATGGTAGTGTGTTAACGTTAATTAAAACATAATAGAATGCCTCAGTAGGCAAAATGTACATGATATCATTTATAAACTTATATTTATCTTGTTCAAGTTTACGTGGCAAACATTGTGCTTGTTCAATTTCTAAGTTTAAATATTTGATACAGTAATTACTCTTAAAGTTATCTAGTTCACTCAACATTCTACGTGAAGCGTTCTGGTAATCTAATTCAAAAGAATTCATAATAAAGTTTGGAATTAGGTTATTCTGTTTACAGTTATACAAAAAATATAACCTGCCTTCTGTGTTGGCTATTTTCTCCGCAGCTTTTTTCTTTATTTATCTTTATTAATTTTTTTTTCCTTTAAAATACGTGCAAAATTACTAAACTAACACTAGACACAATTTGAAATACGCGCAAAATTTTTTAGTTGGTATGCGTGATCTATAGTGGTTTTTGTTTCCTGTTCACCATTTTTTGACATTCCATCACCAGCCACCTTGGTTGGTGATAGCCTCAAAGTTACATTCACACATTTTTTGTGATTTTTGAGGTAATTGTTATTTTCCTATTGTTATCAAAAGATATTGGGAGTTAATCTTCACAACTATGCTGTGAACAAGGTTATAGGATTGTAATACTTCATAAGGTAAATATTGTGGCACATGTTTCATCATTTTTTCATCATCATGCCATTTAATATTGATTCATGTATCATGGAATGCTGAAGATGGATGGGTGCACATCCGAAACGTCCGAAATTAGATAGCAACATGAATAAAATTAAGTGGACTGCAATACCTGAAAATTTCTTTCCCTAATCCATATTTGGGTCCTTCAATCTGAATTAGAACAAAAGAAATATTTGAGAGATGTCAAAGGAGTAACAAGAATGGGCAGAATAAGAAATCAAGATATAAGATCAGAACTTTTAGTGAAACCTTTAGCAGAATTTATTGAGCAAAGACAACTGAGCTAGTAAGAACACCTGGCCAGTATGGAGGGAAATAGACCTGAAAAGAGGACTTGGACATCAAGAAATATACCGAAGAGAAGCCGAGAAAGACCGAGAGAGAACTGGGATAGCATCATAGAGAAACTCCTGGAGAAGAAAGGAATCACACTACGCGAAGCCAAGCAGACTGCAATAAACAGGAGATAGTGGGCAAAGTCTGTGCACGAATAAAGAATAAAGACTAAAATCTCTACACTCAACAATAAAAGGAAATTGGACTATGTATATATAGATCGCTATGAAATTTCAAATTATTGACCACTTCAAGAAGTGAATAAGAAATAATGAATTTGTAATTGAACAACATATTATGTTCAACAGTAGATAAAAAACATGATACAATAATCTTTATGAAAAACATGAAAAAAGAAATATCTCGAAACGACCATCAGCTCTGAAGGCACAAGGCTAGATTATGTTTTTTATTGGCGAAACAGATGTGGATAGTGCATCAACTCAATGGTCTGTCATATAAATGAATCCTTAGTGCTTAAAAGATGTAATAAGGTCTGGCATGATTTTTCTAAGATATACAAGATTAGCTCTGAGCACATTGAAGAACAATTGGCATTGATTTTTTGTCGAGGAAAATCCTTGTGATCAGCTGTTACAACAAATCCGATGTGTTACCGCGACTGTTCTGTTCGACTCCTCACTTATATTATTGTGAAGATGATTTTGATGTGGGTGCATATTTTCAAACCATTATCGACAAAAATTCATATGTTTAATTGACTGTCACAGGAATTGATACAACAACCCCAAAATTTGAAAGTTCCAGAATTTTGCATGTGACTTGTTGATATAACGCAGTAGAAAAGAAAGAATAATTCATAGGATGTTCAACTACAGGTTATAAACCTTACATTGACACACAGAAAAGTTATATTAATTCTCTCAGGATGACCCTTTTTGTGATTTTCTTGATGATTTGTTTGTCATTAATTAGGAATACGCATGTACTTTCAAAGAAATACTAAAATTGGTATGAAATAAACCTCATTATGCCAGGAGTACCGTTGGAAAATACGTCGGCAGATGAGTATCTTGAAGCTGCAAAATCTAGATACATGGTAGCGTGTTAAGCCAAGTTGATGCCATTCAAATCAAGAAAGAAGGAACTGGCGACGCAGCAGCTGTGTGTTGAAATACGAACCATTTGAAGCCACTTTCGACCCCTTGATAACAAAGAATCTATTCAACATGAGTATATGAAACTTTGCTCATTCATTAAAATTCCTTCAGATGAAGTAATAATCCATCTCATTCAAAAAAAGGAGACCAGAGTATGTACCAATTATAGAGGAATGAATAAAAGTTGCTTTGGGAAGAGAATCCTGAGAAAAATATACGGCTCTGTACAAGAAAATGACACATGTCGTATTAGATATAACCAGGAGCTGAATGACTCAATAAATAATTAAGATATCATGAGATACATTCAAGCACAAAGAACAAGATGGTTAAAACATATAGGGAGGATGAACGAGATGAAAATATATATCCGATCATATGAAAAGAGGAAGAAAGGGCATCCTCGCAAAAGATAGAAAGGGCAAATAGAAGAAGATTTGAAGGAACTGGAAGTGAAGAGTTGGGAAACAAAAGCAATGAACAGACCTGACTAGAAGAATTATCGAGGATGCCAAGGTTCACCCCGAGCTGTAGCGCCATAGACGAAGAAGAAGGAAAATAGGAAATTATCTGAAATTGCAACAAGAACCTAATTAGGAACATAATCGAAGGAATATATACAATTACTGAAGCGAATCGTTTGATTCAATCGTCAACGCAAAAAACGGCTCTAACTTCAAAACCTACGAGCTCAAATATCATCATTTCAACTAATCCGAATGATTCAGACAAGGGTTGCTTGTCAAGTTACATTAGGCCAAGAATTAGCAGAGTATCATGACTGCCCAAGAGTGTGGAAGCAGCACAAAAGTCTAATATTATCCTAAATTCTAGAATATTATTAGACCTTTAGATAAACTAGTTGATTTAACATCTATAAGCCCCATTCATTCAGACGATGATCAAAAAATGCAATTAGTGTTTGTCGATGAGAATGACAATAATTCTAATACATTAAGGGTGAAAGATAGGAGCGATTTGCTACAAAATACTTGAGCCTAGAATCAACTAGCTCGAATAGAGGATGCAAAAGGCGCGCAAAAAAAAAAATTGATGATGAAGCAGAAATTGATAATTCCTCTCCTTTCAGTCAAGATGAATCTTCAGAAAAATGTGTACGAACCAGAACAAGAGCTGTTGAGGAAACAAAGTTGACACCAGTAATATACTGAAACAAAGTTCACAAAACAAAGCACACTGGAAAAACAAAACTCCTCCAATTGAAGACTGTGGACATGGACCAGTAGTAAAAAAATCGAAACTCTCTCACCTGTCAGGAAATCCTTATCGTATAGACAAATCCAATTATCAAAGGAAGTGAGCAATACCAACAGTAAATAGAATAACAACTATTTCACCTATCAGAAAGTCAGTTGAAAATAGATCGCAGTCTTCAACAGATAAAATAATTGCAGTATCAAAAAATGCTGAACAAAAGTAAGCAATGTCTTATTGGTATCTAAAACCAAAAAACGAATATTGATATAAATATTATGGAGCATTTAAAGCAGAAAGGATCAAACCTAGTTCTCAGATTTCCTATTGAGGGAAGATTTCTGAATGTAAACTCCAGAAGCAAAATTTTGGCAAGAATTCAACTCAAAACTCAGTCATGAAAAACAAAAATTGTAATTGTTATAATAACCATGAAAATCATGATCAAAAAAGGAATGATAAGTTCACGCAGATATGATTAGAAGTTTCTCAGAAGATATCTGAATCAGTAGACTTGCAGCATTCTTCTGGTAGACATATCCATAAATTCTATATGTCTAAAGAATAATACACCATCTCGCTAACAAAACAATGATAATGATAAATTAGCACAGTAGAAACCGAAGCTACTCAAGAAACATTTGAATCATCAAAAAATCGAAGAATCATCAATGTACATACTCCAATAGGAGATTCTTGAAGATAACCAGAAAACAGAGAATAATTTAATGAGAAACTTCTTTTGATTCTAAATCCTGTATAATTTATTCGAAACTCTGATGCTACGATTCCTTGACCAAGGATCTTCTCCAGAGAACAAAAATAAAATTGAATTCTGAGAAATGTATAGATTATTAGATTTTATTCATGTAGATACTCCGATAGAAGATTCTCTAGGTAAACAAAAACTCAAAAAATCTTATCTACCGCAGAATCAAACTGCAGTAAATTCACAGCACTGTTCCGTTAGGTGAATGGATGATTCTTTATGTTGAATAATGATATACTATCTGGCTCATATGGTGAATTAGCACGAAAGACAGAAAAAGTTACTCAGAAAACATCTGAACCATCCAAAAATTCTCAGGCTGATGAAGATCGGGTGCAAAGTCAAAGGATAAATCATACAGATATCCCGATAGAAGATTCCCAAAATCAAACTGCAGTAGAATCACAGCACTTTTGTATCGAGTAAATGAACAAATTTGATAGGTTAAAGAATTGATGTATCTTCTCCAGGAAGAACTTTTGGTCGTTGTGAAATGAGTTATTTCCAAGCTCCAGCTCACAAGATAGCGAAAATGGAGATAGACGTCAACCACCTACAAGAGAATTCTGGATTCACAAAATATCTGGGAAAAAATATCAACCATGCTTATTTACCAATATATAGATATGCGCATATGCGAAAAAAATGAATTATACTAAATAAAGATTGATGTCCAATAAGCAGTGTTATGATCACTAATTATTACACTTTTGAGCAATAATACCTTTGTTTTGACAATCAATTCACAATAATCATTGTTTAAATACTCAAATTTGAAGTTTATATGCAAAAAACTGGTATTATAAACATTAAAAATTACAATGTGCTTGTTGAAAAAATGAAATTGTGATAATTATTGAGTAAAAACTCAATCTTTATCGTTTTGGAAGTAAAAATTCGTAGTCTGAAAGTTGAAATATTCAAAGACAAATTATAAATTATTTTTAATTGTTTGACACTATAACTAACTCAATTCTACTTGTGATAAGTTGTAATTTTTTGACAATGCGTGCACACACGATTTTTTACTCGCACTTGGTCAACGTCTTCCACAGATGCAGGTTGTGGCATTTGACAAATGGAAAAAAATGATTTTTTTTTTTTTTTCCGCTATTTTATTAAACTCGACATCACAGTTCATGTAGATTTTTAATTTTTCACAATTCAAGTTCTTTTGTAAGTATTTCCGACAAACTTAGCATAAATAATTAGTGATAAAAAAATAATCAAATTGTAGCGCTTCTGAAGATGGCTGAGGTACAGCCGAAACTGTAAAGTAGGGAAGAAATTAAAATATATTGACTGAATTCCCAAGACTTTTTACTTACTCAAAAACAAATTATAAAATTTGTAAGTCAAACTGCACTTTTTAATATATTATATATGATAAAAATATACATGAACAGATCTCATATTTTATGTAGAATGAATATTAAATTATACTATTTCAATATGAAATAATGAATTCTCAAGTGTATTCAATATTAAAAGAATTATTAAATTTTATCAATGAGCTCCATGAAAATTTACTTAAGTGAAATAGTAAATTTTATATACAATACTAAATTCACTTTATACTTATTATAATCATCAGCTTGTGAAAAGTATATTTTGAACTCAACAATTTTATCATCCGCATCATAATTTTTCATGTTTGAAACCTAATTCTCTGATCCTTTGCTCGAATGCGCTTAGAGCCCATAGCATTCCTAGTCTATTATTAGCAACAAGCCCCTAAAGTTTGCAGTGAAAGTGCCACCAAGTGAATTGATAAGTGGTCATCTCTAAGAAAAATTAACAGAATAGGTAAGTGATGTATAGCATTAAAATATTAATTATTTACATTAATATCAATAAAGGTCCAGTTGTATAAAGCATTGTTAAGGTTGATTACATTGTCAAATATTTGATCACATGTTTCTAGCCCTACTTGCCAAATTTTCAATATAAATCATATTTTCATCCATAGTTTCATAATAAATAGAACAACAAGTAGTTCGAACTCCTATCAACGAATTGAGAAATCATACCCCAAAAGTTGAACAAATTGAGATGTTGCTAATGTCCGATTAGTACAACGTAAGTATTGTAAGTTGACATTTGCACGAAATTAAGGAGGTTCATGATCTTATAACATAATTTATCTAAGAAAATTTGGCTAGATGGATAATATCCTGCAACAATAATGAAGTTTTCTATGAAAATGATCTGTAATTTGAGCTCCGTAGGTTTTATAGAAACTTTTTTAGACTCTAAATTATTTATTTATTGCTTTATCTATAGTTTCAACAGTGTGTCAATTTATTTTTCTAATGTGAGATATCCGTTTTGTGTGATACTAGATTTATACCATAATAATTCTATTTCTAGACTACACATATCCCTGAAGAAGGCAACAATATCAACAATGTGAGCGAAACGTCGGTTTTTGTGTGAATAAAATTTTAAACTGTGACTTACTGCCAATCATCGTTTTCATTCATCACCCATCCAGTCGATCATCGCTTTGATATTATTTTATAGTAATAATTGTTTTTTATTTTTATTTTCTTATTTTAATTTTGTACTGAAAATGTAAGAGTATATTATTTTCTTAAATAAAAATTACCACTCTTCAAAAAAAAGCTGTGAATATATCATTCATTTATTTCAGTTAACAAATTACCACTTACCGAACGAATTATTGAGCTTTATTATAGCATATTTCATGTTTACAAAAATGGGAAGTTAGGAAAAAAATCGATCAATTTCTTCGAAATTCAATTATGAATAATTGGTTCTTGGATTTTAATTCTGTGTATTTTTTTTCATTCCAGTTTGACGTTTCGATCCTTAAGCCGATAATCATCATCGAAAACAATAGTACAAAAATGAACAAAGCAAAAATCTGGATAGTAAAAGATCTACAGAAGCCTTGACATGAAAACGTGGACTCAACATTTACAACAAAAATAATAAATAATCTCCTGCAATTCATCCAAGTTTTAAGTGAAACCATGTGAGAGTACCTCAAACAAAGGGAAAAATAACTAGTCACAATGATATTTGTCAAGACTAATATTATAGATTCCTCAGCTTGAGGCTCTCTAGTGTCGTTTTCCCTCAAACCTTGAATAAATGTCAGAAGTTCATTGTTCTTTTTGTCCTAGATGTATAATCTAAGTTTTCATCTGATCTGCTGTATATTTTTCATTATCTTGATACTTGCCGTGTTTCCTTTTTATCATCATTTTCTGATGGTGACTCTTTGTTAAAAGATCGGAATGTCAAGCTGAAATGGAAATAAAATACAATATTGCATCCAAGAACCAATTATTAATGAGAAAAATATTTATTGATATTCAAAAAAAATGGAAATTCAAACTTCGATAAGTATATTGTACAAGTGAATATTTTACTGAAAGAATTGCTAGCTTTCATTGTTTGAAATGACAAAATTTTAAATCAAGATAGGAATATTTACTATTATATATATTCAAAAAATAATGTTGATACGTGAAATTCTATAAATGAGATAGGAGATTTTTAGTGTTTGAAACATTAAAATTTAAAGGTTGAGAGATATTATTTACCATAGTCCCCGTTACATAATATATACTTCTATATGGAATTATATGTATCGGAATGGAAAATTCTATCATTTGGAACTTTAAAATTTGTATCTTGACTCTTAATATTTTTCCCTAGAGATAATACATTTTAGTAGATCAAGGATCTATTTTTCCACTTTTCACTTTGTAATAAGTGACAAATTTCGAGGCAGGTTCCGGGTTACTATTCAAAACATCAAAAACTAGAAAAAATCTTATTAAATGTTGACATTTACTTTTTTCCGTGTGAATATAGGTATAATTTATTTGCCTGAGAGAAAACTCCATCACAAATGATTGGTAACAGCTCATGAATATTATGTACATTTTGCTAAATTACAAATCCATTGCAAACGCACGCAACATGAGCGAGTTGTATAGAAAGTTATACATTTCATACATCTTCTTTCTCGATGTCTCAGCTAGGAGGATTGCAACATCTTGGATGGACGTGGTGAAGTGCTTCATGATAAATGGGTCTCTCAGTGAGGAAAATATACGGCGGGAAAAGAGGATATGTTCAAGATCGTTCGGCTCGTATTTGTTGCATATTAAGCATATTTCATCATATCTGAGTTTATTGCATATTCCGTCTTGAGAGATGTTGAGTAACTTCAAATTTCCAGTGCGTAGAAGGCCAAAAGTTTTTAGTATTTCTAAGGGATTCCTAAGGAAAGGTAGTTCAGACTGATGTTATATGTTTTATTATATGGGTTTTACATGGATTTTTGGATTACCTCTGTATCCGCCTTGAAGAGTAGTTCATTATGTGCTTAAAGTACGTTATCGATTTGATCTTTAAGATGTATTAGGTTTTGCTTTTCCCACAGTCATGAGAAATTTGCACTTATGAGTATATTTTCTAAAGATTTGGTCCAATTAGGTTTCATATCGATACGTTGCACGTTGCTTGTAGTTTTTTCATAAGTTTGACGTAGCATATTTTGATGCATCTTGTATCAGGCATCAACAGTATCCTATAATACCAGTGTGGCATTTTCTTGAGAATGATTTGTTCTACGTGCGATTGCCCAGTCTCTCTGCGAACAATATGGTTTTCTGCTATGATTCCATACTCTTTAAGGAATGTCGTTTTTCTTTTTCAATGCTGTTTCGTTGGAAGGGACCCCAAATGTTTGCACTATAAGTAAGAGAAGGTAGTAAGGTGGATGTGTAGAGTTTTGTTAATGTATCCCAGCAATGTAATTTTGTATTCATTATGGTCTGTTTGATTGTGCCTGTAATTTTAGTTGCGTTTGATATCAATTTCTTGGTAGTTTTATTAAATGATTTTAAGGCACAGAAAGTGACTGAACATATGTGTATGGATTTGTGAACTCAATATCGTCGGCGTATAGAAATGAGAGAATATCTGTTGGCTGGCTGATAAAATAGCCCCCCAATTTTTTGCCTCGCATGGATGGTTCTAATCATGGATGTACAGGGCGAAGAGAAGTGGACTAGTACATTCGTCCTGGAGTATACCTTTGTCAACTTGGATTTTCTCTGACATATTGTTGCTGACTTCGATTTACGATGTCGCTTTTATGTAGATGTTTTTCATTAATCCTACAATTTTTCCACTTATCCGTGTATCAAAGATTCTACTCCATAGCAAATCAAGAAATGAGTCAAATGCCTTCCTAAAGTCAATTAATATTGCGTACACGCCATTTTTATTCCTTGAAAAAGATGTTTCAATAATGGCATCCAATACAAATGAATTGTCGGTACATGAGCGTCCTGACTGCGACTCAGGTAATAAATTATCACTCTCTACTCAAATTTGTACTCGATTATCAGGAATGAATGCTAATAGCTCTATTATTTTGTTAAATGAAGCAATAGGCCTGTTATTATTCATATTCGTAGGCTCATCTCTTCTATGAATCAAGATTAATTTTGTAGCTTTCTGTTTCTTGGGAATGTTTCCATTTGCAAAGGACTCGTTCAATAAGTCAAGTAAATACAGTTTCCATTCATACGATAGATGCTTCGGTTATTCATTCAAAATTTGATCAATACCCGGACTTTTATTCGACTTGATTTGATCCAGCGCTTAATTGAGCTACTGCACTGGAATTAAGGAGTCCAAATACGGATGTCCGACATCAAAGAAACTCCCTTTATCCAATATTATTCCTTCAAACCATTCTCGGAAGTATAAAGTTCATAACTCTAGGTCTATCGGGCTTACTTTGTGCCTAGTTGGATTCGAGAATTTAATGGTCCCCTAGAATTGTGTTTGGTCTCTTACTGACTGTAGTTCTTGCTTCATATTATGTTTAAATGATTGATTCTGTTTCGCGATATGTTGTTTGTGAGACTTGCTCATTCCGTCATAGCTATTATGTTCGCACTGTCTCAAATGTTTCCTAACTGTTTTTTGAGAATTCTGTGCAACTTTTATCGTACGAAGGTGTTGAAGTTATATGAATGTAATTGAAAATTTTCGATGTCTTCATAAGTCCTGTGTTACTAGCTGCAGTCTCGAATTGATGTACTATATAGTTATATTTGTCACCGATGCGAAATCATACTCAAAATTTATAAGATTTAATTCTCCTCCAAATTTAGTATCATCATCGGAGTTCCGGTTTACTTCTGACCTGAATCTATCCTCTTTCTTGATTGTATGTTTAGAATTTAATTAGTTTCTAATTTTAAGAGAGTATATCATATGATCTGATATCCATATATTCTCTATTTGAAGGTCAAGAATGATTTGAATTGCGATGATATCCACCCATATGAGGTCTATTATGCTTTCTCCGGTTGGTGCCCATGAATTTCATGAGGCTTTCAGAGAATAGTTCCAGAAGAGTGCAGTTATCATGAGTTAGAAAAGAATATATTGAGCACAAAATGAAGTTTCTTGCTTTATTTGTTACACGAAAAAAGATCCAGTGTAATTCCTGCTCTAATATCTCAATCTGAAAGCTGTTGGCTCTTGAGAAGACCAAGCTCTTCCCGAGCTGCCTTGTTTGGGAGCAAGTTGGTCATATCTCTTATAGTTCTGTAAGAATTTTGGGTTTTCTTCCAATTTATAGTGTATCCAGGTTTTAGAGAGACAAATTATTTCGTGTTTCAATATCAATTGTTGCTTTCGGGCAGTGAGTTTGTAGATATTCCGGAGGCCCTGGATATTTCTAAACATAATTTTATTGTGACTCTTGGCAATTAGTTTTTTGAATGCGAGGTACTTATTGATGATCTGGTCTGAATATGTTTGTCCGAAGGACCCTTTTTTTTCAATTGCCCTGCTATTTTCATCATCTATTTTATGTATGTCGGTATAATTGCTGACCTCAAAGTACTGACTTCGCTCGATTTTTGGGACTCATAGCTCTTAGGAGTTTCTTTAATAATTAGAACTGAGCTAATTTCTTGTTTTTTGCTTAGTGCACCATCATCTTTTTCTCTTTCTTCCGATACTTAAGACTGAGTGTTATTTAAGTCATCAAAAGGATACTTAGCGCCTTCTTTCCAGAAGTCCCTTACTTTCTCCTATTACATCATCACTGCTCTCATCCCCGGAATCCGAGCTTTCATATGCCGTCCCGTTAATATAAAATGTATTATAGTGACGTTTAACTTCATGTTCTTCTTCTCGTGCTCTTGACATGTAGGATCTCAGTATATTCTGTTTTGAAACTGTTATTACGAAAAATTTGAATGATGGGTTTAAAGTGACTCTAAAAATTCTACGTAAGTCTAGCTCAGACTCAGGGAAATAATTGGGTGAAGTGAGGCTAGCTTCAACAAAAAAAAAATATATATACAGTAGAATATAGGTAAAGAAATAAAAAGTAGGGCGCCACGTAGCTGAATTTATTTTTCCCAAGGTACTTAACCACGAAAATACCTGAAATTAAGGTGTTGAAAGGAATAATTGGGAAACAGGAGAATAGGTGTTAGTATTCTGTTCGTCAGCGTCAATCTGGTTGCTGACTCCCAAATAATTTAATATAACTCAAACAGCAACTTACCTCGAGCTTACTGAGAGAAATTACGCTCTCTTCTACACTGCTGAAAAGAAAAGTGTGGGCAATTTTCATTCAATAAAAAAAAAGTTATTTACCCAAAATAAATGAATTTAATTGAATAAGTACTTTGAACAACGCACCTAGTAGTGCCAAATGAAAATAAATGAATATAAAGTAATTGAAATAAACTATTTCGAATTACGCGCCTAAATAACGCAAAAAAACAAATAAATGAACGTAAATAGTAGGCCTTACAATGCCTTGCGCCTAAGTAGCGCAAAAATCAAATGAATAAATGTAAATAAGTTAGGTTAGAGCCCTCGACGTTGTACAAAAAGGTACCAAAAAAAGTAAATGAAAATGCGGAACAACTCGCGCGTACGTCTATGAGTATACCAAAAAAAATAGCAAAAACAATAAATTTGGCCCTTCTTCGATCGAATCGAGTTCACAGCGAAGTATACCACATAAGCGTAAAAAAAAAAAAACAAACTACTTCGTCGACTGACCCTATACAATTTACAAAATAACAGCGTGGTCCAAATGACCACGCAAAAAAAAGCAGTAAACAAAAGTAAATTAGATTCAGCCGTGTAGGGCGGTTTAGCCACCCAAAGTGAATAAGTAAAATGAAGGTAAAAATATCGGCAGTCCGAATAAGGGAAAAAAAACAAAACCACGAACGTAATGCCACTTAGCTGTCACTTCCGGTTGGTTGCTGGAGCTCGTTGACCTCTATTGGTCTGTCGCACCAAGATGGACGCCTCAAACAGATATTTCCTGGTCCGGACTGGCTCAGGAAATCTGGTGACGTCACACCAGGATCAAAGGTTGGATAAAAGGGTGCCTAGGTGGTATTAGGCACTCCGTAGCCGAGATGTTGGTCAAAGTAGTTCAACTACGCACGCAGATGGTCGGTGCAAAGAAAGCGATGTCGTACACAAAATTTCAATAATCCCACAACAATGGAGATGCTTGCGGAACAACACAAAACTGCACCAAGTGCCAAAAATGTTCCGCGAAGCTAAGAAAAGCTAGTTTTTTATCCCTCCTAGAGGATTGCACAAGGCAATATACAAAAAGCGATTCTTAAAAAATTTTAATGGACAAAAGTACTTTGGTAGTTGAAGACCAACTGTAGACTGACGACTTCTGTTAAGTCAATTCCGGACGACCGGACTTGATTAAGAAAAAACCGTTTTTCATTAAAACCAAAAAAAAACTACCCGATTGGCTGACGCTAAATAAATAGAAGGGAGGAGACAGACAAACCTGGCGGAAAGTGACCCAAGTATCGACAAGGTAAGAAGAAAGTAGGAGAGAAAGGGGCAGAACGAATTGAGCGGGAACGAAATGAATTCAACCATTCTCTAAGCACTGTCGTTACCGCGCAAGCGTCTGCGACGGTCGCAGAAGATCCGCGCGATGAATTTACAGTCAAAACTAAAACACATGTTTATTAATCAAAACTAACCTCGAAATCTAGGGCAAACTATTTAAAATAAAATGTAAGTAATAAAAAAAATTATAAATCAAACTAAGTTATACTAAATCTATATTTTCAGGATTGAAGCGACTACTAAATAAAACAAAATAATATACTAAACTGGGATCAAAAATTGAACGTAACACTGTCTCCCCCAACATAAGTTTTTGAGTCCTTGAGCAATTTTGCGATAGCGAGAATGTCGTTTTCGATCTTCGAGTTGAGATCTACTAGAATGGGTCTTGATTTGTCTGTGTTGAATTTTTCCAAACTTTTTGTAGTTTCTAAGTTCATTTTAAATAGATTTTCAGTTCATTTTTTGAAAGTTGTATCATTTTCTCTTCCATATTTTTATTTTTCTCTTCAGTGATACCAAAAAATAAGATATTTCTACCTCGAGCTTTTCTTTCCAGTACCTCAATCTGGTTATCCTCATCGTTTAGATTATCGATTACTTTCTCGTATCGTTCCTTAATCTCTTTTGATGTTCTGTCAAGTATGTCTTATGATTTTTGTCAGGATTGGTCTCTCTTGTTTGATGCTTGCGAACAAAGTCTTTGATAGTGTGATTAGCGTATCCATTTTGTTTGAGTGTGCTCCTGATGTTGTTTATTTCTGTGTTGTATTCTTCCTTTGTGCTGCAATGTGGCTTGGCTCTAGTAAGTAGTGTATTGGCTATGCCGTTTTCCGTGTTTAGTGCATAGTTGGAGTTGTGGTTGAAATATCATCCTGTGTGTGTCGGTTTGCGATCAACAGTTGTCTGTAGGGAGTTATCTACCCTCTTCACGAGAACATCCAGAAATGGTACGCTGTTGTCCACCTCCTTCTCTATGGTGAATCTGATGCTAGGTCTAATTGAATTCATGTAAGTGAGGAATTCTTCTAGTTGTGTAGCGTTGTTGTTGATTGATGGTACATTCACAATTTAGAACAGCAACAATACAAAGGTACGTCCAAGTATCGTAACCACAATTGTGGTTGAGTCTTAGCTCTGGCAATTGCAGTTCCTCCAAAATGTTCCATGGAAATATTGGCAACAATTGGTGATCATGATGATCCCATAGGTAGTTCATCTGTCTGTTGATATGAAACGTCCTGTGCTTGGAGGTGTGCATTTAAACTTATAAATCGGTCGTCTGGTCCTATTAGCATTGTTTTAATTGTATTTATAGAATGTCTTGAATCTTTGACGAATGTGTTGCTTCTTCCTGCTGATGGTGAGACTATGGAGAGCAGAAACTTTGCTAGCATATAGCACGATGATCCTCTGTAACTGATAATAGGCCGGAGTGCAGCATCCTTCTTGAGTATTTTCGGTAACTATACATATAGGATGGTTAACTGTTATGTGGTGTTAGTTTTGATCTGGTCCTGTTATCTACATTCTGATGGTATTTTTCGAGTATCTGAATGACGATAACAGATATTACTTATCGAAACGTGTAAATAAGATTTTATACACTCTGAAATAAAGTGTTATTCGACAAAAGTAGATCATTATCATCAACATTCGAGCAAAAGTACAACTGAGTTGATGCTGCCAGCTATGTATCACTTTATATATTGGTAAGTGGGCAGTGGAATAAATGAGAATACATACACAAATTCGGCACTATTTCCACAGAAGCAAGTTGATTTTGTTTTTGTGGTCTCTACGCTATACTCTATCTAGAATTCTCTTATAGGTGGCTGACGTGCATCTCAATTTTTGCTATTTTGTGAGCTGGAGCTTGAGCAAAACTTTTCTTGCGACAACCGAACGTTTTTCTTGAAGTTAACATATAATTTTTTCAACCCGATGATCTTGAGTTTGTCCATTTGCCTAATAAAAAGTGCTGTGATTTTACAGCATTTTGATTTTGGGAATCATCTATCAGAATATTTGAATGTATTATTCTTTGAGTTTGCGCCCGATCTTCATGAGCCTGTCATTTTTTAATGATTCAGATATTTTCTGAGAAACCTCTTTCGTCTTCCGTGCAAATTTATCATGTGAGCGAGATGGTATATCATTATTCAACATAACTAATTAATTCATTCGTCTGACAGAAGAGTGCTGTAAATTTACTGCAGTTTGATTTTGCGGTAGATAAGATTTTTTGAGCTCTTGGTTGACTTTGAGAATCTTTAATCGAAGTATTAACATCAATATTTCTTGGATTTTTTGATGATCCAACTGTTTTTTTTTTGAGTAGCTCCGGTTTTCTTCTGTGCAAATTCATAATTATTGCTGTTTTGTTAGCGAAATTGTGTATTATTCCTCAACATATAGAATCCATTGATTTGTCTAACAGAAGAATGCTGCAAGTCTACTGATTCAGGTATTCCCTGAGAAACTTCTAATCACATCCGCGTGAATTCATAATTTTTTCTTTAATTACAATTTTAATGGTTATTATCAAGATTACAATTTTGTTATTCATGACTGAGTTTTGAGTTGATTTCTTCACCAAGACTTTGCTTTTAGAGTATACTTCAGAAGTCTTGCCTTAATAGGAAATCTGAAAACTAGATTTGACCCTTTCTCCTTTGAATGCTTTGTGATATTTACATTAATAATTTGTTCCTTGGTTTAAGATACCAATGAGATATATCTCACTTTTGTTCAGCATTTTTTGATACTGAAATCATTTTATCTGTTGAAGACTGGGATCCATTTTCAACTGACTTTCTGGCGGGTGAAAGAGTATTGATTCTATTCACTGTTGGTTTGCTTTCTCAGTTTCCAATCATAGGGATTTTTCTATATACACATTGATCTTGTGCTCGATTTCTTGTTTCAGGTTTCAATGAGATATTGCTCACTTCTTGTGATAATGGAATTTGTTCATCCGATACGGATTCAGTGACAGGTGGTAGAGTTCAGATTTTCTTTACTACTACTTCATGTCCAAAATCTTCATTTGTTGGAGTGCTCTTGTTTCTCAGTGACATTTGTTCTGTAAATTCTGTATCAGTATAGTACTGGTATTGACTTGATTTCTCAACGACTTTTGTTCTAGTTCGTGTACATCTTTCTGAAGATTCATCTCGACTTAATAAAGATGAATTATCAAATCCTACTTCATCATCAAATATTTGTTTTTGTGCGCGCTTTTTGCATCTTCTATTTGAGATAGTTTATTCTTGGCTCAAGTTTTCTATGAAGGGCTGTGGGAGGCAGTAAATAAACGTCTCAGAAAAGAGGGTAGTCCAAGTGACTCGGTCACGCAGAGCGCCAAAAAGCCACGTATATCAAAACATGATACGCTTGGCACACAATTAAGTAAGCTCGACTAGTTGTCGAATGTTAGATATACGAACACCGCGCGCGACATAAAATAAGCGGTAGTCAATATCACTGGCACGGATCTCTAAATGAGGGAGAATAGAGAGAAAATAGGATCGACAAGAAGTGAAAAACAATATTCTCAGCGCATATTTAAGTAACAGAGAGTAATAGAAATTCGATTGAATTTCTAGTAGTCAAAATGGTAGAGCAAAAGGTCAAGGAAATGGAAGCGATAAGACGGAAAGTTACATAAAAAAACAGAAATGACAGAAGCAGCCTTCTGCAGCGCATTGGGGAGCTGAAGGACAAGGCAGAAGAGACGTCGAGTTATGCAGGAGCTGTAAGAAAAGATGAGTGTACGGACTGGCTATCTACTGAGCTGGCACTTCTGAAAGATACTACAAAGCTATACGCTGGGAAGTGTCCATTTTTGAATGAGGAATGGCTCTTCAAAGCGTATGAAGCAATGATATAAGAGGTAACCCCTGCACACAGGGTGAAGATAACATAGTTATTATACACTGGAAAAGACCCAAAAGCCAGACGACTAATTACATAAAGGACTATTCTGGAGACACACAATTGATGGATGAGAAAGTGCAGAAAGTGAACACAGCCATGCTTTCAAATGGAAGGAGAGTTAAGTAAGAACAAAAAGACGCAAATAAACAGCGTAAAAGCAAACCATGAGGTAATGACAAAGGACCTGTGGGGAGAGGTATATACGGGTGTTGAAAACCTGGTCAATGAGTTTGAGTGCAAATAAATTGCTCTTTGCACAAATGAGAACTAATATGAAGAAAAGCACAGGAGAAAAATCAGGACGGTGAAAGGCAGCGACAAAGAGAGAGTCATCTTCTACTCGTCCAGGCAAAAGGGAAGGAAGGAAAGCCAAGTTGCCTTTGCTAATGCAAAAAAGCCATCTTTGCACACTAAGAAATACTTCATTGACACTTAGTCAATGGTGGGACTCAGCCAAAAATTGCTCTTCCATCCAACCAAATACTGATAATCGTATTTATATATACAAATAAATGACTGTTAGAAGATATCAGAAGTATTTTTCAAATATTTTTAGCAGAATATATGACAAATCAATTCAAATTTGATATGATACACTCATAAAATTGAATTTTCTACATGTAATTTAAAAATGCTCGATGACAGAGATTTTAGTCCATAGGACGAATTATTGTACAACATAGGTGCTAAATAAGAAAGAGAACATTCAAACTTTGACTTGGGAAAACTTGGGACAACGTATAAATCTTAAATTCTCAAGCTATAGTTGTATATTTTAGGTGTAAATTTGTCATGCAAAAACATAAGAGTACTGCACTTCAAGACTTCATGTGTAAGAACGAAGGTAGATTTTTCAGCTCGCGATACTATATTGTCTATGTCTGCCAGTTATCTGTAACTAGAAATATAATTGTATTAAGATATCCCAAATACATATCTCTAGCAAGTATTCTCAACTACAGTAATTTGATTACTATCACAATAATCGAATGGAGGTAGAACTAATGATTTCACCTATTGTGATTTGACGGGAGATGACTAAATGTTTTGATAATGATACAATTGTCCCAATCTTATCTTAACTGCTTTCAACTTGCTTTGTAAAGGAATGTGAAAATCTTAATCATTATCTATACTCAGCCCTAAGCTCCTACAAGTATAACTACGTTTTAAAGTGATGTCATCCAAAATGATTGGACCCCGAGAACCATTAAAACTGATTTTTTGTTGAAACCATGATCATTCACTCACTGAGGCAACGCCTCAAGATCTTTATCAATAAGACTGCATCTTTCTGAAGATTCATCTCGACTTAATAAAGATGAATTATCAAATCCTACTTCATCATCAAATATTTGTTTTTCTGCGCGGTTTTTGCATCTTCTATTTGAGATAGTTTATTCTTGGCTCAAGTTTTCTATGAAGGGCTGTGGGAGGCAGTAAATAAACGTCTCAGAAAAGAGGGTAGTCCAAGTGACTCGGTCACGCAGAGCGCCAAAAAGCCACGTATATCAATTCCATTATTTTTTGATGAACCTAGAACTTGTGTATTATCTGTGAATAGATGAGTCTCACAGTATCGTCATACTAGTCTTGTAAGTTCTATTTTGAAAATAAATTGTACACCAGTTCGAAGCATCCTTAGAGAATTTATAATAACGCAGTTCAGCATTCTTCCAACGAACTTTCTTGTTCAATAAAACATCAAAAGTTATCAAAAAAAGTTCAAAAGAATGTTACTGGTCCTTTGAACACTAAAACTAATTCATACTGCGTAATCCAATTATTTTTCTAATGGTTTTTGTTTCCAAATTATGGTCGTGACAAGAATACAAGAGAACCTTTCAATTTGTATTCGAGTGATAAATAAATGACACTGATTTTTTTTCCTTCAAAATTCTTAGCAGAATTCTGTTTCTATTCAAGAATGTTCCAGATTTGTATTTATTATTCAGTTTTTCTGTCACTCCTAAGGATATAAATCTATCCACAAATTGCGCTGTTCATCTTTTCATGTATTTAATTCGAATGAGTAACGTTATTTGTTGAATGCATGTATAAGTACCGCGTAATTAATTACAAAACTGCATAAGACCACGAAAGTTTTAGTCCTGACTTGATTTACAAATATATGCAAGATTTATCCATGGGGAGAAAAGCTAATCATTAACATTTCAGTGAATTCCCGTCCTTAGGAGGGATAAAGTGGAGCAATATCCAAAATGCGCATCAAACTTCTCCTATCCATAGCAGAATATATCAGGATTAGGAATGTCTAATGATCCTGTTGAGAGTTGTGACAAGCTATAATCTCCACTGAAAAATGTCTCGTCAAAAAGGTGTTCAATACTCTTAATAATTTATGTCGGTATGATATTAGGGAAAAAACTAGCAAATATTTGGTTCGAGGTGGAATTATCACTAATAGGACTGCCTCAAAAGTAAAAGAGATGGAAGAACATATTACCTCGTAATGAATACTACCGAAGAGGCCAGAATTTCATTTAGCTGAAACTATAACAACTGGGTCCTATAATCAAACGCGATTCATACAATCTGTAGGCTCGATGCAAGCATCAAAATATGGAAACTAATATCATCCTAGATAATAAGCGGAAAAATAACAGAATTTTGTTTTATGAATGGTAAGTTCAGATATTTCTCCTTGACATGAGATATATACTCGTTGATATATATATATATATATATATATATATATATATATATATATATATATATATATATATATATATATGTATATATATATATATATATATATATATATATATATATATATATATATATATATATATATATATATATATATATATATATATATATATTTATAGAGAGAAAGAGCATGAAATGCTTGTTGAAATAGTAATATAACCTCCTGAAATCCATTAGACTTCAGACAAGAAGGAAAAAGAATCATTCGAATGGAAGCTCTAATTTTCTGTTTCTACTCGGGTTTTAAATGTACTCAAGGGATCAATCAAATCATTCTGAAACGTAAACTTCAATTTCCACGTAAGATTATGATATATACAAAAAGTAGGCAAGGTACTCCTCCACCGGTAATAACAAAATAAAATCAGGAATCTATCAGCAAAAGAGTAAGCGTTGTATATACCGGGTGTTTCAGACCACCCGTACAACCCAAATATTTCGCGAAATACTGAACAGATTAATAAAAGAAAAAATACGTGTGGAATGATTCCTATGATTCTATTGAATATTAGCAAATTCAAGTCCACTTCCTCGACCACTGAGGGTGGGGAGGGTGCAACTTCCAAATTTCGAAAGGCATCCTCTTCATTTTGATGCAGATTTGGATTCTCATCTAAAAAATATGAAGTTTTTGTCTGAAACTTTTTCTAATGTTTTTGACAGATGGCGCTGTGATCGCAAAGATTAGTTATTTTTCATTATCACTTCAACGGCTAATACTAAGTATCCTAGGCTTGCACAGTCTTCAAAACACATTTTTTGAGTGTGGACTGCGTCCGGGAAAGCGTTCTTGCCATTTCCTGGCGGCCGCTCTGAACCCACTACGACACTCGCCCAAAATTTGCAACATGTCAGCAGCTTTCCTATTGTTATGAACCATTCCAATAACAATGAAATTTTTCAAACGCTTTGACTCTTCTGACAAGAAGTCTTGCCGGATTTTGTTTATAAACACGTCACCTACGCCGCAATTCTGGAAGCAATGTACAGCTGAAATATTTATTCATTACTCAGTATTAGCCGTTGAAGAAATTACGGAAAATATGTAACTAATCTTTGCGATTACAGCGTCATTTGTCAGGAACATGAAAAAAAGTTTTGGACAAAAACTTCATATTTTTCAGTTGAGAATCCAAATCTACCTTTAAAAGTAGAAGTTACCATTCAAAATTTGGAAGTTGCACCTTGCTCACACTCAGAGGGTGAAGGAGTGGACTTGAATTTGCTACTATTCAATAGAATCTTAGAAATCATTTTACACGTATATTTTTTTTCAACCCGTTTAGCATTTCGCGAGATATTTGAGTGGTACGGGTGGTCTGGAACACCCGGCATAGTAATGCTTGTATAATAGTGAAGAGTGAAAAGATGTTCATTTTTGTTGAGTCTGATAGGTCTTCACGCCAAGGCTAAGCCAAGTTTAACAAACAAGTAGAGTGTCAAAAACACTTCTTGTCGAGATGCATTTCAAATTATGCTACGGGCGTACAAGAAGTCGTTCAATTTTACTCCTATATTTTCTAGGAAGATCAAAGCAGAACCTTCAAGAATAAATATGATAAGCGATGAGCCTCAAATCTATGATTCTCAACCATCCTTCCAACATTTTTAGTTGTCGTCAGAAAAACTTGAAACATTATCATTTGAAAGTGTGATTTTTTTCCATTTTGAGAGTCAAACTATCATTGATCTTCATGAACAACTCCGCCTTACGAATTTCTGGAAACCACTGCCTTCTGACATTTGTTTGAATTCAGAATGAGATGTTAACTTAGGGAAAACAGGTTGAAGGATCCTTATGTCAAGATATTACATAAATAGTATATAATATATTTTAATTACCTTTGGGAGCTTATGTCAAATTTATTCACCGCATCAGTCCCAAATCCGTGGACTGTTTCACACATACTCAATCATTTGGATACCTCTTATAGGAAACACCAGAGCATACTTAACCACCAATTCGCCATGCCAGCGTAGGAGCCAGCGCTATATACGGCCAAACTTTGAACTTTACTACCCGGTATAGTTTGTGTTTCTTCACTTTCGTATTTGTCTACTTTACTCCTAATCGAATATATTTTTTCATTTGATTCACGAAACCCAATTTTCTACTGCGTTTTGGATTTAATTGAAACTGAATGAATATTTCAAAATTCATAGAATTAAAATCTAAAAGGTGGAATATTCTGCTTCTATTCTATAAGTCTTTTACAGGCGATATTATCTGAAGATAAAGCTGTATTGGATGCTAATTATATTATTATATGCGAAAGATTATCAGATAAAACAGATTTCATAGAAATATTTGTGCTTTGCTTGAAACAAGTGCTCATTTTTCCAGTCCCCATTAAATCAAAGGAGATTTTTTTTGTGGGGAATAGAAATAGGTATTGCAATAAGATCAATGATATGAACTTGTGAAGCTGGAAAAGGGTCTAAATGTTAGCATATATTGGCAGTGTAGATATTTTAGACTAGGTATATTATAGTTACTAGTTTTTGAAAAGCAGAATGTTATTTAATTTTGCACGGTTGTAGATCATTTTAATCATTTCTTATGGTGTTGTTTTCAGTTTTGTATTTTTGTTTTAGTTTTAGACAAGGTATTAACCAAATGGATCAATATGAAAAACTGATATACCATGTATTTGGAATGTCAAAAATCAGCTACATAAGAAACTCATGGGGCTGTTTCTATGATAAATATTTCTTGCTTCAAAAATTAATTCCAATCAATTCATGCATTGAGATCTAATGATGAAAAAATTCTAAGTGATTTTACGGATACCTTGCGGAATTCTGCAATATCATAACAAAATCATATTATTTGATACCCGTATATTAACTCTCAATTACTTGGTTATCAGTTTCTAAAGAAATGGCATAAGGCACTCAAATCCAGAATAACAACTCGAAAAATAATTGGAAGGAAAAAACATTGAACTATTTTCACCTGAAAAAGAAATCATAAATCAAAACGTAAGACTTGGTATCAAATATAAAAGACGATTACACAAAAATTTGTTGAAAAATACACTAAAACAATAATTAGGTTCGGTGTGGTAGCGTTCAGCATTAATATTTTGTTGAGATATTTACCAGACGGTGTAGCTTTCGAAAATTACTTGCCGAAGGCTTTTATAGGAATCAGATGTGTATTGTTAGGTAATTTTGCAATGTTACATTGAACATATATTCACATATATTTCTAAGACTCTACCATTACAGTAAAGGCAGCTCTTGAAAACTTGACATTTCAGGAATACCATAATAATGAGATGAAACAGAAGAATAAACACAAATATTACGGATAGATCCAGTTAGAAATGACAGTTTTGAGTCCACCTAAATGCTGTTCTATAATTTATGCCTTGTATGATAGATCCTTTGAAGTAATCGAAATATAATTCGATTATGACTATACAAAGAAAATGTTATCAAGAGTAGAACAGTCTCTTCCCACAATGTCACACCTCATTCGTGTAACTAGAAATGCGTCACATATTTTTTAAATAAAATTATTGAGATATACACATTTTCTTCTCATGAACAGAAGAAAAGGCAAAATCAACATCATCTACTACGTTCAAGACTCCAAACAGCTCCCCGAAGAAACGCAAGATGATACCTGAGAATAAGCCTGAAACAAATAGGCAAATATCAATTGGGATCTGAAACATCTCAAACAATACGACGTAATCTGCGTGAGCGGAACTTGGGTAGAAAGATCAAATTTTAACCCAATTTCAGATTTCTTTCAAGCTTACACTCATTTTACTAGTGAGACAGTCAGTGATGCAAGTCGAGGAAGAGCCAAAGGAGCCCTTGTAGTTTTTATAAACCCCACCACATGTAAAGCCGATATACAGAAAACATCAGTCCATTGGATGGTACTAGAAGTATCGCTCTCAGACAGCAACTAAATCATAATATTAGTGTTCGTATACTTCTCACCTAGTTATGATAACATTAATCTTCTAAGCTCATTCGCAATTCTGATACAAGAAATTAATGTATAACATGCAAATCTCCCCATATTCGAAGGCGAGAGTTTCAATAGAAGAAATTATATTCGAGTCAACTGAAATAAACCACGAAAAACTAGCCAAAAAAAATATCAACAGTAAAACAAAGATGTAAGCTGAATTGATGGAGTCAGAAGGTTTTTACGTATTGAATGAAAGAACTCAAGGCAACTCTCCCGTCAAGACCTACCCATGTTAGCAAAATCGGGTAGCGTATAATAGATTGAATATGGACTTATAGTCACAGCAATATCATCACAGATAACTCTATCGTAGAAAATCGAATATTACTCTCCGATCATTTTCTCTGTAGTACAAAACTAGAAGTAGAAAAACTCGAAGAGAAACTATAACATACCACAAAAGAACCTAAGCTTCATATGCAAATTCTGTGGCAAACAGATAAATTGGAGGAATGCTAGGACGCAATGGATAGTCGAAAATTACCGGTATAAAACACCTCAGCCACCGGTCTGTACAAAAAAATTCTAATGGCATGCTATACTGTACCAGGAGATGTAGGCTTAACTGGCATTATGCGACATGAAACTTTTTGGAAAAAAAATTAACCATGGTATGACAGAGATTGTATGGACCAAAAGAGACGAATGAGAAAATGATATTTGCCAGAAAACCCACTAAATTTGTAGAAAAGAAGAAAAGATACAATGATATCATTGAAATAAAGGAGAAAATATATCTGATCAGAATACAAGAAGAAATGAACAGTATTTCGAACCCTTAGCAATTTTGAAGAAGATATGAAAGACATAGTGCTAATACCCACACTTTGAACTCCATTGAATGGAGTGAATAGATAATTCATCACCAGAATATGTACAGACCATACATTGAAATAGAAATTAATTTTCCGGATGTTCGTCACCCTTTTTTAGACACTGTAATTAGGGAGAATGAACTATCATACACATTAAAACTTCTTAAAAACAGTGAGACTTCCGGACCAGACCTTATTCCAAATGAATTGTTGGAATCATACACTACTAGCTGGGTCTCAACTGTAAAGAATTTCTGAAAATAGATGTATAGACTCTGAAATAATATCGCGGAGACTATGTAACAGCACTCCTATATTGGTATATAAGAAGTCAGATAAAACAGATCCAGAGAATTACAAAGGATTAGCAATTTTAAAAGTTATAACCACAATAATCTTGAATCGAATCAAAATTTGAACTGGAAGCTTTGATATCCTATTCGAAGCAGCCCAGTGTGAATTTAGAAAGGGAAGATTCAGTTTTGATGATGTATTCACGCTTAGTGCGATAATTCAGTCCAGAATTATAGAATCAAAGAATACTTCTGCCATCTTTGTCGATTTTAAGTGAGCCTTCGACTTAATAGATCATATGGAAATGTAAAACAAACCTCACGATATAGAATTTAGTACAAAACTCATCAGACAAATAAAGAACATCTATAGTAATGCCAGCATAAGCCGAAAACATAACAACCAGAACTTTGGACTTATGAAAGTGAATAAAAGTGTTCTACAAGGAGATACCCTCAGTCCGATGTTAATGATTCTTCTTAAATCTGATATGAAAATCAAGATGCCAACAAAATTATCATGTCCTATTCGATAGATATTCTGTTATTACTATAATATAGGTCGTGAGCATATTATGCAAGAAACAGAGTGTTTACTATCTCTGGAAAATCAAGCCAAGTCCACTACTGATCCAAAGTGTCTGCTGTCTACAATTATGCATCACATGTATCCATTCATGCCCTTGATTTTTGAAACAAAATGGAATCGTGTTGTCATTTCCCTTCACTTCAACATCTAGATAGAGCAATTTTTGAACCATCCAAGAAAATAATAGACACTGCCACAGATAACGGCATGCGAAATCATACAGATCAAACAATAACTATACATTACATTCCTAGGGTTGTCAAAGAAGCATTTTCTCTTATCATCACCGATAAAAACGCTATTACTGGTTCCACTTGCAGTGGTATAAGTCCATTTGGTAGAAATATCTTCACTGCGGTTGATTTCACATCTTCTGAATGCTGGATGAAGGGTGAAGGTTATTGTCGGTATAAAGTATGCTAAGTTTGCATGACAAATGGATATATGAAAGATTGATCAACAAGATATGAAATTACAACGGTATTGACAATGACGAATGAGACAAAATACAAAAGATGTAACTTACTACTAGACGACTAGGTGCGGGCGGAGCTTTAATGTTCTTCGACTTCCTGTACTCGTCGTTTTACTTTACTACCCTATCTTACATTTATTACTCTATATATGTATATATAGATATATATATATATATATATATATATATATATATATATATATATATATATATATATATATATATATACATGTATATATATATATATATATAAATAACGTTGGATTAACGTAGAAGCACAGCTGGAGAAGTCTTCGTGATTTCGAAGCGTTCGGTTGAGTTAACGTAGAAGCACCGCTGAAGAAGTCCTCGTGATTTCGAAGCATTTGATTATTTAACGTAGAAGAACCGCTGAAGAAGTCTTCGTGATTTCGAAGCGTTTGATCATTTAAAGTAGAAACACCGCTGAATGACTCTCCGTGATTTCAAAGCGTTTGATTGATTTAACGTAAAAGCACTGCTGGAGGAGTCATCTGGTGATATATATGTATATATATATATATATATATATATATATATATATATATATATATATATATATATATATATATATATATATATATATATATATATATATATATATATATATGTATACCAAAGTAATCGTAACCGAGACGAAAACCTTGAGTGCGTGATTGGTTCGTAACTGTCACTAATTTTTCAACTTCAATGTGTGGATAACTCCATTTCACAAATCTACAATCGCAATCACGTGAAATCTACCACTAATATATTCTTCATAGTTATATTACTCCTATGTGATTTCTTTGGTATTGGGAATGTCACAGCTACCAATGGTACCACTTTGAAGCTCCAATAACTTGACAGCAACAACAATCGTAGCAGCGACTATTCAATGCTACTACAATGCAACCTGAGAGTTGCAACTACTTTCAAGTAACTTTTAAAGTTGCCATAACGTTTTGAGAACCTTCAGGATCACTTCAAATTCTTGAAACTTTGAAGTGATATTTATAAGTGTAAGTAACGTGACTGCGACCTGTAAAATTCAACGTCATTGTGCATGTCTACTACAAAGTTTGGATCACCTCTTAGAATCACCATTAAGAAAATTTCTCCATGTAGTTCCCAAAACATTCATATGCTCTGCATCATTACTTAGTGTTCGTATAGTTGTATGAGGGTTCGTTGGTTCATAATGGCGTCTGTTATTGGAAGCAAGCATAGAATGAAGAAATTGACATTCCACAGCATTTCACGGGAAATTAGAAGGCTTGAGAGCGAATGGTGTACTGAAAGAATATTCTGTTTTTGTGCACTCGTCACCATCAAAAATCGATATTCTTCATGAGTAATATATGCTATGGAAGACGACGTTACTTTCTCGTATGATGATGGAGAACCCAATAATCTTATCATATCCCAAATTTCACAGTAGATTAGCTGAGAACATAGTAACATCTCATAGAAAATCCACCAAAATTTTTGAAATTGAATCAAAAATGCACCTTGCTAGAAGCTAGGGCTACATTTGTGCAATTTCATGTCACTCTTTTCTGAATCTCATGCTCTGTTTCTTCAGAACCTGACAACACTGAGCAGACATAGTGATAGTCACAACTTTGTCGCTACTTGGAAGTGGCACTGCAATACCTTGTAGTGAATAAACTTTGAAGTTCCGTGCTCCCAGTTTTCGTTTGGTTCCTACAACTATCGCTCAGTCGTAATTACTCTCAAGTTACCTTTTCCAGTAATTCTGACTTAGAAGTAATTCCTTCCAAACTTTGCCATTTTTATTAGCAAAATATGCGACGCCATTAATACAAAACGAGAACTTATACACCACAATGACTGAAAACTTGGACGAGCTCATAAATTTAGCACTACGTACAACGAATTAATGGATAATAATTGATTATTTGCTCCAAATGATGAGAAGAGAAAAGTATTTTTTGCGTTTAGGCGTCATTTTGTCTCTCAAAAAAATATTTGAGAAGCAGTATTTTAATTGAAAAATGACAAAGTTGAGGGCGCCTGTCAGATTCAGATTCATAATCATCATGCTTAACAGAAATATTGCACTTGTTTCAATTTTTTGGTCACTCAGATTAGATAATAAGAAATTATCAAAAATGTATTGCGTTCATATATTCCTTTTATAGGGTATTTCATTTTTTTCTTGAGTTGAACAAATGTTATAGACAGGTTTATACTAGAGTGGAACATGAGAAAGATAATACTAGTTGCAAAACAAAGCAAGCAAGAAGTCTGGAATAGTGGGAGAAAAGTTTCAGGAAAGTCGCGGAAACTACACAGCAACGACGCTTATACGGAGCCATCACATTTCTAGAACGTAGCCGAATAAGCTCCAGGAACATAGTTAAAACGCAGCCAGAACCAAAAATTATTCCATATTTTAGTCGTACTTTCGTAATGGGAACGTTGCTAATACGTGCCTATGGCTAGTGACGAGACCCATAAAAGTTCCTAATGTAGTTGCTGTCACCTTTTGACGACTATTTGTGCTAGTTGGGATATATATATATATATATATATATATATATATATATATATATATATATATATATATATATATATATGTATATATATATATATATATATATATATATATATATATGTATATATATATATATATATATATATATATATATATATATATATATATATATATATATTTATATATACCGCGTCATATCATCTTTCCTTTAGTCTTCTCCTTCTTTTGTTTTCACAACACCTCCATCTAACTTCTTTCTTACTACTCTGTCCTTTGGTAGTCTCAACACATGCCCTAACCACCGTAACCTTTGAGCTTTAGCCACTTCCACTATATCAGGCTCACTATAGAGTGTCATGAGCTCGGTATTAGTTCGTCTCAACCACACGTCACCCTCTTTTTCACCACCTTGAATCTTTCTCGGAACTTGTCTCTCCCACACTCCTAGTTTATATTGCATTGTCTTGTTTAGCACCCACATTTCACTTCCGTACAGTACCGCTGATCTAATAATGGTTCTATACAATCGCTACTCGCACTTTTTGACACAATTTTTGATTTTAATAATTTCCTCATAGCTCCTGCACTTCTGTTTCCTCTCGTTATCCGTGTTATGATATTCCCTAACACCCAAGTAAACAAAGTTTTCAACTTTCTCGAAAGATTTTAAGAGAATCTTCTTGTGTTTCTTGATGACGACTCTATCTCCATGTATTTGGTTTCGACTTCGTTGCAATTAGAATGTCCATCATCATTATTAAAAATGCAAATTTGTTGATTCAGAATACTGATTAAGCATTTTATATGTTATGATGACTTAGCCTTGTTACAACAGATCGTCCCTTGCAAGACAATGACGAAATCCAGTCGTCAGCCATCAAAGTTGATCTGATGATTGAAATAAAAGATCTCTTGGGATCAGGATCAGATCTCTGAACTGTATCAAATATACAAACTGATGATGATAATCAGCTGTCAAGCGCTGCTACCACTTACCATCACCAAGGTCGCTGCAACTGGGACCTAGCGGGCTCCAAGCAACTTCTACGCAGCCTATTCCTTTTCCACTCCAAGTTATAAGACTCCTACTGCGAGCTGGTCCAAGATCCGAAATTGAAAGAAATTGTCAAAGACGTAAAACAACGATACTCGCAGATACTCCTTGAAAAATGCAATTGAGAAAGAATTCAATCAAAGAGATGAAGCCAAGAGATCAATACCCCAAACTGGTGAAAAAAAAGGCAATAGAAAATTATCATCTGCAAAAGAAGAACATGAGGGAAAGAAGATACAGAGCCCTTCTGGAAGCTAGAGAAAGGACAAGTCAGAAGCGGACAGCAAAAATTCTGATGACAGATTTCTCTAGCCTGGTTTATCTAGAGTTATTCAGCAATAGCTTATCGAACAAGAAATAGGTACAATGTGTTGATTGTATAAATGGGCTCACGCTGCGTGCATCAGAGATGATTCTTATTACTATGTGTGCCATAACTGCGAGTCTGAATAGAAATATCATTCTCGTTCAAAAGTTCATGTCATAGTTGCTTATTGGACAATTATTTGTTATGAGAATATTCGATTTTCCATTTTTTGTTTGTTCAACGTCAACTATTCCTATAAATAATTCAATTCAATCTTGAGTCTCCTCTTTATGGTATACAAAATTGCACAGAAAATTGATGTTGTCACTTTCGATCCGTACCGTGTTACTTTTGTCCTGATCCTGGTGAAAAACGACATATTTTTTTGCAGCTTTGTAATTGTTGGAAACCAAAGTATATGCAATAGAATTATAACATACATTTGTGAAGTATAGACGAAAGTTATTGATGGCTACTTTCATTTAATCGAAAATATAATCGATAGCCAGAAATTAAAGTAAAGGTATGGATCTTTACTTTTGTACCCAGTCTTTCCTACTAACTTCTTGATTTCTTGCAGATGTGTTATCAAGTGAGAGAAATAATAATAATGATAGCATATGCTTACCCGATTCCAACTACTGTCTACTATAACCAACTGTCGAATACCTATCACCTACAAACATGAAGCAGCAAGCAAAATATTCCAAAACTTATATCAGAAATAAGTATTAACTCTCGATGGATGAATGCCCCAGCAAGTCTATGTGTTCAATAAAAATTTATCTCTGGAATGTTTCATCCAACTTTGCATTGATAAACTAGCCCTTAGTTGACTTAATACATTTATCAGGGCTCACAACGGTAAGCCAAGTATTATCCGAACGTGTTCAATCGTAAGAAATTTAATGTCGACTCACACCTCGCATAAATCTGTGCAATACTCCAACAGGACACTTCATTCGAGGCATATAATATGTGTAACTTTCATTGTGAAACAGGGTTTCATCTATATTTACTGTTATATTGAGAATGAGATGCAACAAATGTTGCATAGCGATACAAATCGATATAAGGTTTTCCCACCACAATTTTAAACTATCTATATTCAGAATACTATCTAATATGATTGCACAAAATTTGGTATCTGTGGATTTTCTGAAATGCCTATTTCAACTCTAATATTTTCAAGCTAGTAGCATATATGTTTTTACCAGAAATTGGCCTCAACTCTCTTATTCTGAGTAGAATACTCTATTCTTCATTCTATCGATTAATTCAGTGGACAATCTTACATATGGAACAATAAAAGTATTCTGCTGCTGACCATTCATATTCGACGTAATTCAATTTTCCAGATTTCTTGTCTGAAATCCGGCACACCAGGGATGATATCTTGATAGGTAGACAGCTGTAGTAGATGACGATGGCAAACGGTTAGCTTGATGAACAGGAATAATCTTCAGGGCGGAGAACGACGATGGAAGAAGAAGATTTGACTTGAAACAGGTTCTTTGGAAGGCTAACGGTGGCCTAAGAATAGAGTGCTTAGATAACTCACAGGCCGTGTAAGCGTATGACAACGTATGAACCGGTTTGACATGAACAGGTACTTTGTATGACAAAAGGTGGCCTAGCGACGGAAGGCTTGGGTACTTCGCAAGTCGCATGTGGACACGATGACAGCGGAACCGGGTCGCTTAGACAGCTCAAAAGTCACATATGATGGTAGTGTTATGAGAGATCTTTGAGAACCCTGTTTCTGAGATCCAGCGTTCTTAAGGTGTGCCGAACTTCAGACAAGAATAAAAAAAATTTAACTATGCCGAAAATGATAGGTCAACAGCAAAATATTTATACTATTCCATATGTGAAATTATCCGCTTAATCGAACGATGGAATGAAACATTGAGTATTCCATTTGAAACAAGAAAGTTGAGACCAATTTCCAGTCAAACCAGTTGTGCTACTGGTTTAAAAATATTTTAAGTTGAAATGGGCATATTTGAACACCCATTGATATCAAATTTTGTGAAATCATATCGAATGGTATTTCAAATATAGATAATGTAATTTCGTCATGGAGCATCCTGTATACGTATGTTTCAATATTTGATCGAAAAGTGAGCTATGAAATTTATAGTTCACAAAATATCTGACTCCAGTAGTGGTGTAGTGACAATATATTGCCACAAAAATGCTAGAAGCTTGATTTATGATATAAATATCTGTTAAGTTCACAGGGTGTACGATAATGGGAACTGTGAGCACAAATGTACCTCAATTTAACATGTTATTTATTGTATCCAAACACTCTTGTTGATGGAAAATTGGTTTGTTTCAGATATCGAATTCAATGAGCTCGGAATTATTTGGAAAAAAGAGCTATTTGCATGACAGTGACGAAATCTATTTTGTGTTGTGATTAAAGTGGAGTCATATAGTTATCAATCAAACAGGGGGAAAGAATCGTTTCCAGTAGGTATGACCGCTATTCCTGGATGTTCAGTATCGTTCTACTCCAATTATAGATTGGCAAAAAGTACTCATTGCAATAGAGAACTTTTTCGAATCTTCACCCTGCGAATGAAATAGACGACGTATATCAATGATATACAGAAATTATGAAAGATGCAGTAGCAAACTAACAGCTAGGAATATAGATTATGTATACTCAATAGTTATACCGTGGATAATTATCCTGAATATTTTCAGTTCACTTTATACCTGCAAATTACATGTAGTATACAGTATACGTTGGCAAGTTGATTATACAATGATATTTCCTGTATGTTATAATAACTCATGCATTCAGATATTCAGATAAATTCCAAGTGTTAAAGCGTGGTTCTGTTGATGCGTCCAGGATCGCGCTCGTTATTTTGTAGATCAATTCAGACAGATGTTGCTTCAGTTTTTCCTTATAGTTTCTGCACATATTCAATTTGAAGACTTTTGTTAGCTTTATTATTTTTCACGTACCAGGATGTATTTCCAATATTTTCGAGAGTCTTATTTTGGAACAAATCTTCTGTATTGGTGTTGAAGTTTCTCGTGTGCGAACATAGATTGATGCTAAGTGTTCATATTGGGATATTTATGACTTAACACAGGATGCCTCTGTACTTCAAGAGGGAAATTGAAGGACGAATACTGTATGACGTATTGATCATGGAACATCGGAAGTTTTCGAAAAAGTTCCGGAACTGAAGAATAACATCTATAGGATTATCAGAGCGGCTTTCTCTGTCGTAAACTGAATATTCCAGATTGATTTTGGAATAGCATTGGATAATATTCTATTCAAATGTAGGATAATATTAAGTTTGGATAAACAAAGATTCAGAATTTCCGTGCATTGTTATTAAATCTGCGATCTGCAAATACAATAATACATACCTTATAGAATCATTGAATCCAAATATCAATCATAAATATTGTTGGATAATTCTATCCTCCATTACTACACACATATTGCAGCACGTTGAATGAACGATGCAGTACAAGCTTGACATGATTATTACTCATCTATTGCTCTCGGAAAATTTTTCATTCGTTGTCTCAGTTCTTCACATTTTTTGGTGCATTTTGGTAATTGTGAATAATGGATTTGAAATAAACTAAAAAAAAGAGACCAGCGGACTTAGGTTGGAGAAGCTGGGAGTCCAAGCTAAAGAATTTGGATGTCTCGCACATTTTCAGCAGAATACGAAGGCGCGGCTCATGCTAAGAACCTGTCCGCTGACATATCAACTACCATTATTTATCATGTTTGGTAGCATGTACAGCCCAAGTATCATCCTATTTACAGTACCAGCCAGAACAATAATTGGAAACAGATACTGGAAACTATTTTTCATATTGGTTGTCGTCTTGTTGCACTCACACCATGTAATTTATTATTAATAATGTTAGTTTAGTTCTGTATGAAGTTCATCTAGTCTAGATTATTGAAATGTACAATATATCTCTAAAGTAAATTTTTTGCGCATTGTTGTTCCCATCATGTCACCATAATTGTAATATATGTTGTGGTCTTTTGCTAAAGATAAATAAGATTGCACATCCGAAACGTTCATGTTAATTACATCTGTTTGAAAGAAGATGAACATAATACATTTTTGGACTACAACAGCTACCTAATTTTCAATTGCAAATCAATATTTGTATTTCTTCTCCACTTGTTATTGGCAATTTTCAAATTTCTGACATTATTCTCTACGGTGCTGTTTTGCAACGTTGCTTCTGCGTGAAATTCTTAGACGGAAGCGTGAAGTTCAGGGAACATTTCAATAGAAAACTGGCTGCTATCAGACTGAAATTGAAATATCTGTATCAATTTCGATATGATTCTGTTAAATTATATATAGTCAATGCTCTAGTTTTACCTTTGCTGGATCACAGCTTCTGCATTTATTTTTTGAAACTTACATAGACGGACAAAAACAAGATCACTTTCATTTTGAATTCATGCTTAAGACTTGTTTATGACGTACTCAAATCTTTGAATACAGGGTATTATCTTATATGAATGATATTGATACTGAAATTAAAATCTCCTACCTTGATCTGGAACACAAGGTAAGTCTCACGAGCGCGCGTCGTACTGCCCAAAGTCGTAGTGCCCAAAGATCATGGCGCCCAAAGATTCAGCGTTCATGTTCACTGTTCACCTGGTCCACAGTTCGCCGAGTATCGCAGTGCCCAAATGTTCTCCCACCACTAGCAAAGCTTCGAACCGTTAAAAATAAATTATTAATATAATATAGATGGCACTGATTATTACAGATTCCTGTAAGAAAAAGATTTTAGTTGATCCTCTGCCATCTGCAAGTTGATGTCGCTTTGAATTTTTCTCAAAAGTATCATAAACAAAAGTCCCTAGATATTTGAAACTTTAATCCGATTAAAAAGTGGAGTGTTTCATAGCAGTATTAGTGTTATAAAAGGTTAGAAATTTGTTTTTGGTATATAATTTCCAGTTTTCTTACTGAATCGTATAGATAAGGTGATTTTTATCGATGTGAAATGGATTAGATCTTGTGGAAAAATCGAATTTATATTAAATCTTTTTCAGGATAGGTTCTTGACGTGAAATGCAATGTATTTATGGTATTACTGAGTTTATAATAAATTGTAACAATATTTGAATCGAATATTATCAGGGCCGTCTTTAACTTACTAGAGGCCCTGGGCACATTAGGATAATGAAGCCCCTATGACCTTGACAGATCACTATTTTGTTGAAATAGACACATCTGACTACATTGAACGACTTTCAATCACAATCTCATCAACCCTGATAGGCTCTCTCAAAAACAGTCCACTTATGAGCAGTTCAGTATCCATTTTGTCTCAAACCACCAGCGAGAATAGCGACGAAAACAAGTTTGGTATGTTTGATTCCATCGCTCTTATCGCTTGTAGCAGCGCTCATTGTCGCACTGCTCTCCTCTCCAGTCTTCCCTATGCGATGTTCTATTGATATGTGTGTGTATATATTCGTCGCTCTCTTTATCTGTGGAAGATGATGATGGTCATGACACTTGATCAGAATACTAATATTCAGTGACGAGGAAACTGCGAGGAGAATTGTCACGAGAACAAATATCTTCAATTACTTGATTATCTGCTTTGCCATCTTCATAATGTTCCTCATTTTCTATAGATTTTGAAGAATTTCCTCAAAATTTGGCCTAAGGCTTATATGCTCACGTATTGTTTCTAGCAACTTCGCCCCATACTTTGTCCAAGATATATCGATTGTGGTGATCTTTATCTTTTTGATCTCACCAACACGATCTCAAAAACACTTCATTGATTGATATATTCGCGTCAACCATAGCGATAAGAGCGAAGAAATGCAACTGAATGTCTTTCGTTGCTCTTTTCGTTAATCGACAAGTGAGAGCAACGCTGTAGCTTTCTTCAATATTAACACTTACATTATAATCAATCGTTTGCATTTCGCTGCTTCGCTCTTATCATAGCTCTCATCATTCATCGTTGCTCCAAAATAAAAGTATCCTAATGAATTTCGGCTATCGTTTGTTGATCTGGTAGAAACCAGGGGGCCCCTATCGATCTCGGGGCCCTGGGCACGTGCCCAGAGTGCCCAGTGGGAAAGAGGGGTCTGATTATTATGATTATATAGCATTTTGTTTGAAGTATATAATTTTTTGAGATACCTTAAAATTTTGAATATACCTATTACCCATGTAGTTTAATAACAAAAACTTATCATTTTGTAATTGAACTTGATTCCTTTCACTCTTACACATTCTACATAGCTATGTTCCACATCCAGAGCGTTATTTTACAGCGTAGGAATATTTTTGAAGGAATAGAATCTGCCACAGAAATATAGAATAATAATTTCCAAACTAAATTCATTTTATTTTATGCACGGTTTTATAAAAGACATCAGTAAATGCAATAGTATAATAATTATATACAAACAAATTTATACCATTTTTGAACATATACATTAATAACGTTTTAGAAATTCATGTACATATTAAATTAACCCTAGTTCGACAACAATATTCTGAAACTTTAGATACTTAAATAATATACATAAATAATGTATAAGAAAAACAACAAGGATAATGTCAAAAGAAAATATGAAACAGTATATTTGCATAGACGTTCCAGCAGACATGATTTTAGTGCACGCATTAAATTGGAATAAATAAAGCTAGGACTACAGTGGAAACAATAGAATGGAGAAAGACAGGTGAGAACAAGGAGCCATTGTATTTTGACAGGTAATTGTTGAGCAATGCTGTAACTAGCCTAATAGACCGTCAGATAGTCGTAGATCTGAGTGCCCCATTTTGTTTTCTCTGCCTTCAAGAGTTTTGATAAGTATGTATATTTGGAGTATAATAATGCCAAAATCAAAACTGGACCGTGTGGCCAACATAATAAAAATTAATTTTAAATTTTTATAAAAAAACATGTTCCGATCCTATTTTCTCGCTTCTGCCATGCTGCGATAGGCAGAAGTGATCCACTTGGCCGAAGATTTGGAATAAGGGCTCGATTGTGCGAAAAAATTATATCAATTGTTCACGTTCTTCTCGTTTCTGCCGTTTGGCCATATGGAAGTTGATATCATGAGTATCTCGTAGAAACGAATGGCATAAGATATGCACGAAAACATTCAAATTTTCGCAGGATGTAACAATTTTGAAGTTAGTACCTGAACTTCTGAATTATCCTGTATAAACGAGAGTGATGATTTGTATCTTCTTATCCAGAATTTTTTGATCGATTATAGATGTAGCAGCGCGTATCCAACAAATCATGAGGAAATGATGTTTCAATTAAATAGCGCAAGTAAATGCAAATAAATAATTCTTAAACAATACCTGAACTTCCATAAAATTATCAAATTATATCCTCTTGTTCGATAATCTGTTCAACGAATTATCTTCGCTGTGTGTAGTTAGGAGGCTTCAGTTCTTGAGTCAATATGGAACTTTGTAATCTTTCGTGAGAATACACTACAGAGAGCTTCTTGAAGTATCCAATTTGTGAGTACAGTGTCGAGTTTGTAGAATGACAGATCCCAATAATTGATGGACAAGGATAAAATATTCTGTCGCTCAATACAACTTCAGAAATATGATATTAATAGCTTCAAATTCTCTCTGTACACTTCCAGTTAGAATAGTATTTAGAAATCTAGAAGAAATAAGTTTTACAAAATTAGATTCAAAATTGATTTTTAATGTATTTATCCAATGAACTTACTGTACATTGTGAGTCAGATCTGTTAAATTTTCTGGAATCTGAACCATTCTTCTTACCAGTATGAGAAAATCGGTGAAACTACAAGTCAAACCAATTTTTTCGGTTCTTGAAAGATTGATATTTAAATATGTAAGCCAAATACAGTACCAAAATATTATATACGTAGATAACATTTTATTAAACACAGCCAGAAGCAGATATTCAAAATGATATTTGTCACTTAAATCAGCCATAGGCTATTTGTCATCTAATAAATGAATACAGATAAAATTAGTTAGTGTCATTTACTCAGATTATTAATAAATACCATTGCTACTTTTTATATATTTTATTACCAATATTTCTGATGATTAAGTATTAAAACTGCATTACATATTCTATGTACTTCAGCTTATTGTAACCACCTGTGACTAGCAACTGTCAAATCGGACTCAGTGTTGCCAACGCTCTGTATGTACATTTCAGTAAGTGTTGACAACCTTACAGTTAGGTTAATAAGCCATTGACAGTTTTCCTAAATTATAATTTTGAAATATACTGCCGCTGAGACTCCAGGAAATATTGTAGAACATTGCTCATAATTTTGAAATACCATGAATATATTATTTTTCCCATTTAATGTTTCTTTATAACAAAATCTATGATTTGAACCAAAAAAATTTTTCGAAAACTTGGATTCTCACTACTCTCTAAAAATATATTATCTGCAAGAAATCTTTGGCCACTGAGTATAATTACTTTGGTCAAAATTGAACGTGTAAATATAGATAAAAATAAAAAAAAGTGTAAAAGCACATCAGAGAAGTACCCAAAATATCGAGAATTTCGAGCCTAGAATTCAGTGACCGATTTAGAAAAAAAAATTATCATTTGAATATACATACTTTTTGGATATAAATATGACGCTTTTAGGAATGCGCAAAAAAGGTTATTAACAGAATATTGATTAATAAATATGTTTTATTGGGTAATCAGTTCTGTATTAATTAATTTGAAACACAACGTTTCGACAGCAAAGAGCTGCCTTTTTCAAGTGTAAAGAAATATGAAAATAAATAAACAAAATTGTCAAGACAGAACTGATTACCCAATAAAACATATTTAATAATAAAATGAGTTCTGCAAAGTTTTTTCCTTCATTAGAATACTGATTATTCAAAATCAATAATTTTTGCGCAGCACACTGAGGAATATTGTTGTCTATAGTCTACTGAACTTTGTCCCAAAAAACTAAATAGTCCTAATAAAACTCTGAAAAATGTATGGATTATTAGATAAATAGTCCCGGAAAAATTGTTATTTTAAACATTAATTTTTTTTTCCTCGAAATTGTCAAGTTCAATTTCCATAACAAAATTATATGATAACTACAAGTATAGTGCCTAGTATATATAATTTTTTCAGACAAGTAGCTATCAAAATCTCTGAGATTTGGATTTGCATGCTAATTTTATAAGTTAGCACTGATTTTATACGGATTTATTGCAGACATGATGAAACTTTGGCAAATTATCTAATTTTTGATATACACAGCACTAAAAATTTTGTTAATTTATCATATTATAAGAGAATATTCATCAAACATATTGCTACAAGATTCCTCATTTCAAAATTCGTGCTATAATAGTTGTTTTGGGTGATGTTTTATCTTATGCGGCGGAATTTCAAACTAAAGGATCAAGGATATATTTCGCGCGGTAATCCATGCATTAAAAATTAAATCAACAAGCTACTATATTCTACTATCCCACATAATATTGTTCTCTACTATGTACATTTATGCAGAAAAAAAAATATATTGGTAAATTTGGATTATTTGAGCTTAATGAATTTTTTTTGTATCTATTAACAGAAACAAATCAAAAGATTTATCATAGAGAAATAGATGTAGTCATTCGCATTATTTCTTTGCTATTTCTTTTCACTCACTCATCCATCATTTTTTTTTTCCTGGTTTCTGTGGCGGATTCCTATTTCTTCAAAAATATCTCCACGTTATACACTACTTCACGCTCTAGATATGAAAAATATCTGGTATAGCTTCTATATGTGGAATGTGTAAGAGTGTAAGGAATCAAGTCCAATCGCAAAATGATGAGTTCTCGTTATCAAACTACAAAATTTAAAGTAATATCAAAAAATTATAACCATAAAACAAAATGCTAGATATCGATTTAAAAATTGTAACCATTTATTATAAACTTAATAATACCATTATAAATATATTACATTTCACGTCATCAAGTACCTTTTCTGAATAAGATTTTTGGTATTTGATATAAATTCGATCTTTCCACAAGAAATAATCTATTTCACATCGATAAAAATTTATCTATCTATTACGATTTAGGAAGAAAACTAAAAAATACCAAAAACTAATTTTTAACTTTTCATATAACATGCATGAAATAATCCACTTTTTAATCGGATTAAAGTTTCAAATATCTAGGGACTTTTGTTTATGATACTTTTAGAGAAGAATTCAAAGCGATATTTATTTGCAGATGTTGGAGGAGCAACTAAAATCTTTTTCTAGTGCCATCTATATTGTATTAATAATTTATTTTCAAAGGTTCGAAGCTTTGCTAGTGGTGGGAGAACGTTTGGGCACTGCGAAACTCGGTGAATTGTGGACCGAGTGAACAGTGAACATGAATGCCAAATCTTTGGGCGCTATGATCTTTGGGCACTACGACTTTGGGCAGTACGACGCGATCCGAGTCTCACTGTCTATGCTTTGCGCATAGAAGAGCTGTATATTGTTTCACCTCATAATAAAGCTAAGTACAAAAGCTTTTTCTTGTCTTGGTTCCTACACTTCATAACGATCTATCGCTACCAATAAAATCTCTGTCAATGAACAATCTTAGAAAATATATCTGATCTTCATATTGATCTTACACTATTTGTACAATATGTGAATGTTCATGCTTCATATCAGAGTTTGGCTGTTATGTTATTATTGAGAGAATAAGTTATCAAAAAATATTTTTTTCTCATTTTGTTTTGGATCTCATGGTTGGGTGGAAGACTAGTTTTAAGTTGAAGCTGGTTTTTAAGGTAGAATGCCAATAAAGATCATTATTATCATTACTATCAACTTTTTATAGCCGATATGTAGTGTTCGGAAGACGCTATCACAGCTACCTACATATGTGGATGACACAGCAATCATCGTAACAGATAAAGATCCAAATGAATCGTCCCAGAAATAAAGAACAGCGATGGACAGTGTTCGAAATTTACGTAATGAGATACAAAGAAATCATTTTCTCTGTCTTACTCATATACTCCAGCTCTTCGCCAAGCTCATGGAAAAATGAATAGCTTCCGTTACTTGCGGAAATAAACAATTTATATTGTTAGAGCAAGAAGCAACATAATTTCCACAGACAGGTTTGTCTCCTGCACTGCATGTACTTGATATTTTAAAACGATTACCGGAAGTTCCTAAAGCTTTTTAGCTAATAATAAACGCAGGTGCGACTATCCATTCATCCTGGAAATGTTAATTCAGAAAGTATCCGGAATTTTGCTCATCACTCAATTATTCGCTCTCTAAGATCTATTCTCAACTTTTCAAACAAATTTTCAAAATATTTCAATTTGCATGCTGTGAATATCATATACGTGTTGAATTTCCTTAAATGTTTTCCAGAGGTTTCGCATAAGATCTGTTCTTGCACATCGTATGAATATTAAAGCTCCACAAAGTTTCGTGATATATTGCAGAAGTTCATTTCTTGCTATTTTCTTCATGCTCTGAATTTATATGAAGGACACATCTCGACTTGTAATGTAAGCGGTAGACACCACACAAGCCTAAATTAGTTTTTTTAGTCTGATATAAGGTAATAGAAGTCCCGCCTACTCAAACAAAGGTGATCATGATTATTCAATAGTATTGTAAGTGTAAACATGTCATGTAATATATCTCGGAAGAACTGTATGCGATGGGGATCGCAAATGTGCGTCCATAAAGACAAGGAGAATACGATTGAAATGAGGTTAGGGCTCTACAAAGAGATCTTCTACACTCTTTCGCTAGGATTTTAACTGAAAAATATATGGAGGAGAGAAAGCAGGATATTGCAAAATGAAGTCTGTTTCCACCGTTGAAAATCTAGTTTTGATAATTTATGAGCTATACTCAGACCACGAATTCTAGAATTTACTGCATGTGAGTAAGTGAGTGTAACCAAATAAATATACAAAGGAAGAACTGTGTGCGGACGGGACAACAATAATGTTTGTCCATAAAGAGAAGGCGAAAATTATTGGATGAGGTCAAGAATGTTCCTAAACACTTCTACACCAGATCATTTCTGAAGGTGATATGGAGGGAGGAACATGATAAATTAAGCAAAAAAAATAAACTTTTCAATTGTTAGTAGACATGTTTGGATAATAAATGAACTACATATGCATAGATCAAGTATCAATGACTTTACTGCATGTGGTCCATATGTATTAATACGTGAAGAGAAAACTTTTTATCTCCATTTCAAGCATATTTCATGCACTGTGAAATTTGGCATACTCAAAGTTCATATTAAGGAGTGCTAAAAGTAGAATTCACATACAAGGTGTCCCATTTTAATCTATATATAAATACGCGAAGAAAAGGCTTTCTACCCCTTTTTCAAGCATATGCATGTACGGAGAAATGTGAGATTTGGCATACTTGAAGTTAAAGTTTATATGACGGAAGAGTGCAGAAAGTGAAAATTATATGCAGGATGTCCCATTTCAATCATACATTATTACGTAAAGAGATACCTTTGTACGTCTTTTCAAGCATATTTCATGCACGAACGAATGTAAGATTTCACATATTCAAACAGTTAGGTGTCCTATTCAAAATTTACGTGAAAAGAAAATATTTTACCCCGCGCAAAATGGACTGTGAAATTTCATATGGCGGAGGAGTACAGGCAGCTGAAATTATATACAGGTGTTCTAGTCTAAGTTTTCAGCCCGCGCACTGAGAAATGTTAGATTTGGCATTCTTCAGGTTTGAACAGAGGAGTGCAGATTCATATTTTGTGTGAAGAAGAAAATTTATAACAAGCGCACATAGAAATATGAAATTTGGCATACTTTGAATTAATATGGAGAAGAAATGCGGAAAATTAGAATTATATGCAGGGTATCCTAGTTAAATTTACGTAAGAATAAAACTTTGTAACACGCGCATGAATAAATGTGAGATTTGGCCAACTTGAAGTTTATATCGGGAAGGAGTGCAGAAAGCTGATATCATATACAGGGCGTCCTCTTCAAATAAATGTGAGATGTGACATACTTAAAGTTTATATGAAGAAAAAATGCAGAGAGCTAAAACATTATACAGGTGTCCAATCCCAATTTCACGTAGAGTGAAGTGAAGAGGTGCAGGAAGCTTAAATTATATACCTATACACTGAATGAAAAAATGTCCAAAGTGAAAGCTCAAATATTCTTCCTTATTCTGAAGGAGCGGAAAGAGAAACAGTCACTCTGCAATCTTGAATGGGAACTACTATTCCTCATTTCAGATTCGGGTAGAGAGGCGAATACCAAGGTAATACTATCTGAAACCTCCAGGGATCAAGGATTGAATTCAATAACATTTAAACCTAACAATATAGTGAATTACAGTCGAATATTAGCCACTGGACCACCACAATCGGAATTGTGAAGCTATTCTGAAAACTGTTGGAAGATTATATCAAACAAATTAGTTGAAACTTAAGAAAATAACAATAAGGCTTGGTTTAACCCTTTTATTGTATTTGAGTCCATATGACCTGATCAGGCTCATCTGATGCATATAAATAAATGAAGAACAAGAAGGCAATAAATGAACGTATTTCATTGGTTTTGATCTATTTTCATATAGGCAACTTACATTACTACATTCATTAAGAGAGTTTCAACACGCCCGTTATTTTCAAGTAGTGAACGAAAAGTGGATTTCGGTTGGCGCAAGTTGTCCGTGGCTCTGCGTATATATTCTGCTACTAAATATGTATGTGTTATTGTTGCGGTGAACATCACTATTCATGCTACTCTTATACGGAGCAACTGTAGAAAGAAATAATTGAGAATGTGTAGTAAGAGATTATTGACGAATGCTGAGCTTGAACAATTATTGTATGCTGATGATGTTGAGGATGATGACAGTGCTTCTGAAGCAGAGGATCATTTGTCAGAAGTTAAGATATATGATAGCTAATCAGACGATGAGTGGAATACATGAGTCTAGATGAAAGTGCTGTAGCCAATTACGTGAAATCAAAAGATGACAGTTAATAATTTTGCGACCGCACCTGATCAAGATGGAATATTCTCAACAGAAGATATTATTTCGTTGACTTCTTAACCTACAAGGTACGCTACGTCTAGAATTATTGATATAAAATCAGTGTTTCTTGTCGTTTTCACGCCAAAAATGATAGATTTGATTCTAAAAATGTCGAATCTAGAAGGTTAAAGAATCTATGTCGACCAGTTACAAGAACTGGCAGTATTTGGATTGAAGGCATATTTTGGGTTATTGCTTCTTGCTGGAGTGTAAAGATCTTACCGTAAGGCAACAGCCAGTCTATTGGATGGAAATGTAGGCTGCCCTATACTTGGAGCAGTGATGTCACTAGAACGATATTCTATAATTTCGGAAATAATTCGCTTCGACGATGAATAAACTCGACCTTAACGATGGCAGACTGATAAATTAGCTGTTATACGGAGCTTTCGGGATGATGTCAACGAAAATGTAACAGTAGTTGTCCCTTCAGGCAGTACAAAGTCAAAAAGTCAGCCAAATATGGAGTCAAGATTTGGACTTTATGAGACTCTGTAAATGCTTATGCGTATAATATGCAAGTATATCTAGGGAAAAAAACAATATACCTCCTAAGAGAGGTCAAGGTAAGAGAGTGGTTTTATACCTTACTCATGGCTTGAGAGGCCATAACGTAACGTGGGATGATTGTTTCACCACCTACGATCTAAGGCAGATGCTATTGAAATGAAAAATAACCATGCATGGCACTATTTAGAAGAATAAGCCTGAGATATCAGTCGCATTAGGTTCCAGCAGAAGATAAATCCTTTCTTTACAGTTCTACTTCACCAGAGACACAACGATAGTTTCCTATATTCCGAAACGATACAAAAACGTGACAGTGATGAGCATCATGCACCAGGATTCCGGTGTTTGCGAGTAAGATCATAAAAAGCCGTTCAGATTTTAGAGCAAAACCAAAGATGCTGTAGACACCTTAGATTATTTAGTTCTAACGTACACATGCATACGATGAACTTAAAGGTGGCCAATGACTATTTTCCATAATATTATGGACGTCTCAACCTACAACACCTGTGTTCTATGGTGCGGAGTAAATGCAACATGCAATGCTGGAGGACTTACAAAATATTGATTACTTCCTGAAGAACTAAGCGATTTTCTCATCACTTTATCACTGGAAGAGAGGAAACATTTTCCTGGAAGCATTCCCGCAGTTCAAATTGTTCTACGATTACCAGATTTTACTAGCAATGCCACAGTGAGAGAAAAAACAATCACAAACAAACGTGGAAGATGTGGTTTTTGCCACTATACAAATGATAATAAAATTTATATACTATAAGTCGGAGAGCCCTATGACGTATGTTGCATAAGGTATTTGATTCAGATAGAAATTTCATGAAATAGTATCTTTAGGAAAAATATATAGGTATATCAGTGTTATCAAACCCTGAAAAAAGTGTCTGACTTCTAGCAAATATTTTCGAATATATCTAATTGGGATGCTTCGAGAATTTCAGTGTGAATCAATCACATATTTTTCAATTTTTGGAAATACAGCTTTGAATAATTTTGATTTAATGCTTACCCATCCAAGAATTCATCAATTTTTCATTTAAATCAACTCAACTTTCGAATAGTACTTGTTAGCGTCTAGATCAAAAACCCTTTCTGGCACATATTTCTCCGCACCTCTATTATATGCGCAGTATCTAGCGTACTCAGGTAGGTCAGGCAAACACTCATCCACCTATACATCTTATCTGAAAATACTGTTGTGTAGAATTTCTATCTGAATCAAACACTTCATGAAACGTGGGTCATAAGCTCCTGGACTATATGTTCTAATTGCAAAAAATAAATGTACGATATAATTCAAAGTTTTTCAGATTTACTTACATACATACAATGTTTCTTAATTATTGCCATTCAAAAACGAACGTTTGATCAAAACATGTTAATTATCATTATTTTTCATGATTATTTGACAAACACATTACTGTAATATTATTATGACGAAAGTAGGAACTTGGGTCATTCTGACCCAAACACAATAGGTACGCAAAATGTGACTACAATAGGAAAGTTAACACAGAGATAAAGCATGCAATACTAAATAGAGACCTGGCTTATAAGAAATTTTGATTCACAAATGATTCACATGATTGGAAGTAGTACAAACTGAAAATGAATAAGGCTACTAGTGTCATACAGAAACAAATAGAATTTTTCCGCAATGATAACATAGATAAATGTAGAAATAATTCCCAGTTAATGTGGAAAACTTTGAAAAACTTCACTTTTTGTTGTAATAAAGGAAATATTGGTCGAATAGTTTTTAATGATATCTATTATAATGATCAACATGATATTGTTGATAATTTCAATCAGTTTCTCATAGACAGTATCAGAGTGGTTGGGAATTCAATCTCATCTAAAATTCATGAGGTAACGAATACGATAAATGGAAATGAGAATACTACTTGGCATGAATTCTCCAAATCAATATTATCTATTATCTATTATCAATATATATATAAAAATTATATATATATATATATATATATATATATATATATATATATATATATATATATATATATATATATATATATATATATATATATATATATATATATATATATATATATATATATATACAGGGTGTAACAGAAATAAGTACATTAATTTTAACCTGTGACGCAATTTGTCAAGCATAACAATTTTTCCTAATAACTTTTTTCCGTAAATCCTCTGGATACAGAGTAAAAATTCATCAAAGCTTTGTCAAAAATTTCATAGTGCGCCTATGGTTCAAACTGAATGGTTTTCATTTGTTGGAAGAATGACAGCTGTCGATTGAAAGGAGTATTTTGCAACTTTGAGCCATCGTTGTCTTGTCAATCATTCATTTGAAACTGAAAAAATATTAGTATTTTGGCAATACATTGATATTCGCTCACCTCGATCATTCTATTTTTGTATATGTTGGAAGAAAGACTGAATTTGTGTCTGTAATCAACAATTTGGTCTTTTAGTCGTATTTATATGTCATTTTTAAGAAGTTTGATTTTTATTTAGGGATTTCACGTATATTTTTGGATAGTACGTTTCTTAAACATAAGATTGTCTGCACAAATTCATTGCACTTGAATCAGCTGATTTGGATTGGTGTGAAACTGTGTCACTGTGTCAGGAGACTGTGCTGCCATCTACCAGCAGTTCGAAGAGTGGTTGCTGTTTCTAACCTACTTCATCAGAAACATAAAGAGAATATCATTCAACGATTTATTTAAAGAAAACGGTAGAATATTGAATAGAATGTAATTCTAAATTAATTAATTCACTGAATAATTCAATAGAAATATTGCTGCATGAAATTTTGAAGATTCTATTGAAGAACAGAAAATATAACCTATAAATGTATCAAACTGAATTTGGTAATTGATTTTAAATATATTCTGAAATATATGATACAATATTTTGCTTATTCAGCAGATCAATTGACTGGGCATACTTTATTGAAACGACCTGAATGTGAAGTGTGAAGTTTGTAATAATATGAGGAAAACTAATACATAGGTGCTTCATTTATAAATTAATGTATTTCATTCATCTCATCTGCTTCCAGATAAACATTAGGTTCTAAATAACTCATGATATTCTCATCGTAATGTATAAGTGCATAATATTTTGACATTAAATACATTAGCATAACCACAATAATTCAATTTTTAGTGAAAAATGACAGTTCGGAGATCGTTCCAAATAAATTTGCTAAGCTAATCCTAAACTGCCCATGAAATCGTACACAGAATTAATAAATTATAATCTGCTTTATTCCAGAATTTATTTGAAGGAATTGATAACTCACATATGTCAAAATCAATTATTGTTCTATTGCAACTGCTACTAGATCCGATAACTATGCACCTGAACGACTCGTTAAATTATAGGGGATAAAAAATGCTAAAAAAAGATGAGAATTCGGGAAAAAGTTACTAAGAAAAAATGTTAGGCTTGACGAGAACTATCACTGGTTAAAATTAATGTACTTATTTCTGTTACACCCTGTATATAATTTTTCCACAGCAGAATTAAATTTGTGTTGATGAAATGAGAATAAAAGTTTTGAAAGATTATTCTGATTCACTAGGTAAAATTGTGTGATAATGATAGTTCAAAATGGAAATTTCGAGTTTCTTATCCACGAACGCTATCAATAAAGTGATGTGTTCTCTCAGCAAAAAAAATTGCAGGAAAAAACCATATCTCAAAACTCCCTAGAAATCCAGAAAATCCCTTTTACAACATAATATTACAAAACAACAATTCTATCAAAAACAATATACCATCTCTACAGAAATGAAACTTTTATATCAACAATCCCCAAATAACCATCCCTGCAATACAACAAAAAACATACCCTAACCACCTACCATGGATACACTCACTGAACTCCTTCTAAACCTCACATAAACATCATCAGAAGCATTCATGAAGAAAAAATAAACTTTCTACACGTAAATACGAATGGATTGAAACAAAACAATAGAACTGGAACCAATATCATAATAGAAGACACGAACACCACATACCGCCTCCTAGATGTATGCAGTGTATAAACCCCTGAAACATACGCAATATTGCAAGCTACCTGCACAGTCGTTCGCCGGCGACTCGCCAGCACAATATCTGGCGTTTCTCCAACGTATCGCTTACGGAGTATTCACTGGCGGATCGCTGGCAAACGACTGGGCATACCACTGTAAAGCTCGCCGCACACGATGCAATTTTTCAAGCAATTTTGTTCACTTGGCGCTGCACTGGGTGCCACGCTTGCTCCAATGCAAGAAATTTGGTGCGATGCGGGGTACTAGACTTACCACGAGACTTGTTTTTCAAGATAGGTTCGGTGCTATTTTTCGCACTTGCTGCGCCACTGACTGCTGTCCACAACCAATCATAGCAGACGACGAAATCACGTGATTACATCACTGAGTTGTATGTCGCATGCTGTGCCTCATTAGTACATTGTGTTTTGTGGTGTTTTAAGATACAAATAAGTAAAAATTAAGGCTAGTGGACATTAGGTAATGTTTACGTACCCTAGCTCAGGGTGTATACCAAAAAGTTTAATGAAAATTCCCTGACTTCCAGGTTTTCCAGGTTATTTTCAATAAAATTCCAGACAGTAAAAAACAAAAGTTTGATACAAGCTTACATATAATCACAGATTAATGTTGCAGTTCTGTGTGAACCCTATAAATCTGTGAATTAAAAACAAAATCGCAACGAACTTGATATCATGAACGAATTTACATTAATCAACAAAAGTAAATGTACTTTAATAATTTTTTTTTTCATGAATTTAGAGATCTGGATGACTTATAGATTTGCACAGATGGCCCTAGTATCTTAAAGAGTGAAAATATACTTTTATGAGTAATAATGCATAAATATCCTATGATGTATTTTTTCCAGACAAATATCAGAGATTCCCTGACGATTCCATGACATTTCCAGTTTATCTAAATTCCCTGACATTTCCAGGTTTTTCACGTTTGGTATACACCCTACTAGCTCGTTAAAAAAAATGTTGAAAACTCTGCGGCCTTGATTCCTTTTCAAAAATCACTCTCTTGACCAAAGTTTTTTCTTCTTTTTTTCTGTCTCGTAATTCGCAAGCTATAACTGCAGCAAATGCTCCTGCTTTCCTCCGACGATTAGTTTCGGCAACATCCATACTTGTAATGTGAAAATCTACCAAGTCTACGTTCTAGTGTTAGAATGAGTGGCGCAGCTTGCATCGTGTGATGCGAGAATAAGTGTCACACTAAGTGTACCTCAAAGTGACCCAGTGAGCAAGAAAACTTGCTGCAAATTAAGTGAACAAAATTGCATGGAAAATTGCCTCGTGTGCGGCGGGCTTACGTGCTAGGAAAAGCATTGAAAATATATAAGATAAAAACACCATAATCAAAAAATACAGGACAATACGCATAGCTACAACCCAACTGAACGGAGAAATAATCTTCATATGGATCCTATCTCACCAAGACATTAGAAGTGACGGAAAAGCAAATGGAGCTGCAAAAAATGCCACTGTTCAAGACACTTTAAAATACAACGCAATCTCAGTCAACGATGTAAAAGCCATAGCCAAAGAAATAGTGAAGGAAAACTGGCTGAACGAATTGCACACAACAATCAACAACTAACTTAGAACCATATAAGAAGGCACTCAGACATGGATTGCAATGGAAAACAGAAAGCATCAGATCATACTGCCAAGACTATAAATTGAACATACGCGCCTCACACACGAACACCACATGCATAGATGTCCTCCACCCATATGTGAAAATTGCAGCGTATCCGTATCAGTGAATCATAGTCTAATCGAATATTAGAAATTGAATCATCAAAGGCTATATAATAACATCCCTCAAAGCCTCGGATAAGCCCTAGCAAATAACACAAAATGTGCCAGTACCTATATACAATGAACCGAGGAACTAGTGGCCAAGCTGTCCAAGCTTCTTCAAATATATCAAGCTAAAATTTAAAAAAGTGATATATCAATTGGCGTGAGAATATAAGAATATTGCAATGCTTTGATAGATCCAGAAGAATAAAACTATAACATTCGGGTATAAGAATATTTGGATTATTATCTCCACAAACCTAATGGTTCATCTCAATTACTAACAGAAAGTTGGGATGAAAAATTTATTAGAGAAATATTCACACCTATATCCAAAACCTGGCTGAAAATGATCTGTGACAAATGCCATTACTCATATTCGCACAGCAGACAACACACCATTTCCTCGAAAGAATTACAGACTTCCGTGAATTTGTAATAACATCATGGAAAATATCTACGATTCACTGAAAACTAAGGTGATTCGTCAGTCAAAAAGTACATATAACTCGTTTATTTGGTAAGTGGCTAGGAAAATGGGCACCTCGGAAAGACGTTAGATGAGATTAGTTATAGATATTCGAAAATTATATCAGAAAACAATCGAAGATAAATCCCTCCACCAAAATCGATATATTATTAGGTCATATAGGGAAACTCAAATTTCTCACTACATTAGATCTGCATTTTGGATTGTGTCAGATACCAATAGATGAAAAAGTAAGTTAAAAATAGCTTTTCCGGCATCCTCAGGAGTTTTTTGTATGCCTCTCGGTTTAGCAACGCTCCAGCTTCATTCCGAAGAATGATGAGTCAAATACTTCCAGAAAACATTAATAAAACTTGTGTAGTTCACACGGATGGTATTATAATACGTAGAAATATGTTAGAACACTCACAAGATAGGTATAGAAAATAGTCCTTCAGAATAACAAGATGCAGACTTCAAAATACAGATAGATGAATTAACAAAATTGAAGCTATAGCAAAAATGATGATTCCTAATGAAGTAGAAGGAATGAAATTCTCTTCAGGCAAACTTTCCACATGATGTTTGAGAAAGAATTAGCATATAAATATAACCTATCCTAATCCACCAATTTCATAATTTCCTTATTCTTCAAAACAATTTATTCTTGCTACAGACGCCTTGGGATCAAATGTTTCACAGGCTCCAAACAGACAAAAGTAACCAATTGCTGATGCATCGTTAAAACACATATATTTTGTATAATTTATAGCAAAATAGTTCTTTTCGCTCCTAAAGATGGCTAAGGTGTAATCGAAACCGTAGGGTCAAAAAAGGGAAGATTAAATAATTTTACTCAATTCCCTCAATCTCAATACTAGATGATTGAAGATATTACAGAGATTATTATTCAATGCAAAATATGCATCTCAAGAAGACTTTCGGATAGAAATTCGAAACGTCAAAATAAAAATGAATATACAGAATTAAAGCTAGAAAAATATTTTCATTATAATATAATTCTGAGAACATGTGTAAATTATTTAAGATATAAATCTTTTCACTTTGAATACACAGTATTTTATTACTTTATTCCATCAATTTTCTGAAGCTGGTCTAGTTAATCCTATTTTCAACAGAACAGGAGTAAGATCATTGTTGATAATGCAACAAGGTCAATTCATGATGCGAGAAACACACTTATCAATTGTCAAGTCAGTATTCCAAATTACGTTATTTGTATTTGTAATAATATTAAACATAATATTTGCAACACTCTCTAGTATATCTATTCATTATACCAATTTGGCATTCTTTATATTCGCAATAACCTTTGTCCTTCATTCAGCCAGAACCCATTAATTCTTCGTTATATCCCAATTTAGGGTGTAACAATAATCGAGGAATTCATGAAAGCTTTCCCACCTATTCACGCTGATAGGATTTGGAGCTCTTGAGCTCTTTAAGCCCTGTTGCTTTTATATTTTTGGAAAAGCACTACTTTCATGTTATTCTGTATATCTGTAATATATTATCTCTTTATTTGGCATATACATATTGTTTCCGTAATTCTTTCTATTCAATTGACTTGATTTGGATTTATCAGCTATGTCCCCAATGAATTGATCATCACTTCTCCTAACTGATTTTTTTGAATCTCACACATAGATCATCATGTCGCGATTAATTCCCATTATGTATTATAGAATTATTGATGTTTACTTCCCTTGATGATGGAGTAGTGAGAAGGCACATTCCTCTTGTTAGATCTGAAAAGCGGATTGTTGAACTTGAATGTATTTGATGCTCTTATATTCTTGCTTCCAACCCCTCAATCTTGTTCTCTTGGTAAATAATCAGTTGCAATTGAGTTTTGATTTTGAATAGCCAGTTTTTGTTTTGGATATTTATAGATTTTTTTCTAGTTTTGTGACTCGAGATTATTGTGCTACTGTCAGAAAGTGCAGCTGGCCCCCTCCCTCAAATTTTGATCCCAAATTTCACACTTAAAAATACAATCAATCTATTTTTAACAAGAAAGATCAACGTTATGACTCCGAGAAAATGAACTTTTCCTTATAGACCGGAAAATAGTAACAAGAAATTTCAAATCATTTGTTACAAGTATGGCGACCCTAGAGGGGTCAAATTAGATAAATGATTTTCATAGGGTTGGTCATCGGGGTGCAGTCATAGGGTAGCTAATCAATCGTGTCGCTTCAAATAACGAGTTTGAACGATCTTTTGAAACACTTGAATTCTGAGCTGACTTTATCTTTCTTGATGTAGGAATTAAGAAATTTACACAATTTTCCGGTAGTTTATGATCTGCTACCGTCATGAGGTGAACCGATAATACTAAATTACAGCACAAAACATAGAGACATTCATACAGAAAACGCAGAGGCATCTATTCATGGTTGGTCTCTGATTGGGTGTTCTTGAGAATGGCTGGTGAATTGTTCTTAGACAGGTTCAGTTATGCGATGCTGGTTTGTGATTAGGTATCCGTGAATATGGCGAGTGATCTTTCTCTCGAGAGAATTTGTCCCCTAATAGATTTTATCTCCTACACATGGTTGACAAATAAAAATATCTTCATTTCTCATTATGATGGCTGCCTCTTTGAATTTCTGTTTCAAAGTATTGTCTTCTTTCTGAAGTACTTTGATCTGGTATTATTGGATGTGATAATGACTTTCCCAGGCGTGCTCTGCTATCCCCGATTTGGTTGTTCAACCTCTCTTTGTATGCCGTTTCTGTTCTTTGATTCTAAGTTCCAGAGGTCTTTTCGTTCCTTCCGCGTGGGCTTTATCACACTCGCAGTTCATTTTGTAGATTCTAGTTTTGTTGTTGTTTGAGGTCCGGTTGTCGAGAACATATTAGGCGTAGCTGTACATTGGAGTCTTCTTTGCACGTTGATTTTGTCGGGGACACCTCTGATGTATGAGATAAAAAGTGTGACTTCTGCCTCTGTTGTTTCATTGGAGGAACAGTTTTCTTATAAATTTTTGATGACCTCTTCTATAGAAGCTTTTTCTCAACCATTCTTACTGAGAGTGCGGGTGACCTCTATCACTTCCAGTTTGTATTGATCTTGTTTACTACAATATGTTGTAGCCTCAGAAAGCAGTGTTCTTGCAACACCTATTTTTGTACTTCACGCATAGCTAGATCCAAAATTCAGATAACGGCCTATATGAGTTGGTTTTCGGTATACTGATTTTTGTATATGGTCGCCTTCTTTTTCTATCATGACATCCAGGAACGGCTTCGACCTCCATCGCGAGAATAATGCTTCTCCGTTATCTGTTGAAATAGTCTGAAAACGACCTTAAATCTTCATCTCCTTGATTCTAAATGATTGAAGTATCATCTACATATCTTGATCAAGTTGAGTTTTGCTTGAGTGGATTGTAGGGCTAAACTCTAAGAGAACTCCAAAGAGATTAGAGATGACTGGCGATTCCATGAACAGGGTCTTCTTGTTTTTAGAAATGACTATTTACTTGGAAGTGGAGAGTTTGTGGACAATATCTTGAAAGCTTCATTTTAACAGCAGCCTTGGAAGTTGAAGCGTTCCTACGAAGTGAAAAAGGTAAATCACGTATTCCTAGGTTGCTGAAACATAATAACTCTAAAATATTTTGCCTAGATGTCATTGTTGACACGTTCGCTGATTACTTTAAATCAGTTTTCCCAATTCACGGCTTTTTTGTTCTACTGATAAGCTAAAATACATACCAGTGCCACCTTTAATTATTTATTCTTTCAGTGAGAAAGATGTATCATCAGTATTATCAAAATTCGAAGACTCCTTCACTTCAGACATGGACTATATATCTGGATTCTTCATTTGAGACTGCGCTTCCACATCTACTAAACATTCATTATATCTCTTTGATTTATTTATTTCTAGCTCCTAACTGCCTGCTATCTGGAAATGAGCAGCTATTTGCCCTGTTGGGTGATTCTGCAATGATTGAATATCATCGACCAATCGCAGTTCTATGCAATTTTGTAAAAATCTCCGAGTCTCTACTGCATTCTCTGCTATATAATTCTGTCAAGTCTTTCTTTACTCTTTTAAAGCATGATTTCATGGTGAAAAGATCAACTGTTACCAACCTAGCTACCTTCACCCTATATTCTACTAGATCCTTGAATGAACGTGTAGTTTGTACTATCTATTCAGATTCTCAAAAAGCATTCAATCAAATTGATCATAACATATTACTATACAAATTGAGGATGTATGGTTTCTGCTCAACTTTATTAAGTTTTTTCAATTCTATTCTACTGACATACATCATTATGTTAGATATAACAATTTCACATCTCAGTATCCTATAAAAATCTTACGCGTACCTCAAGGACTTTTTTCTACTATTCATTAGCGACATGACAAACTGTATATGATGCACTCATTTACTATTTGCAGATTATATCAAATTTTTCACTAAAATAAGGATTATAAATTCTTGTTCCACAAAAAGGCTATTAGTATCACTTATTGCTTGCTGAATACAACTTCACTCCTTTATATGATAGACGGTTTTCAACGTCAGTTAGATCCTTCTACTTCTTGTTATACGATGAGATCGATTGTTCCTGGTTTCTGTCATGTAGTATTATTTGGGTGCCTCAACTTTATTGTCGTCACACATCATCTTTTTACTATGGATTCCACAAATCAAACATACTTCCAGAAGCCTCTGTTAGCATCATGTGTAATAGACCGGGAGATAGAGATGAAAATTCCGAGTCATTTATTACAAGTATGGCGACCCTTCAGGGGCCGAATTGGGTGAATAATGGAGGAAGAATAGGCGTCATTGTGCTGGTTGTCGGAGCGCAGTCGCAGGATCATCAATTCAACTTGTCGGATGAAATAACGAGTTCGAACGATTTGTTACACAAACATTTTTGTGATTTTCAGAGGTCATTAAATAATGAACTCGGTCTAGTGAATTGTTTTACTTCTCTGGTGGGGCGTACATCTTGCCATACCAATTAGAAGACGTAAATTTTCCCATTTCCTTCCAAATATTTGATACTATTTGCTTTTTAACTTATTAGTCTCAAGTAAGCATCCACAAAAATTACTATACCATACCGTTTTGACGGTTCTAGATAACCGTTCAATACATACAGACCTCCATTTTACATCACTTCTACTGTGTCTTTTCCTTTCTTATTGAATCTGTCTTCAATCAATCTGTCATAGGTAAATCCAGATGAGTCAAAAATCATACTTACTTGAGAAATAATTTACCATCACATCTGAAAATGGCCGGAAGAGATGGACATTTAGATCATATAGAAGATTATTGGCTTATTGCTAATGAAGAAAAATACTCTATTGACGAGTTACAATCAAAATGGTATGATATATTGAATGAAAGACTATCTCAATCAACACCCAGTAAGCCATCGGCCTCATAACAAAATGAGCTATCATTCACTTTTCCCCAGGACTCTGGTACAATGTTGGAAGCTATTCTGAGCTCCTCAGTCAGAATTACAAGTTTGAGTTATTGGGGTAACTAGCCCCAAGGAATGGGAATGAATAATGGTCGATAACACACCCGTGTACAAGAAGAAGTGTCTTCTTCAAGAGACTAGCCCCCAAACTTGTGAAAGACAGACTCAAGATTTTAAAAAAAGCTTTGGAAGCCTAAATCGACAATCGTCGTCAGTTAATTTCTTGCTTGCTAGAGTAATTGAACAAAAAGTGTACAAATGTCATCAAAATCTGTTCTAGCTGTGTGAACCGGAACCAAAGAATCAAATGAGCTGACCTGCAAATGCGTAACAAAGTTTATCTCCTTTGCTATACTATGTTTAAACGTGAGTAAAATTATTAACTATTTTATGTTTTAAAATCGTTAAGTCGTATTCTTGTGTTCTTTTATTTCATTCATATTTTGTTGAGCCCTGATTATTTATGTATACACATTTTCTCCAATTCTGTTCCAACCCGTATCAATATATCATCATTCTTTTCTTGTTATTTGAGCGACGAGATATCATTTATCATCAGCATGCCCTATAACAATAAAATATGCCCAAAACCGTGCTACTCGACGAAAATAAAACAAACATCGCTGAGTGCATATCACCAATGTTTCTAACAATTGCTGAGAAAGCATGATTTCAAACTTAATGATGTGAAAAATTTACATTCTACCATTGAGTATATATTATACTGAAAAATTTCACTAATTATGTATTTCGATGGATGTTTCTTGAAAGAGAAAACTGAGGCAGATTGAGTTTGAATCGGATGTGAATCTTGTTGTCTATACTCTCTAAATCTAGGAAATAACAGTTATCAGATTAGCTCAATATTTTGATACCAATCAAATCTTATCAGCATTTCTAATTAAATTTCCTCGGCAACACTCCTAGAATCATCACATCATATTAAGAATAGAATTGATATTCACGACTTTGACTGTCTATTGTCGACAAGCACTGTACGTTGCATGCATTGATTTGAATCTTATTTTCTGCTGGTGGATAGAAAAACTTTTAATAATGAACCGGATGTCCACCATAATTGTCGCTTCATACTTTGTCTAGATGCTGATAATTTTTGTCCTATATCAGTTGGATGTATTATATATAAATCCAGTTAACCCGCGAATCAAATATCAGACGGATATTCATGCCTGATAATATTTAAAGTAAACTTTAAATTCAATCTGATGCAATAGGTGGTGCTATCCACCCCGACTATCCTGCTTATATATTATCAAGTTAGCAGCAGGAGGAATCAGTTGCATTGATAGTTCATTATAATCCTTGAACATATTCCCTCTAGATCAGCCATCTTGCTCTCGACGTGGAGCTGATACAAATAAACGACTTGAAAACTGTTATAGATAAATCGCGATTACCAGTGACCTGATGATATATCAGTTTACTATAGTAGTTCAATTGTTTTCTACATGAATCGATTGAAATTGCCATTTTGTGTCTATTAAACAATTCAGTCCCATTGCGATAAGACACTATTCATGTAGGGTCACTAATAGCACGATGAAAAACGCTAACACCTCTTATGCTTCCAAGCTCGCCTTGAAGCGAAATGGAAGAGTGAGTTTCGATTAACAATAATTATTAATAGTTATTCCATCACAAGCATGAAAGAATAATCAAGTTGATCGCAACGCACGCCTCTGTTGGCAAACATGCAAACCAGTAATTACGCGACCTCATAAATGCTTTAATACTGGCGCCTCAGTACGGTCTTTGGCATTTCTTGGATTGAAAAAACTATTTCACGAGATTTCACCTGATTCTGCTTAATTTGAATGGAATTGAAATTCCATTTATGTGGCTCGACGTCCGGGAGCGTAAAACGTGTAATAATTATCAGAAAGAGGAGATCAGCCCCCAGCCAACTTGCGAATATGTGATAATTATTTCTGGTCAGCCTATGCTCAAATTTCAAGAAATTTTTCTTTGCTTCAGAACTCAACTTTGGGCAGGTTTTCATCACAACAGGGGCACATGATAATATATTTGTACCGAGATCAATTGCTAATATTTTACTGCGATTAGAAAAAAAATTATCTATATGCAATTTTTGTAGATTTTAAACAAGCATTTGACTCAATATATCACCATATTCTATGCCAAAAACTGTATAACTGCGGTCCTTCTACATAACTAATGAGAATATCACCGGATCCATACAACGATGCTACTTTACAAATCAAATAAGATGAACTTTCTCCAAATCCTGTGCAAATCACTCAATTACTGTTACAAGGAGTAATATTCTTTTAATTGTATTCTCCTTAATTTATGAATGATATCTGGAAATATTTCGTTGACTCAGGAGCTTGAAGTAATCACATCGATTGTGACAATTAAGTTTTTATACTGGCATATGCCGATGATCATGCCATTCTTTGCAACTTTCCCGTTTAAATGAGAAAGAAACCTAATCTTCTTGGAGATTATTGTGATCTTGTTCTTTTTGAGGTAAATTTTCACGAAACAAAAACTATGTAGGAAATGTCGCCTCAATTTTTCTAATGAATATTTTTTGTTTTTGATCTGTCCATATCATCTATTATATTATTCATTACGATTGCCACAACACAGATTTGCTTGTGCTTTGTACTCCCAGGTATATTTACAATTTGCTTGAGGTTCAGAATAATATCAATATTCTACTTTCTCCAATCGATTGTACTAAAAATTTGATGATTTTTGGATGAAGTCCAATAATCCAAAAGAGTATCAAGGGAAAGCAAATTATCCGCCTCAAAAACAAATTACGCGAACGAGAGATATGTAGAACATAGACATCAAACTAACGATAACAGAAGTGGTTGTTACTTATCTTAGCTGAGCCTTACAAGCGCGTTGATTGAATACCGGTAGATGAGATATTTTGCCGTGTGAATTGTTTCAACCAATAATAATATCTGGATAAGATAACGTCAACTCCGCATGATGAATGAGTCTCCATCAAATTATCTGTAGGCTTAGACTGCCCGAATAAGTAGAGCCGTGAACTGAGTCCATTCTGAAGGTTTGAGTCTTGAATCGCGCTGTTAAGTTAATAGGATTCTTTCTATGTAAAAAACTACTACCGACTCTATATCACGATGTTTTCTACAAAATACACTTAACCACACACTTTTATCGCGTTGTGTGACAATTAAAGACCTTGGTGTCATTTTTGACTCCAAGCTAACTCTCATCCATCATATTATCTATATATGTAATGCTGCCATGAAGATGCTTGATTTTATCATCCGGAGTACCAGGGTCTTTCAAGATGTTGCACCTATCTCCACCCTTTGTTTCTCCTCCGTCCGATCCAAGCTGGATTATTGTTGTATTATTTGGAATCCTCTCTATGAAACTTATCAGGACCGTATCGACAATATACAAAAAAATCTCAGATTTATTTACTTCAGAGTTGACGGTCACTATCCAGATAACTCGGTGTTGTACAAGCAACTACTTGAGATATTTAATTCACGGAGTCTCAATGTGAATCAGGAAATTACCTCAGTTCGCTATTTGAATAAATTAATTCACGGCGAAACTGATGATCCACACTGTCTAAGTTTAATACTTTCCTACTCTCCTTCCATCAACACTTGCAATACCCGTACTTTCTATTTATCTACTCCACGAACAAATACTTTCTCTTCTTCTCCCATCCACCGAATGTGTAACACATTTGGAAAAAAAAAATCTGATTTTGATGTTTTTCGTTTGGAACCAAAGGACTTGCACAAAAAAACTATTTCATGTGTTCACCAACCTACTATTTATTCATTTTGTGAGTTTTTATTCTGTTCACTATCACTCTCTTGAACATAATCTCTCAATTTTTTCTTCTGTCCACATTCGAGTTAATTCGCAAGCTATAACTGCTCTTTTCCGACGAATTTTCTCGGAAACATCAATATCTGTAATAAGCAAGTCCACGTTCTAGACTCACTACCTATAAGTGGCGCAGCTTGCTTCATGTACTGTGAAAACTAGTGTCATTCCAAGCGCAGCCCAGTGCACAAGCAAACTTGCTGCTAATGAATTGAACATTACTCATAAAATTGTATCGTGTGCTGCGGGCTTCCGTTACATTGATAATACTTTGTCAAGAATCTTTATGCAAGTGCCAACAATAGGTATAATTTTTTTTTAACTTAATCCGATAAACGATGTGTAAACAGACTTATACGGCACGTGCTCTATTTATTGTACGCTAATAATGCTATATTCAAAATCTTCAAGAAAGTAACAATAACTACCCTGAGAAGTCTCAAGTCAATTGATCGAACGATGTCGGAGTTTTGAGATTTTGAAGCAACATAAGAACCTTATTTTTTGATAACACTCGATTTTGTTTCACATCCTATATATAAAAATCGATTCTATAGGAGTCAATTTTGGAAAGAATTGAAGAAAAGGCATAAAAGCACTATTAGATTGTGAGCATATTCTAAAATAGACAAGGAAATTAGAAATTTCACTGGTCATGTCAAAAATGGATATTGAAAGTCGTTATGCCTTAAATTATTGTGATATGAATATGATTTTCCAACCTATTCTCATTTGAATCCCGAAATAATATCGGTAACTACTGATTGAAGATATGAAAATATGATTCATCAATTTTCATTTAGAATATGCCTCATATTGAACTTTTTAGAATAATTGATGTTGATCATTAACTCGAGAATTTGGTGGTTGACTATCACCTGGAATACTCCTCAGTATATCTGCTCCTTTCTTGATTTCCATACATGAATGAGTACTTCCATTTGAGAATAAAAACAGTGTTCTCATCATGCCCCATATTTAGGTCCTTGGTACCAAATTTCACATGCGTCAATTCTGATCTCTTGCGTAAAAGTTCTTTCAGCATTTCAAGACGCTAGAAAAGTACCTCTAGAATAGAATATATTCCAAAACAGTTTTTCCCGATACAGCTGTACTAAATTCTACAGAAATGTCAGTTATTTATTTCAGTTATTTATTTCAGCTTAGCAGACGAGGATGATATGAGTGACATGATTGTGTGGAGTTGATCATTTACGGATCACGTACAAAACACCTTGTTTGACTATTTGGGATGAGTTGTTCTTTAGAAATTTTCAGGGTTAGTTATATATTGAATCGTGTTTCAATACTGCGATGCTAACAGTAATATTTTATAAGATCAAATTGACAAATTATTATTCAGTTACAGCTGAGTTTAAAGTGTTGTCCAACGCACTGGAATAATGAGAACTGTCCATTTGATACTGACTACCGCAATATCAATAAAATTTTGATGTGATGTCCTATAGTATTGATTGACATGTTTGGTAGTTTCGGAATGACAATTGAATTCAACAAGGCAAATCAGACCGTTACAAATTTGAGAGTGGGTAGAACATTCTATTTTATTATGTATACCATATTGTTCGTTCAGATTTGATCTAACATTCTTCCAGCTATTGGATAAACATTTGAAAGCTTCAATCACACCCGTCAATATATAACTATAATGACAAGATTAAGAAGTGGGCACTGCAGAAATTCGGAGAATCTACACAAGTTGAGTATAATTCAGTCAGACAAATGTAATTGTGAACAAACAGGTAATCTTGATCATCTTATCTTTGATTGCAATCTATTCTTGAGATCACAACAAACATTAAATCAAGAAATAAGAAGAATTATTCTATCCTTCCAATCAGAAAAAAGTGTCTAACAACAAACCCCAAATCTAAAATATGCCAAACTCTCTATAAGTACATCACTCAAAATAATCTACGTATATGGGAAAGGATTAAACTATGATGAGTGGCAAGGATGTCTTGCACAGACAGGAAGCTAACGAGAAAGAAAAAAGAGAACATACATAAGGTATTCACTGTTCTCTGCCTTCTCATGTAATCGTATTTCTTGTGGTAATATCCTTCGCACGCATTGCACTGAGTCTATTCTCCTGCCAGTGAATAAAACAATTCTTCTAGAACGGAGGTGAAGTCTTCACCCCAACTATCGTTTCATACTTAGTCTTGATGTTCATACTTTCTGCCCCTTTTTATAAGAAATGAAGTCCTAAGAGACGTGCTTCTACCAAGAACTAGGATCTCCAAAATAGGTTCTCTTTAAACATGTTCGCTGGATATATTATTACTTATGAGTAAATTTCCAAAAAACAAGTATCCAAGCTTGCTATTATAAACAAAAAAAATTGAGATGAAAGTTTCAACATCAATTCTAGCACAAAAAATTATGAGTAGGTAATTCATATGCTCGCCAAAATTACATAGACTGCAATTCTTGGGTCGTGCGATAGCTGTAATAGTACTAACTTGTTCGTCAAAACAAAGAGAAACACTGTCTATAGCAGAGAATATGGAGAGAAAGGTACTGAATTCTATGTTAGTTATCAGATTGCAGACGCTCAGTGCCTTGAAAAATCACGCATTTTTGGAGCAGTCAAACATGAATGTTTTCAAAATTGAATACCAATATCAGAACTCTCGATGTTCATCGTCACAATAATTTTCATATACAATATCGTACTTCCATTAACTCGTCAGAGAGTAATAAGGCTGAGATATCTTTTGATATAGGATTTAAGACCTAGAATGATACAAGGCATAATTTTATGTTGCGAACTTTGCACAATGAAGGAAAATCGGTATATTCATCACAATGGTTGTCAAAACAGGTCTTATGCTTCCGATTTATTACTCTTGGGTCTACTTTGAACAGTACTCAATTGGTACTTTTTTACCTCCAATTTTCTCCTATTCAGGCCTCATTTTTCCTGATTAAATTGTTCTTCATCATCAATTATAGCCTGAATGCTCCGTGTAATGCTATATTTTGAAATGAATTAGAACGCAGACAAGCTTATATTGATCAATCCGACCAATATCGATTTTTTGAGCCGGTCATTCAAATTCTATCAAATTGAGAACGAATTTGATCACCGATATGAAAAATGCTGCCGAAACTTATTTTTGACACAATGTACTGATGGTTTTTGATATTAATTGAATTACAAAAACTGCAATATCTTCAAATTGCCTCATACTAAACAATTAATTTATGTATCAATAATAGATTACGTATTACTCTCTGATGATGTTTGTATTATGATTACAAATCAATTTGATTATGTGTATATTTTTGTGACCTCACAAATAACGCTCCGACTCTCAATTATTAGATAAATGTTCTCATATTGAAAAGATCTAAAGTTATGATAACAGAAGAAAAATACTTACTGCGTTTTATTAGTTGAATCATATCTTTTATTAGATTATGGGCCCAGTCACTGTGCTGCGGGGTTAGGAACTTATTCAAAGTTAGCTCTAACCCATACATACGAGGAGCCAGCTCATGTCTCAATCACATCTAGACTCGGTGATATGTCCTCGCAGGATGTTGTTTCGCTGCCTACTGAAATGCTGGGAGGCGTGAGATTCCCGGTTTGATATTGGCAATTAGTTTAACCAAGGATTGGTTGCGGTGAGCGTTCAGAAATCTCTCTCCAAATGGGATCGTATACCACCTCAACATACACTTTTTTCTCAGCTTCTCCGATATCATCCTTCGTTGAGGAAGAATATGAGAAAACTGCAGCAGCTTTCTGGAAATTTGAAGACTCCGAATACATTTTCGGAATACTGCTGGGATAATATCATGTCCAGTAAAGACGTGTGGAAATTAAACGTCTCGCAGTCCTTGGGACTGAAGTTCTCGGATAGATATTATGATCTTATCGCTAGGATGTACAGTTACCAGGATATGAGTGAAAAATTGGAAGAAACTACCCTTCTACGTGTCTCCTGCTTCCCGCTCGCCTCATTGGAATAAGGACTTTCAGTATGTGAACCTCCTACCTAGTCCAGACAAAGTTTCGAAGCTAAAAATTGTGTCGCTTTGATTTCCCTCTATAACCTTCTATTGACTGGACTAACTATGAGTCGGAAAGCATATGTGAACAGAGACAGAACTCTGGAGAAATCTATTTCTAAAAAGCTCAAATTGACCTAGGCTTTATAATATACAGATGAATGTTACTGTGAATAATTATCCTTCCGACTACATGATTTGCTCAGTTTTAAATGGAGTTTGAATATGAAACTTGAGTAGTGAAACGACCAATGAGTATTGTAACTTATGGAATAAAACAAATTGTATTCGACAGAAAGAAAAAATCGTAAGATATATGCGTTGGATGAATCAATTATGAGTTATTGATGGTTATATTTGCTCATGTTATAATTTAAAATTTTGGTATGAAAAAACTCATTCACTAACATCTTTCTTCGAAAACAATATCACCAGCCGACGAGAGTACTCACTCAGATGATGTGGATGTTTCGAGAATGAATAGCTATTTGAACTCGCAGATGCATTCGACGGAGGACAAGAAAGGAGCCACAAAGACATTGCGGATTGTCGGATATCTGGTTTATACGGATAAAAATCCAGATATTGGATATTAGGCTTATCCACATGAGAAAAATCCGGATATTCGGGTATCTGGTTCATGCGGATGAAAAAAATATGGATATTTTGTAAATGAGAGTCCGGATATTTGAATATCCGAGTTTCATCGACACCCTTACTTAATACATGATAGTTTGTATAGTACAAAATTGCGGCGTTGCCGCTGCGACCATGCCACACGACTTTGTTGCCAGTATGTCGTCGTCCTCAATGGTGAAAATTATTTCATGTGGAAATCTAGACTATTAGAAATTAATATTGAGCAAGAATGTGTGAGTAGAGTGCTGATAGGAATATTCGACGACATCAATTACTGGAAAGTGAATCAAATGAGAACTATTTCCCAGGGGAAAATTAATCGAGTACCCAGATGACATAATAATATCGCAAGTATCGTCAGGTCGTGCGATAGTGCGACAAAGTTTGGAAAAATTTGACTATCTTTACGCCTGTAAAAAGCTGTCAACCCAACAAAGTCTCCAAGATTGGTTGTTTGGTTGCAAACTCAAACCAGGTATGTCACTGGAGAAGCACATAGGAGAAATTGATGGAATGGTGAGTTATATGATTGCCTGTGGCAGAAAAGTGAATGAGACGACTTGAGTATGTTTTACACTAAACTCATTGCCACTGCGCTATGCGTCGATACAAGCTGCAATTGGAAATATAAGTAATGATAGAATAACATTTGTGGAACGAATGCTGTTGGAACATGAAGAATATTTAGAAAGAGGAAATAGTGATACAAGTATGAAAGCCCTCCACTTGCGCACTACAAATGCACATGAAAATTGGAAGAATTCAAAGTTCACTAGAAGAAATGAGCAAATGTTCAAAAATAAGCAAGTGCAAACATTTTTTTTTTTCATGGAAGAACATCATATTGAACGTTATTGTTATTTTTATGAGCAAAGTTTAAAGGCACAGAAAAAGACGTTATAATAGAAATAGTAATGAAATCAGTACGTCAACAGCGGGAGTTGATAAATCAAACATAAAGCCATCTTGTTCTGGATTCCGATGCAACAGAGCATTCGATAAAGATTTTCAGTCTTTTCACTGAATGTGGACAGCTGGAGGAGCCAATTCGTATAACTGTGGCGAGAATAGGGGCAGTAATCGAGGCGACACATATCGATAGGATACAAGTTATTACTCCACTTGGCTGCAATAGCAAGCTAAAGAATGTCTTCTGGAGCTGGACATCTGGAGGTCACAGAAATAGGTACAACAGTAATTGAAAGTAAACACATGGATAAATTGTATATAATAGAACTAATAATACAAAATGCGCATGAAGCAGCACGACTTGTGGATCACGTGGCTGAGGCAAAATTTTTTGATGAAAATAGAATGTGGTATGAACGATCGGATCACATAAGCAGAGAAAAATTTACAGAAAGTAAATTGATGAGCTAGCCTCTGATAATATTTCTCTAGGAAATATTAATCCTATTTATTCATTGTGTGGATCTTGTATTAGCGACAAACAAGTACGTATTCCTTCCGCCGGATGAGAGATAAGGGATACAAAGGCTCTTATTTACTGTGCACTAGACTCTCATACATGTGTGGGCCGATTACACCATCTACGATAGATGAGAAAAATTGGTTCATGAATTTTATCGACGATTGTACTCATTGTATTGTAGCTTATTGATTGACCAATAATTTAGAAGTAGTCACTTGTTCCAAATGTTATTTTGCAAAAAATGAAGCTCAATTCCATACAAAATTAGTCACTTCATTTGGTGGTAACAAAAGCGAATATATATCTGGCAGAATGAAGAGATGCTATATACAAAAAATGTCAACACATCATCTTACGGTACCATATAATCCACAAAAAACAGAGTGGCAGAAACAATGAATCAAACTTTGTTGGAAAAACCGCATGTTATGTTGCACAGTGCAAGTTTTAATAAATGCTCCTGGGATAGGGAAATCTTGAGTGTGATTTATTTGGTGAAGAGATCACTAACAAAAGCAATTTAGATCAAAAAGACACCGTATGAGAAGTGGCATAATGGAAAACAAAGATAAGGTCATTTGAAAATATTCAGATGCACGGTATATGTGCATAATAAAACGGGAAAGAATTAATCCGACAGTAAATTGTCAGAAGGGATTCTCGTGGGTCATGTGCCAAATTGATTTATAATTTTCAATGCAGAATCAGAGAAATTCGTAATTGCACGTTATGAAGTTTTTGTTGAAATTACATACAAAACACCAAGACAAGAACTTGATGACATTTGTGGAATTGATAACAAAAAAATGTATATAAAATTGCACAAGCAGGTAGAAATAGTATCTTAACAGCTTTTGTTGCTGATTATAAATTTGTGTGAAAACTCACACCTGGACAAACAGACGATGGAAGAGTGCAAATAAATCCTAAGTAAAAAACGTATCACTGAGAATTGCACTCAAGGTCAAACGTTATTATTAAAGAAAGTCTCTGAACTAACCTGAATGAGTTCAGGCAGTGATAGTGGAAGTCCGTGTACTCCTACTGAGGAATTAGGTAAATTGAACAATGTGCAGAATGTGAGAAGTAGCCAAAGGATTGAAAATGGACCAATAGAATCATATGAAGACCACGATTTTGATATAAATAGTCACTTGATAGTCAATCAAATGTTTAGGAATAGTATTCAGTACATGTTCACAAGACTTTCCGAGGAATGTACTCAAAACAAAATGAGAAAACGTTATAAATGATGAGAAGAAAATTATTAGCACAGAATAAGACGTGGACGTTGATACAGCAACCAAACAATGTCAGTATTGTGGACTGTGAATGAATATTTACAGTAAAAGCAGAAAGTAATGAAAACTAATAGAGATATAAAGTCTGTTTTAGTAGCGCGCGATTTCAGCAGAAGCAAAACGTTGGATTTAAATGGAACGCTTGCGCCGGTTGCTCAAATTAGTACGTTTAGATGCGTGCTTGCGTTAGCAAATCAATTTGAATTATTAATGTATCAAATGGATGTAGGAACGTTATTGCCTGATGGGTCATTTGAAGAAAATATTCATATGAGGGTGCCTGACAGTGTTGCAATTCAAATAAAATTGTAAGTGAATTGAATAAATCTTCATACTGTTTAAAACAGTCAGCTCGATGCTGATATTAGTGTTCTTAAAACATAATTATCAAAAAATTATCTGTAAACTTGTTTACGGAGATTAGCTAATATTTCTCAGCTATGGGTCATGTTCATAAGGACATTTATGTGTACATATATGTGGATGATTCAATTGTCGCTTCTAAATATATGAATGCAATGAATAATTTTAACAAGTTTCCAATGGAACAATTTGAAATGGTAGATTCTGAAGGAACTAATTACTTCCTTGGAATTAGGATAAAAAGGTCAGGCTCTAAGATTCCACACGATTAAACCATAAACTCACAATCAATACTAGTAGAATTTGAAATGGATGAATGCAACCCGATCAGTACATCTTTGTCTATGAAATTTGACTATTCGGCATTAGATTCAGAGGATAGTTACATAGTTTGTATCCACCAACTACTAGTTCATCAAAATATTGACATTCAGTGGAATATTAATTTGATGCGTCAGTAATTTTAGTGCAGATGAGTATCTTATGCTCGTTGACGTATTTTGACAGATAATCCAGAATTGTTTCGCTGGAACGTTCTACCATGCCATCAGACTGCGTATGCCGTATAGTTCTTGTCTTGCTGATGCCCAAAATTCTCATTACGTATTCAAAAACCTTAGACTCAAAGTTTCTGCCTTGATCAAAGTGTAACTCCAATGGCACCCCAAATCTTGAAATCACGTTTTCAATAAGGGCTTTCGCAGCTATTTCAACTTCATGATTGCTTACTGGTATTACTGTCGGCCACTTGGTAAAATAATCCATGACAATAACCAAGTATTTGTTTCTTCACTTAGTAATAGGCAGAGGTTCAAGTATATCAACGGCAATCCTCTCAAGCGGAGAGTCCACGTTATAATGCTGCATCCAAGCGCAATGCCGAGTGAAGGGCCCCTTCCATTAGGTACAGCGTTCACAAGTCTTGCAATATTGCTCGACTGCCGACCCATTAGAAACGTTCGCGGACTCTATCGAGTGTCTTCTTGATACCAAAACTCCACCGCTGTTACCGTCATGCAATTGTTTCAAAATTCGCTCTTTCAAATCTTCCGACACTATCAATTTCTCTTCTGCTACTTTTCCATCGGAGCTCTCCCATAGCCGGTATAGTAAGTCATTTTTGATTATCAGAGAATATCATTGTGCCAAAAAGACCTTGGTGATCAGATCCATAGCTGACGTTTCCTGGAAACCAGGCTTCTGGCCAGTCTTCACCCACTTCATGATAGGTCCTAGTACAGAAACATTCTGTTGGGCCTGTTGCATTTCCTGCATGAATAATACGGATCCATCTTGCTAAGTTTCGTCCACTCTGGTGATGTTTACATATCGTTTACGTTCCTCCTGCTTACGGTAGTTATTACATTACATTATTGGGTCTTATGTAGAGTCTTGCTGTAATAGTTATTCACTTTCTCAACGCTGTCTTGTTTTTGAAAGAGAACAGCTCCAATTCCGAAATAACTAGCGTTTGTATCCATGAAGAATTTGCTCTCTTCGTTTGAATGCGCCAGAACTGGAGACTTCTTAAGAGCACCCTTTGATTTTTCAAAAACTTCCCTCACCGTTTCATTCAGATCTCCGATTATTTTCTGTTGAAGCAAACAATGGCTTAGCAATCAAAAAAGAGTTCTTGACAAATCGGCGATAATGACTGGCCAAGCCCAAAAAGTTCCTTTTTTTGTGCATGTTGCTTGAGATCTTCTAAGTTTTCACAGCCTCAATTCTCTCTAGATCTGTTTGTACTCAATCACTGGACAACATATGTCCCAAATGTCCGACTGTCTTTTGGAACAAGTGACATTTCTTCGAGTTTGATTTCTGGTTGGCTTCTTTCAACCGGTAAAATCCTTGTCTTAATCATGTCATTTCTTCTCCAAAGTCTCTCCTATGAATTATCACATAATCAAGGTAGACAAGTGCAGTTTTCCATGACAACCCCTGTAGCACTCACTCCAATAATCGCTCAAACGTACTTGGAGCATTGCAGAGTCTGACTGTAAATTGCCATGGACTCGCACAGGACGTGAGTGCTGTTTTTTCTTCGTCTTTCTCGTTTATTCCATCTTGCCAGTATCCACTCTGCAAGTCTAGGATTTCCAACAGCATCAAGGGTGTCATCGACATTGCAGGGGGTATCAGTCTTCCTTTGGTACCTCATTCAATTCCCGGTAATCTAAACAAAACCTAGTAAAACCGTCATTCTTCGTAACCAAAACTATCGAAGAGACCCACGAAATTGTCGATGATTCAATGACTTTTCTCTTCTGCATGTCGATTACCAGTTCTCAAACTTCGTCAATCCGAGATTTGCCTTGGGGGTTGTTTTATCATCGGCTGTGTATCTCCAACATCGATTTTATGCTGAACTAGATGTGTGCGCTCAAAATCACTTGAATCCTTGACAATGATATGCTGATATGCCAGCAGCAAATCGTATAACTTCATTTTTTGTTCCTCCGTCAAGTAAGCGCTGCTTTTATTGAACAAATCTTAAATTTTGCGTTTCAGTTGCTTTGAAAATGGGTCTTTCCTGATGGCACCTAGAAACCAATTTGACCGACCAACGAGCTTCATCAAAACAAACATACTCTGTACGAGAGTACGACAACTCATTATTACCCTGCACACGCAGGCCAATGGACATTTTGGACAATCTATAGTCACAGGATACTCTCCCAGAAGCGCCAGTCAGACAAAGCAACTCGGTTGTAGAGAGAGATGGTTTGTCAAACAGATTTAAAGGGCCAATCGGCTACTCTCGCGAAACTTCGTTGGTGTTCGTTACAAAATGCTTTGTATCAGAGTGTTCGAAACGTTATTTGCTCTACATGCGCATTAGATGTGTTGAGTTCTCAGAAAATGCCTCCGTTTATTCCATGATAAATTGATAAATACATGTTCTTTTTATTATTGTCAGTTATCCTTGTATTGAGTGGACAATGTGATTTGAGCTGTTCTCAATTGTTATCGCCCTATGATGAAAATGTTTATAATAACTGTTTTTGATCTTCCCGCTTTGCAAACCGATTTAGATGTCCAAGGTCAGCAGACTAAAGTGCTGTAGTTCGAAAGCGTCGACAGGGAGTGTCGCTTCTTGAAGAGTATTCTGTTCTATTGTCTCAATGCTGAAGAATTTCGCTTCTCTCCAACATCCTCTCGTAGTGGATGAGCTCACAAACTATTGCTCAAATATATGTAATACTCCTATTTGCTAGTTTCTATAAGTAGAGGTGTCATGAAGTAAGTGCGACAGCAAATCTCTTTTCTTATTACTGGATGCGTTGTGCGGAAGCGTCGCGGTTTCCCTCGATATTTGAGAGAAAAATAAGAAGTTGTTTCATTCTACATTTCAAATTTTTTGTTGGATGGACACTCATTTGTTACTCTTAGGAAATCGAAAGGAATGAATTCTACTGAAATGAAGTACTAGATTTCTTGTTGCAATTAATTTTTATATCTAATATAAGCTCACTGGCATTGAATTTTGTAGAAGAAATTGATCGTATTTATGAAAATTATCGGATAAGTTGAAACATAAATACGGCTTGAATATGGATAAATGCTTTTGACTGAATTTATTCAATAATTATCAATTACTGAACTTCTGGAATAAGCGTTAGTGATTAAATGAGTAATAATTGTGATAGAAGGCATTCAGAGCTTCAGACACGATAAGATATTTAATAAATCTTCTGATATCAATATATCTGAAATTTTGTGGTTGAGAGTAGATATATCTCGGATCTATATTTGGTATTGAAGAAGGGATGAAAATAGGTCAGTTGATGGCATCATATCATGGCATGGAAGCAGGAGAGTCGATAGAGGGATATAAAGCAACAGCAGATTAATACACAAATTAAAATATAAAAAATAATTTATTTTTATTGACAATAGTAATAACTTTATTTTACAGAAAAGAAGAAGAAAATTACCATGACACGGTGCATATATTATGCATCAAAATGCAGAGAAAATTTAACATTTGGTGCACCGTGTCAAGCGGCCCCAAGATATGAGTAATCATACAAAAAAAAAATATTGATAAAATCTATTACAAAATTCTATCAAAATGGATGATTCTCATTCACTTTATACTCCAATATTTAAATGATGAAAATACTCTAATACATTGGCTTTTGAACAAAACAAGGTTTGAATACTTTTGTCTCAGGAAAACATCATTGCAGACATTTTCTTACTCTCATAATGCAATCGCGTATTCAAATACAGCTTGATAACGTATAAATGAAGCTGTTTTCTACGATTATCCAGAATATCTTGGGTCAAATTATGATTATTCATTGTTCCATTTCCAAATCTGATCCCAATGTGATTGAAAAGTTTATTCATTAAATTTCTTTTGATAGTTGATTGAGTGAGTTCTGATTGATTTTTCGGATAATCTGTTCGCAAACTTTGCAAATAGATATGACGTCGGAGAATGGCGTTATACGAGGACATTGATTTCTAATTTAAGATACCAAAGGCATTGTGTCTTTAATAATATCTCCTTTTAATTGTGAAGGACAAACTCCGCATTTTTTTATTTTTTGTAACAATTTATACGCGATAAAGCCAGAAATGTATAAGACAACATTCCGTACAAAAGCAGAAAACTCCCAGAACGAGAAATTGTAATCATTATCAAATTCGAAATTGAAGTTCAGTTCACTGTAGTTACCCTCAGGATTTTTATGTTGTTTTGGTTACTGGTAATGTGCAAAATTACAATAATGTCAGATAAACAATTGCCTTTATCAAATTCTTCCAATTCATGTCGTATGAGGAGACGTTTGTATGCACTCTTGAATTGAAGGGCGTTTGGGCTGTTTTTGGAACCTCCCCGGCTACGAATAGCAGAAAAAAGTTTCAATATAGCCTTGAGATAACTTTTACATGATTGAATAGGTAACTCCCAATTTCTTCAATTGTTCAAACAGCAGGAGTTTATTGTCAGATTGCAATGCCTTCATTTTTTTTCCGTCTGTCTCTTTGAACATCTCAAAAACGTCGAACTTATCTTTTAAAAAGTACATCTCACACCACCTTGATTTGTCATCGATGAATGTGACAAAATAACGCTTTTCCAGAGCCGATGCATGTCTCATCGGAGCGCGTACCTCCGTGTGTACTATCTCCAATAAATTCCTTGTCCGATCTGAACCACTTTCAGGAAATGGCAATCACGATTGCTTCTCCTGGATACAGACCTCACACTCTGATAATTTTTCACCATCTTTTATTTCTGAACTATACGCTAGGTCTTTTTCAGCCAATCGCTCCAAATTGCGCTCATTCAGATGCTCCAGTTTCACATGCCATCTGTTTATGTTCGATTTTCCACAATTTACCATAACACTTTGTGCACTGTCTTCTATTTTGTCCACCATATATGAAGTTCCGCGACGATTTGCGCGCATCAATACTTCATTGTCGCTGTCAATTATCATCGCTTCTGTTTTTCAGAATGTTACAGTGTGTCCATGATCAGAGGTTCTTGCAAGTGACACTGAATTTGCTCCTTAATCTGGCACGTAAGCCACACTCTCAATGCTCATTTCTTTTCCTCCTTTACCTGTGTACTTCACAATCATAACGTTTCATGTCCCCAAAATTGGCGTACTGTCATAATTAGCTACACTAAATTCAGCATTTAACCACGCAAATTTATCGAAGAATCTTCTTTCTGACTGAAGGCGCCACTATTCAAACGCTAACACGCTTCGTTTCCACTGGCGTATTTTGTTTTCTTGAAAACAGTCAACATCATGGTTATCCTGTTACTCCTGCCATCGACAGCACTTTTTTGTTTTGATCACAGAGCTTCGCAATGTGTCCCTTTCTGTGACACCTAAAACACTCAACCTCACGTTTTGATTTCTTACTGCGCGTACTCCAAATCTCTGGCTCTCCGCCATGTTGTTCTTGATGCTTCTTGTTCTCGTATTTCGCATACAACGCGCCTTGACCACTTCCTGCCTGTCATTCTGTATGGATTGTTCCACCGCGTATTCCGCGATTTTGACCTTGAGCTGCTCTAATGTAGGCAAATCGTTTCGCGTCTCTATTGAAGTTCTGAAGATAATAAAATCACAAACAATTCACCGGGAATTTTTAAATGTATTTCTACGAGTCTCTTGACTCCTTCTCTCCAACAGAAGCGAGTGTAGGAGCAATCATCAATATGTTGCTTAATATTGGTAACATTACCCGAAAACTCGCATCCAAGATTCCTATTGGTGCAGGGCATCTTGATTACTGCTACAATATTCTTCAAGGCATAATTTCCCATGCCTTCAAATGGTGCTCTACAAGTGGAGCATTCTACGCTCCTAGTCTTACACATTTGGCAAATATTGTGCCCATCAATGCACATAGGTATTTGATGCGTTAAAAACTCATTACAAATGGTACACCTTATTTTTTTCACTATTTCAGATGAACTCATTCTGACATTTTCACTTATCGAGATCGAGTAAGGTAGAGTGCCTCATGTAAAACTACTTGTCACAATATTGCTATTGCATTTGGGCAAAAACTATGAATCCAATTGAATCTTGTTTTTGGTCACTCATTTTGTCTATTAATTACTAATTTTTCCTGGAAAGCCAAAGCTACAGACGTCAAGTCAGCAAAATTTTGAATTCATTGGAGGATGACAATGCTTCAGAACAGTGTTTTTAAAAATTTCTGAATATGTGATTCCTTGACAAGTAAAAAGATTCTGATGCTTCCCTAAGACTGTAATAAAACAGTGTTGGTGATTTCAATGACGACGTATTTGTTGTGATCTTTATCAAAAGTAAAGTCCTTAAAACTCGAATGCTTGGAATAATTCACAAAGACATAGATATGTTTCATTAGAGTCTTTTGTATCACGCAGTGGTCAGGTGACTACCCAAAAGAATAATATACACGAGCTCTGTTGAAATTGGATACACAAACTATTTTTGTGAGTTTGGCTATTAATATTAGCATTACTCGCTGATATTTTTAACAACCTGAATATTTCAACCAAGAATCTTCAAGGACGAGAGGAGAACATCTCAACGACAGAGAATAGGATGTAATTATTTCTCAAAAACCATTACAAAAAATTATTCATGAATATAAATCTTTGCCTTACATCCAGAAGATCATTGGAGAAATTGCAACGGACAAATCGTTAGTAGTACATTCTTACATTCCTTGCAGGATAAAGAGCTTGCATAATTAGTAGGAGAAATTATTAAGCTACTTCCTAGAACTTCTCACAAAAATTGTCGTATTTTTATTATAGTGAAGGACCAATAACCCTTGTTTTCTACTGTCACCTGAAATGCGACCGTGACTTCCTGAGCAAGATTTTGCGACCCCGGGGAATCGCTACCCAGAAGTTGAGAAGTACTGCTTTGGAGGCTTTTTACGTTTTTCTTTATGAAAATTGCTTTGATTTAGACACTTCAATTCAGTTCTCAGGGCTTTGCAATTCTCTACAAATTATCAAATCTAGCAATACGCACACTAATAGTTTCTGAGATAAATGCGAAATTAAAACTATCAAAATATTGATGACTTTTGTTGGGGTCATTTCTGATACTCTATTTCCCGACACGTGGCAGTTTACTAGGGTCGCTGTAAGTTTTTTACTGAAATTCAATGCTGACCTATCCATAAACTCATGCTGCATAAGGAACCGTAGTTGAGATGAAAACATGGTGGAATATTGTTCCATTTGAAACAAATGATAGATAAACACTGCTCTTTCTAGCCCTACCTACAACGGATACCAATGAATAATATTCACAGGACGACATAGTCGACTACACAATATGTGAGTGCAAGCAATGGTAGGAGAAACGCCATAATATCGCCGCGGATCTTGAAGAGAAAATAATTGATTCCAATATGATGAAGCGCATGTGTCCAATTTCAAAAACGCGAGAAGAAATACATCACCATAGTTATTGTGCAACAGGAACAGAAAGTTTAGAGAGAACAAAGAAAACAAATAAAAGCTGAACGGAGAGAGATTAGAGCAAAATGGAAAGGTATAGAAGATATAAGAAATAACAGGAGATTAGAAATATACTGCTCACGGCGGTTTCAGATTATTCATGGGCTAATAAAAGAGCCTATAACAACTGGTGGAACAAAATCATGTAATTTTGAGGTAGGTGCTGGTTATTGAAAAATTGGAGGCAATGAAAACGCGAGTTAGCTGGCCAAGATAGCAGTCAAAATACCATTTTATGGTCTTGAACCTTCATATTGTTGCTGGAGATCTGTCATCTGAAATACCATTTGAATAAGACTGCTATGCAAAAAAAACTCCAATAGTCTAGGTCAAAAATATAAACTTTGATATACATACTGTATGTCTAGCTGCAACTCTCTACGAAAAAAGCACTTAAAAAAGTATGAATTGAAGCCAACGAGGTAGAAAACTCTATCGTAAATAGACACCAGTGTTAGTTGTAAGCCTAAATATTCCACAGAAAATATTAATTAAGTTATATCACGTCACAAAACGTTATAATGATTGCAGTATCAGTGGAACACGACGCTTGCCGCCATATTTATTGATAACAATAAAAATGAGGAGTGGGGGTTGAGTCACACAGTGACACACTCTAGGAAGGCGCAGAAGTGTCTCTTGAGTTTTTCCGTACTTACATGCAAAAAAGGGTCTTACAAAAAGTGATTGTGAATTAAATTTTCATTTGAATTTGTTAGGAAGAAGAATGCTGGCGACCACACATATCATGCTTTTCTAATTATGAAATACAGCTGTTTTATTTCAGTCATGAGTATACTAATTGCTTGGTATCAGTGTCGTTTGACTATTCTTGGAATTGTTCTTGTCATAGGCCGGCAGCAGAAAATGGACAAGAAATCATATTTTCATATGGGACACAGCCAGTCAGAAATATCAATATTATGGCAACAATTTCGCATAATCTTTTTCTGTCATTCCAGTCATACTTCATAATTGATACCTTACTTTTGATTCGAATAGAAAGCAGAAATACTTATCGTGTTTGATTATCTCGTCGAGTATCCACAGGTAAATCCGGCAAACATCGGTGAAGTGTTCGGAAACATTATCAAGCTGTGTAACGTGAACAAGAAGCAGCTGTAACGTCATGAAATATAACCAAATTGATGCAAACATAATAATCTGATGCTTACTTAGCAGGGCTGACCAAATTATCTGCGAGTCGATGACTTAACTTGCATCATTATAGATTGTGAGAAAAAATCTAATACCGAGTAATCAATAATGATTGTCTAACAGGTGACAGGCAAAAGGTCGCATTATGATCAGAACTATCTTCATGGAATAAAGTTAGTATATATTAATTTATTGTGAAAACTACGTTACCGACATTTTAAGAACACAATGGCATATATTTTGCATATTTGATGACGGATTCATCCATAATCTGATTCAATAAACAGAAAAGTAAGTAAATAGCTGTATCACTGACTGATTATTGGAAATTTATTATTATTAGATTAGAATAGTTTTTTCAGAGGAACTGTCATCTGTCACTTGAAGGTCACTATTTCAAGCAGGAGGCAAAGAGAAAATCAGAACACGGCACCGACAATCATTTTTGATCACTCTGTATATGCTATACATAGTTCTGTTGTTTGTGACGAAGTGCTCTCATTTTAGAATCTGAAAAACTGTCTGATGTAATGATTTAAAATAACTCAACTTAGTCACAATTCCACTGTTCCAGTTGAAAGCCTTCAGCTACAATAATTCAGATTCACCGAAACCGCTCCGAACTGTTCAATTTTCCGATGCAAGTCAACTTTACCGTTGATCTAATTCATTTTCCTGAAATACATAAAACCGTTAAATACAATATTCAGGTAATAATTGACAGCTCACCGTTTGTATAGGAGTTCTCCGTTTTGATGTTAAACCTAGTTAGAGGTTATTTAGAACTCCTATTCCCGTATTTGAAAATAGGTTACTATTTGAATATTTGTACATCACTGTCTGAAATAAATAAATTAGATCTAAGTTGTAGTGCACAATGAGCAGTAAATAAAACTTACCTTTTATTTGAGAATAATTCATAGTTAGATGATAAATTGTGAATTGTATACATGTGCGTTTGTTTACTTTGTTTGACTGATTGCTAATTAACCAATAATTCTGATTGTACGACCCTCCAGAGCAATCTGGCGGTCAGATAGGAAACTAGCAATAAAGTTTCATTCTAAGTTCAAATAAAATGAGGATTACAAGATGTTGTAAAATGTTTTTGGCAATACGAAAGGATCCCGATGATTAGGGAAAGCAACAATGGTAAGAACTGGATCAATACATTTAAATATCACAGAATATATGAGCATTTTTCCAAAGCAAGGTTCAACTGGGAAATCAACTAAATGCTGCCCCAAAACTGTAAGACTTTCGTCTTCTGATGTTGGTAAGAATCGAGCTGAAATCTCTTGCGAACAATTGTCTGAATTGAATACATATGTGCTCACGAGGGCTTATACAGGAGAATTAACGGAAGATTTTTTGAAAAAATTCTGCGTTGTTGTTTTGACAGCAAGTACATTAGCAGAACAACTTCGTATAAACGAAATAACTCATGCTAACGATATTGCTTGTGTTATGGCGGATACTAGAGGCCTGTTCGCACAAGTATTCTGTGGTTTTGGAGAATCTTTCACTGTTGTGGATATTAATGGAGAACCATGTGCTTCTGCTATGATATCAAGTATCTCCAAAGATACTAAGGGGCTAGTGACTTGCGTTGACGACATCCGTCATGGATTAGAGAATGGGGATTACGTCACTTTTTCGGAAGTGCAAGGTATGACTGAATTAAATAGTTGCAAACCAATGAAAGTTGAAGTATTAGGACCTTACACGTTCACAATAGGAGATACTTCCGAGTTATCAGAATATGTAAGAGAAGGTATTGCTATACAAGTCAAAATGCATAAAATCATTGCTTTCAAACCTCTAAAAGAAGCCATGAAAAATCCCGAATATCTAACAACTGATTTCGGTAAATTTGATTATCCACCACAACTTCAATTAGCATTTAACACTCTTCCGAGAGACTTGGGTCCGGTTATTTAGTAGTGCTTCTGCAAACAGGCCAACTAAACCGTTCCGCATTCGTCGTGACTCCTGCTACAGAGTCATCAGTATTTACCGTAAGTAACGTCCTGTCGACAGGGTTACTTAACCCCCGCTGTCGAGTGGTTCCTGCGTCAGAGTCACCATCCACCACGACTATAGTCTCGGCCGTAGGGTTACAGCCTCCTCCACTTAGCCGTAGTCTCTGCCATAGGGTTACGGCATCCACCTTCCGCAACTGTAGTCTCTGCCGTAGGGCTACAGTCCGTTCACCACGTCGTAGCCGCTGCCGCGAAGGGCTACGACAACTGCTGACGACGACGACCAACATCCGACGCATCATATTTTCGACTTCGTGTGTTAGTTTGAAGCCGTGTCCGTCGTATTGTGCAAGTATAATCGTTACCATTTGTTTCCGCCATTTTATGTTCCTTTTTCCCATTTATTTGTGTGTTGATAAAACTGTTTGTTTCCCATATACGTTTCTCTTTATTCGCAGCAAAAAACCCTTACCCTTCCCACCAGCTATCCGGCACCATCACCATAGAGTTGCTCCGTTATTAGCACCCGAGCAAACCGACCGTTAAGCAACTCCTAAAAGACGCCACGTGAAGTAGAGTGCGCGTCACAAATTGGCGCCCGAGCAGGGACGCACACGATCCGGATTTTTTTATCACGTATTTTCGAACAATAGATACAAATCCATGCAGAAGTTTTCCACCTCTGAGATGCTACGTATGCCACTACATGAGCTGTGTTTGCAAACCTAAATGTTGGCACCGAAGGAGATAAAAATCGCTGAATTTTTGTGCCGGGCCATAGAGCGACCATCTTGTCTTGCAGTAGGAAACGTTATTAAACATCTTCAAGAAATTGGCGCATTGAATGAAGACGAAAGTTTTACAGTTTTGGGGCAGCATTTAGTTGATTTCCCAGTTGGACCTTGCCTTGGAGAAATGCTCATATATTCTGTGATATTTAAATGTATTGATCCAGTTCTTACCATTGTTGCTTTCCTTAATCATCGGGATCCTTTCGTATTGCCAAAAACATTTTACAACATTATGTAATCCTCATTTAATTTAAACTTAAAATAAAACTTTATTGCTAGTTTCCTATCTGACCGCCAGATGGCTCTGTGGGGTCGTACAATCAGAATTATTGGTTAATTAGCAATCAGTCAAACAAAAGTAAACAAAAGCACATGTATACAATTTACAATTTATCATCAAACTATAAATTATTCTAAGATAAAAGGTAAGTTTCATTTACTGCTTATTGTGCACTACAACTTAGATCTAATTTATTTATTTCAGACAGTGATGTACAGATATTCAAATAGTAACCTATTTTCAAATACGGGAATAGGAGTTCTAAATAACCTCTAACTAGGTTTAACATCAAAACGGAGAACTCCTATACAAACGGTGAGTTGTCAATTATTACCTAAATATTGTATTTAACGGTTTTATGTATTTCAGGAAAATGAATTAGATCAATGGTAAAGTTGACTTGCATCGGAAAATTAAACAGTTCGAAGCGGTTTCGATGAATCTGAAATAATGTAGCTAAAGGCTTTTAACTGGAACAGTGAAATTGTGACTAAGTTGAGTTATCTTGAATCATTTTATCAGACGGTTACTAACATTAGTTCTCCAGATTCTAAAATGGGAGCACTTCGTCACAAACAACAGAACTATGTATAGCATATACAAAAGGATCAAAAATGATTGTCCGTGCCGCTTTGTTCTGATGTTTTCTTTGCCGCCTGCTTGAAATAGTGACCTTCAAGTGACAGATGACAGTTCCTCTAAAAACACTTCTTTAACCTAATAATTTGGTAGAATAATAATGAATTTTCAATACTCAGTCAGTGATACAGCTATTTACTTACTTTTTTGTTCATTGGATCAGATTATGGATGAATTCGTCATAAAATATGCAAAATATATGCCATTGTGTTCTTAAAATGTCGGTTACGTAGTTTTCGAGATAAATAAATATATACTAACTTTATTCCATGAGGATAGTTCTGATCATATTGCGACCTTTCGCCTGTCACCTGTAAGACAATCATTATTGATTACTCTGTATTAGATTTTTTCTGACAATCTATAATGATGCAAGTTAAGTCATCGATTCGCAGATAATTTGGTCAGCCCTGCTAAGTAAGCATCAGATTATTAGGTTTGCATCAATTTGGTTATAGTTCATAACGTTACAGCTGCTTCTTGTTCACGTTACACAGCTTGATAATGTTTCCGAACACTTCACCGAGATCTGCCGGATTCACCTGTAGATACTCGACGAGATAATTAAATACGATAAGCATTTCTGCTTTCTATTCGAATCAAAAGTAAGGTATAGATTGTGAAGTATGACTAAAAAGATTATGCGAAATTGTTGATATAATATTGATATTTCTGACTGGCTGTGTCCAATATGAAGATATGATTTCTTGTCCAATTTCTGCTGCCGGGAGATTCTAAAATAGGAGCACTTCGTCACATGTTATAGCATGAATGAGCAACTATACCATGATATTGTCTGGCAGGTGAGCTAGTGGAGTGAGAAATAGTCAAAATTCCAATGAAAATTAATTAATTAGCTGCTATTTCTATTGCAAACTGAAATAATACTACTCAAAAGAAGCAGGATAACAAAATGAGAGTTCCATTGAATAACACCTTTCTCTCAAAATTAGGTTGACATGAACAATCAAGCAGTAATTATTGTTTTTCAGAAGACACCTTTGTACAAATACACCCCTTGTGCTTCATTCGCAATAATAATTATATTCTTATAAACTTGTTTGTCCATCTCAGATAGATAATATCTGAAAATTGGATGTCTGCACAATCTTTTAGATCTACAATTATCTACGTTTTCTCATTATGCCTTCTTCTCAACAATTCTTCTATATTTCCAAACTGACAACTAAGAAAGGCGATGGAATCAATTAAGTTGATCTGGATGATGAAGATATACTGAGTTTGGAGCTGCCCAAAGATGTTCCCAGTCAATAATTCTCCGAGAAAGTGTAATTTTGGGGTTTCTTTGAGGTAATATTCCACCTCCTGAGATATTTTGAATAATTCATACTAAACTAGCATGAAAACAATCGCGCATTCCAATCTGAAGCAACTAGAAATTAAATATGTTCATATCTTCAGAGTTAAATCTAGGGAATCATTCACCGGCTGGTGACAATTCTATTAGAATATAAATCATATGGGCGAGAGGAAGAATCAGCAATCGGTATGAACATCTTGGACGTGCTTCTGGGATTCTAATAGATTGAGTGCCGTAACTTGATACCTTTTAGAAGATACAGTAGAGTCTTGCTAATCCGAAATAGATGAGACAGGACTCCGTCTAAACCACCATAAATCCAGATTCAACGGAGTTCACTGTGTAATGCACATAGAGAATATTTTAGCAGCTGATTAACGAAACAAAACATCTTGATGACTATAAGTAGAAATTTATTTATTGTACAGTACTACAATAGAAATTACAGTAGCCAACTAAGTAGTGAATCAAATTGAACTTATTTTCGTTCTTTACCATTCACCTATTGCAGATGTCAACTGATGTTTAGCATTGATATCCTATTCAGTTATTATTACTATATCTTTCAAAAATTGTAGCTAGTTTCAACCATTACGGTCATCATCGGACAATTGATAGCATTCAAGAATACAGATTTGCTTTATACTTAAAATCGTGGTATGGTTGCTGATTTTCGTATAAGACAAATCTGTAACTTAATGCTATCAATTGTCCGATGATGACCGTAATGGTTGAAACTAGTTACAATTTTTGAAAAATATAGTGATATTAACTGAGTTACTTGTGTTTTATCATTATTCATATTATTACAATGTATCACAAAGTTACGGCAAATAATATTCAAGATATCCTCTTCATTGTTCCTATCTCTGTCCACTTCCATGATCAACATGGATATGAGTGTAATACCAGCTTATTCATCTGTTTGTTCTGACGATCATTGTACCAGTAAACATATCTATTCGATGAGATCAATCACTGATATTGATCAATTTATTAGATAGGAACTGTCTTATATTGTCATAAATATCAATTGTTTCTCGTTTTTTTTTTTGTCCGTACATATGAATAAATCATAGAATATCAATTGATATTATTCCTCTATATATCTAGTCTTATCCATGAAGGCAAAGTGACTAGAAAAATCATGGATTGAGAAAATTCTATCTTTCATTATTTTTGTGGCAATCGATTGATCTATTCGTCACTCACAACTGTGTAGTAACTGTCCTATTCAATTCTGCATTTCAATGTTAAGGGGGAAGTGAACCGTGACGTACGTGGAATATAATCAATATACGTGAAATCTGATTCTCTGTACACCACAGAAATTCGTCGATCAGAAATGATCCACATCCTGTTCAGTTTACTCTGAAAAAAGCTATATCAATTATGAACTATCTTTGAGACCGAAATCAGTACATTATAGTATTGAATGCGCTTATCAAGATGCTTTAAATTCTGTAGGAATCATTTAAAAAAAGAAAACGCATCTGATCCCACGATATTTCTCATCTCGAATGTATTGGGAACGCATTTTCAAGATTATATGTGTACTCCATTATTGAGAATAAAGTACCAAATATTCAGAAAACGTTAGTGTATGAAGAAATTAGATGAGTTCAAATGAGTTTAACGGTCATATAAAATTTAATAGAGTGATAGAATAATCAACAAGTGATTCATTTATACAGTGATTTTCGATGAATAACTGTCCCACACAGAAAAAGAATGGAACATCAGTTACATTTGGGGTGTAACACTCATACGATATAGTGACAAACAAGTAATACGTAATCAATATTTAATTGATTGATTTCAGCTCTTAGATCAGAATAGTCACATAACACCTTTCTGCTCTTCTCAAGTTACTTCGGCAGTTGAACGTAGAGAGAATAATTGATCATTACATCCTATCTCAGGCAGAACCCTTTTTTGCACATCACTTATCTTAGAGATCGATAAATCCCGCATTGTGTGAGTTGAAATTTTCACACCCAGCAAACTTATCGTTCGAGATTGAGAACATTCTCTCGAACTGTTCTTGCCTTTAAATTATTAAAAGTAACAGCCTCTTTTCATCTACCAAGGAGCACACAACGTTTCAAACAGAATCCAATCGGATAAAGAAACCCTTCAAATAACCTTCAATAGCCATAATCTAAAATTTAATTTTTTCAATTAATTTACATTTTATATTAGAAGCAAAATCAATTTTCCATTTTTCAGAGAATTCGGTTTATGTTTGTTCGAATCTTGGAATTGGTAATTCTTCAATAGATCTAAATGAACCTCAATTTGAGTCCTTTTATAAACATCACTTGATGAGCAAACAGCAATACAATCACAAATAAAAATCAAGTCACAAAACTTTTGACCCCTTCCTCTGAACTTAATGCTGAATTCAAACATTTAAACCTTGTCTTGGGGGGCCAATTACTATACGGCACATTTAATCATTTTTTCTTTGACAGTATAACTGCGAAATACCCTTAAAATGCTTTTGTATGCATAAATAAACATTTTTGACGAAAAACTACTTCTAGTGATATACGGGGTATTCAAACTGTGGTGAATTGTATTGAAGCTCGAATGATTTTTCATCTTACTGACTTTTTCTCTCCAAGAACAGTTTATCTCCTTTTGGAACAGGCATGAGAAGCAAGTGTAGGAGCAATCGTCAATATGTTGGTCAATATTGGTAGCATTACTCGAAAATTCGGAGCCAAGATTCCTATTGGTGCAGGGCATTTTAATGACTGTCACAATATCTTCCAAGACATGATTCCTCATGCCTTCAAATTGTGCTCTACAAGTGGGGCATTCTAAGCTTCTATTTTCACATAATTGGTAAATAATGTGCCTATTAATGCACATGGGTATTTTATGCGTTAAAAACTCATCACAAACGGTACACTCTTTTTCGTTCACTATTTTAGATAAATTCATTTTGACAGTTTCATAAATTGGAATTGGATGAAGTAGAGTATTCCATGCAAAACTATTTGTCACAATATTGCTATTGCATTTGTGCAAACATATTTTTGCTCTTCTCAAGTGACTTCAGCAGCTGAAGGTAGAGAAAATAATTGATCAATAAATTCTATCTCAGGCAGAAGTCCTTCTTGCACATCTCTTATTATAGGAGTCCATAAGACCTGCACCCAATGAATTTGAATTTTTCCTGATAATCTTCCTATCACACTCAAAAAACTTATCGCTCGAATATTTGGAATGTTCTCTCGAACTTTTCTTGCCTCTCGATTAATTACCAATAAAAGCCTTTTTCCAGAGATCAAGGATCCCTAGATCACACACCGTTCCAAAAAGAATGCAAACAAATGAACAAACCTTCCAAATAAACTGTCATCATCATACTCTGGAACTCAATTATTTCAATTGATTTACATTTTATATTACAAGAAAAATTCATTTTCCAGAATATTCAGTTAATGTTCCTACAAATCTTGGAGCTGGTGAATTTTTTGATAAACTCAAATCAACATTTATTTAAATCCCTCCATAAGCATCACCTAATGGGCAAACAGCAATACAATCACAAATAAAAATCAAATCACAAAACTTTTGACCTCTTCCTCTGAACCTAATCCTGAATCGGAACATTTTAGCCTTGTCTTGGGGACCCAAATACTGAACGGCTTATTTAACCATTTTTTCTTTGACAGTATAAATGCGAAATACCCTTGGAATGCTTTTGTATCCATAAACATTTCTGACGAAAAAATACTACTAGTAATATAGTTCAAGTGTTTTCTCATTACACTGACTTTTCCTTCCCAAGAACAGTTTATTTTTCCTTGAAACTGGCGTAAGAAGCGAGTGAATGTGCAATCATCATTATGTTGCTCAATATTGGTAACATTACCTGAAAATTCGCATATAAGATTATTTTTGGTGCAGGGCATTTTGATGATTGCCACAATATTTTCCAAGACATAATTTCTCATGCCTTCAAATGGTGCTCCACAAGTGGAGCATTCTATGCTCCTATTCCTACACAATTGGCGAATACTGTGTCCATGATTGCACATGGGTATTTTGAGCGTCAAAATCTCATTACAAATGGTACACTTCATTCAGTCCACTATTTAAGATATATTCATTCTGACAGTTCCACTGCATTAAATTGGATAAGCTAGAGTGTCCAATGCAGAGCTATTTTGTACCTCTTTCTATGTCTAAGATGGCACTAGGAAATTAAAGAAGGTAATGTTTCTCCACTATTTGGTAGCAAAAACTTAATGTACTTCTGATTGATACTAAAATCAAGTATTGGAATATCCTACCTTGAAAGTGAAGAATTAGGCTAGCTATTGATAAGGGCACCGGAAATATTTTACCGGAAAAATAGGAAATGGGCGTCACTCTCAGGAAATGATCAAAGGAGAAAAAGGTACTATTCTGGGAGACAATAGGGACAGCAAGAAAGAAATGAAGCATAGACGTCGAAATCAATTATAAACAAAATTAGTATTGTCTTAAAGCAAATACATAGTTCCAAAAATTATAATTAAAAAAATTTGGTCACTCACGAGAATGGTTGAAGCTATATTACGAAAAAATCTCACTGCAACAGTCAAAAGGGAACTGGAGAGCACGTCACAGACGTTCAAAATCACGTTACAAAAACTAGCTGAATATCCTCTTCAGGCGGAACTCAAAACTAGTATCGGCAGAGAAGATAGATGACGAATTAGTAGCCGCAAAAACAACGTCAGACAAGAACGTTCCCTGAATCAAGTAAAGTTGATCTTGCGTCTTATAGGGCTTTGATAAATATTCAACGGTCCTTGAAGGTGTCAAGGTTGGCCGTGCACCTGGTAATCAACTTTACGACGTATTAATGTTCTTCTGAATTTCGTAGACGTGTTAATGTTCTTCTTAACATAGAGTTGGCCAGAAACTAGTCTCAAGTGGCCACGGGTTCCTAAGATACCTAGCAGTTTACACTGAAAACAATTAACCCAACCAATATCCAATTCAACTGAAACAGGAGGCTCCTATAAGAAAATTGGAGAGCTCTCTTCAAACATGAAGCATTAAACTTGGATAAATAAACTCAGATTCAAATTGAAAAACGGATGAACTGTAAAATCAGTTAAAATTAGATAAAATTATCAGTGAAGTTATTCATTGGCCCAATTTTAAATTGTGTACAGAGTAAAAAAAAAACTACCCTGAGCATTGAAGGGAAAAAAACGAGGGAGACACAAAGTCCAGCAACACAAGAAAAGGGACTATCAGTGACGGGTCGATAAATTCACGAACGTGGTTCGTTACTAGAAAAAATTGGGTCAATCTTCACAAACTCGTGGGATTTTCCAACTTGAAAACGGGAACTGAAGCCCACAACAGAATATTCCAAGCTTTAGAAACCAAAAACTACACAAACAACGTGAGAAACTGAGCTACGAGTTGTTGAATGACTAATTTACAACGCGTTGGATCCAAAATATAGTTAAATTATGTATTATCAACCAATTTCACTAATCATTCATACATCAAATATACTTAGGTGAGGACAGGTGAAGGGGGGAACGAAGATAGTCACAAATCTTGTAGGTTTTGTACTTCAAATGTATATATATAAAAAAGCAGTTTCAAAAAGCTCAACAGATGATGTAACTTATATAATTCAGATCAAGAGAGGAAATTAATTGGATAAATTCAGAAAATCGCTCATCAAAAGCTCCAAGAAGAAGAATGAGATTGGTTGTTTTAGATAACAATGAAGAATACGTCACCTTACCGGGAAAAAAAACTCTCCAAAAGTCGAGAAAAAAGACATTGATGGTCCTGCGTCAAGCCAACATTGTAACTAGTATGAGCACCGCGGAATACACGGATCTATCACTGTGAAATACAAAATTAAGCCGCCAATAAAACTGAAATCAGAATACATGAGTGAATATCGAATGAATCTAAATTGAAAAAGTGGACCACAAATGATATAAAACCCAACTTTAGAGTATTAATCAAAGAAAACTATATGCAAATAGAGAATTCAATAATACTCACAATTCTACTCATCAGTTTACATTTGAGAAAAATAACGGAGTGGAAAAATTATGTACTGAAGGGCATTCAATTACAAGATAACCCAACGCAAGAGAACGAAAACCGGTCTAAACGTAACAAATTAGCCTCAACGCTAGATTTGATCTCTATAAGACGCAAAATTCAGGAGAAGCGAAATAAGAGGAACGACGGCGACAAGAAATACGCAGCGGTGAGGATGGTTGTAGTAGATGAAACTGCAACCATTTTATATATAAAAATGTATCACTATTCCATAATTTTGGACATGCAAATCTACGAAGGCATGGATGGTCCCAGAACAGAGACAGCGCAACGCGGTTGTCCCCTGCAGTGAGTTGTCGAGTCTAGACAGAAAAATCGGGGAGATTTTTCTTCAAATTTTGACAGAAAGGCGAAGAGAAATAAAGGTTGTCTCAGTTTCACTTGGTATCGAGTTCTACACTCGAAACTTTTCGAGTGCTGCTATCCCTGTTCAAAAACATTCTCAAACTCAGTTCAAATATTGAAGATTGGAGTAATTAGTTGGACTTAGTCCAATTATCTGACGTTTTGAATATGAGCGTTTAGCATTCGCTCCGGCTAGTTTATCGACTGTTTTATTCACTACAAATAGATTAGGTCCAATCACACGACGTGCAATGATCTATCGATCGTCTAGATTCAGAGCCGTGAAATCTTTTGAATCAGATTTCGTGGAATTCTGCTCAATTGTGTATCATCCAGTCCACTGTTTGTATTTAATCAAAATACAATGTATATGATATCGTTTATTCTAGTTCAGTTTGACAAAATCCAGTTCACTGTTTGTATTTGATTCAGATAGATTGGATTTGTCTCGTTCCCATCAATCCAGTTGGACTTGAGCCAGTCTACTAGTTGCTTATTCAAATAGACCAAATATAATCTAGTCTATCTAATCTTATGAGACTAGATCCAGCATTTCTGTCAGTATTTGATAGCAATTTATTGAATTCGGAGAATCAATCATGGAATTGATGCCTTTATCGTACTTCGTTTTTATTGCTCGGTTTGTCTCTTCCGTAGTTCTTGTCTCCGAATTAATGAAACACAGAAAAATATCCTAATTTTCCAAACACAAGCCTCCACATCTCCTCATCGATCTACTCAGCTGTGTAGGTATTTTGCAAATACTAAATAGAGGGAAACAGTGTCCGAGACTCCAACCATCAATCAGCTCAGTAAGACCTAGCGTTACATGTTTTGATCCGTTACAGTGTCATCTAATACAGGAGAACTGTATTCTTCCGATAACATGGACAACCGACAGTAACTTATCATTCTTAATAAGGGCTTGAATATTCCAATCCGTTGCATAAATGCATTGATATCCTTCCTCCAAAGGAAGATTGGAAATTTTTATCTACAAAAAACTTTCTTGCTGCTCTATTTCTCTATGGTGTATGATATAATTGAATAAATATTCCTTCCTGGATAATGCAATGCAAAATATGCAGTGAAGGTTCTCCATTTATAGTATTATTGATTAATATTCAAGTTCTTGTAACCAATGAACTGATTAGTACTTACGACCTCATAGAATTTCCATCATTATTCAAAATTCCAAATAAAACTGGTACTATAAAAAATATAGTCATTCTACATCACCGTATTGAACACATTCATTGTCTGTTCGTTCCATCATACCTCCTACATCCTCATCCAACATCATTGCACTCCTTTTTGTATGAGCATTAATGCTTTGAGCCATAACCTGATTTATCTCATTCTACTCGGAGCGCAAAATCAGAAAACGACACGGAAGGAATTCATTTATCCCTAAGTAAACGACGATTCTTTTATCGTACAAGATTCTAAGTCTAACTAATTTCAACAACAGTCATTCCGAAATGGAGCAAAATAACAAATTAAATCTTCTTGCATCGATGACTTCATCGTGCTTTGAACAGTGCCTGTATAGATTTGCATATGACAGTGAATCAATTCGTAGGAGTTACATCAATGCATTCTGCGCAAAATTCAATATTTCTGTGTAACTAGCACAAGATTACTGCACAATACACAAACTTAAGCTTCTACAGACAGAATCAATATTGCAACTCACAATTGGTCTACAGGGATTTTGTGGCTGCGGTTCTGCGGTATCCGTCAGAATTATATCGACTATGAGCTCAACTAGACCTCTGAGAATACACAAAGCAATATCCAGTACCTAAGTAGAACATGAAATGAGAGGAGACATGATAAACCACACCCACAATACCCGAATTGTATATTTCAAGCTATTACATTAATTTGACGGAAAGTTATTGACTATTCGCATATCTATATGAATCTCGGTGATTCTTCAACAAATATCTGTACAATTATTGAGAAATTTGAGCCAAAAATTGAATGGAAAATTTGCAAATTCTAAATAGGCATATTAGCATGGAGTTTTGCATACATTAGCTTCTTCCATAGGTTTGAGGACTGTGATTTCAAAATCCGCTTTGTCCCACCCATAGTCTTCCCTTCCCGTATTGAATCGAATCCTTCACGTGTTGGTGGCTCATGATTGGATTGGTGTCTATCAATTGATGCATTGAAAGCTGATCAAATGGTGAATATATACCAATACTATGTTGTGATGAGTAAATTTTTTTGGCGCAGTCGTGGTAGGATTTCAAGACAGAATTAACAAATATAACTCTGGTTCGTTCCAACGATTTATTCGAAAATTCGAACAAGTCGCGTGAAAGAAGAAATTGGTGCCCTCATCTGTAGCTGAACGCATATCAGCAAGTTCGAGAGAATATCGAAACCAGCATCTGAGAATCCACCAGTGAGCCCTCCTGCCTGCAACTGGAAAAAAAATCAGTAAGTTCGAGCGCATATCGAGCGAGCAGCCTCAGGAAACGACGGACAACACTACGGAGACACGAACCAATGTACTGGATCATATTTCTGTAAATCCATGTCGATTTGAGACTCCAAATCAATAAGCTCTACTAGTTCAAGTGCAGATTCTGATTCAGAGACATAAAACTCCCTACATCTCATCCAAAAAATACAAAATGAAAATTATCTTTGAAAACCAATAATAGATTCAAATTCAAATACAATGGCTTTACCAGTTCTCAAGAAGGAGTACCTTAATATGGTCCCCGAGCTTAATGGCGGAAGAGGATTGCTTCCAAGATTTTCAGAAATAACCGAAGAATAGGTTGTTAAATTTTATAATAGTATAGATACTTCGGATTTTTAAAACGAATATTTGATGTCAAGTATTTAAGCAAAAATTGAAGGCAGAACTGCTCTCAATATTGCATGTTGCAATGTAAAAACTTTTGATGATTTAAAAATTGTATTATTACACACGTATGCAGATAAACGTGATATATATACACATCATGCATAGAATTAACAGAATTAAAACATCTCATAATGAGTCAGTATTCGATTTTTATAACAGAATACAACATATTCTGAGTTTACAAATTTCTTATATAATGACAAACACTGAAGATGCTAACGAAAAAGATATCCTAACTTTATTTTCCAGAAATTATGCTTTGAGAATTTTGTTACGCGGTCTAAAAGAACCGATAGGCCAGGTTATGCGTGTCAAAAATCCAACCTCTTTGAGCACTGCTTTGAATATGTTAGCAAACGACTTACAGTTTGAAAACTATAAAAATCTGAAACCTATTCGAAATATTCAAAGTAGGAATTTCCCAAAGCCTAATACGAATAGTAATAATAACCACGAACAATTACAAGATTATAACCCTGTTCCAAACCCTCGTTCTCAATTTCCTATATTGAAAAATAATGCACAATCATTTTTCAACAATAATAACCAGTAACCATTCTTTTTAAATAATCAACAATTTCCCAATAGGTATCCCCAAAACTTTCAAAATAATAATGAACAACCCCAACCCTAACAGAAAACTAAGGTGACAACAAATCAAAATTATTATAAACTAACGCCCATAAGCATATCGACGCGAAATACAGCTCAATTCAGACCAGGGTCGTCTCATAATTATTTTTTAGTCAGACACGTCCAGCATTCATCGCCGAAGAATCATTTAATATAGAAAATAATTCACAGAATGAAATCAACCCCAATGCTGAAGATAATTTCAATGAGATTGGCGAACCAATTGCAGAATATCCTGATGAAAATTTAAATTTTGAAAATTTTGATCAAGATAATTTTTTAGACGAAACAGCCTCGGTGGAAAATCAGCACCATTAATCCATTCAATTAATATAACAAATTCAAAAAGTGATTTACCATTCATTATTTTCCCAGAACACAATTTGATAGTTCTTATAGATACTGGAAGTACCAAATCAATTGTTAAACCAAAAATAGCCGAAAAATTATTCAAAGAGTTTATTTTTGAGAACTCTTTCCAAATAACTACTGCACACGGCAGTTCATCTCAACAGTTCAGTACTTTTATTCCAATATCATCAATTCTTGATAGTAATAACCAACAGAATAAATTAAAATATCATATTTTCGATTCCCACCCTTATTTTGATAAATTGCTTGGTATGGATGATTTGAAGAATTGAAGTGCTGTAATAGATTTGACTGAAGATATTATCGTTGCTTCCAATGGTAAAATCCTCATAAAATATTACTCAGTAAATAAGACAGAACAAGTCAATGATATTTCACCTGATAAGAGAGTTCTTATCGAACCTAATTCAGAGGAGATTATTGAATTTAAAGTAAATGTTGAGTCTGGACCTGTAATCATTCCAGAAATTCGCACAGAAAATCCTATCATAGTAGTGGATGTGACCACTAGTTTCGTTCAGGAATGCAGACTTAGTAATTATTAATCAATTAATCGTCATTCAGGAATGCAGCCTAGGTAGTTAATAATTAATCAATCATATGTGTGTCAGATTTCTCAATAAAAAGATAAAATTGCAGTGACATCATGTTAATTATAGTTTCTAATTTAGCAATTTGAAGGTTAAAGGAGAAGTTTATCACAAAAGTATAAAAGGGTATTTTTATTTTGAGTCGAAAGCACAGTTGTTTCCGTAGTGAGAAAAGAAAGTATTCATATAGCATTTCAGGTGAGAATATTGAATTATTTTGCTTATAAATTGTCTGTTTGCTTATTGCTATTATTATAAATATTAGTAAAGAGCATTTCACAATTTATTCATTGTCTGATAATATGTTGAATGCTTTTCAGAGAATGGACTTCTCAAAGTTGAATCAAAAAGGACAACTGGTCGATATCAAGCCTGTAAGAAAATTAATGGAGCTAGAGGCTCTACAAGCTAGCTGATATCAAAGCAGTCAAAACCCGTGGATTTGGGCGAAAATTATCGCTGAATGTGAAGACTTCGTGGTGTTTCTACCAGAACGTTTCGACAGCTTATCCGATGAAGCAATATGTTAAAACAATGTGATATTTCCACATGGGGTATAAAATATACAGGTGCAGAAGAATTTAGTGCTGGAAAACAGGCACGGTCAATAGAATTCGTTAGAATGTGAAAAGTATATAAATTAGTTACTGTATGTATATTATCTGTGGATAAACATTTCACTGCGATACTATTTTACTTTTATTATTATCTCTAATAAATATGAAAATAAATCATATACTGGTTTAGTGTTCTATCACTATACTCGCTGATAAGATGTGTACAAAATTTATACATCCGGTTTCTGCTCTTATAGCTGGTCCTAGTCATGCAGGAAAATCATATTTTGTGAATAATTTTTTTGTCTAACACCAAAGAAATGAGTGATACGGACTTTAAAAAAATATACTGGCATTACGGAGCGTGGCAGAGTATGTACGACGAAATTAAGAGTGTAGAGTTTATCCAAGGATTACCTGATATTGAAAATATAGATGGAAAATACCCACAGCTGATAATACTTGACCATCTTATGAGAGAGGCTGATGAACGAATTGTAGACATTTTCACAAGATGGTCACATCGTAAAAACTTATCTGTATTTTTCCTCACACAAAACTTGTTCCACCAGAGTAAAGGTCAGCGCGATATCTCACTCAACGCAAATGATATAGTTTATTTTGAAAATCTCTGTGATAGAGCGCAAATTTCACACCTAGCATGTCAGGTTTATCCAGAAGATGTGAAATCTATTCAAGATTCCTATAGAGACGCTACATTGGAACCGCATGGCTATTTAATGTTTGATCTCAGATAAAGTACTCCCGAATGGTTACGCTTCCGTACATCACGTGACGGCTTTACATATATTTATTTACCAAAAAAATCTTATAACTATATGTCCAAGAACATTCCCGAGATCATTTTATAAAATGAGTGGTGCTGTTATAAGCAATGTTGAGCTCTTACGCTCTCTCCATAAACTTAAATCTGAATATAGATTGGCATTATTGAAAAATAGTGACTGCACAACCGTGAAATGCATTTGTGAATGTATTTATAATATATTGGGTGGTAAATTTCCACTCAGTCGAAAACAGCAAGCTGCACTAGGACGTCATAAAAAAGTTTTGAGGAAGCTTGTACAAAAAGGGGAGAACTGGAAAAAAATTAGGCGTGTTTTAGTTCAAAACGGAGGAGCATTCTTACCTTTTCTACTTGCGCCTATTCTAAGCGGTGTCTTTGGGTCCCTATTTAGTAGAAACTAATCATGGAGCACACTAAAAAATAGATCTGATATCTCCTAGAGATTTGAGTCGTATCTAAAATGATGATGTTAAGGAGGAGGGAAATATTATCCATCAGTTGGATGAAGATATGAAAAATATATTAGAAATGGAACTCTCTGAATATGAGAAATGGCAGATGTACCAAAAAATTCTACAAAGATATTTATATTTTCAGAAACAAAATGGAGAATCTATAAAATTACACATTGAACAGGAGATTTCTCCAGAATCAAAGCCGCTTGCAGAGAAGCATGATGATACTGAACAAATTGTAAGCGTACTATCCAAGACCAGCCAAGAGACAGCACGCCTGCTACTGCAAAGGCTGAAATTACAGGACTCAATTCATTGGGATAATATTGGCCAAGTTCACATAAATAATAAACAAATTCCTGATTCAAATATTTCGGATCTAATAGATGATATTGTACGATACATAAAACATAATAATCCATCTGGTTGGCTAGAAATTGCAGAGGCTCTGAAGATAGGAAATATTCCTCTAGAACTAGTTAATAATCCTCAAAGAAAAAAAATTTTAACGAAAGAGTTGAAACCTGATATTTCTGAAAGCAAAAAGTCAATTGACCTGAAAAAGAATAGTGAACTATCATCTGAAGACGACATCCATGCCACGAGGGCTGCAAAACGCAAGTGGAAACGTTTTTCATTTACGTGATGGATAAAAAATTATCTAAAATTTATTATGACCCGTGACATGGTGCAGGTTTTTCGAGTGTGAATAATCTCATAAACTTCATGTAAGGGCAGTATAAACCTAGTGAAATAAAGAAGTGGATCAATTCTCAAGATCTATATACTCTGCACAAGCCGGCTCGAGAACCATTTTCAAAGAAATAATTACAATATTTCCGATATTAACGATCTTTTTCAAGCTGATCTAAACGATATGCGGAAGCTAAGTCGATTCAACGATAATTATGAGTACACTTTAGCAGTTATTGATGTATTTTCGAGATACAGCTGGGCCATTCTGTTGTTCGATGAGAAACCATATTCTGTTATTAAAGCTTTTAAGTCTATATTTGATGAAAGGAAGCCAATCTATTCACAAACTGACAAAGGTTCTGAATTCACTTCAAAGTCAGTGAAATCATTTTTGAAAGAAAATGATATAAAATTTTATGTGATTCATAACTCCGATACTAAAGCATGTTTTGTGGAACGATCTAACAGGACATTGAAGACAAAAATGTACCGTTATTTTACATACAAAAATACATATAAACATATCGACGTGTTGTAGAAGCTTGTAACATCTTATGGCAAAACAAAATATCGCTCGATTAAAATATATTGCAAGTTTGGAAAAATCAAAATGAGCTTCAAAAAAAATTTGAAAGCAAAAGCGAAAGATGTAAAGTGGGAGATATAGTGCGAATATCAAAACAGAAAAACCTTTTTGAGAAATGTTATGAACAAAACTGGAGTGAAGAGCTATTTAAAATACACTCAATAAGTAGAAGAAATCCTTTTGTCTACAGACTGAGATATTTGAGCAACGAAATAATAGAGGGCACATTTTATGAACCTGAATTACAACGCGTACACGTCGATCCAAATACAGTCTATAAAATAGATAAAATTATTGCTACAAAAGGTAAAGGCCTCAGAAATAGATATTTAGTTCGTTGGAGAGGTCACAGCGAGAAATTTGATTCCTGGATTTCGGCTAGCGCTCTAAATATTTCAAAAAATGAATGACAGAGAATTTTTAATAACATTGTCTAGTAATAGCTTCATGCAATATTTTCGCAGCAATAAAAAATCAAAATTTATCACACAGTTACCTCAAAATATAAAACTGGATGGAAACTGGGAGGTTTCGCTATCAGAAATTATTTACCCGTGCACTTTCTATAATGTGAGCACAGCAGAAAATGAAGGTCATTTATATTTTACAGATACATTCAAAAAAGAATCTCAAATTATCGAATCAGGCGTTACATTTCCACGAATCAGTTATGGAAAAGTTACTTCAAGAAAATATAGATGAGCTATTACATGAGATGAATGAAAATTCTGTAATGAATAAATATGTGGTATTTTCACACAACAAGTCAGAAAAACGCGTTGAAACGATATTTAAACACAAAGAAGTGTGCTCGCTGAAATTATCACCGCGGCTCGCACTCCAGCTGGGATTTTCACCGTTAAGTGATCTGTATCAAAAGAAATTATCAATCAATGTACCTAATCTAGCGTTGGGTATACCAAATCAGCTGTACATTTATTGTGACGTGATTGGACCTCAATTTGTTGGAGATGTAGTTACTCAACTTTTAAGAGTGGTTCATGTTGATACTGAAAACTTTGTATTTGGATCGAATAAAACTATTTTGTACACGCAACTGCATCATGTCCCTATCCTACGACGTGAGTTTTCAAACATTGAAATAGATATGAGACTTATCGATGGAACTGCTGCACCATTTCAATTTAGAACTCTATACGTGAAACTACATTTTGAACGAGCATCATGAAAACTTGTCCTTATTAGCGATACTATAATGAGCAGGCTGGATCAGGAATTGGTTCAGCATACCGAGGCGGTAACCAGTTTCAACGCGGTCATGGGATTGGATAATTTTTTGGTAGCCTTTTTCGAAATATTTTCCCCGTGATGAAGGAAGGTCTAGAAGTTATTGGGTATGAAGCATTAAGTACAGGAGCTCAATTTCCAGAAGATTCAAATGAAAATCAGCCTGTTAGAGAATCTTTCAATAATAGGATGAAAGAGGCGGGGATTAATTTGAAACGTAAGGCTGAGAACAAACTCGATAAATTGATGGACGGTTCTGGCTATAAGAAGAGGAAGCTAGCTAAGAAACTCGTTCAGTTTAAAGCATCATCTGCTACAGTAAAGAATAAGAACCGAGCTAGGAATAATAATATTTTCGACTAAAATTTCATTCCTACACATTCAGTCATGCGAATGCGTTAAAACCGAATAAGATTTATTTGCAATACCTCCTACACTGACTGGTATTGAAAACGGTCTTTGGACCTCATACAAAAAAAGATCATCCGTCGAGGAAGGGCCACTAGAATTTGTAATCCCTGGAAATGGCGAAGACTATCTGGATTTATCCCAAACGATGCTGTACTTGAATGTTAAGATTTCAGATTCTGATACCACACCAATAACCGCTTCAGATAATGTGGCACCTATCAACAATTGGCTTCACTCAATTTTCGGACAAGTTGATTTATACTTGAATCAAAAACTAGTATCGCCTCCTAACAACACATATCCCTATAGAGCATACAATGAAACTTTATTAAATTATGCTAGCGATGACAAGAGTTCGCATCTCACCTCGGCCCTATGATACGCTGATAAAGCTGATAAAATTAACAATACAGATGCCGGCGGTAGTCCAGGCTTCGAAAACGTCAAAAATTTACTGAAGCAAGTCAAAACGTTGACATGATTGGCCATCTTCATGTCGATATTCTCAATCAAGAGAAATTTGTACTTGATGGTGTTGAAATGCGTTTGAGACTAGTACGGTCACGCGATAGTTTTCAATTGATCTCAGCTGGCTCAGATTATAAAGTCCATATGAATGAAGCTACGCTACTTGTTCGTCGTGTTAAATTGAATCCTAGCATTTTATTGGCATATAACAAAGCTCTAGAACTGACTACGGCTGAATATCCAATCACAAGATCCGAAGTTCAAGCCATTGTTATTCCTACAGGAGTTCAGGGTAAATCTCTTGATAACATTTTCCTGGGTCAGCTACCTAAACGATGTGTTATCAGTTTTGTTTCAAATAAGGCATTTAATGGAGATTTTGCGACAAATCCGTACAACTTCGAGAATTTCAATATAAATTATTTATCGTTGTGCGTCAACGGTCAACAGCTACCGTCAAAGCCATTACAACCATCCTTTGGTAATAATAACTCATATATCTCGATGTACAACACACTATTTCCGGGAACTGGAATTCAGTTTTCGAATACTGGGCATGGCATTACAAGAGAAGATTATCCACATGGCTATTTTCTGGCTGCATTCGACCTCACCTTCGACCTCGCAGCTAACTCAATACAGCACTGGAATTTGACCCGCCAGGGTTCATTAAGAATTGAAGTTGGCTTCGAGCAAGCACTAACTCAAACAGTCAATTGTGTAATTTATAGCGATTTTGATAATATTATTGAAATTGATAGGAATAGAAATGTTATCGTAGATGGTAGTTAGTTCAACCTCTTTGTATATATATATAAATATATATATATATATATATATATATATATATATATATATATATATATATATATATATATATATATATATATATATATATATATATATATATATATATATATATATATATATATATATATATATATATATATATATATATATATATATATATATATATATTAGTTTTTTTAATTGATCAATAAACATTTGTGAAAATTCAAAGAATTTTTATTTCATAATTGCCATATATTTGTTCTTTCCTATACTTCATAGTTGGTTGAAAACTGACACTCATTTGGATAGCAGAAATGAATGCAGTGTTCATTGAAAATATTTTTTGATATTATTTTTAAAATACATGCTGCTATGGTGTGTACGCTGCAAATAAACTTCCTCGTCATGTTGATTTTCCATGCGCCATTATTGTTAATTCTGATCCGGATTCGAAGAAAGGCGAACACTGGTTGGATATCTTCATAGATCGAGCAGGATATGGAATGTATTTTGATAGTTTTGGAAGACCCCTATTTGTACGAGAACATATGGATTTTTTATGGAGAAATACAAGAAGATGGACTTACAATACTCACGTACTGCAGGATATTACATCATCAGTCTGTGGTTGTTATTGTCTATTGTATCTATGGTCTAGAATTATTAACTATACACATAATAATTTTGTACTGCTGTTCAGCAAATATGATGAACTTGAAAATGATGAATTTGTCAAATACATGCTTTGTTACTATTTCAATAAAAAATAATTTTTCTGAATATTTGTTTTCTTACGAAAATATATTTTATAAATTCTCCTATCCTTCTATTTAAAGGTAAGCATACATATTGCCAGGTATACGACTAATTTCATTAGGTGATACATAAGAGTAAATAAATGAATTGAACCATACAAATTTGAGTTAATTTGGATGAATAAATGTATACTTATACAGTTAGAACATATCAGAGACTGACTAGTCGAAATTATTTTATTATTACAAACTGAAACAGGCTCGAACGATATGGATAAGAAAAATTACTCCAAAATATAACAATAATATTTATAATGAACAGATACATTTCTTCCATTAACATTTATTTACCGATGCTCCATATAATTGGTAACTTTTATATCATTTACAAGTTCATATTACTCAGTTCTCCTCCTCTTTTCACCAAATGGAACACTATTTACATTATCCAGAAGTCTACGCTTCATAAACTCAATGTTAAATTTTTTATCTTTATTTTTTGTAAAAACACCAGTATCCATGGAGCATCTGATAATGTTATAATTTATCACTACACCTCAATTATTGAAGTTTAAAAGTAAATTTTTTAAACAGTCAAAATTAATAATTTGCGAATTTTTTTAGTTTAAGGTGAATCCCTTGACCTTACAAACCTCTACGGTTTTACCTGTTGATGGGGAATGAACCTTGTAAGCGTAATTTTTTGAACTTCCGCAGATAAATTCTTTTATATAACTGTTAGGACCGTGTTGATTCATTGGTGAGATCACTAAGAAAATTACCTGTTGATGGCTCATACTGACCCGGTGAATGGCAATATATAATGGCGTCTGTGTCGCAATAAAGTGCTCTGCGATCCAGAGGCTTCAAAAATTTATGCAGGCATAGTCCAGCCTGAGTAGTAGTGTACACTGCAATCACCACGTTGACAGTTCGAAGTTGCTCGGCTGCTTCTTCATTGTTGGACCAATTGATGTACAGCATTTGATTACCTGCCGAGATGAACCTTTTGACTTTGATCTCTGGATTGGAAAGTAATTCATACAGCTCAGAAGATGTAGAAACGGTGGTTGTGCGAGATTTATTCTCAGCCGGGGCAAATTTTCCTTTAAAATGAAAATAAATATCTTTTTTTTACTAAGAAGAGAATAAAGCACATAAACAGTCTTATTTTGTCTAGAGTTTAGCTGGAATGCATTATTGAAAAATAATCTAGGATCTTACCCCTGAATGAATTCAGCATGAATTTAGCCATTGACCGTCGACCACTATTGTGTTGAATTTTGGTTGGGTCCAAACGAATACCTTCATTTTCGAAATAATTTTTGATGTACTGCGACCGACTCTTATCATCAGAACATTCAGTGGGATATCCTGAAGTTTCTTGTTTCAATTCTAAAAATGTATTTATATATTCCACAAATAAACCGCCTGAATTCGTGCCCTTGTTGTAAATGGTGACATTATATTTCCACACTTCATAAATTTTGATAATTTTGTAGCCAACTTCAACTGCACGCTTTACTTCATCAGCAACCCAGGTACCAGTGAATTGTCTCTCCTCGTCGTTATGTGTACAATCGTTCCGCTCCTAATCATCCCAACAAGTTCGACATAAAACAAATATGAGTTTTCCGTGGGCTTTGCGATGTAAAACAGGGTGAAATAGGTTTGTTAGTGATAAAACCGTGCATTTTATCAATCCCTCCACTTGATTTATATTATTATTGGGACATAATATGTCACATTGAAGACCGACTAAAATTTCTGGATGACCAACAGGAAATTTACCGTATTTAGCCGGCGGAACACTGATGCAATAGTGATGGAGTTTTCAAAAAGACAAATTTCACAATCCTCTATGAAGGTTTTCCGGAATTTTTCACAGGACTGACGCAAAATATCGACGTCTGACATGCAATATTCTACGATCTCTTTAGCCATATTGAATAACGTATTTGAACTTGTTCATTATACCAGTCTAGAAATTTTAGTCGTGCTTAAGTGGACATATAATCTATACCATAATTTTCTGTAGAAGGTAACCGTCCAATATAATTTTGATTATTCAGTTTATTAAATAAATGAGGGAGGTAGCCTTTCTTTAACGAAGGTGGTGAATCCATAGCTTTCGGAAGAGAAGCTAGTGGCATGGGTAGGTAGTTTAATAGATCAATAAATTTGATATTATTGATTTGTAGCATCATAATTTTTGAACCATCTAAAAGTAGCTTAGGTTCAACGTTATGCTCCTCCACTAGATATTTCAAATTAAACTGACAGTCGAATGACTTGGAATTACGTGCTATACAAATACAGAGCCAAATGAAGTACGTGGTGGAAAAACATAATTTATGAAATTTTGTAGGGGATCTGTTTCAAATATATGCTCACGAATGCCGCATGAACTACAAAGTTGTCTTACGTCTTCTTTATCGCAACAAGAAAAAAAAAATTTTGTACAACACACAAGTTAATTTCATGCTGTTTTTGCTCACCAATCTGGAGCTCTTGGTGAGGTTCGGAGTCATAATAAATAAATAAACTATTATTTTTGAAAATAGATTTATCTTTAACAATATAACATAAATGTCCTGGATTTTTGAATTCCTCACATGATCTACAGTATACTTCTCCACATACATGAACTTTATTTTCTTTAAACTTGTCGATGTTCTCCATACTTCCGGCGGCACAGTTCAGAATATGGCAAACCATGCTTTTCAATTTTTCCTAGACCTGTAGGCATCGAAACTCAAGTCATCTTTACTACAAACTGTCCATCCGAAAATATCTCCCTGTTTGCAAAATTTTCTGGATTATATCCCACACAACATCAACGTGCATTTGATCGGCTCTACGGAAGCTTAAATAAGCTGGACCATTCTGTAATCGTGGAGTGTAGAATACGAAACCAACCATATCACTGTTTTGGACATTCTTTAAAACAAATTTGTTGAGATATAGGACTTTATAGATCCCGACATCTATAGAAGACACGGGGTAAGAACTCCTAGTGGGTGTCTCCCCCTCTCTAATATTCTTCCTCTATATATATACATTTGATTTTGGATAATCATTATTATTTGAGTGTTCTGTCTTGGGTTTATATTGCTGATAATATTATATCACTGGTGTTTATCTAATAAAGATAATTAGAAGTTAAATTAAAACATACTGTTGTATTTGTTATGCAAATACCTTTACCCGGCCTATACATCAACATTCCAACAGGTTATGGGCCCAGGGCACGCTTCCACTGCGCAGTGAATAATTATTGTATAGGGGTGATATAAATATTAGACAGTGTTTTAGAAGAAATAGAAGTGTTCAAGAAGAAATAGAAGTGTTTAAGAAGAAATAGAAGTGTTTAAGAAGAAATAGAAGTGTTTAAGAAGAAATAGAAGTGTTTAAGAAGAAATAGAAGTGTTTAAGAAGAAATAGAAGTGTCTTAGAAGAAATAGAAGCAGGTGAAGGATCTTAGAGGTAATTATAATTTCTTTTGTTCAATTTTGTAATAAATTAAGAGAACAAAAAAAAAAACTCCCACATTATGAACAACCGGTATGTAAATGTGTTCGGTGAAAAATATTCTGGGGCTATCATCGCGAGGCACTTGCAGTGCGGTTTCGAACGATAGGTAGCTAGGGATGTCAAAGGACTCGGATTGGTGTCCCGTATGTGTGCTTGGCCAACCTATTTCAACTGGTATCCATTGCCGTGCGTGGAACCATATGTTGAAACTAAGGGGTGCACGTGCGTGGTGGCACTTTTCGAGAACGAGACATCTCGCTTCGAATTGTGATGGATTGTTGTACGTCTATCGTGATTCAGAAGCAAGAAACAATTCTTTTTGTAAAAACCTGGTGTTAGAATTTTTAGAAAGTAGATGTTAAATTAGAAGATTATTTCACATAAAAAGAGAAATTTTTATGACAATAGTAAAAGATTTGTTTCACAATCCTGGAATAGATGGCAGAAAAGCAGACAAAGAAATTGGTTGATTATCAGAGTGAGGAAGAGGATGCTATCCTCATTCCAGAGAATTCTCCAAGACTGGAGACAGGTGGAGAAGACAGTTCCGAACAATCGGAAGAGATAGAAAAGATACCTGAAAGTGGTAAGTGCTTGAGATTGGATATTAGGAAGTTTTTATCTGAACAATCTCATTGAATTCTGTTTTTCCTTGCCGATTAAAATACAATATAGAAAGATTAAAAATCAGATAGATATAGAAGTAGAAGATGAAAGGGAAGTTTATAGAAGTAGAAGTTGAAGTAGAAGCTTAGATGAAAGGCCTTGTAATATAGAAGTAGAAGAAAAATCCAGGTTAATATAATAAATCTTAATTTTACAGCTAAATCAAAAATAACAGGGAAAAAGGACATCAGAATCACCGAAAAAATCATTCTGAATAGAGCCTCTCGCTATGATTTTGGTGCTGCGGCAAATCTAGCGGTGAGAGAGGATACTTTACGAGATCAAATGACTTCCTTCTTCAGGGAGAGACAAAAAATGATGGACATTCAGGCCAAAACAGCTGAACATCTAGCTGCAACGGCAAAGTCTCTGGAAAAGGTGTTGGAAGGAGCAAATGCTATGATAAAAACATTGGCTCAAACTTCCAAGGATAATCTAGAAGCCAATAGATTGAAGCTCAAAGCTCTGGAGCTAAGGAAGGAGAATCATATTATTTTTGATCCATTAGAATCTGTTAGAAGCAAAAGAAAATTAGATGGTACAAATTTAGAAAAGAAAAATCTAGATGCTTAAAGGTTAAGAAGCTCAGTAGAAATAAATGAAGGACCTACTAATGGAAATAGATCGGAAGATAATGGTACAGAACAGCAAGTAGAAACTATAGAGAAAGTTGTCGAAAATGGGATAATAAATGCGCAACTAAATATCAAAAGAGATTATAAATTGAAACAAAATTCAAACTTTGATATTTGGATGGATCATTTGAAGTCGGAATTGATGAGCTACGATCTATTAGATGTGATAGAGTCAAATGATCAGGAAACTCAAAATAGGTCAGAATCGATGATCATTAAAAGAAAATATCTAGTAAGGGACATAATAATTAATCGTTTAGATGAGAAATATCATAAGAAAACTATACATGTTAAAGATCCGGTTGAAATCTTGAAGAAACTGAGAACTTCAAGAAAAAGTGAAGTTAACGTAACTCACACATCAGTCAGAACGCGTCTTTATGCAATTAGAATGGGAAAAGGAGAATCTGTAGAAGAATTTGATGACCGTTTCGATACAATAGTTAGAGAGTATGAAGTATGTGAAGATATAAAAGAATTGACAGATCAGGAGATACGATCAGCTTTCTATCAAGCCGTATCATCTGTAGTTCCAGAACTACGAAATGCAGATTTAATCAAGAAACAAACTAATGACAGAAATGACACTAGATGAGATAAAATCATACATGTTACAATTAGAAGCAGAAAAGAAGGCGGAAAATAAAGAAGAGGAACCCAAAGCTCAAAGGGTTGACTCTTCAGATAGAGATAAAAGATGTCATAGGTGCCACAAGTATGGGCATTTGATGAGAGACTGCCGTTTGGGACCACAAAATTCATGGTTTTGCTACATATGTCAAGCTATAGCAGACCACAAAGGTGATGATTGCCCAAATAAAGGCAAAAATTACAGACATACTGGAAAAGTTGTTAGAAGTAAGAGTTTTAGAAGCAACTATAAAGACAAGTTTCATTACGATGTGAACTCGAAAAATAGGATCGAAAATAATAATAGACAGAATAAAAAGAAAGATTTCAAGAAAAATCAAAATTTTAGAGGCACAGACGATAGAAAGAAGTCCACCAAGGATTCAACCTCAAAAATTAGACGTGTTCGAGATGACAACCCTAAAGAGAGAAAAGAAGATTCAAGTAAGAACAACCTAGATGATTATATTAGTTTCATTGCCGATTCGGGAGCTACGGATCATATTGTTACTGACAATATGGTCTTAAGCAACTTTAGAATATGTGACAATAAAACAATTAAAAGTGCAAATAAAAATGAAATAGCAGATATGGTGATAGACGGAAAAGGAGATCTATTATTGTATACAGATTCGACTAGAAAAGAAGTAGTTAAGTTAGCAAACGTGTTTGTAGCTAAAGATGTTTCTGAGAATCTGTTATCACTTCGTAAGTTGGCAGACTCAGGACTGAGTATTTATTTAGATGATTCAATTTTGAAAGTATACAATAAAGAAACAAATAAAATAATTTTTGAAGGAGTTTATGAAAAAACTAATTGGGTTATAAATTTTAAAGTTAAAAAATTAGAACAAAATCAATTAGGTGACGAAACGCAGTATGAATTATATTGTTGTCGAGCAACGATTTATAAAGATGATGAGATTCAGAGACAATCACAGAATTGTAATCAGGAAGAAAAATTGTTAGATTGGGAGGGAGAAGTGGAGAGTAAAAAGATTACACATTCTGAGATTGGGAGGGAGGAAGAAAAGACTCTCATGCTTTCAATAGAAAAGGTGTGCTCGGAAACAATTACTCAAGACGTAGGAAATAAGAAATTAGATCAGAAAACAGATAACTGGGATTGTAGTTTAATTAATAGAAATGTAGTGAAGATAGATGATCTGGAAGAAACTCAAGATTTGGAAGAAATATTCATGAACAATCAATTAGAAGATAACATCAATTGCTTGGAGAAAATCAATGAAGCAATGCTTTGGCATGTTAGACTGGGTCATGCATCGCTGAATTATTTGAAGAAACTCCAAAAGATCGAGAAAAGATTGGAAAAAGTAAAATTCGATGATTCGGTATTAGATTGTGAAATCTGCATTATGTCAAAAATGCAGGAATTGCCATTTAAAGAGAATAGAAGAATGGCTGATAGGCCACTTCAAGTTATTCATACAGACACGATGGGTCCAATAAGACCAGCATCGTATCCGGGGCAGAAAAGATTCATAAATGTTTATGTTGATGATTACTCTAGATTAGCTAGAGCATATTCAGTCAAAACTAAAGATGAATCGGGAAGAGCATTGGAAAATTTCCTGATATCTACTCGTAACTTATTAGGAAAGAATGAAAAGGTGTGCTATATTAGATCAGATCAGGGAACTGAATTTACTGGTGGGAAATTTCTTGAAGTATTGAAGAAAGAAAATATAGAGCCTGAGTTCACATCACCATATACACCTGAACATAACGGTGTTGCTGAAAGGTTCAATGCAACAATCCAACAAAAAGTCAGAGCATATATGTTTGACTCTGGCTTATCCAAAACTATGTGGGAGTTGGCTGTTGATGCAGCAGTTAATGCTTACAATAGGACACCACACAAATCTATAGATCATCTAACACCTCTAATTAAATTTGCGTCGAATGTAAGTTGCCATTTCGAACAAATAAAAAGATTTGGGTGTATAGGATACATTAAAATTCCAAAGCCTAGTTCGAAGTTTGGAGAGCGTGCTTTGAAGGCAGTTTTAGTAGGTTATACACTAACTGGATATTTATTATAGCATCCAAGTTCAGGAAAATTCTTTGAGTCAAGGCATGTTAGATTTAATAAAAAAAATTGTCTATAAAAATGTTTATAAAAATAAACAGTTAGAAGGAGAGAAAGATGAAATATCTATAAGAGATGAGACAATTGACTGGAATTGGATGAAGGAGTTCCAAGAAGAAAATGGTGAAGATCAAAAATTTGAAAAGCCTGAACCAAAGAAGAGAGGAAGACCACGGAAAAAGACGACAGAAGTAGAAGTGATAAAAGAAAAGAAAGTTGAGAAGGTGGTGAACGGACCGAACACGAGAAGCCAGTATAAAAGAAAATTAGAAGATGAAGGGAATAGCAAAGTACAGCAAGCTAAAATACCTATAGAAGATATCAGTTACATTAAATTTATAAATACTCTGAATAATGAATCAAAAGGTAGCACTGAAATTCGACAAGTTGAAGAAGAAGAGGAATTGAAGCAGTGTCTTCTATCCTCAATCAATCAAGAACCAGTGAGCTTTGAAGAAGCTATGAAATCTAAAGAAGCTCATCTTTGGAAAAGAGCAGTAAGAGAAGAGCTCGATTCAATGGAAGAAAATAGAGTATGGAAGTTAGAAGATAGAAGTAAAATAAAGATGATAAACAATAAAGCAAACATAATAGATTCAAAATGGGTATTTAAAAGAAAGTTAGAAGCTGATGGTTCTAGAAGGTACAAAGCTCGTTTGGTCATTAGGGGATTCAAAGATAGAAATACTTATGATTTAAAAGAGACATATGCTCCAGTCTCTAGACTCCCAGTAATCAGAGCAGTATTAGCTATAATAAACAAATATGATTTGTACGCATGTCAATTAGATGTGAAGACAGCGTTTTTAAATGGTGTATTAGATGAAGAAATTTACATGGAAATTCCAGATGGTTTAGAACTCGATGAATATATTAAAGAATCAAAAGTATGCAAGTTAGAAAGAGCTTTGTATGGCTTGAAAATAAGCCCAAAGAAATGGAATATTAGATTTACAGAAGAAGCAAGAAGACTTGGATTAGAAAATGACTTGCATGAACCATGTTTATACACATGGAGGAAAGACGGTAAAATGGCAGTATTGATTATATATGTAGATGATATTTTAGTAGCAAGCAATGATCTAGGAAAATTAGAAGAAATCAAAAGTCATCTAAGTAAAGCATTTGAAATGAAAGATCTAGGAGAACCCAAGAGTTTCCTTGGTATGAATATTCAAAGAAATCAAGAAGAAAAATATATTATGATAAATCAGTCAACCTATATAGAAAGTATTTTAGAAAGATTCAACATGAAGAAATGCAACCCACAGAATACTCCCATGGTGACTAGACAAGTAGAAAATAGAAACAAAAGAAAGAAGTTAGAAGAGACAGTAGTCAGTGATGAATTAGAAAGCTATAAGATCAAAAAGATTCCCTATAGAGAAGCAATAGGTAGCTTGATGTATTTGGCAAATGCCACACGTCCAGACATAGCATTCTCGGTCAACTACTTATCCCGGAAACAGCTTGAGCCTACTGAAGACGATTGAAAAGCTGTGAAGAGGATATTTAGATATCTGAGAGGAACTGTCAATGTGGGCTTAAAATTCACAGCTCAAACAGATAATTTAGAAGCATACACTTATGCAAGCTTCAGAGATCATGAAGATTCAAAATCAACAGGAGGATATGTAATCAAATTATTTGGGGACGTAATTGCATGGAGAAGTCATAAACTATCTTACGTCACTCTATCTACTTGTCAAGCAGAATACTTAGCAATGAGTGATGCTTGTCAAGAGCTGATCTCTCTAGATAAAGCTGTAAGGTACGCTATAGGGAAAACACTATTTCCTGTTACTATTTGGTGCGACAATAAATCAGCAGGAGACTGCACAAAGAAGGATGGTAGTCATAAACTCAAGACGTTTGATGATAATTCAGACGAAATAAATAAGAACTTATATGAACGGGAAAAGACAGGTACTAGACGTCATATGGCTGTCACACATGGGGACTTTATCAAACAGTATGTAGAAGAAAACAAAGGTAAAGTCAAGTGGGCGGCGACAAAAGAGAATATAGCTGATATTATGACTAAACCATTACCTTTAGAAGCACATAAATATCTTAGGAACAAGTTGTTAGTATAAGAAATAATCTTTATTTTTCTGATTGTGTTTTAGATGAGTCCTAAGGATATTGGGATCCACAAAGGGAGGGAATGCTGAGATATAGGGCTTTATAGATCCCGACATCTATAGAAGACACGGGGTAAGAACTCCTAGTGGGTGTCTCCCCCTCTCTAATATTCTTCCTCTATATATATACATTTGATTTTGGATAATCATTATTATTTGAGTGTTCTGTCTTGGGTTTATATTGCTGATAATATTATATCACTGGTGTTTATCTAATAAAGATAATTAGAAGGTAAATTAAAACATACTGTTGTATTTGTTATGCAAATACCTTTACCCGGCCTATACATCAACATTCCAACAAAATTTCATTACACTCTCCAAAGATTCATGGAACCATAGTATGGAATTTTCGTCTGTAGGTGGATCTCTTACAGAAAAACTAATTTTGCGCCCAGTTATTTTGAATCTCTTACAATATCTCTTTTCGTCCGCAGTTATATAAAGATATTCACAGCCTGATTTGCTTGTACCAGCCATGCTACCTCCGCCGCTTTGAATACCTCTATCAATTATTTCCTCACAAACTTTGAAGAAAGAATCAAATTTTTTTTGATCGTCTTCATCACACTTTGCGTCACTTAATGCTTCATTGATGAACTTCTCACAAATAGAAAAAAACTTATCAAAATGTTGCTGATTATGGTCAGCCCTATTACGAAATTTATTTACTATACAAGTAGTCAAGTATAGACAAACTGACAAATTTTCCACATACCCTCAACATTTATAGGCAAATTTCATACAGTTAATTGCTTGAGTAATTAGTGCTGTTACCTACCTCACGAGTATATCTGCGAAGTAAGGGTGAAAATTCAGGAAATATTTCAAAAGATAGAGATTTCAAATTGAATTATAATTTTTCTTCTTTTATTATAAAAATATTTATCCAATTCTGTCATTTCATTTTGAAATAGAGACTGATAGCATGAAACAAATACTGGATTATATGATGTATTTTCACATATAAGTTCAAATAAAATAGCAGCATAGAAGGTTATCGTGAGATATTGCATCAGGTACCTACAAGTTTTCCAGATCAGAAATTCAAAAACAACAATTCCAAATTAAACTATATATTTTTCCTCTCTTATCATAAAATCATTTACACATGTCTGGTCATCACATAACTTATTATAATAATATGTGTACATTCTAAAAAATGCTTTTTCAAAATTTTCATTTTCAGCAAATAAATAATCATAGAGAGCTGAGTCTAGGGTCGTGCTATTTCTGAAACTGTACACTACAATGCCTTGAAGCATTTTCTTGTACCGCATGAAAATCTGTTCGTATTCAATTTTTAACTGGGTGATGAATGCTGAAATTTTTTTTTCTACTTTGATCAAGTTCTTGATTTGGTCTTTACTTAGTACAAGAAAATTATTTGAATATCTAAACTTGAGTTTCTCTTTCGGCAGGATGCTTCAATCTATACAATCAGTTCTGAATACACGGCTCATTTCTTCACTTGTGCATCTGTTCTCTAAGTTTAAATTTTTCAAACACTGCACAAACTGTTTAAAATTTTTAATGTCCAGAAATATTCATTCAAGAACATCAGCCAGTATTCTCACTACCACCCCAAACGTTTGATTGGGATCAATTCCCACAACTATGAAACCTCTCCTTTTTTGATCCAACGGTAACGATAAACAATCTAGGAGTCGATCGTTATTATCCGGTAGAGATTTATTGGGTGGAAACGCGAACGGTGCTACTTCAGCAGATCCTACAATCAAGCAGAATTCAGCTGAATCGAACAGCTCCTGGTTTGCCTCAAAGATCGTTTCAAGCTCTTCATCCTTGGTCTCCTCATCGTCCGTATAAACGAATTTTTGCCCATAGGGCTCTCTATCTTCACTACTTGACGATGCTGATGATGAAATCCGTCGTACGCAACTCCTTTTCGGCGGGTTGGGTGTTTCTTTATCTTCTTCTATAAAACACCTTACTTCATCTTTGACTATGACGTCAATTTCTTCACATGAAGCTATCGGAGACGTAAGATCGACAGAGTCAATGAGATTCTGCAAACTTAGCGCTTGTAAGGATTCTTCCGATTTTCTACCTCTCTTCGTAGTTTTTCGCGTAGATTCTTTCGAATTTCTACCTCTCTTCACAATACGGTCTCCAAGAATTTCAATACTACACTTTTTACCTGAAGGTCCGGCCTTAGAAACAACACCGGATGCCGGAATATAACACTCTTCATCGGAATACATAATGAGTAGAAGCACGTTCAAGAAGCAAATTACCTGTGATAAATACCATAAGCTTTCAGATTGCTTTTATACTAACTGTCGAGGGTAATTAGAATTCAATTAGAAATATCAGTCATCTTCCTTCCACGCACCCAGTACAGTACGAGAATTTTTTTTTAATTCCTATTATTCATATTTATCATGAATTATTATTATTTATCAACAATTATTTCATACAGAAAAATTCATACTGAGAAATATTCATAAGTGAATATTGTATCTTTCGAAATGGAACTGTTGTTGTTATTAAAATCCCCTAAAAATTATTTGTAAATAAAATCTTTGTAATTGCAAGTTTATCATAAATAAAAATTGAACATTTCATATTCACTTATCTCCTACATAATTTGAAATAATGAGTTCTGGAAATATATACAATTGAAAAACTTATCCATTTATGAATAATTAACAATTATTTGACAAGGAGATATTCACATTGGGAAATATCTAGAAGTGAATATTGTATCATGGTTGAAATTTGAATTGTTGTTATCAAAATTTCCCCAAAGAGTATCTGCGAACGAAATCTGCGTAATTCCAGATTTTATTGTATGTTGACTAAAATTTGTATTGTTGTAATTATTGAAATTTCCTAAAACATTATTTGTAAGCAATATCTCTGTGATTGCAAATTAATCATCAATAAGAATATTATATTTTATATTGTCTTAGCTGCTTTATAATTTGATATAATGAGTGTCGGTAGTAAATAAATTTGAAAATCTTAACCGTTTATTTAATCGGGCAAGTGAATTATTGATAGAAGTCACAATTCTTCTCCACAATTCTATTGCATGCAAGATTCTCCCTGAAGCCATAAGTTGTTCAAATTCAATCAAAAACACAACCCAGCATATATTGACATTCATAATGAGAAAACTTAGAAATGAGTTAATGACAGATGTAATTTACAGTGCTCCACTATGGATAAGCAGAAAACCTAAATTCAGGTTACACAACTGAACATATATTGATGTGATGCTAGAACAAAATGGAACGTGAGAAATGTAATTAGGTCTAGAAGTGGCTGTGAGTGTTAAATATTCGACATGCCTGTGCTATTCAAATTGGTTTTCTTTCTGCTTAATTGATTTACGAAATATACACGGAGCCCAATAACTGTATTAATTCAGAAGTAGGTAAGCGACAAGCATGAGATAATCAATAGTACTCTCGGAGATTAGGTTTATGAGATGATTGCATATATCTCCTCCTTATACATTCTATAGTGGCCTTGATGAGAGAAAAGCATGATGTCACGGGCATGAGAAACGTCATAATACGTCAATACCAACCCTATGAAGTTTGAATATCTATATAATGACGCTATATAATGTAACGATACCTTGCTGATGGCGGCGTTGTTATTTTTGGTGTCGCTGATGAAACTGCCGATGGTATACTCAGGCGCTAATGTGGTCGGTGACGCAGTTCTTAGGGACGGACGGCTGCGTAACTTAGAGGAAAGTGCCAGGGTGTTCAAGAGAATAATATTCACGGGGAGAGTGTTACTACGATATTTATTCACACACAGAAATGGAGCTGTAGAACGAAGGAATGAGTTGATAGAAACTGGTCATCTTTTTGATTCCAAAAACGCTAGAATTATTGATAAAGTTAGTAAAAACAACACAGATTACTATACAAAACTCTTTATATGAATTTATTTGACAGTCACAGTCTGAACACCCAAAAAGACCACGAAAACCACATAAAAGATGGTCGTCAATTTCTGGGAAACTTGATCGTACCAACTTGAATTGTTCTCAATTATAGTGCCCGAAATTTTTTTTCTTCCTAAATATTTTCTTTCTGTGCCCAATTAGCACTTATTGGTTGGTCTTCTGTCACTCGCTGCTAATAGAGGTTGGTTCATCAATTTTTATCATTGTATACGCCGAGTCTTTAAGACTCGAAACGTTTGAAATATAAAAACATACTAAAAAATGACATTTATTGGATTCCTACGGTCCTCACCCTTATTACTCTGATCATGATTGGATTCTTCACACTGGTCTTATTAGATCATTATAGAAACAAAAATTGAATTGATTACCAAAATCTGTATGTACGTAGAATAATATGTTACAATGCAACGTCTATCTGAAAGAAAGTTTACCGATTACCACAAATTCATGAGAAAATAATCGAACAACATATAGTTGAATCTTCGGAATAGAGAGTGATTGAATATAATTCTAGCTCTTAGTTTGGTCCTACGTGGATCGTCCTGAAGAAAGCGGATGCGTGTTACCGAAAAAAAGGCTATCGTTTTCAGGAAGAGTAATGATGACAAAATATTCATTACAAATATCGACACATTTCTTGCTCATATTGACAGATTAGAAACTCCACATCAGATTAACGCTCTGAATCATTAATAAATATGATGTAGAAAAAACAGCCCCTCCATCTCTTCAGAGCATAATGAGTTTTTTAGTGTGCCTCTAGATAGAAAAATGTTCGAGTAATATCTGTGAGAAATATTGATATAGTCCTTGAATAATTGGTAGATGGTATTTGTCGCGTTGATATAATTTCTCTGGGCAAACGATAAAAGTACATCCATTGAATCTAGAATACATGTTTGAGAAATTATTCAGAGGAAATTTGAAAAGTCAATCATTACTGCTTCAGATATGTACTATACTCTAAGGAAAAATCTAACTTACAATTGATGCCCCGAATTATGAATTCGAAGCCGCATATGAGAATTGGGGGAGATCAATCGGCAACGCTTCATGGACCGAATCTAGCCTCACTTGATCAGATGGAAAAAGTTAAAGCAAGCGTTTGGACGATAAGAAATTCTGGACCTCTCTTACTAATTTTTCTTTTAGTCTCTTGGTTCCGCTGAGAACCAGCGGACTTCTATAGAACCCTTCTAACTTTTTCTATTCTTTACTGCGACCCTTGCTTCTCCCCAGCTAAACTTTACTGCTTCTGATTATCTGTCTGCTGCCGGTTTACACGTTTATACTATTCTGCCTTGTTCTCTCCCACCTGTTGGTTAATATGATATTGGTTCTTTGTTACGTTGGTTTCATCTTCTATAGAGTGTGCTTGATGTACTACTACTTACTTCTGATCATAACTCAAATCATGGGTTCTTAGCTGTATTTCTTTCACCGCCCCCATTTTTTTCTCACAGTTCCTTATTCGTTATACAATTTGATGATATATCTTTAATATTCTCTGTTAACACTAATTTATGATCGTTTGAATTTTCTGTGCTATTAACTTTCCCTGTCATATTACAGTTTACTTCCCACATCTGTGTTGAATACTCCGACTTTTGTCTCCAGTGTAGACTCATTGGATCCACATATTTACTCCAATGTGTAAAATGAATTTTGAGCTTTGTTAATTTTTGCCTCCATCTCTTTCACTATACCTACTTTTTCATTCAATATGCTTTCCAAATAAAAATATCCTACAACAATTCTTATTTCCTCTTTTCTTGTAAATATTTCCATTTCACGTATCCATTTCCATCATTTTAGCTATTCAAACATTTATATAAGGACCAATAGAGTCTTCCTGAAGAAAATTGATATGATCTTCTTGTGTCTCGACGTGAAGTTCATAACTTGTAATTGACAATCCTGTGAATAGAACTTATATCCTTCATCGCGTTTTCTCAACAAACCACATACAAAATTGTGGAATTTTCAAATTTGGTCACGTGATCGACGAAACACTGGTATTGGCCAAGCGCCGCTGTGACGTCATCACGCAGTATGACGATCAGCAATTAGTGCTTGAGAGATGGGGACCATGGATTAATTCGACTTAGAATAGAATCAGACACAGAATAGATTCGGATGTGTTCATAAAGGGACAGCCAAATGATTGGCTAGAGGTTCATGAGTTAATTATTGCCAACATTTTTCCAAAAAGTGTATTTTTTAATGCAGCTGAAATAAGTATTGTCAAAGTTCAGAGATAAGTTTTCATTATGGTTCTTTCTTTTGACAATACAACCTTTTTTTCTGAATTGTAGTGAAATACTGTTTTAGTGATTTATTGGTTTTAGCACGTCATATTGAGCCACTGAAATGTCTAAGCTAATATCCAGTGGTACAAAACTTTGTTGACACAGCACTTGGTTATGTCACGTCAAAGACATTAATAATAAAAATTCAATATTCATTTGACGAAATTTGGTAGATACTATTTTGATTGAGTGAATTCACAATTGTGATGTCACAAGAAACTAAACTAATATTTCAGATGCATACCAAATAATGAATCAAAATGTATTTTAATTAATGCCAAGTTCGTGACTTGTCACTTATTTCGAGAGTTTCATATAGTTGAACGTTCTTTGGAATCTCATTGTACTTTAAAAAAGTGATAATACATGAAAAATATTTTATTTAATTCTGGAGTCCTGGCTAGAGCTTTAGAAGCTATTTTGAGGTTATCGTACTAATTCCGATGAAAGCTTATTATGCATATCGATTTTTGTTAATTGAGAATTGAAAATTTATATTCACATTGAAATGGTCTTCAAATCCTTACAAAAAGACAAGTAAGAGGTCCAACACGACAAGCGGTATCACGCCTCGGATTTGTTAAAACCTATTTTTTCGTATCTCCTGTGTTGAGACATGTATGAACAACTTATTCGGTTCGTGATGACTGCTGCTATGTAAACAGTTTTTCTTTAGGACTGAGGTTTTCTTTTGCTGACTTTATTGGAAGCAATACTATAGCTGAGCGCTAGAAGTGCAGAGTGACGTCATAACGACATGGCGGTTTTTTGTGATCTTTCCAAACGTCGTTGACTTTGAAATCGTCTTCACTAACCACAGCGATTCCCCTTAACAAAAAAATTTGTGACAATAGTTTTTTTAATGTGCTCAGAGTTCATTTCTGACATTTTCGAATATACGTGGGGGACTCTATTTTCTTTGCTTCTTCCGCAAAATTTTCTGTTCTCTTCTACATGTGCTGTCCTTTTTTCAAGCTTATTCATATATCATCCGCAGACTCTAGATCTCTCAGTTGACTGAAGGCATCCCATCAAATTTCAGTTTTGTTTTGTAACGTTTTACCCATTTTGTTCGACAATATAGGAAACATAGTGATAGTATGCAGCCCTGTCGTATGTCACTTTCTATCTGCTAATTTTCAATTGTGTACGACTTGTGCTGTATAATTATCGTAGAACATCTTCATAGCTCAAATATATTCTCTTGGGATTTTATTGCTCTCAAATATTTCCCACATCTCTGTTATATAAATTCTATCGAATGTTTGACGAAAGTCCATGAAATTTGAATATACTTTATTTTGTCATTGTATTGTTTGTTCCATTGGAGTTCTGAGCGTGATTATGTAATCTACATGCGGTCTTTTACTTCTATAGCCAGCTTAGTCTGGTCTCAACTTCTTATGGATCTCATCTTTCATTTTGCCTAGTATCATTTTTGTCATCACTATACTTATAACACACAATAGTATCACTGCGCTCCAATTTTCAAATTTCCTTGGATTTCTTTTTCCCTGGTATCTCTATCAATAATCCATTTTTCAGCTCTACTGGTATCTGTTAGTTTTCTCATGTACCATTTATCAGTCCACAATGTCTGTTGATGTATCTACATCTGCCTTCATCAGTTCAACGTTAATATCATCTGATCCTGCAGATCTTCCTTACTTCAAAGATAAAATAGCTTTCTTTATTTAGTCTTGTATGGACTTCGTCATTGTCAGGTTTAGTTCTTCCTATATTTCTTCTACTTCGTTCAATTTTTCGATGTTTTGTGACGTATAAGCTTCACTGAAATGTTATACCCAACGCTCCATTCCACTCTTGTTTTCCACATGCATTTTGCTTAATCTACCTGTGCTTAGGTTCTGAGGTCATAATTTCTCCCTGCTATTCCTGCCTATCTAGATACACATATATCTGGACGAATAGGTCCAGCTTCCAATAAAATTATCATGTGAATATCAGTTAAAAATCGAAGAGTAATTGAGATGATGTCAACAGAGTGCACTTACGTGATGAGAACAGAATAAAATAATAAATTCAAAAAGAGCATACAATACATGTGATAGAAAATAGATTTGAAAGATCAACTCCAGAATTCCTAAAGCATAATAATGCTCCCTAGGTCCGTATTCGACTATTTTCAATGAAGACCTCAACGAAGAGATTACAGAAGTTATGTCTAGAAATTTTGTTTCAGATTCAATTGATATGATAGCAGTGAGTAAATTGCTTCTTAAAATCAAATTAAGAGGAGAAAAATGGGAAATTATTCGTGACTGTCGCAACGGCTTCAAAATCCTCAATTATGGACTTGAGTACGCACTAGCACTTCTCTTGATCACAGCAATATCAACCAAATATCTTCAAGAATATAGGATACTGGATGGAATGATAGCAAATAGTAGACTCAAGTTGTGAATACATTGTAACATGATTAATTGGGAATGTAAGAAATCAATATCCATCTCATATGTGTGAAGTTCAAAATATTTACCTCCGGATGGGAGTGGCCTGGCAAATAAGTTAAAAATTACTTCGACAGTAATGGGCAACCAATAATACGGTCTGCTTGAATTATGATTTGGAGAGCACGGTAAGTTGAAAATACACTCTGTGAAATTAAGAAAAGAAGCTGAAGTAAATTGAGAGTACCGAGACATGAGAGGAAGGACCTCTGAAGGTGTCCAGTTTGATGTTGATTTAATGTGAGAAGAGTATTTGGAATTGAGAGCTAGAGTAACTGAAATTATTGATCAGTCCATTCGATTTAAGTTTTTCTCCTGAATACAACAATATAACATACTTGAGAAAAATGCAGATAAAAATGGTTATATTTCAACTCAAAATTAATAAGATGAGAATGCTATGACGGAAGAAACGGAAAACAGCCCAATCAGTTAATAAGTCAAACGGATCAACATGACATATCTCTGAATCAAAGTATCGAGAAACACTAAAACGAAAAAATCTATTAATCGCAAATATTGTTTGGATTGTTGTTTATACATAATTGAACTCTTTTTAACCAATTATTTCCTACTTTTTCTAGAGCTTGCTCGTCGATATTATTGATAGCATTCTCAATGGCATTTTTCAGGTGCTGAACAACTGAATGAAATCTTCTGTAGACTTCATCTTCAACGTATCTCCGCAAGAAAAAGTCCAAAGGACTATAGGAGCCGGCCATTTTGCGGTCCACGGAATGGGCCCATGTGTACCAATCCAATGATTTGTGAAATTATTCCTCAGAAAATCATTAGCTTGACAAGAATTATGTGTTGGTGCACCATCTTGTTGGGAGAGAATATTTCTTAAATTAGCTAGTGGCAGATCATCCAAAGTTATGTCCAGCATGTTTGCTGATATTACTAAACATCTGTCTCTAGTCAGTGTACTGTCATACATGTGAACATACTTGTTATCATCTGATATTGCACACCACACATTAACATTAAATTTTTGCTGGAAACCTCTGTCGCGAAGTACAATAGGATTTTTACAGCTCCATCCGTCCATATAATTAATTTCAAAGTGTCGGGCTCTTCATTTATTTACAAATTACAAAATTCCAATTGCCGTGCATAATTTTCTGCTTTTTAATGATGAATTTTATGCGATTTAAATGGTTTATTTTCATGTTCCGTTTAAAATTCAATAAATATCTAAATTGCATCCAGCAGCAGCTATTTTCATTGGAGCCCTTGGATAGGCTCAAAAGAGAGCTAAGATTTCTGTTTTTGTCTCCTGATTTCCAGTTATAACGCACTTTTTAACAAACACATTCGTATCAACACGCAATGTTAGTTCTAGTTTTCATAAATAATAATCGTGGGGAACTTGCCGGTCAGAGAATCTTCCCCTGTACATATTAACGGCATCAAAGATATTTTCCAAAGGCAAAATGTAAACTTAATAACTACATGAAAATTCTTTCTCAGTGAGTAAAATCAATTTTTTCACATAGCAAACACATGAAAGTTTGACTTAAATATTTAACAACAATTGATGACGAACAAAATTTTCAATTGCTCCAGCCATAGCACTCTCATTAATAGCAGATTTGAATTCAAATATAATAATTTTCATATGCATGTTTGTTGCAAAGTATGATTGGTCCTGATTTATATTCAAAGCCTCTTATTGTTGAACTGCTGCCTTAAAAATGTTGATCTTTGAATACAGTTTCTTTTTTCTTGTATATTCAGTAGTATGTTTTCGCAACTATTTCTCAAGAGACCGTTAGAGGATTCAGTATTACATAAAAGATAATAATCTACTTTATCTAACTGCTTACTCACCTAAGCGAACATTACATGATAAAAATCAATTATGTTCAGCCTGTTTAAAATAAGTGCAGAGCATGAATCCACAGATAGTCAATAAATACAGTGGAAACAGTGTTAAAGATATAGATTGTAATGTTGGATGAAACAACTCACAAGAAATGTTCTCTGCTGATCAAGCTACTCAAGTTGTAATTATCTCATTTTACTGGAATAATACTTGCAAGAAGTAGAATTATTCATTTGAACATCAATGGCATTAAACAAAAATAAATTAAATTTACAAAGAAAAGTCAGCAAAATTTTCCTCCAATAAGAAGATGCTTGCATCCAATCTTTAGTAATAGCTCTAAAATATAGTTTTCCGATGTAGAATCTTGTTTCATCGAAAGAATATCAACTCTTCCGGCTAAGAACGGTTGAAAAAGCGTTGGAATTTTAATTTTCCAAACTTTTGATTTTTTCTTTGAGAAGCACACCAAGAAAAAAAAATCTCCAATAGAGCTCTAATATCCTGAATCTTGTGAACGTTGCTGTGAGTATTTTGTGAATATTTTTCTCAATTCTGAAAACTTCAGTATGGGTTAAGATAGAGAGCTGAGAAATTCACATAGATACTTTTTATACGAGCATAATAAGATAGCATATCAAGAAATCAAAAAAACTCGAAGAGGTCACCGACAATTCGTAATTGAATTGATATGGGGTGACCCATACTGAGTGGTTGAGTATTCAAGAAAACAAAGTAGTAGCGGGCTTGAGCAGTCTTAAATTTGGCCAGAGATGGAAACAGTTTGTATCTGGTAAACATACAGAAAATGTCATTACAAAATAAGTAAATTCTGATTCAATGAATTTTAGACTGAGGTACCACAGAGTTAGGTGTTATCTCCTGTACTTTTCATTCTGTATTTAGATAATCCAGCAGGACTATTCCAAAATAGTTGTTTAGTAACCCTATACGCTGATGATACCTCTATGATCATTACTGATCGTACTGAGGAAGTTCGACAGAGAAATTGTAAAGCTTACCTACAGCAGTTGTATTTGTTAATTAACAAGAGCAAAACAATATACATATGCTTTCATAATCAAAATTGCAAGGAAAATCTAGATTTCGATTTTGCAATTGATGATCACGACATTGATCGTGTAGCTAAAAGTACTTTTCTAGGAATGACTGCCGATAAAAATTTAACTTGGAAATTACAAGTAGAACAAATTATAACGGAACTAAAATCTTTGCGATATCAATTGTGGCATCTTGAAACTTTACTTACTATAGATCAGCTTATCAGGTTTTATCATGCCAGAGTAGCCTCTATCATGAGCTATGGAACTATATTTTGGGGTTCTACTGCAAATCTTAAAAAGATATCAATGAGTCAAAAGAGAATTATTAGAACTTTAGCAGGAGCTACTGCTAACTCTCCATGTAAATCTTCATTCGTTAGATTCAACATAATGACAGTGGTCTCTCGGTATATCTTTGAGCTTCGTGAATACATCTACCTACGTAGAAATAACTATCCAGTACACTCAAGTCCATAATTCTAATACGCGTAACAAAAGTAATTTCCGTGTTCTTCCTACAAAATACTTTCGCACGAATACTGCTCCACATATTCAAGGTCTGCTAAGCTTCAATCACCTAACAAGCGGATTTGAATACTGTGACACACTAAAAAAATTCACCTATGCTACGAACATTTTCAACGAAAAACTCCTCTTATACAATGAAAGAATTTCATGATTATGAAGAATAAATTATGGTTGTACACTAATTTAACTCATCCTATACTTGTGTATCACATGTCCATGGGAATAAAATTATATTATATTTTCATTATTATTATTATATCATTGAAATTTACAACGCTTTGGATTTCATTGTTCAAATCTCTTTCAGGGTGATTAAGTTTGTGTGAGTAAGTTGTCAGTGCGTTTTTCTAGTCGTAGTTGTATACATATTGAAAGATAAATGAGATGAAATGTTTCGGAATCAGCATTCTACAACACAGGTAAACAAAAAAATAAACGTATGTTGTAGAATGCTGCTTGTGAAACTTTGTAGCCCTCTTCAAGCGTATTGCGCACTCGAAGGATTGTGAAATTATGTGGATGTACCTCAAGTTTATATGGAGAAGTGCAGATAGCTAAATTCATCTTCAGGTGTCCTATTCCAATTTACCGCTGGAAGCAATACTATTATTCACTGGAAAATCTCGAAAAATGTACACCGAATGTAAAATTTCCTGACATATGATTCTCACCCCTCCGGTATGGAAAAAAGAGAGAGGTAGAAGGAAGATACGTTATAATCTCAAATGAGAACTTTTATTCTCATTGCCGATTCAGATAGAGCATCGGATAATAAGTTAATTCTACATGAAACTCCCAGGGATGGAAGGTTAGATTCGATAACGTTCAAACCTGGAAACTTGATATTGGATTCTGACCACGGGAGATACAACTAGTATTTATCGAGAATTACCGAGGAGGCTCTCTTATTCCTATCACAAGCCCAGTCTTTTCTAATTTTAGGACCAATATGAATGGTGAATAGAATTTTTTTCCCGTCAATTTCCAATAGAACGGTTAGAATGATGTAAGCTATTATTTCTAGCACTTTACTTTTCTGTAACCGTATATATTTATTGCAGTGTCATGGCGGCGAATGAGTGTGATGATGAAAACTTCTGTTCAATATGTGATGATATATTTGGTGAAAATGATAATATATTAATTTGCAAAGGGATGTGTGAGAAGTGTATGCATACTGCATGCAGTGAAATGAATAGCAAGCAATATAAAATAATATTAGAATTGGGATCTCTAGTCAAGTGGTACTGCGAAACATGTGCCATCAAAGTAAATAAAATGATAGGGGAGGTCGATTTGGCTGAAAAAGTTCTTGATTGTTTAGACAAGTTAATTAATAATTCTAATATTGGTGATAAGAAAGTACAAGCAGTCCAAACAAATATCCAAGTAGAAAGTGATAAGAATATAACCTACATAAAGAGCTAGGCAGACGTCTCAAAATGACGTGAAAAAATGTCAAAGATGTACTTATATTGAAGAGCAGAAAGAATGATTTAAATGTCACTAACATGTTGGAAAAAAATATTTATCCAACAGATTTAAATATTGGAGTAACAAATGTAAAAAAAAAATTAATAATGGTTCAGTCAAAATTGTATGTAATAGTAGGGAGGATGCAATCAAATTGAGAAGAAGTGTAGATGAAGACATTGGAAAAAGAGTGGATGCCAAAATTCCAGCCAAACTGGAACCTAGTATGAAAATTTGTGGAATAAATCTTAATCTTACAAAACAGGAGATTACGGAGTTTATATACAAACAAAATAATTGCTTTAATAATGAGTCACATAAAATTGATATCAAAGCTTCATACAGTGTGCATAATATGCAAAGTGTGATAGCAATAGTTGACCCAAAAACCTTTAAGACAATATTATTAAAGAAGGAAACGTACACATTGGATGAACCAAGTGCAAAGTGTATGAATACGACAATATTCTCAGGGGTTACGAGTCTTGCGGATATTTCCATTTAGCGAAACATTGTCAAAATGAATCGGGATGTGGTAATTGTGCTTCAAATAGCCATAAAACTGAAGATTCTTCAGATAATGAAAAAAAATGCGTTAACTGTGAATATGCTAATGTGAAGTTCAACCTAAACCTTGATGTGTGTCACACAAGCTACGATAGAGACTGCCAAGTTTGTATTTGGAAGCTGGAAATGCAATAGAAAAGAATGAGATACGTACTTGATGAATAGCAATTGGAGAATAATGACCTTGTACATTCTATTTATTGTCAAAATTCCCAAAGTGTGACTGCGCATATGGATGAAATATCAGACTTTATATCCAATAAGAATCCAGCAATATTATACTTAAGTGAGTCATATTTAACTGCTGACATAGAGAATTTTGAAATCAATGTTGATAAGTACAAATTACTCAGATTGGATTCAGTAAGTAAATCGACAGGTGGAGTACTAATATATATATATATATATATATATATATATATATATATATATATATATATATATATATATATATATATATATATATATATATAGATATATATATATATTTATATATATATATATATATATATATATATATATATATATATATATATATATATATATATATATATATATATATATATATATATATTCATACACTTTGCACTTGGTTCATCCAATGTGTACGTTTCCTTCTTTAATAATATTGTCTTAAAGGTTTTTGGGTCAACTATTGCTATCACACTTTGCATATTATGCACACTGTATGAAGCTTTGATATCAATTTTATGTGACTCATTATTAAAGCAATTATTTTGTTTGTATATAAACTCCGTAATCTCCTGTTTTGTAAGATTAAGATTTATTCCACAAATTTTCATACTAGGTTCCAGTTTGGCTGGAATTTTGGCATCCACTCTTTTTCCAATGTCTTCATCCACACTTCTTCTCAATTTGATTGCATCCTCCCTACTATTACATACAATTTTGACTGAACCATTATTAATTTTTTTTTTACATTTGTTACTCCAATATTTAAATCTGTTGGATAAATATTTTTTTCCAACATGTTAGTGACATTTAAATCATTCTTTCTGCTCTTCAATATAAGTACATCTTTGACATTTTTTCACGTCATTTTGAGACGTCTGCCTAGCTCTTTATGTAGGTTATATTCTTATCACTTTCTACTTGGATATTTGTTTGGACTGCTTGTACTTTCTTATCACCAATATTAGAATTATTAATTAACTTGTCTAAACAATCAAGAACTTTTTCAGCCAAATCGACCTCCCCTATCATTTTATTTACTTTGATGGCACATGTTTCGCAGTACCACTTGACTAGAGATCCCAATTCTAATATTATTTTATATTGCTTGCTATTCATTTCACTGCATGCAGTATGCATACACTTCTCACACATCCCTTTGCAAATTAATATATTATCATTTTCACCAAATATATCATCACATATTGAACAGAAGTTTTCATCATCACACTCATTCGCCGCCATGACACTGCAATAAATATATACGGTTACAGAAAAGTAAAGTGCTAGAAATAATAGCTTACATCATTCTAACCGTTCTATTGGAAATTGACGGGAAAAAAATTCTATTCACCATTCATATTGGTCCTAAAATTAGAAAAGACTGGGCTTGTGATAGGAATAAGAGAGCCTCCTCGGTAATTCTCGATAAATACTAGTTGTATCTCCCGTGGTCAGAATCCAATATCAAGTTTCCAGGTTTGAACGTTATCGAATCTAACCTTCCATCCCTGGGAGTTTCATGTAGAATTAACTTATTATCCGATGCTCTATCTGAATCGGCAATGAGAATAAAAGTTCTCATTTGAGATTATAACGTATCTTCCTTCTACCTCTCTCTTTTTTCCATACCGGAGGGGTGAGAATCATATGTCAGGAAATTTTACATTCGGTGTACATTTTTCGAGATTTTCCAGTGAATAATAGTATTGCTTCCAGCGGTAAATTGGAATAGGACACCTGAAGATGAATTTAGCTATCTGCACTTCTCCATATAAACTTGAGGTACATCCACATAATTTCACAATCCTTCGAGTGCGCAATACGCTTGAAGAGGGCTACAAAGTTTCACAAGCAGCATTCTACAACATACGTTTATTTTTTTGTTTACCTGTGTTGTAGAATGCTGATTCCGAAACATTTCATCTCATTTATCTTTCAATATGTATACAACTACGACTAGAAAAACGCACTGACAACTTACTCACACAAACTTAATCACCCTGAAAGAGATTTGAACAATGAAATCCAAAGCGTTGTAAATTTCAATGATATAATAATAATAATGAAAATATAATATAATTTTATTCCCATGGACATGTGATACACAAGTATAGGATGAGTTAAATTAGTGTACAACCATAATTTATTCTTCATAATCATGAAATTCTTTCATTGTATAAGAGGAGTTTTTCGTTGAAAATGTTCGTAGCATAGGTGAATTTTTTTAGTGTGTCACAGTACTCAAATCCGCTTGTTAGGTGATTGAAGCTTAGCAGACCTTGAATATGTGGAGCAGTATTCGTGCGAAAGTATTTTGTAGGAAGAACACGGAAATTACTTTTGTTACGCGTATTAGAATTATGGACTTGAGTGTACTGGATAGTTATTTCTACGTAGGTAGATGTATTCACGAAGCTCAAAGATATACCGAGAGACCACTGTCATTATGTTGAATCTAACGAATGAAGATTTACATGGAGAGTTAGCAGTAGCTCCTGCTAAAGTTCTCATAATTCTCTTTTGACTCATTGATATCTTTTTAAGATTTGCAGTAGAACCCCAAAATATAGTTCCATAGCTCATGATAGAGGCTACTCTGGCATGATAAAACCTGATAAGCTGATCTATAGTAAGTAAAGTTTCAAGATGCCACAATTGATATCGCAAAGATTTTAGTTCCGTTATAATTTGTTCTACTTGTAATTTCCAAGTTAAATTTTTATCGGCAGTCATTCCTAGAAAAGTACTTTTAGCTACACGATCAATGTCGTGATCATCAATTGCAAAATCGAAATCTAGATTCTCCTTGCAATTTTGATTATGAAAGCATATGTATATTGTTTTGCTCTTGTTAATTAACAAATACAACTGCTGTAGGTAAGCTTTACAATTTCTCTGTCGAACTTCCTCAGTACGATCAGTAATGATCATAGAGGTATCATCAGCGTATAGGGTTACTAAACAACTATTTTGGAATAGTCCTGCTGGATTATCTAAATACAGAATGAAAAGTACAGGAGATAACACCTAACTCTGTGGTACCTCAGTCTGAAATTCATTGAATCAGAATTCACTTATTTTGTAATGACATTTTCTGTATGTTTACCAGATACAAACTGTTTCCATCTCTGGCCAAATTTAAGACTGCTCAAGCCCGCTACTACTTTGTTTTCTTGAATACTCAACCACTCAGTATGGGTCACCCCATATCAATTCAATTACGAATTGTCGGTGACCTCTTCGAGTTTTTTTGATTTCTTGATATGCTATCTTATTATGCTCGTATAAAAAGTATCTATGTGAATTTCTCAGCTCTCTATCTTAACCCATACTGAAGTTTTCAGAATTGAGAATTTTGAAATCAATGTTGATAAGTACAAATTACTCAGATTGGATTCAGTAAGTAAATCGACAGGTGGAGTACTAATATATATATATGTATATATATATATATATATATATATATATATATATATATATATATATATATATATATATATGTACATATATATATATATATATATGTATATGTATATATATATATATATATATATATATATATATATATATATATATATGTACATATATATATATATATATGTATATGTATATATATATATATATATATATATATATATATATATATATATATATATATATATATATATATATATAAGAGAAAATTTAGAATATACTTTACAAGAAACATTTGTACTCCAAATAAATTATTGGTGGTTGTTTGTTGAAGTAACTCTAGTTAAAAAACCGATACTAATTGGAGTGTTATACCATTCACAAAGAAGCTCAGATATAGTTTCTATAAAGTTTATAGAAAGTTTGTGTGAAAAAAAATTGAAATGTAACTTTTATATGGTGGGTGACTGTAATATTAGTTGTATGAAAGAATCTACATACTCAAATAGATTAAAATCTTGTTTAGATAACTATGGATCAAAGCAGCATGTAACAAAACCGACATATTTAGGCCAGCAAACATTTATTGATCTTTTAATCAGTAATCATAATCGAATGCAACATGAACTAGAAGTACTTATTATAGGTAACCATTCACCCATCAGAATTGATATAAAAACCAGTACAACCGAATGTAGGAAGAAAACTACTGATATCGAGTCTTATAAATATTATTTGAATGGAATGAACTGTGCATATGATTATTACAAGCAAGATATTGATAGCGAATTCAATCACTTTAATAGTCAAATGAAAAATATTATTGACATTGTTACACCTAAAATTGAAATATCTCTGAAAGATAGTTGAAAACCGTGGATAACGATAGAAATAATAGAAGATATGAAAGTTAGGAACCTAGCATTTGAAAAATTTGAGCTCACTGATTGGTCAGCATATAAAAATGGAAGGAATAGTATAGTTAGAAAAATTTGAAGTAGTGAAAGACAATATCATGAGCAGCAAATAGATGACAATGAACATAATTCAAAAATTATTTGGAAAACGCTTACAAAATTGTATCCTCACAATCGACTTGGGAATATTATGAAGTAATTTTTAACAATGTACCTGAAAACAATATCTCTGAGATTACAAACGAATTCAATGATTATTATGTTGATAGCATAGCAGAGATAAGAAATAGTATACCAAATGCAAAAGTAGTTAGTTGCGATACTAGGATAACCTGTTAAATGAATACTCTCAAGTTATTAGATCAAAACGAGTTACTAAAAATTGTGTTCTTATTGCCTAATAAAAGTAACACTGATGACATGACAATGGAACCACTGAAAATTGGGTTTGAGGAACCTGTGAATCCCTCATTGCGAATACTTAAACTTTCTTTAGAATTAGGTAAAGTGCCTGATATTGCAAGAATGACTACAATAGTACCTATAAAAAATAAAGAACGCAAGAACACCAGATCAATATAAACCTATAGATATGTTACCAGCCATAGCCGAAATATTAGAACGGGTGGTGAAAAATCAAATCATGCAATATATAAATGAAAACAATATTTTAACGATGTATCAGTCAGGATTTAGAAATAATCATAGTTGAGAGACGGCATTCCATTATATATTAAACGACTGGCAAATTGATTTGGATGATGATTTTATGAGCGGTGTTGTATTTCTAGATCTTCAGAGAGCTTTTGAAACAATTGATAGGAACAAATTGATGGAAAAATTAGAAAGTAATGGTATATCGGGAGTTGTTTATGAGTGGTTTTATGATTATCTGAGGAACAGAAAACAGAAAGTTGAATGTGATGTGAATGTATTTTCAGAAGAGATAAAATTTGACAATGGTGTTCCGCAGGGTAGTATTCCTGGGCCCATATTATTCATATTATATATAAATTGAATAGAAAATGTAATGAAAAATTGTAAATACCATCCATTTGCGGACGATGCAGATATCTACTATCCGGGTAAAGATCAATTCAAAGTCAGCCAAATATTGAATGAAGAAGTACAGAGCTTGATGTTATGGCTTCAAAGTGATGAATTAAAGTTGAATATTAGTAAAACATAAGGCATGATGATAGGTAAAAATAAGCACGTCAAAAACTGGATGACAAATGGATTTCACATCAAAATAATGGCTAATACCATAGAAATTGATCCACTGATCAAATATCTGGGAATGATTGTTGACAATGAATTAATATTTGAAGCACATATTGAGTACACCATACAATGTTTACAAAATCGAGCTATGCGAATAATACTAGGATGCAGTAGATATGACAGCATTAACTCAATGTTAACTTAACTAAATTGGGTAAGGATTGATGATTTCGTTAAAATGAGAAGTTTTTTGTTCATACATAAAATCAGAAAAGGCTTAATGCTAAGTTATTGTGAACATTTAGTGAGACACATTTATATGATACAAGGTATGCTGATAATTTCATATTACAAATTGAAAGCTATAAGAAAACACTAAATTCTATTATTTTCAAAGCAGCATCAAAATATAACAAGCTACCAGTCGAAATGAAATCCTTAAAATACAAAAAATTTTAATGTGTGATAAGAACGATGTACCTTACATTGAGTTGATATTTCAGATATAGATTGGTTATCATTAGTTCAGTTCTAGATAGAATTAAAGTTCAGTAATATTTCTTGTTGAGTCTTAGTGGTATAATTATGGTTCCTATTGTTGTTGCTTATATTTTGGGATGTTTGAAGCATATATAAATTTATTAGCCGGCACTAGTGGCTTAGCGTGTTTGGGCAGCACTTAAGTGACTTTCTCCGCTGCCACAAGTGTCGTGGGTTCGAATCTTGCCCGGGACATAGTTGTTGTGTGCGTCGTTGGATACTTAATATAAAAATATATAATATGCAATGTTATGATTGAATTGAAAATAAAGTATCTAACAGGGCTATAAGCCAAGAAGCTTGAAGAGCCGTCAAAATATTATTATTATATAAATTTATTCTATATTTTGGTTAGAGTTATTGTTGGAGAATATTTTTGACTTCAACATTTTTCTTGGACACTGCAGTCTGTGCAGATATATGTAAATTGTATCCAATATAGCTCATCTGATAGCTAGATGAATATTTATTCAATTCAATTCAATCTTGTGTATTTATGCAATTCCTTTCGTCTTTAAAAATAGAATATCACCAAAACATTCTCCAATAATGAGCCTCGCATGGATTGGTGTGATCTCCATTCCTTAATACTGAAACACGGAATCAATTTAAGCTGACATTTCAAATTGAAATTTTTATCTGATAAAAATTCTGATCATGGAAGGAAGAACATGTTATAAACTTTGAGATATACTACAAAACTTCGCGGAGCTTTAGCCTTCATACAGTGTGCGAAAACAGATTTTCCGAAGAACCCAAAGAGGACACTTGTAGAAATCTTACACGTATCATGTTAACCATAATCCGCAAATTGAAATCTTCTCCGGATTTGTTGGGCAAGTCTTAAATAAATCCTCGGGTTCGGGAGTGAATGTTAAATTAATAAGCAAAATTTAGAGAGGTTTCTGAAGCAGTATTCCTAAGTTGGGTTATTAGTTGCACCTACTTTTGTTTGTTGCTAGAAAACTCCAGAAAGCTGCAACAGTCGAGTCCATGCAAAAAGCAGTATTGAATCTCTTGTGAAGAAAAATTACCAAGAGACCGTCTGTTGAAATGACTTATCTGCTTGTTCTAAAAATATGGAATGTTCATTTCCAGAAGTAATAGAGGCAATAGATAATATAAATAGTTCCACGATCCTAGAAAAAAGCTAGAGAATCTTGATAAGAAAGATTAATGTAAAGTTTCCGCGAAACATACCACACTGTTCTACACAAATCGATTTGAGCCCAATTGATTTTTTTTTTGTATCTATTGTACGTGAATTTTGTACTGGGCTTGAATTTGGATTATATAGGATGTCACAGATATGAGTTCATACATTAATTTCAACTAGTTCAAGAATTGGTCGGGTAGAACAGTTTTTCCTAGAAACTTTTACCCGTGCACTTTCTGGAGTGAATATCCAGTTGAGATTCATCGAAGTTCCGTCAAAAGTAACACTGTGCGCCTATGGTTTGATATGAAAGTTTGACTTTTGTTAGATCAATGACAGATGTCAATTGAAAATTAGTATTTTGTGACTTGAGACGATCGTCGTCATGTCAATTATCTATTTGAAACTTGAACAATATTTGTATTTTAGCAATGAATTGGAACTTTAGCCTACTTCTGTTATACTTTTGCATATTCTGAAAGATGGATTGAATCTGCCGGATAATGTATGTGGAATCAATTCTATAATCTGACTGTTAGGTAGATTAATTCCAGTTGAGGGAATCTCACGTATGTTTTGAATAGTTGGTACATCAATAATTAAAGTACATGCTCAGAAAGCCAATTAAACGTAGATACAAAGTTTGGGTATTAGCTGATGAGTCAGGTTACATGATGAATTCTCAAATATATACTGTCAAATGCGGACATTCTATTCAAAAAGATTTAGGTGGATCCATTGTAACAAAATTAACTGCAGATATTGGAGATGATTTTTTGACAACTATTTAGCAGCGTACTTCTGATGGAAGACTTGAAAAGTGATAATATTTACGCATGTGAAGCCAATAATTCTACGAGAAAATACATGCCTACTTTCTTATCGGACAGAAGTTCAAAAAGAGGAGATTTTTAATATTTTCAAAGTGATACAGGCTTGTTAGCTGTTAAGTGGAAAGATTTTATTAGTTGAGGAGAAGCTATGAAATAGATAAAAAATCACATGAAAAGTGACACAGAATATTTTCCTACATTCTTGACGCTTGCGTAATGAATGCGCTCATTTTACATGAATGTTCAAATATTCCACAGTCAACAAATGAAGATTTTAGAAGAAAAGTGATACAAGAAATGGTATCTAATGCTATCGTTAACAAAAATACAAAATTCTTAGCATCAGTATAAATAAAGAAACATAAACTGATTGTACCAGCTACAGTCAGATATAAGGAATCAGCCCACAAACCACCATTCAGTACTAGACGAGGCTGTGCTATGTGCAGTATAATTAAAAGCCAAGTACGCATACAATGGGCATGTTCTACGTGCAAAGTCGCTTTATGTGTGAAAAAAGAACTGTTTCAAAATGTAACATGATAGGTAATATTTAATTTCATGTAAACATATTTGTTTTTCACATTGTTATTTTTGGTTTTGTTAAGAATGTAAAATGGTAGTACATAAGATGCATCACCCTTGTGATTTACTAATTGAAATTGAATTTTGATTCAAAAAATATTGAGAGTATTTTTTTGACCTATTTCTATTGGAAAATGGAAATGGGAAGAAAAATACTACAAAATAGTTCTCTACAATCTCGTTGTGCGTCGCATGCCGCTTGAATGCCTCTGGGTATTCTCCTACAATTGAGTGGCTGATACGATTCCGTATCACTCGTATTCGTGAGTGGAGCAGATCTGGCGGTAATGAAACTTTGGGACCTCTGATGACTCGAGAATAGTAGTTGTGTGAGAAATTATTTTCAATTTATTCTCGGAGGTCTACAAGAGAATGACAACTGACACTATGGAAATACGGAAACTATCACAATCTGAATCGGAAAACGGACACGCGTTCAATTCTGGAAATTATTTCATTTGATTTTGAAAAAGCGACCATTATATCCTATAACTTCATGGAGCAGAAAAAAACTTGAATTTCCCTTCTCGACTAGTTAAATATTACTCTCGATGTATAACATATGTTTTTTTTTTTGGAACGTGCGTTTATAATGACATATGAGGTACCTTGTTAATTATATTTTGGAGTAAAAAATTCACCGGCATTAGCATGAATTCCAGGGGAATGATTGATCTCACGATAATACTTACGCTAGAAGGAATCACGATAGTAGTTGGCGGTTAATGATGATGACTCACATTTCCTGCTCGATGTTTTAAAATATATTTGGATGACTGAGCCATAATTTCTCCACATCAAATATAAGTAACTTCCATCATCATTCACATTTACTATATCTGTCGTACATCACATTCATTATCACTTCTATTTTCTCATAGGTTATTAAAAAACAATTTCCTCTGCTTTCGAAGAAACCATTCCCACGTTTGGTTTATAATGGATTCGATTATTGGACGGATGATTCTATATCATTTCTCAGACATTAATCAAGCTGTATAGGGAGTAATGTGTCCATTCCAGGTTATTATTGATTTAACAGTGTGAATCAAATTGTATGTCATATATCAAATTATCAAGCTCTGCTGCAATCCTACTAATGAAAATTTGTTCAAATCGAGCAGTTTTCACATGTTGATGGAACTTGAGTTAACGAATAATTGGAATTTCTCAGAATACTCAGTCAATTTAGAATCAATCAATCTGTTAGAGAATATAAGCATGAGATCTTGGAGTATTTAGTACTATGTATTTCAATTGGGATACTGAGTATTATGCAGAAGTACAGACTATTCTTGGTGAAACAGTATATGAAGTCAGGTATTTTGTTTGAGAACGTCACGGATATAATCCCTTGGGCAAGTATCAGAAGCAGATATACAACTCGATTACCTTAAAATGTCACTCATTGAGATGCTATAACATTTTTGACTTCCCACATTCTGACAAATAATTATGTGTTGTGGACTGGAACTCTAGTTTAAAATGGGAGAGTTCAAGAAATAGAGCCACAATTCCATTAGTTTTTTCGACACTATCTTGAGACCTGATATTTTATGAAGTATTCTATGGAAGAAATAAAATTTTTGATATGATAATACTTGAATCCTCCAATTTGTATACCTTACCGACGAAATCACATATTCTTTGCTCGATAAACTGGAACCTACAGTATGCACATTATCTGAGCTTACCAATGAACATGATCAAAATTTATGGAATAGAAATGAATAAAATAGGGAAGTATTCCATAAGTGATCATATTAGAATATGCAAAGCTATCCAGAATCTTAATGTTTGAAGAGGGCAAATGTTGTTATTGTATTACATTAATCAAACTACGTCCAATTTTCAAGCAGAAACTAATATTTTGATTAGATTTACTCTGAATTTGAGAATAAGTGTATTCTTAGAAAGCGGCAAAGCCCAGCAGAAGGAAATAGAAGTGAATAGAATGTGATTCCCGTTTGAATCAAATTCTTCTCAAAAATATTTTATACCAACTATTGTCCGATAATTATCTCAGATTACATATCCGTAGTAAGTTTCTTTTCGCAAATTTGTACGATCGGTAGGCTATCAAATAGATAGGATTATTCAGAGCATAGTCTACTGGCTAACTTCTTGTCCCACAAACCCAAGTCAATTCATACCCAAATCTTGAAACAGTTCTCACAAATCTCAATCCCGTGTCATTCATTTCGAATTCTATACTACTTACTGGATAGATTCCGACAGACAAAATGCTTGATTACAGAAAATTGAGTTCATGTAATTCCGAATACGGTGAAAAATATGAAAACATTTTTGGAAAAGAATATTCTGATTAAATAATTTGGATTTTTGCAGATCACATGACTCTCTTGAGAGGGAATATTGAGTCATAATATATTCGAATAGTATTCTGAGTATAACATATTTTTGTGAAGGAGCTCTAAAAGATGACTGTTTTTGGAATAGGTGGATAGGAGCCGCTTCCTACTCGTGAAATTTATAGTGCTGGATTGAAATGAATAAGAATTCAAAAATTTGGTATCATCTATGTTACTATTGATTTGACGATCGTTCTATGAATAATCAGGCCATCTGATGGAATCACGATATTCAAGCTTAGATCTAATTGATGAACAATTTATAGCGAATGAAGCCTGCATATTGATGAAATTACTAAAAGAAGATGTGATCGTGTCGAATTGTAGAGGAAATTGAAATTAGGAATCAATTGTTCACCAAAAATCTATAGTAGTATCGACTTCTATTAAATCAGTATCAACCAATTTGATAGATAAAATTGACGGGATTGTGTGTTTTCTAGTGGTTATCTATGTCATCGAAGGAATGCGTTGTTTGAAATTTTAGCCTTTTGAATCCATCAGTTTTATATGTGTGTTGTCTGTCACAAAGCAGTTCAATATTAGGGTTAGATTCTTTTTGGAACAATTTGAGATTGAATCAGAATATGCAAATCAATCAAAGATAGAAATGTGAAATGCTAAAATTTTGTTTTCTAAATGAGATTGAGAGAATACATTTTATTTTTGCTTCGAAATGAAAATTATAAGAATTCCAAATCTCATCGACGGAAAAGTTAATCATGAGAATATGTAACCTGAGTACAAGCGGAGTCAGTAGAAATAGGAGAAATCGGCAGGGCAAGATAAAGAGAGCAACATGTCTTTAATTTTTCGTAATATTGGGTTTAATTTTTTTCCAATGGACAAAGACATGTTGCGACAATTTAAATGGCTTGCCTTGCTGAATAATTCATATAGTAAGTGATTCATAATTCAACCAGGGTATTTAGGGAAGTCATTGATCAAGATATCATTTCGTTAACGCTCACTAGCCAGGATAAGTAAGATGCGTAGATTGCAGTCAACGGATGTCTCCCTCAACTCTATTTGGGCTATAAGAAGCTTCGATCCAGTTCAAACCTGGGCAAAGCTGGGAACATGAGGTGCAAGATGTGCTGAAAGAACATATGTTCAAGATTGATCCACTAGCAGACCACAGGAACACATCAACATGCACCAGGAAGTAGACTGGAGAAGAAAGTCATAGTCACCAATAGAGGGAGCAAAAGAAACAATGGGATTCCTTACACCGTCAACAATCAGAGATCTGACTGCAGCTGCGACTGGGAGAAATTAAGCTGAGAAGTGACGTTAACGGAATTTGATGCAAGTAGCTAGTTTATTTCTGAGTATTTGTTTATTTATGTTAGTAAAATAAGATGAACCAGCTCAAGGATCCCCAGACGAGGCTAGTGGTTATCAAGGGACACGGCTCAGCAGGTACAGAATGACCACATCGCAAGACGGAAAGGAGATCCATTTGCGACAACGGCCGTATCAAACATATAGAGTCCTGTGAGTGAGTGGTTTTTCAGGGACTTTTAAGTGTAATATTAATAAAAAGGAGATTTGGGATGAATTGTGCTTCCTTCGGAAGAAAATTCCTAGGAAGGGAGGAATGTAACAAGGCTAAGTCATCATAACATATAAAATGCGTAATCAGTATTCTAAATTGACCAATTTGTATTTGTATTAATAGTAAACATCATAGTTGCAACACTTGCAATGTGACACAATATGCTATGCCGACTCAGCGCTTGTTTTGTTTGATATATACAGTAATATATGTAAGGTAGGGCAGTTAAGTGAAGAAGTAGAAGTCAAGAAGCATTAGAATGTAGGGGAATTAAGAGCTCCACCCGCACCTAGCCAACTAGTCGTAAGTAATAATATTCATACTTTGTTTATATATTCATTCGTCATTATTATCTATGTTATTTATTCTTTAATATATATATTTGTTATACAAATTTGGCATTCTTTATATTTGCAATAACCTTCACTCTCCATCCAGCAAGAACCCATTTATTCTTTGTTATATCCAATTCAGGGTGTAACAATATAATCAAGTATCATTATATCTATTCACGGTTTCCAAATCCATGTCCAGGATCCACATAACTCATTTCACATATTTCTTTTAATTGGCATTCTCTGACTCTTCAGGGAGAAACCGCACTTCAGCTTGTCACACTAAATTTCAAATTCATGGAGAAATCCCTTGCTCAGATCCATCTTTCCAATCTTCATCAAGAACAATGGAAAACAAGAACAGTATCCGAATATCATCGTGGTAGCAATATGATATCATACAAAACAATCTACTTGAAGGACTAAATGAATTTATAATTGTGAATTAGAACACTCGATTATCCACAAAAATTTCATTTGACGGGACGATCGTGATATCCTTCCAGACATTATCGGACTTGAAAGACGGAACGATCGTCATGTAAAATAAAAATTCTGTGGACAATCAAGAATCTTTAATCACAATTATTCGCTCAAAATGTTCCACCTAGTGCCGACCACACAAACTCTCATAGTTATAGATAAATTCATATTGCCGATACATTCTAGCACTATTCTATGGAACTTTGATATAGGTATGATGAAAAGTAGCTTGTCATGCGTACTTTGGAGGCTGAAAACAGAATTTTCTAATCTTAAGAATCGTAAAACTTGCATTTGATTCGAATTCTCAGTAATTCATGTCATACCTGAATACATGTTGAATCAAGGTAACAAGCCAGCAACTTTTGTGGTCATTCCTAGAAAACAAGAAAGTCCTATCTCGGATACCTTGTTATATGTATTTTCAGAATCATAATCATGACAACACTGCTTCTACTGTTAAGGACTCCGCTGACTATTTCGCGAGCGTATTCACTACTGATACTGATACGGAGTTCTGTAATATTTGCAATGAGCCATTTACTTGAAATTCTCTGGTCATTAACACTGCTTCTAAAGATGATATAATATTTTTGAGTGATAAATTGAGATTCGCCTGGTACTGACATTCTCCCAGCTTCCGTTTTGAGAGGATGCTGTAAGTTCTCAATCAAATCTCTCCACATTCTATCTATTCTGTGTCTCCGATCCCACTCTTTCCCAATACCACAAATATGTTTTATTTACAAGTCAGGTGATCTACACAATGTTGCCAATCACCGATCCATCGCTATTTCATCTAATATCAATAAATGTTCTAAATCTGTCTTGTATAAACATATATATTATGATGTCAGCACTACTATTACTTCATTTCTACTTGATTCCATGCAGGGTAGATCCACCACAACAAACCTAGTCAATCTTTCAAATTTTGAACAAATTAATGTCATCTACACCGACTTCTCGAAGGAATTTACACAGTAGATCATGATGTGATACTATTTAAACTAAAAAATCTATTCAATTTTTCTCCTGGATTAGTTAACCTGATTGGATCTTATTTGTCTAATCGTCAGCTATACATCCATCATAATAATCAGATATATACGAGTTTTTTTGCTTATTCTGGCGTACCATAGGAGTCAAACTTGGGGCCTTCTCTTTTCGTATTATTCATTAATGATATCACTCGTTCTTTAAGATTTCCTAACGTTCTCTTATATAATGATCTACGAAATGATTCCACTAGTCTTTTGAATTGGTCTCCATCTCCTTTACTTATCATCAATAACTGTGGAGTTTTGACCTTTCCAATGAAAAAGAATTATTATAACGACTTTTATTTCATCGATCCTCACGACAGATTCTCCACCTAAAAGATTTAGGTATCATATTTCATCCAGAATTGTATTTTAATCTTCATATTGATCAAATCATTAACAAAGCTTGCAAAATGTTGGCATCCACAATAAGAACACAAAAATGATATAATAATATCCACACACTAAAATCTTTGTATTTTCTGTTGACAAGATCTAAGTTTGAATATTGTGTTGTAGTGTGGTGTCCTATTTATCTAAGACAAAGTTCTAAAATTGAGCGAAACTGAAGGAGATTTGTGAGGTATCGTACCTGGGAAGAATATTGTACCTTCGATTTCAAGTCTTATAGCTATACGTCACTAAATGCTTTCTATATTGATCACTCTTGAAAAAAGACATATGTATATCACAATCTTCTTTGTTTACTTTCAAACTTGTTCCACAGTATTATCGACGATATGCATCCCTTGAGCTATCTGAATTTGAGGATGCAAAAACTGCCAGCTAGATCCAATAAATCAAACACTTTTTTATTACTTTGCTCAGGGAGAAACTACAACTTAAATCCTTTATGAGAAATAATGTAATCTTTATTAATATTTTCAGGTGTACTATACAGTTCTTCAAAAGGTGTATATCCCAATATTTGTTAAAGTTTTATATAAGTACTCAAACTATTTATATTTATATATATATATATATAAATATATATATTCATATATATATATATATATATATATATATAAATATATATATATATATATATATATATATATATATATATATATATATATATATATATATATATATCTATATATATATATTTATATATATATACTAGTTTAAGGTAATCGCGACTGGTCGATTAGTTAAGAAAACAAATATGTAACGGGTTTAAGCAGTCTTGAATTTTACCTAAATTGAATCAAATATTACTCATTTGAGATTTACCAAGCTTTTGATTTTATTGTTAAAATCTTCATCAGTGTAATTAATTTTGAGAATTTATAATAGAATTCCATCTCTGATAAATTTAGAATATTTTGAGTTTTCATTTTGTGAGATATTATCACAGTTCAATACATTTTTAAAAGATAAATAAAGTGAAACGTTTCTTGTGCAAGTTCTTGCAACACACGTGTATATATATATATATATATATATATATATATATATATATATATATATATATATATATATATATATATATATATATATATATATATATATATATATATATATATATCTATATATCTATATATATATATATATATATATATATATATATATATATATATATATATATATATATATATATATATATATATAAGTTATAGTGTTGATTCTTAGTGATTCAGTAACTATTTTGATGATACCACAAAACGTGACATTTCCCCCTTCATAGTTTATATAAGACCATTGCACTGGAGAATAAGACATTCTGTATTCACATTTGTTAGAATTAGTAACAAAGCTTCATATTATACACATAGCAACCATATTGTACTTGTACTTGCAAGAAATAAAGTTTTTAAAAACGCGATCGATCAATCAAGAAATCTAAGTGGCGCAGTCGGTAGGATAGCCGAAACAATTTAACGAATATAAGTTGTTTCACTTCGTGATTAATTTGGCCATTCGAACATCTTGCATCGATCATCGCATCCCGTATCCTGCACCTGAGAGGACATCAGAGGCAAGATAAAACACTCGACGACGTAGAGCCCAGCTGAACGAACATCAGCAGAACTCCAGCGACTTCGAGAAGACCGTAGAGCGACTTCAGGGCACATGAAGCCGGCACTACTATTTTTGTGAGTACACATATGTCATTCAGAGAATCAGATAATACATCAGAATCAGAATCAGAATCAGATCTAGAAGATCTTACAATAATCCAAAATTCCATAACTAAAATACAATTAAGTAGACCTAAATTAAACATGGCTACTCCCCCAGTTCCTGTTTTGAAGAAAGAATATCTGGACATGTTGCCAGAGTTCCATGGAGAACGTGAATTACTCCCCCGATTTATTAGCGTTAGCGAAAAATAAGTGAAATCTTTTTATAATACAGTAAATTCAAATGATGTCCAAAATGAATATCTAATGAATAGCATAGTAAGTAAGATTGAAGGCGAAACAGCCATTAATATAGCAAGCTGCACCATTACAAAATGGGAAGACTTGAAAGAGGCATTAAAAAATGCCTACAGCGATAAACGTGATTGGTTCACATTGAATATGGAAATTACAGAGCTAAAACAAAATTTTAATGAAAATGTATTCGATTTTTATAGTCGTTTGCAACATTTACTCAATTTGCAAATAGCTTATATTTCTACCAATGCTACTGAAATTGTAGCCAAAATCATGATTGATTATTTCCAAAGTTATGCTCTTCGCGTATTATTGAAAGGATTAAAAGAGCCGATAGGTCAATTAATGAGGGCTGAAAACCCTACCGATCTAAATTCAGCGTTAAGCATGTTAGCTAACGATTTTCAATTCGAATATTATTCAAGATCTAAGCCCGTTAATCAAAATCACAAAGTAAATGCAAAACCACAAATACAACAGCCTAGATACAATATTCCAAGACCAATGGGTTACATGAATTTTGGTAACTCCTTGCCAAATAAAAATCAACAACAATTACCCCAAAGACAGTTCACACCTCAACAATTTCCTCAAAGACAATTTACACCACAATATTACTCAAAACCTAGTACATCCCAACAAATACGACCAAATCCTTCTACTAGTCAAAATCTACCCAGACCTACTCCTATGAGTATCTCAACAAGAAACTCTACGGCACAATATCGCCCTAGAGCAGGCCCATACAGACCGGTACAAAACCTATACGGACAAAACCGCGAAGAATTGTTGAACATAAATGAAACTGATGCACCTGTAGATGAATCACACAATTATGAGTTCTATGATATTGCAGAACAGACAGATCAAGTTTCAGATGAGACATCTGCATCAAATATTCCAGAAAACATTCACAATGCAGACGATATTAATTTTTTAGACATGATAGCCTCGGAGACAATGCAAAATACTTACCCCAAATCGAATTGATGAACTTGACGAATAAAAGTAAGTTACCATATATTGTATTTCCTGAAAACCATTTAAAAGTTTTAATAGATACAGGAAGTACAAAATCCTTTATTAGACCTGCAATTGCTCATAAATATTATAATCATGCCATCACTGAAGATCCTTTCCAAATTTCAACCGCGCATGGTACTTCGGTAGAAAATTATAGCACATTGGTACCTATTTCAAAATTATTTAATTTGAAAAAAAAAGGAAATTTGAAATATCATATTTTGGACTTTCATGACGAATTCGATTTACTATTAGGTTTAGATAATTTGAGAATATTGAAAGTAATTATAGATTTGAACAAAAACTTAGTAATAACACCTACTTGTCAGATACAAATTTTTCATAAGAATTCTGAAATTAATATAAATAATATAGGCTATGCAGATAATATTATAACATTGGATCCAAAAACGGAACGAGTTATAAAAATCCGAGCTAACCAACAAAATGGAACAATTTTAATAACATCACAAATAATTAATAATGTAATTATTCCTGAATGCGTTACTGTAGTAAAAGATTATCATGCATTCTGCACGGCCATCGATAATTCTGGAACAAATGCTAAATTCAAGCAAATAAACCCAATATCCGTCGAAAATATTAATAATTACGAGACGTATAGTTCCCCAGATTTCAATTTTATTCAGTCAGACAAAATTAAATTTGATATAACAAAAATTCGGACCGACCATATGAATGACGAAGAGAAAATTGCAATCTTCAAATTGATTCGCGAATATTCTGATATTTTTCATATAGACGATACAAAATTAAGTTTTACAATTTAAATTAAACATTCTATACGAACGAAAGATGAGTTTCCTATCTATACAAATCCTATAGGTATCCTGAAATCCATCGACAGGAAGTACGCACTCAGATACAAAAAATGCTTGATCAAAATATCATACGACCATCCCATTCACCGTGGTCATCACCTATTTGGGTTGTCCCCAAAAAACTTGATGCGTCCGGCAAACGCAAATGGCGTATAGTTGTTCACTATAGAAAATTAAATGAAAAAACGATCGACGACAAATACCCATTACCAAACATTACAGACTTATTGGACAAACTTGGACGTTGCCACCATTTTACTACATTAGACTTAGCTTCTGGTTTTCACCAGATTGAAATGGACACGCAAGACATACGAAAAACTGCATTCAATACGGAAGACGGATATTACGAGTTCACTCGTATGCCCTTTGGATTAAAACACGCGCCTGCAGCGTGTTATGGATAATGTTTTAAGAGGACTAGTAGATGATAAATGTCTTGTATACCTAGATGACATCATCATTTTCAGCACAAGTTTGCAACAACATATTCAAAATTTAAAGTTAGTATTTGATCGTTTGAAAATTTCAAACTTCAAAGTGCAATTAGATAAAAGTGAGTTTCTCAGGAAAGAAGTAGCATATCTTGGGCACATTGTAACACCCAACGGCGTGAAGCCAAATCCTGACAAGATTTCAGCTATTTTAAATTACCCTTTACCGAAAACAACCAAACAAATTAAAGGTTTTCTTGGATTTTTGGGCTATTATCGTAAATGTATTAAAGATTTTTCCAAGATAACCAAACCAATGACAAAATTATTGAAAAAAGATGAGTTATTGACATTAATGACCCTGACTACAGACAATGTTTTGAAACATGCAAAAATTTGTTGACTAATGAACCACTTCTCCAGTATCCTGACTTCAACAAAGAATTCAGTTTAACATGCGACGCAAGTCACGTAGCAATAGGTGCCGTGCTATCTCAAGGTAGCCTAGGCAACGACCTACCAATAGCTTACGCTAGCAGGACACTGAACGAGACAGAAACAAACTATTCTACCATAGAAAAAGAACTCTTAGCTATTGTTTGGGCGACTCAGTACTTTAGACCGTACTTATTTGGACGCAAATTCAAGATTTACACAGACCATAGACCTTTACAGTGGCTATTCTCGTTGAAACAATGTAGTCAGAAGCTGATACGTTGGCGCCTCAAGTTAGAGGAATTTGATTACAAGATCATTTATAAAAAAAGCAAACTTAACACTAATGCCGACGCCCTAAGTCGTATCCCGCCTGAGTGCAACAATAAAATTCAAAACATTTCTTCATCACCTTTAGAAAACGATTCACCCCTTATTATTTATCAAGATTATTTAGATCAGAAACAATGTTTAAATTCTAATAGTAATAATATTTTCGAGGTATCTGGTAATATATTTGACGCACCCTCCAGTTCTAGTCTAGCTCATTGCGTGAGTAAAGATTTAGAGATGTCAGCAGGTATAGCTAAGCAATTCAAAATTAAATTCAACAATATAGATAAATTGAAAAATCAGAATCCAAAAATTCATAATTTAGTTTATTTGAGAACTCCAAAAAGATATTTACTTTATTTAATAACAAAAGAAAGATATTTCAATAAGCCTTCTAAGCAAGATATTTTTTACACGTTATTGAATTTAAAGAAATTTTGTTTATCTAATGATATTAAAAATTTAAATATACCAAAATTAGGGTGTGGTTTGGATAATCAAAATTGGAACGAAATCAATTTGATGTTAAAATATATTTTCAATAATACCGATATATTGATAACCGTGTACAAATTACCCAAGAATGAAATTAATCAAATTGAACTTAATATTAATGAATCAGAAAATACAAAACATTTTAATGAATTTATGGAAAAATTTTATGATGAATTGAATAATCAAGATAAGAAGGACGATGACACTCAGTCCTTAGTTGTTGAGGTAGGCGACGCACAACAGCAAGTCGAGATGAACGATGACGACACGCCAAGTGATAATGACATGACGATACATTCAAGTAACGAGCATCCTATCATCGGAATACCGATAGTGGAATGTCCTGTGAATTACGGTAAAAATCAAATTATTATTGCCGAAACCGATCATAACCCAAAGCCAGTAATTATTAAAAAATTGTATGATAATGAAAAAATGCGATTTTTAGTAGAGTTTTCCAAAAATAATTATGAAAACGAAATGATAAATTTCATCAAAGAATATATTGTTCCGCAAGTCAAATATCACATTCATTTTCAAAATGATTTGTATGAAAATTTTAGTAGAATATTACAAACTTATTTTAAAAATTCTCAAATTAAATTAGTAAAATGTACCACGTATTTAATTGACGTCATTGATGATGAAGAGATCATGCAAATTATTTCTAATTACCATTGCGGCAAAACTAACCATAGAGGAACTGATGAAACAGAAACGTGAATAAAACGACAATATTATTGGCCTAAATTAAGAAATTCTATCCAGTCATTCATAAATAGTTGTGAAATTTGTCAAATTACAAAATACGACAGAAAACCCCTCAAAATAAAATTAAACGTGACACCTACATCCATAAGACCATTCCAAATTTTACATGTAGATAGTATTACATTAGAGCAAGCAAAATTTTTGACCATTGTGGATTCATTTTCAAAATATGCACAAGCATACATGTTAAATTCGAAACAAGGACTAGAAGTAGTTAATAATTTAATAAAAATTTTCACACATCATGGAATCTCTGAACAAATAATTTCGGACAATGGATTAGAGTTCAAAAATTCAGTGGTCAAAGAATTATTGGCATTACATAAAATCGATATCATTAGCTCTCAACATCCAGAGTCTAACGGCGTAATAGAGCGATTCCATTCAACACTCATAGAACACCTAAGATTATTCAACAATCAGAAAGAATATAAAACAGAACCCATAGAATCAAAAGTTAACTACGCCTTATTAGCTTATAATAATACGATCCACTCAGTCACCAAATTGAAACCATGTGAAATTGTAACAGGACATTTGGATACGAATTCTCCACTAAATATCGATTTAGAAAAACAGCTTTTGAATAATTATATAGAAAATCATAAGAATAAAACAAAATTATCATATGAAACAATTAAAGACAAAATTCAACAGAACAAAGAAAAGGTAATAAGTAAATATAACGAGAATAGGGAAGAATTACCAAATGTACCTGAAACGGTTTACGTAAAAAATAAACAAAAGCAACAAAAAACTAAAAATAAATATAAGGCTGAAAATATCGTAGAAGTTAATAAAAAACTTAAAATTGGGGAAATTAAAACAAGTCATGGCAACACGACAGAAAAAATTCATTTTTCCAATATAAAACGTCCTAAACAAAACACTCATCTTTTTCAACCGGTTCCAGGTTGTTCACATTCGGACAAGGAACAATCATTAGGAACATAACAGAAAATCTTGGAGTTCTTCCCATCAACCTCGGTCCTGCCAAGCTCGAAAAGACTACTCACACATTCATACACTATTATAATCTCGAACCACTTTTGAACCAATACAACGGCTCAAACATGCAATATTCTACATTGAAAACCACTATTCCAAATAATTCTCAGTATTTTAATGAACTTAGAAATTTTGATAAAATATTAGAATTTATTAGGACAAATATAGAGACAAAAATTAAAAATATAGGATTTCATGTTGATCATTATAGAATTAAACGAGGATTAGTGGATGGACTAGGGACTATATTTAAAGCAATAACCGGAAACTTAGACGCTGAAGACGGGAAGAAGTACAACGAAATGTTAGCACATATGCAAGAAAATGAACATAATTTGGAAAATCAAATTAAATTATCTTATTCAGTAAATCATCAAATAATAAAAAATTTCAATAACACAATTTTAGATATACAGCGTAATGAGGAAATATTGAAATCAAAAATTTTACAACATTTTGAAATTATAAATAATATGCATTTTCAAGATATTCTTTTTGCGAAAAATATTTATGATCAGTTTATAATATTGTATAGTTCAATTTTAAATGTCTTACAAGATGTAGAAAATTCGATCACTTTTTGCAAGTCAAGAACTTTACATCCCAGTATAATTCATCCCATGGAATTACTCGCAGAATTGAAAACAATTTCTAAATTCTACCATTTACAATTACCATTCAAGCCTCAACAAGAAAATTTATTGAACATAGAGTCCTTATTGAGAATAAATTGTAAAATTGAAATGACTCAGATAATTTATTTTATTTCCACCCCTATCAATTTTGAGAAGAATTTTGAACTTTATTATATGTATCCGATTCCAACTAAACATGATTTTGGATTTATAACAATAATTCCGAATAGAAGATTCCTTTTGAAATCTGATGAAGAAATTATATCTCTGAATGATATGTGTGATCGCGCAAGAATATTTCAGTGCCCTAACAAGTATCACGCCCACTTCCCTACGATGTGCGAACAAGAATTATTCCAAAATCAAACTTGAAATCATTGCCATTATACGAAGATCAATTCATTAGAGATTCACGAGGAGGTTATTCCAGAAATTAATAAATATTTGGTCGTTTTTCCAAAAGAAGAAAAAGACAAGAAAATTCACCTCTGAGAAGACATCCAACAACCCTGAAGACATCGAGCTACAGCTACCCCGTGAAGCTCGAATTTAAGGAGGGAGGAGTTATAGTGTTGATTCCTAGTGATTCAGTAACTATTTTGATGATACCACAGAACGTGACATTTCCCCCTTCATAGTTTATATAAGACCATTGCACTAGAGAATAAGACATTCTGTATTCACATTTGTTAGAATTAGTAACAAAGCTTCATATTATACACATAGCAACCATATTGTACTTGTACTTATATATATATATATATATATATATATATATATATATATAAATATATATATATATATATATATATATATATATATATATATATATATATATGAATATATATATATATATATATATATATATATATATATATATATATATATATATATATATATAAATATATATATATATATATATATATATATATATATATATATATATGAATATATATATATATATATATATATATATATATATATATATATATATATATATATATATATATATATATATGTAATTCTTCAATTACTGGACAGTTAGACGATTGCTAAAATTATAGATTATTATGTTAGAATTACAAAGTGAGTCAAAATATGAATAATAATACCTAAAATTATAGAATTGAATAAAAGTCCATTTCTCCCCTAAATCATTACAACAATACTCATCGACGCCAACCTATCTATCATCCACTGAGAGCACCGTCAATCAAAATAATCATAAAAACAAGTCAACTAAATTAGAATATTAATTTACATCTCCGGCGGCCAGGGACTCTTTTTTCCAGAGGAAATAAGAGTAAGGAACGAGTTTACAACTATGAAAAAAATGTGTTTCCTTCCGTTTCTTGTTACATTCCACCTCATAAATGGATTTTGAAATTCTCTTTCTCACCACAAATGGTCCGCTTCTAACTTCGTCTAATTTATTCCTGTTCAATGTATTGCCATTTGACACAAATACTAAATCACCTTCCTTGAATTCAAAATCTTTCCTGTTTTGATCTATTCTTTTCTTATTTTTTTCAAAACTTCTCCTAGAATTTTCAAGAGCCTTTAATCTATCTTCTTCTAAATCAGATTCTATCTCTAATATATTTGGAATAATTTCCGATCTCTCTCCATATAAAAGATAAGCAGGTGAAAATTTTGTTGTCGTATGAATAGTATTATTATATACCTTAACACATAATTCTGCAATACTCGTCCATGGCCTATTATTACTGTCCTCATCCAATTTACGACGTATTCTATCAACTAAAGTTTGATTTAAATGTTCATTCAATCCATTTGATTGTGGATTGTCAACTGACGTGAAAATTAATTTTATATTTTTCCTACTTAGATATTTCTTGAATTTACTTGAGTCATATGCACCATACTGATCAACCAACAACATTTTGACATCATTTACCTTTGATACCGAATCAATTTTTTCAATAAAATCATCTGATACTTGTCTACTTGATGTCAGAATCCACGCTTATCGAGTAAAATGATCCACTAACAAATGCATATATTTTTTCACTGATTTATAACCAGAAAATCTACCAATCGTATCTAGGGACATAATCTGGAATGGAAATTCTGCAGGTCCTTGTTTTGATAACAATCCTATTTGTCTACATCTTCTAGATTTATTCTTAACACATATCTCACAAGCTTTACAAAACCGATATATCAATCTATCCATATTTTTGAAATAATAAAATGGTCTCAATTTTTCAGCTATTTGACTAGTACCAATATGGCCATAAAATTCATGTATCTTATCTATCAAATATACCCCAAATTTTTCTGACACATAAATTCTTCTTCTATTTTTCAACATTTTAAAACAAATATCACCATCTTTTGCAATTTTACCTGATTTTTCAATCTCATCTATAATTGATTTTTGATCATTCTCCAATAATTTCGATATTTGCATGTCTATTTCTTCCTGGTCAGGATATGGACATCTGTATGGTTTTCTTGATACATATTTGTTTTCCCGTAATTTAATTTCAGCTTCTCCTGCTTCAACCATACCAACGTCAAATTTATTTGCAGCAAAACATGATTTGCATTCATTCAACATTTGTAATAATACCTCCTTCCTATTTACATCTAAATGATCTAAATTAATTTCTAACGGATTTTCACTAGGTATTGTAGTAGCTTCTGTATCTTCAACTTCTTTTATTACATTGCTTAATTCTTCTTTCTTCTCCGTTACATGTACTTTTCGTGAATCATCAATATTCAGAATATTATTTTTAATAAGTGCATCATTCACGTCAATCAGTTTATCAATAATTTTCTGTTTAATCTTGAGATTTTCATCTTGAATTAGTTTGAATTTTTCAATTGCGTCTAAACCTAGTAATAAGTCATAATTGAAATGATTATTTTTCACAACTATCAAATCTAATGTGTCTTCAATTTCTCCTATTCTCAAATGTAGATTAGCCCGGCTTTTACAAAAATTCACACCACTTATAGTTTTCAAAATATTTTTATTGATACTCAACTTTGATTTCAACAAATGTACAAGTTTTTCATTAATTAATGAACAGGTTGAACCATTGTCGTAGACAGACTTCACCATTTTTTGTTTATCTACAATTACCTTAATTCTAATTAATGAACATGGTGTGAGCTCTTCCGGGCCAGCTAGTTTTCTTCATTTTGATCATCTTTCTTCATTTCAATTTTAAATACATCATTTTCATCATTTCGCTCAGTCAAATTGATTTGACTTTTAGTCTGTGCTCCTTTATTTCTACATATTTTTGTTGGATGATAACGATTTTTGAAGCCTAATGATTCACATATTGGGCAAGGTTTCTTCTCTTTTTAAGTTATTTTAATCATTTTCTTCTCATTAAATTCTGTTTTTCTTTTTTCTTCATTCTGTCTGTTGTCCAGTTTTTTTTATTTATATAAAGATCATTAAATTTCATTAATTCCTTCACTAAATCATCCATTGTTTCAATTTTATCTCTGTCTAGCCTATCTTGAACGTCTAGAGGCAAATTGTAAACTATTTGATAAATCTTAATTAACCCTATCAGCTTCTAATAGTAAACGCTCCTTCTTAAGCGCAAAATCAATCATAGAGCCAAATATGTATTTATTATTGAATGCAATACGTATAGCAGACCAATTTTTTTTCCATAGATTAATAAGAATGATTTTTTCCAAGCTGCCCAATCAGATAAAAACAACTTAATCAAATTAGAACTGTACCATTCTTTAACATTTCCTTCAATAAAAAATCTCAAAACTTCCACTTTTGTTGTGTCATCTAATATTTTGAATCTAATACATTCCTTTTCAAATAGACCCATCCATGTTGATGCTTCTTGTTTTCCATTAAATTTATTTAATATAAATTTATATTCCACTTCACTCAAGCTTATTTCATTAATAGAAGTAATACGACTCTCCAATTCTTGGATACGATTGATTAAAAAAAATTCATCAGCAGTTCTAGTATCACCTGATGCCACTCTCATGTCACCAGCTTCTTCCTCAATATACTCCTCTAAATAATGATCTCCGATACAAAAAATTTCTTCCTCATCTAAATATAATTTTTGTAATTTCGGTTTGAATGTAATCTAGATTTTTCTGTAACCACCTATCTTCGAAATATAATCCCGGCTACTTTTAATTGTCTTGATTTCCAATAGTTTTGGATGCAGATCTAAGCTTCTCAATTCATCTGGTATGCTGAACCATACCATTTTATCACTAGATAATGCAACTAAATCATATTCATCTTCACCTATCTTGATAACATGCACGTACAATTTCTTTTGTGCAGTAATTGTTTATCAGACGTTTTATTCAATTTGTAATTCTTCAATTACTGGACAGTTAGACGATTGCTAAGATTATAGATTATGTTAGAATTACAAAGTGAGTCAAAATATAAATAATAATTCCTAAAATTATAGAATTGAATAAAAGTCCATTTCTCCCCTAAAACATTACAACAATACTAATCGACGCCGACCTATCTATCATCCACTGACAGCACCGTCAATCAAAACAATGATAAAAACAAGTCAACTTAATTAGAATAATTATTTACACATATATATATATATATATATATATATATATATATATATATATATATATATATATATATATATATATATATATATATATATATATATATATATATATATATGTATATATATATGTTAGCCATGGTGCCTCAGCACGCCCATGGAATGATACGAGGACGCCCCTGAAGTACCGGCTGCGAAGACATGCGCGGAAGAAGAAGAAGTTGCGAAGCCGGGTTGAAGAAGTAGGACGCGTGAGATAGGACCAAGCCTCTGTCAGTTAAATGGCAGAAAGTTTACCAAGTTGTAGTTCTGCCCAAGAGACGCTAGTCGAATGCATGGCGCCACTATCGCGATTCGAAAATCTTCGTTATTACTCGGCTTAAGTCGTGCTCGGAGATTTAAAATTTTGTGTTAACCGTTATTACCAAGCATCAGTCAAGCCAAGCCAGTCTTGCTGTTTTCGTTTTATTTTTTGTGTTGCAGTACTGTTAAATTCAGTTGTTGTGTTTGAAAGTTTTTTCATCATGAGAACTGTGAGTATAAAACATTTATTCCATAAAGTACTATCTATTAAATTCTGCTATGTTCATTGATAAACTGTAATTTGTTGTTCTCAGATAATAAAGTGTGTTCATCATGGTTGTCCCACTAACAATTTACCAAAGGATGAACGGGGCAATATGTTTTGTTTCCCAAAGTCGAAAAATCTACGACGTAAGTGAATATTCCAAATGAATCGTCTTGATTTACTGGAACTCAGATATCAGCAAATATTAGATCGGGGACTTAGAGTATGTCATGTTCATTTTACTGACAACCAGTTTCAGACAGCCGAAAAAAATTGCATGCTTTATCTCCAAATGAAATTGTTGAATAATTTATTAATAAATCTTTGTAAATTAGAAAATTATATATATTTATCATTATATACTATTTTTATTTATCTATACATTTTTTTCAATTCAAAAATAAGATTATAATTGATAGGTTTTTTTTTTAAAGTTAAATCATAATTGGAAGGTTTTTTTGCTTTAAATTCTGCATATTTATTTATAATTTAAAATATAAATAAATATAAAGAATTTAAATCAAAACAAATCTTACAATTATGATTTAACTTTAAAAAAAAAATTCTCCCAATTATAATCTTATTTTTGAATTACGAGCCAAAAAATTTTAAATATGCAGAAACCTACATTATCGATTCTCCGATTTCCCACTATTTAGTTCTGCCCAAGAGACACTACGGGGCGCCACATACTTGGTAAATTTTTTTTGTACGTAGTTGACGAGTCTGATAGTATAGATGGTCTGTGGATAGGACAGTAGTTCCTACGGTGGCTAATTGAAAGCAATATTATTGTGGTTCATACTTTTCATTCCGTCTATTTGAAATAATAATAGTTGAGTAAAGTAATTAAAGAACGTTATCTTGTTTTGCTTTGATAATTGAAAAACATTGAACGGTGAATGTGGTGTCGTGTTGGTAGATGTGGCTTGTGACGAGGATAGTTCTATCGTGAACTTGAAGAGTGAAGAAGTAATTCGTGAGTGAGAATTGTTTCATGTGACGCGGAGACATAACCTACAAGTGGAGAATTGGCGCGAAATTGAGTGCGTTTCGCGGCAAAGTTCGATATTCGGAGTGGTAAGATCGAGCTTGTTCGGGAGCTCTCGGGTTTTTCCGCCGGGACGGCTAGAAAAGAGGACAACGATGTTTTGTAAACTGTAAACGGTGTTTAAAATCGCGACAAATCGTTCGTTAGTTGAAATAAAATCAACATGAATAACCACGAAGGTGAGATGAACATATTCGAGAACTCGAACATTTTTCAATCGACGCGAGTGAACAATGTAGAACAAAGTAGTGTTGAAAATATTCTCCTGGCAAGAGAACGTGACTTTTTGATGCGCGAATGAGAATTATTACAACGAGAACGTGAACTACTGGAACAAGAGAGAAGTAGCATGAATAATTCGACAAAAATGGAAGTAACGGCGAATGTAGGAATTCAACGTGAAGTAGCTGATCGACTGGTTCCAGAATTTGATCCATCAAATATAACCGGTCTTTCAGCAGAACGCTGGATTAAACGTGTTGAAGGAATCGCCATGGCATACGGATGGAGCAAATCAGCGATACTGGTCCATGTGTCAAACAAATTGAAAGGAGCTGCAAAACATTGGCTTGATTGTACGGTTGAAGAAATAACAACGTGGAACGAATTCAAGGGTAAACTGCTCAAGAGTTTTTCATCTGTTTTGGATCAAGCCGATGTACATTCAACTTCGTCAAGACGAAAGAAAGAAAATGGTGAGGAGCTGGTGTCTTATGTTTATGGAATGAAGGCGATAGCCCAACGAGGTGGCATTGAAGGTACGTCGCTGATAAAATATATTTTGAATGGACCAGATGACAAAGATTTTGCTCGATTCTTTTCTCTGTGTGAATTTAGTGATGTAGAAGAGCTTTTGAACAAAATTAAGAAATATGAAAACATGAAAAATAGAGAAACTTATAAAACACGGTCTGTTGAAAAACAAAAGGGGCCCCGTGAAAGAAAGTGTGATGCATCAAAACCATCACAAATTACTTGTTACAATTGTAACGAAGCAGGACACATTGCACGAAAGTGTGCCAAGTCTATTATGGAGAAATGCAATTGTTTTATATGCCAGGAAATGGGACACTCAGCTTCGACTTGTCCTACGAAAGTAGTAAAATCAGGCTCAAAACCTGTAAAAGATAATAAGTTTGTAAGGAAAATATTAAATAAGAAGGGAACTGATGATTACTGTCGAATTATAACTATTGATGGGAGTGAGTTGAATGCTTTCATTGATTTAGGGAGTGATTGTGTGATGATCCGAAAAACATCTATAGAAAATTTAAATTTTAAATCTATCCCATCACATATTACACTTCAAGGATTTAGAGCAGGGCAGTGTACAACCATAGGAAAAGAAACACTTTTACTGAATATAGACGATGTAGACTTAGAGACGGAAGTTCTTGTTGTACCCGACGATGCACAAGAAGAAGATGTGATAGTTGGGAGAAATGTTCTGAATCAGCCCAGAATACGACTGCTGATTGAAAATGGAACTATGTTGATCACAAAAGAAGAGCAGAAATCAAAGGAGCCAGTACAGAAAGTGATGAAAATGATGAAGAAGATTGAAGACAGGCAGTTAGAAATAAATAGAGAATTAGATGAAGATGAACAGAAGAAAATAGGAATTATAGTAAACACCTATAGAGAATGTTTTGTATCAAACCTTAAAGAATTGAGAAATGTAAATTTCATCAAGATGAGGATTTAATTAACAGACGACAAACCGGTATGCTATAAACCCTATCGAATCCCGTATACCGAGCGAGTAATCATGAAAACAATGATCGATGAGTTGATGCAGGTGAATATAATCAGATTATCACAATCGGAATACGCAAGTCCAGCTTTATTGGTAAACAGAGCGAATGGCGAAAAGAGACTTTGTATAGACTATCGCAAATTGAATGAGAAGACAAAGAAGTATAAATTTCCGATGGTTTCAATGGACGAGTTACTGGATCGACTTGCCGGAAATTGTTATTTCACCGTATTAGATATGGCGAGTGGTTACTATCAAATAAAAATGTCCGAGGAATCTACAACCTATACGGCTTTTGTAACCACTGAAAGGCACTACGAATTTGGAAAAATGCCGTTCGGGTAAGTGAACGCTCCTGCAACATCCAACAGAGTTATGAGGCAAGTTGGAGGAATGATGAAACCGAACGATTTATTCATTTATATAGATTGGGCGTGATGATAGCAAGTGGAACGGTGGAAGAAGGATTAGGAAAACTAGAAAGATTCCTAATTGTGCTAAAAGAGGTTGGACTTACTCTAAAACCAACTAAATGCAAATTTCTACAGAGTAAAATTGAGTATATTGGCTACGAAATTGATGAAAACGGATGTCGACCGGGACGACATAAAAGCATGGCTATTGAAAATTATAAAAGGCCAACAAATTTGCATGAAGTGAGACAGTTCGTAGGTCTAACAAGTTTTTTTCTAAAATCCATCGAGAATTTTGCATCCATCAGTAGACCTTTGACCCTGCTCACAAGGAAAGGTAGAGAATTCCGTTGGAAAACCGACCAGGAGGAAGCTTTCTCAAGATCAGAAAAAGAATTACAACGAAGACCAACCTTAGCTCTTCTCGATCCGATGGCTGAGCTGCAAGTACATACCGATGCATGCAAGAATGGTTTAGCTGGTTCTTGTTACAGGGCCCAAAAGAAGGACCGATGCGGCCAGTATGCTATTATAGTCGACAAACAACGCCAGCTGAAATGAAATACCACAGTTTTGAGTTGGAAGCACTTGCTGTGGTCGAATTATTAGAGAGATTCAGAATCTACGTATTAGGACGAAAAATTACAGTTGTCACAGATTGTAATTCACTCGGAACGATATTAGGTAAAAACGCATTAAGTAGATGTCCAAGTGGAAAACCTGAGGAAACAGAAACAATCGATATGAAGATTATTACGGTGAGAATAAATACAAACGACTGGTTACTAACGTTGCAATTGCAAGATCCAAAGGTAAAAGAAATTGAAGAAACTTTGAATAGTCAACAAAGAGAAGGAAGCAATAAACAAATTTTTCAAGATACACTAGAAGTATGTTTGCAAAAAAACGGACGAAGGATTGAAATGGGTGATTCCGAGAAGTAAAGTATGGAGAGTGATTCAAGGAAGCCATGATGCTATGGGACACTTCAGCGAAAATAAAACACTTGAACATATAAAACGGCGTTTTTGGTTTCCAAAAATGAAGAAGAAAGTGAAACAGTATATCGCAGGATGTATCTGATGCGCCTATCATAAAACTGCTGGAGGTAAGAAAGAGGGAGAACTCCACAACATTAAAAGAACGACCATTTCTCTTCAAGTAGTCCATATGGACAATCTGGGACCATTTCTCAAGAGCAAAAAGGGTAACACTCATGTTGTAGCTTACCAGGATAATTTCACGAAGTATATCATGCTTCGAGCTGTGAAGGATGTCAAATCCAAAAGCACGTGTGAATTCTTAAGAGACGTAGTTTCCATATTTGGTTGTCTACGAATTCTAATAACGGAAAGAGGAACCGCGTATACGGCGAAAGAGTTCGAAGAGATTTGCGAAGAAAATATGATAACTCATATCAAAAATGCGACGGCGACTCCTAGAGCCAATGGACAGATGGAGAGGAGTAATGCTGTTATAACTGCGGCAATTACCACAACCTACGATGATGAGAATGGTGCTGATTGGGACACAAGAATTAGAGAAAAACAATATGCGATGGATGCGATGAAAGATAAAACAACGCGAAAATATCCACGCGAATTACTTCTGAATTATGATCCGAGAAATGCACTCCAGAATCATTTAGTATTGGCCTTGCAAAATGAAGGAGAACTGGTAGAAGCAACTGATGAAAGTGAACTACAACAGAAGAGAGAAGAGGCTTTATGGAAGATAGAAGAAAGCCAGAAGAAACAGAAAATAAGATACGACGTGAAACATAAGAAGCCTCACAAATATAAAGTCGTAGATCTAGTTCTGGTTTCGCCAGAATTCGCGGCTACGGGTCAGTCGAAGAAGTTGATGCCAAAGTATAAGAGACCGTACCAAGTAGCTGAAGTACTCCCACATGATCGATACCGACTTCGTGACATCCCAGGAGCTGAGAGAACGCAACGCCCCTTTGGCTCTGTCTTTGCACCAGACCGAATGGAACAATGGTGTCGTCCGGACGAAACAAGCGGCAAAGAGACTTCAGATGACGACAATAACACTGTGACACCAGAACAAGAATTTGAATTGTCTGTTACAGGTACTGAATCCAAGGTGTCCAATCGGACCGAGGACGGTCCTAAATGTCAGGAAGGGCCGACTGTTAGCCATGGTGCCTCAGCACGCCCATGGAATGATGCGAGGACGTTCCTGGAGTAGGACGCGCGAGATAGGACAGTAGTTTTCACGGTGGCTAATTATAAGCAATATTATTGTGGTTCGTACTTTTGATTCCTTCTATTTGTAATAATAATAGTCAAATAGAGTTATTGAAGAACGTTATCTTGTGTAAAGAAAACTTTCACACACACACACACATATATATATATATATATATATATATATATATATATATATATATATATATATATATATATATATATATATATGTATATATATATATATATATATATGTATATATATATATATATATATATATATATATATATATATATATATATATATATATATATATATATATATATATGTATATGTATATATATATATATATATATATATATATATATATATATATATATATATATATATATATATATGTGTGTGTGTGTGTGAAAGTTTTCTTTACACAAGATAACGTTCTTCAATAACTCTATTTGACTATTATATATATATATATATATATATATATATATATATATATATATATATATATATATATATATATATGTGACTGACCCAACAAGGAGATTATTGATTTTGGCTCGAAGTCCTCATAATACATAATATGGACTGCTAGTGGTTAAAATAAATTGTGTTATTCAAAATAAATCAATATCGACATAAATAATTGAAGTTAAGTTATATCGTAGTGTGATGATCTCTAATTTAAACTGGAGTTATTCATCACAAATAGTGTCAGTTATTCATTTTATTATTGTAATTAATCATGAAAATGAATAGTAGTTGAATGATGGATCGTCGGATGTTGGATAATTCAGGATTAGTGAATAAAAAACAATTCACATCACTTGAGCAAACGTTTCGAATCTTATTGACTCTTCATCAGTGTCTAAATATACAACAAACATTGAATACATTTCCTTTTTTTTCAATTATTAATATCATGTTCACATACCCAGTAATTAAAACTCTAACTCGCCATGAGAAATCATCAGAATACTTTACAAAAGTTACTTATTATCAACAGTGTATGTTCATCTTACAATACAGGCACTGACTGATAGTGATAACAGCGACCATACCAACATCCGCTTCCCCCAACTGACCTGGCTGAATCTCTCCCTCATTCCGCAGTGCAGTGCACATTTGGCGCAAACTATGAACCTTTTTGCAAGTTTTGTAGAATATTTTTAAAACAGTTACTCAAGTATTGAGTGTCTGATCTAAAATTGATACTTTTCTGGTTCATATATTCACATATTTATTCATAATAATGTTCACGATTTTTCTGCACTGTGGACTTATTTGAAACGCATAGGTGTTAATAGAGCCTCTACAGATTTCATCTATGATTCTCTGGATGAACCGCAAAAATACAGTCGATATCTGTGTGATCATATTGAATCAACTTGTATAAATACAAACACATTATTGTACCATAATACAAATCAATTCCAGCTAGATGGTGCAGGGTATTTTGATTTTAGTCTGGTGAATGATAATGAGATTGTGAGCATTTTTGGAGAGCTGAGGTCGAGTGATACAGATGAAATTTGTGGGCAAATTATTCTTACTACTCTTCCCGTTATTCCTTATTATATTGAGAAACCACTCCAATTAAAAGTCGATCCGCAAAAACCAAAAATATCACACTTCCATAAAGGTAGATCTCCTCGACGTGGAATTAGGCATTTATGTCAAAATCAAGAAATTTAATTCACGAACAACTATACTTATCTAGGAACTAAGTTCACGTCCACGTTCGACGATGATACACATTGTTTAAGCATGTTCTCGTCTCTTGTTAAAACCGCTAAAATTCTTATTGAATCTGTCATTATCTACTCGTGTTTTCCCGACTACTCTTCAATCATCTTTTATCACTCCAATTTTCGAATCAGGAGACATTTCCTATGTAATCAACTACAAACCGATTTCCATTCTTTCTAATATCAGTAAATTCTATGAATCCATATTATATAAATACATTTACAATAGTGTACAAAATAACATTGCCATACTAAAGCATGGATTTGTTGAAGGAAAGTCAACTACAACTAATGTTCCCAATTTTACAGTTTACTTCAAATTCCCTTCATGATAACTCACAAGTAGATGTTGTTTACACAGATTTTGAAAGGGCATTTGATACTGTCAATCATTCTATACTTCTTAAAATAGTTTGTATTAATTTCAATCTTTCGTCAGATCTAATAGCACTATTGAAGTCTTATCTACAATATCGTAGATCTACTCTACGTATCAATAATTTTACTTCGGCACCATTTTTTGTCACGTCAGGTGTCCTGCAAGGCTCTAATCTTGATTCCCTACTATCTATATTGTCTATGATTGACATCACTGAGGTAGTCAAACATTCTGAAGTATTACTCTACGCAGACGATCAGGAAATTTTTAGAAAGATTAATTCTGCTAATAACTGTTTATTATTGGAAGAGGATATAAATAATTTACTAGCTTGGTCAGAAAAATCTGAATTATTCTTTAATTTCAGCAAATGTAAAATTATGAGCTATTTTGTGGAAAAAATTTGCTCATACTTTCTTGTACGTGATGGAAAATTCATCTCTTGACCGTGTTTACCGATTAAAAGACCTTGGAGTGCTTTTTGATGACAGAATAACTCTCGATAAACATATCAAATATGTCGTAAAAGCATCATACAAGACTTTAGGCTTTGTTATTAGAGTTACGAATCAGTTTCTTAATTTATCCGCTTTGAAACGACTATATGAATCTTTTGTACGTTCAAAATTGGGATATTGCATTCAAGTATGGAACCCTATCTACGGAAAATTCATCTCATCAATTGAATCAGTGCAGAAACGTTCCGTGAAATATTGTTATTTTAAAAAGCACAAATTCTATCCAAATTTTTGATCGTCCATACTGTGATTCATTGCTGGAAATTGATATGGTTTCACTTGAAAATCGTAGAAAAATACAATCATGTTTATTTTTGTACAAAATATCAAACAATATTGTTCATGACGCCGCCATTCTGTCTAAGCTACAAATAAATGTTCCTCGTATCAATTCCAGAAATAAAATAGTCTTTAACTGTAACAAAGTACGTACTAATTATGAAATTAGACCACCATTATGACAGATTTGTACTCTTTTCAAAAGTATTCCCGCTACATTAGATGTTTTTCCAGTCTCATTCAATATTTTCAGAAGAAAGTTAGGAATTTATTTCAATACAGATATCCAATCATTATATATCCATCATATTATACTCATTTTTATTTATTATTGTTTTTTTTTTTTAATTTTTATTTTGTGTACGCTTATTCGCACGATTAATTTTGTATGTTAGAATAATTCATCCTGTAATTGAGACATATGTCCTGTTGGATTGGATTAAATAAAATAAATACAAGGGAACTTATAAGCCACGCAACTAGAATAACAGGGGCAGTCAAGAACACTATCAAGTTCGGAAACGAAAACATAATAATACTCCACGTTAATTATCCCTACTATATTATATGATGCCGGAGTATGAGATCCCTTTCAAATAATTATTATAGAAAAGAGAACGACTCAGTATTCCAAAAGTATTTTAACATGGCCGAAGAACACACCAAATTATCTAATTAGAACAGAAGTATCACCTACTTCTGAATACAATATCGAAGCTGAAATAATTGAAAAAGTGCTGAGCTGGTGGCATGAAATATTGATAATGAACAAAAATAATAACGTTCTGGAAGATAAACAAATTAAACACGATTGGGTGAGAAAACTTGGAAATATCTTAATCGCAGCAAACGTTAAATAGTTGTCTGAATCACAAAGCTGCGTATTATTGAAGATTGAAATGGATAATATAAATGAAGCTTATGGAGAAATATTATACAATCCAGATACCATAAGCATCCTCAATTTCTCGTACAATAGAACATACAAAACCTATAATACATCCCTCTATTATTTCCAAAATCTCCCACACAATATCTTAGAATTAACAAGACTCTCAAGAATATCGAACCCAAACTACACTTCGCTTCACCAAGATGAATTCACACACAAATTCAAAAGTAAAGTATGCGATATTTTTAATCTTCGAAAAGAAAATAGCCCCTTCCATTTTCTATTCCGTTTTCCGATTTACTATCATTTCAGACTGCTCTATATTACAAAATACGTAAGCCAAATTGATAATGAAGGAGCCGCTACAGCCTTACTATGAAAAGATGTATGATATTTATTAATTCGTCCAATCATTCCCTGAAAATAAGAGCATTCATCCCAAATGTATAATGTACCAGAAAAATATTAAACTTTCAAGCATATACTCAATACTCAAACAAATTATATGAACTGTTTGTCTATAAGAAGAAAAAAGAATTAATGAAGTTGTCAATGTTATCAATGTATTTGTACAAAGTTATATCATTAGCAAATAAATCTATTATCAGCATTATTATAATACATCATTATATTACACATTTCATAGACACATGCTTACTAGGAGAATAAACTTCTGATATATGAAGGTCTACTATAATAAGACCCTTATCCAAAAATGCAAATTTTTCTCCCTTTAATAATCTAAGACCTATTACAATACTACAAGTATTATCAACAATCTTACAAAAAGCTTGTGCGTAGCCAATATTCAGTTTTGTTTCCAAGAACAGCATTATACAAACAACACAATCAGGTTTCAGACCAAGCCACAATATAAATGCTTGCCCATCAAATTCAATAGATGATTTAATGAATAATTTTGATGATTTAAAAGTGTTATTTCTGATCGATTTCATGAAGGCTTAAGATATGGTTCATCAGACTTAATCAATAGCTAAGCTCGTCATTACAAATTTTCTGAAACTTCTTCAATCTGGTGTACAGATTATCTTCAAAATCAAGCTTACAAAATTAGTATGACGCATGAAACGATGAAGAACTCCAATTGGTTTTCTTTAGTACGTATTGTGTCTCAAGGTTCTATACATGGTCCTCTATTCTTTCCAATAAATACTGCTGATTTACCTCAAAAATCGGGCTATTGTAAAATAGCCCTATACGCAGAAGGTGCACAAGTCGTAAGGTCATCAAATAATGATGATGTTCAAAGGTCATGCAATCTCATTGTATAAGATCTTGAGGTCTCAGTGGATAAATAATCATGGTCTCAGAACTATCACAAACCAATGAACTCTGTTAGTTTTTGTGACTGAAATAGTACCATCAATAGTTTTCGGGCGTACTTATACATGTTAAAGCTTAGAGATGAATTTAGATGAGAATTTTGTCCTCCACATTTATTCCCAAAACAGGGTGAAAGCAGCTAGGATCAGATTAAGACGATCGTATCAATATCGAATCATTGTATCTCCAAATATAGACAACAAAGAATCGTTAGCTGAAAGATCCATAGTCGTTCTTACATATAAAGTTTCAAAGTGTGATATTCTTAGGTATTTACATGGAAAATAATTACCAAAAATATGATAATCATAGTTTGAGAACAAATTATTCATACGTTGTCCCAAATTCTCGAAAAGCAGTGGTCAAATGTAATTTCTTCTAGTTAGCACCTATGCTATACAATACTTTGACTAACGAATTGAAATTTTTGTCATTAGTGCCTAATGACAATTGTATGTGAGAAATATATATTTGGGATAGTATCACATCAAATTCGGGATGATTTTGTTCCATATTTTGTTGAGAATAACTGGAAGATGTAATTTCTCAATTTTTTAAAATAGATATCATTATTTGTATTAAGTTGGATGGAAGAGCAGTCTTTGGCTAAGTCCCGCCATTGACTGGGTATCAATAAAGAATATTATTTTTACGGGAAAACTTGGGGTAGTGATTCTCCCCGACTTGAATGAAACAACAGAATTTACTACGCGATCGCGATTCTTGCTTAGGGTAGCCGTGAGCGATAGGAGACTGGTGGATTGAGTTCGAACATCACTAGAAGCGCCACATAATAGACTTGAGCGTCTCAACAAACGCTATCTCCAATCTGCGTTGAGCGAAATCAGGAATATGAAATCATCAAATCAGGGACTCTTATTCCTAACTTGATTTAGAAACGCCACAAAAAGTAGAAGAAACAAATGAAATATAACAGTCCCTTTAGCTGAACCACTAGTCATCCGGAACTGTGATGATGACTTTGGCTTACTGGTGAAGGCTGGAGCCAGAGGTTGGTCTTGGAGAAGGCTTCAAGGTGGGGATCGCGTAGATGGTCGTCAGAGCGGCAGGATATGACAATTACGTGATTGGGTGCTCTGTGCAAGGTTGAAAAGTTGCCTTAGATGTTTGAACGATTTTTGGAATACAAGGTGGTGTAAAGTTCTCTTCTTATCCATAATGAGAGCCACCCAGTCGATGTACTCTGTTTGAAATCACGCTCAAAACACTTACTTGATCGGAGCACAAATAAAATCTCTGTCACGGTGAGCTTCCTCCAACTTTTTCGTTCTGATACCCTTTCTCATTTATTCACGACTTCCTGCCTTGGCGAACTTGCTTCAACTCCAGTCACGTTTTTGATTAGAAGCTTCTAAAAGAACCTAGCGGTAATCCAGGCAATTAGCATTCAGAATATGCTCAGTACTACAACTGCTCCTATCGCTATCTTCGTAGTGACAACTTACAAGAAACAACCTGAACTAAATTTTTTTGATAAAAGTGAACAATGAACAAGTTTCTGATCTCATGACAAAAACCAAGTTTAGAGAGGAGGAATAGGGACCCAATAACTCCAATACTATGAAAACTAATCCTAGATTATGTATATAAAAAAGTGGGTGATGAAATAAAATCGAGTCAACCCGGATGAACTCTAATTAAATTTTAGAATTTGACCCGGACAAAAAATGACCAAAAGCCAAATGGGCACGCGACATATTATTCTAATTTATTTCTTAGGTGAATCATTTCGATTAGCGATGCATGAAATTGGGAATGTATTAGGCAGAACTAGCCCTCAAGGATGGTCAGAGAGAATAAAACTATCAGACTCTGTGATAAAAGTCTTGCCACTATATGTACTAGAAATTTGAGGGCCTCAACAACTAGACACTGCGAAAAAAATATGATACTGTTGTTTGAAAAATTCATTGAAGTTACCAAGAAACACCCCAAATCACTGCTTCAGGTTGAAAACAAAAATTGTGCATTTGACGGCAGAAATATGAAAAAATACAATAGATTGGTGGGCAACTACGTATACCTACTGAATATGTCGCATAATTGACTACTCAAAAAGTTTGCCGGAGACTAATTGACTTATAAAGAAGATTATTGGTTCAGAGATTTTTTCAAGACAAATTTTTTATTCAGTATCAATCTCCGAAAAAATTAATATTCATATTTATATATAGTGATCTAGTACAAGATGGCCGAAAGGTTTACTTCAAAAACACAATTATTTTTGCTTGATTCTAAGTATTCACTAACTGAAGTACTCAAGATACACTCATCACCAAGAACATGTCACTATATCCGCTATTTATTCTACCAACCTGAAATCTGGTTATATTTTTATACAACTTAAAATCTAGCTACCTATGTCGCACATTTTACTGCGCGCGGGAATATTTGAATTTTGTTAGATTACACTAAAGTTTGATACATTTGATATGTCGTTTAATCAAATGATTTTAGAAGCTTGTAACATGCAAAATAATCATTAAGTTTCTTTCTCTCCCTGTTCGATTCGCGCTACAATCTTTTGAAATCATTCGATATAACAGCACATTGGATATAACTATGAATATCCAATTTCTCAGTGAATAATATTGAATAAAAACCTGTTTCCAGAAGAAAATTGGAACTAATGATTTCATTTCCACTTTCGAGTTTCTTGTATTCTTCTCAGCGAACACTTTTATTTGATACACATATCATGATGGTAGTTGAGTTAAATCTGTCCGCTTTCTTGGGGCGCCGCCATAATGATCTAAGTATGACGTGATTTTATTGTTCGCATTTTTCCTAGAAAACTCTTCTCTCCGATACCTATATCATGGGGATGCATAGAAAGTAGTTGGTACAAACTTCATTTCTGAGAGTCTGTGATATTGGACTTAGAATCACGACACTCGGCTAACCATTCATTGTCATCCAATTTGAATATTTCAGCTTAATTGGTTGGAGATAACAGTTTTAAACTTCATTTTTTGTATTAGAGTCTTCATGGTGATATGTAAGTAGATAGGGTGAAAAATTTCAATGTTGAAAAAATATACGTTTATATTTGAATTTGTTTTGTGACAATCAATTTCAGATACAATCCATCTTCAGGCCGTACAGCTGGAATATACAGTTATTTCAAATTTTGGAAAATACAGTTATTTTACAATTCGAAGAAATGGGACAATTATTTGTCAATAATTATTCTATTTCATAAGATTTGTCAAATTGTTTGTGAATTTATGGAGTTAAATTGAAGGATAAGTGCACTCCCACATACAAAAAATTGAATTCAACGTATACAGAGAACCTACATCTACAGACATTATCATACCACACAATTCATTTCATAATCCTAGAATCGATGTGAGCGCTTCAAAATTCATGTTTTATAGATATTTCACCAAAAATTCTGATACAAAATTCAACACTATCACAACCATTGGACTTAATAACAATTACACTCAACAATACATGAACATAATATACAAAAATACAAAAAGAAACATTATTACACAAAAAAACTCAAGCACACTAAAATTTATACAAACTTTATCCCATCCCATATTACAACACACTAAATCGTACACTTCAAAAACATAACATACAACTCACATCTAAATTACAACCAACTTTTGCAAACATTTTTTCAAATTTTTTCGAATTGTAAAATAGCTGCATTTTTTTAGATTTTGAATAACGTTCTATCACAGCTTCACGGACTGAAAATGGATTATATCCGAAATCGATGGCAACAAAGCAAATTTAAATATGAACATATGTTTTATCTCTTAAGCTTTAGTTGCAGAATTTGACCCGTATTAGCAGAGCAAGATGTATAAAACCTTGTAGAATATGAATATAACAAAGTGCAACGATCAGAGTTTATATTCTGCATGAACAGATCAAGCTATAGCTGAAGCAAAGACATATGATATGACCTTAACTCATCAAAATCTACTTGAAAGAGGGACCCTCATAGAATCCGGCTATCATTTTTCAGTTCACCAAACAAATTATTGGGATGCGAGTCAAGAATTGCAATATATTCAAATGTAATTCAACCGTAAATCAAGCAGTCAATGATAAATCGGATCAATGTTCCTCTGATTGAGGCTGGAAAATCTTAATTGCAAACAAGAGTTTCAAAGAAAATCATCACATATCCATGTTTATTATGTAACCTTGATAAATACGAAGAGAACAGTAAAAGAGCATGATGATTATAGGAATACTTTCCTGATAATAAAATTGTTATTCACGGTCCGCTGATTACAAGTTAAACAAATTTGGGTTAACAAGTTCATTTCTACAGAACAATATCAATTGTCCAATTTTCTGTGTCATCGCTGATCGATGGAATTGTTTGAATAGATTGAAGTGTAGATAGTTGGTCAACTTTTTGTCATTCGAAATCTAGTTCATTCAACTTCAAGACATGAAACCGGATATCATTTCTAGACTAATTGAATTGGAAGTTTTTATAATAGGTACAATTATTATTCATGCTTTCAAGATACGCAGTTTGTGACTGATCTCATATCAGACTGCATTATTATTGATAATTTCAATTATTGATGATAATTATACTCTATTTTTAAACTAGGAAGAGCAAACTAAAGTAGGCGTCATGTAACTAGAGGTTTTTAATTGGCTTATTTCACACTAGTTTTACACTGAACAAGAATTTGCTAGTCTTTCCAATTCACATTATCATTTATTCAATAAAATATCTTTGTTATCATTATGTGAAACATTGATTCCTTTTACTAAAATATTTTTTGTCGGTAGTTAACAAACAATTATAAAATGGAAGAGGGAAGGTTACGTGCCGACAATTCCAAATTGAATTTTGCCGCATAAAAATCTGGTGATATTTTTGTCGTATTCACACAGTGTATATAGGGCTCGGCGCAGCAATTTCAGTTCACTCCTTCAGGTTAAAAAATGAACACAGTATATCATTGTTATCTTTACATTGATGATGATTATCTGAAATAATTTAGGCGAATGACAATTTAATAGAACTATAACGAGCTCCATCTTAGTGGAATCAGCAGAACCAAAGTTAATTTTTTCTAATGAAACCAGTTTTTGTACGATATATTGGAATTTTTTCTTTTTATCATACAGTATCTTCTCATTTGCTCATCATATATTCAGCTCTTTCTTATATAGCAGAAAGAGGAGGAAATGTGGGTATCTCCAAACACCTATTATTGTTGGAATACAGGCCACCAGCAAAAATTTAATAATCACCAGAGGTTATTTTATAGTCTCCCATATTTTTTCGAACCTGCCACTTCGGCTGTATGATGGTAGATGGCACTGCTGTAATTTTTTTATCTCTGAATGCCATGTATCTGTAACAAGTTAACTTGTGAGAATGAAAAGACTGTTTCTCGAAAGTTTCTATTCTTAGAACATAAAACTACAAAATTATTATTTCTTAAATGTCACATATCAAGTCCATATTATTCTTTCAATCGCCTACCGATAAATTTCTCTCATCTAGGCCTACTATCACACATCATTCTTATCTATCAACTGCTTGCACATTATTCTTCTTACAGTGATCGAGTCACGATAATTTCAAGATTTTGTTTATAATTGATATAAAATTTGACATTTTAAACAATTTTATTCACATTTCATTGCAAGGAGATACCGTTCTGGGAAACGTACGGTGCGGCCTCGTCGTGAAGTTTCATGGTGTGTTTCTGGAAGTCGTGGTCCATCAGGTTGTTGAAATGTAGGCTCGTGCTGATCACTTGAGGTATGTTCAGATGGTTGTTGTTCGCTCCAGAGAGCAAATAAGCTGGCTCCAACCTGTCAATTGAAATGCTAACTACTTCATTTTTGATTAAAATTTAACAATATCTCTTGTAGCGTTTTTTTACGACGAAAGGGCCTTCATAGGGTGGTTCTAACACTTCTTTCATTCGATTGATCCGTATGAAAACATGAGTGCATTCCTGAAGATCTGGATGCACGTAGATGGATGAATTGGTATTATGAGAAGCAACAGTAGGTTTCAGAAGGTCCATTTGGCGAACTAAGTTGAATGTAAATGTTTCTGTTGAAGTACTGCTTGGTTGGTTATGAAAAACTTCACCAGAAAGTCTTATTGCCATGAACCATTTGACTGATAGTAAATTCATTATCTGATCGTGAAGCAATTTTTAGTCCAAAGAGTATAGTAGGTGAAGCTTCTGTCCATTCCACATTATTATGTGCTAGAATAGCTGTTCCCATTGTCTTGTGAAAACGTTCAACTTTAACATTAGACTGAGGGTGGTAAGCCGTTGTATGTTGCAAGCAAATCCTAAAAATCTTAGTTGAATTGGGAAATAGGAAAGCAGTAAATTGTGAATCACAATCAGTAATGATATGTGAAGGAGTTCCAAACCTAGTGATCCAGTGTGAATAAAATATTCGTGCTATAGTCTATAAGGAATAGCTTCCATCAAATTGGTCAAACGGTCGATGATTGTAACACAATAGGAATTACCATTACTTGGCGGTTACAAGGTCAATATGAACCGTGTGAAATCTTTCATCTGGTTCATTGAAATGTTGAATCATAGATTTTGTATGTTGGTGGACTTTGCTTTTTTGACAGCTAATATATGCCTGCGTCCATCTTCTGATATTGTCACAAATATCAGGTCAAATAAATCTTGGGGTCATCAATTTTCAACAGTAGCTTTTACACCTGCATGGGCTAAATTATGCATAAATAAAAATTCTAATCTTCGTAATGATTTTGGAATGAATGGTCTAACATTTGATGGTGGAACATCACACCATATAGTTTTTCTGAAGACAGAGGATATTTTTTAAATGTGAGACTATTTCGGGACTTTTGATTTATAGGCTGTTTCAATTATTTATTTTTAGCTTGAGCTTCCAAAATGAATCAATGATCCAAATGAGAGTTTTCAACTTCGTCAATGCATGACAAAGTATCCGCAACTACATTATCTTTCCCTGTCACACATGAAATATTTGTTGAAAATTGAGAAATTAATTGCAGTTGTCGCTGTTGTCTATGAGATGCTTCCTGATTCTTTCATTTAAAAGCGTAAATCAACGGTTTGTGGTCCATGCTTTTAGAGAAAACACGTCCTACTAGCAGATATTCGAACTGTGTGATGCAAAGGTATATTCCTAACAATTCACGATCGTATGTAGTACTATACGCTTTCTGTGGATTGCTCAATTTTTTTGAGTAAAATGCGATTGGATGTCAAACTCCATTTTCGTATTGCTGTAGAACATCACCTATTGCTACATCCAAGGCATCAGTTGTTAGATCCAAAGGTAAACTTGGATTAGGATATGCAAGTAAAGTAGCATTAACCAGGTCCTCTTTGCACTTGTCAAACATTTGCTTGACCTGTTCAGTCCACTTAACTGGAGTGTGATCTTTTTTCTTGGCTCCTTTTAGATAATCATGCAGTACAGTCTGAATTTCTGCAGCGTTTTTCAGGTATCGTCTATAAAAATAGACTAAACCCACCAACGTACGTAATTCATGAATTGTTTTCGGAAGTGGAACTACTGAATTACTCTGATTTTGTCTGGCAATAGTTTAGATCCTGCTGCTGATAATATGGTGTCCCAAAAAATCTAACTGTTCAACCCCCAATACTGACTATAAAATATTGTTTCGAGGACCATGATTATTGAGTCGATCGAAAACTTGTTTCTAGTGGTTCATGTGCTTTGATGAGAAGTAAGATGTTATAAGAATGTCATCCAAATAAGGAAAAACATAGTCTAAACCAGAAAGAACTTGATTGATGAAGCGCCGAAATGTCGCAGGTGCGCTTTTCAACCCAAAGCTCATTACATTAAATTTGTAGAGTCCAAAAGGAGTGATTATAGCTGTTTTCGGTTCATCTTTTTCCCCGATTGGAATTTGAAAATACGCTTTGAATAAATCAAGTTTGGAAAATATCTTCTTACCATTGAGTATGTGATGAAAATCCTCAATTCCTGAAATTGGGTACCTGTCTGGAATTGTGAGATCGTTCAGGCGTCTGTGGTCTCCACAAGGCCTCGAAGATCCATCTTTTCTGTCCACAATACGTAATGGACTAGCCCAAGGAGATTTTGAAGGCCGAACAATATTATTATTGAGCATAAATTCAAATTCCTACTAGGCTGTTTTGAGTCTTACAGGATCCAACCGTCGTGGTCTACAGAATACAGGACCGCCGTTAGTTCCAATGACGTGTTCCACATCATGTTTCATATTGGAAGGCGTAAGCTTCGGAATCGTTAGATTAGGGTAGTTAGCTTGTAGGTTTTGAAATCTTGAATCTTTGTTCATCGTACTAATTAGATCTTCTGTAGCAATGGATTTGACTTTGCCAGCAACAGTTAGCTTTGTCGTACCATCAATCAAGCATTTTCTTTTCATGTCTATCAGAAGACCAAATTCTTTCAAAAAGTCAGCACCCAAAATTCCTTGTTTCACTCTAGCGACTATGAATGGCCATTGAAACTGTCTACGTAGACCCAAATCAATATTTAATAGTTTGCTACCAAATGATAAAATTTTGGTGTGATTAGCGACATAAAGTTCATATTCTTGACTCAATTTTGAATATTTTGATGCGGGTAATAATGATACCTCTGCGCCACTACCAACCAAAAATCGCAATTCAGTTCTTCGATCAGAAACGATTAAGTGGCATGCGCGAGATTCATCAGCAACTGAAGCTGCCGTTAACTCGGTTGCTGTTTTGAGTTTTCCGACCATGAGCAAGGTTGACGGCATCAGAGTCAAATCGTTTTTGGTTGTAGGAACGGCTTCGACCATATTGACGATTCTGGTTGTTTCTGTTTTTAGTTCGTTCTCTTAGCTGAATAACTTCGACTTGTCTTCCCAAAGTTGATATTTTTGTATAGAAATCAGTTTTGAGGTAAAATTTGGAAAGATTTGGTGACGCAGTCGCGTAAATTTGTGATGAACAACTCATTTCCACAATTTTATCAGCCATAACAGCTAACTTATCCAAGCCTTCATCACTTATTATCAAAATATTTCGCATCGATTCTTGTAATTTTCCCATCCATAACGTTTTCAAGACTTTTTTAGTAATTTTCTCTCCGTTAAGGATTTCATTCGCCTGAGAAATTGACTAGGCTTCTTATCACCAATTTCCAAACCTGTGACTAGTCGTTTAATTTTTTATCCTTACTCTCTTTAAAACTCAACAGTAAGCGTTTTTTAGCGCATTGGCGTCTGGTTCCAAATAAAATCAGTATAGTTCAATTTTGAAATCAAATAATAAACTCGGTTCATTCACTTTTGTATCAGCTTCTAGATGGGTATTCGCTTCTATAAGCACTATGGAACAAGTGCCATCTAAGCTCCAAAGGCCTACTACTACACTACTTTTTCCTGAGGGCAACCAGTGTGCTAAATTCCTCCTAGATTTTTCATGAATCGGATCCGGCTGTCATCAATGAAACCATGTTTCTCTCGTTGGCGATAATCTTATAGGGAATTTCTTATTCTGTCGGCAATGTATGACATTACATGTTTCCAGTTATCATGATTGTCACCCATTACAAAGCATGATGTAGTTGATAATGATGTTTTTCTTACAGCTTGTTGTATACATAAGCTTATGTAATTTGGATCAATACTCAACATGCCGTAGAGATATTCAACCATGTTAGTGGATTGAGTAGGTTGAGGTCATCTTATTTCTAATAATATACACATAGACATTTGTTGATCTATGAACCAAATGTTGTACTCAGTCTGCCAAAAGCTTCAAAAATATCAGAGGAATGCGTTCTTGAAACGCAATAAATATCATTTCTCACTTTGTTGGAATATAGTATTTGCCTCCTAGAGGTACGGTGATCGACAAATATTCACTAAAATCACTTCTACGATCAATAGGCAGGAAATAATAATGTCCATATCAGGTTTTCTTCAGTTTACTATTTGTACTGTAGTGAGACCCATCTGTTTCCTCAAGGCTGGACTGGCTCTGATTTAATTATGGAAATGCCAATTGAAGACGTGAGGTAGGAAAGTGGGCTCTAGAGTACGCAGGCAAATGGGGCCGAAAATACCCACCTAATTTAGCTTGCAGGAAAATAGTAATGAGTAAAAAGTGAAGAGAAGTGAAGTAGTATTGGATCAATAGTAGTTCCAATGTGAGGATAAACTTGGGGCAAGTATAATATAAGTCATAAAACTGAACATCTAAATACAGTGTGTGTCGGAGTTGGTCGTAACTGAATCATTGAAAATAGAGATGTACAGTCAGTTTTAGGGTGTAGTATTCATACATATATATATATATATATATGATTCCCATTGACTGCAAACGCCCACGGAACATCTGTCACCTTATATATATATATATATATATATATATATATATATATATATATATATATATATATATATATATATATATATATATATATATATATATATATATATATATATATATATACATATTTATTGTATGATTTGTTTGATTTTTATGATATATTATTTCTTGTGATTTGTTCTTAATATAGTGTACACTGTTCGGCAAATAAATGTTATTATTATTTATGTTATTATGTAGTTTGATTCTGCGTAGTCTTAACGGCTTATGAAGAACACACTGCTTTCGAGAATCTTAGACAATTTATAGATATTCAAGATACAAGTGTGACAAGTTATTATTGAATCCACGGACAGTTTGGTCAATAATATGGGTGAAACGAGAGTACTTGAGAGCTTTATTGTGAATATTTGAATATTTCGTCAACCCTTTTTTTTTTAACGTCTCTTACACGCTTTGTATTGGTAGCCAGGAAAACGATATCGTAAAATAAATTGTTGTGGTTGGAGTTGACATGAATGTTTCATCAAAATTCACATAATTATGATACTGATGTTTCCGCTGATTTATCCCTCAACGGAATTGTGGGATGAAGTCATGTGAAAAATGTCGTACCCGTTTATTGCAAACATTAGTCATTTAGGGTTTTGATTGCACAGTTTCTCATGAAGGTCTACTTTTCAAATAGAAAATAATATGACAACCAGTTATTCTTCATAGGATCGTGAATAGAATATGCTCTTAAGCTAAAGACATATATGCTCGCATATATTTTTAGTTGTATTTAGACTAATATAAGGTACCAAGTGAGCAAAAGAAAGTCCACAACACAAAGTATATCAAAAAAGTATCACATCTCATTTCAGAGTTATTGGCCCGAGTTCAGCTCTCTTAATCAGTTGAAGAAGATTCATTGGATACTATGAAAATGTCTTCTATCTTTTCCTCATTTGATTATACTAACGAATATATCTCTCCATTTATGATATTCTAGTGAAACTTGAAAAGTGTAGAGAGCTGGATAAGAATAATGTAGTCTTCATAACTCTGACCGACATCATCAAGAAGAACTTTCATCCAATCAATTCATATATTTAGGATCAAAACTATTCAAAATCTGCTTTTATCAGATATATTTTAGATTTATAATTTAACATTACTTACTCTCAAATTGAGTGATATTTTCGTACTCTTAGCACTATCTCCCATATGACGAGGCAGAATATCTATGATATATAAACAAGTATTCTTGCTCAAACAGAGAGTTGATACAAACTCTACGTCATTCATAGACAATTAATTTTGAATGTCCATTTCAACTCTTTGATCAAATGTTCATCACCAGCATCTTCCTCCTCCAGAGCTTCTATCGCCCTCAACTACCCGTAATGTCATATCTCAGAGGAAGTAGCATCTGTCGCGTATTGCAAATATGATAGAATATAATTGAATCAAGTAGAGCAATATTTCCGCCGCAGCTGCATAAGAGTTTTTAGAGCTCCTTAGGTTGAGGAAGAAAACACAGGAGAATAAACCCTAAACTGGTATAGTGAGGTCTACTAAACCATACCGTTCTTATTTTTCTTGATAGTACATATAATAATATTTGATCGATGATGCTGTCCGCTCATGTACATTCCAGTTGATGCATCTTGAATGGTAGTGTGATGTTTCTGTCCATTTTAATCAATTATTATTAGTCTATTGGCAGTGTTTTTTCGCTTTGTGAGACCTCACCATATCAATTAAGTAATTTGTTTGCACTCAAATTTATCTTGTTCTGGACGTTGTGATGGCAAGTTCATCATGGAAGCGAATACAAATTAATAATCCGCGGTTTAAAGAATGATTATGGAGAAACTGACAAAACAAGTTGTTGTTCCCCATATAAAAATTAATATCATCCTAGGATTCTATATGAAGCAAAAAATTGTTTCTATACTGGGAAAAGGTTTTGATAAACCACAAAAGAGTAAAGCAAATCAATTGCAGTACCGATACAGGTGTGTTGAGTGTTCACATGACTAGGACCAGAAAATCAAGCAAGCATTCATACTGTTTGCCATCTTCCAGTATGAGGCAGTTGCACGTGAAGATTCTTCAAAGATTGCTCAAAAAAGCCCTTGTAATTTCAAGCTTGTTACGTTCAATTCTTGATTTCAGTTCAATTTTTATTTTTCCAGTTCAATATATTATTTTTGTTTTATTCAGTAGTCGCTTAAATCATGAAAATGTAGAATTAGTATAACTTAGTTTGATTTATAATTTTTTTCAATACTTACATTCTAACTTAAATAGTTTGCCATAGATTTCGAGGTTAGTTTTAATCGATAAACATGTGTCTTTGTTTTGTTTCGATTGTAAATTCATCGCGCGGATCTTCTGTGACCGTCGCAGGCGCTTGCGCGGTAACGACAGTGCCTAGAGAATGTTTGAATTCCTTTCACCCCCGCTCAGTTCGTCCTGCCCCTCTCTCTCCTACTTTCTTCTTACTTTGTCGATACTTAAGTCACTTTCCGCCAGGTTTGTCTGTCTGTCTCCTCCCTTCTATTTTTTTAGCGCCAGCCAATCGGATAGTTTTTTTGTTGGTTTCAATGAGGAACAGTTTTTTCTTAATTAAGTCCGGTCGTCCGGAATTGACTTAACTGAAGTCGTCAGTCTACAGTTGGTCTTCAACTACCAAAGTACTTTTTGTTTATTGAAATTCTTAAGAATCGCTTTTTTTATATTGCCTTACACAATCCTCTAGGAGGGATAGAAAACTAGCTTTTCTTTGCTTCGCGGAACATTTTTGGCACTTGCTGCAGTTTTGTGTTGTTCCGCGAGCATCTCCATTGTTGGAGGATTATTAATTATCTGTTCACTACATCGCTTTCTTTGCGACGACCATCTGCGTGCGTAGTTGAGCTACTTTGAACAACATCTCGGCTACGGAGTGCCTGATACCACCTAGGCACTCTCTCATCCAACCTTTGACCCTGGTGCGACGTCACCAGACTTCTGTCGGTCCGGACCGGGAAATACCTGTTTGAGGCGTCCACCTTGGTGTAGAGGTTTCCCACTTACAATAAATTTATATTTTGGTAGATTGGGTTCTTTGCTGAACTGTGAGGATAAAATATTATGTAAAGGTACTTACCTGCACTGTATTAGGACTCTGAAACGGAGGATGGATCACAACAGGAACTTGAATGAATATCACTTTCAACAAGTATAAATATATTTAATTATTAATAAAATGTTTATAAATATCATCCAACCGCGATTAATGACCGACTACTTATTCACGAACTTACAACCGAAACGTATTAACTAACCGCTATCAACTATCCTAATCAATAGTCACCTTCCATATATGAGTTCCAAAATAAATGCTGATATTACAATATCCATTATTGACGTCAATTGTATTTGCAATAGTACAATTACCTGTATGACTTGCTTTAAGTGGACAGCAGTTTCCTGATTTCATTAGAGCTCAGTGGACTGTGAATTTGCTGACTCTTACATTGGTGTGACAGACCAATAGAGGTCATCGAGCTCCAGCAACCATCCGGAAGTGACAGCTAAGTAGCATTACGTTCGTGGTTTTGTTTTTCTTTCTTATTCGGACTGCCGATATTTTTTTTCTTTATTATTACTCATCCACTTGGGGTGGCCAAACCGCCCTACACGACTGAATTTAATCTACTTCTGCTTACTGCTTTTTTTTGCGTGGTCATTTGGACCACGCTGTTATTTTGCAAATTGTATAGGGTCAGTCGACGAAGTAGTCTGTTTTCTTTTTACGCTTATGTGGTATACTTCGCTGTGAACTCGATTCGATCGAAGAAGGGCCAAATTTATTGTTGCTGTTGTTTTTGGTATACTCATAGACTTACGCGCGAGTTGTTCCGCATTTTCATTTACTTTTCTTGGTACTTTTTTTGTTTTGTACAACGTCGATTGCTCTAGCCTAGCTAATTAACATTCATTTATTGTATTTTTGCGCTACTTAGGCGTAGATCATTGTAAGGCCTACTATTTACTTTCATTCATTTGTTTTTTTCTTGCGTTATTTAGACGCGTTATTTGAAATAGTTCATTTCAATTACTCTTATTCATTTATTTTACTTTCGCAGTACTTGGGTGCGTTGTCAAAAATTACGTACTTAATGAAATTTATATTATTTTGGGTAAATATTATCTTTTTTATTGAATGGAAACTGCTCACTCTTTTCTTTTCAGCAGTGTAGAAGAGAGCATCATTTCTCTCACTAGGCTCGAGGTAAGTTGCTGTTTGAGTTATATCAAATTATTTTGGAGTCAGGAACCAGATTGACGCCGACGAACAGAATATTGACACCTATTCTTTTGTTTCCCAATTATTCTTTTCATTTCATTATTCACAACGAAGACCTTTATAAGTACGTGAGGGACTCTGCCGAGTTGGTTGACGAAGCAGAGCAGTGGAAGCGTGTGGTTCCTCGGGATCGGCGGGCAGCAATTCTACGTCTTGTTCATGATGCTCCAACTTCTGGGCACCCTGGATTGAACAAGACGTACAACAAGTTCAAGCAACAGCATTACTGGCCAGAGATGAAAAATGATGTCGCTACGTATGTCCGGAGGTGTGTGGTGTGCTTAGAGTCAAAGGTAGAGCAGAAGCGTCTCCCAGGTCTGATGGGAACGTGACCGAGGGTGTACAGACCTTCCCAAATGGTGAGTGTCGACATTATGGGACTGCTTCCACTCACCACCAAGCAGAATCGATATATTTTGGTGGTGTGTGATTACTTCAGTAAGTTTGTCGTCACGTTCTCCATCCGTACTGCCATCGCTTAGGCTGTAGTACGCCTCATCGAGAATGACGTATTTTTGATGTTCGGCGTCCCACAATTTCTAATCTGCGACAACGGCGTACAGTTCCGAATCGGCGAGTTCAGAGGCATGTGCGAGAAGTACGGTGTGAACATCCTGTCCAACGCACTTTGCCATCCTCAAAACAATCCCACTGAAAGAGTAAATCAAGTGGTTAAAACCATGCTGTCAGCGTATGTTAAAGATAATCAAAAGCTTTGGGATGCTTACTTACCAACAGTCAGCTGTGCGGTACGCACTTTGGTTCATAAGGTCACAGGGTTCACACCGTACTCCATAAATTTTGGACGAGAGCATGTTATCTGTGGAGCAGATTATGCTGTGAATGGTGTGGATGCTGAAGGTGACGTTCACTTTGATCGCGAGGACGTGCTGACAGAGAAGCCGGCGAAATCCTTGAAAGTCTTCTCCGAGGTTCGTAAACGCTTGGATCATGCCCAGAACCAGGCCAGAGAGCGCTATAATTTGCGCCGCAGACCAGTGGCCTATCACGCAGGTGAGATAGTCTGGCGGCGTAATTTCAAGCTCTCCAACGGGGCAGAAAGCTTTGCAAGTAAGCTTGCAGCAAAGTTCATCAGGCCGTTTAAGATAAAGAGGATTGTTTCTGCAACTGTTCATGAGCTTGAGGATTTGGAAGACAAAAGTGCAGGTACCTGGCATGTTAACGATTCAAAACATGCACCAACTGATGACAACCCTGCTATTCAACTTGACGACGTCTCGGTGACATTGACCTAAAAATGTGAGTTTCTTTTATTTTCATTCCTTTTTCTTCTTCATCATTTTCATACTTCGCGAATGTCTGTGTGAGCAATTGAGATTAAATTAGTAGGGATTTAATCTCACGGAAGTAGGAGAGGGATTTGTTACGTTCAATTTGTGATTTCAGTTCAATTTTTATTTTTCCAGTTCAATATATCATTTTTGTTTTATTTAGTAGTCACTTCAATCCTGAAAATATAGAATTAGTAGAACTTAGCTTGATTTATAATCTATTCTATTACTTACATTTTATCTTAAACAGTTTGTCATAGATTTCAAGGTTAGTTTTAATCAATAAACATGTGTCTTTGTTTTGTTTTGATTGTAAGTTCATCGCGTGGATCTTCTGCGACCGTCGCAGGCGCTTGCGCGGTAACGACGGTGCCTATAGAATGTTTGAATGAATTTCGTTCCCGCTCAATTCGTCCTGCCCCTCTCTCTCCTACTTTCTTCTTACTTTGTCGATACTTAAGTCACTTTCCGCCAGGTTTGTCTGTCTGTCTCCTCCCTTCTATTCATTTAGCGTCAGCCAATCGGATAATTTTTTTGTGGGTTTAAATGAAAAACAATATTTTCTCAATTAATTCCAGTCGTCCGGAATTGACTTAACTGAAGTCGTCAGTCTACAGTTGGTCTCCAACTACCAAAGTACTTTTTGTTAATTGAAATTTTTAAGAATCGCTTTTTGTATATTAGTAGATAAGTAAGGCCGATTCTGGCTCAGATAACAATCAAAGATTTCAAAGATAACGCGAGCAGTGACGTTATCTAAACAGCGGTGACGTTATCAGAACATTCACGAGTGGCGCCATTCCTTTAGCAGTGGTGAGTGGCGCCACCTATCATCCAACAGACTAACTAGCGTTGAATGGATAAAGATTTCTATTTTCTTTTCTGCGTGTGGCGCCATCTATTGTTCACTAGACGAACTACTAATTGATGTGATAGATCTCTGTACCATGAATAACAATAATAACGTTATTCACACACACATTTTACCACTAACGTCATCTTTCGGGATGTGTTGTGATGAGTGGTGCCACCTATCATCCAACAAACTAACTAGCGTTGAATGGAAAAGATTCTCCTTTTTTTTGAGTGTGGCACCATCTATTGTCTACTAGATGAACTACTAATTGATGTGATAGATCTCTGTATTATGAATGACAATAATAACGTTATTCACACATTCCACCACGAACTTCATCTCTTGGGATACGAGATGAGTGGTGCCATTCAACACCCAACAGACTAACTAACGGTAAATGCAGAGATTTCTTTTTTGTGTGTGGTGCTATCTATTGTCCACTAGACGAACAACTAATAAATTCATAATAATTGTGTACATGAATTTTTCCAATTTCTTGATTATAAATTTGCAGATTCAATAATTTATTTTTGATAAGCGGTTTCGCATCACTTGTGATCCCATGTTTGGGGTTATCAATGTCTTATTTGCATATGTAGAAAAATTTTTGCATATTAAATTCAATATGAGTTTGAAACTCCAAGTGATACAAACTATTCAGTTTTCTATTATTATATCCTTCAAGAAAAAAAACTATTATCTATAAATGACAAAAATGGTAAGTAATTTCAACTAATTTTTTCAAGAGAAATTTTTTTAAAATATTCATTTACAGCAAGTGAATGAAAATACTGACAACAATATGAAGAAGAGAAAGTATCCACTTCATACAAAATCATTTTGCAAGCATATCAATCAAAATGATGCATTGGCAACAAAAACAAAAAGAAAAAGTAATATGAATAAGAATAAAGAAATATTAAATGAAGTTCCTCTCCTTTAGAATAATGCAGAACAAGCAGAAGCAGAAGTCGTTGAAGAAATAGTGGAGAGTCTATATGAATTTGACTTAGCACTCTCTAGAGGTTTCGTCAAATCTAAATTGATTATGGAACATAGATTTTTGCTAAATACGAATATTTGGATACACATTGGATTTGATCCAACAGACAATTTAGAAACTATCATTAGAATATACAATAGTAGAATTGACAAGTTCATCGATTTCAAACGACTTGACTGGTATGAATTTCTTAGGTGCTATAATATTATTATAGGATTTTTGAGGGTACTTCCAGTTGTTGAATCATATTCGATTTCAAATCATAAATTATTATTTGATGTTATAGAAAATGATAAAATTATGATAATTGAATCACAGAATAATCAAATTCATTTAAGTGATACATCTATTCGCAATATATTTAAAAATACTAATCACTTAGATGACATCATCAATTATTTAGAATCATTAAATTTCTTGGATTATTATTTGAGTGTAATGCGACGAGCATCTTCTTGTGATGGTGATATTTACACAAATATTAAAAATATAATTGATGAAACAAATAATGTTAATAATTTAGCAATGAGAGAAATAATATTGAATTATAATAATGTAATTTTAGCGTCAATTGAAATTATTACTACTTCAAAAAACAATCGGCTAAACAATCAGAATGATGAATAATAATAAATTATATTTATGATTATAGAAAATAAAATGTATATGTATAAATATAATTATTTTGTTGACAAAAAAAAATTGAATGAATAAATATCTCTATAAGTTAATCTTTTTTTTTCTTCTATTTATTGGAATATTTTTGATGATACATTACAAATTTGGTCTTACAAGACTGACAGTTTTCAATGTTAGGTGGTGGTCCATCAACATGGATATGATGGATTGGTAGATTAGTATGCTCTACACATGGTAATTTCAATATAACTTTAGGATGTAATTTATACTCTAGCGGAAGTCTTCCCCAAATTTGCAATAAATTCATTCCACTAAATGATTCCAATATTATATCAAATTTCTCCTTACTTATTTTTTTGCAAATATATGCTATTGGAGCCAGCTTTCCAATTAATTTGAGAAGTGAATTATCATTATAACCACATTTGCTTGAAGTTGATTCAATTATGTTCCTATGGCTTCCAATATCTTCTTCTTTTATTAGATCACAATGATATTTTATGTTTAGCAAATCATATGCTATTATTTTCAAACAGACTATTTCACTATTATTTGACATTTTTCAAAAATATATACCTCAATCTGTAGTTTACTATTATTTAGAGTAATGAAATTATTACAATGTTGGAAGAACAAAGTTTGTATGGAATTATATATATATACAGTAAGAGGTAAGAGGTGGAGGAAGGGGGCTGATGGTGGGGAGTAAGAAAAAAAAATAAGAAAACAATTATTGTGAATACAAGATTTTTGATAGTAGTATTTTTAATTGCTCATATAAATTGATATTGGGACAATCAATATTGAACATAGAAAGATTGAATTTCTCTGCTTTTACAACTGACTTTGAGAATTCATCAAATTCATAATAATAATCATCAATGAAAAAATATAATCATCCATTTGTATACTTGAATACAGATTCTATATTATTTGGAATACCGGGGAACTCATCATCTACACTTCCGATTTCTGAAGCGAAAAATCTGCATCCATCAATTTTTATGAAAGAATTGTTCTTATGAAATATATATGTTTGACCACTATTGGTAGATACAGCTCTATTAATATAGGTTATACTATTTTAATGGTATGGATTGGCAATATTTTCCAATTCTAAAGATGGAAACTTTATATTATAACTCACGTTATTTATGAATAATACAATATTTCCATTTGGTCTTTGGTAAATACCATTCATTCTCAAGAAATTTTTTGGAAGAGAATTCAACCAATCTGTTATAAGATATGGTTCCGGATCAAAGATTTTTTCATTCAAATTTTTCACCCAGACTCACTTATTATAAAATATATATAATTTTTTTCTCACGATTAGAAAATTATTGACATTTTTTAAGCTACATAAGTCAGGAGAAGAATCTGAACTTGTTTTCCGCTTATTATGAGTTTTTTCGGTTGTTGTAATTGGTTTCTGTGTTCCTTTTGTTGTTGATACCTTTGTCGTTGTCGGTGCCTTTGTCGTTGTTGTTATCAATGACTTAATGTTTTCCATATAATGATTGAATAGCATTTATATCATCAGTGTGTAAATCATAATAATTACTATTTTGGAATATTTTTTCTGTATATATTGGATACATTATTGCATTCTTATCATTTGAATGCCTAATTCCTAATGCATGGCCAATTTCGTGGACTAAAACAGCAAAAAGACTCTTCTCTTCACTATTGGAAGGGGGATCCATACCATAGTACCATTGTTCTGCATTATCTATATGAATTTCTGAATGCATGCTTAAGCTTGAAAATTCAGCATGTCCCAATATCATACCCTCCCCATCAAAATGAGACCTGCATCTAGCTCGTTTCTTGAAATCCCAATGTTGAATTCCTCCAAATGAAATATAAATAGTAGCATTTTTATTATATGGCGAATGTATAATATTCAAATTTGTATATTTAGACCATAAATTGAAAGCTTCTTCAATTAAATATTGAACAATACTAGTTGTTCTTTTGGAATCCCAAGTAATTGTAGAATTTCCCCATAATATATAATGAGTATTATAAACATTCATATCTTTAACACCACATCTAGGAGATGAAATGAGTTTCAAAACATTTTCAATTGTTTCATTGGATTGCGTTGAATTAAAATTAGTTTGTAATAGGTTTAGTGCTGTTAGATACGATGGATCTTTTTCAGTTGAACTAAAGACCTCCTCTTCACTCACATTAAGATATCCATATGTAAATAAGTAATCAATAATTGATTCAAAATTTTCTTTTTTCACACTTTTACAATTACTCGCGATAATTATTAACAATATAACTAGAATCACTTTCTGAACCATGTTCTACAGTGTTTGAATAGCTAATATATGATTTATGAGATACTTCAACTTTATATGGAAAAAAAGCAAAAAGTTAAAATGATAAATGTATTAACAGAGAGTGGAGGGGGTAAAAGGGGTTGATGCGGCTGAAAATAAATTTAATAATTCAAAAATAACATTGAAATTTCTATTATATATTCATATATTCATGATGTTATACATTTCATTATAGTCTAAGTGACTTTTTATTTTATAAACATTACTAATTGCACAATTATTAAAATGTCTGAAACATGATTTATTTGATGGAAAGCTCTGAAGAGACTTACATTCTTCCCCCAAAGAAATTATTGTGGAATTCAAGTTGAAAGATTCTAGAAAGGTTTTCTTCATATCCCCTTTGACATATATTGTTGATGCACCTTGTAATATTCGTAGAATCAAATTCGGAATTTCATTATATTGTATGTATCCATCACTCCATTTTAAACCATGGTGATTATTATACAACCATCCTGCTTGTTTTCTATATTTATGTTCCAACTTATTCCAAGGAAATGGTTCTTTGAAAAAAAAATTTTCCAATTTGTTGCCATCTCTTGTAAGAATTGCAATTTCTTTTGCCACTATTATATAATCTTTGGCATTGAAGCCTTGTATATCAACAATTAATTCCATATTTCAGTTAGCTCTTTCGCAGTTCAATTTATACTGAAGCTCTAACAGCACTAGTGAGTGGATTATATTCGATAAGGCGATCATGTATGATGAGACAATAAACACTCGTATTCTCGGGAAATATATCATTTGATTCAAACTCCAGACGTATATCAACTGAAATCTGTTTTATTTAGAATAGGACCAATATATGTAACATGAAAATCATAGTAGACCTTGGAAAATTTCGTGTGCAAATCATAAAGAAGTGCATAGTGATTGTTTCTGAAATCTAGATTCAAATTGTCATATGGATAAGAAACTGAGTCTAAATATAGCTTAATATTCGCTAAATTGCAACTATCAAAATGACTACTATTTTCATCTTTCAAATTTTTTCGATTTGTTTGGAAAGCAACAATAACAAATCTTGGTTTTTCCAATTGAGTTGATGATTTAATTGAGCAAATTTGCTTTTTTGCTGAAGGAAGAATTGGATATTCATATAAATCCCAAGAACGGAATGGACATTTCAAGAAATGATTTGAGTTGACAATTTTCAATAATCTCAATCTATATTCGTCGTTAACATATATATGAGGAACACGCCATTGAATTTTGTTCAGAATAAATTTCAAATTTTCTGTACAAATATATGCATTATTATCATTTCTGGCTCTAATCAACACCAATTCTTGTCTAACATTCACCAATATTTTATTATTATCTTCACAAAATCCAAGCAACAAGTTCAGTGGAACACATATATTAAAATTACCATTTTCATCTAGAATATTTATATTGAGTCCCCAACCAGCATTTTCAAGATTATCACTTTCAAATTCATTTAATGAAGCATATGCTTTCAAAGTTGAGCTAATTCCAATATTTTTTGTCTTATCATCTTCAAAACTATTCATTGAATATTTAATTTCGTCAAATAAAAATGCAATTCCATTATTTGTTATTTTTGCATCCACAGGAGGCTTACTACCATCTTCTTTTAATAGTTTACCTTCAATATAAAGAAAACTTTGACTAGGCAACGTATAGATATCTTGCTGTTGGATTTGAATTCTTATTTCATCGCAATTATTAAATGCTGATGCAATAATAGGTTGATGATTATGTATCTCAACACGTGTTATTGCATCATTGAAAGCAACATCAGATGTAATATCTAAAATATCATTCATTGTTTTTGTTTTTGATCTCTTTTTAGTTTTAAACCGAGTGATCTCAGGAAATTTTTATTTTCTCTTGTTAACACTTTTATAGTTGATGGTGAACTGATTCTTCTTGTTGTTGTTTGCATTCTTTTATGACTAATACCCATTTATAAAATTTTTTTCAAATGTAATCTAATAGTTATTGTTTCACCACGAAAATTTATTTGTTTTCTTTCTTGATCAACAATATTTACAGTTATATTGTTTATGGTTTGAGTGTTCACTGGTAAATAAATCACATTTGAAGGAACCTCATTGATTTTATACCCAGGCTCTACTGTCGGATAGAACTCATGTAAAATATGCATGGGTAATCCATTCTTATATGATCCAGTCACAATATTACATTCAATTAATATAGCATTCACCTTAACTATGTTGACAGGTAGATCACTTTCATGAACAACATTTCTTTCTAATATTCGCTTTTTAGACCCCAATAAAGATCCAATTGAATCATCTTTTGTGAAATCAATATCAACAGTACTCCTAAGCTCACATTTTAAAGTGTTATTATTTGGTTTTAAACTTATGAAATTACGTGCAACATTTTTCTCTCTCTCTATTCTATTAGTATAAAGTTTCTCCTCGAAATCGTAATCATAATTTGGATCTCCTAATTGTTTTTTCAATATATTGGTCATATTCTCAATTTCATATGACCCAACTGGAATAGATATTACTTGAAAATCTGTATTTGTACTTGAACTGGTTTTATAATAAAATTTATTATTTGTTGTATCAATATTTGGTATTGAATGATATGATTCAAAGTTGATCAATCCAATTACATAATCACTGCTTTTCAAATCAATTGGTGGAAAGAAGTCTGCACTTAGTGTAGACGTATTTCCACTTAGCGTAATTGTTATCGACTCCATTTCTATACTGATGTATTTAACAATTATTTTGTGGATTTTATAAGGAATTTCAAACACAAATGACCACAATTGAGAGAACTTAATTTTTGATAGCGCTTATAATTAAATGTGATGTTAGCCTTGTTTCCAAAATATTCAATTAACTCTATTGGTGGAGCTAAATTTTCAAAACTGTCAAAATACTTAACGTCTTCACCTTTTTTTATACGAAACCCAATGTGTACCAGCTCTTGCAAAGGAATCGAGATTAATAACTGCTGGCTCATTTTTTAATGGTTTTTTAGGTAATGTATCACGCATATATACACCACGGAAATATTTTATTTTATGAGCACGAGCAAATTTGATTATATCATCAGTGTTTAATGGCCTTTTTGGCAATTTCTTCTCTTTGTTTTTTTTCGTTTTTTTTTAATTCCTGCACCATGCTTATGAGGTTTTGAATATAAACCACTACCTAGGGCTTTTTTTACACCATATGAAGCAGCACCACTTGCAGCACCAGCAATTAAAGCCTTTCCAATTAATGGAATTAGTGCTGCTACAGGTAAAAATCCACCATATTTTTTTGGTGTTTTCAGTACTCGCTGATTCTTTGATTTTTTACGTCACCAGTTTTCTTGCTAGTCCGGACCGGGGAATATCTGTTTGAGGCGTCCATCTTGGTGTGACAGACCAATAGAGGTCATCGAGCTCCAGCAACCATCCGGAAGTGACAGCTAAGTGGCATTACGTCCGTGGTTTTGTTTTTCTTTCTTATTCGGACTTCCGATATTTTTTTCTTTATTATTACTCATCCACTTGGGGTGGCCAAACCGCCCTACACGACTGAATTCAATCTACTTCTGCTTACTGCTTTTTTTTGCGTGGTCATTTGGACCACGCTGTTATTTTGCAAATTGTATAGGGTCAGTCGACGAAGTAGTCTGTTTTCTTTTTACGCTTATGTGGTATACTTCGCTGTGAACTCGATTCGATCGAAGAAGGGCCAAATTTATTGTTGCTGTTGTTTTTGGTATACTCATAGACGTACGCGCGAGTTGTTCCGCATTCGATCTTTTTGATACTTTTTTTGTACGACGTCAAGGGCTCTAACCTAGCTTATTAACATTAATTTATTTTATTTTTGCGCTACTCAGGTGTAGGTCATTTTAAGGCCTACTATTTACTTTCATTCATTTGTTTCTATCTTGCGTTATTTAGACGCGTAATTTGAAATAGTTCATCTCAATTACTCTTATTCATTTATTTTACTCTTGCAGAACTTAGGTGCGTTGTCAAAAATTACGTACTTACCTAATTAAATATATATTATTCAGGGTAAATATTATCTTTTTTATTGAATGTAAATTGCTCACACTTTTCTTTTTAGCGGTGTAGAAGAGAGCGTAATATCTCTCAGTGAGCTCGAGGTAAGTTGCTGTTTGAGTTATATCAAATTATTTGGGAGTCAGCAACCAGATTGACGCTGACGAACAGAATATTGACACCTATTCTTCTGTTTCTCAATTATTCCTTTCAACAACTAAGTTTCAGGTATTTTTGTGGTTGAGTACCTTGGGAAAAATAAGTTCAACTACGTGGCGCCCTACTTTTTATTTCTTCACCTATATTCCATTGTATATATTTTTTCTGCTGAAGCTAGCCTCAATCCACCCAATTATTTCTCTGAGTCTGAGCTAGACTTACGCAGAATTTTTAAAGTCATTTCCAACTAGGCATTTCAATTTTACAAATAAGCTCCCCTACGCCAAGTACTGGTATTATTTCCCCATTGGCTGTCTTTAACAAAATTGACTGGTTCTTGGTGCGATCACCTGGAATCTGTCCTATTCTTGCAAAAACTTTCGGATGCACAACGGTGACAGTTGCTCCAGTATCTAGCACCATTTTACATGGTACATTCTCCACGAATCTTTTAACGGTTGGACTGGTTCGAATTCTCCGCACCTGGAGATCAATGAGCTTGGAGCTCTTGATTAAGGATCTCGTTAGCTTCTGCTTCTCTGGTCTGTTAAACTTGGTTCTTGCTGACGATGTTTTTGCACCACATTCAACGGTGTACCTCGTACGACAGTTCGCTCAAAGATATCCTTCGTGAACACACTGCCAGCATCTCATTCTCCAAAATCTGGGTAATTCCTGCCGTCCAGATTACATATCCATGCCATAATCAACAGTATGCTTGGTACAGCAATCTATTTGAATATGACCCACCTTGCTGCACTGCCAGCATCCAATTCTTCTTCTCGGTCTAGGTGAGGTCAATACAAATCGGGAAGAAGATCGTTCTCGCTCGCGATTCCCTGTATAAGTCATGGTCCTCTTCACCTCGGGCTCTTCTTTATCGCGCTCAAGCCACATCACTCTCTTCGCCAGTCTTGACGCCTTCGTGGCCGCCTCAATTTCCAAGGCTTCCGTTAGCGCTCCTCTCACCGTCTTGGGGTTCGCTTATCGGACAACTCGCCTAATCTTGTCGTCGCTGATGCCGTCCATAAATTGTTTGAATGCTACGTATTCCTGTGTCGAGCCAGGACAATTTGCGAAAGTTTTCCGAGTCAAACTCTGCACAGTATTCGCAAACGTGGTCAAATCCTCCTTGTGCAGTTGTGTGCGGTTTCGTAGTTGTCCATGAGGTAATTCTTCCATGTGCTCCTCCCCGAAGCGTAGTTCCAATTCAGACGTCTGTTTCCTATAATCTAGGCGTTCTTGTGCGGACAGTCCTGAGAGCACTGCTAATGCTGAGTCCTGAAGCATTCCTGCCAAGACAATTGCTCTCTGCTCCATATTCCAGCCATTAATCTTTGAAATGAGCTCAAATTGAGCAGAATACTCATCCCAGGATGTCTTGCCATCAAACGGCGTTGGCCGTCGCCACTTTCAGTTCAGCAGAAATACCTTGTGTAGATTCAGTCATCTTCTTCTCCATGGATGCCGTCGATGTCTTCATGAGTTCCATCATCATCTTCCGCTGATCCTGCATCTTGCTGGTGGCCATGCTTCTCATCATTTACACATTTACAACAGTCTCCACTTAATTTTAAACACTTCACAACACTGCAACCTTATCCAATCTTCGTCGCATTAGTATGATATTATCATGATTTTCTCAATATAAGACTGGTTGATTGAAAAACAATAGAATCTTTTTAGATCCATGATTCTCAAAATACAAGATACGACTTTTTATTTCAAATGAGAGCCCACTTTTCCGATCATTCATTCAATTCAGTCTCTTCTTATGAATCCAACGGTATAACATTTCAAAGCACAGGTAGTGATAATTTTGGTTTGTAATCTTGGTTTCCGTTCAAGCCGGTGTATCTTCATTGTTCGTACCTGTTTCTGTTTATTACTTGAAACAAAGAGTTACTTGCTTATTATATTGCATGTACCTAACCCTTGATTTCACGTTAAAGTTGTCCTTGTGGAGAGACAATTATTTTTTGAAGTTATTCACTATAGTGTCTTCACGCTTTATGTCTCTGCGCCCAAATGTACACGCGCTCACTTGTCTTCGCATCCTAATGGCTGCGCACAAATGTCCGGATCCGTAGCCGCATGGCCCGAACATGTTACGTGGTTTAGATTATAGTAAAAACTACCGAATTCCGTGTGGATTTCAGTATGTATGCCGCAGAATCGAGTAATACTTGTAACACTCCTTCATTTGGAGCAGCTTCTGGTAGAAAAAAATTTGTCCAAGAATCGGTAATAAAATTTGAGATAGATGTATTGATTATTCCATCAAATTCTTGTGTGTCAATTAGAAATGCTTTGCTGGCGCAACTCTTACCTTAACTTCTGACTAATATGTTGACAATAGATTTGTTCAAATAAAGAACTCCGAATTTACAAGCACGTATATAGGATCGTCCTCGCTACGCCCTTGACTCGCTCTCTGTTCGATAAAATCCTTCTGTGTCCTCATCATCGGTCGCGGTTCATTCCGTTCTCATCAACAACACAGGCTAGACGCATGTGAATATTGCATATAATAATAGTGAGAATCACTGATAATAGCATGTAACTTTTCAAATGAAGAACTAGCCTTTTTCTGAAACTGGTTATCACTGTATAATAATAATTCTGAATCGTGTATTCTTGGTTTACTTGCAACAAATTCAATAAGCGTCTACAGATCAAAAATAGAAATATAGAGAACAGTTTAATACAAAAGTACATAATAACCTTCTCCAGTCGTTCACAAGTTTCCGCTCACCATAATAAGATTATTGATGTTCACTTTTTGATGGTTTAACTAAGTACGACAGAGCAATACCCCAGTAGGGGACGATCGAGAACGTGTTCACGTTATCAGGCGATGTCCGATCACGCTCCGGTCTCTCTTCCGTGAAATATTCTTTTAGATGTATCGGTATCGGAGTGTTATAGGACCAAGACTTGACCGATAACGCAATGTGAGAAGACTCATTTTTTATCTTGTAGAAATATTTCATCGAACCGAGAGTGTATCGAAGGTGAACCTATAGTGTGGATCAAGCGTTACCTCAATTCATCACTAGGTGTGAAGATAATATTGTAGTATGTTGATGGAAGTTGAATAAGATCAGCGGAAGAAACTCTGAAATTACCTTCGAAGTTTCAATTAGATTTCCACGTTTCACTTATATGGGCTACGCATGCGTTAGCAAGCAAGATGTGTTAACTTGAATGCATATTATTGATAACATCCAGTATGAAGAAAATACAATTATGTTGACTATATCTAATGGTGTAGAGACTTGAGATTTTTACTTGAAATATTGTCTTCTCACCTTTGTTGTATCACAAGTTCTTTAGGTATTGGACAAATTAGTCAAGTGCCAGAGATTATAATACTTTTTCTTAAGCTATCTGATTCTGACATGTACCTGGACATTGCTTCAGACAGTGAGTGCATCTTGATCAACTGCTTAGGAAAGCACTTTATCACAATCAAACAACATAGGGGTGGAAAGCCTTGACTGTGGCATAAGACTACGTAGAGCAGTCTATAAGAATGAAATGATCGCGAGTAAACTGTATTGAATAGTATTTGGGAAGAAATATTCTTCTATTTTGTTGATCTAAAAACTCATACACTACAGCTATTTGCTGCCATTCAGTGTTATCGTTCAGAACTATTTAATTCCTTATTGTACACTGTTTGGGAGTGTCTCCGGAGATTGACTTAAAGAGCCCCTGTAGTTTCTCACTTGAGATTACAAGAATGTCGCTGTACTTGATTTTCTGTTCAAATTTGAATGTATTTTTCATGTTGAAAATGTCCAGAAACGTATCAATTGTAGGAATTATCTGAACTCAACGAATATTAGGCCTTTTAGCTCTTTCTTTATCGATATTTGTATGTTTTTGATACAGTTCTTCTTTATGTGAGAATATGTCCCATTTCAAATGCACTATACGTTAAACTATATCAGAATATTGATATTGTACCTATGAAAAATCAATGAGTTTTTGAGATGTCATATATTTTGAGACGTGAAGCCTAGAGTCTGACTGACCGCACCTTACAAATGTTGTTACAGTTATTGTACCATATCAGTTACGGATTAATTGAAACTTCAAACTATTATTCTCCATAAAAGTGAGAGTTCTTCATCAATCAGATCTCCAGTAGGATTAGAGTGATACTTATCTATGTTTTCTACCGATGATACACACTGCTTAGTCTCATTACAGAATGTTGGAGATTTTTTGATCCTGCTTCAACCTGTAGAAAGTGTGTGTTGGAATTTGAATAATCATACGTTGTTGTTCCTTTTTATCTAGACATCCAGATTGTATTGTTACTAGGAGATATTTATGTGTGTACATAACAAGTTTGATTTTGAATGACACCTGTCAATAGTTAATCCAATAAATATACTTTTCAACCATCTTCGTTAGATTATTTTGTCAAGTTATATGTCCAGACCAATTTCACTGTAGGAAAAGTGTTAAAAATTGAAAAAGCAGCTTAAGGAAAGATGGTGCTGAGCTGTTAGTTACGAAGTTGAAGGGCGCCAACTATCAGTTGTGGAAAATGAAAGTTAAAGTGTTGCTTATGAGGGACGATCTTTGAGAAGTGGTTTGTCAACCTGAGCCAGAACCAATTACAGATAATTGGAATAGAAAGAATTGCAAAGCAATTGCGGGGATCGGTCTAACGGTTGAAGATGATCAATTACTGCATCTGGCACAGCTCGAGACCGCCCGAGAAATGTGGTGAACGTTGCAGCAAATGCACGAGCGTGCGTCAATGAGTAGTGAGCTCTTTCTACTTAGGAAGCTAGTGTGAATTAAATTTACAACCGGAACAATGCAAGAACACCTTAATCAAATTTTGGAGACTGTAGCTCAGCTTCTAGGTACGGGCAAGGAGGTGAGTTTAGAAGATATGGTAGCTATCATGTTGAATAGTCTTCCAGAATCATATGAAGCATTGGTTATGGTGCTTGAAGGTCGTGATGAGAAAGATTTAACTGTTGAATATGTGAGTGGTAAGCTATAAGATGAATTTCAACGACAGGTGGAGCGATCAACTCAACAAATTGGTGGAGCAGAAGTAGCACTTCAGACTACTGAATTACCAGGTGGTGTGACAAAGTCATCAAGTCGTAGATCACGCACGAAAGAAAAGCGAGAGTGTTTCTTCTGCAAAAAGAAAGGGCATATCAAAATAGACTGTTGCAAGTTTAAATCTCAACAAACGTCTGAAAGAACCTGTTGTGTGATCGATGACAAGAGTGATGATGGGGATCTCCACCAGCATGTATCTTCTACTGTGTCTGAAACAGGTCATCAAGCTGGAAATATTGAGAAGTGGTATATTGACTTCGGTGCAACAAGCCACATGCCGAGCAATTTGAAAATTTCCACATCGCTAAACTATGAAAAAATACCTGTTTGTCTTGCAAATAATAATACAACCAGCGCTGAGGATATTGGTCATGGATGGCTGCATTGTAAAAATTAAGAGCAGATTGAGTGTTAGAGCTGCAATTTCTCTGAGTACATGGCATCGATGGATGGGACATCGAGACCCTGCTGCAATCAAGAAGATGTGCTCCGAGAAGTTAGCTAATGGAATGAATATTGATAATAATGAAATTCAGCAGAGCTGCGAATGCTGTATAATGGGTAAGATTACAGAGTTTCCGTTTCCTGTAAGTAAGAGACGTGCAGAGCGTCCTCTTGAGCTGGTGCATAGTGACGTCTGTGGACCCATGTCAATCAGCACTCCAAGTGGTAATAAATATATACTTACTTTCATTGATGATCATTCCTGTTCTACAGTAATCAGATTGCTAAAAAGCAAAGACGAGGTTCCTGGTGTTATTAAGGAGTATGTTGCCGGAATGAGTACATATTTTGGTCGTGAGCCATACACATTTCGCACTGATAATCGGAGGGAATATATAAGCAATGAGCTATTGTCATATTTTCGACGCGAAGGTATTGAACATCAGTTTTCGGTACCATACATTCCCCAGCGGAATGGAGTGGCCGAACGAAGGAACCGTTCTCTTGTTGAGATGACAAGATGTATGCTTCTTGACGCAGATCTTCCTAAAAGATTCTGAAGACAAGCAATATTATTTGCGAAATATTTGCAGAATCGTTTGCCAAGTCGAAGTATCGAAAAAACACCATATGAACACTGGACGAATGAAAAACCGGATGTTATCACATCCGTGTGTTTGGGTCCAAAGTTTATACTCTTGTTCCAGAACAAAAACGTAAGAAATGGGACGACAAAGCAGTTCAGGGTGTTTTAGTAGGTTATGACACAACTACTAAGGGATATCGTATTTTGAATCCCAAGAACAACAGCGTTTGGATAAGTCGATCAGTCCAAATCGTGGAATCGATGAAATCAAATTTCTTGTTTCCAGTATATTGTCGAAACACTGACGGTAATAATAGTAAGTCAGAAGGGGTAGTCTTAGTTTCAGAGAGTACTGATGAAGATGAGATTGACACTGTTGAAACTCTTCAATCCAATTCGGAGTTAGAAGAAGAGGAAGTTCAAGTTCTGCTCTCGTTACCACGACGATCGGAGAGAATTAACAAAGGAACTCCAGCTAGAAATTTGGTTTATAAAGTAAATTCAAGTAATGTACGCGAGCCTATGTCCTGGGAAGATTTGTTAACATTTCCTGCCCGAGAGCAAACGAACTGGCTTCAAACGATTAAAGATGAAATGGCATCTCTTGAAGAACAAAAAGTATGGCAATTGGCTGAGCTTCCAGCAGGCAGAAGAGCATTGTCTTGTAAGTGGGTATTTAAGACAAAACCAAATGCAAATAATGAAGTAGAAACTTACAAAGCAAGATTAGAAGCGAGGGTTTCTCGCAAAAATTTGAAGAAGATTATGACGAAACTTTTGCACCTGTAAAACACGAAACAGTACGTATTTTGCTCAGTGTGGCAGCAATTCGCCATCTTCATGTTCGTCATTTTGATGTAGAGTCAGCATATCTAAACGGAGAGCTGGTGAATTGATGAACCAAGCCAAAAGTTGCCCAACAACACGAAGTATCGGCAAGCAATTGGATCGTTGATTCATCTGGCCACCGCTTCCCGACTAGATATAGCTGTTGCCGTAAATTTATCAGCTCATCAAGTAGAATCTCCTACAGAAAAAGATTTGAAATCTCTAGAGCGTATATTACGTTATTTGATGCTAAACTTCATTTTTCGGCTAAAAGTAGCTCACTACTTATTTGCTAGGTTGACTCGGATCAAACTGGTGATGAATTAGATCGGAAATCGACAAGTGGATATCTCTTCAAATTGGGTGACAGTACGGTATCGTGGTCGAGCCGAAAACAAACTAGTGTGGCTCTATCTTCTACCGAGGCAGAATATGTGGCAGCAGCACATGCCAGTCAAGAGTTGGTGTGGTTGAGACAACTGTTAAAAGAGTTGAAATCACCTATGGAATAAGCTACTCCAGTATTTGAAGATAATCAGGGATGTATTCACCTTATTGAATCAGATAAATGTAAAGATCATACAGAGCACATAAACGTCAAATACATCTGCTACGAGTTCTTCGTGAGCAAGGAATCATCGATATGCAGTATTGTCCAACTGAAGAAATGATAGCAGATCTTCTGACGAAGCCTGTGACAAGAGAAATTTTACTTCGTCTTACTGCACTAGCTGGTTTAATATTGGAATAATTTTATGTAACGGTACAACAACGAGAAGGTGTGTTGGAATTTGAGTGATCATACGTTGTTGTTCCTTATTATCTAGACATCTAGATTGTATTTTCACTATGCGATATTTATGTGTGTATATAACAAGTTTGATTTTTGATGATACCTGTCAATAGTTAATTCAATGAATATACTTTTCAACCATTTTTGCTAGATTATTTTGTCAGTGTGATTCATTAATTTAAGAGATGATTTGTCCGTTATTCATGCCTCATCAACAAAATACAAGAATTTATATGAAAACTTCCTTTTTACATCGATACATCAAGATCTTGTTTCAGATATTAAGAACAGTCTTTAGTGGAAGCTGCACTCCAAAGAAAATGAGATATGATCATATCAGCAACTATGTAATCCTAGTCTTAGGGTTGAGTTTGTAACAAGTAATAATTTGATTGATTGAAATTTTGACGCTACATTCGTACAGTTATTATTCAGACAAGGCCTGTTCTCACCCTGTGCCTGGGTTTGTGTGAATCTCATTCTGATTTACTAGTCGACGTAACTAGAGAAAATATATTCTCCTCAGAAATATGACTCAATGTAGGGTTGAGGTAATATTAGATTCAAGAGGAGCCCCGATTTCTACAACCATATATGAGTACTAATTTTGTGTTTACAAAGAAATTAAATTGATTGAATTGTATCTTATCTTCAATTGAGTATGATCTAGGGTTGCCAACCGTATATATATATATATATATATATATATATATATATATATATATATATATATATATATATATATATATATATATATATATATATATATATATATATATATATATATATATATATATATATATATATATATAGTACCGTTCTTTATTTTGAGTCTTTGTATTATATACTGTTGGAGAAATATGTAGTTCGCAAAAAAAATATATTTTTAATACCGATATCCAACAAACAATTTCTTCATTTGAAAAATTCACAATAATTGAAGAATCAAATGTGATAGAGCATATGACACTTCTATCTCCGACAAAAAAATAGGGAAAAATGCAATAAGTGCGAAAAAATATTGTTTCTATGATAATGAATAAGTAACAAATATATTCATGTCTTGTTTTTGCTTTTCCAAATTGCAATTTAATTGAGATAATCACCAAAGAATGAATCAGTTCGATGGCGGTAGTACTTGAAAATAATCTCCTGGGATGATCAAATGCCTCATTGGCTGACAATAATCATTGGTAATCTTTTCAGGTGTCCAACAGCCCTATTGGATAGCAACAATTCAGAAGAATTTTTGGTCCATCAACTCAAGTAATCATTGGAACAATCAATTTATTGGGCATATTTATTGCAAGTCTACTCTTTTTATCGAACAATTTCTTATGGATTAATTCACAAATAGATTCTCCAATTCATCACTCTAATTATTTGATTTTCGAGTTGTACGCGTATACGCTAAGTATATTGACACTTGTTGCATCTGCACGTTTCCAAGTTTCACACTGCAAACTGCCAGTAAGCGAATGCACGCATTATTGGCTCTTGTTTATACTGTAAATAGTAGTTTCAGGTCTAGAATCTACTTCTAATGAACTGTATGATGAGTATATAATTTGATATAATGATATTCGACATTACCACCTTAAAGAAGGATCTCTAGGATTATATTTTGGAGCAATTGTAGAGAATTCGTTGGAGCACAAGAAAGATCGCCATTCCGGTCTCACTGTGGCATGAGTTATCAATTAATAATTTGGAACTTTTAGCATAATTCCGATCGATGAGTCTGATAATGATAAAGTTACTAGAAGGCTATATTCATCTTCATGAGAACAAACATCTTAACATATATTTACGCTCATCACTGATTCATTGATTCTGTAACGCTCCAAGATAGATTTACACATATAAATCAGTTACAGCAACAAATTTTTATAGCAGTCTTTGGCTCAGAGGTGGAGCGTTTGACTACGACTTGATAAGTACCAAGTTCGAATCGCAATTAAGTGCAAAAATTTTTATATTTTCTTTTTCTCCAATACAGGTAACCATTTTATCAATATTATTATTCCAAATCATCATCATTCACATTTAAGGTATTTTATGTTGAGTGCTAAACATATCTTTTATTTTCATATGAATCTGCGATATTTTGTGTGATGGTGGAGAAACTTGACAGCAGCAATGTCACTTTTAACAATTGTTGTGATATAACAATTTTTAAATTGATTTTTGAATAATCAATTGTGAATTGTGAACTTTCACTCTTATAAGTTGAAACTTTTTTGGATCCAAACTACACCTTGAACGTTTCATTGTGGAACAAATACGATCGGATTGACAGCGTAAGATAATATGAAAGAGTCTCATTTCTGTTGATGTTTAAAATTAAATAATACTAAACCTCATTTTCTAACAGGCGCCTAAGGCGCCTTGCATACCACTAGTACAATTTATTTATTGTATTTCTTGATGTTACATGATTGATACAGACTTACATCACCTGATGACATCGCATCTGTATCAAAAGCAATTCCAGATTGAATGAGGTGTGCGCTGTATAAACCCTCAAAAGTGGCCATTATCATCAAGCAGAACAAAGCAATTATAAATTATACTCAAGAGCCCTGACGAAATATTTCCCTTACTAGAAATGCGTCCGTAGATCTTTGTCAAATACACTCAAAGCCTGAAATTGCACTCATGGAACGGAAACTGTTGTGATAATGAATACTTGCGCCAATACCCTATGTGATCCTTTGTCTACAGCACTTGGCAATGCTCCAGACTCATTGATACGTCTACAATCAGTATACGCCTTTTTGGAGCTTTGGACCCTTCTGTGTCTACTGACGTATATATTAAGTAACACGTGGATAAAATAAATCATTAGGCTAATTCACTATGGGGCTCGGAATAAATCGAAAGGATTAGATGCTCTTCTTGAATATAACCATCACCTGAAACACAGTGAGGATAATATAAGATGAATGCAAGTTTTTCCAGGCTGTGCTTCATGTACATGATTTCAGATGAGAAATGCTACTTCACGTGTTCAAGATATATCTTGACTTATTATCAAATCAAATATTTGAGTATACTTCTATTATACATATTGTCCATCTTACTATCATGAGAAAGACTAGACGGAAGTAGGAGTATAGTCATAATAATTACTCAAAAGTGGATAAGAATATCAGAAAAATATATGAAAGAAGTGTAGTCAAGGGCCACACCGCAGATTCTTCGTGGAAACGTTGGGATAAAACCATAACAAATGCTTTATATCAATATGTAATCTGATATGGTTACATAATCTTCTCGATGCTGTCATAGCTTTCGCATTCTCCTAGTACTTCCACGCATATTTACGATTTATATGATACGACATCTTGATTTTTTCTTGCAATTATCAATTCAATGCCGATTTTCTCTATATTGCGGCAAATATTTCCACTGTCTCACTTTGAATTCAAGTAGTGCTTCTCAAGCTCTTTACAATGACAATCGGATTAACGTCCATCTCTAACAAGTTTTTACGCTACACAATTTATGATTCACAATAATCACGTGCAGGGGCCTACAACTGCCCGATGCCGTCACAGGCAAAATAAATAGTACACAACTAATACGTACAGACATGCTTCATCCATTGTGTCCTTAACCATTATCGCATCATTGAACTCGTAGTTATTAGTGATTGGAATATGACAGTATTTTTTAACATTGGAAAGTCTGACCGGTCATTACGAGCGAATGGACGTTTCTACGTCAGAAAGAACATCTGTATCATTATATCGATATATTTGGGTGAATAAAATAGAAATAATTAAATTACATGTTGCCAAGAGGAAACTATTGAAAATTAATTATTGAACCTCTGGAAAAATCTGTGTGTACAGTTTGAGCTTCTAGTTGTCTGTATCACAATATTATCAGTGTATTTTTTTTTTGTCCCAGTGATATGTAGCACACCCCTGTGCTCTTAGGATCAGTTGGCAGCTTATTAGGCTGGTTGAAATACAATCATCAATATGTTGCTGTGGTACTCTATCTCGCAGTGTAGGCAATACTTCAGATACTGTCTTGTGGCTGTGGGATGAAAAGCTATGATTATCTAGCTGTCTCTGAAGCATATCTAACATGTACCATCAGGTCCAATTCTGGAGATAATGGTAGCAGGATAAGATGATTCATATGCAATTCATCAAGAGCCTGTGCGGACGAGCATTTTTATAGAAAAATATCAAATTTTAAGGTCACATGAGTTTGCTATTATCCACAACCTATCTGTAGATGGTCTTTTCTTTATTATATTGTCCAGTGCCTCTACCATTAAACAAATGTAGGTCAATACGCAAGCCTGAAGAGATAACTCTTCGAACTATAACACCTTTATCTTCAAATAGGATCACCGACTGAGTATATTGCAGCAGTGACCAATGCCCTGCACTCGTATATTCTCTCCGATGTTGGTTGTGAACATTGATACGAAATCTGGGCTCATCCATGATCAGAGCATGCTCTCAAGTAAAAGCATCATTGAGTCACTGGTTAGTCCACTTCACTTTATGAAATCGATGAGCACGAATATTTGAAGTGGATCTTGATGATCGGTATAAGTCAAATCAATCTCTTACAATCAGTTTCACACCATTTGATCACCCATCAGGAACCCTGTCGCATAACGCGGCGCTGTTGCAGAAGGCTATCTCTCCGCTGGTATAACCTGTCGCACTGAGGTAATGCGACTGGATCCACTACCAGGTCTTCTTGAGATGGTGCCTACTTCTTTGTGCCGACAAATTAGTCCTTTGGATTGTATTGCGGCTATGTCGACTTATCGATTACTTCGCTGATGCATTTGTAAAACTAAATTAGCACATTACCTAGAGAGATGACTCCTCAGCATTCCTTAATTCAAAAAAAATGGTACAGTCTTTGACTGATATCCCAATTCATTTTCAAGAAGTTCAGTTACTGGAATATTTTCTCGATTTTTCTGGGAGATTCTAACAGTCGTACGATAAAATTGGTTCTGTGAATACTCTGAGCTTTTGTGTAAAGCAGTACTTGACATTTCAAATATGAAATATACTATATAGACGGCACTGGAATAAGCTATCAACAAAAAAATACGTTTGAGATATAAAAATGATAAATTCAGGGTGTATACCAAACCTGGAAAACCTGGAAAACCTGGAAATATCAGGGAATTCAGATAAATTGGAAATGTCATGGAATCGTCAGGGAATTTCCGTTATTTGTCTGGAAAAAATAAATTATAGGATTTTTATACATTATTAATAAAAATACATGAAATTTCCATTTTGTAAAATACTAGTGCCATCTGTCGTATGAACCACAGTGACACAGTTAATACAGTGAATGGTTTATGTTGTAATTCTGTGCAAATCCATGAGTTTTACAGATCTATAATCCATAAAAAAAATATCAAAGCGCATTTACTTTTGTTAATTAATATAAATTCGTTCGTAAGAATATCAAGTTCATTGCATATATTGTAATATCTATCAAACTTTTTGAATTTTACTGTCTGGAATTTCATTAAAAATAACCTGGAAAACCTGGAAATATCTTAAGGACCTGGTCTTTTTTTCCGCTTTTCAAAACTCCAAGTCGGATATTCAATGCAAAATTAGGCAGATGCCAGTTGTTAAATTATTGAATAGATATATATCCATTCTATTTCTTGTCTCATCTGATTGGTTGTAACCACCAACTACCTGCTATAAAGTTTCACACTTACAAACTCTAGTTTTTTGCACATGGAGCCAATGGAGTAGTTCTTAGTACTTTCACTCAGCTTCTAGTTTCGTATTGCGAGCGTTACTTTATATTCTCATTACGATAAATGACAATTGTAACGTGATGATATACTGAGTCTCTACTCCATTTTCACGGTCGGTTCTTCTGTATGTGCAAATCATCGAATTGGGAGAATAATAAATATTTCCTGGTTCATCCGAATATTGACTTATTAGTCGAATTGATTTCAATTTGGTGACCCTGGCGACAATAGTAAGTCGTCTCTCCAAATGCAGTGTACATGTTACTAGGACATAAGAAATATTATTAATGTGACACTTGGAGGAATATTATTTTCGACATTTGAGTGTCTTGAACATTCAGTTAAATATTATTCAATGTGTAACATTCACACGAAAATTATGAATAGATTAGTGTATCAAAAGAATTCAAGAGAAATAGAGCCCCAGAGAGTCTCATCGAATTTAAGGGAACAAAAGCTTTCAGTGGGCACACAATATTGGAAAGCGAAAAAGCATGATGATAAAGAAATATGAAATGGAATTGAGATAATGAATGGGGATAGTATGATAATATGAAAATAGGATGTATTTTGTCAGTAGAATGATGTACATTTTAGTACAAAAATTGAAGAATCATCTAGGTGATGGAAACGCATTTTTGACAGCTCATAAATGCTTGTTACTCCAGAGATTTCGCAAATTACCATCTCTTACAATTACTGATCTTGAAATCAAGCAGTTTGGGCAAACTCACGAAACAGCATCTTCCATTTAGCACTAGTTTCAAGTTGATTATTTGATAGGTACATAATTTATGCATGAACAAGCTCAAAAATACCTTTTAATCATCATTGTTTGTTAATTGACTGGCAGGAGGTCATGTTCTGTATCTGCAAATAATAATTTGATCTTTATCAAAGCTATATAAAAAAAATTTAACTTTAGGACAAGAACACTGCAGTTGTTCATTTGATGAGGGAGATGACACTATCCTGCGAGCTCATTTGAGAATGAGAAATTGTTATTGAAGTAGTATATGAAAAATTTGAGAGCTTATCGTAAATTTACTTTGAACTTGCACGATAGCCTCATCTGAAAATAATATGTATCAAAGCTAACGCAGGCTTTTATATCCACTCTATCAACTTCCATTAATAAGGGTTACAATAGGTAATTTGAAATTTCAACGAATTACCTTTTCAGATGAATAGATGAATAGTTTATTTGTCCCAAGATCAGAATATGAATTCTGTGCAAGTAGCACAATCAATTATCACTTACGTAATCGTAAAATTCACATAACTAAGCTTTGAATTATCAAAATCTAATACATAATAACTTCAATCTAGAATAAACATTTTTCTTATATACATTCTACAATTGCTACATTCAAACTTTTTAGCCTCATTAAAAATGGGTAAGTGTAATTCAATGGGTCACTTACTTGTATCGGTATCTTTTGGTCAACCAAATATTGCAAACTACGGCTTATGCTGGATCTTAGAATTATTAAGCTGACTGCTGACAAACAGGAAAATACACCAAAAGAAAACAAATTTTCATCCAGTAATAGTAATTCATTCTAATAAGCTTCAAATTCGCGTCAAACAAGTCATTCAATGAATCCTGGACAGACTTGGCAACTATACATGATAGTAGTGACACGGACGGCTCAATTTGTAACTGAATTTTTATCCACTTGAAAAAACTTAAGTTGCCATATACCCTTAAGTCATATATATCCATGGGCACTGTTTCGCCTGAAACAAGTAATTGAATAATTGAATCTTCTACATTCACTGAGCTTGAATCAAAGCCATTTGTGCAGACCTACGAAACAGCAGCTTTAATTTAGCCAGTCAGACAGACAAAGTGAATATAATAGCGCTCTTCTACAAAAAATGCGCTTAAAAGGGGTTGACATATAATACCACACATAATAATTAGATCACGGAGAAGATTTGAGTGCACGAATCCTGAACACCAATGCATATATCACATATGGAACGATAGTATTTATGTTAGTGATTATTCAACATAACATGTATATGTAATAGATCGATGAATAGATTCTCAGATACTAATAAAAAAAAAAAACTATACTATATGAAAAATAGATCATAAACAATAAATTTGAATAAGTTAGACCTTGTATAGTGATTATTACAAAACATATGATACTATATAATAATAGCAAATAAATCCCTATAGAAAAAAGAAGTGAGATCATTCTACTCTATTCTTCGAGACGAAAGCTTCTCAGTTTGAATGCATTTATATATATTTTACTTTATGTAAATTTTCAAGCATTTTGTATACTCCAGTTTCACCTGTAATGTCAGTAATACATTTTTTGAGATGAAAATTTCGTACTTCAACATAGATAGGACAGATTATGAAAAACTGGTACAAATTCTCAGGTTCATGATTATTACATATAGCATATAGGTAGTACAAGTATGCGGAGTCCAGTCTATATCTAATGTTTTTGTATATTATTCTAAGATCTCTCTTGTCTGAAACTCCAACTTGAGTGATGATTCGTTATTTGAGAAATGGTACATCTATTGATTTGTAGTTTGAGCGTTTCTGTTTGATACTAAAGTATTCATGATGATCAATGGAAGAGGAATTGCCTAAGCTATCCAAATCTGTATTATATAATCCACTCTCCAAGGCACCAATAACCTTCTTGATTTTACTCTTATTTATTTCCTGTTCTTCTCGAATATACAAGTACTCCAAATTCACAAGGAAGCACTTTCCTCGAGGAGACCAATGTGTGTTAGTGCAGGAATTTGAAAAATGTAACATTCGATTATATAACAATTTTGGTAATCTATTGCAAATCATATGTAAAATTTTGTTCTAGTAATTAAGAGCCCTTTTCCATATATTGACTGCTACATGTGAAACTCCTGATTCTAACCGCATTGAGTATTTATCTTGGTGTACTTTTAGGACATTGCAAAATGTTTTTTTAGTAGGAAAGTTGTGTTTTTTTTTGAAGGTTTTATTGATTCAAGACCATATCTTTCACTAGTACATGATGCCGTAGCATTTATTATAGAATCTAAAATTTCTAACTTCTCCGCCCAGCCGGTTTATTCACCCTGAATTAAGATAGTTCCATTTGCTTGCATAGCTATTGTTGCGAATGCAGTTGGATTGAATTTCCCTGAAAGTATTGTTCCTAAATAAGGGGTTCATTCATGTTTGGAGCTCTGCCTCTGTAGAAAAGTAATTCTTTTGTCTTGTCTGTTTTTACAGTTAGTTTGTTCAATGTTGAATATTTGTGCAAAATTCTAAGTTTTCTTTGAACATTTATTAAAGAGTTCGCCAACATACCTATATCATCCGCGTAACTTAACAAAACGAGATCATCGTGACTATTAAGTAATGGAAATTTTTCTAGCTCCTTCATCAATGACGAAATTATTCTGATCGTTTATGTAAAGTGCGAATAAGAGTAAGTGAAATAATTTTCCCCTGAGGGACACCTCGTGTAGTATTGATGTATTGTAATGTCTCTCCCATATTTTTATTCATGCATTACCATACAAGTCTCTAAGTTTTCTAATATGTTCCGTTTAAACTCCAAATAAATACAATTTATCCCATAAAATATTATGATCCAACGTATCAGATGCCTTTTTGAAATCTATCAATGAAGCATACAGTTCTCCTTCTTTAATTCTAAGGCAAATATTAACAATACAAGACGGGCAAAAAATATTATTAGTTGTTCATCTATCTCTTCGAGAGCTCATTTGGGATTTATTCAAAGTTTTTTGTTCTCCTAACCAAAACTGTAACCGGTTATATAATATATCAGTATATATCTTCAATACAACATTGAATAAAACTATTGGTCTGTAGTTTGATAAGTCTTTTTTGTCAACTTTTTTGAATATAAGAGTTGTTTGTACTTAGGAACATGATTTTGGTTGATGCACATTGCTAAAAATTGAATTGAAAAAGTTATGCACATAATGTATTTCAGGTGGTGTGGGATCCTTGAAAAATTCGCATGATACTCCGTCACTACCTGGAGATTTGTTGTTCTTCAAGTTAAACATACTAGTTTCTACTTCGTTGAGAGTCATTGGATAATCTTAATGAGCGTATGCGCAGTCTATGTACTCAGGTATTTGTAAAACATTTTTAAGAAAAAATATCTCAGAATAATATTTCCCACTCATTTATTCCAATTTCACTCACACTATAGTTCTTGTATTTTAGTTTCCTAACCGTATCTCAGAATGTTTTAGAATTTTTGACTTGCGACAAGGAGTTAGTTGTTCCATTCTCATATTCAATTTCCCGCAGATACCCTTTTTTTGAATTTAAGTACGCTGTTAGTGATTCTTCGGTGCAATTTTTTTGGTAATTGGTTGAGCTTTCTCTTACTAGTTTTTTGAATTCAATGCATTTACTACCATACTAAGTGCCATATGAACACGAATATATTGAATGTTAACAATAATATTATATCAAATCAACAAGATATTGTCAAAACGCCAGAAAAAAAGATTCAGTAAAAATTCCAATGATGAATAATACTTACCAGAATTCATTCTATCGGAGGACATGATAAAAAATATAGCACATTAGAATGAATAGCAACAGAACTGTTTGAATAAATTGATCACTATGAATAATGAACTTCAAATAAATCAAAAGCTTAAAAAAACAGACGGAGTTACCCACGAACTCATAGAACATATACTGGCAGAAACAGTTGACCGCGCTGATAGATCAAGATGTTCAGCAATAGACCAAATCACAGCATTACAAATAGTAATACATGACCTCATCGTCAAGAAGTGATAGTGTGCAATGACATTTTCTGATATCACTATGACTTATGATGCAACAAGGATATATCACCTTGAGCCTCTTTGTGGTATTTAGTTATGGAACATGATAAGATATTCAATGGATGAAAGACACCTAAAAATCGAGAATAATAATGCCACTCACATATGGATACATAAGAGTGTCCAAATGCATTTCTCAAAGAAAATATATCTGACAGTTTGATATGATGAAATCTGTTGAAATGATCTAGAAATTTGCATATAAGGTTCCGTTAAAAAGCTTTTTTGTGGAACATTGCTTCCAGGCTTCTCTTAATATTCCAATTAGTAAATTGAATCACAGTTTCTCAAAGCAATCCGATTCAGAAGAAACTAAAAATCTGTTTAACTAATCAAATTTGCTGTCTTATTACATAAATTCAGTAAAGAAAAAAAATCGATGAGTGACTCCACTGATACTTATAGAGGTGAGCCGATAGCTGAGTATGGAAATACTTTTTGTATTGGCTAATTTCCATAAGGGTTGCCAACTGTATCATTCTTAGAATGAGAAGGATGGAAATACAGGGCTTTGAAGAGAAATTAAAGACAAACATACATAATTTTTTCTTCGAACATGTTATATGAAGGAGTATAACAAGCATACACAACGGACAACGTACGTATATTGGAACTAAAAATTCATTCGCGTTCATGTAGATGGTATTTGGAAGAACTCAATTCAACTTTATAAATATCTCATTTTTTTCTGATCTGGTGGCCTATAACAACTTTTTACAAACCCTACCTAAGCGTGAAATTCTTTACAATTTTGAATATAGTTCACTTAAATCTCTATTTTGCCTTTACATGCTCAATTGAAAGTTTATTACGGTCGTCGGACCATAAGGCTGAAAAATGAAAAACAAACTGCAAAATTATATGAAAGTTCTTGAGATCTGAGTTTTTGTCAAAAATTTGTTCAAATGCAACATCTGATGCAGCAGAAACCAGATCCAAAACATGCTCAATTCAAGTATATACTTCATGCAATCATTGATCCATATAAACTATCGCACAAGCATAATTCTGACGTAATTTGGCACAGATCATCAAATTTAATCGGTTCAGCCAACTGAAAAATGAGAAATTTTGATAGATAGTTACTGAGAGGAAAATTGAATCTGAACTCGTTATAATTATATAAGAGTACATAGCGATAGAATTTTATACATGATGCTCTCATCTTTTCATGAAGCGTAGTGAGCAAAGTTTTGATTGAATAAGTGCAAATGAACACCAAAAATTCATCAGCAATCCTCTGAACAAGTACTCGAAGTCTCATATAATACTTCAAAACAAATAAGATTGAACTTTTGCTCTCTCTCATAGGAAATTCCATGGATATTTTAAAAAATATATATATATAACATCAATTTACTTGATTTCCATGATCAGCGACTAGAAACGACTTGTAGCATGATTTGGAGAATGATTTGATGATTCCTTTGAGTAATTGATTTTTTCAATCACCCAAGGGTATTCTTGTCTGCATTCTTTCTTGCAATTGCTCAAACGCTTGGTCATTTTTGGAGTAGTTTCGGTATTGGAGCTCTTCATGCTTGTATTAGTTGATGCTTTAACACGATTTGAATATAATTTGCTAGAGAAGCGTGCAGTTATATAATACCTGAATGACATAAAAATTGGAAAGTATCCTACTTATTTTTCTAACAGGATTCAAAAATATCACAAATTTATACATCAAGCATCAACTAAAGGCAGCAAAAAAACCACGACTGTAGTTACTGTTTTGCAACAACGTCTTGAGAAATGACTGGACGGTGCCGCGGAGTGTAGTGACAGCTTGTTAGCGGATCGCGGGTCGCGGCGTTGTTAGATATGTTAAATCGTAGTTGATGGTTGCTTCTTGTTCACGCTGTGCTTTGGCCTGTGGTAGAATTCAGGGCATCTGGCATCCTGAAGAAGATTTTCACAGGACACAGAACAACAGACTTCAAATGCAGAATATCTTTCAGAAGGCTGAACGGTTGGCAACTCTAATTCCTATGGATAAGCAAGTTGAACGTTTTGAACATACAGATTCATTTTACTTAATATGTTCTTGACAATAATAATTCACATGTCCAGGTGGAAGTTGACATCCCATACACGTAGGAGGCATGAGATGATAATAATCAATACATGTAAGTGGTCTGTATTCCATGTGGTTTTTGAGTTTAAATACTGGGTGCTACGATGACTAGCTTTCACATTGAGACCTCTTGGTGCAAAGTCCCTAATTAAAAAAATCGGCGAAAGTGGTAAGTTCGATAAAATAGTTTATCATGTGTCGATCATAATCACAGTGATGATTGAGTTTATATTAGAAGAAAAAAATACATTCAGGAGATGTTACAGAAACCTTGTTTCAGTTCTGTTGATTTTGACTGCAAATATCTCCAACTTTCAAACTCATATTATAATTCCGGTAATAATACAGGTTTACCGCTCTTCAAGTTTGATGGGATGCAAGATAATAACTTTTTACCGTCGCATATAGAAGCCTTAGTATCGCTGTATATAAACGACCTATACAGGGAAAGCCTGGTTCAAAATAACTAAACTTGGAGTAAAAACATCAATGGAAACAAGAATAGTACTGTATGTAGGGGTGGATCGAAGCTAACCCCTTCAAGCTTTAGTTAGAGATATTATAACAAAGTGTTACTACTTGAATTATAATTATGAACTCTATGCAACCTGTGACGAGTTGTGTCTTAAAACTCCGTCACAGTTACACATCCTAGAGCCTTCTGCTATCGTAGAATATTTTCAAGTCCATCAAAATTAGTTCCCATCTTGCACACCCTATAAACTTCAAAATCCGTTATTCTGTCTAAATATACATCACTGTTCACCTTAGTATTATCAGATACCAGTTGAAATAAATACATTTTAATATATTTTATAGAGTGGTGGTAGCGACTCTGTACCTACTGGGCGAGTGTGACCTTTATCAGCAGCAAATTCTTAAATTCATACTTAAATAGTGCGAAATATTCAACCTTAACAGCACCAGCACAGCAAGAGTCTGTGGTACGCAGGTGGGTGATAAATCTCACCTCAAATTATTTCATTTATATGAGCATAACTGCAAATGACATATATCTGCCATTGCTTTTGCCCTTGAAAGCAATCAATCATAAGTCAACTTAATTACCATAGCGCATGCTCAGCTTATTCAGTTAGCGCCACTGATCTCTATTATATAACTGGATAGAGTATCCTGTAGTTGAGAAATGTAACAATTTGAATATACGCTGGCGCCACCAAATGAGTGCCTAGAACTAAATTCCACTGATCTCTAAATAACTGGATGGAGGATTAATATGGCGTAAAAAGAAAAATCTAGTATTTTTGAATGTCATCATTTGACTAGTGCATACAATAGATTAATTTTTGTTTATAAGTGAATATTTTATATTAATTATCAGTTTCTATAATTTCAAGCAGGAAATTTGGAACAAAATAAATAATAAAATTTTACCATAATGAACTGAGTTATAATTACAATATATAACGTAACGAATAAGTTTTTTATCATAATAACCATGTCATTGATAAATATAAATTCGTTAATAATTTCTATTCTATTAACTTTTTGATAATTCGAGTCAATGAAAAAATTATAATTCTTACTTCAAATATATATTTTTAGATTTTATTCACAAAAGCTCATAAATTTCAAAATCCTAGTCATACATAAGTACGAGATAATAATTATACATTAAAATTACAGGAAACAGTTACATATACAAAATACTGAATCGTAAATATTCAACAAAAACAATCGTTATTAAACTGCACAAGCGTTTGGACAAAAATGCATTAACACAAAAGATTAGATCAATTGTAAAACAAAAATTACTTCAATCGATAGCAATAACAATACATGATCACAAATATTATTGATGGGCCCAGACTATTTGACGCGTTAAGAAATGTCGCATATTCTTCCCTGTTACAGTAAGAGCAAAATTTTTGGTACTTGTAAACATTCAAATTTCAATATAATGCGAGAGAATTTGCTTACAAAGACCATAAAAGTGATCAACGCAACTATCTACATTAAAACTGTCACGAAAATGTTCGGACAAATCTGGAAATAGATTATGTTGAGATGAAATCAATTTTTTGTAAGCTGTATTACATAAAACTGCAGGAAAGTTCTTCTCCATTGGTGGTTTGCCCATATTTGCATAAATTGCTTTACGGAAAAGTCCTTCAGCAGTTCTACAAATCTTAGTAACACTCTCTGAGGGCGTGATTAATCCACCACGGTTTTTGAATTGTATTAGATTTATTGCACCATTACTTTGGTCATTGTTCACATTTTGGTGAGTTGATGAAACTCCATGACAAGCGCTGATACAAAGCGGACATTTGATGCGTTTTTTTAGTTTTCGCACTACGAATCCTGCGATGTATTCAACAACATAACAAGCGAATTCGCTAAGATCGTTGGATGAAGACCAAGTAAAAGTTAAATACTCCTCAAGCTCGTCTAACATTACATTAGAATGATTATCACAATCCAAGTTATATTTTTTAACAGTCTGCTGATTTTCTACAGTACTATAAAGAGATAAATCATAGCGCTCAAGTCCTGCTACTTTCTTGTTTGTGGCAGTAACATGTAAAATTTTAGTTTTGTCCATTATTGCTGTATTTCCTGTTGCGACTTTAACATCATGTCGAATGAGTAATCTCTTAAATGCCGAAATAAATTGTGCTACTGTTGGATTAGGGCACCATCCACACTCCTAGCTCTAATTGCGGCGAAAAATAACTCAAGATGATCTTGACTCATTTCATACGACAATAAATACGATAGTTAAGAGTTCTCAGGTTTAACATATCTATCGTAAATTCTTATTGTAGCGAGTACGGCAGTATAAAAACCGATGAATCCAGTTTTTCTTTGGCAATGACTAATTAGCTGTCCATTGCCTCGTTTTAGAGTACGTAAATAATCTAATCCATTTAAAATTCTTTTACGCCAAAGGTGTTCATTATTTCGTCTCAATGGACTTTTAAATCTTTTTCCCCATGGCTTACGAACGTTAAAAAATCAAAAATACAATCTATACAGCGTATAAACCTTACTGTTGCGTCACAACCTTTAAATTGTGACAAATGTAAAACTTTATCGCAAAACTCGATTGCATCAGCAACACCAGAACTGAGAGTTTGTGCAGCTACAAATACCTTCATTATTAAGTTTTTGTATTCTACATGTATGCTTCGTAATTAATTTCCCAAACGCAGTCCTTCCTCTTGTTGCAGAATGGCCAAACTCTTGATGAATTCCCACTTGATGAGATTGCCATTTCCATCACATAATACTGAATACTCAGCGAAAGCATTCCGAATATTCTTCAAATCATGGCAAGCATCTAAAATAGCCTGAACATCTGGAGCATTGAGAATCGGATAGGGAAAGTAACGCTTGAAAGTTTCATCCATGGTCAATACTGCTCCAAGTTTTTTAACAGCCAAAATATGATCTGCTAGGCCGTCTAAAGTCAATGATGCGGCCTCAACCCCTACATCATGCAAACGGATTAACGCTTCACGAATTAAATTTGCTTTAGTATCCGCAGTTAAACTATTAATAAAAAAATATGCTACGGGCAACTTCCAGTTATTATCGAATGGGACTACTAGCAATACTAAAGCGTCTTTTGCTATTGAATCAGGACGTATAATATTACTACTAGTATTACTGATACAAGATTTAGGCTCTTCATTTTTTGCATCAATGTTTCCTTGACAGTAAATACCAGCACCGATATCTACATTTCCTCGCATTCCACCATCTCGGGTCCGCTGGCAGCCTTTTTTATCCCCATTTCGTCGAAGATTAAAGCGCAAATAAGTTTTTTATTCTCTTTTTTTAGGATTTCGCTTTTCAATTTCAAAGTTCCTAAACATTCAGCCAAAAAACCAGGCTCAGCGTCGATGCTGCTATACCAAGAACGAAGTACAGATGAATGAGGAAGCGCACATTCAAAATTTTCTCGAACGTAATTATAATCTGAAGGAGAATAAAAATGTAAAGTAAGCGCGAAACAACGCAAGTTAGGCGGATATTTGTCTTTGCAATTCTTACTAAGCAAGATATTTTTATGATTACGTGGAAAAAGCTCTGCGGGAATATCTTTTAATCCATTCAGAGTATGCAAACCTTCGTTTAAGAGAGTCTTCTCTGATAGATGTTTTATAATCTGTTCCATTGAAGCTATTTTCTTCTTACCGCGTTTATGTTTTCCAGCCAAAATCTTATCTTTGGCCGTCAGTTGATGGATTCTTGTCTCCGCTATCATTAAATTGCTCTTCATTTTTTCTAAAGTTGCCACATATGAGTGGTCGTGGTCAACAATGTGACTGCTAGCTACTGGTACTGAAAAGAAATAAACAAAATACTTTTATTTCAATCTTCATAACTTTCTTTAATTAATTTTAATAGAAAATGCACGCTCATTGATTATTGTGTATCAAATATATACTTGTTTTTCAAGAGATACTTCAAATTATATATTGTATTAAAAAAAATCAGATTTTATTGATAGAATAAACTCACAAAAATTACCTATTGCTTTCATGTTTGGCGTGGATTCCATTGTCCAACTATTTACAGGTTTCTCGCAACTTGACGTTGGAATGGTCATTGACTGATCACACTGAATAAATATGCTAAAATGTACTTCATTTGTCACTTGCAAAAAATTTTCGATTGCTTGTAATTTTTGTCCTATAAAAATAAATTTCAAACAATAATATGTAATATTGAAGTGGTTATTATGATTTGATTTGAATAGATCATATGCATTAGAAAGTTGTATTCACTTACTTTTTCTAGAAAAGTTAGAGTCTTGTTGATTGAGATTGTGGCTATCTAACATTTGACGATAATTGATATGTACATTTTTATTATTCCCATCAAAAATCGTCGGGATACTGCCTTTTCGCGAACGAAAAAGTTGATCTCGAAAATCTAAACACTGACTTGAAAAATGTTGAGAACATAGATGACTGTTTTTTGACGGTACCCAGTTTGGCTCATAGCTCATATTTTTTATCCAGAGTTGGAGTATTCTCTTATCTGATGGAAATCTACTAAAACGGCAATGTATGAGACATTGGGAAATTTTTCAATTAAAATTACAAGTGATACAATTTTGGCAATCATTTATACGAAAAGTTACTAGGACTAGAACAATTCTTTTCTAATATTATTATTGCTTACTTATTTGATATAATCCTATATTTACCGACACTACAAAGAAAATTTATAGCTATAAATTATTTCTCAAATGAATCAAATGAAATACATTATGAAAGAATTATATTGACTTCACGATTATTAAAATATTGAAACCATATTTTTTTTGTAGTACTCACTTGAAAAAATGTACATCGCCAGATTTGGTATCTTTTCTTTTACAAAACACACACGTTCGCATTTCTTTCAGATATTCACATAAAGTCAATGAATAATTTCACTGTATTTTACAATATCCTCTTTGTTTTTACCTGATTTTTACTGTGGAAATTTACCATGCGTTCATTATACTACTTCTATTAGAATACTCTATCCAGTTATATAGAGATCATTGGTTTGGTTCCTACCGCTAAAATCGCGCAAGCACTCATTCGCTGTATTTAGTTACCAGTCACTCATTCTGTGGCGCTAATGTATGCTTCAATGAGAAACACTTTTTGTATTTTTCGCCATATGAATCCTCTATCCAGTTATATATATAGAGATCAGTGGTTAGCGCTATCAAAAATCAGTGTTGCCATCCATAGAGATGGATAAAATCTTCACAAAAAATTTATCAAGAAATATATAAATTATAAACAGTAACAAAGCTTCACACTGTAGTAACAAACCCTATAACTCCAATATTATATTACCAAAATGGATAACACTGCAAACACCGAACTAATTTCAAGAGGAATAGAAGAAAGTAGAGAATCAAATTTAAAAGCTATTAATGAGGCTGTTGACGAGATAGAGAAGATTGTACACAAGTCTGATCAGAAAATTGAAGCGATTGAAGAGAAAGTTGAAGAAATCCAAGAAGAAAATATGAAACTAGAATCAGCACTTGTAGAAAAAGACAACAAATTAGAACAACTTGAAAAACTTACAAAAACAGAGAATATTATTATATATGGATTGCAAGAAGAAAAATCAGAAAAAAGAGAAGAACTGCGAGATTGAGTTATATCACTTTCCGAAAATAACCTAAAACTGGAAATAAAATACGAAAATATTGAGAATATTCATAGATTTGGAGATAGGCATAGGAACAACCGTATGGTCCCCATAACATTGTGGAACTTGAACAAGAAACGAGAATTACTGAGAAATTGAAAACTTCTAAAAGGATCAGTACTCTCAGTTGGAGGGGATAACACAAAAACTCGAATGCAGACTAGGAGGAATCTTCTACCATACCTTGAAGAAGCAAAGGAAAAAGGAGCAAGAGCCTACATGAGCGGTACCCACCTCGTAATCAACGGAGTCAAATATACCATCAAAGATCCTGAAGCCGACAATGACATTGAAGGGATAGATGCAGAACCAATCACGAGAAGACTCTCAGTCTCAACTATTAATCTTAATCAACAAATTTCAGATTCACAGAAGAAAGAATATGCAGAAAGTACCACATCTGAAAATAACAAGACTTCAATAAGAAAAAACGGTAAGAGTTCTGAAACTATACCCGAATGCAGCACGAATATCAACAATAAAAAACAACAAAAACCTAATGTACAAAAAAAGATTCCAGAAAACGACAAATACCCCGTCAAAAAAGTGAGAGGTCCTATGGATCGACTACTACGACCAGGAATGCAAAATTCTCCTTGAATTGATGAAAGATGACAAAATAATTAGTAAAGTACAAGTTCACAACAAATGTCTGTTGGATTTTGAAATATACAAAGCCAAAGAAATCTCAGCTTACTAATCTCATCACAAATAAGTTATTCAGAAACTTTTGAAATATTATGCATGTGCGAAACTTGGCTAGAAGAAAAGAATCGCAATGTCAAACCCAATTTTCCAAATCAATACTCTCATTACTACAGTGGAGCAATAAAAGATGCTGGTAGGGGTAGAGCCAGCGGAGGCCTATCTTAATGTAATAAGAAAGACAACAGCACTGTGACTTCAATAGAAAAATCAGCTCACTGGATCGCCGCAAAAATCCTGTTCACTGAAACTGAAAGAAAAATCATCTTACAGTTTATATCTCAAATTATCAATTTGTAACATTATTAGAACTGCTTTCTAACTTGATAAAAGATGTTAACGAAAATTTCACATCTTCCTATATTAATTGGAGGAGACTTCAACGCACAAATCGAGAAATTGAATCAAGCTGAAGAAGCAATATTTAAATCGACTAGATCAAACTATACAAGAGCAGCAAGCGGAGACTACAACAGAAAGGGCACAGTACTTGTTGAAATGAAGGGCTATTTGTCCTTAATGGCTTCTCCGAAAGTGATATTTCAGCCAAACCTACTTCCAATAGTAGGATTTGCTCAAGTACAATAGATCTGACTTGGATCAATACCAACGGTCTAAATTTAATAGTCGACTTTCAAGTTGAAGATGAAATACTACTCTCTGATCACCTACTACTCAGACTGGAATTAGACATTGAAGCAACCGATCGAAATAATTTGAAACAATCGAGCATCAGACCATATGGAAAAATCATCTGGGACCCGAATAGAATCCAGGAATTTCAAGAAAAAATGGAAAATCGTATTGTGCAAAACTCAATTGCCCACGATACAAACTGCTGTGAAACCTTACTGTCAACATGCTACTCGGCTTCAGAAGAAATTGGCATCCTTCGCACAATAAAATCCAACTAAGGACTAAATACAAACAAGCCTTGGTACAGCCAGAAATGCAGAGAACATGAAAAAAAAATTAGGAAGAATTGACACAAGTTCATAAGGGATAGAAGAAATACAACTAAAATTGAACAATATATGGGAGACAAGAAAAAATACGAAACTCTTATCAGCTGAACTAAAATGGAATATAGCATTAGACTCCGGGAAGGCATCAACAACATACAAGATGGTGAGTAATTTTGGAAAATCTGCAAAGAATACAGTTTTAAAAACTGAACCTTGAATCCCGTAAGCCTGATACAGTGGGAATTCTACCAAAAAAATATATTCAAACTCAAAATAGAAATGAATACTCACTTCACAGATGTCCTATATCCCAATCTGAATAAAGAAATAAGTAGTTTTGAACTAAAAAGTGCAATATATAATTTAAAGACCAATAAAACCCAGGGCCAGATCTACTCCCGAATGGAATGCTGAAATCTCTGGAAAATAATTAATTCACTATACTTTTAAACTTCTTGAATCATTGTCTACGTTCAGAAATAGTACCACTAGAAATCTGCACAAGCACATCAATAGTAATGCACAAAAAAGGAGATGAGAACAACCCAAATAATTATCGCGTACTAGCCATGCCTAATACTTCCCTTGTACCTTTTCCTATTTCCAAGGTGACAGTAGGAAATTAAAAAAGGTAATGTTTCTTTACTATTTGGTAGCAAAAACTTAATGTACTGCTGATTGACACTAAATTTAAGTGATGGAATATCCTACCTTGAAAGTGAAGACCCAGGCTAGCTATTAATAAGGGCACCAGAAATATTTCACCTGAAAAATAGGAAATGGGCGCCACTCCCAGGAAATGATCAAAGGAGAAAAAGGTACTATTCTGGGAGACAATAGCGACAGCAAAAAAAATGAAGTATAGACGTCGAAATCAATTATAAATAAAATTATTATTAATTTAAAGCAAAGAATTCAAAAAATTATAATTCAAAAAATTTGTAGCTCACGAAAATGATTGAAGCTATTATACAAAAAAATCTCACTGCAACAGCCAAAAGGGAACTGGAGAGCACGTCACAGACGTTCAAACTTACGTTACAAAACTAGCTAAATATCCTCTTCAGGCGGAACTCAAGACTAGTATCGGCAGAGAAGATAGATGCCGAATTGGTAGCCACAAAAACAACGTCAGACAAGAACGTTCCCTGAATTAAGTAAAGTTGATCTTGCGTCTTATAGGGCTTTGATAAATACCCAACGGTCCTTGAAGATGTTAAGGTTGGCCGTGCGCTTGGTCGTCAACTTCGGGAGATATTAATGTTCTTCTTAAATTCGTAAACGTGTTGATGATTTTCTTAACTTGAAGTTGGCCAAAAACTTGTCTCAAGTGGCCACTGGTCCCTAAGATTCCTAACAGTTTACACTGAAAACAAACAACCCAACCAGTATCCAATTAAACTGAAACAGGAGGTTCCTATAAAAAAATTGGAGAGCTCTCTTCAAACGTGAAGCGTTAAACTTGAATGAATAAATTTAGATTCAAATTGAAAAACGGATAAACTGTAAATTTAATAAAAGTTGAATAAAATAATCAGTAAGTTATTTACTTGTCTGATTTTAAATAGTGCACTAAAAATTTTACAAAGTAAAAATCTACGCTGAGCATTAAAGAGAACAAAAACACAGAAAATACGAAGTCTAGCAGGATAAGAAAAAAGATTTATTAGCGACGAGTCGATAAATTCACGAACGTGGTTCGTTACTAAAAAAATTGGATCAATCTTCACAAACTCGTAGGATTTTCCAGCTTAAAAACGGGAACTAAAGCACACAACAAAATATTTCAAGCTTTGGGAACAAAAAACTACAAAAACAACGTAAGAAACTAAACTACGAGTTGTTGAATGACAAATCCGCAACGCGTTGGATCCAAAATATAGTTAAATTATATATTATCAACCACTTTCACTGATCATTCATACATCACACATACTTAGGTGAGGAAAGGTAAAGAGAGGAACGAAGATAGCCACAAATCTCGTAGGTTTTATTACTTCGAGTGTACATATGAAATTTAGAAAAAAATAAATTTAGAACAAGAATATTAATTTTGTGAAAAAGTTTTAAAATAGTAGAAAGGTTTTGAGCACAAAAAACTAACAAAGAGCTAAGGATGAAAGAGATAAATTTGGAAAATGAAAGATTAACCACGCGGGTCGCCTCAAACGAAATCACTAGCAAAAATAATACTAAATTTGGAATAACGTGAATAAAAATAATAAACGAAATACTTACAAAATCATAACACTGATTCTTATTAAATAAAATAATCACAAAATTTAGAACAACAAGAAAATTCTCAAAACTGTTCAAAAACAACCCGTCTGCAACAACGGCTCGGACGAAAATGGAAGAACAAGACGCGCAAGCTCCTTAAGTTAGCGCTTCAATCAAGTGTCATACGCACGTACTATTTTACAAAATTAGTGCGAATCTGTTACATAGATGGCGACATGAGTATGCAATGGGAAAACAATTGTACAAAAAAAAAGACATCAGACGAAATTTTTGTAACACCCTAAAACTACTAACAAGCATCATGTCAAGTCGTCTAGAAACTTATAGCGAAAGCTCCAACATCCTGCCTGAATCACAATATGTCTTCAGAAGATTTAGATCTTGTATAAATAATCTGTTTACTTTAAATGCGCTCGTTCAATCTTGACTTATAGAAAACCGAACCACATTGATTCATTGATTTCAAGAGAGCATTCGATTTAGCTCCTCACACAAAATCATGGCACAAATTGTTCAGCCTGCGAATAAGTGCAAAGATAATTAATCTTTAGAAAAATATTCACGACAACGCCAAATCATACTGAATGTTGACCAACAAAAATCAAACCCGATAAAAGTGAGCAAAGGCGTCTTGCAAGGAGACTCACTAAACCCATTGTTATTTAGCTTATTTATAGCGGACATAGATTACTTCCTCAGAAACCATGGACTGGAAGGATTATACATAAATCATTCAGTTGACATCATGATGTTACTCTATGCTGACGACCTAATCACACTATGTAACCCCATTCCTGACATTGACAGGAAACGTAAATGTCTTGAAAACTACTGTAACAACAACAAGCTCACTATAAACAGTGAGAAAACGAAAATAGTGCAACTCTTTAGAGGTAGATTCCGCCCAATAAACACGAAATTCACTTGCAAGAATGCCAATATAACAGTAACAAGTGAATATGCCTACTTTGGGACTCATTTTGCAAGATCCGGACTTTTTAAACAAGCCAAAGACGCCATGATGTATGCAGCAAGATGCGCTGCTGGCAATACCAAAAATTTACTGGCTACAACGTAAACATAATCATGAGAACCTTTGGTGACATGGTGACCTTTTCCAAGCAATTGTTCACATGGCCAAAATGTACATCCAACTACATGAGTAGATATAAGAAACGGTTTCCAAGCCAATTTCAAGGTCATCCGTGATAAGAACGTCTTCAGAACTGATAAAAACGTCTTGACTTTTCTTGGCTAACGTCTTAAGAAATGATAAGAACGTCTTAAGAAATGATAAGAACGTCTTGAGTTTTTTTGAACAGCGTCTTAAGAAATGATAAGAACGTCTTGAGAAATGAGAAGAACGTCTTGAGTTTTCTTGAATTGCGTCTTAAGAAGTGATAAGAGAACGTCTCAAGTTTCGTCTTAAGAACTTGAAGATGTTGGTCAACTGCTCCTTCGAGGTATGCAACGCCTGTCACTATTCTTCACTATCTATGTGAAGTTTTCTAGATGCATACTCTGCCATCTATGAATGAGTAGTTTAAACTGTGAAAAAGATATCTTCCGATTGATAGAAACCTTGAAGCGATGAACAATGAATAAAAACTAGGATTATGTGTTTTTTTTTATGATAGAATGAATACAGGATGTGCATGTGCGATAATAAATTTTTTTGATAATTTTATATCTGTTCTATTTTTGCAAACTATTATCGTATCATTTTGTGTTTGAAAGTCATCAAAATGTGTTATAAGTTGTGAGTGGGTTTAAGGTTGATATATTTTTTTTCAAAAATATATGTTTTAGTTACAGCACAGGTACAAATGGTGCTAGCAATACAGAAGTTTTTGATTCAGGAGTTGAACGTAAGTGACAGTGTTTTTCTATTTTTGACAGTCGATTTTTGAAAGTGTTTGTTTTTTAGATGTCTGATTTTATTGAAATATCTTTCAAGAAGCCCACGCCCCATGCCACCCTAATGTATAGTTGTGAAATTGAAGATTTGAGGAACCTCCAGCTGTGGCGGAGCTGGAAAAACAATTTATGTAAATGTAAGTACATTTTGAAGTGATTAAGAAATTTTTTTCTTTTTTTTTTCTTTTTTTAGAACATTCATTGACAGTATGAACCAATACAGCTATTTTCAACACTTGATTACTATTAACATCTGAATTAACACCAAATGTTATTCTTTTCTGTTATATTTCATATGTGAATTGTGATATTTATTTTTGACAACTTATTTAGAAGCGTAAAGTTCTATTTATAGGTTGTTTTCTATTTAAGAATTTTTTTTATTGGTTTTTGTAAGAGTATTGAATAAATATTTTTTTTTATTCCAATGAAAAAAAAGAACAGATTGAGGTGGAGACAGGTGATGTTATAATTTCATTTTTTTTTCATTTAATTAACAAAAGGAAATATAAATTTTTTTTTAACTTATTTTGGAAATGTTAATTGTTATATGGTTCTATAATTGTATGATCACAATATTTTTTATTCAATTTTTATATAGGGTTTAGGAAAACAAAATTACAACTGAAAGCAGGTAATGTGCAAGTGGAGTATTAAATCATATATATTGTGAATATGTAGTGAGTTATTGATTTTTATTGCATTTTTTAAATTTTGCCATAAGTAATTTTTTACATATTATGTATTGAGCTATTTTTTATATAGTTTAAGTGTTACAATAGTTACAAGTTGTAGATGAATACTAAGCATATAGTTGTGTTAAACAAAAATAACAATAATTATTATTCAGATGAAGAAGAAGTTGAATCATTCCATTCTTCTTCAGTTTCTAAATTTACAGAAAGGTTCACGGTCTCATGTATTTCAACAAGATTCTTGAACACATATGTAAAATTAAGAGCCTTAATGTAACCTCAAACTTATTATTCTATAATTCTAGCTAAGAGAAACAAATGCTTATATTATTGTCTTTTTTTGTCATATGAAAGAAAGTATTAATCAGTTCCTTTGTTTGTTCTTCAGTTAATTCTCCAAATTTGGCAGGAAAAAATGATTTAAAACATTCGGTTGTCACCAAAAGCCTTGTTCCATAGCGAGTATTGATGATTTGGGTATTCAAAATTTTGAACTTTTTTGTTTCTTCTAAACTGTTTAGGTGTACTGTCGGTTTGATATAATCTGCAGATCCAAGTTCATTAAAAAAAGATAGGTCAGCCATTTTCTGTTCTATATAGGGTATTTTTATGTTAATTGAAATAAGGTTTGTCTAAAAAAAATAAAATTCACTAAAAACTTACGCTTTAAAAATGTAAACTTCTAGAAGTTTTTGATTTTGTAACTTGAAGTAATCCACTCAACACTTTACTGTTAACTAAGTTATACATAATTACAATTCATATATTTATATTAAATTTCACATGTATTTATGATAAAAGTACGATCATAATTTTCTGCTTATTAGGAGGATGTTTTTAAATTAAAAATGGAATGTAAGATAATAACTTCCTACTCAAAAAGTTATTAATATAACAAGAGAATACTTCCTTCCACTTCGACGAATTTCATTTGATTGAAAATATGTACCAGTTACTTATTTCCTTTGTTGAGAAGATATGACTGGAATGACAGGAAACTATTGGATAACGACTTCCCTGTCAATATCAGGACCAGGAAATATTTGATTGATAGTTTGTTGCGTTTATCAAATTTTGCATGTGCTTATGATAAATGTTGGATGATAATTTCCTGCTTATTTGAGGATGTTTTTTGTTCAAAAATTGAATGAAAGATAGTAATTTCCTTTCGGAATATAAATATTGAAATTATGTACGAGATACTTATTTCCTTCAGTACGAGCATATGATTGGAATGATAGGAACTATTAGATAATGACTTCCTTCCTAATGACAAGAGTAGGAAACTTTTGTTTGATTATTTGTTGGGATTCATATATAAATAAATGAATATTTTGAAGTAGCCTACTTTTGATTTGGTGATTAGATAGTTGCAATGAATTTATGAATAACAATAGTTTTGACAATAATTTGATATACAAAATAGTTACATTGTTTCTTATCAATAATTGCAGTTTTGACAAACTAAAAAATGGTTGTATGGAAACGTGTTCATCCAAGTTCTAAAAATCGCGTCTTTTGTGGTAGAATTAATAATAATGATCATATATCAGATCCCAAAAGTTTTTTAGAAGAGTGTTTATTACTTTTTATAGGTAAAGTAGGCGAGTTTATACATTTTTATCGTTCTTCAGTGAAGTTTAACTGTGAATTTGCTTGTCAGTACACATTACAATAAAATGGTGTGATAATTGAAGCTGATATATTCCATCATTCTAAAATAAAACCAGTAACGTTATCTGTTGATTTTACCGAGTGGTTTTTGGAAGTTGTTGAAAAACCTATATTATCACAAATGGAAGAATTTCAAGAACGCGATAGTGGAGAAGCTCACAGTAAAATTCTGTATTTAAAAGTGAGTTAGTTGTTTTTTTGATTTAATTTTTATTTTACGTAATTTTTGTTTTGTTTCAAGGTTAATATAAATAAATTTGATCCAACAAATAGTGGAGGTTCATCATATATAGAACTTCCAAACGATATAAAAAAAAGCTGTTATAAATGTGAAAAATAATGACCAATATTGCTTTGTTTGGTCCATATTATCAGCATTATACCCTACGGAACAACATTCATGTCGTGTTTCTCAGTATCCTCAAAGTTTTGTTGATATTTTCAATTTAAGTAACATAAATTTCCCCACACCGTTGTGTGATATTATTAAATTTGAAAAACTAAATAATTTATCAATAAACGTATATGTATTGGAACAAATTGCAAGAAATAAGAGAACTTATATTGTGGGCTTGCTCTATTATACAAAAAAGAAACTGAATACACATATTAATTTACTTTATTGGAAAGAGAATGAGAAGTCACATTATGCATGGATAAAGTCACTCTCTCGTTTATTATCATTTCAAATGAATAAAAGTAAATCAAAACGCTTTATATGTGACAGTTGTCTACAATATTTTGGAACTGAAATTTTACTAACTAAACATGAAGAGTATTGTCAATTATTTGACGCAGTTGAGATTGAGTTACCCAGTGAAACATCCATGTGGGTTAATTTCAAAAATTTTCTAAAAAAAGAACGACATCCATTTGTCATTACGCTGATTTTGAATGTTTAACAGCACCAATTGATACATGTCAACCAAATAGTAGTACATCGTACACTATGAAATATCAATATCATGTACCATGTGCCGTAGCATATAGGGTTGTTTGTTTGTATGATGAATCTCTATCTTTTTTTGAATCATTTCGTGGATCTGAAGCTGCTAAATTGTTCGTGCATAGATTGAACAGCGTTGTCGAAATAATTGAGTTTTTTTATAAGAACACCATATCAATTATAATGACACATGAAGATTGGCAGGATTTTGATAATGCTACAGACTGTCATATTTGTGAAGAAAAGATTAGAATTGCAGATGAAAAAGTTAAAGATCATTGTCATTTTACAGGTACTTCAATTAAGTTTAATACTTTATTTGAACTTTATAAAAGAATATTGAGTTATTTTTTAGGAAAATATAGAGGCGCAGCACATGAAGATTGTAATTTGAAGTAAAAACTCCAAATTCATACCCGTATTTTTTCATAACTTCAGTGGTTACGACTCTCATCTTTTTATAAAAGAATTTGGTTCAGAGGATGAACATATTTATGTTATTCCAATTATTAGCGAAAAATATATGACGTTCTCAGTAACAGTAGGCAAATTCCAACTACGTTTCTTAGATTCATACAAGTAAGTTCTTAAAGAGTAAAAAAAATGAATGAATTCAAATTAATTTTTTAGGTTCTTGAATACTTTACTGGAATAACTGGTTGATAATTTAGATAAAGAAAAATTATATATAATAGATAAAAATTATCCTGATAGAGAAAAACGAAATCTAATAATCAAAAAGGAGATATTCCCTTATGATTATTTCAATTCATGGGAAAAAATGGGAGAAAAAAATTCACCTGCCAAACAAGCTTTTTTTTCAAAATTGAAAAATGAGCATGTAAGTGACGCAGATCACGCCCACGCACAAGAAATTGGGTCCACATTTAATATAGATACATTAGGAGACTATTTAGAACTGTATCTCAAAACAGATGTTCTCTTGCTAGCTGAAGTTTTTGAAAACTTTCGAGATGTTTGTATTAACGCTTATAATCTTGATCCAGCTCATTATTTCACACTACCAGGTAAGATTTTCCACGTTAAAAAACATATAAAATTATTTTAAATATTTTTGTTGCTGTAGGTTACGCATGGGACAGTATGTTAAAGATGACAAAAGTAAATCTACAGTTATTAACTGATGTTGAGAAGTTTTTAATGTTTGAGAAAGTCATTCGAGGTGGTATATGTCAGTGTGTAACTCGTTATGCAAAAGCTAATAATAAGTATACGAAAGACTATAATTTATCTGAAACAGATTCATATTTGATGTACTTTGACGCTTGTAATTTGTATGGGTGGGCAATGACTCAATATTTACCCTATGGCGACTTCAAATGCTTAAGCAATAAAGAAATTTCAGGACTTGATATAATAAATATACCTAATAATAGCTTAGAGGGCTCTGTATTGGGAGTTGACTTAGAATATCCAATAGATTCAAATAACACCCATAGAGACTTTCCATTGTATTCTGAACATATAATTCCAGAAAATTCTAAAACTTTACATAATAAATCCAAATATGTATTATATTACAAAAACTTACAACAAGCATTGATTCTAGGAATGAAGTTAACTAAAATTTATAGAGTTATATCCTTCAAACAAGATTAATGGTTGAAAAAATTTATAGATTTGAACACAAATTTTAGGAAAAATGCAAAAAACGATTTTGAAAGAGATCAGTATAAACTTATCAATAATGCAATATTTGGAAAGTCTGTAGAGAATATTGGAAACCGGAGGGATATAAAACTTGTTACAAGTTGGAATGGACAAGCTGGAGCACGAAAATTGACTGCGAAACCAAATTGTAAAAAAGTTATACCATTTACTGAAAATTTGGCTCCAATAGAGTTGAGTAAAATAAAAATATGTTTCAATAAACCTATATATGTAGGAATGGTTATTCTTGATGTTAGCAAATGGTTAATGTATGATTTTCATTACAATTTTACCAGCATTAAATTACCACATTCAGAATTACTGTTTCAAGATACAGATTCCTTGATATTTCAATTTTTTTTGAATCCCTATATCAAAATCAAACAAAATATTGAACGTTTTGACACATTGAATTATTCAAATAATAATGAATTTGGTATTCCACTTGTTCATAATAAAGTTGTGGGACTGTTTAAAGATGAAAATGGGGGAAAAATTATGTTGGAATTTGCGGGTTTCAAAGCTAAAATGTATTCTTTTGCTTTAGAAAATGAAACTCATTGTAAAGCAAAAGGAGTGTCAAAAAGTGTTACCAAATGTTTAACCATAGATAATTTAAAAATACACTTCTTAATTCTGAAAATTTACATAAAGAACAAAATAGAATTATCTCAGAAAATCATAATATATTTAGTGTTGAAACGAACAAATTAACTCTAAATGGCGACGATGATGAACGATGTGTAGAAGAAAATAAAATTGACACATTACCTTGGGGGCATTATTTAATACAAAAAAATATATAACAACTGTTACAATTGTATTAAAATAGAAAAATGTAATTAAGTTTAATAGTATTTTTGGATTCATTAATATTGTAGTTATATTTAAAAAGAATTTATACAAAAATATTGTAATACATAATTTAATTTTCTTCAATTAAAATATATTGTAAGACCACTTTATATTGAATGCAGTGATTTTTCCAATTTGCATATTGTTTTATTTTTCTACTATTTACATTTTTTTCAGAATGAATAAGGATTTGGGTATAATGAAAAAGCTCAAATATAATAATATTATTTATTATTGGTTTCATTTTTTCATTTACATAGCATTGTACTTAAAGACAAATTTTTTTGATATTTTTTGTTATATGAACTACATTACTATATAAATGATTGTTTTGTTTCAACAATTTAATTTTTTCAATATACATTTCAATTCTTTATTTCAAATTATCGTTTAAGTATTTTATAGACTCTTTGTTTGCAGCTAAGCGATGCTTATTATATCTTGACATGCTCACACATTTGTTTAAAATGATGAATTCTTACATTTCAAAGTGTATTTTTAAGACTCCAGTCACTTGTTTATCATGAACAAGTAATGCCGATGACGTATGAATATCGTGATTTATCAGCTTGAACTATTCGTAAGTGAGCTCGTTTTATCGAGCTGGTAGGAAAAACTTCATAAAAATCATAAAACTTCATTTTTACTTATCCACGAATTATGTGAACTGTCAAACCCTAACCATTTTACGAAAACCTGTGTTCCTTTTCTCTTTAAAACTCTTTCTACCAAATATATATTTGGGTGTTCAGTTTCCTGTAGCTCATCTTCATGAAATCCACCTGCAACAGGTTGATCCAAATAATCTTTCAGTTTATATGTTACTGGGTTTGTTAAGTTTATTTTTGAAACTGTAAATATTTCAGTTGACCAGTTTGGAGTATAGCCTTTTTCGAATACATTTTTCAACTCGGATATTCTAACAAAATCACCTAACTTCAGCTTTGCACGACCAGCAATTTTTATGTTACTATATACAGTATCAAGTAAATATTTCTCATTTTTACTATTAACATCAGCTGGACACATTTTTATTGTACTGTGTTCTGTATTATTGTAGGATTCAAGTAAATTTGGTAAAATATCAATCCACTTGTTAAATCCACGAAAACTGAACTCCTTCCACATTTTATTTTTCAGTGTTCTATTAAACCTTTCAACTACGCTTGCTTTCAAGTTGCTGAATGTAGAATAGTGATTTATATTATATTTTTGCAATACTTCTTTGAAATATTTATTATAAAATTCCTTTCCATTATCTGTTTGCAAATTCTTAGGTTTTCTCTTCTGTTTAATAATATCTTGGAATACTTTAGCAATTTCTTCACCTGATTTGGATTTTACAGATTTCGCCCAAGCATACTTAGAAAATACATCAATTACAGTCAACATGTATTTGTATCCTTTATTTTTGTTTGCGTATGATATCATTTCGACAAGATCAGCTTGCCATAAATCATTCAAGCTTTTTGTTGTCACTCTGCGTCTATTATAATGTCTTCGAGCTTGTTTGTGTAGTTCATCAATAATTTCTCTCTTCGTCATTTTTTTGTGATTTAAATTTTATTTTTTTCTGGTAGTTTATTTTCGTTTTTTAATCTATCAATTTCTTTTTTGAAGTCATTTAAAGCTTTCAATTTGAATGCCTTGTCAATTTCTTCATTAATTAGAGCTTTTATAATCAATATTTCATTTTCAAATTTTTTTTAATAGCTTGCACTATACTATCAACATATAGCTTATTTGCAGCTTGATCCTCATGAAGCGGTGCTGGTAAATTGCCTATATGTTTTAATTTGGCATTGAATATATATTCATTATTTGTTTGTTGCAAAATAATAGTGTTCAAATGTAGAAATTTTTCTACATCAATAATTCTTTAATTTATATAACCTTTTGTAACTACATCACCATCAGTCGTTGCTCTTCCAATATTCGAAATTTGTTTCCCATTTAAATCAAAACTTCCATATTCATCAAAAGAAAATGTGGCAATGTTCTTTCGTTTTTTCATTGAATAACGACCAAATTTATCCACTGACATGATAGAAGTAGTTTCTATTTAAAATAAACGTCTTTATTATTGTGAAGACAAACTTAAAATGAACAAACATTATGTGAAAACTATTTTATTATATTTGCTTCTTTCAATTCTTCAATAATTGAAATGATTTCATTATTATGACCTGAATGCCCACTGTTTTTATAGGCTATCAGTAATTGCAATCTATCAACTAATTCATTTGGATTATCCCAGTAGATATACTCCCGTTTTCCATTAGAATACTGCATATTAAATGGTAATAGACCAGAACCTGTTGGTGAGTATTTGGCAGGTGGTTTTCTTCTTCTTTTTGAACCCAATGGTTCTTCGTTCTTAGTAAAGTATGGTTTAATCATATTGAAATATTTTGGAGTACTTGAAGTTTTAAGTAAATTATTTGTTGAATTTTTGTGTGCATTTGTTTGTTCTAATATATTTATATACTCAATTTTGTCTTCTTCTGTGAAATTCTAAGGTTTCTTCATGAATATCAATTCATAAAGACCTTCAGCTCTTTCGTATTCCTTATCGTTAATAATAATATCATTCTTATCTATATGAACTTGCTTTCTACCCAATCTAAATATTCCATCCTTTTTATTATACTTCAATCCATACACATTATCTAATTCTTTATCTTCATTCATAATTTTCAAGAGATATTCATGTCCTATATCACCAAATTTCAATTTTAAATCTTCCATTTCAAGTTTTCCTTGGGGTGTATTCAATGATTCTTGAGCCTGTGATGTAGGTGATATTATGGGAAAATCTTCATAAATATCTTCATCTTTTACATTAAAACTGGAACTTGGAGTTTCAACATTAAAATCCAAAACCTTCCTCACATCCGGCCTTCTCTCCTTTGGAAGTAATACATTTTCTTTACCTATACTTAACCTAACAAGCGTTTTGAGTGGATTTGTGATGGGTTTAAATGTTTCTTCCCATAAAATATTTTCATCCATTCTGCTATGTTTTAATGCATCTAATTTTTTCCTCAATACTTTACTAACATTAACTATTTCCTCAAGATTTTTGTTATTATTCATTTTTGTCATTGTAAATAGAACGAAGCTCGAAAAAATTATCCAATTCTTTGAATGGCATGATCGTCATGAATATGACGTGAATTCGTTTCGTCTTGTTTGAATATTATAATAAAATTAGCATTGTCCCTGATTGAATGTTTGGGTATTTTTGCATAAGATTGTGAAAGATAAAAACAATCAATATCACTATGTCTACCCATACTTAAAAAATTACGCATACAGTCTTGTTTATCACATATAATGTCGTCGAAAATAATGATGGAAAACATTTTAGCTTCAGTAGGTTTTATATATACCCTTAACTCTTGAAATACACTTTTGTAGAAAATTATACTTAGGTTGACTCGATGATTTAGAGTATAAATATATATTCTTGAATTTTAATCCATTTGGATGTGTGAGTAAACTAAGTAAAATATTTGTTTTACCACAATTACTTGGTCCAACGATAATACATCTTATGCTATTAGGTAGTAAGTCGCTATGTTTTTTTATAATTCTTCTACTTTCTTTATTATCAAAATTGTTTATTGGAAAACGATGTTTTTGCTTTATAAATTTCATGGTAACTACTTGTTTTCATATAAAAACACTCTCCTATATATAAATATTCAGTTAAGTAAAATGCACCAGTGCTTATACATCGAAAAAAGTTTTACGGAAAAGGATTGGTGAATAAGGCAATTAACTCCCTACCTATAGAGTGACATATTCCAGGTTATCAATTTTGTGGACCAGGAACCAAATAGGAAAAAAGATGAAATAGGGGAGACAGGGGTATTAATCCATTAGATGTTGCATGTCGTGAACACGATATAGCTTATTCAGTTAGTAATAATTTGAATGATCGTCACAACGCTGATAAAATTTTACAAGAAAAAGCTTGGAACAGAGTTAAATCTGACGACGCAAAATTCAGTGAAAAAGTAGCTGCTTGGACAGTAACTAACAACATGAAGGCAAAACAGAAACTTGGAATGGGAATGAATAAGAAAAAAAAAGCTCAGAAATCGAAGAAACGGCGGGTACTGAAAACACCTCGAAAGCTTGGTGGCTTTTTACCACTGGCACTTCTTCCATTAATTGGAAAAGCATTACTTGCTGGCGCTGCAAGTGGTGCTGCTTCATATGGTGTCAACAAAGCTCTAGGTAAAGGTCTTCACTTAAAACCATATAAAACAGGCGGTGGCATGAAAAAGAACAAGAGAAAAAAAAAAAACTCCAAAAAATAAAATTACCAAAGAAGCCTTTAACAGATATTGATGTAAAAAATAGTGAGCAAGTATAATATAAAAAATTTCCGTGGAGTTTACATGCGGAACAATTTACCCAAGAGTCCATTGAAAAACGAGTCTGCTGTAATAAATTTAGATTCTCATGATGGTTCTGGTACTCATTGGGTAGCTTATGTTGAAAAAATTAATATCGTAGATTATTTTGACAGTTTTGGAAATTTACCTCCGCCAAGAGAGTTAATGAATTATTTTGGACCTAATATTAAAATAAATTATAATTACAATCGTTTTCAAAAGTTCAATGCATACAATTGTGGTCATTTATGCTTAGAATATCTTATAAAATATCAAGCATGAATATTTATTATACCAGTTACAACATGGAATCAATATCATTTACACACAGGAAAAGAGTCCATAATTTCTGCAGACTATTTTCCACCAATTGAATTAGATAATAATTGTAAATATGTAATGGATCTAATCAATTCCAACACATTTTATTCAATACCAAACATTGATGAAACTGATAATAAATTCTATTATAAAAAACAAGCAGATAAAGATTTTACACTGTTTTAAATACCAGTGGGGTCGTATGAAATTGAGGATATTGAACAGGTATTGAGAAAAGAATTGAATGATCCTAATTACATTTCCGAAGAAAAACTTGAATCAAATAATATTGAAAGAGAAGGAAAAATAAGAAACATGATTTCATTTTTCTAAAACCAAATAATAATACGTTGAAATGTGAGCTAAGAAGTACTGTTACAATTGATTTCTCAAGAGAAGATCCATTTGGTTTACTATTGGGATTTTAAAAACGAATATTAAAACGGAACACATTTCATGAAAGTGATTTACCTGTTAATATAATAAAAGTGAACGCAATTTTATTAGAATGTAATATAATATCAGGAGCTTATAAAAATGATTTACCTGCACATACTATACACCAATTCTTTCCTGAAGTTGCGCCAGGTCATAAAATTAATTTAGTACCTCCAAGTCCAATATATTTAGAAGTGAACACAAAATTGATAAGCAACATTACTATTCATATTGTTGACCAAGAAGGAAGATTTGTAAATTTCCAAGGTGAAACAATAACAGTTAGACTTCACTTGAAAAAAGTCTAAATAAAAAATGGGAATTGATTATAAAAGAACAAAATCCAATTGTGGTAAAATTAGTTTGTCGAAAGTCATCAAGGAGTTTACAAGAAAAAATAAAAATTTTCTCAAATTACTTGGGTTTCATTTAAAAAAAAAAATAGAAGAAAAAAAACAGAATTAGTGATATATTGGATGTAACGTCAGGAATATCTTTTGATAATGCAATAAGTCGAATTGAAATGCACAGCCATCAACCGTTGGTTGCATCAGCATTTAACAATTGTGATGAGATTCGAATTCAAATTCAACAGCAAGACATATACACATTACCAAACCAAAGCTTCTTATATATTGAAGGTAAATTATCAACAGAAGAGAATGCCGTACCTCCTAATGATACAAAAATAACAAATAATGGTATTGCATTTCTATTTGATGAAATTAAATACTTGGTAAATAGTGTTGAGGTAGATAAAACAAAAAATGTTGGAATTACATCTACTTTAAAGGCATATGGCTCCTTAACTAATGTTGAAAGTAAAAATCTGGAAAACGCTGGATGAGGGCAAGACATTAACATTTTAGATGCTAATGGGAATTTTAATGTTTAATGCTTAATGCTACTTGGATTCTGTGAAGATAATACGAGAATTATAGTGAATGTTAGGCAAGAGCTAGCACTTATAAGAGCAAGAACTGATGCTAATGCTTATACATCTACAGCTAATTTGAAATTTCAATTAAATAAAATACATTGGAGAGTTCCTCATATTCATGTTAACGATGAGTATAGGTTGAAATTATTGAAAATAGTTAATTCAAATCGTTTTGTATCTTGTGCTTTCCGTTCTTGGGATTTATATGGATATGCTTCTCTTCAATTGTCAAAAAAACAAACATGGTCGATTAAATCCTCTACTCAAATGGAAAAACCCAGATTTGTTATTATTGGTTTCCAAACTAATCGTAAAAATCAAAAAGATGAAAACAGCAGTAACTTTGATATTCGTAATTTAACAAATATAAAACTATATTTAACTCAGTTTGTTATCCAAATGATAATCTTTATCTTGATTTTAAGAAAAATCATTATGCTTTACTGTACGATATGTATGCGAAATTTCCTCAAGCTTATTATATTTACTACGAAACATATATTGAACCAGCTCTTAGTAAATCAGATTTCAAATCAATTGCTCCAAATATAATCATAAACTGTTCTAATCAAAATGATTCAATAGAAAATAGTGCTGTAGATGTTAGATTAGAATTTGAATCTAGTGAGAATTTTCCTGAAAACACAAGTGCATATTGTTTGATCATTCACGATAAAATTATAGAATACAACCCACTCACAAGTGCAATTAGAACTTTAGTATAAAATAGTCATTGAAACAACTAGGAATGGAGTTAATTGTTGATATACAGGGATTTAATGCGGAAAATTATATAATGGTAGCAAAAGAAATTGCTATCATGTCAAGAGATGGGAATAAGCTGTGTCATTTATTATTTGAGCCACCAGTTTCCTTGAACCAACTGGAATCAAAATATAGAAGACAAGCTGCTTGGTTATATGAAAATTATCATGGATTTCGTTGGGATGATGGATGCATACCATATACCAAACTTTCGGAAACAATTATACCTATATTAAATAGTGCAAAAGTGATATATGTTAAAGGTGATGTGAAAAAAGTATACCTTGAGTCATTCAATAATAAATACAATGTTATATCTTTAGAGGAATGTAGAGCTCTTAAGAATATTCTTACACGAAAAACTTGTTTTAAACACTGCAATAACTGTGCAATAAGTAATGTATATAAAATTGAAGACTATTTAGATGATGAATTGTATAATTCAATAGATATATAATAAATATAATTTTTGAAAAAAAGAATATATTTTGTTTTTTCTTATTTTTTAAACTTGTTGAAAGGTTTATTGAATATTCATTTGTTTTTTCATTTCAAGTAATTGTATAAAGCAAGTACTAACTTGTTTTATGTTTTATCAATAAGTTATTGTTTTGAATTTTTTTGAAAGTTATTTTAATTCAAGTAATATAATGTAAAAGATTGTATTTTTTTAATACATCATCAGTTTTCATTTTGCTTTCGTAAAGATTGGAAGTGAAAAAAAGTTCTCATGGTGAGTTTAAAAATATTAGCAAATTATTTATTACAAGTTTATAAGGACATGTGCGCATCGTCAAAAAGAAAAAGTGAATTGTATGAACTATTTATAAAAGAAAATTCAACCGATAGCGAAATAAATGAAATAATTGGTGACTTAGCTTGTGATGCATATATTTGTAAAAAACTGAGTGATAACTCATTTATTGATATATTAAATTTATTTAGTGGTAATGATTTATTGAATATTTGGGGAAAACTTCCAGTTTCTTACAAAATAAACCCTAATGTCATGAAGAGACTACTATGTGTGGAACATTGGAATTTACCTAATCAACACCTACAAATGGATGGTCCACCACCATGTATTGAAAATTGTGAAACCTGTGCTCTTTAATTCATTTAATTTGTTCTGGGAAAGTTAAAGTAGAAAATGTTAATCTTAAAAAAAATATATATATAATTGGGCAAATAGTGTTATTATATATAAATAAGCATTTTTGTTATATATAACCATTCTTATTCAAGAAGTATGCTAATAAACATATAAGCTAAAACATGATGTTTTTTTATCTAATTTTATTGTTGAGTATTAGTGTTTATTCTAGTGTTAACCACTTTCAATTAGTTGTGAATTATTTAAATCATTATGGTTACTTAAATTCAACAACTACTATTCAAACTAGATGAAAATAGCACGATATTCATAGAAGGATTGAAAACATTCCAACAAAGATATAATTTACAAAATACGAGTGAAATAAATGAAGGAGTGATTAATTTTGTACAAAAATATAGATGTGGTGTTGCAGATGTATATTTTCGAACTCATTCAATAGAATGGGTTAATAATACAATTTATTGGTAATTTTATGAAGAAGAACAGAACCTTGTGCTGGATTTAATCAAAATTGCATTTGAAGTTTGGTCTAATCACACAAATCTTCATTTTATAGAAGTTATTAATCCTCATGATGCTACTATTTTAATATCATTTGGAACATCACCCCATCACTATAGCTATTTCACTCACAATTTTTGTAATAGTATATTCGATGGACCAGGCAACATGTTGGCACACGCAGAATACCCCAATACAAATATGCAATCAGAAGTTCATTTAGATTCAACAGAAAATTGGTCTTACAAGCTAGTAGAACCACCAAATGGTGAGATAAGCCTTTTTGATGTACTTGTACACGAAATTGGACACTCCCTTGGAATTGAACATTCAAACATCCCAGATAGTATTATGTTTCCAGCATACGATAATAATGTGTTTGAAAATGGTAATAGTAAACCTTATGGTTTATCTGTGGATGACATAAATGCTATTCAATCTTTGTATGGAAAAAGAAACCATAATACCATTCCAACAACAAAATATTACACTAAGCCTAATAGTGTTATAACCGAAGCAACTATTATTCCAAATTTTCAACCCAATTTATGTGAACTAACAAATGTTGATAAGTTTTTAGTACTTAATAAGAAACTATATATATTTTATAATGAATGGGTTTGGATTAAGAATCTTAACGAAAAAAATTTCAATGAAACACCATATTTATTGACAGATTGGTTGAACTTTATACCTAAATTCTTGAAAAATATGAATGCTATTTATCAAAGACCAAATAGAAACGTTGTAATAATGATAGATGACGTGGCATATAATATAAAATTTCCATATCTTCAATTGGAAAGTACTCAAACTCCCTATATTAGTCGCATTACTAATATTAATGGAGCTGTTTCAACAAACAACGGACAGACTTATATATTTTATCAAAATAATTCGTATATAAAAATAAATGAATGTGAATTTAATACTGAAGAATATGGGACATTAGATTCAATTTTTCCTGGAATTCCAAATAATATTGAATCAGTTTTTGAGTATACAAATGGACGTATATATTTTTTTTATAAACAATTACTACTATGAATTCAATGAATTTACAAAATCACTTGAAAAAGCCGAGAAATTTGAGTTTTCTCTTTTTAATATCAGTTGTTCAAATATCAGTTTATATGAACAATTGAAAATATTGTTATCAAAACTGATGAATAATGTTTAAATTAAGTTCATTATACTTTTATTGATGTTACTTCTTAGCTTTTATTGAAATCTGTAAGTTTTGTAGAATAAAAATTAGAAATATAAATAATTAACAAAATTTTCTATAGAACTGTTTATTTATTTTTTTTCCTTATCAAATGAATACACTCAATTACACTTACATTATAAAGAACTATTATTGTTAATAGGAAGAACTACAAAAATTATATAGTTTAATCATTTAATTTATCTCTAATACTTCATTAATATTTTCCCCATCAAAATACTGGACAGTATCATCAACTACATCTGGATAGGTTAATAATATTTGCTTTATTGCTAAATTATGAATATTATTCAAACTATTAACAATATTATAAATATTAGAGAAAATTTCTTCTTCACATGTTAATGACTGTTTTACAATATTAGAATAGTAGTTGAAAAAGTTTAAAGATTCCAAGTACTTTATTGTAGAATTTAAAAATCTGGAATTAAAAATAAATTGTTAAGACTTGTATTGCTCAGATAGATTTGTTTATTCTGTGACTCAATAATAATAATTTTTTTATTTTCTGTAATATCAAATAAAATTTTATTATTGAAAAATGAATATGATTCTATTGTCGAATTACCATTCATATAATCCATGATGATATTATGAGTCATAAGGAGCTCATACCACTCACATACTTTGAAATCTATAAACTTTCCAATTCTTTGGTTATTCAATCTAACAATATTTCAAAATTTTGTGCTGGATTAATACCAACACATACACAAACATTCTCATCTAAAAACTGTCTATGTTCTATAATTAATTCATTATTATCATTACTATGACAGGGAATGGTGGTGGTAAATTATTAAACATTGGATCCAGTATTACTTCTTTCACAAGCTCAGCAGTTTCTTGGTCAACATTTATAACATTTCTACTTGATTCCGCTGTAATTCCATTTTCAAGTTCACCAGTTTCTTGTTCAACATTTATAACATTTTTACTTAGATTAATTCTTCTTTTTCTCATTGATTTTCCATCTTGGGAAATTTGTTTACAAGAAGCTTTCTTATTAGCTGGATATTTTTTACCGTTATTGTTCGTTTTCACTTGCTATAAGTAATTCAACAATTAAAAAATATTACAAAATGAAATACAAGATGTCTTACCATTTTCTCTTCCTTATTTTTTTTTTTTTTTACACACGTATGAATATGAATCTTTTCACTTGAAAAAATGTGTATCAACACTGAATGTAACAATAAAACTCCTGTCTTTTTATATATTTTTCTCATCATTCTATACAAATCCTGCACAGTAAAACGTTCACACATAAAAATTATCATCAAAAAAATTATCCAATAACTTTTAAAAGTGATGTTCTTATTAAATATCATTTTTCTTCAAAGTAGTTATTTCTGTAATCATTTAATTCATACTCCAACATTGGTGTTGAAATAATGGAATATTGTTCAATTTTATATTGAAAACGGAAACGATCTCTTGCATATTGCTCCCATATTCCTTGGCGACTTAATTTGTATGCATATTTCCACGCTATCATGTGATGTATTATTACTTTATCATTAAACGTTACAGATTTCATATCAATTGAAAAATGTATAACAAAAACTTGTGGCAATTGAAAATAGAAAGTATAAAATTCTAACAGCTATTTTATAATACAGAATAATACGACTTTATCACTATGTAAGTCCAAATTTCCGTTCTACTGATAAGTCTTCCGTTCAATTTTGATTTACAATAACCTTAATAACCTTGAAGCTAGTCACAAAAGATAAATCTTCCTGCAGAGCATGTAACAACGAATGTAAGCTTATCAATTTTATTGTTATTAAACGTACACATCCTGCATTCATATATATATATATATATATATATATATATATATATATACAATTATATCTCTGTTATAATATTTTTATTCGTTGATCTAAGTACACATGTACTCGCAAAACTTATAAACAAAATTCACATGCAAACAGTACTTATTAGTGTGTAATGACACAAAAAAAAATTTAACACACCACAAAAATCTTCCAGACGCCCCTCCATTTTTTCTTACAACTTTTAGCTACTCATTCACAGATGGCAGCATCAGCGCGCTCCTTTTCATTTTCGACCATTTCTTAAGACGTTGTTCAAGAAAGAACTCAAGACGATCTTATCATTTCTTAAGACGCTGTTCAAGAAAACTTAAGACGTTCTTATCAGTTCTAAAGACGTTTTTATCATTTCTTAAGACGTTGGCCAAAAAAAGTCAAGACGTTCTTATCAGTTCTTAAGACATTCTTATCACGGATGACCTTGAAATTGGCTTAGAAACCGTTTCTTATATCTACTTACATGGTACGAACTAAGACAAAACAAATTGAACTTGAGGGTTTGGTTTTTGTATCAGTATTGAACTACAGCAAAAAACTCATCCTAATGAATGACGACAGATATCTCGGAGTTTGTCTCAATAAGCTCATTAAACTGGACAAAAACAAACAAAATATCCCTAAATTGAACTGGGCAACGCAAGTTAAAAAATTATTTGAAAGAATAGACAGCGAGAACATTTGGAATCAGCAATTATTCACTGCACTAGAGAACTCCACAGAATCATTGAAGGAGGAATGTGCTCAATTATTATTGAACAAAGACAAAACAAGAAGCAATAATGCAAACTACAGCAAAATGTATGAAGACATAAGTACTGATGAAGATTTACACTACGTAGAAATCCAAGTAAACATGAACGTAATGCGAATTATCAGTCAATTGCGGATAGCTTCTACCAGAGACACAGCACAATTATACATCAGAGTAACTACCTATGAATTTAATTTTAATAATATTTGTACTAATTGTAACTGTTTAGAAGCTTACAACTTTTTCCACTTCTACATCAGATATCAGATTATACAGGCTATAGGATATACTTTCTAAAATAAATAGATTGTTATTATTATTATTATTGAAAATACATTTTAATATTTCATAACATGTGGTGGAATAAGGCTAGGTTTGAAGACATCTGAAATTAAAGTCAACCTATATTTGCTTGATCCGTATTTATGTCTTTTGGTCACCTTTAATAAATCCTGGACGTGATCAACAGCTGTTTTGCAAAAATGTTGTATATTGTATATTTTGTTTGATGTTCCTCGTGACCTCTGACCATAAGCAAATAAGTATTTGACATTTGACAGTGAACCGACACAGGACTAAGTCGTAACTACTTCACCGACCGAATATAGCATTAGACTCCGGGAAGGCATCAACAACATACAAGATGGTCAGTAATTTTGGAAAATCTGCAAACAATACAGTTTTAAAAACTAAACCTTGAATCCCGTTAGCCTGATACAGTGGGAATTCTACTAAAAAAATATATTCAAACTCAAAATAGAAATGAATTCTCACTTCACAGTTGTCCTTTATCTCAATCTGAATAAAGAAATAAGTAGTTTTGAAGTAAAAAGTGCAATATATAATTTAAAGACCAATAAAATCCAGGGCCAGATCTACTCCCGAATGGAATGCTAAAATCTCTGGAAAATAATTAATTCACTATACTTTTAAACTTCTTGAATCATTGTCTGCGTTCAGAAATAGTACCACTAGAAATCTGCACAAGCACATCAATAGTAATGCACAAAAAAGAAGATGAGAACAACCCAAATAATTATCGCGTACTAGCCATGCCTAATACTTCCCTTGTACCTTTTCCTATTTCCAACGTGGCAGTAGGAAATTAAAAAAGGTAATGTTTCTTCACTATTTGGTAGCAAAAACTTAATGTACTGCTGATTGACACTAAATTTAAGTGATGGAATATCCTACCTTGAAAGTGAAGACCCAGGCTAGCTATTAATAAGGGCACCAGAAATATTTTACCTAAAAAATAGGAAATGGGCGCCACTCCCAGGAAATGATCAAAGGAGAAAAAGGTACTATTCTGGGAGACAATAGCGACAGCAAAAAAATGAAGTATAGACGTCGAAATCAATTATAAATAAAATTATTATTAATTTAAAGCAAAGAATTCAAAAAATTATAATTCAAAAAATTTGTAACTCACGAAAATGAATGAAGCTATTATACAAAAAAAATCTCACTGCAACAGCCAAAAGGGAACTGGAGAGCACGTCACAGACGTTCAAACTTACGTTACAAAACTAGCTAAATATCCTCTTCAGGCGGAACTCAAGACTAGTATCGGCAGAGGAGATAGATGCCGAATTGGTAGCCACAAAAACAACGTCAGACAAGAACGTTCCCTGAATTGAGTAAAGTTGATCTTGCGTCTTATAGGGCTTTGATGAATACCCAACGGTCCTTGAAGATGTTAAGGTTGGCCGTGCGCTTGGTCGTCAACTTCGGGAGATATTAATGTTCTTCTTGAATTCGTAGACGTGTTGATGATTTTCTTAACTTGAAGTTGGCCAAAGACTTGTCTCAAGTGGCCACTGGTCCCTAATATTCCTAACAGTTTACACTGAAGACAAACAACCCAACCAGTATCCAATTCAACTGAAACAGGAGGTTCCTATAAAAAAATTGGAGAGCTCTCTTCAAACGTGAAGCGTTAAACTTGAATGAATAAATTTAGATTCAAATTGAAAAACGGATAAACTGTAAATTTAGTAAAAGTTGAATAAAATAATCAGTAAGTTATTTACTTGTCTGATTTTAAATAGTGCACTAAAAATTTTACAAAGTAAAAAAACTACGCTGAGCATTAAAGAGAACAAAAACACAGAAAATACGAAGTTTAGCAGGACAAGAAAAAGGATTTATTAGCGACGAGTCGATAAATTCACGAACGTGGTTCGTTACTAAAAAAATTGGACTCGTAGGATTTTCCAGCTTAAAAACGGGAACTAAAGCACACAACAAAATATTTCAAGCTTTGGGAACAAAAAACTACAAAAACAACGTAAGAAACTAAACTACGAGTTGTTGAATGACAAATCCGCAACGCGTTGGATCCAAAATATAGTTAAATTATGTATTATCAACCACTTTCACTAATCATTCATACATCACACATACTTAGGTGAGGAAAGGTAAAGGGAGGAACAAAGATAGCCACAAATCTCGTAGGTTTTATTACTTCGAGTGTACATATGAAATTTAGAAAAAATAAATTTAGAACAAGAATATTAATTTTGTGAAAAAGTTTTAAGATAGTAGAAAGGTTTTGAGCACAAAAAACTAACAAAGAACTAAGGATGAAAGAGATAAATTTGGAAAATAAAAGGTTAACCACGCGGGTCGCCTCAAACGAAATCACCAGCAAAAATAATACTAAATTTGGAATAACGTGAATAAAAATAATAAACGAAATACTTACAAAATCATAACACTGATTCTAATTAAATAAAATAATCACAAAATTTAGAACAAGAAGAAAAATCACAAAACTGTTCAAAAACAACCCGTCTGCAACAACGGCTCGGACGAAAAAGGAAGAACAAGACGCGCAAGCTCCCTAAGTTAGCGCTTCAATCAAGTGTCATACGCACGTACTATTTTACAAAATTAGTGCGAATCTGGTACATAGATGGCGACATGAGTATGCAATGGGAAAACGATTGTACAAAAAAAAAAGACGTCAGACGAAAACTACTAACAAGCATCATGTCAAGTCGTCTAGAAACTTATAGCGAAAGCTCCAACATCCTGCCTGAATCACAATATGTCTTCAGAAGATTTAGATCTTGTATAAACAATCTGTTTACTTTAAATGCGCTCGTTCAGTCTTGACTTATAGAAAACCGAACCACATTGATTCATTGATTTCAAGAGAGCATTTGATTTAGCTCCTCACACAAAATCATGGCACAAATTGTTCAGCCTGCGAATAAGTGCAAAGATAATTAATCTTTAGAAAAATATTCACGACAACGCCCAAATCATACTAAATGTTGACCAACAAAAATCAAACCCGATAAAAGTGAGCAAAGGCGTCTTGCAAGGAGACTCACCAAACCCATCGTTATTTAGCTTATTTATAGCGGACATAGATAACTTCTCTAGAAACCATGGACTGGAAGGATTATACATAAATCATTCAGTTGACATCATGATGTTACTCTATGCTGACGACCTAATCACACTATGTAACCCCATTCCTGACATTTACAGGAAACGTAAATGTCTAGAAAACTACTGTAACAACAACAAGCTCACTATAAACAGTGAGAAAACGAAAATAGTGCAACTCTTTAGAGGTAGATTCCGCCCAATAAACACGAAATTCACTTGCAAGAATGCCAATATAAAGGTAACAAATGAATATGCCTACCTTGGGACTCTTTTTGCAAGATCCGGACTTTTTAAACAAACCAAAGACGCCATGACGCATGCAGCAAGATGCGCTGCTGGCAATACCAGAAATTTACTGGCTACAACGTAAACAAAATCATGGGAATCAAGAATACATCTTTACCAAAATGTAGTTCTTCACACTTTATTATATGGAGCAGAAGTATATAGTCTACATTATATTAACGACATAGAAACACTTCAAGTGACCTTTTCCAAGCAATTGTTCACATGGCCAAAATGTACATCCAACTACATGGTACGAACTAATAGACTGGGAGCTAGTGACAGGTGGGGTTCTCCGATTTCATACCGCTTGCCTTTTTGAGGGTTGATAATTTACCTCTTGAAAGGAAAGATAAAAATGTTATTGAGCGATGCCCGCTTTTCGGTCATAGTTCAAATTTCAATTGAAGGTCTGAAAAAAAAGTGGTTTCTTCCGTGATATCATAATGCGTGCCTTTGTAATGTTGAATAATTGAAATAAATCTAAAGCCAAGTACTGAAAGGCAAGCGATTCGCAACAGCCCAAGTGGCTCAAAGGGTTGCGTGAACTTGTGAAAAAAAAATATGGAAAATGCCGTGTTTCCAAATTGCATGCCAATGGAAAGAATTGAAGTTTTAGTCATGAAACCCTTGTAAAAAAATTGGCAAGCATTCCACGCTGGCGCAAGGGTTTGGAATTTGGGGGTAATCTTGCATAAATTTTGCACCAATTAGCCGTGATTTCAAATTGCATGCCTTTTCAACTATAGGTAATTTGTTCGATGAATTGTTATTGAGGAAATTGGCATGCACCCCAGGATGTCCCAAAATGGAGGCATGCATTGAGGAAGTTGCAAAAAAAAAGAGGTGAAATTTCCGTCATTTTATTTTGCATGCCATTGTGTATATCGTTCAAAATTATTTTTTTTAGACGACACAAAAAATGGCAAGCCTGTTGCTCAGGCTCATCATTGATGAATTTTGGAAAAAGGATTAAGAAAGAGTGCCCGTAAATTAATTCAGTAAAATTAACAGGAATTATTCTGCGAATTAATCTATTTAAATTTTTTGACTTATTTCGAACAATAATGGCCTAGGTGAGTCTCTCCCAAAATATTGCAGAGAGCTACAATTTAAATTATCCATAATATTTTCATAGCAATAATTCCAAGAATATTCAATTGAAATCACTGGAAACATCAAATTTTCACATTAAAGCTCTAACTGCAGGTATAACATCAAATTGCAACTAATAAGGCACTAGAATAATACTACCTATATCAAAGAGTCCAAATAAGGACGAAACACGTATGTACAGTTGACATCCCAACTTCTGAATTTGTGAAACATTAAGGTTTTGAATCTTGCTATAAATAAAATAATATTCACACATATTAACGAAAAAAATAATAATTACATTCTCACTTTTCCCCCGGAATGTGAATAAGTTATGTGGATGGAATATTGTTACAAAATATATTTTTGAAAGTTAAATTGCCTTCATCTGGAACTTAAGAGTAGGTATATCTTCATTATCATGCAAAAATATTATTATCATCATGAAAAAATGAAAAAGCTAATTATCAGAAAAAAAAATTATTATCAACGGTAATATACCGATAGAGAGGTGTATTATCGATATACCGAAGAATTTCACGAATACACTTTTTGTCTTTTGGGTAATTTTTTACGAGACAAATTTGGGGATTCATAATCTGATATTATCATTGATTATAAATCTCCAAATTTTCCGAGTAAAAAATTACCCAAGACAAAAAGTATTTGAGTTGAATTCAAGGTATATGCGATAATATACCGAATCTTGAGGTGTATTTGCAAGGATTATTTCACAAACCATGAAATTTATTAATTGTTATATTTTTTATTATTTTTTAAAAAGCTACTGTGGTATATCGAGCCAGGAAAAAATATTATCGCGATATACCTCGTTACCATGGAAAATCCCTCAATTTCATTGGTTGTGGCTAAGGTGTGTGATATAATCATAGAAAAATCATACTTAAATAGCTAATGGGATGTTTCATAATATAAATAAATAGGAATGGAGAGGAATCTGAAATTGGCAATAATTGCTCAAATTTCCATTTCTTCGTCATAATTATTGTCAATTTCAGGTTCCTCTTCAGTAGTTCCACCACCTATTTGAGAATAAGTGTCGCTGTCATCATCGTCTGATTTATCCTTATCGTCCTTATTTTCGGCCCTTTTTACAAAATAATGCTCTTTAATAATTGTAGGAAGAATTAGGTTTCAATTTATGATTTTCTTTATTGATTTACGATGACCATTCCGACTTTTGAAGTCATCTTCAGGTATATTTTTTATAAAAAAATACATAAATCATGAATTGAAACTTAACTCTTCCTACAATTATTAACTCAAAATGTTTCAACTTTTCCCCAATGAAAAAAAATCGTGCTCTTTAACTCTATTCATTTTCATACTATTCTTCACTTATTTATGCCAAACGGAAAACTTACTGGTATAAAAGTATTGTTTATGAACCTAATTGTATTACTTTGAATATATAATCTGCACTATTATGGAAGATTTACCTCCTGCCAAGTCTATAAATACAAACTAAGTTGATTCTGGGGCATATTTTCTTGATTTTTTTTCTCATCTGTAAATGTTCGTCTAATGTCATATGCATCAGATTTTTTTATTTTAACTTGAAGCATAAGTATTTCTTTATTGAAATACAAAATAATATCACGGAAATATTCTTACTTTTTATTGCCACTTTTTCCAAAGTTTTTCAATGATCGGACAGAGTTACATGCATGCCATTTTCTAAATGAATATGAAACAGCATTTATGAATGTAATATAAAATGGCAGGCAGAATGAAGTCGGAGAAATTTTGCGTGTTTTTTATGCCACTTACATCATCATTTAAAATATGAAGGGCTTGAGAAACATGCTTGCCATTTCCCAAATTAATTTGAAACAGCATTTATTGATGTAATACAAAATGGCAGGCAGAATAAAGTCAGAGAAATTTTGCGAGTTTTTTATGCAACTTTCATTATTATTTAAAATATGAAGGGCTTAAGCAACATGCATGCCATTCTGAATTTATGATTATTTCACTTCAAAATAAAGTTTATGCTTCATTTGAGGTAATTTGAAATCACGGCTAATTGGTGCAAAATTTATGCAAGATTACTCCCAAATTTCAAACCCTTGCGCCAGCGAGGAATGCTTGCCAATTTTTTTACAAGGGTTTCATGACTAAAACTTCAATTCTTTCCATTGGCATGCAATTTGGAAACACGGCATTTTCCATATTTTTTTTCACAAGTTCACGCAACCCTTTGAGCCACTTGGGCTTTTGCGAATCGCTTGCCTTTCAGAACTTGGCTTTAGATTTATTTCAATTATTCAACATTACAAAGGCATGCATTATGATATCACGGAAAAAAACACTTTTTTTTCAGACCTTTAATTGAAATTTGAACTATGACCGGAAAGCGTGCATTGCTCAATAACATTTTTATCTTTCTTATCAAGAGGTAAATTATCAACCCTCAAAAAGGCAAGCGGTATAAAATCTGAGAACCCCATCTGTCACTAGCTCCCAGTCTATAAGACAAAAAAAATTGAACTTGAGGGTTTGGTTTTTGTATCAGTATTGAACTACAGCAAAAAACTCATCCTAATGAATGACGACAGATATCCCGGAATTTGTCTCAATAAGCTCATTAAACTGGACAAAAACAAACAAAGTATCCCTAAATTGAACTGGGCAACGCAAGTTAAAAAATTATTTGAAAGAATAGACAGCGAGAACATTTGGAATCAGCAATTGTTCACTGCACTAGAGAACTCCACAGAATCATTGAAGGAGAAATGTGCTCAATTATTATTGAACAAAGACAAAACAAGAAGCAATAATGCAAACTACAACACAATGTATGAAGACATAAGTACTGATGAAGATTTACACTACGTAGAAATCCAAGTAAACATGAACGAAATGCGAATTATCAGTCAATTGCGGATAGCTTCTACCAGAGACACAGCACAATTATACATCAAAGTAACTACCTATGAATTTAATTTTAATAATATTTGTACTAATTGTAACTGTTTAGAAGCTTACAACTTTTTCCACTTCTACATCAGATATCAGATTATACAGGCTATAGGCTATACTTTCTAAAATAAATAGATTGTTATTATTATTGAAAATACATTTTAATATTTCATAACATGTGGTGGAATGAGGCTAGGTTTGAAGACGTCTGAAATTAAAGTCAACCTATATTTGCTTGATCCGTATTTATGTCTTTTGCTCACCTTTAATAAATCCTGGATGTGATCAACAGCTGTTTTGCAAAAATGTTGTATATTGTATATTTTGTTTGATGCTCCTCGTGACCTCTGACCATGAGCAAATAAATATTTGACATTTGACAGTAAACCGACACAAGACTAAATTGTAACTACTTCACAGACCGAATATAGCATTAGACTCCGGGAAGGCATCAACAACATACAAGATGGTGAGTAATTTTGGAAAATCTGCAAACAATACAGTTTTAAAAACTAAACCTTGAATCCCGTAAGCCTGATACAGTGGGAATTCTACTAAAAAAATATATTTAAACTCAAAATAGAAATGAATACTCACTTCACAGATGTCCTATATCCCAATCTGAATAAAGAAATAAGTAGTTTTGAACTAAAAAGTGCATTATATAATTTAAAGACCAATAAAACCCAGGGCCGGATCTACTTCCGAATGGAATGCTAAAATCTCTGGAAAATAATTAATTCACTATACTTTTAAACTTCTTGAATCATTGTCTGCGTTCAGAAATAGTACCACTAGAAATCTGCACAAGCACATCAATAGTAATGCACAAAAAAGGAGATGAGAACAACCCAAATAATTATCGCGTACTAGCCATGCCTAATACTTCCCTTGTACCTTTTCCTATTTCCAAGGTGGCAGTAGAAAATTAAAAAAGGTGATGTTTCTTCACTATTTGGTAGCAAAAACTTAATGTACTGCTGATTGACACTAATTTAAGTGATGGAATATCCTACCTTGAAAGTGAAGACCCAGGCTAGCTATTAATAAGGGCACCAGAAATATTTTACCTAAAAAATAGGAAATGGGCGCCACTCCCAGGAAATGATCAAAGGAGAAAAAGGTACTATTCTGGGAGACAATAGCGACAGCAAAAAAAAATACAGTATAGACGTCGAAATCAATTATAAATAAAATTATTATTAATTTAAAGCAAAGAATTCAAAAAATTATAATTCAAAAAATTTGTAACTCACGAAAATGATTGAAGCTATTATACAAAAAAAATCTCACTGCAACAGCCAAAAGGGAACTGGAGAGCACGTCACAGACGTTTAAACTTACGTTACAAAACTAGCTAAATATCCTCTTCAGGCGGAACTCAAGACTAATATCGGCAGAGGAGATAGATGCCGAATTGGTAGCCACAAAAACAACGTCAGACAAGAACGTTCCCTGAATTAAGTGAAGTTGATCTTGCGTCTTATAGGGCTTTGATAAATACCCAACGGTCCTTGAAGGTGTTAAGGTTGGACGTGCGCTTGGTCGTCAACTTCGGGAGATATTAATGTTCTTCTTAAATTCGTAGACGTGTTGATGATTTTCTTAACTTGAAGTTGGCCAAAAACTTGTCTCAAGTGGCCACTGGTCCCTGAGATTCCTAACAGTTCACACTGAAAACAAACAACCCAACCAGTATCCAATTCAACTGAAACAGGAGGTTCCTATAAAAAAATTGGAGAGCTCTCTTCAAACGTGAAGCGTTAAACTTGAATGAATAAATTTAGATTCAAATTGAAAAACGGATAAACTGTAAATCTAGTAAAAGTTGAATAGAATAATCAGTAAGTTATTCACTTGTCTGATTTTAAATAGTGCACTGAAAATTTTACAAAGTAAAAAAACTACGCTGAGCATTAGAGAGAACAAAAACACAGAAAATACGAAGTTTAGCAGGACAAGAAAAAAGATTTATTAGCGACGAGTCGATAAATTTACGAACGTGGTTCGTTACTAAAAAAATTGGATCAATCTTCACAAACTCGTAGGATTTTCCAGCTTAAAAACGGGAACTAAAGCACACAACAAAATATTTCAAGCTTTGGGAACAAAAAACTACAAAAACAACGTAAGAAACTAAACTACGAGTTGTTGAATGACAAATCCGCAACGCGTTGGATCCAAAATATAGTTAAATTATGTATTATCAACCACTTTCACTAATCATTCATACATCACACATACTTAGGTGAGGAAAGGTAAAGGGAGGAACGAAGATAGCCACAAATCTCGTAGGTTTTATTACTTCGAGTGTACATATGAAATTTAGAAAAAATAAATTTAGAACAAGAATATTAATTTTGTGAAAAAGTTTTAAGATAGTAGAAAGGTTTTGAGCACAAAAAACTAACAAAGAACTAAGGATGAAAGAGATAAATTTGGAAAATAAAAGGTTAACCACGCGGGTCGCCTCAAACGAAATCACTAGCAAAAATAATACTAAATTTGGAATAACGTGAATAAAAATAATAAACGAAATACTTACAAAATCATAACACTGATTCTAATTAAATAAAATAATCACAAAATTTAGAACAACAAGAAAAATCACAAAACTTTGAAAAACAACCCGTCTGCAACAACGGCTCGGACGAAAAAGGAAGAACAAGACGCGCAAGCTCCCTAAGTTAGCGCTTCAATCAAGTGTCATACGCACGTACTATTTTACAAAATTAGTGCGAATCTGTTACATAGATGGCGACATGAGTATGCAATGGGAAAACAATTGTACAAAAAAAAAGACGTCAGACGAAATTTTTGTAACACCCTAAAACTACTAACAAGCATCATGTCAAGTCGTCTAGAAACTTATAGCGAAAGCTCCAACATCCTGCCTGAATCACAATATGTCTTCAGAAGATTTAGATCTTGTATAAACAATCTGTTGACTTTAAATGCGCTCGTTCGATCTTGACTTATAGAAAACCGAACCACATTGATTCATTGATTTCAAGAGAGCATTCGATTTAGCTCCTCACACAAAATCATGGCACAAATTGTTCAGCCTGCGAATAAGTGCAAAGATAATTAATCTTTAGAAAAATATTCACGACAACGCCCAAATCATACTGAATGTTGACCAACAAAAATCAAACCCGATAAAAGTGAGCAAAGGCGTCTTGCAAGGAGACTCACTAAACCCATTGTTATTTAGCTTATTTATAGCGGACATAGATAACTTCTTTAGAAACCATGGACTGGAAGGATTATACGTAAATCATTCAGTTGACATCATGATGTTACTCTATGCTGACGACCTAATCACACTATGTAACCCCATTCCTGACATTGACAGGAAACGTAAATGTCTAGAAAACTACTGTAACAACAACAAGCTCACTATAAACCGTGAGAAAACGAAAATAGTGCAACTCTTTAGAGGTAGATTCCGCCCAATAAACACGAAATTCACTTGCAAGAATGCCAATATAAAGGTAACAAATGAATAAACAAACCAAAGACGCCATGACGTATGCAGCAAGATGCGCTGCTGGCAATACCAGAAATTTACTGGCTACAACGTAAACAAAATCATGGGAATCAAGAATACATCTTTACCAAAATGTAGTTCTTCACACTTTATTATATGGAGCAGAAGTATATAGTCTACATTATATTAACGACATAGGAACACTTCAAGTGACCTTTTCCAAGCAATTGTTCACATGGCCAAAATGTACATCCAACTACATGGTACGAACTAAGACAAAACAAATTAAACTTGAGGGTTTGGTTTTTGTATCAGTATTGAACTACAGCAAAAAACTCATCCTAATGAATGACGACAGATATCCTGAAGTTTGACTCAATAAGCTCATTAAACTGGACAAAAACAAACAAAATATCCCTAAATTGAACTGGGCAACGCAAGTTAAAAAATTATTTGAAAGAATAGACAGCGAGAACATTTGGAATCAGCAATTTTTCACTGCACTAGATAACTCCACAGAATCATTGAAGGAGAAGCTCAATTATTATTGAACAAAGACAAAACAAGAAGCAATAATGCAAACTACAGCGCAATGTATGAAGACATAAGTACTGATGACGATTTACACTACGTAGAAATCCAAGTAAACATGAACGTAATGCGAATTATCAGTCAATTGCGGATAGCTTCTACCAGAGACACAGCACAATTATACGTCAAAGTAACTACCTATGAATTTAATTTCAATAATATTTGTACTGATTGTAACTGTTTAGAGGCTTACAGCTTTTTCCACTTCTACATCAGATGTTCATTATACAGGCTATAGGCTATGCTTTCTAGAATAAATAGATTGTTATTATTATTATTATTGAAAATACATTTTAATATTTCATAACATGTGGTGGAATGAGGCTAGGTTTGAAGACATCTGAAATTAAAGTCAACCTATATTTGCTTGATCCGTATACATGTCTTTTGCTCACCTTTAATAAATCCTGGATGTAATCAACAGCTGTTTTGCGACAATGTTGTAGATTGTATATTTTGTTTGATGTTCCTCGTGACCTCTGACCATAAGCAAATAAATATTTGACATTTGACAGTAAACCGGCACAGGACTAAATCGTAGCTACTTCACCGACAGACAATAAGAGTTTAGGACAATTTGAATTTCAAGGAAATGTTTATAAGGATGTATTTAGTAGATAAAGAATATGAGATTCGTTGTTGTGAAGAAATTTGTATTTGTAGAATAGTTTCTTCTTTTTATCTGTATCTCTTTTTCACATTACTGACAGCACTAATAAGAAACTAATTGTAAGATAACTCAAGTGAAGATTCATTAAAATTTGAGTTGAAATAAGGCCTTGTGGCCGATTTAAGTCACTTCTTTGGAAGTCGAGTCTTCTAAGCAGCCGTTCCACAGTACGCTTCTATTTCCAACTCCAAGTGTCATCTTCAGAGTGCTTGCCGTCCAGGTCAAGTTTTTGTGCCAAGTCCGTTAGCATCTGTGAGTTTGTTTGTTTTTTTATAAGTCCGTAAAAAGAACTCAGATTTGCTAGCTTTTGCTGTTTTTTACTTAGAATACTTCCGCTGTTTCTGAACTGAGAATACTTGTGCATAATTTAAGTCAATATGAATTATTTGAATCCTGTGCAATAAAAGAAAAAAGTAGAGGGAGAGCAAGTGGTGGACTGCTAGTTCTCATCAAAAAATCTCTCAAAAATATTAGTATCATAGAAAAAACTGAACATTGGCTATTCTTACATGTAAAAATAAACGCGGAGCTTTGTCTTATGATAGGAACAGTTTATATTTCACCACTAAAAGATTATAATACATTCACAGCTATGTTTGAAGAAAACTTGACAGAAATATTGAACTCTTATAGCGATGCAACATGGCTAATCGGTGGCGATTTCAATGCCCGAATCGGCACTCTAAATGAAGGAGAAGAAATTTTATTTGAAAATAAAAACCTCACTGCGACACGAACCTCACTAGATAAAATAGTTAACTCAAAAGGCAGAAAGCTTGTGGAATTGATGGAAACACATGGATTATTTGTATTAAATGGTCGATCAATCAATGATAGCCCCGCAAACTTCGCATTCATCAATAAAAACGGCAAAAGTATCATTGATCTAGTTTGAACTAATATGGAAGGATTAGAGAATGTAGAAAATCTTGAGGTCAATAATATCATTATGAAATCTCATTTACCCGTAACACTTACATTGAGAAATACAAACTATGAAATTAATAAATCGAATGAAAAAACCAACATTAACAACAATACAGTATTCAAATATGGTATTCGATGGGAGCAAGATAAGGAAGAACTCTTCAAACAGAAATTAGACTCATTAGGAGAATCAAATCAATTGGCACAAACAGACTCCTACGAATTCTTCCTAACTTCAGTAAAAACTGTATGTGAAGATAGAGGCATATTAAAACTACAGAAAGTACAAACTGCTAATAGAAATAAGCCTTGGTTCGACAAGGAAATTATGGTTCTGAAGAAACAAACCAGAAATTGCTACAGAAAGTATAAAAGATCTTCAAAAGATGAACATTTGATCTTATATTTAGAACAAAAAGAGAAATACAAGGCAAGGAAGGAGTCAAAAAAGAAAGATTACATTGACACGCAAAAATCAATAATCAATAATATTTCGAATCCTCAGGATTTTTGAAAGTTGCGTAAAACATTATCTACAAAAATTAGAGTCACTAACCCAATAGACATCCAACAATGAGAACAATTTTTTAGAGCCAAATACATTAGAATGGAAACAGTGAACCAAGATCACTTTTTTGAACCAAATCGTCCGTACCTTGATGATCAAATTACCAAAAACGAAATTAAATTCGCAATAAAGAACCTAAGAACTAAAAAAGCACCTGGAATAGACTTAATCACAAATGAAGTGTTAAAAGCTCTACCAGAAGCCTGGAACGGAATTTTGCTTAATATATTAAACAATTTCTGGGATAAAGAAAACGTGCCGGTTACTCTCAAAATCGTTGAAATTATCTTACTCCATAAAAAAGGAAACATGGATGATCCAGAAAATTACAGACCGATTGCTCTAATGTGCACAATAATAAAACTTCTAACTCAAATCATGTCCAACAGATTATCAACTTGGACTGAAAGTTATGGGATAATACCTGAGGCCCAAGCTGGACTTAGACGAGGAAGATCATGCATCGATCACATATTCACATTAAATGCTATTGTACAGATACAGCTTATGAAGAAAAACAATCTGTACGCAATATTTGTTGATTTCAAAGGTGCCTTTGATAACGTGAATCATCACCTATTATGGAGAAAACTTTACGATTCAGGTGTGAGCGCTAAAATGATTCGAATACTTCAAAATATATATGATGAAGCAAAATTAAGAGTAAAGGTCCTGCAACAAACAACTTCCCTAATTAACATTAGTAAAGGAGTCTTACAGGGCGATTCTCTTAGCCCTCTCCTATTTTCAGTATTTATTGCTGACATGGACAAATTCTTTAAAGAAAAATGTAATCTGGAAGGTACATTCATATCAACAAACCTAGACATACTTTTACTCCTCTATGCTGATGATTTGGTGTTGTTCGCAAACTCAGTCATTGATGTACAAGAGAAACCTAATGCCCTCGAAGCATACTGTACAGAAAATAGTTTAACAATCAACTCAAGTGAAACCAAAATAATTAACTTTCACAAGGGTAGGAGCCATAATTCAACAAAATCATTTACCTGCCAAGGAAACGAAATACAATTAATATCTACATATGTATACTTGGGCATACCATTCTCATCATCAGGACTATTCCTAGAAGCAGCTAAACATCTAACAACCAAGTCAAATACCGCGATTGGATGTGTTAAACAAATAATGGCCAAGTCAAAAGTGGAGTCATGTTCATCAAGACAAAAGCTGTATGATGCCGTAGTGATACCAACAATGTCATATGCTTCAGAAGTTTGGAGCCTAAGATACATGAACATGTTGGAAAAAATCCAAGTTGGATATTTAAAAGGGCTGTTCAACTGGCAGAGAAATACGCCAAACTATATGGTCCGCTGGGAAGCAGGACAAATAAACATAGAGCTCCTTATATTCGAAAAGACTGTCAACCTATGGTACAAAATATCATTGATGAGAAACAACAGATATTCAAGAATGTGTTATGACCAGCTACTAGAAATGAGCAAATCAGAATCAGATATGAAATACAACTGGGCATTGCAACTCAAGAATATGTTCGTAAAAATTGAATATAAGTGGTTATGGGATGCTCAAAGTTGCACAGTATCAAAAATACACCATGAAAATCTCTTCCAGAGCTACAGACAAATGTTAGAAAATGAAGACAGAAGAAGAATTTTAGAATACACCTATAGCACTATATATAAAGAAACATTGATGTTTAAAATACAGTATTTATCTTTTTCAGTCAATATCAACACCCTGAAAACTGTGAGCCAGTTAAGATTAGTAAACACCACCAAACCCAAATTCTATCTGAAAGGTGTGGCACATGAACTGAATGCCGAAGATAACTGCACTTTTTGCAACCAAAAAGAGAAAGAAGACATCTATCACTTTATCGTGAACTGTCCTTTGTACACGCCTTTTCGGAATCACTACATTAAGAATTATTTAACTGACATCACAACTGAAAGTTTTGCAAGTAATTTTTTGAACATAACTGATACCAAAAAACTATTCAATATTGCTAACTATGTAACAAATGCATTGCAAATTCGTTTATTCATTCTAAACCAATAAATCACACATTTAAAGTACCAATACAATGTAAGGTTAATAAAAACTACTACTACTAAAATAAAATAAAATTATATATCTCATATTATCCGCCCTTTTTTTTTGAGGGATCATTAAATTACATATTGTATATAGTTATTACTCATCTTAAGTGCCAGAATGTATCTACTATCAACCTCCTTGTATATGCTGTAGCGAATTACAAATAAATTATCATTATTATTATCATAATTTACCGTAGAGTCACCGCTGGGAAAGTCTTTATTGACCTCACAGTGTTAGATTGTTTTACCGTAGAATCGCCGCTGGAGGAGCTCTTGTCGATTTCGCAGTGTTTGAATAATCTAACGTAGAGTCACTGCTGACGAAGGCTTTGTTGATATCACAGTGTTGGATTAACTCAACGTAGCGTCACCGCTGACGAAGTCCTCGTGATTGCGCAGCATTAGATTGTTTTAACGTACAATCACCGTTGAGGGGGTCATCATTGGCTTCACAACGTTGAGTGAGTTAACGTAGAGTCACTACTTGGGAACACGTTTGGTTGCACAAGCGTCGAAGATGGGTTAATCCACCGTTTGGAAAATCGCTCCACAATTTGTTTGTTTTAAAGTTTCTCGTCGTCTGCGACCGCCTGGGTCCGTACAGCGACCGCTGGTGTCGAGTGTCATGTACAGCCGTCTCGTCACCGTCAGCCAAGTTATCTCCGTGCAAGTTCCTGAAAAATATATATTCTATACTCACCGTCGTTGTATTTGTGCGTAAATAAATCTTATTGTGATACCTACCTCCTGATGATTATTTTGACAACCCCAGCCCTTTCCTTCTGAGCTATCCAGCCGTCAGCCTCAGTAACTGCGTCACCGACCGCATTGGCGCCCGAGCACACCATCAGCAGTTTTGACTGCGACGCCAAAGTTAACAACCCCGTCATCTGCGAGGCTATCGTTACAAACCTCACACTCCATTTGCGTGAGCCAAGAAAATGTTTAAAATCATTTTCTGGTCGCTGGAAATTAGATTGAATAAGAGATATAAATGAAATTGCTTAGAGCTATTAGTCCAACTTCAGATTACTTGTACAATTTGTAAAAATATTCCATATACTCATCACCAATTGGAATATTATATTGAAAAATCGTTCTGAAAGTCTTACTGAACCTATTAATCTTCAAGATCAGCCTCGATAACAGATTGCAATACAAACTATTACAAGGCAGATCAATAAACAGAAGACGTCACATGATTAACGGATGATACTTATAGTTTTTTCAAGCCTTCGAGTGGTTTCTGTTCAAATGAGATTATATCTATTCTCTCAGCAAATGAACGAGTATTCTTGAAACAAATTGCGCGTGTTGGAGTGTAAGCTACTTTTCCAAGTGCATCTTCATAAGATAAGAATCAAGAGATGATACTTGAATAACAATAATATTATCGTTCATGAACCCAGCAGTAATCATCAACAGCGTATGAAAAAATAGCAAAATGGGATAGAATAACATTGGACAAAGGGAATTATGATAATATATACTGAAAATTTAATGCATACATATGATGCATACATGCTGAGCAAATATGTCCTGGTGGAATTTATCTGCATTTTGGCACATTATATTCAATAGGGAATTTTGTGAAATGCTAGTTTTAGATACAAGTAGATGGAATGTGGACGAGTGCCTGGATAGCAACCCAGAAACATGGAACGGCACTCTGAACAATGGAAATATAGCATCTATCTCATTATGAAGCAGCATCAATAGGAAGCTAGCAATAGGTATTTTTCTTCTGGTAATCAATGAAGGCATAGATTGACGTTCAAGAAAAGATGAGAGATCAATTTCTCTTCGAACTATACACGATCATTCTCTTTGTTTTCTTCCAATTTATCAATGTTCTTCACCCATTGGGTATAAGTATTGATGTGAATATCAGTATATAGGAAGGGTATATTATATATATATATATATATATATATATATAACATGTTGAATTTCATCCTCCATTTCTGATGTGTGTTACTTGACAAATTTTACCAGTTCTGTTTCTACAAAAATTTTCTGTGATAATGAAGTAAAATTTATTAAATTATTCATATTAACAATTTTAAACAGTTATGTGTTTTAACAAAACTAAATTTTATTTTATAACTTACAAAATGATACAAATCTGTTGTACACCAGATAAAGTGTCAAAATTCATTATTTTTCTAAATCTATTCGTATATTGTTCGATTCACTAACAGATGTTTTTCTTAAAAATAATCTCGCATAAAAATTGTCCTGATGAAGGCTTAAACCAAGTCGAAAGCTAGACGAAATTTTAAAAAGAGAAATCTTTTATTTTATTGGCCAAAAAAAACCTGACTGCTAAGCCTACAAAATTTACTGTCTCCTATATATATATATATATATATATTATATATATATATATATATATATATATATATATATATATATATATATATATATATATATATATATATATATATATATATATATATATATATATATATATATATATATATATATATATATATATATATATGTTATGAAATTTATTGGGTAGTCAGTCTTTAATTATTCAAAAATTCTCATTTATTTCAATGACCCAAGCTTTCAACAATAATTTTTGGCTTCTTCAGGGGACTAAAGTAATGTAAACAATAAGACAGTTGAATCAAATGAACATGTAAAAACGGATAAACTTCAACTTACAGAAAAATAGAGAATTATCTATCAATAACACAAATAATTTCACAAATCTTATAATAGAGCATAATTATTAACAAATAATTGTCCAATTTCTTTGAATTGTAAAATAACCGTATTCTCCAAAATTTGAGATAACTGTATATTCCAGCTGTACGGCCTTAAGATAGATTGTATCTGAAATCGATAGCCTTAAACCAAATTCAAATATAAACGTATATTTTTTCAACATTGAAATTTTTTACCCTATCTTCTTACATATCACCATGGAGACTTTTATACAAAAAATAAAGTTTAAAACTATTATCCCCAACCAATTAAGCTAAAATATCGCATACACGCTCAATTTGGATGACAATGAATGGTTAGCTGAGTGTCGTGATTCTAAGTCCAATATCACGGACTTCCAGAAATGAAGTTTGTACCAACTATTTCTCATGCATCCCCTTGATATGGGTATCAAATGAAAGAGTTCTCTAAGAAAAATGCGAAAAATAAAATGACGCCATACTTAGATCATTATAGCGACGCTCCAAGATAGCAGACAGAGTTTAATCAACTACAATCATGATATGTGTATCAAATAAATGGGTTCACTGGGAAGAATAAAAGAAACTCGGAAGTGGAAGTGAAACTATTAGTTCCCATGTTCTTGTGGAAGCAAGCTTTTATTTAATATTATTCACTGAAAAATTGGATATTCATAGTTATATCTAATGTGCTGTTACATCGAATGATTTCAAAAGATTGTAGCGCAAATACAAAAGAGAGAGAGAGGAACCTGAAGATTTTATTGCATGTTACCAGCTTCTTAGATCATTTGATTGAACGACATATCAAATGTATGTAATGTAATCTAACAAAATTCAAATAATTTCGCGCGCAGTGAAGAGTGTGACGTAAGTAACTAGATTTCAAGTTGTAGAAAAATTCAACTAGATTTTAGGTTGATAAAATAAATAGCGGATATAGTGACATATTTTTGGTGTTAAGTGTATCTCGAGTACTTCAGTTAGTGAATACTTGGAATGAAGCAGAAATAATTGTGTGTCTTCGAAGTGAACCTTCCGGCCATCTTGTACCAGACCACTATATATGAATATGAATATTCATTCTTTCGGAGACTGATACTGAATAAAAGCTTTGTCTGAAAAAAAAATCTTTGAACTAATGATCTTCTTTATAAGTCAATTAGTCTTTGGCATAACTCTTTGAGGAGTCAATTTTGCGACACATTCAGTAGGTATACGTAGTTGCCCACCAATCTATTGTATTTTTTCATATTTCTGTCGTCAAATGCACAATTTTTGTTTCCAACCTGACGCAGTGATTTTGGGTGTTTCTTGGTAACTTCAATGAATTTTTCGAACAACAGTATCATAGTTTTTTTGCAGTGTCTAGTTGTTGAGGCTCCCAAATTTCTAGTATATATAGTGGCAAGACTTTTATCACAGAGTCTGATAGTTTTATTCTCTCTTACTATCCCTGAGGGCTAGTTCTGCCTAATACATCCCCAATTTCATGCATCGCTAATCGAAATAATATACCTAGGAAGTAAATTAGAGTAATATGTCGCGTGATCATTCGGCTTGAATTCTAAAATTCAATTAGGGTTCACCGGGTTGATTCGATTTTATTTCATCACCCATTTTTTTATATCAATAATCTAGGATAAGTTTTGGAGTTATAGGTTTCCTGTTCCTTCTTTTCAAACCTGGTTTTTGTGATAAGATCAGAAACTTGTTCATTGTCTACTTTTATAAAAAAAAAAAATTAGTTCAGGTTGTTTCTTGGAAGCTTCTAATTAGAAACATAACCAAAGTTGAAGCAAGTCCGCCAAGGCAGGAAGTCGTGAATAAATGAGAAAGGATCTCAGAACAAAGAAAATGGAGGAGGTTTACCGTGACAGAGATTTCATTTTTTCAACTTAGGGATAGTCCAAACCACTTCGCGGTATTATGGTCGATCTGCGTTGTGCTCCGATCAAGTAAGTGTTTCGAGCGTGATTCCAAACAAAGAACGTCGACTGGGTAGCTCACATTATGGATAAGAAGAGAACTTTACACCACCTTGTATTCCAAAAATCGTACGAACATCTAAGGCGACTCTTCAACCTTGCACAGAGCACCCAATCACGTGAGTGTTATATCCTGCCGTTCTGACGACCATCTACACGATCCCCACCTTGAAGCCTTCTCCAAGACCAGCCTCTGGCTCCACGCCTTCACCAGGTGAGCCAAAGTCATCATCACAGTTCCGGAGGACTAGTGGTTCAGCTAAGGGGACTGTTATATTTCATTTGTTTCTCCTACCTTTTGTGACGTTTCTAAATCAAGTGAGGAATATGAGTCCCTGATTTGATGATTTCATATTCCTGATTTTGTTCAACGCAGATTGGAGATAGCGTTTGTTGAGACGTTCAAGTCTATTACAAGGCACTCCTAGTGATGTTCGAACTCAATCCACGAGCCTCCTATCGCTCACGGCTACCCTGAGCAAGAATCACGATTACGTAGTAAATTCTGTCTTTTAAGTCGGGGAGAATCACTACCTCAAGTTTTTCCGTAACAAATAATATTCTTTATTGATACCTAGTCAATGAGGGGACTCAGCCAAAGGCTGCTCTTCCATCCAACTAAATACAAATAATGATATCTATATTAAAAAATTGAGAAATTACATCTTCCAGTTATTTTCAACAAAATATGAAACAGTATCATTCCGATTTTGATATGATACTATCACAAATATATATTTCTCACATAAAAATTATATGTGCCTAATGACAAAAATCTCAATTCGTTAGACAAAGTGTTGTCTAGCATAGGTGCTAAATACGAGAAGTTACATTTGAACTTTGCTTTGCGAGAAGTTGGGACAACGTATGAATCATTTGTTCTCAAACTATAATTATCATATATCTCAATCTGATCCTAGCTGTTTTCACCGCGTTTTGTGCACCCTCTGCGTATAGGGTTATTTCACAATAGCCCAATTTTTGAGGCAAATCAGCAGTATATATTGGAAAGAATAGAGAACCAAGTATAGAACCTTGGAACACAACACGTACTAAAGAAAATCAATTGGAGTTCTTCATCGTCTCATGCGTCATACTAATTTTGTAAGCTTGATTTTGAAAATAATCTGTACACCAGGTTGAAGAATTTTCTGAAAATTGGTAATGACGGGATAAGCTATTGATAAGGTCTGATGAATCAGATCTTGAGCCTTTATGAAATCGATTTGAATCAGAAATAGCACTTTTAAATCATCAAATTTATTCATTAAATCATGTATTGAATTTGATAGGCATGCATTCATATTGTGGCCTGGTCTGAAACCTGATTGTGTTGTTTGTATAATGGTGTTTTTGAAAACAAGACTGAATATTGGCTACGCACAAGCTCTTTGTAGGTCTAAGGTTGTTAAAGTAAAGGGAATTTGCATTTTTGGATAAGGGTCTTAATATAGTAGACTTCCACATATCATAAGTTCATCCTCCTAGTGAGCATGTGTCTATGAAAGGTGTAATATAATGTTGTATAATAATAATGATAATATTAGATCTATCTGCTTGATGATATAACTTTGTACAAATAGATTGATAACATCGACAAATAAATTGAATTTTTTTTCGTCCTATAGACAACCAGTTCATATAATTTGTTTGAGTATTGAGTATATGCTTGAAAGTTTATTATTTTTCTGGTACATTATACATTCAGGATGAATGCTCTTATGTTCAGGGAATGATTGGACGAATTTATAAATTTCATACATCTTTTCCTAGTAAGGCTGTAGCAGCTTCTTCATTATTAATTTGGTTGACGTATTTTGTAATATAGAATAGTCTGAAATGATAGTAAATCGGACAACGGAATGAAAAATAGAAGGGGCTATTTTCTTTTTAAAGATGACAAATATCGCATAATACTTCACTTTTGAATTTGTGTGTGTTAGGGATTTTTCTTGAAGTATTAAATAACAATAATTTAATTGCAGATAATGACGTTAGCATAACATGCATATCAGTAATCTTATTCAATAACTGTTTCGTCAGTCTCGTTTCATCGTTCTAAGTGAATAGTTGTGTTTTGTTGCAGTGTTTGTGCCGAATATTATAATGATATTCACGGTGAGTTATCCATGGCTGACCATTCTAGATAATATGTTATTTGAGTATTGCTATTGTTGTTATTGAGTATGATGTTGAGTATTAAGCGATTGAGCTGATATTTTGCTATTCTTTAATTCCTTCATTCTAGCGGTGGCCTCCTGATATCTTTAGTGTTTATCAGGAGGAGCCCAGCAATGGAGTGTTCCTAGAACTCACTTCGGTGGGGGAACGATCAGCTAACTCCCAACGATGCACTGGTGTAATTCCAGGGCCAGCGGTGCCCTCCTGCCATCTTTAGTGTTATATCAGGAGGTGCCCAGCGATGGAGTGTTCCTAGAACTCACTACGGTGGGGGAACGATCAGCTAACTCCCAACGATGCACTGGTGTGAATCCAGGGCCAGCGGTGACCTCCTGATAGCTTTAGTGTTTATCAGGAGGAGCCCAGCGATGGAATGTTCCTAGAACTCACTACGGTGGGGGAACGATCAGCTAACTCCCAACGATGCACTGGTTTAATTCCAGGGCCAGCGGTGCCCTCCTGCCATCTTTAGTGTTTTATCAGAAGGTGCTCAGCGATGGAGTGTTCCTAGAACTCACTACGGTGGGGGAACGATCAGCTAACTCCCAACGATGCACTAGTGTAATTCCAGGGCCAGCGGTGCCCTCCTGCTATCTTTAGTGTTTTGTCAGGAGGTGCCCAGCGTTTTGGTTGCATATCTTTGAGTGAGCAGGCGAAGACTGAGTTTCAACTTGGCTTCAACTCTTTCTTCTATGGCCTCGCAGATCACTTCACGAAAGTTTGCAAGTGTCGCAGATTCACGCTCAGCGTGGAACGGAGCTCAGTTTCACATAAATGCCTGCGGGCAGCGTGGAGTGAGGTATTTTTCCTCTTTTAAAGTTGTTCTTCATACCAACTCCTGTTTTCTGAGGGTCGCTTGCGAGAATGATTATATTATTGTTCTTAATTTCAGTCATGGATCCTTACTGAGTATGATTTACTCATATCTCTGTTTTCTTTTACAGACTTCCTGAACTTCGGTCATCTTTATTTGGAGACTCTATTATCTACATATTATTTAATGTAATAGTCAACAGACTTATTATTACGTAACAATATGTATGTATTTCATTTCTTTTGTGAATAAAGCTTATTTGATTCAACTAAACTGGAATTCTTAACAAATTATCAGAAGTGGGATCAGAATCAGAATCAGGATCAGGTTCAGAATCAGGTCTATGTATAACTGGATTAACGACCTGGATAACCGGTTCAAAATGTCGACAGATAGAAATATTGCGGACGATTTGAGTTCTCCTCCTATTGTCAGACCTCCAAATTCAAGGCGTCACACAGAGTATTTAGCGTATGCAGCAAATGCAATCTTCAAGTATCCTCACAACAAATCACATAAGATTGGACTGTAGAGAAATATTCGTATTTTGGACCCATCAGTTAGCTAATTGTTCGTTGAGGAATGGCTGAAAAGCATTAAGGACCTTCGAATGTCACATAAATGGGACTATTGAAACTTTGAATGAAGTGGTTCGCAGATTCACATCCTGTGTGGATGTGGAGCGAAGTGATTCGCAGATTCACATCCTGTGTGGATGTGGAGCGAGGTGGTTTGCAGATTCACATTCTGTGTGGATGTGGAGTAAGATGGTTCGCAAATTCACTTCCTGTGTGAAAGTGGAGCGAGGTGGTTCGCAGACTCACATCCTTCCATATCATATGAGGATCACTTCTAGTTATTGCAAGAAATGAAGGCACCAACAGAAAGGATTGTATAACTGATGATGCAATATTGCTATGAGAAATTAACTTCTAAATGGATATGACATGATAAATGGTGAGATCAGAAAGGAAGAGGTTGGAAATGATGTACAATAAGAATCAACGGTGAGCTGTGCAAGTATTTGGAAATGGAGCTGCGGAAACATTGGATATGGCGGATAATCAGAGAGTAGAAAAAGATGAGATTATACTCGTAGCTTCCATTTGCATCGTGTCCGAGAACACTCAAATCATTCCGATGATGATTGAAAAGTCCTGACCGAAACATAGGAGGATTGTGATTCATAACGATGTGACTAGAACGTGAATTGTACAAGGAACAAGTTGGTTGACTGAAACAGACTTGCCAGAGTCTACCAAAAAGTGTGTGCTGGTAACAATAGGATCTACAGTCATTCCGCCGGGATATGTTGGGCACATAATTTGCTATCTGGATAGAAGAGGCGATTTATTTACTGATCCAAGTATGAGAAAAAAAAAATACATTGCGTCCCACCAGTAGTGCATTGAGCGGTTACTGATTTGATAATGAAGCATGACAAAGTTCTAGCTAGATGCTATGAATGGAAAGAAGATTTTGAGGAAGAAACTCAGATTCGTGAAGGAAAAATTCAATCTTAGTGGATATCAATATTGGAATTTGAATTAGGTCACAGTGAGTGGATCTATGTCGTGTTGTTTATCTGTGTGTACTCTCACGCTACGCTGTGGAGAGAAGGTTATTCTGCGGTCTAGCTAGAGCTGTTCTTTGGTTCAGCTGTCCCCTTGCCTAGGATTGATGATCAGTTTGACCGTTTACGAGAAAAATAGTATTTCACATCACTTGACGTGACCTCTGAATATTGACAAGTATTTCTCACGAAAAGTATCATAGGACATACTTCGGAATACCGGATGGACAATACGAATTGAACGAAGCACCGTTCGGATAAGCTGATGCGCCAGCGATTTTTCCAAGAATGGTGAACAACGAATTGGGAGCTTACTAAAACACCATTCTATGGTTTATCGAGATGACGTCTTACGCCTTGCAAGCAATTTTGAGAAAGAGAAGCAGAAATTGGAAACTTTACTTGCTCTTATAAGTAAAATCTTGAGTCAGTAGCAATGTCTGTGTTTTTGACAATAAAATTGATTATCCAGGATTTGGAAGAGATAATGATGGAGTGAGACAAAGACAAGAGAGAACCAAGGCTGTGAAATTGGTTTGAAGATCCGTCAATGTTCATCAAGTAGATACTACAATTTCTAGAACTGATAAGCTAACTCGATAATTTGTGGAGGAATAAATAAAAATTGTGCAGTTGACAAACAAAGATTATGACTGATAGAAGTATCGCTTCTACCTCCAAGAGATCTGTGATATTCAGCCAACAAAACAGAGTCAAGCATGTCCTGAATGCAGTAGCAACACTACGAGGGAATGGATATTGTGAAAGATATAATAGTACGACATTGATATCATTTGCAATTTCAATGAGAGACGAAAAAACTGGGATGAATAACTTAACAACGTTCAATATTATCAATAACAACATAGTTAATATAGCTACTAGGCAAACACCAAGTGAGCTGTTCCTTGATTATCAACCCAGATCATAAGCTGATGTAATTTTGAACGCAGAAATGAGTGTTGTCCAATAGCCTACACGGAATATGCGGGAAATGTGTCAAGAAGTAGCAGTTTAACTGGCACAGAATCAGTCAAAACAAAAGAGAGATATGATCAACAGAGGGTTGTTGGTACGAAATACACAAAAGGCGAAGTTGCTCTTATTGAGACTGATAGAAGGAATAAGTTAGAAGTTACTATCACCATCTACAGAACCATACATAACTACGAGAGTTGAGCCAAATAACAGATAGTAGTCGGAGATGTATTTGATTCATCTCAGAGACAACAAGCTTAGTATCTCAACGTCATAGCTGTGGAATGTATGAAATGGTATAACCTTAGTGTTAGGAAAAACAAGTTTCGATTCTGATATCGCAGCTTCCGATGCCGATATCTACGGCTTGGAGAATTAGCTTCTCGAGGACGAGAAGATTGTCAGGAAAGCCGGACTGTCAGGGATTTTCCTTGAAGTATTAAATAACAATAATTTAATTGCAGATAATGACGTTAGCATAACATGCATATCAGTAATCTTATTCAATAACTGTTTCGTCAGTCTCGTTTCATCGTTCTAAGTGAATAGTTGTGTTTTGTTGCAGTGTTTGTGCCGAATATTATAATGATATTCACGGTGAGTTATCCATGGTTGACCATTCTAGATAATATGTTATTTGAGTATTGCTATTGTTGTTATTGAGTATGATGTTGAGTATTAAGCGATTGAGCTGATATTTTGCTATTCTTTAATTCCTTTATTCCAGCGGTGGCCTCCTGATATCTTTAGTGTTTATCAGGAGGAGCCCAGCAATGGAGTGTTTCTAGAACTCACTTCGGTGGGGGAACGATCAGCTAACTCCCAACGAGGCACTGGTGTAATTCCAGGGCCAGCGGTGCCCTCCTGCCATCTTTAGTGTTTTATCAGGAGGTGCCCAGCGTTTTGGTAGCATATCTTTGAGTGAGCAGGCGAAGACTGAGTCTCAACTTGGCTTCAACTCTTTCTTCTATGGCCTCGCAGATCACTTCACGAAAGTTTGCAAGTGTCGCAGATTCACATCCTCCGGATGTGAAGCGAGGTCTTTCCGCAGATTCACGCTTAGCGTGGAACGGAGCTCAGTTTCACATAAATGCCTGCGGGCAGCGTGGAGTGAGGTATTTTTCCTCTTTTAAAGTTGTTCTTCATACCAACTCCTGTTTTTTGAGGGTCGCTTGCGAGAATGATTATATTATTGTTCTTAATTTCAGTCATGGATCCTTACTGAGTATGATTTACTCATATCTCTGTTTTCTATTACAGACTTCCTGAACTTCGGACATCTTGATTTGGAGACTCTATGATCTACATATTATTTAATGTAATAGTCAACAGACTTATTATTACGTAACAATATGTATGTATTTCATTTCTTTTGTGAATAAAGCTTATTTGATTCAACTAAACTGGAATTGTTAACATGTGTGAATCCATCTTAGTAAAGCGAAGTGTAGTTTGGATTCGATATTCTGAAGAGTCTGGTTAATTCTGAGCTATTGTGTGGGAGATTTGAGAAGTAATAGAGGGTTGTATCATAGGTTTTGTATGTTTTATTGTACGAGGAATTGAGGATGCTTTCGGTATCTTGATTGTAAAATATTTCTTCATAAGCTTTATTCATATTATCCATTTCAATCTTCAATGATACGCAGCTTTGTGATTCAAACAACCATTGAAAGTTTTTTGCGATTAAGATATTCTCGAGTTTTCTCACCCAATCGTGTTTAATTTGCTTATCTTCTGGAATGTTATCATCTCTGTTTATTTCCGGAAGCTTGTTGTAACATATCTTTGGGTATTTTGTGTTTTTTATTAAAAAAAATTATGCCACCCGCCTAGCAATTTTTCAATTATTCCAGTTTCGATATTGTATTCAGAAGTAGATGATACTTCTATTCTAATTAGGTAATTTGGTGTGTTCTTCGGCCATGTTAAAGTACTTTTGAAATACTGAGTCGTTCTCTTTTCTTTAATAATTATTTGAAAGGGACCCCATACTTCGGCAACATATAAAATGGTAGGGATAATTGACGTGGAGTATTATTCAGTTTTCGTTTCCCAACTATCCACTTTTACCCTTGATAGTGTTCTTAAGTGCCCCTGTTATTCTAGTTGCTTTGCTCATTAGTTCGCTTGTATTTATTTTATTTAATCCAATCTCACAGGACATATGTCCCAATTACAGGATGATTTATTCTAACATACAAAATTAATCGTGCGGATAAGCGTACACAAAATGAAAAAGAAAAATTATCAATAATCAATGAAAATAAGTATAATATGATAGATATATAATGATTGAATATTTGTATTGGAATAAGTTCTCAACTCTCTCTTAAAAATATTGAATGAGACTGACAAAACATCTAATGTAGCGGGAATACAATTGAAAAGAGTACACATCTGTCGTAAAGGTGATCTTATTCCATAATTAGTACGTACCTTCTTACAGTAAAAGACCATATAATTTCTGGAATTGATACGAGGAACATTTATTGGTAGCTTAGACAGAAAAACGGCGTCATGAACAATATTGTTCAATATTTTGTTCAAAAATAAGCATGACTGTATTTTTCTACGATTTTCAAGTGGAACCTTATTAATTTCCAGCAATGAATCACAGTATGGACGATCAAAATTTGGATAGAATATGTGCTTTTTAAAATAGCAATATTTTACAAAACGTTTCTGCACTGATTCAATTGATGGGATAAATTTTCCATAGATAGGGTTCCATACTTGAATGCAATATTCCAATTTTGAACGTACAAAAGATTCATATAGTCGTTTCAAAGTAGATAAATTATGAAACTGTTTCGTAACTCTGATAATAAAGCCAAAAGTCTTGTATGATGCTTTTAAGACATATTCCATATGTTTATCAGAAGTTATTCTGTCATCAAAAAGCACTCCAAGGTCTTTAAACTGGTAAACACGGTCAAGATATGAGTTTTCCATCACGTACAAGAAAGTATGAGCTAATTTTTCCACAAGATAGCGCATAATTTTACATTTGCTGAAATTAAAGAATAACTTAAATTTCTGAGACCAAGCGAGTAAATTATTTATATCTTCTTGCAATAATAAACAGTCATTAGCAGAATTATTCTCTCTGAAAATTTTCAGATCGTCTGCGTAGAACAATACTTCAGAATGTTTGACTACCTCAGTGATGTCATCAATTGACAGTATAAAAAGTAGGGGACCAAGATTAGAGCCTCGCGGAACACCTGACGTCGCAAAAAATGGTGCAGAAGTAAAATTATTGATTCGTAGAGTAGATCTACGATATTTAAGATGAGACTTCAATAGTGCTATTAGATATGACAAAAAATTGAAATTATTACAAACTTTCTCAAGAAGTACAAAATGATTGACAGTATCAAATGCCTTTTTAAAATCTGTGTAAACATCTACTTGTGAGTTATCATGAAGGGAATTTAAAGTAAACTTTGTGAAATTGGGAAGATTAGTTGTAGTTGACTTTCCTTCAACAAATCCAGTCTGTTGTATGGCAATGTTAATTTGTACACTATTGTAAATGTATTTATATAATATGGATTCATGAATTTCACTGATATTAGAAAGAATGGCAATCGGTCTGTAGTTGATTACATGGGGAATGTCTCCTGATTTGAAAATTGGAGTGATAAAAAAGGATTCAATGGTAGGCGAAAAAACATGAGTAGATATTGACAGATTCAATAAGAATTTGAGCGGTTTTAACAAGAGACAAGAACATGCCTAATTAATGTATATCATCGTCAAATGCACCCATTGACGTGAACTTAGTTCCTAGATAAGTATAGTTATTTGTGAATTGAATTTCTTGATTTTGACAAAAATGCCTAATTCTACGTCGAGGAGATCTACCTTTATGAAAGTGTGATATTTCTATTTTTTGCGGGTTGACTTTTAATTGGAGTGGATTTTTAATATAATGATGTATAACGGGAAAAGAAGTAAGAGTTATTTGCCGACAAATTTCATCTGTATCACTCGACTTCAGCTTTTTGAAATGTTCACAATCACATTATCATTCACACAACTAAAATCAAAATACATTGCACCATCCAGCTGGAATTGATTTGTATTATAGTACAATAATGTGTTTGTATTTATACAGGTTGATTCAATATGATCACACAGATATCGACTGTATTTTTGCGGTTCGTCCAGAGAATCATAGATAAAATCTGTAGAGGCTCTATTAACACCTATGCGTTTCAAATAAGCCCACAGTGCAGAAAAATCGTGAACATTATTATCAATATTGAGCTTTGAGAACGTAGTTCTCTTTTCTTCTAATAGCTGAAGTCAGATTTCTTAGCTATTTGTAATATTTCCATTTAGCTCAAGTCTTACACTTTTTACATTCTGTTAATGCCTTGGCTCGCTTTCGTTGCATAATCTTTATTACAGAGGTGATCTATGACTTGTAAGCTCTATTAGCGTTAATGAAATCTGTCTACATTAATCAAAGTTTATTCATCAATTTTTGTATGACGAGAGAGGAGCTTCTTCATTGATCCTAGTTTTCGTAACAGCTACAATATCAGAATCATAAACTCAATAACAAAATCCTTGGAATCTGGAAGACATGAATTAAGTCAGCGTACATTATGCTGACATATTGTAAACTAAGTATTGTAAACTCCAATCGATCGATCATGGGTAAAATTAGACATGAAGAATAAAGACAATAGAAAATAAGTGTAATAATCCGCCAAGTGATTTTGCCTCTTCATACGAACATATTTATTGGGATATGAGAGAGAAACAGGAAGATAATAGGACGAAATTGATATTTTCCGGAGGATAAAGATGGAATACATTTTTCAAAGACATAGTGAAATATTTGAGTGAGTGAAGAGTTTTCGGAATTCAATCAATTTTTAGGATTTGATTACTTCCCTTCTTAACAGTTTCGGCTGTACCTCAGCTGTCTTCAGAAGTGAAGAGAATTATAGTGTGTGAAACTGAAAGTGTTCATTCATGTGTGATTTATCAAAAGTAATAAAATAGCGGAAAATTTTTTTCTTTCATTTGTCAAATGCCACAACACACATCTATGAAAGACTTTGACCACATACTTCCAGTTTTACACATTATATTACTTATCACTTCTTAAGATGGCTGAGGTGTTGTACAGTAAGAAATGAATTCCTAAGACTTTTTACTCACTCAAATTCACTCATCCGGTCAGCTTCATCAATTCCATCTTATATAGTGAAAGATGCCGATTTTTATGAAAATATAGCTTAGGTATCACTTTTCAAGAACAAGCTCTCAATATATGAATCTGTGTACGCCACACTCAAGCCAATTAGAATCGCAAATGTTTTCGTATGAAATATCAGTTTCTTATATTCGAGGGTGAGTGCATCAATGGAAATAAGTTATTCGTCATTCTCAAGTGACCTACAGTGACTTCGGGAAAGGAGTAAACACCTTTGTGGTAGTTTTTTGAATATGCGCAGAAGTAGGTCTCACAGACATAGCTCCTAAAATCCTGATGTTGGCCAGTGAAATTGGGACACATAGGTACAGATAAATGTTTGTGGAGAGTATAGCACCGGAGAGTTCCAATGTTCTCATTAAAATTCAAATATAAAAAAAGCCTCTTCGCGCGGAAGTTGTAAATGATAAATTATGATTCAAGGCTGGGAGGTGAGGCATTTCTTCTGGTTATAACCTGACCTTCATTCACAAATGAGTAATGCCGGGTTTACATGCTCGCCAAGTCTTTGCAAGCGCACACAACTTAACAAAGGCTAAGCTTGCATTTGGAAGTCTTGTACACCCTTGCGGGTGCGTCGGTGTTTTCCAGACAGACAAGCATAGCAAAAATCAAACTTGTTCATGCTATTGCGTTATCTGAAATACAGGCAAAATTAAATGAAAACAAGGAAGTTCATAGAGTTGCACTAGATAAGTATTGAACCATAACATTAATTTCATGAACATTCAGTGCCAGTGCTTTTGGAGGAAGATTATCATTTGAAGAAACAGTTTGCGCCCTTTGATGCATATACAAAAACCGATACTCGACCGAAAAGGCGACAAATTTCTTAAGGCTCACGCTAGCCAAACCATATACTTCTTTTCAAACTCTTTTGCAAGTGGACGCTTGTCAGAGTCTAGCTAGCATGTAAATGCAGCTATAAAGCTAGTTTTGTTCGTTGATCAGAAGAATGAGTTTTTAAGAAAGAACAAAACTACAGGTTGGAGTTTATTGACGAGTGTTCTTTACAATCATAACTACAACTATGTTGTTTTCACATGCAAAAGTCTTATTTATAACATTTTGTTATCTACAGGATATGGTTTCCTATTTCTAGTGAAGTAAGCTGGTTACAAGATGTAACTCCTCCAGCCCTAGTTGAGAACTATGGGGGTTTTGGCCACAGAGTTCGGTGACATTTCGATTTCCACATTGGGTCGTCCTTGTGATCTGTTAAATTTTCTTTGCTGAACAAAAAAATACAAAATACAACATAGAATATTTATGATGGTAATTGTATATGAGACAACACTGTTTATATGCTCGTTTTTTCATAGTAAATAGGTGTATCTTTGATTTCATTCAATTTCTCTTTTTCGTCACTTATTATTGAAATTAAATTCTTGGTTTTGTCTGAATTTATAGAATCTAGTCTAATTTTATTATTATTCAAATATGTTTTATCATTTTGATCAATAGTTGCAGGCAAATTTGGTAAATTAATATTAATATGACTAAATTTTGTACTTTGAAAAGCTTTTAAAATCATGTCTTTAATTTTCACTTCACATTCATTATTTATTTCAATGAAATAAGTTCCATTTAAGGAAATATTGTTCGTATCTCTACCACATTTTTGAGTTGCAACAACACTATATGGGGCAATGATAATCCATTGATTCTTCTCTATCTTCTGGATTTTTATATTCGGAATAACAGCTGGTATGGTAATGCAGTTGGTCGTGTTCACGTTGAATCTTAGAAGTTGAATCTCACAAGGAGCGTCTTGGTAGATCTTGGCAAGATACATTTCTTGACACAAGTATTCTTCTGGTATGATTTCCTTGCATTTTGAATCAGAATAAGTCTGCTCATTGAAAATGAGGAATTTAGAACGTGGTATTATGGTTCTGAATGAATTATGATTTGGAATAGGCAAAGAATATAAATGATAATAATCAAAATACTCGATCTCTACAATTGGAGTTTGTAATAAAAATATAATCTAATTACTTTTACTATAACTTTTTATTTTAATGATTTTTTCAAACAATAATAAATTATCTAATATGGGTTCAAATGGGAATCTACTAACTTTTAATTGTTTATTTATTGTTATAATTTCGGAAAATAAGTCATATGGTTCTATAATAGAGCTATGGAGTACGTTTGACTTTGAAAAAGTGATAGCAACTTCAATTTTTTCAAGGAGATCATATATTATTTGTAAACTTGAGATATATTGTGATATAACAGTTTGTAAAGATGAATTATGATTCATTTCTACATGCTTCATCCATGTATCATTGATGATTATTTCCAACTCCATTATTTTGGAATTTAAATGAATTCGATTATTTGAAAGCTTTTTTATATTATCATGAAATTTTTGAATTGATGTTTGTAAAATTGTCATTTGATTATTAAAAAGTATTCTAAGTCTATGTTGGTTATTTGATACTTTTGAGATAATATCGTCATATCTTTCAGCATCTCTTTGATCAAGATTTCCAGTAATGGATTGAATAATTGAGCCTAGGTCGTCTATCAAACCTCGTTTCTGTCTATTAATTATGTAAGGATTCAATTGTTTTATCTGAGTTGAAACTTTATTCTCAAGAATGTTAATTATATGATAAGAATGGTGACTAAATGTTGAATTTTCAATCTCGTTTCTAATAATTGCTATTTCACTCTCTAATATATGAAATTCATTTATTATGTCAGTAATGTCAAATATTTCTACAAATGTCCAAAAGTCAGTCTGTAGTTGGGCATGACCTAGTTTTAAAGGAAGAAGGCCAAGATTTTGGTTGAAATTATAGTATTTGGGTAATTCTAATGCTGCCGTGGCGATGAGGAACTAACATCTGTAACAATAGGTGGTTTCCTCAATTCTTCTACGTGAACAAATTCAATTTTCTCTTTCTTATTTTGATTTGTAATCTCTACACGATTTTTATCTAACAATTTGGTAATTTCATAAGGACCTAAAAATTTCGAATTTTTCTTATTCCTGAGCAAAGGATTCTGTTCAAAAACAATTTGATTTAATCTAAATTCATTATTTTCATCTCCTTGCGTATTAGATTTTGAAACTACTTTTTCTTCATCAACTTGCAATTTATTCGAAACTGCTTCGTAAACATGTTTTAATTTCTCGTTATGATTTTCAACATAGTCATTATAAAATGAATTTGGCATAAAAAGTTCATTTGTATCTCTCAATTTTGTATGACCGAAATTTAATTCAAAAGGGGTAAAATTGGTTGAACTATGTATCGAATTATTGTAACCAATAATTGCATAATTCATTAGATCGCTTTTGTCGTCCGGAAAAGTTTCTCTTAATATTCTTAAATGTTCTATAATTGTTGAGTGGAATCGCTCGACAATACCGTTTGATTGGTGGTGATATGGTGTAGTAAAATGAATATTAATTTTGTGTGATCTTAAAAGTTCTTGTATGATGCTATTGTTCAATTATTTTCCAATGTCTAGAATTAGATTTTCTGGGACGCCAAGTGCAGCAAAATATTCAATTAAAGCATTACTTATGTGAATCGCTGTTTTATCTTCTATGAAGATTGCTTGCGCAAATTTTGTAAAGGCATCTACTAAGGTCAAATAATTTTACTTATCGAAAGCAAATACATCTATATGAACTATTTGACAGGGTCTAGTTGCTGTTTCTGTTAACAATCAGAGGTGAATAAGGTTTGTTTCTAGAATACTTAGCTCTCTGACAAATGTGACATGTGTTAATAAAATTTGTTATTGTTGATTTCATATGTTTCCAGTAATAATTTCTCTTTAGATATTCAATGGTTCCATTTATACCTCTATGGTTAGTCTTTTCTTCATGGTAATAATTCATCATCATTATTTGTTCTTCTTTATCAGTTACTGTATTCAAAAGTTTCATACATTTAATTAATTTGGGACCTCTTTCTGAAAAGTGATTTAAGAATACTCTTGAAAAATCTTTATGAAGCTTATCTGTGTGGAAATACATGTGATAAATAACTTTTGAACTTGTAAAATTCTTCAAAAACTCAAATATAATTTTATCATTATTGTTTTCAGGTATTTTTACTTTTATAATTCTCTGATTTTCATAATTTTCATGAGAAACAGCACACTCAGAATAGAAATTTGGAAATACAAGAATCTGATTTGTTTTATTATTCATTATCTCGTCTAAACTTGTAATGCCGTCATTATTGGTATCACCTGCTGTAGGGTGTTGAGTTACACTTTTAGAATCTGAGATGTTGTTATCTACTTCTGCAGTGTCAATGTGCTGTTGATTGTTTGTTGTGTTTGGAGGTTTAACTTGTATGTCAGAAATTATATGGAATTTCGGTCTCTTCTTGATTTTTTCATTCTGATTTAAATATTGTGTACTAGTGGATGGCAGTGGTTCATCAGGAACTGAATTTTCTACAAAATTTCGTAAATAATCTACAATGTCTGTATTTATTTCGCTAGGATTATTAATTACTGATTCGCTTTCTATTGCATTGATATTAATGCGCGAGAGACAATCTGCGTTGGTGTTACATTTACCTTTTTTATATATTATATTATGATCGTATTTTTTTTCTTCTTTGTTACAGTGGTCTATTCTTATATTTTTCAAATTTTGCTTCAATAAATTTTCGTATCAATTTCTAATTCGTCGTTATCAATTTCCATTTTTTCAACAAAATTTAAATCTATGGAATCTAAAATTTCAATATCTAAAGGTTCGTGAATATCAAGTTTCACAGGATGCTCTTCGATATTTCTTACTGAAGTTATTGCATAATTGTTTGAAACATGTACTACTGCTTTAGGCATTTCAATACCGTTTCCAAAGTTTATATATTCTAACAATCCAATGCCATTTTTCTGTTTAACTGGAATTTCTACTATCATGTTAACTCGTGAAGGAATAATAATGGAATAATTTTTAAAATGATCTCGCGATGTCTTGTCATTGTCAGGTTCAATTATTATGGAAATATTTGCGAAAGGGGTACGTAATTGTTTTGTGTTTACATTACCATTTGCGTTCAACTTTCTCAATAAATCTACGCCCATAAGTCCATCATATTTATAACTAAATTTAAAAAGGTGAAATTTATGATTTTCAGGAACATTAAAATTTTCAAAAAATGGAATTTCGACTACTTCATTGTGGAATGAGATATCGCGAGCTGTTTGAATGTTAAAATTCTCATTGAAAATATAATTTTGATAAAATCTGTAAGTTAGATCAGGATTCATTAAACTTTTAGTACTTCCGGTATCGATTGAAAAGTTTGCGTCAATTTCGAGAATATAAATGTAGGGTAGGTTTGCTTTTAATACATTTATCTGAATTAAGTTTGATTCGTGTTGCATGGGACCAAAGGAAAATTTTGTTCACCTTCGTAATTCTCAGAGTCATATGTACTGTTATCAAATGTATAATTTGATCCGTCATAGTCAGCGTGGGAATAACTATAGTCTGTCTCAGAATTGTCATACACAGGCTGTTCACATGCATATATGTCATGGGTTTCGTTTTTTGCATAGTTTTGATTTACAAAATGAATATTAGGATTTTCTTGATTGATATTTTGGTTGTAAAGTGCCGAAGATGTAAATGGTTTTTGTTGTGATTTGATTCTAGATGGGGCAGATGTAATATCCATGGGTTCTGGTGTATACTCTCTTTGATTTTGATTTTGATTAGGACGAGTGAAATTTTGAGGAAAATTCTGCTGTCTTTGTAATGGCATAAGATTTGTGGGACGTACAAAATTATTTTGAGGCTGACGTTGTGCATAATGAGTAGGACGCCAATTTGGTTGATTATTTGTTTTATAAAACGGATTAGTTCGAATAGGCATCAAATTTGGTCTTTGTTGTTGTTTAAATCTATGAGGATTTGGATTTGCATGTTAGGAATGTATGTTGCATTCGTAGGTACAGTTTGTCTTGTTGGTACTATTCTTTGAGTTGGTTTGAATGAGCTTTGTAAATTTAAAGTATTCTGCTTTCGAATTGAATAGAGAAAGTTTTCTTCTTCTATGACAAGGCTCATGGCTTTTTCTAAGAAATCAGGATTTCTTAATCTAACATTTGTTTGAATGTTTGGTGGTGAACCTCTAATAATCGTCGTAATTTCTAATTTGTAATGATTTTTCAGTGGGTGGAATCTGTGAAGTATTTAATTTTGCAAATATTAAACTATGGGCATCTTGACATCTCATGCCAAAGTTATATGGTGATTCATTTTCTTGTGGTTTTAAAGAAATTGAATCTTGAACTAGACAATCAATATTTCTCTGATCTCCCAAACTGAGACTTAAAGCTGTTTCAATATCTTTCCAGGTTTTTAATTCTGTTCTGGATCAAATCAAAAGTTGTGCGCGACCAGTTAATTTACCTAAAATCGCTCTAATCAAGAAATTGTGAAATATTGGATCTGAACTCGTGAATGACTGAATTAAATTTTGGCAATTATCTATAAATATATTCAAAGTATGAGGATTTCCTTCATATCTAGGAATGAAGTCTAAATAGAGTCGTAACAATTGGTAATCAATAACAGATGGTGCTGCTGTAGCCATATTTTCGTCTGCTATATTCATATTATTCAATAGATCTGATAAATTCTCTAGATTGTTCATCAATTTATATTTATCATTTCAATTGTGAAATCGTAGTATTTCTTTCATTATAATTATTTTCTGGATTCAATCTTGTGATTTGGATGTGAGGAAATGAGCAACTTACATTGAAAGTGTTGTTTTCATTCTTAATCTAGTGCCTATAGGTTCTGACGATTTGGTTCTTCCCCCAGGTCTTCCTACTGCTAGCTGGCTTCGGCGATGCTTGTTCTCGACCAGTGTTGTAATTTCTTCTTTCTTCCTCACCTTCTGACGAACTGTTGTTCTTGTGGGCGGCAGGTGTGACTTAGGTGTGGAAATCGATATGCTCTCGATCTGCTTCTACCGTTCACTATCGAACCGACCGTTTTTCTTCTCGATTAATCGTTAACACGAAAATTGCTCGTTCGATACGTTAAATTTCGAGAATCCTACCGACTGCGCCAGTTTTGTTCGTTGATCAGAAGAATGGGTTTTTAAAAAAGAACAAAATTACAGGTTGGAGTTTATTGACGAGTGTTCTTTACAATCATAACTACAACTATGTTGTTTTCACATGTAAAAGTCTTATTTATTACATTTTGTTATCTACAGGATATGGTTTCCTATTCCTAGTATAGTAAGCTGGTTACAAGATGTAACTAGCTTGAAGATATACGCAAAACGGCAGTTTTCACTGCTTGAATTAGGTGACAGGCTCGTCTGGATGGCTTGCTAATAAGTTGGTTCTTTCCAGCAACAAGAAAAGGCATCTCACCTAACTAATAATGAGAGATTGAATTACAATACCACATTCTGTATAACATGGAGTTCACAATGAACTAGACGAATAACTCTTCCATCCATTCATCAGCTCATAAATTTGTATATCGATTATTAAATTTGGGAGCGGGAGGGTCACAGCTAAATAGGTAGAACGAAGTAATAACAAACAAAAATGAATTATTTATATATTTTCTGCCACCCATAATCACGTTTGAAACTAGTCAGAAAAGCATATCAAATCATAGAACACTGAACACTATTAAATTTCACAAGTCTTAAAATTTGTGGGTGTCACGACACTCACGTCGATTTGTCAGAGCTTTTCTAGACAAGGAAAACTCGCCTCGAGTGTTGCGTGAGCTTAGGAAAGCTTTGCGTGTCCGCCCTTTGAGCTCCCTAAGCCCCTTAGTCTATGTCGTATAGCAAAAGTTAAACGACAGCAAATATACGGAGGTTTATCAAACAGATGAATATTGTAGAACAACAGACAATCTTCATGAGATTTATCGAGAATTGTCTAGACTCATCTGATATATTTGTAACATGTGATGAGAAATCAATAATTAGTTATTATTGATTGGTGCTGATGATATTGAGTGTGAGTCTATAACCGATTCAATTAACTAGCAATGTATCAATCATGAGTATGTAAGGGTCTTTGTAAGCGTTTAAGACATTTGAGAATCAGGTTTCAACCCCGAATTTTTCAGGCTCTTAACCGAGTTCGCCAGTATTTTTTCGAGTAAAATGGATCATGAAAAGCTCAACAGATCGATTTGAGTGCGCTAAATTCTGGACGTATATCTCGTCTTATTCGGGGAGTAGTGATACGACGATAGTAGACGGACTAAAGGTTTGGTAGGATAGAAATGGAGTATTAAGGCTTTTCTATGCAAATAGATGCGAAGGGAAAGAAACACAATGTTGAGAGATAACAGTTTTGATGAGGGTAGTGTGTCCGTAGTGGGTGGATACAAAAGAAAAATGACTGAAGATAATTTGTAACAGGACTGGGAACTTAAATAACAGGAAAAAGTACAAGTCCTTATTTCTGACGCCTAGTGTGCCGGAAATGTGTTTCTGAATGTGTACACGGAAAAAAAGCTGTTGAGAGTTAAAAGAAAAGAGCGCGATATGTTTAGGGAGATTATTAAGATATATAAGAGGAACACTAGAACTGAGCGACGTTTCTATGGCCCTAGCTAGAGTTGAAGGAGTTGAAGAAGTAACTGAGAAAGAAACGGCGAATTTTCAGTTTTTGGGTATAGCCGGGTCACGTCTTCTAGTTCGCATTGGATCACCGCTTCATACTTATTGAGGGGGACGAAAGTATCAACTATAGGACCATGCATGAGAAGACATTGGATTTGAAGGCTTTATCTATAGGTCCAAGAAATTTGCTCATTGGGCGTCAGAATTTTCTTGTTGCATCGTCTGCGAGGAATGTTGCTAGAAGCAGCGTGTTGCAAGGAGAGACAAAGGCGGAAAAATCTGTATTGATCTTGACTGATGAGGCTCCTATAAATATGTTGATCCATTTTACTCATGGTTTTGAGCGTGTGAGATGGAAATTTTTATGGTGCGAGTCAGAGGCTATTGGCCTGAAAATTTGAGGAAATCAGTTCATATCCTTTTTTTTGTTACAAGCATTTTTGTCCGTTTCTGAATTTTAGTCATTCAATAGAGTCTTCTCCAATCCAACAGCTCGCAATTATCGGATTTGTTTTGATCAAACCTGCCTTGTAGTGTTGCTTGACGGATTAATGACTATAAAAGATTGTTAGGAAAAGTAGGCCTTCAGGAAACCATTGAGATGTGGATAAAATTTATTTCACATTGGACGTTTCGAGTAACAAGTACTCATCATCAGCTACATAAAATTTTTGAAATATAACAAAGAATTATAGAGAAATTTCATCTTCTTACCAAGTATATATGGTCAAGTTTAGTTCAATTACTTAAATCAAAATAACATGAATATTATAAGTTCACAAAAATTGTAATAGAAGAAAATTAGGAATTGAACTGTGCCAAAACCCCCAAGAACGAAGCCATGTTCATGGAACGTGAACTGACGAACGACTGACGAAAAGCAGTAAATCAGCAATCAACATCAACTAAAACTAAGAAAAAACTTCCCGAGCGTTAAGGTGGCAGTTTGAAATTTCCCAAAAAGTTATTGGCAAATTTCATGTTGTTTCTAAAATCGGTCTGCGAGTTGATCGTTTTGTTATCGAATAAATTTATATACAGAGTTTCATATCACAATCTGTGCTGTTTTTTAGATACATTATCAACGATCTTCGCATTTTTGAAATAAAAAATATGCCCTGTTTCAACTGTGTGCTCAGTAAGAGCGCTATGAAATATATCTCTCGATTTTGAGCTGTAATTATGCTGATACAATCTTTTCTTCAGAGGTTGTGAAGTTCCACCTATGTAGATTTCACTGCAAGGAACACATTCCACGCTGTGGATAACATCTTTGGAATCAACTATTCCAACTTTGTCCTTGAGGTTAGAATGTAAATGTTTTGTGTTGACAATACTATTATCTGCAATTTTAATGTTTGAGGTTGCAATCAGCTTTTTGATAGCCTGCTGTAAACCTTCAACATAAGGAATAACAGAGAAAATTGGTACAGAATCATTGCTGGACTGAGCATTGTGGGGTTGAGCTCCACGACCCGCAAGTGTACGTAGGCGGTCAAATAGCTTATTACGTACAAAATATAGTGGATACACTACAACTTATGTTAAATTGAATTGAAGCCCTATCAGTACCATTGACCGTAAATGCAGAAATTATTTTAAAAATATTGAACATCATAAATAATTAGTCCAGAACCCTTCGATTGGCAAAATATATATGTTGCCAAAAATTCCCAAGCACGATGTCCCACTACGACTAGTCACATCAACTTAAGATACTCCAACGTACAAATCAGCTAAGTTTCTCTGTGGGATATCACAAAATGTTACCAATAATTCACCTTATAACATTAAGAACTCTTTTTGCCTTGTAGATGACATCACTACTTCAACTATCCCACTTAATTACACCATATTTTCTCTTGACGTCACAGCCTCGTTTCCAAGCATTCCTCAATCTTTGGTTTTAAAATGTGTCACTGAGAACTGGCCCAGAATCACTGAGTTTACTGGCTTAAATTTAGAACAATTTACCACCGGTATTAAATTGTATTTCGAATCAGCTGTTTTCACCTTCCAAAATACTATTTACAAACAAATTGACGGCTCACCGATGAGGAGTAGTATAAGTAACTGTCTTGCTGATTTGATCTTACAATAACTTGAGAATTTTGTTGTTCCTGACACTCAATATGACATTATCTATTACAAAAGGTACGTGGACGATATTTTAATAATTTCGCCTTCTGATAAAATTAATTCCATTTTTAATATATGAGGGAACAAAATCAACGCAGGTTAAACAGTCAAAATCTTTGTGAAAAACGCTCTTTTGGATTAGTCAAGCTTTCGGTTTTTAATTGGAACCATCCTCAGGACTAGCCAGTGAGATTCCTAAAATATCATCACAGATCAATATTATTCGAACTGAATATGGAAATGTATGTTAAAATATTCAAACAGTTTGTTTTCAGGAAGTAAAATTCAGTCACATGTTGGACAAGCAAACGGAAACATGACAGCCAGTCATGTATGTATATATATATATATATATATATATATATATATATATATATATATATATATATATATATATATATATATATATATATATATATATATATATATATATATATATATATATATATTTATTTATTCACCTATGCCAACTCTTTGATTCAGTCTTATACAGGATGACATAATTACATTCAATCTGTCCTGTGTCTCACTTTCCAGTTTACTCCGATATTAAAGCATATAGGATAGAAAAATTCGTCATTAGAAGCATTGGTCATGAAAGGTTATGTAATCATTTATATTTTGTAAATGTAGTTTTCTGTTGCAACTAAGTAAGAAACTACGCAATACTTTTGCACGATTGAATTCTACTTGAAAGAGAAATACTTTCAAGTTGTAAAATAAAATTCTGGATCTACACTCTATGAGATAAATAGGAAAGTAGCTCAAGAAAGTGTTCTACTCCAGGTCCAGTATCAAATCTATACCGCAAATCTTCTCTCTCAAGAGAACACTCCAATAGCAACCTTCGCTGACATACAGCAATTCTTGCATCACATAAAAATCCGCAGGAAATAACAACGATACTTCAAACACTTATTGGCAGTATAAGCACATAGACCCACAAGAGGTGCACTCAAATAAACAAAGAAAAATTTGCTTACGTAACTTTCACTACGAAACATACAACAATAATAATGAACAGTAAATTGATAACTCATAGAAAAGACAAAATATACATAGGGATGCACTTGGAGAAACATCAAATATGGAAGAAACATCCAATAACGAAGAGAAAGCAACTCAATATAGGAGCAAAAAAATGTACTGGCTTTATTGTGTTTTGTTGTTAGTACTCTATGAACCAGACATAAGTAGAGGAGATTTGTTCTGTTATCAATCAAATCCATACTGGCTGCTATTCTATAGGTTGAAATGTGGTCATATCCACGACCAATGTCTATAAATCGCAAACAAGAATTTTGGAAAAGGGTATTTCGATCTATATCTTTCTTCGTGAGATTGGAAATATAGACACAAGCACCGTACTCTAAAATGGGCAATACGAGCGTACTGATCAAACGTAATTCAACTTTGGATGCTAGAACATTCTCAAATTGATAGAGATATATGAGTCGAATTTTCGCCGCGGTAAGTTTACTTTGTAAATGCTTCCAAAATTTCATATTTCTGTCTATGAGTAAATCTAATGTTCTAATGAATGGACTAATCTTCATGCATGTGCCATCGACAGTATAATAGAACAGAACAGTTCCCAACAATTGAGAGTCAAGTCTCTTCTGCATTTATGAGGAGTCCGTTATCTTTTATACGGACGAATAATCTATTTATATCATCATTTAGATTATATATGGAATCATTAGTTTTAGCTGTTTTGAAAGATGTTACTATATTTGTATCGTCAGCATAAGAGTATGCTGAACATTTGGCATATCTGCTACAAAGAGTATAAAGAAAAGTGGCCCTAGAATACCTCCTTGAGGAACACCGCAAGAATAGACAAATAGAGAAGAGGTAAAAGACTTCGAGTCAGATATCATCTCTATGGAATAGTATTTATTTATCAAATAATGATAACAGAAATCCAGGGCATTCTGGGAGAAGTTATAATTCTTTTATTGAAGTAGCAATAAATTATGCCTAACCAAATCAAAGACTTTGGGAATGTCAATTTGTGCAAGCAATGTTATTTCTGATTGATCATAACCTTCTATCAAATTATTAATTGAACTTATTCAGCACGTATTGGTACTACAACATTTCCTAAAACCAAATTGAGACGAATACAAAATTCAAGATTCATTTATATAACTCATCATCTGTTCGTGGCTCATTTTCTCTAAAATTTCACTCAGAACAGACAAGATACTTATTGGTCTGAGCTCATCAAATCTACTTGCGTTATCTACTTTTAATATTGGTTTCACAATAGCAAGTTTCCATACATCCCGTATTACTCCTTGCGATAAACAAAAATTCACAATGTGCGTAATATAACACGGAAAAAAGTAAATGTCAACATTTAGTAAGATTTCTATTAGTTTTTGATGTTTTGAATAGTAACCCGGAACCTGCCTCGAAATTTGTCACTTATCACAAAGTGAAAAGTGGAAAAATATATCCTTGACCCACTAAAATGTATTATCTCTAAGGAAAAATAATACAAAGTCAAGATACAAATTTTAAATTCCATTTTCCATTCGGACACATATTATTCCATATAGAAGTATATGATATGTAACAGAGACTATGGTAAATAATAACTCTCAACCTTTAAATTTTAATGTTTCAAACACTAATAATCTCCTATCTCATTTATAGAATTTCACGTATCAACATTATTTTTTGAATATATATAATAGTGAATATTCCTATCTTGATTCAAAATTTCGTCATTTCAAATAATAAAAACTAGCGATTCTTTCAGTAAAATATTTACTTGTACAATATACTTATCGAAGTTTGAATTTCCATATTTTTTTTTAATATTAATAAATATTTTTTTCATTAATAATTGGTTCTTGGATGCAATATTGTATTTTATTTTCATTTTAGTTTGACATTCCGATTTATTAACAAAGAGTAACCATCAGAAAATATTGATAAAAAGGAAGCAAGTATCAAGATAATGAAAAATATACAGCAGATCAGATAAAAACGTAGATTATACATCTAGGACAAAAAGAACAATAAACCTCTGTCATTCATTCAAGGTTTGGGGGAAAATAACACTAGAGATCCTCAAGCAGAGGAATCTATAATATTAGTCTTGACAAATATCATTGTGACTAGAATTATTTTTCCCTTTGTTTGAGGAACTCTCACATGGTTTCACTTGAAACTTGGATGAATTGCAGGAGATTATTGATTCTTTTTGTTGTAAATGTAGAGTCTACGTTTTCATGTCTGGGACTCTGTAGATCTTTTACTATACAGATTTTTGCTTTGTTTATTTTTATATTATTGTTTTTGATGATGATTATCGGTTGAAGGATTGAAACATCAAACTGAAATAAAAAAAAATACACAGAATTAAAATCCAAGAACCAATTATTCATATAATTGAGTTTCTAAAAAATTTATCGATTTTTTTCTCACCCTGCATTTTTGTAAACATGAAATATTATATAATGAAGCTCAATAATTCGTTCGGTGAATAGTAATTTGTCAACTGAAATAAATGAATAATATATTCACAGCTTTTGTTTCAAGAGTAGTAATTTCTATTTAAGAAAATAATATACTCTCACATTTGCAGTACAAAAGTAAGATGGAAAAATTAAAATAGAAAACAATTATCATTATAAAATAATATCAAAGCGATGGGTGATGAATGAAAACGATGATTGGAAGTCAGTCACAGTTTAAAATTTTATTCACACAAAAACCGACGTTTCGCTCACATTGTTGACATTGTTGCCTTCTTCAGGGATATGTATAGTCTAGAAATAGAGTTATTATGGCATAAATGAAGTACCACACAAAACGGATATCTTACATTAGAAAAATAATTCGACACACTGTTGAAATTATAGATAAAGCAATAAATAAATAATTTAAATTCTAAAAATGTTTCTATAAAACTCCGGAAGCTCAAATCACAGATCATTTTCATAGAAAACTTCATTATTGCTCCAGGATATTATCAATCTAACCTAATTTTCTTAGACAAATTATGTTATAAGATCATGAACTTCTAACATTTCGTGCAAATGTCAACTTACATCGTACTAATCGGACGTTAGCAACATCTCAATTTGTTCAACTTTTGGGGTATAATTCGTCAATTCGTTCCTAGGAGTTCGAACTTCTTGTATATCCTCCATGATTTGAATTATGAATAAAAGTTGTATTTATTGTGGAATTATGGATAACAATATGATTTATATTGAAAAGTCGGCTAGTAGGGCTAAAAACACGTGATCAAGTATTTGAAAATGTAATTAACCTTAACAATGCTTTGTGCAACTGGACTTTCATTAATAGTAATGTAAATAATTAATATTTTAATGCCATACATCACTTACCTATTCTGTTAATTTTTCTTAGGGATAACCACTTATCAATCCACTTGGTGGCACTTTCACTGCAAGCTTTAGGGGCTTGTAGCTAATAATAGACTAGGAATGCTATGGGCTCTTAGCGCATTCGAGGAAAGGGTCAGATAATCAGGTTTCAAACATGAAAAATTATAAAGCAACTGATAGAATTGTTGAGGTCGAAATATACTTTCTACAAGCTGATGATTATAATAAGTATAAAGTGAATTTAGTATTGTATATAAAATTTACTATTTCACTTAAGTAGATTTTCATGGAGCTCATTGATAAGATTTAATAATTCTTTCAATATTAAATACACTTGAGAATTCATTTTTCATATTGAAATAGTATAAATTAATATTCATTCTACATAAAATATGAGATCTGTACATGTATATTTCTATTATATATAATATATTTGACTTACAAATTTTATGAATTGTCTTTGAATATTTCAGCTTTTAGACTATGAATTTTCACTTCCTAAACGATAAAGATTGAGTTTTTACTCAATAATTATTACAATTCCATTTTTTCAACAAGCACATTGTAATTTTTAATGTTTATAATACCAGTTTTCTGCATATAAACTTTAAATTTGAGTATTTAAACAATGATTATTGTGAATTGATTGTCAAAACAAAGGTATTATTGCTTGAAAGTGTAATAATTAGTGATCATAACACTGCTTATTGAACATCAATCTTTATTTAGTATAATTAATTTTTTTCCGTGAATCAATTTTAAACGACAGTATATATAATATCATCTTCATTGATTTACCATCCGCACCAACTGCATTTAATTCAATGCTTTTGATAATCTCATCTATTTGAGAGATATCTGCCTATTTAAAATCAAAATAATTAGTGCAATGATCAAAGAAACTACTGCTCAGAAATATATTCAAAGTATTCGGATTAACAATTGATGTTCCAACTTTATCCAGAATATATTGGCCATCTTCTTGCGGTTTACAGAGTTCACCGGGAAGATTCTTTGTTTGTTTTGATCCATATTCTATTCAAGAAATGCACCTTTTTCTTTACGAATAGCATCCGTGGTTAAATCTCTGAGACTATTATAATATTTCCACTTAGCTTCAGTTTTATATTTTTTATATGCTAGCAATGCTGTATCTCTCTTGTTTTGCATAATTTTGATTACAGGTGTTACCCATGTACAATATTCTCATTTGCGTGAATTTTCTCCAGAGGAGCATGTTTATCGAATGAATTAATAATATTCCTATTGAATAATTCTACTTTTTCGTTTACATTTTCCAAATAAAAAACATTGTGCCAATTTATCACTCCGGCATCTCTGTTCAACTTGTCTAAATTAACATTTTTAAATCTCTATATGTCACATATTCACTTCCACTTCTAGATTCAACAATATTTAGAACACAATAGACACAGTCGTGATCCAAGATTTGATTTGATGATATCACACCCGAATCAAGACACAAAGCATTATCTGAAATAATCATTACATCTAGTGAAGAATTTGAAGCAGGTCTTGTACAATCTTTGATCAATTGACACATATTATTCGCTGCAATTATATTATCAAGATATATTGTTCTACAATAATTATTGAATGAATCAATATTTGTATCTCCAGTACAGATGATATAATCACTGGACACACTAAATTCAGCAGAAAGTTCTTCTAAAATACACAAATCTATGTGATAATCCTAATTAGGATTATATATCACACCTATACATATCTTATAGTTATAAATATGACACTGAATCCATGAAAACTCGATATTGTTGCGCTGTACGAAACTGGTATCTAGAACTTTGAAATTAATATTATCTTGAATGTAAAAAGCAACACCCTCACGACGTTCTTCAGCTCTCTTATTAATTTGTTATTATCAATATGAAAGAGGTATGCAGGTGAATTAGGACTGATCCAACTTTCGGTAATAGCGACAATATCAAAATTCTGTTTATCCATGATCTTTTTAAACTGGACAAAATATGAATTCAGAGATCTCACATTTGGCTGTGCAATTTCAAGAAATTACTATGAAGTTCATTGACATCTGCATCTGGGACATATAGCTGTGACATTGTGTTCAAGCCAGCACCAAGTTAATTAGATTTATCTACTTGTCAAATTGGATCTGAAGGCCGAGCCAGACTAGAAACAACGTGGAAATCACAATGTAACTTGCAAAAAATATATACAAATAGAAAATATACCATGAAAAAGAGACTAGTGCAGCTCCGTTGTACTAATCTAGAGCAAATCACTAAGAGCATAGGATGCGGTGTTTCAAAGATGAAACAGGAGTGAGCGAATCAAAATCTTCAATTGAATGTACAGTTTTATTAACATTGGCAAATATTCTACAATCCCCACATTTCTAAAACCAGATTGCTTGCACGACTTGATAAAGAGATCAAAGTCTTATTTGGTCAAATCCTCTGTTATTATTATTCATGAAAATGTATTTATCGATAAAATGTAAGGGATAACCATTATCTAAGAAAATATATTCCAATTTTTGCAGATTTTCATGAGATACTTATTTTCAAAAATATATGAAAATATGAACATGTATGCTTATTTCAGATATACATTGTGATTGTTAATACTCATTCTTATCATTATACTGAAGTACGAAAATGCTATAAAAAGCGAAGAGATAGCAATCTTATTATCATTTATATATTTTACAAGAGGAATTAATACATTATATCGATTATCAACAAAGATGTCACTTAAATATCTGTTTAGGGTGTTTGTACATGGATAGCTGTTCCTCTCTTTTTGGTGGAGTGGGTGCGTTAAAAGCTAGACACGGCACGCAACCACTCAACTGTCATTTATATCTTATTGCGTGCGTCTTGACAAACATGCAGCCCAACCCACTGGACGTTATTGTCCCACACTTTACAACCCTGTTATGCATTAGACACGGTTTATGGAAATTCGGTATTCTCTTGTTTGGTCTCCTAGAGATAGGCATATAGAAAATTACCATTTCAACAGAATAAATAGCAAATTGCGTTGTTTCTTACTTAGTTGCAACAGAAAACTACATTTACAAAATATAAATGATTACATAACCTTTCATGACCAATGCTTCTAATGACGAATTTTTCTATCCTATATGCTTTAATATCGGAGTAAACTGGAAAGTGAGACACAGGACAGATTGAATGTAATTATGTCATCCTGTATAAGACTGAATCAAAGAGTTGGCATAGGTGAATAAATAAATAAATATATATATATATATATATATATATATATATATATATATATATATATATATATATATATATATATATATATATATATATATATATATATATATATATATATATATATATATATATATATATATATATATATATATATATATATATATATATACATGACTGGCTGTCATGTTTCCGTTTGCTTGTCCAACATGTGACTGAATTTTACTTCCTGAAAACAAACTGTTTGAATATTTTAACATACATTTCCATATTCAGTTCGAATAATATTGATCTGTGATGATATTTTAGGAATCTCACTGGCTAGTCCTGAGGATGGTTCCAATTAAAAACCGAAAGCTTGACTAATCCAAAAGAGCGTTTTTCACAAAGATTTTGACTGTTTAACCTGCGTTGATTTTGTTCCCTCATATATTAAAAATGGAATTAATTTTATCAGAAGGCGAAATTATTAAAATATCGTCCACGTACCTTTTGTAATAGATAATGTCATATTGAGTGTCAGGAACAACAAAATTCTCAAGTTATTGTAAGATCAAATCAGCAAGACAGTTACTTATACTACTCCTCATCGGTGAGCCGTCAATTTGTTTGTAAATAGTATTTTGGAAGGTGAAAACAGCTGATTCGAAATACAATTTAATACCGGTGGTAAATTGTTCTAAATTTAAGCCAGTAAACTCAGTGATTCTGGGCCAGTTCTCAGTGACACATTTTAAAACCAAAGATTGAGGAATGCTTGGAAACGAGGCTGTGACGTCAAGAGAAAATATGGTGTAATTAAGTGGGATAGTTGAAGTAGTGATGTCATCTACAAGGCAAAAAGAGTTCTTAATGTTATAAGGTGAATTATTGGTAACATTTTGTGATATCCCACAGAGAAACTTAGCTGATTTGTACGTTGGAGTATCTTAAGTTGATGTGACTAGTCGTAGTGGGACATCGTGCTTGGGAATTTTTGGCAACATATATATTTTGCCAATCGAAGGGTTCTGGACTAATTATTTATGATGTTCAATATTTTTAAAATAATTTCTGCATTTACGGTCAATGGTACTGATAGGGCTTCAATTCAATTTAACATAAGTTGTAGTGTATCCACTATATTTTGTACGTAATAAGCTATTTGACCGCCTACGTACACTTGCGGGTCGTGGAGCTCAACCCCACAATGCTCAGTCCAGCAATGATTCTGTACCAATTTTCTCTGTTATTCCTTATGTTGAAGGTTTACAGCAGGCTATCAAAAAGCTGATTGCAACCTCAAACATTAAAATTGCAGATAATAGTATTGTCAACACAAAACATTTACATTCTAACCTCAAGGACAAAGTTGGAATAGTTGATTCCAAAGATGTTATCCACAGCGTGGAATGTGTTCCTTGCAGTGAAATCTACATAGGTGGAACTTCACAACCTCTGAAGAAAAGATTGTATCAGCATAATTACAGCTCAAAATCGAGAGATATATTTCATAGCGCTCTTACTGAGCACACAGTTGAAACAGGGCATATTTTTTATTTCAAAAATGCGAAGATCGTTGATAATGTATCTAAAAAACAGCACAGATTGTGATATGAAACTCTGTATATAAATTTATTCGATAACAAAACGATCAACTCGCAGACCGATTTTAGAAACAACATGAAATTTGCCAATAACTTTTTGGGAAATTTCAAACTGCCACCTTAACGCTCGGGAAGTTTTTTCTTAGTTTTAGTTGATGTTGATTGCTGATTTACTGCTTTTCGTCAGTCGTTCGTCAGTTCACGTTCCATGAACATGGCTTCGTTCTTGGGGGTTTTGGCACAGTTCAATTCCTAATTTTCTTCTATTACAATTTTTGTGAACTTATAATATTCATGTTATTTTGATTTAAGTAATTGAACTAAACTTGACCATATATACTTGGTAAGAAGATGAAATTTCTCTATAATTCTTTGTTATATTTCAAAAATTTTATGTAGCTGATGATGAGTACTTGTTACTCGAAACGTCCAATGTGAAATAAATTTTATCCACATCTCAATGGTTTCCTGAAGGCCTACTTTTCCTAACAATCTTTTATAGTCATTAATCCGTCAAGCAACACTACAAGGCAGGTTTGATCAAAACAAATCCGATAATTGCGAGCTGTTGGATTGGAGAAGACTCTATTGAATGACTAAAATTCAGAAACGGACAAAAATGCTTGTAACAAAAAAAAGGATATGAACTGATTTCCTCAAATTTTCAGGCCAATAGCCTCTGACTCGCACCATAAAAATTTCCATCTCACACGCTCAAAACCATGAGTAAAATGGATCAACATATTTATAGGAGCCTCATCAGTCAAGATTAATACAGATTTTTCCGCCTTTGTCTCTCCTTGCAACACGCTGCTTCTAGCACCATTCCTCGCAGACGATGCAACAAGAAAATTCTGACGCCCAATGAGCAAATTTCTTGGACCTATAGATGAAGCCTTCAAATCCAATGTCTTCTCATGCATGGTCCTATAGTTGATACTTTCGTCCCCCTCAATAAGTATGAAGCGGTGATCCAATGCGAACTAGAAGACGTGACCCGGCTATACCCAAAAACTGAAAATTCGCCGTTTCTTTCTCAGTTACTTCTTCAACTCCTTCAACTCTAGCTAGGGCCATAGAAACGTCGCTCAGTTCTAGTGTTCCTCTTATATATCTTAATAATCTCCCTAAACATATCGCGCTCTTTTCTTTTAACTCTCAACAGCTTTTTTTCCGTGTACACATTCAGAAACACATTTCCGGCACACTAGGCGTCAGAAATAAGGACTTGTACTTTTTCCTGTTATTTAAGTTCCCAGTCCTGTTACAAATTATCTTCAGTCATTTTTCTTTTGTATCCACCTACTACGGACACACTACCCTCATCAAAACTGTTATCTCTCAACATTGTGTTTCTTTCCCTTCGCATCTATTTGCCTAGAAAAGCCTTAATACTCCATTTCTATCCTACCAAACCTTTAGTCCGTCTACTATCGTCGTATCACTACTCCCCGAATAAGACGAGATATACGTCCAGAATTTAGCGCACTCAAATCGATCTGTTGAGCTTTTCATGATCCATTTTACTCGAAAAAATACTGGCGAACTCGGTTAAGAGCCTGAAAAATTCGGGGTTGAAACCTGATTCTCAAATGTCTTAAACGCTTACAAAGACCCTTACATACTCATGATTGATACATTGCTAGTTAATTGAATCGGTTATAGACTCACACTCAATATCATCAGCACCAATCAATAATAATTAATTATTGATTTCTCATCACATGTTACAAATATATCAGATGAGTCTAGACAATTCTCGATAAATCTCATGAAGATTGTCTGTTGTTCTACAATATTCATCTGTTTGATAAACCTCCGTATATTTGCTGTCGTTTAACTTTTGCTATACGACATAGACTAAGGGGCTTAGGGAGCTCAAAGGGCGGACACGCAAAGCTTTCCTAAGCTCACGCAACACTCGAGGCGAGTTTTCCTTGTCTAGAAAAGCTCTGACAAATCGACGTGAGTGTCGTGACACCCACAAATTTTAAGACTTGTGAAATTTAATAGTGTTCAGTGTTCTATGATTTGATATGCTTTTCTGACTAGTTTCAAACGTGATTATGGGTGGCAGAAAATATATAAATAATTCATTTTTGTTTGTTATTACTTCGTTCTACCTATTTAGCTGTGACCCTCCCGCTCCCAAATTTAATAATCGATATACAAATTTATGAGCTGATGAATGGATGGAAGAGTTATTCGTCTAGTTCATTGTGAACTCCATGTTATACAGAATGTGGTATTGTAATTCAATCTCTCATTATTAGTTAGGTGAGATGCCTTTTCTTGTTGCTGGAAAGAACCAACTTATTAGCAAGCCATCCAGACGAGCCTGTCACCTAATTCAAGCAGTGAAAACTGCCGTTTTGCGTATATCTTCAAGCTAGTTACATCTTGTAACCAGCTTACTATACTAGAAATAGGAAACCATATCCTGTAGATAACAAAATGTAATAAATAAGACTTTTGCATGTGAAAACAACATAGTTGTAGTTATGATTGTAAAGAACACTCGTCAATAAACTCCAACCTGTAATTTTGTTCTTTTTTAAAAACTCATTCTTCTGATCAACGAACAAAACTGGCGCAGTCGGTAGGATTCTCGAAATTTAACGTATCGAACGAGCAATTTTCGTGTTAACGATTAATCGAGAAGAAAAACGGTCGGTTCGATAGTGAACGGTAGAAGCAGATCGAGAGCATATCGATTTCCACACCTAAGTCACTCCTGCCGTCCACAAGAACAACAGTTCGTCAGAAGGTGAGGAAGAAAGAAGAAATTACAACACTGGTCGAGAACAAGCATCGCCGAAGCCAGCTAGCAGTAGGAAGACCTGGGGGAAGAACCAAATCGTCAGAACCTATAGGCACTAGATTAAGAATGAAAACAACACTTTCAATGTAAGTTGCTCATTTCCTTACATCCAAATCACAAGATTGAATCCAGAAAATAATTATAATGAAAGAAATACTACGATTTCACAATTGAAATGATAAATATAAATTGATGAACAATCTAGAGAATTTATCAGATCTATTGTATAATATGAATATAGCAGACGAAAATATGGCTACAGCAGCACCATCTGTTATTGATTACCAATTGTTACGACTCTATTTAGACTTTATTCCTAGATATGAAGGAAATCCTCATACTTTGAATATATTTATAGATAATTGCCAAAATTTAATTCAGTCATTCACGAGTTCAGATCCAACATTTCACAATTTCTTGATTAGAGCGATTTTAGGTAAATTAACTGGTCGCGCACAACTTTTGATTTGATCCAGAACAGAATTAAAAACCTGGAAAGATATTGAAACAGCTTTAAGTCTCAGTTTGGGAGATCAGAGAAATATTGATTGTCTAGTTCAAGATTCAATTTCTTTAAAACCACAAGAAAATGAATCACCATATAACTTTGGCATGAGATGTCAAGATGCCCATAGTTTAATATTTGCAAAATTAAATACTTCACAGATTCCACCCACTGAAAAATCATTACAAATTAGAAATTACGACGATTATTAGAGGTTCACCACCAAACATTCAAACAAATGTTAGATTAAGAAATCCTGATTTCTTAGAAAAAGCCATGAGCCTTGTCATAGAAGAAGAAAACTTTCTCTATTCAATTCGAAAGCAGAATACTTTAAATTTACAAAGCTCATTCAAACCAACTCAAAGAATAGTACCAACAAGACAAACTGTACCTACGAATGCAACATACATTCCTAACATGCAAATCCAAATCCTCATAGATTTAAACAACAACAAAGACCAAATTTGATGCCTATTCGAACTAATCCGTTTTATAAAACAAATAATCAACCAAATTGGCGTCCTACTCATTATGCACAACGTCAGCCTCAAAATAATTTTGTACGTCCCACAAATCTTATGCCATTACAAAGACAGCAGAATTTTCCTCAAAATTTCACTCGTCCTAATCAAAATCAAAATCAAAGAGAGTATACACCAGAACCCATGGATATTACATCTGCCCCATCTAGAATCAAATCACAACAAAAACCATTTACATCTTCGGCACTTTACAACCAAAATATCAATCAAGAAAATCCTAATATTCATTTTGTAAATCAAAACTATGCAAAAAACGAAACCCATGACATATATGCATGTGAACAGCCTGTGTATGACAATTCTGAGACAGACTATAGTTATTCCCACGCTGACTATGACGGATCAAATTATACATTTGATAACAGTACATATGACTCTGAGAATTACGAAGGTGAACAAAATTTTCCTTTGGTCCCATGCAACACGAATCAAACTTAATTCAGATAAATGTATTAAAAGCAAACCTACCCTACATTTATATTCTCGAAATTGACGCAAACTTTTCAATCGATACCGGAAGTACTAAAAGTTTAATGAATCCTGATCTAACTTACAGATTTTATCAAAATTATATTTTCAATGAGAATTTTAACATTCAAACAGCTCGCGATATCTCATTCCACAATGAAGTAGTCGAAATTCCATTTTTTGAAAATTTTAATGTTCCTGAAAATCATAAATTTCACCTTTTTAAATTTAGTTATAAATATGATGGACTTATGGGCGTAGATTTATTGAGAAAGTTGAACGCAAATGGTAATGTAAACACAAAACAATTACGTACCCCTTTCGCAAATATTTCCATAATAATTGAACCTGACAATGACAAGACATCAGGAGTCCCACAGGGATCAAATCTCGGTCCGCTTTTATTCATACTATTTATAAATGATCTCAGTCGGCTAATACAATGTCGTCACCTTTTTTTTGCCGATGATTTGAAAATATTCAGTGCCATTGAAGATATTGCAGACTGTAAGCTACTTCAGTATTACTTAGATCAAATAAACCAGTGGTGTATTCAACATAATTTGAAGCTAAACGTCAATAAATGTAAAGTTATGTCCTACCATAGGAAAAAAAATGCAGTCTCATTTTCATATCATATAGATACCTATAACTTGGAAAGATGTATTTTGATCAAAGATCTAGGAATATATTTTGATCCTTCATTAAACTTCTCATTTCAGATAGATGAAATGATCAAGGCAGCTTTCAAGATACTTGGTTTCATAGTGAGAAATTGTAAGGACTTTTCGAGTCCAAACACATTAATTAATCTTTTCTACTCATTAGTTCGATCCAAGCTTGAATATGGCTCTCTTATATGGTACCCTATATATGATCGTTACATAATAAATATAGAAAAAGTACAACGACGTTTCCTTAAACATCTCGTTTATAAATGTGATAAAAAATATCCAGACCGAAATATAAGTCAAACAACTCTTTTAAATAGATTCAACTTTAAATCTCTCGAATTTAGAAGAAATTGCAATGCGGCAGTGTATGTATCAAAACTATTACAGAGCGTGATCGATTGTCCAGAATTACTAGTAAATATAGATATATGTGTACCCAGCCCAACTCGACAGAATCTTATTCTAAAATGTCCTCTAGCTAGAACAAATCTTCGTATGAAGTCCCCAATATATGTCATGTGCAATAATATAAATAAATTAATCAACTATGTCGATGTTTTTACTATGTCACCTAGTCAACTAGTATCCTTGATAAATAATTCGGAAATACTTTAAGTTTGTTCATTTAATACATAATTTCAAACTCAATCCTTTATTGTTACTCATTTTTCATTTAATACCTAATTACAAACTCAATATTGTTATTATCATTTAAGTTTTCTTGTTATATCACTCTTTACTCTCTTTACTTTAATTATATTTTAGTTATGTATATGTTATTTTGTCCTGTTAATGGTGTAAACTGTTGGGCAAGTATGTAAAATAAATAAATAAATAAATAAATAAATAAAGACATCGCGAGATCATTTTAAAAATTATTCCATTATTATTCCTTCACGAGTTAACATGATAGTAGAAATTCCAGTTAAACAGAAAAATGGCATTGGATTGTTAGAATATATAAACTTTGGAAACGGTATTGAAATGCCTAAAGCAGTAGTACATGTTTTAAACAATTATGCAATAACTTCAGTAAGAAATATCGAAGAGCATCCTGTGAAACTTGATATTCACGAACCTTTAGATATTGAAATTTTAGATTCCATAGATTTAAATTTTGTTGAAAAAATGGAAATTGATAACGACGAATTAGAAATTGATACGAAAATTTATTGAAGCAAAATTTGAAAAATATAAGAATAGACCACTGTAACAAAGAAGAAAAAGAATACGATCATAATATAATATATAAAAAAGGTAAATGTAACACCAACGCAGATTGTCTCTCGCGCATTAATATCAATGCAATAGAAAGCGAATCAGTAATTAATAATCCTAGCGAAATAAATACAGACATTGTAGATTATTTACGAAATTTTGTAGAAAATTCAGTTCCTGATGAACCACTGCCATCCACTAGTACACAATATTTAAATCAGAATGAAAAAATCAAGAAGAGACCGAAATTCCATATAATTTCTGACATACAAGTTAAACCTCCAAACACAACAAACAATCAACAGCACATTGACACTGCAGAAGTAGATAACAACATCTCAGATTCTAAAAGTGTAACTCAACACCCTACAGCAGGTGATACCAATAATGACGGTATTACAAGTTTAGACGAGATAATGAATAATAAAACAAATCAAATTCTTGTATTTCCAAATTTTTATTCTGAGTGTGCTGTTTCTCATGAAAATTATGAAAATCAGAGAATTATAAAAGTAAAAATACCTGAAAACAATAATGATAAAATTATATTTGAGTTTTTGAAGAATTTTACAAGTTCAAAAGTTATTTATCACATGTATTTCCACACAGATAAACTTCATAAAGATTTTTCAAGAGTATTCTTAAATCACTTTTCAGAAAGAGGTCCCAAATTAATTAAATGTATGAAACTTTTGAATACAGTAACTGATAAAGAAGAACAAATAATGATGATGAATTATTACCATGAAAAAAAGACTAACCATAGAGGTATAAATGGAACCATTGAATATCTAAAGAGAAATTATTACTGGAAACATATGAAATCAACAATAACAAATTTTATTAACACATGTCACATTTGTCAGAGAGCTAAGTATTCTAGAAACAAACCTTATTCACCTCTGATTGTTAACAGAAACAGCAACTAGACCCTGTCAAATAGTTCATATAGATGTATTTGCTTTCGATAAGAAAAATTATTTGACCTTAGTAGATGCCTTTACAAAATTTGCGCAAGCAATCTTCATAGTAATTTCTTGAAATTGCACAGCCAAATGTGAGATCTCTGAATTCATATTTTGTCCAGTTTAAAAAGATCATGGATGAACAGAATTTTGATATTGTCGCTATTACCGAAAGTTGGATCAGTCCTAATTCACCTGCATACCTCTTTCATATTGATAATAACAAATTAATAAGAGAGCTGAAGAACGTCGTGAGGGTGTTGCTTTTTACATTCAAGATAATATTAATTTCAAAGTTCTAGATACCAGTTTCGTACAGCGCAACAATATCGAGTTTTCATGGATTCAGTGTCATATTTATAACTATAAGATATGTATAGGTGTGATATATAATCCTAATTAGGATTATCACATAGATTTGTGTATTTTAGAAGAACTTTCTGCTGAATTTAGTGTGTCCAGTGATTATATCATCTGTACTGGAGATACAAATATTGATTCATTCAATAATTATTGTAGAACAATATATCTTGATAATATAATTGCAGCGAATAATATGTGTCAATTGATCAAAGATTGTACAAGACCTGCTTCAAATTCTTCACTAGATGTAATGATTATTTCAGATAATGCTTTGTGTCTTGATTCGGGTGTGATATCATCAAATCAAATCTTGGATCACGACTGTGTCTATTGTGTTCTAAATATTGTTGAATCTAGAAGTGGAAGTGAATATGTGACATATAGAGATTTAAAAATGTTAATTTAGACAAGTTGAACAGAGATGCCGGAGTGATAAATTGGCACAATGTTTTTTATTTGGAAAATGTAAACGAAAAAGTAGAATTATTCAATAGGAATATTATTAATTCATTCGATAAACATGCTCCTCTGGAGAAAATTCACGCAAATGAGAATATTGTACATGGGTAACACCTGTAATCAAAATTATGCAAAACAAGAGAGATACAGCATTGCTAGCATATAAAAAATATAAAACTGAAGCTAAGTGGAAATATTATAATAGTCTCAGAGATTTAACCACGGATGCTATTCGTAAAGAAAAAGGTGCATTTCTTGAATAGAATATGGATCAAAACAAACAAAGAATCTTCCCGGTGAACTCTGTAAACCGCAAGAAGATGGCCAATATATTCTGGATAAAGTTGGAACATCAATTGTTAATCCGAATACTTTGAATATATTTCTGAGCAGTAGTTTCTTTGATCATTGCACTAATTATTTTGATTTTAAATAGGCAGATATCTCTCAAATAGATGAGATTATCAAAAGCATTGAATTAAATGCAGTTGGTGCGGATGGTAAATCAATGAAGATGATATTATATATACTGTCGTTTAAAATTGATTCACGGAAAAAAATTAATTATACTAAATAAAGATTGATGTTCAATAAGCAGTGTTATGATCACTAATTATTACACTTTCAAGCAATAATACCTTTGTTTTGACAATCAATTCACAATAATCATTGTTTAAATACTCAAATTTAAAGTTTATATGCAGAAAACTGGTATTATAAACATTAAAAATTACAATGTGCTTGTTGAAAAAATGGAATTGTAATAATTATTGAGTAAAAACTCAATCTTTATCGTTTAGGAAGTGAAAATTCATAGTCTAAAAGCTGAAATATTCAAAGACAATTCATAAAATTTGTAAGTCAAATATATTATATATAATAGAAATATACATGTACAGATCTCATATTTTATGTAGAATGAATATTAATTTATACTATTTCAATATGAAAAATGAATTCTCAAGTGTATTTAATATTGAAAGAATTATTAAATCTTATCAATGAGCTCCATGAAAATCTACTTAAGTGAAATAGTAAATTTTATATACAATACTAAATTCACTTTATACTTATTATAATCATCAGCTTGTAGAAAGTATATTTCGACCTCAACAATTCTATCAGTTGCATTATAATTTTTCATGTTTAAAACCTGATTATCTGACCCTTTCCTCGAATGCGCTAAGAGCCCATAGCATTCCTAGTCTATTATTAGCTACAAGCCCCTAAAGTTTGCAGTGAAAGTGCCACCAAGTGGATTGATAAGTGGTTATCTCTAAGAAAAATTAACAGAATAGGTAAGTGATGTATGGCATTAAAATATTAATTATTTATATTACTATCAATGAAGGTCCAGTTGCACAAAGCATTGTTAAGGTTAATTACATTTTCAAATACTTGATCACGTGTTTTCAGCCCTACTTGCCGACTTTTCAATATAAATCATATTGTTATCCATAATTCCATAATAAATACAACTTATATTCATAATTCAAATCATGGAGGATATACAAGAAGTTCGAACTCCTAGGAACGAATTGACAAACTATACCCCAAAAGTTGAACAAATTGAGATGTTGCTAATGTCCGATTAGTACGATGTAAGTTGACATTTGCACGAAATGTTAGAAGTTCATGATCTTATAACATAATTTGTCCAAGAAAATTCGGTTAGATTGATAATATCCTGGAGCAATAATGAAGTTTTCTATGAAAATGATCTGTGATTTGAGCTTCCGGAGTTTTATAGAAACATTTTTAGAATTTAAATTATTTATTTATTGCTTTATCTATAATTTCAACAGTGTGTCGAATTATTTTTCTAATGTAAGATATCCGTTTTGTGTGGTACTTCATTTATGCCATAATAATTTTATTTCTAGACTATACATATCCCTGAAGAAGGCAACAATGTCAACAATGTGAGCGAAACGTCGGTTTTTGTGTGAATAAAATTTTAAACTGTGACTGACTTCCAATCATCGTTTTCATTCATCACCCATCGCTTTGATATTATTTTATAATAATAATTGTTTTCTATTTTAATTTTTCCATCTTACTTTTGTACTGCAAATGTGAGAGTATATTATTTTCTTAAATAAAAATTACTACTCTTGAAACAAAAGCTGTGAATATATTATTCATTTATTTCAGTTGACAAATTACTATTTACCGAACGAATTATTGAGCTTCATTATATAATATTTCATGTTTACAAAAATGCAGGGTAAGAAAAAAAAATCGATAAATTTTTAGAAACTCAATTATATGAATAATTGGTTCTTGGATTTTAATTCTTTGTATTTTTTTTTATTTCAGTTTGATGTTTCGATCCTTCAACCGATAATCATCATCAAAAACAATAATATAAAAATAAACAAAGCAAAAATCTGTATAGTAAAAGATCTACAGAGTCCCAGACATGAAAACGTAGACTCTACATTTACAACAAAAAGAATCAATAATCTCCTGCAATTCATCCAAGTTTCAAGTGAAACCATGTGAGAGTTCCTCAAACAAAGGGAAAAATAATTCTAGTCACAATGATATTTGTCAAGACTAATATTATAGATTCCTCTGCTTGAGGATCTCTAGTGTTGTTTTCCCCCAAACCTTGAATGAATGACAGAAGTTTATTGTTCTTTTTGTCCTAGATGTATAATCTACGTTTTTATCTGATCTGCTGTATATTTTTTTATCAATATTTGATACTTGCTTCCTTTTTATCAATATTTTCTGATGGTGACTCTTTGTTGATAAATCGGAATGTCAAACTAAAATGAAAATAAAATACAATATTGCATCCAAGAACCAATTATTAATGAAAAAAATATTTATTAATATTAAAAAAAAATATGGAAATTCAAACTTCGATAAGTATATTGTACAAGTAAATATTTTACTGAAAGAATCGCTAGTTTTTATTATTTGAAATGACGAAATTTTGAATCAAGATAGGAATATTCACTATTATATATATTCAAAAAATAATGTTGATACGTGAAATTCTATAAATGAGATAGGAGATTATTAGTGTTTGAAACATTAAAATTTAAAGGTTGAGAGTTATTATTTACCATAGTCTCTGTTACATATCATATACTTCTATATGGAATAATATGTGTCCGAATGGAAAATGGAATTTAAAATTTGTATCTTGACTTTGTATTATTTTTCCTTAGAGATAATACATTTTAGTGGGTCAAGGATATATTTTTCCACTTTTCACTTTGTGATAAGTGACAAATTTCGAGGCAGGTTCCGGGTTACTATTCAAAACATCAAAAACTAATAGAAATCTTACTAAATGTTGACATTTACTTTTTTCCGTGTTATATTACGCACATTGTGAATTTTTGTTTATCGCAAGGAGTAATACGGGATGTATGGAAACTTGCTATTGTGAAACCAATATTAAAAGTAGATAACGCGAGTAGATTTGATGAGCTCAGACCAATAAGTATCTTGTCTGTTCTGAGTGAAATTTTAGAGAAAATGAGCCACGAACAGATGATGAGTTATATAAATGAATCTTGAATTTTGTATTCGTCTCAATTTGGTTTTAGGAAATGTTGTAGTACCAATACGTGCTGAATAAGTTCAATTAATAATTTGATAGAAGGTTATGATCAATCAGAAATAACATTGCTTGCACAAATTGACATTCCCAAAGTCTTTGATTTGGTTAGGCATAATTTATTGCTACTTCAATAAAAGAATTATAACTTCTCCCAGAATGCCCTGGATTTCTGTTATCATTATTTGATAAATAAATACTATTCCATAGAGATGATATCTGACTCGAAGTCTTTTACCTCTTCTCTATTTGTCTATTCTTGCGGTGTTCCTCAAGGAGGTATTCTAGGGCCACTTTTCTTTATACTCTTTGTAGCAGATATGCCAAATGTTCAGCATACTCTTATGCTGACGATACAAATATAGTAACATCTTTCAAAACAGCTAAAACTAATGATTCCATATATAATCTAAATGATGATATAAATAGATTATTCGTCCGTATGAAAGATAACGGACTCCTCATAAATGCAGAAGAGACTTGACTCTCAATTGTTGGGAACTGTTCTGTTCTATTATACTGTCGATGGCACATGCATGAAGATTAGTCCATTCATTAGAACATTAGATTTACTCATAGACAGAAATATGAAATTTTGGAAACATTTACAAAGTAAACTTACCGCGGCGAAAATTCGACTCATATATCTCTATCAATTTGAGAATGTTCTAGCATCCAAAGTTGAATTACGTTTGATCAGTACGCTCGTATTGCCCATTTTAGAGTACGGTGCTTGTGTCTATATTTCCAATCTCACGAAGAAAGATATAGATCGAAATACCCTTTTCCAAAATTCTTGTTTGCGATTTATAGACATTGGTCGTGGATATGACCACATTTCAACCTATAGAATAGCAGCCAGTATGGATTTGATTGATAACAGAACAAATCTCCTCTACTTATGTCTGGTTCATAGAGTACTAACAACAAAACACAATAAAGCCAGTACATTTTTTTGCTCCTATATTGAGTTGCTTTCTCTTCGTTATTGGATGTTTCTTCCATATTTGATGTTTCTCCAAGTGCATCCCTATGTATATTTTGTCTTTTCTATGAGTTATCAATTTACTGTTCATTATTATTGTTGTATGTTTCGTAGTGAAAGTTACGTAAGCAAATTTTTCTTTGTTTATTTGAGTGCACCTCTTGTGGGTCTATGTGCTTATACTGCCAATAAGTGTTTGAAGTATCGTTGTTATTTCCTGCGGATTTTTATGTGATGCAAGAATTGCTGTATGTCAGCGAAGGTTGCTATTGGAGTGTTCTCTTGAGAGAGAAGATTTGCGGTATAGATTTGATACTGGACCTGGAGTAGAACACTTTCTTGAGCTACTTTCCTATTTATCTCATAGAGTGTAGATCCAGAATTTTATTTTACAACTTGAAAGTATTTCTCTTTCAAGTAGAATTCAATCGTGCAAAAGTATTGATAAGCTACAATATATTTGATTTTGTAAACTGGGTCTTCGTACCAAATACGGTCGAAGGCTTGACCTACGTCTAAAGAGATAACAGCATACTTTCTTCTCTTCTTGTATTTTTCCATTTCATTGACGACATTATATACTTGTTCAATAGTAGCGTGCTGATTTCTGGATCCCAACTGGTGGTCTGAGATCAAGTTGTTTTTTCCGATAATAGGCTTTTCTCGCTCAAAAGTAGTTTCCAAATATTTTTCATAGGAACGATAACAGTGAGATAGGCCTATATGAGATTACATATTGTGAAGGCTTTTCAGGTTTCCTATATACAACAATTTAGTCAAGAATCATTTAGATTGAGGATTACGTATCCATTTATCTCTATGGTCGGAATGGTCAGTCTATAATACTTCAGTATTACCACACTTCACTTATTGTTGTACAATACTTTATATGTGTTCTTGAAGTGACATTGACAGACCTCAGAAATTACAGAACAGGGCAATGCGAATTATTTTAAGATGTAATAAATTAATCAAGGTTCTAGATAATAGAGGAATTTCTATATATTTCTTCAGCTCCTACTCAATTCGTAGTTTTATTCATATGAAATTTTCTATTTTCGAAGATTTATGGAAACAAGCTGATAATATCTGTAATATGTAGGACAGAACCAACAACTATCATCGAATAGTTGAATCGAATCTCTCAATTCAGATTTGTGACTCAATATTCACACTTATAATAGTTTCGTTTGTCAAAAACTGGTATTGATCTGGTCAGGTCGATTTACATTATTCGGAACGTCAACATAGCGTCGCGGCAAGACAATGTGACGTCAGAATATTTTCGAATTGATCTAAATCGTCTACATTTACAATAACAGCAATGTCACGGAACATCGGGACGTCCAGCATTCTCGCAAATAAGTATTGTTTTTCTGAATCAGAGACGGGTTATCAGATCTATGCTAGGATTGAACAGCTATACGTCTTACAAGAGCCTTTTCTCTGATCTCTATATTCAATCATTACCTTGCCTTATTATTTTTTATTGTCTTGTATTCGTTGAGACGGATTTCTCTTTCTTATTTTCCGGTTACCACAATACACGTAATTATAACAGCTGAACATCAAACTACTACTTTTCATTCTAGTGTTGGCTACATGCCTATATTAATTCATAACCGCCTACCTCAAGATCTAAAAGATATCATCACTATCAAGACTTTCGGATGTAAAGCCTGATCTATGCTGATCAATTACTGCTTTCATTCTGTTATTGAGTAGTTCGACTGTGCTCATCTTTAAAATTTGTCTGTTTCTATAAATTTTTATCCCATGGATATTTCCATATATCAATATATAGTGAATGGATATATGATTTTCATTGTTATTATTATAATTACTATCTACGTTGTAAGTACAGTACAGTCATTCTGAAAATCAAGATCTAATTAAAACGTGACGGAATAAAACACATCATTTTCTATCGTGCATTGTTGATTACATCGCTGATATTACAATGAATGAAAGGGAATGGAAACTTGATTCTATCAGCACGTATAAATCATGATTTGTTTTTATAGAGTTTCCCAGATTAAAACTCATTTCAGATAAGGAAAAATAAATAAAAATAAATAAAATAAGAGCGACAAAGACAGTCGAGCTATTTTCGTCAAGAATTCAGATAAAATATATAAATTGCTCGCATTTATTATGCAGCAAATTCCCTGCATTTCACGTTGCCGTTGCTTCATAATCTTAGTAGGACTTCAAGACAAACACCGTCATATAAAAAGGCACATATATGAACAAAATATGTTTTTATAGCCACAACCGTTGTTTTGTTACCATGTTTCCTGACGTGACTCCGTATTATCTGATATGCTTCTTATATCAGCACGGGAGGAATTTACTTTTTCAATTGCTTATTATTCTCATTTTTCATTTGATAATCTGCTGATATACATATACCTACATGCATGAAAATGCAATTACTGCTCAAAGAAGCTTTTTCATTATTTAGAACAAGCTTTTTCATTATTTAGAACAAGCAAAATTGAAAAAAAAAATAAGTATAAAAAGAATAGAGAAATGAGTGGAATTTGAGAACCAGCATTCAGGGTGTAAAAAATATGCCGCCTTGAACAACTGATTAACCAAGATTGGCAAAACAAGAGGCTCGAAAAAATATTGAATTGAGAATAATAGGAGTCATCAGCTATCCATGAGTTGTATATCAGCTCTTGAATCTAAATTTCGTTGTTCCAAGCATTAATTATCAATCTTGCAATCTGAATAATACTCTTCAAATTTCTCTTGTAGCAGGAAATTATGAATTGAAAGCACCTCTAAGAAGGATCTGTTACATTTATAAAAAATGTGAAGCAAAATTGAATGTTGATGTTTTTCATTGTACACCACCGCAATTTAAATATCATCTATTGTCATTTTCTTTTAATGTCCAAATTTGGCATGAATAAGCGCATAATTTTGTCTCCTCTTGTTGAATTGTCACAGTTGAAACTGTCCTTATGTATCTGTTGTGTTCTTTCCCCCAACCCTCCATAATTATGATGCCTGTGTATCCGGTTGAGCGGTTGTCAATAATAAATAAATAAAATATAATGCTTAAAATGGTTGACGCTGACTGGATTCGTAAATAATGTGAGTGATGTATTCTTGGGATTTCAGTCAATTTGATTTTATTCCTTTTCTGCTTTGAATCATAAATGAAATAAAATTGAATTGACTGAAATCCCAGGAATACATCACTCACATTATAAGATATAATATTCACTTGAACATAATATATTCCAGACATCCATGCATCCATCATCAGTGAAGCTGACATTATTACACATTGGAAAATCTTTATGATAATCATCAGAAACAGGCCATTTTACCCCAGAATCAGTGTTTTCTTCATGATACCGTTGTTGATCAATTTTGAATCCTGACTTCTCTCAAGTATTTTTCGATGTAGAATCATGTCTGAAATCCTTAGATTGATCAAAAAAGTTACTTGATGAATTTGTACTTGCAAATAACATTGAATATCAAAAACAAGAAGCTTGAGAATAAACACTATCAAATCGAAAATATTATTTGATTTTAATTTGATTCGCTCGAAATCTAAGATTTCCTAGCGATATGCTGTAGCAAACGGAATATAATTTGCGTTAGAAGTGTCAACTCGAGACATATCATCATCATCAAATCAATGAAGCTTCATTGTCTCTTTCATTCAGCTGAACAGAATCGAAACTCGCAGCCATCTGAGACTTGACAATTTCCTGTTGGAATTGAAGTTTGGAAGATGTAGAAAAATATAGTATAAGTAATTACAGAAATAATGTTTGGTACACTTTGTTTACCTCACTTACTATGACAAATTATAGCAACGGATAATGCAATTATGAATAATGGAACTGAAATGACCATCGCGAGAACCCAGGTGACACTGACTTAGGGGCGATGACCGCTGACAACACAGAAGGGACAAAAATTACCTAAAATCATCAACTGACATTTCTACTTCTTACTTGTATTGATATCGTTGCTATTCTCAATACGCCTACTTAACAATACCAGCTCTTCGAAGTGTTAGTTTGATAAACCATATCTTTCCACCATGACCTTCAGCTTGATATCTATAACTGGCTTTGTCATTATGTCTGTCAATATGTCTTCTGTCGGACAGTATTCAAAAGTGATAGTCCCTTCTTTGTACATCGTATTGGCATAATGATATTTCGTATCGATATGCTTGGTTCTGCTACCGAATTTCTTGTTTTAAATCAATTTTGAGCAACTTTGCTTTGCTTCGTATATTTTAATCGACAACCGATTTTGGCCTTGTGAATCTTCAAATAAACAAATTAACCAGACTCTTTCTTGACATGCCTTTGCTAGCGCCACATGCTCAGCTTCAGTTGATGAGAGTGACACGCAAGCTTGTTTTTTGCACTCAAACTGATGAATTCCTAGAATATTGTGTATATATAATCACTATTGGACACTCTATCAGATCGATTCTCAGCCCAATTCACATCTGCATAGCTTATTGAACGATCCATCTTCAAATCACTGTATAATTTTCATCTCTTGTCTTTTGTTTTTTCTAAATACCGCAGCATCCTGCTTGTTTCGGTCCAATCTGAAATTGATGGTTTTATATTATGCTGACTTAGAGTATTTACACTTGCCACAATATCTGGGCGAGTATTTACCGCAACATACAACAAAGTCTCTGTAAACTGTTGGAACCTGCCACTGTCCGGCATCACGTCATTCGTTCTTATCTTCAACTAGTTGGGATCCAGAGGGATGTATTGTTTTCGAAAGATGGAGAAAATATTTCTCGCTTGATCTACTTGCATGCCCAGGTGATGTTTTAGAGTACCTAGGTCCAATAATTGGGAGTATCGATTCAAACTATCAGCTCTCAACCCATCCTCTCTTGGTGTATTTCCAGCAATGTGTAGATCATCAACGTAGACCATAATGAATAATGTAGCAATATTTCTCATTTCTGATTATAAATATATTTCTTTGCCTGGTATTTTGCATCCTTTTGGCTGTTTAATTGGAACTGTTTCCAGTTTTCCAATAAATAAAACAGTTTTTGTCCCGTAATGTTTTATCACCGTATTTTGTTAACTTGCGGTCGTCAACAGTCTTCGAAAGGCCGTATGGCGTACTACTGGCGCAAATACCTGGTCATAATCTATCCCGTACCTTCTTGAGAACTTCTTGCCATTAGCCTGGCTTTGAATCTATCCATTTTTCCTTGAGCGTATCTTTCCACGTTAAAAACCTATTTGTTGCTGACAACATCTCTGTATTTGGGCGCTGGCACTATTTTCCACGTTTGATTATTCATGAGAGACTTTATTTCTTCATTCAGGCTTCCATCTATTCTCTAAGAATCCGTAGGTTGAATATCTTGTATGCCTTTTTTTCTGCAAAGCCTCTGTCGCAGCATTATCCTCCTATTTTCTGATCTTCTTGTTGACCTTGATTATAGTGGATATGGTCGTTATTGCTTCTATAAAATCTGACAGAGACTTCATTTGTATCATTTCTTTCAATATCCGCTTTAATCAGTTAGGGACTATCATTCGTTGAGAAGGAACTGATTCTTCGTTGGTTGAATCATACATCTTATCGTTTGGAAAAATAATGTCAGGACCAATGATCATTTAGTTAGCGCTCTCATCCAAATGTCGATATGCTCTAGATATCTCAGAATACTCGACGGAAATAGATTTCTTAGCTTTTTGATCTGATTTTTCTCTTTTTTCTTCAGGAATGTGTGCATACGCTCTATATTCAAATAGCTTCGTGTTCGTGAGATCCTAAACTTTTGAAAATCATAGCTTGTATGGTGTCTTATTTGTTGCCTTTGTAGGTAGTGGATTTAGAAGAAAATGAGTGATAGTAACTGCATCACCCCATTAATTATCATAAACCCGCATCGATCAGCATGCATCTTGACATCTCTGACAGAGAACGATTTTTTCTTTTCTTGCAAATCCATTTTGCTGAGATGCTGCAAGTTGAGTTTCAATATCTCCATTCTCCAAATTGCCTTGAAGATGGTTTTTCACAGATTCCTTATTCCGGTCCGAAAGAATAGTCCTCGTCTCTCTATCTTGTTGTGTTCTAGTAAGTTCTTCGTAGCTTTTGATACACATAGTCGCTTGATCTCTTGTTTCCATTAAATAAATTTGGAAGTTGTGCATGATGCTGAATGTTATGTTAAATGAAGAAAACGATGTATAGGAATTCAGTTGAAACTTTATTTTTCGTATCCTTCTGTATAGTTTCGGTTGCACCTGGACAATCTTCAGGAGTACTTATTCATTCAAAATTATGAAAATGTGGAACAAAAAGACAAAGTAAAATGGAAGGTGTACTTATAATAGAATAAGTGTGTGTGTATTCACATCTGTATTGATGAAATAAATATTTTCCCATTAAAAGTCGTTGTGATTGAGAATGAGAGCATATTAATCGTTTTGATACATCAATTTATTAAGACAATAATGAATTTCACATTACATTAGCTGAGAATAAAGCTGTAGAGTTGTTTGAGGATGGAAATGGGACAAGAATCATGTTTGAATTAGTGGGTTTTGAAGCTGAAATGTATTCTTCCGTTTTGGCAGATAACAATGTTTATTTCTGTGAAGCAGGAGTATCAAAAAGTGTGACCAAATTTTCAACTATAGATGTATATTAAAATACTCTTTCCAATCAAAAAAATTGATATAGAAAACAGAATAGATCTGGATGGTAGAAGCATGATTCATTCAGTGGAATAACAGATGAATTGACTCTGAATAATGGAAAAAACAAACGATGTGTGGAAGAATATAAAATTGATACATTATTTTGAGATCATTATTTGATACAAGAAATAATACTGTAACTGTTTTGATTTTTTAGAATGAAATAAGTTCGAATCATCAGTGAATATAATATTGAATTTGTTGATAATGTAATTATATGGAAAGATATACTCAATAAACGCACAAATAATATCTGGAGAATTGTTGAACTTCGTCTTTATTCACCCACGAATTATGTGAGTTATCATGACCTAACCATCTCACAAAAATTTGATTTGCTTTTTCCTCTAAAACCTCTTCCACTGAATATATATTTGGGTGTTTGATATTCAGTAGTTCTATCTCATGAAATCTACGTGCAACAGGCTGACCAAAATAAAATCACAGTTTATATATGTATATATGTATTCCAGTTGACCAATTTGGAGTATAGCCTCTCTCGAAATTTTTAGCTTCGATATTCCAAAAAAATTACTTTATTTGAACTCCGCACGACGAGCAATATTCAGGTTACTGTATACTGTATCAAGTGAATATTTCCAATTTCTAGTATCAACATTAGTTGAACACATTTTTATTGCTCTGTGCTTTGTATTGTTGTAGGTTTTGAGTATATTTGCTGAAATATCAATTCACTTGTAAAATCCACAAAAACTGTGTTTCTTCTACATTCCATTTCTTAGCGTTCTATTGAATCTCTCGACTAAGCTTGCTTTTGAGGTTGCAGAATGTAGAAAAGTGATTTATATTATATTCTCGCATCACTTCTTGGAGGTTTTTATCATGAAATTCCTCTCCATTATATGTTCCCAGATTTTTGAGCTTTTCCTTTTGCTTGTTAGTATCTGGGAATACTTCAGCATTTTCTTTACGCGACTTAAATTTTACAAGTCTGGTTCAAGCATACCTAGAAAATACATCAATTACCGTCAATATGTATTAGTATCCCTTATTTTTATCTGCGTATGGTATCATTTCAACAAAATCAGCTTGTTCTGCATCTTCCCATCTTTTTGGAGTCACTTCGCGTCTATTATGATGTCTTTGAGCCTGTTCATGTAGTAGTTCAATAATTCCTCTCTTTGACATTTCTTCTTTCCAAATCCCATTTTTTTCTAGTACTTTATTTTTGTTTTTCAATTCCATAATTTTATTTCTGCGATAATTCAAAGCTTCAAATTTAAATGCTTTGTCAATTTTTTCATTCATTGAAGTTCATATCACCAATATTCAATTTCAAATCCTTTTTCAACAGATTGCACCATACTATCAACATATTATTACTTATTATCAGCTCGATCCTCATGAAGCGGTGCTGGTAATCACCTATATGTTTTAATTTGGCATTATTAATAATAATAATAATAATGCTCTGACGGCTCTTCAAGCTTGTTATAGCTCATATATATAATTTAGCGCTGCAGTCCAAGTAGGCGCATGACTTCTGTTACAATTTTTCGCTATTTTTCACGTTCCTGTGCTAATCGCTTGAAGTTTGTAATCCCTGGTGCCTCTAAGTCCTCCTTTACCGCGTCCTACCACCTCTTCTTTAGTCTTCCCCTCCTTTTCTTTCTCACCACACCTCCATCTAGCATCTTTCTTACTACTCCGGCTTCTAGCAGTCTAGGCACATGCCCTAGCCACCGTTACCTTTGTGCTTTGGCCACTTCCACTATTCCAGGCTCACTATAGAGTTCCATAAGCTCGGTATTAGTTCGTCTTAACCACGCATCACCCTCTTTTTCTCCACCATAAATCTCCCTTAGAATTTTTCTATTGACTCTCCCACACCTCTGATTTATTTTGCATAGTCTTGTTTAGCACCCACAGTTCACTACCGTTCATTACCACTAGTCTTATAATGGTTTCATACAACCGGTTTTTTACACTTTTTGACACACTTTCTGATTTCAATAGTTTCTCCATAGCTCATGCACTTCTGTTTACTTTCGTTATCCGTGTTATAATATCTCGCTGTTTGCTGTTGGTGTTTGTTATCGTAGCACCCAAGTGAACAAAGTTTTGAGCTCACTCGAATGCGTAAGATTTATCTCCTCCAACCTATATCCAAAGAGAGTCTCCTTGTGTTTGATCCTAATCTATCTCTATGTATTTAGTTTTGTCCTCGTTTATTTTAAATCCAATTGCTGCCGCCATTTGGACCAAACGTTTGAGTACATCCTCCAGTTTTGTTTGGTATAAACTCTGCTTTTCCTTATAACCCACTCTAGTGCCAAGTTGAATAGTCCTCTGTTCAAATCGAAGCTGTCTGATGTTTCTTCATCTACCAGGATTCTGCATTTTGTCTCTTTAAAGGCCATCTTGATCAATCTTGTCAATTTTTTGGGTACTCCCAGTTCTGCGAGTGCTATAAACATTTATGTTTATTCATGGTGTCATATGCTTGTTTGGAATCTATAAACAACATTTGCAGACTTAGATTGTGTTCATAACTATTCGCTATAGTTTGTTTCAGTGCTTATATTTGATCCGCAGTTGATCTGTTTGGTCTTAAACCAATTTGATACTCTCCTAGAGTATTGTCTGCTTGTCTCTGTATTCTATTATTTCAACATCCTGCTAAAATTCTGTACGCCACGTCTAATAGTGCTATACCTCTGTAATTCTCGCATTTCAGTCCGTCCCCCTTTTCATAAATTGAGCATGTCAGTGCTTGCTTCCATCTCTCAGGCATACGTTTAGTCCACCATATATCCTCTTTTATCTCCATAATATACTGGATGACTTCGTCTCCTGCATTTTTGTATATCTCTGATGTTATTTCGTTTATTCCCGAACTTTTGATATTTCTCAACTCTTTCAGTATTTCTTGAATTTCATTTATGTTTGGTGAGTTTTGTTCTTTACTTTTCCCTTCTTGTTGAGTCGCTTTGATTTAATTTGTAGTTCTCATAGCCAGATTTTCCTCATTCAGCACTTCCTTGGAATACTCTTCTCATGCATGTTTGTCTTCTGCTGTCACTAGTTCTCCCTCTCTATTTTTACAGTACATTAGTGGCGGTTGAAACCCTGCTCTTTTTTCCTGGCCTCCGGATATAAGTTTCTCAACTCCTTGTTTTTAGAATCTTCTTCTAATATTATCATTTTTTCTTTCATCATTTTCTTCTTCTTTTGTCTACACAATTGCTCCGTTCGTCTTTTATGCAAATTATAAAACTTCTTATTCAAGTTTGAAGACCGTAATTCGATGTCTTGGATTTTGGATTGAGTTGATTTCGATCCTTTGAATTTCTTATGAAGATGTGCTGCGAACAGGCTAATTACAACTGTAACTAGTAGAACATATAAAATTATTATTGAATAATTTGGCAATATTTCTTCATCTTCATCTTGATTGGTGATATCTTCGTACTTATTCATTGGAATTTGAAGATCTTGAATTGTGTTCAATTTGATACTTGTTCTTGAAATTTGGCTTGTATTTAATTTAAAGTCAAAGTTTTCCATTAAAATTGGTTTCCCTGATGATTTCTCGTTAAATTGTAATGTTTGATTTCTAAATTTAATTTCACAATTTTCTGTATTCTCTTTTATTAAAAATATCCCTTCCAATTTTCTTACTTCGTCTCCTTGTTTGCAGTATGAATAAATTATTTCGGGCTGTGGGAGAATAGCCAAAAACTGGTTCACATCTTCTAATAATTCAATGTAATTTCTATTCATTTTGATTTTTATATACTCGCAATTTATATTTTCATTCTTCATAATTATATTTTTCTCGCAAGTATTGTCTTCTACATTATTTACTTTATTCGGGCACTGGTAAATATTTCCCTTGGTACATAAATCATTAAGAGATTTCAATTGTCCATCAATTGATTTTAAAAGTAATTTTTGTTTGGCACAACAGTTACAAAATCGGTTTCGTGCTTAGTAGGGATCGGTATTAAACTTATCAGTTGAAATTCAGTTTCAAAGTTTATAGGGACTTCAATAAAATAAATGATCTTGTTGGTTTCTAATTTACAATTAACTGATAATAATTTTTCTATTTCTGGAATATTTTCAGCAAGTGGTTCAAATGGCAATTCATTATTATAATATTTTGAAATTTTATTCAACTCTACTAAAAGATCGTGAGTCTGTATAATACTTGAATGCATCACGTGAAGTTTACAAAATGTTAATGAATTTTCAACATCTTGTGAAATATTTAAAATCATCGTATATAGAGTGTTTAATTGACTATAAATGTCAAGAACGTGATAAGAATGATTTAACCCTAGTGTGATATAAATAATATTGAAAGTTAGAAGAAAAATAAAGTCTTGTATCACACTGTTCAAAATTTTATTTTTGTTGACCGGTTTCGACTACTGTGTAGCCATCGTCAGAACCGGGAGACTAAAACAAGAAGATACATGAAAGCTTGAAATTCTAATTTGGAACAAATACAAATGTAATTTAATGATCATACTCACACTATATAACTACAGGATTCAAATATGCTCTAAAGTTTCAAACGTAGATAGATGGTTAAACGTATAACTTGTATAAATAAAATAGAATATATAAATTAATTTGTAGAAAATAGGAGTATATCGTGAAAAATTCTTGAAATAATCAAAATATGTCAATGAAAAACAAATTGACAAAATTTTGAAAAGTAAAAACTAGATTAAAACATTGTGTAATTTTGATGTTGTTAGATTTGTTTGATCATTCAGACATAAATATTTATTATTTTTAATGAATCTTTTGATTTCCAAAACCTCCAAAAAGTCTAAAGTTGAACCATATTTATGTATATGTAAAATTTCGAAATCTTTAGTAATATTAAAATCATGTCCTGTATCAAGTAAATGTTCTGCGAAACTTGAATTTCCGCACGCGAGTCGTAGACAGCGTTCATGTTCTTTAAACCTAGTTATGAATTTCCTTCCTGTCTGACCAATGTAAGCTGCGTTACAGGTAGCACAGTTTAATTTATAAACCCCAGACTATCTATCTACGTTTGAAACTTTAGAGCATATTTGAATCCTGTAGTTATATAGTGTGAGTATGATCATTAAATTACATTTGTATTTGTTCCAAATTAGAATTTCAAGCTTTCATGTATCTTCTTGTTTTAGTCTCCCGGTTCTGACGATGGCTACACAGTAGTCGAAACCGGTCAACAAAAATAAAATTTTGAACAGTGTGATACAAGACTTTATTTTTCTTCTAACTTTCAATATCAAGAACGTGAATTCTATTTAGTTTAAAGGTTCCACTGACAACAATGTGTAATAATTGTTCAATTTTTGAATTCAAAATAATTTCATTTTGCCTAATAACTTCAATGCTTTTGTTAAATTGCTTCGTCAATCTTTCCGTAACAGAGTATTGATTTTTCAATTGATCATTCAATTTTTGTTGATTGGTTTGCAAATGATTTAAAATTTTATTATATCTCTTCTCATCTTGAGCATCTAAATTTCCTGTGATTGATTTTATGACTGATCCTAAGCCATTGATAAGTCCTCTTTTCTGTCGATAATTTGGACTTACAATCAAATGATTCAATTTACTAATGATTGAATTTTGAATGAATCTAATAATTTTGTCATTATTCGTGAATTCATCTTGCGTATTATTTGCTATTGTTTTCGTCAAATTCTCGTATTGAAAGTTTAATCTATTGTATTGTTGGTACAACAATTCCAAATCGTAATAATGAAGGAATGTGTGTTTGGATTTTTGGAGTTTGGCTGGTCCCAAATTTAAAATCAAAAGTCCATGGTTTTGTGTTATGTCTTGGACAATTATTCCTGAGATGAGTGTGAGGTTGATGGACCTGGAAGATCGGAGATTTTTGTTATTTTTCTAGGTCTTTTAATATTTGATAGGTGGATTTTAGATTGTTTTTTGTCTGAACTTATTTCAATTTCAGCAGTTTTCAAGTTTTTATTGAGACTTTTGATCTTCTCTTTCTTGTATTTATTTTGTTGCGTTTTATTCACCTTTTGTTTATTATGAACGAATACAGTATTAGGAATTTCCGGCAAATTTTCACGCGTTTCATTAATTTTATTCATCAAATTTGTTTTCTTGGTACGCAATTTTTCATTTATTATTTTGTAAATTTGTTTTGTCTTATTTTTATGTTTCTCTACGTAATCTTGTGTTAATTGCTGTTCTAATTCAATATCTAAAAAACAATTTACATCTAAATGACCATTAATAATTTCAATAGGTTTCAACTGGGTTGACGTGTGGATTGTATTGTTATATGCTACAATTGCATAACAAACTTTTATCTCTATAGATTCCCTTTTAAAATCATCTTGTTGATTGAACAAGCGTACGTGCTCTATCAGTGTGGAATGAAATCTTTCAATTGAACCGTTAGAATTTGGGTACTGAGAGCTAGTAAAGTGGATGTCAATTTTGTGCAATTTCAATAATTCTCTAACAACATTATTTTTAAATTCTAAACCATTATCTGAGATAATTTGTTTTGGGGTACCATGATGAGAGAAATAATGAACAAGTTTATTACTAATTTCAACTGCATTATTCGCGTTTAATTTGTATGCTTGAGCATATTTCGAGAAAGCGTCAATAATAGTTAAAAATTTAGTGTTTTCTAGGCTGAGAGTGTCTACATGTAATACATCAAATGGTTTACATGGTGTTGGGGTTATATTGAATTTAGGTTTGATAGGATTTCGCTCATATTTAGATATTAAACAAATTTCGCATTGGTTTATGAAATCAGTGATCGTCTTTATTTGATTTGGCCAATAATAAATACTTTTCAATTGGTTATGTGTTTCAGTTACACCTCTATGATTAGTTTTGCCTTCGTGGTAATTCCTTATTTTCTCTTCTATCTCTTCATCACTTTCAATGTCTATTAATTTCGAATTAGATTTGATAAAATTAATTTCTGAATTTTTGAAATTTTTCTGCATTATTGTGCTAAATTTTTCATAAGTTGGTTGTTCGAAATAAAGATAATATCTCACTTTAGGAACTATAAATTCTTTTACAAATTTGATAATATCTTGTTCGAAGTTATCTTCCGAAATTTGTACATGGATTCGCATTTTATCGCCATGCAATTTTTGAATCTTTGGAGAGGATGGAGAATGTAAAACTTCTGATATTATAATTTGATTTTTTCCTTTATTCACTGGATGTTCTGTAATAGGGATTCCAAATATAGGATTTTCTGGATTTGAATGTACAGTGTTGTCTTGGTCAGAATCTGAATCATCCGGTTCAGCAATCATAGAGTCGGTATCAAGATTTTGATCTATTTGCTCGTTGAAATTTTTCATGAAGTCGAAAAATGACTGAGTTCCTTGATCAGTCAGATCTTTGCACAAGTTAAAACAGCTGACGTAATCTGGGTCATTAACATTTATCTCGGCGTTCTTTTTCAAGCATTTAGTTAAAGGTTTAGTAATTTTTGCAAAATCTTTTATAAATTTTCTGTAATAACCTAATAATCCTAAAAATGATTTAATTTGTTTACTAGTTTTCGGCAATGGGTAATTTTTTATAGCTATAATTTTATCTGGATTTGGTTTCACTCCTTCGGATGTTACAATATGTCCAAGGTATGCTACTTCTCTTTTGAAAAACTCCGATTTGTCAATTTGGATTTTCAAATTGGCTTTCTTTAAACGATTAAAAACGGCTCTGAGATTTTCTACATGTTCTTGTAAACTTGTGCTAAATATAATTACATCATCTAGATAGACAAGGCAAATATCGTTAACCAAATTTCGCAAGACATTATCCATAACGCGTTGAAAAGTTGAAGGAGCATTTTTGAGGCCAAAGGGCATTCTTAAAAATTCGAAATGTCCATTTTCTGTGCTGAAGGCAGTTTTCTGAATGTCATCTTTATTCATCTCAATTTGGTGAAATCCAGAGGCTAAATCAAGGGTTGTGAAATATTGGCAACGACCTAGCTTATCAAGGAGGGTGTTGATATTTGGGATAGGATATTTGTCGTCAATCGTCTTCTCGTTTAATTTTCGATAGTCAATGACTATGCGCCATTTTTGTTTTCCGGAGGCGTCGATTTTTTTTGGGACTACCCAAACAGGGGATGACCATGGGGAATGAGAAGGACGGATGATGTCTTGATCTAACATTTTTTGAATTTGGGATTTAACTTCTTTACGATGGATTTCGGGGTATCTATAGGTCTTGGTATATATTGGTATTTCATCTTTTGTCCTGATATGATGTTTTACCTCATTTGTGAATGTTAATTTTTTGTCGTCTGAATGAAATATTTCCGAATATTCTTTTATCAACTTTAAGATGGCAAATTTTTCTTCTGGATTCATGTGATCAGTTCTAATCTTTGATAAATCAAAATAACCATCTTTTTTCTGATAATTAAAATTTAAGTTATTTATCTCGAAATTTTCTAATGGCTCTGCTTGAATTTGGATTAATGAATTTATAATTATTTCGTATTCACTATTATTAATAATAGGATAATAAATTTCATGATTCACAATTTTAGAAATACCTTCGGGAATGGTTAGGTTATTGGAATTCAATGCGGGAATAAGGGCTTCTCCATTTTCAATATTATTCACATAAAGTCTAGTGATTTTTTCGGATTTGGGTGGAATGTTTATATAACGTTTGAGTGGCATGATTTTATGGTAATGAATTTTTATTTCCTTAGTTGGAGTTATTATTTTATCATTCGTCAAATCAATTATTGCATCCAACATTTTTAAATTATCTAGGCCAAGTAAAATATCAAAATTGTTGTGAAAATCAAATAAATGATATTTTAATATCAAATCGGATTGTTTAAATAATTTAGAGCAGGGTAATAGAATACTGAAATTTTCTGTGGATGTGCCATGTGCTGTTGTTATTTTGAATGCATCGTTTCTAATTTGCTGCGAGTAATATTTTTGAGCAATATCGGGTTTAATAAATGATCTAGTGCTACCAGTATCAATTAAAACTTTAAGATTGTGTTCAGGGTAAATAATAAAAGGTAACTCGCTTTGATTGTTGTTCGTAAGATTTAAAAGCTCTATTCGTCCGAGGCTGTTATCTCTAAAAAAGAGTCAGGATCGTATTCGCGTTCAAAATTATGATTACTATAATCTCCGTTATCAGAATCTCGCTCTTCGCGATCAAAATTTTGCTCTTCGTCATTCAATTCATTTGTTTCTGTATTAAATAATTCTTCAACTATAATATCTGGTCGACGATTCTGTTGGTAGAAACGAGATGGGTATTGTTGTTGTGAATAATTATTGTGAGACGGACCTGGACGTGGAGTAAAAGATTGTTTGGTACTTGTACTCATAGGTGTTGGTCTAGGAAGATTTTTCATTTGATTTGGTCTGAAAACGTTTGTTCGATTTGATTGAAAGTTATTCATATTTTGATTATTTTGGTTATTTGGGTTGGACATAGGTCTATAGGTTAATTGGGGAGTATTTTTGTGAGGTTGAGACATTGGTCTGGGAATGTGATTGTTTGGAATATGTTTTGGTTTATATTGTTGTATGTTAGCATGTAATTTGGGTGAACTTTCTAATTGAAAATCATTGGTTAACATGCTTAAGGCTTCATTTAAATCTCTAGGGTTTTTTGTTCTCATGAGAGTGCCAAGAGGTTCTTTGAGACCTCGTAATAATACACGAAGTGCGTACCCACGAAAATAATAGGCAAGTACGGCAGCGTTATCATGATCATAGTTATTTACATAAGATATTTGTAAATTTAGATATTCTTGAATTTTACTGTAGAATTCAAATGGACTATTATTGTTTTGTTTAAGTTCTGTTAGCTCGATACCTAACGTGAAACAATCTCTTTTGTCGGAGTAAGAATTCAACAAAGCAGTTTTAACAGCTAACCAAGAAGTTATTACTGATGTTGCAAGATTATCGGCAGCTTCGCCTTTAATTTTTGATAGAATCGTGTGCATCAAGAATTCATTTTGAAAATCGGTTGGATCTTCAGTATTATAAAATTTAGTTACAAGTTTTTCACAAACTTCCAAAAATCTGGGTAAATGTTTATTATCCCCGTGAAACTCTGGGATCATGTCTAAGTATTCCCGTTTTAAGATTGGTCTAACATTACCTTGTGGTACCGTTGGGATCGACATGGTTAAATTTGATATTTGATCAATTAATTCGGGATAAAACAAATCGTTTGTATTTAAATAATTTAGTGAGTCAGAGGAATCCGATTCTGTATCTGTGTTTTCTAAATCTGAATCCAAAAGTGGAAAAGTATCTCTGAATGACATATGACTTACAGAAATATGAGTAGTTTGTCCATGTGTCGCTCGGATGTCTTCTTCTCAGACGTGGAGGACTTCGCTTTGCGTCGTGGTGCGACAGGCCCGAATTCGTCGGACTTGGTGCGCTGGTGGCTTCGCTGTTCTCTTCAGGGAAGTACCTTGAAGTCTTCTTCACGATGTTCGCTCGTAGGAAGGCTTGTGACGGTTCGCGGTGGACACTACCGAACGATACTCAATAAAACGTAAAAACGTACCGAAATCGATTTTGTATTCCGTTTGAGTATCCTACCGACTGCGCCAATTATAAAACTTCTTATTCAAGTTTTGTTTTTAAAAAATTCATTTCTGATAAGTTACAATAGTATTTAGAGATTTCAGAGATGTTAACTTTACAGGTGACGATTCATAACTAACTAATTATTACAATACAAAATATAAAGTCAACTATTACAAGTTTGTGGAAAGTTTCTATAATTCTTCATGTCAGCGTCTGGCTGGCTTGGACTTTGGTCACACGTGGAGTTGATTTAGCAGTTTTATGTAAAACCGTGAGAAACTGAGGGTTGTAACTTGCATGTTGCATCTCAGTTTATTTTCATCTGAGTTATTTTGTAGTAGATTGCTTTCAGTCATATCCCTCTTCCTGATAGCACTTTCGCATTCTTCATCGGATCATTCTTTATTTTTGTCCCTCATATTTTTGTGCAGCATCTGTCCTAGGACTTTCAATATTGCTCCTCCCAATTTATACCCTTTCCTCTGAAACTTGCTCTGCTAGCTTTGGCCCCTTCAACATTAAACTTTGAAATTGCTCTCAACTTTCCTAATTAGTTAGTGTCCAGGTGTCATATTGTTCTAAACGGTTGTGTTCATCCTGTGTTACTTTTGGCAACTTCTGTTTCATTACTATTTTCACAAGAAAATGATCTGTGCCTAGTACTGCACTTCTTTTGCTTGTGATATTTTTAATTTGTTTCGCATGCTTACTCTCTATCAATACATGGTCTATTTAATCACATGTACGCACATCAGGTGATATCCATGTTTCTTTATACATATCTTTTCTTTCGAAATGTGTGCTTATGACTTCCATATCGTTGGTTACCGCAAAATCAATCAACTTTTGTTCGTTCTCATTTGTTTCATCATGTTTGCAATGTGCACCTATCGTAGTCTTGTACATTTCCTCTGTGCATAGGTTTGCATTGAGATCTTCCATGACTATTTTTGAGTTTTTTTTTTTGTATCAAATTTATTATTCTCTCAAGCTCTTCATGAAATTTACCTTTTTCTTCCTCGCCCTTCGCGTTTGTTGGTGCATGTGCATTTATAATACTGATTTCTCGGTACACTTCTCTCAGTCGTATTGTACATATTCGTTCGGACACTGGTTCGAATCTTATAACTTTCTGCTTCAATTCTTTTTTTATCATGAAACCTGTGCTAAAATATGTGGTGTCGTCTTCACTACTAAAAAATATATAATTATCTACTGTTATTATGTCGTTTGATTTTTGCTTTGTCACTTGAAGTGCCAGTATGTCAATCTTATTTATGTTAAGCACACTCAATACACATTCAATCAACATGAAAACGCTCTATTCTAAGGTCCTTCCATCATAATGTTCGTTCATTATAATCTCAGTCAACACGTACTTTTCAAATTGGAGGTCAACTTTCAATGACTTAAAAGAAATTTGGCTGGATATAGTTACACAGACATGTGGAAGATTGAGTAAGATAAGCAAAGTAATGGCGTGTATTCAGTGTCAAATACTCGAGGCGATATTGACTATCAAAAGCTTATTAATATCAAGACAATAAGATCAATGCACTAATAGACAATGATAGTGCGGTAAATTCAACCAAAGTCAGTTCCTATGTGAAAATCAGAGCTCCTCATCTACAACATGGAATAAATACATTTCATGGGCTAGAGAAGAATAGGAGCTTTTCATTTATTTTATCGTACCGTGCGGGAGTGTGGAGGCTCGTAGGAGTGGGGTGGGCTTGGGCCTGACCTAATATTCTGAACATATGACAAAAACCTTTTTGATATATGTATCAAGACTATTTGGATTGCATGTTCTGGGGAGACTGAAGGATTTGAGGATTTTATATGGAATATTTTAGAATAGATAGCTTGTTATAGAATTATAGTGTTTTAAATGGGGATTGTTTGAGGATTCAAAATCCAAGAGATTATCAGTACTAGTCTGAAGGACGAATATGAAGTTTAACAACTTTCCGTTCTCAACCCAAGGATTCCAACTGTTGGGATGTTTGAGTTTTTCAATAAGGAAGACTTAATTTGACATGTGATCCATCAGAATAGATCTTTCTATGCTCCTGGCCATGAATGTGAAGTACTGGAACAAGATCAAACCAAAGAAATAACAATGCTCTCCAAGCTCTGCTTTGAATGGATAATACTACCTTTTACTCACTGATCAAGCTTCAAAAAGTCTTCATTGAGCTCGATCATTACATTATACATAATAATATAGAGCTACGCAGATGCTTTCAATGCTGTGGATACAACCACTTTTCTATACAATGTAACAAATCAGATCGCAATCACGCCTGATGTGTGGGTAGTCACTATGTCAAGGATAGTATGAATTCAGTGGAAAAACGTATCAACTGTATCACATTCAATGAATATCACAACACTCAAGTCGTTGTAGATCATTCATGAAACAAGAACTGTCATATCTTTCTTGAAACTTCAGAACTATTCAAAACTAATATCCTTGGCCCAATATAGCAGCCAACGAATAATGCACGTTCCCAAACTACTCAAGGACCAAATCCCAATCTGTGACATCTTTAATCTTCTAGTGCGTGCCTTGACTCTGATGTTATCACAGCAACTGAAATTTGGCTGACTGAAAGTGTTGATAATGCGGAGTCAGGCTCTATTCCATTCCGTGTCAAGTAACCAGAGATGTTGGTGTCCTTTCAGTAATTAAAAATAGTCTATCGTCTTGCAATATTTATTCAAGAGGTTATACCCATATCTTGTCAAATAACATTGACATTGTGCAAAAATAATGATTAATGTGCATATTTTCATGTCTTCCACTCACAGCCCTCTTGCTCGAACATTCTCATCTTATAATCGTATTTTTGAATCTCATAAAAGTTTTAACCTGAAAAATTTATTGGAGATTCTGAATGCGAAGCAATGAAATCGTACAACAAATCTGAATAATGAACTACTCGATTTGTTGATTTCCAATACAGATTGTGGTGTATGTCATTCCGCTGATTTGCTGTGCAATGTCATATATCTACTGCATCTTCCTGCACTTGGAGTTACTATCAGTGTGGACTTCATCAAAAGTAATCTCATGAGCAATAAGAACACATATTGTTTCAATTTTAGAAAAGCGAACTATGTCAAATTATATCGAAATATTGAACTTTTTGACCAAAATTGTTCTAGAGATTTCTCAGATGCTGACTCAAACTGCGAGTTCTTTCATGGCAAACTTAATCCATTCTTTGATATTTGTGTCTCAATAGAACCAATTCTGAATAAGACAGAACCACCTTGGTATAAACGCACAATAATTCAAAAACTTGAAACTAAAGACCGCATCAGGAAACTCCATTTGAAGTTTTCACTTGATCAAAATTATATCACAAAATTTCATACTATAGGGTCGAAAGTTAAATTCCTTATCCAAAACTCTTATACAAACAATGTTTCAACGTGCGAGCAAAGAAAAGCTGTGAGGCTAAAAATTTTTGGTATTTTGTTGATTCAAGAAGAAAAATGTCATCAGTTTCTCAGTCCATATCCTACAATGGAATTGCATTTCCAACGTCCGCGAACGTATTGAATTCCTTTGCTGATTTCTTCTAATCAGTCTTTATAACTTCCAGTAATTCATTTCCAAATCCCAACAATCATCCTTCTGATTCTATCACCTTATCTGTTATTTCTTACCAAAGTTTTGGGCTGCGATTCACTCAAAATTTTTCTGTCCTATGGACCTGACGAATTTCCTTCTTCTTTGATGATGTCTTATTCCATATTTTTGATTTTTGCATTGAGTTCAATACTTCCCCTAACACGTGGAAGTTGATTTAACTAGCTCCCATTTTGGAATCTAGAGTCCTATCTAATATAGAAAACTATCGGCCTATTGCTATGCTTTCAAATTTCAGGAGAATATTTGAAAACACTATTTATGCATCGCTTTATGTAAAAGTAAAATATAAGAACTCTATCAGTTCCATGGAATAACGGAGATCCAAGCGTTCTACAAAAAGATCATAGAAAAATGGACTACAGTGAAAAATTTAATATAGTCCACGCATTTCACTTCTTTTATTCTCGATTCAAAGGGGCAGGTAGACTGTATCTATACTGACTTTGCTAAGGCATTTGATACGATAGAACATAGTTGCCTCATCAACCAGTTACATTCGTTTTCTCCTTCCAACTGTCTTATTCTCCCAATACCGTTATACTTATCTCACCGTCAATTGTTCGTACAGTATCGTGATAAGATTTTTCATAAATTTACTGCTGCCTCAGACCTACCTCTAGGCTCCAATCTTGGTCCTTTCTTCTTTTGCTTATCGACGATATCGCAGATATCATTCCCAGCGAAAAACTATTATTTGCTGATGATCTGAAATTATTTCATTCTGTGCGTTGCATTATCGACTGCCAGTTCCCTCGACTTGATTTGGCTACTCTTCTTTGATGATGCTCTGATAACAATCTCCACCTCAATCTCAATGAATGTTTTTTCATTTCCTACTGAAGAAAATTGATGCTAGTGAGTTCAAGATATTTTATTGATATTATCTCGGTGCTGAGTTTGATACAGCTCTATCTTCTCTATTGCACATTCGCGACCTCAACAATGCCGCTATTCGAATGTTGAGCTTTTTTATCCGCAGAATTCAATTATTCAATAACATACATGCAATATCATCAGTTTATCATTCTATTGTAAGATCAAAACTTGAGTATTGCAATATATTGTCGAACCCAATATACAAGATAAATCAAGAAGAAAAAGCTTCATTACAAAATGTACAGTTCCTACCCTGATCGATCCTTTCCCTATTCTAATCTTCTGCTGTTGTTTAACATATTTATGAACGTGGAAATAGGAACTTAGCTCTTTATTCATTTGAATTAATCATCAATGCCGTCGATGATCCTCGATGTCTTGATTTTCTCAGTTTTCATACTTTTTTTGTCCATACTAGAACCTCCTCAAATTTTGATCGTTCATTGGGTCGTACTTATCTGTTAATGGCTCCATCAACACACTGAATGTGTATTGAATACCAAAACAAATGTTCCCATGTTGACATTTGTCGTTTCGATAGTAATAAACTTGCTTGCACTGTATTAAATAGATATTTCTATATTTTTGCTTGAAATTTATTATTTCCATGTCTATTTAAGTTTTGATATATTTAATATTGAATCTGGACAGTTCTTATGATTTGACTGATGAATTCGTCATAGCTAAATTTTATGTATGTGGGCTCAAAATCCAGAAGTGATGTACTCAACAATGATAATGTTCATTTAAAATCAAATGATACAGTTTGATAGTTTGTCAGGTTGTGGATTGAATACCTCACAAGAAATAATTTCGTCAAACTTTTTTGTGGTCGTCTTGACATGTAGTTCTCCTTTTTTTCCAGCGCACACCCCCTTTTCTGTACCAAACAGTTCGGGGTTGCACTATCGCTTGGGCTTGCTTCTTCTACAGCTCGGCCGTTCTGATCATCATCCGACTTAGATGACTCGGTATATGGATCCAGCAGACATTACTTCATATGATCGGCCGATGCTGTTGTTCTGTCAGGACCTTTACCTTGAATTTTCTGGACAACATATCTGCTATTTGGAATAATTACGGTAACCTGATGAAGACTCAAATATTCTCGATGCAAGTTCAACCCTGGACCAAACTGTGTTTTTTATATAGCAACTAAAGCGTCTATTCTATACAGAGTAGACTCTTTTCGTTTTTATAATCCTTTTTCTATTTCCATAGAAGCGTTACCTTCGCTTTCTTTCTTTCTCTAAAAGTAATTCCATCTAATTCTATTTGAAGCGCTTCCAATTGTTTATTGTGTACGTCTAATTCTGATCTCAAGTCCGCTAACGTATTTTCCAGGGTGAATTTCTCTGCCTTGACTATTCTTTTTTCCTTGGATATTCGTTCATTGATTCGCTCTTCTTGTCTTAGCTCGTCATGAAGAAGTTGAGCTTCAGAATCAAAGTTACGGTGTTTTCGCCCCAATATGTTGTTCCTTGCGTCTTATCAATTTGTAACAAGCGAAGGTAATTTGATTCAGCGTTAGGTTTTTCGACTTTGCATTCCCATTGGCCCACCACTGAGCGCTGTTCTTCGACTTTTTGTAAGCATTTGCCAGCTCCATTTCAAGATGTCTCTTGAATTCAACTAATTGTTTGGAATCATCTTCGTGTTGATGTTGCAGCCTTCTTCTTGTAAGCTCCAATTCTCCGGAAATTTTCCCGTTCTATTGTTTGTGAGCTCCGCCGTCGATTTTGCCATTCCTATCTTGTTTGGAATTCAAACTATTCATATCGTATCCAGCATATGACAAACTAATTTCTGAAAGCTCTGAACTCTGGACGAGCTGTCGGTTTCAATTTCCACTTTCTCTCAATTCGTGTTCCAATCATATTCTTTCTTGAGTTCCAGCATTTAATCACTTGGTTGCCATGGCGGCAGTTGAAAGCTCTTCGATTTCTGTCAACATAATATTGTTATCATCTTCTTATTCTGATATTCCAAGTTCCTCAGCATTTTTTGAGATATCAGCATCATGTAGTAGTTCTTTGCCAATAAGAGCATCAACGGTGATATATTCATCCAGAACAATGCGAAATTAGGTGTGTAACTAACAATTATCCATGATCACATCAGTACCATCCTCTCCCAAAATCTCGATCCTGTGTTCCTAGCTGAAAATCTTTAATAGAACTTCTTAATAGTGAGAAATATAAAATAACTATATATTGATCAATTTCATAGTTTATGCCAGGTTAGTATGTTTTATTCTCTGTCATGACACATTTCATAATACATTGTTTTTACTACATGACATACCTATTTTTCATTCATGCATAGCATACTACATTTCTCTCTGCTTTATTAGGATAGTTTTCATCTTCCAAATTTATAACTTGAAAATATTTAGTTGGTCTTTTTGTAGTACGCTTGGATCTCCGTTATTCCATAATACCATCTCCTTGTTCTTGATTTTCTAGACCTGCATCTTTTGATAGGAAAGAACTATTTTCCAAATTACTTAAGTTTTCTATATCAGGGGAATTATCTAATAATCTTCTTCTCAATTGATCTGCATGTTTCTCCTTCCTATTTTCATTAACTTCCACTTCATACGACATTCTTAGTTTAATTTTTTTATTATTCCAGGTGTCCAGCCTTTTCCCAATTATTTTTTTACCCAAACAGGTTCTCCTTTTTCAAACTCTCGCCATTAGACTTTTTTGTCATGAGCGATTTTCTGATCTCCCAAATTTCTGTCAATCATTTTACTAACATCTGGTTTCAATAAGGTCAATCTAGTATATAGTTCTCTTCTGAACATCAAATTGGCAGGAGTTTTAGTTGTTGTTTTCTGAGGACAATTCCTGTACGTTATTGATACTTGCTGCATTGCAAATTCTGGATCTTTCTCATACCATCTTGTTGCTTAATATCTATTTTTGATTGTTCGTACACATCGTTCCGCTAAACCATTTGTTTTTGGATTATATGGTGTACTTTTGAAATGCACAATACCATTGATTTTACAAACAGTTTCAAACTCTTCGGATATGAACTGTAGTCCATTATTTGAAATAATTTGTTTTGGCAATCCAAATCTTGCAAACCACCTTCTCAATATTTTGACAATCATAGAGCTTGCCGTTGATTGGATAATTTCAACTTCTATCCATTTTGTATAGGCATCCACACCTAAAAACCACATTTGTCCATCCACTGGACCTGCTTGACCTATATGTGATCTTTCCCAAGGTTTCTCTGGAATATTGCATGAAAATAATAAAACTACTTCAGCTTCATTTTTTCCATTCCTTTGACATCCTTCACATTTCTTCATGAAATCTTCAACTTCTTTATCTAATTTTGGCCACCAAATATAATATCTGAATATAGATCGCATAGCTTCTATACCTGGATGGCCTTCATGTAGAATTTTGAGAATAGTTTCAGAAGATCTTTTGGAATTACTACTCTTCCATTCCACATGATTACTCCACCTTCGCAATATATTCCATCTCTTCTAGTGTAATAGGGATGAAGTTCTTCTGGTAGATCCTCGTTTCTCAATGGCCATCCATCTTCAATGTTTCTGGTTACTTGCCGAAGCTCAGGATCAGATTTTGACATCTTCTTCAGTTTCTCTTCTATCTAACTGATATCTTCCATCATTTCTTGAATTATTCTTCTAATGATTGTTTCATCCAATAGAATATCTTTCTTCATCTTTCCTATATTCAATATCATAATTGTATCCAGTTAAACGCCATGCCCATCGAATCAATCTGTTATTCGCAACTTTTCGTAAGTTTCTTTCAATTCCAAAAATTTTTTCTGATGGTTTGTGGTCGGTAATTGGTGTGAATTTTCCATCAAATATAGACTGATAGAATTTTTCAACTCCAAAAACCAGAGCTCTCGCTTCTCTGTCTATTGGTGAATATCTCTTTTCAGCTCCTAGTAAAGTTCTTGAAGCTAACGCAACTGGTTTTCTTATTCCATTTTTATATTCATGTAATAGAACGGCTCCTAAACCAACTTCAGATGCGTCGCATGCAATTAATTTGGGAGATCTCCATTATAAGGTACTACTGTACATGATTCTGTGAGCAGTTTCTCAATTTCTTCAAATACTTAATCTTCTTCCTGAGACCAGAACTATCTCCTGCTTCTCCTCGTTGAATGATTTGCACATATACCATGTGAATTAGGTATGAATCTTTCATAATAATTCACCAGACCTAGAGATAATCTCAATTTTTTGACATTGGTAGGTGCCGGTGCTTTTTTTATCGATCACAATTTATCTTCCGTTGGGTGTATTCCATATTCATCTATTCTATGTCCCAAACACTGTACCGAATCTTGTAAAATTTCTACTTTACCTAACTTTGCTTTCAGACCTGTAGAATTACCAATTGCCAAACTCTTATATCGAGAATATCCGATATGTGTTGAAATTACTAGCATTCTCTTTGATTGCTCTGAAACTTTCATTTGCAGATAAGCATCTCGTAAATCTATTACCGTGTACTTGTCATCATTCGCTTATTTTGATGTTAAATCTTCAAATGTTGGCATCAAGTGAGAGTTTAGAATCAAGTTTAGATTCAGCGTTGTTCGGAAATCACCACAAATCTTTATACTTCCATTGAGTTTTACAACATTAACAGTTGGTGTTGCCCAAATCATTGGTGTACTGGCTGGATTAACTTTTTCTATTATATCCTCATTCAGGAGTCTTTCAATATCAGCTTCAACTAGCTTACGTAACGGAAACGGAACTCTTTTCGCAGGATAAGCTATCGGTTTTGCTTCAGGTTTCAACATAACTTCTGCTTCATACCCTTTTATTGTACCAGTTCCTTCTTCAAATATTTCTTTGTATTGTTCTAATAAATTTATAACTTCTTTCTTCATATAATTGTCATTGTTAACATTATCTTTCTTGATTAATTGAAGTTTAACTTCTTCCGGCGATTTCATTTCAAATTCTACTATCCACGGTAGACCAAATAATGAAACATCCTTCATGGCTTCAACTACTGCAGGTAAAATTAATACTTCATTCGACAGTTCTACTTTGACATCTGTCATTCCTTTTTTTTCAGTGGCTCTTTTCTGTACACAAATACTTTATCTGCTTCTTTCGATTTTAGAGACCCAATTTTAACCCACAAACTCTCTGTTATTGTAGATATCTGTGCTCCTGAATCATATTCCATCAAAGTTTGGGATCCATTAACTCTTACATCAATAGTTTCTCGATTTGTTACTTTATTGATCATTTTCACACTTTCAATCATCTGATTCCTACAATTCATACATTTTGTTTTGCAACATGATTTGAAATGACCGATTTTAGAACATGTATCACATCTTGCTTTTAATGCAGGACATTCTTCTAAAGTTCTATGCCAATGTTTACCGCATATATAACATTTTTTCACATGAATATTATTAAATTTTGATGAATTAACTTTTTGCTTATTCTTTTTCCTCTTGTTTGCGGCAGAAAAAATTTTTTGAACGGACTTCTGAGACATTTCGTTTTTTGCTCTTTCTAATGCCAATGCCAAATCAAGAACTTGTTGGAATGTTACTGATATTCCATTTTCTTCAGCTTTAAGCCATCGAGTTCTTACTTCTATGCCAGATTTCTCGTGTTTAATGCCTCCAACAAATTGGTCTCGCAGACGTTCATCCAAAGAAGCTCCTAGATCACATTCACTGCTAAGTTTTTTCGAACGATTCGCGAAATTTGTGAATGATTCTCCATCTCTTCTTGACGCTTGAACTAATTTCATTCTTGCAGCAAATACGGTCGATGTAGGATCATACAACTGTTTCAACGCAAGTTCATTCTCTTCATATGTACAGTCGTATACTTCTCTTGGATACATATAATTTTTAATTGCTGTTAAATGTTCTAATCCAATATATGCCAATAGCAATGTTTTCCGGGCATCCGTCGTGAGCGGTCCATCACCACCTGATCCTTTGGCTCTACTTATCATTTCAAATTGTGAAATGTACGCATTCAATGATGTTCGGTCTTTTTCGAATGACCCAAACATACAACGTTCCATTTTCCTTCCAATTTCTGATTTATTTCCCATCTTTTCACTAGCATCTGATATATTTGATGTAGTCATTTTTCACTTTTCCTCGTTACCAATATAAAATAACTATATATTAATGAATTTTATAGTTTATTCCATATATATATATGAAGTTTGTATGTTCTATTTTCTATCATGACACATTTCATATCACATTATTTTTATTACATGACATACCCATTTTTCATTCATGCATAGCATACTACAAGAAATTCAAACTAGGATATTGTTTCGGAGAGCTCAGTATTTTGTGGTTGCGATATCTGATTGCTTCTGTGATAGAGCTTACCACAGAAAGAGAATCTATTCCAATTTATCAAATTCCACTTACGATATAATTTCCAGTAACTGGTGTCTCCAACAATGATCAGATAATATCTTTGCATTGCATACATCCACTGCTCGTATTATTATGAAACCTGCTGTGCGTGAAGTGGCACAACTAGCGCCTCAATATATGAAAATACCTACTCCAAGTATAAGCTGCGGAATTAGGTTTCTGTAGGATTCGGAGAGGACCTAGAGAAATAGGAGCAATAGATTGCATCTACATAGAGATGAAATCTGCATGTGGGCCTGAAACAAAAATTTTCAGAGATCGCAAATATCTTTTCAATGAATATACAAGTTGAACGTGATGTGAATTTGAGAGAAAGAAGTAGAGTTTAACATATTGCTTTGAAGTGAGCATAATAGCGGCATTCTCAATCACTGATTTATGTGCTGGTCTACAAAATGGACAGCTCGGTGTAAATTCTCAACTATTATTCCAAATTCTTGATTTAATCCACGAAACGTAGCAGAAGAAGCTATAACATCTCATTAGACGACAAGAAACTCAATCAAAAGAAGTTATACAACTTGAACACTGATGACAAATCGTCAATCGCGCCAGAAATTGCGAGTTGGAGTTGAAGAAGAAAGAATATTGAAAGACTTCAATGGGAACACTGCAATTCGTACTTCCTTAATAAAAGCACGATATGCTTGCGACATTAATTTTATGAAAAATCACACGACGAAAACATATTGTACTGACTATTGTTTGGGATTAACCTGTGTCAAGCTTCTGGAAGCCAAACATGCTGTAAACTCTCCTACGACTAGATTCAAAATTTCGACTTCTTGTTCCAATGACGCTCCACCTGTGATTTTATTTTCAAGTATAGATCTGATTCTATAGAAAAAAGGGGATTGTAATAAATCACCTCAACGATTTATAGTCAATAAGTGAGAATAGCAAATGCTGTTCCAGGGAATGTAAGTAGCCGATGCCACATAGAATGAAACATCATTCTCTCATGAAAAAATGTACATACTCTGCCTAAAAATCTATTGAATTTGCTTTTACTCATTCTGTTATATTCCTCTCTAGTTTTTTTACGTCCTCTAGTTTTGTTACGTTCTCAACACCCTCCAACTGCTCCTTGATAAATCCATTTTACATGCGACTTACCCTGCTATGCTGATAAGCTTCGCAATCAATTTATTAATTCTAAATTTCGATGATAATTTCGGAAGAACAGCTCAAACTCAGACAAGGATCGGTATTCAATAATTATGAGTTTTTATCAAGAGAATGTGTGCGCTCTAAAAAAAATCTCATGGTAAATCCAATAAATTGATGTCTCAAGCAGAATGTGCTCTACGCACGATTGGCGATTCGTCGTCAACTATTATTCTGTTGTATCGTGGAACGTACAACAAGCAACATCAATTACTTGAGTTGTTCTAATTTTGAAGTTCCAAGTGAACTGAGAAACATGGAAATCGATGTTTCAGAACTTCTTCGAATTGTGTTTTTGATGGTTTCATGCCAATTGTTATATGCTCCTTCTCTCACAGTTCGTGAATTTGGTCAAAACGTTCAAACTGAAGTACGATGAACCTATTCACTTAATAGGAAGTCGTAATCATAACGTTCATTTTCCAGAGAAGCACGTGAAACTGTCATTGAAAATGCTGTTCTCATTTACTCTCGTTCAGGACATATAGCAATTATATTCCGTATTCGTAGATCTCTGGAAATCTGTGCTCTAGGCCCAACTGCAGATTCTATTCATATGTAAGTGTAACTTATAGCTCCTTTAAACCCTAGCTGTGAAACCTAACTTCACAGCTTAAACATCTATTGCATTAGGCATCTATATATATTGAGGCTCTAGTAGTGCTACTTCACGCACTACACGTTCTATAGTACGAGCAGTAGATTTAGGCACAGCAAAGATATCGTCCAATAATTTCTGAAAAGCAGCAGTGGTTAAGAATCGTATCGTAAGTGGAATTTGATAAGTAGGAATAGGTTTTTTTGTGTGGTAGGTTTTATTCCAGCACCAATTGAATATTGCGCTATTTAAAACAGAATCTAAGTTTGGATATCCCATCATCAAGAAGTTCTCCCAGAGCTCTTCACCTAGAGATTTCTTTCACCCATAGCATCACTAGAAGATGGTGGATAACGATATATTATAGCGTACAAATTAATCATAACTCACTCTTTATCCATATTTCATCAATTTTTAAGTACCAGACTGATGTATGACGAAGAAAGTGACATAATTTGTCAATTTGATAAAGATTCTCAAGGAATATACTACGTTTAAATCAATTCTGAATCAAAGTGAAAAATAATTACGATTAACTCCTGATTGATGTTGTGGAAACATTCTATTTTTAATTTTGACTCAATGCAGTTCAATCGTAGACTAGTTTTATCATAATAAAATTGGAGTTGTAGTTATAGTGGTTAATCGAGAAAGATAACGTCAATAAAATTGAAAATATCTTGAATTAATTCATGAATTTTGGCTTAAAATTCTATTCGCTTCCTATGAACGGCACTTGATCGCGTTGATTTTGTTGCTGTGAACAGACCAAATATTAATAACGTGATCAAATTGATTTCAATTCAATTTAATCCAAAACTGAAAAATAGTCCATCAAATTCTCTGATTTCTTGAGGGATTATTATAGATATATGCGCATTGAACGATATAAATATTATCACAGCTTTGAATAGAATATTGGTGCATACCAGAAGTCAGAATAATAAATGGGGACAAATCATAAATGATATTCTACTTGAATACTCGTTTGTTCAAAAACATACATGCAATATTATCATTTTATTATTCTATTGTGAGATCAAATCTTGAGTATTGCAATATAATGTCGAACCCAATATACAAGATATATCAAGAAGAAAAAGCTTTATTACAAAATGTACAATTGACACCCTGACCGATCCTTTTCCTATTCTAATCCTCTGCTGTTGTTCAGCATTCACAGTAATTTTGAACGTAGGAATGGAAACTCTTTATTTATTCTGATTTAATTAATCGCCAATTCCGTCGATGATCCTTGATGTCTTGGTTGTCTCAGTTTTCATACTTCTTTTGTCCATACCAGATAGTCCTCAACTTTTTATCGTTCATCGGGTCGTACTAATCTGTTAATGGCTCAATCAACACACCGAATGTGTATAGACTACCAAAACAAATGTTCCCATGCTGACATTTGTCGTTTCGATACTAATAAATTTGCTCGTACTATATTGAATAGATATTTTCATATTTGTGTTTGAAATTCATTATTTTCATGTTCATTTCTGTTTTGATATACTGAGTATTGAATCTGAACAGTTCTCATGTTTTTGACCGATGAATTCGTCGGAGCTAAATTTTATGTATGTGGGCTCAAAATCAAGGAGTAATGTATACAACAATGATATTGTTCATTTAGAATGGAATAATACAGTTTAATCGTTTTGTCAGGTTGTGAATTATATACCTTACAAGAAATAATTTCGTCGAACGTTTTTTGACATGTGATTCTTCTGTTTTTTTCTAGCGCACACCTCCTCCTCTGTACCAAACAATTTGGGGTTGCACTTGCGCTTGGGTTTGCTTCTTCCACAACTCGGCCGTTCTGATCATCATCCGACTTGGATGACTTGAAATATGGATCCAGCATCCATTACCTCATATAATCGGCCGATGCTGTTGTTCTGTCAGGACCTTCACCTTGAATTTTCTAATCAACATATCTGCTATGTGGATTTATTACGCTAACCTAATAAGGACCCAGATATTTTCGATGCAACTTCAACCCTGGACCAAACTGTGTTCTTTTTATAGCAACTGAAGCGTCTATTCTATACGGAGTAGCATCTTTCTGTTTTCTATTTTGCTTTTTCTATTTTCTCAGAAGCGTTACCCCCAATTGCATTCTTGTCCCAAAAGTAGTTCCATCTAATTCTATTTGAAGCGCGTTCAGTTGTTCATTCTGTACGTGAGAAGGAGCTGTAAACTATGCTGATCTTGTGTCCGCTGAAGTATTCTCCAGGGTGAATTTCTCTGCGAGGACTATTTAATTTTCCTTGGATACTCATCCATTGGTTTGCTCTTCATGTCTTAACTCGTCATTAAAAAGTTGAGCATCAGAATAGAAGGTTTTTTGTATTTGCAACAAGTTTTTCTAATTTGCGTCTCCATTGGTCCACCACTTAGCGCTGTTCTTCGACTTCTTTGTAAGCATTTGCCGACTCCATTTCAGGATGTTTCTCAAATTCAACTAATTGTTTGAAATCATCTTCGTGTTGATGTTACAGTCTTCTTCTTGTAGACTCCAATTTTCTGGAAACTCTTTCGTATCATTGTTCGTGAGCTCCGCCGTCTATTTCGCCATTCACAGCTTGTGCGGAGTTTAAACCATTCATATCGGATCTAGCATATAACAAACCCATTTCTAAACGCTCTGTACTCTGGGCGAGCTTTTGGCTCCTATTTTCACTTTCTCCTAATTCGTGTTCCAGTCGTATTCTTCCTTGAGTCTCAGCATTTAATCGCTCGGTTGCTATGGTGGCAGCTGATAGTTCTTCTATTCCTATCAACATGGTATTGTTATCATCTTTTCATTTTGATATTCCGGATTCTTTAGCATTTTTTAAGATATTGGCATCATATAGTAGGTCTTTGCCAAAAAGAGCATCATCGGTGATATATTTATCCAGAACAAAGCGAAAGCAGGTGTGTAACTCACAATTATCTATGATCACATCATCACAAATCTCTCCCAAAGTTTCGATCCTATTTATCCTAGCTCATGAAATGTATTAATTCCATGTTGTAGATGAGGAGTTTCGATTTTCACATAGGAACTGACTTTGGTTGAATTTACAGCACTATCAGTGTAAACTAGTGCATTGATCTTATTGTCTTGATATAGATAAGCTTTTAATAGTCAATATCGCTTTGAGTATTTGACACTAAGTACACGCCATTACTTTGTTCATCTTCACTCGACTTACTATCGTTTTGTTTTTTAAGACAGTTATAAATTTTGACCCAAAATTCTATTCGCTTTCTATGAACGGCACTTGATCGCGTTGATTTTGATGCTGTGAACAGACCAAAAATCAATACCATGATCAAATTGATTTCAATTTCAATTCAATTCAAAACTGAAAAATAGTCCATCAAATACTCTGCTCTCTTGAGGGATTGTTATGAATATATGCGCGTTGAACGATATGATCATCATCACAACTCTGAATAGAATCAAGGTGCATATCAGAAGTAAGAATAATAAATGGGGACAGATCATAAATGATATTCTACTTGAATACTCGTTTGTTCAATAACATACATGCAATATTATCATTTTATCATTCTATTGTGAGATCGCATCTTGAGTATTATATTCAGTTGTTCATTCTGTACTTAAAAAAAAGCTATAAATTATGCTGATCTTGTGTCCGCTAAAGTATTTTCCAGGGTGAATTTCTCGGCGTTGGCTATTTAATTTCCCTTGGATACTCGTTCATTGGTTTGCTCTTCATGTCTTAACTCGTCATGAAAAAGTTGAGCTTTAGAATAAGGGGTTATTTTTTTCGGCGACAAGTTTTTCGAATCTGCGTTTCCATTGGCCCACCACTTAGCGCTGTTCTTCGACTTCTTTGTAAGCATTTGTCGACTCTATATCAAGATGTTTTTAGAATTCAACTAATTGTTTGAAATCATCTTTGTGCTGATGTTGCAGTCTTCTTCTTGTAAACTCCAATTCTCTGGAAATTCTCCCGTATCATTGTTCGTGAGCTCCGCCGTCTTTTTCGTTATTCCCTTCTTGTGCGGAGTTTAAACTTCCCATATCAGATCTAGCATATAACAAACCCATTTCTTAACGCTCTGAACTTTGGGCGAGCTTCCGGCTCCTATTTTCACTTTCTCCTAATTCGTGTTCCAGTCGTATTCTTTCTTGAGTTTCAGCATTTAATCGCTAGGTTGCTATGGTGGCAGCTGAGAGTTGTTCTATTCCTATCAACATGATATTGTTATAATCTTTTTATCTTGATATTCTGAATTCTTCAGCATTTTTTAAGATATTGGCATCATGTAGTAGCTCTTTGCCAAAAACAGCATCATCGATGATATATTTATCTAGAACAGAGCGAAAGCAGGTGTGTAACTCACAAGTATCTATGATCACATCAGTACAAATCTCTCCCGAAGTTTAGATCCTATTTTCCCCTAGCCCATGAAATATATTAACTCCATGTTGTAGATGAGGAGCTCCGATTGTCACTTAGGAACTGCCTTTGGTTGAATTTACCGCACTATCAGTGTCAACTAGTGCATTGATCTTATTGTCTTGATATAGATAAGCTTTTGATAGTCAATATCGCTCTGAGTATTTGACACTTAGTACACGCCATTACTTTGTTCATCTTCACTCGATTTACTATCGTTTTGTTTCTGGGGACAGTTCGATGCTTTGTGCCCAAATTCATTACATGAAAAACACTTCAGCCCTTTTTCTTCATCCGAACAATCTTTGAGTTTGTGACCTGTTCCACCGCAATTGTAGTAACGATCAGTTTTATTACCGTTGAAGTTCTTGACACGAGTTTGAGAAGCATTATCACTCGACGAATTAGTATGATGCTGGTTCCTATGCGATGATTGATGTGATACCTTGGATTTCCCCTCAATTTCCTCGTGAATCTCAATTTTCCCTTCAAATTCGCTGGATGTACTGAAGCCGTATGAAATTATCATTGGACTTATAATCATCGAATCTATCGATAATGTAATTCTAATCAATTAGTTCTTTTCCCTATCTCTCTCATACGTAATATAGATTCATGCAAGTTTTCATATCCTCGTTGTAAAGTCAAAACATTGTATCTCAGTTTTTTGACGTTTTTGAGTTACGTGGATAATAAATATCAGTGTCTGTATCCGTGTTGAATAAAAAAAAACCTTGTATCAACATTGGAAGAAATACGCAAGCGCATCGAGCTAGACTTGAATTCTTGTATCTGGAATTGCCTGTAAGCAAAAAGTAGAAACCTCGTATTTTGAAAGCAACTACTCGTATTTTGCCCGTATATTCTTTACACGGCTGACTGTAATCTAATAAGTGGACTTACTCATCAAATAAAAACGAGAAATAATGGTACGTATTATTTTCCATTTTAATGGTATGTCTGTCATGGATAATTGCGTAGGATTAGTTTATAATGTGCAAAAGTTTCAGAAACTTAACATTCAAATTGAAGGTTATGACATATTATTTGCTTTTTATCTGAGATACGTGTATTGGAAATTTACATATTCTTGCAGAATATCGATACAAAGAGCGGATTATGAGGTTTTGACAATATTCAATATTCAACAGTTGTTCACTTCTTTTTTAGTATCTCACGAAGTGAACTGATTTTGAAAAAAGCTTTGGAGATGAGTCCGAATAATACACCAACGTCAAGATTATATGAGTCAGATTTTCCTACTCAGGAAGCAGAAATACCTGCCGATAGTAGTACGTCAAATGAAGAACAACTAACTTTTCTTGATAATACAAGCGAAAAAGAAACCAATTTCAAAAATTCTTTAAAACCACCTACTAGTTCATCTTCAACTAGTATGAAAAATGCAACTGGTTTACTAATTTATCAAGAAGATAGTCGATGCTCATCATCAAATTCAGAAGATGACCAATTTCAAGATTCAGGATCAAGTTATTGTCCTAAAGAATCTAAAATCGATGATACAGGCAGTGATTTGAGAAGAGATTTGTTGGGAAATGAATCAGACAATATTGATGAAGAAGGGAAAAACAAGAAGGCAAAGAAAAGAGAAGGTAATCCAGGTCAATGGAGAAGAAATAAGGCTAAAGTACTTTGAATGAAAGAGAAAGAATATGGACGAAAGAAAGCAGAAAAGAATAAGATAATAACGAAGCTCTCTAGTTCATAGAGTTCAAACTGCTCAAAAAACAACCAAAGACAAGTCTTGTCGGAATTATTCTTTATTTTACAACTTAAAAATCAACGCTATTCTGATTCCAGTATGTGAAGAAACTTTTCTTTCCACACTGTCGTTCGAAGAGTGGTCTGTCCTTAATTGGGTCAAAAGGAGTCACAGCTTCCGTATTGTATCTGAAACGTCTTTGTTTCCAAATAGAAAAAGTATTATCAATGGACAAAAAAGATCGGCAATTAGATCCTTTTTTGAACGATTACATTAGTTATCATCCCACTATTTTCGGGCCTCAACAAATAAAATGTACTAAGAAAACGTTTTCAGCTCATATTCTAAAGTTTATGAGTTGTACTCAAGAGAAGTTCAACAAAATTTGTTATGTAGCAAGCCAGTATTTTTGTCAGAAATGAGGGCCCTTAACATTGACATTTTTGAACCACGTAAAGACCAATGCGATTTATGTTCTGGCTTTGAACTAAGTAACATTTCTAACGACGAATACTAGCACTATTTGATCCAAAAAGACCGAGCAAGACAAGCAGAATCTTTGGACAAAAATAAGGCCTCAGCTTGTGGAGTCTGCGCATTAACGATGGATGTTCAAGCAGTTCAGCTAATTCCTTGTTTGCAAGCTGGCATGCTCTATTTTGAACTAAAATTGGCTTGCCACAATTTCACAATTTACAATTGAGCGGATAATAAAGTAGTTCGCTATGTATGGCATGAAGGCGAAAGTGACTTGGGAGCTAACTGTTTTGCATCTTGTATAACAGATTTTCTTGATACAGCAATTATTCATACTGGATATTGAGGTTTTTCGAATCGGCTGCTAGAAACGAGGACAGAATCAGAACCAAAATATCTTATAGGGATAGCTGCTGTGTCCAAAATCGAAACAACTTGTTATTGAATGCTCTCCTCCAAGATCACAATTTTTTCAAAAATTTTGATAACGGAACATACTATCCATCGATTAGACCAGGTCTTAGGAAAGGTGATCCCTGTGTGACAGATTTGAGAGTCTTGAAGTATTCCTCAGTAGGAATTGAATATAAGTTAAATTTTGATGATGAGTGGACCGTTTCACCAAAAAGAATTAACCGAGCAGTTGGTTCTATAAAAAAAACTTTATGATGCACGTTCGTCAATCAAAGGTGACAAGTATGATCACTTGCAATCACTAAAATCAGTGATTCATAGAGATTATCATGGATTCTATGACTCTATAAAAAAAAGTGTAAATGTAAATTCTTTAATTCTTAAAAATAAGAACAATTTCTTTTTTTATTTCAATCATAAATTTTGAGAATAAACATTCTTTTCTTATATATTGTTATTGTTATACCTGTTATCTGCTAAATATCACAATATTTTTTGAACAAAACCTCGTAACTAATTTTTTATCATTTTTTATTTAAATTGAACCAATTATTTTTCAATATCACTTGTTACATCTAATTGTTATTCTTCAAAGATTCTATTTAATGAGATTGGAATATAACAACGAATAACTAAAGAGATTGAGTAGTTTTTTGTGTTCCTTGAAGATCTATAAAATTTTAGTTACGAGGTTTTGACTTTACAACGACGATATGCCTTTTTTCACATTTCTCAGCAACTGATGGATATTTTTGCTGTCTGCTTTGATCCTGGACACAGGTTGTTTCACCCTAGAGTTTCTCTATGAGGACGGAAGTGTTACCTGTCAATAACGTGCTGACCTAAACACTTCGGGCCAGTTCGCACGGACTTTGAACTTATTTCATCTTATCAGTACATGTGTAGTTGAAAAAGAATCTGATAGGAAAATTGCTTTCCCGGACGTACTTATGATCAGGAATATTCATATCAAAATTCAATTAAGTTGGTATCAGAAACCCATATCCTCAAAGAGGTACATACATTTTTTGTCTCAACATAATTCAAAACAAAAACTTAATACTTTACTTAATATGAAAAACTGAGTTCCATATATTTCTGATGATAAGTATCTCCATTGGAATTTGCAAAAATTGGAATTTATTTGAATTTTTGCAAAAAAAATGTATGTACCTCTTTGAAGATATAGGTCTCTGGTACCAACTTAATTCCATTTTGTTATGAATATTCCTGATCATATATACGTCCAGGAAAGCAATTTTCCCATAAGACTCTTTTTCAGTAGTGAATTTCACAGAAGAGTTGTAGGAATCAAATGCCGAAAGTAATTCAGGGATATTATCTTCCTGCACAGATGGAATAATGTCATCTACAAATTTTTTGATGAATGGAATATTAAAAGAAAGCTTAGGGATACAAGAATCAAGAAGATAATTCATAACGAGCTGTGACCGGATGGGACTTATAATACTACTCATAGGACAGCCATTAGTTTGCTTATAAGATTTATTTCTGAATTCACAATAATTTGAACCACAAATAAAGGTCAGTATTTCAGAGAATTGCTCTAAAGTCAGCCTACAATATATATATATATATATATATATATATATATATATATATATATATATATATATATATATATATATATATATATATATATATATATATATATATATATATATATATATATATATATATATATATATATATATATATATATATATATATATATATATATATATATATCTGAAGGTATCAATGATAATGGCGTGAACAATAACACTATTTTTCATATCATCAAATTTGTGTGTAGAAACATCATGGCACAAAAAAAAAATTGAGTGGAATAATTCAAGTTGGCTTGTTAATTTTAGGATTTCATGTTGGACATCTGAGAAGAAGTAGTTATACGTGAATCTATGTGTTTGGTATAGCATATTATATGTAGAGTTGATCATTCCCATTGTATCTTCACTGTATAGCAACTCCTTATAAGCAATAATTATATTGTTGATATAGTTTTCCAGCGCTATACAGCATGACATCTCGAATATATTTTGAAAGTTTGCTTTTCGTAGGATATGCAATATTTCTCACCCAATTATATTCCTACAATGGTCTTTCCTGAGTTATCACGTTTTCATTCTCAAAAAGCTATTTGTAGCATATTTTAGTATATCTATATATATTTTGGAACTGGTGCAGCATCATCATAAGTTCTGGGACGGGATAGCAGATAGTTCACAATGAAAGAACATGAATTCAAAAAAGATTCCGAGCTGTTACAGATAACTAAGATGAACATACATTGGTTCTTATTATGATACTCGCTTTTCGAGCATTTTTTAGGTGACAGAGCATACTTGATATTATTGCAAGGTCGCAAACAAGCTTGACCCAAATAAGAACAGTCTGATGTGCAAAGAAAACAGAACTACTGACTTAACATGTTGATTGCATATTCAGGACAGTGACGATGAAAAACGCTCCACCACAGGTTGAAAAAGTTCGACAGAGATGTGCGTGTCCAAGTTCATCATCAATTATCATCGGAAAATATTTTTTATTCCTATAACGTGAACAATAATACATCTTCAATATTATCTTATCGTGAAAATACTTCCATCCATTGAATAGAATTGGATGTTATTTTTTTCCCCATCAAATTTTGATAAGCAAATACTGCTCTCTATTGACATAGTAAAATAATAATGATAATAATAATAATAATAGGATGAATGTATATCTCTTGTGGAGTGTTTATATCTCTTACAAAGAATTGACAGCATATTTGATGAATTAAACATATATCTTCAAAACTTGTGAGTAGAAATTAGAAGGTATATATTATAATATATGGAAAATTATAAGTAGATAATAATAGAGTATGAATCAGTGCAGAATAGAAGTAATATCTCTTCTTTCTTCTTTACAAATTGCAGTGATTTCAGTGAAAGTCAATTAGTGTTTAATGAATCGAAATAGATGTCAAATAAGCTGAAATATGGATTACTTATCATTCGAACTGCTTCAAAAACATAATTACGAAAATATTTATACATATTTGTTTTTACATCTTGACTAGCTGACCCAGCGTACTTCGTTACGCCACATAATTGATAAATTTATATTGCAAGGTATTTGAGTCTACCTCTTATATCAGGACCTTACAACCCGGAAATGATGAGGACATGTTAAACTGTGGAAAGATCTTCTTTTATATAAATCAATCGAAATAGGAAATTTTTGTATTTGGTCGAGCCTTTGCAGTTCCACTGAATGTCTTTTGAGTTTATATTACTCTCTTTGTTGTTAATTCATTGAAGATTATAATAGATCCGATAGGTGCTTCACCCCTGAAATAACGAGGTTCAATTTACCTAACTCATATAATTCATCCACAGTTGGCTATGGTTTCGGATTCAACAGTGTTGATAACTCTATCTTATTGGAGTTATTGTTGCTTTGTGGAGCTCTAATTTCTTTCAGATGGTCGTGTTCTTGTAACTATTTGCTGTTTCTATTCGTACTAGTTTATTCGTCCAACAATTCATGAGAAACTTTTTGCTGTGAGAAGATTATCGTTGTCTTAGTTGCGTAGATTCGTGTCATTATATTAAGAATTTGTTTTTGCCATTTGATTGTTTTTTGTTGGAGTGGAAGGTACGAGAAGTAGTTTTTTATCTTCTGACATTCCCACAACTGAATTAGGATCTAACTAATCAATCTTTGCTGAGCAAGCCATTTCTTCCGACTCTTTTGTTCATGGATAGTCAAATCTAGGTTGAGGCAGAGTTTGGAGCCTTCAAGCTGTAGTATTTTCGAATATACGGCTTTTTGTATTCTGACAGAATCAAGCAAAATTAGTATAGGATGTGGGACGCTCTCCAAATTACTTTTTTCCGGACTAAACATTTTGACAATACCACTCTCGTTTATAGTGAACTTGAGTTTGTTTTATTTTAAATGTAGGACGACATTTTTGAGATCCGTTTTAGATTTTCGAGTTTCACTGAGTCCAATTGATAATTCCTTCTGATCCCTTCTCTCATTATTTTGCTCTCGTTCTGGAGAATATTGATTGTGTTATGAGGTTAAATCAGTTTTTCATACAATTCACCAATTCTCTTAGATTGTTGAGAAATTGGTCAGCTCCAAAATTTCCAGTTTCTAGTTCCACTGTGTCAGTCTTTTAGAGTTTTCCTCAGACTGCATCTACAGTTGCTGCTATCGTATTTTATGAGCTTTCACCCATTCTGTTAAATGTAAAGTTGGGTAGCAGGATCACTTTTTATGTTGTTTGCAATCACAGAGATTTTACTTGTAGGTAAATCCTGAGTTGACGGTTCTAGACACTTTTCACTCATAGCTTTGTGGATTTTACGTTTGTAGAAAGATTTATTGAATATGATCCATGAAATATAATGCTTGTAGTTTTGATTCAATGTTGCCAATAATTGATTTTTCCTGGATATCGCAGCACTATTGATATATGTTCGAAAGTGACGAGGCAGAGAGTGAAAGAGACAAGAAACTCCCGAACATTTGTCATGATTCATTTGGCTATGTCTCTCCTGACTTAATCCATTTTGAACTGATTGTCATTCCTTTTATCCTAATTATAGACCTCATTCTCATTTATTGCTTATTGTGTGTTCAGAAATAGCACTTCAGTGGCACCTGATAATTTGGGACCATGAAATTGGAGTTCAACGACAAGAATTGATGCAGAAAAATATTACATACACAATATCGTCCAATGTAAGCCTGAAGTAGTTCCTTTCAAAATAACTTCCTTTCCTACAAAATTGAATTTCAAGATGTTCTTTCGAGAGCTGTGCCTCAAGAATGATGATATAAGAGGATTGATCCATTGTCAGATTTCACATAATTCAATATTTTGTGGAAGAAATATCCTTAACTCAATAAACGATTTTCTGTTATAACTGATGATACTGTTACATTTATTTGATTTGAAGAAATAAAACCAGTCTCTGGAATGACTCAAAATAGAACTTAATGATTGATGTAACAGAGTATCAACACCAAACCATGATACACTAATGGATTCATGAACACGCACTCTAAAGTCAATCTGCAATCTGAAACCACAATTATCTCCGCTTGTTTCTAATTTATTCACACAGGATTTTGATTGTCCACTGAGTGTGATTGAAAATTTCAGGGCGACATGATCACTCAACAGGTCCATTTTATAATTGGAATTTGATTCCTGTAAGTGAACATTGTTATTCAGAATGTCGATAGACTTGTAGGACAGATTTAATCAAATTAATTTCGTAAAGATGGTGAAATTTCAAGCTATCAACAAATAAATACAGTCATAAATGACCATTATAATATACTAGATCTCGTTGCCTCAAATTTGAATTGTACTGTTTACCGTCCTCCGCTAGAATTTATCATGGAAAAATATCACACTCCATTGAAAATCAATATTGATGTCGAAATTGAGAAATATATGAATTTCTCGACAATCAACTGCCATAATGTTCAGAGATTCACAGGCTTGGCTTGGTGCTTGAAACCTTGGATTGGAAACCAAGTCAAGTCAGAGAAGAGTAAAACCAAGCTTCACACGTATCAAGTCGAGTAGGGATTTTTGGAAGCTTGAATTTTTAAGCCAAGCCAAGCTTCAACTTGTCAAGTAGCTTGATAAAGCCAAGCTATTTGGGATGTCATGACTTCTATAATTTCCAATCAAACGGCAGATACATTGGCCTTGTTCATTATCATAGACTTTTCCGAAGTGAATTCAGATTTGAATAAATTGTTAATTACCTGAACTGTTGCACTGCTGTTCTAAAGCCGATTAGGTAAAAATTGTACTCTTAGTCATACGAGCATTGGTATTCATACTTTTTAACATGATTATCTGTTTTTTTTTTTTTATTGGAGATATAATAATGAGACTTTCCTTCATATCTTGTTGATAAATGTCTTTTTGAAGACGTGATAGAACCATATCCAATTCTTATCCTAGATTCTTCCTTCGCACAATACATGATGTATATGTACCAATTTTATCATTTCTTAACCAGTTTTTGCGATATCAAAAAAAAAGTTACTTTTTTAGGATCGGTCTATGGCATTTTTGATTTTGTATGATAAGATCTTTCATCCATTCTACAGTTCGTCAGAGTCTGAAGCATATTCTGAATGAGAATTTTGTTCAAGAGTACTATATAAGGCCTCAGATGTCACTGATACTGCATTTAAAATGATTATGAAACGTGTTTATTTGAACTTTCACGCCCTGTGCATCCCCGTACTTCACAGTGAAAATAGTAAGCTCACGCCTAATACGTGGAACATATATATTCGCAACCGAGTGCGCAACGTATCAACAAACTTTCAAGTAGCTTGGTACGAGACCAAACTACTTGCGAAAAGCTTGAAACCAAGCCAAGCTCACTTATTTCGAGATCAAGCCAAGCCAAGTATCAGATATTTAAAAGATCGTAAAATCAAGCCAAGCCTAAATTTTTGTTTTTAAGCCAAGCTACTTGACTGAGTGACTTCCTAATAATGTCCACAATTTTGAGAAGGCTATATAGACTGGTCTTCTTCAAGCAAAATCAACAACGTAGAATAGGCTTATATTTTAGAATATAAAATTTTTTTGGAGCTTTGGATTTATTCATTCCTGTCTTTGAATGTGTAACCAATGATAGCATATATCTAAAATGGTATACCAAAGAAAATGATCTTGTCTATGAAAAAAAAAAAATTACTCACAAACAATCTACATCGATCAAATCGAAAACAAAATTCGAGGAATTCAAAATGTTGAGAAAACATTTATAGTTGCCAAGAAGCATGGAATCCTTATTGAAAAAGCTGAGTTGTTAACAATTAATTATGCTAAGAACCTTCAGAGCTTCATGCAGACAAAAAAGGCTCGAATACCAGACAATATGATTATGAACGGAGTTGAGATAAATGATCCTCAATCAATAGTTAGTGCATTCGCAAACTACTTCTCAAGCATTTATCAATGTTCATCAACCGAAAACAACTCTGGAGAGATGAGAAATAATATAATATCACTGTCGCTACGGACCAAATTCCCAAGTTTCTAATAAAAGATTGTACTTTCATTTTGTCAACACCACTTCGTCATTTATTCAATCTAATATCAAAAAGTGATATATATCGTGGAATGTGTTGAATTCCAAAAGTGCGCTTCATATTTAAAATGGGCATTTCAACAAATATAGAAAGCTACAAATCAATATCTGTTTCAAATAACTCCAGTAAGATCCTGGAAATGGTACTTCGTTCGTGCATGAATGATGATATTGAGAGCTTTTTATTTTCTGAGTAACATAGTTTCCACGGAAAATAATCAGCAGTAACCAGCTTAGCAGTACTCACTCAAGGGAGTTCAAGTTGATGTTATACACACGAATATACAAAAAGCATTCCATGGAGTCAATACTTTAATCCAGCTCGATGAACTTAATAATTTCAGATCAAACGATACTATTATAATGCTATTTCCTTCATATTTGTCTGAAAGAAAGTCATTCGTACAATTTATCGGATACAAGTCATTTCTGTATCGAACTACGTCTGGAGTCCCACGAAGACCTTATTTGGGCCTATTTTCATTTACTTTCTACATCGAGAAAGGAAATTATATTCAGCAGTTATCTTGGAATTGTTCGCATCTGTATCACAGTATTATAATATTTCGCATCTACAAAAAAAAACTCACCAATGTGAGTGACTGGTGTTACTCAAAATGTCAGTGATTGACACAAGTGGTCTCCTCTATAAAACATCTTGGTTCTAGTTGAATCTCACATGCTGACAACGAAAGTAGTTGCTGCTGCTGGATTGACAAATGGACAAATGGAGACATTAGTTTATATTGCATCTGATGCAGAAAAACACGTGACATGTATCTGGCTGCATTCTCAGAATGTTTCACAAGTCCGTGAAAAGTTCAAAAAAAGTGACATCTCATATACAAAAACAGCAGTGCCCTTTTATATGAATGTAAATGAAACAATTGCGCATGAAAGAATCCACTTTCCTATCATTTTACGTTCTGCTATCACAATACATATATCGCGAAGGGAGACGTTTGATGAGATAGTCCAGGAATTTGAGCAATATCAGTCACAACAGTTGTGGTACGAGGTGCTATCGGCATTTATAAAATTGTAAATTGTCACATCTCGAGACGATACAATCTATCATGAAAGAAGAGCATCAACATCAACCGCAAATAGATAGGCAGAATTCAGAAGACTGAGTCTCTAAAAACTACAAATAGTGAGATGACAAGTACTCGATTTCATAGCTGAAAAAAAAATTCATGCAATTGTGAAAGTGTGAGATCACAGGCACCAGATTCACAAGATGAAGTTGCTGGGAATTCAAAGTTATTAGAGCTTAATAGTACTAAGTAGAAACAGGGCGAAAAATTTGTCGTACGCAATTTCGATTGTATTATCACATTGACAAGAGAAAAAGAAACAGCTGCTGATGTAACTATCCACCAAAATACAGCTGATTATTCAATCACTCTCACTTCACGTTTGGATAATAATTGACAATTGACAGTTGATTGTTGCTGTGTATATATCATCCAGAGACAAACAGAATGATATTGAATTCATACCTACGTGTTATTGTCATATACACCTGGTGGTGCAACATTACTGAAGAATGAGACTCTATCAATGATAATGAGTAGTAACTTCAATATCAAGTTCTCCAAATTGGGAGGTCAGTCGGCCTCCCATTGACTTCATGGCTGAAAAATTTGATTCGAAAATCAACAATTTTGTCAATACCTCAACTAATATGTCGGGTTCAAAAATTGATGCTATATTCTCTAGGTGTTGGGATACTTATAAGACTCAACGCATAAATACCAAAGTTGATCGATCAGCTATAATTAAGTTTTCTTGACAAATTCACTCATTCCATTTGTTTATAATTCCCAAAAAGTAGATTCATAGTTTTAGGACGTGACTGTGCTATGAGAATAAAACCGTTGAATGTTTGTATGATGGAAATAATTACGGATGATTCTTAGTTCTCATTCCAAGTAGAGAGGAGTTAAATAGTAGGTGGTATTGAGTGGAGACATCTTTCAAGACCATTCAATAAAGAAGTGTTCTCATTTAAATTAATTCACTTTCATTTTTATATCCAATACTAGAAGTTTCAAACGTATCAGATCATGAACTTTTATGTCATATTTCAGTTATTATTACCCCATTGATACTACAATGGACACTGATATCCTCACGAATAATGATAACAGGGAAAATAAGGGACTAGATTCAATAGTTTCCTTTATTTTTTCCATTTACAATTCAAGTGGTTTCCGAATACAAGGTCATTATATTCCAGTACACCCGTGGTTTCATATTATTATCTCATAAAATGATCATAATCATCACTATATCATATTTTACAGCAATATTGATGTTCTCTAGGTAGCTTAGCAATTTTTGGGCAGTATTTTTGTTTTTTGCAAGAGGTCCCTTAACACCTTGTGATATTTTATGTATGATCATCTTGTTCTCGTATTGGGGGCATTGTCTTGCTATAGTTCTAGCGTTAAGATATGTATTAGAGCTTGTACATTCGTTTTCTTATTCTCGGTTGCTAATGTGTCTGTGAGTCAGCTTTGTATGTGCTGTTCTTGATTTTCTCAGGATGATTTGGCCTCCCCTAGTTTTTAATACTGGTCAGGGCTCTTTATCTTCTTCAATTTCCTTTACATCTGCTTTTTCATTCTATTTATTCCAATGCTAGCCAGCATCCATTCGAGAATTATTTATATGGTTATTTGAATGAGGATTTTAGAAAGCTTAGCGAATCGAAGCATTATATAATGTGTCAGAGGGGAAATTTTGATCACAGGTTCCAATACTATCATGATGGCGAGCATTTTGTCTGTATATATGCTGCAGAGATCAAGTTGCTGGTACTGTCCAGTACTTTCTGATGTTGTGAAAGCAGTTTCTATTCTATTGTTTAATGATTCGGATGCATCTATGTGAATAGTATGATTGTTCACGTGTTTCATTAGGATTTGGTGAGAGAGTGCCTTGTTCATGTTTGGACTCATTTCTCATATTCAGCTAGTTCCAAAGTGTATATATAGGGATGTTTTTCACATGGCAGTATAAGATGATGTATGTTGGGGAGTATTATTTCAGGTAGTTCAAGATTAATATTGTTCGTGATATTATGAATAGGGATATCCATTTGAATATATTCTGAAACATCAAATTTGAATATTTTTTTTCATTTGAGATCATGCCTGCACTGTCACACTCCTAACTCTTCATCTATTGTTGAATGAAAGAATACCAACTACCCATCCCTATTCAAATCTAATGAGCTGAATGTATCAGTTCTGTCGCGCATAGACTTTGTGCAGAAAGTTTTTCCTGTTGTTCTGTGTCCAAATTTGCATTGATAAATATTCCTAAGCCCTTCGCATATGCTCACCCTAAGAGCACATAATTTCTGATTCCAAGAAAAGCAATACTAACCAGAATGAGCACCGCGGTGTGTATTCTATCATTATTACCAAGGTTGGAGTTTCAACGATGATTCTACCATCATTATTATTCCTCCATCCTCCCACTGTCTAACCTAAACAAAAAAAATGTGAGATAGGCATTTGTCAACTACGATAATTACAGTTCTAAGAAACAAGTGAGAACGCGAGCCCTGTCAAGTTAGCCCCCCACTTCAGAATCTATAGAAAAATCAATATGGTGCTCGGATGCGCTCTATATGCGCTCCTATGCGCCACAGAATTTTTTCTTGCGCTAGTCATACTGAGCAGTAATTACGACAATAAGTTGGGAGGGGCCAACTTGACGCTGGCCCCCCGTTTAGGAAAATATCGTAATATTCATTATTATTTCAATAGTACTCCATATGCGCTCTCATGCGCTGCTAATATGAAATTTTGCGCTCGAATGCAATTTGTTCAATAAATATCCAAATTTAGAGGGGCCAACTTGACGATAAACTTTTTTTTTAAATATTCAATATTCTTTTATTGCAATTAAATCTGAATTCGATGCGCTCTTGGTCGCCTCAAATATTTTGTATGCGCTAGTCATATTGAACAGTAATTACATTAACAAGTTAGGGGGGGGCATCTTGACGGTACCCCCACTTTTGGAAATATCATTATTTTTATTATTATCACAATAGAACTCCCTATGCGCTCTCATGACCTGCTAATATGAAATTTTGCGCTCGCATGCAATCTGTGTGATTAATAATCAAAGTTGGAGAGGTCAACATAACAAAAGATTCGTCCTCTCTATTCCATATGTTTTAGATTGCAATCAAACCTGAATTCAATGCACTCTTATGCGCCACGAATATTTTTCATGTGCTACTCTGCTTTAGCGAAAATCAACTAGGAATTTTTGGCGCGGGAAATTTAAATGCGTTTCACTACTCTTGGTACTACCAGCTAAAATTCGACGAGAATATTTTATATAATTACTCCAAACAGCTCAAATATCGATATTGAATATATAAGTCGCTCCATATCACAAGAAATATGACTCGATATAAATTGTCTAATTCGGTGCTTATTCCACAAATTTCAAAATGATTCGATTCAAACGTCTAGTGTCAAATGAAGTATTATACCAACAGTATATATAGATAATTTTTTCGTTTATATGACAATTCTTTTGTTGTATACGTTTTGAAACATTTCATTTGTATCTCTTCATGTTCATAGTTCCTCTGTAATTGGGTTCTTTAACCTGTAGAGTGAATTATCAATAAATAAATAAATGAATAAGTAGTTTGGATCTTGGTGAACAGACTGGGATATATCCTTTATTTCATTTCATATTTTTTTATTGCTTTATTACCGCTGTTTTCCACATATTTGCGCCCTAACATGACACTAGTGGGCTACTTGACGCCGTTATCTTCTGTGAAATTCCAGTAATCTTATATTTCCCTCCGGTAGTCTAAGGTTGATCATCCAGTGATCGAAACCGATAGCTCAATTGAAACCTAAGAACAGTGTGATTAAGAATTTTATGATTTTTTTTCATTAAAAAAAATCCCCCACCAGTTTTTAAAATCTGTCATACTTGGGTTTTCCTATTCCCTTATCATTATACTAATGTTGATTGGTTGAAAATAATATATGTATGGAATAGTTTAAATTTCAATTCATACTTGTACATCTAGTCTCTATTCTTCATTAAATAAACATTTTGTCTCGTGCTTCAAAAATATATATTTATTTCTTTATATATAATTTCAATAAACGATTTGTGGCGAGAATTTGATGATCTTGAAAAATGTGCTAAGCCTTGTTCTGCATTTAGATCAGTAACTGTCCATTTTTTATTTCACACTACATAAGCTAAGTTGCGTAAGATAAATTTGGTGTGTTTCGCAAGGTAGCCGATACACTAAGCGGATTAGGGTCAAGATCCCGACAATCAAAATCCCGACTGATCCGAATCTCGAAAGTCCGACTATTAATTCTGAACTATCCATGTCAAATAAAGCATTATATCAATGCTGATTGGTTGAAATTAATATATGTATGCAACAATAATTTGAATTTCAACTCATACTCCTACATTTAATCTCTATTATATATATATATATATATATATATATATATATATATATATATATATATATATATATATATATATATATATATATATATATATATATATATATATATATATTCAAAAAATTACAGATTCAGATATAATAGGTATCACACATTAGTATAGAAAATACAGTATCATAATAGTTATTTCTATACCTAGGGTTTGAAACCGAAGCGCAAGTCGAGGATTAAGCAATTCTCAGAACGCTATTTTTGAAGGGGCGCATTTTTGGGGCCATGATTTTTGTTTTAAATGACCTCTTCAGTAAAATATATGGTTAAAGTGAGTGACAGTCAAAATCCCGACCGGTTAAATTTCCGACAGTCAAAATATCAACAGATTTAAATTACAAAAGCTGAAAAACATTTTGTGAAAGTGATATCTGAAAAAGTTTTCAACATCGATTAGGTTCTTGAAAAGGTCAGGTAAAGTTGAAATGAAGATGGTAGGTTGAGGTTTCACAAGGAGAGTCGTAGGTTCATCATTTGAATGGGTAGGTTTCTTTTGTTCCAGGTCCGGCGTACATTTTTCACATAGATAATTAAGAATTAATAGTCGGGCTTTCGAGATTCGGACCAGTTGGGATTTTGATTGTCAGGATCTTGACCCAAATCCGCTTGAAGTGTATCGGCTACTTCTAGAAACACACCAAATTTATCTTAAGCAAATTAGTTTATGTAGTGTAAAATAATAAATGTACAGTTACTGATTTAAATGCAGAACAAGGTTTAGCACATTTTTCAAGATCATCAAATTCTTGCCACAAATCGTTCATTGAAATTATTCATAAAGAAATAAATATATATTTTCGAAGCACACGACAAAATGTTTATTTAATGAAGAATAGAGACTGGATGTACGAGTATGAATTGAAATTTAAACTATTCCATACATATATTATTTTTAACCAATCAACATTAGTATAATGATAAGGGAATAGGAAAACCCAAGTATGACAGATATTAAAAATTGGTGGGGGATTTTTTTTGAAAAAAAAAACCATAAAATTCTTAATCACACTGTTCTTAAGTTTTAATTGAGCTATCGGTTTCGATCACTGGATGAACAACTTCAGACTACCGGAGAGAAATATAAAATTACTGGAACTTCACAGAAGATAACAGCGTCAAGTAGCCCGCTAGTGTCATGTTAGGTGGCAAATATGTGGAAAACAGCGGTAATAAAGCAATAAAAAAATATGAAATGAAATAAAAGATATATCCCAATCTGTTCACCAAGATCCAAACTACTGTTGGTATAATACTTCATTTGACACTAGACGTTTGAATTGAATCATTTTGGAATCTGTGAAATAAGCACCGAATTAGACAATTGATATTGACACATATTCCTTGTGATATGGAGCAACTTATATATTCAATATCGATATTTAAGCTGTTTGGAGTAATTATATAAAATATTTTCATCGAATTTTAGCTGGTAGTACCAAGAGTAGTGGAACGCATTTAAATTTCTCGCGCCAAAAATTCCTAGTTGATTTTCGCTAAAGCAGAGTAGCACATGAAAAATATTCGTGGCGCATTAGAGCGCATTAAGTTCAGTTTTAATTGCAATCTAAAACATATGGAATAGAGGAGACGAAATTTTTGTCATGTTGACCTCTCCAACTTTGATTATTAATCAAACAGATTGCATGCGAGCGAAAAATTTTATATTAGCAGGTCATAAGAGTGCATAGGGAGTTCTATTGTGATAATAATAAAAATTATGATATTTCCAAAAGTGGGGGCTTCCGTCAAGATGCCCTCCCCCTAACTTGTTAATGTAATTACTGTTCAGTATGACTAGCGCATACAAAATATTTGAGGCGCCTAAGAGCGCATTGAATTCAGATTTAATTGCAATAAAAGAATATTAAATATTTGGATATTGATTGAACAAATAGCATTCGAGCGCAAAATTTTATATAAGCAGCGCATAAGAGTGCATATGGAGTAATATTGAAATAATAATGAATATTACGATATTTCTCGAAATGAGGGGCTAGCGTCAAGTTGGCCCCTCCCAACTTATTGTCGTAATCACTGCTCAGTATTACTAGCGCAGAAAAAAATATTCGTGGCGCATAAGAGCGCATCAAGAGCGCATCCGAACACCATATTGATTTTTCTTTAAATTTTGAAGTGAGGGGCCAACTTGACAGAGCCGAGAACGCTTATTATTGGATCAAGTTCAATGTCTCACGAACAATCGAAGTTGTTCCTAGAATGGTAATTTTTTGGAGCTCTTTGTATATATTGTAATTCAGTTTCAGGTTCTCAAGCGATTTCTTATTTTTTTTCTTGAATTTCACCTGTGGCACCTATTAGTATTGGGGTGATGAGTTCTTTATTTTGTTTCCACATATCTTTGATTCCTTGATCTAATAGCTCATATTTGTCTGATTTTTCTTTATGTCTCTTTTCCAGGTTTGCTGCGGCAGGGATGGCGATATCAATTAAGTTAGTTTCTGATGTTATTTTATTTTCTCATACTTTGTATGGTCGATTATGCTTGACTGCTTTGTCCGTTATTATTTGCCTATCCCAGTAGAGTTCATGCTCCTCTGTTTCTATTAGTGTTGCCGGAGTGTATTTGTAATATGGGATGACTTCTGTGGTGTTTTTCATTTTGTTCTTTAGTGTTTGATGTATTACTTCCGCAACATTATTGTGTCTCTCGATGTATTCCGTCTGTGCTAAAAATCTCGCATCCATTAGTAATGTGGTCTATGTATTCAGAATGTTCATCGCAGCGTCGGCATTTGTCTGTTGTTACTGTTGGGTCTTTTTATATAAGTTTCTTGTAGTTCAAAGTTGGTATGACCTGTTTTTGCAGTGCAATGTTGAGTCCTGTCTCTGAAAATAAGTTACTCTCTGTTAGTCAACTGTTGGAGGCTTGATAGTCCATGTTTGGGTCTAAGAGTTTTTTTATGTGTCTTGCATGTAGGCTTCTACCTCTCCATTTCTCTATTTTATCTTCGTTGGTTTCTATGCTGGCATTGGGGTCGTGGTCTTCGGAACTAAGGCGTAGGGGGTTCAGTTCTCATATGAGACTTTTAGTTGGCTGTGGTATTCTGAATCCACAGTTTACATGTTGCTAAAATATTGCCGAAGGTTTGCAATTTGTTTGTAGTGTGCAATGCGGAGATCGATGACGCCTCTTCCTCCCAAGTTCTTTGGAAGACTGAATCGTTGTACACAACTTCGCGGATGACAGGCTCTTTGCTTTGTGAGAGATGTTTTCAGTAGTCTGTTCAATTCGTCTAGTTCGCTATTCATCTATTTTATAACTCTGAAGCTATATGTTACGACAGGGATAGCATAAGTGTTGATTGCTAGCAGTTTGTTATGCCCTGAAAGTTTTGTTTTCAGTATTTGTGTCATTCTTTCTTTGAGCTTTTGTTTGAGTTGTTCTTCAATACGTATATGTGCGATGTTTGTTGTTTGCATGGCTCCAAGATATTTGTAGGTTTTGTTTTTATTCATACGTTTTAGTGTTTCGTCGTTAGTTGTTTCGTGTTCTCCCATGTCTTCCACTTTTTATACTATCAAATCGGCATTTATTGAGACCGAATTTCATGTTTATGTCTCTGCTAAGCTTCTCCACTTTTTCCATGAGATTTTTCAGACCCTTTGTGTAATATTGGTTTCTCCTAGGTTTTCTTAGTTTGGTTTAGTTCAATGTGTTCGATATAGGGTTAAGTGCCATTCAAAACCAAAGAGCACTAATTGCATCCCCTAGAAAGATACCTCTGTTTATACGGATGGGGCCTATATTGCTGACCTTTGTGATGAAAGATGTTTCTCAGGTAGCCATTAGTAATTATATAAGCTTCATATTTGTTGGGTCTATCTTGTATAGTTTCAGGATTTTTGTAAGCCAAGAGTGTGGTACGCTGTCAAACACTTTTTGGTAGTCTATAAAGCCAATGTATAAATCTTTCTTATTGTTTCTTGTATCTCCAGAGATGATGGTATTTGCATCCTTGACAACATTTCCTGCTTTCCTACTGTCTTATAATACATCATATGATCAGGATAAGATCTCTGAGTTTTGAAAAACAGATATTGTTAGAATTTTTTCTGGATAGCTTCAATTAGGTCAATAACGATTTTTGTTGACGGACTCCAGATCAACAAGCAATACTCAAGCTTAGAGCGAACAAATAAATAATACAGGCATAATATTGGCAGTATATTATAGAATGAGCGGGAATTTCTTATAATAAAACCTAACATTCGGTTAGCAGAATGACAGATTAAAGAAACATATGGAATAAAAGTCAGACCAGGATCAAACTGAACACCAAGATCATTATGAAGATCAGAACAAACCAAGACAATGCCACTGATCTAATAGTTGAACAAAATATGAAATTTTTCCCTAGTGAGAGTAACAACATAAATAAATATGTTTTATTGGGATATAAGTTCTGTACATTAATTAGAGACCCAACGTTTCGACAGCAGAGTGCTGCTTTTTTCAAGTGAAAAGGAATATGAATGTAATAAACAGAATTGTCAAGACAACAAAAATAAAAGTACAAATAGTAACTGGATTAGTTTGCAATATATTAACAAATAAATAATACAGGCATAATATTGGTAGTATATTATAATTCACTTGGCTCTTCAAAATATCGAACAACTAAATTTTTTAGAGAATCTTCTTCACCTCAAGATATTCAGAAAGAGCTTATTCCCAAGATCTTGTCATTTCCAAGTTTTATGGTCTTCCGAAAATTCATAAAAAAGATGTTACTCTGAGACCTATTTTGAATTCAATAGGCTCAACAACATATGGATTAGCCAGCTATGAAGAAACCTTCTGTCTGGCTTCGTTACGTTGATGATGTCTATGCTGTTTGGCCTCATGGTAGAGATGAATTGAATGTTTTCTTGAATCGTCTCAACATGCAACATAGGAACATTGAATTCAATATTGAGGTTGAAGAAAATAACTGTCTTCCTTTTCTGGACGTTTACCTGGAGAAAGTAAACTTATCCTTTCTGTACATAGGAAGCCGACCCATACAAATCAATATTTACATCAGTCATCAAATCAACATCCTGCTCAGAAATTTTGTATTATTGAAACTTCATATCAGAGAGCCTCTTCATTATATCATCCAAGTAAACTATCTGATGAAATCAAGTTTTTGGATGATGATTTCTTGAAGAATGGATATAGTAGAACACAGATTGAGAAAGCACTTAGACAGAAGAATTCCACTCCACCTGTTCAAGATTCAAATAATAAGAAAATATTTGTAACGTTACCTTACGTAGCCAAAATAACAGATAAAATTAAACGGATTTCACATAAATATGACAATAAAACTTCATACACTTCCAGTTTAGAGATTCGAAATTCCATTGGTAATGTTGAAGACAGATTTTGTGTACAGTATCCAGGTATATACAAGATTCCTTGTCAATGTGGCAGAATATATATTGGACAAGCCAAGAGGACTGTAGAAACAAGATTGAATGAGTATTCTCGTCATATAAGATTGAACCATCCAGAAAAATCTGCTGGGGCTGAGCACGCTATTCAAGAATTACATGGCATTGACTTCAAGAATACGAAGCTTCTGGCTGGAGGAAGCAACTGGTTTAAGAGGCTCATAAGAGAAGCAATTGAGATAAAAAAAAACACCGAATTATTTGAATTTGAATACCGGTTATGAACTTAATCGATCATGGCTACCAATCATTTGTTCATAGTTTCAAATTATTTGTATCTACGAATCTACTTGCAAAAGTTACTTTATCACCACCTCCTGCAGATCTGTGGATGGTACAGTTATGCGTCAAATCGAAAAGAGTAGAGCCAGATTGACCTAGAACCACAAGGAGTTGACAATTTCCCTAATTAGACCCTAATTATTATCTCCTGAAGACCTGTGGATATTGAATCATCAATCACAGGCAGAGCTGTACGATCCTAGGAGTTAATATATTCCAAACTAATCTAATTACCATTTATACTTTTATTTTTGTTTTCTTGACAATTTTGTTTATTGTATTTATATTTCTTCACACTTGAAATAGTCAGCACTCTGCTGTCGTAACGTTGTGTTTCTAATTAATGTACAGAACTCATATCCCAATAAGACATATTTATTTATAAAATGAGTTCTGAGAAATTTTTTACTTCAATAACAACACAACATTTTTCTAAATTCATATAAATATTATTAGTGGAACACAAAAGCGATAATTAGGTCAGATCATTTTATAGCATACAGCAGTCCTCAGTGGTATGAACACGATGATAAAATTTCAAATCGTCATCAAAAATTAATTTATCAAAATGAAGTATTCCAGTTAGATTGTTGATGGATAATAAAAACAAAGAAGGATCCGAATTGGAGCCCTGAGAGACAACAGACGTAGCGATGAACGGAGACGAGTTGTGACCAAGAAATTAGACAAACAATATCCTACGTGAGAGATAGGAACTGATTCTCCCACCACATAGCCACTCATTATAAATATTCTCCCACCACATAGCCACTCAATACATATTCAATCAACATGAAACCGCTCTATTCTACGGTCCTCCCATCATAATGTTTGCTCAATAAAATCCCAGTCAACACGTACTTTTCAAGTTGGAGGTCAACTTTCAATGACTTAAAAGAAATTTGGCTGGATATAGTTACACATACATATGGAAGAGATGAAGCCAAGCGCGAGTGCGGCCCCTAACTGTTTGATATAGAAGAGAGGTATACGCTGGAAAGAAAGGAGAGTGACGAAGGCGAAAGACGTTTGACGAAATTATTTTTTGTAAAGTATTTTACTCACATCCTGGAAAAAGTATTGCACTGTATTATTTCATTTCAAATAAACATTATCAGTGCTATGTACATTACTCCCTGATTTGAAGCCCACAATCACAGAAGTGGGTTCACAATAAATTATATCAAGTGGATGAAGTATAATTAACATGAACATCATCGAAGTGTCAAGATAATGTTGATTGTATAATTGAGTGTTCAAAGGAGAAAGGAGTAAGGAAACTGAACTGTAAGTAGAAGAGGTCGACATCGTTCGTCATTTCTTAGTCAATTCAAAATGTCACAGAGAACACAAAGAGGTAGAGAAGATTTTGAAAGAGAATATTTACAAAAAGAATTAGATCCAGTAAAACGATAACGTGATTTTTTAGAGAGACAACAATTAGTTCTAGCTTTGCCTTGAAAGATTTTGTTGATCTTGTTCCAAAGTATACTGGTACCTTCTAGACGGTACATTAAACTTATAACTAAAAGAAGAAGACATTTTTCAGTCATGGAATGGTTTTGAAGTTAAAATATAATCAGAATCCAGGATCAAAGCAGACAGCAAGAGTATTCATCAGTTGCTGAGTAATGGAAGAAGAAGGCGTATGAAAACCTGCATGAATTTATGTTACGTATGAAAGAGATGGGGAAAAGAACCAATTTAACAGAATTACGTTATTGATAGAATCGATGATTATGAGTCTAATTATAATTTCATATAGCTACAGTACATCAAGCGAATTTAAAGGGTAAATTGAGATTCACGAGAAAATTGAGGAAAAATTCAAAGTATCACATCAACCATCGCATAGGAACCAACATCATACTAATTCGTCGAGTGATAATGGCTCTCAAACTCATGTCATGAACTTCAACGGTAATAGAACTGATTGGTACTACAATTGTGGTGAAACAGGTCACAAATCCAAAGATTGTTCGATGAAAGGAAGCGGACTTGAAGTGTTCTTCATGAATTTGGGCACAAAGCATCGAACTGTCCCCAAAAACAAAACGATAGTAAATTGAGTAAGATAAGCAAAGTGATGGCGTGTATTTAGTGTCAAATACTCGACGCGATATTGACTATCAAAAGCTTATTTATATCAAGACAATGAGATCAACGCACTAATTGACACTGATAGTGCGGTAAATTCAACCAAAGTCAGTTCCTATGTGAGAATTGAAGCTCCTCATCTACAACATGGAATCAATACATTTCATGGGCTGGAGAAAAATAGGAACTTCTCATTTATTTTATCGTACCGTGCGGGAGTGTGGAAGCTAGTAGGAGTGGGGTGGGCTTGGGCCTGACCTAATATACTGAACATATGACAAAAACCATCTTGATATATGTATCAAGACTATTGGATTGCATGTTCTGAGGAGACAGAAGGATTTGAGAATTTTATATGGAATATTGTAGAATAGATAGCTTGTTGTAAAATAAAAGTTTTTTGAATGGAGATTGTATAAGGAATTTTCCATTCTTTCTGTGTCTATGGAGTATAATACTTTATACTTTGTAATATGAGCTCTTGAGAATTTGCCTTCACGAGCATTGCCTTCAGAAAATGGAGTCAAGTTTCTGTTGTCTGTCTATCGTTTGCATTTGAATGTGCATGTCTTTCAATGCATACTTTCTCATACCTGTTGTCCGGCATAAGTAGAATTCCATCACACCATAGCAGCATTTTCTTGAATATCATCTATTCTATATTGGACTGGCCTGTCTCTCTGCGAATAATGTAGCTCGATGTTGTTGACTTCCAAAATTCCAGATGTTTGAAGAAATGTAGTTCACATTTTTCTGTGCTATTGCATTGATAGGGACCCCAGACTTCTGCGCTGTATGTCAAAGTGGGTAGAATCTGGGAGGTGTAAAGTTCTATATCTGTGTTCCAGCAGGTAATTTTCCTTTCGCCATTGCCTGCATCATAGAACCAGTAATTTTACTTATCTTTGATAGTACTATTCCAGTATTTTCGTTGAATTTTCCTTCAGTAGTGAATGTTATTCTCAAATAAGTATATTTGTTTGTGAATTGTATTTCTTTTCCCTATTTTTACAAATATTTGTATGGCAGAATGTTCCTGTTGAGAACTTACCACGCTGCTCTAAGATGGTAACTAAAGCTCAAGAATCCTGAAGGTCAGGTCGCTCGATGGATCGAAAGACTTCAGGAATACGACTTCGACATAGAATATCGAGCTGGTAAAGCACATAAGAATGCTGATGCTTCATCATGACGACCATGTCCCAAAGATTGTCAGCATTGCTCTAGAGCCGAAGCAAAGGTATTTCGGACAACTGTTACTGACGATGCTTGGCAACTACAAGAGATAGAGAAGGACATAGATAGTGACTCAGAGTTGCAAATAATTTGGGAATGGAAGAGGAAAGGAATCAGACCGACATGGCAAGAGATAGCACCGTATTCCCTGGCGGCAAAATCATACTGAGCGCAGTGGGATTCCATAATCCTGGATGAGGGCGTCTCGAAGAGTGTCCTGAAGGACCCGGATGGAACCAAGTGTAGAGTACAGCTGATTGTTCCTAGAAGCCAGGTTCCGGAGGTCTTGAGCTATCTCCATGATGGAGTGATCGGGGAACACCTTGGGGTAACAAAGACCTTGCAGAATGTACGTGATCGGTTTTATTGGTTCATCTGTGAAGAAGATGTGAGGGAATGATGCAAGAAATGGTCTACGTGCGCATCAAGCAACGGTCCGCAAAAACGACCTTTAGCTCTGATGCGACAGTATAATGTTTGTAGTCCATTCGAGAGAGTAGCCATCCACGTGACAGGACCATTTCCTGAATCAGACGTCGGGAAATCAATAAATTGTTGTTGTCATGGAATATTTCATTATTATTCAGGAAATAGGTGGAAGCATATGCCTTTCCTAATCGAGAGGCCGCAAAAACCAGCCTACCGCGCCATGTGGGAAACGATGCGGAACATGCGAAGCCATCTATTCCTGAAACTGGTAATATCGGAGTTAGGCTGCGGTCTGGATGGCTTAGATTGGAAGATCGTCTAAAATATGATAGAGGTTATATTCCAGAACAACGGAATTCAAATATTGATCTGCTGTGTCCACCCAGCAATCCTGATCAGACCAAAAACTGTCGACTGCTACTTTTACTATACTACTGGTTGCACCAAAAGCGGCGACATAGACATGAAGGTGTGCTTCGGGACAAGACACTCTCAAGAAGAGGTCAGTGTAACTTGCAAGAGTGTGGAGGCTCGTAGGAGTGGGGTGGGCTTGGGTCTGATCCCATCTAGGCGGAGCCTTTCGTCCTTGTTGTATCGCTCCGCACCGCACCACGACTCCCCGCACGATGGTAAAATCTAGCAACATGTACTAGACTAAATCTGGAGCTTTCCAGAAAACGGAATTCCATATATAAACGCAAGCAAACCACTTGGAGATATAGTGTAATGGTGAATCTAGAGCAGTGAGTATCAAAGAGTGAAGTAAACAGTGTATATAAATAGTCAAATATGAATATCTGCGGCTCTGTTCAAGATAGTAGTAAGTGATAAATAAATGATATAGTGTTTTTAAATGATATCCGGTAGAATAGATCGTTCATTCTATTTCCAATTATTGAATAGTAATTGTTATTTAATTATGAACTATTCATTTTCGAGCAATAAACACAATATTATCATCACAAGATGACAATGAATAATATATGATAACGTACAAATTATTTATATCCTCTGTCTTATCCACATTTTATCAATTTTCCAGTACCTAACAGACAAATATGTTATATATGCTAGTTGTTTCTATATGAACCCACTCTATATTCAATTCTGAGTTTGCAGAGTTCAATCGTGGATTAGATTGATCGCAATTGGATTACAGTTTTGTTTTTAATCAAGATGGTACTCTTCAACTACTAGAATTTTGTTGATCTTTGTGAAGTTATATACTGTTTCCAAGTTCTGATTTGACGCACTTGGATGATTTTGTGTGCAGCTTTGCTTTCACATGAAAATTGTTTTATAGTGACAAATATGGTGATGGTATTGAATCTGAAGCAGAAAAACTCATATTCATCAAAATTTTGTTTCAATAGCTCAAAGTGTGAGTCGTTATTTTTTCAATCTCAGAGTTTACATTTGTTTCATATTATCAATTGCAACTTTATTCTGATGATTTAACAGCTATTTTGTTGGTTCTTCAACAATCTCCTCTGTGAATTCATACCAAGTTCCTGATGACTGAAGTTAATTCGCTTTTAAAGCTCGACTCACCACTTTTAACAGAATGATTCGTGTTAAATTACTTGTGCAGTGACTTTTGAGTATTTGTTCTGATAATCAACGACTGCAAATGTCAAACACAATTTTGGAGTCATGAGCAAGTGTGCCAAGTATGGATACAAAAAATATGCAAACCTTATTGACTGCATGGTTCTATCCAGTGTGCGTTAATTTGACCTACGATGTTGATTCTAATTAACTTTATCTAATTTTTGTCTTCCTGATGTCTATCCTGCTGAATTAACTACTTTTTCATCGACAACTCAAAAGTGAATGACTCCAAAGAGATTTTTTATGACTTCGACCAAAAATTTGTGAATATTGAGAGAATAGTTTGCAAGAAATAGCTGATCTATAATACCAATCTTATCATTGAAATAGTCCCGTTTGATTAATTTACCCTGGAAACAGAGCTGAAATATTGAATCTGAGCCTTTGTTAGCCTTGATTGCTTGACAGTCAGTTCCTATACACTCTGTTATTTTGAGACCAAGAGATATATCAAAATATACTGCTACTACAAAAACTGATCTGTTGAAAAGTGTCAATTCACTATGTTCAAATGTCACTATTAGCTCAGTGCGCCGATCAGGGAACGGTTCACTTATCGCATCTGACCATACAGAGAAAAATCCAAGAGATTATCAGTACTAGTCTGAAGGACGAATATGAAGTTTAACAACTTTCCGTTCTCAACCCAAGGACTCTAACTGTTGGTATGTTTGAGTCTTTTAATAAGAAAGACCTAATTTGACATGTGATTCATCAGGATAGATCTACCTATGCTCCTGGCCATAAATGTGAAGTACTGGAACTAGATCAGACCAAAGAAATAACAATGCTCTCCAAGCTCTGCTTTGAATGGATAATACTACCTTTCACTCACTGATCAAGCTTCAGAAAGTCTTCATTGAGCTCGATCATTACATTATACATAATAGTATAGAGCTACGCAGATGCTTTCAATGCTGTGGATACAACCGCTTTTCTATACAATGTAACAAATCAGATCGCACTCGCGCCTGATGTGCAAGTAGTCACTATGTCAAGGATAGTATCAATTCAGTGGAAAAACGTATCAACTGTATCACATTCAATGAACATCACAACACTTAAGTCGATGTAGATCATGATTCATGAAACAAGAACAGTCATATTTTTCTTGGAGCTTCAAAACTATCCAAAACTAATATCCTTGGCTCAATATAGCAACCAACGAATGATGTACGTTCCCAAACTACGCAAGGACATCCCAATTGTTTTTATCAGAACATTGAAAGACCAAATCCCAATCTTGAACATCTTCAACCTTCTAGTACGTGCCTTGACTCTTATGTTATCACAGCAACTGAAATTTGGCTGACTGAAAGTGTTGGTAATGCGGAGTCAGGCTCTTTTCTAATCCGTACCATTGTGATCGCAATTTCAAGGCGTGTCAAGTAACCAGAGATGTTGGTGTCCTGTTACTAATTAAAAATAGTCTATCGTCTTGCAATATCTATTCAAGAGGTTATACCCACATCTTGTCAAATAATATTGACATACTATAGAATCGAAAGTTAAATTCCTAATCCAAAACTCTTATACAAACAATGTTTCAACGTGCGAGCAAAAAAAAGCTGTGAGGCTGAAAAATTTTGGTATTCTGTTGATTCGAGAAGAAAAATGCCATCAGTTTCTCAGTCCATGTCCTACAATGGAATTGCATGTCCAACGCCCGCGGACGTATTGAATTCCTTTGCCGATTTCTTCTAATCAGTCTATATCACTTCCAGTAATTAATTTCCAAATCCCAACAATCGTCCTTCTGATTCTATCACTTTGTCTGTTATTTCTCACCAAAATTTTGGGCTGCGACTTACTCAAGATTTTTCTGTCCTATGGACCTGACAAATTTCCTTCTTCTTTGATTATGTCTTATTCCATATTTCTAATTTTTGCATTGAGTTCAATACTTTCCCTAACACGTGGAATTTGATTTAATTAGCTCCAGTTTCGAAATCTAGAGACTCATCTAATATTAAGAACTATCGGCCTATTGCTATGCTCTCAGATTTTAGCAGAATATTTGAAAAAACTCTTTATGCATCGCTTCATGTAGAAGTGAAATATAAGAACTCTATCAGTCAACATGGTTTCATAGAAAAATGAACTACAGTGATAAATTTGATATAGTCCACGCATTTCACTTCTTCTATTCTCGATTTAAGGGGGCAGGTAGACTGTATCTATACCGACTTCGCTAAGGCATTTGATACGATAGAACATAGTTGCCTCATCAACTAGTTACATTCGTTTTCTCCTTCCAACTGTCTTATTCTTCCAATACCGTTATACTTATCTCACCGTCAATTGTTCGTACAGTTCCGTGATAAGATGTTTCATAAATTTATTGCTGCCTCAGACCTACCTCTAGACTCCAATTTTGGTCCTTTTTTCTTTTGCTTATCGACGATATCGCAGATATCATTCACAGCGAAAAACTATTATTTGCTGATGATCTGAAATTATTTCATTCTGTGCGTTGCATTATCGACTGCCAGTTCCCTCAACTTGATTTGGCTACTCTTTTTTAATGGTGCTCTGACAACAATCTTCACCTCAATCTCAATGAATGTTCTGTCTATTCCTACTGAAGAAAATTGATACTAGTGAGTTCAAGATATTCTATTGATATTATTTCTCGAGTGATGCACATCAAAGATCTCGGCGCTAAGTTTCATACAGCTCTATCTTCTCTATTGCACATTCGCGACCTCAACAATGCCGCTATTCGAATGTTGAGCTTTTTTACTCGCAATATTTGTTTATCCAATAACATACATGCGATATTATCACTTCAACATTCTATTGTAAGATCAAAACTTGAGTATTGCAGTATAATGTCGAACCCAATGTACAAGATATATCAAGAAGAAAAAACTTTATTACAAAATGTACAGTTCCTATCCTGATCGATCCTTTCCCTTTTCTAATCTTCTGCTGTTGTTCAACATTCACAGTATTTCTGAACGTGGAAATAGAAACTTAGCTCTTTATTCATTTGAATTAATCACCAATGCCGTCGATGATCCTCGATGTCTTGATTTTCTCAGTTTTCATACTTCTTTTGTCCATAATAGAACTCCTCAACTTTTTATCGTTCACTGGGTCGTACTAATCTGTTGATGGCTCCATCAACACACTGAATGTGTATCGACTACCAAAACAAATGTTCCCATGTTGACATTTGTCGTTTCGATAATAATAAACTTGCTTGCACTATATTAAATAGATATTTTCATATTTGTGTTTGAAATTCATTATCTCCATGTTTATTTTAGTTTTGATATATTCAGTATTGAATCTGAACAGTTCTCATGTTTTGACTGATGAATTCGTCATAGCTAAATTTTATGTATGTGGGCTCAAAATCAAGAAGTGATGTACACAACAATGATAATGTTTATTTAGAATCAAATAATACAGTTCAATAGTTTGTCAGGTTGTGGATTGGATACCTCACAAGAAATAATTTCGTCAAACTTTTTTGTAGTCGTCTTGACATGTAGTTCTTCTTTTTTTCCAGCGCACACCCCCTTTTCTGTACCAAACAGTTCGGGGGCACTATCGCTTAGGCTTGCTTCTTCTACAGCTCGGCCGTTCTGATCATCATCCGACTTGGATGACTTGGTATATGAATCCAGTATCTATTACTTCATATGATCAGCCGATGCTGTTGTTCTGTCAGGACCTTTACCTTGAATTTTCCGGACAACATATCTGCTATTTGGATTAATTACGGTAACCTGATGAAGACTCAAATATTCTCGATGCAAGTTCAACACTGGACCAAACTGTGTTTTTTATATAGCAACTGGAGCGTCTATTCCATACAGAGTAGCATCTTTTCATTTTTATTATGCTTTTTTTTATTTCCATAGAAGCGTTACCTTCGCTTTCTTTCTTTCTCCAAAAGTAATTTCATCTAATTCTATTCGAAGTGCGTCCAATTGCTTATTGTGTACGTCTAATTCTGATCTTAAGTCCGCTAAAGTATTCTCCAGGGTGAATTTCTCTGCCTGGACGCTTCTTTTTTCCTTGGATATTCGTTCATTGATTCGCTCTTCTTGTGTTAACTCGTCATGAAGAAGTTGAGCTTCAGAATCAAAGTTACGGTGTTTTCGCCCAAGTATGTTGCTCCTTGCGTCTTATTAATTAGTAACAAGCGAAGGTTATTTGATTTAGTGTTAAGTTTTTCGACTTTGCGTTTCCATTGGCCTAGCACTTAGCGCTGTTCTTCGACTTTTTTGTGAGCATTTGCCAGCTCCATTTCAAGATGTCTCTTAAATTCAACTGATTGTTTAGAATCATCTTCGTGTTGATGTTGCAGCCTTCTTCTCGTAAACTCCAATTCTCTGGAGATTCTTCCGTTTTATTGATCGTGAGCTCCGCCGTCGATTTTGCTATTCCTATCTTGTTCGGAATTCAAACTATTCATATCGGATCTAGCATATAACAAACTAATTTCTGAAAGCTTTGAACTCTGGACAAGCTGTCAGTTTCTATTTCCACTTTCTCTCAATTCGTGTTCCAGTCGTATTCTTTCTTGAGTTCCAGCATCCAATCACTTGGTTGCCATGGCGGCAGTTGAAAGCTCTTCGATTTCTGTCAACATAATATTGTTATCATCTTATTCTGATATTCCAAGTTCCTCAGCATTTTTTGAGATATCGCCATTATGTAGTGGTTTTTTTGCCAATAAGAGCATCAACGGTGATATATTTATCCAGAACAATGCGAGAGCAGGTGTGTAACTCACAATTATCCATGATCACATCAGTACCATCCTCTCCCAAAATTTTGATCCTGTGTTCCTAGGTGAAAATCTCTAATAGAACTTCTCAATAGTGAGAAATATAAAATAACTATATATTGATCAATTTTATAGTTTATGCCATATATACACAAGATTAGTATGTTTTATTTTCTGTCATGACACATTTCATAATACATTGTTTTTACTACATGACATACCCATTTTTCATTCATGCATAGCATACTTCATTTCTCCCTGCTTTATTAGGATAGTTTTTATATTCCAAAATTATAACTCAAAAATATTTAGTTGGTCTTTTTGTATTACGCTTGGATCTCCGTTATTCCATAAGACTATCTTCTTGTTCTTGATTTTCTAGACCCGCATCTTTTGATAGGAAAGTACTTTTTCCCAAATTACTTAAGTTTTCTCTATCGGAGGAATTATCTAATAATCTTCTTCCCAATTGATATGCATGTTTCTCCTTTCTATTTTCATCAATTTCTACTTCATACGACATTCTCCGTTTCGTTTTTCTATTATTCCAGGTGTCCAGCCTTTTCCCAATCATTTTTTTACCCAAACAGATTCTCCTGTTTCAAACTCTCGCCATTAGACTTTTTTGTCATGAGCGTTTTTCTGATTTCTCAAATTTCTGTCCATCATTTTCCTAACACCTGGTTCCAATAATGTCAATTTGGTATTTAGTTCTCTTCTGAACATCAAATTCGCAGGAGTTTTAGTTGTTGTTTTCTGAGGACAATTCCTGTACGTTATTGATACTTGCTGCATTGCAAATTCTGGATCTTTCTCATACTATCTTGTTGCTGAATATCTATTTATGATTGTTCGTACACAACGTCCCACTAAACCATTTGTTTTTGGATGATATGGTGTACTTTCAGTATGCACAATACTATTGATTTTAAAAACAGTTCCAAATTCTTCGGATATGAACTGTGGTCCATTATCTGAAATGATATGTTTTGGCAATCCAAATCTTGCAAACCACCTTCTCAATATTGTGACGATCATAGAGCTTGCCGTTGATTGAATAATTTCAACTTCTATCCATTTTGTATAGGCATCCACACCTAAAAACCACATTTGTCCATCCACTGGACCTGCTTGACCTATATGTGATCTTTCCCAAGGTTTCTCTGGAATATTGCATGAAAATAATAAAACTACTTCAGCTTCATTTTTTCCATTCCTTTGACATCCTTCACATTTCTTCATGAAATCTTCAACTTCTTTATCTAATTTTGGCCACTAAGCATAATATCTGAATATAGATCGCATAGCTTCTATACCTGGATGGCCTTCATGTAAAATTTTGAGAATAGTTTTCAGAAGATCTTTTGGGATTACTACTTTCCCATTCCACATGATTATTCCACCTTCGCAATATGTTTCATCCCTTCTAGTGTAATAGGGATGGAGTTCTTCTGGTAGATTCTTGTCTTTCAATGGCCATCGAACTTCAATGTTTCTTAGTACTTGCCGAAGCTCAGGATCAGATTTTGACATCTTTTTCAGTTTCTCTTCTATCTAACTGATATCTTCCATCATTTCTTGAATTATTCTTCCAATAATTGTTTCATCCAATAGAATATCTTTCTCCATCTTTCCTATATTCAATATCAAAATTGTATCCAATCAAACGCCATGCTCATCGAATCAATCTGTTATTCGCAACTTTTGGTAAGTTTCTTCCAATTCTAAAAATTCTTTCTAATGGTTTGTGGACGGTAATTGATGCGAGTTTTCTACCAAATATGAACTAATGAAATTTTTCAACTCCAAAACCCAGAGCTCTTGCTTCTCTGTCTATTGGTGAATATCTCTTTCCAGCTTCTAATTCAGTTCTTGAAGCAAACGCAACTGGTTTTCCTATTCCATTTTCATATTTATGTAATAGAACGGCTTCTTAACCAACTTCAGATGCGTCGCATGCAATTAATTTGGGAGATTTCCATTATAAGGTACTACTGTACCCGATTCTGTGAGCAGTTTCCCAGTTTCTTCAAATACTTAATCCCCTTCCTGAGACCAGACCCATCTTCTGTTTTTCCCCGTTGAATAATTTGCACATATACCACGTGAATTAGGTATAAATATTCCAGAATAATTTACCAGACCTAGTAATAATCTCAATTCTTTGACATTTGTAGGTGACGGTGCTTTTTTTTTATCACAATTTATCTTCCGCTGGTTGTATTCCATATTCATCTATTTTATGTCCCAAATACTGTACCGAATCTTGTAAAATTTCTACTTTATTTAACTTTGTTTTTAGACCGGCTTTGTGCATTCATTTCAATACTGTTTGAAGAGTCTTAGAATATTCTTGATCATTTTTCAAAGTAATGATTATATCATTCAATAATACTCTCACAATTCCTATACCTGCCACTAAATGGTCCATGAATCTTTGAAAAATTTACGGTGCTGTATAGAAATACCAATTGCCAAACTCTTATATCGAAAATATCTGATATGATTGATTGCTCTGAAACTTTCATTTGCGAATAAGCATCTCGTAAATCTATTACCTTGTACTTGTCACCATTTGCTTATTTTGATGTTAAATCTTCAAATGTTGGCATCAAGTGAGAGTTTAGAATCAAGTTTTGATTCAGCGTTGTTCGGAAATCACCACAAATCCTTATACTTCCATTGAGTTTTACAACATTAACAGTTGGTGTTGCCCAAATCATTGGTGTACTGGCTGAATTAACTTTTTCTATTATACCCCCATTCAGGAGTCTTTCAATATCAACTTTAACTAGCTTACGTAACGGAAACGGAACTCTTTTCGCAGGATGCTTCAGGTTTCAACATAACTTCTGCTTCATACCCTTTTATTGTACCAGTTCTTTCTTCAAATATTTCTCTGTATTGTTCTAATGAATTTATAACTTCTTGCTTCATATAATTGTCATTGTTAGCATTATCTTTCTTGATTAATTGAAGTTTAACTTCTTCCGGAAATTTCATTTCAAATTCTACTATCCACTATAATGAAACATCCTCCATGGCTTCAACTACTGCAGGTAAAATTAATACTTCATTCGACAGTTCTACTTCGACATCTGTCATTTCTTTTGTTTTCAGTGGCTCTTTCCTGTACACAAATAATTTATCTGCTTCTTTTGATTCTGGAGACCCAATTTTAACCCACAAACTCTCTGTTATTGTGGATATTTGTGCTCCTGAATCATATTCCATCGAAGTTTGGAATCCATTAACTTTTACATCAATAGTTGCTCGATTTGTTACTCTATTGATCATGTTTACACTTTTAATCTCCTTTTAATTTTTAGGAATAGGAAAATTTTGGATTGCATTAATTTTGTTTGGATTTGGTTTGATTCCATTAGAAGTGACTACATGTCCTAAATATTCGACTTCTCTCCTTGAAAACTCTGACTTATCTAACTGCACCTTAAGATTAGCTTCTCTAAACATTCCAAATATTTTTTTTTATATTTTCTAACTGTTCTTCGAAACTATCGCCCAAAATAATGATATCATCAAGATATACTAAGCAAATTGTTTTAATGTAATCTCACAATACGAAGTTCATTAGACGCTGGAAAGTACTGGGTGCGTTTTTAGCCCGAACGGCATTCGAGTGAACTCATAATGACCGTTTTCTACGTTAAAAGCAGTTTTGGGTATATCTTTTGAATCTACCTCAATCTGGTGGAGCCCTGAGACTAAATCAATTGTGGAAGAATACCTACATCTTCCTAATTCATCTAAAATATAATTAATATTTGGAATCGGAAACTTATCATCTATGGTCTTCTAATTTAGCTTTGTATAATCAATTACCATACGAAATTTCTTTTTCCCTGGAGCATCCGGTTTCTTTCCAACAATCCAGACTGGACTGGTCCAAGGAGAAAAACTCGGTCAAATGAGTCCGTCTTTTGATAATTTTGAAACTTGATTTTGAATTTCTTCTTTATAACAATGGAGATGTCTGTAATTCCTGGCATAAACAGGTATCTCATCTACTGTCTTTATTTCATGTTTTATTTTGCTTGTAAACGTCAAATTGTCATCTTCTTTGTGAAATATGTCTCTATATTCTTGAATTATTCTCAATTAATTGATTCTTTCAAATATATTCAAATGATCTGTACAAAATTTTCTCAAATCAATTGGTTTTTGAGGTGGAACTCTTATTTTATAATTCATTGTGAAATTTGGAATATTTGAATTATTTATTTCAATTTCTTTATCGGTCTTATCGATTATTGGAGCTATCAATTTTCAATTTTTTATTCCCACTAAACTATCTGGGATCTCATAAAATGTATTTATATTATTATTTCCTAACAAAACTTCAGAATCCTCTTTATTCATAAAATAACTGACAAATTTCATTTCCTCAGGTTTTAATTTGATTTCTCTCTTGTAATAGTTTAATTCATACTCTCTACCTGATAAAAATATTCTATCATTCATTATATCATATTTAGCTTGTAATAATTTCAAATCTTCCAACCCAATAAGCAAATCAAATTGATTATGAAAATCGAAAACATAAAATTTTACAGCTGTATTATCAAAATGAAATATAACATATTCATTTTCTTTAAAAATGCCATGTGCCGTTGATAAAGTAAAATTTTCTTCCAATATTTAAAATTTTTTAGGATATTTTAGAAATATATTTTGGATTAATAAAGGATCTGGTACTTCCTGAATCTACCAAACATTTAAAATTACCCAACTTTAAGAATGGAAATTGCGTTGGATCTTCAATATTCATTATTCTTCCGAATGTTGGTTCTGATGGCCTAATTCTAACGAAGAATTATTTTCTCCGTTCTCAATTTCTTCCACCTATTGTGGTTCATGACCAAGATGAAAATTTTGTTCATCATCAGTGAAAGCAATTCTATTTTTGCTCTGTTCCTGACCTATATTTTCAACATTGTTCAGTTCTGTATTGTAAAAATTTGGTCTAGACTGGTATGGTTTTCTTGAGTGTGCTTGTTTTGTAGACTGTGTTTGTATAGTAGAGATCGACATAGGGGTTGGTTTTAGTAAATTTTGTTTTGCCTGTACAGGACCTTTTGGAAATGAGTTTGATGGTCTAGGCTGTGTGAATTGGGGTACATGCAATGGTTGCACAAGTTGTGTGTTTCTGGCAATAGTTCCCGTATATTTGAAATTATGAGTTTTTTTCGGTTGAAGTGTAGATGACGTTCTATCAGCTTCTAAGTGGTAGTCATTTGTTCATATTTTTAATGCGGAATTTAGGCTTTATGGATTCCTAGTTCGCAAAAATGATCTCAAAGGATCGCGTAATCCTCTTAAAAATGCTCTTACCGCTAAATTCTGTCCATACATAATTACAGAGAGTCGATGTGCTGCATCTACTTGAGTTTCAACATATGCAGTGAGCGTTTAGCAATGTCAGCATTTTATTATTATATTCGAAAGCATCTTCAAAGCCTTGGCGTAAATTCGAAATTTCGATTGCCAGGGCATAGCAATCACGTTTATCAGCATAAGCTGTTGATAATGCCTTTTTTAGATCTGCTCAACTATTAATTGTGTAATGTGAGATTGCCTTTGCAGCATCTCTTCGTATTCTATCTCTAATATTCGCTAGTAAAACGAAATTTTCGTAATCTGCGGAATTAGTTTGATTGTAAAATTTTGTAATGAGTACTTCACTCATACGGATAAAATAAGCTAATTCATTTGAATTTCTATTAAAAATTGGAAAAGTATCCAAATCACTTTGTTCGCATTATTGTGCCATTTTTCTGACTTGTGTTTTTTTTTTGAATTATTTGTTACAACAATACAACTGAACTGCACTCACAGTATTGCTGCGAATAGCATGCAGATTTTTCTTCCTCTGGTGTCGCTTGTGTTTCCTTATGTAGATTGGGCACCTCGGGATGATGATGATTCTGTGGTCGTAGGTCTCTTATGTTTTCCTGCGTGGATTGTTCTCACGAACCGTTCCGTCCAAAGTTCTTTAAACACTCGAACTGGATACTTGCGCACTGGTGATATCGTTGTGACTTAGGTTCGATGCAAATTAATCGTTAACACGAACCAGAGTGATTGTAAATTACACTTTACTTTTACACTATTCACTTGTAGAACTAAGAATGTTCTCTCACGGTGATAATTCACTGAACAATACGAAGTAATTTTTTTTCACTCAGTTTTGCTGTATTATCCTCGTCGCTAGTAATAATATTTGAACGTCTAGTATTGTTTTTAAAAAGATCTTAATTTGACAGAAGCTATATACAGAATGCCCTAAACTATCTTAAAATCACTATATATGAACTACATAATGCTGAGATTGCGTTTTCCACGAGACATAGAAATACGTGTCTTCCCATGTCCAGTGAGGGGTCAATATTCTGTATAACTTGTAAATCTGTCCACTGAGAAACTTTGTAACCAGCTTAGAGATAATCCTCTAATGCCCAGTTCCTCCAACTACTCAAATGAAATATTGTGATCTATGCAATTAAACGCCTTGGATAGGTCGCAAAAAATTTCAATTGGACATTCTCTTGCTTCTATATATGAAATCACTTTATCGTAGAGCATTTGAACTGCGTAATTTGTTAAGCAATCAGACCCTAATCCGAATTGATTCGCATTCATGAGCTTGTTGCGCTTCAAGAAAGATTCTAACCGATTGAGGTATGCATATTCATAAATTTCTATGAAAATTGAGGTCAATGAGACAGGGCGGTAGTCATCTCTAATCTGTTTGTCACCCTTCAATGAACTGCGATTATTTCATTTAGTTTGAGTTTGCTCGAGAATTTTTCTGTTGCAAATAATAAATTTATTAGGAAAGCGAGCGGTCCCATAGTAGCTTGTAAAATTGATTCATATATCCAAAGAACAGGGTAACTGGTCCGGTCCAGGTGAATGATTATTTTTCAATTTACTGTTCAGCCAGTGGAGCAATTTCATTTCAACGAAGGGTGCCAAAAACAGACTGTCATGAATAGAAAATCTCACACCATTATTCCTATTGGTATTCAAGGTATTGCAAAACTAGAGAGAAGTATCTCTAAAAAATTGTTGATATGATCAGCTATTTCTAGGAGATACTTGCAATTAATATTTATTTTATCATATTGATTTGTCACTCTGAGAGTTGCATGTTGTATTAATAACTTGCCAGACACCACAGGACTTTTGTCTGGAATTATTATATTCTGTGAATATGCCTTTTCATTGTTACAAACCAATAGGACATGTTGTTTCTGTGCGTCTCTGTATGTAGACTTGAGAGCTGGATACCATTGCGAGAGCTCAAACAAAATTTCTAGAATTATTTGAAGAGAATAGAATGTCATTCGATATCCAACTTATATTTCTATTCCTACAAAAATTTGTAATTGGAAAATTGCTATAGGAATAGAACATCAATATATCAGAAAATTGTTCAAGAGCTTCATCTGAGTTCTTAGAAGTAAGAGCATCTTAACGTTGTTTTTTACATAAATCGTGAGAGAATTTATTTCTACTAGCTTCATTGAGAACTCTGCTGTAAACAAATTCATAGCTCACATCTACTCTCATGATGGAAGTTTGTGGTTTGATGGTATATTTTCCAGAACATTGCATGCATTACGTGTCACATAGGTAAAAATAAAGTCTCGAGTATCTTATCTGTAAGCTTGTATACAATATTCAATAAACTCAAACTATTTATCACGTTACACAGCGGTATGAGTTTATTATTGTTTCTTGAAGGATCCACATTAAAACCTTCCACAATTATGGTATTAAAATAAGGTTTATACAATCTATCTGAACCATCCAATAGTCTGATATGGAAGTCTTCAAAATCTTAACAGGGTCATCTAAAACAGGTTAATATTAGGATAGTTTTGTAAGAATCTTTCCGGTAGAGTTCACGAATCTCAAAAACTTTTTTGATATGGTAATAAGATGAGTCGATTGTTTGAGTAACAAGACCTTGCTTGGATCAAATTCCAGCTTCACTATCACTCAAATTTGATCTGCAAAAACTAGCGACTTTGACATAATTTTGGAAATTTAAGTTTAAGTGTATAGAATTATATGTACACTATGTTTCTGCAAAGCAGAGGAAATTAGGATCACTATCCACATGAGGATATTCTGTTATGGAAAGATTTTTTTTGTGTCATTTAATGCCAGACAGTTAAAAAAAAAAGTAAGTAATGTGGCACCTTGAAGTTATGACTCCTTGAAACTATTTGGTGCTTTCTTCAAAAATTTGAGGAAGGCAACAAGCCTTTTGCATCAAGATATGAATACTTGCTCGGAAAGATTCTTGCTTTTCAGAGTGATCATTAATTACTTTGTTTTATCTCTACTTTTCTGTCTATTTGAACTACAGTTCATAGCACGCAGCATTTCTCCATCAGATAGTAACCTGCGAGCCCCATTACGCTAGGAGTAAAAATGGCAGCAGTAGCTGAATTGAATAATTCATGAGAGGCTCCGATAATTTAGAGCTCATCTAAAATTGAATTGTATTATTACTTCTTGGGGCTGATCATCAGGTTATTGAATACTCCAATGGAACAACAGATGGAATTTCTTCAGAAAACATTGACATGACAAAAAATCCAAACAGTTACGTCTATATATATAGCCTTAAAACTGTAGATGGTAACAAGAATTCAACTATATTATTATTGCAATTGTTGACGTTTATTGTTCTGTTGGCAGCCCGCACATCATCCACCACTGAAATTGTCGTTGCTATGTATATCATCATTTTCTGTAAAAGCTTGTTACTTAACAGTTTCAAGTTTGTTAATTATGGATCAGTTGTATATAGAATGACGCATTGATGCTAGGGAATAATCACAAATCCAGTTACAATTATCTTCCACTACATATAAAAGGTTTATGATGCATCATTTTTGTTTGATATAGTGTAGAATTTTACGCGAACACCTAGATCCATCAGAAGTCAATTTATTGATGACTGTATAGATGTTACAGACCAGAGAACCTCAACGCATTGCGGTTGGTGAGAAAATACCTTACATATAAGTCAAATACCATAAGGCATTATATGTATTTATTGATTTGTTATATGTGTTATTGAAGTGATAATGGAAAGTATCATTTGAACCACGAGATATTGGCACAATATGTTTCGACGACTTGTTCAACTGTTTCCCGGGAAAATTTCAATATAAAAAGCATCAAATTCCATATTTATCCCTAATATGTTTGTATAATTGAATCGCTATACAAAACAGAACCATACATTTCTTGATCACTTTCATCTATTAATACCTGCAGGACTGAAGTTCACAAACAGTATCTGACAGTATACAGAGGTTAAGTTAGATGAGGAATCAAATCAAGATTATATGAATATTCATACATCAAAAACAATATTGAGGAAAGATAGATGGAGTATTTTCGACTCAAATATTCATCTCTCCACATCTATGGTATAAGATATACGTACATTTTCTTTTGAGGAATGTATATTGATAACTAACTTGAATATCTACGTGATATATGAGAAATAGATGGAGGTTCATCAACATCTTATTGTGTGACTATCTATCAATATTCTCTCTTCATAGCATAGAACACAATTATGAGGAGCGAAATATTCTATAAGTGTGATTATTATTATATCACTCTTCGATACCCTGATCCAGAATGATAATCCATTCACCTAACATTAGCAATCGAAATGTATTGAATACTAGTAAAATTGACTTGATATTGATGAAATTAATATTGGATGTGACTTGATGCGTTCGGAGAGTCATATTGGAGAACTATTACTTGTAGAATTATATGAGCTATGATCACTTTCATCGTTAAATCTCAATTGTTGTAATATCATTTGGTTATTGTTGAGAACGTTATGTTGCTCCTGATAATCCAAAGATGCATGTTGATTTGTCATCCATCTTCAAGGATAATTCTACTAATCACATTTTCCAACTCATAATTCCGATATAAGTCACTTTAGACTCATGATATAACACTCAATCTGAGAGTATCCAGAGAGATTATCCAAAACTGTGAGCCCATAGAAACTATTGTATGTATTATTGAGAGTTTTACTCACAAATGAGAAATTTTCGGTCAAACCGGTAGCAAGTCAACAAGGCAATGTCCTCTGTTACCCTTCCTGATAGGTTAAGAAAGTGATTTTTGTACACATATATGTAATTGATCAGTTTGAGTAGCGGCAGGGCTCAAAGATACCGAAACCAAAACAAGGACAAAGTGATGATGAGACTCAGTGATCCCACGTTATATCAATCCCTACTCTCATTTGCATATCTAAATATATTACGTTACTTGGGCCACAATAGATGTGCGATAGTATTCAGAGCTTCCATTAGTGGCTTTTGCTGTGTGATCTTTGGAGTATCCTAAGTTCAATCGATTAGGTCAGTCACACTGTTCAGTATTATTAGAAACATAGCAATTTCTGCGAAATATTCTCGTTGCTCTTCGAATAGTGGAACTGAATGAAGGGTTATTAAGAAGAACGTTATAGAAATATCTGAATAGATACAATTGGATTGGATCAGCTCCAAACTCTCATCAGGAAATTATTATTTCTTCTTCAAATCAATTTCGCTGTGTACCACAACATCGTATCAATTGATTTGATGTAAGAAAAATGCGCCGACAACAAACATTTCATCATCTTATAGGCGATCCACAATGTAATAATCTTGAATAAGAAGCCATCAATGAATTTAATTCATTCATTTTCATTATCATAATTGTTTGTTACTCCAGATTGGACAATGATCATTATTCCAGTTAACTAGATAAACTGATTCTACTGATAATAGATAAAGTAATTTAAAAAATGACCAAATGATCTCATCCTGCGATCTGACCAATTTTGGAGTGAATCTTGAAGAAACCTGAGCTACCCAATAACGAACTATTGATTAATTAGAAAATTACGATTAACATTAGTTTTTATGGGAGTGAAACAAATACTTATGATCTCAGTATCTTCGGACTGATAATTGAGAAACTCAATTTCAATATCATTAGGATGACTTCAGGAGAATATATAGACCGAGCAATTAGGAGAAAAATCGTATATGAAACCAAGAATGCAGAATCTGCGTCTTCTATTTATATATCCAAGTGTTTGATCGATATTAATTCATTGAAACGAATGATCATGGAACAATCATTTTTCTTTAGGAATGGAACTATCCGACAGAACATCATGGAAGTAAGAGAAGAAAGATTATCTTTGTTCATTAGTAGAATCTAGTCATTTTTCTAGTTTGGCTTCTATTAGTTTTCTAGTCTTAGTAAGGTTTTGGATCGTTAGGCTTCTATCCCACATTTCTCTTTCTTATGCACTTCCATTATCATCATGCAAATTTTGTTACCCTCTCCGTTGCCCCACTCCTGTTTGTTTATACCTTTAGCCGTGATGGGCACCACTGGCGAATCCTTTTTCATCCTTGTTCACTCTGTGATTAACCTCATACTCATTATTCATGATTTGACCAAGTTTTACACTTTCGACATATTTTTATTCTATCGTTTGATCAATTTTTTATCTTTTGAAGATTTATATGTTAATATGTCATCATGTGCTGAATGAAAATTTGGAAGGAACAAGAGTTTGGTGAGCTGCGAAGGATCATGTGGAAAATGGTTCCACTTGACTTGTATCAACGTTTCCGACGCGGAGATCAAATTAATCGAGAAAAATTTAAATTTCTCATATCTCTGTGATACGTGCAAGCTAGCCTGTGATATTGTTGTCAGGTCAAAATCTGTTAATATCAAAAATAATTTAAAAGATCTGCATGCTAATATGTCTGAACTACTAACTTGTTGTGATAATTATTACTCTGTCTCGTAATTCGATACTATGCAGAAGGTTTTTTTCTGCAAAATTTGATGCTCTCTTCTCCAAATTGAAGTCCGATCTATCAAATTCGATTGATCCCAAACTGAAGGAAATGTCTAATCATTTGAGCCCCAGAGTTGAATACAGTGTGCCATCTACATCCTCCGTGTTGAAACTATTTTCATCAGCAATTCGCGACAATACTTCAGTTCATTCAGTCATAGTTAAACCAAAAAACTCGCAATCGATGTCCCAAATCAAATTAGATATAACCAAGAATGCTCGTCCTGTTTCTCCCAATATAATAATTAATTTGGTCAGAAAAGTTAGCAGTGGTGCTCTCATAGTTAACTCTAGTCATACTCATACTTTTAAGAAGCTAATAGTTGAATATGATATTAGAGATTTGCACACTTTGAATCCTTGCATTCGTTAAGTAGGTTTGTCTGAGAGACTTGAAAACTCGGAAGCTCTGAAACTTATTCCACATCAAAATAATGCTTGCTTCGTCGGCGATTCCAAGTGTGGTACTGTAGATATAAGTCCTATTGAGCAAAAGAATAATATCTTTCGACTTCTCCTTCAAGTTGACAGAAATACTTACCATAGAACTATGAAGGCTGGAAATTCTTTCATTGGCTATGATAGCTCTGCAATTTAGGATGTTATTGAGCTTAGACGATGCTACAAATGCCATGGTTTCCATCACATTGCCAAAAACTGTTACATAGTCGAATACAGCTATCTCAAATGCTCTGAGAATCACTCTCCTGATGAATACACTGCAACTCTTTTGGAATGTGTCAATTGTACTGAGTTTGAAGAATCTTCTACTGCCAACATAAATATATTTCATAGAGTTTGGGACAAGAACTGTCACGTCTACTTGGTATACAATAGCAATCAAAGATCACTAAATTGGTTTGAGACAGCTATGTGAGCTTGAACTGTTTTTATCCAAATATCCAAGGAATAGATTCTAAGCTTAGTCAGTTGTATTGCATTAGTGCAGCTATCAACTATGATATTGTGGCTTTTTCTGAATCGTGGCTTAGTATTAATGTTCTGAACTCTGAAATCTATGGTGGCAACATCTGTATTTATCGGAGTGACACAGATTTTTAAGCTTGTCAACTTTCTCGTGGTGGTGGTGTTTTGCTTCTTATTCGTAACAATATTTCATCAGTCTATGTGGATTTGGATGATCTCTTGCCTATTCTTCCCCCAATATTGATATAACTTGTACAAAATGGACTATGAATTATGAATCTCTATATGTCTTTTTACTCTTCATTTCACCTGCTCAAAGTACAGCTCATACAATTCACTTTACTATTTCTTTGAATGTTCTACTTTTCTACATAATAGTGAATTCATCATCCTAGGTAACTTCAATATTCCGGAGCTAGTTCCAACGCAAGATAATTCAAGGTCATTGGGATTTGATAATTTTTGGGATTTTTTTATGCCATACAATTCAATTCAATCCGTAATTGTTCTGGCAAGATACCTGATCTTGTGGTTTCCAACGTTAGCTGTATTGTTACTCATTCTGACGACATATTACTGAATTCTGAATGTATTTACCATCCTGCACATAGCATTTTTGATAGTTAGTGCACATTAAAGAAAACTAGCACACCTGAATCTGTTAAGTGTAGCTGCAATTTCAAGGAAGCAAACTATCTCAAACTCCATGAGTTAATCGTCAACTATGAGTGGAATGATCTTTCCATGTTTCAGGATTCTGATCAAGCATGCGAGTTTTAAATCGAATATTCACTCGTTTCTTGATGAATGTGTTCCTGTGCTTTCTACTACCAAATCCAACATGAACCAAATAAATTTCGGAATTTTGTTAAATCCAAATACAAGTCGTCCACTTTTCCTGATGAATTTTCTCTCAATAATAATTCTTATACTGCTCCAAGGGCCATGTCTCATGCCTTTGCATTGTATTTCCAATCCATGTATACACTTTTCTCTTGTAGTTCTACACCTTATAACTATATTTCTGATGATATTGTTCCCTTGGATAGTGTTTGTCGTGATGATATTGAAATCGCTCTAAGGAATCTTAAATCCAAATTATTTCAAGCTTGATAAATGTAGACTGTCCTTATCCACTCTCTACTGCTCTATTTCATATTCTCAATCTTTGTCTCAAAATGAATACCTTTCCTGATACCTGGAAGCAAACTGAGATCACTCCAATTCTGAAAACTGGTGATAAGTCAAGAGGTTATATCTATCGACCAAAAGCCATGCTATCCAACTTTAGTAAAGTATACAAGAAGACAATCTATTCGAATCTTAACACTGAAGTTGAACACAAAATATCCGTTTCTCAACACGATTTCATGCAAAAGTGATCCGCAGCCATCAATCTCACCTTTTTCACTCACCAAATTCCCACTGTTTTTGATGCTAAAGGACAACTTGATTGCATTTACACCAACTATATGAAAGCATTCGACAGAATCGATCATCATATTCCATTCTCCAAACTACACACTTTTTCTCTATCGCCTTCACTCATCGATTTAATCAGTTCCTATCTCTTACATAGGAAATTGTTTGTCTAATTTCTTGGTCACAACTCGTCCCCGTTCATCGCTACGTCTGGTGTCTTCCAGGGCTCCAATTTGGATTCTTTATTGTTTTTACTATCAATTAACAATCTAACTGGAATACTTCATTGTGATCATCATCCTGTTCATAACGCTGAGGACTGTTGTATGCTATAAAACGATCTGACCTCTTTATCGCTTAGGTGTTCCGCTAATAATATTTATCTGAATTTAGAAAAATGTTATGTTGTTACTTTTAGTAGGGGAAAATCTCATCATAAGAAATTTCCGATCATTCTGTAATATACTACCAATATCATGTCTGTATCATTCATTTGTTCGCTCTAAGCTTAAGTATTGCTTGTTGATCTGGAGTCCCTCAACACAAGTCGTTATTCACCTAATTGAAGCTATCCAGGAAAATTTTTCAGAATATTTGTGTTTCAAAACTCAGGGATCTTATCCTGATCATTTGATGTATTCTGCTGGATTACTTGGCACTTTCAATTTTCAGACCCTCTTCGAGAGACGTGATGCTACATCTGTATATCAGCTGTCTAAGCTAATACACAATAAAATGAATAATCCTCAGTCTCTTCCAATCTTGAACTTCCGTGTTCTATCATATGATATTCGTCAGTCCTCCACTTTTTATTTGCCTTCTGCTCGTATCAATTTATTTCACATATCCACTATCGATAGAATGTGCCACCTAGACAAAGTAGATTTTTCCACTGTCGATATTTTTTTATTGAACCCAAAAATGCAAACGACGAACATCGCACATACACGTATTGAAGAACAACTCAAACATGAGCTCAAAGAAAGAATGGAGCAAATACAGAGAACCAAATTCTCAGGGCGAGACAAACTGCTAGAAATCAATACTTATGCTATCCCTGTCGTAACATATAGCTTCGGAGTTGGAAAATAGATAAATATCGAACTAGACGAATTGAAAAGACCACTTAGAACAATTCTCACAAAGCACAGAGCCTGTCATCCGGGAAGTTGTGTACAACGATTCAGTCTTCCAAGGAATTCAGGAGGAAGAAGCGTTATCGATCTCCGCATTGCCCACTACAAACAAATTGTAAACATTCGGCAATATTTCAGCAACATGTGCACTGTAGATACAGAATACCACAGCCAAATAAAAGTCTCATATAGAAACTACACTCCCTACGCCTTAGTTTCGAAGACTACGACCCTAATGCCAGCATAGAGAACAACGAAGATAAAATAGAGAAATTGAGAAGTAGGAGCCTACATGCAAGACACATCAAAAAACTCTTAGACCCAAACATAGACTATCAAGCCTCAAACAGTTGGCTAACAGAGGGTAACTTATTTTCAGAGACAGAAGGACTCAACATTGCACTGCAAGACCAGGTCATACTCACCTTGAGCCACAAGAAACTTATACTAGAAGACGTAACAGTAACATCACACAAATACTGACGCTGCAAAGAACATCCTAAGCACATAGACCACATTACTAGTGCATGCAAGATTTTAAGCGCAGACGGATTATATTGAGAGACACAATAATGTTGCGGAAGTGATACATCAAACAATAAAGAACAAAATGAAAAAACACCACAAAAGTCATTCCATATTACAAATACACCCCGGAAACACGAATAGAAACAGAAGAACATGAACTCTACTGGGACAGGCAAATAATAACAGACAAAGAAGTCAAGCAAAGTCGACCGGACGAAGTATGGGAAAATGAAATAACATCAAACCTGAAAAAAGAACATGAAGAAAAATTAGTCAAATATGAGCTATTAGGGCAAGAAATCCAAGATATGTGGAATCAAAATAAAGTGCTCACCATCCCAATACTAATAGGTGCTACAGGTGAAACTCCAAAACTCCAAACTTGGTAATAATGATAGAATACACACCGCGGTGCTCATTCTGGTTAGTATGGCTTTTCTTGTAATCAGAGATAATGTGCTTTTTAGGAGAGCAAATATAGAGGGCTCAAGAATATCCATCAACGCAAATTTAAACGCAGAACAACAGGAAGAGGTATCTGCACAAAGTCTATGTGCAACAAAACTGAAACATTCAGCTCATTAGATTCAAATAGGGATGAGTAATTGGTATTTTTTCATTGAACAATACATGATAAGCTAGGAATGTGACCGTGCAGGTATGATCTCAAATGGAAAAAAATTATTCAAATTTGATGTTTCAGGATATATTCAAATGAATATCCCTATTCATAACATCACGAACAATATCAATCTTGAACTTCCTGAAATAATACTTTCAACATACATCATCTTATACCACCATGGGAGAAACATCCCTGTATATATATACACTTTGGAACTAGCTGAATATGAGAAATGAGCCCAAACATGTACAAGACACTTCTCCACAGAATCGTAGAGAAACAGGTAATGGAGGAAGAATACAAGAAGCGAGGATAAAAAGAGCTAAACAGGAAAAAGAGGATGGAAAACAGGTAATAATCTATACTAATAAGCTAATGATAGATAACAGCATATGGCTGTGGGACTAACAAAGAGAGAAATTAGTCCTAAAAAAGTAAGTCGCAAGAGAGGAAAGGAGAGAAGAGGTTCGACGACCGAGGAAAAAATTGAATATGAGGATCTGTTACATAGAGACATGACAGTGAAGAATACAACCAAAAAAGAATCAAAAAAGAGAAACAGGCGCAATGAGATAAAAATCGGTACATGGAATGTCCGTACGATGCTACAATCAGGAAGGATGCAAGAAATAGTATCAGAACTAGCGTTTCAACCCGCTTCGCGGGTCTAAGCGCTAGGCTTCGCAGCTCCATATGTGAACCGCCTCCGGCAAAAATAATTTCTTGATAAGATTAGTTCCGATTATAACTTCAGCCTACAGAATCCTCCTGCTCCATATTATGTTCCTGCATTTTTCTCAATTCGTGACTCCACTCTTTTTTATTGACAATTCTCAATGTTATTTCATCTATTTATCTGAAGAAGAATTATTGATTCAACCACCGGAAACTGACGACTCATGCTTTCGATATGTATCAAATACTCGTTCCAATCATAGTCACAGATACTTTCTACTTCCCCGACTTATATATAATGGGGAAATTATTAGAATTGTGATTTTTTGATAGTTCAAGACTCTGATGAATTTTCACATTTTAGACCTTACTGAACCCAAAAAACATAAGTTTGAATGAAATCGGTCTGTCTAAAAATATAATAATTGGAGAATCCGAACGAATTTTTAACTTATAATTTCATAATATTTGAGTTTTTTAATGAAAAAGCTAAGTTTAAATTTATAAATGAGCTTTTCCAACCAGAAAGACTCGCCATTCTCAAAAATACATATATTGTAAGGACTACCATATAGCCGCCATCTGTCACCATAACAATGACAGCTGTCATTTTGATAATGATAGCTGTCACATCGAAAATGGCGCTGTCACTATGACAATGACGCTGTCAACTCGTGCGGTGTTGTCGATTGCCCACTTTGCTCTCGTGGGCAATCGACAACTTATCGCACTAGTTGCACAATATACCATCATATTCTTGGATAAGTACTACCGTTCATAAAATAAACGCAAAGAGCTCAAAAGTTCCATCGAATAAGTTTTGGTACCACAGATTGAAAATACCTTATTTATGAATATGAACCTATTTTTTTGATAAAAAACTTGAATATGAAATTCCAGTCAAAAGTTTCAAGGCTTTCTCAAGTTATCGTGCTTTTAGAAATAGACAAACACAACAACTGACTTTCTTTTAAATTATGTTTTTTTGGGTTCAGTAGGGCCTAAAACTTAGAGATTCATTGAAAGCAGAAACTGCCCTTATACTTTTTTGTGGATGCATCTCAGTGGTTGATTGAAATTTTAATTTTAATAGTTACATACCAATATCAGAAAAAAATATTGAGTAGTCGTCACAATAATACACATTTCTTCTTCATTGTCTTCTACACCCGATTTATAAGCCATTCAATGAGTTCATTTTGTCATCAATTTAGACCGTTGTAGAATAATCAGGATATACGATGTGGCACAATGATCGAGTTAAATCAGAAACTTCTCTTCCAGGTCTGGACAAAGAATTAGGACCTTTTCTTATTTTCAATGGTATTTTGAGAATTCAAACTTTTCTCGGGATGTTCATTTCCACACAAGCAAAAACGCTATGATCCTCACTTTCATGTCAAATGTTTCCGGTACTCTTCCTGCAGTTTTTGAGATAGTGTCTCACTTTTTTGCCAATCAATAGATCATAAAGAATAGCGGAATATGTACGAGAGTGAAATATTATTGGATGTACGTAGAATCGTTGGAATAATTCATTAATGCCTTGAATGTAATTGCATTGTTTGTGATGCGCGAAATGCCTAATTTACTCACAGCTGTGGAAAAAGCTAATATATGTGTGCGAAATTTCATTACAAGAAGCAAATTGGCTTCAAAGTTATCTCCAAGGATATTTTGGATTCAAAGCGAATTTGTCTAATATCAAATCAAAGTTAAGACCCAATTTAGTAGCTTGAATTTATTCATTCAGAAAAACTGGTAAATATGGTTAACGTCTCAGTTGTTATGCTGACTCATATTTCACATCTAAGACAGCATTCGAAGATCGATAATAAATTGCTCGAATATAGAACCAATCGGTTTTTCTTTTTGACCACAACGGAAATAAATCAGAAAACAACCCTGGATTGCTGAATAAAATCATCCACGCTTTGTAGTTTGGAATTGATATTGATGCCAACAATTTATTTCACTTCAGTGATCATTGAATGATCACAGCTATCAGTTTGCAATCGATTGCAACAATATTTTGCTCATCCTCATCAATGAATCATTGCTGTTTGATCACAACAAAAGATGGACTGATTAAAACAATATTTTGTCGAAAGCAATGGAAGAGAAGGTGATCCTAATTATAAATTGTTGATAATGACTAGTACATAGCATTTTTTGTTGATTATACCAATAGTACGATATCCATTGAATAGTCAGTCCATCGATTGCAACAATCAGCCATAGATCACAATTGGAATTGAGTAAATGACAACAATAATTTTCAGTAAGTTTTTATCGTTTATCTCATGAATTAACAATAACTTCACGATTAAAGTCAAAATTGAGTTGATCACAATAAATGATTGTTGCCCGTGATAATCTACAATCGATGATTTCTACTCAGGAATTATTGTTGATTATAAGATCATGATAACCACTACAATAACAATACTAGTTTGAAAGAGTCATGTGATTATAATAAAAATATTATTGAATACAACAATCAAATCATTTATTCCAACAATAAAATTGTGGATTTGAATATACAATTTGGTCGTAGCATTAAAACAACGGTATAAGGTAACTAAAACGTCCAAACTACCAATTATAACAATACCAATGTTGATGAAAATAATGGCTTGTTGATTATAACAAAGAAATTGCTGTTGCAGTTTCGTTGATGAGAACAGTAAAGTTACTCATCAAATCAATATCAGTTGTTCAAAGTGCCTATTTAATAAAATACAATATTAAGGAATTGATCAAAATAATGAAATTAATGAATGTAGCAATGAAAATGTTGACAGCTGTTGTATCATCTGACTACTCGTCATACGATTCCTTAATATCCAACAAAAAACTGTTGTTCTTCACAATTACAATATATTTCAATAACAGATATTATGAACAAACACTAAAAAAAAATAATATCCGAATCTTACAAAATATCTATCCACTCTTTCTTACGCACGCGCACCCGAGCGTCAACGTCACACCTAACAATGTTACCAACTGTTGGAATAGATGTCTGTGTTGATTGTTCCAATGACATTCATTAAAATCAGCTGATTACAATAGTAAATTTTTACTTGCAGCAACCCGTATCATCTATCAACATTTTCCGCAAAAACCCCTTTCTTGAATACGTATAATCTGAGAATAAAGCACTGAATCTATCCATATCATGTGTTTCCTACATTTCTTGAGAAATTAATTTTTTCCAATCCCATATAGGATTTTTCTCATCGATATTACCGATTATTATTAAATTGAAAGTTCTAACCAATAATTCTTATTTCGTTTTATCTTCGTTCACGTCATCTACTATTTTATCGTATTTGTAGTTTTTAAATACAAAGATATATTTTGTTGACGTTTAATAGAATTGTACAATTTGAGGCAAAGAATATCCAAAAAGCCATGAATCTCGTTAATATTTACCAATTTGACAGGCCTTTATGTGAGTAGATAAATTAATTTGGTTCTAAAATCTTGTTCGTATATGTCTATTCTTACAAGGGTCTTATCTATGGGTTATTGAAATTTAGTCCTAAAATGTACCACTAATAGCAGTGATGCACGTTTCAACTTTCAGTTGAGGATCTCATGGTCCTTGCAATATATATATATATATATATATATATATATATATATATATATATATATATATATATATATTATTAGCAAAAGGACGATTAAAGAATTAACAACGTGAACACTTGGTAAATAACCACACTTGTTTTATTATGAATCCAAATATCAAATACAATCATTTAACAAGAATACATCACAGAGCGGCAATGATGACTGAACTGATCAAATACCTATTACCGAATGAATAGTTCTTCGTAAACCAACTACATCTCAACACAATTATGCTAAACGTTACCAGCATCGATATAATAAATTATATAAGATATCCCAAATGAATTTCATAAATGAATGAATAGCGAGAATCACTAGTCTTTTACATAACTTCAATTATCAGAATATTTGACTGCTAACACGGCCAACCTGACAGAAGCTTCGCTCTCGAAGCTTAAAACTGGACTAACTGTAGCTGCCTTCTCAGGAAATCAAGCTGGAAAATAAATTTCTATGAATCATATTACAATTTTTATTAGTATTATTATATAACCGGACTTCAGTCACAGTCTAGTTCGACCACTTAAGGGCGCAAACTGACACATAATGGCTTCTAACAGTCCAGTTCGACCACTACAGGGCGCGAACTAACACATAATGGCTTCTAACAGCCCAGTTCGACCACTACAGGGCGCGAACTAACACATAATGGCTTCTAACAGCCCAGTTCGACCACTACAGGGCGCGAACTAACACATAATGGCTTCTAACAGCCCAGTTCGACCACTACAGGGCGCGAACTAACACATAATGGCTTCTAACAGCCCAGTTCGACCACTACAGGGCGCGAACTAACACATAATGATCACAATACTAACTGGTACAGGATCAAAACACAACACACATTTCAGTACTTACATAAGTCAACCTGTAAGTCAGTTTCATCTACTTCAAGCAAGTCTAATATTTCTTGCATATCACAGCTCAAAGACCAATCAGTAGGCCATTTACGTAACTGCTCTTTAGCAGCCTTGGTAATAACACTTGAGCCAACTTTCTTAAGTTCAAATCTATCGTGATCAAGATGTTTGGTCACTACGAACGGACCAAGAAATTCGTAGTTTGTTTTACTCATGTGCATTTTCGAGTTACGGTGCATGAGGACAAAATCACCAATTGAGAGTTTCATTGTATCTCTTCTCCTATCATTTATGCTATCTGACTTCCCAATAGTCGGATTCAAAAGCTTTCGCACTTTTTCTCGATCCATTTCTCGACTACGGATCGGGGACAGATCCACAGACAAATCTCGCAGCAACTCCTGGATTAAAGGTACTGATCCTTCAATACCTAGCAATAGCATAAGAGGTGAGGTTTTCGTAACTTTATGCATGGTCGTGTTAAGCACCAATTGAATTTTCCATAAATTGCTCGACCATTCTGACTTAACTTTTGTCTCAATGCGAATAAGATTCATAATGGTTCTCATATAGCGCTCGACTTGACCGTTACCACGATGAACATCTGGGGTAATGAAATGATAATCAATACCAAGTTCATCCAAGAATTTTGGCAGACTAGTATTTTTAAAATTTGAGCCTGCATCCATAACAAGTCGCCTAGGGGTCCCAAATAGAGAAATAACAAATTTTAATTGATCTTTTGTTTCAGTAGCTTTCACTGATTTCATTGGCAATAGCAAACAATATTTCGTAAACGCATCCACTAAGACTAATATATGCTTGTAGCTCTCAGTTGTTAATGGTAAAGGACCTAAACAATCGATATGTAATGTGTGAAAAGGTTGTTGAGGTTTCTGCACAGGCTGAATGTATCCTTGTAGTGGACCAGTCCTAGTCTTTTTCACTGCACATACTAAGCAGTGTTTTACATAGTTCTTAGTAAATAACCTAAGACGAGGAAACCAAAAGAACTTCGCAATAGAGTCATATGTCTTGTCAGTGCCGATGTGACACTGTTCGTCATGAAATATTCTCAATAGACCTAAACGACTTTGTCGTGGCACAAACCATCTTAAATTAGTTGATCCGTCAGGATTGTTATTTTTATGCAGGAGAAGGCCGTCTCTTTCTTCATACTGCTTTGAGTCAAGCTTACCATTCCTCAGATTTTCCAGCATCTTCTGGGCTTCTAGGCTGCCTTTTTGCACTGTATAGAGCCAGTTTTGATGCGAAATTTGCAAAATGCGAGCTGGATTACGACTTAAGTAATCTACGTGTGGCAACGAACTGCCTTTCCTATAAACGATATCAAAATTAAAATCTTGCATGTAAATCCACCATCTAGCAATCCGTGGGATCAAATCTTTTTTGTGAGCAGTAGATTTAACAGCGTTACAGTCTGTTACTAAAGTAAAGTGTATTCCTAACAGATATGTACGGAAATGTTTCAAAGACTTCACAATTGCCAGAGTTTCGAGTTCATAGGAATGATAATTCTCTTCGTGCTTATTGGTTCTCTGACTGAAATAAGCAATAACCTTGAGGGTATTATCGTATTTCTGAAAAAGTATTCCACCATAGCCAATGCTGCTTGCGTCTGTGTGAAGCTCGGTTGGGAGGCTTGAATCAAAGGTTGCGAGTAATGGTCGTGAGGTTAAGCATGAGATGACATACATTCGCGCTGAATCATGCTCCTCAGTCCACTCAAATTTCTCATTCTTTTCAGTGAGTCTCGTGATAGATGCAGTACGTCGCGCAAAATCTGGTACAAATTTGCGAAAAAACCCAGCGAGTCCCATGAACTGTCTTACACTTTTCACACTACTAGGAACAGGAGAGTTGATCAGAGCTTCAATTTTTTGTTTTCCGGGCCGAATTCCTTCGGCAGAAATTTCACGTCCTAGGTACTCGATTGTATTCTGTAGGAACTTGCACTTTTTAATATTCAAAGCAAAACCGGCAGATTTCAACGAACTTAAGACTTGAGTTAAATACTCAAGACCTTCTTCTGGCGTTTTTGAAGGTATCAGAATATCGTCAAGATAGACCAATGCCACTGAATGTCTCAACGGACCTAAAGCCTTGTGAATAGCTCTCTGAAACACGGCCGGTGCATTGGCTAGGCCAAACGGCATCCGAAGATATTCGTAGTGACCGTCTGGGGTGACAAATGCAGTTTTCTCGATCGAATCCTGATGTATTGGAATTTGGTGGAAACCAGACGCCATGTCGAGGGAAGTAAAATAACATCCAGATCCCAGGCGGTCCAACTGGTCATCTACTAATGGTAACGGGTAACGATCTTTAATCGTGTGTCGATTCAACTCGCGATAATCGACGCACATACGGTATGATCCATCTTTTTTCTTCACGAGTAACATAGGACTAGCGTAAGGTGATTCGCTTTCGCGTATAATATGATTGAGCTTTAAATCGGCGATAATTTCGCGAACGGCGACCTGTTCATTAACTGCTAACCGATACGGTGTACGATTCACAATAACATCTTTTTCTAGGCGAATTTGTAAGCTTGTATTGTTAACGTGTCCCACGCAATTACCTGTTGTGATGATATCTGTAAAAGATTCTAGAACATGTATTAAATCAGGTCTATAATCGTCAGGAACAATAATTTCTGTATCGCATAGCTTCGAATGATTTTCATTTCTGTTTGTGTTAAGGTGGTAGCTGCGGACAACTCTTGATCCCTGGTGATCAGTGATAGTAGAAAGTGAATGGTCATTATAAAGGTCACGACCGACATACACGTCAAAATCGAGAAAAACCTCAGGTACAACAAAATACGTGATGTTAGTTCTTTCACCCGTTATTTCGGTTTCAGCTATGAATGTATGAGTTGTTTCGACATAGTCTTTTCCTATTCCTTTTAACAAAGATTTGTAAGGTTTCATTCTATGTTGAAACATGTAGGCATGTTTTGACGATAATAAGGAAATATCTGCGCCCGTATCGATAAGTCCTCGAAACTTAATGCCATCAATCGAAACCGTTGTGAACTCTCTAGCAGTGCCTGAAGATAAAGTGTTCACTTTTCTACGCTTGTCTATGTTTGCTTTTGTAAAACAAATATCAACTGTGTGACCTGGCTTTGCGCAAAAAGAACATACATTTTTCGAGTTTTCATGTGTACGTTGTTGGCTAGGACCGGCTCTTGAAACGTCCCGTGCCATGAGTTTACGATCCAAGAAATTACATTTACTGCGCACATGTCCTGGTTTGCCGCACTGAAAACATCTTACTAGTTTATCTTTCATACGTGTATTGAAACAACGTCTTTTCGCGGGAGGTGATTCCGTAATACTGGCTTTAAGCGGTTTATTAAAAGTCGTTACGTAACTCAATAATTCGGAAACAGTTTTGCAATCCCGTTGCATAGCAGCATTTTTGACTTCCGGCTCATTGATACCATATACAATTAGTTCTACAAGATCGCTTTCTCTCCACGATGCTCGCAGGCTTCGGAGTAAAGCTAATTTATCATGTATGTAAGTTTCGTAACTATTAACCCAGGAGGAATTGAATGCAGCAGCTTCTTCAAATATACGCCCTAAATTCCGTTTTCGCGGAAACGCTTCCAAGAAATCACGCCTGAAAGTTTTCCAATCGCGGACATCAGGAGACCATTTATCGTACCAGCGCTTAGCATTCTGTAACAAAAATCGGCCTACCCTGATTAAGATCTGCAGATCACTTACATTAAATTCATTCCGTATAGCTTCCACGAAATCGATCCATTTGACCGCGTCGTCAACGTCAGGATTAAATATAGGGAGGTCTATTTGATCTGGCATGGTCTTGCTGGTTTGCAGAGCCTTAGCGAGGGCAGACAGAATAGCACGAGAACTTGCGTCGTCTTCCGTCATAATTAACCACTTATCACTACACTGTGTTCGTAGGCGAATCCCACTTCTGATATTAGCAAAAGGACGATTAAAGAATTAACAACGTGAACACTTGGTAAATAACCACACTTGTTTTATTATGAATCCAAATATCAAATACAATCATTTAACAAGAATACATCACAGAGCGGCAATGATGACTGAACTGATCAAATACCTATTACCGAATGAATAGTTCTTCGTAAACCAACTACATCTCAACACAATTATGCTAAACGTTACCAGCATCGATATAATAAATTATATAAGATATCCCAAATGAATTTCATAAATGAATGAATAGCGAGAATCACTAGTCTTTTACATAACTTCAATTATCAGAATATTTGACTGCTAACAATATATATATATATATATATATATATATATATATATATATATATATATATATATATATATATATATATATATATATATATATATATATATATATATATATATATATATATATATATATATATATATATATATATATATATATATATATATATATATATATATATATATATATATATATATATATATATATATATATATATATATATATATATATATATATATATATATATATATATATATATATATATATATATATATATATATATATATATATATATATATATATATATATATATATATATATATATATATATATATATATATATATATATATATATATATATATATATATATATATATATATATATCTATGTCTGATTTACTCATTTAAAACGTAAAAAGAGCAAAAATGTTTGAATTGAATAATTCGTACAACGCTATTATTGAAGACTTCTTCAAGAAGAGAATCATTTGAAGAAAGCATCATTCAGGTACATATCTTGTGTAGTCCATGTAGGCTATGATTGTTGTGTACAACCTGTGTACAATAATGAACTCATGATTCCAACAATCACACTCTAGACTTTAGTGCATACATCAGAATTGCCTATACTACGTATTAAAACATTAGCTCATGAAATGAATCAACATTAGAGCCTAGACTATTAGAGGTCAAAAACTACAGATCAAAGTGAATTGATCTAAACGTAGTATATTCCTTGAGAATCTCTATCAAATTGACAAATTATGTCACTTTCTTCATCATATATCAGACTGGTACTCAAAATTTGATGAAATATGAATAAAGAGTGAGATATAAATAATTTGTACGCTATAATATATCGTTATCCACCATCTCCTGGTGATGCTATGGGTGAAAGAAATCTCTAGGTGAAGAGCTCTGAGAGAACTTCTTGATAATGAGATATCCAAACTAAGATTCTGTTTTAAATAGCGCAATTTTCAATTGGTGCTGAAATAAAACCTACCACACGAAAAAACCCATTCCTACTTATCAAATTCCACTTACGATACGATTCTTAACCACTGCTGTTATTCAGCAATTATTAGACGATATCTTTGCTGTGTCTAAATTCACTGCTCGTACTATAGAACGTGCAGTGCGTGAAGTAGCACAACTAGAGCCTCAATATATAAAGATGCCTAATGCAATAGATGTTTAAGCTGTGAAGTTAGGTTTCTGTAGGGTTCAAAGAAGCTATAAGTTACACTTACATATAAATAGAATCTACAGATAAGCCTGAAGCGAAGATTTTCAGAGATCTACGAATACGGAATATAATTGCTATATGTCCTGAACCAAAGTAAGTGAGAACAGTATTTTCAATGACAGTTTCACGTGCTAATCTGGAAAATGGACGTTATGATTACGACTTCCTATTAAATGAATAGGTTCATCGTACTTCAGTTTAAACGTTTTGACCAAATTTACGAATTGTAACAGAAGGAGCATATAACAATTGGCATGAAACCATCAAAAACACAATTCTAAGAAGTCCTGAAATGTCGATTTCCATGTTTTTCAGTTCACTTGAAAATTCAAAATTAAAACAACTCAAGCAATTTATGTTGCTTGTTGTACGTTCAACGATATAACAAAATAATAGTTGACGACGAATCGCCAATCGTGCGTAGAGCACATTCTGCTTGAGACATCAATTTATTGGATTTACCATGAGTTTTTTTTGAAGCGCACACATTCACTTAATAAGAAGTTATAATTATTGAATACCGATCCTTGTCTGTATTTGAGCTGTTTTTCCATAATTATCATCGAAATTCAGAATTAATGAATTGATTGCGAAGCTTATCAGCATAGCAGGGTAAGTCGCATGTAAAATGGATTTATCAAAGAGCAGTAAGAGGGTGTTGAGAACGTAACAAAACTACAGGACGTAACAAAACTAGAGAAGAATATAACAGAACGAGTAAAAGCAAATTCAATAGATTTTTAAGCAGAGTATGTACATTTTTCATGAGAGAATGATGTCTCATTCTATGTGGCATCGGCTACTTACATTCCCTGGAATTGCATTTGTTATTATCACTTATTGACTATTAATCGTTCAGGTGATCTATTATAATCCCCTTTTTTCTGTAGAATCAGATCTATACTTGAAAATAAAATCACAGCTGGAGCGTCATTGGAACAAGAAGTTGAAATTTTGATTATAGTGGTAGGAGAGTTTACAGCATGTTTGGCTTCCAGAACCTCGACACAGGTTAATCCCCAACAATAGTCAGCACAATATGTTTTCGTCGTGTGATTATTCATAAAATTATTATCGCAAGCATATCGTGCTTTTATTAAGGAAGCACGAATTGCAGTGTTCCCATTGAAGTCTTTCGATATTCCTTCTTCTTCAACTCCATCTCGCAATTTCTGGCGCGATTGACGATTTGTCATCAGTGTTCAAGTTGTATAACTTCTCTTGATTGAGTTTCTTGCCGTCTAATGAGATGTTATCGCTTCTTCTGCTACGTTTCGTGGATTAAATCAAGAATTTGAAATAATAGTTGAGAATTTACACCGAGCTGTCCATTTTGTAGATCAGCACATAAATCAGTGATTGAGAATGCCGCTATTATGCTCACTTCAAGGCGATATGTTGAACTCTACTCCTTTCTCTCAAATTCACATCACGTACAACTTGTATATTCATTGAAAAGATATTTGCGATCTCTGAAAATCTTCGTCTCAGGCCCACCTGCACATTTCATCTCTATGTAGATGCAATCTATTGCTCCTATTTCTCCAGGTCCTCTTCAAATCCTACAGAAACCTAATTCAGCAGCTTATACTTGGAGTAGGTATTTTCATATATTAAGGCGCTAGTTGTGCCACTTCACGCACAGCGGGTTTCATAATAATACGAGCAGTGGATGTATGCAATGCAAAGATATTATCTGATCATTGTTGGAGGCACCAGTTACTGGAAATCATATCGTAAGTGGAATTTGATAAATTGGAATAGATTCTCTTTCTGTGGTAGGCTCTATCCCAGAAACAATTAGATATCGCAACCACAAAATACTGAGCTCTCCAAAACAAAATCCTAGTTTGAATTTTTTGTAGTATGCTATGCATGAACGAAAAATGGGTATGTCATGTAATAAAAACAATGTATTATGAAATGTGTCATGATAGAAAATAAAAGATACTAACTTTTTATATATATATTAAATAAACTATAAAATTGATTGATATATAGTTATTTCATATTGGCAACGAGGAGAAGTGAAAAATGACTACATCAAATATATCAGATGCTAGTGAAATGATGGGAAATAAATTAGAAATTGGAAAGAAAATGGAACATTGTATGTTTGAGTCATTCGAAAAAGGCCGAATATCATTGAATGCGTACATTTCACAATTTGAAATGATAAGTAGGGCCAAAGGATCAGGTGGTGATGGACCGCTTACGACGGATGCCCAGGAAACTTTGCTATTGGCATATATTGGATTAGAACATTCAACAGCAATTAGAAATTATATGTATCCAAGAGAAGTATACGACTGTACATATGAAGAGAATAAACTTGCGTTGCAACAGTTGTATAATCCTACATCGACCATATTTGCTGCAAGAATAGAATTAGTTCAAGCGTCAAGAAGAGATGGAGAATCATTCACAAATTTCGCGAATCGTTCGAAAAAACTTAGCAGTGAATGTAATTTAGGAGCTTCTTTGAATGAACGTCTCCGAGACCAATTTGTTGGAGGCATTAAAAACGAGAAATTTGGCATAGAAGTAAGAACTCGATGGCCCGAAGCTAAAGAAAATGGAACACCAGGAACATTTCAACAAGTTCTTGATTTGGCATTGGCATTAGAAAGAGCAGAAAACGAAATGTCTCAGAAGTCCGTTCAGTAAATTTGTTTTGCCGCAAACAAGAGGAAAATAAATGAGCAAAAAGTCAATTCATCAAAATTTAATAATAATCATGTGAAAAAATGTTATATATGCGGTAAACCTTGGCATAGAACTTTAGAAGAATGTCCTGCATTAAAAGCGAAATGAAATACATGTTCTAAGATCGGTCATTTAAAATCATGTTGTGAAACAAAATGTATGAATAGTAGTAATCAGATGATTAAAAGTGTAAAAATGATCAAAAGAGTAACAAATCGAGCAACTATTGATGCAAAAGCTGATGGATTCCAAACTTCGATGGAATATGATTCAGGATCACAAATATCTACAATAACAGAGAGTTTGTGGATTAAAATTGGGTCTCCAAAATCAAAAGAAGCAGATAAATTATTTGTGTACAGAAAAGAGCCACTGAAAACAAAAGGAATGACAGATGTCAAAGTAGAACTGTCGAATGAAGTATTAATTTTACCTGCAGTAGTTGAAGCCATGGAGGATGTTTCATTATTTGGTCCACCGTGGATAGTAGAATTTGAAATGAAATTGCCGGAAGAAGTTAAACTTCAATTAATCAAGAAAGATAATGCTAACAATGACAATTATATGAAGAAAGAAGTTATAAATTCATTAGAACAATACAAAGAAATATTTGAAGAAGGAACTGGTACAATGAAAGGGTATGAAGCAGAAGTTATGTTGAAACCTGAAGCAAAACCGATAGCTTATCCTGCGAGAAGAATTCCGTTTCCGTTACGTAAGCTAGTTGAAGCTGATATTGAAAGACTCCTAAATGAGGATATAATAGAAAAAGTTAATCCAGCCAGTACACCAATGATTTGGACAAGACCAACTGTTGATGTTGTAAAACCCAATTGAAGTATAAGGATTTGTGGTGATTTCCGAACAACGCCGAATTAAAACTTGATTCTGAACCCTCACTTGATGCGAACATTTAGAGATTCAACATCAAAATAAGCGAATGGTTACAAGTACACGGTAATAGATTTACGAGATGCTTATCTGCAAATGGAAGTTTCAGAGCAATCAAAGAAAATGCTAGTAATTTCAGCACATATCGGATATTTTCGATATAAGAGTTTTGAAATTGGTATTTCTACAGCACCGTATATTTTTCTATGATTTATGGACCATTTAGTGGCAGGTATGAAAATTGTGAGGGTATTATTGAATGATATAATCATTACTTGGAAAAATGATCAAGAACATTCTAAAACTCTTCAAACAGTATTGAAAAGAATGCACGAAGCCGGTCTGAGAGCAAAGTTAAATAAAGTAGAAATTTTACAAGATTTGGTACAGTATTTGGGACATAGAATAGATAAATATGGAATACACCCAACGGAAAATAAATTGTAATCAATAAAAGAAGCACCGTCACCTACAAATGTCAAAGAATTAAGATTATCTCTAGGTCTGGTGAATTATTATGAAAGATTTATTCTTATTCACATGGTATATGTGCAAATTATTCAACGGGGAAAAACAGAAGATGGGTCTGGTCTCAGGAAGAAGATTAAGTATTTGAAGAAATTAAGAAACTGCTTACAGAATCGGGTACAGTAGTACCTTATGATGGAAACTACCCTATATTAATTGCATGCGACGCATCTGAAGTTGGTTTAGGAGCCGTTCTATTACATAAATATGAAAATGAAATAGGAAAACCAGTTGCGTTTGCTTCAAGAGCTTTATTAGAAGCTGAAAAAAGATATTCACCAATAGACAGAGAAGCAAGAGCTCTGGTTTTTGGAGTTGAAAAATTTCATCAGTTCATATTTGGTAGAAAATTCGCATCAATTACCGACCACAAACCATTAGAAATAATTTTTGGAATTGAAAGAAACTTACCAAAAGTTGCGAATAACAGATTGTTCCGATGGGCATGGCGGTTTATTGGATACAATCATGATATTGAATATAGGAAAGATGAAGAAAGATATTCTATTGGATGAAACAATTATTAGAAGAATAATTCAAGAAATGATGGAAGATATCAGTTAGATAGAAGAGAAACTGAAGAAGATCTCAAAATCTGATCCTGAGCTTCGGCAAGTACGAAGGAACATTGAAGTTGGATGGCCATTGAAAAACAAGAATCTACCAGAAGAACTCTATCTCTATTACACTAGAAGAGATGAAATATATTGCGAAGTGGAATACTCATGTGGAATGGAAGAGTATTAATTCCAAAAGATCTTCTGAAAAATATTCTCCAAATTTTACATAAAGGCCATCCAGGTATAGAAGCTATGCGATCTATATTCAAATATTATATCTCACATCATTAGGATCAGTATAAAATATTAAAAGTTGGTTTTTTGTTTGTTTTTCTAACATGTATTAGTAATAGTTTCTTGTCACTCATCTCATTATCAATCATTAGCTAGCTTCCATTTTTGAAATATTTGTTTAGTATATAAGATTAATATGTGAATAAGGCTGTGTTTGTAACAGGGGTCTCATTTAGATAAAAATAGAATTGTGTGAACTGTGTAATAATGATATGACAATAGAAATATTTTATATATATATATATATATATATATATATATATATATATATATATATATATATATATATATATATTAGCATGGACAGAATTGATATTCTTCTCCAACAAATTTGGATTCAAAATACGCGGCTCTATTTTCAACGGATTAGAGCTTCAATTAACCGAATGATTGTTTTTTTATATTAATGTGTGTATTATCAAGATATTAACTTCTAGATTATATATTTAAAACTTACATGTCTGAAACTATACGTGATGTAAAATTTCAGCTATTCACTTATACTTTTATGTGTATAATCAGGATATTTACTCCAATTATGTATCAAGAAGTATATGTTTAAGACTTCATGTCATGTATCATCGCAGCTATTCACTCATATTATTATCTATATGACCACGGTATTCACCTTGATTATTTGGTGAGATGATATGTTTAAGACTATATGTCATGTATCATTGAAGCTTTTCACTTATATTACTATATGCAAGAAACTCAGTGCAGTGTTCGGATATTCTATGAAACCTCAACCAAATTTCGCACTACCAAAGGACTTAAGCAAGGAGATGCGCTCGCACCCTTCTTGTTTAACCTCGTTCTAGAAAAAGTACTGCGGGAGTCTAAGCTCAGATTGAATAACAATGTATTCACACATGAGTACCAAATTTTAGCCTACGCTGACGATGTCATAATTTCAAGCAGGTATATGCAGACAATACAAAATACATGCCAAACGCTACACAGGGCAGCTAGTAAAGTAGGACTACTGATAAGCGAAAGAAAAACGAAGGGTATCGTAGTATCAAGACAGGAGCAGTACCGCGACCAAATTACGGTAGAGCAGTTTAGCTTTGAAATAACATAACAATTCACCTATCTTGGAACTGTCTTAACTAGTAACAATGATATTCTTACTGAAAGAGAGAAGACTTATTTCAGGAAATAAATGCTATTATGCATACATGAACATACTTAAAAGTAAGAAAATAAGTATCAATACAAAACTGAAGCTGTACCGCACCATAATTAAACCAGTAGTAACATACGGATCAGAGGCTTGGGTTATGACACAAGTAACTGAAAATAAATTGCTAGTATTTGAAAGGAAAATCCTAAGGAAAATATTTGACCCAATAAGGGAGGGAGGAATCTATCGTATACGCACAAATATAGAACTCCAAGAACTATACGCTGAGCCAAATATTGTAACATCAATAAAAATTGGCAGACTGAGATGGCTAGGCCACCTACAAAGAATGGAAGAGGACAGGATACCTCGCAAAATTCTCAATCAACAACCCCGTGGTACGAGACCTAAAGGAAGGCCAAAGTTAAGGTGGCTAAATAATGTCACAGATGATTTGAAGAAGATCAACGCTAGAAACTGGAGAACGCTTGCTCGAGAAAGAAACAGGTGGAGACGGATGCTAGAAGAAGCTAAAACTCTATTAGGGTTATAACGCTATGATGATTGATTGATTGATATGTCTAAGACTATATGTCATGTATCATTGAAGCTTTTCACTTATATTACTATATATTATCAAGGTATTTACTCTGAAACTATATATTTCTAATATTTATGTGTAAATCTATAATTATGTTATGTATCAATTTAGCTATTCATTTCGGAACTCTTGTAATTGATCATTTCACTTTGTTCTCAGTTAGATGTCTCGATTAGGTCTAGGGTGTGCAATAAAACTGCATGATGTATGTTTTTCAAAATACAATATGGTTTATTGACCTTCATGAACAATTAAATTTCAGCCACTATTCTCACTTATGTGTATGAATTATTACCCAAACGCAAATAGTATTGATAAATGAATGAAATGGATAAAAGTGGAGATTGTTGGACTGGAAACTGCTGTAGAATATGGAAATAAAATAGAAGAACCAGAGACTGTTAAATTTAGACTGAAAATTGGATGTATACATGTAACTGAGCCGTTTGTCACAAAAAGTGGTATTGAGAAACCTGTTGAACAAAATATCCATTTTGCTAGAAATGCGAATTCATCAGCCAAAGAAATCATAATACAAAATGTAAGTTCTGAAAATCAAGGAAAATGTAGCATCGGAAATATCTGCGTAGCTCGAATGGATGGTCAAACTAAAACCATATCAGCTTCTTGTATAACGCATACCGATTTATAAATCGTAACAATGATCTAGCTTCCAAATCAGTTGTTATATTAATACCATCTCCGACAACTTCTAAAGAACAAATGTAGGACAATATGGAAAAGCAAGAATTAGTAGAAACACGAAGACGTAAGTAAAACACTACCAAGTGAGTTTGAAAGCTCCAAAGATGTCTTGAATATGATTGAAAGTATCACGACTGAGCGACCAAAGCCTCTAGAAAAAAAACTTCAAGCTTCTGAAGATAAATAAGAAGAAAAATGCATTCTATCTATAACATTGTATCTTATGAAATCTAGAGTTGGAACTCTCATATATTCGAAGGAACCAGCAATTGCTGAAACTATCGAGGAACTAAAACATTCTAAAATTGGATTGAAAGAGATCAAATTAGCTGCGAGTCTACTCACCGATAATGTGTGATTTGTCGTTAAATATGAAAATGCAGCTACTTGCATCAACACACTCGAGTGCTACAGGCTGCTAACCTATACACCTTAAATATGTAGTAATGGCACGAAACTCTGATCGGCAATACGGCAGTGTTATACCAAGGCTCGGTGACGCCGATTAGGAAGGCCTAGGCCCAACAAAGGCTGCTGCATCAGTGATGATGATGAAGAAAATTAAATTGAAAGAGATCAAATCAGCTTCTGAACAAACTCGACCAATTAACACTGTAGCAACTGCACCATCATCTAAGTCCATTTTTATGTCACAATTATTTCCTTCTCGCCAGTAAAAATTACATCACATATGGCAAACACTTCGCAACAATTACGTACTTCACTATCTTCTTTACACACTAGTAATGTAACAATAGCTTCAAACGTTGAAATAGTAGCTAAAAGTATTACTAAGAAAGAGAGAATTACAACAATTACAACCACACCTACAACAACTACATCCACTATGACATCAAAAATTATTTCACAAATTGGAAAAACATAACCTGCTGTAACAACAATGCAAACTTCAGCAAAAAGTAGTCTAGTAATCACTCAATCAGTAAACGCAGTTTCAGCCATAAATCAACCAAATAGTACCTCACTATTGATCTCTTCTTCTCCAATTCTCACTACCGCCTCAGTTCATTCGCCTTTTGCATCTACTTCAGCTTCGGTTTCCATAGTTAATAATATTTACCAAACTTCGAACCATAAATCAACAAGTACAGGTATACAGCTAAAGCGTTATCGTCCAAAATTACCACTAATAACAACTGTAGTAGTAGCTCCAACAGCTAGTTGCTCATTAGCCAATACAATTTTTTCATGTTTATCTGCGATTATATGTACAACATTGAATTCTTATACTACTGCGTCCGAAATATCATCTATCAGTAAATCAACCCCAAGTCTTGTTGAGTTTTTTGCGAGATTCAAATTGCTTCTATGTTCAGTAAAAAGCTTTTTCGAGCATATTTCTATCTTTATATTGAGTGTGGAGCATACAAACATCTTTATAAAGAACTGGAACTGATGATTTGAGACTAGAATTATCATTATCAAAAGTTAGTTAGAGATCAAATCAATAACCTAGGAAAATTGAAGAAACGCTCAGACCCGTTTATATCAATGATTATAAATAGATAGCGCCAACAGTGTCAAAAATTGAAGCAACCGGAGAAGTCTAAACAGAAAAAATCAAAAATATGGAGTGAGACATTATCAACGATAATAAGTAACTTTTGTAATGTATTTCAATGACTTTTTATAGCAACTTAGAGTTTTAATCACTAGGTATGTGAACATTATATTAATAACTGCAGAAAATGAATGTATTTAATGTTTGATGTATATTTAGGCACTGATGAAGAGTCAACAAGATTCGAAACGTTCGCTCACGTGATGTGAATTGTTCTTTATTCACGGATCCTGAATTATCCAACATCCGACGATCCATTATTCAAATATATTAACTTCTGGATACGATCTACATTTTAATTGAGAGAATAGTTTGCAAGAAACAGCTGATATATAATACCAATGCTCTTATTGAAATAGTCCCGTTTAATTCATCTATCTTGAAAACAGAGCTTGAAAATCGAATCTAGAATATTCGACTGAACATTTTGTCCAAAGATGCTCCATCAATATCTAAATATGAGTCTTTGTTAGCCTTGATTGCTTCACAGTCAGTTCCTATACACTCTGTTATCTTGAGATCAAGAGATACATCAAAATATACTGCTACTACAAAAACTGATCTGTTGAAAATTGTCAATTTACTATGTTCGAATGTCACTTTCAGCTCAGTGCGCCGATCAGGGAACGGTTCACTTATTGCATCTGACCATACAGAGAAAAATCCAAGAGACTATCAGTAATAGTCTGAAGGACGAATATAAAGTTCAACCAGTTCCCGTTCTAAACCCAACGATTCCAACTGTTGGTATGTTTGAATCTTTCAATAAGGAAGACTTAATTTGACATCTGATCCATCAGAATAGATCTTCCTCAGCTCCTGGTCATAAATGTGAAGTACTGGAACTAGATCAAACCAAAGAAATAACAATGCTCTCCAAGCTCTGCTTCGAATGGATAATACCACTCACTGATCAAGCTTCAAAAAGTCTTCATTAGGTTCGATCCCTGCATTATTCATGATAGTTTAGAGCTACGCAGATGCTTTCAATGCTGTTGTTACAACCACTTTTCTATACAATGTGACAAATCAGATCGCACTCGCGCCTAATGTGCAAGTAGTCACTGTGTCAAGGATAGTATGAATTCAGTGAAAAAACGTATAAACTGTATCACATTTAATGGACATCACAACACTGAAGTCGATGTAGATCATGATTCATGAAACAAGGACTATCATATTTTTCTTGGAACTTTGAAACTATTCAAAACTAATATCTTTGGCCTAATATAGCAACCAACGTTTCCAAACTACGCGAGAACATCTCAATTGTTTTTATCAGAACATTCAACGACTAAATATCAGCCTGGAACATCATCAATCTTCTAGTGCGTGCCTTGACTCTGATGTTATCACGGCAACTGAAATTTGGCTGACTGAAAGTGTTGACAATGCGGAGTCAGACTCTACTTTATTCCGTATCGTTGTGATCGCAATTTTAAGGCGTGTCAAGTAACCGGAGGTGGTGGTGTCCTTTTACTCATTAAAAGTAGTCTATCGTCTTGCAATATTTATTCAAGAGGTTATACCTACATCTTGTCAAGAAACATTGACATTGTGTCAAAATAAGAATGAATCATAGGAATATTTCCATGTCTTCCACTCACAACCCTCCTGCTCGAACATCTTCATCTTATAATCGTATTTTTGAATTTTTTTTGAAATCTGTATCTCATGCAGAAGGACAATTTTGTTTTTTCTGGTGATTTCAGCATTTCTGTTTGCTCCCAATTTGGAATCTCAAAGAAGTCTCAACCTGAAAAATTCATTGGAGATTTTGTTTGCAAAGTAATGAAATTATACAGCAAATCTGAAAAATGAACTACTGGATTTGTTGTTTTCCAACACAGATTGTGGTGTATGTCATTTCTCTGATTTGCTGTTCGATGTCATATATCGACTGCATCTTCCTGCACTTGGAGTTACTATGAGTGTGGACTTCATCAAAAATAATCTCATGAGCAATAAGAACACATATTGTTACAATTTTAGAGAAGCGAACTATGTTAAATTATATCGAAACATTGAACTTTTTGACCGGAATTTTTCTAGTAATTTCTCAGATGCTGACTCCGACTGCAAGTTCTTCCATGGCAAACTTCATCCATTTTTTGATATTTGTGTTTCAATGGAACCAATTCTGAATAAGACATAACCAGCTTGGTATAACCGCACAATAATTCAAAAACTTGAAACTAAAGACCGCATCAGGTAACGCCATCTGAAGTTCCTACTTGATCAAAATTATATCACAAAATTTCATACTATAGAATCGAAAGTTGAGTTCCTGATCCAAAACTCTTATACAAACAATGTTTCAACGTGCGAGTGAAGAGAAGCTGTGTGGCTAGAAAATTTTGGGATTTTGTTGATTCGAAAAGAAGAATGTCATCAGTTTCTCAGTCCATGACCTACAATGGAGTTGCATTTTCAACGCCCGCGAACATATTGAATTCCTATGCTGATTTCTTCTAATCAGTCTATATCACTTCCAGTAATTCATTCTCAAATCCCAACAGTCGTCCTTCTGATTCTATCTCCTTGTCTGTTATTTCTCACCAAAATTCTGGGCTACGATTCACTCAAGGTTTTTCTGTCCTATGGACCTGACAAAATTCCTCTTTCTTTGATAATTTCTTATTCCATATTTTTGATTTTTGCATTGAATTCAATACTCTCCCTAACACGTGGACGTTGATTTGGTAAGCTCTCATTTCAGAATCTAGAGATTCATCCAATATTCAAAACTACCGGCTTATTGCTATGCTCCAAAAAATCCAGCAAAATATTTGAAAAAAACTATTTATGTATCGCTTCATGTAAAAGTAAAATATAAGAACTCTATCAGTCAACATGGTTTCATAGAAAAATGGACTACAGTGATGAATTTGATGTAATCCAAGCATTTCACTCCTTCTATTCTTGATTCAAAGGGGCAAGTAGACTGTATCTATACCGACTTCGCTAAGGCATTTGATACGATAGAACATAGTTGCCTCATTAACTAGTTACATTCGTTTTCCTCCTTCCAACTGTCTAACTCTCCCAATGCCGTCATACTTATCTCACCGTCATTCTGTGTGTTGCACTATCGACTGCCAGTTCCTTCAACTTGATTCGGCTACTCTTTTTCAATGGTGCTCTGACAACAATCTCCACCTCAATCTAAATGAATGCTCTGTCATGTCCTACTGTAGAAAATTGATGCTTGTGAGTTCAAGATTTTCTATTGATATTATTTTTCGAGTAATGCACATCAAAGATCTCGGTGTTGGGTTTGAAACAGCTCTACCTTCTTTATTGCACATTCGCGGCATCAACAATGCCGCTATTTGAATGTTGAGTTTCTTGATTCGCAATACTCGTTTATTCAATAACATACATGCGATATTATCACTCCATTATTCTATTGTAAGAGCAAAACTTGAGAATTGCAATATAATGTCGAACTTAATGTACAAGATATATCAAGAAGAGAAAGCTTCATTACAAAATGTACAATTCCTACCCTGACCGATCCTTTCACCATTCTAATCTTTTGCTGTTGTCCAGCATTCACAGTACTACTGAACAAAGAAATAGAAACTTGGCTCTTTATTTATTTACCTAAATTAAACACCAATGCCGTCGATGATCCTCGATGTCTTGATTCTCTTAGTTTTCATACTTTTTTTGTCCGTACAAGAACCTCCTCGAATTTTTATCGTTCATTAGGTCGTACTGATCTGTTAATGGCTTCACCAACACATTAAGTGTGTATAGACTACCAAAACAAATGTTCCCATGTTGACATTTGTCGTTCCGATAATAATAAATTTGCTTGCACTATATTAAATGGATATTTTTATATTTGTGTTTAAAATCCATTATTTCCATGTTTATCTCTGTTTTGATATATTCAGTATTGAATCTGAACAGTTCTCATGTTTTTGACTGATGAATTCGTCATAGCTAAATTTTTTGTATGTGGGCTCAGAATCAACAATGATAATGTTCATTTAGAATCAAATAATACAGTTCAATAGTTTTATCAGATTGTGGATTGAATACCTTACAAGAAATTATTCCGTCAAACTCTTTTGCCGTCGTCTTGACATGTTATTCTTCTTTTTTTTTCCAGCGCATACCTCCTTTTCTGTAGCAAACAGTTCGAGGTTGCACTCGCGCTTGGGTTTGCTCCTTCTACAACTCAGCCGTTCCAATCACCATCAGACTTGGATGACTCGTAATATGAATCCAGCATCCATTACTCCGTGCGATCGGCCGATGCTGTTGTTCTGTCAGGACCTTCACCTTGGATTTTCTGGACAACATATCTGCTATGTGGATTAATTACGGTAACCTAATGAAGACTCGAATATTTTCGATGCAATTTCAACGCTGGATCAAACTGTGTTTCCTATATAGCAACTGAAGCGCCTATTCTATACAGAGTAGCATGCTTTCGTTTTTATTATGCGGTTTTCTATTTCCTCAGAAGCGTTATCTTAGTTTTCTTTCTTGCTCCAAAAGTAATTTTGTCTAATTCTATTTGAAGCGCGTCCAATGGTTCATTTTGTAAGTCTCATTCTGATCTTATGTCCGCTAACGTATTCTTCAGGGTGAATTTTTCTGCCTGGACTATTCTTTTTTACTTGGATATCGTTCATTGATTTGCTTTTTCTTGTCATGAAGAAGTTGAGCTCAAGAATCTAAGTTACAGTGTTTTAGCTCCAATATATTGTTCTTTGCGACTTGTTAATTAGTAAAGAGCGAAGGTTATTTGTTTTGGCGTTAAGATTCACGACTTTGCGTTACCATTGGCCCACCACTCAGCGCTGTTCTTCGACTTCTTTGTAAGCATTTGCCTGCTCCATTTCAAGATGTTTCTTAAATTTAACTGATTGTTTGAAATCATCTTCGTGTTGATAAACTCCAATTCTCTGGAAACTTTTCTGTATTATTGTGCGTGAGCTCCGCCATCGATTTCGCCATTCTCATCTTGTTCGGAATTCAAACCATCCATATCGGATCTAGCATATAACAAACTAATTTCTGAGATCTCTGAGCTCTGGACTAGCTGTCGGTTTCTATTTCCACTTCCCCCAAATTCGTATTCCAGTCGTATTCTCTCTTGAGTTCCAGCATTTAATCACTGGGTTTCCATGGTGGCAGTTAAGAGCTCTTCGATTTCTGTCAATTTAATATTGTTATCATCTTCTTATTCTGATATTCCAAATTCCTCAGCATTTTTTGAGATATCGGCATTATGTAGTAGTTCTTTGCCAATAAGAGCATCAACGGTGATATATTTATCCAGAACAATGTGAGAGCAGGTGTGTAACTTACAAAAACTCATGATCACATCAGTACCATCCTCTCCCAAAGTTTTGATCCTATGTTCCTAGCAGAAAGTCTCTAATAGAACTTCTTGATAGTAAGAAATCTAAACTAGGATTTTGTTTTGGAATTTTCAGTCATTGGTGCTTCCAACATTGATTACAAAATATCTTTGCATTGCATACATCCACTGCTCGTATTATTATGGGACCGGCTGTGCGTGAAATGGCACAACTGCAGCCTTGATATATAAAAATACCTATTCCAAGTATAAGCTGCGGAATTAGGTTTCTGTAGGATTCGAAGAGGACCTGGAGAAATAGGAGCCATAGATTGCATCTACATAGAGATGAAATCTGCAGGTGGGCCTGAAACGAGAATATTTAGAGATCGCAAATATCTTTTCAATGAATATACAAGTTGTACGTGATGTAAATTTGTGAAAAAGAAATAAATTTTATTATATTGTCTCGAAGTGAGTATAACAGCAGCATTCTTAATGACTGATTCATGTGCTGATCCACAAAATGAACAGCTCGGTGTAAATTCTCTACTATTACTTTGAATTCTTTATTTAATTCACGAAACGTAGCAGAAGAAGCGATAACATCTCATTAGACGTCCAGAAATTCAATCAAAAGAAGTTATACAACTTGAACACTGATGACATATCATCAATCGCGCCAGAAATTGCGAGCTGGAGTTGAAGAAGAAGGAAAATTGACAGACTTCAATGGGAACACTGCAATCCGTACTTCCTTAATAAAAGCTCAATATGCTTACGACATTGATTTTATAAATAATCACACGACAAGAACATATTGTGCCGACTATTGATTGGGGTTGAGCTGTGTCGAGCTTTTAAGAGCCAAACATGCTGTAAACTCTTCTACCACTATAATCAAAATTTCAACTTCTTGTTCCAATGACGCTCCACCTGTGATTTCATTTTCAAGTATAGATCCAATTCTATAGGAAAAAGGGGATTGTAATAAATCACCTGAACGATTTATAGTCAATAAGTGAGAATAGCAAATGCAATTCCAGGGAATGTAAGTAGCCGATGCCACATAGAATGAGACATCATTCTCTCATGAAAAATGTACATACTATGCCTAAAAATCTATTGAATTTGCTTTAACTTGTTCTGTTATATTCTTCTCTAGTTTTGTTACGTCCTCTAGTTTTGTTACGTTCTCAACACCCTCTAACTGCTCTTTGATGAATCCATTTTACATGCGACTTACCCTGCTATGCTGATAAGCTTCGCCATCAATTTATGATTTTTAAATTTCGATAATAATTATGGAAAAACAGCTCAAACTCAGACAAGGATCGACATTCAATAATTATAAGTTTTTATCGAGTGAATCTTATGGTAAATCCAATAAATTGATGTCTCAAGCAGAATGTGCTCTACGCACGATTGGCGATTCGTCGTCAACTATTGTTTTGTTGGGTCGTGGAACGTACAACAAGCAGCATCAATCGCTTGAAATGTTTTTATTTTGAATTTTCAAGTGAACTGAAAAACATGTAAATCGACATTTCAGAGCTTCTTCGAATTGTGTCTTTGGTCGTCTCATGCTAATTGTTATATGTTTCTTCCGTTATGGTTCGTAAATTTGGTCAAAACGTTCAAACTGAAGTACGATGAACCTATTCATTTAATAGGAAGTCGTAATCATAACGTCCATTTTCCAGATTAGCACGTGAAACTGTCATTGAAAATACTGTTCTCACTTACTTTGGTTCAGGACATATAGCAATTATATTCCGTATTCGTAGATCTCTGAAAATCTTCGCTTCAGGCCCACCTGCAGATTCTATTGATATGTAGGTGTAATTTATAGTTTCTTTGAACCCTACAGAAACCTAACTTAACAGCTTAAACATCTATTGCATTAGGCATCTATATATATTGAGGCTCTAGTTGTGCTACTTCACGCACTGCACGTTCTATAGTACGAGCAGTAGATTCAGGCACAGCAAAAATAGCGTCTAATAATTACTAAAAAGCAGCAGTGGCTGAGAATCGTATCGTAAGTGGAATTTGATGAGTAGGAATAGGTTTTTCTGATCTGAGTTTGGATATCTCATTATCAAGAAGTTCTCTTAGAGCTCTTCACCTAGAGATTTCTTTCACCCATATTATCATCAGGAGATGGTGAATAACGATATATTATATCGTACAAATTATTTGTATTTCACTTTTTATTCATATTTCATCAATTTTTGAGTACCAGACTGATATATGATGAAGAAAGTGACATAATTCGTGAATTTGGAAGAGATCATCAAGGAATATACTACGTTTCAATCAATTGTGAATTAAGGTAAAAAACAATTGCGATTAACTCCTGATTGATGTTGTGAATCAATTCCATATTTAGTTCTGACTTAACGCAGTTCAATTGTAGACTAGATTCATCATAATGAAATTATAGTTGTAGTTACGGTGTTTAATCGAGGAAAATGACGTCAAAAAAATTGAATAGATTCTGGATTGATATATAAATTTTGACTCAAAATTCCATTTGCTCTCTATAAATGGCCCTTTATCACGTTGATTTTGTTGCTGTTCAATTCAATTCAATTCAATCAATTACATGATTCCAATTCCAATTCATTTCGAAACTGATCAGTATTCTATCAAACACTCCCTGCTCTCTAGAGGGATTATTATAGATATATGCGCGTTGAACGATATAATCATTATCACAACTTCAATTAGAATCAAAGTGCATATCAGAAATAAGAATAATAAATATGAACGGATCATAAATGATAGTCTACTTGAATACTCGTTTGTTGAATGATATACATGCAATATTATCACTTTATTATTCTATTGTAAAATCAAAACTTGAGTATTGCAGTATAATGTCGAACTCAATACACAAGATATATCAAGAAGAAATAGCTCTATTACAAAATGTACAATTTCACTCTGACAGATCCTCCTCCTATTTTAATCTTCTGCTGTTGTTCAGCATTCACAGTATTTTTGAACGTAGAAATGAAAACTCAGCTCTTAATTTATTTTGATTCAATTATTCACCAATTCCGTCGTTGATCCTCGATGTCTTGGTTTTCTCAGTTTTCATACTTCTTTTATCCATACCAGAACTTTTTATCGTTCATCAAGTCAGACTCATCTGTTAATGGCTCCACCAACACACTGAATGTGTATAGACTACAAAAACAAATGTTCCCATGTTGACATTAGTCGTTTCGATACTAACAAATTTGCTTGCACTATATTACATAGATATTCTTATATTTGTGCTTGAAATTCATTATTCCTGTTTTGATATATTCGGATGCTGTTGTTCTTTCAGGCCCTTCATCTTGAATTTTCTGGACAACATATCTGCTATGTGGATTAATTACGGTAGCCTGATGAAGACTCAAATATTTTCGATGCAATTTCAACCCTGGAACAAACTGTGTTTTTCATATAGCAACTGAAGCGCCTATTCTATACAGAGTAGCATGCTTCCGTTTTTATTATGCTTTTTTCTATTTCCTCAGAAGCGTTATCTTCGCTCTCTTTCTTCCTACAGAAGTAATTTCATCTAATTCTATTTGAAGCCCGTTCAATTGTTCATTCTGTAAGTCTCATTCTGATCTTATGTCCGCTAACGTATTCTCATATATTTCATTTTCCTCAGATACTCGTTCATTGGTTTGCTCTTCATGTCTTAAGTCGTCATGAAAAAGTTGAGCTTTTGAATCGAAGGATATTTTTTTTGGCGTTAAGTTCCTCGACTTTGCGTTTCCATTGGCCCACCACTTGGCGCTGTTCTCCGACTTCTCTGTAAGCATTTTCCGACTCCATTTCAGGATGTTCACTAAATTCAACCAATTGTTCAAAATCATGTTCGTGTTGATGTTGCAGCCTTCTTCTTGTAAACTCCAATTCTCTGAAAACTCTTCTGTTTGTGAGCTCCGCCGTCGATTTCGTCATTCTCATCTTGTTCGGAATTTAAACTATGCATATCGGATCTAGCACATAACAAACCCATTTCTTGACGCCCTGAAATCTAGGCGAGCTTTCGGTTCCTATTTTTACCTTCTTCTAATTTGTGTTCCAGTCGTATTCCTTCTTGAGTTTCAGCATTCAATCGCTCGGTTGCTATGGTGGCAGCTGAGAGCTCTCCGATTCCTATCAACATGATATTGTTATTATCTTTTTATTTTGATATTTTGAATTCTTCAGCATTTTTCAAGATATCGGCATCATGTAGTAGTTCTTTGCCAAAAAAAAAAGCATCAACGGTCATATATTTATTCAGAACAATGCGAAAGCAGGTGTGTAACTCACAATTATCTATGATAACATTGGTACAAACCTCTCTCAAAGTTTTGATCCTATTTTTTTCTAGCTCATGAGATGTATCAACTCTATGTTTCAGATAAGGGAATCCAATTCAACATAGGAACTGACTTCGGTTGAGTTTACCGCACTATCAGTGTCAATTAGTGCATCAATCTCATTGTCTTGATATGAATAAGCTCCCGATAGTCAATATCGCCTTGAGTATTTGACACTAAGTACACGCCATTACTTTGTTCATCTTCACTCGATTTACCATCGTTTTGTTCCTAGGGACAGTTTGATGCTTTGTGCCCAAATTCATTACATGAGGAACACTTCAAGCCTTTTCTCTCTATCTGAACAATCTTTGGATTTGTGACCTGTTTCACCACAATTGTAGTACCGATCAGTTTTATTACCGTTGAAGTTCATGACTCAAGTTTGAGAAGCATTATCACTTGACAAATTAGTACAATGCTGATTCCTATGCGATAGTTGATGTGATACTTTGGATTTTTTCTCAATTTTTTCGTGAATCTCAATTTTTTCTTCAAATTTGCTTGATGTACTGTAGCCGTATGAAATTAATATCAGACTCATAATCATCGATTCTATCAATAATTTGATTTAATTAGATTGGTCCTTCAACCTATCTCTCTTATACGTAATATGAATTCATGCAAGTTTTCATATGCCTTTTTTTCCATTTCTCAGTAGTTGATGGATGTACTTGCTGTCTGCTTTGATCCTGAGTTCTTATTATATTGCAACTTCAAAATCATTCCCTTAACCTCACTCTTCTTTTTCTCTCAGTGTACACCTCTCTTTTATATCAAACAGTTAGGAGCCGCACTCGCGCTTGGGTTCACCTCTTCCACATGTATGTGAAATTATATCCAGCCAAATTTCTTTTTAGTCATTGAAAGTTGATCTCCGAATTGTAGAGAACGTGTTGACTGGGACTATAACGAACGAACATTAAGGTGGAAGGACCTTAAAATAGAGCGGTTTTATGTTGATTGAATATGCTGTGTTCTATATTGAGTGGCTATGTGGTGGGAGAATATCTATATTGAGTGGGATTATGTTGACTAGATCAAGACATAGGGTTTATATGAGGTGATTGGAGTCAGTAGTTGCGACAGTTGGGGTAGGGAAGAGCATCCCATATTTAATGTACAAAGCTTGTTGTCACTATCAACTTGCCAAAATAGGAAATTGATATTTATTGTTAAACTGGAGTGAGAAACATTTGATATTGGGAACAGAATTGATTAATATCAATTAACATATCTTTATTATCATAGAACGTATCAATATTTCCAACTTTGGCACTGAGGTCATTCATCGACTGCAAGCAGTTGCTTAAAGGAGAGCTTGTATCTTTCATACAAGAAATGATAGATCTCAGTCTCAATTTTAGAGAACTTACTTGAGAAAGTAATATTGGTAATAAATTTGGTACATAAATTGTGTGAACCACATTTCATATGAATGGAGTCATAGGAAGTTCACGCCTGTCTTGAGGTGTACACATATCAAATAATTCAAGTTGCTTTACATATGATACATACATTGGTGACACTTGAGAAGTTTTGAAATATAGAATATATGTTTTGTACGTTTCAAATAACATCTGAATTAGTAATTGTTTTGAGATCTCGAAGGATACATCTATATTCTAATCCAATCTGACCAGTTAATTGAATGTAGCTATCAAAGTGTCAGCATTGAATTTCTTACAAGTTCGCAAAGTATAACTAGTTATTTTATACGATTTTTCCACCATCTGTTCATATTGATGATAAAATTTCACTTTGGGATAGTATATCTTGATCTTCCATCAACGCCACTTGTTCTTATTTATTTTAACATGAAATTAATTATATGTATATATATATATATATATATATATATATATATATATATATATATATATATATATATATATATATATATATATATATATATATATATATATATAGTCCAATTCCCTTTTCCCGTGAGTGTATGGATTTTAGTCTTCATTTTTTATTCGTGCACAAACTTTGCCTACTGTTTCCTGATTTCTGCAGTCTGCTTGGCTTTGCGTAGTATGATTCCTCTCTTCTCCAGGAGTTTCTCTATGATATTATCCCACTTCTCTCTCGGTCTTCCTAGGCTTCTCTTCGGTATATTCCTTGATGTCCAAGTCCTCTTTACACATCTATTTTCCCCCATCCTCACCAGGTGTCCCCACCAGCTCAGTTGTCTTTCCTCAATAAATTCTACTATAGGTTTCACTGAAAGTCCTGATCTTATATCTTGATTTTTTATTCGGTCCATTCTAGTTACTCCTTTGACCCTTCTCAAATATTTTATTCCTAATGTCTGGATTTTACTTCTGGTTCTTCTCGGTATAACCTATGACTCACAATCATATGTTAGAACTGATCTGAATATTGTATTGTGAACTGTTAATTTTGTCTTCCTGCTAATTTCTTTCTTATTTATGGAGCTGTTATTCATGCTGTGAAATAATTTCACTGTTTTATCTACTCTATTGTCAATGTCTCAGATCTGTTTACCTTTATTTGTCATTGTTACTCCTGAATATTCGAATTTCCCTACTTGTTCTATGTTTTCATTATTCAGCCTAATAGTTTATCCTTCATTACCTATTATCATGACTTTTGTTCTCTTCTCATTCAATGACATTTCGTGCATATTCAATTTATTATTCTATATATTCAAATTTCTTTGCAGTTGTGTTTCGTTTCTTGCGAATATCACATCATCCGCAAACGCGCATTCTCCAATTTCGATACGTTGCATATTTCTGTGACCTACTAATAGCTTCGTTGTTTCTTGCTTGCATTCTTTTATATTATCTTCCATAAATATTGTAAACAGAACTGGACTCATAACTCCCCGTTGGCAAAGGCCATTATTCGTTTCGAATATTTCTGATTTTCGGTTTCTTTCAACAATATAGTTCAAATTCTTCTTATATTACCTTCTGATCGCACTCACTAATTTCTCATTCACACCTCTCTTTGTCAAACTGTTCCAGATTCTTTGTCTTTGTACTCTGTCAAATGCTTTTTTCAGATCCATGGAGGCCATGCATGCTTTACTTCTAGTCAGTAAGGTTTTCTGCACTATTTGTTTTATGGTGAAAATATGATCTTGTACACTTTTTCCTGTCCTGAATCCACTTTGAGCTTCTTCTAGGGATGGTTCCACTATTACTCTCAGTCTTTTTTCCAGAACTCTCTCATATAATTCCTCTATAATTGTTGCAATCACGGATATCTCCTTTTTTATGTATCGGTAAGATAACTGCTATTTCCCAGTCTTTTGGTATCGTATCTTTCTTCCATACTTGATCAAATATTTGCAATAGCAACATATCACCTCCATCACCCATGTATTAAGCATGAAATATTCATAATCATAATCCATAATTTTTCTCGTATATGTGATAATTTCACATTTTTTGATATTAAATGACAAGTTGTTATGACGACACCATTTTTCTACTATGTACTTTAATTCTATTCTCTAAATAGTTTGTATATTCGAGCATAATCTGCTTTTTTCCAATTGTACTCTACCACATTTTGACCATATGTTTTCACAATCTGTTAGATAGTTATTCCGTCAAGCAAAGGTGGATCGAACTTATCCACTCCCATCAAACAATTATCATTCATATGGATTTTTGAATCTGCTAATATACTTGAAACTAAATCTAGTGTTATGAAATTGCTATTTCCACAGTTATTCAATGAGGTTGAACATAATCTTATCATTATATCATGAATTATTGTCGATTTGGAGCATCCATCTGGAAAACTATATTGTGTGCCGTTCACATTACTGATAATCAAATCACCAGGAACAAAAATACTTTTCCATTCTTCTTCTTGAATCAAAGAAAAAATTATTAGAGGAAGGCGGAAAATATACACTGACTATCACTATATTTGTTTTACACACTAATGCTTGAAAGTAGATCCAGTCAAAGGAATTGAACGTATCATTATTACTGCCTACTAATCGCGATTTTAACTTTTCTTCAACAGCTATGAAGATCCTCCTCCATGAGTTCTATTTGTGGAACCGGAATCTCTATCTTGCCGGAATATCCCATATCTTTATTATAGAATTTGAATAGCTTTGTCCTCAAACCACGAGCATTTTGATGATATAATTTGACATGCCATCTTGTATTTGGACATGTATTTACTATCCTTTTTTGGTTATCATTCGCCGTAGTATGAAATAACGTGGCACACGTACTTCCTGTGGCCAAAATTCAGGACTATAGATCTCGTCCTTCATACTCATTGGGAAACCTATTTTGAACGATATGTACTCTATTCTTGCCTGAAGTTTTATACAACTAAATTCAACTTCTAGTCTCATCTCTCTAAGATATTTATTCACCTGTTCTTCGGAAGAATCTTCTGTCAGCCTATACAAATGAAGCCGTTCTGTGTGGGGACTAGCTCCCAGGGCATAATTTCTTTTGTTACCAACAATTGCTAATTTTTCTTGACTAGGTATATGGTTTTTTCTCATGATATTTTGGGATTTGAAATCAATTTTTTCCTATTTCATCTCCTTGTGTATCTCTCGCGTTGATGTCCAAATCATCTGTTCCGTAGTTGATCCGTTTTTTCCTCGTCTGTGTCTTGGAATTGGACCTAGCAGCATTCCCAAGGATCTTTCCGTTTGGATTTTTTCGGTTGCTTTAATTTTTGACTCTGTTGGCGCTATCTATTTATAATCATTGGTATAAACAGGTCTGAGCGTTACCTCAATTTTCTTAAGTTATTGATTCCATCTCTTACTAACTTTTGATGATGATAATTCCAGTCTCAAATTATCAACTTCAGTCGTTGCACATATATCAGTTCCAGTTCTCTATAAAAACGTTTGTAGGTTCCACACTCAATATAATGATGAAAATATGCCTGAAAAAGCTTTTTACTGAACATAGAAGCAATTTGAGTCTCGCAAGAAACTCAACAAGATTGAAAAATGAAGAATAGGAAACAGGCTTAAAATTATTCATAGATTTTGAACGTTTTATAGGGGCTTTCGTTAACTGAGTATGTAGTAAATTTGGTGTGGAAATAATAGGTTTATAAGTGGTTATTGTACTTGTTGATGATAGATTGAGTATAGTTGAGCTTGGAATAACTGATTCTGTATTTTGCATTGCTGAAACTAATAACGGTTCTCTTGTTATTGATATATGGTTAGAAATATCTAGCAAACTTGTGGCAGTTATTGTACTTGGAATTCTTTAAGGTATAATAGCTGCTTAGCTGCTGGATGTGACTGTAACGTGAAATTGCGTCTAGACTTGGGGTTGATTTTCTGATAGATGATATTTCGAACGCAGTAGTATAAGAATTCAATGTTGTACATATAATCGCAGATAAACATGGAAAAATTGTATTGGTTAAGGAGCAAGTAGCTGTTGGAGCTACTACTACAGTTGTTATGAGTGGAGATTCTGGACGATCACGCTTCAGCTGTATACCTGTACTTGTTGATTTATGGTTTACAGTTTGGTAAATATTATCAACAATGTAAACCGAATTTGAAGTAGATGCAGAAGGCGAATGAACTGAGGCGGTAGTAAAAATTGGAGAAGAAATGATCAATAGTGAGGTACTATTTGGTTGATTCATGGGCTGAAACTGCGTTTACTGATTAAGTGATTACTATACTACTTTTTGCTGAAGTTTGCATTGTTGCTACAGCAGGTTATGTTTTTCCAATTTGTGAAATGATTTTTGATGTCATAATGGATTTAGTTGTTGTAGGTGTTGTTATAATTGTTGTAATCCCCTCTTTTTCAGTAATACTTTTAGCTACTATTTCAACGTTTGAAGCTGTTGTTACATTACTACTGTGTAAAGAAGATAGTAAAGCACGTAATTTTTGTGAAGCGTTTGCCATATGTGTTGTTATTCCACCTGGCGAAAAGGAAATAATTGTTACATAAGAATGGATTTAGTTGCTGGTGCAGTTGCTACAGTAATTGGTCAAGTCTGTTTAGAAGCTTATGCAATCTCTTTTAATTTAAATAACATTATCATCATCACTGACGCAGCAGCCCTTGCTGGGCCTAGGCCTTCCTAATCGGCATCACCGAGCCGCGGTATAACACCGCCATACCACCGATCGGAACTTTGTGCCATTGCTACAAATTCAAGGTGTATAGGTGAGCAACCTGTAGCACTCGAGTGTGTTGATGCAAGTAGCTACATTTTTATATTCTACGACAAATTACACATTATCGGTAAGTGGATTCGCAGCTGATTTGATCTCTTTCAATCCAATTATAGATTGTTCTAGTTCTTCAATAGTTTCAGCAATTGCTGGTTCCTTCAAATATATTAGAGTTCCAACTCTAGATTCCATAAGATACAATGTTATAGATAGAATGCATTTTTCTTCTTTTTTTTTTTTTTTTTTTTTTATTTGCAGATTGAAGCACCCAAATATGGATTAGGAAGAAGAAATATTTTTAGGTATTGAAGTCCATTTAATTCTATTCATGCTACTGTTCAATTTTTGGACGTTTCGGATGTTAACCCATCCATCTTCAGCGTTCTACAAAGATGTTAATGATCATGAAACAATAATAAATGGGATGATGATGAAAAATGATAACACATGTGCAACAATATTTACCTATTGAAATTTTACAATCCTATAGCTTCGTTTACAGCATAGTTATGAAGATAACCTTCCAATACTTATTGATAACAATATAAAATTAGCAAATAGCTCAAAAATCACAAAAAATGTGTGAATGTAACTTCGAGGCTACCACCAACCAAGGTGGCTGGTGATAGAATGACAAAAAATGGTGAACAAAAAACAAAAATCACTATAGGTCACGCATACCAACTAAAAAATTTGGCGCGTATTCCAAATTTTGTCTAGCGTCAGTTTGGTAATTAATGCATTTACTGCGATTAAGGTTGATATGTAGGCTTTCATGTAATAATCTTGGAACTTTGTTGTTAATAACTGATAAAATTTGGGGATCTTTGAAATTAAATTGGTGACCTGTTTCCTGATGGTGCCTAGTAAGCGCACTATGATCAGGGTTCAAAATTCTACAATTGTAGTTGTGCTGATATAATCTTTTTTGAAGGGTCTGTGAAATTTCCCCAATGTAGCATTTATTACAAGCATCACAATCAACTTTGTATATCAAATTCTTCCGATCTAGAGTTTCAGTCTCATCCTTTAGTTTACTAAAAAGAGGTTTGGTAGATGTTAAATTATTAGATGCAATTGAAATATTACTGTTATGCAAAATTTTCTGAACACCGCACACAACTTCGTGATCGAATGGCATTGCAGTGTAAATTTTGGGTTCCACTGGTTGTATGTTTACATCAGTTGACCTGTGCTGCAACGTGTGAATTCTTCGTTTGATATTTGCGTGTAAAAATTCTTATTAATCCTCAGAAGCTTGAAGTTTTTTTTCTAGAGACTTTGGTCGCTCAGTCGTGATACTTTCAATCATATTAAAGACATCTTCGGAGCTTTCAGACTCACTTGGTAGTGTTTTACTATCACAACTTCGTGTTTCTACTAATTCTTGCATTTCCATATTGTCCTACATTTGTTCTTTAGATTTATCGGAGATGGTATTGATATAACAACTGATTTGGGAGCTGAAGCATTGTTAAGATTTATAAATCTGTATGCGTTATATAAAAAGCTGATTGGGTTTTAATCTGACCATCTATTCGAGCTTCACAGATATTTTTGATGCTACATTTCTCTTGATTTTCAGAACTTACATTTTGTATTATCATTCCTTAGGCTGATGAATTGGCATCATTATCAAAATGGATATTTTGTTCAACAGGTTTCTCAATACCACTTTTTGTAACAAACGGCTCATTTACATGTATAAATCCAATTTTGTGGTTTTATTCAACAGTCTTTGGTTCTTCCATTCTATTTCCATATTCTACAGCAGATTTTAGTCCAAAAATTTCTACTTCCATCTATTTCATTTATTTAATAGTTATTCATACAAATAAGTGACAACAGTGGCTGAAATTTGATTGTTTATGAACGTAAATAAACCATATTGTATTTTGAAAGACAAACATCATGCAGTTTTAATAAACACTCTAGACTAAATCTGGACATCTATCTAAGAACACAATAAAATGATCAATCACAAGAGTTTCGAAATAAATAGCTGAATTGAAACAAAACATAATTATAGATTCAAACATGAATATTTTGGATATGACGTTTCAAAGTAAATATCTTGATGATATATAGCGATATGAGTGAATAGCCCTAATGATACATGACATATAGTCTTGAACATATCATCTCACTATATAATTAAGGTAAATACCGGGGTCATATACATAATAATATGAATGAATAGCTGCGATGATACATTACACGAATTCTTAAACATCTATTTTTGGATACATAATTGGAGTAAATACCCTGATTATTTGAATATTTCGAGGCCCTTAGCAAAGCTTAATCTGATTTGGCATATTATTTGATGCTTTACAAAAAGCATTTTTATCCTGAGGTATTCCTCAGTTTCAGCATTAGATTTCATCTGTTTTTATGAAGAGTTGAAAGTTGATTCGCCAACCTCCCGTGGGTCTGTTGTTTTTTGATGTTATTTTAGGAGCATTGACAATTTCTTGAACTTTCGCTTGAGAACAGTTCGATCTCACTAAAAGTTTCCAAAACTCTCCCTAGTGAAGAATATCTCAATTTGAAAGACCCAGCTGGATTCAACTTTATTAAATTTATACTTATCCAACTCTACTAGTCTGTTATAATATTTTTAAGACTGTCTACTATCCAGCATATTGATTTGTTATTGTCCATCAATTTGATACCCGTTTCCAAATCTGAATCGTCAAATATGTTGTACCCGATTCAAGTCTGACATAGTAGCTTGTGGTATTTTTTGGTTGACGCAAAATAGACTTTATGTATTGAGTTTGAGATTTATCTGTTAGTACGGTTACGTGCGGACCCCAAATTCCCACTGCATATAATGCAGTTGCGTCGACAACAGTTTTTAGAGATTTCATTTTCTCGGTCCACCCTTTAGATTTGCCTTTAATTATTAGATGTTTGACTCTTAAGGTTGCCATTACACTTCTTTTGTAGTCTTCTACAGCTGCCAGCTGCCAGCTGAATTTGCTGGAGGCAGATAATACAAGGCACAAGTAATTATATTTGTTCACTATTTCTACCTGATTATTATTGTAAGTGAAAATTTGCTTATGAGTTTCCATTCTACCCTTATGACAATGTAAGATTCGTGTTTCAATGATATTCAATTCTGAGGTATCTTCTTTACAACAGCTTCTTTCTCACGTCCACAGGTGATTCACACAATAACACTTAATCGTCGGCATATGCCAGCAAAAGTCGATATCATTCCCGTCGTTAGTTAGGCCCTTTGCACCTATTGTATGAATATAATTCCAAATATCATCGAAACGAGGGATTAGAAGAAATAATGGGGACACATGGAGAAAACGTTAAAAATAATAATGGCAATAGGCTTATAGATTTTTGCCTTATAAACGAGCTACAAATTTTAAATACGTTTTACGAACATAAGGAGATACATGAATTCACAAGAGAAGTAAAGAGTAGGAACGAGAGATCCTTGATCGATTATATTTTAACAAACAAGAACCAAAGGAAAAGAATAAATGACGTAAGAGTGCTAAGAGGTTCTGAAATCGGAAGTGATCACTTCTTGACGGTAGCAAAAGTAAAAGTAGGGAAGAAAGAGGTACAGCAAAAACAGGAAACATCAAAAAATAAAAATAAAATATTAAAGCTAAAAGTAGACAAACTGAAAGACGAACAGACAAGAAAGAATTATCAAGATATCATAAAGGAATTAATAAGCAATACACCACAACAAGAAACAAACAATGTAGAAGAAATATGGAATTATTTCAAAAATATAATAAAAGAAGCAACCAAAATAGCCTGTGATACAATCAGCGACGAAAGCAACAGGAAACGAACACATTGGTGGAATGAAGGAATTGAAGACAACATTAAGAAGAAGAAACTGATATGGAAGAAATATTTGAAAACAGGGAACGATAGTGACTACGAAGAGTACAAGAAACAAAGAAGATTAGTTGAAGAAAGTGTTAAAAAAGCTAAAGTAAAAGCATGGGAAACATTTGGAAAGACACTAGAACAAAATTTCAACGAAAACCAAGAACTATTTTATAGAACCTTGAAGAGAAGTAAAAGAGAAAAAGTAACAATTAAAAGCCTGAAAGATAAACAAGGAAATATATTGGCAGAGGATAGTGAAATAATGACAAGATGGAGAGAACATTTTAAAGACCTACTAGTAAGTGACGGAAGTACTAATGAAACAGAGAGTGAGGAGACCCCACAAACAGAAAGTATAAATGAAAGCACAGAGATGATAACTGAAGCAGAGTTAATTGGAGTACTTAAAAAACTGAAGAATGGCAAAGCACCGGGATATGACTGTATGAAGGCCGAGCAATTGAAGTATATGGGCGAAGAAGGAGAAAGATTATTGCTGCTTATATTAAACATAATCTGGAAAACAGGGAAAATACCTTCAGACTGGGAGAAAGCAGTAATATTTCCCATACATAAAAAAGGAGACAGTAAAAATTGTGAGAATTATAGGGGCATATCACTTTTATGCACAACAGCGAAAATTTACGAAGCAATACTCGAAAACAAGCTTAGAGCTGCGATAGAAACAACAATGGAAAAATCGCAAAGTGGGTTTAGGAGGGGACATTCGACACCAAGACCACATATTCACTATAAGGAACTTGATTGAAAATACAATGAAAACGGACAAAAAACTATATATCACATTTATAGACCTGGAAAAAGCGTTCGACCAAGTACTGAGGACTAAGTTGTGGAATATATTGAGAGGAAGAAAAATAGGAGAACAGTTATTAACAGCAATAAAAAGCATATACGAAACAACATCCAACTACATAAGAACTGGCAACGCAACATCAGAAGAGTTTAAAACATCCCAAGGATTAAGACAAGGTGGAGCTTTAAGCCCATTGCTATTTATTATATTTCTAGACCAAATAATGAAGAATATTAAGTATAAAATAAAACAGGTAGAGGTTGGACATTACAAGTTGAAAAGGATCTCATTATCAGAATGCGCGTTCGCAGATGACTTAGCAGTGATGGCAAAGAGCGGAGAAGATATGAAACGTAATTTAGAAATATGGAACGAGGAGCTAAGGAAACATAATATGAAGATAAATGTAGAAAAAACGAAAGTAATGGTCATATCAAAAGAGAATGTAAGGATAAACATATAACTGAATGAGAAAGAAATAGAGCAAGTAGAAACATTTAAATACTTAGGGGCAGCAATAAATAATAAAGGAAGCTTAGAGCAGGAAATAAATACGAGAATCCAGCAAGCAAATAAGAATTTTCATGCAATCAACAAAATAATACTGAAAAATAAACATATAACGAAAAGGACAAAAATGACTCTATTCAAAACAGTGCATAGACCTATATTAATATATGGTAGTGAATCATGGTTGATGAATAAGAGAATAAGAAGCAAAATACAGGCGGCGGAAATGAAATATTTAAGAAGAGTGGAAGGAGTCACGATAATGGATAAAATAAAGAATGAAGATATGAGAAGAAGAGTACAAATAAAGAGCATTCATAATGTCATAGAAAAGAAACAGTTGGCGTGGTATGGTCACCTATTAAGAATGCCCGAAGATAAACAAACAAAAGCAGTGTGGAATGCAAGAATACAAAACAAGAAGAAAAGGGGAAGACCAAAACAGACATGGGAAAATAATATAGAAGAGATATCAACAAAAAACAACATTAGCGGCCAAGAAGCAAAGAAGTTAGCAAGGGACAGAGAAAAATGGAAAGAGATAATCAACAAGATAGGATAGTGATCAACGCAAATAATTAAAACAAGAACAATCTCGACACCCGAAAGGGTATTGAGAGATTTAAAAAGTTTATAATAATAATAATAATATCATTTATAAAGAATAAGAGGAGAATAGAGGAAAATAGAGGAAAGTATCTTCCCTTGGAACACACCATTTGTTACTTGTACTAGATTGTATAACTCATTCTGTAGTTTAATTTGGACCACCGTAAAATAACGCCATGAACGCACTTGTTATAGATTGATCATCCAAAGTTTACATATTCCTGAACACAAATATGAATTGGAAAACTAGGACTGTCTGATTATATAATGCTTTTACAAATTAACACAGAGACACAAAACTCATTGCCTCCTCAAGGGAAAAGATCTTTTTGATCTCAATTCTTGTACAATATTTAAACACAGTCCTTCAATTGTAACTTATCTAGTTCTTCCTGCCATTAAAAGTTCTCCATCGCTGCTGGTAGGACTTTGAATTGCGACTATTTCTACGTACTTACCATCAATACTTATCATATTCACCATCTTAACCGCCATCTTTGCCATAGAATTCTTGTTAATCTAGTTCTCAATAATTGTCCATTGAAATATCAACTACCATGACTCCTAATATAATGTTCCTAAAAAACAATACGGAAGAACAAGATTCACTGCCTTCTTATAAAGAATGAATTATGTCTCTATCATATCTGTTCATAGAGTTTCAGCCTCTGTTGACGCCGTGACGCCAACACTCATGATCTTACTATTTTCTTCAATGAGCAATACACATATACTCCGCACCGCACGTTCCACGACACCTACATTGGTTTTGACGCTCGCTACCCTGACGACGCCGTGTACTTTTGAAATTGGCCCGAATTTTCAAGCAAGCAGTGGTGTGTTGATATCCTTATGATAACAAGAACACCTGACTGGATGTGAGCTTTATCATCTGTGTTGCTGGCTGGCCTGGACTGCAGATTCTCAATATATTCTGTATACCAACGTTTTCCAAAATGCTCACGTAGTGTTTGAATATATTGGTAGCGTGATAATCTATGCTGCTTGGAATGAACTGCAGATGGTTCAGATGTTGATGTAAGCGCACCTTCAATAAGAGAGTGCTCTTTAGTTGAAGCATCCAAATCGTTAGTATCGTTCAACAATGGGCATATTGTACGCGAGTTGGGACAAACCTCGATACATGCAATCATCGTACACATTTGCTCATATGTTAGCAACGAATCAATTAGAACTCTAAGGAAGTGGGGTTTGACGCGTTCCACGCCAGCTTCCTACAAGGCACCAAAATGTGGCGAACGAGGGGGAATGGAGTTCCGCACTATGTCTATCTCGCTTGATAGGTTGAAAAACTTGTTGTTACATTTCTCTGAGTTGAAAAGATTCTTCAACGATCCCAACTGGCATTGCGCTCCTAGAAAATCTGTTGCGTTATCTGGATTAATATATTTTACCACTCCGCGTCGAGTTATAAGTCTTTTCAATACGTTCGAAAAAGCATTGGTTGTAAGATCTATAACTAATTCAAGAAGTATCGCCTGACTAATTAAACAAATGAACACGCATTATATAAGTGATTGATTTGCGTCTACCATGACGTTCACTATTTCTTTCAATAACGATAGGACCCGCATAGTTCACCGACGAAAGCTCTCTTAACGCGAAGTAGTCAATTCAACCATAATTGGATGAGTAGGTTTTGAATTTGTGCAATACTTGCCGCACTTGACTGCATCCTGATAACGGCCAATAAGTTTCCCTTACCGCAGCTAAAGTAGCAACCTGCATGAAAATGCTTTCCATGTGTGTTTCTGATAATTAATCTAGTAACATGGTGTTTCGATAGAACGATTGAGTCTCTCTTATCATATGCAATGACAGCGTGCCTCAGTCGACCGCCCACTCTAATAATTCCGTTGAAATAGATAATAGGATTTTGAGTAAGTTGAGAATTTTGAGAATTCAGTCGATATTTATGTTTTAGTTCCTTTCCTACTTTACACTCATACTTATTTCCGGTGGACTGTATATTTGTTTTATGGATTCCACTATGGGATATTATTTCTCGTCAGTTCTCAACAAATTTGGCGCGTAAAACCATGGATCGTTGTCAACCAACTCTTGAGGAGTACAGCAGCGTGAAACTGAATCTGCAGGATTGTCAGACTAACGAGCATAGCGCTAACTTCGACTATGAGATTCGCAACAAAAGTCCTCAGTCTATTTGAAGTAGATGATAACCATCCTAGTACTATCTGAGAATTTGTCCAATGGAAAATGTTGCTGATATTCGTGCTTAAAGATTTGATTACTGAGCTCATTGATTTACTCAATAATAGAGCTGCGCACAACTCTTATCGAGGAGTTGGGAGTTTTTTTGATTGTGCTACCCGAGATTTGACACACATTGGATGAACATGCATTTAATTATTGCAGTCAGTCGATCAGACATGAATACATACACTAGACGTCTTCTCAGATACATCCGAGAAACCGTGTAATTGGATAAAACTTGTAGGATGGCATTCAACAATCCTGCGTGGTATCTGACGGAGATTATTATTCTCCTATTCCTCCAAAAATTACATCCAGGTACTCTCTAAATCGGCTGGTATTGAGCTATCCAAATCATGTTTCAATTAGTAGCAAACATGGTGAATGTAACACCCATCTCCGCAGCTGAAGACCATTTTTAGCTAATAGTTCTCGTAGATCATCTCGTAATTGCTTAGCATCTTCAAAGATATATGAAGCGGTCATAAAATCATCCATGTAGAAATCTCGCTGTACTATTCTAGAGGCGACTGGTAACTGTTTGTATTCTTCTGCAGCTAGCTGCTGCAAACATTGAACTGCTCAAAATGAAGCAAGGCTTTTGCCGTTCGTAACCGTCTTCAGCTGATAGACTGGATTTTCTCTAGTCTTATTACTTTTCTAGATAATTCATTGATATTTTCGGTATTCTGAAGCAACAAATACTTGCCTATACATTTTACAAATACCAGCGATCATTACGTACTGATGAGTACGGGAACGAATCAATACAGTGGACAAATCTTCTTGTGATTCAGGACGTAACTTCAACGTATCATTTGAACCTACACCCGTGCTAGTTCCCGCGGACACATCAATAACTACTTCAAGTTCAGTAGTTGAGCTTGACTCTCCATGTATCGCATGATGTGGCGAATATATATTATTTCCAGCATTGTCTATCATTTGTATACGATTCAATACAAATATTCATGCATGAATCGATACACTATTAAATCGGCGAATTGCTATATTTTCGGAGCTGCTTGATTCTATAAAATTATCTTCATAAGAAAGGCAGACAATGGAGCGACCATTCGTGTCCCTTTGGTAAGAAGTTTCGAAATGTTGATCATATTCCAATTCTTCCCGAAAATAATCATTGTTGTTTGCTATTAGACCATCAGAACACTCTTTTATTCCCCGGAACTTGGCCATTTGAACCTTCAAAATATCCATATTGCAAGAAGTTCTATTGCAGAGACTCATTATGGGCATGTCACCGCCCGCAAACCTTTCTGAAGTAGTTTTTCGAGAGTATGGATCATGATGGGATGCAGGTATTTGATCCTCTCGCATAAGCGAGCAATTGATGACAGATCCTGATGAAATATCTATTCTCTCCACACCGCAAACAGAAATGCTCATAGGACGGGGTTTAAGACCTAATTTATCACAAATATTCATCATGATCAAATGTGATTGCGAGTCGACATCTTATTATAATGCATGTGCTCTCTTCCATCGGCAGTTTTCATCCTCGATAAATATTTTTGCAGTATGAAGTAATACTTGATTCTGACTAAGAACATATTTTCTGCAAAAATTCAATTAATCCCGTAGTTTCAGCCAATTCTGGATTTAATGTACTCTACCATTCTTTTCTTGTCTGAGAATCAAACTTTGGAACAAAATAGGTATAGGGATTCATGAATGGGCTGTCCTAATGACTTCAACTCTTGTAGATTAATACAAATACCATCTACTCTTTGACGCATGAGAACATGTGATACTTCATGCAATGATGGTTGGTTTATTATTTTGAAAACATGCTCTTGTCTAATTGACCAAAAGTATCATTAGGAATGATCCAATGTACATAATTCCCTTCAAATTCTGGTATATTTAATCGTGATTATCGCATATTACTGCGTATATGTGTATTGATCTATTAAGACTGTTGTACCACCTGTGAGAATATCACACGTCTCATTGCAAAACAGATCAATTGGAGTTAAAATTTTGCTCTGGGTGTCATGGTATCTTGATTCAAAATCACCGCGTTCTTGAACATATTTTGATGCCTTTTATTCATCTAATATATAAAACTCATTTTGAATTGTGTTGAATTCTCAAAACGCTGCTTGCGAATGAGACAAATGAGCATTTAACTTATTGATGTTGCCGCTGATCGAATCAAATTGATCAACTGCATTTTTCATTCTCGTTCAAAAATCTTCTACAAGCCCATGTTCATTGAATGACGATTTGATATGCTATATATTATTCATTTATGGCCCGATACGAAGGATGTATCCGATAAAAGCATATAACAAGTCTACCTCAACTCTGTATAGGTATTGTCAACACTATGCTGTGGTTGCGTCAATGCTCAAGCTCTTGCTATTGCTGATTCCGCTGGACGCTGCTAACCAGGATATGTGATTCCAGGAATGATCCTTGATATTTTCTTCGATGAAGGCTGATATGTCTATCCAACTCGGACAGATCAAAGTGCTACATTTTCCTGTATAACCAGAATTGTGATGACGAAGGACCACCGTAAAGCAACGAAATAAACGTAGTTGTTATAGATTATTCATCCAAAGATGACGTTTCTCTGAACACGAATATGAATGAAAAAATTGTGACTGACTGATTATATAATGTTTTTACAAATACAAAAAACAAAACTCATTGCCTCCCCATGAAAAAACGAGTGAAGTTTCCATCATATCTGTTGAGCAGTGGCTCCCAACAGGAGAATATTCATGCATTCCTGCTGATTGTCAAGAGAATATCGTATCACTGATATGAATTTCTCTCCACGTTTTTTGCCGTAAATAAGTTCTCCAAAACCATCTTCAGTAGCAATATGCTCTTCAGGTGATTCCACTGTAGGATCAAAGTCACAATTTCAGATTCATCGAGCAATGCAATGGAATCATCTGTTGGAGGAATAAATGGTTCTTGTGATGGATCGACATTCAGTTCTTCTTCATCGTGATATTCAGGTGTATCAGTTATAACTCCTGTTTTCGCGATCTTCGTGCTTTCAAACTTTGTACAATATCTAAACGTAATCCTTCACTTGTAACTTTTCTAGTTCTCTCTTACATTATAAATTATTTATCATTGCCGGTAGGACTTGGATTGCGGCTATTTCCACGTTTTCACCATCAATATTTATCATATCACCATTATATTTATCATCTTCTTCGCCATCCTTGTCATGGAATTCTTGTTGAACTAGATTCTCATTGCTGTTCATTGAGATATCAACTACCAAGAGATTATTATCATAAGAGATCAGTTTCAATGGTTTTCTTGATTTTTTCCATTTACAATTCAAGTGGTTCCTGAATACTAGGTCATTATATTCCGATACATTCGTGGTTTCCTATTATTATCTCATAGAATGATCATAATTATTACAATATCATATTTTACAGCAATATTGATGTTCTTCAGGTAGCTTAGCAATTTTTGGGCAGTATTCTTGTTGTTTGCAAGAGGTCCCTTGATACCTTGTGATATTTTATGTATGATCATCTTGTTTCCGAATTGCAGGCTTGTTTTGGTATATGTCTAGCGCTTAGATTTGTATCAGAACTTGTACATTTATTTTCTTCTTCTTTGTTATTAATGTGTCCGTGAGTCTATTTTGCATGTACCGTTCTTGATTTTCTTAGGATGATTTGGCCTCCCCTAGTTCTTGGTGATGAACAGGGCTCCGTATCTTCTCTTATCTCCTTTCACTCATTATTATGTATGTTTCTCAATGAAATACTCTAGTCGGATTGTATTTGTTTTTTCATATAATTCTTGAAGTTACAGCTTGAGAATGGTGCCCCTGTTATTTTTCAAGTGCTGTAGCTGCTACATCTGCTTTTTCATTTTTTTTATCTCAATGTGAGCTGGAATCTTTCCGAGAACTATTTATATGGTTATTTGAATAAGGATTTCAGATGGTTTCAGAAAGCTTAGCTTACAAATAGCCTATGGCTGATTTTAGTGAAAAAACCATTTTGAATATCTGCTCCTGGCTGCGTTTGATAAAATGTTATGTTTATGATATTTTGGTAGTGTATTTGGATCCACATATTTAAATATGAATCTCATTTATATGATTTGTAATTTCCTTGATTAAATTTTCAAACTATACAATATTGAACGTAATTATAGGAAAATTGATAGTTTCATTGATGTCTTGTTGTAGTCATTGTAACATCACAGAATACCTTATTCTGGGAAGGAATATTTATAACAATGAGAACAAAAAAATAAAATAAATACATTTATTTCAATGTGCAAGCGCATTTCACATAAATTTATCAATCAAAATGCAATCATTATGAAATTTACATAATTTAGATATTACTTTGAAATAGAAACAATCATCACCACTATTTAGTACATAATAATATCTAACAATACTGATTTATAGAAGAAAATAGTTGAAATACAACTGGACATGATATCATGGCACAGTCTAGAATAATTATGCTTGGAAACATACAAATCACAAGGTGAGCTATAATATTCTACATAATGCAATATAAGATATCTTTCAACTGGAGCATATCATGCTCTAGAATAATAGCACCTCTTTTGTTAAACGGCAGTAGAAATTTTTGGTCTAATATGAATTTTTGGCCTTACAATTAGTATAGTGCAAATATTTCAAGAAAATAGTTTCTATCCATATTCAGAGATAGAAATTCAACTCTCTAATTTTATTTGATTCATAATAAATTCCAAAATAGATTACATTTTATGCTTACTGTGAAATACTTCCAGTATTTGTAAGTTCATAATTGGAAATGCACGTAGTAACATCTCCTGAAAAATAAAATGACGTTAATATTTGAAGTATTAGAAACATGGTTTCAGGTTTTGGTTTACCTTTTTAAAAAGGTAGCAAAATTTAATCCTTCCAGTTTTTTTTGATTTCAAAAGTCCATTCCCATTTGAGATGTTCGTGTTTGTTATCATCAGTGAAAAGCGAGTGCACTGTATATGAACCTCTTGTCATTATACCAGATGGAGCGTCCTCAGGAGGTGTTGTATACGACTGCATTCCGGTCTTTGGTGCGTATGAACCAACCATATGGGTCATTTTGTCAACTAAATCACAAATATTTCATTAATATTTTACTAGTTGACAGATTGAAAACTTGTATTTAAATTCAAAATGAATTATTTGCCTTAATATAAAGGATACTATAAAATTCAATAAAATACTAATTCATCCTGAAAATGATAGAACATAGATGCAGGATATGCTACAAGGCTTGAGTGAAAACTAATAGTTTGCTGTAGCATTACAGGTATCTATTAAATGTTGGATGAATAAAAAAATTAAAATATCGAGGATAGGTGTCGTATCATGCCAATAATTTACCTGGGTGACTAAATCCTTGATGCAATGCAAGAAAAACATCATACATACGGATATTACCTATATGCAGGAAGATACAGACTAGAGCAGCCTCAATTTTTATACAATGTAAGATTCATGTTTCAATGATTTTCACTTCTGAGGTATCTTCTTTACAACAGCTTTTTTCTCACGTCCACAGGTGATTCACAGAATAACACTTAATCGTCGGCATATGCCAGCAAAAGTCGATATCATTCCCATCGTTAGTTAGGCCCTTTGCACCTATTGTATGAATATAATTCCAAATATCATTTATAAAGAATAAGAGAAGAATAGAGGAAAGTATCTTCCCTTGGAACACACCATTTGTTACTTGTACTGGATTGTATAACTCATTATGTAGTTTAATTTGGTCCACCGTAAAATAACGCCATGAACGCACTTGTTATAGATTGATCATCCAAAGTTTACATATTCCTGAACACAAATATGAATTGGAAAACAAGGACTGTCTGATTATATAATGCTTTTACAAATTAACACAGAGACACAAAACTCATTGCCTCCTCAAGGGAAAAGATCTTTTTGATCTCAATTCTTGTACAATATTCAAACATAGTCCTTCAATTGCAACTTATCTAGTTCTTCCTGCCATTAAAAGTTCTCCATCGCTGCTGGTGGGACTTTGAATTGCGACTATTTCTACGTACTTACTATCAATACTTATCATATCCACCATCTTAAACGCTATCTTTGCCATAGAATTCTTGTTGATCTAGTTTTCAATGATTGTCCATTAAAATATCAACTACCATGACTCCTACAAAACAATACGGAAAAACAAGACCCACTGCCTTCTCATAAAAAATGAATTATGTCTCTATCATATCTGTTCATAGAGTTTCAGCCTCTGTTGACGTCGTGACGCCAACACTCATGGTCCTACTATTTTCTTGAATGAGCAATACACATATACTCCGCACCGCACGTTTCACGACACCTACATTGGTTTTGACGCTCACTACCCTGACGACGCCGTGTACTTCTGAAATTGACCCAAATTTTCAAGCGAGCAGTGGTGTGTTGATATCCTTATGATAACAAGAACACCTGACTGGATGTGAGCTTTATCATCTTTGTTGCTGGCTGGCATGGACTGCAGATTCTCAATATATTCTGTATATCAACGTTTTCCAAAATGCTCACGTAGTGTTTAAATATATTGGTAGCGTGATAATCTATGCTGCTTGGAATGAACTGCAGATGTTCCAGATGTTGATGTAAGCGCACCTCCAATAAGAGAGTGCTCTTCAGTTGAAGCGTCCAAGTCGTTGGTATCGTTCAACAATGGGCATATTGTACTCGAATTGGGACAAACGTCGATACATGCAATCATCGTACACATTTGCTCATATGTTAGCAACGAATCGATTAGAACTCTAAGGAAGTGGGGTTTGACGCGTTCCACGCCAGCTTCCTACAAGGCACCAAAATGTGGCGAACGAGGGGGAATGGAGTTCCGCACTATGCCGATCTCGCTTTATAGGTTGACAAACTTGTTGTTACATTTCTCTGAGTTGAAAAGATTCTTCAACGATCCCAACTGGCATTGCGCTCCTAGAAAATCTGTTGCGTTATCTGAATTAATATATTTTACCACTCCGCGTCGAGTGATGAATCTTTCCAATACGTTCGAAAAAGCATCGGTTGTAAGATCTATAACTAATTCAAGAAGTATCGCCTTGGTAATCCACACCGCAAACAGAAATGCTCATAGGACGGGGTCTAAGACCTGATTTACCCCAAATATTCATCATGATCAAATGTGATTGCGAGTCGACATCTTATTATAATGCATGTGCTCTCTTCCATCGGCAGTTTTCATCCCCGATCAATATTTTTGCAGTATGAAGTAATACTTGATTATTGTGCTTGAAGTTTTTGTGAATATAAGTGACACTTGTTGAACTCGGCTCTCCATTTGCTAAGTGCACTGAAATACTCTGTTTCTCGTTACACATTCTACATGATCTACCATTACAATCTGGAGCATTGTGATTCCACCCACCACAATTTGAGCATCGCTTGAATAACCCTACTCAATTGATTCTGTCGGGAGTATTTAACCTAAGAATCCCTTTGCTTTGTATAATCCATGTTGATTATTGTATAGAGCACATTGAAATTAGGAATTCATTGCAAGAACATTAATAGCTCCACATTCATTGCTCGAATTATCACTCTTATTCACATTAGAGATAGACCAATTATTAGCATTTTGTATATTCAAAATGTGTATAGATTCTGACTAAGAACATATTTTCTGCAAAAATTCAATTAATCCCGTAGTTTCAGCCAATTCTGGATTTAATGTACTCTACCATTCTTTTCTTGTCTGAGAATAAAAGTTTGAAACAAAATAGGTATAGGGATTCATGAATGGGCTGTCCTAATGACTTCAACTCTTGTAGATTCATACAAATACCATCTACTCTTTGACGCATGAGAACATGTGATACTTCATGCAATGATGGTTGGTTTATTATTTTGAAAACATGCTCTTGTCTAATTGACCATTATCATTAGGAATGATCCAATGTACATAATTCCCTTCAAATTCTGGTATATTTAATCGTGGTTATCGCATATTAGTCTTTCCAATACGTTCGAAAAAGCATCGGTTGTAAGATCTATAACTAATTCAAGAAGTATCGCCTTGGTAATTGAACAAATGAACACGCATTATATAAGTGTTCGATTTGCGTCTACCACGACGTTCACTATTTCTTTCATTAACGATAGGACCCGCATAGTTCACCGACGAAAGCTCTCTTAACTCGAAGTAGTCAATTCGACCATAATTGCAAAGTAGGTTTTGAATTTGTGCAATACTTGCCGCACTTGACTGCATCCTGATAACGGCCAATAAGTTTTCCTTACCGCAGCTAAAGTAGCAACCTGCATGAAAATGCTTTCCATGTGTGTTTCTGATAATTAATCTAGTAACATGGTGTTTCGATGGAACAATTGAGTCTCTCTTATCATATGCAATGGCAGCGTGCCTCAGTCGACCGCCCACTCTAATAATTCCGTTGAAATAGATAATAGGATTTTGAGTAAGTTGAGAATTTTGAGAATTCAGTCAATATTTATGTTTTAGTTCCTTTCCTACTTTACAGAAATTGAAACATGAATATTGACTGAATTCCCAAAATTTTTCACTCACTTAAATTCACTCATATGGTCAGCATCATCAATTTTATCTGATAGATAATTGGGTGTGATCATTCTGATTTGCTATAACGTTCTTCCGAATAATTAGACTCCAAGTAGAGCCTCTCCGACTTGGAATGTATCATCTATAGTATAGATGATTACAGGTGTGCTCAACCCAAATGTTCAAAATAATATGGACAGTTGGAAACTACAGTTGAGCCGCAAAAAGTCTTCAAATGGGCCGCGGGTTGGGTATGTGATTCAATAACACTAGTGCTCACGTTTCCAAGCTCATGTGCAGTCGAATCTCTCAATCTGCGATCAATTTTGTTGCGAAAGTCAAATGCGAATCTTATACCATAGGCTAAGATTTTTCGTAATTCTTGAAGATCCGTATATTCTAACCAAGTGATTTCCTGTAACAAAACTGGAGCTGCGCAAGTCGTTATACTTATTTCCGGTGGACCGTATATTTGTTTCATGGATTCCACTATGGAATATTATTTCTCGTCAGTTCTCAACAAATTTGGCGCGTAAAACCATGGATCGTTGTCAACCAACTCTTGAGGAGTACAGCAGCGTGAAACTGAATCTGCAGGATTGTCAGACTAACGAACATGGCGCTAACTTTAGATTCTGATTGATGTTTGTACATCGACTATGAGATTCGCAACAAAAGTCCCCAATCTATTTGAAGTAGATGATAACCATCCTAGTACTATCTGAGAATTTGTCCAATGGAAAATGTTTCTGATATTCATGCTTAAAGACTTGATTACTGAGATCATTGATGTAGTCAATAATAGAGCTGCGCACAGCTCTTATCGAGGAGTTGGGAGTTTTTTCAATTGTGCTACCCGAGATTTGACACACATTAGATGAACATGCATTTAATTATTGCAGTCAGTCGATCAGACATGAATACATGCACTTGACGTCTTCTCAGATACATCCGAGAAACCGTGTGATTGGATAAAACTTGTAGGATGGCATTCAACAATCCTGCGTGGTATCTGACGGAGATTATTATTCTCCTATTTCTCCAAAAATTACATCCAGGTACTCTCTAAATCTGCTGGTATTGAGCTATCCAAATCATGTTTCAATTAGTAGCAAACATGGTGAATGTAACACCCATCTCCGCAGCTGAAAACCATTTCTAGCTAATAGTTCTTGTAGATCATCTCGTAATTGCTTAGCATCTTCAAAGATATATGAAGCGGTCATAAAATCATCCATGTAGGAATCTAGCTGTACTATTTCAGAGGCGACTGGTAACTGTTTGTATTCTTCTGCAGCTAGCTGCTGCAAACATTGAACTGCTTAAAATGAAGCAAAGCTTTTGCCGTTCGTAACCGTCTTTGGCTGATAGACTCGATTTTCTCTAGTCTTATTACTTTTCTAGATAATTCATTGATATTTTCGGTATTCTGAAGCAACAAATACTTGCCTATACATTTTGGAAATACCAGCGATCATTACGTACTGATGAGTACGGGAACGAATCAATACAGTGGACAAATCTTCTTGTGATTCAGGACGTAACTTCAACGTATCATTTGAACCTACACCCGTGCTAGTTCCCGCGGACACATCAATAACTACTTCAAGTTCAGTAGTTGAGCTTGACTCTCCATGTATCGCATGATGTGGCGAATATATATTATTTCCAGCATTGTCTATCATTTGTATTTGATTCAATTCAAATATTCATGCATGAATCGATACACTAATCAATCGGCGAATTGCTATATTTTCGGAGCTGCTTGATTCTATAAAATTATCTTCATAAGAAAGGCAGACAATGGAGCGACCATTCGTGTCCCTTTGGTAAGAAGTTTCGAAATGTTGATCATATTTCAATTCTTCCCGAGAATAATCATTGTTGGTTGCTATTAGATCATCAGAACACTCTTTTATTCCCCGGAACTTGGCCATTTGAACCTTCAAAATATCCATATTGCAAGAAGTTCTATTGCAGAGACTCATTATGGGCATGTCACCGCCCGCAAACCTTTCTGAAGTAGTTTTTCGAGAGTATGGATCATGATGGGATGCAGGTATTCGATCCTCTCGCATGAGCGACCAATTGATGACAGATCCTGATGAAATATCTATTCTCTCCACACCGCAAACAGAAATGCTCATAGGACGATGTTTAAGACCTAATTTATCCCAAATATTCATCATGATCAAATGTGATTGCGAGTCGACATCTTATTATAATGCATGTGCTCTCTTCCATCGGCAGTTTTCATCCCCGATTAATATTTTTGCAGTATGAAGTAATACTTGATTATTGTGCTTGAAGTTATTGTGAATATAAGTGACACTTATTGAACTCGGCTCTTCATTTGCTAAGTGCACTGAAATACTCAGTTTTTCGTTACACATTCTACATGATCTACCATTACAATCTGGAGCATTGTAATTCCACCCACCACAATTCGAGCATCGCTTGAATAACCCTACTCAATTGATTCTGTCGGAAATATTGATTCTAAGAATCCCTTTGCTTTGTATAATCCATGTTGATTATTGTATAGAGCACATTGAATTTAGGAATTCATTCCAAGAACATTGGTAGCTTCACATTCATTGCTCGAATTATCACTCTTATTCACATTATAGATAGACCAATTATTAGCATTTTGTTTATTCAAAATGTGTATAGATTCTGACTAAGAACATATTTTCTGCAAAAATTCAATTAATCCCGTAGTTTCAGCCAATTCTGGATTTAATGTACTCTACCATTCTTTTCTTGTCTGAGAATCAAACTTTGGAACAAAATAGGTATAGGGATTCATGAATGGGCTGTCCTAATGACTTCAACTCTTGTAGATTAATACAAATACCATCTACTCTTTGACGCATGAGAACATGTGATACTTCATGCAATGATGGTTGGTTTATTATTTTGAAAACATGCTCTTGTCTAATTGACCAAAAGTATCATTAGGAATGATCCAATGTACATAATTCCCTTCAAATTCTGGTATATTTAATCGTGATTATCGCATATTACTGCGTATATGTGTATTGATCTATTAAGACTGTTGTACCACCTGTGAGAATATCACACGTCTCATTGCCAAACAGATCAATTAGAGTTAAAATTTTGCTCTGGGTGTCATGGTATCTTGATTCAAAATCACCGCGTTCTTGAACATATTTTGATGCCTTTTATTCATCTAATATATAAAACTTATTTTGAATTGTGTTGCATTCTTAAAACGCTGCTTGCGAATGAGGCAAATGAGCATTTAACTTATTGATGTTGCCGCTGATCGAATCAAATTGATCAACTGCATTTTTCATTCTCGTTCAAAAATCTTCTACAAGCCCATGTTCATTGAATGACGATTTGATATGCTCTATATTATTCATTTATGGCCCGATACGAAGGACGTACCCGATAAAAGCATATAACAAGTCTACCTCAACTCTGTAAAGGTATTATCAACACTATGCTGTGGTTGCGTCATTGCTCAAGCTCTTGCTATTGCTGATTCCGCTGGACGCTGCTAACCAGGATATGTGATTCCAGGAATGATCCTTGATATTTTCTTCGATGAAGGCTGATATGTCTATCCAACTCGGACAGATCAAAGTGCTACATTTTCCTGTATGGCCAGAATTGTGATGACGGAGGACCACCGTAAAGCTACAAAATAAACGTAGTTGTCATAGATTATTCATCCAAAGATGACGTTTCTCTGAACACGAATATGAATGAAAAAATTGTGACTGACTGATTATATAATGTTTTTACAAATACAAAAAACAAAACTCATTGCCTCCCCATGAAAAAACGAGTGAAGTTTCCATCATATCTGTTGAGCAGTGGCTCCCAACAGGAGTATATTCATGCATTCCTGCTGATTGTCAAGAGAATATCGTATCACTGATATGAATTTCTCTCCACGTTTTTTTGCCGTAAATAAGTTCTCCAAAACCATCTTCAGTAGCAATATGCTCTTCAGGTGATTCCACTGTAGGATCAAAGTCACAATTTCAGATTCATCGAGCAATGCAATGGAATCATCTGTTGGAGGAATAAATGGTTCTTGTGATGGATCGACATTCAATTCTTCTTCATCGTGATATTCAGGTGTATCAGTTATAACTCCTGTTTTTGCGATCTTTCGTGCTTCCAAACTTTTTACAATATCTAAACGTAATCCTTCACTTGTAACTTTTCTAGTTCTCTCTTTCATTATAAATTATTTATCATTGCCGGTAGGACTTTGGATTGCGGCTATGTCCACGTTTTCACCATCAATATTTATCATATCACCATTATATTTATCATCTTCTTCGCCATCCTTGTCATGGGATTCTTGTTGAACTAGATTCTCATTGCCGTTCATTGAGATATCAACTACCAAGAGATTATTATCATAAGAGATCAGTTTCAATGGTTTTCTTAATTTTTTCCATTTACAATTCAAGTGGTTCCTGAATACTAGGTCATTATATTCCGATACATTCGTGGTTTCCTATTATTATCTCATAGAATGATCATAATTATTATAATATCATATTTTACAGCAATATTGATGTTCTTCAGGTAGCTTAGCAATTTTTGGGCAGTATTTTTGTTGTTTGCAAGAGGTCCCTTGATACCTTGTGATATTTTATGTATGATCATCTTGTTTCCGAATTGCAGGCTTGTTTTGGTATATGTCTAGTGCTTAGATTTGTATCAGAACTTGTACATTTATTTTCTTCTTCTTTGTTATTAATGTGTCCGTGAGTCTATTTTGCATGTACCGTTCTTGATTTTCTTAGGATGATTTGGCCTCCCCTAGTTCTTGGTGATGAACAGGGCTCCGTATCTTCTCTTATCTCCTTTCACTCATTATTATGTATGTTTCTCAATGAAATACTCTAGTCGGATTGTATTTGTTTTTTCATATAATTCTTGAAGTTACAGCTTGAGAATGGTGCCCCTGTTATTTTTCAAGTGCTGTAGCTGCTACATCTGCTTTTTCATTTTTTTTATCTCAATGTGAGCTGGAATCTTTCCGAGAACTATTTATATGGTTATTTGAATAAGGATTTCAGATGGTTTCAGAAAGCTTAGCTTACAAATAGCCTATGGCTGATTTTAGTGAAAAAACCATTTTGAATATCTGCTCCTGGCTGCGTTTGATAAAATGTTATGTTTATGATATTTTGGTAGTGTATTTGGATCCACATATTTAAATATGAATCTCATTTATATGATTTGTAATTTCCTTGATTAAGTTTTCAAACTATACAATATTGAACGTAATTATAGGAAAATTGATAGTTTCATTGATGTCTTGTTGTAGTCATTGTAACATCACAGAATACCTTATTCTGGGGAGGAATATTTATAACAATGAGAACAAAAAAATAAAATAAATACATTTATTTCAATGTGCAAGCGCATTTCACATAAATTTATCAATCAAAATGCAATCATTATGAAATTTACATAATTTAGATATTACTTTGAAATAGAAACAATCATCACCACTATTTAGTACATAATAATATCTAACAATACTGATTTATAGAAGAAAATAGTTGAAATACAACTGGACATGATATCATGGCACAGTCTAGAATAATTATGCTTGGAAACATACAAATCACAAGGTGAGCTATAATATTCTACATAATGCAATATAAGATATCTTTCAACTGGAGCATATCATGCTCTAGAATAATAGCACCTCTTTTGTTAAACGGCAGTAGAAATTTTTGGTCTAATATGAATTTTTGGCCTTACAATTAGTATAGTGCAAATATTTCAAGAAAATAGTTTCTATCCATATTCAGAGATAGAAATTCAACTCTCTAATTTTATTTGATTCATAATAAATTCCAAAATAGATTACATTTTATGCTTACTGTGAAATACTTCCAGTATTTGTAAGTTCATAATTGGAAATGCACGTAGTAACATCTCCTGAAAAATAAAATGACGTTAATATTTGAAGTATTAGAAACATGGTTTCAGGTTTTGGTTTACCTTTTTAAAAAGGTAGCAAAATTTAATCCTTCCAGTTTTTTTTGATTTCAAAAGTCCATTCCCATTTGAGATGTTCGTGTTTGTTATCATCAGTGAAAAGCGAGTGCACTGTATATGAACCTCTTGTCATTATACCAGATGGAGCGTCCTCAGGAGGTGTTGTATACGACTGCATTTCGGTCTTTGGTGCGTATGAACCAACCATATGGGTCATTTTGTCAACTAAATCACAAATATTTCATTAATATTTTACTAGTTGACAGATTGAAAACTTGTATTTAAATTCAAAATGAATTATTTGCCTTAATATAAAGGATACTATAAAATTCAATAAAATACTAATTCATCCTGAAAATGATAGAACATAGATGCAGGATATGCTACAAGGCTTGAGTGAAAACTAATAGTTTGCTGTAGCATTACAGGTATCTATTAAATGTTGGATGTATAAAAAAATTAAAATATCGAGGATAGGTGTCGTATCATGCCAATAATTTACCTGGGTGACTAAATCCTTGATGCAATGCAAGAAAAACATCATACATACGGATATTACCTATATGCAGGAAGATACAGACTAGAGCAGCCTCAATTTTTATACAATGTAAGATTCATGTTTCAATGATTTTCACTTCTGAGGTATCTTCTTTACAACAGCTTTTTTCTCACGTCCACAGGTGATTCACAGAATAACACTTAATCGTCGGCATATGCCAGCAAAAGTCGATATCATTCCCATCGTTAGTTAGGCTCTTTGCACCTATTGTATGAATATAATTCCAAATATCATTTATAAAGAATAAGAGAAGAATAGAGGAAAGTATCTTCCCTTGGAACACACCATTTGTTACTTGTACTGGATTGTATAACTCATTATGTAGTTTAATTTGGTCCACCGTAAAATAACGCCATGAACGCACTTGTTATAGATTGATCATCCAAAGTTTACATATTCCTGAACACAAATATGAATTGGAAAACAAGGACTGTCTGATTATATAATGCTTTTACAAATTAACACAGAGACACAAAACTCATTGCCTCCTCAAGGGAAAAGATCTTTTTGATCTCAATTCTTGTACAATATTCAAACATAGTCCTTCAATTGCAACTTATCTAGTTCTTCCTGCCATTAAAAGTTCTCCATCGCTGCTGGTGGGACTTTGAATTGCGACTATTTCTACGTACTTACTATCAATACTTATCATATCCACCATCTTAAACGCTATCTTTGCCATAGAATTCTTGTTGATCTAGTTTTCAATGATTGTCCATTAAAATATCAACTACCATGACTCCTACAAAACAATACGGAAAAACAAGACCCACTGCCTTCTCATAAAAAATGAATTATGTCTCTATCATATCTGTTCATAGAGTTTCAGCCTCTGTTGACGTCGTGACGCCAACACTCATGGTCCTACTATTTTCTTGAATGAGCAATACACATATACTCCGCACCGCACGTTTCACGACACCTACATTGGTTTTGACGCTCACTACCCTGACGACGCCGTGTACTTCTGAAATTGACCCAAATTTTCAAGCGAGCAGTGGTGTGTTGATATCCTTATGATAACAAGAACACCTGACTGGATGTGAGCTTTATCATCTTTGTTGCTGGCTGGTATGGACTGCAGATTCTCAATATATTCTGTCTATCAACGTTTTCCAAAATGCTCACGTAGTGTTTAAATATATTGGTAGCGTGATAATCTATGCTGCTTGGAATGAACTGCAGATGTTCCAGATGTTGATGTAAGCGCACCTCCAATAAGAGAGTGCTCTTTAGTTGAAGCGTCCAAGTCGTTGGTATCGTTCAACAATGGGCATATTGTACTCGAATTGGGACAAACGTCGATACATGCAATCATCGTACACATTTGCTCATATGTTAGCAACGAATCGATTAGAACTCTAAGGAAGTGGGGTTTGACGCGTTCCACGCCAGCTTCCTACAAGGCACCAAAATGTGGCGAACGAGGGGGAATGGAGTTCCGCACTATGCCGATCTCGCTTTATAGGTTGACAAACTTGTTGTTACATTTCTCTGAGTTGAAAAGATTCTTCAACGATCCCAACTGGCATTGCGCTCCTAGAAAATCTGTTGCGTTATCTGAATTAATATATTTTACCACTCCGCGTCGAGTGATGAATCTTTCCAATACGTTCGAAAAAGCATCGGTTGTAAGATCTATAACTAATTCAAGAAGTATCGCCTTGGTAATCCACACCGCAAACAGAAATGCTCATAGGACGGGGTCTAAGACCTGATTTACCCCAAATATTCATCATGATCAAATGTGATTGCGAGTCGACATCTTATTATAATGCATGTGCTCTCTTCCATCGGCAGTTTTCATCCCCGATCAATATTTTTGCAGTATGAAGTAATACTTGATTATTGTGCTTGAAGTTTTTGTGAATATAAGTGACACTTGTTGAACTCGGCTCTCCATTTGCTAAGTGCACTGAAATACTCTGTTTCTCGTTACACATTCTACATGATCTACCATTACAATCTGGAGCATTGTGATTCCACCCACCACAATTTGAGCATCGCTTGAATAACCCTACTCAATTGATTCTGTCGGGAGTATTTAACCTAAGAATCCCTTTGCTTTGTATAATCCATGTTGATTATTGTATAGAGCACATTGAAATTAGGAATTCATTGCAAGAACATTAATAGCTCCACATTCATTGCTCGAATTATCACTCTTATTCACATTAGAGATAGACCAATTATTAGCATTTTGTATATTCAAAATGTGTATAGATTCTGACTAAGAACATATTTTCTGCAAAAATTCAATTAATCCCGTAGTTTCAGCCAATTCTGGATTTAATGTACTCTACCATTCTTTTCTTGTCTGAGAATAAAAGTTTGAAACAAAATAGGTATAGGGATTCATGAATGGGCTGTCCTAATGACTTCAACTCTTGTAGATTCATACAAATACCATCTACTCTTTGACGCATGAGAACATGTGATACTTCATGCAATGATGGTTGGTTTATTATTTTGAAAACATGCTCTTGTCTAATTGACCATTATCATTAGGAATGATCCAATGTACATAATTCCCTTCAAATTCTGGTATATTTAATCGTGGTTATCGCATATTACTGCGTATATGTGTATTGATCTATTAAGACTGTTGTACCACCTGTGAAAATATCACACGTCTCATTGCCAAACAGATCAATTGGAGTTAAAATTTTGCTCTGGGTGTCATGGTATCTTGATTCAAAATCATCGCGTTCTTGAACATATTTTGATGCCTTTTATTCATCTAATATATCAAACTCATTTTGAATTGTGTTGAATTCTTAAAACGCTGCTTGCGAATGGGGCAAATGAGCATTTAACTTATTGATGTTGCCGCTGATCGAATCAAATTGATCAACTGCATTTTTTATTCTTGTTCAAAAATCTTCTACAAGCCCATGTTCATTGAATGACGATTTGATATGCTCTATATTATTCATTTATGGCCCGATACGAAGGATGTACCCGATAAAAGCATATAACAAGTCTACCTCAACTCTGTAAAGGTATTGTCAACACTATGCTGTGGTTGCGTCAATGCTCAAGCTCTTGCTATTGCTGATTCCGCTGGACGCTGCTAACCAGGATATGTGATTCCAGGAATGATCCTTGATATTTCCTTCGATGATAGGCTGATATGTCTATCCAACTCGGACAGATCAAAGTGCTACATTTTCCTGTATGGCCAGAATTGTGATGACGAACGACCACCGTAAAGCTACGAAATAAACGTAGTTGTTATAGATTATTCATCCAAGGATGACATTTCTCTGAACACGAATATGAATGAAAAAATTGTGACTGACTGATTATATAATGTTTTTACAAATACAAAGAACAAAACTCATTGCCTCCCCATGAAAAAACGAGTGAAGTTTTTATCATATCTGTTGAGCAGTGGCTCCCAACAGGAGTATATTCATGCATTCCTGCTGATTGTCAAGAGAATATCGCATCACTGATATGAATTTCTCTCCACGTTTTTCGCCGTAAATAAGTTCTCCAAAATCATCTTCAGTAGCAATATGCTCTTCAGGTGATTCCACTGTAGGATCAAAGTCACAATTTCAGATTCATCGAGCAATGCAATGGAATCATCTGTTGGAGGAATAAATGGTTCTTGTGATGGATCGACATTCAATTCTTCTTCATCGTGATATTCAGGTGTATCAGTTATAACTCCTGTTTTTGCGATCTTCGTGCTTTCAAACTTTGTACAATATTTAAACGTAATCCTTTACTTGTAACTTTTCTAGTTCTCTCTTTTATTATAAGTTGTTACGTGCCAATTTGGCCTCTGGTTATTTTTTTTTGTAGGATTAAATTCTAAAATATAGTTTGGGTTAATTTGGATTTTTTTTTCAAGTAAATTTCATGTACTTACTTTTGGTTAAAGATATTTTCAGTTTCAAATTCTATCGTTTTCAATTCATATTTCAAATCTTTAGTTTTGTTTCTCTTCGTTAAGCTCAGTTTTTCTGGTTACATTAAAAGCGTGTTTTTGTTTACTTCTGTCAATCAAATTTTAGTTCAAGATTTTGTAATTGTCGCTGTTGTAATGCGCGCGCTATAGTCAGTGACGTTACTCAGTTTTTTTTTGAATTAATGAAAAACGGTTTTTTCTTAATTGAGTCTGGTCGTCCGGAATTGACCTAACAGAAGTCGTATGTCTACAGTTGGTCTTCAACTACCAAAGTACATTTTGTTCATTAAAATTTTGTTAAGAATCGCTTTTGTATATTGCCTTGCGCAATCCTCTAGGAGGGATAAAAAACTAGCTTTTCTTTGCTTCGCGGAACATTTTTGGCACTTGGTGCAGTTTTGTGTTGTTCCGCAAGCATCTCCATGGTTGGAGGATTATAAAATTTTCGTGTACTTTATCGCTTTTTTCGCCGAGCATCTGCGAGCGTAGTTGAACTACTTTGGACCAACATCTCGGCTACGGAGTGCCTGATACCACCTAGGCACCCCTTTTATCCAATCTTTGACCCTGGTGTGACGTCACCCGATTTCCTGAGCCAGTCCGGACCGGGAAATATCTGTTTGAGGCGTCCATCTTGGTGTGACAGACCATTAGAGGTCAACGAGCTCCAGCAACCAACCGGAAGTGACAGCTTAGTGGCATTACGTTCGTGGTTTTGTTTTTTTTCTCTTATTCGGACTGCCGATATTTTTACCTTCATTTTACTTATTCACTTTGGGTGGCTAAACCGCCCTACACGGCTGAATCTATTTTACTTTTGTTTACTGCTTTTTTTGCGTCGTCATTTGGACCACGCTGTTATTTTGTAAATTGTATAGGGTCAGTCGACGAAGTAGTTTGTTTTCTTTCTTTTACGCTTATGTGGTATACTTCGCTGTGAGCTCGATTCGATCGAAGAAGGGCCAAACTTGTTGTTGTTGTTATTTTTTTGATATACTCATAGACGTACGCGCGAGTTGTTCCGCATTTTCATTTACTTTTTTTGTTACCTTTTTGTACATCGTCGAGGGCTCTAACCTAACTTATTTACATTTATTTATTTGATTTTTGCGCTACTTAGGCGTAATGCATTGTAAGGTCTACTATTTACGTTCATTTATTTGTTTTTTTTTGCGTTATTTAGGCGCGTAATTTGAAATAGTTTATTCAATTAAATTAATTTATTTTGGGTAAATACCTTTTTTTTATTGAATGAAAATTGCCCACACTTTTCTTTTCAGCAGTGTAGAAGAGAGCGTAATTTCTCTCAGTAAGCTCGAGGTAAGTTGCTGTTTGAGTTATATTAAATTATTCGGGAGTCAGCAACCAGATTGACGCTGACGAACAGAATACTAACACCTATTCTCCTGTTTCCCAATTATTCCTTCCAACACCTTAATTTCAGGTATTTTCGTGGTTGAGTACTTTGGGAAAAATAAATTCAACTACGTGGCGCCCTACTATTTATTTCTTTACCTATATTCTATTGTATATATATTTTTTTTTGTTGAAGCTAGCCTCACTTCACCCAATTATTTTCCTGAGTCTGAGCTAGACTTACGTAGAATTTTTAGAGTCACTTTAAACCTATCATTCAAATTTTACGTAATAAAGTTATTTATCATTGCCGGTAGGACTTTGGATTGCGACTATTTCCACGTTTTCACCATCAATATTTATCATATCACCATTATATTCATCATCTTCTTCGCCATCCTTGTCATGGAATTCTTGTTGAACTAGATTCTCATTGCCGTTCATTGAGATATCAACTACCAAGAGATTATTATCATAAGAGATCAGTTTCAATGGTTTTCTTAATTTTTTCCATTTATAATTCAAGTGGTTCCTGAATACTAGGTCATTATATTCCGGTACATTCGTGGTTTCCTATTATTATCTCATAGAATGATCATAATCATTATAATATCATATTTTACAGCAATATTGATGTTCTTCAGGTAGCTTAGCAATTTTTGGGCAGTATTCTTGTTGTTTGCAAGAGGTCCCTTGATACCTTGTGATATTTTATGTATGATCATCTTGTCTCCGTATTGCAGGCTTGTTTTGGTATATGTCTAGCGCTTAGATTTGTATCAGAACTTGTACATTTATTTTCTTCTTCTTTGTTATTAATGTGTCCGTGAGTCTATTTTGCATGTACCGTTCTTGATTTTCTTAGGATGATTTGGCCTCCCCTAGTTCTTGATGCTGGACAGGGCTCCGTATCTTCGGATTGTATTTGTTTTTTCATATAATTCTTGAAGTTACAGCTTGAGATTGGTGCCCCTGTTATTTCTCAAGTGCTGTAGCTGCTACATCTGCTTTTTCATTTTTTTTATCTCAATGTGAGCTAGAATCTTCCCGAGAACTATTTATATGGTTATTTGGATAAGGATTTCAGATGGTTTTAGAAAGCTTAGCTTACAAATAGCCTATGGCTGATTTTAGTGAAAAACCCATTTTGAATATCTGCTTCTGGCTGCGTTTGATAAAATGTTATGTTTATGATATTTGGGTAGTGTATTTGGATCCACATATTCAAATATGAATCTCATTTATATGATTTGTAATTTCCTTGATTAAATTTTCAAACTTTACAATATTGAACGTAATTAGAGGAAAATTGATAGTTTCATTGATGTCTTGTTGTAATCATTGTAACATCACAGATTACCTTATTCTGGAAAGGAATATTCATAACAATAAGAACAAATAAATAAAATAAATACATTTATTTCAATGTGCAAGCGCATTTTACATAAATTCATCAATCAAAATGCAATCATTATGAAATTTACATAATTTAGATCTTACTTTGAAATAGAAACAATCATCACCACTATTAAGTACATAATAATATCTAACAATACTGATTTATAGAAGAAAATAGTTGAAATACAACTGGACATGATATCATGGCACAGTCTAGAATAATTATGTTTGGAAACATACAAACTACAAGGTGAGCAATAATATTTTACATAATGCAATAGAAGATATCTTTCAACTAGAGCATATCATGCTCTAGAATAATAGCACCTCTTTTGTTAAACGGCAGTAGAAATTTTTGGTCTAATATGAATTTTTGGCCTTACAATTAGTCTAGTGCAAATATTCTAAGAAAATAGTTTCTATCCAAATTCAGAGATAGAAATTCAACTTCCTGATTTTATTTGATACATAATAAATTTCAAAATAGATTACATTTCATGCTTACTGTGAAATACTTCCAGTATTTTCAAGTTCATATTCGGAAACAAGCGTAGTAACATCTCCTGAAAAATAAAATGACGTTAATATTTGAAATATTAAAAACATGGTTTCAGGTTTTGGTTTACCTTTCTAAAAAGGTAGCAAAATTTAATCTATCCAGTCTTTTTTGATTTCAAAAGTCCATTCCCCTTCGAGATGTTCGTGTTTGTCATCATCAGTGAAAAGCGAGTGCACTGTATATGAACCTCTTGTCATTATACCAGATGGAGCGTCCTCAGGAGGTATTGTATACGACTGCATTTCGGTCTTTGGTGCGTATGAACCAACCATATGGGTCATTTTGTCGACTTCATCACAAATATTTTATCAATATTTTACTAGTTGACAGATTGAAAACTTGTATTATAATTCAAAATGAATTATTTGCCTTAATATAAAGGATAGTATAAAATTCAATAAAATACTAATTCATCTCGAAAATGACAGAACATAGATGCAGGATATGCTACAAGGCTTTAGTGAAAATTAATAGTTTGCTGTAGCATCACAGGTATCTATTGAATGTTGGATGAATATAAGAATCAAAATATCGAATATAGGTGTCGAATCATGCCAATTATTCACCTGGGTCACTAAATCCTTGATGCAATGCAAGAAAAACATCATACATACGGATATTACTTATATGCAGGAAGATACAGACTAAAGCAGCCTCAATTTTCATACAACACCTGGTAAACCAAGTCGGTAGGTTTTCTGCACATATTTTGATTCATGAACAATTTTACGTTGAACAATAAAGTCTATACGAATTCGATATGAGATCCCTTCTTTAATAATAAACACTTGTTTCTTCAGTTTTTCCAAATCCCCGGTTAAGTCAAGCTCAACGTCTGGTCGGTCAGGAACGCACGTCACAAGTTTTTTCACTGAAACTTTCCGTTCATCGCTTGGATCTAAAAAAATAAACAGAAATTAACTATTTCACTTCACACAAAAATCAATTAATTGTAATCATTCAATTATACATACTATATCAACCGTTGTTAGCAAGGATGGATATATGCAACCAGCTCTTCAACTATTAATAACAAGAGTATATATTTACCAACAATAATTGTGCCTTCTTTAGCTTCCCCAAGTAACGCCTCCTTGTACTTTCGTAAACTTTCATCATCTTGATCAGCAGCAAAAATTTCTTCGATTGTCTTTTCTGGAGGTGGCTTATAACGTGCATCTAGTTCATGTTCTTCTTCCTCAACTGTAGGAATATCACCTTTTTCTGCATCCGTCATTATACAGCACTTTAAACATGAGAAACAGATTAGAATAATTTGTGAATTGCTTTATCAATCATAATAATCAGCAAAGTTTATAAATACTATTCTAGTTGAAATTTTGACATACATATCCAGCAAATATACGTCACAAACTATACATATTATAGCGATTAATCATTCTCCAACTGAACCATAATATTTGAATAATAAATAAGCTTTAATTTATGATTACAATTTAAATGTAATAAAATCTTGGTGGGTGACTTGTTAACTTATTATTACCGGTTAAGATTTACTTGGTGACAGATGGCTAGTAAGAATCTATAATTAAATATAAGTTCTTTACAGAAAAACTAAATCAGGAATACTTACATTTTTAAATCCCTTATATTTAGAAACAAAGTATCCAAATTACAATTGTTTCAACATTGATTTCACTACAATGGTTTTTTTGACAATTTTCGATTATGCGCAGTACCACATGGGTTCCTGTCGTGTACGCATGCGTGGCATGTGCGTGGATTGGATTCAAAAATTTAAATCATTGAACTTGAGAAGTGAAACAGCAATGAATACATGATACTTATTATACATTGAATAATATTGTCTATTTAGCGGATATGATTCAATTGTCCTTTAAAATTTAGTAATACTTTTGCATGTAGTGACTCTTTAGCTGGGATTATGCCTGATTACGATAGCGAAGTCAAATAACCTGCAAAATTGACGAAAATGAATCAAGAAACAAACCACAATAAATCAAATTATACAAACATCTTTGATCTTCTTGATTTTTCCCGGGTTGTACCCTAGTTTGGTTTTGTCCAATGTAATCGATATAGGGTTAAGTGCCATACAAAACCAAAGAGCACTTAATGCATTCCCTTGTAAGATACTTCTGTTCATACGGATGAAGCCTATATTGCTGTCTTTTGTGATGATAGATGTCTCCCAGGTAGTCTTTAGTGTTTCCATTACCTTTATAAATGTTGGGCTTATCTTGTACAGTTTTAAACTTTCCAAGAGTGTGGTACGCTGTCAAACGCTTTTTGGTAGTCTATAAAGCCTATGTATAAATCTCTCTTGTTATTTCTTGCATCTTCAGAGATTATGAAATCAATTATAAGTTGGTGTTTGCATCCTTGACTACCCTTCCTGCTTTCCCGCTGTTTCATTATTATTTTTGTTCTTATTACTATTGAATACGCTGCACAACAGGCAAAGCCCAGAAAAGCACGGGAAGGAACAAAAGAAAGCCAACAGCTAATAGCTAAGTCACTGAAAAATATGGTGGAGAAATAATTTGGGGTGAAATAAAAAAATATCGACAGTAGATATTTCTACTTTGTAGAGGTGGCACATTCAATTAATAGGAGATATATAAAATGAGTTGGTACGAGCAGAGGGCAAATAAAAAGGGGGAGACTGCCAAGTATTGTGTGAGGGAACACGGAAGTTCAAGATTGAAGGAGACTGAGGATCATTTATTGTATTGTGTATTAGATTTGACAGCTGATATACTGATGTAGCATCACGTCTATCCGAGAAGGTCTGAAAATTGAAAGTGCCAAGTAATTCAAAATAATACATCATATGATCAGGATAAGATCCCTGAGTTTTGGAAAACAGATATAGCTTTGATAAGGCCTATAACGGCATGTGTTGACGAACTCCAGATCAACAAGCAATACTCAAGCTTAGAGCGAACAAATAAATAAAACAGGCATAATATTGGTAGTATATCACAAAATGAGCTGGAATTTCTTTTAATGAAACCTAACATTCGGTTAGCAGACTGACAAATTGGAGTAACATGTGGAATGGAAGTCAGACCACGATCAAATTGTACACCAAGATCTGCAAGATCAGAACAAACCAAGACAGTGCCACTGATTTGATAGTTGAACAAAACATGAAACTTTTACTAACGAAAGTAACAACATAACATTTTTTAGATTCAGTTGAATATTATTAGTGGAGCACCAAAGCGATAAAGAAGTTAGATCATTTTATAGCATACAACAGTCCTCAGCAATATTCATGTATTGATTGTTTCACTATTTATTCACAAATATTCTATTATGTATACATGTAAACTATCTGGTAGATAGGTAAATTTACAAATCACATATTTTCGTTATCATTTTTACACCAGTGCTTCTCAAAGAAGTCTTGTTAGGAATAGTTGAACTACAAAACTGACAGTTTTTTGATTATATTCAATTGTAAATCTCCATGGTTGCGATTTTAATTTGAGATACTGAGAATTACTGGTGTAAATCATTCATTACATTATTTTATCACGTTATCTCCTGAGAATACTGTCTTTGTTTCCTGTGCAGGGATATTTTGGAACTTTGTTTATCCTGTGATAACACTGCAATGATAGAAGCATGTACACTTCTTTGATAATGCGTTCCTCGTTGCGATAATTGAGTTTGAGGGCTGTATGCACTGGGAGGTGATCCACTAGAACCACAAATTTGTTGTTGAACTAAAAATTGCTCTCTCGATTGCCTATATTGTTGATACTCCCTCGGTTGTTGATACTGAACTTCTTGATTATATAACTGTTGTTGGATGATTAATTAGCTGTTAGTGTAGCCTTGATTTTGAGGCGGAACGTACATTTTATGCGGGGGACTATTTTGTACATAATTTTGTTGGGATATTCATGATTTGGTTAATTGTTGAGTTGGAAGAGTGCAAGGCGTGAGCTTGGCACTAGAGGGGGTTGATGATGTATTGAAATCGGGTAACTTTGTTGCATTTGGCATTTTTGGGTGGTACGGTAATCTTGGATTTGGCATGTATTGTGTTTGATATGCAGGTTTATAGTTTTATCGATAGCTTATATGTGACTTAGCTCCGTAACTTTGATGGATGACATTTGGCGGGATTCTTGAATGAGACTTAGGCACGGAATGCGCTTGTCAGGGTAGATGACGCGGAGTAGAGGGCAGAGATCTGCTGCTAGCTGAAGCGGTTTTCCAGTCTTCAGCAAGAAGTGCAAGCGGGTTGTTCCCTGAGCGATTCCCGTTCAGTTGCTAGAGTTGTAGACTGGGCCCTGGGTAAAACATTTCATTGGAGAAATTATAATATTCATCTTTTTTTTTTTGGATCAATGCTTTATAAATACTGGGGACTGAATCATATACAAATGATAGACAATGCTGAAAATAATATATATATGCCACATCATGCGATACATAGAGAATCAAGCCTCACTACTGAGCTTGAAGTAGTTATTGATGTGTCCGCGGAAACTAGCACGAGCGTAAGTTCAAAGGATACGTTGAAGGTACGTCCTGAATCTCAAGAAACTTTGTTCCCTCTATTGACTAGTTACTGTACTTATCAGTACGTAATGACCGCTGGTAATCGCAAAATGTATAGGCAAGTATTAAATGCCTCAGAAGACCGGAAATATCAATGAATTATCTAGAGGAGTAATAACACTAGAGAAAACCGAGCCTATCAACTAAGCTCGGTAGTAGTATAAGGGTACGTTGAGGACCCTTTTCAATAACCTGAACGCCTAAAACCTGAACGTCAAAAACCTGAACGTCAAAAACCCGCGATTTGAGTGCAGAAAACACCGAAAAGTGCGAAAAATCAACATAAAAATCGATTTTATGGGCTTTTTTTGCGCACACTTTCCCTGATCGATGAAAACCTAAACGCCAAAAACCTGAACGTTCAGACTGTTCCCGTTGTCCTGCGCCAAAAATCGCGTTTTGAGTGTAGAAAACACCTGAAAATGCGGAAAATGTACATAAAGATTCAGTTTATTGGCTTGTTTTCCGAGGCCTCTCTTCAAGAACCTGAACGCCCAGAACCTGAGCGTCTAAAACTGAACACCCAAAACTTCAACGTTCAGATTGCCTCCGTTGTCGTACTGTCCCCGTTGTCCTTGTTTGCAGACTGTCCTTGCATCCCGATTGTTTTCGCATTCAGACTGTCCTTGCATTCAGATTGTCCCCGTTGTCCTCATTGTCCTCGTGTGTAGACTGTCCTCGTTGTCCTCATTGTTCCTGTTGTCCGTGCAGTCAGATTGTCCTTGCGTTCAAATCAATATATATATATCAATAGCCATATGGCACTGTATCTATTCAATCATTGTCTACATTGATAATAAAGCGTTCATCATTGGTAAGCTTGAACTTTTGGTTCCATCTTTATTTATTGAATTCTAAGTTTGATTATCTCTAACAATACTATTATATTTAATCTCAACTCCTTTCAAGTCTTTGTTGACAATCTGTTTCAGTTTTTTACTTGAGTCATCAAGGACTTGATATTAGGTCACAAAGAGGCTTTTTGAAGAACCAACATGATAGCTGTAAGATAATTGGAATGAGGTTGCAATTGATAACTTGGAACAAGTATAAACTTGGAGATTGGGAAAATAACGACTCACACTTTGAGATATTGGAACTAAATTTCGATGTATATGAGTTTTTCTGCTTCAGATTCAATATCATCACTATATTTGTCACTATAAAACAATTTTCATGTAAATAGTCATATCCAGAAAACAATCCAAGCACGCCGTCAACATGAGATGATATCAACAGGCGATTGCGAGACACGTCACGCAAAGCTGCACACAAAATCATCCAAGTGCGCCAAACCAGAACCTGGAAATTGTATATAACTTCACAAAGACCAACAACATTCTGGTAGTTAAAGAGTACCACCTCGAATAAACACAAAACCATAATCCATTTTCGATTGATGTAATTCACGATTGAACCATGTCGAATTCAGAATTGAATATAAAACAAGGTTGATACAAAAATAACTAGTATACGTGACATATTTGTCTGTTAGGTACTGGAAATTCAATAAAATGTGAATGCAAAATGAGATATGAATGATTTGCACGTTATTATATATCATTAATTATTATTATCATGAAATTTCTAGGCATGTTTGGACTTTTGATCTGTGTGCATTTGCAAGAACGAGACAGTGTGTTATATTATTCATATCTCTTTCCACCATGATAATTGTCGAGACTCATAACATTGATTCCTCTATTTGAGACTGATGAACCTGGCTTGTCCTCGGACTTTGAGTGAATGTCAGAGGAATTTTGTCTTTTCAACACTTAATGTGAAGCCTATGTTTCCACATCTAGTATTCTGTATATATTCAATTATCTAGATATTTGCCTTGTTTATTTTTGTATTATTGTTTCTGATGATGACTTAAGGAAAGAAAGTCGAAACGTCAGGAATATGAGTGAATAAAATACAATATTTTAATCAAAAAAGACCTATTGATTATGATTCATCCTTAATGAACATGTATAGATCCTCTTAATTATTTTTGGCTGTGACTTCAATTTTCCATCATAATTTTTGTACTAACGAATGTTGCAATCTCTATATTATCGAACTATGAGGAGCATATGTCGTTTTCAGTGACACAACTTATTGTTTTCTAACGATATCATCAAAATGAACATGTTCAGGACTCATAATCTTCCATCACTACACGATGATGGAAATCAGACACCTTATGAGAGCTTTCCTTGTTGGTGGTGTATTTATTTTCACAGCATGACATATTTTATGTTTTTAGATCGAATGATACCAGAATATATTCAACTCGGATCACGCAAAATACATGTGTTCAAGTAGACTATCATTTATGATCTGTCCTCATTCATTATTCTTACTTCTGATATGCACCTTTATTCTATTTAAAGTTTTGATAATGATTATATCGTTTAACGCTATATAGTCCACGCATTTCACTTCTTCTATTCTCGATTCAAAAGGGCAGGTAGTCTGTATCTATACCGACTTCGCTAAGGCATTTGATACAATAGAACATAGTTGCCTTATTAACTAGTTACATTCGTTTTCCTCCTTCTAACTGTCTAACCCTGCTAATACCGTCATACTTATCTTACCGTCAATTGTTCGTACAGTATCGTGATAAGATGCCTCATGAATTTATTACTGCCTCAGATGTACCTCTAGGCTCCAATCTTGGTCCTTTTTATCTTTTGCTTATCGACGATATCGCAGATATCATTCACAGCGAAAACTATTATTTGCTGATGATCTGAAATTATTTCATTCTGTGTGTTGCATTATCGACTGCCAGCTCCTTCAACTTGATTCGAATACTCTTTTTCAATGGTGCTCTGACAACAATCTTCACCTCAATCTCAATGAATGTTTTGTCATTTCCTACTAAAGAAAATTGATACTAGTGAGTTCAAGATATTCTATTGATATTATTTCTCGAGTAGTGCACATCAAAGATCTCGATGTTGGGTTTGAAACAGCTCTATCTTCTCTTTTGCACATTCGCGGCATCAACAATGCCGCTATTCGAATGTTGAGTTTCTTCATTCGCAATACTCGTTTATCAAATAAGATACATGGAATATTATCACTCTATCATTCTATTGTAAGATCAAAACTTGAGTATTGCAATATAATGTCAAAACCAATGTACAAGATATATCAAGAATAAAAAGCTTCATTACAAAATGTACAATTCCTACCCTGACCGATCCTTCCACCATTCTAATCTTTTGCTGTTGTTCAGCATTCACAGTACTACTGAACAAAGAAATAGAAACTTGGCTCTTTATTTATTTACCTAAATTAAACACCAATGCCGTCGATGATCCTCGATGTCTTGATTCTCTTAGTTTTCATACTTTTTTTGTCCGTACAAGAACCTCCTCGAATTTTTATCGTTCATTAGGTCGTACAGATCTGTTAATGGCTCCACCAACACATCAAGTGTGTATAGACTACCAAAACAAATGTTCCCATGTTGACATTTGTCGTTCCGATAATAATAAATTTACTTGCACTATATTAAAAGGATATTTTTATATTTGTGTTTAAAATTCATTATTTTCATGTTTATCTCTGTTTTGATATATTCAGTATTGAATCTGAACAGTTCTCATGTTTTTGACTGATGAATTCGTCATAGCTAAATTTTCTGTATGTGGGCTCAGAATCAACAATGATAATGTTCATTTAGAATCAAATAATACAGTTCAATAGTTTTATCAGATTGTGGATTGAATACCTTACAAGAAATTATTCCGTCAAACTCTTTTGCCGTCGTCTTGACATGTTATTCTTTTTTTTTTCCAGCGCATACCTCCTTTTTTGTACCAAACAGTTCGGGGTTGCACTCGCGCTTGGGTTTGCTCCTTCCACAACTCGGCCGTTCTAATCACCATCAGACTTGGATGACTCGGAATATGGATCCAGCATCCATTACTTCGTGTGATCGGCCGATGCTGTTGTTCTGTCAGGAACTTCACCTTGAATTTTCTGGACAACATATCTGTTATGTGGATTAATTACGGTAACCTAATGAAGATTCGAATATTTTCGATGCAATTTCAACCCTGGATCAAACTGTGTTTTTTATATAGCAACTGAAGCGCCTATTCTATACAGAGTAGCATGCTTTCGTTTTTATTATGCTTTTTTCTATTTTCTCAGTAGCGTTATCTTTGCTTTCTTTCTTTCTCCAAGAGTAATTTTATCTTATTCTATTTAAAGCGCGTCCAATGGTTCATTTTGTAAGTCTCATTCTGATCTTATGTCCGCTAACGTATTCTCCAGGATGAATTTTTCTGCCTTGACTATTCTTGTTTACTTGGATATTCTTTAATTGATTTGCTTTTTCTTGCCATGAAGAAGTTGAGCTTAAGAATCTAAGTTACAGTGTTTAGGCTCCAATATATTGTTCCTCGCGACTTGTTAATTAGTAACGAGCGAAGGTTATTTGTTTTGGCGTTAAAATTCACGACTTTGCGTAACCATTGGTTCACCACTCAGCGCTGTTCTTCGACTTCTTTGTGAGCATTTGCCAGCTCCATTTCAAGATGTTTCTTGAATTCAACTGATTGTTTGAAATCATCTTCGTGTTGATAAACTCCAATTCTCTGGAAACTTTTCTGTATTATTGTGCCTGAGCTCCGCCATCGATTTCGCCATTCTCATCTTGTTCGGAATTCAGACCATCCATATCGGATCTAGCATATAACAAACTAATTTCAGAGGTCTCCGAACTCTGAACGAGCTGTCGGTTTCTATTTCCACTTCCTCCCAATTCGTGTTCCAGTCGCATTCTTTCTTGAGTTCCAGCATTTAATCACTCGGTCTCCTTGGTGGCAGTTAGGAGCTCTTCGATTTCAGTCAACACAATATTGTTATCATCTTTTTATTCTGATATTTCAAATTCCTCAGCACTTTTTGAGATATCGGCATTATGTAGTAGTTCTTCGCCAATAAGAGCATCAACGGTATATATTTATCCAGAACAATGTGAAAGCAGGTGTGTAACTCACAAATACCCATGTTCACATCAGTACCATTCTCTCCTAAAGTTTTGATCCTGTGTTCCTAGGTGAAAGTCTCTAATAGAACTTCTTGATAGTAAGAAATTCAAGCTAGTATTTTGTTTTGATGAGCGCAGTATTTTGTGGTTGCGATATCTAATTGCTGCTGGGATAGAACCTACCACAGAAAGAAAATCTACACCAATTTATCAAATTCCACTCACGATATAATTTTCAGTCACTGGTGCTTCCAACAATGATCACATAATATTGTGACGTGCGAGAGTAAGGGGGGGAGCTCGTAAAGACGACGTAGTATGAGGAGATGCTTCTTGTCGTCTCTTACGCCGCGCCACGTCGCAGCACATCACCCCTCCCAATGCAAGCCTCTAGTGATTCCTAGAAATGGAAAGAGTCCAGAAATCGAAAAATTCGAGAACACAATATTTCTTCATATAAAGCCAAGCCAAAGACGTGTAGTACAGTACAGTAATAATAGTAGCAGTGCGAAATAAATAATAAAGTGGCAAGTAAAGTGAGCAGTGTATATAAATAGTGAAATATAAATATCTGTGACCTTGATTAAATTAGAATTAAGTGATTATTATATAAATATAATGTTATTAGTGACATAAATGAAATAAAACTTTTAGTTCATTTAGATTATTAAATAGTGACTTTTATTTGATTGGAAACTGATTTCGTCAAGCAATAAACATTACAATATTTTTGCATTGCATACATCCACTGCTCGTATTATTATGAAACCTGCTGTGCGTGAAATGGCACAACTAGAGCCTTAATATATTAAAATACCTGTTCCAAGTATAAGCTGCGGAATTAGGTTTCTGTAGGATTCGAAGAGGACTGGGAGAAATAGGAGCAATAGATTGCATCTACATAGAGATAAAATCTGCAGGTGGGCCTGAAACAAGAATATTCAGAGATCGCAAATATCTTTTCACTGAATATACAAGTTGTACGTGATATAAATTTGAGAAGAAGAAGTAGACCTCATCATATTGCCTTAAAGTGAGCATAACAGCAGCATTCTCAATGACTGGTTCATGTGCTGATCCACAAAATGGACAGCTCGATGTAAATTCCCTACTATTACTCTAAACTCTTGATTTTATTCACGAAACGTAGCAGGAGAAGCGATAACATCTCATTAGACGACAAGAAATTCAATCATAAGAAGTTATACAACTTGAACACTGATGATATATCATAAATCGCGCCATGAACTGCGAGCTGGAGTTGAAGAAAAAGGAATGTTGACCGACTTCAATGGGAACACTGCAATCTGTACTTCCTTAATAAAAGCCCAATATGCTTGCGACATTGATTTTATGAATAATCACACGACGAAAACATATTGTGCTGACTATTGTTTGGGGTTGAGCTGTGTCAAGCTTCTGGGAGCCAAACATGCTGTAAACTCTCCTACCAGTCTAATCAAAATTTCAACTTTTTGTTCCAGTGACGTTCCACCTGTGATTTTATTCCCAAGTATAGATCTAAATCTATAGGGAACAGGAAATTGTAATAAATCACCAAAACAATTTATAGTTATCAAGTGAAAATAGCAAATGCAATTCCAGGGAATGCAGGTAGCCGATGCCACATAAAATGAAACATCATTTTCTCATGAAGAATATACATACTCTGCTAAAATATCAATTGAATTTGCTTCTTCTCGTTCTATTATATTCTTCTCTAGTTTTGCTACGTCCTCTAATTTTGCTACGTTCTCAGCACTCTCTAACTGCTCTTTGAGAAAACTATTATACATGCGACTCATCCTGCTATTCTGATAAGCTTCGCAATCAACTTATTAATTCTAAATTTCGATGATAATTATTGAAAAACAGCTCAATCTCAGACAAGGATCGGTATTCAATAATTATAAGTTCTTATTAAGTGAATGTGTGCGCTTCAAAAAAAAACTTATGGTAAATCCAATAAATTGATGTCTCAAGCAGAATGTGCTCTACGCACGATTGGCGATTCGTCGTCAACTATTATTTTGCTGTGTCGTGGGGCGTACAACAAGCAACATCAATCGCTTGAGTTGTTTTAATTTTAAATTTTCAAGTGAACACAAAAACATGGAAATCGACATTTCAGAACTTCTTCGAATTGTGTTTTTGGTCGTCTCATGCTGATTGTTATATGCTTCTTCTGTTACGGTTCGTAAATTTTGATCGAAACGTTCAAATTGAAGTACGAAGAACCTATTCACTTGAAAGGAAGTCGTAACCATAACGTCCATTTTCCAGATTAGCACGTGAAACTGTCATTGAAAATACTGTTCTCATTCACTTTCGTTCAGGACATATAGCAATTATATTCCGTATCCGTAGATCTCTAAAAATCTTCGCTTCAGGCCCACCTGCAGATTCTATTTATATGTGAGTGTAATTTATAGTTCTTTTGAACCCTACAGAAACGTAACTTCTCAGCTTAAACATCTATTGCATTAGGCATCTATATATAAATTGAGGCTCTACTTGTGCCACTTCACGCACTGCACGTTCTATAGTACTAGCATTAAATCCAGGCACAGCAAAAATAGCGTCTAATAATTACTGAAAAGCAGCAGTGGCTAAGAAACGTATCGTTAGTGGAATTCGATGAGTAGGAATAGGTTTTTTGTGTGGTTGGTTTTATTTCAGTACCAATTGAATATTGCGCTTTTTAAAACAAAATCATAGTTTGGATATCTCATTATCAAGAAGTTCTCTCAGAGCTCTTCACTTAGAGATTTCTCTCACCCATATTATCATCAAAAGATGGTGAATAACGTTATATTATAACGTACAAATTAGTTATATCTCACTTTTTATTTATATCCCATCAATATTTGAGTACCAGACGGATATATGATGAAGAAAGTGACATAATCTGTCAATTTGGAAAAGATTATCAAGGAATATACTACGTTTGAATCAATTCTGCATCGAAGTGAAAAATAATTGCGAATAACTCCTGATTGATGTTGTGAATCAATTCCATATACAATTCCGGCTTAACGCAGTTCAATCGTAGACTACATCCATCATAATAAAATTATAGTTGTACTTATGGTGTTTAATCAAGGAAAATGACGTCAAAAAAATTGAATAGATTCTGGAATAATTTATGAATTTTGACTTGAAATTCTATTTGCTCTCTATGAACGGCCCTTGATCACATTGATTTTGTTGATGTGAACAGAACACAAATCAATTACATGATAAAATTGATTCCGATTCCAATTTATTTCAAAACTGAACAGTATTCTATCAAATACTCCCTGCTCTCTTGAGGGATTATCTTGCATAAATGCGCGTTGAACAATATATTCATTATCACGACTTCAAATAAAATCAAAGTGCATATCAGAAATAAGAATAATAAATGGGGACGGATCATATATGATAGTCTACTTGAATACTTGTTTGTTCAATGATATACATGCAATATCATCAATTTATTATTCTATTGTTGGATCAAAACTTGAGTATTGCAATATAATGTCGAACCCAATATATAAGATAAATTAAGAAATAGCTCTATTACAAAATGTACAATTTCACCCTGACAGATCTTTTTCCTATTCTAATCTTCTGCTGTTGTTCAGCATTCACAGTATTTTTGGACGTAGGAATAAAAACTTGGCTCTTTATTTATTTTGATTTATTTAATCACCAATTCCGTCGATAATCCTCGATGTCTTGGTTTTCTCAGTTTTCATACTTCTTTTATCCATACGAGAACCTCCTCAACTTTTTATCGTTCATCGGGTCGTACTCATCTATCAATGGCTCCACCAACACACTGAATGTGTATAGACTACAAAAACAAATGTTCCCATGTTGACATTCGTCGTTTCGACACTAATAAATTTGCTCGCCCTATATTACATAGATATTTTTATATTTGTGTTCGAAATTCATTATTTCCATGTTTATTTCTGTTTTGATATATTCGGATGCTGTTGTTCTTTCAGGACCTTCACCTCGAATTTTCTGGACAACATATCTGCTATGTGGATCAATTGCGGTAACCTGATGAAGACTCAGATATTTTGGATGCAATCTCAACCCTGGACCAAACTGTGTTTCTTATATAGCAACTGGAGCGCCTATTCTATACAGAGTAGCATCTTTCCGTTTTTATAATGTTTTTTTTCTATTCCCTCAGAAGCGTTATCTTCTCCAAAAGTAATTTCATCTAATTCTTTTTGAAGTGCGTCCAATTGTTCATTCTATATGTCTAATTCTGATCTTGTGTCCGCTAAAGTATTCTCCAGAGTGAATCTTTCTGCGTAGACTATTTCATTTCTCTCAGATACTCGTTCATTGGTTTGCTCTCAATGTCCTAACTTGTCATGAAGAAGTTGAGCTTGAGAATCGAAGGTTATTTGTTCTGGCGTTAAGTTTATCGACTTTTCGTTTCCATTGGCTCACCACTTAGCGCTGTTCTCCGACTTCTTTGAAAGCATTTGCCGACTCCATTTCAGGATGTTTTCTGAATTCAACTAATTGTTTAAAATGATCTTCGTGTTGATGTTGCAGCCTCCTTCTTGTAAACTCCAATTCTCTGGAAACTCTTCCGTATCATTATTTGTAAGCTCCGCCGTCGATTTCGTCTCTCTTATCTTGTTCGGAATTTAAACCATTCATATCGAATCTAGCATATAACAAACCCATTTCTTAACGCCCTGATATTTAGGCGAGCTTTCGGTTCCTATTTTTACTTTCTTCTAATTCGTGTTCTTGTCGTATTCTTTCTTGAGTGCAGCATTCAATCGCTCGGTTGCTATGGTGGCAGCTGAGAGTTCTCCGATTCCTATCAACATGATATTGTTATCATCTTTTTATTTTGATATTCTGAATTCTTTTTTAATTTTTAAAGATATCGGCATCATGTAGTAGTTCTTTGCCAAAAAAAAGCATCAACGGTGATATATTTATCCAGAACAATGCAAAAGCAGGTGTGTAACTCACAATTATCTATGATCACATTGATACAAACCTCTCTCAAAGTTCCGATCCTATTTTTCCCTAGGAATTTGATACACCAATTGTGTGAATTACATTCCATATGAATGGAATTATAGGAAGCTCACGCCTGTCTTGAAGTGTACACATATCAAATAATTTGAGTTGCTTTAAATATGATACATACATAGGTGACACTTAAGAAGTTTCTAAATATAGAATATATGTTTTGTACCTTTCCAATAACATCTGAATTGGTAATTGTTTTGAGATTTCGAATGATACATCTATATTCTAATCCAATCCGACCAATGAAATGAATGTAGCTATCAAAGTATCAGCATAGAATTTCTTACAATTTCTCAAAATTCAACTAGTTATTTCATACGCTTTTTCCACCATCTGTTCATATTGATGATGAAATTTGAAACTACTTTGGAATAGTATACCTTGATCTTCCATCAACGCCTCTTGTTCTAATTCATTTTGACATGAAATATATTATATGTATATATATATATATATATATATATATACATATAAAATATTCCATGTTGAAATGAATTCGAACAAGTGGCGTTGATGGAAGATTAAGGTATACTATCCCAAAGTAATTTCAAATCTCATCATCAATATGAAGAGGTGGTGGAAAAAGCGTATGAAATAACTAGTTTAATATATATCATATATATATATATATATATATATATATATATATATATATATATATATATATATATATATATATATATATATATATATATATATATATATAATATATATATATAGTCAAATTCCCTTCTTCCTTGAGTGTATGGATTTCAGTCTTTATTTTTATTCGTGCAAGTTATATATACGAAATATATAAAGAATTTAGTCAGATAATTCCATTCTATCATATTACAATAGTCAGCATCAGAATTGTATAGAATCTTCTGTTTTCTCCCGAATAAGTTTAGTTCAGTTTATGTTGTATTATTTGCTGCAATAAAACTTTCTGAAAACCTATTTTGAGATTGCTATTATTTAGCTGGCGCAGTCGGTAGGATCCGTAAACAGTGTTTCTGTCGGAAACTCTAATAGAAGTTCAATTCGTTTATACCATTACTGTATCGTTCTTACGATTAATTACGGTCCGAACATCATCGAACGAAGAATCACAGAGCTGCTAGACGCAAAGCCCCAGGTCCTCCCGACAGCAAAGAAAACCACGAAATCAGTACCAAAGAGCTTGCAGTGCGAGTGCCAGGTCCGTCAACCCATGAACCCGTGAACTTGCAAGCAGAAGATTGCATTACAGCATCGCCAGAACCCGTAATCCAAGAGCCAGTAGCGATCAACTCACAAATGAAGATTTCCATAGCCGTGCTCAGCATAATTTCATTGTAAGTGTTAAAACACTCACAAATATTCAATTAATACAAATACACAGGGATTTCTGGAACGGCTAACGCTATTAGGAAAGAAATCAAGCTCCGGCACAGAGCCACACACTCCACAATACACAATTACTAACTTACTTACAATATTTAGCTGTACTAAGTATTCAAGCTGGAAGATAATTCAGATCTATTGGCAGAACTATTAGAAATTGAGAATACCTTGCAGACTACAATGGCTGACAGAACTCAAAAGATCAATTTTGCCTCAAAATCTATCCCAGTTTATAATGAAGATTCAAACAAATTAAGAAATTTCATAAACGCTGTAAGTATAGTTCAAAATCTCTTCGATACTCTTAACCCACCCTTAGAGGATTTCGATAAAGCTATCACATTTTTGAGTATGAAAAATAAGATAGCCCAGAAAGCCTTAGATAGCATGAAAGACTTAGAATTCAATAATTGGAATGAATTAGGAATACATTTGACAATCAATTTCAAAGACAAAAGCAACTCAGTCACAATTGAAAATGAATTGTTGGAACAAAATATCAGAGACCCTTATAAACTTCTAGAAATTACTAAAGAAAAATTTATCAACTTTAAATCAAAAATAAGTATTGAGGAAGATGATCCAGGTACAAAAAAAGTTATGATTCGATTCGCCGAGAGACTAATAATCAATAATTTTATATCGACTATCGGCTACTCTCACCGAAACAATTTATCTACAAGAAACCCACAGTCAATAAATGACATTGAAATACTACTACAGAATGACTCCAAATACCTCAAATCTAATACAAATTTCATCTCAAAATCAATTATTAGACAACTTCCTAATACCCCACCTAAAAGATTACCTGGAACAAACTTCCCTACCGGTACTGTAAACTTTCATAATAAAAATGTAAGTAACCAGAGATTTACTCCCAAACAACAAATAAGAAATGCTCAAAATGTCAGACCTACGCCCATGTCGCTACAAACAAGACAAAACTTTCAACCTAGACAAAATTTTGCACGAACTAATAACTATTTTACTCAACAAAATAGGAAAATTGGGAACTCACCAACCAAATTACGCGATAGAAGAAATTAATAATACTGAAAATTTAGATGAAAATCAATACTGTGAAACAGACAATACAAGCGAAGAATATAATTATATCCCAGACGAAGCCTTTGAATGCACAGAAAACGGAAGTAAACTAGACGAAAGCCCTTTTTCAGATGTACCCCCGAATATCCACAAGAAATCCTAAATATATATCAAAATTCCCGACTACCTTTTCTGAAAATGAAAGATTATTTCATGCTGATTGACACTGGATGTACGATCAATTTAATAAGTAAGATATATGTTTATGATAACATTCAAAAATTCAGAATTTATAAGAAAAATTTCAATTTCAAAACAGCAATAGGAGAACATAACGAAAATGAGTATGTTGTTCTACAATTTGAAGGCAAAGACTTGAAATTCTATCTGCACGACTTTCATAAACAGTTTAATTTATTATTGAGTTCACCAACCATGATCGAAATGCAAGTTAAAATAGATTTCAGTAAAAATATAATTCCAATCCAGCATATTAGAGGATAAATAAAACAAAGCATAATTTCATATAACACTTGTAATAAATTCCAATTAAACATTACAATAAAACAATATTCATCTATATCTACTATACAGTGGCCGCCAGTCTCAGAGTGTTGATCTCATGTATTCTGGAAGTAAAACATAACATAAGCAAACTACCTTGCTTAGTGAGGAATCACATCCACACACGGGGTATATAATTAACATCATCAACACACAATCACACCACTTTAAGTTCAGACAGGTAGACTAGGATAATAAGGTTAAAAGATCGGATTGAGCGGCCCAGACGCTATCGGGAATCCCAGATTCACGCGCAAACCCCAGGCTTGCAAGCGGGTCCCAGACTCGCCTCAGGTCCCAGACCTGGTAAGAAGTGACTCAGCATCTGTTAACAGTGATTTCATCAAGGCATTTGAGGTCGAGAACAAACCGAAGCTCAACCACCCCACTCAGATGTAAGCGAACGTTGGATAACTGTACTAAGCAGTTCACCGTTGGTACCAGGCTGGTAACTGGTACATCGTTGGGCGCCTTGGCTTCCACTATTACAGTGTTACGCGCCATTAGGATGAGGATTAGGAAATATATAAATCACATACCATACAACCACTACAATTGACACACTTCCAATATACAAACACTCTCCGATACACACACGTGACTAACTCACCCTAAACTCTTCAAGATACACTAAGGACATTGTAACTTCACTCTCCTAAATAATAACACAATCTGAGGTAACAAATGGATGTCGGCTCGTTTAAATAACCTTCGTGTTGTGTAACTTGCTGAGATTGTTAAAAATGATATGATTATTATTCTTACGTGAAACCTATAAAAAATATCGCTAACAAGCAGAAAAATTATCAAATAAAATATTTTGGAAATAAAAATTCTGTATGAAAATAATATCGAACAGATTAGAATCAGAGCAGAGAACTTGAATTTAGAAGAGAAGAAAGAGCTTGATAAGCTAGTCAAAGATCATGAGAGTATTTTTCCAAAAGAAAAAGATATACTGACACATATAAACGTCATTCAACATAAAATAATCAGTAGAGACGACACACCGATCTACACAAGATCGTATCGATATCCTGAAGTTCATAAAAAAGAGATCAACAAGCAAATTCAAAATTTATTAGACAACAAAATTATACAAGAAAGCCATTCACCATATTCAAGTCCAGTCTGGCTCGTTCCTAAGAAATTAGATGCTTCAGGTGAAAAAAATTCAGAATGGTAATTGATTATAGAAAACTATTGACGACAAATTTCCAGTTCTCAATATTCCAGAAGTTCTGGATGAATTAGGTAGAAATATATACTATACCACATTAGATCTAATCTCAGGTTTCCACCAAATACAAATGCACCACAAATCCATTCCTAAAACTGCTTTTAACACAGACGAAAGACATTTCGAGTTTTTACGAATGCCATTCGGACTTAAGAAGCTCCCGCTACTTTCCAAAGACTTATGAATTACGTACTACGAGATAACATCAACAAAATTTGTCTAGTATATTTAGATGACATTATTATACTAGGAACATCTTTACAAGAACACTGCGAAAACATAAGAAAAATCTTTTCCAAATTGAAGCAATATAATTTGAAAATTCAGTTAGACAAATCTGAATTCATGCGTAAAGAAATAGCTTATCTTGGCCACATAGATTCAAAAGACGGATTAAAACCAAATCCTGCAAAAATTGAGGCAGTCAAAAATTTTCCAATTCCAAAGACGGTAAAAGAAATCAACCAATTTTTAGGACTTTTAGGATATTACAGGAAATTTATTCCAAATTTTGCAAAATTCACAAAACCAATGACTTATACTTGAAGAAAGGACAATTGATGAACATTGAAGATAAAGAATATAGGCAAAGTTTTAATAACAGCAAAAACTTATTAATCAACGCCCCTATTCTACAATACCCCGATTTCAAAAAACAATTTATTGTTACCACTGATGCAAGCAATTTTGCTATCGGCGCAGTTTTCAGCCAAAATATTAACGGAAAAGATTCACCTATAGCCTATGCTTCCAGAACACTGTATGATCATGAAATTGACTACAGTACCACAGAAAAAGAGTTATTAGGTATAGTTTGGGCGGTAAAATACTTTAGACCTTATTTGTACGGTACAAAATTCATAATTAGAACAGATCATCGACCTCTCACGTGATAAATGAGTCTAAAAGACCCAAATTCTGAATTAATGAGATGACGGATAAAACTAGATGAATATTCCTATGAAATAGAATATAAGAAAAGAGTTTTAAATTCTAATGCAGATGCACTTTCAAGAATAAGACCTGAATTCCAAATTTTTGAAACTAGCGAAAGTATTTTTGACAAACCATGTGATTTAGTTCATTGTATTTCACAAGATTTTGAATTACGGAAAGGATTTGCTAAGCAAATAGATGAAAGCTTCAATGGTAAGAATTATTTGAGTAACACAAATAGAAAAAATGAAAATTTATTCATCCAGCCTATTCATTAAAATAAATACAAGATATTCCATTTGGCAATAAACAGAGATTAATTGTTGAATGGAGAGAAACTGATTTGAGAGTGGAAATTTTCAATTTCATAAAAGATTATTTGGTACCGCGTGTTAATTATTATTGTTTGATCGATAAAGATTTGATTATTCCAACAAACGAAGTTTTACAATAAAATTCTAATAAAGGGACATACAAATTAATTCAATGTGAAGAAGTATCAGAAGGCAAATTGACTGTTGAAGATCAAGTTGAAACAATTTCAAACTACCACTTAGAAAAAACCAACCATAGAGGCATTTTGGAGACATATCAAAAATTAAAACGTAATTTTTACTGGCCGAACATGTTCATAGACATACAAAAATATATAAACAATTGTGACATTTGTCAAGAAAATGAATACAAACAAAATCCCTACACAAACCCCAAAATTCCCTTTCGATGTCCTTCATATCGATACACTGACTTTGGAAAATAAAAAATATCAGACACTTATTGACGCCTTCTCCAAATTCACTCAAGTAATATATTTTAAAACACTTTCTGCTATAGAGATAACAGATGGTCTTTTAAAGTACTTTTCGCAATACCAAACTCCTAAGGAAATAATTTTTGACAGTGGAACCGAATTTAATAATAATTTAGTAAAAGATTTATTAAAAACATATAAGATTAAAATTCACATGACATGTGTGGATAATCCAAAATCCAACGGAATCATCGAGAGATTTCATTCCACAATAATTGAACATTTAAGAGTTTTAAATCAAAGAAAAGATTTTAAAAATTCCCGAATTTTCGAAGATATTCAATGAGCTTTGATAGCATATAATAATTCAATAAATTCAGTCACCAAACTTACACCTATTGAGATACTTTTGGGTTCAGATAAGGATAATGAAATTTTGTAATTCAATGATTGTAACGAAGATTACTTGCAGGAATGGCAAGATAAACTCAAATTGCTCAAGGAAAAAGTAGACAAAAATATACAGTTGGAAAAGATTGAAAGATTTCTGGAACAGAAACCATCAAATCAAAATTTAAACGATTTGAAATTAGACACTATCAATTAAAGAAGCTAAAAGTAAAATTCAGAAAATTAGGAAACTTTCATTCAAAATTCATAAAATCGAAGACTATAACCCCCGACTAGGAACAATATAAATCAATGAGAATAAAAGACATAAGATCGACAAAATTAAAAGGAAACGACTCTTTGTCGCAGATGCTTCTGCAAAGTAGAAGAATTGACTAAACTGACGGACAGCCCTGGAATGAATATATTAGATTTAGGACAAGTTCATATATATAGAAGTTCATATTATTCTCATTATAGTTACGAAATAAGTAGTTTAGAGTTAGAATATAATAAAATGATCAATCATAAGAATGATATTTTTCGAAATTGAATAATAAAGAAACTATAGATTATAATTACAGAAAAGAAATGCAAACTTATATAAATATATTGAATTTCAATATTTTGAGATTGGAGAACAAAATAGATCCTTTATTCAATAATAAACTAAGTGAACGTGGATTGATAAATGGTTCAGGGACAATTATAAAAAGTATCTCTGGAAATTTGGATTCGCAAGACGCCGAAAGATATGATGAATTATTCAAAAAAATACAGCAAAATCAGCATACCCTACAAGAACCAAATTAAGAGAATATACGTGTTGAAAAAGAAATGATCTCAAAATTTAATAAGCAAATTGAGAATATCCAACATAATGAACTTGTGTTGAAATCACGAATAATAAAAATAGATAGTATATTAGGAGAGGTTATGAACTGGAAAAATTTGTCGGAAATCAAAGACATAATAAATCAGTTGATTTTATTGAGCAATAATTTGATTGAAATTTTAGAAGAAATTGAAACAAGTCTTTCGTTTTGTAGTTTGAACAAAGTTCATAGTTCTATAATAAGTAGAGGAGACTTGAAAGAAATAATCCAAAAGATAGATCAGAATTTAAATTTTTGGGAATTAATAGAGCAAATAACCAGCCATTGTAGAATCAATAATAATCAGATTGAATATTTACTTGATATACCTGTATACTATAGTAATAAAGATGATAAATTATTCCAAATTACACCAATGCCTAATGTTAATAATGAAGAAATGTTCCTTATAAATGTAGAGAAACAATCATTGATTTTTAACCACAATGAATTTTTCTATACTCATATTTGTAATACAATAAATAATAATCATTTTTGTGGAACTAATTACGTAGAAATTGAAAACAATTATATTTCATAATAATAGTGAATGTGAATATCATAAAATAAACGATGCATTTCTAATTATTGGAATAAAAAATGGAAATTCAGCAATAATAGCCAGTACTGTGAATAAGGATATTGATATAAAATGTGGAAACCAAATTAAACACCAGGAAATTAAAGGAGCTTATGGATTTCAAACGAATGGACGTTGTGAAATAAATGATTTTAATTCAGGTAATAAAATAACAAAAGCAAGAGAAATAGTTTTCGAAAATATAAACTTTGATCTTTATAACGATCAGTTCAGTAATAGAACCTCAGAAATGAAACAAATTGACAAAGAAGATATTATTATTGAAGAAATTCCAAATATTCACGAAGTAACAATACAAGAAAATTACCATGGTTATATTAATTCTTCAGTCATATTTGTATTATCATCATTATTATATTATTATCAATATTTTATGTTTGTAGAAATAAGTATAAGGTAGAAATAAAAGGAAAATCTAGGTAAAAGCAACAATTAGAAAATTGAGAATTAAATGAGACAGAAACTAGAATTTCTCATTGAAAGAATGAAATCCTCTTCTAAAGAAGGGAAGAGTTATATATACGAAATATGTAAAGGATGTAGTCAGATGATTTCATTCTTTCAGATTACAAAAGTCAGCATTAGAATTGTATGAAAACTTCTGTTTTCTTTCGAATAAGTTTAGTTCAGTTTATGTTGTATTATTTGCTGCAATAAAACTTTTTAAAAACCTATTTTGAGATTGCTATTATTTAGCTTGCACAAACTTCGCCCACTGTTTACTGTTTTTTGCAGTCTGCTTGGCTTTGCGTAGTGTGATTCCTTCCTTCTCCAGGAGTTTCCCTATGATGTTATCCCACCTCTCTCTCGGTCTTCCTCGGCTTCTCTTCGGTATATTCCTTGATGTCCGAATCCTCCTTACAGGTCTATTCCCTTATTCTCACCAGGTGTCCCTACCAGCTCAGTTGTCTTCGCTCAATAAATTCTACTATAGGTTTCACTGAAAGTTCTGATCTTATATCTTGATTTCTTATTCAGTCCATTCTGGTTACTCCTTTGACCCGTCTCAAATATTTCATTTCTTATGTCTGGATTCTACTTTTGGTTCTTCTCGGTATAACCTATGAGTCACAATCATATGTTATAACTGATCTGAATATTGTATTGTAAACTGTTATTTTGTCTTCCTGCTAATTTCTTTCTTATTTATGGAGCTGTTATTCATGCTGTGAAATAATTTCACTGTTTTATCTACTCCATTGTCAATGTCTCAGTTCTGTTTTCCTTTATTTGTTATTGTTACTCCTGAATATTCGAATTTCCCTACTTGTTCTATGTTTTCATTATTCAGCCTAATAGTTCATCCTTCATTACCTATTATCATGACTTTTGTTCTCTTCACATTTAATGACACTCCGTGCATATTCAATTTATTATTCTATATATTCAAATTTCTTTGCAGTTGTGTCTAGTTTCTTGCGAATATTACAACATCGTCCGTAAACGCGCATTCTCCAATTTCGATACGTTGCATATTTCTGTGACCTACTAATAGCTTCATTGTTTCTTGCTTGCATTATCTTATAATATCGTCCATGAATATTGTAAACAGAACTGGACTCATAACTCCTCCTTGGCAAAGGCCATTTTTCGTTTCAAATATTTCTGATTTTCGGTTTCTTTCAACAATATAGTTCAAATTCTTCTTATATGACCTTCCGATCGCACTCACTAATTTCTCATTCACACCTCTCTTTGTTAAACTGTTCCAGACTCCTTGTCTTTGTACTCTGTCAAATGCTTTTTCCAGATCCATGGAGGCCATGCATGCTTTACTTTTAGTCAATAAGGTTTTCTGGATTATTTGTTTTATGGTAAAAATATGATCCTGTACACTTTTCCCTGTCCTGAATCCACTTAGAGCTTATTCTAGGGATGGTTCAACTATTACGCTCAGTCTTTCTTCCAGAACTCTCTCATATAATTTTAGTGCTGTACTTAATAGTGAAATTTCTCTATAATTGTTACAGTCACGGATATCACTTTTTTATATATCGGTAAGATAGCTGCTATTCCCCAGTCTTTTGGTATTGTATCTTTCTTTCATACTTGAATCAATATTTTTAATAGCAACATATCACCTTTATCGCCCATGTATTAAGCATGAAATATTCATAAGTATAATCCATAATTTTTCTCGTATATGTGATAATTTCACATTTTTTGATATTAAATGACAAGTTGTTATGACGACACCATTTTTCCACTCTGTACTTTAATTCTATTCTCTAAATAATTTGTACATTCGAGCATAATCTGCTTTTTTCCAATTGTACTCTATCACATTTTGATCATCTATTTCTACAATCTGATTGATAGTTATTTCGACAAGCAAAGGTGGATGAAACTTATCAACATTTATCAAACAATCATCATTCATATAGATTTTCGAATCTGCTAATATACTTGAAACTGAATCTAGTGTGATTGAATTGCTATTTTTACAGTTATCCAATGAGGTTGAGCATAATCTTATCATTATATCATGAGTTATTCTTGATTTAGAGCATCCATCTGAAAAACTATACTGTGTGCCGTTCACACTACTAATGATCAAATCACCAAGAACAAAAATACTCTCCCACTCTTCTTCTTGAGTCAAAGAAAAAACTATTAGGGGAAAGCCGAAAATATTACACTGACCATCACTATATTTGTTTTACACACTAATGCTTGAACGTAGATCCAGTCAAAGGAATTGAACGTATCATTATTACTGCCTACTAATCGCGATTTTGACTTTTCTTTAACAGCTATGAAGACTTCTCCTTCATGAGTCATACTTTCTGTGGCCAAAATTCAGGACTATAGATCTCGTCCTTCATACTCATTGGAAAACCTATTTTAAACGATATGTACTCTATTCTTGCCTGAAGTTTTATACAACTAAATTTAACTTCTGGTCCCATCTCTCTAAGATATTTATTCACCTGTTCTTCGAAAGAATCTTCTGTCAGCCTATACAAATGGAGCCGTTCTGTGTGAGGACTAGCTTCCAGGGCATAATTTCTTTTGTTACCAACAATTGCTAATTTTTCTTTACTAGATATATAGTTCTTTCTTATAATATTTTGGGATTTGAGATCAATTTTTTTCTATTTCATCTTCTTGTGTATCACTCGCGTTGATGTCCAAATCATCTGTTCCGTAATTAATCCGTTTTTTTCTCGTCTGTGTTTTGGAAGTGGACCTAGCAGTATTCCCAAGGATCTTTCCGTTTGGACTTTTCCGGTTGCTTTAATTTTTGACACTGTTGGCGCTATCTATTTATAATCATTGGTATGAACAGGTCTGAGCGTTTCTTCAATCTCTTAGGTTATCGATTTGATCTCTTACTAACTTTTGATAATGATAATTCCAGACTCAAATTATCAACTCCAGTAGTTGCACATATATCAGTTCCAGTTCTTTATAAAGATGTTTGTAGGCTCCACACTCAATTTAAAGATAGAGATATGCCTCAAAGAGCCTTTTACTGAACATAGAAGCAATTTGAGTCCCGCAAGAAACTCAACAAGATTAAAAAATGAAGGATAGAAAATAGGTGTAAAATAATTTATAGATTTTGCACGTTTCATAAGTGCTTTCGTCAACTGAGTATGTTGTTAATTTGGTGTTGAAATAATAGGTTCATAAGTAGTTATTGTACTTGTTGGTGATAGATTGAGTATAGTTGAGTCTGGAATAACTGATTCTGTATTTTGCATTGCTAAAACTAATAATGGTTCTTTTGTTATTGATATATAGTAAGAAATATCTAGCAAACTTGTAGCTGTTGTTGTACTTGGAATTAGCTGCTCAGCTGCTAGATGTGACTGTAACGTAACATTGCGTCTAGACATGAGATTGATTTCCTGATAGATGATATTTTGGACGCAGTAGTATAAGAATTCAATGTTGTACATATAATCGCAGATAAACATGGCTGAAGAGCAACTAGCTGTTGGAGCTACTACTACAGTTGTTATTAGTGGAGATTTAGGACGATTACGCTTCAGCTGTATACCTGTACTTGTTGATTTATGGTTTACAGTTTGGTGAATATTATCAACAATGGAAACCAAATCTGAAGTAGATGCAAAAGGCGAACGAACTGAGACAGTAGTAAAAATTGGAGAAGAGATTATCAATAGTGAGGTACTATTTGGTTGATTCATGGGCTGAAACTGCGTTTACTGATTAAGTGATTACTGGCCTACTTTTTGCTGAAGCTTGCATTGTTGCTACAGCAGGTTATGTTTCTCCAATTTGTGAAATAGTTTTTGATGTCATAATGGATGTAGTTGTTGTAGGTGTTTTCATAACTGTTGTAATTCTCTCTTTTCTAGTGATACTTTTAGCTACTATTTCAACGTTTGAAGCTGTTGTTACATTTCTAGTGTGTAAAGAAGATAGTAAAGTACGTAATTGTTGCGAAGCGTTTGCCATATGTGTTGAAATATCTCCGGGCGAAAAGGAAATAACCGTGACATAAGAATAGATTTTGTTGCTGGTGCAGTTGCTACAGTAATTGTTCGTGTTTCCACTGACTCTTGCATTTCCATATTGCCCTACATTTGTTCTTCAGAAGGTATCGGAGATGGTATTGATATAACAACTGATTTGGGAGCTGAAGCATTGTCAAGATTTATAAATCTATATGCGGTATATGAGTAGCTGATAGGGTTTCAATTTGACCATCTATTCGAGCTACGCAGATATTCTCGATGCTACATTTTTCTTGATTTTCAGAGCTTACATTTTGTATTATAATTTCTTAGGCTGATGAATTAGTATCATTATCAAAATGGATATCTCGTTCAACAGGTTTCTCAATACCACTTCTTGTGACAAACGGCTCAGTTACATGTATACATCCAATTTTGTGTCTAAATTCAACAGTCTCTGGTTCTTCTATTTCATTTTCATATTCTACAGCAGTTTTTAGTCCAACAATTCCCACTTTCATTCATTTCATTCATTTAATAATAATTATTTGCGCTCGGGTAATAATTCATACAAATAAGTTACAACAGTGGCTGAAATTTGATTGTTTATGAACGTGAATGAACCATATTATTTTTTGAAAAACAAACATCATGCAGTTTTAATAAACATCCTAGACTAAATCTAGACATCTAGCTAGAAACACAGTGATATAATCAATCACAAGAGTTCCGAAATGGAAAGCTGAATTGATACATAACATAATTATAGATTTAAACATGAATATTTTGAATATGTAGTCTCAAAGTAAATACCTTGATGATATATAGTAATAGAGGTGAATAGCCCTAATGATACATGACATATAGTCTTAAACATACTATCTCACCATATAATTGAGGTAAATACCGTGGTCATATACATAATAATATAAGTGAATAGCTGCGATAATACATGACATGAAGTCTAAAACATATATTTTTCGATACATTATTGGTTATACCCTGATTATACATATAATAATATTAGTGAGAAACTGAAATTATACATCACGTATAGTTTCGGACAGGTGAGTTTTAAATATATAATCTAAGAGTGGATATCTTGATAATACACACATTAATATAAGAAAACAATTATTCAGTTATTCGAAGTTTTCATCTGTTAATAAAAGAGCTGCGTATTTTTAATGCACAAAAAGTGAAGTAGAATATATCATCAATTTTACTCATGGTAAGGTAGCTTAATAAACTTTGGATATCGGTTGAATTATAGTTTTCTAGATCAAATTTTTTCAAATCAGCATATACAAGACACTCCAGAAAAAAGTGGAGTGAATTTTGATTCTCTTGTTAGTTACAAATTGTACATGAATCATCTGCACTGATTTCTAATCCAATATTCTCATAAAATATTTCCAGGCCCTTATCAAAGCTCAATCTGATTTGACATATTATTTGATGCTTTACAAAAAGCTTCTAAGGTATTCTTCAGTTACAGCATTAGATTTCATCTGTTTCTATTTAGAGTTGAAAGTTGATTTGCTAACCTTCCGGAGGTCGGTTGTTTTCTGATGAAATTTCAAGAGCATTGACAATTTCTGGAACTTTTCCTTAAGAACAGTTCGATGTCACTGAAGGTTTCCAAAACTTTCCCCAGTGAAGAATATTTTAATTTGAAAGACCCAGTTGAATTCAACTTTATCAAATTCATACTTATCCAACTCTACTAGTCTGCTATAATATTTTTCAGACTGTCTACTGTCCAGCATATTGATTTGTTGTTGTTCACCAATTTAATACCCGTTTCCAAATCTCAATCGCCAAACATGTTGTACCCGATTTAAGTCTGACATAGTAGTTGGGGGTATTTTTTGGTTAACGCAAAATAGATTTTATGTATTGAGTTTCAGATTCTTCTGTTAGTACGGTCACGTGCGGACCCCAAATTTCCACTGCATATAATGCAGTTGCGTCGACAACAGTTTTTAGGAATTTTATTTTCTCGCCCCACCCTTTAGATTTGCCTTCAATTATTATATGTTTGACTCTTTAGGTTGCCATTACACTTTTTTTGTAGTCTTCTACAGCTGTTGAATTTGCTGGAGACAGATAATACAAGGCACAAGTAATTATATTTGTCCACTATTTCTACCTGATTATTATTGTAAGTGAAAATTTGCTTATGAGTTCTCGTTCTACCCTTATGACATTGTAAGATTTATGTTTTGATGATATTCATTTCTGAAGTATCTTCTTTACAACAGCTTTTTTCTCACGTCCACCAGGTGATTCACACAAAAACACTGAATCGTCGGCATATGCCAGCAAAAGTCGATATCACTCCCGTCGATAGTTAGGCCCTTTGCACCTATTGTATGGATATAATCCCGAATATCATTTATAAAGAAAAAGAAAAGAATAGAGAAAAGTATCTTTCCTTGGAACATACCATTTGTTACTTGTACTGGATTGTATAACTCATTATGTAGTTTAATTTGGACCACCGTAGAATAACGTCATGAACGCAGTTATAGATTGATCATCCGAAGTTCACATATTCCTGAACACAAATATGTATTAGAAATCTAAGACTGTCTGATTATATGATGCTCTTACAAATTAACACAGAGACACAGAACATATTGCCTCCTCAAGGAAAAAGATCTTTTGTTCTAACTTATCTAGTTATTCCTGCCATTATAAGTTCCTCATCGCTGCGGGCAAGACTTTGAATTGCGACTATCTCTACGTACTCACCATCATTACTTATCATATCATCATCATATTCACCATCTTGAACGGCATCTTTGTCATGGAATTCTTGTTATTCTAGATTTCAATGATTGTCCATTGAAATATCAACTACCATGACTCCTTATATAATGTTCCTACAAAATAATACGGAAAAACAAGACTCTTTGCCTTCTCATAAAAAATGAGTTATTTCTCTATAATATCTGTTCATAGAGTTCCAGCCTCTGTTGATGTCTTGACGCCAGCACTCACGATCCTAATATTTGCTTTAACGAGCAATACACATATACTCCGCACTGCACGTTCCACGACACCTACATTGGTTTTGACGCTCACTACCCTGACGACGCCGTGTACTTCTATAATTCGCCTAAAGTTTCAAGCGAGCAGTGGTGTGCCGATATCCTTATGATAACACGAACACCTGACTGGATGTGAGCTTTATCATCTGTGTTGCTGGCTGGCCTGAACTGCAGATTCTCAATATATTCTGCATACCAACGATTCGCAAATTGCTCACGTAGTGTTTGAATATATTGTTAGCGTGATAATCTATGCTACTTGGAATGAACTGCAGATGGTTCAGAAGTTGCTGTGAGCGCACCTCCAATAAGAGAGTGCTCTTTAGTTGAAGCGTCCAAGTCGTTGGTATCGTTGAACAATGGGCATATTGTTCGCTAATTGGGACAAATCTCGATACATGCAATCATCGTACACATTTGCTCATATGTTAGCAACGAATCAATTAGAACTCTAAGGAGGTGAAGTTTGACGCGTTTCACGCCAGCTTTCCACAAGGCACCAAAATGTGGCAAACGAGAGGGAATGGAATTCCGTACAATGTCGATCTCGCTTGATAGGCTAACAAACTTGTTGTTACATTTTTCTGAGTTGAAAAGATTCTTCTATTTAATCGGCGAATTGCTAGATTTTCGGAGCTGCTTGATTCTATAAAACTATCTTCATAAGAGAGGCAGACAATGAAGCGACCATTCGTGTCCTTTTGGTAAGAAGTCTCGAAATGTTGATCACATTCCAATTCTTCACGAGAATAATCATTGTTGTTTGCTATTAGATCATCAGAACACTCTTTTATTCCCCGGAACTTGGCCATTTGAACCTTCAAAATATTCAAATTGCAAGAAGTTCTATTGCAGAGACTCATTATAGGCATGTCACCGCCCGCAAACCTTTCTGGAGTAGTTTCTCGAAAGTATGGATTATCATGGGATGCAGGTATTCGACCCTTTCGCATGAGCCAATGACAGATCCTGCTTGAATATCTATTCTCTCCACACCGCAAATAGAAATGCTCATGAGACGGGGTTTAAGACCTAATTTATCACAAATATTCATCATGATCAAATTTGATTGCGAGTTGACATCTTATTTAATGCATGTGCTTTCTTCCATCGACAGTCTTCATCCTGGATTAATATTTTCGAAGTATAAAGTAATGCTTGATTATTGTGCTTAAAGTTATTGTGAATATAAGTGACACTTGTTGAACTCTGCTCTCAATTTGCTAAATGCACTGAAGTACTTTGTTCTTCGTTACACATTCTACATGATCTACCTTCACAATCTGAAGCATCGTGATTCCACCCACCACAATTCGAGCATCGCTTGAATGACCCTACTCAATTGATTCTGACGGGAGTATCTAATCCAAGAATCTCTTTGCTTTGTATAATTCATGTTGATTATTGTATAGAGCACATCGAAATTAGGAATTTATTGCAAGAACATTGGTAGCTTCACATTCATTGCTCGAATTATTACATCTATTCACATTATAGATAGATCAATTATTATCATTTTGTTCATTCAAAATGTGCATAGATTCTGACAATTAACATATTTTCCGCAAAAATTCAATTAATCCCTTAGTTCTAGCCAATTCTGAATTTAATGTACTCTACCATTCTTTTCTTGTCTGAAAATCAAACTTTGAAACAAAAATCGGTATAGGGATTCATGAATGGGTTGTCCTAATGACTTCAACTCTTGTAGATTAATACAAATACCATCTACTCTTTGACGCATGGGAACATGTGATACTTTATGCAATGATGGTTGGTTTATTATTTTGAAAACATGCTCTTGTCTAATTGACCAAAAGTATCATTAGGAACGATCCAATGTACATAATTCCCTTCAAATTCTAGTGAATTTATTCGTGGTTATCGCATATTACTGCGTATATGTGTGTTGATTTGTTAAGACTGTTGTACCACCTGTGAAAATATCACACGTTTCATTGCCAAACAGATCAATTGGAGTTAAAATTTTGCTCTCGGTGTCATGGTATCTCGATTCGAGATCATCGCGTTCTTGAACATATTATGATGCCTTTTGTTCATCTAATATATCGAACTCATTTTGAATTGTGTTGAATTCTTAAAACGCTGCTTGCGAATGGGGCAAATGAGCATTCAACTTATTAATGTTGCCGCTGATCGAATCAAATTGATCAACTGCATTTTCTATTCTCGTTCAAAAATCTTCTACAAGCCCATGTTCATTGAATGACGATTTGATATGCTCTATATTATCCATTTATGGCCCGATACGAAGGATGTAACCGATAAAAGCATATAACAAGTCTACCTCAACTCTGTAAAGGTATTGTCAACACTATGCTGTGGTTGCGTCAATGCTCAAGCTCTTGCTATCGCTGATTCCGCTGGACGCTGCTAACCAGGATATGTGATTCCAGGAATGATCCTTATATTTCCTTCGATAAAGGCTGATATGTCTATCCAACTCGGACAGATCAAAGTGCTACGTTTTCCTGTATGGCCAGAATTGTGATGACGAACGACCACCGTAAAGCTACGAAATAAACGTGGTTGTTATAGATTATTCATCCAAGGATGACATTTCTCTAAACACGAATATGAATTAAAAAAATATGACTGACTGATTATATAATGTTTCTACAAATACAAAAAACAAAACTCATTGCCCCCCCATAAAAAAACGAGTGAAGTTTCCATCATATCTGTTGAGCAGTGGCTCCCAACAGGAGTATATTCATGCATTCCTGCTGATTTTCAAGAGAATATCGCATCACTGAAATGAATTTTTCTCGTTTTCCGCCGCCAATAAGTTCTCCAAAACCATCTTCAGTAGCAATATGCTCTTCAGGTGATTCCGCTGTAGGATCAAAATCACAGTTTCAGATTTATCGAAAGATGCAATGGAATCATCTGTTGGAGGAATGAATGGTTCTTGAGATGGATCGACATTCAATTCTTCTTGATCGTGATATTCAGGTGTATCAGTTATAACTCCTGTTTTTGCGATCTTCGTGCTTTCAAACTTTGTACAATATTTGAACGTAATCCTTTACTTGTAACTTTTCTAGTTTTCTCTCTCATTATAAGTTATTTATCATTGCCGGTAGGACTTTGAATTGCGACTATTACCACGTTCTCACCATCAATATTGATCATATCATCATTATGTTCATCATCTGCTTCGCCATCTCTGTCATGGAATTCTTGTTAAATGAGATTTCCATTGCCGTTCATTGAGATATCAACTTCCAAGAGATTATTATCAAAAGAGATCAGTTTCAATGGTTTTCTCAATTTTTTTCATTTACAATTCATGTGACTCCTGAATACTAGGTCATTATATTCCGGTACATTCGTGGTTTCCTATTATTATCTCATAGAATGATCATAATTATTATAATATCATATTTTACAGCAATATTGATGTTCTTCAGGTAGCTTAGCAATTTTTAGGCAGTATTTTTGTTGTTTGCAAGAGGTACCTTGATACCTTGCGATATTTTATGTATGATCATCTTGTTTCCGTATTGCAGGCATTTTTTGGTGTATGTCTAGCGGTTAGATTTGTATCAAAACTTGTACATTCGTTTTCTTCTTTTTTGTCAATAATGTGTCCGTGAGTCTATTTTGCATGTGCCGTTCTTGATTCTCTCAGGATGATTTGGCCTTCCCTGGTTCTTGATGCTGGACAGGGCTCCGTATCTTCTTTTATCTCCTTTCACTCATTATTATGTATGTTTTTCGATGGAATTTTCTAGTCATATTGTATTTGGTTTTTCATATAATTCCTCAAGTTACAGCTTGAGATTGGTGCCCATGTTATTTTTCAAGTAGCTGTAGCTGCCACATCTGCTTTTTCATTTTTTTCATCTCAATGTGAGCTAGAATCCTTCCAAGAACTATTTATTTGGTTATTTGAATGAGGATTTCAGATGGTTTTAGAAAGCTTAGCGAATCGAAACATATAGTAATATAGTAATCTTCAAATTGATATGTAACATGCACAATATTTTCATCGACAAATACACAATTGATGTTTGTTAATCTGTCATCTAAAAATATTTCAATGAATCTAATAGGATTAGTAACATATTCTGAATTAGACATGTTCAACATTCGGCCAAATTTACTCCATGATGAATTTAAACATATTTTAGCCACAGCTCTTCTACCGGGATTATCTATACCGGCATCAGGATTCACGTCTACACCTAATTTGTTTCTAACTGCTGATATATACTCTTCCTTTGTTTTGATATCATTTTTTCACGGCGACGATCTCAATTCTATTGTCATAAAGTCCTTAATATATCCTTTAGATGAGTTGTTAGATTTTTGTTTGTATATTTCTTGTATTTGATAACCTTTCTCTAATGCTTTCTGAATTACAATTGTTGCTCACGTACCTGTTAGACAACGTTCTTTATAAATATGATCACAAGTATAATTATTGTTCCAAGTACACCGACTACATAACGGAAATACTAATTTTTCATCTTCATTCATTATTCTTCTAACGGTAGTACCAGATGATATAATATTTCTTGGTAGTTATATCATACACTTAATGGACCCAAACCATTCACTTCCAAATTTGTAAGGTTTTTCAATTATTGTTGAATGGCCAACAGGGAAATAATCATAATATTGCACAGTAGGATACAAACTGCAAACATCTATTTACCTGATTTTTCCACCGGTTCTAACCTTATATTTCAATTTTGAAGCATTTGTCCTACCACCAAAGAATGAGTCCCTAGGACTTGATTCTGTGATAATATTCGGTTTTTTACATTCTTTATAATTTGTTTCCCACACACATTCCCACATTCCTATAACTGTATAACCATGCCTTTTTAGTAATTCAGTTCACATTTGTGTTTTATCACACAGTTATTCGAGATGTGTTTTTGTAACATGATTAATTTTATCAGGTGTGTAGCACTTACTACAACCATGCCAAAAACTACCATGAAATTGATATATAGTATTTTTTATTTTATTATAGCCATCTATTTTGGCGCCACATATAATTTCTTCACCCTTGTTCAAAGCGCGATTTATATCTCCGTTATTGAAACTTTCTAAACAGCATGAAGACTTTTGGCTATAGCAATCTTTCTGTCCTTTATCTATCAACCCTATTGCATCAGGTTGTAAATATTTGGATCTATATATAGCCATACATACACTAGCTATAGTTGAATATTGGAACGGATCAATGTTTCCAATTCCAAGAAAATGTTTTCACAGTTCTATACTACCTTGTCTTAAAATATTAACATCTGATTGATAGTATTCAACAAGTTCTTTCTTATCATCAAATATGTAATCATTGTCTAGATAATTATACCAGTTTGAAAATTCATGCCTTTGCTTTGGCTTCATAGAATCATAACTATGAAAAATTTGATACAATAAACAAATGAGGATAGTAACCTTTTTTGAGCTCTACTAGAGGAAATGTTTTTGGCAAACTACTAGGGAAACCAGCTACAAAATTTGTGCTATCTATTATTCTTAGTTCTATTCTACCAATTTCAAGTAGCATTAGTTTTGAGCCGTTATATATTGTGAATGGCCTACTATTTCCCACGCATTATTTCAGTATGAAATGTGAATCGTATGCTTCTGCATTATGTGCTATACAATTAGAACCTTCATGATGTTGATTAATTAACCATTCACAAAAGTCTTCATTATTGTAAAATATGAATTCAGTACCATCAAAATATTACGCAATAACTAAGTTAGGTGTATGTATACTGGTATTTTGTTGGGTTTCGTAGTCAAAGAAAATATATTTCTCCGTATGTGTACACCTTTTACAAATAACGCAATTATTACAACTACCGTTTTTACATTTTTTACAGTATAGACATTCACATATACCGCCCATTTGAGTTTCAGGTAGAATGTAACATTTATGTTCTTTTATTAATACAGCCTCTCTACAGTTTTTGCACTCCGTATAGCCACATTTGTGTTCCAATTTGATATATCGCTTTTTATCTTCATTATATTCTTCGGTATAACACAATACCTCACAATTGTTACATTTTTTCTATATTTGCACAATTTGTTCCAATGACTATTATAACAGCTGTTGTACGAAAACCATATATTACACTCACTGCAATAGATCCTTCCAATATATTCATTTTCATGCTTAAGTTTAGTACAGTCATGGCAAATTTCCAAACTATTATTCTTACACATATGATTTTCATTATTGTATGGTTCATCACATTTTTTGCAGTGATAAACAGATTTATAAAAATCAGACATACTATTAATTACACCAAAGTGGTTACCATTTTTGTATAGGTATATTGTTATATCTTTACAGGCCCCTTCATAAATTACAGAATTGAAACTTTTAGAGCAAATAACTTTGATTTGAATATTCAAAGAGATTCCTACATTTCTCATGTCTTCAAGAGTAAAACCCTCTTCGTTATGTATTTCTAGTTTTTTACACAAGCTATTCGTTAGAATTGATTGTAGTATACGACCTCTTCTGATATATTCAATATCATTGTTTGTTGATTATTTGTCATACAAGTCAAGTTCTTGGAATATATTTGAATTATTATCATATGTAAGTTCTACTATGATAGTTCTTGGTGCACATAAATCATCTTCATTTTTTATTTGCGTTGTAGACTATTTTGTTCTTATATTTTCAGTTAAATTTAATATTTTTGAACCTTTACCGCCTTGTGGCACATTAATAACTTGTGTATGAAAAACGGTATTATTCAAATCAAACTCCTCATCATAACCAGAAGCTTAATGAATGTAATTTATAAGTATTTGTACATTGCTACTTCTACTAATATCTACACTAATAGGGTGTTGTATATTAAGACACTCCAATGTAAGTGTGGATTGATCCCCTGTTTTATAGTTTGTTTCTTGTTTGACATATTTAATTACTTCATTCATATCACCTTCAACATCTTTTGAATCTTTTAATTAGATTCTTAGAAGCTGGAACAGCAGAGTCGTCGATCAATGAGTTGCTTGAGAAGAAAGAGAGCAGTCAATATTCGAATATTTTGGGATTATTATGGGATAAAGTGTACGATGCACTGCATATCAAGGTAGAAGAAGCCGTAATGCCAGCTATCGTCACAAAGAGAATCGTTCTTGCCAGGCTACAACGAATTTTTGACCCTATGGGATTTGTAAGTCCTGTCATTTTACAAGCAAAGATTCTGCTACAAGAAGCTTGGATGGTTGAATTAAAATGGGACGAACCGCTCACACAGGAGCTTCACAAGAAGTTCAAGCTATGGGATACTGGAATTGCATATTTAACAGAGTTCAAAATACCTCGACATTTTGGGGTTCACAATCGCGAAGAGAGTAAATGGAGTCTTCACGTCTTTTGTGATGCTAGCACATCAGCTTATGCGGCGGTTGCATTCTTGAGGATCGAGTATCAAGAAGTGGCAACTGCGCATCTGTTGATGTCAAAGGCGAGAGTCGCTCCATTAAAAAAGATTACTATCCCACGATTGGAGTTGCTAGCTTGTGTAATCGGAGCAAGATTAGCAGATTATATAGTCAAGTCTTTCGGTTTACAAGATCAGCAGAGGTATTTTTGGTCGGATTCATCAACTGCCATTGCTTGGATTAGGCGCGAAGATAACTGGGGAACATTTGTACATAACAGAGTCAAAGAAATACGAGAATTAACCAGAATAACCGATTGGAGACATGTACCAGGAAACAAAAACCCAGCTGAACTTCCATCAAGGGGATGTTCTGTAAAGGAGCTACTGAAGTCGCAATGGTAGTAGGGACCGGCATGGTCAAAACAGTGTGAAACATCGTGGCCTATGAATGTTGAAGTAATGAACGAGGAAGCTATCATTGCGGAAAAGAAAAAGACGATTGTTTCTGCCACAGTCACAAGTATACAACCATGGAGTCTATTTTGTTGCTTCACCTATACTAAGACCATTCGAGCTGCTGTGCTAGCTATGCGTTGGAAAAAGAGTATTTTACCAGAGAAAAATAGGATTTGTCAAAATATTTTACCTGCAGAATATGAAGAAGCTGAGATGAGAATGCTTTTAGCAATTCAAAGTAATATGAATATCACTGAGTCATCCTTTCGGACACTCAAGCTGCTGAAGGACGACACTGGATTGGTGAGAGTAAAAACAAAGATTTCAGAGAGAGATGGAGACGAATGCTTTCTGCTGCCCATACTATTACCAGGGACACATCCCGTGATCAAATTACTTGTGAATGATGTCCACATTCGCAACTGTCATGCAGGTACCCAAATCTGTCTGCGAATTCTAAGAGAAAGATTTTGGATTACTTGTAGTCGCCAAGTCATTAAAAAGGTTATTTCCGAATGTAAAAATTGTCGAATTCATACTGTGACAAACATGAATACTGAAGAAGTTACAATACCAAGGTGTCGTGTTCGAAATGCCAATGTATTTCAAACGATATGAGTTGATTTAGCAGGTCCCCCGTATCTCAAAGGAGGAAGAAAAGTATGGATTTCATTGTTTACATGTGCCGTTCACCGAGCGGTACATCTAGAAGTGGTAGATTCGGTGAGCACAGGAGCATTTATGAGAGCATTCCGAAGATTTGTCGCTAGAAGAATTTGACCATCTACTGTATATAGCGATAACGGTACGTTTTTTGTGGGAGCTGCTAATTTATTAAGAGATTTAGATTGGACTGAGATTAAAGAAAATTTTGCTATAGACCGCATTGAATAGATTCTCGTACCACCTGCGTCACCTTGGTGGGGAGGATTCTGGGAGAGAATGTTTCGTATAATAAAAGGTTTGTTAATACGCATTATTGGGAAGAGTACCGTGAACTTCGAGGAGTTATCAACCATCATAGTAGAGATTGAGTCAGTAGTAAACTCTCGGCCACTGACTTACGTCAGGAATGATAGTCAAGATCTAATTCCATTGACACCCAATATGCTCATCAAAGGTGTGCCAAGTGAAGGACTCCCAGACTTTGAACAAGCCAATACAAGCAGTTTGAGCAAGCGTTACAGGTATATGCTTAAATTAGCTTCTGAGTTTCGTTCCAGATTTCGAAACGAGTATTGAGCGGTTGAGCAAGATACGCGAAAGTTGCATATAGGAAACATCGTACTCGTCGGTTCGGATGATAAGAAGAGACTGTTTTGGCCGATGGGGAAAATAGTAGAATCATTTCCAGGACGAGATGGGGTAGTTCGTGTGGTGAAAGTCAAGACAACGAAGGGAGAGTTGATACGTCCAGTTCAGCGGATCTACCCTTTAGAAATAGAAGCAGCTATGCAGAAAGAAGAAGAAGGAAAACAGGAAGAGAACAAAGACAGCTTGAGTGGAGAAAAAACTTCAAAAACTCTGTTGTAAAGAGATCTTACAGTCTAATTTCCTTTGATGTTCAAATAAAAAATAATTTAAAGGTGGGAGGATGTGGAAAATTGCATCGCTAGAGTAATCCATGTGAGTTATTCCACAATTTTTGTCAAGTGAGCCGCTGTCACAAAAACACGGGAAAAAACGATCAGGGGAAGTTATGACATATATTTTTGTAGTTGAGTGATAAATGACATTTTTGATGAGATTTTTAGACATATTATCCATATTCCGTTATTCTCTTTATACATTTGTCAAATAAAATGCGTGTTGTGGATGTGCGGTCGTTCATTTGAGTTTACAGGTGTTCTCAAAGCAAGAGAAAGCTTTGTCGGATAGACAAGTGACATTTCTCAAAAATATTGTTGTCCAATACTTCCACGACTTGCTCTATAAGCATAATCCTACGTAAACATATAGTGTGTCTCAACATTATTATTGAATCTTGATATCCTCTTATTATGATCAGAATATTTTCTACAGTTAATGTATTTCTTTCATTATTATTTGATTCTTCAACTACAGGTTCCTCAAAAACTGATTTGACAACAAACTCTTCGCTATTGGATCCTTCAGTAACTGAATCAACAACAGGCTCTTCAACTACAGGTTTCTCAAAAACTGATTCAACAAAAGACTCTTCACTATTTGATTATTCAACTACAAGTTTCTCAGAAACTGATCCAACAACAGACTCTTCTCTATCGATTTCTCAACTACTGGTTCTCCATGTTATGGATTTTTTCTGAAGTATTGAATAACAATAATTTAATTGCAGATAATGACGTTAACATAACATGCATATCAGTAATCTTATTCAATAACTGTCACGTTCAGTCCTGTCTGATCGTTCAAAGTGAATAGCTGTGTTTTATTGCAGTGCTCATGCCGAATATTATAATGATATTTACGGTGAGTTATCCATGGTTGACTATACCAGATGTTATGTCATTTGAGTATTGCTATTGTTGTTATTGAGTATGATGTTGAGTGTTTGGCGATTGAGTTGATGTGTTGCTATGCCTTCATTCTTTGTTATGGAGCGTTCCTAGAACTCACTACGGTAAGAGGACGATCAGCCAAGCTGCTCCCAACGATGCACTGGTATAATCCAGGGCCAGCAGTGCCCTCCTGCCATTTTTAGTGTTCAATCAGGAGGTGCCCAGCGATGAAGTGTTCCTAGAACTCACTACGGTGAGGGAACGATCTGCAAAGTTGCTCCCAACGATGCACTGGTATAATCCAGGGCCAGCGGTGCCCTCCTGCCATCTTTAGTGTTCAATCAGGAGGTACCTAGCAAAGGAGTGTTCCTAGAACTCACTACGGTGAGGGAACGTTCAGCTAAGTTGCTCCCAACGATGCACTGGTGTAGTCCAGGACCAGCGGTGCCCTCCTGCCATATTTAGTGTTTAATCAGGAGGCGCCCAGCGACGGAGTATTCCTAGAACTCACTACGGTGAGGCAACGATCAGCTTGATTGCTCCCGAAGACGCACTGGTGTAATCCAGGGCCAGCGATGCCCTCCTGCCATCTTTGTTGTTCAATCAGGAGGTGCCCAGCGTTTTAGTTGCATATCTTTGAGTGAGCAGGCGAAGACTGAGTTTCAACTTGGCTTCAACTCTTTCTTCCCTGGCCTCGCAGATCACTCCACGAAAGTTTTTAAGTGTCGCACTACCACATCCTCTGGATGTGGAGCAAGGTTCTCCTGCCGATCCACGCTTAGCGTGGAACGGAACTCAGTTTCACATAGATGCCTGCGGGCAGCGTGGAGTGAGGTGTTTTGTCTTTTTGAAAGTTGTACCTTATACCAACTCCTGTTCTCTCAGGGTCGCTTGCAAGAATGATTATATTTGTGTTCTTTATTTCAGCCATAGATCCTTACTGAGTATGATTTACTCACATCTCTGTTTTCTTTTACAGACTTCCTGAACTTCGGACATCTTTATTTGGAGACTTTATGATCTACGTATTATCTGATGTGTTGATTAACAGAATTATTATTATGCAGCAATATGGATGTATTCTGTTCCTTTTATGGATAAAGCTTATTTGATTCAACTAAACTAGAGTTTTTAACATTCAGAAACTGATTCAACAACAGACTCTTCTCCATTCGATTCCTCATCTAATGGTACCTCAGAAGCTGATTCACCAACAGACTCTTCTTCATGCGATTCCTCAACTCTCCATTATTTGATTCTATGCCTGACTCTGATTCGGTTTCAATTTCAAAATCCGTATACAAATACTTTTCTATTGCTTCTACTCGAACATTTGTATCTTTAACCATGTTACCAATATCTTCAATCTGTGTTTCTAATTGATTTGTAGTTGCAATTTCATTATCATCAGCCACGCTGTTAATTTTTTCCTTTACCATATTCAATTGATTTATTGAATCTATGCAAAAGTTTGAATTGTTGTTACTAAGTTCTTCACCTTCAGTTTCAATTAGTTCATTCACACGTTGTCTCAGACTGATTGAAGACGAATAATTCTGTTGAAAATGGTAAGTCAAGGTTTAAAAGCAAATTACTTGAGTCATCAAGGACTTGATTTAAGGTCACAAAGAGGCTTTTTGAAGAACCAACATAATAGCTATAAAATAATTGGAATGAGGTTGCAATTGATAACTAGGAACGAATATAAACTTGGAGATTTGAAGCATAACGACTCAGACCTTGAGATATTGGAACTAAATTTTGATGTATATGAGTTTTTCTGCTTCAGATTCAATATCATCACCATATTTGTCACTATAAAACAATTTCTATGTAAATAGTTATATTCAGAAAACAGTTCAAGCACGCCGTCAACATAAGATGTTACCAACAAGCGATTGCGAGACACGCCACGCGAAGCTGCACACAAAATCATCCAAGTGCGTCAAACCAGAACCTGAAAATTGTATATAACTTTACAAAGACCAACAACATTCTGGTAGTTGAAGTGTACCACCACGATTAAACCCAGAACCATAATCCATTTGCGATTGTTCTAATTCACGATTGAACCATGTCGAATTCAGAATTGAATATAAAAACAGGTTTATACTATAACAACTAGAATTCATAACATAATTGTCTGTTAGGTACTGGAAATTCAATAAAATGTGAATGCAAAATAGGATATGAATGATTTGCACGTTATTATATATCATTAATTATTATTATCATGAAATTTCAGGGCATGTTTTGACTTTTGAATTGTGTGCATTTGCAGGAACGAGACAGTGTGTCATATTAATTATATCTCTTCCCACCATAATAATTGTCTAGACTCATTTTATTGATTCTCCTATTTGAGACTGGTGAACCTGGTTTGTCCTCAGACCTTGAGTGAATGTTGCAACCTCTATATTATCGTACTACGAGGAGCCTTTGTCGTTATCAGTGACACAACTTATTGTTTTCTAACGATATCATCAAAATAAACATACTCTTCCATGACTACACGATGATAGGAATCAGACAGCAAATGAAAGCTTCCTTCGTTGGTAATGTATTTATCTTCACAGCGTGACATATTCTATGTTTTCAGATCGAATGATACCAGAATATTCCCAACTCGGATCACGCAAAATACATGTGTTCAAGTAGACTATCATTTATGATCTGTCCTCATTCATTATTCTTACTTCTGATATGCACTTTTATTCTATTTGAAGTTGTGATAATGATTATATCGTTCAACGCGCATATATTCGTGATAATCCTTCGAGAGAGCAGGGAGTATTTGATAGAATATTTTTCAGTTTTGAATCAAATTGGAATTGAAATCAATTCAATCATGTAATTGGTTTTTGGTCTGTTCACAGCAACAGAATCAACGTGATCAAGTGCTGTTCATAGATAGCAAATAGAACTTCAAGTCAAAATTTATAAATTAATTCAGAATATATTCAATTTTTTAAACATCATCTTCCTCGATCAAACACTATAACTACAACTTCAATTTCATTATGATAGAATTAGTCAACGATTGAACTGCGTCAAGTCCAAATTAAATATAAAATGGGTTTACAATATCAATCAGGAGTTAATCGCAATTATTTTTCACTTTGATTCAGAATTGATTTAAACGTAGTATATTCCTTGATAATCTCTCCCAAATTGATAAATTATGTCACTTTCTCCATCATATATCAGCCTGGTACTCGCAAATTGGTGGAATATGAACAAAAGGTAAGATATAAATAATTTGTACGGTATGATATATCACCATTCACCATCTTCTGACGATAATATAAGTGAGAGAAATCTCTAGGTGAAGAGCTTTGAGAGAACTTCTTGATAAAGAGATATCCAAACTTAGATTTTGTTTTGAAGAGGACAATATTCAATTGGTGCTGAAATAGAACCTACCACTCAAAGAAACCTATTCCTTCTTATCAAATTCCACCTACAATACGATTCTTAGCCACTGCTGCTTCTTAGCAATTATCAGACGATATCTTTGCTGTGCCTTAATTTACTGCTTGTACTATCGAACGTGCAGTGCGTGAAGTAGCACAACTAGATCCCTAATATATATATAGATGCTCACTGCAAAAGATGTTCAAGCTATGATGTAAGGTTTCTGTAGGGTTCAAAGAATGCCTGGAGTGAAAAAGAGCTATAAATTACACTCACATATAAATAGAATCTGCAGGTTGGCCTTAAGCGAAGATTTTTGAAGATCTATGAATACTGAAAATAATTGCTATATGTCCTGAACGAAAGTGAATGAGAACAGTATTTTAAATGACAGTCTTATGTGCTAATCTGGAGAATGGACGTTGTAGTTACGACTTCCTGTTAAGTGAATAGGTTATTCGTACTTCAATTCAAACGTGTTGACCAAATTTACAAACCGTAACAAAAGAAGCATATAACAATTAGCATGAGACGACCAAAAACACAATTCGAAGAAGTTCTGAAATGTCGATTTCCATGTTTTTCAGTTCACTCGAAAATCCAAAATTGGAACATAATCAGCAATTGATGTTGCTTGTTGTACATTTCACGATACAAAAAACTGATAGTTGATGACGAATCGCCAATCGTGCGTAGAGCACATTCTGCTTGAAAAATCAATTTATTGAATTTACCATGAGATTTTTTTCAGAGTGCACACATTCACTTCATAAAAACTTATAATTATTGAATACTGATCCTAGTCTGAGTTTGAGCTGTTTTCCATGATTATTATCGAGATTGAACATTAATAAATTGATTGCAAAACCTATCAGCCTAGCAGAGTAAGTCGCATGTATAATGGATTTATCGAAGAGCAGTTAGAGAGTGTTGAGAACGTAACAAAACTATAGGACGTAACAAAACTAGAGAAGAATATAACAGAACAAGGAAAACCAAATCCAATTGATATTTCAGCAGAGTATGTTTATTCTTCATAAGAAAATTATGTTTCATTTCATGTGGCATCGGCCACCTACATTCCCTGGAATTGCATTTGTTATTTTCACTTATTAATTATAAATCGTTCCGGAGATTATTACGATTTCCCCTTTTCTATAGATTCAGATATACACTTACTCTTGTTCGAGCACTCGAAGTGATCGGACGTGCTAATCTCAGCTCCCACAAGCGGTTAGATAATTCTATACAAACAACAATTAAATTATTGAATCATTATCTAATAAATTCTACATTCCATTGAGGATCTAATATATTACGATAAGCTACTGCTGACAATAAACGAAGTGACGAAGCACGTAGGCCTTGGCCAACGTGCTTCATCATCAAAGCGAAATGAGTCAAACTCAAGATATACAAACGAGCCAATGGCAGTCCCAAAACACATCTAGAAAAAAGAAAAGAGAACATACTGATCAAAACAACATGAGAAGAGTTAGACCAAGAACTCACCAACAACTACATTCAAGTTCGCAACCAATAACAACCCAAAACAGATTTGAACCACTATTGGTTTCCACCAATAACGATCAACCACAGGAAGAGACAGCAACAAAAACTCCCAAGCCTCCACCTATCTTTGTACCAGATATACAAGATGTGAATCCACTAAAAAAACTTTTGAATGAAGAAGCAAAGGAGAAGTACATCTTGAAAACAGTGGGCAACAGTCGAATAAAAATCCAAGCTAGTGACATCGATAGCTACAGAGGCATAATCCAACGCTTTGCAAAAGAAAAGGTAAGTTCCCATACCTACCAAATGAAACAAAATAGAACACACCGTGCATTCATCAAAAACATACATCACACTACAGACATTAACGAGTTGAAAAAGGAAATCGAAGATAATGGACACAAAGTAACAAATATTTTCAATATAAAACACAAAACACTCAAACATCCATTACCAATCTTTATAGTGGAACTGGAGCAAAATCCAAGTAATAAAACAATCTACGATATACAGTTTTTACAAAATACCAGAGTAATCATAGAGCCTCCTGGAGTTAGAAAAGAAATCCCACAATGCGCCAGATGTCAGAGGTATGGGCACACCAAAACTTATTGCGCAAGACAAGAGCGATGCGTTAAATGCGGCGAAAACCACGTTACCCAAAATTGCACAAAAAATTAAAATACACGATTTAAATGCGTATTGTGCGACGGTAACCATCCAGCCAACTATAAAGGATGCTCGATTTATAAAGAAATATACAAAAAAAAATACCCTCCTCTACGACAAAGAATAATGACAGAACAAAAAGCAAACTCACTTCAAGAGGTACATCCCAATTTATCATACGCACAAATAACAGAACATAATAATTCAAATACACCTGACACTACCCAGCAACAATTCAAACAACCAATCCCACCGACACAAAATAAACTAGAAAAAATGATGCTACAACTGATGGGAAGGATGGACATCATCCTAAACCTACTCACAACGGTTATATCAAAACTCCCATAATGCAGCAAAAATTGAAAATTGCATTATGGAATGCTAATGGCTAGGCCAACCACAGCCAAGAGTTGAAAATATTTCTGAAAAAACATAACATAGACATAATATTAATATCAGAAACACATTTCACAAATCAAACGTATCTGAAAATACCACAATATACCATATACGATACTAAGCACCCTGATGGCACCGCCCATGAGGTTACGGCAATAATCATTAAAAGCTCAATACAACATTACGTTTTACCCGAATATATGATGGACCACTTACAGGCTACAACTATATTATTAGAAGAACCAACGGGCCCAACTACCTTTTCTGCAATATACTGCCCTCCCAAACATGTCATAAAAAAAGAACAATTTGAACATTTCAAAAGAACACTTGGTAATAAATACATCTTAGGAGGTGACTACAATGCCAAGCACACAGTTTGGGGTGCCCGCCTAATAACAACACGAGGAAGAGAACTACTCAAAACAATTCAAAGCAACAATCTCTCATACCACTCTACCGGTAAGCCCACATATTGGCCCTCAGACATAAATAAAACACCAGACCTGCTGGACTTTTACATAGCTAAAAATATCCAAGCGAATAAAATAGTAATAAAAGACAACCTTGACCTATCATCGGACCATACTCCAGTGTTTCTCGAACTAAATTCAAATGCGAATAAAACGCTGAAACCACCATCGTTGCATAACAAACATACAGACTGGGAACATTTTACAGAATTGATGAATCAAAAAATCAATATCAAATTACCCCTAAAACAAAACAAAGACATAGACGACGCTATTGAACATCTCAACCTAAATATTCAAGAGGCAGCATGGGAAGCAACTCCTACCTCACCCGAAAAGAAATACGGACTACTAATTCCAAATCACATCAGAGAAGCCATCAGAGAAAAACGGCGCATACGTAGATTATGGCATCAACAACACAATCCACTGGACAAATCAAACCTAAACAAAAAAGAAAGAGAACTGAAACAAATGCTGCACGAATGGAGGAATAACAATCTAGAAGAATACTTAAGCTCTCTAACTAATACTCCAATAACGGAATATTCACTCTGGAAACCGACCAAATACCTCAAAAGACCTGTCCAAAGAGTTCCACCTATTAGAAAACCAGACAACTCCTGGGCGAGGAGCAACCAAGAAAAATGTAAGAGCTTAGCTGAACACTACTCTCAAGTATTCCAACCATATGCAATTAATAACAATTCCCCTGAAGAGGTAGAGATACAACAATACCTCGAATCCCCAGACCAAATGACACCACAAATAAAAAAAATAAGTTCAGAAGAAATTCAAAACACAATAAAAAATATGAAACAAAAAAAAGCACCAGGGTACGATCTTATAACAGACAGAGTGCTCAAAGAATTACCGGAAAAAGGAATACAACTAGTCACTTTCATCTTCAACGCCATAATAAGAAATAATTACTACCCATCACAGTGGAAAGTAGCGCAAATAATCCCAATCCAGAAACCCGGTAAACCACCTGAAGAACTCACCTCATATCGACCAATTAGCCTCCTGCCAATATTATCGAAAGTATTCGAGAGAATTCTACTGAAGAGACTAAATGCAGTATTACTTAGAAAGAAGTTGATCCCAGAATATCAATATGGATTTAGAGAAAAACATGCCACTATAGAACAAACCCACCGAATAGTAGATAAAATAAGAAGTGATCTGGAAGAAAAGAGGTACTGCTCAGCAGCATTTCTCGATGTAGCACAAGCCTTCGACAAGGTATGGCACGAGGGGTTACTATATAAAATAAAGAAAAACTTACCTACCCCACTTTACCAACTGCTAAAATCATATTTGAGCGAAAGATACTTCCAAGTGAAGTACCAAAGCGAGTTCTCAAGCCTGCACCCCATCAAGGCAGGGGTACCACAAGGTAGTGTACTTGGCCCGACACTATATCTATTATACACTGCAGACCTACCAACATCAACAAAAATCACAACAGCCACATTCGCTGATGACACAGCACTGCTAGCATCGAATGAAAGCTCAGAAATAGCCTCACGAACACTACAAACACACTTATTAGAAATAGAACAATGGCTAAACAAATGGAATATGAAAGTTAATACCACAAAATCAACTCATATCACATTCACCAACAGAAAAGATACATGCCCAGTAGTTTATTTAAATGGAGAACCACTTCCACAGGCCACTGAGGTCAAGTACCTGGGTCTACATCTAGACAGAAGGTTGACATGGAGTAAGCATATTAAAACTAAAACCAAACAACTGAACATCAAAGTAAAACAACTCTATTGGATGCTAGGTAAACGATCGAAACTAACAACAGAAAACAAAATCCTATTGTATAAAACAATGATAAAACCCATATGGACATATGGGCTACAACTATGGGGAACAGCAAGCAACTCTAACATTGCAATAATTCAAAGATTTGAAGCAAAGACACTAAGAAAAATTCTCGACGCACCCTGGTATGTAAGAAATGATACAATATACAACGACCTCAACATGAGATCCGTCAAAGAAGAAATAAAGAGATTCAGCGAAAAATACATGCTACGTCTTGAAAAACATCCCAACTCCACTGCAGTTAGCCTTTTGGATAACAGCTAAGAAACAAGGCGACTGAAACGATTTACCACACTAGATCTGGCATATAGATTCAATTAAATAAAGTAAATCAAAACCATTTCTGATCAAGTTAGGTACAAAGTAGAAAATATCACTGGATATTACTACCCAAATGATATAATGATGTGATAAAATATTTACTTATTGTTATTATCAGCAGATTGTAAATGATATGACCAAATGAAAAAAATAAAAAATTATATACACTTGAAAATAAAATCACAGGTGGAGCGTCATTGGAACAAGAAGTTAAAATTCTGATTATAGTGGTTGGAGAGTTTACAGCATGTTTAAATTAATGTCGTGAGCATATCGGGCTTTCATTAAGGAAGTACGAATTGCAGTGTTCCCATTGAAGTCTCTCAATATTTCTTGCTCTTCAACACTAACTCCCAATTTCTGGCGCGATTGATGATTTACCATCAGTGTTCAAGTTATATAACTTCTTTTAATTGAATTTCTCGTCGTCTAATGAGATGTTATCGCTTCTTCTGCTACGTTTCGGGAATTGAATCAAGACTACAAAATAAAAGTGAAAAATTCACACCGAGCTGTCCATTTTGTAGATCAGCACATGAATCAGTCATTGAGAATGCTGCTGTTATGCTGGCAATATGATGAACTCTTCTTCTTTTTTCTGAATTCACATCACGTACAGCTTGTATTTTTACTAAAAAGATATTTGCGATCTCTGAAAATTTTCGCTTCAGGCCCATCTGCAGATTTTATCTTTATGTAGATGCAATCTATTGCTCCTATTTCTACAGGTCCTATTCGAATCCTACAGAAACCTAATTCCGCAGCTTAGACTTGAAGCAGGTATTTTCATATATTAAGGATCCAGTTGTGCCACTTCACGCACAGCAGCACTGGATGTATGCAACGCAAAGATATTATCTGATCATTGTTAGGAGCACCAGTGATTGAAAATTATATCGTGAGTGGAATTTGATAAATTGGAGTAGATTTTCTTTCTGTGGTAGGCTCTATCCTAGCAACAATTAGATATTGTAACCACAAAATACTGCGCTAATCAAAACAAAATCCTAGTTTGAATTTCTCACTATCAAACATTTCTATTAGAGATATTCACCTAGGAACACTTCTCATTTATTTTATCAAGCCGTGCGGGAATGTGGAGGTTCGTAGGAGTGGAGTAGGCTTGCACCTGACCTAATATTCTCAACATATGACATAAACCATCTTGATATATGTATCAAGACTATTTGGATTGCATGTTCTGAGGAGACTGAAGGATTTGAGGATTTTATATAGAATATTGTAGAATGGATAGCTTGTTGTGAAATCATGGTATTTGAAATAGGGATTGAATTAGGAGTTTTCCATTCTCTCTGTGTCCTTGGAGTATAATACTTTGTCATATGTGCTCTTGAAATTTTGCCTTCACGAGCATTTCCTTCAGAAAATGGATTCACGTTTCTGTTGTCCGTCTACCGCTTGCATTTGAATGTGCATGTCTATCAAAGCAAACTTTCACATACCTGTTGTCTGGCATTAGTAGAATTTCATTCCACCATAGCAGTATTTTCTTGAATACTATCTATTCTATATTGGGCTGGCCCGTCTTTGCGAATGATGTAGCTCGATGTTGTTGACTTTCAAAATTCCAGATGTTTGAAGAAATGTAATCAACCTTTTTCTGTGCTATTGCATTGATAGGGATCCCCAGACTTCTGCGCTGTATGTTGAAGTGGGTAGAATCAGGGAGGTGATAAGTTTCATATTTGTGTTCCACCAGGTAATTTTTTTTCGCCATTGCCTGCTTTATCGAACCAGTAATTTTACTTTTATTTGATAGCACTGTTTAAGTATTTCCGTTGAATTTTCCTCAAGCAGTGGATATTACTCCCAAATAAGTATGTTTTTCAGTGAATTGTACTCCTTTTCCCCATTCCTACAAATATTTATTCAAGTTCAAAAATCCTTAAGGTCAGGTCACTCGATGGATCGAAAGATTTTAGGAATACGACTTCGACATAGAACATCGAGCTGGTACAGCACATAAGAATGCTGATGCTTTACCAAGACGACCATGTGCCAAAGATTGTTTGCATTGCATCTCGGACAACTGTTATTGACGATGCTTGGCAACTACAAGAGATGGAAAAGGTGATAGATAGTGACTCAGAGTTGCGAATTATTCAAGAATGAAAGAGGAAAGGAATCAGACCGACATGGCAAGAGATAGTACCGTATTCCCCGGCGGCAAAATCATACTGGGCGCAGTGGGATTCCATCATCCTGGATGAGGGCGTCTTGAAGAGTGTCCTGAAGGACCCGGATAAAACCAAGTGTAGAGAACAGCTGATTGTTCCTATAGACCGGGTTCCGGAGGTCTTGAGCTATCTCCATGATGGAGTGAGTGGGGAATACCTTGGGGTAACGAAGACTGCAAAAAGTACGTGGACGGTTTTATTGGCCTATCTGCAGAGAAGATAAGCGTATGTCCTTCCCAATCAAGAGGCTACTACCATCGAAGACGTCCTAGTGAAAAACTGGATCTGTCGTTTTGGCGTACCCTGGGAGCTCCATTCTGACCAGGAAAGAAACTTTGAGTCCACACTTTCCCAGGAGATATGCGAAGTATTGAACATGCGCAAAACCAGAACTACTGCATTACACCCTCATTCTGATGGAATGGTGGGATGGATGAATAAGACCATAAAAAGACACCTGGCCAGAGTTGTCTCCAGTCACCAGAGAGACTGGGACAAATATCTCCATCTGTTCCTTTTGGTCTACCGCGCATCCGTACAAAAATCAACCGGACAGACTCCAGTGATAATTGTTTTTGGACAAAAACTTTGGCTACCATGCGATCTGAAGTTCGGCTGCAAACTAGGAGAAGATCTGGCTGGTAAAGATCATGTCATTGATTTAAGACGTCGATTGGACGATATACACTTTCGAGTCCGACTAAACATCCAGAATTCCAGCGGCCGCATAAGAGAGACCTATGACATCAAGGCACCAGACGAGGGCTTCTCAGCCAGGAGACTCTGTGTGGCTTTATATCTCAGGGCGGCGACGTGGCCTGTCTCCAAAACTACAGACATCTTGGGAAGGGCCTTATGAAGTCATCAGAAGGATCAACGACATAATTTATAAAATACACGCAACCCTAAGAGCAAGCAAGAGTGATGTACTTCAATCGGCTAGAACCATTTGCGGGAGATCACAATTAAGATACTAATGACGCACGTGCTCGCAAGATACATGCGCAGGAAGATTCGTTCGACAAGTTAATGAAGACTTTTTTGGGTAGACGTCGAGCTCGATTCGGAATAACTACCTAAGTGCAGCAGGATCTATTCAGAGTCCTGGCCGACTACTCCTTGGCCCATTGCGTGTCAGAAGATTTGGAGATGTCTTGAGGGATAGGAGCAGAATTCATGAAGAAGTTTGGCAGGCTAGAACACCAGGAGCCTACAGTAGGAAAGGCCATCTGCCGGAGGGTTGATACAAGAACAAGAGAACGCTATATTTACTATCTGGTAACGAAAGACAAATTTTATCACAAACCAACCCACCGCTTCATGTGGAAAACGATGTGAAACATGCGAGGCCATCTAATGCAGAACGACATCCTGAAACTGGCAATACAGGAGTTAGGCTGCGGTCTAGATGGATTAGATTAGAAGATCGTTCAAAATATGATAGAGGTTATATTCCAGAACAACGGAATTCAAATATTCATCTGCAGTGTCCACCCAGCAAGCTCGATCGGACCAAAAACTGTCGACTGCTACTTTCACCATACTACTGCTTGTACCAAGGGCGGCAAATGTCAATTCCGACATAGACATGAAGGTGTGCTTCGGGACGAGACAATCTCAAGAAAGGGGCAGTGTAACGTGCAAGAGTGTGGAGGTTCGTAGGAGTGGGGTAGGCTTGAGTCTGACCTTATGTGGGCGAGGCCTACTGTCCTCGTAATATTGCGCCGCACCGCATCACATCATCCCGCACGATGGAGAAATCAAGCAACATGTACTTGACTAAATCTGGAGCTTTCGAGAAAACGGGATTCCCTATATAAACGCAAGCAAACCACTTAGAGATATAGTGTGATGGTGAATCTAGAGCAGTGAATATCAAACAGTGAAGTAAACAGTGTATGTAAATAGTCAAATTTGAATTTCTGCGGCTCTGTTCAAGAAAGTAGTAAGTTATAAATGGATAATATAGTGTTTGTAAGTGATACCTGGAAGAATAAAACTTTTATTCCATTTTCAATTATTGAATAGAATTGTTATTCAATTATAAACTACTTATTTTTGAGCAATTAACATAACATTATCATCAGTAGATGACAATGAATGATATATAATAACGTACAAATTATTTATATCCTATTTCTTATTCACATATAATCATTTTTCCAGTATCTAACAGACAAATATTTTATATATACTATGTTTCTATGTGAACCCATTTAATATTCAATTCTGAGTTTGACGTAATTCAATCGTGAATAAGATTGATCGCAATCGGATAATAGTTCTATGTTTAATCAAGATGGTACTCTTCAACTACTAGAATGTTGTTGGTCCTTGTAAAGTTATATACAATTTCCAGGTTCTGGTTTCACGCACTTGGATGATTTTGTGTGCAGCTTTGCGTGGCGTGTCTCGCAATCGACTCTTGGTATTATCTTATGTTGACGGCGTGCTTGAACTGTTTTCTGGATATGACTATTTACATGAAAATTGTTTTATAGTGACAAATATGGTGATGATATCGAATCTGAAGCAGAGAAACTCATATACATCAGAATTTAATTTCAATATTTCAAAGTGTGAGTCGTTATTCTTCCAATCTGCTAGTTTATATTCATTTCATGTTGTCGATTGCAACTTTATTCTTATTATATTCCAGCTATTTTGTTGGTTCTTCAACAATTTTCTCTGTGAATTTATATCAAGTTCCTGATGACTCAAGTTAATTCGCTTTTGAACCTTAACTCACCATTTTTAACAGAATTATTTGTGTTCAATTACTTGTGCAGTGACTTTCGAGTATTTGTTCTGATAATCAACGACTGCAACTGTCAAACACAATTTTTGAGTCATGAGCAAGTGTGCCAAGTATGGATACAAAAAATATGCAATCCTTATTGACTGCATGGGGACTTGCGGTCAATGGTTTCATCCAGTGTGCGTTAATTTGACCTACGATGTTGATTCTAGTTAACTTGACTCAATTTTTGTCTTCATGATGTCTATCCTGCCGAATGAACTGCTCTCTTATTGACAACTCAAAAGTAAATGAGTCCAAAGAGGTTTTTTATGACTTCGACCAGAAATTTGAGAATATTGAGAAAATATATTTGAACGATGGATCGTCGGATGTTGGATAATTCAGAATCAGTGAATAAAAAACAATTCACATCACTTGAGCAAACGTTTTGAATCTTATCGACTCTTCATCAGTGCCCAAATATACAACAAACATTGAATACATTTTTTTTTTATGATTATAATTATTATGTTTACATACCCAGTGATTCAAACTCTAAGTTGCCATGAGAAATCATTAGAATACATTACAAAAGTTACTTATTATCAACAGTGTATGTTTCTCTTACAATACAGGCACCGACTGATAGTGATAACAGCGACCATCTTCAATCTTCTAGTGCGTGACTTGACTCTGATGTTATCACGGCAACTGAAAATTGGCTGACTGAAAGTGTTGACAATGCGGAGTCAGGTTCTACTTTATTCCGTACCGTTGTGATCGCAATTTTAAGGCGTGTCAAGTAACCATAGGTGGTGGTGTCCTTTCACTTATTAAAAATAGTCTATCGTCTTGCAATATTCATTCAAGAGGTTATACTAACATCATGTCAAGAAACATTGACATTGTGCCAAAATAAGAGTGATTAATAGGAATATTCTTATGTCTTCCACTCACAACCCTTCTGCTCGAACTTTCTTATCTTATAATCGTATTTTCGAGTTTTTTTAAATCTCTCTCATGCAGATATACAATTCTGTTATTTCTGGTGATTCCAACATTTCTGTTTGCTTCTTATTCGGAATCTCAAGAAAGTCTTAACCAGAAAAATTTATTGAAGATTTTGTTTGCAAAGCATTGGAATTATACAACAAATCCGAATAATGAACTACTTCATTTGTTGATTTCCAACACAGATTGTGGTGTGAGTCATCCCTCTGATTTGCTGTTCGATGTCATATATCTACTGCATCTTTCTGCACTTGGAGCTACCATCAGTCTGGGCTTCATCAAAAATAATCTCATGAGCAATAAGAAAACATATTGTTACAATTTTAGAAAAGCGGAATATGTCAAATTATTCCGAAACATTGAACTTCTTGACCAGAATTATTCCAGTGATTTCTCAGATGCTGACGCAGACTGCGAGTCCTTTCATGGCAAATTCCATCCATTTTTTGATACTTGTGTTCCAATGGAACCAATTCTGAATAAGACATAACCACGTTGGTATAACCGCACAATAACTCAAAAACTTCAAACTAAGGACCGCATCAGGAAACGTCATCTGAAGTTCCTACTTGATCAAAATTATATCACAAAATTTCATACTATAGGATCAAAAGTTGAATTCCTGATCCAAAACTCTTATACAAACAATGTTTCAACGTGCGAGCAAAGAGCAGCTGTGAGGCTAGAAAGTTTTGGGATTTTGTTGATTCGAAAAGAAGAATGTCATCAGTTTCTCAGTCCATGACCTACAATTGAGTTGCATTTCCAACGCCCGCGAACATATTGAATTCCTTTGCTGATCTCTTCTAATCAGTCTATATCACTTCCAGTAATTCATTCTCAAATCCCAACAGTCGTCCTTTTGATTCTTTCTCCTTGTCTGTTATTTCTCACCAAAACTTTGGGCTACGATTCACTCCAGATTTTTCTGTCCTATGGACCTGACGAAATTCCTTTTTCTTTGATAATGTCTCATTCCATATTTTTGATTTTTGCATTGAATTCAATACTCTCCCTAACACGTGGACGTTGATTTGGTAAGCTCTCATTTAATAATCTAGATCTAATATTGAAAATTACCGGCCTATTGCTATGCTCTCAAATTTCCGCGAAATATTTGAAAAAACTATTTATGCATCGCTTTATGTAAAAGTAAAATATAAAAACTCTATCAGTCAACATGGTCTCATAGAAAAAAGGACTACAGTAATAAATTTGATGTAGTCCACGCATTTCACTTCTTCTATTCTCGATTCAAAGGGGCAGGTAGACTGTATCTATACCGACTTCGCTAAGGCATTTGATACGATAGAACATAGTTGCCTTATTAACTAGTTACATTCGTTTTCCTCCTTCCAACTGTCCAACTCTCCCAATACCGTCATACTTATCTCACCGTCAATTGTTCGTACAGTATTGTGATAAGATGCCTCATGAATTTATTGCTGCCTCAGACGTAGTTCTCCAATCTTGGTCCTTTTTATCTTTTGCTTATCGACGATATCGCAGATATCATTCACAGCGGAAAACTATTATTTGCTGATGATCTGAAATTATTTCATTCTGTGTGTTGCATTATCGACTGCCAGTTCCTTCAACTTGATTCGGCTACTCTTTTTTAATGGTGCTCTGACAACAATGTCCACCTCAATCTCAATGAATGTTTTGTCATGTCCATTTGCGTTTCTATTGGTCCACCACTTAGCGCTGTTCTTCGACTTCTCTGTAAGCATTTGACAGCTCCAATTATTATGAAACCTGCTGTGCGTGGAGTGGTACAACTAGAGCCTTAATATATGGAAATACCTACTCCAAGTATAAGCTGCAGAATTAGGTTTCTGTAGGATTCGAAGAGGACCTGAAGAAAAAGGAGCAATAGATTGCATCTACATAGAGATCAAATCTGCAGGTGGGCCTGAAACGAGAATATTCCGAGATCGCAAATATCTTTTCAATGAATATACAAGTTTTACGTGATGTAAATCTGGAAAAAAAAAAATAGAGCTCATTATTTTGCCTTGAAGTGAGCATAACAGCAGCATTCTTAATGACTGATTTATGTGCTGATCCACAAAACGGAGAGCTCGGTGTAAACTCCCTACTATTATTTCAAATTATTGATTTGATCCAAGAAACGATAAAATCTTATTAGACGACAAGAAATTTAATTGAAAGAAGTTATACAACTTGAACACTGATGACATATCATCAATCGCGCCAGAAATTGCGAGTTGGAGTTGAAGAAGAAGCAATATTGAGAGACTTCAATGGAAACACTGCAATCCGTACCTCCTTAATGAATGCCTAATATGCTTGCGACATTGATTTCATGAAAAATCACACGACGAGAAGATATTGTGCAGACTATTGTTTAGGGTTGAGCTGTGTCGAGCTTCTGGGGGCCAAACATGCTGTAAACTCTCCTACCAGTTTAATCAAAATTCCACATTCTTGTTCCAATGACATTCCACCTGTGATTTTAGCTCCAAGTATAGATCTAAATCTATAGGGAAGAGGGAATTGTAATAAATTACTGGAACGATTCATAGTCAATAAGTGAGAATAGCAAATGTAATTCCAGGAAATGTAGGTAGCCGATGACACGTAAAATGAAACATCATTTTCTTATGAAGAATATACATGCTCTGCTAAAATATCAATTGAATTTGCTTTTTCTTGTTCTGTTATATTCTTCTCAGGTTTTGTTACGTCGTCTAGTTTTGCTACGTTCTCAACACTCTCTAACTGCTCTTTGATAAATTCATTATACATGCGACTCATCCTGCTATTCTGATAAGCTTCGCAATCAACTTAATAATTCTAAATTTCGATGATAATTATGGAAAAACAGCTCAAACTCAGACAAGGATCGGTATTCAATAATTATAAGTTTTTATTAGGTGAATGTGTGCGCTTCAAAAAAAATCTTATGGTAAATCCAATAAATTGATGTCTCAAGCAGAATGTGCTCTACGCACTATTGGCGATTCGTCGTCAACTATTATTTTGTCGTATCGTGGAACGTACAACAAGCAACATCAATCGCTTGAGTTGTTCTAATTTTGAATTTTCAAGTGAACTGAAAAACATGGAAATCGACATTTCAGAACTTCTTCGAATTGTGTTTTTGGTCGTCTCATGCTAATTGTTATATGCTTCTTTTGTTACGGCTCGTAAATTTGGTCAAAACGTTCAAATTGAAGTACAAAGAACCTATTCACTCAACAGGAAGTCGTAACTATAACGTCGATTCTCCAGATTAGCACGTGAAACTGTCATTGAAAATACTGTTCTCATTCACTTTCGTACAGGACATATAGCAATTATTTTCCGTATTCGTAGATCCCCGAAAATCCTCGCTTAAGGCCCACCTGCAGATTCTATTTATATGTGAGTGTAATTTATAGTTCCTTTGAACCCTGCAGAAACCTAACTTCACAGCTTGAACATCTATTGCATCAGGCATCCATATATAGTGAGGCTCTAGTTGTGCTACTTCACGCACTGCACGTTCTATAGTACGAGCAGTAGATTTGGACACAGCAAAGATAGCGTCTAAGAATTACTGAAAGCAGCAGTGGCTAAGAATCTTATCGTAACTGGAATTGGATAAGAAAGAATAGGTTCATTTCGTGTGGTAGATTTTATTTCAGCACCAAGTGAATATTGCGCTTTCTAAAACCTAATCTAAGTTTGGATTTGTCATTATCAAGATGTTCTCTTAGAGCTCTTCTCCTAGAGATTTCTTTAACTCATATTATCTTCAGAAGATGGTCAATAACGTTATATTATAATGAACAAATTATTTATATCTCACTTTTCATTCATATTCCATCAATTTTTGAGTACCAGACTGATATATGATGAAGAAAGTGACATAACTCGTCAATTTGGAAGAGATTATCAAGGAATGTACTACGTTTAAATCAATTCTGAATCAAGGTGAAAAATGATTGCGATTAACTCCTGATTGATGTTGTGAACCCATTTTATATTCAATTTTGACTTAACGCAGTTCAATCGTAGACTAGATCCATCATAATAAAATTATAGTTGTAGTTATGGTGTTTAATCAAGGAAAATGATGTCAGAAAAATTGAATATATTCTGAAATAATTTATAAATTTTGACTTGAAATTCTATTCGCTTTCTATGAACGGCACTTGTTCGCGTTGATTTTGTTGCTGTGAACAGGTCAAAAATCCATTACAGGATCAAATTGATTTCAATTTCGATTCAATTCAAAACTGAGAAATATTCTATTGAATACTCCCTGCTCTTCTATCACAAAATGTACAATACCTACCCTGACAGATCCTTTACCTATTCTAATCTTCTGCTGTTATTCAGCATTTACAGTATTTTCGAACCTAGGAATAAAAACCTAGCTCTCAATTTATTTTGATTCAATTAATCACCAATTCTGTCGATGATCCTTGATGTCTTGGTTTTCTCAGTTTTCATATTTCTTTTGTCCATACCAGAGCCTCCACAACTTTTTATTGTTCATTGGGTCGTACTAATCTGCTAATGGCTCTCCCAACACACTGAATGTGTATAGACTACAAAAACAAATGTTCCCATTTTGACATTTGTCGTTTCGATACTAATGAATTTGCTCGCACTGTATTGAGTAGATATTTTTATATTTGTGTTCGAAATTCATTATTTTCATGTTTATTTCTGTTTTGATATATTCAGTATTGGATCTGAACAGTTCTCATCTTTTTGACCGATGAATACGTCGGAGCTAAATTTTATGTACGTGGGCCAAAATCAAGGAGTAATGTACACAACAATGATAATGTTTATTTAAAATGAAATAATACATTCCAATAGTTTTGTCAGGTTATGGACTGAATACCTTACAAGAAATAATTTCGTCAAACGTTTTTTGACATGTAATTCTTCTTTTTCTTCCAGCGCACACCTCCTCTTCTGTACCAAACAGTTCGGGGTTGCACTCGCGCTTATGTTTGCTACTTCCACAACTCGGCCGTTTTGATCATCATCCGACTTGGATGACTCGGAATATGGATCCAGCATCTATTACTTCATGTGATCGGCCGATGCTGTTACTCTGTCAGGACCTTCACCTTGAATTTTCTGAACAACATATCTGCTATGTGGATCCATCACGCTAACCTAATAAGGACTCAAATATTTTCGATGTTACTTCAACCCTGGACCAAACTGTGTTTTTAATATAGCATCTGAAGCGTCTACTCTATACAGAGTAGCATCTTCTCGTTTTTATTATGTTTTTTTTCCATTTCCTCAGAAGCGTTACCTTCGCTTTCTTTCTATCTCCAAGAGTAATTTCATCTAATTCTATTTGAAGCGCGTTCAATTGTTCATTCTGTACGTCTTATTCTGATCTCAAGTCCGCTGAAGTATTCCCCAGGGTGAATTTTTCTGCGTAGACTATTTCATTTCCCTCAGATACTCGTTCATTGGTTTGCTCTTCATGTCTCAACTCGTCATGAAGAAGTTGAGCTTTAAAATCGAAGATTTTTCGTTCTGGCGTTAGGTTTTTTGACTTTGCGTTTCCATTGGCCCACCACTTGGCGCTGTTCTCCGACTTCTTTGTAAGCATTTGCCGACTCCATTTCAGGATGTTTTTGAAACTCAACTCATTGTTTGAAATCATCTTTGTGTTGATGGTGCAGCCTCCTTCTTGTGAAATCCAATTCTCTTAAAACTCTTCCGTATTATTGTTTGTGAGCTATGCCGTCGATTGCGTCATTCTCATTTTGTTCGGAATTCAATCCATTCATATCGGATCTAGCATATAACAAACCCATTTCTTAACGCTCTGAAATTTAGACGAGCTTTCGGTTCCCATTTCACTTTCTTCTTATTCGTGTTCCAGTCGTATTCTGTCTTGAGTTTCAGCATTCAATCGCTCGGTTGCTATGGTGGCAGCTGAGAGTTCTCCGATTTCTATCAAAATGATATTGTTATCATCTTTTTTTTTTGATATTCTGAATTCTTTACAATTTTTAAAGATATCGGCATCATGTAGTAGTTCTTTGCCAAAAAAAGCATCAACGGTGATTTATTTATCCAGAACAATGCAAAAGCAGATGTGTAACTCACAATTATCTATGATCACATTGATACCTCTCTCAAAGTTTCTATCCTATTTTTCCCCAGCCCATGGGATGTATGTACGGTACATCGTAGCTGAATGACGTGTTTTAGTGCGGCCGATAAAAAACTCGATTTATAACGGGACTTATCGCTTAACTGAAAGTAAACTATTAGAAGTGCAAAGTGTAAGAGTGGTTACAGATGTGTAAACAAAGGTGAAGTGAAACGAAGGCAGACTAGTGCAATAAATCAAAGTTATTTTTGTGAAAATATCGAAGACTCTTGACCTCAGACAACAAGTGAAGGTGACAAGACAAATGACAGGCCGTGCGGGGCGTGGTAAGCGGCTAGCCGGCTAGAGAAGTGATAGATAATACAGGGGTGCATTCAGTTAAAAAGTGAATTTAAATTTTTCTTTTTTAAATAAAACACCAAATTTAAGTGAACCTAGGTAACTGTGGTATGAATGAAAACACAAGAGGAACAGAAGAACAAGACTGTGACAAAATTTTCAGGAAAAGCAAAAAAGTGCTCTGATCACCAGAACAAAGAAATAGAGAAGAATCAAGTAAGGAACAAAGTATTATTAATACAGAATTAATAGAAGATAGTACTGAAATAAAAAAGATGGAAGACCTAAAGCAAATGATGCAATCGATTATGGATAAAATGGATACAAACATGGAAGAAATTAAACAAGAGATAAGAGACTTGAAAGCCGAAATGGAGAAGAAAGAAGAAGAATGCAAAAGAGAAAAGAAATCTCTAATAGACAGAATAGGAAATCTAGAAAGAAAAGCAGAGAGAGATGAAAGAAAGAAGAAAAAGAACAACATAATAATAAAAGGCTTGGGGAGCACTCATAATACAGAAGGAATTAAAAAATGGCTTGTGGAGAAATTGAAAGTTGCAGCAGAAGTCAATTACATGGTAATAATGAACAAAGGCAAAAATAATGAGTTCATAAGAGCAGGATTGCCAAGCTGGGAGGAGAAACAAAAAATAATGGAAGCCAAAGGTAAATTGAAAGGTACAAAAATATATATTGACAATGATCTAACCTGGGAAGAGAGGAAAATACAGAGAGAAATCAGGAGCATTGCAAAAGAAGAAATAGCTAAGAGGAAAACTGTTAAAATTGGTTACCAAAAAATTAAAATTGGCGAAGCAGTCTATGTTTGGGATGACCAGGAGAATGGAGTCACATTACAAGAAAATAAGGAAAACCAAAAGGCTTCAAAAACTATTAACAGACAATATGACCGGGACTAAGGAAACTAAAACGAACAGGCAAAAGAAAAGGATTACGCATATAGGAACATGGAATACGCAAAGTATGAAGTATAAAGGAAGTGAACTCATAGAAGAATTTGAAAAAGCAAAATTGGATGTACTAGCCATAACTGAAACAAAAAATAAAGGACAAGGAGTGGTGAAACTAGACAATAGCCACATATTTATATACAGCGGGGTTGAAAATAATGAGAGAGCTAGAGCAGGTGTGGGATGCATAATAAGTAATAAAATAGAGCAGTCATTAAAAGAATGGAAATGTATCAATGAGAGAATGCTCATAATTAAACTAGAAGATAATACAAGACTGACAGCGAACAAAATGATAATATATGGACCAAGTGAAGACGAAAATGAAGAAACGAAAGACGAGTTCTGGGAAACAATACAAATAGAGTACGAGAAACTGGAAGAGCCTACATATATATTGGGGGATTTTAATGCAAGAGTAGGTAATAAAAATAAAGGACTAGAAGAAGTCATGGGGGTGCATGGAGAACCTATCAAGAACAACAATGGAAACAGACTCATAGACTTTTGTATTATAAACGAACTAAAAATACTAAACACGTTCTTTGCATATAAAGATATTCACAAATACACCCGCGAAGTGAAAAGTAGAAACGAAAAATCCTTGATTGATTATGTTCTGACTAGCAGAAGGCAGAGTAAAAATGTAAACGACGTACGAGTAAAAAGAGGTAGCGAAATTGGAGGTGATCATTTCCTAACAGTTGCAAAAATAAAGATGAAAGAAGAAGCAAAACACAAGGAAAATATAACCAGAAATAGACAAGAAGTAGTGAAATTCAGGATTGATAAGCTAAATGATACTAAAACAAGAGAAGTTCATCAAGATACTATAAGAGAATTAATACATAACACGACAAAACCAAACATGAATAACGTAGAAGAAAAGTGGAATACGTTCAAATACATAATAACAGAGGCAACAAAACGTACATGTGGAACAACAAGGCTCTCACGAAACAGCAAGCAAACCCACTGGTGGAATGACGAAGTAAAAGAAGAAGTGAAAAAGAAAAAGCAGAAATGGAAAAATATTTAAATACGAAAAATTTACAAGACCATGAAGACTATAGAATCCAAAGGAAAAAAGCGAAAGAAACTATAAGAAGATCGAAGTCTAAAACATGGGAAGAATTTGGGAATAAGCTAGAGGAAAACTTCAGGGAAAACCAAAAACTGTTCTACAGAACACTCAAAAATTGTAGAAAGGAAAAGCAAGTGCTCTTAAAACAATTATACGATGGCCAAGGAAAAACAATAAAAGATGATAATGAGATAATGAGAAGATGGAAAGAACATTTAGAAAAATTATTAGAAGGAAACCAGAATACAGATAAAAACAAGGAAGGAGAGAACCAACAATCAAAGAATAATGAAGTCATTGAAGAATCGGAGGATATAACAGAGGGAGAAATAAAAATAGCACTTAAGAAACTTAAAAATGGAAAAGCTCCAGGGCACGACATGATAAAACCGGAACAACTGAAGTATATGGGTGAGGCTGGAGAACAAATATTACATGAAATGCTGAACAGTATATGGAAAATGAAAAAAATACCTCGAGACTGGGAAAGGGCAGTGATATTCCCTGTACACAAAAAAGGTGATAATAGAAACTGTAACAACTACAGAGGAATATCACTTTTATGCACAGGAGCCAAAATTTACGAGATGATAATGGAAAGCAGACTTAGAAAGGAAGTGGAAAGAACAATGGAGAATGCTCAAAGCGGCTTTCGAAGAGGACACTCAACTCAGGATCATATATTAACCATTAGAAAACTAATTGAGAAAACGAAAAGGCAAGACAGCAAAATTTTCATTACGTTTGTGGATTTGGAAAAGGCATTCGATAGGGTAACAAGAAATCAGTTGTGGAATATACTGCAGAGAAATAAAATCAGCGAACAACTTGTAGAAGGAATTAAAAGTATTCACAGATATACATCAAATTACATAAGAACTGGAGATCACATTTCAGAAGAATTCACCACCACACAAGGCTTAAGACAAGGAGGAGCCCTTAGCCTATTGCTATTCATAGTATTTTTGGATGATATATTGAAAAATATAAAAAATAAAACTAAAAAACTAGAAATAGGATACTATAACTTAAGGAGAACAACGATATCAGAGTGCGCATTTGCAGATGATTTAGCAATAATAGCGAAAAGCGAAGAAGATATGCAAAACAACCTAAACGTATGGGATGATGAATTAAAGAAACATAAGATGACAATAAACGTAGAAAAAACAAAAACAATGGTCATATCTAAGGAAGACATAGCTACTAACATTGTAATAAACGGAAAAACAATGGAACAAGTGGAAACGTACTCGTACCTCGGAGCAACCCTAAATAATAAAGGAAGCATGGAACATGAAATAAAAAAGAGAATACAAGCCACGAATAGAAGTTACCATGCAATAAACAAAGTAATACTCAACAATAAACAAATTTCGAAGAATACAAAAATGACTTTATACAAAACAATCTATAGACCTACATTAATATACGGTAGTGAATCATGGGTAATGAATAAGAGAAATAAAAGCAAAATACAGGCAACAGAAATGAGATTTCTTAGAAGAGTGGAAGGGGTTACAAGAAGAGATAGGATAAGAAACGAAACAATAAGAAACAGTCTACAAATTGAAAGTATCCAGACAACTATAGAAAAAAAGAAGCTTGCATGGTACGGATACCTAGTAAGAATGCCTGAAGAAGGACAGACTAAACAAGTATGGAACGCAAGAATAATTAGGAAGAAAAAAAGAGGCAGACCAATGAAGACATGGGAAGACAGCATAGAAGAGATATTAAACAAAAATAACATCAGTACGCAAGAAGCAAGAACAGAAGCAAGGAACAGAAAAGACTGGAAAGAACTGATCAACAATATTAAATAAAGTTATGAACTAATCGCGACACCCAGGGTTCTAACCGATTTAAAATGATAATAATAATAATAGAATGGAATAATACAGTGCAATACTTTTTTCAGGACGTGAGTCAAATACTTTACAAAAAATTATTCTGTCGAACGACTTTCGCCTTCGTCTCAACCTCACTCTTCTTTTTTCCTCAGTGTACACCTCTCTTTTATATCAAACAGTTAGGAGCCGCACTCGCGCTTAGCTTCACCTCTTCCACATGTATGTGAAATTATATCCAGCCAAATTTTTTTTTAGTCATTGAAAGTTGACCTCCGAATTGTAGAGAACGTGTTGACTGGGATTATAACGAACAAACATTATGGTGGAAGGACCTTAAAATAGAGCGGTTTTATGTTGATTGAATATGCTATGTTCTATATTGAGTGGCTATGTGGTGGGAAAATATCTATATTGAGTGGGATTATATTGACTAGACCAAGACATGGGGTTTATATGAGGTGATTGGAGTCAGTAGTTGCGGCAGTTGGGGTAGGGAAGAGCATCCCATATTTAAAGTACAAAGCTTGTTGTCACTATCAACTTGCCAAAATAGGAAATTGATATTTATTGTTAAACTAGAGTGGAAAACATTTGATATTGGGAACAGAATTGATTTATATCAGTTAACATATCTTCATTATCATGGAACGTATCAATTTTTCCAACTTCGGCACTAAGGTCATTTATCGACTGCAAGCAGTTGTTTAAAGGAGAGCTTGTATCTTTCATACAAGAAATGATAGATCTCAGTCTCAATTTTAGAGAATTTACTTGAGAAAGTAATAAAGGCTCTACTAGAGGAAATGTTCTTGGCAAACTACTAGGGGAACCAGCTACAAAATTTGTACCATCTATTATTCTTAGTTCTATTCTACCAATTTCAAGTAGCATTAGTTTTGAGCCGTTATATATTGTGAATGGCCTTAAACTATTTCCTACGCATTATTTCAGTATGAAATGTGAATCGTATGCTTCTGCATTATGTGCTATACAATTAGATCCTTTATGATGTTGATTAATTAACCATTCACAAAAGTCTTCATTATTGTAAAATATGAATTCAGTACCATCAAAATATTGTGCAATAACTAAGTTAGGTGTATGTATACTGGTATTTTGTTGAGTTTCGTAGTCAAAGAAAATATATTTCTCCGTATGTGTACATCTTTTACAAATAACGCAATTATAACAACTACCGTTTTTACATTTTTTACAGTATAGACATTCACATATACCGCCCATTTGAGTTTCAGGTAGAATGTAACATTCATGTTCTTTTATTAATACAGCCTCCCCACAGTTCTTGCACTCCGTATAACCACATTTGTGTTCCAATTTGATATATTGCTTTTTATCTTCATTATATTCTTCGGTATAACACAATACCTCACAATTATTACATTTTTTCTATATTTGCACAATTTGTTCCAATGACTATTATAACAGCTGTTGTACGAAAACCATATATTACACTCACTGCAATAGATCCTTCCAATATATTCATTTTCATGCTTAAGTTTAGTACAGTCATGGCAAATTACCAAACTATTATTCTTACACATATGATTTTCATTATTGTATGGTTCATCACATTTTTTGCAGTGATAAACAGATTTATAAAAATCAGACATACTATTAATTACACCAAAGTGGTTACCATTTTTGTATTGGTATATTGTTATATCTTTACAGGCCCCTTCATAAATTACAGAATTGAAACTTTTAGAGCAAATAAATTTGATTTGAATATTCAAAGAGATTCCTACATTTCTTATGTCTTCAAGAGTGAAACCCTCTTCGTTATGTATTTCTAGTTTTTTACACAAGCTATTCGTTAGAATTGATTGTAGTATACGACCTCTTCTGATATATTCAATATCATTGTTTGTTGATTATTTGTCATACAAGTCAAGTTCTTGGAATATATTTGAGTTATTCTCATATGTAAGTGCTACTATGATAGCTCTTGGTGCACATAAATTATCTTTATTTTTTATTTGCGTTGTAGACTGTTTTGTTCTTATATTTTCAGTTGAATTTGATATTTTTGAACCTTTACCGCCTTGTGGCACATCAATAACTTGTGTATGAAAAACGGTATTATTTAAATCAAATTCCTCATCATAACCAGAAGCTTGATAAATGTAATTTATAAGTATTTGTGCATTGCTATTTCTATTAATATCTACACTAATAGGGTGTTGTATATTAGGACACTCCAATGTAAATGTGGATTAATCCCCTGTTTTATAGTTTGTTTCTTGTTTGACATATTTAATTACTTCATTCATATCACCTTCAACATCTTTTAAATCTTTTAATTAGATTCTTAGAATTATTTGATGTGCCTTATATTTTTTATATACTTGTTAACCATCTTGTCAATTATTGATCTACATTGACTTTCATTGTGATAAATATGAGACTTGTCTTTCTCAATTGGTTCATTGTATAAACTATGATGGAACATATAAATATTATATAGTTGATTTCTGGGTGCTGGTGCAGGTTTCTCATTCAAACTAAGTGAATATTGATATTTTTCAATTATCTCATCTTTAGTTGCACCATCAAGAGATGTATAAGTATTAGGTTTTATTTCCATTCTATAATTTCGAACTAATTTCTCAACATATTTTATTTCATCCACACGTTCAATAAATAGTTTTTTATTCTGCTTATTAGATACATGGAAATTACAATTCATACATTGTGGTACATAACAAGAAGCAATGAACGAATACTCGAAACACTGTCCACATTTCTCAAAGACTTGATCGTCAATATATATAGCCGGAGCATCCGGAATACTAAATAACTCATTTATTCCCAAGAAATTCATTTAAGACAGGAGTAATAATATACGGACAATTTTTAATTCGTTGTTGGAATCTTCTGCGATCTACTGCATATTTGTAGGAAATTGCATCGCTAGAGTAATCTATATAAGTTATTCTACAATTTTGGCAAGTGGGCTGTTGTCACAAAAACACGGGAAAAAACGATCAGGGGAAGTTATGACATATATTTTTGTAGTTGAGTGATGAATGACATTTTTGATGAGATTTTTTAGACATATTATCCATATTCCGTTATTCTTTGTATACGTTTGTTGAATAAAATGCGTGTTGTGGATGTGTGGTCGTGCATTTGAGTTTACAGGTGTTTTCAAAGCAAGAGAAAGCATTGTCGGATAGACAAGTGACATTTCTCAAAATTTTGGTGCCCCGGGTCAGGAACTGTTCGAGTGCTTTGTAAACATTTAGTAACTTTTGAGTTAAAGTGTGAATCTAAGAAATGGCGACATTAGAGAAGATGATCAAGAGTAGAGCAGGACTACAACGTGCATTGAACAAACTATTCAAAGAATTCGATGTGACGTTATCTGATGAGAATACAACCAAGATTCAAGCCAAAGCTAAATTAGCATGTATTAACGAACAGGCCTTGAAAATTCAACATTCAGATGAGGATATTTTGATGGCACTATACGACGCTAACGTCAAAGAAAATAAAATAGATGCTGAGCATGCAGAGAGTATGGAGTACGTCGAAGCAAAGAATTTACGGTTCGGCATGTTCGAAAACGCATTTGATAAGGCATAAGATAGAGAAGAAGAGAGTGAGAAAGAAAGCAAGTCAGAGCCAAGATACAAGCATCCTAAGATAAAATTAAGAGAGTTTGGAGGTGACCTCAGAGAATGGATTGGTTGGTGGTCACAGTATGCAAATATACACAATGATACAAGTTTACAGGATGTGGATAAATTTCAGTTTCTCTCTCAATGTATGATCGAGGATTCTCCAGCCAAGAAAATTGTAGACGCGTATCCTCAATCAGCTGAAAACTATAAAACAGTAATTAGTGTTCTCAAAGACAGATTTGGAAGACCTGAGTTGTTGTCGGAACTGTATGTACGTGAGTTTTCAACTGTAGTTATAAATAAGCAGAAAGACAGAGAGAGAATATCATTGGCAATGTTGTATGAAGAGCTGGTAAGTAGAAATAAGGCAATAGTATCATTGAAAATAACAGATAGCAAGTTTGTAGACATCATACAAACAGCATTAGTTGAATCTTGCTCACCAACTGAAATCTTGGTGGTTTGGCAAAGAAAAGAGAAAGATAGCAACAACGCCAGCTTTGATCAATCAATGAATTTTCTTAGATCAGAAGTAGCTAATGAACGGAGGAGGGAGCTTGCTCGTCAGTCATTTGGAGCACCGCTAAAGGAAAAGCCAAGGGCGTATGGTAAGAAAGAACACATTTCAGTTGATGTACCAACAGTTGCTGGATTGACGGCTCAAAGTAGAACTAGATTATGCTTGTTTTGTAACAACGACCATGACTCGAAAATCTGTGAAAAGGCAAGAAGTATGTCATATGAAGATCAAAGAAAGCAGCTTGACAAGGGTCGTTGGTGCTACGTCTGCTTGAGAGGCAAACATTCCGCCAAGAACTGCCTCACGAAGATAAACTTTCCAGTGTGTTCCCGCCATCATTATGCAGTCATGTGTCCAGGCGTTGCAGAGAGACAGCGTAAGCAAGAGTCTAGTACGAATGAAGACCCAAAGAAGAGCGAAATGCTGATGAGCCGTATGTCTCGCACCCCAGAAGTTATGATGCATACAATAGTGGTGAATTTACGAGGTCCAACCGGTCAAAGAGAGGTACGAGTCTTATTCGATACAGGAGGGTAAAGAGGTCCTGCATTCTGGAGAGAACAGCCGAAGTCATGGGCTGAACACCCGTTGGTTCCGAGCGTCTGATCCACACGTTGTTTGGTGGTACCAAGACCGATGAGCAAGATCATAATAAATATCAAGTCGAAGTAGAAGGCCCAAATAAAATATTCCATTTGGAGTGTTTGGGTCAGCAAAACATTTGTGGACCTATTCCACTGATTCAGAGCGAAAAATAAGAGGACGAGCTGATGATGTATAACATTAAGATGAAATACAACATTGAAGAGAATCCTGAAGTTGAGTTACTCATCGGTGCAGATGTTTACTGGAAACTTATGGTCGGTGAGGTCGTTGCACTCCCATGTGGTCTATCTGCAGTTGAAACGCGACTAGGATGGACTCTCGTTGGGAAGCTAAAGACGGAAGAATCAGAAGTTCAAAATAATATCACCATGACCATGGTCTCAGCTTTGTGTAATGATGTCAATCTAGCTCGGCTGTGGGACTTGGAAGCTATTGGAATACGTGATGCTGCTGAAGTCAAAACTGCAAAAGAGTTAGAAGAGGAGGTTGAAAATCACTTTGAGAAGACCGTAACAATAAATTCAGAAGGAAGTTACGAAGTTCAGCTTCCGCTTATTATTGAGCAAGAGTCATCTAGTTACTAATAGAGAAGTAGCAGAGAAACGATTAAATTCAACACTTAAGAAACTTGAGCAAGAAAATTTGTCAGCGCAGTATGACCACATTTTTCAAGAGTGGGAAGAAGCGAAGATCATTGAATTAGTAGACTCAGATTCAAGTACTGGATATTACCTTCCTCACAGAGCTGTTGTTAGAGAATCCAGTCTTACCACTAAAGTGAGACCAGTCTTTGATGCAAGCGGCAAAAAGCAAAGTAACCTAAGCTTGAACGATTGCCTTGCTAAAGGTCCAAATCTTATTGAAGAAATTCCAGCCATTATATCACGTTTTTGGGAGAAACGCTTCGGAGTCGTGTCTGACATCAAAAAAGCTTTCCTTCAAATTGCAATTTGGGAGGGCCACCGAGATTACCTACGCTTTCTCTGGAGAAAGTCAGAATCAGAAGAAATGAAGGTGTATCGTTATCGTCGTGTGGTTTTTGGTGTCAACTGCTCACCTTATTTGTTAGGAGCTGTCATCAAGTTACATTTGACAAATTCACCGATGAGTGAAGCTTTGTCCCGCAAGCTGTTGAATTCCTCTTACGTCGACAACTGTGTAACATCATTAGATACACAAGAAGAACTTTTTGAATCTATCAAGAATGCTACGCATATTTTTGAACAAGCAAAAATGGAACTTTGTCAATGGGAGGCTGCTGGAACAGTGGAGTCGTCGATCAATGAGTTGCTTGAGAAGAAAGAGAGCAGTCAATATTCGAATATTTTGGGATTATTATGGGATAAAGTGTACGATGCACTGCATATCAAGGTAGAAGAAGCCGTAATGCCAGCTATCGTCACAAAGAGAGTCGTTCTTGCCAGGCTACAACGAATTTTTGACCCTATGGGATTTGTAAGTCCTGTCATTTTACAAGCAAAGATTCTGCTACAAGAAGCTTGGATGGTTGAATTAAAAAGGGACGAACCGCTCACACAGGAGCTTGACAAGAAGTTCAAGCTATGGGATACTGGAATTGCATATTTAACAGAGTTCAAAATACCTCGACATTTTGGGGTTCACAATCGCGAAGAGAGTAAATGGAGTCTTCACGTCTTTTGTGATGCTAGCACATCAGCTTATGCGGCGGTTGCATTCTTGAGGATCGAGTATCAAGAAGTGGCAACTGCGCATCTGTTGATGTCAAAGGCGAGAGTCGCTCCATTAAAAAAGATTACTATCCCAAGTCTTTGGGTTTACAAGATCAGCAGAGGTATTTTTAGTCGGATTCATCAACTGCCATTGCTTGGATTAGGCGCGAAAATAACTGGGGAACATTTGTACATAACAGAGTCAAAGAAATACGAGAATTAACCAGAATAACCGATTGGAGACATGTACCAGGAAACAAAAACCCAGCTGAACTTCCATCGAGGGGATGTTCTGTGAAGGAGCTACTGAAGTCGCAATGGTAGTAGGGACCGGCATGGTCAAAACAGTGTGAAACATCGTGGCCTATGAATGTTGAAGTAATGAACGAGGAAGCTATCATTGCGGAAGAGAAAAAGACGATTGTTTCTGCCACAGTCACAAGTATACAACCATGGAGTCTATTTTGTTGCTCCACCTATACCAAGACCATTCGAGCTGCTGTGCTAGCTATGCGTTGGAGAAAGAGTATTTTACCAGAGAAAAATAGGATTTGTCAGAATATTTTACCTGCAGAATATGAAGAAGCTGAGATGAGAATGCTTTTAGCAATTCAAAGTAATATGAATATCACTGAGTCATCCTAGCGGACACTCAAGCTGCTGAAGGACGACACTGGATTGGTGCGAGTAAAAACAAAGATTTCAGAGAGAGATGAAGACGAATGCTTTCTGCTGCCCATACTATTACCAGGGACACATCCCGTGATCAAATTACTTGTAAATGATGTCCACATTCGCAACTGTCATGCAGGTACCCAAATCTGTCTGCGAATTCTAAGAGAAAGATTTTGGATTACTTGTAGTCGCCAAGTCAATAAAAAGGTTATTTCCGAATGTAAAAATTGTCGAATTCATACAGTGACAAACATGAATACTGAGGAAGTTACAATACCAAGGTGTCGTGTTCAAGATGCCAATGTATTTCAAACGATGGGAGTTGATTCAGCAGGTCCCCTGTATCTCAAAGGAGGAAGAAAAGTATGGATTTCATTGTTTACATGTGCCGTTCACCGAGCGGTGCATCTAGAAGTGGTAGATTCGGTGAGCACAGGAGCATTTATGAGAGCATTCCGAAGATTTGTCGCTAGAAGAATTTGACCATCTACTGTATATAGCGATAACGGTACGTTTTTTGTGGGAGCTGCTAATTTATTAAGAGATTTAGATTGGACTGAGATTAAAGAAAATTTTGCTATAGACCGCATTGAATAGATTCTCGTACCACCTGCGTCACCTTGGTGGGGAGGATTCTGGGAGAGAATGTTTCGTATAATAAAAGGTTTGTTAATACGCATTATTGGGAAGAGTACCGTGAACTTCAAGGAGTTATCAACCATCATAGTAAAGATTGAGTCAGTAGTAAACTCTCGGCCATTGACTTACGTCAGTAATGATAGTCAAGATCTAATTCCATTGACACCCAATATGTTCATCAAAGGTGTGCCAAGTGAAGGACTCCCAGACTTTGAACAAGCCAATACAAGCAGTTTGAGCAAGCGTTACAGGTATATGCTCAAATTAGCTTCTGAGTTTAGTTCCAGATTTCGAAACGAGTATTTGAGTACCCTTAAGCAGAGAGCGGTTGAGCAAGATACACGAAAGTTGCATATAGGAGACATCGTACTCGTCGGTTCGGATGATAAGAAGAGACTGTTTTGGCCGATGGGGAAAATAGTAGAATCATTTCCAGGACGAGATGGGGTGGTTCGTGTAGTGAAAGTCAAGACAACGAGGGGAGAGTTGATACGTCCAGTTCAGCGGATCTACCCTTTAGAAATAGAAGCAGCTATGCAGAAAGAAGAAGAAGGAAAACAGGAAGAGAACAAAGACAGCTTGAGTGGAGAAAAAACTTCAAAAACTCTGTTGTAAAGAGATCTTACAGTCTAATTTCCTTTGATGTTCAAATGAAAAATTATTTAAAGGTGGGAGGATGTGGAAAATTGCATCGCTAGAGTAATCCATGTGAGTTATTCCACAATTTTTGTCAAGTGAGCCGCTGTCACAAAAACACGGGAAAAAACGATCAGGGGAAGTTGAGTGATAAATGACATTTTTGATGAGATTTTCAGACATATTATCCATATTCCGTTATTCTCTGTATACATTTGTCAAATAAAATGCGTGTTGTGGATGTGCGGTCGTTCATTTGAGTTTACAGGTGTTCTCAAAGCAAGAGAAAGCTTTGTCGGATAGACAAGTGACATTTCTCAAAAATATTGTTGTCTAATACTTCCACGACTTGCTCTATAAGCATAATCCTACGTAAACATATAGTGTGTCTCAACATTATTATTGAATCTTGATATCCTCTTATTATGATCAGAATATTTTCTATAGTTAATGTATTTCTTTCATTATTATTTGATTCTTCAACTACAGGTTCCTCAAAAACTGATTTGACAACAAACTCTTCACTATTGGATCCTTCAGTAACTGAATCAACAACAGGCTCTTTAACTACAGGTTTCTCAAAAACTGATTCAACAAAAGACTCTTCACTATTTGATTATTCAACTACAGGTTTCTCAGAAACTGATTCAACAACAGACTCTTCTCTATCGATTTCTCAACTACTGGTTCTCCATGTTATGGATTTTTTCTGAAGTATTGAATAACAATAATTTAATTGCAGATAATGACGTTAACATAACATGCATATCAGTAATCTTATTCAATAACTGTCACGTTCACTCTTGTCTGATCGTTCAAAGTGAATAGCTGTGTTTTATTGCAGTGCTCATGCCGAATATTATAATGATATTTACGGTGAGTTATCCATGGTTGACTATACCAGATGTTATGTCATTTGAGTATTGCTATTGTTGTTATTGAGTATGATGTTGAGTGTTTGGCGATTGAGTTGATGTGTTGCTATCCCTTTATTCTTTGTTATGGAGCGTTCCTAGAACTCACTACGGTAAGAGGACGATCAGCCAAGCTGCTCCCAACGATGCACTGGTATAATCCAGGGCCAGCAGTGCCCTTCTGCCATTTTTAGTGTTCAATCAGGAGGTGCCCAGCGATGAAGTGTTCCTAGAACTCACTACGGTGAGGGAACGATCTGCAAAGTTGCTCCCAACGATGCACTGATATAATCCAGGGCCAGCGGTGCCCTCCTGCCATCTTTAGTGTTCAATCAGGAGGTACCTAGCAAAGGAGTGTTCCTAGAACTCACTACGGTGAGGGAACGTTCAGCTAAGTTGCTCCCAACGATGCACTGGTGTAGTCCAGGACCAGCGGTGCCCTCCTGCCATATTTAGTGTTTAATCAGGAGGCGCCCAGCGACGGAGTATTCCTAGAACTCACTACGGTGAGGCAACGATCAGCTTGATTGCTCCCGAAGACGCACTGGTGTAATCCAGGGCCAGCGATGCCCTCCTGCCATCTTTGTTGTTCAATCAGGAGGTGCCCAGCGTTTTAGTTGCATATCTTTGAGTGAGCAGGCGAAGACTGAGTTTCAACTTGGCTTCAACTCTTTCTTCCCTGGCCTCGCAGATCACTCCACGAAAGTTTTTAAGTGTCGCACTACCACATCCTCTGGATGTGGAGCAAGGTTCTCCTGCCGATCCACGCTTAGCGTGGAACGGAACTCAGTTTCACATAGATGCCTGCGGGCAGCGTGGAGTGAGGTGTTTTGTCTTTTTGAAAGTTGTACCTTATACCAACTCCTGTTCTCTCAGGGTCGCTTGCAAGAATGATTATATTTGTGTTCTTTATTTCAGTCATAGATCCTTACTGAGTATGATTTACTCACATCTCTGTTTTCTTTTACAGACTTCCTGAACTTCGGACATCTTTATTTGGAGACTTTATGATCTACGTATTATCTGATGTGTTGATTAACAGAATTATTATTATGCAGCAATATGGATGTATTCTGTTCCTTTTATGGATAAAGCTTATTTGATTCAACTAAACTAGAGTTTTTAACATTCAGAAACTGATTCAACAACAGACTCTTCTCCATTCGATTCCTCATCTAATGGTACCTCAGAAGCTGATTCACCAACAGACTCTTCTTCATGCGATTCCTCAACTCTCCATTATTTGATTCTATGCCTGACTCTGATTCGGTTTCAATTTCAAAATCCGTATACAAATACTTTTCTATTGCTTCTACTCGAACATTTGTATCTTTAACCATGTTACCAATATCTTCAATCTGTGTTCCTAATTAATTTGTAGTTGCAATTTCATTATCATCAGCCACGCTGTTAATTTTTTCCTTGACCATATTCAATTGATTTATTGAATCTATGCAAAAGTTTGAATTGTCGTTACTGAGTTCTTCACCTTCAGTTTCAATTAGTTTATTCACATGTTGTCTCAGACTGATTGAAGACGAATAATTCTGTTGAAAATGGTAAGTCAAGGTTTAAAAGCAAATTACTTGAGTCATCAAGGACTTGATTTAAGGTCACAAAGAGGCTTTTTGAAGAACCAACATAATAGCTGTAAAATAATTGGAATAAGGTTGCAATTGATAACTAGGAACGAATATAAACTTGGAGATTTGAAGCATAACGACTCAGACCTTGAGATATTGGAACTAAATTTTGATGTATATGAGTTTTTCTGCTTCAGATTCAATATCATCACCATATTTGTCACTATAAAACAATTTCTATGTAAATAGTTATATTCAGAAAACAGTTCAAGCACGCCGTCAACATAAGATGTTACCAACAAGCGATTGCGAGACACGCCACGCGCAGCTGCACACAAAATCATCCAAGGGCGTCAAACCAGAACCTGAAAATTGTATATAACTTCACAAAGACCAACAACATTCTGATAGTTGAAGTGTACCACCACGATTAAACCCAAAACCCTAATCCATTTGCGATTGCTCTAATTCACGATTGAACCATGTCGAATTCAGAATTGAATATAAAAACAGGTTTATACTATAACAACTAGTATTCATAACATAATTGTCTGTTAGGTACTGGAAATTCAATAAAATGTGAATGCAAAATAGGATATGAATGATTTGCACGTTATTATATATCATTAATTATTATTATCATGAAATTTCAGGGCATGTTTTGACTTTTGAATTGTGAGCATTTGCAGGAACGAGACAGTGTGTCATATTAATTATATTTCTTCCCACCATAATAATTGTCTAGACTCATTTTATTGATTCTCCTATTTGAGACTGGTGAACCTGGTTTGTCCTCAGACCTTGAGTGAATGTTGCAACCTCTATATTATCGTACTACGAGGAGCCTTTGTCGTTATCAGTGACACAACTTATTGTTTTCTAACGATATCATCAAAATGAACATACTCTTCCATGACTACACGATGATAGGAATCAGACAGCAAATGAAAGCTTCCTTCGTTGGTAATGTATTTATCTTCACAGCGTGACATATTCTATGTTTTCAGATCGAATGATACCAGAATATTCCCAACTCGGATCACGCAAAATACATGTGTTCAAGTAGACTATCATTTATGATCTGTCCTTATTCATTATTCTTACTTCTGATATGCAATTTTATTCTATTTGAAGTTGTGATAATGATTATATCGTTCAACGCGCATATATTCGTGATAATCCTTCGAGAGAGCAGGGAGTATTTGATAGAATATTTTTCAGTTTTGAATCAAATTGGAATTGAAATCAATTCAATCATGTAATTGGTTTTTGGTCTGTTCACAGCAACAGAATCAACGCGATCAAGTGCTGTTCATAGATAGCAAATAGAACTTCAAGTCAAAATTTATAAATTAATTCAGAATATATTCAATTTTTTAAACATCATCTTCCTCGATCAAACACTATAACTACAACTTCAATTTCATTATGATAGAACTAGTCAACGATTGAACTGCGTCAAGTCCAAATTAAATATAAAATGGGTTTACAATATCAATCAGGAGTTAATCGCAATTATTTTTCACTTTGATTCAGAATTGATTTAAACGTAGTATATTCCTTGATAATCTCTCCCAAATTGATAAATTATGTCACTTTCTCCATCATATATCAGCCTGGTACTCGCAAATTGGTGGAATATGAACAAAAGGTAAGATATAAATAATTTGTACGGTATGATATATCACCATTCACCATCTTCTGACGATAATATAAGTGAGAGAAATCTCTAGGTGAAGAGCTTTGAGAGAACTTCTTGATAAAGAGATATCCAAACTTAGATTTTGTTTTGAAGAGGACAATATTCAATTGGTGCTGAAATAGAACCTACCACTCAAAGAAACCTATTCCCTCTTATCAAATTCCACCTACAATACGATTCTTAGCCACTGCTGCTTCTTAGCAATTATCAGACGATATCTTTGCTGTGCCTTAATTTACTGCTCGTACTATCGAACGTGCAGTGCGTGAAGTAGCACAACTAGATCCCTAATATATATAGATGCTCACTGCAAAAGATGTTCAAGCTATGATGTGAGGTTTCTGTAGGGTTCAAAGAATGCCTGGAGTGAAAAAGAGCTATAAATTACACTCACATATAAATAGAATCTGCAGGTTGGCCTTAAGCGAAGATTTTTGAAGATCTATGAATACTGAAAATAATTGCTATATGTCCTGAACGAAAGTGAATGAGAACAGTATTTTAAATGACAGTTTTATGTGCTAATCTGGAGAATGGACGTTGTAGTTACGACTTCCTGTTAAGTGAATAGGTTATTCGTACTTCAATTCAAACGTGTTGACCAAATTTACAAACCGTAACAAAAGAAGCATATAACAATTAGCATGAGACGACCAAAAACACAATTCGAAGAAGTTCTGAAATGTCGATTTCCATGTTTTTCAGTTCACTCGAAAATCCAAAATTGGAACATAATCAGCAATTGATGTTGCTTGTTGTACATTTCACGATACAAAAAACTGATAGTTGATGACGAATCGCCAATCGTGCGTAGAGCACATTCTGCTTGAAAAATCAATTTATTGAATTTACCATGAGATTTTTTTCAGAGTGCACACATTCACTTCATAAAAACTTATAATTATTGAATACTGATCCTAGTCTGAGTTTGAGCTGTTTTCCATGATTATTATCGAGATTGAACATTAATAAATTGATTGCAAAACCTATCAGCCTAGCAGAGTAAGTCGCATGTATAATGGATTTATCGAAGAGCAGTTAGAGAGTGTTGAGAACGTAACAAAACTATAGGACGTAACAAAACTAGAGAAGAATATAACAGAACAAGGAAAACCAAATCCAATTGATATTTCAGCAGAGTATGTTTATTCTTCATAAGAAAATTATGTTTCATTTCATGTGGCATCGGCCACCTACATTCCCTGGAATTGCATTTGTTATTTTCACTTATTAATTATAAATCGTTCCGGAGATTATTACGATTTCCCCTTTTCTATAGATTCAGATATACACTTACTCTTGTTCGAGCACTCGAAGTGATCGGACGTGCTAATCTCAGCTCCCACAAGCGGTTAGATAATTCTATACAAACAACAATTAAATTATTGAATCATTATCTAATAAATTCTACATTCCATTGAGGATCTAATATATTACGATAAGCTACTGCTGACAATAAACGAAGTGACGAAGCACGTAGGCCTTGGCCAACGTGCTTCATCATCAAAGCGAAATGAGTCAAACTCAAGATATACAAACGAGCCAATGGCAGTCCCAAAACACATCTAGAAAAAAGAAAAGAGAACATACTGATCAAAACAACATGAGAAGAGTTAGACCAAGAACTCACCAACAACTACATTCAAGTTCGCAACCAATAACAACCCAAAACAGATTTGAACCACTATTGGTTTCCACCAATAACGATCAACCACAGGAAGAGACAGCAACAAAAACTCCCAAGCCTCCACCTATCTTTGTACCAGATATACAAGATGTGAATCCACTAAAAAAACTTTTGAATGAAGAAGCAAAGGAGAAGTACATCTTGAAAACAGTGGGCAACAGTCGAATAAAAATCCAAGCTAGTGACATCGATAGCTACAGAGGCATAATCCAACGCTTTGCAAAAGAAAAGGTAAGTTCCCATACCTACCAAATGAAACAAAATAGAACACACCGTGCATTCATCAAAAACATACATCACACTACAGACATTAACGAGTTGAAAAAGGAAATCGAAGATAATGGACACAAAGTAACAAATATTTTCAATATAAAACACAAAACACTCAAACATCCATTACCAATCTTTATAGTGGAACTGGAGCAAAATCCAAGTAATAAAACAATCTACGATATACAGTTTTTACAAAATACCAGAGTAATCATAGAGCCTCCTGGAGTTAGAAAAGAAATCCCACAATGCGCCAGATGTCAGAGGTATGGGCACACCAAAACTTATTGCGCAAGACAAGAGCGATGCGTTAAATGCGGCGAAAACCACGTTACCCAAAATTGCACAAAAAATTAAAATACACAAGTTAAATGCGTATTGTGCGACGGTAACCATCCAGCCAACTATAAAGGATGCTCGATTTATAAAGAAATATACAAAAAAAAATACCCTCCTCTACGACAAAGAATAATGACAGAACAAAAAGCAAACTCACTTCAAGAGGTACATCCCAATTTATCATACGCACAAATAACAGAACATAATAATTCAAATACACCTGACACTACCCAGCAACAATTCAAACAACCAATCCCACCGACACAAAATAAACTAGAAAAAATGATGCTACAACTGATGGGAAGGATGGACATCATCCTAAACCTACTCACAACGGTTATATCAAAACTCCCATAATGCAGCAAAAATTGAAAATTGCATTATGGAATGCTAATGGCTAGGCCAACCACAGCCAAGAGTTGAAAATATTTCTGAAAGAACATAACATAGACATAATATTAATATCAGAAACACATTTCACAAATTAAACGTATCTGAAAATACCACAATATACCATATACGATACTAAGCACCCTGATGGCACCGCCCATGGGGTTACGGCAATAATCATTAAAAGCTCAATACAACATTACGTTCTACCCGAATATATGATGGACCACTTACAGGCTACAACTATATTAATAGAAGAACCAACGGGCCCAACTACCTTTTCTGCAATATACTGCCCTCCCAAACATGTCATAAAAAAAGAACAATTTGAACATTTCACAAGAACACTTGGTAATAAATACATCTTAGGAGGTGACTACAATGCCAAGCACACAGTTTGGGGTGCCCGCCTAATAACAACACGAGGAAGAGAACTACTCAAAACAATTCAAAGCAACAATCTCTCATACCACTCTACCGGTAAGCCCACATATTGGCCCTCAGACATAAATAAAACACCAGACCTGCTGGACTTTTACATAGCTAAAAATATCCAAGCGAATAAAATAGTAATAAAAGACAACCTTGACCTATCATCGGACCATACTCCAGTGTTTCTCGAGCTAAATTCAAATGCGAATAAAACGCTGAAACCACCATCGTTGCATAACAAACATACAGACTGGGAACATTTTACAGAATTGATGATTCAAAAAATCAATATCAAATTACCCCTAAAACAAAACAAAGACATAGACGACGCTATTGAACATCTCAACCTAAATATTCAAGAGGCAGCATGGGAAGCAACTCCTACCTTACCCGAAAAGAAATACGAACTACTAATTCCAAATCACATCAGAGAAGCCATCAGAGAAAAACGGCGCATACGTAGATTATGGCATCAACAACACTATCCACTGGACAAATCAAACCTAAACAAAAAAGAAAGAGAACTGAAACAAATGCTGCACGAATGGAGGAATAACAATCTAGAAGAATACTTAAGCTCTCTAACTAATACTCCAATAACGGAATATTCACTCTGGAAACCGACCAAATACCTCAAAAGACCTGTCCAAAGAGTTCCACCTATTAGAAAACCAGACAACTCCTGGGCGAGGAGCAACCAAGGAAAATGTAAGAGCTTAGCTGAACACTACTCTCAAGTATTTCAACCATATGCAATTAATAACAATTCCCCTGAAGAGGTAGAGATACAACAATACCTCGAATCCCCAGACCAAATGACACCACCAATAAAAAAATTAAGTTCAGAAGAAATTCAAAACACAATAAAAAATATGAAACAAAAAAAAGCACCAGGGTACGATCTTATAACAGACAGAGTGCTCAAAGAATTACCGGAAAAAGGAATACAACTAGTCACTTTCATCTTCAACGCCATAATAAGAAATAATTACTACCCATCACAGTGGAAAGTAGCGCAAATAATCCCAATTCAGAAACACGGTAAACCACCTGAAGAACTCACCTCATATCGACCAATTAGCCTCCTGCCAATATTATCGAAAGTATTCGAGAGAATTCTACTGAAGAGACTAAATGCAGTATTACTTAGAAAGAAGTTGATCCCAGAATATCAATATGGATTTAGAGAAAAACATGCCACTATAGAACAAACCCACCGAATAGTAGATAAAATAAGAAGTGATCTGGAAGAAAAGAGGTACTGCTCAGCAGCATTTCTCGATGTAGCACAAGCCTTCGACAAGGTATGGCACGAGGGGTTACTATATAAAATAAAGAAAAACTTACCTACCCCACTTTACCAACTGCTAAAATCATATTTGAGCGAAAGATACTTCCAAGTGAAGTACCAAAGCGAGTACTCAAGCCTGCACCCCATCAAGGCAGGGGTACCACAAGGTAGTGTACTTGGCCCGACACTATATCTATTATACACTGCAGACCTACCAACATCAACAAAAATCACAACAGCCACATTCGCTGATGACACAGCACTGCTAGCATCGAATGAAAGCTCAGAAATAGCCTCACGAACACTACAAACACACTTATTAGAAATAGAACAATGGCTAAACAAATGGAATATGGAAGTTAATACCACAAAATCAACTCATATCACATTCACCAACAGAAAAGATACATGCCCAGTAGTTTATTTAAATGGAGAACCACTTCCACAGGCCACTGAGGTCAAGTACCTGGGTCTACATCTAGACAGAAGGTTGACATGGAGTAAGCATATTAAAACTAAAACCAAACAACTGAACATCAAAGTAAAACAACTCTATTGGATGCTAGGTAAACGATCGAAACTAACAACAGAAAACAAAATCCTATTGTATAAAACAATGATAAAACCCATATGGACATATGGGCTACAACTATGGGGAACAGCAAGCAACTCTAACATTGCAATAATTCAAAGATTTGAAGCAAAGACACTAAGAAAAATTCTCGACGCACCCTGGTATGTAAGAAATGATACAATATACAACGACCTCAACATGAGATCTGTCAAAGAAGAAATAAAGAGATTCAGCGAAAAATACATGCTACGTCTTGAAAAACATCCCAACTCCACTGCAGTTAACCTTTTGGATAACAGCCAAGAAACAAGGCGACTGAAACGATTTACCACACTAGATCTGGCATATAGATTCAATTAAATAAAGTAAATCAAAACCATTTCTGATCAAGTGAGGTACAAAGTAGAAAATATCACTGGATATTACTACCCAAATGATATAATGATGTGATAAAATATTAAATTATTGTTATTATCAGCAGACTGTAAATGATATGACCAAATAAAAAAAAAAAAAAAAAAAAAAAAAAAAAAAATAAAAAAAAACACTTGGAAATAAAATCACAGGTGGAGCGTCATTGGAACAAGAAGTTGAAATTCTGATTATAGTGGTTGGAGAGTTTACAGCATGTTTAAATTAATGTCGTGAGCATATCGGGCTTTTATTAAGGAAGTACGAATTGCAGTGTTCCCATTGAAATCTCTCAATATTTCTTGCTCTCCACCACTAACTCCCAATTTCTGGCGCGATTGATGATTTACCATCAGTGTTCATGTTATATAACTTCTTTAAATTGAATTTCTCGTCGTCTAATGAGATGCTATCGCTTCTTCTGCTACGTTTCGGGAATTGAATCAAGACTACAAAATAAAAGTGAAAAATTCACACCGAGCTGTCCATTTTGTAGATCAGCACATGAATCAGTCATTGAGAATGCTGCTGTTATGCTCACTTCAAGGCAATATGATTAACTCTTCTTCTTTTTTCTGAATTCACATCATGTACAGCTTGTATTTTTACTAAAAAGATATTTGCGATCTCTGAAAATTTTCGCTTCAGGCCCATCTGCAGATTTTATCTTTATGTAGATGCAATCTATTGCTCCTATTTCTACAGGTCCTCTTCGAGTCCTACAGAAACCTAATTCCGCAGCTTAGACTTGAAGCAGGTATTTTCATATATTAAGGATCCAGTTGTGCCACTTCACGCACAGCAGCACTGGATGTATGCAACGCAAAGATATTATCTGATCATTGTTAGGAGCACCAGTGATTGAAAATTATATCGTGAGTGGAATTTGATGAATTGGAGTAGATTTTCTTTCTGTGGTAGGCTCTATCCTAGCAATAATTAGATATTGTAACCACAAAATACTGCGCTAATCAAAACAAAATCCTAGTTTGAATTTCTCACTATCAAACATTTCTATTAGAGATATTCACCTAGGAAAACTTCTCATTTATTTTATTAAGCCGTGCGGGAATGTGGAGGTTCGTAGGAGTGGAGTAGGCTTGCACCTGACCTAATATTCTCAACATATGACATAAACCATCTTGATATATGTATCAAGACTTTTTGGATTGCATGTTCTGAGGAGACTGAAGGATTTGAGGATTTTATATAGAATATTGTAGAATGGATAGCTTGTTGTGAAATCATGGTATTTGAAATAGGGATTGAATTAGGAGTTTTCCATTCTCTCTGTGTCCTTGGAGTATAATACTTTGTCATATGTGCTCTTGAAATTTTGCCTTCACGAGCATTTCCTTCAGAAAATGGATTCACGTTTCTGTTGTCCGTCTACCGCTTGCATTTGAATGTGCATGTCTATCGAAGCAAACTTTCACATACCTGTTGTCTGGCATTAGTAGAATTTCATTCCACCATAGCAGTATTTTCTTGAATACTATCTATTCTATATTGGGCTGGCCCGTCTTTGCGAATGATGTAGCTCGATGTTGTTGACTTTCAAAATTCCAGATGTTTGAAGAAATGTAATCGACCTTTTTCTGTGCTATTGCATTGATAGGGATCCCCAGACTTCTGCACTGTATGTTAAAGTGGGTAGAATCAGGGAGGTGATAAGTTTCATATTTGTGTTCCACCAGGTAATTTTTTTTCGCCATTGCCTGCTTTATCGAACCAGTAATTTTACTTTTATTTGATAGCACTGTTTAAGTATTTCCGTTGAATTTTCCTCAAGCAGTGGATATTACTCCCAAATAAGTATGTTTTTCAGTTAATTGTACTCCTTTTCCCCATTCCTACAAATATTTGTTCAAGTTCAAAAATCCTTAAGGTCAGGTCGCTCGATGGATCGAAAGATTTTAGGAATACGACTTCGACATAGAACATCGAGCTGGTACAGCACATAAGAATGCTGATGCTTTACCAAGACGACCATGTCCCAAAGATTGTTAGCATTGCATCTCGGACAACTGTTATTGACGATGCTTGGCAACTACAAGAGATGGAAAAGGTGATAGATAGTGACTCAGAGCTGCGAATTATTCAAGAATGAAAGAGGAAAGGAATCAGACCGACATGGCAAGAGATAGTACCGTATTCCCCGGCGGCAAAATCATACTGGGCGCAGTGGGATTCCATCATCCTGGATGAGGGCGTCTTGAAGAGTGTCCTGAAGGACCCGGATAAAACCAAGTGTAGAGAACAGCTGATTGTTCCTATAGACCGGGTTCCGGAGGTCTTGAGCTATCTCCATGATGGAGTGAGTGGGGAATACCTTGGGGTAACGAAGACTGCAAAAAGTACGTGGACGGTTTTATTGGCCTATCTGCAGAGAAGATAAGCGTATGTCCTTCCCAATCAAGAGGCTACTACCATCGAAGACGTCCTAGTGAAAAACTGGATCTGTCGTTTTGGCGTACCCTGGGAGCTCCATTCTGACCAGGAAAGAAACTTTGAGTCCACACTTTCCCAGGAGATATGCGAAGTATTGAACATGCGCAAAACCAGAACTACTGCATTACACCCTCATTCTGATGGAATGGTGGAATGGATGAATTAGACCATAAAAAGACACCTGGCCAAAGTTGTCTTCAGTCACCAGAGAGACTGGGACAAATATCTCCATCTGTTCTTTTTGGTCTACCGCGCATCCGTACAAAAATCAACCGGACAGACTCCAGTGATAATTGTTTTTGGACAAAAACTTTGGCTACCATGCGATCTGAAGTTCGGCTGCAAACTAGGAGAAGATCTGGCTGGTAAAGATCATGTCATTGATTTAAGACGTCGATTGGACGATATACACTCCCGAGTCCGACTAAACATCCAGAATTCCAGCGGCCGCATAAAAGAGACCTATGACATCAAGGCACCAGACGAGGGCTTCTCAGCCAGGAGACTCTGTGTGGCTTTATATCTCAGGGCGGCGACGTGGCCTGTCTCCAAAACTACAGACATCTTGGGAAGGGCCTTATGAAGTCATCGGAAGGATCAACGACATAATTTATAAAATACACGCAACCCTAAGAGCAAATCAAGAGTGATGTACTTCAATCGGCTAGAACCATTTGCGGGAGATCACAATTAAGATACTAATGACGCACGTGCTCGCAAGATACATGCGCAGGAAGATTCGTTCGACAAGTTAATGAAGACTTTTTTGGGTAGACGTCGAGCTCGATTCGGAATAACTACCTGAGTGCAGCAGGATCTATTCAGAGTCCTGGCCGACTACTCCTTGGCCCATTGCGTGTCAGAAGATTTGGAGATGTCTCGAGGGATAGGGGCAGAATTCATGAAGAAGTTTGGCAGACCAGAACACCAGGAGCCTACAGTAGGAAAGGCCATCTGCCGGAGGGTTGATACAAGAACAAGAGAACGCTATATTTACTATCTGGTAACGAAAGACAAATTTTATCACAGACCAACCCACCGCTCCATGTGGAAAACGATGTGAAACATGTGAGGCCATCTAATGCAGAACGACATCCTGAAACTGGCAATACCGGAGTTAGGCTGCGGTCTGGATGGATTAGATTGGAAGATCGTTTTCAAATATTCATCTGCAGTGTCCACCCAGCAAGCTCGATCGGACCAGAAACTGTCGACTGCTACTTTCACCATACTACTGCTTGTACCAAGGGTGGCAAATGTCAATTCCGACATAGACATGAAGGTGTGCTTCGGGACGAGACAATCTCAAGAAAGGGGCAGTGTAACGTGCAAGAGTGTGGAGGTTCGTAGGAGTGGGGTAGGCTTGAGTCTGACCTTATGTGGGCGAGGCCTACTGTCCTCGTAATATTGCGCCGCACCGCAACCACATCAACCCGCACGATGGAGAAATCAAGCAACATGTACTAGAGATATAGTGTGATGGTGAATCTAGAGCAGTGAATATCAAACAGTGAAGTAAACAGTGTATGTAAATAGTCAAATATGAATATCTGCGGCTCTGTTCAAGATAGTAGTAAGTGATAAATGGATAATATAGTGTTTGTAAGTGATACCTGGAAGAATAAAACTTTTATTCCATTTTCAATTATTGAATAGAATTGTTATTCAATTATGAACTACTTATTTTTGAGCAATTAACATAACATTATCATCAGCAGATGACAATTAATGATATATAATAACGTACAAATTATTTATATCCTATTTTTCATTCACATATAATCATTTTTCCAGTATCTAACAGACAAATATTTTATATATACTATGTTTCTATATGAACCCATTTAATATTCAATTCTGAGTTTGACGTAATTCAATCGTGAATAAGATTGATCGCAATCGGATTATAGTTCTATGTTTAATCAAGATGGTACTCTTCAACTACTAGAATGTTGTTGGTCTTTGTAAAGTTATATACAATTTCCAGATTCTGGTTTCACGCACTTGGATGATTTTGTGTGCAGCTTTGCGTGGCGTGTCTCGCAATCGACTCTTGGTATTATCTTATGTTGACGGCGTGCTTGAACTGTTTTCTGGATATGACTATTTACATGAAAATTGTTTTATAGTGACAAATATGGTGATGATATTGAATCTGAAGCAGAGAAACTCATATACATCAAAATTTAATTTTAATATTTCAAAGTGTGAGTCGTTATGCTTCCAATCTGCTAGTTTATATTTATTCCATGTTATCGATTGCAACTTTATTCTTATTATATTCCAGCTATTTTGTTGGTTCTTCAACAATTTTCTCTGTGAATTTATATCAAGTTCCTGATGACTCAAGTTAATTCGGTTTCAAACCTTAACTCACCATTTTTAACAGAATTATTTGTGTTCAATTACTTGTGCAGTGACTTTCGAGTATTTGTTCTGATAATCAACGACTACAACTGTCAAACACAATTTTTGAGTCATGAGCAAGTGTGCCAAGTATGGATACAAAAAATATGCAAACCTTATTGACTGCATGGGGACTTGCGGTCAATGGTTTCATCCAGTGTGCGTTAATTTGACCTACGATGTTGATTCTAGTTAACTTGACTCAATTTTTGTCTTCATGATGTCTATCCTGCCGAATGAAGTGCTCTCTTATTGACAACTCAAAAGTAAATGAGTCCAAAGAGGTTTTTTATGACTTCGACCAGAAATTTGAGAATATTGAGGAAATATATTTGAACGATGGATCGTCGGATGTTGGATAATTCAGAATCAGTGAATAAAAAACAATTCACATCACTTGAGCAAACGTTTTGAATCTTATCGACTCTTCATCAGTGCCCAAATATACAACAAACATTGAATACATTTTTTTTTATGATTATAATTATTATGTTTACATACCCAGTGATTCAAACTCTAAGTTGCCATGAGAAATCATTAGAATACATTACAAAAGTTACTTATTATCAACAGTGTATGTTTCTCTTAAAATACAGGCACTGACTGATAGTGATAACAGCGACCATCTTCAATCTTCTAGTGCGTGACTTGACTCTGATGTTATCACGGCAACTGAAAATTGGCTGACTGAAAGTGTTGACAATGCGGAGTCAGGTTCTACTTTATTCCGTACCGTTGTGATTGCAATTTTAAGGCGTGCCAAGTAACCATAGGTGGTGGTGTCCTTTCACTTATTAAAAATAGTCTATCGTCTTGCAATATTCATTCAAGAGGTTATACTAACATCATGTCAAGAAACATTGACATTGTGCCAAAATAAGAGTGATTAATAGGAATATTCTTATGTCTTCCACTCACAACCCTTCTGCTCGAACTTTCTTATCTTATAATCGTATTTTCGAGTTTTTTTGAATCTCTCTCATGCAGATTTACAATTCTGTTATTTCTGGTGATTCCAACATTTCTGTTTGCTTCTTATTCGGAATCTCAAGAAAGTCTTAACCAGAAAAATTTATTGAAGATTTTGTTTGCAAAGCATTGGAATTATACAACAAATCCGAATAATGAACTACTTCATTTGTTGATTTCCAACACAGATTGTGGTGTGAGTCATCCCTCTGATTTGCTGTTCGATGTCATATATCTACTGCATCTTTCTGCACTTGGAGTTACCATCAGTCTGGGCTTCATCAAAAATAATCTCATGAGCAATGAGAAAACATATTGTTACAATTTTAGAAAAGCGGAATATGTCAAATTATTCCGAAACATTTAACTTCTTGACCAGAATTATTCCAGTGATTTCTCAGATGCTGACGCAGACTGCGAGTCCTTTCATGGCAAATTCCATCCATTTTTTGATACTTGTGTTCCAATGGAACCAATTCTGAATAAGACATAACCACGTTGGTATAACCGCACAATAACTCAAAAACTTCAAACTAAGGACCGCATCAGGAAACGTCATCTGAAGTTCCTACTTGATCAAAATTATATCACAAAATTTCATACTATAGGATCAAAAGTTGAATTCCTGATCCAAAACTCTTATACAAACAATGTTTCAACGTGCGAGCAAAGAGCAGCTGTGAGGCTAGAAAGTTTTGGGATTTTGTTGATTCGAAAAGAAGAATGTCATCAGTTTCTCAGTCCATGACCTACAATTGAGTTGCATTTCCAACGCCCGCGAACATATTGAATTCCTTTGCTGATCTCTTCTAATCAGTCTATATCACTTCCAGTAATTCATTCTCAAATCCCAACAGTCGTCCTTTTGATTCTTTCTCCTTGTCTGTTATTTCTCACCAAAACTTTGCGCTACGATTCACTCCAGATTTTTCTGTCCTATGGACCTGACGAAATTCCTTTTTCTTTGATAATGTCTCATTCCATATTTTTGATTTTTGCATTGAATTCAATACTCTCCCTAACACGTGGACGTTGATTTGGTAAGCTCTCATTTAATAATCTAGATCTAATATTGAAAATTACCGGCCTATTGCTATGCTCTCAAATTTCCGCGATATATTTGAAAAAACTATTTATGCATCGCTTTATGTAGAAGTAAAATATAAAAACTGTATCAGTCAACATGGTCTCATAGAAAAAAGGACCACAGTAATAAATTTGATGTAGTCCACGCATTTCACTTCTTCTATTCTCGATTCAAAGGGGCAGGTAGACTGTATCTATACCGACTTCGCTAAGGCATTTGATACGATAGAACATAGTTGCCTTATTAACTAGTTACATTCGTTTTCCTCCTTCCAACTGTCCAACTCTCCCAATACCGTCATACTTATCTCACCGTCAATTGTTCGTACAATATTGTGATAAGATGCCTCATGAATTTATTGCTGCCTCAGACGTAGTTCTAGGCTCCAATCTTGGTCCTTTTTATCTTTTGCTTATCGACGATATCGCAGATATCATTCACAGCGGAAAACTATTATTTGCTGATGATCTGAAATGATTTCATTCTGTGTGTTGCATTATCGACTGCCAGTTCCTTCAACTTGATTCGGCTACTCTTTTTTAATGGTGTTCTGACAACAATGTCCACCTCAATCTCAATGAATGTTTTGTCATGTCCATTTGCGTTTCTATTGGCCCACCACTCAGCGCTGTTCTTCGACTTCTCTGTAAGCATTTGCCAGCCCCAATTCAAGATGTTTCTTGAATTCAACTAATTGTTCGAAATCATCTTTGTGTAATGTTGCAGCCTCCTTCTTGTAAACTCCAATTCTCTGAAAGCTCCTCCGTATCATTGTTCGTGAGCTCCGCAATCGATTTCGCCATCCTCATCTTGATCGGAATTCAAACCCTCCATATCGGATCTAGTATATAACAAACTAATTTCTGAAATCTCTGAACTCTGGACGAGCTGTCGGTTCCTATTTTAACTTTCTCCCAATTCGTGTTCCAGTCGTATTCTTGCTTGAGTTCCAGCATTTAATCACTCGGCTGCCATGATCGCAGTTAGGAGCTCTTCGATCTCTGTCAACATAATATTGTTATCATCTTTTTATTCTGATATTCCAAATTCCTTAGCATTTTTTGAGATATCGGCATCATATAGTAGTTCTTCGCCAATAAGAGCATCAACGGTGATATATTCATCCAGAACAATGTGGAAGCAGGTATGTCACACACAAATATCCATGATCACATCAGTACCATCCTCTCCCAGAGTTTCGATCCTGTGTTCCTAGATGAAAGTTTGTTATAGAAATTCTTGATAGTGAGAAATTCAAACTAGGATTTTGTTTTGAAGAGCGCAGTATTTTGTGGTTGCGATATCTAATTGTTGATGGAATAGAGCCTACCACAGAAGAAAAATCTACTCCAATTTATCAAATTCCACTCACGATATAATTTTCAGTCACTGGTGCTTCCAACAATGATCACATAATATCTTTGCATTGCATACATCCACTCCTCGTATTATTATGAAACCTGCTGTGCGTGGAGTGGCACAACTAGAGCCTTAATATATGGAAATACCTACTCCAAGTATAAGCTGCAGAATTAGGTTTCTGTAGGATTCGAAGAGGACCTGAAGAAATAGGAGCAATAGATTGCATCTACATAGCGATCAAATCTGCAGGTGGGCCTTAAACGAGAATATTCCAAGATCGCAAATATCTTTCCAATGAATATACAAGTTTTACGTGATGTAAATCTGAAAAAAAGAAGTAGAGCTCATTATTTTGCCTTGAAGTGAGCATAACAGCAGCATTCTCAATGACTGATTTATGTGCTGATCCACAAAACGGAGAGCTCGGTGTAAATTCTCTACTATTATTTCCAATTATTGATTTAATCCAAGAAACGATGAAATCTTATTAGACGACAAGAAATTCAATTGAAAGAAGTTATACAACTTGAACACTGATGACATATCATCAATTGCGCCAGAAATTGCGAGTTGGAGTTGAAGAAGAAGCAATATTGAGAGACTTCAATGGAAACACTGCAATCCGTACCTCCTTAATGAATGCCTAATATGCTTGCGACATTGATTCCATGAAAAATCACACGACGAGAAGATATTGTGCGGACTATTGTTTAGGGTTGAGCTGTGTCGAGCTTCTGGGGGCCAAACATGCTGTAAACTCTCCTACCAGTTTAATCAAAATTCCACATTCTTGTTCCAATGACATTCCACCTGTGATTTTAGCTCCAAGTATAGATCTAAATCTATAAGGAAGAGGGAATTGTAATAAATTACCGGAACGATTCATAGTCAATAAGTGAGAATAGCAAATGTAATTCCAGGAAATGTAGGTAGCCGATGACACGTAAAATGAAACATCATTTTCCTATGAAGAATATACATACTCTGCTAAAATATCAATTGAATTTGCTTTTTCTTGTTCTGTTATATTCTTCTCTAGTTTTGTTACGTCGTCTAGTTTTGCTACGTTCTCAACACTCTCTAACTGCTCTTTGATAAATTCATTATACATGCGACTCATCCTGCTATTCTGATAAGCTTCGCAATCAACTCAATAATTCTAAATTTCGATGATAATTATGGAAAAACAGCTCAAACTCAGACAAGGTTCGGTATTCAATAATTATAAGTTTTTATTAGGTGAATGTGTGCGCTTCAAAAAAAATCTTATGGTAACTCCAATAAATTGATGTCTCAAGCAGAATGTGCTCTACGCACGATTGGCGATTTGTCGTCAACTATTATTTTGTTGTATCGTGGAACGTACAACAAGCAACATCAATCGCTTGAGTTGTTTTAATTTTGAATTTTCAAGTGAACTGAAAAACATGGAAATCGACATTTCAGAACTTCTTCGAATTGTGTTTTTGGTCGTCTCATGCTAATTGTTATATGATTCTTTTGTTACGGTTCGTAAATTTGGTCAAAACGTTCAAATTGAAGTACAAAGAGCCTATTCACTTAACAGGAAGTCGTAACTATAACGTCGATTCTCCAGATTAGCACGTGAAACTGTCATTGAAAATACTGTCCTCATTCACTTTCGTACAGGACATATAGCAATTATTTTCCGTATTCGCAGATCCCCGAAAATCCTCGCTTTAGGCCCACCTGCAGATTCTATTTATATGTGAGTGTAATTTATAGTTCCTTTGAACCCTGCAGAAACCTAACTTCACAGCTTGAACATCTATTGCATCAGGCATCTATATATAGTGAGGCTCTAGTTGTGCTGCTTCACGCACTGCACGTTCTATAGTACGAGCAGTAGATTTGGACACAGCAAAGATAGCGTCTAATAATTACTGAAAAGCAGCAGTGGCTAAGAATCGTATCGTAAGTGGAATTGGATGAGAAAGAATAGGTTTATTTCGTGTGGTAGATTTTATTTCAGCACCAATTGAATATTGCGCTATCTAAAACCTAATCTAAGTTTGGATATGTCATTATCAAGATGTTCTCTCAGAGCTCCTCTCCTAGAGATTTCTTCTACTCATATTATCATCAGAAGATGGTCAATAACGTTATATTATAACGAACAAATTATTCATATCTCACTTTGATTTCATATTCCATCAATTTTTGAGTACCAGACTGATATATGATGGAGAAAGTGACATAAATCGTCAATTTGGAAGAGATTATCAAGGAATGTACTACGTTCAAGTCAATTCTGAATCAAGGTGAAAAATGATTGCGATTAACTCCTGATTGATGTTGTGAATCCATTTTATATTCAATTTTGACTTAACGCAGTTCAATCGTAGACTAGATCCATCATAATAAAATTATAGTTGTAGTTATGGTGTTTAATCAAGAAAAATGATGTCAGAAAAATTGAACAAATTCTGAAATAATTTATAAATTTTGACTTGGAATTCTATTCGCTTCCTATGAACGGCACTTGTTCGCGTTGATTTTGTTGCTGTGAACAGGTCAAAAATCAATTACAGGATCAAATTGATTTCAATTTCGATTCAATTCAAAACCGAGAAATATTCTACTGAATACTCCCTGCTCTTTCAAGGGATTATTTCAAATATATTCGCGTTGAACGATATAATCATTATCACAGCTTCAAAAAAAATCAAAGTGCATTTCGGAAATGAGAATAATGAATGGGGACGGATCATGAATGATAGTCTACTTGAATACTTGTTTGTTCAATAATATACATGCGATATTATCACTTTATTATTCTATTGTGAGATCAAAACTTGAGTATTGCAATATAATGTCGAACCCAATAAACAAGATATATCAAAAAGAAATAGCTCTATCACAAAATGTACAATACCTACCCTGACAGATCCTTTACCTATTCTAATCTTCTGCTGTTATTCAGCATTTACAGTATTTTCGAACCTAGGAATAAAAACCTAGCTCTCAATTTATTTTGATCCAATTAATCACCAATTCTGTCGATGATCCTCGATGTCTTGGTTTTATCAGTTTTCATATTTCTTTTGTCCATACCAGAACCTCCACAACTTTTTATTGTTCATTGGGTCGTACTTATCTGCTAATGGCTCCCCCAACACTCTGAATGTGTATAGACTACAAAAACAAATGTTCCCATGTTGACATTTGTCGTTTCGATACTAATGAATTTGCTCGCACTGTATTAAGTAGATATTTTTATATTTGTGTTTGAAATTCATTATTTTCATGTTTATTTCTGTTTTGATATATTCAGTATTGAATCTGAACAGTTCTCATCTTTTTGACCGATGAACTCGTCGGAGCTAAATTTTATGTATGTGGGCCAAAATCAAGGAGTAATGTACACAACAATGATAATAAATATGTTTTATTGGGTTTAAGTTCTGTAATTTATTAGAAACACAACGTTTCAACAGCAAAGTGCTGCCTTTTTCAAGTGAAAAGAAATATAATAATAATGTTTATTTAGAATGAAATAATACATTTCAATAGTTTTGTCAGGTTATGGACTGAATACCTTACAAAAAATAATTTCGTCAAACGTATTTGGACATGTAATTCTTCTTTTCCTTCCAGCGCACACCTCCTCTTCTGTACCAAACAGTTCGGAGTGGCACTCGCGCTTGGGTTTGCTTCTTTCACAACTCGGCCGTTTTGATCATCATCCGACTTGGATGACTCGGAATATGGATCCAGCATCTATTACTTCATGTGATCGGTCTATGCTGTTACTCTGTCAGGACCTTCACCTTGAATTTTCTGAACAACATATCTGCTATGTGGATTCATCACGCTAACCTAATAAGGACTCAAATATTTTTGATGCTACTCCAACCCTGGACCAAACTGAGTTTTTTATATCGCATCTGAAGCGTCTACTCTATACAGAGTAGCATCTTCTCGTTTTTATTATGTTTTTTCCCATTTCCTCAGAAGCGTTACCTTCGCTTTCTTTCTTTCTCCAAAAGTAATTTCATCTAATTCTATTTGGAGCGCGTTCAATTGTTCATTCTGTACGTCTTATTCTGATTTTAAGTCCGCTGAAGTATTCCCCAGGGTGAATTTTTCTGCGTGGACTATTTCATTTTCCTCAGATACTCGTTCATTGATTTGCTCTTCATGTCTCAACTCGTCATGAAGAAGTTGAGCTTCAAAATCGAAGGTTATTTGTTTTGTCGTTAGGTTTTTTGACTTTGCGTTTCCATTGGCCCACCACTTGGCGCTGTTCTCCGACTTCTCTGTAAGCATTTGTCGACTCCATTTCAGGATGTTTTTGGAATTCAACTTTTTGTTTGGAATCATCTTTGTGTTGATGGTGCAGCCTCTTTCTTGTGAAATCCAATTCTCTGAAAACTCTTCCGTATTATTGTTTGTGAGCTCCGCCGTCGATTGCGTCATTCTCATTTTGTTCGGAATTCAATCCATTCATATCGGATCTAGCATATAACAAATCCTTTTTTTAACGCTCTGAAATTTAGACGAGCTTTCGGTTCCCATTTTCACTTTCTTCTAATTCGTGTTCCAGTCGTATTCTGTCTTGAGTTTCAGCATTCAATCGCTCGGTTGCTATGGTGGCAGCTGAGAGTTCTCCGATTTCTATCAAAATGATATTGTTATCATCTTTTTATTTTGATATTCTGAATTCTTTACAATTTTTAAAGATATTGGCATCATGTAGTAGTTCTTTGCCAAAAAAAGCATCAACGGTGATATATTTATCCAGAACAATGCAAAAGCAGGTGTGTAACTCACAATTATCTATGATCACATCGGTACAAACCTCTCTCAAAGTTTCGATCCTATTTTTCCCCAGCCCATGGGATGTATGTCTCAGATGAGGGAGTCTGATTTCCACATAGGAACTGACTTTGGTAGAATTCATCGCACTATCAGTGTCAATTAGTGCATTGATCTTATTGTCTTGATATAAATAAGCTTTTGATAGTCAATATCGCCTTGAGTATTTGACACTAAGTGCACGCCATCACTTTGTTCATCTTCACTCGATTTACTATTGTTTTGTTTCTGGGGACAGTTCGATGATTTGTGCCATAATTCATTACATGAAGAACACTTTGAGCCCTTTCTCTCTATCTGAACAATCTTTTGATTTGTGACCTGTTTCACCACAATTGTAGTACCGATCAGTTTGATTACCATTGGAGTTCATGACACGAGTTTGAGAAGCATCATCACTAGACGAATTAGTATAATGTTGGTTTCTATGCGATGGTTGATGTGATACTTTGGATTTTTCCTCAATTTTCTCGTGAATCTCAATTTCTCCTTCAAACTTGCTGAATGTACTGTAGCCGTATGAAGTTATCATCAGACTCATAATCATCGATTCTATCAATAATCCAATTTTATTAGATTGGTTCTCTACCCTATCTCTCTTATACGTAATATAAATTCATGCAAGTTTTCATATGCCTTTTTTTTTAAATCTCTCAGCAATTGATGGATGTTCTTGCTGTCTGCTTTGATCCTGAGTTCTTATTATATTGCAACTTCAAAATCATTTCATGACTAGGAATTGTCTCCTTCTTCTAACCATAATTTTGTCGTACCGTCCAGAAGGTACCAGTATACTTTGAAATAAAATCAACCAGATCTTTCAATGCAAAATTACAACTTATTTTTGTTTCTTCGAAGATTCACGTTATCGTTCTACTAGTTCTGATTCTTTCTGTGAATATTCTCTTTCGAAATCATCTCTACATCTCTGTGTTTTCTGTGACATTTTGAATTCAATAAGAAATTACAAACGATGTCGACCTCTTCTACTTACAATTCATACTCCTTACTGCTTTTCCCTTTGGACACTTAATTTCACGATCAACATTATCGTGACACTTTGATGATGCTCATGTTTATTATACTTTATCCACTTGATGTGATCCCACTCCTGTGATTGTGGGCTTCAAATCAAGAAGTAATGTTCATAGCACTGATAATGTTCATTTAGAATGAAATAATACAGTGCAATACTTTTTTCAGGACGTGAGTCAAATACTTTACAAAAAATTATTCTGTCGAACGACTTTCGCCTTCGTCTTAACCTCACTCTTCTTTTTTCCTCAGTGTACACCTCTCTTTTATATCAAACAGTTAGGAGCCGCACTCGCGCTAAGGTTCACCTCTTCCACATGTATGTGAAATTATATCCAGCCAAATTTTTTTTTAGTCATTGAAAGTTGACCTCCGAATTGTAGAGAACGTGTTGACTGGGATTATAACGAACAAACATTATGGTGGAAGGACCTTAAAATAGAGCGGTTTTATGTTGATTGAATATGCTATGTTCTATATTGAGTGGCTATGTGGTGGGAAAATATCTATATTGAGTGGGATTATATTGACTAGACCAAGACATAGGGTTTATATGAGGTGATTGAAGTCAGTAGTTGCGGCAGTTGGGGTAGGGAAGAGCATCCCATATTTAAAGTAGAAAGCTTGTTGTCACTATCAACTTGCCATAATAGGAAATTGATATTTATTGTCAAACTGGAGTGAAAAACATTTGATATTGGGAACAGAATTGATTAATATCAATTAACATATCTTTACTATTATAGAACGTATCAATATTTCCAACTTCGGCACTAAGGTCATTTATCGACTGCAAGCAGTTGTTTAAGGGAGAGCTTATATCTTTCATACAAGAAATGATAGATCTCGGTCTCAATTTCAGAGAATTTACTTGAGAAAGTAATATAGGCAATAAATTTGGTACATCAATTGTGTGAACTACATTCCATATGAATGGGGTCATTGGAAGTTCACACCTGTCTTGAGGTGCACACATATCAAATAATTCAAGTTGCTTTACATATGATACATACATTGGTGATGCTTGAGAAGTTTTGAAATATAGAATATATGTTTTGTACGTTTCAAATAACATCTGAATTGTTAATTGTTCTGAGATCTCGAATGATACATATATATTCTTATCCAATCTGACCAGTTAATTGAATGTAGCTATCAAAGTGTCAGCATTGAATTTCTTACAAGTTCGCAAAGTATAACTAGTTATTTTATACGCTTTTTCCACCATCTGTTCATATTGATGATAAAATTGGAACTACTTTGGGATAGTATACCTTGATCTTCTATCAACGCCACTTGTTTTTATTCATTTTAACATGAAATTGATTATATGTATATATGTATAGTCCAATTCCCTTTTCCCGTGAGTGTATGGATTTTAGTCTTTATTTTCAATTCGTGCACAAACTTTGCCCACTGTTTCCTGATTTTTGCAGTCTACTTGGCTTTGCGTAGTATGATTCCTTTCTTCTCCAGGAGTTTCTCTACGATGTTATCCCACTTCTCTCTCGGTCTTCCTCGGCTTCTCTTCGGTTAATTTCTTGATGTCCAAGTCCTCTTTACAGATCTATTTTCCCCAATCCTCACCAGGTGTCCCCACCAGCTCAGTTGTCTTTGCTCAATAAATTCTACTATAGGTTCCACTGCAAGTCCTGATCTTATATCTTCATTTCTTATTCGGTCCATTCTAGTTACTTCTCTGACCCTTCTCAAATATTTTATTTTTTATGTCTGGATTCCATTTCTGGTTTTTCTCGGTATAACTTATGACTCACAATCATATGTTAGAACTGATCTGAATATTGTATTGTAAAGTGTTAATTTTGCCTGCTGATTTCTTCCTTATTTATGGAGCTGTTATTCATGCTGTGAAATAATTTCACTATTTTATCTACTCTATTGTCAATGTCTTAGTTCTGTTTTCCTTCATTTGTTATTGTTACTCCTAAATATTCGGATTTCCCTACTTGTTCTACATTTTCATTATTCAGCCTAATAGTTTTTCTTTCATTACCTATTATCATGACTTTTGTTCTTTTCACATTTATTGATATTCCGTGCATATTCAGTTTATTATTCCATATATTCAAATTTCTTCGCAGTTGTGTTTCGTTTCTTGCGAATATCACAACATCGTCCGCAAACGCGCATTCTCCAATTTCGATACGTTGCATATTCCTGTGACCTACTAATAGCTTCGTTGTTTCTTGCTTGCATTCTTTTATAATATCGTCCATGAATATTGTAAACAGAACTGGACTCATAACTCCTCCTTGGCGAAGGCCATTTTCCGTTTCTAATATTTCTGATTTTCGGTTTCTTTCAACAATATAGTTCAAATTCTTCTTATATTAACTTCTGATCGCACTCACTAATTTCTCATTCACACCTCTCTTTGTTGAACTGTCCCAGATTCTTTGTCTTTGTACTCTGTCAAATGCTTTTCCAGATCCATGGAGGCCATGCATGCTTTACTTTTAGTCAATAAGGTTTTCTGGACTATTTGTTTTATGGTAAAAATATGATCTTGTACACTTTTCCTGTCCTGAGTCCACTTAGAGCTTATTCTAGGGATGGTTCTACTATTACTCTCAGTGTTTTCTCCAGAACTCTCTCATATAATTTTAGTGCTGTACTTAATAGTGAAATTCCTCTATAATTGTTACAGTCACGGATATCACCTTTTTATATATCGGTGAGACAGCTGCTATTTCCCAGTCTTTTGGTATTGTATCTTTCTTGCATACTTGAATCAATATTTTTGATAGCAACATATCACCTTCATCACCCATGTATTAAGCATGATATATTCATAATTATAATCCATAATTTTTCTCGTATATGTGATAATTTCACATTTTTTGATATTAAATGACAAGTTGTTACGACGACACCATTTTTCTACTTTGTACTTTGATTCTATTCTGTAAATAATTTGTACATTCGAGCATAATCTGTTTTTTTCCAATTGTACTCTACCACATTTTGATCATCTATTTTCACAATCTGATTGATAGTTATTTCGACAAGCAAAGATGGATGAAACTTATCAACCCTTATCAAACAATCATCATTCATATAGATTTTCAAATCTGCTAATATACTTGAAACTGAATCTAGTGTGATTGAATTGCAATTTTCATAGTTATCCAATGAGGTTGAACATAATCTTATTATTTTATCATGAGTTATTCTTGATTTGGAGCATCCATCTGAAAAACTATACTGTGTGCCGTTCACACTACTAATGATCAAATCACCAAAAACAAAAATACTCTCCACTCTTCTTCCTGAATCAAAGGAAAAATTTTTAGAAGAAGGCAGAAAATATACACTGACTATCACTATATTTGTTTCACACACTAATGCTTGAACATAGATCCACTCGAAGGAATTGAACGTATCATTATTACTGCCTACTAATCAAGATTTCAACTTTTCTTCAACAGCTATAAGGAACCCTCCTCCATGAGTTCTATTTGTGGAACCGGGATCTCTATCTTGCCGGAATATCTCATATCTTCATTATAGAATTTGAATAATTTTGTCCTCAAACCACGGACATTTTGATGATACAATTTGACATGCAATCTTTTATTTGGACATGTATCTACTATCCTTCTTTGGTAGTATGAAATAACGTAGCACACGTACTTCCTGTGGCCAAAATTCAGGACTATAGATCTCGTCCTTCATACTCATTGGGAAACCTATTCTAAACGGTATGTTCTCCATTCTTGCCTGAAGTTTCATACAACTAAATTCAACTTCTGGTCTCATCTCTCTAAAATGTTTATTCACCTGTTCTTCGGAAAAATCTTCTGCCAGCCTATACAAATGGAGCCGTTCTGTGTGGGGACTAGCTTCCAGGGCATAATTTCTTTTGTTACCAACAATTGCTAATTTTTCTTTACTAGGTATATGGTTTTTTCTTATAATATTTTGGGATTTGAAATCAATTTTTATCTATTTCATCTCCTTGTGTATCACTTGCGTTGATGTCCAAATCATGTGTTCCGTAATTAATCTGTTTTTTACTCGTCTGTTTCTTGGAAGTGGACCTAGCAGTATTCCCAAGGATCTTTCCGTTTTCACTTTTTGGTTGCTTTAATTTTTGACACTTTTGGCGCTATCTATTTATAATCATTGGTATGAACAGGTCTGAGCGTTTCTTCAATTTTCTTAGGTTATTGATTTGATCTCTTACTAACTTTTGATAATGATAATTTTAGTCTCAAATTATCAACTTCAGTCGTTGTACATATATCAGTTCCACTTCTTTATAAAGATGTTTGTAGGTTCAACACTCAATATAAAGATAGAAATATGCCTGAAAAAGCTTTTTACTGAACATAGAAGCAATTTGAGTCCCACAAGAAACTCAACAAGATTGAAAAATGAAGGATAGTGAATAGGTATGAAATTATTTATAGATTTTGAACGTTTCAAAGGTGCTTTCGTTAACTGAGTATGTAGTAAATTTGATGTTGAGATAATAGGTTAGCTGCTGGATGTGACTGTAACGTAACATCGCGTTTAGACTTGAGATTAATTTTCTGATAGATGATATTTCGGACGCAGTAGTATAAGAATTCAATGTTGTACATATAATCGCAGATAAACATGAAAAAATTGTATTGGCTGAAGAGCAACTAGCTGTTGGAGCTACTACTACAGTTGTTATTAGTGGAGATTTAGGACAATTACGCTTCAGCTGTATACCTGTACTTGTTGATTTATGGTTCACAGTTTGGTAAATATTATCAACAATGGAAACCAAATCTGAAGTAGATGCAAAAAAAAAATGAATTGAGACAGTAGTAAAAATTGGGGGAGAAATTATCAATGGTAAGGTACTATTTGGTTCATTCATGGGCTGAGACTGCGTTTACTGATTGAGTGATTACTAGACCACTTTTTGCTGAAGTTTGCATTGTTGCTACAGCAGGTTATGTTTCTCCAATTTGTGAAATAGTTTTTGATGTCATAATGGATGTAGTTGTTGTAGGTGTTTTCATAATTGTTGTAATTCTCTCTTTTTTATTAATACTTTTAGCTACTATTTCAGCTGTTGTTACATTACTAGTGTGTAAATAAGATAGTAAAGTACGTAACTGTTGCAGCGCGTTTGCCATATGTGTTGTAATTTCTCCGGGCGAAAAGGGAATAATTGGGACATAAGAATGGATTTAGTTGCTGGTGCAGTTGCTACAATAATTGTTCGTGATTTTACTAATTCTTGCATTTCCATATTGTCCTATATTTGTTCTTTAGAAGGTTTCGGAGATGATATTGATATAACAACTGATTTGGGAGCTGAATCATTGTTAAGATTTATAAATCTGTATGCATTATATAAGAAGCTGATTGGGTTTTGATTTGACCATCTATTCGAGCTACGCATACATTTTTGATGCAATATTTTTCTTGATTTTCAGAACTTTCATTTTGTATTATAATTTCTTAAGCTGATGAATTAGCATCATTATCAAATGGATATTTCGTTCAACAGGCTTCTTAATATCACTTTTTGTGACAAACGGCTCAGTTAATAATAATAATAATAATAATAATAATAACCGTTTATGATCCACCAGGATAGAGCTATCCCTATTACAGAATAATATCACATGAAAAATTGTAATAAATAGTGAGATAAGAAGAACAATAAAAAAATTAAAAAATAAAATATATATGATAAATAAGTTCAGCCTAAACCTAGCATAATTGGAATAGAACAAAGAACTACATACTATCCAAAGTAACAAAATTGTATTTAACTCATTTCTAAATTTTTTAATACTAAAAGAGAAGTCTAGATCGGATGCTACAGTATCGAAATTATGGCACATCATATTGATTGGTGAATTTGAATGATAATTTGTACGAGGAAAATCACAAATGAATGTGTACTCACATCCAGTGTTACATGTGTTAACGTAAAAGTTCAATTGATCCAACAGAAATATATCATCAATATAATTACTAACAATTTTATATGAAAATAAAATTTGACTCTTGATACGTTTTTGTTACAAAAGTTCAAGGTTGAATTTCTGAAGTATTTCAGTATATTGACAATTCGGCCAGTGTTTAAATATGCGATAAAATACAGTTTGACAGAATTTTTTTTGAATTCTTTCAATTGACTTAATCAAATATTGTTGTGAGGGGTTCCAAATTGTGGAGCCATATTCCAATTTACTAATAACAAGAGATTTGAATAACGATTTGTAACATTCAATGTTTTTGAAGCCAGAGGTTGTTCGAAGTAGAAATCCTGGGATTTTATAACAAGCGTTAATCATATTATCTATGTGGTATACAAGAGTCAATTTTTGATCTAAACGCAAACCTAGGTCCTCAACGAATGTAACTCAAAGTATTATTTCATTATTCATAGAATATTGGTATGTTATGTTCATATGCTTCCGACTAAAAGTGGTCACCTGACATTTATTCAAGTTGAATTGAGATAGTTTGATAAGGACCAGTTGTGGGTTAGATCTAAATCCATCTGCAGGAAAGAGCAATCATTTAAATTAGATACTGTGTGATATATTTTGTGATCATCAGCGTATATGGCATATTTACAATATTTTGTAACGTTAGTTATGTCATTAACAAGCAATAAAAATAATAAACGGTCTACGACGGAGCCCTGAGGAATACCACATGTGACTGTGAAGTTAGATGAAACAAATCCAAATCACACTACGTACTGAATTCTATTGTTTAGATATGAGTCAAGTAGAGCATATAACTTATCCGAGAAACCTATTTTCTTGAGTTTATATAATAAGATTTGATGAGCTACTAAATCGAAAGCCTTCGCAAAATCGGTATAAATTACGTCAAATTGCTTTTTATTTGCAAAAGCATCAAAAATAAATTGAACAAAGCTCGTTAAGTTCGATATAGTTGATCGACGAGTTACAAAGCCATGCTGAAAATTACTTATGTATTTCGAGGTTTGACTTTCAAAATGTTTGAACAAAATTAATTCAAAGATGTTTGCTGCCGATTTCAAACAAGATATGGGTCTGTAATTTTTAATTTGACTTTTGAAAGGGAGGTTAGCAACACTGTGTGATAGTGAAACAGCTGTTTTATTTCTGTTAAATATACTATTTTTTCTGATTTGAATTAAAGCAAAGAACTATTATTATATATAATAAAATTAACAAGCACAAATAATAGTACGTATTAAATAAATAAATTTATACTAACGCACGCATTAAAAAATTCCTTTAAAACATAACCTAACATCAAATGTGCACATGGCAAACATGACACCGAGAGAAGATAAAATCGATATTATTTTGAAAAAACTGGAGAAACTAGACACTATATCTACTGATATAGCGGAAACAAAGAATGAACTACAATCTTTCAAATCCAAATACGAGAAAATGAACATTACGATCAACTGTCTAGAGGAGACTATCAAATCACAACAAACAATCATCACCAAATTAGACAAATTATCCAGAAAACGGAATCTAATATTTTATGGCGTTCCTGAAAATGAAGATAACAATAATGACATACAATCTACTATTACTCAGCTTCTGATAGACCATTTAAATATCATGCTAGCAGATTCTGATATAGATAACTCTCTCCGTCTCAGGAAAGAATTACAATTATCGCAGAGACCACGCCCAATATTGGTTATTCTTAGCTCTCTTAAAAAAAAGCAAGCAATTCTAAAAGTTAGAAAGCTTTTCAAAGACAGTGGTATATATGTATCAGACGATTTGACACCTCAGCAACGTCAATCGTATAGGGAAAACCAACAAAACAAAACGGTTGACAGACAGCCCAATAAACGGACCTCTTCCGATCGAAAATCTTCAACAGATTCACCAACAAAACCTCCTAAAAAGAAACAGCAACCAGTCGATCAGCTAAATGCAGCCAAAGATGCTTTTTTTTCACCGACGCCTCACCAAACACAAGTAAAGTAAACGAAACCGAAACAGCAACTTTCTACAACAGAGAATTTAACTCCAATAGTAAGATAAGTAACTTTTTTTGTAAACAAAATGTCAATCTATGCATAGCATTTTGGAATGTGAATGGTTTAAATAATTTATTTAACTTGGACTCAGTAGATGAATCTAAACTGCTATGCTCAGATATTATCTGCTTGTACGAAACATGGCACCTCAGTACAAATATACAGTTGCCAGAGTTCCTTGCACAACATGAAAAAAATATCTATACAACCTCAGCAATCAAAGAAAAAGAAAAAGGCAGAGGCAGTGGGGGCATTATCGTACTATTAAAAGAAAATAAAAACTTGAATGTAAGAATAATTGAAATTACTCATTTATGGGTATTCTTAGAAATCAAAATTAATCATTACTCTTTTATTTTGGTAACTGTTTATTGGAAGCCCAGTTTGAATAATGATACGTTAATTCAAACATTCTATGACAGTCTGTGTATGCTTTTAGACCTATATTCCAACAAGGACATAGCAATTTTGGGAGATTATAACGCGCATATAGGCCAAGAAGATCAGATTGAAGAAGATTTTTTCGACTCCGAGTATGTTACGGAAGCGAGGTCGTCACTGCACAGTTCAATTAACCATCGCGGGAAAAAACTACTTGAAGTTATGCAAAATTTTGGTTTATTTGTTCTAAATGGCAGAACTTTGGGCGATACTCCCGGCGAATTTACCTTGGTTAACAATAACGGTAGGTCCACAATAGATTTAATATGGGCTAATATAAACTTTCTTAGAAAAGTTACAAATTTATCCTTCTGCCCTACTTTGTCCCATTCTCCACACAGTTTGGGCATTGTAAATATTGGTAACCCTAATAATTTTACAAATTCTTCCGATATATGTGGTTCGAATAGTATTTCCACCTACTCGATTAAATTTAATTTCAATAAAGAAAGTGCAATCCGCTACCAGCAGCTTTTAAATAGCTCTTCTGGACTCTACTTTAACAGTAATAATGTGAACGATCTAAACAACAACTTCATAATAACAATCAAAGATTCGGCTGCAAAAACAGGAATGCTTAAATTCTCTCAAAAGTTATTTCATTCGACCGGGAGGATAAAAGTTAGTAAAACATGGTACGATTTGAAATGTAGAGATCTTAAAAAACAGGCTAGACGTAACATGCACACCTATCAAAATCAACGGACAGAAACAGCTCTTAACGTATACATGAGATCTAAAAAAAACGTACCTAAAATACATGAGTCTTTGCAAATCTAACTACATCAAAAATCTTTCCGAGTCACTTAACAAAGTCAACAACCCACAAGAATTCTGGAATACGATCAAAAATTTCAGAAGCCACAAAATTTATGTAAATGAAATACCTATGAAAGATTGGGAAATATATTTTAGAAATATGTATGCTATCACGAACTCCACTGCACCATCCTACAAAGACTGCTTACATCCTATTTTAGACTGTGATATAACTTTGGATGAAGTAATAATTAGCATCGACAATTGCAAAAACAATAAAGCACCTGGAGACGATGATATATGTTATGAATTTTACAAATATCTAACCGCAGAATGGCTGCATTATCTCCAAAACTTTTTCAATCTAATATTATACTATGAGTGTATTCCAGACTCTTGGTGTAATGTCCAGTCAGTTTTATTTTATAAAAAGGGTGACAAAAAGAACCCAGTAAACTACAGACCCATAGCATTGTTCAATACTGTATGTAAATTATTCACACAAATATTATATAATCGTTTACAAACATGGATAGAAAACAAAATTTTAAATGAAACTCAAATGGGTTTCAGAAAACAGAGGTACTAGAGACTGCATTTTTTGTCTTTCGTCAATTATTGGGATTCAATTAAGGTTAAAAAAGTCAAAAATGTATGCTATCTTTGTAGACTACAAAAGTGCATTCGACACAGTAGATCATGATATACTGTGGGATAAATTATTCAATTCAGGCATATCTACTAAATTTATTAGACTACTGCACAACTTGTACAATAACGCTTTTTTAAGAATTAAAAATAAAGAAGAGCTATCTGAGAAAATTAAAATAACACAAGGTGTTTTGCAGGGAGAAATTCTTTCTCCATTACTTTTTACACTTTTTATCAATGACATGCAAACATTCTTTGATGCCTCAGATGTGAAAGGTATTAACATTGACAGCTACAACGATTTACTTCTCCTTGCGTACGCCGACGACGTGGTCATCCTGTGCAGTAGTCCAACAGATGTCCAAAAAAAATTAAATATACTGCATCAGTACTCACAGCTAAACAAACTGTTAGTTAACGAAACCAAAACAAAAATTTTAGTATTACATAGGGGAAGAGCTCCAAATCCTGCTTTTCAGTTTACTTATAATAAAACACCGATTGAAATAACCAATAAATTTAATTATTTGGGTATTCTATTTTCCTCGTCTGGGAAATTTAATTTGGCAGTGAGAGAAAGTCAACGCAAAGCAGCGATCGCAACACAAACAACTAAAGATATTTTAATACGAGCTAAGTCTAATAAATGGCCAGAAAAAATTAAATTATTAAACTCTATAACAAATGCCACTGCATTGTATGCCAGTGAAATTTGGGGGCTATCGCAGTACAATGTTGTGGAAAGAGCTCAACTTGCATTCCTCAAAAATATTTTACAATGCCCAAAGAACACTCCAAATTATATCATAAGAGCAGAAACAGGAGTATCGCCCCTAGCGGTCGCCATCTGGACCAGAACTTTAAACTGGTGGAAAAATATTCTAAATATGAACTCAGATAGACTCCCAAAATTGCTATATAATCGTTTAGCAGCATTGACAAACCTTGCCACAAATAATCCCGAACTTAACTGGGCCTCCCAAATAAAACAATTTCTACATGAATTAGGCTATTCTGAAACTTGGACTAATCAACAAATCACAAAACAAAATATTACTAAAATTATTTCGTCTTATAAAGATACTTTGGCGAAAAAAGATATCAATAGTATAAACAACTCTAGCTACAGTGAAATGTATAAAAAAATTTATCTTTCGAATATTGATAATAACTACCTCTCTTTTGATATATCAATTTTCAAACAAAGAATTACATGCCAACTAAGAGTTTCAAATACTGACAACTTAAAACTCATGTATAAGAATATTAGATATGAACTAGATGGTAAAAATATTTGTACTATTTGTAATTGTCTTGAATTGGAAAATATGTTTCATTTTTTATGTGTTTGTCCCATATATAATGAATTTAGAAAAGTATATTTGATAAATTATCTTGATCTCATTGAAACCAGCTCAGACCTACATCGACTATTTGAAAATCTAGACATGAAAAAAGTCAACAATATCTTTTATTTCACTATTAATTCTCTGAAATTAAGAAGTTTTTGTTATGACGAGTAATGTATCTAGAGGTATATACAAATTGAATTAATCCCTAATTATTATAATTTAATAACTAAAAATTTAGCTTCATTTTTTGCTGATTCTTTATTGAACTTTTTATTTTTTTATTCTATCATATCATCTGTTATTATTCTGAAATCTCTATTTATATAAGTATACAAGAACTCAGTTATTGTTCTATTTCATATGTATATGTATGAAAAAATTGTTCACATTATAACTAACTATAGGTTTTCTCTCTTTGATGTTGTGTTGCAACCTCCATTGTATGAGATGTACCAAAATTTTCTCTAACAATAAATATTATTATTATTATTATTATTATTAATTTGACTTTTTTTGCCTGATTTCAGTAGAGAAAAAACTTTAGAGAATTCCCATATTCCAGGGAAAGTATTATATTTCAAACTTAAATTGAATAAACGGTACAGTGGATGACTCAATATTTCACAACAACCTTTGTATATGTAAACAGGAATATTATCTGGACCAACAGATTTCGTGTTTTTCTGGGCTTTAATAGCATCAATTACCTCCGATAAGGAAATATTTCTAATGAAAATTGAATCGCACAAAGGAGCATCTACGTCAATTTTAGTATAATCAATATTATCACCGGTTTGGTTATAGATACTTCTGGAGAAATTTGAGCTAAACTAAAAGTTTCAGCATTAAAGTACATTTTTGAAGGTATTTTGTTGGAATCTTTTTTGTTATTGACAAAAGTCCAAAATTTACTAAAATCGTTGGACATGTTTTCTTGCGTAGAATTGATGTATTTATTATAAGCGTTGTTAATAGATAATTCAACAGTATAACGCAATGATTGAAATTTATTGGAATGATAAACAGAATTGTAGTTGACATAGAGTTTTCTGTGATGCTCTTTAAGTTTTAAATTAGAAATAATATCATGAGTAAACCAAATTGGATACCTATTGTTTCCCATAATTTTCTTGAGAATACTTTTATCAGAAGCATCATGAACTAGTGTATAATATTTGTCAACTGCGACTTTTACATCTTCACAAGCATCCATCCATTGCCAATTGACTTTATTTAATAAATTGTAAAGTAGTGTAGAATCAGCTCGTTTAAAATCGTATGTTATTTTCTGGTTACATTTAAGATTCGATGGTGAGTGACAAGACACTTCGCATTCAATATATAGCGATGGGTGGTGATTATCCTCTGGTAGAAGATTGAATATGCTTCTTTTAAGAAAACAATTAAGATTCGAAATAACAATATGGAATAAATTATTGTTAACATTGGGAACATTGTTGAATTGAAACATATTTATTACATTGATGGAATTTAAAAAATTATTAACATTATTATCCAAAGTTTTATTAAAATAATATTGATTTAAAGTTGTTAAATTTAAATCTTAAATAATTAGCGTCTTCGAGTTATAAATAAAAGGAAGTGAACTAATAGTGTCGTAAAATGATATATATTCCATAATGGAAGTGCAAGGTGGAACGTAGATAGCTAAAATATAAACAGTATTCAGATTACTAGTTCGAATCATCACACACACAATATCAATGTTGGTAGAGTTGCAGCTGATTTCTTGTTGGTGATGGGTGAAGTTATCATTGACTGCAATTAAAACACCGCCACCACGACTTTTGCGAGTACGAGTCCGATCACGGTCACTTCGATACACAGTATAGCGCACATCCATCAGTTCAGAGTTCAAAATATTGTCAGAGAGCCACGTTTCACTAAGTACGATAACGTCATAATTTGTAGTAGAAACATTTGAATGAAGTTGTGGCAACTTGGTGTTGAGGCCGCATACATTTTGATAGTAAAATGAAATATTTTTGTGGGATACAGATTTACTCAGTTTTTTGAAACTACAATACGAGGAATATTATTCACATATTTGATACGAAGGTTTTTCTCACCGTTCTTCGTACGGCTCTCAAGTTCACGATGAAGTATAGTTAAATATTCACGTTGCTTTGAAGTATTGTCATTGGAAATTTTTAAACTGCTGAATTTACTATCTTTGAGTTTCCTAGCATTTTCAAAATATATAATGCATCAGATGACTTTTTGAAAATCACTTTGACAGGCCTTGGTTTATTATTCGTGATTGTTTTACCCAGTCGAAAGAGCTCCAGTTCTGATGTTTGGATGCTATTTGGGGCAATAGTAGAAACAATTTCACTCACGACAGATGAATCATCAGATTTATTATCGTTTTCGGGAAGATTATAAATAATGATATTTGATTGATGGTTATTTCTATCGTTGGAGCACTGCTGCTCAGATTTCATGTCTTCAATCTCCGATCGCAGACTTAGAATTAATTGTTCCAGTTCAGAAATTTCTGGAAGATTTAATTCAGCAGATTCGCACGAGTCACAGAACCATTTCAAATTTTTCTTAGCCCATAACATGCGACTATCGGATGTTGAAGTATGGACACATTCAGCGTGAAAAGAAAGACGGCAGCCCTTGCTAGAGATTGAGGATGAAGTATCTAACTTCTTTGAACAAATGGTACATATAGCAGACATGCTCATTTATTCATTCAAACGGTAGAACTATAATATTTATGCTGTGTGTTTCGTCGATGACACGTACAAATTGGTTGAGTTAATAGAAATCCTTAACTATAGTGGATAAGATGATTTATCCAAAGAACCGATTGCACTGTAAAACAATCACAAAGAAAACGTACAAATTTAGATGGTCGACAATATTACGCACACTTTGATATCAAATTCAAAACACTATAAACTATAATTCTATCATTCGAAACAAAAAGACATAGAGCAATATGAACACGTCTGTCTCTCACTATAATTCAATTCAGTTACATGTATACATCCAATTTTTTGTCTCTATTCAACAGTTTCTGGTTCTTCTATATAATTTTAATATTCTACAGCAGTTTTCAGTCCAACAATGTCCACTTTTATTTATTTCATTCATTTATTAATAATTATTCGCGTTCGGGTAATGATTCATACAAATAAGTGACAAAAGTGGCTGAAATTTGATTGTTTATGAACGTTAATAAACCATATTGTATTTTGAAAAACATACATCATGCAGTTTCAATAAGCACCCTAAACTAAATCTAGACATCCAGTTAAGAACACAGTAAAATCATCAATCACAAGAGTTTTGAAATGAATAGCTGAAGCGATACATAACATAATTATAGATTTAAACATGAATATTTTGAATATGTAGTTTCAAAGTAAATACCTTGATGATATATAGTAATATAAGTGAATTTCCCTTATAATACATGACATATAGTCTTGAGCATACCATCTCATCATATAATTAAGGTAAATACCGTGGTCATATACATAATAATATAAGTGAATAGCTGCGATGGTACATGACATAACGTCTTGAACATATATTTTTTGATACATAATTTGAGTAAATACCCTGATTATACACATGATAATATTAGCGAAAAGCAGAAATTATACATCACGTATAGTTTCGGACATGTATGTTTTAAATATATGTGGCTGTATTGCACGAATGTCGTCAGAAAAAAAATACAAGAGAGCTGGGGAAAAAAAAATAAATAAATTTTTGGGATGTGAAATGTCAATTTGGTTTGGTATTGTTTGAAGTTTAATGAAATAAAGTTATCCTGTTTGAACAATCCCATAGATTTGAGTAATATGATCTATAGTGGTGACCCCGACGTGATCATATAGTGACAGCCGACATGAGCCGCGAACAGAGGATCATTCTGAAGAAAATGGAGTAGCTTCGGTAGAGTTTAAGCTACCACCGTTTTGGGAGCAAGATCCAGCGCTTTGGTTCATACAGGTAGATGCAACTTTTCATCGAAAGGAGATTACTGGTGATAATAGCAAATATTGGACATTGATCTGGAGCTGCTACAACATGTTTCAGACATAGTTAAAAAACCTCCTGCAACAGAAAAGTACAAGGCACTAAAAGAAGGTTTAATCAGTCGACTGAGTACAACTTAAGAACAGCAATTACAAATTCTACTTGACGATATAGAATTAGGAGACAATAAACCATCACAGTTGTTACGCAGAATGCAAGATCTAGCCAATGATGAGGTAACAGAAGATTTCCCACGTTCACTATGGTTGAAACGTCTACCAGCCAATGTTCGCTTTGTCCTATCAGTTAACGTAGGAACTAGTCTCACGGCAGCAGCAATCTTGGCTGATCGCTTAATTGAAATCAATCCAACACCGAGTCTAATGGCTGTCAGGAATCAAAGAGATGTAGCTGCAGGAAATCTAGGAAAGCAGTGGAAGCTTTACAAGTGTCAGTAAGAGGACTGACAAGCAGCAGGAAAAATCGTGATCACACACCAAGAAACAGATCACGAGCAAGGACTGGATCTTACAATCGATCACCTGTACTGAACAATGAGATATGTTTTTTCCATGAACGGTTTGGAAGTAAAGCAAATGAGTGTGAAGAATGCTGCACTTTCCTCAAAAAGTAGGAAAACTAAACAACCTGTCCTTGGCGCAGATGGGAAGCGACAGCAGTGCAATCCAACAAGAATACCGTCTCCATATTTTTGATGATATTGATAAAATCAAATTTCTTGTAGACTCAGGTTCAATAATATCAGTTTTACCTCAAAATCTCATAAAAGCAAAATTAAACCATAGTCCCATCAAACTATGTGCTGCAAATTCTACTGATATAGACACCTACGGCAACAGAATTTTGCAGCTAGATTTTGGGCTGCGTAGATCTTTCAAATGGTCATTCATGATAGCAGATGTTAAATCATCCATAATTGGAGCCGATTTCCTAGCACATTTTGGTTTAGTAATTCACCTTCGTCAACGATGTCTCATCGACTCCAACACGTCTCTCACAACAAAAGGTGCTGTATTGCAAACTCTCACGTATAGCATTTCTACTCTGAATCAACAAAATACTTATTCTAATTTGCTGAAAGATTTCGTTGATATAACCAAGCCTTCCACAAATCCACGCATGGAAGTTACATCCTCAGTTGCACATTACATTGAGACGAGTGGACCTCCAGTTTTTGAACGGCCCAGGAAGCTAGCAGGCGAAAAATGAAAAGCACTTCGCACTGAAATTGAATACATACTCGAGCAAAATATCATAAAACCTTCGAGTAGTCCGTGGGCAAGCCCAGTTCACCTCACACCCAAAAAAACTGGTGGTTGGCGTGTTTGTGTCGATTACAGAAAGTTGAATGAGAAGACAACACCTGATAGGTACTCAACTCCACTACTTCAAGACTTATTTCAACGGTTACACGACAAGAAAGTGTTTTCAACCTTGGATCTAGTATGAGCTTATCATCAAATACCTATGGCACATCAGGATATACAGAAAACAGCAATTAACATACCATATGGGCTGCACGAATACAACGTTATGCCATTTGGTTCACGCAACGCTTGACAAACATTTCAAAGGTTTGTTGATTCAGTGTTCAGAGGACTCGAGTTTGTTTTCGTTTACATAGATGATGTATTAGTCATGTCAGAAACGCATGAGCAGCACCAAGAGCATCTGAAGCAAGCTTTCCAGCGTTTCCGAGAGCATAAACTAGTCAACATCAGCAAATGTGTTTTCGGACAAGGAAAAATTCGATACTTGGGTAATACAATTGATCAAGAGGGATACCAGCCACCTACAGAACGTGTTCAAGCGATCACTTATTATGGGCAACCAGAAGCTATACAAGAATTAAGAGGATTTCTTGGTGTAATTTACTATTATCGCAGATGTATACCCAATGCAGCTAAGCTTCAAGCACCTCTTAACGAGATGACCAAAGATTCAAAGAAAAATGATTAACCAAAAGTTCCATGGACGCCAGATACAATTCAGGTATTTGAAAGTTGTAAACAAAGTGTAGCAGCAGCAACACTCATGTAACTCCCAGATCCAAAAGCACCTTTAGTACTTAGAACAGATGCTTCTGACACAGCAATTGGAGCAGTGTTGGAGCAGTTTGTCAAAAAACAGTGGAAACCTATAGGTCTGTTTTCGAGAAAGCTCAACACAGCTGAAAAAAACTACAGCACATATGACCGAGAACTCCTCGCAATTTATTCAGCTATCAAGTTCTCCCAGCATTTCTTAGAAGATCGCATATTTGTTACTAACACGGATCATAAGCCGCTTATCTACGCATTGCACAGAAAATCTGAACAAGCTTCACAACGTCAACTTCGGCAGTTATCATTTATATCACAGTTCAGTACGGAAATAGTGTATGTCAAAGGTGAAGAAAACATCGTTGCTGATGCTTTGTCAAGAATCAATCAGATCAATATGCCGACAATTCTTGGGCCACAAGAGATTCAAAAAGCTCAAGCAGATGATGAAGAACTTCAGAATTTGCTGAAAAATCCTGATTCTTCATCAAAACTACAACGACTTAATGTTGATCCAAGCCAAAATATCTTTATTTACTGTGACATTTCTTCTGGTATTGTTAGACCATCCATTCCTAAAAGTCTTCGTAAGGCAGCATTTAACATAGTTCATGGATTATCTCATTCAAGCGGCAGGACAACAAGTAAACAGATGAAGGCGAAATATGTATGGCCCGGTATCAAACGAGACGCTGTAGCATGGTCACGCAGTTGTGTACCATGTCAGAAAGATAAAATTCAACGACATGTATGATTGAGGACTGATCACATTAAAGTTCCAAGCATCAGGCTAAATCACATCCACATGGACCTCATCGAGTTACCAACAGTTAATGGATTCAGATACTGTCTAACAGTAGTAGACAGGTTTACCTAATGGCCAGAAGCTATACCTACAAAAGATATGACTGCAGATACAGTAGCAACAGCTCTATTTGACAATTGGATCTGTCGCTATGGTACACCATTAACAATCACATCAGATCAAGGAACTCAGTTTGAGTGAGCTCTCTTCACTGCAATGGCAAGGTTAATCGACGCTTCATGCATTCGAACAACTCCGTATCATCCAGCCTCCAACGGAATGGTAGAACGCATGCACCGAACTCTAAAAGCAGCTCTCATGTGTCATCAACATATTCCTTGGACTCAGCGCCTATCAACTGTACTTCTTGGGCTTCGCACGAGCCTGAAGGAAGATTTGAAAGCTTCATCCGCAGAGTTGTTATATGGAACGACGCTGCGTGTTCCTGTAGAATTTTTTGTTAATCAGGACATGCCAGCATATCAACAAATATTCGTTGAAGAATTTAAGGAGTACATGAGAAGCATCAGACCAACCCCAACAGCTCATCACACGAAAGCACGAGTTTTCATACTCAAGCATTTATATAGTTGCTCGCATGTATTTTTGAGAGTCGATAGTATTGAAAAATCACTCGAACCACCGTATGCTGGACCATTCGAAGTGATTGAAAGACTGAACGATAGGGTGTTCAAGATCAACGTGAATGGGGAATAGAAGTCAGTGTCAGTAGAGAGGTTAAAGCCTGCATATGAAACTGAAAACGACATCGCTACTTTAGCTCAAGATGGTGTATCTGAAGAACCAAATCCACACCATTGGAGTACTGGCATAGATCGACCAAGGAAAACTTGCACTAAGAAGAAGAAGATTTTGTTCCCAAGTGATTGCACTAGGTCACTAGAAGGGGAGTGATGTGGCTGTATCGCACGAATTTCGTCAGGAGGAAGAAACAAGAGAGCTGAGAAAAAAAAATGATTTTTTGGATGTGAAAGGTCAATTTGGTTTGGTATTGTTTAAAGTTTAATAAAATATAGTTATCCTGTTTAACCAATCTCATAGATTTGAGTAATATAATATATATATATATATATATATATATATATATATATATATATATATAATCTAAGAGTAAATATCTTGATAATACACACATAAATATAAGAAAAAAAAACGATTATTCAGTTATCTGAAGTTTTCATTTATTAATGAAAGAGCTGCGTATTTTTAATGCACAAGAAGTTAAGTAGAATATATCATCAATTTTATTCATGGTGAGGTAGCTTAATGAACTTTGAATATCAATTGGATCATAATTTTCTAGATGAAATTTTCTCAAATCAGCATATATAAGACACTCCAGAAAAAAGTGGAGTGAAATTTGACTCCCTTGTTGGTTACAAATTGTACAAGATTTATCTGCACTGATTTCTCATCCAATATTTTCGTAAAATATTTCCAGGCCCTTATCAAAGCTCAATCTGATTTGGCATATTATTTGGTGCTCTACAAAAAGCATTTTCATTCTGAGGTATTCCTCAATTTCAGCATTAGATTTCATCTGTTTTTATGAAGAGTTGAAAGTTGATTTGCCAACCTTCCAGGGTCTGTTGTTTTTTCATGAAACTTCAAGAGCATTGACAATTTCTTGATCTTTTCCTTGAAAACAGTTCGATCTCACTAAAAGTCTCCAAAACCTTCCCTAGTAAAGAATTTTTCAATTTGAAAGACCCAGTTGAATTCAACTTCATCAAATTCATATTTATCCAACTCTACTAGTCTGTTATAATATTTCCCAGACTGTCTACTATCCAGCATATTGATTATGGTTGTCAATCAATTTGATACTTGTTTCCAAATCTCAATCGCCAAACATGTTGTACCCGATTCAAGTCTGACATAGTAGTTTGGGGTATTTCTTGGTTAACGCAAAATAGACCTTATGTATCGAGTTTAAGATTCTTCTGTTAGTACGGTTACGTGCGGACCCCGATTTCCCACTGCATATAATGAAGTCAATATCATTCCCGTCGTTAGTTAGGCCCTTTGCACCTATTGTATGAATATAATTCCAAATATCATTCAAAAAGAATAAGAGAAGAATAGAGGAAAGTATCTTCCCTTGGAACACACCATCTGTTACTTGTACTGGATTGTATAACTCATTATGTAGTTTAATTTGGACCTCCGTAAGATAACGCCATGAACGCAATTGTTATGGATTGATCATCCAAAGTTTACATATTCCTGAGCACAAATATGAATTGGAAAACTAGGACTGTCTGATTATATAATGCTCTTACAAATTAACACAGATACACAAAACTCATTGCTTCCTCAAGGGAAAAGATCTTTTTGATATTAAACCTTGTACAATATTCAAACATAGTCCTTCAATTGTAACTCATCTAGTTCTTCCTGCCATTATAAGTTCGTCATCGCTGCTGGTAGGACTTTGAATTGCGACTATCTCTACGTACTTACCAACAATACATATCATTTTCACCATCTTAAACGCCATCTTTGCCATAGAATTCTTGTTAATCTAGTTTTCAATGATTGTCCATAGAAATATCAACTACCATGACTCCTTATATAATGTTCCAACCAAACAATACGGAAAAACAAGACTCTTTGCCTTCTCATAAAAAATGAATTATGTCTCTATCATATCTGTTCATAGAGTTTCAGCCTCTCTTGACGTCGTGACGCCAACACACATGATCCTACTATTTGTTTCAATGAGCAATACACATATACTCCGCACTGCACGTTTCACGACACCTACATTGGTTTTGACGCTAACCACCCTGACGACGCCGTGTACTTCTGAAATTGGCCCAAATCTTCAAGCGAGCAGTGGTGTGTTGATATCCTTATGATAACAAGAACACCTGACTGGATGTGAGCTGTATCATCTGTGTTGCTGGCTGGCCTGGACTGCAGATTCCCAATATATGATGTATACCAACGTTTCCCAAAATGTTCACGTAGTGTTTGAATATATTGGTAGAGTGATAATCTATGCTGCTTGGAATGAACTGCGGATGGTTCACAAGTTGCTGTGAGCGCACCTCCAATAAGAGAGTACTCTTTGGTTGAAGCGTACAAGCCGTTGGTATCGTTAAACAATGGGCATATTGTATGCGAATTGGGACAAACCTCGATACATGCAATCATCGTGCACATTTGCTTATATATTAGCAACGAGTCAATTAGAACTTTAAGGAGGTGAGGTTTGACGCGTTTCACGCCAGCTTCCCACAGGGCATCAAAATGTGGCGAACGAGGGGGAATGGAATTCCGTACTATGTCGATCTTGCTTGATAGGTTAACAAACTTGTTGTTACATCTTTCTGAGTTGAAAAGAATCTTCAACGATCCCAACTGGCATTGCGCTCCTAGAAAATTTGTTGCATTATCTGAATTAATATATTTTACTACTCCGCGTAGAGGGATAAATCTTTTCAATACGTTTGAAAAAGCATCGGTTGTAAGATCTATAACTAATTCGAGAAATATCGCTCTAGTCAATTAACAATTGAACACGCATAATATAAGTGTTCGATTTGCGTCTACCACGACGTTCACTATTTCTTTCAGTAACGATAGGACCCGCATAGTTTACCGACGAAAGCTCTCTTAACGCGAAGTAGTCAATTCAACCATGATTTGATGAGTAGGTTTTGAATTTATGCAATACTTGCCGCACTTGACTGCATCCTGATAACTGCCAATAAGTTTCCCTTACCGCAGCTGAAGTTACAACCTGCATGAAAATGTTTTCCATGTGTGTTTCTTATAATTAATTTAGTAACATGGTGCTTTAATAGAACAATTGGGTTCTCTCTTATCATATGCAATAGTAGCGTGCCTCAATTGACCGCCCACTCTTATAATTCCGTTGAAATAGATAATAGGATTTTGAGTAAGTAAAAATTTTTGAGAATTCAGTCAATATTTATGTTCTAATTTCTTTCCTACTTCACAGAAATTGGAACATAGATATTAACTGAATTCCCAAAATTTCTTACTTACCTAAATTTGCTCATCCAGTCAACATCATCAATTTCATCTAATAGATAATTGGGTTCAATCATTCTGATTTGCTATTACGTTCTTCCGAATGATTAGACTTCAAGTAGAGCCTCTTTGACTTGGAATGTATCATCTATAGTATAGATGATTACAGGGGTGCCCTACTCAAATGTTCAAAATGATATGGACACTTGGAAACTACAGTTGAGCCGCAAAAAGTCTTCAAATGAGCCGCGGGTTGGTATTTGATTTAATAACATTAGTGTTCACGTTTCCAAGTTCATGTACAGTCGCATCTCTCAATCTGCGATCAATTTTGTTGTGACAGTCAAATGCGAATCTTATACCATAGGCTAGAGTTTTTCGTAATTTTTGGAGATCCATATATTCTAACCAAGTAATTCCCTGTAACGAAACTAACTGAAGCTGCGCAAGTCGTTATACTTATTCCCGGTAGACTATATATTTGTTTTATGGATTCAACTATGGGATATTAGTTCTCGTCTGTTCTTAACAAATTTGGCGCGTGAAACCATGGATCGTTATCAACCAACTCTTGAGGAGTACAGCAGCGTAAAACTGAATCTGCAGGATTGTCAGACCAACGAACATGGCGCTAACTTTCGATTCTATTTGATGTTTGTATATCGACTGTGAGATTCGCAACAAAAGCCCTCAATCTATTCGGAGAAGATGACAACCATCCTAGTACTATCTGAGAATTTATCCAATGGAAAATGTTGCTAATATTTATGCTTCCAGACTTGATTACTGAGCTCATAATTTACCCAATAATGGAGCTGCGCACAACTCTTATCGAGAAACTGGAAGTTTGCCCGATTGTGCTACCCAAGATTTGACACACATTAGATAAACATGCATTTAATCATTGCAGTCAGTCGATCAGACATGAATACATGCACTAGACGTCTTCTCAGATACATCCGAGAAACCGTGTAATTGGATAAAACTTGTAGGATGGCATTCAACAATCCTGCGTGGTATCTGACGGAGATTATTATTCTCTTATTTCACCAAAAATTACATCCAGGTACTCTCTAACTCTGCTGGTATTGAGCTATCCGAATCATGTTTCAATTGAATAATGAGTACAGCACTAATAATAATGAGACCTAATAGACCTCATGGATCATATATTTGCGATATATTCAATAATAGTGATCTTTTAGTACCAGATTTGTTTCCAAAAGACAATTGAATCACGTAAATCGATTGATCTCAATCATAATTCCACCAAAGATATAACAGTTTGGTGGAACCATCACTCTCAAAATTTATCATGGGGTCTATTTTCCGCTCGGTTGGTAGCAAACATGGTGAATGTAACGCCCATCTCCGCAGCTAAAAACCATTTCTAGCTAATAGTTGTTGTAGATCATCTCGTTATTGCTTAGCATCTTCAAAGATATATGAACCGGTCATGAAATCATCCTTATCGAAATCTCGCTGTACTATTCCAGAGGCGACTGGTAACTGTTTGTATTCTTCTGCAGCTAACTGCTGCAAACATTGAACTGCTTAAAATGAAGCACAGCTTTTGCCGTTTGTAACCGGGTTTAGCTGATAGGCTTGATTTTCTCTTGTGTTATTACTCTCCTAGATAATTCATTGATATTTCCGGTCTTCTGAAGCAACAAATACTTGTCTATACATTTTGCAAATACCAGCGGTCACTACGAACTGATGAGGACGGGAACGAATCAATAGAGAAAAAAAATCTTCTTGTGATTCAGGACGTACCTTCAACGTATCGTTTGAGCCTACACCCGTGCTAGTTTCCGCGGCACATCAATAACTACTTCAAGTTCAGTAGTTAAGCTTGATTCTCTATGAATCGCATGATGTGGCGAATATATATTATTTCCAGCAATGCCAATCATTTGTATATGATTTAATTCAAAATATTCATTAATGAATCGATACACCATTAAATCGGCAAATTGCTATATTTTTGGAGCTGCTTGATTCTATAAAATTATCTTCATAAGAGAGGCAGACAATGAAGCGACCATTCGTGTCCCTTTGGTAAGATGTTTAGAAATGATGTTCACATTTCAATTCTTCACAAGAATAATCATTTTTGTTTGCTATCAGATCATCAGAACACTCTTCTATTTCCCTAAGCTTGGCCATTTGAACTTTCAAAATATTCAAATTGCAAGAAATTCTATTGCAGAGACTCATTATGGGCATGTCACCGCTCGCAAACCTTTCTGAAGTAGTCTCTTGAGAGTATGGATCATGATGGGATGAAGGTATTTGACCCTTTCGCATGAGCGACCTATTAATAACAGATCCTGATGAAATATCTATTCTCTCCACACTGCAAACAGAAATGCTCATAGGACGGGGTTTAAGTCCTAATTTATCACAAATATTCATCACTCTGCTCTCCATTTGCTAAATGCACTAAAGTACTTTCTTTTTCGTTACACATTCTACATGATCTACCTTTACAATCTGAAGCATTGTGATTCCACTCACCACAATTCGAGCATCGCTTAAATGACCCCACTCAATTGATTCTGTCGGGAGTATCTAATCCAAGAATCCTTTTGCTTTGAATAATTCATATTGATTATTGTGTAGAGCACATTGAAATAAAAAATTTATTGCAAGAACATTGGTAGCTTTACATTCATTGCTCGAATTATCACTTTTATTTTATAGACTAATTATTATCATTTTGTTTATTCAAAATGTGCATCGAGTCTGACTGTGAACATATTTTCTGCAAAAATTCAATTAATTCCTCAGTTTTAACCAATTCTGAATTTAATGTACTCCACCATTCTTTCCTTGTCTGGAAATCAGACTTTGTAACAAAAATAGGTATAGGGATAGCGTCCCATTTATGAATGGGCTGTCCTAATGACTTCAACTCTTGTAGATTCATACAAATACTAGCTACTATTTGACGCATGAGAACATTTGATACTTTATGCAATGATGGTTGGTTTATTATTGTGAAAACATGTTTTTGTCTAATTGACCAAAAGTATCATGAGGAACGATCCAATGTACATAATTCCCTTCAAATTTGGTAAATTCAATCGTGGGTATCGCATATTACCGCGTATAAATTAAGTTTTAAGGACGTTTGATTTTTAAAAGTATAAATTTATTTTCTGTCTTCAGATACAGTAGAGTTACATGAACTTCTCTAATCAGTTGATAATAGCTCGACAAAGTAGTGATTGCCTTTTTCCCCCATTTCACAATCATTTAAAAGTTCTTACTACCATAAGTCACACCTACATCCTAGGAGGGGGTAATCATGCGCAATAGCAAAGTATGAAAACTAGTATAACATAATTCCTCCGTTGCAAGACTTTTTTATATCGCATAACTTCAGGCTTAAGGATTCAATTACATTTTATTTCCTTCTATTTTTCTACTTCTACAAAAATTTCTCTTATACTTGAATATTATTTCACAAATACATATCATAACAACTATAATTATTAAAACATATAACATATAAGATTGATAATTGTGGTTTAACTCCAAATTCTTTATCTTGGGTAAAACAGCTACAGACTCTATTATTCTATCTACTTTCATCAAATTCATTGTGCCATCAACTTTATTTACATAGTTTATCTCCAAATTCTGAATATGTATTTCTCTATATTGTTGGTTCACAATTTCGAAAATATTCTTATTTATTTGACAATTCTCATGTGTTTTCGTTTTGAAAATTCGTGTTTCACATCACCTCTGGTGGAGACAATATCTCCTGTAGCAATCCTCAGCCTATTCGGTGGAGAGCATATCTCTAGAGGAAAACTGCAGCCTGCTGTTGATGTGATTCGCCTTTCTACTGATGATGAGAACTTAGTTCTCGAAATACGTATATAGAGTTTACAAATTTTGTTCAAGGTTAGGGGTTCGTTTTCATTTTGTTGATATCCTTTTTCTTATCAATTGAATTCAAAATACATTTACTCATTTCAAAATATTGGGTAATACACATATATTCATCGTCTATCAATATACATTTATTAATTACATAATTTTTTTTCCCAGATTCGAAAAATAATTTTTGATTTTCATTTATTGTTATCAATTTCTGTTCTTCATCATATGTGAGAATAGGACTAAACTGAAATGATGAACAAAAATAGTTCGAAAAGTTTAGTATCGTAATTAAAAAATGAATCTGCTTATTTTCGAATTTACAATGAGCTCTAATTAATTCATTGAAATTCCATATATTTTTATTCTGAGAAATTTTCTTCAAATTATCATACGTGATAATACTAGGATGTATTACATTCAAAGAACAAAATATTAACTCTGATAATTGATTATTCACTCCCATCATACTCTGCCAAACTTGATTCTTATTTAATTTATACATAGCTATTGATAATTTCTCTTGAAGATGCTCTTCATTGTACAAATTTGTAAACTCATTTCATTCTGTTTTTGTGATGTTATTTCATTACTCTGAATTTTTTCAAAATGTTTATTATAACGTCCTTGATCACTCGAATCCAAATTCCCAGTAATTGCTTTCATCACGGATCCAAGTCCGTTCATCAAACCTCGTTTAAATCTCTTATTATTCCCTATAAATAATTTCATAACTTGATCCTTCAAATCATCATAATTAAATTTTGATATATTTAACAAATTTTGGTAAAAAAAATTCTTTACTCTTCAATTGCTCTTGCATCTCAATAAAAGTATTTGTAACCTTAGTAAATTCAATTTCTACTTGAGATAGGTCATAGTTATAATAAATTAATTGTTCAGACTCTTTTATTTTGCATTCGCCTAATTGAATTAAATGGAATCCATTATTCTTGGAAATGTCAGTCAGTTGTCCATGGCATAGTCTGTAATTGTTAAGAATTCCAGTTTAGTTGAATCAAATAAGCTTTATTCACAAAAGAAATGAAATACATACATATTGTTGCATAATAATAGGTCTGTTAACTATTACATTAAATAATATGTAGATCATAGAATCTCCAAATCAAGATGTCCGAAGTTCAGGAGGTCTGTAAAAGAAAACAGAGATATGAGTAAATCATACTCAGTATGGATCCATGACTGAAAAAAAGAACACTAATATAATCATTCTCGCAAGCGACCCTCAGAAAACAGGAGTTGGTATGAAGAACAACCTTAAAAAAGGAAAAATACCTCACTCCACGCTGCCCGCAGGCATTTATGTGAAACTGAGCTCCGTTCCACGCTAAGCGTGAATCTGCGGAAGAACCTCGCTTCACATCCAGAGGATGTGAATCTGCGACACTTGCAAACTCTCGTAAAGTGATCTGCGAGGCCATAGGAGAAAGAGTTGAAGCCAAGTTGAAACTCAGTCTTTGCCTGCTAACTCAAAGATATGCAACCAAAACGCTGGGCACCTCCTGATTAAACACTGAAGATGGCAGAAGGGCACCGCTGGCCCTGGAATTACACTAGTGCATCGTTGGGAGTTAGCTCATCGTTCCACCCACCGTAGTGAGTTCTAGGAACACTCCATCGCTGGGCTCCTCCTGATAAACACTAAAGATATCAGGAGGTCACCGCTGGCCCTGGATCTACACCAGTGCATCGTTGGGAGTTAGCTGATCGTTCCACCCACCGTAGTGAGTTCTAGGAACACTCCATTGCTGGGCCTCTCGTGATAACCACTTAGGATATCAGGAGGTCACCGCTGGAATAAAGGAATAAAGGAATAGCAACACATCAGCTCAATCGATTAATACCCAACATCATACTCAATAACAACAATAGCAATACTCAAATAACATAATATCTAGAATGATCAACCATGGATAACTCACCGTGAATATCATTATAATATTTGGCACAAACACTGCAACAAAACACAACTATTCACTTAGAACGATGAAACGCGACTGACGAGACAGTTATTGAATAAGATTTACTGATATGCATGTTATGCTAACGTCATTATCTGAAATTAAATTATTGTTATTTAATACTTCAAGAAAAATCCCTAATAGTAATAGTGGTCAATATCATTTTATTGTTTGATTTTATTCATTCTTATATTTTTATCACCATGTTCGTCACTAATTTTTATTTTTCCTAATAACGGGTCGTGAGCTTTCACAAAATGTTTCTTATACAAAGGTTTTTTGACTTTATCAATTGATCTTGGGTTCTGTTAATTAAATATTTTTTTCTTCAGTTTCGATGGATTATCATTTTCTTTGAATCTACCCAATTTCTCATTCGTAATTCTAATTTTCACCAATTCATCCACTATATTAATATTATCTTGATGTTCATTCAATACTTGTTCTAATGTGGTTTCTTGTTTAAAATATTTATTCTGATCAGGCCCGAATAATGTCTCATTGGGGGTTAATTTGGTAGTATTGTGTTTTGTATTATTATATGCTATCAACGCTAAATCTACCTTTTGAATTGAATTTTTATCTTTTATCTGCTCTTTTTGATTAATTATCCGTAATGATTCTATTATTGTTGAATGGAATCTTCGGATTGCATTACTCTTTGGATTATTCACGCAAAGAAAATGAAAATTAATTCCGTATATTTTCAATAAATCTTGTAATAATTTATTTTTAAATTCTCCTCCACTATCCGTTATTATTTTATCAAGTATCCTGTAGGTTTGGAGTTATTTGATTGAAACATCGCAAATAGATTTGGCTGTTTTGTTATTAAGAAGATATGCTTGTGCATGTTCTGGAAACTGATCCATAATAGTCAAGAAATATATACTTTCTAAAGTTAATGAATCTAAATTAATTATTTAAAAAGGTTTCTCAGGATTTGGAGTAATATTATCTATTGCGGATATCGGTTTCCTATAATATTTGTTCAATTTACATAACTCACATTTATTATTATATTCTATAATATCTTTATTCATTCTAGGCCAGTATTATTTTTCTTTCAATGCTTGAATAGTAGCATCAATTCCTCTATGGTTTGTAATGCCGTTGTGAAAATCGTGAATAATTTCTACTTGTTCTTCTTCCTGTTCGATATCAGAAACCAATTTATCTGCTGCTGCTGCAATTATATTAATTGAATCCGGAACAAAATTTTCAGGTATAACTTTTGTTACCCTCTTGTCAAGATCTTTATTAAAAATACCAAAATATCTAATTTTTGGGATGATATGATCTTTTAAAAATCTTAATGTTTCTTCCTCAGAATTATCTTCTTTAATTTTCAAATGTATTCTTTGTTTTTTATGATTAAATAATTTTGTAATTTGGATACTTGTTTCCTGCTTATGTGAGTCAAATATAAGCTGGTTATCTGCTTTATTCAAACGATTATTCATATATTTAATTCCTGCTATAATATTCTTGTTGTCTAAGTGCACTGTGTTAATATCATTTTGTTCACTATTTGGTTTTTCACATGTCCCTAAAGCTGCACCAGCATTTATGGCCCACACAAAAAAAAATTATACCAATATTTCTTACACATTAATTACAATTAATTACAACCGGAAGTAAATTTTTTACAGTTGCCGTTTCCCGGAAATCGGGGTGTGGCTCAACTTTAGTCTAAAGTTACACCACACCTAATAATATCTTATCCAAATGAACTCTAAGTGGGCTAAACAATTCTTACAAATGAATTACAATTAGAATAAATTGGTAGAGATTACCGAAAATCATCCCTCAAGTAATAAATCCCTCTTTGAAAGAGTGAAAGCGCACCAAAATGAGACATAGCTGATGAAAGTGAAATTTCAAGGCCAAATAGTGGCAGTATGGCTACTTGTATGGAAAAATATATATTTTTCGTAAATTATAAAATAGTAATTAAAACAATATATTAAAAGCAAGTGTACATGATACTCTTGTTACAGAAATTTTTGAAGTGTCAAAGCTGGTACATTTGTTTTTGATCATAGAGGAATATTTTGACGATGAATTGGAACGACTATCATAGATTCTCCAATATTTTCGATACGTTGAAAAGTAGTTCGAATAATAACTATAAATAGAATCGGTAGAAAATTTTTGCTTAAAAATGGTACAATAGTTATCGAGTATAGAGAAATCGTTGGTTAATTGATTACAACAACTCACTTGGAATTTTTTGACAATTTTATTTTATAATAATGTAGTTCACACAATAGTCAATAGAAAATAAGTGTGAGGGATGAAGTGAAAAACGTTTACAATGCTTTAAATTGATACAATAGGAATCAAGGAGTTGTTATTTCATTGATTACAATAGCCCACTTGACTCTTTTCACAATTTTATAACATCATAGTGTAGTTCACACAATAGTCAATAGGAAATAGGTGTGTGGGATGGTGTAAAAAATGTTTACTATACTTTAGCATGGCTCAATAGTTGTTGTTCACCAAGGAGTTACTTATTAATTAAGTACAACAGCCCACTTGACTTTTTTCACAATTTTATTACATCATAGTGTAGTTCACACAATAGTCAATAGGAAATAGGTGTGTGGGATGGTGTAAAAAATGTTTACAATACTTTAGCATGGCTCAATAGTTGTTGTCCACCAAGGAGTTGTTTATTAATTAATTACAACAGCCCACTTGCCTTTTTTCACAATTTTATTACATCATAGTGTAGTTCACACAATAGTCAAAAGGAAATAAGTATGTGGGATGGAGTAAAAAATGTTTACAATACTTTAGCATGACTCAATAGTTGTTGTCCACCAAGGAGTTATCTATTATTTAATTACAACAGCCCACTTGACTTTTTTCACAATTTTATTACATCATAGTGTAGTTCACACAATAGTCAATAGAAAATGGGTGTGTGGGATGGTGTAAAAAATGTTTAAGATGCTTTAAATTGGTTCAATAGTTGTCCACCAAGGAATTGTTTGTTAATTAATTACACCAGCCAACTTGACTTTTTTCACACTTCTATTACATCATAGTGTAGTTTATAAAAATGTTCTAAATGCTTTAATCAGCATAAAATAGTTTGATACTTAACTTTTTACCTCAAAGTGAAAGTATATCCTGGAAAATTAATAACAGTAAGCTTGTGTAAGTTTTAGTAGATTTTCCCATAAATCTCCAGATTTTATTCTATTGTAGGTTTCCGGCTTATTTAAAGTCTTATTTCAAAAGATCACGAACAGATATAAAAGGTCTTAAACCTACGAATAATTTTCTGGGATTTCTGTACGATTGTCTTTAAGCTATGTATTATAAATTGGAGAAATATTTTTGAATGAAAAATAATACTGCAATCCTATTAAACTTCAAAGATGAATGCAAACTATCCCGAATATCTCGAACAGGTAACCCAAAATCCGAGAACACCTATTAGGTAGTATATTGAACAAAACAATTATATTGAAATAAACCGAGAGGGGTTGAAATAATATTGACCGACATAATTCTAAGAAACTATAGTTTAACCATCGAATGAAAGTTGACTCCTTAATTATTTTATAGATGTGGTTTTCATCCAAAATATTAAGCTATGACGCGAATTGTAACGAAAACTGACCTTTAAAAATACGAAATACCCACTAAAATACTGGACTAGGGATACCCCAGAGATACATCAACATGAATGTTCTTAGTACCACTGGATTACTGGAGACATTGAATATGATATCAGTAACAAAGTTTCAGGGATGTATTACGACTCATTTGTCTTTTACCAAAGTATTGTATTATTATCTTTGAATTCCATTATGCTTTCTCGTAGAGTTATTCAAATTTAGTTTCTAAATAACTACATATGTATAATCGAGAAGCTGGCCGCATCTTATGTTTTTATAATTTTTTATCCTTGGATCAGTCTTCCGCAATCCCTATGTATCCAAGTTCGTTAATTATTTCAACTTACAATTGTCAGCATCTAGAGAATAAACATTTATTTGAGATTGAAAGATTAAGTTAATAAATTGTGCTTAAATTGTACATAGGGATTGCTCAATTGGTTTATGGGGTTAGGACAAAACTGACCGCCGTGCTCAAACGGTATATCCTATTTCCCAGAGGTTTTTTTTCCTAGATTCCTTATCAATTATTATTGAATGTTAAAAATATTGATACTTGATTATTTGATTGTTGTCACTTTTTAGAAATAAATAAATATAAACGTAAACAGTTTGAGAATTTTCTTAAATTTTTGTACTTTCTAGTTCTGCTGACAATTGTTTCCAACAAATTATTAGTTTTGTTTTATGTCTTATTGAATTATCCTATATTGAGATACTAATACAATGAATAACGAGAAAAATATAAATTTTCCAATTGAAAAGAGAAGCCAAAATACTCGTGGCTAAAGATCAAAATATCAGCAGTAAACTTGAATTTAGTATTACTCGGACGTTTCGGCGTCGAAATGATCCTCCATAGTCCTGTGAAAGTTGAAATATTATAGCATTCTTGGTTAAATTTGAAGTTAGTTCACAAAGAAAACACAAACATTCAGACATTAAAATCAGAAAAAAAAACTGAACAATATAACGCTATGATATTTTTTTGAAAAATGACGCGAACCACCAATGTTTACTACTCAATAAAAATCGATAATAGTGTTGCCATGGCCTCATATGGTTTGATTCATTTTTCCTGGTTCCAACGTCTTTATTTTGATGTTTTTTCTATGAAATCACTGCAAACTTAACCAACAATGTAATAATATTTCAACTTCCACATAAGCTGATGGAGGCTCGTTTCGGCGCCAAAACCTCCAAATAAAATTAAATTCAAGTTTACAGTTTTTATTTGGATCTTTTGCCACGAATTCTGATTGTTGAATTTATTCCTCCATTATGGAATATGCTAAAGTATTGTAAACATTTTTTACACCATCCCACACACCTATTTTCTATTGACTATTGTGTGAACTACAGTATGATGTGATAAAATTGTGAAAAAAGTCAAGTGGGCTGTTGTAATTATTTAACAAACAATTCCTTGGTGGACAACAACTATTGAACCAATTTGAAGGATCTCAAACATTTTTAACACCATTTCACATACCCATTTCCTATTGACTATTGTGTAAACTACACTATGATGTAATAAAATTGTGAAAAAAGTCAAGTGGGCTGTTGTAATTGATTAATAAGTACCTCCTTGGTGGACAACAACTATTGAGTCATGCTAAAGTATTGAAAACATTTTTTACACCATCCCACATACCTATTTCCTTTTGACTATTGTGTGAACTACACTATGATGTAATAAAATTGAGAAAAAAGTCAAGTGGGCTGTTGTAATTAATTAATAAACAACTCCTTGGTGGACAACGACTATTGAGCCGTGATAAAGTATTGTTAACATTTTTTACACCATCCCACACACCAATTTTCTATTGACTATTGTGTGAACTACACTATGATGTGATAGGATTGTGAAAAAAGTCGAGTGGGCTGTTGTAATTAATTAATAAGTAACTCCTTGGTGGACAACAACTATTGAGTCATGCTAAAGTATTGTAAACATTTTTTACACCATCCCACACACCTATTTCCCATTGAATATTGTGTGAACTACACTATGATGTCATAAAATTGTGAAAAAAGTCAAGTGGGCTGTTGTAATTAATCAATAAGTAACTCCTTGGTGGACAACAACTATTGAGTCATGCTAAAGTATTGTAAACATTTTTTACTCCATTTCAGATACCTATTTCCTTTTGACCATTGTGTGAACTACACTATGATGTAATAAAATTGTGGAAAAGGTCAAGTGGGCTGTTGTAATTGATTAATAAACAACTCCTTGGTGGACAACAACTATTGAGCCATGTTAAAGTATTGTAAACATTTTTACACCATCCCACACACCTATTTTCTATTGACTATCGTGTAAACTACACTATGATGTAATAAAATTGTGAAAAAAGTCAAGTGGGCTGTAGTAATTAATTAATAAGTAACTCCTTGGTGGACAACAACTATTGAGCCATGCTAAAGTATTGTAAACATTTTTTACACCATCCCACACACCTATTTTCTATTGACTATTGTGTGAACTACACTATGATGTAATAAAATTGTGAAAAAAGTCAAGTGGGCTGTTGTAATTAATTAATAAGTAACTTCTTGGTGGACAACAACTATTGAGTCATGCTAAAGTATTGTAAACATTTTTCACTCCATCTTACATACTTATTTCCTTTTGACTATTGTGTGAACTACACTATGATGTAATAAAATTGTGAAAAAAGTCAAGTGGGCTGTTGTTATTAATTAATAGACAACTCCTTGGTGGACAACAACTATTGAGCCATGCTAAAGTATAGTAAACATTTTTCACACCATCCCACACACCTATTTCCTATTGACTATTGTGTGAACTACACTATGATGTTATAAAATTGTGAAAAGAGTCAAGTGGGCTATTGTAATCAATGAAATAACAACTCCTTGATTCCTATTGTATCAATTTAAAGCATTGTAAACGTTTTTTACTTCATCCCTCACACTTATTTTCTATTGACTATTGTGTGAACTACATTATTATAAAATAAAATTGTCAAAAAATTCCAAGTGAGTTGTTGTAATCAATTAACCAACGATTTCTCTATACTTGATAACTATTGTACCATTTTTAAGCAAAAATTTTCTACCGATTCTATTTATAGTTATTATTCGAACTACTTTTCAACGTATCGAAAATATTGGAGAATCTATGATAGTCGTTCCAATTCATCGTCAAAATATTCCTCTATGATCAAAAACAAATGTACCAGCTTTGACACTTCAAAAATTTCTGTAACAAGAGTATCATGTACACTTGCTTTTAATATATTGTTTCAATTACTATTTTGTAATTTACGAAAAATATATATTTTTCCATACAAGTAGCCATACTGCCACTATTTGGCCTTGAAATTTCACTTTCATCAGCTATGTCTCATTTTGGTGCGCTTTCACTCTTTCAAAGAGGGATTTATTACTTGAGGGATGATTTTCGGTAATCTCTACCAATTTATTCTAATTGTAATTAATTTGTAAGAATTGTTTAGCCCACTTAGAGTTCATTTGGATAAGATATTATTAGGTGTGGTGTAACTTTAGACTAAAGTTGAGCCACACCCCGATTTCCGGGAAACGGCAACTGTAAAAAATTTACTTCCGGTTGTAATTAATTGTAATTAATGTGTAAGAAATATTGGTATAATTTTTTTTTGTGTGGGCCATAAATGCTGGTGCAACTTTAGGGACATGTTTTTCACTAACATTTTCTACATGATAACTTTCGGGTAAACTGTAAACATTTATCTGGATATTAGTGTCCTCAAATATTTTATATGATTTTTGTTTAACATCTGTCCATGATAATCTATCTGAACCGCAACCTAATTTAGGGATGTTAATTTCATATAAATCATTCAACATTAAATAATCTCTCAATTCTTTCAAAGGCTTATCCAAATTTTGAGGGAAGGTTGATCAAAATAATTTTGTTTTGTTATTGAATGGATTATTGTTTTATCACCTAATTTCTGTACAACTAAATGCTTATTTGATGAATCATATTTCTTACAATAATTTTTACTATCATATTTCTCTACTATTTGTCTAGAAATCCTTTTGACATCTCAAAGTCGCGTGACACACAATGTGCTATGATCTCTCTTTCTATCACGTCTTCAATTACGTCTGTTATCTTTGATTCTGCGCGCTGTCTTGATAAGAGGTCAGCTATTACATTTTGTTTCCCATTTAAATACTCTATTTCAAAATTATATTCTCCTAACTCAATCTTCCAACGCATAAGTTTCTGATTTGGATTTTTCATATTGAAAAGCCATACTAAAGGCTCATGATCCGTTTTAATTTTGAATTTCCTTCCATATAAATATGGTCTAAAGTTTTTGATGGCCTAAACGATTGCTTTCAATTCTTTTTCTATAGTTGTATAATTTTGTTCAGCTGAATTTAAAGTTTTTGAAGCATAACAGATTGGTTTTTCTCAATTCTCATGTGTTTGAGTTATCACAGCTCCGATTGCATAATCCGAAGCATCAGTTTTCGGTATGAATTCTTTGTTAAAGTCTGGTATTTGTAGCAATGATGATTCATCTATTATCTTCTTACTGTTCTCAAATGCAGCACGATATTCGTGATCATAAATGTCAATATGAGATTCCTTCTTTAAACACTTAGTAAACGGTTTTGTTAATTTCGCGAAATTTGGAATGAACCTTCTGTACCATCCCAAGGTTCCTAAAAATTGTTTTATCTCTTTTTTTGTTTTAGGGATATTCAATTTTTTAATACTCTCAATTTTTCTTTTGTCAGTGTTAAGTCCATTCTGATTCATGATGTAACCTAGATATTTCGCTTCGGGTCGCAAAAACTCTGACTTATCTTTCTGAGTTTTTGAACTTGCTTTTCGTAATTTTTCAAATACTCGTCCTACATTCATTATGTGCTCTTCTAAAGTTTTTCCGAAAATTATTATATCATCCAAATATACAAGACAAATATCATCCAGCAATTCTCCCAAAACTGTATTAATCATTCTCTGGAACGTTGCTGGGGCATTTTTCAAGCCAAAAGGCATTCTCAAAAACTCGTAATGTTCTGATGGTGTGGAGAAAGCTGTTTTTTCTCTAGCTGATTCATCCATGACTATTTGATGAAATCCCGAGTGTAAATCTAAGGTTATGAGATATTTTGCTTTACCAATGTGATCAAAAAGTGTATCAATATTTGGGATAGGAAATTTATCATCTTTTGTTCGTGTATTGATTTTCCTAAAATCGATAACCATTCTAGTTTTCTCTTTATTAGACGCATCTGCTTTCTTTGGAACGATTCAGATAGGACTAGACCAGGGGCTAAATGATTTTTGAATAACTTTTTCTTCTAATAATCTATTTACATGTAATTCGATTTCTTTTTCATATACTTGTGGTGAACGATAATTTTTCGTATGAATGGGTGTTTCATCAGACATTATTATTTTATGTCTGAGAACATTTGTGTGCGATAAAGGTTCGTTATCTTTTGGAAATAGATCTTCATAATTCTCAAGTAATACATCTAATTTTCGTTCTTCTACGGGATTCAAATGAGAATTTTGAACTTCTATTGAATTTATCTCTGGTACATTTCTATTATCCTTAATTTATACTGTTTGTCAGTCATTATTACGTTATTCTCCTCAAAATCCAATTTTATGTTATGTTAGGTTCTACATATTTGTTACAGGTAGATTTACCATTTACTGTTTTAAATGTCAATTTCATATCTTTTTGTTGCAATTTTAATTTTTCTGCTAAATCTGGATGCATCAAATTGATTGAAGATCCTGTGTCGGAAAGTAAATTCGAATAGTGTTGCTGTGATGAAGGTGAATCGTTTGTTAAGGATGACATTATGTAGTATTCTCGTCTATCATTGTTGCTGAATCTAAAAAATCATTATTTTGATCAATCTCTTGGTTATTAATCTCTTCGTCTTCGTCCTTCGTCTTCGTTTGTCTGTTCAACTGAATCTATATTATAATTTTGTCTTATAGTTTCAAACGACATAGGTTGAGTCTGTCTGGTTTGAGTCGATATGGGCTGTTGTAAGGTCTGAATTGACATAGGCTGTTGGTTGAAACGTTGTCTAGTTTGTACGGCGTTTTTAACATTTTGTTTGGTTGCAAAAGGGATATTATTTCTATAAAAATTTGGTTTAATATCTACAGCATGTGAAGGGAAATTGTCAGCTGGGAATTCCCGCGGTGGTATTTTATTATTAGTTACGTTTCGTAGAAGTGGTGAAGTATGTGAGTTTTGATTAATAAAATTGAACTCATTTCTTATCAATTATTCACATTGTTCTGAAGTATCAGGATTCCTAACAACAAATGAACCTCTTATATTAGTAGGTAGTAAAGATATAAAATGTTTTACTATCAATTTTTGTACCTCAATTATAATTGCATTATTCTGAGCTAAACTATATTCGGTCAAAAGTATTTCTGATTTATATTGCAAGAATTTGTCCAACATATATTTCAAAGTAATTCCTGCATTTGTTTTGAATCTACTATCAATTATGTCCAAAAGTATAGTTTCTGCTGATAATTTATCTGTGAAATTATTTGTTGAATATAATCTCAAATCTAGCCAATTCTGGAAATTATTTTCAGAAAAAAGCTCTGCAGCTTTATGGACTAATTTTGTTTAAATTATTCTAAATAAATATTTTGTTTGTAAAGGAGATAAAGCTAAAGTGTTTGTGGTCGCATAGACTTCATCAATGGTTTTAATAAAATTACTGAGCAATTTTATGTTTCCTTCATATTGAGGAATTACATCAGTAAAAGTTTTCAATACGGCCAATGTAATATTTGCCATTGCTATGGTTTTTGAAAGTTGACTTGGTCTCTACTTTATTTGAATAGGATTGGAAATTCCTATTTCTAGATCGGAATCTATTTCCTGTGAATTTTCTGATTCTGATGAGTTATTACTCATAAATTTTTCAAAATCTTATTTCAATTAGTACAAAGTCCAACAAATAAGTGTGAATGTGTGTGTGTAAGACTGTGCCGGTCTCTCGATAAATTTATTACTAACTTTTGTTAGATTTACTCCTTCGTGTATTTGTTGCTTACAATTACTTACTGTGAAATAGCTAACAATATCGTGAGTTTGACGGACATCTCCGGAATCTACAAGTTGTAGTATGAGTTATACCTCTGCGGATGACTGTTCTCTTCGACGACGTGAACTGGTACCGATCAACAAGTACTCTTTCTCACGATCAGGACGTGGTCTGGTTACCTGAGCAGCAAGTTGTCGATTTGGTGTAGTCGTCCGTTAAAGATGGGTCGTGGCTAGACCCTGATGGGCTTAGGTTGAAGCCGGTTTGAAGTTCTCGTAGGTTTTTGAATATATTGAAGTTAGACTTTCGAAAAAGTGACACGAATGAAATTTTTGTACTTAATTTCTCTGTGTCTTCAATATCCTACCGACTGCGCCAATTAAGTTTCAAGAACTTCTGATTTTTAAAAGTATAAATTTATTTTCTGTCTTCAGATACAGTAGAGTTACATGTACTTCTCTAATTAGTTGATAACAGCTCGACAAAGTGATGATTGCCTTTTTTCCCCATTTCACAATCATTTATAAGTTCTTACTACCATAAGTCACACCTACATCCTAGGAGGGGGTAATCATGCGCAAAAGCAAAGTATGAAAACTAGTATAACATAATTTAAATGTGTGTTCATCTGTTAAGACTGTTGTACCACCTGTGTATATATCACACTTTTTATTGCCAAACAGATCAATTGGAGCTAAAATTTTGCTCTCGGTGTCATGGTATCTCGATTCAGAATCATCGCGTTCTTGAACATATTTTGATGCCTTTTATTCATCTAATATATCAAACTCATTTTGAATTGTGTTGAATTCTTGAAACGCTGCTTGCGAATGAGGCAAACGAGCATTTAACTTATTGATGTTGCCGTTGATCGAATCAAATTGATCAGCTGCATTTTTTATTCTCGTTAAAAAAATTTCTACAACCCCATGATCATTGAATGACGATTTGATATGCTCTATACTATTTATTTATGGCCCGGTACAAAGGGTGTACCTGATAAAAGCATATAACAGGTCTACCTCAACTCTGTTAAGGTATTGTCAACACTATGCTGTGGTTGCCGTCAATGCTTAAGCTCTTGCTGTTGCTGATCCCGCTGGACGCTGCTAACCAGGATATGTGCTACGTTTTCCTGTATAGCTAGAATTGTGATGAAGGACCACCGTAAAGCTACGGATTAAACGTAGTTGTTATAGATTATTCATCCAAAGATGACGACAAATATAAATTAAAAAATTATGAATGACTGATTATATAATGTTTTTACAAATACAAAAAACAAAACTCATTGCCTCCTCATGAGAAAACAAGTGGAGTTTTCATCATATCTGTTGAGCAGTGGTTCCCGACAGGAGCATATTTATGCATTCCTGCTGATTGTCAAGGGATATGAATTTTTCACCTAGTCTTTCGCCGTCAATAAGTTCTCCAAAACCATCTTCAGTAGCAATATGCTCTTCAAGTGATTCCACTGTAGGTTCAAGATCACAATTTCAGATTCATCGAAAGATGCAATAGAATCATCTGTTGGAGAAACAAATGGTTCTTGAGATGGATCGACATTCAATTCTTCTTGATCGTGATATTCAGGTGTATCAGTGATAACTCCTATTTATGCGATCTTCGTGCTTTCAAACTTTTTACAATATTCAAACGTAGTCCTTCAATTGTAACTTTTCTAGTTCTCTCTTCTATTATAAGTTATTTATCATTGCCGGTAGGACTTTGAATTGCGACTATTTCCACGTTTTCATCATCAATATTTATCATATCATCATTATTTTCATCATCTTCCTCGCCATCTTTGTCATGGAATTCTTGTTGAACTAGATTTTCATTGCCGTTCATTGAGATATCAACTACCAAGAGATCATCATCATAAGAGTTTAGTTCCAATGGTTTTCTTTATTTTTCTCATTTACAATTCGAGTGGTTCTTGAATACTAAGTCATTATATTCCGGTACATTCGTGGTTTCATATTACTATCTCATAAAATGATCATAAGTATTATAATATCGTATTTTATAGCAATATTGATGTTCTTCAGGTAGCTTAGCAATTTTTGGGCAGTATTTTTGTTGTTTGCAAGAGGTCCCTTGATACCTTGTGATATTTTATGGATGATCATCTTGTTTTCGTATTGCAGGCATTCTTTGGTATGTCTAGCGCTTAGATTTGTATCTGAACTTGTTCATTTATTTTCTTCTTTCTTATTATCAATGTGTCCCTGAGTCTATTTTGCATGTACCGTTCTTGATTTTTTTAGGATGAATTGGCCTCCCCTAGTTCTTGATGCTGGACAGGACTCCGTATCTACTTCTATCTCCTTTCACTCATTATCATGTATGTTTCTCAGTGGAATACTCTAGTCGTATTGTATTTGTTTTTTCATATAATTCTTGAAGTTACAGCTTGACATTGGTGCTCCTGTTATTTTTTAAGTAGCTGTAGCTGCCACATCTGCTTTTTCATTTTTTTTATCTCAATGTAAGCTAGAATTTTTCTGAGAACTATCTATATGGTTATTTGAATGAGAATTTTAGATGGTTTTAGAAAGCTTAGCGAATCGAAACATTATATAATGGGTCAAAGGGGAAATTTCAATTACACATTCCAATGCTATCATGATGGCAAACGTTTTGACTTCTTGTATGCTGCAGAGATCAAGTTGCTGGTACTGCCCAGTCCTTTCTGATGTTGTTAAAGCTGTTTCTATTCTATTGTTCAATAATTTAGATGCATCTGTGTGAATGATATGGTGGTTCACGTGATTCTCTACGATATCGTGAAAGAGTGTCTTGTACATGTTTGGACTTATTCCTCATATTCAGCTAGTTCTGAAGTGTATATATAGGGATATTTTCCATGGCAGTATAAGATGATGTATGTTGGAAGGTATCATTTCAGGTAGTTCAAGATTGATATTGTTCGTGATATTATAAATAGGGATATCCGTTCGAATATATTCCAAAACATCAAATTTGAATAAATTTTTCCATTTGAGATCATACCTGCACCGTCACATTCCTAGCTCATCATCTATTGTTCAATGAAAAAATACCAACAACTCATCCTTATTTGAATCTAATGAGCTGAATGTTTCAGTTTTGTCGCGCATAGATTTCGTGTAGATATCTTTTCCTGTTGTTCTGTGTTCAAATTTGCGTTGATGGATATTCCTTAGCCCTTTATATTTGCTCTCCCAAAAAGCACATCATTTCTGATTCCAAGAAAAGCCATACTAACCAGAATGAGCGCCGCGGTGTGTATTCTATCATTATTACCAAGGTTGGAGTGTCAACGATAAAAGTGTTTATGTCCAAGATGATTCTACTATCATTATTATCCGTCCACCTTCACACTGTCTAACCTACACAATAAAAGGTGAGACAAGTATTTGTTGACTACGGTAAGTACGGTTTCGAAAAACAAGTAGGTGCGCATATAATGGAATTAGGTTTAATGTCTTACGAATAATCGAAGTTGCTCTCAGAAATCAGTTTCAGGTTCTCAAGCAACTTCATATATTTTTTTAGAATTTCACTTGTGGCACCTATTTGAATTGGGTAGGTGAGTTCTTTATTCTGCTTCCACATATCCTCGATTTATTGATCTACTAGCTCATACTAGTCCAATTTTTCTCTATGTCTTTTTCCCAGGTTTGCCACGGCGGGAATGGTGATATCAATCAGGTGAGTTTCTGATGTTATTTTATTCTCCCATACTAAGTCCGGTCGATTATGCTTGACTTCTTTATCTTTTTTCATTATCCTGTTCTAGTGGAGTTCATGCTTCTCTGTTTTTATTAAAGTTTCCGGAGTGTATTTTTTATATGCGATGACTTCTGTGGTGTTCTCTTTTGTTATTCAATGTTTGATGTATCACTTCCGCAACCTTGTTGCGCCTTTCGATATTATCTGTCTGCGTCAAAATCTTGCATCCACTAGAAGAGTGGTCTACGAGTTCAGAATGTCCTTTGCAGCGTTGGAATTTGTCTGATGCTACTGTTGGGTTTTTAATATAATTTGCTTATAGTTTAAGATGGGTATGACTTAGTCTTGCAGTGCAATGTCACGTCCTTCTGTCTCAGAGAATGAATTACCCTCTGTTAGCCAACTGTAAGAGGCTTGATTGTCTATGTTTGGGTCTAAGAGTTTTTGGATGTGTCTTGCATGTATGCTTTTACCTCTCCATTTCTCTATTTTATCTTCGTTGGTTTCTATGCTCTCATTGGGGTCGTAGTCTTTGGAACTAAGGCGTAGGGAGTGTAGTTCCTATCTGAGGCTATGATTTGGCTGTAGTATTCTGTGTCTACAGTGCGCATGCTGCTGAAATATTGCCGAAGGTTTGCCATTTGTTTGTATGTAGTGTGCAATGCGGAGATCGACGACGCCGCCCCCTCCTAAGTTCCTTGGAAGACTGAATCGTTGTACACAACCTCGCGCATGACAGGCTCTGTGTTTTGTGACAGTGGCTCTCAGTCTGTTCAATTCATCTAGTTCAGTATTTGTCCATTTTATAACTTCAGAACTATATGTTACGACGAGAATAGCATGAGTGTTGTTTGCTAGCACTTTGTCTCGCCCTTAGAGTTTTGTTCTTAGTATTTGTGTCATTCTTTCTCAAGCTTTTGTTTGAGTTGTTCTTCAATACGTGTATGTGCGATGTTTGTTGTTCGCATGGCTCCAAGATATTTGTTGGTTTCGTTCTTATCCATACTTTTTATTGTCTCGTTGTTAGTTGTTTCGTGGTCTCCTATGTCCTCCCCATTTCTTTTTTTTATATCATTGAATCGGCATTTGTTGCAACGAAAGAAGGCCAACAGCTAATTGCTAAGTCACTGAAGATACGGTGTTAAAATAGTTTGGGGTGAAATTAAAAAATATCGACAGTAAAAAATTCTACTCCGTAAAGGTGGCACATTCAATTGATAAGAGATATATAAAATATGTTGATACGAGCAGAGGGCAAATAAAAAGTAGAAGACTGACAAGTATTGTGTAAGGGAACACGGAAGTTCAAGATTGAAAGAGACTGAGGATCATTTATTGTATTGTGTATTAGATTTGACAGCTGATATACAGATGTAGCATCACGTCTATCTGAGAGGGTCTGAAAATTGAAAGTGCCAAGTGATTCAACATAATACATCATATGATCAGGATAAGATCCCTTAGTTTTACAAAACAGATATAGCTTAAATAAAGCCTATAACGGCTTGTGTTGACGAACTCCAGATCAACGAGCAATACTCAAGCTTAGAGCGCACAAATGAATAAAACAGGCATAATATTGGTAGTATATCACAAAATGAGCTGGAATTTCTTTCAATGAAACCTAACATTCGGTTAGCAGACTGACAAATTGGAGTAACATGTGGAATGGAAGTCAGACCACGATCAAATTGTACACCAAGATCTGAAAGATCAGAACAAACCAAGACAGTGCCACTGATTTGATAGTTGAACAAAACATGAAACTTTTACTAGCGAAAGTAACAACATAACATTTTTTAGATTCAGTTGAATATTATTAGTGGAGCACCAAAGCGATAAAGAAGTTAGATCATTTTATAGCATACAACAGTCCTCAGCAATATTCATGTATTGATTGTTTCACTATTTATTCACAAATATTCTATTATGTATACATGTACACTATCTGGTAGATAGGTAAATTTACAAATCACATATTTTCGTTATCATTTTTACACCAGTGATTCTCAAAGAAGTCTTGTTAGGAATAGTTGAACTACAAAACTGACAGTTTCTTAACTATATTCAATTGTAAATCTTCATGGCTGTGATTTTTATTTGAGAAATTGAGAATTACTGGTGTAAATCATGTATCACATCATTTTATCACGTTATCTCCCTAAGAATACTGTCTTGGCTCCCTGTGCAGGGATATTTTGGAACTTTGTTCATCTTGTGATAACACTGCAATGATAGAAGCATGTACACTTCTTTGATAATGCGTTCCTCGTTGCGATAATTGAGTTTGAGGGCTGTATGCACTGGGAGGTGATCCACTAGAACCACAAATTTGTTGTTGAACTGAAAGTTGTTTTCTTGAGTGCCTATATTGTTGATGGTCCCTCGGTTGTTGATACTGAACTTGTTGATTATATAACTGTTGTTAGATAATTAATTCGTAGTTAGTGTAGCCTTGATTTTGAGGCGGAACGTACATTTCATGCGGACGACTATTTTGTACATAGTTTTGTTAGGGATATTCATGATTTGGTGGATTGTCAAGTTAGAAGAGCGCAGGGCGCGAGCTTGGCACTGGAGCGGGTTGATAATGTCTTGAAATCGGGTAACTTTGTTGCATTTGGCATTCTTGGTGGTACGGTAATCCTGGATTTGGCATGTATTGTGTTTGATATGCAGGATTATAGTTTTATCGATAGCTAATATGTGGCGTAGCTCCGTAACTCTGATAGATGACATTTGGAGGGATTCTTGGATGAGGCTTAGGCACGGAATGCGCTTGTCGGGGTGGATGACGCGGAGTAGGGGGCAGAGATCTGCTGCTAGTTAAAGCGGTTGTCCAGTCTTCAGCAAGGAGTGCAAGCGGGTTGTTCCCTGAGCGATTTCCGTCTAGTCGTTAAAGTTGTAGCCTGGGCCCTGGTTAGAACATTCTTTCAGAGAAATTATAATCTTTATCTCCTTTTTTGAATCAATGCTATATAAATATTGGGGACTGAATCATATACAAATGATAGACAATGATGAAAATAGTATATATTTGCCACATCATGCGATATATAGAGAATCACGCTCAACTACTGAACTTGAAGTAGTTATTGATGTGTCCGCGAAAACTAGCACGAGCGTGAGTTCAAATGATACGTTGAAGGTACGTCCTAAATTACAAGAAGATTTGTTTTCTTTATTGACTTTCCAAAAACCTGAACGCCTAAAACCTGAATGCCAAAAACCTCAACGTCAAAGAAACCGCGTTTTGAGTGCAGAAAACACCGGAAAGTACGCAAAATTAACATAAAATTCGAGTTTATGGGCTTGTTTTTGAGCACACTTTTCCTGAACGAAAACCTGAACGCCGAAAACCAAAACTCCAGACTATACTCATTGTCCTACGCCAAAAATCGCGTTTTGAGTGCAGAAAACACCTAGAAATGCGGAAAATGTACATAAAAATTGAGTTTATTGGCTTGTTTTCCGAGGCCTTTTTTCAAAAACCTGAACGCCCAAAACCTGAGTGTCTAAAATTGAACGCCCAAAACCTCAACGTTCAGACTGCCCCCGTTGTCGTACTGTCCCCGTTGTCCTTGTTTAAAGACTGTCCTTGCATCCCGATTGTTTTCGCATTCAGATTGTCTTCGCATTTAGATCGTCTCCGCCGTCCTCATTGTCCTTGTGTGCAGACTGTTCTCATTGTCCTCATTGTTCCTGTTGTCCATGCATTCAGATTGTTCTTGCGTTCAAATTGATATATAATAATAGCCATATGGCACTGTATCTATTCAATCATTGTCCACATTGATAATAAAGCGTTTTTCTTTGGTAGGCTTGAACGTTTTGGTTTCATCTTTATTCATTGAATTCTAGGTTTGCTTATCTCTAACAATACTATTGAATTCAGTCTCAACTTCTTCCAAGTCTTTGTTGATAATCTGTTTCAGAGTTTCATGATTAGGCTTTTGAGAATTTTTATAGTTTAATGTGAAGCCTTCAATTTTACAAACACATTTGCATTTCTCACTACACTTGCAGTCATTAACTTTATACGAATAACTCTTTGGACCTGTTGACAAAAACTCTTCAATATATTTATTTGAACCAAATTCATCTGTCCATTCGCCTAAGATGCAACCTGTATTTATAGTTTTTGAACCATTGTCTATGTAGAAGACACTATCAGTATCGAAATATAATATATTACGGTCCAGTTCATTTAAAATATTATATAAGCGTAATCTAGCATTCACAGTAGTGTATGAAGCTATAGCTATATTTGTTGCACGGTTATTTTCAATATAGTAATTTTTAAATTATTATGTAACATGCACAATATTTTCATTAACAAAAATACAATTAATGTTTGTTAATCTGTCATCTGAGAGTATTTCATTGAATCTAATAGGGTTAGTTACATATTCTGTATTGGACATGTTCAACCTTTGGCCAAATTTACCCCATAACAAATTTGAACATATTTTAGCCACAGCTCTTCTACTAGGATTATCTATAACGGCATCAGGATTCACGTCTGAACCTAATTTGTTTCTAACTGTTGATATATACTCTTCTTTTGTTTCAGAATCATTTCTCCATAGTTACGATTCCAATTTTATTTTCATAAAGTCCAATATATCCTTCAAATAAGTTATTAGATTTTTGTTCGTAATGCCATACTTCATATATTTCTTGAATTTGATAAACTTTTTCTAATGCTTTTCAAATTTCAATTGTTGTGCACGTACCTGTTAGACAACGTTCTTTATTAGTATGATTACGAGTATAATTATTGTTCAAAGTACACTGATTACATAACATAAATACTAATTTTTCATCTTCATTAATTTTTGTTTTTAACGGTAGTACCGGATGATATAAATTTTTTGGTGGCAATATCTTACACTTAATGAAGCCAAACCACTCACTTCCATATTTGTGAGATTTTCAATCATTGTTAGATGTCCAACAGGGGAATAATCATAATATTGCACAGTAGGATACAAACTGCAAATATCTCTATACCTAATCTTTCCATCGGTTTTAACCTTATATTTTAATTTTGAAGCATTTGTCCTACCACCAAAGAATGAGTCCCTAGGATTTAATTTTGTGATAATATATGGTTTTTTACATTTTTTATTATTTGTTTCCAACAGACATTCCCACATCTCTATAACTGTATAACCATGCCTCTTGAGTAATTAAGTTCTTATTTGTGTTTTATTAAACAGATATTTATAATGTGTTTTTGTAACATTATTAATTTGATCAGGTGTGTAGCACTCACTACAACCATGCCAAAAGCTACCACGAAATTGATATATAGTATTTCTTATTCTATTATAGCCATCTTTTTTGGCGGCACATATAATTTCTTCACTCCCGTTTAAAGCGTGTTATATTTTCGTTGCTGAAACTTTTTAACCAGCTTAAAGACTTTTGGCTATAGCAATCTCTCTGTTCTTCATCTATCAACCCTACTGTATAAGGTTGTAAATATATGGATCTATATATAGGCATACATCCACTAGCTATAGTTGAATATTGGAACGGATCAATGTTTCCAATTTCAAGAAAATGTTTTCGCAGTTTTATACAACCTTGTCTTAGAATATCAACAACTGATTGACAGTATTCAACAAGTTCTTTCTTATCATCAAATATGTAATCATTGTCTCAATAATTGTACCAGTTCAAAAACTCAAGCCTTTGCTTTGGCTTCATAGAATCATAATTATAGAATAATTTATTAGGTATTCTGCCTACATAGTTTCCGTTCTTTGTTACATTAAACAAATGAGGATAGTAACCTTCTTTGAGTTCTACTTAACCAAATGTATCTGGCGTACTACTCAGAGAACCAGCTACAAAATTCGTACTATCTATTATTTTTAGTTTTATGCCACCAATTTCAATTAGTTTTGAGCCGTTATATATTGTTAATGGCTATAAACTATTTTCTACGCAATATTTCAGTATGAAATGTGAATCGTATGCTCCTGCATTATGTGCTATACAAGTAGAACCTCTATGATGTTGATTAATTAACCATTCTCAAAAGTCTTCATTATTGTAACATATGAATCCGGTACCATCAAAATATTGTGCAATAACTCAGTTAGGTGTATGTTTACCGGCATTTTGTTGAGCTTCGTAAACAAAGAAAATATGTATGTGTACACCTTCTACAAATAACGCAATTATTACAGCTAATGTTTTCACATTTTTAACAGTAAAGACATTCACATATACCGCTCATTTGAGTTTTAGGTAGAATGTAACATTTATGTTCTTCCATATTGCTTTTCATCTTTATTATATTCTTTGGTATGATATGATACCTTACAATTGTTACATCTTCTTCTATATTTGCACACTTTGTTTCAATGATTATTATAACAGCTGTTGTACGAAAATCATATATTACACTCACTGCAGTAGATCTTTTCAATATCTCCATTTTCATGCTTAAGTTTAGTACAGTCATGGCAAATTTTCAAACTATGATTCTTACACATATGATTTTTATTATTGTATGGTTTATCACATCTTTTGCAGTGATAAACAGATTCATAAAAATCAGACATACTATTAATTACACCAAAGTGGTTACCATTTTTGTATAGGTATATTGTTATATCTTTACAGGCCCCTTCATAAATCACAGAATTGAAATTTTGAGAGCAGATAACTTTAATTTGAATATTTAAAGAGATTTCTACATTTCTTATGTCTTCAAGAAAGAGACCGTCTTCGTTATATATTTCTAGTTTTTTACAGAAACAATTCGTTAGAATTAGTTGTCATACAAGTCAAGTTCTTGAATTATATTTGAATTAGTCTTAGATGTAAGTGCTACTATGAAAGCTCTTGGTGCACATAAATTATCTTCATTTTTGATTTGCGTTGTTGACTGTTTTGTTCTTATATTTTCAGTTGAATTCAATATTTTTGAATCTTTACCGCCTTGTGGCATATTAATAACTTGTGCATGAAAAACGGTTTTATTTGAATTAAATTCCTCATCATAACCTAAAGCTTGATGAAAGTAGTCTGTAAGTATTTGTGCATTGCTATCCCTAGTAATATCTACACATATATGGTGTTGTATATTAGGTCACTCCAATGTAAGTGTAAATTCATCACCTGTTTCATAGTTTGTTTCTTGTTTGACATATTCAAATACTTCATTCATATCACCTTCAACATATTTTGATTCTTTTAGATTGATTTTTAGAATTATTTGATGTGTGTTATATTTTTTCATATACTTGTTAACTATCTTGTCAATTATTAATCTACATTGACTTTTATTGTGATAATTACTAGACTTGTCTTCCTCGATTGATTCATTTTATGAACTATGATGAAACAGATAAATATTATATAGTTGATTTCTGGGTGCTGGTGTAGGTTTCTCTTCCAAACTTATTCGAGGTGTTGGTATTGGTTTCTCATTTATCGGTGTTGGCGTGGATACGTGTGCTTTTATTTCATGTACTGGCTCAGATTTCTGTAGATTTGAATATCGCTTCATATTTTTACTTTAACATAATACACGTAACTCTTCAACAGTCTTTCTACTTAAACAATCGTGATTATCAGTTAGATTATAATCAATGTTACAAAAATTACATCTAGTATAATGTATAACATTTGTTGAGGTAGTCATCTGAGATGTACTTGTCTCATTCATCTCTATTTAATAAAGAAAAAAAATTGTTAATATAGAATCAACTTAAATTTACCTACTCTACTATCTTCAGTGAATTATGTTTCATGCTCATTAGACCAAAATGTATAGGTTTGGTTGAATGTTTTTAAATGTAAGTTTTTGCAACTATTCTACCACATGTACACAGTTTTGGTTCTTGTATTCTATCTTTATTTTGATGATAATAATTTTTCATGTAGTTTTTCATATAATTTTTTATACATTCTTTACATTGAGATTGAAAACCATTTTTATTTTCTTAAGAACTGGTTGTATCTATTTTGACTTCACAAATTGTACACGTGTATTGTTTATTCATTATTTACAAGGGAAAAATGTTATTAATGTTTTTGAAAATATAATTTATGGTATGATTTACATTTACATTCACAATAACTAAAAGACTTACAGATTCTACATGCAATACCATCGACTTGATCTTTTAGAGCAACAAAACATTTCAAGTGGCCAATTTGGCCGAAAACTGATTCCACAAATTATCTTTTTTAGTATGAGGTCTTTGTGTTTTATTCAAGAATTTGTTCAAGAAATATTTATGTGATACATTATTTCCATAACCAATTGTGTACAAATATTTAAGTGAATATTGATATTTTTCAATCATCTCATCCTTAGTTGCACCATCAAGAGATGTATAAGTATTAGGTTTCATTTCTATTCTATAATTTTGAACCAATTTCTCAACATATTTCATTTTATCTACACGTTTAATAAATAGTTTTTTTATTCTGCTTATAAGTACATGGAAATTACAATTCGTATATTGAGGTTCATGAGAAGAAGCAATGAACGAATACTCGAAACACTGTCTACATTTTTCATAGACTTGATCGTCAATATATATAACTGGAGCATCCGGAATACTAAATAACTCATTTATTTCCAAGAAATTCATTTAAGACAGTTGTAATAATATACGAACAATTTTTAATTCGTTGTTGGACTCTTTCGCGATCTACTGCATATTGTTTTCAGATACTCTCACGACTTGCTCTCTAAGCATAATTTCACGTAAACATATTGTGTGTCTTAACATTGATACTAAATCTTAATATCCTCTTATTATGTCCAGAATATTTTCTACAGTGGATGTAATTTTTTCATTATTATTCAATTCTTTAACTACAGGTTCCTCAAAAACTAATTCAACAACAAACTCTTCACTATTTGATCCTTCAGTAACTGAATCAACAACAGGCTCATCAACTACAGGCTCCTCAAAAACTGATTCAACAGAAGACTCTTCACTATTCGATTACTCAACTACAGGTTCCTCAGAAACTGATTCAACAACAGACTTATCTCTATTCGATTCCTCAACTACTGATTCTTCAGAAACTGATTCAACAACAGACTCTTCTCTATTTGATTCCTCAACTACTGGTTCAACAACTGACTCTCCATTATTTGATTCTATGTCTGACTCTGATTTGGTTTCAATTTCAAAATCTGCATACAAATACTTTTCTATTGCTTTCACTCGGACATTTGTATCTTTAACCATGTTACTAATATCTTCAATCTGTGTTCCTAATTGATTTGTAGTTGCAATTTCATTATCATCAGCCACGCTGTTGATTTTTCCATTTGCCATATCCAATTGATTTATTAAGTCTATGCAAAAGTTTGGATTGTCGTTACTAAGTTCTTCACCTTCAGTTTCAATTAGTTCATTTACACGTTGTCTTAGACTAAGAACATATTCGGTTAGACTTGTTCCATTTGTTCTATCTAATGGAATTATGAAATTAGTAATTTGTTTCTTGAATTCTTTATAATTATTATTAGACCAACTAGTTTCATTTTCAATTAGTTTATCCACACGTTTTCTCAAGCCAAGAGCATATTCTAATAGTGTCTCCTTAGTTGCCATTTAATACAGAAAAATTAGTGACGATTTACAATTTTCATTATTTCATACAACAATTTGTTTTGAGAAAAACTGGTGTCAAAGTGATTTCCATAGTGTATCATATCAATAGTTTCCTTGATTTTGTTGTATAAATTAATACTGTTTGGGTACTAAAGTTTAAGTCTAATTTCCAAGTCTGGATAGAAAGTTTTTATTACTTTGATGCGATTATTAGCTTCACGTTTCTGAATTCTAAGCACATAATAAGGATATTCTCACATAGGATTCTGTTCAATAAGAATAAACTGATGGTGTTTGTTTGTATTGTTTGGTTTTGGAATTACATCGTAATTCATTCCTTCAATTAGTTTTGACAGAGTTTCTACTCTATGTTTTGAATTGTTGACTATAGTCCTGTACTTGGACTCTAGTTTATACTTGCCAGTTTTTCTTATTAATGGAAGGACTTCTTCAACAACTCAGTCCTGAAACTTTTCGGCAATAGGCATGCTTGATTTCAACATTGAGAAATATACACCTGGTTCCGACAGCTAAACAGTGTTTTGTTGATTATTTGAAGGAGTGAACGAATCGTTCACATCTTTACTAGCATAAATTTTTTACACTTTTCTCGAACATGGTCGCGTACTGCTTTTTGTGGATCTGTATACCCTATATTATAGAAGATGATGCTGTTGTTTATGATTTCTACAATTGATTCCATTCATTACAAATAATGTTTGTTTATATATTATACTACTAAAATGATTCATAGTTTCCAGATACATCTTACCACCTGGTACCACTCAATATTATATTATTTTCTCACATATTTATTATAAATAAATTCATTATATATCTGGAATTTGTAGGAAATCTTGTCAGATATACAGCATTAATTATTAAAGAATGTAACAAAGACTTATTGCTATATCAATACTCTCCTAAACAATTCAAATATGATTTTCTTAAATTGTCATTATTATCAAAATCAAGGTACAATGATGATGGAACTATAGTAAATTCTTTTAACAGCGCTGATAACAATAACCTTGCAGTTCTACCATTCCCATTCACAAACGGGGGTATGTTTAAAAATCTTTCAAAAAAATATTCTCCTACTTTATACCAATTTCTCGAAGTGATTTTCGTATGTTTAATAGTATCAAACAATTCATCCATATGTATGGTTATCAGATGAGGATCTGTCCAGGCTTTGAATATGTTCTTCTGTAGCATCTACCATTAAATAGTTCATTCCCAATAATTTTATTTATATCTTCGGCCAATTGTACATCTAATTGCTTTTGGAATTTTTTTTTATCAATGATTTCCGAAATAAATATTTAACTGATTTTTATAAATTTTTTGTTTGTATACTAGCTCTATCCGCAGAGTATCCATTTAATGAATTTTCAGTATCTCCTAAATTTTGAGTTCCAGTATTTTCACCAATATTACATTCCGTGATATAACGTGAATGATAATAATTTTCATATCCTTTAACATAATGATAATAATTTTGGCTATTCAAAAACTTTTCAACTTTTTTGAAGAAGGAATTTTTATGTACATGTCTTCTCTATTTTCATCCGAATATTCTGGTATCCAATATGGCTGTTTTGCATAACTGTAATTTGTCATTATGCATGTCATTCCATATAACTATATTTATTTTGAATAAATACCTCTACGCTTTATGACCAGGAATCCAACTGATTCATCTATTATAAAATAATTATGTGCATAGTTTTATGTATAGCAATGACGCTTTGACCCATCAAACAATATTATTTGCATCAATCCAAGAATTATGGCTGTTATCAAATCCTAACCATCTGACGTATGATTTAGTACCTTAACGTTTAATAACTTTTCCAACCAAATACACATCATCATTAGCAAAATTTGAATCTTCTTGATAGAAGCAACCTTCTAACTCTTGCTCTTTATAGTCTTTCAAACGATAAGTCATAGAATTAGAATATATTATTCTGGAAATAGTGAATATCTCATTTCTCCAATTAGGTATATAACCTTTCTCAAAGATAGTTCGATATTTAGATACTCTTACTTTATCTCCAGTTTTATATCTGGGCTTATAGTTTGGAATTCCTTCTTGAAACAGTTGCTTAAACTTTCCTGCATTCTTTTTCTTTGATGCCTCAATAGGTGTAATTTTTATTGTTCTGTGTTTAGAATTATTGTGAGTATTTACTTATATAGGTACAATATCAAGCCATTTGTAATTTCCAATGATTGTAAATTGTTTCCACATTTTTCATTTCAAAGTTCTATTAGCATGCTCAACTACACTTGCTTTTTCTTCTGAACATGTTGAATAATGGTTGATATCATTTTCTTCCATTAATGCTTGAAAATCTGTATTGTGAAACTCTAGCCCTTGATCAGTTTGAAGATTTTTGGGTGTACGTTTTCCCAGTATTGATTTAAATGTGTTTGTTATACTTTCACCAGTTTTATTCTCAATAGGTGTTGCCCACAAATATTTTGAAAACACATCAATATCTATCAGTAAATATTTATAACCTTCATTAACTTTGAATACGGAATCATTTCAAATTTCAACTAAATCAGCTTGCCATAAACCATCAATGCTATGTGTTATTACTTTACGTGTCTTGAGATAACATTTCAGAGGTTTATGTAACTCATTTGCAATTTGTTCTCTTATGTTAATATCTACTTTTTTTTAACAAACTTGTATTTCTTTGAGCCACATTCAGAACACTTTGCTTGTAGCATTGGTCGACCGTTTTTAGTTACTGTATGAGTAACGTTTGTTGAATTTGTATGTGACTTGCAGTTGAGGCAATACATCATTTTACTCATTTATTACTCAAGGAAATTAGAACTATAACTCATAATCAACTCAATGTGTAATGGTATAATAGCGACATTACATTTCTTCATGAATTTCAATGTTTCACCTTTATTAAACGGTATTCTACTTGCTACATTTTCATATATTTGCTTACCAATATATAATTGTTTGTAACCAATAGATTGATATCAATTGATTGCTTCAACCCAACCATTGAACGGAAAAATACATTCTGTCACTATTGATAGTTTTGTGAATGCTGAAATGTAAAACCGTCATTAGTACATTCATTGTTATATAAATCCCTAAACATAGAAAAGATTAGTTTTTTGGATGTGTTATTATGCTTATCTATTGAATTCTTGAGTGATGTATACCTTAGATTGATAATTTCACTTGTGCTCTCCGAAAAGTCCATCAACCGTTCATTATTTTCATCAGATTTTACTATTATTGATGCGTTAATTTTACTTGTCTCTGAATAATATTCATTATCAAAATCTTGTATTCCATTTTCGTATTCAATAATAATTCTAGACACATAATCTTTTGTGACAACGTCTTTATTATCTTCAGGATCACCTGCATTACACAATCTCTTCTTTCGAATATCATAGTTATTGTCTTCTGTTAATTTGAAACCAATTCCAGGTTTGCTTTTGATACCCCCTGAAAATATTTGATTATTAGAGTGATCATCACTTTCACCAAAGTTGTTCAACATCATTCATTAAACTAAAATTTTTCTCTTCTTTTAGTTCTGCTTCTATATTCATGATTTCATTCTGAACATTGTTGTCACCTGCTGCTCTTCCAGCTTTCAAAAATGCCAAACATATTTCTATTTCTTTAATATCGTTCCAGTAAACATATTCTTTATTTTTATTATATTTTCTGAATTTGGGGTTGAATCCTTTCCCACTTTTGGATGTTGAAGTTATGTCTTCATATGAGTGATACTGTAATACTGGTGTTGTTGGTGTAGCTGGTATGTCTGAATTATCAGATAATGCTTCTGATTGAGGGAATTCATGTGACTTTGCTCTAGCTTCATCTTTCATTTGTTGTCTTTGTGTTTTTCTTGAAGATTGTTGTCTGTTCTCCTCCCATATAGGTTCAATAATTTTGTTGTACTTGCTGCCTCTACTTGATCTTGGTTTTGTTGGTTGACCAGCTCTTTTCATACAATCAGAATATACTACAATTTTCTTGTAGTTTTCTCAATCATCTCGTGTAAATATTCCTGGCTCCTTTTCAGTTAATAGTCTTCATATACCAGGTGTAGATATTATTTCATTATCAACTATACCCTCTTTTTTTCCAGGTTTATGGATGTAGATTTTTTCTGAACCGTATGATATAATCACATTTTTATTATCAATTCGCATGTTACTACGAATAATTCCAAAAGTTTGATCTATGTTTTCTGTTTTTTTTTTTGAGATACACTTCACCCAACATTTCTTCACCTAACACTCTATCTTGTAATGTTCCTGGCTAAACTTTATCAATGCTCAGTTGTGATTCTGATGAACGTCTTTTATCTTGGATATTATTTTGTATTTGTTTTAATAAGTTGGTTTGCTCACTTATTACGTTCTGTTTGATTTAGTACAGCTTTTTGTAATGATACTAAAGCGGTAGTAATAGGTTCGTATTGTTCAATCTGTTTTTCATGTTCAATTGATTCACATTTAGTTCTTCTAATGTAAGCTGCTCTAGCTCTATTGAATGATTCTCTATACCTTTTTACTTTTCTATCCATTTATTCTATGAAATTATGTTCATGTTTCATGTTCATGTTTTGTGTCCATGTTTCATGTTTCATGTTTCATGTTCATGATTCATGTTCATGTTTCATATTCATGTTCATGTTTCATGATTTTACTGAAACCAATTCATTAGAGTTTCGACTGTATTTGATATTGTTCACATCTTTCTCTAAATTCATTAAAAGAGAATCGTACTTCTCTTCCCAACACAAATTACATGATTGTCTGAACGTTCCAAGAGACCATCTGTTCCAACATAATCATCATAGATATGTTTCAAATTAGTATTGTCGTTATGTTTGAAAACAATAAGCATGTTTAAATTATCACGTATCATTTGTTAAGGTATACGGCTTATGTTTAACAGAGGTAAAAACATGATATAGATTCATGACGCCCACTACTAAAGTACTCCTCTATTACATTTTGTTTATCGCTAGCAACATCGTCAAATATGGTAACTGATGAAAAAGGTATATCTTCAACTCTTAATACATCATCTGAATTATTATATGTGAAGAAATTGATTTTATTTTGATTCTTCAGATGTTTACTTATACCCCTTACAAAATTCTCTTAATACTTGTATAACGGCTGACTTGAAGACTTTGAATAAATGTAGATATTACCATAGTCAATACCGTTTTTATCATTTAAGATCTGAACTAGAATATTTGTCTTGCCACAGTTTGATGAACCGAGTATAGCTGCACTGATTACATTAGAAAAATATTTATAATATTGTGTAGTTTTTTTGGTCTATAACGCCACATTTCGGAGAACCACTACCGTCTTTTTTCAATATAAACTTCATTTATTTACATATAATTATTCTCTCTTTACCAAGTTATTTCCAGGACTGTATTCAACATAAGACTCATTTGCAGTAACACAGTGGATTATAGTATTTGTAGGTGCTTGTTTTCCTAATGTTAATAAAATTGTGATATTTGTAGATGCTTCCTTGACAATTTCATTTTTCTTTGTTGAATCAAACACAAACAGGGGATATTTTCTAATAAATTTATTTTTTGTGATAATACGATCGAATAGAATAAGCTCTATGTTTAGATAAAACGTTTTTTTAGCATCACAATTCATTGAATACAGTCTACTAAACATATTCAATTTCTTATTCGAAACCAAGTCTTCAGCTTCACTGAACAATAATTTTATATTTCTTAGATCACAAAAATCAGATTCCGAATTATTCTTTGTATAGGTCAACTCTTTATTAGTTTGTGAAGCCACTATCACATATTAAAGTCTTTTAGATAAAGTTGAAATAGACCACGAGCAATATTTGATTGTGAAAAGTTGGTGAATTTATATAAGTCCAGTCCAAGTACGGTATTGTTGAGAATTTATTCGACTCAATTAATTGATTAATTCCAATTTTTCCATCAATAACCGATGTGATATGTGGTATATCTTAGATAATATCAGATAAGTGAATTTTTGATACTTTATCTTTTAATTTATCGTAGTTCCTGTAGTTATTAGACAATTCGCGTCACTAGAATCCCTTTAAAATTCAATTGATTGGGTCACTCTCAATATAGGCTTGTTATATTTTCCAAATACTTGAAGTATATATTCAATTGGCACACTTATAGAAAAATATCCATCTTCAGTGATTAAATTGGTACCATCCCAACCTTCAGGTATACAATTGCTCTGTAATACCACTGAACCTTTTATATACATATTATATCCTGGACTATTCACATCTTGTACTACCTTATTAATAATTTTGTACTCTATATTGCTAAACATATGCATATAACCATTTTTTACAAATATGATATTCTCGTAATCTTCTTTCAAGTCAACGCCATCACAAAGAATCTGACCATTTAGAATAATATTACTATTAGCGGTATCAAATTGTGCATCTTGACTATTAATATTGATGAAAGTGCGTCTGTTTGCATCGTTTATGTACTCTCTCAGTTGAGAATAGTATTTATGATATTTATATTTTCCATTATTCGCCTCTCACTTTTAGGAGGACCTGTAAACACCAGTGATATACTCATTTATTAAGACAAAATAAGCAATTCTTCGAATATGAAGTTGTACTTCTATATATTCACCCCCAAAGTCAATATATTCGCCGTATTGATCTTTTAATTCTAATCTAATATTATCTATGAATCTTCTACCTGTCAACGGATGATAATCCAAATTTTCAGGTTCCACTGCAATATCATAGCCTGGGTTAACTGTAATATAATCACTGAAAATATTGTCTGTACGTTTTGAGTTCATATAATGACCTATAGCTAGTGGACAGTAAATGTTGATAGATTCAATTTTACGAATGACAACCTCGTTATTCGAAATATATTTCTTATTTGATCCGATTGTTTGTTTTTTGAAACCCAATAAAATCAATATAGAAGTATCATCTATGAAAATTGAATAATGTGTTTGTAATTCACAATTAGACGTGTTAGTATTAGGCGTTAAAACAAAGCCATCACTTATTTTTGCTTCAAGAATATCTTTTATGTGATTGACAGAATATGTACCGTCCTCAATTATAAACGTTACAGATTTACTGTTTTTAATGATTGTAAGTGTGTTTTTTTTCCAATCTTTTAGAAACATTTAGTATTTTAAAATCAGATTTGAATCTTCTGACACATATATCGTAGTCTCCCTCACTTATATCTAACGGTGGATAGTATTTTGCTTCTAAAACAGATGAATATAAGTTTGCAGAATTATTCAATGTGTATATTCCACTCTCCATTTATCACTTAAAAATATCAAACATAGGTTTCCGCAATTTGATTGATTATAGTTTTGATATCTATCATAATTATAATATATATTTGGTTTGCAGCCCGTACTGTTGAAGTATTTCATCAATTTCTCTTCTAAATTAACGTCACTAAACGAATCAAAATGATAAATGTTATTATCAAGTTCCATGAAACTTATCCAATGCGAGCCAGTTTCTGAATCTGATTGTAAATTAACGATACCTGACTCGTTTTTATGAACTTTTTTAGGTAATGTGTCATCCATGAACACTCCTCTGAAATAGGGTATTTTCAATTGTTTAGCATAGTTCATTAGTTCAAAATTAGATAGTGGTCGCTCTGGAATATTTGAAGTTATTTTTCTTCTTTTTGACTTGCTCAGATTTTCATTACCTACCGAAAACATTCCCTCACCATTTCTAACACCAGAGCCTGTTGCTTTCCTGTACGCATGCCCCGCAGCTGTAGCTACGGCACCGGTTGCTAACGCTTTTCCTACAAGAGCTACTAAAGGCGGTATAGCAAATGGTAATATACCACCATATTTACTTAAGTCACCACCAACTTTTGCGTTTATAAATTTAGTTTGCTGGTAAATATGCTACACCACTTCCGATTCTACTATTAGGCAATATATATTTCAATGATAAGCCCAAAGGCAAATATATAGAACCACCTTGTTCTTCTTATTTATTTATTGTATCTGTTACTGACTTGGAATTGAAACCTGTTCTCCTTAATACATTCGTTAAAGTCGATGAAAGAAAACTTATTGTTTCTGGTGCGCTACCTATTTTGTTTACTTGCGTTGCTAACAGCTTTATAGTTGTACCAGTATGTATTCTCTTTGCTGCTTTAATTTCATTTTGCTGACCCTGAGTAAGAACGCAACTTATTTTTGATGATTCATCATCAGAAAAGTTTAAACCCATACCCACTTTACGTTTTGCTTTCATGATATTTGTAACGGACCAAGTAGCAGCCTTTTCTCCAACTGTAGCGTTCTTGCTCTTAGCTCGATTCAAATTTTTGTACTCAATTATTTCGTCTGCTTTATTTCTATTATTTACATCTTTATACTGAGAATATGCAATAGCATGGTCTTTGCATGCTTTGCATGCAATTTAATCTGGTACTGGGTACTGGGTACTGGCATGCAATTTAATCTGGTACTGGGGTCGCAATAATTGTAACCAGATAGATGTACTCCAAATGGCGGATTATTTATTAAGTTATCCACAAATTCTGATCCTTTTTTGCTCATTTATAAATTAAAGGATATTTGGGGAAAAGAAAATTTGTTGACCGTAAGAGTTGAAAATATTATAATAATATTAATATTGGTCTTCATTTAGGTGAGGTAATTTTACCTGCGAGCAGCTTATCTACGTTTGTTTTTGTACCTCTTGCTGCTTTATCTCTCAAGAGTGCGTTTTTGATGACGTTCAGTGAAGAATTGAGAATTAAATAGTAAAATAGTGAACAAAAAATATACGGTAAAGAACGTGGATTTTTAGGAAATATCACTTATTTTGCTGTAGAAAAATATTTAAAAAAGAGAAAATTGAATGACTATGCAACTTTAGTAATCCGGTCACACTTACGAAAACCCTGCACATGACAAACAATTAAATATGCTTTGTTAGTACAAGAAGTGCCATCTTTTCGAATAGTTCTAATGAGCATGCATATTACAATGGGCGTAATAAAATTGAGAAAATACACACAAACTATTTCTTATATACCAGAAGAAAATATTAACAAAAAACTTAGCAGAAATCTTCTAAATTGCGTTCATCCGTGATATTCATGGGAAAATTCCGTTCATTTTTATATTCCTTTCTGAAAATGGAGTATTCTGTCTCCAACATCTCATTGATGAAAATTAGTTTCTCCGATGGATATAATTCTCAAATCAAAAAAGTTCTTACAAGTCCTCTGGATCCAAGTTTTGCTTTGGGTTTGAACTTATTTCTAGCGTCTATGTGTCTTCTACTAAAAATTAGAAATTATTTTAATTGAATAAATTTTATATCTTTCTCTTTTTTGCACAGCTTGAGCTTTTTCAACAATCCTGTTTTATAAGAGATTTCCTAGTTTTTTTTTAGAATCACTTACAAATTTTGGGCAATTTGGAAAAATACTTGGACATGCGCTTTTTTTTTAGTCGGAAATATTTGAACGGTATCTGTAACAATATATTTGCCACATAATTGAACAATTCCATACTATACGGTACGGTGAATTTGTGAACAATTATCACATCTGTATTGATTTCAAAACATAAAACATAAATAGAAATATTTATATTCTCCATTGATAAGAAATTTTCTTGAAGTTGAATTTTTCACTAAAAGTTTAGATTAAATACGTTCAATAATTTGAAACATTGATATAATCTTCAATTTTAATATAATTTTAAAATAATTTCTTCTCACTTTTAAATCTCCAGACGAGCATTCTATTATGATATTCTCGCCACTCATTTAATAAAATATCATCTTTGGGTGCAGAAAAAAAAAAATATTTCTCTTTACATGTTCTGTACCCAGTATCACAATCTGTCACAAAACATTTTCTTCCCATTTCACACTATATTTTTACATGAAAATACTAAATAAACCGAACCTATCCATTTAACTCTATACAAACATAGGCTCGCCTCGACCTATCTTTCAGTTACTTTCTCTCCCAACAATATTACATTTTTGGCTCCACTTTTGCAACACAGTTGAGATGGGGAATGGCATAGGCGTGCAGTTGAGTAAATGTGTTGTCAGTTCAGTAGAGTAAGTTAGCAAGGCTAGATGTTAGATGTCACCACTAACCGCACTGTGATGTCAACTGACTTTGTTGGCAACAACAGAAACTGAAACTAAAAAGCACATAACTTCCATTGATTAAGAAGTGTTAAATGATCCTAATACTACCATTGCCTTTGAGAAAATGTCGCTATTTTGCAAACAAATATGGCTTGTCGTCGCTACGTCTTATTGATAACAAAAAGTCGCTATTCATGGCGACAATTTGCTACATCTGGCAACACTGGTTATAAGTTGAAGTCAAATGCACTCAACATCGTAATTAGTCGTAATAGTTCGGTAGATGTTTCAAAAATATTTTGATTGTGTATATAAGGCGTGGTAAAGATATGACGCATCACATTATAATAATCAAATGAATTGTTAACAATATATAACGCCCGAAATACAAAAAGAGCTCCAAGAGTAAGTACAACTGCAAGCGCAGCAGATAGTAGAATGGAAACGGCAAGCATCTATTGCTGAACTGGAAAAAGTAAGAAACGAAAATAGTATTTTATCTGAATCAGTTCGAAAAACAAGTGAAATTCAAACAGATATTATAAAATTTCAAGAAGAAAAATAAACGTATAGTATAATACCGCTTATACTTTGTATACAAACATTATTCATAAAATTTATTTACAGAGTTCAAAGTAATATTCATCAAAAAATCACCACATCCGTCGGTATCAGCAAAAACTTGAAAACCATGAAGATACACTCGATAATATTAATTTTGAATTGGATAATCTAAGTGACGAGTTAACCGCTAGGAATGCAAGAGATTCTTGTCTAAAAAATTATATGGATATTAGATGTGAGTAAAACTTATTGAATTTTAATACCACTATAACCAAAGACTATTTTTTTTACAGAATCAGAAGATATCTTGAAACAACGTTGAATTCAAGCAATTTTTATTCAACATGTAAGTACCTCCATTTATTCTTTATGAATAACCAGTAATTTAACTTTATACTTACAGATCAACATCAGGGCAGTATTTTGAATGCATTTCCCAAATGTAGTTACCAACTTTACCTTTGTAAACTAAACTGGGCGAGCTCTTATTCATTTCTTCAATTTGTGGAATAATTTTATTGAATCTCTGAGGTGATGATACTCTATAGTTTTCCAAATTTGCTGTTATTTGTTGACCATAAGTACCAGTACTAGGTTCAAGACTTATGAATTTATAAGGTTCATCTAACTCTAATTCAGATAATTTGACAAATTGATTTGATACACTGTTTAGCAACTCTGCATAATAAGTTTTGTTCTCCATTTAAAACCATGAAATTTGAATAATATAGTTATCTCAACAGAAGAGCCACGTTGTATAACTGACCTACCGTGTCACGTCATAGCAGAACAACAAATTTTCTCATTTCCCTTTCTTATCATGCCCACCACAATTTTCTCATGCTCCTCTATCTGAGTATCAATTGCTTTCATCACCAGACGCTCAAAATTAGTACTTGGATTATATATCATTTCAGTTATCCGTTTTTGGAGTTCTTGAATTGATTCTTCAGCACTATCCATTTATTACAATAAAAATTTGTTAGTATAAATTCATAAACTGAAGTCTCCGCATTTCCAAGTCATTCTATCATCTCCCACTCGCAATTTTAGATTGCTATACCAATTTTGGGAGATGTCAAAAAACATACAAAATTTACATCACTCTGAGCAAAATTATCAATTTTTTTCATACATCTCAGGCATTTTTCTATCTCTCAAATCTCCCAAATTTAGGTGGTCTAAGATTGTCATATGACTATTAATATATATCAACTTAAACGCAAGGACAATCTTAATGCATGGACGACAGGAGCAATAAGGACAACGAGGACCGTCTACACACGAGGACAATGAGGACAACGGGGACAATCTGAACGTTCAGGATTTTGGCGTTCAGTTTTAGGTGCTCAGGCTTTAGGAGTTCAGGTTTTTGTGAAGTGTCCTCGAGAAACAAGCCAATAGACTCAATTTTTATGTACATTTTCCGCATTTTTAGGTGTTTTCTGCACTCAAAACGCAGTTTTTGGCGTAGGACAACGGGTTTAGTCTGAACGTTTAGGTTTTTGGCGTTCAGGTTTCCGTTCAGGTTTTCGTTCAGGAAAAGTGTGCTCAAGAACAAGCTCATGAACTCGATTTTTCTGTTCATTTTTCGCACTTTTCGGTGTTTTCTGCACTCAAAACGCGGTTTTTTTGACGTTCAGGTTTTTGGCGTTCAGGATTTTGAAAAGTATCCTTAACGTACCCTTATACTACTCACGGTTACATACGGCAAAAGCTGTGCTTCATTTCAAGCAGTTCAATGTTTGCAGCAGTTTGCTGCAGGAGCATACGAGCAGTTCTCAGTCGCCTCTGAAATAGTACAGCGAAATTTCTATATGGATGATTTCATGACCGGTTCACATATCTTTGAAGATGCTAAGCAATTATGTGATGATTTACAAGAATAATCAGCTGGAGGTGGTTTCCAGGAAATGGGCGTCGAGTTAACAATGTTTGCTATCAACCGAGCGGAATATAGACCACATGATAAATTTTGAGAGTGACGGTTTCATCAAATTGTTAGGTCTTTGGTGGAATTTTGATTCAGATCAGTTGAATCACGTGATTCAATTGTCTCTTGGAATCAAATTTGTTACGGAAAGATTACTATTATTGAATATATTGCAAATATATGATCCATTAGGTCAATTAAGTACCATTATTATTCGTGCTAAACTCATTATTCAGCAATTAAGGCAATTAAAACATAATGTGGATAACCCAATACCAGCAGATTTAGAGAGTACCTGGGTACAATTTTCGAAGTAATTAGAGAACATCAATCTCAATCTCCTCCAGATACCACCCACAATTGTTAAGTGATATCCTTCAAATTTTATCTGATCAAACGATTAGTCGGATGCATCTGAGAAGACGTATATGGTGCATGTATTTATGTCCGATTGACTGTCTGCCATATGCAAGTACATATTCATTCAATGTGTGCCAGATCTTGGGTAGCACCATTCAAAACACTTGCAATTCCTAAGTTGGAATTGCGCTCAACTCTATTATTGAGCAATTTAATAAGCTCAATAATCAAGTCTTTGAGCATGAATATGAGAAACCTTTTTTTATCGGACAGACTCTCAGACAGTGCAAGCATGGTACTCATCTACTCCAAATAGATTAAAGGCTTTTATTGCGAATCGCACAGCCGAAATATCAACATCGAACAGAATTGGAAGTTGGCGTCATGTACGTTTGTCTGACAGGCCTGCGGATTCAGTTTCACGCGATTGTACTCCTCAATAGTTGATTGACAACGATCTTTGATTTCATGCATCCAATTCTGTTGAAAACTGACGAGAGCTTATGGCCCATAGTTGAATCCAAGGAACAAATAAATAGTCTAGCGGAGAAACGTATAACGACTTGTGCAGCTCCTATTTCGTTACAGGAAATTATTTGATCAGAAGAACATTCGGATTATGATAGATTGCGAAGATTCTGACATGATTGGCGATTTGTCTCCAACTGTCATATTATTGTACTGTAAAACGTACAGAAAACAACATTAACTGCTGAGCTTGCTTTAAGCTTGATTTTCAAGTGAACTGAAAAACATAGCCATCGACATTTCGGAACTTCTTGTAACTGTGCTCCTAGTCGTCTCATGCTAATTGTTATATGCTTTTTCTGTAACGGCTCGTGGATTAAGTCAAGACGTTCGAATTGAAGTACAAAGAACCTATCCACCCAATGGGTAGCCGTCACCATAACGTCTATTTTCCAGAATAACAAGTGAAACAGTCATTCAATATTTTGCTTCCATTCTCACTTTCAGGCCGTGTAGCAGCTTTATTCCATTCCTTCAGATTTCTGAAAATCTTTGTTTTGGGCCCACCCGCAGGTTCTATCTATACGTGAGTGTAATTTATTCCTCTTTTTCACTCCAGGCATTCTTTAAAACCCACAGAAACCTAAATTTACAGCTTAAACATCTCTTGCAGTAGGCATCTATATATATATATATATATATATACATATATATAAATATATATATATATATATATATATATATATATATATATATATATATATATATATATATATATATATATATATATATATATATATATATATATATATATAACTTCATAACATATATATATATATAAATTATGATATAGCACTATTCGTGTATTTTGCCATATTTTCTAAGTTGTTTCCCACAACTCAGCAGAATATTGTAATATGATAGAAGCACGTAGGCTAAGGGATATTTAGTATAAAAACGTGTAGAATCTAGTATTATGTTGTTCATTCTCTGTAGCGAGTTCGCTCGTAACCATATTAATATTTGAAGATAATAAAACTTAGTTTGTGAGAATTAACTTTGTTTTTTTTGACTACAACAAAAGTCAAAAACATAATTGGCGCAGTCGGTAGGATAACGTCGTCACAGTAAAAATCAATATTATCTGTGGTACTTCTCAAAGTTTAACGACGTTATCTCCAAAAAACATCAAACCTACAAGACTTCATCCAACGGCTACAACCTAAGCCGCACCAGGGCCTAACCACGGCCCATCTTCAAAAGCAACAATCAATTGGCAACTTGCAGTTCCATTGTTGGATCACGTCCTCATCATAGAACGAGGACTTGCTGTTCCTATAACTGGTCCACATCGCCTGCAGTTGCTTTCTTCACAACATATATCCGAATTCCCAGAGCGCAGAGAACCCGGTGATGTCCGTAAAGCATCTAATTTGTATTGTATTATTGCAGTAAGTTATTTTTATAACATTATTATTTGTTGCTGCTTTAATTAAATAATACTTAATCACAAAAAACACTGAAGGGGTAAACCTAGTGAAAATACTAGTAATAAGTTTACCGAGAGACCGGCACAGTCTCAATCACAACGTTTACACATTTTTATTTATTTGTTACAAGTTAAATAAATAATGAAATATTTTAAAATAAATTATTTCATGAATACTATTCATGAATTATAATTCTGATACTGCTAACTCAGGAGAACAGAATCCGAATTGCACAGGCCCAATTCCTAAATCAAATAAAATTATTTTAACTCCTAGCAGATTGCCATCAGTCAATACAATGGCAACTATTACTTTGGGTGATATTGAAAATTTCACTGAAATGATTCCTCAGTATGAAGGAAATATTAAGTTATTGAGTAACTTTATAAATTCTGTAGACGAGGTCCACATCACATTAAACACCTTAGTAATGACACCATTACAAAGAACATATTTATTTGGCTTAATTAAAGCAAAACTCACACATAAAGCCGCTGAACTTTTGTCAGAGAATAATTACCGAACATGGGGTGATTTAAAGTTATATTTAGCAACAAATTTAACTGACAAAACTTCTACAGAAACAATATTGCAAGATATTATGTATTGTAGATTTAAAAATAATAATGAAAATACATTAAAATATATTGTAGATAAATTTTTACATTACAAATCCAAAATATTTTTAACAAATTATAGTACCGATCAGAAAAATGCAATCATTGATGAAATACAGAAATTAGTAGTAAGTCATTCCATATCTCTTTTATCAATGACAATACGAGGCTCTTCCATTGTTAAAAATCCTAGCACAATAGAACAATGTGGAATATTGCTCAAAAACGAATTTAGTTTCGCTAATCAGCATCAACATCGTTCTCCCCTCCTACAAAATCCAGCACCACAACCAAAAAAGTTTCCAGCAGATAATTTTCCTTCACATCCTATAGCGTTGAGACAGAACTTTAACAGAAATAATAATTCTAATTTTGCACCAAAGCAAAACAGACAAAATGTGGTACAAACAACCCAAAGATTTAAACCACAACCAATGTCTTTACAAACAAGACAGACACAACCTATGTCTTTCCAAACAATTAGACAAAACTATAATATAGAAACCGATATAGATTCACAAGAATATAATGACGAAATTATTGAAGACGAAACGACCGAAATAAACGATGACTCTTTTAAAAATAGATCCGACACCTCACGAAAACATCACATAATATCCTCCATCACTACAAATCTACTGTCTTTACAACAACAGAATTTTAATATACTTCTCGATACTGGCTCATCCATAAATTTAATACATCCAAGTTTAGTAGAGCAAATGAGATTGCAAACATTTGAAACAAGATTGACCTTTAAAACCGTAAATGGAAAATCTACTTGCAAAGAATATGTAAATATTTTTATTAATAAAATTCCAATCAAATGTTATATATTTGAATTTCATAAAAATTACATTTTACTATTTGGAATAGATGCATTTCGCACACTTGACATAAAAATAGATTTCAAAACAAATAATGTTTCAATAAATAGTAAAAATTATAAATTACATGATGGTAACAATAGAGCAGAAGAAATTAATTTTACAGAAATTCGGAATTCCCATTTAAATACCATTGAAAAACAGAAATTAAATAAATTAATCAAAGAATATGGAGATTTGTTTCCTAAAGAAAATGAATATTTATCCCACACAAATGTTATTAAACATAAGATCATAATGTCAGACGAAACACCAATTTATACAAAAAATGATAGATTACTCCAAATTTATGAAAAAGATATAGAAGAGCATGGGCCTCACTCATTTGGATAGTACCAAAAAAAGAAGACGCGCATGGTGAACGAAAAACTAGAATGGTAATTGATTTCAGAAAAATTAATGCAAAAACAGAAGACGACAAATTTCCTATCCCTAATATTGATACTTTATTTGACCACATTGGAAAATCCAAATATTTCACTACATTGGATTTACATTCAGGCTTCCACCAAATTCTAATGAATAAAGATGATAGAGAGAAAACTGCCTTTTCAACCCCATCAGGACACTATGAATTCTTACGAATGCCTTTCGGACTCAAAAATGCACTCGCCACATTTCAAAGAATGATAAATACAGTTTTGTGTGAATTAGTGAACAAAATTTGTTCAGTATATCTTGACGATATAATTATATTTGATAAAACATTAGATGAGCATTTGAATAATATGAAATTAGTATTTGAAAAATTACGCCAAGCTAATCTGAAAATTCAAAAAGATAAATCAG